>CM036887.1:540062-10540062 GCA_020796165.1 Pantala flavescens | reverse complement strand
AAGACGTAGCGTTGTCGATCTTAGCTTTTAAATTATTTAATAGAAAAATAAATTCTAATACTTTAAATTATCATAATCAATTAGTAGTATACGTCTATTACTTTTTATATAACCTTCAACGCATCTCTTTTCCTATTATCTTCACACCCATTCCCTTCCTTAATATCGCCAGGATCGCTTTCATCTTTCGCGTAAACGCTATGATACGCGACTTGCCCTACATCTGACTTTGAAGAGTCATCGCAACAACGATGCCCTGTGTGTTATTTCAGCCGTATCTATCGGGTGCGGCAAAAGACAAGGTGCCCTACGGATTCGTCACAACTCGGATAAACTCGTCTCTACACTAATATACTTCACAACCCGTCTTCAAAACGGTTACGATTGAGTCTATCCCTTTCCTGTGATCAAGATGGAATGACTAGCTTTATGTGAACGTTTTCTAGACATCCGCAGATGAAAGATGTGCTATATATCGAGCTAGAATCTTCAAAGCTTAACATTAATAATATAGAGGAGTTGTTATGCTATTGGTATAAAATTGGAACGCATAAATTCAAATTGATTCTAGCTTCATCTAAAATATGGAAGACTTTTCATCTCACCATTCATTTTCTATTTTTTGTTAGAAAAATGTTTCTCAAAATAATTTCCAAGGAATAGTTATTCAGAATTCATAAATTCATATATATTTATAGAACTGAAAAGTAGAGAGTTTGCTTGATTCGTTCTTAATTTACTTTAGTATATCAAAGGATCTTCAGTTGAATAACTAGTTTCGTATATAAATCAATTCTATAGCTAGGTATACATAACTCTGTTATTCATTGTATCCTATAAAAGAAATTAAAAATAGAAAATAGAAGTTATCCCGAAGAAATTTACAAAAATATACGTTTTCTGATTGGCTTCTGTGAAATTCAGTTCTATTAAATCGGATCTTTGATAAAATTGAAGTTAAACTTTATGATGACTTTGGAGATAAAATATAAAATAAAAATGCAATAAAATTTTGTCATTCTTAACTCTACAGGATACCCATTCATTTCAAGGAAATCCATATAAATGAGATATGAACATAGATAAACATAATCATACTTAGGGTTTTCCTCTTTCTAAATTTTACATGTTCATTATGATTTGGAAATCTTAATATTACTCTTTTTCATTAAATATATTTTACATTTGCGAAAATTCGTTTGCTATTTTAGAATTATGAAGTATATAATACTATCATAGATTCATTTTCCTTATTACGTAATAATATCGTTAAAATCAATTCCAAACGATCAAAACGCCCTTTAAAATCTTCTCCTCGCTAGAGTGGTAATCTGGAGAGTAAACAGTTCCCATATCGGCATACTTAGGCCTCCCATCGTGTCCCAATCGATACCCCGAAATGTACAAAAGGCAACCCTTTAAACGGCAAGCTATCGACCTTTTATTCCGACAAGGTCGTTCTCACCCGACTCCCTTATGACTCCAAAACTCCCTGTTTCCTTCCGAGGGAAACTTCAATTTTCCTGATATTCATTCTCCGCATACTGCATAGCACGTCATTTCCTCTCGCGTTCATTGTTTTCCCTTCCCTCCGACCCGTCTTTCCTGGCACCTTCTTCGGCAGCCATCTCCTTGATCTTCAATAACCATCCTCGAGTGTTGTCCTCTTAAGCCGATGTTACCAGTGAAGAAGAGTGTTTGACGTATTACCATCCAGGTGGGGGTGATTAAACGTGTTTAAATAAATAATACGTAATATCGAATAACACGGACGAAACATTAATTCATGCGGAATATCGATATGCGTGAAATGTCCGCGTATTATAAACATTCCTCGTTTGTTTGTTTGTATGTTTTTATCCAAAATATTGGTGGAGAAGAGATATCGATTTGCACGAAGAGTAGAGTTCTCCCACTCACCTGTAACTTTAAAACCAATAACTGAAATATATCGATCTCGCCTTTAAATATAAGGAAGGTCCTTAAATCACCTTTAGAGGAAACACGTAGTTGTATTTGATGTAAAAATGAACATTTAAGTAACAAGTGATTGTCTTGGGTGAAAAAGGGATTAACTTTAAGTTTGATATATACCTTGCATTCCTTTTAAGTGATAGATTTAAAGTTTTATGGATTATTATCACAATATTTCGGCGATACTTCATGTTCAGGAAACGGTTAATATAGTAATTCATCAAATTTTATCTCCCAAATCAACTCTGAAATTATGATATATTAAAGAATGTTGAAGTCATTTAATCATGAATCGAGATACTGAGTGAATAAGAGGATAAGAATATGAGAATATTGATGTTCGATGGACTTGCAAACTTTACCGTTTTGATTAGAAAATGTGGTTGTACATAAACGCCAAAAAGGCTATGTAAAGGCTGGAGTCATATTAATATTTTGGCAGCCCACTTTTTCAATATTCTCTTTCCTTAATCTTACCATTCCTTCCACACCATCAACCCACCACCCACACTCTAACAACCATTGGATTGCCACAAATAGTCCACATGCTTGTGTATGCCTCGGGGATAAAAATATATGGAGGAAAAAGTATTCAAAGGGAAGAATATGATGGGGGCGGCCTTCGATACATTTCCCCAATTTCCCTGTGACGTCACGACGCGAGAGGAGGCAGCATCCTGTGTCTTCCCCCCCCCCAAACAGCCCCCCGAGGTCCGAAGTCTCTTGTAGGGTCATTTTATTTCCCACCGACACTGCCTCAGGTAGTTCGCGTTTGAGTTAAAGCGAATGGAAGAACTGTGTCTGAGAGACTGTTGTATCAAGGGAGGTGGTTTTACTGTGTCCCGGGGCTAAAGGGATGTCTGGTCTCTTTCCAACAGGGGCTAAAATATTCTGGAATGTATGAGAGATGGCCTCTTGTTGATCATTCCGTCCAAAGTTTCACTGCAGTGGAATACTATCAGCATTGTCGCACATTAAAGTCACTTACGTTCTGTTTCGGAGTAACTAGAATAATCGCCAAATGTAATGGAAAGTTATAGTGACTTTTATGATAGTAATAATGTATGTGGTTAAGATATATTTAAAGGCCTTGTAGTGTAGTTTAAAGGGAGGTATTTCCTATCCTGGACACGCAGCTAAATCGTACGAGTTCACTTTAAGAGATTCCTATACGATTCAAAAATGAAGCTCGTATGTTGCTGTTCCAAAAGTCGTAAGGGTTATAGAGATATTTATGCACGTAGGAGGAAATTATGAGTTTATAAAATGCAATTCATTTTTATTGATTTTTTATCAATTGGAGCTCTAATCTTCCCGTTAAAATTATTTGCTATCAGTTATTGTATTGATTCAGAGTAATTATTATGGTGAAAGTGATTGACATAATGCCAATTTGATCATAAAATTTCACGTTCACTGGCTAAAATATTATTAAAATTTAATTATAGGTATAAAATACGGATAATCAATACCATTTTTAATCGAATAAATGATATAATTGTCACTCAAAATAAAGCTATATAATTTTAAACGCTTTAGGTAATTTCAATCATGAGTAACTGTTTTCAAACCCCAATCGATATATGATTCATAAGTTTTTTCCGACCATAAAATTAGTTGATTGCGTTCAACTTTACAATCCGCTAAGCTATATCTGAATATGAGCAACAGATATGAGAATATTTTGAGTTTTTTAGTCTCTTACCATGTACATTTGTCGTCGTTTCGTAATTAAAAATCCCTCAAGAAACTCTAATTCCAATTACCAATAATTAAATCACTCATAAACCAGTGACAAGCACAGGAACGAGAACAGATTGTCGGTTCCTTTGACCCATTCAAATCTCTCAAACAATTGCGCGGAATGCTCTTTGAATTCATACCCAAGTGCAATTTACTTTCTCAGGAGCAACCGTTAGCTAATTTCTCCTCAATTTGGAACAATCTGCGCAAGAGTCCTTAGGTTTCAGTAACATTAGTGCTTCCATCCAAGAGGGACGATTAAATGCACTTGGGATGTTTTGATCTAGTGTGTTCTCTGCGAGGAAATATGATCGCACAGAGTTTGGATGAATCTCGAATAGGTAAAGGAGTTCAAATCACGTCTAATCGACGACTTATTGTATCCTGTCTCTATGTAACCAGCTGTCGGCATGGAAATGTTGGGAGGATTAAAGAAAGATCGTTACGTTTCTTTCTTTGGGCCAAGATTAACTGAAATCGTTTTAGAAGATGAATTGATTGATTGTCATTAGTCCTATTATTTTATGAATCATAGAATGCAATTTTCTCCGATTCCCCTACGTGCATGCATTTCGATATACTTCATCTTTAAAATAGTATTTAACGTAAATCAATATCTATTGACTTAATTAATAAATTATTCTCATTTTAAGTACTAATATATGTATTATTTTAACAGTTAAAGAAAGTCAAGATGTTTTTCCTAGTATCCATATTGTATTTGTTTCAGTATTTGAAAATGTAGCCATATATCAGGATAAAATGAATAATTTAGTTTCATATTTAAGAAAAATTAATGTTGCTTTGTCTGCTATTTAATTAAGTTAGAATGGATTGAGATTTAAAAATTAAATAAAAGTAATGCATCTAGTACCTTTTGTTAGAAATTCTATGGAATACAGGAGCAAATTAATATGGCCTTTTTATTTTTAAATCATCTGAGTTATCGATAAACATTAAGAGATACTATTGTAGAATTGAGAATTACCTATTTATTTATTTAATAATGAATGCCTTATAACTTTCAATTCTTAATATCCCTTGAATAGCAATAACGATTAGGATGATACATTTTTCAGTGTTTTAGAATGCGTTGTCAAGCACTTGTTTACCTAATAAATCTTCATTATAAGTACACGTCTAATGTATTTTTCAACACTCATAAATAAATTACTTTCGCTCTAAAAGATTGTCAAATCAAAGTTCAGGGCGCTTGAAAAATATTTCTGTTTTTACTTCTCCTCCTGCTTTGGACGGGGGACAAGCATATCTCTGAAAAATATTTCCGTCAAAGGAGTTTTGACTGAAATATCCCTCCGATTTCAACAGCGTTGAAATAAACCTCGCAGTTCGACAAATGTCACTCTCGTCCGAAAAAAAAAGTTTTTCCTTCCATGACTAAGCGATTTCGCAAACGTCACTTATTGCAAAAGATATCAGAGACACTCGAAAATAGAGGGAGCTTTTTAGCAGAGGCATTGAAGGAAACAAATTCATAATATTTCTCGACTGAATACGTTTGTAAAGCATCACAGAGAAAAATATCTAACTCGGCGACACTTTTGAAATTCGATGCTACACAAAAAAATTTTCTACGTACCCTGTACATTGAGAGTTCTCTCTAGGCATTTAGCTCAATGGCCCTTTAATTTAGAATTAATTCATTATTCGAAACACTATGTCGTTGGACTTTAATGTTCTTCATTAAATGCTTTTTACAAATTTCATAGATGGAATCGCTTTTGTGAACTCATATTTTTACTCCTTAGGATTTTAATCATGGATTTTTTCTTGAAGGATATACCTTATCTAAGCAAATATTTAAACACTCGTATTATTTGTTAATTTCAATTTCCTTTCAAATATATAAACCTTTAGTTTGATATTACAATATCGTGTTGCTTTAAGATTGCATAAACTTTTCCTTGGAATTTAACGTACAGAAAATAGAAAGATCCCTATTTACGAGTGTTATAATATAATTATTTTATATTTTAGAAGATATTTTGCCCAAATTCTTAAAAATAAAGTAAAAGATATATTTACACAAGTAGTTACAGAACATCACCTAATAGTCTTAATAGTTTCATTAAACACATGTAGATAGGTAACAATTTTCATTTACTTAAAATTATTATTTAATAAAATAAATAAAATTTAATCGATATTACCAAAATGCTCCTGTTATATATAGTTCGCTACATTTGATCTTATGAGGAAAGACATAGTTAACATCCAAGGTATTCATTCCAGATTAAATTTGATATTTCCACAGGAAGTTACGACACAGTTGCACGTGAGCACTTCCGTGGAGACTCCTAACAATACAGTATTAAGCGAAGTATTTCTCCACTCTGCCTATCTCAAAGCGTGCGTAACAGGACGTTTGAAGGATAGCACGCGATCGGAACCATGAGGAGTAACTTCGCGCGAATTTCGAAACCCTCCCTCCGCGTCAGGATGTTTATACATCTTCCGAACCGGAGCGATTCTTACCGCGAAAAAAAATATATGAAGATCGCATTCCGCAGCATCCATCCTGCGTCACCGACTCCCCTTCTTCCCGAACCTTCTTCCTTTCTCTTTTTTTTGGAAACATCGTGGCCTTTATCTCTTATCAAGTTACCATTTTATTCCCCCCCTTTCCCCCCGCCCACCTTTTTTAACGAACGCTTCTTTCACTTCTTTTGTCCCCAGCCCACGTCACTTTCACTTTCCTCAAACCCTCCGCGTGACACCTCCTCGAATATCCTTTGCGAATTCCCTTTCTCTAAAGATCCCACTCTTTAACCTATTCCCAAATTCCAGAGCGTTAACCTGGACGTTGTTTGTCTTGAAAAAAATCGCTCTTAGTCACCGTGTTATTTCGGAGCGAAAAAATGGAATTCGTTCGTTACTCCGGAGATTTGTCTTGCGGATCTTTTCAACGCAATATCCTGCTCGTAATTATGAGGTTTTTTTTAAGAGAGGAATTTCAATGATGAGAAAAATGTGCGCCATTGTTGATTCGTGATGGAATTTCACGTCTCGTGTATCTTGGTCTATTTTTGGTAGACTTATTACGTGGAAACATTTTCTGTAGATTTAATGGAGCTCTGTTTGAAAGAATACTTGCTTCATGGTTTATTTGATTCTGCCTTTATGTTTTCACTAAACTAAATTGTATATTCTTTCTTCCATAACTGCCTTTAATTTCTAAATATTTAGACAAATTTGAGTATTGTGAACTACATTGATTGGCATAGAATTTTTATCACGAACGATTTGACAGGATTAACTAATTTTTATTAATTATCATCAATCTTCATATTTCGTAGATAACTCACAGCTAAATCCAAAGCATGACCCTATTTTTTACTCTTATTTAACTTTGTAAAAAGACGCACAAATTCTAAGTACCAGTTCTATCCTTCCCTTATATTTAGTGCCTAACTTGTTCATCAAATGGTAATTAATATATTTACTATATACATATTTACTCGTATATTAAAGATTTGCGTACGTAGTAGCTTATGAAATACGTAATCACAATGCAACGTCTCGATAAACCGCTCATTAGTCTGAGTACTAAAAGGCAACCGTTTGAGTTGAAACTTGGTTTCGCAGCAAATGACGGGAGTAAATAAAGCCGAGAGCTGTGAGAAAAGAGGTAAAGCTCTCCTGTGGGAGTTGAGGAGGGCAAATAAAGCGTGTAAAGTGGTTCGTAGGAAAAGAGCATTAAACGTTTAACCCTATGAGTCGGAGGTGCGTGATCGGGCCACGCTCCGTTCAAGAGACCACCAGATGCTTCTTAAGAGTCTCTCCGAGTGTGGGTGCCACTGCGTTGATTCCCTCCCACTGTTCCTTCTTCTCAGCCCGTCCTTCCGACTGTCACTCACACCGTAGATGAAATTAACTTCGCGTAAATGAAGTGCCTTACTTTTCTCACGAAGTGGAACCTGAATATTAAGAAGTTCTCACCATAACGTTTCGTCGACAGGCGTATTTTTTCACCGTCGCGAGACATTCGAATTTTTTTCGCTGCAGGATCGAGTTTTTGGATATTAAATTTAGATGTAACAAGGGGTGAATATGTCGTCGGGGGCAGAATTCTCCCGCGTACGTGCGGGAATTAATCAAAATTTTTCCGTCGACCAGCTCTCTCTCTATGGCTGTGAAGCATCGCTAATAACTTCGCAAATTGTATGGATGTGAATTTTTCGCTTTTTTTTGTTCGTTTGTCGTATGAAATTATGGAATTCTCTAATATTTTACGCGGAATTTATCATGAGCTTTATTATTCCAAGTGTTTCTACGGAGTTCTTAAGAGTAATTTTTCTCTCAAATACCGGACACACATACCGTATGTATGCCTTTGAAAATATATCCGTGTACATAAGAGGAGAGCAAAAGATTATGGTACGTAAAAAGTGACAATTTGGGGTGGTCAATATACTGCTTTATTGAGAGAAAACAAGTGAATAAATTACATAATTTAACACACTTTTTCCTTACTGTGCTGTGCTTGATATGTATCTCAAGATTATTAGGAAGTAAAAAAGATGATGGTTTTATGTTTTATGATTTTTTAAGATTTAATTTCTCCTCCTTAAGGGCTTGCATTTCCTTCGAATATTTACATATATTGCAATTTTTTCTCGAAATATAACCGCAGTGCATTAAGGGGTAGTATCTTACCTAAGCATTTGAATATAATATCTATATGTATTTGAATATTTCTTCCATCAAATATCATTTAAATTATTCTGTATTTTATAATGGCAGCAATAATCCCCTTGCTGATTCTTTCAAGAAAATTAAATGTCAGACCGAACATTGTAGCAAAATATAAAAGGAATGGGAAATGAGATATTTTGGATACTTGCGCGCAAAATGGAGGAAAAAAAATCTTTGTACATGATATTCATCCTTTAGCTCGTGGACATTTGCAGAGACCCCTTTCTTTTTGACATTCGCACCTTGGTAAGCAGTTCCTTCACACTCAGTGCTGGACTCATTGTTTTTTCATTCATCCGGCATTTGAGTCATATCCCGTCCTCTAAAGCGGGTAAATGTCACTCGGGTGCACGCAAGGCTGCTTCATCGCGGAAGTAAGCGATTTGCGAAGACCCCTTCGGCGGCTAAGGCCATTGGGGGAGGTAGAGGTCATCCGGAGGACAGATCGCGGCTTTGAAATTAGCGCAAGTCCCGTGGGGAATTTTAGAGTTGTGTGCCGCGGCGTAGAGTGCATGGGTTTGGTTGTATTTGGAAGAAAGATGGATTGTATTTATGTTTATCGTTATTGTTATCGATGTATGTATGTTGGTACAGGATAAAGGCTTCTGTTAATCAATGTTTGCTCGCTATTGTTGATTCATTGGAATAAGCTGATTTTATACGAGATGAGGTTATTTGTTAAGGGTGAAATTCAGTAGATCTAAGCCTTACTTTTTACACAGTTTATTCATATATTGGTAATGCGTTGTTTAATGTGAAGGTTAATTAATAATTCAGACAATTATAAAAGGGATTAAATATTAAAAGCCAAAAGAATTAAATTGATTAGCTTTAAATGAGTCACGATTGGCGCTATCAATGTCTGTGTATTCTATGCGTAATTAGTTAGTATTTAGTGAGTTGTAATAGAATTTTATGGAAATAGGTAATCAGGATGAATGTAATCGAAGAGTATAAATTTATTTCGCCAATTTATATCCAACGAGGACGATCCATTCGCTGAAATACAAGTATTTTAAAAAAAGATAAACTATGAATACCATGCACAAGTTTAATATAACGTATACTGTGCATCATTTTTAGTTTTGCCCAAATCGGATCCAATTACATTTCTTGTATGATCCAATAAATATTATCAGGACAGATGTGGTTATATTGTTCTCAAAATAACTACTCATTTTACAATCAATGGGTGCTGTATATTCCATTATTTTACTTCAACAAGATTGAATTTTCATTGCTTCCAATCTGAAAATAATAATGTCAGGATTACTTTCTTCTTCTTCTCTCTAAAATGTCTGATTCTTCATATTAGTATTACAGTCATTGTTTAATAGGGTAGTTCTAACTGTATCTAGTATTATTGAAAAAAGTTTCTGAGATTGAATAAGACTAACTAGGCAAATAAAGAGTAAGGTACTTATAAATATAGGTGAATAAAAATTTCAGCAAGGTTTCATCCCCAAACCCCTAATTTTTATTATAGAAAGGGACAAACTTTCCCAAAGTCTCACCCCAGTGGGTTCGGCGGAAAGAAACGGGATCCGAGCTATTTTCCACGCGAAATATTCTCCGCATCTCACCATCACCCGAAAGACCCTTTTAAATAGACGGAATTATCTCCCTTTAACGAGCGAGAATAGAAGCTCCAGGGGAATGAGGTTTTTCCTTATTTTTAAATATTTCCCCCCCTTTTCCTCCCTTTTGTACGAATCCCCCACACCGTAGAATTGAAGCTCCTGCACTTTTAAATTATAACGGAGGCCCTCGCGAAGTTCCGGACTTTTTTCTTCATTTAATTCCCGTTTTTTTTATTCGCGTCGCCGTGACAACCATTTCGAAAGACAGGGTCACTCTCCTCCCAAGAAAGTGGGACTCCGTGCATCCCTTTTTGATGAGCAGATGTTGGACGAGGATTTTCAGCATTTCCCTCCACCCATGCAAGATCCCCTTTTCCTCAACTTACCAAATTAATGATTCTGCCAAGGCGACGTTTCTAACGCGAAGGAATTTCTCTTTTTTCCTCCCCCTTCCGGATGGGTTTCCCCCGTCTCTCGCGAGAGGGCGACAACAAGGAGACAATTTATCGCGGAAAAATATTAGGTCACGGCGTATCCGTTTATTTCAGGAATGTCTAATGGAAAACGTGTGAAGTTCCACTCTTTTTTTCGTCCCTTTAATTCAGTCTCGGACGACCCAAAAATTTCCGGGGATAAAGTTATCCGCGGTTAGTTTCCCGCCCTTCCGGCGCTTTGACGTGGATCATTACGTAACGCCCATTTTTTTTAGCGTCCTTTTTTCGCGAGGTATTTTTTTTTCATACTCCTTCCTTGTGTTGTTTTGGGGACGGTCTTTTTTTACTATTTGGCTCGTCAAAATCCTGGATTCTTTTAACTCGCGTACTTGTCTGAGTAACTATTTGGGTTATCGGCTTTAATTTTTTTGGTTCTTTAACTTAAAAATACTCGGATTTGATAACATTTTAGCGAAAATCGTTATTCATTTTTATCAATTTATTGGGAAGGGTTTATTATTTTACATGTTTATTTATTTATGAATTTTCGTTAGTTCGTTTTCCTTGTGATTACTCAAAATGATTCTTCTTTAATAGGTAATTAAATAAATTGTTACTTATACGTATAATTGCTATGATACGTCTGCAATGTCAGCTTTTCTACAATTCAATTGCTTTGACATTAGTGTCTTAATACTAAGTTAGGTGTTGAAACACCAAATCTATACACTATCTATAAACTTGCATATATCTACAACTTATTCGTTATTGTTGAACAAAATAACTAACTTAAAATGTCTTTTACTTTAACGAAGATTTAAAATATTATATTTGCCTTTAATTCCATAAATTACGTTTCAATATACAGAGAGCGTAATTAATAAGAAAACTCTCATCCTTCTCAAGTATAAATTAGGGTTTATTATGACATATAAAGTTGTGTCATTTTACAATGGTGTTTCCTTGGTATAAACTTGTTTACGTTATTTACGAAGAGGAAACATTGTTTCGCTATCCTCAGTACGAGTGACTTTCTTTGAAATTTCGAGGTGATACCTTTCCCAAAATAGAAACAGGAGATCTTTAACGTGAATCCAAGGTAAACCAACATCCCACACGGAGCTAATATCACGTCGTCTCCATTCCTAACCCGTCCTCTCCCCGTATCCAAGCAGCCCTTCTTTAAACGTCCAATTAAACGTGGAGCTTATAAACACGCATTTCGAAAGGTTATTCACGCAGAAGTAACTCCACAGTCTCGAGCTTTATGAACTCTGCATTCATCCCTGTGCCGGGGAACTTTTATAAGGTCAGATTAACGATTGTCTGTCTCTCTATCCAGCCCTTCATAAATTAAATTTCCCATCGCATTCTCTTTGCCGCTCCCCATTCGCGGTGACTTCTTCAAAAGTCGACAGTTTCTTCTTTAGGTTTCTTCCTCTCACAAAAACCCCTTTCACCGACAAACTCCTGCCCCCATTGTGTCTCCTTTTTCCCTGACATTTTCCTCATCTCCTCTTCAAGTGATATTTCTCTTTCTTTTGCCTTATCGATTTTCCCGCTTGCACAGCCGGAATACAAAGGATGTTGCGAAATACCGAGAGACGTAATTTTTCGCCTCCTCGCGGTGTTCTGATTAACTTCCAAGGAAACGAGTGCATAGTTTTCATGGGAAATAAAGCGAACGGGTATGGATGTTAAGAGGTGACACTTTGCGCAATCTTATACTTTATTGTCACAGAGCTTCGTTTACGTCACGCTCGGTGTCAGTAGGGTTGGAGGAAAGGGTACGCCGCGATGCGCGAATCAAAGCTACGGATATGCGTCTACCGCTAGGCGATGCACTATCCTGCCCGGAGATTAGTTTGAGAGACAATACTTCCGTCATTAGCCAAGATATATCCTGGATACTCGGAAATAAGTCTTTGTTCAGCCCTCAGTCCAACCACAGGACTTAATTTTATGACTTCAATGACACCTCGTTTTCTCATTTAGCATAATCATCTAAGCATATCTTCTGAGTTCTCCTACTGGCTTAACGCCGCATTCCTTATCTATAAGCCTTGTAACTCATTTAATTTTATTCCATTTTCATCCATTAGCATTGGATTACAATTAAAATACTTCAAATATTCTATACTTTAAATACTTTAAATATTATTCTATTCTACTCTTCTTTATAATATTTTACTTAAACATCAAATAATTATCTCCTACGACATCAAAAATATATAAATATTTAAATAAATACGTCCATTTCATGTGCATATCATTCATTCATTAACATATCACTAACCAATTAAGGTATCCAAGTGATAAGGATCGTTGCCATAGAAACAATACCTTGCTAAACATGTTCTTAATCGTTCTTTCCGGATTACGAATGTTTTCTAAAGGTACGAGCATGTTAGAGCATCCCCTAATCTATCCTATACAGTATGCTACCCTTCTCACTTACTTTCCAATTTAAAACTTGTTAGTTGGCATATCTATTTTTTAAAGCAGTAGAAATCATACTCTCGTTTTTAAATAAAAGAAGTCTGATATTTTCACTCGGATGGAGCGTCACTCAATGTAAGAATCGTTTTATCATTTAGGTCCTTTGTTCGAAATAGAGCTCTCGAATGTTTGGACTGAAATAGAGAGGATTCCGCAGCATCTACTGAAAGATACAGAGAAGAAAATGAAAGTGGGATTGAATTACTCGCGAACGGCTGGCAATCTACTCATCCGTTCGGACAGCGCATTACAGAGTTGCCTGCACTCTATTCCAAAATTTTATACGATTAATACAAGAGAAATGTTATTCATATATACCATTCGATTTGTTAATCTTTCTTGTTTCTACATGAAGTTAGTTATTGTTCATAAAAAAACTAATAGACTCTATATTACACTATATAATAGTGTAAGAAGATACGCCATCATTTCCTACTGAACTTCTTTTCCTATAAAACCATTCTTTTGACGTCTTGTAATCCACCAAAAGACCTTGATATCGTGCCTAACAAAAGTACTTTGTTTCCCATATCCATCTTCAGCAGAATTTTCTTATTCTATCTCCAAATAAAAATAAAGACAGGAGATAAGATTTAGGAAGACAAAGCTCGGATAGAGCTGTTTGTTTCAATGTCATTTCCATAACCTTTGAATCTATTTACCTTTGACGAATCGACTGGGTGATTAAATTTCGACGAATCCTACCGTAAGTCTTTTGACTCCTATTAAGAGCTTCATTCCTTTCTCTCTTAACCAGAAACACCGCTCTCTGAACGAGGATATAATAGTCCTATTGGTTTCCATTCATTGCTGCTTTTTTGTTTTCTAAGTCGCTCCCGAATCAATCAAAGATTCTGAGAAAATAGGTAGGCATTGTTTGAAAATTTCCTTTGATTCTTAAAGTAATATGAAAAATGTAGATTATTTAATCATATTCGAATTATTCATTCAATGTCCATAAGTATCCTGCATGTTTTATTGTCTTTAATAAGGTATTCGGTTGGAAAAAAACTTTCAGTTTAGTGTCCTCAATTTATATTAATGTACTTTGTGAGTAATTATTCTTTAATACTTAATGTTTATTATTCTCTCTATCGAAAAATTCTTAATAGGACTAAGGTTTTGCAAATAACAATGTAATGAACTCTTGCATATTAAATAGACTGAACTAGACTGAAGAAAATGAAGGAATTTCAAGAAAAAGCTCCTAATAATATGCCTTGCATATAATTCAGTTATTTAATTCCTCCTCGAAAGCTTAATGAAAGTTTTTTTATCGAGTTCGTTCGCCTCTAGGCAATTGGAGAAAAATGCGATGATATTTAGGCGATTAAATATTGGACGTCCTGAGCGATATAAAGTGGTAAAAGAGATACTGGGAAAATGAATTCAAAAATGGAAAATTGAGAGAAAACGCAGCTTTCTAGAACATGCTAAATTCCATTCATACGGCAATGATCTATAGCAGAATTTGGAGAGTTGAGGAATAAAGGGACGCGGAGGGAAAATAAACTAGGATACGAAGCTTGTTTCGAAAAAAGGAATTCAATCAATATACAGCGCCCAACTTATGTTCGCTTTACCCTGATATTTTCGAATTTATCGTCCCGGGCTGTTCCTTTCATCTGATAACTTTCTACTCTAATAATGCTTTGCAGAAGGCTTCTTCTATTGTCTCAGCCCGGTTTCCCACCAGTATATATCTATAAAAGATGCTGGCGAAAGTTTATTATTTTGCGCTAGAATGGATGCGCCACATTTCATACGTTGGAAGCTTTGCAGACGCTTTTGGGAAATAGGTCTGAATTGAAGACGTAGAATACTGGAAGGTATTTTTATGTCTCGCCATACTCACTCTTTGTCTACCTACAGCTCATAGTTTGGACAGAATTTTCGGAATTTATATCGGAATAATATGCAAAAAAAGCTTCGCAAACAATCATTCGGAGTTTCAAAAACTTCGCCAAAGACGACGATGCCGTTCGGTTCACATAACGTGCTGGATTTACCAATAAATTTTCAGTTATGTTCGTCATTCGAGCTGGTTTATTTGTCTGTTTTTTTTTCTTGGAATTTCAGCAGTTACGGTTGTCTAGGATATGGATAGGATTCTGTTTTAAATCTGTTTAGGAAATGCCTTTCATTCAATCACGAATAGTGTTTGAATTGTTGGGAAAATATTGCGTCCAAGATTATGATTTTTGGGATATTTCCGAGTATTCCATATATTCCAATTATTTTGATTTGAATATCAATGAAAACTTTAATTACTTGTTATTATAAAATAATATAATTAATTGTAACTAACATTAGAGAAAAGTAAGCCATCAGAGGTATAAGTCAAAATTATTCCTATCGTAATTTGTATATAAAAAAGTATGCCAAGTTATTACGAACAAATTAATATAAATTAGAAAAATACTTACCTCCCTGTTATTAATCTATATCCATTCAGAAGATTGATATCTTATTCCATGATCAGTTGTATCAGTACCACTCATTTTTCTTATATATCCCGTTATTTTTTTGTATTGTAATATTTCGTTATTCAAAGGTATCAAAAATGCATTAATTTGCACATATCCTGAGTTGCATTCCATTACGAGATAACTTCTGCTGTACTGTTCCTGTATCGTACTCCATAGATACCCTCACACATGTTGGGCATCGGACGCACGTATTCCGAAACACATGCTTCGAATATGTCTCATCTCCATGGGATACAGAGTTCTTCCTCCCAATGTTTGCCAGCCACGCCTACTTTCCGTTAGCTTTCCAAAGTGAATATAGCAAGCCCTCTTACTATGCGAACCTTTCACACCTCACCACACACTCGTCTCAAAGGGATCTAGTTTGCTTTGTTACATTAGGACCAATCGCAGTACTTGGAAACGCATGCTAAAGTCGGTATCCTGTTGCCTCACTCAACAGTGTTTCCAGCGCTATCACTTGATATCATCGCTTTGAAGTCCCGACGATTGCTTCGGTTTCAGCCCACGGAACTCTTATAATGGGTGGCTTTGCAGAGATGCACTTGTTGGGTTTTATGCCCAACGCTCCTAATACCCCATTGTACCTCGTGGGATAATTTGTGCCTTCTTCCTTTATCGAGAGCCGGTGCTTCGAATCTCGTCTTTATCCGACGTCCCTTTGGAATTGCGTGCTCCAGTTCCCTCTTGGGTTTGGAGCTAATTGATAAAATTGTGTACATCGCGCTGTGGAGTGTTGATTACTTCCGGTACGTGGTATTAATGTAAGATGATATAGTGATATGTTTTTCTGAGTAGTGATGCAGATACTGGAGCAAAATGTGCTAGAATCTAAGAAATATATCGCTCTATACAATTCTGAAGAAGGGTGATGTAACTCATCATTAAGTTTTTCAAATGTTATTATAATTATAAATCAAATAGGATAGGAAGTGAAAAGGAAATTCAGTAATACGATAAAATATTTAGTGCCTATAAAAATTATTCTAGAACCTTATGGCTCTTTATAAGCATTCCTTCTGAATATATTAACGTGAATTTTTATCTTGATGATGAAAAATCATTTAGTTACTTCAAAAACCTTGTAAATGTTGGATAAGTCTACTTTCCTTAATCGCCTCTACCTTTATATAAGTAATCATCAATGTATACGATACTTCGCGGCAACGTGGTATTTGAACAGAGAAATACAAAAATATTTTACCCAATTCAAGATAACAGTAATTTATGCAAGTTATTTATAGTAACTGTTTGCCTATTTTCTTTGTCTTTCAAACATTACGCTAAGCATTCAATCGGAATTGAATCTCATACTATTACTTCTAGGATAGCATTAGGTAATCCTCCGAAAAATAGACACCGCCTTACGTAACAAGGAAAAACAGTAAAATCGCTTCGAGAAACAATATCTCAGCGCATTGGATACATCAATCTCTCGCCTAACACATCGCATTCGATCCCCGTAACCCCATCTCGTGGATAATAAGGATAACGGGGCGAAACCGTGAGAGCGGTGTATATAAAGGCGAAAATATCGAGCCCAAGAACAAAGCGGGTTTAGCACATTACAGTAGAACAAGCAAAACGGCTGAGAAACACGAAGGAGATTGGCCTGGAAAATTGAACGTGCGAATTTAAGGAAATTTCGCGGGAATGATTGGCGAATGCATGGAAGCCCCTTTTCTGAAGGACAATTGAGAAGGCAGTGCGAGGCAATAGAGGTGAAAGTTTGTTTGAATAACATTATTAATAAAGGGATCGGGTGATGAGAGGGAAAAGGACACAATGAGTTTTAAAACCTTGGCTTTCTTGTTTTTAAAGGAATCTATTCTGGATGCAGGGAGACAAGATGGCGGAAATAAAATGAGAAATTAAAGGGGATCTTATTCATTGGTGGAATGAATCTGTGTGTTAAACAAGGGATGGAATGAAGCTTGTGTTTCGATAGAAATTATCGTAATAATTGCATGGTTTGGGAAGGAATTGTACCCTGAACACGTTAGCATTTCCTACTGAGTATGTTTTGCTGTTAATATTTATTAAATTATAATTTTCAGTAACAGCTTTATGTTCTCTAGTATTTCCTTTAAGTTTAGGTATATATAAACTATCCAAAGCGACACTTTGTTTGAACATAGTATAGGAATGGAAATGAACTGATCTAATAGAGTAGAGTAGTGTGGTGATCAGTAAACTCTTACAGACATTGAACCTATAAGTTGGTACATTACTCAAATTCATCGTAAGATGACATATAATATTTAGAAATTATACAAGGAAAAGAGGTTTATAAATCAAGGTATGGAAATGACTGGCTTATGTCTAATTCTTAACTCAGTTTTCCGTTACATTTCTCGTAAAAAGAATTCTTTAATTTGAAAAAATTGAAGCGAGGCAAAAGGTTGAAATAAGCAACGTATATAAAACGTTGTATTCAAATAATGCTCATTAATTGCTACTCTATAACAAACGTTCATGTTTTCTCTATTCAGCAATTTTTAGCTCCTTTTAATTAAATCATTATCCTCATTCACGGATAGTTTTTCATCGATCAATAAATCGTAGAAGGAAAATTTACTGAGAAATTGAGAACATAATTCGATTTCAAATAAGCAATCCCAAATTTGCTTCTATCGTATAATTAAGAAATAAGGAAGGAAGAATGCTTCTGTTGTAATTTTGAGATCGATTAAAAAAGAAGATGCTTGGATTGTATTCCTGCGGAGTTCTCACCACTTTCCTCAAGAAACAAACTTCTTAATTCGTGCATTATCAGCTAAGATGCGGAAAGGATTAAGTTTCTTCGTAACGAGCAAACAGTCGTAAGCTTTTCCTTGAAATGAGGAGGATTAATTGAAGTTGTTTGGAAATAAGATACGTAAAGATGTAAATGTTTTCGAATCTGTGGTCTCAGACTTAATCGGAAATCTAAGAAGCGATGCTTCAACGGTAATAAACTTTTATTGCTTTAAATTAACACGAAATGTTCTGTTTGTATACAGTAGTTTAGTAATTGAACGTTAATTTTATTCGAATGATTTTAATTCCTAATTAAGTGTTATAGTATTTTTATAATATACAGGGTTTAGTAGTTAACAAAACATTTTTATGTTCTAAATAAGAAAAACGTACTGGTGCCGTTTATTTCCTGAGTCATATATTATGTTAAAGTAATCTAATAACAGTTACAATATGTAAAAATGCTAATAATATTAAAGGTTTGAAAATTATCTTTCTTTGTAACGCAAGTTTTTGTAATTAAATCTAATTATGTTTCGTAAAGTATTAGGTACACAAACATCGTTGTCAGATAGTCAAGAAAGAATTAGGCAAAAAACCTTCTACATTCAAAATTTTCGATATCAAAGGATACAGAGATATAACGATAATCATATCTAATTGTGTTTGTTTTTACGCTGTATCAGTATTAGGATTACGCAATCACTTTCACTGAATCACTCACTCCATAGAGCCGCTGTCGGACATCATATGTAGCAGGATGAACTTCCTTCCAGGTTTAATTAATGGCTGGAACACTTGAAATAGAACTAATGAATGAGATTCTATTCCTATTGTTTAATCATTGTTAATGAAATGGGAAGGGCGAATTTAAATTATTCACTCCCTGGTGAGGTAATGTTTGTGTTGAGAGAAGGATTCCATTACTTGTTCCTCAAGTTTGCTTTAGTTTAAAAATATTTACTCGGAGAAAATAAGCTGCTTCCTTTCCCTCTCAGTTATCACAAAATGTGTTTGCACTAGTACCATCCATCAAACTGTACCGAAACCATGGAAACCGTCTTTACCATTTAGCGAATTTGAATACAACATTAAAATTAAATAGTTTCCGTAGTCAATGAAACTTAATAGAGCCATATATCCTAGAAACAATTTGTTTATGATAAATGATGTTTTAACTCTTCCTTATGCTCATAAATACTTACAATTTTTTAATATAGATACTGAGAACGAGTTGAGTGAAGTCTGTGTAATTCGTCGTGAAACAAGACATTTACGCATTAGAGACGTTAATGAAAATGCTCGGAAAATATAAATCTCGTTCGGATGGGAAACTTTTAATTAGCACCGGAGTCAAAGAGTTTGAAATGATTTTCTTGTGTTTGTGAAAGAGATTGAGCCGGAAAAAGAAAGAAAACGTTTAAAATGAGCATAAATATTTATTCAGGAGCCAAGGAAGTATTTTTCTGCAGATCGAGACTCTAAGAACTACCAAAAGATGGGTTTAAAATGATCATAGACTTTAAATTTCCCTTATAATAACAATATTTTTATCACGCGATACAAACTAATTAAATTTAGACTCATTCTCTTAATTAAAAATTAAGACTTCTCTTAGTTCGTTTGATAGGTATGTATAAATATTTTGCTTTTCTGCTATTCATAAATTACTGCTTCCAGAACCGGGATATTGATTATTGACTAATCCGAACCCGTTCGTTTGGGATTGTAGAAGTATTTTTATTGTTATTCGATCTATTGTCATGGCAATAGGATAAGATTCCTGTACTCAATTGCAGCTTATGGCTTTGTAACATTGCTTGTTCATATATTTCCTTTTAATTGGAGATTCTTACTGAAAAATCGTTTTCTTAGAGTTTTTTATATTATTCATATTACGAGAATAATGAATACATTTCGAAATAATATAACTGTGATAAAACAATATATATGACCTGAAATTTATGTAATTATTTTAATATTCATAATATATATTTTCTAGATTCACCCTTCATTTTTTAATGTTAGGAATGTAATTTTCATAGTTCTGTTTCCAAGCTAAACTTCTCGAAGCAGAAGGGCAAATCTAATTTCTGAGGAAGCTCCTATCAGTCCATCTAATAGGCGATATAACGCCTGCCCTCACACTTACATTGCACAGTTACCTCTCTAGGGCGCGTTCTCTCTTAATGAAACAGTATGCCGTTCAGATAGTGTGTACTGAAGAACAGAATTCCTTGCATTATTAACGAATGCAGTATCTTGCGTGGTATTTGTCCACGTCCGTATAAAAGCAAAGCGAAAACTCGTTAACGTAAACATTTACGTTCTCAAACTTTCCGCCCGTGTAATTACGGCTTTTAATTGCAAGGTTTTTAATGATGTGGTAGGCGAAAACGAGTTTTTGGGCGGTGAGACGTACAATTTTGCATACGCAAGTTCGATGCCAAGAATTCCTTATTTTATTTATATGTTATATGAGAAAGTTTAATGACTCGGTTTTCGTAATCTATAGTTTTATCTTGGAGATTATGGCGAAGAATTCCTTCTTTGAGCGTTTTTTTAGAATGAAATGAATATTTCTGCGGTCGTATTTACGTACACAATCGTATACTCATTGTGAAATTTGTTGCTTTAAATGCTTTTTCAGCGGGTTTTCTTCTTGTTAAAGTAATATTAAAGGGAATTTACAAGGAATGTACAAGACAAAAATTATCAGAAAATGTTTTCGTTCAGCAAATATTTCTAGCAATATTAGTTTTATATTTAAATCTTTATCATATTATTCCATCATATTATGCAGTATCACTGCTATAAAGTTAAAGGCAATTGTTCAAATGTAATTATCATTTTGACTATACAGAATATGATATCCCATTTAAAAACTTTACGACTCTTTTTTTTAATATTCGAATGGAAATCTTATAGTTATAAAATCTTAAAGTAATTATTATAAAAAAAACAAAATCTTATTTTTTATGGCAACATTTTACTTGGTTAAATCTTTCAGAATCTACAGCATCTTTGCATTTATAAGAACCACATCGAGTATTGAGTTAAGGAAGTAAGAAAACTTAAGTCCGTTAATCTCTATCTCGCTTCCAAAAAGGGAGAAGGCTTTTAACGAATAAAAAGCGAAATAAAATGATAATACGGATTAAGAAAAAGGGAGGAGGCTCAAATTTTTGAGAGCACATTAAGTATTTGTATTAGTTCACTTAAATGGTTTAATATGATTAAATATTTCGCATTGAGTAAGAACGACTGCTCTGAACGACCTAATCTCTATATAATATACAATCTATGGTATAAAAGATCTACAAGATATATATTTCGTATTTAATCTTAATAAATTTAAATATTTCAATAAATGTGCTGGTATTTGAATGCACTCACATGAATTTATGCTCGCGAAAACTCCAAATGAGTTAGTTAAGACAAGGTTCTTGAAAATTTAAATAGAATTAACATCGAAGGGTCTTTTCCATTCCCTAATAAATGAAATAACAATCGAAATCGGTAAACTTTGGATCAGCGAAAACACTTCTGAAATAATGCTGAAGTTGTACAGAACCAAACCCCATTAACGTAAGCACCCTTCGAAAGATTCCGTTTGCAGCCTCCCGAAGGAGCCGACTTTCTCTGGGACCAGCCATTTCCGCGTATCAATAGCGGTACTCGAGAAACCGAGAGCCGGTATCTTTCATTCCACTGTCACGCGCCCTAAACGAGTCTGGATTAATAATTCTGTCTCAGAAGAGTCCGCTTAAGAGAGAAAACCCTTGAGGGTTTACGGTCTCACGAAATTTGACGGTAACTATTCAGGCGAAGGAGGGACGCTGAGTAAAGATCATTGTCTATGGAGCACAAGAATAGAGATCCGGAACTAGAAAGGGACTGGGAGGAAGAATGGGAAGTTGAGAGGGTGACAAGTTTGCGATGAATGACTTAGTTTAATGCGTTCGCGAAGGAAACCGTGTCCCATTAGGGTTTTCTAGGTTTCCTTGTATAAATAAAGGGAGATGTATCTAGCGTGATTATTGGAAGAAAGTCTACGAGATTGTTAATGCATGGATAGGGGAATATTCGTGAGAGTAATAAGTGTTCCTTGTAGAAAATATCGCAACTTATTTCTAAGGTTGTTTTGTGTTTATCTTATTTTTTCAAACTAGAAAACTCTTCGATATCAGCTTCAATAGCGAGCGAGCGAGAATGAGTGAATTAATTTAATATAGAATGATTTAAAAAAATTAAACTGCTTAGCCGTATAAAATTTTTTCTTTATGCCAACTGTAATATCAATTTTATCAAAGAGGATGTTTCTGGAGAAGTTAAATTATATTAAAGATTCTTAAGAGAAGTCGATTCTTACTTCACTGCAGGAGAAAACAAGCAAATAAGTAATTGAAATATATGTTTATGGTTACGAAGGGGAAAATATGTTACTATACACTACAATAGATAACATTTTAGTATTAAATCATTCGGTGCAATGTAAGTTCAATTTATTTTTTTAAATAGTATAAGGTATCAAATGGAAAGTTCGCTTCTAAAAACGAAGATGGATCTTTAATTGACGATGAAAAAATAATCTTAAACGTATTCAATTATACAGCTTTTATAATTTCGGGCTATTATGTTTTAAAAAAAAACAACGAAAGATTTTGTTTTGTGAATTTAAATAGAATACATCATCATCTTTTCTCTTAAATCGTATTCATTAAAAATATATTACAAAATACACAAACACACCTTCGTGGGATTAAAGAACTCATCGCGGTTAAGTTGGTCCATAACAACGGAAGCGTGCGAGCCGGCCATAAGGAAGGGAAGAAAGCTTTGAGAACCCTTTGGTTTAGTTGGGCAGCATCACCTAGCGGACGTAAGAGGTAACTAGAGAAAAGTGAAAGTAGGATGGATGGAAGGGAAAGGAAATGATACCACGCGTGAGAATTACAACGGAGCGGAATGTCGGGCTATTATTGCTATGGGAACGAGACCCTGGAGAAAGAAAGGAAGCTAGCAGATAGAGCGAGGAAAGAGGGCGTGGAAGAAGTGCCGACTTAGCTCGGGCTTATAAAAAACTACATCGCTTCCCCAGATTGCTCTAGGGTGCTCGAGACTCAACCAGCGGAAATCCTACCAAGAGAGGATAGTCGCATGGGTTTTTTTTTGCGGTGGAGTTTTTGATCCGCGCATTTCGGAGTTGTTTAACGAAAAGGGATTGTTGAATTAGTGATAGGAAGTCTCGGGTCGATGAAAGTGAAAGAGATGACGCGGTGGCGTTCAAGTGGCGGTGTTAGGTTCTAGTGAGGGCGTGTTTTTAATGCGACCATAAGATGGCTCGTAGAGTTATGTGCGAAAGATTAAGAGTGTCAAGGATTGAGAAGGACGCTTTCGGGCGTTTCTATATCTCGAAAATTTTCCGCTTACGTGGTCGTGGTTATATCTAGGTGTCACTCACTCGAAGCTAAATGTCACGTCGTAAAAAGCGTATGATTTACAGTTAAAATCATGTGATTAGCTAAAGAGTTGCCTTAAGCGTTGTCTCGGTTTACTGCTGTTATCATAATTATACTTTATAAAGTGAGCTGTTTATCGAAATTCTGAATTGCCCAACACCATATTCTTCGTTGTGTATACTTATGGTATTTTGGTCATAATTTTCCAAGTTTTTCTCTTCGAAGCATGGTTTATTTTTTATGCTCAAATAGTTATCTCTCAATGTAGTCGTGCCATTATGGCTCATGAATTTTAAATGTAAATAAACTAGCGTAGTAAGGATGTTAAATGATTGGAAAGTAATATAGTGTTAATTAAAGAAATGAAAATAAATTAATGGTGTGATTATATTGTTATGTAAACGTTTCGTGTTGTAAGGCCTAAGCCCATATTCTAAAAAAAGTCATCTAAATTTGCTTACATTGTATTTTCGAAGTAAAATTTATAAAGGTATCAGTCACTGCGTTTGAATTATAAAATTCCTATTCGATCAATACCAGTCACTCGGAATTGAAAGAAATATCATCTTCATTTGCAAGCCAATTTACATATTGAGGAATAATCAATAATATTAGCGATAAAGTATTTTCTACAGAATCGCCTCATTATCTTACAAGAGTGCTTTCAGCAGTCCATTACGTTTCCAGAGAGATTTTAACACGAGATCGTGGTAACCATATCAACTCGCTCCGAAAATAAAACCGCATCAGCCATTTAGGTATAAAATGTTTCCAAAGGCACTTTCCTTGGACAAATAAAGATAAAGAAATGGACTCGATATTAGGGTACAGTTGAGTTTGTAATTCGTTTCCGCAGATACGAAATGCATGAGAAAACGCAGTTGGACTGAGGGATAATCTGCAGATGAAATGTGGGATTAAATAAAAAAAAGGAACTACTTTTTTATGAGAAGTTTTGATTGCTCCAGTTCGTTCTTTCGTAGAGATTTCGTCCAATTCCACTGAGTTATTCATGTTTACGCTGAGTGATACTTGATCTCATATTAAATTATGTGTATCGCTAAAAATATCAACGATATAAAAATAAAATGTTTTGACAAATAATGGTTTCTAATATTTCTTAAAGTAATAGCGTATGATTTGATCTAAAATAATTTTTACGTTCTAAATAATGTTCTCGCATGATGTCGATTTTTCTAATGCTTTCGTACGGAATTTTAAATCATATGTCCAATAAAGTCCTCAGTTTATTCTGTACGTACATTTGCTAATAATTTTTTCAGTAACACCTCTAAAATTGATTATAATTTATTTCGTCTTATGGAATGCAGTTTTTTATAAAAAAGCCTTAACTTTTGTCATATAATTCAGTTTTTGATTCCAAATATCTCTGAATTACAAATTAATATCTTCGATCCCATACGCAGTAAAGGATTACGATTTTTTAGACATCCAACCCTTTAGAAAAAAACCACACCTCTTCGGGAATAATTCCAGAACCAATTAAATTAATGGCCAACTATTTAAAAGGAAGGCTCCTAAAAAAAGACGATGAAAATATTAATTTAAATAAAAAACAATTGGGCCGAGTGAACCCCTCTTCAGCCCGAACGACACACATTTCTCCGGACGCAATATCCTCTCGTAGAAAAAAATAAAGGTCACCCTGGGTAAATAAATGCGGACAAATATAGAGGAGAAAGTCTTCTTCCCCTTGAGGTAAAGATTCCATTGAGAGGGAGCCATTCATTCCGCGGAAAAGAGGGTCGTGGCAAGGTTGATGCTGGATTAAATGTCAGTGGAGTGAGGACTGCCGTTGACAGATTCCGAAGAGGGTTTTCCCAAAGTGTGAAGCGGAGGATCTGCATGGAAAAGAATGGTGGAATGTAAATCGAAAAATCTTCCCTGGTCCGCCGGAATCCATCAGGATTGCGGAATATTTCCGCTCCGTCGATATGCGGGCCTAGGAGAGAGGCTACGGCATTAATGGGAGTACATAAAACGGAGGATTTTTGAATGATATGGGAGAGCGAGGGGTGCTGGTTGTTTTGTTTTGTGTGATGGTTAAGTTTAGGGTTCAGCGGCTGTTGAAGGTAGTTTTGTAGGCCCTTATTATGATCGGTTTTGATGTACAATCCTTTCTGAAGTTACGAGTAACTTGATCCCGCAGCGATGATGTAATTCATTTTTCGAGTGATAATGAATACGAGTTATCTGGTCGTCAAGGAAACGTATTTTATACATTTGAAATAAATTTTGAGAATGTTTCAGATATCATAAATAGCTATTATTGTGCTTTAAGTTACCATTATGATATAATTGGACGAAATGCCAAGAAATATCTCTTCTTTTTCTTTTGTTACTATTTATAAAATTGAAAACTTTCATCATTCGTGATATTCGTGGGATGAGATTGAAGAGCTATGAAACGATTTCTTTGAGACAATTTAAAATTTCGTGATCATAACAGAGACATATTGCGCTATTTTCCAAGTACATATATCATTAAAACCAAACGAGATTCGTGATTGGAGCCAATTAAATGAAATCATTAAATTATTCCGAAATATATTTTCTCGTGCACATGAATCAAGGAAGTTCGAGGTTTCTTTTTAATTTGCCCTAATGATTCTACGGTCTGAATATAGGATAATGAATGGGTATGGTGAAACAATGCTAATAAAAATGTAAAAATGACCCGAAATCAGTGTATATTTATGACAAACAAGTCTAAAATTTCCCTAACAAGGTTTCATTAAAGATTTAGCCATTTGCGAAGATGAATGTGTTGTATTTTTCCAATTAATAAATGGTTAAGTACAAATCATTCCCTATAAAACAGACAAATTTATATGCTTAGTCAGTAATTTTTGGAAGGTAAATCGGAGAGTTAAGGAATATAATTGGGAACAAGGAAAATGTGAAGGATTAGCCAGAGGAAATTGCAAACAGAAGACAAACGAATTCTATCTAGGAAGCTTGGATGGCTCTAGGTGTAAAGGGATTAAATTTGTTTCCAATTTCCCCGTTTCCTCAGGATTCAATCACCGAAAAGAAAAGTGGGATGAAAGTAATATGGGTATTAACTAGTGCAGATTAGTTTGCGCTAATTGAAAAGAATCACAAGGGCCTAATTGTGGTGCAAACTGGCTGCTTTCAAAACGTGCCCTTCCGCTGTAGTTGGGCTTCATCAAAACAACGATTATCCAGGCTTCCAATTATCCCAGACGTGCATTTCATCAAAACGAATTCCACAAACGGAAGATGATTTATTTTTTCCTTTGTCGTTAATGAGATGGTTTCAGCGCATCGATTGAAGATGGACTCCGCTTTATTCTCACATAAAAATGCTACGGAATCACTAAAAAGACTTGATTTACGTTTGTATTCTTATAAATATTAATTTAATATTAGCATGTAATAGTTCCAATCTCTATGTTGTAATTCTTCGTGAGTTTTTTCACTGTTTGTTTACTGCACAGGTGCCCAAATGTACTGAAAACATCGAACGTATTTCTTTAATTTTTAAAAATTATTGCAATTGCTTCATTTAATCCTGAAACATTCACAAAGGCAATTAGGTAATAGTATCATAAATATATACAATTTTGATCTTTTATTTCAACAGAGAAAATGTACGATTTGAAGCTTTTATACCTCTTTTACTTTTACACGACAAAAATTCTATCGTGTATAATGAAAATCGTTCTGAAAAATGTATCATTATATTTAATAATGTAAATTAATTTATATGGTATCTAGGTATCGATTTCAATTTTGAATGCTCTGGTAAACTGTTATAACTCGGAATTTGATTCAATTATTGATAAAAAGGAGGTTAATTATTTTCTACTGAAAGTATGTGATCATTTACGCAGAAATAATTCATATTTAGCGTGAATAAAGTGTATTTATACATCGTCTGCATAGATAATACTAAGATGGGGTCTCTCATTAAAAAAATACACCCATTAAAATCTATGAATTCTATATTGATATTGGAATCATTCCCTCCCATCTCCTTGGAAACCTTCAGGGGAAAAATAAACAGCCCTTTTTCTCAAAAATACCGTCAAATGCTTTGTGGAATGAACCTTCAAGAAATTAATATAATCGTACAAACGATGGGCTCAAACAGCTTGGAGAAACCTTGGCGGTTTTTTTGTGCACCTCAGCATTATCGTTATGAATGAGTTTCAATCTCGAGGAAAAATTATATTTGAGGGGAAATCAATGCCAAAGGGTATTTTTTCTTCTATCTCCTTCTCTAAAGGAAAATGTAAAAAGGAGTCGCCCCTCTTTTATCCACGATTTTCGTTTTCCCTTCGCCGAAGCTTCATCCTCTTTCACCTAAAAGCCTCCCATTTTCATTTCCCAACACTCCCCCAGAAATATTGAGTGGGAAGAATGAAAAGGAACATCGATTTGGCTACGGTCAGACTGACCATGTGCTGAGGTGTCAAAAGCTGCGCTGGCTCTTCACACCATTTGAGAGGGATATTTCAATTAGATGGTGGGATTCTAAGATGTCTGGGCACTTTTTGTGAGACAATAAGGCCCAATTGAAGGTTATTGATACCGTTTCCCTTTGAAGTCTGTATGCGTTGGATATCTATTTACTCGTAAGCATTCTTTGATGTAATATTTTCAAGTGATAATTAAGGGAAGTATTCGTTAAATACCACATCCTATTTTATACTAAGAAAAAAGTTTTCAACCTCTTCATTTTGGATGATCATATTCTTTTTAATACAGAAATCTCCTGCAAAATCGACGTAAAAGCAGTGGTTTTCCACGAATTTATTATTTATTTATTTAACTTATTAACGTAATAATTCTGGCTTGTATCTACGAATACGGTCTTAGAAAATTCCAATAAGTTTTCAGACGAACATAAATTGAACCTATCTTAAGACATCTCTTTCAAATCCAATCCCTATAGCTAGAAGGGTTCGCGCATTTAATATAATTCATTACCAAACAGAATTCTAAATCAGTATTGAGTAATTAGAAGCAATAAATCAACCAAGCACATCTCTTAATGAGTAAGTGACATTACACTGATTTGTACAGAGTGCCAGGGGATATTACCATGGTAACGTAGTTGTAAGTAACTATGAGAAAAAAAGAAGAATGGAGTATTTTTGTCTTCTTTTGTCCTTGCAAGTCGTATGCAACTGTACTTAAAGTTACAAACCTTCATCAAACGTCGGAGGAACCTTGCGTCAGTCATGATTGCAGAAGGATCCAATTGTGCTCACGTTACTCCAGAGATGACAGAAATGCTTTGAATCTAATTACTTAGAATTCAAGCAGGCGAGGAGTCGCCGTGGTTCCAGAAAATAATTTCCTCACCACCTCCCCGGCAGCGTCTGCAAACGTTACACAAACCTTTCCCAAGACATCAAACAACTTTTCTCTCTCTCTCAACGTTAAAGAAACTCGGGAGTGCAACAGAAAAGCAAACGAGATAGGTCAAAATAACCTCTTTTATCGACGGAATCCCTTTGAAGATCCCTCGAAAATTTTCAATGGCATTCTTCTTCCTTTATTTTCGGCAGCTCATCATTAGCTTCCTTCCGCAACCGATGCGGGCATCGCTTTTTATTTGTTTCGATTTTTCCTTTGCTTTTTACACGCCTTTCTTCCTCTCTCCGTGGTTTCCATGGTTTCCTTTTTCCTCCCTCCTTCTTATAAACGGTCTTCAGCTACCCTTTTCGCATTTCCGGGAGGTCACAACCCTCTTATCTGGACGGCGTGTATGGGGAGGATTTTTTCTGCGGAGAGTTGTGTTGGGTGTGAATGGAAAGAATTTTAAAACGTTTCGCTCCCCGTTTTTCGAGGTGTATGGAAGAGAAAGATGGCGTGAACACTTTTTCTTCCTTCTTTTGCCCCTTCCTGTTTATTCTCGGCCCTCCGCAATCCTACGTTTTTTTCCGCAGGAATTCCAATTCGCCTTTATGCGGTTCATGTAGGATTCTCGAGTTTCTGGGGATGTACCCCTTCGAGAAGTATGGGATATGCTGATGGCATGGGTCACTTGGAAGGCAGATGAGATCTCCCCTACTGTAAGACGGGTCGCTTTGTGGCTATCGCTATTGTTATGTTGAGGTCTGCTTGGAATTTTTTGCGGGATTATAATGTGGTGGAATGACTCATCTGTAATAGAGATGATAAAATTTCTTATATATGGAGTTTATTTCTACTACCTCGGTACGTTTTGAGTTGAGAATGTTGTTATTTACACTCTTAAGATAGATCGGCAATTTTTCTTTTGAAATTTATGGGTATTTTTAAAAGTTTTTATGATGTTTATGTTATGTTTTATGCGTAAAAGCTACACAAGTATTCTCACACGAGAACTCCACAAATTTTTGGATACAAAAAGCTTTATAAATCAGAATTTACATATTTATTTCTATTTATATGATATGAACATAAGAAAAATGTTCTAAAAGAAAAAACTGGATTTTGGTAACACATTAAATCTACTTACATCCACTTAGGAAAATTGATTTATAAATTATTTATCTGTTATTTATGTGATAAGAATAGGACTCATGTTGCTTGGGTAATATCTTATAGCAATAACTATTCCTTGTCCATGTAGATAGTATTTGGAATCATTCACCAATAAATTTCTTCTAATTTTCTCCTATAAATTTGGAAACAGTACAAAATTATAATCCTATTAATGAAGATATGGCAAAATAGGCAGCTTTTGATGTGTAGAACAAAAAGAATTGAAAAAATTTAATTTTATTACAAAAATTCCATTTGGTGGAAATCTTTTGTAAAGTCTTTATTTCGTAAAATATATATACGTACTTCAACCTGACTTAATATTTTGATGACAGAATTTAATGACAATCAGATTGGGATTCAATCACCAAGTTCGATTTAAAGCTAAGTGACACAACTCTTTAATGTTGCCATAACAACAACCTTGGCATTCTTGCAAATGGAAAGAAGTGAATGAAATTCATTCCCCACTATCTTCGACGGCTTCCTGTCTCTTCTGTCTCCCCTTCCTTCCTCTCGAACTCTAACTTCTTCCATTCCAATTATCGGTATATTCCATTCCTCCACAAAGAGTCACCCCCCTTTATTTTTGCCCACTCCGTTGCTTCAGGGCCTATTTTCGGCGTGTTTCTCCAAGCAGTTTCCCCCGTTTTTCACCCTGCGAACTCTTTTTTCCATTCCGTCGTTTCTTTAAAAAAAAAATATAAAAATAATGTTGCGCCTTATCGCCATGTTTATTTTCTCCTGCGAGAATGCTTTTTTCATCTCCTGGCGACCGGAGATTTTTTCCCCCTTTAATTTTTGTTTCTTCCCCCTTTATTTTTCACAGCGTCTTTTTTCTGGGGGTCCCGCGAATTTCCGTAAGGGACCCGATCCCTTGATATTCCTTCTTCGCTCCTATATCGCAAGTCCTTAAATCTTTCCGACCCAGCGTTCTTCGCTGTCAATAATAATTCTTAGGATGGCATTCCTTTTCTAAGTCCAAAAGACCTCTCGCCTCTCGTACACTTTTTTCTGAGACTGCGATGAATTTTCCGGAGATGTTATCGGGTAAATTGATGTCGTGGTATTAATTGAGGTAATTTACGTTTCTGTTTTAAATTGTATGTCAGTAAATAGGCTAAATCATTTCTCAATTTGGTGGTATTCTTTTTTATTTTTGTTTGCTGAGGGTAATACTGTATACAAGTTCTGAGGTAAACTACTCATTCATTATTTTCTAGGGAATGATATGGAAAAATGTGACTCAAAAGCGTACCAATGTTAGCTTTGTGTCCATATATCTAATCCATATATATTTTTGAAAAATTTAATTTAAGAATAAGACAATGCTTTAACAACGTTTTCAGTTACATGACTTCGACATTTTTTTCTGTAATATTCTACTTTTAGCCATTGAAAAATATAATGGGCTGAACAATATGTTTATAGGAATAAAATACATAAATTGAAGTATAAAATAAGGAATTTGAATGTATCAGTTATAGAATATTTAAAAAGAGAGAAAATTATATTCCAAGAAAGAATTTAAACCCATTTATAATGAAGTAAATATCATGAACTACTTTCGAAAGACTATTCCATTCTTATAGGTTAAATTACTATTTAGTATCCTCTTAGGTCAGGTCACCACAAGAGGTAATTAGGTTACAGTGAAGAAAACTTATTTTAATCAAATGTAAACTTCTTTTATTACAAATAGATAAAAAAAATTAAATACGTAACATTTCAACGAACAGTGGCGAATGTATTCAAAGAGTAAAAATTGAAATTTCTATGAGGGCCTCATTTCTCTTTTATGCATCTTTAAAGCTTTACTTTCCAACGTTTAATATTTCTTGCGTCATAACTCTCAACTATTTCATCGTGATTGTTGTACAATCTCCAAGGAGATATCACGTCTCACAGTTTTCTGAACATTATTCTTCCTTCTCTTTGAGGGAATTCCCAATCTATTCCATTATCGCTCTCGATTTCATTTCATTACGTTTCATTCCTCATGCTACATCGCATCCATTCAATCCAAATATTTCTCAATATTGCCTCACCGAACCGTTTCCCAGCTTTGTTTTCCTTTTAATTTTTCTACATTCTCTCCGCCCAATACCTCTTAAATCTTTCAACTTTTCCTCACCGATATTTCGTTCCCTCAACGTTTTCTCATATCCGGTACCGCTTCTTTATTTCTCTTCTCATATTTTGAGTTGTAAAAGAGATCCCTAAAAAGCATTTCTTCTCATTCAGTTTTCCCTCCCGTTCCTTATCGACACTCGCTGACCTTTTATGAAATTCGCCATTCATCTCTTAACCTTCGAAAATTATTCCATTTTCCCATATCTTTTTCCTCGGCTGCTTTCTCCTCTTATTCCAGGGTTATTCTTTTCACAAAGGTCAGCCCTCCATCTTCCACGGTCATTCTATTTCATACCTTCAACTTTTTCTATCGCACTCCGTCTTGTCGTCGTGTCCCTTCTACCCTTTATTCAGCGAATCATCACTTTTTCTATTTAGGAAGACGTATTTGCATTCGTAGGTGTGATCCTTATGTTGTACTATGATTATGTTGGTTTTAAGCTCTACAATTTTTTATGCGAATTGTAATTCACAACACCCTGCAGTTTGCACATTTTTGGGTATTATACATATGTATTATCACATTTTATAGTAGAGTTACATATCGTAAAGTACGATAACATCCTTTGTTAGCACGTTTTGATGAATATGTATGTGAAAAATCTTATCAAATATATACTTTGATGAGGATATTTACGCGATATATTATCATTCTACATAAATAAATATTACATAAATTTTTAAACACTATTGCTAATGTTACTCACATACGAAATAAAAATTTTATTTTTAACCTTACTTTTTCAAATAGCCATTATTTTAGTGTCTTAATCTAACGGATTATTAATTCATTCGTCTTACTTATGAAAGCTTTAAGAAATTTATGTATTTCATTTCTTATTTTTATGTTCTGCCCTTTTCATTCTCATTCCTCTCACGAATATTTTCAAATCTAGAATTCTTAGAAATGTTTCATATTCCATGTCCATTCTCCCTTATTGTTATCCTGTTCGTAAAATTTACGACTATTCCTTCTGACATTTTATTACCTCAGATCTCTTCATGAACACAATCCTTTTTATATGTCGACAATTTTATAAACCAGTATCTCGTATGAAATATTGGTTTATAAGAAATATTGTTATTCGACGTTATTTTCCCAACCAGACTTTCACTAAGTTAATAATTAAAAAGATGTTGTTTGAGTCTTGATCGTTTTGAAATCAATATTAGGATTACTTCAGATAATAATGTTAATGTAACAACCAATATACTTGCATTATTTTTCGTGATGATACGTCGATTAACACTTTAAGGGAATCGTTCAGAATCATTTATGTAGTATGTGCGCAAAATAGAATAAGTATAATAATTATATACGTATGCAATTCTTTGAAATCTTTTCCAAGGCGACAATTCAAAGCGTGAAAAACAATATAAAACGTTAGTTATATTTTATCGACTTTAAATCATAGGACGACTGAATGATCTAACCGAACCAAATATAGACTTTAAAGAATCAGTGTTTCAAAATAGGGTACTTCTCCAATCCAATAAGCCTTTAGGATGCCTTATGCACAGCTAATTTCAATAAATGCTGATATTGATAAAAATATTGAATTTAGCAATCTTTGAAACTAATTGAATTGAAAGTATATCCCTAAAACTATCCATGAATTAAGATTGGACAAATTAATCTCCACAACATATTTGAATTACTTCACGATATGAATAAGGTTTTATTGATATTTACCAATATATGAACGACGTATGGTGTTCAATGATCTTACGTAACTTAAGTGGAATTCAAATTCGTTGCATGTTTTATAGCCAATAGCTTTCTTAGGAATTTATTTCTTCGTCCAGTATCTCCTTTTTCCTCCGTGTATATACACCCTTCCCTCCCCTCATCCCCGCCTCCCTTTTTCATTTCATACTCCCTATTTACAGCCACTTCATTTGCTATTCCTTACGTATTCCCATGTCATTATCCTGCCAACGCCCTCCCCTCCCGATTCAATATCCCCGTTCTTCCGTCCCTGCGCTTTCCAATGGCAATATCGCCTCCTTCGGGTCCACGAGAGGATGAGCGATATATATTTTATTCCGTCTGCTGAGGAAGCACTTTCATGCAAAGATCTTATCCCACACGTTCTTTTCCCTTCTGGAGGCAGAGTTGGCGAGGTAAGTGGAGGACGTTTTCAATTGTTAAGGCAGTGCGTGTCTGTCCACTACGAGACGCGATCATTAAAATGGACATCTATTTTTTTTGGGCGTTTATTTTGTTCGCCCCCCTAAAGGGAATACGGAAGCTTTTTCGAGCCGTATTTTGCGAGGGTCTTTCCCAGAATTCCGTATTTCCACGTCTTTTTTGGATAGCGAAAGAGGGTTCAATTTTTTATTTGTGTGGGGAAGTAATGATCCAGCATTTACTTAAGTCCTTAAAATATGAGTGTCCCCTCGCTGTGAGAATGGAAATTAAATATATCTAGATATATACTTCAGCGTATCTTAATTGGGAATTATATTAAATGGTGAAATCCCTAAACGCACTGGTGGAACACTTCCTTGTTTTTACGTCATTCTCTCTCTAGTTTTCCTGGTGATAATGTACTAATTTCATTAATGCCTGACCAATCATTAAGTGCACGCAATCCTATGTGTTGTATTACGGAGAATTTAGGCGAATCATCTAATTAGCTCTATTATAATTTAATAGTGGTATTAATAGAGTAATATTTGATTTAATTGTTATAAAATTTTTCGAAGAAATTTTGGATATATTATGGGTCAAACTTTGATGAGATTGAGGAAATATTTAAATTACTAGTAATATTCATTTCGTACCTTAAGTGATAATGAATATATTCAGTGGTTATGAAGTAGAATATTATTTCTTTTTTAAACATTAATTCATTATCATATTTAAAAGTATTCTAATTAATTTTTACAGGTAATAAGAGGAAATTTTTTATAAGTATTGATTTTTAAAAGAATATTTTTACAAGCAGCTAAAATGTGTTCAGAACTCTTTAGCTATGTGCAATGCATTCCAAATAGTTTTGATAATTTCCTTCACAGGTTTAAATTCTGAATGACATTTTCGCATCCATGATTTATTAACCGAAGTTTAAATTGGTTCGTATTAGTACCGCAGTGCTGAATAGGAACCAATCAGCTCTTTGCTATTCGAATGACTTATTCACGGGTAATTTTCACTTTCCCTTAACTTTCATTGATTATATCCATCTCTTCACAGCGTCGCAAAATTTTACGATGCCTAAATATTATCCCATAATAGTCAAACTTGGATGAACCCTTCTCACATAATCCCTAATCCTCGTTCTGCCTTTCACTTTTGGGAAGTTGGCCCAACCCCGTGTCCTCCAACCCTCTACCTTTCACTTTTATGACCAATACCTGTTGTAATGCGGGACGGCTGATTGCTATGACATACATCGATCCATGCGGCTGTTCATCATCCCCTGACCTATTTAGAGGGTCGATATGCGTTGTAGAACATCCATCGGCGGATGAATAATGAAATTTATATAGTTGGGTGAATAATTACGGTAGAAAATTTGAACTAAACGCTGTGGTTCTGAGAAACTATCTCGTATGTAATATTTACAATGGTTTTGGAAGAAAGAGTAGATCGATTGTTTCTAAAATAAATTCTATGATTCTATTATGTTAAAGTATAATATACATGTGTAAACTTATGTAGGTTTTATATTTGTTGAGAATTTAATAGAATGTAAATATGTATTCATTTTAAAATTAAAATACACCTACATTTGTCGTTTAGATTACCTTAAAAGTTCTTAATTTTCGTTGCATTACTATAGGTTTACAGATTGTTTAAAACGGAAAAGCTGAATTTAATTTATATTCAACGTTAATTTCTTGCTGGAATATTTGCGAATGACTCCCTATTCATGGGAAATAGTTAGCTTGTTATTTAAAATTTGCGCAATCCTTTCCAAACTTTAAACCAACAGCTACCCACAAGAATGGCTTATCAAGAGGAAATAACGAATTGAGAATCCACCAGTGGAACTATATGTTCCGTTTATTTCGTCACATCCGTTAGTCTAGGAGCGTCACGCCCTTTTTTTACCATTCTCGTTCCCTTTTATAATAGAATGCATTCACGCCATCGAGTACTGGAGTTCTATCGTGGAAATTCTTTCTATTAAATTCCCCTCCATTCCACGGTTGCACCCTATTTCCACCAATTTACCCCAATACAGGTGGTGGATCCGCACGTTAAGGGAGAAGGCTAATAATTGGCCGTAAATAATGTTTTCGGCCCGTTCCTAGGGCGACGCGCGAGTACCACTGCAGTTAATTGCCACCCCGCCCGTGGATGTCGCTATTAAGTTAATTTGGCCTTTTGAAGCGTAAAGCGGGAAGCAAACGAGGTGCTGTAGCCGTGCTCAGGGACGTCGGATACGGGTGCAATTCTGCTCGCACACGGATGTGACGCGGTCGACTCGAACCTTCATTATTTCCGTTATACATCGAAAGACTGTTTCTGAAACGGTAATTAGGGAAAAAGTTCCGCCTGCAGTGGAATTGGCGCTGTCGTAGGTGAAGGGATAATGGATATTTTTAGCCCTTTTAAACAGCGGTGGTTTTGCGGAAGATATAAGCGGAGCGTTCAATGCACAGGGGTATTATTTTAAAGTGCGGTCCAGCCGCGTGCGGTCGCGTTGTTACACTGGCGATATTTCGCTCTCCGGAGTCGAAGATGTTCGCAAAGAACAGTGGCTAATTATCGTTAGTGCGATTAAATTCTACGACAAGCTCATGAGGTCGACGTTACACTGGATGGACTGTTGCTATACGTGATGATGTTGTCTGATTAATGAGAGTTTCTATGGTGATCGTGGATTGTTATGTGCGCTCTTTATTTTCGCAGTAGGCTATTTCCGAAGTGGTGCTGCAGAGGTATTCTGGGTGGAAACGGAAATTATACGTTTATGGTACATTTCGTCAGAGTTTTTGCTTTATTTCATGCACAATCTATAGCAAAATTCCCGAGCTTACGGAAACTTATACGTTCATTCTGGTGGTACATTTTCCACAGTTGGAATCTTCCAGTTACTTTAATGAGAAGCATCTATTAGCACATTCATATTATGTACTTCTATTTGGTCGAGTGAAGAAATGTATATTTCATATTATAGTTTTTTTTTTTAATTTTTCATTGTGTTCATCTGTTTCATTATGGGTAAAATTATCAAGTTTCGAAAAATTAAAATTTTCCTTAATGTATATACCGACCATAAATAATTATCTTTGTCATTTCAATACTATCCATTAAGGAATTGACATCAAATATGTAATATATCAGAAATGTCCTTTTAAGTACTCAGTATCATTCATGTTACACGAGGTCCGGGATATTAGAAGCTTTAGTTCACACCAAACAAATCTTAACTGATTTGACTAATGGAACTGGAAAAAAAATCAAGCAATAAACTTTTGAAAGCATAAATCATCACTTTGTATTATTGAGTGGTTGGTTGAAATATTTATCTCGACTTAGAGCATGAATTCATCTCAAAGATGAACGAATTCTTAAGTAATTTATATGGGACCTTTATTCAGAATGCACCAAAGTACTATAGGTTTACATTTATTCTTATAGTCGGATCTGACCAATAACCCTCAATAACGTCACTGGACCCGAACCATCCTCGGAAAGGGATGAATCAGGAAGGAAACGCATGCTGGCGTCGGTGTCCGAGCGGGCCATTTTATGGTTTCCCGAATAGTAAATGAGACAGGGCAAAAGGACAGGAAGGTCCAAGTTTCCAAAGGGTTGCCGGAACTAACGACGAGCAGGAATAAAAAATTAAATCAGAACGGCATCAGAAAAACAACACTCGTTCCCCCATTACTCATCTCGTTATCGCCCGGCACTTTTCCTTTTTTCGACCCCTCTCTGTCATTTTCGTTATTCTATTGTTTCCGCCATTTTTATTTTAATTCCCCATTCCTCACATGTTTCCGGCACTTTTTCCATCGGTATTTTTCGGACAAATAATCCTCTTCCTTCGCGAACAACAGGGACCAGCATGTGTGGGCGGTTGCATTGATTGCGATCGACGGCGCGTGCCGATCGTCACTTGTCAATGATCTCGTGCGGAGGAGGCGATAAACAATGGCGCCACCGTCGGTGATAATTTTCCGTTTTATTCCGCGACCATAACTGTATCGCCATTGCTACGGGAATTGATTGTTGCGGTTTTGATTAGGGCTACGCTGCGTTTAATTTCGGGCGGCGTTTATTTATAAAGTTCCTCGCGCATCCCTAGGTTAATGTTATTTTCAGGTGGGATAGGGTTTTGAGTTGTGGCCTCGGTCGTTTAATATAGGCGTCGCTGCGGTTAAGGTGTTCGGTTAATGCCCGGAACAAGCAGAAGAGTTTTAAGGTCTTGTTGGTTCGATTTATTAATGGCCGAGTTCTGCAAAGTTCGTTGATTTTAATGGTTGGATATTTTGGTGATTTAAATGAGGACCAAGCAACTTTAAGTAATTGGTCGATTTGACTTATTCAAATGAAATTTATTATTCTTATTATTTATTGACTTATTAGTCGATATGCTAAGCTTTTCGATAAAGTTGGTGTTGATGATTGATGGAGTTCTATGCAATTATCGTATTTAGTTTAAGAAAAGCTCTTCGGGCTCAAATTTTAAAAAGCAATTTTTGTGTTTCTATAGAAACATTGTTATTATCTACTGTTTTAAATTTCGATTATTATAGACTATACATTCTTAAGAAATGATTTTCACTATATTAATTACTATTAGCCGCTATTACTTTATTGACCTATATATACGTTTATTCTTGCGACCTACCCAAACGTATCTGAGATTGCAATTTAACATTTGCGAAAAATATTGTCCACTTAAGTAGCATACTGAGTATTTATCCATTCTGTTAATCCTAGGGCTGTCTTATCATTTGTTGCATCTGAGAATTATTTTCAATCTGACGTTTTCCTGACGTAAATATCAATTATTTCACACCCTTTAATTAAAGTAAAATGGAAAAAGAAATTACGTTTTTTGACGTCGACTGAAAGGAATTACTTACGAGAAAACCTTCAAACAAAAAACCCATAATATCTCTATTTTACCCTCATTTTCAAGAGTTATAAATATAAAAATATGAGAGAGCACGATCTTTGGGAATATAATTGCTTTCGAATAATTGTTTGCGGCCAATTCCACGGTGATTACTCGATCCCTATCTACGTCATCATTTCTTATCTGAGGAAAGCGAAAAATTCGGAACATTTTTCCGCTTGGTGCAGTCCTTAGGGGCTAATTCCTTTCATTAGATCTGCCGCAGATATCGCTCAGGTCAAGAAAGAGTTCCATAACAAGGCTTATCTTCCAAAGACCGCCATAATTATTGTTTTGTGGAACACGTCGCCGATTCTAGTTATGCAATTAAGTGCTGAAAGCGGGTTACATAAGGAGAAAGGAGGTGTTTTTACTAGCTATTGCTCTATCGTCCACCTATATAGTGGACAAATAAGTTGTTGTCACGCAATGAACTTCGGAAAAAACGTCTGAAACTATTATTACGCGGTAAATATTTCGGATTTATGAACCGCAGTAGTTAGAAAAAATATTTTGCGTGTTCGTGATGAAAGGATTAGATTAGGCTTTTTTATTCGAAGTTGAACCCACAAAACGATTTGCGATTTATTTGTTTTGTTATATTTTTACTTAATAAGTAACTTACGTCATTGTTCCGCGTACGAGCTGTATTAAATGTAGATTGAGTTCGTTGCGGAGAAAAGTTTTCCCTAAAGTGGATAGCATTTTCTTAATGGGTTTGAATATTAATTGTATTTAAAACTACATCTTGAATTTCTTTTAACCATACAAAAGATTTTTCTATATTTTACCGCAATTACTTTATCTTTCCCATTGTCACATGTAAGTATTTACTCGTTTATCTAGCAAACCAGATGAAATGGAAATATTTTATGTTTAAGAATGTGGATTTATAGTTTTAAGTTCGAATTCTAGTTACAGAGTTATGTGGTATCCTCCGAAGTTGAAACTTTAAACGGAACATATGTTTTGCAGTATTTGTTAATAATTGTTTGAAGCAGTCTTATACGAATTTGAGAATAGTTTCTCCTGTACCGTTTAACGAATATCTTGTTTATGGAATCTTATTTCGATATACAATTTTTACCTTTCCCTTCCAAGAAAACTTTCCTATCTATTATTCCATCGACTCTTATTCCTAAAAGGTATTCATTGAGAACGTTGGTAAAATTCCATCTGAGTTCTTGTATTCTTAGAAAGATAAGTATTATTCACAAACTGTTTCTCAGAACTTCCAAAATTTTGCAACATCGTGCAAACAGGTGACAATAATCAAGCATCACGAACCTTTTGTGGAAAGGTTTCCGGTCCATGAGATTTCTGCGGAACACGACGGTGTATTAAAGCGGGACTGTTTCTGATCCTTATCAAGGGATATTGCCGGTTTTCTAGGGAAAAAGAAAGAAATTCCAGGAGTAAGAGCCGAAGAATTCCGTTGCGTTTTCGAACGTTTTGTAGGGTCTAAACTTAAACGTCTGTTCTTCGCCAGTAACAATACGTATTGAAAAGGTGAGACTGCAGTTCTAATAATTCTAGGGCTTAAGTTAAACTTCGGAGAACACCGATGCAAACCTTTACTTCGTCTTAAATGGAAGCCCTTTTCTAGAATGTAAGGAAAATTCTTGCCTAAAATGAATGAATATAAGACGCAGAGAATCAAAAATATCAATTGTAAAAACTTAGAATGTCGAGAAAGTAGGTGAGACCTTATGCTTGACTTGAGAAAGAGACCTTATTTATCATACTGCAAAGTTCGCGGAGTACGTACGCCCATTGGAACGCCCCCTACTTAACATTTAAAGGAATCATTCAAACTATACATACAGCCATTTTAAAAATATATTTTGAGAAGTTTATAAATTGATAAAAGTTTTATTTAGATAAATTAATAGAATTTTAAAGCTTTTTTCAATGCACTACCAACAGAGTTGTTTTTCTCTACGTTAGAATAGAGTAAATAAATAAATAATAAAATGCTTAGTTTACTTTTGTTGTTATTTATAAATTCCTCTGCATTAGTTTCTCAATTTTAATTATCATATGATTAATTTAAGAAAAAAGTTAATTTCAAAAGAAAAAGTAATTTAAAATTTTGTAAATGTCAACTCGTCAAGCTTAAAAAATTACGCTAGAGAGTATAGTTTTGACATGTAACTAGGTAGAGTTTTTACAAATTGCAAAAAAACCACCGTTATTAATAAATACAAAGGCAATGTACTGCAAATATAACATGCTTGATGACAAATGACCTACATCATACCTTTCCACAGCATAAGAGATTCAATTATGCGGCAGTAAATACTCTAGTACTCGATAAACAACACCATGTAGTATAAGAATTCTGTAATCACAGTAATCTCCACATCACATGTGTACCATGCGTGACTCATTGACCAGTTCTTGAGCCAAGCATCAAACTACATTGACCGACTCCTCTCTTTTAATCAACCCATCGTTCCGATCCAATGCCGTATCCCTCCGTGCGTGCAAAATGCCCTCCATCGCGTGACATCCAGTTGATTGTACGCCCACCTGCACCCCCCTCCAAATCCGACCCCCGTTCGATAAAGCAACTCTTTAAAAATCTCCTAACTTTTCCACCCGATCCGTACGACAAGGTGTAATTACCTCCCAGGTCGTTTCTAAGAGAAAATGGGCAGAGGGTAATGAATCAGAACCTTTTCTTGTCATTCATAGTTCTCAATTTGTGAAGGAGTTGGAATTGTTCTATTCTTGTAGTTGTATAAGGTTCTATTTGATCGATTCTGTAAGCTAGAACTTAAAATCCAACTAAAAATTTGCTTAAACGGTTTGTTTAACTTTTACTAATTAGTTGCTGTTCTCAGATTCGTTTTGCAGTTAACCGATTTCAATATGTATTATTATAATTATATTATTCTTTGAAATTTTTAAATTTACATTATTGTAACTTTGAAATTAAATTTTTTTAAATAAATACGATCCTAAGAATTTAGTAACGTTTATCTTTATACCGATAATATTCATCTGATTATAATATTAGCAAAATGAATATTCATCTAGCAATTTTTAACATCTACGAAACATATGTAGAATTATTTTAACTTATCATTTAAACAAAATCAAAGGAAATCAAATATCTGTTCTTTTCTACTTGTGAATCAAATTTTTAATCAGTACTTGGTGTATAAAGGAAAACTGGTCAATATCTTATTTTAAGGAGATGATTTTATTTGGTGATAATATTGGTGATATTTAAAATGTAAAAAATGAAAGTATAAGGAATAATTCTTGCTGATAAAAATAAATTATTAAAATCCACCCTTTCCTCTGAAAATTGTTATTTGCGCATAATTTTTAAAAGAAGTTATTCGTAAGAAATATTGCAGCAACCATTAAATCGTCAGATTTAAATTCAGAAATAAATAAAAAGTTTTAAACTCGACTCTATTACACCCATGGGAAAAGTGATTTAATTCGTATTAAACTTCGAGAATACAAATAACTTTATATGCATCGTGGAGTTGGACCATCATAAAAGATATTGCTTTCAAAACACGCATTCAAATTCAAAATGTAGCATCAGGGCCTTAATTCCACTCTCGCAATGAGGGTGCACCAAGGTATCTATATAGGTCCCCACAGCTTTAAATTCGTTCCAGCAATAAAGCAGTATGTCTCTGCAAGTATCCAATGGCATTCTTTCCCCACGTTTACCCCCCATTCTTCCACGACCTATTCCCTACAGCACATCTATGCACCCTCTACATTGTGACCCTTGACTTTCGCCTCGATGAAGCCTCCCCTTTCTTTTTCCCGCTATTACCATTTCTAGAGGATTTCCTCCCCATGTGCAGAGCCATCTCCTGACCTTCCCATTCCTTTCACCCCATTCCTCACCCAAGGGAATCAACCCGCTTCCACCGTTGCTAGGTGTACAATCGCTCCCCCGCCTCTGCATTTACCCCGCAAGTACTCGCGTCTACGCTGAATGGAACGGGAGCAGCAACGGTGTAGTTTTCGCATTGTGTTGCAGGAAGGAATGGATCGGTGAAATGGGTCTTACCAGGCTGAATGAATCATTAACGTAGACAATCGCATTGAAGGTTAAACTTAATGGAATATTTTTCTCGTCCTTTCTCTAAGAGGTAAACAATTTTAATGTCTTCCCGTTCCAATTGTATTTATGACAGATATAGTATGTTATTTTGAAATGTTACTGACGTAGATTGTTACTTGTTCTTAGGAGTTCTTATATCCAAGAGATGGCGATTTAAAATCTCGTAAATATAAAAGGAAACAGAAGGTTTAAATTTACAATAGTCAGGCTTATTAGAAAATTGAGGAAAAAACTACTTTTTACTTTTTTTACGTAGTGAATATAATTCCTTCTTCACCTTCAGTTTTGGTTGTTACTTCTCGTCTACCTAGCGCTTATCGTATCGTATATTAAATCCCAAATTGTGCATAATTTGGCTGTTTTCACTCTCGGGGTTGAATACCAGTTAAGACTTTAAGAATCTTCGGCTGAGTGAGTTTTAATGTCTCAAATCAATTTCCAAACTTATCCAATTAATTTCACAATCGTTTCACCTCAAAAAGAGATTAGATTTTATCCCCCGATAAGCGAACAAAGCAATGCGAAGTGAAACAGAAGAGTGTTTCTTTGATAGAAGCGGATTTCCAACTTCCTCCAACAGATTGAGAATCAATCAATCTGATGCCCTCAAGTGAAAAAGGAGGATGGATGATTCAGACAGCTACAAGACTTGTCTCAGCAAAAACCCCTTCCTTTCAGACGTATAAAGCGTTCAACCTGTTCAAGAATCAGAGTGGTGCTGCAGAAAACTTGGGAACTACTTTAAACGGCGTGAAGAAGTGTTTCTGACAGTATCCTGTTTACGAGAACGTCTGACTAGACTCGGTAGTGACTCGGAAAGGAAATGGAGTTTCCACGAGTTCACCCTTGCGAGACCGATAAAATTATAAACTCTCTACGTCAGTCTATCATCATACGAAACCTTTGCTATGATTTACCTAAGTCGTATTATTGTTCCAGATGTCTTACCTTTGTGATTTGTATTTCTTTTGTTTTGGGGAAGTTTCCTAGGACGTGAATTTCAGATGTAGAAAGATTCAGGCCAAAAGTATAGTTCATATGTTCCGAAGAAATTTGTTGGAATTATATATTCATTTTCTCCATGATCCTGTCCATTTTAAAATAAGAAAATGAATTGAATCTTGGTAGCATTTAATTTTTAATTATAGCTCTACACAATTTATTTGCACACTTAATAAATCGTTTTTTCGTGGGTATATTATGATTAGAAAAAAGAAGACATATTATAAATTTTAAATTGATGAGGTCAATTCTATGTAATATTTTTAGTGATTTTTTCCTTCATTCAATTCATAAATTCATCATTTTATGAGTCCATGAAGGAATCATAAATTTTCTATCTTGTAAAAAATCTGTTAAAGTTCATACATTACATTTCATAAAATCGTCTCATATTCATTACTCTTCTATATGACATACATCGAAAATCTTTAAAGATGCATTTTTATTATTCCCATTCCAATCAATCAAATTTATAGACCTTAAAGTATATATTTGAGTAAACATTCCAATAATAGTTGAGAATATCGTTTCTTAGAGCACTACTTTGGGCAATCCATCCCCACCCTCCGCAGTCTAGAAAAACTCCCCCCTCCGTCCATCTGCGTCGTTCAAACTCCCCTCTGCAATTTCGCCACCCCTTTCTCATCCCCCGAGTGCGACAAAGGGGCGGTACGACGGAGCTAAATGACCGCAGTGATGCACTCGACCGCCAATGTGTCCATCTCCTTTCAGATCTATTCAGACTCCACGGCTATTTCTCCCCATTCCCCCGCATGTCATCCAGGGTGGGTTTCCATACCGCGTGAAGGCTTCCTTGTCCATAAGGATCCCTCAAACTTTGTGGGCTTTCGCTTCAAAGGAGAATTTTAAACTGGAATTTATAGGGGGTGTCATCTGATGTGATCTGGGTTCGAGCTTACATACGTCCGCTTATGTAAAAATTGTTACGGTATAATACGACTCCCTTTAAATATAAACGGAGAATATAAGAGAATATTGCATAAGTCTTTAGTGAAAATTATTCTGAATCAAAATGAAATAACAGTTTGATTAACTGAATTTATTTAATGGCAGGAAATTTCCGTAGTGTTTTGCGCGAATCAACAGCGATTTTTTTAATTTTTTAATAGAAAGATCTACGTAGGGAATAATTTTAAATTGACGTAGAGTACTTTATAAATATTGCGAAAAACAAATGAATGCTTAGTATTAAGAGAGCAAAGTTTCGTTTAAAAGATTATGATAAGATAGTATTTAAAGTATAGCTATAGTTGACTCAATTTGAAAAATTTCATTTCCATTTTATGATCACTTTCTGAAGTAGTTTCCCCCCACAAAGGATGGTTTTATTACTGTCTTCCTAGCCATAAAGGGTGTATATCAAAACACGGCAGTTTAAATTTTGCAGGATTAGTAGTTCGCTACCCACAATGCTCGTAGTGCCAAATGGTTGGGGATAAAATGATTCGATGCAGAGTTTAGGGCCCTCCAGAGAAACGCTCGTAACAAGAGTGTAAGGTTCAATCTCCCGGGCGGAATTCGATTATAGGAGCTAGGCATTGGAGTGAACTCACCATACAGAAGGTGTAATCAGAAGGAAGTTTTTGTTGTGGGTGCTAAGCGATGATATCAGAGATACTTCCCCGCGTCCATAAATTTGGAGGCGGAAATACATGGTTTTCCCGTCAATAAATTCGAAGAAATGTCGCTCTTAAAAGATAAAATTCGAATATTTTGGCACAGTTTTGTTCTCTATCAATCACTGAGCTATTACAAGAAGTTGGAAAGCTCTTTGAATCGAACTATAACCCAATTATTACAATTGCTGTTAGGGAAATTAAAGACTAAACAGCCATTCCTAATCAGTTTTAGCGTTGTTTTTAGCTCTTCCTTTCTTTTTTATATTTTATTGCATGAATTAAAAGATTTATATTTCAGTCTACTGAGGATGGATGATTAATATAAGACGTATAGATTATAAAGAGCTTCGTATTGTATGAAATTAATGTACAAATTTAAAGAATTTAGGCAAATTGTTGTTTCATCGTCTTTATAGATTTAAAGGCTATATTCTAGTTTCTTTTCATTCATTCGGATCTTTACTCTCTCAATAATTACGAATCTTAATGGAAAAGAGTTAATAATTATGAGAAAGTTTTATTACATATGTAAAATAATACTGTTAAGTAGTAATGAGTAAGGTATTTAATATTAAGGAATACACCCTAGATAAAAACTTGATACCAATACGTATATTTACCGTACTTAAACGTCAATGGCGACGTACACTATTTGGCTAAATTGAACATCGAAACGTCCTAAATCCTGTCGCATAGATATCACTTAAGCTCGCGAGGCTTTATAAAAGAGGATTTTCTTTTCCAGTCCATTCCTTTTGAGAACCTTTTTTAGCTCCTCAAATCGCGTGTGGGTTTCGCAACCGATCGTCATGGAAACCACCCTAACTTCCCACCCATCCATTGCAGAGCGTTCACAGATCCACTCCATTGCTCATAAGCTTCGTATTGGCCGACGTATCCTCTCCTATAAAAGGGTTATCCGTGGAGTGGTCGGTTTCGTCCTCAAGTGGTGTAATCGTTTTGGAGCGAGGTCGCCCCTCTACTCCGATGTTCGTGCTTTTTCATTCGGGCGGTTTGCAAGTGGTTTTCTCGAGACATGCTCGCTGCACATGTAGAGGGGTTTTTCTAAATCGAACATGTATTTTTTAAATTGCATTGGCTTCGTTAAGGTCTTGAATTGAACGTTGGAAGTCAGGTAAATTTTCAATGTAGATTGAGGAAGGGATTGTACGACATGCGCATTCAAATCTTGGTTTCTTAAGCTGTCTGCTCTTATCCGGCTTTTAATTAAAGAACGTAAGACAATCGGTTGCAATCAAAGGTCTGAAGAGTGGAGTTTCCCATTAGATTGTGGAGATTAAATGGATTTTTATTCGAGATTATTATTTGCGTCTATTTCGTCTGATATAGGAAGACTCAAAGAGATCTGCAATCGTGGGACAAAAGTCATACTTACTGTATAACGGTAAAAATTGTAGGTGATTCATTATGGTAGATGTTGATACATATTTGAAGTTATATTTATCATCAAATACATTTCTTGCATACATTATTGCGTTTGAATGGTAATTGAAAATATTTGCGTCGATAATGAATTATGAAAATAATTGTTTTATATACTCTTCGATTTTTGTCTATCAATTGTTTCTCTGGACGACATTCAGTATATGACTTTCGTTGGATCAGACTTAATAATTAATAATGAAATATATTAAAGGTTTTATCGTTAGTTTATTATTGTAATATCCTTTACAGAAATGTTAAGCAACGAGTTGGTACAAGGAATACAAATATTTAGAAACTAGAACGTCATCCTACATGCCTTACAGAGAGGAGTGCTTTTTCATGTTATTATTTGTGCACGAAAATAAGTATAAAGTACAAGAAATAATCTGTTGGAAGTTTTAGTGATACTTTAAGCATCCTCAAAACCCTAAGGATACATTCGACAGGTAGAAGAGAATATTACGAACTTTAATTCGTTTGCTCGCGAATTCGAAACGTAATGGTAGTTATTGTAAAGGCTTAGTTTCGGTTTAATAGCCCCAGGGAGAACGTACACGCTTCGTATGGTCATATTTCTTCATTGTTTACGTTTGTGCGCTACACGGGATGAAAATTGCAACGACGTAATTATATTGTTCCGTAGAAGGCCGTTACCTGGATACCGGTCTCCCATTCGTTGCTACAAACAGTTTTAGAATCGGGAGTAACGAGGCTTTTATGGAAGAAAACAGTCCGTGCGCTACTCTCTGAAAATGCTCGCTTTGAAAATACGGAGCTCTGTTTAATTTACGATTTTCAGTCTTAAAATCCGGTCCATATTGAAGAAGGTGAACGGCCAAGAGGCGCCCCGGAGCCATATTTTATTTGCGGAGGCAAACGCAATTAACCTCAAGATGCTATTACTGCCTATTTTACTTCCGGGAACCGTTTGTGCCGCGTAATTAGATTGCGATGAAATGCAGGGAAAAACTCTAGAGGACGACGGACTGTATGCTATGGCGTGGGAAGATGATGTTTGCCTAGCCAGAGGCGCATGAAGTAAACTTGAAAGATTTGCATGCGTTGGCGTAACTCTTATGAGGATATATTATTAGAACGCTGAGTTCACGATACTATTCTCAGAGTACTATAAGAAAATTTACGAAAGACGAAACAAATTTTTCAGGTACGTAACGTATTCCTTTTCACATTATTATTCTCCAAATACCCCACAGAAACCAAAACCGACCGTTTATGCTCTCAATGGCATTTCATAGGTCAGAATATTTTTATATCTTTGATACTCTGATTCTTGTTATCTGTTTATATTTCAATATGAATAAAGAAGCATTATTACAAGTAAATTGGCACTACAAGGGTTTTTATAGCAGTAGGATTTCTATAGATAAAGAATATAATACATGTTCCTTTCTACATTTTGTCATCATTATTATGATACGGAGTTTAATGCTATAATCTGCGGTGTTGGATATATTCCGTAAAAAGAGGGATACTAGATGTTGAAAATATATTCGTAAGAATTATAATAACCAAAGGAATTTGTACGCCAATGGGAAAATAGGTCACGAGTTTGAAAAACATCCGATTTTGAATAAGGTTCCGGTTCAGAAGACGTTAGTGATTCTTTAGCGAAATTTCGAGTATACACTCATATCTCCTTGGTTACTTATTTTTTAGCAAACAGACTCTTTCATTACATTTTTACGGACCCTCTTCATCTTGAAGATCTCAGATCTAATCAGACCCGTTTGATCTCTGCTACTTACATAATATTAACCGTAATATAGCAACGGATCCCTACGCAGAAATACGATTTTCCCAACGAAGAATGCTCCACCAAAAAAAGGAGCAATTTCTTTCATCCATCAGTCAACAGCATATCTCGTGATATTTTCATCCCGATGCCTTCAGTGCCTTAGGGACGAAACTCTTCCAGTTTATTATGATTGGTTTTTCCTCTCTCGATATAGATGTAACGGACTATCCGGTGTACGGAGGTTTGGCTAACTGGGAAATCGAGATGGTTGGATCCCGCGGAGGCGGCCCTGCTTGCTCGAAATCCAATATCGCTTCCTACGCTGTCTCTTTGACTCATTTTTGTCTTTATTATTTACTCATCCTCTCCTGTAATGGGACACACCGAGAGATCCTTGCCTCCGAGTAACCTTATACCTCAATCGGAAATTAAAAATAATATCCATCAAGAACTCACTTCCGGTAGATCTTGCTCGAATCGTATTTATTAGATATTGCTATTGTGTGCGTATGGCTATGAATATAAAACTGTTTGGCGGTGTTTGCGTATATTTTTAATTAAATTTATAGGAAACAAAGGTATATTTTAATAGATATTCTCATCATTCAACACAGATGGAGTTGCAAACATCAAATATTTTATTAAGGTTTTATTTTTGCCATTAATATAGGTCATGTTAGACTTTAAAGGCGTTTAACTATAGTTCTTCAAGTCTATTGTATCTTTGAAGGAGTTTATCCTATAGACGTTTTTCTTAAGAGAATTTTGTAAACTTGAAGTTCCAATGTAAAATTTGAATCTCCAAACTGTAAATCGGGTTCTGGAAAAACTTTTAGGATAAAGATTTTCTTCAAATGTGTCTACTTGTTTTTTGATTTGACTCTTTATTATATTTATTCAGTTAAGGGTGTATAATACTTCTCAGATTTGATGACCTTTTTTGAAATTAAAAATCAATATCGCGATACGCAGGATACTTCGTACACACAAAGAAATATCCAAGAGAAATAGAGAAGCTAAAACCGAAATCCCATTCTGATACAATAGAACCTCTATGGATGACATTTGTCAAGTTTGAGCTTCCCATCTCGTTTGTCTATTGCTGCCGTTAAAATCCCCGACCATAGAGGAGCACACGCTGCATCTACGTCCCGAATTCTATTTCCAATTCACCCCCATATGGGTAATGCATACACTACGGAGTCCACAATGCAGACGATCTATCTCCCCTCTCCGAGGGCAATCTTATTATAAGGGGTTTTAGGACCAAAAGCAGTTTCTCCTCTTATTGGAACTCCCCTGCGATCGGATCAGAGGCCAAAAATCCGTCAATAATTGACGCGGGCTTAAATATAGGCGATTGTGCAGCAATGGTGTTTGCACCAAAGGTTGCACCTGCCGATGGAGGTTTTTTTTTATTCCGGCCCGCGTTTGATGCCTCGTATTTGCCCTCGATGGAACTGACCTATGGCAAACAATCCCGAGGATTTAATTCGTGGGAGTTGTGCCGAAATCGGGCGGATTGGATCCTCGGATATTTCGATGGAATGGATATGTTATCAAGAGGGCCTCGATGCAGAATGTGCAGGTTTTTGTTATGAACATTTTCGGAATAGTATTTAGATTATTTAGCTTTGTTTCGTTAAGATTTGCGTTTTAAGAGTTCATCATTATTCTAGATGTCATATGAATGAAAGTGGACGATTGTTGCTTACGAATCAGTAACTAAGACGAATTTGTTTTGTTGCAGTCATAGCAACTTGATTTAACGTTTTCTATTGTTAAGTGAATGGTATTTAAGCTAAATAATCTTATTGATTGTTGGAGTTATTGTTATAGCAACTAATATGATAAAGAAATTATTATTCAAAAGCGATTAAATTTATTCGTAAAAATAATCCTTTAAAAATTAATTATAAGGAAAAGAATAGTCTTTATAACATCATTAAGTAAATTTTAAGTGTTCATTGAGCGAATATAGAATAACGTTTTTCCTTGTTAGGATAAGAATCATTGAAATATTTTCATTTATAACTTTATCATCTATTTCGAATATAATCTTAGTTGGAATATTTATTTTGAAATTATTATCATTGACCAAAATCTTTGCCACTTTTATGTTACTTTCGCCATTTTCTTTCTTTTACCGGTATAAAGGTCTTCAGGGAATCAATGAATGTCTATTCTTGTAATTTTTAAGCATTTAAGTAAACGATAATCGTGATTTTCTTTGGCTACCGTACTGTAGCTCTTCCCGGTTGCTTTAAAATGTTATTTTTCATCATCATCACTCCGGTTCATCATTCTTATATACACGTATTAGAATATCATTACAATGTAAAAATATTCATCTTTTGCGTAATATAACTGGGTAGACATATAGATTAGTGGGGCAATAAACCAATTTTTTTTAAATAATCGAATTAATCGATTGTTATAAAAAGTCGCGATTCTAAAATGTAGGACTTATAGAAGCATTTCTTCAGAGGAATAAAAATAAGTAGACTTCTTCATCGAGATATCGCAGAATAGTATTTTTTGATGGGCGTAGAGCGCGTTTAGATCGGAATGATTTATGTGCGAACGCTGGCACATGTGCACGAGTCAGAGAGAAAGAGATTTTGTTTGCTTTAACTCGAATGGTACCTATCGCATCATCACACATTCCGTATATCGGTGCCATTTTGAAATCCCAAATCTAGGGCAATGCCAATCACAACGAAGGTTTATTTGGAGTTCAAAATGTTGTTTGTATTAGCGAGCATTTTCCGATATTATCGAAACACATTCGTGTCAGAACTCTACGTAATTTATTCCATCTTAAGTAGTTTCGTTATGCAAATATTTTAGTGCTGTTATCTTCCCTACGGCTCTTTTTTCTTTACAGTTTCTCTTCTCTGAAATGCATCACTATTCCAAAAATATTTAAAACGCTTCTGCTATTTTCGTAGTTATGGGTTCACCGTAGTTTTATCGAGAAAGCAAATTCATAGCATGCGTAATCAATAGGCATATCAATCCTTACTAACTTCAATGCTATCTACTTGTTCAAAAGTAAGAATACACTTTCGACATCATTCCTGAGCCTGTAAACGTGAAATATTAATATATAAGCATACATATTCAATTATCAATTGTATTTTGTTGATATTTAAAGAAAATGAACGACTTTAGAGATTAGGTGTAGGAAATGCCGAGCAGGGCTACCCCTTGCCGAATTAAGGATCCGATAATTATAATAGTTTGCTCTAAATATCTTTGAATTATACATCTGTAGCTAAACATTTTATTATATAAATGCGTATATTCTGCTTCTTTTCTGCTCGTTACAATATTACGTTTATGACAGAAAATAACTTAAAACTAACCATTAAAAGAAAACCCTCCTCATTCTTGGAATAAGCTATTATAATTCTGCAAGTTCTAAGAAAAACGATATACATTCTTCTGTATAAGTCCTACTAGAATCACTTTCACACCGTTTCCATAACGACCCCCGTGAAACAAAGCGTTAAAAGGCTATCCGAATATGTTAAGTAGCGGCCCCGCCCACCTTTGGAGCCACAGAGGGCATAATGACCGTTAAATAGACGCGTCCCAACCGCAACGATCAGGAATCCAGGGCTATAATAGAAAATCTCCACTCATGTCGGAAGTACTGAAGGTAGGTGCAGCGGGACGACCCTTGACTGCGGAGACAGGGTTATTCCGCAGCATTTGGTGCTGCAAATTGAATAAGGGATTGTACGCCGAATGCGGGGGCTGTACAACGGGGTGCGCCGACGTAGATTCGGGGGACATGTCGCCCATTAACGCAGCTTCAAAACGCCGCACACCCTACTCCTGGTCCTTGCCAGCTCACCCGTTACGTGTTGCTACCCATAGATGGAGCTCGCTTTGTCCGTTTAGTTGCTCCATTTAGCACGACACCCGTCGTTAGCGCGGGATCCGCGATGTTAAGCGGGCCGAAATTTGCTGCGTCTTCGAACGTTGATCTTTTGTTTATGAGGTTCGGGAAGGGAAGTGGAAAGGATGTGCGAAATCTGTTAGGGGCCAATTTTGAACTCTCCCTGGCTACTGTACATGTTGAGGTATTTATTAAGTTCACCATCGATTTTTTTTAGATAATCTTTAAGAAAAGCACGTGTTAAATGTCGATGAAATGATATCCAGCTTATCGATGAGACATAGAATGAAAATTGGGTAATATAAAATCTTCCTATATAAGTTATTACGGAATAATATATTATAGTTTAGGAGTGTTTATATTAGTATTTAAATGTAAGTTATAATTTATATCAGAAAAACGACGAATTACTTAAGTAAAATAAAGTAAACTCCAATGTATTAAAAAAAGAAATCACTTCCTTTTGAATTGTTAATACATTACGTGCTAATATGTATTCAGCACTATATAGTACATAAATATCCTACTTTTATTTGATCCCAAAAAGTTCTGTATCAAGAGGTCAAGGAAAAATTATATCAAAAATCATAATTCAAAGTTTTTTTCTAACCTGAAATTCCTTCAGCATTTTAAAATCGAAGGGCACGATGTAGAAACTAAATGATTTTTCCTATACACTTAAGGAAATATCGAATTGAAATAGAAGAGTACATGTTCTGACAACTACTGCATATAATACGAGATTATTATAAGTTTCTTTCCCAATAAAAATTACGAATAAAAAATTTTATAATTTTAGATTAATATATTATAAAATAAGTTAAATATTTTAAAATTAAAGACCTTCTAATGAAAGCTTAACTAGTAAAGTTTCATTGTTGAATTGAAACTAAGACAACAGGCTACGTTTCTTCATTTGTTGGACTTGAATACGAGAATGTTTTAAATTTCTTTCCCAAGTTCAACGGAGATTTATTTTTTCTTTGCAAAGGTCGAGCTAACACGCTCTTTGAAAATATACTCGGTTATCCTAACAATAGAGTAATATTTTCATTTTTTTCGTTTCATTAATGAACGCCTCGTCTCGAAGTCATTCTCGCCATAATTAATTTCATACTTTTTTCGTATATTTTATTCTATTAAGATCTCGGAAATATTTCTTCTAAGTTCCCAAGTCTTTCCATGTTCTTCCCAAATTCCTCATTTTGCTTCTTTTGTCTCAACAGCTTTTCGATAACTTCTCATAAAATTTTTTCCTCTCACACTCTTTTCAAAACCCATTTTTCCCGCATTCTTTCATCTCCTTAATTACTTTCCCTTCTATTGTATTCAATATCGAGCTCTTTTTTTCCTTAACATCAAACTTACTTCCTCGCCTGTGTTGTAGCTATGCATCAAAGGCTTAAGACGTTTGTTGGGCTTTTAATTTTTAGCATTATATTACGAGAGAAGTTTTTCCCTCGGGTTTTTTTTTAAAGGGATCATCAAGACAAATATTCACAAGTGGCCGATGTATGTCTAACGCGTCTGATTAAGTATCTCTAATCATGACTTATACAAATTCAAATTATTGTACGTAAAAGAATATATAATTTAAATGCTTTTCCGTTCTCTTTAACTTAAAATTATCAAATACCTACTTATTGAAACTTTACACTATTATTATCATATATTATTCCTGGAAAGAAAACACCAATCAGTAACAAATACGACCTAAAATCGTAATAAATTACAATTGTTGGTCTTTGTTTAATTCTGAAATGTATATGATATTATTGGTATTACAAGGAAAACTAAAAAAACATCGATAAAATATTTAGATATGATTAATTTAAGTATTAGAACACTTCCTCTAGAATAAAAATCACGTAAATATATAGGAAGCTAAGTCTCTTAAGTTGAAGAATTTAGGAGTAGAATGTAGACTGCATTTTATACGTAACCATATCGATGTTGTCTTCCTTCATCGAACTGGAATAAGGAGCTATCATATCGTTGTCTCTTTTTTTATTGATGCGAATCATGATAATAACAAGGGTAAATAATTGTTCAAAATAGATTTAAAAGACGGTAACGGTATATATACAATATCAGAACGAAATAATTCTAGAGAAGGAACATTATAGTTTTAATATTTAACTACGCACTCATCAGTGCTTTTTAGTGTAGCAAAATTATATTAGTATGCTCGTTTTTCCTTCCTCCATTGGCTTCCTGTACCTCAGTTATCATAGCATTATTATAAGAAATATCTTTATTATTGAAAGCCCTAATTCTCTTTACGTAAAATATTTCCGTATTCTAATTCCATACAAACGCACAGTATGCGTGATATTCATATCAAACAGTCTCCCATGTTCTCCTAATCAATAAAGGGAGTAAATATGCAAGGCAAAATATCGGCTGATTACCCAAACACGCAGAATTGAGATAGACGTTTTAGATTCCCAATACCCTTGAAATATGTCTACAAATTTCCGTAAGTGATGGGAGAGAACGTGCCTTCGAACAGACGCATCTCCTCGCGTCTTCTCGGAGAATAAATAAGGGAAAAGCCGCGAACTAATTCGAGGCAAAGACGAGGCACTTTCTCCCCCATAAAGAAAGGCTGTCGGCCTAATAAATGATTCATGCACCCTCTGGCGAAATTATGGGAACCATTATTTCGCGTCCTAATTAGTTGACGTTTCCTACAAAACGGGAAATATTTCCCGTTCGTGCGGGAAATTCGCTCGTTGCGTGCACCTCTTGTTTTTAACGAATGCGTGGAATAATGCCGTAATTTCGGGATTGAAACGTGTTAAGCTCTAATTTTTGAGTTACGTGTCGGCGTTACGCGGGCGACAAAAAATGATGCAGATGATTTCCACTCGGGGGTCGAATTCTCCCGCTTTTTAAGGTTTGTCGCTAATGTTCTGGCGTTATTCAGACGGAATATTTATGGTAGATTATCGATAATTTATAAAGTGTTATGGTAACGCCTGGTTGAGATATTTTATGAGAATTCGAACGGATGTCTCTTTGATCGTCTTTAGGGCTCGGAATACCAAATACTTAACGACTATAGAGAGAGATTATTCAGTCAATGTTTGACTATATGATTCGTTTTATATTAGTTTCCTTACCTGCTTTAGGGATATACTAACACACTTAATGTAACGTAACTCTATGGCGCAAACAACTGTGCTAGAAAGAGGACTACCTCAAATAAAATAAGATGTTCATTGGCTGTTTCATATGGTTTCAGGAGATATTTACTCATATCTAATGCACTAATATTTAAAGCGGAAGAAGTATGTGAGCAAAGATTGGACGTTAATAATTTGAATTGAATTCATTTTTATTAATAAGATTCGCACTTTGCTGCGGTATTGAGAAATAATATTTATCTAAAGCGAATTGTCATAGTCGATATTGTATGTTATTTCAATCTTAATTAATCTAATCTAAGCCTTTTGTAATTCTAATGCAGGTCCATTTAATGAATATAAATGAGAAAAGAGCCATCTTTAATGAAAAAAGTGATTACTTAATTGCATAAAATTTTCTTTCAAACTGTACGGATATTAAGCTTATTTAATTAATATTGCAATAATTTTGAAAAATCCTAACGTATTTTTCTTTGACGTTGATTTCGAAACTTAATTATTGAATACATGGAGACTTACCATAACAGCTACTCGTATTCTTCATTTAATGAGATAATCAAACATAATTCGTTGATTCGTAGCGAGGCAACGGCTGTACCAGCATCCATCGCGAGCATCAAATCCTTTCCTCAGATATGCTTACATCTCTGTTAATATGGCTAAGAGCCCTCGTTGTTTTACGACATGAGGAATGCGCGTACATCAGCTAAACCAACCCAACATTTATATTTCCCTTTATAAAATAAAAGTTGAAATGATTTATTGCTCTCTGCGTCTGAATCCAGAGCGGTCAGGTGCTACTTGTTTCGGACTAACACTCTTACGCCAATGTCACCCGACATAACATGGAATAACAGCGCCCGCAAATCTTTTGGATTAACATTTCCCTTAATGTCCGCCTACATTTTTAATTCTCGCGGGGAGATGGAAAGCCGTAGCATTCTTTCTTCTCAAAATTTAATCCGAATTAATATTTTGGGAGATATTAACTTTTTGTTTCTCTTTTTTTTGCAGGTGAGTTTTGTGTGTGAAGCATCCTTCCGTTGCTATGATCGCGGGGTTGGTGGAGTTACGTAAGTTCTGCATTCATTAATACAGTTATGATTTACGTTTTAAGCATATATGGACTGTCAAGGTCCTGGGTTCGAGTCTCTGCCAGTTAGAGTTTTTGTGTAAGGAAATTGATGTTAATATTTATCCATTGTTGAGATCCTTAACCATCTAATAGATGGGTATCCATGACTACGTTAAATTAATAACTTCTTCAATCTTTCTTGTTTTAACGGTGAACGTAATTAAATTCGTCAGAATAAATCCTATGCCATAGAAGAGTTACTATAGTTAACATTCTTGAATTTAATTCGATTTTACTTGGTAAAAATGTACAGAAATTCATACTGGCTAGGATTACAAGTATGTTTTGCTAATGACTTATAGTTCAGCCAGCAAGTAACATTTTTAACCGGAAAATATAACTAAACTCCAAGAAATTATTGGATTTTGAACCCTTTGATATGTAAAGATATAGATTTGAGTCGTTTTAAATGAAGCAAACGCTAATTGTATATGCTAATTGAACAATCGAGATTGTTTTCAATCAATCTGAATCATAATTGGAACTCTTCTTCTCTCTAAATAAATTAAACCGACCAAATATGTCGCTGATCCGTATCGTATGGCTTATTGACCCGAGTTTAGTTGTTATTGAATTTAGCATACATATGCATTTGAAATTTGTCCCTAATTTGATTATAATCGTTATTCAGTGACCTTCAGGGTTATTTCGGTTGACAAAGGATCATTCTCTGCGTGCCCTTTTATTTACAATCCATAACTCGGATTGGATAATGCCACTAGAGTGAAAAATAAAGCCATTTAATAGAGATGTTATTGATGTGTGCCCAGAGAGTTTACACTTTGTAATAGTAGGATACGTATATAGATAATCTCGCTAATTTAATCCCCTTTTGTACAAAGTACAAAAGTCTATGATTTGCATTAAGGAACGCATAATATCGTGCAGTGAAATGTGATTTATAACTATCGCGAAAAAGTATGTGGTATTGAAAAGCGAATGTCTTTAAAACGATGCCTTTAATGGTAGTAATTAAGGTATTTAATTTACTATATAAGAGAAGTCAAAGAAAATTTTCCCTCAATTTGTTGCATTCTTTTTGTAGATATCGGATAAAGAAATTTCTTTTTCTCGAAAGACGGACGGTAATTTTGATGCACAAATTAGTATTTACGCGTAACAAATTCTTTCTGGAAACGAAGATATAAATTCTTGGGGCTAAAATATTAAATCTTTAGCTTTTTAATAAAGCGTAGAGTTGTATTAAAGACATTTTTCGTGTGCTATAATACATTCTTACATTCGCTATTTACTAATAAAAGTTGTATGCATGGAATTATTTTCTCAATTTTCTTATTATTGCCCAAGTATTTAATAAAAAAATGCAACCATCGTTTATCACAGAAACTTATTGTCTGGTTTAGCATTCTTATCCTGTCAGTTTTGGTATTAATTGCTGAAAGCCAATGGGTGTTTATCAACTGGTTCGTATTATTAAGCCTTCAAGTCAATTAAGTAGATATTTATCGTGATAAAGTCTCGAAATAGAAGCAGCACAAGGAAGGCTGTGACAGTGCCATGATATTCGTTAGAAAAGATCGCTTTCAATCGAAGACTGTCGATCTCTGGAAATACCAAAAATCCCCTCAAAGAATCGAAAGATATCCGGACCATTGCAGTATTTGTGGTCGTATCGAATTCGCAAGAATTCGAGACGCTTTGGATAGGGTCCAAGCGAGGGGGTCTAACCTTTCTTTGACCTCGGACGGTTGACCCCTCCCTAATTGGGTCGCCTTCATCCCTTCCTTTTGTGCCCACTTCCGATTCTTCCCCCGTCGCATATCACGTGACGCGTCTGAAAGGAAATCCACGTCTCGTCGCATCTTTGTTGCTTCCATCCAAAGCGGAAATTAATGGGCAGATACCGACTCATGAGATGTTAAGGGATGATTGGCTCATGCCGGATCAAGAAGTTTCGACGCGTCTCCGGTTTTATTTTCCTATTTTCGGGCGCTGTCTCGTTTGATTTAAGTTGCCTCTACTGTTTGTGGTCGTTTTATTCTTTCCCTGCCGTTTGATGCGGTGTTTTGCGGTAAAGTGATGTAATGCTGGCACGCGAATTATTACCTTACTCAGTAACGGTGTGCTATACCTCACAGTCTTATTGAATTTATAACCTGTTATTGAATGTAATATATTATGACTTATTTTTCATTACAACCTAATTTATTTATTATCGGTGTATCCTATCAAAAATAAAACTCAGTTTGCTTGTAGTTAACTTTAAAAATATTCTTTTACTTGATTATTTTGTACATATATGAAATTTTTACGGTGATTACGCAGCGAAGTTACTTTTACATTCCTTTATTTGTCACATAGAATCTGGTCGTTTCTTCAGAATTATCTTTCAAAGTAAGATAATATGATAGAAAAGATATATAGATAAGTTTTTAAATGTCATTTATAACAAAATGATATTTAGACCAAGGGTATCTAGAATATAGATACTCATAAGAAATTTTGGTAGCATTGTATCTACTGGAGATTATTAGCCTTAATGAATTTTCGTTTATAGCTTCTCGTATTTTTATTATTTACTGTTCCGAATTATGAGGATTATGCGGTAAAATTTTATACTTTACCTGAATAACCCCATGTTACTTAGTACATCTTTAGTGAGATTTGAAAATTCCTCTTATAAGGGTTAACTTAATCATCAAAATTAAAGATTGCAAGCAACAATTAGCAGGTCGTTCTTTAGGGATTAACTGAATTAAAGTAGTGAAAATCCGTTTTCTCGTTTTGACAAAAATTTTACTGGTATTGTTCCACAGTATTATTTCTACAATTGGGCTCGAATCATATAACTATTTGTCGTTCTATGTCCTCAAACTATTACGGTCGATGCATAGTGAAGCTTTGGAATGTGGGAGGGATTGATTTGATGATGCGATGGAATGCATCGGATGGACTTCATCAGTTGATGAACAAAGAGAGGGAATTTTGGCTAGCATAGGAAATGAACACACTCGCTGGGTGTCTCTTGAAGCAAATGGACCGTTAGAGGCTATCTTCGCATATCTTCCGCGATTTATGGCTGCACAGATAGCTTACGCGATTTTCCCGTAAGTGTTTAAGAGTCGCCAATAGGTACGAATTCATGCCATCATAAGCAGATAGCGCAGGACCTCGATCGGAGATTCAGATGGAATGGAATACGTACCCAAAAAAGATTGAAAGTAGTAAGATGCATTCGTATAGAGATGCCATTGTATTCATTTGCTTAATTTAGGTTTTTAGTTTATTTGAATGACGTATAATCTGTAATGGCGCCAAAAGATTTAATGGAAATTAGCTTGATAGATTATTTAGGCGTTGAAGATTTATTAGAAGTTTATAATACGGATAATAATATCTTCCATTGCTTAATAACAAATTGTAATCCTGTATCTACCTTCAGGTATGTTTGTCTTATATTTAAATGCTCAGAAGTAACTTACTCTCAATGTAAAATATTTGTTCCCTAAAAATTCTTATATTCATCGTTACTGCAAACTCGTAGGAAAACTTAATTGCCGCAAAAGTTGCGTTTACCTTTCATAAAGCAAGACTTTAATTTTTGAACCAGAAAGTAATTTAAAGTGGATAAGTTCTACATGTAGAGGATTAATGACTTTATTACTTTTAGGATTACGTTTGAAATACTCTCGAGAACTTCAGTTCACCAAGAATCCTATACCTATTCTATAAGAATAACCGATTCCTTACATTGTTTTCCAAGTTTCTCACATTGGTTAGTGAATAATAAGATATTAACAGAGTAAGGTATAGTAGAAACGTATTAAATAGCTCAAGATTTACATTAAGAAGTAATTCTTTTTAAACGGTTTATTAAGGATACAACAAGAAAGATCTTCATCGAGATAAAATTCCATTGATTTTAGCCTTGGAAATTCATCGAAACAAACGCACGATTTTCACACGAAATCACAACTCACGCAATGCTTTCTAGATCCGTTCCGATCACATCCTAACAGAAACCTCACAGAGCGATATTTTAATAAAGAAGAGTGGTGTTCATTACATTAGCACTTCTCGAACGAATAAAAAAGGTTCATCACGCGATACGCCTATCCAGCACCTATTTCCTCATCATATCACGAGTCAAAAGATGAAATGAAAAAATAAAATGACGAGAAATCTTTTTCCCGAAAAGGACGGTTTTGTAGGAGCTTACAAGTAGAGGAGTCTTTGGATCTACTAGTCTCTGGATAGGACGTTCTAATAGGTATTTCTCCCTCGGAAGACTGAAAATCATCGCTGGAGCGGTTTTAGGAGGTGTGTGCGCAGGTTGCTTCGGATGTTTGAGGCTCTCGGAAAACCAATTTAACTGGATAACGAGGTGGGGCAGAGGGAGTTTTTCGCAGGGTGCCTCTGCAATCCCTGATGAAGGCAGGGTCTTCAAAGAGCTGTCTGCAGGGCTGAGTGTTTAGCCGATGCTGGCTGCGCCGTGTGATAAGGATTGGGAGAATTACAGAGCTGTTGCGGTAAAAAGGAATGAAGTGTGGAATTGAAAGGAAACATTTACTCCGAAAGCATAGCAGATTTACTTTTATTGCTAGTCGTCACTGCTTTCTATTTCGAAATGCTAAGAATTTTTTTTTTGATAAATGTATATATTTTGGATGAAGCAGAGATTTATTGATAGAGTTATGTGCCTGTTTAGTCTGAACTCTTAATATTTTATCTTATTTTGTATTTGCTAGGGATGAAAGCTTTATCTGGATTAAGAAAGGGATGTTTTTGTGGCTTGATATCTACGAGAAGATTAATGAAAAGTTGTATTGCATTGTGAAGATATTTAGTATTTAATTTATGTATTTACAATTATAGTTTTGACCGAATTAAATCTATAATTACTAAAAGGTATTCTGTAATGTAAAGTTTCTTTATTTTATGTAGTCCATTACGCACTTTTAATGTAAATGAAGGTACTCTTTAACATAAAAACTTCATAATAATGCCGTTTTTGCAATGACATGCATTCACAATATAATGATTCTTACTACTACTTTATTAGTACTACTTAGTTACTACTTAAGTCTCATACTTGATGAACAATCTTTCTGCATAAGAAAGTTGCTTATATTTGAGTTAAATTTCCCATTGCAATTCCACAGCCAAAACAATCGATATTTTACATTTGTGGAAGTGGACAATAAATCAGACGGTATCCACGGATGCTAGAAACAGGAAAAGATCCAGTCGAAAGGATCCTATTTCGCAAATCAGCTCTTCACAATGCCGGGTCCATTCGAACCCATGCCATCCAGGTGAAAGTTCTATTATTCGGCTGCCACCTACGTATTGACCGGAAATCATACTGCCTCTCGAATTCGGCAAATAGATTCGCGACCAGAATTCAAACACATTTCGATATGAATTTGGAAGTGGAACGGATAAGCGCATTCGTCTTGCTTTTGTGAAGAACTCGATTCAATGGGTCGGAGAGATCGGTCGTAAATTCACCGCAGTAAATATTCGGTTGGATCGATGATATACATACTATTCCCTCCTCTCAAACCTCTAAATTTACCCCATCAAAGCTGGCCGGAGTAGAATTTAGTTCCAGACATTATAAGGGTAATTTCATACGATTAATATCATTTTCACGGTCAGATTACCGTAATTAAACTATATTTGTGCAACAATACGGACTTAATCCTCTGATGACTTAATTAATTCAGACGATCTAGTAATAGTTAAGAACCTCATTTATCAGCAATAATACAAATACGACGAATGATTTATATTACTCCAGAGTCATCTAAGTAAACTAAATCATCTATCAGCTATTAAAAAGATGAGTAAATAGTTTTATTACGCAGTGTTTTACGCAGTATTTTATCATGTAGTGAAACCATGTAGCTTTAACAAATTTTTTCTTCCTGGTTACTTAGAATACATATCATTAAATTAATTATATTATTAATTAATCCTTCTGGTTAAAATTACTATAACTCACTTAGATAAGAAAACAAGAAACGTATTAAAGATATAGTTCATAGAGAATTTCCTGACATTGAATGCTATACTAGTAAATATATAGAATAACATGAATTCACGTAATAATTCATAAGAACAAGGACTTTCTGAAATGTTCTCATTACCATAACAACATAAAGCTTTTTTCTTCAACGGAATAATCTTAAGCTCTAACAAAACACAACCATGAGCATCGCGTGTTGCCTTCGTAGTCTTTTATAGATCTAAAGCGACCCGTTAGGGATAAAAGTTAGCAGGGTGCTCCCCCATATCAAACCAGTGCAACTCCCATTCATACTTGCATATATTAAATCCAAACACCTCGGTAAGGTACACCGATCCAAAACGATATGCATTAACGACTCAGACCACCTCAGCTGCTTCGGCGGTCAGATTTTTCTAAAAGCCCTGATCGCAATCAGACTTTTTCTTTCCCTTCGCGTGCGATATCTATCGTGCAGTGGCTGCTCATCCGTAGGGATAGGGCGTATCGTTTCCATGGGGATATCGCCTTGGGGATGGCGCACCGGCTGCTATAGGTGCGTCTCAAAACGGGACAATGGCTGCGGGATAAAAAAAGCCAACGTGTCGGTTGGCACGCGCTCGAGTCTCATCGTATTCATAACGTAAGAGCGGGTCTGGCAAAAGTGATTAAGACATCAGAAAAGGGTGCGTGGTCTGAAGGGGGGATTGATATTTTTTTTCCGACACAAAGGGATGGTAAAAGGGTGGCTTATTCCGGTCCCCATGGGGATATGGTTTGAGGGGTTGGGCAGACGGGTGGCGGATGGATTGGCGTGTCCCCGTCGCGACGCATTTCCTCAATTATTTACCGCTCTTGGCTCGCATTAAATTTTCGGACGCTGTATTAATAGGAGGCGAGTAATGGTTTAGCGTAGCCCACTAATGTTTGGATCGAAGGGATGTGCGATGCAGGGTGGGGTTTAGTATGCATGGAAGGTGATTGATACTGAAACAGCTGCTTGATTATGATGCAGAATGGTTGTCTACAAATTTATCTAATTTGTCAATTTTTGTCAATTTTATTGTGGGGAATTTATTGTCGATAAAATACTACAAAACGATATATTTAATCCATCCTTGCATTCAAATCCATTATTATTTTAAATATTTTATCCTAAACGTCTAGTTTAGCGTTGTAGTGTGTAGTTTATTCTATGTTAATTAGCTTTTTTGTTACGAATTCCAGCATTAGAAAGGTTGGAAAAGATGGTTTTATTTAGTGAAAAATATTATTATAAATAGAAGTTAAGTAATTTTTTATGGCCCTGATACTAAGTTAAATATGCAAAAAATCTTATTAGATCCTAATCCTAATGTTATATTCCCATGCATTATACAGAATAAGTATTTATTTCTGGATTCAACTTTCCTTAAAACTTAATCGATTCATGACAATATTTTTGCTCTTCTACGGCGAGTAATATTTTTACGTTCACATACCAAACTTAGTAAAGTTTTCACTATAATGCACTAGATAGCATCTGAAACGAAAAAATATTCATAGATCTGCTACAATAAAGCAAGGCCAAGTACCATAGGACACCGTAACGCTAGTGCACGAGTTTCTCAAGATATCCTTCATTCAAGGTTACTCTGACGTTAAAGGAGGTCAGGCGTAAAAGAAATAGCTGCTTCGCGACCACAGAGTATATAGTCCTTACAAGGACATATGTCACGAAGCATACATCGCTTATGGAAACATTTAATGGTGACTCCTTATTCTCTCAAAAGACAGGAAAATTGATCGTGTCCAATGTTTTCGTGACTTATGATCCCAATTTCTACAATAATAAAAGATTTTATTCCTCGTAACTTTAAGACAAATATGGAAAATAAATAACTGAAAAACAAACACTTTAAATATTTAAGCAGCAAAAAATAGGTAAATGAATGGTTGGATGAATAAATGACATAGATCTTACGTAATTTAGTATAAATGAAACGAAAATTTTACCTTGGGTTATGAAGTTAGGCATAGCTACCATACTACAGACAACAAATCTTTCATTGATATATGTTCTTTCTATTTTCAATAGGACTTTGGCATATTATGTTTATCATTTATTCATTTCCATGGAGTCATCTTTCATATAACTTTATCCACTTTCAGGCTAAATCCTAGCATAGTTTTTAAGATTTGTAATTGTCATCGTAGGACTAAAAAAAAGGAATAAAAAGATTTTCCTCTTAAAAAATAGAAATAGCCCAATTTAGAGAGAGAAATATTAATGAGGATTCACATTATAATTATAGATTCAGCCTCTTTGAGTAATTATAATGAATCTATCTTGCCATCATAATTACAGAATCGTTTGCATTATTTGTATCGATGTGTCATTGACATTGTTTAAATAAAAACATAAATTAAAAGTAATATTTTAAATATTGTAAGTGAACAAATATAATTGCCATTTATTCTGTTTATCGACATGAAATGTAATCATTAGATCGAAGAAAGAAGAAAAATAAGGTACTTGTTTAATGAGTAGGACAAGGAAGGTAATTATATTTGACTATTATTGTCCTTTATTTTTCCAGACTTATTTTCCATGCACTCGTTAAAAATATTCGTGTTGCAAGGTCACGTAGTTAATGTAAATGGAATATAGATAATAAAGGAAGATGCATGAATGGTACAATTCCCAACAAGGCGTGAATTAAAGTGACTGGAGCACGCCATTCGCCACGTGCTAACATCAGCACGTTTCAATAGCTGATGTATTGCGTAAACGACGATGCGTCCTCTTAATTTATTATGTCCGAAACGAAAACAGAAGCGAAAAAATGAAATGTTTTTCAGAACGTGACCGTAAACTAGTTTTGTCGTAATAGGATATCGCGTGACTGGGGTCCTAACGTGATCAAGCTGTTTTCTCATCGTATTTAGGAAATGTTCGTCACGAGAATCATCTCTTGTCATTGACCCATTTCTTTTAATGGCGTTTCGGTGAATGATCGCCCGTACTCGCGGAGCAACACTACGTGCGAGTAATTGCCACGACGCGTTAATATTTGATCGGATCCGCGATTTATTAATGGCACTCTAAAAATTTACTCCTGCCTCACCTGTAGCTCCATTATTAAAGAATTTTATTTTCTTGGTCCAGTTTCGTTGTCTCGTTTTTTTTTTCATAGTTACGAGTAGTTTTATTTTAGGATGAACGAGTTTGATTTTTTCCCGATATTTCTTCGCGAGTTCGAGGTATAAATATATTCATTTTCAATCGATAGCTTCATTTTTTTCTCTGTTTTTAATAAAATATATATTTAGCTCTATTTCACCAGTATATTCCTCGAGATATTTACATGATTATATTTCAGTATCGTAGGATGAAACATTACGTAAGAACAGAAGGAATGAAGATGAAATTCATGTACGTGGGACAATCGTTTCTTACAGAAAATTTTTAAGTTTCTCATAATATTTATTCTTAAAATAATGTACATCGCAATGTTTAGAAAATGTTATTTTAAGCTTTTGGAATCTTTGAAAAATTTATGGACCAAAACAAAAAGAGTAAATACCTTTCTCATTCGTCGAAATTCCTGGAAATAACAAGTATTTTGGTACATAAAGTATATGAATGGTAGAAACATTTTTAAGATATTTAAATGTAAATTGGATTATATTTTAGTATATTCAGGTGTAAACTTACTTATTCGCGAAGAATATTCCAAGGCTAAAAAGTAGTGGTAAGATAATTAACATTTAAATCTCGCGTTGTATGATGCCACGAGCCTGGCGTATTTTTATCTAAGGAATTCAGTGTATCAGTGTCTCAAAACATCTTCCGAGGCATCGAGCTTCCTCTTCGCGACGAACGAGTCGCTGCCGTAGGCTAGATGAAGCTCATTACACCGATAGGATGCCAACTGATGCCATCCTAATTCCACTTCAACTCCAAAGACCTCCATGCGACTTACCTGTCATCCGCTACGAATTTATTTGACGGCTGATTTCACCTATTCCCTGCGGTTAATCTATGTTTTGCATCTCACAGAGAAGAAGATACAGTTCGTTATGAGACACTTTCATTTCAGATAAGCTTCCATTTGATTGTCATTCCGAACATTGTGAGACTAGATCCCCGGAATCCAAATAAAATAATAATTATTGTTTGCTTATATTTTTAGCTTTTCTGACTTTACCATCTTCATAGCTGGAACCCAATTAACAGTTAATTCGATTAAGATCATCGATGAAGAAGCACTATGAAGGACTTTAAATGTAACTAAAACAACCAAAAAGATGGATTTTATGGCAATAAATTTACTATTTCATTAGCCCACTTATGCCTAGTAATAGTTAATAAGGCCTGAGAATTTGTTTTCATCTCCCAAGTAAAACGTTAGTTATGTAATGTAGTGCATATTCTATCCCTGCTACCTTTAACATGTACGTTATACTTTAATGTGTCAATTTTTTACTTTTTAGTAAATAAGAGATTATTGTTTTTATTACCAAAGAATTAGAGGATCAAGATCCGAATATATTACTATTTTTAACGTGGCAACCGTTAAACACCGTTTCTTTGGAAACACTTTCATTCGTAAATATGCGACAAACCATGCTTCACTGTTCAGTAAACTATTCGAATTTGACGTACATATTAGGTACTTCTATCTCAATCATTTAAACTAATTTAGGCTTTTAAGCAAAATTTATAAACCTATGAACTTGGCAAGAATCCCTTCCAAGTAAATATACTCAAATCGAATGTACTGAAACCATAATGGAGCGGATATTTCAAAGTGAATAAATTCTTTTATGAAATTGTCGATATTACATTGCCAGGATAAAATGAAATGAAAATCCTTTCAATAATGGTATTCCCATATTTTTAGTTTGATATACCTTTTTTAGAAGTCTCTTTAATGAATACCTTTTGAGCCTTCAGCTGATTTTCAATTAATTTTTTCTCTCTCTTTCAAAGGATTAGTCGAAAAATAAACGATGAAATAATCGGAGAAATTGTGAACGATTGTAAAAATGGTCTCTATTTATCGAAAAAATAGTCTCGGAAATTCCAAATTCCAATATTTAAACCTCAGTGGAGAATTGATATCAGACAAGTAATGCATAGATTTTAAAATGAATACGTCTGCTTTCTGTTAAGTCGGATTATCGAATTCGTGTCGGATGCGGTAATGGAATTTTCTATTTTCAAAGAGTAGAAATTATTTTATTTTCAAATACGACCTCTTAACAAATATTGTTGGGACGTAACTTATTGAAATCCTTTTGACGAAATCAGTCGCGTATTTTATTTTACCAATTTGACTTTTTTTGTGACTTTACCGTGTCACCACTTTCAATAGATATAAATAATAAGAGAGATTTAATTCGAAGTGTTCAATCATTGAGTTGATTATTTTACGAGATTTAAAATATCAAAATTACCTCGTGTAGATTAAAATTTATGTATTCTTTTACTTCCCAATTTTAACTACACATATTCTTTTGTACTCAGAAAAATTTCAGTTGATAATTATAATATGTATACAATAATTCACATTTGAATATGCCGTGCGTAGATTGTTGTTTTCGTGTAAATACTTTTGAATATTTAGGTACCTTTCTTTCTTTTAATGTATTGAAAATAGTAGGCTTCAATTTTTTGTTTCAGATTTTCTTTAAATAGAAGTACGTAGTGCTTTCGCGCAGAATATTTTCCCCCAATTTACTATCATATAAAAAAAATTTGTTTGCTTCAGAGTATGGGAGCAGCTAAAATTTTATTGTTTAAGCTGCCAAACTTTATGGCTTTATGAATCTTACTTAGAGATTAGTTATCATCATCACAGTCAATAATGGACAGCAAAAAATTTTTATCATGTACTCTAAAAACTTAATCCTATTTCAGTATGAATAATTTATCTTGACAGCACTTGACATTACTTCCTTAAATCCCTCCATTCTTTAATAAACCTTTCAAAGCGTTAATCAGAAGCTACCTCTTCTCTCTCTGCAAATCTTCACACCATTTACTCTCACATATGAGCCTTCAGCTTTCATTCAGTCCATCCACCTTTCGCGGAGCCATATGGGTAGACAGCTAAAAAAATCTCCCCTTTGAAAAAGCGAATTACCATACGTTTACTTTATCCTCAACTTTAATGGGCAGAGGGTCTCCGTCTGCGAATTTTTAAGCCGTCCTTTAGTTAGCCGGACATTTATCCACATTGAAAGCGATGCAGTGAATTCCACTTAATGCACTGTCTCGCCGTTCGTCACGTTAGTTTCGGGCGATTGTACTCGCGCACGTGTGCTGGAAACAGTGGAGTGCAGGACTGTTAAAAGGACTCGGAGGAATTAAGAGTTGGACCATCAAGAAGGTGATGGGACAAAGGAGGAGGCTGCGATTCGTTCACGGTCCCTAATGTAACGAGGCACTTTTTTCGTTCGTTCTGCCGAGGGATTATTAGCAGATTACCATGGCTTTGATCGAGATAAGGGAAGCGTTGTTCTCAAAGAATAGCGGGAAATATCAATTCGACAATGAATGAAAAAAATAATTTGGCGTATTTTTTGCGAACTTTTGAACGGTTCTGTTATTGTCGCTCTGCTATTACAGTGTCGATTTCAATTTTATCTTTCTTCTTTCGCGATTCAGGTATCTCTTTCTTTGATGTACACTGTGATCAATTATTATTTTGATTGTTTACTCCGATCATCAATTAGATATTGCTGAACTGAAGGAATAATTTTTCTGGTGTTTGCTTTGTATTCTGGTCTCAATCAGAATTTTAAGAATTATTAGGTATATGATAATAAATATTTACTTGTGGATTTAATTGAACTGTTTGAATTGGATATAAATTTTGAAGTGTTAGAATTTTAACTTGAGCATATATATAAATATGAGAAATGATTATACTTTGACGATAAAATAATCTATGTATGGCTAAGTCCATATTTATAAGAAAATCGTTAATTGTTGTGAGCATATCAATAATAAAATGTATATTAAAGATTTATAATGATTTGATTAATGTTTTATGTAATGTTTAAATAGTTTTGAAATAAGAGAGTAACTACAACGTAAGCACTTACGTAAAAGTAACCATAGTAATCATTCGCCGAAGGTTTTCACGCTTTCCACATCTTTAATTAATCTCCGGAAACAGCGTTGCAGCAACCGATTATTCCCAAAATAATTAGGATTTAATCGAAGAGGATATTGCATTAAACCTACTCGAAATGATAACTTCCTATTAAAAAACACTTCTCGGCAGCCTTCAAAGAAAGAAGACTCATCCCACCGTTTCACTGGAAGATTAGCAGAACAAATGAGTACCGTCTTACGAAATCCTCCCACACGGAAACTTCCGGCGACCCACTCTTGTACCGTCCACGTACTAGAAGGACAGATGCGGAAAATGAAACACTCGGGGGAGGAAAAAAAGGGATATCCGGCAGCCCTGAAATAATAATGAAGTCTCAATCCTTGGAGGATATGTACGGAATCGATCGACTCCTGAGGTTCGCGACAGTTTGGGCATAAATCTTCCTCTTCCATAGGAGACATTACTATTCATGACCTCCCTTGCAACGCTTCTTCTGCGAGGAAACACACCCCCTTTCTGTGCCTCTTTATCCGAAGGAAATGTTATCGCGGGAGGGTGACCTTTTTCACGGACAAAGCAGTTCCATGCGCGGATGGTTATAAAAAGAGTATACGTAAAGAGGCTATCGGAAACGGTGCAGGAATCGGGATGTTTCCGTATGAATCATGCACGGCAACGGGCTAGGGTGCTTGTTTTGTATGGGACCAAGTGTATCGAGTGTAGAGGATACGGTCTGGCGGTGCAGTCTCCCCGATACAGTTAGGGTCGCTCAGGGAAAAAGGGATGACACCTTATGGTTTGAGAGGCACAAAGTGATAGGAGATTATAGAGCAGCTGGGGGATCCTAGGAAAGAATAACAGATTGGGTTTTAAGTGCCCCGACAATCGATTGCCCCGAGCTACGGGCTTAGTGTGCCTTAATCCCGATTGATGAAATTATAGTGGCGTTGTGCGACGACAGGAAATTATTCAAGATCATTAGTCCCGTAAGATGATGATGCGAATTTGAGTAATGGCTCCATTCACTCGTGAGATACACGTATGGTTGACATGAATTAGATGTACAGTACGGACGAGTTTATTTAGGCATGAGTTGCAAGTTTCTATTGGAGAATGATACAGCTGAATTGAGTGGTAGTGGAGTTCTCCTGTTTTACGGAAAAGGGGGTCTTTTACAGATACTATTGGAGTTATATTCTCTGCTCAAACAGAGAATATTAGTTGCATTTTATTTATGGTTAATTTATATATCAACCTTATTAATTGTGTGAATTAGAGGTGAAGTTAGGCGAAAAGAAATTTTGGGATTTATCAAACCTTTCCTTAATTCAGGAGACCTTTTTATGAATGGGAAAATGGACCTATTCAATATTGCGTATTCACTACATATATAAGAGACATTAGGTAGACATCAGCATTCTACGTCTTCTTATAGATAAAAAACTGCGATGTTTTCTTGAATATGTAATGGCGAACTTTTCGATCTTTTCCTTGCTATCTCTTTTTTAATCTTTCATATGATATTTCTTATTCGATTCATAATAAATCATCTTAAAGGTGTTAGTAATGCATTTTCAGTTTCGGGGTAAAATGACATACCGGCGTGCCTGTGATCATAAATATTTTCCTTTACATAATATATATTTGTGGAAAAAATTTTCGTTTCATCATAAAGTTTATTGAAGATTAGTTTAATGTTTCCGAAGAATTGATCGATACGATAAATTATTCGATACTGATTTAACAAATAAAATGTTAATATTGTTATTAATGATTAGAATTTTTTCTATTTATTATTAAAGAAGTACTTGTGGTAATTGTAATCTATTTATTTTCCTAGTATTATTTGACTCTAAATTGCTCAAAGTTTTTGAATCGAAATTTTGTACCAACTTCGACCTTTATTTTTCCTCCTAAGTCTTTGATAATTGAGCTATTAAACTCCAAAAAGACACGCATTCTTTTCACCCTTGACAACGAGTCTCTAACCAAATTAGCAACAAACCCCTTACGTAAGAACCGACAACCGAGAAATGTCGGAACCCATACGTAGAAAGAAAACGTTTCCACAACACGGAATCGTTCTTTACAAACTCCGAATCCGAGGGCGACGACCGGGTAATTCCTTCCCAATTCAACCTTTATGAACGGAGAAGACCTTCAAAGCTTTCCTCCTTCGAATACTTCCTTTTCCCCGCATCAATTCAGGGGATGAAAAACCCACGCTTTTCCCGTGGAGGGAATAACAGAAATGATTTAATAAGGTTAGAGCGGGTTATTGCATCTCGGGCGTCGAAACCTGCAGAGAGAGTATTCAAAGTCACCAGAGCTGCCGTTGTGCGGTCCAGGGCCCCCTGGGGTACTCCGCAATAACCCACGGACCCGTCACCCATCCTCTTTTCTTCAGGAACATCAAGAGTGACGATTGTTTGCCACGTCCAGATGGTTGAGGGACACCCGCTGCGACGATCGGGTTTTTTTCTTCCGCCCCTCAGCAACGGTGCATCTGCACGGGATCTCTCCGTAGCCTAGGATATAGCGCGAAATCAGAATTACACTCGAAAGTAATTGTGCTCCAGTAACAGTGTGACCGTTGCGGGATGCCTCATTACTTCAATGAAAGGGGTTCTTCTAATGGAAACATAATGTATGCGGGCATGTAAATCTGTTGGAATTTGAGTTGTGTTTTTTTGTTGCGTTTTAAATAATACGTAATAATGACGGAATGTACTTCTTTTGCGGGGTGTTTATTATCTTAATTATAAAATTTTGCGTTTATGTTTTTTATGTAAAATTGTCATTTGATTTTTAGTTTGCTCTTGTTAGCTTTTGTATAGATTATTAAATTTTTATTTTGAATTTTCTCGCTTTGTCACTATTTTCATACGTCACTGTTTTGAATTGTGAATGTTAAAACTAATATACGGTCTATTTAAATCATCTAAGTTGAAAATTTTAGTTTAAATTTATTGCTCTGGAAATTTTTATTAGAGATCAATATTTTTAAGCTATTACATCCCTGTCCGATGCGAAAGTTGATTCATGATTGTCAACGAATTATCCAGATGTTTAATCAAAGTTATATACATCAATAAATTAAAGGAAAATGTTTAATTTATATTTATTTATTATATATTGCTTTTACATACAATCCATATTAATAATGTTAAGAATGTGACCAATTATGCTTTTTATTGTCACATTATAAAGTTTATATAAATATTATTATTAAATGCTTTGTATATATCTGCGGTTGGCTTCAGAAATCGGAAATATCGCACTTCAAGTTAGCTTTAAAGTGACGTTTATTTGTGAAACATATTAAGCACTCTCGATTCAGTTAAAATACTTTAATAAGCTTTTCTCATTCAACATAGAGAATTCATTAATATCATCAACCGTCTGAGTCGTTAAATAACGAAGGAATTTGCAAATTAATTTCGAAAGCAAATCTCATGTTTTGATTTCCAGTGCGTTCTACAGCTCGAGCAGTTAATAACTTTTTTATGGTCTTCCATAAAACGTGAGTGAAAGTTCAGACCTTGGAATCAGCTTCGTTTGAAATCACAAAGAATTCCCCCGGAAATTCAATTTTCGACGGCGATACGCCGTTTCCATGATTGGAAGAAGAAACAGGAAGTACACAAAAAGAATCCTTTCAATTCGACGCCAATATAAGAGAAATAAATACAGAGATGCGACGAGTGAAACCGCACGAAATCGTTACGTTCATTTTTCACGTTTAAAAACTCTTGCGTACGTATGCCTTTTACTTACAGAGACCCTGCACTTATTCCCCTGCAACTGCGTCTTCGAACTAGTTGACTCTTTTCAATCCATGAATGGAGAGCTTCTGTTGGTTCCACAAAGAGATTTGATTGAGAGGGATCTTTTCTCTTACTTCCTTTCTTTAAATAAAAAGCGGCCTTTGTGACCTCTGAGGGCGCTTTGTCGAAAGTCTTTTTTTTTCGGTCGGTACACTTTTAGTTCCGTTACGAGCCAGAGTGGGCGTTCTTGTCATTTTTCCAGCACGCATGTACGATAGGACACGTCGAGAGTTTTGGCATTTTTAATCCGGATGCTTTTTAAAATCCGATGAAAAGCCAGGTGGACGAGAGATAAAGAGTTTTTGAGTTACCGGTTGCTTTTTTTGTCAGTCGATGGTTTCACATGTAATTATGCGCATCTTTCCGTAGCACTTTTAACCGTCCGCTGTGGACCACTGGTGGTGATCGTAATGCGTGGTAACGGGTGGGTGCGTACGCAAGTGGAGGGATGGGCAGTTCTTCACAATGGACACTCGAATTGAATGAGGTTTGCACTCGGTTTGTTGCTGATTTTTTATATGGGGTGAATCACCTTTTAAATACGTGTATGCTTTGGATGATGGGTTTAAAAAGCAATTTGACTCGTTTGACAAATTTATGTGTATTAATGTTTTAATATTTACTTTCTCAAAACGATATAATAAATATATGTAAAAAAGACGTACTTTTACGCGACTTATTCATTTATGGGACCTAATGAAACCTTCGTTTCTATTTAAAAGTTTTAGTGTCGTATAATATATTTAATGATAACAAGTTTTAAGTTATACTTGAGAAAAGGAAACGAGTTAATCGTTTATAAAATATTTATAAATAATTTCCACGTAGTTGGTCCAGTCTATATCATATTCATTAATCGGTGTTTTAGCTGTAAATTTAGTTATTAAAAAAGAGTCTGTATGATATTTAGGATGAGTATATGCTTGAACAATATTATATTGTAATAAAAATCGGACTCTATATAAAAGAAATCAAAAAAAGAACTTAATGAGTTGTGTACCTAATGTAATAATCTAATCCTATTTTTGTAAGGCTTCATGCAATTCTGTCGCAATTTGTAGAGCTGCAATCACCAGGAAGAATCAGTGAAGTGGAATCATACCCATTGACTGTCTGTTTGTGCGTCGATAGAAAGGAAAGCTACATTTTCCCTTATCCTATATCATACAACATAGAGTCGTAGCTATGTAGAACGCATCCAACTTTACCTAAAACTTAGAGGAACTGAAAATCTAAACCTGATTTAATAAAATTTAACTTTGTAAATTTCCACAGAAAAAATTTACGAAGTTTTTTTATTATTATGGCATTCCACGAAGTCACGCCTCCTCATATTGATTTCACTTAACCTGATTCATTTTACAAAAACCCTTAATGAATTAGCTCATAAATAATTCTCAGCGATTCAGGTTTTGATTAATTCATCTGGCCTATTTTTATAAAACAGGAGCAAAGAAAGTGGTTTAAAATTTCCTCACAGAGACTTTATACTCCATTAACAGATGAGTGCAATCACAGTAATCCTCATAAATTTATTCTAGCTTTTTACTTATCTATCGTACATTACTAAAAACTTGGATTTAAATTAGATTGAAGAGTTAAGTAGGTACAAGGACAGGCAGAAAATAGGAAATGGACATTCTTTCTTCTATCTTAGCCGATTCAAGTTTAGCTATAAGGCTTATTTGTCTCACAGATTCACTTATTGGCTATCATTGTCAATCACACCCAACCGTACCGTTTCAGGTAAATTGACCTAATAAGAATAGAGAACAGCTATAAGCTATCAGGCCCGTCTCGAGATAATTTATTTAAGTCCGGACTATTCCGTTTCATTCGCACGCCAAAAAATTTTCTCGGCGGACTTTCTTACGAAAACCCACCCGTCATCAATCATTCATCAAACAGTCGCCCACTCCTAGCGACCATTCCAAACGCACCCCAAAGATCCCTCTCTCTCTATCGTGTCGCGCCTCAGCTCGTCAATTGTTTGGCAAACATCGAGAGAAAGGAGAACAAAGCAAACCCGAGTTTAGCAAACATTCGATTCGCTCTGCCCTCTCGAATCGTACCCTTTTTCCTTTTATTACGTAACTCATCCCGAGTCAGAAACAAAACAACGTCGCTTTCGTGAGGTTTTTCCGCCGTTAATTGAGTGGCGCTGTCTTCAATTTATCGCGTCAATTTTAGTCGTTTCTCATCGTCGATTTTTCTAGCTTTCTCGGGAATTCCACCCCGTACCGCCTCCTTCTATATAACCCCAATTCGCATCCCGAAAGACGGCTTCGTGGGATATGTTTTTTCCCCCGAAAAGTGCGGAGTCCGTCTTCGTTAATCCATTATCTTCCGAGAAAAACCGAGCTCTCTTCCCTGTCCGTTTCATCGGAGATATTTCCGAAGCGTGCCCTTTTCGAATCAAGATAACGAAACGGACGGGTTCTTATCTCTAAATATAACTGGCAGGGGGAGGAAAAACTCTAGCGATCGGTTCGCCAACTCGGAGAGTGGGCAGATTCGATTCCGGGAAGCTACATAAAAACGTATCCATTCTGAGAGGTAATTAAGTCGCCTCAGAGCAGGAGAAGCAGGGATTTTCTCTCGCGTTGGGTTTTTTTTGCAGCTTCGTCCGTTATCCCATCCCGCCTATTTTCGGATACCTTCTCTACGAGGGCAAAAAATATTGGGATTGTGAGGTCGAAAAAGATGCAGCTCTAAGGGTATCGATAGTAAAGTCAGCCAAGAGGATATGTGGTATAAGTGGATGCGTGATATATAGGATGGGACGTCAAAAAAATGGCACTTGAATGTACTTTTATTTCCCATTGTTATGGCCGTTGATCTGTTCCTAACCGATAACAATTGGCGTTTCTATAGTAAAAAGTTCATAGAAAACGATATAGAAACGTATATAGATCCATTGCTATAATAATAAACCTTTGTGTATATTTATAGAATTGCGTAGGATCGAGGAAATATTACCTTAATAATACTTGATATTCCATCTTCGGAACTTATGGTTTCCTCTCTACGGATAAAACTTGATTTCGGTTTTCTACAGAAATGTATGCGAATAACAATAGCCTATCGATAATTCATCCATTGTCTGCATGGTGTTTTAATAATTGTTTTTATTGTTGAATTTCGTATTTATATTCGTAACAATAAACGAGTTCTCTAACTCTAGAATTTGATCTGGAGCGTAATCGAAATGTTAAAAAATTATATTTTTTAATTAAAAAACTATGGGATGCTGAAGTGAATTCATTGTCCAAGAGGTAAAAATAATGCCTGCAGTTCTCTATACACATTGAAGTAGCATTTTTTTAATAGAATACTTCATACGAACGCATGAAACCTTTTCAAATACGCGAGCTCTGATATTGAATTTTCCCAGGGTCAAGTAAGTTTCTTTTCAAAATTCGCATGAAATTGAAGTATTTTAAAGATAACTTTCTCATCAAATACTACAATTATTTCAAATATTTCAATGTGGTATTCGACAAGTAGATAATTTATTTTTATTGGTGAAACCCATATTCGATTTTATATTTGTTTACCCAAAAAAGTTCTATTGTAATGTATTAATAAATGAAAACCATAAAGCGGCTATCAACCGGAAATTGATGGATTTCGGATCTATATGTTCCGCTTTACTTCCGGGTATTTATGGTTAACAAGAAACGTAATACAATCATATTCAAAATTGTATTTCCCAGGATTTACTATAATTAATATGGCTTAGGTATTACAATCATTTAATTATTTTTCGGGGATTATCGAAAAAAGCCGCTACGTTTCTATTTACTCAGAATTCAGAAATTTTATTTTCCTATTCTCGGAATCCAGCTTTACTAATAATACTTAAAATAATATTTAAATCATTTCATGTAAGTAATTTAAAAAAATGCGGATATCCACTCGACCGACAACCATATATAAAACACAATGTATGACGTATTATTTAATATATTCTCTTTGAAGATAATCCAAGTATATTAAAGCTAAATTGTCAAGAGATATTTAAATTAGAAATTTAATAATTTGACCTATATTTAAAATACATATTTTGAATTTAATTTTAACGGATGTATTATATTGAAGGTTTATCACTACATCTATTTTAATTATGGTTCTTTGTACAAGTATTTTCAGTCTATGCAAAGTAAATAACAAAAAATTAATTCATTTCACCCTTATAGGAATAATATAAGGATTGTGAATCGATGCAAGAAGAACCGAATTAATTTTTATCGATAATACTTCTTAGTCTAGCAATTCTTTCCAATCCTCTTTAATATATTTTCTACTTATTTAGCTCTCCTGAGAATCCAATTGTCACTAAATTCCATCTATCACCTGCCCTTAAGTATTCTCTAATTCCTCCCCTTCCTCTTCTACAGATCAGCCCTCTTACTTCCTCAGACCCTTACGGTTTCCCCACAAAGTTTTCACCTTCCGTTTTTTTTCATTTTTCTTCCAAGCGATCGAACTTAGAACCTCCCAGAAAACGAGAAAACATCAAGAGAGCTGGAAAAGTTAAAATACGGTCCGAAAAGGAACTTTTTTTATCCCCCCTCCAAAATCGGGTATCATCTCAATTCTCACTTCCAATTCTCGGATTTTCCCCAATTCCACGAGGTTGCCAAATCAGTGACTTTTTTCCTCAAAATTTGAGAGTTTCATGGACCATTATCATCGTTTTTGGCAGTGTGGTATTAATAGTGATTTAGAATTAATGTAGCGGATCCCATGCTCAAGTATTCACGTTTTGGATTTTGGAATATTATTACTTGACTCCTGGTGGTTTTTTTGAGTTTTGATTGTATGGATTAGTATGGTTCCTTTTGTTCCAACATTTACGAATTTACGAATAGATGTTTATTATGTGTTTTTAAAATTTAAATTCTCTAATGTAAAATTGGAAATGATGTTAAAAATAATGAATTTATCTTTTTTTCTTGAAGTCCTGGTGTTCATGTAAAAATAGGTTGCCTTATTTTTGGTAGAGTTTGAATACACTTAAAGATTTGAAGATTTTCAACAGTTTTGGAAAAATGAATACTTGGTAATTTAACTTCGGTACTTCCCTAACAAAAATTACAACCAGCATAAAAATATTTACACAGTGCAATTTTAATTAGATTTAAACCTCTCTTCCTTGATATTTTGCATTAATGAACAAATTATTTTAAGCTTTTTTACGATATAGTTTTAAAATATATATTGTAGTTAATAGTTGATTTACTTTAAAGATGCCTAATTGAGTATACAAATGAATTTTACATTCTATTTTATTGAAAACTATTAAGTATTTGTTTAAATTTAGTATACTAATCATTTTGAAAGCTATTCGAAAAACTCATTGACATTGTTTCCAGTCTAAAATATATTAAATAGCAGATATAAACGGCAGTTTTTATTCCAAATAAATGCTAATCAAAGTGAGAAAAAAAGAATTAATTTTTATAATTCCCCTTTACACGATTGAACATGATAACAGCGCTCTAAACCCTCGCCTTTACTTATTCGTTGTCTTGGAAACGGAAACGTATTTCCGAACCTTAATTATCACTATTTATCACCTTTCATTTTCGATTATATTTTTTAGAGAGCACTAATTAAGTTTTTTGTGAGTCATTTGGAAATTTATCTGCGGCAATATATATAGGCTTATGGGAGACATTTATTAATGCATTATCTGTCCATCTGTTCTCACTAATTACAAGTCATACCGGAGTGAAAAAATTGGTAGCATACCGATAGAATGGGAGATCCTGAGCGAGCCCTTGGTGCGATACCAAGTCACGTGATAGGGTCACCGGGGCCACGTGATGAGGGACAACTTGGGATCGAGCAAGTCGCCGATTCAATTTGGGGTCATCAGCAACTTTTTTGGAATCGTTTTCCCCCTGAAGAGGCGGTCTTCTCCCGGGCTACTTTTCACCTTGAATTCGGCGATATCCGAAAATTTCTTTGGGCAACTGCGTCTCCCTTCTCCGGGTCCCGAGGGACACCGGCCATCGTGAAGGGATAGGAGTTCCTTTGTCCCACATGATGCCAGTTGGTGCCCACTAGGGAAGTGCCATCTGGTGCCTCCCCGGAGACCCTGAAAGGGAGGGAAAAACAGGATGCTATCGAAGTGGGAGGGGCCGGATCGAAGAGGAATGGGTCCAGGATAAAGGGGCGGGGTCGCCGACTGTATCCAAATGCGGAGTCAGGAGGGAAAAAGGGTACAAAAGGGAAGACTTAACAGTCGAAAGACGGTAAAGGATTAGGCAAAGAAAGGATGATAAGCTGCGTGGTGGGGAATGGAGGATTAGAATCGGAAGGGTTTAGCAAAAACGGTTTCCATTACCGTGCTTTGGAGGCGATTTGAGTGGAAGGAGTGTGAGTGATAAGATTTTGTGGGGTAAGTGATATTATGAAGGATGTATTAGTGGCTTAGAATGAAAAGGGGGAAAGTATTTGAATCGGAAATGTCGATTTGAAGTCTATGGGGAAGGGACAAGATATGTAGTGGTAGATGGGTATGTGGTGTCGAAGTTAACTTAATCCCGCAACCAAGATCACAAGGTTGGATGGCGATATATCAGAATTTTCCGATAAACCTAATTATATTCTATTTATAATAAACATATTATAATCATATATTTATGTAGATAATATTAATATTAATTAATGTGTATTAATTAAAATTTCCGTATCTCATGGTATTCAGCAATAAATACAAAAGGAACGTAATATATTTTATAATAAATATACATTGCGTGTTATAATAAGCTTATATTATGTATTAAACAATGTATAGATCAATATAATATATCAGAAATCATGTCTGATAAAGTCAGTGATAAAGTGTAATAGGGCATTAAAAAAACTAGCCAGAGATAATATTTCTCCATTAATCTCTTAGTAAATTAATTAAAATAGTGTTAGAATTTTATATCAATTTTTCATTTCTCCGGAATATTATTCTCGATTATTTCAGTTTTGAATAATATTTCATCGTAGTTTCCAAGAACAAAAATTCTCATAATGTTTCCCTTTATAACGTACCTTCCTTTTTGTTGATTTATGAGATTCCATCCAAATTCTTGCTTTTGGTAACTTAAAAAAAGAACCACTATCTTCAGTAACATAGCAGCGTCGCTAGCTTCGGTATGTAAAAGCCGCACCTCTAAGGATTTCACGTTAGACTCTCAGACATTCTCCATAAGTATTCCCCGCTCCTTGTGGAATAATGATAGAAAAACTCGCCCTGTAAAAAGTAGCGGGTTCTGGAAAGTAAAAGGAGATTTATTCTGAAACATTCTGCGTGAAATATTAAGAGAGGAAAGGCGCGCGCGGAATACTGAGTTATGTAGACAACTTTCGGGAATTTACGAGAGCATAGCATACTCGAAAATCTACTAAAAGCCGAAAGTAAAACAGGGGAAAGGAAAACGCCAACAGAGGAGACGGTATGAAAATCCTAAGAGACGGCAACAGTGTCTCCGTGCGTGGGAGTTACGCTCCTCCATTGTTGGGCGGAGGAATCCGATAGACTCGCGTACACTGTATCGGTGGCAATTCGTACGAACGGTGACGACGTAAGTTGCCTTCATCAACGACGCCCACGCACCGGTCTCGTACGAGCGATGCGTGTAACTATGGAGATCTAGTTATGCCGCTAATGAAGGCAACGTTATCGAAGGCCCTTATTTGAGGAAGAGATTGCCGACTTCCCTTCTTGTTTGTTCTCGTTGAGATGAAACGCTCGGCAGTTACTCGATACGCAATCGGCTGGAAGAGTAGCTACATGATGATGTAATAGTCGTCAATTTGTTTGAAAGCAAAAGTCAAGATTTCAAAGGCTTATTGACTCGTTTGTCGTGAGAGATATTTTCTTCGCTATTGAATAACACTCAGCAGAAGTAGTGGAAATTATTTATAATCATTTCTATGTAAGAAAATTCTGTATGATTTTTTAAAGATGTTGGTAATTTAATTTCTGTGTATATTTACCTTGTCAATGGTTTAAATTTAATTAAAATTTATCTAAATAACTATTTAAGTAATCTTTTAATTTTACCTCTAAATAAACAGCATTACGTATAAGCTAATTTTTATTAATATGATAGCGGTTTTGAGTATAAAATTCTAATTTCCCCATGTAATCTTTGCTGCTATATTTTGCAATAAAGTATCAGAATCGAATTCCTTTTTTGTTTGTATGATAGTTTTATGTAATCTTATTCTTAGAACCACACGAACGAGGAGTAAATTAGAGCGCAACAAGAAGTAGAGGACGGTGATCGACAAAGTGTATTTTCGAAAGGAAGGAGTCAACTTTTAATCGGTCTACATCTTTATCATAGACCTATCTCTTACAACTTCCAGCCGTGTATCAGCAAAGACCCAAACAATTTCGCCGGAGAATTCTCGTGGGTTCGCAAGAGAACGAAATCCACACAGAAAAGCCCCACTGCAGAGGAAAACGGGTCAAAGAAAACGAGAAGGCATAAGAAGGTATTGAAAGGTGAAGAGCAGATATTTGAGAGAGAGCGAAGGGAAGGCTTATGGGAGAAGAGGAAAATCGGCCTGTATCTCGGAAGAGGAATTGAAATAATCAGTTCCGGGGGGGAAACAAAAATCCGGCTATCCTTTCCGAAAACAAGGAATAGGCATTTTCTCCGAAGGGAGGAATAAAAAAGGCTGGAAGGAATATGGAGAGAGAGCGACGAATGACAGTGAAGGAGGAGGTAGCATAGGGTCAGAGAAGGTTAAGAGAATAAAACAGTCTTGTAAGGAAGGATATGAGGAAGATAAGGTGAAGAGATATAGGATGAGGAAAGGGGTGCAGATTGTGATTGAGGTAAGGATGGGATTAGGACAGCTTGGATGGGTATTAAAGGGGAAGGATGATAGGAGAAAATGGATTAAACGGGAGGAGAAAACGAAGGGGAAGACACGAAGCAGAACATGGAGGGAATGTTCCTCAGTGGGTAGTAATTTGTTTCGCCGTAGTTAAGGTTTGTTGAGTGCAGGAGCTGTGTGTGGTTGGGAAGAGCCGTGTGTGAGGCTATTAACAGCGATCGAGTGGTTTTTTTTAAGTTAGAAATTGAAACCGGTTTGAGAACATGATCAACTGAACAAGATGTAACTTTCTGGTGGAGTTCTGAGATGGATAAAGGGAGGATATAACTCGATTTCGCTTTTATGGGAGAATTTTTTACTACAAACTGATTAGAATTGTTTCTTTGAAACTTTGAGTAAACTTAAGGTTCTAAATTAATCCTCCCGACTCAAGAGATTCAACAACTAAGTACATGGTAGTATTTATGAATATCGTTGAACGATTCTATGAGCTTTTCTGTCAATTTATGCTTTAATCCATTTTATGACAAGTATTGAACCAACCCCTACCTGTAGAATGGTTTATAAGGCGGGTTGAATTTCAGACCTATTACCGAATGGAATGTAAAGACAATACCTTTATCTTAAACATACCATTCATAAATGAATGTATTGATTGTGTTCGTTCTACTTTTCCTTAGAAAGATTTATGTTTTAACTCTTCCCTTTAATTTAAGGACACCTCAATTGAAAGGCCTTTAATCTCAATACTTCACCTTCACCAACATTGATCGAATGTATTTTTAGCATCATATTTAACGCGCCCAGAGGCATTTCAATATCTTTTCCTCGTTTTGATATCTATCGATGATGGATTACTTACGATAAGCATTTCCTCATCTGTGAACCACTCTATCACTAATTGCTTCCCAAATTTATTTTCTCGATTTAGCAGCTATCTGCTCTGATAAAATTACCCCAACTTCGGAGTCAGACACGAAGCGTTGGTTCCTGGACAGAGGCGAGATAAGGGAATCAAGAAGAGCAAAAGAATTGGAAGAGGAAGATAAAGGGCCGAGTGCGAGAAAGTTAGCCGTATTGAGGGGTGATAAATGGGGGATGAAGTTGAAAAGTCGATGGGGGGATGAGGTGACAAAGCGGTGAAGAAAAGAGTTGTAGAAGGAGAACCGCAGGAAATAAGTTGCGTCTAAAAATCGCTTCAGAACTCTCTCTCCGCCGTATCTTCAGTGTCTTAGAAGGTCAAACCTTTAGGGAGTAGCGCCTTCCTTGAGGAAAAATCTGCCCCGTTGACCCGTGCATCGAGGCACCTCTTTCTCTGTAACTGCCGTGCCTTTTCCCGTTTCCTAACCGGGAACTTTTGGGACGATATCCTCCGGAAATGCCGAGTTGGAAAAAAGGATTTAGCGATGTAAGAAAAGAGACGAATTCTTAGTGTCCTATCTGTTGTATTGTTCGCCAACTGCATGCTTTCTGGAGCGTAAGGAAGATAATATCTTTTTATTTTTGTTTTCAATAGGAACTCAAACGAATCGTTGTATCCTAGTTCTGGGTATTGTTGTGTGTTGTTATGACGATTGTCGTGTCACACTATTAGTCATGGAAACTTTCTAGCTGCATGGATACATATGATAAATACGTCTGCACTCTATATATATTAAATGCGAAGAATAATAAGATAAAATAACCTTGACAAGGAAGTAATCATCATATAATTTTAACACTTGCAGTGTTTTAGGATAAATATTCATTGAATGTTAAATTTTTGCCTAAGATGTGCGTACTTTGCAAGCTTAATATTTTAATTTTAGCAGTACCTCTCTTACAGTAGATATAGGGACGCTTTTGAATTCTTCTTGCTGGAGAAAGATTATGATCATATACAGTTATCTGGGCGAACAACACCCATATCAATTTTTCATTTTTATTAAATTAAAAAATAGCATGTTTTATTGTAAAGGTGAAGATATATTGATCCAGTATTGATTGGCTAATTAAGTATTTCTGAGATTGTTTCGTATTATATAAATAATTATAATTTTCCAATGATTAAATACAGTAAACACAAAGGATATCATAGATATAAATGGTTTAAACAACCCATCCTTTTTCACTATTAAGAATACGCTTGTCTTTATTTCTATAGTCATGACATCGATTTTATAGTAATAATTAAAACTCACATTGTTATTTTCATCGAGAAAGCAATCGAAAATCATATTTATTCAACCGTCTCTTACGCACGATTCGATTCGGTTTGTTACGCGAAAGTAAACGGAAATTTGCAGTAGATTAATCCTCCGTTACCTAGGAGATGCTCATTTGGCAAAACAATAGTTCCACAGCGTGCAGATTGGACGCGGAGCGACGCCAGGAAATAACGGTTGCCAACACGAATCGAAGTTACGCATTAGGAACAAATATCGCGCTCCCGATCAATGGGAATGCAGCCTTCAATTAAAATGCGTCCGCTTGACCCTTGTTCAACACTGGGAAAGAGCGCTTCGTAACGTACGTAAACACGGCGATGCACTCTGTTTTCGGACCAAATTCCGCCCCCGTCAACCGCGCATTCTCCAATGTCCTCCGCGTCAACGCAACGAGACTTTTCATATCTGCACGTCGCCCATTCATTAGCTGCGAACGTGGCTCAGAGTAAATACGATCCGAAATTGGCTGCGGACATTTTTTTTGCGACCCTCATCAGCCGCTCCGGTTGCCGCCAATTTATCTCGCGGGGTAGTGACCCGGAGATTTTTTTTAGGGGAGCGGAAGGACAGGTGTCTGGAAGGGGAACAACGAATACTTGTTGCGAGGGTGTCGAAGTTTAGTATGTTCGCGAGGCGATCGTGCTTTTTTTTCAATACGACATTGTATGCAAGCTCGGGGGGGTTTTATTACGTTCGCTCGTCTCAGATTTTTCAGTGGACGGAAACTGAGGTTTCGTAGCTGAATAATGAGGCTTTAAAAGTTGGTTTTCTCTCGTATTTATTGATGTTTGAATGTGAGATTTTTATTTTATTAGTCGTGGAGGATCTCATAGCAACATAAGTATTATGTGATTTTTTAGCGTGTCAATATGTTTTATTGAGATTTAACTTCTCAGTTAATGGTTTCAGATAATCTCATGGTATGTTGGCAGGATATGATAATGCTACGAGATTAATTTTACCTTCTTATTATGTAATTTGGTCTCTGTGTAGTATACGCAGAGAAACATACTTCATCGCATCATGCTCTTCTGTTAATCAAAAGCACGATTATTATTTTCTGATTCCATAAGATGTTAACTTTTCTCTTTTTTTTAGAGTTGTCAATTATTTTAATTGAGATGTTACATTTCATTAAAACTTGCTTTGATATTTCTTGTTTGAATCGTATTATAGGAAATATTCATGCTTTATTCTTATTACTAGTAATGATACGTTTTCGAGGTTGATAAGTAACTGTTGTTTACTATGAAACGTCCGTTAACCTGATTTTAATTGCTGGTTTTCGAACTTTATTATTCATTAATACTCATTGCTAAGTAAATATTATTGATTAGTATTCGTTGTCACAGTAATTGGGTTGGTTTTATTAAATTCTACTTTTTATTCCGCTTTAGTTTCAATCATTTCGAAAAAAAGACTTCCCATTCTCGAATAACATTCCTCCATTCCAACATTAAAGGCATTTCCTCTTGTTTTGTTAACACCCTCGCGGCTCATATTTGTCACCAAACAAGGGTTCCTTAGAAAGAAGCAGTAATTTCTCAGAAGCGCCCTCTTCGAATAACACATCATTCGGAAGGCGTCAGAGCGGCGAAAACAACTTCCAAATGAACGGATAATGACGCCTCAGGGAAAGGAAAGAAAAAAAAGGCAGTCGTGGGCTAAATTCTCTTCGAATGGGACTTTTTCCCTCGAGAAGGAGTTTTTCTGGACCCGATTGGAAAAGGCTCCCTTAGCAATCTCGAGGAAAAAGGGCAAGTTCGCGAAGATTTAAAGAACTACCGGTAACGATGTCTTCGGGAAGAGGTTCGACAGGGCATGCTTTCCACCCTCAAAAAGGTCTTACGGAATCCGCCCCGTCGACTCGAATCATCCCTCATCTTTGTGGGAAAAATGCTCCAACGGACGACTGCCTCTATTCCGTAGCACGTGACGAGGAATCGACGTTATCTGAATGCTCGCCGGTCATAACCTCAGACGCTCGTTTCGAATAGGATTCCTTTCTACAGCTTTATACGCTCTTTGTATCTCCTTCTTACAGCCTGACCCCCGCAGAAATGTCGTTCCGTTCACCCACACGAGTCGCACGTCCTTTTCAGTTCCAAATGTCATCGATTGAGGCGCTTTTTTGGAGAAAAAAAAGCAGCTAGCGTCCCTCTAAGTTACGTTACTGATGTTTATCTTCGCCCACGATCATATCTTGTTTCCATAGTGATAATGATATGAGGCGTTTTATCAATAAAAGCAATTGATTTGATACTAAGGAAAATTTTTTCTCTAGGAAATTCTTGTTACAGTAGTTTTTAACAGCAATATAGTAGCACTGCCATATGCGTTGACGAATGTATGAATATTAAATACCATTTAAACTTCGCATAACTTTCTAAACAAAGAACTAACATTTGCGAACCAAAGCATTCCTTACCTCAAAGTTAAAGCATTCATTGAAGAATAGAAAAACAAACTTAAATGTATTTTCTATAAGAGACGGAGGTATCCTACTTCATTCTGAACATTCATAATTGATGCTATCAGTACCTTATTAAATTATAAAAATATTGCCCTCAGACATTATTCTATCTCAAATTTCAGTGTTGTCTCCATTCTATAACACATGAATATAGTTCTATTTCTCCCAAATTCGATTGCATCTACTTTATACATAGGGAGGGGAGTAGGAGTTCTCGTTGAAGAGAATGGGGCAGAGATATTGAGATATAGAGTCATCTTTTCAGAGTCTCAAGTTATCCATTCCCTTCCGAAATGCGTCATCGCGAGGAGATGATTCTTTCCATTGACCTTCCAGAACTATAGCGCTCCTTTTTCCCCTGGGAGATCGACGATGAATCTCTAAAGTTTACAAGTTCCCAGAACTATGGCCACTTCTCTGAATATTTCATATCGAGGGAACTATTTCTGGTTGCGTGCATCGCAACTTAAAAAAGTGATTTTCTTTCTTTCGACCCATCGACTCCGGAGTGTTCGATTCGGTTCAGTGGTTCTGAATCGGATACTTGGAGTTGAATTTCAGATAGATTTTCTTGAGGAGCTTATGATTTCCTTTAGAAAGTGTTTATATTATTTTTAGAAAACTCAAGTTTATTCAAATACTTGTTCCAAATATGTTCATTATATGTTTTGACATACACGTATATGTTATTCGTTTTTACATCGATGTAAGATTTAAATTTAGAAACATTTATCACTTATTGCTTTAGTTTTTTCTTTATTAAAATCCAAAAGTCATAAATTTTCATAAACGTAAATTTTCTTCATAGAAATTCATGGTTCTATATAAATATTTATTTCAATACTTACGGGTTAAAGGATCTTTTTTATATACGTACTACATACCTTGAAAATATTCCGCATTTCAATGACACTCCTTTATTTCTTTTTCTTATTTATTTATTTTCTAAATTTGTTTTTTCTTTGACACCCAACTGACGTTCTTATTCCCTTGATAAATTTTCCATTCGCAAAGGCCAAGGAAACTCATTATAAATCAGTCCGCAAGTGCCCTTACAATAAGTGAACCCATTACTCATAAATCTCAGAGTACGAAAAGAAGACGGATTGTTTATCGATATCTCGTTGACATTCTTTAATTGATTTACCAAGTATTCCCTGTAGGAACGGCTGGTATAAATCGCCACGAAGAAAATAGTTTTTCACTTTGAAGGACGCTTTCCTTAAATACCTCCATTGTTTTTCATTTTTCCCTCTTCTCCCGCAAAACACCACCTTTTTTTCCTGTCGGACCTTTCGCATAAATCACCCGCAGCAATTTCTTCTGCGGCCAGTAATGCTCTCCTACCGAAGTCGTTCGCAAACCCATTACTTCCGGCTTTGGAACCTATCTCCCGCCTCCTAACCCCACCCAAACCACCCCTTTACTTCAAAAACCTTAAAAACCCCACGCTCTTAGAGCATACCACCAATTCCTAGCGTTCATACTATCCACAGAAGGACGTGAAAAAATTGAGGACCTATAACTAAACCTTGTGGTACTCCAGGATAAGCCGCGAGAAAAAAAATAGGAATGGAATAAGATGGACAGGAATGAAGCGCTCGAAAGATACTGGAGTTTTTTCACCTCCTTCTTCTCTCTCAACTGGCAGAACATGCAAACAATGCCACCTACTCTCGCAGGGTAATAAATCACGACACGCCCCTTCCCTCAGCTTCCTTTAAACCTTTCCTTTTTTACTCCATCGCATTCCCACTCTCTAAACAACAAACCAATCCTTCCTCCGTAAACCGCCTTCTTCTTGAGGTCTGGAGTGGATACGGATTGAATTCCCCCGGTGAGGATATCCAAATCTTGGCATGACGAAGAAACTGGAACCTTGTCGCGCTCGGGGTATTTTTTGCAGCTTTATGAGCACACGGCAGGGAAGAATCCTTTGTTCTCGTTATGGAGATCTATTTATGTGGGTTAACATAATGGATTCTGCACGTGGTGCTGGTTAACCACAGGTTATGAGATTTTTGGCAATCTAGTAGCTTTGAGAAGAAACAGGTCCCGGAATTTTTTTTTATTTCCCTCACCCGGTAGATGTAATGCGCTAGAAAGAAAACAAGAGAAAGGTGCTTTGTGTTTTTCCCAGAATTTGTTTGTGCTCTGATTTTCTTTGTAGGCATTCCAAGAAGAATGACCTTGCTTTTTATAGAATACTCATCTTGCTTCTGATAAACACCTCTGAAGGAGTAAGCACAAATATACATGGGTGATATGCCAACTCTTAGTTACATAATATATTATGAAATGCCAGATTTATTTATCTTAAGTTTTAGGGATTCAGTTATATCCTAAAATTTAAAAAATAGCTTAAAATATCCATCATTAGCTTTATTGATGGCTTGAAACTCTGATTATTAAAATGTATCTTTATTTCATAAAAATTATATCTTTCTATATTATTTTTGGCGTAATATGTTTAATTATAGTTATATTGCTTTTTCTGTCAAGGTTTTATAAATTACCTATACCTTAATGGAAGGAAAATATATTTTATTCGATAACCAAGGTTAAAGTGCTATAAAAGTAAGTTCCTATAAATTCAAAAATATCTTTCACTTAATCTTAAGAATTGGTATATTTTTATAATGAGCGCTTCATTGTTTCATTATATTTGCAGTAAGTGGACATATGTGTTGAGAAAGGATCCAAATCTACATTATACATTCATGTACATTAAATTGTACTGAAAGCCTACCTTTTTCCTTACTCTGTTTTCCAGCTCGCAAATGGTTCTAATATAAGTTAGTATTCGGTTTTTTCGTCATATCACTGCTAAAATAAGCCCAATTATCTAATAATTTGGGTGTTAAAATTAGTATATTTTAAATAGATTTGTAGTATTCATTGAAGCCTCACAATGAAATTAAAAATTTACAGTCCATCCTTTGATTTTATTAAATAGTATTTTCGCTTGATTTGATCTGTAACGAAGAAGTAAGAGATGTGAAAATGATCAATTTTGAGCCAATTTCTTATTCAGTATGAAAAGGGGAGAGAAAAACGACAGGGCAATAACAAAAAGGTGCTGAAATTCTAAAGAAGAAGCCCGATTATTTTTTTTTTCGTTTCTTTCTGTTTCCTGAAGCCAACAAAACGAGAAAAGGGAAAACGCTCAACCAACGGAGTAGAGATTTTTCATATTGGAATTTCCTCCCACTTTATCCTGGGGTTAATTTTGCTGAATGACAGTACATGAAAATAACCTTTAGTATCTCTACACTAATGTGATATTGCTTACGTTAGTAAATTGCAAAGGGAAAATAATTACCGTCATTCTATACGAGAAAAGATGACTTATTCTTATGCACTGTGTTTCAATTACACCTGTTTATGTACACGATGGTTTTGGAATTATACATTGAGGCAATAGTTCCAAGATGTACGTAACTAGCGTGTTATAGCATCAAGATATATTGCCTTCAGGATTTTTATATGAAGATGATTTTGATAAATTTGTGTGTTAATTAAATAAAATGTGTAAAAGAAATGACTCTCGTAAAATTAGGAATTACAATTCAAGTAGTTTTTTTAAATATTCAAATGGGAAAGTCTATATTACATACATTCAGCCAGGACGTTGTTCATATTCAGAGAGGTCGATATCTTAAATTTTACGAATGAAATAAAGGGGAGCATCACAATGAATAAAATCAATGTCTCAGCTAGTTAAAGTTCATAAAGATATGTAAGTGCTGATTGTATATAATTGTTAGCCTAATTTATACGTAGAGATCTTATGAATTTATCACAATGCAAACCAATTAAAAAGTTTTTATCAGTCATTTAACTTATTTTACTTTGTTTCTCTACATTTATAAATGTCTGTTATTAAAGGAGACATATTATTAATTTCGGAGAAGTTCACCGTTGATTCCATGCTGCGAATATCATTTGCTCTGGTTTTTAAAGTTTATATGATATTGGAAAACGTAAGAGTTTCACACTTATTTCTTTGCTAATATGATTAAATTTTTCTCATTCTGTAGTAAATATTTATATTTTTGTGTAGTTAATTTTTTCATGGAAGCTATTTTAAGTTGGTAGTGGCAGATTCAAAGGTTACAATCGTGCCCGAAATTTAAATGCAATGATCAAAAAGATATTGATATCGAAAAATAATAAAATAACCCCCTCAGTGCAGTCTACTTTAACAATAGTAGCTTCATCATTCGAAACAAATTAGCTCGAAAATATTATACAACCTAGGTATTAAAAAATACAACTATACTTTCATCAGTCCAATTTTTAGCAAGTTATTTCTCATTTAACTTTCGTATTTGTCATTTACAAAGTGGCTTACCTACATGCCCTTCAGTTTGCACCTCAATAAGGTAAAAATCTCAGCACCAAAACGTTACAAGCAAATTTCCCTGAACTTCGCACATGGACACAATTTTGCACGTAGCTTTCGCAAAATCCTTCCTTTCCCGTTTCCCTCGTGTGCTTGTTTTTCCCTTCTCGCCTAACACGAGAGCCGTGATCGATGGCCGTAGCATCCCCGTGCCTTGAGATTTGGTTAATTAGTCAGCACGCTTAATGAGCTCGGGCCAGCCATGGATCATTTGCAGGTAGCGCCGACCTGGGGGAGGTAGTGCCATCTTGCGGGAGCCCCGTGGGGGCGGGAGGGGCCGTCCAGGATGTCGGGTTATGGTGCTACCAGTTTCAAGAGAAGTTTACACTACCTGTGATGGCGTTAATAGTATGAGTCTCGCAAAATCTCGCGGCACTGGCGCAGTGATGTCCGTGGTCTGCGCATGCGCGTGTATGCGGGAAAGAAAGTGTCTCTTTCTTTAAATTTTTCATGCCCGGAGGGTTTGAGTTTTTAATTACGAAGCAGCCCTCTACCGCTCGCAAGTTTCGCGGAAGTGTGACAAGTCGCTGCCTTCTCAAGAAATCCTATGAAATGAATGTGGATTTTCTTACTATCAACTTGACATTCACGTAGTTTTAATGTATATTTAATGCACACAAGGGCTACGAACTATGATGGAAATGAAAAGAGAAATACTTTTCGGAAAATGGGTTCATAAAACTTTTTTTCCTCTTTTCAATGTTGTGTAATAGACTTTAAAAACGAGGCATGTACAAGAATTACTTCCTAAGATATACATGCAGTTTATTTATTATTCGTTATCACTAGATTTTCACTATGGCATTGAATATTATTTTTTTAAATCGTTTAGCAACTCGGTAAAATTTCAAAATTTTACTCTTGTGAAACTTTTTTTGATGGATATTTTGTCTGCTGACGAATTTTTTTATAATCGGAATTGCTGTTTAAAGTAATCCTAGGAGGTTAAAGGTATATTCCCTCAAAATATTTGCTGAAGAGTTAATATCTATACATTTAACTACTCCAGTAATTGATCCACCTCAATTTTTATTCAATTATATGGGAAAGTGTTTCCTTGCACATCATAGTACAGAAAATTTTAGAAAGAATAATCTATAAATGTTTTTAATAATTATAGGAATTATTTCTAGATATGTACGTATTTTCATTGCCTAATAGTTCTAGAGAAATCTTCTAATGACATGTTAAGCACCTGTTATATTTTCCTTTAAATTCCGCACAGTGTCTTCTGAGAATCCCTCCACAGACTAGAGGGTGATTATTTTAATAGGGCGTTGAGGCGATATTTCATGCGTGGATGGCCGTGCTTTATTGGTGACCGTAGCGTTGAAAGTGGGGGTGGGTCGTTAGTAGGGAGATGAATGGTTTATTAGCGGCATAGAAGGGGGAATGATGGGGTGGACAAATATGTTTCCGACTGGGCGTCGCGTGGGATCCAAAGAGGACAAAGTGGTTCGTACGGAGAGCTTCCGGTTTAAAGTCTGCTGCGACACTGCAGAAACCACACCTCCTGAGGAACCCTGTTTATGCAGAGAAAAAGGAAGAAAGAGGGGATGCGAATGATTGCGGCCTTTGTGACGGTTGGATCTTCACTCACGCAAAGAAAGGGTTTGTTGTTTTAACACGCTGCGGCAATGAGAGTTTTGTTTTCCTTATGGAGTCAATTACGGGAACTTCTTTTACAGTTTTAATAACTTTATAATAGATTAATTGATTGAGGGTATGAGGATTATGTTTGTGTATGATGATTTTCAAGAGATAGATTTTAATAATATTTTATCTGTAAAGCTAGATTCTCTATGGGTTGTAATCAACGAGTTTAAATACGCCCGTAATTGATCCCCCTCAATTCGTATACATATATTTGGAAAGAATGTTTATTTACCTATCATAGTCCAGAAATTTTTAGAAAGAATAATCTGTAAACGTATAATATGTATCGCATACATATTCTGAAATGTAATAATTATATTCTCTAAATGAAACCCACACTTTGTTTCATTGAATAAAAATATCAATTATACATAATTTAAAGCTAAATGTGCATTTTTAACGTGAAGTATTCCATAAGAATGAAATTAAATATTTCATTAATCTGAAGTGAAATAAGATTATAACGAGAGTTTTTTGAGCTAATTATACTTGAGTTAATTTTATCGAGACATCTAGTAGTGTGAGAAATGAAAACATAACGTTAAGGTTGCGTCTATACTGCCTTACTGAAAATGATGGAGTATCAAGTTCTGTATGTTCTTTGGGTTGACTCATTTCATTAGTGAAACGTCAGGCAGTGAATGAGTTTTGTCATTTTTCATTGAGTAAAATGTAACCTTTTGCAAAAGCGGTAAACCATTTCCGTAAGTAAACAAGTGCATTGTTTCAACTTGTATACCTTGCGTACATCATTTCACATGAAAATTAGATTGTTTAGGAATAAATAAAGAATAATGTGCTTTAATATCGAAATATTGTATCGATAGCGTAGAAATTTTCATAAATTTAGTCGTAGCATTTGCAAGCAGGTTTAACAAGCGTCGATCGTACACATCAATAAAATTAAACGTACGCCTTCCGTTCAACTATGAGAACAGTTATACGACTTGAATAATGGATATTCATATACGTCACAATGCTTCACGATGACAAATCCTGGATTTTAATTTCAGATGATTCTGGAAATAGGAGCGAAATTATGAGAGGATTTATTATGCGAAGTGGAAACATGGAGAGAAGTCTTTCTGAGATTTTTATTTTACGTTCCTCCATTAAGAGCGCGGCCTACATTTCAGATTACTTGATTAAATTATACATTATTACTCTCGTTACCTTTTGTTTCTTTTTTTTAACAAAGGAGGCCTCGCTTCTTGCCGCGTTGCTATGGAACATAATCAGTCACTCGTACATCACAATGGGGAGTGTTCATCTTTTAATACGAAGTAATGTTAATAAATATTTCATCGATTTTTTTGTGCGAACATGTAATCAGTGGTGCTTCGTAGTATTTAGAAAACTGTTTTTTGAAGAAATTTCTATGTCGTAATTAATTTTTTTCCGGGCTTGTGAACAATAAATATTTTCAAATGGAGGAGCATTTTAGAATTCTTCCGATTTCGTACGATTTGGAATACTATTATTTGGAGAAATTTCCGAGTTAGGTTGGAAAAATATAATTCAAACGATTAGAAGGTACGTGGAGTGGTAATTAATTTTTTCCTGTCTTGCGATCATTATATATTCTCAATTGAAAGAGCAATTTATAATTTTTCCAAGTGGGGATTATTGTAAAAATTCCATTCTATATAGAGCAATATAAGGATTAAGTTTTTATCAATACGACAAATTTACGAAATAATGTTTGTTCCTTGATTTTGCTTAAATCCATGTGCCAAGAAATCTACTGTCCAACACTTTGTCTATTTATCATTGAATTAGAGGGTACCTTAACACGAATTTTCTCCAGATGTCTGCATCCTTATCTTCTTTCGCTCAGTAAATCCGATTGTTTCGTCGCTTTTGAAATCGAACCAGCATCCTCATCATCTACTTATTCCAACCTTTTCGTCCATTAACTCCGGTCAAGAGCGACACTGGAGAAAGGGGGCTGATGGGATGTAATGAAGAGATACCGCTGTGGGGATGGTTTGAAGAGGGATGTGCGGGAGATCTATTGTTTTGGTCCTTAGGGAGGATGAAACATGGAGATATAGCGGAGCTTTTGAATTCGGAGGTGAGAGGGAATCGTAAGAACGGGTCAAAACGACCTAATTGATCTGAATGGTAAATGAAGACTAAACGCGTACAAGGGCTGGGGTAGTTAAAAATTTTGGAAATCTTATTAAGGTCCGAGGTTATGAATGTGCGTCGTTTTTCATTTATAATTCGCTCTCAGCAGAGATGGAAGACTTATTTTTGAGACAAATATATATTCATAAAATAGTCTTTTAATCCTATTTGACGTAATAATTCGTTCTTTATTTTGTTATTCTATTATAATATTTTTAGAAAATATTCAGCGATATATAATAGTGAATTGAAAAAAGAAGAATGCTCACAAAAGGTTTCTAAGCTCTTATTTTTTAAAATAGATTGATTAATTTGTACGATAAGTATACATAATTGAGGTTGGTTCTTTGTTTTCATCCTCCAACTCACGCCTATGTTAGCATTGAGACCAGTTAAGTTTGTGTGGGATAAAATGCATACCTAATAAACTGTGATAGCCACGTTTGAAACTAAGTCCAATTACGAATGTTAAGGTTGATCTTAAACATAATTTTCTCCTTTATTATAGCGCTAATTTTCATGTAGATTATATTGTGCTTAATAAAATTAAAGCTCTCGAACTACTATTGGCATACATTTATTATTTATATTGAGTAAGATTAAAATAATATAATAAATAAACATATAATAAATAAATAATATAATACATTTATCATATATATATTTATAATAGTAAGATATTATAAATAAATATATAATATTATAAATAAGAAAACAGTTATGATTGGCATGAATGGGGCTGAAAGTAATTATCCGAAATTAGGATTTCCAAGATGAAACTCTGAATGCATTCAATAGCATTTCGTTCGGAAATAGGTTAATCGTTACGAAAAAATTAAAACAGCTGCTTTCGAAATACAGGGAGCTCTAAGCGATTGGTCCGAGAGGCACGGATTCCTAAACAGGTCATTTCGGTCAAATTTACTCCTACTTACCTTGCCGTTCCATTTAAATCACTGACCTACATACATTCATAATAGCCCTTTTGATGAGGGAGAGTATAAGAGAGAGAGGCTATTTCCGCGAAACAAGCAGCGCCGTGCGAATGAGCACAAATTAGAGGAAAATAGTCCTAACGTTAGATAAATGGTCGCAGAGTGAAATACATCAGCGTGTGGAAAAACATGGGCACGCCCTTTCGCGTAGGACGTTCGATGATGGAAAGGTTCGTGCTTTGAAGCGTGGTGAGGATGAGGTATAGAAGTTGAGGAAATATGGAAAGTCCATAAGGAAGGAAGTTGCTATGGTGGTGTTTACGCAAAAGCTCATGGCACTTCCAAACGCAGAAGGATGGAAAATAAGTTTGATAGAAATAAACCACTATGTAGAAACTTGGAAATGGACTCGTCCTAGTGCCATGAGTTAAACCTTTACGAGTAGACAGTTTGGAAGGTTTTTTTGAGGAAATATTCTCAGATTTGGAGTGAGGATTTGGTATTTATGTCTTGGATTTATAAAAGCTGTCAAACTGTTTCTAAATGGAATTCTACGTCGCTACAGGGTCTTTGAATAATCTTCGTATTTTATAAATACAAATCGAGGGCTACATAACATATTATAACTTACATATAAACTGGTTTATAGAATGAACAGTGTTACAGTGAGCTTTATTGAAATTCAAGGTAGATATCTTATTTGGTCTCTATGTAGAATAAAAGCTAGAATAATTATCTAATTAGTGACTTTACATGTAGAAGACAGCATGAATAAGGTATTAAGAAGGATTTAGGAGGTTGCAAAATGTATCTGAAGGTTTGGAAAACATAATTTGTTCGGGGAAATCTTGATAATTTCGGGAAACTCCACTCTCGATTCATACAAGGTTCCCAGATGTCAGGAATTCGGAGACTCCGCTGGTGGAGGTGTGGGAATTTCGGAATTTGACCCGAATTGAGGGCGATATCGGAGTGACGGAGGGTCCCAAAATGTAGACTCCAGTTTCCGCGGACACAGAAATCCACTCAGCCTCATTGGCAGCCATTATACATCCCGCATCCATCTAATCTCCCTCGGCAATTGTTATTCGCCATTAGTCACTGAATACTTGCGATCATTAGCTCCAATACCACCTCCGCTTATCTGCTATCAAAAGCCGCGTTGCCAGAAATGTTTAGAAACTTGGCTTCTCGATGTGATTTTGGAAAGAGAGGGCGGCGGAGGTTGCCTGGTAACGATGCTCGTAGATTTTTCATTCGATTAGAACTCGCGATATATTAACCGATGCTTAAATGATGACCCAATTTTCTTTACGCTCTATCGCGAGCAAACTATTAATAGCCGATGCGTATATTTCATCCTAAAGGGAAGTTTATACGGTTGTTAATTTATATCGATTGGTTGCAACAATAGTAATTATAACTTGTCTAATTTTAATCACTAACTAGATCTGAACAGTATCCTCACATTTTTATAATTTCTTTTTTCTCTCTTTTCAGGTATGTGCTGTTTTTCTCGATCGCAGAAAACTAACGATTGATTTTGCTGCTTATACGTTGAGTATTAACTCACTTAGAAAATAATATTTCTTAGAAGTAAACTAATTAATATGTGAAAAAATCTCCTGGTGAAGCTGCGTTTAATTCAGTTCAATAAGGATTGATTTTTATTGTATACGTCTATTCATTTCAGTGAGCAAAATGTATTACTCTTTCAAAATGGAAAGAAACCAAAACTTAGGGAAAAAAACGGTTCTTAAAATAATAAGCTGATTTAATCAGTTAATCAGATAATATTTGAGCATGAAGTAAATATTTGATATTTTCTTATATAAACATGATATAATTCGAGACTGTTTCATTTTTTAGATTTAAGTAAGTCTTTATAGGTTCTATCACAAAGTTTTTAAGAATAACGAAGATAGAATGACGTCTGAGAAGATATTTATTTACGAGTGACCTTGGCTCGGGCTCTAGTCATGTCGCTATTTTTACTTCTGTTACTATGCGAAAGGCGCATTCTTTCTTGTAATAAGTAAATTAAACCTATTCTTTCACTTTTACTAAAGGTATTCATTTCAAACAGCTTTCACATATACGATAACAAAATGATAATTGCAAGAATCTTGAGGCTAAGCAGCGCTCCGGTGGCAAGGGCTGGAAACACTTGTGAAACAATAAGCGAAGTTCATTTTCGAGTATTACAATCTGGCCGCTTGATGATGTTAAGATAAGCTTCCAGTGCTGTTCCCTGAAATGGTCATTTATGCCCTACGCGGGAGCCGAATCCTCAACCACCCCGTCCTCGGTCATCTCCTACGAGTTTTTTTCTTCCATTTGAAGTCCACATTGAAAATTAGTGATTTTTTCACTTTTTTGCTCCCCAAATTGTTCACGAATGCTGCACACGAGTTGCTGGGTACACTTCCCCAGTCATTATCTGCGAATCCAGCTCTGTTAACATCATTTCTCCTTAGAAATGCCTCTGCTACCCCCATTTTCCCAGAATTCAGGGTCATAAACGAAGGTCCAAATGCACCAACAGTATAAAAAATTTCGTCCTCATTTCGTTGCGGCGAAGTGAGAAAATTTTAACTTTTAATTAAATTTCGCCGAGTTTCGTCGCGTAAGCTTATGACGGCAAGCTTCGTGTTGAGATGCCTTAAGGTACCAACTACGGATTTTATCACTGTCAAGCAGTTAATACTTTGTATTTGACAGATATTTATCGTTTCGTTAGTTTCGGTCAAGATTATTTGGAAACATTTTATTACAAATAAAGATGCTATAAATTGAATGTACGCTTGAAAATTTTGAGAAAGATTAATAGTTTTGTGGACATTTAGGATCTAAAGAATTTGCTTTCCTATTAGCTAAATCTGTATTTATTTTCTCTAACAAGTCTTTAGTTTAACTACCAGGTGAGGTTCAGTGAGATTTCATATTCCTTCTACGTCAACCGATGTATCCTTCGTCATTTCGTACTTTTTCAATATTTTATTTAAGTTCTCTGTAAAATCGTACTTTTTGCTGTAATGGAACATTTTTACGAAAGTAGTATTCGGAATATCGATATTTTATACGGCACAAATAAAACACAATGCTAATCCTTTGTTTTTTTCTTTCCACACGTCACTTACTAGATGGGCTCAACCTCACAAAATTTTCCGAAAGCCATGTTTGACAACTTCATAAGCTTTTACAGAGTACCTTCTAGTCTTTTGATAAAATAACACACTTCCAGATATCAGAGATTGTTTTTGAACGCCAATATTTTTAAGCAGCGATTCAACCAACACCCGTGTTTGACGTTCAGAAAGTGAAAAGTAAACAAGTCCTATCTCTTATCACAAAGAACTGAATTTTGCCTGCAACTGCTTCGTAGTACGGAGGGCAAAGGACTCATTTTTCGAGTTATTATTCGTGTCAGTGAAAGCTCGGCTGGGATTTATTTATCGTTTATTTCTACATCCATAGACAGATGCTTTCGCAGAGATTTATGCTCAGGGATCACTGAAACAACAAGGAAGTCATAAATAGCAAGCTGTCGTTCAAAACTTTTTGCGCTGTTCGTTAAGAGAATATAAATAACGGTGGAAACGGAACGCAGGCCCTGGTTTTCAATTTCTCGACGATTAAAATGCTATAAAGAAGGATTTTGGAGGAAAACTGAACCATGGATTCTATTCCCATGACGACCGTGTTTATAATCCTCTATGTCTATAGAGTGTCTAGCTTGCACCGAATTTTAGTCATACATACTCAGTTAATAGAAAAGATGTATTTTAAAAGTTTCGGGTAACCCTATATAAGGTAAGGTTCATATCGTGTCTTTTTCATTATCTTATCAATTTTCTTACCCTTTCTTAGTTGTATGATCTACTTTTTAATTGAATGCATATAAATAAACCGTATTAAATATACTAATATACTAATATACCGTAAAAAATTGGCGTAAATTAAAATTGTAGTAAAATCATTACTTCTCTTAAATAAATGGACATTATTTTCCCTTCCTAAAATTATCGTTCGCCATTAATATACAGTATACATATTCATACACGCCCCATCCTGTAACGAATCTGGCTGATGAATGACATAAAGAGGAAATAAGTTTGAATAGAGAAAATTTGGAATAACATTTCCTCCTGTCTTTCCTCGTGATACGGTGAGTTTTTATTGGTAGATATCCAATAAATGCTGAAATATTATCCAATATCGAAGCGTTTATTAAAGAATGTTCTTTGGTTGAATACCAATATTTAGAATTGTTACCGTATCAATATTCTTAAAACCCTTAAGAACGTGCAGTAACTGAAAAAATAATAATAAATTCACCTATTCCGAAAAAGATATTGAAAATCAAAGTAACCGAAATTATTTAGATAAATCATGATGATATCTTGCTCTGATAGGGTTCTCTTAAAAAATACTGACAAGATAAGATCCTTTATCTCAATTCTAATTATGAAGTACGATTAGGGATAAATCATGCGAATTAGAAAGCAAAATACCAACTGAAATTCGGACTCAGGTTGTCGTCCTCTTCCCAAAATGGAATCGTACCCAGCTTTCATTGTCAGAGACGAATTTTCATCTCAACTCGGTGCGTCTTCCCATGGGAATGCGCGGATATTTGGAAAATTATAGCGAGACCTTGAAATTTATCTCAGTTACGCACCCCCCGCCTTCCCCCATAACTAAACCTGCCCATCTTAATTTACTCCCAACTTTCTCCAACCCCTTCAACAACAATACCGGAGACGAACGACCCTCGTAAGGTTGCGAAAAAAGGCCATTCCAAGGGATTTCATTTTTGGCCCCGTTCCACGACTCCGTGGGGGTGGATGTAACGGGTCAAAGGTCGGGAAAAATGCCTTTTTTTTTAACTCGTGTTGCCGGGAGACGGGAGTGAGCGGGGCATTGTGAGCGGGGTGAATGTGCCTTTGGGTAGTATACGTCATCATTAAAGGTTAGGAGAGTGTAGTAGGAAGCTTCATAATAGGTTGAGAAATGGCCCGTTGTCAGACGCTGAGGTGCTCGCACATTTTTCGACCGGGCGCGAACAAGGCGTCCTATGGGGGAATGCCCACCCCATGGCCGCCACACCGGAGGGATGTCGCCCATGGATTTGGTAGGGCTCTGTTGTAGGGTTTTGCAGAGTGAGGCAGGCTTAAAGGCGGTGTTTTGGAAGTGGACGCGAGATTAAGAGCCTGCGGTGGTTTAGGGAGGATTCCCGGCTTGTTCGTATGATGCGATCATGTTGGTCGGCATGGTTGATGGAACAAGGGGTGTCTACCGGGGAGTGATTAATTCGAAAGGTGTGAGGAATTTTGCGTCTTTCATTCTAGCGGGTTTAGTTGTTTAGGAATTTGCGGCTGGGAATGATCGCTCGGAGGTATAATTCTAAATGTCACCGAAAGTAAAATTCCCGTATTTCAAGCTTGTTTTCATATATTTATTCTTTTCACTATAGTTACGTACGTTGAATAAAAATATTTTCTATTAAATTATATCGTGTATATGGTTTCATTAAAGTAATTACGGGCTTAAATAATCATGTAATAATCTTCATAAATGGCTTATTTTCCTTTTTAGTCAGTAAATACTGTACAAATCAATAAATAATAGTGTCATATGAGTATATGATTAATAGAATTAAAAAATATTATGAATATACATTATATGGTTAATTATTAATAAAATTATTCTACGGTATATAATAGACCATGATGCCTGCCCAAAGATTGTCTCCAGAAAAACCTTTTTTACATAATCGTCATCACACTCGTGACATAATTAATAAGTAACTCATTTATCTTGGCTTATTTATTATTTCTTTTGTATATACAGCAATTTTTACCGTAAAAGAAACTCAAATTGTATTTAAACCTTCTTCAGGATTGAATAGTTCCTTTCTTATGTTGATTAACTCTGTTTTTTTTTAATTCAGTTATTGAACTTGGAAATTTTCTCCACATTAAAAAGATATCTAGAATCACACCCAAACATTCTCTTGTGAATAACAGCAATAGAAGGCAGCTTGTATCATTCATACGATGATTTTGGAATTCGCTTCGGAAATATCATCAATTATCTTGATGTTCGCGTATAACAGTTGGATTTCGGTTCTTCCTTGGACCACTCCCAACTTTCCTGGTTTTGCGTATTAGCTTCATCAGTATTTACATCACGCTCGATTTCGCGTCTCTTTGACAGCATCGCCTCTTTGGGGTTTGAGGGAAGGAATAACCGTTAAATGGAAAAACCCTGTCCCCGTTATGCACCGGATTTTATGTGAATTTATTCCTTTTAAAGGGACGGGAGTTTTTTTTAGGGGAATGATTTTTCATGTTAACAGCTCTTCGTTAATCGATCCGATAATAGATACACATCTTATTGGATATTTACGAGTTCATTTCAGCCGGCAGTTGTTTCGGGAAAAATTGAGTTGGAAGGAAAATGTTTTCCGAGTTGAATGTGGGTGGTTTTTACAGCGTAAATCATCCAATGTTTTCTCTCAAATTTTTTGTGTGTATTTAAAGCTTTTAGACGGCATAGCCTACAAGGATTAAAGTGTAAAATAATCAAAGAAGGAACGCAACGATAGGCTCGTTCTGTAGAATTTATATTCTGATATGTATCTCAGTTGGGAGTGAACGAGATGTGTATAAGTTCCGGTTGTTCAGATATTTTCAAAAAATAAGTTAGCCGAGTAGAAAGAGGAATCATAGGTGGCTTGATAGGTAATAATAATCAGAAAGCAATTATATTTTCGTGTTATAAAAAGTGTAAAACTAGTTCCTAGACTTTTTATTCGGAAGAGTAACTCATTTAAGATATTTAGGCTGTAAAATAAATTTTATTTTACACGGGACGATACTCAGATAAAACGTATGGGATGGTGTTTACCTATTGAAGAACAGGTTTGCGTGAGTTCATGTTGAATTGGATGATACTTTTGTTCGCAAATGCCTGTATACACACTATATACGTATGTATACTTTTGCAGTAAACATTTCATCGCGATCAAATTCGTTTTCTCTATAGTGAACGTCCTTTCACGTAGCCTATAGCAACCACAGTTAAAATTCGACCAATTCAACAATTGAAGATTTTTAATGATGGTATTGCATAGGAATTTAATGGAAGCATATGTATCCCACCGAGGATAAATAATTTAACGCCATTTTCAAAGGCGTACTTTGTAGCATACCGTATCAATAACGGTGGACCAATACTCGACGAGTTTTGAGGTCAATCCGAAATTTTTCGATCGCTTCGGAATTTCGGTAAATAATTTAATAATGGCATGCAAATTATCAGACGCAAAAGCTGTTTCAGAAAACTTAATTAAAATTGACCTCAATAGTTGTGAACGAAAATGTTTGGCACGTATCGCTTAGAGTTCGGGAAAAATTGACTTTGAAGTAATAGCTTATTGGCATATCCGAGTCGGAGATTGAAATTAAAAATGCTAAAAAGATCGATTTTTCGCTAAATGCGGCGGATTCAATATTGCCTGCGGGATTTATTTTTTATCTGACAATCCATATTAATGGAATGTACTTTAATGGAAGTGGAAAGCGATATTCTTTATATTAGTTTGGCCTCGAAAGGAAAAGCTTTTTGTTTAATTTGATCATTAAATATGACTTTTACCCTTGAGGTTTGCATTCAAAATTTTCTGTAATCCATTAAAATAATACTTTCTGTATTTTTCTTCAATATTTTTTACGTTTTTACATGCGAGGGTAATTATGATGTAGTTTTGATTGATTGTAACGAGAATTAAATTGTCGTAATAATTACAAGGATATATTTTTGCATGAAAAATAATTCTCGGATATGTAGAAGAATATTATTGTACTATAATTTATTAGGGTTCGATAAGGTATCTTTATTGCTCGTGTATCAGTCTTTCATAAATTTCATAAATATTTACTTTGATAACGTAATATTAGTAGTCCAGTAATTACGATTTTAGTTGTTCCCTTCCAAATTATTACTTTTAAATTTATTAATCAGTAATCGCTAATTTTATACATCAAATTTTTAGGGTTAACTGCATATTGATTTTAGGTATATACGCACGTAAGTACATCTAGCGAAATGCTGCCAAATATTCCATTTAAATTCATTTAAAATTGATATTAATATTTAAATTGCATGTCGTCCTTTTTGAATCACTTATTCAATAACTTAATCTATCTCTCACAAATGATTTAATTTCAAACCGAGTAAAATAAGTAGATGAAATCCAAGATGACTTTCATTGCTTTTAGAAAATTAAAGTTTTACCCTCAAACCTCGCGTCAAACTTATTTGTAGAAAATAACAAAAAAATCCCAAATCATTCAATAGTACACCCTTCCTGAGCTTCCTACGTCATCCAAAATTTATGACACAAAACTCTCACCGTCGTGCATCGAAAATTCACGTCGTTGGGAACATCTATTCATGCCAACACATTTTACGACCGTTTCAATTAGTGGCAGCGTCAGGTGCAACCCATTCCGCCTTTTCTTCTCATTAATTCTGCCGCTTTAACTCCCTTCCGAGTAAATATCGCAACGCGTGGAATCTACCGAGTGTTAACAATGCTCCATCTATTGTCCTCTCCCCTGAACGCCCGCTTTTCGATTCCGCGAAAGAGACTTCACAAAGTACGGATTTGCATCGCCGACCTCTCTCCATGGAGACCGTCCTCGAAGGAAAAGCCGTTGCAAATCCTTACGAAAAGCGGTCCGTTTTACAAATCCATTTAACCGGCGTGAATGGCTATTTTAAAGTAATGTGCATAGGGGTGGAAGGGAGGTTTATCCCCAACTTTTCTTCCCACCACGCCCCCCTCTGCTTCTACACCCGCCCCCCTTTTTCCTCTCTCCTGAAAGGTTTTCGATGTTTAGTCGGGAGCGTTAATTTAGTATAGCAACCGCGGCCATGTCAGTGACTTCTTCCGCATGGTGCTGTGTCGGTCGCCGCCTAGATTTTTATCTGCGGAGGGTTTGGGTTTTTAAGAATCCTATCATTCGGTTTCAATGATTGTATTGATGATGATGTATTTGAGTTTATTAAGATAAGGGTTTGAAAATGAGTAGTCACTCCTCTGTAGGAGGTCTAGAAGCATGTGACATTCGAAAGCTGTGTTGATTGATTTCTGAATGCAGGATTTATTGGTGTCACATACAGAACTGTTTCGGTAGAGGGAAGTTAAATTGTTTCTTGTCGAGTGTTTGATGCCAATGACATTAGAATGCTTTCAAATGTTATATTTTTTTTGGAATACATAATGTTTAGGAGAAACTTTTCTTGCTTTCCTCTGACCTATTAAATACGTTCTCAGGAATAAAAGATGGGGTGATATTGGAAAGAAAATATTTATAATTTTATTTATAGAAGAAAGAAGAAAAGTACTTTGTGACTTCCACAATTTATTATAATCTACACGACCGGTTTCGGCAAACTGCCATCCTCAGTTTGCCGAAACCGGTCGTGTAGATTATAATAAATTGTGGAAGTCACAAAATACTTTTCTTCTTTCATCATGTCCTTCCACCAAGTGCGGCCTGACAAAATCGAACTTAATATTTCAAGACTTCATAAACTTGAGAGGTTTATATATACGAGTATCTTTTAAATTTTTGTACCTAAATTTTCGCCGTATTTTAATATTTTATCCCCAAGATATTTCGTATTTATAAAATAATTCAGAAGTAGTTGCAAATTTCTTCGTTGGGAAAATAATATGAAAGCTACAATACAGTAATAATTACTATTTGTGACTAGAAATACCTATCTAAAAATAAACTTTGGTATGCAAATAGTATGCAAGGAATGTCTCAATCGACGAAAGACATTCGGCGAATCAAAGGTATCTATGGACTCGGTTGCTTACATATTCCCCACAAGAATTACCCCAATCCGTCTCACGAACCAGCGATTCATTCAACATCCTTTTTCACGAATGAAGAGTTGTATCCCACGCGAGGATTTGCCCAAAAAAGAACAATTCAGAAGGAACGAAAAGATTGTTTATCCTCCCCTCAGGCACTGAAGGGAAAAAGCCGGGAAAATAAGCGGTGGGTGAAAGAGAAATGATTCTCAGACGGGAATTAAAAAAAGAACGAGGGTATATTCACAAGGGTGTCGGACTTCGGGGGCTGAATCCCCTATGCATTGTGGTTCCGAAATCTTGCGACGGGGAGAGATATAGGATATGTAAATTTGCGGGAAAAGAATAAGAAGACGTTCGAGTGGGTGTGAAGGATGCCTGGATAGGGTGAGAATAAGCACAGAGGGTGATATCTTATCCTACCGTCCTTCCCTCAGCCTTTTTTTCATCCCTGTGTTGTGGTTGTGGGGTAAGCCAGGAATTCTCCCAAGTCCCCTCCCCTATGTGCTTAAGAAGTCGGCCAGTGCTTTTCTTACGCCTCGTCCACTCTCCGTATACAATCATCTCCACGTGCGGATGCGTTGGCATTCATCCCCGTGTGTACGCCCTCCTCAACCGGTGCATAATGTTTTATGTGGGTGCCTTTTTCGTTGAATTTTTTAGAGGGTTTATTCCATCCCTCGGCAGATTTCTCAGTCGTTCTTAAGGGGTGTGCGCTCTCATGTTTGAATAAGCATGCGTGTGAGACATAGTGGTTGGCGTTGGTTGTTTTTTTTTCATGAATAGGGGACTGTTTTACGTGGGAATTGAATTGAACGCACTTGGAAAGTAACGTTGTAGTAGGCTGTGGAAGGACTGTCTCGCAGGTTTAATTTCTGTTAAATTTTGGTGCACTTTTGAGTATGGTCCTGATGGTATATTTTCTCGTGCATCATATAGTTAAATTATGCTGTATTTATACATGTAAAACATACTCAAAACTTCTGTTTATACAGAGAAAAAAAGGCATAAATAATCACTGGAAATAAGTTTCCCAAATGAAACAATCTCATTCGCATTTACTTCAACATAACAGTAACATTTAGTGGTGGAAATTGAAATAAAATACAACAGTGAACTCTAGACCGAGTAGAACATTCTGTAGATGCAAGAAATTTTAACCCACCATCTTCTTACTGTGGCACATTCCAGTTACGATGCAAGTCGCCATCTCTTAGTCACTCCTCACAAGATTTTGCTTTTATCCCTATTTCTTTAAAACCATGTCCTCGCCACCCTTATATTTTTGTAACGAAACTTTTCCTTACACCCCACTGGTGTCTTCCGTTGTCCCTTCCCAAGGTTTCCGCTCTAAATGCATTCTATATCTGAAACTGCCCTTGTCTCCCCTTCTTAGGGGTTTGGTTCCATCTCTACTTCCGATCTAACCTCACACTCTCCCTCCATCTATTTTGTTAGTATTCCATTATCAAGAAACCATCCTTTTATGATTCATCATCCGTTTTGGATTACTAGTTGACTATTGTCTCCAGTAGAGATCACGTGCAGTGTTCTTTCAAACTTTCTTTATATCACCCAATTTGAAATTTCCTTCAAGGACCGAGCAATCCTTAGCGCCTGGAAAGAGAAGCAAGAGAATTCATCGCCTAGGAAATCGCGGGCATATTTCTTCTGGAAATTCTTTTCACAAGCGTAATTTTTCATTGGCTTTCTTCCATCTTCCCGCTGTTGTTTGTTTCTCTCGGTCGTTAGCCCTTAATTTCCTTCATTTATTAGTTTTGAGGGTGATGCAAGGAACCGTTGTTTTCAGAAGATCTGCCCCTTTCCATAGTTACAGTGACGAGTGTTGAGGAATGTCGTTGCCATGTGAACGTTGCGAAGTTTAGGATAGCTCGTCGAGGTGCCTAGGTGGGCTAGGGATATAGAGAGTCTCTATTTGAAATTCACTGAATTGATCTGTATATTTAACTTCATAGGAATATGTGGCTACCTAAATATGTTCTTAATCTTTACATTTCTATCCATTTTTTGTTTGGAAGGGATTATTGAACCTATTTTTTATAGCTATGAATTCATTATGTACTACTCGAACGTAAGATTTAAATTAGATGAATTATCTTCTAACAAATAACCCAAAAATATTTCATTTATCAACTCTTTCATTGCGTTTTCCCTCAAATACGAAACCTAAATCTAAATACGAAACCTTTCTTGCTAATATTTTTTGTTATTGTTAGGTATTAAATATTTTTCCGTGACCTTATTTCGTTGTACACGTAGATCAACTTTATAGATGTATACGAGTCGTAAGAAATAAATTAACTATAGTAGGATCATATTCAGGAGTATCCTACGAGGCACACAAAACTTATGTAAATGTAACTCTCTCAGAAGCAGACGGTTTAAAACGTTTATGTTTATAGCTTAAGTCATGCAGATTTGTACTAACCTCGCGTTATTCGTGTTAAGGAATTCTTGAGAGAATATAAACCTATGAAAGGGCTATAGTTCCTTCCTAGGAATTCATATTAAAGTACCTTACGCTTTATGGCAGCCATACAACTTCTTCGAAAACATCATGTCTTTCTTGAACGATATCCATAAACTACGTAACATTCCCAAAGAGCAGATCTTTGAATAGAAAGCTCTATTGAGAAATATAAAAATTCTATTCAAATGATTTACATATTGTCATGGATCTATAGCTATTTTTAATCGCAGTATGCTCCTTCATTTTTTCACAATACAGAGGGTTTGGGATTCTTTTCCAAGTTTTTAATATGATCCTTTATTGAACTGTTTTAACGTTTTATTTCGGCTGAGTTCTTGTAAGATGGCAATTTGAGAAGTAGATTTTATCACCTATTCTCATAAAGAGAATCATGCATTTTTTCGTATAGTTCAAAGTTTACCTCAGTCATAAATTCAATATGATCAGGCATAACTTTGAAGATAGCCGTAATAATAAATTAAGAGAATAAGTAAGTAAATTTTTCACTGATTTTCATTTTTAACGACCGTTTTCGTTAGGTATTCTTATATCTACAGGTGAAGATGTAGGCTGAATAACGACGAAACTGGTCGTTAAAAATGATAATCTAGTGGAAAATTATTAAGACTCCATATTATTACTTTATTCATTTCATTTAATAAAAAATAATCTTGAGTATTTAAATATTGATTATTAAGATTGACACTTCTAAAACTAAAAAAGACACTTCTTTTTTACTCAGTAGTTAGTAAACTCACGCTGGATGCACTCCCTGCCACATACCGAAAGTTGGCTCGCAAGGTATATACATAGGCATAGACATATTTATAATATTCGCACTGTTATTGTATTCTCTAGTATTGTAGTTACTGTCTCATATTCGTTAAGACCAGAATCACGTCCAATAATACGCTTTACAATTTTAGTTTAATCTTTCCCCTATTTAGATTAGAAGAAAAAAACATCTCTATGGGATTGAATCGCCAATTCCAAACCCTTGTACAATCGGAACGTAATTCTCAGTCATTTAAGCTCGTAATATCCACGAAATACCTAAAAACCAGAGCGCCCTTCTCTCCTTCCTTATAACCCTTTCCCAAATCTCTTCGTACCGGAATAAGGATCCAAACGAGGATATTATTCCGAGGTCCGTATATCTTCTGAGAAGGTTCGGCCCCTCCCAAAGAGAGGGGCCCTTGCACCAATTTGCATAGAACTCCCGTTTTTGCCCAAAGAACAAGCATTATCGGACAAGAGCCGATGAATCTGCGGACTGCGATTCATCCAAAAATCGCGTTATCTCCATCGGGAAGAAACACTAAATCCCTCGCCGACGACTGTTATTAAGTCTTGTGATTTATGCCGTTTGGTTTCTTCATTACGTCGAGCGTAAGTTTTAGTGCTCGTCGTAAAGCATGCAGTTTCCCTGCATAATTGCCTTTTTAGTAGCCGAAGGAACAGTTTAATGCGGTAGTCGTTTTTCATCATCTTTTAAAGCGGGATTTTTAATTTAAGGGCGAACGGGTTGGAATTTTAGGCTCATTTTTTTCTGACTAATGCTTTGAATTTTGATTGGTTGGAAGCGGCAGTATTCTATGTGTGACTGCGCTGGTAGATTTGTTATGGATGTAAAAGGTGCTAATAATAGGATGATCCTAAGAATAGGGTTTTATGTTGTATTATGTATTTGGGTTGTAAAAATGCATTTAAATTTAGGCTTATTAAGTTAAAATGGTTCAGGAATGCTGAAATTTAAGATTTTTTGGAAGTACCTTCGAGAGAAGATTTTATATTCTATTTCTAATGATTATATTAGTTTAAAATTGTGATTTTGTCCATATTAATTACAATAAAATTATTTTCAAGGATAGTTTTCGGTGATTTAGTGATCTCGTAGATTTTTCTGTATACTTAAATTTTCGACTAATAGTCAAGAAGTATAAGATGACATTCCAAACAGCTCATGATGGTAAATTTTCCTCTAACATCTGTGTCTAAAGTCCTCGTATGAAGCATCATTTATGTATTTTTTCTCACGACCAAAAAATTTCATATTTTATTCTAAATGGGCATCTTAATTTAAATACCTGAAGGAGAAAATGTATGCAAAGATTCCGTTGAAAATCATAAGTAATTAGATCAGTGAACGATTTCATTTATTGCTAAACCTTCCTCTAATGTTCTTCTATTTATTTCATGCTAAATATTACATAAAATACTTTGCAATTGTACAAATTCTTGAGTAAGTTTCGGAGTTCTTTATATTCAACATTTCCATTCCGTTAAGCAAGCTACGGTTTGATTTATTTTGTTGAGAGATCGGTATTTATAATCGAGTTAGTTACAGAGATAAGGCACAAGTGTACTGTATTAGTCCTTGAAATTCCTTTCGAGCAAATTCTACAAGAATGGATGAGTTTCCAATTCATGCTTCGATTGTATTCCGAATACATTTTTCCATCAAAGTTGCATTCAAGGCCATCCCAGCGTATCAATATCAATCGAGTCACACACCCAACTAATCGATCACGCGTTTTTTCGCACGAATTCCCGCATTCAAATTTCATAACGCAGCCGTTTCAATTCCTTCACCATCAGGCTCTTTCCACACCACCCTTTCCCCGTGCGACACACGAAGTACATCGAACCATCTCGAACGCATTCCAATATCGAAATTACATCAAGTATTCACGGTTGATTTGAGCTCCTCGCCATGGGAACGGGAAAGAAGGCGCAGATGTCTTCGGAACAAAAGGGCACGCGATGTGCACCGAATGAGATGTCAAGGAAAGAAAGCGTAAGGAATCGAACGATATCCATATATGGAATCCAATGTTTTCTCAGATGATTGATGTGCAAGAGGAGAGATGGAGATATAACGTCCCAATCCAACTCCCGATGCAGAAGAGTTAAAAAGGCGTCGTTCGGAGGCGTGTTACAGTTAACGTGCATGCAAATGGGAGTTCATCTAAAGGAGTGACACCTGAAAGGCGGATGCGTTTAATATTTATCTTTACGAAGATGGAATTCGTTCGAAGCGTCACCTTTTATCTTTGAGTGGATGTTGGTTACCTTCAGAGTGATTGACGCGATAGCGATAGAGTCGGCAGCCCTTCCAAGTCTTGTGTTCCTACGAAGAGAAATGCTCAGAAGTGCGGTTATGTTCGAGATATGGGCTATTAGAGGAATAGATAACAGGGAGACATGCATCATGGGTTCATTAGTTTTGAGGTCGAAAATGTTTGGTGGTGCTCAAAATTGAGGTGTTGTAATCACCCAATGAACATGTTCCATTTTAGCATAATAGGTAGAATTATTAGAGAAAACATTCTCTGTAGCTAGGAAGTGTATACCACTTAAATTTCAGAGAAAATGCGTACCCTTAATGAAAAGAAATAGTTTAAAATGTGAAAAGGAAAGTCTCATAGTCTCGTGAGTCTTTATCCTCCCAGTCAAACTAAAATGATAATCATGGAGCTAAGTAATAATATTCCAATTAAAAATGTTAATGGTTTTTCTTAGGATCTTAATAGAATTTTCTATAAATAATACTGATTGACGAATGAAATTTCGTACATTATATACCGTCATATAAATTAAGTACACTACATAATAATAATAATCTGCCTTTATTGAATCAGACCACTCTTACATTTAACCCGTACGGACGATCACAAATACATCCCATCCCAGATCAGAAAATTTCGCCAGGACTCGAACTTGAACCTGGGACCTCAAGGCTTAGATCACTAGCACTCAGTGCGCTACATACTCGGGGCTTGTTTGCCGGCCGGTTTGTGTGAGTTATATGATGTTCACTTGTTATTATATTAGGAAGTTTGAGCTCCTTCAATAAAATTATCGAGCTAAAGATATTATCTTACATCCACATCACCATATATTTAAGCAAAGTATACATTTATCAATTTATTACATTATTTTTCATCAAAAATACGTCGAAATATTAAAAGAGAAATAATCATATTAGAAAGACTTTTTTGATATAATTGATAGCGATAAAACTTTACCTATAGAAAATTTTTTTTATCTCATGCAGTTGCATATTTTTTCTCATTAAAGCTTATCTCTATTGAAATTACAATTAATACTTGATAAAAATTAAGTTAGCAGTTGATTGATCATTAAAAAGCACTCAATATTTCTTCTACTACCTCGCACACCATCAATCCCATCTCATCAGAGACCCATTTCTCCATTTCCTATCCATCAACCCTCTCTCCATTCTGTAACACACTCGATATCTCCGACCGTTAAACATTAACAACTGCGTTGAATATCAAACGTTCCCTCAAAGGAAAATGGGACAAGACTATTTGTCAGCCGTAAGACGGGCTGCTAATGCCGCGTCGAAGTTGGCCATGTGTCCAAACATTTGCGCCGCAAATGAAGTACAACCTCTCTCTCGAGAGAGCCTTGACTGATTAAGCGGCGATTACAACGCCCCCCTCCGGACCTATGTGTGTCGGTGGCGAAAAGGTATACTTATGAACACATCACATATTCATGAGCGGCCATTGAGATATGAAGGGTGAACCTTTAAATGGGAAAGACGGATCGGACCTGAGAGGAAGATGGACGTGTGAGATATGAGGGAGACATTTCACGAGTGAAATAAATACGCCTTTCGAGTGTGGGAAAAGAGAGCAGGCGTATGGTAATGCTTACGAGTGAGATATGTGCCGGGAGAGAATTTTCCGTTTAATTTTTTTTCCACCACGTCGCACGAAAAGCTCTTTCTCGAAGCGTTATTTTTCAAGAATTAAATGCAGGATCGCTCTCAGGATTGGGTATGGAAGTGCGTTGAATGCGAGCTATATCGAATATATGTATGTGCGGATTTAATTGAGGAATTCTAGGAGAAATAATTGCAGTATGTATGGAGGGTCTGAAAGAATGTTACGTGTTCATCAAGCACTGAAAAGAAAGTATATAAAAATTTTATTAGAATTAAGAAAAGGAGAAGCTTATCAATTACTGAGCTGGAGTTAAAAAATGAGATTTTTCTTTCTTTAAAGCAATGAAATTATAACTGGAGGACTGCAAGGAAAAGAGTTTAAATCTAGAAAGCTCAATAATTTCGAATTTCGGGGATTAAAATGTTACTCTTTCATATTTTATATAAATAATTCCTGTGAATTTGGAGTCTATTTGTTTTGCAGTATAACTCTTAACCTGATCTCAATTGACCCTTCATACTATCTCTGACTTGTATCAATACATATGAAATCAAATGCATTATCCAGATAAAAACAATAGATAGCATTCTATCGCGACATAAGTAAGAATTTATGCAAATTTAATAAACTCCATGAGAAAGAAATACTATTTCAAACGCATTTAATGACAGTTACATTATCTTACGAAGAAGTGGTATCATACACCCATATAAATAATCGGAGAGCTCTTAAATTATGATAAATCTGAACTTTACAACGATATAATATCCAGAAAACATTATATTATCCTGTTATGTTCACAATACTTCACCGCATTTCAAAGAATATCAACACATGGAAACAAAAACAAATTCCGAATCCGTTGACAAGGACAAAGGGCGCGGTTGCCAGCACGGACGTAAAGAAAAAGGTCCTCAAGTAGGGAATATAGATGGGTACACGAACCAACCGTGACGTGGAGGACTCGCGAATTTACACAGAGTTGAAGAGAAGCTCTCGAGGCGTGTGCGTAAAGTAGGAAAAATGCTGGTTAACACCTCTTTACATCTCCACGAAATAAGGGCCGTGATGGAGAAGGAGCCGTTAGTCTGTGTGGGCGCGAGACGAAACGGGAATACGTTTAGAAATTCCGCCACCTGCACAGTCGTTGATAAATGGGGAACCTTGTCGCGAGTTTGGAGCCCGTCCCATTACCTTCCACTCCGACCAAAAAAAAAATAATATAACACCTCAGTGGTAATCCCTCCTCCCTCTCACGCATAAAAGCGTAATCTGTGAATGGGAATAAATGGCAGCGCTGAAGCAGTCCGATGGCCTGCCCTCGATCAAAATGCCGTTGTCAGGGAAAGTGTATTCTTTCCTTTTCATCTCCAGGGAAACAGAGGGAGGGTCCCCGAAGTTTTGCGCCGAGGTTTTATGCATTCGGAGAGAGGTCTTTTGTTGCCGTAATTGATAAGTTGTTTCGAGAGAATGCTATTTTTTATTCGAAGGTGTTTTTTTTTTCTAAAAGAGGTTTGTTTGGTGTTCGTCTCCAGATACTTCTCGGAAGATGTGAATATTAATCGAAAAATGAACAGGGTGCTATTTCTTTTGAGATGATACTCCTATCGGATTTTTAATCGTATGAATGCTAGGATAATGTTGTGAAAGGCTAATGTATCAGTTGTGGTGGGTTTGGAATTTTAGTTCCTAGGTTTAAAGTATTGTGAAGGTTATTGGATATTATTTTTAGTTTAATTCAACTTATGCTTTATTTTAATTCTAATTTCATTCGAATTGAAATGAGAAGTAATTACGATCCGTTACTAAGGCAACGTTGGAGAGATAATTGAATTTTGAAGGTATATAAGGTGAGGAAGTAGATATGAAGTTGAAAGGGATGGAATTCGGGATTAAGGAATCATTTTCTTTTGCGAAAAGATTAATAAAGCATTGAATTATTTTTAGAATTAGGTACAACATAAATACGTTAAAATACTATGTAAAAAATTATATAAGTATCGTAAACGTGATGTGTTTAACAAGGTTTAAATATATTAGCGATATAGGACTTAAGACCAAAATATAATAATAATGTACGAGCATTAATATTCTTTAAATATCTCTACAAAAGACTTTGATAAGTCACAAAAATGCTATCTCGCGGAATTTAAGGAAAAGAGCAAAATACAATATTCAGATCAATTCAACTCCTTCGCAATTAAGATATAAGAGTCAAGGAACTTTTAAAAACATCGTCGGACGCAGCAATGTAGCAATATGTTTCTTCCTGGAACGTCTCTCATTCCGAACATAAAAAACTGCTCTCGATCGGTAGATGTTTCCACGCATTATTAAATGAACTCACGAGATTACAGAGAAATTCGGATTGACGGAAACTGTTTGATAATGATGGAATGAGTTTGTAACTTTGCAAACGTGTCCTTTGTCCGTGGGTGCTGTATCCAATAAGACACAGCGGTTGTTAAGAAACTTTTGAAAGAGAAATGTCTTGAATGTTCCGAAAGAAGGGGAATGGTTGGGGTAAGAGGATATAAATGAATTGGCAATAAGGAAAAAGAAGAGAATTCAAAGTATTACATTCTTTGCCTCGCTTTCTAATCTTGAACTTTTCCTTTAACGAAAAGTCTGCTTCTGAGTATACGGTACAAGTTTAAGACCATTGAAGATCGACTAACGATTCTAAGAGAAATGTAAAAAGATATTCCTCAGTAAAAAGATACGTAGATCATAAATCTTTTTTTTAAGTCACACCTAATGAATCTTATTGTGAAATCCATCGTTCTTTTCGGAATATATAGATTTCGGACACCTTTAATTTAGTCTTTCCTTTATTAAATTGAGGAAAGAGTACAAGATTTCCATTTTGTATTTTCATCATTTGTTATCCTACACATTCGAGCTGTAAGAAAATATATTTTTGAACTTGTTGAATATTAATGAGTTAGAATCATAACTTGATAATGATACTTTAATCTTGATATGTTTAACATCATAAAAAACATTTTTTCGTGATCTTTCCATAGGACAAATAAATTGTACCTGTATAGTTTAGCTTAGTTCCTAGCAAAAAGTATTAGAAGTCCGCAAAGAGCTTTCCTTTTAAACCAGGCTTTGAATTTAGATAGAATTCCCATTCATCAATGTAGAACGTTCATTAAATTGTCTAATTAGACATAAATCCGCAAAATATAGAGATTTCTGTTTGCCAAATGTCAATGTCATTAATATAGAGATTATGGGAGCTTGGTGAACATTGAATATTTCATGAAAAGCTATGGTTTGAAAAAGTCATAAATTAGCAGTAATTTACCATGTATCAGTGTGTTAAAGTACGTGGAAGAATTTGCACATTTATAATCATTGAACGTAGGTATAGGTAAAGCCTATAAGTTTATACGAAATATAGATCGTTCGAAAGTATCCAGTTGGAATTTAAAATTAAAGATTTTCAAAAGATATTTTATTTATCGATAAATAGATAATATTATAGTAAATTAGTATAATGTAATTTTTTGCCTGTAGTACAAATAGAATATAATTTTAGATTTAAGAAAATAACCTGAAGAAACCTTGTAAAATATTTTATGAAAAAAGCCTTCACTCTGCTTAGTACGGACTGTTCAAGTAATACACAATTCCAATCATATATAAGGAACATAATCCCATATTTCATAAAGTCAACCCTTTCAAAGTCATATCATCTTTCTACGGTTTCATAAATCTCGTCCGAAAGTAAGACTTTCAAAAAAGGTCCGATTATCTAAATAGGTTTTCTGGGCACATGACTTTGATGCATCAAATCGCACGCGTGTTCGAGCAGAAGGTACAGCATGCACGGCGTTTTTCATTCCCTCCCGGCACAAAGGAAAATATCAGAAAGCGTGAAGGCTTCTGTCACTCCTGTTAACAAAGGAGTGCCAACGGACTTTCGTGAGAAGAAGATTTGGCAAAGATTGATCGATTCGGAGAGATCTCACGGAACGGTTCCTCTTTTGGACACAAAGGTCACGCCATTTGCGAGATAAAGGGATAATCTAAATAAACGCCTTTTTTTCTCTTGGAAACCGCTCGCCATAGACAAGGTGTGAATTTCAGCTTCTTGGGAGATTCGCTCGGGTCAGACAGCCTTCTCAAAAGAAAACTTTCGCTGTCAGCTTTCCTTTTCTCTTTTTTGTGTGAGGATTCCATCCAAGTCGTGTTTCTTCTTTTTTTAGCTTTCGGTGGGTTTGAAGTCCCTCGTTGATTGATTCATTTGTGAGCTCATCAAAAGTTTTGATTTTTATCGAGCACTCTAGCTTTAGGAGGTTGCGATCATAAATGTGATTTATACGTGTCATATATTTGTTGTATAATATAGTATGTTCCCTAATTTTTCTCTGAACAAGATATGCTCATGAGCGCTTAAAATTGCCCCTAAATGCATAAGGTTGAACATGTCTGTTGTGAGGGTAGCATGAATTTTAGGATATACAATGAAACCAATCGATAAGATTGAAGAGTTCAAAATATATCGCATGAAATATAAAATATAGTAACTACTGTTTCGTAAAAAATTAACTTTATTTTATTCCTGCAATTCATGTCTCGTAACATCTTTTATCGATACTTCAGGAAAACGCATAAAATACGTGTGAGATAAGACACTCATTCCTTTGTTTACAGCTATCTAATAAGATATTCCTTCGTTTCTCTCTGCAGAATTATTATCCGTTTCCGATACTCGATATTCTTACCTTGAATCGTCTTTTCTAGAAATTTATGGCTTTTTGTCTCATTCAGCATCATTTCTAAGTTAATAGAGTATTCTCCTATCTCATAAAGACATCCGTTTTCTACTTTTTCTTCGCCTCATCAAAATAAAATTCGTCTTTTTCTTCAAAAAGAAAGAAAACAACAATATTTTATCGGAAGCGTTCTGTTATTTGATTATTATTGACTGTCACAAAATACATAAGTTGTAGCATTCATTATATTTCTTGACGCCCAATAAAATAAATTTGGATAGACACGGAAATTTTGAGAGAAACGATATAAATAATTTATTATACTTCTAAAATGTCCTTGAAATGAATATACTTCACTGATTTATTCTTAAAAATATACTTGGACAGAAAATTGTAATGCTCCTGGTATGGCGAACACCAATTCGATATTTATCGATGCATTTCAGAAAAGTAAACGAGAAATTTGTATATTTGAATTTTCGATTGATAATTGAGACCGGAATATTAAGAAAAAATTTCAATTTGTGTAATCTCTCTGTGTTATGTATATTGTATATAATGTGTATATAATATAATGTATATGCAATGTTATGCTGAATTCACATAAATAAATACATTGCTGTTGGTATGTTTTCAAGTATATACCAAAATATTGGTAAAAGAACGCCTTTAAGGAATAGTGGCAGCTAAAAGTTACAAAATAGTTTGTATAAAAACTATAATTTCAAATAGCATTAAATATCAGTTTCAATTTCAATGAAAAGTAGATTTAAATCATTTCTAGGAACGAAGAAAATCCTGATTACATTATGCGTAAAAATATATATTCCAATAATTGATGGATTTTTAGCAAAAATATAATTCAAATGATTATAGAAACTGCATTTTGATGTAACTACACGAGCGCTTTTAATAGTATTATTTTACTGTTTGTACTCAGTGCTCCAATTAAAGAGTTTCTCAGAATTGACGATCAATTATAAATTATAATATATTCTTAAAAATTAGAAAAATGGAATTTGCAATTTTTATTCAAAGCATTTATTTATCTTATCTCAAACTGGGTTTTTTTAAGATAACACTATTTAATTTACTTTAAATGAGGTATAGTTTAACGTCAAAGTGGCTTCTGAAAAAATCCGCAAGTTTTCTAAAAGAAACAATAACCATAGTTTAATCACAAACGATATTTGAATCCACTTTTTAATTCAGCTAAAATATTTCCCATTCGTATTTTATTGCTTTACAAATTCTTTCTTTGAGCACCTGCACTGGAATGTGACCGATTTCAGGCATCCAAATGTTGAAATTCTGAAAGTTTGCAGAGTCTTCCTGGTATTTCCATAATTATTCCGCTCATGGTTTTGAATAAAATATGAGTCTCTCACTAGCTTGTATGCATCGATTAACCATACTCTCGGTAAAGTGCATCCCTTTTACAACGCTTTGTAAATGCTCACAGCAGGAGATTTAATATTAATCGAACTGAGTAATTTCATTTAAGGGTTTTGAAATTTTCCAGCCTCGGTAATGGAATGGTTAAAGTGCCTACTAAGTTTTCAAGGCATGGATTTAGTATTCGAGTCCCGTTGGGTACAATTTTTATTGTTCGAGTGTATATATTTCCTTGGTCATTCATTGTTACATTACGTAAAGAATACCGTAAATATGTTATTTTGGCTTTTGGGAACTTTGAGATATGTTAACAATGATGAAATAATTTGATTACTACATTTCTTATCAAAAAAGCTATTCCTTCTCCATAAATTTCAAATGTAGTGAAAAATAGCGATTTTTCAAGACCCGAACCCCGATACCACTCGCTGGATAGCCATCCCGTACCAACTATCCTTACGTAAAGCTGTTTCTTTTGTTGATCTCTTAAACTTATACCTGTATTATTCTAATTAATAGTTATTCATTTCCTCTTATTAATCGATAGAATATAATGCAATTATATATAGTATATACAGGTATTATGTTGAATTTATACGAAGGTGGAATCACTCATTAATGAGAGAACAGAATTCTTTGAAATTTCAGCTATTAATGACCCAGGAATTAATTTGCTCACCCATTTTCACTTACAATCGCTCCCCATTCATTCCGTTACATCGCTAATTCCATTACTTTAAAGCGCGAAATGGGTTCAAACGCTGCACATACGCACCCCCACAGTTCAGCTTCAGCATCAGCAGCGACATTTATCGTCCAAACGCCGAAAATTATCGCGCGAAAAAATTTTCAACTTTATAAATCCCTTCAAATGGTGGAAACGAAGCTCTTTGTGCATTGATTTTTGCAGAACTCGAAAATTTTTAAAGCTTTTGTTTAAAGGGGACTTTTCGGATAAAATACGTAAAAAAATACGGAATAGAAAGAGCTAGGGATATCCGAAGAAAAGGGAAAGGAAAAGAAATTGGCAGAGGATATGAAAGGGGTGTGGGGTATGTTGGGTGGAGGGTCTCAGGTTGAATGGCGGCGAGGGATTAGAAAAAGGCGGTCCAGGTGAAGTGGGAGGGTTATCAGAAGGAATGGAGTGGGGCGGAGGAGAAAAAATGGGGTAAACTGAATCCCGACAATCTTTCTCCCCGACAGGGCCATCAAGCAAGCACCTGGGTCCTCATTACCAGATACAGAGGGGAAGAGGAAGCATTAATGTTAAGGAATGAAATTATTGGAGGAAAGCCTAGACCTAAGGAAGGTTACGTTCCGTGGTTCTCCCACCGCTTGATCGTTCCATTAGCGTTCGGATTCAAAACGGAAGATTCGGCCAGCGAAATGGACTTCATTACGGAAACCTTCAATTTTTCCGAATCGCGTGATCTACCCCACCTTCTCTTTCCCCGTTTCCCATTGAAAGTTTGAAGGCGAATGAAGTGCGTGCAGAATTTATATGCGTGTTTTATAACCCTCTACGTTTTGCTTCGATATTTCGCGGGATCCGGGTTGCTGATAAACAATGTGGAGTTTTCTTATCGCTCGTAAACGTTTCATAGACGGGTTCGCGTAAGAGGTGCCTTTTAGATACTTTTTGGAATTAGGTAGCGTCTTTTTGGCCTGTTCTAAGGTATAATCATCTTCTAGATGTAGTGACCAACCGCTAAATTTTTGTAATGCTATAAGGTAGAGTTATTTTTATGCATCCTTTCTTCAAGTCTTCATTCAGGGTGTTTCATCAAAATTCAATGAGGTTATTTAATACTAGTTTATACTTACTTATTCTCTATCGTTGGTTATAGCGGATAAATTTTCTCTTTTAGTCATTAAATTGTTAGAAAGTATATTAATTGAGTCCTTGAAAATAATAAACCTCTATTTTTTTCAAAGAAAAGGAACTTTAAACCCTGTCTTCTTAGTTTATCGCTAATTCAAAGTTGATTGCTCTAACCAATGAGGTAATCTATTAAGAATTAATTTCTTGCAACTTTCCTTTAGTATTGTTTTTCTATCCTTCAATTTGGAGTGATTTATTATAAGTAACCTGAAGTTGTCTCTACTCAATTTACAGTTCTTACTTCAAAATTAATAGAAATATTTGATCATTAGATGATCTTTAATTTTTATTTAAGACGAACAGTAAATTGTTGATGGCTAAATAAGTGTAAAATTTTTCATATAATCGTAAATGTGTTTAAGTATTGAACTTTAATATAAAATTTGTTATTTTACTTTAATGATCACGTGTGAAAATTTCTCTCGTGATATGCAAAATGTTATGAGAGAAACGAGTTTTATATTCTTAAGTATTTTATGATACGAATTTATGAATCGCTGAGGATGTTAATACAAAAGTAGGAAATTCGTAATGGCTGTAAGTAAATAAATCTCTAATTATACGTTTCAGCGAACATGCAAGAAATTTCGATCCAATTCAAAAGTACACCCACGAATCTAATACGATTCTACGCAATAATCAAAAAAATCCGCATTCATGACGAAAAACTTGATTTTTTTAATTCAAACACGATTCTAAGCCCGGTTTCAAATCAGAAAATGTAGATAGCAAACGAAGATACGTCTCCAAAGTTTTCTTTTTTGAGTAATCGATTTATCCGTTTCAATCCGAGGCCATCACAATATTTGTCTTCCATCATAGGAAACAGTCCTCCGTGCGTGTTTCCCATCTTTGCATATTTCAGATAGTTCGTCGACCTCGAAGCACTTTTTTTTCACTCTCGCGACATTATTTTAAAATGTAGCACGTATTTTTTCCACCTGAACCGACGGGGAATTTTGAATCAACTGCTCTTTCAGCTGTCACAGTTAATGAGGAGGTGAAAGCAATCTTTTTTTCGTGTGTTGGCTGCTGGTGAAAAAGGGTTCCCCTCGTTAATATTTTACACCATATATTTTTGTGATAAGGATGGTGGGCTGCATGTTTTTGCGTCTGTAAATTGCGAGCGGAGAAATGGAGTGTGTGCCCAAGGTTCAGGGGTCGCGTCTTTTTCGTGAAAGTGCTTTATGGAAGCGTTGCTCGGATAATAATTGCTATTGGCACAGAGGCGACGTAAGACAATGCAAGCAGTGGTGAGGTTTAAGTTTTTGAATCACTGGACGCATTTTGTGGGTCTATTCTGAAAGGCGTGCCCATTCTGTAACTCGGTATGGTACATATGCAAGTCTTCTTTAATGTATCTTTGAAGTTAGTTTCGCGTTTCAGATGATGGATGCCCGCAATTCTCCACGCTGCAAAGCTGTTTTGAATCGTACATTCACGAAAACTGTGCTACATATTTTTAGCCAGAATACCATTTTTTTCATTTTATGATGTCTTGGAGACAACTTTGACTTAATTTTGAGCAACGTAAAAATAAATTTTTTGTATCCCAGAATGAATTACTGATTAAAGAATGAAGAATTATGTATATGATTTAATAATAACCTAAATTATTCATTTTATATACTAGACAGTATATATCATGGAGTCATGAATTGTCGTAAGTGTATTTTAAACTGTTATCAGTCTGTCAGTTTTTAAAAATAATTCTAAGTCATTGTATTAGTAATAAAATGAGTATTTGAAAAACACCACCGCAAATATTTATTTCGAAAACAGGCTTAGTTATTATTTTTTCATTATCGTTAGTATCGTTACTTTAATTATCAATATCGCACATTATATTATAACACGGGGAATAAATTGAATGAAAAGAAGCTATTAAATAAAAAATTTTAATGGATTCTAATCAAATTCTCTAAATATATGATGTTTACACATGATTTGAATTCAAGCCTTAATTAATCAATCTAACGTTGCATGAAAATGGATGTCTACATGCAATCAACGAAACAAACCGTAGAGTTCATACATTTCGTAACTCAGCCCGTAAAGAGTACCTCGTTTCTCACTCTCCTACACTTAGCTTTTGAAAGCCTCATTGTTCCGCGAGAAGTATTAAATTTCGACTCGTTGAGGCGTTCCAGAAATACCACGGAGTATTTGTCGCCGAGTAAAACTCCCTCACTCCATTCCTCTACGCGCGCCACCTTTTAAAACAATATCGCAAAGGACCCGGGATCGATGTGAATTTATTTTCCCTTCTCATTTCTCACGCCTCAATCCTACGTTCCCACATAAATAAACCGAACACTTTCTCGTAGGGGGAAGAAGAGTTTAAAAAGATCCGGAATCCCTCCAATTTATTTAGCAAATTCCTCAGGATGTGTATGTATATATATTTATTCAAAATTCTTTCCCCTTCCGACACGTCAACTCAGTTCCCCTCAACTCCCGCATCTTTCCATTACCCCTTTGCTTTGGAGGAGCTCTTGGAAAACCACCCATTCTCAAGCATTCCTACAACCCATCCACTTCTCACCGCATTCCGCATTTTTTTTGTCATCTTTCTTCCCTCCACCTCTTCGTCTCCATTCTCCGTGCGTCTTGTCAAATGTAGTGGCATCCAGCATTACCTCCAGTAGACGTTTCCACTTCCGTGAAAAAGTTCTGCTGTCTGTTTTGTTAAGTGTTGGGTGGTGAAAGATGTAAGATGACACGGAATCCATTCCGGGTGAGGGGTTTTTTTTTTTCCCACCGTTCCTCTCGGGTATTTTTTCCCCCATCCCCGCGAAAAGGAACGCGTTATTTACATCTAAATTAAGGCGATTACGGGGAGATGAAGTCCGTTATTTAGCCCCTTCTCTCTTTCTGCTTAAGAGAGAGAGACGCGTTTTTTGAACGTGTCAGGATGTCTTTTTATTTCTCGCTTGTGCATCCGTTAGGTGCGCTTTCTTTTCAAATGGGCTCCCGCAACGGTGCAGTGGTGCTGTGCATTTCTGGGGACCATAAAGGAGGAGTGCAACAGAGATTTTGGTTATTTTGTTCTGAGGGACGTTTCGCATTTGTTTGAGCTATTCTTTCTTGGATTAATTTTTGTTTTATTAAGCTATTATTGTCTACGTTTTATTCAGGCTTAACATAATTTCTGCAGCATTATGCTGATGAGGCTCCATGATTGGCATTTTTAAGAACAGCAATGAACGAAAATTCCGGACAATTCCGGAAATTTTATGACAAAATCCACATCTTTGATTTATTCTTTCATCCTCTTTGACTATGATGAACGATATGCGTTTTGAAGAAATAGTATTATAAATTTTAAAGTAAATATGGTTCCTTATTTATTTTTAAACATTTTGCCTAGCACAAGGAGTCATAAATAAATTAAAATTCATTATTTTACTATAACGTGAAGATTTTCCGCGAAAGAGGAACAATTATGAAAGAAAATACGACTTTGAGGTATTTAAAAATGTTTTTTTTAATTTTTCTTTTAATTCCAGCTTTGACTGCTACTGAAGCAAACTTATACTCTATAGATTTTTAAAACTGTATAATTATTAGGTTAAGGTATACCCCTTATAATTATTAAAAGTAACATAAATAACTTAGAATAATATCCTGAGAATAATTGTCTAAATCAAGTTTTTCTTTTCTTTGCAGGTAAGAGATTACCCCTTTACATGATGAATGATAGAGACTTACAAGGATCGGTGAGTGCTACACAAAATATTAATCCTTAAAACTGTACTGTTTTATTATGATGAGGATAATCAATATTTATGTTTGGTGTCTATTAGGTGAAATGGTACCGAGTTAATGATGCTCAAACACCATGGGCACCTCGCGGGCCACACTTCTCTCGCATCTGGTTCGCGAAAGCCATCAGCATTCATCCTCCCTTCTAAAAAGTTCACTCAGAGCCAAAAATGATAGTCTTTCCCCAGAAGAAAATTTGAAAATGATTTGTCGACGAGCTTTGTTTTTATTACAAACGGCTCGAAAAGTTTTTCTGCGCTGGAAAAAGGGCAATATTTTGTGGAGCATATTGCGGGTCGAATCAATACTTTCTCAAGAGTTTCTCCATACATTAACCCCAACTTCATTCTTTCCCTGTATCTCACGTACTAGCACGTATACACACACACACGCAGGCGCTTTGGGCGCATGCTGAAGGCTTTATCCCCCGAAAAAAGTGGCCGCTCCGAAGTTTACAGCATTGCGTGTCGTTTGCTACACACGTAAGTGAGATCCGATCGTGCAAGTACGGAAATGGGAGGAAAGGAAATTGCCTCTGCAGTTGTTTATACAGAGTCGTATACCTTATGGAATTCAACCGGCATTTCTTTCCCGTTCGCATTTGATGTACTCCGGTGTACGTCGGATGGAGATGTCTGCATTTTTTGCCTTCGAAAAGTCGGAACTTTTGGGGGGAAATCTGAATGATGATGGGGTGGTTCGCGCGAAAAGTTCAAGGGTTGTTGTATGTGGGTCACGAAAGATTTCATTAAAATCAAATCAAAGGATTTACGCTATCCCTTGTCTTGGATTCAAACATGTTACCGATATTAGGTTTAAGGGTATAATTAGAGATTGATTTTGTATATCGTGAAGTAAACTTATTAATTTTAATAATGTAACATATGTTATTAACATTATGATTTTTATTTTTTATGCATAATTATCAATTGATATTTTTCTTTTATTCTAATCTTGACGCATAATAAATGGATATATATCTACACAATATTTCAGAACCTTTATCGACTGGAGACCAAAAATTATTTTTATGCTTCATAAAGTAGGTTTACTCTTATAGTATATTAGCAGGTATGATCTCAAATTAGTTGGAGAAATAATAATTAAATAGTAAATGGATTCATAAAAATAATTCTATATATCTATATTTTAATATTTCTTAAAGTTACTGCTCAGAGTCAAAGTTTTTTGAATAAATGGAGCGTTATAAAATAATTCTCAAGGAGGGAACAGTGTATATTTAATTTTAAATATATTTATGATTATAAGAGCGAACAATAATAATGATATTCTCAATAATAGAATTTTTATATCCATTTCTTCACTTTCAAAAATATTAATTTTAAGTAAGTTATCTCTGTATTTTCCTCTAGGGTTAAGCTTGTAGATTTATCACACCTAGATGTAAGCTGTTTCAGCCATAAGTGGTCCTAATAAACTTTCTTTTAAGACAGAAGAAAAAGCTATTCTCTGGCTTGATAGAGTGCTCTCAACCTCAACGTTGAGTGCTGCAGATGGAACTAGCTTGTATGAGTACTCCCTGACCACACTATGGTTCATGAAGAACTGGGATGAACGAAACCAGAAAGTACAGTTGTTAACCTCAAAACAGCTCGCAATCTGCATACGGATTAAGGAACGTTAAAGTTTTCTCACCCTTGATTGCCCCATAACACCACTCGTTAAGTAGGTTTTCTAGACGTCTTAGTTTAATTCACGACCCAAGAATATTGACACCGCAGAATATTTGCGTCAAGTTCTTTCGCAGCCGTAAAAACGTTATACGCCACGGTAACATATTCAAGAGAGACGAACGAAACAGTCTACCTGAAAGTATTATTCAAAACCCCCTCCACCTTCCATCCCGGTTTCGTTACCTCCACTTCCCTACTCCACCACCCCTCAACACTTACACGTTAGCCCTCGGGGGAAAACAACTTTTTTACGACCATTCCACATATCTCGCGTAAAAAACGGAGCGAATTTCAATTTTTTTTACGCCCTTGACCCTCTCATGCCCACTTTATAAGCAGACTGTCCTTCTTCCGTGCTCCTTCAACATCTCCCCCCTCCGCACAGAATTCCCAGTTTCGATTTCAATTTTAACCTCTCCCTTCCCCCGCCTTGCAGAAGTCATCACATTTGCCCTTTGCTACGAAAATTCTACGCCTCCTCCGAAACTTTTCCGTTACTTTTTATTTTCTAACCTTTGCAATCCTGCGGCTTCCTTTTCCTTCCACAGCCGCGACGTTATCTTCTCCCTGTTTTCATTGTGCGCTTTTTATACTCTATTTTCATTTCCTGTTCCACGTCCCAGAGCCGTAAAAGTTTTTGTTTAATTTAATATTTTCTCCTCCAACCTTTTTTACAAGCATTCATTCGCTAGTCATTGTCCATCTTAACTTATGTTATGTACGATTATTACTTAATATCAAGACTTTTTATAAGTATATGTTTTTCTATTTATATAATAGGAATTTTGCATCAGTGTACACGATTTATATTTGTTATTTTGTTGTAATTTGGGGTGTTTTTAATAGAATAGATATTGTTTAAAATTAAAACATTTATTCTGAATTGTCAAATCGCGCTGCAAATGAGATATATCGCATTAAAGAGTGTGATATAATAAACAGCATGTATCATTCTACATTACGAGTGTTTGGAAAGGAATTAAAGGAACTGAATAGAAATTCTACTAAAAACATAATCATTGAATTTACTCAAGCGTAAGCTTTCTACGTGAAGTTCTTCGTAACCCCTTCTGCATATGATCTCAAAACTATTTTCACTGCGGGTTATTTAAGTATGAGAAAGGGTCATCGTGTAATAACATTGCTTAAAAATAAAACGCATCTTGATGGTAGTATTTCTATTTCTTTCTATTGAAGTAGTACTTTATTTATATATTTAATTAAGTAGGAGTTTATAAGTCATTTGTAAACTAGTGAGTAATAGTAAATCTATTTTCATGAAGTCAATGAATTATAGTTCATCACGAAATTAAAACTCCTTGAGGAAGGTTTATTGCAAATGTATTATTATGAATACATATTTATGCATGAATAGATTCGATGTGAATTCAGTTTCAACCAAATATTCTTTTATTAATCAATTCATTCATTTTATTGAGTATTGTACATCGTATTTTCGGCTATCAGTATCACGATTTCTACTTTACTTCGATATTTGTCATCTAACATGACATCGTAAGAAGTGGATTTACACAGTATTCATGTCATTTCTGTACTCCACAACATCATAAATCATTTACTTTTCTCTTTTCTAGCCGTATACATTAGATTCGTGCGCAAATTCTACCTTTTATGTTGCTTCCCGCTTATTCTGAACATTTCTCCTCTTTATAGAATATAGTTCATTCGTGATATTATCCTCTGTTGGTATATTTCATTTAAATTTCTCAAGTCACACCCATTAATACTCTCATATTACCCTTTTTTCTTCGTAATCGATATTTTTTCCGCCTTCTATTAACCCCCATTCCATTTTTTACAGTTTCTACAGTCCTTATTTTCCCTTCAATCTTATCTCTCAAGCTACCGGGTCCCTTTTCCATTTCCTCCCCCTGTTTTTTCCTCGTGCTTCCCGTGAACTCCACTTCCCCTTTTGCCTTAACCCCATCAGCTTCTTTTCTCCGTCTTTTTTGCACCTTCCGGACAACCCACACGCCTCGACCTTGCTTGCCCTATCTGCTGGGTGTATTGTCCGCAGCGAAAATGAAGCCTGCCAAAACCATGTGGTGCTTGAGCAGTAATGAATTTATATCGTAGAATTTTCCATGAAAATATGATGAGCTTTAGTGAAGTTAATTTGAAATAAATGAGAGGTAAAAATAGTGAATTATACTTATATATCGTCATTGTAAAATATCCCCTATACTGTAAGCAGGAAAGGTGTTGAAATTTGGCCAAAATAATCTTCACTATGTATCGTAGTACTATGAGCTATTGTTTGAATGCGACCCTCCGTATACAACCTTTTCTTAGCCTCTAAATAATGTAATTTAAGACGCCTTTTTTATCGTTTTTTGGTTTCTATTTCTCACCTCAAGTGTTGTCTCCAAACGTGAGAAAATGAGCTGAAACTCTTCCGGTTTAGGTGTCACTACTGCCCGTTGTTTGCTTTTCTTCATAGTACTTCGTCTTCATTTTGCACTGCCTGGTTCCGAGAGTTGCATTCAATTCAAGCGCGCATCGCATTTCTCTTTAGGCTATCAAATTAAGACTTTTCGGGAGATAAAGATCATAGAGTTGTTGCTTTAATAACGCTGTCTTTATTTTCACTCGGCCATTACTGCTGTGGTTTCTCAGGGAGTCCATTAAAATTTCTTCAGAACATTTTTGTGGATATGAAGGTCGATGTAAATGTCATAAGACAATGTGCAATAAGAGAGGATGTGGGAAATTTTTCGTGCCTTTTTTGGAAGATGGAAGAAATACCTTGAACTTTTTGAGGCATTCAGGAGTTTATAGGTTGCAAGGCTTTATGGTGGAATTATATCAGCATCTGGTTTTACCAGATGTGTCTATTTCCCTCGAAAAACCTTGATCTTTCGCAGCGTAATGGATTCAATAATAGCATACCCTCTGTGTTGGTTCAAATCTCATCTCCATCTTATCGAATTTATGATGCATATCGCTCGTTAAATATTTATTAGGGAAAACGAGAGATTTGAGGTTTCAATAATCTTCTTCTAAGAATTCTTAAGATAACGTACACATTATTAAAGTACAATTCCAATTTTTAGAGTTGTTGTATGATATAATACAAATTGTCTCTTTTGTATTAGTTTGTGAGAAATTTGTGCTAATGCTGTACAATGAAATATGTTTCGTAGCTTATATTCGTTCTGCGTTGCCCCTGGATACAATATTTCATTTCTAAAATTACTATTGATAAAATCAATTATTGTTGACAGTTTTGTAATTATATATAAATAATAATAATGTAACAGAGTATTGACAACAATTATAGCGAATAGGGACTGGAAATGACGAACAATCAATTCCCATAGGAACCCTTATAATCAACATTTGATTCCTTAGATACTTCTTTAAAGTATCTTTTTTATAACGAAATGTAATAGCCAAACTGCGTCATTTGTTACCCAAAGAATTGGTTCACTTTATCCAATGCATGACTTTCATGCATGAGGGACCGTTTCTTTCAATAAAACTCCCGGATTAAGACTGCCCTACAAAAGGCAATAGTAATTCAACACCGCGCACGTCTCACTGGTATTGTAGGGCGGAATTTAAGGGCTTAACTTTTTCAAATATATTCACGACGCATGTTAACTATGTAAGCCCCCTGTTGCGATCAAGTTATCTCCGCTGAACTTCGTTTCACAATGGGCAACAATCGGGATTTCTAACCAGTTCCTTCCCTCGGTGTTTACCCTTCCTCGGGCGAATCGCATTGTTCTTCGAACCCGGGACTATGGAGGTGCGCTCTGTTGGAATAGGAGGGCAATCTCAATTGAAAGAGCTCCCGATCCGAGTCCACCCATCGCACCTGCCCTTCTTCCCTTTATATACGTCATATGTACATTTCTGCCCTACACGCCCTGTCCCGATACCAGAACTGTTCCTGTTATATTTTACGCGTGTTCAACCGTTTGAATTATCAAGTGTTTTGATGCAGCCAAACTTTAATCGTTACTTTTTTATTTGTTTACATTTATTCATTGATTTACCACGGATGGTAAAACTATAGGTTTGCGATAATAAATGCTGTATGATGGATAACTTTTAATTTGCATAAATGATTTAGTGTTAAGGTTAATTGGAGTCTATTATTTGTATATTTAAACACCGATAAGCGTACTATTTTAAGTTAGAAGCCATTGAAAGTGATTTATGGGTTAAACTAGTCACAGTCTACCTTGATAAAAGTTTATACTCCTTTAACAAATAACCAGGATCGATCTTAGAAGCATGGTAAAGTAATGACTCCATAAGTATATTCTGAATATAAACTATTTTGTTTAGCTCCTCTTTTGAAAGTTAATTGCTATTTCGATATTAGAATTTGGGCGAAAATTATAAATTAATCATCAAACATCAAAACGTAATTATATCACACTCTTGCTAAAAATTTTCTTAAATGTTCTTGCTACGCAATTAATAAGGAAGAATCCGTTTACAAACAAGCTGTATATTAGGATATTTTGCTGTAGAATAAATGATATATTTAATTATGTATTTGTTGCCTCAAACAGTCGTTAATAATGCTAATAGCTTATTTGTAGTTGCGGAAATAGAGTTGAAAGTACATTTTATAGCAGCATTCCTTAACTCGAACAAGGACTAAGGTACTTTATATCTAATGGTAGGAATGTAATCATTCGTACTCGATTGTAATAAGGCGAAGGATTTAAATGGAAGCAGTTCAAGATGCATTTAACGTCGCGTGATCAAATTAAAGAGAGGTTTTCGATCGATGCGAATCCTATAAATGGAGGCAATTAAAATGTAAGATAATTTGTAACTCAATGGTATATTCTTTCAAAAAACAAGTCCTTAGGCGGCGATTCTTCGACTTTTATCTTCATCCGATGTTTATTGTCCCCTCAAGAAAAACGTTCTGCAGTGGTCTATTCCGGATGAGGATTAAAAAGGATACGAGATTATTTCATCTGCGTTCTTTTATGGCCCCTGTTTTAATCTCCGAAATCTACTTCGCCCGATCCTTCCACTCGATACCAGAAAACGTGTTTATCTTTCCATTAAATTCGGAGGCAATATCTTTCACCTTGACCGCCAGAGGTCGATTCGTTGTCTGCGAGATAACCGCCTAGCGATTCAGGAGTAGAAGTTAAATATAAAGATTCGTGGAAATTTTTACGCTAAGTCTTCTGATTTCCTTAAGCTTACGTCATTGCTCTCTCGAAGCTATTTTGGTGATGAAAGGAAAGGGAATGTATTGTTTGCATTCAGATATATTTTAAGATTGCCTCTATTTAGATGAATCAAGAAAGATTTTATTCATCCATTATTAGCAACTATTGTTTGGTCTTGATTTCCTTTATCGTCACCGATAAAAGTATTATAATAAGGTTTGATATTTCAAGATGTAATACTGAAACACGATACGCCCAAAAATCTAGCAATAATCTTTATGTAAAATTAAATAAATTATTAATATATTTTGAGGATCTATTATAATCAAAAATTATAAAAAAATTACTCAAAATAATTGTCTAAGTAGTTTAGAATTGCGTCTTTTTTTTACTAATTCGTTGTTGTTCCTCGTAGTTAGGCCTAGGTATGCTTTCTTAAACCTCACATCTGAAGCCGTTCATTGGGCCGTTAAAAATAAATAGAAAGAAAAGAAATAAAATAGATGGAAGCAGAGATACCTAAATGAATTGAATCGTAAAATAAAGGATGTATTCACCGCTAACTCCATTGGTAACGATGATTTCCGATAATTCATTTCATCATTATCTCTGGGAGACATATTCCTGCTATAAATACGTGTATTTACCATGCAGGATTTATGGCGGAATGCGTTTCAAAAAGGACCTTTTAACCCTTCCCCAACTGGGAGAATTTTGAGAATGCGAGCTTTTTATCTCCCTCTGGTCCAAGAACGGTGGTAATAAATTGCCCCTTATCCAATGGGGATCCCTATAGATGTCTGAGATACCTCATTGTTTCTTACCCGACCATAAGTCGTGCCTGTTTAAAAGGGACAAATTGATGACGCTATTCAGATACTAACGTCTCGAAAGATACATCTTCATACGTTTTTCTCTTTAGATTTTCTCGTAACAGGAGGAACGATATTGGCCGCTACGTTTCGCTACAAGATGAGATTTTCTAAAGCCATTCAAAGGCTGAATAAACTGCATTTATTGGCGTCTATTGGAAAGCTCAATGCGGGAAATGCAGTTGCGGCTATAATTGGGATTAGGATACATTGCTGTAAAGGGTGCAATTTTATTAGAGTATTTTGCCCTGTAATGAATCGTCGACCGGAGTGCAGCCAATAGTAAGGGATACTTTGCCTTTTTTATGATAATTGAGATAAATCGTCACGAAAAGGGTCAGAGTAGTAATGAAATTATTAGAATTTACTTCCTAAGTTTTACAAAGTTTGTATAGTATTGTGCTCGAAGATTAATTCGAGTAAAAGTACGACATTCATCTCCAAGTTTGTGCTCACGTGAAATAGGATTTATTAGCTTTTATCTTTTAACAATTCGAAAGTAAAGTAATGAATTTGTTTTACCATGCGCAATTTTAGCTTTAAATATGTCAAATTTAGACGTATTTAATTAATGGTAAATAATAAGTGATCTCATACTTTTAAAGTAATAGTCCTGGCAGAAAAGTGTATTATACTTACAAGTTATCGTTAATCATGACTGAAATAGGAAATTAATTTTCTATATCTCCGAGGAATGTTTCTAAAATATGTCCGACTTAAATTACGAACGAATGCAATATACTGACAATAAATGTTGGTGAATTTAAATTAACGGAACACCAAGATATTTATTCATTTATATTTATTTTCTTATGCGTAATTACAGCGAATCTTGCTAAATTATTTTTTAAAATTTTTTGGTCGAGTACTAATAATAATTTTTAAAAAATTAAAAATTTGAATTGAAGATTAATCTAAAGGTGTTAGTGTATGGCATATTGTATTCATAATTAATGTGAAACGTTTTAATTGCCCAGAGGAACCATAATAACAAATTATTGATACAGGATGTATGAACTTAAAATTTTTATCTCCAATATTTTTGATCCAGTCGTCGGGAGCATCAGATTTAAGAATTAAATCCGTTTTATTCGCAAACTAATTATCGCACGTGTAATTCACACACAAAGTCCGTGATGTGATTTAACCAAGCGTGAAGGGTCGGGGATAACAAATTTTGCGGATTCTATATCACATTGAAATTGGCGTCCCTGGAATTCGATTAATCCCAACTTGATTCTCTTCTCGTCTCTTTTATTTTAATTCGTGGCATGCATTATGAAAGGAGAAGCGGGCAAAATAGACGAACAGCTTTTAAATCCAAATCTAAAATATTTCCCCGTTACGGCCATGTAGATTAAGCGAAAAAATCCTTTTTTTCCAATCTCTATGCAGATAAGCTTAAAAATGTCGGGAGCTTTGAATATTTAGATCACCTTTGATTTTGATTCGGCTGAGTGTTTTGCGCAAAAAAAGAGAGAAATATTTGTGGGAAGGAAAAACCACGTCTGGAGTACATGCCGAATACATCAACCACTAATAAGGCAATCCCTTTATCGGAGACACATCCGCCCCGGAATAAATTCAGCGGCGCGAATTTCATCAAAACACTTATAAAATAAGCCCCAGAGAGGCCTCAAGTGTGGGCGGCCAATCATTCCCGAAAGCGATTCATAAAAGTCAAGTCAGTTTCTTATTTTCCCCCTCCCCCAAGAAAACATCCTCTCCCGAAGGGATATGAGCGAAAACCCACAACAGGGAAGGTGGGGTTGTTTTTATATTTCCTATAAACGAATTCAAATGGGACATTATCGTTCCGCCAACATTGACAAATGAAAATTGGTTATGACTCTGCGAAGTCAGGTTGGATTAGCTCGTGGCGTGACTATTCTATCATTTCTTCATTTTCCCGCCACCAATCTTTCTTGTGGGGAGGCGTGCTCGGGAATCTCCGAGTGGGATTTGGGAATTATAGCCGCCATTCGTTCATTCATCACCGCTGCCACTTTCCGAGATCATTTGTGTCGAGCGCCACGGGTAATGCGTCAAGAATCGACCCTAATTCGTCTCCTATGAAAGTATCGAAGTCGGGCGGGCCTAGGATCGATCCGTGCGGCACCGCTGCCGAAACTGTTGGATGGGCAGCGGAGCGAGCCAGCGGCCGACGTACCTCTTGGAGGCAATTTGTTCTTTGAAGTTCGAAGATGATATCGCACTCGGTCGGAGAGGAATCTATCCGCATGACTTCCTTCTTCATTTGGAAAGTGCAGGAGTGTTTCGAAGAGCACAAAAGGGACTTTATTTTCTGCCGGACGTGGTGCAATCTTTTTTTGTGTTGATCCGAGACGTTTAGATATACTCTTCTGCAGGGGAAGTGGAATAGTTTTGAGTGTTCTTTTCACTGCCTTACCTTCTTGGGAGATAAAATATACCGAAGAGGGTGGTTTATATTTTATGCCACGTTAGGCGTAAAGTAAATGGAGTAAAGGAGATGATATATAAAACAATTTCATAGACAGGATACAATATTATTGAGTGATTATTCATTCTTCTTGAGTATTAATTGCAAAAAGTGTTTAATTAACTATCCTTATGTTTTTCTGAAAGTGTGATTTTAAATATGAATGTTCATTGCCTGCTCTTAGTGTCGTTTTCTTTCTGGTACCTTCTTGATATATTATGCTTATATTATTATTACTACCAGCTCTTTCTATAATTACGTTGTAAAATCATAACGATCGTAAATTATTTATTTATTTATTTCGACGTAACAAAAAGAAACTGCACTGCTTTTATCGATATAATTATATATCACACATTTTGAAAAGAAGGGATTTTGAGTATTAATATCTTAGTTTGAGGAGAACATAACGGAAAAATTGATACTTTTATATGTACACCTATTTTTTTTAATCGTTACATTCGATTGAATTCATTACTGGTAATCAAATTGGAACGGATTTTATCCTTCAATCGCATTTGATACGTTTCCAATAATACACTAATAATACTTTAAAGACCCTGGAGCTAGAAAACATGTGGAACTTTATGAGATTAATGTGTAGTCAATGATAAACGCAAAACGATAACATCTAAGTGCATAGAGAATTAGTAATGGATGATCCACCAAGATACACTACAGGAATATAAAGTGAATCAATCATGAAAGTTATTGCATAGGATGGGTATTCTGTTGAATGCATCGGATTCAAACGGAATGAGATAATTTCTTCTCCAGCAAATATAGGATAATATTTGCACCCGTTTTTATTCACGGTTTGCTTGCACAAAAATCTGAAGCTAATTATCCAGAATTCTGTTTGGATTCAATAATCGATTTTAGAGTCGACTTTGGGTTCGAGACTTCGAATAGGGTGATAATTTGATAATTTTATTTCATTTGCCTTAATCGCCAGTGACCGGAACGGGCCCTATCGACCTGAAATTCCCGAAGGCTAAACTGAGACTCAGATCAGGGTCAGAACAAGGCCAAATCCATTAGATGGGATTAGGGATATTACGTCATTAAATCTATACATTAGTTTTTGGGAGGAGGAAACATTCACTACAATGGATATTATCGGTTATGGATTTTATTATTGAATATTAACTCGGTAGATTGATATGAAAGTGAATCATTTTTAGGTTTTTAATTTCATAGTTTCAGAATCAATCAATAATGTATTGTTTATTGTGAATTTTATTTGTGTTTTTTGGAGTGTATGAGGCTTTTGAAAGGACAATTTTCAAATGAAAATCGTATTATTTTAGATACCTGTTAGCACACACAAAATTTATAGAAATGCCAAACAATCTAGACACCTTTCTGCAATATTTCGACCTTATTATTTTTATTGGACTAAATAATTAAAATATTACTTTTCCTCCGTTTGCGATTGATTTTGTCAAATTTCATTAATTAGCATTTGAGCTGTTAAAATGTTTGAAATTCATTTATTATATTTGAAAATGGTATTGGTTCTTAAGTCCTCTAAATTGTCAAATTAGTCATTATGTATTCGTGTCAAATAGAATATCGTATTCCCTCAAATATAATACTTTTCTTTAATTGGCATTTTTGTATTTCTATTTTGTTTCTTTAACCTTTAACGTACGAACGGTCCTTTTTGGGACCACTAGAACACGCTTCGTTTCACGTCTGCTTATTATCACTTTCTTAGCTCGGATTTGGCTGATTTTTTTTCTTAGGCTCTTGGAGTGGTCCTCGCTTTAAGCTCATAGCAAATCGTCTTACTTGATACAAGGTTTACATCCGTAATCGCTTTCGAAACTAGGCTCTTCTCATCACGGCGCTACCTACGCACAGTTTAGATATTCTCTTACACTTCATCCTACTTATTTTTGGTTGTTGTAAACACTCTTTGGTATCTCTTTAATCTTCTGTACAAGCAAGTAATCCATCCTTTTCCATATCTCAAAAAAATAAGGCAAAAATGAAAATCTCTCAATGCTTTCCATTCCTTAGTTCTCTGCTCGGATTCTTACTGTGCATATTCCATAAAAAATATTTTTATTTCAAATAAAAAAGCAGTCAGTGGCACAGTGGTGTTTTCATGCATATACTTTTTGTTTTATTACGCTATCTTACATAGTTTTCTAGTTATTTAGCTTTAACTAAAGGGATGCAGAGTTTCGAGATACTTCTGAGATTGAGTCCCGTCTTTTAAAGGTTAAATAAAGCACATTATTTTTGCCTTTGAGTACCGATAAAAGCATGAAAAATCGCAACCATTTTCTAGGGTGTATAACATAATCACTAAACAGGGAGAGAATTGATTCGTTAAGCGTTGATATGTGGGTTAACCCTCCCCTATTAGTGCCAGAAGCAATGAAAACACGACACAAGAATTAAGAACCATAAAGAGAGCGTTCCAGTCCGCGGATCTCACACGGAAACCACAGCAGAGCAATCGGCCACTTAGCAACGTAAACGGGGGACTATGCGTATCACTTAAAAGGGGTGGAAACGAACCCTCTTTTCCACCTTATCAAACGGGCAATTTGCCCCGAAAAGGAGTTGGTCTCCGTAAAAGTAGGTCCCGGATTCTCGGAAAAAATGAATTCCTCCCGAGCCGTTATTTTTCCCCTCGTGCTTTCCTTCTGCTACTGAGGGGCACTGCAGTTAAGATGGCAGATATCGGCGGTGGTGGTCGATTGTTGTGCGGGTGGAGTGGGGGTGCGAGGTCCCACCTGGCGATTTTTACGCTCTAGTAGGTTTCTAATTCGCGCTAAAATATTCCAGGTGGATCCGTGATGGTTCTTTAAAATCTCTATCTGCATGAATTATTATTAACTTCAGCTGTCGATTTTTATACTTCCGCCAGATTTTATCGCGTATATTTTTTGAAAAATTTGTCACGCGATAATTCAGCGTGGTTCGATTTGATATTAATTTTAATATCGTTTGGTTGATGTGAGGGGAGAGTCAAACTTTATTTGAAAATTCTTTGGCGGAAGTAAGGGTTGATTTGCAATTTGATATTATCTAAAACCAGGTTTCTACATTCAGCAAGGTTATCTGCAGTGAACTAAACAAGCGAACAATAACGTATCATAAAGGATTATTATTTGAATTTGACTAATTTCATCTTAAAAAACTTCCCTAGGATAAAATGTTGCTATAGAAATTGTGCAAATTTCTTACAACTGTTATTGAGTTTACGCTGTGAACTCCTTCTTATACTAATTGGTTCTGAACTGTCTTCATTAAATGATAAGGTGAATTTGATATGCATAAAATTTTCAATTCAATTTATTATAATTCCAGCTTCTCAATTAATTATTCAGACATAATTTCCTATAGATATATTTATCAATCATTATATGGTTTCTTCATGAACTATGTTTTTAATTACATTCTAAATATCGGGCTGTAAAGATCCCACGAAACGCAAGCTACAATTTCTACCAGTGCTTAATTCTAAGGTTAAAGTCCCCATGAATCTATAGGAAATGGATTGAGCAGAAAGAATAGATAAACTCGATTTTAGAACCCTCTTATTTTGCAGGGGATTTTAACCCTCCAAAATAAATATCGAAACAAACCAAAATCCAGAGAAGCCTCTCTGAATTCCTATAGAAACCTTACGGGAGGGAGGCACCATGCAGTTACTCTACGACCCACAATGTGTTTCCATGCGGTGCAATTTAAGAGGATAGTAAGGGTTCGCTAAACGATTCAATACGACCGCAAATAAAGGGTTCCACAAAATTCGTCCGTTTTAAAGGGACCGTGTGAGGTGCATCGTGTGCGAAAGAGCCCCCATGCGGGTCCGAGAATATATGCGACTGCACGGGGCCAAGGGGTTACAGGATAAGCAATCCGAACCTTAAATTACGATCCGTATAGTATCGGAGCTAAGGGTTAATACGTTTCGGGGACCGCAAAATAGTGGTTTTAAGAACGGGAGGGGAGGTTCTAACACCGTCCCCCCTCCCGAGTTTAAAAGACAAATAGGTGGAGAAGGAGTTTAAACAATTAGTTGGGTCAGCGTGGCAAATTGGCGGATGGTAGAACCGTCTATCTGCCTCCCTCGTGGGAACTGTTTCAGCATCTCGGTGCAATTCCCGTGCGTTGCAGAGGTAATCCTCTTCCATTGTAAATGGTCCATTTGAATACGATATAGGGATGCGCTAATACGGCGCGAGTGCAAGGAATTTATCCCCATAAACCGATCGGCGGTGTTTTGTAGGCGTTCTTTATCGGGTTGCCCGTAACTACCCCATCTCTCTGCGTGTCGGGAAGCCAGATAGTGCTAAGTTGGGGCGTTTTTAAGCGGTTCTTGCCCCGGGTGCTTTGTACGGAGTTAAATGGTGGTCGGGGGTTATAATTATGCGGTGCTTTTTGGGCACATTTTATTGCGTGATTAAGAGAGTCGGTTTGCTCTAGATGATGGAGGGAGCTAGAAAAATCTACTGTGTATTTTCGGGATTAATCCGATTCGAATTGCAACTTTACAGACCTAAATGCAGACTATGAATAGAGGGAGGCTTCATGGCGTTGTTATATATTTTAGAATGCTTATCTTTCGCCGAACTCATATGCTAGTTTCGATGTACATTGTAATTATATCATGATAATTATAGCTGTCCGTCTTTACTTTTAAAAAATTTGTTTTTCTAAAGATTTTGTAATATACTGAATGAAGAGGTATAATCATTCTGAATATATGATAAACTTTCTAGACATTACATTATTTTTTATTTAATGGAATTAATTAAAAGCTTTTACAGCATAGATTGAAAAAGATCTATATTAAAGAAGACTTGTGAGTTATTCGATTTTATTTGAATATCGAAAGTTGTTTAGTTTTCACCATTATATCCCTAAAAGTTTTATTTTTTATCACGATTAATCTTCGAATCTTGATGAGCGATGTTTAGTAGAAATTCATGATTTAAAACAAGAAAATTTTTTAAAGCTTACAATAATAATTTTTTTTCTGGCTACAGTTAATCATTCTAAATACATAATTCATTTCTGTATATTTGATAAAGAAATTCATAATTTAAAATTTAGTAAAACTAATCATTACTAAACTTACTAAAAGGATTGTTGAAGATAGAATATCAAATAATTCACTTTTTCCTAGATCTTAGACAACTTTCGTAGCTAAAGAAAAGCTTCGCATGGTCAAAGTAATTGAGATTTATGATTTTTTCTGCTTTATACGTAATATGTCTCTCAAAAAAATAACCCACATATATTCCCATCTTCATAATATCCACCTCATAACGTGCGTGCGGCCTCAAACAATGCTGCCCATATCTCAACTTTAATTCGAGTCGAAAGAGAACGACACTCCGTGATGTATGACTTCGCAATTACCCGCTCATTCAACACTCCGATTTTTTTTCCCGTGTCCTCGAGGAATGGAAACGTAAAGCTTCACCGTGCGTTGCGCATGAAAAATTCTTGCGCTCGTTTGGATGCCCTCCCTTTTCAACCGCGGAGAGGCAATCGTGGAGACTTAATGTCACGCAACTTTAACAGTTAAGTATCGAACGCGTGTGCAGGGAAAGAGTCCGACGTAAAAAAAAGTTGCAAAGGGTCCTCAAGGCACGTCTTCCAATGGATGGTGAATTCCTCCTGAAGGAACACGCGCCCAAGGCGATCGACGTATCCAAGTACCCTAGCAAGATGATAGCTCCCTCTTCAACTATTGTAGGGATGTTGAACTTCCCCGGGCAACTCCCTTTCTAACGCTTAAACAAGAGGTCCGCTTCTTTGTCTGGAAGGTTTTAGAAGCGGTGAAAGTAACATTTAATCCTTCTCTAAAATTTTTTAATATTTGCGTGTTAAATTTTAGAATCATAGTTGAAGAATGGATACGTGGTAGGTTACATTCTTAGTGGATTTTTTAAAGAGAAATTTTGTGATAATATCCGACATTACGTCTAGTAGATAAGTTTCAATTTGTAAATTTCTTAGCATATTTAAGTTCCATAAATTATGTAAATTCACTTTAATTTTCCAACATGACACAATTGCTACAATTTGTGTAAATTATGAAATATTATACAAAAAAATTATATTTAAACAAACTCAAAGAGTTTAAATATAATTTATCATAATTTAATCTTAAAATAAGTATAATGTATCCAGAATTAAGGTCTGGATTTCCATTACCGCTCATTCACTTGTTTGATTTACTAATCTTTGTGTTATGATCAGATATCAGTAAGATTATGAAGTATGAATGCATATATTCCTTGACAATTTGGATGTCTTTTAGATAGCTTTAGTAATATAAATTTTTTGTCACTTGAAAAGTTATGGAATAAAAGAATATTAGTAACTATACAAGAAAAGCCAAACTTTATTTTTTGCGTATTAAATCCGTAAAAAAAATTCTTGGTTCTACATGTAAGCGGAAATTTTTCTCATTAAATTATAAAAAAAACGCTCTGTAGTAGCGAATGTCCCTAAATTTCCCTAATGCGCCAAAAAATTCCTCGTTATCTCTGTTTTCTTAATAAATGGAGGCGAGATAAGAACTGTAACGAGTCTCTTTCACGAATCTGACGTAATTAAATGAACCGCTACTTTTCCTATAAAAAACATAAATGCAACCATGGTAACTTACTTAGTTACAAAATTCCGTGGAAAAAATGCGAGTTCTATATTATAATACTTATCAAATTCAAAGAGTATAGTTACGAGATTAAAGTCGAGCTGTCAATATCCAGTAGATGTCATTCTAGAGGTGGTATCTATATAGCCCACAGTTGATACCGCGCTTGTGAATTCATCTTCCTTCCAGTGGACTTGGTCGCATTGGGAAGGAACAAGCGATAGCCACGGAATGAAAGTCGCAAACATCTCACCGGAGACGGCCGCGGTATCGCTCGTCTTTCTGGAACGAAGGCATTCTGGGATTACCGGTGTGACGCAATCAAGCGATTTCAAAGGACGGAAGTTACTTCCCCCTCTTTCCACGCCCTCTCATTTCTTTCTCTATCGCCTCTTCCAGTGCGGTTACTCCGTGGATCGGCTCCATGTCGCGCCAGCTCCGGTGTCTGAAAGCACTCCACGGCACCTTATCTCGGAAAGGCACGCACCCTGTATTTCTCTCTTTATTATTTTCAGCCCTCGTTTGAGGTCTACTCAATACGCCCCTATCGCGTTCTCTTATACGCTTCTACTTCCTTTTACTCTTCCAATTTTTTTCTTGTAGTGTGTGTCTCGCAAAAGCTACCGGCTCTTGCGCAGTGCGCACGAGGGGTATACTTTCTAATGAAGGCTCCTTACGGGTCTTGGATTACAATCGCTCTCAAGTTTCCATCTCAAACGAGTTTTAACTCCCCCCGAAACTCTTGTTACTTGATAGAAGCGGTTCTTTGCTAAGTGTATGCGAACTCATAGCAGTGCGGGACGCTTCAACGAAGGAATTTTGTGTTTTTATATTACTCTTATACATTTGATTTCTTTGCGTTCATCATCACATAAATGGTTGTTTGTTTGAAGGATTTCAGCTACTTTAATCGAAAAATGAGCTCATAAATATTTTTAAATCTAGGTACCAGTATGTAGGTATGTCTCCTGTATAAGTAGGTATATAACACTTCAATTTCTCATTACTGTATAGAAAATAAAGTAATTTAAATGTTTATCAAGGTACTAAGTTACTTACTATTTTTGTTTTATACTGATTCAACTTCGGGTTCTGTCTTTATAATGTATTCTGTAATATTTCCTGTGTTGGCTCGATGCTTCAAATAAAGTCATTTTTATATTTTTTAGCTATCCTAATCCTAGATAGAAAACAAATTCCTTGTTTATTAATAATTCCTTTTCACTCCCTTAAATTAGCTCTTGGTTTGGCTATAGAATTCCATTAGAGTGTTTATTTATTCTATATAGATATTGGTTGCTATGTACCCACCATGGAAACTCATTCCTTGCTTACGTTTCGATCCTACTTTTCCATCGAAGCCCACTATCCTATATCACACTGACACACTCCGATCCGACTTTCATCTTGTTTATCTCAAAGAGAGCTAATCAACGTTTGCTTTCCCTCTCAACATAAATTGCACCTTCGTTTGTCATGTCATTTCATTCTCCTTTCGAATAAGTTGGCCTTCGTGTTTCCTTTTCGTTCCACTTCATTTTCTTCCTCGAATTTTATTTGGTTGCCTTTGCCACACAATTCCATTTCTACTCTGTTTTCCCATTCCCTTTTTTGTTCCGCTGGTTTTCCGAAAGAAATCCAGCGACGTAATCTCCTTCAATCAGTCAGTCACAATTTCGTCCGTTGGGGAGGGGTGGGGAGGTTGTTCACACTTTCTGCGAAAGGGGTCGGGTGACTGAGCGAATTTTAATTCGGGGTTAACGCGTAAAAAATTCAATTTTCAACTTTCGGAAGTCGGAATTCGGGAGGATGATCTGCTACTCCAACTGATTTAAAGATCGCTGACTGTTTTTTTCGATTCGTTCCTCAGCTTGTTTTGGCGTGTACTATAGAGGATAGGATTTTAGAAACTTAAACGCGTGAAAAGAGGAAGTACATTCTTTAATTGAAAAAGAATACGTTAATTTTGATGAAATTCATAATTTTAGTTTTCTTGGAAAACGGTTTAAATTTATATACTAACCGTGATGAACAAAAATCCTCACAGATAATCTAGCTGTAATACTTAAAGATTAACTTCATGATTGAACAGGAGATTGTATATTATAGGAACATTTGACAGCTCAGCGGCAATGAAGTCATTAAGTTAACGTATTGTATTTCCGAGAAGAATAACTTTATTCAAAAAATTAAACTCTTTCCTTATTTCTGATGTTTTATCACTATCCGTTTACTACCTATTTCTTTCTTTAATATTTACCGCCGTAACCTTGCTCTCCTATTCGATTTTCAATTGTTTCTCTTTACCCAGTTATTAACTGAAATTTAAAAAAATATCGTCCGTTTCTTTTAATTCCTTCTTTTTATCTAAATTACCTCCCATGTTTTCCAGTATTATACAATATGAATGTAACTGTCGAACCGCTCTTTAGTATTTTCTTTCACTTCCTTCTCTGGATAGCTCCCTGTAGTGGCAGGTGTGGGAGTACAGCGGGAATGCAAGAGAAGGGGTTTCCCTCCCTTTTTACGAAGAAAATTTCGCATTTGGTGGGTCGTAAATTTTTCATTGCCTTTCCGAACATGAGACCGAACTAAGAGTTGGGGTGTTTTTTCTTTTTTATTCCAACCACCAGAGTTTCTTCCATTCACCAGTCAAAGTATCGACTTATTCAGAACTGCCACAAAGTGTCGATGTATTTTGTCTGTTAACGGGCGAATTTCCCCAAAAGTACGTTGATTTTGGGAACGTTTACTCGCCAAGGGTGATGACCCTGTTTACCAAACAAAAGGAGTATTTTGGAATACTTTCCGCAAGTTTTGGATACAGGCAGACAAAATATTAGAAGCTTTATATTGTCATTTTCAAGGATGTGGAATTATATTCGCAAACGTACAATTATATCCTGCTGAATATCATCTGGAAACGGGATAGTATTATTTCATTTAATTGTGCTAAATCAATGTTTTAATTTAATTACTAATACTATACTATATTACAGCATATACTACAAAATTAAAGGTATTATTCAATGTAAGTTTCAATTGTATTTGTTCCGAATTAAGTTCCGAATAATATGTCCATTAAGACGTAACGTTTCTGAACTTGAAGTCACTCATTTGTAAGGTAGTCTGATGAAGTATCAGAGAAGCTAAGAGCTTTTAAAAAAACGATGTTATTTTCTACGAAAAGCCTAAGAGGGACCACAATAGGCAACTGAAGATGGCATTATTTACCTGTCGCTAAGCGGCTTCGCAAAAGAGCAACACGCATTAGCAGATTTATTTTTTGGTCTATAGGCAAAAAGGGTGTGTTTCTGATTGACGGGAGGTGTTTAGTCTGAAAATATTTGCCTTTTAGGGAAACGAAAGGTGGGAATGAAACGCAATGCGAAGAAAAAGGGTTCGTTTTGCTTTTCCGTGCACATCAGAGGGTGTTATTTTTGGAGAAAACCCGTCTTTTCCGAATTTGACTCGAGCTGTAGGATTCATTGAGGGTGGGATGTTTTCACAAATAAGAGCTCCTTTGAATGGGGAAACATTTTACGTAAATTTTCCAAAATTGCGCTCATAATAAATTTCTCATTTTTGGCCTTGCAGGAAAAGGAATGTTAAAATCATTGAGGACACAAAAATAAATAGAGTCCCTTGAAAATTTTCAAAAAAATATTTCATTTGAGAATTTAATAGGGAGTAGAATTTTTTTTATCAAATAATTTAAATAGATTCATAAATAGACGTATTTAAATTCATCTTTTGATATATTAATCTAAAAATTAAACGAATTAATAAATATCCTTTACAGATTTTTTTGAGAAAGGATTTACAGATTACTTGTTTAGTGGGTGATAATTTTTCTTTGATTTGTTTTAAACTGTTTTAAAGGCTTTTTATAGCTAAATTATTTAGAAAATTATAGACTCTTTTTTCGAAGGGGACATAAAATAAATACCTAATATGTATATAAATAAGAAATTAATAATATTCATAATTTAATAAGTGAATCATACTAAATTCGTTTTTTTAGAAAATCATGTCTAGGATAACAAACATTCTAGAGTATTAGTTTTTTCTTCATTCACAACAGAAGCCATATAGTGTAGGAGGAATGTGAGTTTTTCTAGAAGCAATTTAATTAAATCTATTTATCGAAATATATTCTAAGTAAATAGGATATTATTATCCGAAAATAAGCTCAAATTATACATATAACTAAAATCCCTAATTTTAACCAACTTTGAATAAAGATACGTGATTGAAACACGGCCGTTCATTTACAAAAATAACTTCGAAAGGGTTAATGTATACGCAGAAAGCTTCCAAAAGTATCAAATACTCATATTTGCTTGAAAAAGGGGTTTTATCCTTATCTTCCGGGATTGGGAAATTAAATTAGCATAAGATATTCGAAATAAGTCGCCATTGAGACGGTGTTGAAGTTTTTATGTCTCTTTTTTCTTCTGGATTGCGATCTGCAGTGGTTGAAGGATGGTCTTTCGTGACCTCGTCTGTTGAAATTGATTTGTGAAATATCCGTAGTGGATACGATACACCAGTCAAAGTGCAGCTTTTTGGGAGGCGTTTTAATAAATGGGAGGTTTCCATGGTTAAAATACGAAACAGAGATTGGGAAATTATATAATATTTCTTCGCCGAGATTCCCGGCAGTGGGAAAGCTGTCACGGGCTACTTTCTCCTTTTGTTCGAGAGAGGGCTTTCATTTTACGTCAAAGAAAACTTTAGGAAACGTCGTATCGGATAAAAATCGGTTATTCCTTAATTCGTGATGAATTGTTCTCGTAAATGTGTCAAGTTTCCACTCGTAGATTTCGGAAACCTATTTTTTTTTGAAATTGAAATTCATCTTCTTCTACATCACAAAAATTGTTTCTTTTCTCTCTCGACCTATTGTCATTTTTTTCCCATTTTTATTTGCCTACGTTTTCAGGGATAAAGGCTATCTTGAAATGCTCGAAAATGTAGCCTCGGAGAGTAACTGAAAATGATGGATGGGACGCAAAATGTTCCCATGAAATTCATACATTCTTATTCAGTTTGAGGAATAGAAACTCGAAGAGACCGCGACAGAAGACAGATGACAACTACTTTTACAACTCATAAATTTTGGAAAATGATGTTTTGTCCTTTTGTGCAATTTTAAAGAATAAATACATTCACGCGCTAAATTCACTAATAGAATTGTGAAACGTAAGTTCTCATATCCCATTTTAGCTGAAAATCGCTAAAAGTTCATTTTCAATACTGAATAATACATCAAAGTCTCTTTCCATAACATTAAAATCTTTATTTTATATCCTTTTTTGAGAGAGTATCACATAACCTACTATCTTTAGAAATTTGAAGTTACAGGTGTAATTCTAATCTTGTTAGGTTCTTAATAATCTAATATATAATCAACAGTAAGAAGATGAAATTTCATTGATCAGTTAAACTTACGAAGTTAAAAAATTTTAATTACTTACAAATCATATAATATAGTAAATAAAGGAGTGATTAATATTATGCATCGTGATCTTAAAAATAACTCCTTAAATATTTTGAAGGATGATATATTATATTGTATCTACGGCATCTTTATATTATATATGTCTTAGTCTTATTGTACTTATTTTCTCCTTCTTATGTTATACGAAGTTCTAATTAGTTAAATTGATTATTCGCTTGGCATTATACTGATTTCAGTGGATTTTTTCCTTGTCTTATACCATGGAAACCGTTTGAAACAATGCTACAATATTCACGAACATTTAGCGGTAGGAAAACTTCGCTTTACTTACTTCTGCTCCGTTGCTACTACTAGAATCTTGGGAGGTAATCACGAATTGTCTTCCCCAATACGCCAAAGCCACACCCCATACCGAGAATCCGTTCTGCACGTCACCGCACCCCCTAGGGTCTCATAATCGAAAATTCCGCATCGGGTGACATCCCCCAAAACTTTTAAGGGTCTCGACGAACATGGGAAGTTTTTCGCTCCAAGTTTACGTGTTCGTGCGTGGTGCTCTTAAAGAGTTTACACGTAACGGCGATGTTGCCGATAGGGGGATTCCATGGCAGTCGAGATTTTCCTCTGCGGAGCGATAATGTTCGAAGCTCTGTTAACCACGGCCCACTCTTAAGACATCGCAAAGTTCGCTTTCCCGTTAAAAGTGCACGTAGGAAGGGAATTGGTTAATTTAGTGACAGTAGCTTGCTCATGTTCGAAGGGATTATGGCCGCGTTGAAGTTTGATGAACTCGGGAACGATGCGTTGTTTATGGAACTTGTAAGTTTTTAGATATAGGTAAACATCCAGGGTGTAACTTACTTGTTTAGTATCGTAAGCTTGGTTGTTACGATGTACGTAAAATATCAACGCTGAATTGATTTCAACTTTCAGTATTTCTATTCGTACCGAAGGATATCTTGTACTAATTTCTACATCTTTCAATTATTATTAACCTCAATTAATCGTACCACGTAATTGTTTCACTTGCGAATTAATAATATATATCATAACAGTGTTACGTTGCGAATAAATTGAAAGAACCCCTTTTTATTTTGGTTGATTAACAACGGATATATTTCTTCTAAGAAACTACTCCATTCAGGTACCAATTGAGTTCTTCAACTGGTCTACTTTATTGAGGATAGCGTGCAATGTTACAACTTTTTCGTCCAGTTTTTTTTAAGGTAAAGAAAAAATTCTCCTACGATAAAAGAATCGTGAATTTCACTGCGGATTGTGTGAATAAAGGCAATTTGGTTGCATGGATATCTGTTTCAAGCGAATTTGTACGTTTATGCATATAGATTCTTTCTCCAGAATTGTTTTCCGTTCTAAATCGATCGTCAGAAAGGATTTCTTGACCTCGGAACTGCCCGCTGTGACGAGGATAATGAATATTTATGGATTGTTTGAATATATGAATTTTTGCGGTCGGTATTACTTCCTTTTGGAACTCGATATTCCAGGATAATGACTTATTAGTGGTTACGTAAGATTGTCGTCGTTGATAATAAACTCGCTAGCTCTGTCGCTGCTTTTTTGATTTCATTTACGCGGAAGTTTTACATTCGTGTTCGTACTTAAGTTTAAGTATAAACTATTTCATGTATTCTTTGCTAAAAGGAGCTTTTTAATTCGTAAATTCAGAGTGATTAAATGCATAATAAATAGAGGTTTATCACAAAATTTCACTTGCACTTAGATATTCAAGATAAACTGAATGAACATAAACGTTATAATCTGATTTATTGAATACATCTTCTCATACGATGGGATTTAGCGTAGCTCAATAGGAAATGAATATTTTATCGACAGAAGGCTTGATTGGAATTCCATTTTTAGAATAGAAGGACCAAATTTTTTTGTTATATAAACCAAATTTTATTCAGAGTGTAAATTTAGATTTTCCTCTACACATCTTACTAACAAATTCGTTTAAATTCAAAAGCATTAATAGATATACAATAGAGAAGCGAATATAAAATGGAAATGAAATTTCTTTTCGATATATATTTTCAAAACATTGAGCCTCTATTTTCTTTGGTAATGTCGAAACTTCTGCATGATCGTATACCCCTTGGCCGTGCGTTAAAATTTATGAATTCTATGCTTATAAATATACAGGGTCTTTATTCTATGGGCAACTATTTTTATATTTGATTAGAATGAACGTTACGCTAAAACATTATGCAAACAATACATTATTTAAACCGTTCCTAGAGTTGCAAATTTATTTCAAATTATACGAACTCAAACGGATTTGACGAACTTTGCCATATAATTCGAGATCGTGTGTTTTTTAGCTATCACTTTCTCTTTTTAACGACTCGGTCAAAATTCAGCAACCGGAGACTTAATTTTCTCCCGAATTAAAATTATTTATATTTTTCATTTTGTTGTTGCGGATTTCGGGACGTGCACCAATGGGAACGCTAAATTACGGATTGCTCGAACACAAAAGAATCTTAATTGAATGAAACGGTCGTTTTGTGCCGCCCACGTCGTGTCGTATTCAAATTTTATTAACAGAATTTTAATTATGCTCACGGCTTTTTGAGGGATTACGTAGAGAAAGGGGAATAACTTTGTCCGAGTTAATCAAAAGGGTTCCTCTTTTTTTTACAATAAACGAAAGAGAAATCGAATACGCTTTAAATCGAACGAAGAATTAAAATTATTCTCACTTTTGTACTCGCGTGAGGTGAAAAATATTCTCGATTTAATTTTCCACTGCATCGGTGGAAGCCGCAGTTTTGCGCGTTCAGATTTGTTAGCACGTGAAATCGAGATTAAATGCGTTCGCACGTTATACGGAGATGAGAATAAATGTGGAATGCACGAAGTTTGACTCAACCAGAAATATTCTCCAATAACCAATAAAGTAATGGAAAGAGAAAAAAATATCTTAAAACTTAAGTTCCATTTATTCCAATTTTCAAGTAGTTGCCACACAGTTTATTCATTAATAAACTATTCCGATCATTCATGGCAGATTAATTTAGTATATAATATTTTGTATTTGAGTATGTTCAATAAATAATTCATTGATTAATAATGAATAAACACGAAATAAATGCATAATATACAGTATAGGGTCATAATAAATTAATTAATAGAAGAAAAATGATTGATTTATATATTTTATATCTATTCTCTACCAGCAAAATAAGGTACTTTAATGCTTTGAACTTTTTATTCATTTTTAACATAAAGCAGATAAAATTTGATAATATTATTAAAGTTAAAAAGAGAAACTGCCAAGATGTATTCTTACGATAGTTAATATAGGTAAGCGCTTAATGAAGAGATGAAAAAATATATAAAAGGAGGTAAACTCTAAAATAGATGACCGTACTAAAACTTTTGTATAAACTTACGGAAGGCATGTGGTAAAGTACGTGAAAACTTATTCCCTTTTGAATCATATAGATGTACGATGATATCGAAAGGTACTTAAAATATTAAAAGCAACCTCTTCCAACGCCAATTACATGAAATGGACGATCAAAATAAATGTGGAAGTGCTCTTCGCGGAGTAGATCAAAACGCCGCGTTGTTTTTGCTCAAAAATGCCCTTGGATGTATAATCCTTGTCGTTCGTGTTTAACCACACCAAAAGCATTCGTCAAACAACAGATTCAAATAATACTTCCGCTGTACCAATACATCACGAGGCGCATTAGTAATCCCAGATTTAGGTTTTCCTCGTCTGCGTGCGTCATGAATGTTAAAATTTCCCTGCAGCAGCTAACGTACACAATGCATGTATTATGGATTACGGAGCAAGTGGGTCGATTTTTGTTCCGGGTACGTACTTTTGTGCAGAATTTGGACGAGGCATTACTCCGTGCTGGACGGTTTGACGCTTCAACTTTTCACAATTCTCTTTACGCTCATTTGTCGAATGTTTTGGGAATAAAAGCCCTTTTACGCTTGTTATCGACATTAAATTGGATACCAAGGTTATGGATGACCTTGATCTTTGACATTGAGATCTGAGAATTTATAAATTGCTATCGCTCAATCCGAAGCTGTTAAATTTTAAAATAGGTTAAAATTTTGTTGATGTTAAAGAAATTTTGGGATGGTATTTCGGAAAGTAAGCAGAAATATTCCAATTATTCCACGGCCTTAAAAATATTAGGGCATCTAGAATAGAGATAGCCTATTTCATCGTTTGCGAAAGTTTTAAAGTATTTAATTTAGCAAAATATAGAAGGTAATGGCATCATAATGATTGCTAGCTTCCTATTTTATGTTCTCTTTTTAAAATCTGTACGTAGAAATGGATTAATCCGTAAAATATATTGTGTAGTGACTTTTAAATGGTTAATAACACTAACTACAGTTATAATTCGACATAATTTATTTGATTGATATTAATCATCTCAAGACACGGCACAAATAACAAAAAAAAACATGTGTAAAATGCTCACGCGCCATAATTTACGAAACATCAGTGTTTGTGTAAACCGCTCTGATGTTTAAATATATTAGATTGAAAGATATTAGTTTTGAATTAATAGCACCAATACTTTGATATTGGGCGTTTACTCACGTAATCATCCATCGAAAAAAGAGTTTAAATTCAATCTATAATAATTTTCGCCAATTTTTCCTTCCTATTTTCTTTGAAATCACACATCTTCCTGAACCGCATCCTTTGTAATCCGCCTCAAAATTTGGATTTCATTTCCTATTATTTTCCCATCATCTCAGTTAATATCCATATTTTTTTACAATTCCAATATTCTCTAAGATGCTCCGTCATTCATCTTCGGATTAGAGATTCGCGGAAACTCAAACAGAAGTTTTAGAGATAAAATCTGAGAATTTCGCTTGGCGTCGCTCCAATCTAAAACAAGGAAGTGCGGTGGATTTCGCATAAAATTTAAGGGGAAAAGATTTTGTAATATTATACAGGATTTAAATCTTAATCATCATCTCAGGTTGTTCCGTTTAATTAGCGGTGAAGGAGTTCCATTTGATATTATAATGTACCTTTCAGCGGTTGTTTTCAATTGGATTTAATGACTTCAAAGTGTTAAAACAACTTGTTCTCCATGAAATATTAGCTAGATTTAAGAAATAATTTTCAGTAATAAGAATTGTAATCTCATTTACGATTTATTTTAAAATTTACTTTGCTGTAACTCACTTTTACTTAATGAAAAGTAAAATGTTTCGTAATTTTCTGTGGAATTTATGAATTTGACTTAATTTTCTTATCGGGCGTGAATTTCATATTATTTAAAGGTTTATTCCTCATAAGTCACAAAAAATATAAAATTTTTCAGACAGTTTCATTAAGATTAATTTGTTATATAAATGTATAAGTATATTTTCCGTCTATTGCATTTGTTTTCGATTATCACGTGATTAAATATAAGCTAGAGCTTACGAAAAATCCTTATATGTAATAATAAATGCTCTAGATACTTGACCTCCTTTCCCTAACATAATGTATTTTAATATAATTTATAATTTGAATTGCATGAACTATATTTTACGACTATATTGACATATATATAGGGAATAAAAATATGCTTAAATAATCTCTAATTCCTATATTTAAAAATGGGACGGAAGATAGTTAAACTATCACGATTTTCTTACGTGATTAACAATTGTGACCTCAATATGAGTTCTGAGAAGATGCATTGAAACCCAATTACGTTTGTTTTATCTTGCATAATTACATTGTTTTTACTCCCGACCTTCGTTCCTGCATCAAAATAATTTCTCCAAGTCTCCACTTCAAAGGAAATTCTCACGTTACATTCCTTTCCGACCGCTTCCAGGCTTGGCCTCCCAAGCGAGTTATTAAAACCCTTTGACGGGACAGACTACACCGCTCCGTACATCCGTAGCGGTGGCTGCATAAGATTAAGGATACATTCACTTGAAGAGCATCGATTGCTCCCAAGAAATCCTAGAGGCCGTCGCCTCAGGATTAATATAACGGCAGTGACCTCATTTGGAAGGTTTGCGGCGACAATTGGACTTTTCCCTGAGGGAAGCTTTCCTCCCGTTCACTTTTCATCGACTCAGCAAGTCGTGTCGGACGTATTAAAGTCGAGGTCTTGGGCCATTACCCGGGCGTTGAAGGAACATCCTTCCGAAGAGCCCATTGGCACTAGCGTGATGGTTCTAGTCCGTCACGGGCGTGCGTGTCGCCAGCTTTAGCACGCCATAGAAGTTATCTTATCCCGCTTCCATTCAGCCGGCAGCACGCGAATGGACGGGACGAGCAAACTAGAGGGGTACTAAAACTAGACCTTGTGGGAGAGGTACATAAAGAGCGGAAGATGGAATGGGATGTAAAGTGGGTACCGGGCAACGAACTTCTATGTCGAAAAGGGATGCTTAGAGGAATTTTATCGCGTGTTTGCGTTTCTAGTTCTAGATACTGTTCTTGTACGTTTTAACTTTCAGTCCTTAGGACACACGTGTTTCAGATTAAGGATTGCACTACAATGTTTTTGTTATTATTTTTTCCCAGTGTTTTTTTTTCCAGTCATTAAACTGATTTTAAATCACTGATTTGATTCGGTTTTAGTGGGTTTTTACATTCATTCATGTCACCAGTTCGATCAAGATTTTCATCTACATTAGTAGATTAGCTTTTCAACATTCATACGTCACTCAAAGTAAATATTATTCATATGAGTTGCCGTAGAAATCGAAATTTAAATTCGCTATAAAATATTTAAATTATTATTTTCCTGAAGTAGTGCGTTTTATTATTATTTCCATCGCCGTGTATTGCCTTTTAATTGCTAGAAAGATAAATATGCCATAAGAGGTATAAAGATGGGGAAGTTTAAATCTTCTTTTATTTCTCGGTTATTTATTTGAGATCAAATTTTAGATAGATGCTTTAAACATCTGTCACAACTCACTTAGCTTATGATTTATGTGTAATGAAATTCATTGGATCGAAGATAAAAGTCGTGATTAAATAATACATATAATAAGTTTATTTAGCCTAACCGTAATAATTTATTCAGGTATTAAAGAATCTACCTCATTAATCTGTCCAAACATCTCTTAATTGATATACCATGGTGGATTTTTCATCATGAAAACTAGATAAAACAAATAAATATGTAGGATAAACGTATACAATATTTATTATGAACGTACAATATAAATTTAGCATACACTGTAAATATGTAAGCGGACGGGATAATGTACGTATTAACCCAATTGTTTCAACTTCGTATTTTGAGAGCATTTGGAATTATAGCCATTATTCAATCCATGAATGCCGTTAAGAATTCAACCACTCTTTCATTAGCACTCATAATGGAGGAATCAGAAACGTTTGTGCGGTAGACAAGAAAGTCGCCTATCAGAGATTAAATTTATTCATTAAGGAGAATCGATACTGAAAACGGGTCGCCGTAGAGTGATATATAAATAGTGTGAGGGAAGAGTAGTATTTTAGAGGACTCAAGAGGACCGAGTGTTTGTTTAAATACATAGTTCAGGAAAGTGGAGCGACGTAAAACGTGTCCAGTCCGTCTTTTTTTTCACCGGTGAAAACGTAGCGCTGAAGGGGATATTTTTTATTTTCATTTCGGGCGACCGTGAGTCCGTCACACTCGACGAAGAATGATTTTTTTCCCTTTTTTTCCAGATCGATTTTCATTTCCTCGTGAGGGAGCGATAATATGGAAATAATGAGACGAAAAATATTTTATTCCCATTCCACTGTAGTCTGCGTAGGAGTTTGCGGCTGCCCCACATTTCCCTTTCCCCATTGTCCTCCCAGTCGTACGCGTTAGACCATCGCAGGTTTAATTTTTTCATGAGCCCAATTCATTTTTTCCCCGGAATCCATTATCCCCGCGTCCGGCAAGTTTTTGTCCACCGGTCGCGATTTTGCATTCCACCCTCCCTCAGCCTCCTGCCTTTTTTCGTAGATGGCGTTCGACTCTGTTTGTTCTTCCATTCGAACCATCCATCGTTCGTTATATTCTGTGATTTGCGGTGCGCGTCCCGTAGTGTTTAATTCGTCCGCTAGGGCGCGTAACAGTTTCCTATCGCGACCGAATTTTTGCTGCTAATTTTCCTTTAAACATCGCGCGATTGATACTAGGAATCTAACGTGGTGGAAAATTTTTCGAGTGCATCCTGTAATTGGTATTGCAACGTACAACAGAATTCCGTGAATCTTCTATATCTCCAATGATCGGGAAAAATGTACTGATTTCAACAGCATGGGTCGTCAAAAGTAGGAATACTGTTTTGTTATCAATGTTCATAGAAGTGTGATTATTAGCTACATCATTTGGGTATCTGAAAGAAATTCTTAAAATATAAATAAATAGTAAAGGAAGCTCTTCCTTATTTCAGACTATCTATCAAAATAAATACGTTATTAAATCTTCTAGCATGATCATAAGATGTTTCTTTAATGAGCGAAATATGCTGAGATTAACTATATTCATTAATATGCATCAATATATCCCTTTAAACAATTCAATTTCAACGTGAAATCGTAAAATGATTTTATTATTATTATTAATACTTTAACGGACAATATTAGATATTCATTGCATATTCTCAACTTCCATTGTTGATAATTCCAAATGATTTGAACTAAAAAAGAGCATATAATATTTGAACATCCACGTAATTAAATCCTGTTCCCGATGAAAACAAATATTAATATACCCTTTGATTAAAAGGATATGTTTTGTCGTAAATACAATCGATGAATAAGAGTTGAAGATTCGTAAAAAAAAGTCTTTGATTAATCATTGCTTGCAATGCTCTGTTCCTCATACATGTATTTTGAAAAATAATAAAAAGTTGCCCGACTCGTGCAGTCATTTTATTCTGAACGGCTTCCCTTTCGTAAATCCATTAAAATCGTAAATAATTTTCATGCATATTTCCATGTGAATCGAATCAGGAGGATTAATTAAATTTGAAAGTCATGAGGAATATATAATTAAAATAAAATGTACGATTTAATATGGTCCATAGGGCTTTAAGATCCATCCCGGAGAAAACAGATGGCTGTAGAGAAATGTATGAAGTACCTTAGTCATAAATTACCAGTCTCCTGAAATTTCATCCTCCATACAGAGGCTTAATCTTCCCACTCTAATACATTTGTATTAATTTTATTAACTAGTTTATTATTTTAGTATACATTTATTAAGAGGGCTTGACTGAATCATAAGGAAACTGTTGGAATGTATTTGTTTAGGCGAATGTTTTCCATGGCAACAGAAACCTATTATTCAGTTATTAATGAATTTAGGTAATGATAATTAACTCATCCTTCTCCTAGCTATTCCAAACACTAAAGTTTGACCTAATAGTATAAATTTAATTAATTTCGTCTGCCTTCAAGCGACTGTTTGTGTGGATATTTACGAATCCGTGCTCTTTTCAAAGATTCATACTCGTTCCCACATTTCACTCCGATATGCAACCGAATCAATAAGCCCAGTACGTCTTCGCTTCGCACGCTACGTTTCCTTGTAAACACATTAAATGACGCAGTAACTCACAGTTACTCCACCATGCTGCTCTTTGCAGCTGTCGTTCATACTTAAGTCACTCAAGACACGAAATGAACGACCCTCGTAAAGAAATGTGAGCATAAGGTGCGAGTAAATAAGAGCTTCCATTTACTCCCACTTCAACGAGCTTGTTTCACAAGACGGCGTCTTCCACCGATTAATTATGCGTTCAAGACTTGTTACAATCCCTCTTTATTTAATTACAGGAATATATAATCTAATAATGATTAACTACGAATGATTTCGTGATGTTTAAATACCTCCCACTTAGAAACACCGCGTCCTTGGTTGCTTAGCGACCGATTTAATTGTTATTCGTCTTTATGGCCCTCCAATTTAGCCACATAATCGCTCATTCTATTAGAATGCGCATGCATAATTGTCCATCTCGTAACATGGCACATTTCTGGAAAGACTTATATCTCTCCTCAGGTCGTCAGCATGCGTTCGCAACTGTTGAATAAGTTATTTTATATTTCCAATTTGAAGGCCCATCTAATGCGACGCTAATATATTCAGGAGCGAAAATGGAAGGCGTTTCCATTTACGAATCGTGAAGTTCTAATCAAGCCAAGGGATAAAAGTCACGAAATGTGTGTTTACGATCAGTTATATAGCTCATTCGAGAGGCCTTTTTTATGGTTCTTTATTGTCCCGCATTTATGCTGAAATGTACCTTGCCGCTTACTCAGCGGCGAAATATTTCAATAGGAGCAAATATGGTTATAAATTGGAATAAAGTACACCTGTGAAGTAAGTTCGACACTTTTCTTTGCATGTTGCGATGCTACTGTATGGATTTATGATATTTATATCGTAATATTAATGAAAACTCTGATATTAGTTCAATTATACGTAATGTGTTTTGTAGCATTCGTAGTTTTCAGCACCATATTTAATACCGACATTTCTTAAGTGTGTCAAGTATAAAAGATGATGTAGAAACAGCAGAGCATATACATGCGTTACAGTGAGTACGTGATTGAATTCATAATCACACCTATCTCGATAAAAGTAATTGAATTAGGTATCTTTTGTTATACCTCTTCCTACATAATGGATACCTTATATGTTGAACTATTTAAAATCCTTACTGCTGTTTCTAATCCTAAAATATTATTAAAACAATACGTTTTAATAAATTTGATTATGGTATGGGAAACTCTTTGGTAGAGGCATGATTCATTCATCTCAATTTTTTAAGTATGGCCGAATGGGCCAATAAAAAAGCCGAAATTGGAGTTTCAAAAAATGCAAAAGTGATATAAATCGTGGAGAATGATGATAAAAGTCGACCCTTTCCATATTGTAAGCTCATACTTTTTCAAAAGCTGCCCTTTAATCGGTTCATTCCCTTTTACATCGATCGATATTCCTCTGAAGGGCGAGAGAATGCTTATTTGCAATGGATTCTGCTCCATTGGTTACGCGATCTCAGATTTTGTATCCAAAAATCGTTTTTCGAATAATATTTATTGAAATGGCATCCAGGGATTAAAGGAGATGATACACTGGCGATAAAAATACAAGGCCCTTTCTTTCTTTCCATAATTAAAGCAGCGATAAAGCTCTTCGATTTCACGGACTTTCAATCAATCGTTGCTATACGATTCTACCAGCATTTTATTGGTTCTGAAAACATACACTCTACTTTAAAAGTGTAGTTGTTAATTTGGATCTGTTACTCATACTTGTAAGATTTAAAGTCCTAGAATGAATAAAACTGAAATCGAGTTATCCATTCTACTATCTCTTTGATTGAAGAAAATTGATATTGTAATCGATTTTATTGCAATTGGTATTTCATATGAACCAAATAAAATGTGACGTAAATTACACCTGCATTAATCTTACTCATTGATATGATTCCGTGGAAACATAATTATTTATTAATATGTATTATAACATACATAATTTCTCGTGAATCGTCAAGGGTTACTAATTCATGAACCACATTTATGAATTATACTTAATAATCTTCGCGATATCTTTGAGCCTTAAAACAACTTTTAATAATTATGTAAGACTTCTATTATGAATCAATTGTATGTGTTGATTCCTTTGTTGATAAAATTATGATAAAATAGTGAATGTTTCTCTCTTTTCAGGTAAGCAATCTCGTTCTTTCCCGTCCCATCCAGACAACGTATTCATTCTCTAGTGTGTAAGTACAAAGCTATTCTTTTCCATTAACTAAGTTACGACTTATAATGCCAATAAACGCCAATTATTACCTGTAGCTGTTATGATGTTTAAAATCTTCGTTTGCAGTTAAATTTTCTAACCATTCATTAATTCTATGTTACGAGTTATGTGAAAATCTTAATCAAATACATTCATTTTGACCTTTTCGCTACGCATTTACATCTAGAGATTAATTAATTTCTATAAATATAATTTGTGTGTATCATTTGTTAAATTCAATCGTAAATCCAACATTTTCAACTCACCCGAGTTTGGATAAATTAATTCCACAATTCACCAACTTTAAGTCATAAGAGTTTAGTTTCTGCCGTCGTTTCATAATGAGACGCGTCATAATATCAGGAATACCGCACCCGCAGTCGGAAATTGTTCCTCATTGTCTTTCCCCAGTTTCCTTTCGCTCTCTGTCATTTACAGTTTATCACTCTCTCAGGCTCCTTCCACATCCTCACCCCATATCTATCTTCCTTCCTCTCCCCCACTCCTTCAAACTTTCTCTCCCTTTCCTCTGGACCGATCGATAGGTCAAAGGAACGCGGCACTACCTCGCCTTCATCGCCCAACTGCCTTCGTATGACGTTGTTTGATATTGTTTTGTTTGTGGAATGGCGTGACGGGCGAGGGGCGCAATTATAAAAAAAATACGGAAAGGGAAGGGCGAGGGGAGGGGCGCGAAAGCTCCCATCGGGAGGGAGAGGCAGGGTTGCCAACGGAAAGGATTCGAAAATGGGGCAAGAATCAGAAAATTAGTCCGAGGCCCGATTGAGTGTAGCGAGAAGGTCGAATGTGGGGCATGAAAGAGAGAAACGACGAGTGAAAACGAAACTCGGTTGCACAATCGATAAGAACGAACGTATGAATGTCTCGAGATATTTGGTGAAAACACATCATCAAAGGATGACATGAATCATTATGTTAATGTGTAACTCTAACTGTAATAATCTTCAAAGTAGAATAATGAAAGAATACGCACTTATACAATTCATAGAGATAACTAAATTCTGAATGTATAGCTGTAAATATTTCCTCATGAGTAAAGCAACATATGACATAGCTTTCCTTCACTATATCCTAAATTACGAGCAAGATATTGTGCCCCATTTCAATGTACATTTTCCAATGGATTGGAGACAATACATCTTTCAATTTCCTGAAATGAAACCAAATCTTATTACACGTAGATATTTTTATGTTTTCGTCTGTAAATTACTGTAAATATTTAATCACAAATTCTGACTTTTTGTAGGCATGAACAAAGATATTTGGTATGGGTAGATGATCGTTTATTAGTAGCAGTTTCCCATGTAATGTTCTCACTTAGGTAATATTGGGAAGAAAAATTAGATTAAAGGTTTTGATTAGGTGCTCGTACAGATGGAGCCCATGATAAGATGTTAATCTTTTAGCAATAAAAGAAGAGGCAGTGTACGTGAAAAGGAACCGGATGTGTAGAGTAGCAGTGAATCGAAGGGAGCCAGGTCAGCTTAGTATAGAGGCACTTGATGAGATACGCTCTTTGGGTTTTCGGTAACGTTTGAAGCAAAGGCTTTTGGTTGGGGAATAGCGAAAGTGGGGTTTTAATGGGATCCAATGGAAAAGGAGAAGAGCGAATGACATAAAAGGAAGAGGAGGGGTCCTAAGAGGATGCCTTGTGGCACGCGAAGTTATGAAGGAGCAAGTGTCTCCCCGCGGTGGCACGGGTTGGAACCAAGCCCTCATGACGCAGGAAACTCATTTTCTAATGCGATTCGTGCTGGACGTATTCGAAGAAAGGGTCGAAAGATCTCTAATGCAAGTCTATAATTTAGCGCCGGTTGGGCCTTCCGTTGTGTTTAATTATAGGTTGTTATTGCAGCCGTGCCTTATAAATCATGCGAAGCGACTGTGTTGGAAAGAGAAATTGCTACTTCATATTTAGCTTCGCGATCAATTCTTAGCAGCGAGATTGTACCTCCTCATTGAGTTTCCTCTTAAAGTAATACTTTTCTACTGTTTTGGTTTACTCCTAAAGAAATCAGTCTCTAATAATGCTCTTCATATTATGTTACTAATAAACAAGGCTATATTTTAGTATATTTAGAAATTTAAAAGTTACTCTGAAGTTTATACTTCACTAGTAAAAAATAAAAACCTTTTCATAAAATTATAGTCATTATATGTATAAAGACGTGTACTATAAAAGCTTGAAGTGATGTTGTTACACGTAGAATAAGTAGTTAAGTTTCTACTATTCTAGTTCTTAATCCAAGTCCTAGAGCGAAATTCTTACGCACAATATCAGTATGTAAAAATAGATTTTCTTTATAATTACCAGTAGTAAGAAATCTTTATAATATTCTACTTGAACCATACAATTTTTAACTTGCTCGGTTTAACTTCCATCCATAAAGGGGATATGCCGACTTTACACGTATTCTTTCTGTGAAAGAATCATTTCCGAGAAATGCCGAATTTTCCGAAGAAAACGAGTAAAAATTGTTTGCATAGTCCTCGTGATGTTAATAATTCGTCGAAATTAACAAAATTTCAGAATGGAGGTCGTAGTTAGTAGAATGGCTTTTCATAACTTTTTTACAATCGCACATCACCCCTCGATTTTTCGTGGCTTCGACCAATGCACGGAAAATTAATTACAGTTTCTGGATTTGCGTCAACAACGACAATTCGTTCAAAGGGGAGATAAATATTGGTGTTAATTACATTCACAAAACATTTGTTAGCCTTTTCGAGTCAAAGAGCGCATAATCGCATCGGATTTTTCTGTTTTTTAATTAAAAATTAGCGTATCGCGAGAGCCGATTTCTTTTTTTCTTTTTATTCCGTATCGAGCTTTGGAGTATGAAACGATATGTTCGAACGCTTTTAACGATTTTTTTAAATTCAATGTTTGACTTATTTTTTTTACTTTGTCTCTATGGTGACAATAGCACATTGTTGTGTAACGGGAGTTCATATATTAAATATAATTGAGTTACTACAATAGCATATTTGACGTGATAATAGGTATTCTAGATAAAATATGATGGATTTTCAAGAATCAATCCCTCATAATACCGGAGGATACCATAAAGGCAACCAGTTCGACATCTGTAATGGATATTTACAAATGTAGTGAACCAGTTCATAATACGTATCTAAAAGAATGAATAAGAATTCAGTTATATCATTATTGTTGAAAACCATGGCAACCGATAACTTTATAATCTGGGGTTGGATGGGAAGTAAAGGTCGGTATAGAATGGAATAACATAGCAAGGGATAGAGAGAGCTCCCTGGAGTGTATGGCGGATGGGGGATTGAGGGAATAGCAGATGGCAAAGTGGAGTAAGGAAACGTGGTGGTCAATACGCAAATAAGGCCTTAGAGAGAACGAGAGGTTACTGCTACCACTTGAAGTGCTAAGAGGGTGTCCTCTAACCTCTCCTCCACTCTCTCTTCCATTCTTGCGTTCCTCACTCCGTCGCCTTCGAAGAGACGAGAGGGTTCCTGAGGTGAGATTGGAAGAGAGATGCACGAATTTGATGGATTAATACGCTAAGTCATCGGTGCAATCAGGTGTTGATATTGTAGATTCTACGGAAAAGGTGTCTTCCACTGAAAATGGTTGTAAGAAGCTGAATGTTCTATCTCAGGTTGTTATATATACTTTTATAGTTTTAAATGTATTCATGCAAGCAGTCACTTTTTACAGCGGAGAGATGAACGCTCGATTGGTGATATATATAGCATACGAGGAAACATTTTTTGAAATATATCTTCCCAAAACCTTTTTATATTGTAAATATTTCTATTTCCAAAGGAAAATCGTTTATCTTTCTTTTTTAAGAATTAAAACTATTAAATTCATTCCTCTGTTGTTTCGAGAAATCATAGTTTTTAATTCAAATGCTGACTCGAAAAGGAGTTGGTGCTGTGATAATGTCATACGTCAAACTTGAGAATGATGCAATTAATTATTAAAGCTGAGATGGCACCAGAAAAACCTATTCATAATAAATACGTCAACGAAGTGAGATCAGTTTCTTATACTCTGATAGATATTTCACAAAATGATTTAGATATGGAAAACCAACCACGAAAAATGTAATTGCTTCTATGTATAGAGAAATCCTAGGTTATAACTACTCTCGAAGTTCATTATAAACATTTCCTTAGTAACACTCAACTTTAGATCAGCATAGCTTAATTTTAGCACTTTATACTCGCAAAAATATCCACAAATATTTATTGTATTAAAGCGTCACATCTTATTACTCTATTTTCGCGATTATAATTCTAAAATAATCAATCCATTTCATCTTCTGAGCCTTTTTCGATGTGCAAGCTTCTTGTTTCGCCAAATGCGAACTTTAAACCTCACCCCATCTTCCGATGCCGTGAATATTGCAGTCCCAGTTCTCCTTGAATACCTCCAGGTTTTATCTCTCCTTGTCTCTCTGCCTTTCAACTTCTCCATTTCCTGTTACAACGGACTAACTCTCTCACTTTTCTTCTATCTTCCGTTCCAAGCCGAAGGCAGTATATGCCTTGCATGTTTTGTGCCCTCCACATTTGAGTGAGTTTCTCTTCACATCCTCGACTAAGGGATGTTCCTCGAACTTCTTTTATTGCTCTGCATTCTATTCCCGGCGACGAAGCGTTGTGAAAACACGGGCGTAGAAGGAACTATCGCAGTGGTCTTTTCCGACTGTTTTACGTAACGATCCCTAGCAACGAATGTCTAGGAAGTTAAGAGGAAGAAAGAAGTTCTTGAATAGGGTCAATAATTGGATACCAGGTGTCGTTATACATGGTAATGAGTCTAGGTATTACTGATGCAGCCTCTTTAGATGTTCCGATTATATATTTAAGTGTTCTGTTAGTAGCTTCGATCAACTGTGTCTCGATCACCAGACTGCTAGTACATTCATCCATACAGCCATATGGGACCAAATATTAAAACTTTTATTTCCATTCTTGGGAGATGGGGTTGCTTATTATTACGCTTTTGGTTGTTATATAATTTCGCGTCATTAGTTTTGTATATCATCTTCAACAAAATTCTGTTTCACATCGTTTCCACCAATGACAATTCTGCTGCCTCCTAGGTGATCCTTGAATGAAAGTAATTATTCCCAATCCCATCATATTTTTCATACTCAAATTTAAAATTTTGTTTACATGCACACTAAATTTGTTTTGAACACACATGAGATATTTAATGGGATTTAAAGAGGTATTGCGTCTCCATATCATATTGGATACATGTATAGATAGATGAAATTTCCTGCTATCTTTAGAAATATTTTCTTAAAACCTGCCTTAAAAATGAAAATTTTTTGGAATTCTTTTTGCTTTATGTCAGTTTTATTTTACACTTCAAGAGATATCTTTGTAGTTTCGATAAGACATCACGAAATCTACCTATAAATGGGATTTGATAAATAATAGTCATAGATAGAGTTAGCTTTTCCCAAATTTTTAATTAAAAATATTAGCGAATTTTGGTTATATACTTATCAGCTGGAATTCTGCCAGAATTTTTAAGAGTTCATTGCCGCATTATACTGGCCTCCCTTGCAATACAACCTTTATTAATACAGCGTTTTCAGATCTTTAAAATACAGCCTCTCCATTCTATTATATGTTTGCTCTGCTAATACCTAGATGATTACGAATATAGTCATTTATTTAAATGAATTCCAGAACAAATCGCAACAAATCCCAGAAACTCACCGATATTCGTACTCTTAATCGCAGACAGATCAAAAGTCTACTTTTCAAGACTCCGTCTGCAAAGAAGCTACAAGAAGGTGTATTTCTTAATGGTCTTTTTGCGCACGTTTTCAATCCACGCCTCACCGGAGATCCCCTGGTTAATACAGACTTTGATGCGCACCAAATGAGGCGGAACTATCCTCAGATCGCGATCCGCATCGTTAAACCCGTCAAAGATCAATCCGAAGGAATCGCCTCAATCAGAAACCCTCTCCCTTTTATGAAGACCTCGATCGTTAGCATTTACAGGAGAAGAAAGGAGTTGAGTAGAGAGTATCCCTTCAAATATTTACCGCTCTGCTTTGAAAAAGTGAACCTCTTAGCAACGGAATAGCGCCGATTTTACTACGCCCGTCTCGCTTTTTTTGCACGTGCAAAAGTTTGAGAATTCCGCCAAAGGAGCTCTTACGCATTTGCGCTAATTGGGAAGTTGAGGTCCGGGTTTATCGCGAGAGAAATTTCGCTCCCAATTTCCTTTGGGTCGATTCGTATGAGAGGGAATATTACGTTCTGTCGAATCGTTTGTACGCGCGAGATATTTTCGCGTTGCTCAGTGTTTTATTCTCAATGCAACTTGCAATTAATATCGTGCCATTTATCGCCCAAGTGGGTGGGTTGGTTAGGGAAAAAGGTGTTTGTATCAACATCGACTTACTGTGTTCTCGATTCAGTCGCGTTTCTTTGATCGACCTCTAGCATTGACAGAGTCGCGTCTCTTTTCCAAGCAGAAGTTTATTTGGTACCATGACATGTACTGATGTATCGAATGGGCTCGATATTTTCTTTTTGAGAGTTCATTCCTTGATCTCTTAGCTTCTGAAGGAGAGTTCGGTAAAGCTAGAGAATGCTAAAAGTAGTAAAGTATCTATACAGTTGAATAGGCGATTCTCAGCGGTAATAATTAAATTGATAAAAGGAGTTAATTTCGGAGAGAAACTAAAATAAGAATTGCAGAATGAAAACAAATAGTCACTTATGAGTTATAACAGTGTATCATGACTTGAAATAGACCTGAATAAATTTTCTAAAAAATATTTTATGTGGTAAATATTTAATTATCAATTTTTTTTTCACTGTCATTAGGATGAATCTAAATTGGACTGAGAAAATAATGAATTTCTTTCGGGATTTCTTTTATTGTGAATATTCGAAATTTTTAAAAATGAATGATAAATGATTTACGCTGATTCATCATCAATAATTATGTGCAATAGAATCTTTGAAGATTCTAATATACATTCGTAAATACTGTCTAGATACCGACAATTCTCCTTTGAAAACTTTGCTATAAGATTATTTCCTGGAAATGTGTTCAGGTGTGGATGGATTAAGTCAAAATAGTACATAGGATGATCCCACATCAGTCTAAATCTGTCATCACTTCTCAAAAGTAGAAACGGGGACGATACTTGAGCTCTGAGGAAGTAAGGATACCCCGTAGCGGGCCAACCGTTCCATCCCACCTGTGGTTCTTCTTGGCCTCAAATGCAGCCAGGCGGGTCGCCCCCCCTAACTGGGGGACCTCTGAAGGTCCGATCTCTAGAGCTCAAAGGGGTTTTGCATGCATCCTCGATGGACGAAGCCACTAATCCCACCTCCGCCCAATACGTACACCTCTCTGGCAGCTTAACTTCTCCACGAGGAGTATAATTGCACATCATCCCATCGGCAAACAATTGGTTAACTGACGAGGTGCAGCGGAAGATCTACACCAGGACTTAAGGCAGACCATCGGCCTTCGCTTCCATTATGTCCCGACATGGTTTCAGACCCGGATTGAGGTTGCTAAGGACTGACAGAACTGTTATGTGATTCGTTAGAAACGTGAAGAACCCTGTTTTGTTTTTGTTGGTTGAATTTTTATTGCTATGAGACTTGTTTGTGCGTACCAACGATTCGTCAACAAACACATTGGGTGTTTATAATTGTCATTTATTCAATGGTATTCTTAGCGTCGATGAAGCTCAGAGGTTAAGGGTATCGTGAAGGTCTCCTCTCATGGAGAGTGGCTTAACCCTGTTTACCGTACCCTTCGAAACCCTCAACTGATTGCACGCACTGGGCTAAATGATCTGAAGCATGAAGATGCCTTCCGAATTTGGGAATGACGTAATGGAATGTATGCAGAGCTTTATAGATCCAATCCGTTCCCAAATACAAACTTTTTTTTCAGAAAAAGACAAATCAACAAGACTTTTAGACAAATCAAACATTTAATTTGCTCGTGAAACGTTTGTAAACTTCAGTGAAGGTGATATTTTTTATATGATTATTGACTATTCGTGATACTTGATTGAAATCCATATATCTTTTAAAAAATTGAAATGTCTTTATTCATGAATTATATATATCAAATTTAGAACAGACTTCGAACAATCATTACACCTTTAGGCCTGAAATCCTTTCTGCTTCTTTAACTCCTAGAGCATTGTCTATTCAACATTCGCCCTTCATGAGGAAGTCACGCATTTTATAATAATCTCTTTGAAACTGCTAATAAAAATTATCTTTTTGATTAATAGTTTTTAATTTTTATAAATTTTCCAACCGTTGTAAATTATACCGGCTTTTTCTTAATTGTTTCATCTCAGCTAAGCTCGTGGAAACTATTCCATCCCACGTAAATTGTGACTAAATTAAGATCAAATTCATAACATTTCGTACTATACTACTAATGCGTTAGAATGAAAATTAAGAAGTATCTAGTATGACTTAACTAATTTCGGAACACTATTTAACCATCTTGTCCGAGGCTATACCAAGACAGTATTTTCCTAGATTTATGCTTTGGAATTTTCTTTACTTTAGATCAGCAAGAAGAATAATTGCTCTTCGCCTTATGAAAATTACTAAGCAAGTACTGAAAGGGACTTAAATGTACTCATATGTAACTCGAACAAGCAAATAGCACGCGCACTGTAGACGCAAAGAGCAGTGCTAAGGAAAAAAGCTCCATACGGAATTTCGCTGTTCCTCAGGAGGATATACAGATTCCTCCGCTTTGCAAAAGGGGTCACTCAAGATTTCCAGCACGGCGGCTTCATCTTATCCAGCGTGCGTGTTCACTTCAGCAAAGCCTTGGGGGGAAGGGGTCCCTCCGGTAAGGATCATTTGAAACCTCTTTGGAATAAAAGAGGAAGCCTCGGAATACTTTTGCTCTTTGAGGGAGATGAAAAAGAATGTTAGCGGTTTTGGGACTTCTGGCGGTTGTGTTTACAGTTTCTTTTGTCTCCAAGTCATCCATGTTTCTCGTGTCGTACATTGTTTTGTTGCCATGTGATATTGCGACTGAATTTGTCATTGTCATGATTCATTTCCCTGCTTCTTTACTCCTCTCAAGGTCAAGGTTTCGCCTTTTTGTCTGTCTTATTTTTGTATTTGTTATGTTTCTCTACATCATTATTTTAACATTAATTCTTACGTAAATATACGGAAGATTTAGAAGAATAAAATTGTTGGAATCCGGAAGTGAGATGCAGATGTAATGATGCTTAGGTTCCTCACGTACATCGTGATGTATAATTACTTATGTGTTTTTTATCAATAGCTTACGTTTCATTGAATTTTGTCCTTTTGTTTCTTTTTTGATTTCTAAATATAAAGCAATCAGCTTTCATAACTATGAAGGCAATATTCATTTATAAAAGTATAATTTTTCGTATTTTTAACCCTTCATTTATTCTTAAAAATTCATCCCAATGTTTCTGTAAAAGACGCACTATTTGTACCAACGCCATCTACACCTGAGCACTTTCCAAGTTAAAGGATCGCATTATTAGTTCGCAATTAGGCACAGACTATTATGGAAGCACTTTCATTCGAAAGAGAAAGAAAGGGTGCATAAAAAATTCCAGAATCCCATCTCCTCAACTCGTTACTCCACACCTTTTTCTCTTTTCTACCACCCTTTTTCGCGCCCAAAAAAAATCCCTTAAATGGTACAGATTCCACAGCTGCGGTTTGCAAATCGATTCCGCATTTCTTCTTTTCCTCCGCTGAAGCGAGAAATCCAAGTGGGTTGATACAAGTCCTGGGAAAAGGCGATTTGAGTCGCGGGATAAGGCGGTGCTTCTGCACCCAAGAGTAGGGCTCCTTGGAAGGGGAGGGGTTGCCAAGGGAGGCGTACCGGGTCACGGCCCTCCCTTCTTTGAGACACAAACCACTCCATCCTCCATGGCCCTGCGGCTTCAGCGCCTTCCACAAACCTCTCTCATCCTCCATCCAGTCACAATAGCCACCTTCCCAACTTCCAGCTTTTATTTCGTGGAAAACTTGGGGCGGCCAACTTTCATATTTATGTGGGTTTTTGTTTTATTGCGTTTATCCAAAGGAGTTTTTTTCGGGTGTTTTCCGAGTCTTTCTGCGCATTGGAAATGTCCCCAAGAGTCCCCGGGCGGTGTTTGGCGGTGGGTTTTACCAAACAGGTTATGGAGTTAGACCCAGAGAGGGCCTCTGGGAGCAGAAAGAATGAGGAATCAACGACGCTTGGTTTTCTGTCGACTTTTCGATGTGTTACTTTCCGAGTAAACAGGGATCCGAGAGGTTTTTGTTTTTCTCTGAAGTTGCTGCGAAATGTCTCTTGGCTCGGTCAACCGAGGCGTATTTATTTACAGTTCGTCGTCGTTTAGCGTTTTTTTCATGTCTGTTTGTCACTTGTACAACTTGAATGATCGTTTTAAATGTAGACTGAAATTAGTCGTGCCAAATTTATGTGAACACGTTGATGTATCTAAAATTTATATGGTCAAAAATTATTTATATTCATGTTAACTCTTTTTTTAACAGTTTAATTTGGAAAATCGTTTTAGTATTTTTATCGTTATTTAGTTATTAACATGCTTCTTTTTAATATATCTTAGAATTGATTTCTCTAGACTCACTCTACGAATACTTAATATTTTCCCACGTTAAGGACCTTAATTATTCATGGTTTGAATCAACATTTTACATTTGCCTTATATCATCAAAGTTTTTCGTATTTCTGTTATGATACTAAATCAAAGGCATTGCGTATACTACATTTTCAATTATGAAAAATACTCTTTATCTTCCAAAACTCATTTCAAAACTGGGTTAGAATTCTCTAATTATAAATTATTCAATTTTTTAATAGAACTATTTATTCAGTGTGCGATACTCAATCGAAGGATACATTCTCTACTTCATCTAATATATAAGCAATCACACTCAGAAAATAGGTAGAATCTATCTTAACTTCTTTAATTCATTGAATATATATCTATCTTTGATTGGAATAAAAACTATATGTTGATAACCGTAACCTTGTGGAAGAACATCTCATAATCTAATTCAGAACGAACGAATATATCATTTCTGAATTAGACTTTGGTTGAAATATTCACTTGTTGAAAAAATAAGTACCGAGTTCCAGATTTAGAAAAAGCAATTGCAGCACAATGCGGTGGATAACCAGCGTGGTGAGCGCGATCTATGAAAACTCTACCGCTGACATGTGTCCGTTCGTTTATCTCCAACGCGGCGAAGACACTCCCATCAATTGTGCGCGAAAAGGCAGAAATAAACCCCCGCAGCCGACTCTGGCACATTGACAGTGATTCAGTAAAAGGTCTTCCGTGATCCAAGGACTCATTCGTTGATTGCCACTCGGCTGCATTAATATCTCAGATGCAGTGATCACCATTAGCCCACTATCCCGCTGCTTCAATATCCCGTCTTCTATGTTACGTTCCAGCCCCAAATTTCTCTGTGCGAAAAGTCAATCAAACGTTCCTCGATATTAATCTATTACATGCTCTTTTTGACCTAAAATATTTGTTCTCATTCGTGCTGTAACTATTAAATTACTTTTCGCAATTGATTTTAGGTATTTTAAACTCGTTTCTAAACATTTAAGGCCGAATGTATGAATTAATATGTAATAAGGAAACTGATACATCGATTATTGGCTTAATAAGTTTCAAAGTAATTCTTATTGCTTACTTATTTAAAGAACTAGAGATCCTATCAGAAACCTTTACTATATCCATAAAATGGTTTTCGTTATTGGCAACTTCTAAAAACACAATATTCTATAGTTTCCCATTAAAATTAAGAACTTAAAATAATCCTATAGAAATTTTGAATACAGTTATCAATTCATTACTGATAAAAAGAGTTCAATTTTGATAATATGTTTAACTTTACAACCTAATTTTCTAATTAAATTGACGAATAGGAGAATTACATCATTTATGATCACTTTGGAAAGGAGTTTTCTTTGACCGTGTTACTCTTACACGGAGTCTTGCTTTGAATGCCCAAAGCAATTGACTCTGCTAATATGTTCATTTAATAGCTACGAACCATTGAAGTGATGTAACAAACATGTGATTATTGATGTAAATGAATGCGCAAAATACAAGCAACCTACCACGATGGCATAGGAACGACACATTTACATCTTAATACGCCAGTAGCCGGTGTATGAGAACACAGGGGATTTCAGCGTTGTCATGGGACGCTGATATAACGGAACGCTGGTCTTAAGGGCTTAACGTAACCTTAGAATTTTCGATGGTTAAAGGTAAGGCACATTGGGGTTCGTAGTTGAAAAAATAACGTAGCAACCGAAGTATTGCAAACAGTTCGTTAATGCTAAGTAATAATTATAATTAAAATGAAGTGTACAGAGAGCGTGTTCTCTTTTTTATTTCGCTTTATTATGCATCTATTATTAAATCATCTGCGAAATTTTGCAACATTGGTTGAGTTTCAATCCATATAAATCTATTTTATTAAATTATAAATTACTGTTATATTTTTACGAACTCAGATTTTTATCTTGGGTAGCCTTATTCATAGATTCCATAAACATTATCTCCTTGGTGTCACATTGATAAAATATCAACCTGAAAACAAATACATATATTAGACCTTTTCAATAGAATTGATGTGTAAATGTTGGTGAATTTCGTTACAAATCAAGCAAATTTTTTGTTTAATATAATTCTTTTGATTTACATCAGACCCTATTACAGTCACAATACATCTAAAAATGTCGAAACAATAATAAAATATTCCTTATCAGCCACCAATTGGTCATTTGAGCGATATCTCTATTCAAAACGATTTATTTCAGTCTTTTTCATAACAGAACGCTTGTCATAAATAATGCCCTTATGACGAAGAGGTAATCCAGCATAAATTTAGTCTTTCCTCATTTCGATCCACCATTACGCTCAAAATTACGTTGCTTATCTCTTTAAAAATGTATACGGAATACTTCCGAAAAAATACACAACAACGATTTTCCCTTAATCGAGATTTTCGTCGAGATGCAAAATGTATGTCAGCTCTGTCGTTAAAAATTTAATTGCTCAGGGTTGACTGGCCTCGTTTAAACTATTTAGAGGTGAAAAAAGGAACGATCTGTAGAATTTTTTTTTTAACAACGTATGGGTCAATACATACGCGCTAATCCCAGAAATAATGAGTGTATCGCGCATAATAGGCCATCCTATTGTTTGGAACTCAATTTTGTACAGATGGTATCGTAACCCCCTCGCACGCGGTTGATGGGAGCTCTCTGTCCCACGGAATCGCTGAATTTTATTAATTTATGAAAATCGGTGACCGGAAACAGTCAACTAATTATTCTTTTTTGAAATGCGCGTTGCTATGGGAAGGGAATAAAATGGCCGATTTTGAGCCCGTGCCTTGTTATGACGTTTTACGTTAAATTATCTTATTCTGATACAAAGACACAATTTAATCTGCGATGATAGATAATGTATTAATAATAATAGATTAAATCTCATATATGACAAAGCTATAGCTGTTTAAATCAATACTTTCCTAGATTTTCCAGTCATAAGCAATATTTTAATTTTTAAATAAATCTAGTTAGAACAAAATGTATTTAATGTCATCCTTCTATTAAACCACTTACTAATATACTGATATTTCATGCGTAATTAATTCATAGTGCCATATAAGGAGTAAACGAGGAATACACTAAGCTATTCTATCTTTAGACTTAGTCACATCCCATCACGGTATGCATATATTCATGTCTATGTACTCATAACACCTCGAAACATTAATTCAGGACAAGTTCATCACCAACGACTTCAGGCTAAACCTTGACTTGGCTTTGTTTAGTTTACCTGAATATATTCAAGAACACTCTCTCCACTTAGATGAACTACAGGAAGTAAAACTATCCTACGCTGATATTCAGTTCTTGTGTCTCTCTTTAGAGGACATATTTCCCCAACAGAAACTCCCATTTTCTACCCTTTTAAAAGGGGTCAGCCTATTCCCATCACATATTCACACCGTACGCTATCTATTTCTTATGGACACACATTTTTCTTCCTCAAAAAGCAACCCCTTTTACGTTCCTTCGTAGGGTTTCCCTTTATCACAAATTTCCCTCATATTTTACATTCCCACCCCATGCCGATCATTTCTTCACACCTTCCTAGTTATTCACCACTCGACGCCCCGCTGTTTCCCCAGACTAATAGTACGTCACTCTCGGGGAATTTCCAGTTCTTCGGAGTTCTCTCACGTCGTCCCCGTTTTATGAGGCCCTCCTCGCAGTCCACTCCTCCACACCCAAATCACAATCCCTCCTCCAGGAGAAGTGCACCCTCCCCACCGGCCCTTATTTTCCAACCATCGCTCGTACGTCTCCAACCGTCCAAGGATGACGTGCCTCGACGTCAAGGCGTTGGAATTCTGAGACCGCCGTGGGAATACGTAGTAGTAGTAGTGCCTCAGGCGATGTACTCGATTCCTCCTTTTTTCGATTGATAAATACGAATCGTGTGTGCGCTCTTTTCCAGCGGCTTCAAAATAAACAGCCTGCAGTTCCAAAACGGGTATTGTTTTGAATGTTTCATTGTGGAGGCTCGTTGTGTTGAGGAAGATTTGAATTTAATGATTCACACGCCGCGGCGCGTGTTTTTCGTGTTAAAGAAGACAGTTTTCCTTTCTGAGAGTTTTGGTATCCGAAGGGTCAAGGTAATTTTAACCATTTATCTGTGTATTGCCACTGATTTTTAAACGATACTTGTAAATTGTTGGTTGAGTGATATTCTATTTATATAAATGAGAGCTATATTTTTAATCATACGTGCTCAAATTTTTTCTCTGAATTGAAGTATTCATATCTTCAACTTAATGCTCCATCCATCTTGTATGTTTACCATAAAATTAGAAATCAAAAATTCTCTATCACAATCGGTTGACTTCGTAGCAATAGATAGCTGAAATAAATAGCTATATTTTTGGTGTTTAAAACACCACATTTAGACTGAATAATATTTCTCGAATATTTTCATTAAGGCTAATGTACTCTCCCATGTAATTTATTTTCACTGATTAATCCACCTAAATTAGATACTGCACGTATTGCATAATTTAACTTATTTTAAATACAATTTCATTTTTATATCATAGCTCATTGTTAAAGTTTATCACACTTAGTGTTAAAAGTCTGTATTATTCATATATTTCATTAAATAAGAAATAGAGAGTTAATACGAGTTAAACATATAGTAGTAATCTCCGACATAGTAGGAATCTAGGCTTTCACTAATCCACCTTTTACCACAATAGATAATATTAGTAGTAATTAATAGTTTATTATGTATAGTTATTATAGTTTCAGAAGTATAAATATGTTAACCAAAGTTATTTACGTATAATTCTACAAAACAAAGCAACCCTTAACCTATACTACAACAGAAAAAAATTTATAATGACCCAGTAGCGATTTTCACGAACAAGTAATTCCCATTCGTGTATCCATTCCAGTTGATGAGTTCATAATCCAACCACGAAACTATTCCTCTCACATTTGGTGCCGTCGAGCGATGAAGTTATCACTCCCGATCATCCATCATGCTCCTTGCCCATTATGTCAGCCTCCGGGCGTCACCCAACTTTCTCCCATTCTTGTCTCCAACTCGCGGTCTCCAAGGAGAGTGTTCGTTATTTAGGAGAGGCGAAGGGATTTCTTTTTTTATGTCCTCCAAGAACTTGGAGCCCCGATCCTTTGGTTGGGATGGCACAGATGTCAGTATTGGACACTAATGCAGATCTGCTTTGTCCCTCGGTGTTGAGACAGTCTGAGTGATTCGTTATGAGATGAGAGGTGCATGTTGGGATGGAATGGTGAGATTATGAGGACAATTGTGGCCAAAGCGAATGGGTGTGGATGTTTTTAAGAGTTGGGAATTGTGGGTATCATCATTCCATTGGTTAAAAACGGAAACATATTATTGAGTGTTTTATAGATAAGTGATATTATTTTAGATTAGGATGTGGATAATACGATATTATCCATGTGTATCGAATTTTTAGAGATGTTGACTTTGTTTTTTTTTGTTTTTAAAAATTATTTTCTCGATGTGTCTTATTACGATTTGCAAAATATTTTTTGCTATAAGCATTTTTTTATATGATTTTTTTTTTACCTTTGCATGATAGCCCCTTTCAAGAGATCTTGCATATAGATGTATAACCATTAATTATATTTCTTGATTTAGGATGAATAACTTCATATTTATGTAATTCTAAAGTGGAGGTTTGTAATTATTGATTATGTTGCCAATTTATCTACAAAGCTAATCGTAGATAAACAGCTGGTAATTATTTACGAACGAATATAAACGTATTAAATATTTTATTATTTGAAGTTGGCATCTTTCTTGAAATTTTTATTTATCATTAAAAATACAATTATTAAAATTAATTACATTTGGATACCTGAAGGTGTGCATTAATTTATCATACAAGACTTGAGTAGCCAAAAGTATATTCTTTACCATGCGCCAATTTCGGAAACGTTTTAGAAGTTTCACATACGATTATTTAGGACAATCGCTCATCGCTGGTAATTTACGATAAGATTTATAGCACATATGGCTCATAAAGATAATGATTTATTATTTTATAAATATACCATCAAGTCTACCTGAAAGAAGATCCTTTCAGCGAAACGGCATCTTTGTAAAAGATCAAAGATAAGCACATAATGATACCCCAAACGATTCTCACATTACATAGCTTATTAAGGAATAGGGAATTACAATTTCGACCTTGTTCCACCGCACACTCAAATCAGCACCGATCTAGCGCCGCCACTCCCCCACACGTGAAAAGGGCAAAACATGCCCTTCTTTCATTCCTCTGCCGTACATTACTATGATTGGTCCATCTACCAAGATTAGGCCCGTTGATCTTTGTAGCCCTCGGGCAGGTCCCTCAAACACCTCCGCCCGGCCCACCCTTTCGAGGGCCCTTTCTCACGCTGCCCCGTCCTTAATTTCCCGTTCGGGTCCTCTTTCCGGTTCAATCAATCGAATCCTCCTTGTTTCCACTCTCCGCTATTCAATGCCACTTTCTCATATCCACGTAGTCACACGATTCCGAAAAGGTTCATTTTCTGCGGGATTCACATCGGAGCTGCGCTAATTCCTACTCTTTGCTATCTTTCGTTTTGTGAGGGCGTATTGTTTATACTCGTAGCGTGGTTACGCCTGGCGGATGTTTTTGGGGTTAGTGAAGCTCGTATAATCGTGAGAGTGTATGAATGTAAATTAATGCTTTAGAAGAGTGTGGTACTTCTTGATTAAGTATGTATACTAATCTATTGTTCTGTTACATTTTAGGATTATGTTATATATTTTAAAACGTATAGGATGATTTTGTGAGCGTTTATTTCAAGGAATTTTTTTCCTTATACAGATAAACGTAGCGTTCTAAACTTAGACAACTAGAGCTATTAAAATGCTCTATTGCTATCGTATAAACATGATTTTTTTTCTTTAACTTAAAATTAATATAAAAATGGTAGAAAGTTCATGATTCTTTTGACGTTTAGAATTCCAAGTTATAATTTTCATCTTTTTTTCTTTCAAGCCTCTTATTTCCTTATTAAATTCTTCCCTTTCGTGGCACACATTTTTTCATTTACATTAATAAGGAGGGAGAAATATTTGCGTTTGAATTAAAATATTCGAGACTATTAGCGTTCATAGAACGAAAATATGTTCCATTTACTGAGTTAACTTCTATTATTGGTAGTTTAATTATAACGGTATACTTATTTATCATTGTTCAATATAAGTTGCTAGGCAATAAGTTGCTAGGACCAAATGTATAAGACATTTCAGTGATTTAATGAACAGTAGACTCGTGTATATGTATTTAAATAATTTTTCTTCAAATGTATATTCGGCCATTTTATAATTTAATGATACGGAGAGGGTAAATTACAGGTTAAGCTGTAAGTTAACTTTCACAAAAAGCACAAAATTTTTAGTTTATTTTGTCATTGCATAAAATTTTAGGTATATTAAGTCCTTGAGTGGAACTATAAAAATAACTAAATGACGTGTTCGAAATTGAATAAGAGTGACATCTATAAACGTAATATGGAAAACATATCATTGTTGAGTCCAAAAAGCAGGTTCTAGGTGGCGTGTGGTGAATTCCTGTTTGAATCAATATAGAAATCCTCTCTTAGAAGTTAGTTTCCTCCCTTGCATCCAAGCCTTCTTTATTCTCATTACCTAGGGTTGTTTACGCAGAGGATAGAGTGGATCCCTAAGAGTCTGAAGGTAACAATCGAATCGAGGCGAGCAAACAATGCAAAGGTCGATAGACAACAGTGTGACCCACCATCGTTGAGGAAAGGCCAAATATTACGTCACTCGCGGTCTTTGGGTTCCAATTGTCATGCGGCACCTTTGTTGTCACGATTGTTACACGTTTTTGGAGTTTGGGGGAAACTCATTGTTGAATATCTTTGTCGTCTTGACTAGGCGATTGTCTTAAATCATTAGAATAATTGGACAATTCAGTCTTTGATGAATGTTGATCCGAAAACTTTTCTGAATACCTCTTTTAATGAAGTTTCATCATAGTAATTAAGAATAAATGCATCCTGTTAGATTTAACTTCATGCAGTACTTCATGTTGTTTTGATAATTGACAAATATTCTCTCTATTATGATGAAAACTAAAATTAGTAAACTGGTTTTTATCTCTTCGTATTTTCATTAATATGCGTAATCAAGATTTTAATTTTTCTCTTACAAGATATAACGTAAAATATATCATGGCAGATGTTTTGATTTAAAGATAGAATACTCATTCCTTTAATCAACACTTTATCTAGCAAGTTCTTATATTTATGCATGAAGACGAATTTATTCAAAGGAATTTTTGTCCTTTATTTTTTTAAATCTTAATTTATGCACAGTTTTACCATACTGAACTTTTAATAAATTGCCTTAATTTCCAACGAATTGACTTAAATTTATTTATTTATTTAATGACCATTGAAGAAGAGTATATATTAGAAAATAATTCTTAATTTAGGATCTATCGACTACGATGAAGTATCTTAACGTTCATTACGAGCAACTATACATTTATTTACGATTTCTCCAAAAGCTTTAAGTTAACTTTAATGCCTTGAAAAGATCAATCGAAAACGAATGCCAACTGTAACAATCTACCGTTTGGAACAGAAGATGTAATGCAGAATTTTATCCAATCAGACGGATAGTTATTCCCGCGCCTTGTAATGGACATCGTTCTATATTCTTCGGAAACGGGAGCACAGTTCCTGGTAATCCATTGCAATTATGAGGGACAGACATTCTTCGAATAATGGGGCAAAGAGTCGTAGGAAGCATTTATCGAACGGTCGAATTAATGGGTTTGGCTAACTAATGCCCGTTCCGTACGTGGCATCGCTATGAACCCATTTCCCTCGTCGTATCATTACCAGAAAAGGATCAGTGGATTGAAGTAGTCTAGAAATTGCATCCGCCTAGAGGAAAACAAAGTGTGTCTGTTCCTACTCTACCTTTAGTGCAATTTTTCCTTTGCCTTTGGTATCCATGGGGATTATAGTCGATTATAAATGGATACGTAAATGTTAATGTGGACATTTGCCTTATTTCATGACGGTGGAATTGATTCTAAAGCTTCTTTTCTCCACGGAATGCATGAGCGTTAATTAAAACTTCCTTCTTGCAAGAGGCACGGTTTTGTTTGAATTTGCTCTACCTATTGTGAAGGCTTCGTTGGCAAGGAAGCAATTGTTGTAACCTAGATACTTTTTAATTCATTGTCAATTGAAAAGGAATGGACACTTCAAATGTTATTATATTAGAATAGAGATATGATTATTGTCTGAAAATAAAGTTTCAGTAAAACGCGTTCTTATCAATATAATTTATTTTAAAAATCAGAATAGCTTTTTGAAAAATTAGTATAACAATTAACGTGATTCATTGTAACCTATTATTTGCAATTATGGTATTATTATTAATGGTAGTAAAACCAATAAAGAAAAAGAAAATAATTGATGCTAATAATATAATTTCGAATTGAATCAATGGAGTAGGTAAATTTAGGAAACAATCCAAAAATTTTCTGAGTTTTAAATTGTTTTTTTATACTTTTTCTTTATTCAGTGGATATGTTCTTTTTGAGTGTTCTAAGGCATTCATTTCAGCCGGAGTTATTCTGCCATTTATGCGGAACAGCATAAATTAAAATTCCCTAATTTTTATTTTTTAATCTACACCACATTCTTTTCTCTTAATCACAATCTCATATTTTTTTACTTAATTTTAAATTATACAACCCCCTCTCATGTGTATAAGTTTTCGAATTTTCAAAATTAATATTTAGAGACGAAATTACAAAATCATCCTTTCATCATTACGGAACTCTTTCATGTCGAAAATTCAAGGGCTTATATTATCAATCTCATTATCCATTGATGAAAAAACGTAATTGGAAGTGGTATGAAGCTAATGGAGCGTCTGTCTTGGCTTGAAGAAAGCTTTAAACTTAGCCGAGGGAAATTTTAGAAAAGAATTTTATTTAGAAGAGTTTTTTTTTAAGATGCTTCGGTATGTACCTATTACGATGGAGTACGAAAATTGGCTAGAGAAAGGAAGCATGTGGAAAACTAATCTAAGCATCTGAGGATAAGGAAATGTTGTGTAAAGTTTGATGGATGGATTCTGATGGAGCAATTCATCATAGACGGAGAATTCAACCATTTTGAGGAGAACTGCGTCTCTTTAATTATGTGGATCAATGAACGTTCTTCTTGCAGCCTTTTCAATTTCAGAAAGAGATGAGTTTTTCATCAAGTTCTACTTAGTATGCTTTATTGGCTGCTTTCGTTTTGGAGTACTTTTTCCATTAGAGTTGAGCTAGGAAAATAAGTGAATTATCAGAATGAGGCCTCGGAGTGGTTTATTTGCATACTTGCGCTAGATATCGTAAGATCGTTTTGTTCAATATGTAGGCAGTTTTCAGTTTTCACCTATATATATATATATCTATACATATAGACGCTTCGGGGGGATATATATCTATACATATAGACGCTTCGGGGGGATATATATAACATATATATATATAGGATATTAATGTCAGGCCCAAACCGCTTTGGCCACGGAGCCGCCGATTTTTTTCCGTAATGGCCAACTAAATCTCACTTAGGAAAAATTGGGAAACCAACCCTACCTATCATGGGTTCGATTCTAGGAGGCCCCCAAAATCGACTTTCCCCATTTAGAATGCATTGGGCCGTTTTTCAAATGATTTTAAAAATACTTTCCATTAACCTAGAAGGATAAGATTTCATGTAGCTATTGCTACTATATATATCTACGGAAAAATGCTATCGCTTACGTGTAACTGGTCATGGGTTCGATGCCAGGAGGTGAAAAAGTTTCAAAATTCGAAAAATCGTAGCTCTCTTAATATGATATATAGATCATTGAAACTTTTTACACGTATAGATACGTACCTAATGTACTTTGAAAAAAATCAATATTTGCCTACGTGTCACGGGTTCGATTCCAGAGCGTCCCGTAATCTCGATTTTCCCCGTTAGGAATGCATGGGGTCGTTTTTCAAATAATTTTAAAAATACTTTCCATTAAGTTAAAATAATAAGATTTCATGGAGCTATTGCTAATATATACGTCTACGGAAAAATGTAGTATTTTACGTACAATCGGTCCTGGGTTCGATGCCAGGAGGTGAAATATTTTTAGATTTTGAAAAATCGTAGCTCTCTTAATATGATACATAGATCATTCAAACTTTCTACACGTATAGTTACAAACATAGTGTACTTTAAAAAAAATCAGCATTTGCCTATGTATCACGGGTTCGATTCCAGAGCGACCCGTAATCTGGATTTTTCCCGTTTAAAATACATTAGCCATATTTCCGAATGCTTTTTACAACACTTCCCAACCGCGCAGAGGTTAAAAGTTTCACACAACCATTAAAGGGACAGTTTTCATAAAAAAGCTATCCTAAGACTATCGTAAAAGGTCGTTGGTTCGATGCTAGGGGGCGTTAATTAATTCTCCATGTGAAATACATAGGGAATTTAGGACTCATTTTAAGGTACTTCCTAAATGATATTCCTTTTGTAATTCGGGGTGTTTATAAAGTCCGCCATACTCAAGCGAAAGATTACAGTAATTTGAGCAGGATGACCTTTTATCGACGCCGGGGCGGGATTTTAGCTGCCGAAAGAAATGCATCGGAAATCGTATTCAGTGCATTTTCAGCTGCGTTAATGCCCTTTACTTTATGTTTAGCAACGTTTGAGCAAAGTAATCTTTCGAAAAAATTTATTATTCACTAAAGATAAATTATTGCATTGCTTGCTGTAAGCAAGCGCACCTTTACTCGTATATATATATATATAACATATATATAGGATATTAATGTCAGGCCCAAACCGCTTCCGCCACGGTGCCGCCGATTTTTTTACGTAATGGCCCACTAAATCTCACTCAGGAAAAATTGGAAAATCCACCCTACTTATCATGGGTTCGATTCTAGGAGGCCCCAAAAATCGACTTTCCCCCGTAAGAATGCATGGGGCCGTTTTTCAAACTATTTAAAAAAATACTTTCCATTGAGATAGAACAATGAGATTTCATAGAGCTATTGCAATTATATATATCTACGCAAAAATGCTATTTTTTACGCGCAAGCGGTCATGGGTTCGATGCCAGGAGATGTAAAAGTTTCAAATTTCGAAAAATCGTAGCTCTCTTATTATGATACAAGGATCATTCAAATTTTTTACATTTATAGGTAAGTACATAATATACCTCGAAAAAAATCAACAGTTGCCTACGTGTCACGGGTTCGATTCCAGAGCGTCCCGTAATCTCGATTTTCCCCGTTAGGAATGCATGGGGCCGTTTTTCAAATAATTTTAAAAATACTTCCTATTAAGTTAAAAGAATAAGATTTCATGTAGCTATTGCTAATATATATGTCTACGGAAAAATGTAGTATTTTACGTACAATCGGTCCTGGGTTCGATGACAGGAGGTGAAATATTTTCAGATTTTGAAAAATCGTAGCTCCCTTAATATCGTACATAGATCATTCAAACCTTCTACAAATATAGATACATACAAAATGTAATTAGAAAAAAATCAGCATTTGCCTATGTATCACGGGTTCGATTCCAGAGCGACCCGTAATCTCGATTTTCCCGTTTAAAATACATAGGCCATATTTCCGAATGCTTTTTATAACACTTCCCAACTCCGCAGAGGTTCAAAATTTCACACAGCCGTTAAAGGAACCAGTCTCATTTAAAAGCTATCCTAAGATAGTCGTAAAAGGTCGTTGGTTCGATGCTAGGGGGCGTTAACTATATCTCCATTTGAAATGCATAGGGAATTTAGGGCTCATTTTAAGGTACTTCCTGAATGAATTTCCTTATGCAATTCGGGGTGTTTATAAAGTCCACCATACTCAAGCGAAAGATTACAGTAATTTTAGCAGGATGACCTTGGTTCGACGCCGGGGCGGGATTTTAGCTGCCGAAAGAAATGCATCGGAAATCGTTTTCAGTGCATTTTCAGCTGCGTTAATGCCCTTTACTTAATGTTAAGCAACGTTTGAGCAGAGTAATCTTTCGAAAAATTTTATTATTCACTAAAGATAAATTATTGCATTGCTTGCTGTAAGCAAGCGCACCTTTACTCGTATATATATATATATATATATATATATATATATATATATATATATATATATATATATATATATATATATATATATATATATATATACTTGAGTATATATATATATATATATATATATATATACTTGAGCTGAGCGTAAATTCTTACTGTATATTATAGGACTTCACGGAAAAGAAATTCATGACATATCCAGAAACTATACCCCTATGTTTCATACCCTATTTCCTATAATTTACCTGGCAAAAATCCAATATGAGTTCCTACCTTATAATACCATCTATCATGTTATGAAGACAATTCGTGAAAAGTTTTGCGTCAATAAACACCTTAAAAAGAACTTTAAATGTAATTTTTTGAGTGAGAGGAAAAGGCCGTATGAAATGACCAATTTAAATCATAATTATTGAGAACGGACACAAAGGTGGATATTGACCAGAATTTAGTTTATAATTAAATAAGAAAAAATGAAATTATAATATGAATAGTGAAACGTAGATTAGAATATTAGGTGATACAAATAATAAATTCAATTACTGTAAACTTACCCAATTATTCATTTACTAATCATTACATATATTAATAAATAATCTCTCAACCATTATATGTTAAATAAGCCCCTGATAATAATTAATGATGAGATTTTAATTATAGATCCACTTCTTCTGTATAATCCTTCTAAACAGCTGGAATTTTTGAGCATGGAAGGGATTAAAACATCGAAGCGGCAAAGTTAACCGTTTCCCCAACCAGACCATATTGCGCGCAACGAACCATCCGAGCTAACGTGACGTACCGGAACATTCTGGCAGTCGCCTTCCTACCAGGTGTTAAAGACTTAGGCGGGCTATGCTTTTAATCATTTTAACCGTCCCGTGATAATGAGGAGGAGGCCCCACCCATCTAAGGGGTGCAGATGAAGAGACCACCAGGTTGACAAATCCTCGGCAGAGGTGCTAAATAGTGGAATATTTAGCCGTCCCTTTGATGAAATGCGTGAGCTAGTGCAATGCGGTTAGTGAAAGGGTATCTCTCCTTAACCTGAAGATATGCTTCCACGTCTGGATTCGCCTTCGCGGTTCGTTGCCCGTGTCGATACACACCTTTCACCATTATAACCCCTCCGATATACCTTTCTCACCGTTTCCATTTAGCGCTTTGTTAGTCTTACGGTTACCAGGGTAGCGTACCCTTGAGAATGAGCTATTTGACTTAAATTGTGGATGGACCGCACCGAAGGAATATCGATGACGTAAAAAGGGCCCGAATTAATAGGAATCGATGGAGAATGAAATTGATCTGCCAAATTTAACTCTCTCTATGATCTGAATACGAAGATTCAATCGAAAGAGTCATACTATATGTGTTGCACCATAAATGTACTTATGTACTGTATAAATTATAAGAAATTTGATTTATAATAGCTTTATATTGTTATAATATTGTTAAACATCATTTACGATGCCAATTGTCGATCTTCAAATATAAATTTTTGCAATAAAATTAAGTTTAATTCAGCAATTAATCTTCAAATAATATTTACGTGGTTCAGTATTTACTTGGAGGCTTTTTGTATCGTTTCAAACAATTTAGAAACGCACATATAGCTCTATGCTACCAGGTGGTTCCTATATAAAATTACTCGTATTTTAGTCTATTAATTAGATGATTAGAAATGATTTCATATTATTTTTATAGCTTCAATTTCCATCTGGAACTAAAACATTTTCCTCATCCTCATACTCTATTTTTTCTACTAATGAAATTGCTTATGAAAAGGTCGTGTATATTTATCACAAAAAGCGAGGTTTACTAAATAAAAAGTAAGAAAATTTTTCGTGGTAAAATTTCAGCGCTAGGAAAAATAACATTGCCTCCGAAATTAGTTAAAATCTTCCGCTAAACGAATTCCAATTGGAGTTCCATTCCCTTTCTCTTCTACGTAAAATCTATGCAAAACTTAGCAATCCTTCTCAAATTACTCCCACTGATACTTCCATTACACCCACTCCCTCCGCTACACCAATACATAACTCATCTCAACTGCCTAACGGATGGCGATAATGAAGTGCCGACTAAATTAATTTCCCCGAGACAGCCTCTGTTTGGTTTTCACGACTTTTTTTCCTTCAAAAGTAGAAGGGAACGCGGGTATTTACTTAACGTTTTAGGAAGGAAATTGGGAGTTATTATTTTTCGAATAGCGGATGAAAAATGGCTGAAATTCGCCGGGTCGTTACCCGCAATAAATGAGTTACTCTTCGAATGCGCTGAGCAAATATGTTTTCGTAATGCGGAAGATAAAGTGAGCAAAAAAGATGGATCGCTTTTGTGAGATTTTATGCGAACGAATTATGAACTTCGTTAAGCCATTCGAAACGAAATGTGTGCCTCGATTGAAATAAGATGGTTCGAGAAAAAGAACTGACAGTTTCAGTAATTGCTTGGTTTGATTGGATCTTTTTTTGGGAACTTCCTAATTAACGAAGTGTTTAGGAAATAAAATAGAAATACGTTTTAATTATAAGATGGAAATGTTTCAGAAATTTTTAGCACGGTATAGGTTTAAATCTAAGATGAAATTAACTCTTTAATTCATCATTTATTGATAATTTTTCATCGTAGTCTTCAAATTGATTCTACTCTCCTAATTATACAATTGAGCGCAATTAATTCCTTTTAATTCAGTTTCATTTTAATATTTTAAATATGCAAAAAAGTCGTTTAGCATCATCATTATAGCAGATTACCGGTCATTGGGATAACCGGGATAGAGTCTTCGTCTTGTAAGATATTTTTTCTTACGATTGTTAAATACTTGGATTTAGAAGAAAATACTTATTGTCTGATCAAATGTGGCTTTTTTAGTAAAAATTTCTATGCGTAAGTTAAAGCTGAAAATACTAATTGGATCTAACCTAATTTATTTACCATAATTCATTTTCTAAAGGAATAAAATAATAGTATTCTAAACATCCTCCCTTTAAAATTAATTAAAATAAATTACTTTTAATTTCAATATACGAACGGTTAATATTAAGTGTGAGTGAGTCTGATCGTGTCCGATGGAGGAGGTTGTTTTCTTTCCCTAGTTACGAGAGTGTAACATCCACGTAACCATGGGTGCCGTGTCATCTCTGTATCCCATCTAACCTTTCTAAGAGTACACAAAATTCGTTCCGGAAAAGGACTCGTTCGAAAACAGGTAAATCACTTCTCCTCTCCCCGGAGATAAAAAAGGAACGTTAATTAAATTTCCATGAAACAAGCGTCGTCCGGGTAACTGTGACGAACAAAAAAAACCTCGCTCAGGAAAAGTATAAAACAAGAGAGCGTCGGAAAAAAGGCCGCGCGGTAATTAATTCTGCTACCTCGGTATTCCGTAGACGCGTTCTGATTTCTCACCCGAGTTTTTTCGTTCGGACAAATTAAGCGGAATAAAAAGTCCGGCATTCCTTATCTCTTCGTCGCGATATCTTAATTAATCTCCCTCACTCCCGTTTCCATGGGGTGTGTTATCTCTCGCGCCAATGGATCGATGTATCACGGTTCGGAGAATTTACATGCGAATTCCAGGAAAAGGAAAATCCTCTACTTTTGCAATCCTTTTTTGTCTGCGGATTCTCGCTCTCTTCATTTCTATTCGAAATTTCCCATTTCCTGCGCGCCCTGCTAACCCCCCCCGCGCCATACCCAGCCTCCTTTTCGCCCAAATTCATTTTTTCTCGCAGCACTTTCACTTTCCTCCTTTTACTTTCACTATTTCTCGGAGACTTTCCCTAGAGACGCTTCCTTTTACGCTCCAATTGGTCGATGCTTCGTTGAACTGTTTTACCTGTCTTCTGAAAGTGCTTTCACCTTTTGATAATTACTAACGCCCTTGCTTTCATTCACTTTTTTATGGTGCTTCCTTTCACCTACCTTCCTCAGACGCTCTTATACGTGTTCTGATTGCGAGAAATCGCATCAGATTATCCACGATTTTTTAAAATTCTTTAAATTTATCTGTAAACCTATCTTCAGCTCAATTAGTTTCACTTTTTGTTCGCTGCACTTTCACTTTTTTCTTTGTTTTGTTCGAAATAAGCAACATTATTAGCACAAAGCTGATGTTCAAACTGAGTTTTAAAAATAGGAATTATCTAGAAAGAAAATATACTAGAAAGAATATATATTCTGATTATAACTCATAGCATTTATTAAGATGATCAGTTTGTTTAAAAGACATTATCTAGGGAACGTGAAGTAAGAAATAGCTGAAGAGAGCATACCTGCTCAATAAGATGAGAAGTGAAGCACGATCTTCTGTTGCTTAGAAACCTGTTAGTTATGAACAGTAAACTAATTCTTAATACATCATTTTCGCCTAATCATGAGTATTATCAGCAGGTTTCACGGAAATTACAGAGTTTAGATGGCATAAATAAGGATCGTTTATTCCTCAGATTATTAATCATTACCATAACAACCAAAAAGCATATTACCCTCATAAACTTGGACATATATACCTCAAGAGAAAATGAAAGATATATTTGTTTCATCTCTTTACGAGAAGTCCTCAAGAATGAAAACATAATCCCCATATTTTTGGCTATAAATTACATCGCGCAAGTACTTTGCATAATAAAAATATACTTTTGTAAATGAGCCCCGAGTTAAGAAAGATGAAGATCGCAGGAGTGGAAATTCTAAAGTGTCTGCCCTTTCTTAAGAAGGGGTTTTATATTCTCTCTTTTTATGTTTTCTTTCCGTGCTTGCAGTGGTAAATAAATCGGCCTTTTAGGCTTCATTCGTCAGTTGCTTTTTTAGACAATATTGTCCATTTCTTAGCATATCCCAACGTCTTAACTCGGATCCTTTTTCCCTCTCCTCAAAAGCCAGCTCAATGTCTTCATTTCCTCAGTTTAATGTCTGCAAAAACCGCTTACTTCGAAACCACTTCCATATATCCATATCATACATCTCTAACGTTATTTATTTTTTTCCAGACTGTGTTCGTTGGAAAATATTCGCTCAATCTCTCATTTCCTTAATATCTTCCCGTCTCTTTTTCCCAAATTTATCTTTTCTCTTTTAGTTTTCTTTGTCTCATTATGTTCAATATTAAATCGCTATTTTTCTTTACAATTTGAAGATTTAAGTCTCTTAGTATTTTCTTTCCTGCATATTTAATGTTGATTGTTAATCGAAATAATTTCATAGTCCCAGAAAAAAGAAAGAAAAGTGTCAGTTCTGCATCGGTTGGGCATAGCTACTTTCTTTCGTTTGTATTTACAGATTGAATACTTAGTATTGGATACCAGAATCTTTTATGTATTTCAGGGAATGCTAGAGCATCGAGTAGACAATTTTAAGACATGGAAACAATTGTTTCCGGGCATTATCGTATTTCTTATTATAAATTTTTGTCTTATGCTGTCCTTATAATAAATATATGTCATTTTTATTGCAATGTGAATATTCAATCTTTTTTTAACTGGGTTTTCCATTTAGCTAAAAAGTAACAAATGAGTTCATGCTTCGATTCCCGATGTTATAGAATTCTGTTGAAGTTTTATAATTCAATAAAATTGATATTAGTTGATATTCAATAATTTGATACAATACTAAATCTACCTTACCTTTACTTGTATATGGGCTAAGATAAATATTCATCTTGTAAATCTATGTTTGATTTTGAATCTCTTTTTCTTCAAATTAGGCGTTTTAATTATGTGGATTATATGACTAAAATTCGTCCAAAATAATTTTCGATATCAATTAATCATTATAATTTTTTTACCCACTTTCCCCGTATCGAATTTCCACTCCACTCCAAAAGTCTTATCCCTTCATCAGCCTATCCCACTCCACCAATTCCACTGTCTTAATTACCAATCTAACCGTGATTATTCCACCACACCGGTTGCTCATTACCCTCTCTTGTGACCTCCAATATACTATATATCCCTCATGTTTACTTTTATCTTGTTGCTTCAATTTCTTGGAATCGCATAAGCCCCTTGGAACTCCAGAGGCCACCCCCCTTTTCCCTTTCTTTCTGCCCTTATCTGTATTATCCGCCTTCCATTATTATTCCCCCGTCGCCCTCCCGCGGAGTATACACCCATTAATCCGAATTCTTTCGGCACGCAAACCCTTGTTCTCCCTATTCCTCCTTTCTTGGATTCCCTGTATTCCTTGTTCATTTGCTATGCTTCGTTATTAAACCCTACCCCTTCCCCTCCCCTTCCCCTCCCCTTCCCCTCCCCTCCCCTTCCCCTCCCCTTCCCCTCCCCTTCCCCTCCCCTTCCCCTCCCCTTCCCCTCCCCTTCCCCTCCCCTTCCCCTCCCCTTCCCCTTACCATACCCCTTCCCAGTAGCGCTTCCTTCCACCTCACCGTACCCCGCAATCCATCTCCTTGCCCACTTATATCCGCGACATTATTTCCCCCACTTTCTCTCCCATCTTCTGCGTCTATCGCCCTCTAGATTTATCTCCAGTTGTCGCTTTCGTTTAAGTCCGATGAAAAATTTATTCGCGTCCCTTAAGGATGTTCTTTTCTACCGTCTTGTCTACTCCTCCCTCCAATTCTCCGAGAGCTTTTTATTTATACTTCTAAGCGCGTCCGTTAAATGTTTGATTGCGTTTTTATTTTGGGGTCGAAATGGAGAAAGCTTTTCATTTCGGCTGTTGTCTTATTGCGTGCGATGACGCGATGTTTCTTTCGGGAAATATTACGCGCGGAGTTAAATGAAATACGCTCGTAATAATGTCTTAGTTGAGAGAAATTTGGGCTGATATATTCTCCTCTTTTAAATTTTATGTTTAACGCACGGAAGAATATATTCTTTTGAGATATGATAATAGTGGATGCTTTCTCATAAGCTTTGAAATGTTTAACCATCAAAAATATTTCGCTCAACATAAACTTAATCTAAGATGACTCTGATGGGTATTTTGTTTTGATAGTGTGACATTTATATTGCAACTCCCGAGAATTATTCATACATTTATATATTTTAACGTTTGAGAAGTTAATAATCACATGCTTTAGCTCAAGAAATTGAAATGCGACGTGATGAATTACCACAATCGTACATATAAATGAATCGTATTAATATTCAGAAAAGGAGAAAAGTAAGAAAGAGAGTTTTACAAGGGCTAGAAAAAAGGCTCGTATATCACTTTCAGCTTCTAAAGTTCCTCGTAAATAAATAATAGGAATGAATTATGTCGAAATATATGTATACATAGCTATAAAAAATTCATCTTCTTATCTTTTAAGTTATGGCACTATTTACTTATCAACCAAAGTAATTAAGTATAATTTTTAAAGTATCTACAAAAAAATGCAAAAAGTAAGCGGATGTAAATGTCCTTAGGAAAAGAAGAGAAAATAATGGGTGGGTAAAATATATGACTAGAGAAAACGTAATATATGATTAAATAGAAGGAAATGATCTACTTGTTAGTAATAATTTAAAGATAAGAGTTATAAGATAAGTTTTATGATATTTCTTAGCTGGTATCCAATACTCCAAGAAGGCCTTAATAAGTGCAATTCGTAGCCAAGCTTCGTATATTATTCGATGATATCATAAGAAATCAATAGGATATTCCCTTATGGTTTCTAATGAATTTAAAGCGAGCCAAAACTATTTATCTGCAAATTTTGCGCATTTACATGCACAGCCATGTTTTCCCCTTTTACTCCATTTCTTAGGATACTTCCTCGGGGCTTTTTATAACCTGTTTTTCTCGAACTCTCGTATTTTGTTTCCCATTATCCCGCTCACGTTCCCACTGTTTTTCCCTCCGTCTTTTCTTATCCATTTCTCCATCTATCTCATGTTCCGACCGTTCCTTCTTATGTCGTGGATGGAAAAATTCCCCTCCTTCAATTCCCACGAGGAATGCGTCCGTACGCTTAATTGTTTTCTTCCCCTTCAGCACACGAACTCATTCAATTATTTATTCCGATCCCTACTGCCGCATATTTTTTCCGAGAGCGATCTTTCACGATGCAATGTTTGTATTATCGCCGAGATGGGATGACTAAGACGACGGGCGGTAATTTTGGTGATGTAAGGTTGGGACAATGTCTGAATTAAGAAGGGTTTTCTTTTCCGGAGAGGAAATTGGTGCGTAGAATTTGCGAAAAATTACGAATACCGATTTAATTGTTCGTTGTTTTTATATGAGCAGCTTAGCGAAATAATGGGACGATTCGTATTTTGATATAATTGAATGTATGGAAATAAACGAATATCATGGATCGTTTTCAGTTCGAAATTTGAAAATATTCGTACATTAATGGTAGCTATACAAAATAAGGAATTCTTAGATATATTGATATCATTCATAATCAGTAAAAGAAATTTACTACCTTGAATTAACTCTTTATATTTTCTGTTGAAACAATCCGTAATTTGAAGCTCCATTTCAATGAATACTTTTCGTGGGATATATAATAGTCGATATAGTAAGAAATGTATGAAATCTTCTACGCCGTCTTAATTGAATCACATCTCTCTGTAACAGAAATATATTTTATTTATTATTTTTCGATTCATATTTGGTTACTGTTGTGTTTTAGAATACATTACTCATTTTCTGTGAAAAAAATTCAATTTAATTAACTAATTATAGCCCGCAAGCCTTACTCTATTAATCAAGCTTAGAGAAAAGAAAATTAACAAGTAGTTTGCAGTTCGCATAACTTTTATTTGTGATAAGAATATTTTCTAAAACAGGAAGTTGTCGTTTTCTAAATTCGACTGTCAACTATTCAATACAAAGTGAAAAACCATTTCGTTCTTTTCAAGCATATTTTTGTGGAATACTTAATGATATTTAGTATTGTATGTATGTATTATATTACATTATTTATTAATTACATTTCAAATAATATTTCTGTTGCAATGGACGAATCAAAGAAGCAAGTTACATGTCAAATAAAAATTATATCATCTTTTTGTGATTGAAATGAATTGAATGTGGAAATTTATCTACTTTTTATGGAGTAAAAACTTCATATAATAAATCCATGAGTAGAGCAAAAAACATATTCTTTCATGAATATTTTCACGCTTACGTAAGATGGATCTCAAGAAGTATTTTCGGATACACTCACGCAAGCTGTCAGGATGATGATAAATCATCTCGAGTTTGAATAGATTCTACTTCAGGAAATTATCCTGTTACACGTAATGAGCAGGAGCCATGATCTTAAAATGTTCCTTCACTTAGCTATTCATGAACAAACGTGATGCACATCCTTAATTCTGCTTCATTAATAGAAAAGCCATAAGCCACAGCGAATTTAATTTATTCCGTGAAACCCTTTTCCTCTCCAAATAACATTCAACAGTCTTTAAAGGTGTGGAAGGGAAGTCGGGTTTCCAATATACGGGTCTGCTCTTGCAAAAAATTTTGTGGAAGTGAAATTTAAAAGATTATGATATTTTTTGTTTATTCATCTTCAGAATTATACATAATTACTGTTAAAGTGATAAAATAACGGCGGTATAAACAATTTGGGAAATGATTTTGTACTTGTACATTTTGAATTATATATAAAAGTTCTAAAGAATTTGTAAGTACTCATTGAGGTTATAAATTTGACTTTACCTTTATTTAATCTTTATTGAATCCAACTAGTAGAAAGTTAATTATACGTGTAATAATTTTCTTTAAGTCTTTTCAATAAATTAAAATGGATATGGTCGGATGAATCTAAATATATTATTACATGATAATCTAATAGGAAAAGTAGTGTTGTATATTGTACTACAGTACAACAGACTTAGCAGAAAATTAAAAATTTGCTTAATTAGTTGTTTTTTATTTGCTCTCTCTCTTACTTAGCTGATCTCATCTGAACATTATTTTTTCTAACTCGGCTTTATAAATTTATTTATATCTTTAGCTCCACCATTAGCAATCATTTATTATTTCCTCTCAAAGTTATCTGCTTAAAGACGTATGGCATAGCAGAAGATGCTACTGAATTTTAATATTATAATATAACTCACCAGTATTACTACTTCGCGTTATATTTGCTATGATTACAAAGACTCGTATATTCTTCAATGATCTTTCTTTCTAATTCGATGAAGCGTTCCCTCAGATACATGAATGGATTATCACAGACGTAATGAGAATCAAAGTCCCAATGTTGGCTCCTCTGTTCCGAGCATCACACCTTCAACCCTTTAAAGCAACCCCTCCACCTAAGAAACCCACCCCTCACAAGGGCCATCTCCATTCTCATAAGACCAAAATCCACTCCAACACTCCATTTAAAATGCCTCACGCACACCCCTTTACTTCCTCCGTCTGCTGAGTCTTCCCGTTTGTGAAGAATGGCTCCGTCGCGAAAACAGCGTGTCCTTTTAGGGATTCATCCGTGCCTGGTTGCGCACGAGTTTCGCATTCATACCAGGGTACCATTGTTCTCACCCATGTCGCTCAACATAGGCAATTATGGGAAGGAATACTATTCATCATTTAGTGCCACACATTCCTTAATAGGGCTGAATCGATATCTTAAAAGGTTGAGTAAGAAATTCGGGTCTAGTGACGATTATTTTTCCTTTCCAACAAAGATGTTTTCTTAAGGAATTTAAGGAATTAATAAGTTATCGTATTATTTATCTCTCTTTTAGTCTTCAGAAATGAATCAATTATCTTTATCTTTACCTATTAAGTAAAGTGTAATTATGGTTATGCTTACACGTATTTCAACAGTACATGGATTCTCTTTGTATATGAACGTAAAAGTATACAAGGATATGAATGCAATGTAAATTATCTTAAACACACATGCTATAACAAAAGGAGATCATCGGTATAAGATTTTTAAAATATCGATCTTCAAAGAATTAATGAAACATTTTAAATGCATTTTCTTCTTCTGTTGCCACGTATTTGACTTTAAAAATTTGATTAAAATATTATTAATTTTTATGACAGCTAAAATGTTTCAACTGAATAACTTATAATGGTATACATTAATTTTACTTATCATTAGTGAGTAATAACTGATAATTATATTCATAAAAATGAGGGATAATATAATAAATTGGGCTTTAAATTATACATAAGATAATTACAGAGAATTTGAATGGTATAGCTTAAAAATATCGATATATATTTCAATATATATCAATATTCTTGAGTTGGATGGATCTATCAAACTTTATGAAATATCTCCATGTTAAACATGTCCATCAACTCTTTTTCTCAACTGCGATCCCTTATTCTGATCTTTGGACGGCAAAAAAGCTAATCGCAGATGGCGCGTATCTTAAACGGCTACAAAAAGCTGAATGAATTAACGTTAGACAGATTCGATTAGAACCCTTCTGTGCTCCAAGAGTTTTAAATAAAGAACTCGTTTAATTCATCCAAAACTTCCATTAAAAGTATCTTTTTCCCAATTCGATTGCCAACTTAAATTAATTGAATGATGTGCAGGTAGAGGGTGTGTAATTGGTTTCAATTTCACGTCATCTAATCTAATCTTTACCTCCTTAGTTACACTACGTTCCTTGCCTAATTATGTTAATACTTAACGACGTTAAGTTAACATTAAGGGGAAAATCAATTGCATAAGTTGGAAATTGCTTTCGGGGATGAGCTTGAATCTCATCAGATACTGTTCGAGCTAGAGCGTGGAAAGCACCAATGTCTCACCTAACTACAACGTAGGTGTATTTTCTAAAAAAACTCATTAACTTTCACCGTAAAGTTTGTAGCTTTAATTCCGTAATTATTCAGCTTCTTCTGCAATGACTTCGACAGGCTGCCTTTCTTGTTATTCCCGAAATACACTGAATAAGAGAGCTGTTTCTGCTTAGATTTCGAATGAGAATTTGAGATGCTTACATATAATATCCTGGATATATCATCAGTGTTTCTTTATGGTGAAAGATCGCTGTAAAAACTTTGGAGTTTTAATATGATTTGCAAGATTTTTTACGCATACTTACCTACAATATTTTTAACTCCCTTCCCTTTTCATTTGAGGATCTTCAGATAATGTATTTTCCCTACATTTACATCCACCTTTTCCGTAACTATTTAAGTTTCTGCGTTTATAATTAGTCTATTATGAATTATTAATGATTTTTTGTCCGAATGGTGTTGCCATAGAGATTAAGCTGCCCTTAGAGGTATAACCTTACCAATTGGAACGTAAGGTCTCATATTACTCATACGCTACCTGCAATTTTGTTTCTTACCATAGAAAAGAACGATTCTCCCTCTTACTGAGTAATGCACGCATTATTACGGAATTAAATATTCCCAAAAAAATATTTCCTCCATTTTAATCTGCTATCTTATTCTTTGCGTTTTTTCCTTTATCTAATCCGAAACGTTCCCTGCTTTGAAGTTTTACCTTCTCTCCTAAGATTAGGCAGATTGATGTGATCCTGAATTTTTTCAAATCTCCATGCAAATTCTACCGTTGCTAGCCAAGAAAAGTTCTCTTCTTGCGATTTTTTTGCACGTTATCCAAGGTGTTGCGTACATTAGCCTAACCTTTACAAGGCTTCTGCCAACGAGTCGGCTTAAGAGAGGAAAATGTAGGCCAACTTAAACTACTCCTTCCTCAACTAATGCCACCAGCGGCTCGAGGTTTAAGAATGGGGATTTGAAGACATCTTGTAACCATGCTTAATTGTAGACCTCATTAGGAAAGCCTCAAATTTTCTTAAGACCACGCATCTAGCGGTTAAAATTTAAGACGGAGTAATATTTTAAGACCTTGCAGTATCCAAAAGTGTATATTGAATTATTTTTTGTTATTAGTACTTTAGAAATGCTATATTCTATTTCATCAAGTAATATGAGCGATACAATTTAAGAGGTTTGTATTCTAATAAAAACAATGAAGTTCATGAACATTTCTCTTTAGATTACTCGTTAATAATGTGTAGTTGAAAATTGCATAATAAGAGTAAATGGTGAAAATAACACACAGTAGGCAATACATATTTTAATTGAGTCTCTTTTATAGGATTCAGACTCTGTATTTAAATATAATTTTTTAAATTAACTGATTTATCAAATATTAAAGATTCTCCAATATTGACCTAATTATTAATATAATTAGTATTTATAATTCCCTCTTATTATTATTTATTTCCTTAATTTATGTTTTATCACTATCTTATTTGATAAATGTCTTGGTAAAAGGTTTCGTTCAAATATTTCATTACAAATATCAAACCTATCCTCAGTATAGCTTGATATTTATCTTATTTAACATGCCTTGGGATTTTATAAAGGGTGATGAATTAAACTTGATCTATCAATAACAAATTCTAATTTCAGAACTTAAATATCGATGTTTTTTAATGATTTTCTATAATTTAAAATAATTTTCGTCGATAGAACCATTGGAATAGACGATTACTTTACTAATTTACACCTACGTGGGTATAAATTACCCGCAATAACGCAAACCGCAAACGTATTTATCTTAATTATCGAAATCGCGGCGAAGGAAAACGTACAAGAGTCCAACACTTAAGCACAGTTTATCATCCACGCCAATCGGAATATATCTCAATAGCGAAGTCACGGAATAAAATTAAGTTGAATGGATGTCGGTGGCTTTGTCGAGTACAGGATATGAGTGGACGAAATTAATAAGGGAATTTGTTTGATAAGTCGAGAGAGTGTAAATGGGCCGCTTTCAGCCACAAAATAACGAGAGGCATTCTAATGAATATGAATTGCTCAGAATAATGGAAAGATTCGCCATCTTCCATCATCCCTTTTAGTGAGTAACGAGGTTACAGCAGAATTTCCTCTTTAGAAAAGAGCGACTTTGAATACGTAAAAAAGTAGCCGTGGGCATGCGATACTTAGTCGTGTTTTATGCGCTTGTCTGCTACGTGTGAATGTATTTATTAAACGTCATCTCTTCCTTTAATGAATTTGAGTTATTCTTATATATCGTTATTGAATATTAAATGTTTGTGTTACCCTGCGAATAATGGTATACATTCTCGTAAATTACTGAATTAATAATGTATTTCCAGGAATAAGGTGTAAAATTAGCTGTTCTATATAAAATGTCAGATTCCTTATTCATAACAATTACTTTGGATTTTTTTACAATAATAAGGAAAAACATTTTACGCTTAAACAATATTCGATATTTAGCTCTTAAGATACTGGTTGATTATTGTGTTTTCCTATTTTAAAATTATTTTTTCTCTTTGTTTCAGGTAAGTGTTACAACTCCAATGACTAAATATCCACGATTTGTAAGTACAATTAGCGTGGATAAGTGGATGATAATACATGGTCAGGTGATAGTTAAATACACTATATGTTCATTAAGTTCAAGGATGGGTTGTTTTTCTACATCGTATTTCTTGTTTCCTACAAAATTTTTAATTGGAATTTTATCATACTCCTTGTTAAGGTATCCTGTAAGTTATACTTTTGTTAGCCGTGAAAATAATCATAATTACGGTTTTTTTTCGGTTGAAAAATTTTATTTGAGAATGGGCTGAAATATAACTTATTAGGTTATAATAACTTCTCTTATAGTTTGTAGTTTTATTGAAATTCATTTCGGGATGGATGTTTCAATACACATTAGTTACATTATAATTCTTTGTATAGCTGTAAATCGATATAAATTGGAATAATATTTATTTTCACATACTAATGCGATATAACTTACACATATGCTGCAAGAAATCTTTAACAAATGAAATGCTTTTTTATTTTTTTGAGATAGTAAATTTTCCTCATAATATTTATAAATATATTGTAAGGAAACGTAAACATAATATAAATTAATACCTTCAAAAGTAGTTCTGCTCCACATAATACCCGAATACCATCCAAAAGGACCTATTTATTAACCAGTCGTTTTTATCCTTGATATCTCATCGATTGGAAGCAATCAATTCGTCCGCTAACTTTCCCATAGTTCCCTGAGAAGTACGTCAGACCCAACCTCAAGTCCCGCAAAAAATCTTCCATTATTACTCATTTATTAGCAACTTTTCCCCAAACTCCTCTTCTGCTCCTTTCCCTCGATGGATCGAGGAAGACCTTTTTTTCTCTTAACAAGTTTTGCGGAGAGTCATTCTTATTTCACCAAACTTTTCTAACGAACGAAGACTCCTCTGCCAAAACAGCTTATCCATTCACGCGGACCCCACGGCCTTCCTGACGTCATATTATCTTTCGGAAGGATAAACAAGGATGCTTTAAAGGATTGTGATCTCTAAATCACCTTTTATTGAGAGGAAATTGTGTTAAGTTCCTTTATAAATATCATTCACAATCCCATTTTATGCCCGTGTCGGAATATTTGGTCTACAATTATCGTATCTCCCATTTATGGGTGATTATTATAGGTAAGGTTATTTTGTCAACAAACATACTTGATTGTTGAATATTCTTTCGTTTCGTTAACTGTCATGGTTACAGAGATTCTCTCTTGATTGAAGTGGTTTCCAAGTAAATATGCATCATAAAATTCATTACAATCAAGGAGCTAGAAACCAAAATTTAATTAATCTATTTGTACAGTCATTAATTATTAATTTATATTGAAAGTATCGCTTATTTTTCGTTCTAAATAATTATTAGGATAGTAATTTTAAAAATTATTTATCACTCATTTTAATTACATTATAATTTTCTTTTATAATGAAAACTTTAAAATGGATAATAGAATTCACCATAAATTAATTTCGTTCATGTAATATTAAAATATTTAGATTAAGTTTTGCGTCTGTTATAATTAGGATTTGAAACATGATTGGATATAAGGTTTAAATATATTAGCAACTGATTTTTAATTAATGAATTTCCATATTCATTAGGGCTACCTCACAAGTTCATGGTTTTTTACAACACAAATCGTAGATTAGCATTATATGAAGTAGATGATAGGGCAGATATGAGTATATCATTAAATTAGTGAATCTAAGAACATCGTGATCATGTTTCACCAAACTATTGAAGGCTTTATGCAGTCCTAACAACAGTTGGCATAGTTACGCGATGTTTAAGAAACGATTGCTTGTTTAATAGTTGGAGTAAGTTGTTATCCTTATAGTGGGATAATCCTTCAGATATTTTGCATTCCAATTGTACCAGCGAAATAGGGCATTCAACAGTAGTTATTCTTTTTTTAAGGGAACCAGTTACGGTCAATGCTTTATAAACACTTCATTCCCAATAATTTGAATTAATTTCGAAGGGAAGAGGTGTTCGAAATATTCTGACGGGAAGAACCGTCCAAAATGGCTGTAATTGATAAATATTTCAGCGCTCCCATTTTCCGTTCCATTTTAATTAAACCATTTCTCCACTTTTAATAGTAAAGTGACCGTTTCCCTCATTCAGAACTGGATGCGTTTCATTTAGAGTCTGAATTAATGCGGCAGCAATTGAAATATAACGGTATTAAGGCCACTTTTTAGGCATGTCATCGAAAAAGAAAATATTTCTTGGAACTCCGCGAGGAAATTTCAAAACGTTGGGAGATGAAACGGCCCTCCTTTTTTAAATTGCGTTCAAGCGTCGCTCTGGCGTTTATTAGACCCACACAGGCCATATATCTCCACAAGTACACACCCAAAGTCTTTGAAATTAGGGCATGAGCACCCTCTCGCGTCTTTTTTCTCTACCAAACAAAGGAAAGTTGCTCCACGCCGGCCAGTGAGCCCTTAACTGTCCAGAAAGCAAGCGGAATTCCTTTGTTATTCCTATCCCTTCCCACGCCATCCGCTGTGGATAGAGACGGATAGCTTAGTGTGTATCGTGGGACATCGTGCGCTAGATAATCCCCTCTTTTTAGAGAGTGAAGCTGAGAGGGGAGTTTAAAATGAAGACGTCCCGTACCGGCTGAATTTTAAACTCTCGATTACTGGATTTAATTCGCGATGAAGAATGAATTTCCGTGGTGGAAATTAAAATTTAATCAAATTGTTTCTTAATGAATTAAAGGTTTCTTGATTTATTCAGACTATATTTGATATTCTATGCATCTATATTTGATAGTTTTGTGTGCCTATCATAGACATTCATATGTATCCGATGATTAACAGCGACATAGTTACCATATAAACAATTAGTTTATAAGGTATAAGGAGTGTTTTCGTCTTCTTTGATTATTTTATGTCCCTTCTTAAATCAAATTTTTCTGTAGTTTTTTGCAATTCGCTATCTCCTTGTAGTAAAATATGTAATAAAAAGGTTTGATTGCTTCTGTTTCTTAACTAAGCATCTAATCCTATTGTCTTGCTATGGTAACAAACAGCTGGTAATTTCACTTTTATTCTTGGTGAAATAGAAACAATTCTGATTATGGATTAAATTACTATCTCCGATACTAAAGCACACTCAAATAAATAAGTTAATCTCTCCAAACAACAGCAAGATTTTAACTTTTTTCATATACATTCCCGTTTCTATATTCTATCGTCTTCTACTTGAGTAGGCTTTTGCAATATTGCTTTTCGGAAGAATATTTTGACTGTTATTTTTCCTCTCATTCCAAAAGAAGTTTATTGACCTCACTTATGAACCTCTCATCTTTGTATTGTTTTAATATATATATAGAAGAACTTCTATGACTTCAAAAAACTCATTTCCTTCCAAGTGAAGGAATAGTCTTATTGTATAACTTCCGCGAATTCTTTAGTTTTTTGAAGATTGCCTTCGGCGCTAAAGTCTTGAAAACATCTTTGAAATTTCTCAATGAGCCGCTTTAAATTTACTTTTCCTTTGTGCTCGGTTTTAATCCATAGTTTTTTTCTTTTCTGCACCATCAAATGAAATTAAAAATGAACTGGAACATCTTCCAGAAAGGTCGTTGATCTTTGGAATTGCAGTTTATCTGTGAAAATATCAAATCCTACTTTAATAGAGTACTAAAAATTTGGAGATTAAAGCGTTGAATGGAGATTAAATAGAAAAAGCTAAATAGAAAGGCATGTCTGTAAGTCTCATTTTTCCGAAGGATTACTATTGTTTCCCAAACTTATAATAAGGCATCAGCAACTGATAAAAATTTCAAGGAAATACATTTTTTGAATGTCTAAATTCGAATTGTTAAAGCATCCCGGCAGATGGCGAAATTGTGCCAAACATTAGCCAAGGGCTCTCGCTAATTCTGCTACATTTTCGCATCAGAGAAATGGGCTCATTTTTAGCACGAGAAGTAAACGTTCCCTTTACGGAAATGAGGAGCTATACCCTTTCGTTTCGCTAAAGAGATTGGATTCCCTTTATTTTCCAAACGTGCCCTAGAAAGGGGAATCGTATGCGCATATTTTGAAATGTGCTTCAATGGTCTAGTTTTCCATTAATTTCGCTCACTGTTTTGAAGGTATTCTGCTCAGCTCTTACGCATTGAGTGGAACATATACATCGTTGAATTGTTAACAAACGTAGGTCACAAGCGTTGAGGTTGAGAATGAATTAAAGCGCTGTAATCAATATCGAAATAGTTTCTAGGGTTAATAAATAATAGATAATAGGGTTTTTAAGATTCTTTAAGAAGCTAATAGAGAGTTAAAATGAAGGAGCTCTTCGCAGTACAAATATTAATAGATTTTAGAGTAAACTCATTTGTAATCTCTTGAGATATGAAAGCAAAGAAACTTCAAGAATATCTATTAAATATTTATTATATAAGTATAAAATATTATCAGTTAAACTTGACCGATTCGAAAACCAGTTAGAAAAGTTTTAGAATTATTAGACAAATAGAAATAAACTACTGTATTTTTCAATTAAGACTGTATTGAAATTATTCTTCAATTCTTTTATCTTGGATCTGCAAGAAATATATCTCAGTTGATCTTGATTAGAGTCAGATTGCTTGTAAGAAATAGGAAGATAGTTGCTTGTCTATATGATACGGATGTATTCTTACGCCTCATGATATGAATAATATGAATAACTAAAGTAAAATACATAGCATAGTCAAGTCTGGAATATTTAAGCCCATCTTAGTGTAGAGTGCAAGGCACGTTATTAAAGGCAACGGATGACAAAACACTACGTTCGGGGGCGACAAGTAGTTAGTCTGAGGCGCCCAACTCACGCCTCAGGATGACTCCCCCTCCCTCCTCGAGCGAAGGGTAAATAAGCGGGCAAGGTTGCACATACGTACGAGACTCGAATACAGTCTCCTTTTGGACGCGTCTCCTAGGTTACCTCCCCTGCAACTCCTTTATCAAGACCCCCACCCTCCGGAGCAGAAAGGCAAACCTACTTGTTATGCATGTCCCCATTCCTACCCACGACTGCTGGATCTTATCTACTGCGTTCACTCTCTTCCTATTTGCTCCCTCTTGCGCGAGTTTGTCTCGTTTTCCGTTAAATGAATCACCGTCTTTGGATTAACCGCTCTTGATTTACTTGTGGGCCACGGAAAGAGTCGGTAACGTTTCTAAAGGTTTTGAAAAGATCTCAATCCTCGCCGAATACTTGAAGAAGGGATGGCCAAATCACTAGCGATCCCACATATTGAGTTTTTGTGTGCTTCTTTCGTGATTTTTTTCATTCTTTGAATCTTTTATGTAATGCAATATAATCAGTTTTAGAAGTTAGGTGTAAATTCGTTATGAGAATAACTTTTGTAGAAAAATTTTATATATTATCCTCGATTAAATCCTGTTTGTGAGATATGTTAATGCAGATATCTATTCTGAAATCCCTTGAAATAGGTAAAGATTCTCAATGCTGAATTATGCCTAAATTTACATATGATTCATGTTTTGGATTTTTATAATTTGTATAACCATTTAGCAAAATTCCTGATTAAAATATATATTCGCTCGTAATATTTACGCATTCTAACTTTTTAAATAGGTAGCTGATGTTTTGTCTTTGAGAAGACTAACTAACTAAACCTTTAAAATATTAAATTATGGATTTTCAGTCCTACTAGAATGAGGTTAAATTTATATTGATTAGAATTGAATCCCTGTATGAAATATCTTATTAAATTAAAAGATTTAAGTTTGCAATATATTTAGACCGATACGATATCTTTTTTATTACTTCAGAGCATATTATTCCTAATATATGGATCTTTAAAGATCCAATTTTCAGCTTGCTTCTTAGCTATATTATCTTTCTTTCTCCAGACATATAGGTTAGCATTATATTACTAATATTGTTAATACTTTATCAATTTCGTTTTTAACGTTTAAGCATCTGTCTTGAATCGTTCTGTCACTGCATATTTGTATACTTTGGCATTTCGATACATACATAGAGCCCTCTTTGTTCGATATTCTAGCATCCTTTGCCAATGGCCAAAATATTCGCAGCGTGTAATTGTGCCTAATCTCGGCTGGATGAATCCCCGCCCTTTGGAGCGCGTGTAGAATAGGCAAATGCGGAAATGAGCCGTATTGTTCGGCGGAGAAACTTGGCGACATCATAGTCCCTCTTAAGATTTAATGCAAGAATTGTCATTCAGCTCCGTTAAGTATATAGGGCTCCCATCCTCTTTCCTCGTATCATGCTAAACCTGTTCTCTCGAATTTGCGTGTCGCGGTGCCTGAAGCGAGAGAACGTTTTCTCGAACCTTGCGCATGCGCGAACTCTGGTGTGTATTTTTTCAGAATGTCTGTATGAGAATGAATGTAAGACCTATAGAAGATGACTTCTTAAACGGATTTACCATCCCAAGCAGTTTAAGGATGCAACTTAACAATCGCTTTAGAAGATACGTTCTAAAACAATGTATTACGTATTATTATTATTAAGCTTAATTATATAGGAACTGGTGTTCTATAGAATTTACGTCTTATCATTTCTAATTCATCCAATTGATAAGAAACACTTTTATGTGATACCCGAAGGCTACAAAATTACTTTCTATTAAATCGCGAGCCTTATAAGGTTATTATTCATTCGCGTTTAACTTTTCAATACCATATGCTAACCAACTGCTTTGTTTTGACACAAAAACTCGTTAAATACTGAATAATGATGAACTTTTCCTTGGAAATGTCTTAAATTGATCAAATACGGAATTTCTAAGCTTAAAAAATTTAAAAAAATTATGAAATTTCATATTACACTCCTTCATTTTTCACTCAATATAGGTTTTTAAAAATTTATTCGAATGTCTTTTACACTCACTATTAAAAAATATCAGATGTCGTATCTTGTGGAGCTTTAAAAAATTACTTTTTTAAACCATCATATTGCAATAAATTACCTTTAGAGTTTCCTTCTGTAGAAAATAATAATTCTACACGATTATTCATGACTCCTGAAAATGTAGACTACAAAAATAGTAACCTTGGAATCAATGTCGTACTTTATTTCGAATGCAGAACATGCCATTCATGATCGTAAGGTAGCAAATCCACGTTAATAACAGACGATGCACTCTGCCCAAACTCATTCGGAGCTCAAACCTTCCGCGAAATCAGAAATCCCGAAAAATATCGGTTCTCCTGCTTTCATCATTGTCCTTTCTGTGCTCCATTTAATTCGATAAGGTCTGTGCAGCGTGTCTTGTGCCCTCGAGCCATTTCCCTCTTCAGCCACGCTCGTTTGATCTCACCCACTTCCCTTAGAAATATTTCCCCTCCGCTCCAACCATTGTTCTCTCCACTCATTTTCTTTCCTTACTCTTTATCTAGGCTTTCTCTTTGTACGCAGCCCTTTTTGCATCTATTATTCCGCCCCTTATCAACCCCCCTCTCTCCCTCCCTTTCTTCTGCGTTGTGAATAAAGCAGAATGGTAGTTGTGTAGCGTTTGATGGAGTATGTATCTATAGGATTAGCGCCGATGTCTGGGAGGTTGCTAGGGGTGCAGCCCTGGGTGCATGGGGAAGTCTTGCTCCTGGGAGGGGGGATTTTTCGGCACTAAGGAGAAAGGGGAAAGATGATTGGAACATGCCGCAGGTTCTGTGGTTATTAGATTGGTACCAGCGATGGTAGTGGTATTCTTACGAACTGTATGATAAGGAAGCCTTGGATCAGAGTGTACGAGAAAGCAGAGACGAACAGGATGGAAGATCAAGGCATTAAAACATTACACGTATCGATAACTGTAAGAAGTAGTTAAACAAAAAGGATTTAAGAAAGTTAAGTTGGTAGTTTATGAAGGCATCATGTAAATAGGAGTTTTATAATAATGTTTTAATCAGTAACCAAGGTTACGTATATAATTCGAAATGTTTGGTTGGCAACTCAAATTTTCTTTTCTTTCAACTTTAATTTTTAAAATTCCCTCATCAAATTTACTCCTCATATTACGGAATCTTTTCGCTCTAATTACACTAAATTTTATCTTGAACGGAATGAATACCGATGTATCGATCGCTTCACCCTGAGGCGACCTCGTAACTTTCCTAAAAACGGAATCGGGCCACGTATATTTATGAATCGATGTGTGCTGAGGGTAATATGATGTTCGGAGAGACGTAAGTCAACGTAGGGACTGTGTTTGGCAGCTAGATCGAAATAGAAATGCCTTTAACGTCAAATATTGAATTATTAATCAAGGCAATCTATTTAATTAGGGTATGCAAGGGAAACGGCAAATAGTAGACAGGATAGCTTCTAGGCATGTATACCTAGCCCTTAGTGCATGAATTTACGACGGTGGTCCGTCTTAAATTTCGAATACCTCGACGAGAATGTTATATTTAGTTAATCAAGGCAATCTTAGCCCTCATTTTACATTTACAGCCTTCGTTTGAATTTTGATATCTATATTTATTTCCTAGAGTAGGAAAAAGCGTTCAAATTTTAAAATTCTCGTTAAAAGTATTATTACCTTCTAGATATAGTGTGCATTAAAAGAGAGAATTTTTAAATTGGTCCATAGATTTAATGAATATTATGTGCAACGAAAAGGTATTTTGTTATAGTTAGTATTTAAGCGTTGATATCTTGGAATGAATTTAGAGCATTATCATTGCTATCAACACATTGGGAATCATATAAATGTGCACAGTAACCAAGAATATTTTTTTATTTCCTTTTGTAATTCTCGCTCACTTAAATCATGGACATTGTGTTAGTAAAATCAATACATCTTTATTGATTTCATGATCAACGAAGCATGTGCGATTAAATATTAAATCGTTCTTCCTTTTCATTGCTACATTCGGCTTAGATCCTGTTAATTCTCGCAATCCTCCTTGAGCCCATCTATTATCTGGAACCCTTTTGTATACCTTGATCTTCTATCCTCCAATTTTCCATCTTACACTTAATCGCAAGATCCTACTCAGATTACCATCAATTCCGTTAGCTATTCCCTTTCTCATTCTAACTACACTGTCTCTCGTTTAAGCTCGTTCTGGTATTTTTTTGAGGTTTGTTACATTTATTGCTGATACAAAATGTATTAGATACGTGCAAATTTTATTGGATTCTTATTTATTAATATTCTTACAATATGCATAATTATATCTAAATAAATTTGGTATAATCAGGTACCTCTGTTAACCTCCTAAATAACATCCGACTGAACATAGTCAAAACTAATTTTTAAAATATATCCTTATAACAAGCTGGATATAATCTCATATTCTTATGCGTGCCGACAAAAGAAATAGTTCCTAAAATTGCATTAAATGTTTCTCAGTACGCTGATTTCTAAGTGAAAGTTAAATGAACATGCTCCTTATAGAGACCATCAGTGACATATTAGGAAAATGAATTTTATTCTTCTTATCCATTATTTACTGCTAAAATCTATTTAAGATAGTTTGTACATTTATGTCTTTCGATAATGCACGTATTAAGAAGTAAGCCCTTAGTTGGATTCACTGCGTTACCTCTAGCCATATGCTATCCTTAATTCTTTTCTAACACTGTTTACTTTCTTCGATCCGTGTCACACACATATCTCTAAATCCCATACCTTTTTTTCTTTAATCTTCTTCTCCCGAAATGACAGTTCACACACACACACAATGCTACGTTTGGATCCCCATCTTTCTAATCGCAAGATAAGCCGAAGATGAGGGAGAAAGGAGAGAACGAAAGCAAACATTGGAAGAAACGGAAAAGAAAAGGTAGAGGAAGGGACAAAAGGGAGTCTGAAGTCGTCAGAGGCGTGAAGGAACAATATGAGCGATTCCATGTAGGAATTGTAATGGCGGTGATACGAGTACCAGCCGTCTCGAGGAGAAACGACGGCATGAGGATGAGCCATGACGCTATAGAGGGTGGTAAAAGGTGGCGCAGGAAAGGGAAGGAGTTGCAGAGGGGGAGAAATGCAGTTTGAACCTCAAAAGGGTGAATCTGCGAGGGTGAGGCGAGGAGAGATGAGACTGGAGGTGGGGGGAGAGATTGTGCTGCCATCTGAACGTCCTCGCTCCTATAGTAATGTCCCCGGAGCGGTGTTAATGACGCCGGCAGAAGCTGCGGGAGAGGGAGTTTGCACTGTGGTCCTGAGGGGGTCAAACAAGCGAAGGAGACGTTGGAAAATGGGTGGATGCTGGAAGAGGAGGAGGTCTTCATTTTCGGGGGGAGGGAGTTTGAACAGCCGAGTGGTAGAGATGAAATGAATTTTGGTGCAACGTGGAGCAGATTAGGCGACGCGAGGGTGATGCTGGGCTCTTTAATGCGGATCGTTTTCTTTTTTCCAAGTTTTCCAGCAGCAATTTTGTTTGAGGACTTGTTTGCTGCACGTTGAGATTCCCATATTCAGTGATGTACAAGCTAGGGAATGCATGCCAATGGCCTGTTTGAGCTCTGCCAGCAACAAGCGATACTACCCTCTTGAAACAGCGGTGATGTGACCTATATTTCACTCTTTTTCGAACTCTCGGGTTATTATGCCAGTGAATGGTGTATCGGACTCAATATTTGACTTGTAGAAACGATTGTTTATCCGACTCATTGAGGTCTATGGTATGAATTAATTCATTTAGACTCAATTAGAGTTGCTGTGAGTTGGACAGATAGTTTTAGTAATTTAGTAATTTAATGGAAGTTTTAATTAGATCGATAAACGAATTCCTCTTTGGTTTTTCTTTTCGAGAAAGGATTTATTTAGCATGATTAGCTACAGAAAATGTTGTTATTGGAGCAATATATTTAAGAGATGATCAAATATTAGCCATTATATACTTGTACTATAAAGAAGTATAGAACGGTAATTTAAGTCCTTGTTTGTATAAGATTGATTGTTAAGTACCGATTTCATTTGAGAGAGATTAAATTCACGTAGGTTTTGATACTTTATCATAATAAAATCGTATTGTTATCGATATTTATTTCGAATCGTTTATAACTGAAAATACGGTAAGAAAAATCTGTCGTAGATGTATTTATACATTAATGCTGTTCAGTATGAATTCATAATAATCCCTCAATCGATGACGTAAGCCGATGATGATGACTTAATATCGATCTAACGAGATGAATTAACCCCTTCGATTCCGCATAAAACTACGTAACGTGCATCATCCTCGGAGGGGTTTGGAAATTAAAATCGGAAAGATACTCCAACGGCATGGATATTGGAGGACTTAATGAACCTTCGGGAAAACAAGACCTTCTCTCTTCATCCAGCGCTATCTTTTGTTGATCGACGTCGATTCGAAAGGCCGGCATTCTCATCGACTTTGTTTAATCAAACTCAAAATTCATTAAAATCCTGCGCGCCGAGGCCAAGTTCAAACACATGCCAAGGGGATGAAATGAGGGACTATCGTACGCTAACAGAGGTTCGAAAACGAAATAAAAGGCCGTTAAACATAAGGAAGGTCCATCGAAGCAGAGAAAACGATTTGGGCGAATTCCTGCCGAGCCAATAGGAACCGTAACCGCGAAACTGTCGGGAAAAAATGCCCGAAATTGATAGGAAACTTCTGTTAAAGTTCGGTGAGAAATGGATATATATACAAAGGTTGGAGTTATGAAGGCCGGTAATGAAATCCAAAGAGGCAGTCTTAAAGGGTGGAAACGTTGAGGTCAAAGGAAGAGAGATTGAATCCGGGATGGGTTTAAAAGGGCCGTGAGAGTTATGTAAGACGTTCTGAGGTATCTGGACGGGATGGAAGAGTGGATGTTCAGACCTCGGAAAGGTACGTTCCAAGGGAAGCGATGGGTTTAAGAAGCAATGGACAAGTTGCGTACGAGACCGGAATAGGTCTCAAGTTTGCAGAGACCAGAAGATCTCTCGGAAAAGTGGAGGGAGGATGGGAATAAAGGTCTGTTTGATGGTCCATCCAAAGGAATTCTGGGATCGTTCTAATATGATTGAGATCCTCATCAGATTGGTTTGGATTCGCAATGATTTAATTCGGTGGAAACTGTTTCCAAGTTGGAGACTGGAAAGGAGTGGATTTAAGGAGTGGAATTAGTCGTTGGAATAGATTGAATTACGTCTTAGAAACGTTATAAAATATATATGTGCATTATGAAAAAATGTATGGAATCGTTTTCAACTAAAATGGAATCAATATAATTAACAAAATTTTATCTTCTTAATTTACTTATCTAAATAGCTGATACTGTGAAAATATATATTTCTTATTCAATTTCTCTATATGTATTACTTGGTATAAAATTTTATTCTGTCAATTTGGTGGACTAAATGTTATTACAGGTCATATTTTTACGAGATGCATTCTAAAATTGTGTTTAAATGGCAGTAAATATTCTTATTGATCAAATTCATCGATAAAATAGCAGTGAAATTACGATCTGTATATGCATCAGTAGATACTATTCTCTTTATTGGTAATTGAATCTATTCTGCGATAAAGAAAGAGAAAAGGAGGTATTATCAATATTTAGCAAATTTTTAGGAAAAGGAAGTGTTATCGAAATTGAGCAGATTTTCAATCATTATGAGTTCATGAATTTATATAAGGAAAGGCATACAGTTTTGTAATAGAAAACATGTTTCAGTCATGAACATTGTGACGTTTTTATAATTGAGTGGTTTTATAGTGCTGAGTAGCATTAGATTTTTTAATATTTTTCACGTATCCGAACTCGATTTGGTTGTCGATATAATCCATGAACAATTCACTGTTTAAATTTATATAATCTCGCATCATTAAAATATATCAAACAGGCTTTGATTTCATCGCGACGAATATTTTAATTTACTCTAAAACAAACATTCACCAGGAACGGTGGATTAGGATGCATTAATTGACCTTTTTCCATCGACCGAATCGAACGCAGTCGCTTTGTTTTTTAGCTAAGTTCCTCAGAATATTGGCCAAACTTTTGGCCTGAATAATTCCCCGCATTAGGGTTCGAATTTTAGCTGAAATACGCAATCGAGCTTGAATTTTTTATTCTCTCGTCGTTGAATTCTCTGACCCGACCCTGATTTTGTTCGCGAATTTGTTTTATTCGCTAATCGATTTTTAAAGAATTTATTCATTTCTAAATGGAAATGCAATTTGACTCTTTGAACTATTTTCCGGCAGATTATGTATTTTGCTCAATAATCCTATTCAAACACAAAAATTGCCATCGCGTATTGATGTATCTTTGTGTATCATTACTCATTTTCATAGAATATATTATTCATTAACAACCTTTTTATATGTACCATTTAGGCTGTTGATGTAGATGAGCTGCGATGTGAGGTTTTAAATATTCTTAATAAATAAGAATACACATCAGTAAAACGTATGATACTTTCCAAATTTTTGTATTTTAAGTGGCTAATGGTTAATTTTAAATCACTAAAATATAGCTATTCTTTAAATTATGCTTGAACATGAAATATTACGTTTATATATAATTTGTTTTTATCTGTGCTGTGCTGTGCTGGGAAAAGCTGTGGTTGGGAGTAATTGTTCATTAACTTAATCTTAACAACAACCGTTCTTTTGTATTTGGAATATAAATAATGTCCTTAATATTGCGAAATGTTTCATAAAAATTCATAATTATAATTAAACTGCTGATTTTTTACGGGTATAAACCATTCTAATGAGTTTAAATGAATGCCAGAAATAGGAAATAGTAAATAACCATAAATTTTCGAAGAAATAATAGAAAACCAATCTCTATACCTATCTTTACTACTGGTACAAACCGATCTAATAATGCACGTAAAATATACGAAATAGATGCTAGGACGAATCGATTTAAGAATTCCTTCTTCCCGCGTACGACATGCGGTAGTAATAGACTAAAATACGCGATATCTTAAAACACCCCCTGCCACACGCCGAAAGTCGGCTTGCAGGGTACTTACGTAGATATAGATGTACCGCAGCCACCTTTGTACTTGCCTGTGCCTTATGCTGTACTCTCTATTCTAATTCCGATTTTTATTCCAATTCCAATATCTTTATTCCAACTCTCAGAAATCACAAAATAGTCCAAAAACTCCAACCTAACGAAGGTGTGTATCCTTTATTGGAAGGATCCTTCGACGGGGAAACGGTCTTCCTTGGAAAGCGCGCCAAGGAAAGGGCCCTTTATTCCTCTTTAGCGGTGTGAAAAGGTGTATAAAGGAGGCGAGATGGGGTCGGTGTCGACCAAATGGAATTGTGGGGTGCTTTCAATCCCTCTCGCACACAATTTGGATCCGTGCCCAACCAATGCTACGGCTTCTTCTTGAAATGGAGAACCCTTTCTTTCATTCTCGCCTTTTGCCGGCCGAGTAAAGCTTCCAGACAGTGTGAACCCGTGCCATTCCCATAACGGACTCCTTTTTCCCACACGCCTTCGATAACCAAATCCTTCTCCTCATCCCGCTGTCTCACCTTTTCATTCCGTGTTATGTATTTCAGGGCACGGCGTGTTATTCTCGAATTCAAAGCTCGTTTTTTCTTTAACGATGGTGAGGATTTTTGAATGCGGTATAATCGTCGTTTCTTTTAGCGGTTTTCGAATTTATGACGAATCTACACCGTCTCGCATTTAGAGAGTTGTCAATGTTGATATCGATCTTAAATGTATATTGGGTATTTGACAATCTTTTTAGAATGTATTTCTGCAATTAAATTGTTGATCAAGATACTGAAAGAATACTCTAAGAATAATCTATTTTATCATTTTTAGAATAAAATATATATTCATTTAATCGCCACGTGAAATTATTGTGCAGTTTTCCTATTTATTTAACTTATTAGATTAGGTTGCATTTTGCTTTATCACGTAGTCAAAAGCATTTTTTTATTTCTGTTTGATTTTCAAGCATAAAGTAAATGAAAGGAGAGTAACCGTCATTTCGAGTAAAAGAAATGAAATTTGAAGAGCTTAATATGAATTTCAGGTCATTAAATATCAAAGATAGTGTTCAATGTTATTCACCAAAATATACAGAAATAAATTTGTATTCAATGTTTGTCATAGTGCTTCAAAATTGCACTTATTGCTGAATATGATTCTTCTTTGAGAGTAAAACATTTTCTCTTTTGTTGCTTTCCCTTTGTTTTTAGTTTCCACTCCGTTTATGATGTACGCATTCTATTGAGATGCAGAAGGTGTTTCGGGTAACAAAAGAGCCAACGCCTACGAAACACTCGCCATTCTTTTGAATCGAATGCACGCTCAAATTATCACGATATGATTCTCTCCCAGTGAACGAAACGTAAAGATGCGTATGTCGTTGCTTCTCGACTCTTCTCTACATCAGCATTTCCCGCCCTCTCTCTCTGCACTCCTGTAGCCTATTTATGCAAAGCATGACCTTTTTACACAAGGCCCTCTTCCCTAACGCCACCAACGGGCGAAAGAGGGTATTAAAAAATGGAAGGGGATAAAACAAGGTTGACACGTAGATGAGTCTCTCTGGGAGAAAAAATACGCGTGTAACCTTAGATCCTACCACTCCGGGTCCCACTTCACATCTTTAAAAGATGCATCGCTTCCTAGTTCGTTAGCGCACCGCGGTGGGGAGCGGCGCTCTAGCGGGCTCGCAGAAGTTTGATTGGTATTTGAGGGAAGATGACGTTTTGTTTTTCCACGGATCGATTATTCAGGAGGAGTTTATGCACGGTGAAGCGATTCTGTCGGAGCTTCTGATGGGATTGTGAAATCCTAAAGGTGGGTTACGTAGTTAAATGCTACCGCTGCGAGGAATGGAAGGGAGTTTGATTGCAGTACTGGCTTTAAAAGGTGCTGATTGTATTTCATTAGCGCTTAGGCACACTGTAAATATAACATAGAATCCTAATTTGATAATTCTTCTTTATTTTCTCATGATCCAAATTATGTTTGATACTATATAAATACCGTGGTAGAAAAAGTCACTAGATCTAGTACAATCTCCAATTAAAGTGTATGATGCGATTTGAGATACAACCAAGTATTTTTCGCTGAACTTTAGGGTTTTCTTAGTTCTACGTAACGTTCAGATGTGAGGATACATTTTCTGAAATGTGTACAAGCATACGCTCTTCATAAACAATTACTGAACCGGCACCATCCCAAATCTGGTTCCCTCCCGAAGCGGTACTTCTAAGTTACCACACACCTAATCCAGAACGAATCAAAATCCATTATTAACGCACGCTGAATCGATAGAAATCAATATTAATCCCTCTCCTTCACAACAGATCCGGTGCATGCGATTCATGTTTAATTCCCGTACAACTTCCCCGAATCCCCTTTACAGGATGGAGAACACACAACTGCATTTTTCATGGCGGAGTGCAGTACCCTCACAATCCCGCGAAACAATTCTTAGAAGCATCTCGCGCTACGTAAAAGAGATCGGATTTCGTCTCACGTCTTCCCAGACTCCTGGCTCCTTTCGGTGTCATGATGTCTCACGCCGCGCGTGTCCTTAATACTCCTTCGGGATGCTGGGCTAAAAGCCTCTCAAAAAACCACTCCCATCTTTCCACCCAAAACATCACACCCCTATCCGTTTCGTTCCGAAAAAGGCACGGACTGCGTGTAGGGAAACTCCACAGCATTTGCCCTCCTCGTCTAAGGTTTTGGACCCTAAGTCATAGTGCGTTCGGGTCCCGTAGAGGGAGGGTCCATCCTGCGGCCAAGCTCTCCCAAGTGATGGAGTATTGGATGCATAAACAACACCTTTTCCCCTGGAATATTTTCTTTGTCCTTCGCATAATAAATAAGGCGAGAGGGTAAAAAGCTTTTCCCCACGCCGCCCCCACCTCCGACGTGCCAGAGATTGGTGTGATGTCTTCCTTTGCCGTTAGCCTCAGGCCGTATAGAGATATGAGGGAAGTGGGTATATTTCAGGTAGTTTCTTCCCCTTCGGAATGAAGCTCTTTTTCGTTCAAATTGGTAACTTCAAACCCTTTATTATTCCACTCGTGGGTGTAGGTGTGATACCGAGTTGATGTAAGTCTAAGGAGTAAATCATTCTCGATTTTGGCCGAGCGTGGAAAGTCTTTAAATTTTCCCAAAGGAAAATGTTTTTTTTCTGTTCGTAGGAGGAGGTTATTTATTATTTCCATCGATCCTATGCTGCCCGAATTGTATTCGTTGATGTATTGCGTAAATTAATTTGTTATTCACGCATTGATAAACACGAACATAATGCCTGAAAACGAGACACTATTTGGAGGATTAATTTCACCTTTAGTATGAGAAATATCCTTCTGAATCTTTATCTTAATTTAAATTATAGTGTAACCTCAGGATATAAGTCCAATAAGGGCAATTATTATTATGGTTATCTAGGCATAAAATAAAAAAATATAAGCACGCTCATATAAGAAGAAGAACTGTGATAATAATTGTCATGGAAGCTGTTACTCTGCGTTGCTTGGCAACAAGATTTTTCATAATCCCACAATATCTTTTACACCAGCCTTTTTGCCTTGTATGATTACACTGTACTCCTCCTCTATGATGCAATACCTACTCTCAAATTCGGCCTATGTACACCAGAGAGCGTCTTTTCCCCAAAAGACCTCCTTAGAAATTGAATTACTTCATTCGAATTTGTAGCGCATATTATGAATTTTTCCGTATGAAATTCCACCCGAAGCCTCCCCAGTAGGATTCAAAACATGCCTCCATCCACCCACAGAAGAGGAAAATTCGCAGTTCAGACGGGTGTAAATTTTTCTCGCATCTAGAGATGAGACGGAAAAACACTTCCAATGCATTTTCAATTACCTCCTCGGGACTTAAATTAATTTAAATCCGTAATTATTTACCGTTGTAGCGAGCACCGCGTGTAACACTCTTCTGTTAGACGCGCTTCATAGAAAGGCTCACGTTATAGTCAAGTCTAATTTTCAAGAGTTTTCCAGGTCTCGGAATTTCTTATAGATTCTCCCTTCTTTTTTCCATTCTTCTCCATTCTGAAACATATTCTCATCTTCGAAAAGCTCACCGAGGGAATACTGCATGCAGTCTAAATATGTTCTGACTCTTTTGAGCATTATTCCGTTCATATTCCTAAATTGACTCGCTATTCTTAGAACAAGAACTGAGTAGGAAGCATTCTTTTGGTTTATGTATGAATTTGAGAAGGAAAAATTATCCCAGAAGACATTGTGATTTGAGGCTGTTTATTTTTCTTGAAGATATTTTATTGTTATGGCCCCATTAACGTGTAAAAATGTTTGTATCGTCAAAGAAAGTATATCAATATGAACGTAAATTCAGTTAGTAGTAATTATCAATATTAGCAAAAATTAATCTTTTAGATTCACTCGAATGTGCATTACTGTTTCATTCATAAAATTTAGCTACTGAGAAATATTTTGGGAAATTGAGGACACTTTGAATTAACGTTAAGAAGATCGATTCTCTTTATCGATTTACGATTGACGTAAAACATTTATAGGAAATCTACCTAGGAATACCAACTCGTCTCCTTGCCAGTTATATCTGAGAGCTTACTTCTTATTAGTATCAATCTATGTGACTATTAACTGTCACCACTTAAGTATTATTATGGAATAAATATGGATGAGAATAAGGTATATTATACTTAAAAGATCTTTCTATTAAGCATTTAATCTCATATGATCGATACCTACTCAAGTCGATTTTCTTAAGAAGTAAAAACTCGTCCGTAGCTGTCACCGCACTCAACAAACTAAGCTTTTCTAAAGACGCCATAAATCTGTGCCAAGACTGTCGATTTTCCTAGCGTGCGACTCTCTATATCTCCCCAAGAAGTCTCTTCCGAAGGAAGACCACCACACGAGATGGAACTCTTTTGTCTGTTTTGTGGCCTTCATGACGTGACAGGTCGAAGGGATGTTTGAAAGTTGGATCGAGAAGGAAAAACGGTGCCCGTTATGGCTTCCGGAAAGGGAAAACGTTTTCCCGAGCCGAAGGAACGGAGTATCGTCCTTGACGTGAAAGTTGAATGCGACACCTATGTCCTACGTTGATGAAGGACGTCAAGGGAAAGTCAGAGTACCATTTCCATCACGGTCATGTTTCCGGCCCGAGTTGGTTGTGCGGTTTCCCCAGACGCTTGGTACGCAATGCCAACGCCAGGGGGCAGCGGGGCGTAATGCTATGAGTTCCGCAAGGCTTATCTCTGGGACCGGTACTGTTTCCGGAGTGAAATCTAGGGAGGAGGAGATTGCTTTGGGATGTGATTGTTTCTTAGGATGAGGTTTTCGTGCCTGAGTCGGATATTTAGCAGTGGTAGACGGGTAACTTAAGATGACGCTGAGTGCTTGGGATGATAATCCTAAATTTGCATACAGCGAAATGACCTTTGAAGCGAGATATGTATTTGATGTTTTAAGACATAGTGACGGCTTTGTGGCATCAAAATGCGACACCGGTTGTATTTAAAGTGGCAGGAAATGACGTGAATCAATTTTAAACTGTAAACAAGTCTCAATATTCGAAATAAATCATCCCATTTAAATATTTGTGGTAATTATGTCATCATAATATTAATTGACCTAAAAAACTTACTCAGCTTTGTTTAAATTGTCTCTGTGATTTTTAGTTTTACTCGTAAATTTGCTTCAAATTCCTCGAAAGAATGCATTTAAAATGCCTTTTTTATAATATATTCTTCGGCTAGCTATAAAATGAATCCCACATTAGAAATCGCCATGTACAGATGTATAAACATATCGCAATTTGTATATATATTCATATTGGTAGTGTTGTATGTTATAAGGGCGGAGATTTCAAGAAGTATAGAGGAAAGAAAGAATTTTTTCAAAAAATGAATTTGACTCGAAAAATTGATCATTTATGTATTCCTCTCATTCTAAATGGAATTTTAGTATCCCTTTGATTTAGTGTTTATTTATATTTAATATTTTGCATTAAGAATTAGATTTTATATAAAAGTATTCTATAAGATAAGAGGGAACTGCAGTTTGGAAAACCAGTTATACTCACTAATGAATTACTGTAGTTGCTAATTATTGAAGTTTTCCGGAAAGTTTATAGATAGAACTAAAAATTTCGTTTAGATATATTGTATTTTAAAATACGGAATATTTTGTTTTAGCTTCATAATTTTTAAATCAATTTATATGATTTTTTAAAATATTACTGTTAAGTTTGTTCTGAAATGGAACACACAATCTTTCACTTTTCGAGCGGTTGAGTTGTTTTTATTGAGTTTAATTCAAGTTTTGCTCAAATAAGTGCAGATTTAATATACATCGGAGAAATTCATTTGAAATTCTTTTCAGATTAAAGTTGTCTTGAAAATATCAGTTCAGCTTACATTGTTTTCACATCTGAATTTTTTTGTTCTCCAGTTCAAAGCTGTAGGATTATGAGAATTTTTTTCGAATGAGCAACCAACTTCCGGGAACAAAATCGGTTTAAAAGCCCGTGTTCGACCCTCATAGGCCACGCTTTGGACTCGGCGGATTCAGGATGAACTACCACTTCACCCGTGGCAGACAGTTTTCTCTCAAGCCTTTATTAATTCGTCAAGCGACGCGAGTCAAATCTGAATGATTTATCCACCCAAAAGGATAAAGTTCCGTTCAACTTCCATTATCCAACCAAAGACTTAAGCCCATTTCATTCGGAGACGAATCCTCAAAATAAAACCCTCTCTCTTTCTACCCTTGATTGCTCCGACTGCCTATTATACCCCCTCTTATATATATATCCGTCCCTTCAGTATTTTTTGTATCTCTTTAAGTCAAACAAAGCCCGACTGCAAAGCTCCGCCGTTCCTTCTTATTTCCTGAGAGGCTTTGAGCCGGGTTGTGAAGGTGGATGGAAGGTGGCAAACTTGTGTTTCCTCCCATTCAACTCGGCCCCTCACCCGAATCCCTTGTTTGTACTAAGAGAGGTGACAGTGAGAAGGGATAGAATAGTTTGATGCCCCTGTTGTCCTCCCTTTATTGATCTGCCCCGATTCTCTTGGTCCGAGATATCCTTTCTCTCATCTTTCACGAGGACCGATGCTCAGTCCGATTTTTTATACTCACCGCTCGGACCTCAGTTCATGACTCGTTACTCCTTTTTCCGCAGAATACGCTGCGTTTGCCGTATCCTTTCAGTTTTTGGTTCCGTTTATTTCGGAGAGGTAAGGTCGAATGTGTTCCGCAATAAGTCGCGTCTAAAATGGATCGAAGTCAGTCGGTCAAACTCGTATTGCTGTTCTATTAGCTATGATGGAGTTAATTCCGAAGAAATGAGTTAGATAAGATTATTTTGGTAAACCTAAATTCTAAATTTTTCGTAATTGTAATCATTATAAATCATAGAGAATTATTATTCGTCATAATGAATACGAAAGAAAGAATGACTAATAACTCTTGAATAATAATCAACTAAAAAATTGATATAACTCATAAATAATACTTTCAAGTTATATCGTGATTTTATTTACCTACGACCATAGTTTGTAGAATAATATAATCGTTTAGATCGAAATTACGGTGGTAGAAAAATAAAAGAGTGGTAATCATTAAAGTGTTATTCATTATTTCTTTTTTACTATGGAAAATATCACAAAGTTAAGGTACAATTAGCAAATTCTGTATAAATTTCACATTTCTGTTAAATTTTTTATTGCTTCTGTCTTATTAATATTGATCCTTTTCAGTAATTTCGTTATCAGATTTATATCCACTATTATTTTGGCCTGGTTTTACGTTTGTATAGAGCAACATTGCGTTTATATCATGATACAATACGAAATCTTCATGAATTTATTTTGATTAAGAATAAATTGCTATTTTTACTCCAAGTTTACGTGCAATGGCAAATAATATATATCAATTCAAGCTTTAACATCATTGCGATCTAAAATGAAAAATTCCGGATTCAATGGAAAAATATTTCGCAGGAGGAAATTCTCAAAGGATTACCGCAGTTTGCTTTATGACCTATATGCGGACACCACTAGAAAGTATTTAGGCCATGTTGCAGATGCGCATTTTGTCTTAAGTTGAGATGAATGACCCCAATAACGCAAACGGCTTCCGAATTTTACGGTGCAAGGCATTTTAATCAACGAGCAGTTTCTCCGAGGGAAAAGATGCATTTTTCCGACCGTCCCTTCTTCTTAATTTCCTGCTAGCGCTATGGGATTAAAATTTGCCTTATTACCATAAAAAACACTTTGTAATATAATAATAAAAATACTCATATGTAATTTAAATATGTGTAGTTATACGATATTTTATGCCATGTTATAACAACAATATTAACATAGATCTTTTTCATTATTCAAACGTAATATTCACTCTGTAGAAAATATTTGATGTTATAGGATTTGAAGTAGATGGTGCACTTGAATTCCAGAAGGTTAACCAATCCTACAAAAAAAATAAAAATAGAATAGAGTAATTTTGCGATACTTATCGATATAAAAATTAATAAACTCGTACAGCATCTGAAGTATGTGGTAATGGCTGAAGTATTACTATATTATTCCTTAAACTAACCGTTCATAAATGCACAGAAAAGAGACTTGTATCGATGAAAATATTACCATAGTTTGCGATGATAAAAGTACTCTTTTTTCCCTCATCACTCCACATACTGGAACTGGAGAACTCCCCATCCTCCTATTCAAACACCCTCTCTCTCCCGCACCGTATTTTCCTTCCACTGGCTTCTAATAACTGGCCATATCATTCCATTGTGTTTATTCCCATAGTCCTTTTTCTTTACCCCGGAAAAACAAGCTCGATGCGTCCCCATTGGTTACATATCCCACCCATCCATTCCACTCTGTTTTTCCTGCAACGTATTTCCCCCTCAAATCGAATATACCACTCCGGAGTCCTTTTGCAGACATTTTTTCCATCACCCATATCTTTGCCCGTCTCCGTGTGCTCGATTCAAACAGGCGCATCTCCTGCTGTTGTCGATAATACTCCGAGTCTCCATTGTGTCAACAGGGGATGTGGGACCAAAGTATTGGAAGGGAGGGATTTTTGGGGGGTTCTCAGATCTTGGAAAGCTAAGGTGAGGGTACCGAACCAACCGCCTTGCGAATGTCTTGCGAATGGATGCAGAAATCGCAAGGTGGAACACGAGTGTCGGGCTTAAAATGCGCGTGGGAGATGCACGCTTTCGATACGTTTGAACGATTTCCCTCGACGTAGGATGGATGCATTTCCAAATGGTGCGGGTTTCGATTTGTTTACCAGAGGCCCGCATATCCACGGCTGCGAACGAAGGCAGAAATAGGTGGAATGCGCACGTATGCGAGGATGATGCAGCGAAGTTCTTTTTTTTTTCGTGGTTGCCGACGTTCATTTTGCGTTCCAGTGGCATCCATTTGAGTCTGTGTAAGTAGTTCGCTTGAAATGAAAAAGTAGAGTTGGGAAGGTAGAGTATGACAGTCGGAGTCTTGGTAGTTCAAGTTTTTTATAAGGCTCTGTGGTTGGTCGATTAAACAAAAGGGTTGGATAATTCATTTTGATTTATGAGGTTTGTTTTATAAGGTTTAAGGAGGAGATTTCTTTGATGAATATGTTTAGAAACTTAAATATTTAGCTTCGTTAGAGGTATAACGGAAAGGCTAAAAAATATGTTGTCAAAAATTAGTACGGTAATATTTTAATTGTTGTATATTCAAGAATTATATAACAAGAAAAAATCAATTTGGATCAAATAAATAGATTTCACATTCATGTCTTATCATATTGAATAAATAAAGACAAAATCATTATTTTGAAATTGTATCAGGAGAAAATATCATCAATCACAGATTTGATCAAAGAGTTGAGGTGACTTATAAATAAATTTTATTTATTAAAATAAATTAAAACATTAATAATAAAAATTCGTAGTCGTTTTCTCTAAAGGAGGAAGTATTGATAGTTTTAAAAAAATCTATTGCCTGACTTAATGTTTCACGTAGCATTCTAAAAAAATTGTTAATGTCAGTTATAAGTGGGTCAAAAGTTGTCTGAAGTTGAACTTTGAATATCAATATTTTAATAAATTCTAATCTTACCCATTCATTCTTTATTTCTCATTAGCTTTCCTCCAACATTCTCAGTTTTTTCCTCAAGACACACTGTAATTCTCCCTCCAAAACTCAGCATCTTACAACTCCGCAAAAAGTGCTCCGGTCGCTAATTGCTTTTCTACTTAATCTACTTTTTTCATTTCCTTCATCCCGAGGAAATCCTCTTTTCCCTTCAACTTTCTGGCAACGCTTCTCGCAGAGGTCTTTTATTTATATTTCACGAGAGACTCATAATTCCGGGGTCACTTTCCCATACATCCCTCCCCACATCTTAACCTTCCGAGTCTAATCCCTTCCGAGACATTACACCGCATCGCAACAGACCACGGCACCCTGATAAAACGGACCCTGCAGAATTTTAATTGCTCAAAAACTTTAGCCGCAGGACCACGCACGGAAAACCCCCAAAATCGAGTGCCCTAAAAAGCCCCCTAGCGGAATTCCGCTTCACTATCAGTCCGCAAAAAATTCAGCGGGAACTCCTGAATCCATTCCCGGGAAATTGGGGTCTTCCAAGCCGCCATCTGTTGAACGAACCGCCCCTCTTAAGAGGGACGCTCCACCGAGCACCCGGTGTCAGCTACAACGGAAGGCTTGGTGCCGGGAATTTCGCCGGCCTTACCAATTCTGCGCGGGGACAGTATCCAGTCGTAAGATATGCTTCCTTCTCCATTTTACGCCACGCTGAATCGAGTCATGAAAGGAGCGCAGCTTCACGCATGAGTTCCCGGCATCTCTCGCGTTGCGGGAAATCTTGCAAATTCCACCCTATTCTGTTCTCGTCTCTCTACTCCGTGTTCCCTTTTCCCTCGTACTTTTTTTCGTACGCCTTCTACGCTTAAGCGATGCTACGCTTTTGACCTTCCTTTTCGCGTTCGAAAATGTTCGGCAGCCATTGTTCTCCAAACTTCCTCGGAATATGATGTTCGGGGTCGTAATTGCGTTACGAAATCTCTCCCTCTTTCCTGTCCGTTCGCGTGGGTGTTAATTAATTGTGTTCTTTTTTAATTATCTTGCTCGTCGTTGTTGCGTGAAATTTTTTCTTGAATTGAGTCTTATTCCATTGTGATTATTTTTTCAATTGTCCACAAAATTATAAATTATATATATTTGTTTTGAATAACAAGGTGTTTTGAATACAGGGGTGGTATTGTTATTGTGTAATAGCAGGCGAAGGGTCGTTTCTCAAAGGAATTCTGTTTAAGGAAGGAAAACCGAATAAGTCTGTGATACGTGATATTCTATTTCCTTAATCGATGAAACACGAGCTTTATTCGTTACCTTAAATTCTTTTATATCAAATTTTCTTAAACTCAATACTGGAAATATCGAAGCTAACAGCAAAGAACTTCCTTTGGAATAGATACGTATTGGGTAATTTTTATAAAAAATGTTTCACATTCAGTTTTTCGTCATCGTCACAAAATATATGTAAATTGAATATAAATAATCTAAACTTAACATAAGGCAAGGTAAAAGGTTTTAGAAGTAAAGGAATAAGTACAATACATATGTGTAGCATGTAAATAGCATTCTTGATTATAAAGAAAAATTCATCCCTAACCTAATCTTTAATTCATATTTATCTTTTAAATTCATGTACAATAACATTTTAGTAATATCCACCCCACATATGGCCATAGAGCAATTATTAACTCTACTTGCAAGTCATCATGGTCAAAGTCTTCGCTACACCTATTCCGATAACAGAGAGAATGGTATCCAAGCTCATTGCCATAGCACCCTCACAATTCCGATCCCTTTGCCCATTTCTCACACACTCCCATATCATTTGTATCTCACCCTTATTTTTCACACCTCGCTCCCTTCTTTTCCAAGACGATTACATATCCATCCATCAACGGTTCGATCTCCTGCCGTTTCCCTCCACAGATATCGCTTTTGTTTCCTCTCTTGGGAACTTCTAACCTATCCCATCCTGTGCGGTCAGCGAAGTAGTATTGAAACCCTGGCAGGCGTCCGTTGCTAGGCTAATTGATGGTTCTAGGATCGCGGAGTCATCTACGTCGGTAAGGAATAGCGGTGTATTGAGGTTCTTTTGTTCCCTTGAATAGGTTCGTGATAGAATGGAAGGTTAAGAATCCTCACATGGCTTTGAGATACATATAATAAACAACTAGCGGTTTCTATGTGTGATGATAATGGGGATGGTTACTCTTTGATGGTTTTAATAATCGTTCTCATTAGTGCGAGGTGCTCAATTAAACAATGGACGACAATAGGGTACATTAACAGCTTTTCATTCGTAAAAGAAAACAGGCTTCATTGATCATCGATTTCAACCGTTATGGAGTACGGAGTTACGGGAACTTACTGACTCTAATATACTTGTTTTGAAATTGATGGGTAAGGCATTTTCCTTAATTATACGGTTCATTTCTATATTTCTTTTATTATTCATTTATTAGTATGCCATGAGAGCAATTCACTGGAATGTGGCAGAGGGTGAAATGGCTGCTATATAGCAGTATCGTGTCTTTAATTTAGCTATTTCGAAATAAATTATCCTGTTGAAATGGAAATTTATGTACGATACTTTAAGTAATATTTATTGGTATATAAATATTTACCCTACAATAATTTATTTAATTTCTTTGATATTGAATTGAAATTATAAGTTTAATTTCTATTTTTTAGCGATTTATGTAACAAGTATTTAATTATGCATAGAGCTTATCTATAAATCCTATTCTTTGAGTTTCAAGTAAATTCACGTAATAAAATGATTATTTTTTTTTAAATAGGGGAACTTTATGAGCACAAATTACACCAAATCTTCCTGAAGTAGAAGCTGAATAGTCAGAATAGCATCACTTTTCCCCTCACTCTGTTCTACCAACGATACTGAAGAAAAATACTCAGTTTCATCAGAGCGTACAAGACTCCATTCCGAGATTAATCATCCTCCTCCTTTCAAGTCACATATCTCAGATATCTTCGGAAGAAATCGCCTTTGATTCAGTTTCGGTACGTGTGTTCAACTGCCGACCAATCAAAGATCTCGTTCTAAGGCAGTTAGGGAGGGCGAAAGTCTCGGATTTAACTCGCGTAATCCCGGAGCGGCGTTTTGGGGCCTCTAAATCAGTTTGACGCCGTCAGGGGAGACGCCATTTTCTCCTTATCAAACAGACCGCCATTTTGCGTGTTTGAACACCGTTTGACGAAAGGTACCTTGCCTACCCTGAATAATTCCTCCGTGGGCGGAAGAGACTTCCTCCTGGGCTCCTTTTGGGCCGATTGCGTTCCGCCGCCTTACCTTTCTCACGTGACGCTGTCGTTGCGGTTTTTCACTCCGGTTGCTCCCTCAACTGTCTGCACGTTACCAAGTATTCTTTAGCGCTTTTCTTACGAGAGAGTAATTTCAGTGATCAGGTCAGTAGGGCATTAAGAGCGAGGTTGAGTTGTCACGCTGTTAATTGTTTTAAGAAGAATGCATATTTTTTGTTACTATCAATGTAAAAGAGAGTCTATTTATGAATGTAATTTATTTCTAAAGGATATTTATAAAATGATTTTTTCTGAACCATAATATATATGTTGTAAATCTTAATAACAAAAATTCCTGAAGAATCACGTATCTAAAAGAACAATTTAAACTTCAGACCAATTTCAATGATTTTCAATTCAAGCGATAATTATTTTCATATTAACAATGTGATTAATTTATGATATTCATAATAATAATTATATGCTTTATACATTAGATATTACATTTTTGATGAACTTACTATTGACAGGAATTGTGTCTGTGCATCTTGGTATTTTAAAAAATAATTGTTTATTTGTTTCCAGATGATATATTATTTTAATATCATCGTTACGTCAAAATTAAAGTTTTTGAAATGCGTTTTTTATTATCTTATTAAGTCTCCCTTGCATGATAGGGGTATTATGATATATTACTAAATGAATAAAGACGATGTATATGTTTTTTGAATCTCCTTATTGTTTTATAAATCCTTTAATTCTCCTTGCAATCCAACAAGAAACTAAAAACTCAAGGGTTTTGGTTCGAAGTTTATTCAATTTCCCCAAATTGATTCACTCTCACCGTCGACTCAAGAATGCTGCATTATTTGAACTTAAGTCCCAAAAACTTCTTCTTGGAAGAGATTCGTTGTCATAAATATGCAATGATTTTTTATAACTGTTTTCTATTCCTAACTTTCATTGAGTAGGTCTAAAACTTTTGTACTATCAACCTGTTAACAGGCATACTCTTTTTTGTGGTTTGATCTGTTTCTGAAAAAAGCCCTTTCTATTTCCCTTTTGAAAATTTTCCCAACTTTTTCTACGTAGTATCTTCTTTTCTTTTTATGGATCTGTAACGGTTCAAGCAATCGATCTATCAATTGAGCATTTGGACTTCTTAAAGCGATTCTCGTATTTTTATCTCTATCCAGTTTATTATTTCGTAATCATAGTAAACTATATTGGCCAATTTCGTATCATGAAGTGTAATAGTTTTCATAATTTTTAAAATTTTAAAAACATAAAATGAAATTTAAACAATCGTTTCTGATAAACAGTATTTTGGACTTAAATTACGGATCATATGAATATTTAGACCTTAAACAAGGACATAATAACGTGAGATATATCTCTAGAGGCAAGGCGGAATTGAAGCGATTTTGTCCTCTAACGACCTCAATCATAAAGTAAAACTGGTTCTCATAGTGCAAAAAGTAGCCCTCTCTAAGGAGTTAATGATCAATCAGTTAATCAGTGATTAATTAAGAATGCGTTAATTCAGCTTCGTTTGTTTCCCCACCCGTAAATAACTCCAGAATCCATGGCTACACTCGCTATGATCAGAGAATCACTCGTTGCTGGCAGATCAAAGGTACCATGAAGTATTGCCGAGTCACTGAATACGAAGGGAACTTGGGGAAAATGCCGATTAAGGCTTCACAGGATATCGTACGCTCGCTTCGAAAAAAGTCTTCCGGTCGATAGACGTTGGTTTAAAATCTCGCGGTGAAAAAAATCAATGGAGGAGAGGGCTTCATTTTTATCTATTTACCTTAACGAACGCCTCTGCATCTAGAAGAGGAAATACACCGATTGCACTCGAGTGTCTCTTTCATGAACTGCTCTCTAAGCTTTGTGTGCACACCCTCGTACCGATCGGATATTCACAGCTTATCGAATGAGATGTAAAAATCCTGATCCACTTCTGACGCCAAGATATTTTCTCCAGATGAATTGCACCGAAAGGTAATTCGCTACGCAGTTTTCTTTCGGATTCGGAGGAACGTACAGAATCGGATTCCGCTCGGATTTTCTTTCTGAAAGCGATCGAAACATGTGGCGCGTTGGAGTAAAGCATTTTTCCATACGGATAAGTTCGCAGATCGGAACTGAGGGTTGCTTGGCAACACTTTGATACAATATCGTTTGGTAGTTACGATTTCCGTGGAGATATGCCTTAATTGATACGAGATCGGAAAGGAACTCAAACCCTTTCATTCTTTTGATAAGATTTTGGGTTTGTTCAAAATCTGATTGTATTAATGGAGTTATTGCATATTTATCTATAATTATCTAAGCATTTATTTTATACTGTATTCTGTTGAAAATTAACGCTATCAATTTATAGTATAATTGATATTTAAGTATAATCACAGCATTTGGCTTCAACAATGAGGTTTGTATATTAGCGAATAGTCCTTCAATATCTGTGTTTAGCTTTAAGGGAATACATTGTTAGCTAACTTATTTGTTGATTATCATGAAAAATATCAAGAACCAAGAACAGATAAAAAGTAACCGATGATCGATGATAGTTTCTACAAAAATGAAATTCAAAAATGTATTGTTTGTACATTGATTTGTAGTTGTTTATTATACGAAGTCTAACAGTGTTAATTATTTCGTTTACGCTTATTACACGTTATTTATTCTATTTATTAGCAACCTCCATAAAAATTCCATTAAATATATGAAATCAAGTGACTTTACATATATGGAGAACCTCAATTTCTCATTTTACCTTTTTGATTAAGTATTCAATTGTAACGTTGAATCAATTTGACTTTTGAGGGCATTCACCGAAACGACTGAGTGAAAATAAAACATACCCTTAAGTCCACCGTCGATAAGCCATGTTCCTTTCTCCACCCTTAACTGCAACCGTCATGAACCATTCTTAGTATTTGGAAGACGTTTAGCGATAAGATGGACATCTAACTTTCTCGGAATCGACCATTATGAACCGGCACCATTCATTTCCATCGGGATCCTCATGACTGATGAAGGAAGAAACCCCTTAGTCACTTCCTCGCACGGAAGGCGACTTTATCACCACTTACCACCTAACCGCTTCTGCCCCCACATCCCATCCCTTACCACTGTTTTAATTTCCCCACTTTCAGTGTTTCTGCCGACCCCTCCTATAGCCAACCTTTATCCTCACTCCTTAAAAACCCGGACGCCCTTTTTTGGTTTAAGGGGTCATTGCAGAACTCGAGGAGGGCACAGTTTTTCTTACGGTCCGCTGGGGAGTGATTTCCCGAGGCATCGTGAAAACAAAAGCCTAACTACATAGCGTGCGTCTTGGGGCGGGAAACTTTTATACATCTGGTTACTGCGGTGTTATGCATTCGGTCATAAGGGGAATTTTGAGGGGTTAGCCCACAGCGATAAGGAAGGCTATTGGGGTCGTTTGTGTTGTTTTTCGCGGGGTATTATTGCGCCTCGTTATTGCCGTGGAAACCACGTAATAAGCGATGCGAAGACCGTTAGCACTTGCTTAGAGAGGTGTTTAGGGGAAGGCTTCTGTTGCGATGATGTTCGGTATTGCGTTCTTAGCGTTATTGGTTGTTTTCAACTGGAGCTGGATTGCAGGATTTTGTGTCTCTGTTACCTCTATTATACCATGTCGTACCCTATTGTATTCTTTGCTAGTTCTAGTTCTTTTGTTTGTTATTCGTCTAGTTTTTTTGCGATATCTAGTGCCTTATGAATCTTATTGTGATTGTAAATCGACCAATCCCCGCACACGTTTTTGTTTACGTCAAATAAATATTTCATGAGATTTGATTTAATTTTTTTTATTTTGAGTCCATTCTTAAAATACTATATATAGAAAACTACGAAAATAACATTTTTCCAATTTAAAAGATATAAATTAATATTATTTTTGGTCTATGAAATAATATTCTAATTTGTACTCACCATGCAGTTCAAAATTATAAATATCACGTTTCCCTTTTACGTACTATGTAACTTTGGGAACATTATGCAAATCTTTAATTAATTTAATGTCAAGAATTAAATTACAAAATTAATTTTTCTCAAAGATTTTTTTTAACTTCAAATTTAATAAATATAACTGGCAAGGATCATACATAATTTAGTAGAAAAATTGTCATTTTATTCGGACAAAACTTTCAGGTATTATTCCGATTCAGAATTGAAAATAATAATCAGAAATATTGGCCATAAAGTTTAATTCCTTCCTTGCGTCATCCTACAGCGCAAGCATTTGTGTCTCTGAATTCAAAGTCTTACCAAAATCCTCATTTTTAGGGTGTATCGAATAAAATTTTTCTTTTATTCCTTCTCATGCTCATATACTAGTTATCTTTTACGGTTCGATATTCGTACTCGGCGCTTAAAATCATCCACGGGTGACTTTATGGTATACACTTCCCTAATAGATAAGCCTATCGTCAACATTTCACATCATAGTTATTTTAAGCTTCCGTAATGCTATTTACGCGTCGAACCGACTGCACCACTTCGCTTCCAAAACACACCCTCAATACACGAAAACATTACGAAATTCACACCGTGGAAACCGCGGATTCATATTTTGGCACCGTTTCAGAAAAAATAAATTAAAGCGAGAAAAATTTAAATTCATCACGCTTAATATCGCATCCCGTCAAAAACCAGTTCTCTTTGTGGCGTAAACTCCATATCTCGGAGTGTTTATAAGTGTATGACGCATTCGTTAATTCGCGTTCCATCCCAAACCGCGAGCCAAAATTCGTTCCATTTCGCACCGTCCTTTTTAACGCGCTTACGATTTTTAAAATTTCGATCGGCGCCGAAAGTTTTTGGCGTGCGCTTTGGGCTATCATTCGGCGATAATAAAATAAATTAATCAGTCGGGCGCGAACGGCAGGATTTGCATTTTTCATTCCTCGGTTAGAATTATTTAAAAGCCCCGTACGAATTCATTAGCGGCAACGGAACGCGTTTTATCGAGTTGAGGCTGCTAATGCCATCAGATGTTAAATATTTCATGAATCCCCCGCCAGGGGGATATAATGAGGGGATCGGAAAGGAAATAAAATCCGCAGCGAACGAATTTCGGAGGAATTAATCGCTAAGGAGAGGTAATTTACTCAGCGGGCGAAAACATGTGCTAATGTACGTAATGACGGATCCATTTATGCGTAGAGAGGACGTACGACTGATCCCGGGTGCTAATTGAAATTACGAGTACTTTGAGTCACAAAGTGATGCGATTGGTGGGTTTTAGGATGCGATGTTTTAGTGATTTAGAGGTGGATGTATTTTCAGAGCTGGAATGACTTTTAGTGATCAAAAAATTGCTGAAAAATAACGAGAGAATGTATAGGTATTAAATCACATATCTTCATGATGTAAAAAGCGTTCGTTTTCAGTTGAAAAATTTCAATAGTTTCAAAAGTTTGTAGTTTAAAAGGAAGAGTATGCAGGTTTAGCTGATATTTGTAATGTAAATATTTTTTACGTATATGTTACATAGTAATATTATTAAAATCAAGAACATGAATTCCAAGTAATATTACTATAAATTTTTAACATATTTTTACTTATTTATTTATTACACTTATCTTATATGTATGACTTAAATTATGAATGTGTAAAAAATTTACTAATAAAAGATATTAAAACAATAGTCTTAGTTTTTGCCTGATTAAATTGTGTACCGACAGAAGTACAGCGTATATAAATAGCTGATTCGCAATTCTGATAAAAGTCAAATAGTATTCTGGCGGCTCATTCTATCCCATAAAACCATTGGATACTCAACCTGAATTCCTTCCAACGATTGGTAAGCATTTTCGCTTAAATTCTCCTCAAGAAGTTACGGAAATCTCTTAATGTAAAGGCTTTTGGAGATCAGGCATCGAAAAGGAAACAGAATCGTAGATTTTTAGTGAATATTTTTTCTGTCGAAGTCCCAAAGTCCATTGGAAATTTCCATATCGTTTCCCGGAACAGATAAGAGCACAGACCATCACATATTGCCTTCGAATTTCGGTATATATTTCGCTCCTTAGGAATAATACCAACGCCATATTTAGGAGGAAACTATGGTAACAAACTATGGTAACATGGTAATGCTGCGAAGGAATGTCTGGTGAAAAAATAGATTCTAATGAAATAACGGAAGGAGCAGAGGTCTCTCGGTGAAGGGAAGGAGAGGGTTTTCTTGCTAATGTATTGAATTCCTTTCGTAAGAGCAAAAAACCGACCGAATGTAAATCGAGCTTAATTTTTTCGTTCCTTTTTTATGTGGAAAGGGTCTCATCGTATGTCGCAGTCGCCTGGGATTTTCTAGATTCCTGTAGAAGGGAGGGGAAAGCATGCAATTTTTATATCCTTGCCCTTCTTAAATCCTGCCCTTTGCATCTCCTTCGGTCTTGTTAGTCGTGTCTGTAAGGTCATAGGAGCCTGCATTAGCTCTGAATCTATCGGTCGAATTTCCTGTGAATTTCTTAGCTCTACTACCGAGGATACTTTGAATTTTCTTTTATTTTCCAGTACTTTTGAGGTACTTAGACCCACTCCGTGCTACTGCCGGATGGCTGCCCATACACTCTAAAATGTTAGTGGAATATGTTACGAGGAAATCGAAGGAACTTGTTTTAGATTTATTTTTAGGATGTTTAAGATAATATTTTTCTTTCTGCTACTTTTTTATAGGGAAAAAGGTTTGCTTTATATTTATCCAATAAAAATAAACATATATCTTTCACGTTTAAGTTATTTTCAATACGTTCGTCTTTTCTCAAAATCAGTAGATATCAGTTTTATATACAGGAGTTTTTATCTCGTTCTGGAATTATATTCTACATTGAATCTAGATTAATTTAATATACATGTCCTATTATCTAATGATTCAATGCTTAAGTTTAATAAAAATGTCTTAAGTTTACGGTAAAGTATTCTGTTTATTGTAGAAAATTGCGTTTAATTTTGTATTCAGACTTAACTATTTAGCGTTCTCTAGATAAAAAAGGAATTTTATCCCGAGTTTCTCTCCAATTTAGTCGCCTAAGGAAAAGAATTAAATCCCGAGAAGAAATTGCTCTTGTACTTCCTAAGGCAGTTTAAATTTGTCGCCCCAGTTGAAAGTTTTCATTTGTTGTAATGGCATTTCTCTTTGAATTAATAGCTCGTTTGAACCCCGAAATTATCTCCATTCTTGCGTAATGGCCCAAGAGAATTCTTTTTATTCCTTAAGTAAACAAAGATCGATTTTCCATTGGTTTCTATCGGATTCCAATTGGATATCTATCGGAAAAGAATAGAGGTATCCCGTCGAGACCATATCGCTTATTTAACCTCGAGATTCACGGTTGAGTAAACAGATTTTTCTGGATTTCTTTTGGGAATCATTATAAAATTATTTATCATGGTTTATCTGAAAAATCTTCTCAATTAAAACTGTGAAGGAAATTAAGATATAAAAGGATAAATCTGATATGATCAAGTTTCGAATGGGTGTCATACTTATGAACGGTTACCAAGTTACGGTTGCCAAGTGTCTGTTACTTCGGTTATTTAGACTATAAGACGATATTTCTCGTTCAATATATCCTAAACTAAGCTGAATTATGGATTTATATAAATGAATAAGTTAAATATAAGATGCTATATAGACTATATTTAATAGGTACGCATATAATGATAAATCATTGACGTATATTATAGTTTATTTTCGTATTAATTTACGTTCAACCCCCTTTTATTCTTTAACTTTTTCCCTTTTCCGTTTCCACCCTAAATCTCTTCTACACTTTTCGTCCACATGAATCTTGCTCTCCGCTCGGTTATTTCTCCTAAACTCTCCCCTAACCTTCTTTTCACGGCCCTTTTATTGTTCTCTTTCCTTCGCTAACTTATCCGCTTCTTTCTCCCCCACTTCCCTGCTTCTATATTCCTTTCATCCCCATGTTTGTCTTTCGTCGTTCACTCGATTCTGTCCATTCTCCAGCGTTACATCTTTCTCTTCTTCATTAACATTTTACATTCCCTCTTTTCCTAACCCATACATCCATTTTCTTGCGGTGGTTTCCCATCCCTTCCTCTCTAAAAAACATTTTACGTCTCCCACCAGCCCTTCGTCATCGTATCCTAAGCCCACGTACTCTGTATTCGTTAGTTATTTTTTTTCTTACATCCCCGAAACTTTTTCTTTATTTTTTGTTTTTTTTTTTTTTCTCCTGGTTTTCGCATTCCAATTTGTGTTGTATACTTTTTGTGTGTTCCGTTCTGCCTATTTTTGCTTGAAATCTGTTTATTAAGATCGTATTTTTTTCATTTTTCTTTTCGTGAAAAACGTTAATATGAATTTTAGTAGAATATATGAATTCGATATATGTATAATGTACGAGTTCAAAGGAAGAGAAGAATCTTAAGTTTCATCCTAAAGAAGTGGTCTGATTATTATTAGACGTACTATATATAGATTAAACGAACTTTATATTATATTTGGAAGTAACTCAGCTTTAAGAATCAACTACGAGTCTTCATTCTATTTCTTTACGAATCATATACGTGTACACAATATTTTTAATGTTTACGTTACGAATGATTTGCTTAGAACAAAAGGGAGGAGTTAAAATTAACGTAATAGGAATTAAATCCTTTTTCTTCTAACTTTTATATTTCCGCGTACTTTATCAGCTAATGCATGAATTCGAAATCAATTCCGCTTAAATATTCCCTTTTTCCCCACTTCACTCGTACAAAAGTGCATCCAATGCAGTGGTCGTCGTCGTGGAAGTCGCCTTAACGGACTGCAATCTCTATGCACACCATTGCACCTCCCCCCCTCTGCAGGGGAGATCGAGAATTATGCATCTGACGGAAGCTTCCTGCCAAGGGACCCGATTTACTTTGTAGCCCATTTCGATGACCCCGGCTGCGTCACTCGGTCGCAGAAGTCCTCACCGGAAAACGGCGTTCTTCCTGAAAACCCTCGGAACAACCTCATCAAAAATTCAGTGCGATATGGACATGTACAGTGGATCCATTTTCTGCCTTCAGGGTCCTAAGGGAGGGGTGGGGGGAAGGGAAGGATTAGGCGTGGGGGTGGAAGGGGGGGAATTTTTAGAAGAAGGCTTCCTTAGCCAGTGGACCGATGAAGTCCGCAGCTACGGAACGTTCGCTTTTGAATATTCACGAAGCAAAAGACGCTGAAGTCGTGTCAAGCAGCGTTCACGGGAGGGGTTGTCACGGAGGATATGTACGTATAAGGAGAAAAAACTAAAAGGGGAGTATAAAATTATAGGGAATAGAAACCGAGTAGCTTTAACTATTCCGCAAGGAAATTCAAATTACGAGACATTATGGTATGTAAATGTTAAACTTAACCCTTGAGAATTAATCCGTTAATTTAAAACAGTTTTTTACATGGATATACTTTATAAAAAGTCATTATTGTAGCTTAATTAGTAAAGTATGAATAGTATAATATGTTACCATACAGTTATATCAATATTAATATACATTGTTATAAACTATTTTTTATTTTTAAAATAGTTATCTTATTTCTATCTAAAATGATCTTTAGTTAAAGAAAGTAGTGAATAATGAATAATTATGAGTGCCAATTAATTTAAAGTTTACCAATGTGTTTGCTTGAGCAAATTTTAAAATATTTAGCATAATTTTTTTCAGATTATTTTGTAATCTCTTAGGAATATGTGTAAATATTTTTTTAAATTCTTTTAAAAACTTCAAATTCATGAGTATTTAGCGAACTTACTATGCTACGCGTATTGTAGAAATAATTAATTGTTTCTCTGTCTTCTTTGTTGAAATGTTTTTTTTTCTTTCATTTTAAATTCACAACAGTGAGCATCAATCATTGTTAGCAGTTGTATATACATGATAGCCATGCAAACAGAAACAAGAAAACATTTCCTTCATTAAAAGTTTCGTGTTCCAGGAAGCATATTGACGCAATCTTATGTTTAAAAAAAAACGAAAGTAATCCAAATTTAAATCTATGAATATTCTAAGAAAATATGCAAATTTGATGGAATTTGCACGAACATGGGTACTGGCCGAATGAACAAATGAAAAACTTCAGGATAGGTAATGAAAATAAAAAGAAGATATCAGAATTAAACATTACTGTAAAGCAAGAACAATCTAATTAGTATTAAAAGCTATACATTAATTTATGGCATCAGCGGTCAATCAGAATATACGCCAAATTTTAAAGGAGTAATTATTAATTTTATCATTGGTAGTCTTCATCATCAGTAAATAATAGTAGATAACGTTCTATTTTCTTGAAGCCTCTCTTTATACGATATAAATCGCAATTTACAGTAAAAGGTTTCATAAAAACTTTAACTGAAACATTCTTTACATATCTTTGTGGATTTTTTCTTCTATCTGAAGATGAGTTAAATATTTTAGGTACATGTTTATAATAAATTGTTGATAAATAAAAATACACAAAGGAGAAAATTTTCGTTTTGTTAAGAATCTAGAGAATGACACATTTATTTATTTAATCGTGTGTGTGAGGAATGAGAAAAAAAATGTATAAATGAGTTTATTAATAATTTCAAACATTTACATAAGGTATATATTGTACTCGGGCTCTTTTTTTGTTAAAGTTCTAATTTTTATGCTTTCAATTAGAATCGCAACCTCGTCTTTAACGATGAGTCTCCAAGTATCTCCTACTTAGGTGGCTCCCTCTCCCTTAGTAACAGATAAACAATCCTCTCTCATATTTTTCACATAAAAACCCCATCTTTCCCTCTCCAAAAAAAAGTAGCTCGCGTGCGGCGAATTCCGAAAATAAAAACTTCGAGGCATTTTACGTCCGGAAAAATTTCCGAGGCAGAAAAGTAAAAGCCCTAATTTACAGGGTATTAAAACGACCCATGGAGATCGTCGGAGATAAATTTTTATGTCAATAAATTTCCTCGCGAAGACCTTTTTTTTACCCAGAATTCGTGCCTCCCGATGGTCGTGACTCTGCGTGGAATCCTATCGCTGATTCGCCTCGATCGAAATGCAACAAAGCCTTATCGCCCTCCGAAATCTGCAGCGTTGTTTTTTTCCACCGCTCCTCGTTTGATATTACATCCAAAGAGCCCGCTTTTCGGAAAAGAGTACGAAAAATATAAATGTCGCAAGACTAGAAATTTACCCAAATTGCCTTTCAAGAAGCGGTTGCCAAGGATTGACTTTGTGTCTAAAAATCTTCCGCGAGCATCTTTAAAATAATTTGCTACCTCTTTCGTAAGGTCTTTATGTTGAGAAATTGAGGGCAAGTTGCACCATATTGAAGGAAGATGTTCGCTGTGGTGAATAAAAAAATTAGGCGCGCCTTCATCAATTCACTCATTGAATTTATAAACTTGCTACTCTATTTTTCTTGGTAATTCTTTGCTTTTATGCAATTTATGGTGCTGTTTTTATCGGCATTCTTTACGTAAGTTGAGATTTACGTTTTTTTCGACATTCTTTACACATTTGAAGTAAAAACCAGTATTTCTCACTATTTTAGCTTCTGCATTACTGAATCTTTCTGATAAAAATGATTTTCATTCTAATTTTTTTGTCCGTGAACGATGTTTATAAATTAAAAAAGAATAGTTTTCCTTCTTATTCGGTAAGCAGTTCTTTCCTGTTATGATATATGGTTGATATTTATGTATTTTTATAGGTTTCACATTAAAAGATTCATAAGATTATTTATCGATAGCCACATAATGGATTCGATTATTTTGTCAATTGCAGGATTCAAGTTTAAAGATATACAATAACGATTATCGAATAAATTAAACCATGCAAAAACCATAATAAACTCAATTTGCAGTTAATCAAACCCGCAGACTTAGCTAACATACGATCAGGAATAATTAAGTTTGCATCTCTCCTGGTGGATTCACGTTAATTTTGTTTGCTAAATACTTTCAATAATATCAAGGGAATTAATTGATGGCCACCACTCTGAAATATAAATCACTCCTCGGTAAAAAATAAAAAGAGGATGTAATAAATTTCAATTCCATCTGTTTAGTGATGCCAAAATTTTATCATATATCATGTTCAAAGCAGATTCAAATTTTATTCGTTCGCTTGAAATGGACAGCATTGGTTCGATGCTCAGTGAATTACTATCCTTTCAGCTGAATGTGTGGAATATACAATCGGTGTTACACTGATCCTTCGGTGCATGCTGTTATCTTGTAATTTATATTTAGTTTACTAATTCTACTATCAAATCTTCCATATTCACACACATTTTGAGAGTGATGTCTTACACTTTTAGTTACCTAGGAGATGCATTTAGCATCTGAAACATGCATATATTCGGTCCCAAATCAGGATAATTTGTTGATTTATTATTAAACGCGGTACTTGGAAGAAAAATCGCCTGCATATGAACCATTCTCTAGTTTAGCAGCATCTTAGCAGAAACTTTTCTTAAAATTTAAAACTGCTATTTCCGGTAGAAGGAAGAATCTGTGGATGCCAACTATTAAGTACAAAATTCAACATGGAAGTTCTGGAAGAATTAGCTGCATCCAATTTTCAAGTACAATCAGGTGATTTAGATCCAAACTCTAAAAAGCGCAAAATTTTTCATCGCTCCATCTCAAATCCATACCAACTTCTTTCGTACGGACACATTCTTCATTTCCGGCAACTTCGAAATCTTAGTTGCTAGGGAATTCCAATCTAAAAAGTGCCTTCTTACTGTGCCAGATTTCGGTACGTATCCGTCCATGAAGTAACCCTTATACGAAGGCCTCTCTTATAAGCCTTCGAGTAATTGGGTCTCTGAGCGATTGGCCGACGCCATCCATTCGCGGGGGGAAAACTACTCCACCTGTCGAGAAAAGCAGTAAAGAGCCAATTTCGCCCTTCTCGCAAAGCGTGAGAACTTTCTGAATCGTTTCAGATTTGAGAGACACTCAAGGCTCTGAAAAGTTCAACCTCTCTCTGAAACACACTTCGCTTTATCCACACGCATTACCCATTAGTGTGGATGGTGATTAATCTCGGGTGCATTGTTATGGGACAAATAGAATGCAGATCGATCGCTACGATACATCGCTATCGCTCAAAGTTTTGGAGAGGTTAATTTCGTCCCTAGAGACTCCTATAATGATATCAACGAGCGAAGTCTGCTTTCATCAGTTTTCGATGATAGACTCTTGGGGATGAAATTTGAGAGTTGCGTCATTTTCTCGGTGCATAATTATGGGATTTAATCGAAACTGATAGCGTTATAAGCTTTCCTTCGCGTTTTCCTTGTTGGGTAAGGAATTCAGCTGCTCAAAGGGTTGATTTTCACGTATATATGAAGTTAACTTTTGTTGAATGAGGAGACGAGCAGAAACATGTGTGATGTGGTAGTTAAAGAGTAATTAATATATGTTAAATATATGTGTAATAAATATTTGCAAAACCAGATAACATCAGATATCCAGCATTTACTACGACAGCTTTGATTATTTCAGTCTTAAACACCTTAATAGATATATTTACTATACATATACATGTATTCTATTAAAATCGTGTTCTATAAAGTAATTAACTCTTTTATTTTGTATAATTCACGTTCAAAAGATAATGTTTATGTTTCTTAACTATTAAGCGTTTCTTTAATTTTTACTGAATATTTTCTCTGCGTGAGATTGATAATTTCTTTATTACTAGTCAATATTCTATAATAATATTTTAAACTTCAAAGTCTTGTATTCCCATTTATTTTATAGCATACAAGCATTCTTTTATTCACAGACCCAATTTTTTGGCCATATTATTTTTTAACTTATATATGATTTACATAACTAATTAATGAAACTGTAAAATTACTTATATCTAAGGTGATAGTTTTATAGCCCAATATTCCATACTATTGATTGTAGTACGTACTCTCCAAAATTCCTAAACCATTGTTACCTCAGATTTCGTCTTTTGAAAATAGAATTTTACTCTAAAGCTTGGTCTATTTGTTGCTGATGAATCATGCCGTCTGTCAATAAATCAGAGAGTTTACAAGAAATTCTTCTGTAAATCCATCTGTACACCTCCGTCCTCTTTCTTTACCCTAGTCCTAAAGGCCAGAAATTCCCTCTAAGTCCGTCCCTGCTGTCGGTGAAGTCACTGCCTTATCCTAAGATTTGCTGCAGTCAAAGAGTAAAGTCTTGTCAAGTGGAGGAAAAACAAGTTTTGCCCTACATTGGAACACCTTGACTCAGAGAATGTTGCACTTATCGCTTGTAGAACTCTACCAAGTGGAAGTTTTGCTCCTCATTTTTCTAGTTTCTTCATATGTGAGGACGCAAACTTTCTTTAAGAAAGATATTTTAGAAGAGATATTTTAGTTCTGGGTATCTATGACCTGTGAATCTTTTTGCCGACTTTTCGATTTTTGGATGAATTTCGCACTCCAAAATTATAGAAGGTTTTAATCTGCTTTGTTAATGTCAAAAGGTTTTTTCTCTAATTAGAGAAAACTTGAAATAAATAATCTTAAATATAAAAGAATTTGGAAAGAAATCCATTTGTAATATTTTCTAAAAGTCTAAATTTAATGCAAATATTTAAACGTAATTCATTCAAACAATAAGCCTGCATATAATGAGTTATCCAGTAATATTAGTTTTGCTGAAATTTTCGTCTTAGTGTTTTGCAATTATCTTGTTTGCAGCTCTTATTATATTTGATTAGATGATGTTATGTGGCATTCGGAATTCTTAGTTTGAATACATTTATAAAGTAAGTAATGTTTATATGTAAAAGTAAGAAATATTTTTGCTTCAATTTAATCGAAATCTGCATATTTTATGGTTGATGTCATGTTAATAATCAAAGGATTAAAATTCTCAGGGACTTAAGATTAATTCCGTTTAATAAAGGAAGAAGGATAAATCCACCACTTCCTTCCATCATCAAGCCATAACCTCGATCATTTGCGAAAATCGTCTCACGGAGCGAAAATTCATAACCGAGAGCAAAACTTAGAATATAATCAGACCCTTATGAAACCACGTTATAATTAAGGGAAGCGTTTAAATAGGCAAATGTCCATTCCTTGGGTCCGACTCGTATTAACCCGTTCCTTTCACCAGAATTAATTAACACAAGCTCGCGAAATTTCCATGACAGAATACGGGGACAAATAAAGGGTCTGCTAAATAAATGTTCCGAACAATACGGACGGATCACAACTTACACGGACGAGAGAATAAACGCAGAGATATTAACGCGAAGGGATATATAAACCCCCCGAAAAGTTCTCATTTCGACTGAAAAGAAAAACAGGCCGTATCGTTACAGCGTCACGCAATGGGATCTAAACGACTGACGGCGACAGGAACCACTGCTCAATGTGGATATTGTTCTGATCAATGCCTGTAAAGATACGCGTTGACACAAGAAAATATCGCCTTTTCAACTTAACTAATAAGAAATATTAATGTACATGTATTCCTTTTTCGTAAATTTAATTAACCAATTTGAATACATCTGAACAGAATTGAGTTTTAATCAAATATTTCTAATCTGAAGACTATTTTTTTAAATGTTATTGTAAACTTCTGGTTTTTTTATTATAAACATTATGATATAAACTGTGTAATCTTAAGTTTGTAATCATGCCAATTATCAGTAAACTTCACTGAATCAGGCGAGTGTTAAGGTAATCCAGAATGAATGGATCCTATAAAAAAACTTCTTACTCTATCACTTATTTGAAAGGTTTAGATACTTTTGAAAAAGCGAAGTATATAATGCCTAACTTAGACAAAGGTCTACATAAATTTGATAAATATTTATTAAGAATAGACGTATACCAAATCAGGTAATTCAAAGAAACTGAAATTCGAAGAGGATTATAGTCTATGTTTCTAGTCTCGAAGTAGATTATAGTCTGTCTAATTTTCCTTTTTCCTGCTCTGGAACTGGATCTTTTTCTACTCTGTTATTTCATTACGAACCCATCACAATTTGGTCTGCGACCAGGTGGCAACGGTTGCTATGGATGTCACTACGGTATATATTTATCGGTTATTTTGGGCATCACAATTCTGTTTCTTTCCGCTCTGATACACTGTAAGATGCGAAGGTAAAATGTATGATATCGCAAACGAAATATGATATTCTAATGCACAGGTGGATGAACGTCTTCAGGAATATCTTCCTCTGCCTCCTGGCGAAGGCCTCGAAAATCGATCTCCAACCAGTCTATCGATGGAAATGCGGCTGTACACTTTGAAAATCCAAAGAAACGTTCTCGGTGGAATTTTAGGTCTTCTCCGTGTTTCATTTTCCTGACATTCTCTTTCAACCCTCAGCTGTCCTCTATCGCAATTTTGTCGCAAATCAGGGTCTTCAACCCCTTGGCGATCTACCGTTTCTCGGAATATCTCCCTGTTTTCGGCATTTCCACATTAGGGTTCCTGTGAGAGGTTCTAAGCCTATCTTCCACAGAATCCTATCCCAGCGGGAGCGACGCCCACGTACCCGACTTTCGATATCTCTACATCTATTTCGACAAGCCTGGTCATCGTTTCGGTACATATTTGTTGTTGACCTGAGTGATACTTTAGTTGCTTTGAATATTAATATCACCCATAATTGAGTAAATTTTATGCTTCTAACTTTTTATACATTTTTCCTTATCTAAATACGTATTCATAGTGTATAAGGAGAATCAGTAGTAGCTTCCAGAGTCTCTATTACTTTAGTAATTATCATACTGTCATAAATATAGGTCACATATAATATTTTGGTAATAAATATATAATTTGATGTTTATATATGTTAGTATAAGTGATGTGTAATGAAATTAAGTTCGTATATCTTCCTCAATTTACTTTAATATCGTATTATTTTCTACATCGTGCTCACCATAAATAATTCAGCATATATGTAATTTTTCATGTTGCCTTTCATTAATATTCGTTTTTCTACATCTCCTCATTTAATTCCTGTTTTCGCCTTTGTTATTCCAACCTTTCTTTTCTCCTGTTTATTTTCAATATCTTGTTCACCTCCAATTTATATTCGTCGTGCTTTTGACTTTTCCTGTTTTCTATTCATTTCCCCCTCTTCCCTCATTCATTTTTTCTTCTTCCCCTTTTTATATTCATGTTTAGATGTTTTTGAAACTCGTAACCTTCCCCTTGTTTTTCTTTTCTCTCAAAAGAATGTATCTTATTTCTTTTAATTTTTTCCACCATTCCTTTTTCGTCTTTTTTGTGTTGATATTTCTCGGATGTAATTTCTCCTCACTCTCTTATTCTATATTATATCGAAGGTTTAGTTCTCCCCTTGTATCCCTTATTTTTCGGCCGAAGGGCATTATAATGTTTTTCTTACATCATCATCAGCAGTGTTTTAATATGGGGATGTGATATTTTATTCCATTTCAATCTTAAAGGAACAGCGGTTTATTTAAATATGAAGGGAGAATTAATCGGAAGTTTTCGTAGATAAATATTCGTCACCATACCCCTGATCACATGCAATGGAACTTTTAATTCTTGTTGGTATAGAGCTGTATGTTCCTTTCCATCCATATGTAAGTTCTAGTGATGATAAAATTGAAATAGATACAGATTTAGAAAATAATATTGTTTCTTACGTTCGAAGTAACATATCCAATATCAGTTACACTTCTTAACTTCCCTCATTTATCATGATATTTATGATAACATTCTACTGTGCGCTGTATATCATGCATTTAAATCTTTATCAGTGTCACTTATGCTTGAGATTTCCATTTCTCTTTTTAATGGAATGTATTATTTTCTAAAAAATCTATACATTGTTACGTCAAATGAAATCTCCACGTCCTATCTAAGAAGGGAATGTTTGCTATAATTTCGTAAAATAACAGTCTAATATTAAGCTTATATTTTTGTATCAAATTAAACTTTCTATCCCTGGTCTCACTCAATAAATACGTTCGAGAAAGCATGAATATTCTAAAACCTTTTTCGTCCCACAGCTATCCTAATTTCTCCTTTCACTTCACGCTTCAAAACGTATTCCAGTGTCTCTTCCTTCTCTTCCTTGTACCTCTTCCATTTTCACACGTTCATGTGTTGTCACACCCTATTTTAGAACGGAGTATTCCGGTATATATTCTGGTGTAGAGATGGAAGGTTTCGAGAATGTGATGACATAGCACTTTGCCTTGTAACTGCTTCGGGCGAGGCATTTCTCTTTGCCTCTTTTATCGCTTATTACCATCCCTACGTCTTCATCTTCGCCTCTTCCTATGACCTCTGCCCTTGGGACCCGATTGCCGCTTTCTAATTATCAGACTATTTCCCCATTCAGATTACTATTTTCGCTTTAATTGCCTCCGCTTTTTTCGGAAGTAATTTATGCAAAGGACGATCCCGCGTTCTGAGGCGAAATTTATCAAAATGGATTCGGGATTAAAGTTGACGGCTTCGCGGGATTGGGTCAGATGCGTGTCTTTACGGCGGGTTGCGAAGTTTGAAGAGTGCGTTGGAATGTGTTTGAGATGAGAGGCTTTTGGGATTTCGTGGAAATTAAAAAAAATACGCGTTTTTAATCGAATTCTTTTTTTATCCCTATATAGGGGAGAAATTAGATGTATTACTTATATATGTATAATCGTTAAATATATTTAAGTATTCAAGCAGAAGGTAGCTTGTCTAAATGGAGAATTATTCTTGGTATATACGGATGCAGATCAACCCGAGCTGTAGATTTAACCATCTCTTTCAATTGTTTTACAATAATTTTCATGGTGATTCTTTTAAGACATCCTTTGTTTAGAAATGTATATAATTACATTAAAATTTTGCAAATTTTCATTAAAAATAAAATTGCTGAATGCTTAATTAACGATATTTATATTGTTACAAATATTTAGTCATTATAAATGTGTCTTAATTCATTTTATTGCTTGCAAGACTTTAAATGAACCAATAAGCCATTATATTTACAAAAAGTATCAAAATATCGTTATCTATATATTAATTGAATATCTTCATAATATTGTTATTATTTCATTTACCTGAATATCTCGTCATTTTGTCTATTTTCAAAATTCAAAATTAAATTACCGATAGACTATTATTGCAAGCTAATAGTGTCGTTTTATGAACGAATTACTGTGTAGGTTTAATTATAGCTAATTAATTTGCGTTTATATAGCACTGTTTTGTAACAATTATCGTTATGAGGTACAAATATGAGTGTGGCAACTGATTTCAAACTCAACCTTCATTTTGCTTGACACGTCATCACCAGAGTTGCGGGAAAACCTTCACCTTGGAAAGTCACAACTCCTATTTCCCATGCTATTTAAAAATGATAATGCGCTCTCTTTTTAATAAGGACCCCTCCGCATAAGTACCGCCTTTTCTCTCACGTAAAACCTACTCCCCCTCTCCTCCACTCACGTCGACAGATTCATCTCAGCCCTGTACCAATTAAGATGTCTTCTCCATGCAAATATGCTTCGCGAATTGAGTTTTTCTTGGAGGAAAAAAGCCTCCCCACGAGATACGGGAAACCAATTTCTGAAATTGGATCTCGGGCCGTTAATGAATCTGGCGTTTCCGTGCGTCCGCGAATTTAAGCTGGGTAACTATTATGCATCTCCGTGATTGTCGTGCTTTTAAAGGCGCTGACAACTCATTATGGTGCTCGAGAAATCAACGCGACCACGCCCTGGGATTAAATTTAAGGAAAAATATCGGATTGTTTAACTTCCATTCTGACGATTCGGAATTATTAATTCGGAAATTTTGGGGCGTAGTTTCATCCTAGGAACGCTATTAAAGGTGCGCCAAATCAGAATGTGTTTTCCTTTCCTTTTCAGGAAGCGTTTTGCCCTTCCGGCCTTGTTAGCTAAAAACTATAAGCGAACCTTTAATAATTGTCTTCCGCTTCCCGTGGTTACGAATTAATCGAGCGGTTTAGTTCATTTTGTTGCCTCGGAGATGGTCGTAATTTAGAAACGTCGCTATGTAATTTCACTATGGAGTTGTATGGGAAGGGATAACTGCTAAATTCTCATTTTGTTTATTGATATTGTTTGAATGAATAACGTACGTTCTTTTTCGGTTAAGAGGAATGTTGTGTATGATGTAATAATTCAATTCTGAAGGATATAACTGGGATATGGAGTTATGAATCAAAATTGAAAGCTGAAGAGGGCAGTGTAGTGTAGACGTTATAAAATAAGTACTCCCCTCAACGAATCTTAATGACAATACTGATTTAATCTTTAGGTCCAGATGGATATAGAGAGTTTTAATCAAGTTTTCTTTAATGATACTTCATTGACTTTTGTTTCCTTTTGTAACGATATTTATTCATTGATTACTAGAATGGTAAAGGAATGAAGCAAAATAAAGAAAAATAAATAAAACATTGTTTCGTGGATTGTAGAGAGAATTGCACTGATATATAAGAAACGCTATTTTCCTTTGATACTAGAAAATATAATAATGTGGTCTCACTACACCTAAGTCGTTCATTGAATTGATAATTTTATTTGTATCTCCTTTAATTTTATTATAATTTCTTGATATTAATTATTGGATAACGGCTTTCTGTTTAATAGAAGAACTTTAATTATTTTATTGCACGATATAATATAAAATATAGAGATAAAAAGAACCAGTGTAGCATTAAGATTAGATTTAATATTGTTCACAATCAGCATTTCGCATCGAAAGAATATAAACTACGACGTCAAATAATAAACATCAATTTCTTCCCTCCATGGTGACAGTAATGGGTAATGATTGCCCCATTCCTCACCCGTACCCAAGAGTGCCTTCCATTAACTCGTCACGACAATTTTTCGCAACCCAAACCCTCCGTAAGAGAAAAAAAGCCCCTTCGATTCCGCCAGAGGGCTCCAAAAGAAAAGATTCCCACTTCTTGATTCCTTCATCAGCCACGAAGTCTTCATCGCTTTACTCCCGGTGTCTTTTTTCACCTCCCTTTGTCTCCCAGCACATCCTTACGGGGCTCAAACATTCTCTCCTCGCAGTTCATTATACTCGGGCCCTTATCCTTTTTAGGTCCTTCTTTTTCCTCCGTTTCTCTCACACACTGCGCCCCCTATTTTAAATGCAAATTGAATATGGGGAGGGCAGGCTCAGTCGCTGATTTGGCATTGTGGATTGCACGCCGCGGCAAATTGCACGCCCTCAAGGTAGGCAAAGATTGTTAAAGGGAAAGATGAGAGATGGCGGGTTAGAGGACGGCGGCTGGCTCTTATATTATTATTTTTTTTGGAGAGACTGCTCCGGTCGCCTAAGGATTTGTCCCCGGAATTCGTTGGGACGCTAATGAAGTCAGGTGAAGAGCCTTTAGGCTGATTTACTCATTTGCGAAGATGCAATCAATTTTCAAGTCGCGTAAGAGGAGATTTATGTTCTCGCTTGATAAGGTCCAGGAAATGGGATGAGTGTGTGTGTTTGTGGAGTTGAAGCGAGAACTTCGTTTGGTTATAGTGTGAGGAAAAATATAATAAGCGTTTTTATCAAATGAACTGGATCTGCTTGGAAAATAGATTTTTACGAAACGTTTACGAATTTATGCGGAATTGTACAATGGGAAAATACGGGACTCATATAGCGTTTATGATATAGTAGCAGTAAAGAAGGGTGAAGCTTTTAAAGTGTATCTTGAATGACTGTCAGTTTTTCCATACGTCATGGAAAATTGTTAATATGAATATCTTCTCGTTCTCCAATGAATAGAGAGGGTATTAGAAATAAGGAATATAAAATGAAATATTTTTCCGATTCATTTATCTTACATTGATAGTCATCATGATACTCTTACACTTTCATCTCATTATACATGTATAATATGGGTTGAAGATCAAATATGATTGCAAAAATAGTAATAATTATGGGATTTTGTTGTATTATCATGCTATGAGATGACTTTCATGTGAGAATGGTGGATTCAGGTGGATTGTTAAACGTGTAATGTACCATTGTTGTGTATTTTAGCATTGATTTGTTATATTGGCTATAATCTTTGCTTTTGCAGAGTTTTAAGGCGATAAATTTCACTGTTAAATCGTATTATTGGTTCATCCATTTAACCCTGGTCCCAAAATCGCATTAAAATATATTCCAACTGTAAATGAGGGAAGAGATTTTCCTGATCTCTCAGTTAATTTTGCGAAATCGAAAGAAGGCTTGAATATGCTAATGGAAATGATGAGTACACTGATTTCATTTTAGCGAATGTTTGATTTTCATCAATTTTATGATTCAGAAAAGAGATTGCTGTTGTGTTATTAACGTTTGAAATTCGATTATCTCCGAAAATTCATTCCCGATTTGATATTTTGTTTATCGAATGAGACAATGCTTGAATGCTTTACGTATAAACTTTATAATGCTTTCGTTCGGTTTACGCTGATTCGGTTTGCTTGAAATTACGGCGTCCGTATATATCTGATGTTCCAAATATGAATGCCATGTAAATATTGCTGTCTTCTGTTTCTTCTGCTTACTAAACCAAGGACTTTACAACCTATACTATATACCTATACAGTGGTAGTAGAGCAATACTCTTTTACAAGTATCAGTAAAGATTCAACAAAAGTTAGTATGCGGTTTAAGTTATAATGAAATATTTTTTTTTTGCTAAATATAATCAGTAGACATATCTTTGAATGTTATCTATCCGAGGCTTCCATTTAATACTCACCATCAGAACTTACTTTATTTCATATTCATAATTTCAATATATTTAATTTTAATTTATATTAAAGAAATATTATCAGAAAATGAAGGTAACTAAATTTAGCTTTCAAAAATAAAGATCATTTTATCTACATCCTTCTGCAAAAATTTTGATGATGTAATGTTTTGTAAATGGGTTACTAGATGCATAGGTTTTTCCTTAAATAATAACAAAAAATTTCTTCTCTTTGCAGGTATGTGGCCCTCATTGTCTATTGTATTCATAGGCATACGTGACTCTGAAACCAACTTACTGTAAGTAGCGAAATTTTAAGATAATAAAAAATAATAAGCGAACGGATGTTCCATCCACATTCATATAAGTTGTTTTGTCCTATCACGAGATATCTTTAGTACAGAAAGCTTTTCGAAACATGGAATAAAGCGCAGCAGCCAAACCGATCGATTTTTCAGTTGATGAAAAAGGGAGAGAGATCCCGTTAATTTTCCTCTAATCCAAGTCGTCACGCTGTAGTAAATGTTTCGTCAGCAATAATACGGAGGCGAATTCATAACATGAGCAGGGAATCCAACGCAGGCCCAAATGCAGGCAATTTCATCGAGACGAGAATCACGTACGCGTCTCGATGTTCCTTTTTTTTCATCGAAAGAGGTACGTTATTTCGCCGCTCATTTCCGATACCGCTCGCTCGCAGACAGCCATTTTTTTCATAATCGCACCCTTTCTATACCACTGCAGAATTTTCTCGGTACGGATGAACCATCGGTTCGCGACCGAAGTAAAGATTCAGCAAAAACGAAACGTCTATATTGTCTATGTAAAATCATTTACGTGCTATTCTTTCTAAATTATCATGCTCGGATACTCTATATAAAATACTGGTTCCGTTAATACAATGCACATACGAGTTAGCATATTATATTAAACATCCAAAACTATGGAAGGCGAGGTATGTAAGGTGTAAGCTAGCTGATGCAAGGAAAGGTGAATTACTTGTATGGAAATAAATGTCGTCACAACGGGTGTAATACTATACCTGAATCTGAAACATTAGATATGTTGTTATTCTCCTCATGACCAGCATTTTCTATCACAAATAGTTTTAAAAGAACATTTTCCGTAGTATAGATTTGTGTTCAAAGTAGTAAAACGCGGTGGTATGTAATAAGGGAAATAATTGGCTTCCATTTTTAATCAGCTTATTTACACTTTTTATTATCATATCTATTTGCACTTTTTTAATAATATCCTTCCTCCATACTCCATCTTTTATCCAGTTCAATATTATGTAAATGCCAAGTTTTATCTCTCTTATTTTAAGGTAGGAGACACATTTAGTGGCAAAGAATTATTGCTTACGTATCAATGATGAAGTTAATAGAGGTTAAAGATATCGCCGTTCAAATCAGCAGCTTATAGTGAAGAATCTATATCCTTATATTTTCTAATTTCATTCACACTTAGTTTATAATTAACGGATGTCTTAAGAATTGGTATCACTGACTCCTCTATTCTTAGTTCGATACCTCTCCTTCCTCATATGTTCCGTTGGGAATCCTCGTCTGGACGTATTCTCAGAAAACTCCCCTTTTCTCAAAGAATTTAATCTGCCATCACGTCAGGGAAATTACTCGTGGATCTTTTTAACGCGTAACAGGACGTTCTTTCAGACACGTGTCTTTTGAGGACAGGCATTTTGCAAAACAAAACTTGTGGCGTACTCTCAGTTGGTTGCGATGGATATATTAAGAAGCCTATCTTCTTCTAGAAAGACTTATTAATCTTTAAAAATTTCAATACAAAAACTAAAACCTCTTATTTCGGTTAAGTCTATTTAAATGTAGTGGTGGTAGTTGGGTATTGTTTATTTAAAAAGAAACTATAGATGACTTTAAAGCTCTTAGTAACACTTTCCTTATCGTACATCAGTTGATTTATATCCTCCGTACGTAAACATATTGACATGTTACCTTTAAGGTGAAATTGATCATTACTTTCAATTTTTATGGTACTCCATATAAAGGGAAAATGATATTTAAGTGATTTTAGCGGTGGACCATTGATTGCATCATTATAGAGATTGAGGCAAGAACGATGGAGGAATTAATTTGGTAAGGGTTTAGTTCGAACGATATCACGGTGTTCCTCATTTTTGGATATGATTTCGGAAAAAAATTGGTCCTTTAATTAAGAGGTGGGTTCCAAAAAAACTGGTCTAATACAATTTCACGCTACCCGAAAATCGCCTTCCATTTTTTCCTTAATTCCTTGCCTTTCATAAGTTCCTCTTAATTCCAAGAAGGAAAACAATTATTGTTTCCTTATTGATCGGCAGAGGCGCTGTTGTGTAGATTCTTTTCCATTCTTCCTCATTGAAAATTAAGAAATAATTCCTCTTTGGATTATACGTATTAATCTGTATTCATTTCAATGTGCAAATATGAATGTACTTATAATCTTACGCTTTTCGAAGAAGTGTGCTATTCAATACGATACCTGTCCTTTTATACGGAAGACTTCTATAAATACACTGCATTCCATTCAATTAAATTGAGTCTCCATATTTTGTATAATAATACGAACTGCCTTAATCTTTAAGCCTTACAACAATATGCTATAGCTTACCCATTATAATCTCTTAAAACATTTCCTTCTTTTATTCCATCAGATTTTAATAAGCAAATATAACGCTATTATCCTATTGTTTTTGATGCTGTACAGATGTTATATCCTAATTCTCTTTCTTAATTTATAATCAGTTAGTAGTTATTAGGTGCCTTACCTTTCACTTTGATAATTTAAAGTTATATTTCTACTCTTTCGTTGTCTTAATCCTTTTTCAAATATAATCATTGAATAGATTTCTCAACTCTGTAGCCACACAGTTCACAGTTTTAAAAAGAAAGAAAAAAGTTTAGTCTAATTACAAATTAATATTATAAATATATATATTTACTTCTACAACCGTATTTTGTACCATAATGTTCCGATAATCGTTCCCTGTTGCATGAAAAGCCAACGAAGTTTCAGGAAAACTAATCATATTTCCTTCAGTGTGCATTCAGGAGAAAACAAAGTCTTCACCGTTTTATATCCCCCGTACTCTAAAACGACAATATTCCGTGCGCCGGACTTACTGATAATCATAACTCCAACCCCTGACGTCATTAAATTTAAACAAGATCTCTGGTATTTTCCTCTCCTTCATCCCTCCTTCCAACATTATTTCGCAGCGATCGTCCACATGTATTTAAATCCAATTTTCAGTTCCCTGTTTTCTTCCCCTCATTTCGAAAATTGCTTCCTTATAAAATAAAAGAAGGGAGAAATCCTGGCGAAAATAAGAGCCGGGGATTTGAGGAAGCCACGGATCCAGAAGCAACGAAATTAAAAAGCGATGACGAGAGGGCGCTCGCTCATAGGACGTGTTGCTAGGAAACGCGGATAGACGCCCTCTATACGTAATATCCCCTCCGATCCGTAATCCGCGTACGAAAATATGGTTCGAATTAGAGGTAACGTTTGCTCGTTCCAAAGCAAGGAGGGAATCGTCCCTTTCAAAACACATTACCGCTGAATTCTTCATGCAGGGCTCTTCGTAAGAAAGGCGGTTAGGAATATTTTGGTGAGGAAGTGTGCGTGGAACAAACGGAATAAAAAGGGCCTCTCCCCAGACTTCTTTTCATTTCTCATTAATTTTTTTTCTTTTCCCCCTCGGCTCTTAGCTCTGAAAACATCACCCCACTCTTCTCGTGGGAGCAACCAATTTCCTATACTCGCTACTGTCGTTCCCTTCCCCTTTTCTTGAGTTGTCTCCCTCTCCGATCACCAAGGTAACCACACCTTTTAGAATCGACGGGGTTCTTAGGAACGGGCTAAATTCGGAAGGCGATGGAGGTCAACGATCGAGGTTTTCGGTTATAGGATGATTATTGTTGCTGATCAGAGTGTAATGATTGGCTTTGGAAATGTACGTGTACGATACGCATATGGGCTTTAAATACCTATCTATAGTACCTGAATGTCGTGAAAACAAGTGCTTGTAATCAAAAATGTTTTGCGTGTTTATAAGAATAGAACTAAGGTGTCTTATTCCTTTTCTTTCTATGTAAAGATATTTATATTATGGTGTAGTAACTTGTTATCTCACTACATTATTTTTACGTATTGACATCTATATTTTTACCATCTTTCGTAATATTTCATTTCTTATTAATCAATAACTAACTAACAAAACTATGACTGTTTTTTGACCTTCAAATCAGTATTTTAAAATAGTCGAAAAATTATAAAAAATCATCTTATTTTACAATTTTTATAAACATTTCGAAGCGTAATGAAAAATAGTTATACAGTCCAAACATTTTTGAACCGAAGGGAGTAAAGTTTAGATCCTAAGTAAGGAATTCAGTCATTCTATATTTCAGTACATTTATAGATAGAACCACATGTTAACGAATAAGGAAGAGGAATCTTCTAATAAAAAATTGATGAATGCTGGAGCACGATTTTTCCAGAAGAAAAAATCTTTAACTTCATATTTTCCGCTTTAAGGAATTCGCAGCGCCTCCATTCCACATAAATCGGGAGTTATTTTTGGCTCCGAATAATACGCTTTCATTCTGCGAAAAATTTCGCAGAAAAACTCCCGTGACTTCTGCATTCCTGACAGGTTTGTCGGGGATGTGCGTAGGCTCAAAAAATGCGTTATATTCGACATCCTCTTCTGTCGCTTTCCTGGGTCCCTAACCTCCTCGTCTCCTCCACCCTTTATATCAAATCCCCCTCCAAGCAAATTGCCATTTTGAGGGGAAAGGGGTGGGAGATCCATATATATTGAAAATTGAGATTGCGTTAATCGGTGGGCGGGGGTGGTGTGATACCAAGAAGGGGGAGAGGTTTTTTTTTGAAGGGGGGAGGAAATGTGAATTAAAAGAAATGCGCGAAATTGACATCCCCCACTCCTCTCTATATATATCCTGCACCCTTCAGGATTCAGATTAAAATTTCTCTCCATTCAGCAGTGTATTCGAAAATAAACTGCTCAGAAATTTGAAAGATAAGCACAAATAAGGTGGATGGAAATCGATTTTTACCTTTAATTCAAGTATAAAGTAGCTTAATTCGCAATGTGATTGTTAGAATGCGTATGGATACTTCATTATTACGACTTTATATATTATGCATAGATCTTTAAATGCACTAGAGAACGTTGACCTCTCAGTTGCTTGGATACTGTTTGATAGATATTATCTTATAGATCAGATGCAGTTAAAGAATGAATTAATAATATTGTACGTATCATAATGATTCAAGGATATTAATTATGCAACGAAATTCCACAATGTTTTTCATTCATCCAAAATGAATATTCGAGACAAAGAAGTTCAAGGAAAAATTCTATTTATTGCATACTTTTTCCTGGAACAATAAGTGTGTTGCTGTTTTTTTTAATTCTCATTTCTCGGATTTCATTAGTGAGAAATTCTTCATTTGTCGAAAGAAAGAATCTAATTAGTCACTCCCAGAAACTAAAAATACAACAACCTGACACTCTTTTGTGATTTAGTCCCTAATTTAATATCATCTTCATCTGGAAAGTGAGAGGAATCAAAAAAGAAAGGATGCTAAAATACGAAAGAAAACAGCTACCTTGAAATGTTTCAAGGATGCCGCTGGCTTAGTAACAGGGAAAAAACGGGGTTAGTTTCTATCTACTATCTATTTTGGGTGAAATTATTCCAGTCTATGAACATAAATTCCTTAGATACGCTGTTGCTAAGGAAAATCGTAAATAAACAATGTTTGTAGAAAATATAAGCTCTCGAGAAGACAAAGGGAATACCAGAAGTATTTTACTTTTCTTAAATATAGAATCCTCTTAAAATAGCTTGCCATAAGGATCTAGTTTTAGTTAATACTAGTTAGTTTTAATTTTTCCCAAAGGATTATTACGAAATTTGAAAAAAGACCTAATTAGAATCTACATCCAACACCAAGGTAAATTTTAGTGGAAAATACTTCGTTCGAGGAAAAATTGCACCACATATTAATTACTAAATCAATATCGCATGGAGGATTTCAAGAAATTTTCTTGGAGTCCGTTTTTAGTAAAGAATAAAATCATACTCACGATATTGTAACTTTTGATTAAGGGTAGAATCATCAGTAGAAGAATGATCAGAAAGTAGTAAGAACCTCCAAGTTGCCAAAACAACTTTTTAACAAGAAGGAAGGCAGGATATATAAATGTAGCGTTTGCATTTCAGATTATTATTATTTATTGTTTCACCCCCATTCAGAATCAATCTACTGATGGACCATTTATGATCGCTCACTCGACTTACATCATTTATTTAATGACAGAGGGGAGATACCACGAATCCACTCTTCTGATTCTATCTCAGCCTGAGATTCTATGTAATCCTACGTCACTTTCTCGACTGATTTAGAGCATAAGAGTGCTTCAGATACTTCCAACCTCACGTCAGGAGGAGTGCGCAATTTAGTGGCCAAAAGAAATCCGCTTTCATAGAAACACGAGATTAAATAGCCACCGAGGGGAGAGTTTGAAGAGGGAAAAATTTGTCTGATAAGATGGAGGAAGTAGAATTGGGTCGTACGAGTTCGTTAGTAGATAACATTTTGGAAGGATATATGTCTAGGGAGGGATTTAAGGAGGGTTGCTAGGAAACGCTCGGGGTGGAAAGTTGGCGAGACAAGGGGACAAATGACTTTATTGCGAGGAAAATCGGGAGGGATTTTTTTCGGGGAACAAAGAGCGAGAAAATATCCTCCGTGAAATACAAATTCGCACAGTGCTGCAGGGGTAAAGATGGGGTCACCAGGGTACGGGAATGCGCCTCGTCTCGGAGACCTACTTTTTCGTGCCCGCTCCGTAGTTATGCTCGGATACCGATTTAACTCTTTCCAGCGCCACAAACTGTGTTTTAACTAGCAATAATTACGCTTATTTTTCTCTCCGTTGTCCAGGAATCTTGCTTCCCTTAGGACTGAATGAGGCATGTTTAAAGAAGCGTATACTTTATCGTTGAAATTACCGGATTTTTGCGGCAAAGCGGCTATTTATTCAACGCGAATAGTTTGGGATATTTTTAAGGAGCGTCTGCACACGCGTGGAATTCTTTCCGTGCTAGTAATGCATCCAGGAAACTGCGAGTATTTCATCCAAGAAACCAGAAAGAGATGCTAAGTATTCTGACTTTTTTTTAAGAGGAAAACGTTAAATCCTAGAGGTCAACCGGAAATTTTAAATTCGTACTCAACCGCAGTATTTCGTTACTCGGAAAAGTATTTCTGGAATCGTCTAGAAGAGGGTATTTTTAACGATTTTTTTAGGGATTTAAAATTCAAGAAGGCGAGTTTCTTCTTTCCGATATGCATTATGGAGCTGCTTAAGAATTTCGTAAGGGGAAATTTATACGAAATTTTAAGAATACTCTTACTAAAATACCCCGGTTTTTTGTACCGTCAGTTTCTAAAAAAACTTACTTGCTGCAGTACTTTACACGTGTAAGAATAAGGTGCTACATATCTCTTTCAACACTAAGCTTTGATTGCCAAGTATAGATGAAATTTTTGCTCTTCTGAAACAAGCCGCTTCTTCATTACTTTCTTTAAATTTAATATCCTAGTCCTTTTTCAACGACCCATACCCCCATTTTCAAGGAGATAAAAAACTCATTAAAAATAGGTGGTAATTATGTAAGCCAAAGTGATAATTACGGTATAATTTCCACCCTGGATCACGAACTCCCCTTCGAAACATGCGAGTTTTAGAATATCGTGTTTTATGTCCTCTTTTAGCACTCAGCCGTCATAAATTAGGCATTATTAAAAGTCTCGCTCCACACGAAGTTTTATTGCTATTCCTAATTTATTTCAGTTTTCAATTTTGCTATTTTTCTTTTTAGTACTGAAGCCATTAAGTTGCGAAAATAATAGCGTCCGTCATTCATATGGCCTCTACTTATTTTTGCGAAATACAGTGCTTCAGTCTCAGGAGTCCTGAAAACCCTTATTTTCGCAAATTCAATCTATAAGCAGCGTATTGGTTGATTTGAATGCTATTAAAGAACTCGCACATTTTTTACATTTTTAGTATTAGAGTTCGCGTTATTTGATACATTTGGTATATAAAATACATATATTTAAGTAATGCTATAAGTATTTGATTTATAAGTACTTAATTATATATAATCTCTATCGTTGGATAAATTATTTATAGATAGCTAGAGATAAATTTCGCGCAAATCAATTACTGTGATATAATAATAAAATATTGAAACACTATTATCTTCACTCATTGTAGGTTAACATGACGTTTATAAACATCTAATAGTGTGATAATTATAGTGAAGTGCTCAGCAGTAACAATGTAAAAAATCTATTTCACCTAGTGAAGTTAATGATATATAACATATAACATAACATCAGCAACCGAAAAATTCCAACTTTCTGGTACTCGAACCCGAGGCCTCAGTTGTGGAAAGTTCTATTTGTTTCTATAGTTACATTGTTTGGTGAATCCATGGAAAAGTAATTGAAACAATGCTACCCATACACCCTTTATACAATTCATCCAATGTCGTTCTCCGGAAACTAAGAAAAAGAAACAGCATCCCTAAGGATCCTTATTTTTCGAATCCCGTCTCGCCCAATTCCATTACGCATCATCTCTATTCCCCCTTCCAAAGGAGAGATAATTCGGAAGATGGAAATTACCCGGAATTCCGTTTCATTACGCCGAGTCCCGTCAATTTTCGGACGCATAACCATATCGACGGGAGACGGAATCCCGGATTAAGAAATCTCAAGACCCCTTTGTTTTCCTCTGATACAACAGTTTCCATTCTTACGGTATTATTTTCCGGAGGCTGGGAATGGGTCTGGAGATGCCCTGATGAGAGTTCTGAGATACGTGGAATGGGAAGGAGCACTGGTAATGTCTTTCTTTATTCCTCCATCGAGGGAAAGAGTGGATGGTCTTACGGGGGAACGCCCTTTTGGAGGGAATAAGATGCGCTGATATAAGTTATAATAAAACAATACAATTCCATGCATTATTTAAGAACAGCTTGTATTGCTTTTCGAATAAATATACATACAATTTGAGCAAAGTAATTCGTATGTATGTGTACTGTACTACTCGGTATAAAGAAATCATCCTGGCTTACAATTTCTTCCCCAACAATACGGGGTAATTCCTCCGATTCTATTAGCGTCCGGTTCGACTCTTGGTTATTTAAAGCGTCCGCTTTGCAATAATGGGAAGCAAAGAGAAGATCGTTTGGGAGTAAGAATGTAAGCGATTTCGGTTACTTAGCAACGAGAACGTAGTCGAAGAAAATGGACAGCAATTGATGCCCTTAATAGTTTTTGGTTCTCTTAAGACATAAGAAATCCCATCTGAAGAATGCCGAGCAACTTTAACCGAAAGAGTTTTTCTTCTCATTCTCTTTCATTCTCATTCTTCTTTCTCATTTCTCTTCAATTTATGGACGAAAGGAAATTGCTTGAATGTTGATTGAAAAATAGTTTTGCAGTAAAGGAAAGTGATTATCAGTTTTGGATTATTTGAAGATTGATTGAGTTAATGATGTGCCAATGCAGAGTTAGCTAATGGTTGTTCCATCATTGTTTACTGTTGGTTTTTCGTTTTCTTAATATCTACTTTCAGTGTTAATGCTGAATGAAATTTATTTTTCAAAATATTTATTCATCGCGTCCAAATTCTTTCTGTTGATATCAATTTATCGAGATCATCACCATTAAGCTGAATATACAACTCTATAAAGTATAAATAAAGTTTGGGAAGAGATTCACATAATTCACCATACATTAAAACCCCTCTTGGATACTTCTACATTTAAAATATAAGTAAACAGTTGTATATATAAGAAATTATCATTTGTATTTACTTCTCATTCTATTGCCTTGTCAATTTGGAATACAAAATCCTCAGAAATAACAATTTATTGGCATATTTTCTTGCAACCACACCAAAATGAGACCATAAAACTTATTGACACACAAATATAAATAGATAAATACATGAGATGCGTAAAAATAAATTCACCCATTTGTAAAATGCGATAAAAAATACTGAGTTTCCAAAATATATATTTGAAAACGCCATCTATAGAAATACGGATTTAAATCGCGTACTTAGGGCGCGGCCATAAAAAAGGAAATATCCCGGAAATAAATCGGAAAGAGAAAAACATAAAATTTTCGGGAGGATATCGGTAAGAAATAAGGGCTTGCGTAGGTGTGGAGGAGAAGAATAGAAAATCAATGGGACCCACCCCACGTTCATTCCCCCTATAATTCCCCCTCCTTCGCCTCTTATAAATCCATTACATTCAACCAATCTCATTCTCTAGTTCTAATAATCTAGTTCTCCAACGCTCCACGCGAAAAATGCGAAAAGCAAATATTTTCTTTATTCCCTTATTATCGAGATCCTTTCGAAATCTTTCGCAAGGGAAATAAATTAGATGTTTTCCTTTCTAGAAGCTCAGTTTTTGTTACGCACACATTTTATTCATTGTAGTTTCAGCGTAAAATTTCCCATGTTTTCATTTAAAGGGCTGCCGAATAGAGCCTGACCTTTCCGCGGGCTTTTCTTTCGTCATGGAAACGTGATTATTATTTTTGAACGAAGGAATAATATTGAATTATTTAAACTGATTCTTTTAGTATCCCTATTAAGGTCAAAGTGTTAATGACCTCGAACGTGTTGGGAGTGATAAATACTGGGAAAATATGCCCGATATTCATCTGTACCCATTATATGATTATAACTTTCCTTTTAATGTAATAATTACACATAACCTGGACACGAATGTCGAATTAAATTAAGTTAATTTATCTTTGTTTAGTCCTACAATTCCTTGAATTAATAATTAACAAAGCGCTCCTGCGTTATTCGGAAACGATTACGTTCCCAGAAGAGCTAAATGAAGGAAAAACTTCTCAGAATTTCATCTAGATTTTAAAAACAATCTTAATAGTCCAAATAAATTTGAACTTTGATATTACATTATTAATTTTTTATATTTAATAATCGCTACATTTTGTGTTACCAGTTAATGAGTAAGAAAAGGAATTTTCGAGAGCGTGATTAGGAAAGAATGGCGTCCACTCATTGGTCTTAATGCTCTTCCTAATATAATATATTAATACCTTCTCTTTAATATTTTACATGGAAGAAATAGTTATTCTGATCGAGACGAAATTAAGCTCAAAATGTGTATAATATCTATGAAATTTATTCGTGCACGAAATTTTCGATAACTTTACTACTGAAGTGCAAATAACCTATCTGCTGTTTTAATTGTGATTTTTAATTGGAAATTTGGAATTGAACAAAATGTAACGAAATATTTTTTCAGCATCCCTCGGGAATAACATTGTGGAGAGGCGTTGTAGAGAAATTGGTTCTATTGCATAAAATTATTTTTATTAGGTCATTTCATTATTGACTGAACATTGATTGGTGGAAAAATTTACCCTAAAATAGTTCGATTTGAAGCCGATTGCTCTTAATAAATGTCGCGTTCAACGTTCATATAGACCTTTGAATGAAAGATTTTGACCAGAAAAAGGACAAATTAATAACGTTATCGGTTCCATATTTAACTACGGCACGTGTGTTGCTTTAAATATCAGCTTCGTTTAACGCAAAAATTTCATTCTTGCTTTAATTAAACCATGAATAAATTCGCTCATTTCAGTTTTAGCAATTTTTTCTCCGGTGCAAAATTTCCTTGTTCGGTTAAACAAAAAATAAATATTTTCGATGAATAAATTCAACTGCAAACTTTCGCATAAAATCTCAATAAAATGAATGCATTTTGAAATGATTCGTTTGTCGCTCTCTGTATGAAATATATATCCGTTTCCGATGCACATTTCTAGGATTAGACATATTTTTCTTTGGCCATACAATGCCTTTTACTCTTTATATGCATATAATAGAGAATCTAGCCCATTTGTTCATTTTGACATTATATTATTACGTGTGCATAAACTCGTAGCTAGAAAATTTTCTGGTTGCTTAATTATAGAATTTATGAATTGATATTAATAATGGCTACTAAATATAAATGTTGTACGTTTAATTTCTAAGTATGATTGATTGGGATTGAATTTACAATTGATATAATTTGTGAATGTTTTATTGACTAGATATCGGGAGAATAAATACACAAAACTGAGGGAATGACGCAAGGCACTCATTTTGGACCGATCTCATTTGTATAATTATGAATGATTTGAAATTTATAGAAGAGTAGACTACTATGTCCTTTTATACATTAAATTTGAAGTTTTCCTTATTCTCTTTTTAACGCGGAAAACTCTCTCCTGGGTGTCAGAAAACGAAATGAAAGGTTGAGGTTATCACAATTAAAACCAACTGGCGTGTCAGTTAAGAGAAATAGTTAGGAGGGGAATGGGAAGTAAACAATCAAAATTAACGACCAAAGGAGGGATAAAAAAGAAGTGAGATGATAGAGAATGGAAGTAGAGCAGGAAGTTTAGGAAAGAATGAAGAATAATAAAAAAAATTTTTGGTGTAAAATTTGACAATTTCACGCTCAAAGATCCAGAAAGAGATGGTTCAAATTTTCAGAAAATTAAAATAGCAGAAGCCTATGAAATATAAATATTGACTTAATAATCTAAATTATTCAAATCAAAAATAATTTTTAAGAGATTTGTTATTGCATGCGTCGTAAAAATGAATGAATGGTTGAATCAACTGTTTCTGACTTAAGGAAAAATATTTCAAAAAGATTTTAAATCAGAAAGAATAACTTCTTAAATAATAATAAAATAAATTCCTTGATTCCTTATTTTTAAAAAGGAAATTTAAATAAAGGATAATCCGAGAAAAGCTAATTCAGAAGTTGGACTGAATATAATAATAAAGAATGTATTATTATGTATCCCTTGGTTACGCAGAAAATTCGTCCAAAGGAATGTGACGTAAATGACAAAAAAGTGCCAAAGTGTGCAAACAAAGCATCGAGTAAGGCTCTGAAAATTTCCAGGTAAATAAGGGAAACACACAAGGTTAAAATTGGCAGCCAAAGACGGAGGATTCCAAAGATTGAAAACGGGGGGAAGGTTTATAATTGGACAAGGGATTGAGGTCTCGTATTATTGAAGATTTGGATACAAATCAGCCGATCCTTTCTTACCGGGATGTCTCACTCCGAGGAGATGGAATTTCTCGCCGTAGGAAAGGGAGATGTGCCGTGGGAGATTTGATAAGTGCCTCCGTGGAATGGATGTCAGTAATTCATTGGATGAGCGGAGGTGCTTCCTACGAGGAGCTTGATTCCCGTGTCGTTTGTTGCATTCATTCGCGTCGAGTAAAGATGTTAATCTTTGATTTCGTTGGAGTCTTATCCGTGGAAAGGAGAGAATTTGACGCTCAAATTTCTTTTTGTAATGACTTTTTGAGGTTGCTCTTTCTACGCTTGGGTTTACAGTTGGAAGGTTAATTTTCTAACGCGCTGTAAAGGGAATATCGTAACGGTGTCATTGTTGACACATGCGTTTATTTAATGCGTTAAATAAAAATTATGCGTATTATGAGCAAGGATATTATAATACGATTTCCGTAAATTAATGAGGAATATTAATGAAGAAAGATATTGAAGCTTTGATAGATTACAATCCTATCTTAATGATTTATAAATAATATTTAAAAACGGAAATTTGTCAAAATTAATGTTTTGACATTAATTAACATTCGCTATTTCAAAGCATAAATGAAGAAATGGGTGATTATTTTCATTTTGTTTCAGGAAATTTTAAGTGTATAATCTTTCAAATTAATGAAGTAAAAATATTTAGGTTATTCGATGTTTTAAGTATAAAGAATAACGTAGAAGCTGCCTCTAAGTAAGATAGAATTAGATCCTATTTGTAATATACTGAGCTATAAAATTCAGGTCATAAATGCATTGATATTCAAATACAAGTAAGACGTAATAGCATCATATTTATCGGAAATTTTTGCGATGTTTCCCTGCTTCGAAGTTTATAAATTGTGTACCGAGGTGAACGAAGTCTTTATTGATCTTTCATATTTATTTCCATCAAATATTCCATCTCCTGATTTTCGATAAAAAGTGGAAATGCACACTACGGAGTACCATAAGATATGGAGACATTTTTCTTCCTAAACTTTGCCATTCCAGTCACATACTTGAGAAATTGTGTGTGCCTTCATGAAGCCCCGTATGAACAGAGGAGAAAAATGACGGGGAAACGGAAATTTCAACCTTCTATTACCTCGTTGAGAAATCTAGCTTCTTTACCTTTGAGTGACTATCAATTCATGGTGTGTTAGTATGCCTGTCGCAAGCTTAAATTCAGATAAGTTTTGAAATGAAGTTGTAATAAAATCTTTTGATTCATCGCACGCATAATTTCAAAAATATTTACTATAATTTTTAGAGTAATATATTTATCGATAAATGACTTTTATTATATTTTCTTTCATTCACAATTTTATGATTGTTTCTTTTTGAATCCATGTTAAACAGAAACACTCAAATCATGTTCATAGAGAACTCAAATGAGAAACTATAATTTACTGTTTAATTAAAGATGTACCCTTTAATAGCAAGGAAAAAAAATTGATGAACCAAGAATTCATCGCCTTTTTGCCTAAATATATTGCATAACCTAAAAAAGTAAACAAACAAATATCTGTTAAATCCGAATTAGAATACGTGTAAATCTTTAGCCATTATAAACTGCATATTTCTAAAACAACTTAAAATCAATATGCAATCATGTACTGTATGAAGTTCATCCATTTTCTGTAATACATACTTGAAGGATCAAAAATTACTATTGAATATTACAAGGGAACATAATACTATCATATTATTACTTTATTATAAATAATTTACTAAAAATTTTCACAATGAACATGATATTTATTTATTGAGTAACATTTGCTCGCATAAATACTCGCATCAACTATCACGCGTAAGATACGAAGTATATTTTTAAGAATATCTGCAGTTCTTTATCCCAACTATGAATTTGATCCACACCAGAATCATGCTTCAAAAGATCACGATAAATAATCAGGTAGTCTCTTCCGCACAATAGTCGTATCTCACACCATTTTCGGAAGTGGAATCAGCAACGCATTTCCCCTCAAATTATTCAGCACAGCCGCACGTTTCGAAATTCCGAGAGATCTTGTGCGAGACATTATCAAAACGTAGGCATCCTTTAGCATATCGTGGCACGTTCTTCCCGGACACTTTAGTCGAGTTATTTTAAATAGCTTTATTATTTTACATCGCCTTCGCGTTTACCCAACTCCTGGGCCACTTTTCTTCCTCTCTCTCACCTTGTTTGGTATTCAGAAACAGTTCCGGAGCCATTTTCTTACAGCATGCGTCTCTTATTTCCTCAGGCCTTTATCTTAGTCGAGAACCCTCTCCTGGGATGACGTGCCTCCCGCAGCCCACTCCCGTATAAAGCAATATGCGCCTTGACCCTCTCTCCCTCTGTATCTCTCATGCTAAATTCATTTCCTCCCCTTATAAAGCGTTACTTTCATCTCTGAAAGATCTTCGAAACAGCCCAAGCCACTCAGCTCTTCGATTTTTACCTCACTAAGTTCTCACCTCTGTGTTCCACCTCCTTCCAATTGGATGGGTACAAAAAGTGGGCTGTTCTCAGCTTTATATTACTAGGAGTAGAACCTAGTAGCAGAATTTTTATCTATTTAATAATATTTCCCATCCGCTATTCCAACCCGAACGTGCACTCTTTTTATGAATATGGGCGTATTCTTTCCGCAAATTCTTCGAAATTTTCTTCCCAAAGTTATTAACTTTGACCCCGATTTTATGAGGAAAGGTCGTAGAAATTGCGTATTCAAATTTTTAAAATTCAATCCCTTCTTTTTTTGTCCCCTTTTGGGATTTAGAAATACAAGGAAAACTGTCGGAGACTCCGTTGACGACGACAGGAAAGGTTAAATCGTGAAAATTTTAGAGTCCTTGCCTCAACGATGTGAAGATGTAGAAATGTTCCTTCTATTAGAAGAAGTTTCTTTTTCTTTATAAAGTCAATTTTGATGCTTTAGAATTCCTGATGCAGGCTTATTGAGGAAGTGGAATTATCATGGAGGGTGCAAGGAGCATTTTGTTCAGATTTGATTAGAAATTATACCTAATCTATGTAAGGTTAATTAAGACTGATTTTATTTAAGGGCTGTTAGTCAACTAATTTTTGTTGCATATAGTCTTAATTTTAGAAAAAGAATGAACTTACTAACTAATTATTATAATTTGATAATAATAAAAGACTTCGCATTCAATAAAGTATTGTTTACGTAAGGAATACCTTGGAAACGTAGGAACTAATAAACAAACATTAAAGTGCATGATCAGTTTTCATTCTTAAGCTATTCAATTCTATATGATTAGAAATATTAATTAAAGTGGCGCCATTAATTAGATAGAATATCTGAAGACAATTATGCATATAGTTTATTTAAATATGAATTCTGATTTCTATACGATATTCCTCGTACTTCCATGCTAGGTACTTACGGCGATGCGAGTCAATACAATAGCTCATTAAATACATGTAGAGCGTGCTAATTAGGTTGACATTAGGGAGCATAATTCGCATGTTTGTATTAAGGTCAGCTATCACATTGTCACGGCGAATAAGCGCATGACGTCATCATTTGCGAGGCTCGCTCCAGTTGACTTAGCATAAGAACGAATAACATTATCGGATGATTTGTTCCCCATTGCTCTCGCAGCATAAAATGGGCTCCTGAAGTCGCATGATGAATACAAATGTAACCTCTATGCGGTTTAATGAGAGAGTCGATGGTCTGGAATCCCAATCTGCCATCCGTTCTTTCCGAAAATGCGATCTCCACGTTCTTTGGCATCAAAGGTACTTAAACGAATACTTATGCGAAGTATCACCTTTGCATATCGTCTCTTATGTTCACATGCCTGTGATTTGTGCTGGGAGGACACCGGGTGAAGCTATGTCAGTTACACAATTAGACGCTTCGTTAGCTTTATATACAGAATTTTATAGGAGTGGATATTAATAAGCATTGAATTGATAAATGTTAGCGAAGTCACATGTCCGTAGATAAGTAATGAGCTATCGATATTTTAAAGTGCATCCTAGAGTTAAAAATGAATGAAACGGTTTATTATGAACAAAAATATTTTATCTTTCACATGGTAGTTTTGTATACCCTTAATTTATCCATATTTTCTAAATATAACTTTCGAAACATTGATTAAAAATAATAAATATCTCATTATGATGTAACTACAAAAATTGCGTTACCTATGTCCTCCATCAGTGTCTAAATCTGATAATATTAGGCGTTTACGGAGATGTTTTTGAGAAAGTAAATATTTTGACTAAGTTTATTATACTTTTTAAAAAGTAACTTTTTTAATAGTTCATTAATTTTTCTAGATTACTCCAATGATTATTTATTTTAAGTGATTAAAAATCAATCATTTAGTCGTTGCAAGTTGATAGCTATATATTGAATATTACAATAATTGTAATTATTGCGAAATTTATACCAAATATTATTTCGTATTAAATATGCAATCTTTAGCTTTAGCATAATTTTAATAACTTCTGCTTGAATTCATTCTAGATTAAACTTCGGTGAACGATAAATTTAGCATAATATAAGGTGCGTATCGAGCAATTAATGAAAAATATCCATCAAATTTTCCTCTTAAAACTCAAAAGCCGAACGTATTACATCTAAAGACTTCCGCTTTTCGTCATTCATGTCTTTATTGCTCATTCCGTCACTCGCTCGAGACACCTGTAAAATTTGGTTATCACCAAACGACACCAATTTCGCAGGCACGAATTCCCCAATAAGTCGTCGATTTTTCAGCGCTCGGAAATAGTTGGGTCGTTAAGGAAACGGCTAAAACAAGCGATCCTCCCGGAATTGCAGCGGCCGCGAAATTCCAAAGGGGATATAAATTCCAACGGAGCGATTTGTTAGCAAATGAAGAGGCGTGAGGAGAGACAAGCCGACGTGCCTCCCAGAAACCGCGCATTCGATCTTTCCCATACGTCAACGTCTCTTCCGCTACTTAATTCTCTTTTCGTCTCCTCCTTTCACTATTTCTCCTTTGAAGTCTTACGTCTGTCCTATCACTTTTATTTCCCGACATGAGCGCCGCGTCGCGGAGTTTTAATGCGATTTTGAGGGGGGGATAGATAAGGGGAATTGCTACGTCGGTTGTTTATTTATCACCAGGATTTTCTGGAAGCCTTCTTCAAGGGGGGAATTGCGATTTTTTTGGAATTTTGGGAAGATTGTAAAGGAGGATGTATCAATGTGCAGAAATTGGATGCCGGATTTGGTAGATGGTTGATCTCGGCTCATTCGTTTCCATCACAAGTCGAGATAAAAATTAGTCGTGATTCCAGTCGGACGTAAATGTTTATGCATGTGGTTGATATCATCGGTTTGCGTTTATCTGGAAACAGGGTGAAGGTTTCGGGGAACGTTTTATAGCTTTATTTATGCTATTTTCAGGGTATTAAATTTTTAATGTGTTTCGACGTTCCTACAGTTTTCCTCGATATAAAATTTTATTTATTTCCCCTAGGAAAGTTGAGAATAAAGTTGGTAGTGTAAGATTTTCTAGAGCAAGTCCTTGAAATATTTCAAAGAAGAAAAAATACAGGGTAAACATATTTGGATTACTATTAGTTTAGTTCCGGAAGTAATATAAGGATAAATATTGTATGTATATGGCGTTTACTAAGGAAAAGAAAATCGTGTTTGTAGCAGCAAATTTGTGCATATTATATAAAATACAATATCCGCCATGGCAACGCGATTCACAACTAAAGTAAATCACATAGACTTAGAATACTTCTTTTAGAGATCTGCCAATTAAATAAATCGCCATCATCGTTATTAGCTATTATAAAAAAATCTATGACTTTTTATAGCTTTACCTATAAATTAAAGTAAATTATGGTACAATTAATTCAGTATTTTAAATAGTTTATTTCGAATCTCTTTTACAAAAAATCATCAATCACATGAAACTAGGATTAGTTATAATATTATGAATGCATATTCTTTTCTTAATTTACGTAAATAAATCAAACTTTTAATATGTAACGGTTAATTTTACGCTTAGTAATTTTTTTTGCCTTGCGAGGACTCAGCATCATGATATTCAAAAGATTCCCCGATATTTTTAATCGCTAGATCGATTTTAACCTTATTTACCTTTAGAAGATAAACTCGAACCTCTATCTAAGGATAAATTCTTATATCATATTACGTCCAGAGTAATGTAGAATTAAACCAAAAGAGCCTTTAATCATTCGAAAAGAAGCGATAAGAAGTTGGAAAGAAATATTCCGCAAGAAATTCCGGTTCGAATCGCCGTCTACCGCGAAAAATAAATCGAGTGACTGTCGAAGAGGAAACGACGGAGTTCGCAACACTGCCCTAAGCAAAGAAGCGTCTTTCCTTCCTATTCGGGGAGATAAATATAGGCGTGCAACTTTGGCAAGTCCCGTAAATAAGTCCCTAATACCTCAGCCCCTTTTATTCAAGTGTTTTCTTTTCGATTCCATCTCCCTCTTATAACCGAACCCCCACACCCTTGGGAACCCTTCCTTCCTCAACCCTTTTTTCTCTCCTAACCTAATACTCGTTCCTTCCCTATCTTCTAATTATCTCGTTTTCAATATGAGCCAGGAGCAAATGAGAGGGGTGGGGGAGATCGTCTCGAGAAGTGAAAGGAAGGCGCTGTGATGAAGGAGGTAGCAGAATGGAAAGGGATTGGTGGTCGCGGGTTATGAAAGGAAGGAAGGGCAGGTGGCGCGGAAGGGGAAGGAAACTGGGCGCAGGGGTTTTTTTTTTATTTCCGTGGGCGTGGGAAGATATTAAAAGGTGAAACTTTAAGTAAAGATGCCGGAGATATAAATTCATCAAGGGAAGTTCGCATTTCGGATCTCAGGGACATGACTCGCATATTCAGTGCTTCGAAAAAGTTTGGATGAGAATCGATAATTAATTTTGGTCGTTATTAAAGGGCGCGAATGTTCCCGAGGAGGCGATGGGATGGGTGCATCGCTTATTGAAATTCATTAGGAGTGTGGGGGAGAGAAAAGAGACCTTTGCGTGATTTCTTTTCAGGACTTTCACTTTGAGAGATGGGTTTCCTTTCGTCTATGACGCGCACGTGTAAAACGGTACCACTTCGTCTTATGAGATTATCGAGCAGATTAAGATCAATTCTAGGTCTCTATTATCAACCTCTGAAGCCTAGAATTTGTGTTAATTTAGTCATTAATTTACTGTCAATACTAGTTCTGAATTGAGTGAAAAGTAGTTGGAAATCGTTAATTTTTAACGGACAGTTTAATATCTATCTATGTACAGTTAGACTTTAATTTTAAGGAAGACTATATTTATTTGGTTATTTTTTCTAGCGTAGATATTAATTTTTAAGCGTTTTTATGCATAATTGACTCCATTATGGCTTAAGAAAATGATTATTGCAGTTCTTGATGTAAATAGATTTACATTTTCCTAACGAAAGATTTAGACTTTCTTATAACCTATGTAATTTTACCATAACCATTAAATTACTTTTCCAGTCTTTATGATTAAACACTATAACATTGAGGTATTATTATTAATATTGTTAAATGTGTATTTCTTAAAATATATAGACAATGCTTGTTTTATTTACACTTTCCTGTACGTTTGTCAGAGTATATGTTTTTGATACACTGAAGATTTAATCAAAAACAACTGGATTATAACATCGAGAATCTATACCGTACTCTCCTCGGACCAATTAAAATTCATCCCACTTACTCAAATCAAAATTCTCGCATTGAATTTCCGCTCCCGTTCGCAAAATAAATCGCCCGCTCGTTTGGCAAACACTTCCTAATCCATTTTTTCGATGAATTCGCATTTCACCAATTTCGCAACTCTGGAGCACAATCTTCTTCTGATAACTCATTCGTCCTTATTTCATCATTGAGAAAACATTCGACAATCGGAGCGGAACGAAGAATTTCAGGGCCAATGAATTCAACGAATAAAATCGATTGTCAAATCAGCGACGGAGTGGGTCGAAATTCAATTTTCCCCGAGAAACTTGATTAATTCATCCATTCACGACGTGCGGCTGAGATGAAGAACCTTATTTTTGAGTAAACTCTGCTTCTTTTGTAGAATTCTCCTTTCCCTTTTTGCGAAGAACTCTTAGAAATTCCTGGCTGTCCCACGTGTGTTTAATAAAAGAGAGCTAAGGACATTTTTACGGCCAAACAAACTCTAGACCTATTCTTCTCCAGACATTCTTTCCTTCCCGCACTTACATCCTTCCCCGGCAGTTTCCTTAATGTCCCGTACATTTAAGTAATTCTTCTCAATGAACCCTTATCCTGATGTTCTTACTCTCCTTCTCAGACAGTGTTTTAAACCACGCACATCACTCTATACGCATTATTCCGTCGAGTCCCATAAGTTTTTCCTCCAACCGTTTTTCTTTTACTCTTCACTGCTCCATCGCCGCTAAAAAAGACCATTCACTCCTGTTTAAGAGAATGCAATCTGTCCGAGAACACGGTCTTTTACGTAAGCCCTTTAGTACAGACGTTAAGAGCGGATGATACAAAATGTTTCGTGATTCATTTAATGCGGTACAATGGTAATCCGTCTCAACTGGTCGTTGATGTTTTAAGAGAATAAGATAGTTACGAATTAAAGGCTTGTAAAGTATTTCTTTTGCTTAAATGTTTCAACTCTAAATAGTTTTTACCTTAGAAATTCAAGGAAATATACTTAATAGTCTAGAACGTTTATAACAATCATAAAAACAGTCGAGCCAAATGAACTTGTTTATATTAATAAAAGAGAAAACTAAGGATATCGAATATATTAATCAATAAATATTATCGGAGTTATCAATATAATGCTTTATAAACAGGTTTAAATAGATAATACAGTTATATCGGCAATATCGATGACTCGATGATTATCGATATATATCGATGATATCGATTAAACCTCGAATACCTTTGTATATCGAAAATATCGATTTTACGCATCGAATAGAATGTATATACTATTACGTATCACAATCAATTTATGTATGAATGCAAAAGTAATTGAGTAAAGTTTTTATGTTTGAATAGTGAAGGGACAATGTTTGATGTTAATGGAAGGAAACACAAGTAGTAGTGAAAGGAAGAGAGGGTGTATCCTATACAAGCGTTTCTTTCACTTTTTTCTCACTGCTTAGGAACACGCACGGGAATGGGCCGATGCTGACATTTGGTGGGATATCCTCTTTCCTAAGAGGCGAAATTGAACGCCATTTTGTTTCCTCCCCTCTTTTCCATTACGGAGAAGCGCGAGAAATGGGTTTATTAGTTTTTTTGCTTCTCTCGGAATAAATTTACGCTTCCGTAGCATTTTTGAGCTTTATCTTCAGCACCGAGCAATAAATAAGATAATCATCTCCTGGGGTTCGTATCAATCGGGGAAATGCGCGAGAAATCCGTTTTTTATTATTTTCGGCTCAATTTTATGCCCATCAAATAAGTTGGGCTGCGTCAAGAATGTCTTTAAAACACGCGCACGAATTATTTTGGTTTTGGCTCTTTTTTTATGTGTTTCATCAGCTGTATAGGAAATTGATATATTTACGAGATTCTGTCATTGCGGTTTTTGTATCTTCGGTATAGTTATACATCACTATAAATAAATATAAATATATATTTATATATATAATTCTTTGGTCTTCTAGCTCTTCATTTTATTAAAATCAAGGTTAATTATATTGTCATCTATACACTATATAGGCATATTAAGACTTTTCTGGTATCATTTTGTCCGAGTTTCCTTGATATATATCCCATATATAAGATATATATATTTCATATTTTTAATATCGATGTTATTTTTTCCTAGTGTATAGTTCGGAGTAATTCTTTTATTAATTTACAGTCTGTCGTTTGTTATATAGTATAAATCCCTTACCATTGATGAACTACAATATAAGATATTCTGAGTGATGTACATCAGAGATAGAATTATTTGAAGAGTTCTTCAAGTTAAAGGTCAATTCTAATACATTTTTGTAGTATTTTCGAGATTTTGAACGTAATGTATCTTATTTTTTGCTATTATCTACATGTAATGGTTGTTATGTTTTTTAACATGAAAAAGAATATTTATTAAATAAAAATAATTCCTTATCTAACGATTTCCGATGAACTAAATTGATTTCGCATTCCTCTCTTAACAAGTAAATTAATTATTAATGCTTTGTAAACAGCTTGATGACCGATTTTTCTCTTTAATTTCGGAACTAATGAAATGAATTCCATTACCGCTTCATTTATTACTTGTCTTACATGTATATCGTTTGTCTTCCGTGCTCTTTTCATTTTCGAAACTTTTTCCTTCTTCCCCCCGGAGGACGACCCAGATCGACCAACCTTCATTTCCTTCGCTAACTTCTCCGAATAATAAAAAAACTCACATACGGAACACAATGGCGAAGGATTGTGATTTTGAATCAGAAAAATTTGGAAAGAGAAATCGCTTTCTCTCTCCAGCGATTGCTCGCTATTTTGCCTCCGCCAAAAAACGCTACGTCCCGCAATTCCAAGGGAGCCATAAACTACGAAAATCCTTCGCTATTGATTTTAGGTCTTGTTCCCTTTCACTCGCACGAATTTCTCCGTATTTTTTCGGCCTGATCATCTCCTAATGGGAATCCTGACCGAGATTCATGGGTTTACATCCGTGAGAGTCCAGCAGATGGAAATGTTTCCTCCGAATTATATGGGTTGTTTATTTTATCCCCTTGACATTGAATTCGTAAGGGTAATACTTTAGACCCCTTTTCATTTATTTATTTCTCCTAACCAGACAAATTTTCTCAGATTTTATTTCTCAAGAGTCTGACCTAACATCTTAAGGTTAGCGACCCATTGCTCTCAGGTGCAGGAAAAGTTCTGTCTAAGGATGCCAAACTATGATCTTTTCGGTTCCTGATTTTGTGCACTAGGTTACCTATTATTTATAAGGAGCTAACCTTCTTTTACTGCATATTTTGTTTCCTATCTGCAGATGTTTGAACTCCAACAAGCTATTAACCTATTTTCAAAAGTACACTTATCCAATTGAAAGATATATCATGTTTTATTCTATTGGAAACAGGATTTAAATGTTGTAATGACCTTTGGAATACTACTAATCGAATTTAAACAAAAATACTTAACCCTAATTTTTGATGGAACTTACTAAATCGTATCGTAATACTGTTTCATAGAAAAAACGGCAATCGTGTCTCGCCTTGCTATGAGGCTATTTAATTAAATGAACAACTCAAGGGATGATATATTACGTGAGTCTTACTGCTTCTATGAAACCTTTACTTTGATTTTGGAAGCAAAATATTCAAAGATATCTTTTTCCTTAAAAGATACTATCGTAAGAAGTTGAATCTTCCTTCACCTCTTCATCAACTAAGATCGTACCAATTTATCCTCCTTACACTCACAATAAATCGATCCAAAACACGCGAAATGTTTCGCAAAGAAGGAGAGATACACTGCCCTCTTCAGGTCACGCACCAACCGACCGATTTATACGGCGGAGTAACTGGGTAGCGGAAATTGGCGGTGGGAAAATAAAACGGGAGGAAAGCGTATATCATCGATTGGGAATGTGCAAGTTGGAATCGGAGAGAGGTATTCATGTGGTAACCAGGGCAAAGCGGCATGCGATGGCCCTGAAGGCATCCGACAAGGCAGTCTTTGATACTGCCTCGGGTCACGGAAAGACCCAAAAGTCGTTTAGGCGACGATGCTGAGCTCTGACGACCTGAGATTACTCTTCATGACCCCGAGTCTTTCCTCACCTCCCCGCCCTTTCTTTTCTACTATACCAAAGGTCTATTGAAATTGTTATCTCCTATTTTTGCCTATAGATACGGTTTCTAACGCTTCTACAATGTGCTTCGTTGCTGCGTCAATTCATATTTAAAAAATGTATAATTTCACAGAGATACGTAAAGGTACTTTAATTTCTTCTTTTCTATAGCATAAGAATTTTGCTGGATTTTTTAGTAATCATGAGTTCCTGTTATTTTTGTGTTTCCATGGTTTTTTGGAGCAGGAAATGCGGTTCGAATGTTGCGATGTTTCCAAGGAAACTTCATACGTTATTGTGCTAAGGAAATCTATGCAAAACTTGAGATAAAACCAGATTTGAGGGCTGAGAAGGCATTTTAAAGCATAGTCTTTATAAGTTGCATGTAATTCCTATCTTCAAATTCAGCTGGAATTTTTCTTTGAGATGAATAAGAAAGAGTTCTCTTATTTCTTGAAATATTTACACGTGCTTACTTGGAAGGAAGATTTCTTGAGAAAGTGTGCAAAATGAAAATATTTTCTTCAGAATGAGTTTCTAATTTTATCAGTAGTATAATATATTAACATCATAATATTATCTAACTATAATATATAAATACATAAGACATCTATCTAATAAGATAAGATAATACACACTCGAAATTTTCTCGACTTTCGAAATGGCAATTTTCACATGAATTTCGAAATGGCAAATACGATTCGATATTTTATCTATTTCGATCACTTCGTATTCTGAATCGGCTCGAACGAGTTCTCTCCATGATTTCTTTATTATACTCAGAGTTTCTTTTTCTTTCCACCTTTTTTCCTTCTCCTATTTCCACCTCTATTTTTGGCCGTACATTTCCTCTGCACCTGCAGATTAGGCGAAATCACGAAACCAAATATCTCTGGCTTCCACCCCATTCGCCGTTCTCATTACAGAAAAAGTCCATGACCTTTAGTATGGTTATTGTATTCGGAATTCTTTCCGCAGGATTCTCATCTATATCCCTTCCGGTGTCTGAGTTTTTCCTTTTTTGGATACGATTGGAAATGAATTCTCCTCTTTTTGGAATGCCATTGTGTAGATATGAATTCGGATGTTCCAATAATAACTTAATTACGAAAACTGATCTCGGAATTGAAGAAAAGAATAAACTTCCAGTGTCTAGTAATCACTGCCTGCCCTTTCCGGTTGAGTATTTTTATATTCATACTCTGTTTTTGGATCATAACTGCTGAAGGAAAAACTGCACTGATAATCTTACGCAAATATCATGCATATTAAACTTCGTATCTTGAACAGGAATTGAAAAATGTTTATGAACAAAAGTCTTTTGTATTAAAAATGTAGTGTATGAAAGAAAATTTTGAACGCATGCGTGTAATGCTTCGTGTTAAATATTAAATGCTTCCACATAAAGTGTTATTCATACCAACTGTTATAATGCATGCATTCATAAATTTATAATGTGTTTATTTGGGCGTTCGATGTAATTGCGTACTATACAAACGATGACTTTCAACCACTTGCTTGATTCTTCATAAAGAGTTTTTGTTTAGCATGTTTTGAAAAGTACTCCGCTTTTAAAGTCGATATTATTATACGGAAGAGTTTCACTACTTTTAAAAATAGTAAAAAAATTCATAGCTATATAGCAAAAACTAAACCAAGGGTTGTGTGGAGAAGGGATCCGAAATATTTTTATCTAACATACAAGAATAAAATGCACAAAAAGAAACGTTTTCTTAGAAAGGGAGTTCATAAAGAATTCAGAAGGATAATTGAAGAATTTTTTACGTAATCGAATAACGAATGGAATCTATTTGTAAACAATGATAAAAATAAAACGTACAATACGAATAACTTGTTCATGTTTTTGATTGGAAAGTATACATAATTTTATTACCTTTTTGCATCATGAATTTTGCATTGCAATTACAGTTTCGGCTTCACGTAAACGGTAAAACGGTGTCACGTAATAGATATTTTTGGATATTTATTCAATCCAACACCTACCATAATTTTTGAATTTTAATCAATTCGATTCTATCATCCTACTGAAAAATCCCACGATCTAACATATTGCACGCGCGATAACAGAAGCAAGAGCGTTTTAACTACCAAACACCGTCAAATTACTACTCACGATGCATCTCCAGAAGTACGCGCCAAGTCCACTAAAAGTTTTACGGCTCCAACTCTTAAGCATCCCCGTTTATTGTGGCTTGGGTTTATGCGATTACGTCCCTTTTAAGTTGGGCAGTCGATTTTATACTTCAGAAAATCACTTCCCTAAGCGATTCTGTGATAAAAATGGACCAAAGCAGATCGCATTAGCCTTCGAAAACTTTGTATGCAGGCCGTAAAATGTTTTCTGCGGTTCTATAAACACCATCTTCCGGGCATCACCGCAGTCCTGCACTTAATTTGCAAAATGGTTTGTAAATACACCAACTAAGGATTCGCAAGAACATGGAGTATTGTATTTGTTATCAAGGCATTATTTGGCTGACGAATCTCAAGATTAAAATTCAGGTTCTGAAGATTGTGATTGAAATGTTTAACATGCAATTTTTTACTAAATTAAATCTAATCTAGTTTACCGTGTTTTCATAGATGGTATTTTGTCGCGAATGTTGCGAAGTAAAATAACTAAGTCTGTTACTGTATAACAATGCTTAAAATCGAACAAATTCTCTAACAAATTATATTATTTATTAATTAATGCTTAAAATAATATACTTTGCACTAAAGTTGTCAAAGTGAAACTAAATTCGTAGTAAAGATACTTTTAATGTCCAACTTAGAGTAATAAACCGTTCATACTCATGATTTACGTGCTAATATTTAATTGTTATCTTACTGTTATTTATCTCTTATAATCTTATTAATAAATTACTGCTTCCTCTTATTTTAGCAGGCATTCAATCTGAACGTACAAATCGTGAGGATAAATTCTTTAAATTTTAAGATTTCATTCATCTATCTAGTGTGACGCTAAACTTCCAAATGTAAGCATTCATTTCGGCCTAAATTTACCACTATTTTCGTCGCGAATATCGGAAAAGGATTACGTTGAATCCAATCGCTATGAAATTCGGTTTCCTCAATATAATGGCAAATGCGTTCGAATAATGGATTTATAGCACTTTGAATAATATCACTGCACAGCTTTTGGAAGTGAAGCTGTTTGAAATATCGCAGTAATCCCTTGGCCTGCTTGACACTTAGATTCTTTCTCGTTTCATTCATCCTTCATTCCACCAGCGGTGCAGAAAGCTGGGAATTAATATTTATTTTTCTTTCCGTGAGACATTATACGGGATATTAGGATGATATATGCTCGGCAATTCGTTATCCTTCTTATTCCTTCCCGTGCTGACAATTTAACCCTTTGCACTCTTAACCTTATGGATTCCTTTTATCAAATCTCTTGAACTGTGTCTAGCACTCTGGAGTTGATCTCTCTATAGGACCGTTTGAAATCATTTTTCATCTGCTTTCCTTCATCTCAAGTGGCTGCTTTTAGCATCTTTCGTTCTTAATACTTTCTATTCAATTAGTATTATGTCTCTGGTGCTATTTTAGCTTTATAGTTTTGTATTGTGAGTAGTTACTTACTAAATTATAATACTTATTTAACACAGTTTCTGTAGCTGATCTCATATTCATTCTATTTAAAGTGCCATTTTCGAATTTGACTAATTTTCTGTACCAACATAATTTTCAAGTATCAAGTGATTTATTATTTTATTCCTTATTTATATTAACCTACGTTTCTGTTCAAAGTATATTTTTAATGATATACTGATATAACTCTATAAAGCTGTTTCCTCGTCTTACCTCCTCTACCACTGAGTGTATTTGGATGAACGATGTTCAGGATCTTATTTCCGTAATATTAACCGATAAAGAATGAATTTTTTATCGATATTTAGTTACCATTTACTTTCCGAAACACACTTGCAGTATAAGTCGGTAATTAGTTGCAAATCATTTATCTGACCTTTTATTACTTAAGAAGACTTCTTTATAAACTACAAGTAAGTTCTTTTAAATTATCCTCGTAAGTGGAAAGGTTTAAATATATTACATATAATTAAAAAAATCGGAGGAAGCTTTAAAGAGGTATAATTTAAAATATATTTATTCTATTTGAATGATACCTGTGGATTGCATTTTATTAATTATTTTTTATTTCTATTTCTAGGTAATGCACCGAAAACGTCTCCAAATATCTCGACCAAAGAAAATCCTTTATTCCGGTTGGCTCGAGGAGAATATTATTTGAGCTGCAGTGCGGTATTGTTAAAAGATTAAGTTTTATATATAGACAATCTATCAAAATTTATTTGAATCGAGTTTTGAATTTGAGTTAAAGCACAAGCAAAAATAAAAATGCTTAATTCAGAAATCGGGAGCTATCACCCATACAATGTCACCCATACAATTTCACATCAGCTCGTATTGTTACTAACTGTACGTTAAGTTTTCTGCTGATGATAATTTAATTTATATTTTCGGAATATTATTAAATAATATTACATATTGGTATCAAATTAGCGAAATTTCGAATACATTTTATGTTGCTAATATTTTAGAATATTAGGATTAGCATAAGTTAATTTTATTCGAATATTTTTTGTTGAGTACATATTGATTTAGTACTTGAAAAGGATTAATCTTTTTTATTTGACATAATCCCAAAAATGCTAAACCGCTACAAGCTAATGAATGACAGCCGTTCAGTAAAAACAATTTTTCGGTGTCATGAATGAATGCCCTTGAAAAAAATCCCTCCAAAGTTGTAGCTACAAAGGTCCAATAATCCTTCTCAGAAATACATCCGGACATTCCAACTCACACACTCACAAAACGCATAAAAAAGAATAAAAATATAAATTCGATATTTGTATCCACGGACGTATTCAAGTGGGCAATTCAAACCTCTCCTTTCGAAAGGACAGCTTGTATTTAAAGCGATTCTCACCGCCCGGGCAATCCAATCGGCATTGTGTCCGCTGACAGCACAAGAGGAAGATCCGTATAAAAGCCCCGTTCGCTATAAATTATTTCCTCGGAAAATGATTCCCAAAAACGAGCCCGACCGTGTCGTAAACTCGTCTGCCGTCGGAGAGGCCGCCGTCGCCGGCATAAACTGCACGCCGCGGAAGAGTCGCTTTTTACGGAAAGTTTTGGTGGAGTTAATCGGACCGAGGTATTCGTCGTGGTGGGAGGTCTCCTCCCCCTGATTACCATGTGTGTTCCGTTGGCACCGTGGACACAGGAAAGGATGGCCAACCGAACGGCTCTGACCCAGAAAGGTTTTCGTTCGAGTCTCCGGTGCGGATGTGTCGCAGTTTGGTGTCGAACGGATGCGGGACGAGTGCCGATGTCCACGAATATTCAACGCCCGATGGCGTTCAGGAGGGAGCGGTACAAGGGCGGTTAAAATTTTAACGAGTCGTAGTCTCGCTTTAGCAATTCGATGCTTCGGAAACGGATGTGCTTTTCTAGGAGAGTTTCGTATTCAATAGCCGTGAACGGAAGAGTTTAATGAAGATATTAGTATCAGAATAATGAGCATTAATGGTCATATTAAGAATTTGAATACGTAAAATCAGTAGCGCAATTAAAGTTAATGGCCTGTTTAGGAAATAAGTTGTACTCTAATAAATTGATGAGTTCTTCCCTTGCGTAGAGAAATAAAAACTAATTCTTTTGTTGGGTATACTATTAATAGTACATTGTAAAATTATTGTGAATTTTTAATCTAAAATTTCGAATAAATAAAATGCAAGGATACGTTTCTGAATGCTCAATAATTGCAAAAAGTCTTTCGTATTTAGTTACGCAGTGGTTGTAAGTACATGTCAAATGAATAAACAATAATACATGTCAAAAGAATAATCATTCTTTGAATTTTGTAGCTTAATAATCATGAAAACGACTTCTAGAACTTAGTTTCCAGTTCTGCAGTCATTGAAATCCTTTTCCTTCAAGCATTAATGTGATAAATAAGTACGTAATCGTGGAACAATTTAGGTCAACTTATATATTGAATGTATCTAGATTTCGTAGAATTCTAAATCAGTAATAATTAGTTGCTAAGTTGCTTAATAGTGAGTTAGTTCAGTTAGGTTTGAATATTTGTGAACATAGTACGTTTTAAAATTTAAAATACTCACGAAGTATTTCATTATACCTGATCCATTCTTTATTTCGCTAATCTACCATCCTATTGGCTCCTCCTAGTGTGAATTTGAGATTGATGTTGGCGATTCGAGCAGTCCTAATCTGAATACATTTAACGTTGGCAATATTTCGTCGGATTCCCTAATGAGAACGGGAGGAGCACTTTTTTTATCCGTTGAATATTTAACGTCGGCTGACAAAGAGAGCCAGTAGTCGAACCCCCCGACAGGGCCGTAACTCACCCGAGGTTTGAAGAGCGACCGCCACGAATAGTCATCCACGCCCAGCCCATTATCGGCGCGGGGGTGGCTGTTTAAGAGGGAGGACCCAAAAGCAAACTATTTTTTTTCTCCTTTCCCGAACTGAAAAATCACCGGGTGGAGAGAAACACGCCCTCCTATAGGCACCCAAACACCACACCCCTCTCTCGGTGGTGACCACTCGGCTGTTTACGACACACCACCATTCCTCTTTGTCTCTTTTTTGTCCCCTGGGGTTCGCCATCCTTTCTTCCCGGGATCTCGTTCCCTCTTGATTTCTTTGTCATTTGTGTGGCTTCCGTGGACGGTCGAGTGGCACAAGATCGCCGGCTGTTGGTCGGTTTGTTTGTCTCCAGAAGACTTTATGTGGATGCGAGTGGGGTAAATGTCCGAGTGAGGATTATTAAGGGATTGTTATGGACCTCAATATTTACTTCTAGTGCGTATTTCGTTTCCATAGCAAATGTCCACTCGTTCAACCAACACAAGAGAGAATCAAAGAATGCGTAAGAATATGATAAATTTCACTAATATAGGTTTGTTATACTTAGGGTATTCTTATAATCTAATCAGAAAGCTAGGTGATGATTATTAAGCGTTTATTTAGATACTGAATTTAAAGATACGTAAAGTATAAGAGCTTAAAGAACAGAAAACGTCCATTTTAATGTAGCGATTTTTAACGTATTAAACATTAACTTTTAACGTAATAATAGGACATGTAATGACGTTGAAATAGATTGAATGAGTAAGTATTATTATAAAATATCATAAAAGGGGAAATATATGCACAATTATGCATATTTATCACTATGTTAGTAAGTAGCATTAAGCGTATCTGAAGATATACATTCCGGGCTAAACTAATTGTGAAGATTCAAGCTATTAATTTAATTTATACCTAAGCTATATAAATTGAAATTGCACATATGTTGTAAATGTTTCTTATTGTTCAATTTAAGACGATTTCATCCCAGAGAAATTGTGACGAAAACTATTTTACTCTCTCTGTTCAACGATCCACGACAAACTCTTAGACGAGCATAGGGAGGCGTGCGCAGCCGACAGAGATTCTATCTCGTACCCTCTCAACATTTCTCATTCCAAGAGCCTCTTCCATTCCTCCGTGACAGAAGGACGCTCCTGTATCTCCACAGGACAGTTCCAACCCAGCCCACACGGTTTTCAATCAAAGCGACGCCGAGATTGTGCTTTTTTATTTCCCCTAAACCTTTCCTTCCAAAGGCGTAAACGATTTCGAATTTTTCACGAGAAACGGCATCTATTCCCCGATTAAAATTTTTTCTCCCCTCCCTCGATTGAGGAAGTTCTCCCGGAGTGTTAATTGAGTCGGGTGGTAATTGAATGGAGAGAAACTTAAAGGTTAACCCCTTAATGACGCAAGTTTACCAGGATTTGTTTCGGGGCCAATTAATTGTTACTCGTACCCTTTTAAATTGCCTGACGTTGGCGTTAAGTTGGAGGTAACGAATGTTTATGAATAAGGCGGTTTTAATTTCAGGGGGGTGGGTGTGGGAAAGCTTTCCGGGGAGAGGGAGGCGGGTTTTTCCGTACCAATTACCGGAGGCTTAGGTTAGAAAGAGTGATGATGTTGTAGACTAATGCCTAATCTATGCCCCTCTAACGAGCTTAAGAAATGTTTTAGTCGCGGGTCTTTTTCTATCCGTACGAAAGAGTATAATAAGGGTGACCTGTTGAGACGGTATTTGATTAATTATGTGCTGATTAACTTCTCTTTAGTCTTTAGCTGACCTGGAAATGTGAGAATTCCTCGTTTTGGTCGTTAATTAAGTTTGGAATTGTACTACGAAATCGGGGTTCTTCTCTTAACTTCGCTAAAAGTATCAGCTCAATTGAAAAATAATTTTATATTATTCAGTGATGGGCAGACAATCGTCTTATTTTTTATGTTGATATTCTATTTATTTAGAGCTGAACAAGATTATTTTTTATTGATTCTCCAAATGATTTTCAAACATAGTTAGGTTTTTTACTAATATATCCCCATATTTCTTACTCACATTATTCACAGTGAGTACCAAGAAAATGTAACTTAAGATTTTTGTTCATATTAACTAAAAAGTTTATGAAGATACTTGGTATAAAGATCAATTTATGACTCATTTTAGGATTATAGAGATATCTTCGTTTCAGTACATTAATATAATATCTAATAAAATATACGGTGCATCACGAACAAAACTATCTATCTATTTAATTCATAAGCGTTCCTACACTTTGCAGTTGTTAAGAGAGGCGTAAATAAATAAACCAGTAAAAATCTCAACGGATTATGTTTTAATCGACTCATTCAACTAAAAGGTGATAAACTACAAGTGGAGGATTAAAGATTCTGAAATTAGTCCGGGAAACCAATCCTCAAAAATCCTCCTTAACAGATATTACAATGAGACCGACAACTCGCAAACTTTCGACTCCTCAGAAAACTTCCCGTCGAATCCCTCTTTATGCTTAATCCAAGCCACCCCCCTTTTGGAATCTGCGAAAAGAGCTTCCGAATTCAAAATACTCGTATGCTATTCCGACAGCATCGCGTTGAAATGACGCCGGTGATCACGCCTCTGGATCACGGGAGGTTTTAAAGCCATCCGCCGAAGAAATCTGGGCAAGTTCGGAGTCCTTCGTTACTCTCTCCAGTCACGTCCCCAATCCGTACCTTCCTTCAAAAACGCCCCTAAATATCTCAAACAAGGCGACTGTTAAGACGTCCGAATTCAATTAAGTCGAAAAACCCACCGATCTTTCTTTATTCCCACTCCTTATCTATCCTTTTGTGCAGCTTTTTCTTTCGAGGAAAAGGGTTCCTCCTGCGAGAGTTATGGAGACAGTGAAGGCTGAATAAGTTAAGGATCTGGAAACTTTCGGAGGGACGATTCCTTGAGGACTGGACGTGTTTCGGCAAAAGGGGGAAATTGTTTTAGCGCTATTTAATAAATGCCGTTGGAAAGTTGGCTGAATGAAGCGTCAAGGGAGGGAGGCTCTTTTATGAATACGAAATTTCCCTCGGATAAGGCGAATTGTATGGGCGATTGTGAAGAGTTGGTTCGGATTCAGTGTATATTTCTTAATTACGGAGTTGAGTTTCTACGACTCTAAAGTTACAAAGGAGAGAGACTAAAGTAAAACTACAAAATACTACCTAATACTAAGTGTTACCACTTGCTGCTCTTGTCAGAGTTGAATAGATGCTTTATGAGAAGTTGTTTTACTTTTACAGAACTGAATTAATTAGCAAGAATTAAGATCGTAATCAGTAGCTACTCATGTAATGAAATTTTTCTGAAATGAAATCCATTCATAACGAGTTACAGTACTTGAATTTTAAGGTGCACTATATAAGTTATTTTGCGTTCAGGTGACTTGGATAGGAGTTGAATATCGTAACATATTATGCTAGTGCAAAGCAATGCGTAAAGCTTCTTCTGATGATTTAAAATGTAGAATATACCGTCAGTTCAATAAATTCATTGGATTGACACAACATACAGTTAAAAACGTACAATGAATTTTTTGTAATTGAATTTAAAACGCTTCGAAATTTAACTTAATATAAAGTAAAACGGTTGAACTAATTTAATCTACATCAGAATCCATTATGAATCAACTAGAAACGAAAACTATTAATCAACAACCATTTGAAGAACTGTGGAAGTAGGATAGAAATAATATCGAGAATTACATATACTTAATGCAACGAAATGTATAATATAATCGTAAGAATCACTTATTTGCTAATATCTTAATAATTCAATATATATGATTAGCAAAGGAAGTGAGTTTATATAATACCTGTAAACGAAAGAAAGCAAACCGCTTTTAATAATTTTGTGTATATACTCTCACGTAGAATACTAAACCAATATGGATTCGCAAGCGAACTGCAACGCACGGCAAACAGAAAAGAGGGAGGGAGGTAGAAAGGCGAAAAGGGTGGTCGTGGAGTTTCTCTAAGCGACAATCCTGCAAGCTATCCATGTCTCGGCAAGACATCCGGATCGCAGTCTAGGGGATATGCGGGAAAGGGGAGGATGTACCAGGATGAGACTTCATTTGCGGTCCTATTGTGTCTGCGAAGTTGACTTACCGGAAGGGAGTCTGCAAAGGGTGGTTTAACCCCTTCCCTCACCCACGCACTCGCGTTTTTTCGTTATTTATCTCTTGGCGCACGCACCGCGTCACGGAAAAGGGCCTTACCAACCCGCCGAAGGACGCCTCCGGAATATGCAATGCGCCGCTGCTATCGCCTTCCCTGTTCCTTCATCTCCTCCCAGGTCCTTCCCATCTTCGGGGTTTTATTACTCCCTCATTCGGTTCTTCATATACGTTCTTAGACCCACGTTCGGTATCCAAGATACGGTCCGATTCGATACCGAGATGCGTGACCTTACACCTTAGGGTCTGAATAGTTTATTCGCGGTTTAAAGAATGATGTGTTGCATTCTTTATGTTGTGGATGCGTAGGTGTGATATATAGGTCTCGTTGTAGGATGTAGTGTAGGATTTATCTAGTCTATTTTCTCTTAAAAGAAAGTTTGTTTGTTACATATTCATGCCTAATGCGATGTATATATTCTTAGATAGATGAATTAAAAATCAATGTTCTGTTACGTAACATATCTGAATTTTATGCGGAAAAATTTATGGCACAATTAACGTGTACTAAATAAGAAAAACGATATCAATCAACAGATTTTAAATCAAATTAAATTTAATCAAAAGGTCAATTTTACAATCGATTTAGTGCTTATTCATAGTAATTATCAACTAAAATTTTGGGCATCTCTAAAGCTAATACCAGCGGATGGAGTTAGTTCAAAATACGTCATATCGTAATCAAGCACAGCATGTTTTCTTTGCAAATTACTCCAAGCCTTTTTTACAAACCTCTTATTTCACGAATACTTTCTTGTTTAGATGAGATGTGGTTTAATCAAATATTGGACCCAAACATCCTACGCCTGGGAATTTAACTACTCAATGACTTGAGTGTGTGCACGACCATTTGTGTTCATACGGACGACATAGTCTTTTTTTCTATGTGATCTCTGCAAAATTCGCATGCAAGTCTCATTCGCCTCGAAAACAAATTCTAAATCCGCAAACATGATGTCATCGATTCTGAATCACCAAACCCTAGGGAGTGAATGTTCCCTAGTTTTATTGGATCTGTGAGTCACCGCTAAGGACCAGAGTGAACGGTTCATTAAATCACCCGTTAGCTCTAACAGGGGTGTTTTTGTAATGTCACCGAATTTGTCTGGTTATCTCTTTTACGCTATTGACATATCAAGATATACATGCATACCCTTATGTAGTCTTATAGCAAATTATATCTGATGCCTTTTTGTTTGATGATTCTTTTAGGTTGTAAAATACTTTATAGATCGTACTGTGAAGAAATTATTTTGCTTGAAAAAACGTTAATATTTAAATTTGATTCTTTAATACTCGTAGTATCAATCAATTCATAATCTTCCTGTGATTCAAAGTGCATAGAAAACATCATATATTTAGTATATGTACAGTATTTCTGTCAAATGTCAATGAAGATTTTAATTTACGTTATAATATTATAATGCTTATTTCGTTTGTGCGTTTTATTGTTCAGAATATTGACTATATATCCTCAATTCCAATCTTGCTTAAAAAGCATCCATTTGTTTTACCGCACTTACGTTTCAATTGTTAGAAGAGTTAAGTGGGAATAGTTACGAAGCTGAATACCTTGAAACAAATGTTCCAAAAACGTCCCATAGCAACACAAATAATGGTAACATCAGGGGTTGACAGGAAGCAGAGAAATTATCATAGAGGAACCATTATATGTTCGTCACATTTTCTTTTCCACCCCCACACAGCTCTCAATCGTTCTCCTGCTCCCACGGGACTCATCCCCTAGTCTTCGCCTTCATCCCAACCCCGCAACTTATCTCACGCACAAGAAGCCCTATCTTCAATATCCCTGCGACCTCAGCATCCATCCATCATGGCTGCACCACTCCCATCTTCCCTCATCCGCAGTTGTATCTTCCCTCCGAAGTTTCCACTGTCTTTGCCGGAGACAGCCCATGAGAATTGGAGTGTCGACCCAACTTTTTTTTCCGTCCCATAAAAACGATACGTTTCTGTCGGTAATTGCAGTTTCCACTCGCAATACTATCTTCCACGAGTTACTAATAGTTCCGCGGCAACTCGCGAGATAAGTTTCGCGGGGTTATATTGTTTCGTTTTTTGCTCGGCTATGGAAGTGTCACTCCCGAGATCCGGCAGGTGCTGTCATGTGTTGGGGTTTGAAACAATACACATTTCCGTGGATGTATGTCAACGATCACAAGGGAACTTTTTCCATATACCTTAGTTTACCAGAGTTCTTATTTTATTCCGCTTTTATGTTTACTTTTTCGTTGGCCTTTTACCACCATGTTCTTCGACTACATTTTTTATTGATTCAATTTATTTAGTACGTAAGAATTTGATGGTTTTACATCGATTTTAATAATCTTTTTGTGTTACAGTATTATGTTCAAATGAATCTTAAATACTCTGTTGGGGTGGGAATATCTTTTCGAAAGTTTGGATAAACATGAGTAATAATTAATATCTAGAGACTATCTAACTCTTAGAATTGAAAATTAAATTGTCAACGTCAGTAAAATCCGTGCATATTAAATTAATTAATAAATATTATATCTTGGTTATTTATATTCATTATAAATATTTCGATCTTTATGCAGTAAATTCGATCTAATATCGATATACATCACAATTTACCTTAATTATAAATACGTAACCATAGTATACTTCTATAATCATCACAGCTTGTTTGTAAAACCCAAAAATCCATAACTTCTCACATTCTACTTTTCCATGGCAACCGCGAAATTTCCTTTTGTTTTGTTGTCCCTCGTCACCGACGGCGTGGCTCGTAACGAGAATTTAAACAGGCGATGAGACCTTGGATGTTTGCTATTCATGGGTTAAATTTAGAAATTTAATAATGGAGGCAGTCTCAAAGGGAAAGAAGGTATCCAACCGGTTACCCCACAAATTAATTTGGCTTTATGAGGTGACGACCTTGCGCGTGGAGGAAACTTGGCCGTCCCGTGAAATGACTTTGTATGATAACCGTGCGTTTATTTTTCCTCAACAGCGCCTCCCGAACACTGGGATGGGAAGATAATTCTTCGTTTTATAGTTTAATAACTCTCCCAGGATCACATTTTTGTACCGTTTATTCTGTTCCGTTGCGTATATAGTAACAATATTATTCTCTTCTCAAGTAAGAGATGTTATTCTTACCTATCAATTAAATGTTTATTTATTTTATTTTTTATTTATTTGGAAACTTAGATTGTGACTGTGATCAATTCTTAATGCTTGCTATTTTCATAATTTCCAAGATAATGTCAAAGTACCAGCTGTCATTTATCATTTAAGACACAATTTAAATTGTATATCAATCATTATAAAATGAATTGTACATTTGAAAAATTAAGGATTATCAGTTTCATTAAATACATCCAATGAATATTTGTTAACCAACCCAGTTAAATAATAAAAGTCAGTAAAAATGATAATAAGAGGAAATTTACATCATATAAATATTAAAATGTGTGAATACGTTATCCGATGAAGAATATTTTGTACATTTTTATACACATATAATAATTTTTACAAGGTATTTCCGTTTGTTTACTTAATTGTAGAATGCTGAAAATACTGTTCCAATATATGCATAATAAGTATTGTCTCTTGAAAAGTAGAATTGAGTAATGAATTATATTTCATTGCAAATACGCAAAAGGATAAAGATTAAGGAAATATCCAGATAAATTACAATTTCAAGAAGCTAGCGATTATATATTACGAGCGAATCATCCGTAAGTCTTAATCAACGGCTTCCTTCGTTACCAGAAACTTATATCAAATACATTTTTCCAACCATGGAAACGATACATTAAAACAGAAACGGTTGAGGAGAGCAATAAAAATATCAACAATCACGTTTCCAGTAGAAACTCAACGAATTCAAGAACTGCAATCCCCTCCTCCTTGAATTGTGTTCGGAAAATAGTTCGAGAAATATTCCCCGCCTATCTTATATAAGCACTCTTCTGAGAAACAAATGAATCGCTAGTAATTTTAGTCACTTTTCGTGTTCGATACCCATAAAGGCCACCACATCGGCAGTAATTATATGAGAGCCCTTCTCCATGGAAATTCCGGCGCGCGATAATGGTATCGAGTCATACGACCCCAGTCAGAGATAATTGCACTTAATCGTCGGGAATAACTGCACATATCGGAACTTTGCATCTCTGATTCGAATGCCGAAAGTTTTCAAGCGATCTTTTCCTTCGTTCGTGAAGGGTCATCGTCATGACACTAGACACATCTCATGCCTCTCAACGAATACACGAAAGTGTAAGAGTCTTGTGTCGCTCTTAGAGATACGAGTGCTCGGAGAAAGTTCACATTCTTCTGGGAATTGAGGGGCGTCTAATTAGACATTGTTCCGGAAGGTTACCATGAGAACGCTGATCTGTAATAATACGCAGAGGGATCTGGTTTTAACATGACACTTCTTTATCGTAGTCTATAGGGATAAGTTGTAAGGGATTAGGTAATGAGGGATAAGGGATTAGTTTTAATGGAATTGAATTATGATGAACTGCCATTTATTCGTAAAGATTATATGAATAACTTGTCGAAGTAACAGAGGGTGATGAAGACCTACCGAAAATATTGGAATTTTATTTAGTATTTTGTCGGTAATTTTAGCAAATGAGTTTTGATAAATATTCCCTGGATTCAATTATCTTTTAATAGGATTCGCTTATGATCCGCTGTATACAGCATGTTTGATTCTTAAATTTTACTTTAACATTCGGTTATTAAATTGATGAAATGGCTAATGATGCAGCTTCAAACAAAATTAAATGCAATAATTTAATAATACAATCATAGGAATTTCAGTCAGAAAACATGTGGATCAAAATTTTTTATTAATGATATTACAAATAATTTTCAATCTTACTTAAGCTTAGGCTAAGGCAACCCCAAAAATATTTGTAAAAAGTTTTATAAATCTAATATACTACGATTAATGTTACAGCGCAGCACTTTGTGTCATTTTGTACAATAGATTTATAAATAACATGGGAATCCGATCTTGTCTTTTTTTAGATTTGATAAAGGTTATAATTAAGCTGAATAACCATTGAATGAATCACTATACTTTAAAATACTTCTTATTTCGTTTGGTTGTGGTACAACGAAATAGTCTACGATTACCTATTCAAGCTTGGAGCATATCCGTTAGTAGAACAAACAGAATAAAAGAATGAGAGCTCCCAAATAACTTCAGGGCCATCCAAAGCATTCAATCGTTCTACTATACGCCCCCTCTAGCGGTTTTATCCCAGTCTATTTAACCTCGCGATAAGGAGAAACATTTGTCATTTGTTTTTTCACCATCCCTCTCAAATTCAGTCGCACTTCTAAATTCCTTATGTCTCCAGGACTTATTTCCAGCCTCACCCACTGTCTTCTCCACGCCCTGGAACATATCTCCGGTCCCATCCCATCTCCCCGACCGCACTTAAATTCCCCCCCTTTTCATCCCACTCTAAAAAATATAAAGCATCCTCTCCCCTTTAATTTATAACGGAGACATACCCTGAACACTCCCCACTGTCACCCTGTCTTTAAGGCTTCGCAACATCCAAGGCGGCTCGGGTTTCTCTCCTTATCTGAACGCCTTTCATAAGAATCGCTCATCTGATAAGACTTCCAAATTGGAACACGAGAGGGCGGTTCCGTTTAAATGTGGATTTTGTCACTTTATTGGGGATGGTTTCCGGGCAACCGTCGCGCCCCCCTCTCACGGGAGTTAACGTTTTATTTTGTGAGGAGACCGTTCTACTATAACAGGCTTGGTGGATCTCCGTGAGAGGAGTGATCTAGGCGAGTGTAATCGGATTGGGAGTTATTCTGAAGGGTTAAGAGAGGCTGACGTGTGAGGTGTTGGGAAGGTATTTCGGAGGTGAAAAGCGTAATTTCATTTTAGAAGACATTTAATGCGAGGCCTCTATACGCTTGCTCGGTTAATGAGCTTTATACTTAGATGTTATAAGTGTTATTTTGATTGATGTATCACGTGTAGTAGATGTCGGATACCTGTTGATAGTAGTCATATTTATCGTATCGTTAAGGGTAAAATTATGGAATAAATGAACGAGGTGTCTCTACCAACAAAATACCTAGGAACTTCTGTTAATATAGTTGATGTTTGAAGGCGTCAGGAACAAATTATAGGCACCGCTTTGTTCACTAATAATCCTCGTAAGAGTAGGAGAAAAAGCAATATAATGAAGTCCAAATGTTGAGGCTTGAACTGAATTTAGGTGAAAAGTAAGTTTTGTGTATTACTCCCTTACAGTTTTTTCCTTACTTTATTAGTAAAAAGATTGATTTATATTTTGAGAAATTAGTCGCACCTAGTTCTGATCTTGTTCATAAGATTGCTGAAATGTTGCAGTCGTCTATAAAACTTGGAATAACTTAGAAAATGTTATAAAAGTAAAGACATTAAAAATATGTTTTCTTGCATTATAGATTATAGATTTGTCAAACTATAACATTTCATTCATTTACGTCCAATTCAATATCAGTTTAGTTGACACTAAAAATTAACTATAAAACAGAACTATACCAAATTACAGCGTTCCTATGAATAAAAGGCCTTTCTAGCTGCAGTTTAGACTTAATAAAGCTTTGAAAAACTCAAATCTATTAAAATAATCAGCCTTACTTCCTGTAATTAGTTGTAAATCCCAGCGTTAACAGCTCTCGCTCCCCATCATACAAGGAAATTCATGCATCCTTTTCTCATTTACTTGGATATATGTAGAGTAAACACAAGTATTTTTAGCATCCCAGCTTCCAAACCAGTCCAAACGGAAAGAGACGGATTAACAGAAGCTGTAGCTTCCTTTACCACCCTCGTAGGAGAAAATTCAAAGTATGATGGCTTTTAACTCTTTACAAAAACGATAAAAGAAAACTGAGATAATTAGAAATAAATCTATGGTAATAACTTAAAGCTTTGTGAACAATTAACCCACTCAAACGTTTCCCTAGCGACGGAATAAATAGCTAATCTTTCTGAAAAGTTATGAGCGGATAGAGGCTGCACTACCAGCTCCGATTACGGGCACTGCAATTACTTTTGCAGCGGGCTGCATTACGTGACGAACAAGCAGCGCAACCACGTGGATGCATTCGTAACTCGCAATTCTATTCATATAGTTTATACGCCCTACTTATTCCTTAAAGACTCCCGCGAGATGTCCATTTCATATCAGTCGAATCTTTGTACAGGATCAAACCCTTTCAACACTTTGGAAACTCTTTCCGGAGATGAAAGCTGTTAATTTCTCTAGTATCGCTCCATCTAGAGAGATGAAAAAAATGCAGAAAGGCGATTTTGCGGTGAAGAATCCAATCCTCTGGCCCTCAATTAGTACCTCCCATTCCGGGAATATCCTCGTTAAAACCCAGTCGTCATTATTAAATGCTCGCCACTACGACCACCGCAGATCCGCAGAAGACAAAAGAAAAGCTGTAACGCGAAACCTCCGCCGCAGACCGCCGTGGTTTTTAGGAACACTAGCGCGTTATTTTTTTATACTTTCACATCCGTGAAATGGCGCCGCATTGCTGCAAAATGAACTACGTCACGTGTGATGTGTTAGGGGGTTGCTAAGGAGAGACGTTACATTGTGCCGAACCCTCCAAATTGGTGTCTCTTTTCAAAATATAGATTACGCGGCTGGGAATATTAGAAAAACACCCACTCGGAGTTGGTCTTTTTGGCCGGAGTATCCCACTGGTGGGAGTGTTAGCGGGGCGATTTCACAGCTCGACGGAGCGCCGCGGTGCAATTATAACAGTCGTGATTCAAAAGCGGGTGGCAATTCGCGCCCACGAAAGGGTTTCGTAATATCCCAGCTCGCTTTTTAATCCTTTCTTCAGCACGAGCCAAAATGCACACACGAGGGGAAATACAGTACCCATCTGCATGCACCAGGACTGTTTTAACTAAGTGTTTTCCGAGGAATATCTATTGGCATTCATGGATAGGAGGCTATGAAAATTTCTCTAATTGTTTTTTTCCCGTACGTTGAGCAAGTAGGTTATGGAACCATTCGGTTATGCTCTCCGGTATATTTAAATTTAACGCGGGAATATTTTCACGGTTGTTTTGTTTTATAAAAGGGTGTTTCGTTTAGCGCTCCGAGTGTTTTAATGGAGCTGTGAAAGGAACGCGAAAAACAATGTTTTAGCGTTAGGAGATTCTCTGAATAGTTGTCATACTTCACGCTGTACCAAACCATAGGAATGCTACGTTTTGGGAGATTAAATCTCCACTTTTAGTGAGAATGTTTTCACGAATGAGCTGCTAATTTTGTGGTGAAAGATTTTTAATATTCGGGAAGATTTAAAACTTTTAGCTTTGGTTGGAGTTTTAATTTTCAGAGTGACTGAGACTAAACTAGTAGTATGTATGAGATGTAACGTAAATATTTACTAAGGAAAATAAGGAAGGAATATTGGAATGATCAAGAAATGAAAATCTAGAAAGTAATATTGAATTTGAATGAAATAGGGGAGAAGTACTTACAATTAAGAAAAGTTATCATTACATGTTCTATTGGTACAAGATTTATGATAAATATTAAAATAGCAATATTTGAGTACCATTAAATTGTTTCATCTACTATATCCAACTTTGGTTGTCTTCTAACTTTTACTTATCTTTTAGCATGTGTATCTGAACCTGATCTTTTGTTAAAATGTCTATTCCTAACGTATGGAAATACATTTGGCCCTTTACTAATACATCTTAACTGAGAACATGAATGACATTCCAAATATATATGTATATCTGTATCCTAGCAGTCATCATACATTCCCGGTACAGTCAACCATGATTTAGAGGGAAGAACCCTCTTTGTACAGGAATGAGAATCATCCCCATATCTTCCTTCAAAGAACTACTAATCCATAGCATCCTCTTCTTTGCACGCATAACAAAAATTCACTCATCCACCCAAAATACACACGCGATTCTAATAGCCTTCACAATTCTTCCCTTTTTAACCACTCCACAAGCGACGTAGGGATCCATCAACTGAAAGGGACTTTTAAGGAACATCTGCCGGAATGTCTGACGCCTTCCCGAGCGAGGGAAACAGAGCAACAGCTGTGTCGGCATAACGGGTGTCGACGTCACATCCTCTGCCCGCGACATTCGAATTCATTGACCCGAATGCACCTATAGGGCTAATCTTCGAAGAGCTAATAGGAGGAGGGCACCCGAAAATAATTTGGGAAAGCGTAATCACTTAACAAGCCGGTAGGGTGTGTCCCATCCCGCGTTTTACTGCGGCGAACAGGGAAATATCCCGAGTCCGTTCTCCCGACGCGTTAATTCCGTCTGGAAGAAAGGATGGTCCTTTTCATTAACACTGTGGAGGAGGAACCTTATCTGGAATTCTTAAGAAGGGAGGCTTTGATCAGGGAGAGGTAGATTAAATGCTGGGGAAAGTGGAGGAAAGGTTGAGGGAGGAATGGGGAAAATGATTTGAGGGAATGAATGGAAAAGAAGATTGGAACGCTCTGAGATTTGAGCCGAAATGAAAGGACACGGATTGCTGCTTTAGTAAGGCGATAAGGGATTTTAATAGAATGGCTGACGAAGGAAATTTTTAAGTAAATATTCCTCACCCCACCGCAAGAGTCTTATCTGTGGGATGAGCGGGGAGTGTAGAACCCTATGTCAATTTGTAGGGATGACGGGAGGAGTAATTTCAGTTAGAAAAGCTTGATTATGATTGGTAATCTTCTGAATATTTTAATTTAATAGCCCATTTTTTATTTTCATTTCAATTGGGAATTTGTATGACTGGTGAATACAGATATTGAACTTATTTGCAAGAGTAAAAAGAATGTAAATTTAGAGTATTATTCTAATGTTGATTGATAATTATATCGCGCATATTCGTAAACATGCTGCTAGGAAATTGAAGATGAAACCCTTACAGATGATTACTAAAGACAATAGAATTTATAAATTGCTTAGTGGCATCTTTCCTGGTAAGAGTCATTACAATATCTTATGATATGGTGATCTTTTGAAGAATAAAGCAATATTTACCCACCTTTTCGTTTGTCTTATCTTAAAAATAACAGATCGGTTAATAAAAAAATCTAATGTAAGTTATCTCTATTATATGGAATGTTTAAATTGTTGGCCTAATCAGTTCGTTTGATAGTTTTAAATCTTGCAGTCAGCGAAATCACTCCATTTTCCAATGACTGTATTTCGGAATGGATGTATCTCTCACTTATTTTCCTTGAAGTAACTCAAAGTTAATTTACGAGCCTCCAAAACCAGACTTTTACGAGTGCTTTCAAAACTATTTCCTTTACACCTTTTCTCGATTCATCTTGCTCAGATTAGTCCGTTCCCGGAAATGGCTAGTCTTTAAAATGCCTTTAGGATCTTTTAAGTATCAATGTTCCCTTTTATAGCCAACAGCACCTGCCGTAAAAATCTGTCCCGGTGTCGTAGATTAGTAATCCGTGCCTTAAGATATCATGGCAGAGTGTTTTATTCATTAGGATGGTTGATATATACCTATTTAAATTCTCGTATCGGATTAACTGAAAATATCACGACTGTTCTTTTAGTATAAATAACTCTTTTAATGCCCTCGTAGTGCCTTAAGTTTGTTTATTTATTTTATTACCTAAAGAGGTAGCAATTTTCAAGGCTGAGATTTCTCAGTATAATAATAGCGAGAGTAATAATTTATTCTTCTCAAGATAACACTTGAGAAACTAAGCTCTCTAAAAGTAGTTTATTTTAAGCTTTAGAAATAGTATCAAACACTCCAAAACTACAGTTTAAAACGATCCTCAATATTAAACAACCTATAAGAACTAGCTCCTGAGTTTTACCCATAATATTTACTCGACTTAAACTTTGATGAAGAAATTACAGATAAACTTAAGTTTCCACGTTGAACCAACCCATCAACAAGTTAATTACGTGTTCTACACATCTGCTTAAATAACAGACTGCGCCTCGACACAGTCTCCATAAAACTTTTTGTTCATTGAATTTTGTGAGCAAGAAAATCCTTTTCGACTATACCACGAATCCTTTTGAACTCTGTGTGATATTTTTTCACCCACTCACCACAAAGTCTGTTGTAAATGGAAAAAACTTTGATTTCTTTTTCGTTTATAAATAGAATATATTCGAAGCTAATTATAACGAGAGATTTAAATATCTAAGCTTTAACTATCGATGGAAAACGAATAAAAATTACAATCGCATTTCAACTAACTTGAATTTGTACGTAACAGTATCGCATTGGCAAACAAAACTTTAGAAAATGAATAACACCGAATAAATACTTCCGGCGTACAGAGCTAACGCAGATAGTATAGACGTATAAATCATAAAAATAGCCTTTTTATATTCCTTTCAAAAATAGCTGGGATAGAACTCTTTAAAATTATCCGGAGAGCAAACCGACGGGAGAAAAATATTCCCATAAAAAATGCATCTCGTAAGGGCATCAAGTTCCCCTTGAAAAGGAGATCCTCGGTAAATATATTTCAACATTGAAAAGGCTCATCATTCACCTTTGGTCGGGAAACATCCCGCGTTTTCTTTGGCAAAAAGCGCCCCATTTGGTTTTCCCCTCGTAATCCGAAACGAAGAAAAATATTCCGTTTCGAATCGGGGAAACAAACGCGCCTCGGAAAGCGATTATCTCAATTTAACCCCATCCCCTTGTCTCTCCACTCCTGGCAGCATAATCCCTTAGAAACCCCCTCAAACCATCCACCTCCCTTCAACCATCAAACGAGCAACTTTTCAATCGCACGAGGGGGGCGTGGTCGGACGGTACCCTTCCATCACCCAATTGACATCCAGGAGAACACTTGTTATTTCTGCATCAAACCCCCCGCACTACACGGAACACAACCCTGGCCCTTAACCACCTCCACCTACTTTAAGGGCCTAACTTAGTCCCTTATAAACCTACCTCACCGTGTTTTCTCTCTCTCCTACCAAAAACCCCACCCCCAGAAAGCTACACCGCCCCCTCTTGCCGCTGTCATTTGCGATTCAAATCCAAGACCCTTTTGGAGGCGGACTCTTCTCCTTTAACGGCACTCTCTCTCTCTCTGCGGGATCCTTTTTCTCATCCCATTTTACCATTTTCCCTCCTTCTGGGGTTTTTACCAGTTGCCGTGTTCGTCCCGATTCGGACACGAGTCCTCCAAGTCTTCCGATGGACGGATGCGGTAGCTTTTCAACCCCTCGCACCCTTTTCTTCTGTATCCTTGTCTCCAGCCTATTTATCGTACCCCGTGTCTTCCGCCCCCGGGACCCCTCCCTCGAGCCGAAATCAGCGACTGTTTTGTGATTTATTCCTCCGGTACGGGTGCGCTCTCTTGCAGTCGCTGAATCAGGATTTCGCTTTTCGATTCGCGATTTTTTTTCTACGTCGCCGCGGGGTTTTTGTTCACCCGATTTGGTTTTTTCTCTGCGGTCCTCGAAGATTGAATCTTCGGAGGATGTAAGCGCTGATTTGAGGGATTTATTCGGTGCGGTAATAAGGGTTGATGAAGAAGCGCAGTTCGTGGTGTACAAAAAAGGTGTGGAGCTCAATGGATTATGGGATAGGGATTGTTTATATACTCCGGTTATTATCATTTCTTGTAGTTCTAATGGGTGAACTTAATGCGAAAAAATACATGTAAATGATCTCAGTATTATTGGAAGCTGAGTAAAGATTTAATCACGGGGATAAGGTGTTTCTATATCATAACCATAAGGTCCAAATTATGTCGATGATATTTCTTAAAGCCCATATATTCATGAACAAAAATAAAAATCAATTTCTTTGTGTTGGTACTGTATTTCATTATATTTTGCCCTTGTCAGTTGCTTCAGTAGCTATTCAAATATTCAATTTCAAAGTTAAAAATGAGTATTGGGCTCTGGGGTAATGTTCTGGAGGGCTGAGAGAGGAATTTTTTTGAAACGTAAGGCAAATATAAAGACAAAGAAAATTGTAAACTACATACTATTGGGGTACTTTCAGCCATCGAAATGTAGGATAAGAACTAATGGAAGTAAATCTCTCAGATGTAAAAAACAAAATCTTTTTAATTCATCAAATATGTTTTTCCAATAATACTCATACTTTATTCTGGCAAATTACATTCGTAATCAACAAACAACTTTGCCGAAATCCATGAATTAAATGAGGAAATACAGAATTCATTCTCTCGATCTCTAGAAAATTGAAAGGGAAAACCCTCGAATCATCTTATTTCCCAGAATGAATCATTGATTCCAAGCTGCTCGGTGTACCAATCTTGAATGGTACTGGAGTGAATCTTGAGTTCGGAATCGACAAACGCATCCATCCTCTTCGAATTTTTTCCCCTCATCAGCATTCTAAGTTTCTTTTCTTTTCCCTGAGTCAACCACCCCTAACTTCCACCACTGTTAAGTGCCTCCCTCAGATAGGCACTTAGGCAGTCAGGGTGAAAATTATGCTTCATCCCTTCCCTTAAAGTTGCCATGATGCAAATTAGCATCCGTTTTGTCATCTTCGTCGTTGCGTCTCAGGAAGGACAGTGATGGGAAACATTACCATCTGGCGATGAGAGAATTTCCATCGCTAAACGATTTCTTGCGATAAAAAATTGCTTGTTTCCCTAAGTGTTTCCTTTTTGATCGCCCTTACACCCTTATGCATATACGTAGATGCACCCTTATCTGTAATGGAATTTAACTGCAGAATTTATTCTATCTTCTTACTCTTATATCCTAGGCTTAAACACTTCAGTAGAGTTTGGCGTTAATAATATTGCTTCAATACTACTCTTTTCTTTTGTGTTGTAAAACTATTTTCGTATTATTAATATTCTTTGATCTCCATAAAAATAGTTTGATGAATTCATCGGAATATTATTAGTTATAGGAATTTTTATATAAATGCTATTTAGGGTGAGGATGATACAGTATCAACATGAATTCATTTATAATAAAATTGCATTGTGTTCTCTTAAATGTTCTTTATTTTTTATAGATCCTATCGCTAATTTTAATTTTTACATATATTTTCAAATATATTTGTTGATCAACTATTACGATAATAATATCGAACGGAAAAGAACTTCATGTAATTATCAACATATTCTAAACAACGTATATGTTTAATATTTTATTTCAGTATAGTATATATTACATCAGCTTTAATCCGTAAACTTTTCCTCCAAGATTTAGTCGCATTGATTTATTTTAGAATGAACTTCTTGATTTAGAAATTTAATGTAGGATCAAATGAACAGACGCTCTTTCATTAAGATTAATATTAAGTCATTTTGTATCATTAAGGTTAGTAAAAGAATTTCTTAGAGCAGAGAACAATATGAAATTGAATATACATAATTCAGAGGATAAAATTTATTGCAAACATTCATTTTATACCTTCTTGAATCCAATCTCTCTTAGTTTAATCGACATCCATTCATTAGGAACCATGAAATTACGAAATTTCCGAACGTAGTCATGGAGATGAAGAATAATGTCAGTCCCTAACGACGACACCCGTATGAGCGCTCGGAAAAGGAGATGTTATCAGATTTCCCCGATAATTAATCCTCATAATCACGCGCCTTATCTAAGTAACGGGAAAGGTGAAGACGTTGCTGCCTCGTCAGTCTCAGGAGACGATCATCGCGCTCCCTTTCGGAGATTTGATGAATCGCTCGTTTCCCATTTCGCCGCCTCTCGATCGTCAATCGTTCGCCTGCTATCTCCGCCTCGAGGCGTTATAGATGTCGCCTCTGTCGCTCTGGGGAAAGGGACCGCTATATATTATCATTGCGAAGATGCTATTAGTGCGGATGATAGAGAAGACGTAGGAGAGACTTATAAAGGGCGCAGATAAGGTGGAAATACGTTAGGGAAGGTTTTACGGGCTGTGAGCGTAACTTAGGACGTTGGGTGATGTTGAAGAATGGTGTTGAAGGGAAAAGTTAAGCAAAGAAGATAAACGAAGGCAGTGGCTCACTTTATATATGGTCTATGTTGAAGGTATATATCTAGGTTGTGTAAGTATTACGTTGATACGTAGAAGAGAAAGAAAATAATGAAAATAGGGTGACAAAGAGTTGTTTTACGTCTTCAATAGAGTCATCTTCTAAAGGTACAAGATCAATTCCTATGTACTTAAATAACCCGTGATAAAACCGGAATATCTTGCCTTGAGCTGAAACAATATAAAAACGAGCAAATAAAAGTGTAGAGTGGATACGTTTTTTGCAATTTTCATTACCAAAATCTTTAAGACCTTTTTATAATATTTTATTTTAAGGAGGTAAGCTTGAATTATTTTCTTCCAACTGACCACTTCCAGAGACTCTTATGGCAAAATTTTATAGTTGCGAATAAGGAAAGATAATAATTCTTTTATTATATTTAAATTATCAAGAAACCAAAATAATTTTTGATGATAATTTATTATAACGTCATCATGAATGATAATTTAAAGATACAATCCTACCATCATGGGGGAAATCTGCTCATAACTATCAAGAAAAATCTCTTATTTTTTATTGATTAGTATCTGAAGATTGTCTCCGCCCAAAGTTTATACTTTTTTAAATCTTTAAAGATAAAGTGACTGTGAAACGATTGATATGATGAAATAACAGATCACATGAGACTGCAGAATTCTCAAATCTTTCTGGATACAGTCAAATGGATTTCCAACCTGATATATATATATATCAGCCGAAATCACATCTCGTATCTTATCTTCCTCTGTTCTGTATCAAATCCGGCTTTGGCATTGGCGAATCGATACCGCGAGACCAGGAGTAAAGAGAAGAGTAAGAAATTGAATTTCTACGAATGAAACTGTGAAAAGGGAAGAATATCTTTTACTGTGACTGAATATTATTCGCGATTCACTTCTCGAAAATCGATGTATACCATTCGATAAAGGAATACGATAAAAAGTATTTTGAGGTAAATCGTTCGAAAAATAAATTATAAGTTTCTACAGAAATAATCATACTCATTGATGGATAAGTAGAATATATAGTTTTAACGGTTTACTGCAGAGCTGTTGTAAGATGTAGCAATAGTAAAGTAGTTTATCTTCTTCTGACAAAAGAAATTAATATTATGCACGGAAAGAGGCGTTTCATTATTTCATGCGAAGATAAAAAAAACTATTATAATTCCTGGTTATTATAGTGAATTATTAGATTTCATAACCTTAGGACATTTTAGTTAATTGAAAGCCAATTTTGTCATTTTTCTGGGCAAAAACCAAAGTACGATACAGAATGTGAACTCTATGCTGAATTAAGTTAAGAAGGTTAAAGTTAAGGCAATCTCGAATAGTAGTAGAAATGTAGAATAAAATACGTATATTTTTAAGCATTAAACATTTTCAAATGCATTCAATATCGTAGCCTACATTTTCTTAGAAGCATTAATATTATAAGCTCTTAAAATATGCAGCTATATCTGTTGTTGGTGCATAAAAAACTGCGGAAATTGTTCTGAATAGAGCGCCAAAAATACAAAGGTGGCAAAGTTAGGTAACATCTTCATCGCGTAAGAAAACTGCACCTCCAAACAAGCACAAATTAAGGGAGAGGGTTAGATTAAGAAAGGTAAATAGGGAACTGCCTAGGTTAAAGGACAAGCAAGGATGTGTACGTAGAGGGTTGTTTGGAGGAGTGGGAGGATCAAGTGAGGATATTATTAAGGTCCGGCGAAGGAGATAACGTCCTTCAGACGGATTTCCTCATCCCATTGTTTTTCGGACCGGAAATTAATTAATTATTTAGTTTCCCGTATCGCAAAGGATAGCTCAAACGCGTCTAAACGTTATCTCGGAGTTGCTGATAACGCGAGACTTTCAAAAGAGCTTTTGAATATTTTAATTCGATCCCTTTTCAAGGCTGCGTAGAGGGAAACTTGTATGGGAGATCCATTCTCATGGTTTTACTCGCTCGGGAATGCTATCAATAATGTTAGAGATGCCGAGAAGTTTCTCAGGAGGACGTGTTGGATGTTTGAATTATGAGGAACGTGACGTCGTCAAGTGAATGTTGACGAAATACGTATTCGCGTTTCAATTGTTGCTCCAGTTTTTTTTCGGATTATTCATTGATTAGGGTCGTTGAAGTTTTAAAAGAAGTATATCACGAAACTGGTGTAGGTTGTAACCATGGAGAAAATGGTAAATATGTTCGGATGAAGTTAAGATGTTCTTGTTTTTGTGAGAATTATTTCTACCACGCAGAAAATAATCATTAATAATATGCACAAAATATTAAGGATTTAAGGACAAATGGCCTTATGGTGACTTAGAGATGTTTCAACAAGAATTATTATATAATGACAACATTTGATATTTTGTGAAAAGGGAGATCATTCAAAATATTTTAAGTAAATTAAAACTTCAATATCAACATATATTTTTCTCATTAACCTAGACTTTAATCAGTTTATTGATTCTGTGTCATAGTCATGAATAATGTACTTTTCTGAGAGATACTTAGCATATAAAAAGTGTTGATAATACATTCAGAGCTTACCCCTGAATACATTGAATTCATACGATATTAATAATTAAATTTATTGTAATATTAATCCTATAAATCAGTTCTAAGTGTTATTCATTTCACTAGACAATAAACTACATATAATACGGTTATAAATGACTGTTGCTCGAATTTGAATGGAGGAAAGAACGATATCCTAAATAAACGAGTTGAGAAATCATCTACTTACAGCAAGATACTTAGGATGGGAAAATAAAAAACATCAGAATGTATCACGTTATATATTAATAGGTATGCAATTTGAAAAAAATAACAAAGAAATGTTTTCGCAACATTATTTTTATGAAGCATATAATCCCCTGACGACGGAAATAAATTGAAAAACATCCTCTCCTTTTCATTTTCATCTCTCTTATTATATTTGTCCTGCATCTGTTATTATGACGGAGCTCATAAAAATGAAAGATGGCCATATTTTTCCTCCCGATTCCCTCGCATAGAATTTCTTTAATAAGCAAGAGCTCGAGGGAACAAAACGGAGGGAGATTCCACGTTCCGCAAATCAGCATAATAAAATTCTTATCTCCCGATGTACTCGCTTATTTTTCGCTTTATATTCCTTTAACAAGACTAATCTCATGGTCGATCCTTTAAAAAAAATGGATCACGGTCCATAAACCCACGGCGCCCGTATTTATGAACATCTCCCCCACTTTGCTCTCCGCTCGAAAGAATTCAGTTTATAAAACACATTCTTCACATCATACACGAGTAAAAAAGCACAATATCTCTCGAGGCGATGTCGGTAATTTGAATCTGAAAAGGATTCGGCGCCCGTTTAGGATGCAGTGTGTGTAGATAAGGGAGGGGTTTACTATGGATATGAATTAGTGCTTCTTATTAAAGTGACGTTGCTAGGGAACACTGCCTGAGCTGTGGTGGTGAAAGATCGATTCAGTGCGGAGGAAAGACGCAAGAACTTAAAGGAGCATAGAGGAATAGACTAACTTCTCTAGTCCTGCATTAATGTGCCGTAATGGAGGTGTAAATGTTAGCCTCGTCCGTTGTACGGGATGTGATACATTACGCTTTCGTATGAATTGCTCCGGACAGAATAAGTACACGTATAGACGTCAGTGGCAGTACAATGGTGGCATTACTGTACAAGTATGGGATTGAATTGCGAGGGATAGGTTCCTTTGGTGGATTGATGTACAAAGGATTTTTAAAGGTGATGTTATATGTTAAGTTGTCCGTGTTTTCCTGTTGTTCTATACTGGGGTCTTTTTTATCTTTTAATGGATTTTTAATGAGTTCATATGTAAATGTATATTGTCTATTGTCTAAATGTAATCCGTCTATATTATTTTATTAACCAGCATCGTTAGTCGTTCTTAAATTCTTTTGTGTATGTAAAATTATATTTATAAATAATCGGGAATGATTTTGGTCGTAAAGTAAAAGAAAATAATGTAAAATAATATCTAATGTATATTACGTGCACATTATTTGCTGAACTATGAATGCTCTAAAAATGCTGTTCTTTAAAGATAAAAAGAAGAAAAATTTATCAAAATAGACTTCTTTGTGTAGGGAACTTCACTATGATGGGCAAGATTTCTTTTCAATTCATCATACGATAAACTTATATAAACATGGATTAAATATCATGAGTCGATTATTTCTAGCCTTATGAAGACTAAAGTGATTATTTTATAATCTTCTGTAATCATCCGATCGTACTTAAAGCTATTTCGTATTAGGTCAATATAATATTCAAAATATAATGGAATATGCATACATTTAAAATAAAAAACCCCTGCTATCTGAAATACTATTGAAGCTAAATTTTATCAGCATCATGTAAATTATAACATGTAAATTTTATCCTAGGATTATTTTCCGTAATATTATTTACAATGCCGTATTCTGTTTCCTTAGAAAAAAACAAACAAAATTACAAAACAAAAAGCACAAAATATTATTTTTTAAATGTAAACGATTGAAAGTAAAAACACCCTGCTGTCTGGATATATTGCTGTTGAATTGAATCAGTTATCATGTAAATTATATCTAAGAATTATTTTCCGTATTAATCTTTACAAATTCGTATTCTACTTAGAATTTGTTATTCTTTAAAAAAAAAACACGAAACCTTTTATGAGCTCTAGAATACGTTGTTAGTAAAATACAACATATATATTGATGATGTTGCTTAAAGACTTTTCATCGGAAACAAACAAGAGTAGGAGAACAGCCAATACTGTGACAGGTAATAAAGGTATGAAAAATAGAGGTGTATTTGTCAAACGGGCGATGGTCTGGAATTGGGGGACTGTTTGAGGTATGGCAGGGAAGATAGGAAGGGGCAGCGGATTAAGTGGGGAGCGTTATGAAGATAGAGGGACAGGTAGTGTGGTTGGGAGCGTAGGTGGTTTAAGATAAGGGTTGGGTAATGTATGCATGTGTACCGAAATCGGCGTGCTAAGGGAGAGTCGTTGCCAAGATGGATAGTACTTGGAAACGATGCGCGCGTGAAGGAACGGTTACTACGTGTTGCAGGTGGAAGCAGGGAAAAGGGGAAATGGTTTTAGGTGTGAAAACATACACAAACAAGGAAATGTATGCTGTGAAGAATGGCTCTGTGACGAATATGTTCCTCATAAAGAATATTTTAGCTCTTGATGAAGTGTTGTTGTAAAGAATTGGTTGTTTAAATGTGGTTTATTATTATTATTATAAATTCGCAGAAATTCTCATATTAGCATTGATTTTTGGGGTATTTGATGATAAAACGAATAACGAGATAGGTATTAAAATAAGTATACAATATGTTCTAAATATCAAAGGCATATATCTAATGAGTATCATACACGTACAAGAGATTGATTCAAAATTCAATGACATTTATTTCTCTCGTATTGTTAAATCAATGGTCGTAAAATTTCTGAGCTGCTCATTCGATTAAAATTCAGCGAACTTAAGCAACATTTCAGGAAGGAGATTTGCATTTTTTTATAAGAAGGACGCATTATCAGAAGCTAAACAACTTCTAAACTTGGTGCATAATTGTTCGATTAAGCGGGAGCTTAAAATGGGTCGTATGGTCTCAAGTTCAGCTAATAATTTTGCATTGTTCCATTAAAAAGTTTCATTGCTGGCGTAATTACGAACGCTTAATCCAAAATGCGATGCCATAAGAGTTCAAAACATGTTAAGTTTAACTTCTTCTGTTTATTTTTGTTTTTTTTTTCTTTTAATTTGGTTGAGTTCTCGATATCGAATTTACGAAACACGGAGCAAAAAAATAGTTCCATTAGTTCTTAGTTATCGAGGATCGATTTTAAACTTTTTCTGATAGAAGTTTTTTATGGATTGAATAAAAAATGAACTGGTGTATTCTTTGGGAGAAGCGTGTATTATCGAATAAAACACTAAAAGCACGTATTTTGATTACTTATATTTTTATTCCAATCCAATTAAGTTACTATTAAAAATTGTGCAAGATTTGATAGACGAATTACTTACTCCAAAACCCATTATATATAAGGTTTCCATGGCTTTATTGGTCGTATTTTCGTTGCTATGAGTAATTTTTCATTTTATTTATACAAACATACATACTAATAAATATTCCACTTACAATATTAGTTCATGTTATTGGTTTTCATTATCATTTAAATTTCATATATATGGTGATCAAGTTTAAATAGTTCGAAAGCCTCTACTAAGCAGTAATATATTATTATTAAAATGTAATTGCATAAATGTTAGGGTATGAAACTACTACGATTCACATTTTCCCATGTACAGTACTTGGAAATAAAAGCTTCTGATGACCTCAAAGACTTGTGCGAACGTTAAGCAAAGTAGTTCACCAAGAAGACCTCATTTCATGGACGCACCGTTAAATTATGCCACTGCAGCGACGAAAGCATATTGCCACACTTGACCGTTGAGAGCATACTACATGATTTTACGTCCATTCCTCGTTGGTGCAGTGTAGCTAGTATAAATTTTAGCCGGTGCTAACGGGTGTAATTGAAGAGTGGAAGCAGTTGAGTTGCGATGCGGCCTGCTAACTTTGAATTGCAGACTGACCGCTGATGCGTTCGATGACAGATTCTATGTGATGCCTCTAGAAGGTCTTGATGCATCAGGATTGGGTTCTATTTCGTAATGTACCTATAAATCCTTTGCCTATATCATATGCTTCGTTCATACGGTATATTCCCCAAGTGATTTAGTAGTATAATTTAGTGAAAATTTACCTTGATTCTATGCTAATCGTCGACACTTACATAATCACACAAGTTTATTTGAATTGTGTACGGTATGTGATGGAATCTAATAGAAGTAATAGTTCATCACTAGTAACTCTAAAATGAAACCTATTTTTAAAAAGTTTTGGAAATGAAATAACGAAAACTGAATCTGTTACTACAAGTAAAGGCTTTAATCGTTTAATTCTTTGGAAATCTTTGATTAAATTATCCTCAAAGATAATTTTTAGATACATTGATGGGAAAGCAATTAGAATTTAGCTGTTTGCACTGATTACCAAGCAGCCTATCATAGCAACGAGCACTTATTGTCGGTGATACACTCCAGTCGTTCTTTAGAAAAGAAATCTCATCTTTCCTTAAAATTTTGAACGTTTAAGAGTTTCATCGCAGAAAATATGAGGGGAAAAACTCTTCATCGATATATAAAAGCTAAAGCCCTTTTGGTTATAAAACTAGGTATGATATTACTCAAAAAAGTATTTCTAAATATAAGATTTTAAGCTCTTTACCGGCAAAGCTTCAACTTGACATTCACGTCCCAATAATTACGTATCCTAAGTTAATTAAGATGAAGGATTCGATGTAGGGCAACATGGTTCACGGAGAAATAATCTCGCGAGGAAAAAAAAAACGAAAAAAAAATCCCTCATTAATTTGGTCGTCTTCTTCGGAGATGTCGAAATAAGAGCATCCGACGTTCCTCTACGTTGAGACGTAAATTCCTCAATTTTAATTAAACCTCCGCGCCTCAATCGCTAACCTCGCGAGCACGACTCTCCGTTATGCTGCCTGTTTAAGCCGCTCGCACGAGCGATTAACTCCGGCGCACCCAATAAAATGTAGTGCGCTAATGAACCGCAAATTCCGGCTGTATTTATGCACTCCCGAATTAGGAATTTGGGACGTTTGGTTTTCCGAAGAAAGGCTCGCATTCGGAGGCCTCTAACAACCCATATTACCGCGCCATTGAGCTCCATTCGCCATACTTAGTGCACAAAGGGTATTATGCATGAAACTCGGTGGATAGCCGGTCCATAGAATAGCGAGAGCATAACCACGTATAATATCATAGCGATGGAACATGGGCGCCCACTTGGTCGAGTTATGGGTGGAACTGCGTCCAGCAATTTCGTGCCTTTGAGACCGCCTTTCGTCTGCGGAGGGATATATAGAATCTGCAGGGGTCATCGCATAGCAACGGAGTGGAATAAAATTGGGGAATGAAGTTGGAATGGACGAATTTCGGCGGAATTGGGTGATTGATTTTTAGTGTGGAATTACGGTAATGGTTACTTAATAGGGCCTTCCAGTCCATAGGGAGTTGGAAACGTATGGAAAAATATTACATTATCCTCAAACTAGTGAAATTGAATGAGTTTAATGAACCCAACCTTAACTTCTCTTTTATAGCAAGCTTTAACTGCCTATTCGAGAAGCTGGTCTTTAGTAATTTGTAAAAATTCTATTTTGCTTCATGATATACGAGTAGTAATATACTTTTTGTTACTTTTTCTGTCAGAAATTTTTCAAAATTCACCCTGATTCTTTGTATTTAGAAAATTATAAGAAGGCCTTTAGTTTACCCTGGAAAATACTCTGAGAGACAATATTATATTCCAAACAATTTGGTTACATTTTAATGCCTATACAGAATTGAATTTGAGTTTTAGGAAGATTCAATACCTGCAGCTGTTTTTTATATGATTGCAAAAATCGGTTTACCACATGTTTCTTAAGTTTTATGAGACAATTCTAATGCTATAACATGCTAAAGTTGAAGCATGTAAGCTAATGGAAAAATAAATTATTTAATAATGTAACTATTTTCTTTCAGGGATGTAATTAAGAGCAAAAAACCATCAAATATTAAGTATAAAGCCCTTATGATATGTATATTAATCTTCTTTTTTAAGAAAATAATTATTTTAACAGCTAACATCTTTAATACTCTTTAGTAGAGTAAAAACGAATGCATGTTTACAGTGGCTTGGATTTCAGAGAGCCAAATCCTATAGATTCAATTCTTATTAGAGAGTCCATCAGTTGATTAATCACATTTTTAACCGAACATTTTCTTTTCCAGGTGAGTACACTGTTTCCATCTCTACACACGTACCAATCCAGTCCGGTAAAAAGGTAGAAAATATTCCTCCGATTGGTGAGTACCTCATCCTCTACATTTCTCGACTGATTTGCCTCCGATTCGTGAATTCGTGAAAACATACAAAAGAATCTGCTCTACACGCAATCGTGTGCAAACTTCCCACAATGCGAACGAACCTACAAAAAAAACACAACACAACCTCTCTTGTCGAAGGAAGTCGTTCGCTCGTGGTTATTACTTAGTCTGCGAGGTTGTTAGGTCCAATTTCGACCGGATGAAATCGTTTTCATGCTTTGACACTCCCTCCTCCCATCACCCAATTTTTGGTCCGTGTATCCATTCCGGAGCTTCGACACCCGGAAAAAAGCGTTGGTTGTCCCATTACGCGTCTCGTATAGAAAACATATTTCTTCAATTAGCGCTAACAAGGGTTACAGCGATGCCTTTTCAGACGTGACGTTTTCACGATTGCATTGTTATGTGGATTCGAAAAGGGGAAACGATGTTATCTCGCAATGGAGTGACAATGCCCTCCCCTTTCAGTGGGAGTGGGTAGGTTAAACATCTCGAAAAATACGGGGAACAAAGGGAGGCAGTTGATGTTTTCCCGGTATATTTTGGGGGATATTTTTTTACCAGCTTCATCTTACACGGGAAACAAATGGTTGGAGCTCATCGTACCCACCGAAGTGAATAACGATATGTTGTATTGGCTTTTCGCTGGAATAGCTGTTTTCACGATGTACGTGTACACGTATTTTGGGATACAATTAGATTCGTGGTGTAGCTTCTAGTTTTTTCTAAGCACTACAATCATTGTATGGGTAAATTAGTTGATGATCGAAGTATCTTATCGTGTTGAATTTAAAGTTAACTATAAAATTGTGTTAATTTAATAAATTTCATAGGTCATAGCATGGTAATTCATTATTAAGTCCTCAACAAACAATTTTATAAGAATTTCATTCATCATTTTCAATCGATATTTAAAAATCAAATGGCAATTTTATTTTGTCACTTGCAAAGATATTGATTAAACTCTATGCACCACTGTGTACTGGAATATAAGTTTCTCTTTTTAAAAACTTAATGCCATTCTGAATATTTATCTATGCCTTCTTGAAGTTTTCAAAATAAATTTGTTCAGTTTATTTTCATAATTTTACTCACGATAATCCAGATTACAATACGAACGGAGGATCAAGAGTGCTTAAGTTTCGTAACTTCATTCGAGTTAATTCATTTCTAACCCTTACTTTTATTAATTTCTTCTTCTACTCAAATTAATACTGAGATAGCTCAAATTTATCAGTGTTGTTTCATTTAACAGATTTTATAGGCATAAATTGCAATGCACTCCTTATATAGGAATTATCTTGTAATCTTAAGATGCATATGTGGAGGGAGATCCTGGAGTAAGTTCGTAAGAAAGGGTATAAATTTAATTGCTCCCTCCAGAATACGTAATGATCATCTCAAATTAATCTGAGGTCCCATATCGATACCACAAATTAGTGTATATGCGCATTAAGAGAAGAAAGAGAGACTGATGTAGAATGGAGAAAAGGCATATAAGTAGAGAAAGGAGAAATGTGTCATCCAACACCAGAAAACGAAAGCAAGGCATTTAATCAGCCCCAGAAACGAAAGGGAGGCGGTGCAAAAGTGGTGTGTTGTGTATGTATCCAACACTATTCCCGTCGAGATTTATAAACCCTCCCCAGCCTTTCCGTCACCCCCACCCGCGAATGCCTCCCTGGGGTACGTCTCCGAGATACGCCGAGTCCTTAACCATAGGACTTCCCTCCTAATTGATATTTATAGTCGAATAGATAGCGGGGTCATTAAGAGAGCTGCGTAGTTTTGCAGGGGATTGGTTTTTTGCTCGCGTGTAGGGATGCGTCCCATAAGGGGGGAGATTTGGAAACGTGCCTTGGCGTGTTTGCGGACAAATTACCGGTAATGGGACTGCGTCGTGTGTCACGTAAGGCGAGACATGAAGTGTCTTTCCCCCTTCAGGGCTTCGGAGGAAACTTGCGGGAGAACGTGCGTTTCACGGAATGATTTTTGACGCGTGTGGGAAATCGAAAGCTCTGACTTATTGAGGGCGTGAGTTTGTTTCCAAATTGATTTGCATCAATCAGATTTTCTTTCCGGGTCGTTACTTCTTTTGGGGGGTTTTTATCGCTATAATTTGATGTGTTTGGTAGGTTCTCATTATTTCACGTACCAGGTGTTTTGTTATTGAATTTTTGGCATTATAAGCTCTGTAATAGAGTTGCCTTGAAGCAGTTGCATTGATATTTTTCTTCCATGTTTCACTTTGGTTTGATTTTATCTGGTTATCTTTATTATTGACTTCTTTTTTAAAGATATCTTATCCACCTTTATTTTTGTACCCTTTTCGTTTGCTTTTGATAAATATCTTTTGTAAATATCACGCTCGTTAAGCTAAGTAAAGTTCACGATACGTAATGCGCAGTAGTATTTCAAAAATTTGATACATTTTATGTATTTTACGTAATTATGAAATAAAGGACTCTGAAAACCTTCCTTAACTTTCTATTTCATATTACCTCGTCTTTTCTTAGTCTGAATACACTTATCACTCAGAAGTATTAGCTAAGAACTACTATACGTTATATATAATATACGATTACCTTCGGTAAAATACAATATAACACTTCTTCCTTATAAAATACAAAAAATAATGACGAAATGTATAACGTATATTGATGGAAAATTAATGCGATTTCCGCCTCGCATCCTAGTTCTCGATACATCGAAAAATAAAATAATTGAATGCAAAACACACGGTGATGGATTTCGTAATATCATGAGAGATATTCCAGTATCTCTCGTAAGCCATATTCATTTATAAATCCGAATTCTCAAGGCATGGATAATGGTTATAACGACTCGGGAAATTCCTTCGTGCAGGAGCACAATGGGAGTCGGGGCAGATGACGGACGGTGCTTTCCGAAGGGAATGTCACTTCGATATTTATCGAAGCCTCACAAATGAAAATTACAGGTTGTCGCAGACGCCCGCGTTTTGTCGTCGGGAAATGAAGGAAGTCCGGGGCATGCATAATAATAGAAAATTCCGTGCGGGGGCGTTCGGATTTACCGTAAGGAAGTGGCTGATCGAAACCCTGTGTAATAAAGCTAGGATTGGGGACATGGGGATAATGACACTGGACTTTGTGTTTGGAGATATATGGTCTGAGATTAAGAAGGAAAGTTTGTGGGGCGTGGGCGTTGGAGGTGTGGAATGGGAGTGGAGGTAATGAACGCCCCTCGACTGCGAGGTCGTTTTAGGGCGTCTATGCCCTCTCATTCGGTCTTTTTTTTCTGGCGGTCGCCTTTCGTAGGTTGATGACGTGTATCTGAGATGTTGAAAGTATAGGCTGAGGATCTAATTTGGGTTGGGTCATGTTTGATTCACGATATCATCAGAGATTCACGAATGGTTTGGTGGGTTTTAATTAAGGTTTTTTTTGGATTGTGTAGGTTTGGATTAGATGAATGGTCCAATGTGTTTAGAGAGGTGTTACCATTGCTGTATGGTGATTTTTTTTCTTGTTTCGGATCGTTAAGTAAGGAATTTGGCAGGAAACAAGGTATATTTACATATAGGCTGTTCTTTTTTTTAAGTTGATAGCTTTCTGTTTACTTCGATTATATTTAAGGAGGTTCTTTGAGTTTACATGGTTGACTTTGTAATGATCCTACTGATCCTACTGTGTTACACTATTATTTGGTTGCAAAGGTCTTTTTCTCTGAAAGTCATGCAGGAAATCTCATCTTAAGAAGTTTATGATATCATTTCTCTTTTCTTTGAACTAAAATTTACTGTAGATTCTGCGTAGAAAAGTAGATTTCAAATTTATTCAGAAAGGAATCAATGATACTAGACTAATTAGGCATTTTATCACGTTTTTTTATCTCTACGCAATGAAGAATAAGGAGTTCGACATTCTTGTAATAAAAATTGAGCCTCATTTAGTATTTATATTTAAATCTATGTTGTATCAAAGTTCGTAAGATCTTTGATTTTAATGAAATAGGATTAGGATCTACATTTTTAGTAAGGCAAATTAGGAAGTTTATGATAAAATTTATTTACGTAATGCGTAATAATACGTATTTTACGTAATTTTCTTTTCTAAAAGGCTTATCATTCACGATTCAATCGTCAACATCAGGAAACACCTGTTCACCCTTTTCTGACTCCAATTTTCAGAGTTTAAAATTTATCTCTTCCAATATCAGGAAGTATTCCATTCAACTCACTATTTACTCCTTTTTCTTCGCAACTGAATCGGAAAAGATGACGAACGAGCGATTTAGAGAACAAAGGGACAGTGAGAGCTCGAAAGTAATTTTTGTGAGAAATTTTCTTCTTCGTGGTTGACGTAAGTATTTCTCAAAAGAAGCGAAATTTCATCGAGTTTTGCTCTCCCGAGTCTTTCAATACGACACCATGTGAAACTCGGCGGTCGCTCGAACTAAGCCGCCGATAGAAAGTTTTTATTCGTTCGAAAGCTTTTCGAGAATTTATCTTAGCTATTCTTTGATTCAATAGCTTTTTGGAGGGCTGCTGTCTCAGCTTTAGCGAATACGATTTCTTTTTCAGCGGATGAATCTAATCGTAAGAAAAATTTCAAGATGTGCTTTTATGTAAAGTTAAGTGGTGGTATGAAGTCCTAAATAATACGTATATGTTATCAAAACATTCTTAATTTGAAGAAATTGAACTGATCTTTGTAGAGAGTACAGGTTAAGATTATTCGTTAGTATGTTAGGATACCATGGCAAATTAATACAAAATTAGGCTTAAGCTTAAGTTTATGCCCATGAAATAAAACTTGAAGAAAAATTTATCTAAAATTCGCTTTATTCCGAAAGTGTTGCAAGTCTGATATTTTCTTGTAAATGTAATTATTATATATTAAGAATGCTATGAAATATTTTTGTTAGATAAATCTTTCAACTTTCTGTTGATCAAAGCAATAGTATTATTTTCCTTAGCATCAATATATGTATTCATAAAAATAAATTTATTAGTTTATTATTGATAAATGCGATCGATCTATTTTAAATTGTAACTGATGCAAATCGTTTAAGGATTATTTCGTTTCTAATCATTTTTGTTCCAAAATTAGCCTTGGAATACCATGGCACGTATAGTTCATAGTTTCAATCGTATATCCAACCTTGTTTATCGTAAAAATATTAAGTGCTTTCAGCAACTTACCATAGGTACTGGACAATTTTATTCAATTCTATAAACATTTTATGAAATGCTTTCGAACCATCCCATTTGTATCATACTGTATTATAGAAGGCACTAAAGATCCCTTTTGGCCTTCAGACCACGGAGTACGCACCAATATGACATTCGACTCAAAGCATAATAAAGGTACCCTCGTAGCCAAGAAATTTTTATCGTCCGGAAAATAGTCCACGACTTTGGAACATCTCAGAACTTCCTCAAACCCCGCAGCGGACGTAACACGTTCGAGTTTCGAACTACGAACTAAAAAAAGCGCTTTGCACGCGCGTGCAGTAGAAACAAACTTTCCTCGCGAACTTGAGCTTGTCCTCCAGCTACGTCTTCCTCGGAAACCTTCATAAGATGCATAAAAAGGAGGTCCTTCCTCAGCTACAATATTACGTCGCTACATGGTATACATAGGTCCATAGTCCGTACTACGCTCTGGATCAATTTTATAAACCCACATCCTCTGGAACATACGGAACGGCGAAATTCGTATTCGGCTGAGGGCTTCTTCGCGGATCCACGGAACGTGACTCGATCGCCAACTGATCCTCTTTCTTCCTCAAACACTCACCCCCTCAACCTCTACAACCCCTACCTGATTCACCTTTCAAAAACGCCACCCCCTAGACCATCATGGGGAAAATCCCTCACTCCTCCTACCTTCTGGTGGCCGCAAAATGGTCCACGATTGCCGGAAAAATTCCTCCCAGGACGGTAGCTTCCTCAGAGTCCCTGGATTGATGCTTTCACTCCCGCCTCGGCCGTCCCTAGGGTACCCCTATTTTTCATAAACCCTTGCGGAGTTCTTTTGCGTGAGGATATCTACTCTAGCGTGCGTGTTACGCCACCCCAGGCTATATTTAGTCCCTCTATGGCAACCCCGTCGCTAGAGTAATCCTCCCCTTCCAAATCACTCCTCCTTCTCTTAGGGTGTTATCCTGCCATTATTTCCCGCCAAGTTCCCCATTCGAATATAGCTTCGCGCCATTTTAGCTCCTTTCCCTGAGGGACGGCGTAAGTCCCTTCTGCTATTACCTCGTTATGAACCCTCCGTGCTCTTCCAGACACGTACTCTGTTAGTCTCTCTCACTTTCGTCCCGTCTACGCACTCTCCCATGTTTCATCAGAAGGGTGGACGTCTTCTAATGGGCTTCGGGGGCATGCTATTTCCGATTACAGTTTACGTATCTTCCCCACCGTTTTGATTCGCCCCGAGTGCGGAATACGAGTTGAGTGTAATGCGTTGCCACGGTGCTTTTAATATCTATTTGTTGATGTTTCTAGGGGTGAGAGGAGAGGTGGCGCGCGGGGATGTCGTGTCAGCTTTTCCACAGTGTCCGTTTAAGTAGGATTTACGGGTTTTATGATTAAATCTCGTTGCTTACGGCTCTTGGCTTTTGGTAATCAAAGGTAATGCTGCTTAGTCATCGGGGAAACTGAAGCGCAGTAGGAGTTCGACCATATTTTTCTTAGGCGATAATATTTTACTGGTAGATTTCAGAGGGAATTTAGGAATGTATAAAGTATTCGTTAGGCATAAGTTGATAAAAATTGTTTCTATATTTAATTTTTCTAGGACATTTTAATTATAAAGGGATAGTATGAAAGCGGAAGGACATATCCCATATAAGGGGGAGTTTTTGAATCAGTATTATGTTATCAAATCATTTTAATTACGCTTATGATTGAAATTTGCGCTGTACAATTCCAGCTTATAATTAAATAAATTTCTGCACTTCTGTGATAAATCAAGTCCTATGGCATTGTAAGTTTTCCTAAAAAAATTGAACTTACTAATAAAATTCTAAATTATTTTATTAATGAATTACGTACACAAACAGGGACAATTTGCTTCGATATAAGTTAATGTTTTAATAGCTACGGCGATCAATTTCTCTAGCCTTGCAAACTTTTGATACATTTATTTTAATTAATTAAACAAAGAACAGAAGTTACAATTGTTCATGTTTCTCGATTAGGAATGAACTGACTTTGTACTCATTCGAAAAAGGGACATTTTCTTCTCACGATAACATCATTTTCTTTTCCATTTTCGATCCCAAGATTAGCCAATTTGAACGTGCTCGATGACCCACGCAACGATGGTCCGGCCGAGTTCCCCAAGGCGACTTAATTATCTCGGGCGATTGTTACCCCAAAACTTGACTCCGTATGATCGCAAACACTCCTGAGACTCTGCATAAACTCCAGTCATACTTTCAGCGTCCGCTTAGTCGGAGTAAACGCTTGGCTGCTTGCAATAATGCACGCTCGAAAGTGCAACGAAGCGAGTAAGTACGGACTCCGAAATTCGCCTGCCTCTGGTATAGCAGCATCATCCCTTTTGTCTCTCCCCGACATAAAAAAAAGAAGCAGCCCCTCCCTCTTCAGGTGAGTTTTGACCGACTTTACCATTCTCTCATTTATTTCTGGGTAGATTTGAGTTTGGCGTGTGGTTTAACGATGGGGTCAGGTCATTCATCTCGGGAAACTACACGGGGCCTTTGTCCAAAGACCGTTTTTGTTGCGATCCTTTCCCCGGGATGAAATATTTTTGGATGGCTGCCAAAAGATAACTCGAAGCGAATCGCGGGAAATTAAGAAGGCGCCGTGGCAGAAACGTTTCTGGAAAAATGCTGCTGTTAATTACGGCGTTTTAATGTTAATTAAGGTCAACGATATTGGTTTGTTTTTTTTTAAGGGAAAGATGCTTGATACCTAAAACGCTCAGACTTCTTTGTTTGTTTCCCGGTGATAATTGTGCGAATCCTGTGTGTTTTTAATTAAGTGCGGAGGTTGTGGTTAAAAGCCGTGAATGGATTTACGGTTTTAAAGTTTTCGGAGGTGAAATAAACGCTTTTATCGATGTGTTAGTCGGTCTGGTTGAAATACTGTAAGGTTGAGTATTAATGTAATTATAATAAGTTATTTCTTTTAAAAGTGTTGATAATATTTATTTTTCAATTTGCGCACTTTTACTTTAAATTATCGTTCAAGAATTTTCTTATTTAATAATAATTTATTAATGATTTTAAACAATTAAATATTGACCTTTTAGAGTTATTTTCGTCAGTCAGTAATCTAACTCCAGCTTCAAAATAAGATTCTCAGTGAGATATTGCAGTATAATCATTAATATTTCCCTTCGTGTCTTGCTTAAATTTCTTATTTCATATATAAGTTTTTATAATTTTTAGAAGAACTGTTTATTATTGATTCTAATTTTATTTCTCAGGAGTACTTTAACGAAATTTAATAGTCATCTGCAAATTTAGAAAATATTATATCTTACATCACGAAAACTAAAACTTTCACTGTATTCAAACAGTATTTAATCTGAGTTATACAGTCTTAACTGGAAATCTTAACACTCTACGTTCATAAAAACATGATTAGTGTTAGTTTAGATTATTTATACTTTCACAACTGTCCCCAGAGTCAAGTTACTTATTTATTAAAAGATCATTGTATATTTATTGCCTTATTTTGTTCATGAGACATTTTTGTGCCATTTATTTCCAATTTTTATGGCAAACCATAACTCTCCCAGAAAAATCTGTCACGGAATATGTGACACCAATGTTATGGGGAAAGCTTTTGGAATATTTGATCAGCGACATTCCCCGATATTATTCAGATTTTTATGTTCCAAGAGCTATAAAAATCCATGCTAGTGGATATCTGTTTTTGGTTGGAATTCAAACAGCGAATAATGTCTCTTAGGAACACATGTATGCATTGAAAGGAGTGTATTACTAAATAAATTATATCTAAAATAGAAATAAATTCATGTATATATACGATGGTGCTTGAAGAAAAAGGCGTCTATTAACCATTGCCTTAGTAACGATTTCAATTCTAATCAGGAGGCCATTGTATATCAATGAGTGAAGAAATGAAAGGGAATGGTTAGTTAGCCGTAAATCCTTTTTTTTGAGGTGCAGGTAATACAGACAGGATTAGTAACTTTCACTTCCCAAGATTGTTTTGTCGAAAAACTGAGAACGATCTATTTTCATTGGAAAGAAGATAATACCATGTTAACTCTCCTCAATTTAATTGCTTAAACTTAAATTTAAGGAATAACATCTTTCTCCAGCAGTGAAAAGCGCAGAATAAAAATTTTCCGTGACAAAACTATTCATAGTTCAACATCTCATATTGTCACAACTTTTCATTAGTACAAATGTTATAAGATAAGCCGGTAAATTAAGAATTCGTAATGGGCATCTACTATGGATATATATTTAATTTATATAAAGATATTTTCTAGCTTTAGGCTCCTGTTTATAACCCGTTATGAAAGTTTTTCCAAAACTGAGGATTGAATAGATATTTCGTTGACTGACCTTTTCTCATTTCATTTCTCATTTGTTTTATATAAACTCCATCTCAAGCGGATACTCTATATTCCGTGGGAATTCCTATTAGAAACGCTAATCTAGCGAGAAAAATACACCATCAGTTCTTTGTGCTTCATGAACCTTCCTCTGTTACATCCGTCCCCGCACCACCTAGCATTTTACCGCTTCATCACCTTCCATCCGAGATAGAACGCCATCCAGAAAAGGGATATGACGTGAGTCATTCCCAGACAACTCCGACGAAAGGACTCCATCCTCTCGGGGACAAACCGGAATTGAAACTTTATTTTCCCGCTTCCACGGTGGGTCGATGGAAGGTGAATTAGCGTGGAACATTCCGTGATGCGGACACCTAACGTCTCAAAAAACAATGAAACTCTCCTCCAATTATGGGCATCGGAACTGCGGCTAAAAGGAATTAAAATCTCCTCAAATTCTTCCCTCACCGCTGAGCAAATAAAACCGAACTTTTCCCGGAGCTTTGACACGGAACGCGATGAAAACTACTCGCATAAGTCCAGACAAACAGAAGGCGGTGTCGTAAGAGCGAAAAAATGAGTCTACGGATACGTAAATCGCCCTGTGGTCTGAGGGAGGACTGGAGAAAACATTAAGCCCGCTCCAGAAGGGGAAAGAAGAGGAATTCCGGCCCATTCTAAAGTAAGAGGGCCTCGCAAGTGAATTCCTAACGTGTTGAAGAATGGTTCGGGAGGGATGTGATATGGTTTTAGGAAAACATTAAGAGGCTACGCTGGCATTCTTCTTCCGTGCCCATTAGGTAACGCAAGCTCGGATACCCCCGGCTTTACCCCTCGCGATGCCCCCATATTTCAGCGGAATGCCCCGGGCAAAAACCTCACGGGAATATTAGATAGGCTGTTATGCTGTCTGAGGCAGAATATAATTCTCAGCATAACTTGTGACACGACTTTTTAACTAAAGGGGAGTGTGGAAGGAGGCTAAACCTCGCGCAGTCGTTCGGAATGGTTTTTCGCTCGAACGGCCATAGTAAATTTCCGAGGGAATTATTTTATATTCTGGGAGTTGAATCCGGGAGTATTTCATGGGGAGGGAGTGGTTTCCCCTCACTGACAATCGAATATCTATTTTAGACTACGTAAATACATTTAGATTTTAGATGTGGGTAGCGGAGGGAAATAGAGTAGAACAAATGGGGAATGGTACAGATATATCTGAGTTCGCGGAAGAAGGTGATTCTATTTGAAGTGACTTTTGAATTGGAGTGATCTTCGTATAAGAAAAGTGCACACTTTAGTAATATCAAATCATCTAGTTGCATTTATAATAATGAAGTTTCAAATAAGATGATAAGGTCATGGCGTAAATTAAGGTTGATTGATTAATTTGTTAAATGAATGGAGTAATATGCTGAATAGTTTTCGTTTTATCATACCAATATGATTATAAATAAAAATGTATTCCTTCAAAAACATTACAATAATATTGAATTTTAGAAGGAATACTTTTAATTAAATTAAGTTTGCATCTTTCAATGCTTGGTTACTGAGTCAGAGACGGATGTTAATAGTGTCAGCAGTTTATTTATAAATAACAATATATCGTTTATTGTTAATATTATTATTATTGTATATAATTATTTATATTATTTGAAAACACACATAAGCATACGGATTCCGTCTATATATATAAATTGGTCCATTGATAGTTAAATACTGCAAAGAAAATATAAATAATAAGTATAAGACTATAACCTTTCCAATATACATCTACTTGAGAATTGCAGTATGTTTTCAGCCAAAATTGACAAAATGAATAGCTGTTTTGCTATAAAAATACTATGAATTTTTGTAAAGACGTAAGCAGTCTGTGGATTTGAGGAATATGCTTCAAAGAGCATGGAAACGTCAATATGAATTATAGTTCGGAGTAGATGACTTATGGAACTCGACTCTAATTCCGGTAAGATTGTCGAGGGGGTCTTAAAATCCATGGGGGCTAACTTTCTCTCCTCTAAGGGGCCCCACATGTCTGCGGTAACAGCACGCAAATCCACCCACAGGGAAGTGTAGTCCCTTCTGGTGAAACTTAACCTGACTTCGAACCCATATCCGTTTAGACCTCGCAAAAGGCAACTGCGGTTTGAACTGAAATTACCAGGATCAAAACAGGTCATTGTCTCCATTAATTTGTTGACTCCATGGAATAATTTGGTTGTTGATGCAACCACCTGTAATTTTGTAATTACTTGTTTTTGGGCGTATGATATAGTAATATGGCCTCGTTCTTTGTAAGGTTTTTACTGTAAACTAATAAATTTTTACGTTTCTTGTTTGAGTTATCAATAGAATATAAACGAAGGTTACTCGTAATATATCCTTTAAATCTATCTTTAATTACAGCCATTATTTTATTATTTTAATTTCGTGTTCTTATTTGCCATAGATGTCATCACGAAATTCGAATATCTATCATACGAAAAAGATTTCTAATTCAGACATCAAACTTGTATAAATAATGAACAGAATTCTTAGCTGACAAAGAGACGAAATAATTAAGCTTGTAAATGAATTGTCTATGAAAGGATATATCGTACAAAAAATGTATTCCAATTTAAATGTTTTTAGCAACATTCAAAATAGTAATCACCTAATTTTAGGTACTGATGCTACGCAAATTACATTACTAAGATGGTTAAAACAATCTACATTTTCAAGTAGGAGCCAGTGGGAAATGAATATGAGTAACCACAGACTTCAATTTTTAACGAAAACGTAAAAATTCTAAATCGATGGACCGCTGATGGACAGAAGATAAACAGTGGAACGAATCGCTTATATCGGCACGAATTAACGCTCCCATCCATTCTGGAATCATTTCCTGATATTGGTTTACCAATAAAGTCCGCAATTTTCCTCTCGTCAAAGCTCCGCCATCCATCACGGAAATGCTGCTTGTCGTGCACTTTTATATGGACAGACGAGAGAGTGGCGATCCCGAGAAAACCGCAGCGATGGGGAAATATCTTGCGAGTCAGCAATAACGCCAGTGCTGGACCGAGTTAATCTCCTGGCGGCCCATTTTGGAATTTATGCGCTCCAAGAGCCGTTTCCAATTGCCTTAATAAAACGACCAAAACACGAGGTGGGCCATTTGGGCAATCAAAGGTGAACTCCAAGAAGATTGAATGCAGGATACATCATGTCTGGGCTGTTAAGAGTATGAGCAGACGTATATTCGAAATCTTTTCCTGCTTTTTTCGTAAGACGATTTGTCGAGTGGATGTTGGATGTTTGAGAATCCTCCGAGGTTTATATTTTAAAGCCTTTTCGCATCTTTGAAGAGTATTACAAGAAGTGATAGGTCTAAAAGTCTCGTAACTCATATATATTGACTCTCATGTTGTACATGTATTTACGTATCAAAATCTTAAGTCTTACGATTAGTTTGATTACGTAGTTTTCTTGCAGGAATAGATATTGGAAAGGTTATGGTATTATGTTTTACTAGAAATCTTTTAGCTATTTATTTGTTTTATATTCCAGGTATGCTTTAGGAATAATGTTTAGCTAATTTTTTGTTGTGTCCGTGGGTATTATGTTGATGGAATAGAGCATTTCTCTTGAGAAAACTTAGGTCTCACAAAAGATTTTTGCGGCAAATAGAGAGATACATTATCATATAATTAATGAAAGTAGTATTAATTTTAATGTGATTTTATCTATAACATAAATACAGCTTTAAACTTCATTATATAGTGTAATATTTTAGTTACAGTTTGAAATAGATTTCTTACACTCGCGCAATAGAAGTGAATTAGTCGTATTGATTAGAACAACTCTTTTAAGAGTTCAGAGTCAGAATGTATGATTTTGGCCTTCCTTAAGAATACTAAAATATTAGATGCCATATAGAGTGATTATCTACATTATAAATATTTATAAGCATGAGATTGAATATCCGCTAAGTTATTTTTCGGTGGGTGATAAAGTTTCTCTTTTAGTTCGTTCGTCATTCTTTTAACTACCCATCATCGTTCATACTAAGCCTCATTACTATTTCCTTACTTTTGAATTCTTTTATTTAGACAAATTACTACCGGAACGTCGCAAAGAATTCATTTTGCTAGTAGTCTATAAAAAAGCCCAAAGTTTTTATTCCCAAGGATCGGCATTTCCTTCATCAAAGCACGTCACCATAAGCCACAAAAAACCCGCTCCGCCCCTCGTAACTGCAACTCCATTATGAGACCCAGAAAATGTCGATTTTTCCCCTCATAGTCTCCCCGAAAACGTATACATAATAACTTCGAAGAACGCTCCGTTGTCATGCAAAGCAGTGGTTCTCCTAGTGGAAATATTTTGGGGGATTTATGGCCCCCGAAAGCGGGCGCCGTATAAAAATCCTCTCATGGGGAATACATAATTGGGGTGACCGCCACCTGCGGTTTCGTCGAATGCGGCTACACCCACACACGGTCCCATTCAACCCTTCGTCGGGGAGAGGATTTTTGGGTTTGAATCACGTCGGAATAAGGACGAGGAAACAGGGCATCGATTACTCCGCTTTAATTTACACCCACTCAGTTCAGGCACTGAGTCCGTAAAATTCCCTCTCAATATACTATTCAAACGATATATAAGAATACTTTGCTAATCATAACTTGCTCTAATATACTCTTCGTAGAATATTTTTGTTTCGTCTTAAGTTTCTTCGAAAGGTTCTATTAACTCTGCTTCTATACACTGTAGTCGTAGAAAGATAAGAGAGAATTTGAAGGCAAAACTTAAAATTTAAATTAACATATACTGTACCACTATTCAGTTACTTTAGTAATTTTTCTACGTATAAATATAGCAAAGAGGAAACAGGAAGTTTTTGATACAGCTATACGAATATTGTATTTATATATCTTTTAATTATTAATGATTTAATAAGGATTATATTAAGGGATTTGTCCATTGAAGCTGCCATTCTCAGTAGTGAGAAATATTTTATTTTATCTTTCGTTTGGTGTTGTAAGTTTTGGTGTAAAACCCTCGTTTTCAATTCTATTCGAATACAAGCGAATAATCCTATTTTTTTCTAAATAGTGTCATTGAATTGCTTAGAAATGTTGAGATCTGATTAAGAATAGCATAATTTTATTAGCATTACTTTAAGCTCTATTAAGGCAATATGGGTCTCCCTTTTTAAGCTATCGAATCGGGTTAAAAAATTATTTTTTATAAGTTAAAAGAATGTCGAATTTGCCTCAAAACAGATCGTAGTTTTTTAAAGTTGTATAAATAAAAAAATAAACTTAGAAAAAATACAATTTTCCTATTGTATCCTTTCCTTCGCTGTTTAAGAAACATCAACAGTTGTCTGTTATGCATAAGGTTATACAGGCATTCTCGTGAAAGGCAAATACTTTCACCTTGGTTACGCCCGACAATAATCTCAGCACTGCCCTGTGTTACTCCGCCTACATCGCACTGCGATTTGAGGGGGGCTGTGGGAGGGTATGGGAAGGTGCGTTGTTGTCAGCCCCGTGCACGTTGGTTATTTGGAAGCCGTGCGTCACTTTGTTACACCCGAGGGTTGTTCGTGCGGCCTGATTGTCACAGAGTCCGAATTTCGATGGTTCATTATGCCCACGAGGACGAATGCAGACTTCCGAAAATCCGTCTGTAAAACATTGGATCCCCAAGCTTAAAGACCAAACTGGATGGGATTATTGGAAGGCCATTCCAATTCGCCCTTTACTGTCATTCTCATTACGAGGCATTCGTTGGGATACAAAAGCTTTCTAATTAAGTGTGTAATGGTAGGGGGAGTATTGGATTGGGATTTATAACGTTAGGTTTAGGAAGTAATGTTCTTGGTTGATGTATGAAAAGGATGAAAGAGGATTGTATGTATCGATGGGTGTGAGGGATATGGGCGCATAACGAGCTGAATAACGATCAGATTTTAAAAGGTATTGTGAGGTCGAGAATTGGAGCTTTTGTATGTTCTGTTATGCTCTCAGTTAATGTTCCTCCTTATATATTAAAATTATAGTAATAATTAAATAATTAATTTACTCTTGCATTCTAAATGTCTTATTAATCTCTACAAATATCTACTAGATACATAATCGGTTGATTTTCACATAAAGGGTCTCTAACTCGGAGGTTAAATACTGTAAATTTTTAGCTATTAATAAGTACAGTTTCCTCACTTAAAAGTACAATTTCAATGATTCTGAATTTAATAATACTCGATTATATCTATGTATTTATGACTATAAGACCTTAATAGGATTCCATCAATGACAGTATAGTTATTTGTAAGTATTTGCGGGTACTAGTTGCACAAAAAGTTGAAATGAAATGTGCATGAATACCTAAGAATTATCAAAAATACGTATGCTCTCAATTTTACTTAATATAGACCGATATTCGTAGCGAACATCCAAAATACTTGGTTTGTTATAACTAGGCAGTCCGTTAATTATATCAAAATAAAAATTACTCCAATATTCCCCTCTTTTTGGCATGAAATTCCAGATTTATATCTTACCTTTTTCTTTATTTATACTATTTGTTCGTTCAGAAACGCCGACTATCGACCATTTTCCATTAGAAAAGATATAATAGGCCTATATGATGGCCAAAATTGGAATGTTTTGATATTCATCCTATCTTGGGAGAGGCCAAAGAGTTGCTCCTAAAAGTTAAAAACGCTTTCGCATCGCTATTTCTGGAAGAGATTTTCTGAAAAAATAGGAGAAAGGGAGCGTCACACCTAGTTGTGTATCCAGTTCCACCTCTGCTCTTCTCGCTGTCCTCCTGTGTAGAATATCGCAGTCTTCAAATAAGTATTCCCAACGCTTTCTGCTCCTCTTTTTTCCCTTCCCTATATCATTCTTATCGCCTCCCCTTGTTTGTTCTCCCTCTTCTCACGTCCCTTATCGTCCTTCCGTTTTTCTTCATATCCTCGTACTTCTTACGTATTTTCTCTTCCACGCATATTACCCCTTTAGCTATCTACTCTTTTCCCATATGGTGCTTCAAGAGGGTTGGTTTGGATGTGGTTCAGGTGGTGCTGCTCATTAGTTTAATCCAAGTTGGTGTAGATCTTGATCGATTTTAAAAGTAGTAGAAAATAAATGCTGATCCTATATAATACATTTCATTGAAGGTCTTTGTTTATAGGTTGTTGGCTTCTTCGTTTGTCAAAGGATTTTCTAATTATAGTGTTTACTGACTCAACTGTATATTTTTGTGGTGATATTCAATCATTCTCAGTTCCATAGTGAGATTTAAGTTTGAATTGAATCATTTGTAAGCTTCCATCTATTTCTAATGAGTGCAAAACGGGAATTAATATGCTCCATTAATACAACTTCAATTCTTCAAGGGTGATATTTTGACACGTTGCTCAGATACATGTAAAATTAAGCGAATCTAGTATAATTTTTAGAAAGATATAACTATTATTTATGAGGAGGTAGGTCTTTTATTTTCCGTGATCTTCATATGTGTATTTTTTAAATAATATTAGATTATATTCAAAATTTTTCGGATAAGCTTTTCATGGAATACCTTTCGTGAGTTTGAGAATAAAAATATTGATCTGTATCAAGTTATCTCGTATGATGTTTCTCTACCATTATATACGGTTCAATATTTCGCGAGCTATAAAATTCCTTTCCCTTATATGAATTAGGTACATTGGCGTGAAAGAATTTTCTTTCGCTGAATGAAAGGCATTCTCAAGCTCTAGCCGCCCGCTCTTCTTTTATCTTCTTCTAGCGTACCTCTTTTACGTCTTTCATTTATTACGAATTTTACACCGTGAATAAATTCCACGTTCCAACCAAAGATGTTTTCCCTTCGCATTTTACTAACACTTTACTATTCAACCCTGTCTCAGTCCAGTTCCTCGTTTTCGCTAAACGAATATAAAAAAGAAACTCCTTCGCTACTTTCCCTGAATTCCTCCTCCTTTTTCTCCATTACGGATTGGACTCCATATTCTCTGCTCTCTTTCATTTCCCGCTCCCTTTTATATTCCGGTCTGGTTTCATTTGCCGCGCTCTGACGAGCGGCATTCTCTCTCTTCATGCCCCGCATCCATCAAAAACATCGCTGTTTATTTATTTTGTCCTATCCTTCGGGGAACTCAACCCTGTTATGGTCCGGCCTCCTCCATCCATCTCGCCCCGCATTCTTCCCACTTCTGTTCTTTTTTATACGCGCCTTGTGTCTTTTCCTTTGCTACGTTTCCTTCTTTGAGACGCGCCCTTTGATTCACTTTCCAAGCATATATACTCTTTGTTCTGTTTACCTCGTCCGGTTCGTTTTGCTCCGAGAACGTTCTGCTTCTTGCGTACGATACCAGAATGCCTTGATTCTCCCGATTGTTTTTCCACTCTCAATTCAGCGTTTAGATTTTTTTGGAGTTCAATTATTTTTTGTTCGCGGGAGAGGTTTAGGAATAATGTCTTTTGAATCCGAGCTAGATTAATGCCTTTTAAATGAATGGGCTTGAGTTTACGAAAGGTTCTGGGACTCGAACCCGGACCTTTTTACTTTTTTGTGGATTTAAAGCTATTGGAAAGAGAATAAAATACCTTCCGTTGAAGGTTTTACTAACATAGATTTATATTCAGGTTCTAATTGCTTTTTGAATGCACTTTTAGTGCTTTATTGTATGATAAGCTGGCTACTTTTCGTCATCAACGAGTGAAATTGCATTGACTGAATGATTTAAAGAGTTATTAAAGAGATATGGATGCATTGATAGGTATACGTATACCTCTAATAAAAAGTGCTATAATTAGTATTTTTCATTTTAATTTTATAATTCATAGGAATTCATTTCCTATCTAGCTTTGATTGCTTATACGTATAATGAACGTTAAAATGCAAACCAAACGCTGGATTATTTTTCAAACAAGCGTTTGATGTTCGTAAGCTTCAAAAGATCAAATTTTAATCAATAATGCTGTTTATATCCTTAGAAGAGCAAACTCAAGAGATTAAATCGTTAATACAACTGCAGATAGCATTTCAATGATATTGGTCTACATAAACAAGATTGTAATCTAAGCCATAGATTCGTGGAAACGTTTTTACATAGAGCAATCCAATTTTAATTAGAAATAAGATTTTTATTTTGATCTATTGCTTGATACCTTTAACTCTTCTATCTAGACTTGGTATAAATACGTAATATTAATCCTGTCATACCAAAGACCATGCACACTTCAATCGCAGATTTGGAAACGAATGAAACTTAATGCTCAAAGTTGGTATGGATATAATTTTAAAATTATTTTAAAATATTATGGAGATCAAAAGGTTCATTCCAGTAGCACATCATGGAAATTTTTCAAATTTAAATATACTTTCTTTGGGACGATTAAATATGATCTAAAATCACAAAGTAAAACGGGAACATACTGTAAAATCATAGAAAAAATATTTAATTGCTTTTCTTCTCTATACTTGGACGTATTCTCTTATTTTCACCGTTGTAAATCCTACTAACGTTTGAGCCTCGCTCTTTAACCCTTATTCTCCAATTTTTCCATCTCTCGTTCCACTTCATCCTCTTTCTGTCTCCATATTCCTTTTCCTAAATCCTATTCTCCTTCCATTCATTTTGAACCTCCTCTCAATTCACGTCACTGACTATCTCGTCCCCCTCCAATTCATCTTCCCCTTCCACCTTTGTCTTCCCCTCTTTTATTCCCCGCTTCCGTTTACCTTTTACACAGAGTACAGTTTCTATTAAACATCCTCCCACTTCGCCATTTTTCACTTTTCCATTTTCCCTTTCACTGATACTCATTTTCCCGCCCTTTTATACTCCTAAAAAAACCCTTTTTTCACATCCCTGTTTTCCCGATTCTAGGAGTCGTTTTTTTTAACTTTCTCCACCAGAGACCGCCTCTGTTTCGTCCGGCAGATGTGTTCCCGCAAACGGCGCGTTAACGCCATAATCTTTACTTTATATGCGCAGGCCGAGTGTCATTTTTTCGAATGGAGGATCGCGAAACGGTCGGGCGCACAATGGAGGGCCCGCGTGCGTCCCAAGAGAGAATGGAGAGATGCGAATCGACGTTTTATGAGAAACCTGGGAATATAATTCTGATTTTTTTTGAAAGCGGCATTGCGTACTGGTGGTGCCTCCACTTGGGATGCGGGGGTTGGTGTAATTATGCGTTATCTCGGAAGAGGCTAGAAAAGGGATGCTGGATTCTTTCTTCGTAAAATAGGATCATCTGTTTAAGACTACGTTCGTTGAGCTAATATCTATAATTTTGGCTTTCTTAAATAACTATACGCAAAAATAAGGAATGAATTGGTAGCTCATTGAAATCGATAAAATAGTTATTCTTTAGTCCTCATACGAAACAAAAGATTGTCGCTTAGTTATTGAATTCTCAATTAAAAATACGACTTTTAAGGAAGCCAGAAATAAAGAACTGGTTGCTTTAAACAGTAGGAGATGAGTCCTTAATGCAATAGTTTATATAGAGTAGCTGTCTTCCTGGTTCTATGTTTTTGAAGATCGAGGAAAATTAATTGATGGATGGTTTGCATTATTGGAAGGATGTTTTGTAGTAAACTTGAACTTTTTTGTAGTTCTATCTCAACTAGTTTCTGAATTTAATCAAAAAGAAATATTTATTCGTTTTATCCCATAGAACCCTCTTAATACCTGAAGACATATCTAACTTTTCATTTATGTGGAGGATATATATTCGTTTCTTAGAGAACAATTATATTTAAAGTTGATCTTATAATGTCTACATTGTAGATTTAATGAATGCATGACGTTCATAATACCTAGTTTATTCTACATATTCTCTTTCAGTCTAGCATGAGCATATAAAAACGCATACAGTGTATCTATTTTCGCATTTTGTATATTCTATTGAATAACTCAGGATGTATTTTTCCCGTCATTCTTTTCCCACTCAAACTGTTTTCATTTCATAGAATCCACATAGCGTTTCAATTCACATTCATCGTCTCTGTATTTATAGTTCATAATAGATCTTCACTCGCGAACAGACAGGAATAGATCCCAACTGCCTATTATACTATGCTACCTTTTTTTTAAATCCCCTCTCTGAAAACCGGCTGTGTCCGTCATTATTTAAAAAAGAGAGAGTACAGTTCTGGCGTAATTTTCCCGAGTGCCGCATTGACTCCACAGTTAATGAATACGAAAAAAATAAGACGGTAAGCGTCCGTAATTTTCTCATCCTATTGTTTATCCATCTAGACAGCTCGCGTTTCTTTTCTTCTTTTTTTTTAAGATCCGAGTTTATCTCAGGAGTGAGCCACTTCGCTTTTTCATTCTACGTGGAAAATTTCTTGAGAAACGCCGATTCACTTTGTATCATTGTGTGTACAGTTTTCTCGCGACCACACTTCCTATTCCGTCACATCCCGTTTTCTCTTCTTTGCAGTTCCCATATCTGGACTCGTTTTGTCTCTCTTTTCTCCTAAAACGGCCACATTTTCCGTCTGTCTCGCACCCATTCCTCCCTCAAAACTCACTTTTGTGTCGAAGCATCTCGGCTCCATCACAGCCGCTTTTTCTTATTTTTAATTCGTCCCCTCATCACTACTTTCATTCTTCTCATATCTGAACAACAATTCTCCCCTTTTCGGCTCTCACTTTTTTCTTTAGTTCCCTTTTCTGCCGTTCGGAGCTGTGGTACTTCCGTCCGATATCCTTTCGTCTAGCACACGCTTTATTCCCCATGAAGGGATTGTTTTCGCCTTTATTTATTTTATTCTCTTTCCCTTCATCCCTCACTTTCCTCGAATGTCTCGGGGAGAGATAAATCGAACAAACTTTGACCGATTGGAAGGCGTTGATATGGTTTCCTCTTTCTCTAATCAGAAACATCGCGCAGAATTCATGTCAGTACCAGGGTTTTCCGCCAGGGAGCACTCTCACGTGATTAGGAGAACTTCGGAATCGTTTACCGCGATAAGATACTGGAGGAATGTTAATGCAAGGTATAAGAATCCTGGTCTATTTGTAAAAGGGTTTTGTTGTCGAATCGCCTAGCGTCATTTGGTGACCCTTTATGTAGCAGTACAGTTAAGGGCCACATAGCCGCAGTACTTTTGTATTTCAGTCATCTTTTAGGGGTAGAAATTTTCCATGCGCCGTATGCAAATTCGTTTCTCACATCTGTTTGAATTTTCATCGGGTTCTCCATTTTCAGGTAGAATCGATATGTATATTACTTTTTCACACATTCCGTTTGAGAATGAATTTGCTACTAAATTTACCAGTTCGAATTCAACTAAGAACTTTCTTGATAAAGATAAAAACTGATATGTTATAAAATAGCATTGAAATTTATTTTAACCGGAAAAATCGTAGCTAAGTCATTCCCACACAAGGACATAATTTATAATCAATTGATACGCTGTTTATAATAATTTAATGTTCTAAATACATCGAAGAAGTAGTTTATTGTGATAAATCTTTCTTTCAAGTCATGAACATTATGAAAGATATTTATTACCTAACTCTGTCTTGTTTTCTTAACATTATACTTAGCCTTATGAACTTCTGAAACAAGTAAATTAAACGGTCATATCTATTTATTTGAAGTACATATTTTTCCCCGACTTGTCATCTATTTATGTGCGTTACTTATTTTCCATCGGATGATATTACTTAGTTTCACTATATCTTCCCTGAATTTCGATAAAATTCATAGATACCCATTCAGAATCGAGCAATATATTTCGCTCCCAAGGTATAAATAAACGAGGGAAATAAATTAAACGAGGTAATATTAGAAGAGTATATTTAAATTAGGGTTGTAAAAATACGAAGGGTTAAAAACCGTGAAGGTTATTCCTGCAGCAGATACCGGTCTCCGTTGCGGCGTATTTATTTAGCTTCCATTGTTTCAAAAGGACGCATCGAGTGAGATACGGATATTAGTCAATTCCAATTGGGTAACATTTTCTCACCCGAATTCCCACCAACGGAACAGCCCCTGAAAATCCCCAATATGTGGCCCCACCTCACCTTGCCCATTCACGCGGCGAAGGACCAGTCGTTAATTCAGCCTACGTTCTTTTTAATATTCTCTCCGGACCGATTTAAACCCTTTTGCGGCCTCTTTCGAGGACTTTCAATTACTCCGGCGAGAAAAGAGTCCACTAAAGCAATGCAATTTCCACTTCAGTTGCCCTAGAAACACTCTCCGTACACAGCTGAATCCTCCTTTTCCATCGGTTTCTCCGAGCCTTTTCTCTCTTCCTCTGTCTGCAGGGTGACACTCTTTGTCAAAGCACCACTCAATTTCCCAAGTCTCCGGAATCATTTTACGCCCACTTTCTTCTTTCCCGGACACCTTTAAGGACTCCAGTGTTTCTCGCACCACCCCATCAATCATCTACGGCCGTCTTCACAACCCCTTCGGAGAGCATCACTTGTCACCTTCTTCTCTCGCGACAAATCCACATTTCTGATGCCTGACTCTTCTATCTACTCTCTCATCTTTCCAGTTTCTCGGTGCTGTCCGTTTGCGTTTCGTTTCTGGGTCGTTCTTGTCTTAATTTTTGTTCCCATGGAGACGATGGTGATTATCAGAGTGGCTTTATTTATTTTATTAGAGGGTAGTTTCCCTGGTGATCGCTCAAAATTCAATACACAATAGACGTATTGGAGTGGAGGTAAACATATATATTTTATAAATTATTATTCTCTTACTCATCACTCAGAAAATATATTTTTTATGTGTACGTCACCTATCAGAATTTGACAATGTACCACAGGATCTTATCAGTCTAAAGATGTTCACACGTACTGCATATATACTGCATCATTGTTAGTATTACGTAATATAAGTATTGTTACGCTGATCTACATTTAATGAAACTTACCTAAGTTGATATCTAGCTTAATATCACTCCTGAATCAGTGTCGAAATTAATTCTCATATTAGAGATTTTTCATATATTTAATTTCTTGCCTTTAAATCAGATTACGTACAATGGTAACCAGAATAAAAAACTTCAAACACTATCATAGCTGATATATACTCTCGTAAAAACTTTCCGTATGCATTTCATACTCATCCGACTCCTTTTGAATTCTTACCGGAATAATAATTTGTGACTCTAATCTTTTGAAGCTCAAAATTTCATCCTTCTCGTCGTCGTCTGGGCGGAGTACTTGGCGATATACGAGATACTGATCAAAATAAATATATCACTCTTCCGTAATCAACGTACTTTAATAATAAAAGAGCTCCCGTAACACTTTTTAACACAAAAGGCGACATAGATTTTCTCCTAGCAACGAAGTTAAAGTGATACTTCCTTTCTTTTAAGAATCTACGAGGCTGAAAAAGTTCGGAATTATATTCAGAGGATAACCCACATGCATACTAATACGCTTTTGTCTACTACGGGAGATAATATCTGGGAAGCAATAACCGTTATTTCAGCACACCGCTTCTCAATTCTTGTCAACTCGATTTCTTTTGCAAGAGCCGTATTTTCTAACTCCCTCTTCTGTTCCGTAGCAGCACTCCAATCTTCCTCTCAGCATCTTTGATATGGATTTTTTCTTCTCATTATCGCCGGTACGTGGAGCATCTCACCGTTTTTTACAGCCTCTCTCCGGACCAGAACTCTGCGGCCACTCGTTACAACGTCAAACCCCTTCCCATTTCCGCATCTCTACCACGCACTTCGAGACAACCGACTCCATTTATTCGCACGGTTTATTTTTATATACGTTTTCCGCTCCCGATAAGTGACACTCGTACAGTTTCCCTTTCTTTCGGGTTATTGCTATGGTTTCCCGTACGCGCCTCTGTTTCCCCTCCCAATACAGTTCTAGTCATTCCTCCCTCTCCCATTTTAGACTAATTTTCATCCGCTGCCAATCTCGTAGCGCAATTTGTCTCGCAGCCGTCTTTTGTTTAGAACGGTGCTTTATGTTTTCTGCCTTTATCATCCCGCCTTTCATTTTGCGATTCTAGAGCGATGGGTGCTTTTATGCCCTCTTTCGTTCGGAAATCTTATAGCTTACCTCTGCTTTCAGAGACGTTTGCTTTCGGAACTGAGGGGTTATGTTTTCTTCGATCTATCTCGGGAAAGGCACGCAATTTTGCTCTCGTTTGTCGCTTATTCGATCCTATGGGTTTCTTCTTGAGAATATGGGATTATTTATAGGAAAGGACTTTAATCTAAAGTGTAATGCGTTAATTGTAGCGGTTTTAAGAAATTTTGTCATATTTGTTCAATGCATGTAGAAATTTAGGGTATAATCTTTAAAGTATTCTTGAAAATCAAGTAGCTTATGTAGCTTATATTTCACAATTAAGCTCTGTTAATTTCATGTTATCGAGAAAAACCTTTTTTGGACTAATTATCTAATTTAATTTTCATTACATCCCGTTTCGATCAAAATAGTAGTCAGTTTATTTAAGGAAAAAGCCTTAGAAAAATAAAAGGAAATTTTATATGAATTTCACAGTTGTTTATAGGACATAAGTTAAGTAATATACCATTGATATACAATATAATTTCCAGCTTTGCTCCATCAATATTTTTAGTTTTTGTATTCTGGCCCAATTCATTCTCTTGTAGATTGTTTCCCATCAAAATCTTTAACTCTCATGATTTTAGCTCAAAGTAAACCTTATAACGTGGAAAGAAATCGACCTTCCGATAAAAGTTGAGAACCCTTCAAAAAAAATAGCACCACTCTTCTAAATTGTTTACCCTTAAAATTATGTACCACCCACATTATCATTTTACTCCATTCCTCCTCTTTTAAAATTCCCCTCGAGCGCCCCCCCCTTAAGTGTCACGTCCTCTCTCTCGAACCTGTCACTTTTCCATCGACCCATCGGATTCCTCAGCCCACTCATCTTCATCCCCTTATTGGCCCCACTCGATTGTTATGTGCACAGACTCCTTTCGTCAAAGAGACCTCGAGGCCTGAATGCTGATGGGCCTCCGACTATTTTTCCTGACCGAACAAGTATTGGTGTGCGGGAGTGGTGTGCAAAGTGGTGAAATGAAGGGAAGAGACGAAGAATTGAATTATATCGAGGCCTAAACAACCCGTTCCCTTTTAGATGCCTTCGATGGAATTCGCTCTCGGAACTTACGCCTCAATGGATAGGAATGCGAGGCGATCATGAGGAAAAATACTGTTCTTTGGCAATTTGTCGTGTAGATTAACGTGGTTGCTTATTAGCATAGTTGTAGAGAAGTTCTTTGGGTTGTTGTGCCAAGCGAATTTTTATTTTTTTATAAATGTGTACATATTCATAGAAAATAAAAGTTTGCAGCTTTCTACAACTATAAAACGGGATAAAATATGTAGAATTCCGTAGCAGTAGTCGTTTTTGTACAAGCTAGAACATTTTCGTTCTTCATCAACGCATACTTAGACTCATCGGAAAATTATTTTTCTCCATGAATTAAAATTTAAGCATGTTTAACTCCTATTTGAAATGTTCAATTTATTCTATTTGATCGAGATAACATGTAAATTTTGATGGGACTCTATCTCTCTAATTAGTGATAATGTACAAATTCTCGTTCATTCTCCCTCTTACTTTCTTTTATGCATACAAAACGAAATAGATTAATAAATCTACCTTGCCTTCTGAAATTCGTATTTTCTCCAAATTTGCACAGTGATAAAACTCTTAATTTTAACAATTTTATCAAAATTATTTTCATTCTGTGTAAAGGCAATTTAAAATTTGACGTCATCAAGTTGTCATAGTTTCTTCTTAAAATACTTTCGGTCTAGTCTTAACTGTACCAATTCACGGTTCACGTAATCATCTGCAGGGTTCAAGTAAGAAGGAAAAAACTATTTATTAAAGTTTCTACGAATGAGTGTATATATGAAGCTGACGACTAACGAAATACTAACACGATTAAATACCAAATATTAGACGTAATTGAGACTGCCAGGACGTAATAAATGGGCATTGAACGAAAGAAGAATTATAAAGGAAGAGTAGAAATGTCTCCGCAAAAGGGTTCATTCATAAAACAACCTATTTCGACAGCAAAACTCATATTTAAACGAGCGAGCGATTGAAACAATGTGATTGGAACGAATGGGTGTGGATGGCAGATAGGCGATGCTGGATAAGAAGGTTAGGGATTTCCAAAGGGTGGGATATATATGTACAAGGGTAGGATTTAGTGGAAAGGGAGTGTGAGAAACGGTGGTGATAAAAAAGAGTGGAAAGGGACAGGTTAAAAAGGAAGAGAGTGTGGGAGGAAAGTATTGTGTGGTGAGAATCTATGGCTCTAAGAGGAATTCCAAAGATCCGGACTTTTATCTCGGATGGATAAACGGGAATTGATATATATGAGGGAACGTATCGGCAGTAATGTTGAATAATGAACGGAGTTTTGGGAAACAATGTGCAATGAAATCGACTTATGTGAGTTAAATAGCTGCGTTAACAGTGAAATAAGCTTTAAACATGCAAATACGATTTTCGCGAATACTATATAAGATTACTTACTGATATTCAAGGGAATGGAAATATATATTTAAAATAGAAAGAATAAAATATAAAGTTGTTGATGGATCCTGTACGCATAGGAGTGCATTGACGCATACTCTGTTTGAGGTTTGATTTCATTCTTTGATCTAGGAAATGAAAGTAAAAGTTTAGATAGAAAGGATATAAGTATTTCGCGGCTGCAGAAATGAATTTTCTTTGACAAAAATCTATTTAATGGGAATATAGATATGAGAATATGCATAAAATATAGTCACTGGCCCCTCTTGTTCTGCTTCAAATCACTACTAATTGCAAAGAAACGTGCTGAAGTTCATTTTCCGCTTATGTTTCTTGTGGATGTATTTAATTTAAAAGAATAATATATATAATTTTAAGAAAATTAAAATCTGTGATGACGATAAATAACTACCTTTAAAGAGGAGAAATTATATATTGCTCATTTTTTTGAAAAAGTAAAGTAAAAGAAAGATTCACTGAAAAGCGTCAATGAATAACTAAGAAAGTTACGCAAATCTGTTTACAGTAGTAATATTCTACGCACACAGTAGTGCATCATTCAAAGGGAGATGATGCAACTAAATCCATTGAATTTGACCGTAGAAGTTTTGAGACATCACTTGCAGTGCACTGTCTTCCATTAAACAGTTCCTGCGTCATGAACAGATATGCATCTCGTCCAGTTTCACCAAGTAACTCGTCATCGTGCCTCAGATTTAACTGAAGGAGATAAAACTAATAGACAGCTTGGTATCAGCAGGTTTCTTTAATGAAGATACCATTAAAAATCTCTATCTTTTCATAATAAGCACAATTTTTTGGGATTGGACATAATGCGTTGTAAAAATATATCGTTACGGAAATGTTAATTATTAAGTTCCCTAAACCACTTTTTGAAAAGATTATAAGGTAACAAATTTCACGTAATAAATTTAGTGATATGTACATTCTTCTATAATTGAATGCCCTTGCTCCTCCTGATATTAAGAAACAGAAATAAATTCACCGTTATAAAATAAGTGCTAAGATTTAGTAATTTTCCACAATTAATGTATTAAGCGAACGGTTTCTTAAATTCAATTATATCTCCTGGCTAAAAGAATCATATTGTCCACCTTCCTCAATATTTTCGATGTGATTCGAAGAACATACGGTCTACTAATAGTAAATGTCAGTCTTAAGATATTTAATTTCTTCTGACGTTAGTACATTTCTATTACTACTAGATTACGCACTTAATTGTCTCATTGTTATCTCATTATCATCTAATACATAATTTTTAATTTCAAATATACATTAATGGAACCATCATACTACTATATATTCAGATTCAACAGTTAAGAAAAGTTTACATAGAAAGTATTATATAGAAATTAGCCGAATAACAACACTATACTTCCACAAGCTATCAAAAACCCTTTAGTCAGGTCGCACTTAAATTTTTCCACAAAATTCAGGAGTAGAAGTTAGGGCATACATTCCGAATTACGACCCAGTATGTGTTACCATCCTATCATCATATTCTTATCATTTTAATAAGTCAGTACTTCGCGTAGATTAAACCAAGAATTGCTTCTTCGGACTCTTAAGCTGGATATCTTAAGGGAGAAGAGAGACAGAAGTGGAGCAGGAGTTGGTATTGACCGTTTGGGTCCAGGACTTCTCCCTTTAGAAGGTTCCTCCTCAAAGACCACCCTCTACCCTGTCATCCCAGCCGACACAATATGTTCCAGCCTCCCTCCCACGCCGTAGAAAACGTGAGCATTTCTCCAAGTTTCCTAAAGAGGGCATAGGCAACACGCCGAAGAGCTCCGGGTTAAAGTTTCCACGACGCAAGTTTCCTGGGTTTTGTGTAAAGGATTTTTTGCGGGTTGCTAAGCAGTCCGTTAACATATAGAGCGATGTACGCCCAGAGGCGATTACATGTATGGGTATTAGAGTGCCGCCGGATATAGGCTCGTGAATTTAAATAGAATATGCTGCGGAGTTAAACTTTAGGGATTTGGCTAAAGTTCCAGGGGCTTTATGTATCGGGAGCGGTCCTTAAACTTGGGAATTTTCCGTTTTATTGAGTAACTTCTTTGGGTGAATGGATGAAGGAGCGGTGACCACCTGGGTACTATAAGATGGATGTTTCTTGGTGTTCAGGTTTACGTAACGCAGACGGAATTTACTTCGAAATTGCATTTGGATAATCTTAGAGAATTTATTCAATAAGTATTTTTGTTTACAAATGAATACAAATTCATAGTTTTATGAATGTCATATGTAAGGAACATCAGTTCTTACAGAACGAATTTTTCTTTATTAATATATTTATTACAAATCTTCTCCTTTTCGCTTAGTACCCTGGTCCCATTTATTATTGTTAACATAAATATATAAGGTAACATTTTTAAATTTTCAAATATAAATTAAAGTTTATGTTAGATTACAGGTGCAAAAAGCTGCTGATATTAATAAAAATAAATTGAAATGTTTTCAATAACTCGAGGGATTTTTTAAATCCTAAATAAATCCGTATCAGCAATACGACGGATCAAGTCGATGAATGAAATTCGTGTGATATTTTTTATTACCACCAACATTTTTCTTCATGAGCTATTTTATAATGAAAATTCAAACTAAATTCCTTGAGAAATAGCTTGTAAGTTTTTCATTCTCTTGTGAATTTAAAATAGGTACTTTTTTAGGGAACCGATAATTATTCATGAACTTTTGATGTGCTAACACTACTACGAATATCAATTTTCCTCTTAATATGATGCAGCCAAATTAATAGCATGAATTTTGAATTTATGTTTCTGGTTATGATACCATTATATTTGATAAAAACGAATCATTTAATTTTCAAAAAGAATCGTTTATTTTTACCCATGGTGCGTCAGTTATCTTACGCCATTACGGAAGATATCCTTTACTCGTTCCGTATCAAGAGTATTTTTCCTCTAACAATGAAACCCTCCTCATCTCCTTAGAAACGCGATGAGAAAAGCCCATCTGAATTACTTGCAAAAGACGTTCACGTGCTTTTGATCATATTTTTCCCGTCGTCCTTAAAAATCTAAAAATACGCTCCCTCGGCGGAGGGAAATTTCTCCATCAAAATGATTGTTTTAGTTAGGACGAATTTTCTTCTGGTTCCCTCTCCTTACGTATTTTTTTAAGACGGGACAAAAGGTAGAAGAGAGGGGAGGTATTGAGAGCAGTAAAGAAATAAAAAAAGGTGGAAGATGAGCTGAAATAATACAAAATTGGATGCTCCAGTTTAAAAAGAAGAGGAGCATTTGGCAAAGAAGAAAGATGCGTCGAGTGGAGAAGGAAGTGGATTGAGAAAGAAGAAAGGGATTTTTGGGAAGGAGTTACAAAAGAAAGGCACGAGAAGAGTTTAAGAAGAGGATTGTGATGAAAGAAGGATGAGAACTAATGGGTTTTGGAATGAAAGAGAGGATTACGCTGAATGTGTGGGAAAGCTAGAAATGGTACGATTGGAAAGAGAAATGCACCTAAATGTTGGGAGATTTCGTGTAGAGAATGGTTACTTTATGACATTTAGATATTCTCTATTTGTTTCTAAGAATAATTTGCGTGTGATGTATTTTTATGTAAATACGAAGTGCGGGTATATATAAAGGAACTTTAGTAATTCTGTGGCCTAAGTGGTTTATTGATAACAGATTGTATTGAATAAAATATTAAGTAAGCTACTTATTTACGATCCTTATGTTGTAAATTATTAGCATTCCGTTACCCCGATTGATACTAATGTATTTTCAATGAAGATAAAGACAGTTTGAGTTGAGATAAAGTCGTAGAATAAAAGGTAAATATTCACACATGGCTGGAATTATTTTTAGAGAATTAGGAAGCGTTAGATACATATCTTATATAAGTTTAATTATAAGTAACATACAGTTCTCACGTTATTGTCAAAGTTTATTGCTATATAAACTCAGCTTTCATTCATACGATTCAGCCTTTTCGTTTAAATTAATTAACACTAGAACAGCGGAGGGTGTCCTCAGGACACCTCGCTCATGAAAAAAACGCACCATTTTTGTAATTTGTATCATAGAAAAAAATCGTTTTTTTAATTACTTTTAATTATTTAACATTCTACGTATTTCTACGAAGTTTTATAATTTTTGGAACATTTTCATAGGAAATCCTACCAAATACCCCCTAGAATAGCGGAGGTGTCCTCAGGACACCTACTTAATATTTACTATTATTTCTTATGATAAAACCTTGATTGTTTTATATTAGAAGCTCTTACAAATGAACTTTGAGATAATATTGCTTTTTGCTATTGTTTTGTCCCTCATCTCTAAAATTAATTAATTATATTGTTATGTTTAAAAATTTGAGGTAGCAATTCTAATGATGATTTGAGTGGGAAACATTTTACCTTATATTTTCTAATATTTCCATATATAAGATACGTTTCCCATTTCTATTTTCGCAATTGACTAATTTGTCTTCTATCTTTTTGTGACAAAGACTCATTGAATATTGCCAAGCTTGCTACAAACCCGGCACAAAAGTGGCGGTGAATGATCAGCTTTTTCCCAGAAAGTGTAGATGTCTATTCACTTAATTTATTCTTGATAAACCTGATAAATATGTACTTAAGTTTCGGTTAGTAATGGATTTTAATTCCAAATATGCATAGAATAGATTTCCATAAGTTGTCGAGTTGGAGGATAGGCCATCTTCCTGAACCATGTGGTCATGACCTTGATGGGACCTTTTCCATATAAAAGGAATTAACCTAATGACCGATAAATATTTTAAATTAAAGAACCTATTTAAAAGGCTGAAGAAATTAGGTATTTTTTTATTTGGAACATAGAACAAATTGTGATGAGAGTCGCTGGAGTTGAAAACCAGCAAAAATCTGCAGTGAATTCCGATGTTGTCGAAAAATGAAGAATGATCCCTGTTTATAAAATTAAACCGAGTAAACATGTTCTTCTCGCGATTTAGATGCTTTCTAATGCCGTATTTGACAGTATTAGCAAAAGAAAATCAGACGCGGTGACGTACCATAATTGTACAAAATGCGGCGTAGTGGACCAATTAGCGCGTAGGCACACGGTGAGAGCAGACTCACGACGTTGTCTAATGCATTCTTTTTACATAAAAATTTATCTAGCAGAAGTCAATGTAAAGGTTATTTGCAAGCAAAAAAGAGGTCGCCAAATAACCAGATATAGATTCTTGCAACGAATCGCAGATAAATAAGGTAAAACCTAAGCTGTCTAAAGAGATCTCAAAAAGGACCTAAGTAAACACTGGATGCACGAGATATCATCCAATGAAGCCACCGATATCTGTTCAAAAGAAAATCCAACTGAAATAAAGCATCAGATAAGTGTAAGAAGTGCAAGAAATGGGTTTATAGAAACTGTAACATCCGGAAGATTTATCTATAAGCTTCGTGGAAGGATTTTTTTGGAGTAATTACTTTGTGACAGTATTATTGTGCTAAAAAAGAAAAATGAATATAATTGCGTATGCAAATAACATATAAGGTCCTGTTTGTATCTTAAACCTTATTTCTGGTCTTTTTGTTGTGAAATAAAATCAAAAAAAGGTACGTGAAGCGGTAAAATTTTATTACTCGAGATTATTTTTTCTTGTGCCCCATGTAAATTGTTAATAAAATCGGGTAATTTTCATAATTTAATCAAGTAAATAATTATTTTATCTCGAAAAGGCTTTATATTAATTTATTCATACAATTAATTTCTGGCTTTACTGTTCTGCATATTTTTATATCGGAATATGAGTCTCATGGAAATGATTGAACACACCAACAATTTCTATATTAAAAATGTAGCAACTATTTACCTCATGATCTGCCGATAAATAAGTATCCATACTTAGTTATTAATTTTAAAGCATTTAAGGAAAGACTAGGAAGTTAAATACGACTGCCTCATGCTATTTAAAAGAAGCGCAAGTGTAGGTGTCCTGAGGACACCTTCCGCTGTTCTAGGGGGATGTCCGTTTCCCGCTGTTCTAGTGTTAAATGAAACTTGAAAAGAACTCTCGGCTCATTCGACAAGTTTCGCAAGCAATAATGTTGGCAATATAAAGAAAAATTAAAGTGGTTGACACAAGTGGGAATAAAAATCGTATTATGAAGAAGTTACTAAGTTACGTCCGTTGCTTATGGTCACGTAACCGTTTTCAACAATACTTTCTTAAGGAGCGATCGGTGGTCTTTTCTTAGGAACGCTTCCATCTCGAGGCTAAATTTAAGGCGCATGAACGCAACCCGCGATAACTTTGCACGTAAAGTCGCATCAGCGTTAAGAGATTGAATTGCCGTAGTGAGTGTACGGGGGGACAAAAGAGAATAAATCGCTGCGTTAGAGATAAAAGGGAATCGTAAGAGGAGAGGATCGTGGCTAAAGGAGGGGAGAAGTGAGCGCGTTAAAGAAAGAGTTAAAGTCTTGAAGACGGAAATGTGTGGAAATAAAGAAGAAGTACGGCAAATGGAAAGTCCTAACCGTTCCCTCGTCGGGGTCTTTTTTTTCTCTCTCTCGCTTCCTTACGTATCTCCAGGATTCTATTTCCTTCCTTTATTCTATCCAATCCACAAAAAAGGGTGCAAAAATTTGCTTCATTATGCGATTCCATTGTAGCTTTTTCGGAGTTTTTTTTCACCGAGTACATAAGTCGCAGTTCATCTGTCATTTATCAAATTACTCAATTTATGAGATTCATTGTTGTGGTTGTGAATTTTCTCCACACATCGAAAGTTTTAATCAATTACCTATTTTACGATAACATAGACTTGTTACTTGGAAATTTTTATTTGATTTTGTCCTTTCATTTATTCGAATATCTATTTGAATTATTATTTTTGCGTTCTACATCTATATTTCCGTATTTATTATATATTAATTTTTACAGTAATAATATCATTTTCACCCAAGTTAACAAGTCTTTATATCTTTCTTTGAATTTTTCCGCTCATGCATACGTATTTTTGTCTTTAACGATAATGGTTACTTTTGTTTACTATTTTCTTAATTATTTTTCATATAGCTTATAAGGTTCCTATATAAAAGAAATAAGAATCAAGGCAGAAAAGATAAAGCATAGTTTAATACGAGTAAAAGAGCTTATTTACAGAAATAAATTCGGCAAAAGAAACTATTCATTCGATAATAAATATACTGTTATTATCCAAAAAAAGTCTCTTGCATTTTCTTATAATTTTAAAAGAGACTAATTACTTCTTTTCCTCCACCCTGTATCCAAATTTAAACCAAAATTCCCTTTCACAGCGATTTCAGAATCACGGTTAATTACTTCTAAAATTTCCCAACCGAATCCCAAGTCACCCTTTTTCATACGCTCCCTTCTTTGCCTTTAATATCACCTTCGTCACGCTCCGAGATACAAAAGCGATATTCCTTGACACTCCAGCGTTATTTCGTATCGATCTTTGGTTTTGTTCTGCGGAAAGTGAAATCTGTTTGGCGTTAAGGATCGCTTCCAACTTCAGGAGGGGGATTATTCTCTCATCCAAATTCCCTTTCTTTTATCTCTTCCAAGAATCCTCGCCTGCATAATAGACCTCTCCATGAATCGTAAATAAAAGTTCGGTGGGATTCCGTTCGACCGAATTCATCCTGTCAATGCTTGATTACTTCTGGGATTTCTTAATTATCGGAATTGTTTCGCGCACGGCTCCCCTCCCCGCGGGCGATAAGGTTGATTGGGCGCGCAGCATTAGGCTCCAGAACAAGTGGTTTGATTTTCCCTTTTTCTTTTTTTTTCTCTCCTTGGAATTTTCTTCTCTTTCAATGGAAAAGGAAGAGGGAACGACGTTTGGTGTTTTCTTCAGGGTTTTTCTTCGCGGTTGTGAGGTCTGACGTAAAAAAGTCGATCTTTATGATACTAATCGATATAAGATCAGATTCCTTCGCGCATTCAATTCTTTGTATTTAATTCAAGCTCTTATTACATTCCGAAAATAATTTTCATAAAGTTTCTTATTGCTTTTTTTAGAATAATGTGTCATTAACGAACAAAGGTTAGCTGATTAGACTGAAGATTATTTTTATGACGTGAAATTGGGAATAAACATTTAAACCTTCAATATCTCTAAGATTCGAAAGGTAACACTCTCAAACTCATCAGTAAATAATTAGTATAAAAAATATAATATATATATATATATATATATATATATATATATATATATATATATATATATATATATATATATATACACATATTACGTAATCTTTAATGAGATAAGAATGATTAAAGTAAATTAAGATAGAAAACTAACAGTGTATTCAATCAGAATTTTTAAAGTCCTTAAAAAGGCCCTTGTATTGTCTTAATCATTTGAAATACGTAGTCTCTTATTAGTCATCTAATGATGTATCAATAGTTCTCCTACTTTCTCCTGTGAAAAATCCTCGTAACTATGGCAATAATAAAATTTAAACATCGACTGTTTAACCTGGCAACTTAAAGATTCTCCGGATCGATATACCGAAGGAACTGCATTACTTCTTCCCCAAGAGTCCCGTAATTTTCCCGTAATGTTCCCGATTCTCCAACCCCTTGATGAACGCGAGTGTTGGAGAGAAGGAACTTTCCTTTTCATTTGCCCATGTCTTCTGTCCACCCTCCCACCGAAAGTTTTATCAGCGGGATGAGGGCGTGGGATGAAGTGCGCGATTACGAAGGCCTTCACTCATCGGTAGGAAGATGCCTCGGCGTGAGTGATGCATCGGAATTCCAATTTAAGGGTCACGGGAAGAATTAATGCCCACGGTTCTTTTTTTTACTCTCCCTTTAAATGGTATCGAAGGATGTGGCGATTAATACTGTGCGCTGCAGATGTCAGGACGTATGCTGTGAGATCAGAGGAAAGGGTGGTTTTTGGGAAGGAGCCTTGTTAAGCTGGAGTTTAATTCCTTACTGATGCTCGGGATCTATTCGACAAGAGCCTTTGGATGATTAGGGAATTGGTCGTAGCCTTGTTAGGACTAGGATTCCTCCATTTTTTAAAGTCAAGCTAATGAAAAAACTCTAAGCATTGAACTGGTTTTGTAGCTACTGTTCCTTTTTTAAAGTTTAAAAAATACTTTAACTTACGTTACGTCTTATAGAGAGCTTCAATATTCCGAATAACTGTAGTGTCTTGTGCTTATGTGTATGGAACAGTAATGCCTAATAAGAAAAGTGATTAAATCAATATATAATAAATCGATAATCAGTGCAAAGAGCTAATTAATACGTTTAAGTATTGACAACTTTCATCTAATCTTGAAATTAAAAATAACTATACACTTACACAATCAGTACACCTTCATTCCACGATCTAAGTTGTAAGACCTCCCTTCCCGAAGTGACAAAATGGCTCACGTTCTCTGCAGACTCTTAACAAGCATTTCTCGGTAAATGGGATTATACAGTGCCATCCGAGCGCTTGATGCATTGCCCCCGGAGCCGAGGCTGTGATAGAGCAGGCAAGATAAAGACGCCTACTATCCGATGTAGAAGGGGATAAGAGCGGGTCCGGCATTCCAAGGCGCCCGATGTATATATGTATATATATATATATAGAAGGGAAAGGTGCTGCTGGAGATACGAAGGAAAGGGGTTGATGGTGATGAACGACCCGTTCCTTAAGGAAAAGGACGGAATGAATCTCCGACGATCTTCGCAGGGGCCTTCTTCTTTTATTTGTATTTGGGACCCGTTCACCCGGAGATGTGTCCAAGGAGCGTGAAAGAATTTGTCCGTCTCTATTTCGGATGGGTAATTCGCTCGCGTACCTAAAGAGTTTATGGTGAACTTTCGCCGAATTTGCTACCTCTTCTTATTGAATAGTTATCTGTGTGTTCCGAAAGGGTTTTTGTTTACGTTCACTCTATCTTCATCGATCTTTTCATCTCAATAAGGTATAGAGGGATAGAGTTGTAGTGGATTGATTTAGTTTCAATTGAAGTCATTAAATTAATACTGAATTATTTATTCTTACCCTAATTGTGTACATATATACGTATATAATAAAACTAATTGCTTATGTAATCTAATTTCATTTAAGATTTTTTTCTACATAAATGCGTATCATTTAACTTTTATTTAGTTTTTAGTATAAGATCGGGGGATTGGAATAGATAGTAGGGATTGATATAGTATACAATTAATGATTTAGAATTGATATTCCAAACAAAAATGCTTCATTAATGGTTATTTAATTTTAATAATGTGTATAAAAGTAGTAATTACCTATATATGTTAGACAGAGGTGTATGTATATGATATTTAGCAGGGAAAATTACATATTTATGCACTGGAAATAGTTTTGATAAATTCATTAATCATCTATTAATTAAAATGCACTGGTCTTTCCGGGAACTCTCAATGAAAAATAGTAACTCTTGTTAAGAGTTAATCCGCAAGTTTCGAGCTCCAAGTGGATTGAAACAGTAACACGACAAAACGTAGAAGATTAGAACCGAGAAATTATCTTCAGGTGTTTGCAATGATAGTTGGCAAACTCGGAGATGGTATAACCTCATAAACGTTGGCGTGGATGCTGGATGATAAACAGAAATCATTCTCGCGAAGTTTTATCCCTTCTCTCCCTTTGTGCTTTCACGGGGATTAAACTCATCCTCGCTGTAGATCACGACCATGATGTTGAGTCAAAATTTAAGCTCTGCTTCATTCATTTCTGTGACGTAGAGGTTTGCGAAAAACTTTGCTCACGAAGTACGCTCTCTATAAAGTGTTTTCTTTGCTAGCAATGAAAGTGTGTGGTTTCTAGAGATCCTAAAGGCTGTTTTATAACTAAACTATGTCAATTTGATTGTTATATTCCTTTTGTATTGATTGTTTTCGAAAACCTTGTGTTTCAACAAAATAAATGGCATAGTTACGTAAGTGAAATGTTACCATGACAATCAACAAAAGCCTAAGTTTAATTGACACCCGCATCTAGATAGGATTTAAATCTTTCATTCTCATATAAATTCCTGAAGTTTCTAATCAAGAGATATTTCAAAGCGAAGGGAGGTTTACAATCAATCAAATATATCGATTATTTTTCTATTCTTACACTCCTATCGCTGCAATTAGAGAAACTTAAATTAGTTTCCGAAATAGGAATGAATGGAAAGTGTCTTCCCCGAAACGACTACGCATGACCTCTGGAAAACGTCGAACGATAACTAGTTTACCCTATCAGATGGGAGAAGACACGAGCGTTGATTACACCTCTAATCAGCTAACGGCATCGTGATGAACGGGCAATTCAGACGACGCCGTTAATTGATGTTCGATAGATGCAAACTTCCGAGAAATCTTCTCGGTCATCGAAAAGTGAAACAAAACCGAACGTATGATTCTATCCGAGAACTCCGATCGGTCGCATATTTGCAATTTCCCGTAATTATCGTCCAACCCCGAGGAAAGTCTTGCAATAAACAGCTCGGGAGCTAATCACCCTTGATGTAATCAAATTAAGCGATTTCCAGAAGCGGGGGAATTTTCCTCGTAAACAGGATGAATTGGTTAATTACATCCTTTCCAATTCCAGGGTTGGTAATTAATAGAGACGGTATTCGATGCTTAGAAACCCATATCTTTTGCGAGATCTCCATCTTGCTCGGGGAGGATTAATGTTCCCCATCCGATCATACTATTGAATCAGTCGAGTGAAATACCTTAATAAGTACGGCATGACTTCACTTGGGGATTCAATGGAAGGTGAAAAGAGTTTTACAGAGATTTTCGGTATCTGTGAGTTAAACTAAGGCTACAATAATAATGCAAATACACGGGAACTCTCATACAATAAAAGAGGGCTAAATCAATTAAAATTTTCTATTTGTACAAAAAATAAGGGATAAAATTCATAACTATTTGGAGTTTAATTCTATGAATAATAGCAAGACTTAAATTCTTAGGTCATCATAAATTCAATTACTATTCTTCTATATCATTGATTGATATACATGACAATTACATCAACTAATAGGACTTTATATTATCTATATTCTTTCTTATTGTTTAAACATTATCCATTATACATACGAATATATATGGGGTCTTCCTTTATGTATTTTTAAATGTCAATCTAATCTATAAACACCGTATTCCCGTGTATTTATATCGCTAGTACCACTATCTATGGAATTTATTTCGTAATTTAGTTATGGGTGTTCGTACTCAATTGTACTTGTCTCATGTTTATTCTTGTTAGAAATATTCCAGCGTACAATAGTTTTCCCTTCATCCTTTTCCCTAGTAACCTTTTTCTTCCAGAGGCAGAGAATTAGATGGAAACATTTCGAGGCATTTTTCATCCGAAACGCGTTTGAAAAGTAAGTCGACGTCACATTTCGCCAAGTCCTCGAGATCGCTTCCTTTTTTTATATATCTCAAGAGTTCGAATTCCAACTGCGCTTCCCTCAACAGTGGCACTCTAAGATCACGTGACTCGACCCGAAAGCTTTTCTCCGTCTTCTCTCCTCCAAAAGGAGCGCAAACCTCTGACACTTATGTGACAATCTTCGCCTGTCTTGAGTGACTCCGTAGACGCTTGCTACCGTAGATTTAACATCGCGGAGGCTCCTTCCCGGAAATATCCACCGCTTTCCACTGCTAACTCCCCTTTTTTCCCGGCGTTTCAAACTGAACTCAACCCAGTTTTATATCCACGTGTTTTTTTGGCGCCACTGTCGCTGTACATCCTTCACTCGACGCCATTTTCGCTCCACTTGGTCCAATATTCCGCCACTTTTTGTCGCCATTTTATTTCCAAATTTATTCGGCCGTTATCAACTCTTGAGTCTCACGGAGTTCGATTTGGAGGCTTCGAGGGATGCTAATAAGGTACTACGAACAAAAGGATCCTTATCTTTTTTTTATTCCGGTATTCTCCGTCTGCGAGAGGTTTCAATTACCGAGAATCGGCGTCTGCTAATAAAGACGCGCCGATACTCATCGTATCGGGATATTTACGACTTCTCCGGAAGACTCTTTAAGGTTCTCGATGGCGAAGGAAGGTTTTTGTCGACTCCGCTGTACTTTATGATTGCGAATGTTAGGAGGAGGTTTCAGCCTAATCGAGAGTTTGAATCGAAGCGGCTCTGGAAGTGGATTGCTTTTTTCTCGGAATTCGCTGATGCTTGCCGATGCGAGGTTTCCTTTTTTGCGAGTTAGGAAGACAGCCTCAATTGCGCGGCGGTTTCGCGAATGGAAGTCGCAGTTTATTGCGACAAAGGAAAATGTTGCAGTACCTATTTTCCATGAGTCGAGTTGATTTTTTCAGAAATCAATCCGAGTTTCCTTATAGTTCATATCTTATGTGTAACTTGTTCTTTATGTTGCATCAGACTAAGGTTTTAATATACATATATATATAGGTTTTGAGGTGATACACATTATGTACAAGAATTAATGAGAGCCAATTTTGCAATTATTGCTAAGTTATAGATGTTTCTTAAATTGCAGAATTTACGTTCGTGGTTTGGTACATGTATTGCTTAGGGATATTATCTTATAAATTGCATAAGTGTTATTAAAATTCTGACTCAAAATTAGTTTTCTGACTTAATTTGGTTAAATGGTCCATTCTAATGAAATAAGATTATTTGGTACAACTTAAAGTCAGGAATTTGGTGCACAATTGAAGTATTATTCCATAAACCTTACAGGAAAAAGAAAGACATTAAATTTCCAGTTTTCTATGTTTTATTTTTTATGCTTGAAATTTTTTATTATGGTTAAATTTGAAATAATAATTTAATAAAAACAATGTGACGTTTGAAAATCATTTATAAAGAAAACTAGATGACAATTTACTTCAAGCTAGCATTGCATTCATGCTACAAGAAATTATATACACACTTCATTCTGTTCTATATTACAAGATTCTTTAATACCGTACTATTTTAAAGTATTCGTGAAATAGTCAGAATGCAGTTTTAATTTAGAAAAAAATTAAACTCTCCTTTGTTGTTCAAAGTATTAAGGATAGCGAAAAATAAATTTTGAAAACTACATTTTCCTTTCATATTTTTTCAGTCAAGTAGCAAAGTAACAAAAAATTGTTCTGTATATCCAGAGTTATTTATGGTTACGTGAATAGGTAACATTAGCAAAAAGTTCCAGTTTTTATAATTCGCATCGCAAGGCTAGGTATTCATCACTGCAGTACCTCTCTTAAGCTTTATAAATCCCTCTCTTTGGATAAAAGAAAGGAAGCATAGTCGGACTAAACAAACAGCCTCCTCTCACTTGCACTCACCGCAATCTGTTCACAAGAGAGGCTTTCCCACCTTTTCTTCCTCTTACTTTCTTCGGAGAGATTTAAGAGTTGGAAACACGACGACTTAAATATTCCCAAGAGCGATTAGTATGAGGCCCTTTGGAATGTCCACGCCTAGAGAGAATCGCGTGCCCCATTCTCATGGGAAAGGACTCAGGTGTCTCCCCCAGAAGGGACACGCGGTACCTGGCAGAACTACAGTCGCATCTTGACGACCGAACAATGCCTCGCCCTTGTTTCCACAAATGTAAGAATAAGCGGAAAAAATGGGGCTCAGTGTCTTCTAGTCTTCCGGGAGACATCCCATGCTCTACGGGACGTGGTGCTTTTCTACTCCGGGCGCTTTGTCTCCGGGAGAAAAAAAGCCTCGGTCTCTTTGTTCTTTCTCCGTGTGTACGCTCACTGGAAGACGTCTTCTGAAAGTTGAATACGATGACTTTAATACGCGCGGCAATTTGGGACTCGTGCCGAAGTCACGTTCGACATCCATTCAAGTTGTCTGAAAGAGGTAAAAGAGAAGCTGAGTTTTCTTTTAAGGCTTCCCGCACAGATGCCGTCTTTTATTCTCAAATGATGTAAAACTTGCGGAAATGTACACTGCGATACGAAGAGGAAACTTTTTCGTGCGTGAAATGGGAGGCAAAACGGCATTGTCAACGAGCTAATTTTTCTTCAAAGATTTGTCTCCGAATGGATTGATGCTTCTGTAATTATTGGTAAACTTTTGATGTTCAAATAATTACAGTGAGGGTGTTGAACGTTTATATTTAATCATCTGGAAGTCTAAAGTGTCTATTAGCAGTTGAATTATTCAAAGAGTTTATTTTAGATTATTTTCCTGATGATCCTTTTTGTCTTCGTTTTGTAGATTCGTTATGTTATTTTTTTGGAATGTATAAGTATTGACTATTTTCTTCACGGGGATTTCCATACAAAACCAATCAAAATTGCCTAATTCATTCATTGGTAGAGAGAACTTACCGTTCATCATAATTCTGTGAAAGCTTTATCATTAATTGTTTTGCTTCTAATATCTTAAATATATCTATAATCTTATGATTTACATTTAAAACAGTTCATAATTCTTCTCATCCATTCTTAAGGATATTTTCTACACTTATGTGTACTAACTTCTATTCCCTGAAATATGAATTTCGTTTTTTTTCGGAGAAATTTAATAAAACATTTCCCCAGCTGAAACACTCAAAGCACGATACTGTATATAGTAGCCAATATAAGGGTATGTTTATATCCTTAAATGTATAATTGAAAATTATTTTAATCCTTTTCTAAGTCAAAATTTCCGTAAAAGTTGTAAATCATACGCGATACCCTTTTCTTGCCCGAGAGAACTAACCAGTTTTTTATCCAAAATATCAATTGTACACGTATAGAAATTTAACGTAAAAAAAAAGGAAATTTCTTTTAAAACCAAGATATAAACTGTAGTTACTAGAGCAGTAAGGAGTTTTCCTCATTCGTATTATTTCTTCTTACGAATATTAGTGAATGCAATTTCTCAAGCTATCACTCTATGAGATTGTTTCTTCGAAGTGAGATATTTTTAAGTGCCCGCGAAGGAACGTAGTTTTTGTAAGTGCTGAGTATTTTTGACAAAGACTCTTCTTGACAGCTCTACTGCTTCATAGTTCCCTTCGAAGTCTTAATAATCCATTGTGACGAAACAATTGCTAACTAGGCCAATAATGTCTTTATGGCTGCCCTCTCGGATCCATCTTAGAAAAGCTTTCTAGTGAATTAAGCCTCTCAGTACACTTTGCGGAAGTGAAGGATGACCTTTCGCAGAGTACATTCAATGCGCTATTTAGCTGTTCTAACGGAAACACCGGAAGCTTCAGACAATAGGAAGACCTATTGGGAACTTTTGATCTAAATTGACATTAATTTTTTTCATTCATTGTTTCGTATTATTTCGTAGTTTTGAATTAAAATATAATGCATAATTAATCTCTGTCAAATATGTCAGTCTGTATTTTGATTTTTACATCTTAATACACATTTAATTTTTGGCAGTATTTTAAAGGTCATACTTTATTTTTTGATTATTTCTTTGCAAGCTAATTAAAAAAAGTTAGCTTATTATGACATTCACATTATAATAATTGGAATATTCTATGCGTTAATAATTGTGCCAAAAACCTTACCACAATTAACGTCTACAGCTTTGCATAGGTTTAAATACGAGGTCAATGTTATTCCGTATCTTAAAGCCAGATGTACATCTGTACTTCATAAATATACATTTCCGATTTTATGCATCAAACAATAATCATCTCCTTGTCTATATATTTTCTATATATATTCTCAGTATTCATATTTAATCCAACCGTAGATTATAATCCGAGCAATGTAGTAATGAAATCATTATGCGAAAATTTTGAATAATGACAGCTCATAATTTTAATTCAACATACTCCTTTTTTGACGTCATTTAAGTACACATCTACTTTATAGTCGATGATAATCATAAAATTATGAATTGATAAATAATAAGAAACATAGTTACAATTTCTATAGGCAATTATACTCAATCGTATATTCCTGTTAGATATACACCCCTTTTTATCATCCGACCATGTTCATATCCACTCAAACACTACGCACAGAATACACACGTCTTTCCAAAAGATTGATGAGAACGGGAAGTATAAATGGGAGTCTTTGAGAGGAAATAGACATTGGTGCCGACATCGGAGGAGGTCAGACGGCAGGTAAACGGATCGGAATGCATGGAAAAGGATGTTAAATTCCCAAGGGTTGGGAAGAGATAGGGGGATGATAGGGGGGTGGTAATCTCGAAGGGACATGCGTCGAACTGGTGCAGCGGTTGTCCCTTATCTGCAGGCCCTTCGCCGTCCCCTACAGAATGGACTCAGGAGATTCCAAAACGGCCTACAACACCTGAGAGGCGAGATATCGACCTGTAGCAATAAATATCGAATGCGTCGCCGCTCTCCCCAAAACCACCACAAGATCGACTTTCGAGATTAATCGGAAAATGGGTGTTTCGAGTGGAGAACGCGTCACGTCTTTGTTTCCACTTCTCAGACCCATTGATAAAGGGAAAGGGGCACGGAATTGAAAAGCGTCTCAAGAATAGATAACACTTGACGCCTTTGAAAGGGAAGTGTGTGTTTATCGGTAACGAGACAATTCTAAGGGTAGTATTTGAATTAAGGATGGAATAGGAATATAGATTTCATGGAGAATTATAGAAGTATGAAGAGGAATTTATTTCAGTATTAGAATGTGCTACTTTTGTCTGAAATTATGGAAATGTCTCCAATATTAAGAAGAATAAAAATAATACACTTTACGCAATTTATTAACAACGACCTCAAAATTATATTTTAGATCGAAACCATGCTTGCAGAAAAAAAATTGTATCAATAGTTAAAGTATTATGATCTGTTCCTTGTTTATTCCTTTTTCCTGTTCATCTTACAAAAACTCTTATCTTTTAACTTATTCTACAAAATCCTACAATTTTCTCTTAATTGTTGCAAATGAAATGGGGTTAAGTATTTTTTGAACGAAGTAGGTACTGTTTGGAATTTACGAAAGAATTATGAGATATTCTGTAAAACAAATACCTTTTTTAAAAAAGGATTTTAATAAAGAAACGAAGTCGTAAAATTCCTTTAAACTTTTATAGTAGAAAGTACTCTAACTTTCATCTTAATCAATTCGATGCTTAAAATGGGACTAGAATATTACTACTAGGTGTAGAAAATCCATCATGTTAGATGTCGTATCTAAATAATCATAAGATGTTTGTCAAAGGAATAATCCTCCAACTAATATGATTTTCATAGCATTGGAACAATCCTTAAGGATGCTCTTTATATACTAGTTTATTCTTTACGTGATGAAGCTCTAGCTAATTAATCCGTCAGACTGTGTATGTGACGTAATTACAAGTTCGGTGAGCGTAAGGATGGGAATTTTAAAACATCGGCAAGTTGGAGAAGGGAAGCCAGTGATGTATTATCTGGAGAAGGGTGGTAAGAGGATTTCCCTTTCGAACTTTCTGAAAGAAAAGAGAAAAACGTATTTGATCGCAAAATACCCGATCGAGCCCTTTACACTTTCTCCTGTTTGGAAAGTAGCCTCATCGCTCATGCTTTTCGTTTACACTTAGGGAGGCTTCCAAATTCCCCTTCTCTTCGCACCCTATTCATCCACTCTTATCCTTTGTTTTATAACTCTCTTCTCCTTTCTTTTTACCATTTGTCTTGAATGTTCTTTCTTCGTGGTTTACTTATGTTCCTGAATTGAGAGGAGGAGATGAAAGTCTTTTTTCCCAACCGTTTACGAACCATTATTAGTTAGAAGGATTTCCATGGAAACATACAACTAAACTATAAACATTACACTCATATTTAGTAAAAAATATCCATCTCTTCTGAGTTTCTGTAGTGATCTTTTATTTGAATAATCATTCTTTTTCATCGATTCCATCTCTTCTAGTAACGTCAAAGATACTCGTCTACTTACCTAGTGTAATTGATTTTGTCAGTGGTTGTTATAAATATATACGAAGCATTTTTTAATATATAAATTTTCTGATATTTTCCCATTGTTTTTCAATATTTTCTTGATTTTATCTTTATGTAATATCCATAATTTTACTGAATTATTCATTGTTAACCGAACCCTTTTTCCTTTATTACTCTTTACTATTCTTCATGCTCTCTTTCCTAAAAAAAGTCATCTACGATGGTTCCATCCTGTTTCTAGGAGTCAAATTCTTCATTAATCTTGCTTTTATTTTCCGCGAGAATCTACTTTGTCATACTTTACAGTGTAATTGTCCTACCCACCCTTCTCTCTCCTTTTTTTGTCACTCTCCCTTTATTTTCCCTCTTTATGATGATCTCTTCCGATCCCTTATTCTTCAGCTTTCCCCCAAATCTTCTTCAAGTATCTCATCTCCCTTATGTACCCCATTTTCTCCATCGACTCCGTGTTCTCAGGTTAGCTTAGTTTAGGGTGTCAAGGCGTCGTCAGGATCAAGGTGGAGTTTGACGGATGGCCTCGCGTCACCACAGCGGTGCGAGATCAGAACCGCGTGGGACCCCTCTTTTTTTGATGGAAGACCATTCCGATGCTACGATCCTCTCTCTCCTCTTCCCGCACCCGTGACGTAATCAGTCTCGAATGCGGTCTTCTTGTGCCCTCTATTCTTCCGCAAGGCCCTCAGATGTTTTTTCTCCGATCCATTAAGTTAAAAGAGCGGAAGGCGCTTACCGTAAGAGGTCGGACAAATTACTCTAAGGCGTCCGTTGCTAGGGGATTGTTAAAGATGCTCCGCTAAACTTACTCGGAATTGTATCAGTGTCATGGTAATGTGGAAGTGTTTAGGCAACTTAAGTAGCTTAAAATCAAAATCATTCAGTTAAAATATTATTGATAGTGAGCTCAGCGTACGTGGGTAAAATGAAAAAACCAGCGAATAAAATGAGAGTTGAAAGGATATTTGTACATTCTCTGCGTAACTCTTTCACGCTACTGATAAGTATCAAATGTTGCTGGATCTAATCATAATGCATATATAAAGGAAAAGTTGTAATTAATTTTAATAGCGATGGTCTTTTAAATGTCCGACTCAGTTAAAATGATTTATAATGAGAACATAATGAGTTGAACTTGTCACAAAGGATATGCATGCATTTGATTGTTCCCGGTAATGGAATCATTAAATCTGGATATTCCAATCTCCCTTTTGAATTCGCAATGAGTCAATTACTCCCACTGTGATAATATATTCTTCAATTGCGTATGATTGTGCATTATCATTATTGAAGAATGGTAATAATGGTAAATTATTTAAGGGAAATTGATTCTAAATCGGATGGTATGAGTAAGAAAAGTTATTCTCCCTTCTTTTCCTTAATTGATAAGCGTAACTGTAATCAAAGCTTGATATATGATGAGCATTTTACGTACGATCGCTCTTCCACTACGAAAACAATGTGTCGATATTAAAAAAGGAACTTATTTTTGATGACATTTCACCATAGAAACAGTCTAAACAATAGCTTTAAGGTTAAATTTATAACAGGTAGAGAAGATTAAATTTAAATTATTCTGTTTATCGTAATACCAGCTATATATCTATAAAATACATCGGATAATTGAATTGGTTAACATAAAGGATGTATAAAAGATCATTGTTGGTATTTAAAATAATAATATTACTATGGAGAAAAAGAGTGTAACAAAAAAAGGATGTTTTTCAGTTATCAAATAGAACTATAGAAAGAAAATTGTTTGCCAATTCGTAAATGTGAATGAGCATAAAGGTGTTTTCTATCGGAAACTCACTTCCAAATGCCATGTATTTTTACAAATATTTTTTATCAAAGCCTGACCTTTGAAGAGATGAATTTTATTACTTTTATTTAGTTTTTTATTTATGTTTCTCTGTGTTCGCAAAGAGCTCGCAAGTGAATGTTTCTTTCTTTGTTTCCACATATTCTCTCGTAACAGCACAGCGGTATACATTCAATTTGTGAATTTGAATGAGTGCATTGAACTCCAAATTTTGGCAATTTTCATTTATTTATTAGCTTATTATCTGATATCCTTTTGTCCGATATTAATAAATAAGCTAAACATCCATATAAATATCTCCTATGTGTGGCATTAAATAAAACGGTATAAAGTTAAATTTATTAATTATTAATTTATTAATTACGTGTTGATCCAATCATCTGAATGAAAGCTGTTAGTTAGCCATTATATACCTCTATAAAATTTAATTAAAAACAATCATTTAATTAAATAGCTATCATTTTAGTTTAATGTTTTCAAAAAAAACTTTAACTCGTAATCTCATTCTAGTTATTAATGTAAACCGAAAGAAGTACGAATACATAGCAAGAATTTCATCTATATACGAAAACTAAAGTGACACAATTAGCTGTGAAAGTGCTCAATGATATAGATAGTAAATGTACACAAAAGGCACTTGGAGTGAAACAGAGTGGGCAGGGGTTAAAGGAAAACGCACGTAAAGCGAGATGAAAGTGAAAGCGTGTGGAGGAAAGAGAAATTTAGATCAGCGACTAATGCACCGGAGAGGCGGTCATGCGGGACCATTGGCAGATAAGAGAGAGTGAGTACTGCATTCGGTTAAATCGACAGCCGGGGGGACAAAGAAGCTGCACACGGAGCGGAAGCAGGGTTTGTCGGTCGCAAAAGGATTCTAGGGTCAAGGGAGTCACGGACGTCGGCGGTCAGGCCCCAGCACGACCCGGAACCCTTTTCTAAAGGTTCAGTTAATGAGCCAATCATCACCCAACCCCCGAGTGCAAATTCAGAGCGATTCTCCGCCCACCAAATGCTATTATTCCTTCCCCATCCACGAACCATTGGATCCATTTGTAGAAACTTTCCGATGTCATTGTTCCACCATGACGTGCATTCGTCATATTCTGGGCGACAGTCCGGTTCGGGTGCCAGATGGGTTTTCGTGGTGGGAGGTGAGTGAGTCTACCTTCTGGACACCTATTCCCAACCCTCGTTTTCTTTTTGGGTGCTCGTATCTCATCGATAACCCTCAGCACGCAATCGAAGGCTCATAATATTTTCATTAAAACCCGCAACCAAATGTGTCGGTGGAGATATCGAATTGGCCAGAGGGTTGATTTTATTTCCGCTTTAATGCTGGGTTCTCCGGGGTTGCTGCATGGATAGGGTGCGTTGAAGTTCCAACCCTCCAATTGAATTTCCGACGGACACCCGCGGCTGATGGAGGGTTCGTGTTGACCAAATCTATACTTAGGCTACTCAAGAAAGGGGAAATTCAATCGTCTCTACCCATTTTTCAATTTGTGTCCTCACTTGCGTGTGCAGTCTCGTCTGCTGGGAATCTGTCATTAACTTTCCCCTCCTTGTTTAATGGATTTGTAATGATAATGAGAACTAACACGGTCCTATAGTAACGATCACGCTGTCAAATATATTTATCACCTTAGCACACCCCGCCCATACGTTTAAGGAGATGAATATTATTAAAAAAGAAGAATATGGATGGATGAGGGTACGCTGGAGGTTGATGAAAACTACACAAGCTTCATCATTGTATTTAATATTTATAAGTTAAACGTGGGTTTTTAAGGCAGACACTGTCCATAATTGTCATCAGCCAGATGGTATTGATGATCTTTATATATAATAGTGACAACTATTATAATGACAACTTTGTTAATGTCAAAATTAATTGCATTATCCGATCTAATGCCAGAAACAGTGAAATATTAAAGGAAGTTTATTGAGATTGGTACATATCAAGAGATTTTATTATATTTACTCTCTTTGGATATGTTAAAATATCAACGCACCTTTAAAGTTCACTATTCCATAGGATTAAATATTAGACGTTTTATATATGATAATGATAAACTATAAAAAATGGACTATTTATAATTGAAATTCAGCTCTGAATTACAATTTATTTATACTGATAAATCAACAATGAAGTAATAAATATCCATAGCAACGTGAACAGAGCATAAATAGAAATATGGATATTGTTTTCTAGAATTGAGGATGAAGTAGCAATTCTGTGAAACATACACCTACGCGAAACGCGTGAGAAACTCCAGCGGACCCACCGAAGGCAACAGCTCAAAGATATCACAACAGACGCAACAAAGAAACAGGGAAGATACATAGAAGGCCCCACGCACCGAAACACCTGGACACATCCCTTTAAAAAACATGGACCAAATTCACTTTCCTTCCCAAATCGATTCCGTTTGAGCTCCAACCAAATAAAAAAAGAATCATCGGACCTTTTTCGGAATAATAAATTCAATTTGAGTTTCCGCTAAATACCCCTTCTTCGACGCAACGATACTTTGATTAAATGTCACGCCGTCTCCACCCCAACACATCGGCGGTTTGGACAACGATATCACACTCGATTGGACTCAGTGTTGCACGCTTTTGAGCACTCTGGTTCATCGCGCAGTTTGCCGATCTGCACAAACAGAAGGGACTCCACAGCTTTGTAACCAAACACGACCATAGAGAGAGAGAGAGAGCCCGAGGGCCGAACTCGTTCGTTGTATTAATGCGTTTCAGGTGTCATAAACAATAGGGTGCGGGGTGTAGTGATTTTGATTTCTTCCGCAGGAGGTCGCACTCCCGTCAGTTTCGATCACGCCTGTTTGATTCGTGCCGTTTACCGATGCGCTGTTGTTTCCGTGCCGGTTCTTTCTCCGCCGCACTAACGCTGAGTGTAGATGGGAAAAGAGTGATTTAGGCAGCGGTGGCTTTTCTATACTTAGCTATGTTCTTGATTAAATTAAATTTGTTTTTTGATTTGTCGTATTGAGGTCGGCTTTTATTTCCATACCTTCAGGAGTTGATCTAAAGATTTAGGTATCCAATACAAGCTATTTTAATTTAATTCTCCCTAAATTTATGTATACAATCGGCATATGTAGATACTTTTTTATGATATTTTCACACATATAGATAGAGTTTGACATATCGTTTCTTCAGATAACTTATTATTTAATTATATATCCACACATCCTTAATTATATAGGCTCGTTAAATTAATTTTGCATGATATGGTTTAATCTACTTTCGCAAAAAAAATAATGCTAATAGACGAGTATTTTTCTCCGGAGATTTATACTGGGTATAATTATTATACTTTTTAAACTATTATCGTATCTTTAAGGGGGTTATTATTTAGTAAGAGTTTTTTATGACTCTTAAATGAAAACATTTACTTCATTTTACTTTTCCTTTACCCTCATCGTTCGCTGCGGACGATTTCTTATATAGGTGTGGTGTTTGGAATTTATGACCTGTCATCCAGGATTTTTCTTATGCAACATGTTTCACCCTATTAAGTAAGGTTGCATAACTTGTATTTTGCATTTTTTGTTCGTATGGAATGCTTTCTTGGATTTAGAAGAAAAATGGTTTGCCTTGAAAAAAAGTTCGTAGTAGGATAAAAATCTTAATACGCATTATAAAGTAATGTAATGCCTACTCTTGTGTAAGCGAAGAGAATTATTATATACCGGTTCATTAGTGTGTTTTAGAATCAAGTTCTTGCAGTCAGTTCTTATTTTTTCTCATTTTCGTATAAGAAATGTATAAGCTCAGTAAAGTAAACACTCGCGTATAAAAAGCTAGTTCCTTAAAATTCAAAAGTTTCCGGTATATTTTCATACATTTTCTCCCCCTGATAATCCCACTCTGAAAAAATAATGCGACCTTTATTGGGAATCTCGGCATATTGCTCGAAACCCTAAAAAAAAGAAATCCTTTCCAATATGCGTAACATTTCCAACCCCTCTTCACGTACACAAATCGTCGCTCGATAGTTCGCATACGCACGGGCAAACCGTCAGATCCTGTTTAAAAACGCATGAACATCGCTTGATTTGATACATGAATGCGATCAAAGAACTGCGAGGATTACGCATACGAAAGAAGATGTACTTCCCGTCCAACGCACAATATTTCTTTTTACCCTTTTTTTTTAAAAGGTTTGGGTTTTTTTTCCGAGCATCTCAACTAAAAGGTTAGTCGTCACTTTTTTCACCAGAAGCTGCGTGTGCTTACATACGCAGCTCGTGGGGATTTACTCATCTCCTTCGGAAATATTGCACCCCCTTCAGCTCACACGTGAGGATAACTCTTCCCGACACGCGTCCAATATTCCTTTTCCTTAACTTCCCCCCCAGCGTTTTACTCTTTCCCTTGAACAGATGCCTTCCACCTCTATACCCAGCCCCCTTCTAAATGCACAACCCTTTCTTACTTCCCCTCATATCCAGAGTCCCTAATATTGGTAGTTGTCTCCCTAACGCCTGTCTTACCCCATATCAGCGACCCCCCCAATAGTTCTACATCCTCCTTGGACCCTCCACAATCTTAGAGGCACTCGTTTATGGTCGTAACCGATTGAGCTTCACGTTCAATGAGTCCCTCGCCGATTACCACGTTTCCCTGTTCACAGACTTACCCTCAAAGTGTTTTCGCCCCTTCTGCATTGCAGCCCTGATTATATTTGGTCCTCTATTTATTAAATTCCGCAACAAAGGTATTCTAAAGATTTAATGGTCGCATAAGGTTCTGAGGAGTTTAACGAACAGTTGTAAACTGTGTAATATCTGTAATGGTAACATGTATTGAAGTAAGAGTTATTTTAAAATGATGTCGAAAATTAGAGAAAAAACGTACATATTTTGTATGTACTGTGGAGGGATAACACTATAACTGTAACGTACAACTATTACTTAAAGGTTTTATGAAACATAGGAATGAGTATAAAATATATTTATTAACATGAATGGAATTTGAGCTACAATTATTTTGTTCTAGAAGAGACATCTTTCATGATACAAATTTACGAATGAATGTTGTTTTAAAGTCAGCAAAGTTTTCATCAAATTGCATCACGAGATAAATAGCAACGTTTATGCTAGACTAACTTCAAAGTTTTAGTCATATGTTTCTTCTGAAAACTAACTTTTCCCACCATTAATATAAAATATGATTCTTAAATTCCCATCATCGGGTTTGTTCAAATCCCTCTGAACGAGTAAGACGAGCGTTAAAATCATCGATTCTTCATTTCCATCATTACTGCACACCCACCAGTATATCCCCTCGGCGATCGGTGGGTTACGTATCATTGGGATTTTTGTGATTTCGTACCCAACCATTCTCGTACCCGATCACCCGCCGTTTTATATCATCCAAACCCTTTTTTCTCCCCCACACTTCACAATCTCTCCCCGGTCGTACTCATTTCCGCTCTCACCATTCTCTTGCCCAACGTCACCTCCCGCTGTCTCCCTTAATTTTCCTCTCTCCTTTACCACTCTCTATTTATGTTTCCCTTTCATCCTTGCCACTATGTTTTTAACGCCCTTTCCCAGCTGTCCCTTCTCTATCCCGACGGGTATTTAACAGTCGCTCGGTGTGCCCCGGTTTTCGATTCGCATACGTATTCACCATTTCCCGACGCATCCCCTTTAATGCTAAAACCCTCTCAAATGTGACGCAATTCGTGGAAATCGAACCTACTCCGGAGGGTTGCTATAGTGATGTTGGTGTTTTACATCAGGGGTTGTTGTATGCTTCAAAAGGTCGCTTACGCTACGGTTGTTCGTTAGGAGTATGTCCCATCAAGTAATGCGCTAAACGACCGCTTTTAAATAAGTAAATAATTGACTCTATCTGTTGTAAATACTATAGACTGAGTTCGAGGATCATTGGATGTAAAAATATACGTTTGGAAGCTCATACGCGTACATTTTTGTTGGCTGATTTATTGATATTCATGCCCCGATAATTCTGGCGTATCAATTCTTTTTTTCTTTTGCCACGTGGTCGAATTAAAATCACGATATCGGAAAAATCTGTCACGCGTCGAATTTTTATCGGTGGTGGGTTGCATCCGAGTGCGGCTGTGATCAGATTACGAAGGCTCAGAACAAAGTTAAGCGTGAAAGTCATAAAGTTGCATTTTTTCGTTTTGATTCGGCGCTGCAAAGGTCTCTTAATGCTGTTAAAATACGCGTGCAAACGTGTTCTCACTTTCGAATGCGAGACCGCGTATTATTTTTTTTAAAGCGTGGGTGTAATAATGTATGAAATTATGACTTCGGATTGTCTTTCGAAACAAGATTATAAAAGGGAAATATGAATTGCGTTGTATTGGGTTTAGATGTATTCTTGTCATTCGAACTCTAAAGTTTAGTCTAGCAAATATATTTAGGGCAAAAGAATACAATAACTGTGTTCGTGTAATTTTTTCCATAGTGACGTTTTATTTACGTCTCATAGTAACAATGTACCGCTCTGTTAAACAATGGAATTAATTTTTTAATTCAATTGTATTTACTCTAACGATTGTATAAAAAGTTATCTGATTATTAAAACATTCTCAGTTTTCCAATCGAAAAAGTTTTCCATCAAGTTTAATTCTATGATAACTGTAGTTCCTCGAAAATATTCGTTGATCAATATCTCGCTGCTCAGAATCAACCGGCGCATAAATTCTTCTTTAACTTCTGGTCACAACCAAAGGGAAATGCACCTTTCATTCACTTTCAGTCTCGTTCGCCTCTTTCATTGTGGTTTAACGTGGGAAGCCGTCCGTAAACTAATAGGCAGCACATCCGTTGAAACCCAGCCATTGAAGGACACGGAGGAATCGATGGACTATTGCCACGTGTCCGGACATAATAGAGTTACAGCGTACATGGGAGGTTATATCCTTAACAGATACGTGAAAACACCGTGAGCACACGTGCATGTGGCTACGACCTAAACATGGCTGTCTCCTGCAATTGTACGAGCGATATATTGGAATATGTACTCCTATTGATCGTACGATAAGAAAAGAGCACAAAATGAAAGGGTAAGTGCAAATTAGTACGGAATAGGCTCATATCATGCGTAGTAATTGCAAAATAAGCAAACCATGCAATAAATTAGCGTATTCAACGCTGGATAATAGCCTTTTTAGAGTAAATAGAGAAGAATAACTGTATACAATTAGTATTTGGATGCGCTAATGCACTAAAGCGAACACAGATTAAAATGTTGCGTTGTTATGGTTATAGATATCATCAGCAAACATTAGGCTTAATTACTGCTATCTTTTATCGGCTTAGAGAAACCTAAGCGCACATTTAGCATAAACAAAGGTTGTATTCAGCATATACTGAGAATATAATCTGGTCATTTCATACTTAAGAAGTATTATTTATGTAAACAGTACTGGCAATCGTATTGTTAGGACACACTGGCTATATAATCAGCAAATGCCAAGTATAAACATAGCACATACCTAGAGATATAGTCACGCATTAATCAAAAGGAACGTAGACTGATCTAAACAACCACAGTGGCAGCAGTACAAGCACAAATAATGTAAACCAATCATGCAGACAGCAAACTAAGCGCTAAGTACTAAAACCAAACTAGCACATTCGTAGATGAACGTGCGCAGCCACAAAAGAGCGGCTTATCATCGTCATTGGCTTAAATGAAGCATTCTTATAATTTCACACCTTCTTCACCACGGAGGACGTATTCCGGGAGCCACAAATAACTCACGCGTTCGGAAACGCAGACATGGAAATCTCACGTCGTGAATCACCGTCTACGGAAATGCTTGAGCACGAATTCCCCTCCCCCCCCCTTCCGTGTAGAATCGAACCACACGAGTTGGCAACATACCCCTTTACCACGCCTCTCATTAGACATCGACAACATCATTAGAGAAAGAAATACTCCAAAATCGCACGACACACGCGGGGCAAAGAGTAGATGGGGCACGCTCCAGCAAAACTCAAACGATGGAGTGGAAACACTCGTGGAGGGTGCGAAGGATGTGCGTGGGCGTAGCGAACGGAAGACGTAAGGGTTATATACCCTTGAGGGGGATCAGAAAAGGGGTACGTGGTCCATGGGGGAGGGTAACAAATAATAAGCAGAGACGGGCTCGCAAAGGATGGTTGGTGAGGGGAGGGAATAAAGGAAATTCGATGGGTACGGATGGCTAAACAAAAGAAGGGGTATGACGAGAATCAAATCGAAAGGGTTCGACGTGGGAATGCATCTGAAGCTCGTTAAATCGAAGTTACGATTTTGAGATTCTAAAAAGGGTTGGAAGTTCATCTATAATGTCTATGGAGTATTAAGGAATACAGTGATGCTATCCCTAAGGGTAGAGTTAGGAGATTTAAGCTCCAGATTGTAGCCAATTTAAGTATAGTTTCTTGAGTAAATACGTCGATATTACTGAGCATTCAATTTGAGGAATTATACGACTCTCAATCGAAAACTTTTGTTAGTAATAAATTTAAATAATAAGGTTAAATATATCGTATTTTTATTTTATACACTGAAATTTTGAGTACCGATATTTTAGATGAAAGGCAAATTAAAATTTCAAATATTATTTCTTCATATGTTTTTATCTGTAAAATAAGTAAAAAGTAATGTTCAGAGTATATCGAATAGTTTATCTCGTATATAATATTGAGTTAACAGTATATTATCCTTATTATAGTTTAAGGAATGAACTCGGAATGATTCCAGAGTCATCATAACATATCGCATTCTTTAATTAACAAAATTTAATTAACAGATTTCCAAATATTTATACTTATTATTTGCCGTTTTTCTGATATCTACACAACACCGCTAAGTCATGGATTGATAGTGTGCATCCCGATCAGCTGAACGCTATGCCTTGTAATTCATTTTCTGGTATATTTTTTGAAATTTTCATGGCTCGGATTGGTAATAGCCCATCTTCGTTAAGCCGTTGCTGGGAAATAATGAAGCTATTCCCTCTCAATTTAAAGTAAATTTCGAAACTACAACCGCCCCTTAAAACTTCGAGGGAGAGGGAGGAAACAACGTTACCACTTTCCTTTCAAAGGGATACGAAATATCGCACTCAGATGGAATTATTTGGTAATGCCCGGTGAATGAAGTTCATGAGAGTGTACAGAACACATTTCGTGGCTTTGTCAAAGAGACGGCCATTCCACGAAGGAAAAAGTTCCATTCGGCGAGCGGATGGGAAATCTCCCGTTGAAGAGCTTTGGTTGATCTTGGAAAACTTCGCCGTACCAACTTGGGAGATTTTTGCTGGAAAGTTAATCTTTAAATTGGAAAAGTTTTGGCAAACACTGCCCAAGTTTCAATTGTCTAATCATTAAATATATATTTTTACGACTGGAATTCTTTGGCGTTTATTGTGAACAGCCGACGGTTGGGTATTGGGAGACCGGAATTTATTCCTGTTTCATTTGTCTACGACAATCCGAAATTGTAAGCTTATACGACAAAGTACAAAAGTTACCATTCCGCTATTATTCATCGTTTAGCGCCAAATTTATCTTCTATTCGTGGTGAAAGGGAATATACTTTTTTAAAATCGTATTAAGGTTAACATTTTCTTATTTCTTTTGAATTTAATGTGAAGCATTTTTGTTGGTGTTAGCATATAAAAAATTTCTTGGTCGAGCTAAATAAAAGGAGCAAACGTTTTGTTAGATTCATCCTTCGTTATGTGATTTGAAAATTGTATCAAATAATCTAAAATTATTGGAATGTTCTGCTACATACATCAGTAAACGTTATTTGCTTACAAGTACCTATCTTTTCCTTTTCAACTTACTAAAATTCAGTCTCTATGTCGATCGTAAAATGAGCATTACATATCCCTGAAGATTTTGTTAAAAAATATAAATATTCCATATTATTAATATTCTATTTCTTATGGATGTAATGGATATTTATTGTTTCAGAATATGTCTGTCTGAGGATATTTAGTAGTTATCAGAGAGTCATATATCCCATCCTATCGGATAGTTAGAGATATATAGGACATAATCATTTATCTTATCGTTAAATATACCAATAATTGGAAAGAATTAGTAAGGACCAATGTAATAGTAAGGGAAATGATGTAGCTACATCGAAAGTATCGTATCCACTAAAACATCTCCAGAAACCGAGAGTGAAAGTATACGTCGAGCTGGAGAAAGTTATTTCTGAAAGATACGGAGCAGAAGAGTATGTGATAGTCATCGTGGTTCAGTGAATCGACATAGGGAAGGCATTCTAGCGTCTCCATGGTATTTTGACGTCCTGTTTACTTCTCCCTCTCCGGTGAACCAAACCTAATCTATATGTATCGTTTCTTTCGCGTGTACTTGGAGTACAACAGAGACCCTTCACATGGGTGAGTTTACCCAAATATTTCACATCCCCTAATCCACGGCATCTTTGGATCAGATTCCTCTCATGTAACACTTTGGACATCGCGTCAAAAAATCAAGACCCGCGTTTGAAGTCGGCATCCGCATAGTTCCGCCTGTCAGAGTTACTTTCTCTGTCAGAGAAATCCCTTTGCCCGCCTCCTCAGTCTGTCAGTCCACGCTGCTCTGTTTGTGGGAAAAGACACGTTCCCTGTAGTTCTCTCTTTCCGCGGCCTTGGATCTCCCTCTGTACCAGTTCAATCCCGTGTCCTTGTTACGCGTTGTTTCCAATCGAGGCGATTGTAGTTGTACTTGCTAGAAGAATCAACAATACTGCCCATTTTGTCGTCCTTTTATAGGAATGATCGTGTAATCTGCCTTAAAGACTGGTGTGTTTTTCATCGTTGTCAGTTTATTATATAATATGACAGTTTTTTCACAACATCTTACAATAATTCAATTTTGTTTCACATAACAATGGCAGATGTAGCATATTCACAACGCTATGTTCTTTTATGATTCCGACAACAGCTTAAATATACTTGGGTGTTTAAGCAATTCATTATTTAATTCTAGTATAATTTATATAATCAATTAGATCTCAGTATAAAGTCTATAAGGAGGAGTATGGTTTACATATAAGTTAATTGTTATACGTTGCCTATGAAAATTGTTTTGGAAGTGGAAAAGATAACTGTGAATGATCCCTCTACATCTAAACGTAATCCGGAATACAATATGATAATTCTTTACGTAATCATCTAATTGAGATTTTAATTTTTCAATGTATATTATTTTTCACTTAATACAGAAGTACCTTACCTAATGAAATTTCAGGAATCACTCATAATGCCTTGTGGAATTTTCATTGAGTATAAATATGGAAAACGAAATTACTTACTTTTATCTTTTCTGTAACATTTTGTAAAACATGTAAAAGGAAAGCTACAAATTTGACGCGTTGAATTACTGTTCAAACAAACTGAATTTTCCTCAACAAGATAGTCCCGTACTTGAGACTGAAGCACTCCCAAAAAATGCTTTTCCCCTCAAGAAGCCATCCTTCTTTGAATATGGGCAGCCAATGGCGTCCGCAGACGCTAAAGGGCAAGCCGAGTGCCTCTATCCTGCTAACCTATTCTCCTATTTACATTCCCCTATTCGGTATTATTCCCTGAGCGCGCCCCTCTTACGGGTACGAATTCAAGAGAGGCCATGTCCCTCCATGTTAAAGAAGTCCCATGGGGAAGGGGGGCGATATGTTCCTCATATGTCGAACAAAAGAAGGGAGAATAATAGGCGGGGACGGGCGAAGGGGAAAGACGCGAAAAGATTGAGTGCCCTCTGAAGATGCAGGTACATTGAGTAATGGTCAAGGTGAGAGAAAGTGAACGGAGGTGCTATTTACCTTGAGGGATCATCGGAAGAATTATATAAAGATGGTATAGAAAAGAATGATGTGACTTTATGGTAGGATGATGCAAGAATGCGTGGGTAAAAGTAGTGTGTGTGAATAGTTGACCAGGAAACAAATGAGTCATACAGAAGAAGATTAGATCTATGAATGTGATGCTCAATATTTGAGTAATTTACATGAAAATAATATACATTCTTTTCCTGGTTAATGCATAGAATTATGTCTGTAAAATGTAAACAACTCACTATAATATAATTAATTAAAGTTAGACTTTTTTGATATTCCTGAGAAAGTTGTTTAAGACTCAGAATAAGTAGCATAGTGTTATGAAGGGTTAAGTGTTGCTTAAAAGTATTATATCCACAAATATATAATATGTTGGATATAATTTTTCGCAAAAGAAACAAATTTATCTCGAAACATGAATAAGTCTACAGCCATATAAAATATCTAAACATAATTAGAGCGATTATTAGTCATAAAAATAAGGAGTAAAATCCCATTGGCCATTACTTATTTATGGCAAAATAATAAAAATGTATTTGTTCTTTGTAAATTCTCTTGACATCCACATAAATCTAAATTTTGTATCATGCATCATTAAATTTCCTTATCTCTAATTACCCCTATAATTGACCTGTAACATCTGTTGACTAAAACCATATTTCAATAACCTTTGATAGACACGTTGAACGTTCTGAAAAAATAGCACGATTTGGTTATCGAGTACTAATGCTGGAAATGCACACAAAATATGGAGGCATCGGGAAAAATTGGATTTTTGCACGGGTGCGATTTGGGAAGGAGTGTTTGCAGGTGAGGTGGAAATCCCAGGGGTGGGTTAGGCGTCGGGTGAAACTCTGTAAATATGGGAACCCAAAACTGTTGATGCGGTAACATGCTGGATATTCTCAATATGATAATCGGTGAAACGTTCCCTTTCTCCCCTTCGTACTGCTTCTCACTCGGTACTTTAATGAAAAGCAGTGCAACCGAGAGGAATGCAATTGTGTGCAAAAAAATTCGCAACAATCAATGCGTTTATTTTATATCACGGATGATTTTTTGTACCGGTGGGAAGGTTTAATTCGCCTACGCAAACCTTTATGTAAACTTGGCTATAAATTAGGCGATCCGCGCAATTGTAAACATCCCTTCAAATCGCCAACGATCTCCGACACCGTTTTGATTTCAAGCCTTAAACTTATAGATCCGATGACGTCCACACACAAGCCAATACTACCTCATCAAGGATGCTGAGTCCGAAATCCGCTTATCGTTTCCCGTTCGATTTTTAACTACGGGGTCATGTTTACGGATCGGAATACCAGAGCCTGGGTTTGTTCCCGAAATTGGAAATGAAATGCCGGCGAATGTTTTTGAAGGAGCGAAAATTCCTCATCCGATATGGAGAGGGCTCGAACACGGATTGCGAAGAGAAATCAGAGGCACTTGTGTAGCGAAAAGCCGGTTAGGGATTATTGATTATGCGTTTCCATAATAAATCGGTGCTTGCGTAATTTCTGCTCGCATGGGAGTCATGGAAACAGGTGAGGTCGCATAGACTGTTCCCAAGAACTTCCAGCAACAAGGTGTCTACGGGTTGGTTGAGGGTTTGAGGTGTAAATATGGATGGAAAAGGAATCGCTTTAGGAAGTGTATTTGAGCTTAAATGCTATGTTTATTAATGTATTTCTTCGGTTCTTATTCCTATCTCAATATTTTCCGTGTATTATATCCTCATTTTTTTACTCAGACCTTTGGTATATATTCATTGAAAGACGAATAATTTTCTTATGAGATTGTTTATACTATTCAGAGCATTTTGAAACTGTTTTCAGAAAAATAAAAAGGTTGTTAGTGATATATTTATATTTTTATATGTTTCTCTACGTATTTAATACATTAAGTAATCCATATTGCCATCAATATCTATGGCTTAAATTCTCGAAATTCAACAACAAATCAAAGTAAAATTGACGACATTCATTGCTTATCTAAGCATCTAAAAACTACATTCATTTTATTATATTAAGATAAAATATATTTCAAAGTAATAACTCCAAATACTCTTCTTAAACCTCTTTGAAGTTTCTCTCTCATGGTAGCCAACGAAAAGGTACCTCTCAATGCACATTTCGGGCGAATTGTTTGCTTATCTTCTCTCGGAGATTATTCTCCGGAAAGGCGGTGGAGAATTTTTCGCGAATACGTTTTTTCCTATTCTAGGTATAGGGTAACGTAGCGGAAATACGAGGCACTCTTATATATATGTAGACATTCTCTCGGCGTGAATTCCTCCCCGAGTTGGAAATGCGCATACATCCAGTGCAAGTTTGATTTCGTATTCAAAGAGAATAAGAAATGCGATACTTGGATAGAGATTCTTTGGCCCCATATCGGAATTTTCGAATCGAAAAGTTCCTCAGCGTATCGGAGTACGTTCATTTCGATTTCGATCGAAATAAGTCTCTTTCTCGATACATCTGAGAAGTGGGGAATATATACACTGAGATTCATTTTAAAACCTGCGAATCGGTGTAAAATTAAGTAGAACTATCCGAAACAGAATATTATTATTTAATTGGATATATGAATGTTTTTACGAAGCTTAACATAACGAGTTACGAGCACTACTTACTGGCACTCCTTATGGAATTCTCGAAAGCGTAATTTGTAAGCGATACAGCAATAATATAAATTGATGATGAACTTGAAATAATTTGAAGACATTCTGATTAGAGAAAGAACGTTTAAAAATATAAGTGAAATGAATATAAAGAAGAATTAGTAAATAGAAAACGAATATAGATATCATTTATACGTGATAGACTGAAGATGTATACATTATTGAGAGTGAAATTGTTAAAATACTATCAGCAAATTATCGTTTTGCGCAATAATTAAGACAAAAGACTAACAGATGCATGTATTGTAGGCAGTTATGATGAGGTGTGGGGTAACAATTGGGTGAAGATAACAATAAAGCAACTCCATTGTTAATTGATTATTACTACAATTATTGACAATTGATACATTGTTGCATGTTAATTAAAGAGATACCGAAATTGTTTACAGATATTTGTAGATTATCATTGTTGTGTACTAACAAACGTTAGCTTTTCAAAGCGTATCGATTCTTATAGACCCATTCACCTGCAAAAGAGAATGGGAGTGACAATCAAGCTTGAGGCACAGATGCAGCGTGAAGGTCGAAAATGAGAAAGGATATCGGGAACGAGTGAAGGAAGAAAGGCAGAATTCATTTGAATAAAGGGCGTCAGCTTAGAAGGGAAAGAGTTGAAAATGGGGGAGTGAAAATAGCGCGAAATGCTGAGAAAACAAACCGTGTTTCAAAGGAGGGAGAAGTGCGTCGATAAACCTCCCTTGATGAAAGGAAGGTGATAGATTAAAACTGTGAGCGTATTTGATGGCAGCGTAAGCTTGTTTCGCCTTAATCTCAAGCAAGGAAGACAAATCCTCAGCGATGAGGAGGAACGATATTTTCCTGCCCATACGCAGAAAGGGAAAGACCGTCTTCCAGAAAGGATTATGAGAAAGGGAAAAACCTTATCTCTCAACCGCCTTGATTTGGGATTTGAGCGTCCTTGCTTGAGCGATATACGTACTCTCATTGGAGGAGCGGAACAAAAAAGCGATGATTATAAATAGATAATCGTGTATCGTTACTGACTCAATTTCCTGCAACCAGTTTCCTATTCGTAGTTTTACGTAGGTGTTTAAGGGGATGATACTGCATAGACGAAATTTTAGCAAGTACCATTGAAATCACTGGTTCACTGTGAGGTATCGAGTATTGTTTTTTTTTTTTTGATTTTAATTATTCCTGTTGATAGTTCACATTGTGGTTTAATTTACTTCAAATTATACTATATATTTTAGAACGAAGCTCAATTCAATCACGTTGGTAAATAATATAATAACCTCCTACATTTCCAATTAGAGGCAGAGTAAGTTGCTGATAAATATTTGTCAATTAATATAGAGTAATTTTAGTATTTAGCACTATCGATGCTTACATTAATTTTATAATACTATATCGTAATCTCCCCACCAAGTGTTTTATTGAAAGTTTTGTTCCATAAGCTGTAGATGTATTGAACTACAATAATTTTCTTAATCCTTCTAGATAAATGTGTCTTTCGAAATTATGTTTGCTGTAACACTTTGTATTACTTTTATACAGCTCGTTCTTTATCGTATGTTTGATGACATATTTGCCAAACTGTTCTGCCTGAAAGGAATGAAGTCTTTAGCCCTCTCCTTTCATTTCTTCCTCAAGAAAAAGTCCATATTCATTGTACATCCTATTCTTTATCATTTGTGCCACTTTTGTCTCACCCAATCCCTTTTTCCTTTCATTTCTTCCTAATTCCTCCCAAAATCCTCTTCCCTTTATCCATCTCCACTTTTCCCGCAACGGTTGCGCAGATGGTCTTACACGGATCCTTCCACCCACTCCATGCCCCCGATTGTCATCTGTTCGACCCCAGCTCCCTCTATTCGGCACAAGGTGGAACCAATTTTGATCCGACACTTTTTGTGTGAGCTGTGTACGCAGGGATAAGCTATTCCTTTGTTATTTGTGGGATAAGTTGTATACCGAGTGTCTTTTCATAATCCACCGCTGTCATATACGTTCAGAAGTTTCTGTTTAAGAGTATCGTATGGTCATAATTGTTCCATTCGCCTCTTCGCTTGCTTATGTGTAGCTAAATACGATACGTAGTAGATTTATTGAATGTATCGTAGTAAAATGTGTGATGATTAAATTTGTTTGTCCTAATTGTTTTAATTTCTTCAATAAACTATTTTGCATTTTTGCAGCCCATTATATTAGTCGTTTACCTTTAGTATTCATACGTGTATGACTCCAAAAGCTGCCGAATTTCACCCTTTCGATATTAAAATTACGTTGAAAAGCATATATACATGATAATATACTTGGTAATGTTTATTTTCTTGTCGAAAAGCTTATGAAAAAAGTGGATGCCTTTACCATTTCTCTGAATATCGTCTGCTGATTGTACCAAACACGTAAAATATGGAATATGAACATCTTTATGAATTCAGCTGAATCTCAATTTAATAATGATATTCATCATTTCCTTTTTTTCTCTTCTACAGGTAGGGCAAGTCTGGATGACTTGCAGCCCTTGGACCTGCCCACAGACTCCGGGTTGTCGAACGCAGTCGGTGGAACACAAAAGCGTATGTTGATCAATCATGGTTCTTCTGGATGTCGTCTCGTATTTGCATGACGATCACAAATCTCAGATTATTATTGTATATTCAAAATTTTGCTTCATGCACAGGCTATCAATATATTGCCTACTCTATATATTATTTTGGAATGTCCAAATTATATTTATTTCCTGATTTAATTATTATTAAAATCATTATTTTAAAATTATATAGCTTTTGTTTTCTGTTGACGCGTTCTGCAATTTCATATTATAATTTATTCATAAAGAGAGTAATTAAGTTAATCATTTGCGCATATATCTGCCTTATTAATTATGGTGTCAATTTACGTTATTATTTTCTCAATGTGGGAGTCATTAAGTAATTTAGCATATTGCTGCCTTATTTCTGAGCATTTAGCACGAATTGTTTGCACTTGTTGTGGCCTTAAGTTATGTCATGCTAAATTGGGATATGTTATTTCGTTGCTGGAAATTTTGGTTATCTGTATGCATGCAGAAATTCTTCTCAGGGAGAACCAGCAGAGTATTTATCACATAAAAAAAGTGAATGTATGTAGTATTTCCGAAATTGATAATAGTATAGAATCAAAATACTATTTATGTGCTGCTCATACAGTAATAAGTGTAACTGAAAAACTTATATTTATCTTAATTAATCTTATGAGACATGAACAGGTATAATATTTAATCTCACATATAAATTATGGTAAAATAATTAGCCTCCGAATAAAATAAATGAGTTTTATAACAAGATTATCTGTTGTAAAACTCATCAGCTTACATTTAATGAACAACTTTATTGGTCAACTTTTCCAGTACAAAGTCACTCCATATAGCAGTAGCATTCCTCCATATTTCCACACCAACTTGGTGAGACATTAGAGGTCGGGGTTATAATTTTATTCACTCATTCGCATTCAAAACACGTTTCGTGAAAGTTGTCTCGTTTCCCGAATCACTTTCTGATATTTTCCACCCGACCGTTTCTGTAATAACACGTTAAATCGTTCGATTCGTTTCCAAGAGACGCACTTTGCATTATTCAGCAGATCATGGCTCCAAATATTGCCGCGAAACTGCGCGAATAAACGCAGTTAGAAGTTAATACGGTGCGAAAATGGACGTTTAGATAGAGAGGGATTTTTCATTATTAAAATCCGTAAGCGGAATGTGTCAATTCATCGCCAAGTCTTTTTTTCCTCATCAATTTTGTATTTCGGTTATCACATTTCTCACGATTCAGATGATAAATCTCATTCCGAGCCTTAGTGCGATCAAAAGCCAATTTGCACGAAGATTACGATTCGCGATTTTTTATGTTATCTCTGGAAAAGTCGATGGGTCGGGTGTTGTTAATTAAGTTAATAGAGAAAAAAGCTTTTTTGTTTAGTTAAAGTATCGAATGTTTTGGCGTATTTTATTCCATTCTCTTGTAAAGTCTCGTGATTTGCGTAATATTCATTAAGATATAAATTTGGTATGATACTTTGTGTATGGGAAATGTAACTATTTGAAATTTTTACATACTGTCAGTCAAGAAAACGGAGAATTTATTTCACGTTTAATAAATATATTTAAACAAGTAAATAACTTGTTTTGCAACTGAATTTTTGAGAATTTTCACCTGTTTTTTGAAGACTTTCTTCTCTAGTTTTTTTTCTGCATATTTCATTGTTTTTCTTACTAATTTCAGATTTCTAATCAAGGTTAGAAATAATCATTAATTTCAAAAGAAATAATCTTGGTAATTTTAATGTTAATTTAAATGCACACAATTAGTACATGTACAACATCACTTTATAAATTATATACTAACATAAAATGTATAATTGGGAGCCAGACTAAATTAAGGTACTTATAATATTACGAAGATTGATTATAATGCTTAAATTTTACACTTACTCTTATATTCTCTGTAGTAGAAAAGTTTCGGTTTTTCTCTTCAAAAACATTGCAATAAAAAAACTGCAAAGCGTTAGTAAATAAGTTTAAGGTATCGACCATTTAGTAAAATTCCTGTTTCCGGCAAACAAATGACAACAAGATTAATATGGATGACTAAAGACTCACTTTCATCGAATTCGAAAATTATTTTTTGGAACTTTATTCTCTTCCCCCGAGAGAGTTTCGGTCCTTGCGACTCCAACTACATTCTCTATCAGTCCAGCTTCCCTTTCGCAATTGCCATTTTAAAGATTCACGTGTTTATTCCCAAAGGTAGGAAATAGCAGGTTGATCGGAATGGGGCATCCTTTCAAAAATAAATACGAAGCAGAAGAGCGGGAAAAAGAGAGAAGTTTTTTACGCAACTCATTTCCTGCTTCGCGATAGATGGGGAATATTTTGTATCGATGACGATCTGGAGCCATTCGCCCGGAACGACGTGGGAGGGTCTTTCCCCAATATAATTCTGAGAGCATTTTTGTATATCTCGATTGTTCTTTGAGTTCCTTCCTCGATTGCCATGGAAACATAATTTGTTTGTAGAATTTCAATGTCAAACAATTCATTGTATTAATTAGAAACAATATGAACTAAGGTAAATAATAATTGACTCCTCTAAGAGTCCTTTTGTTATGAAAGGAGTAAAATACCAGCGATGGAACTACTGTACCAATTAAGATAGAGTATTAAAAACATTAAATTATTTCTCCAAAAGAATTATCATACGAGGTTAATGAAATGAGTTTCAGAGAAGGTTAATTTGTTATTGATTATTTTCTGTTAAATATGGAGGAAAGAGTTTTTTCTTCTGAATTAATATCACCTTCACAAATTTAATACTCTCAACCAATGCCACTTTTCCACAATTCGTGGTTTGGAAGGGTTTCTTGGGGATATTTTAAATCATCTGCAGGCACAACTATGCCTCTTTTATCTGTGAAATCACCTCCAAATATTAACCACTAAATACAAAAATAAATATTTTTGTTCTGGGACCCGTTTTAACATTTTTCTGCGATTTCAAATTTGATTTAGCATTCAATATGTTTTGAGCTCGATTTCTAATTGGATTTGATAGGGCTTTTCACTTGTTAAATGCCGGATGTTACATTTGCTAAAATACGACTCACTGCGATTCAACTTCATTCATCCACCTTTCAACCTTTGTGTTGAAGAGTATCACCTTTAATCATGACCCCGGCACACATTTCAGAAGACCTCGGTTCGAGTTCCACTTTTCGGTCGCTACGTCCCTCTCTCCCGTGAATTTATAGGCATTTCTTTTACATTCCATACCCAGGAAGTGTCCATTCACAAAAATGAGCTGGCACTCGGTCGAACCATCCAAAGACGAGCTTCCTCGTTCCTACCAACAAAGAGGTGCGTCTACCAATAGCAGCGAAAGAAACACAGGGACAAGTTCCTCGGCTAAGGCACGCGAAATCCCAGCGCCGACTTTAATGAGCAATTTGTGCTCGGGATAGAAAACCCCATCAATCCGAATGGCCCCGTAACATAAATTCCAGGAGAAGGACGCATCTCTTCATTAAAATCGGCGAACGGGAAATGACTCGCCGGCACAAACTTAAGGAATTCGATCCGATCCCAGTGTCTCTCCATTCGAACTCCGCGACCGAGATGCTGAAAGGGGGAAGACTACATCGGTGTTGTATACCTCATTAAAATAAAAAAAAATCGCGAGAGGCGAAAGTGGGGGTAAAATTAAGGTTCTCTTTCCTCGGCGCGCGGAGCTTTTTTTTCTCTGTCTTTCTCATTCGGCAGCGATGCACAAGTCTTCCTTTTTATCAGTCCCAGAACTCCCATCTTCCGCTGTTTGAAGGGTATCTATTGTCGTGCCCTTTTTTCCCCTCCTCGCCGTGCCACTTCCACAACCCGAGCAACGCCATTAGGAACCAAAGCGAAGATCGTACGCTGTAATTGAAATCGTGGTGAAGGTGGAACAAAAGAAAACCCGAAACCTCTATTTCATTCCCGTGGCTTTTTTCGCACCGTCGATACCGAACTGTTTTCTTCTCCGACTGGTTTTCACCGGAGATTATAATCATTCTCTGACGTATGCTTCGCAGTTTTTCTCTCGTTCCTCCTCAACGTTGTTTTGTATCTAATTTCCCCTCTTCTGGTTTTATTTCCAACTGGTTCTGTTCCTACCGTCTTCTTTGATTCGTTTATAATGTAGTTTTGGGTTGTTTTATCGCTCATCTTCACTTGTTCCTTGTTTTATGATTGTGTCTTTGGGTTCACCAGGGTTTAGTTCTAGGTCCTCTTTAGTTATCTCTTTTAAACAATGTCTCTTCTTCCCCTGCCACTTTTTCGTAGTTCCATCCTCAATTATTTCTTTTTAACTTAAATATTACTTACTATATTGCCCAACCTTTCTTATTTTCCTTTCTCCTCAATCTATCACATTCCTGTTAACGTTTTCTTACTATTTCTATTGATTTCTCGTCTTCTGTATTCTTTACATCAATTTATCTTCTTCCTTACTCCGCCTTAATTTCTCATTGATTCTTAATATACCTTTTATTCTACTTCATTTGGTCTTTAATCTTTCCTAATTCCTTAATTTTCCTTATCTTTCATTATTTTCCCGCATTTCTTCATCCTCTTCTTCTTTCGCTTTCCATCCATTTTTCATCCATCGTCTTTTATTTCTTCTTTCACTTTTGCCATTCCTTTTTCTCTCTTTTTTCTCCGATTTTTTTGCTCATCTGCTTCATTTCACTCTCTTTCAGCCTCCAGTGTTCCCTTCCGTTCCCTTTCGCTCAAATGCATCCCTTTCTCCTTTTCGTCCACCTCCATTCCGATCCTCTCTTTCAATCCTTTCCTTTTGAGTGTATCTCTTCTTCCGTTCCTCTTTTTTGGCACGCTTCCTCCTCATTTCCGTTCCTCTCTTCGATATTTTTTTCTTTTTCGTGCGTCACTTTTTTCTTACTCTGTCTTTCTTTCATTTGGTTTACTCTTATCCGCAAAAAGTTCTGCTGCATTCCGGGTTCCTTTCTTTGCTTGATTTTCCTTTCCTTTTATCCGTTTAGTTCATTTGCTTCTTTGGAATGTTTTGAATTGAAGGGAATAACTGTTGTATTTAAGTCTAATTGATCTCTTTCATTTTTTCTCCATGTAGGTTAACCGTGTACTACGTTATATTATGCATAACATTATTCTGTCAATTTCTTAAATAAAATATTACGTAATTATTGTATTTTATTTCTTGTTGCATCCATTAATTATTTGCTTTAGCCATTATTCTGCTTAGGGTTGATTTTCAAGCCCGTGTTTCATTTCGATAGAATTGTTTCATGGTAAGATGTTAGCTACGCTGAATGAACTATTTTCTGTCAGAATAGTTTGAAAATAAATAATTCAACTAAAGTTTTGATAATTTTGCGGTTTTCTAATTCTTTCTTGCTTAGCGAAGTTTTTGCAAAGGTATCAGGAAAAAATGTAATTTATATTGGAATATTAATTCATTGAATTTTCAGAATGTAAGTACAGCTCTTGTCATGGTTCTAATCATTAAAGCACTATCACTAGTAATAAAAACAAATGAGACAGACTAAAAATAAAGTAATTACATTAAAAATCGTAATTTTTGATGAATATTCAAATACGCACGAAGACAAATTCAAATCTAACGTCCGTAAGTTTCTATTTTAAGTGTAAGTGTTCCATTTTTAGTGATTAATTTAAATAGCTCGCGAATTCCTTTCTTTAGTTAAACAACCCTTTTTGTAATATTAAACAATCATCTCTTTAAGAAAACACACTCATTCGATTCATATTAAACCTTCTAATATTTACTCTTTCCCTCCACTTCAATTCCAACCCGCATTCCAACCGAGTGTCACTTCTTTGAGTTTCATTTCGCGATGATTTTCCGACCTCTTCCCTTCAATTCATCCCGTCATTGCTTTCTTTCCACCGACTGTTCCCCGGAGACTTTCACTTTTGGATTCAAACCCCCCCCCCCCCCATTCTTCCCTTGGCACCTCCATTCTTTCCTCGTTCTTCCTCCATAACTCTGCCCTCCTGCCGCAAACCACGCCTTCCGTCTGCTCTCCTTCTTTTCCACCAGAGGGAACACGGCCGCCCATGAAGACCGCCACGGTAAATTTTTCACGTCCATAAGGTTCTCCAGGAGTCCGTGCGTGTTGCATAGGGGTGCCGGAAAGACAAAAGGAATTATTTACGATACAGGGTCTTACTGTTTTTTCGTGGCCTTCTCCATCTCTTTGCCATTCCGGTGGGAAGGTGCAGGTCGGGACCCGGCTCCTTATCCGGGCGTTCCTTTTCCTATCATTCTTAGCTCTCTCTTTGGAAATGGGGAAAGAGTTGGTTTTTCCGTGGCTACGTTCGAGTGTCTACGCTTTAGGGGAATTTTGTGCAGAATGCTCGCTGAATTCGGCTGGAAATGTAATGCTCCTTTCCAGGTATTGCCTCCCAACGTAGTGGTTTGCTTTTACGCGAAAAGTATTTGCCCTTCTTGAGTCAGCGTAGCTTTCCTTTCTTTGGTGTTCGCCTTTAAAGTGGTATAAATCTTTTAGGGAAGTTTGAGATTATCTACTGTTTTGTTTTATACATGTAAAACCTTTCTCTCTGTATTTACAATTTATAAGCGCTGTTTGATTCAATGTGGTATTAGCATTCCTTTTATTTGAATTATGATTTTCAAATTACGAAATAGGAAACGGTAGAAATGTAATGTTTATATTGCAGAGGGTGATTACTTTATTTAGTTTATATATGACTTGCACTCCTTACATTTTATTTGTCTAAAAGTTAAAGATCGGCGTCAAATGTTTAAATATTAAAAATTTTAATATATTTTCCAAATTTTATAGACATTAATCCTCACTTAAAAATGATCTGTTAATTTATTATATATATCTGTTAATGATATGTTATTCCTTCAAAGACTCACTGAATCTTGTACTGAATTATTTCCTCAAAAATAAGTTGCTATAATAATCTCAAAAAGGATTTAAAAAAAGTTATTTACAGCATTTGACGTTAAGCAATCGAAAGATAATATGAAGAAAAATTTAATTGTCTTATTTATGTTTAAATTTATAAAATTAGTTACGAATTGGTTACGGTACAGAAATTGCAATCGCGTATTTCCTTTCAAAACAAATACTCGCCTCTAATTCGTATTTCTCCCTATATATTCTTCACAGAGCTTTATAACCATCATGCAAATTCGAGCTCTATCTTAAAAATGATAATGACCGAGTGAAATTTTTCAATCAAACACATTAATCTATTTCCAAGAATTGAGTTTAGAAAACAACAGAGAAAAAATGGAACGCTAAAGAGAAATTTCCTCGATTTTCAAAATGCATCGCATTTATTAATTTCATCTGTTCCGAACATTGAATTCCTAACGGCAGATGCACCGCTATACTATTTCGTAAGCAGCAAAGGATTGAATTCGAGAGGAAAAAAACAATTTCAGCTCCGCATAAACGGGAATTCGAAGCTCTGCTAAAACCGCCGTCCTTCGCAGCTTATGGCAATCGCTTCGGGGAATAGTCCTTCTCAATGTTTTTATCCTCCGGAAAGCACGTTTTTCTATTATTCCGCCCTCAGTGTCCATTTGCGAAACTGTTAATGCAACCTCTCCTATTTTTGTTGCAATATCCCACGGAATTTAATGCACTTAGTCTTGGGCCTTAGTGCTGCTGGATTTGAGGAATTTGCATGGGAAGGGTGGAGTAGGACACCCAATCGATTTGACCTTGTTTTGACTTATGGAAGTGGAAATGCGGAACAGTTCGCTTTGAAATGTTTGCGAGGATTTCTCCCTCTCTCTGTGATGTGGTGCCCCTTTCATACAGATCGATTCGCGGATGTTTGGATTTATTTGGAGAATCCGCGTCGATTGTGAGCTCGTATTTCGGACATATTTAAAAGTTCCCTTTATCAAAGGTTTTCCATTAAGTATGCAATCGCTGCTTTCCTTCTTTTTTAAAAAGGCAGGGCATTAATTGAGAAATTATTACATTTAGTACTTATATTTTTAGATAAAGTGATTGGAAGTGATTTAAAAGAAGATAAAGTTTCTCTTTAAAGTACGAATTATTCCTTTTCTTTATCCTTTTAAAGTATAATTCACCCTATATAAGAATTACCTATACAAGAATCGAATTGCCAATTAGGAAAATGCAATTTATAAAAAGTAGAAAATGTAACTATTAGCAAACTGTTTAAGAAAATTTTATGAGTTTCAGGAATAGAAAAATGAGTCATTCATTGATTTATTCACTGAATAAACCACCTGAAAAATTATTTAAAAAGAAGTAAAGCCTTTAACTTTACCTTAATATGGTATTCCGATGATTAATTTATAAAGGATATTTAGAAGACATTGCATACTAGTTATAGAATATTTTTTAGACTAGTTCGAAGTTTACGCAATCTAATATATAATTAATGATGATACTTTCAGTACATATTTTCTAACATTAATGCTATTTTAGTAACAAATCTTGAATTAAAATACCTGAAGATGTTTCTGGTTACAATTTCTTCAAACGAGTTATCATAGCTCTACTTCGTGATTCAAACAAAACTATTTATCTATAGCCAATGTGCAGAATGTATCGATTGAAAGCCTATAAACAGCAGGAGACAAGCAAATAATAATTCTTTATTGGGTTTTTATTCTAATTTTCTTCACATATTCTGCAACAAAGATTCTCCGGAAATATATAAACTAGGACAATATAATCGAGTTCACCGATGTTCGATTATAACATTCACTAAAACCCCCCAAAAACGTCTTAATTGCGTCTCCGCAAAGCGAAGCTTTAAGCGGTCGCATTTAATTCGGAGCGCAATTATATCGCAGTGATTTCGACCGGTTCCGACGTCCGGACGAAGTAATAAGAGCGCAAGGAGGTAATTTGTTTAAGTGCCTCAAAAAATCGAGTCCCTCTCAGGTTTTTTGGGAAGAAAGGTTCTTCATCAAAACGCTCGTCCGGTTTGGAAGGATGAGGTTCTCCTGCTTTAGCGTTTTGTTCAGGTTTTCCGCCATTTTTTGCCGTTTTGCTTTCTTTAAAAAAACCGACGTTCTTTTGATTCTTTTGCGGGAAGAGTTTTAAAACGGCAAACGCCGTGAATTTCTGAATTACGTTTATTATTTTTTTATTTTGTGTACCAATGTAGAATGGGAACCCGGAAAGTGGTTGATGATAAGAGTGGTCTTCATTAAGTTTCCAATTTGAGAGATAATTAAGATTCTAATATGAGTATTGCGGGATAAACAAAGAGCATTAACATCTATTTACGTTCATTGGTTATGTGATTTAAAAGGGTTCTCATGGAAACGGGGGAACCATGGAACATAAATATTATAGTAATAGGTTATAGGTTTAAGAAAAGGTAAATTATGTGCATTACATTAGTTTTGATAGCAAGCACATTAGTTTTAATAGCTTTCTAATTCTACGTGTTTATTTGGATACTTTAAGAAGCTTTTAAATGGAATTACATCTTTGTTTGAACTCTGGGTTTGAGTATTAGTTTTTTAAATGCTTATTATAGTAGTTTCTCATTCTGACTACAATTAGTGACAACATTTTAAGTCGAATCAGATCTGTTTTATACAATCGCATGTTTTGAGGAGTAATGATTAAAAGGATATCAATACACCATCTTCGTTTTTCGTAACAAGGAAAAATCTTTATTTCGTAATTTATAGATGCTTTTTCGAGTGTTTTAAGAGGAAGAAATTCTTCAGTTAACTGAACAAAGGGAGGATTTATTCCAGATGGAAAAACTCGATTCGAATAGCCGTGGAAGAATCCATCTGGATTGGAATGAAAAATTTCTGCACTGCACAACTTTGAGATGTTCTGTTTCGTGAAATAAAGGGCCATTTGGAAATTCTCAACATCTATTATATCTGGAGATTCTAATCGGGCCATTTTTACTTTCTCGGAACACGAACTCGGGTGAAAGTACCGCTATCGCTTCGAATATCTATCTTTATAGTTTTGAAATACGTTCATTGAGGTTGGAATTTTGAGCAAATTTTCGCTAATATGATTTTATCACTCATTCGGTTGCACAAAAGAGTTTTTTGTAAAGTATGTTCAATGCATTTTTCTTCCACTATTAAATATTCTTTGAAATTGATTGAATGTACTAAAGTGTAACAGTGAGAATCTTGGGAATTGTATAAATTTTTAATGGAATCAGGATTGAATTTTCCGTAGTTTTTATCCATTAATATATTTTTCTTAATAAGTGAAATTGAAAAACGTAATGTTTATGTAAAAGTATTTTGATACTCTAGTTAAATTTTGAATATTATTTGAAATAACTGCATACAAGTAACCGGTTGTTTAGCATAAAATTGTTTTTGTTTTAAAATTGTAAAATATTTCTGTGTAATATATATTTCGTTACAATAATATTTGCACATTTTTTATTGTCATACTTTAAACATTATTCGTTTACTTCTTATTCCTTTATAATACTTATTTTTTAATGAAACTCTTTAAAAATGCTGAGATTAAATTATAACTTATGAGTGGATAGTAGATGATGGTTTTTTTCACTGATTTATAGCAAATACTTCACGATTTTGTTTAGAGTAAAGACTAGGTACGTATATGCTTTGAGTCATAACTGACTTCCAGCAGAATTCTGAGCTAGCCAAGTATGACAGCAAATGTTATAGATATCTGTATGGAGATGAAAAACATTAAGCTCCTCCAGCCTTTTGGAAGTTTTAGTGATCCGTTTTTGAGATCGAATCCAACCCGTCAAAATTCTGTGTAACACTGCAAATGAAATCCCTTTTCCCTAAGGATTTCGATATGCTGCTCGTTCCACCATGGCAACCACAACCTCACGATCATATTGGAGAAGCTCTCATCGATAGCACGCAGTTTGAAGGCGGTATTTTCCGCTGAAGATAGCGGGCGCTGGTTTTCAGCTCACCTCGGGAACGATCATCTTAGGGAGTGGATTTCAAACGCGTTTGAGTGCCGCCCGCCTCGGGGATGAAGACGGAGGAAAAGGGATGAAAAGTGGTGGTTAGGGTAGCAAAGGGCGTTGAGGAATGAAGAGATCCCAACCCCTCAGGGTGTTGACTCGGGTGTTTGGGTTTCTCCTGCAAGACACTGATTTATTTACGGCGGGGTAGGTTCAGGGAGAAGAAAGCCTTCTACCACCACGCTAAACCTGGAAGCCTACGAAACAAGGGCAAAGACGGGTCCTGGAAAGGGTTGCTGGAAGGGAATAGAAAGGTTTGTCTGGAGAAAGTCTAAAGGAAGTTAAAAATGTTTATTCGGTTCCTTTAGCTTACGCTGCAGATGCATCGGGGGATTGGGAGAAAGTGCCCCAGCGGCCGGTGTGCGTCACGGTCTGCGTGTGGGGCCGCATCTGTTGTCGCTGTCTCATAGAACTAGACAGTTTCAATTGTCAGGGGTCTCGTGTGTTTGTCGTTCCTCATCCGAATCGATACATCAGTCGCAGATGTGCGTCGTGTCGAATGCTTGATTGTGGACGTCCAAGCCCATTGAGATTCGTGCTTTGGCGATTTTCCCCGATGGGTAGGCGACATCGCGGTATGACAGCGCGAAAAAACGCTTCGGATATCGTTGCCGGTGAACGCGGTCGCACGGAAACGAAGGGATGGATTTAGTTATTTAGTTATTTTTGTTTTCTATCGCTACCATAGATGTTGCGGATACTGGTGATGGATACAGGTTGATTGAAGAATGAGCGTACTGTGTAGGTAGTGATCATCTACTTCTCTTCGAAGCTAACATTGGTATTAACTATTTCTTTTGCCTTTTATTACTACACGCTCGTAGATTGGAGGAAATGTAATGCCACAAGCGTTATGATGACGTAGTAATTACGCTATTTAATTATAATGAAGCATGACTATCTTCTCAGCGGAAGAATAATTCACAACAATATCTTAGAGATTTTTTTCTATCTTCTTCGTAATGGCTATGACATTTAATTCTTTTCTAGAAGCAAACCAAACTGAATTTAAATTCATCAAATCATAGAAAATAATTTTCTTTGGATGCTACAAGAATCCAAGATATAATAAAATCATTCCAAAAAATTCTGTAAATAATTGCAGCTGTGGTCGGTATTTTATTTTATAATGAATCATAAATATACAAGTTTGGCATTATTTTCATAATGAAATCAAAATGAAATGTCTTTTAAATAATTATTTAGTAAATACAAATAAATAAGCTTTAGATGGTTATTTTTAAAAAGAACCTAATATGAAGCTAGAGTTGCTATTAATTTGTTCTTTGCACGAGGATAAAAATGAAGCTCTAAAGTTCTTAAATAAGGTTAAAGTGAAGAACTTAAAATGATCTTAAATGCTTATGAATATATTTGTCACCAATTCTATTTTAGGATAACGTCGCATCCTCTTCTGTGCTTTCCGATTGACAGTGCTACCTTGCTTATGCACACCCCTTGTTTGCTTTTAATCACTCGATGCCTCAGCTGCTTCTCTGTGAGTTAAACGTGGATGGCTGAGAAATAATCTCCGTCATCATTGCTCGCGTCCGGTAATCTTTACCTCTCCATCGTGACCTCCTCTGCCCGTGATTTTTCAGCATCCGGAACACGAACAAACGCGAGTGTGTCGCATCATTACATGGAGTAGGACTCGAATGTATCGGTCCATGAGCACACAGCATCCGTGATCCCGTTTTTGAGCTACTGCTGAGCGATAGACGGCGTAGTGCTCAAGTCCTCTTGCATTAAACCACTGCTCGATATCGGTGGTCGTAATTTTGAGGCTGAGCATACGGCGAGTGAATCACGACGTCAATTCGGATTACGCACCCGTAGTTAGAGCGCCCGTGCGGATAAAGTGGAATGATGTCAATACACGGAGAAGGAAAGTGCCGTGTCGTTACCGATCTCTTATCCGAGAGGAAGCTAATGTGTAATTTAATAATACGGGGACGATAAAATGGATGCACGTCGAGGTTTGTGTGTCAAGTGAGCGCTGATGCTTAACAGGAGTGCATCAAGGTCTAGTTCTAGGGCAACTTTAATTATAGGTCTTCGATACCATTCTATATAGGCAAATATGAAATGGATCTCTACCATTGAGAGCTCGTATTTTACGATTTATGATTGGGTATCCTATGATCACGAGGTCCGATGTTGATACTTCATATATTTTTACTACAATTTGTTTTAAGAAATTAAATATGCATATAAGGTGTTTCGCTTGTTAATTAACACAGTAAGAGAGTTAGGAGTAAGTAATTTAGTTGATACTGAACTGCTTATCCAATTGATGTTTATACGACTTCCGATACGATAGTTAATTCCGAAAATAGATATTAATTTATAAAAATGATTCATAATTTAACTGTAGAAGCTTACATATAAAGAAACTGTATAATATTACTTGTCATATATAATTGCGAAATTGAATCAGGTCTTTTTTGAGTTCATTATACTTTTGTTTTGGGTTGAGTTTCTTTTCAGGAGCCAAACGAAATTAAGGATTTTTTTTGTTATTATAGAAAAAATTGGCCAAAAAACTATTCTTGCACTTATCGCAAACGATTTTCTTTCCATTCTCTTTCTTTCGAAGATAATCTTCCGTAATGTAACACCCGGTCATTTTCCGCAACAGCAGTCTGATGAGACTGAAGGACGTCTATTACGCAGTTTCACGATGTATTACCAAGGCACGGGACCCACCCATCAATTCACTCCGATAAGGTTGGCGGAAGGCAAACGTGCAGAAAATGTTGAGGCACGGAAAAGAAAATAGCCTAGGACGCAGAGGTGGGGTTTATGGGATGGGTGTGGCGTTAACACGCCAAAGGAGTCCTAGTTAACACGATGCTGACGGTTATGAGCTCGTACTATACTTAATTAGTTACAGACCCACTCAGGTGACTTGAATTGAAGTAGTTTAGCAGGGAGAGGTATTGTGTTTTGCATGTGCCAATTTAGACATGAAGTATCCATGATGCTAAATGGAAAATAATATGTGAAATATAACTGCAAATATATATGCAGGAAGATCCATTGTATGTATACAAAAATTGCATTTAAGAATTAGGTATTTTGGGCGGATGCTTAACCGGCCCAATAAATTTTAATACGATTGAATTGTTATATGTAAACACATTTAGAGAATATTTTATTTTCTTTGACCCAGCAAACATTTTCATTTGAAAAATTTATTGAAATGCATTCTAATATACGTGTTCTTGAACTCACTTCGTGGTTCAATACGATAAAACACTGCTTTATATCACAATCTATTTTTAAAATAATTGGTTAATTGTGAATACTTTATGCTTAATGAATATATTTAACCGCCTTCAAATAGCCTAGTAAAATTTGCCGTTCATATGTTCTACAACTTCTATTTCCTACGTCTTGTATCAAAGTATAAATTTCAAAATAAGCTTCTTCTTCATCGTAGATTATTAATCTAATCTTTGCTCTACGTGTCTTCCTTTTTATATTAATCAGAACGTATGAAATGGTTTATGAAAATATCGTATAAAGAATAACTCAAAGACTTTTACTCTTCAGAGCGCCAAGTAATATCAGCACATACAATTTACGCAAGAAAGCAGAGTAAGGATCTTAAAAATTTTGATAAACTTCCCCGCATTGGCCCTCTCATATACTCATCTTCGGTTGATGGTTATCAAAGAGGGCAAGTAAATGATGCAGCGAGGGAAAGGCGCCCGCGGTTCGCTCCTTCCGTCATTAATCACTTAAGCAAAAGCGTGAGTTATTGGCCATGGCTAAATTATCGAGAACGCTAGGGACGGAAAAAGCAAAGAACGAAACATCAATTCATATTTCGTCCTCCAAGACGTCAGTCTCGAACCCAGACTAACGTTGCGATGGAAACTACGGGAAAGGGAAAGCAAATTATTCACATTCGCATAATTTCAATTTAAGAGGACTGCAACGGTTGACGGATGGCCGCACCGAGAGGGGTTCTAGAGACGTTCGCAAGTTTCCTTCTTTCTTCTCCACAAGCAAATTGCTCCCCTACAGAAATCCGGGAGCAATCTTTAATTTCCGGACCTTAAGGAAAGACCCTTTCCCGAAAGGGCGCGAAGAAAAGAGGAAAAATTAAAAGAGATATAGGCTTCGAGAAAGAAATATGGAAGGCGCTCGGTTCCTTTGTTTTTTTGCGCAAAATGGACGCCCCATCTGCGCCCCGTACCCCACCTTTCGGAGCGTGGGGGAAATAAAACAAATATGGCGATATGAAAGTTTATGAAGGGGCACATGTGAGAGATTAATCAATTTAAAAGAAGGGAGGGGATGAAAGAGATGGATGCAATCAAGGGAAGAAAACTCAACGGGGTGGATGGGAATCGAATTCTCATGGGGAAGAAACTTTAGGTATAAGAGGATTGATTTATTTGAGTGTATTGATGACGGTGTGGTATTATTTCAGAGTTTATCCACGCAGTTTTTAGGTGTGAGGAAATTTGCAATTTTTTTTCGATGATGAATCAAATTCGAGAGAGTGCGTCGTATTTTTTTATCTGGTGTTGTTTTCTCCGCTTGGAGGTATTATAGTCCTGGAATAACACCCCAAAGTAAGGAATGATATGCCATAGGGATTTTCTGGTGCTATTGAAATTTTAAATAGGTCTTTAAAAACTCATATAGTCCTCGACTTCAAATGTTAATATTCTTAAGGTACTCTTTTATAAAATTAGAGAGGTGATGAACTGCTAGAGTAATCGATGATGATGGAAAAAAAGTCTAAAAAAATACAATGTTACTGATGCAATATTTGTTTTAGAAATTTATTCTCGCACCCTTTTTACAGTAACTTTTCAAAGTGAAAAAATGTAGAAATATATCGAAGCAAAAGTTGTGATGCTAACCGTCAATTAAAAATCCTAATACATTACATAATTTCAAAAAATCCCCTCACCTGTAAATAGTGATGAATTATAATTATAATTTAATATAAAGGTTCCGTATTAAAATTTAAATTTTTAGTATTATTAATTTATTGATCGTTTAAATTTAAAGGGCTAAGCTAGATAGCTACCAGTTGGTTGGATAGAATATGCGAATTCAAATTATTCTTTCAGGAATTTTTATTTGTAAAAGCAATGCTAAACTATATCTTTCACGCAAGTTTTACTCTTATTGTCCTTGGTTTCTTACGACCATTTAGAAAAACGTAAAACTCCAATCCTCGAAAAAGTACCATTTCTTCCCGGATTTATCGCTCAATAAAAAAGCCTTAATTGAAACTGTTCCTTTCCCAAACAAGACTGTGAGCCTGATTTAAAATCTCGTAACGCATTCATTGTTTCCATAATTTCTCGAGCCAGACTCGTATTAACTCAAATTAATTGCGAATTCGAAAGCGCTCCTTTTTTCGGAATGTTAACAAACTCAAAACGAAATCCCTTCCGCGGGAATGGCTACACAGCCGTGAATGTTTTTCGGAATTGATGGCGAAAAACAGCAATCACGCTACGGAAGGCTCACTTTCCCATTTGACGAGAGACGCTAGCGCTTCGACGGCGACTAGCGGATTTTTTCTCAATCAACTCGCTTGATTACGTACTATTGCCGAAAGGGGTATTTCATTTCGGGAACTATTTCATAAACATCGATTATGAATTCCGTTTGAATTATTCCTAGGAAATTTTCAACCGTTGATACATTTCTCTTTCAATCAACTGACAGAAAATTAGGTCCGATATTCGCGGTGTTTGACGTATTCGGATTTGTTTTGTTTCGTATAGAATTCAGCTTACCTCATTCCTTCGAATTGACGGTCTCGCATTTTTAATCACCTTCAGAAACCCGTTGACCTTAAATTTATTAAGGAGGATTTTATTCAGTCGACAGGTTTAATTAAACGTTGTACGTGTTGACCGTAATTCAGGGTTCTGTTCCTTCCGAATTTCCAAATCGGCTCTAATTAAAGTTCTTTCGATTTACGACCGTGAATTAGTCAAGCATTCCCGAACCAAAGAAACACACAAAGTGCTAAGTCAGATACAATTTTCTGGTAATGAGACGCTCTTCTGACCTTTCCATTCTGGAAGCTTCATTTGTCTCTGTTTTACGTAAGCATGCTTTCAGGTCGGTCTATTAATTAAATCCCAGTACTTATATGGAGGCGACAAAGGAATTGTGTGTCTCTACTTCTAGGCTTTAATGATTCATTAAATCCGTTACTGTCTGTAATGTGCAAAGCGTCTAGCGTGACATAAAGGAAGAAATGGGAGGACATTGAATTAAACTATCTCCATGGTATTGACATTGTTGTTATCATAACCGTACACTGTCAAAGCGATGCATATTAAAATGCTTTGAGATTAAGTTTATGATGTCCCTCCTTTGTAATCAAATTTTTATTTCGTGGATCGATTGTTTGACAAGATAAGATATAACTCAAAGTTATCAATTGAGTGGAGATTTTGTGAGTTTTTTAGTGCACATTCGCGTAAATTGGCATGAATTTGCTTAATTAAAGTAGAGATTTTAACTTTATAACTCTCCTATACATGGCGTTATAGTTCATGTAATGTAATTCATCATCGTTTGCGAAAGTTTGAACCATTTGGGAAAGAATTAACTTCTTTTGAAATCCATTCCAGTTTTTTTAAAGTTTTTTTTTGTTTTTGGTTAAAGACTATTGAATGTATTTTATCAAAATGCTCCCTTAATTTTTAATGAAAATATTGAGCAAATCTCAAGCATACCGAACCCTGGTTTGATTAAACCCATTTGGTTTGATTAAAAGTATATACTTACAATAGTGGTTACCTAGTTACCTACTAAAGTAAAATCATTATTCCATATATCTCAGGAATGTTTCATTAATTCAGCTTATTCGCCATAAATTTCCGACAGAAATTTTTCGGATTAGTCATTTATTCCGAGTATTAGCAATTCATATATTTCTCAGAGAAAACTTTACGCCTTTTCCGAACATCGCATCGCTCCCAACCCATTGAATATACAAATCAGATATCCGGAATCCATCAGTGGAATCCAATCACGACAGGCGCAATACGCGATAAGCTGCTTTATCGGCACGTGATAACACGTCAATGATCCTAAATTCACCCTCTTCGATAAACGGCAAGGCATAAAATTCCCCGATTCGGAATTAAGATCCAATTTATTAATCATCCAATAGGAATTAACGCACCCCTTTCATTGCAGTCGTCTCTTTCGTCATTACCAAAAGGAGCGTCGAATACGCAACAATCCCAAAGCAGTTCTAATCTCCATTTTCCAGTCCTAAATATACGTCGGCGACCATTTCCCGCGCACAACTTTTCCAAGGCTTAAGAGCGAAAAGATCGCCCGGGGCATTATTCAAAACAGATGTCCCACCTACTCCCACGCACCTATACCCTTCTCCACGTCGTTTTTTTAAAAAAAACCCTCCCTTAATCTCTCCCACCCATCGTATTTAATTACGGAAACCATGGTTACGAGAAAAAGGTTTTTTTGTTGCAGAAGTAGGCGAAGAGTGGGGGATACGCACAAATGACGCAGGAAGGACATTTCTCGGAAGGATGGATGAGAGAGGATGCAGGTTTTCGTGGAGAAAAATTTCTCTAACGCCCCAACCCCCCTTGTGTTGGCATAACGACTGCCTTTCAAGATGTGTCGTTTATCGTAGTTGCAATGAGGAGAACGTAAACTTGGGAGATTACTTGAATGATAAGCGAGTGGAAGAGATGAACTCGATAGGGGATGCTTATCCGTTTCAAGAGCCTTTGTTCGCTGTTTACTAAGAAAATGTTTTACGATAAGCAGTGCTGAGTATGTAACGATTTAGTGCTGGATTGAGGGACTTTATTTCTCGGAAACGCAAACGAGACTGTTTCTAGAAATGCTTTAATCAAAATTCTCAACTTTGAGGGGCGGAAGGTACCTCAAGGATTAGACTTTACGTGAAGAGAGAAGATTGATCCTGGAACAGCGACTGAGTCTATTCAGGGAATTTTCACTTATATATGAGGTTTTGTTGTAAACACGATTTTATCTGAATAGTTATCGTGTGATATTAAGTTTATCTTGGGTTTAAATGAAGAAATTTAAATATTTATTAGTATAACTTTACTTGAAGGCAAAGTAAGTTTTAAAATAAAGAAAATAATTTATAGCTATGAATTAATAAAATGTTTATGAATCATTTCGTTGGTCCATATGGTGATAGTTAATTTATACTTCATTTCCATGGTAACTTTCTGTATCCCTTAAAGTGCTATCGTCAATTTGGCATTCATTAATTAATAAACTTCATTTCTACGGATTTTTGGAAAAGAAAGACGAGAAATAATTATTAGTATTATTATATTAGAATCGTTGCTATGTAGTATCGAAGTAGTATTAAAATATCAATTCTTAGACAAAATGCGACGATTTGGATGCTCGAAGCTAATCCTATATCTCGTTGAGCGTAAATTCCAGCACCATATGTGCAGTGTTAGCTTAGGTCTGCACTCTGTAGCGGCTCCGCTGACATACTAAAGCGATTCACCTAAACTTTACGATGACCGCGGTAAGGCGATATATATATGAGGGACTGAATTACGCCGATTGCTTTCCAAGACCGTATCATATTTCCGTAGTTTATCTCCAGATAAAGAGTTAAACGTCCACTTCTGTACTGAACCAGCTTCTCCGACCCAGTGGATTACTTTCAACGGAATATGCTGTGGATTACGATTGTGAATCATGAACGTTTGATTTAGAATGTCGGTTGTGTTTGGTAAATATCCTACTCGGGGGTGATTTATATTTAGCTATTGGTCGGTAGCTTATTGTTCTAGTTCACCCTTTTTCTACCTGATTTGAATTATATGATTTTAGTTACTTAAATGCCCATTTTACAGTGTTCTCGCTATGCTGAGAATATGGCTCATCTACATGTTTTAACCTCTCACATTTTTTTCATTACAAAGATTATAGTTCCAATAATTGCGTTTAATCGAGTATATTGTTATCAGAATCCTCACGAATTTATGAACGCAAAATGAATATTGTGGTACATATCATTGATAGACTTCCAGTGAACTAGACTCAACCTTTTCTAGTAATAACTCGGAAAAGCATTGTTTTCCATAAGGATTAATGTATTAGAAGTCCTTAGAGAAGCGAGCTTTTCATTACGCCGCTCACGATTCTGATGAAAGAGTAGAGACTGGAATATTTCGCGGAGAAGGGTACGGTTATTTTAAGCCAAAAATAGGATAATTTAATTCTCCGTTTCTAACTTCACCACGGAACCGAGCGACTTGCAGAAAATGCACGCAAGCTTTCCAGGTTATCCAATCTAAATTTAGTTCGGAGTTTATATTTTCCAGAAACTTTATTCGAATGATTTACGATACGTTTGATCAAATTATAAATGCTATCTTATGCATTTATAAGGGTTTTTTTATTTATTACGAAATCATTATTTAATTTTTTGTTTAATGATTTTAAGTCGTAATTTAGGTCATCATTCAACTTGCAACGGTTGAGGGAATGAATGAAATTACAAACTGTCTGCCCAAAGTAAGGATAGGCAGCTATACCCAGCAGTCACTGAATGTCACTATATTTCATCCCTGTTCCTAAAATTCATCTTATTAAAATATAGGTTTATCATTTGTTGACTTTTTATTAATGCCTGCTTTAATAGTTTTTATAAGATTAAATTTCGATGATATACTAGAGCTACATCTAACATCAATAAATTATAAATTCTTCTTTGAATTATTATTTATTAGGCGCTTTCTTCAGGATATCGATTTACTCTGCTTTTTAAATGGACTTGGTTGGAAATATAAAATCATTATAATTTTCCCATCCTGCGTCTATAAATATAAAGGAGAAGTAATTATAAGCTCACTTTTAGTTTTCTCTCTGTCTGAGGTTAAATATCATTATTTCAATAGGGTAATTCAACTCCATTCCATGTTGGATTCAAGATTATCTCTGAAATCTGTTTATTTGCGTCCTATGCCAATCTTACGGGAATTTTTGAAGAGAGAGATAAAATGATGGACACATCCTCTTAAAATCGCTCTCTTTCTTTTTCAACGGAGCGTATCGATAAAAACGTATCGCAGCGAAAAGGATTTTCAACCATGAGAGTGAAACCCCAAACGCAATTTATTATCCCATTCCAATTTCCGGGTTTGAAATATTTTTTCCCAAAGTGGATCGCAAAGGCATAAAGTTATTCGCCGCGTAAAGATAATGAAGGATTTCGCACGGTTTCCAACATTGTGGTAATTTAGGAAGAGCTCTAAATGGAAAGGTTTTTGGGGTGGTTTTACTCAAGAGGTTTATGAATGAACTTGACTCAAGAATCGATAGAATGCGCTCCACCGTTTTTAATTTTTGCGTAGTTACTATTGTTGAAAGTTAGCTGTTGATAGAGAAAATTTCATATCTCGTTTACTTATAGCTTCATCTTTTTATTCTTTATTTTCAGAATGATACTTTCATATAAATTAACTATGAATAGGTGTAAATGCAACAATTATGTTTGTTGCATGATTTTCAAAGCTCTATTTATAGTATTCGGTTAAAGTCAGCCTATTCAATGAAATTGCACAATATAATGAAACAATGTGTGTTTTCGGTACAAAATGTAATGAAGCAATGTGAGGTTTCGGTCTAATAAGGATACTCAATCAGTTCACTAAAAAAAACTAGTAGGTTAATGTATCGTTTAATTTGAAGTGAGACAATGAATCTCATTGAATATTAGTAATTATTTCATTACAGTCCACCATCCTACGTAATTGTTTCGCAAGTATACGCTTCAACTGTGATTAAGAATTAATTCGTCATTCATTGTATTTGAATTGGATGAATATTTTCTTATATTCTTTACTCTATGATTCTGTAGCCATATTTTTCTTGCCTACATTAGGACCTCTTTACATTTTCTTATAATTACATAGGCTGTATTGAGAAACGACAGAAAATGATTCCTTTTAATTATTATTTAATAAATTAATTCTTTGTTACTCTGTAATAAAATATATTTATTCATATTTACACACTTTTCATTGAGTATAAAACATATTTAAGAAATGTAGCAGTAGCAAAATTAATTTAAATTCCAACTGCCATTGACCGACGTAAATTTCGGCATTTAAAATCGTAATTCCAGAATTCCTGCGCATGTTACGTTGGAGGACTTAATAATATACATTAAGATGTATGTGCAGGATATAACTGTGCGACAGTTGGCTTGTAGATCTACATTTTCCCCAATTCGCGTAATACCTCGTGATCATCGACATCTGCAAAGCTTTAATTGTCGCAGAGCAGGAAAAAGCACCCCGATTTTCGGAAAGCCGCAGTGAAAGTCGACGTTTCAAAATTTACGGAATATTCGCAGTTTCTGGCTATCTTAAATTATAAACTTCAACCTCACAAATCACCAGCGAGAATAAAAAAAACACAAATCCGAGTGGTAACCAAAGCGCGAGGAAGGGACGTATTGGTTCCCTTTTTTCTCGGACCCGAAATACGGGCGCCACTATCTGCAAAATTTACGGTGCCCAAAAGTGATTCTAAATAAATGGGCTTATGTAAAATTAATAGGGACCGATTCTAACCACTCGGCTCTTTAAGGTTTAAAGGAAGCGTGCATGTTTTACGACGTACAAATTTTGAATTCGAGCTTTGCTATCGGGTGTCGAAGTGATTATGCGATTAGCTAAGGGAAGTTGTCGATAAAAATTACGTATTAGCGGTTATGAGATTATTTAACAGTCGCGGTTGATCGTATTTACACATGCGCTGTATCCAACTTTGTTCTGATTTATCTGGTAGTTATATGTGTTCTTTGCATTTCAAAATCGTCAATAAGAAGCGAATCTACGATTTAAGATATCTCGAAATATCTCTCATTATTTAAGCAGAATATATTCGTGAATTTCTATGAAATAGAACCTTAAAATCATAATAGTTAATGGAGGATTAGTCTTAAAAGTTGAAAACCTAACTCTTCATAATAAGCTAACAATTGAATAAAAAAACTAAAGAAAATATATTTATTGGTTTATAATTGGTTATTTTACGACAATACTCACAAAAAGATTATAAACAGATTGTAATAGTTGTGTGTTACATTTGAAATATATCAGTATAATTATTCAAATTACCAGTCACCCTTTTTTAGTGTCCGGATCTAATCAATTACAAAATTTACACCGATCTGCTAAACCGGATTCGAAATATTGAAATGAGGTGTATTTGGAGTCAAACCCAAATTTCCGATTCCGCATCTCGCTTGTTTTATTTTTCAATTACCGACTGCAATTCGGTATTTCGGACTTGCATTGTAATTTAAATTGGCCAATTGCGAATTTTAATCCTCATTTGCATGGGAGCGTGGCGACTGGACGATCTCCCAGGACACAGGTGGAAAGCGTGATGGCAGAATCGTCCATACAAGTCCTCTATGCACATTCAGAAGTGTGATTTTGATAATATATATAATGGTTTAGTGCTTTAATAAATCAGTCAAAGTAAAGCTTTATGATTATGACTGTGCAGGTTACAAAGATATATTTTTCCAGTCAATCAAGAACGACTCTAAGAAGGTATATAAAACGTTGAAATTCCCCTATAGATGAAAATTAATTACCTTCATTTACGTTAATACAGATGAAGAAGTGTGATTTGATGATCTCATTTGTGATGTTTATTCTAGAATGCGTAATAATAAGTAGCATATGTTGAACATGATTTCGCTGGCTGTTGAAAAAATGTATCTCGAGTTAACTAGGAATTGTTACGTCATACAGTTCTTAGTTACCGCTAAAAGATTTAGTTAATTGATTGTTTGATTACTTCTAGAAAACTAATTAAGTAAACGATTCATTCGTCGTAAAATTAATTAGTACTAACTCATTTTTATATCAAGATTCATATATAAGAATCACAGTTGAAAATTTATTATTGAAAGTGGATTCACTGTATCTGAGTACAGAAATTCCCTTTCCCTACCCTTCAAACAGCATTATATTAAATTGGTTGTAAGGAATTTCTATATTTATCTCCAAAAAGATTACTTACTTTCGAGTATTGTACTTTGTAGATTTATCACGCTCAGTTAACTAAGTATTTCCCATCCACCATCCAATCAGTCCCGTCTCTTTTCCACCGAAAACAGTATTTCCCCGAAGACGACAGGGAATTCCTCATTCTACGCCATTACCAATAGAAACGGAGATAACAAATAAGAAAGAAAGGGATAGCAGGATTTTCGGATGAATGGCGGACGCTTGAAAAAGGGTCCCTAGGAGACAGGGAAAGGATGAAATTGTTAAGATCCTTTGGCGTGAAAGGACTCGGATAGGATCTGAATGAAGGTCAATCCAAGCGCACGAATGGACGGACCAAGATGTGTGGCTTCGCCCTGGAAGATGGATGAAACCCGGGGGATGTCCGATTCTGGGAGGAACAAAGAAAAAAAAGGGGGCAGTTCTCGCTTTCCAAAGAAAGAGGGAGATAGACAATGACTGGGAAGGGTGCCTTTATGGGGGAATCGAAGAAAAATAAAGGAACAAAGGAAGGAACGAAAGCGAAATTTTTGAGGCGATTGGAGTCATTTTTTGTTTTATAAGAGTACGCAGTACGAGTCGGATACGCAACATCAATAGGAACATTTTTTTTTGGTTTAAGATCCTTTGAAATATATAATATATATCCTGCGAAATATATAAAACATTTTGCATTCTAATAAAACACTACGTATACGTATAGCTAATCTGTTTCGCAAGCATCACTGGCAGAATATTAATTCCTTCAGGTCGCGAAATTATTTTTAAATATATTTATCTTTAACAACTTAAACAATTTATATTTATTAAATGATTTTGGCGTTTATTTCAGGAGATAATTGTCCAAAAGTCAAAACTATTATTAAATTAAATATCAAACTTCATGAAAATTAGTCGAGTATTACAGCATGACACTTTCTCTTAAGTATTTTGTTATAATAATTATAAACATTAATTCTTCTTATGTATAGAATAGAATATTCAACTGAGGAATAATTGAATGCGTTTTACAGAATTAAATTTTAAAATATTAACAGATTCAGCTTACTAATTATTAAGTTTTATATATTCGGATGAAATATCTGAATAAAAAAAAATAAAATTTCACCTTCCATTTTGATTTTGACATAAAATTAATTTAATTATCTGATATTTTTGAATGGATTTAATTATGATATAAATAACAAAAGATATTCCATCATTTTCTGGAATTCCTTTCAACATCAAGTTGTGAAATTGATTTTATTTATATGATTTCAGGAAATATCAATTTTACATCCCAGAATCCGCGAAATTTGTTTTTTCTTTTCGTTCGGAAAATTTATTTAGGAATTAAATGGATTTCAAAGGATCTTATGTATATTCATCCTTATAACATAAATGGTTGAAGAAGAAGCTTTAGTAAACAGACTATTAAGACATATCTTTATTAAATAATTTTTTCATTGTGCATATATCCTGAACTTTGGCCTTATAAATTGATCTGTAAATGTTAAACGTGTCTAAATTTCCATTTTCGCAAACGTTTTTGACCAATAAATTCTTGTATCGATTTAATTGCCGTAAATATACAGTTCAATACACGAAGATAACGACAACGCGAAAATAACTATTCCAAGGTAACGAATTATTGCAGAATCTGTGGTTGACAGATAGACTTTCGGGATTAAGATAAAAAAATTCATATCTGAACGCAAATCCACAGGATAAAAGTTATTTTACGTGGTATAGATCCTGAATTTTTGATAAAATTCACTTCTCGTCCATGACTATTTCATTTCGTAACTTTAGACAGCCTGTCTAAATGTAAATGGTGTATTCGTGGAAAAACGAAGTTCCTTTTTTTTATTTTTTTGTAAATCTCCTTTACATACTCGTTATCAACTTGGAACTGCTCAAAATTTGGTCCTGTCATATAAAGACATGACTGCGAAAACCACTTCCTTTAGGGATATTTTAAATTTTATTCCGAATAAAAATTTATCACAATCTATTTCTATAGCAGAATTAAAAATATTTATCTACTTAGTATTCTGCTCATCATGTACAAATAATACTTTTTACCGGCCATACATAATCTCCTATTGACGAATCAATAACTTATTGGTTTAGAGTATTTGAGAATACAATGCAATTTAACGAACGAACAATTACTTTTCGATAAGTGCCTTTAAGTTAACTTTAAAAATCTCATTCTTTTTAATATTGCAGATTCCCTGAATTTAATTATTACTATTCAATATCCTCTATATTTGTAGAGTTATTATTTACGTATCCAAAATATTTTCAGATGGGTAAAGCTCAAATATAGTTCCTTCCAATTTTACTGACTGTCATCACGTATTCTAAATACATAAAAACGTATTTACTAACATTGATATATGTTACTATAAATACTGATATATTGAATAGTCATATTTATTTATAGGACTCTAAATGCTCACTCCAGATGCTAAAGAAATTTTTCTATTTCTGTCAATGCCTCAATGCAATCAACGTCCTTTCCTACTGTATATCCCGTTCAGAATACGTATAATACTAGCACGAGAATATAGATTTTATTTGCACTTATACCTTTCAAGTACAAAGGATACTTTTTCAGATATAAGATATCCTTCACATAGCTCTTGGTCAGGGTATACGTTTTCCGCGTTCCAGTTCTATTTTCCTTTGAGAATTTGTCTTCACACCAGTGTTTTCTCGAATGAAAATAAATATTGCCGTCCAGTCGGTCTCTCTCAATACAGCAGAACATATATAATGGCTGATAAAGGATCTCTCGCATACAATTCATTCCTTCGGTCTCTATATCGAAGAAGCCCTCACTTTGTTCTTTTCTCATCTTCCTAGAATGGCAGCTGCTGGACCAGAGGCGGTAATTGAATTCCGAAAACAATGGTGTTATTTTTCGCCCTGGCTTTTCCCTCGCCCACGCCAATGCGTATTTGCTCCCACTAAGAAACGTTCGATGGTACTCCAGCCCATCAACGGAGAGATTTTCCCTCGATGATTTAGCGTGATGTTCTGGAGATAGTATCTCGATAGCTACGTTGTATGTAGAGAATAAGTTTAATTTTGCCCATTTTTTGCCGAGATATTCTCATATTTCGACTAGTTTAAGTGTATAAATAGATGCATCTTGAAAGGAATAACGAATAATTTTGTTTGCTAAAGTATGCTTACAAGATTGAATACGTCTTTTCTTCAAACATTTCGTATGCTTGGATCTTAATTTTTCCTAATAAAATTTAAATTCCGTTACCCGCCTAGGAATAATGGAAATAAGAATGATACTTGAATTATTGGTTAAGGCACAATTAATATTGAAGCCTTTTAAGGCACTGACTTGACTAACTAAGGATTGTATATGTATGTAGAATCATATCGTATTTAATTACTCTATGATATCGTTTATATCAGTCTAAATGGGTGAGTTTTTAGCTTCAGTAGCAGCTGTATTTTACAGATACGTATACGTATCCTTATATATACGTTTAAGTATACTTCAAATATGTTATAAAAGCATTCAGACCTAATTGGTAACCATAGCTACTTTCTTGATACCTGCATTACTCGTTCGTTCGTGCACCTATACCTTAGAACGTTAATTTATATATTCATATTATTATAAGTTATTTTCTATGGCTAAATTATAAAAAGAAACTGACAATTGCAGAAATGCGTTGCTAAGCGATGGCCAATTCAACAAGTAAATTCCACTCTCGCCCTGCAATTATCCACAGCATCGTCAAGTCAAGCTAATATGACAAAAAGCGAAAAATATTCGTTCCGCTAAAATCTCGCTTCACAAACAATCGGACGAGAGCACGTTTGTTTGAACTGATACGTAAAAACACGAAATGAAAATCATCGCGTCGATACGGAATGCATTTGTAAATATAAACACGGCCACTCCAACTATTTAATCCCTTGCAATTAGCGAAATGAGTTTGGGTCATCGAGCATCGGACGTTTTAAAAATTTAAATTTTTTTAACGAGCCGATTCCAAAACAATTCGTTGGGGTGCACGATATGTTTTTTTCCGATTGATTCTTCGTGCGGAGGAACGCGTTTGATTAAAATTGCGTTTTTTCCGTCAAAAAAGACTCGTTAAGAGAAGAAAGGGTTACATTGGATTTATGAAATTGGGCCGATCCGATTCGTTTAGCAGATATTCCTTAAAATGTTTCGGAATGTAGGTTCTGTAGCTATTTTTAGAAATTTGGCTGAACCAGTAATACTTAAGAGGAAAGGGAAAATTTCAACTTCCATGCGTTTTTTAAGAAGCTATTTAGATGAATTATTATCTTATGTAGAATAAAGAAGAACATTAAGCCCCGCGTTGATTATCATCTCTCTTTATGTAGAAGTAGGTCTCTCTAAAATCATACACACGGTAAACGTTCTTATGACCTACGTTATATAAAATTTATAATTTTACGTCGTTAATGTCAATGAAAATGAAGTTTTCTAGTTTACGTTATAAGATTAATTTTTACATAATTTCCTTTGCCTTAATTTATCAAAATTTCATTATTGAAAGAATTTGAGCCTTGAGAACATGATTGAGCTGTTTAGCATTTTATTATGTTTGCATTTAAAACTATAGTATCCATTTACATGTAGTAGTCTAATTTCATACGTTTTTCTATTCAATGTGAGGTTATTCGTCAGAATTGTAAACCAAAACTAATTGCATCTCTAATTAATCAATTTTTGGAGCACACATTGCCAACTACTGTTACTCTATCAATTGGTGTTCCCAAAAAATCTCGTTAATGTAATTATAAAAGCACTTTCATCAAGTGTATGACGAAATAGTAATTGAGTGATCATTAAATAATGGGCATCGAGATAAGCCAAATTGCAGGACAAATGCATTAAGAGGGATTCATTATCGTATCACGTTATATGCTCGACGAATTTTCCTCTATTGAGTGTTTTATCATAATTATGCTCGCGTATTAACTTCATTTACCTTCCCGTACACGAGTATATGCAAGTACTCGCAGGAAATAAGCTTTTGGTGTGAACGACGATATTTGGAGTGTGACGCGTACTAATGAATTAAAATGCGTGTTAATTTAGATATGAATGGAGCTAAGTGAAATGAATTCCATGCAAATCTGTAAAATCCCATAGAAATCTGAATTTTATTGTAGCTTATGTTTTACAGATTAATTTGTACTTTTGTTTGCTATGCTTTTCTCGTTGTACATTATTAAATCTAGTGTAAAACAATTGTTATGCGAACGTTTTCAGAGCATGCTAAAAGCACTCTCTTTTGCAAATGTAAAGCAGAATAGTGTTCAATATTTACCATACTTTGTTCCTCTATAGCCGCAGGCACTCATATTTTGCATTCCTGAATTTTTCGTTTGTGTATTATGAAGCATTGCTGTGTGGTTATAGAGAAGGGAAACTCGAGTCTAGAATTGCATTTCGGAATTAGAAGATCAAAGCCGTAGTCAAGAGCAATAGAATCTCGTTAAAAATTTGACCGCAAATAACGAGGTTGGACTGCGATACTTTCGATTTTGGGACATAATTGATATTTTGACGTCATTTCCGTTATATTCGTGAACTGAAAAGGGAAAATCATTGCGTCATCGTAGATATCTCATTTTGATTCGAAGCGACTCTCTTTTCACACACTCAATATATTACTAATGACGGGATCCATTTACTCATAGCGTCACGTTCTTATTTCAAGTTCCATGTACAATTATGCAATTTTGGTTTTTCTGTTTTCGGCCTCATTTAAACGAGGTGAAATTGATTTCGTACAAGCAATTTTCATGATCTGGTGAATCCTAGAGGTAATTACAGGCTGTTGGATGCTGCATTAAAGAGTGATTCATTTCAAGGCCTATTTTCAATTCGAACTCTGAAATTAGCTACGGCTGCTCAACAACTGAAGGATTAAGGGTGAATTACATGCCAAATTCAATCGTAGATTTGGATAATACAAGAGTAGTTTCAACTCTAAACTGTACATTACTGAAAATTACTCCAAACAATATGTACGTATTTACATTATATTATGTAAATTTACATTTAAACATACAGTATTTAATGGAAGGTGTCACGGGTTTGATTTCTAATATGTTCTGAACGATGTATATCAAACAATAGTTGTGGTGTATTTCTATGGAATATTATGTACCCTTGTTTCTAGTAGCGGTAATAATTAATCTAGACCCGCTTTGTACAAAAGAAAACGTTTTTCTTTGTTTGAGAGGACTCACAAAACTTATTCAGCGTACTTTAAGAGTTATGCATCGTAATTTTCTGGATAATTTTTATCCTCACCCGGTTAGCAGAGTCCAAACAACGTATCTAAGCAACACAGAATGTCGTGAAATCCTGACATAACAAAACTCACCGAAAAATGCTAAGAGGTTATCTCGATAAGCAAGCACGCTGGAGTTGGAGAAAGTGAGATTAGCCGACGAGAAAGTTGGAACTTAGGGTCTTAAGACTCAATTCTGTTAGGGTTAAGGCGATAAAGGGTGCGTTGGAAGAATTCTTCGAGGCACAAACGGGTTAGTTCTTAAGGGCCTGAAAAAGTTGCTGTTATTTTCTTCTCGGAGTGGATGTAGAGTTGCTTCGGAAGATAAAATTGTGAGTGGAGTAGATAACTAAGGAAAGGGAAATTCTTCGAGCCTTATTGCAAAAAAGTTGGGAGATTTTTAAAGTATGAGGATTTCCTTGATTCTTTATTGCTGTGACCCAAATTTCCCCTCGCGGCTCCCAGGGGAATCCGCCGCGGTAGTTAAGTTGTGATAAGCGAGAGATAAGAGGTAACATAAATAACTTTAACGTATTGGATAGCGAATTAATGGGATGTATTCGTAAAATTGGATTGCAATTTGGATCCTTCTGTAAGTTATTGCTTGAATTTTTTCCTCTTTTCTGGATGATCTTAAGTTTGAGTTCTTCAGTAGGTTCCAAAGGTTTCTTGAAAAATGTACAATTTTTTTCTTTTACAACCCAATTAGTCTTTCATAAGCTGGTGAGATTGAGTTTTAAGCTCACTAACATATACTATAGAATACATTCATACACTAGTAAACATACGTAAACTCTTTTCTTAAATAAGAATCCCATTCAAAATCTTTTTAAAAAAGGTATGAATTATTTCAAGAGTCAAAATTAGCCATTGATAAAAGATTTATAAAAGTGAATACTCAGACTAAAATTAAAATAGTTAATGTACAATGAAAAGATTAAATCATTAAAACTAAAGAAAGCGCTTGTTTTCAGTTCATTAATAGGGTAAAATGTTTACAAATTTGAAACGATATTTGCTTGATCTGTGAAAGTAAATTTATGGAAATAGATTTTTTAATATCTTTTCTTGAAAAGGAGCTTTACTTTTCTACCCTTTTCATTTCGAAAGAACATGAGAGATTTTTATCATGGACTTAAAAATGTTTCATTTTAACAAATCGTACATATTTCCCATTTTCTTGGTAGATTCTAAAAGAAGACAATATTACCCATGTAAATATTGTTTTATTTTGCTTTGGAAGAAATATTTTTAATAAGGTATGAATGAGTTCTCATTAAATGTACTGAAATTGTAATAAATTTTGATTCGCAGAACTAAGAAGGACAGAAATGAAATTCTACTTATTTATATTTGACCGGTCCGTCGTACCAAATTTTAATTTTCAAATGTTTACGTATGGCTATGGAGGAATATGTGAGGGCCTGGTGAATGCGTGTCGGGTAGTGTAAACAAGCTGTGATGTTTTCGGTGGGAGGGTTTCTATGGAAATCGCCATCTGAGCATAAATAAGTCTCCCTGAATACATATACGTCAGCGAACTAAAAGTTCCTGCTGACGAAAATGAGATTTCCACCACGTTTTAAGGTATGAATATGTTTATGAAGAACGATGCTTGGGAAAATAAGAGGCAGGAAATTGAATACTTTATTTATGGAACCCATCCCATCCGACGTAATCCAATATATGAATAACACGGTTCATTTACGAAATACCAAGGGAATAATAATTGACGGAAGTGTCTATAAACGGCGTCGGAAACTGTTATCGGATCATCCGGAAGCATATCCTTTTAGCGGGATAGGATAATGTACAGGAGGATAAAAATCTGTATGTCGGTAATGAACAGACCGCGGAAGTAGGACTTGGTTGTCGAAAGAGAGCGATATTAAAATATTTCTGCTTAAGGTTTTGTCGAGAGGATGTGGGCGTGTAGGGAAATTTTCCGATTCACCTAAAAGGAAGGGTTTAGTGGAGTTGGAAAAAAAAGGGTAAAGGGATGTTAAGGGTAAGGAAAGGGTGGAAAGGGATTTTGGGTTTGAAGCACTTAGCCAGTTTTCAAGTCGCCTAATGGTGGTAGTTGCATCCCATTGACTTAAATATTTAAGCGGTTAATGAATTCATGAGGGGTTTGGATGGGTCGCTAAGAGGATGAAGGAATTTTAGCGAGATGAGAGAGCGGCTGAGTTTTGCAAGTAAGAGAGGAAATCCTTCCACGAAATACTCCTTTTTTTAAAATCGACGATTCTTTTAAAGTTTTTCCTCGTAAAAAATTTCTCGCGAGCTTTTTGGCGCTATATTTTTTCGCAGAAGCCAATAAGCTCTCCGTCGGATCTGATATTTAAATGAGTCCCCCAAGGAATCGTCTTAGGTCCCCGAAAGTTGTGGTTCCAAGCGGTGGTGAACCACAATCCGTCGGTTTCCCTCTCCAACACACAGATGTCGCTTTTTATTCCCAAGTGTCCCCTTCTTAATTTCCGCTTGATCGATCCGAACTTAAAATTCCCTTTGCAATGCTTCAGATGGTCGTTAACGGGCTCGGATTGTTTTCTTATCTTCATAGTTATTTTATCACCTTCTACAAATGCTTGTGTGCTTGTGATTCAATCTATATTTTTCTCATATACATATCAATGGCGTAAAGACAAGATCCGATATTCTTACGTAATTTGTAATTTAAGCCTCAATTTATCTTATGGCATCCAACCATCTAATATGATCTAATATGAAAACTATACGTTTGAGTACCTTTTCAATTGTTTTATGTATTATTTTTTGTCTAGAAATTTTACCTATGAACAAAATTGTTTAAATTGATATCTTTGATGATTTGATGCAATCAGATTTTGTAAATCTATGTTTTATTCAAAGACTATTTTAATTATTAACCTTAAGAAGCCGCGATTCCAAACATCTACACTGATGGGAAAATAACTCCTTAAATTACTGCAAGTAGAGGTTGATTTTCTTTACAGTAAAGCCTCATAAATTGTGTTTTTATTGCTACTAGAACTCTCAGAAATTCAGTATGTAATTTCAGAGGACATCGCGCTAAGAGCATTAATAAAATCTCGAAATCATGGCCACTTTTTATCTTCATCATACGTCTACCAAGTAATGGAATTCTCCAGACTTTTTGCAGGTCCCAAGCATCCCCTCTCTCTCCGTCAAATTAACGTCTCCGGCGATCCCCCTTCCCAGAAACCATCTTGAGCGGACACCTCAACATGTTCCCTCTCGGAAAACTCTCTGCCGTGGTCTCCCTTTACTCCGTTGTCTTAAGCTGACCAAACAGCCGTAACTTTCCCCCCTCCAGAGGCGCCAGTAAGTCTCCGGAACTCGGCACACTTTCACTTCTGTTTATTGTCCCTTCCCAAAGTCTGCGCGGCTTAGGTAAATCATCGCCTCCCGTTTTCCTTTATGTTCCGTCCCACGTTTTTCAACCTCGAGCTGCGATAAATTCCGCACCTTCTTTAGCTTCGATACCGAGTGAATTATTCCTACGCCCACCCTTTTCGGTTACGTCTTACTTTTCCTTTTCCTCCGCGGTGTCCTGCGTCACTTAGCGGAGCCTTGTTGAAGGAATTTCACCGTCTGAGTCCCACCCTCATGCTAGCTGAGACTCAGATGTGGTTTATCTGTTTTGCGATGAATTTAACCACTCGGTTAGTAGTCCTTCGTGGGCGCTATGGAGGTCTGTCAGAATCTATGCAATAGAGAGGTTTATTCATATCATAATCGTTATTGAATTCGGATTGTAGGGTAGAAAGAAATATAATATCGTTAGAGAACAACAATCAAGAGTGACCTATCTGTATTTACTTCTCTAGAAAATTCCTCGAAATTTTAAATCTTTTAGTCTAAAATTTAAAAATCAACATTGAAATATTTCACAATTTTCTTGACCTATCTATATATGGGCAATTAAAATTACATTCTACCATCGAGTATAAATTGACAAAATGATAATAAAAGAAGTATATTAGTCTTATTTTTGAATGATAGCGTATTTAGATAAAATATTAGATACAGAAGAAGTGCTTTTTGAAATTGTGTGTGTTTATCCTTCAAAACAATTGTGGATTCCCACAAATAAGCTAATGAAATGTGTTTATAATTATTCAGGGAAATCAAACACTCATAAAGGTCAATTTCAGTGTAACTCTGCATTTATATTCATTTTAAATATTATTCGCTCCGAAAATAATACAAACATCTGGAATATTTATGCGATTTTTTTTGAGAATGGATATGATGTATGGAAATCGAAAAAAATATATTGCTGGGATAAAACCACCAGATATGTGACCTTTTCTGATACGGCTTATCAACGAACCTCATGAAAAAATTCTATCCAAGGTCCGGTGACGTATTCTCTTAATGCGGCCACGCCACCCTTACGGAGAGAAAAAATGTGCACGCATCTACATACGTGACCTCGTTCCGAGGTTTAGACAAAAAGCCTCTAGCCATAAATATTGGTGAAACAATTTTGGAAAAAATCCTGCATGAATTCCACCTTCCTTATACTTATAATGTTGACCTCACAGCCGGACTGCGCCCTGGGCAGTTGCCCTGCCCGTCTCCGTGGCTCTACGCCAATGCAGTATTGAAGAGAATGTACTCCCACTTTTACATTCCTGGATGTCAGTGGGAATTTTCTAGAATTCTTGAGGTACTCACGTATTATTACCTAATGCCTCGGTAAATAATTGTTATTTATATTATTATATTAAAATTAGCTATATTCATCGGGCAATTTTATGTCTCAGTATAGTATTTTCTTAATTTGATCGCCTAAATGAATGAAATACGTAATCGTTATTTAAGACAGCTTATTGGAATAATTTTCGATTCATAATTCATAATAAAAAGGAAATATTTTATATTTTATGTTCATTAATGTCACATCTTCTAATTGTAATTCTTTTATTTATATTGGCTAATTAAGGTTTGATATATTGTTCTTTAACCAGGAGCGAATTCTAATTTCATTTCTACCTGTCTTATTTTAATCTTGCTGCATTTGATAATTTGATTCAGATAGATTATGCATAGCTAATTGTTAGATTCCGTTTACTAAATAGTTAGTGTTCTATAAGAATTTTTTTAAATAGTTACCTGTTATATTTAATAGAAATAATATTTATTATACTTCTTTTTTTATCAGCCATAATATAAACCTCGAAATTAGAGTATGTGTAAAGACTAGAGCAGAACTTGAATTGTAACTAGGACGCAATAACAATGAAGCAGTAATCACCATAGAGAACATATATACTACCGCACTAATACTACTAAACCTACCACTCCCTACGAATTTAGTTTAATGTTAATTACCCTCCATCACGCAATTGTATTTTTCGTTTCGTAAGTATCTTACAAAGATAATACTTTAAAGATTCATCGTTCAACGATTCAGCAACCGCATTCAAAAAAGGAGCGAGGTGGTGGATTTCGAGGGAGGAAAGGTCGAATTAATTCGCTCATCGATTTTAAAGACAGCTTTTAAAAGCCAGTTACCTCACAGGATGTTCTTCTTTTAACGTGTCTAAAAACAGTTCCTCTCTGCACGCCTCCCTCCATTTCCTCCTCTTTTTTCCTTCGAAAAACCTCTCTCGAGAGTGGCTTCCTTTCCCAGCGAATTTCGGAGTGTGGATTTTTCACGATCCCCGTAAACTCGGCGCTCCGGCTTTTTCAGCCTTATTCCACGCAACCCGCAGCGCATACGGTGCAAATGGGGTGACGTGTGGAAGGGATTTCGACTCAAGGGAGAGAGTGCCGTATGCGGACTCCGGGATTACCCTCTTCAAAATATCGCAATTTTGACGCCTTCTCAGACGTCATCCGCATCTCGGCCTTACTGACACATACATCTTTTTAGCATTCCATTTCCCTGCTATATTTTCGCCTCTTCGCTCGTCCATTCATGTTTCTGGTTTCCTTCTCCGAAGACACTCGATGCCTCGCAAAATGCAGAGAGTTAACTTTGAAAATGCTTTGGACTCGGTGTACTATAAGCGCTGCATATGTGGTCTTGCGTTTAGACGGAACGAGATCTCGTATCTGTTCGCGTACTTGAATTCGGATGTTTTAGTGACTCCAGTTTTTCGCTGGTTACAAAACTCTGAGCAACTGTGTGCTCGTGTTTTCCTAAGCTCGATAAATGTATCTTCTCTATCTTTCTACTCTGGTAATACGGATAAAATGAGTTAAATATATAGTTTCCTTCTGCTTCAGAATGACGAAAAACAAAAGAATAACTTTCAAATATTAAATTCTTAAAATATTTTGCAGTATTTATGACAAACAAGATTAAAAGATGAGATGAAAAACGTATTTGTATTTGGTGCATAATGAAATAATATCTTAAAGTTTATTTTACGTTTCTTCAAATTCTTGAGTATGAAGGTGTAAGTCAAAAATAGTCGATTGTACTCATCATTAAGAGATTAACAGGTTCATACATTTCATCAGTTTATTGTTATTATTTATTATTAGCATGTTATCAGTTAATAATGACATTAGAAATAAAGAAATTACTTCTAACACCTATTTCGGTAGGTATAGCTAAAATTTTGAATGGAAATATATCGCTTCGGCCTAGCTCTAGGCTAACTTATTTTATACTAGGTCTTAGATTGGGCATTTTCCTCTCAAAAATATTTTATGCTATTTTCCCAGATCTTTTGATGTTTCCCTGTTACGTCTGAAAATAAACGATCTTGACATACATGAGAGTCAAAGCAAGATGTCTATTTATATCGTGATTCCACACCATTTTATTTGCCATCCCAATTTGTCACAAGGATATCATTATATATATCTTATACGTCTTTTCACTTGTCTTAAGAATCATTCTCACTTCCTTGTCATCCACCCACGATTCTCTTTTCCTTCCAATTCCATGTTCCTTCCTTTCTTAAATGTCATCTCCACTTCTCCAAACGTGTCTTTATGTCAAATATTTCTCTTCTTCTACTTCCGGACCTTTTCTATTCCTGATCACGCGTACAACGCTCTCCTCTTCCCGTATACGCACGTACCTGTTTCTTTTCCTCCAAATCTAACATTCCTTTGGTTGAGCCTTTCATATCGTAGTGCTAAAAACAAAGTGACGCGACTTTCTCTTCCCATTTAGCAAGAACTGGAAAGAAGTGTATACGATTCTTGTTGTTTTATGTTCAACGCACTAGTTCTTTAATATTTCCAAACATTAGACTGAGTGAAGTGATGCTTTTTTGGGTTTCACTAGATCTATAATGAGATTTTTTGTTATTCCTGATGCGTTTAAAGTCTATGGATTTCATCTTTTTTATGGTTTCCCACGTGTCCCACAGCGAAATTTTTATTTATATTTCTTATAGATTTCCTTCAATATTGTTTTTAATCTATCATTAAGAATATCTAACCATTATGCTAGAACTAATGTTAATTATTAGCCATACATGTTACATTTAGAGATCGTTTCCTAGCACACTCATCATGGTACACCTTTATTCTTGTATTATTCAAATATATAATCAATAATCAAAATAAAATGTCATTATTAACGGAGTGTTTTTAGAAAAATCCATAATCAGGGAATGAATCTTAAATACTCCTATCTCACTCTGAATGCAAGTGTAGAAAATACTTATGAATCTACGGTTTTTAAATTTCACGGCTATGATTTTTAGATGCACCTATTTCTCCACACCGATATTATTTTAGATTCCAGAATTTTCCGGTTTCCTTGGAAATCCAACACTCGCAGATCAGGAAATAGGGAAATATCCGATCTGAAATGGGAACAGTCCGTCCCGATCCCCTGAAACGCCTGAAAGGAGGTGACAGTATGCTAGGGAAGACGTCGCTTCATCAGGTGTATCGAAAAGGAAGCAGAAATATAAGTCTCAGAATACTTTATTACTTTTTGTACTGAAGGGAATTGCTCGGTCATGCAGAGAGTTTTTCGCGAAAATTAATTTTACGGACTGCAATCCAACCCACGGCAACCTCTTTTCGTAATTTAGCAAGATTGATATCTCTACAGAATATAATTTTGAGTGAAACTCAATGTGAATAATTTTGTATCTTGGGCGATAGTAAATTGTCAAATAATACGAAATACTTCACCATCTATTTAAATTAAGTTTGGGTAAAATAATATGGAGCAAATTTAATAGAAATGGAAGACAATTTCCCTGAATAAATAGTCTGAATATAATAAAATAAATCCAAATTCACAAGATCGGTCTATCTTATGGAATTCATAACAAATCTGGCGCGTTTGACCTGACGTAAGAACAGTTTTGCCTATAAATAAAAATATCCCCTGCACTCTTTTGAGATAGGCAATATGTAATGCATTATTGTTCCAATGTTTTGCATAATATTCAGGATGAGCACGATCCCACGATGTTAAAAAACGCGCCTTAATCAATAAAGATATGCTTCTACTTTGTCCTTCTTCAAACTTTTTAATAATGTTTTTATTTGGACTCTATGTGAACAATTGATGAATATTAAAGTACATTATATAGTAAATGGTTGTAAATTTAGATTTAACGTCTTGATATCGCCTCATTAACAATGAGTTATATACTGACAATTTCCAAATAGACGAGGGACCAACATAAACTTCTTAAAATAGGCATCTTGAATGACTTAAATTCAAAGCAGAATCACACACTAACTTTACTGCTATCTTCCAATCAAAATGAAGTTACGTTCATAATAAGTATTCAAGTTCGAGGAAGTATAGCACAAAAGGTAAATAAATCCGAAACAATCGCTATCTCTCGAGGTAAACGATTCAGAGCTGATAAAACTATGACGACCACAGCACAATCGTTCGATTCTGAAGGGTCAGACCAATATCGTCTTCGACCAACTCTTCCCTCACCTCCACATTTCAGACCACCCTTTTCTTTTCTCACGTCTACGAAAGAAAGCAAAAATACCGTCTCGATTTCTCATCCGAACCTCTTTTCATCCCTCTCATAAAATTCCTTCCCGACCCATCTCACCGCCATGGTAACCTGAGTTTGAACTCGGTTAGTTTTCTCCGATGTCGAGCGCCATCTCCGAAAGAACTTTTTCAATGGAACTAAAGGAGTGAAACAGAGGAAAGAAAAAGTTGTACTTGGTGATGAAAGGATGTAGATGTTCGGAAACAAGTAATACGAGAGGTTTTTTAATTGTTACTAATTTGCAAAGTGAGATCGTTGTTGTGAGATTATAAGGTATCTATACGTATAATTTATCGTACAAATCTGACATATTTTACGTAATGAAAGAAAATATAAAAGATTTTAATCTTCGTAAATATTTGGCATAAATCCTTGGGATAAGGTATAACCTATTCTTATATTATCTTGAGCTAATTTGAAATATGATGACATATATTCTGGGATTTGAAGAGTAGAATGCGTGAGGAAAATCGAGTTTTTAACCGTATTCGCATATTTCACCGTTTAAGCATTCAAATCTCAAAGAATATCCGATGAATAATTCGCATTATTTGCGACATTAAGGAATGTAAGAATTGAATGATGATGATAAAATACTCGAACGGCATTTTTTCTTCACGGAATATATCGGATAATGGATGTTTTCCAGTCGGGAAGACCTTCGGTATGTTGGAATTAAAAAAAAAAAGAAATTTTTCCATAACCTTACCTCTAATTCTGCAGAAACTGTATTATCCGTTCTTCAGTATTGTAGTTGTGAAAGAATGGGAGGAATTTGGACATCCACGTATCTTTCGCAGAAGTTGCTTACGATCGAATTTTTAGTTTCGAACCTTCATCAAAAACAAGTTCTTATGTGAGATTCTTTAGCATATTTTCAAATATGCGAAAGAATTCAGTAATCCTTCTTACTTACGCAGAATTCCGTGAAAATTCTCATTCTACTCCGCCCTGCTATTCTTTTTCTTTGACATCAATCAGATTGGAAGATTCTTTAAAAAAAAGTTGGCATCTTCTTCGCAGATTCGCTCATGCCTCAATGAATATCTCTTTTGTTAAATCATACGCTGCAATATGAAATGAGGAACTTCTTTCCTATATAGGTCAAGGATCATTGAAGTAGTGCGCTATTCATGACGGTATTATTCAGGGAAATATCACGCAAAGGAAGGGCTGTGAAGACAAGAAGCCAAGGATGAAATATTACAATTAATTTCTTTCCCATCGTTTCTTCTTCAAGTCTTCCTGCGCTGTGTAGAATCGGAGTTTGTACAGATTCTGATGGGCACTTCAGAGACGTCTTAATTTCTTGGAATCCGCCCCTCATGAAACAGCACGCGGAGTATGTGGAGCTGTAATCAAAGACAATTAGCGACTGTTTTCAAGGAAACGTTTCTTGTCTATCTTTTCTTGAGATAAGTTGAGTTTTTGGAAACACCTATCTATGACCTTTGTTTGGCGGGATTTTTAATGACTAAATATATCTTTTCTTATGAATTTTTAATTAAATTAATTCACACTTTTTGGAAGATTTAAGACCTTTTCTAATTCTTAATTAAGGTTGATATTAAATTAAAATTTAGGAGCTGCTATTGATTATATTGGGACAATAATTCTTATAAAAAAGCTTAAAATTAATTTTATACTGTATAATATAGGTCAATCTGGGGAATAATTGAGATTTTGAGTATTTCAAGCGGATAAAAATTCCGAGAATCTCGGACTTTACGGATTATTATAAAAAACAATGAAATCTGCGTGGACTTTCGGCTAATTAGAAAAGTGTTCCATTAAACTTTTTGTTGACACATACACTAATTAAAGATCTCAGGCTTTCCTTGCGTAAGCTTCAGATAGAGTTTTTTCTCTTCCTCCACCAAGTAGGATAGCTCGTTAGGGATAACCCGAATTCTTTCGAATCAATTCTTATCGGGTTGACTGTTACGAACAATCTTACCTTATGGAGAAACTGAGGAGTCTCCATCAACACATACACTAATAATGCCATGTATAAGATATGATTATTGCTTCTGGAAACACCACTAACTAATGCGGCCTTGGAACTTCTTATGGATCAGCATCCGTGGTGAATACCGCCTCGAGCGAAAACTCAAGTTTTCTCTACTCCAGTATGTTTTTCTGATACAGCAAAAAAGAGAGGTTTAGGAGGGAGGCGATGGGCGAGTGAAGCCGTCCAGAAACTCGAAAGATGAGCTGTAGGAAAAAGGATTGCGGGTCAGTGGAGAAATCGATGGCCTGAAGTGGATTCGTATAAGGGAAGGAGGGAGATATAGCGCGTGCGGTAGACAGGGTGATTCCCGTGCGAACCCTCGGCTCAAGATGGAAAATAAAAGTCTGGATAAGATGGTCTGGATGGAAGACAGACAGATGTGGTGTAAATAAGCAAATGCTGAGGCTTAGGATGATGTGTCTCTTACGATGGAATTCTTCCGTTTCTGCCTCGTTGGTCATGGGTTATTTTTCAAATAACGTCACTGGACATTGGTAGTTTGTTCGTAGTCAGTTCATTTACATTCAGAATCGGAATTATATTTATTTAGCACGAAGGATGGGTACTTTTATGATTAGAATGTAAAAGATTCGAAATACTTAATTTGATATATAAAGAATTATTATTCATTCTATTCAAAAACATCCCAACTCATGATACATTACTTTTGCTTTGAAATATAATGTCGTTGCTAACACGATATCGATGGGTTAACTGTGTCAAATAATGCTTCCTCACATATACCCCGACCTTTAAGTCATCCGGATATTTCAGATGTATACTACCCTCCCAGACGGTTTTAAATCACGTATTAACTCCTGTCAAGTAGCTATATTCGGCCCTTATGATAGTTGCTCATGGAGAAGTTTAAAAATCGCTTATCTAGAGAAGGTAAGGAATTGAAGTTCTTCCTTGGTATTGGATGTTTCTCTTAACTCCTTTTTCCTTGATACTCCACAAAATAAATCATAGAATATTGAGGAAGGGAACCAGCTTTATATCTAAGGAGAAATGGATTCCAAAAACACATTTCGGGCTATTCTGCGCGGTATCCCAGCTCTATCCCCAGTACATAGGTTTCCTTCTCTTGACATACGAATAATGCAGTGAGCCTGGATTTAGGCTTCCCATCGAACAAATACAGAATCCCTGGCAACAGGTCATGCGATGTACCGCCTTCGACGCCAGCAATCTCGTGTAGCCAGCATCTTCAACCCAAACACTCGAAAGCCTTACAAGAGGGATGAAAATCAGAAAAAAAGGGATGAAGTAGCTTCTAAAGCGATCCCGGCTTAAGTGCTTTCCTCAATGCTAGACAGCTCTAGACTTTTTGAACGTCTTCCACTATAGAGGATAGCCTATGGCACCTTCTCATTCCACGATGATGTTGTCCTGTGGGCACAATAGCTACATATCTATAAACTCAGGAAATGTATTGATCCCGTTAAACCCCCAAAAAGTAAAAATTACAAACTCCCGTTTTGGTCAAGATTGTGTTGGTTTATTCACATCATTGTGCTTGAATGAGCTACAGCTTTAAAAGTTGTCGGTCAAAAGATAGCTGGACTTTGAATGCTTTATTTGGATGAATCGTTGTTCATTTATTTTCCAATTTAAGTTTGATATTACACAGGAATTTTACTAATATGTGATTTACTTTTTATGTTTTTCTGAGGAATATATAAACCTCGTATTCATTACGCTGCATAAAGCCCTATATCTGAATTAACTCTCACATTCACATACACATATGTGAAGTAACTGATCAAAGATAGCTTTGTGTTATTTACCTTTATGTTATTTGTTATTGTGTTGTCTTACCTCTTCCCTTCTTCGATACACGAGGCTCGCTTTATGTTTACAACCTCAGCATCTCAGTTACGTCAGTAACCCTCTTTGTTTACTTTGTCAGTAAAAAATCATTCCGATACGTCTTTCAGAGGGTTTCCTCACTCGATACACGAGCGTATTAACGTTTTGGAATTATGTTTCCTATTACCTCAGCCGCTCCTTATCTTCAAAGGATTCTCCACGTGCATTTCCAGGGAATTTCTAGGAATCCGTTCGAAGAATACGAAGGGACATGAATAGCTGTGTCCGTCTCAGTTAATCTTTCGTTCCCCGACGTTGCCTACGGCACGAGAATGGAGAAATGTTGGAGAAAACGAGAAAGAAGGATAAAAAAAGAGATCGTAGTTTATAAGTTTGGAAGGGAAAGGAGTTTGCTATGATAGTAGAAATGTATTTCTGGAAAAATGACGCGGAGATTGTGATTCCATTTCGGAGTTAATATTTTCATTAATTAGATGGTAGGAGAAAGATAATTTTGAGGATGAACATTATGTATTCGATTAAATATATTTATTAACTTGCAAAATGATGCAGTTTGTCTTGTGATTCATTCATCTTACTGCTAGGACATGAAAGCATGAAGGGTATTGATTTTCTGTTTTTAGTTTCATTCTGCGTTACTACTGAAAAAGAACTTTCGCTGAGTTTCCAACTTGTAGAAAATTAATGCTTTAGGAGATATTATAGAATGTGGTATGGATTAAAGAATCACAGTTTTTACGTTTTGCTGAACTAATTATAATGTTTCTTCGAATAATGAAAGGAATTATTTTTGGATCCTACACATATTATATTCATAATTCGACCAAAAACTAATAATAGCTGTTAGTAGAATGCAATAATTTTTGAGCTGATTGATTTATCATTAGAAACCGTAATGTGGCACCGTATTGGATATCAACAAATCCATCCCATTACAAATATGGATTCTTCAAAATATGGAACACAATTTAAATGGAATATTTTAAAAATATTACTAGGTAGATCGATTATTACATAATAACCAATTTCGAATTACAAACCCCACACGGAAAAATATTTCTCTTTTTTTTCAATTACTTTGACTGAAATGTACGAAATTTATCTTCGTACATATTCGCTCTATCTAGAAATATCCGGAAAATAAGTAAGGATATGTATAAAAATCAATGGTTTCTCCTATAAGGAAAAGGAGGTCTTGATGCTTCATATGAAGAACATGGATACCATTGGGAAAAGGATTCTTTCAAATGTGAAGGTTCAACCCTCTGGAAAAGCTGATATCCTTCACCTTCTTATATTATAGATATATCTCTAGAAAAGATAACCGCTACCTTTGATATCGCTTTTGATCCTTTATCCGTCGATGATAAAAATTCTTTCCGCCATTCTGCTTCTGATCATTATAATATACGTTAATGCTTACTGGGCAGAACAGTAGGCAATAAGAAGATAGCATGGTAATGGTATTTTTTGTATAAAGTTAAAGGGAATTTGAAACCAGTTTTTTCCAGAATTTACCCCACCTTATTATCAAGTCCATCAAGCAAATGCCGGAAGCTTTTGCGATATTCATACTTGCTCGTTATTTCCTTATTTTAGTGGGTATCGTATTACTTTTTTGCAAACCCCACGGATGTATCCTTCCGTATTTTTCCAAGAAAACTTAATATTTTGAATAGAATACACCTCCTTTCAGCCTGATGAAGAGAAACTGGAACATTTCCCTTATCTTCAATGAGTTTTACCGTAGTTTCTAATCCACCATGCAAGTGCCGGGGCTTTCGTACGAGAGCTACAATCGTTGCGTTACTAGGTAACCGGTAATTTCATTACGTTAGACCCAAACCTCTCGGAGTTCTCTTCCATCATTTTTTACGCACCAGAATCATTTCAATCTTCATTCTCCTACTTCTTCGGAGGCAATCTTGTTAGGTATTTCGTTAGGACCACTGGATGCAGGGAAATTTATGCATTAGATCATGCCTCAAGGAAGAGTTACGTGCTTACAAAAATATGATCACTTATTAGGATTCGGTCTCGCGAGGCTTTGCAATAAGGAGACTTTCATTTCAAGTTTGCGCTCAAATAAAGACTTCAATTCGAAGCACACGTCTTTTCTTTCGCGCTCTCTTTACCAGAAGGAGGTTTTGTATCTCATCGCATCTGATATTATGCTAAGCGGATTGCTCACGGGAATGGTTGCAAAAGCATGGTTCTTTTTTTTTAAGGCCGCCTTTTCAAAGGAACTTGCCAAAGGTACTCCAGCTCGAGAAGTCAATTCGTCGTGAAATTCAAGTAATTGGATTATGTCGCCGCTTACCTTTTTCCTTTCAAACGGGATAAGTTTTATTCGGGGGGCAATTTAGCTGTAATGAGCACGCGCGTTTTATCGGTAGTCTCCGCTTTATATTTACGTTAACGAGCGGCAGTGCTTTGCTTTATCTTTTAAAAAGGCAATCGTGAAATGGAGCATGAAATTCCATCAAGGCTCGGCTTATGAACAACCCAGTGATTATTCTAAATGAAGACATTCCTTTAAATAGAACGAGTTTTGGATGGAATGAACTAATTAAGGGCGAAATATTTTCATTCCGTTTGGGCTATATTTTTCTAGGGCTAATGGAACCCTCCCAAGGATCATAACCATGTGAAATCAGAATGAATATGATAAATTACGATTATATTAATATATACACCATTACTACATAAGAATGATTGAATTACTGTTCAAACATACAGCATATATTTTGACCAAGCGGAGGGAATGAGGATTGTTTAGCCTGTAAACCATTGGGCTAGGAAAAAACCTGAAATTAACGGACGTGAAATAAATTTGACTGGTTACTTCTTCACCCAGATCTCAAAATTTCCAGTTGGCTACTCTTACCGTATAGCTATCAAGAATATAATTCCTGAAGCTCTTATTTGTTCAGTATAAAACATCGCTAGAGATTAGTTATAACTTGGTCTAAGAAATAGTAATTTACTTGCTCTATTTTGATTACCTCTGGGTACTAAAAAGAACATAAATAACAGCAGGAAAATGCTGAAACTAAAACATTTTAAAGATTTATTTACATTCTAATATAAATCCACAACTCTCTACTTACCGTGGCATTATTGTGAATTTAGTAACGTATCATTATTTTCGTATGCAAAGCTTTATTTTCATCGTACTAAATCAGTTTTTCCTCTTTATATAATTCTTTATACAACTGTTACCAATAGTAACCGTTTCCAGCGATACCGGTGGACATCGCTCCCTTTTTCGAACACAAATTTCTTATCCTCGAAATTAAGATGCATTCATTCCTCATTACGACTGATTGCACTGTTTGCCTACTTCTCGAGTCTTAACCAACGTCGCACGTTCCGGAGAAGCTATCGTAATTTGCAGAGACGTTGGAGTTTAATATTCTCGCAACCACAGCAACTGCGGTATCAACTCAAGCATTCGAAAGGATATAACGGCGATGCGTCCCAGTTTCCGGACCAAACATTAATTAACGATGATGCGAAGGCGTACATATCCACGCGATGTGTATGTTTCTCATTAACAGAGGAAATTTATGCATATTCGAGGCTTTATTTATTCAGCGGCCGAATTATCGGTGCAGAAATTATTGTTACACGTTCAAAGAACAATGTGCGGTAATGAATCGTCTAGTTTTGAGTGGGAGCGGTATTTTATGGAAATTCGGGAAACACGAAAATATAACAGTGGGAGTTCTAAGTTTAAAATGCATCGGATTAGCCCGAATAAATTTTTTCCCTAGCTTAAATTAGCATAGCTTGATGGGTATGACTGTTGATGCATTATGAAAAATAAATGTGAGAAGTCTTTTTTGTTGTTCTGTAAACACCAAAATGGTAGTTCCTTAAGAGATAAATAGATTTTTAATTCATTGAGTGTTAATAGAACTGCTATACCTCATTATTATTTTGAAGTTTATAATATTAATTTTTTAAATGTATACCATTTCAGATTGTTAGTTCTAAAGAGTACTTTATTGGAGACTGGTTTTGTTAAATCAAACTATTATAATATAATACTAAATAAACTAAATACGTAATATTAAAAAAGTGTACATTTTAGCTAAGATAATAAAAAACTATTTTAGGAGAGACTAATCTGATTTATTCAGAAAGACAAGTTATCCAAACTAATGTTAGAGTCGTGTTGTAATAGTACCTAGCCTCAGACTAAACTTTTCCTACAGTTACGCATAGATTCTAAAATATTTTCACCCTTTTCTGCCATCTTTCTCCCCATGATCATTCAAACCACGTTTGAGTTCATCCGAACACGTGCCACGGTGTCTCCACATAGTGCCAATCAAACGCCAAAATTCTATTTCTGTCCGTTTGATATTTCGCAGATTTTCCCCTTACGAAACATCAAGGCGTAGGAAGAATCTCTTTTGGTCCATCCACGTGTCACCTGCCGAAATCAGAAATCTGCAAATCACAGATTGCGAAATAAAGGAGATGATAGTGAAACAAAAAAAGGCGTTTGAAAGTGAAAGTACCTTCGAAATTTTATCACTGTATCACGCCGAGTACTATGTTCAGAATCGTTATCAGATTTTACTTTTATTAAGTTCATGGCTATCATAACCTGGCTGAGAATACTTTTTTACGAGGTTCCCCAATACGAAATGATACGAAAGGAAAAATAATATTATATTTATTACTGTCATTAAATAAAGCAATGTACCTACATATGTTTTAGAAGGGATCATGATAGAGCACATGAGATCATAGTAATTTGATTAATAATATATATTAAACGCAAACTGTTATCACGTAATAATTCGCAGTCTCTTCGTCCGAAACTTATTTGTGAAATTTATTTCCAGTGTAAATCTATTAATCATTAGGTTACATAGCTCCTAAATCATTCATGGAGAATACTGAGATTGCAAAGTCAAAAAATAAATATTTTGCGTTTTATAACATGAAATATTCCTGCAAAATTTTTAGCAAATCAAATGAAATATTACAACCTAATAGGAATTAAATTTTAAGCTTAAAAAATTGATGAATTTGAAATATTCAACACATTTCCGAGTTTACCTCCGAAATAAAGAGGTCAAACTAAAGTGTCAGGCATTTAAAAAAAGTTATTTTTCGAAACCAATACTCCTCTATTTTTTGATCCTGGTGTTGAATTTTTAAACTTTTCAAAGTCAAAACTCCCTACACGTTGCGAAAAAAATTCAATACCTCACAAAAATATCAACTCGTTAGTTATATTTTTGAAATTATTTATAGGTTATGCTCATGGCTTTATAAAGTTCTTCTACATGTATTTTGACATTTACAGTAATATATAACTTATATATATTATGTGTATTAAATATACGTGTATAATACAAAAATATTATTATATTCAATATATAGATGACTTATATCATTATTATTTGTAATTGTTTTTCATTATTTTTGATAACCAAATACTTGCGTATCATCAGTAGATTATTAATTTACTGTAACAGAAACTGCCGCTAAAGCTTTCGAAATTATTACGTAAATGGCTAATCCATCTTCATTATTATTATCAAATTATAACTTATACGAATACAACTTATATTTTAACGGTTTTGTTTATATTAAAAATGTGCCGCTTCAAACTTTGTTAGTTTGATGTGAAGGGATTATCTTTATTCACATCTTCACACTGAAAGATATGTTTATTATTTATATTATCATTAACTGTCTTTACAGTATATATTTCTGCTATAATATAAGCTTTCCCTTTTCATCTTAAGAGATGATTCTACAAAGTAATGACGAACTACGACTATTTCGAATGGTATTTGCCCATAGAAGATCGGCATTTAGGTTATTAGATATTGAGATGCTTATTGTAAAAATCTCTAAGTGATGAAGGCAATGCGATAGATATAACTCCTAAAGGACTTGAAACAAGTACAATCATCGTTTAATGAAATTAGAAATTGGTTATCTTCAAAAAACCATAAATCTTAAAAACAAGGGAAGGCCTACAGATATTCGCACGGATGAGACGCACCATTTAAAATAGATTTCCCATCGTCTTTCAAGAGAAGCACCAGAAGCAGACAGATGAAGTAGAAAGAAGAAAGTGGGAAGACGCACGGAAGACGTTGAGTGATGAAGAGAGTGGAAGAGAGGAGTTCTAACCCAAAAGGCCAATTATGGCGTTACTTTCCAAGCGGTTAACCCAGAAGTTACGGACCACAAGCCAAGGAAATTGAGTGAGCCTTAGGATTTCCATTTCCGAAGTCCAAAGACCTTTCTCTCTTTGCCAACATCCTTTCCTGAAACCTCCATTTCTTCTCCCTATCTAGTTTCGTCCGATCCTTCAGGCGATCTGCGGTTTATTTTCTTCTTTCCGCCATTGCGAGCGTGGGCTGCGTATTGTTATCGCTTCTCTAACTGCGGAAAAAGTATCGTCTAACGGTGGGCTCTCGACTCAATGATGTATCGCCTATGTGCGGTTGAATGTGAATTTGTATATGACTCAAATGTACTGCCTCAACAGTTTACTTCGATAAGATTGATTCTTGATTAATTAAGTTACCTAAAATGTCCAATTAATATACACATAAATAATTTTACAAGAAACAGCGACTGCTAGAGAGGTAAAGACTAATGTGTATTTATTTCTTTTCGTTTCGTTGCAAGTTTTCGCTTTCCCAAACAGAGACTGGATATATAAGAACCGTACTCAAGTGAGGTGACTCTGTCCACATGCTCGGTAATGCTCTACTGTTTGTATAACAGACAAACTTCTAAGGAATCTCAAATTAAGTAGTAATTATTCTTGTACGGAATCTTTGAAACCTCTTCCGAAAAAGAAACTACAAATTTCTAAGGTATGAGAACATAATCATATTCATTTTAGCTAAGAAATTTTTCCTTTTGTGATTAACCTTTATCTGTTGTTAGTTTCATACTTAGTATTCATATTTCGATGAATGCATTTTAGTTTGAAAAAAATAAGCGTAAAATCGGATGTTTCGTAGAATGTATAATATTCAATCAGATTTTCCGTAGAATGTATAAAGAAAGATATAGATAATTTCGAGAGAAAAAAATTGAAACTTAGTTGAGCATCTGTTTTTGCTTAAATGACGTATATTTAAACGGTATTTTAGTATTTGAAATATGAGGGGAATAACATCAGGTAAATACAACCATATAAAATGTATATATTACCTGAATAAAAAATGCGTACTAAAATTATATTATTTATCTATAATTTTCCCATTCTTTTCCGGGTAAGAGTAAACGGACCACATGTCATTTTTAATAATATTTTTTCATTTGTTACTTGTCATAACAGAATGTACCAATTTCACCACAAGTATCATTTCCTCATATGTAGAAAATAAAGGAATAAATAGCGGTTCGAATCTCTTTGAATATATTCAACTTCCGCGTTTAAGATTAACTATCCTCTACAGCCGTGAAATAACACTGAAAATATTGAATGCTAGTTTTCAATTGAATGAGGAAATACTTCGTATTTAACCGCTTCGTTCATAGGGAAAAATTTGCTCGTTTTTTGTACTACGTCAGATACTTTTAATAATTAAAAAGGTGGCGCTTTTAGGGATGATCTATGATTGAAGTTACGTTTTAAAGGTTGACGAATTTTACATATCATACTCCACGCATTATTAAGTATTTTTAAACCATATACTACCTGAGTTGAAATGTCTCCAATTTGCTTCTATACGATGCTTAAGTAAATGTTATTTGATTATATTTATCAAAAAAGGCTCCATTCATAACAGTAATTATTTTTATTTCTATAGATTTAATGGCAAACGTTTAAAGATACTAGTTTTGTCTAGGTTGCACTTAGGCAGAATTCTAGGCCTGTTACGCTAGATTTATCTCATTCTGTATCCATTTGCATTCCACTATAAAGAACAGTTTGACAAAACGAAGTGTGGAACATTTCGCATGTAGTCGTACTCCGCGCAATTTTACGTTCTGCCTTTATACTTCAAGTGGCCGGCAAAATAGCTCCATTGAAACTCGGCACTGCCATATGGTTTCTCCAACAGGGAAATCAATGGCAAAACATCGCTCGCGCATCCCACTTGGGCTAAATCAAAAAGCTTTTCAGGACACTCCTTCCAATGCTCATCTGAAGTCCAAATGATCCTGAGCGATGCCAACTCCATATCTCTAGCGACAGCCTCCCAAATCCATTGCATTGTGTGCTAAAAAGGCCATGCAGCTACACAAAACTAAAAACGATCGAGTGCACCCGAAACGAAGTAGCTGTCTCGAAACAAAAGCCACTCGACGGAATAGCTCGTACTATTTTCACGTCCGGATTCTTGTCCAGGTGCTTAAATGAGTCATTTATTCATAGAGACAGTATAGGTACAAAATGGAACATCTTTACTTAGTCATCTCGTACTGAATTTTAAAGAATTTTTATTTTTCAAGTTGTCTCCAGTTATTATGCCATGTGTGACAGAATTCAGCAAATGAACGCAATCTAGGGCAACAGGCAATGTGAAAAAGTTCTGATATTGTTTATGAGCTATTTAAAATTTTCTAACGTGTAACATAATATGAATGTTTTATATGTGAAAATAATGATTTACTCATTGTTTTATGTTCTATGGGTGCAGTTTGATGCAGCATAACCGAGAAAAACTGGAAAATTAAATTAGATGCACGGGGATAATATAGTACAATTGATTTTACGTTCTAGAGTTTATTGTCAATGGTATTAAATATATTTTAATTACGATAATTGTGTTGTTAATTTATATCCATAGCCAGAATTTCCTGTACCGATTAAGTTTATAACGCATTTATAATTTATATGAATTATAACACAGATATAATAGGATATTTTAGAAAATACAAAAGATTACAATTCTTTACAATGTGATTAATTTCAAAGTGGAAACTAATTAAATCATAATAATAAAACCACTTATATAGTAGGTGAATTGGAGCTCTATTTATTATCAAAACAAAACCATATGTATGAGAGAATATTAAATTTTTAATGATTCGGACAGAAAAGTTTTAGGACATTCATTTTAAAAACTGCGTAAAATGAATGATCTTTTAGAAAAATTTCCATTGCAATTTCCAGTTATCACGACCAGAAAATTGACTTTTTTTGACCTTGACAACCCATATTTGAGGTCCGTATGTAATTTAGAAGACGGCACCACCCCCCATCCAATACGATTCTCTTCGGAAAAAAACTTCGCAAAAGGACACATTTCCGAATTTCGTAATGGAACTCCGATGAAGTCGGGTCGCTGATGCGAAATTTCCTACCAATTCCATTCGGAGATCCGCCACAGAGGATTTTTTCGATAGCCCACCAGAGGAACTCCAATAAGCCCCCAGTGCCGTCCCATCCCATGCCTCCGTCACAACTAGCATCCACCCCCACCAACGGCGTCAAATTAATGGGTGTTTCATTAACCTTGGATTCCCCGCCTGACCGGCTTCCAGCCACTGGCCCTCCCTGAGAGATTGGGGTGAAGACCTTAACGTATAGTGGCTTCACTCCCAGAATCCCCTCCTCAGTTGCCGCTTGTCGTCGCCACTTCCAATGGGAAATGCGCCATCATATGCCTTTTTTTCGATGCGAGCTTGTTTTCCGGGACGGTCACCATCGTAGGTGTCCCTCAGATGAGCATTGGATGAGGTTATTGGTAAACGATGAGGTACGGGTGGTTGGGTGATTGAACTTCGTTGACTTATTTTCTTATTTATCAATTCGATATTAAATTCTACGAAAGAATCGGGGTGGTTTTTCAGTGTTAGTGTATAAGTTGGATTAAATCCTTTAAAATTAGTTTTTACCTTTTATTTACTGTGTGACAATTCTTAATGAGACATATTTGAATTCCAAAGTCTATTTTTTATTTAATATCCCCTCTTTTCAAATCAAAAAGTTTATAAACAAGTGATTAAGTTGCTATTTTTGGTGGTGAATCTATTGATATATCATTGTAATATACATGGTTGAGTGATAATAATGTCATGGATATTACTAATTTCTATTTATTTGTAAGATTTAAGGATACGTACAATTGAATAAGACATACTTAAAGTGTATAACGTCGTCAATTACTAATTCAAATTGGAATTTTTAGGGTTTTTGATGATTATACATAACCATTACCATTTCATTTGATCTTAATTCTTCCATTTTATAGGTCAATATTTAAACCTTTTTCTCATATTTTCATCGTCAATACTTAGATGGTATTCCTGCAATAGACATCAGCATTAATGCATGCTGGACTCATTATATTAATGTATCTTTTGTCAGCATTTTTTTCTTTCGTGGATTGCTAATTGAGCTTCATTTAAATTATCTTTCACGAAAAGTTGTTCAGATATAAATCAGCTCTTAAAAGAGATGAAAATAGTAAAAATTCCAAACTACAAAATTTCCTCCTAGAGATAATTTTTTCCGAGAACTTCACACTAGCACGTTCTTTTATTCATCAATTTATTTCTAAATGTATCAAGCTACTAATAATAGAACCAAAAATTATGGAAACAACGTAATTATGAAAGTAACGTATTTCATCAAACACCGCGCCGGCTTTTAATGTCAATCTTTTTTCTAACGCCTTCATCTCACCCTAAAATCGGAGTGTCGCTAATTATCGAACAAAATTCAAAGAGTGATTCGTCCGAAGGCATAAATGCTCCCAGCACTCGTTTGAATAAAAATACGCCACGTTATTATGCAATAATTTTCGTCACCTCCCAGAAATAGTCCCTCATTTGCATGGTAATGAAGGCGCAGCAAGCCGCCTCCTACGGGCGGAGCGGGAAACTAAGAATTTTATTAGCTAATTATCTTCAAGGGAAAAGGACAAACGACGAGGCCCTTCGTTAAAATAAAAGACTTCCGAAATGAAAAAGATTGACGGCTGAAAATAAAAAAAGTGCGACGTGGAAAATCTATCAGTGAGAAATATTCGCGGAGAGTTGGTTATTACTCGAGGGAAAAAGAAACAAATCGGCGAGCGGGGAATTCCACTTGCTTTTATTTATTCCGTTGGAAATATTGATTGGGAGTTTTTTTGGAGGAGCAATGTGGGCTGACGGGAAAGGGTGCATCACTCACGGGTGGTTTGAAGAGAAGGGTTGGATATGGATGCTGAGGGATGGAGATGAAACCACGTAAGGAAAACCCTGTTATTGTGTATCTTTTTTTGTATCTTATAATTAGAAATCAACCAGTTGCTTTTGTTTTGATCAATTCCTCAGTTCATATTATGTTTTCTATATACAGAAGTATGTCCCAATTCAGAGCATCGTTAATGTTTGACAATTTTCAATTAAACGCAGTCTTAAGATGGACGTTTTAAATATAGCTCAAACATTCATTTTCATTTTTAAGAAATTCAATGGCCTTTTGTTGAAAATATTGAATGTATATCGATGCCTTGGCATTAGAATCTTTACGAGTTGTGAGTTTCATCTTTTTTCACTTAGCCCCTTAATTTCCTTAAAAATATTATTCAATTCTTATATGTCAAGAGCTAATTATGAAGCTAGTGTATCTAAATTTATCTATATTAAATTATTCTAAAATGTATTCAAAACTTGCAGATCATCTTCCTCGAAAGTTATGGGTATAAAGTAATTAAAATAAAATGTTGAGACCAAATAAATATTAATTTACGGTCAAAAACTCATTATATATAAATTCTCTTACGCTCATTATCGTTCATTTTAAGCTTCTTTCTGAATATTAAATCAATTATGTAATGTTTTGATAACCAATTTTAAAACTTCATTGCCATAAAAATACAATACGAATACACATATTTTAATGTATCAATAACATTCGCTTACTTTTAATCTCTCGATTAATTCTCGATGAAATAAAATTAACTTCCCTATGTTTGTTCTTCAAGTTCCATAACACGAGAAATATCGAAATAAATCTTTCTGACTGAGCGAATGTAGTCTCAGAACGTTGGCCATACACCGAAATCAAAGTATCACTGCGATCCCTTTATTTTTCTTCATTTTCCCCTCTTCTTTGACTACATTTGCTTCTTCCTTTTCATCTCTTGTTCCGTCGCTCAAACTCAAAGGCAACAGAGGAAAATAGTGGGCCGTGGGAATCAACGGTGGAGATACGTCATTCTTTTATTTTTTCTCTCTCCTCCCGCTATCATTCTTTGTCTCTCTTTCAGTGTCGAAACTGAGTAAAAAAGTTGAAAGAGAGGACCCGTAGGGGTTCGGGATGAAAGGACAAAGGGTGAATGAAGGACGATGGGGGAAGTATACATTCGAATGGGTGTGGGTGGTCGCCTAGGAAACCGTATGATAAAGATCGTATTGGAAGCGAGAGCGACTATTAATGCCGATTATTATTATTATTGAGATGTGGGCTGATTTGAGACGCAAGTGAGATTAGTACAGATCGGAGGTCTTCCTAGGAATACGTTGCGAACGATATGTCCAACAGATGTAACCAAATCTTAGCATATTTTTATACGATATGTTTTGATACAATCTGGTTAGCGGTGAAACCTTAATATATCAATAATATGATATTATTTATATGCATTCAAATTTTCAAATTGAATAAAAATTTATCTTAAGGACTGTCGACTGATTTATTCTTCAACCATTGGGTTTTTAGATATCATAGACTATTTTATTCTGTAAAAAGGGGCAGAAAAGCATAATTGCGTGCTAAATAGAATGGATAATAACAAGTTTATAAGATAGTAGTTAGAGAGATAAGAACTACATTCGAAAACAACTGTTTTCTCATTTATATTTTAATTATATCTTTAATTTCCTAAATAATATAAATTTAACCATGGCCTCTTTCGTATGAGTAATTCACAATGGTCAGTTTTCGATACTTAACTCACTTCACCCACTTCGCATTTCACTCAAAAATCAAGTTCCATCCATACTTAATCTCCGCAGAAAACATTACAATTTTCACCTCATTAAAATTCTCACCCGACCGAGTTAAAATTTGAGCAAACAATTCCCAAAAAGGACCTGACCAAAAGGTGTGGCGTCGACTTGAAGAATTACCTCTCCGACCAGATTAAGCACCCGAAAAAGTCCACACCTCTTTCGCCGTAATATTAATACGCTCTATTTGTTATCGAGTTAATTAAAAAAAAGGTGGCGCTATAATAATAACCCGACTGGCGTCACGTCATCTCCAAGCAACTGAGTGGCACGTAACTCTCCGCATTAATCAACACTCGCTCTTTTATATAAGTGCTCATCCAGGCCATTAACGAAGCACGTGTGGAGAGACTTTTTCATCAAATCTCCCCGTCGCATCGCATTTATTTACGCTGGATATGGCTTATGTATCCCACTCTTCTCCCGTTCACATCCCTCCTTTTATTCCCCGAAACAATTTTTTTCACCTTGCACGCGGCGTCCATCTTGGGGAACAAAAGACGGTCGGAATTAACAGCGCCCATCCGCCCGTGACGGAATTCGGCCGCGATCGCGTCGAAAGCGCCGGAGGAATAAAAAAAACGAACCGCGCCGCCCGCTCTCGCAAATATTTCGCTCTATCCGCGCGAATATTTATTTTCCTTTGATATTTTCGCTTTTCGCACCGTTCTTGTTTATTTTTTCCCCACGGGAGGAGCATTACGTCTGATCGTGCCGTGAATTCCGGAAGTCTATTAAAAAAATAACGGAGCGCTCCCGCGCGCAGCTTGCCTCTGCAATCTGCGAAAATGGAAGTCTTCGCAATGATTTTCATAACTCGAATCCAGTAGTGACGTCAGGACGGTGACGTAAAATTGCTACGGTTCGAGCTCGCATCCACCTTGCAATTATCGCTGTTTGTTTTCGCAGATGGGAAGCGCATCTCCATTTTCTTCCATCTAGGGTCTAAAAGCTACTGCGTTTGTCCAGCGACGGTCACGCCATTTGCCGTCGTACAGGTTCTATGAAAGTGCACTGCGCCATCGAAATTTGCGACGTGGATAAGTTCTCATGGGTTAGAGAAATATTTTGTTTCAGATCCGAGATGTGCGGGTAAAATGAAATGCGGAATTTTTAAATGTGAGATTCATTTGATAGTGAGGAACGGATGTAGAAAATGGGTCCACATGTCCGCGACTCAAAGTATTATATTGTTGGAATATTATGAACGTATATTTTAGATAAATTGACACAACGATGAGTAGTAAAAATTTACTTATAGATAGAGGTTTTGCCTAAAAATTATCATATTGTAGTTTATGTTTCCGTCATATTGTCGTCCTCTTTGGCGGATTGCTTAGCATGCTAGTCTTCTAAACCGGAGGTCCGGTGTTCAAATAATGGCTTAGAAGAAAATTTTCGTCTCAGGGTCTGGATGTTTGTGACGCCCTATGTTAATTTTATGACCAAACTGTAACTGTCCAGAAAGTGTATTTTTGTGCGGTCTTTGATAATTAATAAAAGAAATAATAATTATGGTAATGACAAGAATTTCACTAAAGATAATTATTTAACCAATTCAATATATGTGAAGTAAATAATTTATCGTATTTAAAATTCCAACCAAATATTATTTCAACCATACCGCAATACAGTGCCCAATTTCATTAAAAGACCAATTTCTATTCCTTTTTATATTTATTTGTTTAGAAATTCATCAAGTAAATATCTGGTATTAGTCTGAAATGTCAGAAAATCCTTTATATCATTCTATCCAAAAATATATATGTATCCTTATACTTACACTAACGGCAAATTCAAAAAAATTAAATATTTCAATTCTCAATAACGGTTATCCAAAAGGGACTTAATTTTAATGACATTTTACGATAAAATTTAGCGAGCATATAAACCTATTATACTGGGTATTAATTACGAAATATCCGTGTAATATTTACAGAACTATCTATCGGTTTATTAAATATATATATATATATATATATATATATATATATATATATATATATATATATATATATATATATATATATATATATATATATATATATATATATAAGAACTTTTTTTTATATTTTTCTCTTCTGAGCTAGATTGAGTGAAAAAATATCCCTAGAAAGGCTTTTGGCTTGGCGTAATTTTCTCGTGTTTCACACTCTACTTATCGAAGAGAAGGGCATTAAAATTTCCGCCTCCATCAAAGCGAGAGTCTTTTTAGTGCGGATAAAAGGCTAAGCGATTTAGTTTTAAAATTTCCAGGGTTCGCTATTGCGGTGCGGAATTAGACAGGATTGGCTGGCGATGTGATAGCGCATTATATTTTACACTCCTTGGCTCCATTATGGTGTAGTGAGATTGTAAGATGTAGAAAAATGAGCTTGCGGCTGATTTTACATGGCTAGGAAAGGAGCTTTGCGGAGTATCGGAGCTGAATTTCGGATCGACTTCTTTTTTCATAATAGGTTTACGTAGGCCGTTGATAAACTACGATTGAAGAAGAAAATCAATCTTGATAGTACCTTAATATTCAATGAGGCTTATTCTAATATTCAATGAACATATCAGCTTCTCATTCCGATCAATTTTGTCTATGTGTTATTGAATATGAAGATATAAATTTCCAATATGCGTAAGAGTTCCACATCCATTTGAAACTTTCTTAAGGTCTGCTGATATCCTTAGGTCAAGTAAAAAGTTATAAATAGATCTTTATAGCAACTCGTATTAACAGTCCTCTTCAACCATATAATAAAATAGCAGCTTAAGTAGCAAATAGATATCAAGTTATTTTTTTCATATCGTAACATAACAGTATAGTGTATATTTCAATAAATTTGAGGGAATTTCTATTAAGGTATTTTAATGAACAATGCTTTGTTTTATTTTATATCGTGTATTTCATTGATAAGAGGTCGTTGTACATAAAAAATCATTGATTGTTGTCGTCAATTTTTTCATCAAAATTTATTATTTATTGTTCATAACTATTATATTAAATATTCAAAAGCAGAACACATTCCTGAAGTATTAATTCACTTATGATTTCCATTTCATTATTTTTCCATAATTCAGCAGCAAATTTTATTATTTAAGGTACTGTTTATGGATTTGAATAGGCTCAATAGGACAGCAATGTATCCTTTTAGAATTTCTGATCCATTCCATGCAAAGGTAACGGAAAAAAACTGATCAACACTTCTCACGAAGACAATTATTCGGCACACTCGTAAAACAGAACTATCGCATTTCATTGTCACGAGGCTTCTAGTGAGTTAGCGCATTCGAAGCTATTCAAGCCCTGCAACACGTAAATATTACACCGTCTCTTGGTTACTACGCTTAAAATTCAAGCGAAACTCTCATCGATCTGTATCCAGTTTTCACCCTTCCCCGATACCTTGAAAAAGTAGCAGTTTATTTTATTTTTTCGAAATGGGAGCTTTACCTACGAATCGTCGGAGCGAAAAAAACTTTTATTCAACGAATTCCTCCAGAGAAATCCTAAAAATGAGTAGACGGTGACAATGGGTTCGTAAAGGAAACTTTATATTTTTTTGGCTCACAACTTCAAATCTATCTCGAAAATTTATCAGCAGCTCTTTCTCATTACTTCTAAACGGAATGTATCTCCAGGGAGATAGAAACTTCCCAACTGGATATTATCCAATACTTACACATACTCTACTTGCGAAACTTCTCGCTCACAAATCCTAATCAATTCGCGAATAAGTCTTTCCTTGCCATTCTCTTGTCTACGTTGTTTCTTTCCTATATTGTTTCAATTTTTTGTATTCCAAATGAGGGTTAGGATAAAATTCTGTTGCAGCAGTTATATTTTTACCTTATATACAGTTATCTTTATTTAAAATATTATAAGTTTTTCAGTAAAGTAAGTAAGAAATCTATCTCTATTAGCGGCAATGAATTTGTAAGCAGAATACTAATTTAACTGGACATTTTTTCGTATAAATAACGAATTTTTCTCTAATAAAGTATTGTATTTTCGTAAGTATAAATTGTAAAAACAGCATAAATATCTATAGGTCTAGAAAAGATCGTCTTGTCGATTAGTATTTGCGCTTTCATTTTTTTATTTTTTGGGAGTGTTTTATATTATTTTGGGTATTATATTGATGTTTTCTAAAAAGGAATATAAATAATTGAACTTTAGCTCGATTTCTTCTAGACAGTCATTTGACCCATAAATAGAGTGCGTTTCATTGTTTGTTTATAGACCAGGGTGGATTTAATTAATTATATTCATTGAATATCCTGTCGACTTTTAATAGTCGTTTATTGACATCGTATTTCATAATTATAAACTATATATAATGTATCTCTGTTGAAAAGAGTTTTAGGAATACACTTAAAGAATGTAACAACTTTGTTGAACTGGAAGTGACAAACTGAACCAATGGATATATTAACTTCAACATATTCATCTTTGAATTCCTATTACTGCTTGCTACACACAGAGATTGTCGAATCATTCCGTCAGGACTGCATGGCGTAGGGATCTTGGTGCAATTATTTTTTCCCATCTGTTATTCCCCTTCCCTTAGACACCCCTTTTCTTATGGCAATAACCACCTTTTATTCAATCGCTTACTCCTTGCGGGGAAATTTTTCCCTCAGCGTCCCCCCCCCCAAACGCACTGACGTTCATCTCCCACAGTAGAGGGTGAAGATACCCGATTGTTCTCCTATTAATATCACCCCTGATAATATAAGCCTTAATCTTCTTTTCCCTTCTTAATTCTTACAGTATTCATGAGAATCGGTCCCTTATATATTCTTTCAATTCATACCCTACGTAGGAATCATTCTGCGCATCCGAGTTTGCTCCATTCGTTATTTGTTTTTGGGCAATCTTCAGTTGAGTCAGAAACCCACCGAATGTTTACATCACCGAATCCCAAACTCCCGTTTCTTAATTCCGCCCATGAGCTCAAACTCATTATTTTCGTCTCCCTCCGAATGAAATATCCTCCCCTAGTTACTCCCCCACCGGTCCGGGATGCTTATTAAGACATCTCACTTGTTTTATTAACGAGATTTTTCACTTTAAAGTTTAAGCATGCAAATTACTCGTGGACGTCAGTGACGCACGCTTTGACGCACTAATGAGAAAAGTAAATTTTCGGACGTTTTGAAACGGGTGGCGTGAAGGGAATGGTTTTTTTTCTGCTCCCGAGCTCGTTAAAAAAAAAGAGGGAGAATGTTCATTTGAAGTGTTTGTCTGATTAAATCGCGAGGTGGGGAGGCAGGTGCGTATGGTTGGCGGACAGCCATCTTGCGAATTTTTAAGTAGATTATTTAGATATCAATTTCATAAATATAATAGACTAAGAAGTTGACGAATAAACTGGTTCATCTTATTATATATCTTGATGGATATTTACTTCTATACATTCATAGCAACCAGTCAACAAATTCTATATATTTCAAGCCTGCTGAATATATACTTTTTGTCTTAATTTTGTGGTTTACCTCGCTCTTTGTTGAGAAATCTTGAGTCACCCAAGTGTTCCCAAATATCAGTTTTTTGTATGTAATGCTTCTATCAAAAGAGTTTTTTCTTTCATTTTCATGGACAGTGAATGTATCTATTACAGTTAGTTACTACAGATGAAATTCATTCGAATATTTGTCGCATATCAGGACAGTAAAGGTAAACTGTTCTTGCAGGATAAGTAAAAATTAAATGAAAATAAACGCGATATTTTTTATTTTCTCATAAGTTTATCTTTATATGATTTTACATAGTTATTTAGCACTTTTTGCTAAACACCCATTTATCGATCCTTAACTTATTAAAATATATCTTAAATCGATGCAAGAGAGATTATTTTTTGAAATTTTAAGATTCACAATACCTCGTAACTGAGGGGGTGATGGATCACTCATTCATAATCCTTAAGCAAGACATCTGACGCCGAAGGGCGATACCACACGGAAAGAACCTTCATCCAGTTTCCACAGTTTGGGCGGAGCGCCTCGTAAGTTCCCTCAAGCGATACACGCGTAAAACAGAATTCAGTATCGCGGTGTGTCCGGTCAGACTCCACTCTCCGGTGGTCTGAGAATCGAACATCTTCTGGTTATATCGCACCAGAATTTCTCATTATTTTTCCCCTCGCCCTCCATCCATCTCCCAACCCCTTTTTCGCACGTCATCCTTTGGATATCGGTCCATCGCCTTCCGAAAACACCCAAAACTCTTTCCCGGGAGCTTTCGAAGCGGAGGATTATGGGAGTCCATGCGTGAAAGAGGAAGAGTGTGGTGGTGAGGATTTTTCCCTCCCCAAGTTCCCACCGGTTTCCTAAGGCATGAAGTAAGGAGCCCAGAGGGTTTCCATACGAAAGCAAACGTCTGTGCTCTCGGGTAATGGAAAAGCGATGGATTATGAGACCCTCCGAGGCGATGTTGCATTCGTACGTGAAAGAAATGCCGTGAGCAGCGTGTTCTCCAAGTGGGCCTACGTCTGGCGTAGCAATTGCAGTAATGCACCAAGTTATTCCGCTAAAGAAGGCCGTGGGTGATTCTTGTAGACTTTTTATCCCTCGGGGGAACAATGTACGCCGTGGATGGTCCGTTAAATATTTTTCAGGCCCATAAAATCCACTGAAGAAAGGTGCTGTACATACAGATAGAGGTTTTTTGGTAGGTATAAGATTCTCGGAGGCTTGTTGTGAGGGAAAGTTAAGAGATCACGTTCTTTAAGCTTAGGAATTCATATAGTACAAATTTTGCACTAACAGGGAAATCTAATTGAAGAGTTGGTTGCTATGCTAAGAGTTGATTGAAATAGATAAAACAATATTCTTCTATCGGTTCCATAATTCACTTTCATTTATAAAAGTATATAACTGAACTCCTTATTGTATTTTGTAAATGGGTTTCAACCGTCGTATTTACAAATTAATGAATGTTTTTTCTTAATTATCATTATCGATAATTCTTTTATTATTTTCTTATGCAAAATTCATAAAGGAATTCATAAAATCATTAATTTTATTGATATCAAATCATATGAAATATACTGAGTATTATTCTGTTGAACTTTTTGCAAAATTTATTCGTTTCGCACAGATGCATAAAGATGATGGATTAACTGATTCTAGTAGTATCAAAACTTTGGTTCGAAAAGTAATTTATTATGGGACGAAGTTGTATTCAATTCAATCGTAATCAGAGAGAAACGATCGATTCCAAATATACATGCCATAATTTACATTCCTAAATCGTCTTATTCTATGATTAACCTAACCCTAACCATATTTATGCCTAAAAATAACTATTAAATGATTTTCACATTATTTCGAACGGAATAATCTGAAATGGAGCAAAAGAGGTAAATAGTATTTGACTGTAGCCTTTAAACTTCCGACTACAACCAACAGCGGCTCTCTCTCTTCGCAGAATAGTATCTCGAGAGTCGAAACTTGCAACATCCGTCGTCTCTATGACGTAACGGTCCGTGTCTCTGAGAAAGAGCGTCACCAGAGCAAACAGCGATGTCCCGTCCAATTTTTCGAGGCAGCAAATCCCGGGAACCGGGAATCGAGACAAATGTCACACGGGCGCTTCATAGCGGCCAAGCAAGAAATGCCGAACATAAATCTCGCGTTTTAAAAGGGGGAATAAATCTGTTCGAGTCCCTACGTCCACACGAATTTATGCGTCGTTGCTGGTATATTTGCGAACAATTTATTGATTCATGCTCGCACACCAGGGTGTTTCTTTATAAACGAAGATTTAATACCCGAGCCGCCGTGTACATATTAGTGGACTGTGAAGGCTAGGTTTTCGGTGGGGAATGGAATAGGTGCAGATACTATTGAAGTTTTTATGAGGCGAATAAACGTAAAATTGATTCGTTTATTGTAGGCACTGCTATTCTTTTTATCATAGATGGTTTCACTATAAACGTTACGTATTATTTAGTGAAACACGTATTTGTGTGTGGATTAATACGATGCATGGATTAATTCATACAATCTATGTCGGATTAATATATATTCTATGAAACTTGATCGGTATTTCGAGCAAATTATATGATTTATTTTTATTTATTTAATCTATAAATATTCCTTTGTTTTTTCTATCTACAGATAGCATAAATATCTCCATTTTTAATTTTCGGGATTTCTTTATCTCTTCAGAACATTATCATCCAAATGGTAATACTACGTATTGATCGTATCGAAGTTGTAATGTATTTGTTTTATTTTGATAGCCGCTATCCATTATCAACATGGCCCAAATCATTCTACGTTATTAGCTTCTATCTTTTTCTGGTGATCTTATAGGTGTATAATGATCTTTAGCATATATGAAAGATTTAAATTCTTATATTGCATTCTACGGAGTTAATCATTACTTTAAGGTACTCATGCTACCTGAATTAAAGACTGGAATATCCAATAATGAAAGATACGCTTTTAGACTCAAGTGTAGGAGTGATATGGGAATTCGTGATATGCGTTAGGAGATATGAGATTTAAGTAGGAAATTATTGGGTATTATGCAAATTAATAAAGCATTTAAACCGAGCAATAATTAATTCATGATAAGCACTTGTAATTTCGTGTCCAATAAATCTAGTACATTCTCAAAAATCCGGCACGCTAAGAGTTGCCATGGCGACCTAGAATCCATGATCAAACTCTCTGATATCCTCACCTATCCTTCTGTAGGAGCCATAAACCGGAAACCCCGCTCTCCATCTATTAACCCCGGTCAAAGTTTGCGCTGGAAACCCTGGGAAACAGGCGTTGCACCCTTGTTTGCCAAAGCAATGATGAGTTCGTAGGAACTTGGATTTTTCCCGATCCGCGATTGGCGCGCCCTCTCTTGGAACACGACTCACTTTCCATCTGACATGGGAAATCGGACATGCCGACGTTCCTCGTTATATAAACACGCCGATGTTTATTCAATGGCTTTGTGAATACAGAGAAGTTTTCGCGGAGTTATTTTTCGAGAGGAGACAATGCCCGAGAAATACAAGTTACGATACCAATCAATACGGATGCGTGTCGCGATACTGGGCCACGGTTCTCTGGTCTCTGGCTTCAGATGGATGCACCCAGAGATGGATGGTTGGATTGGCTACGCTCATGACTTGAGAAGGCTCTGAAGAGTTATTTTTCATGGAAAGGCTTTTTTTACTTAGGAAATAGATACCTAGAATATTTCCTTTTTAATATTTTTTCTTGTGAAATACTCGGAGTAGCTTGCGTATTCGTACAAATACCACTAAATGAAATTTAGTCTCTGCTAATAAGTGGTGTTAATACTTAAATGTTGACAAGTGACCAAAGAGAATTTTGCTGAAAGAACAGCGTTTTTATATCTATATACAAGTATAGAAATGAATGTATATTTTTTAAGCTTATTAATAAGCAATTTATTTAATTGAAAAATGTACATATACTTATATCTATGAATGATTACGAATTATTTTTTTTATCATATAGTAGCCTTCCAACAAGTCGCATTTTCGGTTCGAGTACAATCCTGCGTTATTAAGTACTCTGTAAATTTTAATTAGTTCCGAAGGATAAAGGATTTTTATAATCTTAAATCAGTTCATAAACACTCATCAGTTCAAGAAAGAACTGTACAAAGTCCACTTACGGAATGAATATTCAAAATTTTCTTTTTATATGGACTCCAACATCCCCTTGCATTCGTGTTAATAACTACTTAGAAATCCACTTAGAGAACATCGCACGCGTTAACCTTAAAAACTTCTTAGGCAAAGTACAATCAACATTCGTACGTAACCACGGCGACGAAACGGAGGCGTTTGAAGTAAGTGAAATAACGCATAACAAGAATGACGTGGCATCACTTAGGGGAAAACATGGAGCTAAATCAGCTAGGATAAAACTTCTCCTTAATCCCTCATCCCATCACACACCTTAACTCCAGCCCGTTACACAATTTCCTGAAGATTCAGACGCGGTAATATTTTCTCGTAATTACCTCAGTACACGAGAAAACCCCTTTAATCTCTCCGATAGCGAAGGAGGCGCCCCCGTTTCTTCCAAGGTCGCGGATATTTCATGAACCAAAGTCATTCGCACTGCTGAATATGCATAAATGTAAACTGGAGAGTTTTGAAGGTCGAGTGAGTGGAAATTTGGGAATAATTAAAGCAGCGCCTTTACCAAGAGGAGAATTAGATGGATTAAATTGTTGCGGTTCTCCTGACGCGTTACTAAGGTATATCAGTGTAAGAGAAATATGAGTTACTGTGCTAGGATAATATACGGTATTATTCTATACACACATTCATACATGTATCATGTCCGTGTTTGAAACAAGTATTATTCTCATGATTAAGCAAACAGAGGAAGAGTTTATTCAAGCTTTAAATTTTAAATATCAATCTATTATATTATCCAAGTATGGAATGATGTTTATTGCGATATTGCCTTCAAACCTATATCCAAGAAATCATGTTTTTCTTCGATCCTTTTAATACATTAAGTTTGTCATTACTATATATTATGTCCACATAAGATCTATTTACATGCTGTACAACTGTACACTTAATGTAAGCTCATTTTGAAACTATACCAATATCTTAACCTAAGCTTAAACTATAAGCACCATTCTATGATTATTGTATTGATTACACAAGTAACTCACTGCTGCCACACTCCTAAAGGCATCTTCTAGGGTACTTACATGGATGTGTAGATGTTAATCATCACCGATTTTACTTCAAAATGGTAGATGGAAAGGTTTTCGATATTTATTTTCATTATTAAAATATCCTTATGATCCATCATTATACGTCTTCTATGTATGGAAGTAAAAAATTATGTAAAAATGCTACTGCGCATCACATACTGCCTAAGAAAGTGAATCCTAAGAATCAAAAGGATCTGCTTTAGTAGTAGAGAACACGTGGTTAATGAATGTAGGATGTAAACTTGACCTACATTTCATTTTATGGATTTAAAAAAATAAAAATAATTTATGGCTAAAAGATTTTATGCACAAACAATATGGATAAAAGAAACCGCCATTGAAAATAAGTTTTGTATCCAAAAAAACTAACCAGATACATTCGCAAATACGGATCCTTGCATTATTTCCCGTTGTATCCAAACGAATTTGAATAAAAGTTGAATGCGAAAGAAAAACTATATTCGCTCCATTTAAAAGTAAGAAACGGATGCTTCTCATTTATTTCTGAAATGTTTTTGATCTTCCTTTACAAATATTTTGTGAGCAAAATTCCCTTTGGTAAACGAAATTCTTTCATAGTCGAGATAACATCACTATTCATGCGAAACGTCCCCTTATTTCTCTGAATTCCCTCGTCCTAAATTCCCGTCGAAGTATCTTAGTGCTTAGACTCTGAAACTTTACGGAAATTTTTTTTTCCATAATATCTCCCTATTCATAATGAACTACTTTATAAGAAGCGACCGAATAAACGAATGTATATTTTATAGCGGTGGAATTTATCTTCAATGCTAACAATTGATTGATTTTTTAAAGAGAATCTCGGAGTCTGTATGCCTCTAAATTGATTCCATGACCGCTTTATCTACCCTTCTTTTGAAAACTAAATACTGAACTATTTTGATATATATGATCTTTTTTGATACACATCATTATTACTTAAACGACCTATCGTATAAGCGTTACGAAGTAGTGTATATTTAGAACAAATCATTATGACTCACCGATTGTATTCCCAACATCAAAGGCAGTTTTAATTTGTACCACATAGTATAATATAAAACGTTCTCAGAGAGCCTGTTTGTAACGTAAAATATATGCTATATATATTTAAATATATGATATACTGCCAACATTCCTAGTAGGTATGCTTGATATATGTGTGAATCATACCGTACTTACTCATAGTCCAAAGTTATTTTCCCCTTTCTTAATCCTGTTGGTCGAATAGTATATTTTTATTTTAATATGTAATACCTCATAAAATACAGAAAAAATCATCCTAAATTAAATAGGAGAGTTAAGTTATGTATAAGTTCGTCTCATATATGATAGATTCTATTCCTAAAAATATACGTGAAGCTTTTATGCCTGCAACCCTTTCTCGAAGGAAACTTCACGAAATCCTTGATAATTTCCTTTATCAAACTCTTTATAAAAAAATTCTTCTCTCTCACGAACCCATTTCTCTCCTCATTCCCTTTTCTACGTGACGCTCTCATTCCTCCGTGCAAAATGGCAGTTTCTGCAAGTCCCTCCCTCAAGATCCCAATCTCCTTCATAAGCATCCATTCTACAACGAGGCCACGTTCGACTCCCTCAGCTTATGATTGGCTGATCGCTCGGGGCCACCCCCGCATCCCTCCTTCCATTGTTAGCCCTCCCTGACTTCATCCCGTGTCTGCGAGTGTAGTAGCAGATAAGATTATATGAAGGGGTTACTCCGTTCTCCACACCACCACCGCTTTTCTACCGTCTTACAACTTCCAAACTCGTCTTTCTTTTACTCTTATATAACTCTTTAATTAGGTCTAATTATCATCTTAATGTCTCGAGGGTTGTCCCGAAGTATTTAAGTTCAAGACTTGTTCTTCGGGTTTTTTTTTTTAAAGAAAGCCTTGTGCTAGTTTTGTTCTCTTTCGGTTCGTGGTGGTTATCGAGAGGTTTTTGAATGTTAATGAATGAACAAACTCTTCTAGTAGTAAGGTCAGTTTAAGTCATATATTGAAATAAATTAAGAAGCTTAGAAATTTTTTATCACGTGTAATAGTAGTTATTTTATCATTTTAGAGATGAGTAAAGAATTACTTAAATAGTCACTAAAGTATTAAGTCATAAAAATGAAAAAAAATTGAAATTTGTTATTATTTTAATCTATTAAATTTTTCTTGCACACTAAGTGAAATAGTATCTTGTTGAATTTTTATAAGTGGAATTTTACTCTTTAGAAATAGAGAGTTCTTTATAGTATAAGTTCTAATAATTTACACACCTATAATAACATTAAAATTATTGGAATTTTCTGCGCTAAAACTACAGATTCATGGAATTTCAGAAGAACATAATGAATTTAATAAGTAATAAATCTTGTTCGAAGAAGGACACCTCTAAATTCATAGCCTAGTCAAGAAACTATATATTCATTAGTTGCATATGACTTATATTCTGCACTTCTTCGTTCTGGATTCCATTCTATCTTCAGTAATACCATCGCCTCTTTTGACATTATAAAAATTCGTCTGTGCAAAAAACTTCACTGTATCTCATTTATCTTTTTCTTGTAGATACCTAACATCAATACAAATCAATAATTCAAAGCGAAATTAGCCAATTTGACTTCATTGGCGTGTATGGAATGCGCCGCTCATAAATTCACTTCCACTCCGCTCATTGAATTTTCCCTCATCACATAATAGCAGCTCCTCAAGCAAGAAGCCTTCACCCAATCTTCTCCTGCATCATCAACTTTATAACAGTTTTACCTCTATATCGGCAATTTTTATTCTTCGGGCGCGTATTACATCCCATTGTGATGGTTATAGGGGATAGATAATCTAGCGTCTTTGTCGTGAAAGGGTCCAATCAATCAAGGCAACTTTCTCCGCACATCTTCCCTTAATGTCTTCCTCGATATCTGCTCCATCCTCGAGAATCTTGGATGCGGATAGTAGTTACGAGTTGGGAGGAATGAAACAAGTTTTGTCGGATCAAGTGAGTCGAAGTTGTCAGACGTGTATTTTGGAAAACTCTCCTCCTCCCATTGTGAGGGGATCGGCCTTCTGTCGATGATAAGGTTTTGTGCGAAACTTCTTCCCTCAACTCGATGACACTTTCTCCGCTTTCTCCGTTTCTATATCCACCCCTTGGGATTGAATCGAGATAATCTGATGTCGCAACATGTAAGGGGATTAACGTTTTAACAAATCCGTCGCTTTGGCAACGAGGGTCATAATCAACGTGTCGCTCTGCTGTGTAAATTCGTATCGATGCTAATTACTTTAAGTAAATGTTTACTTCTTTCGCAAGAGAAACCATATCATATTTCCTTGGTCCTATATTTAAAGGAAACGGAATTTTTTTTATTGTTTCTTTCTCTCTTACCCTTACCTTCGAGTCTTTATTATATTAAGAATATCTTACCATTACAATGCTCAAATAATTTATGTAGAATCTTACATCAATAGTATCTTGAATTAATTTAAAATTATTATAAAATGTCGAATTAATTCATTTATTAAATCAAAGAGGATTGAGCGCTTAAGGATAATATTATATAGGCTAATTTTTAAAGTAAACTCAATGTTATCAAGTACATATTATTTATTATAAGTGGTTAATAGTTTTGTTCTAGTAATTATAGATGTTACGAGAGAAATTTGTCTTAATTAGCAATCATTCGTGTTCGGAAATATAATTTCTTAAAGATTTCTTGAAATTAAATATTTCTTGTAAATAACACAATTTTGTCGCAAGTCATTCCGAATAATATAACCTAAGATTTAAAATTTCAAATTTATCGAATTGAAAAGTATAAAATACATCGTAAAATTGGAGATTTTAATCAGTTCCAGAAATTTCAGTTATGAACATTAAAAAAAAGTCATTATTAGAGTATTTAATTTTATACACAGTCGCCAAAAGTTTAAGTTCTCTTCTGTTAGGATATTACAGTTGGAAATGTATCATCCGTTAAAGTACGTGTGTCATATGATTTCATTACAGCTATTGTGGGGGGATCGCTTTTATGCATAACATCTGTACAATAAAAGTCCTTCCCTCCCCGGAATTTGATTGTAAATTTAATAACAGGTTGTAATAAAAGCTCAGTCAATTACGCATCGGGATTTTTAGAGTCCCCCCTAATTTGTATTTACACGATCAGTACATGTATCGCTGGAAAGCGATTTGAATAAGGGACTGTTTAATTGAGGTTTTCCCTTCGCAACTCGTGCAGAACACGAAAAAGTGCATTTGACTAATTGATTCTGCCGCATATCTATTGCTGCGTAACGGATTCAATGTTTCGATACAAAAGTAATACGTCCCTCGGAGATAATATGATAATTGCAGTCGGTCTGCGCAGATGGGTGTATAATGAAATTTGTGGGTCTTTATGTCCAAATATCAAAATGACTCTGTGACTTTTATTTATTGTTTTGTATTTTTGTTTTTGTAATTTTTTCTACGGGATGTTTATCAAATATTTGCTTGCAATAAGGTAATGGAAAGAAAACTTTCTCTCTAAATAATAAAGGATACGAATTCTACAGCAATTAAACATTTTATTAGACTGAAATAGAATATTTCCGATTATATCGAGCTATTATGACAGAAGAAGAAACTAGAATGATGGAATGCATACATTTAGGAATCTAATATAGTGCTTAAAGGATAGTTCCAATTTTGTATTTGAAAGGTACTTTTAAGTTGAACAATTTTAAAGTTTATAAGGTTTATAATTCTATGAAGCATGTTATATTATTATTTTTAAGTTTTACAGTCGCACATTATGAGATTTTGACCCATGACATAAGCTTATTTCTGATGATAAACTTCCAGTATCAATTCCAAGTATGCGTTTTAAAGCGAAGCTAACTCTTGTTTTACAAAACCACCTCAAAAAACATTCTACTCCGGTGTACGCGATAGGAATCCCGATCGACCCGTTTCAATTCTTCAAGAATCTCTCAAGAGAAGAAAGAGTAAAGCAAAAATGCGCTCGTTTCCGTTTCACAACCGGAAATTCGGAAAATCATCGAATTAGACGAAAGAATGGGCAAAATCCAGAGGGAAATACGAAAGAATGCAACCTATTCCTCATTTTATTCAGACGCACATAATTCCGCATTCCGAATCGTTTTTACCCTCCATAATAAAAAGAATGCCTTCGTAAAACAACCCTTCCTATATTTTCACTAGCTGCAGGCTTCTTTGGTAAGTGGGGGGAGTGGAATGATCGTATCGATTCCGTCCGATAGAGGGACAAGGTCGGCGTGCGCTGATGGATGCTTGAATATTCATACTCGAATCCACGTGTCGAACGGGAATAAAAGAGTTTCGTTCCTACGCTGTTTGTTTTTTTTTTCGCTGGATGTGACGTCACCCCGGCACCTTCCGCTTGTTTATGGGAAGAAGGGTCGGCAATGTGTTTCAAAAGTCTGGGCTTCGATTCGCGCCTTTTTGTCCCAAGAGACGCCACGGGAAGTTGGCCGAGTTTTGTTATTCTTTTTTTTTTGTTGTTCCGGTCCCTTTCGGGGAGTGATTAAGTGGGGCGCGGATGGAGAACAGAGAAGGCTCCCAAATAGAAGTGTGGAGAGGCGAAGGAAGGTGGTTTTTTGTAGCGATCTTGAAGTATATTATGAGTTTAAAATTATTGGCTTATTGTGATTTTGAGAAATGGAATTTTGGATGTGTTTTGACAGTTGAAAATTAAGTCTTGCATCTTCACTATCATCGACTATTTCTTTGTAAATCTAAATAAACAAAGTTAGCCAAAAAACATCATTAAGGATGAGGTATTTTAGATTTTATTTTAAATATGAGCAGCTTGTAGTTCATTATCAATATAAATGAGATACGATGGCTTTTTAGTTTTTATTCCAATAATTATAAATGGACACAGCTAATTCTAAATAATCTTTCATAATACATTTTTTAATTTTAATTGAATATGTTCCGAAATGTCTATATTATCATTACAAATATCTATACAGTATTATCCGTTGCTCATATAATTTTTATTATGTGTATACGTAATTTAATATACACTGCAATAGAATTTGCATGAAAAAATACGTAAGAGTAAAATTGTACCATTAAATAGAATTGATGACTGTATGTGGCATGCCTATCAACTCAGGAAAATCTGCATATTTATTCGTTTTCATGACGCCTTTTCAATTCTTAATTATGCCTTTTTCTGCACGATATTGCTGCGATGATAAAAAATATGAGCACGCACTCAACCCTTTCATTATATCTCAGTACCATTGTGTTTCTGACGAGAATGCAAAATGAACATTGTCTTTTTCTCTCGCAACAGCTGGCCCTACAATCGAAGTACAAGCTGTCACCAAAGGAACAGCCATTCTACCCTGCGACATCGTCCCACCGATTGCCAACGACAGCGCCATCCTAGTCATATGGTACAAGAATGAAATGACTGCCATTTACAGGTAAGGGAATACGCCATGTTTTTATTTACCCCTTTTCCTTTGATAAGCATGCTGTCGTTCAGAGAATACCGATATGATGAAATGAAGGGATTTAAATTAGTAAATTCCGTTCATTCGGAAATAAGTAATGAGGAAAAGAATGTTGCAAGACAGGGATGTATCTCGCCGCGGTTTGAGGTTGATGTGTATTAAGATGATGTTCTAAGCTAAGGATTTTTCTTATTTTGTTGAGCTTAAAGAGACATTAAAAAATCAATTTCTGTCTTTAAACATTTATCTTTTATCGATCGTAGAGTAGTATCACTCAATTATTAGTTTCGGGATATTCCTATTCTAAATACGGAATTTATATTATTATTATATATTTTAAAAATAGATTTATAATGGGATATATTTTATTTAAGTTAACGGTTGAAGCTTCATTTTGCGATGGATATGTAAAAATGTTGTCAATAGAATCAAAAGTAATGAAATATCGGAATTTTACTTTGATTAATAGATGCATTTTTACATAAAAAATAATCCTTTCTTTGCAAAACTGTATTGTGTACTATATTTTCTGTCGGAATAGGCAAATGTTAAGTATTATTTAAATTTAATTTTCTGAAAACTTTGGAATCATAGCTTGTATATTATTATTTTACATGGATTAGTAAAGATCTCAAATCATAGAATCCTTTTTTTGGTATATAAGTTTGTTGCTGTTGAAGTTCTATGATTTAGTTTTACGTTCTTAGAATTTTTATCGTATGCATAGCTAAAGAATGACTATGATGAAGCCAACTTAAGTCGTTGGCTTTTTATATGACTTATTGTACAAAATGTTCATATCCTATGATCGAGCTTAATTATTGTTGCTAGGATCGAGACATAAATAAATAACGTCTCCAAGGTAAGTTTTCTATATGTCTACATAAACACATTCACCTGTTTATTGATTCGACTCGTCTTACTTTAGCTTTCAAATTAGACTAAACACGTCAGCATCAAAATACGCCAAAGAAGGACGATTTCCGATCTCATTTGCCTTCCATTCCCTCAGAGACACTCTCTTTCATCTCCCATTCGAATTTGTCTTAATTTTCCCTCTCCATTCTTCCCAAACCGTCTACTCCCTCCATCTCCAGTTTCTTTTGATTATCCGCTCCTTTATAATTTCAATTGGAGCTGTTACCACCAGCGATCTCAGTTTCCTTTTCATCGGAGACTTAATTCCTTACTTTCTAGCCGTACAATTCCTTCCGGGAGCAGTTCCCATGGTAACCCCGAATTCATTTACATACCCTTATTATTGTCACCAAAAGCTATCCAAGAAAGGGACCCAATTCGCCTAACCCCCGATGGAGCGACACTAGAATCTTTTTATTCGACTTCGAAATGTCTATCTTGCCTTCTTTTAGATGTTCCCCTAGGCGCTGATTTCCAAGAGAAAAAGAAACTTTTGAATAACTCATTCGTTCTTTAAGGTCACTCTGTTTTTTTGCGCTCTATTATTCCTCCCGAATTGATTTCTCTTTTACTCAAGGCGCAATTTACGCCTTCGGCTGTTTTTACGTGTGTTCTTTCTGTCTCTTTTGGGATACTTCCGGGAGTGGAGAGAGACTGTTGGCTAAAGGAGTTGAAATTTATAAAACTTCGCGCTATTCTTGTAAAGCTTCGTCGTCTTGCTTTGGGTCCGCTATTCAGTTTGAGTGTTTTTTGATTCTATTCTCTTTGCGGTTTGAATATTTCAATGCGCGGAATCTTTTGAGCTGTTTTGGAAAAGTCTTAAGTAATTAAAAAATTACTTAAGTGGGAAATATACGTTTTAAATTGTCAAAAAATCATAGCATAACATAATGTTTCTTTGTGGAGCTTTCACTAAACCATAAGGTAGATTACGAATCAAATAAGGGTTGTTCATTTTCCTCTCGTATTTTAAGTTTTGTCAAGATGCCGTTCTTGGTGAACGAATAATTTCTCACGGAATTTGAAAATATGGTTTCAATTACTAAACGTAACCTTAACATTACCGCATAGAATTTAGTTTTTAAAGACAATTCCACCAATGAAAGCCTTTAACGTTCGTGAAAGTAATGAAGATATTTATTTCTCAAATATAAATGGTGTTGGTTAGCTACATATGCGGAAGAAAAATAATTAAATCAAGGAAATTGAATGACAAAACCTGTCGTATATAATTAATTGTCAGTTTTGAAAATATTTATGAGAGAAATCATAGATTTTATTACGTTCTTTTCCATAATTTTTTGGCTTAATAATACGATGGTAATTTCAGAAATAAATTGTAGAATCAGAGGGTTTACGGCTCCGAATATTTTTTAGTCAATTATCCAATGATTGTGCCCCTTTTTCGTCAAGATATACATTCGAATTTATACTCATAATAATCCAACATATTGATACCAATCTTTCCTTTCATACGCATCTCTTTGAAAAAATAAGTATCGAGGACCTCGTTTCCACACCACTATTCACCCCTTTGACAATTATGACACAGGACATCTTTCGGTCATGATTTATCGCGATTAAAAAAAAAGGTCCCCCGATAAACTCCACTTTGTCGCGGAGAAAACTTCGGGAAAAAAATCCCATAAAACATCGCAGCATCGGAGATTATTCGAAAAGAAAAGAGATAAGCTCTCCCTATATTCCAATGAAAATCTTTCCCGAATTCTAAACCCTTAGGAGAGATAACGAAGCGCCTCCGAAGAATTCCTCCCCTTTTACTTATTTCCCCGCTTTCGAGCTAAATAGTCCGACAAAAAAGGGGCTGAAAAATAAGCAGAAAAAAAGAAACGCCGCGTTTAATAAAAAGAGTGAGCTGGAGCAGACTGTCGGAGTTGGTTCCTTTTTATTTCACGGAAGGGTGGATAGGGGGTTGAGCGTGGAAGACACGGTAGATTGACCTCCGTGGAAGGGGTGCGAAAGACCGGGAAAGATATTGTGACGGGATTAAGGGAAATGAGCAGGGGTGCGTTTGGGAGGCACGCAATAAATAGACGGACTGTGCGGGGTGGTGATAAGATGAACGTGGTGCTTGCAAGGGGTTTACGTCGCCCGAGATGAAAGGCTGGTCCGGTGTGTCTCCCTAAGAAGGGTGGGACAGATTGTGTAACTAAGTAAAAGACTTTTTTTTCGAGACAAATTCCCCGGAAGACTCGAGCCGTATCCTTATTTTTTTTCCTCCCCGCGCCTTTTATTTATATTCCGCGTCGCTTTCTGAATGGGGAGCAATTTTTTGTTCTCCCTCGCGCGCGGCGTTCTTCATTTTTTTTCCTAATTCGAAAGATGAGAGGATTCTCGTGGGAGCGCCACCATCGAGGTGTGCTGGGGGTGTGTATGAATGTAAGGAAAGGGGTGGAAATTAAGTGCGAAAGGGGATGATGATGATTTGAGTCCTAGGCGTTCGGGCATCTTTTGTTTCAGCATCCTCTCTGAGGTGAGAGTTTTTTTTTTTCGCGTGTCAACTGTGGCAAAAAATAAGTTTCCGCGACTTAACAGACTGGCGCCTCGGCTGAATAGGGTTTTTTCCGTTCGTCAAAGGTATGAACGTGAAAGTATTTAAGTGCGAAATCTAATGGACTCTAAGCTTGAAGTAGGCTTGAGTGAGGTGGTCTTTTTCACTGTGGAGATACCGCTATTTTCTCTCGTTATTAACATCAAGGCGTGAGTCTTTCATCAGATATCCTCTTAAACATCAAACACTCTGAGGCTTAATTCTGATATGTTGAATTTGTTTCTAGAGTTGAAATGAAATTACTTTAAGCTCTGTATAAATTTTAGAAGGCTCAAAAAATTTGATTATGTTAGAGTTTATTTTTACGGAAAGTCCAATATAGGACTCAGGAACACTGTATCCGTTTGTAATTAAATTTTAAATTTGTCATGGTTTAGTTAAGATGTATTTTGGACATCTTTTGTCATCTTACGGGTGAAGGAAAAGGAATAACAAACCAGTTTGAAATAACAATATACGCACTCATTACATTACATATCAATTTAACATTTACTGAAACACTTGAATTTTATTCTTCTTCGTTTTATTATATAAAATTTAAATAGTTTTTTAAAGAGCTAAACTTTGCAATAAATAATGAGCTATTCTATCCCTTTTCTAGGGAAGGCGTAATTATACGTGGTCTTTAGCTAGATAAAATGGGTCGTTTTATTAATGGACAGCACCATCAGATTCGAATTATGATAGAAAATAAATTTAATCTGCTTCACCTACAGAAATGTATATTCTTCTCTTTTGGAATATAATCAGAGGATACAGTTTCTCAATCATAAGGACATACGTTATTTCCAGTATCCACTCTCATCCAAAAAGTAAAATTTACGAATTATAAATGGAATAGATGCAAATGCAAACTGTTCAATTTGCAGGATTGCTAAATATTTTTCTCTACCGGAGTAACTCGATAGCGAAACTGTTTTCCCCAGCCGTTTAGCGCAATTAATACTTCACACCGAGGCGATAATGCATTCAGCCTTTTTCACGAAGAATTCTCCCGAATTCCGAGCCAGTTCCGTAATTGAATTGAGTTTCCATGGGAATTACGATGGTTTCTTTTCTTCCCTTTATTTTCCACTCGCGCCGTCACTCGGAACAGAAGCGGTGAAATTTTGATTCGCGCTTGAGGAGTAGATTTCCCGCCAAGGAAGTCCTTTTTTTCTTCTAACTGCGAATTTAATTCAATTCCTTAGCCGGAATTATTTGCTCGGCTGTGTTCCTTCGCGAATGGATTTTCCCTTCACACTCCGAGTGGCAAGAAATGGAAAGATGTTATTTCGGAGGCCCGAAGTACCTCGAAATGGGTGGCGTTAAGGATGGGAAGCTTCAAAAGAGACCTTATGTTTTACGAAGCGTGCGATGGTCGCAATTTTAAGCGAACAGGATCTTTCTCTCGATTTTCATTAATTGGGTGATCGTTTAGATGGGCGGGTGCTAGTACATGTCCTGATCAAAAGGTACTTTGGGAGAATCAAAATATTGTTCTGTGATCTCTTTGGTGATTGGCTACTTTTTTCGAATTGAATTTCATCAGCAGAAAAAGTTGAATGGAGAAAAGATAATGGATTATTAGGTGATTAGTTTCTTTAATTAATTACATGTTTTCCTTAAGTTAATAATAATAGAATCATATTAGTATAAAATTATTTAACATCATCATATTGATATATAGTATTATAATTTAATATTAATGGCATTATAATACATAATAAAATATCAGTAAAATTTATAAGTAAATATTTATCGACTTCTATATCAATTTATTCCAAACTTATTTATATATACAGCTGTTTGAAGACCGATTTTCTTCATAAGAATATCGATTGAAAATGTATGTTCGAATCATAGAAATATACATATATGGAAATCCGGAAGTGCGATGGAATAATAAGTTCGTTCGAGCGGTTACGCCCCGTTTCGGTAAAACCGGTGGGCATCAGAATCTGCATAGCCATCGCATCAAAAGTCCACCATCCATAGCACCTCCTCTTCGTCGCCGGTTACTCCCCAAACAGAAGAGCATCGCCGTAGGAAATTCCACCTCCGACCCTGGCGGTATCAGTCACGTCCTCGCAGAACTCTCCGGCGTAAGAAACCCGTAGGACCCACACCACTCCCTTGGGGGACACCAGCCGGGGGAGAACCGGGCGATTGCTTCTTCAGATTCCGAGGTCTGTTCCGCTCTCGAGCGTGACTGTTTTTGGGTTAGGCGAATTAGCGCGAGTCTCGGACGGCAATTGTCGGCTGCGAAAGTCCAAGTTGTCGTTCCAAAAGGAAGAACGACGCGGATATCGGAAAGTGGAGACGTGCCCCGCCTTCGATCGCGGAGTTTATCGAAGTTTTGAGTAAATAAAACGACGGACTGTTCTAGTCGGAATGTATGAAGTACTGGCCGCTTTTCTCGTTTTGGGTCAAAGTCATAAATTTGCAGTTCTCTCTTAAAGGTTGACGAAACAATCAAAAAGGGGATCAGTATGCTATGTCGCGAGCGCAATAGGTCACGGTATCGATTCCGGAAAGCTGGTGACATTTCACGCGTTCGGTGTCCCTACGAATTCATTGCGGTGCTCAGAGACAGGAATTCTCATATTGAGTTTATCATTGGATTGAATTGGAGCGTTGTGAAGGATGTTCTACCGGATTGGACGTGTTTGATTATAAATTTGGAACTCTACGTACAACGTGCACTATATCATCCAACCTCATATTTCTGCGTTAAGTCGTAGATTTTAACACGATATTCTTGAAATGGATGTAAACTGAATGTATACGTAAGTGCACAGAACCTTTGTACACAAACTTATTCTATATCGTTATTTGAAACAGAATTATTGTTATTCGAGGATAAGAATAATCGAATATTTTAATGACGTTGCGAATTTTTATCTAAATTCTTAATATGTTACTTTATATAATATGTAATTTTCGTAGATGAACTATTGAGTGAATTATTTAACAAAATGATTTTTTGATCACTTAATATCATTATATACTTACGCACAAACAAAATAACCATTTCCGTTGAATATGATATCAAATTAAGAATAGAAACGTGTTTGCGAGTGTTATACTCCTTGAATTAACGTACTTTACCTCTTTAATTTATCCGCTTACCTTAAAAAATATGGGTAAAATACGAAGAAAAGTAATAATAATGTAAAAAATCTTAATTAAATTTTTATGTAGAGAGGAGATATTATAATGAGCTTACCGAAAAAGATAGAGGAAATTAATGATACCGACAAAGAATTGTCATTTACAAATTGTTGTAAGGAATTGATAACTTATAGTAGTTTAGAGTGAAATATAAATTAGCATATCGCAAATAAAATCAGAAATCGAATCGCCCATAAACGTTTATCAGGATGATAGCCATTAATCTGGAAATATATTCTTAACATTTGATTACCTATGTCATAGTTGTCGATAGGTCGACTTAATTGAGGAAGCAGCGTATAGCCTAAACAATCAGGGACTCTGTGTTGTTTTCAGAAAGTTATTGACAAGAAGTCGCGAAGTCAAGGTTCGTGCAGAGAAAGGCATTTTGGCAAAAGGCGTAGGAGGCTCTTCGAAAGTTTGACTGTTGAGCCGATCGCGAGAGTGGTTTAACTACGTACTTTCAACTTGCCATCGTTTCCAACTATCTTAAATTTTGCCCTAAACAAGGGAACATAAACTAAGCCAACTCGTGCTAGAGATGATGTGGGCAGCAGCCTGTAGTAATTAGGGAAATTTAAGTTTGACGCTGTGGAAAGTGAGGTTTCGGTCATTATTTGGGTTCGCAATATTCATTGTGAGACTAATTGGCAAGTAAACTAGTTCAAGAATTAATTAAATGGCCAGCAAATATATGCGAATGAAAATTAACAACGTTTTACTTTTACATTAGTACTTTAACTGTAAGTTGAAAAAGTTTTGACCAAACCATGTATCTAAATAAAATAGAATTCCAAGTATAATTAACTTAATTTTCATACGTTTTGAGTGAATATTTTCTATTAAAAAGTATTTATAAAATATATGACAGACGCATATCGAACGTTCAGACCTCTAATCGTAAAGAAATGAGTTTAAAACAACTGCGTAACATAAACAAGACTCTTCCTTATATTTTTTGGAAAGTTTCGCAATTCGTGATTAAAGTAATGTGCTTAAACTCAGTTCTGAATCAACTAAACAACAACGGTAGTAGTTGTTGAATAATAATGCTACCCGAAACTTAACCAAAACATTAGCTTGCATATCGAATCAAAGGCCTGTGCAAACCTAGATCCTACTTCACACCTGAAACATTCTAGAACCTCCATGGCCCTGAGGCTGTTCTCCACTAATTAACCGTATCTCATCTCTATGACAGAAACGCGGTGAGTTATATTGGTCTAAACGGAAAGGGAGTGGTTGTCTTTAAAAAGCGGGCAGAAGGCTTATGGGACCACGAATCGGACTTCCTGCTGGTCATCCTATCCCAACCCAACCCAACCAGGTATTGACCCATCCAACCATTCCTTAGGACAATGGGCAGAGCGTATGCATAACACATCCAGACGATGGTATCGTTTAGAACGGTTGACCTTCCCAATAAAAAACGAGGGGCGATATAGTCTTAGACGTTTCTCACACTCATGATTGCTTTCGGAAGAGGACGCTCGTTTGTTACCGAGCTAATTTACCTCCCAGCGGGAATCCTAAGTTTCCATAGTGATGAAAAAGTAGCGTGATTCGAATTGGAATGTATACGTCAGGCGTTCAGAAGTCTGTTTTAACTCTGTCTAAAGCGATAAGTTCGTCTGAGGTACTTCCGGGCTCCCGCGGGGTGCAGCTGGGGTGTGATTCCGAAGGCGTTATTGGTTTTTCAGGGGCCCGCAGTGCGTGCAGAGATTTATGTGTTGCAATAGTATTTCGGGCGATGAAGTCTCCGTTGGTATATGTTTCTGCGACCGCCTCTGGTTGTGTTGCGAATGAGTCATTGAAGCCCTCTGTTTATTCTTACCCAGCGGAGTTATTTATACAGCCCGTGATGAATAATAAACTGAATGTTTTGGGGTGTGCCTAAAAGCAATCTCTCACAGCTTCCTTATTCGGGTTTGATCTACTAGATGGAGCAATATCTAAGTTCATAGGAGCGGTTCATATTTAGCCGCAGGATAATCCTAGGGGATGCAAAGTTTCATCAAGGGTGTTGGATGAAACGGAAAAAGGGTTTCGTTATGAAAAGGGGTTCGATCTAAGCAGGAAGGTACTTCTTTATTAGTTTCTTGGGATTGAATTTGGTTCTTCATTTAACAGAAGTGAATGGATCATTCTTAATTATATTTTATTGTTTATGGCAATGAAGTATGATGTTAAGTCATAAGGGATACTTTTGATATTTCGTTCAATCCTAAGAAGGGTTTTGGTGTTTTTAATAAGTCAAAAACTGAACGTTTCATTAAGTTGGAACTTAAGGGACGTTGCAGTACGTTTTTATTTTTGGGAAACTGTGAAATTTAAAGTCTATTAACTACTAATAAAATCGTAGTATATTACGTTGAAGTTCTAATAATTTACCACAGAAATAGGAAACATTCTTATTTATTATTTTTTTTAATGCTTATGCCTTATAGTTTTAGCACAGCCAAATTCGATAGCATTAATTTCTCTTATAATATACGACACAGTTCACACCGTAAAGTAGTCAAAAGAGATACTTAGTTATCCTTTTCCACGAACTGAAATGCAATACAGTGTACTCGAGGTGACGTTCTATTGAAGGCGATAATTCCGTAGCACACCTATGTAATATGATTCACACCTAAATTCGTGTGAAATGATCCTTCTCAACTTGGTTCCGATGCACTTCCTAGTATGCCTCTTTGATATGGTTACCTACATGTAGAGAACACTATCTCGGAAGATCACGCACGGAGTTGCAGATCACAATCAGCAACTCTGCAGCACTTCCCTTTGAGGTGCGTATTAGCGATTCGCAGAAACGGTGCTAGAGAATTCGGCCTCAGAGGTGTCATCTTAGCACCTCAAATCTATTATTACAGAGAGCACAGGAGATATATATAGGCACTTACGGCAGATGAGATATATTCTCATTAATCTTCTCCATTGATGATTAGGTAAAAGATTTTTTAAATACGTGTACTCCCACGTCTTGGAATTAATGCCCGTGATTAGGTATGCATTCAGTTCATTTTGTTTATTGGTTCTTTGATAGGCTTGTGTATACTTTAAATCACGAAATTTATGAAGGAGTTAAATAATCGAATTAGTTTTCTTGCTCGCATATGCATTATTTGAACTTTTTTAAATGATAAATACCGTCTCTGTTTAAGTTTGGAATTCAAGACTTAGTTAAAAATATATTAAAATATATTACGTAAACCGAAGTCATTAAAGTAGGAATAGGTGGAATAATAAGGGTGGAATTATAGGCTGTGTTTTTTCATCACTATAATATTCCTCTAAATATGTGATTAAGAGGAAATGTAAAATGGAACTAAACGTGAGTCTTGGAGATTTTTTTCACGATGAAAATGTATGCCTCTTTTCTGAAGGAACCTAATTTTTTATCCATAAATGAAAGACTAAACAAATATAATGATTCTTAGAAAGAAAATGTAGGAATTATGAACCCACTGACGTATTTCCATTTAAAAATTTTAACATTATATGTGCAGAAGTAGAATTAGAAGGATGTTCTACTCGTATCGTGCTTTTTTAGCCGGAAAGGAATATATATTTTCTTTAACCACATATAAATACGAAATTATACACTAAGAAAACATCAGACTTATAAGTCGCCAGATGACGGTGGACTACACTCGCGACACATACGGAAGACTCTCTTTGCATCACCTCGAACGGCGCATTAATCAGCACTACCTAGCGGAATAAACGCAGAATTTTCGCGCCGGACGCCTTTAGTGCGTATCGAGCAGGTACATGAAGAGCCAAAGGGTCAAAGGAAGATTAAAGCGAGCATTCCGCGTGGGAAAATTAGAAAGGGCGAGTAGCAAGCGAATAATCAAATCTCAAGTGTGCTGCTCTTCATAGCACTTGGGAGATTACCATGGGAGATTCGAATGCCAACAAAAGACCTGAGGCGCTTCAACGCAGAGGAGGTGGATTACTCCCACTATTAGAGTATTTTTTATGAGAGAGGATAAGGAATTCTCCCCTTAAAGGACAGCTTCCTGGAAATACATTTCATGGAATTGAATGGGATATGGTGAATTTGAAACTTTGTTTATAATATGGTTCTGTTAGTTTACTCATATTTTTCAGGTTCATTGAATGAATGTCAAACGTGTTAATATTTTCATATTATTTAGACTTTGCGGAAAGCTACCTAAATAACATTTGTTATGAAGGCAAAATTGAGGTCAATCAGTTACTCGTAAATTATTTTAGGAAATGAAAACCTTATGATGTTTCATAAAGAGTTATTGAGAGGTTAATCTTGAAAAATATGCATCTTAAAATTGTTTATCTTTATCTTAAGGAAATGGATACAGATAGGAGATGATTCGTATGAGAAGCGTAAAATTAGCATTAAAATTTGCAATTACATAAATGATTGCGCATTTATATTTTAAAGTAACTTTAAACTGATTCTTTTATTCTTAAGTTGTTAGTATTGGTAATATTAATGAGGAAAAAGACTAAGGTAAAAGGCATTGAAAATTTTTTGTTCATTCAGAGGAGATACGTTGATGATGATACTTTTTATACGTCAAGGTTTTTAACTGAGCTTTCTTGAGAGTGATAAAAATATCTTTTCGTTAAAATCATTCATCAAATTTAATTCAAATTTTATTTCACAGCCAGTCTCGAAACAATTTAGTTCTTAATCAGATAGAATATTGCTATTTATTTATAATTCGTTCGATATATTATGTGTTTTTGGTGCATCTTATGGTCGTAATATTTCAAACTTCTGAAGAATGCATTGGATGTTTATATCAACGCTAACTGTAACTATTGTAAAATATTCAATCCTATTGTTACTATGAAGTAGTGTTGAAAGTTTAGCCCATCAGTTAGGAATAAAAAGATGTGTCTGTTAAACTATTGCCTGATATTACAAAGCATCTCTAGTGATAATCAATCAATATATTCATCTCCATAAGTTCAATCTCCTGAAAGTGGATCATCAGGTCGAAATTTTCGAATCACTTCCACACATTTTAAAGCTCCCACTTCCCGTACATATTTCGCAACTGGGCAACGATAAATTTTCCGAAGAACCGTTTTCAATACACCCATCAACGGTCGACACGTTCGGCGTTTTAAAACCCTCCTCCTTAATAAAACGTCACTTCTGTAGCAGCGCTTCATCGAGCGCAATCACGTATGGTCATACAGCACGTCGTCGTCCTGGATTTTTCCCAGAAGTGGCGTCATTTAGACAGTCGATTGTCCATCAACTTCCAATCGCGAAGGAGTCATCGATTAGTTCCGACGAGTGCATTCGTAACAGGCTGTTATTTCCCTCGCATAAAAGGACGCGACGGGAAAATCGTGCGAAAGGGACGTAACGTTTCTCCGTCGGAAATTCGGAATAATTGAAGCCCTTTTCTCGACGAATGGCTGATTAGTGCATTCAGGAAAACGTCCTGCGATTGCAAATAAAAAATGTACGCGTCAAATCGCCCGGAAGATTTCGCAATTTCTCGGAGCTCTCGTTTGCGAAAAAATTGCTCATTTTTGATATCGGTGATTTTTTAACGGCTGCTGAACGTTCTGTTTGTTACGCCTTCGCTCGTGTTTTGCGAATATTAATAGTGTTTTGTATTTGATAGAGGATCTTATTCTATAAAACTCAATATTATAGCTTCTTCACCCGAATAGTGTAACCATTTAGAACTTACTCTACTTCATGATTCTGCTGATCAATTGATGCCTGAGGTAGCCATCGTTTTTGCAAAGATATGATCTCAGGAAAGAACTCTCATAAATTACTCTCTAATTGTTTCTATTTAACTGTGACAATTTGGTTTATTGATCAAACAAAATCATAAGTGTGATATAAGTTCGTGATTTTCTGTTCTATTAAGGTTTATTCAGATTATTATAAGACAATAGAGTATGAATTTTGCACTCCTTTTACCTGAAAATGGTCATTAAGGGTGGAAAATAAATGTATATCTCTCAAAGATACTTCTAACACACTACCATTTATTACACAAAATTTCTCTGTAGATGTTGTAGATTTATTTACATATATCGATTATAATGAGAGATTTGTTTCTCCCGAAATGTGTTTTATAATACGTATGTAAGGATCAGGGCCTTGAGTATCACATGCTACGTTACGTTTATTAAATTTAACATAATAGAAATAGTATTTCAAACCTTAAATAAGCTATTTTCCTTAGCTTTAACGCATTATATGTAACTATTGTAAACGTATCTACAGTAGAATTAAAGTAGGACTAAAATAAATCAGATTCCCTCATTATCCCAATATTTGTCTCTTTAACGAACGTAAATAGTAGACGAAGACTCCCGCAGCCACCGTTCCTAGGTTTATAGACCATTCCCACGTGTGGTTTAATGTATGCTCGCGTTTATGCGGGCAATAATTCAGATGCGAGGTTTGCTCGAATTTAGCCCCGACCGCCAGTGCTTAAGTAATTTGCGCTTATAATCTGAACGCGGTAACCTGATATAAACACGCCGATTCCCAGGATCGGTCCATATAAAGCGAGAGAGCATCCCGAGTTATCTCCACATTCGATTCCTATTCTGTCTCGCTTTTTCCAAGCGAACGCGCCGTATTGATTTTCATACGTGCGGGTGGCAGAACAAACATATCTCAAATGAGCACCTCTAAGGATTGGGGGGCCACACGTAGGTGGGACCCCCATCTCACGCCCACATAACAAGACCCCCGCCGAGGGTTGGAATTAAATTCGTGGACTGTTCACATCTCGCGGGGGGTTACGTCTCTCGCGGTCAGGCCTATCTACAACACCCCTCAACGTTCTTCTTGTTGCCGTGGGAACTTCTTACGTCTTCCTAATGATGTATTAGTTGGGCGTCGTTCGGGAAGGGCTATGGTGAGATCTAAAAGGACGGTGGAAGGTTTCAGACGGATAAGCTATTTTCTTTCCTCATTTTGACTTATTTAGAGGTACCTTTAATAGGAAATGTATGTATTAATTTGTGAAATGTGGAATACTGTCGTTAGAAATACAATAAAACAACATATAATTATATTTTATAGCCTAGCACTATATAATACAAGATCTTAGGGTTCCAATAAATAGGAAAATGAAACAATAAAATACATTCTCTTACAATTGAGTGGTATGTATTAATATATCATAATAAATAGAAGGCTAATACTTTCCTACATCGATTAACAGTTCTTTTGTCAATAATTTTGCTTTATATATACCCATATAAAAATATCACAGTATATTTAGATTTGAACCAGCTAAATCTTCCATGTTCATCATCAATCTCCATCCATTATCGGATTCACAGAGATTGGTCGTATTTTTTTAATAAGTACATAAACCTTTAAAGAACTACGTATTAAAATTCTCCCAATAGATTAGAACCATGCAAAAGAAATATGTTCTAAAATATTGCTTCACCAATTCATCATGAAACTGATAAATAAAAATAATTTTCTCTTCTTCAGAGCACTTTTATTTATATTTGGATATATTAGCTCGCAGCGTTCATTACTCTGAAGGTAATCAGGCGTCAAAACGTTCCTATGATAATTACCTGCAACAGAGTGCCTCCGGATGAAACTTTTAAACGGGGAAGATAACTCGAAACTCGGCGGCATATTAGCGAAAGGGTGGTGGACCGAATTTAGTCGAATTCCTCCCTCACGCTCACCGCTTCGCAGCTGTTATTTAAATCGCGTAAGTAACGACGGGGAAGCGGAATTTTACGATTGTTATTCCCATCGAACTCATCAATTATGAGCTCCGAATGCGTGCGCTCCTCGTTAATTACGTAATCACTTAATTAGGCGTGTATAGACCTCCCGAGTGTATGTGCATTAAATTTTACGAGCCACGCTTATAGAGAGGGAGTTTGAAAATAATTCCAATTCCCATGTGTGAGTAGCTGTGCGTAATTGCCATCGATTTGCTATAGATCTCTGGAGCATCAATGATTGAGCGAGAGATAATTAAATTTATGATTGTTGTGTTCCAAGGCTTATTTCAGAACTTAATTTCGGGTTATTACCGCCCCTCCCCCTTCCCGTCCCCATAACAACCGGATTATTGTCTCCCCTTAGATCATAACTCTTTTTTTCCAGTAGCGGTGGTTTCGGAGTGATGTTACACTAATCCGCGATGTATATTAATATTTTAGATGCGTAAGCTTTAAATGAAGGGGAGTTATTTGTGAGGAATTGGTTCATAAACTATGATAAGTGTCAGGATTCTATTGATGTTCCGATTGTTTTATGACATCCACAGAATATGAGGTTCGGGTCCCAGAAATACGTAGATATTTTCTTATTTGTTTTTCATTATGGATATAACTAATGATCAAGACTAAAATGAGTGTTTCTGGTAACTTTTGTGCAATTTTTTTTATATAGTTTTTATTATATTCATACAGAACGTTATGATTTTTTTGAATATCATACTTGTAATTTATAGAAAATGTGTGCATCCTTTTAGCCTTCATTATTCAATATTTCCACCATAGTGAATAAATATTTATCTTATGTGTGTGCACATAGAATATTTATGATTTATTTAATTCATTCATGAAGGTTTTTTTCTTGCGGTCTTCCACTTAAATATTTCTTGGAACATAACATCTTCCTGTTCACCAAGTTTAGTCCTTTTGATATGAAAATAGATTTGAGAATTATCACTCTACCATTCAAAGTATTATTTGGTGAATTTCAATATGTTCTCAAGCTACTTTCAATTATAATAATCTATAATTACGAATCAAGAGAAAATGAAAGAATTCCAACTGGAAATTTGTATGATCCATAATCTATAGATTTAACGGAAAAAGTTATAACATTTCATGTTGATTGACTCCTCGTCGTTGTCTAATTAGTCCCCTATTAGCGTATCCACTTCTCATATTGATGTTTCAGAGGTGGAAAATTTCATTCATTGACGTACTAGTAATCAAAGTTTGGCTCTTAATTAATTTTCTTCGTCGAAGTTAATTCATCAGTTATTTACGCCTATGCACCGTGAATTACGCCACTAAATGATTCATCAATAATGATTATAATCAGCCTTAATTTCTCGGAATTCGATCTGCTAAGGGAAGATGAATAGGTAAAATTGCTCGTTTATATCCCAATATCTCTTTTTGACTGTCACTAATGGCGTTTGATAGTTTCCTAGGAAACCTCTCAGAGAATTAACGCATCGTTGGATTGTTTTTCCAACCTTCTCTTCATACAACAATTAACTACTGTTAAGTGGAGTAGGCTGTTCGTTGAATTCTAGAAACATCTGTTTCAAATTACTGGAATTGATTATAGGTGATGTTAGCATGTTAGACAAATGCTTCAGTCATTTACGTGTATTTTGAGTAAAACGAGTTGATGATCTGACGGAATTTGTTACGGTTTAATATAATATTTGATAAGATTATCGGCTGTTATTATAGGATTAAAGTTGATGATTTAATAATTTTGTAGACCAATTTATTCTTGGAATAAATAATTAACCACCTTGTAAGAAGGTGTAAGTTTGATCTGACATTGATTTACGAGTACAAGGATTCACGTAAATGTCATGCTGTACTCGCGTTATTTTCATGTCGTTTCTAAATTAGTATATATCACATATTTATTGCCAAAGAATATCATGAAAAATAAATATCCTGTTCCATACAAAACGTTATGGTTCTCATTGATTTAAGTCAGCTTCTTGAAATATTAGAAATAAATGTCATTTTCTAGTTCGAGTCAATTTCATGTTTTAATCAGAACTTTAACGTGACTGATTCAACCTTGGAAATGTAAAGTCTTTATATTACTTTGAAACTCTACTTCTCCGTCATTATAATACAAATATTTGTGAATGGAAATGGAATGGGGAAAGTTTTTTGTTTCAGAACAATGGGTATGCTTTCTCAAACTTTTCACAGAAAACTATTCTTAGCTATGTCATTACAACATTACTCTATCGTCACAAAACCATATCATGAATGATTTAGACTTTACTGCACCAATTCCAACTTTAACTCTCCTCTGATGCGGGTTGTCTGAAACACCACCATCCACGTGTAACCTGCATTCTCATCTCCAGCATCAAGTGCGGACGCATTCACAGCGGAAGTTGTAAAATGGGGGCTCAATCATTCCCGAATCCCTTTGCCATCAAGTTCTTCTTCCTCGTCTCGATATTAGATGCCTCCTGTAGATCGAGCCTTGTTTCCCATCTCCCATAATGCTTCGCTGGCGTCAAATTAGAATTCGGCTTAGTTCAGCTTCGTCCCCATTCATACAGCCGTATACTGGTGATTAACTTTATAATTTGCACCCAAACTCGATGAGATACGCAGCTACCGTCCTTGTAATCTGCCGTTTGAAACGTAGATGCTATCTGGATCAGTCGTTGCTTCGGAAATTCATTAATCGGTAATGAGCACCGTAATCCTTCGTGTTTGGTTATGAGTTACACGCAGTTAAATTTATACGATTCGATATTTCGTTAATTCCTTGTTAACTAGATGGAAATCGCGAGATACTTAAGATTATACGCGAGGTTTATGTGACGTCAGATGCCACGTGTAAGATTTTATGGAATACGAGGAATAAATGTCGGAACTCGCTTTTCCGCTATAATTTTCCTCATAAAAAATTCAAATTTTCAATAAAATATTGAGAGCTATTAATTGGCAATTGGCCGGGAGATTTCTTTTTCAATATTTCATAGATATTTTTTGCTTTCTTGTTTTAATTCGAAGCCTTCTAAATGCTTTCTCTACAGATATATAATGAAATAATATTCCTGCATTTATAGTCTGCTTTAACGGAGTTCTTGGAACTCTATCTTTCATTAGAGAGCTTCCATTCCCAGGCTTTCTTCTGGAATCTGAAGCCTTTGATCTTTTTCGAACCCATATTTTAAAGGCCTTATTATGATATCGAACTGTTTTTCTATTCGATTTTCAAATTTTTGCTTAGTACTTATATTCATACCTTTACTTAGATGCATACAAATCCTACCTTTAAGAATGCATATTTTATTTATTAGAGAGTATACTAAAAGATTTAGCGAACATAAATTCTTATATTTTACAGTTACTAAAATTTTAGGAAAAGTAATTTAAGACTTTTAGGGCATAAAATTCCATAATATAATAGTGTTTTAGTAAAAGCTACTTTTTGAAGTTATTTAAGGAATAGGTTCATTTAGAATGTTTTGTATTTAATTTGAAGAAAACCCTTCAACAGGATGTGTTATAAAGAATTAGTCTATCAGTAGTGCGCAGAGAACTTTCAAGCGCGAGAAATCAATTTTAAATTAAAAGCAGCGGAAGTTAAAGTAGAATATATTTCTATAAGAGTATATATAGCTCCTACGCAAAACTACGCTATTATGTTTTGCATTCTGTTGAAATTTAGAAATTATTTTCAAGCATATATTTAACTTTTAGCGAAGTTTAGCTCGGTTATATAATATTATATAGCTAATTATTTGGTGTTGAATTATTGTAATAGGGAGAGCATTTTAAAATCAAAGCATGATTTTCCGAACGAATTGGATATTCAAGTCTTTCTGTCATTGAACAATGGCTCCTCATTAATATGCGTATTTTACATTGTTGTATCGTCATAGTGATACGCAAGGAGACCCCTAGTCTTATTTAACAAACGAGTATCAATATATCTCCAGATAAGCTACTGTTTCTCTCTGCTTTTCTTTCTCGTAATCTTCCCCTTTTTTCATTCCCTTATTTCCTTTTTCAACGAAGCCCTTCCTCACCTCATTTCTCCATTCTCATTTGCCTCTCCTCGATCCATCTTCTTACCCCTCCAAACATCTCTCTTCTCCCGGCCACTTAAAAAAATTCCGCATAAAAATTTCCACGGCCCTTTTGGGAAATCTCGAAGGATGAAAGGAAGGGGAAGGAACACAGAGGAAAAAACGGCAACACGTCCACAGGAAAAAAAAAACGCGATGATCGCCAATTTTCATCATCTCTGCTATGAAAATGAATACGGAAAAGGCCGAGGTTTCGGTTTTCTTATAAAGAGGGAAGTTTTTTTGTGAGGGAGTGTCATGGTAAGAGGGGTGGGAAAGTGTCGATGGCTTTCTGAATGAAGTAAGGGGTGCATTGAGGGTAAAGTTTGGTGAATCAATGGATAGAGTGTTATAGAGAGTAGGGTAATAGTTTTGATATGTGTAAAATAGTATCGAATATATTGTGATAGGGTCTAGAGTGGTATAATAGTTTTGAGTAAGGAATGAATAATATCTTAGGTGAATAATGTTTACAGTATATGTATATCGTTCACTGTCGACAAATACTTTTAATATAAACTGTAAAACGATTCACAAAAGAAAGAATAACGATTATATGAATGAAAATCGTCAATAAACAAGTAAATGTAGCATGGAATTGTAAATTGAATCAACTTTTGTCTTTCACTTTATACAAAACGTCACGGGTATTTATTTTTTTAGTATCACGTTCACGAGAGAATAGATTCATTCTTCTTTAATGATTTTCTTATTTATATTCCAGAAATTTGGCTGTATAAATTATTTTGTGTGTTATTTTAAATGAAGCTTGAATTGACTCATAAATTTTTCTTATTGTTTCGTATCTACATTCTTATTTTTATTGGTATACAGTATAGAATAGTTACGAATTCTCAGCCATGAATGGGGCATTGAAGAAGAGAGAGACATTTGTTTCAGAAACGAATATAACACGCATATCGTATTTATATCGTATCTTAACATCTATATTTATCACTTTTGCGAGCTCTGTGACGAGTGGTATTAAAACGCGTGTTTATATGATTCGAAAGCATGAAAGGATTGTAAATTGGACTGGAATCAAGGTCCTCGCACACCCATGTAACGTGTACCCTTTCATGTGCGGATTTTTCGGCACACAAAACGTGAATCGGTGAAAGTGTGGCTTACGAAAGAAACGTCGAAATGCGGTATCGAGAGATAGTTCGTAGAGACTACGGGAAAAGAGAAAAATGCGCGCCGAGAGATGTAAAAGATACCGAGATAAAAGATGCAGAGCAACGGGTTTTTGGAGGAGATACACGAGAGATGTCGCATTGGGGAGATCGGTCCAGATTTTTCCTCTTTTTTTGGGGGGAGGCGTTGAGGTAGTCTCGTTGCGTGGTGGGGGGGCGCCGCTTGATGAGTTATGCGCGGATAAAAAACGAAGACGGGAACGCTAAAAGCCATAAAAAAAGCAAAAATATGGAGGATAGTTGAAGGTTTTGAAACGGGGTGACGTCCCTTTGATCCGTAACTCCTCCCCCCCGATTCCCGTGCGCTTAAGGTATTCAAGGTTTAGTCAGATGGGGCGGGTGGAAATTGGAAGAGGCAGAGAAGAGGCTAAGACAGGGTTTGGGAGGTGTAGAATAAAAAGAATTTTAATGAGAGGAAAAGTCAAGAGTGAATAATTCACTAGAAAGGGAAATGTGCTGGGTTGCTTTTCTTTCTCCCTCATCTCTTATGCACGCTCTCTCTCTTCTGCGCGGATTTTTGGTGGGAGGGAATAAGGAGGGTGGAGATAAAAATGAGTGGAGAGGGAATTTGCGAGGACGGCTGCGGAAGGCCGAGGATGGGTTATGTAATACGGAGGGCCCAAGACGTTCCCTTGGTGGGCACTTGATAGGGGGGAATTGTCACAAGTTGCGATTTGATTCCGCCTGAGCACTGATTTTGTTCATCAAAAGAGTAAGATAAAGCAGTTTTGTTGATGATATACCATAAGTCGTGATACTACATTACTACAATATATGTCTCAATATTTTACTCCAGCAATGTATCACTATTATTTTTTGCATGATAATGATGTAATGTAGGATAAATGGAGAATGCAAAGTGATAGCTTAGATTTACGTAGTAAAAGTTATGGTATATTTTTTAATGATATTCAAATGGAACATATACATATTTTCAGCTTCCTTAATCTTCCAAATAAACTAGGTCTTCACCTGAAGATGGTCCTTAGTTTTTTATAAACCGTTGCTAAAAATAATTGGTGCATTTAAGGCTGATCTGTTCAGCTTGATTTATATTACCATATGTCTTCTTGATATCAATCCGATTCATAATCATTGTGCTTGAATTTACTGATGAACAAAGTCTTTATTATTACATATTAATTTTATATACATATGTAGTCCTAAATTCGGTCATGACGCTTATTCAGATCTTCCTGTAAATCAAAAGAAAAAATACAATTTTTCAAAGCGAATATCTGCGTAATTTAAAATATAAATGACCTATAAGAATATAAGGCAATGAGCTACAGTAAAAAGCACAATCATTCATCCACAAAGTCAACCTTTTTTGGAGATTTTTGAATCTGCCTTTAATCTGATATTAGATGTACTTTTTTTGATATTTCAATCAAAATTTCTGTAAAGGATTACCTAAAAATATAAACAAACATTTCTCCTCTAGTGAAGGAAGATTCAAGATATTATAAAAAGTTTAAAGCAAAACATATTTGCTAGAATAGCTGTAGGCAGATCTGATAATAAATCGCAGTTTGTGTTGATATTTGACTTTAAAGTGCGAAGTGTAAAAAGTGTTTAGATATATTGAGATTCATCGACAACTAGATTAGTGAAGATTCTAAAGGTCAAGAACTTGATGAAGATGGATTTAATCCTCTTTGCATCGCACAAGTTTTGGGGCGCATCTCGAACGAAAATATTCACCTTCTCACCTAATTACGAAGCACTTGTCCTTCTCAAATTAAATGCTATATAAACTTGAATGTGCTTGAATTTCAAAATCAGCTTTGGTAAAGGAATATATTTCAACATCACGCCATTGTTATAATTGAAGATGCATCGTAGTTATTTTGTGGAGTATTTTCCATCAAATAAGGATTCGTTGAAGATGAAAAGCTCATCGAGACTGAAGACTACTAATGCATCGTTCTGGTTTGAAGGATGTAATTCAGGGAAAGGGATGAATTACGTAAAATCGAAAAATAGAATTTGTTAAGAAAATCTATTGATTGCATTTTTTATAAATATCTTTAATATTTAAATGTATTAAAAAGAAGTAGATATCATCATATAATATTCCAAAAATTAATATTATTATTGAATTAAGGATTTCTTATACTTGGAATATTTTTGTACGGCATCATATTTTGCTTGTGTTATAGAATGAAAAACTAGTGTCATCTTCCTTTTCTACGAATTTATATGAAAGTTTCTGAATATTATGGACAGTTGACTGAATTTTCATAAGAAAGATCTTCGTAAAATCATTATACTAGACGAAACCGAGGGTCATTGGTACACTATTCATTCACGTAATTTTACTTACGAATACGTGTCATTGTTGGGTGTTGATTAACTTAGATGTAATATTCATTCAATCTAAGACTTCCCGGAGGCTGAGGAAAACAAGATTCTTAACCAAACCTCTTAAGCAACGCGTTGCATATCAACGAGCCGAATCGCGTCAAACCTCAACACTATGGTGATTAGAACAAGGAAAGCAAACACTCGAATGGAGGGTATAAAAAAATCCACAATCAGTAGAGACTAGAGCCGGAAGGAAGACGGGAACGAGTGCTCATCGAATAGGCATGCGGGCGAAAAAAGTCCAGGAAGGTAACCAATGGGAACGGATTGATTCTAGGAGGGAAAGGTTAAAACAAACAGCGTTATTCATGCAGGACGGAGGACAATCCTTTTTATTAAAGGGGCGAGGATGCAGAACGGAAATCAGGGGCCCGGAAGTAAGCGGAGGAAATGACGAAAAACGAGAGGAAAGAAATTAAGGCCAAACTGTTGCATTGGGGAATAATGCAAAAGGAGATTCATGGGGACAACAAATAGGGAGGGAAAATGAGATGCGAGGCGTGATATGGAGTGGAAAGGCGGTGTGGAAAATTCGGTAAGGAGTAATGGAATGAGGGAACAGGTGAGATCCAGCGCCGAAATTGGAAATTTTCGAGTTGTTTTGCATACGAGGAGGAAGTGAGGATGTGAGAGGCGAAGGGAATGGTGGAGGATGGGGGAGTATTTGGGTTTCTAGGGATCATGAAGTTTTTGCGTCAGAAATTGGAATATTTTTGGGTTTTTTTTCTTGTATTACGAAATATTCTATTGAAAATTATTTACGTATTTTAGAATTAAGATTAAGAATTAAGATAGTTTTCAATAGTGAATCGGAAGTTGGATTTACTTTAGGAAAGATTTCAGGTTTTCATGAACCACTCAGATCAAAGTCAATTAAATATCAAGTGAGACTCATATTTTAAGGATGGTAGAGCAATTCTTCTCATTATTATAAGATAGCGAGGCCCAATATTTTGGTTAGAAATACGAATTGATTCAATAGAAAAACAATGGTAAGAAGGTGTGGAATATTTTCCGATTGCATGCCTTTGAATTCTACGATAAGTCACCAAATCAAGAAGTATAAATTTCAAACACAAAACTTCTGAAAGAGAAATCAAAAGTAACATTTGTCTTTGTCTTTCTTGCATTGGAACCGTTCTTAGATAAATTTATCTTGGAAAGAAATTAGCAAAAATAGATTTTAGCAACCCAGAACATTGTCATTTTAATTTAAATTAGCATATCAATGACACACATGAATAGATGAATCAATTTTAGGGAGTTATATTCGTGAACATTTTATTGGAGCTAACGAAAATACTACAAAGCATACTAGGATTAAATATGCATCTTTTCCCAAGAGAAATTTTAGCTCTTCCAGATCTTTTTCTCAATGGTTAATTCGAAAATGAATCTTTTTTTAAAAACTATAAAAATCTTTAAGACTAATTCTAGGAAATGGGATATGTTGGGTGCAGGAGTAAAGAACTCCTTTAGGCAAGACCCGGGTATTAGAGAGGCAATGTTGGCTGTAGCATCGCATAAGGGGTCACGCATTGGAGTGGTCGCTAAGGCGACACTGTAATCATGAATATGCCAGGGGTCGCTGTTAGATGAGAGGTGTGGTTTGAATCTCTCACGGTGCCATCGTCAGGCTCTTCACCTTTCCTTCATTCCCATTTCTCATCTGTTTGCTCTACTGATTTCTTCGGAAAGGTCTTTCCGCGAATAACTTATGAGCGGATGTTGGCTCGCTGAATTATTTTTCTGCAGAAACAAAATATTTCTATGCTGCTTATACATCCGCCTCTAAAGATCAAGTTGGAATATAATTTACGTGGAGAGAAATTAAATCAAGCGATGAATAAAGGTTCTAAAGTTTTTTCAACGTCATTCATGAATATTAATTTAGTAATATTGATAAAACAAGTGAGAATTGAGGAATCAAAAGTATCCTAATGTTTAGGCAATTGCATTAATGGCTATAATTTTCTTTCATATATTTTTATTTAAAATTTGAGGAAAATGATAATATCGAAAAGAGAGGTTTATCTCCAATAATAATGAATTGATTAAATAAATACTAAATAACTTTCATTAAAATACTTATGTTTGATACCTTTAATTAGTGAAACAGATAAGATTAATAAATTTATTTATTTTTAATGACCTATGAGTTCTTTTCGTTGCATTATCAATAATAAGCTTGTATACTAGAGAGCTTTATAATATTTTACTTTATGAATTAATTATATATTCATAATTCAAGCTTAGTTCATCCGAGCACTTAATCCTAGCATATAAATTAGTGAAAATGTTTCCATTAGCTGCTCAAATTTTGAAAACATAAAAGTAATGTATTTCAAACGATTTTTTTGTGATGAATCACTCTATCAACAAAATAAATTTATAATAATTGGTATTTATACTCTGGAGCATTGAAACATAGAATACGCATATATTTATCAGTAGATGAATTTCAGCGTTTATTTACACGCACAAAACATAGTTATCTTGTTTTATTTCTTTTTCGTTTCCAAGCAACCGTCCCCTCATCCATAAAAAAGCACTTCACCAAACAAACGCGCAATTCGAGCGCTCCCAAAAAATTTCCCATCTTATTTTCCGTAGGTTTTGAAGCAATATCCTTAATCGCAAACCCCTTAAATTCCCCTCAATTTGTCTCCATCCTTTCACTGTGAATTAAACGTCGCGCAAGACTCTTTCTCTTCTCCAAATTGCCCCGTTCATTTACACTTTTCCGCATAAATTTACCTTCCTTTCACACACCTCTGCTTACCTTCCCAGCGCTCTTCTGTGTTTGAAGAATGGATGAAGGGCGCACATTTGCAGTTTGGACTGTCCTCGCCATAGTAACGAGGGAAAACATATTCCGACTTTATGAGTTATGAAGTTTCCGCGGAGAGCTCAGAGGCTTTTTCAGAAAACCTATCTAAGCGGGTACTAGATCCGGCATTTGGAAGTGACTTGCGTCCGCGAAATTTACTTGGACGACTCTCCCTTTCACAGTTGACCTTAATTGTACTTTTGCTGGATATTTATTCGTCCTTTTCGTTTCGTTTTTTATGTTTTATTGCTCCTGTTTCTGAAGATGTCAGGTTTTGTTGTTTTGAGAATAGGATCTCTTTAAGCGGAACTACACAATTAAGCCGTTATATGCAAGTGTGTCGGAGAAAGTCTTTTCTGAGTTATATAAATAATCATAAATACCTGCGGCAATTACTTTCAAACTACAGATGTGCTGAGAATTGTAGATAAGATAAATTTCATTCATTTTTCCACAATGATCTTTATTAATCTAAGAAAATTACTTTAAAATGACAATTATCGATAACATTGAATTTTTCAGCTTAAAGTTCTTTACTTGTATTCTGAGCTAGTACTTCACACTATTGTATTGTAAACTCTTCACAAGAGAGCTGCTTATATTGAAGGATTTTCTAATAAAACGAGTAAAGAATGATTAATCGACTAATATTAGAGAAATGTAAATAAATATATGAGTGTATATATTTTTTACGAATTCACGGAAGATTAATGAGAATAGAACAAGGGGTTGCTTTTGAAAAGAAATGGAATACCCGATGGGTTGTAAGCTCGTCTTGACTGTAATGAAAAGCTCATCATAAAGCCTCTTTCTTTAAGGAATATTAAACATCATTGTTTTATAAAGCTAGATGACCAATAATATCTTTTGTATTCTACCTTTTTTGCATGAAAAAATTACAACTTTTGATTAGAACATATTCTCTATTCTATAGAGATTAATTTAAATTAATTCGCGGATAATGATTCACAATAAATTATTCTTTTTAAAAGTATACAGTGAATAAGATTTATGAAATCATATTCAAATTACCGAATCCCAATTGAGTATGGGATTAATTACTGCAGAGACATAAAAAAATTTCGAAAAGAGATATACAATCTGTAATATGCTCCACACTCTCTTCAATTACAAATTAAAGTATTTCATTCCCATAAAGACAAGAAAAAAAATAACTATTACAAGTGATGTTTTCATCTCGTGTATCGAACACACTTTTTGAGGAGCTTATTTTCTTCCGATATTTTTCAAATTAGTTTCACTTGACCTTGGGTTTATTTGCTCTCTTTCATTGCGTTCGGGAATAAATTTCTTCGAAATAAAATCTTCTTTCGTTACCCAAAAACTTTTTTTGACATCGATGAGACTTGAAGTGCTCCCTTGAGAAATTCTTTGAATAAAAAGCGTACATCGTCCCTGTTTACCCTTTGACCTTCACAAAAGGAGAAAGGTTAATTATTTTCTAACGAATAATGAATTTCGGAACTCTCATTATATTTAAGAGAGGTACCTTGCATAGTGCCCATAGCGGAAATGTTTATTTTCTAAAGTTTAAAATATTAATATATATTCGTTTCTATTATTACGCATGTCTGTTACGTATGTAAATATTTATGTATAAATACTATTGACATATCAGCGATGAGCAGAAGAACTATTATCACTTTGAAGTTTATAAATACATAAATATCAATCATTATTATCATAGGATTTCATGTTATGATTTTGATAAGTAAATGAGTTTGATGCTGAAGATTGAGATAAAGGTATAAGCCAGAATTAATATAATGTTTAATAAACCCATAATTTTGCGGAATAACAGTAATATTTATTTCTCTTTATAAGGCTACTTTATCGATTGATTTAACTCAAAGTAAGTTAGGCTCAAGAATTATTCGTTAGAAGGATTAGCTGTAATTATTTACTACTAGTGAAAATTAATTTATTCTATGACTTACATATACTACTTTTCCTCAAAAATGATAATCTTTGATGATATAATTACATCTATTTGTTTTGAAATTGCATCAATTTTGGATACAATATGATCACGTATGACATCCATTATGTATAAATATCTTGTGTATTTGATCCCTGATTCTATTTTTAGAGCATAAAAGCAAGGTAATCACAGTGCTTTTCACGTGAAACAGAAACTCGATAAAAGCACATTCGGGTAAACTAACTCGAATACTCGCAATTGAATCCTTATAACGGCACTCAACGGGGCGTGGTCATCGGCAGCTATTTTCAAAAGATATCTCCATTTCCATTATATATACACGATTTCCTTTGAGAGAAAGGGTTTGCGTGATTGGCTTATCACTCGACGCATTCTTAATCGCGATGGAAAGCCTCGATTCATCATCATAAAAGTTGACGCTATCGACACTCCGTTTTAAAGAGGCGAAGTGACAGGTTGTCATTGAATCACGCCAGATTAAACGGCGTGACGTGAAGAGGCACGAAGAAACATTCGGTTGCAATCAGGGCTCGTATCGATCAATCGAAAGGTCTAAAATTCAGGGAATGCTTATTGGAATCCATCTGTTTTGGAGCCGAAGCGTTTTGGACTCTTTCGTTAAATTCGTTTTATTTTTATATGCTCTTTCCCAGACTTATTTCTGGAATTTATTTCGAGTCTTAGAACTCATTGATAATTCTGTTTGACTCAGCATTTCGAACGGTTTATATTTATATATTTTCGAAACTGCTTCTTAGTCAGACGTGGAGTTTATATATGTAGACGAAGAAAGAAAGAATAAAAATTAAATTTATCTAGTAAATCACTAAGATCTTCCATTTATGGATGTTTATCTATTCTAAATAATACGACTTTCTATAAACTCGGTGTAAATATAACGGATGTTTAACAAAGAGAATAATTCGACAGTATACATGTATGTGTTAAAAGTTTGATTTATAAACTTCATCTAAATATTTAGCAATCCATTGAGTTTCTACTCTACGAAAAGTTGTTAGTTAGAGCTTAAAAAAAACTTATTTTACGGTAAGAATTACTCATTTTTATGAGTGCTTCAATACTTTATTACACCTCTTTCTTTTTTGGCATTTTAATTGATAGATATGCGAAGTACACATACTTTTACAGAAGTATTAATTATTTGCGTTTATAATAAGGCAGTATATACAATAAGTTGATGATGCCCAATTAAATATTTATTTTGCATAGAGATATGTACAACAGTTTTAAAAATATATAAACATAAGCTCAATTTACGAAAATAGCCGTAAATATAGTTTTTCGAATTAAATTCGTTTAAAAAATTAAGACATTCACCCTAGATATGTCTTCATCCAGGTTCACCGACCCTAATGACATTCGGAGCGTATAACTATTCCAAAAGTTTCCCCCCGCACTTTCCTTCCTAAGTGGGTGGCGAGTACATCCCGCAAGTTCATCTCCACTTCATATCCACAAAAAGAGAAACAACAGCTCCTCAGTGGGGTGGAGAGAAAAAAACGTTGATGAAACTCACGCGTCATCCCCGCTAAAAATTTCATAAAGTTTCCTCCCTTTTCATACTTTTTTTCCACGGCCCTCTAAGGGTATATATATTTTCTTACCGAAAAACTCCCCCTCTCCTTAGGGGCACATAAACTCCCCACGTTGGAATCGTCACTCAATTAGGCGAAAAAACGTTCGGAAATGTTTTATGTTGGGGTCGGGGGAGGTCGCTGAAGGGGACCGGCAAATGTCATTTAATTCGTAGGAAATGTCTGGCCATTACAAAAAAGCGCTCTGGAGTCCCGTTTCCCTCCTCGAAAATAAGAAAACGGGAGGTAAAAAAAGATCGGGATGAGAAAAGATGCTTCTCTTCCCGCCGTAGTTTTTTTTCCTCCTCCCCGGAGAAGGGCGAGTGGAATACGGAAGGCAGTAGATGTCGTTATGTCGGGTCATTTGCGAGACCTTCGTAGGAGATTGCGGATGCAAGCGGGTGTGTGTGTACGGAGCAAAAAGAGGGATTCGGAATGGGGTCCAATATGGTCCAGGGATGCTGGGTCAAAGAAAGAGGTAAATTATGGGTCGTATGAGGGATGGTAATGATTGGTTTCGGGAGGTTTTGGATCTTTCGGTAATTTTGTGTGGGATGCTCGAAATTCATGCCGATCCTGGATTCACTTAGCTGAAGGATTGGTTTAAAAGGAGGAGGATACGTTTTGTTCCTTTACGTGTCTCGTTAGCGTGATCTACCCGTTGTCGTCGTGTATGCATACTTTAATCAACTCGTGTGTCTCAATGCGGATAGAGATTTTTGTAGTTCGTAAACTGAGTTAAAATTGATTCACTGTATTGACGTAGACGATTTGAATTCCTATAATTCAGTTTAACTAGCTTGAATATGAATGAATATTTTTAACGTATCTTACGTAATTTCCTTATCATTTCTTCTAATACCTATGCATTTACGTAATTTCATTTTATGTTACGATATTTAAGATGAAAATTATCTTTTCTCTCTCATTCTTTAAATCTCATTTATTTAACTGCATATTACTCTAAACTATATCTTCCGTTTTTCCTCAGCATCACTGCTAGAAATATGCTTTTAAAAGTGGAGGAATAATGTCTTCGGAATTTATAAAGTGCTACTTGCTTTGGTAGATTTCATTACTCTTAATTAAATAATTTCACTTAAATGCAAGTAAAATATATCTCGCTTTTTTGTTAGTGACTTTTTACTGAATGTTATTCTTGTAATTACATAACTTAGATTTGAGACTAAAGCTAATAATATTAATTGTTTAGGGTTTTGTAAAACGATATTAAACCTTATAAGAATGATCAATTTCATCTAATTAATTAAACAAAAAAATATCCCTTTACGTAAAGATTCATATTAATCCTAAGGCCTTACATAGTGCTACGTGACGTTTATAATAGATCCCGTAAACATCATACATTATCACCTAATATATCGAGTCCCTCTTCTTCATTGTTTCACACATCGTACGCCCTTACCTTTTTAGACCATTCCAGCTCAGGTTAAATAGATTCAGCTTAATACGAAGTTTTAATTGCTTTCCACGAGTAAAGGAGTAAAATCAAAACTCCGGATTCATGAGGACATACACATATAGTCTTTCTCGAAACGGGAACTCAACGTGTTTTCAGAACCAACTCTCTTTGGAATTGATTCAGGAGCGATTCATTCCCGTCTGAAAGGAAAACGTTACTTTTGTCGACAATCATCATTCAACTGGATTCAGAAAACCATATTTAAAGGCAATGAAAGACAAGAGAGGAAAAGCTCGCGGGAACAATCGGAAAATTTGGGCTCCGTTTGTTTGCTCAGCTCTCGGCATTGATGTATGTCACGCTCAACAAAGGGAAGCGGTATACCTTGGCTAATTCAAGCCAGATGTTGACGGCGCAATATCTGGCAAACACAGCGCTGACGAGCGTTGGTTAAATACGGGCTACGTCTCAGCATTCAAGGCATTGGATTAGGACTCCGAAATACATTCGCAACCCATGGCGGATTACAATTGTGAAGGGAGACTTTGATGAACTGTCGAAGTACTCTCCTAATGGTATATTGGTATCTGTTATTTATATATAAAGAGATGAATGCGTATCTATTTGTTATGCTCTTACCTCCCTACGTTTGCGGTACTTCTTTTAATTCACGGTCCTAAGCTATGGGTATTTATGATTCTAGAAGTAGTAAAGTCAATTTCAGATTTATATGACTTTTTGATAAGGTAATGAAAAAGCAAAAATAATATAAAAAGTATGTTTTAAACCTAATTGATTAATATTTAATTAATTAATCGATATTATTTGAAGTTTTTCTCGTACATCCAGTCGAAAATATCGAATTAAAAACAAAATTACTCCCTTTCGAAAATGGTCGTTCTATCAATACGAAATTACTTCGCTTTTCTTACATAATTAAATGTTAATTTATATAAATACGACATTTGTTAGTTCAAATACTGTTTGATGATAGGAGCGTTTTTAACAATGAGAAACTTTATTTTCTTGTTTTTACCATAAAGCTCTTTATGGTAAAATTTTCTATATTTACTTTACGAATATTTTTCAAAGAAATCTTTGAGATATGCAATTTAAGTATTTATTTGAATGATTGAAATAATTATATACTTATGGCATCAAAGCTTTATTTTATAATTACGATAATATGTTATTATTGAATTCGTATAAGTTGATAAAAACTTCATTGCGAATATTGAGTCAAAATTTGGTTATTTATATGCAACCTGTAAGCCAACAATTGCGGAAAATTATGCAATTTAATTCGTGAATTAACAAACCTTTAATGGAATTCGTGCACAGCACACTCGGAAAATTACTTATTAATTGCTGAAGTCACGTTTTCGAAATGCTTCTCTCGACCCGTATCAGAGCGCGAAAAACCTTTTCCTTTCACCTAATTACATCCAAAACTCTATGATGAATGAATGGATAGGAACATTCTCTATCCTCATCCCGCGGGAGAGATTATTCAGAATTACTGTCCCCATCCGACGTTTTTGAGTCGTTCAGCGCAATAAATTTTTGGGACATTTCTCCCAGAAGGGTAACAGTCTAAGTTCATAGTTTATAATTCCTTAAAAATGACGTCTTTTAATGAAAGGAGAACGTCTCTTTTTTAATATTGATCGTAAATGAGAGCCATATTTTTTACTACCAAACGTTTAACTTTATTACGTCTGAATTAGCAGAAACGATATGTAGCATTTGAAATTGATTTTGTATTAAATGTACGCGTTTATTCTATTTGTAGTTTTGAATGTATACGTTAAGCTATAAAGTACGTAATGAACGGTGTTTTTTTCTTCTTTTTTTTTGGCCTTTTAGCGAGTATTTATCCCATATCATCCTTATTTATTTGAGTATGGTTTTCCCGCTTATTATTTTATTTACTAATTCGCTGCTTGGTAACCGGAGAAGTTTTACGTACAATTTATAGCATTAGAGATTCACCATGGAGACTCGAGTAAAGAACGTATAAATCGTCTCGTAAAGCTTGTGTTGGTGATCGTAAGTACATACAAATACATAATGTATATGTACTCGAAGAATCTTACGTCGGTGTATTTGCAGACATACATTTCGAGAGTGATGTGCTATACATTCCACTCGAGATGGATGAAGAGAGTGTGTAAAGGACAAAAACGGAATAGGGAAAGAGTATCCTTACTGGTGAATCGAAAGTGAAATGGGTGGTGCTGGTGTATAGGTTTTTTGGAGTCAGAAGGAGTGAAAGCGCGGAATGAGTAACAGCCGGGGAAACCAGCAAAAAACAAAAGAAAGACGAATAGCGCGAATGAGAGCGAGGGCAGCACCCTGTTCCAAGCATCGGGATACATGGAATGGGAGGAATATTTAACGGTCTCCCGGTTTTTTTCTCGGGGCCTTATCTTACACGCAACTGCCGATTTGTTAATTTTTTATTGTTTACATTATTTTGATTCGGATTGGAGAACGGAGCCCAAGGTTTCTGCTTTTTTAGGAGGGATTAAAAATGGGGTATTTATTACACAAAGCAAGGGTGTTGCAATTTTAAAAGAATTTATTTTTGAAAGTTGTTGCAAGCTCCAATATCAAAATGAATGAAATTCAATATTTTTTTAATCTGGTAGGTTTCAGGTAGTTTTTCGTTGATACCGGATAAAACTTTATGCCTATCCCCAAAACATCGTAAATATTTGTAAATGTAATTTCAACCTTTCAAATAACTTGTAAGGTGCTGAAAATTACTTTAAATATTTTCAGGGTTATGATTCATGAGAATTAATTTTAATCCAGCATTAAACACGTTAAAGGCGATATCATTTAAACATTTAATATATCTCTATCATGCAAATAAAGTATTCACTTAAACCTTTAATAATTCACGTAGGATAAATGAGAAATGCAACTAATATTCTCCAATTACTCCTTATTCTATATGAGTACTATCATATATACTTTATATTAAGTTCAGTGTACAGTACGTCCGAGTTTACCTACATTTTGTATTTAATATTCTAGATGATGTATTGACTTGGAAATTACATATTCGTTTTTTAATCCCTAAAAATTCAATTAGGATAGATCTGTATAGGAAGTGTATATTTCAATGAATATACTAAAATCCATTTTGAGTAACATAGGCTTTCAAAAATATCTATTCCTTCGTATAATCACTTTAAAGAGAAATTGTAGTGCTGTAGTTTATTTTGTTTATAGAGTATCCATACTCGTTATTCATAACACATGGATCAAAATACTTGCTAAACATATATTCGTTACGTATTCTACCACGTATCTTTCCCGATACACATTCAATACCTATTCCCTCAAAACTTAAAAACTTCACCACCCTCATTTTCAACACCTCTCCAACAATGTTGATTAGAAATTTTCGCGCATTCCATACGGAATCTCAACGCACCCGAAAACAAATAAACATCACCTTTTCGTGTAAACATTTTCTGTGATTCGTACGCACGTAAATCACTTAAAACAAGGGCCGTGACGGGGGAGATGCGAGTGGTGTAATTACTTGAGAGCAAAGTCGTGTTTTGAGGGAGATGATCGCTCGGGTCCAAAAAGAGAGGAAGATGAAAGTAAAGGAGATGTAGTGGAGCCCGTTCTCTATTGACAAAGATGTATCGAGTGCGGAGCCGAAAGGAAATTGGAGAAAGGGTTACCGTATGGGAGCAATGGATAGATGTATAAATAAATAAAGAGCACTCCACGCGAGAGATATCGGGGCAAAATTGTCTCGTGGACAAGCATTCTTGCATCGCGCGCACGTACGGAGTGATCGAAGCGGCATTTTTCACGCTTAAGTTATACCGTGAGTGTTATTGAATGAGTAGGAGCACTTTATATTCATCTACGGCTCCTTTTTTGGGTGTAATATCTCTATGGAAGCACTTAGTTTGGGATTGATGAAAGGTCATCGCTTAATTTCTCTTCTTTTATACTTCTAAGGGTTTTATGAGTATGAACTTAAACATGTATACGAGAGTTTTGCTTAGCAATATATGATAAAGAAATATATCGTTTTCTAGAGTTAAAACTATGAAGATAAAATATTACAGTAGTTAAATTCAGTTTTGACTTATTAAAAATTTTGAAAAATAAACACAATGTGAAAAGGTTTAAGTTATAAGTTTATAAACGAAATAAACATAAAAATTTTGAAGATATCAATGAAAAAAACAGTAGAATCAGATTAAATACGGCATTTTGGAACTATTTTGGAAACTTCAGTATGCTTTCTACACAATTTTTTAATGTTGAAAATATTTATAGAGAGTATGGTTATTATTCAGAGATACTACTCTTGATTTCATTTCTTTATTGTTGTATAGAATGAAAAAAGATGTATGAATACACAGGCAACATATGTGAAGAACAGATATAAATTTATTATTTATTTATTATATATTAGAGCTACAAATAGGCACTAGACCAGGTGATAACTCTATATTTACAGGGGGACAAAAGCAATACTCTGCCTGGCATTCGCCCTAGTCGAGAGGGAAACCTCCCAAAACCTCCCGAATGCTGTACTTTATACTAAATGAGTACTAAATGAAAGTAAAAAGTCCTGATGTGAGATAAACCTCATCTAAAGACAGAAAGTCTCTGAGAAATGAAAAGAATTCTGGGAAACTGTGGCGGTTGGCGAAATGAAGAGGATTTGTCTCTTGCCTCGAGATGTTTGTAGTCCCACGGTCGATATCCTCATCGGAGTGGATCCACCCCTTTCCTATTGTGTCCATACTTTTATCTTGAGGAACAAGGCTCACTTTCTACGCCCTCCATTGTTCACCCTTGTACCCGCGCCTTATATCGCGTGGATGGGTAGTTTCTTGCTTCGCCGCAAACGGCCTTGTATTCGGGCGATGGCTTTTTGCCCGGTCAAAATGCGCCACTCAACCCTTCTGGGGCTGGTGAGTTGTTACCCGATAAGCCGCCGGTGATACGTGCTAAGGACATGGATTGATTGACGGGTAGCCGAGTTCAAAAGAGGCCTTTGTCTGGAAGGTTCTTTTAGGAGGTGGGGGATACTCACCTGATCCGACACCTGGAGTGATAAATTTTAACCGATTGTGATTTCGACCCGATTTTTCCGTCCAAGTTCTTGCCCCCGTTACACGGGTTGTCTCGGCTACGGTCCATGTTGGATTTTCCGGGAACTCGCGTGTTTTAGAAGGTTGTTCTCGTGTTTGGAGTTTACTTTAATATTTCGTCTTTTCTTGTTAATTTGATAGAGTTTTAGGAAAGTATTATTCATTGCTGTATGTCGTAAGACCTGTTGCCTTAATTTATGAGCCTTTTTATACTGATTGATTACTTGTTTTCTCAAATAAAGTAAGGGTAAGGAAACTGAGTGGATTTAGTGCGATAGCTGATATAATGCTACACACCTTGATATATTTGCACCATGTAACCGCGTTATAATTGGTAATGAAGCACTTTTTCTTGGAAAGTCCAGTGTGGAAGGAAATTCATAGTATTATCTTAAACGTCATTGGTTCGAGGAAAGGTCGAACTTTTTTCTTATCGTGAATATTATCAAGTTAAAATTTGTAATTTGGAAAGGACAAACAAATAATTAGCTACCTAACTGTAGTCTCCTAATTGGCAATTTAAAAATATAAATTGTTCATCCTTAAGCCTGAGGAAAATGAATAAAGAGCTCGAATTTTTATGAAGAAATAATCATGCTAATAAATAATAGGGAAAGCCTAAATAATACCTGTATAACAACGTAAAATTCAATTGCATTCCAGCACCTTAAGAGTTACATTTTGCAAAATTATTGTTTTTTCTTCGTAGAGTACTGTTCTGCAGTAATTTTCATCAGAAGCACCCAGAATTCGAAAAGTCTTATTCCATTGTAGTTTTCAAATATGGAATCACAAAAAGCACTCATGCTGCTACACTTAAAGATGCTAATTTCGACAGAGATGGAAGTTTTTTTCGGAAACATCTGAGAAACAAAGAAATTTTGCGAAATAAGTAGGCGTACTTGGAAAGAGAAATGGGCGACCTTTGTAATTTTCGGGAGAAGTCCCATTTGGAAGGGCATTAGGAAATGTAGAGCCAATGTTACTTTTATCGCTTAATGGAAGCACCGGACTCCTTCTCCGACAAAAGGTCAAAAGATTTCGCAGATTTTTCGATCGAAGAGTGCTTTTCTCCAATTGCTGTTGTGCCGTAAAGTAGCTTCATTCACTAGTGTTTTATAAAAAATTTCATTCTCTCAAGTTAGACTCTTGAAATCACTCTAATAAATCAAAACTATGAACAAAATATCTATGAATTTGGCATATAGAAATTGATTTCAAACATAAATATAAATGTTTATTCAATTAATGTATCTTCCTTAAAGAAAATTTTATAAAATAACTAGAAGATAAAGTATTGCTATTATTTAACTTTCTTAACCTTATCTCCTTTTTTCAGATGTTTTTCGAAATATTTATTTGATTTAGTGATGGATTGGATATGAGAATATGTACGAATTATTTTCAGGTAATATCCTTAGCGGAATTTCTGTTCCTAATATTTAACTGGGACTAATAATTGGATCTTATAAAACGTTATATTTAAAAATTAACTTTCATGAGATTAAAAATTTTCTCAGGATATCTCCCATTACATTTGAATTAATTTTTATGCGTAATAACTATCTCTCATCAAATTATCCCTAATGAATTCGCTGCTCTATGTGAGCCTAAGAGAAAAATATATAAGAATCGTAACATATCTCTTTGATTCCTTCAAAAACGCATTTGCATGGAAACTAGAGTTCGGGAGATGAAAAAATTCGCAAAAAAGTCATCCGCCACCACCTCACAGATAGGTACCCCCCCCCCCTTAAGGCATAACGAGATTAACACCTCATCTCTCACGAAACCACCACGGAAGCGCTCCTCCGTCTGGAAGGCGGTGCACAGTACGAATCGCGAATTCAGAAAGAGGATTCTTCGCCGAAAACAAACGGAAGACCGTACGTCCGGTGAATGGGATATTTTAAACGCAAACTCTCTACTACGAGATGGAAAGAAAAAGCTAATTATGAAATCGTAGAGGGAACTTGTTTCCGCCAAAGAGCGCAGAAGTTAATTAGCGAAGACGTGTTGGTGATGGGAAAAAAGCTCTCTAAAAAAGATCGTAATCTTTCATAGGAGAAGAATTCGAGATATCAAGTGAATTTCTTTCGGGATTACTAAGGTGAGGGTTGTTGTAACAGAGGTAGTTTCCGGCATAAGGGAATGCTATAACGGTGAGGATTGAAGACGTTCATGAGGATGAGAACAGGGGATGGATGAAGTGTGTGGAGGACGAAGTGGAGGTTTAAGGAGAAGATGAGGAGAGAGAGAATAGGTGAGATGAGGAGCGTGTGGTGAGGAAGGGGAAGATGAGGAAGAGATGATATAATATATGTAGAGGATGCGATGTACATGTTTAACGAAGGGACTGAGCGATTATAAGGGATGCTATTGTGGAGCATAATTCTCAGATCGATCTTATGGTAGATACTCGTACAGGTGAATAACGAAATGAAAATTAATTTATCGTTACGTTCATTAAGGATATATTGGAATTATTTATATTTAAACATTATAGCTAGTCTTAATAAATTAGGATCGAATAATTTTTCATGAGATCTATACTAAATAGTCCTTTATTAACTTACACTCAAACTCTTGGTATATTTAAACTTCTAGCAATAATAAACTAGTAAACATCCCAAGCAAAATCATTTAGGAACGGTAACTCTATCTTATTTACGCATTAATATAAGAAGGCTTAATCAGTTTACCTCCATCATTGCTATTTACGTGGGTTTGAATCTTTTTATTTCGTTATTTATTTTTTAATTCCTTCATTATTTAAAATTTAAATTTGTTAGTTCTCCAAAACATTTTACTGTGAACGTTTTAAATACGATTTAAAATAATTTCCATTCCAACATTTAAACTACTTTTAAAGGCACTCAAAAATAAGGAAAGGTTTTTGTAATGAAGATCTTGGAATGAAAAAATCCAAAAGTAAATACCCGGAGTTTTTAATAAGAACTCCACTACGGAGTTCTTAAAAATAAAAAGCAAAATGAGGTTTATTTTTTCCACTACGCAGGATGACCAACAGTAGAAAAAAGCGAGTTTTCTTGCTTTCGTTTACATTATCAGATGTACGTAAAACCTCTGGTTCAGGAAGTTCAACTTAATAATGATATCTGCTTTTATTTTTTAATTTATGCGCTCAACCTCTGCGTTCATTAAGGAACTATTTGTGATATTTTACATTGGAAGAAAATGCTGCTTTCGGACAGGAATTTTATATTTCATATTCATTACACTCATATATTCCACAAAAATTACTTACAGACATGCCGAATCTCTTTTTCATGGAAATACTGTACTTTGGGTTTTAACACTATTTTTGTATAACTTCTTAAGAAGAAAATATTCCATTTAAAACTTTCTAAGATTTTCTCTGCAAATGATGTTCAATTGAATATTATAGAAAAATTATCATATTTTTTCATATATAACAGTTAAATCATCTACACTCATTTTAATAAAATACTGTAAGAATAGAAATCCGTCATTGAAATTCACTAGTTAATGAGAAACTTACAAATATCAAAACCTTCCGAGTAAACGAAGTAGCTTGTTCATGAAAAGCTTCATGCCGGTGAATTAATATAAAGAAAAAGGATTGTACATATCTGTTACGTAATATTGCTTTCTATACATAAAGATTTACTTATATTCAGTTTGACCAAAGACGTGATGATTGGAGATTTATATTTTAGCAGTGAATACAAAAGGTTAATTGGTTACCATGGAAACAATTACGAATAAGTAGACAAACTTCCACTCTGAGAGTCTAACTTCATTTCATAGCTTCATAGTTGAAGCATACTTTTCTACTTTAATTACTTCTTTATAATCCTTTTTACAAAAATCCATCGCGTCTGGTGGATTAAAGCTACAGAAATTAAATACAGAAAAAGTCTTCGGGAATCCGCGGATTAAAGATTTCAAGCGATAATTTTCGCATTTTTCCTCGCGTATTTAAAAACGCGAATGCCAGCGGAGGATGATGATGATGCTGGGTAAAACTGAAGAGGGAAACGGGATGGGAAAGAGGTCCCGAAATTTCATTGTAAATGTGTAACACGTTTTCGTCAGAGTACGTTCCATTACGCATGCGCAGATAGCTATGCGCATCAAGTATTCCATTAACTCTCATCCAGATCTCCGCATACCGCCTTTCCCCCCCACCCCCCTAAGGAACAGCTTTCACCGGAAAATTCTCCACCTACGATGCCCCTCTATGCCTCCGTAGTTAGCTTCCCATGTCCCGCGAGATAAGCCCATTCTAGCCGAAGCCGTCTCCGCGGGTTTGTTCCAGCATCCCTCCGGAGCCGATTTCAATTATTGTTTCCCACCTCGGGTGCGAAATTCGCGATTTTTCCGTTCTTTTCCGAAGTCGCCACCTTTTATTTATTCCAATTAGAATGGCTTCTTTTGTGGGGAGTTTGTCAAAGTTCGTTGCGGAGTTTTCCGGGTTTTAGGAGCAGCACGTTGGATATCTCTGTTGACAAACAATATAGATTCTTCTGTATCCCCTTGTTTTGTGTTTCGTAGGTGGTTTTTGGTCATCGATGCTCTCTATGCAATGTGAGAATGGTTTAACTTGTATTACTTTTCGATTCATATGGCATTCTGTTTGCTTTATGTAGAACTGTTTTGAGTGGATAGTACACTTATTAACAAATATGCTCTTGTAGAAAAGTTTTGAAACTTATAAAACACGTTAAATATATTAATATTAATAAAATATGTATTTCAAGTACCTCGAAAAATAAAAGACAAAAATATATTAGTTTGATAAAATCATGAGCTTTGGTTTCATCTAGTAATATAAAATTCACTATCAAGGAAGTCAATACGTCTTTAAAATATAGACAAAGACCTAACATATCTCTCGCTTTGTTATATCTGCTACTATACCTCTAACAAGTAACTATGTACTCTTTAATATATAAAAAGCAAAGTTAAAATAATTATGAGTAAATTTTTCTTTTGTAAAAGTATATTAGATTGTTCATAATGGATTTTAATACAAGCCCCAATAAACCAAAATCTGATGTGTGTTTTGTATCCTTTCGGTATCATTTAAGCCGTAACAATACCGTATGTTTAATATCTCTCGATCAGTGCATTATTCATAAACCCTTTGTTTCCCGACCGAGATTATTTCAACATTAAGGATCGACGTAAAAGTTGAGGTCAGAAAAACAAAGGCTCGTTACTGAGGCGTAGACCAGTTTAATCACTCTTTCTCTTCGGTTGAACAGAGGGCAATGTCGAATTAATTTGCATCTTTGAAACGCATCCGGTCTGTTTTTTGGAGGGACGGCTATTAACCCAAATTGGCAGACATTTCAAAATGACGCCATAGTTTTCTCGCTTCCTCACGCACGCCGAAAACCCCTTCTCTCTCTAATGCCATTGCGTCAAACTTTCTCATCAAAATAAATGCCTTTCATCAACTCAACACGCGGCCCTTCCTTCTTTCTCCACCCGTTTCTTTCCTTCCCTCTTTCTGTTGTCCATGTTTATCTCTTCTCTTTCGTTTGGGTCATTGGTTTCCGTTATTAGTTTTAATCGCGCTTTTCTCTCATTTAATAAACATAAACAAAGTTCCACATTGGATTTCTAACTCTTTTTTATATAACTACTGCGAATCGCGTTCCTCAATTGGCTATCGATTTTTATATAAATCCTGAAAGGTTTTGCATGTTAAATTTCGTGATATATGTTGTATCTACAGTTCTGTTTCACATTACCATTAGTACAATTGCTGTTACAATGAAATATTGATTCTTCCACTTCGCTGTGTATAATCATTGAAATGAATCCAAAATAAGAAATCAATCTGAGTGAATGTCAAAAAATCAAATTTCCGTGTCGTCAAGGTTATCTTATGTACTATAATTGGGGAATATAATAAATTTAATTAATAAAATGTCTAAGGATAGTACCAAAATACATCTAAAAATTTCCTAAAAAATCTGAGATGAATATAAAAGTAGATACAGGCTTCTTCATTTCTAATTTTGTTTGAATCCATCCTTTTCATGATAAATACTTTAAAATTCTAATGAAATACCGCTCTGTAAAGGTCATCAAAAATAAGTTATTTTATTAAGTTTCGGACAGTACATGTACGACAGAATACCAATAAGAAATATTATTGAACTGTCCATTTCTTTTAATTTTAGCCCATTGAATCGATAAGTTAAACGTTTCCTAACTTCCATTTTTGTATTAAACCCATGGGGATATTAAAACATAAACGGAATTGTATCCAGGCATTGTATCTCCACGCAACCGCTCATCTCCACTCTAATATATTCATGCAATTCCACTGTATCTGTTCCATTAAAAGGCACTTTATCTTCGCCTATCCTTCTCTCATCAATTCCATTTCTGCCTTTGAAATCTGTAGCTGTGAAGGCCGAAAATCCCATCTCTATCCTAGCGCATCCATGATATGTCGTCCTCCATTAACCAAACCCAATCTTCCCATTCATTTCTGCGCGATTATAACCCCAGATTACGGGATTGTTCCCGCACCACGACAAATATTTAATTTCCATTATATCGTGCGGTTACGTCTCCTGATTCCATTGTCCCAGAAAGCGGAGCGTACTTAACTGCATGGGAATTAATCTAAGATTAGCGGGTTGAAGATTGGGAGGGCAGCACCGTAATTCGACAAAACGCAGAAAAAATGAGTGATGTTATTTTTACTTTCGATTGAGTATATATTAATTTGATATATGTTAAGTTTCGGCTGAAGAGTTAGGTTGATTATAAGAATTAATTCATATTCAACATTTCAATTTTTTTCCTGATCGTATGAATGCAAGTATACAGTTCAAGTCATAAGAAGACGTTTAAATGCACTATCAATGTTTATCATCAGGAAATACTGTTCTAGAAATAACATTATCACATTTTCCTTTCATAAAACAAGACCAAAAAGATTAATTTTGTAAGAAATGACTCGGGCGACAAGATAAATATATAGATAGAATAAAGATAAATAGAATTTTTATCGACCTAAATTTTATAAAAATAAATAAATAGATACCTATACAGATAAGTATTGACTAAATTTGTAAACAACGTCCTTCCCTAAAATTCTTCATAGTTGTCTCTTAAACTATAGTATCATCTATATTGTGAAAATATCATTATTGTCTTATGTAGAAATGCATCGTAGATTAAATAATTTTTGTAGAAGAAACTCTCAGGAATTGGCATTTCACCGATAGCTAGATACGGATTATAGATGAAGTTTAGTTTCTCCTGTCCATCTACTTATGCATGCTTTTCTACTGCTGCAATGGTAAATTAATGACAAATATCAGCGATATTTAACTCTTTACAACATCAAGATGTTTTCCTTTGTCACTCGATATACTAAGCTATCCTCTTAACATTAGCTCCCACCTCATACACGTACCATTCCCCAATTCTAAAACCCTCCCCAAAAAAATTCTAATAAGAAGACCAGAACATTAAATGCACGTGGACATTCCATTCCCCTTAACCCTTCAATGAGCAGGTTTTTCATATGGTCGCAGATTTGCCCGAATGACTCGCCCCCAACTCAATTTATGGACCTCGTTTCGTAATAAGGTCCGAGTCGCCCGGATAATTTCTCTACGCGTCCCATCGCGGAACTTTTCCAACACGAGCAGCAAAGAGAGGGTTCGTTCCCTCGCTTGTCACTACAACGGGCATTCGGAATGAAGGGAAAGTGAGGTCCTCCGAGAGACATCGCGTTCCACTGGTTTCCTCACTGGGATTGCCATAGCAGAAGAAAAGAATGATTTCTCTTTGTTGCGTCGTCTAGGAGATTCGTTCATTGGTCGAACGAATCACCATGGTATTAAATACTACAATGATTTGATTTTGAAGGAAAATTTGTTTGAGATTGAATTGAATGTGATATTTTTTAGGAACTTATATCCAGAAATATAATGCAACGTTTTTCTAAACACGGTACTCGTATTCTAAGTATTTTACTTCTATGATTTTCTTAATATGTACAAGAATTATAGCCGAGAATTCACGATAATTCACGTATATTAGAAAATAGAGATTGTACATATATTCAAAACAATACAAGCTTCGTTACAAATGAAATCTCTAGAGCTGAAAATAACTTCGATACAAGATAAAATATCGAACAGTAAAATAATACGTTTTGTATCGTAACGAATATATAAGTGAGTGAGAAGAAAATAGAACCACTCTATACTGTACGTTGTGTTAACGAGATTTCTCTTTTTTAAGTAGAGAAACATTTAGTGTGCCAATTTCTCGTATATTCAAGTACTGTTTCAACTTTTCAGATGGTCCTTGCAATAAAAACAATATAACAAGTACATTAAAACAAATTGTCATTTTTTGTTGCGATAATTTTGATTATTTGCCAATATCTTCAGTACTCTAGCAAAAAAAACAACATTTGTTCTTAGTTATTATTCAATTTTATGATCTTGCTATTGCCAGTTACATCTCGAATATGAGGAAAACACTTCGTCAATTTATATTTGTTTCCGGAACTCCCACATATATAAATTAGTTGCCTTGTTTGTTTATGGAAATCATACTAAAGTAATTTATATGATAATAGTTTATAGATTTAGCGATAAAATGCTTATTATAAGTCTCATTATAAGAAGTGTATTTTTTAAACAAACATGTGTGCATTGTTGACGCGTGCTTAATCAAAGCCTCGCATTTAAGGCGAAAGATACTTCTCTTGAGAATAAGTGTTCGAACCTTGTACGCATCCATCTCCCGAAGCTAACCAGCCTTTCTTTTCGGGAGAGAAAAAGCTCCTCATCCCAACATATGGGACGCGTCACTCACGGCCTCTCTCCATTAGAACGGAAGGGTTAAGCCGGAAAAAAATGCGGGAGACTGAATTTTCTGCAAATAAAGTCGTTGTCCCGACATAAGGACAATCTCTTTTTTATTCCGGATTAGACGAGAAATTGGAGGATTGGAAGAAAGATTCAGTATGAGTGAGGACCCGCAGTGGAGAAATTAAAGGATGGGAGATTAGGGATAAAAGAAAATGAAAGTAGATAAGCGAGGGTTCAAAGGAAGAAAGGGTCAAAGTGGAAACGAGCAAGGGAGACTGTGGTTTCGTAGCAACGCGGGAGGGAACGCGATATCAAATTAAAGGAGGGAGGAAATTAAGGGCTTAATGACGTAAGGGGACATAGAAATGACAATGTCCGGAAGAATATGGGATGTTTCCGGGGACAGTGGGGTGTGTAGAACACAGAGCGTTTCTCTTAATTGGTAAGTTTCCGAAATATTCCGGTGCGGCGGTTAGGGACATTGGTGTACAAGAGAATGAGCCGTGCCGCGTGAATATTAAGATGTAGTGTACGTATAATGGATGGGTGGAGCATTACGTATCATAGTTAATGTGAGTGTATTTGTTGTTCAAAAAAGCTTTTTAATTAAAATTAAGTTTAACATTTTTCTGATTGTGAATCGAACTTGCTTCCACTTTAGGTTCGTAGAGAAAAAATGATTCATATTTGTCTAATTATATGAAATTTGTTTAATAATGCGTAATAGTGAATGATCTAATTGTAATAATCTAATAGTTTTTAGGTTTACCATTCATTAAAGCAGGTTTGTTTTAACTATAAATACCGTGCGGAATCAGTCATTTTATTAAATTATTTTTGCAGATGTTTTTTTAATTACTGATCTTGACTTCCATATCCATTTCTTAACTAAGTTACTACTTAGAATACAATGCAGTAGTAATTACTGCGAGTAACATGTTAGCGATATGCTAGACATAGCCTTCTCTATTGAATGTGATGTTCGTACTTAATCATTACTCGGTATCTATTAAGGGTCATCACGTATTAGTAGCCAATACGACAGCCAACATATATCATTGCGACGAGTACATCCAGGCAGTAATTGGAACCTAATCTGTACTACATTACTTATTACTACGTACAATCTAAGCTGTACAATTACTTATAATTCAATAGAACATAATTTATAACAGCCAGCACTTCATCACCATTCGATTGCTATGGATAATTACTGAGTAAACCGAATACAACAGAAATACCGATTCCATGGTAACACGATTCATCTTGATCCAACCAGTCATTAAAACGTGCTTCCGGACCCTATCTCAGCGGTCACCGGTATAATCAAATTCCAGCAACTTTCCAGAGGTCCCTTCGCAATGTAGAAGGTACTGGGGCCATCAGAGCGGTACGTAACTCCAAGTCACGAGTCCTTAATTATCTGTAAGATCGGGCGCGAATGTCGTGTCTGAATTAGCAGCCGTAGATCGCCAGCCCAATGCGGGATTCGCATAGTACCCGGAAGAGGGCGTTTAAAAACGGCAAAGTTCCGTTCTGAATGGCTCGTGGTACGTGGGAACGGTGATACGTGCGTGCCAAAGAGGGTTTGCGTGAGAAGAGATGCAGATCTGAGTATTGAATTTATAATGGTCGAATTGGAGAGGAATGGTTGAGAGTTTGGGTTGAAAGAGAGGGAAGTATATAGGAGTGGGAAAGCGTTAAAGTGGGTTTAAGTTGAAGTTAGAAAGATACTTGAGGAAGGGTTCATTTTAAAGGAATATGAATCAATTCAGATAAAGTGTTATAATATATTTGGTGGTGTTGATAGATAATGACTGTTTGAGTATTCTTATTATTCTATACTTTAGCTTTAAAATTATACTGCGATATTTATAAAAAGTATGCAAATTACGAGCAGTAATATGGATGATTATATACGCTAAATTAAATCGTCTAATTTTTGCAATTAGTTTATAATTAATAAAAGTACCTTATGAATAAGTTTTTTTTTTTTAAACTGAGATTAACGAAAGATCTTAACACACTATTAATAACAAAAAATTTACCATAAATCATATTCTTTTATCGCATAAAGATTTGTCAATGTTTTATTATACTAAAATTTTATTGATTATTCACTCTATTCAGTTATATAACTCCCAGTGGTTCCTTTTTTTAAAAACAAATTAAGGATAACAGTGAAGTGAAATCTTAAAATTATTTTTTATAGATATCGACCCCGTTTTCTGTCAGAATTTTCTTTTTTTAAGGGGATATTCATTATTATTATTAATGTGAAATGATTTATACCTGTATCCCAATAATTTATTCCTTCTAATGAGAGAAGCAAGCGCTCTTAATATTTTTACGATAGAGCTACAATGAAATGTAAAAAAGGACGTAGGTTTTTGTTTCTACTTTGGTAATTATCCGGTCATAAATTTCCCCAACGGACGAAGTCGGCTGTTGACTCTCGTCAATTGAGTCGCGTTGAGTCTTGCCCAAGTAATCAGATATATCACGAAAAGGATGGAAAAAAAAACAGGAGGTAAAGTCTCTCAACAAATGCAACGTGAAAAATGAATAAGTTTACGAAACAAGAAAAATGCTTCGTCAATTACCTCGTATTCAAATTCATCAGCCTAGCACGTAGATTTATGATTATTGCTCCGTACACATTTTTTGTATATTAAAAGGTTTTCGCGGCTTATAAATTTTGATAGGATTTTCACCAAAAACCGAACTGAAATTTCCACCGAGTACAGCGTCGAAGTAAGTTACAATTCCAACATTTGCTCTCGGTAACACGTGCCCATGACAGCTATGACGTTCCCAACTTTTTCCAGCCTCTATTTATCTTTCCTCCCGCCATTTAACATCATACGTCCGAAATATTTCATTAACGTCGCGATTTTTTTTGGAACGTGATAATCTGGAACGTAAAGGCAGAAATCAAATTTTGCTCGCGTCAGATTTGCGATGCGAATATTTCTGCGAACGTACTTGCAAGATTGGAATCTAAATTTGATGAATCATCATCATGCGATTGTTTCTGTTCGAAGCGATTGCAGTGTTAGTAATGACGTACAATTTTATTCGCAACAATTAGATCTTTCTCGGTTTTTTCAAGAAATTATTGCTTTAATTAATCTGGAAAAGCTTTCCTTTTATAGGTTACATTTTCCTTTGTCCATTATTACATACGTTTTGTGTATTTTTTGTAAACTTCACCGAACATGGTCTTAAAAGAGTAATTACGAAAAAAACATTCTGCAAGATTAGAGCTTACTATAGTTCTTATCACGCGATAAGTAAAAAATTTCCTTTTTTGTACGTTGCCTACTACAGAACTGAGTTTATGTAACGAATTTTCTTAAGAAAAACAAAAATTCCTTGACTCTATAAACTCCAAACTCTCATCACCTATTTTTGAACATGAAATGAAAATTATACCTTATATAGAGAACTTAAATAAAACGTACCGATAAGGTATTTCCTAGACAATAGCCAACGACATTATAGGAAGAATTAAGATTGCCTTATCCCGGTATTACTAGCATAAGAGCCTTTTATAATCTTTTCTGCACAAAATACAAAGCGATTTTAGTGTAATTTTCATAGTTTTGAGTAAATGAAGATCGTATCTTTATTGCAAGTAACTCGAAACATACACACACTTGAAGATTATGATCTGAGTTAGGGGTTGGAAACCCACGTAACCTTCTGGTTTCCTCTTTTTTCTCACCCATATCTCTACAGTGTACTTCTTAAATTATGCACTATCTACATCGCTTGATTAGGCTCACAGCATTTAACCAACTCCCCGAAAATCGTGCAGAACTCACTTGGGATGAATCACGAAAAGAAATTAGAATTTGTGTATAGTAGAGGTGGTAACCATATTTGTGACAGAGATCTATTCATATGCATGCTACTTACTTTGGTTCAGAACTTCAATTCTCTTTATATATTAGATGTATTAATAGATGAAGCCTACAAAGTAATGTATATTTTTATAGTTTCTGATATTTCAATTTCAGAGTGCATAAAAATAGAACTAATGATAATATGAACGCTTATCTTTGGAAGGAATTAGGTATATTAAGTAACGTCTTGTAGTAGGATCTCTATGCCAACTATCTCTTCATGATTTTATAATGGAAGCGGCACTATTGGCAAGAACATTTGTTAATTAGATTCCAATTCCATATAACGCCTCAATAAACTTAACTAATGTTTATTTATAGAGTCTTATTGATAGATAAATTGCTTTAGAACATAATACTGAAGACATATGTTACTAAATAATCAAGAATATTACATACCTACCACATTCATACAACTCCCACTTTACTACATGCCATATATTAGAACTATTCACAAGCCTTAGAACACGTAATTTACTTCGTAATATAATCCTTAAATAAAATTGAAATAAATCACTTTAAGAAACAATAGCACCGGTAGGCGAATGCGTAATATCCTACATTGTGCAATGAAGGTGGCCATAAAGTCTTTACCTTCATTCGGCTCACTCGAATGAAACACCTGAAGATAGATGGCTCGGAAAGATTAATATAAAACAATGGAGCGGGTTCTTGGGGAGGGTGCGAATGAGTCTTAGGCCACAGATGAAGACGGGGAAGGAGTGTGGGTAGGGAAGGAGCAATACCTCTCGGGTTCATGGAATTAATCGCGGACCTCCTTTAATTACGTCACGGGCATTCAGTGCCGGTAATTTCCCACCGTTCGAAACATCTCCCCCTTATGCAGCATCTCTAAATTACGTCCGGAGTGTAATTGGGAGTCGCAATGAGTTGGGCATGATTCCGTGGGATTTTAATTCTCGTAACAGAAACGGGTTATCGGAAAGGGTTTGGGGAGTGTCTTAGGCGGGATAATGGGTATCATTGGGGTTGGATGGGGTTATTCTCATCGGCAGTGGCGTTTTAAAGGGTTCTCTAATTCAGAGGTGTTTAAGAAGGGGTGGAAGATGAGGAGTGGAAGGTGTAATAGAAGGGAAAGGGTTGGACTTTGTAGGGATGTAAGATCGAATAGGGATTCTTCAGGACTGCAGTGACGTGTTCTTTCTGGTAAGCAATGAGTACGTTTAGCTGGACAGAGGATATGTGCTGGGTTATATACTTTGGGTACTTATTCATTTGACGTTCACAAGAACAAAAATGAATTAGGTTATTCTTCAAAAGATAACTCTTGTTTTCACTGGGACGGTTTATCTGTCCATCAATGGTACTATTAATGCAGGATGTTCCACTGGTGTTGTGAAGAATTTGAGCTATTACGCTCGTTATTACGTGCTATGTTCTACTCTCTGGATGGCGAGAAACTGTCTCAAATAATTTACAGAACGTAAGAATCCTCAGTGGTCTATGGCCCTGCATACCTTTTACATTGTTACCTATGAAAGATACTACCTAACGAACGCTGTACTGTAAATATCCTTGTTATTATTTATCGCATATATTAAGGTACTATCTTAAAGGTAAACAAATTATGGAAAGTTGGAGATTATTTATATGGTATTAATTCTGTGATTTGAATACATATGGCTGTTTCTTTTAAGGCATAGTTCAGCTCCGTATGTTGGCCGTTTCTTGAAATTATTTGAAACGATTATTACCAGATTTCAAAAGGAAGTTTTTGTCCATAGTTACACTTTACTGTAATCCATTTATGGATTTTAAATTGCTTGGAGAAGGATGAATGGTATTAAAGAGGTCCTCTGGTGGAAATTTGCTGAATTATAAGCAGCGCGTTGTATAGAGGGAGAACTTGAAGAAGAGACTCGGAATTCGTACGAAAGGCAGATTGCGATGTAAGGAATAAGTGGTTATGTCGAATTAATGGCATCGCAAAGTCGAGGAATTCTAAATCGAACCTCTCTTTAAAGATCCGCCGATTTCCCTTACACCCTCACCTCTTCAATAATGAGCCGCCTTCAAGTTCTCATAAGGAATTCCGTAAAGCCCTCACAGCAACGCCACCCAAGAAAGAGCGGCGGAAAGAGGAAGCTGGCATGGAAAAGGAGGAGGTGGGGGGGACGCAAAAGGAATTTTCCTTCCTGTTTATCGAGGAAAAGTTATATTTTATTCCTTTCGGCGCCAGAAAATGTTATAATTAAAGAAGAAAAAGGGAACGAATGGGAAATGAAAAATCCCACGTGACGAAGGGCGTTAGGCTCGATCCGCTAAGCTAATTAGATTCTCAAAGGAAGTGCCAATTAAAAAATCCTTAATGAATTGCCTTGTTTCGAATCATATTTCAAAGGCAGCAAACGTGGCGATTGCACGGAAATTTCCTGACGGGGGGACATCGGCGTTTCGAAAGGTTTTTCGTCATTTCCATCTCGCAGAGCCACCGGAAAGGGAGCGGCCGCTCGGGGAACAATTCTTCGGTTTGGTTTGATGCATTTTTCATCGGCGGATTAAAAATTGGCGCATTGAGAAAATGTAACAGTACACTTTTATTTTTTCTCGAGGTGAGGAATCGAAAAGCGCTCGGAGAAAACGGATTAATTAACGGAGGAAAAATCGAGAGAGGTTTTTTTTTTTATTTTTCCGGTGGACTCGTTCGAAAAGCTCTCTCTCGGAAAATAATAAGGCTGTGAATTTTAAGTTCCGGAGACGGTTAAAAAGGGACTGTGCTGCGTATTCTTTCCATTCCGCGGAAATCTGCGATTGATGAATTTTTGTTTCTACCCTTCGCGGAATCGATTCTGTCGTTTTAAAAGTGAATCGAAGTATTTTTTTACGTGATTTCGCGATTGTGTGATAAGTGAACGGCGTACAATGGAGTGCTTTTGATTGATGTCTTTAGATCGTTCATTCGTAAATTATTCACGTAATGACTTCAATAAGGTTTTAATCATCATTTAGAGTCTTTGTTTTCCCTTATACGGTGTATAATGTTTCGTTCTTATGCGATTCGTTAGGAAATAAGATATAATATTATGAAAGGAAGTTTATGTTTTGAAATGATACAATTATCAATCAGGATTCACGCTGAACAAGTAAATTATTGAGAGCAATGCTGAGTATGAACGTGTTGCTGTTGGTAATCGTTTTTTTATTTCAAAAGATACTCTGCCTTTCTTAGTTATTTTATTTGGTAATAGCTTACACTTCAAAGATCAAAATTTAATATAACTTAACATTTTTAATATCTCCTATCACCATGGTTATGTCCATTCATATTTATTAACACTGTTCTAAGTGTGCGTTCATTATTATCTCGATTACTTATTTTGATAAGAGCATATTTTATTAATCATTCTGCATAAATATTTAATACTATAACTCATAAATTAAACATTTACTTTGTTTGTTCACAAAAATTAAAATGACTAAAATAATAACTTATCAGTTAGCTTTGAAAGATTTAAAAACTCGGTGACATTATGCGATAAATTAGTTTTTCTATGTGTCAAAAAATTTAATACGATTCACGATTAGTGTATTGTAAGCCTACTTTACATTACGTAGGCACAATTAATCAACTATTCCAGCTTGAAACAAATGAATGATGCAAAGGATAATCCCCAGGGTTACATGTCAGCAACCTTTTCTCTTACGTAACACGTAAACGTGAGACCAAACGGCATGCGATGGACTCGTCCTACGTATTGTGACGTTTAAATCCTCCGATTAATTAGAGGCAATGTTCGTTACACTTGGAGTACATTCGCTTCCAAAGGATATCAAAACATCACGAGACCCTTCGCGAATAAGCAAAGGCTGTAGTGTAGATTTTCATCACCAATGTCGAGGGCATTGTGCCTACCGTGGCATGAAGAAAGACAGGTGGTGGACTTGATATTAATTAATCATCCAATTCAACATCATCCATTAATCCGCTTGTCTTGTGAGACAGTCCTAATGACGCGGAATTATAAATTTTCGCACAATGCTCTCATAAAAAAAGAATGCGTAATTAGATGAAAATTCGTTTCTAGGAAGTTTTAGAGAATAGCTTGGAGATAAGTAATTAAAAATGCTAATCTGCTTTTAATTGTCTCGAGTAATTCTAGCACAATCTCGCTTTCTTTACTTGTTTCTCTTCATTGAAGCTGCTCTTTTGCTAATCAAGTGTTATTTTTGTATCTTAACTCGGCAAAATGTAGAAGCAAGCAATTTTTGTTTGTTTTCAGTTTGAATCAGCAGTAATGTTCAGTATTTACTGCAATTAATCGAATTTAATCGTATCCTTTGTATCGAGTGCTTGCTAAATCTCACGTTAAATATTAATTAAGAGCGATTTAGATGAAGATCTTACCGTAAGTTATAATTAAGGTGAATTTAGAACTATTTTATAATAATAATATAATTGAATAGAATTTAAGTACTATATTATTATATGAAGTGTGAATTATATCGTGCAGAAATTAATGAAAGACTGATATAAGCCAATCGTAATTAATCGTAAATTAAATTCTAAAATGCTCCTACTTCTTTCCCTTTCCATAACACCTTCGTAATTATTTTGATCCCCTTGAGATACTACTGGAAAGCATCTTACTCTCATATATCATATCTTAACTAAACGGTATCAATTACAAGAATATAACTCGTGCTTTACCCATAAACGAAATCGTGTGACTACTCCTGGAAAAGATATCATCTCCTGGTTTACGATCTTCACGAGAAATCATCGTCATCCGTCATTAAGAAGGCCATTACTAAGTCATCTAATTATTAACTTAATTCGTCCATTGCGGGAGAGTCGTACCACGGAGGATGCGTCGTAAAAGCCTTTTGATAACACACAAATAAAGACCATTGAATCCGTGAGCTGTCGAAATAACGAGCGAGAGAAATCTCGCTCTGAAAGATCGTCAAGGGTTAAGAGAGTGAGTGGAATAGAAAACCCACAATTGGAGAGTAATGAGAGAAAAAAAAGAAAACTAGCGATAATTTCGGACGTATTAAAGAGATATCTAATTTTGATCGTTAATTATAAAATTTATAAAAAAATATAAATGTCTCGTAAAAAGAGATTCTCACCAATATTTGCGAAATAATGTGACACGTTACGTATGTTAAGAATAAAGCTACATTTAGCGAAGTATTGAAGGTTAACCGTTAGAGTCAAGAAAAACTATTTTGTAAATCTGCAAAAATCTATTCCGGTGTAGCAATGGTTTAAGATTTTCCTTTTCGCTTGAGTGAAAATGTAGAGTATTTCTAGGAAATGAAATTATTTATTTCTCGTTAATTGAAGATAGAAAAAGTGTAGCTCGGTATTCTACGTATCCAGACATATTTGGTTTAAAGAGAGCATTACTGTAAAATCTGTATATCATACCGTGTATGGTTCAACAATATTCTCCATTGTTTTATTTTCATCCTTTTGAGTTGATAAGGGCAACCATAAGAGAGAACCGAAGAAAATGAGTGGAGACTTTGGTCCAGAAGTATATGGGCAGAATAAAAGAAGGGGAGGACGGGAATGGGGAATTAGGCTGGAAGAGATGGGCAACTCATGCAATAAAGGGAAAATGGAAAGGAAATGCGGTGGTAAGATTTTACCGGTTATAAAGGACCTCATTTTCATGAGCTATTCTGATTGGAGTGATATTCATTTTTGCGGTAAGGTTATCATTAAAAGTCAATTAATGTTATGATCCTTTAGAAATTGAATCGGATTTGTATAGGGGGTTAAAGTGAGTGTTACGACTGAATATGTGATCTTTAAGCCAAAAGTTGTTGATAAACTTGTAAATATATGGTTCAATAATGAGCGACAGGTACTTTTGAGTGTGATTCTATTGTTTATTGATGATTCAGGATGGTATCAATGGCAACTACTTTTTATCATTCATCGAGATATTTGTTTGAAAAGATTATTTGTCCAGAATGCGTTAAGTTTATATATCCGTTTCTATAACGAATTAACAAAAGATGGTTACCAAGAGAAGAACTTTTTATTTTCGTTTTTAATTATCTTCTTCGATTTAAGCAAAATATTACGAAAATATAGATGAGTAAAACCAAATGGGGGAGGTAATTTAGATTGCTATGAAAATTAATATTTTGATGCTTACGAAGTTTATTTACGTAAGAAAGTTTTAGTTACGAAATTTACTAAGCATATTTTATATTTGATAAGTCATTCATCTATAAAATTCTATGAAATATCGTCCAATAAATGAGCTTTTTGTACACTAAATATGCGAGACAAATCCTAGTTATATTATTCACTGAAACAAATAGAAATAAATTCAACATAAGAATTCTGAATAAAACGAATAGATATAATGTTCAACATTTCAACAGTTGAGATAACCTCATAACGTACACAGGATCACTTCCTGCGAGGGACTTAAATCATCCTAAAAGAATCCTGATTGAGAATAAATGCCCATTCGCCCGGATTTTATTAATCCTTCTAAAGAGGGAGTATAAGCGCTGAGTATCGCATGGAAAGTGAGAGTGGATATGAGGTCATTACTGCAGGAAATCGTCTGAGATGCGAAATCGAAGCCGGGAAATAGAATTAAGCGAAGTGGTTCGATTTTATCGCTGGAGATGGCGATGAATAGCGAGGAGAGCGATTCTGGAAGAAGTTTCCGAAGAGTGCTATGACGAGTGAATTGACGAGGAAAAAAATTCCCTAAAAAAATGCTGATAAGAGACGTGATCTTCCGGATGCTTTTTACACGCAGGTCGCTCGAATACCTGTTTGATTTTTCCTCTAAGCCTTTTACGACTGCCGCTGAAGTATTCCCATAGCAGCGTGACGTTGCTAATGGAATAAAAAGCGGAAGATGTTTGAAGTTTTTTCGAATGGAAACACGTTTCCATAGCGATGTTTTATTTGATGATTGCTTGCTATTTTTTGAGAGTCGTAATATATTCATGAAGCTAGAAGGAAATATTATGACATAAGGTTAATGATTTGACACACTTCTAAAGAAAGTAACGGATACTTGATGATTTATAAACATCCTTTTATTATGACGATAGATATTATGCGTATAATGTTTTGCTCTAACATTTGCCTCTACAAGAGAAAGATGGTATTTTTAACGACTAATTTTTCGTATCAGAAATATTTTATTCAGTTCTCACGGTTAGTTAAGTTTAATTTGATTAATTAATAATTAATTATCTCGCATTAAAAATCGCAAACATATTTATCTATATTCATTTATCTATTAATCACTTTCTATATGAAATTACCTTAGTGTACTGAAATTTCAATTCTAGGTGATAAATTATAGAAAGTAAGGAATTAATTAATAATAAAAGATTATTCCATTGAATCCACTATATATCTTAGATTTTAAGTTTAAAAATCAATAGATTAAAGGGATTGATTTATTCATGAATTTGTAAATGAATAAGAATTTGAATCTTAAAAATATAATATTGAATCAGGTTATATCGTTACTTTAATGCGTACTAGTAATTTCAACTTTTTCTCTAATGAAGAAAAATGAAGTCACACCACAGTCTCCATATATTAAGCCTTAAAGGTCGCACATAAGTTTATTTAATGCGTGTGCCCGTTTCCAAACTTTCGCAGACTTTAAATTGGAGAAAAACTAGATCCAGTATCTCAGTTCGTTCAAAACCGAATTCTCTCAGAGAAAAATCCAAAGAATAGATAAGAAAATCACCTTTTAAATAACGGCCTTCGAAAAGGGTATTTTGGGGAAAAATCCCATGAATAGACATCCGGGCTGTGAAACCCACCTCTATCCATTGGATCTGCAACGTAACGAATAGAGGTGGATGCATAAAACGGAAGAATGGAAGAGGGTGGGAAGATTCGGCAGCATTCTGGTCCTTTGGAAGTGCCTTTTTCTTCTTCTCCGGCCCATTTCACCGTTTCTTGGAGGCATTTTCCGCCCCATTTAACTCCGCGGCCACATCTCCCCTTTAAAAGCACACAACCGCCGACAATCTCCCCTTTCCTGTTAGCCTCCTTAGGTTCCCTCACTTGGCTGCATCTCATCTCACTCCTATTCCTCTGAAACAAAATGGAGGTAAGAGAGATTTAGGGGTCCTTCCGAAATTGCTATGGCACATTCGCACTAAAGAAATTGATTTTTTCCGTTGAGGGCTAACACCGGTTGGACTACCTCTCAGAAGGAGTGGGTTTGTGAATAAAGGGGTGCAAATGTGGCCTTATTTATTCGATTGTTGATTGACGTAAATGTAACTATGGATACTATTATGTTTTTCTGCATTCTTGTGCATATTGATTGTTGATTGACGCAATTGTTTCTATTGATACTATTATGTTTATCTGCATTCTTGTGCATATCGATTGTTGATTGAAGTAATTATGTTAATGGAAAATATTGTTATTTGCAACTTCATGAATATATACGTTTTCTTATACGTATTTAGTAAAAACAATATCAAGGTTCAAATATCATTAGGTCAAGTTTATCGATGTCTTTTGATATTAATGGAATGTATCGTCTAAGTTCTTGATTGAGCTACTTTGATGTTAAGTAATATTACTGTAGGATTTATAATACATAATCCTTATTTCTTCCTTATTATCCCACATAGCTAACTTAGCGTTAGAATATTTAATTTCTTAAATAGTTCCCATATATACAACGTTGATATATATCTGTAATATTATTATATTTTTTAAATTTTTATCATACAAGCGAGTAAATACGTGGGTATGATCGTGGGAGGAAAAACCCTTATGAGGGACTGACAATAAGGGTTTCAATACGGTCCTGCAGGTGGCGGGTAGGTCTGGAAGGAACGCGTCGCAAGAAACAAAAGAGTTGCACTCCGCGACGCATGAGCGCTCAACTAAAGAAGGTTTCTCTCGGGGCTTTTTTTCTGCTCCGAGGGTTTTTTTTCCTGAATGGGAAGGTTGTGTGTGAGAGAGGAAAAAAGTGAACGTCTTTCGTTTGATGTCACCACGCCGTTTCCGAATCGCGAGGCTCGGAGTGGCGCGAAATCACCACCACTTTCCTCCATTTTGTTTTTTTATCATCCCCTGTCATCTCCATCTTCATTCTTTTCAACGGTGGCGACGCGAGAAGAGAAAATACGCGGGCAATTAAAAAAGTACTTCCGCGGGAAGCGTGTTTCATCTTTTCGCCGCCTCGATTGTTTGGCGCTGCGGTAGTCACGTGATCCCTTCTTTTGGAAAAGTGCCTTTATCTTTGCTGTTTTTTTCGACTTATTCCTCGAGTTCATTGGTGGAGAGGGTAGGAAGGCGTCTTCCAGCCGAGATAAGGTGCCCTTTGTCTCTTCACTCTTGTTTTAATTCGGTCATTTCTCTCATTTACACGTAATCCGGTTTTTTGCTAGAGAGAGATAACATTTTTCCTCAGATCTCGGCATCTTTGCGAGATAAGGCTTCTTTTTTTGTCTTTCTTTATTCAGTACGTAGCGCCTCAATTGCGGAGCTCCACTGGGCTCTGTTTCGTGACGTAGGAATGTTAGCCTCCTCAGCCCTTCCGCTGGGAATACATTTGAATGCGGGAAGTCTTGAATTGAGGGAAACGTAGAAGAATTCTTTCGCTTTTTGTTTTAATTTCGTCTTTGACAGCTGAATCCTTATGACCATCCGTGGAGAGGTTGTTGATTCTTTCTTCTTTTCATGCTCCGGTCTTCTTTTCGCAGAGAGGATATCTTGTGTAACGATGCGGAATAATAATTCGCACACATTCAGCTTCAGCAATTATTTCTGGAGTAAAGTGTTCCAAGGCGGTTATTATCTCGATTTTAAAAGGCGAATAGGCAAAGGGACTGAATTACTGAAACCACAAGGAGAATCTAGTTTCATCTTTGCTTTCATGATGCTCACTACTTAGTGAAGCTTTTGAGATTATTTTTTGAGTAAGTCGTTTTTGAGATTTTTGTTTACTCTTTGCGTTGGAACTCTCACAAAAGATGGTTCTCTATTATTTTTAGATCTCATCATTAAGTTAAGAGCAGTAAAATTACATATTTCTGTACAAACTATCGATTAAAAATTTATTCAGAATATAAATGAGATATCTTATTACGTATAGCACCTAATATCCTCAGTTTACGAGATTTACAATAAAGGAAGAACTCCTTATAAACTGTTATATTGTTATTATTTTAGGTTATATAGTCAAAAATTATTTTATTGTTAAATTTGACTTTGCTTTAGCCTAATAATGAATGCAAATGTTATTAAAAATCTATATAATCCTTTCTTTTCTTTCCAGGTAAGCAAAGATATTTCTCATCAACTCAATCTTCAATCCTGTATGTTTTACGTGAGTACAAGTTACATGTATTATTATTCAACCAAACCAAATATAATTTTTGTTTTTTTAGGAGTTTCGATTGTTTTTTAAAATATTTCGCTCAAGTGTTGACTTATAATCATATCTGTAACCATAAGACAAGTGAGCTACTGAATTTAGTACCGAGGAATACGGCGATAAATCATTGTCAGCCCTTTTTAGGTTACATTTCCATACGGAGATCTTCAAGCCGTCCCAAATTTGGCTATTTTTCTCCAGCATTCGATTTCCATTACCTTCCGCTCAAGATATAAATGCGATATATTTCTCCTATAGGAATTTCTCGGCAATAGGGAGACCGTGGATCTGGCGGTGACCTTCCCGATTGCCATAAATCTCCCGGAGATATTTAGATGCCTTGAGGGGCGCTCGAATTCCAATAGTTTTCAAAGCCAATCTTTCACTGCCTTTGAAATTCTTAGATATTGCCGCATGCAAAACTCCTCGGAGAATTCTCTTTTGGAATTGAGCGCGTAGTAAGCGGACCGAGTTTCGCTTGTTCCTCAGCGAGAGAAGTGTATATCAGAAAGGTTAAGAAGATACAACTCTCGTCTGTCCGTGAAGGTGATGTATTCCGGCCATTTATTCGAAGCCCGGGGGCCTTTTCCTAAAATAAAGAGGGGACGAGACGATGCCTTGTGGGACCCCTTTTGTATTTTTCTCATTCCCTCCCGTTTTTAGCCCACGGGCCGGTCAAGGGACCTCCATGGTCCCTTCCACACCCCTTCTCTGCATCGTTTTCCCACCCATTCCACCAACTTAAACAAGAGAATCCCGAATCGAAAAGAATTCACCCGGACGATCGTTGTAACTCTCTCATGCGAACCAATGGGAAGACCATCTCTCTCCCAACGTCCACTCCGTAATACATCCGCTTGTCAATATCTCTGCTTTGATTGAAACGTCTGAATTCTCCCCGTTCTCGTGTTTTCCTTTCCTTTGTGAAGAACGGCCCAATTTCACAGATGATATACCATTTGTTTTTCCAGATTATAGGGAGGTTTTTAGGGGCAGAAATGCGGAAAAAAGGATGATACCGTTTGCCACGCGACCCAATCCTTCAGCGATGCGATAGCTCTCCCCTCCTTCGTATAGGACTCCCTATTGTTTATACTGCGAGAGGTTTTGTCTCTGCTACGAGGAATTATTCATAGCGGGAGTCTTTTGTAAGGATCGCTTCTCATTGTGGCGGAAGATTCCGCAGTTCTGAGGAATAACACTTGAACAGTGATTCGAGCAGAAGAAATCGGCGAGGGCTTTACGTGTATAATTCAAAGCGGTGGAAGGTGATTAATCTTCTATCAACGTCGGTGTATGCAGTCGTAATTGGCTTTTCAGGGCTATGTTCCAGTTCCGCCTCGGATCCATTCTTTTTCGCCCAAGAACGTCGTCCGGGATACAATGAGGATCGTGGAAACACTCCATTTTTGCAAAGCTTTGTTTCGTTCATCCGTGGGTTTTAATTAATTATTTCCTTACGCACTAGTAGTCGTAGACTTTGGAGGTTGGCTCGTTGGATCTTACGGAAATGGAAGAAGTCTCTTGATTAGTCGAGTATTGAGATTGAGGATTGTTCTCTGTGTAAAACGCTTCATCAATAATTGAAAAGAGTGTGATATTCATAAGTTGAGGTGAAATGTCAGGTATTTTGACCTACATTTACTCCTCGATTATAATTGTTTATGAGTAGAAATTAGACTCAAAGACTTGATAAGAACAGACAAATTGCGAGCTATATTCCTTAAGATGCACAGAAAAAATATGACGTAGTTGAACCCAGTAACTGAGAATCATTAATGCTGAAATCTAGTAGTATATACTTCTTTTAAATAACTCAATTTATTAGTCTCAGAGTACGGTGATTTATCCCAATAATCAATAACTATTTATGTTCACTGTTCAGGTTTCAGATAGAAAAAATAGATTTATTTTTAGTCAGCTTGTTTCAATAAACACCCAAATCCAATAAGTTACCTCCATAGGTTTCAATAAAAGTATTTTGAAATTCATCCAGTCGGCATAAATAGAATCCTAATTTTATAGATATTCTTGGGAATAGATATTAAATCAGAGTAATTAAAATAGGTTAAAAATAAAATTTCGTTTACTTCATACATTCAAACCTTTCATAGTGTAATTTAAGTTCGCTTCGTGGATTTGCGTGACTCCTCACGAAATTTCCGATATCTTTTGGACATAATCTGATGGATATAACCTCAGTAGGACGGTACAGTAATATCCTAGACATCTTCTGCTTATCAGACTCTTTGCATCTATTTGTAGATGTGGAAAATGTATAAACGAAAGCTAAGGAGAAAGTACTGAAGTATATGAAGAGAGAAGCAATATGGATTTTAGCGAGTATACAGAGGAAAGAGTGAAGTGTATGTAAAATAGATGTAGAGTAGGAGATACACTATGCACAGAGTGTTACTTTTAGAGAGGATGTGGGAAAGGGTTTGGTGTTAGTGGGATGAGGTTGGATATTGACAGCTTATGCTTCTTTCTATATGAGTCATGTCACCCACCGCAGAGGATCCAATATTTCTAACGCCGTAGGATCAGGGGATAGAGGAGGGGTGTGTGGTCCAGGGGGCAGGGATTCAAGAGGTTTTCTTTGCTCGGATGAGGGAAGGATATAGAAGTGCTAGGTGGTGTAGGAACTCATTTGATGCCATCCATGCGTAGGTTGAATCTTAAGAGGTCAGACGGAATACTATATCTTGGGGTACTTTTTACTGCTTCGCATAAGATGATCTGATACGAGAATATTCTTGTCTAATGTATAAATAGATGTAGAGTTTGATTACATGTTATTTTGGTAAGTAAGGATTGGAAAAAGGTCAGGTGTCCGTTGAAGAAATTATCCTTGATTCAGTATAATATTCAAGGTACTTGCATGTTTAGTTAAAGATTAACTCAACTTTATATGTAAATTAACTTTAATTATTATATAAATATTCAGCAACATTAAATAAATTAAGCGTAAAACGTCTAAAAATTTTACCCTAAAAACATTGAAATATTTTTTTACTTGAGGAGGCTGATTGTAAGTTTTATTTTTGGAACATTTTTTTCTTACTTAAAGTAAGGATTTACGAACATACGAGTTTTAATGGGCTTAATTCATATTATTGGTGTTTAAAGGAATGATAAGCATTATCATGAGTAAAATTACGGTTAATTTTTATCTAACTTGTGGACATCTTTGGGTCGATTGTGAAATATATTAAATGGAAAGATATACTGATTTAAACGAAAAAAGGATCGAAATCTAACTATTCTTTTTTATCTATTTATCTATAAGAAGAAAATGATTCATTAGTACGACATCAAGCGAATGTATTCGTGCTTGTACCAATATTCTAATGAATCTACAAATTTAAATAACGCTTTATGATTCATCACACCACAAAAGTGTATCACAACACCATATTCTAAGTCCACGATAGGTGATATTTTATTTATGCTAATACTTTGGGAGGAAGTAGTAAACGTTCACAATACATATCGGAATGAAATCTCCCATTTCCTTTGATTTAACGCATCCGACGGATTCTTTAAATTATTCCGGATGACATCGAGTTTCCAAAATGCTTTTTCCCTCCCTAAAACCTTCCGTATCGGAATGGAATCTATCCATGGGTGCTTGATTATCCTCTTTTTATTGCAGATAGACCGATGAATCATTCCAAGCGGACCGTTACGTTTTTTTTTCGTCCGGGTATATATTTCACGCTTTTGATGCCGCGATTTTTGGCGGATTAGTCGGTTGTAAATCTATGTGTTTTTACGTTTGTTTTCGTTGTAATCTTGACAAGGATGCGGTCGTTAAACGCTTGTTGGCCTTGTTTTCTCGGAGCTTCGATTCGAGCATTAATGTTCCGATAAAGCAGTTTCCTAAACTGTGGAAAAATGCTCATTACGCAACGTGTTGATTGGGGTCGCCTGGGTAACCGGCGTGTCGCATCGGGTTTTAATTTCAATTCGTTTTTTGCGTCATGGTGATATTTATTGACCCAGAATACGTACAATGCCATGGAAATGGATGGCTCTAAATCATCATGTTACTCTGTACTATGAATGTTATTTATAGAATGCAATGGCTAGTATTAATATTACACAATATTATTGATATTTTAAATTAGAATTAAAATTTTGATAGTAAAATGAATGAAAATTAATAAATCCTAGACGTATTTAGATATTTATTTTTTTTAATTAACTCATAATTAGAGTAATATATGCATATATCTATTTAAATTAAAAATAAATCATGTAAATGTTATAGGGAGAGTCTAGAGGTAAATTTCTTTTCATGAAATAAACCACTTAATATTGCTTTAAATATAAAGTTTATGGCACGATTCGGGTAATTTATGGCTAAGTATCCAATACTAATGGTGATTAAATAACCATTTTTTAATAAGAACATTCACTCACAATTTTTAAAGATTATTAATTTTAATCTCTTTTTCACAATATTCATATTCGAATTTTTCTATTGAAAAGAATTGAAATTTCGTCCAAGGCACCAGAAGAAAATGTAAAAACCAACTTATTTAAGTTTTATGAGATTCATTAATTTATATTAGCAAGCGGTAAAAAAAGTACGAAAGGAGGGCGTTGTCCTACAAGAGTGTGGTCCTAGAACGCTCTCTTGAGGGACCCCTACTCGTCGGAAGCAGGCGACTTTGAAAAATTTCCCCCGAAAGTGACCGATATGCTCCCTTAATATAAAAACCCCTTCCCTAACCCTTTCTCAAGACCTCCTTTTCAAAAAACCCCAACAGTGAGTGGCCCCGTTCGAGTGGTCCCGAAGAGAAATTAATGCCCTCTCGGATGGCATCTTAAGGGGAGAAAAAAGGTCGATAATGCTATTGGGAGTTGAGAGGGTGGGGGTTCCCTGATGGATTGGCTCCAATGCATGGAGTATTCCGATTGATTGATTAGCCGAAAGATGTCTTTCCATCGCTCTCTTGAAAGAGGAGCGTGGCTCGTGACTTTAAGGGGCTATGGAAATGATCTTACAACCGATAAATTTCAATATTTTAAATTACGTAATTTTTAGTATATTTACGTGAAGAATCGATGCAAACTTTAATGCTGTGTAACCAAATAGTACGCGTAAATTATAAAACTTGTATCACAGCAAATCATTCAAAATTTACCTTTTTAAGTTTAGCTTTAATCGTTTTCCTTCCGAACTTAGTTTTAGATAATTTATTTTTCTCAAAAACATTTTAAATTCGCAGCCAGCTCCTACCTCGTAATTAAACTATTTTAATTCAATAATAATATTTTTATTTATGAATTTATAGAGCTTAAGTTCACAACTTAAAATACATATTCTAGCATCATTTACAGCTGAGGAATGTATTATTTTTATTTATTTTATTAAGTCTTCATTTATCCATTTATATCGATAGCTCACAAGCTTTCATCATTAATGTTTTTCGCAAAGAGCAACCTATCTTTCGTTTTATTTAATTATTTTTCATCCCTAGGCTTATTTTCCATTCTTAAGACTCAGAGCTCCGCGGCCTATGTCATATTATTTTACAGGTCACACTAAATAGCTTTAAAATAAGCTGCTTGGGAAGAAATCTTTGCCCGTCTCATCTTAATATTATCACCAACGGGTCGTCATGTTCTATTCTTGCGGAAATTCCTTTCAACTCTAATATCCTTAAGAATTTTTGAAAAAGATGAAAATTCAATATATTCTGAGCCTTAGGCGATACATAACTTTTTAACTTAATACCAAACACAAATCCTTTTAAAGGATATTTTTTGTTGTTCAATGCGAATAAACTAATTCTTTAGGAAATGAAACTTTAGGAATGAAAACTGCTTTGTTTTAACTTACGTTGAAAATAGATTAAATAAATTCGGAGTATATAAAAAGATATGAATTTCTTCGTGTTGCCATTCATGCTGTGAAAAACAGTTTATGACATACTATGTGTTAATATCCTTTCTGAGGGATTGTAATTTAAATTGGGAGTGGAATTTTGGTAACATGTTCCCATGGCAACTTGTATGTTTCTCTTGTCTAAATAAAAATATTTATCTTTAAGATTTATTTTACGTCTTTTAAATAGTACTATACTAATAATAAAAGTAATGACGCATGCATATTTTGCAGATGCATTTCGATGCACTTGATTAATAGTGCACTGCTGAGATTTCGTTCCAATTACCTATAGTATATAATCAAATTTTGTTTACATACTCGATATTTCATTATATCAATGCAGCACTCGAGGTTATTATTATATGCTGGCCTATATCAGAGATGAATTGCATAATATTAAGGCTAATATGCAGGAATTATTTAAAGATTACATACCCCTTTTTTTCTAGTTAAAAAGTTTAAAGCAACAACGGTTGGTAGTGGAAGTTTTTTCCGATATTTCCGTCATAAAAGTTCAGCCTCTAGTCTCGATGAAGAGTTGAGTAAAAGTTGAGTATTTTGCTTAGTCACTCACGTCCTTGTGAAAAGCGAAGTCTGAAAGCATAAAAAATATTATTTGAAAGCATCTATTTCTAAAAGGGAAAACATGTCCCTTCACTCAGGAAAAAAATGGCTCCTTTGAGTAAAGTCTATGATTTACTGACAAGAAACTTCGATAAAATAATCTTTGAAATTATCTTTTTTGCTATCCACGATAATGAAGTATATTTATTCAGTATGGTATATTTTATATATCTATAGTGACTGATTTTGATTTATTCTAAAATTAACACCCAAAAACAGTTTGAAAAGTGGCGTTCATGTCAATCGTAGTTATTATTGTATGAGCTTCGATTTTTTTTAAACTTTATTTCTTAGTTCTTATAAATAATAGGCGATAATAGGTATATTTCGTGTTTAACAGATTTGTTGGTAGTAATACATGTAAGGATATACAAGCAAATTCAGGAGAAAATTAATTGATAATGAGTCGTCAATTTATTTTAAAACAGTAAAACTACAGCGTAGACATAGATAGTTGTCCATTCATTTGATTTATATTTTTATATCAAACCAATAAAATCTCATACCACAAAGAAATCTTACATACAATGGTTCACCCTTACTTTTCAAGATTATTTACATTAAGATAGCGTAGTATGAATAAAATACATGCTATTTTCTGTATAATTATATGCTTGGAAATGAGAATAAGCTTGACCCATCAAGAAACATTCCGAATAACCGACTGACCTTCTTTCATTGCTACCGCATCTACCCCTTCTTCATCCATTCCCCAGCATTATCGGCCGACATCATTTTCCTCCGCTGATATTATAGCCAGAGTGCAGGTGACACGAAAGCCTTGTGGTTAAAACCCTCCCAACAAAACGTTGCGGCCGCATAAATCCGTACCTCCTTTGTCGTTTTAGTTCCGTGTTGCGCCACCCCACACCATCGCCGTGCATTCTTTTTCCCACGGCAATGTAGGATTCGATCTACCCTATGACCCCCCTGCACCTGCCTTCGAGATGTGTCCTCCAACAACCCTTTAAGTCCTCTACGATGCCCCTCCTTCTCCAGGGTCTATTCCGCCATGGCGAATTCGTGTTTGACGCCATATGGCACCAAATATCCAGGCGGAATACCCGCCTTCATTTCTCTTTTTTTATAGCTTCGTATCGCAGATTCGCTGCCTATCCTCAGCTATACTATTCGGAGAGAAATCGGCCATTTGAACGACTGAAGACTCACCCCCTTTTTTTCCTTCCAGTTTTACTTCCTCGTGCAGTTTTTCTAAAAACTCCGAAGTCTATCCTAATCTTTTTTCACGTATTCAAGTTTTCCGCTTATACTCATGGGCATATTTTAGGTATCACATCTCCTGTATGTACGTGTAGGATATTGAGATGTTATTATTATAGTAAATTTATAAATAAATTTTTATTTGTAGTTATCTCTGAATTTTAATGATTACAATGAAAGTGCAAAATTTAAAGAGTTCAAGAAGTGGAAGATATATAAGTGCACGTACTCGTATGTACACGTACCTATATAACTAGAAAGCTTTAACATTGGGAAATGAATTGTTACGGAAAGAAAATGGATTACTTTTATCTCCTGAACCTTATGCAACCAGCAAATCCCTATGTGTATCGCAGAGAAACATATCTACAGGCGGTCAGGACGCTATTTCACAAATTCGATATAAATTTATTGAGTTAATTAAAATATTCATTGCTTTAATACAACATTAATTATTTATATCTCTAACTTTGATATCCGTCTCTTATTTCGAGAATACTGTCCTGAAATAAGAAAGACCAGCATCCTTCATGTTAAATTATTCTACAAGGAAGTTAAACTTTCCTTCTCCATGACGAATTCATAAGCTGCAATAAACTAAGCCATCCTTGCAAAACTCCAGATAAAATAGAAAGTGGCAGAACACTCCTTGATTCAATCCCTGTTGAAAACATCTTCGCATTTCGGACTGTAGCTTCCTTAAGCCATCTGAGGATACCCTTTTGATCCCATGCACTTTGGAGACCATTATCAAAGCCCTTACAACTGTAACGATATGCTTCTCCACTCCCACTTTACATTTCCCGACAAACGTTCCTCTTCTCCCTACTATCCAATAACCCTCCTTTTTTCGTTTACCTTCTAATATCGCTCCATATCCTAGTTCTCTACCCCTTCCTTTTCGTAGCCTAGGAAACGGGAAAGAAATCGTGGACCACGCCATACAAATGACCTTCCCTTCCCTCTCCGGTGTTTAATATTTCCCAGACCCCTTTCTCTTCCCCTAGGCAGCGAAAGAAATGACCTTTTCCTCAATATTTTCAGAGCTTTCTTTTCCCTTACATTTTCCAGGGAAGCTCCCTTCATAATTTATGCAGTTATTTTTCCGTAGCTTTTCTTAATAAAACCTGTTATTCGTTATGTTTGGAGGAGACCCAAGTGGGCGGAAAGTAAAGAGAGACTGGAAATACGTTATTTCGATGGCTTTTCCTTTGAGAATTCGTAGCACGGACTCCCTTTTGATGTATCTCCCACATATATGGTGCGAATGCGTACAGAAACGAGAGGAATTAAATCTCAATTCTCTCAATTTCAGGAATCGCTCATAATAAAACACATCTTTCTTTCTTTTGAATTCATCATCCCGGAATATCAAGTATTTATTTCGTAGCTTTTCATATTTTATTGAATTTAAGTGTTAATTTTAGTTTAAGTGGAGGTAGTATAGAAGAATTGTCATGCGTAAACGTTACCTTGATCCTAATCTCACATTAAAAGCAAAAATCTCAATGGGTTCTGAATAATGACTTTTTCAACAAGAAGATTCTTTTTTCTTGGTATTAATAGTATTTAAAATTTAGTATCATATTTATCTCAAGTTCAAATCAAGTGAATTATTTTCAGCGACGAAAACGTGGGTGAATCAGGAATTCTTTGATATCCATCGAAAGATACTGAGTCATTCTTTACGATCATCTTTTAAAAATGTATGAATGGAGGGTAAATTTTAAAATATATAAATAAGCTTATAAAAAAAGGTTATTTTTGAGGATTTTTTTTCCAACGCATTACATTTTTTAAGCTTATTTCTTGTGAATTGGTGATACTCCTAATTCTATAAGTATAAATATGCCAATATTGATTAAAATATAGATGAGAGTGAAATCTCCTTTTTAGTATACACTCGTGTATTCGTAAAAAATGAACTATATTCACTTATACATAGTATTTTTATTGTATAAATAAAGTATTCTATGGTAGCAAAATGTTTTTTTATAATTTTTTGAGGTTTTCATATAACTCTTCCACATATAGCTTTATTTCCGTGACCTACATATTTTATCTGTGTAGCTCTTTTTCCTTATAAAATGAATCTTCAATTTTTTACTTATTTTTAGATAAAATTTCTTTAATTATTTCCCTATAAATAGATTTTACTTTTTGGTAAGAAGAAATAAGAAACTAGAATGTTCCCAGTTCTTGCAAAATAATTTTTAATATTCTTCTTCAATTTGAAAAAAATGGCTGCAGAGAATTTGTTTCTCAATAACGTGTTTAAATCCATCGTTCGTTGTATTACACATATTTCATTTATTGATATTACTATTACATATTATTATTCGTATTTTTCATGAAATTAGATTCTCTTTAACGCTATTCAAGATTCACATGAAGCAGGTTTGCTATACATTTATCGCATTTAATTTATACTGTGCAATCAAGTGTTTCATTTACTTTTTGCTGTAAGAATTTAAAGCGTCAAACTCTGTAGATGGTGTTGATGTTAAAATCCTCACCCTGTCCTCGCATCGGTCTATAAGACCATTTATAGTCGAATGCAAATGGACTCGAAAAAGCACGTCGTCCTCTCGGCAAACCGACTTGTCCACAGGACATTCCTAAGATGTTAATCCTTAGGCCGTTTGGGACATCATCCTCGAAGGTCCTTCAATAACCTCAGCATTTAAGCGACCTAACGATCCTTTGGGAATTAAGTCCGGGAGGCGGGATTCAGATGTCTGGAATTACTTTCCAGTATTGTTCTGCGGCCAATGTATCTTAGCCAAAATCCCTTCGGAGTGGTGTTTCACACGTTACCTTTCTCCACGAACGTTCTTATTTTAAGGCTATTTTTCCTCCAATGCCCTATTTTACTCTTTATCTTTCGCTATTTTTATTTTGTAGCAGTCTTTTGATTTTATAGAAAATGAGAAAGATAACGATACTCTTTACGTTGTTTTTTAAGGGATAATTTAGCTATCTATTAGATAGATCTAGAGATAGATAGATTATGCAAATATTTATTGATGCTCTTTTTAGGATAAATCTTTGAGTAAATATATTCTAGATAATTTTAGAATCATAATGCAGTCTTTTAATTCGTAATGCGAAAATAAAAACAACTTTATTTGACGGTGAAATTCTCTGCTGCTAAAAACACAGATATTATCTATTCTTACATTATTGATGATTGTGACAAGATTGAGATAAAATTTCTGTTGATTATTAAAGATGAAAAATGGATGTTTCTATGGATACAATGTCAACAAGTGATGATAAATACGTACACTTTGAAAATTTAAAATAAATTAATTTAGTGTCTCGGTTCTAATCATCCATAAAGGTCTTTAGAGAACACCAAATGATCTTAGACATTCGAATACGTTATTTATTTGACGTTTCCCATATTCATTCGAATTTGTCAGTTTAAGTTTCCGTGGATAGGCGAGTTGTTTTGATTTAGAAGAAATCTACAACATTAAACTTGTTAAAAATGTACTTCAAAAGCTATATCAGAGTTATATATAGGCAGAGAATCATATGAAATATAATATTTCTACAGAGACGTATTCACGTATTCGTTCTTTGAAGGAAAAACGAGTAATTTGTCCTATCTTGCGAAACTCAAAATTGGAAATGATATATTCTAAGAAAAAAATGAACGGAGAGAAGGTCGTTTGGTCCCGTAAATATTTATTTCATTTTTCCTCGTATCTTCATTTGAAATGGAACTTTCTCTTATACATGGTTGATATACCTCTATGGATATTTTGTTCTATAAATAATTAAATTTTTACGATTCCCTTTGCTAATCATGTCCAAAAGTCATCTTCGTCCAATCTTTTTTCGTGTTCTGGATGTGATAGATATTTGACTACACTTCTTCCCATTCTCAGTTTTTTTAGTACCTTTGTGTGTGATAAATGTATTGCATATTCTCAAAGGGTATCCTTTTCTTGTTTTTAATCTCGTCGATGGATACTCTTTTGATTAATAGTCGATGGGAATTTTTGTAATGATGCAAATGTCAAAGTAAATTCTTCGAATAATTTTTCAGATGAAATTAAGTAATTTCTAGAAATATTGATCAAAAGAAATTCATTTTTCCCCTTCAGAGTATTCGTTTGCGCTAAAAATATAAATTTTTGTTTTAATACGTAATTTTAGGTGTTTAGACCTAAAAAGCAGACGAAAAAGTCTTAAATATAGTATTCAGCCCATTGTTTATTGTCTAGGAAATACGCTAGTATTTATTTTTAGAGGGTTTGGAAACTTTTCCTACAGAAGTTTCAAACAAATGAGGTTAGAATAAGTAAAATAAAAGTAACACCAGCAAATTGTAGGTATGGCTGTAATCTGTGGACCGTAATACGTACTAGAATCTTTTCACTTCTGCCAAATAATGTTACCATGACATTATTTAACGTCAACATTGCGACTCACTAATTACGATTACGTATACTAACTATTGCGTATACTTTTGTTCAAGTAATAGAAGGTCAAATTATCTCACTCTTTATGTAATCCAAAAATTCTCAATAACTTCCGAAGGCTTGAGTAAACTAATAGTAAGAATTCAGACTCAAATCATCCTATCAATAAATCATCTAAATCTGAATAAAGTTGGATTCAAATCAATTAATATGAACGAGAATTATTCAAAGAACAAAAACCCTCATCTATTGTATTCACTTGTCCCCCCTACATTCCTAAATCTTTGTGGATCTCTTTCTACCTCTTTCAATCCCTCAGACCCATCAGAGAGACCTCCAGCGCCGTTTATAGATCGCAGAATAGGTTTCCTAGGAAACATGACGGAGAGTTCGGGATATTGCCCCCGAAAGAGATAAGAGGAAGAGAAAGAGCGGTCTGATTGATGCACAAAATGACGAGGGTAGCCACAGACCGGGCGAACTTCTGCTATTCCATTTTCCCGAAATAAAAGGGCTCCCATTTCTTTCCATGCGGTATCCACGACTCTGCACTATCTCCCTAGCAACTGTCCCTTTCTCCACACGAGGCATTATCGCCGATCTCCTTTGGAAACGGTTGCCTACGGACGAAATCGCCGCCGGACGATGGCGTAGAACCACGGCCAAGTGGACAGTCTCACCAGAGGGTACTAAGTGAATAGAGAATGGCTACGATTGCGTGTTTTTTACGGGTCTCCAGCAGTCAATGTCCTTTTATTGCATTCGGTTGGGATATTTGGGCGGCTATCGTTCGAAACTCGGAAGGTTTAAGGGAAGTTTTGGTGTGTTATGTGGTAGCTTTGTTTTAATTAAAGGAATTGACGGAAAGGTTTCAAATCAATCGCTTTAACGGTTATTTAGAGGTACAATCTATGATTTCTTAGTATAAATTAAGGAAATATTTGCTTTAGTGATCAATTTAATCGTATATTAATATTCTTATAGTGATTAATGCTCCTTCCTTCTTAAATCTTTCGAGGCAGCTTACTTGAGAGATCCATGAACTAATGCTTCATTAATTGAGGACTCAATCTTAAGTTTTCAATAAGAAAAGGTATTGAATGTAGGTGTTATTGAATTCATTATACTTCTGCGTACGTAAATATTTATCTCATTAAAGAACGAGAATATAAGATCGCTAAATATACAACTCGTTGTTTAAATAGAAACCATGATACCTTTTAAGTGATATATAATTTTTGTATGCAAATATAGCGAAATAATGCTTACTAAATTTTCATTACTAGGCACAAATGAAAATTTCGGGATAATATCAATGTATTTTCTACGATCTGTTGTTTGTTTGAGAGTTTTCTCTCGTATAATTTTTATTCAAAACCAAAAGGGATAATATTGTTTCGTAAAAGTGTCAAAGCTCTCACAAAGTACGAGGCAAAGCCCAATATCATCCATCATTAGTCAACTTAACTACCCTACTAAAAAATCAGACATATGATAACACTTAATGTCCCATAATTCATTTATTTAATACTGTATCTTGCATACGGCTTCATATTTCCTAAATCGGTATCCAATTGTCTCTCCATCTTTGACTCGATTCGTACGCCCAAAACCCCTTTCTTCGTATCATTGATTCATTACGCGCCATGATGCAGTCACCGCCGTCAAATTCGGCCACACGCAATACATCAAAGGGGAGAAAAATGGCGGACTTCGAATTCCGAGGGCAGTGTTTCATTGGACGTTCGATTCTTCCCTCCACGTATTGCGGATTCCGGAGACGTTGAGAAGTGGTTCATGGTTTTGGTTTGACGTGAGGGAGGAAGAAGATAAGGGGGCGAAAAAACGTGGTCCGGAAGGGAGGAGAATGTGCTGGAAAGAGTAAAGAGTAACGGAAATGATGGGAGAGAAGAGGAGAAAGAAAAATAGGAGGGAAAGTGGATAGGAAATGAAGGGAAGAGAGGGAGATGTCGATGGGAGAGAGGATATTAAGGGATGGAGCTCGAGGAAGGAAAAATAAAGAGTCCAAAGTAAAGGTAATATAAGGGTCAAAGGTCGAGCGAAGACTCTATTTCGTTTCTGCTGGATTTGGTGTGATATTCGAAAGTTGATTGGACCGGTTGTTGGCGATCAAGTGGTTTTAATGACTAAATTCCAATCAGGGTATAACGGTGTTGTTTTTGTGTCATTAAAGAGCGTATTCAACAATGAGAAACCGTTCTGTTTGGGCTGATTTCAGGTAACATTAAACGTAAAGTGTGTCTTTGTAAGGATCTGTGAAGAATATATTCAAGTATGAATATAGAATAAACAGAAGATATCATTTTTTCTCCATAGGGTGATAATAAATGCTCTTCTAGGTCAGCCTAATATTCAACATGGTTAAATTCATTTGAACAGATTTCATCTGTTGAATCTTTAGTAATTTAATGATCTTTATACCCTTAAAAGAGCTCAATTTTGAAAAGCTAAAAATCTGACTCTATACCCAATAATCTTCCTCTTTCTTTAGGTACTAGTCATTTTAAAACTTTTAATTTATAAAATTCGTTATATTCCACATCTTTACCTAAAAAAATATTCTTTGTAATTAATCGAGAAGATTATATTATAATCTCATCCTCTATTCAAGGTGTTTCGTTCCCAAACATTATCAGACAAATTATATGAATGTACAGACATTTTCACTGGAAAATAATAAACATTACTCTCTCAACTTGAGTAATTAATATTTTCAATTTTGTATTATGTTCAAAAATAATTACTACAATTCTTTAACTGAGCTTCCATGGGTAACAAAATGATGAAGGCAATCGGTTAATCATTATTGGCCAAATATTAAAGTGGCCTCACGGGAAGATATATATCAGAGATTGAAAAATTAGAAAGGTTTATTATGAATGATAAATAATTTATTGTAATTCTTGAAATTCTCTGTTTTAATAATTCCAATTTTGAAATGACGACTTTCAACCGAATGAAAACCACTTTCAATTGAATATGATAGTGCGTTGCTACGCAACAGAGTAGTGAAATTTAATCTTTTGTAATTTTACTTGGGCGAACCGCTTCTCAACAAAAAGAAGACACGTAGAATACATGAGCGATGAAAGGAATAATGTAAATGACCTACTTACTTTGCTTTCAAAGCGAAGAGGAGAAATTTTATACTCTTCACTTTGAAGTGAAATATGAAATTGAACAAAGAAGAAGTGACGGTTAAATTAAAGAGAAAGGATTTTGGAGATTTCGGTACTTCGCGTCAAATTGCGGCGGAGAAGCATAAGGACAGATAAAAGGATTCGAAAATGGAGATAGCGAGGATTTAAAATGACAGATTGGTAAGAATAGAGGTCTTTAAGGATTAAGGAAGCCGAGTTTGATATTGTCTCCCTCCTTAAGTTTCCAAGTAGAAAAATAGAGAGAAATGTACTCAGAATGTGACACCTTTATCTGGTGGTGGAACTTACGTTTCAGCGATAATAAGGAATCCGATGACTGTAAGTCATCCTTAGTGGATACTTTCACTTTGGTGGTAGTTTATATTATGGTGTAAAAATCTCTAGAATATAGTTTCTCTTTAGTTTGATTTATGGACATGTTTTTCTAGCACGAGTTAATTGTTCATATATTTATATTTTATTTAAATATCGTTCATATATTTTATATATCTCATAATGGTCTAATATTTCATTTCATTTTACAACGTAAAAAAAAGTCTTAATTGATTAATTGCAATTTTTTAGCAGTCGGAAAGTTATTGATTAATATCGCTATAAAACGATACCCAAATTAATTTTTCAATTATTCTATCTTATCAATAATATAAAGAAATAATCAGACTTTAGTCAGAGTTATATCCATTAATACCCACTTCAGTAGATATCTGATGCATACATAAATTGATTGGTCCATACTGATAGTAAAAGTAGGCCGAATTTAGGATTATAAAAATATAAAATATTATCAAAACAAAGTAATTATTTAAGATTTATTTTCCACGTAATCATTATGTATTCAGTACTTATTCATATTTGTATAATTTTTTGTTTTACATCTGTATACGTTTTGAAATAATGCTACAAAAAAAAGACATTCATAAGGGATACATTTAAGTATTTCAATTAATGAATTATATCCACTAAAATTATAGCAAAAAGACAAATTATTCCCTTCTGCAAAGCTTCCTTGTAATTAAACGTTACGTGATGGTCATGACGTATTTACAATATATTTTCTCGAAAGATCTCGATGGTAAATTGCGATCTCCAGCATATGGCGTAATTCTCATCAAAGAGCTGTAGATGTTGCTTTCTAGGATACAAATAAAAGAGAAGGAATGGTGTGAGGATGTGAGAAAGAAAGCAGAGAAGGCCGTGGGAATTTACTGCCATAAAACGAGAGCTGGATAGAGAAATGAAGGGTAAGAAAGAATGCTCCCGTTACGGGGGTGGGAGTAAAGAGAAACGAGCCCTGGTTTCTTTGTATTGTCTGGCAGGAATTAATTTCCTCTTTCTTCCACACACCGCTGTTTCTTTCTCCTAAGGCCAGCTGGATCATTTGGGAACGGTATGTCACTGGAACCAAAGAGAACTTCAATCTTTCTGTATTCGAGCACCCTTGTCCCTTTTTAAACATCACTCCGTTTGGTTCATCAAGGATGAAAGTTTACGGTCGGATTAGTATGATTCCTCTTTTCGAATTGTTTCTGTTTTTATCTTTTTTTGCTAATTCTCGTCTTAATGAAGCGCGGCTTGGAATTCGGCCCTTTTTCGCAGAAAAATTTTAATTTGTTTCCGTTTGATATATACGAGTAATCGCTTGCGAATGGATTAGCTGGCGTTAATTTGTTCCCTTTTTAAATGTCAAAGAAACGCGAGTAGAGACTAAAAATAGCGTGTTTTATATATTGCTTTGGAATACTGTTGCTTTGGTAGTCAAACTTTCGTGATAACAGGTTTCTAAAATAGTATTCTTTGTCGGAAAATAGAAAAGAAAATACTAAGAAAAGTCGTTTAAGTAACCTACTTTTATGTTGATGAAAATACATAAGTTATTTTATTCGTTGCAGATAATACGATAGAAAATAGAACTTTAATTTTTTTAGTTTTTAATATGGTTATTCGTGCGAAAATAAATCTATGGTTCATATCATGTATATATCACATACATATATCACGAAGTATTTTTTATAATTCATGTTTTTTTTAACCTTGTAAAGTTACCCAAGAAATCATTGAAATATGAATTAAAATTTAATAGAAGAGTAAACAATGTTCTATCATGTATCAAAAATAATAGTTATGATATATCTTCTTTATACGCTCACTGTATTTATCAGATTCTTAAATCGAATATAATCTTAAATATTAAGCTAATTTACAAATGAAATTTCCTCAGGGATGCATTACCTATCTATTATAAATTCTAGTATCAAATCTTATATTATTGTAAAGCTTGTATAAGTAGAGAATTTAGTTTTAAACCCTCTGACGTAATCTATTCAGAGTTACATTTTTCCTCGTAGTTTCCTTATCAATATCGCAACAAAATATATTCACTACGGAATGTACGTACATATATTGGACCTCCAAAGAAACGCAGCACCCGTAAATTTATCTTCACCCACGATCGAACAGCGCACGATTGTAGGACGTCATCTTAGTCCTAAGTTATGGTCACATCTTCTCAGGGCTTCGGGGAAACTTTTCCATTGAACGGCATCACTTGTAAGCTGAATATGAGACCCATTTTGGAACCAAGACGGAATGATACGTTAAATTTGACGCAATCCTCTTACGTGGGCGCTCCCTTTTCTAAAATGTGGCCGTGAAAGAAGCCGCGCGATATTGACTCAGTTGATGCCTTTCCGTCGACAGCAATTGTGGAGAAATATCTGCGCTGTGCTCGTTCTTATCTCAAACGGACGAACCATAACAACGGCGTCTTTTTTCGGGCCGTATAAAACCTTGATTCACGTCCGGTCAGAAATGAAGATGGGGAAAGACTGTGAGGGTGTTGTAGTCGGAGAGGTTTTCGCTTAAGGAGTATCGGGGCACATAAATAAGAGGCGGAGGGTCAAAGGGGCCATCTCAGTGGGAGCGGAAGCCGCGGTTGGATTCCGGTGCAGGAAGCGGCGGGTGGAGGGAGGGTTTGCCGGTCGAGAATTGTTAAAATCGCCCCAGATCGGTGGAGGAGGATATGCGGACTTCTGACCGCACGCGGCCTGAAAGCGGCCTATGCGCGACCTTTGAAACAAGCGTGTAAATGTTTAACTAATAATTATATTGATGTATTTTTTGCATGTAGGAAATTGACGAAGAAAATACCTGTTTAGTGTTCATCTTAGTTGCCTTGAAGTCATCTAATTGTCATTATTTATCATCTAGAAACTTGTTGAAGTTATCTTGTGGTATATTTTAATTCAGAATATGTAATAGTTGAGAAAGAATCTCTATCATAAGATAAGGTATCTGTATTCTTTTTGAATATTTTATTTGTTTAATCTTTTTGAGTTACTTAGGTTGTATTTCATAGACTAGGAAGCTAAATTATTTCATGAATATTGCCCTTGCTATTCTACTAAGTGACAATTATTGTTTTTATTGAGTGTTTAAGAAAATTTTAGGTCTCTTTTAATGAAGAATGATGCTGAAATAATGAAGAAGTTCAAAATATTCGTTTAGTATAGTCAGAGTTGAAGTATATACTAATAATGAATAACTAAGTGTTAGAATTATAATTCTGTAAACGTTTAAAGATTGAATTACTTGTGAAGATGTAACTTATTTTTATTTTATTACTTAATTATCCTGTTGCTTTGTATCTATATAAAATTGTATCGAAATATATGAGTTCTTGAATAGAAATAGTTAAGATCCTTGTCAACGAAGCACCACAGTAGAGAATGGAGGAATTAATTAAACCTTACTAAAACAGTTCGCTTAGAGTCCACGGAGAGAAAACTCCGCATAATGGTGCAGGGATTGATTACCCCTCAGATAAAACGCAAAGTGAATACAGCAATGGTTAGTGCCCAAACGTGCATAGGGCCATTAACAACGAGCGAATGACGACTTATTTTTCAAGGCGACGCAAGGGAAGGCGCCTCTAGTGCACGGCGGAGGGGGTGGAGGTCTGCAACACGCCTCCTCACGTATATGGCCCCAGGTCACGAAGGCCACGAGACAGATGGCATCGAGAATATTTCGAGAACGAAAAGCGATTACGGGGCTCGATCTCACCAGAACGTGCAAATCCGCCCATTTTCCTCTTGGATACGTAATTCATTTTTATCGGGCTTCGTTATTTTTTAAGCCTCACTTTCTAGAGAGTTTCTCTTCCGTTCGCAAAGTCGTTATCATTCGCCTTTATGGTGTCGTCCTCTCTCGGGACAATCCTTAAAAGCGTTGCCATGGTTCTTTTCTGGGACTCGTTTCGATACATTGAGAGGCGACATTGGCTGTAACGAAGGGTTACGTACGATTTAGTTCTTTTGTGTCTGGATTGTCTGGATGGCCTCCTGTGCGACTGAATCAGTTATATGGGTTATTTTTAGAGATGGTGAAATTCGCATTAGTGTGAATTGTAATGTTTAAATGTGGTAAATATTAGAATTTCTTGAGGAGTAATTTGGAGTATGAATATGAAATATGAAACATGAGAAATGAAAAATAGAAGGAGCTCTTAATGCAGGTCAATTGGCAGTTGAGTTCTGCACCTTCATAACATTCTGTCCAGCTTGTGAGACTAAGATGTATTATATTGTAAAATTAATTAAAATTTGTAAATTTATCGCTTTCTTTATAGTTGACTATTTCTTCAAGTTTATTTTTAGAGTTTTCTTTATCAATTTGGTTTTAATTGTAATTTTTTTTCTTTACGTTCTTCATCATTTTCACTGATTTCAGTTTGGAAAATGTTTAAGAAAAGTGTGTTCTCTAATATTAGATACGTCATATAATACCTTAATAATAATAAACCTTATAATTATGTTTAATTCGGAACTTTTGAGATTTATGAAACCCAGAAGGGAAATATTTCGATACGAATGAAGGGAATAAATTTTCTGCGCTTATCGAAGGCATTCATTCCTATAATTATTTACCACTAACTATATCAAAGTTATTTTTGTACATATAATTTCATTTTGGTATCGAGGCTTTATTTTGTTTTATTTAATATTGTTTAAATTATAAAATAACTAAAATTTTTTAAGGCGAAATATCTCGGAAACAGTGAAATAAGAATTCAAATTTCTTAAATGTCTTCCAGTGAATACATTCTGTGCTTCAAGATGTCCATTTCTCGAGGGCATCGGGAAAAATATGTCCGAGATACATTTCAGAAAAGTAAACTCGGGAGCACGAAGATTGAAAACCGTGACTTTTAAGAGGATATTTTTCTAAATAAACCTCCGAATCGATCCGAGCATAAATCATGCAGAAAAGTCACCTTTTCAGAGGCCGGCGTTCTCTTCCAAAAAGACGGAGAGAAATAATAATTCAGAGGTAATGGATACTGCACGTACAGAAAATCGCATGCCAACAGACTTCTTTCCCAACTCGCAATCCTTCCTCGCTTCGAAAATTCTCGCGTTAAATTATTTTCACGGAAGTCACTCGACTGCAATTTTTCCTAATAGGTGTCGCGAGATTGAGGCAATCCGTCATTTCGATGCCACATTTGCATTTTCCTCTGTCGTGAAGAAAATGGGCGCCGCTTGAGACGTAGGAGGCTTTGGGCGATTTATTCCTTCGGGAGAAAAATCCTTCCCATCGGAATTGTAGCTCTTCCGGTTTCCGGTGCAAAAGGGTTTATATATGTATATACCGACACGTTTTGGGCTTTCATCGAGTTTCGACCAGGTTTGGAAAAAGGATATAGCAGACTTTTTTCGCCAACTGTTAGGGTTCTCTTATTGGTTCGTTTGAAGGAGGGTTGCTGCTGTTATAATATGTAACTGATATGTTGAAAAGTAGGATAAAATGTTTTTTTGACAAGAGGAGAGTCAGAAAACACTTTTAAATTGCACAAAAAACAATTATCTACTTAATGAAAGAGCGTATCAGATGATAGTGTTGAAACAAATTGGAACAAAAGTATTTTTGCGTTTGTTTACGATGTGATTGACAGATATTTTCTCTTACTGTTGGGATACATATAATATTCTTCATTTGAAGATATTTCTCCCCTCTTCAAATATTTAAATTTATTTCCATCCGAATGTGTTAGTCATATACAATTCCAGCCATAAAATGCATTCCATGAGTTACGTTGATGAGCATCTATAAATAAGGAATGAATAATAGCTAGTCTTAATAGACAAGCTACAAAAGTGTAAAAAAACTAACTTTATACAAAGCTATTGTATTAACTGTCAATTTTAATAATTATTTCCCTAATTTTCGTTCAAGAATTATTAAAATTGCGTCATATAGTATCGTTTTATTACCAACTCAATATATTTATAGATCAATTCCAAATATTGAAACGTTAAAATTAATTATGTTTAAGAGTGTCAAATATTTACATTGCTGGTTATCATTAAAATATTTCCAAGCAATAAATATCATTAGCTTTAATGAAAAGTACTTAATGCTAAGTAAAGTACGAATTTGAGACATTATTTCCAAGGGAATCACTTCATTTAAACGACATAAATATTTACGCCGCGTTAAAAAATAAATAAATTTGTAAATGGCAAATATTCCGGTCGCGGAGTTTCCGAATGAATAAAGAGAACGCGTGGGAGGATAAAAGGAAAATACAATTATTAGCTCAGAAACTGTAGAAACGAGTTCTCTAAAAGCCGTAAGGGAAAGGTTTCCATTCGAACGAGAGTGACTTTGGAGGAGGGGAGGAAACGAAATCTTCCTCATTATTCCACTACTTTTTAGTCTATTTAAGTTTTAGCGATCGGAGAAATATCGAAAGTTACTATTTTTCTCGCGAAACCATCTCCTCCCGCGAGATAACATTGCGTTGTCATGAGAACGGGTCGATACAGAGAAAGGGATGCAAAAAAGTTCGAAAACGAAGGTGTACCTCCTGAAGTCGACGACACAGAGGAAAGTGTCTCTCATTTTCCTTCACGATCAGCAAGAGAAAGACATTTTCGTATGGACTTGTTGTTCCCGCCTTCTTTCCGTGCAGATCCCCATCCTCCCTTTGTCTTCCGTGATTTCCCCGTTCTTCGCCGTCTTTTCCTACAACGGCATCGTCCCTCGGGCGACTCATTTACTTATTATCGAAAAATCGATAAAGAGGTCTTCTAAACTTCCCCTTTTAAAATTCATGCGACTTCCATTCGCTACAATTTCTTCCGTTATCTCCAGACATCTCCGAAATATTCATTTCTCTACTCATGGACCCGTTTCTGCAAACTTCCTGTCTCGGTGTTTGTCGAGAGCAGTTCGCTGTCTCTCACTGATTAAGATAACTGAGGAAGGAGTTTAACGTTCAGAAATTATAATCATGAGGATCCACGTCCATTTCCGCTTAAATTTGATTAAAACGGAAGGTTCTTGAGAAAGAAGCGAAACCCATATCAAAAGTGTAGCCGACTGGAAAGAGATCGAAATTTATATTTAATGTATTTCGCATCGCGAATTTTACGTAAATATTTACGCGAAATTGATACCTTAATTTGTTTGAATCGCTAGTTGTTTTCGAGAATCATTTTAATCGATTATTGAAGCAAGGAGAGATCAACGACCGATTGTATTAAAATTAACTTAGGTACAGAGTTATTGTTTTGATTTTCTATTACGCAGCAGGGAAAAAATATACATATTAATAATACAAAATGAGAATAATAACAATAATAACGTCTTTATTAAGGGCGAAATTGAGACTGAAAAGATAATAGTATTGATGATGTACAAATAAGTGTCCGTAATTACTGAATTTATTGTAACCGCGTCTTCCGTAATTTAAAAAAAGACATTTTTAGTATAAATTGGAATATCATTGAATAATATATATATATATATATATATATATATATATATATATATATATATATATATATATATATATATATATATATATATATATTGCGGATGTATCACAGCCATTTATTTTAGCTTATTTTTATCATTCATATAACTAAAATTATCCGTAGTAAAGTTCGGCTTGGATTCAGCTCAAAATTCCTTGGTCATCCTATTGCGAACCTGGAACTATTATTATTCATAGATGTAGTGGAGCATAAATTATTCATAGATGTAGTTCTTCAATCATAGCCAAGCATAAAAGTGATACTTAAGATTAAAGGTACGAATACTTACGTGGCAATCACTTAGTCTTTCTCAAACTCGTTTCAAGAGCTCTCTTTTCTTTATTACGTAAGCTTCTCATATTTCACTTTTTCACATTTCCTGTCTCCTGCATCTCGATATCGGATTCGCTCTTAACTTCCGTAATCTCAATCCTTCTCTTTCGTTTCCTGTTCATGCGACGCAGCTTTCTTTCTCAGCCTTTTTAAACTTCCTCTTGCATCTCCTTAACGGCCTTATATCGTTTCTCTCTTCATATATCTTTTTAGCATGTGTTACGCTAAGCCTTTCCAACATTCTTCAAAAGACGTTAGAGACTGATTAAAGTAAAATTAAAATTTTCGGTTTGAAGTTACCTAATACTGGTTGCATCTTAGAGAGTTTATTAGAAAAGAATTTATTATAGTGCTCTCTAAAATTAGTGTACTTACTGAAAGTTCATTCATTCAGAATTTTTTCTACCAGATTATTATAAAAAATTCGATGAGTATCATCATCCTTCAAAGCTTTCAAACCCATTCGGTCTTTCGATATGTTACATTTACTGTCTCATGTATACATTTCATTTTTATCCAAATACATTGATTATAGGCTCCTAAGCAATTTAGTTGATACTTTTATATTGAAACCAATATAAAGAGTGATGTGTTTAGAGTATTGCTTATGTACCAAGTAAAACCTAAATAAACTTGGTTCCAGAATTTGTTTGTGAGATACCTAGCCTTTTAATTAAGGCTCCTAGTTTTGTCCAAATATTTTATAATATTACCTTTAGAAGTACCCCTCCTTGCCCGTCCATCAAGGGAGCCAGCTCGCAAAACCCTTCGAATCCATCCCATTGTGGTTTCCCCGCTCTCTGAGTGGGTGAATAATGCCGCACGCCACCAGGGACAATGTATTTCTCGCGAAAAAAAAATGAACAGCTCCTCACGGAGTTCTCCCTCTTGAAAATCATAACTAGAGGTGACCGATTACTGTCCCCTGGGGGACTCGGGCCGTCCGACAGATGGCAGTATCTTCTCGGACGTCCAATAGCCCTGGGTGTTTCCACTTTCATCATCGCTCCCTTTCACGGATTCCACAGCTTTCATCTCCCGGCGTCCGGTTTCTTTATCCGGAAAAATGTATCCCCTGCCTCTCCTTTGTCTCGCCGAAGACATTAAGTGTGACTCTTAGCGCGCCTCTCTCTAGCGATCCGTTATGATTGCTCCTGTTGTTTCGGACCTCTTTTTTTTTTCTTTTTGTTGGTGAAGTAATCACGCCGTCCGCTTTGGAGTTCGCTCTAGGATATATATGTTTGTTTTCGCTCGAAAAGGGAGGGAATTATTATCAGAGAGGTGTGTGTGTTTCCATAGTGCGGAGCTTTGTTTTCTTCAACTGTCGTCTGGTAATTTCTAAATTGCCACTTTCACATTTATGCTTTCTAACGAAGAAAACCTCCAAGGTATTTATGATGTGGCTTGAAAATGTCTTACTTTTGAGTCATTTGATTTCTGTACTTTTGTTTCTTTCACTTGATTGATAATATATACTACTACATACTATAATAATATACTGAGATATTTTTAATTTTTCGTGACTATTATACGAACATTTTGACGAACACATGTTTTGCTTCTATATAATTAGTTTTCAATTTGACTAAATTTTATAGGTTTTAGCGCGGCATGAATAAATGCTTATTATAAAATAGGAGTCCAGTATTTTTGGATTAGAATACATATTCTATTGCATTAGATACATCATTCAAGTATTCTTAATTTCTAAGTTCATTGAAATGTCAGTTAGCGTAGAAAATTCTGCCTGAAAGCGCTCAAAAGAAAACTTATTCGAAAGTATATAAGCGGCCATGGTGTAGATTTTAAGAGGTTTTTAGATCCCTTCCATTCTTTCATTTATGAAAGAAAAATAACGATCCTAGTGTCCAGCCATATGTCTTCCGTTTTCGGCAGACACCCTAAGCTCTGCCCCCGCATGTATATTTAATACGTGGGTATCCTCTTAACTAAAAAGTGTTCCCAGGTGAGTCGGAAGTCCTCCCGGCTACTGGTTGCTCTCCCTTCCAGTTAATGCACTCTTCATTACTGCCACTGAATATTAAAACCGAAATGGATTCGGGTTTAATATTTCAGTGACGTGGCTGTTTGTCTGAATAGGTTATTCTTTCTAGCGGTGCAGAAGTTATTAGACGGAAACGCGAACTTTATTTTGCTTCGTAACTATGGCTTAATTTAAATTGTATGCGAAAGAAAGGAGCTGAAGTTTGTCCTAATCTGTTTTTGCTTTGATGGTATTGATTAATTTAGGAGAAGAGAATTATAGTCCGTTTCGGAAGCACCCAACAAAAAAGGTGAAAAATACATAGGCACAATTTTAAATTTGAATTCATTACGTACATATTATCGATAATCAATGAGCTCTTCTGTCTAAAATTATCTGATTCCTGGGATATTAAAAGGCAAAGTTGAAGCAGCGTCAGTTGTTCGTCATCGATACTCAATAAAAAGCATTTTTTTATTTAGACAAACGATCCTGTTTTGTTGAAGTAAGGATGATCAAACATTACACCATGCTCTGAAATGAGATTGTATATAATTTAATTTGACCTTCACAAGAAATACGTATGCCTTTGAATTTGATAAAAAGAATAACTTTTTTATTGTTTCAAAAGGAAAGAATATTTTCGTTGAGTGATATTTACGTGACCTTAAATTTGCCAGAAATTCAGGAGTGGACGTTGGAACTTTTTCAATTCAAGCTAGTCATATATTTCAGACTAGAAATACTCATTGTAATATATATATATATATATATATATATATATATATATAAGTTTATTTAATTTTAGTACGTAATATATAATCTAACGAAATTTTTAAGTAGACGATTTGAAGATAGTAGTACATGAAACCCTTAAACATTGCTGATTTTCATGATTTTGTAACGTAACTCATGTATATTTTACAAGAAAGGAAAAGTTTCCTCAGATTAATATTAGTGTATTCTCATGAACCAATTATACAATGATAAACATTATTTCGTAAAAACTCGTAACACTTCTTGATTTTCAGGTAAAAAAATGATACGCCAAATTCGAATCAAGCCTCGATAGTTTTCCAAAAATCAAATAAATGTGAAAGGATTCATTTTGCCACATGGAGGATAGGTTTAAAGCTCCTCATTCGAGATCTGGTAATTGCTGCTATTTAGGAACTTGAATTGGTTTTTCATTGAATTAATTGGTGCACACGGCAAATGAATAGATAATTGCCGACCCGTGACCCAATTTCATTGCGCGAATATTGAAAAAGCTTCGGTAACTTTTATGCAAAATAAAATGGACCCGTTATAAAATTATATCGAATAAAACGGATACGTTGAGTGTTTGCATTGCACGGATAAAAAATTAGTTCGGATCGTTTCTGCTCACATACTCACCCAATTAGTGAGTGCGAAAGAATGAGTTGTGCGATGTGTTTTTTGGATTGAATTCGGGCATATTTTAATCATTAGCGAGTGGATGATTTGTTTTATGACTTTGAATCACTTTGCTCGTTAATTTCTGTTAGTATATTTATATATACAAATGCTTTTTTTGTAATTTATGCTAAGTAGAATCATATATTAGCATTTTTGTAATATATGTTGGGCGAAATAACAATTTAAATATTTACTTAAAGGTAATATTTATACAGTTGTAAGTTCCCGTTGAAATTTTAAATATTTAATATAGGTTATATATATATATATATATATATATATATATATATATATATATATATATATATATATACATTATAACGTTATATATTATTGAAATTATTCTACATTGACTTTTAAACGAACTGCATTTAACGTGAACGTAAGTTTGTATTATTTAAAATATAAAACCGAATAAATCTAAATTATTCGATTTTATTATTGTACCTAAACTTATAGATAGTCAAATCCCAAAATTAAGACACCGATAATAGTTTCCGGACGTTTTTTAGATATATATTTATATATATATACAGATCAGCTCATGAATGAATGAATACAATTTTTTTAAATAAATATTTATTATAAAACCGAATGTTTTCCAAATAGTACGAACGAACAAGTGACGGAGGGAAAGAATAAAGATATATATATTTGAGATATCTCTTAGCATTTTAAAAGCATGCTGTACAGGGATGAAACAAGAAAATTCTTAAACAGAACCCAGATCCACGTTATTTTTAGACTTTCACTTATTTTTAGTCTTTACAAGAATGAATGAAACACGCCTGGTATTACAAAAGCGTCGGAACTTTTCCGAAAAAAAAAATTAAACGTCTTTTGCCATGAATAACGGGGACTCGCTTAAAAATATATATCCAGCAGAGGTCCAGCAGAAAAAAGGAGGAATTATCTGAAAAATTAATCAGTTCTCTCGGTTATCGAATTAATTTTTACGCCATTTTGCGGAATTTATGGCTCTCATAACCATTTTAAATTAATCCTCCGTGAATATACCTTTTGTGTTACGTCAGTGTAACGTTAGGTAAACAGAATCATTTAGGATTTATTTGTAGAGGAATATATAATAACCGTTAGGTACCTAATTACGTCATGAAGTAATTGAACGTTGATATAACATACTAAGGCTCGAAGTTTTGTATTACACGAAATCTTAGACATGTGTTCTTTCGTTATCATTAGAAAATGTTACGAACTCATTTTTAAATGCTTTATTTATTCGAACCCTATATATTCATTTGCGAGGCAACTGGTATATCTCTGAAATGGCATCATTAAAGTGACTGATGATTTAGTAATGTTGACCTTTATGTGAGGGGGATAACATATCGCCGGAGTCCGTTGCGTCGGTGGTGGAGATAGCGTAACCACTGTAATGGCGTCCAAGGTTTATGCTGGGCGCATCGTCTCGGTAAACAATTATTTCCACCTCTTTGTTACGGAGAATATGCCTTCCAATAGAGATAGTATATAAGGGCAGACATAGTTCTCCAAGGATATGTTATTATTATTCTGCGCTATTATGAATCGCATTTAGGATCGACAAAATGTGAAAGAAATATATATTACTCCATCCTAGATTTAAGGACCATAAACTGAGTATTGAGTTGCAATTAGGATATGTATTATGTGATGAAACGTAGAAAAATGACGGAAGATCCTTTTTTATGAATATGAATGCGTATCAAAGTAATAGGTTGAGTGATTTTTGAGTCTAGTTTTTATGGTCTATTATGTTTGTTTATGAGAGATGTCCTTTTAATGTAACAAATTAGACACAATTCTAGTTTTTATTTAATCGAAATTAATTCACTGAATAGCTAAGGGTGACTATAAAAGTAATTAAATGTTTTCTGTTTTATGAAAATAATAGAAATACTTGTACGATCGTTTAGTTAGAGAATGAAAACATAATTTAGATTTTACTTTTCGAAATAGTTACTGTATAGATTATCGTAATTATTACGTAAACATAACCCCTATCTCTGAGAATCATATCTTTGTTCGATTTTAAAGGTAATGTTTCGAAAATACTCTAATTATATTCTATTTACTTTAAAAAACACACAATTCCAACCATAATTATTATAATATGATTATCATCAAAGAAAATTTTCTAGGTATCTATTTCAGACTAGGGTACTAGCAAACTATTACGTAAGTTATTCAAACACTTTGGAAAAGAGAAAATAAATATAATACATATTATAACGCAGGTGGATTCCTAGCATACATAAAAGATCCTCCTAAGTGATCTAAATAGATACATTTCCCCTATTAATGGAACTGGGTTACTCCAAAAAACTCGACAGTAATAGGTGTAGATTACATAAAGAAACATCGAGGATTTTTTTAAAAGCGCCACACGAAGTAAAAGGCCAGAGTAGGATTTCATTTGAAAGAAGAAATCCCCAACGACGACTTCAATATATCTCCAAAAAAGGCGATTGTGGTCGTTATGATATTTCTTGGTTAGTATAGTCTCTCGTTAGTCCGTCCTCGAAAGCAAACTTCCCGTAACCTCACAGAAACCCATTCCAAGAGTACATCGTCCCATAACCTTTGCCTGGACCATTCTTCTCACTCATCCCGCCGACTGAAATATCCGACTATCTTCTGCTCAGGAAAGCTTTTGCTCAGAGAACTTCCATTTTCGTGCAGTTTTCTTTGCTCTCGTTTTGTTTCCAGTACGTGTAGCTCCAGTTGTTTCGCGCCTCTACTGGCGTACGTATTCAACTTGGATGTGTCTCGCTCAAAGTTTTCAGATATAGCTCTGCTATGTTAAACGTATCTGTGTTAATTTTTTCTTTCAGAATGATTATAATTTTTGTCTTTTCTAATACATTTATGAAGAACCATTACAGATTCTTATTGCTCAAAATTTGTTACTGCTTAAGATTTTTTGATGATATTATATTTGAAATGTGATTAATAAATTAAGTCGGTATTCAACTAAACTTTTATATATGTATCGTGCATGAATTAATTTCGGTTCGTATTTAACAATATAGAAACTTACTACTTATCTTTGTATGATCTATAGCTCCATAATTACTTCATCTTTCGTCTAAAATTATATTATATATTTTTTATCGTGGGATAATTCATATTCAGTTTTTATTTTATTATTTTTTATTTTTCCTCTGGAATTATTTTAATCGGTACATTTATAATGATTATCGGTTTACTTTAAAACTAATTGCAGCTCGTGTTTCTTGTCTTGTCTCCAATAATAATACTTTCCTCGTAAATATCACATCACAAGCGTAATATAAAAGTTCATTATATATTCAAATTTAAGATTTGAATAGAATATTGACATTCATTATTCTATGATTATGAACTTATCTATTTGAATTACTTGGGTCCAAACTTCATACTTAGTGACGCATTTTAGTAATTGTGTTTCATATTTATGTCCATTTCATCGTACCTTTACAACTCATTTATCCTCCCTTTCTCTTCTCCCATCATCAAACTCTCTCTCTTCCATACCTCATCCCATTCCTCCCGAACGCCCTGTGGGATTCATTTGTTCTTGTACTGAAAATGGATCGGCAGTCAGAAGTCTGGGGCATGGAGCCCATAAATATATTTTATACTTAGCCCTCTCCCACGGTGTCCAGAAACTGCCCCCGCCCACCACCATCCCTCCCGAGGGAGCCACCAACCTCCAAAATGCAGTTATTTATTTTCGCTGAATAGCGTTCCTTACGCCACCATATCTCGCACATCCTCTTGCTTTTTCAGGAGCAGCTACGTACAGCTCTACGTACGCGATTATGGAGCACTCTGCAAAGAGGCCCTCCGAAAGCAATTCCGAAAAGGGAGACGCTCCGTCTGCATCTAACACTGCCTCCGTTTTACGTTAGCGCATCCTCTTTTTATGTCTGCATTTTCATTCATTTTCGAATTCTTTTGTTCCGAAATGTAGTATTTGGCGCAAGAGAGCGTTTCGGTCGCTGGATTTTCGTTGCGTTTTTGTTTATTCTCCGCGATCCGGGTGAGGGATTTGTTGAACTCGCTTGCGAGTGAAAGAACGCGTCTATCTCGGACTATTAAGACTGTTGATAAAGAGTTACGAGATGGGCGTTCAGTATGATGGACCAACGGAGGAAAGCTGTTGTGAAGAGATAGTTTTACTGGATACTGTTTTTTAGCATCATATGAGATTTATATTACGGTTATATTTTAAAATTAGATAGGTTTGGATGAGTTAGATAAGTTTAACTGTCTACTATTTTAGATTTTTTATCTGTTTTCATTTAGCAGTTTGAGTATTTGAGATGAGGTAAGCGTTATTAAATCATTTAAAGGATTGGTATTATGTATCTGATACAATTTATAAAGATGTATATTTCATTATATCGGAAAGCTAAAACTCTGGAATTTATGAGTATAGGAATTATATATTTCTTATTCATATTTAAAAAATATATTTTGTCAATAAATAATTAATAATATTTCAAATGAAGAGCAAAACTATTCCCTAATTTATCTAGTGACAAATTTTACTTAACATTAATTATTTGAAATATTAAAATTAATCTAAACCCATATTCTAAATATCTATAAGTGTTTGCTTTATAGTATGCTTTTAAGCAAAATCAGCAAAACTATTAACTACTCATATATCCATTCCGTCGAATCACTAAGATGTGGTTGTTTTTCGTGAATTTTTTCGTAGCATTTTCTAATGCACTCTTAACATAGGAAAGTATGATATACTTAGGAATTTGAATTCATCCTTTATATCCATTTAGTAGTCCTCTTCCACTCTTGTGTCAGTTATATTAATCTCATTAAAGTTCCTTAATTTCCATTTTACTTCATAATTAAATCACTCACTCTCAGAATTTTGGCGTGAATAAAAAATGCATGTCAGTATTCAAGGAATGGAGGCCTTATTAAACCCGGTTCATCAATAAGTCATTCACGATGAATAAAAAACGTTAGCAAGTATCCATCAGCGGAAGTCATTTCCTCTCCATTAAAACCGACCTTTACTCAAGCGAAAATTCGTACTTAAAAACGTTGTTGGAAAAGATCCAACTTTAAGAACCCCCGCTCAACTACGGAGCCGAAGGAATTGGGCACATTTTTTTTAATAATTCCGAATAACTTGTTCCCTGCCGCTAATCCACTCCATGCTAATAAGGGAAATATATACCCGCCTTTTCCCAATTAACTGGAGCCGGGCGAACTTAATTCATTCAGCCGTCTGCTAATAACCCTCTTCTCCTAAGAATTAAGGTTTAACGAGGACATCGCATTTGGCGGCCGAAAGTTAGTGCCTGATCTCGGAACTTGGGTTATGTTCTCGCATGCGGTCGAAAACTTGGCCGTCTTGGAGTCTTCAAGTTGAAAGACGGGCCTCGCACTTGCGATAATCGCAGGAAAGAAAGGTTAGAGGAGGGGGATGGACTGTGTGGGCAATCTCAAAGCGGTTGTTGTCGAAGAATGCATTATGACGATGCCCAGTTTGGTTTAAGTTCGTTACGAACTAAGTTATAGTTTAGTGAGTCGTATGGCTAAGAAGGAATCTCCGTATTATGAGGATAGAGGTTTAAGGGTTATTAATTTACCATAGATTTTCAGCTTTAGATTGTACTATTTATGGAATTGATATATATAAACTGAATATGTTTGTTATAAAAAGGAAATTAGAGACAAGATTATTCTTGAATTAAGGCTAATAAAGAGAAAAAATATTAAGTTTAGCAAAAGGTAAAATATAAGTATCAATATAAGCAAGTTTGTCACTTAATTACTCATTTAATGATTCTTGATGAAAGCAGTACCCTATTACCATTTTCTTCAACAGTAAAAGAAATGAAGTTTTGCGAATAAATTCATAAATCATAGACATGAAAGATCAAAAGCTTTGAAATTAAAGTACGCCTACAAATATTAGACATTCCATGATTTCATGGCTTTCAATTCTAGAATATTTACCCTTGATAGATAGAAAAATATTCAAGAAATACAAAAGATTTTCTAAAAATTATTTCAGTAGTTGCTTTCGGTTTTAAGAAAGAAATACAATTACACATTTAAATATACACTTTGATAGTATTTTATTACTCACGTGCACAAGGCGAATTACCAGTAACAATTACCATTAGAAGCCCGGAATGGTAAAAATACCTATTACCATTCGTGCAAATACGATACGAATGCGGGCATGCAATTCGTTCCCCTAAAATCGTCTTCGATGCATATTCTCATTTCCTGCACTTACCTAGCTATTACGGGGGAACTTCAGGAACGTCCACAATGCACGGACATCGGAATTCGTCAAAAAGCGATATCTGCAGCTCTTCCGACCCAAATACCCACAGTGACCCTCCCCCACCCATTCGTAAAACAAATCGGATTAATTGACGCATATTTTTCCCTTTAAATTTTGGGGAACGCCCGCCCGTGGCGCAACTGTCGCACCCTGACGTTAACAAACGGCCCCCTCCTGATTTCCGGGCGATCGGGACACCCAATGGATAAATTACAGCCGTCCTTGGAAGTTATCGAGATCGGAAATTAGTCATGTGTGTGTGCCCCAATTTCTGTCACTTATGCCTCGCGTGACTGCATCGTCCATGAATATTCCAGATTGGAATGGAAGAAAAGGTGACTCCCAGAGGGGGCAAAAATCGCACCGAACGGCAACAACTGTTTGCCTTTTGAGCTGGTGGGGATAATCCTCAAGTCAGCCCGTTTTTATCGTTTAACGCGCTCCGTGACTCTTTTGTTATTTCGCGTCGCTGATTAAGTGGAACACGTGCTCTCTCTCTATTGGGGTTTCTATGATAGACTGTGGTTCTTGAGGACAATAGGGTTTATGTGGCTAACTCTCTACTTATAGCTTATATGGGATGCACTATTAGGTATCTGTGTAAAAATAGAAGTTTTGGAAGAATTATATATCGCTATGGCTGCTTAAAATGCTTGTAATGTGCAATAATCACAGAACAAACGTTGCTTTAATGCTTAAGTTTTACTGTACATTATCTAATGAACACATTTAGCATGATAGTTTCTTATAGGAAATGTTTTTGAATGGAAATGATGTAAAATCTGTTTCTGAAAATTCTTTCCATCTCTCCTTATAAATCTTAATCAAGAGGTTAATACGAATTTGTAAGAATGGAGCTATTCTTTTTGATTAATTATGGTACGAATATTTTTCAGAAGTGGACGTTTACCATACAATGAAATCGGATTGCAAAAGTTATTGTTTATAATTTAGTTAAATATACCTCTGAAACTGCATCATTTTATTTCAAAGTTGAAAAGTGATTGTATTTTATTATATAGTAATTATTTAATAATTTATTCCTTAAAATAAGAGACTTTGATCCTTCTCATTTATGTATATAAATCAATATATATAAAATATATCTTTCATAGAAATTTATATCTTTTAAAACCATGATGCTTTGTAAATGTAATTATTGAAAGAGTATGGTCAAATTATAATATTTACTACAAATGGAGGTTCGTCTATCATCCATATTTGAAATCCAGAAGACTGCAATGATCCCCATGAATTCATGCATGGATTTCTTTCAAATTGTTTATCAAACCCCACTTGTATTCAGGTTTGAATCATCAGAATCCTCACTAGTAATTTAAATCGCCGAATAATCAGAACGGATCGCAGTTCGAATAAAGCCAAATTTCATTGGGAATGAATATTAATGTCGGCTAGTTGTGCTCCAGAGCTATAAATTTTCCCTCGGCGTCTGTTATTAGGGAATGTACGTACGAAGTGTAAAGGGAGAAAAATCGCCATTAATTCGAAATGAAGGCTCCCTTAATTTATTCGTGAGGAAGCGATTCGGATAGGGCTTTTGGTAGGTCGTGAAGCGGGCAGGATGAGGTCTACAGCACAAATGAGTGGAGATAGTGTTGGAGGCACTTAATCAATAGATTAGGGAAACTATTATGTCACAATCGGAGTGATCATTGTTCGAAATTTGTGAGGAAGGAATCGCTATATTCATTACTCTGTGTGGGGAACTGTATGACTGCCTTCAAAGCACATACAGATTCTAATTAATACGATTACAACTTCATCACGATTTAGAATATTCTCAAAAGAATTCTGTGTAAACTAAAAATTTTTAGTCTAGTCAAGACTTTTTATACTGCTACTTTAATCCAACTAAAATTTCTAATTATTACTTGATAACAAACCATCTATTTCATTTAATCTTTTACCTTAAGAAGTAAAATGAATAAAACCCAATAATAGTGTTCTGGATGATTAAATTTAATTAATGAATGAATGACCGTGAAGCTTGTTCACTTTATTTAATGCAATAGAATTTTTTCAATATATTTTGAAACCTTAATCGAATATTTCGTTGGATTACTTAGTAAAATTTGAAAATGTTGACTTCTTAAAAAATTTTAGTGTTTCTTTTTTCGAATTTTATGTTCAAGAATTTCACTTAATCTAAAGAGGTTTATAATTCAAATTAGTGGGATAAAAGCTTCAACCACTTCAAATTTAGCGAATCAGGTCATGGAATATAACGTATCAAGAACTTTGACAAAATCGACTATCTTCTCACATCATTATATACCAACCAATTTGTATATTCATAATCAAATGTATGAAATGCTCATTCATTTAGTATAAAGGTTTGGAATTCTTTTATATTTCCTTTTCAACGCTGAGGAAACAATCAAACCCTTGAACTTTGTAAAATCAAAATCGCTACCGTTTCAGATTTAAAAGCTATCACCTCAGCCTTTCCAAAGTATTCTTCATCTCCGCATACATTCCCTTAACCCTTTCCTCATGAATTTTCCCTCTTTTCCAAAAAAAGGACCAAAACCATTGTTGCTTCCCTTTGTAACAAAGACCTCTTTTCGAGGGAAGGGTGTATTTACTCCACAATGCTTCTCACTTCACTTTTGCGTACTCGATACAATGGAGGAAAAAATGAAGGAAGAGGGATCCACACGTAAAGTATACATAAAGTTCCTCAGCGGGATGAATCACTATATTTTTCGACCCCGCGGGGTGATGGAACAGGGGAAGGATTAAAACTGACCATTCCCAACGCACATTTCATTCGTGAATAAAATCCGTGTTCGGATTTACGCATACCCATGTTTACGTTTGTTGATTTGAATGGTGCGTTACTTTCATCAAATTTGATTCATAAGCAGATTAGCTTTTTTTGATATCTCGTAATTTTCGAATTTTATTACACTCATATAAAGTTGAGATTGAATCAAAAGTGTAGGTCTAATACTAGATAAAATTTGTTTAAATACAGTCATCTAAGTTTGGATTATATTCTTGGATATAGTCATTCACCATAGTTGAATAAAATTTATCATTTTTAAGATACTTCGTTGAATTCACGGCAATATGTACGCAGATAATTTTCAAAAGTAATCTTCCCTAAAAGTTGCATCCCGTATAATATCTGAATAATCCTCGAATTTTATGAAGCAAGGTCAGTTAATCAATTAGGGCAAGAGAAAAGGAGCATGTTTATGGTATTTATACGAGTAAATAATAATTAATTTATGCTTTAGCAATCTGTTTCACATATGTTTAATTCGTGTCCTTTAAAAGATGATTTCAGAGTGACGACAATCGATTCGAAATTTCTGAAGACAAATGGTGATAACCTTTTCGGATTTACAATTATTAAATTGATAATGTTATGTCATGTATTAGTTAAGAAGACTAAAAATGGCTTCAACCATTAATAAAAAATCACTCTCTACAGTTCAGTAGTATCTCCAATTAAATAAATGCCCGTATAATAATATACTTTTAAGCATCGAACCTTGCTTCATGCCGTAAAGCTCCTTCCAAGAATAAATTAATGAATAATTAAATCAGCTCTTAGGTACCCCCTTTAGCGCTAACTTCCTGCAAGACACTGATAAAGCGCGGGTTGCATAAGATGCAGGCTCTAATGCCCCGCTGTTGCGCCGGTTGCCTAAGATTGAGGATAAACGTTTTCGAAGGCGGCGTCCAGCGCCGCAGCGGAATAAGATCGCAGCGTAAGATTGTTGGTAAGCCAAAAGGGATTTACACTTAACTCCTTCAGCGGCGGATACGGAATTCAGGCCTCGAGTGGTGACCCTGGCATTGGAAGGGGTAAATGGGGCCCTGGGAATGGATACCAGAGATAGGCAAACTTTACGATTTCCACCCACACCGCTTTACTGTTTGCTCGTTCCTGCGGCCCACTTGCTACGAAACAAACTCCCCTATTAGCCCTTCCCTCAAGACCGATCGGGAGCCTTCTCCTTTCCCACAAGAGAGGAATTTCTGATCGAACGATTCCAGAATCGTTTTCGGGCTCTCTCGGTTTTTCATCAACGCGATTCGAGACAATGAAGACGTTAGATATTGTCTGCTCCGAAACGCACAATGAAGCAAAGGATCCTCTCTCTCGAAAGGCAGCTGTTTCCACTCGATCCGTGTGTTTGATTCCGATACTCTTCCCTTTTTATTTGGTTGCTAAGGACGAACGTGTTTGCGTTTTTCGGGATAGCATTGTTCCGTTAACCGGCGCGCTTTGTCATGAGCGGGCATTCGCGGTTCAATACAACTAAGGCTTTTTGAATCGGCATAAATTTTACGTGTTCCGGGAGTGGGGTGAGTTATGGTTTCTCGTCGATTGGCTGATTTGAATGCTACCGAAATGCGATCCTTTTTATTTTTTTATATTTGGGAGCTTTGTCCATTGAAAGGATATGGATTGAAATGTGTGCGGGAGGATTGTTGTTCGTTTCGATCGCAGATGTTATTCAAAGTGAGGAAATAAGAGTTTTGATAAATCGGGATTGGAGTAAATGTATCAAAAAAGAGACTTAGCTACGGTAATTTCATTAATTTCCATTGTGGATGATTTCCTTACAATCACGAAGTAAAATATATTTTTCATTTTTTCATCTTGGAAAAAGAAGATAGTTTTGATATGCCACAAAATTTTAATATGCAGAAGATAAATCATACCATAACAAATTTTCCTTTGCAACTTGATGATAATATATATTACCAAAGGGTCTATATCTTAAATTAATCGTTTTCATAAGAAATATTTGGCCACTTACGCATAAAACGAAATAATTTTAATGATACTTACTAAAGATTATACAACTGCGTGCAATAATTTAATAAATATTTTATAAATATCAGGTACTTTTCATAACATACAATCCAAGTAATACAATGAATCTAATTTGATGAAATAGAGGTAATATCATAATGCGAATTGTTTGCTTTTTAATACACTGTCAGTAATTAAATGTAAAAGCCATCATTAAAGGAAATATGCTCCATGTATGCAATAAAATGAGAAAAAGAATAAAATTATGAATTTATCGCACTCTTGAACTCATTCGATATTAAAATAAACAGCTCATTCATAATCCTGATTTAATTCGAAACGCTACATCACGATAACGGAATAATAAACATCATCAACGTGCATACTAATCCCACAAAGGACTTTTTGAAACGAGCCGACCTTTTCCCCGTAACTAGATGCTACGTCATGAAAATAAAAGGCTCATGATTTATTCGCAGATGTATCGGAGATTTGGACGCTAATTTAATATAATTTTCCGATGAGCGATACGGCGCCCTCCTCCGTGGCATTCAGAAATCTCTTTGGATGCATGTTTAGCATTCATGCAGATTCCTCTAGTGGAGAGATTTCGTGACCGGGAAACATAAATTTTAATTCAGTCACAGCCTACTTACTGCTGAAAGTGAGATACCTACAGACAAACGCCCCATAAATCTCAAGTAAAAGGGACATAATTGTTTTTCTTTATTGCTCAAATTATCAATATGCATGAAATGCCGACTTATCTCTCAGATCTACGTTTTTAGAAACGTCAGAATACGTTTGTGCCTGTGTATGAAGGATTCTACGAGAATATGTCGTATTTGATAAGCAGTTTTCTGCTGGCAATGCAGCGTCTGGTATAGTTAAATGATTGTGATTTAACGTCACTAATGTAGTTAAATATATGTGACTAAAGTTGAAAGATGCATGTTACTACCATGATAAATTAAATAGTGCATGTATGATGTAGATTTATTTTATGACAAGGGGATTTATGTACTACCATACTGCTGTTGTCATATCTCAATGGATAAAGTACTTGAGTCCTTGTAGTAGAAGGAATGTTCATTATTCATTAACTTTCTAGCTCCTTTATACATTTTAAGATATCGATGTGCTGTTTGCTATGATGGATTTCGTTGCTGTTGCTCTTAAGGGAACATACACATTTAAAATCGTCATAAGATCAAAATTTTTTCGGATTTATCGAGATTTTACATTGCATAGGGACTGGAAAAGGAATAAGGAATTATTATACTATAAAACACTTTATTTAAAACCATTCATAGCTTAAGTGTACCGATATACCAAATTAGCCCAAATTTTTACGTAGTTTTCATTTAAATGCTATTAAATTCGTCGCGTTACCAAAAGTAAGAATAAAAATTCTACTGCGATAATCAAATTAATACGTCGTATTCAATAAAGTATTGAGAAGCGAAAAGAAAAAGTTGCGTACACAATCGTTGCTCATACGTAAGAAAGACTTTAATTTCCTTTCATCCAACGTAATACTAATTTTCAGATAAAGATAAGCCTTAATCTCTTTTTCAATCTTGTCTTTAATTTCGTCATTCTTTTGTTTACTGGATTTATTAGACACATCGTCCACAATATCCCATTTTTAATTCATGTTTAGTGTATCTACTCTTCAATCTCCTGCAAAGTATTCGTCCTATTTCATTCAACAGGACGAGGGATATCCACGGAATATCTGGGAATTTAATTAATTCAACGTTTCCGCATTTTGAGGGATCCCAGCCGTTTCCGAAATGTTTACATCAACACAATTAAAGATGATAATGAGATATAAATTATCAAGACGAAAGTAGGTCGTCAATGAGCATTCTTGCGAAAGAATCCAAAATGAAAATTCATTGGCGAAAACATTAGAATAATCGTCCTCTGATGTACAACACGAGAATTTCCGTTTTTTCAATTTATGCCGATTTTTTTGGATTTCAATATTTTTGAATTTCGAATCAAAAAAATGAAGAATCGGAAATTTTCTTTTTTTTAGAGAAATAACATCGCGCATTGGATATATTTTGATGAAAATGTTAACAATTTTCGAAAATATTTTTGGAATTTATACGATGGTATTTTTATATGAAGTAATTTTTAGTGGAATAGATTAGTTCGATTGAATATTTACTTGCCTTGAATAAATATTGATATATTTCGTGTATATATCAACGATTCATGTCACTACTTTTTGAATCTTTTTTATTTGTATAACGTCGTTGAATGTTTAATAGTTTTATGATGCATATGACGAGATTACTTTCATATTATTAACGCATCACACCATCAATTTTCAAATTCTTAAAGTTTAAATTATTTTAATTTCATATTATAAAATAAATTTATAATATTCATTGCCCATAGCATAAAATTACGATCTTTTGTGTAAACCCTACAAAATAGATAAATTCCATTTTTCGTTGATAAGTAAAAAGGATCGAGAGTCGAACTCAGGACCCAATTCACAAGACTAGAACTGAAATGTAAACACAATTTAGTAATTGATGGTTGTACCTGTTTATGGTGCAAGAACTTTTGTTTCAAATAAACACCTCATCTTATTATAACTTACTTAAGTATCAATTTAATTTGAGAATTTTCTTTAAAGAAAACAATAAATACATAGAAGTATGAATTGGGGAATATACAACTAGTACCTAAGATAAGCCTTCTTCATGACATCCCTCACACCCAAAAAGCCTCTCAGAGTTGTCTACAGGAGCGATAATTCAGCTACGTCCTCTGTACGAATCCCTATGGAAACTAATTCGCCTCCTTTAATTCGCAATTCTGTCGAAACTACTAGCAGCACCCGACGGCGCCCTCGGCGGTGAAAGCACGCACTACCCATAGCAGATGCATCGAAACGCATGTATATTCCCTGAGGGCCGAGGGTGCATCAAAGAAGTGGTGTGGGACGAAAATGGGGGTGATTATGAGGCAGTTGCTCCACCCACACAATTCTGGGCGTCATATCCCTCAGCCATAGCACCCTTATTAACCGAGGGCATGGTTTGATTGGGTCCCTTTCGGCGTTAACTGATGATAAAGTGTCTTCAATTCGCAATCCTACTTGGATCGCTACTGCAAAACTTAGTTGCTACTTCGATCAGAGTAGTTTTCACTTATGGAAAGCTAATTAGTCTAGGGAAGAGCTCAGCGATTTCATGGGATTAGTTACTTTGATATTAATTGTATATTTATGTGCTTATTATGTAAACAAGAAGAGATCGATTCTAAAGGATAATTGTATGTTTTAAGGATTCTAGTTTATTCCTTTCTCTTTGTAGAGAATTAATATGATGATTAGTCTATATTAAGGAGAAAAAATATTTAACTTGATATCCAAATAATACCCAACTAATTTATAAATTTATTATGTTTCACAAAATTACAATTTTCTTCCTCAAATCAGAAATTTTGTGCAATACTTTCATACAGTTTACATCGTCGATATTCCACATTATAAAGTTTCAGAGACGTAGCACCTAAGGCGTTGACTCTGATGACCTTCAGTAAAAGTAACTTTTCCACAGAAATACCTTGAAATACTTTTGGAAACAAAGAGTTTTTTTGCTTTCATCTCATCGATTTCTTTTCCACACGTGCGAGTTTAAAAGATATTCCTCAGGTGAGGCCGTATAAAAATTTGGTCAGAAAGCTCAAATTTCACCCTTTCACGACATCGTATTGTTGATTATTGAGAAGTCGATCCATTTAAAGAGAAACCCATTATTGCCTTATACAATGATTATTCATGTCACCGACATCGGTTGACCTGGTTTCAAATGGATGATATGCGATTAACCAATAGATCATGTGTGTATAGCAAGATAGATTAGATAGGTATTTCCAATCAAGGCATGATCTTATTTTGGTTCATCAGGATTTCGCTGTATATAATGAATTAAATTGTATTTAGGAATTATTTGAGTTAACTGGTTACCATAAGCTTTGGGATAAAGTTAAAATAGGATAATTCTATTAAAGGGATGAGTAAATCTACAAGAGAAACTGTTGATACATATAGCATTTAAATTTTATAGCATAAGGGATCCAACACTATTTAAATTTTTAAAAATGGTATTTCAAATCGATAGAAATTACTACTACTGATCGATACTAAATACTATTACTGTTACATTCCATCTACTGTAAACTTCTTTTAATATATATATAAAGCTTAGTGTCCAGAGCGACATAGCATAGCTCAAGGAAATTGGTTCGAGTCCCGGTAATCTTTCTTTACTCGTCTCTTTCTCCTTGACAACGAAATGGAATATCTTATTACGTTCTGGGAAACACGACATGTGTGACGTAGACGAGAAGCAGAATTCCAGCGACGCAAATTCAAAGTTTTTATTCACTTCATTTCAAGGTGACGTTCATCTTGAAAACACCAGTGAAACTTTTTTTTCACGACGCAACTTCGTGGAAAAGCCGATTTTCGCGGGGAGGAGCGCGTGCACATTGTTCCAACTTTCCTAGTAACGTCGTCTCATGCCCGAAGATAGCCAACAAAGGGTCCCACCGCTAGCGTATCATTGGAGGAATAACAGTCAGCGTGCCCTCAGACGATACCGGATAAAAACTCAGCCTTGCTCTATTTGACGCCTCACTCTTTGTCCCACACCGACTCGCGCTTCATTTTTATCATTGTCATGATTAATTCACCGCGAAACGTAATGCTTTTTAATGCGTCCTGAAGGCATCGCTCTCCAGACGCGGAATTCCAGAGCGCTTTTGATGTTCTTTCGTTAAAAAGTTTATGGAGTCACGTGACTGAGAAGTTGGGGAGAAGAGGAAATCCGGGGGAGTTTGAGGTAAGGAGAAGACGCTGTGTGAGAAGAGGAGAGTTTTGAGGGAGATGTCCGTCCGATGCATGCATAATTCAAGTTTCAATTATAGATATTGTTGAGGGGTGGGGGAAGGTTTGCTCAGAGTTGGCAACGAGTTGCTCAGGGGCCCTTCCTCGCATCCACTCTTTACGCTCTTGCCTCGGGATCAAGAGGTTGAGGTCCTTGGAAGGGTTGGAATGTACGCAGTTTATGATGAAAGTTCTTTATGCTTCAAAACAGAATCTAAAGTTCATTAAATTTTTTCATCTGAATATATATCGGCTATATATAATATATTGACTTTTCTTTGTCGTTGCGGTGAGTTTAAAGCTATAGAACATGAATTTCTAAGATTTTATAGATAACTTTAACTCTCAGTGATGAAACATTAATACTGGTAAAGAGTGCAAGTTTTTAGAATTGGGTCAGTTTACTGACTGTTATGTATATTTCGTAAATATTATTTATTTTGTGTGTAAAATATATTAAAAGATAATTTAATAGTCTCTTTAGATGTAGAGACTAACTTAATTTGATATATTTAAGCGATTTCATAAAACACAAAAATAGTGTTTATTCACGAAGATATAAAATATACTAATTTGATTAAAGAAATGTCAACGTATAATTGACCCTCCGAGGTGCGTCAAGAAGGATAAATCTTTCTGGAAGTGGATTTCTGAGGAGATGTTGATTAAAGATCACCTAAAGATCAAATCTAATTATGCCAACCCAAACATGAGTTTACTCTATGAATGAACTCTTCAATTTCAATATCTTTCTTTGACAGCTTTTACTCGAATAAAATACGATAATTTTAAAATAACCTAACTTTGGAATAAATACCTCTACACTTTTTTAATTTTAGATCACATACTCTATTTTATTTAGAAATTGCGATAGGATTCCTCGGTGAAAGTAGTCAAATACGAAGGACAATAGGACGATTTTGCAGTAGGTTCAAGTCTTTAAACCGTAGGATGTGACCCAAGAAAAGAGAGATTTTATTCTCTGACCCAGGAAAATGAAGAAAATTTTTCTTCTCGTCTCAGAATAAGGCAATACGATTTCAGAGGCTTAAAAACATGAGCGAGAACAAAAGAAACGCGATCTTCCTTCCCGCGATGTTAAGCAGATCTTGTCCTTTAGCATTCAGCTTAATCCCCGTTCCAAGTGAGAGCAGATTAGGAAACCCTTAAATAGTCACCATAAGACTTCTTTACCTCACCGTTTACTCTAGCGTATCCCTTGGAAACCCTCTCTTTAATTGCCAGATTTCAGGTCGAGTCTTAGGGTGAAAAATTATATTTAGGAGAGAGATTTTTTTAAGCTCTCGGAGAAATTTAGCTTGATGAGAGAGTCGCGTGTTAATTTCGATCGAATCGCCGTAAATACCTTCGCTGGAGGTATTTAAATTAATCTTGTATCTCATTAGGCTAATAAAGTACGGTAGTGTTCGTTAAGATTAATTCCTCAATATCCTGTAATAATAATATCCAGTAAATAATTGTACAGGTTATTCAGTAATAACCTTTTTAATGGCCTCATTTTTACGATGTTAATTATTATTATTCACGAAAATCGTGTTTTCGTTTTGTTTTCGCACCTTTGCTTCTATATATTTGTCCCTTAATTTAGCCTAAAAATTGCCATTTATTGATGAATGTATATTGATATTTTCCATGATAAAGTAATATGTTACTTGAATGTGGAGAAGTGAATATTTGAGTATATCAAGAGCAAATTAGCGTAACGTTTGTTAATGATAGATTTCACACTAATACTTTAATCCATATAAAAAAATATATTTTTATTTCATTAATCTACTATCTTAATGTACATCTTCTTGCTTCATCTATCATCATAATTAACGTATGTTTAATTATAACACTAGACTGATTCTATTAATACTAACTACATACATTAAGTATTATAGTGAAATTGAAATTTAAATCACCATATTATGATATTTCTCGTGATAAACTTTTCCGAACATGGGTATCTAAATCGTAAACCTTTATTCCCAGAAGGACCAAGTACGTATAATATTTACGACATTAAAATATTCAGGCAACAGTCAACGGAACACAAGGACAAAAAAGGCCAACCACTTTCACTCCTCTTGAGAACATCATCCCAAACAAAACGATCGGAGGTTTTTCTGTTTCTGAGGAATTGGAATTATTCATGCGAAAATCCACTCTTCTGGACGTGACGAGCTCCTTTTCCTTCTTCCGCAAACTGACCGACGTCAAGAATCTCTTGAGAGAGGCCACGAGATGTTCCCATGAGGACCGCACTCTTCCTCACGGATCGGCCTCTTTTGAGGAAACATTAAGAGACGACTTCTTCCATTTCGTTTTGTTTGCTCTTCCTTTATTCCTCGCTGGACATACATGTTAGTCCGACGTTCACGTCTGCCACTTGGCCTTGGTTTTGCTTTCGAGGAGATGTACTCAAGACGCGTGTTTCGACCTTTACGTTTCTGAGTTGTTTTCTTAGATATACAGAGAGTTTCCGTGAGATATTACGTGTTTCTTTCCTTATGTGTGATTTTTGTGACTAGTGTCTTGATATACAATCCTCATGTGTTAATCCTACTCCTACCACTTAGTTCATGAGAGTTGTGCTACTCCTAATACGACAGGAGACCATCCATCAGCTCATTGCAATGTTGATCGTTCATTATTTTTGGTATTTTTGACAATATTTTTTAAAAATACCAATAATTCACTGCATTTTTTCGTAAATAAGGACTTAAAATAAAATATTTTACTAGTTTAATTGTGTAATATATAGTGTGTAGTAATAGTGTATAATTCACTTAAAGGCTGTTTTTCACGCACTTATTTGAAAATTCATCATTATTGCATGTAATATAAGCAAATTTTCTAATTCCTGTTTTCTTCTTTTCAGGTAAGCGGAAATGGATTTAAAACGTATTTTGTAGTATCTATATCGCGTTTTTAAGGACACGTACGGTATGTAATTCATATTTTTTTTCCATTTACATATTCATTGTCAACCATTAGAATCTCCCATCTGCAAGAGAAAGTAGAAGAACACTCACTAATTGTTTATAATGCCTCGCTATTTCCTTTCTAAAAACTCCCGATCGGGATTCATAACGTAATTCCAAATTCGCACGGACGTTTCGATGATTCAAAGCGATTCACGTAATGTGTCGTCCTTTTCACTTTTTCGCAAAGCCAAAATAGATTTTTTGCGTTAATGCATTTTCCGGGAATTTTGTCCCGCCGATGGCACAATAGGCAATCGGGAAGGTTGTCGAACGTGACTGCGCCCGTTATGTCCATGCATCGGAGTGTAAAATTGAAGTGACTGAAGTATGCGCCAGATGCAAGGGTCCGTTATAACCATGACACCGCTCTAATATTCACGCGAAAACAGGTTTCGATTGCGAATTAGTTTACGAATGGAATTTAGCAGCGCCTCTACAAAATGAGTGTGCGTCAGGGAATAGTGTTAGGACCACTTTCATTTGGGTCACTTCACGACTCTATGAAAATAATTAACGAACGAGGTATCAATCGGCAATCATTTCTACGAGTTATTTTTAATCGCTTTCGACTAATTTTGATTCATAAACGTGGTGCACGAGTTTAATTCACCGCAATTAAGGAAGTAAAGTGATTTAGGACTGTAACCGCGGGTCATATTCATTACGGAATGATCGCTTTCATCATACGAGTCAAACCACGTTTTGATTGGAATATCACGAAAAGTAAGAATGGCTGTAGTGAACTTTGAATGCGGGAGAGAACGAAATTACGTCTTGTTACGTCTAATTTGCATGTGAATTGTAATTGTGACGGATTCAATTCTTTTCGAACTACACTCTACATTACAGCAATTTCTATTTCCGAATGGGGAAAAAATTTTGTTTAAAAACGTTAACCATATTACAATTATGAATAAAAGTTTTTTGTTTAAGTGATTTAAAAAAAGGAAAGCTGTATGAATGGTAAAATTTTCATTTCATTATTAGCAAGTAACGTTGTAATGCTGCGTAATGTAATTCGTGAATATAAAATAAATATCAGAGCATCAAACATCGAGGTAATTTATCAGAGATATCTACTTCAAAATCCTCCTGTTCTAGTATATTTTCCAAGAAATAAGTGTGAATTTTCTTTACCAAATAATAGCTGGTTCTGATTTTCATTTGGCTGATTGATAAGTCAACCAATATTTTTCACTTTATTCGGGCTTAGAAAAATCACATTCTCAAATGTAAATGTAAATCTCGTACCTCAAATCCCTCTTTAATAAATAATATTCTCATCACATCTCATAAGCTAAACCACCATCTCGAAGTCGATATTCCAGCCCCCTACCTGTTTAACACATTTATATATACGCCTCACACCCTCAGAATTTTCACCTGCGCATCTCTACGCATGTATCGCACTTTCATATACTTCTCGCCCTGGGGCATTGGCCGCGCTATGGTTCACTGCGTATGCGGCCAGATGGGATTTGAAGGCGTTGGGCCCTTTGACGGGGGCAAGAGTGGAGTTTCATGTCACCCATATGCTCTCGGGACCACCGAGGTCCCGGCGTCTCATTGGCCGGCTAATGAACCCCTCCAGCATCCTATTTTTATCTCCCACCACGGTGGACCTAGGATTCCCTCCGAACTTAGCCTACGTTACTAGTGGGACCTTGTCGCCTGATCTGTTGGACACAGTACGATCGCATGACTTATAGAGTTCCTCTTAATTGATACACTGACGGTACTCGGGTTCGAAAGCGATTTGGTTCGAGTATGTCAATTAGATATTTACACGGAGGAGGAGACAATTTCGCGAGCGAAAAAGTTTTCTTGGAAAGTGTATCAATGTTATATTTATCTAACAACCTCGTGGTGATCTACGCTGTAATTCATTTACACTATTTAGGAACATAAAATTTAGAGAAATTATGATATATTTGGTGTGATAATTCGACATCGTACATCTTAATTTCTTCATTGACTTTGCTTCCCATTTAATTAAAGTTTTTGTTACTTAATTCTATCATGACTTCTAGTTTAGTAAGAGAATCGTGTTTAGATTTAAGTGTAGTTTACATCTTATTAATATTTATTGAAGGGAATATAAAACTATTTTGATGAAAATTTGAAGGGCATTAACTTGTCATTTTATCTTTACAATTCAAGAAGCACGATTTTTTTATTTTTTGGTATTCTAGAAATAAATAAATAAATACAAATGGGAAATGCAAGTGATCCATCATCGTTCTCACAAAACACCGATCTTTCTAAATAATCTAAAACTCTGCCAACAAACCTAAATCTGCCATCATTCCGTCCGTGCAGGTGACCGCTATATTTCCCAGAGGCCGTGATACGTCACAATCCCTCCGAAAGACAGTTAACGCGGCTATCGTTCACTTTCCGAACCATGTCCGCCCACACTCCATAGCTTTCTCTTTCCCAGTGAATGGGTTAGCACTTTCGTTGAAAGCGACCAAATCACAGGAGAGACGGATTGCGCGCGTAGGCCATCTTGCGTCACTCGGAAATGCGTCCGGGAATTTGAAAAACGCAGAGTATTTCGGAGCAAAAACTTCTGCGTGAATGGGATTTAGTGTAAATTCTCCACTTTAAATTCCTATCCGTTAGGGTGTTATTAAAGAATTACTTCTTCTTTTCATATTTTAGAAAATTACGAGAATATTTTCGTAATTAATTCATTAATATTGTAGAGATTAAAAAGGATGCTGGTAACGGTGATGTTATAAATACGTTTAAAGGGAATGTGAATGGAGAGTTGACGGTATTTTGAATGATAAATTTAGATTAATTGAAATTAATCTTTCGCGATTGATGGTAAGTTCTTGAACAGATGAAGTAATCTTACCATGCTTAGTCACCTATGGCATATCCTTTGAGTTGGGAGCATAGATGGCTTCAGAATTCAATATAAATAGTTTGTAAAGTGTTGATAGGTAATAACTAAAATTACTTAGAATAAACAAGAGAAAAAACTATCAAAACTTCAGTATTCAATCTTATGATGTATAGGAGTAAATTTAGACTCTGATAAAAATATTCGCTAAATAATAAACACCATAATAAAATTGTGTAAATATGCCTAATTTTCATGATATAATAATAGAAAAATAATATTTTACTCACCGCAAACAACAGTTTTATTTAAAGTAACTAAGCAACTGTAGAGGGAATTCGATCGTTAGATTATTAGCTCTGCTAAACATTGTAATATTTGAATTAATGATTTGGGAAATAAAATGGTTTTGAAATACGACAACACTAATCAAAAGCTAGAGAACGTAATCAAAAAACAAAAGAGAAATGCATCGCGAGAGGAACATACGCGTATAAAAAAATACCACCCTCGAAAGTAACGACCGCCTCTTACAAGAGATGTCACAGTGGCCGTTAACGTACTGTTTCCCCTTTAACAACACGAGCAAGGCAATGAGAGCGTACTCATGTACTGCGTGATGAAGTACTATCGCCGGAGCATTAACGCGCTCTTAAACGCATCGTTAAGAGCGGAGCATGACGTACGACTCGGGGAACAAAAGACGGTCGAAATAAAAAATGGCGCCGATTATGAATTTGGCTCGGTGGCGGTTTGTGATGGCCGAGAAGAAAAGGCGGGATTAGGATGATAAAAAAGGAGGGATACGCAGGTTCTATTGCGGCCGTTATGGATCGCCAAAAAACTCGCTCGTATGCAGTTGTATGGGTGCAGAAAGCGTGTTGGTATACATTAATCTCTTGCGGACTTGCCTTTCCAGCTACGTTAATTCACCTCTCCCAGTTATTAGTCCAGCACCCAGTAATCCGCTCGCTTTTTCTCGGACCTATGGATAACTGCGAGCGCTGCCCAAAGGTGGCGTTCGGGAGGCGTGTTTACGAAGGAAAAAAATAGAGGGCACGCCCGGATGGCACTTTTGTCTCGCGGCTTAAATCTTGCCCGCTTTTGATACGTTTTAATCGGATATTACGAGAGTTTCGGGGATAATTTGAGTTGCGGATAAAGGAGGAGCTCGTAGTGGAATTGAAATTCGGGTGCTGTTGAGGGAATGGGTAAACGGATACCGGTGCTTTTTTTGTTCATCTCGTGCTATTTGGGTCAATACGTGTGGGAACATAACAGATATATATATATAGTATATTAGGATTCGCGTCTTATTCATGGAGATGAATTGACTCCTGATGATTATTTTTCTGAAAGTATGAGGAATCCTCTTATAAATATTTTATTATTTTTTGAATATATCCGTGATGATGAATCCTATATGATTCAAACCGGATTATCTCTCTTCTATTAAGATTCTTAACAACTGTAATCTTGTTGTCATGATACTATTGTTTATCGTAACTAAGCACAATTTACTGTCATTAGAGTTTCTCTTCGGAATCTCTATGGAACATTCTTCAGGGTTGACATTGAGTTTGGTTAAATAACCGAATAAAATATCATTGGTTTTAGCAACCAAGAAATCACATCGTTCACAATCCACGAAACTCTTATATAGATCATGATAATATATATATATATATATATGTAAAATGATGAGTCAGCAAATCTCAGCAAAAGAAATGAGTTATTATATCAAGGATAGGAGAATATCTAAGAATATCCAGAATAACTAGGAATCTATGGATAGAAACATTATAATTAATGTTACGGATATTCAACGGTAATCAATCGAAAAATCTCAGTTTTTCATCGTTAGGTATATTAACCTATAGCTTGCTGTAAGCAAGCACACCTTTACTCGTATATTATATGATTCATGTCTTATTGAAACAGTGTTGTAAATGACAATGAAATTTTCGTCAAAAACAATATCTCGGAAGTGATACTTTGAGCTGTTATAATATTCTTATGTCTCTAAGAAAAAGGATAATGAAAGGATTAATGAATGAGGAAACCATATCACTTGTTCATTTTAAACTTTATTTATGCCCCTCAATAATTTAAAATTTTATACTCAATATAATTCAATGAGAAACACGGCCTAATACTTGTCTATGCACTCCTTTTCGTCAATGATAGAACTTTAGCTCTCTAACCGTAAATAATCATGATTTCGGAAATATTCACGGGATATTAGCCGAGTTAATATTGTACATATCGACGTTTCGGCACCTTCCTCTGGTGCCATCTTCAGGATCCATCACACACGATCCTTAACAATCATGATTTGTTATTTAAATATCTGATAGCAGACATCTCAAAAACTATTCATTCTCTTTATATTTTCACCTAATTATCTTATTTTTGTCCCTGAGAATTAATCTCTTTTGAACAATTGAGTTTCGTAAGTAGCCTTTGATCAATATATTACATCAATTTGAACACCCTATCCCCTGCTTTACGCGTCATCCATACATTATATCCATAAGGGATATAGGACTGAATTACTGATTTTTTAATTTTTTTCCGTTTGAATCAACCCAATCATATCCAACGAGAGGTACATATTAATCCTTTACGTCTCTCTTTGATTATTTTGATTAGGAACCCCGTATAATTAAACCCCTTTTTTTAAAAAAAATCTCCATCTCGAATCAAAGCCCCCCTACGATTCTCTTTTGGAATCCTTTTTGGCGTAGTTAATAAAAATGCACGGATTCCCAATTACGGGAGCTGCATTTCTCCCACCCCCACCTTCATCTTCCGATGCATCTCACCTTTTCGACCAACGAGTCCACAAAAAAAAGGTGCTTCAGATCTATTCGTATTCCCCATTCAACTCCCCCGAGAATATATTTTTTATCTCAAGGGGAATATAAAAGGAGCCGCCCATTCAGCATCCACCAGACTAAATTAATTAGCCGAATCGGATCGATCCAAGTCTTCCATTGAATGGGACATGAACGATGCCAATTCCGTCCAATACAACTTGTCCTCCGGATATAAAGGAAGACGGGGGTTTTCATGCCTTCAAACTCGGTTGTCAATGGCGGTTTTTTTATACGCGCCTTTTTTGTTTGATTTTACGATATCCATGGCTACTCGTCCCGCCCTATCTCTCTTATATGCTCTCTCCCGGGAGATCAAAAGTTTCGCCGCTGAGGAGGATCGTTTTTGAGTGGTGGTTTTATTTTACAGGAGTGGATTAGCGTAATTATTACAGACGAAAGGGTAATCAATAGAGTGATGGAAACAAGTGGAGGATGGAATGCTTTATTTTTTTGGTCTCTCAGTTGATCGTGATTATGAGTCAAAGTTACGCGGTGATTATTCTCAGGGTTCTAGAAGCTCTCGTCTGTGCAATGGGGAGAAGTTTGGACTAAAGATGGGCACGTGTCGTAACAGTTGTTGGGGTCACTCCATTAAAAGAGAGTGTTTATTTTCAGATGATAATGTGGAGTTTGAAATGTATAAAATCAATGGTTATTTGATCTAAACTACACATCTTTATGAAATGTAGGGATGAACCTGGGTCTTGAAGAAAAAGAAACCAAAATGGTTATATATTCGAGAGATGCAGTTTCGTAAGCGTAATAAAGTAAATTATTTCTCACGTAATATTCTTCCTATTTTGTAAGTAGGTTTAATGAATAATTGCTGAGAAAACGGAAATATTTTTCTAATAATTCCAGCATTCAGTTAAATATATTTTACTCGTCATGAAAAAGATATAATGCAAAATTTTCGCAGTGATTTATGATTTGTTAATAAATTTTATTATTTCAAATCAATGTATGCAGTTTCATATACATTATCTACCGCAATAAAATTATTCTGAAAGTATTGTTAAAATTACAGAAGTTATTTTTGTAATATTTAGTTAAATGTATCACTTATATTCATAATTTTAATTGAAACCAAATCAAAAGTAATGTCTAATTACGTTTGGAAAATTTATTCCATGCAAAGATAGAATAAAAGTAGAGCTAGAGATACATATATATTGTACTAATAGGTATACGTTTATGAAAAATTAATAGAATGTACGTAATATTTGTTTACAATATGCAACCATACGAACAAAAACTACTTGTAATATATGCATAATACACTAAATTCTTTCTATAATTAATTAATTGCATTTCTTTCCACTCCTCTACTTTCTATGATAGTTTTTTTCCTACTTTCATCATCTATGCATCGATATCGAGCGTAGAACGGAAGGTATCGGATCCCCACTGATTGACCGTCTGCATTTTCCCTTTTAAATTCCATCGGCCATTTGACTCTCTCGATCCATGAATAAGTGGATGGTTTAGAAGGCTTTAATGACCCCCTTGTCCAGGGCCCTTATTAAAGGCGTGGACTCATTCATTATTGGATGGGCCAGAGAGGAAGGCGGAATTGCAAGAGGCCATTGTCCGTCGGTAATTCACGCTCCATGCGATCAATTATTAAAGGCTTCGTTTTAAGGTGTCAGGATCTCATCTTTTTATACCTTTATACTCTCCATCTCTCGATTAAAGATCTTTAATTTTATTTTATTATGCTTCGGACATTGTTACGAGATGGAATTCTAACGTTAATTCTCGTGATAGTTTAATTAGACTGTGGGGTGTTTTAAATCGTAAGCTTTCATTTTTCAATTGTTACCGTGCATAATTTATTTAGCGATACTTTATTGAGAAATTTTTAGAGTTATACTATTTAAAAATTTAAAATTCATTCACGAGTTAATTGTATTCTTAAAATAATAACCTTTTTATTTTTAGCATATTTTTGATGCTAGAGAGCAAACTAAGAAGAAAATATAAAGGTTTGAGAGGTTTATAAGCAGTTCTTACAAATTTAATCATATAATGAAATATATTCGGATAAGAATAATAAAATTCTGTAGTCATCATTTGTCAAACTTTTACTCAGAAATTGGATAAGGTTAAATTACATATTTTAGAAGAAAAACTGTATCTCCTCCTAATAAACAATCCCAATTGCTGTAACAATTACATTATGCCTTGATATGTTGAGCACAATGATCCGTAATAATGTCAGAACAACAGTAGCAATCCTTAGATACGGTTGAAGACAAGTATAACTTTAGACAGCATATATAACCCGTTAGATCGAGTTGAATGTATACGAAAATCAATCACAACCCACACTACTTAAACTCTGACGTCGATACTTTAACACCGTTCTGATTTTGAACGATGGACATCGTTGTCTTTGGTCCGAAAACGTGTTCGATACCACATCAATCCACTCCCGCTCGTCTCAGTTTCTTTTTTTTCATCCAGTAGATGGAGCTTTCTGGACCAGATATTATTTCTCATAATTCCCACCCTCGGACATTTTTTCCCTCGCAAGAGAGAACTCCATAAAGTTTCCCATCCATGTCGCGGTTCAAAGCACGCGTACATGTCGGACATCGGAGGGAAGTTGAGTGGTCCAGAAGGAAGGGGATGATCAGTGAAAAGTTTATGGCGCTTTCAATCAGTTATCGTTAAATTGCCTGTCACGGAGCAATAAGTCAATTTGGGTGGACGCGTCATTTTAATGTTCTATGAGTAACGAATGGGGCAGGAAGGATATGGTAATATCAGTGCCACCGAAACAGGAAATGCATCCAATACAGGACGTCTCCCGCCATGATTCACGCGTCTCGGCCTGACCCAGTTCTGGAATTAGATGTGCGTTAATGCGACATTTGTGTTATGTTCTGCTCTGTAATGCGTCACTGATTAGCCTGTTTTGTGTTTCGTAAGGGTAAAATATTCCGCTCTTTGTTCGACGTACGTATCTTTCCGGACATTTAGGTTTTAAATACGAGTACAATGAGTATGTTGCAAGTAATGGAGTCAAATGAGAATTAACTGGATGATTAACGATCAGGAATGAAACATTAATCAAGTTTAGTCTATTGAATTATTTAATAGTTTATTTACGGAATAAAGTGCTCATTGTTACTTATGTATAATATAATGATTCTTTTTAAATTATATAAACAAAGTTATATATTCCTACATTTTTGCGAATAAAACTGCCGACTTGGTTCTATAACATTATGGTTATATGAAAGATGCTATTTCTGCAGACTAGTTTATTGGTACATGGAACAGGAAAAAAAATTAAAAAGACATGTTATGGGGAATGTCAAAACTGTATAGATCACGATGTCGTCCATGTCGAGCTATCAGTGTCAATCAGTGTTTACCTATACTAAACAAACTGAAACCTTCTGAAGTTTTTCTTTTTGTTCATCTTCCTATTTCTAAACTTTCGTAATAGATTCGTTAAAGCTAAATGTCACTCACGAACAGTATGATGGGTTTTATACGCGATACCTCATATCATCATGTAATATCTTCCGGTTAAGTCCCCGTCTCGTTAATAAGGCAATGCTTGCCTTGATCGCTAATGCTCCGGATACCTTACCTAGCAACGGGGGTGCATTGTTATGAGGAGGCAAGGTTAATGATATCCCATAAGAAGTAACCTTTGACGATGCAGAAAATATCGTACGTAAGCCTACAAAGTTACCGAATACATTTTTATGTCCCCTAACCGTAAAGTAAACAAAATCCGGACTTTATAATCACCTAGTAACCGTGGCGTTGGCAAGGATAAAATTCCATTAACGCGCTCACGGTAATTCACGATCATAAGATAGGTTAATGTATCGGGATGTATTCCGAGTAACTCTGCAGGAGCTGGGACGGAGACCATGTCAATTAAGGCAAGATTTGAATGAGCGGATGGTCTTAGCGCATCATAATGAGAGTCGCAGTTTTGGTCCATTAACGACGTCACATTACGCCCACCCTCAATTTTTCGCCCATGAGGAGTTTGCATCTGGAATCGCGGGGCCTGCACTTAATGGGCCCACGCCCTTGGCCTTCGCAAGAGGGCGCCCCAAGAGATCTTTGATAAAAAAAGTAACACAGCACACGCTATGTGAATGGCTCGAGTAAGGGACGGTATCCTGTCTGGATGGGTTGCATAAAAATTAGGGGAGTATCCCAAAAGGGTGCAGATGTTTAAAATCGTGAGATCTAAATGATGAGGGGGCATCCTCATCATTTAAGTAAGGGGGTTTCGTAGCTTTTTGTACCCTTAAAATGTTCCAACTGTCTTGGCCATTCTTGGAGTTTCTTCGTCTGGGAATTGTTTATAGCAACTGTTCCGAAGGAGCTACGTAGTTAAGGGAACGCCTTCGTATAAATATGCCTTAAGTTTGGCTGTAAATGGTTAAAGCTATATGAAAGCGGTAGGTATCATTGTAAATCGGTCCTATTTAATGTGTCTTTTTGTTGTTTCCGCTTGCTTCGTCCTTAGTCGTGATGTTGATATTCGAAGGCGAGAGGAGATGTTTGTTGAGGAAGTTAGAGTTACAGAAAAATATTTAATGTGTCATGTACATAGAGTTTTGGATTTTAAATGTCAAGTTTGACTCCATTTTATTTTTTAAGAGCCATTATGACAATTTCATGAAATACTAAAGCAGAAAATAAGTTAGAAACAAGGAATTTCTCAAAACTTTAATATCTTGATATTTTCAATTATATCCGGGTTGTATTACGATTCCAGCAGAAGTATTGGAAACTATGTTTTTACAAGGTATAAAGGTATACTTTGATCTTGAACTTTTTAGGCCGTAATATCGTGATAAAAGTATAACTTTTCTATACTGAGAGTAAAGAGCACGACAGTTAATCCTCATTTTCAATTAGTAATTACTTAGTTGCTCTAGTACACTCGTCCCTTAATCTATTAAACATCTTGATATAGTTACATTTCGTCTTAATATTCTCGTTCTATTTCGGAGTAGAATTTTAGCTTCCAAGTAAATCGACGGCTATAAAGTCCTAAAATAGAATCTGTCGATTTTTACTTCAAACGAGATGTTTTTACTTCGAAAAACTTTCTAATTTTAGATACCAAAATTGCTTTACGAGACTTTGAATTCGCTCGAAATATTTCTAGCGAATCTCCTCATAAAAAAAATCGCCTTACTCCACCCGCATGCAAATCCCTCGCCTCCGTTTATTTCAAAGGGGAGAAAAAAGGTTCATTAGAAGCGAGTCACATCCCTGACGAAAAGAATTCGCCTCGTGTAGACCACCTTGGGAGGCATTTAACTCCTCAAGCACTCAGTTCCATCCTTTAGGGTTTCCTTTCAAACACTGGCGCCCTCTCCGTCAATGCTTTTAAACTTCCAGACGGTTTCCTCGACAACGCGAAGACGTGAAAGGGTGAGTCGTTCCGAAATGACAGAAGCAGTTGCTTTAGAAAGGAGTATGGAATTGGCGTGTCGAAAAGACAGGGCGGGTTATGGTAATTCGTATCGCTTATTATTCCGATGTTTCAAGAGCGAAACATCATCTCTCTCTCCCTCGCGGATCCAATCCCTTCATTTATTTGGCTAACTGCTTCTCGTGGAGGCACAAAAACGCTGTTTCTCATTCAGGCGTAGGTTTTAGTTAGGGAATGGTTGTAGAAAAGGGAGAATGGGTATAGCGGGGTGAGGCTAGTAACTGTTGATTTTTATCGACCTCAAAGGGTATTCTTATGCACAATTAGTGTGCACTTATGTACGAACGATTACGCACAATTCGGTGGTCATATACATTAACAGAATTCTAGATGTATAATGCCATTCGTATTGGATTGAACATAAATTTGTTACCTATCACAATTTGAACATGGATAGTTACGCAATAAATATATTTATATTTGGATAAGTTTCAGTTATGTTTTGAAAAAATTGATTTTAGATATCAGAAATAATAAATTTTTATAGTTTCAAGCAACCAGAAAGTAATTAAAGGGTCTATATTCAGTTGTATAATTTTCCTTCATTTTTAAGTTCCCAATATTTTTTCATATTATCTTGATTAGTCAAATATTCTGACTTCTAGATTCACTTCACATTAAATGAAACTCTTCATAATTTTTCGCGATAATACCAAACTTACGTTCGAAAATTATTTATTATAATGTATCGAAATGTTAAAAATAGTATTGTACATAATCTCATTTATCATTCACCAATATCGTAATGTTTACTAAAATCTAGATTTATTGCTTAATATTGCAAACTCTTTTATCAAAGACTAAAGACTATTGATTAAATTTGATGAGGTCACAAGCTATAGACGTAAAGTACAAGAATGTTAGCACAAATCAATCTTTGGATACTTTAATAAGGCTGATTTCGAGTATATGTTTATAATATCATATTTAAGGAAGTTGTAAAGCAGCTATTGCAGCAAAATTTTCCTTCTAGATATTTTATGAGTATTTTTCTCTCGCCCATTTCCTTCGATCGAATCACCCCGTCTAAATATTTATCCTTCCCTACGCAAAACGGTCTCCATCGAGACAGAATAACTCCGCCGTTCCAATTACACATACACACTCTCTTCTTCCGGGTCCATCCTTTCAAAAAGAGGATAGCTACACAAACGCTCGAATTAAAAAAGGGGGCGGGGCTTAATTCAAATTGCCCCGAGGCGTAACAAGAGCCTTCATCATTAAGAAAACGCACGGCACTCTGGGAAATGAAAAAAAGCGAAGTTTTTCCACCCTCCGCTGCGGGAGACTCATTTATGCATCAGAGGGAAAAATTCTCGCCGAGCGTGAATGGGAAGCAGGTGCAGCGGGAGAAAAAAAGACGAAGCTCATTTTGAGTTCGCTAATGTAGAGGATTTTAGAGTCCATTATGTCCGGAAAAAACTCGCATGGGATACGCGTATGTGCGTCAAAGAGAAGGTGCATGCAGTGTGATGTGCGAGGGTTAAAAAAGTGGTCATCCAAGGGGATGGTTATAAATGAGAGTACAGCGACTTGAAGGAATATGTGTGATATATTTAATAATAAGTATATATTATCGACTTTACGCATTACGATTGTCATATCCAAATTGAAGCTATAACAAAGACAGTTCCTATTATAAAGATAATGGATTTGCTAAAGAATTCTTAAAGCTGCATCAAATTTTTGCTAGATTTCTTTTATTTTTACTGTCTCCTTGTTTCTCAATGAATTTAACGAAAACATTTATCAAATTTAACAAATATTTTGTAGAATAATGAGAGTTTGAATTATTATTATACAAAAGAGAGCTAATTTTGTTGCAATAATCGTTTGTTTTTCATAAAAGTGATGTTGTGAGTTATAGTTTACGTAGGTTTTACTTTTTTTAACTCTTTCGATCTCTTTGTATTACCATGGTTACTAATTTAAAGAATATTAGAATCAGCGATAGATAATGAATTGATGAAAAAGGTTCGTGGATATTTAGAAATTAAATTTGATTATCCATGTTCCTGAATACGTATTCTTTTATGTTTCCTTCCTATTTGTTACTGTTCTGTAGCGAGAGTTTAGTCAAATCCCATCGGGTTGATTTCGAATGGAACAATGTTGAATGGATACAAAAATCCGAATCAAACTCTGTTCTGAATAATCAGTACGTACTGCACTCAACACATTGGCGTAAAAAAACACACAAACACGACTCTTTTCTCTCGAATCCCCTATTATTTTCCTCTCTCCATTTTCGCCTTTGACCCTTCCTTTCTCACACTCTCACGCTGTTTATACTTTCGGGGGAAATCGGCTCTCAATGGATTATTATTTGCTCCCTTTCATCTCACAACGGCTCGAAAAAATCGGATCCGAATTCGTACTCATTCACCTGTGCGAAACAGTTATAACCATTATAAACTCTACCTCTCAAGAATATTCCGATCGCTAAGAAATTTACGTGATGGGTCTTGCGTCGAGAATCTTCCAAATATCTATAGGTTCGATTACAGTTTCATTCCATCAATATCTCCATCCATTAAAAATGCATCTTTTCCAGATATGGAATGAATATCTTTCACTTTCACTTCCGATATGATTCTCTGTTCGACAAAGGGTCATTATATCGAAGTCGTTTTTTTTCTATAAACGCGAATGAAAGAGAGGGTGGACTTCTTGATTCGGAAGGATGAGGTGAACGTGGAGTGCAGTTCGTGATTAAAAAGTGCTGAGAGTTGGAAACGCTCCTAAAGGGTGGCGTTCCGTGGTCCATTTGCAGAAGGGTGTGGTAGTGGATGTTGCAAGGAAAGTATCAGATGGGTGATAGATGGGTGTGGTGCTGAAATTCCCCTTGGTGTGCGGAAGTATTTGGAAAATATTTTGTCCAAAAATATCAGCTTTACGGTTGAATGTATGCATTATGTGGGGATTATTATATATTAGGTGGGGAAAGGGAATGAGTCTTCACTGAAGGATAACAGGAACAAATTATTAGCAAATCAAGTTACTTTTACAATGTTCATTTCTTTGAGATTTCTGAACCTCAATTTATATATACTGCTCAAAGCTTTCCATTATTGACATAGTTCAACATATTTAGTATATAATACGTAATTTTTTAAGTGTAAATTGAAGGGAATCAAAATTTCAAAAGTAAACAAGACGATGACTGAAATATTTTCTACAATTTAAATTTAAGTCTTTAAGTATATCAGCTGTAAAATTTACTTCTTTAGTATGTAAAATAGATTATTTGAAGCCACTAACATAAAATGAAGTTTCTGTTCTGCATTTTTTAAAACAAAAATCGTGCTATGAAAATAATATTTATACTAAAAAATATTTGATAAATTGAGAATAGCTGCGCGAAATTTTTTCAGCTTCACCTTATAAAAGAATTATAAGGGATATCTTCGGCAATTTTGCTACCTCGCTTTAATTTTAGCCCACTGCGATGTTTTTAGCACAGATAGTAGTGCCACTCATATTTCCCATTCCAGAAAATACCAGTAGAGAAGTAGAAATTCTAGATAAAATCGAGATTTCCTAGAAAAGATCTGGAGCCGTATTTCGAAAAGAGATTTAATGACCGAAATCCGATTACCTGTAGAGCGGGGATTTTTCAAGCATTTGCAGAAGCCATTGTGAGTCCGTGTGTGCTCAGTTGCGGTAACCAATACTGCTTTGCGATCAATATTACATACAAGTGCATCTCAAGAACACATTCAGGCGTGACACTAAACGGAAATAATGTGTTGAATACCGCTGCGTTAGGAAAAAGGAGTTCTTTCGTGGAACTCAGAGCTAACAAACGCATTTTTGGGAGCTAAGTATAGCTATGCAATAGAGATTTTTATGGAATTTCGTGAAAGACTAATTGAGATAGGTTTCTATGGTGATAAAAATACTACAAATTATTTGGTTAAAGTGATTGGAAGATCTTCCTAGTAATATGTTAATTTATCTAGCTATCTTTAATTTTGTTATAAAGGTTATTCATATTTTTCATTATAATTGAGAAAATTAATTTTCTCGGGAGTTTTTTTTTGTATATTTGGAGTATATTTTAACTTTTATTGGTATTATTATTGTGGGTTTATTTTTCCAACTAAATGATAAATCATTTACCATTTAAACCATTTATTACGGAAACTATATTTAATATGATAAAGCAATATTTCCCAAATAAATATCTAAAATTAACAGTAATTCAATACTATTATTTAACAATGACATATTAAAACCAAATTTAAATTTGACATTAAATGTTACTGTGTGGAAAAAATGGCGGGTGTATTTCATCATAAATATACTAATTGAATGGTAAATTAAAAGGATTGTACAGAACATAGTTCGTAACTGATGTATAACTATAATATTTTATCTATTTGATTAATTTTTATTTAATGTAAAATTCTTTTGTCCTACAAATCTGTCCATTCTTATATCTTATAGCCAGTAATTGAAGTTAGAAAATAACAAGTATGATATTTCTTTAAAACTAACGTACTTTTGGTCATTGTTTGTTTCCCTTTAGTTGCAAAAACCATTGGAACATTAAATCATCGAAATAATGCTCATGTTTGATATGCGCGCATGATAGTTTATGTAGTTCATTTCCTTGTTGACCCATACTATTTATGAATAAGGAAATTTCCCATATCTAAACTGATATGTGTATAAATTGCTGGAATGCATCTGTTTTAAGGATAAATAAGGAAATGTATGCTATATAAACTTATAAATATTTAAATTTCCACATGCATGTTATGTCTACGATATAGACAAATATGGAAACTGTATATGGTTTTAATCCATACTTTAATGCAAAAATACTGAAATTTATAAAGTGAATTCTAACGTACGCGTTGCTAAATATATATCCCCGGAGATCCCAAAATATTTCTCTTCGAGCAGCGAAATGATAAGATCTCGGGATGGAAAAAGCTTTGAAAGGCTACGTGGCCAAACCTAGATGCGGGCCATCTTTCAAGCAAACACACCCTTTTTTCTATCTTACGAACGCGTTTGTTCTGAAAAAAGACCCGCCAGCAGAAATAATAAAAGTGAGCGGAAGATAGAAATTCGTGTAACGGTACGTAAAGAAATGCGTGAGAAAAAAAGACAAAACTTTGTGAACAGAAGATTCAGGAAAGGGTTACGTAAGGCGGTGCAAAGGAGTGGGTGCATGCGGGAGAGCAAAGACTTACAGAAGACTCTTTGAGGATTAGACAAAAAAGGCGATGTTAAACGCACGGGATTTTGGTAACGCTGTGAATTGATACGCAAAAAAGCGGGAGATTTCGTAGGAAAGGGAAAATGGAGTAGGAAATCTAAACGCGTGCTCTAGGGAGCGTGTTTTGTAACGCTCCGCGAGTTTGTTACGCCCACGCGTGTTATTCTTCCCGGGGACGTTTTATTTCCTGATAATAGAGGCGGTTCACAAAAGGATTTAAGTCCATTATGAACGAATTCTCTCTCTTCTTGACTATTTCGACGGATTATGAGTGTTTCGCGCCTCACTATTGAACTCTCCGAGGTTTTGTTTTCGCTCTGACGTGTGTGGGATTGTCGCCTCCGGCACGTATTATGACACGTTATTTTAATTCCGTCTTTGTTTGGGTTTAACATGTCTATAATATCTTATTTACACCTTTAACTTCTATACATTTGTGTTTACCCATAAAAAACTCAATCGGTATTTTTACAAATAATAATTACTTCACTATGGATACGTTTTCTGTAATTATTTTTATAGCTTCAAGTCGTATTCCTTCTACAGTAAATAAATCCGATATTTTATGAGCAAAATGTTTAAACTAATATTAAAATAGATGAAGCGCTTAAATGTTAAATATAATTGTTGTCAGTTGAAATTAATTTTTACTTGAAACTTAGTTACATAAAAAAATTACTCATAGTTATTTTATATCGAGTTTGGTGTCTCTGGTATTGCTCAAAGTAAAATGAAGTTGCTATCCTTCGGAACAGCGTATGATTTATAAAAACAGGGCAACGTATTTTAATGTCATTAGTTCCATACATACATTTATTATTTACCTCATAGTATAAAATATTTTTAATACGATGATATCAGAATTTGAGTATATTTTTATAATTTTACAGTAGACAAGTTCGGAATTCTTGAAAATTTTCCTCATTCCGTTTGTAGTTTTACGGAATCCCTGCTCAGGATTTTAGTCCCGTTCCCGGGCTTTGCTCTCGTAGCTAATCAGCATATATAATGAACATTACGTGGCTCTTCTTTCGCAACCTCTAACGCAACAAACTGCACGTTCTGTGTCGTGAAGAAAGAGCCTCTCTTTAGATTAAAAGGAATCTTTCATTTGATCTCAGCGGAGAAAGTGATGAGAAATTCGAGGATAAAATGCTAGACTAATCAAAGGAAGCGCAAAAGAGAATGGCGGTGTACGCTGCTTCAAGAGTAGATCAAAGTAGAGATGCTAGAAGAAAAGGTCCCAAAGTAGAGGAATTTTTCTCAAAGACGAGTGCTTCAAAAGAGGAAAAAAAGGAAAGATGGTTTGGACATCATTTGTGAAGAGCTACTAACCAGCATCTTTTTTTTCTCGTCGAGGACAGTTGCGTAGCGTAAACAAAGAAACGGATGAGGGCGGAATGGTTTTTGAAATTTGTGGGCGTGGATTCAAAAAAAGGACGTGTCTTGATCACTACGCACCAAAAGGATGTCACCCCTGAAAAGGAAAGTAAAGAAAAAAGGGTTGTGTGTGCGTGGCTGTTCCTTCCGAGCGAGTTTACGGTTTTCTCGAGTTGTCTGTGAGGATAATTTGCTCGTAATTAGATTGTTAAGTGTGTCGATTCAAAGGAAGTAAATGCGTATAACTAGAAACGTGTATGCCTGAATATTACGTATATAATCAACCAGTAATTCCTAACTAAATTCTAAACTTAATTCAGTACATGATTACACAGCCAGGAAATATTTAGTTTAATTGGGTTGGAACATAATAAAATCAGTAATCAAGCATCGCTATCAAACCCTTAAAATAAGGACAATGATATCTTAAAATCGCGATTTATAAGCAGTAAATTTGTGCTTTTATACAAGGCTTATTTGATGTGGTAATAGGTGGAAGTGTGCTTTACCAAAAGATTCAGCCAAACAATTTAGAGGGAAGATAAGCTAAAATAAAAGGGCTATTCAGACGATATTTGAACACCTTACAAAATAGTGTAAATGAAGCAATAATTATTTAACATTTTAGTCATATATTTAAAATAGGAAATTTATAACTAAATAACCGAGAGTGAAGGTGTGCATAGTCTATTTGATGAACACTAACCTGTTAATTTTTTTAAATATCTGATTATTCAATTTAATTACATGCCTTTCAAAATGCGGATTATTTACCTTTGAAATTGGTAAATAGACTCCTAATTAATGATAAAAATAGGAAGGTTCCGTATTCTTTAAGAGGAAGTTTATAAAATCTGACATTATCAGCTTGTTTATTTTTATCTATTATAAGAGAATACTCGACGTTCAAGCCAGTATAGATTTGACATATGAATTTGGAAAAGGCATTTCCTGCAATTATTAATAAGTGATCACAATTCTGGTTCTCAACTGCAAGTCGTGTTTCTAATATTTTAATTCTGAATTTAGAATCTAAAATACGGAATTTGATTGAAGATTCATCCGAATGGAAATAGTTTTATAGTAGAGTAAAAATGCTCCATGTCTCCTAGAAATACTGACTAAAATCACCTAACATTTCTGAAACGAAATATGGTAATGTAATATGAGAACTTTTCTTTCCTTCCAGGGATTGTTTATTTTGCTTTCATTTCCTCTTACCTTTTCCTTATGTAAGAACAAATAGAAAAATCTCTCTATAAAAAGGAAAGCAATTGCTGCTCTTATTTCTACAAATAGGCCAAGCTTACTCAGTAAACATAAACTTTTAATTTTCCAAACAATCGGACCGTAGAACTTTGCTATGACAACGTTTGCGTAGGTATTGCCACGCAAAGGAAAATATCGTCTCAAATTGAATGCAAATGCTCAAATTCAAAGCAAAATCGCAAATTGCCGATTGAAGAGACATTATTCATTTCCGCTTCTTCAATCTTGTAAGCTTGACTTGATTCGGTACTTGTGATGATTTTGCGAATTAAATTGATAATTTCGATCATATACCGTTTAAATCGTTGACGCCGAATGAGTGAGGCAATTCCATTTTTGAGGTTAAATTTCTTATATATTAATCAACATACTTTCGTTTGATAACTAAATTGTAGAATAGTGAAAGTTAGCTGGAATTAACAATATTTCAGTTAAATAAATCTCTTGAAAAGATTAATTTTCTGGAACAAATATTACCTCGTATGACTGCTAAAATAGATCATAGAATAGTATGATATTATCACGAAGAAATTTTCATCTCAATGCGAGAATATTACCTCCGTTCGTAAATATATTTAGCTTTTGATTGATTCATGCTAATTATGGCTCTTACTATATTAGAGTTCGAAAATTTTTAAGTCACTAATGATTAATGAGTGAAATAATAACTAAATCTTATGGCAGGTAAGCTAGTTATTCCATATTGACTCGACTCTTGCATTTGATAGGTCTTTTTATATCTAAAGTTCCATCACGTCAGTTATAAGCTCGCACTCCCGCTTCAATGGAAGGGAACTTATTGGCTTCGATACGTTTCAGAAATTCACTTTATAATCCGTCTTCATTGAGGTTCTCAATTTATTCGCCACGATTCCGAGCAATTTAAAACTTAAAAATCTAATGCGTTAACTAACTCGTTTCAATTGTTTTTCTCTAAAAAAAAGTAGTTAGAAAATTGATAGACGGATTAAGGGTTCACGTGAAGTTGCAACCGGTGGCGGTCTGAGATTAAAGCGGTCTTAATGGGACGCTCTCTGCTCGTGACACTTTCCAAACCGCCCTCCTCTCTTCACTCCAGAGGGCCTTGCAATCGCTCTCAACCACCCACCGATTTAAAGCACTGGGAGATTAAGAAATAGAATAGAAACTATAGCAGTCTTTTAAAAGAGTCAGGTTTTGTTTTGCTCATTTGAGGGGTGGTTGACGCTTACTTGGTTTGAGGTGTGAGTATCTAATTATAATGAATTTGGGATTGATTGATTGGATTTTGTTCAATCTATAACGACTCATTATAGTTTCATGTTTACGTTTAGGTATTGATCAAGGATGTGGTTCTTCTTCATCCAATATTTTGAAGGTAGTAATAAGAATTTTTAATGGTTCTACGAATCGATGTTGAGAATATCTTTTAAGAAGTTCTTACGAGTGGTATAACAATTAGACAGCTGATTTTTTGTAAACGGTACTGGAATCATGACTTTTATGATAAATACTAACGTATAATTTTTCTACATTAACCCTCTTACTGCGGATGGGCCGATCTATCGGCCCGGCGTGCTTATGCGAAAACTGCGGATGGGCCGATCAATCGGCCCTGTTTTTCTACTCAGCAGAACTCCTCAATTAGAGTGTATCTGTTACTTCTGATTTCTTCTTTATTATCTCTTGTGCTTATACGTTAGAAACAAACCGATAGTTGTGCTGAATTAGGCATCTTTAATTTTATTATTCATCTGACATGATGATATATACGTATCTCAATGAGCGGCCTGCACTCAAATACTCGAAAATATGGTGTTTTAACGTTTTCTACCACGTTTTTTGACTATTTATGTTCTTTATAAAGAAAATCTACCCGCAGGCATGAAACCGATGACACACTTATCGTTTGTAATTAGTATTATATAAGACCTTTCCTAGGAGTGGCTCCAAATAAAAAGGTCACCCGTCGGACATCAAAAGAATCCCTTATTGGGGAAGTAAAGGTTTAAAAATGTACCCCAAAGAAAAGAGAAAGACGTGTATAGTGTACTAGTGATAGTAAAAGAGGAAAGAGGAGACGAGCACGCACCGTTTATGCAAAATGTAAGAAATGACTTAATGGTGTATGCTTCCCGCAACACAAGTGCCAGAGGGTAGATATTTCTTAAAGTGCAACTTTTGAAAAATCTATGGCAATTTTTTCATTAAAATTTTATATTTTAATAGTTAAAAGACCAAGCTATTGACTGAATGTGAAATAACAAACATTTCCTTTGATTTTCTTTGGGTAAACTATCGTTAAAATGCATATTTTGTAATATTATTTATTAGTTTCTATATATATAAATTTTTATAATATTAAATAAAAGTGGTAAGCGCGCAATTTTTTTTTCATTTTGAACCTTATGATATGATACATAAATGGTAAAAAATATAAGGATTAATAATGGTATTTATAATTATTACAATTTATTAAACAAGAACCTGCATTTTCGCGGGAAATACCTCCGCAGTTTTGGCATACACCTCGAAAATTCGGTCCGCAGTAAAAGGGTTAATGATAGACCTTATAATTAGTCTTTTTATGGTTAATGAATGAATTAAAACGTCATTTTTTTTATTTAAATACAAACAAAAGAGTGATATTTATTAAGAATTAATAATTTAATATTCTATTTCGTATCTGTTTAAATAACATTTTTCATTTATAAATAAAGAAGTATTTAAAATATTACGTAAAGTAAGTCTCATCAAACGTTTATTCGTTTCCAATGGTATCTACGTTCGAGTCACCATGGTTACTTTACTTCATATGAAATTTATTTAAATCAGAAAGAAATAAATAAGCAGAAATGAGATAAGAACCAGCTGTAAAATTTTTTATTGATGTGAGATAATCACTGTCTAATGAGTCTTTTATAGAAAGGAATTCCGATAATATATTTTAAACATTTCTTCATCCCATCCATGTACAAATGACAAACCCATCGAGTCGCAAGTATCGGCCTAAAGATGGCACCCGTTGATTCCAGTACTACTGCAAGATTACACTGAAATCATGCTCGATTAAAATGCTTGCAGGCATTGTCTGGCGACTGAGAAAGTAATGGCGTTATCGGACGATTTGGCTCTAATAGATGAATGCAGCAGTTCGTCCAATTGTATTTGCATTCGAATACGAGGGGGATAATGCAATTTTCGCCAATCTGCCGGAACCTGCGTGCATTTTGGCTCCGTTATCCACGTCGGTAATTTAGGCCTATCGGTCGCCGTTTGCTCGAATGGGAAAGACGTATTGAGCGACACGTATGAGCGGCGATATTTGATGATTCGGGTGGTTGCTATGGTGGAGATATTGTAGAGTTTCCACGGAGATTAAGGGATAGTATTGTAACTTTTTAAATTGTATATAATACATCTACAAAAATGAACTTTTGGTAATCTAAAAATCTTTTAAATGTTCTAAATTAGTTTTCAATAGAATTTACGTCTAAATTCTCTGAAGCTTGTAATCATTATCATGATTTACATGATAACTTAACTATGGATCGTCCCATGCTAATTTTTCTTATCCAATTTTTTAAAAAATTATAGTTGACTTCACATCAAATCTGTCAACACTACCTAACATTACAGTTAACTATTTCTTAACGTAAATTCTTTATCTCGTTTATTAAGAACATCATAGGTGTTGGTTGTGTGTATTTTTTCTCCAGCTATCCATTTTTAATACATTCACTTGACTCCAAGAAACATTCATTTTCATAAAGTTTGAAAAAAATATTAGGATAGTCTATAATATTTTCTAGGATGTGATAATTTTCGAAAAAGTAACCTTTTAAGTTTTATCTTAAATTAATATAAATTAGAAAGAGAGAAATTTCGGAGAAATCTTCGATATGAGAAAAAATATAGGAGAAGATAAAACACCCAAACGCAACTTGGAGATACGGGAATGGGATCACGTGACACTCTCGTGTCATACATTCGGAAATTTTTGTCCCCGAGACATCTCGCCTAAAACCACGCGAATATTCTACCAGTTCCAAAAATCGCTGCCAGGATGAGATAAGATAAACCTTTATCTTTCACTTCTTATGAGGTGCCAGGATCTAGTAAGAGAAGGGTGGGAAGGGAATGAACTCTTTTGTGTCCTACGGCTTTCGTCTTCGGATGGGAAAAAGTGAGTGAGCTCTACCTTAAACAAAAGAGTGTGTTTATCAGCCGTCCACTATAGCACGACACGTCTATCACTTCAGCTATGCGTGCGTTGCTCCGATATTTCTAGTGAAGTGACTCATGCAAAAGTAGATGCTGTTTTCCTTATGGCGATCGTTTCTATTCTAAAGGCATCAATAGTTGAAAGCGCCCACAACCTGCCACACTATCCTTTCCCAATGCAACATGTCAATGCATACTCCCATCTCCTGCAGACGTGTCCTTCACCTTTGACCTGCTATCGTAATTTTTCTGTATTCAGCTGTTACGAGAGACCTACTGTACATTTTCCTGCAGCCTTCACTGGTTTTGCCTTTATTAGTATATTTTAGTTTAATTCTTTAATATTCTTCAATTTTCCTTGATTTCATCTACTTTTTGGTTTTCAAAATTAGTTCTTTCATTCATTTCTATTATTCGTTTGTATTTCAACTGTAAATTACTAGGAAACTTTCTCCACTACTTCTTCTTTTTAGCTTTTTGACAAACTTTTTTGTTTATTGTTGTAGTTTTGTTTTCCCTCATTTGGTTATTTTTTCATCCGCATCCTATTTCCATAATTTCATTGAATTCATTCAATAATGTGTTTCTACTTCCTTGTTGATAAGAAATCTCTTTAAAAAAAAGTTCACAAAAGTATCTTAAATATACAGATTCAAAAATATAGTGTACTTAATAAGTAAATTCCTTTATTGTTTTACTTCATATTATATTGTAAACTTTAATTTACAAATGAAAATTATTATTTGATCATATAATTTGTCTAATTGTTAGTTTTACTTGTAATGGCATTTAAATCAGAAAATATACACGAGAGACTGATATGATACAGATGATTAATATGAATCTAATTTGAGTTGTGAGATCTCCAATTCTACCGATCGAATCAGGTTTACATTCTTTGAACGGCGAGACGTCATTCATCGTCTCCTTGGAAATCCAATCATAATCCTGTGCGATCACCATTGTCTCCTTTTAAAAGCGCCCATCCAATCCCACGACGAAAAGCTTTTCCAACTCCCTTTCGCGGAGTTTGAAACAGCGCTTCTTTCATCTGCTGAATTTTTGGGTGCCCGCACCTCCTAACTTTGAGCTCCTTTCAGAATCCCCTCCGCCGAACATCCCCCGGGGCCCCCGCGGGTAAACACGGCGCACCTCTTTTCCGAAACCCCACATTCCCTTCAAAGGGAAACTGCCGACACCCTAAGAGTCATTGCCCCTAAAATTCCCGAAGCCCCGCACCCCGCTTAACTGATTTCTCGCCACGAGTGCAAAGGGGCGCATTTCTACGATCTCATGACGATTATAACCTTATTCAGAGGACGGTTTGATGAATGGATCTTTTATTTCTTTCCTTAACGTAACTGTTTTACTAGGAAAAGGTGACCCAATTCGTACCTTTATGTTTAGGATGAGATTTAATTTATATGATTGTCTATCAATCGTCCGTTCTTTATGTATGGAGCGTTTTATGTTTATTCTTAATTACATACAGTTCGATATCATTCACTTTCTTTCTTTCGTGATAAAATACATACAATATTTCTAGTAATCATGTTTCTTAAATATTCAAGGTAGCTTATTCTATAGTTAATCTGGAATATCTAATATTCTTACTGTTTTCAGTTTCTATGCATTAACTCATTTGATCCAATATTCAGGATTTCATTTTTACTGGTAACGTACATTATTCTCGTAAAATTCTAGATTTTTCAATACGCTCACTCGATTTTAACTGTAACAACCGTTTCCAATAATGTTGATCACAATTTTAAAATAGTATTTTGTTTTCCAGTTTGCTCCATTTTCTAATATAATTCGAGACAATTTTCTCTAATGCGTGTAAATGTATAAGGATATTCAACCTCATAATTTCTATTTCGCAGTATTTATAGTTAATTCACATAAATGTAAAATTTTAGTTTGTATTCGATCTATTTTGTAGCTGGTACATTAAACAATTATGAGTAAAAAGATTTTAAATACATAAATATCTACTAATATCTACCAGCATCTTCTTGTAAATATATTTTTTGCACGAAAGTCGAAGATTTATTGCGTACATCATTATTTGACTTTTAAAACCTCTCAATTTCCACACTAATCGATGTTTGAGCTTTGAACTAATAGAGTGCGACCGGAATACTAGACCGAGTAAATGACACTCCCACATTCCTATTCCCACTGCACTTCTAGACGAGCGCAATACATCATTCTGGTGGAAACTTTAGCCGAGTAATAACAAACGATTCATCAGCGTCAGTCGCCCTAAGATTCCGTTACTGGAATGAGTCAATTTCCCCAACCGACAGGTCACATTCCTCCTCCAATGGATCGGTCTTTTGGACAAATAAAAAAAGAACAAACAACCCCCCCCCCCACTCCAACGGTCTCTAACGGCCGCGATGAACTAAATTACGACATCTTTGTCGCCAGGCCGCAGCCTGCATCTGTACCGCGGCTTGACGTATGGCAGGCCGCTTTTCCTTATGGGCGGTTGCGGCTTCCATAGTTCGCGCGGCGTTCGTCATTGTCGCACCAACTTTGCGGAGAAAGTGGGAAACTACGCTGCAGTCAGTCATGTTCGAATTATTTATCGGGAGAAAAAAAAGGCAAAGTTGCAGTTGCTTCAAAGCGCACCCTGTATGCTTTATGGAGTCTTTATTCACGAAAGGGAATAGCTAAAGCATTTTAGAGTCATTTTTCCGCCCTCATAAGAACGAAGCTTTTTTGGGAGACTAAGGGAATGCACTGTTGCATTTTTGGCTTTTTAGGCGTTTTGAAATTCTTTCTCAGTATGTTGGCTAGTTATTCTGTTTGTTTCTGAGACGTGGCGTTTAAATTACAGTTGAAAGATGATGTTTTATGGAACGACATCTTTAATTTTCAAGAAATATTTCCTGGATACAGTCTTGTTTGTTGATCTGGATACCATGGTGACCTATTTAGCTTTTTATATGGTTTGATTTTTTTTATTTTTATTATTGATATTATTACTATATTATAGAATTCAAATATATATTACAGATAGAAGTTGCCTAAAATATATATGAAAATGAACTTTTTGGAGAATTTAAGCCAAGTAATAGAAACTAACGGAAACTAGATATGACTTAATAACTACATTAATAATGAATAGGACATTTAATACATCAAAAATATTAATATTCTAACACAGAAGAACCGCGTTAAGATACGAATAGAGGTATTAAACACAGCGATTTAAATCTAATTGTAAGATATACTTTTAATTTCACTTTTTAGGGGGGTATTCTAAAGTTTAAAATATTTGTGTAATTGAATACGATGACTTTTACAATATTATGCCTATATAATATCAATGTGTAGATCGAATTTCCGGGGATTTAGAGTAGAGATGAAAGTTACGAAAGCTCAATAACCGAGAACATACCGTAACTCCAATAACGATATGTATGGCATTAATTGATCACTCCAAATACTTCCAAAAATTCCCGTTAATATATTTCCCAGAAACTGGATTTGTTAGCGAACCACGTTGAATAATGAGTGCTCGGAGTCTCCACATGTATAGAGAGAGGGCAACGTTCAAATGAGGCGTAAAAAAATCACTTTCCAGCCCTCGGCACAGTCGTCAAATGCGTTGTGATTCGAGGGCTGTGTGTCAGCCCTTCCTCCGTCATTAAATTTCACAGCGCTGAGTTACGATCCTTAAAGGTTTTTGCGTATCTCTCCGCCAGGGATCGTGGGCAGTTCGAATAAGCCGTAATCGTGACGTATTGTGATGTCGTTACACCGAATCACCCTGCTTGCTGCGCTCGGATGCTGGGTGTTATTTTTTTCGGCGGAATATTTAGATCGTACATCTTGGATGGTTTGAGAAAACTCATTACTTACTTAAAAATAGGTTTATTTAAATTTTTGTTGGATGGTTACCATTTTGTAGTTGTTAGGTTAATGCTATTTGATGCAGATGAGGCGATGAGTTAATGATATTTAATTTAACTATGATATATCGATAATATAATGGGCAAATCATTGGTAATAGAAATGAGGAAAGTTAACGGTAAAGACTACGTGATGCTCGAAGATAGATTTTCTTGTTTGACAAACGAATTAATAAATTTATTTTCAAAAATAGAAAGAATTATAAAACAGATATTAGTAATATATTTTGTTGAGAGAGAATGATTTCATATATAACTTCTAAAGATAATTAAGTAATATCAAAAGAGTCACTAATATTATTTGTCCATTACGAATTTATCGTATGCAATAGTAGATTCAGAAATATATTGCAAATTATATTATTACGAATCGAAATAAGTTTATGATATTTCCTATTAGAAAATTTTAACGAAAGATTTTAAAAACATGCTTACTAAAACTTTATCCTCTCTGCTCTACCCATACCCATATTATTCCAATTGAGTTAACATGTTTAAATTTTTTTAAACGTATGTTTTCAAGAACCGGAATCATCGTATCTCAATTCGCATTCGATTAAAAGCCATTTTAATAACCTTCAAATGCATTTATCAAGCTTTTAATATAGAACAGAAAAATCTTATTTCCTACCTCGTTATTATAGGAAATGTTTCAATAGAATTGGAAGACACAACGGGAATTTTTATCAAAGGTTAGAGGAAAATGGAGTGGGACTTTTATGCCTTCACGTCGATCGGCGAGCATTAATATTTCCCATCTCCCGCATTCCATTCTGCGAATCTCTCGTTTTATACGCGCACCATCACGTCCTGATACATCGTACCATATCCGCTTCATCTCCTTCCCACACATTGTGTCCGTTCTGCTCACGATTCCGTTGCTAACGTTACCTCCCTCTATACATTCCACGGCATTCGCCTTTCTCTTAAGTTACATCGTACGTAATTCGTAGTAATTGATATTGATTGCAATTCTGTGATGAGGTTCCCTTTTTATATCATAAACGTAACATATAGTAATATATATTAGTAAAGTGGTTCTAACGTTTTAGCTGCACTTATAATATGCAATACTGGTAGTGAATGAAGGAATAACGTGCATTAATGCTACGTATGGTTTGAAATTTGTTTTGAAGTTGAATAGCCTTTTAATGGACGTGTTGGACTATATTTTATGTGATTCTAGACGTAATTTTTAATATTTTTTTATTCATTTACTTTATTTTTGTCTCTTTCTTGAACGCTATTTTGAAATGTCTTTCTAAAGCAACTTTAATTTCAAAATGGTTTTAACAATCGACGTTTGTTTTTAAAAGGAGAAATTTGTTGGCAAAGAAATGTATATGGTTCACTTGCTTCTTAAATTTTATGATAATTTAACTCAAAATTTTTCCGTGATTACTGCCTTAAATTTCAATGGAAAAAATGACAGCTAAGTAGAATCGTCATATCTTTATAGTGCTCTTGGTCTTAAGTATCCATGGAGACCTTTAATTCAAAAATAATATTTGAAATCTTCCTATGTGTATTGGACTTTATAGAGTAGGCTTTGCGGTGTGTTTGTTCCCCCATCCTCCATAGTTCATTTTCTCCATAAACCTCTATTATTCGACTTGTAAAAGCATCCTCTATTCTCAAATACCCCACACCTCCACTTAACTCACACCCAATTCGGAGCAAAAACGCACAGTCCGCATTCTACACAATAACTTCCGCTATCTTACTCCAATTGCCGTTCTCCCTCGTTTCATATTATTTCCCGCGATGACCACGTCGTGGCAAAATGCATTATACCGAAGGAGATATCGTTCCTTATCTCTCTATGAGTTACGGCAGCCGGCCGGAAAAAGACGGACGGTAAAGAACGGACGGAAAAGGACGGACGGTTTCCATATTATTGTAGATAAGTTTTTGTGTATCTTGGCGTTTGGCTCGATAGCGCTGGAAGGAATTTCTTCCCGTATCAAAGGCAGCGGTGCATTTCGTGTTCCTTTTACGGATTTATAGTGGGCCTCTATTGCGAAAGGATGCTACAAAGTGGTCGATCTACGGCGATTGCATGTTTTTTTTTCTTTCTTATACGCTATAAGCGTGGATCATAGATATATCTTGAGTTTATAGCTCGTAAATATTACATTACCTGGTGGTATTTTTTGATTGAGAAAGAAAATTCTTAGGTTTCTTTTCTGGGAAAGAATTTGCTGTGGAAATTGCAAGCTCGATTCCACTTTATTATTTTATTTATATAGTCTTTTAATTGTGGTAATTTATTTTGTAATTATTTCTCATTATCAAGGGTTTATTTAAAAGATTATCTGTACAAAATGTCTGAAATTGATTTTGATAAATATTTTTTCATTGTATTTGCGGAAGCTGTCGTTTATTCTTGAAATTTATAGTTAAGTTATAAATAAATTCTTCATTGCCATATAGAAATATTTATATATTCAAAGAAGAAATTTTATATTTATATACCATTTCATTCAAGAAAATGGATAAAATTCTTGAGAAGAACCGGAATGATACTCTATATGGTACATATAAAAGAGATATGTCAAATGAAAGGCTTGTATTGAATGTAGGTGACTATACCTCCTTTAAAATAAATCAGTTACCATTACCTTATAAGGGTTATAAATTTTCATTTAAGATATGTCCATAATTGATGTAAAGCTTAAGATTTCACATAATTATTTACCATTAAATCACAGGAAAGAGTTACATAGAGATAACAGTGGTAACATTATCGTAACGGTCAATAAATAACGTAATTTATATTCCAATTGATCTAATTTCAATATGTACCCATCATCACATTTCATCTTACTTTTTATTATATCTTAGGTAGCTCTAGCGTGTAGTTTCAACGCATTAAAGATATTTCTGTTAAAATTACGTATACTTACGATATACCAAAAAACAACCTATAGAAAATCGATTGATTCCTAACCATGATCTTCCCTGAATATCATTTATCTCGTTCATTTTACCCCCGATGTATCCACGAAGCGCCTTAAACCATCATTTTGTCTCCCCTTTATTTTCACAACTGTAGTCGACTCCTGGTGTAATCCCATCGCGGCTGTACCCCCGCGGCCATCTTGTGTCGCGATATCAGTGATGAAATCTGCAGCACACGCGATATCTCCCCAAAGGTTAAAGCAAACAAAAGACACTCCGGATGTCATTAGGAAGTCGGGACGTCATTGTCGGCTCCGACGACCATCCGCAGACTTGTATGCCCATTTCGCGAGGCTGTTCAGCGGTCGAGTGGTCGATTGAATACGCACACGCAATCGAGAGCACGCACACCAATGCGTGAGGGGGTAAATAACTTACCCTCTCAGCACTGCCCACGGCCATTCCACGCAACCACTTGGGGAGGGTTTGCCGTGGGCCGTGGAGTGTATCGGGGACGATTACATAGGGCGATCTGCATGGTCAGGGAGAGTATACCGGAGGATACGAGCCAATTTAGGGGGTATTTGAACTGTACACTATCGGTCATCTATTATTTTATCGTTAATTAAGGGATGAAAACTGTAATTCGTAAATTATGAGTCCAAAGATTTTCTTAAGCTTGTTCTAGGTAGCATCTCTCAATAATTTTTTAATATGAATGCAGGAGAGTCATAGGGATATTCTTGAGTGATATATTTTTAAAAATAACCAATCATTAGAGATCAATCGATAATTCATTACGATGAAGTTTGTTGTAAATATACCAATTCCTTGTATATCTATTTTAAATATAAATCTATTTAATTCCATTATTCTTATCACTTCCTAAAGAAAGAGGCATTATTAGTTATGAACTGTATTTCATTCTGCAATTCCTCTGCTTTGAATCACCTATTAATAATCTGAAATATAATTTCCAAAATTACGTAAGGAGAATTTGAAAATTCTTATGACTCAGGGTTAACACAAACTGTCAGTCTTGCATACGAATATCGTAAATAATTACTTCAAACTATGTATAACATATCGAATAATATAAATGGTTTTGTGGTAGATACATTGAGTATTTTAGATTTTACTTATTTTTTTATATGAACGAAGTATTCTTCTTATTTTACTCATCCTCATTCCATTATAAATTAAAGGATGTGTTAGAAAGATAAATAATACGTCTTTTATGTTCAGAAATACAATTTGGGTTACTCTCAGTTTAAAGAAGATAAGCAAAAAGAATTCGAGAGAAATAAACCCGGAAAATTCACAGCGAAAAATGCTCCTCCGCTTACATTTGAATTGAGAGAGCTTTTCAGGAACCGCACAGTCGGCGCATGGGAAACGATGCCGGAGCTAATTTCTCCTTCAAACCAATGGGAGCGTTATGAAGCAAGGAGCGCGTGAAGAAACGGGGAGAGATCGTTTTAGGGGCCGTCCACCAGAGGGGACAGCAATCGGGGGCAGTAGTCGCGCGAGGCACTTAACGAACCAGACGTGCATTCACGCACGTGCAAATTCGTATGGAAGTAGTTTGCCGGGATGTGTTGCCACGGAGGTCCACAATGCAGCCTCTCCATTCCGTTGTAGACTCTCTCCAGATTCCGTCGCAGTTGCCATTAAAGCCTTCCTTGACATTCTCTTCTCAGAGCACACGCTGTCCACTTAATGCACGGAGGGCCATCAAAATGGCCGTGAAAAAAGAACGGCCTACTCTTTTCCCATCTGCCCCTTCCCCTTCTCCAGTGAATGAAGGAACACGCACTTAAAGGAATGGGATCACGTTGTCATGGATTTATAAATTAATCAACAATCGTATTACTATCTTAGTCATTTTTGATTGAAATTTGAGGGATAATGATTCTTAGAAAGGAGGATAAATGTGCAGAATTTGTTCTCCACAATTTAAATGCGAATTTACGTTCAGTTATATTTAGATTTTTATTTTGATTGCTATATTAATTTACAAAAACAGAGAAATCATTCCTAATAGTAATTCCTGTTCTCTTAAAAATGAAATAATTACTCATTGAAGGTTTTTACGACTCAAATTTTACTCACAAATTCAAATATGAAGAGGTAATGATGAAACAGTGCTATTTCTTATAAGATGATTTTATTAGGTTGACTTTAAATTTAATTATTAATGATATATTAATAAATATTAATTTTGAATAAGTTAAATTTTTATCAAATATCACTACTATCGATTAACTACGTATAGTGGAGAATTATATCGTTTCGTATTCATCAGGAACAATCTCCACTTATTAATTAAAAAAATTGAAAGGTATTTGGAAAAACAATGTACACAATTGTTTGTCTTAACGAATCTCTTTAAGCTGAACTATAAAAGGTTTACTGCTTGGTTTACGTTCCCCATTCTATATCTCTAATTAAAGTTCGTGTTAGCAGTATTAAGTCCGTAAGCAAACCCTATAATGCCGTTGAATTTCAAGTACTTATTAATATAGGAACAAGGAAACTGTGAACAAACCCTCTTCATTACTACTACTCATGCTCCTTTAAATTACTCAGTAGCTTTTACGTTCATAATCCGGACCTTCGTTAAGGAGCATTGTATCACAATAATGAAATTAAGGACTAAAAGAGAGATTAATTCTGAAACAGGAAGTAAGGTATTGAAATATCAGTGTGATATCTCCGAAACGTTTTTTTGTAGAATAGTCGCGAAATTATGGAGGGAGATAACCCGTACTCGCTTTAAGCTTCAGGAGGAGTAATTTAATGGGGCGTCTTTACTTTCATGAAGTATGCAGTAGTGATGTATTATGGATAAAAAGGAGGTCAGCTACACCAATGAACTTTAACCTGGTCCTAGCCGGACGTGTTGTATTTAAAGGCAATTTTCAGTTGATGAAGTATTCAGTAGAGGTCTCAAGGAGTAGAAATTCATGGTTCAGAAACCTCAAATACTCATACAAAGGTCATAGGGATCTTTCTCATAAGATGTGGTATTCTCACTTTACCTTTTTGTTTTGAAGGAGTGAATTTTAATCTTTGTAAGTCGTTATGATTCATTAATGTTAAGGAAACTCCCAGTATGTGATTTATTTTTCTTCGTATAACTTTTATTTAAGTTCTTGTTCGAGATTAATTTATCTTAGACAGTTTCGTAAATTAATATACATTCTAATTGATCTGAGGTATTGATTTTTGGAGTATATCATCTTGGTTCCATACGTTTCTTCTATCATCTGTTCTCTTATTACTATACTTTTCTCATCAATATTATGTAGAAGGTCATCCAAGATAATTCCATGCTTAAAAATCCTTAGGTCTAGCTGTATTTGCTTGATGCCAATAGAAATTCTCCATTAGATTAATATACACGTCAGCTTCGGGAGGCAAAATTCATTTGCAAGGGCGTGAACGTGATAGTATGCAAGCAGTCGTGCGGCAACGTCACTGCGTACCTCCCACAGTGCGTGAGTCAAACTCCGTCTTTGGAGAACTGTTGTATTCATTTCAATGCACACAGTCGTATTCCATTCGATACACGTATTCCTATCTCCGAATAATATATACGTGCCTATTTATTCACGCCCGGAATCTTCTTATTTCATCGCGTTCGAATCCTATTTAGGAATATGCAATTCTCATGCTAGAGCAAACGTTGGATGTATTCCCCTTCGTGACGATTCTTACTGTTCAACTTGGCTATTAGTATTGGGTTGCTATGGAAGCTGTAGCTGGAAAATAATAGGTAACCATGATCTGATTTTGTGAGGAATAAACTGAAATGATGAAATTCAAAGTGTTATGAAAATATTAAAATAATTAGAACCTTTTGTATAAACACAGCAATATAAAATTGCAATTTAACGATTTTATGTTCTTGAGAATACTGTGTAATATTTACTGCGATAAAAACAAAATCATAAAATGGCCTTTTAAAATTCCTTAATTTGTTATGTCCAAATCATCATAGTTTTACTTCTTTAGTTACAATATCTCTTTTACTTTACAAAACTGAGCTTCCACTAACCTGCTACATCCAAATCCAATTTTAAGTTTACGTAAGCATGTACGTATGTAAGTATTGCATGTAAAATCTCTAAGTATAATTAGGCACTATAGAAGATTTCAAACAAATAAGATATTTATATTCATAGTCCTTTCAACATTTACGTCAACTGTTTAGCCGTTCCGTGTAACCATGCCAACCGTATAACCTGTTCTTTGTTTAACCGTGTGTTTTGGATGCAGCGTGGTAGGCAAATGTTTAAATGTTCCCAGTGTATGTTCACCGTTTTCCCTTTGCTTACCTCCCGAAAATGGAAATGATATTCCACGGTTTTCGGCGTGCTTCTTGCCAAAAGAGCGGCCTCTATTTTTACGCCGTCGAAACGACGTTGGCGACGAAATTCCGCGCCACTGAATATTCATTGCTTCTTCAGCAGTACGCATGCGGACTTTATGGCCTCCAATAAATTTGTAACGAGTCATGCATCGGAGGGGGGGGGGGGCGAACGACACAGGCCTTTTAGCATATAAGGATACGATTTGATGATATTCGTATTCTAGGCGGGTCTAGGTAAACGGTATCAGTTGAAGATATTATCAATGGAATTCGACTCAATTTTATTCATTATCCATGAGGCAATTATGAATTAAAGAGCTTTTCTTTTGATGAATAAATTATTAGTATCTCAGTGTGTTTAAAATGGTGAAATTTATCCAATTTCTATTATTTCATAGAGGATTACTTTTTTATTGTGTGATTAGTTTGCCTTATAGATTTAATTATTATATTAACATATTAATTCATTACTTTTTTATGCATTATAAGCTTATCTTACTAATATAATATACAAGTAACTTTAATGTCATTGATATCTAATAACATTGACACATTATATTAAACAATAAATAACTTTAATTTATAATAATCTCGTAATATTGTCTCATGATGAATGATGTTCAAAGTGAAAATTAAAAATTCTACTACCAGCTACTGGAACGAAAATGTTATCATTCGAAAAATATGGCTTCATTAATCTTCGATAAATCTCAATATAAATGTTTAATGTATTATCTCGTTGTGAATTTCGTAGTTTATTGATAAAACTGAGGCTATTATTAATATACATACCGTTCATTCTTGTTTGTATTTAAGTATGTATAATCTAATTCGTATTCCATCTTATTTACTTATGCCACTTAGTCAACAATACTACATGTTTTAGACGTTAAATGTATTTGTAAGCCAATCTCATCATCTGTAGTAATATTATTACGGTTTATATTGTAATTTAAAGGTGAAAAGTCTAGGAAATGATCTTCATTGAACCCATATCTGTAATACTTCTTATCACTGTTGTGACGTAATGCATAACATACACGGATACTATATACGGTGGAGATTCGCACACCTTTTATAACTCAATAGCGTAAAACAGCCGAAATACTTTCTCCGAGGAAAATTCCTCTTATAACCATAAATCTCGAGTACCAAAACAAAGGGGTTTTTCTCTTTATATCGAATCATAAATATGCACTCAAATAATTACAGCGAAAGTCGCCTCCAGCGCCCTCCTTTACACTTCCCCCGAAATACTTTTTATTAACCAATGTCCGTAAATTATTCCTTTGAAAATATGTCTCGCGTAAAATAATCCCCATAAAAAAATAACCCCGAAAAAGCTTTACGAGCAACTCTAAAAGAGCGAGCCGAAACCACAAAAATGATTCACTCTCCAAAAGAAAAATAATAATGGAGTCCTTATTTCTAAGCCCGAGAAAAATATATACTGGGAAAAAAGGAAATCGTTTAACCTTGCCGCGCATTCAACCCCCGCCAGAGCCATAAAAAATCCCTGAGAATACACAGGAGGTGCTATTCCGCTCACACCTCCAATGACCGCCCCTGGCGGGGAGCGCACGCACTAAAAACTTATCAGATATGAACGTAAGAGAAGCCAAGGAACGTAAAAGGACTATGTGGGAGAAGTGAAGCGAAGAGTGGGGAAAAATGGGTGTATCTATAAATGGGTTGGGTGTCGGTTCACCAAAGAAGAAAGAGGTTTAAGGTCGTATTTTACACGAGAAATGTAGTTTTAATAATTATTGGGATCATTTTATGTACCTAACGTAATGATAACTCGTGAAATAAGTTTAAATAGTTTTTATGTTACTGTCTAATATGATACTTAATATTAATTTTCGTAAGATAAGGAATCGAAAATTTTGTTGTGTTTACTGTTAATTCTAATTAATTAATTAATTACTGTTAATTCTTAAAGCATTAGCTCTGAAGCAAAAGAATGTATAAACAAGATTATTTGGTTTCGTAATTCTTTACATTCAATGGTTGTCCGTTCTAGATAATAGTTCTTTTAAAAAATATTATATAAATTAAGCCTTTTATACAGTAAACTTTGAATGTTGCGTAGCTTTTCTTCAATCAATTTAATTAATTTCCACACCTTTTGGTTCATTCTACCGTCAGAATGAGCGATACGTATTTAATCCTTTGTTAATCCGTTAATTTTTCCCACTGTAATTTAAAATTATAAGTAAGTGGACATCGTTTTGACTTTGATTTCTATCTTTGAATCCAAATCATTTTCAATCTATATGTTATTTTCAATGACTTTTACGAAGTATATAGAGTGAACGGGAATTTAAGAACAAACGTGAATTATATCCTATTGAAAAGTATTCATCGATTTTCCGACTTCCAACCAAAGGCATATTTGTGACCAGTTGTTGAATCGTTTAACAAAATAACCCCAGCACTCAAACCCTGAATGGGTGTCCCCAATCTCACCAGAAAGGACCTCCTTTCAGAAGCTGCGATAAGATGCTTCGATTGTACCTAATTTCTCCGTCTTCACGGACGAGTGAGAAGCACCAAAGGGAAGACGGGAGGGGGGGAGTGTGTGTAAGCGACAGGTAGAGCGGAAGACCAAAGGGTACGGATGGAGAAATGATGGAAGGCCAAGGAATGCGGGGAGCAGGGAAATATTCGGAAGGGGGCGGCACATGATGTGGGTGGAGGAAAGGGTGCGAGGGAATTTTGGCAGGGAAAGGGACGTTGACAAAGCTTTCACACGTGACCTGGGAGAGAATGGCCGGTTGAGATTCTGCACCTAAGAGATCCTCGCCCTAAAAGCACATCGGTGACCAAGGGTCACGGCGGAATCACCGGATTGCATTTTGGATTCACCCCCAAAGCACGTATAGAAGGAGCTCTGCCCACGATCATCCTTGCAGTGCTCTCCAGGGGTCGGTGCAGTGTTTGATGGGGTCATCTCCCGTGTCGCGGAGGGACGCGGTTCGATTCGAGGGTGTACGTATGTTCGTACTAATCCGGATCTTCCCCTAAGGGTGATTTTTGGAAGTTGATCGTACGTTACCCGAGGTACATTTGTTCGATCTACGTGGTATTACGTTATGGCCTTTCTTAAAAGGATAATGTAAAAGGTAAAGGGAAGGTAGGATATGCGTCGCATGGATCATAAGATGGTGTCAATGACTCGTAGATGACGTATTTGTCGTTTTATTCCGCCCTTCCTTCGGAGTTTAAGATGAACGCTGGATGGAATACAAATGGCAAGCTTTGTCTTCGTAACTACTTTTTTATGTTATTTTATTGTAGCATGGAAATTGATGGTTTTTATGTGGGTTTCATATTAATAGAACCTCTATAATAAGCCTGAGATGAAAAAGATATTTTGAAAACTTAATTCAGTATTTTATCCTGATATTTTTTGAAAGTTTAATAATCATATATGTTTCAAGCAATTTAAACGACATAGCATTGTCGTTTAAATAACAAAGGTATAAAAAAATATGGTAACCAACCAAAATTTGCGTCCAAAAATATTTTTATTTGGTTTTGCATGATTGCTTGGAATTTCTTTTTGTATTCATTTAGACGTCATTTTATTTTATTCCATATTCTAAGTTGGAATTCGAAAAGTGTAAGTTCGATTCATAGGATCAATAACGCTTGTCATCCATGCTATTCTTAGTATAAATTTTAAATGATTGCAGTTTACATTAGATTAGAAATTCAGTTGGGATATTCACCATTTACCAATCCATTTCAAGCAAGGAAAGAATCCAATACTTTTTAAATTATGGTCCTTAACAATGTAAGAATAAAGAAACTCGAGTAAGACGCAGCTAATATTACATCCCACATTTTTACAACCTCGGAAGAAAACGATAAAACCAAGATGTGAAACGTAATATAGCCACATTCCTAATAGGAATTTCCACTAATCTTATTGGAGAAGACACAGAAGAGACTATAAGGATGATATCCACGTTCTTAAATAGCAAGTACTTCCGTCTTACGCTACCAGAGTATTACATCTCGTAACCTCTTCCTCAAGAATGCGACATACACTCCGGAAACCGCTGTTATACACCCTAAAAATGTAAAGAATAGGAATGTCCCGTAGAAGCACTTGATGCTCATTTTTCCCGTGGGAACAACTCCATTACTCGGTCCATTAACACCAGAGAGCCAGTTTCAGCACCGTCTGTCAACCCCTGCGTCGCATATTCACTCGTTCTGCAGTCCTCTGGAACGCCAAATTGCCGCTTAAGTAGCCCACAAAAAATCTTCATTTCCCGTCACCGGAACCACTTCCAGTAATTGCCGGCGAGTAAGACTGCTTCTCACCGGAAAGTACTTCTGCACCCCAATTAAGGAAGATGCAATCCGCTATTATCCTCTCTACTGGAGAACCATTATCTCCGTGGATTAAACATTCGCTGACCGTCCACGTACCACATCTTCCCCGGATGCTGTTTTTGCCCTCACTTCCCTACTTATATCGGTGGTTTGTAAGCTGGGGTTGCAGGAACCCCTGGGGAGAACAAGGGTAAGGAGGATGTGTATATTGCTGCGTACATCAGGAAACAATCATTTGTATGGTCTTCTCATAATTAACTCCGATAAAAAGTAATTTTACTCCATTTTATGCCGAAGAGCTATTATAACTTCTGGGTCACGTAGATTATTTTCAAATAATTCGTTTCATGCTTTATAAGAGAGCAAAAAACATCAATAACATGACTAAATTTAAGGGATTATTATCTCCAGCTTACAATATAAATGTATAAGGTAAATAATTCAGTGTTAATTCCTAAAGTTTTACTTACAGACTCCGTAAAGTGATGTTTTCATCAGGCTAAGGATGTGCATTAAATTCGTGGAAAATTGTTTTTCAAGTAGGAATAATTATTGTGATTACAAATATTAATTAGATTGTAATCCATTGCAATTTTGTCAAGGAATATAAGAATATGTTATGCATTTATTTACTAAAATAGTAAGTGCCTGATGATTGCGGCTTAAAATTGAAAAACAATGAATGAGGAATGGTCATGTTAAATTGTATTTTACAGGGTACAAATAATCGTATCAATTAATAACGCAACAAAATTTTTAGGTTCAATAATTCGTTGCCATGGTAGCTGCTAAGCATTTTCAACAAATAAAATTGCCGTATCTAAGATACAGGTACTGAAAATGCCAAATTGAGACCAAGCCCTTAGAAACAGCCGTCTGTCAGATATAGAGATCAGAGTTCGATACCCAGTCCGTCCCTATTTTCACCGCAGCATTCTCCGGATCTTTAAGGGCTAAACTTCCGTCCAGAAAAGCCATTACCTCCGTAGCGTCGCGTGCAAGATTCAGTCCGGACGAGTTTCCGATAAGTGGCGTGCATTGAATTCCGGCAAAAAGCGGCCTCGCTAATATCTCTCCCACTCAAACTGCAATCCACATAATGCTTCCCATTTCAATCCGAATAATTCAAAGGACCACGTGGTCTCTGCGGCCTAGATTCATTACCTCCATTTTAAGCCATCCGATGCCTTTCACGATGCAAATATTCCCAAGGAACGTTTCGCGCATTCGAATCCAGAAGCCTGAAATACTTTACGGGTCACTCGCTGTACTGAGGTCAGCGCTATAGTGCAGAATGGATCTGTTTTATTTATATAAACGGACGGAAAAGGAGGTTGCATCTTTGTTCTCTATTATCGTATCAAGCGACCGCCTTTGGTGCCATTAGGAATAATCCAGTTTTGATTCACGAGGTGTTTATCTCTGGTTGAAGCTGTATAAGCAGTACGCGAGGTTATTTGAAGCTATAGGCATATCTCTTTTGGGGGCTGAATGCACTGTTCATTTGCTATTGGAAGCAATCAAATATTAAGTCTTTTATAAGTGCATTACCTTTGTGGATGCATTGCAGTGATTCATGTATAAAAATCTATTGGGATGAAAGTTTAGACATCAGATCTTCATCATCGAGCTACGCCATCATTTTACGTTTGAATGATAATTGTAATGAATTAAAACATGAGTTGATAAAAGCAGCCTTTTAAATAGAGTGATGTCCGTATATGTTAATGAGAGGTTACTTAAGTAATGTATGATTTTCTTAAAAAAGTACTCCTAAAGGTTTAATAACTATTGTTGTTTCAAGTTAATTCTGGTATTTCTTTCTGGTAACTCTGGTAAGAATTGTAGAAAATGGAAATTTAATATTCCAATGGAATTGATATGAAAATATCGTGTAAAGAAGTCAGGTATGATTTATGAAAAGATAGCAAGAATAGCAAGATATTTAACAACTTCTTAGGCTCTTCCTCCAGGATTTCTTCGGTATGAGATAAGAGCCTTTGTATTTACCATTCAATGAGTGTCCATTATCCGAAGATCTAACCTTCGCCTTCTTATAAAACCTTCCTAACTAGACCAGACGTAAATCTCTCTGGTAGTTCGCAACCAATGGAATTACAGCGCGAACTATATCTCCACAATCAATGCTTGCATAAATCAGAAGGAATTATCACTCTTCGAAAAGCGAATAGAAGAAACTATAAGTAATCTGCAAACTCTGAAACAGCCGTATCAAAACCTCCTTTATATAGGTTCTGAGTGCTCTTCATTGCATGGAGATAAGATCGTGAGTTATAGTACGTAAGGCTTTTCATTACATAAAAGGATGGCCTAAGATTAACTCGAGAGTACTTAGAAACTTCAGCGGAGCAAGACGTATTTTCGACATAATTGTTACCAGGAGATTTATTCGCGTTAGATCCGCCCCCACCGGGAGCCTTCAGTAACCTTTAAAAGGCATTTTCGGAAGTTTGAAAACTAATTAAATTCCACTGCGAGAAGTTGGTAGCGGAAACGGTTCCTAAATCTACTCAGGTTTAACTATGTTGTGGCTCCAGTCACGTTGGAGTCAGACTTTCAGAGATCGAAAAAATTAAATTCGGAACATAATCGCGGAATTCTCAGTCCCTCGTAGTAATTCGCACGTGGGGAATTATTTTCGCATTTCATACGCGTAATTGGTGAACCAAAGTACTTCAGATGAATACAGGGGGATGTATGTTATTCGTCCGGATGTGTTGGTGCAGTAATCGAATTCGTGGAATCGGTTCCCGCACGATTATCGGAACGGAAATGCAGTTATCAGTTCCATCGGAAATTTATCTTTTTAGGAATGTAATCGAAAATATGCCGATTTTTTAGAAGTGCGTAGGATTCATCTTTTTTGTTAGAGGAGTTTTGCACGTGTTTTGATCTCATCTATCCGTGAAGTGTTTGGCAAAATTTGAAGTTCTCGCGAATTCGGGGATTGGAATGCGGTTCGAGCTGGTATTGTGTGTAGTGCCTATTGCATTCTTCTCTAAATTTCAGTGCCCTTGTTTTATTGTTTTATTTTAGTGTAGCTCATGATCTCTGCTAACGTTCATAGTTTTGTAATGTTTTGCTCTAAACTTTTCGGGTAATATTTGGAGTATTTCCAATATCATTTCATTACCCGGATCATTGTTTTAGTTTACAGTTTTTCTTGCACGTTACAAGGAAACTTGAGATGATTCTACTCCATTGTCTATGTCTAAATCCTGCGTGCCACCTTCGGTGTGTGGCAGGGGGTGCATGCAACGTGACTTTACTTGACGTGACGATTATTCTCGCGTACCGATCGGGAGAATGTATATTGTGCTTTACAATTTGTAGCAATTGAATTATTTATATTGTTTTTAGATCTGTGAATATTTATTATAAAATGAAATTAAAAATTGCATTAAAAATACGACGGCATTAAAAAAATAAGGCATTTTTTCTGAAATAAGAATTAGATTTCATCAGAGAATTAGCTATTTAAAATTACGTAACGAATAGAATATATTTAGTATTCAGTTTAATTTTTGCGTCGTAGAGAATATTTCCTTGTAAACCTCGTTATCGAAGTCATTCTCCGTCATCCCTTCAAACGTGATAAGCATTTAAGCATTTCTTGGAGACGAATCGAAATATCCCTTTAGTACACCAATACATTTCACACATTGCGTCGAATTCGCAGACGGCATTCGCAAGATGGGAGACGTTAATAGACGCTCCTTAACGATTCCGCCTCCCACTAAAACGCCCCCCCACCCCTCACAAGCTGAGATCCCACATTATTTGTATGCCCCGTAAGCAAGCGATGCATTTGACGTGAAAGAGGTCTCAGCACGTGTTTGCACTTCCTTTAAGTCCCCTTCGTGTTAGCGTGCGTCCCTTGGCGCGGGAAAGTGGGTCAGATGCAGCGCTAGAGGGAGCGTGTGTGTGATGGAAATGAGGCACGTTGAGGGACGTGTACAAGTGTTAAAGAACCTCAGAAGGAGTCGTTAAGAAGTCTCAAACACTCCAACGAGAACACTTCATCTTCTTATGGTGTTTATGAACTCGTTTGAAGAACGTACTTTCGATTTCTAATCTTTAGCGTCTCGCGAAGTTTTTGACGGGTTTGTCTGCGTGGAATTGAGGATCTTTTGTGCACTTGATATGCTTTGATAGCTTTATAAGTCTTTAGTATACGTATCTTTGGAAGTTTAGAATAACCATTGCAAAGTTTGGAGTACTCTATTTATTGAGAATTTCTTCATTCACTAGAGTTGCATAAGTAATTAAAGTGTGAATGGTATCCAAGTGAAAATTGCTTATCGATTTCATTGGCTGAAATTGATATTTTGGTACAAAGCTTAGTTCAGATATCAATTACTATGTATTCCCATATTAATTTTTACTAAATATATTTTATAGTCGAATTATTGGTCTTACTAATTTATGTAGCTTAACTTCCAAGCAGTCCCATTTGTTCAAATAAGACACTTGTCAATTCCATTCTTATATGTCTAAAACTACAAACCATCTATAATAGCTTTTCTATTTCACACTTTTTCCTAAGCTATAATACTAACATGTTTCCACGAATTATCCTTCATTTACTTGTATAGTATTTGATGAATGAATCTTCAGCATTCACGATCTATTTTCTACTGCGTTATTTTTATATACGTGTCATTCCCTCATTTGGTAGTCATACTAGGAACACACCGCCATCGTACGAACGTTTTTGTCACTCAGTCATTATCCTTCTGCTGTACACCGAGATGGAGGGGGGTTCCAAGGCCTTCTCTAGAGAAGTCAGTACTGGCGATTTTGGGGAAGATTGTGTTTTGCATTTGGGAAAGAAACTCCAAAATAGACTGCTGATGATTTTTCTCAAGTATGCTAAATTTAATAGTTATATGTAGTCGCAAAATTAACGAATTTTTATATCAGTGAAGTATACTGATTTACTTATTTCATGATGGCCAGACTTGGTCACAACTGGTCATATACATCAGTGGAATTTACTAAGTTTTATTAATATTTTTGATTTATATTTATTTACGAAGTACTACATGAATTATATCTCATAACTTTCTTTTTCGTTATTTTGTTCTTTGATTCCATTCCTTATAGGAGAATATATACCGTACAATTTTCGGAACGTAAACCATAGGTAAGCATTTAATTTTTCTACCATTATAAATGGAAGAACTATTGTTGTCTCATAAACATGGGATATATTGTTCTGAACACGTATCGTATTATTCTTCGGCAAACGTCGAACTGAGAAACCGTTCAAAATTCGCTCCGGAGTAAAGTTCATGCCGATTGTTTTCGTAGGACATTTATATTTTCCATCTGCGAACACTGATTGTTTGATCGCGAAAAACAATACGGAGCAACTCTTTCAGTTTGCCAAGTAAATTTCGGCAGGTGAACAATGATGGAATTTTTGATAAAGGAATGCTGCGCTCAGTTATTCCGCGTTCTAAAAGGAATTTCCCATACAAACTGTTTCCATTGGCAAGGAAAATCATACCCGCATTGTTGTCATTTCCTGTGGAAAAAGGATATTCCTCCGCCGTTCGCATGGGGTCGAAGGAAACGCTCACAAGAGAGTCGTATTATTCGGCGGGAAAAATTGAAAAGAAACAATATACCTTCCACCGATTGCCTCGCCCAGTTAAGCGGGCATTCGTCTGTGTTTCTCTAAATATAGAATTAAATAGAAACTCGCGGAGCGTGAACACGATACAGATTTTCATCTATTTCATCAGCGATATTGGGAAGGGATCCTTTTACGAATCGAATTTAGCCCCTTTTTTGTTTTAATCGAGGATTTTGATTTCATTCACTGGTAAAGTCGAGGAAAATATTTGCGTTCAGCGTTAACAAACTTTATCTCTGGCTCTTTCTCTGAGAAAGGATGTACACACAAAAGGTGTTTTTAATAGAATATCAGTTTCCGAGCTTCGCTTTGAAGTAAGTCCACTGGAAATATTTCGAGGGATTGTTTGATATTTTAAATGCTTTTGTTTAGATAATCGGATATCGTTTCTCGAAATAGTATCGTAAACTCGTTTCGAGAGGAAATTAAGCTATTCAAAGTAAATGGAGATATAAAAGTTTTATTCAATTTGAGTCGATTAACCTTTCTATCTAAAACTTTGAATCGAAGTACATAAAAGTGTATACTCTCAATACCATACCTTGTTTCATAACAAGAATATAATAAATGGAAATGATCTCTTGGCACGATGCAACGTAATGGAAACAATTTATTTCATTCGGTATAATATTTCCTTGTTACTTGATTAATTTAAACAATACAAGCTTTATTGTCGGCTTGCTGTTAAATTCTTACATAATAAATATTTAATTTAATTGATGTTTTAAGTAATTTAAAAGGTAATCCCAAGTTTCTGTATACCGCAATGTTTATATGGTATTTTTACTGACAATATTTCATCTATTGTTTAATTGATGATAGGATAGGTTTTAGTTTCTATTTAATGCATATTTTTGTATACATATAACACATTTCACTCACTTCCATACATAGCTGTTTAATTGATAGAAGATGACTGTAAGAAACAAGTCACAAGATTTCTAAATTTGTCGTATATCTTACAAGTGGACATTTCTTTCTTGGGGGAGGATATCTATTGGTTATATCGATTACATGGTTCTTGAAATTGATTAATGCTTCACAAATCTTCTTTTCCGATATAGTGCGTGAAATTTGCTATTTTTATATATTAGTCGGTCGTAATAAATTTTTAAGTACTCTCTGTATCTAGTATTCATCAGTTTCTTAAGCGCTCATCAGGAATTTATAATAAAGGTTTTAATTTCGGTTTTTAGGTTTGCTACCATTAAGGATTTGAAAGTCGATGGAAACGAACCTCACCTAATTATATTTTCAAATAAAAATGTATTGTTTACGTTTTGAATCCCTTTTAAGGTTGAGGATCACAAACCCACCTTTCAAGATGAAACGCGATCACAAAACGACCCAATCCTTGCGCCTAACTTAATTCTCCTCTCAAATATCTTTTCCGATCGATTTCTAATCAAGGGCAGTCGTTTGATATCTTTCGTGTCCACAAGCTCGTTGCGCACAACATGACCGTCTTTTGTTTTTCATCTACGTCGCTTTCTCTCTCGGGGTTTTGAAATTCCAGCGTCCGGGGCCCGTAATAGGGTTACTGCGTAACGTCGTTTTGATGTTTGGGCCGCGAATTCCCTCTTACGGAATTTTGAAGGTACGTATGCCGGCGAAAGGGACTTCTTGTGCGTGGGAGTAACCCTGCAGAGATTATTAATGGGGATTCTTCTATAAAATTTGCGAACCACCCGTTGCCTTGAGGGGGAGTAGATGCGGCTATGCTCCGCTCTATTTTAGCCCGAGCCTCAAGCGAAGTTACTTCCCGCGTAAGTAAATGCAATGGACTTAGTTTAGCTTGAAGGTAATGTTTGATTAGCGAAAGTTAAGGCTCAATCCACGGCATATTAGAATTTCTTGAAGTCTTTAAAAACTAAACATATATGAATGAATTACAATGAGATATTCATTGGATATTTAGAGGATAGTAACAGAAGAAAAGCAAGATACACTAGAATATTCTGATCAATTGAATATTTTCATTTAATAATCTGGAAAACCAATTAGGGAGCAAATCTTTCTTGAGCATCCTAGGTTGTTTATTATTTGCTATTTAAGCGCTAGCAACTTTGATATTGCGTTCCTCAAGTGGAACTACAAAAAGTTTGCCTTCTATCTTTGATTCCTGTTCCATGGTATATCATCTTTTATCATCAACTTCAAGAATATGATTTTGAGCCACAAATCGTTTACACTATAATTTTTCATTCGTTTGTTTTTCCCCTCTGTTCTTTTTTCATTTTTTTGATTAATCAGAATTACAATCATGTTTTGCATTCAATCTTATTCAATAAGATTTCAAACATTTATTAAAATATTTTTTACGGCTTCGAAAAAAAATCTCATGGAAAAATAAGATAGATAATAATTGGACATTGGATAATGTTTAAAGTAACTTCTTTTACACTATTATTAATAGTCGTAGCTTTAGGTTCATAAATCTAAAACAGGTCACAAGTGGTTTGAGTATCACTCAGCACAGCCCACGCCTATCACGCGGTCGCCTACGAAAGCCACGCGTAGAAGAGCACATCTCCAAGGAGTTCAAGCGCCCCATTGTAGTAAATCATCCCGATATAAATTCAATCAATGATTGCTCCATTTCCCGGAGAAGAAAACGATAGACCCACCGGAGAGAACTCCATTCTTCCGTCTCTGGAAGCGCTCTCGGAAATTGCTTACCTTCCCTACCAATCGCAGCCCCACCGTCGTAACGTCTTCCACGCGAAGTGTACTCGCGTAACTGTATGGGGAAGATGCACTCTCCCGCAATAGCATTCTTCCCCGCCTTCCTTTATTCTTCGAAGGGATATGACCGGCGCACGTTGTTTAGTCGACCCGATTTCCCCCGCGGGGTCCCCGGGGAGTCATTCTGCAGCGACACCGTGAGATAAGTCTGACGACACCCTTGTGAACCTTACTTTTCTCCGTTTCCCCTCTTCTGCAGCGTCCTAGCTCATTCTACATGACTACGCCGCAAGATGGCCTTGCTTTTTGAACGGCACCCGACGGGAATCAGGCGGGAGGACTCCAGTGGGAGAGGGCTTACGGGAAGAGAGGAAAGATGACTAAAATAACAGTAATAATGGCGATTTTCTTCTGTATACCTCGCTGGCGGAAGTTTTCGTACATCACTCGGTTGGTTTTTCGGATCGTTCTGCATAGGAAAAGAGGCCCGACGTGGTTATGAGAAGGTTTGCAAGGAACTGCGAAGGGGGTTCGTTTATTCGGGATGGTGATCACCATTCATGTTCTGCATGGGAAGTAATTTCCCGGAGAGGGTGTCCCACAAGGCATGCGCGTAGGTCTTATCTATTTCCCAGATGGTGTTGTCGCCAGTATACTTGTGTACGTGTGGATGAAGATGGAATAATATTAAGGAAGGAGAACTTGCGTTTTAATTTCAGGGAGGATTTTTTGAAAAGGGAAAAAAGGATGGTATTGTTATATTTCTAATGGAAAAGATAAATTGTCACCCTTTTGCAGAAATAGGAATTTTTCAAGTTTATTTTGAATGATCTTATACGATTCAACAAAATATTACTTTTATAAAAACTATGGTCCATCATTATATCAATAGCTTAATTCGATATTTATACTTCACCTCTTTTAAATCTTTAATAAAATCAACAATTTTAATCATTTAGAAAGTATCTCAAATTTTAAGATTTGAGTTAATTTACTCGTAATTCAATTTAACTTAGACCTATTCTCTCTCTCTATTAAAAAATAATTTCCTTGGAGATTGAGAAAATGGAGCTAATAAGCAAAAAATTAAAATCCTAAGGAAACATTGAAATATCTTCTCAACAGATTCCCTCAACGTGGATGCGATTCTCGAGATATTAAATTTTAAACAAAATTCTTTCCTTTATAAGTCAATCAGTTGGAAAATAGAATGCTTTTTTCATGGATTATTCTTTTCTCTACATCGTTCTAACGTTTACACCCGATTAAATTGCATCGCTTTGAAATCCAAAGTTCACGTCGAGTATACGAGCTCCTTTTAATCAGTTACCTTTTTAATCAACACTAGGGCTGATTGTTTTATTCGGACGGCTAATGACCAATTATTCAACGTACGCCAACGTCAGTTAATCAACGTTCCACGAGTTTTGATCTCCGTCATTTTATTTCACTTTTAAGGTTCACCACGGTTTCGTTTTGGGGCCAGTCGAATTCAATCCGGCATTTTTGTTCCCTTGCGCTTTGACGCCATGTTTTTCCATGCGGAAAATCACCCGAATTATACCATTGCCCTTTATGACGGAGAGACAACTGCGACATCGAGTCATTATCTACTAATTTTTGGGATGCGGTGGTGCTGAACGGCGCGTAGGGAATATGTTCACAAGCGTAGGTGATCTGGCTTCAAAAGGGCAATTTGTTGTCCAGCGGAATCATATTTCATAACAGATACTAAAGTGATTGATGACTTTTAACGATCAACTTTTTGTCATCCATAAAGTGCTTAGTGTTTTCAATGTTTGAAACAGCAGTATCGGCAAAGCTTTTCTATTAACGTAATTTTAATACCACAAAATCTGCCGTTTGAATTCAGCCTTTTCATTTAAAGTATAACCTGAATTCTAAATAACTATCTTCATGTATAATTTCCTGGACATTTATGAATAAAATACCGTAATATTGTGAGTTTTTATCTATTACTTTTCTAAGTGCCCATTCTTGTAATATACGATGCAGTTGCAGATGCAGATGCTTCGATCAATGTAAATCGTGATATATTTTCGGAATTATACTTTGAGTAATTTACCCAGAAATGATATTTTTCCCAAGAAAGAATTTGATTTTAAAGATAACCTTAAAAAATAAATCGTCCTTTTCTTCTTGCTCCTCATAAAAAATGCCTATACATTAAAAATTATAAATATAAATCATCCAAAATTGCGATCTGAATTATTTTGAAGTTTAAGAAACACCATATTCAAGTAATGTATTCAGTTGTTTTGAAAACGCAAAGAATAAAATATCATTATGTTATTGTTTGCAGATTTTTCATTATTTCTGATATAATTTTTAATGCTATTAGCTCATTCCTCCTCAAATTAAAATGCTTAACATTCCCTAATCGAATTACACTGAACTTGCTTCTCCCAAGAAGTCTAACGTGGCAACCAGGCTAAAACAGAGCGCATCATATATGTGCGTGCATGCCCCATTTCATTTACACTCAGAAGATACGGAGTCGTGAAAGATAAATTCCTTCAGTGCTGGCGTAATTGTTACACCAGAGGGTCTCTGTACACGGATTTCCACTGTGCCATTGGCCTCTCTCGTGCATGTTGGACCGTTAATTATCACCTTCAAGGCTCCGTCGCACAATGTTCCCAGTCCACTCAGCCAAGTTTTAGTCTCCTAAGTAATAACCAGGATGTCCAGGGCACCGTGACCCAAGGTCTTTGGGCGAGACCACACACGTTCTAGGACCCTTGTACTTTGCAAGCGCTCCTCATTTACTCCACTCTCTTGGTAACATACTTCCTTCCATGCTCACCCACGGGTTTTCCTACAGTTGATGTTCGAAGGCCTTTTGCTTCGCGATTCAATTTTGGGCAGATGTTGTCGAATATTCGATGCTAATTTGAGGAATTAATTCTTTCCTATGGAAGGAAATAATACAAAGCAATTGGGAGTTAATTATTTTATTTGCTAATAATTGTGGAATATAATTGCTAACTATAATCAAAATAGCTTTTAAATAAAGACATATGTAGTCTTTAGTTTAGTAGTAGAGCAATGAGAAAAATGTAAAATTACATTTCACTATCTTGATTCGTTGTTTCATTTTTTCATTTGCTTAAAAATTCGTTCACTTTCTAATATGTTCCTAAAATCTTTAATTGTTAAAATAAAACGTCATTCACTTTTAATGGTAATTTACTGCGGTATTTAGACAATAATTTTTTTATGAATATTTTGCATACTTGATGTACATCATTAGCCAAACCCGTTCTAACCAGACTGTTATCTAATTGCTTTCATTAAATAATACGCCCAACATAGCAGGTGCGTCCATTTACTCGATAAAGTTACGGTTGACATGGCTACGAAGAAACTCAGTAAATTGTAAGGAAAACTATTCTCCGTACAGCTGTCGCTAGTAATTAACTCATAACACGAGAGGAGTACACAGTTTGAACGATGTGTTTTCAACGCAAAACATTCATCGGAGAGTGCCGTAGAATAACTCGGCCTCGGTGCCTTTAACATCGGGGTTAGAGTGCGTCGACCTCTCCAGGTCACTCCACGTCATTTGCTTTAAAACAAAACCGCCCTCTGCATCGTCATGATTAACTTAAAACATCCGATAAAGCGGTGACGTCTCGACGGACTTGTTGCAACTCTGTTGACGACCTCTTAGCAAGTCGCTCAATCGATAAAAATCTCACGTTTGCCCTTTTTTATTTTTCACCTGCGTTCATTATTCAAACCTCTCTCTTTTCCCGAATGCCCCTCCCCCTTCGATTCCTCGAGGCTAATGCACTCCGTTACCCTTTGCAAGGTTAAAACAAGTACCGCCTTGTTGCACAGATGCTCTTTTATAGTCGGTTGCACCTGTTAATAACCGTAAGGCGCTTTACCTTAAGGGTGATAATGCGGGCGATGCTTAGCTGGACTATAGGGGTCGCCATAGATACGTTCAAGGGGAACACGAAAAATAGCGTAAGATAAGTCTGTAGCGAATAAGATGGCCAATTAATAGTGTGTAATTGCGTCTTTAGGATGCCTTAAAATTTGTCGAATTACGTTTCCTTTAATTTAGAAATGTAACCTAACGTAGGATGATTTATTCACAACTGAATACTTATGGCGTAGTTTTTTTAACTTCAATATTTGGAACTATATGTACTTTTATTCTATTTCTGAATGCATTTTACTTCGAAGATGTTATATTAAATACGAGCATATAATATACGACAAACTTTTGAAAGAAAGCTTTAGATATGTAACTTTTAATTTAGAAAAAGTGTTTAGTGTAAAAAATGATTAAATATACAGCATATGAAGTATTAAATTATGAATACCAAATAGTAGGTTCCTCACAATCGTCAGTCTTCTAAATTTCAATATACTGATGGTGGCAAAGTTTATCCAAAAATTCATTTTCTCTTTTCTTGCTTAAAATATGTCATTCTAAACTCTAATTGCTCTCTTTATACCAAAAGGAATGCTTTTATTTTTTCGCGTATCGTTCCAATTCATCCAATGACCTAACACATTCTTTAACGGATTTCCTGAATGTTTCGTTTGCTTTAATCGTCTTCACATTTCCTTTTTCGCTGGTGATACGATACCTCATTACTTTTATTTGTGAACTTTGGCTATTAAATGCACCCATTTCAATTCCAGAATTTGTACATTTTTGCATTTGTTGGAATCCAATCATACCGAGAAGATAGAATTGTAAATTCCACACATTCCTTAAACATTTGATCCATAACAGAAGCGGATATTTGCCTTTATTTATTTGTTATGAATTATAGAACTATGATTCTCAGTGATACTCTTTGTATTTTGAATCCATTTTCTCGGATCGTACATTTCATATTTAGAATGGCGTGGATTTTTCAAATCAGCCTTCGTTTTTTCTAAACTGGGTAACAACCTCTTACACAGACATGCACATATACGGCACACGCATTTCGAGCGGCGTATCGTGAGGAAAATAACAGTTTCTATGAGCAAATCTCTCGTAGGCAAGCAGGTAGCATCGCTCCTACGTCACATCCCTCTTCCCCACTCAATTACTACGATTGAGACCGCTCCTGCATCTAAGTGATTGTGTCAGAGTTGAAGTACGGAGCAGTGTTTATAGCAACTGCTTGCACTCACGCGTGCAGACACGCAACAAGATGTTACCTTCCCACGGATCGTCAGGGCAACCGAAGCAAGCCGTACATTCGCTGAAATTATAGGGTTGTAAGAAAATTGCATCGGGTGAATGGATGGACTATACTGTTAGTTCTAGAATCGTGTTCCTTTTTTGATTTCTTTGGTATATGTGCTTGGTGCATGTCCAATTTTTAAGGTGATTTTAAAGGGAATATTTGATACATTTAAAATATTGTAAGATCTTGAGTTTTAATTGAGAGAATATAGGATGATTTTTGCGTACCTGCACTGTAATAAAATCAGAATGAAAATTAAAATCGATCTTTAACATTCTAATAATATTTCTTTGAAAATATTTACTATATACTCCATATACGATAATACCTTTCTTACATTTACTACCATGTTCTATAATTTGGAAAATAAAAAATAATCCAACAAGAAAACATCGTTTTGGCATAGACTATAGCTCTCTGGTGGTATGCTGCTTAAATTGAATGATTCAATATTGAATTGAATCTGCAATGATGAGAATTCGATAATAAAGTTAAATCAGATGGCATCTATAATGATGGTAAAATAAAAAAAAACAATTCTGATTGTCTTTTATTTAGTATATTTTGCATATAAAAAGATAGAGCTTTGAATTAAGGTATTTATTTTACTGTAAGGGGGTGAAAACAGGTATAATTACCATAGTAATACGTCAATTTATAATTTGTTTAGCTTGCAGTGAACGTTACTGATTCAGATGAGTATGCAGATTCAATTTAAGATATCCTCCAAACGGCAGAAAACAGACACTAAATATTGCGTTGAGAAGGCAGAAAAAACTACAGAATCGTTACGTCAGCAAAGTAGGACAGGTGTCGGCGAAATTAAAAGCTCTGCGGGAGGAGAAAAATTCTCAGCGTCGTCAATCGGTCGTGAGTCTCCGTAAACGACGCCAGATTCTTAAAAAGCTGTTTCCCCCGAAGCTTACGCTCGCACGTCCTACGTCATTGTCGCTTAGCCCCGTAAGGGATCATGGGATAGGAATTGGTAGACACCTCGTGTGTTCATGGAATGAGCGACGGATCTTAATCCCCGTAAGGTAGCGCTACCGTGGAGACAAGGGGGCGCGTTGCTAGGAAGATGCGGTGGGGAGAGATTAAGGGGGGGTGGTGAGTGGGTCATATAGGGTTGGGTGGATAGTTGGAAAGAAAGTAGGTGGACAGAGACTGATGGGGAAGAGTTGGAAATGATGGAAGACAGAGGGGCGATAATGTTGTAAAAAGTGTTGGGAACTGCACGAGATGTTGTGCTTGAAGAGCGGAGAAAAAGTAGTGTTTTGGAAAGTTTCGTGTGCTTGTTGTGTTATTTGATGGGTCTGAGTGTTTTATACAGTGAGAGGTGCTTATAACGTGTGGTCAATACGGTAGAGATGTTTCGTATTAATTACATCGGAACAGTGATATACTAGATTTATCTTCGTGCAGATATGTCGAGCTGTATGTCATATTTGTCTGTGAATCTTATGATTAAAATCGAATATTTTGGAACAGCAATATGTTTTTGCATGAATATTCTCTTCACTTATTTATAGAAGTACTCATTTAAATGATTCTACGACCAGTGGTATTGCTCTTCGTGCCAATATAATACTTTGTAACGTCGGTCTTTCAGTATCACTACAAAACGTGTAAACGAGCCAATATAATACTTGGTAAGGTCAGTCTTTAAGTATCACTGCAAAACATGTATTAAAGTTTTCTCACACAATATACTATACACTACTATATGTAATACCACCAGTGAACATCTTCCTTCATTTCCTATTTAATTCTTGAAACATCACCTTTTCTACGTCGTATCCTTCTTCGAACTTCGGAGCTGAAAAACACGTCGAACAGCTATGTTTTTCACCATAAGAAATAGATCTTTCGTGTCATTTAAGTATTTCAAAGAGAACAAACATCCTTTCAACTTTCTGAGTAACCCATACAGAGTAAAATTCCTAAGAGACGAAGAAAGTTAATTTATTATACCTCTCTGCTTCAGGAAACTGGAATATTTTGAAAATTTGAGAAAATTAAGATAAACAACGGCCAAGCCTTTCACGGACTCTCAGGAATTCTTTCTGTGGATTTTTTTCTCTTCCGTTTTCGTTATCTAACACGCCAAGTAGCGTGAACTTCGTGGCAATAGAGGAAATGAATTTATTATTCCTCTTGGAAAGTAGAATTGTACATTTCCCGCGGGTTGGGTCTTTCCTCAGAATTCCATTATCTTTCGCGTAGCATTCCGTCATTAAATAATAATATCCTAAAATTCCATAGAAACAACATGCGACGAAGTTCAAGAGCCCAGTTCATCTTTATTTTGTAATTTGTTCTGTTTACCTAAGAATATTTCTTGAAATAGAGCTGCTTTCTTTAAATTGGACTCTTTCGTATGATTTGATAAACGTGTGCTCGAAGAGGATATTGATATTTTTGACAGCAATTTAATATAATTAATGCATTTGGATTTGATTTTTAATCACTATTTATCATATAATAACCATCTAATATTGCTAACATTGCCTTATCGAATGTTTGAAATAGTAAATACATTAAAATAATAAATGGAGTCTTAATCCTTAACAAGTCCTTCAGTTTCTTCAATTTGGATCACAATTCAGATAATAAATATGTAGATACTTCTACATTATATATCTCCTATTAATTAAATATAATATAAATCATACAGTATGGTAAAGCATATATTTAGAAACCTTAAGAAACTTATCTCATATATAAACAGTACCCAAATGATGCTGTATCAATTCTAAAGCTTTCTTTTATTGTAATCCTAAGATAGAAAAGTTACATGACCTTTTATTAAAATAGAAGACAACTTCACATCTTTTAAGTCTGTGAACGTACAATGTTGTGATGAAAATATATATTTCAATAAGCATTTCTTGCGTAAGAATTTAGCCTTTATGTAATCTCATATCAATGCAATTTTTAATCACATACGAAAACCGCATTTATTACTATAAATAACCTTTACTTCTTCCGAATAAAAATGAGAAAATCAAATACACCATTAAACTCATCTATTCCCTTTCTTATTTCGGAAAAGATAAACCAAAACAATTCCCGCGCACTTCACATTTGAATGACCTCTCTTTATTTTCGCAAAAGAAAACCTCAGCATCCGTTTGCGTTAATCTCAGAGCTCCTTTCATCAGCGCAGATTCGGAAAGGAAATGAAAAGATTCTCATGGCTGACGTAATAGGATTTTTAGGGGAAAAAAGACTTTCTGGGAAAGTAAATTTTCGTTTCCCCGTTCTGGGCTCTTTAAAGACACTCGAGCAGTTTTTACTCTTGCGGGTCGAGGAGTGTAGAAAAAAAGAGAGAAAGATGGAATTCCGGACGAAAATATTGCTCAAAAAGGGGATGGGAATGAGTTTTCCGACATTTTTGCGAAACTCTCCGGTTATTGGGTCGTTTGCTAGCGAAAGAAAGCGGATTGGAACGAGAGAAAAAGCAAATGGTCCACGGAGGTCTCAAGGGAGGGGGATGTGTAGGAGAAGGATGAAGGAAAAGTGATGGAAATAAACTAGAAAGGAGATGAAAGGCCATTAAAGGCGGCGGTAGGAATCATTAAGACATAAACAAAAGAGAAAAGAAAACAATTTGGATGACGTAAAGAGTTCTTTCTTGTGTTTTCGTAATCTTTTTCGGAAGGGAATAATGAAGTTAAATGAAGTTGTGGTATGGAGATGATTTGATTATGATTTTTCGATGGGATTAGAAACTATATTTACCGGAAGTTTTTAAAGTTGTTAATGGATAATTTTCTCTTTTCATTTATTACGAGATATTTCATCTATTATTAATTCATTACAATATTTGTGAGCATCTAGATAAAGGTTTCAGAAGAAGGGTTGTTTTTGTTTAGATTAAGAGTTGTAATCCTCAAAATAGGATTTATTTTAGAATATTTCTTTGTTACTTGATAATGTTTCTTCAAAATGTGGTACACTACTTGCAGCGATTAGCCTATTATCTGAAGATATTATTTCCTATTAATTTTAGTAAGAAAAATTATTTCGGCAATAATTTCTCACTGTTTACCTTCATTGAAAATGTTTAGTAATAAAATTAAATAGTTTATCAAATTTTATCCTAATCGCATGTTTTCAATTGATCAATCATTGTTAAGTAAACCGGTCCCAAAACGTTACTTGACGGACCCCTGTAATTACTCCTTTGACATTTCAATGCGAATAGAAGCAAAAAAGCGCATTTCAAACAAGGTAAGATCTCTGAAAAACGCGGGGATGGATGTAAGGCAAAGGGGAGCGTTAAGGTCCATCATTCCGTTTTTGATCGCGGACTTTTAAACGACAGAGGAATCATAAAGAAGTTTATGGAAGGCGTCGGCGGAGGGATGTTCTTGATGGATATCCTTTCGGAAAGAAGAAGAACGTTCGCTTTGTGGAGTTTGAGGAGCAATAATACTCACCTCCCGGAGATGAAAGAACCTTTTGCACCTGTGTCTGTGGGCATTAAGACGTTGAGTAGGCCATCAATCGTGCGAAGGAGTTTAATAACGGGAGTTGATTTTTATCGCCTTTGTTTTTACGGAGGAACTTTTTGGACGAACGTCAGGACTTTTGATGGAGTAATATTTCATCCCTGTTAAGTGCGTAATCTCTTAGGTAAGAGATCCGTGGAAGGTTTCTCTAATGTGATAGGATCGATAAAGGATTTGAGTTCTAAGATTCGTTTTAAACTCTCTGAAATGAGATCGTGAATAACTCTTTCAAGATATGAATCAAGTTTTCGAATCGTATGTTTGATTCGGTTCGTTCATTTGCGGTTCATTTTTAGATAGAACCAAGAAATATTTGAACGGTTTTCCAATCATAAATTGGCTACACCAATGTATAAAGCCTTGTACTTATGAATGGTAAATCTTTATAAATATCCATTTTTGTATCAAATTAATTGATTTTAGTGTAATGGAAAGTAATAAAGTTAAAGGGCAATGACCATGGAGAGAGAAGTCGTGTTCTACTTTTCAATGTACCGGGAATATATTGAATAAATAAATATGCAGGGAAACAAAGACTGATATAAAGTAAAATATATTTATATATTCTTGATATCATCTTAACTTTAGAGAGCTGTGTATCAGATGCATTCATATATATAGAAATAATTATTATTTGGAATGAGATATAATATTAATGAATGGATTTACTCCATCTTGTATAACATAACAAGGAATAAAGCACGTATATTTTAGGATATTTGTGCTTGAAATAGAAGAATGATGTATCTCTTTTAGTCCATTTAATCAGTCGTTTTCAGTATTTCAGTATATTTTTTCCATGCGTCACTAATATTAGCTTGAATTAACGTCATAGCGAATGCATAAGTTATTTTTTACTATCTCTTATTGAATATATATCTTGAAATTAAATTGACATAAAATTAATCATAATACTAGAGTACGCAACCTATAGGGGATTCGATGATGCCTCATGCATCGAACTAAATCATCCCTACGTCATTACATTTAATCAAGAGCCCCGATCCTTATATCCTCTCTTCTCCCCGTACGTCAGCATAGATTGAATACGCCGCGCACGGTTGCATTGTAGCGACGGATTACGTATCTCATCGAATGGCAGCGGTCAATACATCGCCTAACTTTATTTTCTCCTCTTCCCAGCATCCGATGGACCGTTCCTTTTTTTACTTAGTTGACATAGAATTGGATGTCAGATGAGAATTACATCTCTCTCATGTCAAGATAAAGAGGATTGTCTCTATCGCAAACCCCCCTTTCGCCGCTCCGTTGCACACGCTTCCTGCCAATTCTTCCCATCGTCGAGATCAAAGGCCAAACCTACAATATAAATTTCCAAGGAGAAAAAGTGGCTGCAAAAGGGAGACGAAATCGCAAGCCTTTTGTAGCGAGCAAAACCCGAAGCTTCACTCTCATTGCGGTCTTCGAGAAGCACTCGAGTATCGTCGGGCCCCAATGCGAGGGCCTCTTCTCAAGGGTCCAATCACACAGTTCCCCCGCCCCCACTTTCCATGGCTACGCTGGGGGAATACCTCTATAGGCTCTGACCCCTGTGAGAGAGGGAAAACATTGCCCTCGCCTATGAGTGATGTTGATGACATAGATTTTGCGGTGGTGATATTTAAGTGGGGCTAGTTTTAACGTATTCTAACTCCTAATGCGATATATTTAATTTAAGTTTTTTTTACGTATCCAATGCTTTGAATATTATCGTGCGAATATTAAAATGACCTCCATTTTATATATGTATCTATTATGCTTTTTAGAAAGCTCGGATGGACATGATAGGGAAAAGTAGAGAGGGTTTTTTTAATCTGAATTTTTTCTAGACTTGTTTATCTCGGCCAACGGCGGAGTAGAGTTTTTCCTCGTTGGATTCACAAACTAAGGGATGCAATAATATTACTTTTTCATAGAGAACCTTAAGGCTTAAATAAAAATGTTTATTATATTTGAGTGGAATTTTCCCGGAAGTATACTCCGTGGGAGCTTTAAGAAGTATTATAATTCTTTTTTAATATTTTATTCTATGATATGAGGGGTCTTCTTTGAAAAAACACTGGGAATCACTTTATTTTTTGTTATTTTTTATTTTATCATTTCTCTTTGAGGCTTTTTTACGTAAAGGGAGGAATATATATGAGTAGTTAAAACTAAAAGTAAATTAAATACTATTCCCGTTAATAACGAAGCTTAGAATTAGTTTAAAGCTCGGACACAAACTTCTATGATTTTAGTTTTAAATTTCAGAAAATTCTTTGACTCGATCTTACAGACGATATAAATAAACATGAAAGAATCTGTCACGTAGATGAAAAGAGAAATATCAGTTCTATTCAAGATTCAAATAAGTTTGGCTCTGAGATATGATTAAAATTGTTATTGGATAACATTTACGTTTTTTGAATTTACGTAAGTATATGATCCATCAAAAATAAATTTACACCATCGACCAAAACTTCGACCATAGTTACCGATCATTGTTAGCGATTCCGGAAGCATTTCTAAAGATTGTTTACGATTGTGCATAAGAATGGACACGTGTGGAGAGAAAAGGACATAGGTATGAGGAAACTGTTATATTGGAAAGAGGAAAAGAGTGTGTTTGGGTTGATGCAGTACGGCGCTAAGAATTGGTTCGCTAGGAAAAGGCCCTTTCAAGAGGGTTCGATACTCACCCAGATGTCTTCTCTTTCCGTGTGATTGGAAAGAAGTTGAGGCCACGGAAGAATGGATGGGAAAATACACTTCAGTCTGGATACTGCTATATATAGATCGTGCCACACTTCAGTCACCAGGCCTTGGGAACGAATTTTCCTGCTTCCCAACCTAACGATTCATAGTCAAGGTCTTCGGTGTATGAAATAAGTTGCATATGTTCATGGCAATGATTTGCTGACATCAATTTTGCTTCTTGTTCTTGTCTGTGTCATAAATTAACGCTAACGATGCCGCTGTTCTATCATATGTGTGTGTTTTTATTGTGATCAGTTTGAAATTAACGTTTTTTAATGGTTTATTATTTAATTTCGTGCTTTAAAGCTAAGTTTTGAGACAAATGACACATCATAATTGTTATCTATAATTTTATTTACCTTTCTATATTTTTGTTGGTTTCCTTGTCCTATATCTCATATCAATTACTTTTCATTTTTAATGCTCCAATAAACTATTAGAGGAATACTTTTAGTATAGGAAAGCATTTGATAATAGTCATAAAATTGTTTCTTAATGCTATTCAGCCATACATATTCTGAATCATACATATTTCAGCGTCAAAGCTTTATATATAAAAAGGATTAAATGATTTAGGAAAATCGTTGGTATATAATTTTTATGAGCTTCTAATTCTAATTGCGTATAAATTAATAGAGTACGTAAGAATAATTACATTTAGTAATTCACATGTACACCCAATAAAAAGATCGTATTTCTGTAAGGGTTCCAAATTCTTTTCTAAGAATCACTTAGTAATTAACGGACACCACTATATCCCGATTTCTTTCCAGTAATAGATCCCGGAGACGTTTCGCAAAATCCACGCTAATTGTGTTTCCTTCCTATTTACTCTGTGTAATGGGAGTTAGTTCTGGGAGCCGTACTTTATTTATCCGTGGTCTCAAGGCAACGGGATTGGGGTACGCGGTAATAGTAATTTCCCTTAAAGCAAGCGAATCTTAGGTTATCTTCATTTGTCAACTTTAATGGGCTTCGGAAAAGAAGCTTAGGGCTTTATTTAATCTTTACCCGATTCGATGCGTGGAATTGCACCGAGGCAAGATCACGTCTCCGGTAAAAAAAGGATCGGGCTTAATTAGGACGCCTTCCGTAAGGGTCGTGACGATCGTATGGCGGCGGTAATCCGGTATGGAAGCGGACACTACGTTCATTGTGGCTTTTTTAAAGCGACTCTGCGATTATCCGTACGTTTAAATGTGACAGTTAAAGATGTACGTGTAATTGGTTGATTAGTTGATAAGGAATTAACTCTTAATCCTGAGAGATGTAATTCAATATAGTATAAAATAGTTTTGATTGAATAAAAATAATTGAATTATCGATCGATGGTAAATTGCATTTATTCATATATTTTCTTGAATTTTTCTCTCTGATTTAAATGGTATTTTTGACTCATTCGAACTATTTGCAAAATAAAGTACTTTTTCCATAACTTAAGAAACATATACATAAAGAGAGTTATAAATTAAAAGATAAAAAATATATTTTTCAAATTTGACTCCATTCTATATACATTAATAAAAATAATATTTTATTAGGAATATTTTTTGGACTATGAGTGCAAGTCGTATACTCAACCTTAGATGAGAAATCTATCCTTTTTTATGGTCTGTCTGAGCTCTATAAAACCTCAAATAATAAACACATTATTCAAAATATAGATGATAGACCTATAATAACGTATCATTCTATTATAGAATTATATTTTAATGATTCATAGCCAGAACTTAGTGGATAAATTGGACCAATTAATGGAACCTATATCCTAATTTCTTATTATATATTTGTATTTATATATATTTTAAAGTTTATTAAGTCTAGAATCAATATGACTTTAAAGATCTAATGATAGTCAGTGGTTCTCATAGTACCTATCTAAATTATTTCACTCATGTTGTTGCTATATATTAGCAATAATTTTCTATTGTGACAATCTCATTAATTGATGAACTTCCTTTCCAGTTATGACGCAAGGAGGAAGAACTCCGAGAAAGTGTCGCACTGGAAGGAGAAGGACCTGGTGGACGAGAGGGCATACTTCCGCACCATAACTGAGCCAGCGACCCTCTCCATCGACTCCGTGGAGGAACGAGATGAGGGTGAATACAGGTGCCGAGTGGACTTCAGGAAGTCTCCCACAAGGAACACCAAAGTCAGACTCACCGTCATCGGTAAGTGTCTCATACTTATATTCGCATGACAAATGGCGTTGCGTCTCATAGCAACGTCGTTAAGGCGTTGCTATGGAAGCACGAGGATAGGACAGCCGGTTGTTAAGATATTTCAAGATATCCGTCTTCTACTTGTAATAATTTTCGTCCATCTTTGGAAAGAATTGCGCTTTTTCGAATATAGGTGCTGAAACATATTTTCTGCAAGGATGGAGATTTTCATGATTTTTTCACTTACTGTTTATTTAACACACACATTCCCAATCAAATGCCTTTTAAGCGACGATTATTAATTCAAATATATCTTGATATCTTATAAACGAGTTCCATGAATGTATGATCACGTCCATTTGTCTTACAAAACGTGTCGTGGTGGGCTCGCTAGTCATTTAGGAGTTCTACGTTTGAATTCTATTTAGCTGTGTTTTAGAAAAGATTATTAACCTAATCGGGGTACTCTTACTAAACTATATATTGATAATTTATTCGTAGAACTCTCGAAAAGGAAAATACCTCCTACATCATTTAAAAAATGTATAAATCATCGTTAATCACATAAAAACTTTAAGATAAAAATGTTGAAGAAGTAATTAGTAGGGACATAGATGTTGAGGAAAAAACTCTTTAGTTAAACCTCTTTAAAGGCTCACTACATTTTCCTCCTCATTGAAACTAAGTTACGCAACTTATAAAGTTCCCATGTTTCTATGACTACCGTATTTATTTATGGGTTTCTCTCTTCCTACGCTTAATACACTCTCTTTAGGCTGGCGACCTGGTTTCACGTTTCAAAATTCCCCATTTAAAGAAATTCTTTATCCACTCATAGACTCGCACGGAAAGCGGAGTAGTTCGTTGGAAACTGATGAAAGATTGCGGTGGTTAACTCTGGAAAACATGCTTATTAAATTTAATGAAGATCCATTATTTAGTAGGAACGCAAGTGTGCGTGACCCGTGTTCCACTTAAGTGCACCTGAGACGCACCTGATAGATTGTTAAGCACTGCCGTTAAAAAGTTCCTAGAACCTTCACATAGGAGAATAAGCTCATTTATCTGGAAGAAAATGTATAAGCTTAAGGTGGTATTCTCTCATGGATTCGTCGACTGGTATTAAAGCACGAACTCTGTTTAAACAAAGAGTGTGTTATAATACGTTAGGCTATGTATTGAACGGATCGTATTTCAAATAAATTTCCCAATACTTAAAGGAAAATCTAATGGAATGAATATCGTACCTAAATATTGTTTACTGGATAAATTATCGTTAAATAGCGAATTCTAGTCCCTCTCAATTTTTTATTAATGGTAGTCTAATTGTGAGTTAAGAACTGCATGTACCCTTTTGATTTATAAAAATTAAATTGTTATTGTAGCTCCTATAGCTACAAATTAAATCAAGGTATACTTCATTTAATTTTCCGATTTACGTGGATACTGTTATAGTAATAAAAAGAAAAAAACTGAAAGAGACGGGTGAGTTTACATTTATAAGTATAAATAAAATAATTTTCAGTAGAGAAGACGAACTCTATAGCTTCAATTACATACAATATACATTGTGTATGATAAACAAGTATTGCTACAATCCCTCAGCTTGAATTCATCATTATTTGGTGGTATTCATGTGATTCACCAGAAAGAAATTCATTCCGAACTTTTCCTTAATTCATTTCGAGAATAAAATTCAGAATTTCGTACACATCCGCGAAGTTAATTAATTGATGAATTCCATTCGAATATGAAAAGCAAAATTTTTCGAAAATGAAATCAGTTTAAATTTTTTAAAAAACTTTTTGGTGGAAAAAATTCCACCGCATTTCGGAATTAAATGTGATACATTCTTGATCGAATAAAAAACGTTAAAATCGGAGAAAATTTTCGCTTCGAAATTTTTTGATTCTCGTAATTTTTTTCGAGAATGAAATCCCGCGAAACTCCTCTCAACTGAAGTGGATTTTTGTCTCTGGGAAAGCGGAGGCCCACACGAATGAGTGAAATTAAAGAAACGAATCGACCGGGGAATTTTTCCGGATTACATCCCCATCCTCCGAACAGACTGATAGTCGTAGGGATTCACGTGAAACCCTTCCGTTCCTTTCTTTCTTTTGTGAGAATCGCAGCTTTTTATTTAATTTCATTATTTAAAATTTTCAGCCTCAAATTTCTCTTTAACGAACTCTTATACTCAACCACATTCTGTAGCGGAGAGCGTTTACGATCCAGTGGAGTATTCGTTCGTAATTAAATGATATTATTATTTCAGCACGCTTGTTCCATGCTCTGTGTGTTCTGCTTAATTTTATTCCGAAGTGTTGATTAATCAAAGTTTATCCACATTCCTTCTATATGTTATTTATAACTCCTACTTTTTCTATTGAACGTCGATTAAGAAATTTCCTGCTATCGTTATAGGTATGAGAATATTAGAGATTTAAATCGATATATATGTTATATAAGGAAATGTGTGGTGTAAGTGTATGAGTAAACCTGTCTTCCAGAAAAAAACGATTCCAACAAGCCAATCGTGTCATAGAAATTTAAGCTTCTAACTTTATTATTGATTATTGAGTAAATAGTTTATTAACTATACTACATTGAATGAATCTGGAATCAAGTGTGTGACCAATATTCAGTTATAGATATAGATAAACACACTGCTCAAGTCTATATATCAAAATTCTGCTCCGAATGAAATAATTTCATTTATTAAAATCTCAATCGAACTTAGAACAATGCTATTTATTGTTCCGTTCATTTAGACGCTATCAATATTTCTATAGAGATAATACAAACATGACATCCCCGCACCGCACTCTTTTTGGGGCGTTTTCGTATTTTTTTCCGCCGAAAATCGTCTTCAAAAAGGGCCTAACGCCTCATCCTTATTTATTATGCGACCCTTAAATCCTGTACACAAAGCGGCTTGAGAAGCAAAAAAAAAGGATATCAAAAAGGAAACGTCGTATTATGCGAGAAAAAAAAGAGGAGTTTGTCCTCTTTCTCTCTGGGCGATAAATTTTCGGAGGGAATCTTTGCATCGTTCAGCGGATTCATTTCGGTTATCGCAATACAGAGGCGTTTGATCCCCCGAAACAAGGTTTTAGATTTACTTTTTTGTCGGTGGAGATAAAATAAGGGTGCGTGTGTCATTCGTAGTCGTTTTTTACTGGAGTTATCTTACTCCATCGATATCGTATTTGCTTTCAAAAATTCAATCGTATTTTAATTGCTGGGAGATTTTGGATGTCCTAATTATTGAAGTATTATTTCGTTCAAAAATGTATTAATTGATAAGAATTAAGGTTATATTGGATTGAATATATACTATAAACTTCCTCAAACGAAATTATCTGGTTTTATATGTCGTTGATTAATCACAGATTTTAGGCTCGGTTTAGGGAAATATATTGGGGGTATTAAAGGAAAATTTATGATTACTTTTCTCTTTTCCATTACATTTAATTCCAGCCATACTTAAGTCTGCATTTGAACAAGATTAATTACCTTTTATGCTATATATATTTTGAAGTGTTTTTCGTGTCCTATATTTGAAGAGGAAACTTGTCGATTAGTTTATTTCGTTAATCTTATCATCCAATTACTCGGTAGTATAAAGATTAAAAGTAAAATATTTTTTAAACAATATTTGATTTAACGATGCCGTGTATTATTACGAAGAAATTCTTTTCGATATTGTAGCTTTGACTAAGGAATAATAAATAATTATAATAATACAATATATTTTCATTTTATATTACCCACTTAATTAATATCATATACAATAGAAATTTCATGGCTATGATAACGGTCATAAAACTTTAACTGGTTTTTGTTTATGAATTGTATTCTAATTTTACTCCTAAGTATATTTCAGTCATGCGTTCAAACTTAGTTAAAAGAGCAGATTGGGTTACGAAATTTCTCCTCCACATTCCTCTCATCTACATCTTCCTTCATTGATACAAGTTTTCACGATACGTAATTATGGAGACTTCAAAGTACAGGATTAGGCAGAAGAGATCTTCACGGTTATTTTCCTCATCAAACCCCTTAACTCAAACCTTTCTATTTTCAAGAGACGGAAAGACATTCTTGACAATGCGATCGTTGATGATTTCATCTCGAGTAGACAAAAATAAAAGATACTTGGGTACTTAAAGCAGATGTCGCGACATCGTAAATTAAGTGACTCTGTTCTAGTCAACTTCTTCATAGGCCTAGAAGAACAAAAAGCAACACTTTGAACCTAGATTTTGCTTGAAGAGATGTTTAAAGATTTTATGAGACTAGATTTCACTCTTTTCGAAGTTCACCAAAACAACTTGGCTCTTATTGCAGAAGACTTGTTGTAGTAAGGATTTTATATTTTTCATATTCGTCTACATAAATGTTTTTAGATGCTGGTTGAGTGTAATTTGAATTTTTTAAATTTTACTTCTTATTTTCTTAGTTTTATTATTCACGCAAATTAAATCAAAATATTAACGTTGGTAATGATTATATAATTGTAAATTTAATAAGGAAACAAAACCTAGAAATCCAAACGTAAAATATACTCTTTTGTATATTCAGCGGAAATTAAGTGATTTTTTTCTTGATTTGAATGAGTTAATGAGGAGCCAAAAATTTACCCATTATCGATTTTTTGATTTCCATGTTATGATTTTAGTACCTTGCAATAACTTACGCTGGAATGTAATCTGAAAAAAGAGCGAACATTACGTCTTAGGATATTGATTCATCTTTCATCTCCTTCGATAAACAATAAAAAAATAACTAAAAACATTCCACCTATTTTAGCTTCAGGTTTATGCATCAAAAAACGTCCATTCTCTTCGAAAACATCCGCTTTCTTTCGTATTATCTCTCTTTTTTGATTCCTCTCTTCTTTAGATCTTCGGAAGGGAATTACGATATCTCCAATCCTCATCTCTTTCATTTCCTATGTTTTATTCTTCCTCTTCTTTTGGAGCACTTATCTCTCTATCTGTCCTTCCATTCATATCCATATTTTAAAAGCTTCCTCTTCTTGTTTTCGTTCGAGTGTCGACCTTTACTCTTCCGATAATCCATCGATGTACACCGAAAAATATACCCTCACCCCATTTATGCTCATCCTAAGGCAGGTATAAGCACTGTACACATCTCAATTTCATTTAGTAAAAAAAGGATTTATTTCAAAAAAATATTTCTAATTTGTACATATTCTTAATTACTATACAATAGCTTTTTTTCCAATATTTGAATTGAACTTTCCAGGTTTTATAAGTACATTCTCTAACCGCCATGGGTGTCTTGAATGTTAGTTATTTGTCATTCCTCTTTTTTTCTCTCATGTAATACATTTCATTCATATCGTGCATTTCAACTTACTTTCTATTTGGTTATTCGTTAAACCCACAATTTGTGGAGAAATAACGTATAACAAAAGTCATGATTATCTTAAACATCTTTAAAATATATTATTGTAGTTCCGCAATGGAAAGAATTAAACCTGAAAAGTATTAGCTGAAAACTACGATGAATCAGATTGATTCTTTTACGTTATTTCATAAAATACTTCTGAAATTCTTAAAATATATCAGCTTTAGAAACGTTTCTCAATTGATTAATTCCATCCATTGACGATCATCTTGGTCCAATATTAACACTCATATTATTCTCTACATAAACAGCTGATTTTCGTAAACAGAAGAAAATATTTTGGTCCTAAAAACGGATTAAGGGAATGACAAAATGACGATTGAAGACTTTCTTTCCTCACCCCTTCTTCTCTTCACTCAGCAGCACAAACTCTCGCCACTATTTCACCATGGAAACGCCGTAATAACCTTCCGTAGTTTGCCAAAGCGGAGGCTACACCTCGACTGTATTGACGCGGGAATGCAAACTCCTAAATCAAACATCAATTTCGAAACCTCGCCTAGGCTTTATCTTACTTCTTCCGAACTGCATTAGAGAGAATTCCAGTGTTTGTTCTCGTCATAACCCCTACTCCCCAATGCCTTCCTCTCTCTAAAATAAAGGTATTCTTCTCCCGCCGTGAGTATACTTCGTGATTATACTTCCTTTTCCATTATTTTCCGCCATTCAATTACGAACTTTAATGGCGATTTTCCGCTGTGCAATTTGCATCCCTTAAGCCGACGGTGTTCAGCTGCTGGCAATTTCGCGAACGGGACGTAGCGGGGATTTCTCAGTCGTATCATAGCGATGGGCGTATAGTCCGTTATTCCGCTCAACGTTGTCTTATACGTCTTGGAATATTTTTAGCTTTCCATTTCCTTCGTTTTGCGTCTTTGATAAGAATTCAGGACTTGTATCTCCTGGTATCGCTGAATGATGTTATCTTCTTAGAATAAGAACTTGTTTGTTTGAGTATCGAGTAGTCAAGTTTGGGAAGGATTAATTTCTAAGAAGGTTCAGTATTTAAGCGAGATTTCATTTCCTCTCTTCCTTGTTTGGAAACGTAAATGTTTACAGAATTGATTAGTAAAGATTTCATTGAAAACAAGGAAAATAATGCTTGAAATTGTTTAAATGATCAAATAATTTAAATTGGAAATAAACTGAGTACCTATCATCAAAGTATCAAGTGTAATAAAGGCAATATAAATCTACCAAGGAATGTTATGAAACAATTAAATTAAGATAAAAAACACACTGAAAACGTCGGACCTGTTTCTTTGTATAACATGTGAATTAAAACTGTGGGTTATATCGTGTTAGAAAACTAAAAGCATTTTATTTTTGAAGGAATTTATTGAATAAGACGATGATAAGAAAGTTAATTTTCAGTATATTGTTCGTTTTATTGTAGCCCAAGAAAAATCGTACAATACATTATCAACTTAATAAGTGCTGAGAATTAGGAAACTTTATTTTTGAAATTATGATGAAGTAATAGATAATTTCTTAAAGAAAAAATCACTCTCTAGATAGCAAAGTTGGAAGAGTTGAGTATTAACATGCTCAGATTATTCAAAACGAACAAAAACCTTATCTAACGCTAGTTAATACATTCCATGCTCTAAATTCCAGCACGGCTTTAAATCTTGAAAACTTCGACCAAATTCTCATTCAAGTATTAAAGATTCGTCCGTGGAAAAAAGCAATAAAAAAGAAACATCCAATTTTTCCGTTTCTTAATATTAAACCTTTCCGCACAAAGTAGATTAATCGGAGATCTTGATTTCCCCCCTCCTTTCATAAATTCACAAGGAGCTTTTTTCCTTTTTTTCCCCAAGAGATATTCTAATCCCCATTTGCCTTGCATCTCTTCCCACTCCAGTACTTAGCGGAAGGCGAATGCCTCCCCTTCTCCAGAAGGTACCGAAGCAGTCATGTGAGGACGTAGCAGAAGGAGTGCGTCCACGAGCAAAAAAATCCTCGAGGGAGGATCTCGAATTCAGATTTTTTTTCGAGCGTTTGGCTCGAGATATTCAAATGGGTTTTAATCCCATCTCGTCCCTTGTTTTTTCCGGAGGCCCTTTTTTTTATCTCCTTATGCCTTTCTAGTTTCTTCTGATGTTTCCCGGAGTCCTCCTCGGGAGTGTCTCCCGGGAGGTTTTTCCCGGAATCCGGTTCCTGGAACGATGCTGCGCTTTTTTGCACCAAATCCTTTTGATAATGCTCAAGTATTTATGGGCATAATGCGGTGAATACTTTTATGGTTTCCTTGCCGCTGTAAAAAGCGTTTGGATCTGCATTATCGTTGGGTGTATCTGGGGGTCTAACTCGGGGCAACTTTTCGGTGAGCAAAAGAAGTAGTATGTCTACATATCTTGAAGACATGTTTGCATAAACAATTTTATGGATTTTAAGAGGAAATTTATTCGTTATATTATAAACGGAACTACGAAACTGTACGAGGGAAATAGATGAATGTGTTTTATTCTCAAAGATAACTATATATATTAATTTAATCGCAGATTATCAGAGCAGTTATCATAGAAAACTGTAATTGTCAATTTTGGAAATAATATCGAATTATGTAGCGTAAGAATCTCCTTGATTATGAACGCTGATTTATATTATTTAATAGACCAGGTTACTTTTACCTTGTAAACTAATTTCAAATTGCAGAAGTGTCAAAAAGAAACAAATTAATCCAGATACGCATCTTGGTAATGATTTTCTTTTAGTTTTTCTTTATAAATATATTCGAGCTATAAATATACTCAAATATGCCTCATTTTTACAACATACATTACTCATATATACATCTTAACGCTATTAATATTAATAAATGAATCGATTCGCCGTATATTAGTTTGAATGTAGATATAAATCACAGGATCTTACTTTTAATAAACTCCTTTACTGGTGCAAATAATATGAAATCCTCATCATCAACAACGGTTTCCGTCGCTTAGGATATTCGATTGTTATTGACTAAAAAGGGCATCTTTCCTCTCATCTGAATTCGGGCATTAATATTTCCTTTGAGTGTCGAAAAAGGCAGTAAAAATCAGGGATCACCAAAAAATAGGGATTCCTTTCATCGGAAATCCAAGGAAAAAACCCGACAAAATCGTTGTGAAGGAAAACTTCTCGTTTATTCAGAAGAGATTTCGCCAACTCGTCAGCGATGCAATGGGAGGCGGGAGAAAAAATTCGCCCAAACTTTCCGGAAGTACCAGACCGGAAGTAAGCCGTCTGGATCCCTTAGTTCTCTCACAAATGGATCGGAATTGACCTCCGAAACCATTGACAGTTATTTTCCATATCTCTTCTGCGGTTTTTGATATCTCAGCGGGAAGAGGACAATGTCCGAGTTGGATCCGTATGCCAGAGGTTAATCAATTTACTACCCTTTCCCACAATTGAATTTATGTCTTCCATCCACGAAAATGAACATGTCTAGTTCCTGAAAGATATCACTTTTTATATTTTTCTGATCATTTTGACACCTATAAAAATATCATATTTATAGAATGTTTTCACTTTAACTTACGGTAATGGAGATTTTTATTCACAACTGTAAATTGCTTTACTGTTTTGTAAATACATGCTACGGGGTAATGCCGAAGTATAAATAAGCAATTCAGCTTGCTACCTTAATTATTACTCTCCATACATCCATTACTCTATTAGTAATCTAGCTTTGAAATTATGTATTGTTTTATTCAGTACTGCGAACACAGATTACTGTATTGCAACATATATAAATAAGACTACAGTTAGTGAAGTCTAAAACAATTTCATGTTATCTCAATGCATTGTACTTTTTGGTTTCAAACTGTGAATGAGGTTCATAATATTGTGGAATTGGAAGAAGTTCTTATAAGACGAAAGAATATAAAAAATTGAAAGATAGATATTACAACATATTTAGCAAGAAATGATAATAGAAAGCATTTATAATGTATCTAACTAACGTTATTCCCCGGTTTTCCTTATCGAACAGGCGATGGTATTTAAAGGGAGTTTGTCTTGTCTTGGTAAGACCCTCGCTTGGTCTAAAGCCGTATATCCAACCAAGGGGTGCGTTTCTTGAATGGAACAGGGTTGGTTTTTTCTCGCACTTTTTGTGATTTTCAGATTAATTTTTTGCCGGGATCAATTTTTATCTTAAGTGTTTTCGACCGGATTAATTTTTTTAATTGGATTTATCAATTTATCGCGATGCTTGTCCCGTACACCGGTGACCCTGTACGACTCATGCTCTTCGTGGGTGGACAACCACTGCTAATAAAAAACGAGCTCCCGAAAAAAAACAACTGAAAAACGATCTCTCCGGAACAATTCCATCTCCTCCGTCATCGGCCCGGAAAATTTTCCGGAGGTTTCCGTTGTTTTGAATTTGGACCCGTTGCATCCATGGCCATCCTCAGCGTTAAACCGAAGTTTTCCATTAGCGTATGTAAATTTTTAAACCCTTCGCCGTCCTTGGGAAGATTTTTTTTTCCACCCACTCCCCTTTTGTTTATCGGTGGAATTTCATCCGTTTTTAACGAAAGGAACGAAATATTTTATGCTCTCTTTTTTTACATTCGCCGGGTGAAGAATTTATGCGTGTCTCGCCCCTGGTCGTGCGTGAATTATGCATTATTATTTATGACGCTCCTTGGGCGAGGTTTTGCGTTTGGATTTATGTATTTAGATTCGTATAAAAATGGCGGATTAATCGGAACGTGGAGTTTGTGCGAACCAGAAAGAGTTTTGTTGTTGTTTTCATGATTTCTTTAATTACGTGTGTCAACGCATTTGCATTTTGTTCCTTAGAATTTCTGAGTGGATATGGACCTCTATCTGACCGCCGTATTATATTTTTCGGCGTTGATTAAAAATAAGAAATAAGGTTGGTGAATTGCGAATGGGTGGAATAAAGAAAAAATACGCTACACTGGTTGATGAGTTTTTAGAATTATCAAGACCATAAGGGATAAGAATGTGCCTTATTAAAAGATGTTTTTACTATTTGGTATATAAAATGATCTTTATATCGCATCACTCTATTGTAATAATAGGACTGCAAACAAGTAATAGATGGATGATATCAAGTTTGAATTTTCCATTGAAAAATTATCTATCGAGATTATCCTATTGCACACCTTTTATTATGTATTTTATAGAATATTATAGTGAAATGGAATCATATAATGATGTATTCAAACAATTTACTGCTATTTAAAAGCGATAGAATCCTACAAAAGTGGACTTGGAGAAGAGTGTCATGGGTTTTTGATTGCTTCATAAGGAAGAGAAATGTTTACCTTCCTTACCTATTTCTCCTCATTAAATGTCATTTAATCTTTGAAATTAATTTGTTACCTTTTAAAAGTCCCTATGAACTTGCACTTGGAGAAGGAAGTTGGTCGTAGTTTGAAGGACAGGAAACTTTCGTGAAATGTCAGTCGCAGATTTCATCTAGTGACACGTAGACTAAAAGTTCTTCCGTAGATAAAATGCTTGTTCCTAATTTAGATTATGAAACAGCCTGATTTTTCAATCGTTTTTATAGACGTATGACTATGAATTTATTCCTCGTTGTAAGATTAAACTTATTTTATTAAATAGAAAAGGAAAGTTATTAGTATTCTCTCCTTAGTACCTTTGGTTGCTATTTATCAACAAGTATTGATGAATTATTAAAGTTCATAATTAATTCATTTGACTTTCGGAGAAAGAATAGAATTTTTTGTTTATAATTCAAAATTAATATCCAACTACCCCATTCAAAGGCAATTTAGGCAGTTAAATTCTAATTTATGAAGCAATCTTTTCGACCTAATATTAACATCACGATTAATATAAATAGATGTATAAATAATTGTATGTTTGCTTTTAGTACAATGAATATTTCGTAAAACCAATAGCAATTAATGAAAATTAATGTAGCTCTACGAGGGAGAGTAAGGATGAATAAAAATTCTTATTTTAATTCGATTCGATTCGATAACTCTGATTCGTACTCAATAACCCCAACTTTGAAAAAAAACTACCTCCCCAGATCGTTTCCTCCTTTTTTTAAATTGTTACGCAGTTATTCTTAGTCCTCAGCTCCACATTCTCCGACTCACTTTTGATTTCCTTCCTCGAATGCGTCTTTCGATATCCATCAAATCGAAGATTCCTCTTCCGTTAAAGTTTGGTGGGGCTCGCAGGTTGTTTGCCATCTTCTCATTAGAGGCCCACCTCTCTCCAAGACACACTCCACACCTCCCATCCTCAAGAGGAGACGTCTTCTTGCTCCCGGAGACCTCGGAATAGAAGGTACGGATTTGGTCCAGAGAGCAGAAGGCGGGTGGGAGGCTGCGGTGGAGACCACCCTCAAAGTTTAGCGTCTTCCCAGAGAAAGTGTCCTTACTACTGCCACTGACGGCCACCTTTTCATGCGAAGAGAGAGTTCAGCCCGCAGCGAAACGGATGGGTGGTGCCCATTAAAAAGAGATTTGAATGGCAGAGGAAAATATTTTGTAAGTTCGCCGGTAGAGGTCCCGCGGAGCGTGCTCGCCAGGGTCACGTGACACCCTCATCCAATGAGGGCGAGATTAATTAGTTATCCACGTAGTTCGGAAACAACTCGTAAGGGAGGTGGGTGGAGTGATTGATAACTCACTCAAGGTGCTCCCTATATCTGCTTGATTTCGTTCGAGGATTCCGACTCCTTTTATTTTTTCCTCCAACTTTTATCCGGGTCCAGAAATGAGATGGAAATGGGCGCGTTATTTCGGGGCGCGCTATCGCTAATGCGGGAGAGTTTTTTTTGCGGATGTCATGGAAACCAAACGTCATTAGGGGTAATTAAAGAGCGTGGGAGGGATCAAAAGTTTTGGGCTGCGAGAGTAATCCAATTTGGCATTCAATTTGCGATACGATGCGAAGTGGTAGTTGAGGAGGTTTTGTAGATGGCGTTAAAGATAACTTTATCTTATACGAAAATGGATCAGTTAAATGTTTCGTTATTTTTTACCAGTATGTTTTAATTAAATTTGTTTTCATTGTGATAGTTATATCCATCTATTCATATTTATAAGTGATTATAAATCTGTTGTTCTATGATGGTTTTCCAAGTTTTTCTTAAATTTTCATTATCAATTTTTAAGGTCATACTAGCTAACAAAACAAAAATCAGTAAATTCTTTGAAAATTCATTTTTAAGAAAAGATTTTTATTGATAATATATTGTGCTCAACCCTTGGATAATCTGAATATTAAAATAAAATTCATTTGCAAGACTTTTCAATCATATATCTTTCATTATTTCACAGATATATAATAATACATAAATACACATAAACTTTCAAGATTTTTAAGCTAGAGACCATGGAATTATTTATTCATTTATGCTTAATATTATAATAATTATATTAGAATATTCCATTTAAGTTTTTTTAACTTTATTCCAACCACCTGAATATATCAGCTATTTATTGCACTTTTTTAATTATGCTCGAATTGAAATCGAAGCTTATACGCAATTTCGACACCAAATGAAAATTTCGCTGCAATCAGAAATTCACTATTAAAATGCGTAATCGTGAGCTTTTGTGCCTTTCCGAATTCACTTTTTAATATTCCGGACATCCGGTCGGTTCCCCACGCCGATATTAATTTTCATCAGAGGACTGCAAATTTAATATCGCAAATAACATTTTTAATAACGCGATACCGTATTTAATTGAATACAGAATGTTGCTATTGATCGGACCATTAAACGCGGGTTTGATTCAGCATCATTAGCGGAATTAGAGGGCCACGGGAGCTTGATTGTTATTGCAATTGATTATCCGGGCGATAAAATTTAACGATTTCCATTTTAAATGACTCGATATTTTTGGCGAAGGATCTCGTCGATTGAAAGGATGTTTTTTGTTGGCAATTTAAACCAATATTCACGGAAGAAGAATGAAAAAACACGATCAAACCAAAGCTAATTTAGGTTGAATGTCGCTTTTCAATATTAAAGAAGAGTCCCATTTAAAATGGGGATAATTGAACAGAGTTTCTCTTTGAATGTGAGCCCTTCAAGGTGTTGTTTTTGGACCTCATTAGTTTTCAATCGCTTTACTCAATTTAATGTCACTAAAAGTATTATGAATTGTGTATATTATGGAATTATAAGATAATAAGAGCAAATTAAAATACAATGGTATAATAAAAGTCTTCACGGGTTGAATTAACTGATTAGATGAGATGATAAACATGGTAGGAGCAGTAAACAGCAGTAGTCTATGAATTGTTAAGTGCATGGTTGCTTAAAGCTGTATTTTAGCAGAGACTCGCGAGTGAATCAAAGAGAATTGGTTAAGAACCAACGAGGAATGCAAAAAGGACACAGTGATGAAAAAGAGATGCAATGGAAGCGTAAGATGAAGACGAGAGGATTAGGATGAAGCGAAAAGGAGGCTGAATCTGAAACAAGAAGGTGGAGAAAGGACGGTCGTGAAGGTGTGGGAGTTAAAGAGAATGGAGAGAGTCAAAATGAGTGTAAAGTAAACCTCTTTATTATGGCGGGGTCTTCGCTAAAGTATGCCCTTTCATTTAACCCTTCGTTCGAGCATATTTAAGGCCTTAAAGGGAGGCTTTAAGATGTCAAAATTACGCTCAATTGCTCCTTTAGAGCATGCTCCGATTCGCTGTTATCCCTTGACGATGGGCGTAAAATCATCAAGAATTTCCTCTTCACTTATCGCGCGACTAAAAGTGCTAAAATCTTCGCGAAACCTTCTCTTATGAGGACTTAAGCGCAGAATTTATTTTAATGGAGGCAGTTGCTCTCTGTGAATTTATTATTGCAACAATTCGCACTTTCTTATGCTTCTTCTACTATCTACTTTTCATACTTTGCTTATAAGTACTTTCTTGAAAAGGGTTTCAAAGATCTGATTATTTACTGAAATAGGAAAAATTATTAACGTAAGAAATGCTCAAATGCCATCACCCTTGAAATTTTTGAAATTATTTTGCTATGAATTGGTGAATAAAATACGTTCCAAAGACAAAGCTAAAAATTTAATAATTTGATCACATAAAATTCTATAAGAAGCGATTAAAATTGAATAATTACTAACTTACTCTTGTAATGCACATTGTTACTACAATCTTTCGTCCAAAAATATTTTAAAAATCTCTCTAACTAAATTAAGCTCAAAATCGTTGTCGACAAATTTCTGGGTTGGATTTTTATAAACAATCCTATTCATTCTGATTATATAATGAAATATTTATTGCTAAATTCAATAAATTTCTACTTTTATTTCGAATTGAAAGTAGTAACGCTCTAATCCTCTTCATAAACGGATAAGGGATCGTTTTCTTTCAGTGGTGTGTCAATAGACTGAATTCCACTCAATTGAAACCCCTATCCACCAGTTTATGACGCAAGCGCTCCCCAGATGCGGGATTCGAACCAAGGATTAAGGGAGGGCGTTAAGTCAATCGCCGGCATAAAAGGAGCGTTAAATCTGCCGGGGATAAAAACCGGGGGATTTAACCCAAGTGAAAGTAAAACCTCGAGATTAGCGAAAGGAAACTTTCTAGCCTCGGAGACGAATTTGAGATAGGATAATCGGGGACAAAGAAGAACAAACAAGGTCGAACGCGGGGGAGAGACGTAACGATTCCGCGGAGAAAAAAAAATCAGGGGAAATATAAGCTTCGCACTTTGGCCGCAAGAGGTGCGGCGAGCTAGCGGGCCGAAAGATGAGTGGATTAAAACAGTGCTGAGGAGTAAACATCATGCGAAGGAAGGCTAAGAAAGGGAAGACGTCTTTTATGGAGATACAGGTAAAGGGATGCTGAGGAGCGATAATGTAAAGAGGTAAAAAAAGGCGGGAGATAGGGAAACAGACGTAGTAAAAGGGAATTATGCAGGAAGAGGCGTAAAAGAGGTAAAAGCACGAGCGGGACCTCGAGAATTAAGAGTGGAGAGAGGGTCTGGGGTGTAAAATATAGACGCGAAGAATAAATGTATAAGGGAAGGGAGTGGTGAATGGAGAAAGGCCTGGTCATTGCCCTTGGAGGAATGCGAGGGTCCAGGGAAAGTAGCGCCTGTTTAGCTAACAAATTCCTAGATTAGTATCCTTCGAAGCAAGAATCCTGCAGATTTTTACCGTGAGAGATTCAAAGGAGAAACCGAATACCAAATTTCGTGGTGTATCTGTTGTGATAGCGTTATGTCGGAACAGTTCTTTTGCATTCCAACAGGGTCGTTCACTTGAAATGTGTTGAAAGGTCAACTATAGATTAGATCCTTGAAAATATTTCTTCGGTGTTTAATGTAGTGATATTCTTTGTTGATTATTCTACAATAATAGAATATAATGTTTTATATAAAGAAAATCTTCTCTTTCGCAAGAGAGATACAACGAGAATCACGATAAAGCTTTCCGCGGGATATGAAGCAAATATATATAGATAGATATACCTTCAATAGATCAAATTCATAATATTATTTAGTCACGTACGATAAAAATATCCTCAAATTGTATTTTTGCCAAGTCTTTGGTAATTTTCAACAGATAGGGGGTTAACTGAGACTACTAAACTCAATATTTAAGGACGCGACTTCGGGTAAACCATAATAGATAATATTCTTAGAAATATTCCTCAGTTTTTCCCGCAAAACTCCAATTATTTGCAAAAAAAATAAAATCTATATAAAAGGATAATATACATTTTTTTAATGAGATCCTAATACGACGTTTTGAAACTTGAAAGAAAAGTTTTTATTCGGAATATAAAGTAATACAGTTATATTTTATGATAATGGATCCATATAAATAACCGAGCTTTCTGAATGTTATTAATTCACAGTATTAGTGATAAAAGAATCACCTGTCACTGTTCTGTTGAAAACTTCTTTAATAGTATAAGAATTAAGTTTTTATTACTTCAAATTTAAGACACTAAAAATTGTTGAAAGATCGTACTTTTCCTTCAAACTGAAGTTGAAACTCTTCTCATAAATATTATGCATGTAAAATCGATTCGATTTATTCGAGCAAAACAACTTTCCTTTCTCTTGGGCTTATCAAACAGCCACACTTCCAGAAGCCTCATTTACGTTCAGAAGGCACGAAGAGAAAGCAGTTTCCATGGCTGTGCGTTGTTTTCCCATCCGAGGCATTTTTCGTGAAATATCCCACACGCTTAACGAGGTCCGACAGAATAATCCTGGCGCGACCCAACGGGTTTATTGGATCCGAAATGCACGTGGAGAACATACGGACGCCTCGGGCCTTCCCGATTCCTCCTTTATGGCACCGAAGCCGTATAAAATTTCAATAGAAAGTGTTATAGACCTGTTGATGTAGGTGTAAACCAAAGGCTCATATTTGAGAATCGAATAGAGTCAGTGTGCGTGGAAATGAGTTAGAATTATTAGAGGGGAATTGAAAATTGTTCCGGGAGCTTTATTTGACAGCGCAGTGTAGAAATTAAGATTTTCAAGGTAGTCTTTACTGGATATCATTTATTATATTTATTTTTGAAATCGGAAGCGTTAAGTTTCCAAGGTAACGAATAACAGTGGTGTTAAATACTTATATGAAGTCATTGCGTCGTTTATACACTAAGTACTTCTTTTCATTATTGTACTAGATAGTTGTTGAACCAATATTAAAAACTTGTATTTTTCGCTTATTTTTTAAATACTAACATTTAACAGTAATTCTCTTGTGCTTAAGAATCACGTATTTGATTTTTAAGAATACCGCCCTAATATTGTTTTGTGTAAAGTTTAATTTAGTGTAGCGTCGCAGTAAATTTCCGTAAGCAAATAATTTAATTTAATTGTCCTGTAGATAACCAAATTACGTGTTCTAAGCTTTGTTTGTTTCCGTGTCGCAGATGGCTTTGTAATAGCACCATTAGCCAAACCACGAACAATCTTAATAGAAACTTTGTCTAGTCACTCAGACAAAGCTCTGAAGCCAAGTAGATTTAGGTAGCACTTCACAGCTATAGGTCAAACCAACTACGATAGATACGAACTTAAAAATGGGAATTTAACTGTGTAAACCTGAGAAAATTCTTATGGGATAAATGATGTATAGTTGGCTAAAACAGGGTTAATCTAATAGCAATATTAATTATGAAACTTTAATAAGAAAGCATCGATAGAACGGACGTAAATAACGAGAAGGCTCAACAGGGAGGAGTTGGCAGATGGGCGAAGTGAAAGCAACCTTTCTTAGCGTCTCCAAGGCTTAGAAAAAGGAACGGATGGCTGGATAAAGGGTGATGTGGAATAGAGGTTAGTGGGCGGTAAGGACCTGTGACACGGCGTAATGACAGAGGGCGAGGGATAGAGTCCTCATGAGAGATGGTCAAGCAAAGGATTCGTAGAGAGCTATGACCTCGTTAGAAGCGTCCGCATCGCCTCAAACACTGCCCACAATTCTTCACTCTACTTGACCAAGGAACACCTCTGACGGCCCTCGAGGCAAAGTCCAATCATTTCGTCCCCCACTTGGCCCTCTGCACTTCACTCCCCGGCTTTTCTTCCGCTCTTCAAATGCCCAATTACCTTGTGTTCCTCCCCTTATGCTCCCCCCATCAAAGCTCCATCTTGCGGTGCTTTGCGAAATCTTTCCGTGAGCGTTGGATTCCCGCATAATAGATTACGTGCGGATGAGGAATTGCAGTGTATGTGATGCTATTGCATTGTGTCCTTTACGTAAAGAAATAAATGTCTAGTAATATTTGATGTAGATATGCTTACGAACTTTAAAAATATAGTAACCTAAGTCTATAAAAGTTAGAAAACTTCCTCAGATTGTACAGTTTTTGATGATTAATTTCAAATATCTTAAGAAGTTTAAAAATATTAACTACGTTATGAGTATGAGAAGGGCTCGTTAAATAGGTTTTTATTCGCGTCATTAATTAAAGATTTATTCATATTCTGTTCTGGTGAACGTAACCACTATTATAATCATATTAACTTCATAATAATTTCATATAATTTGCTGATTTTATGGACTAAAAAGGAATTACTTTTGGACCGAAAACTTGACGACATGAATCTCATTTCGTTGTAGGTGTTTATATTTGTTTCTCCCGTGGCAACTAAAAGGAATTAATAAATGAAACTATTATATCTTAAAAACAAAAATGTAATAATGAATACTATGAGCTATAGAAACAGAGTAAAGCAAATCCTCATTAATTTAAAAGCAACATTAATTTGTGTAAAGATATGAATATCTTTTTAAAAAGTACCATACCTCTATCTCGTTTGATTGGACTAGAATACAATACGTCCATTGTACAACTCGTGTACATACAAGTATAACGATTCAGGCTTAACAAATATCTCATTTTCCAAAGGCTGTCTTATGGACATAACGGACATCTTCAACCCTCATACGGACAAATGACTCTCATAAAGAAAGATCAATATTGCCAGTTCCATTTCATAAATGCGCATAAAATCGAAGTAAATATTCACTCTGGGGGAATTCGGTCGAAACGTATACGTAGCATTCAATTTGAGAAGAAGAATGCCTCGAGAAGAGGAAGATATATAAAAATGCGCGTATATATCGATGCGGGTGTACCCTTTTCCACTTCCTTGGGTGCACATCTCTCTCTAGAGAGGAGAGACCTTTTCCATCCCAGGCCATTTTCTACGGCGCCTACCCGTAAACTTTCACTCGATCGGTTTTGAATCCATCGGACGGCTATCTGCTTTTGTTTACCCTCTATTGTCGTCTTTTTCTATTGCCTCGAAGTAATTGGACCTTCTCGCAAAAGGCAACTGGAGCTTATTTGAAGGATGCCTTTTACACGCTTTGATAACGAAGAAGTGAGGCCTGGCGCTTTATCTCTGCAGCTGATGAGGGAGTATTTCTCGAGGAAACTGCAGCTATTCAGCAGAAGGATGGGAGCTGATTCAACGTTGATTAAAATTTATGCCTCAGAGGAAAATACTTAAGCCTTAAGATTCTTGCAGTGAAAGGATTCGTTTCGCGATCGATTGCTTCTCCTTTTTGATTGGGTAATCATGCTCAAGAGGATTCTTTTTTCTTTTAAGTCAGTTTCGTTAGTTTGATTATATGGTACTTATGGTAGGGTTTTTTCTTAAGAAAATGCGATTTTGCAGTACAGGGTTTTTTGCCAAGATTTATAAGATATAGCTATTTTCCCCAAATGTATTTGCTAAAGTAGAAATGAAAATGATAACCAAATATTCAAACTTATTCAATATTTTATTTAAATTTACTTAAAGAAAAGAAATTGGTATTGAAAAGTATGTCAGGATAGAACAGAATTCTACTTTTTAGATTAGAGCAGTTTATAATTTCTGTTTTGTCAGTCTAAGAGTGAATAATGTAACAAATCCTACAAAATGTATGTATAATTTAGTGCAATTTAATTATTCGTTTTGGAGCATCAGGTAAAGAACTTCTTTGAATATTTTAACTCTCTATGTTTATAGAAATTTCATTTATTTTCCTAATTTTACAACGACAAAGAGGAAAAGAAAATAAATTAAAAGTTCTTCTTGCTCCAAGTATGAATTACTGTGTTATTGAAACACTTCCACTCATTATCCATTATGTTTCGAAGTATACTTTAGTCTTGTGTCGTATACTGCAAGGGTGCAGCTGATCCCTGAAAATTCGAGATCCATGTTTATTTTCGGTTACCAAGAAACGCATATTTTTCGCAAAAAAATCAATCTATTTCAAATCGTCGGATTGCGTAGTCGTTTACGAAAAACAATCGCGGATCGGGCAGACACGCTAATCTGGCGGACGCAATCGGGAATTTCAAATCGGGACAAAATAAAGCGGATTCCGTCCGAAATTTGGTTTAGAAATTTCTTCTCTTTTTCGGCAGAAACGCGACAAAAATATAAGCGATTTTCCAAGCCGCGTTTCCTAGCGACGGAGGCCACCGTGTTACGCGGATCACTAAACAACTGTTTAATTTGTATCATCCCCGTTATTTTTCGAATTTTACGTCCGACGGGACAATACCGGGAAAACTACCGTCGGAATTTTTTCGCAAATACCACGCATCGGAGGGAATCGTTCCGTTGTCGTTTTTTTTATAAACCGAAGTCTGCCACTCGTGAAATATTTAATGAGAATGGTAGAATGGTCACCGTAATCACAAAGCGTCAATACGAGCGGAATAATTGGGTTTGGTCCGGAGTCATAGAGGCTGCGATGTCGCGCAAACCATATCGGTTTCGTGGTTGGTGCGACGCATAGGCTGTCCAAAAGATGATGATGCGGTGATGGGGAGCGCCGTGAAGTGTGCGGTTTACAAATAATCGAACTATCGGAAAAATGTCGATTGGAAATGATCTATTGTTTTGGATTAAAATAATTTGTCTTTTCTAGTGATTGTATGGTAGATATTAGAAAATATTATGAAGGAAAATTAAATAACTAAAAAATGAGTTATTTGTTAATTTTGATGTTGTTATTAAAAGGCATTAATGTAGAATTGAGAATCAAGTTACGATTTAGGTTCGAAATTGAATAAAGAATAGACCTATGAATCGATATTAGAATCTTTTATATTCATTCGAATTCGAATGCAAAAGTATACTGAAATATTGGTGTTGGTCTCTAAATATGTATTGGGCTATAGTTCGAATATTTTATCCATAATACACGTTAGCTTTCGTTTCAAAATTGCGTAGATTCCAGGAGCTAATATATATGTAATGATGCAATATATCGTTCTCATAGATTCATATCTTTTTAATATCGAACGAATCTTTGTAGAATATCTCATCGCTGTAGCTTACCTAAATCTTACCTACTTACATTCTGCTCTGAAATGAATTGTAAACATAAATATAATCAAAGCAGTTTTTGATAAATGCAAATTGTACCATAACTGAATAAGTATGAGTGTCCTTCAATGTTAAAAACTGCTTAAATTCTAAGTGAGAAAAACAAATCAAAGTAAACAGTAATACACTACGGATTTTCTTAACAGTTAGGAATAAATTGTCTATAATACCTTTAGATATTGATGAATAAAAATGAACAATATTTTAAATGACTTACATCCATACGTAATGAATCGATTCATCCTTAATTTAAGAGTTAATTTTAAAGATTTCTTATTCAGTTCTAATTTCACCGAAGAAAATTTATTTAATCGCGCAGTTCTCAACCATTATTGTCTTTCATCGACCAATTAAACGATTCGATAATAATGCGTGAAATTAGTAAGCGATCACTGTGAGTATAATTGTGAAGCTTAAATAATTAATTCTCAACTTATAACTGCTTCAATCATAGCTTTTCCATCGATGGTCAGAAAAACCAAAAAAGTACGAGAAATGCTTTTCGGAGGCAATTCGGAACTCAGTGCAGCGAAACTTGAATTTCGCCGAACACACAAAGCGGGATAATTATCCGAGAATTATTTTTCGGAAAAAAACAAAAAACGCGCGAAACAAAAGTGAGCTCGCTTGATGAAAGCTCCAGTCAAAAGGATCGGACGCCAAACTCGAATTGGGTTGTAAAATTTTATCAATCCATGCATTCCAGGGCCGTATAATTAAAATTGATAAGGGCATTTTTTGAACGAACGGACTTTTCGGATACGTTTAATATACACATCGCCGAATTTTAGCTGTTTGTGGCTTGGTTTCCCTTGGTGACGGCAAATAAACACTAACCAGAGCGAGGATATTTTTCCGGTTTTCAATTAGTTATATGTACCGCTGAAATTGAGTATTTTTCATTTGTAAATTCGGTCTTTCTTCTCAATTAATAAAAAATGTTGTGGAGTATATTAAATCATTTATTTATGAGGCACGTTTGAGCTTTAATATATAAATATTTCATGATGTTTGACATTCCTTCTCCTCATTTATCTATCTGCACAATACGATAGGAAATGTTTCATAAGTTTTTAGTACTGAATGTAATAGCTGATTAATTTTATCTTTGATTTTCAAAAGTTTTTGAATATCAATCTCTTGGAATGAAAATTTATTTGCTATAAGTTAATTAAAGATTGAGTTTTCTTTTCTTTTATATTTATTTGATTATATTGGGAAAGGTATGCATTCATTTTGCAAGTTTTACAACATGTTTAACGTGATGGCTATTTCAAAATTTAATTACGTTAGCAATTTATTTTAATTGCTATGACCAATCTAAGCCTCTTCGTATAAAACATAATGTTATAAAATTCTATTGTTTAACTCTTCCTTACCTTATTATCTTTTCAACTCTCACTTGAAATTAAGATGCGATATTAACGTATTTACCATATAATGAACTTTATAGAAACGTCCCTGATAACAGGTATTGTTAATCAATTGTTGTTATTCGACATTAAAGTTGATATGGCTATACCGTGGAAGTTTTTAAGCGTACACTTGTCAGAATGTTTTACCTCAACAAGGTCAACCAGAAAGTTACGCAATCCATTTCCAAAAACGTGCATTTCACACACTCGGAAGGTGTATAATTTAATTCCACACTTCGATTCGGGCAAAGATCGGCCGTAAATCGCAAAAAGTTCCACACGAACCGATCATCATCTCCTATCTTAGGTCTGTACGAAAGTATCCATCCAAAACATGACAGTAGCATAAATTCCGTAGGAGAAAACACCACAAGACGTATACACATATAAACCTCGACTCTGATAAAGATGATTGTCAGGTTTCCCAATAGCCTTTTTCCTCCTCCACCACCTCTCCACGATCCCATTGACCTCTCCAAAAGAGAGACCCTTTCCTCAACAACCCCTCCTCTTCCAATATGTTCCCAATCCTTTACGTCTTTGCGCCCTAACGATGCCACCGATCATTTGGAATTCCGCCGGGAGAGGCGCCACCGGTGGGGAAATAATAAGGAAAAATAAAAGAAAGAGGTCCTTGGAAGAAGCTCCCGTTAGAAGAAAAGAAAAGAAAGGTTATAGGAAGCAGAAAGGGTGGGAGAACACAGGAAATGGGCAGAGAATAGGCATTTCTGTGAAAGACTCCTTCTGAAGAAACGAGAGAAAAAAGGTCAAAAAGGAAAACGATTGGAGTTAAGAAGATGCGATGGGAAAACGGTGAATATTAGACGGTAATGAAGAGTAAGGGTGGGTTTCAAAGAGAATGAGTTTTTAGACGAGAAAAGCAGCCCTGTGTTTATGCCGTGATTTCAGCGTAACCTGTAATGAGACTGGGAGATGTTGAGGGGCGTGCAGATACTTGCCATTATATTCCTTTTGTTTTTCCGACAGCGAACGTAATTACATCATAACAAGTCTGTCGCATCAACCCTAGAAGGATTTTCAGCGGAAGGGTGTTTAACATCATCAAGGTATTCCAGTATTTGCCCCCGTCAACGCTTTCCCCACACAAGGGGCTGTTGAACTTTGGCCCGATGAGGTCCTCACCAAGGATGTTGACCTATGTCAAGAAAATTGCTTTTCCTTGCCTCGGGAAATTGGCTATGGGTAGAGTAGAATTAGTGTCACTCGGTGTTTTTCAGTTTTCGTGATCAGAGGGTTTTTTAAAAGCGTAACCAGCACGCTTCGGTTGTCTGATAAGGCTTAAATGGTACTCTCGTTGATGTTAATTCTAAGAATATACGGTTTGATAAGTGTAGTTGATGTTGGAAATATTCCTTGAGGTAGTCTTTGCCTGAGCTTAATGTTATTTTACGTAGATTTGAGTAGGCTCAAAGTAATGTTGGTTTTAAGTGGTTGCCTCATACTCTGAAATGAGTACTTTGAAAGAAAAGTGCACGATACAAAATGATTTTGAAAGGGATTTTTAAAAAGTACAATTTCTCCGAATTTTTCATTCATTAATTAATATTGCTTACGATCTAAAATGATTCATTAATCTGAAATAGCATAGTAAATTGACTATGTTATTAACCTTTTATTTAGTGTATAACTACCACTTCAAAATCGCTGGTTTCGTTACATAACATATTATATTCTTTGTTGACTAATTAATAGTTAATGATATGATATTCTAACATTATGTAAGATCTTAAAACTTCAAAGGAAAATCTGTTATCGTTCTCTATAAATGTTATAATTAGTATCTTGAAGAAGAGAACGATTATATTCAACTATAAACTAGAGAGATATAATTCTGAGCAATTCACACGCAATTAATAACATGGCTATTCATCATTCCCTACAGTTATGGTTGTAATATGCAAATTTTTCTTTCTTAACTGAATTCATGTCCGGAAAATTTGCAGTAGTTAAGTGAAAATTCGCGTAATCTAATCATAGTGTTTAAAAAATATGTGACGGGACATCGTATTTAAGAGCAGAGATTGCTCAGTAATTAAGGAAATATATCTCTCGTCATCTGATTAAATTTTTCTTGATGTTTGATACGGAGAAATTAACGCTCAACCCTTTCGTGGGTTTGCATCGTTTACGTCATGAAGTTCAATGAATTGCTGTAATTCTTCAGAGTAAAATAATTTTTTAAAAATAAATAAATAATAAAAAGGTGATCTAATCCGTTCCATTAGAACTCAGATCGCGTCAAGGAAACGTTTTCAATAAATAAATACGTTGGCTGATAAGTCAGAACTTAAGATTCAATCTCCAAAGGAACTACGTAAACATCCGTCGCCATGGAATCAGTCCACTTATAGTTTGCACTTTACTTTCTTGAGAAATCAAGGTTTGTGTGATATTGTACCGATTTAAATCTCACCGTCCTGTTTGCACAGAATAACGCCCCTCAACTCTTTCCCATTCGGCCATTATCGTAGGAAATCATCAGCCTCACAGTCCGAAACGCGGTCACGCAAGCACGCCCACGTTTCACGAACACGTTTTGCAGACGAGAAAATTGAATTTAGAAATACATGAGGGCCCATCGCGGCCGAAGATGGGTATGATTTTCACGAGAATATGGTAGTCGGCGGTGGAAAAGTGGGGAATCAGATTTATAATTCCTTAAGTGGCCGGACTTGGCGTGCCTATCGTCTTCCCAAGTAACGGGGCTCGTTCAGGAGACGGGGATAAAAATATATAAATGGTTTCCTTGTTTATAAGAGGAATCGGACCATTATCCACTTATGGAGGTTACTTTGTAGTTCTAACAAATCATTTCTAATCTCGAAGCACCAAGCGAAGTTTAAGTTTCCTGTCATGGTGATCCATAAGTCTGGGATCGCTACAAGGCTTCACATATTTTCGATGTCTTCGATGATTCCTTATATTTCTATACATGATTATGGAAAGTGGTGTAATCCTAAATTTGGAATTTTCTTTTCTTTAGTGTATATTTTAAGTTTATTTTTATAAGGAAAGATGCTGTTTTTTTTCTGTATCTAATCAATCCATCAGAAATTAAATGAAAATTGAATAATGGTATCAATTCTTTAAACTCGATTAATTTTAGGCAAAAATTTATTATTTCACAACTATTTTTGATAAACTTTACAGGTTTCTTTAAGTTTACATGATATATATCAATGCAGCAATATACCTATATAAATATTGCTCCCTAGAAACCAATCCTAAGTATATTTATAATGGGAATTTTACCAGATCGTATTTTCTAAACATGTATAAATAATATTAATGGATATTATAATAATTCCTTTAACTTTTAGTTAGAAATATTGTTTAATTTTCCAGACGAAACTTTAATGTTTGTAAAGAAGATTATGTAACATTTTGACCGATATAGATTCTCCATCCCATAAATTTGGTGACTTTATTTTAGAACTTCTGATAAATAATCTTTGGCAGCCTTACGTATACCTTCTCATTTACTTTGAATCTTCACATTTTCGTTAATGATATTCATGGATAAGGATATCTGGAGATGGAAATGTAACATCAAACAATTAGTCGATTCTTGGCATTACACGAGAATAGATCGCGGGTTCAAAGACACATCTCAGCTTCTCTGATGACATCGCTCTTTACCTTGTTGAAAACCCTGGATCGTATCCAAAGTTTTAATTCGAGCGATGAAGTATCTAATGGGAAGACAAATGGCTCCACGGTATCTCCGCCGAAAGATATTTGAAACGTCGGCGATTTGCAGCCATTCGCTGCAAGATTCATACGCTCGATTACTGCATTCATTAGGAAATTCATTAAGAATCCGATCTTAAGTACGTGTCGGAATGGATCGTAAATTATCGAGAGAAAATGGGCGTCACCAGTTTTAATTCAACTGCAGTCACAGGTAACATTAGTTAATTTGCTCGTTTCAGTTTGATGATGATGCATTTAAGTACGGTTTTTTTAATTAAAATTCATGGAATTTGGAATAAGAGAGAATAAACTCAGTTTTGTGATCAGTTAGGGTTTAGGTTTGGCCATTACTATTTTTACGACCTATTTCTTTCATAGAAATGAATATGGTGCTAGGGTTCTATTCGATGATATATGGGAGATGGTGTATGCTGGAATTCTTTCTTGATCATTGTTGAAAATAGTGTTAGAACAGTAATACACTTTACTTATCTGTCTAGATTTCCGAACTTTATGAATATATATGAAAAACTAATTATACACGTGAATCTAATTTTATTCATTGACCTGCCTTTCATTAGTTTCTTGATGACAATACCAGGTATCATAAATAATGATAACAACATAGCAAATCCGTAACTATGAATCTTTTATTTGGGAGTATAATTAAAATATTCACGTATTAGAAACCGAATATCTTACGCTGTAGTCTTACATAAGCAATAACACCTGTGGTGGCATACCTTCCAATATCAAAAGCACACGTGTAGCTCATGCTCCATTAATTCGCCAAAGACACGCGCTGTAAATTACGTACAGGAGGAAGAATCTTCAGGAAGTACGACTCATTCCCCAATATTCTAAATCGGTTCTTAAGTGGAAACAGGTTATATTTACATTGGCACCCACCGAAACGATGTCATCCGGAAATTTACAATCATTCGGAACGGTTCCGTAATTTCCCCATTCTAGCGAAACAAGAACCTCCTGAGGGCTAAAATTATCGCCGTACTGTTCCATTCGTCTTCCTCCACTCAGAAAATAACGATACCAATTACACGCCAAAGGATCTCGATTGGGAACGTCTCGGAATTTTTGCAGCGGCGGTCGGGGTGTACCTGGAAATCTTAACGAGCGAATAAGAAAGGACAATTAGAAGCGTCTAAGCAAAGGTTGTCGTGTTTATAAAAAAAGCTACTAGGGGGTGCTGACGAGTCTGCTGCTTAAAACAGAATGTGATTAAGTGCCTATTTACGGGCTACACGCCGACGCACAAATTACCCGTTCGGCGGGCCCCGTATTCCTTAACCTCGTAATCCGCCTTCTCCGTTGCCAACGGTGTGCGTTAATTAACGGTATCTAAAAGAGGGAATCGGTCGGGAATGGGGATGAAAAATTGCCTCAATAAAAGTGGATGAGATATCTCTTCGGATGGGGGAATCGGCACCTAAATCATAGAGAGAGTTACGGATGATGAAACAAAGGAATCTGGTGGGTGTTTTTCGTGGAAGGACGCATAACCATCCTCGGTCATTTATAGACGTGATTAAGAGGTGAGGAATTATGTACGTTAATGTGTTGATGTGGATCACTGAAGGTGTCGGGGACGTATTGAGTTGTTGTTTGTGATCTGTTCAGATAGATTTGAGTGGTGATAACATTCAATCTGATGTAAATTTAATCTAGGATCATTTTTGTGATTCCAAACTTTTTTACGGTTTGTCTTTTTTCAATTTTCATTTATCTTTTTCTAAAATTGATAAAAATGATTTAGATAAGAAATTTTTAAGGGATCAAAAAGGTCAAGGTCTCTCATGATATATAGATTAAGAATTATTTTTCTCTCTATCCATCGAAATTAATCGTGACCTTCAATTAAATAAAGTACATGAAATTCAAGAATGAGGAATGAGGTGCCTTGATATTCGGTTGTTAATTAAAAGTTGATTTACAGAATTTACTTTCGGGTAGATGGTAATACGTACATTATATCATATCATTGTTCATCGTTATAATTTTTTCTACCTTCATCGTCATAGCTGCCGTGCTTCTGTATCTTTTTTTGCGAGTTATGAAAATGTTTATTCAAATGAAATTAATTATGAGAATATGATTATGTACAAAACCGGAAACAATAATAATTATCACAAATATTTTGTTAAATCAACAAATATGCGCTTTGATATTGAACAGTAACCAACAAGGAACACCTGAATTTTATCTTGAAAATTAATTTTGGAACGTCTCCATCAACTCCTTAACATATTATTTAATATAATAGACGTATACATATATCAAGACATCCCCTCCTTCGACAACTTTATTAAAAACAGAGAATATGTTTCCTATAAATATTTCGCCGTTGACATAGCAACGCATTGGTGAAACTCATCATAAGCGCTGATTTATCTCCCGCCCACGGCCGTTTTCATCCAAAAACGAAAACACCGCGGAATTCCCAAGACTTAGGTCATCCTCGGAAAAGATCGCAGAAGCGGCGTTCGAAAAAACCGGATCGGGAGGGCATAAGGTCAGGAGGTTGATGGCTGTGGGCGAAGGCATCAGAAAGGGGCGTGGCTATTCTCTAAGCGTAAATTAATCTCCGCCTTTCCTCAATGTGATTATAATTGGAATCGAAACGCGGTAAATTTACGCGAGTTTGGAAACTGATGTTGTGTGTTGTGACTATCTTACGAGGTGGAATTTGGCCCAGTCAAGGATATTCTTGTTTGAATCATCGCTTTGTTTTTGTTTTTCTGAGATTTTTTCTTTCTTAAGAGTTTTGGCTGATCACAAAAATAGTATTAAAAGTACTTTACCGCTGATGTAATGCAATGTCAAGTTTATGTACTATCAGACCATTTTACCAGGTATTTATTAATGGATTAAATTTGTCATAGTATAAATTAATATCCCCAATAATTTAACTACTTTAATGTAATAGTAACGAAATATATAACTACAGGATTCAATATGTTTGAAATAAAAAAGGAAACTTTTCGTAAGTTTCATAAATTATTGAGTAAAAGTTGATTATTTTGTTTTAGAATTTTTCTAAGCAATGTAGATCATTCTATTTAATTTCAGAAAAAATTCTTCGAAATTGCATTAAAAAGAATTAAATAAATCGTGAAACTACTGTAATTCTTTTAATGTGAGAATCAAATGGTAGTCTTAGGATATTTTGCTGAAATAGATGTAACTTTTATTTATTCTTTCGTAAGATTTTAATTGAATTTTAAGATAATATAAAGTAATTCAATATATTTTCAATTTTAGCCAAAAATTTTAATACCGTTTTAAAAATGTTTGTTAGTTATGCATTTTAAATAAGCAGTACATCAACTGTAAATCCATCTTATCCATGTAAATCTTATCGCTGTAAATTTCAAACCGTACGTTTTTATTTACGACCACATCGTTGCACCGCTCTCCACAACCTGTTCCGTTTATCGATCTTCCGGAAATTCATTTTTAAACGACCCTCAACGCCTTCTTATCTTCTTTAAGTACCTCAGTCCATCCGTAAATTTCCAACCCCTGTTGTTTTATTCCCGTTTCCAGCTTTCGGCGTTTTAGCGCACTCGTCCACAAAGGCCTCTAGAAAAATGAAACCGTAGACCAAAGGGAGTTGAAAATAAGTTACGTAAAAGCCTTTGATGAAAAAGTACCTCTTTTAACTTTGGAGTTCCTAAGAACCTTCTAAAAGGATGCGGCTGTAATTAGGCGATACTTAACTTATGCTCTAGTTAAGAAAAAATGCAGGGGTGTTTCTTTAATTCATCTCATTAGAAAATTGTCTGCAACGCTATGTTTACAGGATGTACTACGTTATATTTTACAGTACATAAGAAGAGTACTAAGTTGTGTTTGGTACTAAAATATTTTGCATGTCAGTTATTATTTCCTCGCTGTTAAAGAAGATGTAGGTCAAAATATCATTGTTGATTTACTTGTCCGGCGAGTCGAGTTACACTTTAGTTTAAACTTGTGAAAGAATTCAAAAAGGTCCGATTCATGTGCAAACCCCTTTTGGAAGATCTCTCCTGTTTATATCCGTTAACAATGTATATAATAACATGTTGCAATGAAACAGTACTAAGAACACGAGAAACCTTTTTATTGCCACATTACATTCATGAAAACTAATGTTATTCATGAAAGGACTTGCTTCGTTTACGGGTGAAATAATAAACCTACTTACGAGCTATATATTTTAGAAGTAAATTTGTGCATGTATGTTCATTAAAAGCAGCGTTTATAATGATCATAAACAAGATAAATACTGTTACATAGTATCTTTAACAACTCAGTGGATCTGAAATAGTAACCATTAAGAATACAAACAGCGATATATCTCTTAACTCTATTAATTTATCTCGTAACAGAGGGAAAATCCATTTGCATGAGCACGTTAGAGGCAGCCCATCAAAACTATCTTCATTTTTACTCGATCCCATCCATAAGGCTGCATTAAAATTCTTCCGGACTTTTATCGTATTTTGAATTCGTTTTTGCTTCACTCGAAAATGGAGTTGTCTAGAGAGTAACAAGATCCTATTAACGTATCGTGCTCGAATGTGTAGGACGCGAAGAAATATGACGAGAGTGATTAAACACTTCGTGAGTGAAGATATAACAGATGCCGGATATTGCCTCTTTCTCCCTGGAGCTTTTTATGGGGAAATTTATAACTCCGAGAGTTTTGCATCCTAGTAATGGAAAAATTCTTTCGTAATTGCATCGTACTCCCTGGCAACCTCTCTCAGCTTCCCGGAGCTCCAGAGCAGTGGCTTATCTATCCGAAAATTTCGGACGTTCACCGTTTTTTATTTCCCATAAAATTCATCTCTGACGGCAACATCTCACGATTTTGTAAAAATTTTACGTCATTTTGATAGACGTCAAATACAAAGTTTAAAAGGATATATATACTTGGTGCACATTCACGTCGGCTATGATTTGGAAAAATAGATAAACTGATGTCGGAGTATCATATTTGGAAATCTAGTTACCAAGAGAGCATTACGAAACCTAAAACAGCAGCGCTTCGATAACGTATATAAATCTTCTACCATACTATCTCCTATAGTGATCACGAAAACGTATTAATTTATGCTATAAGACAAAAAATTTTCGTATATTTCTGAGAACAAATGTCATTTATAAGAGTGACCTTCCTTATAAGGATCCTCCCTTTATTGATATTGATGAAAATTTATTTAAATATATATACAAGTACAAATTTAGATTTAAAGAGAAAAATAAGGAACTCAGGTACATTGACGAAAATTAATTTAAAATATCCCCAAATTCGCTTCGATCATTTTGGATCAATTACTTTCTAATAAAGTATTTAGTCAATGTTTTAAGATTTGGGTTATTTAAAGTTGTATACATTTTTAAGACAAATATTCTTTCGGTAAATATCTTCTTCAACTTTTAAACTACTGTATTTTATAATTTTTTCTGAAATTTCATTCAATTTCACGCACACATCATTTTTGTACGGTCATCAAAGAAAAACGTATAAATATTACACTCTGAATTCAAAGTGAACAATCAATCTTTTCTATCCTTTCGTAGTTGTGGATATTGTTGATTTAACATTTCGTCCATTTATATTTATCTAAATGTTTGTTTGATATTTTAACACTGTTTACGTTTTCCACAAATCAAATTTGTGCTAAAGTAGTCTTTACACGAAGGCTCAATACGCTTAATTTGTTACGCTGAGGAAATAGTTGCGTCATAGAAGTTCCCACTGCGCGAATATCTTTCAAGACGAAGCGCAGAAAGATAATTTAAACGCGAGTGGAACCCACTTTCTCACATCCTCGAAACCGAGTGAAGGACGTATTCCCAGCGTCTTAATTAGGCCCGAGAAGGAGACGCATTCCTCCAGGTCCTCGATCATCTCCGAGAGCAGAGAAAACCCCCTCTCCTTACGTCATCGTGACGTCACCCGATAATTAACCCCCCCCCCCTCCTTCCGAAAAACATCGCGACTGGAAATTCGAAAACGAACGTTTTCGTTTATGGACATTTTTTTCCTCTCGATTCCATTTCGGCCGCGTAAACGTGTTTATGCAGCGGAAAACATCGGTCCGCCCGTAATTTAAGCGGCACGTACTAAAAAGCCGCCGTGCCGAACGTGAGGGTCGAAATTAAGCGAAATCGCTCGCAAAACGTGACTTTTTGCGATGTGGCCCTTTTAATCGCTCGCCGATCCCAAATTACTCGTTGTTTTCATAGTCGCGAGCGGAAACGTGACCGAGGATTTTTTTTACGGAGATGTAAACGTGGGCGATTCCATAACGAATGCTCTACTCCCGAAGTTATTTACGGAAGGGCGCGGATTAATTACCGATTCGATTGTTTTTTCGCGCGGATTTTGAAACGCTTTTTCCCCCGGTCCCCGGAATTTCTCACCGTGCGAAATTATCAATATGATAATTGGATTTTTTTCGTGAAGGCCTTCCAGGTTCTGAAATCCTTAACATGTTGAATGAGTGGTAAGGAATGGTGTTTTATGAGAGGAAATATAATTAATTAGCCCCTCAAGACCTTATTTTTTTAGGTTGAAGCGTGTTTGGAAAGCTTCCTTAACAGAAACGTGCTTTACAATCTGTTAAATATCTCATAAAATTCCCACGATTTATATCGGCTGAACCATCGTGTATCTGTTGCGATTTTAATGTATAATTAAATCTATTTCCAATTTCTGTGAGAATATAAGGCAATATTTTACGATAATGTGTGTGTCGTTAGGATGGTTATAGAGGATATTTTAATCGCTAACCTTGTGGTTAGCATTATCTTTCAAATAAGTTAGATAAAATGAAAAACGTTCTTAAAGGTTAAAGGTTCTAAGCCTTAGTTATTTCTTCTAATAATTTCAGAATATAACAGGTTTCATTGTACGAAAGAAGCATTATCATAATTTAAAAAAACTGAATAAGCTAACTTCCTCGATAGTGTACTATTCTCATGTACTTATATATGATTCCTCTATAAATATTTGGAATTTATGATTTTAAATAAATAGCGATTGTTTTATGGAAATTTCCCATTCGAAATATACTTGAAAGACTACGAAATTATTGCACTAAAACATCGGTTTTAACCTTGATACACAGTACTTGTTTGAGCAATAATTCATTTGCTCTTATTTCCCTTAGTTTTCTTTGCATTCATTAAGTGGTAACCAAGACTAACACAACTATATAACACTCGCAGAAGTTTATCGTTCACTCTTTCAAGTTCATGGCTCAATAAGAGAGAGGTTAACTAGATAAACGTTTTTTCTACTCATGCCAATAGACACAAATTATTCATTATGATAATTCATCTGTGAAAAAAAAGTCTTACGGGAACCCGACTCATGATTCATCCTTTATCCTTCCAACACGATAAGTAAACTGCTTAACCAAGTCACATCTCAGTATAAGCCTAAAAAAGAAGAAAGTGGGATATTTTGCGGTTCATTCTTCTCCCACCAGGAGACACTCTTTTCATCAATTTGCATTCAGGAACTCCATGCACTCCGATTGCATAGAATCAACGTTGTTTGAGTTAGACACCAGCCACCTTGAGAACAATCCCCCCAAGCTGACTAATCTCCCGTTTCAGAACAAATATTTGACTGAGTTGGGAATTCTATTCTCGTACTACTCCACAGTTGCAGTAGTTTTTAGTGATTTTTTTATTTCGGCCGTATTCTATAGCGAAAGAACCCCCTTCGCCAAACGCTGTGCATGAGTCGAACGTGATTCGGGATAATCGTGTTTAGCCAAACTCTTAGCCCAGTCCAGTGCGTCCGCTTAATTGGATGTCGGCAAGATGTATGGCACTGTTTCGTATCTCTTGATTAGTCCAAAGCTTAATTGCAAGCAACGTGAGCGCTTTTCAAACTAGTCTTGGGAGTATTATAGCAGCATGAATTTAAACAGATACCCCTATGTAAATCTTGGTGCACGTAACTTCCCCCTCCACCACTCCTAGAGCATCATTCTTGCCGATAATTCCACTTCCGTCGCCCGGAACTTCGCGACCACTTGCCTAACAACGGTATTCCTACGTGTAAGTCACCCCGCTATTTAACTAGCGACGGAGTTTCCCCGCTTTTAAAGGGGGCGGTTCCCGATTTAACGAACCGAATTTACTCCGCGTGCATTAAGGGGGCGCGTTGCGTTGTGACGGAGAAACCAATTTGTAGACTGTGCGTTAGCTGTTTACTCGTTGCGATCGTATTTGACGATTGTTTGCCGGTTGACCTTGTTTGTGGAAATTGAAAGCGGAGCGTGGTTTATGTAGGGGGTTGATCGCTTTTATTTCTGTATTATTTTTTTCCTAAATGAACTTGATAATCTTTAACGGTGTTTTCATAATTTTTGCGCTGATTTTCGGTATTCATTTGCTATTATTTTCCAAGTATATAGTATTAATTTTTTTTCTATCGATATTCTGAAATAGGTAGTAGATACTAAACTTATGGTATGAGCAGTTGTATGATTGTAGCAAAGATCACTGTCATAGTGCAATATTGTATACAGAATATATATTCGTAATGTATCCCTGAAAATTAATCTGTCTTCAGCTATATAAATAAGAAAAGAAAATCAAATTTCTTGTGCTCCCATATCCAATCGTTTGTTAATCTTCATTATACTGAAGTTAATTTTCAGTTGTTTACATCAAATGTATCGTATTCATATCGTATAAATTTAATCTTTCCTAGGTTATTTATCTAACCTCATTAGTATTTACGATGTCTTTGATTCAGAATGAATACGTTTCTCTTTCTCTTTACTTCTAATATCGAATCGAAACAACGCATTGATAGTTTCAATATTGCGGAGGAGTCCAACTTGTGCGAACGTCTTTTCACAAACTTTTCCACTCATTAATCCATCCAACCACTCCTCCCGACTACATTTCCTTCCAGGTACACATCCTTTCTCCAACACGTGAATAAATCTTCCCCCTCCATCCAGCAAAACCGTCTCCTAGAGACATAACTCTCCTCGATAATTCCTCCTAAAACTTGGGCGACCGCTATCTCAACATCGCACGTCACTCATCTAATTCCTCGTACGTGTAATCTACACCTCCCGTGCACTTTTCTCGGGAACAAACAGCCAGGCGTTTATTTCCTCCGATGACGTCGCTAACTGTTTACGCTCGCGTATTTGTCTTCCTCGGATGGACAAGTGGTGTGCGCTAACTGCGGCCGACCGGTGGGCATCTGGGTTTAGATGCGCGGTCGTTGGCGTTGAATTGTTGTTTGCTCTCCGTTGGCCGTCTTTCTTTGTATTGCGCGGGATTAAAAATTGTCGCGCGAACCGGGCGGGTCGGAATTGATTCGCTTGTTCCGGGAAATGAAGTTACCTCGGCGTTCGCTCCTCATATTCTGGTCCATCGTAGTAGAATGATGGGTTATAGGGCATAGATATGGATCGATAAGGATATAGAAAAATGAATAATGATATACATATGACTGGGACTCGAACTCAGGTCTCTTATTTCAATAGCGGGTCTTATAAAGCATTGAGGATCGTACTGTACCGGTATTTTATTTGTTGATGTAATTCACTCATCTTATGGGTTATTTCCAATGAACTGATTGCCTAACTGGTTGACATGTGTAATATTTGTAATATTGTTGTAATACTTGTAATATTTTTTGGAGTTGCTAGGCAGAACTTCTCTGGCCTTCCTCAGAAAGATTAATCTCCATATCGTTATTTATTGATGTTATCAGTTTAGGAAAAAGATAAAAAATTAAAACTGCAATAAGAAACCTAGTATGATATTATATGCCGTAATTATTTGCTAATAATATATAATGTAATTTGTTTAAAACTTCTGATATTTTACATGAAACTACTTGTACATATATCCATGTATACCGGTAGATTATATCGTTTTCATAATGTTTTTTACATCAGTATCATACGTGAATTAGAGATATATGTCTATAATAGTGTTCTTTAAAATATGCACGTAATATTAGAGATATGTCATACTCCCTCGCTTTTATCCGGAAAAGACTCTAGAGTTTCATTCAGAGTAATTTTCAGCCTTAATATAAATTAAAATCGCACGTAATATCGCTTAGACACTGCAACTCATTTCAAAGGATTTAAAATAAAAGTTTGTGCTGCATAGTCACCCGTTTCCGGAAATGAGAATGCAACGAGGAAAGCGGTACAGCAAATGCTACGCAATTTAACGCCGGAAATGACGTAGTGATACAAATTATTCTGCAGCACAGTGGGATGTACTGTGCAGGTCTTTAGTAGTCACTCCACACCATTCCCGAACAGATTTTTTCCTTAATTCCCTCCGAGGATCGTATTCCAGGCTCCCCTGGGAGGAGCTTAATTCTTCTCATAATTGTTTTTCTCGTTAACCTGATTTTTTTCGGTTTAAAGACTCCGACGGAATGGCGAATGGATCCGAGTTGAAGGCACTGAGTTAAGTGCATTAACTTTTTAAAAGTTTCCGGTCGGAGAACATCAGATTATCATGATGGGGAAAAAGTCAAGCGGTTGATGGCCTTTTGAGCAACTTCACCGTGTGTATTTTTCTTGCCAGTTTCGCTTTGCCCATACCTTTCATTTGTTCCTTTTTTATCTCTTCATTTCTACCTACTCCTGTTTTCCCTACGACGAGCTTTTTCTTTTCTTTTCCAAGAGCCGATGCTCTAAGAGACTAAGAGATGTTTATTCCTGTTGCTATGTTATCGTAGGAAGTTTTTTATTGATCTCGTAATTTACTTCCAAGGGAACTGTTTGATCCGAAAGAATGTTTTCTCGAAACATAAATTACAATTACTAAACCCACTACGATATGCAAGTGCTGTCTATTCCGTAGAAAAAATATAAATAAATACGATTCAATTTAGAGTATTACGTTTCAGTATTATTCTAGTTTGATATTCGAACTAATTAAATAACGATATGCATGAGTGCTTTTAAGGTATTTCTCAATTCGAAGTGTATTGTTTGCGTAAGAATGTAAAGTAAATTAGGACAGGAGATTTTGAAATCATATATCTTTACGAATAGATAGAGTAAAATTTGAATGCAACAGGGTGTCTTCTATTAATCTCAAACTTTATTAGGACTTTTTATATTTAAAATACGTTCCCTTAAATCAGTATTTCCATTCAAAATGTCTATCGCTCAGATATTTCATTGAAATGATATTAGAATCATTTCATTGTGCACAAAGACAGCGAGTGAACAAGAAAACTATTTCGAATCCCTACATATCACTGAATCATACGTAGAAAAGGTGGCCATAATCCTATCATAAATGTAACCGACCTTTATTTATGAAAAGAGCCGATCATGGAAGTGATCAGGAAGTAAACAGTTCGCAAAGAGAAAGCTTTAATGTAAATTCGTAGAAGGAAATATGACGACATTTTTCGGAAAGGGATTGAAAAATTGTATTCATTCCTTTTTCCGTATAAAAATATTTATCCTGGGCAACTAAAATATTTATTATTATATATGGTGCTTAAAATTCATGTATAAACGGTATAAAATAGAGTCTGGTTCATTTCCCTCAATAATTTCCTCTCTTTTTATGACCAAAATATCCCCTTAACATTTCCCATATTCGTTTTATTCTTAATCGACATAAGCTGGGAAAAACCCCACAAGAGAGAGGCTAAAAAAACCCCTTAAACTTTCGCCTCTCTTGTGGAGCGATCGAGGGGTCAGGGGAGAAAGGGCGGCCTAAAAAGAATACTGGAAAGATTAAAAAGTGAGGCGGATCGTTCATCAACGTCGTAGCCTGTTGAGTTCTGCCGACCTGTCTCGAAAAACTGCTGCCCGCATGGAAATGAGCTGGGAAAGGAAAGAGAATAAATCAAAAAGAGTTTTCCTTTCATTTGTACAAAGTTTTTCCAAAGGCAGATCCCACTTGAGTTACGAGGGTGCAAAATGAATCATACGCCTTTTCTCCGTTCCTTTTTTCTTCCCTATAACACGAGCTCGTACATGTATATTTATATATTTTCAGGATTCGGTATATTTATTATAATTTTATATGTGGACACCGCTTTCCTTTTTTTGCAGCGGAGCTAATTTTCGGAAAAAGAATTTCCTCTCATTTTTGGGTGCTGCGCTCGGGAATTTTTTTTGCGAAAGATTGGGATTTTCTTTTCGCAATGTCGGATATACTTACCTTGATGGGTGATGGCTTGAAAGATGGTGCCTTTTTATGAGAAAAATCCCTTTGAACAATATCGTAATCCGTCGCGATTAAGATTTCCACGAACATGGGATGTTTTTTCGATTTATGTGGATCCATTGATCTAATTTAGCAGTTATGATATTCTTTAGTATGTTTATTTACTACTAAATAAAACGCTGTGTTTAATATATAGGTTCAAGGCTATAATGATCACGTACTTCACGAATGATATATCTTTAAAGCGATTAAATTGCTATCAAAATTGGTGCTTATGGTAATAACCGAGTAAGTAGACAGTTAATAATCTATGAGCCAAAACATTAATAATGCGTTATTATTATAAAAATCACCGTGAAATATTTAAACACTGCTGTCACAATTATTTAAGGTTTATTTGCGTTTTGATTATGGTCATTTGGAAATCTTTTCTTCCGAGCATTAAACTTCCCATACGTAAAGACTTCAACCACTGGCTCACCTTCCTTGTCTCACTTTCAAATTGAAATTAATTCTGGTCACGACCGCACGGGATGGAACGCAATTAGCTGCCATTACCGACCCTTTTAAAAAGTTTATGACTCGAGCAACCGGTATGTGAGAGTTTTATTATGAAAATCAGACGGTATCGCGTATGTTCTGGACGAGCTTAAAATACCTGGGATGATGCAAATACGTACATTTTCGCGAGGATTTATGTCGCTTATGTGTGGGATTCATGTGCGTGAGGTACAAAGTATCGGCGTTTTTGACCCTTACAACACAGAATGAGGATGAACGTTTAGAAACGTCAATGAATGTATATTTGGAACTTTATCGAGGAATTGCATTATTTAGCATCAATTCTTTTAATTTATATCAAGGATTGAGCCTTTTAATATGATTCTTGGAGAATTAATTATGTCTTCTTAATTAGTATTTCCAGGGGTATAGTTGAGTTATTTTCAATTTTTATGTATGAATTATAGAATATCTATTGAAATAATTGTATAATAATTTATGCATTATAAAAGTCCTTCACAATTTATATCTAATCGATAAGATTAAATAAATAGAGCGCCAAGAAGAAGAACTAATATGTTTGTAATTACAAAATTTATTTATTTATATATGCTTTTATACACACAATAGCTATTTACTGTTTATCTCATTTTAGAGCGACTCAATCATTGCATGAGGCTAATACTTGCTTTTAAATTTTCGTATTACGTCAAAGTCCATTAAACCTCTTAAGTATTAATAGATCTAAAATTTGATGGATAGTATTTGTTATGTATTATTTAATAGTATAGTATGTTTGAGTCAATAATAGGTTTACACTACAAGTCTAGCTAAGAAAATGGTTATAGAGTTCACATTTTTGAAAACATCGCTTGAGGGAAACTATTATTTTCGAGTGAAAGAAGAGAGCAAGTAGGTCGACACTTAAAAAGGGTTTCAGAAACCATTAAGAAGTCCCTCCGAAAAGGGTTCAGAGAAAAGGAAGGGTCTTTAAAAATTAATAATAATTAATAACTCTCACGTCCGAATAGGGGACAGTAAGGGCATTGTCACAGATTCCATTAAAAGGGAAACGTGCGAATTAGGGTGGGGACGAAAAAGAAGCAAAAGTTCAACGAGAAATTAAATTCCTTCGGATCTTAGCTACGTAAGGAATGATAGAGCGATAGAACTTATTTCAAACCAGTTGGAAATCGGCGATTTCGGAGATCATGACGTCGAAAAAGCTCCATAAGGTTCCTTCGCAAGCCATTATTTCATCGAGTGTTCCGTTTTAATGCATGGATTAATCAATCTAAATGAAAAAAGAATGAAAATTTCGGAGTCTTTCTCTCTCATTCGATTCATACCCCTTCTTCCGAAAGTAGGCGATCATTAAGCTCTGATTAATTCTCGGCGGTGGGACACACTAAGTTTGGTCATTAATTCCCAGATCTCTTTAGCGGGTCAAACGCCCCTGAGGCAATTATAAACGACTAATCTTTCTCTAATCAGAGCAGTTCGTTCCGCATCGAACTTCTCTTTCAAAGGAGGCGATGTCAAAGCCCTGCGTCTGACTCGCTTTCGTAAAATCCTTGGTCCATATTTAAGTCTGTGTGTGATCCGATGTATGGAATTTGGTTATCCAAAATGATGGCCATGTGTTCTCATATACACTGAGATGCGGGTTTTTGAGGGCTGTTTGTTATTTAATCATTTCTGCCGAAGAAGTTATTAGAAATTTAATATAGTTTGGACAAGTTGAATGCTATATTAATTATGATTTATGCTCATAAAAAAATTAAAGATATTAAAATTTTATCTACGATGGAATCGATTCAAATAATTTTGCTTACAATTAGAGATTATAAATACTTCATATTCCCTTTGATCTGTAAACATTCATGAATTATTCACTAGCTCAAATATTTTTGCTTCTGATTTCCTATTACTGCTAATGAAGTTACAGGGAAAGTTAATACGTATCCTTATAATGTTAAATTCATGCCACTTAAGTTACATTTTTTCTTAAGCGAACGTCCTTTGAGATTTCTTAACACACGCCATTTACCAATAATATTTCAATGTACCTTCCAAAGCCCTTTTTATGATATTTATTCAACATTAAATTTAAAATATATACGGTTATTTACCAGTTCATATTTTTGATTACATTTCATCGTTATCATATTATTTTTACCATAAATGAATATATTTTCAGAAAAAGCTATTTTTACTTGCAAAATTACAGAATATATAATTATATTTCATAAAGAAACAGCTCCTCTTAAGTGAAACAATATTAATTAAAAATGAGCATTGAACAAATTAAAGTAAAAATGAATTAAAGGAACTGCTGATTCAAATTCCTTAGAAACTTAAGATAATAGTTATTATTATAATCAAGGTTAATACACCACTATTTTAGTTTTTATTAAACCACAATGTATCACAGTTTCCAAACGAAACCTATTCTATTAAAGTATCTTGATCACTGCAAAGGTCAATGCCTTTATAGCTTTCGGGATATATATTAAAGATCTCTTTTATGGGCTGAAACAAGGGGCATCCGCTAGCGAGCGTTCTTATTACAGCAGCGTACATCATCTCGTTTTTGCCGCGGTCAGACAAGCCTTAAATCACACTCAGTTAACCCTCCGTTAGGATATTCTCAGATAAGTAAAATAAAAAAATGCAGCTGCGACGCGCAGCCCATAACACCATCCCAACAGGGAACGCATCCGGTAGACGATTTAATGGGAAAAGTATATCCGTCATTGGGCAAGAAAAACAGTTGCCTCTTTTTTGCACGATGTATAGCGTCTTCTCACGCGTAAATTGCTCTTTCATCCTCCTCCCTGCAGACCTTACGTTCCCCGCAAACGTCCACGTTTAAGACATTTTAAGAGCTCGTGGAAAAGGGATGGGCATTCCTCGCGGGTAAAGCAGTCCTTCGGATACTCATCACGACTCAGGGACTAGGAAGCATATCCGTCCCAGGCCATTAGGTGAGGAGGTTCTCTGCGGAAAAACGGCAGTCCATCCCCGCAGAAGTTCTCCCGGCGTTCCCCATCCCCCGCTTCCCCTCTTCCCCCCAAAAACCACACTGACAAACTCCTCCAACCAGGAAAGGGACTGCGATGAATCTTTAGCCTTTCCTGGGAAGCTATGCCGCGGCCATACCAAATACTCACTTAAGCGCTCCGGTCTCGGCCGAGGGTGAAATAGACCGGTGCGAGGATGAGGCCTTGTGGGACTCTACAGTCTATATAACGTGTTATGGATGGATACTCTTCCATCTCTGTTTTCTCGCTTTTTATTCCCTTTTTTATTCCACTACGTGTTTCTCGTGGCTGTCCAAAGAGGGAGAAGTAATAGAAGTAATTTTTCGGATAACCCAGTGTCTGCGAAATTGATTGCGGAGTGCCGGCTTCTCAAGCAAGCGCTTTATCAAAGTTGGGTCACACGGAACTGCGATATGGGAAGGACTCGGTGATGTATTTGGGCTCGGTTTGCGCGGATTATTTTAGCCTCATTTCTCGTCGAAGTGAATAGAAGGACCTCTGGGAAGGATTTTCGCAAACTGCTTATGCCCTTCACGTTTCCCAAGTCGAATTTTTATCGGAACATAAACGGAGATGGAGTAGGTATGGCGCGCGCGGAATTTTCTTTTCTTTACTTTTCCGAGGTTCCATAGCTGTCGCACGTAGCATGTTTTTCGAAACGGCGTGGCTCCCTTCCCGTGAAATATCCCGGCCATTAGGCGAGGTTGTGATTCCGTGTAAGCGATTCCGATTCTACGCTGCCCACACGTTGGCTTTCCAACTTTTATCGTTTTTTCACCTGAAGGATTGCGGCCCCAATGACTGTGGAGGGTCACGTCCGTTAGACACAGTTACCTAAAGGGTACATTTGGAAACTTAATTCTCATTGTATCTGGTCGGTGTCGTTAGAGCTACGATAGCGGTGAGGGATCTTCCCTTTTTTTTTGAATATACCGTTGTGCTAATTTTACAGAGCGGCTTTTTAGATAAGTGCCGCGGTATTTTGACCTGATTTTAACCTTGGGAGTAGGATCGATCACAGTCTTCAATACAGATGACTTCTGATAAGAATTTTATCTTTTTAGAAAAACCTGCTTATTTTATTATCTTGTTCTGTTATTTAATAATATTATTTATTTAAATATCTCATGCGATATGTATCTCAGGTCATATTTTTATTTTCCAAAACTCAGTTTCTTCCGAATACCATTTTAAAGTTATTTATTGTGTTATTTAAATACGCTTTGTTTATGATTCTTATGCTGTTCTTAATTACTTTTTGCTTTGATATTCTTTGAACGCTCTTTTTATTTGGTAAAAATAAATGTTTAAGGAAAGAAAAGCTTCAAACTTACGAAGTGACCTAAATAACAGAATTTTTTCCCAATCTACCGTACATGTTTATGCATAAATATTTAGCGAATAATAATAAGGAAAATAGAAAGAATCTAAGCCGTAACTTCCTCTAAAAAATTAAAATTCGAGAGCACGCATCAGTTCCTTCGCAACTTAAAAACAAGATAAAAAAAACTCACGCATTAGTGATTCAAATCTGACCCAGATTTTGTAAATAATGCTCTTTTTGTGCTTTTCGTTATCATTTATTATTAAATAATTCCAGCTGTTTATAATTATTTATTTTGATCAATTTAGATCTTAAAAATAGTACTGATATTCATATTCCTATAAGCTTTATTATTTTGTTCTGCTCTGTAATGTGCTCCTATTAATTCCGAGTAGTGATTTCCTTAGAATCTTGAACTGAGAAAATGTAGAGAAAGATCAAAAATCATTCAAGGAATCGCATTATTCCGCCTGGTTTCGACCGTCTATTCTTAAGAACTTTTGGCTCCATCATTACCATCGTCTGGACCGCAAATCAGTACTCTGTCCACGCTTTGCGATCCTCTTAAATTTAATGGGATCTTTCCTTAAGGATAACTCTTAGGCGAGAATGCCGAAGTATTCCAGAGCTAGGAATCCTACTTGGAGGCATATTTTCTCCTCCTTACTCGAGATAGATCTTACATTTATTGGATAGTAAGTGGCTAGGTGCTTCGTTAATCTCCCGGCTCCATTAATCTTTTCATCCGATTTTTCCACTTCGAGGAAGCACTTTAAATTCATCCGAAGATATTAAGGGCGTCTACTTGAAGTGGTAGTCTGAGGACTGACGAGACCTATGAGGAAGAGTTCAAAAGCTTAGAGTTCCTAGCTTCTTATATCTAAAAAAGGAATACCTTCCAAGGCGAGGATTACGCGTTCCTTTCTTGCAAAGAAATTTGTTTTTGGAATTTCTCGTTTTTGCTGCATAATAACTCGTAATAATATTTAATGTACAATAGAGTAAAATTTATGCATCGTAATTTAATGACAATTCATCCTAAAAAGTTCTGACGAAGAATGACTGAAGAAATACTATATAATATACAAAGAGTTCAGTTTCTTACTGAAACCTTATTCTTTTTTCATATTTAAAAACAAATGCTTTGAATGTATACGATTAGATTACTTTTATATTTTAGAATAAAATTTAGCTCTTCATATTTGGAAATTTACAAAGGATGCTGTCGAGATGGGTTTTTCATTAATACCCATACCTTCACAAAAAATTTCAAAACTACTCTTTACAAAAACGAAACTTTCGTATTAGCGAATTTAGCTGCATAATTATGAATTTTATAACCCTTTCTTGGCATAAGGGCGTAATACATCACTCGTTATAAAACAAAGTTTTTTTACGCGTTAACTTTTCATAGAAGGAAGTCGGAGCCTATAAGCTTTCTCTCCTCCAACGTAACTTCTCTAATTATAATACATTGCCTTTAAGAACTTTCCCATATTGAGATTAATGAGTTGCTCGGAAAATACACTTCAAGATACACGCAAATGAGCACGACATCCGCCCATTATTTATGGCAGATAACGCTCCGTGAAGAGAATGTTATTTTAATGAAGGAGTTATATCCCTTTTCGTCTGCTCTATCGAATTATGTTTCCACGAAAATCGTCCCTAATTCTATAATGGCGGGGTTTTGTAGGGAATACAGGGATCGATACAAAATAAAATGGGAAGAAGGCCACAGTGGATCGTCCAGGCACGCAAAGTTTGAAGAAAATGCACGGTTATGTTCTTTATTGACGGAAGAATATTACTGCACTCTGTTGGGAGCCATACTTTTAGTGGAATCTTTTTATTGCTCCAGTTCCTTGGAGATATTGCTCCAGTTAGGCAACTTAAGTAGGTTAAGTAGAAAAACGGCTATATTTTAGCCTGGACCAGAATGTAAATAGGAAGTTAGAGACAATCTTCGATGGATGGAGGTTGGTAATATTGATCGTAAACTCCTAGAACATCAGATATGTTATGCATTAGGAATTAATGTCTCCAAAAATTAGATTTAAAAACAATTTTGTACTCTGAACATCTTTAAGCTGTCTTATTTAGAACATTCTTTGTAAAATATTTGTTGCTGTTTGAAGAGTAATGAAATCTTTCATTCCAAAATGACCTATACCTCGATCTTAATTAAGTTAATTTTTTTTGCTTTGAAATTTATTGATTTGTGGCATTGGAAATGTTCCAACGATTTCTATAGAGTATCATAAACACAATTTGTTTCGGTTTCTATACTCTCAATAATTTAAAAATACTCAAACTTTGTACAAGCTAAGTCATCTTGCTCTCAATATATCCATGAGAAACATTTTTCCTCATCTAGAATATGTGAATAATAATCCATACATAGGAATTTTAAATCAAAGACCTTCTTAGTCTTGTACTGATTGTATTATATCTTCCATATTAAACTCATACTTGTTATAATATTTCCACTATTCCGTAGACGATTTTCCATTCAATGCATTCAATTTATTTTAGAATCTATTCAGAAATTAAAGCCAATATAAAATTTTACGGATGCAACACCTATATTAGAAATACGCTATACTGATAGAGTGATATAAATAGTCCTATACAGTAACGGTTCTAAAAGCGAAAAACCCGCTTTAGCACGTAACTCAACGTTCCCTTTCACGCACCTCATGAAATGGAGAGTCCGACTAAAAGAAAACAACCCCCATAATATTCCCGAGACGTAACCAACGCGAGAGGAAAAAAATTTCCCAGAATCCCCTCCGGTTTAGGAAACTCGTTAATGCGCGGCGAAAACGTGACGGGGCGTGTTAAGAAAGATCGGAGCATTAAAAAATCCCGGGAAAATACGAAACCGGCCATTTCGAATTCTATTCGGAGCCTTACGAACGGATGATTTTTATTAGCGAAGGGACGTGGTTAAGGGGAAGGGAAATATGTGGCCGAAGGGGGCTCTGTCGGAAGGAAAGTGAAGCAGAAGTAATGTTTGGAGAGGAAAAGAAAGAAAGAGGGAAGCTGTTTGCGGCGAATTTTGCAGGAAAGAGGGATCTATGGTTTTTTTTCCGAACGTACGGTCCCCTCCCTTCCTCTCACAGGCCCACCCCTCGTATTTTTCTTAGGTTACGCTGGGGTCAATCATTTTTGCATAAGCTTTTCATTGAATCAAGGGGGGAAGCTAATGTAGAGTGACGTTCTCGTATTTATAGCCAAGATAAAGCTGTACGGTGAATACGTACATATATTTTTGGTGGTTTGATACACACACTCAATCGTGTTATAGTAATTGAATTGTTTCCATTGAGGAATTAATTTGAGATTTATTTATTGGCTACGGCCTTCAAGCGGTTGCGTTTTATTACAAACTTAATTCATAGACGGAGAAACTTAGTTTTAATTTAAGTGCAAGCCTAGATATCATCCAAAAACTTCCTAAATTTATTATTTTATAAAGTGCTTTTCATATGGAAATAATCTTAGTTTTAGGAAAGAAATGTTACTATTTTTTACCGTATTTTGAGTTGATTGTTTTGTATTTCAGTACAACCCTCTATTCTAATATTTATAAGGAATAGTTGATGCATATTCAAGCTACTACGTTTAGATGTAAAAAGATTAGAATCCAAAGATCCTCTTACATTTTAGTCGTAAGTTATAAAAATATGAATCATTTAGTGAATTTTATTGATTCAGGATCCCTGTATAGATCCTCAAATTAGGAGTGTGAAATAAAGTGTTTTTTATCGAACATACATAGCATTTCCAATCGATATATCTCTGAATTATGATGATATGATACCATGCATTGGAATATAAGCTAGCTACTTAGTCTCTCTAGGATACTTGCTCTTAGATTCCCAATTATCTTCTCGGAATGGCGCCGGAAGGTAGTTTAGAAGTTCGAAGCGACTTAGCAGCATTAGTTTCTAAAGTTCCATCGACGCCTAAGTTTACTTCGAACGTAAAATAGTGATGATCGCCGATGAATCGTAAAATATTCATTTCCTCGAAGGTTCGCTGCTCATTATCAACGATAGAACATCGCGCTAAGTTTTCCCGTGATGATAAATCAAAACAGGGAAGACGAAGTTCACTAGATCGCGCTACTTGTACGACCTTGTTTACGTAAATCGTGCCGTTTTAAGATAATTCAATAATATATAACACATTTTCCTTATTTTGTTGCAGCTTACGTAATTTTACTGTCAAATGGAGCACATGAAACAGATTCATTTGTATAATCTGCATTTTTACTGCCTGTTTAATAATTAGCTCTTAAGAAGACAATTGCGAGTAAAAAATTCCGAATTTAAACTGTTTAATTGGATTTAATTGGGCGAAACATTTGTATACTTAGGGTGTTTCGGGTTTATCCGGAGTAAGATATATAACGTTCAGTTATCTCCGTATCCTAATTGTTTGGGAAATTCTAGTTCGCTAAAGTAAAAAATAGAATTTAAAAAAAGATTTTTCTTCTGTTTTCCTACCCGTGAATTTCTCTGGAAGTCAGGAGTGAGTCAGAAATCCAAAGCCGGTGCATAAATATTCATTTCCTCAAATCCCCGTTCGCTAAATGAAGGGTAGCCATTCTTTAGTCCCCGAAACAAAAAAATGTCTGACTATGAATAAAATATGTGGAGCGATTAATGGGGATTCGATGAAAGAATTAATCCCTCCACAGTTTACTTACTCCGAATCTTTCAAGGAACAGTTCATCCCAATCTAAGGAACGGAATTGTGAATTCACTTCCACGTTTCGATTGGATAGGCGTTTCCTAGCAACCACGGCATTCTTAGAAATACGATAAATACGAACAATACCAATCTGCGTCATCGATTATAATCGCAGAATCAGGTCAGCGAAGGAGAAAAATGTGACACACAGATGCCGTTTAAACAAATAAAGGAAAGAGGCGATCCTTTCATTTCGGAATTAAAGTTCTGCATATTCAGTTCGTAGGCTCTCGGGGGAATAAAATTGGATAACCCAGTTCCTGAAGATTCCTCTACCCTCATTAACCGTGAACTTGGCAAATTGGCGGAGGTATCGAATACTCTGTCCCAAGACGAGAAATATCTCAGTCGCTGCGAAGTCTGGGAATAAAACTTTTCGTTGTGAATCCCGTCGTGACATCGAAGAAGACTACGTGCAAAAAATTGCATTTTTCGTTCCGCAATATTACGTGCATGAATTTCCATGCAGTGAATTCATCTATGTTGCCGTTATCTGCAAGGAATTTAGTTTCAGGGCTTGAGAGATATTTTATTATTTTTATCTAATTGCGATGTAGAGATGCATATTTTATTTTATTTAATACATATACTGCTGTAAAATTTTGCTTTTTATTGGTTTAAATGCTCCTAAAACTATCAAAACGTTTTAGCTAAATCAAAGTCGTATAAAATAGCATCTACGATTCTAGATGAAATTCTCTAAAGTGAAAAACTTGGCTAGCTTATTGACTGATAATTTGATGCTAATATCTTAAACTTTAGCTTCAAGATTCTTCTCCAATCGAATATAAAATACGTTCTCACATTAACCCAGATCACGCCGTATATATTCGCATTATTATTCAAGGTCTCAAAGTTATTAAACATCGGAACGGAATTTACGTTCGATTCCGAGAAAAGAATCGCCTCAAACATTAGCGATATTACTCCGAGCTTTTTTTTAAATCGCCTTATTTGAGATTCCATCTGGAAATTCCAATTCAAAGTTGGTTATTCAAGGAAGCAATTTGAGGAAATGTTTCCATGCGAATAGCGTCTGAACCATCATTTTCATGACCTCATTTTAAGACCATTAAACTAGAACGTGAAAAATCTTTATCGATCGCTGGACCCTCAGGGGAGGGCATCTGTGTGATATCGTGAGTTTTTCCGGGATAAATACGAGTTTTTAAAGGGGTTATTTACGGCATTGAAATAATGGCGAAATGATGAATGGACGTGGAGTGCATTGTGCGCATATATATTTAAATGACAAATTTCCTGTAAATTATACATCGTGATCACATTTTTAAGTAGTTCATATTCAATGTTTGATCAGTTTACAGATCTTTCATTGATGAAGAAAAACATACGCGTCATAGCTGATTTTAGTTTATCACAACACATCTATATATTTTGTGGATTTATCTAACGTTCAGTTGTATAAATGTTTGATTTCAAGTACTAACGAATCTCTTTTAACAAATAGTAGAATCATGTTTAGGTACTAAGTAACTTAAATTTTCGATTAAACATTAAACTACGCAAAACACTTATTCCTTTTTTGTATGTTTTTAATATCAATTCCTTTTGAAGCTTAATGATATATTTTTGTACTGATATTATTATAATATTTACGCATTATTTACCGAAAATAATAATACCCAGTCGTTACAGTACAAATTTCACATACACAACATATCAGTAATTCAAATAAGTTTTTGTGCATAAGTTTATAATGGAATTGAGTATTGTAACTGAGGGTGATATTAAATTTAAATATTCTATAAAATTACAACAAGAACACCCTTTTCATTTGAATAGTTTCAGTCAAAGATAACGTAAAATGAGAATCTCATCATCGGACGTTCTTCTGAAATTATTAAATCAGCGATATATTAAATCGGGATTCTGTATGAAGTAAAACTTTGCCGTCATTTATCAGCATTATTTGAAAATTTTAAATAGCTGATATCCATAGCAACTCATAACGGTTCGTATTTAATTCGTAACAGTTTAAGCGGCCTGATTTTTCCGCAAACTGATCAAAGCACCGAAACAACGTTAGTGTTTCCAAGGACAGACAAAGTTATAACCTAAAAAGAGCGCCTTATATATTACGCAATATAGAAAACGCCGGCCCTACGTAGAGTGAAGGATATTACCCACGCTTAGGACATTAAAGGTATCTCTCTCCTTTCCAAAAAATGTGAAAACCTATTACTTTAGGCAAGAGCGAGACAAAGACGCCTCGACTTTGGCTCGTAGAAGCAATTTAGTCTCTCAATACGTCACATACGGAAATCATTCAAAATCGACTTTAGAAATGAAAAGCTTAAATCTAGCAGCTTCTCGTCCATCAATTCGCAGCGCGTAGATCCTTCTCCTTCTCTAGGATTTTTACGGCGATATTTCTTTCCCAGAAATAAACGCGCGTCTTTGACTACCTTGATAGATACTTCGCCTTTTTCCACTCGAAACCAGCAGAAGGGAAAGGCGGGAAGCGAATACCACACGGCTTCCGTGGGGCAGCGTGGGAAGCTACGGTTCCTCATGCGCTTTTTTATCCGTGGAAGTAATTTTAGAGAATTTATGAGCCCTGGGCTGTTGTTCCATGGCAGAATGCACCCATGCAGCGCATATTGGAGCTCCAGCTTCTATTATTTTCCACCCCAAGGAGTTTTTAAAATAACTTTTTTTGAAAGGGATCGACGGAAAGTGGGTGAATGGGACACGAGATGGGGTATTCATGGGAAGGGTGGGGAAAAGATCGCGTTCTTTTCAGGGGAGTAACGAATTTTAGCATAAAGAGATCGTAATATGTGAAATGTTTATCGCGAAGTATTTTCCGGGTGGTACATGCCTATAAGGTCTCCAAGAGTATGGCGATTGTACTTGGTTACGTATCCACTAGTTTGATTGGAAACCTACGTCTTTGATTGGTAGCATCGTCTTGCATAATATCAACAAACAATTCAGTCTAATCGTTGTTAATTTGTACGTTATTTATGCGTGTCAAGTAAATATAATAGGTGGATTCATCTCCAAGCGAAATTTAGTATTCCTAGTGCATGTTGTAGTTCTAGGTTATGACTTTCAAGGCTATTATAACTCTTGCGCATAGAGAAAAATTTAACTGAAACTTTGCTACACTAAGAAGTTAGTTTCAGATTGCTTTTAAAGTTTACATTCCGCAGGACTCCGGAATATTATCTCATGAAAAGCTGGTTTTATATTGGATAAAAATTTTTGTCCGTGATAAATTATTAAAATGCGATAGAAATGTTATTATTTCTGTCAATCATTCATAATTATTTTTAGAAGAACTCTGAAGAATTGTTCTTTAAATCTATTTAATAACAGTCAGTGACAGAAAGGCTTAAAAAAATTGAAAAATTAAGATAAAATTTACTTTACACAAATTAATAAGAATGTTAAGTATTGGAATGAACTAAATTCCAACTACTGGTACATCTTTTTGTTTAAATTCTGTTTTCAAGATCAAAAATGTCTTGTATCAGAATATGCCAATTATATGGAACAGTATAGGAAGCTTTTAACGCGTAAAAAGAACGAATGTAAAAAAAAAGAAAACTTTGAATTAATTGAAAAGCTCATCTTTTATTATATAATTACCTTCTATATATTGCTCTAGTAGCGTTATATTCTTAAATTGTTATCTAGATTTCACTAAAAATGCTCTGAGTAATTCTTTAGTGAGATTTTAAATCCATTCTTAAAGAATTATGTTTCTAATTTTATTATTAAATATGATTTATTTTCTCATCTCAGCCAAAGATGGTTCGCTTCAGAAAAGTAAATTAATTACCTCCAGTTATCTCGCGCTACTGATAATTTATCACGCCTTTTAATAAATGCGGCATTATTCTTTTATTTCTTCCAAAGACTCCCAACACTTCGTTACAGTTCGAGAGAGCGTATTTCGTTATGAAAACGTTTTCCAGAAAAGTTCGCAATTTACGACCGAATTCGCTAAACGGATTCGCAGGCGCGCGGGTAAAGATACATTTCCCGGCATGACCTTTTTCCTCCGTCCGTATCTTTTTACGAGTTGCTAGGGAAAAAAAGCGCAGAAATCAAGACGTATATACCTCCTCGTTTTATAACCGCAAAGCTCGCAACAAATAATTACCCTCTTTTGATTAATCGCTCGAAAACTTTCCTCGTCAGCTTTCTTTCCGACGAAACAAGAATATTCTCTTTTTTTCTTCGTAAGGTCCCTCGCGTACGTAGTGCGTTCTCTCTCATCTTGATATTTAAATCATTGGTGGTGATTTACGCTCCGTAGACTGCTTCGTACACTCGCTTATTTTTTCATCTGGATGCGAGGAGTAAGTTGGATCTCGTTTAATCTCATTTGCTACTCGTGACCTCGGAAACAATGCTGTATATTTGAAAAGATGATGCGTTCACGAGTTAGGCTTGTTGCCATGGTTATACTAGTCATACTTATACAGTGTCATCTGCTTATAGTTTATGGGTTATTTTTCCAGCATCATAAGAATTTCAAATATAATAATTTTTATTTATTGATTAAATAAGTAATATTTTTTTAATTTTAAATTTATATGTGTGCACTTAAATATTAAAGATATAATTGTGATTCATTATTCTAGATTATAATTTCCATGAAAGTTTCTAATCTTAGTATATTATATTGGAGTAAACTTATCCTTCTGCCAAACTAACCATTACATTACAAATAAATTAATGTCAAAGCTTTACGTAGTCCTATAGTTATGATTTCATCATTTTTTCGCTTTCTATTTTGTCTAACTTCTTATTTATATTTTCCGTTAAAAATGGTGCATTTTCATACTTTAACTACGAATGAAAACTCTGAAGAAAAACTGACGTCCTTTACAAGTATTCAGTAAACTATTCTCTTTATAGATTTAGTTAAACTGTGCTCCAAATTAGAAAATTGTATTCAAATCATCATATTTAATAACATTTCCCTTACTCTGTGATTTAGGTAGTGATAGATTATAAGTTTCTATTACTCATAGAATTGATAATTATTAAATTTACCCATTCGTCATGTTCCATCCAAGTACGGAAATAATGCGTCCTAATAGAATCCAGTCCATTCAACGAGATTTGACCCACTAGAGTTTATTCGCAAATAGCACGCTGGTCCGAGTATGGTGAAATAATTCAATTAAATCCAGAGTCTACGAGGCGCAACTCGCGACCCTTTAGCGTCTACTCCACGGATTTAATTAGATTAGCATAATCTTTTTTTCCCTATTTATCCCTCCCTTAATCCTCCCATCGCTTCTCCAATTAGATAATCTTCCAGCAGTCTAGATGCAAAAAAAACTGGGCTTCGAGAAATTGAAACGTACGTATGACTAAGTCTAACTTCAGCGAAATGATAACGAACGTCGGGTCTCCAATCGTAAGTTTAGTGCGGTGAACTCGCTCCTAGGCGGCGCTGAAGGGTCGTGAGTTGTGAGGAATTAGGGATGGAGTCTTCGGACAACTTGCGCGGACTTGTGACACGGATTTAGCGGTTTTGTCGGTGGGAACTCGGAGTGGAGTTGATGGGGAAAGAATTAGAATATCTTCATTTGCCGTCCTTTGAAGGAGATATTTCGAAGCGATTTATGTCCCTGTTTATTCCTGGGTTTTTGTCGGATTAATGGAGTTTTGGTTTAGATAAGTCTACGCAGTGTATTTGATGTCGAATGTTCTTCCGATGAGTCGGTTTAAAACGCTTATATAATGTTTTAAAGAAAGTTTTAGCTCGTATAATTATATCATTATCCATCGAATAAACGTAATTCTCAATTAATGAAATTGATTTTAGCATTTCAATTCTTTGAATATGTATAAATCGTGATAAACATCGTAAAGTTATGTTTAATTCCACAGTTCTGAATGTCTGTTGTTTAGTTAATTATATTCTATGAGAGATCTTTAATGAAACATCTATTGGAGCACCGATTATTGTAATTAACCTGCTTATTGCTAACGCATGATTACAATTGTTACTATGAGTTACTATAAACTTCAGTGTAATTCACATAATTACACATTAATCATATCCATGTCAGGTAAAGTAAGTATTAAAAGTTGTTGACACTCGTACGTTCATCTTAACGAACATCAATTACTCTACGTTTGTATGTGAAATGTAGTTCATAAAAATGTGCTAAATAAGCTTTAAATCCTAAAATATGCGATGTGAAATATGTATTTTAGACTTTAACATGAGATAAATTACAAGCATATATTTTACATTTGGATATGTATGCCGCGAAAATCCGTTGCCAGGTTGACAAATTATAAATGTGTGACATCCAAATCTATGACAACTATGAATGAAATGAAATCCTATAATTTAAAAAATATCCATTATTCCTGTGAGTGTTAAATATAGTATCACACTTATAGTCAACTAAACAACGGGTCGAAGAACGCGAACCCAAATTTAATGGCTTTTTCATTTTGATACAACACGAATGATGCCATACCGATAAATAAAGGTTAAAATAAAGGCTAACACACTTTGAAGTATCTATTTTCTGCCCAATAACCTAATGCACTTCAATTAGAAACGTAACCTACCTGTGCAGTTGTAAAAGCTCGCTCGTTTACTTTTCACGCAAGAATTAGCAGAAACGGGGAGTGTTGCTTTGATACGAGGTTCCTAAGCGATGATTTTTCCACTCGCATGCCAAATTACGATGGACTCGTAGGTGAAATTCAGACCCAGCTTTGTCATCATTCACATCGCTTGGCAAAACACGACGAGATGATAGAAAAAAAAGCTCTTTCCTAATTCGAGCTCATTTTCCATTTACATTGGCGATTAATTCACACTCACAGGAGCCAATGGGACTACGTAACAGTCCGTTTGAAATTAAAACCCTTTTTCATCTTTTGTCTCTGGCTATCGTCTAAACTACAACGGACTCTATGACGTTACGAGCGGAAACAAACTGCAACCGATTCACTCCGGTGCTTATTTATAAATTCCTTTTGCGATGGAAAATTGCACCGATAGTCTTTCATGTTCCGGACGAAAGTTGCATCAAACATATCCTCCGCTAGAGTGCGCACCGTATCCATACGTTGTTATTTTTCCCATCGCACCCTTCCCCCAATAGGTTTCATCCTCGTTTTCAATTAGACCTCGTCGAGCGATATATCGATACGTTTCGATCCGAGTCACGCACTTTTCCATTTTCCCGTCGGGCCGATCGCATTCCGATCCTCTTTTGTTTTCAGAGGTCTCGTCGCTAATTACGGAAAAAATGGAGTCGGGAGCGTGATTCCGATTGTTTTTTTTTTCCGCAGAATCCCCCCAAGAGATTCGGGTATTTTTTTCACTTCGATATGCACTCGAGTTCGATTTTTATTTTCGACTCTCGATTTTTTCGGGGGAAATGAAATCGACTGTCTTTTTTTTTCGATGTTTTCAAAGGGGACCGCTTATGCGGTCATCGAATGGATCTCGAAGCGTGAAGTTTTCTCTCGTTCCGGTTTGATTGTTCTTTTTCCGCTCTTCATTTTAATTCGCTCTCTCTCAATTAAACATTAACTGTTATCCCGTCTTCGGGGGTCTTTCATCTCGTCCCTTTTATGGGAGCGATTGGTCTGATTGGTGATCTCTATTATGAAAACCATATGGTCTCTTGAGCGGTTGGTGGGATCAATGAGATTTTGATTCATTATACATCCTTTTGAGATTATTCTTATTTCAATCCATTTGGGACATACGAGAATCCGATATATTTACATATTGAATAGTTACATTGTAGGCGATGAAAAGTAGGAGACGAAATGCAACGATTGTGTTCTTAAAGTTTCTCATAATTTTTCCTATATATTTTCGATATAGAGGTTATTTTTATTTGTATTTTTACATTGAGGATGTCTAATTTATATGGATATTTATTTCTTAATAGATCTTAAGTTACTGAAAATTATGATAAATAGTTACAGCCGAATATTTTGATATTGTACGATCAGATATAGACTTACCTTTTCTCTGAAACATTAGAAGTTGAGATAGAAAATAATGGTTATGTTATTTGGATGGTTTTTGAGAGATAGTAAATACGTTATTTGACTTCGAACGGTAATAGAATTTTTATGAGTTAAATTTCTTAATATATAATAGTTTTTGTATTCGATATCATGTCGGTGAACAAACTAGGAGATTAACAGTAAACTATAACGTTTAAGTTTCTATAATTTATTATAAAGTATTTGATTTACAGATTTCCGATGTAATTCAAATCGTTAAAAATGTAGGGTATAAATACATTTTTACTCGTTTCAGTGAATCACTATCGGAGCCTTACATCGGTATATGATTAGCTAGAATTATAACGTAAGGAATTATTGCTGCTTTATTCAGAATTCTAATTTCGCGAACTTCATTTCCGCTTAATTTTTTCAATACGTGATGGACCAGGAAGCATGCATTTCCTCCTCCTTTGAATATGTCCAGCAGATTTCCCCTTCTTCGAATGAGCCCACCCCGGGCGAATCGGGTGGTCCATTACTCTCTTACCCACCTTCCCTATCGCAGCTTCCCGATCAATGCATCCCATAGATTATAACCTCAAGGCCATGGACCCCATCCCACCCATTCAGCCCACCCGACGGAACTGTTTGGTTTAATGAGCTATGCAATCCCTTACCTCTAAAAGACCTTTTTATACCCTTTTATCCAGTTCTTCTGCCTTCACGTTAAATTGGATATCTACAGGTTTCCCGGAACCTCTTTCTTCAGGAAGTTTTTTATTGACCCGTCTGCCGACGAACTCAAAGAATGACGGGGATATCTTCCCTCACTTCTGCTTACCTTATTCAGCGCAAAACTCGGATCATTTTTTCCGATGAATTATTTCCATCTGTGATTTAACTCACGTATGCCGGGAGTTGGACTCCATCGCAAGCCGTATTAGACCCGTATTATTCCAAGAAGTATATAGGATCCGGGGACGGATCTCATCTCCTTATTTACCTTCCCCTGCGTCTTACTCGGTCCATTGCCCTGCTCCTCCCACGAGATGGTGGAGAGACTTTGAAGAAGAAAGTTTTTGGACAAACTTTCCCCAATCCTCCAGGTCCACTTATGCCGAGAACTTGCGCGTAGCCTTCGACAATGGGTACGAAAAAACCTTCCAAAGACTTGGACGGAAGATGGTTTCATCTGGGGAAGGAATAATGGTTTCAAAACACCCCCCTGGGATATTTGTGCTGATTTTTCCCGTCCCTGGAGATTGCCCTCTGGCGCTCCAGTGAGGAACTGTTTGGGGAGTCTTTGGTATATGCTCTCGATAGTAATTGGGTTGTTATTTCTGTTTTGCGAGACTTGATTAAGTATAAGGTACGATACACGGAACGAAAATGGTAAATTCAATAGTTCAGGAAAACGATTATCTAGTAATACCAGAACTAGCAACAATTCTCAAAAATATTATTATGATTAACCATCTTGATATACCAATACGGAATTTTATATTTATTTTGCTAAAATTGTATTCCCCACGAACAATTTGCTAATAAGTATATTTATAATGAATAATATTAATATAATAAACAAATATGTTTAATGAATAAAGTATATTGAATAATATGAATAAATAAAAAGTTATTTCTGGAAAATATATCAATGCATAGATGAAATCAAAGCGTTCATAGGTATTTGGTAAGCGTAATATAGATTTAGAAGAATCTTTGCAGGGTAAATATAGTGATGACTTCTTTCGTTCTTTGTGGATTATTTCTATTACAATTCCTGGATAGATTACTTCGATGAATATGATTATAGGTATATTGTAGTAGATATTATGTTGTGGAGTACTTAATATTTCAGTCATTCTCGTTTGGGAAGAACGTTTGGAAATGAATTAATAAAATTATTTTTTATCTATTTATATAAGAAATGTAATATCTAGCTACGACTATATTTGATAGTAATATATCCTTTGTTAAATATTTACCCTAATCAAAACAAGACGGGATTGTGTCCTCTTGGCTTATCTGAAACAATACCTAATCTTTCGCTAAATTATAAAGCACTTCTCTATCATCCAATCTCAAATCCCGACAAAGACACGTTAAAGCCCTGAAGCCATCCAATATTACGCGGCATACCCAATTTATACTTCGCCGTGCATAAAATCCCAAAGTACAGCGAAGTGAGGCAACACCTATAGAACCAACGAGTGCTTAAAAATTTCACATTCCCATCCTTTTCCAAAAACATTACGCGTTGCGAATCATCATAATGAATCAAAGTTACTGCTCATCCTCACCCGATGCAATCACGGCTTTGAATTAGCAGCATATAAATCTGAGAGGCAAGCCATAGCACTTAGCCCCGCATCGGATTAAAGTATCATTCCCTTGTTCTCCCATTTTATTGAAAGCGGAGCCAATCTCGCGACGGAGTAGCAAAGCAATTATCGTCATGGCACCGGCAGAGATGCATTTTTATTAGCTAGAGGGCAATATCCGGAACCTGGTACCCAAAACGGCCAACCTAACTATGTTGCAGCATAAATATAGAAATGAGAGCTTCGTAATTTCTCTCGAGAAATCGCGCCAAAGCTATGTTATTCCAGCACCCTATGACGTCGTGCGATATTACTACTTTGTATCCAGTCCTATTAAAGATGCCAAATCATTGTAGCCAGAAGTTTAAAGAACATTTGTTCACTGTTGAATAATGCTCGTATATTACAGTTTCTGTATGATAGGTTCCGTTTTAGAATGTCCTAAAATTTTAAATGAATTGCTTCTTAAAGCATTTGATTCCATGCATATAACTGAAACAGCTTTGTAAGATTGGTTGTTCATAATTAAGAGGGAGGATTATTTTTTTATTTCGAATAATATAAAGAATAAACTTGAGTTTTTTTAGATTCAACCATCTTTTATTCATATATTTAAAAAGTGAAATGATATTAAACATTAGAATTTATAGATGTACATGTTACGTATTTATGTACTTAATTTTCCTCGATAAGAATTAAAGTTGGGGTATTTATAGAACAGACCAGTCTTTCTTGTTTTATAAGATTCAGTATGACTTCAACTCAGTTGTCATCGTGATTTCATGAACTCATAAATTATTCGGAAATATTGCGGAATTTCCTGGAATATCGAGTGCTATCTCCTATCACGACATTCTCTTAAGTATTGAAATTAAAGTCATAAATGCCTTCACGAGATTTGGATGTTTATAAACTTGAAATTCTTCACTTAAAATTCATGCGATCGTGATATTCTAACGACGCAAAACCGGAAGTAGGTCGTAGAAAGAGTTCCTAGATTTGGGCTCAATTTTTTAGTCCCCGTAAAGGTTTCGTTAAAAATCCACGTGACGACGACGCGCATCGTATCTCATACCAAATTTAAAAACCTCTCCCTTGTTTTCCGGATGAGATTTTTGGATGACGGAAATATTTCCGAGAGTAATGAAACGCTCACGCGTGAAGAAAAAACCTTCTTTTCCTAATGACATATCATAAAGTATAATTTGGAAACACGAGAAAAGCATTCTGTGATTCGAAGCGTAAAAACGCACACACAACGGCTGCTTATTTCGAGATTCCCATTTCCGTTCGGAGGACCCGTTTTTCTCGGAAGGATGGATTTTTAAGCGGAGTTTATACTCCCACCGCTTTCGTAAATGCGCCTCGTAAGGGGCGGCGAAATGAATGCCAAGTATTGAAAGTGTATAGCACCCCAATTACTAGGGCGGTATCGATTGTCTTGTTGCCAGGAGGGTTGTTGATAAAATTTAGCATCTATTTTCTATTTTTCTCGTTTCCATGGTTAGTTTTTTATTAATATATGTGTATTTATTGACTTCAAATAAATTTTTGATAATATATAAGAATACAGATCTCTACATAAATGAAACAACAGATCAGTATTGATACGACAGTTTTTTTCCAATTCCTTGTTTGAGAGTCAAATTTCCATAACTGTCTCTTTAGGTCATATACCTAGGAACCTTTACATATAAATTAGAAACATGAGGAGCACGTACTTGAAACAGATTAATTATTAAAAACATATCAGCTGTTGTTATCAGAGGATTGAAGTAGCTCCCTACGCCCAATAAAAGGGAATTTGGATATAGTTCTTAATCAATGTATTCATCCATTTTTTCCATACACTTATCTTTTACCCTTTTGTACATGAGTTGGCATGTTTTCAAAAGGAAGATGTATTGATTACGAGTTAGAAAAATGCTTTGGTATATAAAAGTTTAGAAAGCTAAAAACTGTGGTAAATTTTCTTTATTAACCATATAAAAAGAGCTATTAGTTATACAAATAATTGTTAAAAATGTATAAGTATTGAATCTAGAATTATAAATCGTCTTCAAATGACTATAAAATAAGTTCAATGTGAGTAATTTTTATTTATTATGCAACCATTTCACTCACAGTATTAGCTGTATGTACCTTTACAGCAGTACACATTCCTCCATACACATATCGGACAAAGACCTCGCATCGATGCTCACAATCATCGTTCATTGGACGAATCAAAGATAACAAGGCTTCGAAAGGCATAATCACGAGCTTTAGCAGCGCCGTACCATCCGATTAAATTCCCATCACAAAACCCTTTTGCCCTTTAAGGAGACGTTCTTTCGCCGGCGGATGGTGTATTGCAGGCGCTCTGCAGGGGAGGCATTTTTTCCTCGTTATCATCCAGCGCCGGTTTCAGCCAAAATCACGAGGACGCACGGGCTTTTGTTCCGGCTTCTTATCACATCACCTCAGGGCTGAAACGGGCGGCCCTTTGACGCCGCGTCAAGCGGAGGGCTTAATTAAGGTTGGCGGGAAGTGGCGAGGGTCTCTCCCGGGAACCCCCGTGTCGCATCGCCGGAATTGGAGGAAGTTTTAAAGAAGCTAATAGAAGCCACGGAATATGAGGGAGATTGTAAGGGTTGGGGGTTTATATACCGATCTAATTATTTAATCAGACGATCTGTTTACGTGATAGGATTTTAAATTAGGGAAGAGACCAGGAAGTTTATATAGGATGTGTTAATCTAAATATTTGGTTTTAAGTATTTAGTTAATGAATGATTAAAAGGTAGTCTTGTATCCTATAATATCTTGTCCATATTTGTCGCGAAGTTTTGAAGGTATTAAAGGTAGTAGTTTTTAAGTTTAATGAATGAAATTAAAGGGATTCAGATAATATCAAAAATATTAAATTACTATACATTCAGTTGTGATGTTTATGGTATCTAATTATTATATTGTATTGTAGACAAACGACATATAAAATTCCTTTCTCTTTAATTAGGTAACTCTGTATTTACAGCAAGTTGTTTTTTCTTACTATTCCTCGATTATTATTGGTTAAAACATACTTTATAACCTCGACAGCTTAATTAGAACACGTTTATTTTTCAACCCGTTCAATCCCGGCTTCCTAATCGAAACTTACCGAAGATAAACGATCTTAGACGTAAGGAGGAATCATCCAAAGAACATAATGAGATTCTGGAGTAATTGCTGGCAACGGAACTTAAATTGAACACGCCCAGAAGAAGAACTACCGTAAAAGGGACAGGCAGATAGGAGAGATGCAGGATCCGTGCCCTTCTTCGAAACCCTACGTTCGCGATTAGATGAGACAAGAAACGAGGCCATTTTAAGGTATACAAGGCACTGGTGTTCCCCAATCGAAGCCGCCATACTCAAGGTTGACCCAGCCTCGACCCGGTGGTCCATATCTCAGGAAAACCTGGCAGATATCCTGAGCATACGGCGTGGGGAACCCTTTTCTTCTGCCGCATGTAGAGGCAATCAGCACGACCTATTCGATTCTCCCATGCTCTCCCAACGGGTGCCGTGTTCCGGCCCAACAGGGACTTCAGGTATCCTTGGCCTCAGGTCGAAGCATTAATCTGCTTGCTTTAGCCGGAGCATTCATTCGAAGAAGACAAACAACGCGGGAAAGGTAGGCCATTGAAAGCGTTGTGCACTCAGAAAGGGGCGCGTTAGATAAATGACCCGGGCCTTTGTTTTTATCCGTGCTTCGGTTGATAAAAAGAGGTCCCTCCTTAAAGCCACGTCGAAAGGTTTATATGCACCCGTTCCGTGCGGAAACAAACAACTCTTCTTGTGGGTGAATCGGGACAGGTACGCGGGGCATTGTGAGGCGGGGACATAAACATTTCTTTTGCCGATTCGGGAAATTACGAGGGTTTGGATCGTTGGAATTATCATCCTTGTTTTTTTTAGGGTGGAGTACACAAGGGGTGCTGTACAGGGATTGATTATACTGTACACGCCTCCCCATGTTGTTTTTTTCCGAGGCTGAGGTCCAGGGGTTGTTTATAATGAGGGATTTGGATTGGAAATAAGGCGATGAAGGGATGCGACCGCATTCCCGACCATCCATCCCTTAACTGCGTGAGTAAATCGTCCCTGGAAGTGATTAGGATTTGATTAACATGCTGGGATTAATTTCCGAAATTGTCTCACCCCGCGTAACGAGTTCTGTCTAGGGTGACCATGGTTATTGATACGTTGTTGATTGAGTTTGGCTCGGTGTGAACGACCCTAGGATAGCAATCAGCTAGGTGGGATACAAAATCATAGAATCACGTCCGTTAATATGAAAGTAATTGTAAATATTTCCCCATAATTTTAATATTACATATTCGTAAAAGCGAAAACTTCCTCACGACTAAGAGAAATGAGTTAACTTATAGTAAATTTAACCTGTGATTTAAAATATATTTTAATAAAGCCTCGCAATTATTAGTAAAAGGAAAGTAACACATCTATATAAGGTAGTGAAGTAAAATTTTATGATTCTTATGATATTTAACATAATGCAAGATAATCTATAATAAGATGATCAAGCTTATAATTTTAGTTCTGAAGTTGGAAGAAAACATTAAACGATCGCTTTTTCTCATTAAATAGATACCTGATTAGACAGATATCATTCTGTATTAATTTAAACTATCTTTATATTTCATCAATTTACAGTAGTTTCATTTTAAGTTAATAATATGATAAATAAGTGTCTTATCAAGTTGAAGATCCTCTTATAAATTTTCCCTGAAATCATCATACAAAAGGGATGAAAGTCGGATTAAATAACCCATATTATTCGCTTCAGGTTTGAAATCTCAAATACAGTATATTATAGTGAAATACCTACTTTTCAAATACGTGTCTATACAGCTAAAGAAAGTAAGTCAAAGTTTATCGAACTACCGAATGAAATTGCGATCCGTACGAACTCTTTAAGCACATCCTTTTATACGCCAAATGTTATTCTTCCGCAGATTTCATTTACCACAGCCGGAGTCATAAATTTCCCCTCTTTTATAATGGGCTCCATAAAAACGTCACAAGGCTCTCGATTTAGTTCTTGTTACTCAGTTAATTTTAATGGCTCGAAAGGAATAAGTAGTCCGTTCTTTATATTTTTTTTCCATCGGATAAATCGTTCTTTGCTGATTAGGCGATATAAATTCGGAATTTCGGAACGCTCGAAAATTATGGATGGCGACACTCCTTTGCGATACTCCATTAGTTTAGGGATCGAAGAAAAATGAAGGGGTTGGACTCAACCGAAAAGAGGAATTAATAGCCATATTCTTGAAAAGTTTCCGTACATTATCCCATCGACAAGCACCCCTTTTTTTCGTAAAATTTGCCGCTCGTAACGACTGGAGTGACACTTCATTTCCCGGCTAATTAATCGAAATCTTTCAAGTGTCGCGTCCCCTAGGGAACGATAATACTTTCGTGGTGAGAGATCGTTAAAGAATTGATTTCTTTTTTTTTTTTCTTTTATTCCCTCGAAAATTTCTTCATCGGATCATTAGAGCGTGTCTTGTAATTCTGCTGTGATTTGCTAAATCCTTTGGTATACGTCGATATTAAATTTAAATTGAGCAATACAAATTAACATAATGATTAATTTACGTATTTAAAAAAAAAATACTCTGAAAATATAATTTTGGAAAGAATTATTCTAAAAATTAAATATCGCGATTTATTTACGATAATAATTTTTATTTATTACTTTGTATGCTCATCATTTACGTTAATTCTTTATATCAAGATTACATCATAATTAATGTAATTTATGTACTACTGTTGCGAGATATTACACAATCAATGCAATGAAGATTAGTAGTCCTTCGTTAATTCTCATAGCTCAGCCATAATACGTAAAAGAAATATTAACTGTTTTATAACGCAATCTGTTATTTGATATTACATTCCTTTATTTCTTTCAATTAGGGAATACGAAAATCAAAACTTACGAATAATCAAAACTACCGATAAATTGCTCGCATGCTTTAAAACTATTGCTTGTAAAAGGATTGGATGCATGAAGACTTGATTAAACACAACGTTTGCTAATTTTTTTATTAAAGTTCACATCTCGCTAGCATGAATAATTTAGAAATTAGAATTTGTGGTACTAAATGATCTTAAACACAGAAGTACCGCATACACTACCCATTGAATATATTCATATTAACGTTTTATATTATTTTACGTTTATTTATAATATTCGTTCTTATTCTATAATGTTATATATTTCATCGTTACAAAAAAAATTAGAGTTTATTATATATAAACACAAATGTTATGAAACTAATAAGTACGAACATCTCAGTGCTTTCATCCTCTTTGAGCTCTTAAGCTACAGCGATATTTCTTTTAACTTCACTCCAATCATACCTCTCAAAAATCTCCCTTTCCTTTGAAGCCTTTTTACAGCGCAGCACACTCTCAAAAAATATGAAAAGAAACAGAGAAAAAATCCGAATCATCAACGACAGATATCCTCCTTATAAAGGGGAAAGTACGGGTTCAGTAGTGTCCATCAAAGCAGGATTCGATTCAAGAAAGAGCCCAATAAAAAAAAGCGGGAGAGTGCGCACACAAACACATCACGTAATTAATAGCTACTCTCAAAAGCCGAAACACGTCGCACGTACGTACATTCCAGTTAATTTGTTTCCTACCTCCCTTTAACGCGTCAATTACCCCGAAGATCAATATGAAGCAGTATTAAAGTTTCATCCCCGACACGTGATATTACTTCTCTCACCCTCTTCGAACTTTTTTCGTGTACGAATTTAACGGCGATGTTTTTAGGGTGAAAAAGCGAGTGCCATCAAAAGCAAAAATTGCCCGATGTATGGATATACGCCTCGCGGCCCGAAATAAAATCACCCTTATCTCCAACATCGGTTTATTTATCGCACTAAAAAAGGAGTGTCCTTTTTCTCCATGGTTACGGACGCCATACATCCTAATATTAAAGGTCGGTGTAGAATCATCTACACAGAGCCGCAGCGTGGTGTCGAGCCAAGAGACGAATTAATTTGGGTGCCTAGTGTAGTAGATTGGCCGTGAAAGGAGGCTGTGTTTGCACTCACTCTCTGACGTCAGAGATTAAGCTTTCCCAGTCGTGTCTTCGTAAGTTTTGAGCGGTATAGTTTGATGCAATCGTTTATACTCTTTGAGATATACGTAGCAAATAGCAGTGACGTATTTTTCTCTATTTTTAAAAACTCATATCTATTGCAATTATTCTAGATAAATCTCAGGGTGTAATAAATGTTACCTCAATCTTTATCCTGCGATATATATTCTCTTTGCTGAAGTATAGTGTGTTATTAGTTGAAGTTCGCCATCAAATTTTTATTTATTTGGCTGAATCAATCAATGTTATAATTAATGGCGTTATTAAGAAAGATTTCTCATTATACTCATTCTCAATCGACTCAAATATTAAGCGAAACGCTAAATAGAATATTTCGTGGTTATTATTCTCATATACATATTATTAACAGTAATTATCCTATTTTTAATCATTTGAACTATATTTAGATCTGAAATTATATTCACTGCTAATGGAGAAATCGACAAATTTAAGACTATCGAAATTAACCCTTTTACTGCGGACCGAATTTTCGAGGTGTATGCCGAAACTGCGGAGGTATTTCCCGCAAAAATGCAGGTTCTTGTTTAATAAATTGTAATAATTATAAATACCATTATTAATCCTTATATTTTTTACCATTTATGTATCATATCATAAGGTTCAAAATGAAAAAAAAATTGCGCGCTTACTACTTTTATTTAATATTATAAAAATTTATATATATAGAAAGTATTAAATAATATTACAAAATATGCATTTTAACGATAGTTTACCCATAGAAAATCAAAGGAAATGTTTGTTATTTCACATTCATTCAATAGCTTGGTCTTTTAACTATTAAAATATAAAATTTTAATGAATAATTTCCGATAGATTTTTCAAAAGTTGCACTTTAAGAAATATCTACCCTCTAGCACTTGTGTTGCGGGAAGCATACACCATTAAGTCATTTCTTACATTTTGCATAAACGGTGCGTGCTCGTCTCCTCTTTCCTCTTTAACTATCAACTAGCACACTATACACGTCTTTCTCTTTTCTTTGGGGTACATTTTTAAACCTTTACTTCCCCAATAAGGGATTCTTTTGATGTCCGACGGGTGACCTTTTTATTTGAAGCCACTCCTAGGAAAGGTCTTATATAATACTAATTACAAACGATAAGCGTATCATTGGTTTCATGCCTGCGGGTAGATTTTCTTTATAAAGAACATAACTAGTCAAAAACGTGGTAGAAAACGTTAAAACACCATATCTTCGAGTATTTGAGTGCAGGCCGCTCATCGAGATACGTATATATCATCATGTCAGATGAATAATAAAATTAAAGATGCCTAATTCAGCACAACTATCGGTTTGTTTCTAACGTATAAGCACAAGAGATAATAAAGAAGAAATCAGAAGTAACAGATACACTCTAATTGAGGAGTTCTGCTGAGTAGAAAAACAGGGCCGATAGATCGGCCCGTCCGCAGTTTTCGCATAAGCACGCCGGGCCGATAGATCGGCCCATCCGCAGTAAGAGGGTTAATTAAATTTTAGCGAATATTATCAACTGAATGTTCAATCCTTAGCTTTTCTTGTACTTTCCGGATTGTTAACTTTCTACTGTTTCAAATGTTACCATTTGATTATGAAAAAGTTACTCACGTAGTAGATCCCAAATTAGATACGTATCTACTTTCGACCCCCCTCCTCCCTGAATTCCTCCACTCCCATCTCCCGACCTGAATCACTTCCGAAAGGTATACAAAACGGAGCAGGGAAATAGGGGCAGGAAACGGTCTATAGCAAACGTCATTTTTCCATCGTCAACAACCGATTTGGAGGGAAAAGTGGGAGATACGCCCTTTTCCGCCTGTCGAAAGGAAAACAATCGTCCTCATTCTTTTGCATGTATCTCTTTCCCCTGATTTATTCACCCCATCCCTGGAGCACTCTCCATGGCTGTCTGTAACCTCGTCGCTTTTACAGCATAGAAACGGTTGACTGCCCACCGATCCCAGTTTTGCGTAGGTGGCAGGGAAAGGAGCACCCTAGGGGGGATCAATTTTACAGGGGGCGGGCCCCGATACCTGATGTCTGTTTCGGAAGGGTGTATGTACTCCCCACGGGCAGGAGGACGTCGTCCCCGAAGATTTGCATTTTTACGAGTGGTAGGTGTGCTGTATATTGCTAGGGGGCAGCAGGTGGAGGATGAATTCCCTGTCTCCATTTAACTCCCGTTCCCCAACCCTTACGGATCCTCCCGCACCATCTCCCCGACCTTTTTCCCTTGCCCTCCGGTCGCCCCAGCATCAATCACCCCATACTCTCTCTCGCGAACGCACCCGCACATTGTACCGGACCTTTTTAGGGCTCTCCTGCATGTTTTTCCTCCCCTCGAAGCGAGGAATCCCTCGTTACTTTTACGAGGCGGGCGCTGCGGCCGGCGGCCATGTTTGTTTTTCGTCGTGGTCGAATAGGCGGGCCTTCCGGCTTCTTGCCGCTCTACCCTGCCTTGTAGGGACCTCATGAGAGGCTTTTACCGCTTCTTAGCACGGAAGATACCCGTAATTTCCTTTTTTCTTCGGGTTGGGACTCTTTCCCCCAGCTGTTATTTTAGCCAGCGATAAAATGGCGGAATCCGGTCGTTACTCGCGCCCTCACGTCGTTAGATATGCAGAAAGGGGAGTTACTAAAGGTTTTTGGGGAGTCCGGAAAGGGCACGGATTCGACGTTCCGATGACGTCACGCGCGAGAAACGGAATGCCGGGAGATCTGGCGAATTCGAAATGAGATCGCTTCTTGTTAAGGACGGAGAGGTAGTTGCAGCGACTATATCTGAATAAATTATGGTTGCGTGCCGCGGTGGAAGTAATGCATTTAATTCGGCAACGTTCCGTCCGTCTTCATGGACCATTTATTACGAGGAGCACACGTTCGTTGCGAGTTGAAATAATTGGGGGCAGGTGTGGAACAGGTGCGTTCGACTGCCGATTAATTTTAAAAATAATATGCGGAGAATCGGTACCAGATGCGCTCGTATTTCTCATATTCCGTTAATAAAACGGAATTTATTTAATATTGTAGGTGATAAATTGTTAAATAATAAAATGTAATATTATATTGCTCGAATTGTTAACTGTTATTGTATACTGCTGCAGACACCTATAACGTTTAAATTAAACGTAGCTGTCAAGTCTTTTATTGGAGTATATATTTGTAAATCGGATGTATTCAAATATCTCTAGAGATATCCCTAGACCATTATTTCGGAGTAACATTAAAATAATATTTAATAATGGGTTTTATTTGCCATTGTCTTTTATTACGAAAAAGTCGGTATTTAGAACCTAAACGTTAAGTTACAATAATACTGTTAGACGCCCACATCAGCTTATCCTACAATACGAGAAAGGAGGGTAAAGAATGATAAGAATAGTAATGAAATTATTTCTGCACATTTTACAATCAAAACATTTGAATGTGTTCACTTGTAATTTATGCTGTAGAGTTTTTTCTTTCAATTACATAAGGATGCATTAAACTAGAAAATTATCGCGTCCTTTTTATAACTACAATCTGTGGTATGAAAAGAAAAATAATCAAAGCATACAAACATGAATGACAGACACTGGAAATATATAAATGTTGAAAAGTCACTATAAATGTTAATAGTTAAAATCTTATGCCTTTGAAGGTATTTAGACGTTTAACTCTACTGTTACACATTAAATGCATTCACTCCATTTCCGCGTACGTATTCCCAACCTGCGAGCCCATTCAAGAAAAGAATCGGCTCCCAATATATGCGTCAAAGTCCAATATACACCCGTATCGGGACCTGGGGAAACGTTCGCGAAAAATCGAATAAAAGATTTCGCCTCAAACATTCATGATGGGACTCTATGCAGATACCGGCGAAAAAAATCGCACCGATTTACTTTCCCCGCAAACAGGCGCGAGAGCATTTGTATCGCAAAAAAAATCCGACCATCGGATATAAAAAAAGAATGGAAAAATCCAATGGTAGCGAAGGAACGATAACCGCATTGGAAAATCCCTTACGTCCCATCGCGAGAAATGCAGGTGTTACGCGAATGCCTCTTTTGCCGTCATACGCGGACTCATATCGATCCAAGCTTGACCTCCCGAAGAGGACGAAAGAACGTTGCTTTTTTTGGATGCATTCCGCAAACGATATGAATGCCAAGATGCCTCCGCGAGACCTTTTCAGGGATTCGGTGCACGGCGATGAAAGCAGGTGCAAGTCCAATATTGAGTTTTCATTTGGGAGCGAATCAATCCGGGATACGATAAGGAAAAGGGATGGGATTTTTTTTCGGGATCGTCGCCGGAATATTTTCGGGTATTTAGACCCGATTTCTCGCCGAGAGGATGGGATTGTGCGGAGTAAATGGTGAAGGATACAGGAAGTACAGGGATAAGGAGTTCAGGGATGCTTATTCATAGTGTATTTATAGGGAATCTTTTTCCTTGAATTGAGTTACTCGTAATATTTTTAGGATTTTCTAGAGGAGGAAAACCAAAGGCTAGAGTATTTTTTCTAACGTACTTTATCTATTATTATGTATATTTATATACCTCCTTGATGATTTATAAAATTAATCACGTATCAAATTATTCTAAGGTTTCAGAAGGTTTATTCGTCTAGCTGATTTATTAATATCAACTGTGAATTGAAGTCCATCATTCATACAATTGGTAACAATTCTAACATTTCACTGCCTAAGTACTGGGTTCGAGTCCCTGTAAGTTGGAATTTTATTGTCGGTCGAATCATAACAATATGTTGGCGATTGTTGTTTAGCATTGTTATCTTTCGCCCTCTGTGATTGGCTACCGCGCTTTGAAGCATTGTTAGATAAAATAAACAGTGAATTAAAAGAAAATAATCATTGAATTATAGTAAATAAATAATTAATATATAGAATTACGGCTTTATTAAGTCCGAAAGGAGCTTCTGACAGCAAAAAGAGGAAAAAAAAGGAAAGTCGAAATTGTCCAGATCCGTTTCTCGCGTAGCAAAAACTTAATTGTGCATTCGCGTCATGATTTCCTGAGTGATGCGAACAAAAACCCAAAAATCGAACTTTTTTCCTCTTCACCTTTAGACCCTCTCCGTTGTAATGCAGATGAAGGGTCCATCAGCCCTCTTTCCTTTCACGGAGTGCCTTTTTTCGGCCAATATACCTTCCACTCTGTGCCATTAACTGCGCCCTTTTTTTTCTCTCGCAACATTCCTTTTCCTTCCACTCTGCTAATCCTTTCTCCACCCAATACAACTCCTACTTGTGTGGTCATTTAAAAGGGCGCGTTTCTTCAACGGGGTGCGTAGCAACCCCATAATAAATATACACTATCTCCGTGCGATTTTATATAGTATAAATATGAATAATTAATTAATTATCTTTCCTAACGTTCCTTAACTTTGTCTTTACCATGATAGGAATGTGACTAAAAAATACGTGAGTCATCGGTAGAATTTCGTGAAGACGTAGACATGTTTTATTAGACTCCTTTTTCTCTATGACGTCGATCAACAATTTGGTTACCGTAACTATTTACATCGGTCTAGTTCAAGTGTGCGCCGGTAGAGTGAGCCAACGTAGCGGAAGATTTTCACCAACTTGATCGAAATAGATGCGTTGGAATAGCGGAAATGAACTACAGCAATCGGGTTATGTACGCGTGCTAAATAATTTCGTAAATTCTATCATATAATGTAATATATATCGTTGTAGAAAGCTTTAAAAAGTTCTAGATTCTGAAAAATTATTTCGTACCGTAAGTTTTAGATTTATTATTCAAAATAGTTGAAGTGTAAAATAGTACCGAAAAAAAAACATTAAAAATTACTGAATAATTAGATATTTATAAATTTTTCCAAACGATATCCATGTTAACATAAAATTGCAGTGTCTTAAAAAGCATAATACCAAATAGAGCTTTTATTAAATTATCTTAATATTATCTGTTAGTTATCTAAAGAACTTTCATTTAACATAATTATTAGTTATTTGTCTTCTTATTTTTTAAGACTATTGTTATACTTTATGGTTCATACGAAGAAAATGGCGGACAAAATATCTTATGATCCTTCACGGGGAAGGAGTTCAAAATATCTCATGAATTTCAATTATTTTATACCTATCATAAATTTTATAAGAGATTGGTTATTTTATTATCAACCTACTTCATCTCGAACTATCATTCTCTTCCGTTACACTTATGAATTAGACTCCATATGGAATGATCTCAAACGAAACCATTTTGTAATATATTTCCGTTTAATATCTCCTCGAACATTGGCATGTATACATCGTTCAATTTATTCTTGTCTCTTGCCTTCTTTGTCACCGTCGTCTTTTTCCTTTATTCACATTCATCCCCCTTCTTTTATGTTTCCCGTCCTGCTACTCTTTCAACACGCCATCCATCACCCCATCGAAGTTTTTCTTTTGTTTTAGTTCGTCGTATTCTATTTCGGCTCTCTTCTTTTCTTTAAGGTGTTTAGGTTCTATTTTAAGGCAATTTGAACGATGTATTATGTTCAATGAGGTATCAGAATAGGTTAGATGTGAGATAGTATGCTTTACTGAACCAGGTATGTTACTATTACGTAAGATGTGCATGGATATTGTGTTAGGTCTAGTATCGAAGACAGAGCTCCGGTACGTAATTCTGAATTTCAATACTTTAAGAATATATGTTAATATGTTTCTAGTTTTAAAATGGTGTATGATCATTAGATTTTACAGATTTATGTTGTAGATATTTTCTCTGTTCTTCATTGCAATACGGATTTGAAAAATACTCTAAAAAATTTTTTAATTACTTCATAAATCGCTTGAAGTTAATTTTATCCAAAGTCATAATAATTGGGTTCTCTTCAGAAGTCTTTATTCCTAGCACCTGGCACTAATCCAGGGCTGCCAACCCTAAACACTCCACCTATCTTCCGCTTTGCTCTCTTCCGTTTAACCTCCTATCCTTTGAATCCTTTGTGTACGGAATCCAACCACCCCCGAGTCCACACCGCACACACCCCCACAACTCAAGGAAAACCACAGTTTTCGAACACTCTTTCCTTCCCTTATTCCTCTTACATCCACACGGTCGCTTATTGTTGCATTTCCCCCCTCTAACGCTACCTTGTTAAGGTTAGCAACGGTTGCTGGTTTGGGTGGTAACCGTGGAAAGTAGGCGCTTTCAATGTTTGACCTTGTTTTCGCCTCCCAGGGCTATTTTGTTTTCGTTTTTCTTTTTTTATAGCGCGGAAACCGTGTTTGTTCCCTCTTCCGCGCTTTTGGATCGGCGCTGACCTTCTTCCCTGCGAATTCCGATGCTCGTCTGCATCTCTTTTTTTACTTCAGCCTTGCGTAAACTTTTTCGCTTTTGTTGTTGAATGTCGTGCTCATGATTCACTTCCTGGATACGTCCGGTTGCTATACTAGAGGGTTTAAATCTCCACCTATACTCTTCACGCCATTTTGCTGTGAAAAAGGGTTTTTTTTTAACTACTAATGTTACGTATTTTGTATGTGCAGAGTGTAGAATAGGTCTAGTAATGAATTGCTGACGGAATTTATCTACTTTCCGTTATATGCATTTAAGTAACTGAAGATACATATCCATGGTTACATGTATCAATAAGCATTTATAATTAGTTTCCCGTTGATAGAAAACGAAATAATGTCTGAACTCTACGTGATACATATTGTGAAATATTGACAAGGAATTAATTTTCAATATAAGAAATAATACCCGATCTATTCGTATTTTAATAAGTACCAGAATATTACGTACTTTCCACAACAATACCCTGTAGTAGATATTACCACGATCATTTTTAGGAACACTGGTGTTTATTTCAGTGACCCTGAAAAGAATGGAGAAATATATCTTTCCATGGGTTAATGAAACTTACCTTAATAACGAATTCATCGATATGTTTGGATGCAAAACTAAATTTCCTCCTTATTTAGAGATAAATCGGTAGATCAGGTAATGCAGCATTTGGCTATACACCACAATTATTTGCAGATTCTGACATTATCTCCTCTTGGCTTTGGATTTACCATCTGGCCATAACTCCGAAGCTTAAAAGAAAATTAAACAATGCCGCTGTTCAAATAATGTGCATTTCTCTAATCTTTTATAAACGTATACGTAATCCTCTTACCCCACCTCCAGTATTATAAACTCCGGAGTATCTTTGTATCCCCCCTTCTTTTCGCTAATCTCATCTTATCCAGTGTTACAAGAGCTTTTATGAGGCCATGTGCACTGGAGTTGTTTGAGCAGTGGATTCCGAGTTGATCTCGGAACTGAATTAATATGCAGCGACTATATCAGCCCTAGAGTACGATATATTTAAAGGAAGGCTTGACCTAATGCAGTGAAGTGCATCGCAGTTTTTACTGGAGCTGCGCTATTTAAATCGGAGAAATAATACGTACCTTACTACGCTATACTGCGTATACAATGAAAATGTTATTTTTATTCAGTTATTCAATTTTTATTCCTTCAGCAATAATTCTCTTTTTTAAATATGTTAATTATATATTTATGGGTGATAATGAGCGAACTTAATTGACGAATAAGAAAAATGAAGAAATGGTTAAAATATAATTATGTCTACATGAATAAATTTTCCAAGGACAGAAGTCAAGGGTATATATTGGTAGAAAAATTTCAAAGGAATAAGATACAATAGTTTTTCATGCATCAACAAAACTTTCTGAATTTACAACTTTTGACGGTTGAAAATTCTTAGTAATTATTTCAATAGATTAAATTTTTTCAATGGACATTATAGCTTTAAATTTTATTGAAATTATACGATATTTCTTTGGTTATTTCACCTCTATCTGTCTCTCGTATTTCTGAAAGAATTAAAAATCAGTATATATTCCTCTTAAATCTTAAAACATCTCTAAGTGTTAACACTACATATTTTTTAAAATATTAGGAATTGTATTTGTTATTAGACAAACAAATTTATCACACCTTTGAGATAGTTGATTGTAGTTCAAGTAACGAATATAAATATCAGAAATAATTTTCAATATCACTAACAAAACTGTTTCACAAACATTCTATATCCATTTGAAGATAATTACTATTGAAATTTTTGAAATATACTGCTTTGATAAAAATATTTATCTAATTAATCCACCTCATAGCATAACTCAAAGGCATTCTATTCTATGGATTTATCATTCAAATTATTTGATCTTTTATAACGATTTTGTTTCTTCAGTTTACTCCTGCGTTCAATTGCAGCTATATCATAATCCAATTTATATCCTCTTGTACATTATTCAATGAAAAACTGCCGCTCTCTTGCGGTGAATACATGAATCTCTCTTTCCGCTAAAAAGGGATCAAATCTCCACTGTCTCACTTCAAAAAAAAGATTCGGGAAAAGAGTGTACTTTCGCGGATTGGAATTTATCCAACGTACGCAGCTAATAAATCCACGTTATGTTTATACGAGTAATTTTTCAAGGGTATGTCATCCACCTATGCAAACGTTTTAAAAATCCCTGAATCTTTGATTTGCTTGAAAGAATTGGGGAATGCAGAGTTGAATATATATTGGGATCAAAGTAGATTTGTTTTTACATATATTTACGACAAAATGTTTTATAGCATTAATTTTTATTTCCCTTATTTTTACGTGTAAAATTTATTTTAAGTGTTCGATTATACGATTTCCTTTTATTACGAATGAAAGCAATGATTTGATTATCTTAATCACCCAATTCTTTTCCATGTTCATTATTAATCTATTAATTTCGTCTCCTGAGTAAATCTGAAACCTGAAATCTCTTTTTTTAGGTCTTTGAATAAGATAAAATTAAGTAAAAAAATCTTGCTTCTTACTTAAGACCATTGATACCATATGATAAGGAATTTGTTTAGTCATGATAATTTTATCTATTTCCCTGTTATATTAACAGAGAAATATTTATTATTTATTTATTTGACTTTAATTATTGAGTCTGTATTTTATTCAAACATAAAATTAAATTTAAAGTATTATAAAAGTTTAAGATCGCCTAACATTCGTTAAATTTTTATGGAACACTTTATCGTAAGCTTTTTAAAATTATTTCATAGAGAAGTTCTTCCTTTGCTGATTCCTCTCAATATTAACGAGATAAACAAAACTTATGTGTATGTACTAAGACCGAATTTATGTCAAATTTCGTTGCGAATAATCAGAGATAAACATATCCTTTAGAAAAGTAATCTTAGTTATGAATATTACGCATAATCCGACCAAAGTCAAACGCGGAACCTCAAGAGACTCAAAATAATTCATAGGCCTGCAACGTGCGCGACCTACACTCACAGGATATGAATTTAAGAGTTCGTAGTTTAGGAAACGAGTAATTTGCAAACCTCGAGCACGCGGAGCTTCCGTTCTTAATTCGGAAGCAAACTTTATGCGCATTAAAATGAGCAACGTATCAACTGCGACATTATACGTCACGGGGTTTGCCTAACTGCGAGAAATTCCCGTTCCAGAACTCCTTTGGGTTTGGACTTTGAAACTTTAAATCAGAGCGGTGTTTTAAAATGGGAGGACTAACGTAATGGTGATAGAAATCAAAATAAACCTTCCTCTCTTTCAGTTTAATTCGCTTTTGGAATATATTCCGGATGCGTTAGATATCCCCACCCGTTTTGGATACGCCCGTTGCTAAGGCACATCGACATCTGTGTACCCGCTGTGGAAAATCCTGGCGACCGACACATTAGTAAATATTGCACCGAGTGCTTAGGCGTGGATGTATGGAGTAGGGGATGGATATACGGTCGGTCCAGATTCCGGGTGAATATAGAATAAGGAGCACCGCAGAAGCGGTCAATTTTTAGGGCTTTATAACTGTTGAAATACCCCTAAACTGTACGAAATTAGCTTGAGTCATTTTAGAGGAAGTGGCGTTTTGGATTGGGTTGTTTTTAACTCTGTTTATTAGATATTTATGGTATTCTTTTTTCATAAACGTAAGTTCATTGTTGAGAAGAGTAAATAATTTTTCATCATTGAGAAAGAAATAACATACTGAAAGGTCATATTTATCATATTTAGACATTGTAAAGTTAGAAATTTAAAATAAGTTATAATAATAATAATAGTAATAAAATATTTTTTTCATCATTAAAGTAATCTATGGATTTCATACTCCTATAATAGAGCTTAAATTGTATTTTAGACACTTACAATGACGAAAAAGTTATACTCTATCAATGAAATTAATTTTTAAAATGCAATGTTTTACGTAATTAATAATAATAATCTGCCTTTATTGAATCAGGGCGAAATTTATTCTATATAGAACACACTTAAATTTAATCCCTCCGGACGAACACAAATACATCCCATCCCAGACTAGAAAAGTCCATCCATCATGAAGACCCATAAAGATAAAAAGTGATGCTTAATTAGAGTTAAATAAAACTACTTTTTCAGAGTTTTTGGAGAAATTAAAAATGTTAATCGTAAAATTTCACGATTCCACGCAACTTAAAAGCTAATTTCAGTCTTGAGAGAGATGATAAGGTTAATAATTGTTTTGTCACCAATAACAGTTTATTTGGGAACATTACGATTGAAAATCGCGAAAAGATGGAAATTTACAATGTTGATTTTCTAGAAAATCGTATAAAATATTTATTAACCCCTCAAAGAATCTTCGTAGCTTATCCCCATTTATTAACAGCATCCAAAATTTAAGCGAAAAGAAAGAAATGGCGTCAACAGCTTCCGGATGTGGGGAAATTAAAAGACTAGAACCTAGTTGCGACACCCTCTTAATTCCATCCATGCCTTACGGAAGAGTTGAACATTTACCCTATTTTTACCCTCCTTTTCCTTCCAAACGCAGACCTCCGGGATTCCAAAAAACTGTTCTGCCGTCAACGAATATTTATCCTCCGCGTAACAAAAAAAAGGTCGTTACGGTGTCGCGCTGTGCTCTACTTCAGGGAAGTGCATCTTTTTTTTGCCCTTTATGAATGGGGGAACAGATTTTTCGCGGGCTCATATTAGGATGGAGAAAGGTTTTCCATGTAGCGGCATTATTCTGGGGTCAGGAGAGGCGGTTCGTACGTACATATCTCCACGTCGAGTGAGGACCGCTGCCTCTGTCTGTTAATTTGGCCGCGGTTGTCATGGATACGCTAATGTTGCCAAGGAATCAGAACTAGTTGATTTATCGGTAGATTCGGCTTACACGAGGTTTTCAAAGATACATAGAAAAGTGGTTTGTTCTACAATGAGTGAATGGGGTTGCAAATTCATTGCAATTTTTTTATGCGGTTCTTCTGAGGAAGTATTAGTATTGATTGAGTTCGGATTCTTTTGGTAGCAACTATAGTTTATCAATCTTTTTTAATGGTTAAATCACTAATACGTAAGGAAATTTGATACAATATTTAAACGCTTTCATAAATGATATTACAAGTTATAGAGGTAATTATTATATTCATTATCAAAAACTTGCGTTATTTATTTTTAAAGGATGTCTTTATAGTGGAAAATGATCTGCATATAGAGATATAGAAGCTTTGAAATACATATAATTTCAACAGATAATTTTAAATATTCGTAACATTTATTAATATCATTAAAAACACTTGATTACTAGACTTTAATATACGATTTTCTTATATATACTTTAAAATCCAACTGGAATGGTATGCAGTACAAATTTTTAACATATAAACTTTTTCCTTTATGTCTATGATGGCATGATTAACTAAATTAAGAAACAAATAACAACTGTTTGAGCTTATAATTCCAGCACCATGTTTCATTACCACATTACTTAATAAAAATATACCAGCGGTCATCACGGAACGCGTTAAAAGGTAGCTCGAAACATAAACGCACCCTGCATACGTACCACATGACGCCTGTAGATATTTATCACCTTATACTGTGATGAATTCAGTCATTTTCCCATAGTAGTCATCTAGCTCAACTGAAACAGAGTCTAGCACAACATTGCGGAGCACATCCATATATCGTAGATATAAACTTCCACTAAACACTTGTCACCTAGATATTGCTTTGAGTTTCATGTGTTAGATCGTATCTATACATATAGACGCTTCGGGGGGATATATATCTATACATATAGACGCTTCGGGGGGATATATATAACATATATATATATATATATATAGGATATTAATGTCAGGCCCAAACCGCTTCGGCCACGGAGCCGCCGATTTTTTTCCGTAATGGCCCACTAAATCTCACTCAGGAAAAATTCGAAAACCGACCCTACCTATCATGGGTTCGATTCTAGGAGGCCCCAAAAATCGACTTTCCCCCGTAAGAATGCATGGGGCCGTTTTTCAAATAATTTTTTAAAATACTTTCCATTACGCTAGAACAATGAAATTTCATACAGCTATTGCAATTATATATATCTACGGAAAAATGCTATTGCTTACGTCCAACCGGTCATGGGTTCGATGCCAGGAGGTGAAATACTTTCGGATTTTGAAAAATCGTAGCTCTATAAATATCAAATATAGATCATTCAAACTTTTTAAACGTATAGATACGTATATATTCTATAACTAAAAAAATCAGCATCTGCCTATGTGCCATGGGTTCGATTCCAGAGCGACCTGTAATCTCGATCTTCCCCATTAAGAATGCATGGGGCCGTTTTTCAAATAATTTTAAAAAATACTTCCCAATAAGTTAAAAGAATAAGATTTCATGCAGCTATTGCTAATATATATGTCTACGGAAAAATTTAGTATTTTACATACAATCGGTCCTGGGTTCGATGCCAGGAGGTGAAATATTTTCAGATTTTGAAAAATCGTAGCTCCCTTAATATCGTACATAGATCATTCAAACCTTCTACAAATATATATACATACAAAATGTAATTAGAAAAAAAATCAACACTTGCCTATGTATCACGGGTTCGATTCCAGAGCGACGCGTAATCTCGATTTTTCCCGTTTAAAATACATTGGCCAGATTTCCGAATGCTTTTTATAACACTTCCCAACCGCGCAGAGGTTCAAAATTTCACACAGCCATTAAGGGGACCATTCTCATATTAAGGCTATCCTAAGACTATCATAAAGGTCTTTGGTTCGATGCTAGGGGGCGTTAATTAATTCTCCATTTGAAATACATAGGGAATTTAGGACTCATTTTAAGGTACTTCCTGAATGAATTTCCTTTTGCTATTCGGGGTGTTTATAAAGTCCACCATACTCAAGCGAAAGATTACAGTAATTTTAGCAGGATGACCTTGGTTCGACGCCGGGGCGGGATTTTATCTGCCGAAAGAAATGCATCGGAAATCGTATTCAGTGCATTTTCAGCTGCGTTAATGCCCTTTACTTAATGTTTAGCAACGTTTGAGCATCTTTCGAAAAATTTTATTATTCACTAAAGATAAATTATTGCATTGCTTGCTGTAAGCAAGCGCACCTTTACTCGTATATATATATAGACGCTTCGGGGGGATATATATAACATATATATATATATATAGGATATTAATGTCAGGCCCATACCGCTTCGGCCACGGAGGCGCCGATTTTTTTCCGTAATGCCCCACTAAATCTCACTCAGGAAAAATTGGGAAATCCACCCTACCTATCATGGGTTCGATTCTAGGAGGCCCCAAAAATCGACTTTCCCCCGTAAGAATGCATGGGGCCGTTTTTCAAACAATTTAAAAAAATACTTTCCATTGAGATAGAACAATGAAATTTCATATGGCTATTGCAATTATATATATCTACGGAAAAATTCTTTTGTTTACGCGCAACCGGTCATGGGTTCGATGCCAGGAGGTGAAATATTTTCAAATTTCGAAAAATCCTAGCTCTCTTAATATGATACATAGATCATTCAAATTTTTTACACTAATAGGAAAGTATATTATATGCCTCGAAAAAAATCAACAGTTGCCTACGTGTCACAGGTTCGATTCCAGAGCGTCCCGTAATCTCGATTTTCTCCGTTAGGAATGCATGGGGCCTTTTTTCAAATAATTTTAAAAATACTTCCCATTGAGTTAAAAGAATAAGATTTCGTGTAGCTATTGCTAATATATATGTCTACGGAAAAATGTAGTATTTTACGTACAATCGTTCCTTGGTTCGATGCCAGGAGGTGAAATATTTTCAGATTTTGAAAAATTGTAGCTCCCTTAATATCGTACATAGTTCATTCAAACGTTTAACACGTATAGATACTTACAAAATGTACTTGGAAAAAAATCAGCATTTGCCTATGTGCCACGGGTTCGATTCTAGAGCGTCCCGTAATCTCGATTTTGGTCATAAGGAATGCATTGGCAATATTTGCGAAAGCTATTTATAACACTTCCCAACCGCGCAGAGGTTCAATATTTCACTCAGGCAAAAAAGGGACCTTTCCCGCATTAAGGCATCCCAAAGATTGTCGTAAATGGTCGTTGGTTCGATTCTAGGGGGCAAACCTTCGTAAGAAATGCATAGGGAATTAAGGACTCATTTTAAGGTACTTCCTAAATGATTTTCCTTTTGAAATTCGAGATATTTGTAAAGTCAATCATATTCAAGCGAAACATTATAGTAATTTTCGTAGGATGGCCTTGGTTCGACGCCGGGGCGGGAATAAAGCTGCCGTCAGAAATGCATGGGAAAACGAATTCAGTGCATTGTCCGCTGCGAAAATGTCCTTTATTTAGCATGATTTATCCGAATAATCTTTGGTAAATTGTTACGTTTTATTAAAAGATATATTTTCCGACTGCTTGCTGTCAGCAAGCACACCTTTACTCGTATATATATATATAGGATATATATATATAGGATATTAATGTCAGGCCCAAACCGCTTCGGCCACGGAGCCGCCGATTTTTTTACGTAATGGCCCACTAAATCTCACTCAGGAAAAATTCAGAAATCCACCCTACCTATCATGGGTTCGATTCTAGGAGGCCCCAAAAATCGACTTTCCCCATTTAGAATGCATGGGGCCGTTTTTCAAATGATTTTAAAAATTTTTCCCATTAACCTAGAAGGATAAGATTTCATATAGCTATTGCTATTATATATATCTACGGAAAAATGCTTTTGTTTACGCGCAACCGGTCATGGGTTCGATGCCAGGAGGTGAAATATTTTCAAATTTCGAAAAATCGTAGCTCTCTTAATATGAAACATAGATAATTCAAATTTTCTACACGTATAGACACGTATTAAATGTACTTTAAAAAAAATCAACTGCTGCCTATGTGTCACAGGTTCGATTCCAGAGCGTCCCGTATTCTCGATTTTCCCCGTTAAGAATGCATGGGGCCGTTTTTCAAATAATTTTAAAAATACTTCCCATTGAGTGAAAAGAATAAAATTTCATGTAGCTATTGCTAATATATATGTCTACGGAAAAATGCAGTATTTTACGTACAATCGGTCCTGAGTTCGATGCCAGGAGGTGAAATATTTTTGAATTTTAAAAAATCGTAGCTCTCTAAATGTCGTACATAGACCATTCAAACGTTCAACACGTATAGATACTTACAAAATGTAATTGGAAAAAAATCAGCATTTGCCTATGTATCACGGGTTCGATTCCAGAGCGACCCGTAATCTCGATTTTTCCCGTTTAAAATACATTGGGCATATTTCCGAATGCATTTATGACACTTCCCAACCGCGCAGAGGTTCAAAATTTCACACAGCCATTAAGGGGACCATTCTCATATAAAAACTAACATAAGATTATCGTAAAAGGTCGTTGGTTCGATGCTAGGGGGCGTTAATTAATTCTCCATGTGAAATACATAGGGAATTTAGGACTCATTTTAAGGTACTTCCTTAATGTATTTCCATTTGAAATTTGGCATGTTTATAAAGATTGTCATACATAAGCGAAAGATGACAGTGATTTCCGTAGGATGGCCCTGGTTCGACGCCTTGGTGGTAATAATATTGTCAAGAGAAAAGCATACGAAATCAAAGTCAATGCAAGGTACGCTGCGTAAATGTTCTTTAGTTAGTACAGTAAAAATCGTAAGTTTTATTAAAAGAGAAATTTTCCGATTGCTTGCTGTAAGCAAGCACACCTTTACTCGTATTAAATATGCCTACGATATGGTACATATCGCCCCTCGACGAGGTTGGGGGAATAGATGGAGGAAGATTTTACTTCACATTTTCATGCAGATGAAATATTTAACAATTTAAAAGTGCAGGTTGAGGATTTAGGTTAGAAAAAGCAGAGAAAATATTCATTTCAAAATTATAAATAATAATGGAGAATATAATATAATGAATGACGTATGTTTCAGTGAAGATGAAGCAATTCAATATTTATTAACTAGTTGGGAGTTTAAATAAATATTTTGATTTCAATAATCATCTTTACCCGTAATTTTATGTTGATAAATTATACAGAGTATAAATAATGTAAGTTTTTCGGGAACGGGACATAACGGGAAATCGGTTTATTTGAAAATATACCAAGATTTAGGAACAGAAAAACTGGCAATTTTACTGCAGAAGTTTCATAGAAGAATTTAATAATTTTATCGATTCCGCACACATTTTTCCCCTTTCCGGAAATAAAAATATATTCTAACACTTACAAAACAGTGGTGCAAAAACTTCATCTGTAGTTACATTTTTGTTCCCTCTACAGTACGAGAGTTTCTTTAATGCAACCTTGGGACGTAGTATACGCGTATAAAACGGAACGGAATATGATCACAATTTCCGGAGGTTTTTTGTCCTATTTCCGCTTCTAAATAAATACTTAAATCCGCTTCTAGTTTCGTAGTCAAAGCATAATTACGTATTGCATTTTATCGCATTATGCGAACGAGATAAACATTTTATTATATCTTTTTATTGAAGGAATTGAGGAAAAAAATTTCTTTCCCTTTGAATTTACCATTAAAACATCACTGAATACACCCTCGCGTCGACTTCATCTACAAACTGGTTCTGGAAGCTTGATGTCTCTTTCCACGAAAGTTTACTTATTGTTACCTATGAGACTTCTTCATCAAACGTCGTTCTTCGTGAAATGTGTAATCGATGGCAAAGGTTACGAGCATCGGTATAATTCACTTCTACCCGTATCTCTGAACGCACAAGAGAGCTTAGCCTTACAGAAATCCCATGTTTATAATACGCATAACGCGTGACACACCAGAGTATCGTCATTGACTTATATGCGTAGTTGGAATCCGCAAAGCCGAACTATAAAGTCGGAGATTTCGTGGTTGAAGGGTGGTTCGTAAATTAGAGAAGTACCAGTGACAGCCAACATGTGCATTTTATTAATAATCTACACCCTTATGCCAAAAGTTTAGAACCATCAAAGCTCAAATTCAAGTTGATACATTTTCATCTTTTAAAGCATAAATAATATTTTATGGTATAAGTTATTAATACTTGTTGTAACCGAATGAAAAACAAATATGTTACTGCTGTTTTTTTGTTTACCGAATATATATATCCAGGCCCGTTCTATCTCTTCTTCTAATCGATCATCTTCAATTTATTTATATTTAATTAAATTTAATAACAGTAAAATGACAGCTTAGGAAGATTTTTTGGAATATATATTAAGGTAAGAATAATAATGCAATAATTTTAATTTCGTAATATTTCCACGGTTTCAAACGAGGAATTTGTTACCTTAGCTCCAATATTGAGCTGATAACTGAATTTCTACAGCCCCATAACCACAAATATCCGACCATACAATAAAGATTTCACTCCAAGGGATTTACATATCGTTATGGGAATAAGTTAGTGGTATGATCCAGTAATTTATAGTATATGAAGTCTTTCCCTATGGAACAGCATAATCAACTGGAATTATGATAATAAATTCGTTCGCAATTCCGCCGCTCCAATTATGTTTCCCCCAAAACTTAAATCTATAGTCGACCGTTTGATAGTTTAACAGTTACGCAGAACCACGCCATTGGTCGAGGGGAATGGAGGTCGCCGCTTATATATACATACATTACGAGAATTAATCTGATTATCACCCAGTGCTAGCCCCGAATTCCGGTCCGAATAGGATGCAAATTTTGACATAAATACGATGTAGATTCCGCGAGAATCACGGATTCCCATCACTTGTAAAATTTCCTAGTCCAGATGCCGTATCATTTTTATCGCCGTCACAAATACGCGATCATTTAGATTTTTGCGCAGATAGCCCGCCGATGCTCTCGGCCCCATATTTCTTTTTTGGTGGCGCTAGATCGGCCCTTGCAGTACATTAAGATAAGCATGGACAGAGCATGAATGCAGATAAACGGTGTCGTTTGTTAGGCTTTTTTCGCTACGTTGCCGTTGGTTACTGCAGCCGAATTTCCCACCCGCTCCTTGGGGGATAATTTAATGCGACTCCTTGTCAAATTAGGGGTATTGGTCGGTGGGAATTCGCTGGGAATCGAAGTGTTTTGTGGGTGCATTTTCTTCCGAGATCTCGTAAGGTATCGTTTTCTGGATTTTGGTCGGTGTTCTTACACTAGCTTTGAATTTTGCGGTGGTGGTAGACGTATTTTTAAATTCGTGTCCATCTCATAAATTTTGTTCAACTCAACTCGAATTTTTTTCTTATGGACTCGTTTTATATCCGTAAATATGTAGAAGAAAATACAGTTGGTAATATTGAGGAAGAATATTTTAATAAATACTTGGAGAATACTTCCGGTGCAAAATTAATAAAATATAACTTTAAATGGAAAAAAGTAAATTCCCCCGATTACATTTAGGAGCCTAATTTCAAATTCAGAAATTTATTAACATTTTTATATTATTTTTTGATCGCCTAATATTTGCAACAAATTACGCAAACTTTTAAATCAAATACTTTAATATTTTAAATAAGTTCAGACTCCAAGTAAGTGAAAGAGAATCGCATGTATCAATTTATTTATGGTAAACATGTCTACATAGTCGTAAAAGAAATAAATGTAACTAAAAAACTATAACCCTGATACTAAGATAAACAATACAACAATACAAGATAACAATTTATCTTGGAGGAATGTAGTTTCTCAAGCAATTTTGTTCAGAAGTTGTAAGCTAAGAAATCTACAGTTTCTTATTATCTACTAGATGAGAATGAAACTACATGAAAATTACTCAGAAGATACAGCCGTGTAATCAACTAGATTGCATCGTTGCGAGCTATGTTATTTCCCTTGAGAGTAATTCTTCCATATTGTCTTGTGATTCGAATTTTAAGGAGATATCTATTGCCTTATCTTATCCGTCATTATTTAATTCTCTGGAATATTTTTTTAAATCTTATAGTATTAGCTTACACAACTATGAAGAAAGCATTGATGATTTTAATTCATCCTAATGTTTTTGTAATATACAGAAAAAGGTAATCTCAAAAAGGGTTGATGTTTAAAACTTTTACGTACTTCATTTACGTATTCATCTCATCAAATTTTAGTATTGCTCTAAACTACGAGTCTAACTCGTATTCAGGGATAACTTTTAATTGAAATATAAAATTAAATAACGATTTCAAGATAATTACGTAAGGTATTGATTGTTAGAATAAAAAGTTTGCGAAATAGTTCAGGCATTATTAATTCATAAGCAAGCAATATTCTTTCATCCAGACCAATGCATATTGATCGCAAATTTAATAATAGTTTATAACTCAACTCATATAAGTTTAAAATGAATGCAATTTTCTATTGGATGGAAACTCTTAGGCAAAAGATGCGTGTAATTGGGTGTGGAAAATTGTAGTGGAATATTCCATAACGTTCTACAGGAAGCGGTGTAGGAAAGAGGAAAAAATTAGCTCCAGGAGAAGAAGAAGCTGCTGTCAAACACGTGTGCATTCCCAAAGGAAAAGAGGGCACGGGGAGTCGTTTACTGATATTCCTTGCGACACCGTTCCCAGTTTTCCATCGACGAAAGAACATTGCCTTCCTTCCCTCTCCATAGCAACGGATCCCCCCCCACACCACCTACATTTTCACGACCATTCCAAGAGTCCCGGAATTATTATATTTTTATTCTTCGGAATATTTTGGGTCCCCGAAGGTCTGAATTATATTTCATTTCCCCGTCCCTTTTTAGGCCTTATTTTGCCCTCGAACTTCCTTCCGCTTTTATCGCCTCTTATTGTTTCCCTGTACTGTAAGTATTCCCCCGAACTCCCCGTTCCATACTCCCCTTTTTATCTCCTACGTGGCCTGAGAGGTTATTCTTGTTATTATCGTGGTTCCTCTTCCTCAATTTTTACAGCTTTCCTCTCTACTATTGCACCCGCGATACGGTCTTCTGTTATTCTTTCGTATTTTCACCAACTATTTTTATAGCTTTCGCTGTTTGGTTTTCCGTGTCTCGAATTCGTTTTTTTTTGCTACTTCATTGCTTAATTCCTGCTCGTCTTAACTTGAATCCCTGAAGGGTCTTGTTCTTCTGTTTGGTTTCCATTTATGTTTTGTTTATTCTTTTTCTACGTTTTGATTGTTGTTGTTTTAATTTTTTAGGTCCTTATTTCAACATACTCTTTACTTCTAACGTTTGTTTTTTTCGCACATGATTTGCTTATTCAGGATTTCGATGTTTTTACAACTCTGTGTTCATATTGAGATTTTGCTATTTTAACTCTATTAACGTCTCTTATTTCTTTGTTTGTGTAACTGTTTTTAATTATAAGTTTTGCGTTGCTTAGGTAACCGTTTTGTTTTCCTTATTTCCCGTTTTCAGCTAGAATACTTTCCTTTGTTTTATTATTACGTAGCATAATTACTTCGTACTTTTATTAATGTATTTTATTATTAATAGAAGTACGTAGTTATCTCTTAGTATTTTTGTTTTTTAATACGTATGTTTATCTTCAATTAATTTGATTATTGATTTTGATAATATATTATAGTCTTTAAGCATTCATTCTTGTTTTTCTTCTTGGGTTTCCTTTGTCTATTTTTATCATCCACTCTTCTTTATTCACCCCAATTTCCGATCCTCTTTCACACCTATCCTTCCTACACCCTCCCCCCCCACGCGCGTCAACGAGTGCTTTGTTTTAGCGGTGGAAAAGTGATTCGGCAGATGGTGCATCCAGCGAGCGCTATCACCCAACGATCAGTTTGGGAGTTGCGGATATTTATGCCGCATGAACGCACATGTCGCGATGCGGAAAAATGTCCCCGAGTTATTATAATATTCACTTATCTGGACGGCGAAATTATGGCGGGAAAAAAAGAGAGAAACAACCGACGGTCGCGCTCCGAATATGGTGCGCATAAAACAAGAGCCGATCGGAAAAAACGGGGCTGTTACATCCCGGAGGGACGCATCTCGTCGGGGACGAATTTAATTCAATAGGATATCACTCATTGGAAACGGAACGGGTTATTTTTTTAAGGGCTTAGATACGTTTCTCGGGAGTTTTTGTATCGCGATTCTAATTCGGCCGCGGTGTTTATTAGGTTCGTAAATTTCTGCTGCGGTATTGGTGCAATGCATAGGAACCCGAACATTGAGGGACTCCTAGGGAGTCATAATTCAAATGAACATTGAATAGAGATAGGAATATTCTTTTCTATTTTATTTCACGAGTTTTATTGCTTGGAATTTTTTTCGGTGTTCAATACACTGTCGGGAATACTGGTATGAATTGATCGGGTTATATATCGGGTTATATCTAGCACGATACTAATGGAGTTTGCTTTTTTCAGAAGTTGATTAAAAAGGCACCTAATTGTCACCGATTGAATTACTTTCCTAATGATCTGTCTTCCATCCGCGATCAGTAATTTAATCTACAATGGACTGCTGATTAACTAACGATCCAATCTATTTCAATCTAATGGAATCTATCATACCTCACGGGTAATTTAGGAGTTAACGCACTTAAATATGGGAATTAGATCGAAGGGTGTGGAATGAAATTGTCTTTTACACTAATTGTGCTTAATGATTCCGTACGAATCAAATTGCGTTCGTGTGAAAAGTTTCTAATCCAATCGTATTATTATTTATATTTGCTGTATAGTTTTTTTATCGTGAAAGAAATTCAGGTACAGAGATTCTTTTTTTAATTTGAATGGTGTATTAACCTAAATGAGTTTCTATAAAGTTTTATTAATAATTTATTCTTTTATGAGGATATCTGTACTCCTAAATGCAACGATCCTTTGATCTATACTTGTAATAAGATTGAAAGATATAGCGGATCATAATACTTACTTCACAAAAATATATACTATATATAATTCATACCTTAAGATATTTTAATTATAAATATAGACTAATCAAATAAACAGCACATTTTCACGAACTTATGCTACACAGAAACATAAAAAATACCATCCATCAATAATTGTCAGAGGATTTCTGCCTCTAAAAAATTAATTTTGTAATCCGTAAAGTATTAAACTCATTTTAAATTAAAGACGAATCTCTGATGCATAAATCTTAAATTCGAATAATTCCCTTACGTATCTGATACATTTTTTATTCACGAATTCGTGCATGGGATCAATTAGCGCGATACGTAACCTTCCGTTTTATCTCGAAAAAGCTACACGTATATTCACTTTACTGCTAGCATCTAGATACATTCTAAAATTGCTTAAATGCCAGATTTCGTGAGTTCTCCCACGGAATGCTTCTGGAAACTCGGGCAAGTACGCTTCCCTCGTGGAAAAGTTATTCCCGAGCGATGCAGAAATTCTCTTCGAGAAACTGACTGATAACGTGCCAAATGCATCTCGGTACACGAAACCTTGGATGCAAATCGCAAGGAAACCGTACGTCATGGGAATTCCCCCAACGCTGCAGACATCTCAGGCCTCGATTATCTTAGAAGGTACATTTTTTTGTTTGCTGCTGGCATCTTATATTGGAGTACTTTTTCCAGGAAAGGTTCTCACGATACATATGGCGCATTTTTCCATCACGAATACTCCCTGAGAAGTTTCTTCCAATGCTTCAGAGAGCATGAAGAATAGACACGACACCGATATGCCATTTGCCAAATAAAAGGATGACGGTAGCAGCTGTCTTATGCAGCTTTGTTTGGAGCGATTTTCCTTCAGTCGCTTACGGGTCACGTGTGTTTATTGTTTCAATAATGATGGTATTATATTGCGCTTCTGTATCGTTTATGCTATTGAGTATTATCGTATTCAGCGTAGTGAAAATGGTAGCCTATTTTGCCTCATGCAGTAACCTAATTGACTTCTTTATCATAGAATTCATTAAGATCATTTGAAAGTTTATATGTAATTGAATAATCAATATTCAAGTAATTCTGGTATCTTACCGATAACTCAATTATAATTAAATTAAAATTACATATTATCATTAATTATTAGTCTAGAGCGTGTTCTCACTAAATGTTCCTTTGATAGTAATATCTTAACCACAATAAATTGAACATCATTCCGCCCTAACTGTAACAGTAAGAGAATATTAAATTCAGAAAATTGAGAGAACTATATGCAACATTTTCATTCATTCTTTTTGTTGCTAATACGTATGATAATCATTATTTCTACATCAAAATTTTGTTACCTAATTGAATTTTTTTATATTTATATAATAAAAGAGAATAAGTTTTATTTACTGTGACAGTACGGGAAAGTATTATAAAGATCTCTTTTCAGCGTCAAATAACACTGCGGACTTAACTTTTATTTTTGGCAATGAAATTGTATTCACACGACCTAATATTAGCTGAAATTTTAAGATCGTATTGAAACCGATTCGAAAATTGTTATTGAAAAAAGGTCGCCATGGGAAAGTAAACAATGAAGTGATCAGTGAAACGTTTCCGATATGAATAGAGGAAAATCCGTAACGACTCTCTCTGAATAGAAGCGACATCTATTGGGCCTCGCAGAGTAATGGGGCAGGAATGCCGATTCTATCATAAACTAGAATATCGGGGCGGTCAAATTGGCCCAGCGAGGGGTGAAAGTGCCTTGCTCAATTTGGCCCCAATCTTACGGAGGCATGTTCGCCCTCCTCTTTGGAAACACAACGGGTCCGAGGACGGGCCCTTGTGGTGGCAGAGTTATGTTATCTCCGTGCTCTTTGTGGAATGAATGGATGCGAGGTTATTCGGCCGTAGGAGGGCGCTTTAACTTGTCGAATATGAATTTCCTTTAGGGGAACGGAATTCGAGATATTCTCGATATCCCCGAGAACAAGAGAAAATGCGGTTGAAGAGTGTGTATTTGATGCATTGCAAGACGTAGTACTAAGGCTATAGGGTCCAGTTCCAAAGACGTTTGCCTTGGAGACTGTGTATGGAATGTTTTGATTCGTATTCAAGATAGAACGTGATGTTAGAACGAGGAAGTCCAATGGTTATTCGCGTATCTACAGTGGCGATTTTCATAGATTGTATATCATCTGATACTGTTTGGTATATTTGCGTGAGAAGTGGAGTATGATACTCAATAGGCTAAAGAAGAAAATTAAAATAAATATGTATTTGAACTGAAATCAAATTATTTCCAACTTATCATGTATTAACTTTTATGTTACTCTAAGGTACACTCTTGTGAAGATTAAGTTCCTGAAAACCTATAGTCTTTATTGTATGAACTAAAATCTTAAGATAAATAAGATGTTTTCACAGGACATATACATTAAGAAAGGATATAAAGTCACCTATGATTTATAGGTAAATGTCATAGATTACGCAGTGAAATATTTATATATATGATCATTCATTCAAAGTATTTATATTATTTTATATTCCTAAAATCCGTGCTATATTTTATTCAAATTCATAAGGATTTCCTTTAAATAATCATCTCTGTTAGCTAATAAATCATTTATAAAAGATAACTCAAGGTCCATCATACACCACACCATGTTTAGGTTATTACTATCTATTAAGCCATTCAAAATCGGTCAAAGTAGATGGTTCCGTATTAACTATACAGGGATAGCCTTACGAAATATATTTCTCGTACTGAAAGGAATTGATAATACAGTTGGGATGATTAATATAAGCCACGATATCATTAAAAGGCTTTAAATAGCCAATATATCAATGAATAAAGCCTATAAATTCACTTTCCGCCTTTCCATACGAGACACCTACTCTCTCATGGGCCTTCAATCGGATTGCACCAATGGGAAACCTCAGCGGCACACACATGAACTAATTAGCTTCAATCGCCCCTAATTCAATATAAATCTCTTCAGACGCATTTTCCGTAGTTTTGTTGGGAATTAAACACTCTTTCCTCAGCGGATTCGCCCACCAAGCAAAATACATTAATGTCTCTGGAATATTACGAGATTGGATTAACGATCAAAGGCTCACTTTCGAAGCGAGTTTCGAAAGCAGTGGGAATAGCGAACGGTGTATGGGGCACTCGGGCGATAGCTTTTGCAACCCTGCTGCAGGCATACGTGTCAAATACAGCCAAATCCGCAGTCCGGGGGTACTTAATTTCCGTTAAAAACTTGGTCTGGATATAAAGTCCGGGCGGTCTGTCATCGGATAGAAGTTTTTTGGACGTGTCACTCGTCCACGGTGCACGGATAGCCATCACGGCGTGCACAATAGTGATTAATGGACGACAGATTCTCGCACATGACGCTAACGGGAAGGAGGGTGGTTTTTTTCTGTTGCCATGGAGTCGATTCTAAGCTTTGGCGTGCAACGGTTACTAATGGGATTAATATGGTTTCATAAACGCGAAAAAATTTTAGCTCCATTACAGGGTGATAGAGTGGAATCTCGAATTCAAAGTGGCAGCTGAAATATTTTGGTATTACGTGGAAATAGTTTATTAGATGGGGGCTCAAATTCTTTTTAGTTTTTTTCTTGAGTTACTGTATTTTTTTGCATCGGCTCTTATGACGTGCAGATACTTAGGCTGCATTCTTCACTTAATTAATTAAGTTAGTATTTTAATATTTAAAAATATATATCGTAAATATAGGTATCGAATTAATGTAGCTCTTTATGTTGAGGTAAAGATGAAATTATTATATTCTTTGACATACGAATTAATCAGGTTTTTATAACGATATATAATTCAGTATTGCCAAATTCTGTAGTATATTTAGAACGCTTTCTTTAGAATATGTTCGAATTTAATATAATTTTTGAATTTAGTAAACAGTTAATTGGTAACTAAGAAATTTCTTGTTGAAACTTAGGTAATGCAGTAATGAATATTAAACATTTCAGGATATTTATATCTTAGGTCTTGAAGTGTAAGTGAATTGAAAAATCTAAAAATCGTATCCATACAACGAGGAGTTTAATTCACCCTATCCCCAAATATCACAGTAATTACCTCAATCAAAAATATCTCTATGCGAATTGTAACGCTCTTGGCATACAAAATCTGCGTAGATACATAAACCTATCCTTTGTTCATAATTCCACGGCCTTCCGTTGCTGCATCAGTGGGATATCTAGGCGCACCATTAATGCTCACAGATGTGGAACTTAATCCCACATCACACTTACATAATGCAGCGGCGGAAATGTCTTCCGAAAAAGTCATTTTTAGCCCCGTTCGCGGAGGCGTTAGTAATATCCCCGTTGAAGCAAATTAACTCCATAGCAACGCAACGAGCATCTTAAATCAGATACGCTAATTTTCCGGCTTCTCACCTGCTGACACCCTGCAACGGTTTACGCCGCGTGTTTCCCACTCCACCCACTTCATTCGCGAGCGCCTTTCCACGCGTGTTATGGGAATGAGACAACGGAAGGTTTGATCACGTGCTTGCACACGCGATGTCTTAGTCTCGTGCTCACCCAAACGGATCTAATTGGCAGGTTCCGGTTTAGATGGAGAAGCTCGATTGGTTGGGTAAGAGACAATGATATTGATGCGATTGGCTATTCAATAGGAGCTTCCTGCGACGACAATGCACCAACAATGTGTACGTAATTGGGTTGCATTTGAGAATCGACGTACGTAAATTGGAAGAGTAATTTACCACGTTTCTAGACACGTTTATTTTGTTATGTGATTCAAATTTTTACTCTGCTCCCATATTAGATTCACTTTTCAATATTGTGTGAAAGCTTATGATAAATTCGTGAATGATAAGCACGTATGATTTCTTCTTAACTTAAAGCTACTTAAAAACTACCACGTATCAAGCAATTATCCTTCCTTCATATAGACATAACATTAGAAATGTCATTGTTTTAGTTCTAATAGATATAGATCGCTACTAAAGGTTTCGTCCCGTAAAAGATGTATTAAAATAAATTGCTACAATTCCAGCCCGATTCATAAACAAAGGTTCAATTATATATCATCTTAACAATCAATATCATGGGATATGAATTAGAGACAATATTTTATTTAATAACTAGAATTTAACCTAATAAAGGCTTTGCATAATTAGAAATCAGACAATTTTCTCATTCATTCAATTATTAATTCAGGTAAGCAATAAAAATAGTTCAATTTACTCTTAAGACTACTTCATTAATTTTAATGATCTTTCCAGAAGATGTTTGTTTCCTAATCCAATATCAATTTTAAATATCTATCAGTGAATATGAGATATAAAATTACGTTCCACTAAGGATAATCAATTCAAATAGATTATTATGTGATAGTTAATTTTCCTTGCCCTTTATATTCATTAAATCGTTATTACTCCAAAATAATATCCCCCTTAAAGGTAGGAATTGTATAGCAGTTGAATCAACCGTTTCTTAAATCCTTCCCTATGTCCACATTCAACGAAAAAAACAGCGTGTCAGGGACCCATATTCGGATCTTCAAATGCATGTATACGCGGATAATACTTCATTCGGAATTCTGCATATGCAACAGCGATGTTTATGCGATTCCTTTGATTAATCCCTCTCCAAAGCCCTCGTGCAGCTTTCTTGGGAGATCAGCAAATCCATTTAAGCGGGACAAAAACGAATCGGAATTATGTCAAGAGGGAAGAGGCATTCCGTGAGTTTAGCAAGAGATTCGGCACGTAAACGTGGTTTTGTACCCTTCGACTTCTACGTGCATAGGAATTGATTCGAGTGGTATTCCTGAGTGGGGAAATGTAGAGCAAAGGGACGTATCCATCTAATAAGAACGTTCGGTAAACCACTTGGAGTTGCAGCAGCCTTGCGCTGAAAGGGGGCCAAAATGATTTTTCGTAACCAGGAAGATGTAGCCTCGCTTATCGCGTAAGAAGATCGGAGTGTTTATCCGTTTGCGAGGGCACTTGCGTCGTTCGCGGATGAGGCCAATTTGTGGAGTAATCCTCTACACTCTTAGGAGACGAATGGATCTAGAAAAATGAGGTTGTTCACTCTGTCATTTGTATGTACTCGAAAATGCATTCAGGGGATTTAAATTATCTGCTTCAATATTAAGACGCGCCATTGATAAACGAAATGCGATATTTTAAATTAACGAAAATAATTCCACAACTGAAAGAAATTTTATTGTAATTTATTTAATTTTTTATATATTTACAATGTATAATATAGGGCTTGTCATTGATGAATTCTATCATTTATTATAGCAAAAATTCAATAAATTTTAATCATCATTCAGGTTCATTATTTGTATTTTAATTGGCACACTTGGATTACCTTCTCTTATGATCGAGAAAAAATTAAAGATTCCATGGATTAAAGTCTGCCACGTTTTCGTTTGAAATGCCGTAGAGAAAAATTGTACGAACTTAATTTACTCTCATTTGTAAGGTAGATAATGAATGGGGATCAAATAACTTAGAGAGAAGTCCATTATATTTCTTCCAGGATCACCTTGATGATTCACTTATTTACCAGTTTTCATTTATTTATAAGGTTTCCAATCCTTTTAAAATGATATTAGCTATTGAATAATCAGTTTAATTAGAGTGTAAACTTCTCTTGTAATACCATAATTTTTTTTAGAGTTCAGTACTCGTATCCTAGCAACTCATCAGCCAGGTTTTTCCTTAATCATTTTCACCCTCACCCGTTCCCATCGCAATGTTGAATATAATCAGCATATTCTACACGAACGACCTGTTCCCGAGATATTCCAGCACCTTTGCCGAGCGGCCAAATTTCCCCTCAGACTAACGGATTAGCCTCTTCTCCCATCTTCCCGAAAACAAAGCGAGCCGTAAGACGTAAAACGTGATTATGAGGGGAAAGCCCTAGCCTACGCAATATACAATATTAAGCGTACACATAACCGCCTTTCCCTAGTTCCCGAAATCGCCAAGCAGGGGGCGCATCGGTAGAGACCCTAGGTGCCCGTGAAAGGGCTTTTAGTACTGGCGTAAAAAGGGGTCGTAAGAAGTGTTATTGAAAGGGGTTTACACTTGGAAATTACATCGCCGACGCGGCTGCTCCGGGCGCTAAGTAATTCCATTACCAAAGCAAATGCTTTTGTAGACACTCGTTTAATGATTAATGCGACGGCTTGATTCTCTACGCTCACTCAGGGGCTAAACGAAAGCCAATCAGTTGAACTGTCCACAAGGAGGAGGAGGAGAACAAATATTTCTCTCTCTCAAAGGAATTCCTCAACCGCACACGTACGAGGATGTATCCCGCGAGGAATTCTACGGGGATTAATTGATTCACGCGTTTAAGAATCGATTCGGTTCGTTGGATTGGAAGGATTCGCGATCTCATAGAGATTGGACCAGTGACACGTCAACAACTAATTGAACGCCGTGATGTGTGAACGCAATTTTTTTGTCATGTACGTATTTTGAATGATATCCCGCTATGGCAGTCAGTCGATAAAAATCTTCCCAGTTGAGATACGAATTCTGAACGTTTCCTTTTTTCTGCTAATGATACAAGTGCTAGTTTTATTTCATTTTATGGTAAAGACATTCTTATAGAAAGTACTTAACAGAGATTATTTTTTTTATTAACTGCAGTTCCAAGAAAGGTGAGGGAATAGTAGACAATGGCAATGAAATTTCAGTATAAATACAATCTTATGTGATATTTTATTCTATTTATAGAATAGTTTACGGCTATAGTACCGAACATTTCATAACGTTTCTTTAATTAAAATATTTAAAAAACTATTACGAATTCATTAGTAAGAGTCCTATGCATCCATTTTTATCAATTTATATTAATTTACGTACATTAACTTAAGATTAAACTACTTTCTATTTAATGATTACACTCAATTAACCTTTAATACAGAAATGAAATCTGGAACAGTAGATACGAAATTGAATCAAATAGGATAACAGCTTGATGAATCATTAACACGTTATATGTATATGTAGATACCCTGCAAGCCACCTTCCGGTGTTTGGCAGGGGGATTCGATTCGATTTAAACCACTATAAATCTCATTATTTTGATACCCAATATATTCACTCTTTTAAGCATATTTTAGATTTGGTGGTTTGTGGTACATTTTTATCATTTAGAAATGTATCAATTTAATTAATATTTTTCATTCAAAGGAAATGTAAACATATATGCAGAACTCGGAAGGAATAGTAAAATAAGAAGAACATAATTAATAATCAAACGTAATTTCCAAACATACTCTAGTGGTTGTCACTTTTTGAAAGGGCATAACCTCCATCGTAGCCCTTGCATTGCCAGGTTTTCCTTGTCGTCCCAAATGGGAAACAGAGAGGAGGGCAAACACGCCACTAAGTGGTGCTGTCCCGCACTAGCGGTGCATGATGAAGGGTTCTGAGGTTGTTTGAGCGATTCCGATAGGTCGACTTTTACGACGGAATCGGTTTACGCCGCTGTTTTGTAGCTTTTTTAAGCGACACTTTTGATTCAGAGCCGTTTTTTTATGTGGACCCTTCGCTTACAACTGCAGTTTCCCCAGAAGCCATCGGATTGCGCTTTCTGGACATAGCTCTAGGCTTTCTTTTTGCCACCCCATTATCGAGCGCGTATGGCCAATAAAGTGAAATCTCCGGGAGTCGTAGAGGAACTGTGTTTCCGTAATTGAGTACCCGAATGGATTTACAACGGAATTTTTATCGTTTGCTATTCTGCGCATATTTTCACCGGTTAGTGGATACAATACACGCTATTTTTTGCAATGATGTGATACGGGTATGGGTTTCTATATGGAACACACTTCCTTATTGCTATAGACCCGTGATTCTTAGATGTTCACATGCTAGAAGTGTCACGATAATGGCGGAATGATATATTGTGCGCGAGACGAAGAATTATAAAAATAATAACATTAAAATTATTATAGAGATGACAAAATAAAATTCTCACTTGATTTTAATAAATGAAAAGTTTATTTCCCAAGAATTACTTTCGTTTAATAAAGAAAAACTCTAATGATGCAATAATCTTCAAAATTAGTTAGATGTAATGAAATAAAAGATGTTTTCTGAATGTTATCACTTAGCAAGAGTGTGAATATCGAACCGTGGAAAGAGACAATATTAGTATTTCGAGATATGGTTGAGGTTGTGGAACGTGAAAAATTTCATTTCAAATTCATAAATTTTGGACATACATATTACACTTATTAGTACATTTAATTAGGTAATTCCCGTGAAATTAATCCTAAGTACAATGATATTGTGTATAGCTTGTGTATGATATATGAACTTCTTTTACTTGCATATATTCCTATGTTAACAATTCTTAAACAGTCCCACATTCAATTCAAAAAATGTTACGAAGAAACTTCATTTTTGTGATGTCTCTAAACATACGTATCGATCGAATTCTTTTCACCCACCGCAGTTTAGGCATTAAATTCCCACAAAAACGATCAGAGATTAAAAACCGATACACGATAAGACCATCGTCCCTCTTTTTCATATATACATTTCAAATCGGCACCTAATCTGGTTTACTCGGCGAAACATAAAATATCCGTCCTTTCACGAAAAAATAAAAAAACCGATATTTGGTCCTCCCCTCGAGGAAACATCAAACTAAAAAACTGTCTGCCGATACAAATTTATTGTCCCTTTGAGAAACCCCAATCAAAAGAAGGATTAACCCCCCTCTAAGAAAAAAAAACAATCGAGGATTTTACTCGCACGGTTAGCAAGAAGAATAAGCTATTTGGAATGTTTGATAAAAGAGAAGAAACGTTCAAAAAAGAATATTTTCATATTTTGAATTTTTAAAAATCTTTTTGTCTCGGTTACTTATTGCCCTCGTTCATCCATCACTTCTCCAACGGGTTGTTTGCACGTACGAGAGGTCTTGCTAAGAAGCTCCTATTTTAAGCATTCAATAGCGAAGAGAAAACGATAATCAAAAGGCGTACTTAGTCTGATAGAAGATCCTAAGATGTTTTCAATAGGCCTTACTAACGCTCTCGAATCTGATCAAGCACTAAAACAGGAGAATTGTAAATAAAGGCGGGAATGGAAGTTTTCCGGAGAAACGGGGTTAAAGGTCATTAGATTAAGGAGGATTTGGAGTCGAACGAAGCACATAATTAGGTGAAGGCTATGCCTTTCCCGCCATCCGTATTTTTCTCTCGAACTTGAGGTCGCGTTTGCTCCATCTTCGCTTCCTCCCTTAAGATGCATCTTAAAGCGTAGATCTGAGGGAATTTGAATCATTATTCCGTTGGATGGGGAATCAACGCCCCTCGAGATGGATTATGGGAAAATAAGCGCTTGCCAAAGGTCTTTGGCGCACAAGATGCTGGCGTCAGACGATTGTGGATTTCGGCCCGATTCCCTCCTCCTCGCTGCCAGCGCCTACTTGACGGAGCTCGAGAGTTGAATCTTCGTTATCCTGAGAGTTAGGCAAGAGTTCATTACGTCTTCATAGATTGCTTTAAGTCGGGTACTTCGTGCCAAATAATCATGCTAATGATTAAGGTAAATGCATCTTTTGTGGGATTAAAGAAACGCACGTTTGAGTTTGCTTATGGCGTATGATATTCAAGCAGATGGAGCAACTATGAGCGTATATAGGTGAAAAGTACTGTGGTTGGTTTAGGCTAGGATAGACCCATTTTGGAATGAAACTCATACTCATCTGTCATTCTGAGGATAAATGGAAATTGGCCTCTATCTCTTTATCTAGCAATCAAATCTCAATCCATCTTTAACGCCTTAATAACGTCTTTTAGTGTGATGTGCTGATCCATAGAGGTTTCTCTGTTAGATGATTCACAATTGTATCGTACATCTAACACTTTTAAAACATTACTATTTACAATTTACGATTAATTCTGTTTTTTATTATTTCTAACCTGCAAAAAATGTTACAAATTTGCAAAGTTTTTACAAAATTTGCACTAATTGCTCGAGAAAGAAAACAGATTATATACATCCTTCATACAAAATCTATAATTGAACCATCAAAATATCACCTTGAATTACTGCAAACCAAATTAAATTATTTTCGCAAAAATTTCAATTAATACGTAATCTTTAATTGGAAATTATTTTTCCTTCAATTTTTTCTCGAATGTAATAGGATTTCAAAGATAAAGTTTTGGAGACAGCCTCATACAAATTTAAGCCAGGTAAAATTCAATTCCCTTTTGGAACTATCCTACAGATTAACATATTTAGCAACATCCATTGATTTTCAAAATTACTTTCTACTTTCACCCTAGGATTTTTTTTTCAATTTCCTCTCCTCCCGCATTTTCTTTACTTTCGGAGACACCTTCAATTCCTCCCCAAAATCTCTTCCTAATTTCATTTCCAGACCCATTGAGCCTTCGTTGTAATACCCAAGTGCTTTGTGCAACCGCATCACGATCGCTACGGCAATAAGAATATAGTCGCATCTGTTCCAATTTTCTATATCCTCCTTTACGACGCGTTCCGTAATCCGAGGCTATGAGTGGTACAAAAACTTTCATCCTTTGGCTGTACATTTTTAAAAAGCAGACGAAAGTGAAAGTGACTATGCACGATATTGAATTGAATAGGCGACAGCAGACAACGTCTTCGAATTCAATCCGAGTGAAATAGGGAATTATCAGAGAAATATTCTGCTCATGGAGCAGTTTGAATTTTGGTTAATTTAGTTAATTATGTAGACCTTTTAGAGATAATGAGTCTTAAAAGAAATTATATGGATATTAGTTTTTAATTTATTTTAATTCCCCGAGCTGTCATCAGGTATAAAAATCTCTACTCGATATAGAGCCTATTCATCACAACATTTGATACTGATTATTATAATTATTGTAAATAACGTTGTTTCAAAACATTCAAGACATGAAAAAAATATAATTATTGTTTTGTGAAATAAAAATCCTTTCTAAAATTAAACATTAATATTAACATTTATTTACAGAATTTTTATATAATTTTTGTTTTAATTAGTCAATTAATACCTCATCTCTAGTCATAGGAATCGAGTAGTTATGATCTTGTTTATGAAATGTATATATGATCACCAAGATATAATTTTCGTAAAATCATTATAGTTGTAGAAATTAAAAATCACAGAGACTTTAATTAATAAATTTTGATATTATTTCTCTGAATAATCAGAAAAAAATAATTTAAGGCGATGTTTATTCTCACACAGATTTCATTTAACATTTTTATGAAGCATTAACTAGTAGTAGAAGTTATATTCCCAGCTCTACAATTTTTTCAAAAATTACCTCATGCAAAAGCTATTTTGACTTCTAGAAAGGGGTATTCAGACGGTCTTGCATTATTATTTCATTAGCAAAGAATAAATGTTTCTTAAACTCTTGGAAAAGAACTCTTTCGTTGCAACAGAATTCCATCTTTTTTAATTTCGTTCCAATCCTCACAAGTCAGCACTTTCTTTCAATCCCGCATTGCCATAAAGTCTCCCATACTGCTGTTCTCTACAGCGAAACTGTATTCCCGAGACACCGCTCTCTTTACGACTCCAGTTCCATTTCACCATTGCTCTTTCGCGTCCAATATTCTACAGTTTGCAGCGCTATATTCCCAAGGCGAATAAATAAGTATGATCCAGGCGTACATTTCCGAAATGAGATCAACTATTAAATCGTGATCCCGCGTTAGAGTTCGACGAAGAATAGTAAAAAAACCTAGAGGCAACTATTCTTTTCCTTCTATTCTTTTTGTGAGTGAGTTGTATAAAGTTGTGAGAAAACTACGATAAAATTTCTAATTTAGTGGTGTATTGGAACACAAATATTTCAGCTGGAATTCGTTGTTTATTTGTTGATTTTTTATGATCACAAAGATTTGTGAAAGATGGGTAAATAGAAATTATTCTATAAGTAACAGGAATTCTTTTCTGGTTTAAGCTAGTAATAATTATATCGCTTAATTCATTGCTTATAATCCTTAAACTCATTTTATTACAGTATATACATATTTACTTGCTAGGAGTTTCTTAAAAACAAAACGATTTAAATTGAAATAACTTTTTACTTGAAAATTAGATTCTCGAATAAAATGCTATTACGTTTTTATTTATTGAAATTATCTTCTGATTGAATTAAATCCTGCATAGCTTTTTGATCGAGTTGTTTTTTTTTTATTTTCTACAACAAAAATTGAATCTTTGAGTAGTTTTTCATTTCATTTCATACACACATTCTCGTTTCCGTGGAAATCAACAAATGCTTAAACGTATCCAAGATACAACTCTATGATCCAAATGACCCATTAGCAGCTCTCAAATTCGGTAATTGCTCATCCTAAATAAGGGTCCGTTCCTGCAATTAAAAGCAACGTGAGATCGACTTCCCCGTCCATACAAATCCTCATCATCATGTCTTTACGTCTGCGAATGAAAACTGTGAAAGGGATTCCCAAAAACCCTTTCGCTCCTAATGAAACCAAACGCCTTTTCTTACCATCCCTCCTTGCACCAAAATGTGTCTGCGATCTTAAGAGCTGCAAATTTTTTTTTAACATTTTCTCCCCCGAAAAAGTTCCCTCTTTCCGCTGCAGGCGAAGCCGCATAGACGGTTAAAAAAGTTTCGCACTTTTTTCTGCTTCCCGGGAGGGCAAACAAAATGGCGGAAAAAACATAAAACGATAAGGTAATGGAGAGGGCATCAAATGGTAGCAAGTACCACCTGGCGCCGGAATATTACGCCGGCCTCGGGAACTTTTCTGGTGTAATGCGTGTCTTGGCGGGAAATGGAGTTTTGGGAGTCGTTGCCCGCAATGCGGCCCGAATAAGCGAGTATTAATAATGCGTGCGGAGTGGCGGTGGAAGGGTTGAGGGGTTGGTCCCCGAACGATAGACAATGCGTTAAGCCCTTCGATATTAATTTCGAGAATCGATTGTTTTTTTTACGTCAGTATCGCTGGTATGTAATGGATGGTGGGGTTTTAAGTTCGAGAAGTATTTCAATATGGGGGTTTTCCCTAAGTGTCTGGGGATGGTAATGTTTCGTCTGGAGCAGTCTGCCACACCCGTCGAAGGCCTCGAAGACTTTTCAGACGTTTTGCAGAACGTACTGGTGACTTATGTGCATGTCACGTGATTAATTCTATAACCAGATAAATGATTTGCTTAGGTACAGGCTCTAAAAATTGTACCAATTATTATTTTATGATTAAATATACCATTTTGTTTTTTTTAAAAGGTTATTAATTTCTCCAAGTATCTCAGAAAAATACTTCAAATCAATCTTTAAATATCAGAGTCTCGTTTATTAATTTGTACTCTGTATTATGCATTTTGAGTCTTCAGCTTATTTAAAGGATTTTATAAAAAGAGTATGGAATAAATTCAAAAAAATGATTCGTTATGCGCAAATATATGGATATATTTCACGATAATTAGTAGATTTGTAAGATATATTATTAGTTCTTTAATTTGATATCAATTCTTCATCCATCACTTATTTAATATATAAATATATTTTAGGTTACGCCCCATTATATTTTCTAATATTACCCTTTCTCGATATCTTTATCATCTATATTTTCTTTTTCCACAGTTCCTCCTCAAAAGCCCAACATCATAGACGACCGGGGCAAAGAAGTCCAATCGGTGGCTGGTCCATACGAAGAAGGCGGCGAGATGAAGCTGACCTGCATAGTCTCCGGGGGTGAGTAAACTTCTCCAACTATTCCCTCAATTCAATAGAAGGACCAAAACTTCTCGGCTGAGTTGAAGTGCAAACGGTTATTCGAAGGGAAACTTCGCGGAGACTTGGGCCCAGGTCATAGCTCACTCGCGTTGAGTAGCTGCTCCCTAAATCTGGCTCAAGATGGCGCAATTATCGCCGGGAGTAATTGTTTCCCGCCGTTCCAACCCGAGTTTTACAGCGAGCAATGAACAGTAATGGTAACGAGGATGCTGGATGGCTCGCCGAGAATCTGAGCTTCTGCACATGCCTCTTAAAGCTTATCGAGGATTATCTTACACGTTTTACCCCCTTCCTATCTCCGTGTTGTAAAATCTGATTTTCATTGTAAGAGGTTTTGTACCGAATCCGCTTTTTGTACGTAAGTTAATTCCCTACTAAGTTCTGAATTATTCATGTACTTGATTATTTTACATACCAGACGATTCTATTACGTTTAAGGTATTTATTTTTTGTATTATCGTAACGATTTAAGTTAATTAATGGGGATATTGTTATCAGATTTCAAGGTTCATGTACGGTTACTATAGATGCACAGTTTCGTATATCTTGTAATTTAAAACTAACGAACTGAGGTCGATAATCAGAAATAAATAATCCACCGAAACGCTCAAGTATATTGTAGACCGTAAAAATACGTACTAATTTAAGGAGAGGAACCAAAATAATTTTATTGTTGTTTTCAAAGTATTAATTGTTAAAATTTTCTAATTAACATCATTAATGAAAGTTGTCTACTAATGTACAAATTAATGCGTTAAAAATATCTTGTAAGAAATATGCTGCAATGATTTTCTTATCAGAAAGTAAATAAAAATTATCTATCAATATGAAATATATCTATCTCCAGAGCTGAAAAATACATGAATCATTAATTAGGTTACCTTAGATGAGCCCTCATTAGCGAGTATTGCGAATTTAAAATCCTCTCCCCTCCTGCAACAATACCAATGAGCACTGAAGTGAATGGATACCTCTTTTCTACAATTTGAGCTTATAATTCAACGTCGAGAACGTCCTAAAACATTGATACACTCCAGGTGATAGCTCGCAGGATAAGGTAATGGAGCAGAGGATAGGACACTTCCCTTGAATACCCCTCACTCTATGCGGCATTTACGCGTGATATTCTCTACATGCATCATCTCTCCAGATTCGTTATTCTTCCCTTATCACCCCTATTAAATACAGTGCTTCCAAAAGATTAATAATGACCACTCCGCTTGAAGCGCTCTGGACCTAGCGCGAACCCGCGTGGGACATCCAAATTGCACTTTCAATCGGCAATTAAAGAAGAGAGGAGAGGGAATGGGTTTCAATGAGTAGGCTCGTTATTTATCCCTCCATTTTGTCTCGTATTAACTCCATCTTAACATTCTCCGAGCGAGCCGTCAAACACGAGAACGATGTAATATAAGTAATATCTCCATCATCTCGTTTTACCATAAGAGAGGAGGTCCTAGAACGATACCGTGTGTCATGGGCCCGATTTTTTATATTAGTGTTCTATCAATATGGCTAAGAATTCTCGTAAGTTTGGTTACTTTTTATATCGTTTCTCACGCGGATTTGGTGTCTTTTTTTGTTGAAATTCTGATGTGTTCCAGAGTAATTTATCCTGAATTACAAGGATTGTATACATGCTCGTTTTTTCCTATATATAATATCCAATTCTGCAGCACTTACATCATTTTCGAATTGCTATCAGCGCCGTACAATTTCTAGCAGTCTCAACTACTGCTGTTTTTTATTCCCCGTACTTACATCGCCATCTTAACCGTAGCTTCTCAGTTATACTTCTCCCTCAAACTTACTCCTTTCATTTGTTTTTATGGCACCCAACAGACGCGGTTACTTTCTCCACAGCATACCTCTCTTGCGATAATACCCTCCTTCCCTCTTCCTGTTCCTTTCGCGGGTGTTATGAGCTGGAAGAAAAAGTGCACAACTCCGAATCTGTGACTGTTTTCGAGAGATCGAATCGTTGCTATGGAGAAAGAACTTAGCGAAACTTAAACTTTCATTTTATTTGCTTCTCTGTGGAGGAAAAACCATTATCGAAGAAGTTGTTTTCGGTTTTAATATTGTTCCTTTTTTGTATTTTTCTGCTGTAAGTTCTCAACTAATTCAGAGATTCATAATCTTATAAACATTAAATACTGAACTATAAGAGAATTCTTGCAACTCTCAAAATACATTCGTAATTAAGATTGAAAGAAAGAATAAAGCTAACTTACTTTGATGTTTTTCACACAGTATTTAATTATAAACTTTCAACTTATAATAAAGTTTTCTTCTCCGAAATAAATCTTCAAAATACCGATAAATTGATTACAAGTAATATCAATGCAAGTAAAAATGAGATCGGACTCGATTTAGTGATTCTAACTTTTTATTTTATCACATTTACTTTTGAATGGAAATTTTCTATATATAAACATTTCCTGATGAATCTAAAAATTATTTTCTTAATATGAACGCATCACTGTTTTCTATTTTATATTTATTTTACGTTATTAATTTTATTTTCTCTCTTGTTACGACCGTCCTTTTAAAGCAGACTATATTTCTCCGTCTTCCTTCCACGCCATATCACCAAATGCACTTTTTCCTCCCCAAGAGCACGTGGCTTTCCATTCCATTTAATGGGTGCTGCCCTCTGTCGCCTCATCCATACAACAACACCACAGATACATAACTTCCGAAAGTACAACCCATCACCGCGCGTGCACTGCCGAGGGGAATGTTTTCACTGCCACTTTGAGGCTACTGCATTCCGCCGACGATAGATATAAAACGGGGAAAAAGGGCAAAAGTGCCGCAGCCCGAAGGTAGCTGGCAGCACAGGCGTCCATTACAGTATCTAGGGAAGAAGACCCGACTTTTTTTGTTTCCTAACGGCTGAAGGTGCGTTATTGGGTCGGTTTTGGAACGCTAAGAGGTTTAGGGTGGCGGAGGGTTCCTGGTGGACATGGTAATGATGCTCGGGTGACGAAACCCAAATGGCTTTGGAACGTGGGGGAAAAAAGGGGTACAAATCGGTTGTTTCCGGATGTACGTGTGTGTGAGAGGCACATTGTGATGCGGCAGTTATGTCTGGCGTCCGACGGCTCCGGTGTTAATGAGCGGTGAAGTAATTAGGGGAATGTGAAAAGTGGGGAGGTGGCCAGTGGGGGTTCGTACTCCTGCCACGGAGGGAAAGAATGGCGCCACTAGACGTTAACGAGTTTATGAAGTAATGAGGCTGAGTTTTGATTCCTTTCTCCTCCTAAAGAATACCTCTATTTAATGCTCGCGTCTGAAATTTAACGAATTAAAATGGTTCTTAAGTAATTTTGTCGTGCTGTTGGTAATGAAGTAAGTATTATATTTTAATTCCTGACGGTTTATGACTTACGAGCCTGAAAGTTTGATACGTTATTTTTATTCTTTGAGTTTTCTAATACTCTAAAATTGGGACCACGAAATATGTACGATTAACTTTTTCTCAATCATTTTGTGCCATTTAAAGACTCGAAAATGTTTACTGGAAAAATGGTGTATTCAAATATATATACCTCTCTTTTTCTGTGTGTATAATTCCTAACGTTTCTTTCGAGTAAATTTTACTGAAAATTGATCCTAAAATAATGATGTTAATGTGAATATTAGATGTTCCAAATTATAATATAAATTAATATTAATTATAACCTTTTCAATTGCGTCTAAAAATAGTAAGCCACTATTGGATTATATCAACATAGAGTTTGCGAAGTTATATTCTAACCCTGTTGCTAATAAGACGTGAAAACCTACAACTAATTCCTTAGTTCAACCTAATATTTAAATTTTTATCTCAAATCAAAAAATAAATTAGCAGATATGCCAAGTTAAAGAATAATTTTTTAGGGCCCACGACTTACCCTTGGCGGACACATCTATCTAAGCGTCATCTCATCGGTAGCATCGTTTAGCTCGAAAGTTTTACGAAATTTCGCCCAATCGGATTGCTTATGATTGCAAGAAGAGTAGGTTACAAAGGAAAGATGGGTTAAAAAGATTCAAAACGATCGGAAGGGAACTTGAAAGCGCGAATTTGGTCAGGAGGAAACGAAGGGTGTGAAAACATGGTTGCCAGGATGCGGAGAAAGTTTCGGCAGCGACGAAACCGGAAGAAAATGCGGAAACTATGTCAGACGTATCGATCGCCGAAAGAAAGAGGTGTTTCTGGCACCAAAGAGTCGTGAAAAAAGAAATAAAAGAAGAGAGATGTAAAAGGGGTGCGTTAACGAACAGTAACACTCGATCCGATGCACGAGTCGTTTCTTCTTCTCTTTCTACACCATTGTTTTCCTTCCCTCGCATCCCTTTCTTTTACGCTCTGCCGTTACACGAATTTTCCGCGCTATTTCCGCTTTCTTTTCCCTTTGTGTTTGTCCTCTCGATCGACTGTTTCCTCTTCCCGCCCACTCTCTCTGCATGTTTACGTTCGGTTTACTTTCCCTTTGTCTTCTTCCGTTTTTAAAGCTCCTCTCTTTACACACATGCCTTTGTGCACGTTGTCGAATGCATGTATGGTTATCAGATCTAGAATAAAAACAGCACATATCAAGAAATGCAGAGGAAAACGTCTTGCAATTACAGAATGTCGTATGAGATGCGTGAATGTTAACGGAATATTTAAGTAAAGATTTTGCATATTTTATTATATTTTCACTTCTTAAGTGAGTGAGGTTATGAACCTGTTAAACTGATCTTTAAGAACTTCTAGCCCCTAAACAAGAGAAAAATTTACCTATTTAAGGTCTAAAAGGATATTTTGACGCCAATCACTGTTCACACTTTCTATTTCCAATTAGGTTTCCTCGTACACTTTCTATTTTGCGAATTTTTGGTTTACATTTAATAGGTCTTGAAAATATCCTCTCTCAAATGTTTTTCATGATTCTTTATTTTTAAAACCGTACTTTAATTATATTTAAGACGCAATTGTTGATTTCGTAAATGTTTAATATATCTCCGATCTCATTGTGCGAAAGTAAACAAGAATCTTTCCCTTTCCTTTTCAAATGCGAAAGATCTTTTGTCTACGGTTACCATTCTCTCGTAAGGAAATTAAAAGAAGCAGGAGACTTTTTTACCAATGCCGGAGAACTCTTTTGAGCTTTTAGAAATTTCGTTTGTAGAACTTAATTTACCCTCCAAATATTTTAATATAAAATAAACAATTTAACGAGATAGAGACAGATGAAAAGAGATCTCGCGTCTGAATTTCTCTTTCAAATGTGTCTCTGCCATTTTCTCCTTATTTTCCCACGCTTTTCCTTTTCTTTTCAGAGTTAATTAGTTTGCAGGGTCTTTTTTTTCTCTCACACTTTGATTGTCCACCTTATTTTTAATTTTGCCTTTTTTTCTTTGGTGCGGTTCAGTTATTTACTTTGTTTTCCTTTCATTGCTCTTTTATTTTTAAATTTTTGTCTCTCTCATACGGGTTTCCCATTTTTGAGACAATCTTGAATGCTCTCGATAACTATTTAAATTAAATTCCAAGAATTCTCTCTCAAGAGCAACAGTTTGCAGTGGAAACGTACGAAATACTATGAAATCCAGCTTTTCATTTGTGGAACTATTCTTGCTTCTTATTCTTTCTTTTCATAATAATTATCTTGTTTAAATCATTTGTATCATATTTCTCATAACAATGTTTCCGATAGCTTCTTAACTTTGAAAAGCACGATTTCAGTTAGATTCAATTAGCTCTAATGATATAAATTCGGCTTTTAGATACCTGGGTTCGAGTCTCAGTCCTCTGATTATATATTCTCGTCTATTTTATCCTATGATATAATTTCTTTCACTAAAATCCAGAATAGCTCAGTGTTATCTCTTTAGGTTAAAATTGAGTCACGAAGCATTTTGAGAAAAAATGAGCAATTTTTCATCACATCAGTGGAGTTAAATGAAGACTTGATGGGCTTAAATTTAAACAAATTCTCTTAAGGGAATTGCTACAGGTAACTATGGCACAATTTGATCTATTAAGGGTTACCAGGTGATATCCTTAAAAGCACCCAGCGTCACTGAAAATTATTCATTGTTAACTATGCGTTTAGCCATAAAGTTTGTCGTATTACACTCAGAATATTACAGGTGTTTAGACATGTATTGTAAGGTATCTCCGGTGATAGATAAATTTGCTTTAACTCTATTTTATAACCCTCTCTTTTCCTAAGACTTTTCTAAGTCTTGAATTAACCACGAAGTTATCTCCGCTTGCGATTAAAGTAATGCCACAACCAGGAAGTTCTCACCGCGTCCATATTGTACTTCCTTCCTCTCTCTTCAACAGCTCACTTTCATAAAAAAAATCCTTCCCATTCTTCCAAACCATTTCCACGTATCTCTTCCACCTGCCAATTTCCCTCTTTCTTCTAAACCAGCGTAAACTCCTCGCGAAAGCTCTTTTGTCTTCGCTACTTTGAAGTTCCCTCTTTTTCCCATCCCACGTCATTGCTAGTTTCATGCCACGCTTCGCCAATTACTTAGGACCCAAAACAGGAGGTTTTTCATCTCCTCTATGCCGAGGTAGGCTTTACGTGAAAAAAAAGGCGAGCGTAGCTACTTTACGTCTCTTCCCTTCCGGAACAAGGATTATCATCGAGGCGGTAGGGGATGTTTCGAAACCGAGGGAGAGATGATAAAAATGGCTTTGTTCAATTTCCACGATGATTACTTTGAAATTTACTACGATGTCTCAACGGGTGATATTCACCGGAAGAGAGGAGCGACTTGTACGTGGTGTTGGTGGAAAGAAAGTACAATAAAGCGAGGGAGGGAGACGGATCACGTCACGGCTCGGTCGGGTTGGATGAATGGAGCATTGTGTTCCGGATCTTAGCTAGCTCCCCGAATCCTCGCTTTTTCATACTCTTGAATACTCGAGTATACGCTTAGGAAAGATGAGGTACCCTGTTCCCAAAAATAGTGCTACTTCTTTCGTACGTCTCAAAGTTAGATGAATTTCAAAAGGTGTAATATCTCTCGTATCTTGAAAAGTTTTTGAATCTTAGTTTAAGATTACGATTAAAGAACATAGCTTTAATTAATCTCGTAAATAACAGCTAAAATTAGCTTAAGAAAGGCAATCGTAGTCTATGATATTTAAAAGAATCTCACTGAAGATTTAATTACACGAAAAAATTCGTTTGAAGCACTCGATTTACGTATTTGATTTCAATCCTTAATAGAATTTATAATCTAGTTATTCAAGTATACCCAAATCTGGATAAATATATTGTAAAATGGACTTAGTCTCTTGATCGTAATTCGAACGAAATTAAAATATTAAGCGCTTAATTTATGTGACGTTTCTCCAATTATGATACGTTTAATTTTCACTTTTAGCTATAAATTTCACGTATTTTATTAAATCTACGTGTTAGATAAATCATTAATTTTTCTCTTTATGAGAAACTGTTAACAAATAAAGACATTAAAGTGAAGACAAAGTTCATTACTCCGTAAGAGTCTATTAGAAGCAGATTGCGGTTTGTGATTCTTAAAAGAAGCTTAGAAAATCCGATTCACCATGATGGAGGTCAAAGCCCTTCGAGTGGAATGAAGAGGTACAAACACCACGAGAAAAAGAAATGCTTCAAGAGGAAGGCGTAGAAAAAAAAGATCGAGTGCAAAGCATACTGCACACGAGAGATAGCAAACGGACCTAATCAGAAGAAACGGACTTATTTGAAGAGGATTTTCCCTTTATTTAGGAAATTCTACGTCTTCAGTTGAACATTCCCTCTAGAACAACCCTTTTCTCTCTGTAGACGCCATCCAATCTTTTATTTCCTCCTGAGAGTGGAGGCGCCTTGAGCCATTAAAAAGTAAACTGAAGTCACGAATTGTCATGGAATTGCTGCTGTTGAATTTTCTCGGAGCTGCAATGTGTGATAGTGGAGAGTGTATTGCCTCTATGCTTCAGTGTACTCCGGATGTCAGGGAAGTTAATGAATCTGGGATTCTATTTAAAAAGTTAATTTAGATAGGGATTTTTAGAGCTTTTAATATATTACCTAGGTATTCTCGTTACTGAATTTTTGATTGATTGAAATAGATTGCTTTGAAATAAATTCTTAAATAATATTGGCCTATTGAGCTTCTTGCGGTAGTAAGTGTGAGGAGAAATTAGGGTTTTAAAACTACAGAGTTATGCTTTTTATTTCATGGATTTTATTCGATTTAATTTGGAAACAGAGGAAGTATTATCTAAGTTTTAATAAAAAGTAATCGCGTTTTAAAGACACCTAAAATAGCTAAGAACTCTTAAATATTAAAGTTAAATTTTTATCTAAGCTATTTTACGAACTGACTCGAAAGAGATCTTCAAAATTATTCTGAAAGTACTTCACTAAAGTGCCAAGAAAAAGATTGCCTTAAGTGCACAAGATCTTTCAACAGATTTAGAAGCTTTATCCTCCTTGCCTCTTAAGCTGCTATTCTTTCAAATTCTCTTTTTTTGTATTGCTCAATTTTTCGAATGCTTTTTCGACGAAATCGGATGATCAATTTTTTCCACTCTACAAATCAAACATTCGTAGTTCATAGTTTGACTCATACCTCTTGAATAACGGTAGGATTAAAGAACCCCAAACGATTTTATGCTCAACGAGACAGTAAATATATTAGAGCTTTTGACACCCTTACTGAAGAAGGAATAAGTTAAATGTAATTTGATTTTAGAAATCCATTAACTACAGTTGATACAACTATTAAGTATTGAATTAGTAATGAATCCTTGTTCTTGCTTAGGAATAGCGTACTCTACACTCAAGATTCAGCTCCTTTATTGTAATATATCCTCTCTTACACCTGAACACCTTCACTTTAATGTGACGCAATTCTTCCTTAGTTCATTCCCCTTACGATTAACATCTCCCTCGACAACCCCATCCGAACCCGTGTATCTCACCGCACAACAACGCACCTTTTCTGTCGCCTAACACAAAAACCCCTTCCCAACCTCCAGCCACTTAATTACGAGCGATTTCTATCTCGACGAATAAGATTTCGGAATGAGCTCGAAACTTTCCGGGAGTTAATGAGAAGCCTGGATTTTGACGCGGTGACTGGCTGAGACGCTGATATTTCCACGGAGACAATGTCCTTTGTCGATCCGTTCCGGGAAAGTGATAGAAGCTCCGATACCTTGCGTGAGGGAAAGAGTTTATCGCCGAATATGAAAAAGGATCTGTGAAGATGAAGCGTGCACGCAGCTGGATCTCTTTTTGCTGTGTGAGGTTGTTCTTTCAGCTCAACTCGTATCTTTAATCTCAGTTAAAATGGTCGTCATGATCGTTCAATGACAGTACTAATTCAGAACGAACTAATTCAGATCAAATTATTTTAATAGAAAAAGCATTCGGAGCTAATAATTTTCAAAGTTGATATATGTAGTAATCATAGAATCATAGCTCTTTTGCATAATCTAAACTAACAATTAGGGAGTATCTTAAAGTACTGACACGATTCAAAATAACAAATCATGGTTATATACGCAAAATGGGGAGAGAAGGCGGTAGATATTAACGCATTCGTATTGAAAGAGCTGTAGTTTAGTCATTATATTATAGGCTCGTCATATTAAACCATCTTGAGCTAGCGAGGAAATTAAAGTAATCATGAAAAGTATGTAAATGTAGATTGTAAAATAGGAGATTACATGATTTACACAAAATCCTTCGAGAGTTATTTGAAATTTGTGAATCAACAATTCATGAACCAGACGCTTATCAGCAAAATATACTTTAGAGAATAAAATCGAATTATATTCCTCTATGTAAAACAAAGAAAACTGTGAAATCATGTATCTAAAAACCATCAGTAACATGCTTTAAGGCTACAGAATTTATTTTTTAACGAAGGCCTTCACTTCAAATTTCACCACATTTTCCATTAAATATCCTCACGAGCAAATTTCTTGCCGGAATTCTCTTACAAAACAATAGTTTCCTACTAGCTCGTTCTAAAAGAGAATATCGCTCAATAGAAATAGCGATATTTCAACGCGACAAGGCACTCCAATAATTAATTGTTCGTCACATTCGCAGAATTCCTTCAAAGAGCGATCGGCAAGTACGAGCAAAACGTCTCTTTCATCAAAACAAATGCCTCGTTTATTTTCACTTCGAACTTAAATATTTGGAGGTCTTTGTCGCTTGCACTTCTGAATCTGGGAAAAGTAATTTGGAGAGAGTGAACGCATTCCTCCCAAAGGAGTGAACGCCCTCGATAAACATTAAGAGACCCGTTTGAGATTCTATCACAAAGGATAAAATAAGAACAATTTGGTCGTCGGATTCCGCTTCGTACAATCTCCGCCACGATTTTCTCTCAAAATCCCTTCGGCTTTCATTCGCGTACTATCAAAACCCCGAATGCAATATCTGAGCGACCGTAGAAACTTTTGCAATAATTCTTTCGTAGTATTTTTTCCGTATCTTCCGCTGAGATGTATTTAATTCTTTCGTTTTCTCAGGAGAAATTGAATTTTGTCCTGTTTATTGTTGGAAACGGTTCGAAGAATCGTTTATTTTCCAAGTTTAGCCTTTTTTTATTCTGATTGACTTTGGTCCTTATTTCTCTGAAAGGTCGTAATGATTTGCCTTTAAGTGAAGTTCGAATTGCGTTAGATTTTGTATCGTCTGGTGTTTTTTATTCTAATTTTGAATGTACCATTTGGATTTGGATGCAATAATTAGGCATGATCCTTTTAATTTCCTAATTGTCATTCGGTACTATAGAGAATTTTAAAGGTTTTATTTATTCCACAAATTTTCATGAGCTTATGGAGTTCTTTGGGATTTGTATTGAAAAGAAGGATTAAATGTACGTTACGTATTTATTTAAATGAATTTGAAACACTGTAAGGTTTAATTTATTCTCTTAAAATTGGGCTCCAAACCAAGATATATATTGTAGTTTTAAAAAATTGAGGGTACTCCACATCAAGTAAGATATACTTGTATATTCTCTTTGAAGGCTAAGAATTTGAGAACTCCCTAGAGATCTCAAGTACGTAACTCCTTATTTATACAACTCTTCATACAAATACCATTAATCAATTACTCGTTGCTGATGACACTAATTACAATCCTCTAACCTTAACAGCTCGACGTAATTCGTTTTTAAGTACGATTTCAAGGAAAGAGGGTAAATATAATGATATTAACAAGAATGGAAAATTATCTCGGCAGAAAACGAGACGAAATATTACGAATACAAATAAGACTACCGCCTTAAACGAGAAGAGCTTTTCGCTTCCTCAAGGGGACCATCAAACAAAAACCCACGCGACATCTAATTACGCCAATCAAGCGGGGGCTTGGGGTGTTTACCTTCGGGGAAAAACCAACCTCCCTCACTACCGATTCATCTCTGTATAAATATAATATCGCTCTGCCGAAGTCTTCCACAGAAGTCACAGTAGTCTTTATTCTTCCCAAAGAGAGTGGATCGCAAATAAAATTCAGAGCAAGACGTTTCCCCCTCTGCAAATTGGAGAATCAATTACACCCTTTTTCGTCTTGGGAGAGAGTCCTTTTGGAAGGTATATATAAAAAAACGTTCCCGTGAGAGCAGGCGTCGGAAAAGAAAAGCGAAATCTCCGCTAAACTATTTCCTTTTAAAAAAGGGGGCGGGATGACTGGGGAAGGGGAAAATGCAAACAAAATACGTATCGGAGTGGGGGTTAGCTTTCCTCTGATACACAAAGAGTGTCTCTCTTCTCTCCATCGCGGGGTGTATCTGCCTCAGAAGGAACGGAATCCCATCTCTCGTGCGTCATTTTTCCCCGGAAAATGTGTATCACTCGGGGTAAAGTGGATTCCAACCCCACCCATTCTCGTCTCGCATTCCATTCCTACATTTGCTGCCTGTTTGATATTCTCTCCCCCCCCCGCCCTCTATCTCTTTAAGGACTCGCTATAGTTCGGGCCTCTCCCACGCGAGGTCCTTCCACACGCTTCGGAAAGTTCTCGCTCGCACACACCCCCTACTCTGTATGGAATTACGATGGATTCCCAGTCAGCAGGTCCTTGTTGCAATTATCGAAGTGTGGGGTGACGAAAATATTTCAATTTGCTTCTGGTATATGGGCTTAATTGATCGAGAGTTGGAGATGAAATTACTATAAGATAACCGAGTCCTAAATATAACCTATCGTAATGTAGTATACATATCCAATATTAAGCATGAAATTACGTGATTGACAACTATAACTGATAATTCTATTGCTCAACGATGAATGAAAATTAATATAAATACGAAGTTTAATTTTTTTATATCAACGTAATTTGTCAGTCGTCCAATTAAAACTTTACGCAAAAGAAACCGTAACTGAATCTTTCATACTTATTTTTGTTTGTTTGTTATTTTATCATCTCCGTAGATTTTACATGTTTCACTAATATGGAAGCATTAGAAGTGTTCCAGACACCGAATAATTGCACGAAATATGTTGATACAAGTCGGTTATAAGTTCTAGGATATAACACACGCTTCTTTAGTTAAAAAAGGGGCGATTGAACAAAATATAAGATAAAATTATAGGTGAATGACAGAAAAATGCGATGTATAACAACAGTAATGAAATAATGACTCCATAAGATGATTGAATAAGCGATATACTTTCCGTAAAATTCGCGCGTTAAATGTATGGAGATATTTTCACCCTTGACATCAACTGACATTCCAACTAAACTAACTTCTCTTTGCTTAGCAACGCGTCAACTTATGAAAATTATTCACCGCCCCGAAATAGCACCAATCATCCCCATTCAACCATCTCCCATCCAGACCTGCGGTTGCAACTCCCGCACACCACGGCGCCCTATTTGACCCAGCTCTCTCTCTCTCTCCAAGATATCTCAGCCCAGTTTCCTCGGCGTTAACGATCCCCTAGGCACTATATTCCAACCACACTTTCCCTCAACCTCCTTATTATTCCGAGTCTGTCACACTCCCAATCCTTCTGCCGATACCTCCATATGCCACAACAGGGCTTTCACTCACAGCACGCTACCACGCAGCACGGCCGTACACCCAAAAAAAGTATCCCTCCCCCTCATCTTTTTCTCTGATTACATCTCCGACTGCTTTGACCCTCTTAACTTCAAAACCTCCCTCGAAGACGTCTCTTTCCGCTACTCCGAGTTGCGTCTCCACCGGAATCCACCTCTGTCATCTTCCTTAGTCCCCTTGCCTCTCTATCCCATAGTTCTACACCCACTCCCCTTGCTTCTTTGTATTCTACGCAGGTCCATCTTTACGCTTCCTAAGAGTGACGCGTTGTGCTCGGAATTCATTGGTGACGTGTTTTGGGGAGGGATTGATGCGTATTAATATATCGAAGGTCGAATCAGTGAGTTAGCGATATATGTATGTTTTGAACTTTGACTGGTCTCTGGTATCTAATTAATGTATGAGATATAAGGGATCACTAATTTATAGATTTTTTATCGTATTAGGTTTTTAAATCGTATTAATGTAATTTGAGTGTCTTACATCGTTGATGTCACCTAACATTCAGACTGCCTTATTTTTTTGCGGAACATTTTATATTATATATGTTCTTTATAAATGTTACTAAAACGAGCTACTGATATATGTTGTAATATTAGTCAGTATGGAAGATGTACCTGATAAAGAATAAAATGTGCAATTTTTATGGTTAATAATAGTGTACTAATACGACGAAAAATTGCGTACAAGTTTAACTTAGGGTTAAGTTATTAACGCCGTTGCTCAAGCAGAGATTTTGTATTGGTTAAAAATAATAAACAATGCAATTATTATATAATTATTAATTTCTGCGGTGAATTTTTATTGACGCATTGTCCAAAATTTAAATTTATTTTTGCATAAATCGTTCTGTAAACTATACCAAAAATAGCATATTTATTTAAATTTGACTCATTTTTCCACAAAGACTACACAAATATTAAAAAAGGAAGGGATAATATTACGTCTCTTTATTTTCTTTTCTAGCAAACTATAAGGCATAAACTCCCTTTAAATTTTTCTCTATTAATTTACAATCCCGTTAAATGCATTCTATTTTGAGTCTTTCAAAAGCTCAGTCCAAGTATTTTACGTCAGCTCCATTTATTTATATCTTTTTATTTCAATCATTTGGGCATTATTTCTGTCTATTTAATTGATATCTAAAGGAAACGATGTCGAAACGAGGCTACACTCCTCCCACAGAAGTCGATGACATCGTACGGATGTGGACCACATGCTGCCATCTCCCCTCTTTCATCCTATTTTATCCGATTTCCCTCTATTCATTCCTCCCCTTCTTCCAAAGCGGGACACTCTAATCATTTCCCCTTTTAAACTCCTCTTCCTTATATTTTATTCCCTCTTGAGCTCCGTGCGTGGAATGTTCGACGTCACGCTCCGCTGCCGATTGATGCTCCCTCCCTTTATATATACGTTCTTCTTAAGCGATTTCTCCTTATTTCTTTCCCCGTCTCTTTCATCCCCTCTGTCTTCCCAATAAGAAGAGGGCGCTCGCTTTATGCCCACGTCCTCCGCCTGCGGAGTGTGTATCGGAAAAGAGGGATTAAATTTTTCAAGGCGAGAGTTTCTTTTTACGTGATTTTTGTCGGCGGTTTAGGAACACAATCGCAGAGATGTCGTTTGATGGCGGAGAACGAGTCTAGTACGTGATTTTTTTTCTTTTCTCTCTTTGGTGTTTTGGAATGAGGGCGTATCCTAGGGAGACTATTGTTGTTGAAAGTAAAAGTTACGAGTGATTATTTTATAGTTTAAGGTTCAGAATTGATTGTATCGAAAGAGATTGTTATGCAAGACTGGAAGTATTGGTGTTTAATTTATTTTAGTATCAATAGCTTTTTGATCAAATGACATTCAGCGAAGAGATAAGCTCATATTAGTTTTGCAAAGTAGAAGAAACGCTAAATACGAGATGTAATTTATTTCAATTCTTAAACGATATATTTATGGTCTGAAATTTATGAAGAATCAAATTGATTTTTTAGTTTTAGAGAGGCTAATACTTTATAATGCTGTCTCATGTCTGTAATAATTTTCAATCATAAAGTTACGTAATTACTTGTGGAGCTAATCACTGAACTGTAAGTAATATTTTAAACATAAAAAGATGTACGTTGTGTAGGGGAACAGATCAGAATATCAATCTTTTTCTCAGCTAAAAATTATGTTGCTTATAACAAATTGTTTCGCATTCAATATTAATCGGTATATGCTTCAACTCTTTATTGCAATGAACTAAATTTTAAATTGTAAGATAAAATATCAGAATGAATAGGATTAAAAAATTAACTTTTGGGTAACCAAGGAAGCAGATAATAGTAAATAAATATGATAGAAAATAGGCTGACAATAAGAAACTGTAAAATCCTCCAGTAGAAATACATTCCGTAAAATATACGCTGTAAAATAACTTCCAGTTTGTATTGACGGATAAAAAGTGCATAAAAATGTAAATATATAGAAGAGAGGTATATACAGGATACAAAAGCTGAGGAATTTTTACAGCTATAAGTTGCATCATAAGCTTAGGACAGCTTTAATTTTTCTTTCGGCACCTTGCAACGTATTTATCTCCACCGCTTTTAATGTCCTAGCTGGATGATATTCTTTCGTCCAAATTCAACCCATCAATTTGGCTGAAATTTCCCAGAAGGGTATTTGCGAAACCAAGGAAAATCGCCCCTAAGTCAGTTAAATCCGCAGGTTCAGAAATTACATTTCTGCGGCACATACGCTCCCCCTGACCTACTTAAAAGGTCCGAACGTACGATTCTGTCAACCAAAAGGACTTCATAGTTGAAAAATACTGCATTTCCCTCGAGAATTTATTACGGGAACTAACAACGTTTGGCCCTCTCAATTTGCAGTTTGGCAAATTGAATTCCGCTGCTTGCTTTCTGAGGGGAATTTTCTTCAAAGCTCGTGTTTCGTAGCTCAGATTCGTTTCTGAAAGGGCTGTCACGTAATGATTTCATTTACGATTTTTCTCGTAAAATGCAGTTCTCTGTTCTCAGTCCCTCAGTGTTTGTCGAGAGCTATAAATAGTCCACTCGAATGTAATGCTCGTATAGAGTTATTTGTCGTATGTTAGCGTATAAAGTAATATTTCCGAATTCTTTCAATACGTTCAATTGATTTAAGTTTATAGTGTGTTATTGAATGAGAAGAACAAAATCAATTTGGTTTAACGAGGTTTGGATTCAATCTCTGATTGATTTTGAAGAAAGAAATGTTTAATAATTCATTAAGTACGTTCTAATAGGTGTGAACATCTTCAATATAGCAAAAAATATAAATTTTTCGGCCCAATATTCATGCATAAGCTTTATTCCATTAATTGCAATGCTCATTAATGAAATAATTCATTCGTCCTTCTATTTTTTGGGAGAAACAGATTCTTAAAACGGTTTTTACTTTAAAATTCCTTTTTTATGAATACTATTGAAATATAGAGATATATACTGAATAAATCTTACTTTAAAAAATACTACACGCATTAATATATATGTATATAAATCTTTTAACCCTAACATATGAACTTGCTAATGTTTGAATAGATCGTAGCTTTCCATTTGGGAATCAAAAACACCATTTCTTCACCACCGCTCCGGATGTGACGTCATTTGATTACGAGATCACACACTTGACTTTTTAGTCGTGATGGAGGATATCGGAGCTCCATCAAATAATTCAGTCCCCTTTTCTATCGACAGAACTCGCGGATAAAATAATTCCTCCAAATGGGATTGGCCTGTAATGATAAATAATTCGGTGTCCTAAATAACGATCTGTAGTCGGAGAGCTTTTTCGTTTTAAATCGATCGAATTCGTTCAGCTCGAAAGTTTTCAGAAGTCGCGATTGATTCGCCAAACCGAATTATGGGAATTGTGCTAATTGAAAGTTTCTGTTTTGGGTCGCTTTTTCAATTAAGGAAAGAAAGTAGAATAATTAAAAGGGTGCGGATATAATGGAAAGAAGACGGATTTCTAGTCTTATAATAACGATGTGACAGTTATTTTTTAACTTAATTGTCTCCCTCATTTAAGATATATGTACGTTTAAGTCTCCTAAATATAACTTTAAGTAAATCTTAAGTAATATTCTAAATAAATATATTGGTATCAGAATTAATTTTCTTCTTCTATCAAGGACGAATTGCGAAAAAATTGAGAATTCCGTAATACAGCGGTAGTATGGGTTATAAATATACGAGAAAGAAATTTATCTGCATTATCATTGAAAGGTATAAAATTACATATTTCAATTCAAGAATTAAAATAATTATAAACCAAAACTTATTTAGTTTCTCAATTAAAGTTCATCGGGTTTGAAATGCTGCATCGAGAGTTGTCACCGCGCGCTTATTTCGTTACCTGAAAATTTACCACGAAACGTATTTATGAACATGACGCGTCCTCTACTGATTAAATTATCAAACCGTGTCTGCATATGTGTGCACACCCATTACGCGCTCCCTGATGGTTTTAGCCAAACAAGGATTGTACCCTAATTTCATTACGCTGATTCATAATCGAAAGATGAAACATTTGTCATGCTCTTTAAATTAATAGGTTTAACTAGACGGTAAGAACTTAAATAAGTACATATGTTCACTATAATGCTATATCAGTTGGGATAATGAATGTGTTTGCCATAAGGAATAGGTTTTCTATGTGTTCGTAGACCAAGCACGAATTGACCTAGTCACGAATGCAATCGGCTGATACATGTATATCTTCCTGTAGTTCAAACAGGTTATTCCCATTCCCTTCCAACGCTAAATTAGCGCAAACAGATAGCAAAGACGCGTATGAAAATGTTGATCGAGCGCTTTCTCGGAAAACACCATCAATTTCATCCACGTTTTCTGTCCGAATCAGCCAATTCCTAGATTAGGTCCATGAATCATGCGCCTGCGATCAAAAAAAAGACGCAATTTCGAGAATTGGCCTTCCGCACGTGTGTGTGCAGATACCACGGCGTACGTCGGAGTGCATCGCTTATTAGCGCTAAGAGATTAGGTTATGCAAGTAAAAGGAGAAATGAAAGATGTGGAATTAGAGGGAGCGCGTAGATCGGGTTCCAATTCCCAGAAATTGGCTCGTGCGATATTCCATTCTAATTAGTCGTCGATCAGTGTTGACCTCTATGAGGCCTTTGGGAAATAAGGGGCGCTCTAATCTCACGTTTATGGCTCCTAAATCTTACGCGGGCGATAACTGGAATTGTTCTAAAATCGATCTCACGGCGGGATAAGGGATCGGGTCCTTGTACAATTCTCCCTCCAATCAACGGAGGAATCGCTATTTATCAAGCGGAGGAGAGGTTTTGAGCCTCGAATTAGCAGTGCGAGTTGGAATTTCATTATAACAAACGTCTCCAGGAGGTCAGGATGACGGTTCCCACTGTGGATGATTTAGAGACTATGGATGCGGACGAAAATCCTGCCAGCCTTCACTGTTACCGTAGGAGGAGTGAACTATTTCAGCTTGAAAGTGATATTCTGTCTCTCTCGTTGATTAAATTCAAAAACACAAATAGTCTAAATGTTTATCACTCTTACCTGCAGCTATTTAAGAGTTATTTTAATATAGTTATGATTTTATTTGCTCTGAATTTGGAAATCTATTTGCGTAAATGTTTTATAATGTACATATCTACATTAATTACATCGTTTTGTAAAGACAAATTTTAATATCGAGAGAGGAGTCATGTATACTTCCTCTGTTTAGTTAATTTAGATTTTAATTAATGAAATTTTATTATTGAGATCGTTTTTTATGATAAGTTTTAGACCATAGGAACTTCATGTCTTTTTTTAATATAGATATGGAATATATAACCTGATACTCTTGCTATTAATCATTAAAGGTACACGTATTTAATACAGAAAATAAATTAGTTGATTATTGTACTATTCCGTAAGTAATATCTGCTTAAGTGAAATAAATCTAGACTTCAGGGACACAAAAATTTTAGTCATTCTGCAATCAAAAGAAATCAATGCTCAAATAAAAATGTAATCAATTATTTATAGACTCCTTCAAATTAGTAGTTTGATTCAAATAGGATATAAGCTTCCTAATAATAAAGATCAATAGAAAGGTTAATGTGAAACTATGCTTTATTATGTATGATGTGCAGAGAGTAATGTATGTGAGTATATATACTATATAGGTCATATATTAATGGATTCTAAAGACACTAAATTTATGCTAATTGCTTATACGGAATTCTGACAGTTAACCAGTGCGAGATATCCACATCCATTCTCAAACTTACTACGTTGATCCTCACGTAATGCAGAACGGTATCCAGGCAGCGGTCACCCATCGTCTCCAAGCGGTTAGCCATTTAGCGAACTCATGCGCGAAGTATACATCACCTTAGGTGTCCCACCGCGTGTTTATGGGCTCATTTTTATACTCGGCGTGGGGATAAGTGGTTCGCTCACAGAAAAGCCGTTCCCAACGCGGCATGAATCCACCGACCTCGTTAAACACGCCTGAGAACCTGGATTTACCCACACAAGCGGAATTTTTTAACCTTTTTCCGTCGACGTGGAAGACTTTTGAACCTCTCGGTCACTCGAAAAAATAAATTGATACACGAGAGTGTCTCCGTGTGATGATGGGAAGTTTGCATCTGATAGGGCTACGTATACATATTTTGATACGTTCAGGTAATGGAGAAGCTAACCCTTTTGGATTTTTTTCGTTTTTTCTTTTTGGTTACTCTCCTGTTTATCGCCCGCGAAAGCGGAACCTAGGAAAAAGGATTTTTTTAAAAGTTCTGCTCTTTTCCTCGTGTCCCGTAAAAGTGAGGGCGGTATCAACATTTTTGTTTGAAATTTTAATCGGTTTTGGAGTGTCCGGGACCCAAAGGGAAAAGTAATGCAAAGGACGCTGCAGTTTACTCCGCGTTGAGGTATAGCTTTATATATATATATCGCCGCCTCAGCAGAGAGAATCGTAATGTGTGTGTTTTTTCGCGGAAAAGAGGTCGGCATCTTCGGTATGTTTTTCCCGCCAAGTTGCGACCCGAACGCAATTAAGTTCGCGAGGTTTTTACTTTTTAAAGATGCCCATAGATGGAGTTCAAAGCGATCGCTTTTGACGGAATCTATGCTATTTAGGAACGATTTGAATATCAGATCTCTGTACATAAAAATAGGATCTGTTTACTATTGCATTAGTAGTGAAATAATAGGAATAGTAAAAGTTCTAACTTTTATTTTAATATTAAAAAAATTTACTGAGTCACAATACAGTATTTATAAATTGTGTATGTGCCGTACGAATCTTTATAATTTATTCATTACCTAGTTTATCTGATAGAAAAGTATGGTGCTGTGAAATCACATTTCTTAATACATTCTATTTGTTGAGATAAGAAGAATACTTCTGTATCAAACACATGTGTACATTAGAAACTTAAATTTGATTCAATTACGGCAGAAATCTCGTATATTTTTTAGGAAGTATAATGATATTAGATCCGTATTATATATAGTTTTCAAAACTGTAGTTTCAAAGTTTTCAAAATATTTTCAAATCGACTAAAAATTTCTGTGCAGCTCAGAAATTTAAAGTTAGAACGCAAAATTTAGCCTCTATTCGAAAAAAGAATCCTTAGTACGTAAGTAAATAATAATAATTTTTGAGTTTTAAAATAAAACGATTAACTATGGATTCATTTAATATTTGCGTAATTGTCTAAGTGCAATATTTCAATCGTAGTCGAACTTTTCACGACTCCACTGCATCAGAACCAACTGCAGAAACCTTAGAGAGAGTCAGAAATGACGCGACATTTCTGCGAGATGGATGATCCCCCTTTGATGTAAGGCCTCAGAAGGTTTCGCCCTAACATCTCAGTTTCATCACCCGACGGTGAAATTCCGCGTATCCTTGACGCCTCCGGTGTTCTCGCGAAACGTTGCAAAAAAGCGCGAATGTGCCGTATAGGAAATCGGTAGAAATGTGTCGACACATGTGCCGCCTAATTCAAGCGATGGAGACTTTGGAAAAGCCCTTTTCATTCCGATTTTGCCGTTTGATCCCCTGAGCGCAGATGGCGCGGTGTTCCCAGAGCTTTTTTTCTCAAGTCTCACGTATAAGAAATTGAGTATCAGGTGCAAGGAAGAGTTGCACACAGACGGACTCAAGGAGGAGGCCTCTTTTTCTTTTGATACATGGAGGTGATCTACGCCCGCATCTGACTCCACGGAGACGTACGTACGTTTTTGTGAGCTGTTGATTCTCTTCGCGAGACATTCATCTCGTGAATCTTTTGGAGGATTTTGAAGGGAAATATAGGAGAGATGTCTTACGACTGCCGTTCTGTCTTACTCTTGATGCCACACGTTTCGTCGTTCTGGTGCAACACGGATGAGAAATGACGTTTTATATTTTATTATTTTTGCATATGTTGTTTTGTATGGGATGCTAAATATACGTACTTCGGTTCATGGAGAGAACATATTTTTGTTTCATATTTGAGCCATTTCGTGCTTATTTCAATGATTATTGGATATTGCAAAGCACTTCAATCATGGTAGATAAGGAAAACAAGTCTTCATAGCATTATGTTTTACCCTATCAAAGTGCTTTTTTAGTAATGAAAGGAAACTATCTTTCGTAAAATACATATAGAGCCACTTATATTTTAGTTTTAATTTATTAATGAATAAGTAATTTTTATGCTCAAACACTAAGACGTACTGACGTACGCAACAATTTTAAAGTAGTTAGAATCTCTTCTTTTTATTAGAAGATTAAGAAAAAACTTTGAGAGGTATTCTAAAGAACTTTTCCTTGGCGAAAGTTGAAGATTAAAAAGTTGAATAATTCAACATAGTATCTCTGTATATAATATTATAGCATTACATTATATATATATATATATATATATATATATATATATATATATATATATATATATATATATATATATATATATATATATATATATATATATATATATATGCATACATTCAATGATGAAAAGCTTGAATTTAATGTCAGAATTTTATTAAGAATTATGGAAAATGTATTCTTACTTAAGCTAACACTGTGTTTGATATGCAATTACGTAGCTAAAGTCAACAAAAGGTAAGCTATTCCTAATCAAAATAATTCTAACACCTTGAAGATGAATTATATGTACTGTCAAGCCTTCTGATGAGATATTTTTGAATTTTAAAACTTGGATGTAAGTATTCGAGTGCATCTCTCCTAGAATCAATCATCTTCAGTAAAATCGTACTTCTTGCAAGTTGTCTTGGGTTTAAATATATCCTAGGGTTGCTTTGAACCCAACCCTATCACCCTTAGACATTGGGAAACCAGTTCTTCATTAGGGCCCTCCCTCTTTGATCTGACATCCACGCGAATGCCTCTTCAAAGGGAAGGTAGCATCAGGTGTCGAGATGCCTTCGGAGGGGACTAAAGATTGCAAAGGTGACAGCGTGTGTTCGAACGAAAAGAGAACTCGAGATTTGTCGCAGATCGCGATAAGATACAGCTTTTGGAGCAGCAGGTGGAAGGAGGCCGGATATTTGAAACAGGAGGGTTGGAAGTTTGGAAGGTGTTGGGGCAGTGTGGTTAAGCGAAAGCTATCGGCAAAGGAGATGATGGAAAAGTTGGTTTCCAAAGGAGTTGTTGAGTACGTACAGAGGAGATGATGGGTTATTTTGGTTCCTCAGAAGCGTAGTTCTAAGTTACAGAAGATTGCAAAGCCTGAGTTTGCAAAAGTTTGCAAAAAGTTTTGCTCGATTGTGGAGGTAATTAGAAAGTGATGCTATATGTTTGGTTTGTGTTTTTTAGCTGATTTTACAGAGTTTCGCGTTGTTTAGTCTACGTTTTTTTTTCAAAATTTTTGACTTATTTGGGGTTGATGCAAATGTAATTCTAATATGAAATCTCATCTGGAGATCTAGTTTTTGAAAATATTCAATCGGTTATATTTCATTCTTAACTTTAAAATTCTCTTATTCTCATTATTATTTTCATTTATAGTCTAATTTAAATACATACAGATATCTATATATGATCGTGTATGTAGAGCGCCACCCACGTAAACTAAGATCTGCATTTATATTACTACTGGTAATTTTTAGGAAGTATTAATTTACTCCATTGCTCATATATATAAACCAAACGAGATTATAATTATGTTTGGCTTAATAAGAATTTCCCTATTAAAGACGTTAAGGGAATGATTATTACTTGACTTAATACATTCAGTTCATTACTACTAAATTAAGTTTATTATAAATCTTCTATCATAAATATTCCATTTGCAATCGAAGAAAAAGTTGAACATAATTCTTCGTTAGTTCTTTATACATACAACAACTAATAAAGAACAATTCAAATAACAATTAAATAAATATTCAACCTTATTATCCATTAACCATCGACTAAGGTGCTGAATGAAATTCATCATTAATTCTTTAGGAATATAAAAAATAATTAAATAATAATTAAAATAACAACAATGAAGCAGATATTCAACCGCACAGAAAACTAATATATATTGCGTTAATACCAAGCAGACACCTTGTAGCAAAGGAATAGTTCCATAAAAAAGTACAAGGTAGATCAAAAGTTTCGGCAAAACGTCTCTTTCCCGCAGACGTATGCTCCCGTGAAATAACCATAATTCCCATCCTTTTCGAGTGAATCTGTGAAAACCGGCGGCAGTTCGGAACGTTTTACGCGACACTCAAACGATTAGGACAGACCCATTGAAGAGGGAATCCGCCTTAACGAGAGCGTTGAGTGATGAAGTCTGGTTTTTAGGGCTCCATAAAACAGCTTCCTTACGCGCCAAAAACGACTCAGGAAAACTCCGAGAATGATCCGCGCAGTAGCGGTCGACTCAAAAGTTCTCAAAGTTTCGGAGTCTAATTAGAATCTCTTTCGGCAATCGAGTGTTTCGCTTACATTAGTAAGCGATTACCGTTCGAGAATATGTATATATCGTAAACAACAACAGAGAAGTGCTTCGCTTCTCGAGATGATACGCTCATTTGTTTTGAAGTCCTCGCGAAAAGTTTATCGTGAGTCTAATGATCTCTCGCGGTGTTTTTTTTGTTGTACAGCGGGAGGAATGCAAATTGATCATATCTTAGTATTCCGTCCAAGGGTGCGGTGCTCTTGATGGAATTGCTAAGCGAAAACTTTTCCCATGATTTAGCTTTCTTACGGAGTGTTTCAACCAGGTTCCACGAATATAAAACGCCTGGAAACTCATGTTTGTCTCGTAGAACTTTACTTTTTATTTTGTGTGGGATTGTGATTAAGTTCTTGAATATCTTTAGCAGTTAGAATTACATCTCCAAACAATTTGAAATTTTTAACTTTACGTTACTCGCTACAGATTTCTATTTCGAATAAAAAATTATTAGTAGTCCAATTCATTTCAGTTAAAGCATAGTATAGCAATGTTGGAATTTAGAGAGTTTTATATTCTAATTTTCATTAAAAAAAATAAAATTTTTGAACAATAATTAAAGAATCAAAGTGTTCTCGTAAATAACGTATACATACGATGTTTGTATTCAACAAAAAATACTTTTAAAATAATTGTTAAGCTTTCAACAAAATAAAGTTAATTATTTATAAGCAATTAAATTTTTTTTCCATTTGCGATATATTTATATACCCATAGATATGATCATAAAAGCTACTTGTATGGTGTTAGTTATGTTTCTTACATTCCCTTGAGTCTCATTTTATATTCCTCGATTAAAAAGAGATTTCACAGCCATAGTAGAGAAATAAACACTTCTTAAATAACGAAAGAAATAACTATAGTTTGATATCAGCTAGAAAAATCCCTCGATACGCAAGGAAAACCTGCATGAGTTCATTATTATTTGATCCAATATCCTTTGATTCTGAATATTAAAGCTCAGAGCGTTGAAATACCAATCTTCTTTTTCTTTACATGCAAATCGCATGAAGTCCCGCAGGTTTCTAATAACTAGCCCAGCGTTACTATGGTTGCACTATTATTAGCGACTAGGAAGATAGACGAATCTGCATCTGAAAGAACCTCTGAGTGTCCTTCAAGTTTTTAAGAATCGCAATATTTTATTATTTTTCTCTTCATAATTTCATCAAGCTGAAAGAAAATGTCTTCGCGACATTGAAATAACAATTTCAAACGTAGTCGGCGATGAAAATGACGCACTTCGTTTTATATCTCCAAGGAAACTGGGTCAGCTTGAGTAATTCATCCGTGCGAATACTTGTTAATCCGCGTAATTTTATCCGGCATTCTTTCTCTCGAAGACGCGCAGTATTTTTACATCGCGAATCCAATTATAAGTTTTCTTTCGCGAAAAAAGAAACTTCCACTCCCCTCACCGAGCTCCCTCGAGTCGATACTCCTTCCTTTCCTCTGCAAAGGAGAAGAAATTCGCCTGTTTCTAGAACATAAAAGGTGGTCACCGTACGAGATAGTAATCAGTAGACTCTTACCCGTGTTCAGCTAAGGGAAGAGTCATTAAAGGTTCAACTCTCTTCCCTCAGTAGGCCAAAATCTCGCCTTTTGCGAGAATGTTTATCGCAAAAGGCGAGATCCATGCATCATCCGGTCTCCGTAATTGGCATCGAATGGATATTCATGGGAATCTGCAAGCTCTCTCTCTCTCTCTTTCTGTTCCACTCCAGCATTTTATGACTCGAAAGGATTCGAATATATCCCCCAAGGCTCGGAGCTCCCATTATCGAAGATTTCCCGGCATTCAAATCGAATTTCTTCTCATGAAAAAATTCGTTCGTTTTCCCCCGCCATCGACGACCCTTTCATATTCCTCCTTTTCTTATTTCGGGGCCAATATTCTGTTCCGTATCCTTCCCAAATTCTCTTTCCTTTACTAAGAGAAGCGATTCTCTCGTCCTATTATTTCCGAACTTCTTTGGCGAATCGTTTTCTCTATTGTAAACTCTTTCGTCGATGTGTGGGCACTTTTTTGCTTAGGTTACGTTTTATCGTCATCTAACGTATTGGATGTAGAATGATAAACAGTTACGAGTATTAAGAGTTTTATATTTTATATTTGTTTGACATTGATGGGAATTAGACTCAGCATTGTTACCAAGTGTAATCGTATCCTATAATTGAATATATATTTAGATGGGAACGTATTTAACGTAACGTAACGACATAAATGTCTACTTCGTATAGAATAAAATTCTAAAATATTGAATTATAAATTCACGTGATGAAATATGTATTATAATCTATTTATGACAAAGGATATTATAATATATAATTAATGATACAAATATTGAGACTAAAAATGATTATTTGTGCAACTATTAAACGATTCACGATAGCACATGTATTATATATTATTGATTCGTTTCTAACTGAAGGTTGATTTACCCAGAAAGGTTGGTAGAAAGTATTAGAACAAACATTTAGTCAGAATTGAATAGAAGCCAGGTCATAAAATAGAAAAAAAATTATTAATCGAATCTTTTATATAATAAGCGATAGTATAAGGAACTAGCGGAAGTCTCTCTTTTATTCCCAAGATTTAAATCAATTTTTCCCAATTCAGAACTGCCTATTACGTTAGACCGATTCCTTCAAACCCATCGGTAATTACCTTCGATGTGTTTCGATAACTCAACCGTTCCGTCACTTTCACATCCCCCTTCGAAAGAATCCCTCTTTTATCGACCAATTCCGCTTTCTTCATCCCCTTCTCCACTTAGCCCCGAGATATAGGTTCCGTAATGATCTGTCGTCAGCATGGCTACCTCTCGGACTCAGCTCTAGCAGAGCCACCGCCTGGAAAGCGGTTCCCTTATTCAGCCAATCTTTGGACCATACGTACACCCTCCTCCTCTTTCTCTACGCTCATCAGATGGCCCCCATCCCTTCTTCAAGTTAGCGGCACCCTTCCGCTTTTCTAACTCGAACGCCCAAGGATAACCTTATTTTCTCAAAACAAGACGTAAACAAGCCGGGATTTCTGACCGGGAGCCTTACGGCCGAAATTTCGGTGAAAAAGGTTGAATGGTTCCCATCGAGTTGTACGTATTTACTGTTTGTGATGGAATGATACGAGAAGCCAGAAGTTTGTTTAAAGTAAAAGTTGGATGTATTTAGTACAATAATGCGTAATTTATGCTGCCTGCACCTCTGATAATATCCTAAAGGTTTTGATTATTATTTTTCGTGTACTCTTCTGTTTTTTAGTACTTTACATCATCTTCAGTGTAATGTGTATCAATCATATCTCGAATTTCTTTTCCTGTAATCGTAGCTGCGTTTCTTATTACATATAGTATATTTATATTATATTTTTTACATCCCTCTACTCTTTGTATTTTTACTTATTGTTTTTTTACTTAGTCGCTTTTCGTGTAAATATATTTTCATAATAGTACTTGAGTACATATATTTAAATAGATAGTAAAATAGTTCAATATACATACACAAGGTTTGGAAATGAGACCGATTAGGTTCTGGTCAATGGATGGCTATATATTTGTTTTAAGTACGTTTAATAGGGCATAAGTTCTGGTTGTCAGCAATCAGCAGTGAATTTATCGCACAGGTTCATCGCTCAGTTGATTAATCGAATCAATAAAAAGTAAAATGATCCACACAAATTAATTTTGAAATTTTTATTATATTGGCTATTTTAACTATTGACGTGATATCAATCGGAGCAATAAACTGGTTAATTTACGAATATTTATTTTATTTATTCCATCCATTCATTTAAATTAGCCCAATTTTCAGCCTCAACTAACAATTAAAATAGAATATAAATTGTTTTCAATAAATTTTAATTAGTAATTTAATATCATATTTTTTGTTTGATTATTAAAATTGGCCTAAAGTTACAACCGATTGGGCGTGAAATTTCGTGATTTAACCGCGAAAAATTATTAAATGCGACACATAGCAACCATATTTATTAATTATTTTCAACGTCATATTCCAATTAATATAAATCTCTTCAATAATTATTTTATAATAAATATATTTTCAACAGAATATGAGTAGAGTTTTTCGGTGTTTAATGTCCATCAATTGTCTGTCGGTCAAGTTGGGTGTCGGTCAAGTGGGATGTCGGTCAAACGTCTTCATGAATAAAGCAAGCATGAACTGACCCTTTCTTTTGAAAAAGCCTTTTCGCATTGTATTTACTTAATCACTCCCACGAAGTAGGTATTCCAGAAAGCAGATTAGGCAAACCCGGACAAATTGCAGTTCCGGGGAATTTTTCCGGGGCACTGAGCGAAAATCCGGCACCGTACCGGTATTTCCGCTACGTTAGCCTCACCTTCGACCTATTGCCTTTCCCTCTCTAATCTCATACCTCCGGATCCCAAACACTTCCCAGAACAACGGCCTCGATTGACCACTTCTCCAGACTCCATAACGGCGATGCCCCCCAATGGGTTTTTTTTAAAGGAGAAAAAGGAAGGATTGGCGTTCCGTGACGCTTTAACTTTAACTTCGGTCCCTTCATCTCACGGTTCACCGAGTATTGTTTACGGAAGGGGTTTTAAGCCCCGTATCCACGGAGACGGGTGTGTTTTTTTTATTCCTCTTTGCTTATATGAGTCCCCCCCACACGAGTGGGGAATTATGCAGTGACTGTTATCGGGAAAAGAGGGATTTATGGAGATTCTCCGATTTTGAAGTGATGAGGGAGGTTATAGGATGGTGTCGCCTCTGTGTCGGTTATAGAGAAGTGGGGAATTGCGTAGCTCAAAGCTTTTTCTTCGAGGAACGCTTTATAGGAAACTTTCAGGAAGTGGCCCACTTACGTACGAATAAATGTTGGTATTGATTTGTGATTTAAATTAAAAGTTTTTCTGGTCTACTAAATGATTGGTTTCTTTGGATGGATAATCAATGTAACTAAGGTCGTAAGCTTCGTTATCTCTCCATTATTTCTCTGCAAAGGTCAAAGGTTAGAACCTTTTTGAGGCATTACGAAATAAAGCTTTGAGCGATTACCAGCGATTTATTTGAATGTGAGATTATTTGTTTGCAAAAGGAATTAGAAGAAAAGAAGCAAAGAGGATATTCGAATCAATTTGCGTTTTGTATAAATATATCGGTTATCATACGAACTAAGTAAAAGTTAAGGCCTAAGTAATAATATGAATTAGAAAACAAATGACAATATAACCATTTTTCCATATCTAAATAAAAATTATTTACGAATTACTTTTATTAAGATTTTATTGAAATTAAAATTCTGTTTTCGTTCATTTGATTTTTAAACTTCTAAAGAGAAAAATGCATTTTTAATGATACAAGATTTAACTATTGTTTGCTATACTATGAAATGTTGGCCAGTAGTTTAATCAGTTCTCTAAATTCAAGCAAATTTCTTTCAACACAAAATGTATTGCGATGTTTACGAATAACTAATTTATTCGCAAGAACATACTTTAGCGTACCCTTTTATGTCTATCATACATTTAATTAGAGATAATTGGGTGATTGAGTAAATGAGGAAATCAGATTTACTGAGCTCATGCTATTCTATCAGTGTGCACTTCCACTAAATACTCCTAGATTAAAATTCACCGCATTATATTTCCAATGACTTCCGGTAAATGACAAAAGGGTATATAAAGTAGGATCAGTTGAGCTGACGCGAGATTAAATGGCGTATAATAAGATAAGGTAGGGATAATCCCACACCCGTTGGATCGGAAATAATTTGCCAGATTTTAGGATCAAAAGGAAAGAGCCGCTGGATTTAACTCCACTGCAAAACTATAAATGCAGATATATTCGTTTGTTTTCGAAAATAGACGCTAGAGCACTAAGCGGAGCAAACGGGATAGTTCGACTTTGGAGATAAACTTCTGCGTATGCAGAATTGGATTGGATATTCAAAATTCACGCTTAATCCTTTAACAATTTCCAGCAGGTTAAATCAATGGTGGAAGAAATCCAATTTTGCATACGAAGCAGTTTCAGTTAATCATTCTAGGAAATCTAGATAAATGAATTGATTTTCACCTTTTCTGGGTGGATCATATTTTTGATTGTTTCGTTTTTTATACAGCTGTAGCAATTCGATAGGAACTGGATAGTTTAAAGTAATGATGAATGATGAAACATATTTTATCATAGTCACGTGAAATACTAGAAAAAGTAGTGACATTCATAGTTCTTTCGCTTCATGTTAGAATTAGTTTAAAAGCCAAAATACATTTAACCCTTGACTTTGAAAGAAGCTTTTTTTTAAAAATTTAAAGAATTTATTCCTGTATTTGATAAAGTGAAAACGTTTTGGTAATCTTCATATTTCAATGTATCGTGACGATGAAATAAATGTACGTATTCTAGTTTCCATTGAACTGTAAATACAACGGTTAAAAATGTACGACATCTAATTTTTAATTCTTAAATGCTTGAATATTTTCTCTCCTACTAGTTAAAATAGCTTGCCCTGATTATCTAATGTACAAATGAATGATAAAATTGAACTTGAAAAATAGAGTAAAAGAGTTACATCATCCTCTGGTTAGTTTTTGGACAAAGGAATGAATTAATTACTGAAGGGATTTTCTAATTGTATACATACTCCTTTGAGGCAAAACAAACCAAGCGAAATATTCTTAATTCCTTTTAATCGGTGGATCACTCGATGTTTGAGTTTTCTCATTTTGATCTAATTCAAACTTACGCCTCTGGGCATTCGAATGGAGATGCATTCGGAGCAAAATTAAGATGAAGGATTAGAAAAGAGGGGATTAGAATACAAACTCGTATAAGGGGTTCCCTTAAAAATGTACCACGGCTCGTCAGACCCCTAAGGCAACACGTGAAAGGAATTCAAGGGAGCTGACAACATTAAAAGGAGTTTTAGAATCTCATTTCTGAAAATATCCGAAATTAATTGATCTAATTACGTATAAAGCTTTTTGAATTGGTTTAATATAATTATCTGCCTTGAGTTTTAAAATTCGTTGGGATGATATTCAAATAATTATTCCTCTAATACGACTTTAATGTATAAACCTGAAGAAATTTTTGATGGAAGCTACCTTCGAACTTCTCCATACAAATTTTTCGTCAAAATCGTACGATACTCTTTTTTGACCAGTATTTTGAAACAATTGAAAAGAGGATAAATTAATACTTTGATCACTAAAAATTGCAAAACCAAGTACCAGCATATCATTATAATTTTGCATTATATCTTTAAGCATTTTAGGTGTATCTGGGTGAGAGAATTCCTTTCTAGCATACTACATTTTGCACGTTAGTCCCTAATTTGGAACTCATTATAAAAGTATTCCCTTATCACACCTAATGTATTTTTTATTCTAATGATGGGAAAGTGGTAATATTAAGATTATACCAATTTCTTTGACTGAACCAATCATTTACACACAACAAAACTGTAAGATATAAGTTTCGAATAATATGTACGTATAAAGAGGCTAATTGGTTAATTATCTGAACTGAATGTTTTAAGAATCAATGTTCCAACCTGTTATATGGTGCAAGTAGCATAAAGTGTAAAGTATGAGTAGTATAATGAGCAAAATTTTAAGGTTTACCATTTTGAAACTTAGTAATGGTGCAGTTAATAGATGAATCAGTACCTCACACTGCGTGTGCTTACCTCACTGATTCAGTCATTTCATAATGCTTAGTTAAGATCAAAGATTCGACAAAGACAGGGACATTTCTTGAGAAGAAGACGTCTCTATCGCAACCTCCAATTTCCTCCAGAAATCGCGAGGATGAAAGACGGTGGGAAAAAGGGAAATCCAAAGTTCAAAAATACCTGCTCCTCTTCGCTTAGCAGCCATCCCATTATGAGTCGAATCCTCTTTAATCTCGCATCACCCCGCGCCTTTCAGCTCTCGCTAATGGAAATTCCCTCACCCCACCTCCTTATTCCTTTCTTAGCGCCATTTTTTCTTAATTCCGAGCGTCGCCTTTGAACCAAACTCTCGTTATATTTTTCAATTTATATGCTAAGCTTTTTAAGCCTCTTCGTGGAGAGGAAAAATCGTCCGTGTTCCATATTGTTCCGCTCCCGCATCGCTCAGGGGTTGCGTCTATTCTTGGTTACGTAGCGACGGCGAGAGTGATTTCAACGCACGAGGTTCTTTCGTTCACGAATTAGTCTAGTATTCGAAGTGGTGATTCGTATGGGATGTGCCTATCATACTAAAGTGTCCTGATATGTACGAGATTCTGTCAGCCCTTAGCCTTTGTTGTCGTTTGCTGCGGCCTAATGTAATGCTACATATGTTTATTTATATTTAGCCCTGTATAAAGACATTCTATTAATATATGGTCTGGTTATATAGAAACGATGCCAAAACAAATGGAACTTGTTTATCTAGTTTCTTTATTGTTGTACTATACCTTTCGCCATAATATGAGAGTATATATTATTTTCGTATTTGCTATCTCTGATTATACCTTAGTTTGGCACGTAAATAAGGGTGGATAGCCTGTAAAATGCTAAAATTGAGCCAATAACTGATTCTGAGTGAATATATATCTATGATCATATTTATAATTTATAATGAACGAGGAATTATATGAAATTGAATGGTTTTTACGTGAATTATTGTTCGAACAGATCTACATCATTCTTCTAAAACGTTGGTATAAACTTTCTTTGAGGAATAAGATTCCATGTGTGTCTTGTAATGTTATATATTGGTTAATTCATTTTTAATTTTCTCGCTGATCAGTATAATTGATGGTATTTGGCTCTGTATAATTAGCTCCCTGCTGCCCTGAATTGGAACTAGCTTTAGGAGATGGAGGATGAAGTATTGCATCCACGTTCCACCTTTAACCCCTTTCTTGCGCTCATAATTAGTAGATACTCCAAACAATCCATCATTATGCCCTTTTCCGAAACATCCCTCCTTAATTACGCTTCTCGCATCGCAATCACACCCGAAAAAGGTTCGTTCCCCGAAAGCAAATAAAACTGAATCGTAACTGCGCTTCGCGGCACGGAGGCGAAATTCATCAAGTCCGCGTTCTCTTCTGCAGATCCTTCCAGACTTAATTTCCCCTCCGACTATATTTCAATCGCTTAATATCCCCTGTAAATGTAAGTCTCGTTAGCGTGCGGACCATACGTCAGCGCCGCTCTCGTCACGTATTCGGCATAACTCGCCCGCGGACGTGTTTCTTATCGATCCCGCAGACACGAACGCCACCTTTTTTTTCGCTACTCCCTTTTCTGCCACTCGGAGCGTCTTCTGCATGCGATTCCTCCCCACCAGATGGGGACACTTGCATTCAGGCCGCGTAGCTGCGCTCATTTTCCCGCCATTTGGGATCTTTTCCCGCCTTTTTCCTCTTTCGGAGACGCTTTTCTCCCTCTCTTTCTTGCTTCCTTTTGCTCTCGGTTAGCACCCTTTTCTCTATTTGGGGTTTTTTCTTCTTCTCTTTTGGTCTTTCGGTTCGCTATTGTTGCGGTACAAGAGGTGCTTCTGTCCAATGACCTTTTCTTACCAGAATTTGCTCTTTTCCCTCCAATAGGAGTTAATGTAGCGTATGTTCGTGGGTTGTAAGTGCTGTTAGCTTGTCTGAAGGGTTTATAAGTATCTAAAAAGCTCTTTACAGTTGGTTACATGTAAGTATCGAATTTATATTAGTACGATAATAAATATAGAGTACTTTTACTATGATTTACCGTCATTGTATCGGAATGAGTAACGAGTTTTAATTTACACCAAAATGGTGCAAAGACTATGTCAATAAGTGTATCTAAGATGTTAAATGTAGGTCAAAATTACACGATAAACATTTTATTATTTAAAATGACCTATTCTCTCCGTTACGCTAGTACTAATTACCGCAATTTCTTATTTCCAGTTTTTGTAGGTTTAGGATATTTGAATATGATTTTATAACGTTTAACTTATGTGATAAACTTATATGAAAGAGCTTGATTAAAGGAAATACTCAGTTACAAATTACGAAATAATTCTTTTAATGAGGATGCTAAAAGGTTCTAATCTGTTTCCTTTATTCGAAGAGGCTATAATAATTGATATTAAATAATATTTTCAAAATTATTAAGGGACTATAGCTTTCATTAGAAAGTCAAAACAACCTAATGGACGCTACTTTTTAGCTTAAATCTTGATATACATAGTAACCAATTTATCGTTAACAAGCCATAAAGACGAGCAAAAGGGAGTATTTACCGAAATGAATGTTAAATCTTTCACTGCAGAGATATAACCGATTAAAATACCATGATGATCAATCCTTCATCTTAAGATGGCTAGTTACAATTAGCTTTTCCTTTTCGAAACTTCCCTTTTCTGCAATTTCTCGCGTCAGTGGCGACACGACGGGAGCGCGGTCCCCTCTGCAACTACCCGATTTTTGTCGATGCAGCCGTAGCGGGAACAGAAGCGCAACACGTGGAGAAGATGAGAACCTGTGGGATGGGTTGAGGAGTGGGGAGATCCAATAATTCAAACCCGAGAGCAGAGAGGTGAAAGAATAGGCTTCTGACCTCATTTTTTACCCCTTTTTTTACTCCTCACCAACCCCCCCTCTGCTTTTATAAATGCGAACGTCCCCGGATCGGTAGCGCCTTCACGGTTTTCTCAGGGTTTTTGCCGAAATTTTTTTCCGACGAGATCACATTTAAATGCATGATCCTTCAAAATGATCGCGTCTATGCATGGAGATCGATTTTTTTCCTCCATCTTCCGCGTGCAGGTTTCCGCTGACAGATTTCGGGACCAGGGGTTTTTTTTTATCGCGGGAGTCGTTGCTTTGTCATCCATGGTAGTTTGAGGAGAAAGTGCGGTGAGGGATTTTCCGAATGAGGGGTTTTGATGGAAGTCATCGCTTAATGCGTCCAAGCTCGAGCGGAAGTGATTCTGTTCGCGACGTGTAAGAGTTAGGATTTATCCCTACGGCTAATTTGTTTCCATGGATACTTTTAAACGACTTCCTGATAGTTTTTTTGCGGTAATTGTTCAGCAATCGTAGTATTAAGACATTTGAAGTGCAAACTATAAAAAAATCAACGCATTAAAGACTTTTGATAGTGATAGAAAGAAAATAAAACAATAACTCAGTGTGCGGAATATAAGGATACAAAATTTTCAAGAATTTACAAGAGTTCTTTTTCAGATATGATGAGGAATTTTTGGGTATGATTTTGATATTTGAAATTGGAAAACCATCAGACTTCTTTATAGAGGACCGTCATAATGTTATCTTCAGTATGTTATGGAATTGTAAGATTTGATTAGAAAGTATAGTGCAAACCAAAACCGACTCTCTTTTACGAAACAGTTCTCGATATTTTAGAACTAATACATCTTTAATACACACCATAATAATTGTGCTAATAATAACTTCACTAGATTACATTAAACCTTCTGTATATAATGACATACCGAATGGGCTTCCTTCTTGAATTAGCTCGTAGAAAATTCAAATGTAAATGTAGTTTCATAGTAACTGAATAATAGAAATACAAATTTTAAAGTCTATTCAACCTAAATTGGATGTTTGATTAAAGCAACAAATACATTTGACGATAAGAAAGCCATTAAACTTGGCACAATTCATGCTGTTAACAAGTTCTAGAATTAATATTATTAAAATTTGTTTTATAATATTAATCAACTAGCACTATCTCCACAAGGACACCCTTACTCCTCTAAGAGAATAATTGGTGTACAATATTGTCCTAGAGAAGCTACCACAATAGAACCTAGTGCACCAACAACCGCCCTGTGCGGGAGGTTAATTGCTCAGCTCTACACCAGTTTAGTTACAATTGCAGACGAGTAATACGTTCCATTACTTCGCTGCAACGAAAGTTATCTTCCCAGCATCCCAGTCCTGGACCCGCGGCGTTTAATTCCACCCAGATTAGGATCGCCGCTGAGACAAGGGCGCGGTATTTATCATCGCCGAAGAGAGCCTTTAATAACCCTCCACGGCCCATTCAAGGACCCCAAAGGGTGGTCCATGAACCCAGATACTCGATCTCTCTCCTCCATCGGATGCCCTTAACCGTTCGGGTCACAATACCCTCTGATGAGCGGTCACCGAGATGAGAAAACCGATGCCCTCCACGGAAGAACGAGCCCAATGTTTCTCCAGGTCAATGAATTGGCCCGTATGGGGTTTTGGTATCGTAAACCGTTCAGGACAAATGCGGGGGTGTAAAGGATGGTTCCACGAATTTCAGTGTAGGATTAGTTTTTTGATTTTAATAGCATTATAGATCTTTTAATGTTGTTGCTTTAACCAAACATGAAAAAAAAATACATTTAGATTTAATATGGCCAAGAGTTACTTTGTGAAATGGTAACGTAATGAATAGATTAGAACTTCGTATTCTCTTTAGGTAAATTTATCTGTGGAAAGTAGGAAGTTTTCTGTTAAATAAGAAATATATTGTTCTTTAACACTAAAATGCCATTACTTGGGAGAATCCTTCATGAGATTTTCAAATTATCCTCTATACATTAAAATATAATCTGGAGTTGTCTCAATATTATCACTAAATTACTATAAAACTTTATTTTATCATTAATAAGAAACGTAAAGTGCTTTACGAAGACTTGCAAACACTTGGATTCAGACTTTGAAACTTCAAATTTTTTCATGAAACTTTTATTTCTTATATTAGATTTACGCAAAAGAAACTAATATAAATATAAAATGCTATATTATTCTGATAAATAGTATCTTATAATATACTGATAAAACAATGGGCGATATAATTATAAATCATCAAACAATGAAGAAGGTATTAAAGAACTTACACCCAAATAAACATTTGTCAGGATAAATTTATCGTGTTCTTGCTCATCAAAGTATAAAATTAGAAATCATTATTAATAATGATTATGAATATTTAACATTCTTATCTCAAAATCTTAATTCCGTTCCTAATTCACCACACACTCAAATCTATCTATCAAGTTACGACGAAATATCGCGAGGCATTAGTTGTAACGTAACGGCACAAAGCTTATGAACTACTAGATGACTACGGACTGCGCAAAACTACTCTGGAATGGACGAAACGTCCTCTGCATTCCGCAAACGAAGCGCCGGCATTTCTTTTCCCTCTTGTCGTAAACTGCAGCCTCCATTCATCCGACCGTATTATAGAGTTTGGACAAGCAGTCAGAGTTTTGCAGACCCTCGTGGGAGGAAGGTTTACCTTTAGCGACGCAAAGAGATTCAGCTTTTGATCGTTCCCATGCAGTCTTTTGCAAATCTGCGTGAACCACGCGGTCATTGTTTATTACCGGGGAATGTGTGCGCCAAATCCTGGTTCGGTTTGCTTTGATCTCCCCTAGCAACAGTCGCTTATCAACGCATTTTTTTCACTTTGCTCGGTAATGTTTCCGCGTCTCAATGGACTCTTTTATTATTCCCCTTTACTTATGCACTTGGGCCATGTTTTGAAAGGGGGGCTTAATTTTGAAGGGATGCGGTAGTACTTTTTAGTGTGCGGTGTATAGGTACGTATGAGGATGAGTTTAACAGTACATTTTCCAATTTGAAGATCTCTTGTCGGTTGTTCCATGAGTAGCCAAGGATAGTTTTGAATTTTAGCTCAAAAAGTAGATCAGAATCTTTAGCGTCATTTTTGTCAAACAGGATGAATTCTAACTAAGTGGATTAGTTTCTGGATGGTAAAGAGTTGATTCGCATGCAGAATAGTCTAGCGCGATTTGAATAGTGTTGGAAATAACACGAGGAAAGAGTATCCGTTGAATTCCGTGTATTTTTTCATGAATTATGATAAAAAATTAGGCACTTAATATGTTTTTATTTCTCCACTCTTTCTGATATTATTAAAATGAAATGGATTATTGGATGAATCGAATTTATTTAATGAGAGTTTTGCCTCTTTACCGAAACAGTGTTTAATTTTGATCGATTTTTTTAAAGTGAGAGCTGTTGTTGTGTAAGTTAAACAGGGCTCGATTTTCGTTAAAAGAATTAAATTCCCAAAAATGTTTCCTCGGATGAATTTAGTTCGAAATATGAATTTTATTTCTTTTAAAAAACGATTTATCAAGGCAGCATTGCAATTTATAAATCTCAAAGTTAACACAGAATAAAAGAAGAAAAGTATATTATAAGTTTAATGGATAATATCCTTTATAATTCGGTGCTTTCTTGTGGTATAATTCACAAATCACGCATAATATACCCTGTACGTATTCTCAATCATTCAGTACTTTTATATCGACCACCATTTACACTAGCTCAAGAATTAAGGCCCTACAAAAGAAAAGAACGTGTCCATAGCAACGATACATATATTAATCCGAACAAAGAAAGTGGGTCTTCCCGAACGCGGTTGCCTATCGGGACAAATTTGCAAACCAAAGCGTCCTTCTCTTCGTGTAGTTTTTCCACGGCGATATAGCTAACGAGATGTAAGGATAGCAAAGCTCTCTCTCTAGGAAAGCCTAGCGTGCTTCAGTGCAATCATATTTGCGCTTTAAATCCAAGCGGCGGTGGAAGCCATTCAAGTATCGTAGCGAAGGTGAGGTACACTTTTACCGGTGCATGACGGGTACTAATCTCTACGGGTGCCCAAGTACCGACCCCTCGATTGTTATTGGGTTTGCGTGTGTTTTCGAGATTTTCATGGGAAGGACGAAAACCGCCATATTAGAATCGTTTGAAGCCCAATCATTGCCGATGCTTTGTGCGGTTACAATCACGTGTTACGAAGTTATAGCCAACATAGAAGTGCGCCCTCACGATAGAACGGTGTTACGGAATAAAATTGAAGTTAACGTTTGGTTTTGCGTTTTAGTTAGCAGTTGCAACAAGTTAGAGCTAGTTTTTTGGAGGATGAATGTGACTATTTTTAATTGTTTAAATTACAAATTTATCATAAATTTATGAATAAATAACAGTAATATAAATACTTAGCTTCCATTTTCGTTTTCAGATGTTTTTCGTTAGCTAAATTTGATTTATTTTATATTTGAACTATATCTAATTTTCTATTTATTTTTATGGAAGTTACGGAACATAGTTAACGAGACGTTTTTGCTAATTTGATTTATGAGCATGCAAATATCTCAAAAATAAGATCTTTCTATAAAATTTTATAGTATAATGATATTTGGGATTGTTAAAATTCTAATAAAGATGAAAAATATCATAAAATAATTACGATCTATTTACATTGAAAGATTAAAGAGGAATGAACAAAGCACATCATGTCTGAGATAATTTTTGACACAACTTTTACGGTATGTAGATGGAGTTCATCACAATGGATATGATTCCGTTACATTTCGAAACTTCGTAGTCGATAAATAATTTATGATAAATTTAACGTGATGGAATCAATTCCCCTTATACTTGTCGGAAAGAATTCAAGTCGAATGCTCTTAAAATCGTCTCCCATATCGTATTTTTTTAATTCGTTCCATTCAAATATTTCTCATTCGCATTAATCCGAATAAAAAATAATGAGGGCCAAGGAAAACAACGAAACGGGGTTATTCATACGAATTTTTTTCCAAACATCAACCACAAGTCTTGGGGATTGGAATTAATTTCAAAAAATGATCATATTTCGCGTGTGCCCTTCAATTTCCATCTCGAATGACCGAAATCCAATCCTGCAGCAATTTTCGCTTTGAATACGAGATCCGTCGAAGCGTTTTTTAAATAATTATTCGAATTCCTGATGAGGGAAACGTTGAAAATGGGTCTCTGGAACATGAACGAATGAAACAACTTTTTATTTTCAAATCAGCAGATATCTTATTTCTTTCCATAAGAGGATCAGCTATGAAATTTTAAAATTTCGTTTCCCGGAATCCGTAACTTGTTAACTTTCCCCGCAATTAAGGGATGTTTAATTAATTTTCGGAAAAGCAGAGATGAAATATGGTTTTTAAATGTATGATAATTTATTCGATGAATTCGCCAGTGATTAAATCATCGTAGGTATTGAAACCAGTCATTTTTTCTCACATATATGTGCTTAGTGATTTCTGTGATAATTATTAAAGTTACTGATAGATTTGGTTCAATTAGACTTACAATTCTGAATTGCAATTTAAAACTTGAAGTTAATTGTTGTGTAAACCCATGTCTCATATGAATGATTTAGCGAGTAGTGTACGTGTGGATAAGTTATAAGGAAGTGCATCCAATTCAGTGTACACACTGCGGTAGTTAATTTGAGTCAAGATAAAATCAATTCAAACATTTAATAAAGCTCGTATTAAGATCTTGAGATGTTAGGAAAGTTTTATTGGATAAACAATTAAGGAGCTAGATAAAAGTTTAGTAGCTATGAGCATGATATAGTCCACTTAAAAGTAGATATATAATAAGTAATAATACTTGTAACTAGAGGGGTAAGAAGTTTAAGCTCATAACTCGCAAAATTATTTATTCTTCCATGTATATGACAAAGATTGCTAAATAAGATAGCAATAATTTCATTTTGCAAACGAAGTGAAAAGTATCACGAGTTATCCTCTATTTTAATAGAGGGTACTTTTGATTTTATCCTATAATATTTTATCTATTTCTTTCTCAAATTTTACGATTCTTTTGCCTTAAGGATTAAAATAAAGTTAAACATTTACGTTTTAACGCGAGACCAAATATTAAGAATTGATTTTTACGATGTTTTCGAAATGATAGCAATAATGTGACAGCTATTACAACGTAACAGTGCCCAAAATTAATAGTAATCCAAGCGAATCTTCGTGAATAAAGAGAATATATTATAAGCAAATATACAAAAAACGGTCCACGATTAAATTATACGAGAGATCCATCCCTCCTTTGACCAACTGCCCATTACTCCACAGAATCCCTTATCCTTAACGATCAAGTCGTAAGTCTCCATCCGATAATTACCGGTCATAACCATTTCGCATCGAGGCTAAACAGTGCCTCACGTCGCCATGGGTGTAAACGCGTCACTTAGTAAACACGGCCTTCAAACCCATTAAGGCACGGCCTAAAAAGGATGCAGCATTCGGTGGACTTTGATGGCGCCGAGAACACCTGCGAAAAAGGTTTTAAACGCCTTGGCATGGTAGTCAAAGGGATTAGGACGCGTTTTAAGTTGGAAGTGGGCTGATCGTAAAGGTGACCGCTTTTGGATTAGCGGTGTCCGATATAACGCCCCCCCTAACGACCTCTCTTAAAGCGTACAAAGAGCTATTGTCCTTTTAAACTTAATGCGACGTACGTAATCAACTCGTTTGGATGCCTTTGTGTATGTGTTTACTTTGGACATGCGTCACGCTTGACCTTAAAAAGGGTCAGTGTTATTAAAATGTGTGTCATCGTACTGTATCAGAGCATTAATACGTATTGTCGTATTTATTTTTCGTAAATAATCAGGTAGCTTCCATTTATTTACCATTATAAGATACTTTATTATTTTAAGGGTATTTATTTTTAATATTCAAGGATTTAATTCTTGAATTCTATTAGAAATGAAAGGATTTTGATATTTTCCTAATTCCATTTTTTATCACCATATCCACTTCTTAGAAAACAAATTTATACCTTTAATTTATCATAAATTATAATGTAAAAGGATGATATACGTTACAAGTAGTACATTTTCTGCTACTAAGGATTCATAGCTAGCCAATTAATAATAATGAAGATGAAGTATAGAAACTACTTTTGCGGGATTTTTACTGATTAGTGTAAAATATATAATTTTAATATACGAATTCTTCTTATTAAGAAAATGGAATTTAAATATTTACATTTAACTCAAATAATAAGAAATTAATAAAGGAACCTGCCTATCTTTTAGAAGGAATGGCTTTATATGTACCTGCGAAAGAAGAGTCATGAAATTCTCATACAATTACATGTAAATTATTAATATAATTTTCATTCTTTCCCGATTACGTCATTACTCATTATTTCATCTATATTAAACGCGAATGTTATACTGGGTAGGTAGTTTAAAGAAATGTGTTATTAAATACTTGCAGTAAAGACAGAAATTTAAATAACCTCCCAGCACGAGAGGTTTATAAATACGAGTTCATTTACATGGAAACAATGAACTAGAAAATAGCGAATATTGCGCGAAATGAACGGAAATTTGATTTTACCCTCACGTGATGCGAAATAACTCAAATACGTTTGTTTCTTTTATTACGTATTCGAGTTTCCTATAATTTTAATATTCTCTCTGCTCTGTTTGGAACATAATGACATTTTTTAACCTTGTGCATCGATGCAAATATTTAATAACGATAAAAAATTACAGTAACTAAATTAAATGTAGAGAAATTTTTCCATTTGCGTGCTTTTTAGAAGAGAAAGGTTCAATACGCCATTTCATCAAATGGCGTATTGAAAGTTAGAATCGGGAATTTAATTCATTTGCACTCGACTATGAAGAAGTTATTTGCCTTAAAAGTAAAAACCGATGAGTTAAAATTAGTTCGTATGATAGTTCGTAGTTGTACGAGTATAAAATTGATGATTTTCTACAGTTTAATCGGAAATAAATATTTCGTAAAAGCTCTGAAATATTAACTAATGTTTATCGTGCTATTTTAAGAAATTCTCTAGATACGATTAACCCTTTTAACTAAGGCTTTAGCAATGCATCTTTTAAATAGCTAATATATTCTGTCATCGTGGATGAATTCCGTTCATTTAATCAAACAAGCGAACGATTCATTACAATTAAACGGTGCAGGACTTAAATTCGCTAGCTTTCGCGGAATCGCATTCATTTATTTCTTGGGAAAGTTTCTTCTGTTTTTTTTTAATCCTCTCGGAATTCTTATCCGAAGAAGCACTTTGAGATATTTGACTCCGGAGCAGGAGAAACAAAACTCGCAGACAATTTACGACGGCAAGAATGTATTCCGCATCCGATAAGATATCATTCAAAAACAAAAGTGGAACAAAAGGGCACGGTGATGCGAATGAAGAATATGTGTAATCTGCCGCACGTGATGAGGGATTCAAGACATGCAAATATCTCCTTCACCGCCTCTCCCACTCGTCTCGTATGAGGGTCACGTTGGCAGAACCTTGAAAACAGTGACCCCTTAGCCTCTGATGGGTCAGCTGTCCTGAATCGGTTGCATAACTGCAGCTATGCAGGAATCGCGATGTCCCGCATTATGTAGATGACTTTGTAATGTTTCCGAGCATTGAAAGGAGGATGGAGATTTCTCGTGAATATGAGACGTGAATATTTCGAGGATATCATTTCTATCGTTTATCACGCCTTCAAGAGATGCTGAGGTGTCGAATAAATTAAATTTGCCAAGCTGGTTATTGAAATGTGTGACTTCTAAAGGTCAATGGTTACGTGAACATTTCTTTATTGACATATAAACTGTTCATCGTAAAGCATTTGCTGGTTAATTAAATGAAGATGATAATACAACTTATATACAGGGTAATTTTAATGATATGAGAGTAATTTGATCTGTAAATGCTAATAAGAAACTATGGCGAACTTAATATACTTTCATATAAGCTTCAATAATGTTTATCATTATTACTCTGGGTTGTAGAATAGAATGGAGATAGACTCCAAATTCTTACGAGAGAAGGTTTTATCATATATACTGAAAAATGTGCTTTATTTACATATTTCTTTTATTTCTAAATTTACGTTAGCTTGCAGTGGGCATTCTAATAAAAACCTACACAAACGGAGTACTTTTTCTGTAAATACTCGAAAATGTCTATCATCCATTGATGCAATTAAATCTTCCATGTTGCTACATCCCCTTGCTACATTTAGCTTTAAAATCGTGTATTCACGAAGAGTTCACCACGGTACAGCAGCGCGATTTTTCCCATCGCATTTCATAACATCGGATATCCACCTTTCCACGGAAACAAGTATCGCTGACAGCGTGTTTGTATATAGGTCGTGGAGAATTTTAATCTCACGCAGATTGTAAAAGGCATTGTGTCCCTTACTACGTGGAAGCCTGGCCTTGTTTCTCTCTCGAATGGAAAAGTTTCCGCGCATTCCCAAATCTTCCATTTCCTGTGGGCTTTTCTTCCAAACGAAGCGCCGAGATCTGGTTTGAATCCTCTCGTTAAAGGGTTGGAATAATTTGAGATTCCCCGAATCTCTTCTCGTTGAATGGTTCATCGGTGCAAGGCCGTAAGTCGTGTAGTACATTCGGCCGTTTGTGTCTAAAGCTTAGCTGAATACTATCCAACGCTGTTATGCTTTAAATTTTAATAGTTGTTGGAATTCCGTTGCCAACGCTAAATTTAGGCTTACGTAGGGAGAATATATGACGAAGTAGACCTATATGACGGAGGTTCCAGCGAAAACTTTACACACATTAAAAATCGTAGCGTAATATAATATAATAGTTCTCGTAATTTACTAAAAAATTAAGAAATGTATACCAGTTATATTAAGATTGTTTTGCTTTTCTACTTTTTAATCGTTTTAAATATATGAAATTTGAGGATTTAGCTGATGATTTTAAGGATTAAAGCGTGTGAAGTTAAGTTCGTTTATTGTGATCTTCACTGGATTTAAGACAATAACAGTAGTTTCAAATGAAACAGTACAAGGTTGAACTAAATTTTGATTAACATGCCCAAAAATTTTTCACATACCTACATCTGTCAATAGCTTTATTTCACGCATTTCTATATACTTAAATATATATGTAAACGGCTCATAGTTTTATCTTCTCTTATTTTATTACATAGTAGTCGTAACAGTTTTCCTCTATTTGATCATTCTCATTCAGAAAAGGAGTGATTTTGGGTGATCGTCAATATGAGTCTCATACACCGAAACAAAATTAATGACCACCGAACGTACCTCGAAATCTCATTTTGATGAAAGTGAGGGTTTGGGAAAAATTATAAAAAAGCTCGCATATAATTTTGAGTTCGGATTAAAATGAAAATGAGATTCCATCGAATTAGGGAGCACATTTCCATCTTACATTCGCCGCGAAATTAATTATTTTTCTGCAATTACTGGGTTCCCGTGTCCTTCTGAATAGCATTTTTATCTTTTAATCTCTTTCATAATCAGTTTTTGTGATCAATGAATTCGACTTGGCAGATTGAAAATAAACCTTAACGAATAGCTGGGCGGATTATTCATAAATCATCATATTATGGTTGATGAAAAAATATGTATGAATCATATTTTGTGATTCGTGGAATGAAATATGGAATTGTGTAAATATGATTCGGAAACAAACGTGTCGATACATAAATCTTTTATCATGGAAGAGTAAATATTTAGCCAATTATTTTGTGATTTTTCGATTAATGCGCGTTTCATTCTATTAAATACGAATTCGTATCTTAAAAGCCTCCACAGAATAGTTTAAAAAAATCCATTTAAGTAGAAATGGAAGTATGGTTATGTAGAGAGAGGAGTAAGTCTAGTATTTTATACGTATATAAGTATTTTATTTTCTCATTTTTTTAACTGGATTGAATTTCTTCTAGCATTGATTTGTCATGTCTTGTTTTCTATACAAATATATCTCGTAAAAGCACGTTTAAACTTTCTGAACGAACTCACAATGGACTAGAGAAACCTTCCGACAATCAGGAGATGCGGGTTTGAATCCAGGTCTTGTCAGACTATTACCATATCCGTTCATCAATTATCATCCGCTGGTTTCCCCACTCGATTTCTTTTATTAATAGTTCATTTCAAGTTCAGAATTCTCTACTGTTGAGTATATCTATTAGAATCATCTAACTTTTATATTATATCTTATATAATATACGGCTACATATATATTATATCTTATATTATATCAATTATTACCTTAAAAATTTGTATTATTATATTATCATCATTAATGTATCATTCCATCCAAACTCTATTATATCACGTTATATTCTTTTCAAATTGACCAAATGATCAGCGTTCCTTAAATCGAAAGACTTTATTTTAAATTCTTCGCTGGACCCAGCATCCCAACCGTCTGTTTTTTACCACATTCATCCGATGGCGGATTAAATCTCTCGATGGAACCGATCCAGTATGAGCTCGAACGGCATTCAGCTAGGAAAACAACGTTATCGCGCCAAACTGATTCGGAATTCGGAGGGTCGATTCCAGAAGGATAATCTCCGTTTCATGCATCTTGCTGTTTTCCGAAATGTTTACTCCTCTCGTGTTTGCTCGCAGATCGTTTCGGCGATAAGTCCCAATGGCTTTGGCGCGGGGATGACTGATTGTGTTCGCAGACCGACATTTAATTGAACATAATGGATTTCCATCTCGGAATTCCCTTTCGGAATGTGACCAAGAGTTGTTCGAAACGGCGTTTCGAAGTCTAATGTTTTACAAGCAAAAATATTAATCTCCAAGGATTGAGAAGCGATGCGTGAAAATATCAATTAAATACTGTAACAATAAGGAACGGGTCTATGATTTATTAAGTGTACGTTCTCGAAGTGAATGTATAAGAAAATTTAGGGCTCAATCTATACGTGACCTGAAAAATACCGAGGAATTCTAAATTAATAATATTTAAGCAATATTGCAAAATCTGTCGTACGAGATAAAATGAAATAGGATATCATTTATTTAAATATTAAAGTCGTTTGGAAAACTCTAGAGCAATTTTGATTCGTGGAATCAGTACTCGTCGATTGCCTTAGTATCGAAACAAAAACTTCGTAATTTCCTCTGATTTTGTGTGAAATAGTTCTAATGGTTTTCGAATTGCAATTAAATGCATTGAAACATTATATAAATTAAGTAGAACATTGAGATACTCAGTGAAGATCCTGTTCTTAAGAAATCAATAAAAATGAGAATTAAAAGTTTCATTTTATAAACAAATAAATAAGCATGACGGCTTTATTCAGATATCAGATACTTGCTATTATCACTGTTTAACTATTTCAACAGTCAATCCTTTCTTTTTGATAGTTAGATGATGGTTCAGTGCCAGTAACTTACGTAATTGAGATAAATAAGTTATGATTCATTATGTGCATAAAATTATAATCTACCTATTTATAAATAAATATATATATATATATATATATATATATGATTCATTATGTGCATAAAATTATAATCTACCTATTTATAAATAAATATATATATATATATATATATATATATATATATATATATATATATATATATATATATATATATATATATATATATATATAACCTCTCATTCATTGTACCTCGCCCAGCTAGAGCAACTGAATTCGATTATGGTCCCTTGACTTGAGTTTTCGCAATCCTTTAAAAAAAGACATCGTACTCCAGTCGTTGATCTCACCTGGATAGGCAATACGTCGCATCTCAACTAAAAAGAAACTCCACGATACATTGCATTAGAGGAATATTCTAATCTCCAAAGACCCTTTCGTGCGGAAGTGAGAGGAGCGAGTGTATCGGAGGTGAGGGAGAAGACGTGAGGAATCCATCTTTCCATCCCACAGTCCCTTTTCATCAGCGAAAATTGGTATCGCAAACAGCCGCGAGGTGACGCGAGATGCAGTCGGGAAATAATGACAGAGTGGGTTAGAAAAAAGGAGCAGCGTTGGCTTAAGAGAAAGGCACGCGGAATGAAAAATACGGAAAAAAGTTGCCGAGAAGTGATAATAGATGGCTCGAAGCGGTAGGTTTTTGTTTCCGAAGCAGGCAGCTATCTCTTGCATCCAGATATGTAGGAGTCTTGAAAGCAGGAAAAGGGTACATGCAAACAAAAAAGGGTCGAGTCGGAGATACGGGAAGAACCTGAAGGAGCGTGATAACGTTGTGGGAATGGCTGATGAGTAAACTGGAGCGATGATGGGGAAAAAAAGCCAATAAAATTGTGTATTAAAAATGTATCTCGAATGAATCGCGATGACGTACTGGCTTTGACATTTTACTAAATTTAATGTAAAGGTTGTAATTCTAAACTAAATATTTATCTATTTAAAACTACAGAATACTACTGCTACATACTATCACTGTATACCATTACCATATACCACTACTATGGTACTACGTGCTAGAATTCTTTGTCGTGCAACACTTTAACGTTGATAAGAAAGAATTTTAGAAGAATTAAGATTGACGTAGTAATCGATTTAGAAATTGTTAGAGGTACTTATATTTATTTATTTGTATATTGGTTTGACCAAGAAAGCAGAAGTTATTTATGGAAGGATTTTTCCAATTTAAAGTTTGCATACCTATTTTGAATATAGTATACTCAAAGATGTTGTTGAACTTTCATCTTACATGTATGTACGTGTCGAGGCAACAGCTTTATAGTTTTTGATAGAATATCTTCAATTTCCTTTAATACAATAAGAGGTTCTTCATTTTAAAGAAGATGAAGAAAATACGACAGAATTGTCTATGTAAATCTTACACCTCTCTAAAACTCTAAAAATTACAAAATATATATTTTCATTGCTAAACATTACGTCACAATTTTTCTTTGCGTTACTAAGACAGAAAATTAATATTTCGTTTTGGCGTCTTAGAACGTACAGTAAAATATTAGAAAATCTTTCTAGGACGATGGTATAGAAAGTAGATTGAGGTGGAGATATCATCATCAGCAAATTCGCATCGAAAATCCAAATACCGGCTGAGGAAAATAGAGCCAGATGCACTGCGAGACGGAAACAAAAAGTTCGCGAAAAAAACATCGCGTCTGCAAAATTTTTTCATCAGGTTCGTTTGTCTGCGAAAAGAGTTCGTCGCTCGCAGTGCGCGCACCTGGGCATCACCTTCGGATATTGTTGATCGAGAAGCCCCTTTCCTCTGCTTCCCACTCCATCCGCCGAACCCAGCCCGGAACTTCCGCCTCCATTCACCGAAAGCTTTTGGAGCCACCTTTTCTTCTTACGATCGGAATGCGTTCCTAGTCTCAGAATGAATGGGTTTATATTTTTTTAATAAAAAGTGCAGGAGAGTGATGGTGCGTCTTCTAGGGAAGAACGCGCGAAATACTTCTTTCAAAGACGGGTGATTATTGTACGGTATGTATCACACTCAGTTGCCGTAACTATCGTATGTTTGAAGAAGTTACTATTTGCTTAGTGCTGTAGTTGCTTTTCGTAAAAATTTCGAAAAAATTCCACCTTCGCGGAGTGTTTTATAAACTATTAATAAGACAGTAAGTTGAGAATGATCTTTACGCTACAATACTGAAGTTGTTCTTTTTAAATTTTATTGTTCGCTGAATTGTTTAATGCCAATCCAATTAAAAAATATAGCCATTTATGTTAGTTATCTATCTCATCCCATAAAATCGTTTTTAAATGATTACTTTAAAGAACTTTTCTTCATCTTTTCATATTAACTTATCTTTAAAGAACTTCATCTTTAGTAGTAACGGATCTATGTTAGGAAATTGGAGAACTTTGAGATTAGAAAGATTCTGATTTATAATTCTACTTGTAAGATCGGTTTATTGTTATGATTGCGAGTTAGTTTATCAGTCCTGCAAAATGCTCCATTAAATCTTTTATAAAATGAAAATATGGTACAGGTTTTAACGTTTTAATTAGCTTCCGAAAGTTTAAAGTAAAATTTGAAATCATTCTTACTATATTTATTTTGGTGTTAATTGTGTTGTTAAATACATATATATTATAATTCATCCTATATTATTAGTTTGACGTACGATACATAAGTCTCCACAAACATTTCAAGGATAAAGATGCGCTTTCAAGATAAATTTCGAACCCCATACGTCCTTGCGAGGCTAAGCTATCGCTCTCTTCAGAAGGGCAAATCGAGAAATTCCACGCATCTCAAAGTCTCGGACACAGTGCTCGGAAAAATAAAAGGGACTGGATACCCGGTCCTTGATAATGCAATGATAGATCGACCAGGGTAACGTCCTAATATCCTCTTTTCAACGTTCTTTGAAAACGCCTTCGCGACGCTTCCCTCCAAAAGAGCAGCGTCCCATTTTTCCGAAAACAAGAAAAAACCCCGCTCTTCGTGACAGTTGCATCTTGAGGAATCTCTCATCGCAGCGAGAGAAAGAAAAGAGTAATTCTTTCCATTCGGAGAATCAGAGGTTGGTATCTCCTCAGCGTATAAAGGAAGAGGGGACGCGATCTCTCTCGCGGTGGAAAGATTAAGGTCGAGAGTTGTCCAATTCTGGTGCTGTCCGACGTCTTTTCATCGAAACTCCCTCTCCTAAGAGTCGCCAAAAACGGAGGCGTAAGACGATTTCTCCCAAGAGGTTGCTGCATCCCTTTTGCTGGTTTCCATATGCGTCGGACGGTCTCCATGACAAAGGAGTTTGTCCTAAGGAGGCGATGCGAGAATGCGATGAATAAAAGTGTGAGGAGCTTAGGAATAGCGCGTATTCGTGGGATATCAAAGAGCTTTCTCCGATGGGTAGTTTTTAATGCCACGTACTTGTGTTCCAAGGACAGATTCTCCGCTTGTTTACTCTCTGAAATATCTGAGATGTATTTTTGACGCGTGAGAGAGGGTTTTATTCAGGGATGGAATTCGTTTCTTCTTTGTGTTTATTAAAGATATGAGGATGTATGTAAATAAGAGGTTGAATTATTGTTATAATAGTGAACCAAGGTCGGAAGTTTTATTTGAAAGGAATGATCAAATCCAAAGAGATGGATAAATTTAGAAGATTGTGCTAGGATATTATTTAAAATTCATTAATGTTATAATCTCCCTTTTTAACGATATATTTGAATTTTTAAAGCGTAAAATCAACATAAATAATGATATCCAATTGTATGATTGGTCACTTTCGTATTGAAATAGAGCACATTTATTTCTACAATTCAAATCGAACATCGAGGTTAATTTAGATAATTTGCTTAATTAAAGGAATATTTGGAATAAAGTGATTAATTTTAAGTTAAGATTAACTTATTGCGTTCTGAATCTCCGAAGCATAAAATCTTCACATGTAAAGAACGTGATTGAATTGTAAAATTTTTCCTTTCTGGATAAACATTTTTAAGTTCACTTTATACTTCTTTGATAATCTAAATGTTTCAATGCTAAGATATTTTTGTTTTAATTGATAAGAGAACGATTTTTTTTGGAAAACCCTTTTAAGTTATTAACCTCAATTTAACTTCACACCTCCAAAAATTACCAACAATCTAATCCTTGAAACGTGCTCGATGTGTTTCAAAAATAAAAGATAATATACGTAAACCACTTTTGTTTAATTCTCCCACTCTTGTTTGTGAAGATGTTTTCGGTCGAGACCTCCACAAATGCAGTCTCTATCAAACACACGCAACATACACCACTTCTTTGTTTACGCTTCGGGGACCGCGTGTTACGTTGAAAAAACTGTATGTTATTGTGGTGCCCCGCCTCGGTTTTAATATCTGCGTAGAAAACGGGATGCGACGCGAATATTGGGATCATTCCGCTCGACACGGAGGCCAGATGCTCCCTTTTTTATATATTCCCCATTTGCGAGAGCAAAAAAAAATCTGCCGACCTCAAGAAACCGACGGCTACGAATTAAAAAAGCACACAGACTTTCCCGAAATTAAATTCCAGCGCGATTGAGGTAAAGGGAAACGTCATCGCACTATTGTCTCTAATTAAAACCGCGAAGTGGAGGACGTTATTGTTCTGGCGGTTTTGGCTGCAAAGTAACCGCACAGCAGAGGTAGTTATTGTTTTTGTCGTATCGGGTTTAGAGATGAAATGGCGAGTGGAATGAAGTTGGTATGAAAGACGTAGAAATACGAAAGTTTTCACGTTGGTTAATTTCAATTTCATAGTATTCACACTTACTTCCTAAAGGTTAATTTCTGATGATTTCAGTTATTTTTTATTACAAACAATGTTCAAACTCCTTCTCATATTACGTGCTACTGTTGTTCGCACGTAAGGAAATTGCACGTATCCCGAATCTTATGTGACCCGCAATACAGTAATGCGTATACGTTGCCTACCCTCCAGGATGTCAATTCTTATTTACAACTTACACTACCATGTTACGCTTATTTATACGTAAATATTACTGGAGTATTAATGAAATAGATGTAAATAAAAAATTCTTTTCTTTTCTTCAACAGGTCGGCCTACCCCATCAGTTAAATGGTGGCGCGGTGAAACGTTGGTGGACTCAACAGACACCTTGAGTCCATTTCCAAACGTAATGCGTAACCAATTAGTGGTCAAAAGACTACAAAGGACGGATCTGCATGCAGTCTACACTTGCCAGGCTTCCAACAACAACATCAGCCAGCCAGTGTCATCTAGTGTCACCGTGGAAATGCATTGTAAGTGCACACTTTTAATTTCTTCTACAATGCGCCCATTTGTTCCAAATGATGCGAAACATAAGAGGATATTGTTATACATATCTATGAGAGAAGTTAGAATTTAATTTTTCAGTTTTATTTACTTCCTTTATGTTTCCTTCTATAGTGCAGGTAGCTTGTGACAATGAAGTAGGATTTAAAATAATTATTTTTCATCCGAATGCAAAGATGTATAAATTACCCTTTTAATCTTAAATTCATAATGAATCTTTGCTCAAAATTGAAGTAGAAGAGAATAATCATTTCTTTCATCTAAACTGCATTGAATTGAAAGGGAAGATCGTATATCATATAATAGATTTAAATGTTACGAAAATGATTCGACTCGGAAAATATATTATGTCAAATAACACGTAATTGATCTATAAGTGTCTATTTTCTAACAGTTGACTATAGAATAGCTCATGAAAGTATTAAGTGGTTATTTTATGTTAAATATTTCTGTCTCTATTAAAACAATTCACGTAAAAGTGAATTTTGTAAATTCTTCACCCCTATTCTCATACTCCCTCAAGGAAAAGGAACGTGTTTATCTCCCGGAGCACGTTCTCGAATTTCGACAAGTCGTACTTGGTGGAGATATCCCCTGGAGATATGTTCCACTCTCACACTTCATAGGATAGAAGTCCTAGCAGTAATTAGATAGCTCACCAACGGTACAACGGGTGTAGTTTGCGCAGCAAGACCGACAAAACACTAACTAAATGGACCAAGCAATCCATTTGTAGGAGAAATAGATTACGTATACGCTTCCTTCACCAGCCAGACGGTCAAAGCAAGTCCTTCTCTCACGAGAAGCGGAGTAATGAGATATTCTTCATCCTAACAGAAACCAACAAGAGAAGGGTTTGAGTTTAAAAGAACTTATAGCCGAATTTACCATTTACGCTTGTTTTTATCTATTAAGCGAAATGCATGTCTTTATTACGCAATAGAAAAATAATACATGCCAATTAGCTTAATACTTGGACTGTAACAATCAGTATTCTATCCATGTCGACGTAATAAAAGGTGATTTTTTCGTAATTTTTTACATATTTTTAATATATTGTTCGGTTTGAAAGCATAGTTTATTTCTAGCTGATCGCGGACTATCTTTTCTAGTTCGAAAACTATTTTAAGGTAGTTTAAATTTAATTATAATTAGGATAGGTCTATTATATTTGTATGTTTTTTTCCTTTGCCTAATTTTTAATATAATTTTTTTGAAGATACCACCATGTTCTTTACAAATATCTTTCATGTTTATTTTTACTTATTTTAATGTACTTCTTACCTTCTTATTTATTTATAATTAGTCACATCACTAAATAATTTAAGCTTTACTACGCATAGAATACAACAAGTCGTACGGACGAAATGTTAATCACGTTAATATAATTTACCTGCAAACGTAACCTCATCTTCAAGCGAGCCAATGCTACAAACTTCCTATCGCAATATAAAACATAACTCTCCTCATGCGTTCGTGGTAGGTGCCTATTTCTACTCTCTCGCTCCTCAAAATATTCTTGGGAACACATCTCCCGCACTCTCTTTCCTATTCTACGAGTTCTTCCCCATAGCATCCTGCGTCTCTCACAGCACAGGACGCCTTAATTGGACAATTCCATTCCGTAGAATCTCCGAGCAGCGCGTGGTCAAAGTGGAGTGAGGGTCGCAAGGAAGTTAGAAACTGTGGGAGCACGGCAGGGAGATAGCACGGTACATGACCGAGAGTGCAATGGTCTTGCACGAACCGAATCGAGACGGCGAATTTTTCATTAAGGACACTTCGTTACGCGATGTAAATTTATGCTACGTGGGTGTTTCCGAATTCCGAGGAAATGTTTCGCTTTAAGATAATTTGATTAAGAGCGTTGATTTTGATGGTCTTAGGTGAGTTGTTTAATTTGATTTCCCCCAACCATTGAGAGAGATTCTATTCCATAATGAAAGATGTTTGAAAATTAATTTACGTCGATTTAGAATTTTTTGGCTGTAGGAGCTCTATAAAAACTAATTACTAATTAATCTTCAATGATCAAAGAACAAGAAAACAAAAAAGAAACTTCTGAATCCATTTAAGTAAAGAATAGTCAATATGAAGAATTTTAAACACATAAGAATCGTCATTATTTGCAACAAATTGCAACGTTTCTTCCTCTGCAACTCTTATACATTGCTTCAGTCTTAAATAATAAGAAATATAATTTATACGTTGAATATGGTCTTAATAGTAAGTAAAAACATAGTAAATGGAGAGAAAATAATATTTTTTTCTAATTCGAATTGCTTCAATCATATTTTATCGTAATTGAGTAGACATTAACTTAAATTTCCTTTTATAATGTACAGTTTTTAGAGTAAAGAAAACCATTAACATGCTTCCACTTAATCATTTCTTTTGACAGAAAATTTACTTCAATTACATTATTATTTTTTGAAAATAAATTGTCCACCATCCACGCCACTTTATATATTGATCTACAAACGACTTCAAACAGCAAGTAACTTTATAAGGTCTATGAAAGAGTAAAGGTGAAAAACAAGCATTCATAAGGTAGAGTGAGGTTTATTATAAGAAAAAGTATTAACTAAAAAGAGGATTCGAATCTCACAATGCATATTCATTCTCGTAACTCCTATTCCGATAAGAGGAAATATCAAAGGGCGTATATTAAGAGGATGGCAATGAAAGGAAGTGTTCATAAGGGAGGGCAGGAATTTAGAGATCCTAAATGTAAGTGTAGGGTTGACCGCAGTGAATGGTCCATGGAAGTGCATTTTCTTACGAGGGACTATTTCACAATGGAAGCGCCGGAATAGCAGCGACTATATTGCTGGGTGAATATCGCTATGATAAGGGGTTTCGAATTTAATGGGAACTAGAGAGAATTGAAAAAGGATGGTGTTTTCAAGGAAACGTGAATTAACTATCGCTTCATTAACTTAGATGTGACCAAAATAGAACTTTAAGAGGATATTATGCAAACTATAAAGATGGCATAATTATTCGTAGTCAAAAAAGTAATGAAGAAAGTATTTACTAAGTTTTCTGCCATAAAGAAAATCGGAACTAAGGTCCAATCATCAAAATATCTTCCCATTAGAACCTTTTACTGCTCTTTACCTTTAATTCATTTAAAAAACTGGTTCATCAAGATATTTTTGTTAAAATTTCATTACTCTTTAAAATTTTGGGTATTTCATTGAATATGATTAGAACTACATAAATGTTTATTAAATAAAATGGAACTAAAAATTTGCCATTTCATCAAAATTTGTATTAAATTGTCTAAAAGGTTTTCTCATTCTTAACTTTAACTTCGTAGTAAAGCTACTGAAATCTATTAGCGTAAATTAAATCATAAATACTTAGATGTGTATCATTTAATACCCAATTTATTACGAGTAAGTAAAATTTCGTCTTCCGAAAGTGTGAAAGCACGATTTCAGTAAAACTACGTAGTTAAACTGATTCGTTGATACTTGAGATATCCTTATTCCTTACGAGGCAAGCGTAGATATGAGCTGGAAAAGTTCTCCGGGTACTAGAACAGAGGTTTATGGCGTAGAACGCGTGTGCAAAGATACCTAGATTCGCGCAGATGCTTCGGGACCAAGTACGATGCTGTAGAGATGAATTCCAGCTCAAAGGATTCTATTCTAATAGTAGCCTCGCTCACTTGTCCATATGCTATATATTTCCGTTCATCCAAAGCATTCGCTGGTACACAATGGCCGTTCTCCCGTATTCTTTAAGCCCATTCGCACTGTTGTTTGTATTCGCGCGATCCAATTCGGAGACCAAAGCACCGAATACTCTACTCGTCCGCTTCAAACGCTTTGTGATTACACCGAACGCAAGTACGGGACGAAAATTTCACTGAAATACATCAAAGTCCTTCCAAGTGCAGGGGATTGTTGGCGCCTAACTGAAAAGCTTTTTACCATTGATAGGGGGTATAATTTAGTACTATTGGTATCATATAGTGATGGATTTGAATTACTTTCTTTATTAGGAAATGTCTTATCTTAAATACATAGAGCAATCTGCAATAACTGGATACAGAGTTACTGGGTAGGTGTAGCTACAAGTTTTTCATCGTCATATCTTTGAATGAAATGTGTATCTATTTTATCTAAATGCTATTATTGTTTTTGCTTGTTAGTGGCCTGATTATTTATTCATTCGTACACTTTTCCGGTTTTATTTAGATATTTTTAAATTGGAATATGGGATTAAAAGTTGCGTATTGATACAATATAGTGCGGCTTTTTTTATTGGTCAAGGAATATTAAATTTTCATTCATATTTTCATTCATATTTTCATTCATATTTTCATTCATATTTTCATTCATATTTAATGAACACCATTTGCGATTCTTTAGCTGTACTATTCCTCATAATGTATCGTAAAAATGGTATTGCAGAAGCTTCATATACTTCACCCACTGAATCAGAAATTTTTTCCTCTTAAAAGGTCATTTTCCTCGCAAAATCTCAAATGTCACCTGATACATCTTTTAAGTAAATGTTCACTTGTGAGAAGCTATCTTCTTCCTTATGACGCAGCTTCTTGGATGAAAGTTATCTATCACTCTAACTAATACCATAATCAAATTTAAATGACTTTTTTCAATATCGTTGAATTCGGGTATTCATCCCCATCCACTGCAACTCAAACCATCTCTTCCTTCACTGAAAGGAGACGCCTGGTTCCACAACGAACGACTTAATTATCTCGTGAACTCAATCGATACTCCCAATTCCTTTTAGGAAATAATGTTTTTTATCCATTAACGTGCACAGTTATTTTTCCATCGTGATCCATCTCGAAAAGGGCATTAAAGAGGAAATTTCTTCATCGGGAAAAGGTTGAGTCCATTACGTTTAAGACCTCGTTTTTATGCCACGGGACACGTTTACGAGCTACGAAGGGAGGGAAAAATTAACTTCGCGTGTTGTGGAGTGGTTTCGTAAGACTCTGGGATCGATTTTAATGCGATAACATGCTAATGCACGGTTTAATACAGCTTCCAACCATTTGTACCCGAATTAATGCTGTGTTAAGTTTCTAGTTACTCAATATATTTTATTTTTTCGTCCCTTTCTGGAGCGAGAAAATGCTTTATGTATTATTCTACATAAAACTAAGGAAGCTCTTTTGAAAAACCTTGAAGAATGGACGTCACTACAGTTTAAATTCCTCAAGAAATTTATGACATCAATTTTCTTTAATGGCTATGATACGCTGTCCCTTACAGCTTGTGATCGCTGCATTTATGAGGATCGTACATGCATTTTCCTCTACATCATACACTGGCTTTTCTCCTGAAACCAGCATGTTTAGAGGTCACACGGAGATTTCATCATACGGATACATGCATCAACTGCGTTATGAATTTTGTTTCGCCCGATATACGAAGAATGGAAGGATTCTTAGTAAAGCATTATATAGGCACGTCACTACTCTCTTTCCAAATTGCTATAAAGAATTCTTTATTCTCCTGTAATGATTACATCTATTGCTGGATTTCAATGGATTATTATATTATAAAAATCACAGCAATTATTAGTCAAAGGAATTTAACATAAATTTAAAAAATATCAGTTACAAATTTCTTCAACAATAACTCATCCTCTAGTTCTTACTAAGTAATATCTCCATTTGAAAGTTACATTTGTCTAAGCTAGATATTATACATATTGGTTATTGCTATAAATATTCGTTATTTATATCCGTTATTAGGATAAGCATTTAGAAAACTGAGGCGCAAAATCGAGGTAATTGTTAAATGATTGTGATTCGTTCATATTTAATTACACGAAATTGCTGAATCTTTTATATGAATTTCTAAATCAAAGAAAACTTTCTCAATGGCCATATTTTTCAAAATCATCCCAATTTCCATGAAGAGGGCATTTGTAACGCGCTGTATGTTTGCTTTAATTCAATTCCCTCCCCTTTTCCCATGAATAGAAAAAAGGGAGTCAAGGGCAGGGTCCATTCAGGGTTCCAAATCCCCTGCCTTTATCCCGTCCTCTGTCCCTGAATTTCCCGACCATAAATGGGGAAATTTTTTCAAATCCTGATCCAGTCCGCAGTTTTCCCAAACCTCCGCTTTCGGAGGAGCGGCGCTGCATTCGCACCTCCGATGGCCAGAGGCCGTTAATTACCGAGCGCTAAGTAAGGCGGCGCTCTCCAAATGAGCCTTATCCTGAAGGTAACGAGAAAAAGAAAGTGTCCAGCTTTTTCAGTGACGTCACCGGCACTCCGGAAGGAAGCGAAACGGAAAGAAATAAAAAACGACTGAAACGCTTGCGTGGACCGCTTTTGAATTTTTTACCCTCCTTTGAACGCTGTCCGGAGGTTGGCGCAAATGAGGCTAGGCGGTTATTTTTCAACAAGATGGCGCCCGCGCGCAAAGGGTTGGCAATTCACCGTATCGCTACTTTTTTCGTATGCATAAGCTCTGATACGCGAGAGAGAGATTTTTTTTCGACTCGCGGATCCGTCACGGAGGATGCACTGTTCGTTCGTGCTTCGTGCAGAGTCGTAATCACTAGTTTTGTTTCCGGTGACTTCGAAATCGCGTCTCTGAAAAAAGTAAGCAAACGGATACGTTTTCGTTTCATTCGTTCATGGAAAAAGCTTAATGATATCGTTCTCAGAACGTGGACGATTATTCTATCAACTACCTTTGATAAGTCAACTTTAATTTTTTTTCTGTATAAGAACACGAAACATCTAAATCCTTAAGTGATTAACTGCCACTAAATTCCTCTCTAGATTACTGGCTTTAATGTCTAGTAAAGCTGATTTATTTTATTTTTCTGAAGTATCGAGTTCATATGTTACAATCATTTTATTTAAATTTTAATAATCTTAATAGTAACTGACCAGAATTTGGAAAAAATTGTGACAATAATTGGGATTTCTTAATTATTTTATGCAAAAACTAGGTCACATATGTTTCACAGCTGACAGCCCAGTCTGGCTCTCTGACCATATCCGCCAATCAAAATACTAGTTCGCCTTCACACAAGCCCATATCGATATAATTTGCCACGCATTTTAATTCTTCCATTTCCCTATTTTTGAATCGAATACATGTCCAGTTCGCGCGGACAGGAGTTCGTTTCTATCGTGCCACATGACGTCACAATGCGATCGCAGAAACATTAGCATCTCACTTATTCAAGTTTGATTTACGGAGCGGACGCATTCGAAAGTGGTGATAAACGCACCCCGTGTTCTGTGGCCGACCGCGACAACTAAATGCGTCGTACCTGTCCTTTTTTGCGTATGCAGTCCGCCGCGGTTGGGTAAGTCGTCCGTGTAAACGACTTCATTACAACAACCCGTTCGATTTCGTCGTAAATTATTGCGCATCGGTTTCCGGAGAATTGGAAACGAATTTGTCGCTTCGGGAGTGCAAAAAAGTTGGTCAGATATTGCGAAAAAAGTTTTACTACCGTAATTACATGGGTGGGATGTGAATAATGATACATCCGAGTAGAATCTGTTATGAAATTGATTTAATATCTAAGATACTGGTTTTACTTCCATGAATGTACTTAAGGATGTCTCAAATACGAGCTGAAATAATATTTATGTGTGCACACCATTTTTTTAAGTTTAACAGTGGAGCTTCCGTTACAGCAAAAGTAGAGTAACATGGAAATGGAAAATTAATAGTTCTAAAGTGCTCTTAAACGCATTAAATATATCAATACATTTCATCTGCTAAATAATGTATATTTATATACATACTATCATCTCCGACGATTAGCTTGCTTAATTTTTTAAAGATGCTGCATTAATATAGCACGGATGTAGACGTATTCAAACAGTAAATTAAACCATAATAAAATATTAATAGTGATAATCTCTGATGTATCATTTCGAGTAATTATGTTTGCGTATAGTTGCGGTACGTATTTTTAATTAGTATATAAATTGTGGACTTCTGGGAATACAGCCACACTTGTTTATTAGCATTCATCGTGATTGATTAAAACTTTTATTATCTAGTTAAATATCCTAAAAGGCTATATCCTTTTCCACAAAAGAGATACAATTTCCAGTGCATACGATAAACTGCAACGTCCCGAAAGATCTCGGAATTGCAGGAAAGAATGTTCTCGAGTTCAAATCGAAAGAAAAACTTGCGAAAAGTCCGTCCTGAATCTCGGAATTCGCCGTTCCGAAAGAAGGTTTATCAGACCATTAATCTCGCGGCTAAGTGATCTTATTAAGCTCTCCGAAGAAACGGCGCTAAAAACTTTTCACGGGGTCCTTTGCGAGAATTCCTTCCGCTCGAAAAAAAAAAGAAGAGCAACGATAAACTTGGGCGAAAACTTCCGTCCCGGCGCTTCGGTCGGGAACGAACTTATCAAAACGGCGTTCGAAATACGTCTGGAAGCGTCCGCGGGTGCAACTGACCGCTAGGGGAGGAAAGCAAAAACATTACGGTGAGCGGAGAAACAAAATCCTATCGCCCTGCGCCGTCGATGGAGTCGTAATGGCTTCGCATCTCGGGAAGATTCCGATCCAACGGACGCCCCCGAAACAAAAACGAATCATCGCGTTTTAAACTCGGGAAACAAATAAAATAAATCCTCCCATCGGACGGAACGTGGTGATTGAAGTGGTAAATCACCAGGAAAAAGTTTCCGGAGCTCCTTTTCTTCTCCCCGAAGTTCAGGAAAGGGGGGCCATAACCAAAGGACAGGGTTTTGTTCGACTGATATAAGGAGGATCTGAAAGGCTTTGGAATGAGGGTCCGGCGTAGTGAGGCATAGCCCCGCGGGGGATGAGATTTCATTGGGTCCAGGGAAGAAGACGTATTGGGGAAGAGGGGAAATATGGGGAATAGGACACGATGATAAAACGGGAAGGAGGCTATTGCCCCAAAGGAGGTGAGATGGTGGGGTCAAAAAGGAATCGAATGCTGTTTTGAAGCCGATTAATCGGAGAGATTTTCTGAAAACGATCGTTCAAGATGAGGAAATCAAACGATATTTATCGTTGTTCGCTTAGTTATATCTTTGAAAATGTTTTGAATTAAGTTTATGAGATTGAATACTGAATTCTTAGCTTTCGTAATGTTCTAGAACTGTCTTACTTTTAAATCGAGTCGAGAAATACACGTAAGGAATTTTGGAATAAAATTTAAAAATAATTACTAGTTATAATACTTTTCAAAATGTTATGAGTGTGCCAAATTTTATTGGTATATAATTAAATTAACCTAGATTTTATTTTTTAATTTACGAAGGTAAAGTTTCAAAAATACAAATTTTAGGATTTGCATTATCAATTAAATTTTATATTTGTCAATATTTCAGTTCAGATTAGTTCATGAATCAATAAATGAAAGGTTACAGTTTTATATTTTTATGGCTTGAATGCTCGTAAAAGTATGGAGTCAACTGAATATAAAAGTATAATCAAGTAATGATAGATATCCAACGTAAATATAAAAACTACAATTGTAAGTTTTTAATAATTATAAACTCTTCCTTGCATTTTAAGAAAATAAATACCTAAATCTAACGGTCTCAGGGTGTTGGTTAGTGTCAGTGATCGAATTTAAATAAGATAACTAGAATTCTCTCTCCTTATGGTAGAGATACGTATAATAGGCATTATAGACGCGTTCCACCTATTACCCATCCGAGAATAGAAAGGGAGGTGTATAAGGAACAGAGATTTAGTTTGGGCTAAAACCAGGAAGCGAGTTTCCCCGATAGCTATTGAGAGATGCCCTATGAAGAGGAGCAATGGGATTCTGGGAATCCGTGGTTTGGGCCCATTTATCAATTGAGACTCGGAGATGCCTGGCCCAACCATTATCGAAGGAAAGAGGGATTCGTATGAGACAGCTAATGGGGCGAGAGTTACCATGGCGGAGGTGGATTCTCCTTCATCTCTATTATTTTTCATTTCGGAGGGGAAATAAAGAGGTTTTGGATTTCTTCGAGGTTTCAGACGATGCTCTGCGGGATTTATCGCATGCATCTATCAAGGAAGGAAGGTGCGCTAAACATAAGGTATCCCTTCCACAGACGTGGTAAACTTCGCTACCATCGGATAGATTGGACATTAACCCAATAACCTAGGAAAACTTCGCCTAGCAACGATCCAGAAGTTACGGATGGTTACGGAGCGTGCGTCATGTTGGTGCAGCGTCAGCCTTGATGAGTTAAGGATGGATTTGCTCTAAATATGTTTTGATAACGAGTTATCAGCGGGAAGAATTTGATTCGATAAGCGAACTTTTATAGCTTTTCACCGATAATACGTAAGACCTCCGGAAGTTGTTTATGAGTTAGCGTTAATGTCTCTTTTTCTATCAAAGTTCATGCATGATTAATAATTATAAAAATTATATTCTAATAATACATTATCATCTAATGAATGAAGATAAATATTTATGTGTTGTCAATTTCCGCAGCATAATATTATACTTTCAATACATCTATTTGAGCCAACTTTATTGATAATTTGAATTCATTTCAAAGAAGAAACTTGGTTGTAATGCTCATAATATAATGTTTAGATTAAATATTTAAACTTGAAACCATGGAGATATTAAATATCGATTTAAACTTAAATAGAAGTTTAAAAGAAAAAAATTGAAATCGACCATCTTTAGAAATTGCTCGTATTCTTTTACTTACGAAAACATTTCTGTCTCCAAGACTTTTCTTGCGCTTCTAAGATCTTTCATACCACGAAAATATACGACCTCTTACGATTTTTCTCTATTTTGTTATCGCCCACTCTTCAGTATTAAACCAACTTGGCCCATCGGTTACCAAAACTCCTTTCCGCGTATCCAACACGAAGTAAATACTTCGCATCAAACAAGTGAAGAAGCCATTCTTCAGCTCCAAACCCATATAACTCCTCATCCCTCTCCACTGCACATGGTCCTTGCAGAACGTATAGCTGCAGCTTCGGCACTGCACAAGTTAGACTAATAACACTCCATAAGTAACGAAGCCATTCTCTAGCGTTTTGCGATCCTCTACTCATTGAAATCCGATGGATAATAAAGTACCCGTAGAATGTAACGTTTTTCCGTGCCCGTTCTCCTAGAAATTGCGCGTAACTCAAGATTTCCATCTCTTAGAAACGGTGACGTGGCAATTTGGTGCTTCAGTGCATCTTACAGACCCTTCCTATATTCCCCACCGTGGAGTAGAAAAGTTATATACGTAACTACATTTTTCCGCGTTCCGTACGTGACCCCATTCTCCGGGTGGCGTAGGCTTAGTCCTCACGCTCTATCACGAAGGATTCGCGTTTGCGTGCACGCGTGAGCTTCCCCATTTCGCGTCACGGGGAAGCATTCCACGCAGCTTTATTGCAAGGAAGAGATACGGTTGCGTTCGGGGAGGAATTGGTGCTCTACTGCACCAAACGGGCATTTCCTCTGTGTTAGGTTTGTTTCTTTCTAAGTAAGACATAGTGGTCGTGAAGGTGGTTCTTCCATTGCCTGTATTTCTCTGAATGGTTTAGCTAGTATACTATATGGATTTTATTAAATTCTTCACATTTAACCTTGCTTATTTACGCACATTCTGTTTATACGTAATTGGATTTTCCCTCGTATTCGGAGTACTTATTCCGTTTTCCAAAGCTATGAATATATCATTGACTTTAGGCATTGCCTTGTTGGATAATAGGAGATTTAGTTTTTGATTGGCGTAGCATGGCGATATCCGAATTATTTTTCATTCCCTTATCGGAAATGATATCGTGCTACCTACAGATAATTCTAAAGCTCGATGTCTTATAACTAGCTGCTTATAAATATTTTTAGTATTTTCGATTGACATCTGTTAGAGAAATGTTATATATTAATATTGTATTCTTTATTTTGTACAATAGTTTTGTTATGTTCTAACTAAATCATTTATATTATTAACGTCATAGAATCATGAGATGTTGTGAAATAAAATTCGCTTTTTTTACCAACGTCGAAAATCTGACTCCAAATCTTCGTCTTTTTTACCAAGATTTCTCTCCCCAAATATTTCGGTACTTCGCATTCCATTTAAGGGTTGAATCTTTTTATTTCGTATACAGTTTCATATACTCCCTTACTCTCGTAATAGGTAGATATCTGAGACGAAAATAAAGTTAGCAAGGAATTGGATTTTCCGTATACTTTTTGATAGAGAGATTTCTCTCGATAATTTTGATTCTTTCCAATGTATAAAACTTTCCTTTAAACTTGTATTATATAATTGAGAGCAATATCGATTTGTGTTTCCTTTTCGTTATATAGATTCGTTCAAAGTTTGAGACTGTTATTCCAGTAAAAGCACTAAGGAATATGTTGCTCTTGAGAAATCGACGACATGCACACACCTTCATTTGCGCCCTCTCTGGGAAACCAATTGAAACTCGTCTTTCCGGCGATTGCGTCTGTGGCAATTATTCCGTATGTAGGGCGCTCACTTAAATCGATCGACGCGCCCTTTTTAGGCGATCGATATGCCAAATGCAGCGCTTTCTACTATTCTACGACCTCATCTCACTGAAAGGAAAACCATAAGGGATTTTGAGTCGTTCACCAAAGCTATCGAAAAAGGAAACTTTAGTCTATAAGAGATGATTCGAGAGCGTATCCTAAGAAGATTTGGTTCCGAAATTCGTGTTTCATTTGTTTCCATCTCGGAAGCGATCTAAGCGGAAAGCTTGTGTTTGGCCCGGTTTTAATTATGTCAAGGTTGGAAAGTATTTGTTTGTAGTGTGTTGTCGTGTTTATTTTGTAGGATTATTTGGGAGCATTCACTTGCTTTTGATGCCTTTGTGAGGAATGAAAGAGGTCTAGTATGACTTGAATAACTGCATGTAAATGAATGAGTAATAAGACGCAACTTCTGCAACGTACATTAAGGTAGCTTATTTAATTTTATAATTTACTAATCATTATTCCATTTCCTTTATATAAAGAATTGAGAGTTTATGTTTTGAATGTATAATTTTCATTGTATAATCTTTACTTAATTAAGTTCATTATCCATAATTATAACCGTTGTATTAGTTCATGTATCACATATCATCAAAAAAATTTTGATCGTAAATATTGCTTTAATAACATCCATTTATAGGCTCTGGAATCAAAGTCAAAACCAAAATAGTTCAACCACGTACATTATGAGTCTATCACATTTAATGTCACTTTTTTTTGAAGCTCAACATTCTAACTTCTTCATTACAACGAGGTTATAATGGCTTGAAACGAGAAGCGATTCAAATGAGAGAAATATGGGGCACATTTGCCACTTACTTATGGTCTATCAGCTGCAAAACTCCAGAGTAATTATCAGCCAAGTAGAAACGTTTACTATGAGACCCAACGTGGAGAGAACCAGTCAAGAGAGATCTGCCTTGTGTTTTAGATGCGGTCTGCATAATTGCCTACGTTTTTACCCACTTCGTAGACCCACGTTGTATGTCTCACCACGTCTTCTCCTCTAACCCTTACCTTTCTGGCCATTTTTCCGACCCTACTCTCGGGGGCTATCGTGTACCAGTTCTTACTCCACCCCACCCTCCCACAGAACCACTTTCGTTAAACCCTTACGGAGGAAAATCTCAGCTAAAATTCCCTCCTTACTTTACTTTCCATTTTTTACTTAAAGCTGCATTCTGTCCTTACATTCAAGGTCGTTCCATAAGGTTGCTTTACGTCAATGGCAATTAAAGCACGATAAAGATATGCATCCACGAATGAGCTTATGATAAGATAATTTTAATAGTGTTTAGTCAAGGATTCACTTATATCTAATCAAGGCTTACGTCACTCTCCTTCTCAGTTTGTAAAACAATAAATGCTCTGATTAATAGATCGTATGATAGTAAATGAGGAGAGACTATACACTCATTAAATGAAGATGTCGAGGTGAGAGAAAAGTATATCATAATCTTTTTTGATATATGAATCGATATACATGTATAATACGATAATCACAGCTCTTATTTCGCCACCTATGATGATAAATGAAGTATATTATTCGTTTTTTATCTAATTCATTCGCTATTTGTAGTGCTTCACTTAATAAGGTATTATTTGTAATACATCGGATATAATTTTGAATCCTTCTAAAAAAGAGTACCAAATATGTATAATAAATGTGATCAAGCATCACTTTGTGGAAAAGATTTTTAAGGAACAATCAAAACTTGATAACTTCCGCAGGGTTTTTAATGAAAACGACCGGTTTCGTCACCGTGATTCCATCACCAAATATGTTTACCCGAGATAATTCGTGAAAGAAATCCGACGCCGAATCAGCGTGGTAAATATTCCGAAAGAATCCGGGTGAAGGTTCTGTAGCACACGTCAAAAGTGAGATTGCTGGCACATCAACCGGTCGAAGACCACCGAAAACAATCATTTAGCGAGGAAGTCATTGGTGCGGAGGGTCTGAAAGCGGCACTTCCCGTGACAGCGCCTCCGGCCGAAGCCGATTCACGGCCCGCCATTTGGGCAATGAGGGCGTTTTCGCCATAGTCACGAGGGACGTGTGAAAGCGAGGATATTCCCACGCTTTAAAAAGCGGACAGATTTGCAGCCTCCCAACGGACGCTCATATGCGCGAGATAGTCCGCTCGGGTCGCATTCAGAGGTGGCGGGCGGCGGTGGTTTATCTCCGTGGAAAGCCTCGGCCGGCGCACGCAACGCGCTATGTGCATCGCTGCCACGATGCTAATGAATTGGTAATGGTGCTCCGTACGTCCCGACAGCAGAGTTTGCCATTTGTTAGGGGAGGAGGGATGAGGAGGTATAGGGGGATTTTGAGGTACGGAAATCCGAGAATGATAGTGGATTGGAAGCCGAAGATTCGAAGCTTTAATAAGTGTTATTGGGTGAGAATTACTGAAAATTAGGAGAATTTCAAGTTAATAGAGGGTTTAATAAATTAAATACCCAATAATTACTATGTAAAGTATAAATATTTACAAGCTATGCCCGAAATATCGAGCTCTAGATTGTGTTACTAAGGACATCCCACAAGGTATCCTAATAGGTCCTCTATTTTTATTAGCTTTTGTTAAGCGATCGTTAGGTTAAGATACTCGAGGTGTTGGCTGACATTAATATTAGTATATATAAGAATGAGCGGATTGAATTAGTAATACAAAATATTAAACGATTAATTTAATAATCACTCATTATTTTGAGATGTTACTAATTAACATTTGACAAGCGTTTAAGACTCGAGCCTGTAATTTAAGAAACAGAATTGATGATTAAAAGTAGCGAATTTGCTCGGTCTTGTATACAAGGATAAGAAAAGGTGATTCAAAATAATGTTCTTAAGCAACGATACGAACATATATATTCTAGTTGCTGATAAGCTATTCCGGGAATCATTGTAGAGATTAATGGTGTTAATAATTAATGGGTTGTTAATGGTGGACTAAAATATCTCCTTGAAAAAGGCAATTAAATAATGTATTGTAATTAGTGTTACGTGTGATTGAGGAATTAAATTTGCTTAATTTATGAAATAACTTTGAATCAGTCTTTCTTTAATTCCAAAGTGTGTATTAAATAATAAATATTCGATTTTGTGTATCCGTAATGCATATCCGGAAACACACAACTGAGAATTTGTAGGAAACGATGTTATTTTTGCAATACAGGAAGATATTAACAAGTGAAATAGTAACCTAGCTTCAAAATTAATCCAGCACTTTGCAAAAAAAAACAGAGAGCTAATTAATGAGGCTGAAATAAGGCAATCAACATCCTGAAAATTGCCGAACACAAACGTTAGCGAACCCTAAGTGTACTCGAGTCGTAAAATTAATGAGGCAGATGTTGAACACCGGGAGTAAATATAAGGCTCCCGGAATTATTTCCATTACTTTCCGGTCGGCACGGTCCGATAAGGTTCTCGTTCGCAGAAATTACAGCAGTTTTATCCGCGAGCAGAGCTGCACCGGAGCGCATTACCCGCGTATTACCATTCCCCCAAAACTAGATCGCCAGGCAATCGCATTTGATGCGGAACTAGATAAGAATGGTTGACGATGGAAAGATAGGCTCTCGACACAATGATACACCAATGCACACGCCGAAGGTAGGCTAAATAATTCCCCGCACTTTTACGGCACCAGTTGACAATCGGCCAGATAACCTCCCCACCCACCGCACCTGAAGTATGCACCCATAGCAACGTCATTTTGATTGTTGAGCATTTCATTCGACCTCGGCGAGAAATTACGGTGCGGCCATAGTATTAACCGAGCCCAGTGTATGGTTTAGGTCGTTAAAATCGCCTAATAAGGTACGTAGTTGCGATTTCGGTAGTGTAGTTAGGAGTGGGTGCCCCGCGCGGCGTTATTCAGGGCCCTGGCGTGGGCGTTATTGCGTGATAATGCAGGTCGCGATGTATTCATGGTCGCGAGGCGAAACGGGAGGTAAGTTTTAATTAGGTCGGACAAAAATTACCGCAGATTAAACTGGTGGGAAGGAATGAACGCGGGACTTCGTTTTTAATTTACCGGACGGTCGCCGACGCGCCATACACCGAATTTATATTCGGGCGGAGTTTTTAAATATCGAGTGGTAAGCGTTCGGAATAATATCGCTGCGGGAATTATTGTTTTTGGTATTGTTAAGGTGTTGAGTGTTTATTCGAAATGTTTCGTTTATGATGATTCAATGGTAGTTGAGCGTGAGTATGTTTTTTGATTGAATTTTTCTGGATAATTGAAAACGGAGCTTCGAACTATTGGTTTAAAATCCGTTACGTTTGAATATTGAATTGCATCAGTGATACACCCTTTTAACTATCGAATGTTAAAATTTCTCTTATTACTGTAGTGTTTTTAGAAATCTGCTGTCAATAATATCTTTACGTTCCGATAAACTTAACACGTCTGATATTTTATGCGTTAATATAATAATAGGCATTAATATAATCTATAAATTGTTCATTTATTTCAAAAAATCAATACTGCGATAGTTGCAGAATTTGTAGTTTAGAACTCTTCAATAATTTCTATTTTCATAAGAATTTTTAATCATCGACATATAAGAGTAATTATGATTGCTGTATGCTTCTATATAATTTTAACCTCATATGCTTTCGTATATTTGATATTCAACGTAATATTCCTAACATTGCGTCTAGTTTCCTGATTTTTTCTGCTTACGATTACTTCTCAACTATATTCTCTTTAAAATGAGTGAAGTTCTATATATTGAACTAATATTCTTTATGATAGGATCTCCTACATGAACTTTATTGACAGTTTCTTACCGTGAACCCTCTTTAAAACTTTCCTGTCGTTAATCTTTGAGTTTAAGGACAAACTAAGAGAAGAAAATTCATGATCATAGAAAATGTAAATAAAGAATTACACTTATGACCCTCTTTAGAAAGACACGAATATGTCCCTGACCATGATAAATTCCCTCTATATCGTTCATATAAATAGAAATTATCTCTTTTCATTTAGGTCGTAGAAATCGATTTTATCATACAATTGTGTAAAAGTTGAACCATTGTATCACGTTTATTTACAAACATACATTTACCTCAGATTGTAATGCCTTACTTTGTGACGTATTCATTTCCCCAACAACGTGATAAATCCAAGCCCGCATGACTCACAATTCAGCCCAGCCCATCTACTCGAGCACGCCCGGAGAAAGGGCTGCATCGACTAGATGTTCATCGAACTCCGGCATTTCTCCGAACTTCGCCTTTCTTTCCACGCACAACCCCCCTTTCTCCCGATGTAAAACCTTTCATTTATAACTCTGCCCCTTTATTTTGATTGAAAAGGTTTCGGGCAAAGTACGAGACATCGAGAAAGGGGAATATACATCCTGCTTTTGAATATTGCACTTGAGAAGGTATCATTAACGGGGCCGATTGATCTTTTCCATCAGCCTTTCCGGAAATTGACGAAGGTGCAGATACGGTGTCGTAATGATGCGACGTAGGAGAAGGATAGGATGGGAATAAGAGTGGTGAGGAGTGGAAGGCAAGGAAGAGGTGTATTGGTAAGGGGAGGAGTGAGTTTTTGGTGTCTCTGGTGAAAGGTCTCGTCTGATGAACACCTTTGATCCATCTCTTTCAGAGGTAGCCACACAGATGTTTACAAGGGATCATTTTCACCAATTCCTCTTTATAACAAGATTTGTAATCGGGTTTGAGTCTTGTGACAATGGTTGGGCGAAATTATAGTTGTAGATTTTATAACTACGATATTTTTCTTATCTAATACGTACGAGAGATGAAATTGTTTTGATTATTTTATGTCCCAAGATAATGAAGTGTGGGCGTCAGTCTGAGTTTTATCGGCTCCGTTAAGGGTTCAATAACATTATCATTATCTATCCACGAATCTTTGAAATTTGCCAAATTAATAAGATCGCAAGTGATCAAATACATTTTTTAGTTCTATGAATACCTATATTTTGATGTATTTTATTGATTATTTTATTGGCAAGTGGTTCATGGATTTTCGTCTATTCTAAGTACTGTAAGTTTTATCACTGAAGATTTTTCTCTTTCCTTCTAAAACTTTATTTTCCTCAATAATGAAACGAAATTTAATTTTATCTGTATTTCTTGATTTAAGATTCTTTCTGCTTGTCGATAATATGTTTTTGCTTTACTATAACTATTCATAAATCAAAAGATAAGATATTAATCCAATATAATGTGAATTATTAGTCATCAAAAATATATATTTATTCAATAAGATATCACTTTTCTTCATATTTAATCTTATTTTTCTATCAGAAGTATTCATTACCAATTAACTACGCGTTTGTAGTAACTGGACACGTGAGCTTTCTTGAGTAAACAAGATAGTTACTCATTTTTACATTGGTAACCAAGGAGACGCTAAGCAGAAAAACGTACGAATAAATTACGATTGAAGTATTATAAATAATAAGCATGACATCTGTAAATAACAACGTATAAATTTACACCATTAAAAGTGAAAGTTACGCATCGATGGTATTTATAGAGACTCAGCAAATACGAAAACGATCTTTAACAGTTGACACGGAATATCGAGATGATGAATGAAATATACACACACATATATATAAAAAAGCCGATCAAACACAATCAGTTTTATATAATCAATCGATACACCCACCCACCGCCATCCGAATTTCGCCCGATCTCGTTACGGAGCTTTCGAATTTTCGCGCATCAACGCTCCTCAAATCTTTATTTTAGGTCATAAAGCTCTCAAATTTAATTAAAAAAGCGGTATTCCGTCGATCACACGATCTCCCCTTTTCATCGTGACCTTTTTCGGGCACTTAAAAATATTTTTCCGACCGAAATTTGTTTACTTTTGCACTCCGCGGAGTCTTGTAAATCAGGTTCCGTCCGAGGGAGAAACTTTAACGGAATTCGAAGCGCGGGACCATTACGCTTTTCTTTTTTTTTTCTTTTTTTTTTCTCTCGCTTTTTTTTTCTGCGCGAGCAGATGATTTCCCAGCTGGATTACGCGCTCCGTGCCATCAATTTACGTTTCGATTAAGCGATCTCCACCCGAAATGCCATCCGAGATTAGGGAATGAAAAAAACGTAAACAACCACCACCCCCATCGCAGAATCTCGCCAATTTCACGCGGATCCCGTTTTTCAATTTGAAATTACGCCGGACAATTACGCGAAGACCATTTAAAGGGGTTTGCTTTTGGTCAGCGCACGAAATGGAGGTTTCGATTGCACCGATTCATATTTCCCGAGGCTATAAGTTATGGGGATGGATAATTTATGAATGGTGTACACTCACGTTGGCTGTGAATGATGCGTGATAGTTATTTTATTTTTATTTTGAATATATCTTTTTCTCTTCTCTTATAAATCTTTTACGTTTTCTGTGAGGTGAGAAATTTAGGATATGATATTCTATTAACCTTGAGAAAAGTTATCCAAACTTCATTAGGCCTAAATCTTAAAAGATTTAAATTTATTGGTCAACTAATTCAACACAGCCGATTAAAAACCTATATTTCAATATAACGCGTACCCTCATGAAAATCACTTTTATTTGTAAAAATTATGTTTGCAACACAGATTTTAAAATGTTTATCTTTATATATTATATTATTTTATTCAAAATTTATCATATGAGATTAGTATTTATTATCCCAACTAAGTTATTCACTTCCCGTATTACTTGCGACTGTGAAGTCAGATGATGATTAATTAAATTAGTTTTACGTACTCATGAAATTCATATATACCTACTAGGTAATTTTGTATTATTCCATTCTATTTTAATCTTCTTGAGGTATTACAGAATATAAACAAAAAATATAAATTTACGAAATGATATCTACTGTATATGTTTGGATGTATTTTATCATTATTAAATTAATCGTTATCGATCAATATTTTAGAAATATTCCAAAATAATTCTTCTTTGAACGATAATGATTAAACAATTACCAGAAAACATTTCTAAGATATCAGTGTCTGCTTAGTATTTAATGATGTTTGCAAATACATTTACGTACAAAATGCGAACATCAATCATTCACACGTTACCAAAGTTCAAAACCATCATATTCCATCAAAATTCTTTTTTAAGCTTTTGCCAAACACATATCCACAAATTTTGGATTGATATTTCGACTTTGAAGCGCAATTCAACGCGGAATTCTGTGAGGGAACATTTTTCACATCTCTTACAGAACGTTTCTCACCCAAAATTAGCTTCACTCGCTCTCATCGACTTTCATATGCCCTCCTTTCAGTCACCAAGGTTACCAAGCGATACATCCACTTTGAAGATTCGGAAAAAGGGGCGAAAAAGGCTTTTGGGACCGCGAAATGCATGCATCCACTCCCACGACCTCTTACGACCCTCTCGCAAAACGTTGGCTTTTTCTCGAACCCTTTAGTCGAACCTTTTCTCTCCAAAAGACTTCTGTGGTATAGCGCGTTTTTAAAGAATCGTGAAATGTCGCACAAGATTTCATCGCGACCTTGGACTCTTAAGAGTTTCGACCACTCGGACGCCCTCATTCGAGGTCTTATTATAAGTGAAGAGCCCAGCATCCAGCGCGGTCCAGCGAGAGAGCACTTCTCGCGTACTGTCCTCGCGGTTTCCACGTCTTTCTTGGCCTCTTTAAGGGTTTGTTTCTTCCTTGTTTCTATTCCACTACCGTTTGACGTGCTTTCTTGGGAGATGTGTATCGATTCGGACCCAACTGTGAGGTTCATTTGGTGTGTATACGCCAGTGACGTGAGATGATAATTGTTTTGGTGAATATATAATATTGAATACGAGAAGAAAAATATTTGTAGCGAAATAACCACTACTCTTTGTGAGGTATATTGATTACTGTTTACCGTTATAGGACGATCTTTTACCTCTTGTCCACTTTCAACACGATATCCAAATTTTAATTGAATACTGCATTAAAATTATGACCCATGTATAAGAGGTGCTTTTTGATTACTTTAAACTTCTTTTCTTGTGTTAATTAAAGAAATATCATAAAAAGTTACACGAATAAAGGGAGGATTATCTTGGAATTAGAAAGGTACCGACCAAGGGGAAATTTGATTCTAATTAGAATAGAAAATAATTTCATACTATAAAATGTATGTTTACTGTTTCTTAAATAAATACAAATTGAAATATTAATTAAAGCTTCCGTTATTGATTTGAAGGACTATTAACAATAATTCTAAAAGTACTTCTCTTGAATAACTGCTCTTAAAATCTTGATGTTATAAATGTAAATCATAACACACATAAAAAATTAAGCGAATCTAAGTTTACAACAAATGTTGGAAAGTAGAAACATAAATAGAAACAAGAAACTTAATTGCTTGTAAGTTCTCACAAATATTCGCCAAGAGCGAAATTAGATCGAGTTAAAAACTCTTGTCTCATTATTTAGATTCCAAAATTGTTTAGGAATGAAGTATATCTTACCCGATTTCATCCAAGAAAAAGTCACAATTAAATACAGGTCTGAAAAATTTCGCTATAAAATAAAATCCCTCAATAACTTCTCGAGCTTTTAATTTAAAGGTGAAACAGAAAAGAAAAATTAGATATCAAACCTTTGTTATCAAGTTTTATGCACAATTGTGCTAAGTTAATTCCATCTTTCCCTAACCCAAGTGTTTTTAATTTCAACCATGGTTGATTAGGAGCAAAGGTACTTTCTCCCGGAGCCCAATTCAACCGGTAGAAACTTGAATATTAGCATCCACAACGAAACAAAACCAGATGATCATGTACTGTAATAGAATTCCGTCGAAAGCCAGCGTTTGCTAAACAGCTAAAATACTCTCGTTGGAGTCCAAACATGGAAGAGCGCGAACATTATTAAGTCGTTTGCGAGAAGAAAAGTTTAGCTGAGAAAGTGGCTGCTTGTAAACAAGAAGATGACTAAGGAACGGGAAAATGTAGGAGGGAATTTTAGGGATTAAGAAATGAGAGGATATGCTTTGACTGCAACAGTTTTGAAGCTCCCCCGCTCGGAAAATGAAGGCAATGAAGATGAAGGCTTAGATGGAAACATGATAAGCAAGGGGTAAAAGAGTTATTCAGATCAAAAGGAAAGCTTAAGCAATGTCACTTTCGGATTTCGAAGTGAGATGAGCACAAAGTGTAAGAGAAGTGAATAGTCGTCTGTTAACTTCTCAGAGGAAGTTTGAGGTAGTCATAAGCTTTAAATTGCTCGTAGACAGTCTTTTAGTTTTGTGAGGTAACTTAAGAAATTTTACGCTTAATGGAAGAATTACCAATTTTCGCGGAATAAACGTATTAGGACTTGTCACAGAGATAAATTTAATAATGCGTTTTGCTATTACCGAGCTTTATGAGACTTTTACATTCAATTCATGATTAAGCCCTGTCGTACTGTGAGAGTATTTTATATTAGTTTTTATACATAGGTTTCTGTGTGTGAACAGCTATGGTTGTAATAGTTATCAAAGGGTTATGCTATATTGCAGAATGTATCTCTCACAATATATAGCAATGCAGAGAAACACGGTAAAATCATAAACTATGTTTTAAGATATCACAGATATTTGTATCACTTAAGGATATCTATTTGGTTTTTTCTTTCCAAATTTTCTAGCGAAATCTTAAATTTTGTGGTTTCAATATTTCATCCATCCGGTTTGTAATATATTTTTTCGTAACTTTTAAGTTAATTTTTTTCATACATCATATCGAAAAACCGTCTAAAATATATTTCGCACATTAATTAATGTTCCGTGTACACAAGTGAAAGAATATTCTCAGAAACGTTATTATGAGAAAATCTTCCTCTTCCTTATCAATTAGGGTAAATTATAATGTGCCTTCCATGATTTAATAACTATTAAGTTTCAAAAAATATTTCTCCATGTGACCCAAATTTAATTGAAATTAAAGCGTCATATATGAAACATTTCATGAAGTTTGACTCCTGAATGTGGAATATACCCCTCATCGATTTATGTATTATTCTACCTTTTATTATAGTTTCTTCCGCTAATGACCGGAATTGATCGAAGTAGTTTCGTATCGGAATTGAGATTTTGGCTACCTTAACCTTTCTTTGATTTTTACGTCGCAAGTTATATGTCAAGGCGATTAATTAAAATCCATGCCACTAAAATTCGTTATTCATTTGAATTGATGAATAGTGTACTCTTTGTCCTTTAAAATTACGGTAGTTTCACATTTTAACAGCCAAACTCGTATCCAAGTCTGTAGCCTTCCTTCTTAGCAACCAGATCACCTCCATAATCCGTTGCGAAGCCCCAAACGCGATTCCCGCCAACGCTAACCAAGACCTATCTCCGCGTCTTTCTTGAACCACCGCCTCTCTTTTCTCCCCGTCGACGCTGAAAGGAGTTAGCGGTCTGAGGGAAGATTTAAAACCAGATTTCGTCCAATGATCGCTCGCCGTTTGTCTCCCTCTGTTTTCCGAACTACTCGTTGTTATCGCGATGCAGCGTGGGAGGCGTAGATTATCCACTTCACGTCACCTTTTGTTTCGTTTTTTTGTTGAATTTTTTCCCTTCCCCTGACAACCCTTTCACTCGCTCAAGAAAGCCTTAAGTTTTACGTAAGTTTTTAGCGAGTTTTCTAACAGGAGGAGATGAGTTTTGGGTAAGATGTTTTTGAACTTTATTGTACTCGGAAATGCTTAGAGTAATAGTAGTGAAGCTTATAATTCTTATAGATTATTAAAATCATAATTTTGTGGTTTAAAAATTCATTATATAGCTGCTTGTTTATGGAAGAAATCGCGAAATTATTTATATTGTAAATAAATCGACAGGTTGGGTTTATAGCTGATGATGTTCAATTGAAACGATTTCCAAAATCTTACTCACAAATACTTTCAAACAGTTATTGAAATGGAATATAGAACAGGCTCATACCATATTGAGACAGTGGGTTTAAGGAAAGGCAGGACGTTTTTCATCAGTGATGATATTTATAAAATGTAAATATTAAACTAGAAATTATTCTGAATACCGTTAGAATTTAAAAGTTTATTTACTTTTTCGGAAAGTTTGTATCATAAGGGATAATCGTTCTTCATTTTACTAGTTCCTCATTCTTTTAAATAATTATTCCTTTATTTGTCCTTTCAGTGCTGTTTTAGAAGCATTTTGTCCTTTCTATAGCATTGTGATTAATAAATAAAATTTAATTAGCAGTTTACTCTTTACTACGATTATCTACGAATAAATATTAAACGAGTCGTTTTTTATTGATACATGAAACGAGGTTCGAAAATAGCTTTTGGTTGCCTCACGGCAAAGACTCCAAACATCGTAATTATTTTAATCCCTTTACCGCATGTGGATCCTCACGCCTTCACATACATAACTCATTACCCTTTGGTTACCAAGAGAGGCTTCTCTTTTTACTCGCTGCTGACAGAAGATTTCTCAAGAGACCCAAAATAAACTCCGAAACGAACCGACCAATTCGTTCTCAAGTCCGATTTTCCGCTTATTTATTTCCGTCGTCAAATACCTGTTTGTTCGAGATGCCTGTTGGGCACAGATTCTTACGGGGAATTAGTCATTGTGCAAAGTTCACGCCGCAATGCGCTGGCAGTAATCTGGTTTCGGATGATACTAATATATCCCCTGGAGTCGCACGCAAAGTGTCCTAATGAGAAATTTCCGAGTGCATCTTAGCCGTTGAGAATGGAACGGGGTATTGCTGAACAAATGCAGCCCAATTCTTACTTGTGTCTGATGCAAGGTCCTAATGTTTCGTATCGCATCCTTAATGTGGGGGCATTAGTGTCGGTGACGATCATCATAGATTGCTAGACATAACTATACATGGCAACTTTACGTGGGTAAAGTACGTTGTATGAAGTAATCTATTTGCTTAGTTCTTACTTAGCTGTTGCAGATTAGACGGTACAAAAAGGAAACTTAAAAGCGATTGTTACTGGTATTTTTGGCGCAACGGAATATAGTGCTACAAAAATAATCTAATTTTTAGGTCAACGGTGAGCAAATTCAGCCTCTAAAAATGTTATAATCAAATGTAATATTCTTCCAAAACTTGAACGCCACTTGGTTCTAAATATAGAAGGATGATATGCATTAACTTCAGATATATTTGAAGCAGTTTATATAATAATTCCGAAAACGCTTTTGTAAAAAACACCGAATGAAACGTATTACGAAAATTCGTCATGGATGACAATTAAATCTTACTGAACTTGATATTAATGAAATTAGATCAACACTCAATTGATTAACCTTTAATTTTCTCTTATATGTATACTATTTTACTTTTCAACAAATAAAACTTCACTACTTTATGGATAAATATTGACAGAATTTAATGGAACTTCATGCCGGCCATATTATTACAAATAAATGTAAATTTAGAAGTAAAATAGTTTGAAAATTCATTTATTACTTTCTAGAGATTGCCTTCAATATGTAAGATGGATACATAATTAATTCCTATTCGTTTATGGAATTGTTAAAAGAATCGATAAGTCTTTATTGTGTCAAAAATAATTGAAAATGCAATGAGGTATGACGTAAATCGTACGTTATTCTTAAACTTTTCATCTCTGACATTTCGATTCGTCTGAGGTTTCTATCCAGTTTAAGTTCCATTTGGAACATTTTTACCTTTTCCTCGCCTGATCCCTTGGTGTATCGTGAATTCCGCCCATTCATTTTATCACCCGCAGACCATTTACTTCCGCACCATTCAGCGAAGGAACACCATGAAAGAATCGCATCGCCTCCTGTCGACGCGGTTGCAGGCGAATGCAAGGACCACTAAATCAGCGCTCTCTTTAGAGGCCCAGTTGAGCACGGTTTCTTCTCAAGTGCCCGCAATACATCTCCCTTACCACGTCTGTTTATCCTCTTATTTTAGCAATTTCTCTCCCCTACTTCGCGCCAATGGCCATGGCACGCCTCGGCTTGACCGTGTTCCCACTGCATCGATGTGGAATTTCCTTGGGGTAATCGAAAGAAACTGGATACGGTGACTAATGTAAGATGCTTAGTCATTCGTGAAAATTTATTAGTTTTAAGATAATCCAATACCATGATGGGATGAAAAGGAATTGTGTTTTAATTTTCTTAATTAAGAAATCGTTCTTAGGATATATATAATTTTATGTCGATGATTTAAATGATACAGACCATGCGTTGTGACGATTGAAATTATATTAATGATTTACGTTATGTAGAGGACTCGTTAGGATGAATTTGTTTCCCACTAGTAAAGTAACAGTCTTCCTTTTATAGGCAATACTATACAAGGGGTTGTATGAGAATTACAAACCAGCATGATTCTTGATCTTATTTGTTTGATAAAAATTTAAAGGGTATAGAAATAACCTCAATAATGAAGTTTGCTATTTAGTCATTTAATTTATCTAATCATTTACTACTTTTGCAAATATATGTTATGACTTAATTTACTCGCTCTATACCTTTGTCTCCAATCGTACTGTTATTTTTATCGGGTTTCTATCCTCTATAGAGGGATATAAATAATCCACTATCATATTTAATCCACTTCTATTTTCTCGTAAAAAATTTAGTTTCTCGTAAATGAGCAACGCATGTTGTAAATATTATCTCTTTTAATAGTGTCTAAAAGATGTCACATATATCCATTAATTTTACTGATAAAATAATATGATCGATTTAATATTACGTTTTATACTTTGAGAAGAAAGTGGGCCCTAATACGTAACCGTGCGGGACACCAAAGCTCATTCCGACCGACTTAAAACCGGGGAATCATATTCGATTATCCGAGAGCGGAAAACAAAAATTCCCTAATCCTCAACTGTTCTATTTAATTTTCCAATCGACCGCACTCTGCTCTCAATATCTTTCTCATCCCTTTCAACTCTTTGCCCGCGTAGTTCATTAGCAGGATTAAAGTCGCGGCCTTTCTCAATTCCGCGGCTGTGGCCCTGATCCCCTGCGGGGAAGAGAGGGACTTATCGCCGCAGATTTATTGCCTTTCCGCCGATCCCGCTGATGCGGCGTTGACTGATCGACCGTTCGCTCTCCGACCACGTAATGGATGGAGACTCCCTCTCCCGGGAGTATTTCGAACCCTTTTTGTTTTTTGGCGAACTCACGAAACTGCAGGAGATATCGTTGGCACCTGTTTAAATCTAGTCGTCTTCTGATGGGAGGTTCGATTCCTCTACTGCACTGGTTTAGGCTGATTGAAATACGTAGTGGTACGAATAGGGACGGTGAAGAGTTCTGTGAAATTCTTTTCCAAAATGAAAGCTCCATTTAGTGATCCATTGATGTATACGAATAAAATACATTTCTTCTGCTTAACTGGTTAATATTATATCAGAAATGAGATCAAGATCACTACTATGAAATGGAAAATAATGAAAAAGTTATATGCTTTTCTTTGAAAATTAATATCTATAAATCATATGCAACATATTATGTACAGTTTGTATATTTTTGTATAAGTATTTTTTAAATATGAATATTTTGTAAAACTTGTCCTAAAAGTACTTAATTTAACTATCGTATAGAATAGTTTATGGCTGATACCTTCTTATAACTCTTGTGGTGTTAATAGAACTACAGAGAAGCCAAAAGATGAAAACAAGAGAATGTACTCTACATAATCAAATTTTTGAGACCATCTTTTTTATTTAATTGTATTTTATTGAAATGTATGAGAGAAAAACTCTTCTCTGCTCAGTAATTTGTTCCGTAACATTATCTATGCATATCTTCTCAGTTTTAAAGTAATTATATCATTTTCACCATCCTTTTCATGCATGTCAGAGTATAAGGAATAAATACGTATCTCCTAATCAAAGAGGGAAACACTTTGAAAATACATTTTACTCATCGCTACTCCATTCTTTGATATAAAAGAAGGGAATACGCAGCCATTTCTCTAGAGTAATCGATTGTTGGAATGCATAATTTCAAAAATTAATTACACGTTTCCTAATTAGAAAATAGTTCCAACAAGATGGCAAGGCGCAGATAAAAACGTACAACAAGATCAATGTAAAGCTTTTTCTCTTATAAAGAGCTTTCATATGGTTCAAAGAACGGAAGATGACACACAAGATCTTAAAAATGTAAACTCTATGATACAGAGGTTTATAATTAAAGGTTCAAAAGGAAATTAACGTACGTACGATTGATATTTTATGTGTTACGATAGATTGCGTTCATTTGATTAGTTTTTACTCGGATATCAGTTAACTAATTAGGAAATCTGAGTCTATTTTCTATTCTAATTGAAATAGAAACATTGTCTTTAACTTTGTGGGAATTGCGATTTTTAACAATGTGGTAACCAAACACACAGCCACCCAGTAAGCGATGATTTATAACGTGATAGCAAGCAAATAAAGTCTCGTAAAGGTTTACGTAGGTCATTATTATTAATACCCTATTTTGATTTTTGAGTGCTTCGCGGCAATTTCTCGCAATAAATTGGAAAATAAAACTCTTTCATAACCATCGTAAATACTTTAGCGTCTTCAATCTTTACGCCATCGTTTCCTGAAAGCGAATGTGGTTTATTGTATCCGTTTTATATTTTATCGCACATTATACTGTTGAGAAAGGGCGAGGGTGTGTGGCTACCGGATATTCGTATGGACAAATTGAAGATAGCTCATTTCCATAAGGAAATTCTTATCGTAATAATATGAATTTTCGTATTTTTATACTTGGAATTGTTTAATATTCATGTATTGTTTCATGTTCAAATTTTTAATCAAATGATTTTATTTACTTATTGCTACGGTGATCTAAGGAAAATATTGCTATATCTGCTGTATTGCTTATTCATTTATCGAACCATCATTTAAGACTTGTTTTTGATTGTATTTTTCTACTTCATCCTTGTTTTATTATGATAAAAGAGAGAGATTTTAACCCCTAATTTTATTCTGACTGCTTTAAAGTTTCTCAAACTCGGATTCAAACCCCTTTACAAAAACTTTAACTTCGATTTAGTAATGAAATACAGACCGTATGAATTTTCACGAAACATCTTACAGATTCTACTCGAGAAAACTTTACATCCTAGCCCTTTTATAACAGTAACATTCGAAAATCTGCGAAACAATATCTTTTCTCGTTATTTCTTTTTAGAGATAGAGATATTCGACACCACCAACTAAAATGCGTTAGCACAATGCCCCTCTAGTAGACAGCGTAGTTTTAAAGATTCTCTAATTGGAGATTTCAAATCTTAAGGACTCGTCTCTTTCATATTTTCTCGCATAAATTGTCTCTCATTGAAAACACCCCTTTTTTCATTTCCGTAAAATCTATTTATTTTCATTCCTTCACCGGATGGAATGACTTCGCGGTTACTTCCTCGAAAAGTAGGTGACCCTAATTTTTAACGTTTCCCCTGTCTTTGGTTGAAACCGCACGCCTGGATGCACTGAAATCACACTTTGTCGTCTCCTTTAGCCGCCAAGTGGTTTTTTTTCCTTCTTGATTATTGTTTCCCATCTGATACTACCTCGGTGGGAACCTTTTTTTCTCTACTTTTTTCGTCGTCTCGTTTTATTTTCATTCAATGGAGACGTTCCCAAAAGAAAGGCTGGATTTTTCGAGTGCACTTTGCTCAAACTGCAGCTCTGGTTTTTGCCAGCCTTTGTGTCGCTTTCGCACCTCGATGACGGCCTATCCCGTCATCCCTTTTCTATAATTAAGGGGTTTCGGTGATGAGATGATATTTGTAGCGTTGAGGTAGGACGTGTGGGGCTCTTTGTTCCCGTACTGGAATGACAATGGAGAACTATAGCGGTTTTGATGTAGGGTGAAAGTTGTTAGGCGAAATGGTCGATTGTTGGTCGACTAGTAGGAGCATAGGGGTACTATTAATAATATAACTCAAACAGTTATGATTGAAAAGATGGCTTTTATTCAGCCTTAAGTTGTTTATGGTTATGATTATAGTTTGTTATTGTTTATATGTTTACAATTGTATTGAGATACAATATAAAGTGCTACGGATATAACCTAATATTTATATATTTAATAAAATACCTAAATAGATCACTTTAAATAGCTATGGAAATTACGAAAGCGTGCACTAAGATCTAACTTTCTTTACCTTTTAAAAGTTTGTATGAGTTTGTTATATATTTTTCATATCTACATTTCTTTTCGAATTGCGGTAGTTATTTGAGAATAATATAATTTACTCAGAGGTATATGAATATTTAAATATGTTTTCAAGAAAATAAACAACACTTCAGACTAAGGTATAAGGTAGCGTACTGAAGAGTTAGCAGATGTATGTAAATTTTTCTTTTGGATGAAATGATTAAATTATTCCTTCGAGTTCCATGCCAGAAAATGATAATAAGTTACGGAATTCAATTTCATAACTTTCTCCAAGATTTCATCTTTTTATTAATATATGAAATGCTGAATATTACATTGAATCTCAAAATAAACCTCAAGAACTTTAAGCAAAGTGATAAGCAGTTTAACATTAACGTCATAGGATCATATTCAACCCGGTGTTCGTGCACACCTTCTTTAACAGCAGTTGCAATCAATACAACTAAAACGAAGCACACGCTCATACTTTTTTCTCTCGCACCTTCTTGGGAACTGAATGCCACAGCCCGAGACGTGCAGCAACCCTTTGTTCCTCTCACAGAAGTTTGAAGTATTGCATTTCTTCTGCATGTCCTTCGCCACCTTCCCACTTTGCAACAGAACTGCATTTCCCCCTCCTTACAGGCCTCCCTCCCCTCCTTGCAAACTTCTCCCCTTTTTCTCAGACATAATGAGCCAAGACTGTTTTCAGGTCACACGCTCGGAGCGTGTACCGAATTGCCTGCAAGGTTTCATGACGTGGGAGTGTGCGAGCAAAGTGTGGGTACGGTGTAGGGATATGGATGAAGAATAGGATGCCGTGAATTTGGAAAGATCTTTTAAAGCCGAGAATGTAGATGGGAGATTAGTGCGCGTCATTCACGAAAGGTGAAAGAAATGCCTCGTTTTTGAGTCGTCGCTTGTTTTGCTCTCAACAAAACGACACTTTGGATTACGACTCAGCGCTCACTTTCGTATTATTTGAGTTTATCCTACTGCTACAGATTCATTGACGATAAATATTCTTCCTTAAAATTACTTTATTATATAAACAGACTTGTGAGAGTTCTTATTTAATTTTGAATTGTTGATGGATGGAGTAAATAAAAAAAATCGGTATTACAACTATCGATATTTAATGCGAACATTTTAAATTTAAATAATTTTTAAAATTCAAGTAGAGCTATGAGGTGTTATAAATAACTTGTTTTAAATAAGGGTATCTTTTTACGATGCAGTGAGATTTAAATTTAGGAGAAAATGTCAATAAATCAATATGTGAAAATGCCATTTGAATTTATAGAGTAGTATATTAGAAAATTTCAACTTGATTCATTTCCGATATTATTATTTTAATCATATCATTTGTATTAAAACCACATAACACATGAATTGAACGCTCTAGTGAAAGTATAAAGGATGAAGTATAAATTTAATCAAAGTAGAGCATCTTAAGATTTCAAATAATGAGAAAATCATTAGAGATTATAATGGATGGATAGTATTCTGTTTGAAGGAAAACGTAAGGAGATGGAATTCTTCAATAGATGGGATAAGAGAGACACGATTAACGCTAACGAAGAGTGTTTTCAGGGAGTAGGTAAACCTTTCTCGAGGACTCGGTGATAAAGGAAGGGATGGGCAATCAAAGGTTATGATTTTAAGATTAAGACGTAGCAAGCAAACTCTTGCTACATCTTCATCTCAAACTGAGGAAACACGGAGCTTTCTGTAGAAAAAGCATTTTAAAGCTATCTCTAGAGCGAATACAGAGCACGGACTATCCTTATCCACTTAATAGAGTTGTCTTTACGAAGATATTCTTTGCTCTGTAGCAACCCTCTTCATTTGGTTCAATTCCTTTGTTGATCCTCAGAATTAATCTCAATAAAAGGGATGTGATAAAATTTTGATCTCATTGAAAAATATGGAAAGTATGAAGGTCAAAGAATATCAAATTAAGTTCTTTTAAAGGATTTTTTCTAATTTTGTTTCTCTTTTGAATCTCGAATGGATACGAAAATAAAATAGACATAAAGATATATAGAATATAATAATAGACAGTATAGGTTCATTTCGATAAGAATGCATCTTGTTAATGGAATAGATATTACAGAGTATTGATGCGGTATTGATTTTGTGGAGATTGGTCATCAACATTTTGATCATTTTAAGCTTTGCTCATTATTTTTTTCGAATAGTTTCCAAATTATATAATTCGGTCACCATTACAATAATAATTAACAACATTTCGTAATTGTTTATATTTAAGATGTTTAATCTTTATAGATAAAACATTGTTGAATTTATGCGATATTAAAATCGTTATAATTATTAAGCAATTATTTTTTGGTTTTAAACATTTGAGGAAACATTTTTTCCATTAATTTTCCTCTGCCTTGTTAAATAGGATGTTGAAACATTTATAGAGGAAAAGATTCTACCTTGTATTAAATGTAATAAATGCATACCGTATTTAATAGTGGGCTATTTCTTTTAAATTACTAGGTTAAATAGAATCGTTAGAAGTATCTCTTATTCTTTGGATGATTAATTAATATTTAAAGCTAATATTTCAATGGAGCTTTCCAGATCTTTTGATAATATTTCCACATTATAATCTTAATCTTCTTAGAATTACCTTAAGACGTTCATCTTTTCCTGATTGCCGTCTTCCATCGCAGTTCAAATCTCTTGTACATCTCTTTTGTTAAATACAGCTCGAGCTCGGAATAGCATCTCATCTCTCTCCGGCTCCAAATTTCCTCGTTCGATCTAACTAGGTTGAGCAAACGTCTTGAATCGTTGCCTTTTCTTGACAACGAGAACTAGTTACACAAACTGAATTGTCTCTATTAGACAAAGACGAGTTTTGACTAGCGTAGTTGTTTTTAGAGTTAATCCCATTGTAGATGAGTTGCCTATTTTGTGCATCTCATGTAATTCTTGAAATCCAGCTCTTTGCCTTAGAGTGCTGGTTAGAGAGAAGACTATTTTTAAGCAAGATTGAGCCATTAGCTATAAAAGAACAATATATATTGTGTTGGGGGGTGGTAAATTGTTTTTGAGATTTCAAGGAATACGATAGTAAGGTATTTTATCGGTATATTATTATTTTTCCCAGCATTTAAGTATGTAGTGTTTAGTTCTCTAAATTATTGAAATTTAAATCGTTATCTAATTTTAAAGTTTTTTATTCGATTCATCTATAATTAATCACAAAGATTTGTAAAGATGGGTAATACTTTTATCGTTTAATAGTTATAGATTTAAGGTTATCATAATGGTTGATTTTTTTAAGATTCCTTTGTTAAACCGCCTTCGAGATGATCTCTAAGAATTAAGGCATCGGCTAAGAAAACCATAAGAAAGAAAAAGTCGACCTTTTGGAGAAAGAAAATACACTTAAGGCTTCAGAAATATCGACTCTCCATCATAAGTAAGGGGGCAGTCCTTCAGATGGAGTGCCTTCTCGCAAGTGCTTTCCTTTTGTTAAACTTCTCTTTTAAACATCTTCCGATCTGCGCCTCAATAATCCTTTGTTAGGTCTAGCTTCTGATTTTCCTCTTGAGTCAACATCTATTCTGATAATCCGCCCATCTTAGCCTATTAAAACATTTCTAAAAAAGAATGTTTCCACACAATAATTCTATTGCTATCTAAGGTCAAAATTACATTTTATACGGAGATACTAAAGAGAATCTAAGCAGGCATATTACAAGTCAATAAATTATCCTTTATAAATATATAAATAGACCTTTAAAAATTAAAAAAAATATATATCTTGAAACTGGGCTAAAATTATGATTCAGTCACATCTTTGATTTATCCTTCTTTTACTTTGAAATATGTAGAAATTGAAATTATTTAACTATTTTGAAGTGATTATAAAAAAATTATTAATTCAGAAACGAATTCAAATTAAATAAAGGTGTAATTTATTTCAATATACAGTTACGTTACTCTCTTTATGATTTAAGAATCTATGAAAGAACTATTGGCGATAACACCTCATTGCTAACTCTAATCTGGTACGAAGAACATACGTTAATTTATTTTATTAAGATCTCATTATTCCTTAATTATTATGTCGCTATATTTTTAAATTTTAACTAACTCATATTTATGGATGTCGTAATGAATTAGTACTCCTACAGGTTTATGATATACATTGCTCACTTTTGCAAAATAAATGATAAACTTTTTCGTGCATCGTTTAAAAAATCCTTCCCAAAAAATCAGAACTCGTCCCCCACTCACAAGAGTGTATGACAAAGTGCAAAAATAGGTCAAATCGCATCCTTAATTGCCTTGCCAAATTTTTCCTCGCGCCAATTTGTCACTCCTCGCACTTCAGCTCCCACAAACCGCGAAATCATCCTCATCCACCGGAGTGCCAAAGAAGGAAATTGGACGTTTTCTCTTCTTGCTACACTGATAACGTCCGTTCTTTCGGAAGCTGTGGCTGAGGGGGCGTTGGGATCGGGAGATTACAGAGATGCGCATCGCCCCAGGGAACTGTTCCTTTTGGTTTCTTATTTTTCAGTTTGTCGTAGCAATGTAAATTGATGCGATCTTCCCAAGCAGAGGTGGGAGGATTTATCAAGGAAATATTTTCCTTACAGTTTCAGATACGCGTCGTTAGAGTTTTAGGCTGTTTTGGTGATTATATTGGTTCAAAAATAATTGTCTCTCTGATATTTGTTTTTTTTCTTTGATTTTACTGATTTGATATTTTTCCTTGAACTTAATCTTTTCGAGAAACTTAGCCAAAACTTTGGATATAATTGTTCTATTGCTTATTATGCGGTTCATATTTATTCATGCTTCTTACCTATGAAATCGGCAATTAAAAAAAATTAAATACTCGTTTATTTATATCAAAATTGAAAAGTACATTAAATAGAAATTTAATGGTGTTATTTATCTATTTTATGTATAAATTCTTTCATTTTTCCTTAATGGAATGAAAGAAGGATATTTCCTAAAAAAATATATAACTTATATCCTCTCCTACAGTGAAAAAAATACCTTAACGGATACGAATTGTATGATAAAATAATTATCTTACATTTTCCTCTCTAAATATGAATCTAAGGATGCGGAGGAACTATTTCTTCCTAAATTCTCGTATCATTGTAAATGCATGGAATAGGGAATGCATTTATCCCGTGATATACATCTCCATTGTTACTACATTATTTTCCAATTGGTAGACGAGAAATATTTGCTCAATATCATTTTCTCATTCAGTGAACATTATAGAACGCACTTGTATCAATCGAAGCATACTATAGTTTGCTCTTACTAAGGAATCTAACGTTTCTTATAATAACAAACGATTGAGGGTTGTAAAGCCTCCCTGTTTCGAATAGAACAAGGAAGACCACTTTTTACCACTGGCGCATTCATTCCAATGTCGAGCTGAGGCTATTTGGAGATGAAGATAACCGTTTTGTTTTATAATCCAGTGCAGGGAGCTCGTAGATACAATCCGAGTGGAAAATATATCGCGACCTCTAAGATTTCTGTAGTTTGCTTGGAGGCTATTGGTAGCGTGGCCCAAATATCTTCCATTCTTACTTGGCTTTTGTAAGAGTAGTATCCTTAGGGAAACAGTTATATGAAGACAAGTGGTGGAAGGGAACTTTACTATGTAGAACTTCTAATGTTTACTTTAATTTAAAAACCAAATTCTAAATTATAATGTATTACTTATAGTATATATCTGGCATTCTTGAATTCAAAAACTTTTTTCTTGCTATGTATTAATCATTAGTTTATTTAATTCTAACGTTCATGCATTAAAATTTGGTTTTTCATTGATGTACTTTACAAGATACGTAATAAGTTATAGGATACTCATATTTTAAGTGTTCGTCGTCTCACTTTTGTCGTAAAGTTGCACTGTTCAATGAAATAAGTAGCTTTTTTCCTTAAAGTCTCTTATCTTGTAATTAATACATATAAAAGTACAGAAAATAATTTTACCTAAGACCCAAGACTTTATCTTTGTTTAAATAAATAAAAAAGCGTAGAGAAATAAGGATAACATTTCTTTTATAGAGTTACGTATCCGCTCATGAACTTATTGAAATATGTTCATGCATCGTTTGTTTTTTAAATTTTCCATTTATTTAATTATCTAACCTTTATGGAATTATCTCGATTTAAATATTTATATTCGAAATAATATATCCTTTACCTCATTCCTTAAAAAATCCCGACTCAGTTTCTGTTACAGCGATAATCATTTCAATAAAACTTTCTCTCGCAGCTTTCAATGTAAACATATTTCAGCGCATCAAAACAGTAAATAAACAGATCAACATCGTAATTCCCTTTAACCCTTTCTTGTACGACACATCACCTCCATCTCCTGTTAGAGTTTCAAATGAGCCCAAGAGAGAGAGAGAGACGGGCTCTTATGCAATTCGCCTCGTCAATCGCCACTCCATCTACTTCGCGTCATATCTCACAGTGCCTTTGATCATTTTCCCCTCTCTTCAAACCCTCTGTGTTTGGCCGATCCTGGACCACTTTTGGACGAACCATCCACTGCCGTTTATCATCCCACGCGCGTGCCCTTTTGGCGGATTCTCATCCAAGACATTTCAACTATGAATCTCACGCGATACGGTCCACTGCGTCCGCTTCGGAGTTGATCGAACAGGAATGCATCATTTAGCACGAATTGAGAACTATCGAGTACAAAGGCATCGATTCGGAATCGACGAAGAATGATGAACTCGCATCTCGATGAAGAGGGAGTTTGTTGAATGATTCGAACCGAAACGTAGGATTTATTGAAGAGTTTAGTTTTTCGCATGTATCGTTTGTGGTGGAGAAAGACGAAAAAATATTCTTTTAAAGTTTATAGTGGTTTTAATAATGTTTTGTACGCTTTAGGAAGTTTCCATGGAGAGAATGTTTTGTAATTAGTGGTGTTTATTTTGATAGAACGACTAGATTTCAGTAACTAAGGAACGATGTAAATTATATTCCTGAGGAAAACTTAAATAAAAGAACTAGACGCATTCTTATATGCAAAAATTCATTTATAAAAAAGGAAATGTAAATTATTTCGAGCTTAATTCAGCCTTATCCTTTGTTCACCAAGATTTTATGCGTCTATGTTTGAAGGGGTGACAATCAAATTAGTTATGTAATGATACGTTTTTGACAAAAGTAATATTATATACATAAAATTGCAGACTTTATCTACGTGGATACTAGAATCCCCGAATATGTTAGAAGTATTTAAAAAGAGCACAAGCTTACGATGTACGAAACGTGAACGGCAGATCTACAAATTCAGTGCCTATTAATTCAAGAGTAACATAGAAAACTATCGCAGAACGTTCCTCATTCAGGATCCTTAATTTTTGCCAACGTTTCAATTCTTCCCAACATCATTCGATTACCACCCCCTTTCAGAACCGCGTTTTGCCATTCCGGAACCTAATCCCAAATTATTTCCGACAGAATACCAAACCTCGTTCTTCCCATCCCTCTCTTTGTCGAACCTTTCCTACGAAATCACTCCATCCAATATGTCTGCCCTCTCAGTCCAATTTCGCTCTCTTCAAATGATCACCTTTTACACTCATCTTCGGGATGCTTTTTCTTCGAATTTCCCCTCGCGACCATCTTCAAAGTACTCATAACCCCGTTCCCCCTTGTCAAACCTCTCGACCCAGCTTTCTCTAACATTCCCTTTCTTCTTTTATCGTATTCAATAAACCGCGTGTGTTCAAGAAGGAAACCCCGTTTCATTCTCTCCCTCTGTTCGTTCGCTATTCGTATATGAAGCTCCCGCATCCTTCAGCGTCTTTAATAAATTTCCCATACAAACGTTTCGAATTCAAACGTACAATTTTTTTACGTCCCATTACGTTTCGAGAGGTTTGTTTTGGGGATATGTCTCCTCCTGTGTATCTAACTCGAATCGAGTCGAATGTAAACAAATAATGGTTTGAAACTGTTTGATAATTTATGAGGGAAATGTGAGTTGTGAATGATTGTCAGTTTTCTCCATTAGTTAATATGACTTGATTATGAATCTTTCGAAACGCAAAGCTTTTAAAAATTCCAAAACGTTTTTTTTCACTTCGAACGAATGAAATTTATAGATTCGTTGAAAAGGGAGTCATTTGATATGACATAATGAGGTGCTTATCAATAATAAAAATTTAAGTGACATTTTTAAAAGTTTCGGCTTTTTCTGTGAATGATTTTTGAAAATATTCAGATGTTATTCGAATTATGTCGTATCGTAAACAACATCTGTCATTCCAGTTTTATTTAATTTCAACATATTGTTATATTCTCTTCAACGTCAAAGTTTCAGTCATTATTTTCTGATTTGAAAAGATTTGATTAATGAAATGTATACGAAATATTCATATTTATAGATGACTGTGTATTATCATCCTTACTAACAATTATCTTTCTTTCTCTTACAGGTGAGTACTTGATCCATTATCCTTGGTAGACCTTTCAACTGTTGTTGCTGTAAAGGTATTTGCGAATATTTAAACTTTTAGTTACTTGTTTCGACGTACTTCATTAATGAACTCACTCTTAGCAAATGCGTTAATTTGTTCAAAATAGATCAATCTGAGTTTCGATAATAATAAATAGCTCTCCAATTGTCCCCAATTCGTAGCCCATGTCAGTCAACTCAGAATAATACATGAGAAAGATGTATTCTTACATTAGCTATAGTGTTTCGCTTCAAATAATCAAAAATTACACTATAACAACTTACACTGACTTTTAAATGTAACTATAACATTTATTGAGTAAACTTGGCTCAACAGAATGGGGTTATAATTTCTCCACAGAAAGACTCTCGCACTCGTACACAACCCAATTAAAACCAAACGCCATGAATATTCAGCTCCGGTTGGAAAGTAATTCCTCGGGCATATAATTCGGTCGATTCTTGGCTTTCCTCCACATAATACATACGAGATTAGCGCAAAATCGCTGGTGGGAATCTCGACGTATCCCATACAGTCTATCCCCAGGTCTTTATCCCTCACTCCACATTAATAATCTGCAGATTACATTGCATATCTCCCGCCTGCTCTTTTCCCAGCGTAACCTGAAAGGGAATAGGATGCCCAGGAGCTCTTTTACCCTCTCGCTTTTAAGTTTATCGCTAACGGAGCCAAAGAGGAACTTTCCATGTCCTCAAACGGGTCTTTCATTCTTACTCTCACTTCGGTCCGAATTCCTACTCAAATCCGAGCTCTTTTGGAAGGCCCTCAGCAAAGAATCCCGAGTGCGTCTCAGAACATTTTGGAGATTGTGGTATTCCCAGAGAGAGCCTTCGGAAGATTCCTGAGTGTTGAGCCGAATACCTCCCCCTACTTTCCCCACAGCCCAATTTTCCCCTTCGTGTTTCTCTATTCATTTATGATTCATGCTCGGTTTATCCAAACCGTGTCTCGGTTGGATCTTTTTTAGTCTATTATTGTACCCATTCTATAACTGGTATTATATAAAATCTCCTGGACCTAATTGGAAATTAAATTGCAGTGTTATTTACGAACGTAGGGACAGTAATAGGAATCTTTAATGTTGACCGATGAGTACAGGTTCATTCGTTCAAAAATGTATAGGAAGTTTCCCTTTAGGAAGAAAAGAAGGAAATAATTAAAATTCATGCATAACTACCTGGTATTTAATTTTACAAAATCATTTTTATTATAAGAGTACGAGATTATAACTATTTTATATTTTTCTCTCTACAAAATACAGTACTTTTTCGAGGTAAACGTTATGGATCAAGTTCAAATTATTTATGGAGGTAACTCCATGTTAATAGTATAATCCATGATGATGCTTTTTCCATTAAATATAAACGATTGTTAGAAACTATTTTGTCTGTGTATGTTTTTAAACTTTATGTATTTGGTAACCGCAAAAATTCATTCAATTTAGCATTCCTAGTAAACCTAATTGATATTTATTTCTCTGATAATATTACTATTCCATCAAGGATTACTAATAACTTTCTCTATATCCATTGGATTCCCCAAATATTTTAATTGAAACCAACGACTTCTTTAAAACAATATTTTAGGTATATATTAATATCTGACTTGTAAAAGAGATATAATTCTATAAAAAAGTAATATGAAATAAAAGGATTAAAAGGCTACTTCAGTATTAAGATTAATTGGAAGCATCAACTCTCATGAGATAAAATAAACCAGTTTTCGCAAGCACTCTGCGGCAAAATACACATCCTTTTAAATCCATCATCCAGCCAAACTTTGCCTATTTTCTGTTTACATCTTAATTTCTTCGGTTTGAATGAAAGATGAGATAGGTATCACTCACAATTCCGGATTCCATCCCTTTTTATCCAAATCTCCTCCAATAAATTCCATGGGACATGCCTCTCTCTAATTTTCCCTTTTTTTCCTTGACAACCTCTCTTCAACTTTCTCTCATTGTTACCTTTCCCCAATTTAATTTCCCCAACTTGTCATTTTTTACTCCTTTCTCAATTCCGTATTCCTTTTCCTCTCAGCCCATTAGCGGCGCGGGCGGTAGGAGGAGGAACTATCAAAGAAAAAAGCTACGTAATTAACCGCCCCCGGTAATGTGTTTGCAAAAGTAATAAACCGCCTCTCAAAAATAAAAGACGGGAGATAACCGCGAGATGAAAGAATTTTGGGGCTTTGCTCTATATCCATTCTCTCTCTCTCCCCGTGAAATCTTCCAAAATTATGACGTTTTGCGGAGCCGTGGAATTCCTGAGGCGAGTTTCTCTTGTTTTGGCGAGCTTTCGCCGTTCGCCGCCAGGGGGAGAGGATCGAGTGGGAAACCCGTTTTGGGAGCTTCTGTACCACTCCAGCACATAGTAATACGCTAACGGTTCTCAGTCTTTCATAAATGCCGGTGATAAGGATCGTATGAGTGTAAAAGCGTGGTATTTTTGGCGTTTTTTTAACGATTTTTTTCGCACTCAATTTTTGGCTGATATCTTCTTTATCAACGTTGGAATTAATGGCCAACATTTATCGTATGATTGTTAAATGCACGTAGTTTATTTATTACAGCGAAAACCAATCTCTTACCTTACTTAAAAAGAGACCTTTGCTTGTTTTAATACAAAAACTCATATTGAATTTCGTATTTAATTTCTGTACTGTGTGAAATATATACTGAGTTTCATTTAATATATGATCTACCGTATGTAATTTAAATATTCTGTGCGTAGTTAGTGACTGTATATTTAGCATTAATAATTCATAAAAGTGGAGTAAATACGAAAAAAAATAGTTTGTTTATAGTCTAACAGTAGTAGCATCAAACACGAGAGCTTTACGCTGATAGTCCAATTAAATCTATTGTTTAGGCTAATTAGTGTTATTATTAGGCTATTTTCCCCTTGACATATAATACATATAATAAATCCGTATGGCTTTATCGGGATCGTGGGGCCAATATCCAAATTGCATGTTGCTGAATTGAGGATTACATTACACCAAAATGAGGATGTGGCACTCAAATACATGTTACTGTAAACCTGCGCTCCGAACTGTAGTATAGAATGTCAAAATTAGCAAAGAAGCGTTCCATGGTCTTATTTAAAGCCCACTCACGTATAATTTGAAGCAAACCTCATTTTTTAATAGCGGTACATCGCTGCATTGCGACAACCCAGCTTGCAAAGGCATGTCCGAAAGTCTGCGTTTCAGCGACAAAGTCTTCCACAAGGCTACGTTTTGGGACCACTCCACTTCCCACTCCTTGCTCTGCCTTTTCGCTCGTCCTCGGAGGAACACGGCAAGGGCCGGCCGTTAATTCGCGCGCATGGACTGGTAATCCCGAGTATTAAATTTGAATCACGGTGGTTTCCAGTAGGCGTTGCGGGAGAGGATTGTGTGAATGGAAGCGGGAAAGGGGTAGTTTACGGCTCGCGCACAAATCCAATTCGATGTTCCAGAGCCTCCCGTGGGAAGTAATGGATGACCGTCAATTTCTCTGATGAAAACTGACCGCCGACCGTTTCCAAAATCGGGATGTTTTTACAAATCCGAGCGCTCGTTATTCCATTCGGGTTTTTTTCCCATTCATTCCTCTTCCGAGTCGTTACTTAATTAAGTTTCCTTGTCGGGCTTTTTACTCCGCGGTTTTTTTTTCATGCGAATGAAGACGGATGTGTATTTATAAAGAATCGATGTTGGGTCTCTTTTTTGGGGGGAAATGTAGACTTTTATTATCCTCGCGTAAAATTGTGGGGATCGGGTTATTTTTTTTTTGGTCGTGGGGCAATTCGAGTCCCGTCGTATCTTTTATTGAGATGACGTGATTTTTTTTCGCTGTACGATTATTTGATGAATATAAAGCTTAATAAGTTGGTATTGAAGCTGTGTGTGGTTTTTAATCATCCATTTAACTTCTGTTGAATGATTTTTAGGAGGTTTTATTAATTCAGAAGCTTGAAATTCTCTTCTATCTAATTTTTATTTTCCAACAGTTTGTAGCTGTAATGTTTGATCATTTATGAGTTGGATTTGTCACTTATCGATTTTTAAAGTCATAAAAAAACTTTTAATGTATAACATAATAAGTAAAAATTATTTAATGTCGTTAATTTTTTCTGGCTTTTATAATTTCAGCGTAGAATTATACATATCTCATGTGCTTCCATTGCATCCATTATTGATATCAATTCTCTATTTTCAACCATATTCTAAGCGTTTCTAGACAAATCAATATTATAATATGTTTTTGAAATGAAGTGATAGATGTTTTTTTAAGGTTCAAAACCTGTTTAAGCCAAATTCTTGTAAGAATATTGTTAATTAGAACGTTATGAATGATACTGTGATAACATTCAACATAGAACACATATGAGCTTATAGAATTAAAAGAATATATTTATAATCATTAAAGAATGAAGGATAATTTACTGTATATACGTATTCATATATATTTATTTGCCTCTGATATACTTGCAAAGAATGGAAGGAAACAATTTCTCGTAATTTCGCTAACAATACAATTTCTCTTCATTCTCTCTTAATGAACTTGAGAACTTCGTCTGTTTACTTTGAATGTATATGCATGTATAACATCAGCTGGATTTTCCTTTACTAATGCTTATAAATATAACACTCTGATAATAAATCTCAAAAGCACAGCATCTACAAATGCAATCAATCCCCACCGACTTAATTTCCGAATTAATTAAATTCATTCGAAAACGAGTTTCGGAGCCAACGACATTTGGACCCCGTATACGAGCAACTCCTCTCCGCTAAAGCGTCATACGGAATTCCATAATTAGCCAAGAAGTGTAATCAGAACTGTTTATGAATACAGAAGAGTTTCCGCGTTTGTGCTCGCTAAAGTCTCTGTTGACACGTTCCGTTGCCATCGACTTCTTTTCCCGACGTCACTTTATTTCGCCGTTATTAAATCTCCCATCCATTAACAAGAGCTGCTGAATTTTTAGTCGGTCAACACGATCAAAGGAACGTATTTGGGAGCGGTAAATATTTAGGGGCAATTCTTCATTATTAGGGTGCCGTATGGTTCCTGCACTCCTTGGTATATCTTCCCCAAAAGCCGAAGCGACTTCTGGATCGATTCGAAAGCGCCTACACAAGCCTTTCCGGCAATTCATTCATTAGTCGGGCGCAATTCGGTCTAATTAAATCCAGCCGCATTAATGAGATGATGGGAACGATTCTGCAATATGATTTCGTTGTTTTCTGAGAATCTGAGAGTGGGTGAAAGAAAAAAAAAGAGTAAAGGAGATATCTCTCTCTGGGAGGCTGAGTCAAGAATCCACGTCTTCCGTCTGTTTTCCGTTTGGTTGCCTTCGAAAAAGATAAGGGTGTAATTAGTTCATCTCTGTATAGATCCTTTATCCGTATGAGTGGGCTCAGTAGTAGTTTTTTTTATATAAGTGGGGGAATAAATACGATAAATATTGTTCGTTAATGAAGTTGTGTGCTTACGTTATATAATTAGCATTGATTCGATGAGGGAGAACATTACGTCTTTGATGGCTCATGAGGTTATTTAATATTTGAGTTAGAGAATGATATAATTCTAATTTGAATTTTTCATATTATTAGATAATAATTGGCTAAGATGAATGCAAGTTACTGAAATTATGGTTGGTTTCAAATCTGAGAACGATAAATCCATATTACGATTCATCTAACCACTAGCATACTTGTATAAATTAGTATTATAAAAAATTATTGTAAAGTCAGTTTCATCCAACAATTCTTGGGATGTACTTTTGACAATAGATCAAACAAATTTCTATTTCTAGTTAACTTTTCGTCAAACAAGTTACTAAGATAACAAATATCCTGAATAAATATGCCATTAACTGTGCCCTATTGTATATACATATATATATTTTATTTTTTCGTGGCATTTGAAGTGAATCTTTCTCGGAGTTCATAATTTCAAAAGGGAAGCTTTAATTTTATCTTAATAATTATGTTTCCCTGAATGTCAAGATACATCTTCTTTTAAATCCAATCAACAAATAAAAGATATCACTACCTTATACTATGTGATAACAAATACGTTGATACATGGATTTATATTTAACCCAAATTTTCCACATTATTTTCCTCCATCCTCAGAGATATTATTATCCACACAAATCCGCAAAAAAATAGTTCAGTGAGCGAACCAAATTCAGTCTCTTCCTATATATTCAAAAATAACCCTCTCTTCCCTTTTATTACGATTATTTATTCCTCTTTGGACGTAGAAGACCGCACGAGGGAAGTCGCGATCAACTTTCCCCTAATAATCTCATTCTTATCTCCGCCAAGTGAAAGCGAAATCCATTAGGCGGCTACGGATTTAAATTCATGCAAAAAAGTCGTCTCGCGGGAGGAAGTCCCATTCTTCGGAAACGGCAGAGGCGGGGGACATCAGAAGGACGGGACGAATGAAAGAAATCTCGGCGGAGAGCGGGATGTCAGGAGACTTAGCAAACTATGCGAGGGAAAGAAGTTTTTGATACAGGGAAGATGGAAGGGGACAGGTATAGTGAAGGGTTTAAAGGGAGAGATGAAAATAGGATGAGGTATGATCCAAAGGAGGATATGGAAGCGTTCTCGATTGATGAAAGGCTATATGTAAGGCAGCTGACGAAATAACTATTACGTAATAAAGTAGAAAATTATACGTTTAGCCATGTTTAAGTTTAGTGTAAGAAGTTAAGGTAAAAGAGGAATTTTTTAGGAGTGTTATCTAGAAATAAAAGCTCTAAATACCGAGCTACGATTCACTTTAGCTACTTTTAATATTTATTTACGAGTATATCGTAAAAAATTATGATTCTGAGTTTCTTTGGTAACTTCAGTTAGGGAGCCCCAACAGTTCGCTATTTTTAAATTTCGTTCGTCTTTCAAGAAGAATACATATTTAAGATAATATTTGCTCTGAATGACTAAATATTTTATTTTCTAATTTGATAGGGTAAATAAGAAGTTATGGAAAATTTTATTTATAGATTCATGTTTGTTTTGGACATTGGAAATCGAGTTATGTTTAATTCATACTGAGCGTAAGACTGCATGATTTAAGTTATTGGCTACGGTTGGTACTTTGTTCTTGTATCAGAGACATTATGCTAAATGGTAAGAGACATTTATGAGGAACAGTACTGTTTAAGGGGTCCATGCTTCAGCAGTGAAATTAGAAACAAGTTAGATTTTGGTATAAAGTAGAAATGGAGGGAGGAAGTATAAATGGTTTCAAATGGTGTTGGAGTGTGAGGCGGTGGAAGTAAGAAGTCTGCAGGGCGGAGGGTTATAGGTGAGTAGTAAAAAAGGAGAGGGTGAGGGGGGAAGAAGTGGAAAAAGTTTTCCTTCTCCATGAATTTCAAATTGGACTTTGGACTTCCAGTTAGTTTCCTGCTATTCACAAGAGGGAGTAGTACGCCTTTGGAAGGGGGAAGAGGCAAATGTCGGTTCAATGTTGAGGGAAGTGATAAGGAACAAGCGATATGAGAACGGCGAGGATACAGCGAGAAGTAAGAGGAAAGAGTACAAAATGGACCAAAGTGATATGCTCGAACGGATGCATTGAATTTATTATTGCTCATATGGAGAGTGGAAGTAAGGAAGCTGTGGAGTGATACATTCTATAAGTTGTATGTAAATAATAGGATTTAAGGCTTTGAAATAATATGAGTTTAGCCAAATAAAGGGTAATATATTATAAAAGAAAGGTGTTAATGTAATTTCCTCGTGATGGTGGCTTATAGAGATATATGTAGAAGGGATGCTTTGAATATAGTATTAAAATGTCACGATAGATTTACGGTTTTGGTTATGAGAAAGTAATTAAATATACAGAAGAGTCAATGGTGGTGTAATTTAAAGAAGTACAAAAAGAGAGAGATTTTATGCATATCATTTAAGTCCTTATTGATTCTTTTAGTAGATTATTTAGGTGTATTAACCTTAATATTAATGTCAAATGTAATAGTACACTCTTATTGTTTCTTATTCTTATTGACTAACTCTTAATTGGGAGAAGCTAGTTTTTTGAGTTAACTGTATTCTCTAACTTTGCTGATAGCTATTTATTTACATATATTAAAACCTAAAACATAGATTTGAATTGTATCAAAGATTTATTGTAAGAGGTACTTTAATTTCTCTAACGTTAACGATACAATTTATTACGTATTTAAGCAATATTTTGTTAGGTATTGCGGATTACGTCTCAATTAAAGTAGCTACTGTTAAATTGATATCAAATTACATCAATCCAAGAACTTGAGGAGTTCATATACGAGGATGAAATGAAGGAAGGAAAAGTCTCATATAAGAAAATACAGCAAACAAGTTATGGAGGGAGGATGTATAAGAAAACTTGTAGTTCCAAGGAAAGAGACCAGAGATGGATTTTTGGAATTGTAAAACGAGCAAACGTTTCGCCCGAAGCGAATCTCGTGGACGGAGGACTGTATATTGAGGATAAAATGGAGTAAGGAAAAGCGTGGGATATCTTCGGAGATCCGGGGAATCTAGATTCGTGGACCGGAGGGCATTAAGTAAAGGGATGAGGGAAACTAAACAGGTGTAGTATAGAAATCGCCATTCGAGATGACAACCGTGTTTCGGGAAGGGCCGCTAGATGGCGTCTTTCCGTCCCGGGTGGAGTGGGGTAGTAAGGGGAAAAAGTTGCCTCCCTGGAGAAAGGAAGTTAAGAAGTATAAATTTCAATTAAACGAATTAAGTCATCGGGGTAAAAATGAGTGGGGAATACCAATGAGGATTCGGGACATCGCGAGAAGTTTGAAGCAGCCCCGTGTTTTTTTTTGTGCCCCACTTGGTAAGCAAGGCGGATTTATCCGAGTTAATGAATGGAGGTTTTTGTATACATCGAGATGAAGGGTTCTGAACACTTATGCGAGGTTCGTGTAAAGGATAAGTCAGCCGAGGAAATCTCGCTTGTTACGACGTATTCGGAGAGGACGCGATGATGGATCCGTGGGCATAAATTAACTCCAGATTGTGATCTCATTCACGGTTTGGTACATGCATTGTGTGTTGCATACTTTCCCCACTCTCGTTGAATCATCCCAGTTGTAATTTTTTCTTGAACGAAACACTTTTTATTTTGATAATTAAAGGAATACACATTATTTCAGACAACTAATGAGTATTGGTATTTAACAGATAAATCGTTAATGTTAAGGCTATGATTGTTCAATGCTATTGATTGAGTTATTGTTATTTGTATTTGTTAAAGATGCTAGGAACTCATTAAATTCTCGACCAGAGGGCTTTAAGGTAGTTCATATACGCGAATGTACTCCTTAAAAAGCCATGTGAACATCATTTTATTATAAATCCTTTTGATATCTATACATATAGACGCTTCGGGGGGATATATATATATAACATATATATATATATATATATATATATAGGATATTAATGTCAGGCCCAAACCGCTTCGGCCACGGAGCCGCCGATTTTTTTACGTAATGGCCCACTAAATCTCACTCAGGTAAAATTGGGAAATCTACTCTACCTATCATGGGTTCGATTCTAGGAGGCCCCAAAAATCGACTTTCCCCCGTAAGAATGCATGGGGCAGTTTTTCAAACAATATAAAAAAATACTTTCCATTAAGATAGAACAATGAAATTTCATATGGCTATTGCAATTATATATATCTACGCAAAAATGCTATTGCTTACGCGCAACCAGTCACGGGTTCGATGCCAGGAGGTGAAATATTTTCAAATTTTGAAAAATCGTAGCTCTCTTAATATAATACATAGAGCATTCAAATTTTTTACACATATAGGTAAGTTTATTATATACCTCGAAAAAAATCAACAGTTGCCTACGTGTCACGGGTTCGATTCCAGAGCGTCCCGTAATCTCGATATTCCCCGTTAGGAATGGATGGGGCCGTTTTTCGAATAATTTTAAATATACTTCCCATTAAGTTAAAAGAATAAGATTTCATGTAGCTATTGCTTATATATATGTCTACGGAAAAATGTAGTTTTTTACGTACAATCGGTCCTGGGTTCGATGCCAGGAGGTGAAATATTTTCAGATTTTGAAAAATCGTAGCTCCCTTAATATCGCACATAGGTTATTCAAACCTTCTAAAAATATAGATACATACAAAATTTAATTAGAAAAAAAATCAGCACTTGCCTATGTATCACGGGCTCGATTCCAGAGCGACCCGTAATCTGGATTTTTCCCGTTTAAAATACATTGGTCATATTTCCGAATGCTTTTTATAACACTTCCCAACCGCGCAGAGGTTCAAAATTACACACAGCCATTAAGGGGACCATTCTCATATAAAAGCTATCCTAAGATTATCGTAAAAGGTCGTTGGTTCGATGCTAGGGGGCGTTAATTAATACTCCATGTGAAATACATAGGGAATTTAGGACTCATTTTAAGGTACTTCCTGAATGAATTTCCTTTTGCAATTCGGGGTGTTTATAAAGTCCACCATACTCAAGCGAAAGATTACAGTAATTTTAGCAGGATGACCTAGGTTCGACGCCGGGGCGGGATTTAAGCTGCCGAAAGAAATGCATCGGAAATCGTATTCAGTGCACTTTCAGCTGCGTTAATGCCCTTTACTTTATGTTTAGCAACGGTTGAGCAAAGTAATCTTTCGAAAAATTTTATTCTTCACTAAAGATAAATTATAGCATTGCTTGCTGTAAGCAAGCGCACCTTTACTCGTAGAGATATATAAATTAATTGAGACTGAAACTTAAACATATTTAGGAAAACTTAGAAATGTTAAAATGTCAAAGGTAAAACGTTCAGCCTATGAGGTCCTCTTATAAAGTTTTTGAGCATTTAAAGGATACGAAAACTCACGTTTTCATACAAATATGCAATATCTAAGGTTTGCTTTTGATTCCCAGGGGTGATTTTTGTTTCCCTTTACGGGTCTGGCCTTAACTTTAAGGTAATCTTCCATACTTGATGAATGAAAAGAGAAGCAATTATACTCTACCACACTACTTTAACTACATTTCATTCATTTCTCGAGTATTTCTTCTTACTGATTAACACAAACTTAAAACAATGTTTATCATTTCTGTCCATCAGCTTTTCTATATTTAATTCAGTATGACAACAATTATTAACTATTAGGGTTGAATAAAATTTTAAAGAACTAAAGAAACTATGATTCCCTTCACCAATAGCTACCGGCTTCAGTGAAAAGTAATGACCTTCCTAGGAAAGATGATGAATGGGGTAATTTGTGCAGTTTTTCCTAGAATTTGAGCGTCCCCTCGTTACCATAAATTCAGTTCCATCCGGAGTCGTACGAACGAAGTGGGCGTGGTTCCTCGCATAGACACACACGTCATCTCCGAACGCTAAATAAAGCATTGCAAATGTACTTGAACAATTCACAAACACGTCTCCCATGGGAACGTTTTCCTCCTACGAGCGATTCTACGCTAGATGGACTCAGCGGCGTTCCAAGATAACGACCGAACGGTTTTATCCACACAGTTTCATTCCGCGGCCCGACAGTCGCATGTTTGTCTTCTCGATAATGAATAAACAAGTACATGGACGGCGAGGCGATGAAATATTAATGCCGCGCAAAGAGACCGCTCTTTTTTTTCATCCTGTTGCACGGAGAACGTGTATCGAGAGAAATGGAAATGACCGATTTGCAGGTGGATAAACATCTTCGATAAACACGAGCGCCGTCTGGAAAATTCCCCAACAGACATTCCGCTTCCACAGTTCTTGATCGCGCGCTGCCATCTTATCGGTCGGTTATTCCACGTCAACTCGTAAAAGAAGGAAAAGGCAAACAGATGCGAATCGGAAAATGTTTCGCCCAAATACGAGCGACAGTCCACCGTGTAAGATACGAGATATATAAATAGGCGTTTTTCGCGGTTGTTTTGTTTTTGGATTTATCGCGAAATAATTGCGCTTATGATGATTTATAAAGTGAGGCGGTATCGTAAATTGCTTTTGTGATTATTCCGTAACACCTCGTTCCTTGATGGAATTGCGTATAACGTGTTCATTTAGTGCAGTGAATACTGTAGTACTTCTAAGGTAATTTTGAATATATATTCGTTTTAATTTGTGATAATGTTTTCTCTTAGTGATAATAATAGCAATAAATTGTAAATATTGCAAGTCTAAAATTAGGTTTTTGTTTGCTGCATATTATTCACAATTATAATTGCATTATATCATCTATGAAAATGTAAACTTAAGCACGTATATTATTATATCGTCAGTTTATTACAGAATTTAAGAAAGCATTAAGTTTATCTCCATATATGTACACTAAATTATGCATAAATACCTTCTCTAATTTTATTTGTCGTATTTAATTATTTGGTGCTTCAGAACAAAGATTTGGTTTCTGATTTAATCTGAATATTTCGTAAATGCATGATAAAATAAAATAAAAATGCCAATAAAGGAAAAACAAGGATATCCTTGTATATTGTGGTGAAGACAAGAGTATTACAGTTATCGATGCAAAATTATTACCATAGAATTAAGAAAAAAATATTTATGAATCATGTTTGAAAATTTATCATTTTAAAGTTTAAAATTTATACATTTGAATCTCTCAGTAAAAAAATCCTTTTATGAGTTTGCGGTTGGTAAAAATTACTTCTTTTACACAGAGCAATAATCTCTAATTCAATCGCATCCCTTTCTTTGTATTTACTCCAAAAGTAAAATCGCTTTCGAGCGCCTTCTTGTGGAATGCCACCGTTGGATTCCCTCCACCACAGAGTGCTCTATCGATCCAAAGCAGTTCTTACAAAGTCGAACTCCTTTCTACTTTTGCGAGTGTGTTCTTCCTTAATTTGGGCATCTGACTCCTACTTTCTCAGACCCGCAGTTCTAACCTTACAGCATTCCTTTCCGGAGGGAAAGAAAAAAAAAATAAAATTCCACCTCCTTCTTTCCAACTGCGTCTTGAAATGTCTATTCCATATCTTCTGTTTTCCTTCCATTTTATCCAAGTCGGAACTTTTGCTCCAATTGGAAGCCCTGCCGCCATTACGGACTTGTCACTGTGATAAAATCCTTTGGACCACCTTCTCCTTGGTTTCTTTACCCCTCTCCTCCAACTGGTTTTTCCCGCCGTGTTAATGAATTTTTCCAAACTAGGATTCCTTTTTTGCGAAGTTATACCCTCTAGAGTGCTTCCAGGAGGAAATTTTTAGTTTTAAGCTGGAAAAAATATGTGCAATTGAATTATTTATATGTTCTATATATATTCTGGAGCATATTTTACAGGTGGATTTATACATTTTTTTAGAAGTTTTATCTCAAATATTTTGATGCAAAGTCGGTGTTTGCTGTTCATTATAATATTTTTACCATTTGAAGGAGAGCTTTCCAAAAAGAAACACTTCGATTCCTCAAATCATATATCCCATTATTTATTTCTCTTTAATATGTTCTTTAAATTTTTTTGAACCTTTAATTAAGAATTGTTTGATACTACATAAATCCTTCATTATTATTTTATAAGAATCGGAAGTATTATCCAATTGCTTGACAGCACAACATTAATTGCTTAAAAAATCTTGCTTTTATATACCGTAATAAAACCAAAATAATCAATCTTTTTCTTATAATTTATTCTCTTTAAACATGAGACATGTTCCATAAAATCTGACATATTCAATTTTATGAAATATTTTTATTATGTGGATAAGAGTTAAATACTGAGGTAACACAAAAATTCTTAATAGATAATAAACATTTAAATAGTACTTTAGTGGGAAGGATGTATTTAATTTTATTATTATTTTGCAACTATATACAAAAACTCCCTCTCCCACATTATGAACTACCTAAACATACTCATTTTTATCAACCTTACTGTACACGTAGATAGAAATCATAGTATCAACCTTTTAAGTGGACGTCTATTAGAAACTGAGTAATGAAATTCTCCGTGAGTAACACAAACTTTTTCTTTGCTGTGCGAATAATATCCATATTGAGGATTACGTAGTGAATATTACGCTTGTCAATAGGCTTAAACTCATCTTTATCCGTCTACTGTTATTTCAACAATTTAGTGCTGAGGGAAATCTATAAATAGTCGATATGTCCGTAAATTCGAATCGTCCAAATTGCCCTGAATTCTTCTACACAAGATGGCTATCTTATCTTCCTCACGTCTGCTCCATCTAATCTCTCCTTCGGATTCCAGGAAATATATCTCCGTTTCCCAGGGAGAATTAAGGATGATACGCAAAGAAGGAAGTAGAGGATAAAAAGTTTTCAAAAGGAGAGAAAATCTCGTTCGGGTATTTGCTCTAAATGATCCAAATTCTTTCCTAAATGATGTTGACTCTCATTCATTACCCAGATGCAGATATAAATCTTCCTGAAGATTGAACGATAAATAGATGTCAATCAATGTTTGTAGATATTCAGCTTTTTTAGGTTTTCGACTTAATCTTTTGTTGTTTAGGAATTGTTTAGATTGTTTTTAAATGTTTAGGAATTGTTATTGAATGATGAAAGACATCATTTTCACATAAACTAAGCATGTGAAATTACGTAGTAAAAGGACTTTTTCCGTTAAATCGATTGATTAGTTTATTCCATTCTGTTTAATATATTATTAAATATTGGTTATTACATTTATCATCAAGAAGTATGATATTTAAAATTAAATTATATTTAAATTGATTTCTGCTCTATCTTGAAATCGCATCGTTTTCTTTTGTATGTCTTTTATAACGCCATACTTCAGTGACTTTGAAATTCGAAGTGATCTCTGCCAAAAGTTCGGCGACCCCTTCGTTAGCCTAAGCGTGTCTAACGTTGGACTCCCGCTGAATGCTAAAACGACGGGGAGATAAGAACGATTGGACGAGGGAAGGACCGTATGATAGGACAGAAGGGGGAAAAACTTTGGGAGGAAATACTTTACGAGTGAGAAAACTCAACGGACATAATCATCCGATGCTCATCCTGCAATTTCCATAGCATTATTACGGCCCCCGAGTTCCTTATTCGCAGCGAAGAATACAAACGAATCGCCCGGGGGGGTCGTTTCGGAATTCGGCGGCAGAAGATAAGGCCCCGGGAATTTCTGCCATAGTCGGCGAAGTTAGAGAGGCATTAATCACTTTGGCCAACTCCTGAAATTTTAATGCTGTTTGCTGTGTACATGTCCGTCTCCCGGAGTAACAAGGGATGGGCCATTGAAAAATTAGGACGCTCTGGCGGAGACTTTGCGAACTTCATTTTCCGGCGGCGGGATGTTTGATTGAGGTGTTTGGAAAGTGAGGGTCTGCAGAAAACTGCTTGCTCCTGGAATTTGCAACGGATTCGTTTCCAGCGTCAACACCGAGTTTTATTAGATGGGAGGGCGGGAGGGTTTTTTGGAGGTGATCCTGAAGGTTGAAAGGCTTCTCATATTTCATCGGAGAGATTAAAGTGAATGGAAAGGTAATTACTATCTGTTGTAAATTACGATACGTTACACGACCATAATTAATTCCTAAAATTTCATTCACAGATGACTTATCACCTTATAGTTTTCTATAGCCATAGGTTACGAGTATGCTACTAATTTCAGACAGCTCTGGAGCGTGTCTGAACAGCTCTTATTATGATTGAATGATACTTTAATAATGACTAGTTAAGATGATTATTTAACTATTAATTATCAGTTTTTATGATCGAATTCATAGAATTTATCGCCCATTATTTGGATTTTTCATTCTTAGGATATGGAGATCAGATTATTTAGATAGATTTTGACACCGTTTGTTTGACGATTTGAAGAATTGTTTCTGAACAACTTTGGAAGATCCACTTAAAAGATATACTCAAAACCTACGTATTGATTATTATATATGGTTTAATTTATAAAAATAACGGATTCTGATTTCTTATTTGTTTCCGAGTTTAACAGCAGATATTTTGAATTTCCAGGATGAGAATCTTAAAGAAAAAATTCATTCTCTCAAAATTTTCATATACAAACTAAACTGTATGGAACCTATTATTAGAAAACAATTTATCGATTGGCCCAAGAAATTTCCCATCCTTACGCAACACCAGCTTTAATCCTTTTCGGGACAAGAGAATAAACCCACTCCTTTACGAATCTCACCGTAAGTCGCAATCGAACTTTCTCATTATTCATATCTCCTTTGTTTCGCAAACAAATTTCACTCTTCCGAAGATTTACGCGGAAAAGAATTCCTCCGGATACACGGAAGGACACGGTTGATTCACTTTAACGAAACAGACAGGTAGCGAGGGGGGAGGGGGAGCGAGGGGTAAAAATCCAGGGAACTGTTAAGTCAGCGTTACTGACTCGACAACGGCATCACAAATGAAGAAAGGAAAGAGAAAAAGAGACTAAAAAAAGAAACACTTCGCGGAAAGAAATAAAGAAACGAGACTCCGGAAAGCGTTGACCGTGATTCGCCATCGTCAACTGAAATCAAGCACGCTAAAAACCTAGCGATAAAAAGGGAGAAAGATGACGAAGATAAAAAAAAACTACTCTATCAGGCGAGAGTGCTGTTCATGTTCCCGAAAAGAAATCGCAACTCTGTCCGAAATAAAAAAAAGGAGATAATAAACAGACGTAGGCGAGGGAGTTGGAAACGGAGTTTGCAGTCTCACTAATTAGACGCTTTTTTCCACGAGCCTCACTCTCCGGAATCCAGCTTCACAAGTGCATGCAACCGCCGGCGGGTTAATTGGGGCAAATTGATGGGGGACGACGGACCAGGGAGGCAGGGGGGGAGGAGCACGTAAGCCTTTGAGCGGAACGGGAGCGATAACGAAGCGGGAAGAATTAAAGAAATGAAGGATGCGTGATTGAGGAAAGTTGATGTCGTAATCCTGAATGAGAGTTGGGGGTTTTAGTGGATGCGTTGAGGTGGAGGAATCAGGGACGATGTTATTTTCGTACGAGTTATTCGAGTGATTTTTAAATTTTGCGAGTATCGATCTGTGTTTGAATGTTCATCGTATCGTTCCATTGACACAGAAGGAACAGCGCGAGTCATGATAATCAATTTTTACGGTTAGGCTATAGTGTCATGAGAAATCGATATTTAAAATCAAAGCTAAGATATATATTATCCAATGCACGTATTTTTCTGGCGATAGAAATCTCAAAGGTTTAAATTATGTCTAGAAGATTATTTTTGGTGTAAAATTGCCGCCTTTTTTAATTCAACTCGAAAATCATGTTGTTTATCTTACATTAAATAGAAAGGTTTAAACTAACTCTAAATGTAACTGTTCTATAGTGTAGACAGGTATTCAATGTTAGTAACTATTATATTTCTTCAATCCTCATACTGCTCCGCAAATTAACAGCTATTTAAAAGTTGCATCCTAACTTATCTATGAAGTCAATAACTAAGAAACATTTTACGTGGATAATATTAAACCGTATGGAAATTATTTTATGATACATCATGTATTTATATGTTTGGCAAAATCCAGCAACAATGTATCTATTAAAGTAAGCAAAGATATAAAATTAACTGAAATAAATGAACCTTTTGTAGAATTACAGCTCAATATGTGAGATTTTCTAAAAAATTTTCATGTCATTCGTCCAAGCTGATTGATTATTATGAATCAATTCCTAGGATAATTGCAAAGAATCAATCAATATCGCATCACCATCAGACATACAAGCTTGAAAAAGTCCCTTGGAAGGTAATAATAAGACATACAAGCTTTGGGAGGGTAATAAGGAAATAATGATCTTGTTTCCCTCTTCTCGTCCAATCGTACAGGATTTAGCTTAATCAGGCGTTGCATGGGTGACGGATTGCATGGTCATACGTAACAAGTAGATAAGGGGGAGAGAGAATCTTACGCGAACCGAGGGAGAGGAAAACCTGACTGCGAAAGCTCGACTTCCGAAGCGAACTAAAGATAGGACTTCTCCACTCCCTTCGTTACAGCATCCCGGTGTATCACCAGATCCGATCTCTCTCCATCTTAATCTTCCTTCTTTAATGAATCTCCCGTCGTCCAATTTGTACCCAAAGCCTGTCACATTTTCCTCTCCCTGCGAACCAATCCCATCGAATTCCCACTCAGTTTGTTTTCCTCCTTTTTTGACTTCTCCTGACTCATCTCAGTTTGTTTTGCCCTGTTTTTCCCTCTTCATTGGCTCCAAGGAACTGCGCGAGGATAAATTGCGTTCCTTTTTCTGGAGGAAACTGGATGGAGGATTCGTCATCGTTAGTTTTAGTGGACAAATAATCAAGCCACGGATGAAATACTCAAATTTAGGTTTGTTTTGATGCAAATTCGCTTCATTGGAGTCAAATTTAACTAGACGGTTGCTAGCGAAAGGTCTTCAGGTTAAAAATTACACAATTAATATAGATATCAAACTCATTTCGTTTACAAATAGATATTTTTGTTGATAGGTCTCTTTCTGTGTGTTATTCCAATATTACTATAAACTATAAATATGTTCGTGTTTGCAAAAAACGAATCATACTTTATTGTAACGAGGGGATAGTTAGAAGAACATAAGAAACCCTAATCATTTTATAAATGTGGCATACATTTGTGTGCAGAAAGTTTTATACTGAAAGGATAGTTCCGTTAGCTGTTCCTATATTTCTCAAGAAGCTGACTGATAAAAATCTTTCTTAAATTTTATATAACTTATCAATTGAATACAATTACTCGATGTTATGTAAAGCAATGACAGTAGATTTTCGAGTGTATGAAGGGTTAGGATGGAAGTAGAGAGTTTGAGAGATCTATAATTATATTTTAGTAACCTGGATAAAAGCCTATACTTGAAATATAATTCGAGTATTTTTACAACCATTTTTAATCTTTTATGAGCTAACTTACCTAGTTTTCTAATTTCTGAATTGGTAGCATTAGTTTCAAGTATCAGGAATAAATTACTCGATGATCATTTGAATAAAAAACATAAGAAACGGATATACTTAAATTTCAACATCTAATTTGTATTCGGTGATAATTATTTACTATTCAAATACCAAAAATGAACGTTCAGTATTAACCGTTGGCTTCGACACTTTATTATATTGCAAACTATACGAAATATTAGATACATTTCCTTATTTATAGACGTTCAAGTCTTAAAAAACTTAAACACTCGATCGTAAAATATTCATTAGTTTAAGGAATATTTTGATCTACGAATAGTCATTAAGTAATGCAACACAGAAATGTAGATGCTCCAATACGTAGCATTCCATTTCGTAATTCAATATTCATCTCATTAAAGTAATGAATGTAATGGCCAAATCGGAAAATGTATCGTAATGTCTTCTGCAATAAATAAAAATGCACAAAAGATCCCGTCGAGTGAACTTTAACCTTTCATCTACTCCAATTTACTCAAATTCGTTTGAATTCTCGTCTTTCGCCATTTATTCCCCTATTCTATCTTTACCTGCCATTCCACTCTGTATCCTGGAAAGTAGTTCGATGTGCTGTAAACGTTCCGTTTCCCACTGTAATCCATTACGACTCGAATCCAATTCAGTCCTTGAAACGTCAATCCGAACCTTTTTCGATCTTCCTTTCAACTCCTACTGCGTCCCATTCCTTTATCAGTTTTCCTTTATTCCTAAATTGGACCAATCAACTAATTCCATGGGATTACAGTTCGGGATAAATCGAACTTTCGATTGATTTATTTTTTCCTTTTTACCCTGTTGAACTTTCTTGGACAACTTTCGGAATGAGTTGGTGACAGAGCTGAGGAAATATTAATTTTAGAATTTACGCGGAGTTTAGTTGAGTAAAACTCTAAATTCCCTACTTAGGTTTGAGTATGCTGGAACTAATCTAATCGATTGAGTATTTTTCAGTTGTTCGAAACTTGAGTCAGGTTTTATATTGAATTTTAGAACGTCCACCGATTTATTCGATTACTACTACGTAGGCTAAGTTATTTTTCAACCCCTTATCGGTCTTTATTATTTTTATGGAGGATCAATTGTACTCAAAGTAGTTCATATTTTCCTGATTTTAAAATGAAATCCATTTGCATCATAAGTTAATATTTCTTCATATTTTAAGTGCTCGATAATTTTCTTTATATATTTCATTATATTTATTTATGTACGATATATTTAATATAACAGCACTTATATATCTGCATATTCTGCACCCGCTGTTGTAAATTGTACAATCCTTTAAAAACATTGGACGTTCCGAAATTTAATTATCACTATTCATATCGTTACGTAATTTAAACCCAAACACTTACAGAGTATGAGGAAATATTAGAAGCTAAAAGGATATTTTTTCTTCCTATAAAAATCTATCTCTTAGATTTAATTAAGGAATTTGTTGAAAAGATTTTATAAAGGAAATTCGAAATTTATTATGATAAGTTATATATCGTGTTTTTTAGTTCAGTGATCAATGTATTCATTGTTCTTAAATATTACTCTATACGTTTTAAAAGTAAGTGAGATTTAATTAGTAGATTTTCCTCGGTAATAATACAATTTATTTTCGCTAATTTTGAAAGTCACCTACATTTAATGCTGTTTCTACTATCAACATCTACAACCACTTTATTTCCCTATAAAAAACGTCCGTTTTACGTCACATTGAGTGAGCAAATACATTCAATTTAGTCGATGGCTTAAATGGCAGAAGAGACCTCCTTTTCCCAATGTCACCCAATAAGGCGTTGAAGTAATCTGTTTCTTCGAACTTCCCCCCCCCCCAGTGTTTCTCTTTCCTCCCCATTCATATTCATCAGCCCTTTCTTCTCTTGCCCTTACACCCTTTCCCTCCATTTCTTATTCCCCGAGTTTTATTTTTCTTCCCCGAAGATGTTTATCTTGGATTCCGGCAAAAGCCTCCAAATGGACTTCTGATAAGAGTTGGTTTCCCTATTGATTTTTTCCAAATCCACTCTGTCAACGCAATTACAAATTGAGAGAACACCCCTCCCCCTTCCAAAGATTCTCGGTTTGCCTTTTAAGAGAGAGAGAGACCTTAATGTACAGTAAGCGCTGCGAAATTGTTTGCTTTCGATTCTTCCCAATTCCGAAGGGGTTTTTTCCGCATCGCGACAGGTATTTTTTCCCGCGAGGGATTACTAATTACGGGGAATAACGATACATTTTAATTAACCCCCGCACGCGAGCGTTCTTATTAATAAGCCCACCCATTGCCGCGCGCCCATTAATTAAATTGCCGGTCTAAAACGTCTCTATCGTGGGTTTTTTTTATTCCATCGGGTGGAAATTGGCCGTGCGAATAAAAAACTTTGGCGCTTTTAATGATACATTAAACAGCGTTGTAAATTAAATTCTCGCCGTTTTAATTGGTGGCATACGTTCGGCGGTCGTGCGAACTGCACTGCGAGGGTTAGCGGAATTGTGAGGTTCGGAATAGGTGGGTTTTTTTTCGCGTGTGTTTTTTCTTTTAATTGCCGGGGCTGAAAAGACCTTTTCTCACTCATGACGCTGGGCCAATTAAAACGTCCGCCATGATACAGTTTTAATAGTTATGTCATCAAAATTAATAATGCACGTGTTGCAACGTTGGATTCGGTTTTTATGTCCCCGAAAATTTCGGACATATTTTTGAGTTTGTTTTAATTGTTCGATTTTAACGCCGAGTTTAATACTTGATCGTAATTATACGCGCATAATAATGACATTAATTATTCAGGAGGGTGAAGGCTTCGTCTTCTGAGAAATTTGAATTTACTAATGCAAAATTTCACGAACGGTCAAAAAGTTGTAAAATTTTAAGGATATATATTAATAATATAGTAATAATATTACCCATTTTTATCGAAAAAATTTCCAGAGTTTCTCAATAAACGATGCACTAACAGTTTTTCTTTTCTGGCAGAGCTTTGAACATACTTGTCCATTCAAAATATGTCATCCGTTTGTTTACAATATAGTAACCTCAGCGTTGAAAGTATTATTGAGGGAATCTAAGTAATAATTGCATTGTTTTCAGAAGCTTTATTAGGCCTTGATATTCTATAATTTCTAATATATTGAAATTCAGTTCAGTTGGTATGACAAATAAATTCACAGACGAATGAATTTCCTAGTCGATTTACCAAGCACGGTTAATTCGACGAAATCACAGCAGAGGCTGCATAAATGCACTTCTCTTCCAGTTCTAGAGACAAACTCGATATTCATCGGCTATATGCAGCATATTTAACCTTTGTTCTTCAACGGTCCAGTGATTTAGCGTCACGGATCGGCTTTAATTGGCTTCCTTGTTCACCGTAACGGATTGGATTTAATTGCCAATTCTGCTCCCATCCCATCGTCTTTCACAAGGCCCTAAATGCTTCTTATTCTAACAATCCCTTGGCATTCACCAACCGGTCGCAGTTATCCATTTTGTCCTTTTTTCGCCCACGCATCAGCGCTCCGTCACAACCATACACTCTCATTATATCGTCACAATATCGTTACCTGGATACTTCGGAATATTCTACTCCTCTTTACTGCACTCCAAAAGTCCGAGATCCCCGTTGTACCCGCATTAATAACATCTGGAACGTAGTTTTAATAAACCTTTTGTTGGGTTTACATGGCATGTAAAAATAATTTCAACCTATTGTATTTTTATTAGCTATAATACATCGCAATCTGGTGTGCCTTTAATTTTTTCTTCTCCCTTTTCCGTAAGGTTATTAAAATTTGTAGACTATTTAACTTCATTCGGATCTCGCTATTACATTTTGATTTATTTAAACCTATAAATATCATGCAATTAATTTATTTAGACGGCTATACAAATAGAGTTTATTCAAGGTAATGAATGTACTTTATTACTTTCCAAATTAAATCAAATTAACTGTTATTATTGAATCGTAGTCGTTTATCAAATTAGAGTTAATATTGAAACGAATCAAGGAAACTAGTCCCAGTGTTTCTCCATTTAATTATTTTTGTATTCTCATATTCTGTTCCTAGTTACTGCCATGCTTGATAAATATTATTACATCTGAATGTCTATTGCAAAAGAGAAAGTGCACGATACCGTACTGAGTCCATTTCCTCCCTCAAAGCCTCCCTGCCACAGCTAATTCGTTCGAATGTTTACCTAAACAATCGTTGTTTGGTAAACAATACCGCTGACGACCAAACATTAAGCAACCTCAGTGTCTAGGGATGGTGCGAGGATTCCAAATATCATTCGACCCTCTATATTAAGACGTTTTTACTTAAGAGGTAATCTATTATTTACCTTATGAAATGTGTAACCTAGGTTTTGGTAACATGCGATACGCTTCGAAGATTCTGCGTAGCTAGTTTTTACAAGTAATAATATAAAATACTACTACGTAGAAGTATTTCCATTTTGATATCGCGGGAATTTCGTTTTATTTAATGTTATTCAAGTTTTCAGTTGTGACACTAATATATGAATTGCGTATTTGCTTATCGTACTCTGTATTGCTTTAGGGAGTTTGAGGGCTGTTTAAATCGCGTAAATGAATGCTAGGAAATTTTCCTTTCTCCGTTCTCAATCAAGAAAGAAAGGATTTTAAATATTTATCATTTAATAGTGTGCAAAATTTAATGGTATGACTAAATTTTTCTTCAGAATAACTTCAGTAAATAGAAGTGAATTCTGTCATATCTTGAAGCAAAAAAGACAGTTTCTGTACATTTGCAGTTTTCAGCTTTAAAAAAGTACTTCTACCATCACGATTATTTAGGAAGAAAGAAATTTCTTAAATTCGGATATTTTATTGCGGAATGATGGAGTACTAAATGGAGATGCATATAAATAAACCCGTTTTTCGATTTGCCTTTAAAAGGAGTTCATGGTCCATTAAAACGACGCATGTAAAATCTTCGCGCAGTAAAAGAAATCGACCGAAACCTCTTTCCACGGATCCTGCTACATTAACCTGGCGTGCGTTAGAGCGGGGACACATCCCACACCTGACGACGTCCTCAGCCAACCGCCATTAAAAACCATCACTCTCTCCGTTCCCAATCCATCCTTAATAAAGCCGTTTGTTTTACGACCTAGGAAGAGCGCTTTACTGCCCCGTATCGAAGTGGCAAAAGGACACGGGAAAACAAAAGAAGGAAGTTATTCGCCTCGTTTTACGTCCCACCCATTCGGAGTCCTTGTTTCCCCACCCACATCATGACGCCTCTCGAGGAACAGCCGATTCGGCACGTCGTGAAAAGGGGGTTGTAAAAATGAGCGTGTTTTAACACAACCAATCTCTGTATTTACAAGTTTCGGATTCGATATCTGAACAGTCTTTTGTTTTAAGGGTTGATTCGCGGGGTTGGATCAGCTCCGATGCTTACAATGGGGTTGGTTCATGTTACACATGTTCTTCCTTCGTACTCACGAGGAAATGTTATCGGTTTTAAAAGGATGTAGGATCAGTATAATAGTCAATAAGTGCGTGAGATTTAAATTAGATTTGGCACGATTTTTACTACGAAATTTATTGTTTTGTATGATCTATTTACAACTGATTTTTTTCTTAATAGTGGAGAAGGAAATATCTTTGTTGATGAGCTAATACTTTAGCATAATGCAAAAATTATTTTCACTGAAGTACATGAGAAATTCCTGTAATACACAGCCAATTGAATTTGTAATAATCAAGGTTCAACTGTTGGATTGCATATGACTTTTCCTATTTATAAATGATTGTTTGATTGTATACAGCCTCAAACATAGATTATAATAGTTTTAAAATTATGTGCTCGACAAACTTACCCCAAAGTCTTATTTGAGACCAATTAGAGTTAAAGGAAGTTGTTTTATAGAGTACTATTGACGTTCAGTGAAACTGCAGAATTCAGGAATTGAAAGATACTTCAGTTAACTTTTTTCGCAATGTCGTTAAAGTGCATTCTTTTAAATGAACGGATTATCCAAGTAAATAATAAACAAAGACATTGGAAATTCATACAATATCCCTGATTCACACTGTTATATGAGCATCAAATGAATATTTTTCGTAACCCTCATTATTTTCGATTTTCTATTCTTAGCCACTAGATTGTTTTCTTTAGTTGACTTCCCCGTATTTGTTTGAGTTTTCTCTTCTTTGTCAAGTCTTATACAAATGGACATACGGTTCCATAAGGGACCAGATATGACGTCGTCTCTTCAGTCAACCCAAAATATATAATAATACAAGTAGAATACTCTAAATATTTACACTGTAGTGACTGTTGTGTTAGACAGAAAGACGGACACCACCTCAAGGAAGATAAACGCTAAAAAAAAATATAGAACGGGACGATCCAAAGTCGCCCAACAAAAAAAAGAGAGAAGAGATGCCCGAACCGCTCCAATTCCAATTGAGCGAGATTGTTTTCCGAGCAAAGGGAACCGAACTACTTTTCCAAATGGGAAGTATTTTCTCATCGGGAGGATGCTTGAAGAGAGAAAGTATGAGGTTCGAACGAGCGTTTGAGAGAGAGAGACGTAATGAAGGGAATCGTGGGGATGGACACACGAAATGAGATCCTGGAAGATATTGCAAAGAGAGCGGTGGGATTAAAAGAAAATGGATAGGTTGCGAGGAGAGCTTTCGCCGGGCTAAAGTCCGCTAGCAACAAGGATTATTATGGCCCCATTTGACCTTTCCGAAATATCATACTCCGGAAGGGTTGCGGGTCTAGGGATCAGCAAGGGATTCAGTTCACGGACGTTTTATGAGCCAATAGGTAGAGAACCAACGCACTAGATCTTCTCGTGTTTAATTATTTCGGTGGATTATTCCCTTGAATTATGAAACAAAGAGTGTTAAGACACCTTTAAAATGAGTTTTATTAATGAATGAAGAAATTTGGATTAAATATAGTTCTTTGTTTAATGTTACTATAAATATTACGTACAGATAGAATATTCTCGTAATCTGCTTTGCTTTAATTTCAGTGGAGAAAGCATTTTGAGTAGGATGACGTGTCAGGGCATCTTTAAGTTCTTATCTTGTTGTGATGCTAGGGATGGAAGGTAATTTCTATCTTATGGTTGGTCGATATACTTTCTCATACATAAATTGATATAATGGATACATATATGAATTACTCGTGCTGTACTAATTATTCAAAATTTATAATTATGAATGTACCGCTAAGAATTAAGTATTTTCAGCAACAAAAGGCTATTAATTTGTAGAGTATATGCTTAGGTTCATGCTATGTTGCATAGTCATATGAAAGAGATGTTAAATTAAGGATCTATTCGTCCCTTATTCTGTATTAATAGAGAAGCATCTAAGAGGAAATTTAAAGGTGTTTAAAGCAATTTTTATAGCTTAAATGGGTTTATAAATTGTAAGTGTAGTGTTTTAAGAGGGTTATGATAGGTTTCCTTTAAATTTAATTCGATGTAAGAAAAGAAATAAGAATTCAACGGTAAAAAAGATAGAAGTGATAGAATCTTATCGATCTACGCTGTTAAAAGAAATTGTTTTTTCTATTTCACGTATGAATTAATTCTAAAAGATAGGATTATATGATGAATTTTCAATTCTATTTGAAATCTCCGAAAATTTAATCTTTCTAGAAGAGTAGTATTATAAGATTAATGAAAATTGCATATAAAACATTTCTCGTTTCTTTTCTAAACGAAGGAACGTAAATATATATTCGAATCGTGAAATATCAGCCAGCCTCTTCGAACGCCTTCAAAATCATAAAATCATCCCCCTTTATCTAAATCTCTCTCATCCAAAGAATTCAAACATTTACGTAATTCTTTACGATTTCTTAAAACTCGTATTTATAAGGGGGGCGCGTGGAGAACGTATCGTAATTCGTAAGACGATACCTCGGAATTTCACGATATTGCGGCCATAATTCAAATATTTCGGTCGTAAAAATTTCGCAATCTCGCTCCCACGTAGCGGGCGATTCGTAGCGGAGACTTTAACGACCGAAATCCCGAAGATATTCATTTATCGTCGATTCTTCGCTAACCGCGTCTGCTATGAATCGGCCTCGTGTATATACGCCGAGACGCTGAGAGGGCGCTTTCAACCGACCTTATTCGGAAATCAAGAGATTTTTGTCTCCTCTTTTTCAAGGGACGAAATTGGGAAAATTCCGTTGACGTGTACTTCAATATCGAGGGGAAGTTTTATGTTTATGTTTCTGAAGGAGAAGTTATGAGGAAATCTCGCCTCCCCTATATCTACAGAATCGTTTACTTTCGAATTCCTCGTCTTCATTTGAGAGTCTATGAGTAAAAAGGCATTCTATTGCAGCAGAGTTATAGGCATAGGTGTGTAAGGGAATATTTAAGGGACTGTGTTGCGGGGTTTTATTTATGGTGATGCTAAACAGCAGGCTATTTGAAACCTTCTATAGTATAAATTTGTTTTTTGGAGAAGCAAAGTTTGGCCGAAATGACCGGGTAAGAGTTTATACTTCTAGTCAATGTTTTGATTTCTTAGCTTATGAAATATGAATAAATTTTTTAAAATAAAGTAATACAGGAAAAATAAAATTTATAGTGAATTTTGAAATACGTATGGTATTGATTTCAATAAATTTACCCTCGTATTAGGAGAAAAATTGATACTAGGTATCTGTAGAAATGTCAAGTGTATACATATTAGCTTTTTCTACAAAAATTTTAACAATGTCATATCACCTATGAATAATTTACATTGACTTTTTGCCCATGTAAAAACGTTTTCCTTCAAAAATTGTAAGTACTCATTTGTATTCAAATCGTTAATTTGTTTTAAAGTGTTTTACATACATTGTTTCCCAATAATATCCATCATTATTGTATTTGAACCATCTAATTTTTTCATCCAAGAAATTCTGATAAAATCAATAGTTAATCAAAGATAAATAATTTACGAATAAAACAATATTCTAGGGAATTCCTGATCCATGTATTTCCTTGTTTCTGAGCACTTATATTTTGAACCGTCTAATTTTTTCATCCAAGGAATTCTTATAAAATCAATAGTTAATCAAAGATAAATAATTTACGAATTAAACAATATCCTAGGGAATTCTAGATCCATGTTTTTCCTTGTTTCTCAGCACCAAAGGCGAGTGAAAGTTTGTTTACAGTTAGAAAGTATTTCCTCAAGGCAATACAATTAATCTTGATTCCATTATCACTTCAGACAGGCGTTATTTGAAACTAAAGTATATTAATTCGAGATGTGTCAATAAAAAGTCTATTCACTTCACTTTCCAACGTGTATCCATTAATTTTAGCTTTTCTTAATACCCACACGCATCTCACACCTCTCGTTGTATAGCATGGAGTGGTAGCATTCCAATAAATCGTCCGTTGAAATATTTACTCCCTCTTCCATCTTCGCAGGCCCCTAATTTTTCTCCCATGACCTCTGGAGCACCATTTTTGCAGACCGGACTCAATCACCGGAAGCCCCCACTTTCCGAACCCATTAGTATTTAGCAACGGCACTCAATCCACCAAACGCTCTCCGCCGCACCTTTTATGTAAAACCTCCATGCAAAACGCCGCGCCACGGCACCCAGCGGATGGACCCCCGTTTACGGCAACGTAAGAGAGCGCGCGCCTAATAATTGCCGGAATTCGGGGTGAAAGGGAAGAAAAAGGGATGTTTTGTGGGCGGGAAGGAAGCCGGGGTCTTTTACGACAGCCATTTCGGACCCTCCATAAAAGAAGATGGTTTTTACCACCCCCTTTTAAGCCGATACCCCCCAGAAGGGGTGGACGACACAGTTCCCGCCACCTCTGGAAATCGATCGGCCATTTCGACGGCCCATTCGACCGACGCTATCACACGCGATTGGGCAATTTAAGGGGGCCGCTCGGACGGTGAAAATTTCATGCGAGGGGCCCCCTTAAAAGGCCTCGGTGGGCCGTGGGATGCTATCTACCGAAACTCTCCCACTCCGGGACGTATAGTATATCGCGCGTTCAGATAGGGCCAAGCGTTCCGTCATCTGTTTTGGCAGTTTATCGCGATCCCGAAGCGGATTTGAGCTCATACTGTGGCGGTTCGATGTGACGGCGTTTGATAAAGCGAATCAAACGAGAGAGGCGATACGGGACAATTGGTTAGAGTTTCGGTGCATTTGAGGGGTTATGTTTTTGAAGGAATGGGGCTGATGCGATGTGCTCTTTCGGTAGATGCTTCTTCGAGATATTTTGATAAACTGAAGGCCGCTTTTCTGTCGTACCTTACTTAATTTAGAATTACCTTTCTGGGAATTTATTAGTAATGTATCCCTAGAATTTAAAGCCCTTCATTTGTAATAGGTTGAGGGGTTTTAATGTGGAATCGAATGCCTGTATATTAGCTCCTAGAAGCTAGTTAATTGATTCCATGTACTTAAGTTTTCGTTACATATATTAGGATGTTGGTTTCTTTGGAAGCCTTTCTTAACATCACAGTAGCATTTTCTAAGTCAATCATTTTTATTAATTACTAACACAAGGTAAAGTCTTAACTTTAAATTTTAACTTTTTTCTCAATTAATACTACAAGAATATTCATGCTTCTGGGACACACTATGATTCTGTTGGTGTCGAAGTTGATTGGTTGGAGATTTCTCTTCTTCTCTATATAATTAATGTAAGATAAGAATACAAAATATATCTATTGATAATCAACCAAAAAAGGGGTTGTATAAACTAAACGAGATTATAAGTACCAGAATTAATTTTTTAATCATACATAAATATGATGGTTTAACATTTTTATGATAAAATAATATTTACTCAGTCTTTTGTCAACTTTTGTCCAATCTTAAGCGTAAAAAAAATAAATTTCGTATTCTTTAAAAGGCATGCATCGACATCTTTATTCTTAAGCACCTTAAAGATAAGTAAGAAGTATTATTGTAGACGAGCCACGAAAGAATCTGCCATAAAAGAGGGTTACATTTGCATACAATTCTTTCGCTCGGATGGAACAATATTCCGTCCACTTCCTTCTTTTTAGGAATTAACTCGGGGAGCCACTTTCGCAGCGATACAGTCCTTACTCTGGGGGAATTTCATCAGCTGAAATTTTTAAACTTTTACCGAAATCTGCGGAACTGGCTTTCCGAGTGTTACGAGGCAAGTAAGAAGATTCCGTGGAAGGGAGCTTCTGTTCAAACACGAAAGAATTTCATTAACTGACTCGCTTTTTAGAAAATGAATTAGAGACGCCGTTCTCCAGCTAATTGCAAGTCTCGTCCTTTGTAGAATATGGATGGAGCTGCTGCTTTCTTAACGGTACGGCTCCGTCCCTCTCGGTTTGATATTCATTCAAAGGTTAATATGTTAATCACTATTAATGTTTACACAAAGAAGACTCATCCGCTCGTTCCGTAAATTTAAATTTGATTCGAATCTCTGAACAAGCAGTTAGACACGCAAGAATAGTCTCTTTTTAGGGTTTCGCTTAAGTCTCTCCTTATGCAGACGGACGCGGTGAAACGTTAAAATGGAAGATAGACTGAGCTAACGTCGCGGTCTTCATTAACACTAAAATCTGTTCCATGGCGTTTAATTATGACTTAATCATGGCGGTAGATGTTGTATGATATCCTTTTAATTTATTACGTAAGACTGCATTGTTATTACTAAGAAAAAATGGCATTCACTAAGATTAATAATTAACTTATATTTAAATTATATTTAATGAAATGAATGTGTGATTATATTCATCTAAGGTTGTGTCTTCATGCAATTATGAAGGACATTCTTCATTTAATATTTTAAAATTTGAGAATAATGCAAAATTATGCCGTAAGCTTAAACTGATATATTAAAACTTAAAGTATAGTGTACACCGTTTCTTAAGCACATAACGAATGTCATACTATATCTTGAATCTGAAACGTTAATCATATATTTTCATTCTATTTTGACTATGTTTTTCTACAATGAATGATTAAGGGGAGAGGATGGGTTATTTATATAACTATATAACTCTTAAAAATTAATACTGTAATTAATCGTGTAAAGAATTACAGTTATACGTATATTTATTTGAAAAATTCGCCTAATAAAAATGAGTGCGATATATTATTTTACTTTAATAGTATTAAATTAATGTTAAATATTTAATATTTACACAAATTCATCCCATCTTTATGAATTCGTTCATCGTAAACAGTCGAAAATCAAGGTACACATCCTTTCGCTATCATTACACGAAGAACACCCAGTATAGACCCTGGAGGACTCCATCCTCTCTTCTCACTTTCCTATCGTTCCTTCCTTTTGTTTGCCGGGACCCATTCACCGTAAGGGACCCCACGTATTTCCACCCTCAGGGATCTCTACCCCCTACAGCCTCCTCTGGACCCTTTTTCTCCTTTCATTCCACTCCTTTTAACCCTTACTCTTCTCGGCCAATTTCCCTCCTCCGTCTATTTCCTTCCCCTTGTCATTTCTTATCTTCTTCTTAAAGGCGCCGTCCGTGTTTATGCCCCTCCCTTGTTTCCCTTTTATCTGCAGCCTTCTCGCTTTATTTACAGCTCATCCGCCCGATGCTTATCAATTTTATTTGGGATACATCTTCCGCCAGTCTTCCATCAGATTCGTATCGGCGAAAAAGTCGTTCCATATCCGCCTTCGCTGTTGCTCTCTTTTGCCCAATCTTCGTGTTGTTTGAAGTTATTTTCTTTCGCTTGTTCCCGGTTACTTTGATGTGCAGTTTCGTTGTCGCTATGGATACGTGAGTTTGTTTCCACTGTGGTATCTTGGTGTGTTCAGTACTTCTACGTGACTTTTAGGTGATGAAATATGAAGGTTCAATTAGTTTTCTTCTTGCTACGATTTAACAACGTGATGATCTTAATATTGCACGTCTCTCTTGACGATATATCTCGATGGATTTACGTATTTTATAATTTGTGAGTTGATGGAAAATTAAAGTTGATTATATGACTTCTGTATTACCCTATTTAAAAATTAAGTAGCTTCGTTCACTGTGTGCCTAAAGTGAGAGTTTTTCTCAACAATTCCTTAGAAAAAGAATAATTTAGAGTAAAATTTTATTTTCCAAAATCATCTTATTTAAGTCTATGAGCTTCTCAAAGCTTTTTAGAACTTCTTAAGCCTTTAAGAACGTTGAATACATTAGGAAGTTTCTCAACATTAGCCTTCGTTGGTAAGATTATACACCTGTATAATTGTATGCTAACAAGTGATTGAAATCGCAGGAAATGCTTTCGCTGAACTTCTTCAATTTGGTATGGATACATTCCGATAGTACACCTAACTACCCTAGTGACTAAAGAAGCTTCCAGTATCTCAGGCCTATTCGACTGCGCCTCTGCACAGTTTAGCTTTAATCCCGCTACTACAAACTTATCTCAAGCTCATTTAATTCACAGCCTTAGCAGTTTTAAAGTTCTTTCCTCACATCCCTTATTTGTACTTTCTTTCTCCCCCACTCACTACACACGCACACTTCTACAGAAGGCGTCTTCCTTACCTTCTCTCTTAATTAATCCCATCTCGTCCCTCATTACCCCGGTGTATGCAGACACTTGTATTTTTTACAGATTCTTTTCCGTTGAAATCTCTTGCGAAGCGATGTTATTCGTTACAAAGTACATCTCAGGCAAATATGCAAGGAAATAATGTTTCGTCGTTAAGTTGATTAGATTTCAGAAATAATTATTCGTAGAATTGCGGATGAAATGTGACTATACGTTAACAAACAAAGCTATATTCCGTGATGTCACACGAAACTTTTAGTTTTCACATAAGTCAATCAGCTGCTCTATTCCAGCTCATCCTCTTATTCATATATTCACATATTTATTAACAATAAGGTATATTTCTTAATATGATAAGTCTTTGCCTACAATGCGAATAAATGGAGTATTGTGTCTTTCGAAACAAAATTGAGCTTCTAACTACAATACACTTTAATGGTGAAGATGATTAAGGCTGTAAAATATATCTTGCGTTAGTGTTATACCACTCTAAAAAGTGATTCATTGTATTAAATTATCTTTTATCTTAGGATAATATCTTACAAAGTTTAATTAGCAAATTACTATATACTACTACTACTACAAACCCCAACGCTACGTTAATTCTTTTTCTGGGCCACTTACTTTAGAATATCATCTTTTTATAAAACAGTAAGCATAATGGTAATCTCAGCAATAAATTAGCCAAAAGAAAGAGGTAATTTTAATTATAACAATTTTTTAAAAGTACCATTTATGTTGTGACTTGGTATAAAATTTGCATTCTCAGTAATGCATATTATATTAATAATTTGCAAATGCTTCATTATTTCATGGATCTTATTGAAAGTACTAGAATGAATATCTAATTGAAATTTTCAAGAAGACTCAATCTCATTATTCTTGATAAGAAAGGATTCCTTAATTAGTTATTCATGAAAGAGTTACCTTATTTCATATTTATGTTAAAATAATTAATTATTAATTTCAATGCTCCTTAGAAGTCTCCATGTTCTCTTCTAACCTCCAGCATCCTTGCCTCCCTCCACCTCCCATCTCCAATCCCACAGTTTACCTTTTAAATTACTTCCACTGTAATTCATCTGCTCTCTTCGTATGCATTTTTCATGGGACTGCCAACGTCATTATTTGGTCTCCTTAGTCCCTGACGTGGTCTCTGCTTCATCGACGTCGTCTCTAGAAGCTCTTTCCCTCTCCTACCGGTCCATCTATCTGTCAACATACCCCTTCTCGCCCCCTTCCCCCAAAAACCACCTCCCATTGTCTCTACACCTCCCTCCGTCTCTCATACCGCCTTCAATGTCTTCCCGGTGCTTTTAGTTTCCGCCGACTCTCGATGCATTCATAATGGCGAAGAAGAGTTACTTGTGAGGAATTCATTGGTGTACGTGACAGAGGGTAGAAATAGCTATTATTTGAAATTAAAGGGTTATTTTATACAGCTCCAAGTTAATTTAGTGCGAATTTAAGTAGAAACTCTGCGTATCAAAGTATTTAGAAGTATTACGTTAGAATGTTCTAAAACAACTTCCCATAATATTTTTACCATTTTGTTGCTCTTTGGAACGAATCTGGCTTTCTAAGTTGCTGATTATTTCCTTTGATTCATTATTTTCGCATTTATTGTAATATGGATTTATCTACTGGAAATTTGTGAAGCTATTTTATAACTTAAACAAATAAAAACCTGTGATAATTTACTCGTAACGAGGTATTCAGGTTTGAGCAATTTCAGTTAAATTTTTGATTTTTACTACCGAATTTGTGCTGAGTTTAAGGACTTAAACAATACGTTATATTTGAGAAAAAATTCATCTATATAATAAGCAAAGAGTTGCAATATTTATATTTAAGATTTAAATTCAATCAGTGCTAAAGGTCAATAAGAACAAATTTAATAGACATTTATAATAGAAATTATATTATTCCTTAAATTTTAGTTGTTTTGGGAAAAAATGGACAAATTACTGTAATACTTTCTTAAGGATGACCCATAAAATTTTTTGGTTCTTCTAACCCAACGACCTTGTCATACAGTTCACCTTATTCAACAGGGAATAAAGATGGTTTCTTTCTTTATAATCAAAACTGTATATTTACAAAGTTTTCCTTAATGCTACAGCTTTTCATGAATTCACGCCTTCCAATATTAATTTCATTGTGTCTTGTTAGGAAACAACGACTCTTTAGAATCTTATAACCAGTTGAACACCAGTACGATGATAATACGCACGATACCAACAATGTACGCGAATGTTCGAACATCGTAGTGATCCTAACATTGAAATAATCAGAAGACGTTTTCCCTCTGCTGATATTAATTCTCATAACGTCTTTCTCTCTTCATCTGTTCGCTGATTACTCCCTCTCATCCTCCCCTCAATTCACTCCTTTTAAACTCCTTTGTGCTCTCCCACCGAAGTCTTATTAATCCCTTATAAGGCCCTCTTTCTATCGGACCCTTTTGTCTTCTTCCGCTTTATATTCCCTTATTTAATTATCTCTGTATACTCTTAATTCCCTTCCGAGCGCGTGACACAACCTCGTCTCTTATTAGGCCCATTGTCTTCCATTTTCAAAGTCTAACCTGTTTGTTTTCTTCGGAATTAAAGTAATTCGTCGAGTGTTTCGTTTCTTTTTTAATTTGGTTTAGTCTAAGACTTTCTCTCAATCGTACGATAACCACTACTTCTTTTAGTATTCTTATGATGCTCTTATTTGATGAAATTCGGTTTTCAAATAAATTTTTTTACCGGTTGAGTTATGTTAAGCAATGTATTAAATCACACTAAAGTCTTTTTCCGTCTAATCATATGGGGTTGTTAAAAAAAATATAGAGAAAAAAGCTTTGAAATGCTTGATATTACTCAGCTGTTTTTTATACCAAAGTGTCTGACCTTTTTTTTAACAAAACTACAATTAATTTCATCCAGAGGTTCTGATTCATTGAATAATTCAATCAATTCAATATTGTTTTGTGTATCCTGAAATAGTCCCCGAAAAATAGTTGTTTACGACTCAAAAATTGTCAAGTACGTATTACGTACCTCATAGATATGTTTTGATGATAAAATCAATGAAAAAACCTTATGATTCTCTAGGAGAAGGCTTACAGAATTTCGGTTGAAATCCTTTTTCAGGAATCATTTTGATTAAGTGTCTGGATACATTCTATTGACACCTGAAGAGCAACGTAATAACATACAATGAAATATTTTTGAACGCTCTTAATATCGTTAATTGTTCACTAAAATAATATCTAGAGGAACTAATCTCGTAGCGTTGCATTGAGCTCGTTAGAATGTCCTTCTCTAATCAGGAGATGTTTAGGCACAAATGAGAATCGTTTAGACTATCGTGTACATCTCTCTTTAAGGTACCCTAATGCACACAGGTCGGAATATACTGAGAGGTTACTTAATGCAGAGTTCTATAATAGATTTGGTCACAACTCATTGGCCCATTGTTAAAGTGAATCGTAGGCTACAGGACGATCCACAGATAGCAATGTATAAGCCCACTTCCTGCGTATAAATCTCATTCTTGTTAATGAGGAGCTCTGAAATGCATGACCGCAATGAATCCGTTGCTAGGAGATTGATGGTCAGGTGTTTAATCACATCTCCCCTTTTAATTTCCCCCTGACCCTCTATATCTCTCCCCGAAGCCCTGCAGATTTCTAATAACGCCCCCCCCCCAACGTACAGGTGTCGCTACACTCGATATCCAAAACGATCACTCCAAATCTGTTAATCCTTCAACTCTATTCCCCTATAATCTTACGTCAACCCTTCATCACCTTTAAAGCGGGCCCATTCGTTCGGGAAGCCCAAAGCCTCGGCCAATTTACGTTCCGCCCAATATTCAAAGTTTACGGGCACTATGTATCCTTCACAAAGGTCCTTGATAACAAGGGAAGATTGAAAGGCTTTTGAAAGGGAGGATGAATTTCGCTTTCCGAAACCCAATCGTCACTCAAGGGTTATTTTCGTAATTTTATTTGGCCATTTTCGTTATTTTCCCTTTTTAATCGGCTTATTCTCGTTCATTGACGTAGCTGCTGCCAAACTTCCATTGCGCATTTGCGTTAAATTTTAGATAGCTGGTATTATTGTTATTTTTAGAAAAAAACAGATTCAATATTGATTAATTACACTTTATCAATGACATATTCTAGGATTTAAAACTTCATATAATGAAGCATGAGTATATGTTACTAATTGTATTTCGTAATGTAGAACTTTATAATTACAAGCTCTTAATAGATAAACAAGACCTAAGAGTATAAGACCATTTTTGAATTTTTTTTATCTCTTACATAAATTGCGTTATCTTTATCACCTTCATCATTTTAGAGTATACTGACTTAAATTTGCTATTGTTAATATGTTTTGTAATATTTTTAAAATTAAAGTGAAAGTGATATTCCATACAGTTATTTTATATCTACTTCATCTAATTAGTTTCTGTTTTTATTATAAAATGATTAAATATTTACACATAGGAAAATGAGCAATTCTCAGTAGAAATGCATGGTATCTATGATACATTATAACGTGTGTCTTTCTTTCTATTTTCAGGTGAGTACCTTTGGCCTCTACATGCTTTAATTACCCGTCTTAAACCGGTAAGGTATTTATAGATTTAATTATTTTTAGGCCCTTTCAAAAAGTCTTCCATGACCTCAGAGGAAGCCTGGTCCTACTTCATTTTTATCATCTCTTTCATTGTGCAGTAGTGGATGAAAACGTTCGTGGAGTTGACGTAATCTTAAAGTAATTGCAGATAAATCGAGAAGACAAGGGATTTGATTAATATACGATTCTCTCATTTGAAAACACTCTTTATATTTCACCCTTATCCTGTGAACGTTACTTTAATCGTGATCTCATCTTATTCAATGCGTAGATAATTCACGATTCACGATAGCAATCTCAGAGTTCCTCACAGTTGACGTAGTGATTGTACTTCCCTTTTGAAAAGGGCTTCTCTCATAAGGCACTCTGAAGAGTTAGACCTTTTCGCACCATTCTTTATATTGTTGGAACCATGACTACGGAAGACAGGTGTCACTATCCAGTGGAGGGGACGTGCGGCCCATTGTTTATGAAAGTGTCAGGATATCAAACCCCTTCTCTCAGCGGAAGTAATGGAGTCTATTAATCTCCTTCATTCCTCAATCAAGCAAGATAATAATACTCTTCCCCTATCGCTATTATTTCCTCCTTCTTAACTGTTTCCATTCTCCTTTTGTACTCTGGCACAATGCAACCGTCTCTTCACGTCTTCGAGGCGAATTTCAAAGGTTGGTAAGACTTCCATTCCGCTTTTACAACGATTCCCTTCAAGATTGATACCTTTTATGAGTAATGCTCCGATTATTTTGCATCATTCTGCACGTTTTTGCCTTAAATGGATAATTTTGCGTGTTTTTTCGCACAAATACATACGTCGTTATTGTTCAATAAAGTGTATTTAAATTATTAATATATGTACCCCTTACTTTACGTATTCCTTAATATTTCGCTCTCAAAATAATATTTCGCTTAACTCAATCAATTGTTTCACAGGATAGTAATTCAGTTTTTAAGAGAAAGAATATTCTATAGATAGGATTTACTTTTATTGAAAATTTTAACGGTACTATGGAATATTTATCACGTTTACCCTTCAACAATAAATCAGTTGCTAAAATTTGTGCTTATTTTTATGCCATATTTTTTAACGAATACTATGATGAATTCATCCGAGATACTATAGCATTTCTTTACGTTCCAAATAATATTCTCATAAGTATTTTATTGCCATCATTAATATCATCACAATTCAGATTGAGAACGAAGGTAATTTATAGCCTCAATCTCACCCTAAATAAACTGAGATCCTATCATATTGTACTTTCTTAACCATTCAGTTCACTCTCATTTTCCCCAACCATTTCTTTTCCTTCCCATAGCATCGCACCCTCTGCAAATCTTTCCATCGCCCTTCGCGCCCTAATTCCCTTCCATTGTACTCTCCCCCTCCTTCAACTTCCCCCATCTGCCTTCCTTCCACAACCACCACGATTCGCTGATGATTAATCTGGCGCCGTTCATTCATTTCATTGTGCTATCACGGCGCCTCTCAAACTATATTTTTCCCTCCCCCATCTAAAAAGGGCCCTTCTTCAACCTTCGCAACCCAACCCCTCCGCAATCATCCGGATGACTCGTTAGCAGTGCCAGCTTGTCGCAATACTTACTGCTAGTTACCGTTTCGAACCCCCGTCCACAGAAGGGTTTTAATATTAAAATGTTCGAGTATCAATCTCCCTAAAGATAATTACAAATTAGAAAACAAGGAAAAATTGCATATACGATGAGTAAATTAAAAAGAAAATAACGGAGGTGTCCCGCACGGTTCAGTTATGGGTCCGCTTCCGTTAGTTGTTTTATCTGCGAATGAACGAGAGCCCGTATTCTTCCGTAGCCTTCTGATTTTTAACGAATCCTCACCGCTCCGCCTTGAATTATTCATACGGCAGCGAATTCGCGCAGAATGGGCCCAACTCCGAAGAACAGGCAGATTAGTCTCCGATGCGTTTGGTTTCTTTCATTATCGAGACGGTCGAGTTGAATTTTCGCTCGTCGAAACTTTCTCTTTTCGCCAGGGGCGCGTGAGAGAAAGGGTTTTGAATTATGTGCCGTGTTTAAGAAAGCTTAAGCGTTTACACAAAAGATTTGATTCTAGGAATGAAAATAAAATTAAAATTTTGGGGAATTCGGTTTATTAAATTTAATTCTTTCGCTGGATATATCTTGCCTCGCCATTTTGTTTGCTTTCTCGTTGAATTATCCTTTCGTAATTCGCTACGATGAACCCTTTACATGCAGTGTTAAAAATATGAAAATAATTAAGTAAATGATGCATTTACAGTGAATGTTTTCCTTGTATTCATGAAATAATATATAATAAATCTGGAAATACGAAATTGAATATTCTACCCTCTAAATTCCCTTTAAAAGTTTATTTAAAGTTAACGTTACCTACATGTAAATAACAACGAACAAAAAGTTTATTATTTATATACTTCCTTATAAATATAAGTACATAAATATTAAACATTTAAAAAATATTAAGTATTAAACATAAACCACTAATAACGACAGGAGAGTGGTAATTTTTTCCGTATATCTCAAGGCACCGATTGTATTTATATTAATATCTATCTATACTCTAAGTTTAATTATTCACTCGAATCATACAAAAAACTGATGTTATCTTTTGCATAATTTTATTTTATTACCAAGAGGTATTTGTCTCCTTGAGTTTGACAACTTACTTTCGGTGAAAATTCTTGTCTCTCCTATAAAATAAACTTTCAAAAATACTTCTTTCGACCTTCCTCATTAGATTGAAAGAAGATTAAGAAAATACTTATTACTTGATCTAAACAATTATAAAATCTGTTTCCTGGTTATTAGAAGAGACACTTGAGCCGATTTCATTGCTCCTTCTATGAGAGCCGTCAACCTCTAAGGAATACCATCTGGCCAGTTCCAATTCACATCATCCCAACACAATCCACCGTATCCTGACTTTCCCTATGGCATCATCACTCTTTCTATACCTTAACCTTCGACAAGACCATAAGAGGGAAGGGACTTCTCTCAACCGTCTTCCTTCCTCCCAAAAGGACGAACGGGAAACGAAAAAAACGGCTCGTTTAGAAAGAGAAGGAAATTACATTATTTTTTGCCACCCTGTGAGAGGAGAGCCCTTCCTTTCTTTGCCATACCCTTTTCATATCCTCTCGAAACACTTTCTTTCCTCATACGGCGGAATAGCTTTTTACATAAGCGGTCCCGCTCGAGAAGGAATTTCGCGCGTGAACTAAGTAGGAGAAAAAAGAGACTACGGGAGACCCATAAAGGGGGGGTTGGAGATAGAAAAAAAAATAACACGCTCTTGGTTCCTTCAAAGGGGATATTTTTCAAAGGGGTTGGAAAAATGAGGGAAAAGAAGTGGAAATGTTTTGAATGGAAAAGGGGGCCAAGTCCATTTCCCTCATTTTCCGCCCATCTAACCGAGTATTTCCGAATATCTCAGCTGCTAATTGGTACGGGGTGGAAACTTTCTTGGAAAACGCGGTACATTATTCATTTTTGATTCGATTGAGCGTCTTTATTAGGGGGAAAGAATCCTATTTTTTCCAGGGTTGTTCTTTCAATCGATTTTCGGTAAAAGGACGCGTTCAATGAGTCGTTTAATGAATGCGGAAGATAAATATGGGGGATTTTTAAAGGGAGAAAATAAGAATTTTTAAAATCTCGTTAATTAGTAATTTATGAGGCAGTATGACTCTGAAATTAGCAGCCCTTGCATTAAATTAAATCAAACAAAATCCTTAACTGTTCTATACTGTTAATGGTATTCTGGTAAAAGGAGAATTAGATTAATTGCGTTCTTTTTTGTTGGTGATCGATGTTTAATATCTAAAGGTCAGTTAGTAATATACAATATTTATCAATCTATGAATTTTTAATTCAAGTCATTTTATTTCTTAACTAATTGTTACATCTTTCACCTACTTCTGTACAAAATTACTAGTATATTTTCCTATCATTTTTAATCCTCAATTCTTATTGTATACCAATTACTATTATTATAAAATTTTCTCATAATAATTTTTTAAAAATATCAATATAAGGGTTCTGTTTATTAAAACATTTTCCATATATTATACAAACGCGATATAATACATCAATTGTATTCTTAATTGTCGTACTCATTAAGTCTGTAATGTCAATTATCGAGTATGAAATCCTTCTAACTAATGCTTGAACGCTAAACACCATGGTAACTCAACTCCAGCAAAGAATCAAGCTCCGATTTCATTTTTGAACACAATTCGTTCCCGAGTCTTCATTTATTTAAAATCAGCCCGAACCAAAAAACGGGAAAGACTTTGGGTGTATTTATCACTCAGACTGCATAATTAATAATCAAGGCGACACCTTTCAAGAGCAATTTTTCGAGCGATGACTGAGAATGGAGCCGACAGACGGAATCCTTTTTTGAAGGGGTGTGCAGTCGTTGTTTACAATGGCAACGCAAACATCCCCGTCCTCTCAATGGCGTCACCATATCTCCAATCTCTCCCTTTTTTATTGAAGCACGCACTCAGAACCCCTCCCTCTTCTTCTGCCACCCTCCCAACACGTTTCCTTGCCTCCCTTTGGCTATCAAGGATCTTTCCGTCAAGGTGAGGGAGGAGATTTTAACGATAACGTAAACCAAATGCATCGTCCTCAAAGCGTGCGCGTCTTTTAATGAGGGGTAAACGCTCTTCCGTTTGACCTTAAATGTTTTTGAATTTCTGGTATTTTTTTGTGATTTAGGAAGTCAATATTAAAGTTGATATTCTTTATCACGCCTTCCATTTATTTTTTCTTGATTAAAATATACACTTTCGCCGTAATTAGTGCTGGAAATTATAGGGTAAAAATTATTATAATTCAGAATTAAGTTGTTATTAAAGGTCTTTGCATTGGCAACAACTTACGTTAAGTTCATTACAATAGTTGTATTTATCCTAATTCATAATTATTTTTAATTTATTTTTATTTAATTAATTTTATTAATGCATAAATTTTAACTTCATATTGTATAAAATTTGCGTCAGAAACACAGGTAAAATTCGTCAGTCGTCCTCTACAATATTCTGTTATCCAAATTCAGTTTTTATATTTCCACCATATAACCAACCTCCTCGTAGACAAAAAATATAAATTAATAAAAGCTATAGTGATTGGTCGGAATATGATGTTCTACTCCCTTTGCTGTCAGATCCTAATTATGAAATAAATGACAAAATACGGGAGTGTGGAACGTATTTAGAATTTAACACAGTAGATTTTTATGCTGACATAATATCTTGAAATGAAAACTGTATGAATTGCATTCCTGAATATAGGCCTCGGTAGTTAGATTCCTGTGAGTAATAATCGAAATATTAATTAAACGGCATTAGTAAACAGACCTGGTACGTAATAGCATTTAATAAACTTTATCCTGAAGTATAGACTAAACGCAGCGCATAAATGTATGTGCGGGTTGTCGTCATTCAAGGGGACAGCCGAGATACAATAGACTTAGCATAGGAGAGGCAGGACGCCAATTATATTCTACCGTTTTAATTTTTACACTGGCTACTTATGTATAGGAATTGACAAGTAAATAAATGTTGAATAATTATTTCCTTTGCGACATCTTCCATTCGCGACAAATATCCAGTCTCTGTTGCTACCCCTGACATTTGAACCCGATCATAGTTCACGGACTCGCTCAGAAGCGTTTAAAACCGTCCGTCAAAATGAATCAACAGCTCGGAAACTTCCGTAACGTGACGTGTCCAGGCTGCATCCCCGAAAAAGCTTCCCTTCGACGACTAATTATCTCCCAATCATAGTTCATTTACTTCCACCGACGCTTACTTAACGTCACGTTTCAACTCATATCGGACGCGATCGCCCGTCCCGGACACTTTGCCGAATCGGTTGCGATTTACAAAGTGCGTGCATTCGACCGCGTAAACTGCACTAGAGAAGCGGTAAAATATGCAAAATGGCATCCCGCCGCCAGCAATATGTGCGAGCTTTCCGGCTCCGTTAACCGGTAAAATCGAAATTCCTAATTGATATCTTGCGTGAGGAAAATGTTTTTGAGGTCGGCTGGTCAGTCCTCGATGCATTAACGATGAACTAACTCCATGAATTTTATCGGTTGTCGCAGTCCGTTGTCAAATACTACGCGGGATTTACGTAGATAGTAATAGTGATGCTAAATTTCTAAGTTTATTTCATTTGATGTATATATAGCTCGAATAAATAAAGATTTTGAAGTTAATCTTCTACTACGATTTGATTCCATGTTTTATTAGTACGAAACATTTCTTAATTGGTCCTGAGGGTATTTTATGAAAAGTATACTTCAATTTGTGTAATAGCATGTTCCTTTTTTTATTCAAATCAAATAACATTTGGTTAAATTTAACTATCTGTATTCTCAAATACCTAAACACTATCTTGCATTTAAGTATCGAATTTACAGCCAGAAAATTTAGAATTATATTTTACTTTCTTTTTTAACCTATTAATGATTGATCAAAAATGATTAATGTGGAAAACTAGCAGAGGATTTTGGTTGGATAAACCTGGAATAGGTCATTGAATTTGGAGTGATAAACAGAACTTTAAAGGAATTCTAGAAAGGTGATTCATAATCACTTCTGGATTCTACTGGAGAAAACCTCTTCACTAATAAAACCGTTTCCAAATATTTCCTCTCCCAAAATATCAGGTTCTTAAGCTAAATATTTCATTCATCTTCCCAACCATTAATTATTATTACATGGATAATTAATCATTATTATTTTCTTTCTGAATCGCTAATCCAGGCATAAATTTCTCGCAAGACTTCTCAGAGAATACATACATTACATCCTTAACCACTTGAAGGCATAAAAAAAACATATGCACATATCTGCAAAGGCAGTGAGAAATTGCTACAGTAAGCAGAACGACAAGTTATGGACCATAAGACACGGGAAACCCCCCCACAACCCTGACCCCAATCCTGCTTAGAGTAATCCTCCTTGCAGAATTTCCCAACATATGGAATTCACTCCGGGCATCATCATACGGAATCATCCGACTCCAACCCCCTAACGTATCTTACCCTCTCCCCCTCATTTCCTGCGGGCCTCATGCCAAAGGGTACGCATGAGTTTTTGGCGGGGTTAGGAACCCTTTCCACAACCCTTATATGCAAAACCCTTAGGGGACCGAGATATTAAGGCATGCTCTCTTCTCCATAGCAACCTATTATCCAGCGTGGCTCTCTAATTATCTACAGTCCATTGCACGCGGATGGTTTTCACAGTGTGCTCCACCCCCACTCGGCCGGCGTAGAAATATGCAGGAACTGCTGAATAATTCGTGTATCGCATGGGTAATAAGCGGAATTATTTTTATACCCCTCCCGGGAAGGGCATTGCAATTAAGAATGCCCACTTTCATGGCCATGATAATTATCTCGTTCCGGGGAAATTCCGGCTGCTAGAGTTTTTCCGCACGTTCTCGAAAAGCGCTTTTCTTTTCAGTATTTTAGTAGTAATCTTTGCGTCAGAATGATAGTGTTTTCGGAGGTTGAATTTGATGTTTACAGAACAGTTTGTTTCTAAGATAGTGGTAATTGTACGTAGATAAATCCTTGTACCAACTCGTACTAGTAAGATTTTTCAAACAGTATGATAAGCTTTTTTTGAGCAAGATTAAAATAAATATGAGGAGAATATTCTCTTTTCAATTTCATCTTTGTCGACTAATATGTAGGCAAATAAGAAACCTCTTCCTTAATCACCACATATGTATCTCTTTTATGTGTTTATCTCCTCTAAAAGTTCCTCATAATATGCTTTAAAACAGGAAAAGAACTATAATAAAACGTAAATATATACGTAAAATAAATAATAACGTAATTGTTTACTTTAAGCTATAATAAATTAAGAGCTTATAGGCCCCTTGGATGCTTTTTCGTTTAAGCATCTCTTTTAATTTCGGCAAACTGTCCAACCTGCGCTTTAGTTGGCAATAATTAACATGGTATTAGAGGTAATATATATATATATATATATATTTCAAGCCGTTTAATTTATTTTGATGGATTCACAGCTTGTTAGACATTCCATATCAATCATTCATCATATATATATATATATATATATATATATATATATATATATATATATATATATATATATTTCAAGCCGTTTAATTTATTTTGATGGATTCACAGCTTGTTAGACATTCCATATCAATCATTCATCATGAATCATAAAGTCTATCATAATTTTATTAAGCCCCTCGAAAAAGAAACATATTATATTCTGATGTATTGGGATAATAATACGATTCGTTTCACCCGCTACGCCTTTGTTCCCATCATTCAATCACGTTAGACCTTGTTCTTGAGATACCCACGTCCACCAACCTTCAAACGTGGCAACAGTAAATCAGAAAACACGCGATTCCATAACTTACCATAATTTAATTTCCCAGCGAAAGAATCGCTCTATCACACACGGGACAGATGATTGCCACGCATTAAATCAGTCCCATCGAGGCACTTGGAGCGCATTTAAATTCCTTCTGATTTAATCCGACAAACGGCTGCTACACTCGGACAAAGGTGTCAAATATCCCAAAGTCGTATCTCTCATTACCGACGTTCCATTAAATGGGCCGTTTTTTTTTCGCCGCTATTTCGAGAGGACGATAACCGTAACGGTCACTAACACTGCGAGGACCTATAGCGATAAAAATAAATCCCCTTTATTGATGCGATAATTCAAAAATATGGACTTTCGTCTAAACAGTTGTCGTTTTGAAAGTTGGAATTCGAAAGTTGTTTACTGAAAAGATAGGCTCGGGAAAATGGCGTATGTACTGGAAGGGGTAGATAAATACGGGCGGAGATTATTTTTCTGTCGCAGAAAATATTTTTTTGGGTATGTGAAACTAGAGTTGAATCAAAGGATACTAAACACGAAAATTCAGATATAAGACGAGCTTGTAATTGCTTTAGAATTTTAAAAATTACTTCCTCATGCTGACCAGAAGAATTTAATGTTCCGTTTTAATTTTTGAACAATTTATTGCTTGACGATTCTTTAACAATTGACAATTTTTTTGTGTACCATTATTCTTGTACGTAATTTTTCATAGTTTTACTTCACCTTATAGTGATACATTCCCCTAATTATATTTTCTTTCATTAATACCATATACCAATAGTTTATTCATTCTCGGTTTATTTTGATTAGCAGCTTAATTTTTATATTCTTTCACCTAAATGCGAATTAAGCTGTTTCGAGTATAACATATTATACGAAAGACATACACGGAGTATTTATAATATTTATGTTTAATAAAACCTTCTGTCCATCACAAATATTGTAATACTACAAATATAGTTCAATTATAAATATCGTCGATCAAATATAAAATAAATTTCTAATATATACAGATTTAGAGTACTATATATTTAATATTATATTCATACGCTATTCACTATATTATACGATGAACGAAATATATATTAATCGAGTTTTCCAAAAATAGGAAAAAATCCATAATATTTTGCATAGATAAATCTCAAGAAGTCGTGAAAATACATATTCAACGTTCTCGATAAACTCCATGGACGGAGGGAAATCACAAAACGAAAAAAAAGGGTTTGGGACGAATCCTGATGGCGGAGGATTATGTATTAGGGTGAAAACAAGGCGAAACTTATCACGCAATTTATCCATCAGTCCTGCACTGATCTCCTTATTGCCTTATTTCCATTCCTCTCCATTCTTCGCGTCAATTTCCATGAAATTCCGACGCTCATTTTCCTTCCAAATTAGTCCTTCCAAGTCGTCCTCAATCGCATACCTGGAGATTCGGGTATTTTGTTGTCGTACACCTCTTCCTTATCAACGGAGGTTCTCCTCTCTTATCTGCGGTGTTATTATCACCTGATTGCATCATCTGATTCCCTCAATGTAAGCTCTCTTCCCGTCATCAAGTTCCTTCTCTCATCACTTAGCAACTTTATGGGTACCTTATAATGAGTTCTTCTTCGCCTGTTGGCATATTATTACACGTTCCCCGCTTCTTCGGTTACCTTGGTAACGTTTGGTCTGTTCTCTCGTTGATTCTTTTAATAAGGGTATGCTGGCTTTACTGTAATGGCAAGCAATAACTGAAATTATTTAGTTTATTAATTTTCTTTAATATATAATATAATATAATAATTGTTCCTGAGGAAAAAATTTTTGTGAAGATATTTATGGAATATATTCATTGTAGTATAAAGTTTTACTCGTTAATATATTTGATTATTATTTATAAGTATTCTGGAATAGTATATATGTACGTATTTTCTATTGCTTCATTATCAGCAATATTTATTCCACTTAATCCTGTATTCCTTATCCAACTCTATATCTGTTAATCAACCTGTTCGATCGATTTAGATTGGCATCAATATGTTGTAAGATTCAATTTAGATATTGTTAAGCTTTTCCGTAATTTGAAAATACAATACTATGTTTTTCCTTCTTTTCCAAACAGAATTGATAGTAAGCTACATGCTATTAGTGCATCAGTTACAGATCAATCAATCAGTTCCCTTTATATGGGACTAATGAATCGTTATGATTAGCCTAGAATATAGTAGAAGGTTAGGGTTGTGACGTTTAACTTTCACCTTCATGAACATGATGAGTTCACAAGTACCAAGTTTCTGATCCACTATGCCCTACTCCCAAACCCTACCCTTCCCCTTCCCAAACATCACAACGAACTCACTTCACCTCATCCCCACAGAACCTCCAGTTCTACACTCACACCTTTGATCACCCCGCTTTCCCCCACTGCACCCTCCCTCAAAACATCCATACATCACGACGCGCCAATAACCAACGTGGGAATCACGCAAACCCCTGATATATCGTCACGCGTGCCTAGTTCCCTCCCGCATCCCGTATTGATTCATTCATCACGGCGATATATACACTCGGCACCCGACGTGGGAAAAATACGCGGCGAACATTAGCTTCGATAAGGGCGGCCCGTATTGGAGATGCATCCGAGAAGATATTCACACTTTCACGGGCATCGCGGTCCATTGCGACGCGAGGGTGGCGCTGTCTGCCGTTTTCATCTCGGGAAAATGAGTCGGTTGGCGAGATATGGAGTACTTTCGGGCGGCCATTTTTTTGTAGTTCAATCTCTCGCCGCGAGGGGTTTTAAAGTCCCAAAATAGGGATACTGCGTGGGAGGCTTACTTATGTAGTCACTGAAAGAATTATTAAACGTGTATGTAACTTTTATTAGATTATCGTAATTCAAACTAGAATGATATTAAGATTTATTATCGAGATCATGCATGAGTAAAACCCAAAAGTTTCAGTTCAGTTTGGGTTTTTATTTCATGCTAAATAGACGATCAGCTTACTATACATGTATTAGAAAATAATATTAAAATGAGTTGGATTATAAAAAATTATGAGAAGTATATCTCAAAAATTCCCAGCTATATATAGAAGCATCACATATAGGAAATGTGAAAAATATTTGGGTATATTTTACTTAATAATCCTCCGACATTATAAATAATTCTATTTATGGATAGTTTTATCTCAAAACAATCGAAAGAGGTTGATGCGTTACTGAACATTAAAACGGTATGAACTATATGCCTATTCGAACATAACTGTCGAAAAAAAAGGTTTTTAGCAAATTAATCTCGTGGTTTCAAATATTGTTTCTTTAAATTTGTTACAAAATTAAGTCAAATGCCTGAACACTTTTGTTGGTATAAATGTATCATTTTCTGAGCTTTTAAACTCCTAAAACCATAGTAACGTTACATACACGAGCATATACATGTATTAATAAATTTATATTCAATTCAAACTTTAAGTAATCGATGATAATTCCTCTAGGCCATAAGCGATTTCGAGCCCCATTCGAGTTATTTTTCGATCAGATCAGCAAATCGTTAAGTTATTCCAAGTTTTGATAATTCTCTCGAAAGTGAAAGGCAAGTGGTCCGTTGAGACGCCGTAGAGAGAACGCATTCCGGAATTAATTAATTCGGTCTTTTCGGGAAGTGAAGGGAGAGTCGTAATGTATTCTCAGGCGCTTTCGCCAGAAAAACGAAGTCGAGCGATAGCACAGCTACAAGAGGCAGTTTTGTTATTATAATCCTTAGTCTCATAGATATGCATTAGGGTAATTTCGGGAAACCTTGGCGAAGGGTGATTTTGGACAAGGCCGCATGAAATATTAATTTCCACTCTTTCTTGGTAAGTTCCTTCGAGATTTCGCAGCGATTATTATGATTACCGTGTCCAAATTCTTTAATAGAGAAAAGTGAAATTGGATTCTCTATAAATAGTGCGCATTCTAGGAGTATTAATGCTATACTTTTGTTTTTCGAATGATTCAGATTGAATTGTTTACGTATTAATTAAAAGAAAACACTTATATTTGATTACGTTGAACTCAATAGTCTACTCCTTTGAATTAAAAACTAAATCATATATATGACAGTATAATAAATAAGAATTTCAAATAATATTTTATAAAATTTTTGTGAATATTAATGAAATAGTTTATAAATATGCCGCATATATGTACTAATTTCTAAATATTAATTTATATGTAACTTGTATATATATATTTAATAATCATATAACTCACAGAAATTAAGTGAATTGCACGTTTTTTAAACTTTATACTTTAAATACAACAATTATAAAAATTCAATTTTTTTAAATCCACTTGCTGAGTTAGCACATAATTTGAAAGATTGTGAAACCACTTATAAATGGAAATTTATCTTTTTATCAATTTTATGTAATAATTTCAAGACTCATCAGCAAACTTCATCATGAGGATTTTTAAAATTACCCTCTTACAATTTAATGCTTAAAGCTGAATAATCGAAGTACAGATACTAGTGAAGTAGTAATACTTTGTGAATATTACATCTCATCCCTACAACTTGCTCATTATATATGAGCAATAATTCACCCCATCCGGCTGAGAGGTAAAGATATTCTATTCTGTATCGCATGCATAGAAAGGAGCTGCCATTCATTTCTGAGAACATCGGCGAACGAGGAAAAATATTTCTTTTCGATATGTATGCAAATATCAAGGAAAAAATAGATCCATCCATTAATAGGGCGAAGGATTTTTTCTTCTCCAGGAATAGAACTATAAATCGATCAGAACCGAGATGAATACAAGGCACGGATCCATAAATTGAATCCGTAGTGTTTAAACAACCCGAGAAAAAGGTGAATTTTAGGATAAAGCAACAGTTATAATCACTCACTCAGCCTTGACGTGGTTAAGAATAACCCAGTGACGCGTTAAAGCAGAAATAATACGAGTTTGTCTAACCTCTTTAGGATAAGGTGATCGAACTCGGACAAAAGAAATTCCCACTCCCTCGGTTCGTCTCCAGATTCCCGCCCCTAGAATTACTGCCTCAAGGCCATGTGGATCCTTGAGGAGATCTCAAGCAAACCCTTTTTCTTGACAACGAAACACCTCCCCCATGTTTCCTTCCCCACCCCCCGTATCCTGTCCCACACCTCCTCAAGCCCCGCCCACACTTATCGATACCCCCATCCCCTCTGTTTACCTCTTCACCCTTTTGTGACGACTGGATCCTTGAGGCTCACATTTTATGCCTTCGCCTCCCTCTTCAGCGAAAACCAGAGGAAACGGCGGCTTTTTTTAGTATCCGATTTATACTCGTTTTTGCGGTCCCGTTTAGCGTGTTCGGAAGGGTGTCCGTGAGTGTTCTTGGAATAGTTTTCCTATAATTGTTCCAGGAAGATTTTTCTGTTGGTCAGAATTTTGTCACATATCGTTCTTTTAAAGTTTGAGTCCATTGCTTACGAATACCGATCAAATTATGTAGTGATATGACTGAGTTATAGTTCATATCGGGACTTATATACATGTAAATAATACAGGGAGGGAATTTTTGCACATATGGCAGAAGGTTTAACACTTTTTCCGTAGATGTCAATTCGGTTCCAGCAGAGTTGAAATCATGCATCTTTAAGAGTTCCAGAAGTGAAATTGTAAAGGCGTCTGTGCTTAATTAAGTGCTGAAGTGATCAGTAATACGAGGAATTAATTTATTTCCAGTTCTTATTATATTTTCATTAGTCTTTCAAATCGCCTCTTTCAGTAGATTAAATGAATTTTCTCATATAAAAAAATCAAAGAAATAAAAAGCGAATTCTCGTACTTCAGAATTGATGGCTTGCAGAGGCATGGTGGCTGTATTTGTATGTTGTGCTTAAGTTCATAATTTATGATGCCTTTAATTACGTATATTATTATGTATAGCATAATCTGAAGTTATTATGGAAATAATTGGATATCATCATTATAATTACGCAATACGAAAAACTAATTATTAATTATTTAATCATGTATATCTAATCTTTAATGATAAGTTCATGTAGTAATTAAAATGAAATGTTCCTGGAAACAGAATTCATTCCTCTATAAACAAGAATCCCTTTCCAATTGAATACAGAATACCATCACGAATAGAATATCTAGAAATTCTTAGAATATCACGCAACGATGTATTTTCAAAATCATGAGCAAATATCTCGTAAGGAATGAACAATAGAATTCTCCAAACAACATTCAAAGGACGTAATTCGCTTCCATCCGCCAAATTCCCAAGGTTTCTGCGGTTTGCGGAACTCATCCTGATTAATTGGTCAAAACAGCCCGTTTCGGAGGTGTGAATAATTGTCCTCTGGAAAGTAATTCCCGAACCTCCATAAAATATCGCTTTAAGAAGACTCAACGGTCTTTAATCATCTCCAAACCGGAAACCATTCTTCAGCTCACGATCGATAATTTGATCTCTCTCTCTATCGCTAGAATATTAAACGGGTGCGTTCATTTATCTGTTGCCGTTTCCTTAGAAACCCAGAAAGAAAACCGCCTTCTCACCCTTGTAGCGTAGTTCCCGATCCCGACTGTAGGGGCGCCGTTGTTCCATCGGCTTTTTTTTTCACAATCCATGGGAGTTGGGTTCGACAGGGTGCGTTATCAACCCAGAAAACTCTCGCGAATTAATTCACTCTACGGCGTTTCTTTTGGAAATGAAAGACGTGGAGTAGGGGGAAAGAGAATCGCTGGGAGCGGTGAAGGGAAACGGACTGTGGGTGTTTCGCATTCGTTTTGTAATGGAAGAATGTATGTCACATGAAATATCTTTCATCGAGTAGACAATTGTGGGAAAAGTGATTTTCTCGTGAATTTATATCGCATGATTTTCTTTCAGTGTTTCCATCAACTTCTCTTTATTGGATTTCTATTGATAAGTCTAATGTTTTGAAAGGCGGAATTCAAGCCTTGTTTTCAAGCTGTAATTCTAATCACGAGACAAACTATTAACCGAATTAAATGAATTTACTGTTCAATTTTACACTTATGATGAATTATACGTAAATAAATTGCATTATCCATCGTAGATACATATATTTTTAAACAATAAAAGTCGAATTATACTTGTTTACTGAAGCTTAAAAATTAAAAGATCTTATAGGAAAAGTTAAATACTTTATGCTATTTAGTTTTGAAAATATTAAACATGGCGTAAGTTAACTTTATGGAACACTATTTATATAAAATAATGAATAAATTTACGTTTTATTTAAGTTATATCGACATTTTGGTATTATACTTTGTTAAGGTTTATTAAAAATTTAATATTTTATATTTCGATTTAATATTGGTACATTCTAAGCTAGTGTATTCTTCCTTAACAATTTAATTCCTTTTTTATATTATTTAGGGTGTAGAGCATGTATCTTTCATTGATATATTAGGTGCAGTTAAGATTAATTGGGCTCACTTTATTGATAGAAAGAGGTTTCCTTATTATTGTGTTAGATAGATAGTCGTATATATATAGAGAAGGTCTACTTTCAGTCACTTAGTGTATTTCAGATCATATAAGCATCTTTCCCCTATTCCACACCTTTTACTCCAGATGTTTTCTGCAAGCACAGCCCTCATAAACTTATCGGCTATGTATTCACAGCATTTCCCAAGTACGAGCGAAATATCCATTCGACCGAACGGTGGTTTTTCGAGGTCCCAATTGCTATCGTCCCTCATTCATCCAACACTCTTGACGTTTCCATTTATGAATATTTCACTCCCTCCGCCTAAGGGAAATACACTTTCTCTCATCTTCGGAGCTCTCTATTCTCCCACCCTTTCTTCGATTTCTTTTTTACCTCGTCCGTTATCTCTCCGCCATCTCCCTCACAATCCTTCTATTGCGCCACATGTGCCCTTATTTCTTTTAAGAGTGGAATTCCTGCGACGTATTTATATGTCAGTAGCTTCATACGTACGGCTGTTCGTGAATAATAATGACGAATGATATATATTAACTTTTTTATCGATTTATTACGTACTTACTGTTTTAGATTACGTACAGGATCTGGTCAAACTAATTTGGAGATCTATTTGATGAAGTACCTATGTTTTTGATCCTAACATGAAGATAGATATGTTGAACGTTAATAGTTATACAGTTTTAAATGAATGGGAGTCTGTTTAACCGTATATTATTTCACTATTATTGATCTGTTTTAAATAGCTATGTTTAAAGAACTGTACCGTGGCTAAGTGATAGCCTTTGTAATTCACATTATTCTCATTAAAATCAGGGTATTAAAGCCAGAATACCAAACCTTTTATTGTTTATGATAGTTTCACAATTTTTGGATAAAAAAAATATTTATTGTGACTCTGTATCTTGATAAAATTTGTTTTTCGTGCTTGTCATACTTTCATTCAAAATTTAGTAGTGTTGGATGGATGACATGCCCTAATTTTGACGGTGAAAAAAGTAAAATTTTTTCAGATTATTTTTATAGATTTATGATATCTCATCACATAATGCAATAGCACATATCTTATAAATTTTAGTGCACAACTATGTTAAGGATATACTGCAATATTAAACTTCCCAATTTAAAGAAAAGTTTGTCTTAAAGTAAATAGTAAACACCCCGCTTGAAAAGTATAGTACTGAAAGCTCTCTAAAATATTAATAAATAAATACGTATTTAATAGTAAACCGGAGGCTGTTTTATGCTGATTCTAACATTCATAGCTCTTCTAACTACGAGTTCGATTAATTTTCTTCTTTCCGATTCGATGGTTATCTATCGAATTCCTCGCAAAAATACGAAGTGAAACGTAACGATAAATTGGACTTCCTCTCGCAAATTATCACCTTGGATTCCGCACATAATGGGGCCACACTTCGTCAGCTCTTCCCTAACGAAACACGTTTTGCACCCATCCTTGCGTTCGCGTTAACTCTTCGCGCCGAACAACTTAATTGTAGCTGCCGACTCGAGGGCCATTCAAATATTTACGATCACTTAACAGTCTGCCCATTTTTCCTTGTCAATTATGCACCTCTGATTAAAGACCCGATTGGTTAACTCGCAGCAATTAATCTCTCTTTTGTTAACTTTCGCGGCTTGTTTAATAGGGAAAGAACGGCGGATTGGTCTCCAATACGTACGAGTACCTCATCCCGCGGTCAATGGACTAATTAAGCCGCATTTGCTCGCAATTGCCGTCGGTCTGGTCGCTAAAGCAAACCTCGAAACTGACGGATTCGTTCCTGTATCAATTGGAGGAATTCGCGCATTGTAGTTTACGTATTAAATAGGCGCCATGTAATATTTCGGACGCTGCAAAACGCAACGCAAAGCGTCATAATCCCTGTATGCACACGTAAATTGCAGTGTGGATTTGTTCATTGGAAGTTGGGCGTCAAATACTGATGACAATTGGTGCGTGAAGATCAGCGTATGGTTTTCAGAAGAGCGTATTCCTGTATGATTCTCTAAGAGAGAGTCTCTATAATTATATTAACTATAGTTTCATATAGTAACGGAGATTCTGATCTCTCTTGTGTGTAGGTGACATTTAACACTCTGTAATAATATAAATGCATCAAAGTCTATTTCTAAGCCGTAATTTTGAGATTCTAAGTACATAAAAATGGATATCGGGTTCTTTCTGTTCAAATTAATAAGAATTAATCAAGAATAAATTATTTTTGTAAGTATTTCCATCAGCTTGGATGCATAAACTTATACACAAGACTTAGAAATATTACCATATCCGACTATTGATTTAGTCTAGAACAAATTTCTGAAACTATGTATTTTATTTAATACAATATAATTCATTAAAAGTACTGACAAATATAGATCCTTCTAAATAATATTAAATTTTTTCGTAAAATCAAGAGGAAGTTTATATAGTTTAATCCCTTTCAAAGCGTATTAATCAGCCGAAATCCAAGTATTTCACAACCATATGCAAGTATCAGCGAATCCTAAAGTGTTTTTTCGGTTTTCAAAGTAGTTTATATAATTCCATAGGTAAATGATTATTGTATAAGATAACTGAAGGGATTAGCAAATGTTTCCTCATTATTCGAATGTCGTTTCTGTTCCTAAATTATGCAACACGTACAATCCCAAATAGAGTGAAAAACATCAGAGTTATTCTTTCGGTATAGTAGATACGTAACCCGCAAATATCGCACGACTCACGTGAAATTTTATTTCCCTCGTATCGATACAAAATCTTTTCTTCCCGATAAGATACCGTTCCCGTCGATTCGGAAGATTAAATGCAGCGAACACTTCCCTTATTCCAATTCCGCTTTGCAGACAAAGCCAAACAAAGGGAAATATCGAAACGGTCGAAAAAGCCAAATAAAAAAAGAACCGTATCCGATTTTCGATGGAGAAAGCACTCCTTTCGGAAGATACAAATTCCTTATCGTTCGCGATGTTTTGTCGGGAGTTTTATTTGATTGCTATGCAACGGGTGCACCGATCCCTATCTCCGGGAGCCGAAAAATGAAATTGTCACGTACGAGGCGATCTTTCGAAAGCGCCTTTTTTCCCGAGAATTGAATTATGCTGACGTAGGAGTGAAGAGTAGGCGACGCCATGAAATTGCTGTCTTACAGCTTTTTGTGGAAGTGGGTTACGCCGGCGGAGGAATTTGCCAGGCAATTTCACGCCGATTAACCGCCGCGTTGTTGTGCTATTGTGGCGAAGGAATCTTCCGATATTCCGCGGAAAAAAATAGTCCTCCGAAGGTGTTGAACAATGGGGATGTTATCCGATAAAATAATGGAGGATGTGTTTAAGAATAGAGGGTTTTTTATCGGCATACATGTGGAGTTTGTTCGGAGGCTTTGAATGTTAGTTATTCGGAAAATTTCTTCTCCTTTCTTGGCTTTTTTTTATTTAAATATGATTATTTTTGTGGTTTGCTGCACGCTAATTTTACCAGTTTCTTTTTTTGTAGGAGTTTTCTATTTCTTTTGTTGATATAAAGTTGATAAATGTTTTGAGGCAATAGTTTTGTAATTCATGGTTATTTTATTTGTATTTATTATATTTATTTTCATAATAATAACGGAAAATTATTAGAGAGGTATTTCATTATATCTTTACGGTTAAAAATGATTTCTCCATTTCTGAGATATGTGGTGTATTTTAAATTTATTTACAAGATCTACAACAGTGATTTGTCGTTACAATAACATAAATCTTATTGCATTAAAGATCTTTTAAGTTTCATGAGAAATTCATCATATAAACAGAGAAATTTAAAATTTTCTAAATACGATAATTACAATATAGGTTAAATTTACGTAAACCATACTTTTAGAATAATTTATATCAACTATATCGTTGATTATATCAACTTAATCGTTGGGAATTTCAACAATTTAAAAGAAACCTTTTTTATCGCTCAAGAGTTTTGTATTAGCCTTGGCATAAACAGTAGCTTCCGTTGATTCAAAAACTTTACTTTCAACCAAATACAGGTATATTCCCGAGGCGCGGATGCGCTTTGGGATTTTGGGAAGCAACGAAACATGGTATTGAGTTCGAGTATTAAAAGACATTCAAGCCGTTCAGGGAATCGGTTCCCTTTCCAACGTGGGGTTCTTTTCTTAAAAGTTTCCGTGCATTATTGTTGGAATGGTGAAAAGAAGGGGAGCAAAGAGCGTCAAGTGAACCAAAAGATGTTCCTTAAATAAGTCTAATTTACAGAGATGTGAATTGGGATTCACTGTGAAAGATATTTTTACCTTCGCAGCGAATTTGAGGATTTTTTATTGTTTCACAGAGTGATTACACAGCCTTTTTTTTCTAAGAAAACAAAAAGGCGTACCACAAAATAACTTTATATTCGAACGGTTTTAATCTAGTTTCTTTTCTGAGCAGATTTTATTAAGAGAATTACAATTTATTCGTATTAGAGGAAACTATTTTACTATCTATATGCTGTTTAGCATATTAGAGGTATTTACGATAATTTATTTACGTAAAGCTACAATAAGAAAATGGCAAAGTAACAGAATTCTGCTCCTAATAAATAAATAATGATTAAAGAAATATATTCATCTTAAGTTGTAGCCTTTCAACTTATGAGTAAAATAGCTATTATGTTATTATACAAGGGAACCTAATCAAGACAAGGTTAGGCCACGTGCGGCCTAGAAGCCGCTTTCATAATTTTTTCGACGCGACAGAATGGTAAAAGTATTGTTTAAACAATATTATATCTATCAGTGTACTTTAAACTCCAATTTTATTTATTTCTAAAGTTAAAAAAACTTTTATTGAACATCTTGACAGGCCGCATCCGGCCTGTAGGCCGCACTTTCACCTTACAAGGAGTGAAAAAGCGAGAGAAAGGAGGCAAGAGTAATGATGGTTCGACAAGGGAGAGGATGTCTCGGTTGATGGATTGTAGCCCTGACGCCGGACGAAAGAACTTTTTCAAAAGCCTTCGCCATTTTTTGCCCTCGCAACTTTTCCAACCAAATCTGCCCACGAAAAGAAAAGTTCCTCTGTTCATCGCTGTCAAGTGGAAGTTGTGTATCTGATCTGAGAATGAGAAAATCTCGAATGAATCTCGGGTCCCTTTTTGTCCTCGGGTTTGCCGATGGCTGAGGAATCAATCGACGCGGTTTTCGGATGCCTCTTGAGGTACACGCGGATTGAAATGAATCCGGTGGTGTTTTTGTTTGGGAGGCGAAGACGTCTTGCTTTGAACTTTTGAGGTTTTATTGGGATGTGCTACGTAAGGAAAATTTCGATAGCTTTCACTACCTGAGGTCTTCCTGGATTCGTTTCGAGGCTTTAATAATTTGAAATTGATTTTTTTACGTGAAAATACGAAATTTAACTTAAAATAACCTGAATTACTTTACCTGCGCATAGTAAGTTTTAGAATTCAGTTGTATTAGATTTAAAAAGTTTATTGCTAAACATGCATGAGAAGAATATTAAAATTTTATTTTTTGATAAGTCAGAAATGCTGGTTTTCTTGAAATTAAAAAAATGCATTGAATTGGTAACTTATGTAGTTAAAAATTAATACTCTTTTCGGGTTGGAGTGATTATTCAATTCCCTAAGACTTCTACGTATGTACATATGGTAAAAATTTCAACAATCAAAAAGGATAAAATCAAAACAAAAATGAACCTAATTCACAAGAGCAAAAAGTAATTGACTTGTATTTCAAACAAGATATCAATTATAAATTGCATGACCTAGTAAATAATCTGCTTTAATAACACCCCAGAAAATTATGAATGTCTATTTACTCAACCTACAGTAAGTGTCCCTCTATCTAACTGGAATGGCATAGATAATTATAAAGAATACTTTTCCGGATTCGAAAATAGAATCTAAGTTAATATTTGATTTTACTCATTAGAGTATACATTGGTTTATTAGAGTTAATCTAATTCCCTTATTAATTTTAATAATTTTTTAATCATCTCTTTGTCTACGGACCAGGAAATTTCAGGTATTTAAGCATATCATATATTAATGACCTTTAATTTTTAAAAAAATCTTCCAAGACATTTCCCGTAGAAAACCTTAATTTTCCTTGATGACTCCTGTTAATTTTCTTCGATAAATAATAAATTTATTTGGACCACTCTTTTTCCTCATCTCCGAAATCTTTTCCGCCTTAATTTTTCTCTTTTCTTAATTCGATCTACTTCCTCCTTTCTGTTCATCTTTGTTCCAATCCCCTTTTCCCCAACAACGATGTCACTCGAAAACCAAATGTGTTTGACAGGTGGTCTTCCTCGTCCAAACTTCGTTTCTTCCGCCAACGAAAGCTGTTCATTGGTCGAGAAACTATAAGAACGGCATTAGTTTCCCAACCGACTAACTTCTAGCTCTCTTCCTCAAATCCCATCCATACAGCACGTTTTGTTCCCTTTTCCTCTATCATTAGAAATCAACCAATAAGGAAGGCCTAGGATATCTTCTCGTTTTAACGTTTTCCGTCTTGTTGAACGATCTTATAAGCAAGGTTTCTTATAATTTACGACATTAATTTTAGTAATTGGTACTAGTTTAAATTACAGGTTTAACGTTACCGGGAAAAATAATGCATTTAATTGGAGATATTTAGAAATTTCAGAAATAATTGAAGACATTTTTAAAAGATAATTATTTAGGATTTTCATAGCATGCGAAAACTGCGTAGCTTTATTGTTGTTATAGGAAACCTAAAGCATACACTTAAAGTACATTCTTAGATATTAATCGATATAATGAAAACAGAACGTGGTTTGAAAATAATCAAAAATCATCGCCTTCAATTTTAAATGTATTTTCCCATAACAAATTATCATATCTGTACCTGAATGCATAAAACAATCTGTACATAGATGTATACGTATAAAATGTAGTTATAAGAATCCTAACTTGAATTAATAATAATTGAACTATATTCCTTTGAAGCCTGGATAAATTGAGAGATGCAAAATAAATAACGTGAGTGTCGCACTAGATCCAAGGTAGAATTTTAGGAAAAAGTTCCCCATTTTAATAGCATATTCCCAACCGTTAATTGGTGGCTTTCTCCCGGAATACCTTCTTCGGAAAATCCATCTTAATCAAGGGATGCTCGATTCTTACGTCTCTGAAAAATTCACTCGGCTGAGGGATCTCCAAAGACTGAGAGGGGTTCATACAATGTTTACTACAGGAAGCTATCTTAGGGTTCCAGGATACGAGACAGGGTCTCCTTCATCAATAATTAGTCCATCCTAAAGATGCCACTTTTGTTTAAACAGGGATACGGGTTAGATTCCGACCGGATATCGATTATGTACGTGATTATTTATACCATCAGAGGCGCGTTCCGATTGGTCGAATCCCGCGGGAGTTCGGTTTCCCCGTCTTCCACTGAACCCGTATCTTGGGTGCATCCACCGGAAGTGGTAGTGTTGGTGGAAAAGGGGTATTTGTTCATATATGAAGGGATAATCATTTCATAAGTGGTTCGGGTTCGTCCACGTATTAAGTCTTTTAAGAAGGGTGTATGAGAAAGGATATGTTTACGTTTGGGAAAGTGTTGATACGAAAATTACAGAGAGGTATGCATTTAAACAATTTCATTTTACTTAAATACTTAATGTATTGTTATTCAAAAGTACTGCTGGAAATAAATTACTGTAAGAAATATTTGAGTTAATTTGTCGTATATTGTGCTGTATTGATTTTTAAATGTTGGGCGACCTTATATTCGTAATAATTTCAGAACTCAGATTGCTTTATTCCGCTCATTTAATGTCAAAATACTGTGGCTCAGATGTATTCATTTCATTTGAAATAAATATAGAACTATTTTAAATAATATTATAGCATAAACATGGCCTTTAATTTGGAAACTTTTTAAAAATCATATTTCATTGATTACATAAGATTAGATGTAGGATTGATCCTATGTTTGAGAGAGTTTGTGATAAATAATTTGATACTAACATTTAGAGAACAATCATACGGTTTATATAATTTATTAATATTTATAATTTATATAATATTTATAAGGTAATGGATCAAAAAATACGTAGCATGCACAAGGATCAGTCTTTTGTATCAGTATCTCTTTATTTCTCTTACATCAAACGCTTGTTTTAAGAAAGGAGATTGGAATCAACTCTATTATTAAAAGGACTGTAAATATTTAGGTGTTGTAATATGAAAAGGAATATCAAATCACACAGACATAAACTATTCGGTAAACAAAGTCAAAGAGTATTCTATCCCAAGTAATCACTGCAGACCCTTCTCCCACGTCCTAATTAATATTCACTGGCACATTCAGTAAAGTGAGTACAATGTTAAAATTTAGCTGTAATATTTCCTGAAAGCGTTGATATACCAGCTCCTCTGTATCATTCGTTGTGCTCTTAATGAAGCTAAAGATCAAGGCCATAATTTTGCCAAGAGCTTTTATGAATACAATTGCCATAGCGCGTATTTAGTACTCTCTTATGAATTCATACCTGTTAACGTCATAATTGAATGCCAAATTTGCAAGAAAAACATCTATAATGATTTGAATTGTAATTATGAATGTTTAAATGAAGCCTTTTATTGATACTGCATTAATAAGCATTGCAATTCAACAACTTTTGAACTCTTCCACATATGATGTTGATTCAAATTTTGATTTCTCAGATATCATTCAAGGAATTGCTATTTGATTCCATTAATTTGTAACAAATGATACAATCATAAAAGGCACGTAGGAAACAATTTTGACGATTTTTAGTTAATATAGCTCGGGCTGAAATAAGAAAAACAAACTTAATCAGTAAGAACTACTTTTGAAGTACAACTTGTAATAGATTAACTAGAATCGCCTATCATCGTATCTCATTAATTTTATCATAAACACCTTTTATGTAATATGAATATGGTAATAATTGAGCTTTCAGATAAACACAGCATTAAGCCACTTTTTATGTTATAATTGGTGTACGTAGAGGGCAGTTCTTACAAACACATAAAGGGAAAATATTTATTTTAGCGATACTTTAACATTCTCACAATAATTCCTAATTTATTATCCGTTATACATACGTGAAAATTAACCAAAAATTCTACGTAAAAACCTACTAGTTAAGATATAACTAATTTTTTTCTTATGTTTCTCATAATTTATATTCCTTTTCAACAAGAATGCCTACCTGTATTGCGCAACTCGGACGCTCCTTCTATACCATTTAAGTGTTCGATCAAAAGAAGTAACGCTTCTATGCATCTGTTCGCATCTACAATTAACCTCTTCAACCTCTTTAACGCACAACTTTCGGAAGTTAATAAGTGCCCGATTTGTCGAATAAAGTTTGTCTTCGACTGAACAGATGCGTGTCTACACGTACACACACACAATGGTCTTTTGTCCAGCAGATCGGGTGGTCCCTCCGAAGGCGTGCTATTTCCATTCCAAAACTTTCAAATGAGCTTCAACCAGCGAGTTCTATTCTCTAAGGGCTCCCTTTCCTATACGTGTGTACCTATGCACAGCACTTTTTGGTCAAGAGTTTTCATCCCATGTATTATGGTACGAGAAGACTGTGGCCTCAAAGGTTCCCTTCGAAGGTCGTTGTAGCGCCGGTAGGGTTGCGGGACCTTCTTCAGTCCAAAGTATACCTCGTGTGCCCTTCTTTGTATCCGTTTTACTTGTGATCTGTTGCATTTTCTAGAAACGGGTGCGTAATAGATACTGCATTGACTTCGGTAGCGGAGTGATTAGCATTACAATTGACTCTAAATAACTAGCTCGATTTCCGTTGCTAAGTTCCATATACCGATACCCTGCTTGTAGATAATTTTCGATTTTAGTAATCCCTGAATATTTCTTTAAAAATTAAAGTACTGTGCTAAGAATTGTAGAGCAAACCTTCTTAAAGATGACATCCTCCTGACAGGAAATACTTTTCTATATTATTTAGTAATACTTCATTAAAATATGATCGCTGTATATTAATTAAATGCTAAAGGTGACTAAATACTAAAGTTCACTATCTAAGTCAAAATATTTATTATTATTTTATCGCATCCTTCTTATAATATTTCATTATTTGTATCATCGAGAACATTCTCTTAAAGAAATTTCCTCTTTCGTAATAACTTTTGAGTATTTTGAAGTTGATCATTATCTTCGGATATTATTAAATTATAATAAAGTGTTTTTATATTTGTCTTTAAAATCTGTAAAGGTTGAGAAAAAAGAAGTCCTATTTGACAAAGCAGTACTTGAATACGATCACAAATTAACTGATCAATTCTAAACTTTCAATAACACTCGGACAGTTTTGTCTCCATCTGGTACTTTTACGAATTTTTTTCTAGTATTAAATTCTTACCTCTGCTCGATTAAGCTTATGATTACTACTTAATCAAAACAACACAGCGGTATAACACTAATAAGTATTGACTTTTAAAATGTTCCAGAGAAATCTTTCACAAAGAATTCTCTCGAAAAAAAATAATAAATCAAATAAATTTAAACGAAGAAAAAAACTCCTATAAAAGGCATCGATCGAATATTTTCTCCCAAACTCTTTTATTACGAGGGTCTCTTTAGTTTTTATTGGACGCTATAAAAACTTCGCAGACCTATCGATGATTTTCATCAAAACCTTCGGAAAGCTATATTTCCCAGATTTATATATATTGACAGGCGGCATACTCAATAGATCCCTTTCAATTTCTTCAAAGGAATATAAAATACCCGAATCTTTGATATTTGCCAATGACGATTTCCAAAGTCTTTATTTTCATAACTCTCCATTTTAAGTTCTCGAGAACTATCAAAGAGACTTCGCCGAATCGAAGTTGGAGACTAGGTAAATTTCGGAGAAACGAGGGTTTTTTTTTCCGAGGCAAAACTGAGTCATTAAGAAAAACAGGCAAATATGATCGCTTTCCCTTGCGTATATTCCTACTCTATTTATTGGATTTCTTTCCGAGTTTGCGTTTGATTGAATTCCTGGATTGCCTCTAAGAGAACGAATCGATTTTAGAGTGTTTTCAAGGACGGAAAAAGACGATATGTGTAAAAAAATTCCCATGCTTCGATATTCAAATGGTATCCGTAAGTGATCTTATATATGAGGAAAAGTTTGAAAGCGAGTTTTTGGATTTCTACGGATAAACTTTGATTTTACCGATCGGTAAGAGGTCCACAGATCTCCAACTTATATTTCGTAGATATTTATCTTAGTATTTGATTTAAATGGTTGTGTTCGTTCGTTAGAAGTCATGACTTTCCTTTTGATATTTTAACGCGGAATCTAAAGGTTTCTGTCCACTTGTTTCAATTCTTTTCTTATGATTAATCAAATTAAATTGTAACTTATTTTGTTTCTGGATTAATTCCTCTTCAGGAATCAAAATTTTACATAATATGTGTACTCATTGTATCATCTACGCATTTATATGATGCTCTAAATGTTCTACGTTGTTTCATCGCTAATCAAGTATTAATATTATTAGTCTTTGAATACATTTTTTATATAATTTACATATAGTCGTTTAATAAGTCCATGCGCAATTAACGATTAAAATAATCAAATCGTGTTTTTGAAAATGTATTTTACGCCATAAAGCAATTAAAACATCATTATTTCAACTTAAAATTATCTGTTTTTGATTCTTAAATAGACAAAAGGAATTATATGCAGTTAATTATACTTAAATGTATGTTTTTAACAACCTTTTGACCATTATTACTCAACCATGATTATGATTAGTACTAAGAGAACGATGCATTTTGATGCACGTATACAATGCGAAAGAATTATTTGCTACTTCTAGCATTTTTATAGGAACATACTAACTTTATTCCCTATGTGGGATAACTCTTCTTAGCTTCTCTTGTCCTTTTTAATTAGTCTCAAAAATTCCCTTTTCTTCTTCTTCTTACATCCTCCCTCCTGGACCAATCCCCTTTGTTTTTCATCCTCCACCTTCCCTCTCCTCCTGTTTACCCCCTCCTACAAACACCTCACTCCACCTAATATTCCACATCCTCAATCCCAAATTTCCTCCTGATAATCCCAAACGCCTAGAGAATCCCCCCCTCTTTCCCCCCTCCACACTCTTTGTCCCCTGATTCTTTCCCATCCACCTCTCGTAATCAAGTATGATTAGTTAAGCAGCAGCCCTTTTTATAAAGGCCCTGCTTATTTACTTCTCCAGAGGCTTTTTCAAGAGGCCCTAAAGTGGCAACGGATGGGATGTTTGGAACGAGATGCCAAGCGCAGCGTCCGTGTCAGCTCCTAATTAGGTTGAGGTGCGTCGTTTAGTAGCGAAATACCTTCAAGACGCGGTATTATCGATATTCTACATCCGATAAGCTTTCCAGGATTGAATGTGAGGAAAGCGATTCGCGAAATTCGGTTTGCTTTCGAGTGATGATGGTTTAGGATTATGTCGAGATGCGTGAGAAGAGCAGATCTGTGGAAGCAAACACCTTCGAAGACCTAATTTCTCGCTGAGATATACTTTGATCAGAATGAAGTATTTTATTAGGTATATAATCTTCTGCTCTCTCATACTGTATCTCATTTTTACGTAATAAAAATTAATTTCTACTTAAGATACTCTCCTTGTTTGGAATCCATTATGTTGTGTAATATACCAACTCTGTATCCTCGTAACATCCTGATTGACTGTTTCCTTTGAAGAATAATTGAAAGATTGTAAAGGTAAAGAAAAGTATTATTGAGTATAATAAGTAAAGTTCGATACAAAAATTATTAACATTCTCACTTAGAGACACTGGTGTCAGATAATATTTTTTCTAAAGGTACATTAGCTTGCATCAAGAAAGTGATGAAGGTAAAAATATACAAAAAAGCTTGAACATTTACCTTGTTTTCGCAAAAAAAACGATATCACGATATGTAATTCCCTTCAAAATCTAAATTATTTTTTTCTGAGGTTTAAGATTTAGTTGCATCAATATTTTGAAACTTACTACTTTTTATTCAATCCAAAGGTGAAAAAATATGAGTAATTGAAACAATTCAATGAATCCCAAAATATTATACCAAAAATATCGTATATTAACCAACCTGGCAACGATGAAAAGTTTCATTCAAATAACCTAATGGCTTTGAGATGAATTTCAAATATATGATTATTTAAGGTGACTTAAGTACGAATTTCATACCAATGAATTAGAAATAAATCATTCAAAAATGTAAAAATAAATTATTGAAGACAATCTTAGTAGATATTAAACAAGGAATGGGGTGAGGTAGTAAAAGAAACTAAATCCCCTCTAGGAATGAGGTTTTTTGCTAGTCTCTCTTTACACTTTCATTTCAGCCTCTCCTCTTTAAACTTTCCTTCCTAGTTCCCCTTCCTTAATTCAGCACTTATCTCTCCTTTTCCTCGATCGCTATCCTTTATCTCACTCATTCGCCACCTGTTCTTCACTTTCGCTAATCCAATTTCTTTTTAATCACCCCCTTTCTTTTCTCCTTCTATAGCCCTGATTTTCTGCCCACTCCATGCCCCGAATTCCTCCGACCAAATTAACTCCTCTCATCGTCCATTCTGCTCTTTACTCCTTTTCCTGTATTTTCCTTCGACCCCTGAGATTAATTTTCCTTTCTACCATCCTATCCACAAGCATCTAGCCTAGATTCGTCCATAATCAGCCATTAAAACTCCGTAACGTGAGCGCTAAACGTGTATCCGATGGACCGCACAGAGTCATTCGATTTTTTCGCTTTGCGGTGGTAAATATTTAGCGAGAAATTGATGCGGAATATTGTGATGGAATTTTAAGGGGATCCTCGTCAAGGGCTGTTTAATGGAATGCTTGTTCACTCATTCCTTTTGTCCCGAAGATTAGCGTGGATTATGTTTAATTATTCGTCGAATAAGATCTGGCTTTAATATCTAATCACCTTTTGAGTGTTTGTTAATTTAGTGGTGAACTGATAAAACTGTACTAAAACCGCGCTGTTATAGTTTATTAGCATTAATATTAGAATCTTTAAATGGATCATTAGCAGTAAATTAGACGCCTATGTTGATTAAAATTTGACTTTTGGAATTATTATTATTAAAAATATTTCTTTAAAGGTAATTTATTATTAGACCAAAGTAAGCAGTAAGTTATTTATATTTTTCTTGGTTATTTGCACGATAAGTTGTGCAACTTGTTTAGAAAGGTTAAACAGAAGTGAAAAATAGGACATGACTGGGACTAGAACCCAGGTCATGCTAGCAGCTACCGACATATTTCAACATTGAGAAGATTTTTGCTAATGAAGAAGAATTATTCCTATTAAAATAAGAGCAAATAAAATTACCATCTTTGCAGTTGACTTTAAATATAGTAATAGAATGAATGAAGACCTGTAATGAGGGTGATAATTTATGTATCAAGATAGCTGCAAAAGTAATAAGTATTAGAGGGCCGAGAACTATACCTTGAAGAACACACTAACTAAAAACTCTATCATTTAGATAACTAAGGCACTACTTATTAAGTTACAATCACTGGTATATTTAAGTGAAGGGAACTTAAATTTCTCTCTGAGTATCTCTAAATCTGCCTCATCATATACTACCGATTCCGCTCCCTCGTAACGACAGGATTCGCCCCGAATTTTCTTTCCCTCATCACATCCCAACTCTCACGTGTTCCATTCGGGGCATCCCGCGCTCCGCCGCCTACATTTACCCGCCATTCCTTCATTATCCCGCTCACCTGCCCGCGCCTCTTTCAACCGGATCGCTCTCACCCGCCGCATTCCGATCTCGTTTCCGGATTTCACGCACTTAATGCGTGGGTGGGCGCGCCGGAAACGAGGAATTCGTATTAGCCGCTGCGGAAGACCTGAAACTGAGGCGTGGGCGAGAACGTGGCTGCAGACGTATGCGTGTGTGCGATACGCCCTTTCTCCTTATCTCGGATGCGCGTTTCATTTCATGCACAAGGCACCACGGGTGGTTTCCCTGCGTGGGTGTATACATCCCGCACTACACGTTCGTAAATAAGACCCGTTTCTGCCCATCGTTCTTTCTAAGTGCTTTTTAATGTACTGAAGGCCATTGCTCTCAATTTTAGGATTGCAAAAGTCTCAGTTGTGAGTCTGAAATGTGAAAGGTTACCAGCAATAGTGTCATTAACGAGCTGTATGCGATTACGCTACTCCTATTCAATCCTTTACCTCTTGAATTATTAAACATTGACACCGGTTGGCCGATTATATCGCACTGATCCATAAAAGTTTTAATTAATTTTATCTATGCTTGTAACTATACCCTAACAGGCTTCTCACGACGTTTAACGTGTGTTATATTTGAGGTCAGTGTACACAGATAATAAATCGATAATCTTCGTGGTAGATTATTTCTTAATAGAAATTGTTGCTGTCCTACTTTTGAATCATTGTTCTAGGTCGATTAATACTAAAGGAAAGTTGCAAAGTTTCCGACATAATTTATCAGAACGAACGAAGTATTAATGGAATTAATTAGTTATTTTTCTTATAATCATAGTAACAATCACCTATGATAATTTTTACTCCATTATAGCTTATAATGTTCGAGAATTTTTTCAATTTTAATCTCCGTTCACTTATTGCTTATTTTATCACAATCATGCAACGGTCTTTGAATTTTAAAAGGAGGTTTTAATGTTACTTTCGAGAAAGATACTTTTGATTTGATGTTCTATAATTAGGGTAGAGTAAACACAAGATAATAGAGTGAAACTGGGATGTTTCAATTGTTTTTATATTTCTCAATCAACAACACATAGCCATTTTAAAGTGATTATTGGCACTTTTGTTATTTAAAAATCAGATATGGATTGACATTCTTCGTCTAAGGGTATTCATTTTCTATAAATATACGAAGTTCATCGAACTTATTAATATCCTCCCTTAATAGGCTCCGTGACTCCAATTACCGCTCACTCTCAATCACGAAGGAAGTTAATGGGCCCGCAAAAGTGACTCCGATCCGACGCTGAATCACGTACGAAGAAGTCTCGAACTCTTTCCGCGCTAACCCAAATTTTTGCCGGCGATAATTGCGAAGAGATTTTTATTTTATTCTAAAGTGGCGAATAATAATCCCTTTGAAATCGGGCGCACGGAAATTTCCTCTTCATAGTCAAAGAAAGGTCGCCGAAGAGAGAAAAAAAAAATTTCGAATTTATTCCGCCATCGACCATCATTTCCCCATCGCATGATACGAAAATCCAATGATCCCTCAATTACACAGCTCCGTTTCGAATCCAGAGCGGGCTTTTTTAATTGGCCCGATCGAGGGTTTTTTTTTAATATGTCACCTCCTTCTGAACCCCTTTTTTTCAGCCTTCCCCCACCTTTTGCAGGATTTACGCGAACTCAGACTTCCTTTTGATCTTTGTACCAAAACTCATTGACCTCGACGTTCTCTTTCCTAAAAAAGGGAGACCTATTCGCGAAATTTCCACTCTTTCTTTACCAGCGCACTCTTTCACTCTATCGGAAAGAACCACTCATTTTTTTGCTATTCCCTCTTTTTATGCTATGATCTATAACGCACGCCGGTTGGTTGGTTGAGGTGCGTGTGGGAAAATGTGGAGATGAACGCAGATAAATCATCCCGAATGAGGTGATGCAGTGTGACGTTTATTGGATTCATTTGTGATAATGATGTTCTTCGTGAAAGATTGTAAGGAAATTGAAGATGGATTCTTTGTTGATATTTTTACTGATTCCCTATATTTTTGTCGTAATATCTGTGGTTTCTATTTCCCTTTAAAATGATTATCGTTCATATATGGATGATTTATAATAATATTGATTGATGTAGTGTATTTTTCTTTCGATTCACATTTGAGTAAAACGTACACCACAGATAACAGTTTCTTAGCCTCATACAAAGAATATGTCTTTCATTTTTAGACCGAGAACTTATAATCTTACCGCTTCTGTGAAGCTTTAATACGTTGCTTTTGAAAACAAATTCTCCAACATTGAAGTTTTCTTGTAAATATTGCGCCTTAATTCAACATAAAAGAAAACAATTTACCAACAATTTTCTTACAACTCTAAACCTAATTTCGTTGAAAATATAAATAAGTTTCCTTATCAGTGCTTTTGAAGTTCAAAGGAAATTTTAATTCATACTTTTTCCGATGAAAAAGTTCACTCCCCTTGAAAGTATTTCATATTCATATTTGAAAGTATTTCATTTTTTATCAAGCAGTCTACAGCTAAAGAGGAGTCTAATTAAATATGAATCCCTCATTGAATGAATTTCTTTAGTTTATCCCTTCTTTGAATTACAGTTTACGTTATTATTTTGCTTCCTAGCAACAAAATGAGGATAACATATTACCCTAGGGAAACAGGAATTTCATTCAATAAATAAAAACTGGAAAATAGATAATTTTCATTGCCTCTCGAAAACATTTTTCATAAAGATCTAATCCTCAGAAGCATGCTATCTAAGGGACGAAGTAATGAGTTATATTTAATGAATAAATTCTAGAGATACATGCCGACTAGCGAAATTAAAAAAGGGCCCCGAGGCATTTCGGGCTCCTAGCAACTCTTCCACTCGATTATTATATACGTAGCAAACTGTTTTTTCCCTCGCGTAATTCCATCAAATTGAAAATTGCGCAATTTCGGTTCGCAATAACGTCGCTGCACGAGCTGCTTCTAGTTCTTGGGCTTGTTCCGCGGAAAATCTTCATAACACGGGCCCAAAACAACCACCGCTTAAGTCCCGAGAAAAACCTTTCAAAGATTCACAGCTTTTTTTCCCTGACTCCGCACAGCTTTCCGAGCACGACATGCGGAATCACAAGTCTTACTAACCAAAGGAGACTCGGTGTGTTTTATTCCTTCCATAAGGATTATAAAAAAAGGAACACTTCACTTTGAGCTTCCTCCCCCATTTTCCTTGGAAGATTCCGCGGCTCTTTTTTTTTAATTGAACTCCCGTAGGCGTTCTTTTCCAGCTGTTTACCTCCCGAATTCCCCGGTTTTTCTTTTTGAAAAATCCCTTCCCTCTCCTCTCTAATTAATTTTTTCTATAGCAGTGCTTATTTCACGGGAGATGTGACTCCCGTAAGCTTCTTAAAAATATGTATATATTTTTAATGCCCCGAGTTTTTTTCATCCATTTCGTGCTTCCTTAGCCAAATTCTTCCCCATCGGGATTCCGAAGCGTACGGTACGTTGCGAAGTAGTAGGCTCATGGTTTTGTTCATCTTTCTTCCCCACCAAAAAGGTCGTAATTGAATTTTTATGTTCCCAGAAACCGGGATAGAAATTTCGACCCAGTGCGTAACGAATTTAGATATTTTTTTCTAAAATTTTGCATTTCTAGAAACGTTTCTCAAATTTACGTCTTTGGATTTCTTTCCCGGGAATAAAATTCTTAGTTTTGTTTCATCTTCCTGATTCTTTTTTTTACCTAGGTCTTTTCGTCTGCAATCACATCCAATTTATTTTCCCGCTCTTGCAGCTGCCCGCGATTTCAAACATAAGAGATTGCGTTTTTAATTATGTTATTCTAGGAGCTGAAGCTCTAGCCAATTAGCAAAATACGCAAAACTTAATTTCTCATTAAGAAGACTAGGTTACCGAATTAATTACATTCTGTATTTTCCTATGAGATTTAATAATAAAAAGAAGCTTCTTCTAATTATGTGTTTACGGACATTATTACGTGCATCTAGCTGTATTCCTCACAATGAAACCCTCTACGATATATACCAATACATGCATATGAAAGTCTTGAATCCACATACGAATGATATCAGTGAAAATTCGATAGCGTGTTGTTAGAAATTGAACTTTTTATGATAAAACTTAATATCTACATAAAATTCAGTTTCATAAACTAACTGCGTTAAGTTCAATAGCCATCGAAAAACAAAACAGTTAAAAGCACTACTATAAAAACTTCATCATTTTCTGATCTGATAAATACCATTTAAGTTCTTAATATCAGTTAAGAATTTCAATAACGATCTATCAATGCCAAGCAGTAATGTAGACCGTTTCTTTCAGTTAGAAACGTATACCAAGTACGATTTGATCGGTCAATACCTCTTCAACTGGAACCCAGAAATAAGTCACATAAATATACGATGAATATCTAAATAAACATACCTGAAAATTTCGTCCACTTACGCTGTTATGGAAACTCCAAAATATTCCCGATTCGAAATACTTCAGTCCCTCGAAACTCCAATATATTTATTCATAACTTCAGGTGAACGATTAATTCATTCCAGGCGATACACTCCCACTTTCGAAGTTTTTCGTGCAATGTATCGGAAAAAGGAATTCGGACAAGTAAAAAAAGAGTCCGACATTAGATAGACTTCTACAAGCGGCCACCTTGAGTTTTGGGTCAAGAGACCGGTATATTTTTACGCGGAGAGCAGCTGGCCTTTTACTCTGTGGTCGTGTGTGTGTGTCTTTGGAGGATTTAGGCACTTAAGCCCACCCCGCAATCCCTTTTCCGGGCCAAAGTGTTACGATAAATCCGCGTGTCAGTTTTCTACCGCGGAAACACCCCAAGGCTCGATCGGTGTACGAGAGTTTTAACGGGAGGGGAAAATTTAAACTGGTGCAAGGTCGAACTTGCGTTGAATAACCTGGGAGAGCAGTTTGCCTACTGTGTGAACGTAAATTTAGAACATAGACTATAAGGGAAAGGACTGAGCTATGTAAGTAAGGGGATATTTGTTGTTGAACAGCTAAGATCTACCTTTATAACAATTATCACATTTTATTGTATTTGGCCACTTTCTTACGATAATTACACTAATAACTCGGAGTAAAACTAAGGATTGAAATGGAAAATTTATCAATCAAATTCGAGTCCATTTGCATATGAACTCCAATAAAGATTTGAATTTGAAATTTTGTTAATAAGTTTTCTACGATGAATTTTTTTACCGATAGCTTCACAATTTTCTACCTATACATACCTATAGTTCTTAAATGAGATACAGATAGATAGTACGTATTGAGACTTGAAAAAGGAAAGGTATAGCTTAAATTTATGTAACGGGATATTTGGACAGCGGTAAGAGCGTCCTATCATTTAAGTAAAGGAGAATTCACGAATTGATATGACAAGGCTTCTTGGAAAGCCATAGTATAATGATGTGATTATGGTTTATTTCTAGTTTCTGCAAATTATAACAATACACTTCTTCGTAGGTGTAACATATTATAAATTAATCCGTATGAGAAGGCGTAACTTCGTGGAATCCTCATATTGATTTCATTATTAACGCTAGCATAGGAACAAATGCAAAACTATACTTAAAAATCAATTATATTGATCTGAAACGATGATGCTTTTGATGAAACCTAAGTCAAATTAATAGAGCGTTATTTAGCTACCCCACACGAAATCTCACATCCTTGCAGACGATCCAGTGCCTTCAAATCGAATCACTCGCGGGCGTGGGCGTTCGTAACCTGCGGTTGGTGGCGTAATACGATAGAAGCATGTCGCCGCGTTATTTAGATACGTTTTCTCGAAGCATTTTGCCGTGAATTTCTCGCCGAACGGTATCTCTCCAATTGGCCTCTCGAACGATTGTGTGGCCCTCGTGTCGAGTGTCCCTCGTGAAACAGAGCGATACGCTGTTTTGTCAACGACCATCTTTCCAAGGGCTCTCCATAGTGAAGTATCGGAATCAAATGCGGCGATCCCAAAGGGTCCCAATACAACGACAGAACGTTTTTGGCATCCGCCCGTTTGTTTTTTGCCTTTCACTACAACTGACGTAATGATAATGTTGTGATTTTATTTACAGCTGTTCCCACTTTTTATACTTCTTTCGATGGAATTATTCTTAATTGAGTGAAAGTGTTATTCACTCGCTATGTCTTACCTTGTGATTGTTGACAAATTATTTACATGTAACAAACATTTACCGTAAGCTACCTTTCGGATTGAATAGAATACACATCATTTTATTATGATTAGAAGTTAACCCACGCATATTTGCTATACATATGACATAAGAAAGCTCTAGGCAAGTTTTATCTCGCCTTCTCTTCTTTATTTATTTCTTGTATTATTCTAACGATTTTTCCAATATTTGTTTAGAATAAAGTTCCTTCTTTAAATATCCATAATTAATTCTGTATACTACATGCTCGTTTACCAATTCCAGAAAATATAATTTCCGTTTTCTTATCTGTTTCTTCTATGTTTTGTTTGCGGATTTTTATCTCCGGTTGAAATTGCTATTTTGAAAATTATTCTTTTATTTTATTCGTTCACAAATATTCATTGAATATATTTCTAAAACATGTAATTCTGGATATAAAACTAAGGACCCGACCGATAGCAAAATCTTATGATCTGTGCCAGTTTATTAAATATGCAGCTCTTAAATCTTATTCTTGTTTGTCTCCATGTATGTGTTCATTTGCGTCTCGTTGTACCTTCCGTCTGTTGTATTATAATCGCTATGGAAATGCTTTTTTTTGCCTTCGTACGATTCTCCTTCTAAATTGTGTCAATGTATTTCTTCCACAGTCCGCCCCTTAAGTGCTTCCATTCTGAACAAGAACCAAGGGCTGTCGGCAGATCGGAAGTACGAGATAATGTGCCAGGCGATTGGCTCAAGGCCTCCGGCGAAGATCACGTGGTGGAAGGACAACAAGAGGCTGGAGACCTTTGTGGAGAAGGTGAGTGCCTAATTGAAACGAAACCTTCATGCACAGCGTGCGATTCCAAGGAAAGGTTTTGAACATCTCCTTCTGCCGCAAACTACAGTTTGCTTTCCACTTCATGGAGGAATCGTGGAAGTGTCTGCTGCTTCCCATCTTATTACGTCTCCGATTGAAACGGTTGTTATTTGTCTGAGGTTTAAAGAATCGTGCTTTTCGGTCCATTTGTATTTATGGGATGTACTACACCCGTGTGATAGAAAAGCTGAAGTGATTCAGTTGATGAAATCTCACTGTAATTACTTATCAGAATTATTAGCAATTTTATTCATCTCAATATAAAATGAAACGCTTATTCTTTTATTCGTACTATTTTGAAGTTAACCGTAACGTAATACTAGTCTAACGTTCTTTCTGTTCGTACTTAGGGAATCAAAGTATATTTCTGCAAACTTTGAAACTTAAAAAAAATTAGCATCATTTTCTCTTTTTACTTTCTTTTATACGTAAAACATTTAACTATAGGGAAAACACAGTTTATTGATTTTTCCTGATGCTATTTGTGTTATTGGGAACTTTAAACTCCAGATAATTATTAAAAAGGACTCACCTGTGGTTATTTTTTAAAGATAGGTTCGTCGGAAGAATATTAAATGATTCAAGCGTTTATTTGAGGGATTTTTATCCTTTAAATCTTTCGTAAGTAAATAGTTTGAATCTTCTGGAATTAATAATAGCGAAGAGAGTCAGAAAAAGTAATTTTCATATAGTACATGTATTAAATATATTACCATGTAGTAATAGCTTAAATATTACTTAATACGGTAAATGAACATTGAAGCACCTAATATTACAAATATTAGGTGCTTTTCACTTAACTATTAAATCTTATGCAAAAGTCTTATTATCTGTTCGTGACAGTAATTAAAATCGTAATATTAATATACTTTATTTTAAATTCATCCCTTACTAATTCAGCATTCATATTCTGCAAAATCAACCCCGTATATGATCTCCACCACGCGTGTCATAATTCGCGAATCAAAAGCTACCAAACTTCCAATTCCCGGAACCCCTGAGGAACGCAGTACACGCGTTAACTAATCGATTCATCTACAGGAAGTAATGCGTCCAAATCTCGGTCTCTTCTTTAATAAATTGGTTTCCCCAGCTTCAGTCCCCATAACCCCGTTTCATCCCATTTCCACCTGCGTTAAAAAAAACCTTTGTCTCATCCATTTTTTCCTATTCTCTGTCCATCTTCCTCTTCTATCTCTCGACGTCAACTACGGATTCCGCGCTTTATTCATTCAAAACAAAATTCCTGCCTTTAATTCCGTTTTGATGAGTGGAGGGTTCCCGGTAATCTCCTGGGAAAACGGCGTGAGGGGACGAACCTACCGCCGGTGATATTAAAAAGGACGGGAAATGAATAAAGTGCAAATTCCAATCATTCCAAACCCTTTATATGGAGCTCTCGTTCTGTGAAATAGGTCGCATTGCCCTTCTATTTCTTCATCTGTGTTCTAAGGTATTCGTTCTCTCTTGTGATTGGATGTATTTCTAAGTACGGAATAGTGTGCGATTTCTAGGGAAACTGTCTCTAAGGTGGTTGTGAGTGAAGGGAGTGGGTTGGTTATCTGTATTTTGTGAGGAATTTTGTTCGAAATAGGTGGAGTTGGGGTGTAGTTTAGTGGCAATATGGTTGTGGAATGGATCGCATATGATTTTAAAAGAAGTCGTAATTTTTCATTGATTTAAATGGGGAGATGTACTAGAGATTTTAAAAAGTATTGTTTCTGTTAAACTTTTTATTTCATTGTTACCTAGGTGTGTTTTTAAAGTGTGGCAAATACCTGAACGGACACGTGTAGATAATGCTTTACGTATGTAGTTGTCAATGCTGTTTTAAATGGTTTATGCAGGAGATGATTTCTCATTTAATTTTAACTTAGAAGAAGAGCTGTAGTGTTTGTGAGAATTTAATATCACAATTATTGCAGTAGTATAGTAAACGTACTTTTAAAAGTCCTTCGGAATTTTACGTTCATTTTACTCGCTAATATTTGCATTTGAACTTCGATTCAATACTGTTTGGCCATGCTTTGTAGAATAAAATTTCAAAATAAAGATCTACGCCACTTACAGGAGGTAGATATTTAGAGTGAGACTTTAAAACGAATTGCGTAGTATTTAGTTTATTGGGAGAATGCATATCAATTAGAGGTTTTTGTAAATCGCAAAAGTTTCAGGAAATATGAAATGATATCTTTTCATCCCACTGCCATTTCATGAACTTAATATTCTTCATATTTTTGAGTAAACAATCAAAGAGTTGTTGCCAATATTTCGTCCATTCACAAGTCAATCAACCAGCACAGTTCATTCTTGGTTAAAGTAATGGATACACACTTTAGTCCACTGACACACTGACAGGATAAACTAGTCACACATTCTCTTTCGGCACATGGATATGTGGGCATTTACACCTGACGAATTCCAGTTCCTCCGCAAAAAGAAACGGAACATTCCGAACGAATACTTCGAATCTTTAGCTCCTTAATTCCGCGAATGCCTCTTTCCTCGAATCCGTCCTTCTTTTGTCGTCAAGATGAAAGGATAATATTTTGAATTTCTCACAGTCGATTTTTGTCAATGGACGCATTATCTCGTCAGGAAATGAGGGACTTAAAAAAAAAGTCCGGATTCACTCCCATTCACGATCCGGTGTTCCGAGGGAATATTTCCGGGGAATTTTTCCTCGACCGGGGAATGCGAGCAGGTCATTGTATGGGGAGAGACACGCTGGATTCCACGTGCGAAATCAGTTGGTGGCATTCCTCCGTGAGCGTGATTGCAGGCACTTCCCCGAACGGCCATCCCCACCTCCATAAAGGGGGGCTGTGACATCGCTCTGAATAGGAAACTACTGGTGATGGAAGGCGCAAGTTCTGCAGTCAGCGCGAACTATCTCCATTAGCTTCAATTACCAATGCGTTACGTGAGGATAAATGTATTTAATGAGTTTAATTTAAAATTTGTCGGAACTTTCTCTGATGGGATTGTTTAAGTGGAAAGCTACTTTACTCTTAAATTTTTAGTATTTTATTTAATCTCTTTTATTTTTATATTTAAATATTACCCTCTTTTAGGTGTACAGATATGCTTAAAGGAAATTCCTTTTTTTCGTATATTTGAAGGTTTATTGATAAATTGAGAGAGAGTATTTTTTAGTATACTTTTCCGGCAAGTGGGAAACTTGGGTTCGAAAATCAGCTGTCGCTGTCTTCTATTTAACCTAAATGATCAAACAAATAGATATTTATAGCTGTCATTCAACTCTCTCATTAAAAGAACTTAAAACTCGCAGTTATATTAATGCGCTAAGGAACGATGTTCGCAGTCGAGCGACACCGCCTATATGGTTACTGATTACTTAGGTAAAGAATTCATAGCAAACGAAAACTTTAAACACTCAAAACGAATATTTTCGATCCTAATTTAAAGGAAACGTTATCACTTTCAATCGCATCTCAAAAGGCTTAATGACCAACTCATCTCGGGCTCCCATTGTCACTTTAATAACCGAAATGAAGGGGGACAAACATTGCCTCATTAGCGTCATACTCTTCATACCCGCTACACTGAAAAAAGCATTACCTTAGACGTCTTCGAAGGAGGAAGAAACGTCTTCAAAGGAGCACAGGATAATTTCCTCTCCCTCTCAAATCGAAATGGGAAAAAAGCTCGTTCGGAAGGCTAATCATTGAAGGCGTCGGGGACGGAATTAATGCAGGTTTATCCGTCCCCATTCATCCCTCAAGGTGCGTCCGCATATAGCTTTCCGAGTTCATTTGTCATCGACGAACCGAATGTAATGAAAAACCTGATGAACTGCTTCCAATGCGGAATTCCCCCACCGTTTCCCAGCCTTTTCGGATCACATATTCATTCCCTGCCTTCACGCATACTCACAGCCTGGCTTCGGAGACGAACCAATACCTCGCTGTGAAAAAACTTACGTCTTACGTTTTTCCCTCCTTGAATCTATACCCTTCCCCACCTCCTGTCTACTCCCTCGCGGGGTGGTTCCTACCCTCCCCCCACATTCACGCTAGTCTTCGAATATCCTTCCCTTCAAATCCCTCCTAACACTGAGAAGTCGTTCCTCTTCTGAGAACCCTTTCCGACCCCAGCGTGTGCCCCTTCGCATCTTTGCCCCTTTTCCCTCCCCTTCTTCCAGACTCCATATCAGTCTTTTCGCGTGTAAACTTTCCCATCCTTGGCCACTTCATTGGGCGCACGACGTGAGAGATAACCGTACCGCCCTCTAAATTTCTACGGTTTTTTTCCTCAAGCGAACTATCCCGAACCACGTACGAGCTGACAACAACCTGAGAAACGTCTTCACTCGGAAAGGATGGAATTATGGCCGATGCTGTAGTACTCTGAGGTAGAGGTACCGTGGTGTTTGGATGAGTGAATCAGATTTTGGTGGGGTTATCACCTACAGGATTTTATTGAGCTCGCGATTTTCACGAATTAAACTTACTGCACTTTACATAATGATATTTAGCCGTAACTCTTTCGAAGTAACGTAAATTAATTAATATTATAACGAAATGATGATCGAAAATGTTTAAGATGATTTTAACTTCTGGATAAGGATTTATTTATATCCTTCCAGCTCCATGTACCTCCAATTAAAAATTCAGTATAACTTTGTGAATGATTATTTATATAAAATCATTAGAAGAAACTAGTTATTATCATTATATTTATAAATGTAATTAATTATTCATAAGAATTCTACGATGAGCTGTTTTCATTATTCCTTATTAAAATCCCTTGGTAGACAATGAAAGTAATTGACGTTTAAAAAATAAAGCAAGTTAAACTCTTATTAATTTATTTATTTACACACTTGATATATTGTTACATAAACAGAATGTAAAGCGTACTTTATAATGTGAGTATAATATTTAAAAAATTGTCAAATTATTACAAAAATATGTTATTAAACTTCATTTATCATAACCTTACACAATACTACTTAAAACTCCAATTTCGTCCACAAGGAGAACAAAATATTTGAAAGAAACTTCTTGTCTCCACTTGTAAACGTAATTTTCTCTCTTTATTTATCAATCGCATTAGATATTTTACGAGAAATTACGCTCAGTACATCATGGGGCTTTTTAACTGTTTCCATAGCAACTGTCCTTGAGTTTCCATCGCCTCGTCTCCATGCCCACTTCTTCATTCAACCACATCGCCTCTTCTTCTTTTTCCAATACTGTTCAGCCCTTCTCCATCTCGTTCCTCACCTAACCTCCACCTTTTTACGACCATCGGAAAAAAGGCCGCGAACCTGTGAATATCCCTCCCAAGGAATATTAAATTCGTCGATGTAATATCGAGATAAAAAAAAAATGAATTTCGAGAGTGATATGAGGTCGGAAAGTCGGCGAGAAGGGATGTGTACACATAATTTCACGAATTCACGCATGAGTGATTGTTTACGGGCGATATTAAATCGCGAGGGAAAGGATGCCTTATATTTTTAAGTGAATTCTTAATGACTCTCATATAAATGATGGAACGACTCACTGCTTTTTTCAGAAGAGAAAAATCGTGTGAGTATTGGAAACCTTTTGGAACAAATATATCCGTAATGTGGGGGGAGAAATATAATTTTTTATAATGATCATTCCGTTTTATATACTAGTGATTTATAACGGTGATTATTTTTATAATGAAGATGTTTTTTTAAATATTGAAAGCCAACATGAGCGATTTTTATTGACGGTACTTTTCATTGAAATTCATCCTTTAGAAAGCAGCTGAATATTTAATTAAAATAACAGATTTTTAGAAATAAATATCGTTGCATTCCTAAATCAATTAAATGATAATATGAATAGTTTAGGAATTTTATAATACGAAGCACCAACTTTTATTTCATTATGGCTTTCCACTTAATTACGACTAACAATATAGGTTTTAATATCAGTTTTCAGACTAAATTCGTGCATCAATATTTTCGTTGATGTTTACTGCTTCAAATTGTCGAATTATTTATACTTTTGGTGATTCATATATACGGTACGTAATGATAACCTTGTGGACATACGTAACAATTTATTCGACTACTATCAATATAGTGATCAAGCCATTCTACATCCCACACCTCCGCGTAACCTCAAACGGGGAATTGGTTTCCCAATCGGTTACGAGTGAAATCCCTGATTCGGTCCATTGCGTAGCAGTGAGATGATTGGCTGATTCCCAATCACGCAGCATAATTGACATTAATTCGAAGATGGTTTTCCACTTACGCCGTCCGTCCAACCTTCAATCAGAATTCCATCTCTGCGAGGATTACGTTCGTTCATATTGCCCAAAAAATCGGCATGGGTTGAGCAAGGTAAGCGTGTAACCTTTTCGTGTGTGGGTGCAGATGATATGTAGGTGTCCATTTGGGGGAATCTTGCTGCCCTTGATTGCAAAAATAGAATTATTTCTGTGGATGGTCGATGACGATTACACGTTTCTAGTTTGATTTTTTATCTTACGAATTCGTTCAAAATATTCCTCTCTGATTTTGAAGGTAAACTTTTCTATTAATAGTATTTAGATAGCTATTTTTGTTTAAAATGATTAAAATCACCCTATTAGTTTTTTCTAGATTGTTTCGCTCGAAAAAAGAATATAACCCATTTTCGTAGTTTTCTATTTGTTTAGTTTTTCTTACAAAACTATTTAAAATATCATTATTTTTGTTTAAAATTTAATCTGTAAAACCAATGCATAACTGATCTGCAAGTTAAGTAACATGAAGTATAGTAGTGATTTGCTAGTCATTTAAGCATATGAAATGGACTTTTGTAGCCTTAACAGTCTTTTTTCGTGATTAATACATTCTCTTACGTATTTACTTCTTTCGTTTTCAGTTGAAGGCAAAATATAATAAGCTAGATTTACTTTAGAACCGATCTGTAATAATTACCCTGAATTTAAAGAACCATCGATAAAAGCTTGAAATATTGATGATCTTCTATCTTTTTAGATTAATAGAAATAAGAGAAATAGATAACATTACACAGTCGATGGATCGCGTACTTGAGGAAATTACACTTCCAGGTATGTTCGTTGGAAAAGAAAGCTAGAATACATCGTTCAACACCTCCATCATATACTAAAAGTGCACAAAGAAAGCCTGGAAAGAAGTTATCGACTACCGATGATCCGTCGTAAGAATGAACAGGAAAAAGCGCACTTCAAAAAGAAAACAAACTCTTTCGTAGGTGATTACTTTCGGAGAGCGCAGATGCACGCCGAGTTTTTCGCCTCCGATGAGAATCTGCTCCGAGAGAACGCGATCTTTCCTTTAATTCCACGGAACAGAAGAAGATCTCAATATCTCGCAGATCACAAGAAAACAATCCCAGTAGTCGAAGGCGTCTTTTTGCCCATCCGTTTATGGGATTGTAGAAAGATGACAGGCGGCATTCCAGATGGCGTGGGTGCAGCCGAGGTCCTTGATCCTTCGACGGAAGTTACGGGGGACATTTCGCGATGCAAGTCGTGTAGATATTTGAATTCAAGGCGGACGGTTTAACCCCAGTCGACATGAATCTCGATCGAGGTCCGAGTTGATGACCCTTTGTAACTTCTTACGTCAGAGTTTAGCGAGCATCTAAGCCACAACGTAAAGTTAATGACGAACATTTAAAGTTTCACACGAGTTTTCATCTTGTGGTGAATTATGAGTTACTTAAACAGTCCAAGAATATCCTAAAATGGTTTTATTATAAGTGTATGATTAATTTTAACAGATAGATATTTCTGCCTTATCACTTGAGGTGTAGAATACGGTTCATAATACTTTAATATGCTTCTACATCCAAGAAGTAGAAACAGAAATTTATATATTTCCAAACAGCTTAGGTTGTCAATTGGTTTAACTGTAGCTAGTTTTCCGAAGAAAATAAGGCATTTTTTTCCCTGATGAATAAGTTTTCCATGAATTTAAGCCTTATCATATCCATTTTTCCGTCATAAGTCTTGAAGAATTTCTTAAGGTTATAGAGGTGATGTAATATTTGACTCTTCGTAACTTTGTTCTTACTTACATGGTGTCTTAACCGGTTGCTTAAGTACTTATGTATCCCTTTTTAATCACTGCAGAAGCTGATTGACTGTGGTATAATGAGAAAATGTCATAACGTGTTTAAAAGTCTTAAATGTGATATGTTTTTTCAAGGAGGATACCTCTAATAATAATATTTTATTTTGACTTCTTGTTAACATGCCGAAATGTGCCGATTTGAGAAGAATTACGTTTAAAAAATTAATTGAAAGATTTTTTACGAAATTGCAGGATTTTCCGTAGTAAACCAAGCGGATATTGTGTTCAGCTCAAGTGAAAATATCCGGGTAATAACTTCTCCTAAGGTTTAACTTATCTGAGGACTGACGACGTAACCTTAAGAAAGTATTATTTCTATGAATGTGACATACATCTCATACTCCTTCATCTATGAATCTTGGCACGTGACGGTTCAACATCACGCGGTACACTTCCTTGACTCAAACATTACAATTTAATAGCAATCCCATCGAACCGCACACCCCTTCGAATCTCAATAGGCCGCCGACAGAGGGCACTTTGCGATCAAAAAGCGTCCATTTTCCAACTCCCCAATGGATTCCCCTGACCGCCAGTTTCATTCCGAACGCGATCCTCCCAAGAATCGCGGCCTCCACACACACTCCGGGCTGCAGATGGCGTTTTAATATCGCTGCAGTGTTCTCTGAGGATGGCATTCCGGCAGTTTCATTGCCCCGAGAATGCTGCAGAGCGTCGGACGTGAGCGGCGTATCCAACGAAACGGAAGGCGCGTTCCCCGAGAGATATTGTCTGGTGTAATCCCTGCGATAGTGTGGAATAAGTACCTTTTCTTCGGTAGGGTCGCCCTTCGACGCGGCTGTCACTTCCACGTCACGTCTCGTGTTATTCCGACAGCGTATTCAAGGGGGGTGCAAGGAGTTTTAGCTCCCCCCTGGAGTTTTTCTTAAAGACGCCGATGTATGTAGGGTAGGGTGATCTTCGTATAAAAATTGAACGTATATCTTGCATTGAAAGAGAGGTATTTTAAACGTGAAATGAAAGACGTACAATGTCATTGACATATACGTAAAGCCCAACCTAAAACTCTAATGGGAAACCGTTGTTACTTGTTTTCTTTTAAGGGTAAAAAATACGTTATTTACTTGACTGCTAATTGAAGACGGAAGCATGTAGCCTTTCGTATGTAATTTCGACAGCTGTTCTCTAAATTATTTCGTACTTTAAATTATAAAAATCAATTATAATTTATTATTTATTGTAATAATTTTTAGTTTATTATTTATTATAATAATTTGTAATTTATCATTTTTATTAATTTGTAATGAGAATTAATTTAACCGATTTGTAATTTATTGAGAATATTAGTGTTCAGATTAGTATATCTTTCCCCTTACAGCTGTTTTAATTTCATTTATACTTTTTTCCATATGTAAACAATATTCAGAGATTTTCTCATAATAGCCATCCTTATTATTCTGCTGCGTAGTTGGAAATATAGATCCTGATATTTTCAGTCTACAGTCATTATTTCGTCGCTTAACATTTTCCAACATCTAAGATGACGTCATTACGCTCTCCCATCTACATCTTTAGAATACAATGGATGAATTCTTTCTCTCTCTCTCTCTCTCTCTCTCTCTCTCTCTAGTATAAAAGGACGCAGTTCAACGCGTTTAAAAATCGGGAATTTTTATGTTTTTCGAATTATAGCAAGAACTCGCTCGGGTCCATTTAGGAAGATAGCACGGAAATCTGGAGATTGACTTTGAAATAACAAAACGTTCAAAACGGTCTAGATCTTATCTGTCTACGTTTCCATTAAAGTTGGAATATTCTAGCGATTGCCGTCCCCTACGAACTCTTTCTTTTCTAGCGTTTTCTCAATCTAGAGTGCCTGAATGAAGGAGGAATAGAAGTCCTTTTAAGAGACAGATTTTTTTTGAAAGAACTATCTCTCTCGAGGTTGTTATTTTCAAATCCTAAAAGATAAGTTTTCCGAGAATTATTCAAATAAATCAATCCGTAGAAACAAGGTCACTGCCAGTCATTACAAAAGCTTTGAAATATTTCGTGTCCATTATTTATTTAATAAGAAATATACTTCATTCTCAAGGTCTTCAATAATGTAAGAGGTGTATTTCTGGGTATATAAATGAGAAATTCCTTCTGCAGATTGTACAAAAGTCAGTGATTAAAACTAATGAATTTTTCTTTGATTTTTCATCCATTAAGTTGTCATATTTTTAATAGTTTAAGTGTTCAAAAATTCATAAGACAATAAGTTAAAAAAACATAAACCTTACATGTAATTATGGAGCTAAAGATTTCATAATGTAACTTTAAGGACTTATACTCCCTCTAAACAGAATATTAATGTTTGTTTTCCCAATTTATGTGCTATTATTTGTCAATCAACTAAAATCCGTGAAAGTATAGGGCTATAGAAAATATGGGTATTATTAACTCTTGCGTATACTCATCAAAATTTATGAATATTCCTTTCACCTTAAGTTAGAATATCATCAATATTTAAAGAAGTATCTATCTCCAACCATTCCTTAATTTCAGCCTTATTATAAGACTCACAGTTATTAGATCATCAGTTCTTTCAAAGGAGAAACATCCCGTCTTACCAACGGAGATGAAACAAAACTTCAAGACTTCTTTCTTATAAAAATAGATGAAAGGGAGTACACCCGTAACAGGCTGTTCCTCATTATAACGATGCGGTATATCTCCAGCAGTCGACATTTCTCTATGAGAAAGAATTCCTTCATATTTTCCCGGCTCTTCCTCATCTTCGGTACAGTCGCCATCTTCTTCTTTAACCGCCAAACGTATCGACCAGAATCTCCTTATAGGAGCCCAAACTAGATAAATCGATATGGACCTTCGAAAGGAAACGGCCCTCTCTCTGCTTTTCCCACGGTGAAAGATGACCACCCCGTTGCGCACTGACCTATGACCTCACCCATCTCTCCAGGGTTTCCTCCCTCCCGTAAGGTTCGAGGCTTTGGTGAGGGTAATGCATGCGTAAAAGCGTATGTCTCTGTATATAAGCATGAAATCGTGTTTAAGTGTATTTAGAAGCTTTTAAACGTGAAAAATAAGTGAGTTTCTTATGAAAACTTTCATAATTACCTGTAGTCAAAGGAAGGGAACTCAGAAACGAAGAATATAGTTCATCACTTATTATTTGGCTTTCTTAGATGTTCATGAGATAATTTGACGAACAATATTTCGTATATATTTTTAAAATTTAATGTTTAGATATTTATTCAAAGTTTTCCACTGGAGATTACTTTGGTATGGTCCTAATCTGAAAAAATATCCTTAAAATCTTTTATAAAATGTCACTAGGTCAAATCTTTGAGAAGTTTAAACTAATAAGTAATTCAATATAAAACCGTAAAACTTATTCTATTCTGAGGTTTACAGGTATATAAGTTTTATTTACACGTAAAAGATAAATTTATCGGTAATTCTTCTTCCTTTTTAATTCAAGTTCAGGATATCGTATTAATCGTTAAATCCGTAGATTTCATTTGATGTTTCAATTATAATTTTATTACGATTTTACCAAACCTTTTTAATGCGATCGTAACTCGGAATATATCAAGATATTTCTCTCATTATTATCGTATCTTCTGCGCAAGATCTACTGCTACTTTAACACTATTAATATCGTACGTAAATAAACGTTGTGTGATGTACATATAAAGATGGAATGTACGGAAAGAAATTACCTTTTCCTCATCCCTGTTAGTTCCGAGCAGAAATTATATTCAAAACCTCCTCATTCCGTTACTGTTTCGGAGGAAAATCGAAGACGATAACTCTGATACCAATTCTTCCTCTTCATCCACTTCCGAAGAGGTTAAATATTTGCGGTTCCCGTATTCCACGTCATTCCCTTCAACGCACTACTTTCACTGCAATCATTAAGCGAGTCGCGGACGGCAAACAGCGTTCGACATCCATTCCATCATTTAGGGGGAGGAGGAATGGAAAAAACATCCGTCATCCCAACCAACGTTGGAGTCCATCCAGCTGTTTGCGCACCAAAAAATCGTCTCCCACAAATAATTCCGCCGTAGATTTTGGTTTTCACTCGCTCATACCTTAAATATACATCTCTTTGTTTATCATCCGATACATTTTTTCATTCGAGTCTCCCGCATTCATAAAATAAAGGACCTTTTTTCAAACAATCCGTTGCTGTTATCTTTTCCTATGCATGAATAAATCATTTAAGATCGTAAACAGAGGATAGCGGGTTCCATTATTGCTCGGGGGAAGGATTTTTCCGCGTATTTTTTTATTCGGCCCGGAATTCTCAGATATTAAATATAGAGTGAGTGTGTGGGATGCATGGGAATGTCTGGAATTAAAAAGTGCTCGCGAAGCGGTTAAAATCGAATCTCTCTCTCTATGCTATCGTATGGCGTGCACAGGGGACATGCAAATGAACTGTTGCTAGGATGCGGATGTTCTCGGCGGACTGTTTTTATAAGTCGTCGTGTGGGGGCGTGGGTGTGTGTGTAGATGGGAGTGTTGAAGGGATATATCTTCAACGGAGGTATTATTTATGGGAAGTTTCTGTGCGTTTAAAGTGTTCGTGCATGATTTAAGAGTCAGGGCTCTTCTATCAATTAATCAAGAGTTCGCACGGATAACTGAAATTTGTTGCAGAGTTTTAGATTTCGCATTGCCTACAGGTTTAAGTTATAATTTTAAAACATTTTCTTGTGGTCACTTTCTTAAAGAAGGATCCTATCAGCTTTGTTGATTATCATATCCACTGAAGGGTAGTTAATTACTTACATTGAATGATTAAATATACGTATATTCTAATATTTAATACCTGCTCGATTTCTCATTTGCAAAATTATTAAGAGGTTAGTATTTATCAAAACTGATAATAATTGCATTATATTATTGTCTTTCTATAAATTTTAGAGTATATGTTTATAAATATGTAATACAGTAATAAGGTGAAAAAATAATATAAGAACTACCGAATTAGCAATGAATAAGAATACGAGAATTTATACGAAGAATAATATAATTATTATTAGTATTGTCGAGAGCTAATCTGTATTCTACGAATTGCTAGGATTGCTATTCAAGTAAAGCACATATGTACTGTGTACATGCACACCTTGATTTTACTTTAAAAGTTATTTTCATTCTCGTAATATATTGAAAGTTTTAATCATCGAAGAAACTTAATGCAATCACTTTCTCTCACCCACACCGTATTGAGCCAAGATAAAACGAAAACAATATCAGATTCTCGGTCGCAATCCCATACTCTAAAGCGACAGCTGTCGATAAAGACATAAAAATATCCTCACGCAGACCCTGATAATTAATTTTTTCTCCATAGAAATCGATTTCAAGGGACGAAATTTTATTCCTCCCCCTCCACCACGAGGTCTCATCTCGTATGCAAAGACATCGATCCGTACGATAAGCGTCTTTGGGTCGTAATTATATCCCCGTTATTATCGACCAATCGATATAATCGATATATCGATATAATGTTCGATACAATCGATTACCCTTTCGATAGGATCGATATTACCCTCGATAGGATCGATCTCCATTTCGATACGTCCCATTGACATATTTTCCCCTTAAACGCGCTACCTCCATTTATCTTCCCCGCCTAATTCTTTCTCCATCTGACACCTCTTAAATTTTCTTCATTGTTCTCTAGACGTTAGCACCTTTCCCCTTTCGAACCCTTTCTTTCCCCATCTTTCTTTTTTACCGCTCCATTCGTTCACCTGCTATCAGTCCCTCTACACACACGCCATCCCTCCCTCCTCTTCAAATATTTACCCGGCTATGCGACCATATATTATAACTGTGTTTGATCTTCCCAGCTCATATGAAAGAAAGCCTTCCACGATGGTTCATTGGACAGGTTCGTTCGGTTTCTATTTGACCAAAGTTTTTCTCTCTCCGTTCTCTTTCCATGCAGAATACACAGTTGTAAATTTTCTTCTGTATACGGGCTCAATGTTGCCTAGGGCTGTTGAGTTAGCGCGGACCCATAAGAACTCAGTTCATTCTCTTGGATATTTCCCCGTCCATGGAGTTTTGATCAAGAAGTATTGCTAGTAATAATACTTTTATTGTTATTGATGAATTGTTAAAGTATGGAGTAGTTTTTATGGGAACTCAAGAAGTAAAATATTTTCAGAGATTAATTCTGGCGCACGTTGTACCTGGAGCGTAATCATGTCATTATATGCACAGTTGATTGTTTGAATATTTTAATTATTATGATGTAAAAATATATTAATGTTAAAATTTTTAAGTTAATTTGTTCAAGTAAAGGCCAGTTTTGAAAGAGTTAAAACCCCAATATGTACCAAAATCTTAGGTGGTAATAAATTCGCATTGATATTATAAAGTTTTCTAATAATTCTCTTGAAAAAATTTTATTTTTTGACTCTCAGAATATAAAGTGATCTACAATATTGTGCGAAAGTTAGTATAAATACGTGGAATCTGATGAAAAAAAATTAAATCATCCTTCCCTTTCTTTCTTACTAAATACTATAATAGGCGTAAAATTTTAACTGATGAGTTTATAAAGACTGAAAAAGAAACATTCCTTTTCCGAAATGAACGACCCTGAACTTGAGTTCCTAATGAAATGTCCTTTCTGAAATAAACCCGATTGGAAGATTAATCCAATTTCTCATTACGGAGATAAATGATTTGTCCGTAACTACTTTGAATGCAATAAGATTGCTTGTAGCGTAAGAAATGGAGATTAATTAGAATGTCACCGAACGTGAATGGCATTCAAATCTCCATCACTTCTTGGTTTTCATGTGCACTGAATTAATCATGATGTATTCTTAACCGTGGTTATTTTTACGAGGTAATTTCGACGGGTACTTTGTATCTTGTGATTGTAGCTGTTTTTGTTTTATAATTATAGAATTTATAGCAAAATATCCGTCTTTAATTTGTACATTAGCGTGACTAACTGACGTAATATTATTCTCACTAATTTCCTGCATTAATATCGTAAGATCTTGTCGTTCCAAACCGATAAAGTATCGATAATTACGTCATTTGGAATTAATCATCGGAACAAACACAGAAATATCGCACCTGCCGTAAATCTTCTTGCGCAGGAGTGAATATCACCAATTCTATACACAGAGTTACCCATTCCGCATCGGTGGTTGTTAATCATTTTAATCTCCAACTGATTCCATATCTCCGTCTGAACCTTTTATTTCTTGCTTTATGGTTCTCTTGGGTGATTAGATAGGCATCAGCCGTATTAAAATGGGTACTGTCTCTGGGGTATGTGTGTGTGTGGAGGGTTGCGTTTGCACAAGGGGTTCTTATGATATATACTCCAATCCCTTTGGTAATATACGCATGAGGTGTTAATTTATACCTCACTTTATTTCCATTTTTCGGTCGGTGTCGAAACGAGTTTCCTTTATCTTTCCGAGGGATACAGGGTAACGAATGGCTGGATTAAAGGTGTATCGTTAAGTCGAAAAGTTAATATGTGTAATTTATCCTCGATATTGAGGAATGTATCGATTTCTAAGGAATAAAATTTTTATTAAGATTAAAGTATAATTTTAGGTGAAGATATTCTATTTAACTATTAAAAATTTTACTATCCTAAATTAATCTTACTAGTATCCTAAAATTTCCCTTTAGCAGCATACAGTCAGATTGCTGCTATAAAGAAACTGCAAGATAATGTTTGTTTTAAATGTACATAAATATAAGATATTTAAGTGCTATATTCAAGTATTAATCCTTAAATAATTGCAACTAAAACTTACTTATTCATCAAATTTTAACTATTCATCGTTTCTGAAGTATTACAAGGGCGTGTCAACAATAATGTAGTATTTTGTATCCTGAATGTTATACGGCCAGCGTTACACGTTTCTTCCTGAAAATGAATTCCGTAAGCTTGAAACCGAATGGGTGTATATGAATGATATTTAACAATTTTCAACGATGTATAACAATTTTAGTCAGTATTTTCTATCCTCCTGTACATTAAAAAATATCTCTTTCCAGAAATTACTTATTTTTAGCGCCGCTAATAATACGAAATTTGTAAGATAATGCAATGCGTCAATGACTGATTCTTCATTCATCATCATTTAATCATGGATGCGTTATTATTTTACCTACAAAAATTTTATGAGTTCTTATCCTTGTAAACACGTGAATGACTATATGAACTCATATTTAATTCCTAAAAGGAACTGGATAATACACTAATCGTGCAACTTATTTCTTCCAAATCCATTTCAAGTTTTTAATTTGTATTGTACGAAGTTATAAAATACGTAAATCTTACACGTTAACATCGATGCATTAGCTCTTCTATTCATTAAAACACGGTTTTTACTATTTTTCAGCGGTTTAAGCATCTTCTTATTATTTCCTGAAATATATTTTTCTTTGCTTTTAGGTAGATTAGGGACATGGATAAATCTCTGAAATAACTGTGGAGTACATTCTCGTACGTGCAATTTTCGTAATACTACCTATATATTAACCGTATTTTCATTACAAAACGTTCCCAAGTTAGGCCAGTAATTTGGAGCACTGTCTCCATAGTGACACAACAGCTTACGGCTAAGACCAAGCGGAAATATATTGTAAATAGAGTAGTTAAGAGAAAATGAAGCGGTAGCTACAGGTTATACAGATTCCATTTAGAGAGGAGGCATCCAGGTGGCTCTGAATGAGGGAACCATTTCATTTCTTTTCCTCTTCTGCATATGAGACCCTATCTCGCATTGAGTAAATGAGGAGATGAGATAGAGGTGCAAAAAATAAGGTCAGAGTGGAAACAGACGTGTGGAAGATATATCAAGTTATCTCTCAGCCCGAGAACCGCAAGAAAAATCTTTAGAATACCATTTTCTGCCAAGAAGAGAGAGGAATACCTCTCGCTGCATAAAACAGGGACCTCTCTTCCATCACGGATTCACTTCCTTCTCTATATCTCACTCGGATACCCCAGTTCTACCTTTTTCTGCTTTTAAAAGTCGTTCCCAAAGTTAATTTACGATACGTATTTCCGCACTAGGTTAAATTGAGACCCTAAATAAGACAAAAACTTCGGTGTGTGTACTATTAAAAATGTGTGAAATGTAGAGGTTTCGACTTTAATGATTCACTTCTCGAAGTTACGAACAAATAAAATATGTAGAGGAATAGGGAATTTTTCTATCGAATAACAGGGTGTTAGCTCTGCATAGTTATGACAGATATATTGTTTCTATATGTATATTTAGATATATTTATTCAAAGTAATTAAATGAATTTATTTTCTACAGAAACTAGCCTAAATAACTTGAAAATATTTCATTTCATTTCATCTCTTTGGTATTATCTTTGCCATATAAAGTATCAGCTAATTTCATACCTCGTGTAAAACATCTTCTATATGGGTATTTTACAATTAAGGTATTATAAATACAAGAATATTCTTTCCTTCCATTAAATAAAATAACTTTTGTGGTAAAAAAAACAATTGTATGTGTCCTAAATTATAGCAAGTATTATTTTCCATATAAATTTAACAGGCAGATGTAAATATATATTAATTTTCAGAAATAGAAGCCCTTAAGATACTGAGCTACGTTAGAAATCCTATGTACGCTTTAAATGCCAGGATTCAATATATATTTGATTCACAATTTTTTAATGATTTTATTTTATATATCTTGTGCGTTCATTACTTTAATTTTTTATCCTTCTCACTTTAATTCTAAGTTATTGACCGCCAGTTCTTAAAATATTTGCCCGTATTTTCATCATGGGACGAGAAATTTGGAAATTCGCTTATAAAATGAGGGAGAACGTTAATTTCGAAAATTGCTCCTTTGAGCATAATTTGCAGACGAAATTCTCGGGGAAACCCTAGGGTAATATGATCGATGGGGAAAACTCCTATACACGTATTCCTTATTTTCGTGCATTCCTCATAGATGCTGTTACACTATGTCGCCTATGTTCCCTCTGACGTATACTTTTTCTACGTCTATTCTATCATCCTTCTCCTGGTGACGTTTAATGGTTTACTTCGCCATTTCTCATTATTCCGCCCCCTTTCGTCTTACGTCTACGCTTTCTTCCCATTCACTCGGCCGATATATATTTTGACGTGAACCTTTCTCTCCTCACAGCCTCCTTCGCCTCTACCAACGCCTCCTTTCCATATTTCATCTCTGACACCATCCCTCTCGTGCAGTCCATCTTCGTCAACGAGCGTCGATATATTTTGGTTCTTTTTTTACGTTCGATTTTTCGTCCAATTGGGAGTTGAAAGATTTGAATTCGATAGCATCGCGGTGAAGTTTTATTACATTACGTATTGTGCGTTCCATTATGCTGGTCATCGAACGAATGGTTTTAGATTAAATATTTTGTATGTAATAATATTCATTGCCTATATTTGTTAAAGATATTTCTTTATAATGCCGAGGAATTTCTTTTTGCCTTTTATTTAAAGATTTGGAAATACAGTTATCCTTTACAGTAATAATAAGTTAATCTTTTTCTATTGTTACCACGGAAGCTACTGAATTGTTAAGGATAATATATAATTCTTTGACTCATACTACTCCACTCAAGACTTTTACTTCTCCTTTGATCACCTTCTTCATTAATCAGTAATGTGTATGATACTTCATTTCAACTTTGTACAAAATTTTAGACTAGATAGTAATAGGATCGTTTAATAGAAAGTTTTATAGTGTTTCTTAGTATATATGCCATAATCAAGTTCTTCTATTGAACAATAGTACGTAATTTATAATTTAATTCTTAAGGGAATTAAAATTCCGAGAAGAGGTTCAATGATATATGAGAATAACCATTTTAGTGGATTCATTATAATAATTTTAAGATTATTTCAAATTTTCATAAATTTATGATTAATAATAATAATATATTGGCTGTGAATTGAACCTTAAGCTTAAGCTTTTGCATCCTAAAGGTGGCCAATGCTCATTGATTCGGATTAACCCTCCGATGAGGTTGTCAGGGAACCAAATCAGCTCCCGTCTCCTGCGACATGAATCTTCCCGTCTTGTTTCGTTCCCTCTTTTTTCTTCCGAAATCCCCTCTTTCTGCATACGGATCCTTTTCCTCCACATAATCTTCTCCTCCTCCACTCCCTCATTTCCGTCCGCATAAAAATAACATCTCCGAAGCAGTATCACGAGCATACGGAGGAAAAAATGAACTTCAGGAAATCCAGTGCGAGAAAAAAACAGCGCGGGCTGGGAGATAGGGGAGTCATAATGACTGTGCCCTCTATAATGGAGATGAGCAGGATAAGAGAAAGGAAATGGGATGACTAGAAATCTCTCTTTCCCCCGCCTCTCTCTTAAGGCCGGATTTAAGGCCTCCTAGAAGGTGGCGTCGCCTCGCGGAGGGAAGCGTAAACCTTGCCGTGAAGAAAACGCGTAAAATTGGTGCAGTTTTTGCTACGTGGAGTAACGAACTCGGGGATTTTTTTCTTATATATATTTTTCACTCATAAATAGCTCCATTGTTTGGAAATATCGGGACTTAACGTACGCTAGCCATCTACTACGGACTGTTTCATATGTTCCAGCGAAGCAATACTTTTTTTTCGCTTTGATTCTCCCACGCTGGATATGGAAGTCTCCATCGCTTCGCGTTTCATTATCGTTTTTCTTTTTTTTTTCTTTCTCCGAGTGTCCGGAAGCGGATCGGACCTCCACGTGTTTGTCGATTCGTCATTGTTTCCCAGGGATTCATCTCCCCCGAACGTTCCGTGCACTCGAATTTGCGATATTAATCGATACTGTTCTTGTTTAGATCGGTCAGCTCGTATCCCTCAGCTCGGAGTCGTGAGTCGGTGTGGTGTGCATGGTTTCCTGCATGCCGAAATTAGAATGTGGTTTTCATTGGTGTTTTAATCGAAGAAAAACGGTGTCTGTAACTTCATGAGGTATAAATAAGGTTGTGCGAACGTATTTTATTACGGTTGATTTTATACGAATGCCTGTAATATATTCATGAATTACGGTCCACCTATATGTATCCTTTGATGTTCTTTACGTGTAGAATAGTTTTTTATTAATTTGTATAAGATATGTGTCATTGATGTAATTGAAAATGTTACGGATTAGGTATGTATACGTTAAGTTTAAAGTTAAATATGTCCATGTCAACTCCTATACATTTAGATGTTAACAGGGCCAAATCTATATCTTTAGGAGAATCAAATAATTATTATTTTTATTTAATTTACTTTAATTTCCAACATAAACAATTCCGCAAATGTTTCTTAAGAAGATTCATTTATTTTTCAAAAATTCCTTTCATATCATTCAAAATGGTAAAAATGTAATATTTCAGATATTAATTAAAATTATTCTTACTAAATATTATAGTGAAATAAATCATCCGTAAATATGTTCTAATTCAGAATTCATCTACAGCTACATAAAATGTACAAATAAAATCAAACTGTACCACAAAATTCACAGAAGTAGAAACACTCAAGTATGACAATGTTATTCCGACTTATATCTTCCTGTCTTCAATGCAGTAACCCATTCAAAAGAAGCATGAAACCGAATTTCAACTCCGATGCATTCATTCCATTCGTGTGTGTACCCATCTTCCCCTCTCCCGGTTATGGATCCGTACGAATTCAAATTCTCCGCAAATAATTCCCCGAAAACGTATCGCTTCTTATACAGGCAACCCTTTTATTCGCTCGCCCACCTCAAATCTCCTCACAGACTATTTCACAGAGTATTTTTTCCTTAATACCCCTTTTTGCGTCGTAGCCGATTCGGAGGAATTCTGACCCTCAAAAGTTTCCGTTCTGATATCCTTTCCACTCCCATTCCCTTTACCGATAGCATCGCCCATTCCGTAGACGTTTTTCTCTTCCGCTTCGGAGACGATTTTTTCCCGTCCATATTTCCCATTCTTAGCCCTTATTTCGATGGAATTGCGGATCGGAAAAGAGGACCCACTGCAACTGTACAATCGCCGCGGGAAAGATACTCGGGTTTGAATTCCCTTTCGGAGGATTTTAATGGAGCTGTGGAGGTATAAGGTTTTTTTTCCCGGAAACCATACGAAGAGATGTTTAAGTTCACGAGGGTATTCAACGGTGGTGCCCACATCTTTTGGTATTGTGCGGAAGGATTCTGGTATTCAGTCGGTGCTCGTAGGAGTTAATAGACATAAACTTTTGGTAACGTGATATGAGGTTATAAAATTATTTTAAGGGAACAAAATGAACTGATTTATAATATTTTCAAACGGTTTAATGATGTGATAACTGATTCCGTACTGATTCCGAACTTGTTTATTTCAAAATTACGTTGGTAACCAAAAGTAAACAGACATAGATACGTAGACTTGTCAATACAAGAGGAACTCAATTAATTACATTCTAAACTATCTTAACTTTTGTTAATTTATTTTGGAAATATAATTCAGGTTGTTGAATTTAATGAGTAAAAATCCCGGTGCAGCATTAATTTATAATTTATTTCAGATAATAAAGACAATATTTTGCAATATTTATATTATTTATTTAACTTCTAAGTATAATTATTCAACAAGCAGTTGCGTTTTAAAGAGTATTTGAACAATTTAACTCTTAAGTATTTGCATATATACTGTTTAATTTTGATAATCAGGGGCTGTAATGTTTTCGGGACATTTGTAAAAGTATATCTAGTTTTAACTACGTAGTATATGAATCGCTTCTAAATTCTGAGCAGACTTTGCACATTCATTGCCACCGTTTTGAATTCTGAAGAGAGAGTTACGAGACGTCTCGTGCCATCTTTTAGCGGAGCTTGATATCATTTCCTCACTCGAAATTTTCTTTATCTTGCCATCTCTGGAATGTTAAGGAACCAACGCTGACTGTGGTCTTAACCAATTATCGTTTATCTTCCATAAGTAGGTTGACCATATTTACTTTAATCATCCTATATTTAACTATCTACACTCGGATATTTAGAAGCGTAGACGTATGTAATATTATGACTACTAAATTAAAGAGTGTTATTTTAACATAACGTATTTAATTTATCTTCAAACTGATGGTCACCATGCAACTAGAAATATTTTATTTTATAAACCATGACAACTGGTGAGATATTAATGCAATTTTTCAAACTTGTTGTGCTTTTTCATCGCTTTTATATACTTTCATTATCTATACTCAAGATTATTTATAAATTTCTCTGGAAAAGGAAAATATCTCTGAAACTTTACATTAATGTTTAAATATATTTTATCTCTTAATTGCCTTGAGATGAAGATCATCTCCTTACGAATAGAAAAATAGATCATCACTCATAATATTTGTTTTAATACGTTTCAATTCTTCGTTACATCGTATTCTTTTTGAATATCAAAGAAAGCTTTTGATACACCTGAGATCTGAAAATATTTCGTAATCTCTTTCATAATTCATTTAATGAACCTTCCCCAAAAAAATTGTTCGTAAAGACGAAAACAAAATGCGGGGATTTTAACTACCTTCATTTACCAAATGAAGGAAATTTACGTAGCCAATTCATGACGGGCAATATTCTTTCCTCTTCGTAATAGAACCGAATTATCAACCTCCCAATCATATTTTTCTCTGTTTATGCGATCAAAATATCCATTTTTTGCGGTTTTCCCTTCCAATCTTGATCAGCTTAATCTTACGACCAATCAAAAAGGTTGGGCATTCTTAGATAATTAGAAGTTTGGTTCTTAATGAAGTCATTATTTGCTCATAATTGATCGTTTGAAATTCTTTCCTTCATAAGCCTTCTTTTTTTTAGCTCATCAACCACGTTCATGAATGTCGATATAAAAATTTTACTGTTTCATTTACGTAAGGAGTTACGAGGATAAGAAAACCATCACAATCCTATGGCATTTTCAATATCAAAGCCTATTTTACTTTATCTTTTTAGTAGTTAAAAATATTGCATCTCATAGAAAGCTTAAATCGTTAATTGAAATACCTATGAGATATTTTCTTTTCGGTAATTTAATGGCTTTTTATGCTTTGAAAGTTTTGATTCGATACTTTTTTTTAATAATTGGAAATGGAGAAAGGTTACTGCTTGGATTATAGGAAGGTTTCAGATTTATAATTCCTCGTAATTCGTTCTGATATCCGTATTTTTTGGCTTATTCAAAATTAATAAATTCCTGGTTATTTCCCCGGTAACATCCATTATTCCCCATAGCAACCGTACGTAATAAATTAACTCTGTAATAATAATTTTTGAACAGCTGCTGAATATTACATAAACCTTGAACAAAAATGAGATTCTTTTTTTATTTATTTTACAAAACACATGCTGTATTACATCTGCTGTATTAGTTTAGAGCTTTAAAATATATTTAACCGAAAAGAATCTAAAATAGATACGTAACCTTTATTGATAGATTGTATAAACGAGCTATTACTACTATTTTATTAATTGTGATATTTATGTAATTCAATATATACGTACTTTCTCCGGTTAATGTTGTATTATCGTAATAAATATTGTATTTCCTACTAGTCTGGAATCGTAGGTATTGGTACAAAGCGGATGGAACGTATAGAGGCAACATGTTCGCGTTAAAGTAAAAGTGTATTCCCAAGTGCATGATTAGACAATCGCATAAATAGATACGTTCTTTGATCTCTAACAGTGCTTACCTCAAACGCATTGTATGTTTGTATGTTTCCTTTGCATATAATCGAATTCGATTTTGCCCTCCGTTTAGCCCCACGGTCGAGGGAGCAATTGCTAAGACCTTGAACTCTGAAGGGAGAGAGGCCTTCTCTACCCCATTTACATTAATTTTACTCTATAAAACACAATGGCCGGAACCTCCTTCAAATCTCTCCCTGAATACACCTGGCGACCTTTCTAGAACGAGAGGAAAGGGTGACCTCTATAGAGTTGTCACATGTTAGGTTTTTGTTTCTTGGAAATATGTGACTTTAGCAAGAATAGGATGGAATAGAATCCGAGCATTCTTATTGTATTAGTAGAGAGAGGTAAATTTAAATACTTTGTTAAAGAATCTTCGTATCTTGTACTGTGTTTCTTTTCTTCTACAACTCAGAGCAATTTTAGTGAGGAAGTATATTATTGACTAACTAAAGAAGTTGTTTATTTTTATATATTTAGCACAAATTTTACGTATTTAACTGACATTTTAATTGAATTAGCAACGGATATACCGTAGGCCTTTGCATTAAACATGCGTTTTCGTTGCGGGTATGGAATTTTCAAGCACTTGTGTTTTGTTTTATTCAACTATGCTATTATTACAAAATTTTATTTACTATTCAAGAGTAAATCAAGGATATCAGATACTTTTGGAATTTTTTACTTAATTTGATTAATTATTTTACTACATTTTTCTAACTACATGTAAACAGGTGAATTTTGAACTCGTTTTAGAGCCTTCGTAATATATGGAGATATATTTGGTTCTTAAATTTATTAAAATTATGTAATAGAAACACGTTGAGCAGGAAGTGAGAGTAAGCTATTTCAATTGTCATCTAGTACAGCTTTCCTCAATCCCTTTGTCTCTTCCATTTTATTAAATAATTGTATGTATTCAGAGGTTAAGTAGTCGAGAACTAAACTAAATAAAGTACACTGAAAAATTTTCTAATAAAATATACTCGATGAATAAATACGCAAAACTCAAAATTTCTCTCCTTTCCAACATTTTACCATATCCGAGGCTTTTTAACAATTCAAGGCACAGCATTAACTCCGCCATTTAGAAGTGCTTCCAAGAAACATCGTCACGAAGCGGAAAGCGAATCCTGTGACCGTCTCCTCAGTTCTCTTTAATTTCGAGAGGAGGTTTGTAAAAGATCTAGCGGAAATTCCATTAAGGCTCTCGAGACGATGAGACATCTAAGGACTTCCTCTCCCTCAACATCTGCCCTTTGTCCTTTATTGATTCCTCCTTTTGTCTCCTGCATCACGCGTCACTCCACTTACCACCGCAGCATCTCCTGTATCATCTTCAGCTGTCTGCCCAATCGACTCCTTTCTTTCAAACCTTTGTGTGTAACCGCATTCCGATTTCCTCGTTTGGGAGCCTAACTGCTGAAGCGAATAGGTTAGATGTTACAGAGATCAAAAGATGATACATTGCCGTAAAAGATAACCACGGAGGATTATCAATCCAATGATGGTTCGTTGCGGATGTCGTAACAATCGAATCGTGTCTTCCGCTTATTATTTGTGGCTTCTGAAGGCGTTTCTAGTAAGTTTATTTGTTTCTTTTCTCATGGCTGATTTTATTGTCTTTCGCTTGTTATTTTTTGTTTTTAAATATCAAAAATTCGTTATGATCTTTCCTTGATGTTGCTCGAATAGTTCTTCGTGCATGTGCTCTTTTGGGAATATTTTTTTTACGTAATAGGTCCATATCTCTATATTTAATTAGTCTGTTTACACTGGTTATGTTTCACATATACTTATCATTTTTTGGTGTCTGTCAATTCGATTTATACAACTCTTACTTGCAAAAGGAAACGCTGTGTTGACTATTTCATTCTCTTTCTATTTCCGTTAATAGAGTCTACATTAAACATTCACAAGAGAGCAAGCTTCTAAAGAACTAATTCCACTTAGCCTTTCACTAGATGTATTCAAGCGTCGACGTAAATGTAAACATAGGAAAATAAGAGACTTTTATATCGTTCTAAAAGATTCTATTGGGATTCGGCATTGCTTAGTTGTTTCTCTTATTCTTGTTTGTTCTTTCTTTTTTCTTTTATAACGATCAAATCAAATTTCCATCGATTACATAGGTTTTGATGCATAATTGTAATAAATGGCTAAAATATATTTCATTCGGAAGCATTTATTTTAAATGATTAATTCAATCTTATCTTAGTGTATATTTCAGTTTATATTTATAAAATTCTACAATATATGCGTAAATAATACTTCTAAACTCAGAAACAAATTTATATCAGCCAAATTTAAAGTAAATTCAAATATTAAAAATTTAACGTGGCAAAAATAATACTTCGTTATACGGCCTTCTTTCCGATGTCTTTTCACATCTACATAAGTAACCACTATAGTAATTAACCTTTTTACGTAAGATATTATTTTCATCAGCGTCTAAAAATAACATTCACATCCTCACACAGTGGGGTTAATAATTAGCGGCTAATGACGTCGTATTCAATGTTTATTTTGCACGGAACACGATTCTTCTATTACCCTAGCAACCAGCGGAACGTTCTCTCTCGCGAGAGAGACACAAGCAGTATTCATTTCAGCTCCTTTTTTCAATTACCGTTCTCCATTTGCTCTTATGTTTATCCTTCCTATGGGCCTCTGTCCTTTAATTCTGCACTTTTGCTCTCAACGAGGCCGTGATGAGGCCTCGCGTGGGAGGGAAAGTGAAGAGGGGCTGCAGAAGAAAGATCATTAAAAAAAACGATGGCCCTCGAATGTAGGGAGTGGGAAGCCTTGATCTGATAAAAGAGGTGCGTTTTCGTTATTGAGATGAAGAAGGGAGAAACTAAAGTGCCGCTCCTTCGAGAGGAAATTCTCGAGCAATGCGTATTAAGGATTTAAAAAGAGGATTTATCCGATTGGAGAAGAGATTTTTTCCATTTTCAGAGTGCTCAAGATTTGCGCTGTATCGTGAAGATGGCGTTTAATATAAGTATTTATATAAGTTGTGTATTTTGAATATGGTTTCACTTTCAAATAATTAGATAATTATGTTAAGTGACAGAATTAGTATTATTAATAATACGTGAATCTTCTTTTGGGCTGACGAAGACTCGAGCTTTCGATATAAAAAATCGAATTGTACATTCATTTAGATCCAAATAGTTGAGGCTTTGACCCTTATTTGGAATTATTATTAAGTATAATACGATTTATCTCAATTAACCGTTCGATATAACAATGAAAAATTCGATTGTCAAATAATCGATGTATTGTTTGTTCGATAATCGATATATTGTATATTCCATAATCGATATATCGTTCGACAAGAATCGATAGAAAATATCGAAACTAATCGATCCACTGTTTAATTAATCAGTTTCAACCCTTCTCATATTCTGCGTGTGATTTAGTATCAAGCGATTTAATATTCTCTCCTTTTGTAATTTGGAGAACCTAAATTCTTCCTTATTATTTCACCCTCATAACGCTGGGATTTTTTTTGTTTTTTCCTAATTAATTTTCACTTCACTTTGCGTGATATGATTCACAAAATATGGTTGACTTTTTGACCTTCCACGTATTGTGACGGAATTTCCTGGTGATTTTAATGAAATTATGTTCTTTTGTAGCTCTTTATTGAATATTTAAAGGGTAAATGTATGCTTTCCGGAAATTTTAAAAATTAATTCCTTTTTTTATCGAATCGCCGCGTATTCATTGTACTTCCTCGTCCTAAAAATTTTAACATGTTTAAAAGAACGATCACTTTCAGGTGATGGCTTTTAGGAAAACATAATTCATTTTCCATTCACGCCGAATATTTACATTATTTTATTATTTACATTATTAAAATTCGTTACCTCATCGATGATGAACTAAATTGATTATGTTATGGCGATTTTATACTTTCTAAATTAATTAATAGTTGATCAGCCTTTAGACAATATATTGTTTGAATAATTAGAAAAATGTTATTCAATCGACAAGTGTTTTAAGGTTCCATTTTAATATGCTATGTTTTTTTATTTTAAATTTACTCTCAGGTTTAGAGAATAAAAGATTGTTAGCAGACAAACCATAATTTTTCTTAGCCTAATTTTTCTTTACATTTGGTTCGGGAGGATACTAGAAACAGTTTAGATTGTCTGAAAGAAATTGACTCAAGGTAGAAAGTTCTCCAAACCTAGCTCGCTTCTTTTAGTATGCAAATTTTACACATAAATAAGCGATTTTTAATGTCCTTCTTCATGTTAAAAATTCCCAATATTTTCCAATTCAATACATAGTAATTTCTCACATATTCTATATGCAAAATATTCTTGAAATTTGACATTATAAATATAATCATACTTCTTTTTACATTCATACAAACTGTATTTATATTCCCACGAAATAGGCAGATATTGTCAGAGTAACCAAACGGTTATACAGCATCGGATCGGATCCCAAAATCCCGGATACAGTTTAATTAACTCCTCCCCGAGGAGGGATAAGAGATCGATTCCACTTTTTATCACCTCCCATCTCAAAATCTCTTCGGGTTTTCACTCGTCGGTGGCTGAAAAAGTCGGCGTGGTTTTTGCGATAAGCACCCATCGGATGGAACGAAGCTTTAGTATATGCATCCAACCCCTCTCGAGGGACCTCACACTCTCTCCCGGGAACAGAAACGAACTCTTCCCTTCTTTCTCGTGCCATGCAGACAATTCCCTCAACCCGAAAACGCCTCTAATGGTATCGAAAAAGCATTTCCAATCCTTCCGTTAGAGGGCATCTTTTTACTCCCGAAGAGAGCTTCGAGATGGTTAACGAAGGGAGTGTCCCCGCCGCAATGCAGTGGGGAACACACCGTCTCTATGCTCTCTCCCTTTGAGACCCTAACTCTAGTCCAGGCTGCTTGAAAATTTCCCGTGATTTTTTTTCCCGATCCTCAAAAACTCCGGATAGGACCTTTCTTCGCCATCCTCTGAGAACTGCACGTCTACTCTCTCTGTGTGTCCCAACGATGCGAAGGAAGAACTGCAGATCTTGCGTTTTAGAATTTTAATGAGGTGCCCCCCCGAAGTGTAGACGCGGAGTTGGGGATGCTGTCTTGCAGAGCCAGGGGCTCTCCCGTATCTAATTCTGGTTTAGTTAGAAGAGGAAGAATGTTTCATTAAAAGAATGTACAATCAATGAATTAGTAATCAATTTAGAACTTTTAATGTAATTCATCGGCTAAGTTAGGCAGCCATAGCTACATTATATCTACAATCTCTTCAGCATGTATGGAAAACCAATCGTTAGAAGTAAAACTAATTATATGAAGGTAGAGGAATGTAAAAAAAATATTAGGGGCTAAAATATATAACAATAAATTTAGTATTTAATTTTTTTTTTCGTAATATATTTATTTTAATATTAATTAGAAGAATTACTCCTATAGAAATCTGAGTATCGTAAAAATCGTATCATACAACAATGAAATATTCTTAGAATTAAATTAACAAGAGATTTTTTTCGTAGATGAAGATTAATGTATAGATTAAAATCATCTGCAAGCTTCTTTACTGGTAATTCATTGGAACTAAATGGTTTTTCCCAGGAAATGTTTCTCTCGTGTTACGATTAGCCAATCCACTCAGGTCGCCACCGTAAACAGTCGGTATCCAACGCCAGATGACACGAACGTAAAAATAGCAGCGCCTTTTTTAAGTCTCCGATAGCAAAAAGACAATCTGTCATCCATCAGCAAATTTTTTACCACTCGATAAAGTCGAGTACCTACCACGCACGAATGATCTCCCGCCTATCAGATACATTCCACAAACACGCGCCAACTTGCCCATCAATCGCTCACGGCTCGGTGGACGGGAATCAACCCCCGTGTCCCACGGTTCCGATCGGCTCATCAACGCTATGAGCGGTCCAAATTTCATTCCGATTCAATTAACGACGTATCAAACCGCTGGTGTCCCCTCCTGTGGCGGCAAACGTAACCACCGCCTCCGAGGGTGCATTAGGTTACTGGAACGAATTATTTCCTCCTTTGAGTGGAACTGTTTTTTAGGGAATCAACCGATTGGTAAGGGTTGAGCAATTTTCATTACCGCGTAAAAGGTCAGAGGAGGGCGATATGGGAAAGGTATGAGTCCAGGAGGATGAATCAACAGCGATTGCGGATTGGTTGCGGAAAGGAGAAATATCGTCCCACGCCAATTACGAGCTCGAAAAAAAATATGGAGGATGTATCTCGTGATTCAGAGATGAAAAGGACAGGTTTATCTTTTTTTCTTCTCACTTTTAATCGTTTGATAAAAGCGAAATGCTTTCAGGGCTATTAAACCAACGAAGTGGACTTTTGGAAGTGGATTGGGCCTATAACGATACCTATGGAACCGGTGTTTTTTAAAACATCTGAAAAAGGTGTTTTTTTTGTGGAAATATTTGGAATTATTAGCCAGTGCTGTTTGTCATATACCTTTACTTCCGTCAGATGTGCTGACTGATATTTATGGCGAATGTTTGTATCACATGTCAGGTATGATTTATCGCACATGTGCTATATATAAGAATCTATAGAATAGAAGAGAATATCTTCAGGTATTCCAGCTCTAAAATAAACTTAAGCATAGCAATTCTTAAGAAATTAGAAATTAATAAATTAATGAAATTGAATTTTTTATTTTACGTGAGTTCTACTCATCTAGGAAATGATGAAGTAAACAAACTGAATTTTTCACACTTATATTAATCAAAAACAAGGATATAAATCAGAATATATAATTTTAGTTTTATTATCTTTACTTAGTTTGGAAAGAATTAAAATCTTTGAAAAATAGGTAAATAATTCAATATCCTATCTACCTCTCCCAGCCGAATTTAAGTCATAACTTCAATTGATATTGTGATGAAGATGATAATTATAACATCCATTCGTTATTTTACTGATGAATAAAATTGGAAAGAAAGAAAACCTCAAAAAATATATATATTAATATTAATTTTACTCATTGATATCGATGTGTAACCGGTCAGTTTAATCGTTTAAATTCCTTGGTTAGTTCATTTATCTTTCTTTAAAAACCAACGTAATAATTAACTTCCCAAGCATCATCTTCCGCTGTAGTTAATTTGACAGCCGGAAGTAAAAATCCACAATCTCCTTTTTTAATTTAGTTCTAAAGAGATCTTTCTTTTTTAAATTTTGACGATATTTTTCCTTCAATTATTCCCTCACATTTTTTAATAATCCCATCACTTTTCCCTTTTGAATAAATCGCTAATAGGAAGCGTATTTCCTGGATTTGGACCCCTTAAAAACATCCATCACTCCCACAGAACACATCTCATATTTGCCGCGACAGCCCATGCGTGGTAACATTGACCTTTCCAACGGCCCAATTAAAAAGGATCATCAGGGGCGTGGATCGCCTGGAACCTTTCCCGCAGCTTCTACATCCATTTCACGGCGTTACCCTCAACGTGTTCCCGTATCCCTGGGCCGTCGACCAACCCCGTCCTCCAATTAATTGCTTGATTATGGCGTTGATTGATTGGAGCGGAGACGAGCGTGACCCCGGTGGACGCCGAGGTCGTGTTTTCCCGTGCTTTTTCCCCGCTCGTGGTCATTTTCGGGGGGCGACGTGATTGGGGATGGAATGTTTATTGGATTCCCAATATCCGCGTTCCGGGATGCCTTCCGGAGATTCGCGTTGCAGTTAATGGGTGCGAATTACAGTATAGGGAGTAGGGGCACATCCACTGGAGGCGGAAGGTATACGATATAGTGAGCGTACGTAATTGTAGGTGTTCATGAATGAATTTTTTTCGATGCGATGGAGTTATTAAGAATGTCGTAGCGTTTTCATTGATGATGTTTATGGTTGAATGAACTGATTTTTTTATGATTTAATTACTTTTTCCATTTAATGAGAGTAGATTCCATTACAATATTCATTAATTTCATACAGTTTCATTAATCGTTAGAAACTGGTCCTGAAATTGGGCGAAAATAATTTTTAAATCATTGTATATATAAACAAATTTATTTTCTGTAAAGTATATAAAGATATGCTTATCTATCATAGAACATTTTTATTTTCCGTAAATTTTTTTTCTTTCTTTCCAAAGAAAACAACACTCTTTTTTGATGATGAAAGTATTTATATTATATTATAATATGTATTATATTACAATTATGTATTATAAACATGAACTTTCTGTTTCATTATAATTTATATATTATAATTATATCATTAAAGTTTCTTATCTTATTCATAGTTAACAATCAAAATCAACGATTGATGCATCGTAAAATCATATGATATAAACACAACATCCTTCCTTCGAAGGTAGTAATTGAAAAATCATTAGATAACCCCACGAGTTGTGAAATATCGATCAATAAGAATTCTAAAGGTTCCAATAGCCATAAGGATTCCGATTCCCTGCATAAATACTCGAAAGAAAAGACCAATTTATCCCGTACGTATTGAAGATCGCGATGTTCGAACGCATTACCTCCGTGCCATTCAGGAGCGACAACGCCTCTAAGATTCCAATCCGATTACAAGGCGACAGAAGAACACTCGCACATTCTTTAGCATTTCCGACCAATTACCATCGTTTCGCGGAGCTTACGAATTCCCCCCAAAGTACGTAAAGGCGCTTCGCTTTTAAGCAGATTCGAAACCGCTAGCAATTATGGTACACGAGAATTTTCGTGGGCTAACTTCGTTACACGGGGAAGGCTATAACCCCAAACCCTTCGGCTTATCTAACTTGGTAAATATGCACCAGGGAAAGGCTTCTTAATGTGGAATTAATTAGTTGAGTCTTTCGTTCACTCCGCGCCACCAGGTTTGAGCGAATTAATTTTCGACTCTTCCGGGGTTAGGTTAATATTTTAATGGTTCCATGGCGTAGTTTAAGGGGATAGTTAACGTCGAATTCCTTTCTATCTTTTGCCCACTCTTTCTATGGCTTTAGAATTTCTCGTTGCCAGGTTGTCTGTGTTTACTTAGAGACGGCCTACGTTGCCTATGGTAGTAAAATATTCAGCTTTAAATACACTTAAAGTTGGCGATGTACATATGTTATTTGCCTTGTTTTTGTTCCTTATAATACCCATAACGTATCAGGATTTGTCGGCTGCAGATTTCGTATTTTATAGTACGAACATTGCAGGCTGAACAGAATGCCCATCATTTTAAGTTAGATACTCTAAAGACATTCTGTTGTGGCTTCTATATAATGTGCACATTGATTTAGATAGCCAATAGTCAAATTCTTCTTAACGGAACTTAATCTTAGACCAAATATACCAGAATTTATTCCATTAAATTTAATGAAATTCGTTTTGATTTTTAAGGCTACAAAGCAATTTTTATGGTTATTTATAACGATATTTTTCTATTATAATCCTCAAAAAGTTATCAAATATATCAGTTAAATTCCTCTGAAAACGTTTGACGAAATTCTTTGATAGTTATAATTAATTTGTTTTAAAAGATGATAGTTTTAATATACCAAATTCATTAATTTTGCAAACAGAGTTACCTAATTTTATCGCTGAATCATTATTCTAGCCTTATAAATATTGTAAAAATGTCATCATACTTGGTTCAATAATGAACGTGTAATTAGTAGAAGCAGGAATACACATAATGATGCTGTCAGTTGTTGAACTTTTCAGAGGATGAGCTTTATATATTCGATGATTTAAATTTAATTTGAATGTTATTTGTTTGAAAATTCGTTCGTTGTTTATACATGCTAAAGAGAGACTGAGCTTGTTACATTAACGCCATCTTCGGCCAACCCACGTACTCATCCCTCACCTCTCCTTGAAAATCGTGTATAGACATTCAGAAATATTTTTATTTTGTTATCTCTTTTAGCTGATGATACGTAATCTACTACGTATTTGATTGAACTGAATAGACTAATACAATTGACGGAGTATCTTATTTTTGTAATTACACGTTTTCATATGTATTCCATTTTCATTACTTTTTCCTGTAGTGTAAACGATACTATTTCTCCTACGGTAAAAATAATAACCCGCATAGCAACCAAGTTATAATAATAAATAAATACATGGAAACACCAAAATAGGCAAGAATTGAATACGTAATTTTCCAAAGCCGTATAGCAATATATTTTTTTATATTTCAATACATTTGCAATTGAAAAGGATTAATATCGGTGGATTTGAGTTCAATAACTGTATATCTTTGTGAATTTCAATTTGAATTAAAAACAGAATAGGAAATCACATCCTAAAATCGCATTCATTCTTATTCTCTGTTACTTTATTAATCATCGAAAGCTTTAAAAATCCTTTGTCTCGCTTTATTTATCCAACAATTGGAAACTGCATTTATTTCCATCGGGTCTGAATGCAAAAAAATAAATAAATTTCGCACGAATTCGCTCCGCCGAAACATTTCGAAAGTGCATCGAACTTTTGCGTCGTGAAAAATGGAATTTCGGCGACAAAGGGAAAAAACATTTGGGGCATGGAAATTCGGGAGAGCTGCCGATCTAGCGATGAATTTTTCAAAGTGTCTCCGACCGTCTTTTGTCGGCCGGTTTGGTGCTAAGTGCTTTTTAATATTCATCCGTGTGTTTTCCACTCTCATAGGTGTCCACCGACGGAAACGTGACGACATCCACCACAACGCTGACCCCCACAATGCACGACAACGAGAGGACGCTCACGTGTCGTGCAGACAACCCGAGGGTCCAAGGGAGCGCCGAGGAGGACACCTGGAAGATGGACATATACTGTAAGTGTGTCGGGATCTTACCGTGACCCTTGTCGGGAAGAAGACAATTGAGTTTTCCCTAGATTAGTTTTTTTGCTATACAATAAAGATGTTGACTAAAAATTCCTTTTATGATCTCTTTAAAGAACGTTCCATAAGCATGTGAGTGGTACGGATTTTAAATCCCCGTACGAATGGTAGTCAACATTAAAATTTGATAAAGAATTGATAATAAAAGCAGACGCTCAATGTTTTTCTTCTTTGTTCTGTTTTTGGAAATTGCCATATTCCAGCAAAAATAAACATTTACTACTTCTTATTATCATTTTTAAAATTCTTAATTTATTTTTTATATGATTATTATTATTATTCTACACTTAATTATTTATCCAAGTTTCCATTTCCTTTAGATTGAAAAATTTTTGTCAAGTACTAAAGTGTGTATCAAATAAAATTAGCTCATTTTATAGTTCATTTCCTAATTAAATAACAGGCCCTCAACATACTCAAAATAAAAACAACAATTTTGAGTTATAATTTAAAGTCAGTCATAAAAATGATATTGAATGTATCATATATGTTCAGCATAAAGTAAATTATATATCCAATTAAGAAAATATATAAAACTACTCGTAATTAATGCCATAATTTCTATTATATTTACTTATAATAACATCGCCAATAAATATTGTAACTATTTCAACATATTTGTGAGCAAATTTATTTAACAATGTTAGTATTTTCATAAATGTAACGATCCAGTTAAATAGTTTAAAGAATGAATTATTTTTAGTGAACATTTGTATAAATCAGGATTTTAGGAATGATATACAATAACACGTTATACATTTTGGGATATAGGCACTGTAAGCAACGGTTACGCCCTCTTTTTAAAAACACCTTTCCCTGTTCATTTTAGATGGCATTCAGATCGAACGTTCCATCCAACTTCGCAAAATGTTCTTCCATCCTTTTTCCACCCATCTCTTCTCCTTTATGACGAAATTATAAACATCGCCCCATTTTTTGCAGACGTACCAGTCGTTCGGCTCGAGTTGGGGTCCAATCTGAACCCGGAGGACATCGAAGAGGGAGACGATGTTTATTTCGAATGCAAGGTGGACGCCAACCCATTAGCATACAAAGTCGTCTGGAAACACAGCGTAAGTGGCCGCTCCTTTTTTTTTCACTCTCGCAATCCAATTATTCGCGTTGCGTAAACCTGCGCAAAAGCACGATCTGAAAAAAGTGGCGATGTTAAATTGCTCGCGGATTTTTTGATGAACGTGTGCTGCACGAATGGTTCCCGGTTGTTTCGTACTGAAAGCAAATTCGACTGTCTTTTGTTTGTCTTTTGTTTCTCAGTTGGATCGATCGGTCGTATTCTATACGTTGCTTGTCGCACTCATATATATATTTATCGTTTTTGCTAAGAATGGGATGATAGTAATATTTACGTCTCTAACGGAAATTAATCAGATAGGTTTTCGTAATGAGGTTTAATTACGTATCTTCCTATGACCGTTGTTTTTATCTTCTGGAGGCGTATTTATTTGCACGCGTTTTTAATATTATATGATTACTAAACAACATTCATTTAAGGTAAAATGCGTAAAATTCAATCGTATTATATGATCTTTAATCGTATACGAATATATTATGAATTTATGTATTTTGTCTCCTAGGTTACGTTTGTCGATCATTTTCATCTAGGCAAATATGGATTCATGATAACGTATTATAGTAATAAGGATAAACACGAATTGTATTTCGTTAAATATTTTACAATTAATAATCACCGATACAATTTGACTTGAATTTAATTACAACGGTCAAAGTTTGAGTTGTATGTACAGGTATTATTTCTTTCAATAACTCATTATAACATGACGCCATTATTTCGGTAAATAATCACTCGTAAATCCTGTTGTTCTTTACAACTTGTATCACACCTTTGGTAAATAATCAGAACAATAGATTTCGTACAGTATTTAATGTACATTAAATACATTAAAACAATTATTAAAATCATTTGAGTATATGGATATTTAGGAAATTATTATACCGGTGAATTCAAATTAAAGGTCAATCGAATTCAGAGTACTAAAATTAGGACCTTACCCATATTCTTTAGTCATACTCTGTTTCTTTACTTGCTCTCTTCCACAGAAAGTGGTCAAATTTTCATATTTCTTTTATTCCCTGGCTAGAAAAGAAGAAGTCTTTGCAATGGCTTTCCATTTCAGAACAGGCAACTTTCTTCTACACTTTCACGTTTGAAAATTCCGCTTTAGAAACCACGGAAGAATAATTTTTTAAAAAAATTATTACTCTTGCTTTCGAAAACGCCGGGAAAATCTTTAAAAGATAAGCTTCGTCCGCTTTTCCCCACATCTTTCTTATGATTATGCATACTCGAGGAAATACTCTGGCGAAAGAGAATTTTTTATCAGCAAAATCGTCCAATTTGCATGCAAGAGAGCTCAACAATGACTGGAGATTTCCCAAGATGCTCGCCTTTTGGGAAAATAAAGTAGTTCCGAGGGAATGGCGGAGATATTTTCGAGGCATTATATTCTTAAGTGTATTTAGACCGAGTTAAATTTACTTAAAAAGTTTTGTCCCTTTCCTTCGTACGAGAATGAACTCGGCAATCTCACAAAGAGTTTGGTTTCGTTTAATATGATTCACTGCGGCTAGCCTGTGTATATCACGGCTTATTGGCGTGGACGGAAAAAATAACTTCTCTTTGTTGTACTTTGTTAAAATTGTCGCGATATTTTACCGCGTACAATCAGTCGGTTCCTTTGTCTCAATTCCTCTGAATTTTTTTCTCTTTGAGGCTTTTGATTACGGTAAATTTTAGTTATTTATCTAAAATCCCATATTTTAGCATAAATTGATCGCAAAAATAATGTTTGGGGTATATAACTTTTTTATACGCGATAGTCCTTATTGCTAAAATTATAATTTATTGTTCTTTTAGTCATCATTCAGTATTATGAGCTTTAATCCTTACGATTTATCCAATTAGAAGAATGTATTCCCTTAAAATTACGCGTATGCGTATACAGTTCAACATTTCTATTTATTACATTTATCGAATTTAATATTTTCACGTTTTTCCCAAATATTCTTAAAAAATAATATAAATATATATATTTAAGGGAATACCTTACGTCATTTGAGAGAGTAAAAATTACGATTAACCGAAATAATATTTACGAAATCTGTACGTAGGTGTTAAAATACGAGATTCGCTTAAGTTTACTAAAATAAATTCCAGCCTTGTGACCAATGAACTACATTTTAATAACTCGACCAATCGTTCCACTTTAGTATCTATTCATAGCAGCCTATTCTAATATCAAATCTAAATAAAAGCATTTTTAATATATCCTAAAACTTTCCGAACCTCTCAAGCCCAATCCATCCAACACTAATTCTTCTACGACAATCGCGCTCTCAATGAATGCTTCGTTCTATAGATTGATCCATCTGAAACGAGCAGACGCGACGAACGTGCGGCCTTTTATATCAATAGGATACCTCGAGGAGAAAATCCTAGGCAATTTAAACTTTGCGGGGACCTAGTTAGTAAAACTGTTTTGGCGCAGGAGCGCTCTCTCTCTCCCGCTGAGGGAACTAATCAACGCGCCAAGACACAGATATTTGTAAAGTTTGCACGTAACGTGGGATTCTCCCCACGTACTACACTACAGTTCCTCTTTATCTTCAGACCCCATCCACCACTCCCTCTATTTTCCCACCCTCTTCAGTTTCCAGAACTTCCTCGTCCGTCCCATCTTCTCCAATTATTTCACCTATCATTTATATTAATTCGCCTCAGTTTTGCTTCCGTTTCTACGACCCTCTCTTAATTTGCTAATGCTTCGCAGTATAAACAACAAACGGGAGCGGTTGCCAAGTGCCCGGTCCATGTTAATGAGGTAGCGAATAAAGTTCGCTCAGGTCACACGTGATTGGCCCACGATGATAATTGCAGTTAGGGACTCGAGGGAAAACAAGCAAACTATGCCCTCCGCGAAATTAAAATTCGGGAACGCTCGCCTTATGAGAGGAGGCTTCCCTGTATCTGTTCGTTGCGATGTCGTATCGGTGGAAAGGTTTTAATTCACGATGGTCACTTTTCTGTTAATTAAGTATGATGCGTGTTGTAATTGATATCTCTGAGTGTAATAGTTGTGGGATTTGATTAAGTTACGTAGGTATTCAAATTAAGTTGATTTACGAAATTTATTGATTTGAATGACTCTAAGGAGGAGTTTGTGTTTTAAATTAAGGTTGGGAGCTATTCAATCGTTGGCTACAGCATTTAAGAATGAATATAAATACGTTGTCTAAATAAAATAGCTAAATTTGATATAAATTGAAAATTTCAGCATAGTTTATACACATGTATGAGTAGCAGTCTGTGTATTTGAATTATTTAATTCCTTAAAAATTTATCTTAAAATTCTTCGATAAAATCTTGCAGATGAGCTAATTTTATTCGAAGTAAAGTTTGATATAGAAATACTTCTAAAAATGTTTAACGTATGTTTAAAAAATTAAGTAAATGTACTTTTGCATAACCAAAGAATCCTTGAATCTATCAGTATGTTGCGAACAGTAACAACTACAAACGATGGTGTTACTTGGTAAGCTATCCGTACTCATTATTACGTTACAAATACAGCTATGCAACCCTCATTGCCTTTTTCTATCATTCTTCTACAGAATCCTTTTGATTTATGTAATCTTTGTTCCCTTTAGAAAACATATATCACGAATCTTAAACTTCCTGTTCATGTTAAGCAAAGTACTGGTTTATTGATACACTCGTCCCTTCTGTCCCCGGAATCTCTCTCGCACAGTGCAGATTCCTTTTACTTGCGCCGTCGGACGCAATTTGAATATTTGATGGCCCATTTAAGAGAGCGTCCGTTCAATATGGAAATTTCCTACCGTAGAAGTTCTGCCGCTGTTTCCGACGCTGGATCAATCGTACGGAAACTCAGTCTTATTTCGTATCAGAAGGTGCTCTCGCCGTGGACGGGTTTTGCCATCTCCGGTTTGCGATTTCAGAACGTTCCCGCAGTCTCGCGTGATATGCGGGAGTTTTTTTTTTAGGTAAAATATTCAACCTGAGGTCCGATAAAGTTTACTGCCCGATTCCCTAAGGTTCCAATAGGATTCAAGGGGAAAGAGGTTTAATAGGCTAGGTGAGAAATGATTATGCATTTTACCAACAATTTTTTTGGCACTATTAATTGTGTCTATAAAGATCTAAATGCCAATTCAAAAATATATTATTCTTTATTTATTATACGTTTCAAAGAGGCAGAATGTACAAGTGAGGCCTATTAGTGCAGAAAAGGAGTGATATAATGTTTGTGCTTAAAGTATAAGGTTGACCGTATGTTTTATATCCGACAGGCATTGGATCGACTTGTATTATGAGGTTTCGGACTTGTATTAAGAGGTTCAGTAAGTTTCATTCCAAAGAAGTTAGGTTCCTAAACATATACTTGCAAAAACTACAAATGGCTAGAAATAAATTGTTACAAGTTAAAGAAGTAGAAAGAAAGTTTAACCTGGCTTCCCTCTTGCGCGTCTCACATTTTTAAGTTTTTTGTATGCAACATAAACTTGCAAAAAACCTAGCCCTCACATTAAATAGATTAATGTTAGACTTAAACTTTACCTCCCTCAAATATTTTAAAATTTTGGATCCTGAAATACCAGACAATGTAATCATACTTTCCGACGAATTCATTTTTCCTCGATTCACAAACAAAAATTTCCAATTGCCATATACAATAACGAATAGTCACTAACTCTAAACTTTGAAACTAAAGTTTTAACGCACTGTATCTATAGACACTTAAATTAGCTCCTCGTAGACAAAATTATGCTGTTATGCTTTAAAGACCCACCCGAGTTATAATATTCGTTTTATGGAATACGATACGCTATTACGGCCCCATAATTACTCCCCGGTATCTTTCTTTAAAACAAACAATCCTCATTAAACACACGCTCTCCACCCTTTTCAGCTCTCTTTTGTCTTTTTTTACGCCGCCAACAAAATGGCCCCCGGAAAGCAATCCATTAGTGACACCGTATAAAGAGAATAATGACGGATTTATGCGTCACAGGGGCGGAAAATGGCTTCCCGATGTCCAGACGCGCTTTAGCCGTTTCGTCATCCCCGGTCTTGAAATTTCCATATATTAAGGTCAATTGGGCGTCGAAATCGAGCCGAGTGCGAAATTGCGTCACGGTCGAGAGCAATTGGCTAATTATTGAGTGCATAACGCAGTCTGGAGCGATAATCAACGCACTTTGAGCAGAGGTGTCGCGCTCTCTCTTCGTAACGTTGGTCGTAGCGAGGAAGTAATTCGGTGGTGGTCTCTGGTACGATTCAGGAACCCTAGCTTACGTTTTGAGCCATTCGTTTCTTTTAATCCATTTTTTTATTACGTAATAATTTAGGGAATTGAGTATGGTTAAGGAAATGGTCATTTCGTACGAAAACTTGAGACATTTTATGTAAAACATTATCAAATTACGTGGATATTATTATAAAACACGTGCTCTGTATTTCGTATTTTATGCAACTAAAAATTATTTACGTTTTTCCAGAAACTTACGGTCCATAATTTGTATTAAATTCCAAATTTATCGAATAAGTGTTGATATAACAATGATACGGTAAAAATTATAATTGAAAATTATGTTAAAATTAGAAATTATATCATAAATAACCTTATATAGACATAAATATATTACGTAGTTTCTATCGTAATTTAACGATGTTTATTTATTGATTAAAACGTCATAATTAATGAACTTTAAAGTAAAGAGCTAAATTCCTTAAAATGTCCATTCCAAATGGAACCCCTACTTTGACCAGAGAAGACTAAATTGATTCCATTCTCTCCCAATCGTGTTCCAAGGATGAACTGTTTTTATTAATTTCATCGGAGGTTGGAGAATGGGAATCTCTCCTTTACACTGCTTTTCGACGAAAAATGGAATCCCCCTCCTGACTCAATCCAAATCCAAGGGCCCGTTCAAGAGGAATATGATGTGATGGGATTATTCTTCCTTGAAAATTCATCAAGTCCGTTGATTGTTACCATGCACCAAACAGCGAAAACATCTTTCATTATTCATTCAGCGGATACGTATTTTTTCATCATTTTTTTTAATGAGCACGCCTTCCTAAATTGCCTCCACTTTTCGCAAGTCATCGGCGCAAAGAAATTTTTCGCTTTAATTTTTGCCCAAATTCGATTTACATTCCGTACTTAATAATTCCATCAGCGCGGTGCGAATTATATTCGTGTTAAGAATTTCATCGCGTTTCCGTCTTATTAAGTTTTACCGTTCGAAAAAGATTACTCGCGAGTGATAAGTGAAAGGTTTTTGAATTTGTAACACACATACGTTTATCCCTATTCTACAGGATGTTTCAGTCAGATAAAAAAATGTCGTTGATTGATACTTTTCAATTCAAAGGAAATCCACAAAAATTTATAAAATGTAGTAATTTTTGTACTTTTATTACTTAAATATTTAGTTACGATGCAAATAAATCGTCTAAGAAGCTAAGTTATCGTAATTTAAAGTCGAATTTTCCAAAAGTATTCGAAACAGCTGATTCTTACTATCTACCTTGATATAATTACTGAGCTGTTTCTAGGGAAACATATTATTGTTGTCTCTTAGATATTATCGTAGATTATCATTGACTTGTTACCAACAAGTAAAACTCTCTCTAATATGAATTATATTATTTATTCCTAATCTTATTTTAAACATTATTTCAATTGTTTCTTAATAATTATGATAATTTACTTTTGTTGTCAAAAATTGATTTAATCATTTAATTTCACACTTTACGTAGATTATATAGATTACGTAGATTAGATATTTTATTTACGTATACGTAGATTTATGAAATTATAAAAAACAAGGTGGATACATAAAGTTGTTGCGATAGACCTAGACCGCACCTTAACATATCGAAATAATTCATCGCTCGTTTTCCCCTAATAAAAGAATTACTTATTTAGAAATAGAATTTCCGGTACTTCATAACCGGCAAAACAGTTCCCTAATGCATCCGGAGTCCCGCTAACAGGTTTCGCGGGTGAAAATCCAAGAGAGCTTTGTGTACGCGCATCCTTTTTTCCCTTACCCTTTTTTATTTATAAAACGGCACAATGAGACGTAAGTGCTCTGAAAGCACTTTAAATTATTAATGGGACCTTTTTATTTTCACGGAAAATGCACGTGCCGTGAGGGAACCGGTTTTGCCTTTTTTTTATTTCCGTGCAACTTAGTTCGCACCGCCATAGGTGGAATCATAATGGGGAAAATAATCGGATCAATTTCGCGCGAATCCTTTATGTGCAGCGAATGAATACGTCGATCGGTGTGCGAACGGGAACTCATTGTTTGGGTCCTTTCGCAGCTCATTGAGAAGGACTCTGATTTAACATCGCGGTACTTCACTCCGGAGTGGATTCTATGGAAAGAATGTTATAACTTGGAAAGCTATGCAGTCAAGATTTTCTTTTTCCTGGCTTTTTTTCGTCGTTGAAGGTATTCGTGATCCTATGATTTTCTCCACCATTTTTCGTATTTTTTCTTTGCTGGAAGAACTCATGATTTTATAATTGTTCTTCTTATTTCTCCGCTCAATTTTCATTATTCAACATTGATTTTCTTTTATTTTAAATTTACGTGTCCCTGGGAATACCTCTTTTTGTTTAACAGAAAAATTCGATACCGAAAAACATTTTCTAGAGAAAATTCATAATGTATTCACGAAAGTGAAAAGATAGGATATGAATATAATACGAGATTATTACGAGAATATATTGACAGAGGATAATTGTGGATAAAACTTTGTACAATATTTGTTTAATTGCGTTTATTTTCATCATTATAATCGATTATTATTAAATTGTAATATTTTCTTATAAACAGTCTTTTACAAATAATTAAAATCACTTCAGCCAATTTTAGACAATGAAACATCATTAACCTGATATAGGTTACGTTACGGTATTATATAGTATAATACGTTATACGAAGAGTTTTTTTAAGCACAATGATATGTTCAAATCTTCAGAGTAACTAAAGATAAAATATTTTTCTATGAAAAATGTTTTATTTTTCATATTCAATTTTAAAGTTTACACAGACTTCCTGAAACTTCGCAGGTATACGTAAATTAATTCTTATTCCGAGATGGTAACTCGAGTATTATATTTATTCCATTTTATATCTATATTCAGTCAATTTAGAATAAAAGCTAATCTTACTAAAAGTTTAAAGACATCCTGGATCGAAAGTGGTGAATTAACTCTTTTATAACTTTTTTGGTCCCAGAACTATACATGTGGGACATCTATCTGGACGTTAAAAGCAACAATATGTCCGTATTAGATTCATATCTGTATTCTACCGTAATGTAAACGTCACCAACATCACCGACCACGTCTCCGTCAATCTCCAAAGGGTATTACGAGGTCGTTCGGCAACTTTTTATGCCCGTACAAGAGATCATCCCGCGACGCGAAGTACGTGACGAATGGAACAGAACTAAAAGTTCATTTTCACGACCCATTTTGAAGGGTTCGAGGTCATGCGGGAGTCACGCCAGCGGTGGACCCCCCAAGGCCGCCGAAATAATCAATGTGAGTGTCTGTGCAGAAGGTAAACCATGAGAAAGGTAATATATATAGCGAGACTTCCGTATCCAGGAGACATTCATCACCCGTCCGCGCAATAATGGAGCAAGCGGGTGATTGTGTGCATGGAATCTGATTGGCTCCGTCGGAATGGAATTAAACGGCCCCAAACTGTCTTTTCTACGAGAATGCAATCCGCTCTTCTCCGTGAAGTTTCTCGGTTCAATTTTAAGGTATCTGGAGGTGGTCCGCTTCTTTTACGACCTCAGTCCCGCGGAAGGCGGTGCTTCAATAAGTGTCTAAAGATATTGAGTTTGGTGTTGATTGATGGGTCAACCTATTTCCTTGATTAATTTAATTTTTCCGTTTGGGCTATTCGAAAGTTGTATTCATCGTCTTCAGAATATTTATGAAACGATACAGGTGACATTTTCACGTTTAATTTGTAGGGATTTAATCTCGATGAAGGTAATGCAAACTGAGTCACCAAATGTATTAAATTCTGTGATTCTTGTATAGTGAACACGTATCAGTATTCAGTTCAGAAAAATATTAGTGAAATAGACGGATAACATTTAATTGGTCTTGAATCTTTTTTTCCTTTTATTAGTAATTAAAGTTTCACTACTGAGGGTTACATTCGAAGATCAACTAAGCATAAATTTCATAAACATTTACAGTTTGTAAGAGATGTTTCAACTTGCAAATCCTACCAAAAATTTCTTAAATTACTTCACAGAAAAACTTGCGATTAAATAATTTACATTATTATTTTGACGTGAAATTGATATATTCTAATTAACCACAGATTGAAGAGGAATATTCGTAAACTACTGAAATTTCATGTGTTTTAACTAATAACTCATGAAATTGAAGCTAAACTGACTAAACATATGATTTAAGATCTTTCTGAGTAAATTTTACTACCTCATATCCTAATAGGGATGTTCAATTTATTATTTTTAACCAGTTACCTAAGTGTATGTGATTCAAAAGATTTGCATATGAGATTTTCCAAATGAGTATTTCAGTGAGATGGTGTAAGTGAAAAATCCCTAAATTAAATCACCCACTAAGGACTGTGATGGTCCATGAAACAACCTCATCACCACACCTAACCAAAACGTACACACACACGACACACTTAAGTAAGAGCACCGAGGCAACGCGTGTCAAGACGCATAAATTCCCTTCCCATCAGCCCCCGCGCCGCTTGATATATCGCCTCGCATAAACGCAGCCTTGAAAAGCGCGATCAATCCCCACCGCATATGTCCCAACCCCGCTTTTTTTTCCCATCTCGTCCCTGGAAAGAAAGTCAATTCCCACCTGATCCCCACACCCCCTCCCCCTTTCCCGCTCATTTCGGCCAGAAAGATGGGAAAAGACTGCGGGACACCCCTTTCCCGTATATCGCGCGTGGGTCCGCCCCATATGAGTCCTTTGTCCTCTAAACCGGACGCAATAAATGTCCGGGAGTTTGAACGCGCCAAAAGGCGGGGGTGAGTGATGGCCAGCGCCCCTAGCGGCCCCGACGGCAATGATTGAGAGAGAGAGTAGTAAATCTTGGAGAATACCCTTAACACATCTTCTCCTACTGCTCTCTCTCTCTTCAGTTTAATCACGAGAGAGGTCCTCGCAATCGATGCACCCCGAAACTACTTTCGCGCCCAATATTATCGCCACCCAGAGCGCGGGGTTCTCGTGCTGTTATGGCGTTGTTAAGGTGGAATGAAAAGGGTATGAGTTTAGTTTTTGCGCTGGTGATTTAGACTCTTAAAGTGACAGGTCGTAGGGTATGACTTGGTAATGTCTGATGTGGTGTGTCAAGTAGTATGTGATACGTAGCACATGAAGGAGTTACGTTTTATAAAGAGATGGTCTATCTCGAAGCCAACAGTTGTTAGTGATAAATAATGTTCTGCCGAAAGTAATGAATATTTTAAAAGATACGTAACTATTAGCGTAAAAGCTAAAGATTGTGATACATTTATCTGTGTGTTTAATAGCCTAATAATTAGGAGAAATAGAGTAAATAACTACAGTGATATACCGACCCTCTCTATCCTTATTTGAAACTAAAGTATGTCATTCTTAATAAACGGATAACTTTTAAATGTTTATAAAAATGTATTTGAACCAAGGAGACTATTTTGGTGGACGTACGAATGGCATCTACTACAAATTAAGTAATTAATAAATGTTCTTCGTTTACTGAGTATTGCTCCAGTTCACATTTTAAGTCCTTTTCATACCAGAATAAAAATTATTTTTGCTTCGTTTTCCAAGTTGACATATTGAAATGAATATTATTTCTGTACGGTAAACTAAAGAATTTTTGCGATGTAGAATATTTTACATTAAATTTATTCAATATAAGAGACATTAAATCCTTTAAAATGTTCTTTTCATTTATGAATATTATATTTTATAACATCAAAGATATACGTACATTACGATCTGATATAAATTTTTTAATTCTCTGTTCAACTCTTTCTAAACGCGACCTCACGAAATTCATACGAAACTTCAATAAATCCTTTTAATATTTTCATCAAAATTCACGGCATTTAAAAGTGGTTTCGTTGCATATATTTCTTCTCCTGATCCCTGCGTTTCATTCACCTCGGCGCCGGATAACTGTATTTATCTTCCCCTCGTAAATTGAACCTCTTTTTCCGAGGACACCCAAGGCCACCTACTTTCGGTAGGAGGTCTTCATTATGCGGCGGTATTTAAGAGGTGGCGAAAGGGGTATTTTATTCGGCGGGGGACTCATAAGGTCGGAAAAGGATGTGGTAAAAAGGGGCATTAAAAATATCCCCTCTCAACCCCCCTTCTCTCCACGGGAGCCCTTAATATATAAAGGGACCCTGAATTCCACGGGATACCTCCTGCCTCTTCTCTGCTCCTGTTATCCATTTTCCCGTAAGAGGGGGGAAAAAGTTGTTTCGTCGCCATTTACGGGGTGAGTTACTCACCTGATGATAGCAGAAGAACGTTTTTTCATTCGTTCTATGTATCAAAAGTCTTCCTTCAGCAATATTAGATCCAGAATAAATTGTTTTAATTTTCGATTCAGTCGATGTATATTGTTCACGGAGGCTCAATAAAGTTTGCTTTAAATCGTTCCTTTTGTTTGCATTGGAAGCTTGAATACGACGCAATATAAATAAGGTACATTTACTTTTAAATTATGTTACGGTAAAAGAGCGAGAAGGTCGTTCCGTAAACTTCAATCATATATATTATAAATTCAGTTATATTACTGGGATGAATGTACAATTAGGATATCGAATCTAGGATCGTACTTAGTGACAGTTTAGAGTTAACTTCTAATGAAAAGAATTCTGATTCTTTACGATGAAACAAAAGGGAAATTTCAGTGGTTTAGTAATAGTTATCCTTAAATTTCTGTAAGTGGGATATATCAACATCAATAATATTTAGTAAGTCAAAACTACAAAGCTGTTGCTCAAACAGCTTTTCTCTCACTTAAAAATTTATTAACAAGCTATTTCAACCATAAATATTATATAATAATTGAATGCATATTCAACAAATGTCATTCATCATTTAATAACAGGAATTTGTTCAAATTATTCATCATTAATGTATATTTTGATAAATTTTTTCATAGTTCTAAGTTGACTCTTTTGGTATTCATGATATTAGAGACAAATTTATAAACGATGACTGCTTTGATAAATTATTACAATCAGAAAGATTAGAGTTTAAGCTACGTGAATGAATGAATTGGTAGAATATTGAAAGCTCATGGGATGGAAAATCAGCAAGGATATCAGCAAATATGAAAAGAATCAAGGAAATGGATATAGCTATAACTCTAGAAAGGAGGAATTATGGTATAAAAAGAAACCCCGTTAATCGTCAGGTGGGATAATTAATTTCTCTCTCATATTACGTTTTTTCCATGCGTCCAATGTTTTACCCGAGGCGCCATGCATTCACAGCTCAATTAACAAATTAATTCTCTCTGACCTTGGCTTAATTCAAGGCCAGATTCGTTCCCATAGAAACTCACATACGGTGGTTTATTTGTTTATTTTTTATCGGAGTAAATATTGATATATGAAGCACAGGGAAATTATGTAATTGTTGGAAAATTACTTCGATATTTTCAACTTACTTTTATTTTCAAATTATTTCATATATCAACTGTTGAAATTGATATTGTTTTAGGAACTATGTTTATGCAAATATGAAGTTATTATTCTCTATTTCCTGGTAGTATATTACAGCAATTAAATAATGGGTTATAATAAAAAATAATAATGCAAAAACCATTATTATAATGTATCAATATAATATTACTAATCTATATCAATTTAAATATCAATCATAAGTTCCTCAAAATTCTACTTTTTTCTTAAAAAATTTCTCTACAACATGTACGCATTTTAACGATTGAACTGAATATGGATTAATTTAGCAAAAATTTAAGAATTTTTTAAGGAAATAATTTATAGGAGAGATTCTTGAAGGGTAGGTGGTATTAACGAAGATACAGACCATATATTTATTTTTAATTCGTAATATCAGATGGAATTTAAGTCCAGAATTTTATCAAAAGATAATTCTTATATTACTCCAAAAATTTGACATCAAATTAAGTTCAAATACTCTCTCTCTATCGGCATACTTTCACGCATTGTGAGAGTAAGGTTTCAAATTATTCCCCACTCTTAAAACGACAATCACCCAGTAGCCTTCATGCAGACGATTTTCCCAATATAACGGTAGCATTTTCCTTCCATAGAATCACCTTCATTAACCCCCGAACCACTCTCTCCTGGAAAAGGGGGAGTGGCTCGTAAATTCGCAGGGAAAGGGTTTCGAAGAAAGTGCCCTAGACGTTTAAAAATATTCACTCCCGTTCGCTGTCTCTCTCTCACCGTGTCCTTTTATATATATTAAGGGTCCGTCCGTTCGAACGTGTCGTCGCGAGTGGAAGGACTTTCCACGCGTGATATAGGCCCTCCCGACTTTAATATACTTTGATTAGTTTCGCCGGCTCGAGTGCCGTATATTTCCCGTACGAGAGAGAGCTAAGGTCAAGTGTTTCATGTGCAATTGCGTCGAGAGGGAACGGGAACCTCTACTCTCTTTTATATTCTTCGAAAAGGGCGGACGTATATACGTCGCCCTCAAGGATTGGCGTTTCCGACACTTTTTCGGGCCAAATATAAATTAACGTCCCGCCTAATTGATGCTAATGAAATTTCCATTGGGGAAGTCGACCGCCCCCCAGAACGCGTGACTATTAATAATATCTGCGTCAGATGAGGGAATTGATATAAAAAAGGACGTTTTGTCAGAAAGTGAATTCGTTATATTTAGGGAGATATCTTTCTGGTATTTAACGTCCAGTAATGTTACTTAAGAGATGTCTTTAAAGATAATTTTTTTTCATGAAATAGCATCATTTATTATGAAAGTCTTCATGGTAATTGAATAATAATTTGATAAAGGTAATAAAAGTATTATTAGCTAAATTGGAATTTAAGAACGTATGTAAATTTTCAAAAATATACCTTATTGCAGCAACACTCAAAGTAATATTTGAATAATATAAAAAAACAATACGAAAGTCCACAGCCTATCTTTACGAACTTTTACTTTGAATCATTATATAAAAATCTTCGACTTTTGTCTCGCGGAATAATTTGTATCGAAAAGGGAAAGTTAACTAGTTTAAATCCTATATTTCTACTATTCTAGGAAAGCGGAGTTTAATACCTTAAGACACAAAGGAAAGGAAATCGAACCTTCCTCGAATTTAGAATTGGATTGAGTTATTTCTAGAAATTCGTTCTGCAAATTATACATCTGGTTTGGAGATTGATGAGCTCGATAGTACCCAAAAACACGAAAAGAGGAAATGAAGATCGAGTGGTGATAGTATTAATAGAGCTTTCAAACGCGGGGCGGAGGAATCTGCATACTTTGCGAAAATTAAAATGCTTTCTTGAAATTTAGCGCACTGCATTACGGAGAGTCATAAAATATTCAAACCTTCTCAAACCTTAATATTTCATTGCGTGCTAAGTAAATGGAAGGAAAGGAACTAACTGACAACCCTTTAAACTTCGCTAAATATTGTCTGGAAAATTGAAATAATTTCTAAGTTAATTTCGCTTCCCATAACTTGTATGAAGTACCGTCTTTTATAAAGAAATGTACCATAAATTTTGAGTCCAAACCTTTTTATTACCATGAAAAAGTATTATTGTTTATTTAAAGTTAACTGCCTTTTACGGTTATTTATATAGAACAGAGGGAGCGCATAATAAAAATAGTTACATGTAATATAAGGCTATGAAAACAATTGATTTGCTTATTTTCAAATCAAAGAATGAATTAGTATCTGGTTTTTGAGTATTAAAATAATCATACATGTAACAAAAATTCATCGTTTTGGATGATATTTATGTCATTGAATTTATTTGTAATTCGATTTAAACATTCGCTGCTTCACTCAACAAAAAATGTTCGTAAGGTTTAATATATCGATCGATAACATCATATACCTCGTTTTATATCCTATAAATACATTAACTTTTATATACTTATTCATTAATTTACAAGTAAATATATTTTACGCATTTAATATATAATAAGAAGACGATTAATTATTCAGTAAATAATGATCACAATTTGGAATTATGTATCTTCTTTCGCATTTCCTGAACGGTTACAGAATTATATCGAAAATCCATCATTCTATTCTTCAAGTCTTGTCCCTCCCTTCTTTAGTGGATCTTGGAAAGGATTCCCCATAAAAATCATTCATTCCCGAACCGAATAACTAATACCCCTCTCGCAGGAATTGATATATGTCGGCTAAAATCCTACCTCTTGGGATCGCAATGGATTCTAATTAAGAGCGGCTCGTTACTTCTCCGTGAGGGTACATCGGTTGCGTAACATCAAAAAGCCATCCCGTCAGCACCCCGTTCCGAATACACCGCCAACATCGCGGGACGAACCGCGCACCGCTTGGACCCGTTCCAGAAAGGTGTAGCGTAAGAGACTTTTGGCTCACGTTCGGCAAAGAACCATCTCAGGCCTGGAACGCTTGCCAAAGAGCGGATGCTATTTCAAGCTCTCGACTGCAGATAAACCGCCTTCACTTTTAATGATGCCTCCTCGAATGAGTGCGGAAAAATTTTGGTACTCCGCCCGCTTGTTGTAAAATGATTTTTTCGTCCCAAGTGTATTTTTCCCCCGTTCCGCATTTTTCTTTCATAGCTTGTTACCGACCACGCCCCTCCCGCGGTCTTCCCATGTCGTGTTTCCTAGTTCAATATTTCCCATTTTCTTTCAAAGCCAACTTTTTGATGGGCGGATTTTTTTGGAAAATCTCCATGGTTATATCGGAAGGAGTGATTTCAACGATTGGGGAAACGGCGTATTGTCGGACTCCCTGCGGTGGGTAAAAGGATTTTGAATACGATGCTACTGTTTAACGGAGCTAATCTGCCTGAAACGATGCCAACTTTCGTTTCTCCCCAAGTTGTCATTTTGAAAAATTTTGAATATCCGAACCGGTCTGAGGTTTTTCGTATTCAAGCAGATTTTATGGGGGCTATAAAACAATGCTTTCTGGTCTTTGTCGTATTCCATGACGATTCTCGTGAGTTTCTAGACGTCTAAAGTAAGGGCAATTGCTAAATTGCTTCTCTTTCAACTTGTTCAATCCACACAGAATTTTTGACAATTTCAAATGTCGACATCCATGTAGATTGATCAGATAATAATAATCTCTCTCTCATTCATAGATCTTACGAGTACTTATCTCAAGATCTAATATGATACTTGTACTCGTATGTATATTTCGAAAAGAAAATTGAATAATATGAGATTCTTTTCTCACACGAAACTGTAGGTAGAAGTACCTGTATCCTTCTAGTTTGATATTAAAATTTAATGATATTTTAAATTCCTGAGATTTAAGATTTTTTGTGTGCCTCCATTGTGACCGTGCTCATTTTATTCGATAAAATTTTTTCCTTAGCTAATACGACAATTTTATTCGTATATGAATGGGGGACAATATGTTATCGAACTTCCTCAAAGCCAATCGGATATGCTCTCAAGGCTCTATCTTCACCTGCACACTCCTTGCACTAAGATCTAACTCTTCCATTTCATCTTTCAATACAATTCGGAGCCAATTTCCTCAAGTATTCAGGGTCCAACCTTTCACCTGCGAGACGGTATCTAAGGCATCATCTTCCGCGGATGAGCCGATGGAAATGCGCTGATCCGGAAACTTTAATAAATGATGATTTCGGTGGAAGTAATACGTTGGATGAGTAGACGTAAATGGATCAGCGAAGGAACGAGTCTGAGTAGAAAATTTCAGATCGGTTAATGGATCCAAATATGAAACCTTTAACGTCAGAGAATGGATTAGTTTTATAAGGAACGTTCTCATCGTTTCATCGAGGAGCACATCCGAAATTCTGCCTCAAGACGCCTCTGAAAGCTCTACTTATCCATTTCTCAAAAATACGTATTAATTGAATCCATAATGGAAAATGAAGCTAACGAGTCTACCAATGTGTCTTAATTGCCGTGTTAGACGATTGTTATGGCAAGCAATGTTTGGAGTAGGATAATGGAAAGCACTTCCTATGAGGGATGGATTGATTTTTAACGAGCGCATTGATTCTAAAATAATTCTGAGCGTAAATTATACGGAATGCTAATGGATTTTGAGATTTAAAGTCGGAAATTGGGATAATATACCTTCTTAGCTAAATTTTACTTAGTTTCAATACCTTTTTATGTAAAAAACAAGTCTAATTGTAACAAGTGAAGTAATGTATTTTAATGAATCGCACGTAAACTTTTTATATTTATTAAGACGGATTTGGCGACCGTTGCATCTAACTGGATTCAAACCCGCTAACAATAGTATTTCATGAGGGTGCCTCGACCCACTCGGCCAACTACTGGAACGTTTAAAGGCGCTCAAAATTTGCCTTTGTGTAGTCCATTCATAACCCCTCCCCTCCCATTAAGAGTATACAGATTACGTAAGCTAGTCTAAGAAAGGCCTTGGTCCTAATTCTAGCCTCCCCCCTTACAAGACAGATTCCATCGGACCAAGGGAATTGGATGTACGCACTTTCAAGCCCTTATCTTCTGAGTTGACTTGCCCCCCCCTCCCTCTCCACCTTATTGGTCCTTCAAGCATTCCATGAGGTGCTCTGCAAAATACCGTGGCAATTTTCTGATTGAGTCCAGCCATGAGTGACTAGGGGTCCCTTCCTTTTCATGATCTTCCTCTTAAGATCGAAATGAAGATGCTCTGTGATGGGAAAGATGAAAAGGAAATGATTTCGCAGTTCGAAATGCATTATAGGAATCAGGAGTCCCCTTTGATTTGCTACTTAGAAGATAATATGGAGGAATTTAATTTACCACACGTAATATTTAAGCAGAATAGGTTTATTAACACGTTTCGGCATCTTCTAGGACGAATCTATGGTAATAAATAGAATGGATTCTACCCCTATTCTTTGAATTTGTCATTTATTGAACTTTACTTAGAGACGATTACTTTGATCTTTAAGTTTTTGCTATTAATTAAGAGAAGTTTTTGGAAATATATTAATTACGAGATCATTTCACCTTCTGAAGTTATATAAATACGTATTGGGATTCCCATACCGTCCATACTGTAAACATGTACCATAGGCTGCATTAGATTAAGGGAATAGAAGCTGTGCTCTTTGCATCGCGTTCGAAGAATTCTTTTGCAGGCAGTAGATCCATTCCATCTCTACTTTATTCTTTCAATTCCCAGGCCTACCGCTTCGTGCAACATATCCCATCGCGAGAAAATGTACATCCGCCCTTCACTTTGATCATTTCCCGCGGATTAAGAAGGTATATATCTCTCTTCCAGAATTACTTGATGGTCGAGAAAGTGGATATCCTTCGGAAATAAAAAACCGGATTCCGGATTAATTACGCTCTCTCTCACGTAAATGAACATAGCGAGGTCACGTGACCACGATTTTCCCGCGACGTACGCGATTCCAATCCCGATCATGAAAGGTGTGTTCTTCTTGCTCTTTCGCACATCCGTTTCATTTGTAATAATTTTTCCGCGCTTCCAAAGGCCCCGGGGACGCGTTCGAAGCGAGTGTGAATGATTGGATTAAAAAAGTGGAGATCTGGCGCTTTTTCATAAAACGCATTTGTTGATTACATTCTCGACCGCGGGCGAGTGTGGATTATGTCGTCTCTTTCCAATGTAATCCTACGTCGAGGTTATCTACGCTCTAGAATAATTTGATGTCTCCTTGTGAATGCGATTTGCGATGAGTTTTGCTCTCGATAACGGTGTTTCCCTTTCTAATTTTTTCGACGTGAAAGTATGTGGAATTAATAAGTCCACGCAAGTTATTCTGATTCATGATGAAGAGCATCAGAACTCAGATGGATATTCTTTTTAATTGAATTTATGTTAAATATCTATATTAAGACTAGGTAAACAAGAGAGTTTGGAATAGCATTTTTTCTATAATTTCTTTCCCGAGGATGATATGATATTGGTAGTATTTATATTATCGACATCCAATAACTTAGGCTTCATATTAGAAGTTTTTAGAAATGCGTAATTCTATTGATGTGATTTGCATACATTGCACCATATACTGGTATAGGCAATGTTTTGATATAATTTTGATGGATAATTTATCCACTTACAATAAGCTAAAGATAGATTATTATCATGAATGCGAAGTTTTTTTTACTAATTTATTGATCAGTCCTTTAACTTAACTCGAGGCTGAATATGGCAATTGGAAAATATAATAGTAAAATATTCCGATTTTAATGTTTAATATTATATCGATTAAAATAAATTCAGTGAAGAATGAATCGTAAAGTTGACTAAGAGTAGCAAATTCCATTACTCCAAATTTACGATTAAAATGATACTTCCATTTGATTCATAATAATATTTTCATTCAAATAAACCGTGTGCACGATTTTCAACCAAACATTAACACACTACGTTACAGTCGCTCCTCAAAACGACTGAATAACTTTCCCCTTTACAAATAAGCAACTCGTAATCGCCTCAAGGTCCAGCTCTCGGCCCCACATCCTTATTCCCAACAATTCAGGAACTCGTCTGGAAGGAAGCGATGCCAAAGATGGAACCCAACATGCTAAAATAATATCGCGCATAATGTCCGTTTTCGAGGCGGAGAAATCCGTAAGGAAACCATCCCTTCTAGCCTATCTTTGGACCATGGAAAAATCCCAGCGGAAGGATCTTTAGAGACCCTCCCATTCGTTAAACATTCAAAGTATGAATAATAAAAGGGATGTTTTCGAGAATGGGTGGCCCCTGGAGGCGAACGACAAGGGTTTTTGGAAGATGGTTATTCCGAGTGAGTGACATCTAACTGCCGGACTCCGCCCACACTCCTCCACCGCGGGGAAGAAAAATTCGCCTCCCCCCGCATTCCCCCTGGGCCCTAGCCCGCCGGGCCTACTCCGACGCCCCTCTAAGCGGTGCTTCCCGGTTAAGGTCGGTGTTACCCCACGGGAAGATGAATGAGGACCGAGGTGGTCGCCTGGCACAATGAGAGATCGACTTAAATGTTTCTCTCTCTTCCAACCCCGTCGTTCCCTCCTCTTGCCATGAGTAACCCTTTCTAATACTCTTACCCACTTCCCATCTTCCTCTACCTTGGTGGTCTATGATTATAGAAGGTGTTTATGTGTGGAGTCAAATATTAGGAATTGAAGTAGGAAGTTTAGTGAAGAACCTTTTATGAGGTGATGGGAATTCCCCTACGTCTTTGATTTGCCATCATCATAGACGTCTTTGTACAAAGAAAAGGTTCTAATAAGTTCTTAAAAGCAGAAAATGGTTTTTTCCCTATTTCATTTATTTATAGGATTGAGGTGATTTAAAACCTTAACTCACGTAATGTTTCAGAACAAAATTCACTTTATAATTATTTGTCAGATGGTAACAAAAAATTATATTCAGGTAATATATTATGAATTATAATCGATAAAACAAACAACAATCAAATTCTATATCTGTGATTTACGAGTAACATGAATAGATATTTTTCATATTCTGCTATTTTTAATATTTCCTCTTTTTTTGGCATTTTTCATCGCATTAATTGCGTGTGATGAATCTAAGGTCTATTATGACTAAATTTAATTTTGATTTTTATAAGCTTTATTGATCGTTGCATTCGTGGGATTCCTAAAGGGGATTTCGTGTTTATTTTCCGATACGAGAATTAAAAAGGTTTAATAATATACAATTTATATGCATATATATATTTTTTTACTCAAATAAGATTTCCGTTGCCATTTAAAATTACGCATCAAAATTAAAGCTTTATCTGCATTAATATTTTCATTAGACAGTGTAAATTTAAATTTCAAATTCCCTGTCATCACAGTCGTCCTTGTGAATTTACCGTACTAAATTTTTCCGTTCTGAGAAATATATCTTCGTAGCAAGTCCTCCCATTGGAGGAAAGACTGCAGTTACAGTTTGCGCGGCTGTATTTCAGCACGACTTGTAAACATCCATATCACAAACCGCTTCTCCAGATAACGCATAACTTTTCCATCATTGATTGCCTGATTTACACCGCTGCGACGCCGACCATAAATCGGCGCTAAGTTCTTATCTACGAACGGCAATTGTATAAATTCTTAAAGGAGTACACACACTCGCGATAGCGCCAAAGTGTTGCTGTGAAATACAACCCAGACGTCACCTTGGCAACCCATAGGTCGACAACTCATCCCCGAATAGGCAATAGCGAGGATTCGTGGACGATAAGGAATAAGTAGCGGACCTCCTCACACTTTATTACCCGTCGTCAATCATGGTTCGAGACCACCTCCCTTCGGGAGACCGAACTCGACTAGGGGATGGCCATTTTTCCTCCGAAACTAATTGAAATCTGAACGAAGAGTTAGCGTCCCACGCCCTCAATTTATAGCTCCGTTATTTTATCCTTTTTTTATTTATTTCCGGGACTCAATCCGTCGGTAGATACAGCAGCGGTACCCTTCAGTCGAACGGATGACCTCTCGCAGTCCCTTTTTAGCTCTTCTCTCGCCCTTTGCTTCGTTCCGCCAATTTTATTTCCCGGGAAGGCCCAAATGCCATCCGAACTGTTTTCCCGTCCCCTTCATATCTATTTGCGACCCGATGGCACTTCCACCCTCTGCAAACATTTCAGGTTAAAGGGGTCACTCTCCCGGTGCATATGCGTCCCCGATTCCACGACAGATTTTAGGCCGAGTTTTGTAGTAGCCATCACCTGCTTATGAGCTGGTTTTGGTGTGACTGGAAGGAATTATTGGATGAATTAGTGTTGTGTGTAATGTGTGCGTCTATAGTAGGGTGTGACGAATTACAATGGTCGGTGAGAAACTCGAAAATACTTTTGTTTTTATACATCCGTGCAATAATGGTTAGCAATTACTCATTGCTGATATTATGAACAGCTAAGTTTCGACATTTTAAGCTATAATGCTTGGTTTTATTTCTCTCTATATGAAGAACTTGGTACCTGAGGTTTCCTCAATTTATAAAGCTATTATTTATGGGTCATTGTAATAGAATGAATTAATTTCTGTTCAATGAAATGTATTTCTGTTAACTTTGAAATTATGAAGGGATATTATTAAAGTTTGTCATAGAAGAGTAAGTATTTTGATTATCAAGGGAAAAATACGATAGTAGTTGAATGTTTTTCGATGCATCAACACAGACGAGAGTAAATAAACGTTAATTATTATTCCAAAAATAGTTTCCTGTAACAAATAGTTAATTACCCTTAAAGGTTTAAAATTATTCCACTACCAGTAAATTAAGTACCTGTATACGAAATTGGATCCATAGAAAAAAAGGAGAAGTTTCATTTAGCGCAGTGAAGAATTGTTTTAATTTATTTTTAATGTCAGTATTAGGATAACTTGCCTCTTCTTTCAGTCCGTTGCTTCCTTCTCTTAACCTTTCAACCAGAAAACAAGTCAACCCAAAAGTTCTTCCCAACGTTTCCCCTCCATGGCTCTTTCAAGTTTCTAGAGCACTTACGTAGAAACAGGTTTCTACGAAGGCACGTGTTTAATATTTTCCACTCAAGTAATAGAATGTCCGGCATCGGATGACCGCACTATATGAAAGCATCGTATATTTCCAGTAGTTTTCGATTTTGGTCAGTTCTGAGAGTTTTTAATTAATTCCATTAATTAGTTTTCTCTACATCTAAATTGTGGTGTAAGTACTCATAACTTTGGGGCGGGTTCTGGTTTTATTCTATACATCAACGTTGATGCACCTGTTCACATGATACTTTCATACGAATATATGTTTATATTTGCTAAAATAGATCCTATATTAGTATTTTTCCTAATTCATGATGTTTAAATATTTTTAATTGGTTAGAGGTAGAATTATTTTATTCATAGCCAATATAAATAAAAATAGACGATGAAGTTTTAAAGTATGGAAAATTTCACAATTTCTGAGAAGAATAACGATATTATTTTTAATAAAATATTCAGTGATTTCAATTTTAAACCAAGATATTTCAGTGATATTCAGTTTTCCATGAACTTTATCAAATATAAATTCAATGATTCTAAAGATAGTAGCGTTGATATAATACGAAATTTAATCTAGGAACCTATTTTCACAGCGGAGGCTCGAGCAAAATTTTATCCATTTTCCTAAAACGTGCGAGAATTTTCAATTCGGGCCACTCTTGCAGAATGGCGATGCCCTCCTTCGAACTGCTCTATCCACAGTTGAATCTAGGAATCTATAGAGTGATTTAGAGATGTGCACTTTTCTATCATTCCGTTGCTTACCCAGCCATCTCTTTTCAAAAGTTTCAATCTTTATACTTCCATTACCTTATCATATACGTGTTTTAGTGAAATCCTATTTATTCAGTCTCAGTTAAATACACGCCCTGCATCAAGGGCGACTTGATCTTCAATAATTTTTCCTTTACGTAATTCAACAGATTTTTGACGTCATGTGAATATTGTGGATAAAATAATCAATGTTTTGCACTCACAGTATTAAAACTTTATTTCAAAGTTAAGATTTTATCATTTAAGAAATTAAGTAAAACAATGGTCAATTTTTATCTATTTCAATCTAGGAATCGATGCAATCCTTTTTTGTTAACATGATTGCCTAAGTTCTCTCAGAAGTTCAGTTCTTATAGGGCAATGATGAGCTAAAATGATTCTTTCTTTTCCAGCTTAACCATTCTTGATAGCTTCATCTGAAGCTATTTTTTCTATTTATTTAATTAATCATTTTCGTAGATTAAAACCTTCAGCACAAATTTGAAAGGCAGGAAAGGTTTCTAGAAGTATAATATTTATCAACGTTAGATTTTTTCCTATCGAGAAAATATAAGTCAACGCAAAGAGAAATTTCTACGGAAAGAAAAATATATATATCAGAACAACTGAGGCATTTAATTAGAATTTGAGCACAGCTGATGTGCAGTCAAGTTTCAATAAACTACGCAAAAGAAGCTATACTTTAAGTATTCACCCTAGCTCCCTCTCAAGTCCACAATCCCTTAGAACCACTCGCAGTCTAAACTTTTTTTCTCGCTATCTTCATCTCCGTCTGTCTCTCTTATCTGAATCTCTTCACCCCATCATTTTTATTGTTCTGCGCTCTTAGATCCCTTTCTCTCCTTTATGTACCCACCCACGACTCTCTTCGGGAGATCTACTTCTTTTCCATTCTCTGAAATCGTCCTAGCGATTCCATTTACTAATTCGTCGCTAGATCTCCTACGCAGAGTCGAGTTTCTGCCATCAGACGGGTCTCATACTCATTTCCCTCTCTCTTCAAGGATGGATTATCTTAAATGATAGATCAAAAATACGAGAAATATGAGAGTTTTTAGGTAACCTTACGTGTTTTTTAGTTTATAGTATATAGTATATAGTTATATATATAGTATAGTATATAGTTCTCTGCAGAGTTTCTTTGAAGTTGTTTATTTGTATCGCGTTGCCATGCAGTTAGTAAATGGATATTTCAGTTCAGATGTGGAATGCTCCCTCGTTTTTCACGTTAAGGTTCTTTCTGTTTATCGTTTCCTTAAAGCTAAAGTTCTCTTAATAAATGTTATTTTCGTTGATTTAGTTTGCTCATCTGATGATTGAACCAAAATATAAGCTCGAGAAAGAGAAGGCGTTACAAATTCGTGCTGAATCTTCATTACATCGAACTTTTTCCTTCATTCTCTAGTATAGCTTTTTCAGATTAAATTAATTGCACCATTAATTAGATTAGCTTCGATTTTCTAGCATAATCCATCTGTTGTGCATTAAGAAGCATTAAAGTAACTTAATTTTATCATTTCGTTAATTATTAATACGTAATATTTAAAGAAAATTCAGTTGAATATTTGTATTATTCGCACAATTATAATTTCTACTCACCCTCATAATACTCATGGATAAGTACTCTTTCTAGCTTTAACACTCATTCCAGAACGATGAAAATTTTTTCCAGGATTTGCTACGATAATCAACAGCGTTTTCCCTAACCCCAAATACTTCCTTCCTATGAAATCTAGTCCCTTGAAATCTCCAACCCTTTTCATGCATTCACTTCTACGCCTCCCGAATTCCGCCGGACTTCATACACCTCATCCTTCCGAATTCCATCCCCCAGCGCAATCCGCAATAGCGCCACCTGAAAACAATTAACGCAATTGCTTCTAATTGCCTCGCGCAGAGAATTTCGGGCAGCGCGTAATGGACCAGAATTCTTTCTCCTCGCCCCTGTATACCGTTCTGTTTCCATTATTCCGCCTACATCTCGAGTCGCTAATCTCTCTTTTATGCTTAGTATTGTTTTTAATTCCCAGCCCATTATGTTTGTCTTCGTATCGGGAACATTTCCTGGTTATTTTTTCACCTCTTTTCATAGCGATACGGTACTTTTTTAGCCACCCTAATGCGCTCCTAGGGCAGTTTGGGGGAACTAACTGGACTCGTGTGGGATGTACCTCGTTTTGACCACGTTTTTTTCCACCGAATTCAAAGGAAGTGTAAAAGGCATGTTATCGAATACTCTTCACCAATCGTCCTTTACATTTAATGATAATTCAAAATACCTAAAGGTTCACAGTCTGTTTTGATAGAATATATTTAATCTATTGTCCAAGACTTAGATTTCACATCGTATTACTTGCACCAAATTATTTAATTCGTACAGATAATTTACGAAAAATCATTCTTATTTTTATTTCTAATTTATTTCAAAAATTGATTGAAAGGATTTTTCGTTTATATTTGTTCTGTTTATGGTCAAAATTCGGTTGTGTAATCCTGATCATACTTTTTAGGAGAAAGTAGTCTATCTAGATGAATAGGATTGGCCTTACATTCATTTCCAGATTTGTATAACATCCACGATAAAAATAATGATACCTAGTTGTAATTTAAATGGAACTTCATTATTCAGTTTGCTTTCGTATAATTTGAACCAATTTACGAAAATGAGATAGAAGATTAGATCACGTTTGAGATCATGTAAGACTGGATGTATTACGACGCATAAATACATTGAACATTCAATATATGCCCATCCCACATCTTACTATACCAAATTACAGGTCGTACATTATACCTCAATCTTACCCTCCAACCATTTTTTGCCACCCTGCTAGGAATCCACCCAGATAAATTAAGCGCGAAATATATACGGACGTTGGGCCGCCATCAATTCAACCCAAAGCTCGGGAGTTTATTATTCAATCGAGGAGGCGATGAATTCCTCGCAGAAAGCGGAATGGAAATTCGGTTAAAAAGTATTCCATTGTCGCCGATGATCCGTGAGCCAAAGCATTCCTCCATCACCCATCTATGCCTTCCTTTTATCGCTCATCCACGGAGCTTTTTATTCATCATCCGCGGACGTATAGCATAGCAAGTTCCAAAAAAAATAACCCGCTATCTCCACGCGTTGCATCGCGATGATTCTATTCATAAATTCCCGGGATTTCGCGTGTTCAACCCCACCGTGGTACCGTGGATTTCCCTCGGGTCTCAATCCACCCACACCCCCCGAGGAAAATTCTCTAAATAATTAACGGGCGTTATGGTAACGAAAGCGGTATCCCTGTTTTCTAACGCGCTAAGCCGATAGTGCGAAATCACATCAAAGGTCGTCCTAAACGCGAATGGGTCTCCCTAATTAGTTCTAGTGCGAGGATAAACTTTCGAATCGGGAGGATCATGATTAATTCTCCGATTCCCCTTTGAAGTCTCCTTGGGTTATGTGTTTATGTTAATTTCAGGGCAGCGTTCGGGGAGTGAATTGCACGTTCTAGGTTTTTTTATGTTTACGAAAATATTTGTAGTTGATTATTCCCCAGGCTATCGGTTTCAGCTGCAGAAATAGTTTTATGGAGGATTATTGCGTGTTATTATTGTCTAGTTTTAAGATCCATGGGTGTTTGTCGTTAATGTTAATGCCTTTCACTCCATGTTGAACGAACTTTGTCGTAGTTTCATTTATGTGTTCTTGTTTTGGTTTCCAATTGCACAAATTGTTATGATAAAACAATAATATTAATGCTCTGATCGTTGAAAGAAATCAGTACCTTCCTACAATTATTTAACGATGAATGATGCACAGCAAAGTATAACTGCTACTCTATTAGCAGTCGTTTATTGTATTCAATTATCTAGTAAACAAATATGTTGATAATTTAGGATGTTATGTTACTGAAAAGAGATGACTATTGATTATCATATACGAATTTATTCAAAGTTCGTACGTAAAATATAATATAATTCAATATTCATGTATTTAGAAAAAGGTTAGGTTATATGTAGTTAATTTACTTTAATTAGGATGCCAGTTTTTGATTAATTTAAAAATGAATTGTCACTATTAATCGTAAAGTTGATGATTCATAAGTAGCAAGTGAAAGTTGATTTTCCTTGTAAAAATACTTACGAGTGAGATAATGATTTTCACAAGGATACATCTCGTTGAAACACACATCTCGTACCACACACCTGGTTCTCTGGCACCATTTACATTCCATGGCATTCGCATACCATACATTCCGGTTCAGCATCGTAGTCGACATCTGTTTACATTCGCCCAATGCCAAACTAAAAACGTCACTGAAGTTTCCCCCTCTCTCCACCCACTCCCGAAGGGCGCTGTTAGTCAACGTGTCCGATTTTCTTCGATCTATTAAATCTATGGGGCGTGGAGAAGACGAAATGGTCTGCGAAGAGAAACATAAAGAGAGATTGGGATTAATTCCTGGCGCATTGTTCGCCTCGTGACTTCGCCTCGAACTGTGTGGCTAATTAAGAGGAAAAGGGATTTATAGCCGTGTTCAGGAGGCGTGTGTGTCACTCTATCACACGCTCTCCCCCCAAAACTGGGCCTCTTTCCCTTAACTGTCTCCACTGCCCCGTTTCTTGCGATCCTATTCGTTTAGGGTTTTCTAAGTTAGGTTTCACTACGTTATCCATTTTTTGACCCACTAAAAATCTCTTGGAGGAACTTGGTAAAAATTAACTTGAAACCTGGAGTTGATTTATACATTTTTAATATAAATTAGAATGTTTCCTAGCTGTAATAAGATAAAACTATGTCCATTAGAACGCCAATATGTAACTCATAGCACTCATTCAAATGTAGTAAAATAAATCGTTTTCTAAAGAGTTAGTTAAGCCTTAGAAATTAATTCCTAGTAAGTTAAACATTATTTTATATTCCAGTATTTAATTCTAGCAGAAAATGATAATTAATAATTTATCTATTATAAGTTTTATTTAATTAAGTCGTTGATAAATTCTTGTTGAGATAGCTTATTTGTAATATGAACGCTTTAATAACTGAAACTGTAAGCGTAAGAGAAGACGTCAAATTATTTTTTCATGCTCCTACTGTGCTAAAAACAAAACTTAATCTTCTCGTTTTATTAATGATTCACTTCATATCAAACTAAGCTCAAATATAATCAACAATAATTCGGTCAACGTTACATTAATAATTGCAGCCATGATTTATCGAAAATTATAATGAATCCTATATTAAAAAATCTTCATCTCATAGAATAATTTCTGAATTTAAATTAATCTACACAGCACTAAGAATAAAAACATTTGGACCATTACTAATCATGGCGCCTTATAATTGGACTCAACAGACATAGCAGTAAGTTATGCCCATTTAATTAGGGAGAACAAAGAATGACTGGAATTTAAGAAGTTCTAGACATCTTTCTTCAATTCGAAATCGTTCTAAAGGAAGTAATTAGGAGCAGCGATTTAGTACTTTCAATATGAAAGGTTCCGTCGCGATTATCGATTGGATTATCAAATGCATTGACGCAAATAAATTCCCGAAGTATTCTCGAGCTAAACCGGCCAAATTATTGGACGAATCGTATTCATTGGTAAATTTATCCGCATCTGCCACTCAGCGACGGACGTGATAGAATATCGAGGGCGCAAGAGCGTTAACGATGCTTATCCGTTACGATTCGAGTTTCGATACGAGATATAATCGATGCAGAAAATCGCATTTCGATTCGATATTAGGCGAGCTCTCATACTCCGGAGCGGATGTGCCAAAATAAAAGAGGGCTTTAAGGAGACGGAAACGCATTTTTAATGACTCAAGATGGCGTTGGAACGCATCGGGAAAAAGGAAACAGTGCACTGTCGCGAGAAAACAAACACGAAACGCATCTCTCTCTCGGGGAAAGAGGTATCGATCAGTCGAAGGGATATCGACCTCCCATCTCGAATCCGTCTTTGTCAGAAAAATAGAAAGAGCGGGAAAAAACAAAAGAGGAAAGAGTCGCTTTTACCCCGCCTTATTTTCGCAAATTCGTTTCGTTTTTGTTTCCGGTCCTCTTGTTTTATTTCCCAGCCTCTTTATCCCTCCAGCCCATATTCTCCTTTTTTCCCGTGCGTCGATGCATTTGATCGGGTATTGCACCTCCCCCTTCCGCGCTTTTTTCCCGCCATAATCTCTCTCTTCGCCGTTCCAATACGGCTTTCCGAAAAATTCGCTCCGATTGACTACGTAGAATGCACTTCTTCCAGTCGGGTGGGAACGATCGAGGGTTTGGGGACATCCGGATTGGGTGCGCTATGGAGAGGTGTGAGAGGCAGCTGATGAGAGTAACGAAAATAGATGGCGATGATTAAGGGAAGAATAAAAGCTCCCAGATACGCAACTGCGCCAATAGGTTGCCCGCACTCACGTCTGATGAAGGTAGTAAATACTCGTATTGTTTCGCCTACGTTCACTTCTTATTCATACGGATTTAAGTGATGGTAATCTATTCATTTTCTCAATTGTGTACAGTTTTTTGCCTAATCTGATTAGTGTTTAGCTTGATAACTATTACTTTTATTGTTACCCTTAAATTCATCTTTCATAAACCCATGATTAGCCTATGAATACATTGATGAAGAATAAATTCTTCGCTTTTTCTTTTTGATTTGATTGGAAATTGATGATCTGACCCGACTGAATTGTCTTACTCTATTTAAACGAATCAATCAATCGGTATCAAATGATACATATTATAATTATCGGAATAATAAGATGAATTAGCATTAAATTCACAATCATTCTATTGAGAAGTGATTATTTGGGTAGACGTTTTAATGGAGAAAAACGAAGATACGTATATCTAAATTAAAACTTTCCACTAAAATATATTACATAATAGTAACTGGGAAAAGTTTACTTGAACTGTTTAACAATGATCGTCATATTAGTCTGTTTCTAAACAACAATTTTGAGAGAAATAAAAATTAAATTTGCTTGAATTCTACGTACACTTTACTCAATGCTAATTTATCTATTAAGATTCGTTTCTCAAGTACGATTAATAATTATTGGAAACGAGTCCTACCACTTCATTAATGGATGCCCACTACTTCAAGTTCCTATTTGTATTCATTATCACTATATCAATTTGATTACGAATATTTGTTTTTAAAGAAAAATAGAGTAAGACAAAATTGATGAATAATAATCATCATAAGTTCACTTGATACCTTTCCTACCATCATCAGTAAATACAATCGTAGATGGCAAAATCTTTGCCGATATTTTTCAAAAAAATCACACGCAATGATTCGATAGCATCGTTCCGCGATAAAATAACCGTAGTCTAATATAGGCAACCGAAGTTGAAGTAGTCTCTCCAATAGAGTCGAGGATCGGGCAGAATTCTGAGCCGTGGAATGTTGGGAACCGTCTCTGTTGACAGTTTTAAAGCGTTAGAGAGCTTTTGCCGTCGAGAGTCTAAACTGTGTGGACCGATTCGAAGCATCGGCTTACCGGTAAAAAGGTAGAGCGCTCTCCAGTTCCATTCCTGTGGACGGAGGCCTATGCATGGCAAAGTGAATCCTCTTATCGGAGGACCTTCTCTTTGCTATCCTATCCAATGGGTGACGTCACCTTTGCGGATATTTTCGATCAAGTGGTTAAACTCGATAGGCCTACGGACAGAGTTTGCCCCTTAGGGGTGTGTGTGAGTAGGTGAGGACATGGTTGGAAAAAATTGGCTCATTATCATCTTATGGTAATCTTGAATCAATTTGTATTTTCAGCGGGTTATGGAGCTATAAATTCATAAAAATATTTTTAAAATAAGAAGTATTTTAGGTAATTTAATAAATTGAAGCGTAATTGAGTTGCCATTAAGTTAAGGGTTAAATTAAGAATACTGTCCTAACGTACTGTCGCCCTTTTGTAATTACTAATATGTATACATGACTATTTTTAAAAGACGAAGTAAGGATTAAACCATTTAAATATCTTTAAGAATTATTCCTGTAGGAAACAAAGATAAAATGTAATTCAAGGCTATCCTATGGAAAAAATCGTAATAATTGCAAATATATAATTTAATGAGAGTACCAACTTCCATCCTTCGTAAAATTCAATTCATGATTCATTAAGGGCAGAAAGCTAATTAGATACATGTATATGTATATATAAATAATTAAATTAATTTTAAAAGAGCAATATTATATGTTTACGATTGTGCTCAAGTAATCGGTAAATTATTTGTAAAGCATTACATTAAGGTAGTTTATCAATTGAAAAACATTAGTCCAATACAAAGAAACCTTCCACATTATAAATAAATTCGCACGGAACCTAAAAAGAACGTACGTATTTCTCGTAAATTGCATCCGTAATCCGACGTCGTCATCAGCCGCCGAGAAACGGACTAAATTGCGAGACACCGCGATTCAAAAGAAATGTCGACGGGCGTTCTGAATAAATCGCCGCTTATAAAAAGAAGCTGCAAAAGTCTTGAAAATCGAGTGGCGCAGGTAACTTTTAAAAAGGTGGAATCGATTCTGTTTGGAGGCTTTCAACGCGGCGAACGGAGAACGTTGCTTTGGACATTCAACGAAGAGTGCATCCGTTCGGAATCAATTAACATGGCCCTCTGTCGCTCCTTCGTAACAAAGCACTGTCTCTTTTATGCTTCTTTTCCCTAACAACACAGCCTTACGTTCCTCCCTACCTTTAGCTTGATTGAGTTTGCTTCCAGCGCCCGGTGGAGAGGGACGGAACTGGATTCTTCCCTACCTGAATGAGAAAAGAATTGCCAAGTGTGTGGATGCTTAATAAGGGGCAATTACGCGTATGTTTTGGTATATTTTACGGGCGATTGATAAGAATTTATTGCTTATTAACATCTGATACATATGTATCATTAAAAGGTATAGGAATAATAAGTGTTTTAAATAATAGGATAATGATGTTCGTAAAGAAATACGTTGGTAAAATTCTTGAGGAACAAGATAGAGACAATAAGAAATTTTTAGCTGGAAAATATTGAAGTGTTTTATAAAAATAGTGTATAACCTTTTATTCACAGATATCCATATAGACAGATTATAGATAGATATTATTTCATAATAGATTATAGATAGATCATCTATGTACATACGAACATAGAATATATTTTTGGTTCTAATACGATTTTAATTCGGAGAAATTAAAAAATAATCATGGTAATTATATCAAATTTAGAAGAAAGTATCGCATGATATAATGTTTCAAATTTATGTTAATGCTAGTATTCAATCTACGTAAACTATAACTCTCCTTCTTTAAAAGAATAGCATCTTACTTGTCAGTCCTGTCCCTTTAGATTAGATTTAGTCCCCAATTAGATTTACTACAAACTGACATAATGAAATACAATTGTTTCATAACCGATACTCAGGTATGAAATTCCATTCAATATTTTTTCAAGCAAAATAATATATATTCAGGAGATAAGGTGTCTTTTTCGAATCAGGTAACCACTTGAAACTCAAATACATTTGGTAAATTTAGAGTTATCACTCAATACCGATGAAAATAGGTTTGCGTTATCAGTCTCTTTGAACGTACGAAACATCAGAGGAATAAAAAGGTACGCTTTTCATTGATCCGTGGATGCATAAACTAATCCTGTAATTCTACGCTAAGCCCGCTTTAGCTCGGAATAAAAGTAATCCTCGGCCATCTCTCGCAAACGGCTCTGAAACACATCGGCATAAGAATCAGAGCAAGTGAAACGCTCTATAATTCCACGCAAACGGCATAACTGTCGCGTGTGGATTGACAAGTGTATTTTTTATTCGCTCCTCTTATATTCCCGTTCAGCTTTTCGCGATCCGAAAGCTTCTCGCGTCCGACGAATTTGACGATATCCTTTCGCTCCGACGAATGGCTTCAGAGACTTCTGCGAAAGGTCACAGCCAATCATAATTCGTCAATCAATTCTCTCTCTCAAAAGGTCACTACGTCGGGTCAGTGACACAAAAAATGCGCTAAATATTTTACGTATCGTTGAACCGTTTCGGGTGTGTGGGGGTAGAATTGCATGGGACACGTCATTTTTTGTTCTCTTTGAGAGTTGAGGGAATGGATTATAGTGATTAGAAGGTGAGAAATTTCACACTTGGGAAACGGAACGGGCTGATAATACCCTGAAAAATTTCAAATGTTAATTTCACTTCATTTAATGTGATTTGAAGTGAAGTGATGTTAAATTTATGAAGAGCCTTGTTTATTTTAAATCCGGAGGAATAATATAAGAATATATGGTCAATCAACGATAAAGAAATATCTTGTGATGCATTCACATGATTTACGTCGTATGAATATAATTTATTCATTCATTGCTGTAAATTGATTAGGTAAAATAACTCTTTTCTGTTTTCAAACCTTGTACATTCTTGTAAAGATGAGGTTTGAATGAATTTGAGAATTCGATCGAGAACATTCGATGCAAAATATCGTGAGACATTTTTATTCTAAAGTCACTCAGCTTCAGATGCTAGTACTTGTTTAGCCTATGTATCATCCCTGTGAAGACAGATGATCAAGAGTAAATTACATTGCTCCTCATTCTGCTATGATAACCATTTCCCATCCCCTAAATATTGGTAGCAAACCTTATAACAGATAAAGTTTCAATCAAGCAATAATTGGGGAGAACAGGGTTTTATTAAAACGTTTAGGATCTTCAAAACATAAATAAATAAACATAAAACAAAATCTAGAATTCCCTTGGATTTGTACGAAAGGATTTCGGGATAAACATAAGCAGCTATTGTTACCTTATCCATAAAGAAATTAATATTTTAATGAACTATTCCAACAACTTCCTCAGTAATCTGACTGATGACTTCGTTAATTGCCCAGCCACCACCAGGAAACTAACTGGCTACCCCCATATTAGACGACCTCGATCCAATCTACTCCCGGTCATAAAAAAACTCCGAGCATCTCAGTTACGTAGCAATATTTCATTTACCCTTCCACGGGCCTAATCACTCCGTTAGATTTTATTCTCCCTTCTCAACCCACTTCGCAGATCATTCTCCTCCCCATTGCATCAGCCCTCCGCACATCTATTCGCACTCGGACCGACCGTCATTTGTCAATTGCCATCTGCGGCTTCCCTTTGAACGGGGCACTAACTCATCAACCGTCACTGTTTAAATCTTAATTTGTCTCTCGGCAATCGGATGCTATTCGCCCCCTCCCGGACTTAATTCGGGAATATATTTATCCCGCGGGAGATGTTCGCGACGCGAAATTCATCGTGGAATATATACATCGCGCGTTCGTGAATCCTAGTCCGGGAAGGCTGGAGTTATGTTATGAGCCAAGCCAGCGAAATTTATGCGCGAAAGTCTAGAGGTAGGACTATTATTATCAAATAGAATCCGTTCTGGAATGATAGGAGATGAAATACGTTATTGACCACTGTATGTCTTGGCTTAAGGAATATGTCGTTAGGATTGGATGCGTTTGAATACCTGAGTTTATCTTTTATACTTTCTAAATGATTTTGGAAGCATTTAAGCTGATGAGGCGTAATGGATGTTGAATTAAATTAATCCATAACTCTTCTAATTTACTGTTGAATTAGGGACGCTGTAGTTCAACTAGGAACTAACTTCTCAGCATCGTTCAGCTTATTGTGCTCCATAATTTGATGGAAAAATATACGCCCCAGTTTGAAATTTCGCTGAAGTAAAAGTATGAAGGCCTTTTAGTTTTTACTTCACACGTGTATACGGTTTTCAATGGAAAAATTTCAATATAAATATTAATAAATATTAAGAGAGATTTTGCGATTTATTGGCCACATAGTTTTATGTAAAATATTCGTATGAAGTTATATTCAAGAACCTCTAATTCTAACTACTATCTTGGGATTATCGCAAAATAATTAAATATAAATCTGTCCTGATTTGAAATAAATTCCGTCCCAAATAAAGACAGATCATTATGATTATGATAATAAATACAGCTATAAGAATGGAATCTTCGACATTTAAAAAGTTTTATTTTACCAATCAAGTGCTCTATGAAAACGTTCAAAGTTCTCCTATCGCTCCAAAAAATTTTCCCTACGAAAATTGATAGAAACCATAATTTTCCTCTCCTTGGCTCTCTCTCCATCGAGATACTAGCTTTTTTTTATCCCCTTAAGCATCGATCAATAAACAATTATATCGCCGCGTCTTCCCGTATCAAAGGGCCCCTTCATTTTTATCGCGGAAATTGATTCGCAATATTTCTCCCGTAGCTGGGTCATTAGTCACGTCACTCGGGTTAATCTCCGACACCCCCCGCCTTCGCTCGTTAAAATCCGCCAATGAGTCGCGAAACTTCCCCCGAAGATTAAAGTAACTCCGTTAGCCGTTAAAACGGTCGATTGACCGAAATCTCGCCTCGGCTGTCATCGGAGGCGATTCGTCGCTGAAAATCACCGCCCGCTTCATAAAGCGCGGGATCGTTAAATCCATAAGATGAGACGAGGTTACAGGAGGATAAACGGAGCGCACCGGTGTCGCGAAATGGTGCGTACCGAATTTAGTTAAGAAGGGGTACTGCTACAAGTCTTCCTCCTGAAAGAGTGTATGGGATCTCTTTAATGATCTTCGGTGTTGATTTTTTACGGAGGTTGACTCTTTAGCTAAGTCTGTTAGTGGAAATAGGTTTGCGAGGTGGAAGTCAATGGGTTAGCGGGAATGCTCAAGTGAAAGACGCTGGTGAAGGTTGTAAGTACTGAATTTCGGTTCGAAGATATCAGAATATATAAATGGCAGTTATTTTTAAAAGAGAATAGTCACAAGAAGAAATTATTAGCTGTTAGATGAGGAAACTAAATAGATTCATTGCTTTTAGTGGAGTTAAATTCTCAAAAATTGTGTGAATAACTTCCTAAGCTGAAATATTAATGAATGCTCGACTTGTCAACTTACGTTGTAACATTGCTTTGAAAAATAATTCCGTACTTAAACTAATTTCAGCTCATGTCTTATGTTAATGGAACTGGAAAGAATAATAAAGATTATATAATATCGTATTACTATCCGAAAGTTCCACAATCATATCGCCAATCATTTCGTAAATACCACTAAAATACGATTATTATCACTGTAATAATATTTTTTGGAGTTTCTAAGGAATGTGCAAAATATAATCTATTTCAAACTCACTCAATGTCATAGAAAGTTGCAACATGGCCAAATTGAAACATCAACCCCGTCTCCATCAACCGCCTGGCTCGCTATCCCGGTCTCCCAACTCTAAGTTACCATCCCGTTCATGACACTTCTATTGCGTTCGAAAATAAAGGAAGAATTCCGCGAAAAAATCGCTGCGTACAGAGACTACCTTCAAATGGTGGCAGAGCGAAGTGAGGGCGTTTATTTTCACTCCCAGAAACGGCGTTTTCTGCATGAATGCATCGTAAAATGCAGCGTGAACAAGCCGTCTTCTCATATCATACGTACGCGTCACACAATCGACGTATCTTCGACGGTAACTGTAAAAAATAACACCTTCTGGAAGTCTGCATTTTTCCAACGACCCTCCGGACATTGTCGACTCGTATGAATAGTAGAGATTGCACCTCTGGCTTCGTGTCCACGACTGGATACGATGGCATTTGCGCTAAAAGACTATTTTTCCTTCAATCATGCGAACATCTCCACCACCCGTGTCTGACAATGGCTCTTTCAGGTTGGCGTTAAGTTTAAAATGATGTACTGGACTCGCCTGTCTTTCTTCCCTCGCTCACTCTTCATAACTGGTTTATGTGGGAGGCACATGTGAGGTGCGAGAGCAATATGGATTCTGCTCATTATTCAAAGCCACGTTAGCGTAAGTTATTTTTCATTTGGATGGTTCAAGCTTTTAGTATATTTATATGAGTGGACTCAGTACACCGGTGATTTAAACGTCAGATAACAACACCCGTAGTCGTTAAGGAATTAGTTGGGATGGGATGGACTGTTAACTGGGTAACCCGTAAAGTAAAAAAGTTATCTTCTGCTCTCCTCGGTAGACATCGTAGTTTACAGTACTGGTATCCAGTATTTGGACTATGATTAAAATATCTAAATTATGTTGTTTTTCCTATAACTTTCTATTCCTATCCTTTATAAATCGACTGATATCTTTGTAAAGTACATTTCTAATAATAGTTTTGTATGCTTTACACTTTAAAGGGAGTATTCTAACTTTGGATCTCTTCTCTTTTCCAGGGACAAATCGTACAGCACAACCAGAAGCTTGGGGTGATCACCAATAATCACAACCTTGCCCTGCAGGGAGTGACGAGGCACCAAGCGGGAAATTATACTTGCATCGCCTCGAACATCGAGGGAGATGGAGTCAGCAACACTGTGGAGCTGAAAGTGATGTGTAAGTAGAGATTCATTGTTAAGTTCCGCACCCTCTTTTTATAGTCTATGATAGCTGAAATCGCCGAAATACTATCGGAACTCCATTGCATTTGAAAACTATATTCGTAGCAAATTAACTGTGAAGGTTAAATGTATATATAGAATTCCTTAATGATGATTTAATTGTATGTAATTCGTTTATGATGATATGATTGTATAGATTTCCTTAATGATTCGTAATATTCCAGTAATATATTAATATGTAACGAACGTTAAAACATTTTATATTTGGATTTTTCTAAAAACGAGTCAAAATTTTGTTATTATTCAGGATATATAATTCATAGTATTAGCTAATATTCAATGATAAACCACACCAGTTAGGATTCAAAGCTTCTATTAATATCGGCGAAATTCATATTACTACTTCCTATGAGCATTGATAACTTCGAATAACCAGTGTACCTTTTAATCAATAGATACCATACCGCAATACTTTATTGCGATGATCTTTTAATGCATTAAAACTATTTGCTGCTGCTAGATCCGGTAAATTAATTCTTGTACATCCATTCACTCTCCAGATGCACATGCGGTTTTTTATTCATATAGAAAATTATCAATCCCTCGCCAACCGATTTGTCAGGGGATATTCGTGGACGGGGCGCGTGCACAATTGAAAGCAGCCTCGTCCGAGCGAATTTTTCAAAGTCCGACGTCTTCCCTAAAACCGAAGCGTTGGCGGGCGTTGAGGTCCCAACAAAAGGCATTCTATTTTTCCCGTCCCTCGCCACCAGAAACAAGGGCGAAAAATCCGAAAAAAGTAAATTTACGCGAGAATTAAAGAGGGACGTCATCCCCCGGCATTCTCTTTATAGCGGGAATAAATAATAATAATGAAAGGCGCGAAATGGGGTGAGATTTCTCCCCTTTTTTTCCCAATCGATTCGAGAGCGAAAAAGTTTGCGAAAGCATTTTTCACGTTGGCCGCCCGTCCGCCGTGGAATCCTTTGTTGGACGCAATCCTCGCTTCTTTTTTTTCCTCTCAAACACTCTCTCTTACTCCTTCACTGTTTCCTCCACATTTTTCTCCCCCATAACGAAAAACTCTTGGGGAAATCGTCCGGGCGACATTTTTCATTAGTCCCGCTCGGCGCTATTCAACTTTTTTTTCGCCGCAGTTCGGCCATCTTTCTGCGAGAAGGTGAAAGAGACACATTCGAAATTCATCCAGATGCTACCACCTCGTCTTTTTTTTGCGGGAAGGAAAAATTGCGGGCGTGACGAGTGAAAAAAAAAGTACAAAAGGAATCTCCCCGAATGAGTACGCCGAGGGTGGGTAGAAATCGGCGGGAGCTCCGATTCGTTTCGCATTTGTTTTTCGCTGTTTCGCGGGTTATATTTTTAGTCGCCGCGAGTCGCTTCTTTGTGTCCCTCCGTGGCTGAGGTTTTCCCTTCGCGGTAAATAATTTCCTCCTTCCGACGCATTCACTTGTTTTTTTTGGAAATTGTATCGATCCGCGGGATGTGTTTTTCCGGCGCAATTTTAGGTTTCGCGTGTCACTTGTTTGTCTTTTCCTCCGCGCGCGCAAGGTGTGTCTGCAATTGCGAATCTGTTTGTCTGGTGTGGAGTTCGTGTTTGCCTGGGATGACATATTTCCTTTCTGCTAAACTGTCTTCTGGGTCGATTTTTATGAATAATAGCTACACGGAGTCGGTATGTCCCGCAGATGGCACCGGGGTTCGTGATATTATTTTTTTGGCTCCCAGTGTTGGCGGAGCGTGAGGTAGTTTTAATGTTGTACTGCGTTTTTAGCTCAAATGAATCTCTCGTTGGGCAGGTGGAAAATTCACCAATCAAAGATACATTCGTGAGGGGTTCTACTGCAGTGAGGAAGCCAATCCAATCATATCAATTTTGTTTTAAAAACGGACAAACCAACACCGACAGCTTTCCTTTGTTCGATATTTTGTATACTTCTTTAATTCAGTGTGAATTTAATATGCATATCGATTGTGCTTTTTAGTTGGCAGGTAAGGAACAAACTATATCCATAGAGACTCATTACAGTGGGTAACTACTGTGTTCTCTCCAATCTCGTCATGACAAGCAATTTCGCGCAAAATTTCTAATGAATCGTGCCAATTTTCATAACACGAGCATAATACTTATTTGTAGAAATTTTTCTGTATGTTTCTTTTATTCAAATTGGACATCAGTCGTTTACGATTGAATTTTAGAGAGAGAGAGCTTTCCTGAAATATTGATATTATATAATAGAATTAAGGAAAGATGAGTTCGTGCGGCTTTGTATTCCATATTAAGTTACTTTTTATTCCGCTATTTTTCGTATACTTCTGATTAATACTTGCTCTTAGTGCAAAATATTAAATTCTATAGTATTAGTAGTTCATATGAAGTAGCACAGTTAAAAAAATTAGAGAAAAATGAGAAAACTGTTAACCATTCCATCCACCCTAAATCACGAGCCACTCAAAGAATTGATTACACCCAACGAGCGACGAAAAATCGACTGATGAGTGGGGGAGTAGCGCATTTGACGATCCGTAACGCAAACGGATCTCCAGTTCGTATAGATTCGATCGGTGGCCGTATGAGAGCGCCGCTGTCTCGGAGAGATGAACGCTCGCTCCGGAGGATTTAATTCTTCGATTGTCGCCCCCATTCTGCCGCTCCGAGAGCGCTCCGGTGCATTCAACGGAGTCGGGAAAAAAAAGCAAAGGAAAAGTCAGCGGGCAGTTTATTCGCCAGCGGGAAGATTTATCTCGGAGGATGCCGCGATAGATTTACCCACCGCTATCGGTTTACATACTCCAGTTGAGAAGGTGCACCGTCGTTAATCCCCAGCGCTATTCCACTCGCTATATTCGGCCGCTGCGTCCATTATTTTACGTGGAAATACTTTATCCCGAATCCGGTCGCGCCAGATGGAGTTCATTACAAAGCGTCTGCGTCTGAAGTGTATCGAGGAGTGAAACGCAAATTGCATTTTGATCGCTTTTATGGCTTTATAAACGTATCGGAATCCGTCGATATCTTTCCTGGGTACTTTGGTATTCGAAATCAATCGTTAACGAATCAAATTTACCCGGAATTATCGAAGAAATTAAGATACATAGTTTGTTTTGTAATATCGAGGGTTCTAGAATAGTTGCCAGGGTAACAGAGATTAGGTGATTAATTTTAGTTTTAATATTACGATTTTATTCATAAAATGTAATACATATATCAAAATCTCTCTCGTATTTAGTTTATATGTAAGACTTCGTCAAATATTTGCTTAAAAGAAGTAAGTTTCCGTACTATTCCCTATAAAATTTAATGTAAATTAAATGAATTTAATTATGTTTCATTTATTAATTCAGTAAAACATTTCTCGAATCCTTACATCTTATTCTTGAATGTTACCCTAAAAGTCTAGGAAAAATATTTTTCGCCTGGATCATAGGAAACTTTTAACATCAAAGAAAGTGCAGAAACTTTTCTCATAGTTTTGGATCTAAGCAACTTTGCCGCACTTGTTTTCAACATTGCCCGGTTTAGGATGGGATACCGTATATATACCCAGATTAAACCATCAATAAACGCATCCTTCAATGTTCGAGAATCCTTTTTCGAAACGATCATCCATAGTCCTTTTCCATAAACCGCGAATATCCCCGCTTTGATGGAAGATATTAGCTTTAAACTCGGCGCATAAAAACTACAGCGGGCCTAAAACGAGACTTATGGCACACCACCGCGCGGTGCCCAGGGCTTTTCGGGAGCCGTAATGAAAAGGTTCGCGGAATTAACAGCGCTTAGCGGACGATCCTAAAGAATTAATGCGCTCTCGCCTAAGTGGATTACGCAAACAAAACGCATCGGCAGCGGTCGGGCATTAGTCAGCTGATAAAGTCTCCGCAACGGAACCGCATAAAAGTGTGTAATATAGGTATCTCGCTCCAAGTATACGCAGGAGTTGGGGGAAGGGGTGGTTGAGGGGAAAGTAACGGTCAGTTGTCGTAGGCGTAAACGTGAAAGTTGTGACTTTCAGCTTCCCAAGTACCTTATTTCTGTGATGGTAGGGTAGATCGGTACGAGATGACAATAAGGACCAGCATAGAGTATTGATAGACGTTAAATATAGCTGTAACTGTATAAAATTGCAATAGATAAATTGCAGAAAATAATTCAATTGTTTTAGATCAAGTATGAAGATCATATGTCGTTCATCAGCTCAGTGTTCCTCAGAAACGTCTACAATTTATTACGAAGAATGTTAATTAAGGATGAAACTCTTTTTGCTTCATTATCACATTTTACGACCAAACTGAGCCTTCTTAAAAGCAATTTTTTAGTATTTTATTTCAAAATTTATATAAAAAATACAAGATTTAAGCAACTTTAAGATCCACCCAAACTTTAAATGGTAACAATGTATTCTATATGCTTGAATACTGTAGAGGGATATTTCATAAACTTTTGGCAATTTTAAATTGTAAACACCTTGATAAATAAGATAGTACTTCACGGCACATCTGCGTATGTGGTTTATGATTGAACGCCGCAGAAAATTATGCTGCGGTCAAGAGAAAAATGACTTCGCGTTAATTCCTTACGGGAGGATCCTACATCTGGGGAGGAGACGCACGCGTGTGATTATTATGATAGATGTACGGCAGTGAGGCAATCCGGCGGAGTCTGACGTTTGTCGTTTGCAGCGTCCAGCCGAAGAGCGATTACAAAAATGAGTCCGGGGAAGTTTTGGAAGCATAAAAGGACAGTGGTGCGGTCAGATTTTCAAAAGGATCAAAGCCGAGATGAAATTAGTTTCGCGCAAAAATCTCCAAATGTCACTTCAGAAATGTGGAACACCAGCGCGGGATAATATGTCACGCTCAATTTTAATACAGAGCCGGAAAATGAATCGCTTTACATTTTTTTCGATCCTTTATTTTTTTCCCGAGATCTGGCGTGAATGGGGCGGACTCTGGTGATATATCGCCGCTATCGGGAGGTGGAGCAATTTTTTAGCGTTAATTCTCTAATGCGAGGGATAGGGGTTTTTAGGGCTGTTGTATTGCTGTAAAAGTTTAATACCCAAAAAGAAGGAAGGTTGAAATTAATGGTTCTCAAAAAATTCTATTCATTATTCTACGTTTTACGTGGTTTTAAATAAATATTCCAAAGTGAAAGAACTCTATCAAAAGCGTACAATTAATGTGATTATACAGATTTTTTTGAAATTTTAATATAAATATAATTTTTTTTGGAAAGTTTACGTCATATGCAAATCATAAAAAATACGTAAAATCATCACCCTTTGGTATTTAGCTTCAGAGCCTTGGATTGTGCTTTTTTTAAAAGGACAAAATACGGACGAATTTCAAGTTTTAGGTTTGACGTAGATGGAACAATCAGTCATTCGGATCAATACGGAAATAAATTACGAAGATTTTTAGAAGGTACACTTTTTAATTCATGCGATTTAAGTAGAACAGGAGTGGGCTGGTGGATTATTGAGACGATGCGTTCTTAAGGAAATACCGAACGGTATATTCTCAATAAAACGTGGGGAAATGAAACATCAGAAGTCTTTGAAGAGCAAGAGGGTGATTTTGATTCAGAAGAAGCGGAATTAAGTGTGTCAGAGATATTCGACAACGAAGTATGAGACTACACGCGTTCGACGTTGAAAATTTACGATTTCGGCTCGCTTGCAATGATGAAGGAAAATGTACGTATAAAAAGGATACAACCAAGCGGCTGAAAAAGGAATGAGACAAATTACGTTTACTTTTTGCTCCTTTACTTCCGTAAGGAGATAATTCGTGTTCTTTTGGTTCTCTCAGAAAATCTCCCATCCCCCCACAATTTTATTACTGTTCTCTCGATTCCATCTTTAGTTATTACCAGAGTTTATTCCAACAAACTTTTTGATTCTCTTATAACTTTATGCTATTCATTATTCCGATGAGTTAGTATTAGATAACTAAAGTTCGTAGGTATGACTATAGTTCGTACTTTGTCGTAGATAACTACAGGTATATTATAGTATACTTTCCTATCAATAGTTTTCTCTCTTTATACTTCTGTTTGGTGGTTACTGTAACCTTAATCATTATGACGTACATAGTAAGTTTGTCTTATCTGAATCTCGTAAATTGCAAGAACATTTTAACATTGATATATTGCCCCTGACGTATTTCTATGTAGTTTCTTAAAGAAAAACGTCACAACCGTGTTCTGATGCATCTCAGTCTTTCTTTACGTTCTAATAATTCCTCATCCTTCACCCCTTTTTCATTTCGTAACTCCTTTGTCTCAGATCCCACCTTCCTCTTCACTTTTCTTTCTCAAGGCTCTCCTTCTCTTTTGTCTCACCACCTCCGTCAGGTATCTTCTCTGTAACGTCTTTTTTTCTTCTTTATTTCTCTTACGTTTTTTCTCCATTGATGACGGATTTGGTCCGTATATACACTTTAACCGGGTCCGAGTACATTCACCCGTTTTTAACCATGTTCTCTTGTTACTTTAATACACGTTTTTAATATAAGCTCAGACAAATAGATCGTACAGATATTGACTCAAAGTGTCAGTTACGCATCTATAGTGCATACCTTAAGAATTATCATACGTAAAATAATTGCAACGGTAATGATGAGTATTTACGATCCGATAATGATACTAATTTTCGCTCATATATTGGCAATCCTTTATGATTCATCTGCGATAAATAATAACTCTATTTTTAAGTATATAAAAAGGTAGGGCTGTTCTACAAATGATACTCATCACACCTATAATTCAACCACGTACTTTTGACGAATAGTAGGAACATAATTATACGTTTCTCCTTGATATTTCATTTTCCTCGTGGCATGTATCGTTCCTATTTCACCACTAAATTTCATTGTTTACTTTTAGTTATACTACTAAGTGTATTTTGTAACATCGTTCCGACATAAAATACACCTTTGGTACACTGATATTAATACACGTAAATGTCCGGTCTATTATAAGAGTATTAAAAGCTGGTACGTACATAATTACAGCTCGATCTTTTTAATCCAAATGGACCGTTTATTACAGAGACTTGCGTCATTCCCCCGATATGCTGATGCCGTCAATTCCTCCTTTACCAGCAGTTTTCCGAAAACCGCCGTCAAGGCGGACTGAATCGAACTTAATTCGCTTAAACCTATCCCTCCAGAAATTTTAATTCGCTCGTTTCCCCCATTCTGTCTCCAGAGAGCTTTTTTCCCCTCACAAAAGCTCTCTTTCCTCGCTTTATCCCTCTGAGATGTCCCTCAGGAACTCCGTCCTTTCTTTTTTGCCCTCCTCCCGGAGGCATCCGAGAGGTGCCTTCGACTACAATGGCGGACAGGGAGTCACCACAAAGAAAAATGTTTTTCTGGAGAGCTTATTTGCTGCTGATACTCCACCGCTTTCCCTTCTATACAGTTTCAACTTTCTCCGAAGAAGGAGTTGTTTTTCTTTGGCCGGACTCCTTCGCGCCAACGGGAAACTGTTTCGTCCACGAAGTAGCGATATCTTCTCGTCGCCCTATTTTGGATGGCTGAAGGAATGACAATATCTTGTAGTTGCTTTTTCAGTAATTCTTATTGGCTTGAGAAACGAAAATATCCTAGTTGATGAACTTCGTTTTAATAAGGAATAGAAGTAAACAGTTAATATTGCGATATATTGAGATTTACGTAACATAAAAGAACAGTAGCTACGGCTTAATATTGCAAAATACTGATTATTTATAGGATTAAAATAAATGTACGCAATTAACTGTGCAATTATTCATTTCTTAATTAGAACGATAAATTAATAACAACTATTATTCAACCTCAAAATGCGAATTCAACGTACATGCGGTTTTATATCAATTTATCTTCGATAGATGAAATCGGTAGTAACATAAATTTATATAGATATTTCCCACTTTGTATTCGCGTTCTTTTTATAGTTAAGCCAAACGGAATCAGTGAATTGTATAATTTTCATTAATATTCTATTAAGACAGCGTAATTGTAAAATCTTATTTCTTTTTCTATATAATTACAAAATCTTTGATAGACATTAATTTTACAAAATGAAAAACTTATAGAATCAATGAAATCAATGTGAGAAGGCGTGACTTCGTGGAATGCCATAGTAATAAAAATAACTTAGTAAATTTCCACAGAAAATTGTTATATTTGCAACCGGTTTCGTAATATAAGGCCTGAGGATGTAATTTTATATTACGAAACCGGTTGCAAATATAACAATTTTCTGTGGAAATTTACTAAGTTATTTTTATTATTATAGAATCAAAGTACCACACTTCTTTATATTATCAGCGCGTTATTCTCACATTTGGAAAGAGGAATAACATGTTACAGGTTAGAATACACTGTTGAAGATTGTACTATTTTTAAGTCGATTTACTGAATTTATTTTCAGTATTCATCAGAAACATTCAAACATCAGATAAATACAAAATTCCTCCTAAACAAAGACGCCTTATCTCCCTAGTAGCGATATACAACGATAAAAATCATAACGAAACCATAATTGATAATCAGATCTCAGCAACGCGTCTCTTTCATTACCGGGCGTAAATCCATCCTCCCAAAATAATTCAACTCCTCCAAACATAGCTTTCGTTCTTTGGCGGCGTTGCCACGAGAGCAAGTTTGATCGTTAGCAAACTTTGACGCTGCATAATCTTTCCCCGGCAATCCGACAACGTCGCACCTTCTTTTCATCCCTCGAAGGCGACTTGGCCAATCAAGATGGGCGGTGGTGCCTCCCAAATTGATTTCCTTGATAAACTTTCCCCATTGATCGACCAAATCCCGAGTAATTCTCGGGAAATGCGGGAATCCAGGTTGATTCGGGAAAACGTAATCTCGGGGGGATTGAATGAGAAAGAGCTTTTCGGCCGACTGTTCTGACAGCGCCGTCGAAAGTAAAAGCCGTCGAGTGAAGTGTGTCGCGGATGCATTAACCTCGATTCTTCACGGATTCCGATTGTGTTCGATGCGGAAGAGACTTAAAAAGCTATGCTTTTCCTGAATCTAAAAGAGTCTTTTCTGTGTCCATATACACTCCAGCGAATGCTCGAATAGATATCGATTTGTTTCGATGTATATTTAAGAGCGATTAAATGTGGTTAATAGGGTAAAGTATTTTTACAAGAGTGAATTAAAGTAAACGTAGTATTATAATGACACTAAACACTAAGAATACTATAAAATGATAAATAAAAACCTTCCGGTAAAACTATAAATATTTCTACTGAAGTTAGCTCCAGCATTTGTTTCAATACTCGCAAGAGAAGTTGGAAAATATTGCTTTTTAACGTAATATATTTAAAAGATTTTTCGGAAATTTTTGCAAACGTTTCCTTGGATGTTATTGAGAATCGATTATCTTGCTTCTATTAAAAATAAATACGCAAATGTGTTTTGGATTAACATTATAAATAAAAGTTGCATATTATGATAAGATGATCATATGATATATTAACAATGTAAACATTTATGGAAAGTAAATACGCTACTTTTTTTACGAAAGTCAATAATACGTAACCAAAACCTCTGCTATAACAACCGATAATCGTTGTAAACAAACTTGCAATTTATTTGGCCATTAAAATCGATAACACGATCAAAATCCAATCAAAGAATCTATGGAAAGCGAATTTTCGGTTGTTAAAAAAAGGGGTTAGATGATATCTGTTTACTCGACGGATCTCCTCGAGAGAAATCGTTCCTCGTAAAATCGCGCATCGCTACTTCCAATCTCTCTTCCATCGCTAGGAACTTCGCTGAGGAGAAAAAGGTCTCTCTCCATTCTTAAAGCGAGCTCCTCGCGAGTTATTGATGCCTTCCTAATTAAACCCTCATCTGCCGCATATAAGCCGCTAACCACTTCCAGGTATAACCTTCATTACGGAATCGGAGAAGCGCACCGCCGCCTTATCGACGCGGATCCGTTCGCCGCTCTTAAGACGTGGGAAAGTTTGAAGAGACCACAGAAATGGGGAGGAATTGTGTGATAGATGATTAAGGAGTACAAACAAGAAGTGATGGCGAAAGAATAGAAACTTCCACTGTTACGTAGCGAGAAAGTTTAAGCGAACTAGAAGTACGTCACGCTAATGGCTAAGAACTATTAATAGACGGAGGTATTGTCTTTTGAAACAAGCACGAAACGGAAATGATAGCACGTGGTAAACATTTAGAGATATTGATGGAAGTATGCGTTCTTTAGTAAGAACTTTGTTGGGCAAGATGAGAAAGACTGTATGAGTAGCTTTCATATTATAGCATTACGAACTATAACGAAAATCCATACAATAATCTATCCAAAGACATGGATTTCTAAAGGAATAATATACCTTTTAGAGTATTATTTCAATTTTTGACAGTAAAAATATTTTTGTTGAATACGTTACGCTTTCAGGCTTCACAATTGACAAACATTTCATTCTATTTTGAATCAAATGATTCACTCAATGAAGATTTTATTGAATAAATGCACTGAATTACGTATTGTTTGAGAATTCAAAGATTTTTAGCTCAATTTCGAGGAATATAGAGAACCAGAACAGATCTGCTTTTAAGGAACAAAACAGTATAGTACTTTCCGTGGCCACCAATGATGAAATAATATTGAAGAATTTTAAAGATCGTTAAACAGTTAGAAATTGAAAATATCCAGGAAAAAATTCGTTTTGGCATACAATAATCGCAGTAGATCTTAAGCTCTTAATGTCTAATCCAACCCTCAATATATTTGAACAAAATCACCGTAAAAATTTAATGGTATCATCAATCCGTCTGGAGTCTGAAACCCATCATATACTACATTCCTCTTGAAGCAGATCTGCACTTTCAATCCACGATCGTCTCGGATGTAGATTGGGAGGGATGGGTGTATCCATAATGCAAAGAGGGCAGAAAGAGCTCCAACTAAGAAGATGAGAATTATCGGAACAGATCTGGAGTGAACGAACGTTAGCTAATTAAATCATTCCAAGATTAGGACGCGGGAGATGCAGGCGGAGATGCGATAGAGTTTGGAGAAGGATCTTGGCGTTTGGGGGGTGGGGGTAGGTTCCTTCGAAGGAGACGAGCATTAGGAGGCAGCTTGTGTCAATTTAGCCTCAGCCGCAAACCCACTCAAGGTTTTAGTACTTTTTCTACCTGTCCCCTCCCCTCCCGGTTATCTTAAGTGCCTTGTTCTAACAACCCTAAGGATTTTGACTTAATTTTCTCGGAGGTGGGAAAAGTGGTCCGAAGGCTTAATGAGGATGAAAGCTGTGTGAGGTTGAATCCGTACTCTGCTTGTGACGCCAGTATCTAAACATCTGCGCGTCGTGGTTTTATTTTCCGTTATCTCCCGAAGTGAGGAGTTCTTAGCGCTGATTGTTCCCGAACTAATTTCCAAAAGAAATCATTCGTATTTTTTTTTGGAACGATTTTTACTACATTCTTAACTATGATGTTGAGGTACTAAATAGTTTAATGCAATGCGAAGCTCGTACATGTATTAATAATGTTTACCACAAATAAATACAAATTAACGATAGCTATCATATTTGATTCAAGTTAATTACTTCCTTTAAAGAAGAAAACAAAAATTTTTTATTATTTTCATTTCATCAAATTGAGTAAAATAGTAATTAAATATCCGTCTAATATATATACTCATATCAACACGTTTTGTAGTTCTATGCGAATTAATTTACTCAACAATACGTCTAGAAAATTCACCGTAAAAATATGTTAATAAAGAAAATAAAAATTTATAAATATTTTTAATAAATATAATCCTATGGAATGAATATAACAGAAATTTAAGTCAATCGTTCAAATATTTTGAAATCAACCTTATCGATAACAAATTGTACGGACAAATCCGAAAAATAACGATATTTTACCTAAATATTCATGTAAGTGAATCTTATTATCATTAATTACTTACATGAATCTAACTTATTCTACTAAGAAATAAATTCTTTAATGTTTTCTGTGTTTCTCCATTGGGAAAATGTATCGTATTCGCCGGAATAATTTTTTTCGCTGGATTTCTTATTTCGCTGGAATTTGCCAAAAGAATTCTTACTCTTAACATTAACTTTAGAGCTCCTATTTTATTAAAATATAATATTTTAATATAACACAAAAATCATTGAGATCTAAATAAAATGTTCTAACGGGCTCTTCCCTTCCCCACAGACAAACCCATCTGCAAAGCAGACCAGAAGAGGGTGTACGGCGTGGCACGGCGCGAGGACGCCCACGTAATCTGCGAAGTGGAGGCGTACCCTGCACCGGACTCGTTCAAGTGGTCCTTCAACAACACGGCGGAGAACTTCGACGTTGCCCAGGCGTTGATTCACAATGGACCGTACCTCAGCAAGTTGACGTACACTCCCAAGAACGAGATGGACTACGGCACCGTCATGTGCTGGGCCTCGAACACGGCTGGACAACAGAGAGAGCCATGTGTCTTCCACATCATCGCAGCAGGTAAGGATCTGCTGTAGAAGTAATAATGATGTATTTTTACTATGGAGGAATTTGGAATGTAAAATCTCCTATCGAATTAGCCCTATATTGTTATAGAAAACGTGAATAGTAGGTTAAATTTTGGAATGATAAAAAAATGGTAACGGTGATAATACGTAATAATACAAGTGAATATTTAGCTGATAAATAAATTTTATAAAACAGTAAATATTTATTGATCCTAAAAGTAGAGGATAATAAACACTAACTATAGCAAAATGAAATGGGAAAAACTTAGAATTCATAGAGCTCTATGAAGTAGTTCTCCGTCAAAAGACACGAAGTTAAGATAAGAAAGAATATCTGTTTATGTGATAAATTAAATCTTGAAGTTAGATCAATTAAAAACGTAAATCCAATATTTAAAATCTTATGTCAGAAATAACATAGCTGGAAATAATTTTCAATCCTTAATGGCTAACGTTTCGAAGAAATCTTAACAAATACGTATTCCGAAAGATCCATTTTCGTTCTGAAAAGTCATTCAATCGGTTGATAATCCAATATCGTAATTTTGTAATCTCTGAACGAGTCATGGAATCTCAAAATTTCTTCCTCACACTCTACCTCCATCATTAAATACGCACTTAGTCGAAATGAAGTCTGCATAAAGAGCACTATTCCCGCCCAAATCAGAAGGGGATATCCTTCCAATACGAAGCCACGACGTGTCTCCATCATCAATCTTCGTTGCAGTCAAACAAAACAGCAACAGTCCAAAAAAGAAGGGGATGAAGTTAATTAATCGATAATCCAGACGGTTGGTGTCTCCGTCTGGCGGAATAAAATACGAAAGCCGACCGTAAGTTTCGCGAAGATGGCAATATATCACCGATTGCTATTTAATAGCGAGAAGTTCTTTGATACAATTCACGTTTCGGCATTTTTATTTTTCTCGATAAGGAAATTCATTGATGTTTATCATGTTCTCGAAGTATGTATCTAAGTATTGATGTAAAGTTAAGGAGAGATATCGCTGACTTTATATTGTTTCCATTTTAAATACGGATTGACTGTTAGCTATTCACATACACTTAACAGATTTCTAAAATGAAAAAAATCATTTAAGATAGCCCGATACGAAGAAAAAGAAGTGAATCTTCAAAATTCATCGCTCTAAATTATTTTTATGTCATAAAATTACTGTATATTATGCTTGTTTATTTTGACGATTAAATAGCTATTTTACTTAATTTTCTCGATGGTAATATCGACTTTTGTTCCTTAAAAGACGTAAAAGTTTTAACTTGACTTTAATTTCGAATTATTTACTTCCAATAAACATGGAAAAGGGAACATGATTAAAATACTCTTCTAATAATATTATTACAGTAATTTTACGTTGATATAATAGCAAATTCATAAGGCTCCCTAAATGTAATAGAAAACGCATAACTTGTCAAGCTTCAGCTTCATTAATGCTTAAAATTTTATGTAAAATAGTTCCTACGCTGCAGATGGAACGTAAAATAATTCCTGTACTTTTTACGAAGAAAAAAATAACATACTCCAAAATTATGACCGTAATCTAGCATGTCTTCAGCCAATAAATTAGACTTCCCGGCCTGTATTAGAAAATACGTAACTTATTTACTTGTTAAGCTTAGGTTCTAGTTAAACTTGTGGTGGCGATGTATATAGAATTTCGCTACATAATCGTAATACATAATCCCTGGATTTCTTAAATCATCAAACGTCGCACCGTAACCCATCGATCTTTTCCCCGAAGTAAGAAAAGTTAAATAAAAACGAACGCATTAAAATCCTCCAAACCCTGCGAGAAAATCACTAAATTGCCAACTCTAGCGTGCGACCTTTTTAGTCACTTATTCAATCAGCTACTCACCCAACCCTCCTCCTTCCTGAGCTGGCTACTTTTCCTTACCCTTTCAATATTCCGTCGCAGGTCCAACTTTTTGATCGGCCAAATGTTCGTTTTCATCTCCCCGCTCATTTTTCACCCTTCCCTCACTCCCCCCCGCAATTTCTTTCCTTTTCCCAGAAGCGGCAAGAAGTTGAGGTCTTTATAAGGCCGAAGTTCCAAAGGGCATTGTTAGGGAGGTTTCCAGGGGAGACTGATTGTTAAATCGCGCCAGAGTCTTTAAGAGAAGAGCGATAATTCGAGCGGAATAATAAGGGTTCATTTAACGAATGATTGGAAATATCGCGTATTTTTTTCCGGAGCAGTTTTCCCCGACTTTATGGTCCTAATCAGTGGTCAAGATGGGGTAACTGTGAGGATGAGGAAGGGTTCATATTTTAGCTGTCTTTTGCGGGGTGTTTCGTGGTGAATTTGGTCCGTTACGTCAGGAATTAGCATGGCTTGCAAATGCGTAACGTATATATAATGCGGAATAAATTTCATAAAAATACTTACTTACCACTTACGTAAAATTGTGAAATGTACCGAAACACGTTTTACTCCCAAGCTTTATTTTTTATAAAGCGAAAAAATTTTTAACTGCACGATATCAATAGTAAATTTATGAACTTATTGATTTAAATAAAAAATCCAGTCTAATCGAACCTTTCAAGCTTGATATTTTCCTAATTTCTTCTGAATTATTATTTAACCTAACTATAATCATGTTTTGCTAAATTCACTACAGATTTAAACTTGGAATTAAATATCATGTTTCAAATTTTTTAGTCTGTTTCGTATTAAATATAAGAGCAAGGCGGTAAATATTTTTAACCCTCTGAAGATAGATACTTCATTTCTAGGAAAAAGTGTACTTTATCTATCTGATTATCATCTTTGATTTATTTAAATACCGATGAAATACATTTCCAGTTTAATCAAGCCGCACCTAAAAACATTTCAATTTTATGTAAAGGGAAGTTTAATTGTTATTTTTTTAATTCTAACGAGACAAAGAAAATTATATTGAAATAAAGAATAATAGATTGTAATTTTCAGTACAGAAATCAAGAAAAAGAATACCTATACAGAAGACAATTGTTCTCGTGAAATGATAAAACTAGCATCTCTTCATAAACCTAAAAAAAACTAAATACAATCCTTCCTTTCATACGCTTAATATTTTACTCCCGTTCCATTATCGTTGAAACGCGATATTGTACGTGAGCGAGCAAAACTACGGTCATTCTTGCGGAAATATTGCAACGATGAAGCAAGCAAACATTCTCAGTTTTGCTATCGGCCTACATCATTTGCAGGGCTGCATCTCTTCTGTAGAAACTCTCGCAGCTTTGAAGGGAAACGTCATAGAAGGCTTTGCTCGAATGGAATAATCGTTCTACTGTACGCGTCTACAACAGACGATTTTAATCTTCGAAAAGAAACGAAAAAAAAATCTTTCGAAAGATGGGTTGGATTTGATTCTTTCTCCCGTTTTATTCTATCCGGATGATGCTGGAACAAACGCAAGCATCCTTGGATTTCCAACTGCGAATGGATATCGAAAGAGCATTCCGCGATTCTGAATTGATTCTTTTCTATTTGTTGGCCGTACGTTTTATGCAAACGTCAAGCTTAGACTACCATTTGAAGGGTTTTTTTATGGAATAGGTTTTGTATAGCTGTAACCTTATTTTATAAATTAGACGTACATTGTTGTCATAGATCCGCATGCTCTAACCAGTCAAACAGCCAATTTTTAAACTAATACATATCGAATTCTCTACGTTTATCGTCAAAAAGACTACAAATTAAAGTCCTCTTAACTTCAACTAATTCAATTTAAAGTGTTATTGACTTCAAATTAAAGTTTTTTTGACTATAAATAGAATGGAAACAATGTATATGAACTATTCTTGTAAATAAACATTATCTCAAAGAAATAGCAAAATTATACCAAATATCTTTTGACGAAATTGATATGTCCGAAAAATTTCTTTTCATTTCTATGAAACATAACATTACGTAATGATTATTATTTACATTCAAGAGATTTTTACTTACAAACCTTTACTCAAATACTTTACCTGGTTGAAAAAAATTAAAAGCTGAACTAATATTTGAAGATATATAAAAATATATACGACCAAATGTTATTCTTGGGTAGTACAAGGCGAATCACACTCGAGCAACAAGTAATTCCGCTTCAGAACCATTGCTCGGATCGTTTATGTTAGTTTGTGTGCCTTCGCCCGTGTTTGCACGCGTTTGTTGGGGCGTGCCTATGTGTGGGCGTATTAATTAGGTTTCCGTGTGTGTGCATTCTCTTGAAGGATAATATTGTACCCCGCGAAACGGTGTGCTACTGGATAGCCACCTGGTTTGGTAATCGAACAAAAATAACCGTACCGAAGTTTTACTTATTTTGTTCTGAAATCGTTATCAATTTACCTGTACCTAAGAATATTTTTTATTTTAATATTAATTCCAATTATTTTTCTAATTTTCGTCAAAATTTTCGGATGTTTTTTATTATTTTTCTTAAATATACAATACTTTGCAGGTATTGTAAAATTTATCCCTAACATTAGTCACAATTTATGACAAAAACCTTTTATTTTAAATATCTTGAGTTTCAAACTGCTTCAAATTTGCTTACAGAAGTCGGCGTCAGTAATATCAATTATATTAACAATTATAATCAATGATTGATGAGTTATATTTAGACCTAAGGAGCGGGATGAAAATTGTAAATCATTCTTCCTATTATTTTGGACGTAGTTTAAAATATTTTTTGCCAAAACTCCAGAGAGAGTTTTATCTGTAATATGAACTAGGCTATCCATCTAAAAAGCAGAACTTATAAAGAGAAAGTTTTAAGAAAAGGGATAACGAATCTGCCAAGTGGTTGCACCCGTCACAGATTGCTGTACGGCTGAAAATTGTAACACAGCTCCACTTCTAAATCACGAGAGTTTATAGACTCAGTTTCTATAATTGAGTAATAAATTGCGAGACGAATAGCGGGGTAAAAGAAGGGAGCGGATTTTAAACTTAAAGCCTTAATGTCAGCTAATGTATCCGTCCATAATTTCTGCCTTGATTTTCCCCTCCCATTCTTTTATCCATTTACCAAATTCCACACCACTTATTCCTTCCCCAACTCAATAATCTCGACTCCCAATTTTCCACGGTCTTCTCTCCCCTTCTCGCCACCACCTCGTTCCTTCAGGAGACATTCTTTTAAACTCTCTCTCTCTCCACTCCTTGCAAACTTCTACGGATCTCCAATCTTTGCCAGGCAACAAAAATTTCGGGATGGCTGATCAATTTATATCTTCCCTTTTCCCCGGAAATTTCTCTTTCGTTTGTAATTTTTCCCCAGCATTCCATCTCTTACATCCGCAGAAATTTCCCGGAACCTTTATATTTTTCGCTTCTTGCAGACCCCTTCAGAGATCAATACCGTGGGTTTAAATGACGGGTCGAAATATTTTGTTCGCTCACTGAGACCTTTTTGTTAAGATATTTGAGACTCTTTGAAGTTGGATTAAACAATCGGAGAGTCGAAATTTAATGTTGTTTTTTACGTTCATGAGTCGTTCTCCTTTTCAAAAGTCATTTTTCTTTTCGGATTATATGGAAAGATTAATAAAGGCTGCTGTATGTTCAGTCTAATGTATCAAACATTTACATGTCCAACTGTATGCTTACGGAGGTGCCAAGTAACTTAAGTCTGTATTTAGGTTTTATGCCCGATTAAATTATAATTCATAGGGTAAATTTAGTTTAGTTTTCCAATTACAGTTCTTATTATTCATCTGGGTGTAGAGTTAAAATTCATATATTTTTTGTGCAAAAATATACACGCGGGTTTTTAATTAAGAATTATATATTATTAATAATAATCTATTGTAATGAAAGTTACTACAAAAGGTAGCGAATGGTTTATTAAAATATAATAATATTGGCTATTTTTGAGTTACGCAGATGCATTCAGCAATTGAACTCATATTCGATCATCATTAAGCTATTTAGTTATCAGACCAAAAGGTTGATTGATACCGAAATAATAGATGACGAGACATAACATAATATAAGAGGTAATACATGCTCATAAAGAACCTATGTATGACATAACTTTCTCACCAACACCCTTTTTAACTCTGCAGGTAAACCTGACGCCCCGTTCAACTGCACCATCCTCAACCAAACCACCGAGTCCGTGGAGGTCGAGTGTGCAGAAGGATTCGACGGCGGACAGCCGCAGTTCTTCCTCATGGAAGTTTACGACCTTCAGAGCGGACTTCTGAGGGCAAACGTGAGCAACAAGTTCCCAGTGTTCGGAGTGAGTGGCCTAGAGCCTGGAAGGGGTCTCAAAATGGCAGTGTTTGCCGCAAATTCAAAAGGGAAGAGCGACCCCGTTCTCATCGAGGGACACACGTTGAAGTTCCCGGAGAAACAAACAGGTAAGACCCATTCTACTACTGAACATCCTATGCTTTCGTATAAAGCCGTATGGGGTACTCTTTCAAGCCATTGCCGATATCTAACACAATAAAACGTAACCATCATGTAAACTACTCATAAAAGGTGATCATGAATACAATTTAGATTTCTAAAGATACCAATAATATCCTAAGTCCTCCTCATTGTAGAGTTTGATTAGGTTTTTTTTTAAAGATAATCTTTCGTAATTGTCAATTTGTTTGATATGTTCCGTTGAATTTCAGGTTCGTTAATAATTGCTAGAAACTATTTAATCGCTAATTATAACCGGGTATAAATAAAATAATCGAACACTTTTTCGTAAATTTTCCATATAACATTCCCTGACGTATTTTCTTTACTCTAATTGAATAAATTATAACCCATACACCCTTCAATTATCATAAGGAACCTCTTTCTTGAAAGAAATAAACCAATAATTTTACGTATAATATTGTTTGAATGTTATATTCATCTGTATGTGCACGTTCTCTGTATAAACTACAATAATTACGTAATAAAGACATTATTATTATTATTAACTTTAACGGCGGTAACTACCATATGACCACTCACACTGTATTTCTCCTCCACAGGCATACCGATGCCCTTTGCCATGACTCCAGTACTAGGGATCCTAATCGGGATAGTGACAGCACTCCTCCTGGTTGCGATGGTCATAGTGGCGGCCATGAGGTACAGGGGTGGAGGCACGGCGAACGGAGGACCCCTGGTGGGCGGCAGCGGAGGGAGAGCGGGCATGAGGACGGAGGTGGGCCACAACGGGATCAGGGGAGGGGTCACGGGCAGAAGCGACATCACGGGCATCGGAAAGGAGAAGGCTGCCCTACCGCTCCGCTCGGACGTCGATGACCTCTACGAGATGGACGATAAGAATCCAGACGTCATACCCTGCAACAAGGGTGAGTGTGAACTGAAGTTTTGATCATGTTAATTCGAGGAATAAGTACACCATCAGCAAAAACAATAATATAAAAGTTTAATTCCTACTGTTACACATGAGATATAAGTTCGTGATCTTAAGTAAGATTTACGTAATAATAAGCTGAAATAAACGTCAGAAGTAAGTAAATGGTTTTAAAGAGCATTTATTTACGCCCTACTGATTTTGTATATCATTTAAATATATTTTTAGATTAGATATTTATATGTATAGGTATATTATTTGATTATTTTTTGTCCCTTTTGACGAAAATAAATGCAAAATACGAAATTTTTTTCGTAATTGGTTAATAATTCTCTTCTCTTCGTAATTGTAAAGAATCTAATTAACTCTTCAAAACTGTATTTATGACACGCTTCAAGTCATATACGTTTAAATTAGTGATGAATAAACGTTTGTATAGTTGGAATTTAAAACTCAGTCGAGTCTTTTAAACTGTGACATAATCTAGTGTTAGCCAAACAGCCAATGATATCACGGTTGAAATCATCTTTAAAACTCGAACCTGTGAATAAAATTGCTAGATTTCGTATTCATTTCAATCTGTAATTTAATGGTACGATATTTTCTCAGAATCAAGCTCATCTTCATACAAATTCCTCTTTAATTTTAACCGGAACGTTATCAAATATCAGTTGATCAATCTTCTCGCAAAACCTCCCCAAGTCGTCCACCAGGATTTTTAGAAGCGCACTTCATAAATCACCAAACACACTCCGGACCGCGCCTATGTAACAGTTAATAGAAAATGCCTTAAGCACTCGCTAGAGAGATTAATTCCAAGCCATCCGCCCATTCTGCATCTCAATCCGTGGCCACTCCATCAAAAATTTCGACTCCATCAAAACGAAACCGCCCATTCCTTTTTTATCCGGAGCCGTGGGAAAAACACCCGCTTCGCAGGATCCTTTTATAAATGAGAAACGGTCGCAAGGGGTTTTTTGCACCTCTGATAAAGGATACGTTCCCTCTCGGGGGGAAAAAAGAGTGACCAGACGTGGTAAAAGAGCGTTTCCGTGTATGGATTTAATAGATTTCTCCGCTTAGTTTGTGGGCCTGAGCGAGAGAATTCATTCCCACCGCTTCTTGCCTTCTCATTATCCGTTTTATCAACTAGCCTCCTAGAACCCATGGCGTTCAATTAATCGCCCCCACCACCACCACCAGCGAAGGCATAAATTTATAGGCCACCGGTGCTCTCTCCCCATTTTCTTTAACTTATCTTCTCGTCTCTTTCGACTTCGTTTTAATCTTCGTGCTTGTCTATATTCCTTCTACGGGAACATCTGATTCGATTCCTTAAATTTTGTATTCAATTTTTTTCTATATTTTCCGTTTTTTAAATCATAAAATAACATTTCCTTGATATTATAGTAAAACTGTTTCATTTTCTTGCGAATAAATATCTGTAAGTCCATCGGCTATTTTCAATTACTCTTTACGAACTATTATGTCTAGATATACAATACTATGCCACGAAAGAAAGACTTCGACCAAGTAATATAAATTGTAAACAGTAGTAAGTAAACATTGCTCCAACTATGGATTAGCAAACATTGTGCCTGTTACTATGAAATTGTGGTATTTAATGATTAAGATCATATTATACATATTTTAGTTCTCCTAAATGTCTGCGTTCATTAGAACGTTCTGAAACGTCTTCCAGAATAAATTATCCTGCCTTTTCAATTCAAAAGTGAATGAAGTCGTAAGGTATAAAAAGTTTTGCTACTGCCAGCTTTAATCTTATCACAAACCTTGTGTTTGAAAGAGGAACTGTAAAATCGTATCGATTTCTTAAACTATGCTAAGTGTTTAAAGCTTAGAATAATAAACTGCTTAACCCAATAAGTTTTAACATAAAGACGTAAGCTTCAATGATACCAAAAAGAGAGAATATCTGAAATTTACATCTCAGGTTAAAGGTGGAGGGTACAAAACGCCGCATAAATTATATCGGCGAACTTTTTTCTTCCGTAGATTCCGACTATCAGCTTGTTTCAGGGTCCCAAGGGCTATGCCTCAAGGAGATCACGGAAGTGGCCTACGATGACGTCAGCAAGCGCAACAACACCGCTCCTGCCACCACAAGGAACGGTGACCTGTACGAGAACTACAAGAATAACAGATTCCCTGCGAACACAGTGAGTGTCTCAAGTTGGATCAAATTAGAAATACATTATTAGATATCTAGTTCCAATCAAATGACATATACATCATTTGGAATCTTTACTTCTATTGTGATGCTTCTGTGAACGACTTTTTATAATTCTGGGTACAATTTTTAAGTAAAATTTAAAAAGAAAGCTTTTCTTCCTATTCTTAAGTCAGAGATGATGTCCTAATGGAAACGAGGTTTGTGTTTACAAATGGCATTTCAATGTTTCAGGAGACGGTGGCCGAGTGGGTAGTGTGAATTCTCCCTTTGCCTGGTTCGTACCTTTGATGACAGTTACATTTCTTTGTTTACCTATATTTTCTGTGTTTATTCTTGATCGCTGTCCTGCGATTAGCTTTCTGTTCAAACCTTTTCTACATGTGACACACTTCATGAGCGCCCTCAACGCATGGATACCCACAGATAACAATTACACATTCGCGCAGCATACTGTAAACAAATTTTCTCTTTTGGCTTCTTGTCAATATATCATTTTTTGAGTATTCGTCTATGTTCGCCTCTGTTCTATCTTGATCTTTTCTTGTGAAAGCATGGAAATCTATTTGTATTAATTTACATCAGTAGGAGATGCTTCCTGCAATTAACTTTGGCAATTTCAACGTATCTGTTCTAACTTGATCGATTGGTTATGCGATATCTACACAATCTTTTCTCGTATTGTCTTTGTCTAATAAGCAAATTGATGAAATTTTTCGTGATATAAATATGCAAAGCTATTTAAATAAAGTCAAAGGTTTGAATCCAGTAAGAAAGTTAGCAAATAAAAAGACATTATATAGCGGAAACGTTAACTAATCGAGAAAGCTTAGTCTAAAGGAAGATCAAATAATCAAAAAGAATAAAACGTCAAATAAAATGTTGTACTATTGGTTGAGCTGTCTTTAAAATTTCTCTATTTTTGAAATAAATTAATTCCGTAATATTAAAGTTAAATTGCCATCGTGAAATAATATAGGATTATTTATATGCATTAAGTAATCATTCAATCATCCACAAGCTAGAGAAAAGAGTACATATTTTAAGAGTCAGAATGTTATATAGTTATAGTCCAAGGGAAATCAATCAACGGTCGAGTTTGGCTTTGATCTTTTTGTAATCGATCTTTTGTATAACCTTCCTTTTCTCCGTAAATGTATTTAAACAACCCAAGAAATCGAATCAGGTACGGAGGATAGGACATACGTCCTTGAAAACCCTCGTGCGAAATCTCTTCAGAATCCATCCCATATTTTTCTCTCGATCGTAATCACCCCTTTGCATCTGAGGGTAAATTCTATTCCCTTAAAGTGAAAGGTAACGCGCCCCGGGGTAGAAGAGATCCATCCAATGCCTCTCTTCCCAAGGGACTCTCGGAGGAATGAAAGTCTAAGTTAGGGAGGAGGCTGCCCATACTTCATTTATAGACAAACAAGGCACTAATGGACTCCGGATAGCGGTCGAGATGAATGCTTCAGGTCGCCCTCAAACCCACATCCTGCCACCCTCTACCGGCAGAACCTGTAACGTTGCGAGGGTCCACCGTCTGTCATCGCGTTACCTGCTTCCAAAAGGTTGAATCGATAGTATTTTCGCCGATACCGGTCTATCGGATTTTACGTATCGAAAACCTGGAGTGAAACAGTAAAGGAAGTATTCCAGTAACCGTGTAAATGCGTAATATATCAAGTACAAGAAGAAGAAAGTGTATTATAGAAATGTAAAAAGACCTAATGTAATTCCAAATTTTAATACATTTATTCAATTGAGTTCGATAATAATCAATCGCTAAAAAAAACAGCTGTTTTCTATTCTCTACTTACCCTTTATTCCATGAGGTTCTCATACCAATTAAGTTCTAAATATAACGTAAAAAGATGGAAAATTTGTTCGTAAACTACAAGGGAACATAATAGAATACATGCGCAATTATTTTTAACATCTTTATCACGTATTGCCACACAGTAAATGCTCAGTCGACTAACGTAATGAAGAAAGGGACGTTTAATAAATTTTTGAAAAAATTGAATAAGGAAAAATATATTAGTAAAATCTTTAGGAAAATTATATATTTCCCTCCCTCCATCAAGAAGTTTAGTTTCTACGAAATCTCGAAAAATTTCGTGGACTTCGAATAGTTTGAAATGCATCCCCCTGTATTTTTAGAATAAGTTGGTGCTAAATTAAGTTTCGTGCACGTACCATAGCTACATTATCCTGTAGTAGAATGTGCTGCAACGCTAGGTAGCGTAGGCTATGTACATGATTTCCTTTTATCTTTTTCAATACTTCGTTCAAATCCCTCGCATTTGAGACCTATCCACACTTGACTATCCGGAAGACAAAACGACGGAATTCTTGTCGAAACTCCCAATTGAAATATTCCAAAATTTTTGGGTCTTTTGAAAATGTAACTTCAGCAAAAAGTGCTATGAAATCAGTGTCCAGATTTAGTGAGTGTAGCTCCTACATTTCTTAAAATATAAGTATTATATGCAGTAGGTGAATTTAGAGGGAACATGTTTCTTAGTAGGAATGAATGCCTCCGGATAGTCTAGTGCTAGAGGTCTGCGTAAACTCTTTCCCGCAAGCTATCCACTCGGCTACCCGTATCTCCCGAAGCATGTGTGACTGGCACACAAAAAATACTCGTTCTACGTAGCAAAGAGTGTGCCAGAAACGTAAACTGCGCATGCATTACCTTTCTAGTAACCCATTCTTTATTCTTCTTCCGTATTTTGTATTACTTACTATCTTAAACCAAAAAGAGTAAAATAAATACGCAGTCAATTGTGACTTAACGGAATTATTTCTTTCGACGACCGGTTTTGGCCAAAGTACAGCGTTACGAGTATTGTGCTCAAAGAGAATAAGCTATTTCATATATATTTTCAGGGTTTTAGGGTAGAAAGTGAGTGAAAAGACGTTGGGGAAGAAATAAAAGTATTGGTAGGGTAATCAAGGGTTTGGGAAACCACAATTATTTATCAATTGCTTTTTAGAAATGATTTCATTTCTTCCATTGCAACAACGTTTGCACTTTTGTTTATTTGTGCATGAGTGCATTCTCATGTGCTCTTTTGCAGAAAAAAGCAAAGATAAATGCAATGGAAGTTACTGAAATGGATTCCGCAAAGCAACTTATAAATAAGTACATTTTCCTAATCCTGTCCTTTTCGCTAACCAAACTAAAACCCTAACTCACTGTTTCCTCTATATAGCCAAACCCCAGGGACCTATACATGCATTTATAGAAACGCCTCATTTTCTTCAAAATGCTATTACTGATTGTATTACTTGGGCCAAAACCTATCGCGCGATAAAATAATTCTCAGAAGTTACGATTGATTGCGTTTTTATTGTACTTTGTCATGGCCTTCCATATCATCTGTCCGATTCCTTTCGTATTCTTTAAACGAAAGTTTTAGCCTCATTTAACGCCCGCACATTTTCTTGCAGACGGAGGAAGTGACTTACGCAGAGCTGAGCTTGGCCAGATCTCCCACCGGATTGTCCCCGTCGGCAGTTGTACCGGACCAGCCCGCTCCAATCCGTCGCGAGGCAGAACCGACCATTTACGCCCAGATCGACCACACTCGGCGACCACCACCTCCCACTCCGCCATCCTCCCTTCCGGGTACCTCCCCCATCCCCGTAGTCGTCGCACCAAAGTCCACCCCAACTCCTCCAACCCCCATCTCCGCGTTCACTGTCCCCACCATCTGCATGGCGGACCCTCCTCGGGAGATCGTGACAGTGAGGACGCCCCTAATGTCCAACCAGCAAGAGAGCTGCGTGTAGTTCGGAGAACCAGACTGGCGAAATAGAACTGGAAGAATACTCCTTGGTGTCGGGTTTCCCAGAGCACGGGAATCTACCGAATGAAGGTTCAAACTCGGGTTGGGTTTCGGTAACAAGCCGTTTCGCTTTACGAGGGACGAAGTTATGATTCGATTCAGGCGTTGAAGTCTCCATTGGAAGCCTCGTGCGAGTGGTCGTGTTTTCCTGGCGGGACGTTGAGGCGCTGAAGTAGCGTACGGACGAGGAGACTACCCAAGCCCTGTAAATAACCAATGATGTATTTTTCTCCTGTACGTTATTATGGCAAAAAAAATCTGAAGTTATGCATGGCTATACGTCCAGAAGACTTGGTGGACATCACATCACTGCCCAGGGAAGCCCATTGGATAGGGAGATCGTGTTGGTTCAACGGTGTTTAAGTGAGGCTATCCCTGACGGCCGAACGATGTTTTGTATGAGTGTTTCTTTTGAGAGATGATAATTCTGTAGCTCTAAAAACGCATGGATCCATCCTTTCATTCGATCTTTGTGTTGCATTTCTTCTTTTCAAATTGAAAGACTGTGTAAATATAAGCTAATTGAATTCAGCGTGTTTGTTAATAAAGAAAGGAATGGATCGCTAAATTTTGGCTGTTCCCCTTACAGAAAATCATATCCGAAAAAGATCGAAGATGCGTTTTATACTTCCATTTTTAATGTAAACATATCTAATATATATAAATATATATTGTCAGTGTAACGGCGTGTAAGTTATTTTGTATGTGCTGTGAAAATCAGCTTTCGAAAGAAAAAAAGAGATATTATATAGATGGACTGAACGAATGCATGAAAAGAGCGGAAAGTTTTGAAGGGATTTTATTTTTTAAACTTTGAAGGAGATTCTGTGTTCTTGTGAGTGTGTGACATACGTATACGCAAATAATCCTGAGGTAATGATCGCCTAGGATGATGCTAACGAGTGAACTTGGCTTGCGTACATTTGAAAGACATAAATAAAACCAAGAGTAAAAAAAATTGGGTGAAAGATAATAACCTACGTTGTTTATTAGAGAACATGTTTGTAATCCTTTGGTTATTTTTTTCGGTGTCTATTGTGTACGATCATTGTTCCACTCAGCAATGGAAAGAACATTGTCTTTGGAGAGACAACCTTAGAGAAAAGTAGGTGTCACATCCCTGTGCAACGGGAGTCTGCAGAAAGCGGGAGTGACTCATTTTATCTCGCAAAGACTTCTTGGAAGCATGTTCAAACGTGATTGGGTCAGGAGAGAAGGCGACTTTGTTCGCCCACAGACAGGATAAGAAATTTCATAATGGCTCTATTTGAGTGTGTGATTAAATAAATTCATTCTCTGTCATAACCCTTTGTCCGGGGATGGTGGTAAAAAAAGCTTGGTGGTTTCGAAAAATGAGAAAATTGCAACAGTTAAAGCAGACGGACAAAAGAACTGTCATCCCCTTATATAATGGAAGATTTTAACGCGTACTAACTGTTATTGTGATGTTTTCGCATCTTAGATTCGCTGACAAGGATAATGCTCCACCAATTCATTCATGTTTGACTTTTTTATTGGACCGAAAAAAAATTTGTTCGTCTTTTATTAGTCGCATCGAAAAACTGTAGGAAATTTTATGGGAATGATGCGATTGCTTCTACGAATGATAAGAAGGAGAATATTTATTGAAAATTGAGTGTTTATTTAAACATCTTTGTACTATTTATGGATCCGATTGTGTTGTAATTATTTCTGTGAAAACTATGTAAAGTGCCATAAACATGTATACATCCTTTGTCCTTGAAAACAGCGAATAAAGATGTCTTGAAAAGTGGATTAAAATCTTATCATTAACTCTACCTAATCTTTTTTATTGATGTAGTGTCTAACGTACAACTTTTTTATTGAACTTTACTTCTTAAAATAATAATTCTAAAATTTCTTTGGAAAATTGAGTAATTATGATGATTGTAAAGTACGTCTATAAAATCATGGTACACATTTCAATAGAAAAAAAAAATAGATATACAATAAACCCGTTGTAAATTTATCCATTATAAAACGTATTATAGCGCGAAATATCCTCCGTGAAAGAGAGCTTTTGAAAAGCAGAAAGTATGGCCATGAATACGTAAATGTATGCGATAGTAATGGCGGGAATCAGCGCCACAGCGGCTAGGTCTAGAAATAGTATGACAGATATATAGTGTTTTGAGAATAAGTTGTGCAGATGTCCCTCTCAATCAGGTTTTAGTCATCGAGTGTACCGTATTTGGAGTAGAAGTATGAGTACTTGTGCGATCGGAGGCTCGTAGAGGGGTTTGGGGGTGGGGCGTTTACTTTAGAGAACGCGATTTTCATGAAAAAAAAAAATTTCCCTCTTTTCTTTCTTTCTAAATTTTTAACGAATTTCAATTTTAATATATTGGTGATTCCCTTGGTGTCTTAAATTTTCGCGTCAAAGTGGAGTGGGTGTAAGTTTCCGATTCCGGAAAGGGAGGTCATGTTGGGGAAATGAAAACCAACGTGAATTGGTGCAGCACTTCCTCCATGACCCCCCAAAATATTGGTCCCCAACTTAATCCTTATATAACTAAAATTGTATTTCGTAAATGCGAGATATCAAGGGAGGCCATTACGAGGTCTATCAATCCGAGAATACCGAGATTTACATTATGAAATATTATGAATGCGGAGCAAAAAACTCAAATTACAGTTATACTGAATTAAGAAGCCCCAGCAAATTTATCCTAATAGTCGTACTATTTAAAGGTATTATTCCCTAAAATCTTAATAAAACTTAATAAACGTAGATATATTGCAAATGAATGTCGAGTGACATCTCGTGATCACTTTTACGTTACGTTTACGAATTCATAATGAAGAGGGAATTCGAAATTTGAAATGGATATCGGAACAGTTCTGTAGATGGCTCCTAAGTCTTCGTTTGAGTGAAAATTGTCTAAAATGAGCATTTAAATAATTAAATAGAAAATATGTACATATGTGTATTTATAATATTACGCGTAAATGATTTCCCATTTATTTCTTAGGGCTTATGGAATTATGGAAAAGATTCTGGGATCTTTTAGGTTCAAACACTTGATGGGTAAGAACCTATGTCTTTTACTTAAAATTTGTTTTCCATTTATCTCTAACGAAAGAATAATGTCTTTCTATCTTCATTAAAGAGCCGGAAAATAATTTATCAATCAATATTTTATATTACTACCGCTCGTAAGTCTTATATAAGTCTTATACAGTATATCCTCCACCTTACGCAAAAATACGAAGTTCTACTTCTACAAATTAATATCTTATATATTTTACAGGGTACAACCGTGGCACAACAGGTGCCAGACAAGCATCAGTACGTGATGCCCATAAAGCACATTACCAGTTCCTAGAATCCAAAGTTACCGCTGAGTTCTCGCTATTCCTCTAGATAGTGTATAGGGATAGGGTAGACCACGCAGTTTCCCATGGTAGGACTGAGGTTTCGTGCGGACCATGACATCCTACAGCGAACGAAGCGTGCATAAATTGACGGCCGTAGCCGACCATCCATTCGCAACAAATTGGATGTCTAATCTGAGGATTGTATGATAAAAAATGCATAAGGTTTTCTCCGAAAGCTAAGGCTCACAACCATCTCCACGGTGATTCAGTAACAATACAAACATGTAATTTGTATTACTTCCGTCGTTCAATGTTCTTGTAATGGCAGCGATCTTCACCGCATGTATTTGTACTCTGATTATTTCGGGGTTCAACCGTCACAAAAACGTCCAGACATGCGTCCGATATCCATGCGATATGCATGGTAATGCTCATCAAGCATAACACCAGTTTGTGAAGTCCTAAGTTACCGCAGTGTTCTCGCTATCCCTCGGAAAAGAGGGTACACCACGCTGTTTCGCAAAGGACTCCAGATCGGTGCGGCTCATGTAAACACCATTCATTATCGAACATCTGGAATATAGTCTGCCGATCAATTCTCGACAGTTGTACCCCAATTAGTCTTTAAGAATTTCACTGGTACATCTTGTTAATGACACTGTTTAAGACAAAAGCGATGATACATGATATCAATCATAGTTCAGAGACGTTTGCGTAATAAAAGTACGTATTTCACTATAATTGTTAGATAGTTTTGTACTCGCAGCCCGACTAGGCTCATCATAAACGCTAAAATCGCTCTTTGTTGACAAATTAATTAGATTAATGTTTGTTTATGTTCTGAATACATACAGAGACATCTGTATGGCTTACAATTCGAACCTTTTGAAAATACGTATTGCCGCGTAATTACGTCACGCTATCAGGCAAAAGTGCGCAGTTGGTTTTAATTATTGGTTTTATTTATTGATTTCTAAAGTACTTATGGAGACTGCGACCTGTTATTGATTGTGCTGTAAGGTTTTCGTGTCTCTTTGCAGATAATTTGATTACGTTAAGTAAATTACGTAATTCAATAAGTAACTAACTTCTATTTTATAATTGTTTTAGAACCGTTATTTACAACTGAAGTACCTGAATAAAAAGAAAGAGTAGCAAATGATTAGGGTGGCATGAATAAAATAAAGTCAATAGTTTATTGCAATATTCAAAATATATACAATTGAAGTCAATATGCAGTATAATTGATACATTACTCTTAAGCTTACGATATAAATTTCCGACCCAATACCAGGTTAGTGCTAGTAACCTAAAGAATAGTACAAGTAAACAAACACAAATATATAAATGCATTCGCTAATCAACAGTATGGAAATGTAATCATGCTTCATCTATCAAAGAATGTACAACCATTTTCTTCTGGAATGGTACCCACAATTCCCTCCACTACAAAAAAAAATAAAATCCGTTTGGGGGGAAAAGAAATCATTTCAAACTCTGGCCTTTAACGCTTGATCGAACTTCGGTGGTGGAATAAAGAAATCTAGCCTAATTTTCTCTCATTTTGATATAATTCCCCCCTCAAAAGTTCATTCGAATATTGGTTCCTCCCAGATTTACAATATTCTCTCCCTTTTTCCACGGAAAACCTTCTTCTCTCCGATTTTTTTTACCATCTTTCCCTTCCATGCTACGCTCCGTCGCACGGAGGATAAATCTTATTAAATTGGTTTTGATCTGTGAAAGTGCCACTTTGGTAATTAAATTCTTCGAAATTAGGGCCCTACCCTCTGACCTGGCTTAAAGTGGCTCGCGATTCGTCCGAATGCGAAAAATATGGCGTCCGCTTTGTCGAAGCGTCATACGTCTTTCTTGTGAGGTCGTTAAATATATCAGCCAATTATTGATATTGGGGAACGGAATATCTTCCTCCATTATTGGATGGCGGAATAATTATCGCGTCAAATTTTGAAACGTACGTCAGTGTTGGAGGACTTAAACTTTTGACTTGTTTAAGAAGTGGAATGACTTTGCTGTGAGGTGAATTATAAACGTGAAATGAGTTTAAATCACAAGATTGACAATTGGGAGGAAAAAGGCATAAATATTGGTTCGATTTGGAATCGATCGAGATGATTCCCAATTAAGTTTCCCCCTCTGATGTGAATTTCGACGCAATACCACTTTAACAGTTCGTTTTCATTCGGTTCTTATTCAACCCATAGTTGAGTTGCCGTGCGATTTGGTTTATGTATGAAGACACTCACCATCAAGAAAACTGAAATAGCTGGCGAGCTGGGAAATTGATTCTTTGCCATAGAGTACTTCGTTTGCGTACTTTTTGAATGAATCTATGAGAACGCTCGGGTTCTCGACGGTATTTCTAGAGGAGTTCGAAAGAACACCTTTGTTTGCAGTAAATGAAAAAACTCTATTGGCTACACACGGATATGTATTTCATATTTGTTTTGCCTAACAACGTAAACAAATGAACGAATGCAAAACCATTGGGGTTGGAGAAAACCTTAAAATACAACAGAGTTTATATTAAATTCTAAGAAGGTTAAATATCAATTTAAACTGCTTCTAAGAAATGCAATTCTGATTGAGAGAGATATATAAACGTTAAAAAGAAGTAAAAAAATGCTCAACTTTCGTGTTCAAGTAATATCGTTCAATGTTAAATTCATTTTTTCCTTACACCGAAAGAGAAATTTTAGTATTTCAAGATAACTATAACTTTAACTTTTTCACGTAAATTTACAAACAATATACTTCATTTAGAATACAGATGTAGAGGAGATTAATATTGTTAATACAATTGTTGCAATGAAACATCATTCAGGTGGCAACAAAATGTAGTAAAAGAACACTCAAGAAAAAATCTAAATATTAAAAATAAATTCTAAAATTTAAAAAACATAAACCAATTGACTTATTTTCCATAAAAATATATATTTGAAGTTTAAGACATTCTCACTTATTGCCTCATCATAACACTTTTTGTCACTTAAGCATCATACACGAAACTGAACAATTTTTAATATCGTATATTTCCCAACTTCGTCATAAAAGAGTTTGCACACTGCATACATATATAAATTGATGAATATATAAGGATAATTTATAATGTTTTATAATAATTATTTTTCCTTTTTCTATTCATAAAGCAGAAGATATTATCACCGTATTTAATAAAAAAATGTGAGTGACAAAAATATTTCTCGTCACACCTTATATTTAGCACAGCCTAAAAAGGTTCCTGACGCGTTAAGAGAAAGTTAACTGTATAGTGAAAGTAAGTGGATGGGGAAAGAGGTGGACATGCAGCCATACTGACATTGAGGAAACCCGACAATATAGGAGTAGTTGAGTACGTGGGTGGACTCCATCCCTTAGAGAGTCAGTCGGAGAGAATTTATATCAACGGAAAGGTTTCTAGTCGCGTTTGATAAAACTTTCGCTCGGAAGAAGCAGCTGAATCTCAGCCGAAGGCTACTCAACCATTAACCAGTATTTTTAAACCCGAAAATAACGTATCAACCTTATAAAAGCTTGCTGTCGTAAAAAATACTTGAATTAAAAGTTAATTTAAAAAAATTAGCGAATAATGTTCTCGCCATGAATAGACATATATTACAAACAGACCAAATATTACAAAAATAATTCTTACCTACAATTAAAAGTATGGAAAACAAAAATCATTGTCCAACAAATATTTTACGATCCATGGTTTTTTTCATTTAATACTATTGAACTCTAAAGCATCCAATTTATTCATGAAAAAAGGACTAGAAATATATACCTATGCATTCATCAATTAATGAACACATTGCTTTTATATTATAATATTTTTATTTCTATATTATCTAAAGCAGAAAAAGAAATTATGCGCTTAAACCGTTTCCTAATTTAAGGAAGATGTCTCAATAATCTGATAAAAAATTGAAAACAACTAAATATAAACTTTCTAATATCTAGATTAAAATTTAACACAACAAAGTAATAATTAATTGTTAGTCTTGAGTTCTACGAAAAAGAAAGGGTAACCAAAATGCATATTACAAATCTTATCCCTTAAAATATTTTAAGTTAGATTGTGAATTCTCGATAAATTTGAGTAAAATATGGTTTTGGAAACGTAAAATATATTTTGTAATCTTCTGCTAGCTTGAGCTATGTAATAATGACCGTTTGTTAAGAAAACAGATTATTCGTTTTAAGAATTCATTCTATCTACGAACTTCAGGGGAAAATTATGGGTTAAAAAGTCTAGTCCAAACGCATGGTGTTCTCGTCCCCTACCACACGCCAAAAGACGGCTAGTGGATGCACATAAAAATAGCGACTGTGAGGTAACATACTAACAGCCAATGATGTTAGGTAAAGTTCTAATCAAGTACGTCAAGCCCAGAATCGGTGAGGCAGAGTAAAACTACTGCACGAATTTCGACCGTGAGTTACCAGCCCACCTGCTAACCTCTCAATTACCAACTCCAGCTGCCACTTTTTGGAACTACAGGCAATTTATAAAAGCTAAAACCTTAATATATATCGGGTTTTTAAAATGGAAGTTTTGCAGTAACGATAGCAACTGCTTTTCGGCTACATCACGAGTGTGGAATTAAACTCTTGTCTATTTGGAATGAGACTGTAATCCCAATAACTATTCACAATTGAAAATCTAATATAATGCTGAAAAGAATCAACACGAACTTTATATCTCATCATAGAGGAAGAAACCATGATCAAAAGATAAACAGATAAAATCTGTGATTCACGTCAAAGGTATATCAAGATACGTGATGCACACACCAATCTTTTATCTCGATGAATAATTTATAACAGTTTACAATTTTTCATCGTAATTTTTTCTAAAACAAGCCTGAGCCATTACGTAATGTTGAACTTTAATTTAAAGTGAATAATAAAGAATGAAGTGTCTAAATTAACCGCAGGAAAAGATATTCCGTAAAATATTAACATTCGAACAGTTCATCGTATCACAAAAATTACGTGAGAAAAGACTTTTCTCTCCCCATCAAGCCATTCAGAAGGCTTAAATATGTAAGAACCTTATAACTTATGGTAAAAAACAGGTTTTTTACAGCTGTATCTTGAGTACAAGAAAGCTTACCTTCAGGAATGATTTATTTATCGCATCCCTACTATTACATAGGCATTATTATCTCTCGCAATTTATATAATAAATGTATAAGTAAGGTATATTTGTGGAAATTTACAAAGTTGTTTTTTATTCATTCATTCATTCCACGAAGTCACGCCTTCTCACATTGATTTCATTACATTTGCTGATATTTGGATGGTAATACAACCAATTTCAGCGCTTCAAATGCCGCATTACAAGGTTTCGTAAATTTTAATACTCTTACTGAATCGTATGGAGTAAGATAAGTAGATTTTTAATATTCACGCATGTAGTAGCTCTGATAGCTTTCGAGTGAATAACTGAAAATTCTAGGTATAGTTATGAAAGAAAAATAATCGTGAATGAATGAATAATCGTGAACTTCGATTTCATAAATACGCAACAATGGAACTCAATCGGTTGGTGGTAACATTCCTTTCCAATAAAAAAACTGAAAGCTTACGTATAATATTAACTTGTACACCCGTTAGATAAAGAAAAATTAATTATCTTTAAATAAACTTCTAATTTAGTATATGGAAAGAATAATCGAAGAATTGGTTTTGGCTCGATTTACCACGATGGAGATGTTTCCGCCATCTACCATAGAAGCCTGGAACTCTTTCCAATGTCCAAGTTTCCCGCTTCGTTCAAAAGTGGTTCATAAGTCAGTTTCTATGCTCTTGTTTAAAGGCACGTTTTATGATTGTATCTACTAGAATAATTCTAGGTAGCACACTATAACATTAAACTTTATGCATTGTTATTCAAAATAAATATTTTCATCTCTTATGTCTAATATTATAATCAGTCCATTTTGAAAATACTATCAGTTGTTTAAAATGTTTGACTGAATTTTTGAAAAATTACAAAATAAAATGATCCCGTAAATACTTCTTAAGTTAGAGAATGTGACTAAGATATGGATACTGCATACTTCAGAATATAATGCATATTTATAAGATAATGAAGAAATTAATGGTAACACATAGCCGGAAACCTAAGTTATTCCCTTGTATTGAATACAACTACATAAATATCTATAGAAAATATAAATTAATCATTTCAAAGAAGGAGTAACCAATTATGAAATTAAACAAATTATTCATAGGAATTTAAATGTATGAAAAATATTATTTGCCATGTGTATTTATAAATTGTAAAAGTAAAAAAGGATAGTGCATACTTTAAAAAAACCGAATAAAAGAAGTAAAATATCTACAGGACTAGTCAGTCAGAATTTACTATATATAGATACAATGTTTTTCGGATGTCTTGAAAAATAAAATCCTGTTCAGAGCTTAAATTTAGCAGTGAAACTTTCTGAATTGCAAAATTAATAATTATCACTCATTTTCACGCACATTATTGAACATTATGAACACCATAAAATGAATATAAGTAATGATAAAATGAATTATTTTATATTATTATACATATTTATAATTAATTTATATATCAATCTAAATATAAACGTATATTACACCCGTTTCCACGATGATAAATAATAATAAACTTCGCACCAACGTGAATTTCGGATTTCGGGCCAAAACGATTAACCGTAAAAAATTCCCGATTTTTAACAGAACCAATTCTTTCCATTGCCGATTTTCTCCGAAGAATCGTTAAATAAACCTTTACGAAACGGGTTGTATTTTCAGTCCACTTTATCCCTTTTGTGCTTGTCTTCTCCGCCTCCAATCGCTTCGATTCTTTTTTTTTTTTTGTCGAAAGATACTAAAAAAAAAGACGCGGGAGAAGGACGGCCATTCCATTTTATATTATCTGACCGTACGTAGCATTTTTCCCCTATCGGTTCGGCCGCAAGGAAAGGGATTGCTACCTTATCTGACGCCGCTTTGGCAGTTTTAAAGCTTCAAACGCAGCGGCGAAAACAAAAGAAGAACGATCAGCGTTCCTACTATTTCGCTCTCTCGCTCTAGGAAGGTCCCGATTCTTCTTTTTTTTGTATGATGGACTTTTGAGGGAACAACGGGATGCAAAGTGATTGCATTCGAGACTTTTTTATTATTTCGTTGCTCTTTTGTCATTTTGTGGATCGGAGATACAGTCGGTGGTGGTCAAGGGGTGCATTTTTACGTACGATGGACGGAATAGATTTTACGTTTTTTCGAATGTAAACCAAAAAGAGTGATTGTTCCGGCAATGGCTGCTACTGTGTGTGTGGAGGTGGTATTAGGGTTTTGCTATTTCTATTGAATTCTTGTAGTTCCACTAGCGATGACATTTTCCATTCTTCTGATTCAAAAAACTTTATAGAATTCAGCAGTCGATGGGTTGACCCAAGTTGTAACGCCTATGATGTTAGAAAATGTTTCAGTGCATAAAACAAATACGTTATTTACAGATTCTCTTAGGATTCAATTATCCTATAACCCAAGAATTGTAGTTGGAATTCGATTCCAACCACTTTTACGTTTCCTCTACTTCCTAAGGAATATGAACGAGTATAAATTCTTCTGAGTACTTCTTTTACTATCAGTAATTATAGCTCTCCAACTTATTTTTAGGCCCGTTCATTCCTAAGATCAATTTTAATTGCTTTTTATACGAAGAGAGGTTTCAAAAGTTGTCACGAAGACCTCTCGTCTAGATTCTTTCATTGACGATGATAAATCTTCATCAATTATCCTATATTTACAGTTGGAATCATCATCTACATATTTCATATTAGAGTTTTTCAGTTACTTAGTCTTACCTTTTAAGTTCATCCCATCTCAGAATATGGTTATTAAAAAATGTAATTTGATTTTTCCACCTTTCAGCTACAATAACCAGGAGATGAATTTATACTTTGATTTGAAGTGATACTTTAGCGACTAGAAAAACTGCTCTCTAACACAGATTACGGTTACGCATTCATGCTACAAACGTTTCAGACTCTTAAATCAATGTCTTTTGTCTCAAATTTCATATTAGGAATATAAATTTACAGATTGAACTCTGCAGTAGAATGATCTTAACATTTTATCCTCGATTACTGTTTCTATATGATTTTACATCGATTTTATTTTCTACTTTTATTTATCGTGCTTGGGAGCTTTTAAGTAAATGTGCAGTGGACAATTCTTGTGATCAATTAAGTGTTGACTCCTCACTCGCTAAAACTTTAAATATATTTTAAATACGTTCTTGTTTTTTATCCTACTATATCTATTACATTAATCTTTCTTTCGACTCATAACCTGCAATCATTTCTTCTCCACGTTCAGAAGTACGACGCTAACACATCTTCCCCTAATTGTCGTACTTTTGGCGTACATCGTCTTCATTAGGACAGCGACCATACGTGCAAAAGCCAAAATATCGAACACACTGTGGCATTGTTTCTCTTCGATCGGGAGTGAACTCTCTTTAGTCGCAGCTTCTCTAATCAAGCTTGTGATGACAGCCGTCGCTTTTAAAAGGGCCTCAATATTTGAAATACCCTTTGCTCGACAAAGAAACCCTGGGCGACGATGCGCACGCCACCGGTAGGGACTGGTGTAATTGCTTCACTGCACATCTGACGCCTTGTTTACGTTCTATAGCGACCGCACTATAGCAACTATTTTTTCTAAATACGGAGCAATCAAGGATGCCCCGTGCTGTTCGATTCGGACACTCAAGGAACTTTTGAGTGCGCATTCCATTGTTGAGAATAAGTTGATGCTTCCTGCGTAAATGAGACAACTTTCAGATCACATTGATTAACCACCTTAATTATCGCGGTATTACAGGTGATTTAGAAATAGATAATCAGCCTAAATTGCTCCGCTTGCAACTATTATTTGATTATCTATATTCTCTAATCATCACTCCCGATAGTATGCTTACACATAGTAGTCACTGGATGAAGAATGTATTTTTGAAACTTTTTTTTGAAATCTTTTCCAATCGCACTATCTCAAAGTAAACATAGTAGTAGTATTCCACTAAAATTATGAGCTGTTTGAATTCTCTGAAGTAATTAGGAATCCAAACCTATTTTTTATATTTCCGTTACAATAATTCTATACATTATTGTAAAAAATCCAAATAATTAAAGATACTATTTAGTATTATTGACGATTCAACGATTTTGTAATCCATAAATAACAGTTTCGATTAATAGAATCGTAATTTCTGTACTTATTGAATCGTGAATATTAGCTCGTAAAATTACGCTTTCTAAGAAATAAAAATCTAATCCATTATGTATATTCCTTGCTCTAAAATAACTAAAAATTAAATCCTCCTTTACTAAACAATTAACAATGTATTATTCATTCACCGTAAAGAACTTAACGTAAAATTTACGCTAATGAATGTCTCCATAAACAAGCACCCATCAATATGCGTAACGTTTAATTTTATTTGTATAACTAAAATTGTTGCTTTTATATAACTCTCATTAGGATGTAACTATTTTCATCAGCAACAAAATATCAAAAAATACTGCTAGATACTATTTATCAAATCCATCATGCGAAATACTGAATCTGTTTCTATAAATAAACAATGAAACAATAAAAAAGCGTTACTATACACTATCCTAGAACGCGATCCTATTCAACGCTTTCCGTAAACAACAAACTCATTGAAATTTATTTATCTCAACAACATATTTTTCAATCTAAGTGTTTCAAAAACTAAATCAGAATATCATTTCAGCTTACATCCACATTGGAAATATCTGAATGCGAATTCCACCGCTTTAGTTCTTCTGAAGCTTGTTTCCAATCTTACGATAAGCCGTTCGCAGATGATATTCCAGTTCGAATCCATTTCCAATCGGAAACTGATTGATTGGTCTCCTGACAAAGCTGCTCCTACGAACGCACATTCATATTTGTAGCGATGCATCTGATGCCGAGATCTAATCTCCGAAAGGGGAACATTACGATAGGGGAAGAATACAGAAGGGGACATTGGAAAGAAGGTGAAGGAAGCTGAAAGACGACACCTTGGTCTTCCAATCCAATGCTCCCAAAGGGGCAACTATTTTTGGAGATTTTATGAGGCAATTGATTTCTACAAAAACTTTCTTCACTTTTAGAGCATAAAAGCTCATCTTATCCTTGCAACAAAAAATAAGATTTAAAATGATACTTCCACAATCTAATCAGTGATTGAATCACCTTAAATTCAGTATTCAATACACACACTTAACCTCAATTGTCAACCAAATTCAGTACTAGAAGAATTTATGACGTTAGAAAGATTTAGTTTTACTTGAAGATACAGCCTCCTCTAGATGATAATGATGCTCAAGAATGATATATGTACATCTAATTAGATCTACTGAAGAAAAAATCCTCTATTTATGTTAAATCAAATCAATAACCCTCAACTGCGATGGTATTCAATAGTTTTTTTACCTGTTACCTATTCAGTATAGAAATGAAGCAAATAGAACTGACAAATTCCGTTTAAACCTAACGAAAGAAGCAGAAAAAACATCAAACTACAAAAACTTTGAAAAATCATGACTGAGTCCCAAAACCAAAATTTCTCGATCTTTCTAAAACTCGAAACTTTTCTGAAATTTCCCCAGATCTTCCCAGGGAAAACTCATCCATAATAAACAAATTCACCCCTGCCGTATCCAACGACGAACGAAGATTGCTTTCCCTAACAACCTAATACAATAGAAACACATTCTATCGCACGAACAAAAAATAAACAGAAGACTAAATATTAAAATAACACTTCCGCACGAAAAGAGACGGATTCAAATCTCCCAATCATTTATATCACTTCTTTTCGAGCGTATATCGCCAGGGGCACAATCTACTATCACACGCGGGTCGAACGAACTCCGTAAACAAATCAATCCGCGAAAATAAATCGCTTCTAAGGGCTAAACAAACACAAGAGAGTGATTAATCCATGTTCCAAAAGCTTACAAAAATATTTGGAAAGAGTGAAAGTCTTTTGAAAAGCCCTAGGAATTTCGTTAAAAAGGAATCCTTAAAAATCGCCAAAGCTTGACACACGAAACTGCGTCCAGTCTTCAAGAGAAGCTTTGCCATAAGATCGACCTTATCACACCTTCCATGATGTTCCCGGAAAATGTGGGGGGAGTAGTGGGGTCTTATATCGCAAAGTAGTAAAGTGATGCTTCTTCTTGCTCATCTTCTTGGACCGAAATTCCATAGCGAGATGACCCCTTGGTGGAGATTCATGGAATGGGGATCATAATCCGCTACTCAGATGGGGGTGTCGCAGCAACCTTCATTTCCTCCCTTTGTCTTACCCACCACTCACGGCTAAAGACTGATCTCCCCTTGGATACAAGAGCACTTTCTCTCCCTATCTTCATGCCTCATATGACCTAACGATGCAGAGTTCCTCCGTGGGCAATGCTTCTGGTAAGTACGGGGGAGTGCTGAAGCTACACCTCCTTCATCTACAAGGAAACTTCATGGTCTAAATTACCCTTCACAGCGTAAAATAAATTTAGCATTAATGAGCACGAACGAGAGAAGTTTAAATAGATTATACGTAAAATGAATTAACTTTTCTTTACATACCAATCAATACGAAATTACGTTCATCTACTTCACGAATTTGTTATTCTGACGCGATGCCACGATAGATTTATCTGGGTTTTCGTCTAATTATTTTGTCAATTCCATTTTTTTTTTCAAATAAAACCTTTTAGACAATTGAACTCAAAATTATTTAAAATTGCTTTAAGCAAGACGAATTTTAAATATGTGAGTAATTTAACCTGAGGCCTAAACTACAAAAATTAACTTTAAATCCATTTATATGAATTAAGAGCAGCTATTTTTCATTGTAGGCTATAATAGTTTTTGCAGCGATAATTACTCAATACACGAATCAATATAAATTGAAAGTCAAATGGGGGTGGCGGGGTTATGATAGGAGAGAGTCGATGTTTCCAAATAATACATGCTATACGATAGTACAATGGATAAATTAGTGTCAAATGATTGGAAAATAATGAAGTAACGACTATCTATAATGAATATTACAACTAAATTAAAACTAAATTTAATTTTCATCCACCATATGTTCGTTAATGAAGTTTCACAACTAAAAAGGAGTGTAAAAATTTCAGCCTTAATCGACTATATTCATTTACCTTTATTTTTCTTTTTATGATAAAAGAATTTGACCGCTCATAATTATAGAATAATTCTACGTTGTTTAAAACGAATAATTGCGTCCCATAATGTATCAACACATACAATAGAATAATATTACGTTGTTTAAAACAAATAATTGCATCCCATAATGTATCAACACACACAATAGAATAATATTACGTTGTTTAAAACAAATAATTGCATCCCATAATGCATCAACACACACAATAGAATAATATTACGTTGTTTAAAACAAATAATTGCATCCCATAATGTATCAACACATACAATAGAATAATATTACGATGTTTAAAACAAATAATTGCATCCCATAATGTATCAACACATACAATCATCAAATAAAATTCGAAAATAGCCCTAGTAGAATAAAATGCTTAATTCCAACCGTAAAAAAACAAGTTGGTTATTATTGAGAATGTTTTATTCACGGATACTTTACGAAACCCATCTTCCCAAGTTCAAGGCACGTAACGCGAGAAGAAAAAGTCGAGTTAAATCCGCGCGATGTTTGGGACAACGTGAAAATCTTGCGAGAGAAACTTTATTCGTTCCTCCGAGTGACTCCAAGCAGTTTATAGTAAAAGTTTCTATCGCGAGTAAAGAATCAGGTACGAGCATTTTATAAAATGTAGAGATCCAATCTCCGGAAGGAGTTGATCGGAATTTCCCTCCTTTCCATCGAGTTGTTTCGTCGACTCTACGGATTTGATTAAAAAAGTTTCATCGATTCAAAAGACTCTTCTGGAGAGTTTAACTTGGTTCACGCCCTCGCAAACTGAGCAGGTGGGGGAGAGCCGTATGAATCAATCCCTTAGTCCCCCTTAATTAAATAGATTCGGACTCTTAAAATGGCGCCTATTTTCGAATCTGGATTGCTGATATTAATACCATTTTTACCAGTTCATTTATACGACTTAATCGGAACTTTCTCTGATCAAACTTATAGTACGGTGAAGTTCTTTCAATCTCTCCGTAGAATGCGTAGTCTGTCGATCGAGTTTAATCAACAGTTACGTAATATATTTAACGTAAAGTTTGTAGCTGATACGGCTGAACTTTTTTTGTCTTGCTTGTGAAATATTCTCCTCTATGAAAACCGATAAACTCAATTTATAATTTTTTCTCAAAATTTTTGAGAAATATTTTATCTTTTTCTTTCAGATATTGATTCAAGTTCTTATAGAAAATATTTTAAGTAAAAGCTTAACTTAATCAACTGTTAAGTACCTCAAAATGCTACAAAGTTTTTCACTTTAACTTATTGCGCAATTTTATGTCGTAATAAACTGCGCCATAGGAATCTAACATTTACCTTGGAGTTCCCAAGTAACATTTCCTTTAAAGAATGTCATTTTTTAATGATGCGAATGTAAAAAAGTATTACAATGTAAAGGTAGATTTTTCTTTTACGTTTCTGACTATAAATTCCTTCAGATTTAACGTACAGAATCAGAAATCATAACCGTTAGCCTTTTATCAACAATTTAAATAAATTTCATTAAATAATAAGATAAATAAATTCTTTGAAGGAATTATTACTTCCAGCGTTTTCTACATAGAATTAAATCTGATTTAAAAGTACTGCACAACGTATATTTCTTAGCATATTCATGACGTAGCGCAGATAAAACAGTTATAAATTAAACAGTCAACATGAATGGAAAAATGGCATAAGAACCTAGCACGTAAAACACTTCCTTAAAAAGATGAACGTCATTTCATATATTACCCTTCCATTCATATCAAAGTTCCTCACAACTGCAACACTGATCACAAATTCATTAAACTAGGCTTTGATAAAAGCTTATCATTTTGAAATCCATACATACCATACAAGACAAAATAAACATTCTTCAACATTATCCAACGCTCAAACTCTATACCCCGCGTTACTATAGAGACAGCCCTAAGATAGTACTATTGGAAACGAAACGATGCGCATCATAACGTAAATTTCAGGGCGCGTTTCGAAGATGGGTACAATTTTTCTTCGTAACGCATGAGTGGCCCTATCTGTGTACTCCTCAGCAAGACGACCCCTCCATTAAACGTCGGGAGGTTGGCGGACCCCGTCGGGCGTGGGTTATTTCTCGCCACTGGGTTTTAGTGCCAGTCAAAGAGGCTCCGAATCTTGGCATTTCGGACAACACGAAGCTGGGATCATCCCTCTCCAACATCCCCATTCTTCATCCCTTCTCTGGTTACACCCCTCTCCCCCTTATAGTCCACCGCAAGACCTATTCAATCAGCTGTTTCGAGAACGCTATGTAGAGGTGTGTATCGCGTTGAACGTGACAAAAGGCTGAGGGTTGTTTAAACTTTGTCAAGTTGGTGGATGAGCTGTTAAGAACCACCTCATGATACATGAGGTAGTATTTAAGATGCATTGAGTGGATACTTGTTTCTTATTTACTAAAGTTTCCATAAGTTCTCTCGTGAATAGAAGTTGAAAGTTAGTTTTCTTAGTGGGTGTAACATTATCGTAAGGGTTTCGTTATATGATACTTAGAATAATGATATAGCGATTATATATAGCGATACTGTATCCAAAGCTGAGAATCTTAATTAAAAGTAGTAGTAAAATAACAATCAATAAATTTTAACGTAAAATACGATCTATAATACATACATCTATAAATATTTAAAAGCTAAACATGGAAAAACTCAAAATTATATCCATATAAATGCATCAATTTAATCGTAAAAATATTCTTTTAAACGTATGATTTAAGGGTCTACTAAATTCACAATTTACGAATTCGCAAAACGCAGCAGAATGCAGATATATTTCATCATCGAGGCCATTCCGCAAGAATTACGACTGTGGAAAATAAAAATAAAAACACAAGAAGAAACACCAACGCCCGGTGCGTATTCGAGCAAAATTTCTCTCAGGTGTTAGCTCCATAAAGCCTAAAAGGTAATGAGAAAAGCACTGAAAGTCATGAAGCAAAAGAGTTTGAAACGTGCCTCTAAAAAAAATATGAGCACTGCCGAATGCCATCTGGGCCATTTTCGCATTTCGCTATTCTTATTTTTTCCCCATTCCTAATGGTCGTCCATTATGACGTCATTACAGCGATCTTGTTCATATACCTTCGTGCGCTAAAGCGATGAATATTCTTTTCTTTAACTCCTCGCCTTCTGGAAAGATAATCGTTTTTTATTCCGTCAATTCGCATTGGCACGTGCGAAACGTATTGCACAGTCAACTCCTCGCATATAAATATTTGCTTCCGAGCGGATCATTTTAGCTGATAGACATTCGCGAACTGGATGGCTTAGCTGTTCTATATTACTGTCTCCCGCGTCTTTCTATACTTCTGAAACGTATGGGAGTGTGCTGAGATTCTAAAATGGCACCGTAAGATGTGCAGATGATCGTGGGATGGGTTATTGGAAATTTTCTAGACGTGAAAAGAAGATTCGAATGCGATCAGGATTCCATTTAAGCGTTCGGGATCGGCGTAGACGCGATTCTTTCCACTTCTCGAACCGGCACGTATTCTTAAGATAGGCCTTCTTTCTTTATGAGTGATTCTTTCTACTTTCTATAGGTTAATCCCCGTTCCGTGATAATGATTTAACCCTATTTCCTTATCCGTAACGCGAGAGATTTCCCGCCCCACTCCGACTTTTATTAATCCGAAATCTTTATGGAATTTCCACCGTTTTACGTTCTTTCAAGGCCTAAAAATTGAATTCTTAGGACTTCTAAGAATATAACCTAAAGGACTCAATTATGAGAATTATTTTAAGTCAATATTATCATTTTTCTACATATAATATCTATCAACACTATAAATCACTATCATATATTACTATCCATAAGAATTTTGCGACTTTATTGTTACGATGAGGGGATTAATACGCTACACACAGATTCTATTACACTCGTACAATCTCATCACTTAATATTCTTTCCGTGAAGTAACATCAATGAGGATAGTTAATGAATTAAATTGAATAAAATCCAAAAAGCTCATAAAAATGTTCATGATCGATCTATTTATACTAATACTATTAGATAATATTTACAGGTGGAAAGCTCTTAAATTGATATCTTATCCGTAATTCAAATATACTCACACATCGATGAACATGTAAGAGCGAGTGAAATCGTTTGTTGTCAGGAAAACAGTAAAAAGTAAATTCAAAGACAACTTATCAGAACAATCGTCTCAAAATATATTATTTGATAAATGAGATTCTTATTCTATAAACAGCATCAAAGTTAACCAGCATCTAAATATCATGTTTCACGAACTGAAAGGATGAAGAAGAACCTAACTTTAGACAATCACAAGGAAACTTAATGATTCGTAAAGGAAGACCGCATATCAATAATTAAGTGCAATATTAGGCAATCAATATTAAGAAGTATTAATAATTTTACTGACAAGAAACAGTTCAAACACTTAAAAAAACATTCTAGAAACTACTTCCAAAAAAACTCTCGATAAAAACCATGAGGAACGAAAAAAATATATAATATACTAATCGCGTAAGAAAAATTCGTGCGTGAGCTTGAAATTAAAAAATCTCAATGAAAAGAAATCAATGAATAAGCTAGTATTAAAAGTACGACAAGAAACACATTTACTTAACAAAACGATTAATAACATATCAAGCAATCGCGGAATAGATACGTGGATAGATAAACTTCGGGGAACTCCGTAGATCAGAAATCATCAAAACTGGAACTACTTCTGAAGCAAATCTCAATCCACTCGATATTCGGATAGCGTCTCATAATCGCATTAACTGATCGCAGTAGGGTCTGGAAAACGTGGGGAATTCTCACTTAATGGGAACCAATAACCTCCGCTGAGCGAAACAGTGCCTTCCTATGATACGGTGCCTGCAAGTAATGCCATTAAATGATCGATCCCATTTGACTGATACGTTGACTAATTGCCTCGTTATGCCGTTCCGATTTCCGGCCAATACGTGGAGGATGCCGTGGGGCCGTTGAAGGAGAGGTACGATATTTATGAAGAGGCGATTTCGCACCTGAATTGGGAGCAGAGATTGACGTTTATTCGCACCTTCTCAATAATCCGAATTCCATCAATTTTCCCATAGGATACTTTATATTTATACGAAGTCTTAGATTGTCATTTAAAGTAAGAACCAGAAATAAGATAGCTTCTCTATTCATCTATTATACTATTGAAAATAGACTCGCTTAATCGATATCTATTAACCTGATGATTGCCATAAAGAACATTCATTGTACCGGTATCAGAAGATTTATCGTTATTATAGGGTTTACCTGAAACCATAAGGTAATTAATTCATTTTCTTTCTCCGCTATTGGTTTGAGATTCTACACGAGGAAAGATTTAATATGAGAATATCGGGAAATTAAGGGAGTACGTTACCCCCAAAAAATCCTCATATTTTTTGTTTTTTTGTAAGCAGAACATTAGACACAGGGTAAATACTGTGTGTTCTATAAACGAGATTTTTGAGAAATAAGTAAAAGGGAAACTTGAAACGCTGTTCTTCTAATTATGTACATAAATAATTAAATAATTACCACTAATTTACATCCTTAAAGAAAATTGTTACAATAACTAACAATATAAGGTAATAATACTGCTCGTTATAATTGTGAATGGCTAATATTAGCAATAAATATAGTACTAAAATTATTGATATTTGCTGAATAACAGTTGGTGCGAATACTCAGGAATATTTAATGTTAATTAATTCAATGTTTACTAGAGTGAATAATAAGGGAGTTTTTCGTAAACCCTTACCTCTAATGTATTTATGCAACCTAGATCTCTAGCGGAACAGAAATATTAATTCTCATCATATTACCCTGGAAAAGACAACTAGTTTTCAATTATATGATTTTTAAACACAGAATTCTTCTAAAATCTTTTAAAAAGACGCAAATTTTGAATTCTATTTTATACTAAAATGAACCTCATTTAAATACAAACATATTTTATAAATTTTATAATATCTGATAAAAAATATGAGCTAATACTTGTATTTAAATTCAGAACGAATACCAGATATAACCTAAAAAGGTATGAATATTTAATCGTGAATGAAATAAATATTTCTTGACATTGAAACTGAAAAATAATTAAACCAAATCAGTCTGTCTCATATTATAAAAAATCAAAACATATACATTATCATTATATACATCATCATAAAATCGATCAAAAACCGTCTGTTTCGACCGAATAGCCCCAAAAATGAGACATCGTTTTGGCCAACTGAACCAGAAATAACAAGTGCTGACGGTGGATAGAATAAGAGCGTAGGCCGCACTTCGGGAATGCAAATTCAACTAGAAAGGTTTCCTTTTCGAAGCCCACGCACTTATTTATAGCTATGCATGGATCCCTTCGTCCTTAGCTTCAAAGAAAATTACCCATCTTGTTTTCTAAAATTTAAATTTCTCCCTCGTGAAACCCTAAGAAGATTATGGAAAGAGAAAGTACTTTGAGCTATAAAATATCTCGTTTCATCTTAGGACATCGCTTTACACGAATTTTGCTGTTGCACGAATTAATTTCAGAATGTAAATCGATCTTGAATTTTCCATCATAAGGCCAAGATCTCATAAGTTAATGTTCAATAGGAATTCCTATGCGAAAATATGGATATATTTTCCTATGGATATGGGAAATATTACAATAAGCACAACGAAAAATAAATCATAGGGAATTTATATGTGTATTTCTACGAAAGAGATTTTTTTCTGAATTAAGATTTTGAGTGTTTCCTTCAAATGCTTAATGTTTCTCAAAGTTCATCCTTCTATATTCCTTTTTCATAATAATTATATATTATAAATGAAAAAGAAAATACTTTTAATACATATAAATGCATACAAGACAAATATCCTTTTAATAAAAACTTTATTAGTTGAAGTTTGAAAAGATGAATTATTGAAAATAGTTTTCGTTTTAAACTTTCTTTTATTTGAAATATCTACGTTCCGAATCTCTTTCAAATTCTTAATATACATAATCAAGAGTAATATTTGAAATCAATTTAGTCTCTAGGCTGTTAATTATAGTTTCCTGTCAGGAATCGAGCACAGGAATTTGGCCAAAACGATGTCTCATTTTTGGGGCTATTCGGTCGAAACAGACGGTTTTTGATCGATTTTATGATGATGTATATAATCGAAACCATCGAAATTCGTTCGAACGCGCTCTTTCATCGTATTTGGAGACAAATTAAAACTTTTGCGTTGATTTGACATCTCTCGATGTGTGTGTTTAGAGGGCAAAAATACTGACGAACGTGAAAGTTTCCTTTTTGTGGGTTTTTATCGATTGAATAAGGGTCCAGAGGGAATTTCAGAGGAATCTGTGACATGTCAAGCAATCTTGGTTTGGCAAATTTAGACGGAGCCAATAATTCTTTCTTTTCCGAAGATTGATGTTTGTGGAGAAACATCTACAAATATAGTTGCTTGGATACGGATCCTCAATTTTTGCCTCGTTAAATGATATTCAACGCAAACAGTAATTTGGGAATCCATGTGAAATTGAATAGGAGAATAATTTAATGATTCATTTCCGTTTACCTATCACAATTCCCATACATATAAAATGTTTATATATAAAATAGCCAAATAATTGACTAATAATATAGGTTAAAGAATCTATCTAAAAAGCCTAAATATTAACAGATAAATCATAATTAAAATATTTACATTTCAAAGCAGTGTTAATATTTAATAAGAATAGAATATTGAAACTATTTCTCTCAATTTTATCACTATAAAGAACGATTAAGTATCGAGTAACAATGATATACTCATTTCGATTCTATAATACAATTAATTAGAATAATTGAACGCTAACATGTGAACTCATACATGTAAAAGAATTATGTACACGAGATTGATTTGGTTGGAGTAAGGTCTTTATTACTTCTTTGCTAGTAATTTTCCTATCGAATTAAAAAACTTCGTATTTGAAGCACCTATGTATATAATAACTAGGTTCCCCATGTATTACTTAAAAACCAATTAACGTGACTTTAAATTAAATTCCTATTCCTTAATAATCATATGCATATAGGTCAAAACAATTGCTATAAGACTATTAGATATTCATATTCTGCGTAAGGAACACATTTCATTATGAATTAATTCAACTTATATTAATATTTATATTACAAAATAATATATACGTAATCAATTAAAGATTAAATAAGAGATCTTAAACGGGAATCGACAATGATAACGAATCAGTAAGTACAATCTTACGTATTATTACATAATCCAATCACTTGAACAAAAACTGCATTAATTTTCGTCATAAATCTTGCTTGATATACCATACTCAATTCGTCTTTAAAAAAATAATAGCTCATCATAACCACAATCAACGAGACAGACGTAAACCTTAAACACATTTTCATATCACTTAAACCGGTGGTCGAATAATTATATAACATTTCCTACATTAAGACCTTATGTAACAGAACCTCCATAAACGCAGCAGTAAATTCCGGAATCTGTGAAAAAAACTTCGCTCTTTTGTTGCATCAGTCATCCCTTAACTACCACCATCTTTATTCATCTTTCCTACCAATCACCTCCACTAAGACTTCCTCTGGAGATCGATGAGGGAATTCGGTAAGGTGAAAAGGAAAGATAAGAATAATCGCCTGATCATATTTCCCGGAGAATATTATTCTTCTTCAGCTGAGGCGGAAATTAGCTGGGAACGGCGGTAAAATTGGGCGGACGGGTAGAGAGGATGGGACGTAAAGGTGAAAATTTGAAATCCTCCCTTTTTTTTATTTGGTCTGCTATAAGAGAGGAGGGTCAGAGGGAACTGAGCGAAAATTAAAGGGTTGGAGAAAAAAATTAAGGAAATGACTTCTCTTCAAAATTCCAATTTGCCAGATCTCATTTTTTCCATTCCTTCACTCTTTCCCTATCCACAATTCCCGCCATCTACCCAATTCGCATTTTCATTCCGAAATTAAATCATTTTCCTTCTGTTCTATGGCGGTGGACAAACGTCCTTTCCCCTGCGGAGAATTACGACTACACCAAATTCCTAGCTCCGATCGCCATTTTTTTTTTCGGGTTAATGAGAAATTCGAATAATATTTATAACGTGGTTCTTCTCCTCGATTCTATTCCATTCGTTTCCAGTTCGGTCGGCGAAAGTCGTTCATCAAGACGAGGTCTAATTTAAATTGAAATATATACGTAAGTTCGGCGTAAAACAATGTTGCTATTTTCATTAAATTTTCGTTATCGTCGATCTTTCAATAGATTTAAAGCTCTAAAGGTATTCTTCCCTAGCAGACCGCCCCGATGTTATAATGTTCAATGATAGTTTTGTTTTTATGACAATGATTTAAGAGTCCACAAACAAAATTATAAATATGAAACCACGTACGAAGCTAGTTATTTATTTTCTGAACGAATTTCATTCATAATTTAAGATGATTTAAATTTTACTTTTCGTGGTGAAAACTGCTTCGATGTCATAAATTATTTGAAGGAAATATGTTATTATAAGAAGTAATATTTTTCACTAGTCGTAGCATTTTATATATTTGAGTTTCATATTTAATTTTTTATTTATTTATTAACAAATATCTCACAAACATCCTCTTACGGGACAATTACTGTGAGATTTCAAACTCAACAACGGACGTCACAGACATCCAGACCCTGAGAGGAAATATGTTATTATAAGAAGTAATATTTTTCACTAGTCGTAGCATTTTATATATTTGAGTTTCATATTTAATTTTTTATTTATTTATTAACAAATATCTCACAAACATCCTCTTACGGGACAATTACTGTGAGATTTCAAACTCAACAACGGACGTCACAGACATCCAGACCCTGAGAGGAAAATTTCCTCCTCAGCCGGGATTTGAACCCGGGACCTCAGCATTAGAAGATTAGCATGCTAACCATTCCGCCAACGAGGCCGGCGAAATTATTAATTTAGGCCGAAGATTAAAATTTAATATAACTTATTTGATTTAAGAAAGAGGTATAAACATAGATTGATTTACTTCAGTGATTTTTTAGAGAAATGATATTGAAGGATTTTAAAAGCATCGGTGGTTTTCGCGTTCGATAAATATTGAACCTTAGTCAAGGGGCATTTAAGAATTGGATAATTAATTTACTGATAATATAATTACATCTAATTCGATAATAATATTTGATATAATATACTATAGCAACATTTTTTTAAGATCACTACTCAGCAAAGTGTTTCGAGCTAGAGGCATAATAATTTAAATATAAATATTAAGTCATCTTCAAGGTACATTTTTAAGTTACACAAAAGTTCTTTGAAATTTCTTCAGAAAAACGGAAATATAAATTTGAATGATAACCTTAATATCAACCTTAGATCTATTGTCCACATTGAAATTGAATCTCTTCTTAATAAATTATGTTATATGAGAGTTTGGAGTCTATATGTGCTTTTGGCGTCATATGTGTTGATATTACAAAGACATATCGGCGGTGAGCGAGATATTCAAGTTACAGAGAAGATATTAAAAGCATCTCTTTCAGCTATTTTCTATTGAAATATACTTTGAAACGTAAGAGAAAAACTATCCTTCTTTTTCCTACTGACAAAATTTCTCTAAATTTCTGCAAACAAAATCAAAAAACAGGTATTTTCATATAAACATATGACGGAGAATATATGGCATTCCTGAAAGAATTTGCTGTAACTCATTGAAATTTCGTAATATCATTTGACGCGACATACGCTCGTGGATGAAGTGGTAGAATACAAATTGACCAAACCGTGTCATATCAGAAAGAGGTGAAGGAATATCAACTTCCTCCAAGAACATTGTGAGATTGCATATTTCATTCTGTGAAGGTCATGTCAAGGAGTCAAGGATAGATTGAAATAGAACGAATAAAATCATTCCATGGAATAGTATTGTATTTAAATTATAAATATCTAAATAGATATAATAATACTATTATGTATCTGATGATATTTGATGGAATACAAATCAAATATCGATATCCTTAATAGTAAGTTGTTACGTATAATTGATATATATAATAGGGAAAAAACAAGAGAATTTGACAAATTAGAATAATTATTCAACGATGAAATGAAAAAACTTCAAATCCTTTGCAATCAAAACCTTGCTTTTATCAACAATTTCCCTTTTAATTCTGGAATTACTATCTCATTTTTTATTTCATCACAACATTCAAATAAAACCAATAAAAGTTGAATATAAGTGAAAACCCATGTTAAAAGAAATAAAAATCATTCCAGAACCATAAAGCTCATAAAGTCTTAGTTAGATCAATTGCAATGATCTTAATTGTAACAAGATGCTGAACTACATCCATTAAACTTTTTATTCGCCAAAATACGAATCGATGGAGTTGTTATTCAATCAGAATATTTTTCGTTGTAATTCTCGAATAATTCTCCGTAATAAATCTCGAACGAATGAATGGATCCATATTCCCCCTTTAACGAAACATGCGCGCCCGTTATTCAAGCTTCACCGGCAGTTAATTCACGAACTAATGTGATTCTCCGGAGTCAAGAGGAATCTACTACATTCCTCTGAGATTCAATCTAAACTTAATGAGGACTTTCACTTTTTTATGCCCCTTATATTCCCCCTCTATATAATTAATTATATTAAAATAAAAGGCTCGGAGCGTTTCGAAATTTATTTCGCAAGAATGAATAAATAATGAAGGTCGACAAAGCACTGACCTCGCGTTATCTCCAAGGTAATATTCGTTATGAATGGAGAACATTATTTTTTTAGGAATCTTCTAAGTAGATTCATGAAGTTATTGATCAAAATTTCATCTCGGATATCCCTTCTTTAAGCTATGTCATATAACTTATTATTATTTATATTATATTATTATATGAAAACGTAAATTGTCAGATACTTACTACTTGTGAAATAGAGTGGGTTAAAACTTTATATCACAGAGAAAAGTATGTCTTTATTGTGCATTTATTCTATATTCTATAGGTTTTAAGGTAACTAAAGAAGTTAATTAACTCATTTTTTATTACATACCTTGATTTTTATTTAATTTACAAGACATTCTCTATTTCTCTTCTTAAAAGGTCGATCGCTAGCTTTCAAACGATACAATACTAATGAGAATAAACATTAGCTATTGAATGATATGAGTTTCATCGATAAGTAAAGGGAAAATAACAATTATAAAGTTATTATTTACACAGACTATATAATTTACATAAGTCTATAGAAATGTATTATCGCGTAAATATTTCCCATTGGAAGTTTTACTTTTAGAGACTTGTTTTTCTTTTAAAATTATCGAAAACCTTCATCAGAAAGATAATGGTAATCAAGCATTTTATTAACTAAAAATCCTTTTATATTCATAGACGCGTATATATTTATAAATCAAATAAAGTAAATTCTGGAACATTAAAAGAGGAAACAATTTAGCTTTTCTAGAATAGCATCGATGTCTTGAGGCAATGTCAATTATTTTTTCTGTACATTGTATTTTTTGTTTTCCCTAAACTGAAATAAAAGACACGATATACTGGGATTAAGTATTTATCCCTCTATTCTGAATGTGATTTAAATAAAGGCGTACCCAAAGCAACTAATTTCCAAGTAACGATTTAGTTGTAAAGTAAAAGGTTCAAACATATAAATGCGAGTTTAATCGTCAGCCGATGTATCCGTACCTATTCCCTTCCGTACTGAATGCCGTTTGGTTTTCTCTCGTGGCATGATCCTTAAAGAATGAGGCCCTTGCCCTAAACGCATCCGTTTTACACCTATGAGAAGCATCATTACGTCCAATTCGATCGTTCCCAATCTCCTGAGAGAACACCCGGGTGGCAAAGATGAGATTTTTCCCGGAGCCAGCATCTTAGCTTTGTCGTAAAACCTTTCGCTGAATCGTCAGAACTCGGCCTCTTAAACTGACCTTCTTCGCGCGCCTATGCTCCGTCCATAAACACCTCTGGTCTCCGTTAGCAACCCGTTTCCGAACCGAAAGATTTGATTGCGATGGAAAAATCAACCTTCCGAATAAGGTTGAGGCTTCGATTCGTACCTCGCTTGGATGAGGATGAAACACTTTTTGGCCTCACTTATTAGATGGGAAGAGCGAGATTCCCTGTTTCTGATGACTCTATTACGGAAGATGTCCGATTTAGAGTGAATGTGCCTTCATGAATCGACCCAGTGCCCCTTTTAAAAGAAAACGAACGCTTTTCGATAAAGCGATGTTACAGTAAGTGTGTTACTCGACTAAAATACAACCAAGATTATAGGTAAAACAGCATTTTATGAACGATTTATTTAGTTTAGTTTCAATGAAAAAAGTTCATTATTAGTTAATATATTTATAGAGTAAAGGTATGTTCTTAAATATTTTTCTCAATACACAAAATCTGTACGACATTAAGAGTGACTTCGAATGTTTAATTGTGGAATAATTGACATTATAATATTTTAATCATCTTCTGATGGAGATGTAAGTAAACACTTTTGCTTAAAATCTATAGTAAATGAAGTACGTACGAAACTAATAAAAAACGAGGCGATTGAAAATAGAGCAGAAAATTTGAAAAACAAGGGGTGGGAGAAATTATTATATTAGATAGAGATGAAAACATATTTTTCACTATAAACTACAGCATTGTTTACCTTGGAATAGAAAACCTTAACTAAAATTCTGATTCAGCCACTTTAAACGATAAAACTGTAGAATATAATTCTCGAACATAGTATCCAAGGTGATTGCTTGGATTCCAGGAATAGTACGCGATGAGGCACTGGAATCGACGACAAATTAACTGATTAATCCGAAACAATGGCTGGGGGCAGGAAGTGGATTCAAATTGGAGGGCGAAAGTTATGATTCCCGGAACATAGAGGATAAGAGCAACCCACATGCTGGATAAGGAGGCATAACAAAATGTTAGAGGCTGTATAGCTATAGGCGTTTAAAATCGTAACACCTCTAAGGAACGAATCTCCTTTCCCGCCATCGCAACCTCATTCGACTTGCGAGCACGTGACTACTCCTCGGGCGACATCTGGAATACTTTTGGGAAACACGATCCGGAAACGGAGATATTCGACGACGGAACAGGGAAGCCGGGTTAATCTAGCCAGCCGGCGTAATCTTCCCGTGGTAGGAATTAATTAGCGGGATGCGAGAGCAAACACCGCGAGGAGTATAAAGATCGGAGACGATTCTTTCGCGCGGAAAGAATTGATGCATAAATGGATGGAAACACTCGATCGTGTGAAAGCGTTTCCTCTAGAGGGGCGGGAAGGAAACCGCGGGCTAAATGAATTAATTTCTGTTTAATCTCGAATCAATTAAGTTGATTAGCTTGAATAGGGAAGGGTGTCTCGCGAATCTACTGTCGAAGAAGGATTCGCGATACCTTCATTACGTATAGCGTTTTAATCCATTCCCTTTTCTAGTCAATCTAAGTCACCATTTTTCTCTTTATCCTATAAACCCATAGAAATTAATCTCCCCTGAAACTCCTTATATACAAATCTAATATTCTTTCATCCCTTTTAACATACTTGCATCTTAGTAACCATAAACCTTTTTCCCAATAGGAAACAGTCTGCAAGAGGTACCTAGTACATACTTGAATTTACGCGCAAGTGTTCTGATTAGCAAACCGTTTCCACACGACTACACTACTTCTCACACACACTAGTCTTTGACTAAGCCTGGCTAACTTCAGCATAGGAATGGGAAGCTACCATAATGTTATGTAAGACGCTTATAGACTCAAGATTATCATAGTGAATGGATACGCATGCACTGGCTATAGGACCGATTTCCCATTCAAAGTTTTGCCTTTTATGTGAAGAACTTCTGACCTTCGAAGCATGTTCAAAAATCTTAAGAGCTACGAAGTTAAGGGAATAATTTCTTGATATCCTTCATTTCTCGGAGATATCTTTGAAATTTCTCTTTGATTTTTACAAATTGGACCTTACGGCTATTGAAGAATAATTTATGCAATTCTGATAGAATTTTAAAAAATTTAATCGTTTTTATTATTAAGAGAACTTTGAAATTTAAGACGTTATGAAAAAGAAAATGAACAGAAAATTATGAAGAAAACTAAGGACCAATACAATTATTATATTATCAACATAATCAATTACATATAGATACAACGATAGGCAACAACTATAAATTTGTGCATTGAAAAACCTAAAGAATAAAGAAGGATGCAGTAAATATGACTTTGTGTCGTTTTAAACAAAAGTCAGTACATAACTTAAGAAATAAATCCAACGGAAACATCTTCGGACTTCCACAAAACGCTACCTCTATTCAACCAATCTGAATGAACGCGAATATTAAGTTCGTAGCGTAGAAATCTCTTTGGTTCATCCCTCATTCGGTAAATTATACCATTAACGACACAGTCGCTCTTTCTCCATTATGAGTCATGCCCGTTTTCCAAATGTAATCAAGCGAATTCGATGGGCGGAGATTAAGCCAGCCTTATGGATGCCGTTCGAATGAATGAGGAACCGCATCAATTAAGATAATGTGGAAGATTGACATCATCTGCTCTCTACAATAATCCAACTTTAACCGGGTCATCGTCCCAATAGAATTACTTTATGGCTCTGCCACTGAAAGCAAATGTAATCGAAACACGATTGTTTTCAGCGTAGGAGGAATTGAGCTCCAGATATCTGTATCTAAAAACAATTTGTCTTCAAACTAAAAACTTCTATATAATTTCATTCGTAAAATTAGAATCGCCGAAAGAAAAAGTAGCAATATAATTAAACGTATATTATTATAGTTTTTATATTATAGTTATATACATATATGTATAATTGAAATTCAAAAAATGCTCAATATCATATCAAGTCTCTGAATATTTGAATATAACAAGACTCGAAGAATTTTAATAATATAATGTTAATATCGAATTTATTCTTGTATATTAAACATGGTACTCATATTGTTGAATTACTAAAATGGTTTTCTTGAGATAAAACAGTAGATTTTAGGCAAAGAAGGAAATATTTAAGGGGTAATTTAGCAAAAGCAGGAATAATTTCTTTCAAATTACGGTATGTTTAGCGATTCTGGGTAAACTTAAGCAAAATCATATTGTAGATTAGAAGCTAACTACCTCATGAGACAAATATTCTTATAAACAATGGACTAAGAGTATTATAATGTTCTGTAAACATTCTATACATAATTAAATACTGTTAAAGTATAGGCTGTTCCCTAAAATATAGCAGTGATATACTTCTAAGTAACGACATAATAGATCAATCCTAACTAACCTAGTTTTTGAATTACGAATTTAAAACGATCATTAAAATTAAATACGAATAAAATATACGGTAAACAGTGTCCATACAATGTAAGAAATAAAGAAATAAAAAATACGTAGAACTAGAATAAACATCAACATGAATACCCTAATTTAGTCCCTCAATTCAATCTTCAAACGAGCAAAGAATTCCATGCAAAGAATGAAAGCCGTTCAATTAAACGAAGACAACATAGTGATCCATATCATAAACTCGAAACATATTTATTAAAAAAAATACTGGATGATACGAGTCCGACAAACTCTCCGTTCCGACCGATCCGTACGCATCGGTAACTCCATCCTCCATATGTTTCCGGTGGAACCGAAGGAATCCGAACGCGCCCTCCGCTGAATCATTCAGGTGTACGGAGCGCCTGTGGAAGCCACGGGGTTTCATCGCGCTCTTATTGTTCTGGGGCTGATAGCGACGCGACGCCGATGCATAACGAAACCGCAACGGTGTTAGCGAACACGCTCCGTGTGTCTCTGCGAATTAAAATCGATGCACGGGAGCGAATTCTCTTAAAGGTTCCACGTCTGGAGCCGCTTGCATCCGTCAAAAGGATTTCGACTCCCGCGTATCCATTCTTGGGGAAGTGCCTTTGTGTCTGCAGCGAGTGAATTGCTATCTGAATGGGGGATTGTTATGGGTGCAGCGTGTTGATAATACGTTAAGGGTTTGGGTCCCTCTGCAGACGAATCCCACACTACTAACGGATATATTTACGGAAAATAATTATTCTGTTAATTCTGGAATCCCTTTATCAGAAACAATAGTAGTAGAGCTTTGAGTTATTTAATTTTCATTCGGTTAAAAGAAAGGTTTGAAAGTCTATGACTATGAGATTCGAACTCAGGAACGTAGCATTAATGTTCGTCTAAATTAATCGTATATTATTAAATCCTCATCGTTCCCTTACATTTGCGTATTTTATACTCGTATTTGAACAGTTTATACATTAATAATGATATGTTATAATATATTTATATAAAAATGTATTTACATATACTTTACGCAACAAAATTCGCTTACTTGGCTCTATAATACTATTGAAAGACTGAGATTTATCTGAATAATAGCGAAGAATTAAAATATAGGAGGCTCTCAAATTAAAACATATGTAAATGCAGTATTAATCGAATATTCATTTTGATACAGATTTAGAAATTTTAAAAATTAACAAATAAAACATAATTCATATCATGGGAAGCCCATATATAGAGCTTCGTCCATCAATTCCTTTTATAAACGAAGAACATGAATCAAAATCCTCGTGTTGAGCAAAATCTTCCACCTACATCCCTTCTAAGTAATCTTCTTTTCAATTGCAGCATCGCGCTAAGTAAGATTTCTACCTATCTAAGGCCAGATTTTGATGGCTTGCTTTGCTTACGACCATACGAACGAATTGCGAATTTCGCAGAATTACCGCTTAACACACACAACCCTTTGGACTTAATGGAAGCTTATTTTCCTGTGCGATCTCTCTATGGCGGACGCAGAAGATGAATTCATTAGCGATTGGCTATCTGAATACTTCCTCTCGAATGAATCTCTTTCAGGAGTGGCCCTTTTAACTGCGTCCGTTATGAATACTGCGGGTGTTTTGAGAATTTGTGAGTCCAATCTCCATGTGCATCATGACACTCGGTAAGCTACTGTGCCCACGGATTAAGTTACGTAATTCTACACATATAACCTCTATTGCACATTTGTATTTAAACTTTAATTCTAGGAAATGTTTCTCAAATGTGTTTTATTAATGCATTTCTCAAGTGCACCGATCGCCCTCAGAGATTTTCTTATTCAAATTCGTCTTTTTATGAAACAATCCTATATATGTTTTATTTAATACCATTAGCAATAAAACGACATTCATTAATGAATATTTTATTTGCTTATTTCACTCCCCATCATCTATAAATGAGTAAATAATTGCATAAAACGATTAGGCGATGATTTGAAATCGAATATTTAGTACGACTCTATATTAAACTCAAAAATTATTATTAACTCTTTAAGAAGAAGGAAAAAATTACGTCATCGCACGAGGGTTCTTATAAATTTTCCTTGTACAATTCAGAGTATATGAAAACAGTGAGGTTCTAACTGATAATAATTTCTGAAATTTATTAATAAACGTTAAGTATCTAATGTAAGTGTTAACATCGACACAATTAAAATTTTCTGTTATATAAAACGTACTTCTCTACTCGAGAAATAAAGTATTATATCGTAACTAATTGATACAGGGTAGAAGCAATAGAATTTGATTTTGTAAACAAAAGTTTCTGCAGATAAATCATCCGTTGAATTAAGTTCCAGGGGAAAATACCACAATAAAGTTAACGATAGATTGACCAAGAAATGAGTTTGAAGCAATTTCAGCAAATAACTTCACCACAAAATATATTTTCCCTCTTTGTTACCTTCTTAAGACACCCAACATCGTAATTCAGAATCCTGGAAGACTTTCAAATTGGCAATCCTTATAAGAACCAAATCTTCTTGGACATAGCAACGAAAGAGTAAACACATCGTTACAGAGATGAATAGAGCCTATTATTCAGATAAATAGAACATCTTCGGACTAGATCGATTAAATATACTTCCTGGGCGACCTCATCAATCACAACCCTATATCACTGTGTCCATTAACCTAAAATAGCACGAAATTGGATTCGGACTTTTACGTAAATAAAACCGTATATAATTTCCCCAAGAATTCATAACCTATATTGATGTTTATCACATAAAAACCAAGCGATAAAATACTTATGGACCGCACTCTGTTCAAATCAAGATTTACCTCTACTTACATTATCGACGGGTATATTTATATTTACAGCGAGTGGAAGGGCTGTTGTGATCGGGGGAAATATAATCGGGATTTATTATTTTCTGCGATGCACTTGGACGTCGTTGATTTACAGTGACGTCTCAGTGTGCGATGTTTTATCATTAAGTCCGACCTTGTCGTGATTTAAAACCGCAATGTTTCCAGCTTCGGCCGTGAAACGCGTGAGGAGAATTTTTGCAATGTCCGCAAAAGAACTATCAGTCCACGATTCGACTGCAATGGACCCATTTATCGAGAATATTACTCGCGCGGACGTATCGTAACGTATCTACGAGCAAGTAAGTATCTCATACGTGTGAGATGAACTTTTAAATCCTAAAATGCATCATGATTGTATCCCATGAAAGTTTTGGAAGTAATTTTATGAAGAATGCTTTTACGGTTTTAAAATTATCATTCCGTACCGTAAAAAATATTGTGAATTTTTATTGTTATAATAATTAGTATTGTTATAATAATTGGTATTGTTATAATACTGTGAATTGTTATTACTATAATAATCGTTATTTTCATAATATTTTGAATTGTTATTGTTATAAATTTTTATAGTTATAATAATGTTTATTCTTAATATATTGTTTTATTTGATTTTTATGATCTGATTGCTTATAGATCAGATTAACATTATATACAGGATTATAAGATTTTTGTGAAATTCGAATAATAATGGAGTTCCACTCATGTAAGAAGATTATTTATATCTTGCAATGTGTTAAAGATAAAATATTTCAGTATATATTAATAAGTGATCCAAAAGAGTAGCGACAAAAAATTATTACTCGAAAGCATAGCGCCAATTGACTTATCAAAAGAACAGATACGATTGAATAGGATAAATTTTAACGCAGACAACTTCATTGAACAATCCATACACCTACTTTATTTATATATTATTGTTATTAAATTATAAAGATATTTTATTTATATTTTTTCCTTTTAGATAGTAGTTTCAATTTAAGGAATATGAGAAATTTTGCTACGAATTTTTCATTTAATCTTCCATATAATCTCGTACCAATACGACAACATTGAGTTTTAGATATTACTTTCAATTTAAGGAATATGCGAAATTTTCCTTCGAATTTTTCATTTAATCTTCCATATCTCCCAATATATACCAATACGATGACATTGTGTTCTCTTCGCGAACTATCTTTATTCCTCTAAAGCTATCTTTATATGAAATATCTCCATGTAAACGACGCTACTGAAACCCATCAATGCGTAGAGGAGAGGGTCAAAAAGGTACGTGATACGGGAAAAGCGACAAAGCAAAAGTGAAACTGCGCGTGTTGTAGAGAGTGCGAAAAACAAAACCTCCTTCCTCACATTCCAACATCGATACGCCATCCATCTCTCTGTGACTGAATCACATCCATCCCTTTTAAACCGCCCCTAAATTTTTCATTTGTCCCGAAAAAATAAAGCCGAGTCCCATTTTAGCTTCGTGTGTGCGAAAAAAAAAAAAGAATTCCTCTCTTACGTAACCTCCAAATATCACACTCGCGTATATCCTTTCATCCTCGCGGACACAATCTCGCGTGAAAATGGTTCGGAAACATTCTCTTGAGTATTTAATTGGCACAAGAGGATGGAGGGTCGCTACCCAAAAACTGTGTGTGTACGCAGTCTGTCCATTGATAAAAGAGACTGATGGGAGATATAATGGTTTTATTTTTTAACTCGTGTTGTCTCTCGATATACACCGAAACGAAAGTCTGATACAGACATGAAAGTGGGTTGAGATACATCAGGAATCCATGTTTTTAAATATTTCTCTTTACGTATTGTTGACAAGGATAAAATAAGAATTCAAACACTCGATATTTTTCAATATGGAAGTCATCTTTGATTTCTTCTTCATAATTTTGTAATAATTTTCTTCGAAATAATAACTAACATTTGCGTACGATAATGCACATATTGTTCCCATCAACTGGTATGAAATACCATTTATAGTTTCTTAGCTTACTCAACTTACCAGCTGATGAGGAAAAACGTTTCTGAGACTGTATAATATTCTTGAAAAGCGTAACAATACCTTAAATTTCCTCCATATTATATATTTTTCAGTAAGTTGCGTAAGAAAATAAATAAGGTATACATTCATTTTAGTAATTGATCCAAACTATAAATACAACCACAATTTTTCTTAGAAACACCTTTTCATAAATACCAGGTTATACTTTTCACAATAAAAATTTAAATAAGTACGTATATTTCAGATCATTAAGGGAATATTGGACGAACTATATCATAAAATTTTCCGTAAGTTGTACAAAACTATAAAGCCTTAAAAATTATTTCCAATCGATAATACAGTGGACTGACAGTATAATACAAACATTTTTCTTGGAGTTAAATGATACTTGACAGTAAAATAGTTAGTTAATTAAAATATATTTAATTAGACCGTCCTACTTTTAAGTAAATAATTCTAAAATTTGTATTCTTATTTTATCAAGTGCTTCGTTATTTACGTAATATTTTATTTTAAGTTAATCATCAATCAATCAGTTAATCATATAAAAATAAACGGCTAGCGAATCACAACCCTCATCATAACTTTTTCAAAACTGCTTATCGTTACGTAATTTTAACCTCGGGCCTTCATAACTTACACTACATTTTCTCGTGCCCTCTAAAATTAAAAAATGGCCATCTTCAAGCACTGATTCATCAATTTATGGAATAATAGCTCAAAATAACCCGAAGAAAATTTTGCATCTTAAGCTCTTCCCAATGACCCTAACTTTCTCTTCTGCTTAACGCATCGCCTATTTTCCAACGACCTAATATATTTCACGATGAATTTAAGAAAATCCGTAATTTTTTAAATTCGAAAATCTTTCAGATTAATCTATCTTCCATCCCATAATTATTGCTAATTCCTTTTTATCCCTAGACTTGAATTTTTATTGAAGAAAGTGGTGTTTTATGAGATGAATGGCTTGTAAAATTCGTCATACGATAAATGAGTAGAATACAAATATAATCCAAAAAAATTTTTAACATTAATTTACGTCATTGACTATAAATAATTCATTCAAAATCTTCCTAAAACCTTTCAAATATAGAAGCAGAAGAATTCATCAAAAAATCTTGATTCGAGACGTTCTAGTGAATAATAAAACAAGTTTCAGACATAAAAACATAGACAGCAATGCTCATATCCATCTCATTCAGCTGATAAAAATGGTAGGGAACAATAACTATCTAGGAAGAATTATACTATCATAACTACAATTATCAATTCGGTACCATGTGCGAACCAATCCTTCAAAGGGGAAGCATGAACTTAAATAACACTTGAACTGTTTACCTACAGCCAGCATACCATTCCTTGGCGTATACCATAATCTCAAACCAAGTTAACCCTACACCCCCTCTTCTTCTTCATATCCCAAACCTTTGCACCCAAAATCCCTTCTCCTGATAGATATATATATCTTTACGAAATCAATTTCATTCGATCTCTCATCATCCACCCATCATTCCACTCCCGCGAGCACTTTCAAGTTGGATAGCAAAGCGAGGCGCGTTTTACGATTCATATTCCATTCTCAAAGGAAATCAATAAAGAGTTCTTCTTTCTTCCGCGGATATTTAAGAGGTCTTCTTATGCGTCAAATCGCAAAGTAAGAACAGTGGAGCGAAAGGATAAAAGATGAATATCGAAAATTGGAAGTTCCATTGTCGACTTAAGGAGGGTTGGGGGGGAGTTACTTTTCACTGTGCGTTTTTTGATCGGGATTCGTGTGTCTACAAAAGATTTTGTTAGGCTCAACTGTTAAGTGTTAAACTAATATCAATTGTATAATTAGTATGTGAAGTGTTTCTGGGCCATTTAGTAGATAATTAGTTCAGATTACAAAAGTTATAATAATTATTCATTAAACGAACAGATAAACCCTATCATACGTGTTATAATAAGTTGAGGAAGCGATATATGAAGAATAAAAATGAATTAATATAAAAATATAATAATAAATTTTTAAAATTATATAAGAATAACGCAAATATAACGCAAGTTAAGTAAAATTTAACACTTAAAACTGTGTAATTCTTTCTCCTTATACATGTATTACAACGAGTTAAAAATCCAAAGGTCAGAATAATACACCGGAAACTTTTCGCTTTATGATTCTCCCTATCTAAATTTATGTAGTTCGATATGATGAAATAATTTTTAAGGAATTATAGGTGGGTAATGGAAATTGAATTACCCTGTACTTCAAAAAAATAACGATTTCTTTAAGGGAAACCTACTGGAAAAGATTTTGATAGGTAACAAAGACATGTTCTTGCTTGTTTAACTAGGAGAATTATACGATAATATAAAAATATATAATAGTACGCTACATAAGATAAATTAATGATCGAATCTGACTTCAATTCAATTTCAATTGAAAATTCCCATAAGATAAACACCAGCGATTTGGTTTGAAACCAAAAGTGGTAGTGTTTCAAAACATACTGTGGCAAAACAAGTAAATGAACCATATACCATAAATATACAACCAATGATAATTGTCAAGTACATCAATCCAATTAATCGTATCATTCATTCTTTTAAAAGCTTCTTTTATACGATTTCGTATAGATATATAAATCCTAAAAAAGCTATTGCCGCATTATTCGACCAACCATTCAACGCTATTTCTCCCAGTGAAAGCAGATACACTTACTTCGCATGAATGATTAGGGAAAAAATGATTGAGAAATGAGCACTGATCAAAGGGACAGATTTAGAAATCCAGGAAGGAAAGGTTGAGAGGGAGTCTGGGAGATGCTGCAAAGGAGATCACGTCGATTTAATTCCACGCGTGACGAGATAGAAGTTATTGGGCTGAGAAGTCCCGGCTGTATAAGAAATCAAAGGCACCGACTACGTTTTATGAGGTCTACGGAAAATCGTAAATAAAGACTTTTAAAACGCTTCTTGGAATTCAACTCGGGAACAGAAACGCGTGAATACAACTGCAGTCATTTCTTACGGCGGAGCATCGTCACTTCTTAGGTAAAATGGCCCGAACTCTTCATCTTTGTAGCATAATTCTTCAGAGTTCAAAAAATTGACTTTCTACTTACTAAACTATAAGGAAACTCGCACAGCAATATAAATGCTATCTAAATATATAAAGAATAAAAGTCTGAACTGGATTTTCCAAATTGGTTAAAGAATAAATCAGCAAGGAAAATTTCTTTTGATATGACGATCGAACAAAAACGTATATTATTGAAAATTTTACATGGGTACATAATTGTGAGAGTATAAAATACTGCACTACACTCATTTCAATTTCAGAAAACTGCTCTTTGATATCACCCTTCAATTAATCCACGAAAATAATTATAGCATAAGGAAGATTAGAAACCAAAAACCTTTAACCTCTATAATTTGAGTTAAAAAGAATGACAATATACTTAAAATCAAATTAGCTAGTCTTGGAACTTAAGTTCATTTTCCTAACAGTTCAAACTTATGCTATCAATATTTACGACCTTTTATTGTTACTTATCACCAATTCAAGTTTTCTAGAGTTAATAAATTTGTAGATAACCACAACGAAAAATTGATGCCTTTTAGGCAAAAGAATCGTAGACTGTCTACAATGACCAGTACACTCACATCTTTCTATTCGACATCCCCTTCTGAATCAGCTTCGTTTCTTCCCCTTCTTATCTACTTTACCATCTTCTTTTCCCCTTTTCCCCTCACAAGCTATCCAGGGGTTGCTAAACATCCTTAACCGACCACATAATGTCTCTCCTATTGTTTAAGGGCAGAAGCAATTACGAGCTGTCACTTACTCCACATTCATAACTCATATTCCTTGGGCCGTCAAAATGAAGCCGACCCCATTCATTTTTCCCAAATGCCCTACCTAAATTTAGCGGAATCTGCAATTTCTTTAGAAAACTTACCGACCGAAGCAGTAGCCAAATGTTTTTATCAGCGTGTCTTATATTAGGGAAATCGCTGGTGCGATGTTGCCATATATAAGCTAAAATTGTAAATTTTGTTTCGATTTTAATAAAAGCCGCTAGATTTCGCCAATAATTTCACGATTAAATTTTATTCAGCCTAATTATTATCAAATGGAAATGTTTTTTTACATGTAAGGCGTTGCAAAAAGCTGTCAAGTATCTCGTCTTTTCCTGTCTATTTTGAGATTAATCAGCTGACAAAGCGCGGTAGCTAAACCGACACAAGTTTTTCGTACTATAGCATGTAAAAAGCATTCATACATAAACGAATTTAGTATATATTTCACTTTTTCATTCTGATTATTAACGAATCTTGCCAAGTTTGTTTTGAAGTAGTAGTAAAACATATTTCGATTTAGTCCGAATATCATATGCACTACGACGAAATATTTCACAATAGCTGTCAACTTTATTCTCACCGATTGCAATCCTATATTAATACGTAGCCAAATACGATAACCTTACGAAAAACTTTGTTTTTCGAGATATTAATTATCACGTGATACTTATAGAATTTAAATTCTGGCACGAATTTTCGTAAGGTTATCAAGAAGATTGAATTTTTCCCAGTCCATAAATCACGAGTAAAAATTAATCTAGTGCACCCTACCGAGCTATTTTCAGTCGTACTCACAACTTCATCTGCTCTTTTTTACGGGATGCGTTTCGCGATGAAGTTTTGCAACCACGGAAGAAAAAGACTTCTTTTTTCTTTCTTCTTTTTTCCTTACTCGTTTAATCTCGCGTGAAAATGATTCTGCACTTCTCACATAACGCATTTGGTCTCGTGCAGTCGCCGTGTTGACTCCTGTGGATATCATAAATTACTTGACCTATTTCAATGAAATTCCGAGGGCGATGTACGTTGCGGTGGAAGTAAATTCCATTTAAGGCAACTTTGAGCGATTAAAACGGCTTCTGCGGGCGAACGAACCTTTCGCAGGATTTCTTCGCGGTGCCTCCTAGGAATTTCATTCTTGTCCGAGAAGTATTTTGGAAGATTTTACCTTACTTTCGGCTCTTGCCAAAATTGTTTGAGTGGAATGAACTGTTTTGAACGAGGTATAATCTCTATTGGTATTTCTATGGTCAAAAATTTTTTTATTAATTTTTTTGTGAAATAAATACGAATTACTACGAACCCTTTAATATTTATAGGAAATTAATTTTTCTAATGGTAGTCGATATATATACTTTTTCGCTAGGTTTTGCACTCAATTTTTAAAAATACACTGATAACGTATATTCATCTTTCCTTTATTAATTTTTATATAAACCTATCTCTCCTTATAACTCTTAAAATTTTCAGTTTTATAGTATTTTAAGTTAGCATAAATTAAATGTTGTAGAATAACATCCCTGAAATTTAAATCATAATTTAATATCATCATTGAGTATTGAATGAATAATTCAAATATTAGTAATCTGAAATACTTCAGCACCATTTAAACATTTTCACTGATATTCAACTTCACACGTGTATGCCTACAATTTGTATTGATTAAATTATAAACTATAATTTTCTCGGGAAAGTAGAAAAAGATAATCCTCGATTAACTTTGTTGTATGGAAAGTTTAATGTTTCCTAAAGATCATACGGGGTTACGACAATAACCCTAAAATTTATAGATGAATAGATACTTGAATGTAGCAGTAAGTCTTCAGGCGAACATGACAAGGTATTTCAGCTATTCAATAGGCATTCGTAATTCAATAATGTAAAGAATTACGCTTACACAATCCTCTCTTTGTTTAAAAAAAACGCGATAAAGAAGCAAATTCGTCGATCTTTCGAAGTTACGAGCGTCAAATCGCACGGACTTTACAACCAATTTATCCCCTTAGATACTAAAGCCTTATACGAGACGAAAAGCCAGTGCGTTAAGTTCCTCCACGTGCATCGAAATCGGGACGAACGTTCTGTGCCAAATGGGGGAAGTGAAAAACTAACTTAAGCGAGAGAAAGAAGCGGGTAAAGCCGCAATATCGGTGGAGTGTGTCTTAGGCGCCGTCGGCCCAGTTAGGAGTCGTTCGCATGGCTGAATTGCGTTTGACCTTTCGCATTGCCTTGGGCTATACCAGGGGTGTTAGTTGAAATTTGCCGGTTTTTTCGATAAAGAAAACACTTAATTTTCAGAGGAATCTCAAAATTTTTTTATTCAAAGTATTGACCATTGGTTTCTACACATTTCGCCCATCTCTCAGGCAAATTATGGATACCTTCCCAAAAAAACTTTTTCTCTTTCGAGGCAAACCATTCGACGAGCCATTTTTCGACTTCTTCAAAATTAGCGAAGCACTGCTCTGAAAGGGAGTGTCCCATCGATGCGAAAAGGTGATAGTCGGACGGAGCGAGGTCTGGAGAGTACGGCGGGTGCGATAATATTTCCCAATTAAGTGTTTTTAATGTGTCTTTCACCAGTTTAGCGGTATGAGACGGCGCGTTGTCATGTTGCAAGATAACTTTGCCATGTCTTCGGGCCCATTCCGGCCGTTTTTCGATCAACGCATGATTCAAATTGATCATTTGTTGTCGGTAGCGATCCGTGTTCACCGTTTCACCAGGTTTTAACAACTCGTAGTACACCACACCACACTGGTCCCACCAAACACAGAGCATTGTCTTACGGCCAAAGCGATTTGGTCTTGCAGTCGATGGGCCGGCTTCACCAGGTGAAAGCCATGATTTTTTTCGCTTCGGGTTCTCAAAATAAATCCATTTTTCGTCCCCCGTGACAATTCGATGCAGAAAAGATTTCCTTTCGAATCGTTGAAGCAGCATTTCACAAACAGTTTTTCGATTTTCCATTTGTCTATCGTTCAGCTGGTGTGGCACACATTTTCCATACTTCTGGATCTTTCCCATGGCTTTTAAACGTTGGCAAATTGCTCCTCGAGTCACATTTAGTGTTTTTGCCAATTTTTGTTGCGACTGGGTTTGATCAACATCCAATAACGCCTGCAATTCCTCGTCTTCGAACTTTTTCGCTGCACCAGGATGTTCATTGTCTGTCAAATCGAAATCTCCACTTTTAAATTGACGAAACCATGTCTCACATGTTCTAATCACTGGAGCATGTTCACCATAAGTTTCTACCAGCAACCGGTGAGCTTCAGCTGCTTTTTTCTTTTGATGATATAAGAAAAGCAACGAATGCCGCAAATGCGATTTACTTGGAACGAAACTGGACATATTCACTGAGGTAAACAAATATGACGCTATTATTTTGGCGGAATGTGACTTGCGTATTTTTGTAGGTTAATGTCAATAGAAAAAAATGACATACATGCCAAATCATAGAAATTTATACATATTGCTAGCGACATCTACTAGTAAAACCGGCAAACTTCATCTAACACCCCTGGTATATACCGCTGTGAAACTATTGCCTCTGGGTACGCGCAGCCCCCTCCAGCGGGAGATCCAACAACGCCTTTCCCTAATACAGATTTATGTTCAAATCGGGTATTTTCTAAAAGTCTCGATGTCTCTTTTCTACGATGAGCGGCCATTCATTAAAAGTTTGAGTAACTCCCTTGAGACCGCCTAGCGTACGAATCTCCGTTTATCACCAAGTTTTGAAGTATTTCATGCGATAACCATGGAAATTAACTCATCGGGAACACGTTATTAGAAGAGAGTACTTTGTAATATTTTTATAAAGAACCAAGGAATGTTAAATACGTATTTGACTTGACGTACGGGGACTCTTTGAGATTTTTAAATCGGAACTTTTATTTGAAGTTTTAAGACGAATATTTTCAACTAAGTCGTTCTATATAGTTAAGGCTCTATTTCTAAATTAAATGTGATTTTATATATAATCAGTTACAGGAGAAGCTACCCTTTTATTATGCTTTACAGTTCTGCAACCATGGCTCTAAAAGTAGTCCTAAAAGTTTTTGTTTACTCTAATAGATATATTTATACACGATTAAGAAAGATTTCATAAAGAAATGCCATACTTTTCCTATGTAAAAATCGATGAATAATGGAAATTTTTACTCCTAAGAAAGAAATGGATGACTCATTAAACGTAGATTTTGTACCTAAAAGTAGTTACTTTCGAAAAGAAAACATTAATATTCACAATTTAAGTATTCTCCATGCATAAATATTGATATTCCTCTCTTAATCCAGATACCAAATTGTGAATTTATTATTACTTCACATCATACTTTATAATATTATTTAATTATTACTTACTATACATTATTATATTCTAAATATTATTACTTAGTAGTTACAGTTTTCTTGATGGCTAAGAATATTTTGTAGGCCACGAAATAATTGTCTAGGACTCTGAGTCAACCCTTAACTACCTTTACTACACAAATGAAGGAATGAATCTCTGCGGAGTGATATTGCGTTAGAAAACTCTCATGGTGATCGTAAGCACAACTGTGCAAATAACTCTTGGGAAACATAAAATCAATGGAGTTTAAATTTATGCTTCCGCTGCATAGGTTACTTCATGCTTCATAATTAGCCAAGATAAGGAGTTAATTATCATTATCAAACACCTTGAAAGTCATAATTGGACAAGAAGCTATGTAGTAAAGAGAGTGTTTTCAGCATATGGTGTAGATAATGTATATAAATTAAGATTATAATTCCGAGCCATTCACAACAATTATCAGTAAATTATTGAATAGTATTATGCGTATTGTCCCAACTAAAATTCTAAGCCATCTGAGTTATCATTGAGTTTAAGTATTAATTCAAACATATTTTCGTTTTAATGGTTATGAGTTTCTGTTCTAAAAAGATGAAGGAAATCTTCGAACAAATTTTAAGTCACTGGAATACGAAACGTCTTCTCTTAGTTCAGTTAATTTGATTTAAAATGTTATACTCTGAAGCCAAAAAGCGAAATACTTCACATGTTTAGAATAAAATAGTGTTATTTTCAAAATATCTTAAACCTGTTCTAAACAATTCGAAAAATGTGAACCGATAATAACGGTAATAGAGAAGCCAAAAAATACATTTTTGAGTCGAACTAGAACTGATAACATAACATGAAATATGCTACTTAAAATGTTGTATTTAAATCAACAAAAAAGGAAGTATTTACCTATCTATTTTCTGATAGATCTTTGCAATTAATAAAGTCATATAAATATTAATACGTCAAAGGGACCGATCGCTATGCCGTGAGGTACTCCTTACCCAGAAAGATTCAGAATGGAATGAAGCTCCCTTAGAAAACGCAGACTCCGACGGAACAGAGGCATTGTGCAAATCGGACTGAAACAAACATTGAAAGAAGTGGAGAAAGTTGGAGAAAATCAGCAAAAGAGAAAGTAGCCGGACTGAATTCGGGGATGATGATAATATTTATTTTGAGGAATGGAAAGGAAATATTCGACGGCGGGAGGCCCTTCTTTTCCGAGAATCGGAGATGAGAACGAAAACGCCAAGAAGTACAACAACTTGGGGGAAAGAAAAAAAAGGAAAAAAAGTGAAGAACGAAATGCGATTTTGGGGCTATTCTGGGAAGCGGCAAAAAGGCGATATAACGAGGCAATCGGAAACTTTCCAGGAAATGGAAACAAATCTTTGGGAATAGACGCTGTGCGTGGGTGTAAAAAAGGCCGTGGAATCGCCAATGGACGGTGGGAACAAAACACAATCGTTTTCCAAAAAAAGGGGACGAGTCGGAAAAATGCTAATCGAAGATAAATACGGGGCTTAACAAGCGGGGGAAAGGCGGGAACACGCGAAATTTGGGCAAATTAGGAGAAAATATATCGGAAAGGAGTTGAGATGGAGGGGCAATGAATAATAGATATGTAGGGGGTGGAGGGAGAAAAAAAAGAGAAGGGGTGAATGGAGATTAAGGTCGGGACATGAAAGTGAAAGTGTTTAGGAGGTAATGGGGATGGAACAAGTGAAAAAAAAAGTAGTTTGGGTTCGACCGATGTTGCAAATGTCCATGATGAAGATGAAGAGTTAAGGAAAGAGAAGGTATGATGAAGCATGAGTGAGGTTGAGAGGAGTTCTTTTCCGAAAGTAAAATCTTTTATGGAAAAATACTTTAAGAAACTGGTGATTATGAAAAACCATTTCCAAGGCGAAGAAAATGTAAACTAATTCTTTATCTTACAAATTAATAATATGGAAAAAGTTTTAAAATAAAATAAAAATAATCAGATTAAAATAATAACTTAGAAAAACATTTTAACACGTAAAATTGGCCACTATCCTAGAGCATAGATATTGAGACGTTGCCTTCAGAACCAATATTCAGGTACAATTTGGCTGAAATACTAAAAATATTCGAAATAAATTACTTACTTTTTATATACAAGAACCACCTTAAATATATCAAAATCCCTATGAGTCTAGACCATAAGTAGTCGGAAAACCTAATTCCATGAATTCTTATTTAAGAAGAACGAAGGAATTGAATTTTCGCTTATCTATATCTGATAAACCAAAACCGTTGATGGACACTGCATTTAATTATTCAATATAGGTACTTTATACCAAAATTTTCCTCATTAGGATATCTATTTCTGTTTGAATCGAAAGCCAGCCGAAGTTCAGGTAAATTTGAGAACTCATTCGTTTAAAAGATGATTAGATAATGGACCGAACTGCCAGAGGCTTTAATGAAGTCATGCTATTGAATCGATTTTACTTATATCAATGAATACCAAATACTGCAGTTACATCAATTTTACCGTTAATTGAAGGTAAGAGTGCGGATTTTATATGGGCATTACGTATTCACAATTCCACCCTGACCGTTTGGTTTTACAGAGATTAATAAATGACAGCTAACGAGATGAAAATCTGTATTGGCTTCAAGAACAATGTTTATCATCTATAGTGTACCAGATAAAAAATAATAAAGGTGGGTGTTAATTTCCTTTCGAAAATATTTTCAAAAGTACATTATTTTGAATGATACTTCATCAAACAATAATATCTTCCAGCAAAACATCAAAAGGGGATAAAAATACTTAGCCTGATAAATGAATGACTTCTATAAGAACATCTACTTTCCAGATGCAGAAGTGCCATCATCTACCGTTTCAGAATCGCATTCTCTCATTATATGAGGCGTCATTGACCTCTGAAAAGGTTAACAGATGTTCCTCCAAGTATTAAGGGTCATTCACAGCATCTATGAGGGGATTATAAAGAATGATGAGGGCCATTTTCTTCGTAGATAATACCAACATCCATTCAGCAATTCAAATCTTAATCCTCACATTAAATTAAGATTAAGAAACTCAATAATTAAAAAAATGTTTCACATTGACTCAAAAATGCAAGAAATCACATCAGTAACTTTTCAAGGAACTTAATGATATAAAATTCTAGTTTGATAGAGTTTTTACATGTTAATTGGAAGCAATTCTTTATAAAAAGAAAGAAAGTTCAAAATGAATGAGTGCAGGAATATTTTTATTCGCAAAATATTTCCAGCTACCAGATAAATTGTAATAATCCTAAACTGAATACATCATTGGAAGTATTTCATTTAAAATATATGAATCAATTTTAGTGTTTTATAAAAAAGACGCATATTACACATTGTTTCAATATTGCTCTTTTTTCAGTAAAATTAATAAATTTTCTACTTTTATTGGAGCAACTTCTCACCAGAATTTTTATCCTCACACCACCAGGAATATCACCGATAAATATCCCCACGGGCCAATTAAAAAAGAAGATTATGACGCATAATCATAAACACTAATTAACCCCTCTAACACTCAAAATAAAACAGCATCGGATAATAAGGAGAGAGAGAGTGAGAGGCAACCTGACTTTAATCCTTATCGTTCGCTGGCGCAATTCTTACGAGAGAATATAATAATTCCGCCGAAAACGTAATCCGCCTTACGGAGAGGCCTGTGGCAAGTATCTGCTAATGGAAAACACATTACCCGAAGAAGGCTTTTTGGGGGAGGAACTACCGTATGTTGCTAATAGAGCAAGAAATTGTAATTATTAGGGGAGAGCGGGGAAACAAGGGTTTGGACGAAGGTTTTTGCTGTGTTATCTGGCCGGAGGTCAGTCGAGAAGGGAGAAATCGTATTTGTGAGGATGTACGCGTTTGCTGGAGAGTTGTTGTGAAAGTAGAAGAGAGGGGGGATGCTTGGGGTAACTAATAAGCAGTCGAATGCGGCAAAAATGAAAAGGACTTGTAGTACAATGATGAGGAGGTTCTCTGCAAGTGGGTTGTTGCAATGATATTCCACGTTGTTTCATACACCGAAGTGTGCTTCAATTAAATGATCCTAGTTTTTATTTCTTACATCAGCATATGAGGGATGTATTCCCATTTTTTTTCAATTACTCGGGATGGTAAAATATGCATCCTTTACTCTCGAAACAACTCGTTAATTGCAACGTATTACAGTATGTTCCCCGTTAGATATTCCTTTTCTCATATGAACTCTCGTTGCTAAGAAATTAGTTTCGGAGTATTGTTTTAATGAAATTAGTTCCCTACATTAAATTTAGGTTCCATATTAGGATATATTATTAAAATTGTAATATAATTACAATAATATATAAATTAATTAGCATTGATATTGATATAATATATCGCTAGATAATGCTAATTATTTATATAGAATTATATACAATTAGTATTAATTTTATTTATCTAAAAATCTTCAATAAGAGACAAATCCCTTTCTTAAGATCTACAGTAATCTTTAATAATTTACTCTCATTTTTATCTTTTATCTTAATTGCATGATTCATTTAAAATATTAAAGTAACAATAAAAGACAAAATAAACTTGTCGATGTTTCATAGCAAAATTTGATAGCCACAAATAATGGAAAAAAAGTTTCTGTTACATGGCAGGATGATGTTCTTTAATGAATTATTTTTATAATTTATTTATTTAAATAAGTAATTAATAGTACATTAAATATTTTATAATGTATGTGAAGTTAAAAATAAATCGTTACAAAAACCAGATTCGGAAAAATTGGAACAAAGTAGCTCCTTAATAATTACATTTCCTTTAGTGAGTGATATTGCCAACGAGAGTCAAATGTGAACCAAAAAAGTAAAAAAGAAGGAACTAATAAGCTTTTAATGAAAATGAACGTCGCAATCTCCAGATAAAATCATAACGCGATATCTAATTGATAAATGAATTAATATCTGCGCTGGAACGAGTCATCTCATCTGTTATTACGCGATTCCATTTTGAGAAGAAATTATTCCTATCGCTATTGCCTGCATAGCAACTGAAGATCCTCTTATGGCTAAACTGGATACAGAAGTTTTAAGAAGAATGGCGTTGATTGATTTACTTATTCCCACCTCGCACTTTAATTAAACGGAAAAATCCTTTCCAGAAATCGGTAATATCGCACCAGGACTCCGTCCCTTTACCATCCCCCCATCACTTCTTCCTTAAGTCCTTCCATTACAGCATCACATGCGGTCCATGGCCTCTCCAACGCCTTCTGCAGCATCCCTTCTTTTCCCTTATCTTCTTTCGCCTCCCTTACACCTCTTACCCTCGTATTTTCCAAGGGTCTTACCCTTTCCTCGTATATTCCTCCCTTTTCTTCTAGAGTACTGCCTTAACTCAGACCCTGTACTTCCCTTCATATCGAACTTTCCGAATGATAAATGCTCTTCATAATGACAACCTTTCAGTGTGTATTATTAAAACCTTATTTTATATAAAATTTAAATAGGTTTTTATAAATGTAGGCGAAATATACTTTCTCGTATTTCAGCTAAAATATATTATTCAACATATGTAATAAGAGGAGAAAGTATCACGTATATTTTCTCGAATATACCTGTATGCAGTCCCTGATTTATTTTTATTATTCACAAAACGATAAATCTATACTAGTGGGGTTCTTTAAATTAAGATTTTTTTACCTATTAAATCATACATATAAAATTATTTATACGTATATAATGGTATATATGAAAAAAAAATTAATGGTGAAATTTGGTATTCATACTCTTATATTCATTGTATAGTTATTCACCGAATTAAAACTAAAAGGGAAAAACTTAAGTAACACCTGTCAAATTGCCTATCATCTGTTAATGAGGCTATAGAAACATTCGCTGATCAGCTTACGTAATCTAAATCCTCTTATGATATTCGTTCAGAGATAGTGTATTTATTTTAAGTGGAATAATGTTACCTTAACATGAAAAGTAAGAAAATAAAATTCTCAATATCCACGATTACTTTCGTATTGATGAAAAACATTTAATATTTATTTTCCATTTGAGGACTTTGTTACGACATTAATTCAAGACGAATAACGAAATAATTCTTATATATTATGCTGATTACTTTTCACGATTTTTTAAAGTAGCACTGAACTAAAAGAAATTGACTCCTGATTATATCCATACAAAACCAACTTTACGTAAAAGTGATATCATAAACTCCAATATAATAAAATCCTATACGTGGGCGTATGACGACGGTAAACGCTCCCTTGGTAACGATAAGGAAATAGATATATACAGGCATATACGAATTCTAGCAAATATGGGCTATTACTTAACACCCACTTGAACGAAGTTTAACAGAATCATCCCTTCCATTCTACTCTCCTAATTTTCAAAATTAATAAAATAATAAATCATTTAACGCATCCGAAACGAATCGCCTTATCTTTCCTATCAGACCCACCCCTGCAGTTAGTAACCTCGGAAGGGAACGAAAGCTTCCGGAAAAAAAGGGAAAAATATCCGAAAATTTATGGACGAAAAGTCTTATGCTGTCGTTTTCTCTTCTCCATCTCAGAAAACAAGCGAAGGTGCCTTACGCGTACCCAATTTGAGCTCAGCCACCGAACCGCGAATACTGACCCGAAACTTTCTTGATTGTGGGCAACGGAAGGGGTGGGGGATTAAGCAGATGGGGTGAGAATTAGGGGGTGGGGGAATTAGGGGATGGGGGAATTGGGGGGTGGGGATGGAATATAAAGGGAAGATATGGGAATGGGAAGATTTGGAAAAGGAGGAGAAACGATTCGGAATGCGAAGAGAGAGTAAAAAAGGAAGAATATGAGCAGAGAAAGGCATCTTACGGATAAAAAATCAGTGGGCAGAAGTGATTAAGCAAAGATGTTCAATTGATCATCCAAATTAACAATCCAAGATTACGGGAATAAGATAAGGTATGAAATGATAATTAAGATATATTTAACATTTAATTTTATATATTATGGAATGTTACATTAAATATTTCAACGAAATACTCAATATTGTGATATTGTGATAAAATGTTGTGATAACATTTCATTTTATTAAAACGTACACATCAAAATTGGCGACTATTAAATGGATCAGAACATTTATCGACTTAATAGGTTTAATATCAATTAATTGATTAAGTGAACTAATTTTTATGACACGAAGCTCCATGATATATCCAAAAAATTTAAATCAATCTAGACCACTTAGTAAGTGCTCCAGGAATATATATTATCCGATAAATACTCTTTATTCGAAGAATATTTCCAAAAACTATTTCAGAGAATATTAATTCCCCTCTAAAATCAATTCCTCAACTGCTTACTTTAGTCAAGAAGGATAATGCGAATATGTGTACATTGTACATACATACAAGAATGTATCATAATGGTATTATGTTTTGAAAACCTAATAGATGCAATTCCAAACTTATACTACTTTAATTCTATTCCATGAACGTGGAGTAGAACGTTTCTTACGTGAGGACAGATTTATGCACACAGTCATCAACTTAAAATTGGAACAACCATCGGATATTTGGTCCATTACATTACACGCGATTAAAATTACTACGCAAAATATCCGTTCCAACAATACATAAATATTTCTACTGGAATTTCCAGTACATATTAAATAATAAATAATGTACACCGATGCATTAAAACGCAAAAACTTAGTACATTGACTCTTTTATTCATATCCTTCTCACCTAAAGACACTGTATACGTGTAATTCATACCCCACAATAATTACACACATCCACTGTGTGCATCCAGCCATTTGAGTACCTCGGTCACCGTGGAAACAAAGAATCACTCCTTGGAGAAAAGAGAACGCGACCCGTCCATATACCATACAACGCCATTATATCGCCCCCCGACCTCCCGATGCATTAAATCTGAGGAAAAACATCGATAAGGAGAAAAAGAACGGAGGCCGGGACGCTTTCGAAGATCACACGTCATAAAAGAGAGTCACGATTCCCCCTGAGGTCTCATTCTAAGCAAAATTGTTTTTAAAACGGGTCCATGGATACCTTCCAGACACGCGGAGATGAAATATATACATACAGAGAGAGAAAGAGGGAATCCAGATAAATGGCAAAAAGGAAGGGAAGAAGGAAGAGTCGGGAAGATATATCGATGTGTTAAAAGGAGTTATGAAAGAGGAACGAGAAAAAGGAACAGAAAATGAAAGGAAGAAAAAGTATAGGATGTGAGTGGAAAGGAAGAGGGTCATAAACACTCGAATATCTCGCTATTGGGATCGCTTCGAATTATTGGCTGCCATTACTTCATCATCGATACATATCGTATCAAAGTTTCTAAAGAGGTTTTGGGGAATTATTTATTGGGTTTATATTAATTGTCAGAGGTTAATAATAGTTTTGTTTCCATTGAATTTTAATCTATGAAAATTTATATCAGAGATTCATAACAAATTAAGGTATAATTGTGGAGAAAACTCTCGATTCGATGTAAATATTATATTCTGAAACATCACTAAGTTGAAAAATGATTCACGATAGAGGAGAAATTTTAAAAAAGATTTAAGGAATATATATCATAATAAACATGAACATAAACATAATGTATTATAATATTGGTATTCAAATAAATATTAATGACTACTTCGCACAAGAAGGGCAACATACTAAATTACAATAATAATATAAAGATAAGTTAGCTAAAAGTTATCAATATATTTTTCCTTTCCCTAAAAAGCTTTTTGTTTAATATTTTAAACGCTCCTTTGAATTAATTTCCTTTATTCCTGTATAATTAAAAATACTATACGTTGTAATAATATTTAACCAGACTTCGTTAGCAACCACTATAACACTTCCTTTTAACAACAATGGTTACTATACCGTGAACTTACTCTCCCTTTAACTCAACCTAAGGTAACCAGGACGACGCATCCCTATCCTAGAGAAAAATAACAACACCATTACTCAGTAACGCCAGATAAGTACACCTACACAATGAAACCAGAAAAGCGAAGGAAACAAAAGATGAAAAAAGGTGGAGTAGAAAAGGACGTAGAGTGATGGAGAGCGATTGAATTAACAGTTGGACAGAGAAGAAAGAGGAGAAGAGGATGAAAGATGTGAGAAGAAAAGAAAAGTGAGGTAATCGACGTCGAAAAGAGCTAAGCATCCTATCCTCAAATGAAATATTAAGGGAGACCCCTCGCGTCTTCTGCAACCCGCATCTCCCATCCTCCCCCGCGAGCTTATTACACCCCCATTAAGCCTCCTTCAAATGTTCCCCTAACCTTTCACCCCTGTCCGATTCCCCTCCTAATCCTTACAGACCTCTCACCTTTCTCCCCATATCATTCTCCCGTAAAACTTTCCGCGGAAGCTATTGTTTCCAACTGCGCATGCGCTATCATTACGTCATTATCTTTCGACGCATGCGTAATTGACCCCTCATTAACGTCGGTTCGTTGGCGAGATTTGCGGCGCACCTTTTATTTCTCTGAAGCTCTTTTAAGAGGGGGTTAAGGAGTATAGTGGGAGCTCGATTAGAAAGAGGAATAATTATGAGATAAAGCATCAACAAGAGGAAAGTAAATGGGGTGATTGGTATGGCTTCAAGATGGGAGATGAGTCGTAAATAGGGGTTGAGAAGTGTGTAACTAAATGTAGAGGAAATTACAGTGGCGATAGCGATGTGAACCAAACCAAGGAAAGATAAATGATGAAGCTATTAGAGACAGTTCTAGAGTATTAAGGAATTCTAAGAATGTAATATTCTAAATGGAATCGTTGAAGGAAATTAATCATTGGATTTAATAATAACTATTTTTTATTGACCTACTTAGGGATATATTCTGTAAGAACGTTCTAAAAATATGGATTTTACATACTCTTTCTTCAAAATATTTATGAAGTAGATTTTCAGTTCCGAGCGTTTATTTTATGACTCAGTATCAACATCCTTACATAGAGTCCTTAATCATTCGTAGGATCTACTTCTTAAAACCAATAGATTCGACTTGTAAAATTTTACATGCTTAAAATGTAAGAAAAAAACCTTACAAGGGAATGAACTACTACCCATTAAAATTACATTTATATGTGAAATAAATTATTTCATCCAAATATCAAACTAACGAGATAAATATCTAGTAAAATTACGTAATTCTTTGCTATGATTTTATTAGTGGATATACTCAATCAAACACTTTAAACGTATAATGATCATAAATTAGGTGGGTATTTAATCTGAATTTCCATCACTTTAGGGGATTTAACTAAGAGATATCAAAGTATTTTTATGAAAGTGTTAAAAAATTCAGAGAACTGCATTAAATCGAGCGCTACATGCCCAACGGTAGGATTGAGCAGATTTTATTAGCAAAATGTCAAGGTCCAAGCGCCGAGATGAAAGTGAAGTCAGTCCTACAAATTCGCTGAATTCGGCACAACAATTACAAGCTTCCATCCGAAACTCGTGGATTATTTAATGCCACTCAGTGAGCATTCAATTTCCGGCTTTGTTCCCTCCGTTTAACCTACGTCTGGATTGGCTATTGGAGAGAGAGGCCTAGCAAAGTAACGAGGGAAATTTCGCAGATGCAATCCAGACATAAAAGCGAGTTGCAGAATTTGCGTTGTAATTTGGGACCCTTTTAATATTAAATTCAATCGTAGTTTATTTTTAACTGGTGAATAATGAGTGAATACTTTTTGATGTTAAAGTATATTTCCCTTTAGGTGAAATTATCGTAATTAAGCAGTCTGATTCGATAGATAATTCGCAAAATTTAAATCGTTTACTAAAAATTTAAATAAAATTTCCAGATCATTTTCTGTGCGAATATTGAAAATACAATAATTTATTTCATTTAAAAATTAAACAGCCTCATTAAAAATAAATTACCTACTTAATTATAAATTATCATTTGTTTACAAAATATTAATATTTGAATACCTAAACATAAAATCATGCAAGATAATTCGAAAGATTTATTGCACGATATTTTACGATTTACAAATACTTTAAATTTCTATTTTTTCTCTACATTCTCTCCATTCAAAGATAAATCATTTTCATTATCATGTGATGACAGTTATTTATTGAATAATTAACGATAATTCACTCTATAGATACCGAACAAAATATTAAAATAGTAAGAATCAAGTTTTTAATAAGTGTAGAGCTTTTAAATCTACAAAACGTTCATTTCCTGTACAAGCATTTTAATTTGATAGCTAATTAAACAAAATATATATTATTATTCTCATGGAAATTTTTCGTACTAATAATCATCTTTACTTAATAAAGTTTCTAATTTATATTGACTAATATAAGACGAGAATTTATTGGCACATGTGTTGGGTAATTGAATTAAAAATTCCCCCTGCAGACGAGTCAAACCAATTTAATTTTATATCAACATATTTCAAATCAAACATTTTGATAAAACGCTGCAGCCTGGTCATAAGTTCAAATTGCAGTGGTATATATTTAGATAAATAAATAAATAATCCACTAATAAGTACGACTCTCGTTTATACTTACACCACGTACGTCGCTGCATTGTTCAACAAATAGAAACCACTTAGGCTCCGGACGTAAAATTTCCATGTCGAGAAGGACAATGCAATTTCCCTACGTATAGCAAAAATTCGCCATTTTATACCAACCACTGCGGAATTTCGCAGATATGCGAAACTCGTACGACGCTGAACGAACAAAGGGTTAGGCAGCTATCTATTTCGAGCACTCTCCGCGGAGTGAGTTTCAGAAATAACCTTTTTAACGACTGCCCGCAATGAATGTCCTAACTCGCGTAACAGTCCCTTATCTCAAAAGCTCACGTGGAATAAAGGATCCCTAAACGTAAAATTAGACATGATAAATCTTGGCGTAAAATCGGTTGAGAGCGGTGGAAAAAAAAGCATTTTGCCTTCTGGTTTTAATCTCCCGTCGGAGTTTTTAAAACCGAACGATGCCAGAAGGGAATAGGAGAGGGGAATAAAAAAAATACTCTCCCAACGCTTTTCACCGTTATTACGGGAGAGAAATTGTCTCGTGTTACCCCCCCCCCCCCCCTCCCCTCACCGAAACAATTTCTGGGGCTCAAGAGCGATTTTCATAACCGCAGTTGTTAGCGAAAGAGAAATTAATTAAAGTGGCCATATTGTCACATCAGAGAGGAGATTTTTTCCCTTCGCTGCCGTTTTAAAGCCCTTTTGGAACTGATGAAACATTTAATTAAGAAAATAACTGCCCCGAAAGCTTCCCGTCTCCCTTGGCAGTTTGTCCTCCGAAAATAACCCGCTCAAAAACGCCCGTGCGACGCGTCGTTACCTCGATATTACAACTGATTAATTCGTAGAGTGTGTCTTCAGAAAAACCCGCGTCTCCGGCGGGGAACAATTGACGCGCGAAACAATGCGCCCCGCTGCGGAGCGCCTAGGAAGTTTGGGCGGGAAAGATGGCAGAAAAGCGCAATATATGGAGGGAAGAACGCCTTTACTAATCCTTTTCTACCATAAACCTCCCACTCGGGTCGCTTCCATCCCTCACACCACCTCCGTAGCCCAAAGTTCGCTTGTTTTCCAGGGAAACACACGTGATTAAAAGTTGTACATCACGATGGGAGTCATAAAGCGACCCCACTCACACATAACGGCTGTTGCTTCCTGTCTTAATCCTCTGCGTGACCAGGGATGGGGATGAGGGTGGGAGAAATATTGGGGAGAGAGACGAAAAAGTCGGAAAATCCGGGAAAGGGGGGTAAGATAGGGGATTATACGGTCATGGAGAGAAGAAGTAATTAAATAAAATGGAATTGGTCGGATGAAGTTGATCCTGGGCTTACGACAGTTCGACTCGCGTCGCTTACTAAGCATGTCACCTCTTGACTGACATCTTTCCCAGTGTTCGATTTGATATGAACTTTGACCTGCGTTGATTGTGCGAAACATCGTCTAGTTCGAAGTGTCAAGTGTTCTCGAAGTAAACCGATCCCAAACATTGGGGAAAATACGAATTAAAACTATTGTTAATTTTGCATTATTTTCGATCCGATTACCCGAACGTATTGAGTAAAATTGTAAGAGATCATTTGCATTATTACAACATCGGTTGACCCTACATTTGAGTGAGGAAACTACGTCTGTACAGATGTCAAAACTTCAATTCGTCATGTAAATATTATAAATGTATATTATACTACTATAAAGCGAGATCACATAGTCTTCAATATGAATATAGAGAAAAAGAAACCAACTTGTTGGCAAGTTAGATATATGAGAGTTATAGATATCAGTAAAAAGGTAGGAAATTAAAATTGACTTTGTCAGAGCAGAAAGCAAGAGAAAAGAGTCATGGTTGGACTTCAATAGTTCAAAATGGGATTCCAATATATCTGAAGATACAATAGAGAAAGCAGAATGATAGATGATAGCATCAATGATATATGATGATACAGCATCAAGTATTAAGTGATAAAAGGGAGTAACAATCTTATGGATCGCTCTTCAGCCATATTAAATAACAGAAGACATAACCATCCGAGAATTTCTGTTGCTCATTATAGATCTAATGCTCAATTAGCGGTTAGCTTAAGACAGAAATATCCCATAGATTTGATTTCATTGAAAATAAAACTCTTCTTGACATCCACAAGAGATATGATTCATTGACGTATTATGAACAAATTTAACAAATTTCCTATCGAAAATGACTTAAGTTTACGTCCAAAAACAAGAGAATGGACGGAACTCACATAATGAAAAGCTTTCACGAATAAAGTTGGATGATTGAAATTTCATATAAAGTCACGTAAAGATAAATATAGCATATTTAATGCGACAAAATGAGCAAACATCGAAATCATCTCCGAAATATTGCAATTTAAAAAAGGAAAGGACATTTCAGAACCGACCATCATCGGTAACTCTAATTAAACTGCCAATTATTTTTCATTTGTATCTTTTTCCCGATAAATGCTGAATTTTATTTCGAATTTCGTCCACAAAAATGACTTGTCAACACGATAACATTCCATTTTTTTCAAAATTACGAATTACAGAGATTCGCCGGTCATTGAACCATACAGAAACGTAATTGGAAATTCACTTTTCAATCGATAAAAAAATCTTTTCTTATAAGCAATTTTGAAGGGTTACATTATGAAACTAATACTAATATATACTACTAATAATTGACGAAACTAAAAACTAGTCAGAATTTCCAGTCTCAAGACATTACATCCAGAATTACGTCATTCCATCACGAAAGAACAAAACCTCGTGAAGTATAATGCTAAACCAAGACAGCATTCACGATGATAGCAAAATTATCCTAAACTTGCACAATGCAGGAATATAATCGTAGTCTCCTATAAAACGGAAAGATATCTGTACCCCTGGCATCTATGTTTGTCACAAAAATTATGTGAAGCACGGGAATTAAATATCTTGCGGAATATATATACCAGAAATTCGTTATCGTTACTTTGACACTGAAATGGCCCATCCCAGATTTCATTGCGACCAACCAAAGCTAAAGTATGTTGGAATCAAATCCTTTTTTACGATACAACCGTATTTCGGGTAGTGCTGAATGAGAAAATATCGATATCGATATATATCGATAGTGAGATCAATTCGCAGCAAGTAGTCGGGTGCGCCTAGAAAGTTCCGGAGCTCGTCTATGACAGAATCTGAGCAGACATTTAGTACAGATATCCAACGACACTTCCCACTGAATTCGATTTTACTTTGAACCATCCGCTCTAGCGATTCCGTCGACTAATGCATAATTATCGAGCCCCCGAAATACCCGTCTACCTTTCAAATTTCCATTAATGCAAACCGACTACGGTAACGGAGAAGGCTAAATAATTATGTGCGAGCTGGAAATGGCACGATCATAATTCTAATATAATAAACTAATTCGCACGGATTTCGTGAGAACTACCATCACATTAGATTCTGGTATCGCTGGTTCACACAAAATACCTGACTATTGTGTAGGGATGTTGCTATTTAATGAACTAATCAATACGACAAATGAATCACGAAATGAACAGAAAACTGAGTACTCACCATTAAAACCGATCTCCAGTCATCTTTTCATTATGTCACGTCAGCAGCCTGTAGCAACTGTAAATTATGAGACCTTTCATTAGTTCTTATCTTAACATCTTAAACTCCAACAGTTATTACACTACATTTAGAGTTAAACATCGCTAAAGGGTGTTTATACAATACTATAACTTTCGTATTAATCGATAAAATATTAGGACTGTTGATTTCCTTCGTTATCCGATTTCAGACACCGTGAGCTAAGTCTAGTCTAACATAATTCTACGTACATAATAATTGCACTGTAGGTATAGATCATTACTTATTGCTTTTCTAACGAAGAATCAAACTACCGAAAATTTAAATATTTATTTAGATCTAACTATCAAACATCGTATCATTAGTATGAAATGAGCTTTAAGTAAAACGAAAGCCAAACTTGCTTCCATATAAGTCGTAAAAAATTTATAATTTGGCTTTCCTCTTTTATTTCAACATATTTTTGAAAAATTACATATTCCGAGCAACAATGCATCACACATAAACTTAGATCCTTCAACCTCCTTACGTAACGATCTTGACAAAGCTTTCATTCTTGGCAGATGGCCCCTATACTAAAAGCCGTATTCATAGTCAGCTACCAGCAGCTTTCCTGTAGCAGCTTGCAGTACCCTTATACCAAAAACTATATTTCCTTAAATACCGTTCGTTAAAATATAATGTAAAATAATAATTATTATAGTTCAAAGGCTATAAATACAGCCCTAATACTTAATTACATAGTTCGAGTGAACTGAACTTGCTAACACTCACGCACACAGAAAATCTATCACATGAACAAACTGAGTGGGATAAAAATGGAAAACTGTTCACGAGCGTGAATCAAACCTAACGTCAAAGAAATTTAATTCTAGAATATTTGGAATTCTTTTAAACTTTTATTTTTCATTGCTCTTAAAAAACATTATCTATATAAAATTTAACTGTAATCATTCACGAATTCATTTCCAAAACAATAGGTTCATTTTGTCTCTTTGCGTCCCACGCACTTTTTGATAATACGAATGAAATAAGAATGAAAGCTGTTAAATCAATCAGTTTCCAAACGGATGCCGATGTTAATAAATTCCGCACATCAAAAGTGTCGGTAGATTTAAGAAAAAAAGCGAACAGTTCCCTTTGAAGGAAGCGATGATTGTTAGAAAGAAGACTTATTGAAACGAAAGGTACATTTATCTTTCGCGAAATTTCCGCAGCCCACGATTTTATATCTTTACCGAACACCTCACCGGAAGGATTTGAAAGGACCGCTTAATCTTTCATAGGCCAGAATAATGACGCGCGATTTTTTATCACGGAAAAAATAAAAATCGAGGGACTTAAAAAGCTGAAAGCACCTCGCGAAATTAATTCAGGGGTCCTTAGGAGTGAAAGTTCCCCGAACCGTCGCCGATAATAATTCGGAATGATCGCCAAAGGGGCGGGAATCGAACTAAGATACCAAGCCATTCAGAAAGCTGCCAATTCTTCCACAGATATAAAAAAAATCGGGAAGTGTACTTTCGAATTGAAAAATTCCTCAGTGCCGATGTTTCAGACACTCCGGATGATTAAAGTTTTTATACAAATTGAGAAGAGTTCTCGAAATATATGCAGTCCTCTTGGGTCTTGGGCACCGCAGCGCCATCTAATCGGTGCCATTCCATAGTCCTATTTCATCCTTGAAAAAAAAACGCCATCGTTCCCCCTACCGGACAATTTCGAAACCCGCTGTCGATAAACTTTGAAGAATTTCCGCCATCCACTCAATGGAAACCGTTTGAAAAAGTGTTGAAATAAAATCTCCCTTTTATTGCCCTCCCCTCACAGTTCCTTTATTCTAATTCACGCCCGTCTCTTTTCGGATTTTTTACCGATTCGATTCTTCACTAACTCCACGTAAAGGTTTTTCCACGAGGGGGATGTAGGGGCGGGGAAACATCGGAAAAAAGAACGGCAACAACAGAGCTAAAGGAATGGCGAAAGGGATTCGAGCGGTGGGAATGAATATCAAGAAGGAATAAAGCGGCGGAGAAAGGAAGTCTTTTTTCGGGAAGTTAATTCGGAGATCTGAACGGCTGCAGGCCCACTCTTTAATTATGGTTTGAGAGTGAATTAAAATCTCGAGCCTTAAGAAATCTCAGAGGTTAACATCAAACGATTCGGTTTCGTCTGTTACGACTGCCGTTAATGAGGATGGATATTTATCGAGGCATTTAGCAAGGCTTTGTCATCTCAGGCTCATTTGAAATTTATCCATAGAAAAGAAAGAAGTCGAAAGCAAAAGATTTTTCAATCTTACTGCCTGACTTTCTCAAAATTTTGATTTTCTTTTGTCAACCTAACCAGGGCCTATTATGGATGGAAATTTTTGCAGAAATTCTGAAGGAATTCAAATTTTTCCGAGTTTCAATAGCTTAAAAGATATTCGATGTATGGAAAATATATAGCAGGTCTCACCCACATCTATTAAATGTAATTCATCACTCTGTTTAATGAAAAATTACTCAATGATGCCTGAAGTAAAGAAGTAAATAAATCCGAAAAACCAATGGTGACAATTTGGTTCCGAAGATATTAAATATAGATGTACAATGTGCTACTAAAAAATTCTACATAAAAATACATATATATATATATATATATATATATATATATATATATATATATATATATATATATATATATATATATATATATATATAATTTAATATTTGATAAATAAAGGAAAGAAAGCTTCAAAATGTAGTTGTTTGTAAAAATATGCTTTCGGATGACAGGGTGTGAATTGGTAGTGATTTAAAATTCATTTCAAACATGTATATTCCTAAACTTAAAATTATTTTTAGTTTATATATATTGTAACCATTTTATAATACTAATGAAGGATATATTAATGCGAATTAATATGTTTAACTCTTTCAGCCCTACATATGTATCTATAATATTATAAATTTGATTTCTATGCATGAAATTAGTAATGAAATTTTGTAAATTGTATATAGAAAATTGTGTATTCAACAATTTTTTATAGCAATATATTAATGATGCATCATTGGGACTTATAAATGTAAGCTTATGCATGCTTAGCAAATTTATTAATCCTAACTTACATATGTTCATTCTTTCTATGTTGAATACTTATGAATAATTTTAATTATTTTACCATGTTTTACTTATTTATATAGTTTTTGAACATAATTTTCTTAAAAATAACTAAAAAAATAAAGAAGAAACTATTTTATTCACTTATTGTAGTACTACAAAAATACTTTTCTTTAATATTAAAATATTGAACATATTTTCTCAACAATTTACCACATATTCTTAGTTCACAAAAGTTTGATTTTAATGATTATATCTCCAAAAAAGGATGCGAAAAATCAACTTATCGCAATATAAAGAAAGCAAGCATTTAAATATAATTGTAAGAAGTAAATCAAATAGTTATTTAACATATAAATTGTTAAACTTTTAGTTTTAGAGTATTTTTAAATTTCATTAAATTTAATTTTTTAATTTTAATATTTTAAATTTGCTCAGACATCATGTAACTCCTCACTCTTTACCCATGATCATAGAATATGAGGAGACAGTTATAGCACATCTTTGTTTACCTTCAAGAGACCAGTATCTAATATCCTCAATAAGGCATTTTTTGATTTTCTACTTCTCTGGTTAACCTGACTGTGAACTCCTTTTCTTTTCTGCTTTATTTTCAATTGATATTAGAGTTATCAGTGTTCTAAATATTTCCAGGGGCATAAATTCTTTCCTTTTTGTATATGATTTCCTCTGTACAACAACCATACATTTACATGTAAACAATTGAACACACAAAATACAATCCTCAGATAAAAGCATTTGCCACTAACATTGCCCTGTGTAAATATAACAGCATGTCATTGAAGCTTCTCCCATTCTATTAGCCATCTGCATGTCCTCCTTTAGCAGAATAAAAATACTCTAAATCATCTAATTCCTCAAATCTCATTTTTTTTCAATTTAACTGAAAAACTATATGCTCAAATAGTAAAGTCCTGTTTTGCATGATACATTCCATATATTAAAATAATGCACGTTTAATTCAATAGTAAAAACAAGATTTTGAAATAGGTCTTAGAAATTATCTCATAGCAATAAATTTCATGTAAAACAAAAACTATAAATAAATTAAAGTGAATGTGAAAGAAACACAGTGTATGGCCATTTCCCAATTATGACAAAACAGCATGGTAAAATAAAACATTCTTCAATAAGATATACAAAAAATAAATCAAAAAATTTTTATCATATTTTAAACAACACCTTAGTATTTTCCAAACTGAATGTCAAACAGAGAGAGTTTGAAATATTAGTGAAAGGTATTCAGTCGACAGATTAATACAAAATTTTTCACATTACGTTGCAAAAATACCAGCAAATTTGTAAATGAAAATAGAGTGAAGACAAAATGTTACAACAGAATAGTTCTGATATAAAAAAATCAATATCAATATCTTACAAAAATAAGTTAATGACACCAATTGGCATCACTTCACACATCACAAGAAAATAGAATCAGTGTGTAGAGAATCCAACAGTTAACTGCATTTGCCAGGGACACAGTTTTCTAAAATATAGAAGAAGAAATCAACAAAGGACTATAACTGACAAGAGATTAGGAGAAGATTGAGCTTAAAATGAATATGCTGAAACAGACATAATCTATAATCACTTAGCACTAAAAGAATTGGTTGGACATGAAGGTAAACCTATAGATATATGCTCAGAATTAAATGAAAAATAATAAAAATCATTTTATAAATAATTCTATACCTTACTATAGTGATAAGATCAAAGTTAGAAATTTTGAAACCTTTTATAGGTACATAGCTTCCTGAGACTATTTTTTGATAGAAGCGATAATGACAATTTTATTATTAAAATAATGTTATAAATATTATGTTATTAAAATTTCATCTGATTTGAAAAAATATCATAAGCAAATTCTTCATATCGTAAAAGAATATTTTATATACTAAAACTAGGATTATTACCTCCTTATGAGAACAGCAGGGTATTATAGAAAAAATCACTGAAACGACAGCTTCAAATTGAGGATGAAAACTAAATCAAATTGAATCTTTTGTCTTTCCTTTGTGTATATACTCAAGTTTGCATCTTTGACTAGTATGTACCACTAATTTTATATTGGTACTATCATTAGCCTGAAGTTGTGATTATATACACAAGGCATATTCCTTAGGGATATACATAAGATCATTTTGTATGCACATATTATAACATACTATTATATGTATATAGTCATCATCTTAATCATGTATTGTAACAAGTCATCTGATTCTTTAAATTCTCAAAGCCAAACCCTCAATGGGTATTTTATTTATAGTTGAAGCCATTTTTTATACTTTTGCAAATTCTTAATCATATTTATAACATGGTATTTCTAGTATATTTCTCTTAAGATTTACAACTAATTTTTTAAAATTATATAGTTAGAAAACATTAGTTATTTTCATAAATATAATACCCATTACCGATTTCCTCGGTCATTTCATTTGCAAAAGTCATATCCATATAAATGGTAAAAGAAGTTATTAAAGCTTCAGTCAAGATAAACTAACATTTAATCAATGGTAATAAATGCATACTTGTGATTTAATATCATGGTGCACAAGTAGATCTTTTATCACAGTCACTCATTCAATCATTTAAATTTAATAATATTAACCTAACTTTCAAGGTTTAATGTATTTTACTGAATATTAAAAATGAATAAATTATCAATATTTTAAGATATCTTGATATATATACCATCTAATCAAATAATATATAGAAGACAGTGATAATACTTGATAGCAACAATGGTCTAAAGATCTTTTAAATAATTTTCAGTACAATTTAACTCTTTCAAAGCTTCAAGCATCAATTACAAAATTTTAAATATCAAAGTTAAAATAACTGCAAACAAATATCATCAAAATGGTTTTAAATGATTTATCAGCTCATGTGTATAACAAATCAAAACCTTTGTTAATGAAAATCTAATTTTTTCTTAAAAGCTTATTTTACTTTTGTTCATGATGAAGCTATGCTATTAATTGGCAGGAAGCTCCTCATTCTATCCCTTTCTGTGGTGGAATCAAAGTATAAATACCATATCTGTATGTAGCTGAATAAATATCTGTAAATGAAGAGGAAAATGGTTTACAAACATGTTAATATACATCTAACAACTTGAATAATAATTTTTAAAAACAGCACTATAAAAAATGTCCTATGTCTATTTTGGATTAATAAAGTGAGATATGAATTATATATTTTTCTTAATGAGAAATTTTCTTAGTTCCAAAAAGGTAGTTGCATTAAGTAATGATAGTTCATCCAAGAGCATATTAGTTTGTCATACTATACAGCTACTGTTTTATAGGATGACCTTATTCCAAAAAGTATTCTGCACTAATCACCGATAAGGAGAATTATAATAAGTATCTTATTCTCAATTCTTATGTAATGATTGTGTGCTAAAGACAGAAGAAAAGGGTTAAGTGGTATCCATTCTTTGGGGAATGTCAAATTGAATAATTATAAATTTAAATGAATCTAATGTTGATGGAAATTTATTTTGAATTTTTAAAAATAAAAAATTACTGACCACAGAACTTTTACTCTCTCTATCACATGGTGATAATTAAGGAATTAAAAACTCTCATTGAAAGTTTGCTAATATTAGATTGCATTTACCTCTATCAATATCTTCTTTCAAGCTTAGGAACAACATAATAGAAAATATGTTCTTTCTTACACTTTATATACTGATATCTTAATTTAAATACAGATTTTGCCAATTCAGTAACACAAAATACTCATGAATTAGACTTATAGAAACTTCAAAATAGGATGAGAAAAATTGTACACAAAAACAATTGAAATAAGTAATTCAACTCTCAACTGTCACCATTGCATTGTAAAGAGAATAAAGCAAAGCTTTTACTGCCTGATGTATCTTCTAAATATATTTCTTATGTTGCTGTATTTGTTCAGTAAATTTACTGTGAAAATATTAATTGGAGATATTTGAATTTTACAATACTGCATATTCCTCATCATGCTCAAAAAATATTTTTGAGCAAGAATGGTCTAAACAGCAGCATATTATGACAATATTCATGATCTATTTTTAAGAGTATTTCGTTTTTCTTAATTATAAAAAAATGGTTAAATTGATTGTTAACCAATTGCGTATAAAATATTTTATTTTCTTTAATTCTCACTTAAATGGGAATGGAAGTATAAATATTCTAATAGCATGCCAGGTTTACTAAAATGTGAGAATAAAATAGCAAAATTGGATGGATGATTTGGGATAGTACTACAATATTCACCTTTTGAGAGGAAGTCGTTCACTATCCCAAGAAAGGGAAATAATTTTTCTAAGAAAATTCTAAATCTGAAATAGTAACAGAATTATTGTCACAGGTGAATAGCATTTACGATTGCATAAATAGTTTGCTTGAAATTCGAGCTATAAAATAAATAAAACCAAGGATTATATTTTCTGAATATTCAAATATATAATCAGACAGGAATTACTTTCTCAATGTATCAAATATGACTGACTCAACAATTCTACTAAAGAAATTCTCAATAAAATTCATAAGCTTGAGGATGTAAATATTTTCTGGTAATTCTCCTGTATTAACTCAGCCTTCATTTCTTTTATATATCTGAAATTATATCTTATAAATACCTAAAGTCAATTCTGAATAATATTGTTTAATATGGATTTTTAAGTCACTCTATATGAGTCCAAAATTTAACATCAGCAGCACATCTTGCTATAACAAATAATACTGAATAAAATTTATATGTTGAAGTAAGCAAGTTTAAAATTTACCTAGGAGGTGACATCATTTTCCAGAAATGTCACACAATTTGGTACAATAGTCAAATTTGATTGAATCTCAGATTCTATTAAGGAAAAAGGTCAAAAGGTCTAATGAAGATATCAGTATAAGAAAAACTTTAAAATTGATGAAGTCCTGAAAAATATTGAGTAAAACTTTAGAATCATTAACATGATAAGGTCTCATGTTAATAGGTGCAGCATCCAAAGACATTTATTACATATTGGACAGTATGATAGAAAAACCCTTGTGCATACACTATCAGAAGAGAATTCATCAATTATGTAATTTTTAAATGCCATTTTAAAACAATATTCAATCTCCTAATATTTGATCTTTCAATAAACACAATGGTCAAGTGTTACCTCTTTCTTCCATTCTACAAGCGTATCAAGGAATGACTGGCAGTCCTCTACTATCATAGTAAATTTTATCATTTGATTTCATCTATGCTGCTGATGATTGGTCCTCTGAAATACATTTGTCATCTATTTCAGTTTCCAGTGTCCATGTTTTATAGAGGTGTAATCCTTTCACTCTGTTTAAATTGTTCTTTTCCAACCATATCTCAATTGGTTCCTTGGGAAAGGGAAATACATAAAATAGCTACTCCGTCTGGTAAGGTCTGAAAAACCCCTCGAAAACAATGTCACAAAAATAAACAATACAATGAAATACTTAAATTTAAATACAAATACAATGAAATACTTAAAATTAAAATAAATATCAAAATATAATTTTAAAAATTACAATACCAGTGTGGATACAAAATTTAAAATTTATAAATTATTACAAAGTATGGAAAAGAAACCATAGATCATATTCTTTTTTAAGGTTGATTATTAGTATTCCAAAAGCTTTTTTCAATTCTATTGATAGATACATGAGCTGTCTCCCATGTTTTCTCGTTCGACCTTAAGTTATCCTCCTGTACTGTAGCAATTCCCAACCCAACTGATTTATCATTTTGCTAATGCTCTTGTCATTTCCAATGGTTACCAATCACGTATCACGCTGCCTTCCTTTGAATGCCTTCAAGCTTCTTACATAAATCCGGCTCATGCGGATCCTAAATTCTACCACAGGCCTAACCAAGGTTTTGTACGCTCTTTCCCCAACTTCCCTCCCACTCCGTCCCAGGTTTAGCATTGAGAAATGAAGATTCCTAAATGCTTTCGAAGTAATTTCTTTGACATGACTCCACCATCTGAGATTTTTGGATAATTTAATGCCCAAGTACTTGCATTCCAGTACTGTTAGGGTTTAATTATTCTCTTTAGATGATATTCTTCTTGAAAAAGTTATATGCTTCAATTTATTCACGTTTATGGTGATTTTGTTTACTTTGGTTTAAATAATAGGTTTAAATCATCTTACAAGATATCTCTGTCCTGTCTTTCCTTTATACGTCTATATACTATACAGTCATTGGCAAAAAGTCCATAAAAGCCTTTGCTGAAACTTTCGCAGCAGAAGAGATAGTCTACCTGAATTTAATTTTACTACTCACTAGGAAAATCTTGTCTCAGAAAAACAAAAAAAATATGTACATATAGAAATATAAAATGAATAAAATTTAAAAAGTCTATTTCTCTTATTTTTTCATTTTTCCACTCCTTTTTTCTTCATATTTTATGAAATTAAAATGATATATTCTCTTAGAGACAATGCATGATTATTTCTGACTACCAGTTGAATATAAACATAACTTTTTAAAAACTTCACTTATTTTAATTGTTCATTTTTAGTTCTTTAAGTTTTTATTTGAATTTGAAATAGATCTTCCAACATCCAGCAGTATATAGACATATTACCAAAGGGTCTATTGATCTTTTCCTTTTGGTCAGATGAAAATTTATAATTTTAACTTATAGTACTGTATTTTTTATGCCCATTTATAAATATACTTTATATAAATATATAAATAACTTTATTAAACAATGAGTAAAGGTATAAGGACATCATGAAAGTTTAACCACTGCTGTTGACTGATAGTAGCCATTTTTCCCAGTGGAGTAACGCTGTGACAAGTGGATGCTATCAATCACATGCTCACCAAAATAGTAGTCATGGAATTTCTGCAAGTAAAATCAAAGTATTAAATTAAAGTTGATCACATTGAATCAAAGAGAACACTAGTTCCGCAGTTATTCATATATATGTGACTAGTATGTGATTATTGTTCACTTACCTCAAGTATAGATGTTGCATCGAAAGCTTCCCTTTCCTTCCTTGCAGGTGATGGCCAAGCTGGTTCTTCTGAATTTGGAACCTTTTTTGCATCTTCTCTTCTGAATAGTGTATTTAAGAGCGTTACATGAAGTTTTACTCTTTCGTACTCCTTTTGCATAAGTCCTAAAAAATTTTGAAAATATGTGATTCATAGTTAAAAGCATTATAATAATTTATCATCAACTTCAATTATTGCTATTTTTTAATAATAGTTTGGCAAAAACCTTCCAATTTTAATTTCTGTTATATTATGAAAACTTTACTTTAAAGAGTATTGAGAAGATTTTGTAAATTAACTTTGATAACAAACTGTTCTTTGTTGACCTCTGTTGTTCTCTGTTGATATATTTATACTTTTTACTGCATATTTTTTATGATCAATGTGGTATCAATTAAATTCCTTTGTTTTCAGAAAACTCAAATTTTTAAAATAAAGCAATAGAAAAAGAAACCACACTAGTAATGTAATTCCCCACAGTGAAAAAATGTTCTTATTAAAAAACAGCTAATAACAATGTCAGCTTTGTCGTATATAATTTACAAATAATTTATAACATAAGAAATAAATTAAAATGATACACAACCAAAAAACTGAGGTTTCCAAGAAACAATAAAATGTTAAAAGAACCTAAATAGATGAGTGATCACAGTAACTATTATCTCTTATAAGATAAATATAATATTAGATAGACAAACATGGAATAAAAATTTGGCATTAATAGTATACAAATTTACGTACCTATTCTCTGAAAATAACTAACTATTTCATCTGAAAGTTTTTGAAGAATGTCTCCATCTTCACCAACAACATCCACTTTGCCATACAAAACATCTACTTCCGCAGGGTCATCATTCATGTACTCTAAGCCCTTCATCACAATTTTTAAACTTCTGCCTTCTAACATTGGCCTGAAGAAAAAAATATTCCTGGATCAGTCTAAAATTCTAAAAATCCACACAAGCAAAACATTAAAAAAATTTCTCACTTTTAACTGGTCAATTTGTTTGTATTCCATGTTTTAATTGATTCAATACTTACTTAACTAGAAAACACATTATTACTATTTTTTATAAAATTACTTTATTTGTTACAAACGGAACCTTGCTTCACCACATGGAGAAATTGAAAAATTAAAAATGCTAAAAATGAGGTGTTAATTTAATACAGCAATCTTCCACAGTATCATGCATTGGCACTGTTAAAGGTAAACATTTTTAACTTGAAAATTGTAATTTTTAGCTTCAAAACATAAAAACAAATACATGATGTATAAAGGAAAATTGGATTCAGATTATGAAAAAATATCAGAAATCAGACTACAAATACGAATACAAATTTAATGCACTAAATTATTATTAATATTTAATTATTTTTAATGATATAGCAATTGTATATAAACTGAAAATGGGGATAAAATTAGGATTTAAAAATGTAATTGAACAATGAGGTTGAAAAATGAACACATTTCTTTGAACTTGGCAATTTGGTGTTTTAAATATAAGCTGTCTAATATTAATTATATTTTGTGGAAAATAAACCTTAAAGAATTTAAGGTCAGTAATTACATTATCTACTATTCAAAGAATACATAAAAAATTAATAAATTCTTTTTAAGGGCTAAATTATTTCATATATTTTAGGATATTATAGAATAAAATAAAGATTGAGCTTGATAAAACATACCAAGGTTTGTATGTAATTACATAAGACAAATTCATCATGCACAAATGAGTACATCAATGAACTGTAATACAAGGGAACTAGGAACAAAATCCAAGGTAGCAGCACATAAACTTCAGAATTTCAGAGTTTCAGTATGACTATTTTCTTGATCAATCAAGTTTCTGAAAATGGATTAATCTATCTTGAGAGAAGGTGCACTTACGATACAACCTCAGAGAAGGCTAGTTGTAAAGCATTGGCAGCCTGTTCCCTCTCAACCTTGTCTAAAAGAGCAAGAGTTCCAAGAGTGAGATGCAACTTCTCTTCATTCTGAAATATTGATTCACTAACACCTCTGCAGCCACCACACTCCTCAAGTACCTCTTTCTGTAATGGTAGAATTGATAAGTAAAAATAGATAAGTAATAACAATTATATGATATTTTAATGATTACAATAATTTTTCTAATTTAAATAAATTTTTAAAATATAATTATGGCCTAATATTCTATCAATGCAACTGTTAACATTTAGTATGTATAAAATTAAAGAGCATTAAGCAAATGATGTATCAAGGCAATTTAAAAAATTTTGTTATCAATTGAATTTGTAACAATTTTTTTTGTTGATTGTCATTTTTTAATTTGATTGTTGGAAATATAATTTATAAGTTCTTAGCAATGACTAAAAATATACAAGCATTGGTACCTTTTCACGAAAAGTTATAAGATATTGTGTTTTGATGGTTTAGTAAAATCTTAAATTTCAAAGAACAATTAATACAGGACTCTATACTTATCAAAACTTACAGAACAGTAGGTGTTTAAAAAAGAACTATATATTCAATCCAAATCTCTAAAAATATGTAAAGTATAAATTGTTTCAAAAATCATATAAAAAATAAGAATATATATCTTTTATTTAACAGAAAAATATCACAATTGAGCTTTATGGAAAATAAGTTTTCCTCTTCCTTCTCAATCTTATTTTCATTGTCTAACTGATTATCTATTCAATTTTATACATGAATATTAACTTCAATAGTATTCAATCTGCTTTTTATAACTTTCTAGTAGAAGTCACAATTAATAAATGGTATTTGACAATGCAACTTTATAGTGGCAAGTTAATATTCTCTTACTCGCCAATAAAAGAGAGAAATAACTGAAAATTCCATGAAACAAATTATGAAATATGACAGAAATACATAAAACATACTTGACTTTGTTTAGGTAAGTACATGCAATGTCAAATAAAATACTAATAATTCATTTAAAAATGTAAAATTATGTGCTTTGTACCTAAAAATCTATGAATCTCACCTTGAATTGAATGAATGACTTTTTAATTTCATCTCCAGCTACTGACAATGAAATAAAGTGAGTGAAGGGTTGTCGTTGCCTGGATGACATCACTATTAAACCAATGCGTCTACATGCTGCAGCTACACTCTTTTGATCCATTCCTTTGATCTCTAATAATGGCAATCAATTGGAATTCCATACTTAATTTAACATAAAATATTCTCAGAGCTGAGAAACTATTAAATAGATTATATTAATCATTGACAAGAAACTTATAAACACAAGACTCCTCAAATAACTTATAAAAGTAATTCCTACAATGGTCATATATTTTACTTATCAAATGAAGATGGCATTCTTCGTATTACTAAAGCATTATCAAATTTATCCCAATTTAGATGAGAAGTACATTTAAATATCAATAAAATTTTATTTGTTTCATTTAATAGCGTTCCGTAAACAATTGATTATTTCACGAATTCGGATTTTAATTATATTTAATATCTTACTAATATCTCCTTCGTGCCCCATCCTTGGTACACTAATTTGCGTCCGAGTTTCTGTTTCCAAGCGCTTTTTCGTAGACCCCTTGGTACCAATGATTATTGGGAAGAATGCGCTACAAATAGATTGAAACATTTAGACGAAGTATTCACAATGAAATTACCGAGATGAACTTCAGTTCTTAAATGTAACTGATACCTGGCAACATGGATAGAAGCTGTATATTTTCCTGAGTCCTCACAAGTGATTTGAACATCATCAACACTTGGATTATACGAACAATCCGGTTCTGAAAATAGGAGTATATTTAATAAATAAATAATTAAATAGGAGTACGTTTAATGACCGTATTTTAGGGAATAGATGTATACCATCATCATATTCTTGGTAAGTTTTCGGTGGTTCTATCGTTCTTTCTTCTAACCGTGAAAGAGGATTTACTACATTAATTCTAAAGCAACTGCCATCTATCCACCTAAGCTCAGGTCTCATTACATCCATGGTTTGTAGATCAGAACAAGACAACAACAATAACTCCGTTACTGACTGAAAACGATTATCTGAAAACTCTCCTCTTCTCAAAAAGGTACGGTAACGCTCAAGCTGTTTCGTGTGCCGTTTTAATTTTCATAGATAGAAGAGAACAGAAAAGCGTTATTTTAAGAAGCGCCAATTTCATATCTAGCGTCGCGTTTTATATACGTGTCCATAGATTAAATATAAGCCGACATTAAATTTTGAAAAATTAAATTCTATTATAGCATTAACAGTCTTAAGATATAACTGCGATCCGATTGACCTGATTGATTACCAGCATTTTCTTTAACTCTTCATGAATTCATTCGAAAACGTTCTCATATTATTTAGGCGCATTTTGATTTAGGAGATTTTGATATCAATGCCATTAGTTTATTCAACGACTGTTTGAGCGTTCAACCCCGCTCTTAGTGTTCTTATTTATATATATCTGTGAATAATCTACAGTTGAACTGAATGTAAATTTCACTGACATAAATCTTAGAGCGCAACCATTAACCAGGAATTAACGAAAATAGTGTAATTATACAAAACTGAAATAATTTAAAAATCGATATTTTGAGAGACATGCAGATAAAATATTTTATTAAAACAAATCAACAATCAAGATTAATCTAGAAGTATTATTTTGAAAATTGTTTGAGTTAGAGATTTTCTTCAACGACGGTACCGTAGTTTTCCGCCCGCGGCGCTTCGCGCGGTCACTTTGACTTTGTTACTTAAAAATGCGGGAGAATCTGTAAGGTAGCTCGTATCCTTAAGAAACCGTGGCACGCATGCCCGTCTTCGGTGTCCATGGCAACGCGAATAACATCAAACACGAATCGTTCGCCGCTAATAGGAGTGCAGTGTGATGGTAATACCGTGAGTGAAGTGGTCCTTCACGAACCTGGACGAAGTGTAAACAGAACCCACGACCGCTGCGCGGAAAGAATTAGCAACCCGAAAGCACTGCATTTGTTTACCAGAAGACAAGCAAATATCTTTGGAAACCTACAATGAATTGATCATCAGGATTTTCATTTTGAAAGTTGCAGACGTTCCATCATACCGGCTGAAAGAACTTACTGGTGGTCCCAGAAGCGCAAGGAACCTAATGCATCCTGACTCCGGTAAGGGTCATGCTTCCTTAGAATTGATCCTAGAGAATATAAAGATTGCGGGAATGGAGGTTTCTGAAACCTTAACCGAGTGAAAAATCGTTTCCGGTACACGTGAAACCGTCTTATCTGGTAAAGGGTTTGAATGACTATGCTCCCAGTGGGAAGTGTTGGTCGGGGTAAATAGCTGCCTAAATTATGATTTTTTTTATGTTGCGTGACGTTTTTAATAGTATATATAACACAATGAATTTTAACGGATTTTATTGTCCCCTAATTTTTTCGAAAGTCGTGATTATATTCACTTGACACTTAGGAGGACTTTACGTAATGAAAAAATATGCGGAAAGAAGCTAAAAAGTATTACTAAGATTCAAATCATCTTTTATCTAAATAGAATGACTGATTCATGTTTATTATTCTGAGCATAGCCTCCAGTTTCAATCAAATATCTTAATCACTGTAGCTAATTTCCAAGAAAGTATAATATAAAACCGTTACATTCGTTTTAAGAAATTACTTAAGTCGTCATACTATCAAAAACAAAGCTGATGTTACTCTTATTGCTACAACTTAAAATTTATAGTAAATCCTCATAAAAGATATAAGGATAATAAAATATAGAGGAGTAAAATTTTATCCTCAAAGCATTTTAGAGTCATGATCATAATTAAAAATGGCCGATAATAAATGATAGGGATATTTGCATTCGCATTCTCACTTCTCTATAAATCATATTTGTTCAAAAATTCTGGCGTTCGTCACTGGAAAAAAATTAGTATAGATGTTTAAATGCATTCTGTGATTAAAGAAAAGGTTCTTCCAGCAAATGATTCATTAAATGAGTTGATTCGAGGTATAGGTTTACATGTTGAAATACTTAGAACATCTGATAGAATGTAAGTATTAATTATGTTAAAAATATTGTCTATGCAGAGTGAACTAAAATTAGATTTTTATCCAATCGAGGCTTTTCAGGAAAAAATCGTAAGCTGTATGACGATAATGTGTAATTTAAGTTTAAACCTTCATCGTTTCTAAGACTTTAACTGTTTATTTTTATTATTGTATTTTGGATTGTTGAGGAGAGAGGAAACGCTTTTTAACTCAAATTAATTCTCTCGCTACTGATTAATAACTGATTATAGATGAGACAAAATTCCGATTCTCATATCCTGATATCTATTTACGTAAATTTAGAATAACATATATTTCTATCCTAGAAATTCAAAAAAGTGGACAGCTGCTGATGCTGAAACAATGAAAGGCTATAAAATGGGGACCACATGCTTATATATTTAGAAATACAGATAAACAATAAGACATTTAGCGTGATTTCCTCGTTATGCACCTAAGGAGTAGATATGGTTCCTTCCCGGAACTCTCACTTTGTTTATTTGATCACAAGCGCTGAGACTTCGTTTTCCAAGGTCAGTGAACCCTATCCTTTGGCAAACCCATCATTCTCTCGTCATTTCATGGCACGCTCATTCGAAACGCAAATGAGAGTATCAGTATACTAAATAAGGTTTAACCTCTCGTCTCAAGAAGTTCGGTGATTTGGCACAATGTCTCTTCAACTATCCAAATAGTTTTAGCACATCTGATCCATACGTCTGTCATCCGTCCTTTGTTCGACAACTTGGAGATGAATTTGGAATCCATCATGTATTGAATCTAAACTAGAGAAGACGTAAAGAAAAATAAACTGAGATCGGGATAACCTAACGAAAAAATCAAAAGGTCTACACTTTGCGTAATTACCTTAAAAAATCCCGACAGTGCATCGCTATATGTAAATATAATAATACTAAATAATTAAGTAGTATGCTGTAAATATAAAAAATCAAGTGTACCCGTCTGATACATGATGGGTTTTGGATTTGGAATGCTCTCACTCGATTAGAGTAAAATAAAGAGAAATTAGAAGAATATAGAGTATCTTGTGTAAGATTGTTAATATGAAGTTTTCTAAGGAATATAGTAATTTTAATACCATTTTTAAGGAATACAAAATCTACTACAGATCCAGATATGGGAATGGAAAAGTCCTACATGCTAAAACCCTTATACGTATAAATTTAATTCATCAACTCCTAATCTGTATAATTCAATTTCTATCATTATTATATTTTATAAAATCAAAAACCCATTTCTCTAACCTCATTTCGACCAGAGGTATTTTTCTAGATCTTCGGAAACCTGTCTAAACAAAAGATTAGTTCATAAAGAGCAATAGTTATGCGAAAGATTTTTATTTTATGACTCTTGGAATTAATTAGCGCAGTGGATTTTTTGCTAAATCAACATTCGTGAGAAAGTTAGAAGTGTCTCAACTGTTGTTTCTATAGTAATCGTGGTCAAATCTACTGCTTCTGTTAGTAGATAAACATATCATTACAGATAAAATTAACAGATTCAGGTGAGACTTTGTGGTAACTATGAATACATTTCAAATCCATGATAACCGTTTTTCTGCACCATAGAAAAGTAAAAATACGACCATGATTTAGCAGCAAGGCTGCATCATCAGGTGAATTATAAAGAAGCAAAAAAAGTTGTGTAAAATTTTTATCATAATTATAGATTTTGGATACGATTACATTTTTCGCGAATGAGAAAAGTAAAAAATATTAATTGTAATTTAAAGATTTGTAAGCTTGCCAAGTGGGATAGAAGGGAAACAATTGGGAAAACAATGAAATTGTAGAATTTCTTTATTTAAATATGTGTCACTGCAATTTTGCCTTACGAACAGGTGACAGCTTTGAAGGAGTGAGCATCTTAATTTTTTGGCTCCCTTACATTCGCCCAGGACGGAAGGGAAAACCCCACAAAAACTTACGCATACAGTATAATATTATAGGACTTTTATCATTGCATTATGAAAAAATAACGTCTTATGACACATTATATTCAATATTAAATTAAATTACATAATATATAAGTGATAATAAAAATGTTAAGATTCGTCATACACAGATTTCACGTACGGAAAATTAGACAAATTTAAAAAATATATCACCAATTAATTGTAATGTATAATGATTATATGATCCAAAATGATTGAATAATTCTCCTCAGTCATTTACACTTAAGCACTATCTACTATACTGCTATTCGTTTAAGCCTATTTTTGTAAGCCTCTACATTTGTAGGAATTGGAATGAGGAATTCTTAAGGTTTCATTTCCCGAAACCACTATTAACGAATGAATATTTTGCTACATTCTACTTTCTTTCCTTGATTTTTAAGCTATAATTTCCGCGTCTTAGGTAACTAGTAATTTTAAATTTGACACGCAATTCGTCCTAGCTTCGGAGTTCAATGCTTCCTATATGCCAGCTGACATAACTATCTTCTTATTCTCTAATAATGACCACCTCAAGTGAGCTATCATTTTACTAGCAATTCCTGATGATGAATTTGGAAAATAAGAGATGATTTTCGGAATAGTGATGTCTAAAAAGTAACTATCATTAAAGAGGACAGGATAAAATCAGGGATTAAATCATATCTATGTAGATACCCTGCGAACCACCTTCGTTGCAGGTGGAAATCAGTTCATGTAGTTAGCTTTTTTATTCACTGCAGCAAGTATTTACAGTTGCATACTTACTCTGTTTTCAAATTGGCTCTATTAGGATATCCTGATTAGTTTTACAATTCATCCGCCAGGTGGAGTGTCTTACGACTCTCCATCAGGTGTAATCATTCTTTACGTTATAGATAGAGAGAAATATACGTCTGTTATACAGAGATATACGCTTGTATATAGAATCTGGAGGGTAAAAGACATGGATTTAAAAAATACCTGAAAACCACTTGATTTTTTAAAAATTGACTAGGGATCGTAAGGATGGTTAATGGCTAAATAAGATGATTTTAAACTCTCTACATACGTTTATTTATTTATCCTGAGATATTGACAGTCATAATTTTCTTTCGTCAGCTTTCCTCTTCCTAAAAATGACTCGCAACAATAATTAAATATTAATCAGTCAAATTAATCTTTGTATATCCAAAAAGGCTCACAAATTCTATATATTTTGGGACTTAAAAAGCATCGTTTCTCTTCAATTGCTATCTTGCCCATCTACAAAGATATTTTGATCCCAATCAATTATACAAAGTATTTTTGTTTGATATTAATGTATTCTCTGTTGTCTTGGTTGGAAGTTTAAAATTCTCTCGCAGAAACTATGACGCTTTCCAGCAACACAATCTAGTGCAGATGATTTTACATGCTTTCAATTGTTTTTTTTTACGTCAGTGAAGTGTTTTCGAACCTCTACGTATAATGATAGTGTCGTTTAAAAAGTCCACTTCATCGGGAATCACGTATGTTTGGATCGAGTAAATACGATCGTCTTTTTTTTCAACAAGAGTCAATCGAAAAGTGAGGCGGTCAGTGGGAAGGAGATTTTCACAGCGAGCGTTCACAAATAACACTTGCAGAAGAGATTTTCCTCTCGAGAATCGATTTTCCCAAAGTGCGGCACAGTTATGCTTAATACACGCCCTCTTGCGTGTCGCTTATATTCTCTCTTTTTCCATCACACTCGCCTTCCTCGCCTTTTTTTATTTCTTTCTTATTTCCTCAGCTTCGAGAAATTTCACGAAAAAATCCCGTCTAATCGGTTTCCATTATCCACTCCGCGTAGTTTACAACGACCAATTTACAGTGACCCCGTTATTTCATTTGAGTGTTTCTCCTCATTTCTTTCGTTAATATTGAAATTTTAACACATCGAATGGATTTTTTCACGTCTTTTAAATTCTCGAGATTTTCAAATCGAATTTTTCCGAGTGAAAAGTCTATTATTATGCTTTGCGTTAAATTGTCTGTAGCAACCGATTCAGAGGTTGGTAAATATTATTGTTGTGCTTGGAAATGTTTGGTCTAAGACTTTTCGGTCTGTCTGACTACATCAAATAATATTTCAGTTTATTATGCTTTTATATATTCAGTTTCTTTTGAAGCTTAAGCATTTTAATGCAAGATTTTTCATTCATCCGAGCTGATTTATATCTGAAGTTCAATGATAATTCTTAGAAGATCTTTATAGGCTAAAAATTTGCATATGAAAGTTCTTTTTACAGTAAACTTCTCGTCAGTTATGTTAGGAGAAAACTAAGAAATGAATTTATTAATGGAAATAATGAGGACATGTCTATGATAACGCGGTAAAAATTAGTCAATTAATATATTGATTCAATTATAAAATATGTATAAGCATATCTATAGATATATATAATCTTCTGCTAATATTATCCAGGTTTTTAGAATAAGTGATAGAAGGATACATAACAGTTTTTACAATTAATTATTACTATTCAGAGATTAAGCTGAAACCTGGTATAACAGTCAACATTACGTAAACATTGATTATGACAACATTGAAAAGTTAAGCTTCCTTAAAGAATTTTTAAGCTTCCTTAAAGACTTTTTAAAAAGGGTTTTCATAAGGGATAAAACATACAATGTAAATTTATTTTTAAAATTTCTTGGAAAATTATTTATTAATTACTAACGATGGTGTCGAGACTTAAAAACAACAGTCAACGGACATAATAATTCGTTTAGCCTTTACTCCATTCTTATCCTCCTCTTTCTTATGACAAAAACTTCGATAACTCCACCCGTAACCACAGATTAGCATATTAAACCTTTCTATTTATCGACCATGTAAACGTAAACTCTTTTGGTCTCTCCTTCGCTTCAAATTCAAGAACAAGATGGTTGCGGTCCGATTGCGTCGGTAATTATTCTTCGGCAAGTGGAGTTTAATTTATGCAGCTGAGATTTTCCTCGTAAGAAATTTACTGGCACTTCATACAATGTCGTAGATTAGAGTTGAATTGTTGTCTACCGGAAGTATATCGAATAGATTTGGAAATTTCGATCTTCTTACATTTTTTGTAATCTTTTACTAGACTGTATTTATTAGAGAAACAAATTGCACAATGATTGTTTTCGATATTAACTAGCAGAGTGGAGATATTTGAAAGTAAGATTGGAAAAATACGTTAAACTATAAAACGAACCTTAGTTAATTTACGAAAATCAACTTAGGAGATACGAAAGAGAGTAGATAAGATTCAATAAAGCTGTTTTAATACGAGTGAATCAAATTCGAACAAGGTAGAAACTAGTGAGTAATGAAATATAAAGGACCGATTGATCGTAAAGTGATTAAAAATATTATCCAAAGTAATTATTCGTTATAAGTTGAGAGAATATGCCCAAATGTAATGTGACTGAAAATGAAAGCGAAAGTGAAATTGCAATGAAAACAATGAAAGTTAAAGGAAGAAAATTATCGAAAAGAAGCTAAATAATAGATAAGATGCAAAATAATAGATAAGATGCAAAAATGAAAATATAATTACGGATAAATTTATTGACTTATTGATTTTTAGTGTTATAAAAGTGAAAGGGAAGGGTTTTAGAAGAGAAAACAATTTTTTTAAACCACATCAACGAGTAAAGTGAAAGCGGATCAATTTCGAAGGGAAAATCAACGTAAAAAACTGAAATTAATTGCTTGATTATATCAAATTTTAAAAATGGGAATGAAATTTAAAGAGAACAATAAAGTAATGAAGTTGGTAAAAGTGAAAGGAGGGTAACGTGCAAAGTGAAAGTAGAACAAAAAAGCCGTGAAAAGTAGACCAGGTGGATATGTTTCAAAATAAATTGCACTGTTTTTTAAATGAGACAAAAGATTGAAAGGTTAGGGAGGATTTTGGGGATGGCTACTGATGTTTGGACATTAGAGAGTCATTCGTTTTCTGTCAGAGGTGGGATATCGACGACTTGGAGAAATGAGGTCGAAGAACGTTGTGTATTGTAGGGGAGGCGCGAGTATGGGCTTTGCGGCCTGTGAATCATAAAGGGATAAAGATCACCGTTTTCCCCAACTGCTTGAAAGAGAGATAAGAAAACTGGGACACGGATCAGACCCCTGCGGGCGCCACACACTTTATAACTCACTAACCTTCTTCAAAATCACGCGGCCACTGCACAGCACCAACACTCACGCTTTGGTAACCAACGATGTGAATAGTTACTATAATTTCAAGCAAAGATAGTGGCATCTAGTAAAGATTAATAAGAAAGTAATAGTAACATAAAACTATCAATAATATTTATACATTTACGTAAACAAATACGCAATGCCTTAGAAGAAGTAATAAAGTCTACTGACTAGAGGATAAAGAGTTTACGGATAAATGGAGTCAGTCAACTATCAACCGATGACTAAGCTCTCTTCGCAACTAATACATAAAGTTTAACTTCAAGACTTTAAGAATTGAACTGAAGGAATAAGGGATTGAAATGAATAAACACAAAAGTAATTTATGATTTGTTCGCAGCTCAAGAATCAGTAAAACTTGATGGAACGTCTCTAGACATATCCATAGTATGCCAATTAAAATTGGTTGGAGTGCGTTCAGAAGAAATACGTCTATATTCAAATCAAGAATAACAATGGAATTAAAGAGAAGTAGAAAGGTTCCATGAAATGTTAAATTTGTTCAGTAAATTCGAACAGTGGAATGAAAAATGGCATAAGGTGGGTTTATAATCATAAGAAGGAATAGAAAAAGAAACATCTTGATCGCAATGATGATGCAAGTGAAAAACATCGCAGGAAAGTTAAGATCACTGAAGTGGATGCACTCAGGATTACACAATATGAAGTAAAGGAAACCTTTGGATGAGAATGGTTGGAAATGGAAACCAAGACAAACAAAGATTCCGAGAATATTACCAACGAATAGACGGAATAAAGGCTTAACCAAGTATTTATGGGTAACTTTACTTAAGGAGATGCTCAGAATAGTGAAAATTTTAATGCTTTGTTAGACATGCATGAGGTGTAGGGTTGAAAACGGCTAATTATCGCTAGAATAATTACATTAAAAACTATTCTAAATTATTAGACTGCCAATGTAATCATTATTTAGCTAAGAAACCGTCAGTTAGTTATTTTCTCACGGATTCCTTTGTTATTATTATTAATAATTCCCGAGATTTATATATTGTGAAGGAGTTTATCGATTTTTTAAAAGAAAATAGACCTCTTATTTTTTCTTCGGGCGAAATGAATGTCACTTCCGTGTTTGTGTTTCCGATATCCCAAAACAAAAGTCGTACTCGCCAAACGTTCCATCGTTTACCTTCAGCAATATGAGAATTTTACAACCCCTTAAAACACTCAATTGTAAATAATTTTAGTAATTTATTAACTAAATTAGCTCATAAATAAGTATAAATAGCATTCGACTTCAATTCTCCTCTTTAATACCTCACTTGCAGTATTCGCTTTATAATTAAATATTATGATTGTTTTAAAATGAAGAGCTTTCTATGAACCCCCTTTCAATTTTCCAGTTACCAAAAGAGTGTCTAAAGAATTCATAAATTATACCACGTGGCAAAATTTTGCATATCTTTTTTGAGGTATTTTGAGTGTTCTGATATTAGAAATAAATGTGGATACAACTCAACCCTTAATATTTAAGCTTAATTAACAACTTCATTCACTATTTTAATACTTTAAAGATTCTGGAAAAGTACTGGATATTATATGCTTTTATATCAACTAACGATTTACTCAATATTAGAAGGCGTGACTTCGAGGAAAGCCATAGTATAATGAAAATCTTTTTGATTTCCACAGAAAATTTGATTTATAACTTGTCTCGAGTAAATCTAATTTTCTATGGAAATTAAAATGTTTTTCATTAAACTAACGACGTATTTATTGTGCTATGACACTAAATTTCATCGTAATGATAAAATATTTTAATCTTGGTTGAATCGATCCCATAAATGGATCAACATTCTGAGTTAGGAAAATTGACGTATTATCGAAGTAAATTACGTCATTTTGTAATAAAGATTGTAGGCATTAAATAAAATGTAATGATTTAATAAGAATAATTAATTATAGATTGAGAAATGTATGGAATTATTATGCATAAAAGCGCTCTTCGAGGGCAATGACCTTTGAGTAAAAATACGAAACACTTAAATATGGAAAAACCTCCTATTCCCATTGTATACATAAAGCTTTAACTAAGTATAGATGTATCTCAACACTTTTAAAACTGTGTTATTTTAGCTTAAACTATTACGAATAGAATATATCGATCGATATTTTATATCCGATATTTTAAATTCCATTCCATCTTTTATTCATTTATTGGTTATATGATTTTTATTGTAAACTATCGTATGATGATATCGCGAAAGAGTTTTTAAAGCTTCGCTTTACTACTCTGTTTACAAACCATTTTCAAAACAAAACGATAAGTCTTGTATGAAATATGACGTTGTGGTAATGTTCCATGAATTGAATTTACCTATTCACGCAGAAACTTTCTTAATTTTTTCGTTTTTATATATTTTTATGGACTGACGCGTATAATAAAAAGTGAAAGTAACACGTAGTTCATCATAGAATCGATACTGGTATTCCAAAACGAAACGGCGAGTTACGAGTTGATTTAACTGCCTCGTCTCTTTACCGTGAGGGAAACGGTTCCAAAACATCAATTTATAGCTCCAAATCACACCAAAACGTTTACAAAGAAAACGCGCGCGATTCCGATGTTGAAACATACAAGAACGCGGATGCCTACTCTCCGAGAACAGTTTTATCGATCAGGAAACAAATCCGCTTCAACCGCTTAATATCGATCCAAAATACCCGAGAGACCTTATCATATCGTCTCATGGTCGACTTAAATAATATTAGATTCGAATCGTAAAATTCCCCCAAGATGGGGAAGAAAAATTAAAACGAGTTAGAAAGAGTGTAGATAGTGTTGTCTTAGATACTTTCCCTCACTAAGTATATTTTCGGTCTAACTGTTTCGAGCTGTTTACAACCGTGAGACGGTATTGGTTGTTTTTTTATCGTTTTGACGAACACACGTCGAGATAAACGTGTTCAGATTTTAATTCGCGATTCGTTCATACACCACGTTCTGGGAGTATAAATACGGCAGCTCTACCGTTCTATTCTCGTCTGGTCCGAAGTCCCGTGCGGCAATACGAGGAGACGAAGGCACAAAAAACACCAAAAGCAACGAGATTTCAAAGAAACGTAGACACCAAGATTCCTCGACGGAATCGAGACACAATAATGGATACACTCACATCCGTGTCGGGACGACTTTGACCAGATTTTGCTTTTTTTTAATATACTTTTATAGAAGTAGATTTAGCTTCTCTTCGGGCATTTTTCGTTTCTTTATATAAGTCTGATTTTGCGAACTGAATTTCTCCGCGAAAGCTTTGAATATTTATGGGTGAAGTTAACATGTTTCCTTACAGATTTTGTGTGGACTGTAAGCAAATTTTAGCTTATTGTAAGGTTATTTTTATTTTGGTTTCGAATGGGTGAATTTTTCGACACCTAAAATATTCGTTTTTATTACTGCTTCCTTCTTGACTAAATTGATTTAACGCCTCGCTAGTCATTCAGGAGGAAAACTTAAAACAGCAACTAAAACATTTTCCTTAGTTCCTCAACTTAGTTGTTTACGAGAATATGTCTACAATCTTCAATTTTTGTTTGCATGATAATTTAATCACATTTGAGAGGATTTAAATACACAATTCACGACTCCTAATTCTTCGTGCTTATCTTTTAGCAGTACTAAAAACTAGAAATGTACAGGGCAGTGAAAAATAAGAGGTACTGCATTGCAGCCTTTCATTTCTTAAAGATATGTTTTAAAGATATACAGAAAGAATTAATAAAGAGTAAGTAAGTCATAGCAATAGAATTTTACGTTATATAATAGTAAACCCAAGGAATTTTGAATTTTGTCTCGGATAAGCAAACTATATCAAAAATAACTAAAAGGATATATAAATGAAAATATGACTTTATTATTGCTATTATTTTGATACACTCCAAGAATCTGAACGAACATTTTAAAACGAAAACGGAGTATTGAAATGTATCAACCCCCAAATTTATCCTTGGATATATGCAACCAAAGTAACTAGAATATCGATTAGGAACCTTTTTTGGAATGACAACTCATCCTGAAACTTCGAGTGATTTAAATTTTACGTATAGTATTCAGAAAACTGAAGAATTAATCCAAATATTCAGCCTAAGGTGATGGGATCTCGTTTTTTTATTTTGATCACTGAACACGATATAAATAGAATTGCAGGCATGAATAAGTGTTTGAGTGTCCCTGGATTCGATCAACATCTTACAATACACGGTTAATATTTTAGGAAGAAATAACTTCAGATAACATCAAGAAAAGTTTGAAATAGACGTATCTCAAATCTTAATATGTATAATTCAGTTGCATAGGAAAAAATATAACAGAACTAAAGATTCAGACATTCTTGTTCGTTAACCCTAGTTTAGGGTCAGGTTTAGTTTCAGGGTTAAAAACCGACGAAGGATAGGGCGCACCTTATATATCTCCTTACCAGACGGTTTTCAAGTTTTTCGTAGGTAAACGACCTCAAAGTTTTCTGATAACATATACACACATAAACTTCCAAAGAAATCATCCACAAATCTTTCTTACATTCCTAGTTTCCGTGCCGAGAGACTTTATAACGCATTACGTCATAAGATTTTAATTTAATCATGATAGTTCCAAATAATAAACCTTAGCGACAACTGAAATCTGTATCTAGAGCAACCTTTGATTCCTGACATCCTTTAACATATTACAAATAAATATTCACTACTTTCGATTCATTATAGCAATCGTTTATGATTCAAGGATCACTTTCGGTAATTATTTTCAATCAGCATGTCCTCGTATGCAAACTATTTCATACGAGATTTCTGTTATCTGTAAGAGGTGCATATTCCCTCGCGTGCGTTTAAGTTATAATTTACTCTCTGTTCAAAGATTATGATGGAGTTTTCCTGGAAGGAAATTCAAATGCAAATGAAGTTTAATAGAAAGAGTTGGGAAGGAGTGAATGTTGCCGCTTTCGTTAGTGAGAATACATACACGAAAATTGGTACACAAATACTGTAGTGATTATTTGTCATATGACTTCAAATCTGTATATATCCTATTTAAATATAGTTACTAGTCTATGGTATCGATATTCAAACAGGTTGAGATATGAAAGTTTCACACTGCATAAATTGTTGCATAAATATGAATTTCCTTTTAAATTGAATATTATTGGCTGTTTGCATTCATTCAATCCGTTCTATTTTTAAAATATAAATAGCCTTATATAGAATGTAAACTTTTGAATGTATTTGGTAAAGAAAATTAATTTAAATTAAATAAATTTTAATTAAATATTTGTTGAATATTCACATTAAAAAGCATCATTTGAACTCGATATAATTCTTCCACAAAAATATGCCATGTTTAAATGTTAGCTGAAATTCCCGAGTATTCTTTTGACTCTGAAAGTTTCAGAGGGCTAAATTTTGATTGAGGTAATTTTTTTAAGCAGTGAAGATGTAAAAAAGTGGCTTACGATATCCTATTTATCTTCCAAAGCTAATTTATATACTTGATTGACTAATATAAAGAATAAAGAATTCAGAAAAACTTTTATCGAAGAAGAAGATACATCCTTCAAGTTTTTAAAGTACAAACAAACGCCAGAACCTTCAAATAGAAAGATATTACCACTTTTAAACTCCTGTCTTTGTACAAAAGTAAAGTACATTTGTTTTTAAAAGCTTTACTCTGGTTAGGTAGATAAACTTTAGCTGTGAAATTTTTTCTAAGACTCTACCCCATATATGCTGCCATACACGACAATTTTCCAAAGAATTTTCCCCTCTCTTAATAGAGAAATGTCTAGCCAGACACAACGCTTCATGCTCTGAAAAGTTACGTTCCTGTTTTTGGTTCAAGGTCTCGAACGAAATCGTCAGCATATACATAATCCAATCCTATTTTGAACGTATTTGAGATCGCATTGAAGACCTCTATAGTGCAATAATCTTATGAGCATTGAGTCACAGAATCATTCAATAGGGTTTCTTCAAATTGATGCACTTGTGGAAAGGCTATACAGAGATTATTGTGCAGATATACAAAGGAAGTCAAAGGGATAACACGACTTCTGAATATATATTCTTGTATAACGCATAAGCACAAAATCATTGGACTTAAATACTCCTAATACTTATAACAATTTTATCCTTAAAACAATGCAATGTTATGGAACCGTATTAAGGCTCCTTTAATCAACATAATACCGTTCACTTTCTAACAATACATAAGCATTTGCCCTTCTCAAAAGACGACAGAACGGCTGAAACTTTCAAGGAATTTAGACTAAATAATTCAGACATCTGCCGTCTGTTTTGGAGGAGACAACTCGATAGTTCGATGGCATTCGATCGCATGACGTGAGGATGATTCCTCATAAAAGTGTAAGGGAATGGAAAAAATACGATAGGAGTTCATTGGTTAGAGCTATCTGGAATTATGATCACGTCCTTGACTGTAAGTGACGTTCATAGACGCGTCGTGATATATGATGACTATTGAAGGTTCTCGATTTAGTATCTGTTGCTCTTATAACAGAACAATTTGATGTTTCGTAAATGAATGAGGATGCGTAATATGAGCACTATAATTAAGTATAAATTAGACTTTTACTAGCCATATTTTCTGCACTCACTAACGAAACATATCAATATGATAGCGTTTCTAATTCAACAAAAAGAATTTTTGGTCTAATTTTCCTTACTGCTACTAAATTTTACAAATTAATATAAATATCTTTTTATATTTTTCGAGTGCTGATTAATGATATAGAAAGTTAGTGACAAAATACCTATAACAGTTTGAAATATTCCTGTATTTAGCTCTATTTGTATATTCTGTTTATTTATTTTATTAATCATTTGATCACTGTCTAAAGGAGGTTTTCCTAGGGGTTTCTCTTCCTTCTAAGACATAACACACAGAGACTTCAGTTGTTACCATCTGTATGTGTACCTGTAAACCAGGTTGTAAACAATACCTCCACGTGACAAAACTACTTGAAGTGATAGTGATAATAATAATAATATCCTCTATGGTTTTCCTAGATTGCTGCCTGTGCCCTTCTTCTGTTATATTTTACAATGTATATTATATATCATTCTATTGTATCATTATATTATACATGTATTTATTTATAAGAATGTTCGAGCTGATTCTTTCGCTCTGCTTCCAGTATTATCCATTCCGCTTTCAGTTGAGTGTGTAAGGTACCTTTTACTTGACTACTTTGTTGTGGTGTCGAACGTTTGAATGAGTATATACATGCTTTTCTTTTTGTTAATACTTTGTGACTCTACATAAGACCTCTTAATTCTCAATAGGAATTCTCTTGTCTATCAAGTCTTCTCCGATTTCGTCATCAGAAGCACACTATAATTCAAAGCCGATTCACCCACCCTCGCTTTCTTGGAAATAAACCGAGGCAACCCAAAGCCTTTCTCAAAGAACTTTGGGCTGTCCGACGGTCAGTGTGGAAGCACGCAATTTTATAGTCCACATCCAAATCGATATGTCAAATTCAACCGAACGCGCTTCTGTTTCGTTATTCACCGAGGGCGCGAAGGAAACTTTCATGGGAACGGATTTTCATTTCCTTTTGTTTCCCAGAAATGGGAGTTGTCTTGTTAACAAACACATATTGCCCAAAGAAAAGAGAGGAATGTTTCAGCTTTTCTCTCTCTCTCCAAACGTTAAGGTGTCCATTCCATTTCCGATCAGGTACGCCATGGTTCTTATAGGAGTCACGGAATTAATTCTTTATTCACCGCATTCAGTGGATAGATTTCTAACAGAATTAAGGTTATTTATTCCTATTTGCTATTTCTATAGGGGATTACTATATCAGCAGACCTTTCAAAATATTTTAATATTTGAATTGAAAATATAAAAGAGCCATTCCATGTTTATACTCATGAATATTTGGTTAACGTTTTTATAGACATATAATTTTGTAAATTTAATTACAAAAGGATTATTTCATAATGATTATAATCATTAAAAGGAATTTCAATTTTTTTAACGTGGGGATGCTCATTTGGAAATATTTCCTATCGAGACAGACAATTGTATTAATTATATTCTAAATATAATATATATTATAATATCTATCTATCACATATAGTAAGATAAGGAACAGGAATAGATATTTTATTTTGAAATAATTATATCCTAATAGATTTTTGAACGAGAATAATTATGAACAATTCATGATCAATATGAATTGATGATTCCATTTTTTTAAATTCCTTTCTTTTCCTTATCTTAATTACATTCATAGGATAACTTCATCATATTTATTCTCAAGCTCTTCAAATTTCTCGTATTTTTTCTAAGCTAGATTGGCAGTTAAACATGTAGAAACCTCTTTAACCAACTTAAAAATAAACATGGGATTCAGGTGAGTATTTACAAGAAAAAAATATTAAGTAATTTTTAAAAATTTACAAATTTCACTCCGTATACTTGTAATCGATGTTTTCTCCCTTCTTTGGTTCTAAAATTTTATGTTTTGATAAGTTACAGCTCAAATTTCCCCCTTTATATCGAGCAACTCCTTGATTCATGACAAGCCATTCTTCAGTTATTCAATTATCAATAAACGTAATAAAAAATTAAAGTAAAACTTATACAGCTTAATTTCTTTAGATAAACATTCTTTAAATTTTTGTCGTATCAATTAGGGAGAACATTTTTACGTAAAAATCATCACCTTGAAACTACCAACCCTCTTTCGTTACGGATTGAACACATAGGGAGATAAATTGCTTACGATGGGCCAAAAATATCAAACCTTAGGTTTGGGGGAAGTGATAAGAAAAGTCTTATCTGATTAAATTCTGCGGATGTAACAGCCTTGGATTCATACCCAAGGCCATCTCTGTCTTTAGACGATTAAGTGGAAATAGTCTGCTGAAATGAATAACGAAATGCTTATGACTCGTTTATCTTCATCAGGAGTGAGTTTGACTTTTCCCGAATCGATCTTTGAATTTGCATTTTTATAAGTGTTACTTCTTATCTGAGCCTCAAAAGAATAGTTAAAAATTAGGTTTCTATAATAGCTATCTTCTTAAATTACTGAGATCACCATAGGTAAATTAATCCTGAAAAATATTGAACATTTATTTCTGGGCCATATCTTTGAACTTTTAAATAATAAGCTCAACTAACAATCGATGTTAGTTAACCAGACAGTAGAGAGGGTTTACTTTCAAGGCAATAGTTAGTGAATAGAATATCCTATTTTTAGCCTCAGATACGTAAGGGGTTTTTAACAATACTTCGGAGAATTCTCTGACGAATGGAAAATTCACGTGAAAAAATTCGCGATCTTAAATCACCGCGGGGTTGACTTAAATATATCCTCAAAAGGACACGTTTCGGAAGCGGCGTGACATCCAAGGTCGGGTCCCTTCTCTTTTAAAACGACGCCCACCAAAGAGTTCCGACTTTGCTAAATGAGTTTGCACAATAGGTCGTGCGAAGGGCTCCTAAAAATCTAGGAAATAAGAAAAGAGTATGCAAATAAGTGGTCGGTTTGTTTGCTTTTCTCCGGAATTGCGCGCAATAACTCCATTTTTTGGCTTCGATAGAACGGTCAAGGTTTCTGTCGGGTGATTAAAAAGTAATCGAATAAAATTTCCGACGAATCGCTGTTAATTAAGGCAGCTGAGAGTTGAAGTAATAATTACACTGTTTCGAGACTAAGTTCTCTCGTAGTTTTTTCTTGGGTTGACTTTTCACTTACTCTAGACCTAGATTATCTTATTCTGAAAGAATATGAAATATGACTACATGGAAGGGCAGGAAAGTATACCCTTCTAGCTACTTTATTTACGTTAAATTAAATTAAGATAATGGTTTTAAGACTATAATGAATTTCTTATATCTTCTATCTTTCCAATTTTTTGGTATTTCAATAGAGACAGGCAGACTAGCATGATTCTTAAGATAATCATTGAATTGAGTTAATACTCTGAGACATTTTATCCTAATATTGAATCTTTCATTAATTTATTAACTGTGAATATGTTCGTGAAAGTTGTCAAAAATCCAATTAATTTTATGCACAAATTTTAAATCATAATTTATGGCCAATTATAAAAGACCATATTTTCAGTAGGATCGAGTTTAAATAGTCTTACTGTAACACATCTTTAAACCCAATCAACGTTAAGCAAAAAGATTTTTCTCCTTTGTACAGTAGTCTCATAAGACACTACATTATTATACATACTAGAATATTAAAATCATTTTACAAGTTTGCATTCTATAGACGCTCAAGAATTCAGTCATTGCATTTCAATCACGATATGCGAGGTGTGAATAAATATCGGATTAGGATTAGGTTAAGTATAATATATTCTTTTCTTGTAAAGCCGTTTCCCATGGTAACAAAATATGCATTACGTTTTGTCTGCAGCAAATTGAAATGCAGTAATCACTGAGACTTATTAACTCATTCGGCACGCAACTCTTAATCCATAGTTTGTAATTCCTTTATCTCAAAGCACTCTTTAAATAACCATGTACATTTGCTTAAAATTTAAATTTCTGATTCTAGAAAATTAGTTACCCTGTTACTCTATATCTCAACATAATAACAATAGTTATTACTTCGCGTGAAACCTATGTTACATTGTTAAAGCAGATAGACAACTTCTTTGGTCTTAATAAATACCGTCAGTTATATCTTCTATTTATGCATCTCGGAATTTCAAATTAAAAGAACGGAAATTTCTGCCACGCCTAGTTATTTTTAGAAGTATCGAGGTTCTATATCGATAAGCAATTTCCTAGAAACTAGTCAACACTGAGCTGCCGAGCTACTTAGAAAACAATTAGTCATCCGTAAGAAGAAACAGAGTTGGACTCATCCGATTTTCTTGTTGCCAACGGCAAAAGTAGGTCTACGGAAATTATGACCCCACAATACCCCTTCGATTCCCCTCACCATAATTCCGTCTGGACAATATTATGCGAGGGTCCGGAAGTTCTGACCCAAGAGTCACGCACACTCACCACCCCGCACTTCAGCGCCCCACAGAAATAAGTGCAACCTTGATGCAAGTAAGAAAGCGTTCGGTCTCATAGAAAACTCACCTGACGCCATCGCGTGGCCTTGGGGTACACCTATAGTCAGGAGAATGGCGCGCAATCTGATAAGAAACCTATCGAACTACGAGGCTGTTTTCAGACGCTACTGAAACTCCATTATTTCGTACGAGAGGACCATAATTCTCTTTACTATTTATTTTCTGTGCTTTTTATGACTCTTCTTCAGTCCGGTACAGTTCATGTCCAGTTATAATCCACTTTAGCATTCGTAAATTATCCCCTTGTGTGGATAATTTATGAGAACTTTGAGACTGTCATCTTTGGGATTGTTTGTGTCAACGTTTACCTTTGTCTATATTCGAACTCGAGGTTTCTAAAAGCTACGATATTTCAAGACAATGGCAGTTTTAATTTAATGGCGAATTATTTCTCATCAAAATAGATTTTTAATGACACAATTTCTCTTGAATCCTATTAATATACCCAGGGTTAAATAAAGAATAATGTTGTGAAGTGATAAAGGTTCTTTTATTGATTTGAAATGGTAAATACCCAAAAAAATTATAGCTATCCTATAAAAACGCTCGGCCCAGTTTTCTTATAACCTAAATTTCTGAGTCATTAGGCCTGAATTTTTTTATTAACAAACTCTTTATACTTTAACTTCTTTATCATTTATACAAAATAACTACTTATGCACGTGGTTGATACATAAAAGGTCTTTTCTTCAACTATGAAAGAAAACTCAATAAGAAATATATTCGTTTTATTTCACAATCGAGTGGATTATAAATTGAATATTCCTCTTCAAATAAATTAAAATCATTTCTCGTGCTTATTAGAATTCAAAAATTGCCATTTTCAGCCTATATTTCAATACCATTAATCTACCGAAATTTTGTGAATTTTGAAACGGGTCAGAAAAAACACACGTAAAATTTTAACAAAACAAAAGCTGCTCTTTTTTATTCTTTAGGATCGATTCACTATATTGATGCTTCCGCCCTATTTTTGTAGAATGAATAAATAAAGTCAAGGATTTCCATAGCAATTTTAGACTTGGAATCAATGACCTACCGATAAGAACTCGGCGTTGGTTCACCGTGTTCGACTCGATGCTTTGACAGCTACGTACTATTTCTACGTTACTCGACACCTGGCTACATGTCAGGATAAGGGAAATAGCCACTTATGGTAATTACTCAGGAGTTTATGAACGTATGGAAAACAGGCTATTTGAATTCATCATTCCCAGTTTCTTCCTACTTAAGTAAAACTTACAGCAACATTAAGATAGTACGTTAACTATAAAATTATCGTACTTCAAATAAAATAAGATTCATAGCTTAAAATAACGGTGATAGGTACATATAATCTAGTATGGGTGCTTTTTAATACTGTTCAAATACTAGAAAACTCTACTATTCCAGTGCCTCCTGGCTTCTGGGTGGTTTAATTCCCTTGAATTTAACCCTTATTACTTAATCCTTTAAAGAATGCTTAAGATTCAGAAATACATGACCCGTTAAAGGAACCTACGTATCTGAAATATATCTTACTTAACGTGATCATCAAGTAAGATAACAATTGCAATTTTCCTTCCAAAAAAGTAGCTGTCACTCATAAAAAGAAATGTCTTGTTCACTCTAAAAGATATAACGCATTGAGGATTTCAGATCTGATGAGAATGCATTTTAATAATCAGTACCCTATGTAAAAAAATGATTTTTATTCCTTGACCTCCATCAATCATCAAACCTGACTGTTTTTTTGTTACTAAAATTACTCGTGTCCGTTCAAATTCTCTCTTTCCTCTTTAATTTATACATTCATTCTATGATTATAAATGCATAAAATGATTTGCAAATTCTGCATTCATCTCTTTCAAATAGCTTTATATAGCAGCTATTTACAATTTCCTGTCCGTGAGGTTTATCATCTATGACAAAAACTTTTTTCTAGTTCTATTGTTTCAATCCTTGAAATTTTAATGGAGAATCTACTGGTCTTTTAAAGAAAAAATTACTTTTCGGATAGAACGAAAAAGATTTTATTTCAATCAGATCAGATTTGACCACAGTTAAAATATTTTTGGTTATGTCACATTCTTATGAGATGGATGATAATTTACCATTAAAATATAGTATTAAATACAATACGAGAACCATACATAAATTTTATTTATAATTATGTTATTTATTTAAAGAGAAAACTATTAATGAAATCCCATTTCCCCATACCAATACCAAAATACTAGACATTTTTGTTCCACATACATGGAATTTCTCTGTTATAGAAAAACATCTTGTCTGAAAACTCTTAAAAGCTATATAAATCAAAACCTGTATTTAAGACGAGACATTTCAGATAATCAGGCTCGAAGTAAAAGTTATTCATTTATATTCTTATTAATAACCTTCTACAAGTCAAAATTTTTCTAGACAAGAATTGAATTAGAAAAACTATAATTCTTCTGTGTGCCTATCACATCCCATCGCATAACAAATTACTTCTGATTTAAATTTCAAATTGGTTCTAACCTAGTTGCGAATCCGTTCACTCGTGATGCACCTCTCGTTAGTGAAAAATTACTAAACCGTTTCCTTTTCGCGATAGTTCTACGACACAACAGCGGAAAATGATTTAACGAAGGCAATCCCTTACTCTGAATATAATTACCGCCGATATCCTGTGGATCTGGGTCATTCAAATTCCCTCTTTTCTAGTTAATGTATCTTCTTTCGAAAGGGCGTGATTTTTTGATTCTGATTTATCATCTCTTCGCAAGGTTTAGCCCACAAATTTAGCCTTCCTTTCAATTTTTACTCTATATTCGAAAGTTTTTGCGCAAAACGTTATATTCTGCTTCGATTATATTTTTTTCTATATAAAAAATGTCTATAGACGATTAGAAATCTTCAAGGATTGTTTTCATTTAAATCTTGAAATGTATTCATGGATCATTAGTCTAAGAAAACACAGACTTTACAGTTTTGATGTCTCTAGATATGAATATGACGCATTTTTCACAGGTTGGTCAACAAACATTATATAGCGATGACCTTACATGATTTTGTAGGAATATGTATTCAGTTATTGTCGAAATGAAAGAGGATTGAGTGTGTAGTAGAAAACGGGGTAAAAACTCGAATTGTTCAATTATTTATTTGAATTTCAATTCAATTTGAAGGGGAAGGAAAAATATATACCCTTCCTGTGCCTAGCAATTTTTTAAATTATACTTTTCAAAATCACTTTTACTGCGGTTTTTACATTAGAGAAAACTCCTCAAACCTCCAGAAGTTATGATATAATTTTCGTAAAAAGACTAAATTTGTTTGAAGGATAAAATAGATCGAAAGTGGATGTTGAACTATATATGCCTTAATATACTGTTATTCTTATAACTAATGTTTCATAGTAAACAACTACATTTGTTTCAAAGATAAAATAGATTGAAAAAGGATGTTGAACTATAAGTGCCTAAATATATTACAATTGTTAAAACTATATATATAACTAATATTTCATGGTAAACAACTTCTTAAAAAAAGACACGATACTAATATTTATCCGAGACATTCCATTCTTTATGCAAAGTAACTTATTCTTGGATCGCCAGATAGGTTTAGCAATTGAAATTTTCAAGAGCTCTAATAAGAATAGATAGGAAAGGTTACGATGTAGATACATAAATTTAGACATCGAATCAGGACGCGCCCTCGTGCGTCAGTGGGTCAACGCAGGATAAATTGGAATCCCGCACGGCACAAGGGGTCTACCCAAAACTTCTTTGTCCTGGTTTCCCCAAATTTACCCTAAATGTGGCACACTGAATACATTCACGCCATTCTACAGATATTTGTATCATCCATCAACATGCCTTCGAGATACAACTGCAATTCGGTCATCAAAACCTTATAGTCCCAATTGAATCTGTTTTCGTGGGATGTAATTAAGTTTTCTGCACTTACGATTAATTAGAATCTGATATTCACTTTTTTAAATATCACTAGTAAATATCACTAATGAATATCACTCTATCATTTAAAAATCGAAATATACATCATAATGTGATTTTATATTTTCATATGATTAAGTATATGAATAATAATCAATCAAAAGTATTCATATTCTTTGTGTTATTAATGTTTACATTTTTATGAGAATAAGGAAAAAGTAGAATATCTTATACCGTTAGGGTGATCTAGGTTTATTTCACAGTCATTTATCACTCCTGTTCAATTTAATGTATTTATAAGGACTCATATACACACTTATCCTCAATGGATTTCTTTCTACGTAAACAAACATCAATGGTTTTATTGATCTTCAAGGCAATACTCAATTGTTTACGTGACTTAAAAGCTTTTATACAAACTGAAGGAGATTGGCATGCGCAGGGATAAAGAAATTAGAAAGTGACGCAGTAATACTTATGAAACCTCTTCCTTATCGATATAAAATACATAAGCATTACTATAACTTTGACCTCTACTTATTAAGAATTATTTTAAAATTCGTGGACATAATATTGAGTTCTTCTTACAATAACGTACGATATTTCTATATATTTTAATGAACAATTGAGATAAAATTGACTTTCAGTTTAACAATATGTCCCTAAGTACTCAGTATATTGATAGAATGATAAAATAATTTAGAATATGTTAACTTCTCAACTAGTCTAGTAATGTGGTATCTTGATCGTTTTACGCATAAAATTTAACGAATTTTATTGTTGAAGTATTTATTCCCACAATTATGTTTGTGTCCCATTTTATCTTAAATTTTAATAACATAGAAGTGTTATCGTGTAATGTCTAGCTATTAAACTTTTATTTATCTACCGATCTCATAGCACACAGATAAATGAGTAACCAAACCTTTTTATGAGAGACCTTGAAAAGTTAATATAGTTGAAAGGCACGTAAGTTACATTTATAAAACAACTGGTGGGAGATAACAAGTTCCACTTAAACCCGTAGATAGCGCATCTAGACAGGATCATCAGCGGGGAATATGTCCTTCATGAATTTATTTCACTCGATAAATTTTACCTTTGCTAGGAGATTTAGATTATTTTAGCGTATTGATACAAGTGCTTCGGTTATAAAAATTTCTAAGACATTTACAGAGCATAAATTTTGTCTACCGTTCTGATGAAATAGTGCCCGATTTATATACAAATATTCTAATTTCGTCAAATATTTCAAATTCCTAACAAAAACTGATATCTTACGTATCTACCATTACTGACTATAAATAATTAAATATATTCTAAGTTGGCTCCTACACAATATATTCTCCTGCACGCGATTAAAAATTCATATTCGCGTTTTATAGGTCAAATCTTCATCAATAATAAGTACATCTTTAGATATATTTCTTTTGAATCCTAGTAGTTCCATTTTCAATTAATGAAACGTTTTATTTACATATAGATATCATGTTCTTAATAACCAAATCAGTCATGTTTGATGGTATAAATCCTATGTTATTTCAAAAATATAACCATTGCTAGCGGTTTCCAGGATATTTTTAGAAGCCAAATTTTACCTTGTATCGTTATAAGGCTAATAATATTTCCAAAAAGGTCAAAGGAGTAACCAGTTACAGAGGTCAGGTCGAAGAACTGTACAAGGACTATAAATTTCCACCAATCCTTTTCCTAGACTATATGTTATTACCTTCTTTACAACAGATTTGACGTGATTAGAAGGCACTGTAATTTTCTCCTAGGTCTAGAATAAAATACTAAAAAACAGTTCGAATCAATTCGACACCTACTGTTGAATAATAAAGGGCTTCATATATTTAAATTAGAACAACGCATGCTGTGGAATGATATAGTAGAGGGAGTTTAAGGGTCATAAAGATAGATTACAGAGGATGGAATATTGGCATGCAACAAATGCACGCCCGAAACTCTCACAGGGTTCCTATAGATCTAAATCAATAACAGAGGTCGTTACTATCACCTCTATTTATATTTGTGTAGTGATGGAGACAGTAAACAAACCCATCCTCTCCTATTATAGCAGTGAATGATACGATGTAAAGAGATTAGCATTTAAACGGACAACTTTATGATTACGAAAACATATTACTATCTAAGAGATTTCACTCGAACTTAGCTTTACTTTATGGTTATTATCGGAACGAAAACTGATCCTTATCCCATACAGTTAGCGTTGTTCTGAAACAAAATATACGCAAAAACGTGACAGAAAATCATCTTGATAGAATGAATCTTATCATTTGCAATAAACAAATACGCTTTTCTAATCCTTTAAACGTTGGAATCATGTGATTGCTTTATTTTTGATTATGAAAATAAAATTAATAGGGTCAAACTTTAAGTCAAATGTTTTATCTATCATACTAAGATATTTATACTGATTATCATAAACTGTTACATTCCCTTACAAGACAATATATAGATAAGAGGTTTCTAAAAGATAATCTTCGATTTTTCGTTGTCAAGAAAGTTTTCTCAACTTAGATAGACAATAATTAGGGATATGTACCCTTTCGTTTCGGCTAAGGAATAAATGGCTCGATACTATATTTCACTGTAATAGTATTCATAATTATAATAATAAAATGTCTTTATTGAGGAAATCGAGGCCAAAGAGATCCATAACCAAAAGCAGAGAAAAAGAAAGGAAAATAAGTCAAAGAAAGGCTTTTGTGGAGGAAAAGAAACAGCGATATTTTATTCACAGAAAAAGTGTTTGTTGATTCAAAAGCTCCATAAGTAATGGGAAGATCCAATAAAAACAATTTATCATATCCACCGTAGTTCTAAGTATCAAAATCGGGTATATCATCGTTTCTGTACGGTTCATTGACCAGCGGTGGACATATGCCAAGCGCCGGTATAATAAAGGACTAAAAAGGTGGGGCCAAAGTCTGCAAACCGCCGCGTTCGGAGGGCGATCGAATCCAAGGCGTCACCGTCTCACCAGAAGGCGAAATTTGCATATCGAATGGAATTCCCAGTAGAGGGAGGTGCAGGGGGTTGTAGGGGGTTCGGTGGTCTGTAAGGGGCCGTTTGCGGACGAGAGAGGGGTATAAGATAAGGTCCCGCGAAGGTCAGACCCTCTCGTGAAAATTTCCCGCACCCCTAACATGCGAACCTGGCGGTTTTATAAGCCAATAAGATTCCCCCCGAACTCTGCCCTCTATAAACGGGTTGAAAAAATTTGCGATACGCCTGCCCTCTATGAATGGGCTAAAAAGATAGGTGTGAGGAGCGTGACAGAAGGCTGTAATTTTGCTCATCTTCTCTTAACGGAATACTTTATCCGTGACACATGTTTTAAGGCCGGAGTTGAACGGGAATGGCTTTTGATAACGATTTCGTCCCACTTAGATCGTCTGGGATTAAATTGAATCCGATGTTGGAGTGGAGGAATGGTGGGGAATATTTATGTGCGGTCGATTTTGATTGGATGCACGCTCGATGCGCTTCAAAGCGGGAAATTTTCCCTTTAATCTTTCAAAAAGGATTTTTTCGATTGAATGTTCCTTCCAAAGGATTCTAGATCTTTATTCTTTACCAATAAATTCCATGTGTGCCTTGAGAAGAGAGGATGAAGCTCTTAGCGAGATGAGGAGTTTAGTTGTTTTCCCTTTTTTTAAATTGTATTAATATAAGCTTCTATTCCAATGCCAGTCTGCATTATTGAATAGTCTCTTGGATTAAATTATGCGGTTCATTTATATGGGAAAGTGAATTCCGGCGTTGATTGGAGAAAGGAAATCTTTCCGTGCCTGTTGCGTCTCGAGCTAAATTTAGAATTAGAGATAAGTTAAACCCCTTAAATTCCAAGAAATTATGAAGTGTAGTTATACACACAGTTAAAGGTTTTAGTTTCAATGCGAATAATATCCTGTACTTTTAATTCCGATACGAATAAACCAATTTTAGCCGTTGAAAATTTAGCGGTAATTAATTCAGATGTTGTTGACCAAAGATCATCTAAATCGTGCTGAATAGCATCTTACTCTATAATTATATATAGTATTTTCTAGCACTATTAATTAAATAACTAACGTAACTACGAATAGGCTCCAACCCAGATTTTGGTCATCCTTTCTAAGGGGAAAGGAATTATAATATCCAGTCTTGTATTCACTCTTACTTGGGTTGGCATCCATAGTATAAATTGATAATACAATAAACCCTGACCCACAATAGATTAGGACGCACACTAGATTAGGACACACAAGCAATTAGGGTGATCAATTAGAATAAATTAACCAAAAATTTAATGTAGAATGGGAGCTAATTCATTTTTTAGAAATTTTGCTATACTTTACTTAAATGGATGTAATCATTACAAGCAGGACGGTAAGCATTGGTATCAGTTACAATAAAGTATCTCTTTTTCTTACACAAAAACCATCAATCACTAATGTTTTTTTTTTCAACTAAAAAAAAACATGGAATTACATTAACGGAAGCAACTCATTTTGAAAACCAGCGTGAGAGTTTTTCTATTCAGACGAAAAATGCGTCATGTTTGATTTACTAAGGGAGATTAAAAACTTCCTTTTGTTGAAATTCACGTGGCCATGGTAACATCCGATAAGAAAGTGCGCGTGAAATAAATCCACCGTGTCTTCGTTCATTAATTCCATTCAATCGTGCTTTTATTCGCAAAGGAGTATCGCGTTTGCTGAAGTATCTACCCTCCACAATAAAATACCAAAACCGGATGTCCTTTCATATAAAACCGTGTGGAGAGCGTCCATTTTTCTTTTGTAGTCACGGGCGGGAATCAACTTTCGCCTGAACGAAGAAGAAGACTTCCTGCCCTTTCGCCACAACTCCAAAACGGTTCAACGAACCGATCACTTATTCAAGAAGAAGGCCACGTAGAAGTCGTCCAATAGCCTTCGAAAAGAAAGGTTGGAAAAGACAAAGAATTTTTCATGGAAGTCAGAGATACCATCAGTCAAATAAAGATCGAATCCTACGGTTCTGCAATTGCGACGGAAATTATCGGATATTTTAAGGCAGAAATACTGCGGTTTCTTTGAACATCTTTCGATCATTCGCGTTGCCCTAGTTTTTGCAAGGAAACGTTTTTATTAATTTATTTTATCATCGTGTTATACGTCTGGGCATCGATTATTATAAATTCAGTCTCAAACTAACCACCTTTTATTTCGTCGATTTTACTTTCAGAAGGTTTTATATAAAGCTTTATTTATTCACTTTTTTATTCACTAAAGTATTGTTTAATTTTCAAATTTGGCTCTCAATCTATGAGTCAACATTCAATGGAAATTATAAAGTCATTATTATAAAATAATTTACTATATTACATATTATATACCAACTCAAACTTTTACATTTTTGACTTAATACGATACGGTATACGTAAGAATCTACCGATACCACTGTATTTATCGTATTTATGTTCGTGGTTTCGCTCAAAGTATCCGCAAGATGTACGTAGAAATCAATAGTGTTCCGTCGTAAGTGGTAAATCAAGATGATTCCCAATAAATTTTTAAGGAAGCGAAACGGGTCAAAGCACTTAATACTTCCTTAATTAATAATCTAGGTCTATCAGACCGCAGCAGATCTATTTCGATTAATAAAATAAGGGCTATTACTATCGTTGAGGCTTTTTAGAATCCTTTCCATTTTTGGGTCTAGTCTGACTCATATTTGCATAATTAATGTGTAATATTGAATTATCTCTCCGAACCCTGACTGTCTTACCACCTCATAGTATAATAGGCATCAAATATTAACTTAATAATAATCATATTTTCTTAGTTTAATATTTCATAACATTTCATTGCATTTCTACTAACTGCACCATAATATAATTTTAGTATGAAAGGAAACTGTAGATTTCGGAATCTTGATATAAATTATCCTAAAATTGACTTTGAAAATAAAATAATAAAAATTATCTATTCTTTCAATTTTTATCCAATACTGAATCAATTACGAGCAATAGTTAAAATCCAAAACTAATTGTAAACATATATAATATGACATAAAGACGATTTCTTTCCTAGAGGAACATACATGTATTCTTTTCGAATTAGCTCATTCAAAATTTCACTGTTTGATAAAATATACGTAAATATTTTCGTAGATATACACTAAGCAAAAAAACCCAGATTGAATAAAATATATGTTAATTCAAGCCTAAAAATGTTTACCTAAATAACAGATATTGTAAAGAATACCATTGGTATTGTAGTTAATATTTGATTACACTGAAAATTTGCGATATGAAAGGACATCATATCTTTGGTTTAAAGCATGAAATTCTCAATTCACTGTTAATTTACGAGCTTTATATCCATCGTTCTCAAACTGAGAAGTTGCCACCAGCTCTTTTACGATTGAGTTTGAATCGTCGAAATTCCGTGCTTCGGAAACATCAACCCGTCTTTAGCAGCTCAAATGCATCGGAATGCAGTTAGATGCGGTTGGTGGAGGCATATTACCGTTCTCTATCCTCATGTCTCTCTCACCGCAGCGTAACGAAGGGCGCGGGCAAGTTCTCTCTTGTTTCCACGTCTTTCCACCTCTTTTTATTTGTTTCCCGTCCCTATCTCCGAGAAACGAGAATCGTCCGTGACAAACACCTGATTTTCCGAGATTCTCCGCGAGAGGCGCGTCGATCGCAGGGTTGATCTTATAGTCACGCAATAGGCGTTCTAGTAAGTGAGGAAAAACAGAAGAAGGGCAATAAATTACACAATTATAAGGGAACGTGTCCGCATGAGCTTGCAAATTAGCAGTTTTTCCGCAACAAAAACTAGTAGACGTCTAACCAGTTATTCCTACTCGTATTCATGCCACTAATTTCCAACTTCAAAAGTTGTAAACGCATTAAAATTGACGAGTTCGTAAAAATGACTTAATGAATATGTTTACACAAAAGTTGTTGATGATGAATTTTGAAAAGGTAATCAAAATTCACAGTATTAAGGACAATTACCCGAACAAAGTGAAATGGATGTACCTGGGTTCGAGTCCCAGTCATTTTCTTTTATCACTTTTGTATAATCTCATAAATCCAAATTATTTTTACAGAAGAAATTTAAGAGCCCAAGCCAATAAACCTATACCATAGATAGCTCCAAAAAATGGATTCTATGTAGACTTATAAGAAAAAACTAAATTACGAGTATAAATTAATCGAATTAGACAGGACAAATCAACCCAATGACGATATGCCAATTGGCGCCGGATATTCCACAAGTGTCAGTCTCTATTTTGTTCAAGCACCCACTTTGGCGGATGGTAACACCTGAAGAATCCCTCAATTGTGCCCTCTCTGGCTGAAAGTTCAAAGGTCACCTCGGCTTCATTAAGCTCTCCTCCTTCTCGTAAGAATGGTTTTACGTGACCGCGGAGGACTTTTCTCCCGCAGAATTTTATCCCTCAGCGGTTTTCCCGACTGATTTAACGTTTCGAGCTGCAGAAAAAGTCGACGAAATGGGAACTTTGCAGTTGAGGTCATTCGAGGAACGACGCAGTTCTAGACCATAAAATCGTGATCCGTATAAACATTTAAAGAGCCCAGATTTTGCCTCGAAGACAGTAAATAATAGCGCTATATATACGAAACGGAAAGATTATTATTAAAGGGTCAAAATGAAAATGCTAATCTTCCACAGGCTTACGAAATTGTATCATTTTGAAGATTAATTTGTTTGCGTGCGTTTGCTTCCGTTAAAACCATTTCCTGACCACAAGACGGAATTTCATATTTGTTAAACGTTGTAATTGGATCTTTATCAGGAAACTGAGTTCCCAAAAATTAGATTATTAACATACACTATCATGTAATCTTCCTTTCAGTGTGTTTATCACTCGGTTTAGATATTTCTCCGATTCATTACAATTAATTTTTTTGGAGATGATTTGTAATATATTACACTCATATTTGATGTATTCTTCGTTTTGAGTTCTATATGCAAAAGTACATAAATTTTTGGATTTGCGAATGATATACTTTTGGGAGTTTTATTGTTACATAATATAAAGAGCAACTGAGTGGTAAAAGATTGACTGAACTGAAATTCGTTTGGGTATATAATCGGAGGTTAAAAGGATTTAGGATCATTACATACAAGTATAACAAGAAACACATCATCACCGAAATCCCTTTGTTATATTGAAATAGCCATTAATTAACGTCTATGTTACACGATCATAAAATTAAAAGTCAAAATATTGAGTAATAAAACGAAAAAGTATCTTAAATGAGGGAATAATATATCATCTTCCTTTAAATTATACTATGGTGAAAACCTCTTGTTTTTTTGTATAATATTCCTTTAGGGATCAATAAGCCTCAAATTGATTCAATCGCTTGTGATTAGCCAACAAAAAAAGCATTCTTACTCAGAATCGCGTGAGAGTGAGAATGTAGGTTGCTCTCGATTTGGAGAGATGCAAAACCTCCATCTTTCTGACTCAATTCCGTTTGCGGAGATTAATTTCTTCAGGAAAATTACTTTTTCAAAAAATTTTAACACTGTAATTTTGGAAACATAATAAGTCATTATTATTCCTGCATTCCATCACTTTTAAATAATAATGAAAGCCATAGATTTCTATATATCATTATTTATATTTGTAATACGATGAATCATTTTTATCATGGCTATATATACTAAAGTATATACATATATACCTGTAAACAAAATGTATTGATTGAATCGCAAAGTACTATTTTAGTAATACCATACTGTGATGAATCTTGTTGGACAAGCGTATTTTGGAACCTAATCAATGATATGAATTACTGGCAATTAATTGAGAAAATCCATAGAAAAACAAACCCATTAAAATGTTCCTGTGCCTATTATATATCTTATTTATTGAATAACTTTTATTTATTTTAAATTCAGAAAATACTGCAATTTCTAGCTTTCTAGCTTTCCCTTCCACTACTTCCAGAATCTTAACTTTACATTATTTCATTTTTCGATGAGTGAAAATTTGCTACTCTTCCAAATTTAGCAGGAAATGTAAAATATTAAAGCGATATGTTCAGTGGAAAGTATTTTTAAAAACAGATTTGAGGCTTCGCCTTAATCCGCGAAGAAAAACACAGCGTTTTCCCGATCGCTCCTTGAGATAACGTACAGAAATCACGAGAGCAAATCGTTCATACGCGGAAAGGAAACGAAAAGCACGGAATCCAACCGAAGACATTCAAAAACACCCTCGAGAGAAGAGGATTAAAAACAAGTTGGGAGCTATTTTTGAGAAAAAAGTGCACATAACATAAAACCCTTCTGTCATATGTCCCACGATTCGTACTTTAGAGTCATCTTCTTTTTTTATTTTACCCTTATCGCCTCAAATTTTCGAGCGTGCAGTTACATGACACGTACGTAAAACACGCGATACATGAGCAAAATCATAAAAAAGTGGATTCATGTGCGGAGATTACAAACACATCTGATGTTGGAATTACGCCTCACAATGCATAAGTGGGTCAGGAGAAGATAAACAACTTTGGATAAACATCACCACGGAGAAGGAGGTGTTTATGCTTTGAAGTGAGAGACGCCATGCTAAGTACTGTAAAAGGCCACACTTAAGTATGCCAAGTATCAATTCTCATTGTAGCATAAGTGAAATAAAGTGATCAAGCATTCTATGAACCTCATAACTCAGTAAAAAATGTGATAAAAAAACTATAAATTTCCACAGTAAATATGCTATATTCGCAATCGGTTTTCCATCTTACATTTATTACATCTTTGGGTAATTTTATGTTACGAAACCGGTCGCGAATATAGCATATTTTCTTTGGAAATTTATAAATTTTTTTTATTACTATGACATTCCCCGAAGTCACCCCTTCTCATACTGATTACAACAGTAAAAATGTCATTAAAATTTTAAATGAGAATAATTTGAGTTGACTGATGACAATGAACATGGCTATCACAATAGGCTATCGTATTATTTATTTTTGACATCGAAATGGAGTAAACGAATCAAAAATTTTAATAAATTAATTCTCTCATTCTTCAAATGATCAATTAAGTACGCTAACTGACAATAATAAATAAATAATTTAACGGAAAATTAAATAAGATATGTATTCACAATTAAATTATGTATTTATCATAATTATTATTGTGTTAGATCTACAAATATAATGGAATTGAAAACCCACATTATTAATCTATACTTCATCACCCATTATGACCTGTTTTTCTACTTCCGCATATTTCCTACATGTTTTAATTTTCTGTTTTGCGTGACAGAGAAAGTTTGTTTCATTTCTCTCCTCCATTTAAAAAAAAGAAGATCGCAAGAAGAAAGTTTCGTCTTCCGCTCACCTGTTGAACTCAAAAAATGTCGAGACAGTCTATTGTGATGTCTAACCTTTTGTGACTCGTGGGAAGTATTTTCCCGGAGTTCATGAAAGTGAATAAGTCACGAAGTACGTTTGAGAGGGTAATTATCGATTCCCTTCCATACCTTCAGAACTGGAAAACTCCATGATTGCTCGATTCCTTTATTCAGAGGGCATGAAGCAGAAGATTTTTTGAGCATGCGAGACAGAAATTCACGTTACTCTTAAAGGTATCACTAAACCCTCTAAAATGAAATATATCGTATGTTTTTTCTATTTAATTTCTCGTCCATTAGTTAAATTTAAAGGCTAGGTATATACGATATAAAGCTAAACTTAGAGAGTAATCAAAAGCGGTAGAATAAATAAATATAGAGGGATATATAAATTCTATCGTAGATGGCCGTACTTCGTGGAATGACATTCTAAGTTGAAGGAAAATTATTATTTCCTTATTTTCCTTCAACATAGAGGAATGTATGTTATCAAAGTGTTCCAATTATATTTGGTTGCTTTGGAAGGCCAAATATTCGGTCCATCCTGATCATCAGCTATATTTCCAATTTATTCTTCGCTTCTCAAACTAAATAGTATTATTTTCGTAAAACGCAAATAAGCTAGTATCCTAATGGTTATGCAACTAACGGGACCTGTCTGTATTGCGTGTAGTATAACAATACGTTTGCAGGCGCGACTCCTGGAAAATTCATATCTGCCCAAAGAAGTCTAGCACACATGACACCTGGCTCAACTTCCATTTTCTTCTAAAATACCGTAGTACGATGATTTTTCCATATAATTTCAACTGATCCTTCCTTATGCATTCCTTTATAAATGGTCTAAATGTATATGTAGTCCATCAAATAAATATAAGTAAATGCTTAATTTTTAAAAAGTATGTATCGAATACAGAATTTTACTCTCACGAGACAATGACAATTTTATGAATCTCTAATGTTTAATAATAGCTTATGATAAGTGTCTTTGTGTATTGCTATACTTAGAGTTATATTCCGATAGGAAAATTCTCTATGGCGTATAAGTTAAAACTTATCAAAATAGTATAATATATTTGATGGTAAACACTACATTCTGCTAATAGAAATGCGAACTGAGAACCTGAAATGAGGTCAGGACTCCTTCAAATGGTATAAATTCAGCCTACAACGAGAGATCAACCACTCGATTCTAAATATAACTCTTTGCTAGGCCTCTAGTGATGAATGATTTACATCAGCCCTCACAAAGAACCGTGGCTGAGGATTGTACACGTCTAGCGCGGCAATCCCTCACGCAGAGAAATTTACCCAAAACCCAGTGACCTGAATTCTCCACGAATAGTAAGTTGGTCATGGAAGTAGGATGCTTTAAATCAACCCCAACAGCACATCTTCAAAAATTCGACTTTAGATAACGCAAGATTACCAGTGACCTTCGTATATAAGAACGGAGAAACCTCACCTTTACTGGGGAGATATTTCAGAATGAAAGATAGCACTAATTCTCAAATTTCCATAAATTATCAGGTCAAGTGATGTATAGAATGTAAGACATAGTTATTCTTTATAGGTATCTATTTTTTTAACCCTGAAGTGAAATATGCAAAGGGTAACGTGTATTTATATTATTTTTCACTTGATTTTATCATAACCGGAGACAGAGCTGCACAGAATGGTTCTTTAGCATAAAATTCATTAAAATAATTTTTCTTACAATATACGATTCTATAAATTTTTATATTCCGGCTAGACTTTTGATGGAATTTTAAACTTTAATATTTCATAATGAATAAATTCTATCCTGGACGGCCGCACTTGGTGGAATGACATACTAAAATGTAAGAAAAAGTACTTCAAAAATCGTGTGGAAAATATGAAGTACTTCTTCTTTCATATTTCGTAATGAATTTATATGATGATCATAACAGTGCGTTATAATAAAGTATTTTATGTCAGGGAGGTTCTAATTTACATTTTTTATAATTTACCATCTACTCCGTAATCTTATGGTGGTACACTTCGGCAGTTTTTCAAACAACGATATTCTATTTTGCTAATGAAAATTTATCTTCACGAAATGAATTATATTAAATGTTTTAGAGGCTAATTATTTTTATCGAAATAACAAATAAGATATGCGTTATAGAAGATTAATTGCATCAATGTACCATTCTGTTAATCAACGTAAGTTCCTTATCATATTTCTACTTCGTATAAATATTAGAACAGAGACTTACTTTCGCATTCTTTGTTCATTCAGATTTCCTAGGAATCTGACCATGTCCATCCCCGGACTCAGTAGCGTAAGATTCAAGGGCCGCATTTCGGGTCTTTAACCGACCCAAGATGGCAGCGGCCATGGCCCCCAAGGATGCCGTTGGCCTCGGGGCAAGGAAGAAGAGAACGGTGGGCCCACCGCCCCCGGTGGCGGCGAGGGGCCTCCCAGAAGGGGCCACTCCTTTGATGTACGCTTGTCAACAAGGAAAAGACCAAGAAGTGCGGCGAATTCTGGCTGAAAAGGTTTTATCAAACTCTTGTATTCTATAAATCAACTCCCTAAAACATTCTAATAATATACTAAATACATATAATATACGTAAATGTTAACATTTAAGAGATTATACATTCAATTAATAGTGAAACATATCTTATTTTTTATTGGTTTTTCACCTTTAAATTAGGATACGACCCTAAACTAGAAAAGGAGAAGTTGACTGAAAAAGTAATTATATACTTAAATGATGGCAATTTTACATTGAAAATTAATGTTAAAGATATAATTAGGACGATTTGTTATAGTTAGTATTTATAATATAATAATAATACTATTTTATAATTTGTTATAATTAATTAACCTTGATATTGCTCCTTAAAAAAATATTGTTTCCATAAATCCCAATATACCTTGAAGGTACTGAGTTAATCATTGTTTATTATTTACGTTATTCTTTTGTTTTTTATTCAGCCTGGTTGTGCTTCCGATCGAGACCGCACGTTGAAGACGGCATTGCATTACTGCGCTGAAAATTCAAATGCTACATGTGCTAGCGCCGTTCTGTCCGCTTGTCCTTCTCTCTTGGATGCGGTGGACGAAGAGGGATACACTGCGGTCCATCTGGCAGTCATCTCGGGAAACAGGGCTCTACTAAGGCTACTTATAGAGAAGGGAGCCAACGTAACGAGAATGGACAGGGAAGGCCATTCGGCAGTGCACTGGGCTACAGGTAAAAGTCTAATTAATGCCCTACTCCATGATATGGAATAAACTGTTCAACATTAAAAATACACATCGATGGTAGATAGAATAGTATAGTAAATAAAAAATGTAGCATATATTAGCGCATGCATTTTGCGGGATATATAAACGTACGTAGAGGGAAATTGGTAAAGCTATATTAGCATAGATATCTAAGATATATGATATATAAGTCTTTAAGACTCATAGGAATGATGATTGTCACCGGGAAAGTGTCTTGTAGATGTCTATTGACCCGGCTTCGAGTCCCGAAACGTTACGGAATTTTTATGTCATCTTGTGATTCCGTATCATAATCAGCCATTTTCAATCCAATGTTGGAATCATGCTTTTCCAAGCATACTCTATTTTTTTGCTATTCTAAGGCTCCCTTTGCCTTTATTACCCCTATATACTCCATTATATCTCGGTTCTATCTATTCTACTTGATGTTTCCTCACATATTCAAGGATTTAAATAAATACCGTTGCAATTTGATCTTATGACTAGCAGTCAGCGTAAAAAATTATTTACTTAAAAATTGTGGCCCATGGGGGGATCGAACCCACGACCTTCGCGTTATTAGCACGACGCTCTAACCAACTGAGCTAATGGGCCATGTTGTACGTTACCCTATACGTACACAATAAGACAACTCCACGTGGCTAGGGAATAAGCGACTTAGGTTAGAGATAGAATAAGATTCTTCTAAGGGATGAGTCAGGGTCAGTCATTGTAGATTCAGGGTGCTGAGAAGAAGGGTGCGTGTTCTTAGTGCGTGCGTGATTCCAGACGGAGCGGGGCCATTTTGTGCGGGTGTGGAAGATTCGCACGTAACATTAAATGATACCCAACTCCCACGATTTGAACCATTACTGACTCACGTGTTTATTCCGTGCAAAATAGTCCGAACTTAAATACCGTATTGTTTACGTGTACTTCCGTTTTATTGCTTCGGTATTAAATAATTACTTGTACCGAGGTGATTAAATGGATAAATCACTTGTGAATCACTATAAAGTAATAAGCAGCGGCAAATTATTTAATATGAGTACAGTATGACTTTGAATCTGTAAGGTTAAGATTAAGATAAGTATTTCTCTGATAATGATATTCCATTCATTATATTTACGAATAAATATTGAATGATATAAGCTTCTTCCAAACAATAAGGACGTCCTCTTTCAAGAATAAGTAATGATAAAATCCCGGAAAAATGAACGAAATGATTCAAATTTTACTTTCCATGATAGCTGAATTTGTTGCTATATCTTAATGTCTTTAAGTCCATTGGTCATTTTTATTGTCCATGCATTTTAAGGACCTCATTTCTGTTTATCAAAAGTGTCGATTCGTTTTTTACCACACTTCCCAGCCTTGAAATTTCCATATATGATGAATTGTAATATTACTCTCTTAAAGTTTGACGTCAGTCTCTTGAGTATTAAATATTCGATAAATATATGGATCAATGGATAAATAGAAGTATCATATAGTAGAAAAATTATTTTAGGTCTTCGATTTTATAACTCGATAGAATATTATGAGTGGAATATTTCCGTCAGCTGATTCGCTTTTGAAATAACATCGTTTTCACGTCACTCAAGGGAAGTTCTTCTTCGATTCTTCAAACCCATCGTTCCAATTCTTTCTCTTCAATTCATATCCATTTCCATGGGAAAAACTTCAGGGTCGCGTCTGTGGTCTATCAACCCTTAACCTCTACTTCTCACAGTCACCCAAACTGCCCCGACATTCTCCATTCCCCTTCTAAGTGCGTGACTTTTCAGGAGAGATGGATGAACCAACGCTCAACGTTAGGCGTTCTCTTGTATTCTGATTCCTTCGGTATATATCTTCATACCTTCCAATGGAAAACCGTGAGAATTATCATTCCCGTGTATCATTTATCATGACACGGATATTAAGAAAAAATGTGCGATAGGGTTCGTTTTTACAAAGAAGGAACTTTAGCATTCAACGGGGACAATTATGAGGATACGTATTATATTTTTAACCAGGAGAATTTTGCACCTTCTTTCGCTAGTTACTTTAGTTGAGTAATATCGTTGCTTCACTGAGAGTTAAAACGTGCAGCCTTAACGCTGTATGATCCAAAATATCAATTGCAAAAATATAGCATAGTATGGCGACATAGCATTCTCGTGCTATATTTACTGTAAGGGAAGTATTACTTCTTGAATTCTTCATTTCCTTTTTTAAATATATCATTTTCTTTGGAAAAAGAAACATTATTATCATTATAGTTCCATGTAGACTCAAAGAACTTTTCAATTTATGTTATTTCATATTTTAAAGATTGTAATGTTAAATATGAGGAAGAATTATGTATAATTCACATCCTCTTTCAGTAAATAAACTAACTTTTCAAAGCGTAAAATTGTTAAAAATAATAATCATATTATTTATATTTAACGTGGCTTTAAGAAGAAAACTTTCACTAAAAACAAATAAGAATCAAGAATACTAAATATATAATACAAAAAATGTAGGACATAGAAATACAAGTTATAAACAAAAAATATTGCGTTCATTTTTAGTGTACAATAAAATTACCTAAAAGCTTAGTTTAGTTGAAGATCATTAGAAATCCTTCCACGCAGAATAAACTCAACTGTCACCGTATATGATTTATGTCGCGTTGAAATCTTACGGAGTTTTAAATCTCAAGTCAATTTGATCATGATTTTCGATAATTTACGCATGAATTTTTCTTCGAACGGATACATATCTTATTATTAGACCTCTGATTTTCAGACAGGTCAGTCTGAACCTAATTTCGAACTAACGTTATCGCAACAATGCAATAACTCCATCAAATACTTAATGCCTCATTTAAATTACTGAATCGAAAATGATGAATGCCCGCCCTCTGATATTATCACTTTGAATGAATAATGAGTCACTTTCATCGTTCTATATGTTGACAGATTCATTCCAAGAAAAACAACCAATGAAAATGACTAGAAAGTACGGTTTCATACTTATTTGCATCATTGTAAAATGCGCGGATTTGTTTCACACGAAAATCCGTCACCTCTCGTATAATGCTCATGTAAATTGAAGTACAGAAATATCCAAGAATCTTTAATGAAAGCAGAAAAAAAAAACACGAATCAATTTAACTAGATCTCTTGCTGTTAATAAGTTTAACTATAAATTCATTTCTATATAACAATGGGATACTTTTATTTAACTATCGAAGGATCGAAGAATTAATTTAAGTATTTTACTTTCGTATTACCGATAAAATCCACTCATTCATACAGCCTTCACTCTATAAATTCCAAACTAGTAATAAGAATCGATTTCTTCTAAATACTAAATGAACTAAAGCTCATTCACTTCGCAATAACAAAAAATACATAACAGCTAGTTCGTGACAATTTACACGTACAATATAAATGAATCTGGTCTTTCGAACTTAAATTTTATAATTCGAATCGAACTTAAATTAATCAAATTTTGAAGAACAGGATAAAGACTAATTTATAACGATATTTAGCCAATAAATCCACTTAAAGGGTTGATAAGTTCACTCCTAATGAAAGTCGAAGATTTGAGGAGACATCCTCAACACGTAAAATTTGACGCAACCAAACCAAAGTGGTTTTAGTCACGCTATATCAAGAACTAAGAACTTGCACCTAGCTTATACTTAAAAGCTCATTATATTTATATCTAAAATAGCTTAAATTGTGACGCGATGAATACTCATAAGCAAGAGACATAAAAAATGACTACAAGTTTCGATTTTGTCCCAGAAAGAATGGACTGTTACGAAGTATCGTATGAATAAGTATAAGATCCTAAGAAAAAAATGCGTGATAAAACTTTTGTGTCCCAGTTCTTTCAAATTCAGGACAATAATCCCGCCATAAATATACGAAGGAAACGCCGAATTTTCTCAACCGCATTCTTAAAATCGGGGACAACGAAAATATGTAAATGAACCGTCTCTGATGCACGCCACAGTCCCTTTTAGTGATCGAAGCAAAGGTTTTCGCGTGGGATTCGTGATAGACGCTGGTTTTTCCGAGAAGCCACTCCGAGACGTGTGTTTGCCGAGTAAATCTCGCGCGATCCCACGGAGGGCGTTTGTGAAACACGTTCGATAAGAATTTCTCATGGAAAGAGATATGCACGAAGATTTCACCTTACGTAATCAAAAGTGTGGATACGTCTGTCTCTCTTTTCACTCGATTTTCAAAACGTACTTCCACAATAAAGGGACAAATAGGCAAGGGTTGATATTTCTGTTATTCTGAGTGGGAATTAATTTGTTTTTAATTTAAAGGTGTGAAAGTATTAAGCATTATCACAACTTTCTATGACCATAAAAGTTATTACAATGACTTCTTGATTACTTCAGTTTTTTTTATTATGCACATTCCTTGACTTTCAAGCTATATTCTTTGAGATTCGTATCAAACGACATCATTTCCTACCAAAACTTAATCGTCTAAGTTTAAGAACGTATGATTACTTATGTATACATCAAACTTCATAAGGTATAAATAGTCAGACTATATCTGCAGGCAGTTAATAATTCATGAGAATTGTAATAAATACGATAAACATCCACCCATTTACGGAGAAAGTTTTTATGAAATTGTCAGCATCATTGCAGCATTCATATAGAGACCACAAAGAAGTATTAAAATAGAAAAAAATTAGTTAAGGGATTTAAATTTAAATGGATTGCTTTATGCGTATCGATGATCCCCAGGATTTTTAAGACGTGAAAGAAGTCTTAATAGACTAGGGCTTACAAATATATATAATATACATACATTTTGTATACAATATTCTGTGCAGTATTATTATATAATTCTTTATCGAGAAGTCACAAAAGATAGTAAAGATACATTAAAATAACTTGTTCAATAAATTAATTACTTCTTACGTCTTTCATATCACTTCTCAAACTGAGCCTTTTTGATAACGAATGGAATACGATAATTAATAGGTACAATAGAAACGAAAACCTTTCCTCAAGCAACGACGTTGCGGTATCTTTTGAAACAGAAAAAATAAGATCTCTTATACTCGTTAACTACATCTTTATTTTGGTACTAAAATTTATGCATTCGAAAGGAATTCGTTCGGCCTTTTATGACTGACCCATATTTGTTTCCTGTGTTTTGACCGGTACCCAACTCATTTGAATAAATAACCTATACACGTGGGGTTCCAGTAGTTATTCAAATGTAATTCATAAATGATTAATATATTTTGATATCAAATGACAGAATGCTCTAAATAAATCCTTATATCTCTCGATTATTATTAAAAAAGAACTTTACCTCGATTTTTCTCTCAGTGGTATTCAAGTATATTTTTGGAATATAATTACTTTGGAATATATTATATTTTGGTAACAGTAATAATGATTTATAACGAACATATATATATATATATACAGTATCAATATTTTACGAAGATGAGTCAAAAGAGTTAGAATGGAAAGAATTGGTGAAACTTTAATTTCACCTTTGCACAACTACTTCGTACATCATCTTCGGTCAATATGAATTGAATATAGAGAGGTACATATTTTTACGGCACGACGACAAAAGCTATAGAAAATATCGGTAAAATACATGTCCACTTTGAGGAGTAAAAATTAGAGGTTTAATACCCATAGGCAAAGCTAGTTAACTAGACAAAAAATTCTCCCCGGCGGGGAATCGAACCCCGGTCTCCCGCGTGACAGGCGGGGATACTGACCACTATACTACCGAGGAAGTTACTTTTATCCATTAAAATTTACGTTCCTATTATTTTTAGTGTAATATGCAATATTCAAACGCACAAGTTTTCAATCATGGTTACGATTGTATTATTCCGTTCGTAAAGAGCTAACTTCTTCAAAAAGCTTTATTTGATTTATTCAGTAGTATTTCATCATCCGTACGTATATGATGTAAGAACAATATATAAATACAGTTACGTTAAACATGTACTACACAAAATATTAGTACTCTTCTAAAAGTAAAACTCAATAGCAGTTTTAGGATCAACTCCCTCATTACAAAACAAGTTTCCAGGACAATCTTGAATATTCGAGAATCCTTGAACATAAACACCTGGAAAACTATCAATTACATTCAAAGAATGTGATATTTAAGTGGGTCATTTTGTCCGAGGGCATGCGATTCTTCCAACGACATCCCAATGCGTTTCGAGAAAGACGCCTACTCATTTGTCATCTCCTACGTCACCTCAGAAGATGAGTGAGGCCACCAGCTGGTGCGAGCGCCCTCCAGTGCCAACGCGAAGAAAATAGAACCCATCTTATTTTGCCGCTCACGCAATCCAATAAGGAATTCTACCCTCTATTTAAGATCGAATTAATTCTTTAAAAAATTCAAGGTTCTATGGGGTGGTTAATTAATTAATAATATATATTTATAATTAATTTACTTGTATACATTTATATACATTATTAATCATTAATATATATTAGCGAGTTTTTAATAGTTCCTGTTTATTTGGTAGATCGTGCAGGTTAAAAATAAATTATATCCACATTTTACGTTTACTAATATTATAAGGACATAACAATATAAGCAAGAACAATTAGGGAATAGTTTCGAATATATTTGAGAGTTGTGATTGTGGTTTTCATCATTTAGTCATAATTTTCCTCAAAAGTTTCGTAATTTGTGTAGTTCAAAAAATCTGGCCCATGGGGGGATCGAACCCACGACCTTCGCGTTATTAGCACGACGCTCTAACCAACTGAGCTAATGGGCCATGCGAATACTGTTGCTCTAGGAGACAATAAACCGTAAATGACTAAAAATTATAATGAATTTAATGGAGTTTTCCTTAAATTTATTTTCAATCATTATTAGTGAGTATATCATTTTTAGGGGCTATTTTTCTATAGATGAAATTATTCTTCATATATAATTACGTCGATAGCCAACGTCTGCGTAAATATTTAATTTCAAACAAAGAATTCAGTTTTGCACTTATACGATACTACGGGAACAAATTTTATTTATTCGCTCGGGTATTTCGATCTAATCTTAACCGCTGAATCTTTCTTTATAAATTCTCTCTCGACTAAAAATAGGCACAGGTGGAAGTCATTCATATGAGGTAAAAATAAAACGCCCAACCCAAAATTTATCCTAGTCGGATAAAATACTGGTATCTCTGGATTCATTCGGCACTATGTCTTATAATCGTGCATTCAATGTCATACAACTAAAAACTTTTTAATATATATTTGTAATATATATATCTCACATAATTACTACACTAAAAATAATTAAAAAGATCTTCAAGCAAAAGAAACAAAAAATATCCTACGACAAAATAACAAAGTTTAGTTTATTTAGTTTATGTTATTCCCCTGTTACCTAAGAAAAAATATTACTCATTAACATAGTAGAGGACCTGGGTTCGAATCCCAATATCGCTATTTTCTTTTCTTGTTTACTTTTTACTAGAGTACCTATTACTTTTACCCAAATCAGAAGAAGTACTTTTAGAATTTTTCCTGTCATCTCTAGCTTGATTTACAGCACAGTATTAGAAAATTAAGAATTTATATATTTTTTAAACCTTTAGGATAAATATACCGTTACAACAACAATGCTTTTATGAACCTCAATCTAACCGTACGCTATCCCAACAGTGTGTGGGGAAATCGAAGCCCTGGAGATGGTTATAGCTGCGGGAGCAAATCCATCTACTCCTGACGTTCATGGAGCGTATCCTGTACACTACGCTGCCCAAATGTGTGGTGCTAATTCCGCGTCCTCCTCAGTGGACCCTAGAGTAGGACTAGCGGTCCTAAGACGGCTGTTAGGGCACAAGGTCAAGGTGAACGTTGAAGACAAGGATGGACGTCAACCCATCTTGTGGGCTGCCAGTGCAGGTGAGAAAATTCTCATTTTAAAGCTCATACGTTCAGTGACGTGTGATTGAAATTAGTTTTTCTTTAGCCTCGGTGAAATTGATCGTTGCATAGAGTAAAATATTGAGTTGAAACTGATGTGGGATTGTAATTAAAAAGGATTAAAATAATCTCAAGCGTTGTGTAAAATGAAGAATTAAAAACGCTATATTGTTCTTACTACTTTATGGCTCATTGGTCTCGAGTCATAGATATATGTTTATTGATTTAATAAGAACGACTCAGAAAAAACATTCTATTTTAATTATGATTTATTCTTATAACTCTATTCATACGCAAATTAAACTTCTTCAATCCCAAATACCAACAGAGTTACAAAATGGGTTTACTGTATGCCAACGTACAGCCTGTTTAAGAATTCACGTAAACGTTTACTTATAGATCGATTTCAAATTTCCTATCCCTAATATAGATTGAAACGGAAAGCTTCTTTTGCAATAAATGATACTATAATATTAAATTTATTTGAATTATAATAATTAATCTTATAAGTATGACAAAAGATTGAAATCCTTTGATAAAAATTTAACAGTTGATTTTCCTTCTGCTTCATTGCAAATATCATATCTTAAAAAAATTGAACTTAATGCTCACTGAATATATGTAATATACAACTCTCCCTAATTTAATGTACTGTATATCTATGTTAAGACTGAAATTAGATTGTTTTCCTGATTCTTGTACGCCACTACCTATTTAAGAATTTTATAACGATAAATAACATTTTACAGAATTCTGCTCAACAAATTAATATTTTCCTATTGCTAGTTGAAATACAGTTAATGTCCTTTGGTAGTGAGATGATAATGAAATTGCGTCAATATTTTCTCTATGATGTGAATTACCTGTAAACCATGACTGATAACACCAGAAAATTAAAGGGGTATAAATGTATAAATTAAATAAAAATTAGAATTAAATAAACGTATAAAATATATTGACCCCTAACACACTACAATAAAATCAATCAATGGCTCCTAGTTAGTTGAATAATCCCAGAATAACCAATTTTTTAACTAATTGATTAACTGAAGAATAAATAAAAACGAGATAATGTACTAAATCGTATATTAAATAATATACAACGAAGCTTCCCAACCAGTGAGGAGCACATATAGTATCTTCACATTTGATTCAGCAATGAACCAGAATTTTCTAAATTTGAATTCGGGGTCTAAAATATAAAAAAAGAAAATATAGTAAATTAAAACCAGAAAGAAACTAGTACTTGTGATGAAAATTTTAGAAAAGAAAACAAGAAAATGCTGCAAGGAAACAAGATACAGACTAAATAGAGTAGTATTTTGTCCACGCTCCTGCAACTAAAATTTTTTACTTAGAACTTATTCATCGCTATTATTTAGTTACCATGGATTTCTATGATAGGACTTCATCCTCTATACATAATAAAGACTTGGAATTTAAAATGATAAGTTTTATCGGAACCTGAAAGTAATAATTATACATTTTATTTTGATCCTTCGAAAAGTAACCGACACGTCTTCTGGAACTGTTTGGGAAGTTCTTACCGATTTGCGAAAAACAAAAACCGAGTTAATAAAAACTCCAACTAAAAACCCATGCATGGCAAGCAAAGCAACCCTCTAAAAAAAAAAAAAACTTCCAAAACAATAACAACCCCATCAAATAATGCAAAAATAACAGCCCTCTATCATAAACACTTGCGATTCCGTTAAGAACGGACATACCCCTAGAGAGGTGTTCGGGGGGTGTTCAGTTTGTATCGCAGAGCCCTAGCCCCTGATTTGTCCTCGGGTGCGGTGGGACCCCTTTCCCCTTATAGAGCCCCCCTCCCATTGCTCCCGAGGTCAACTCCCTCCCCTTCCCTTCCGCCCCCGTCCTCCATTCACAGGGAGTGCAGATGCCATCATCGCCCTGGTGCACGCCGGTGCAAGCGTCGAGGCCCACGACAAGGATGGACTCACTGGTAAGTGAACAGTTGGAGTGTTTAAAATCTCGCTTTTTTCTAGCATAAAACTACATGACGATTGTAGAAAGATAGGAACTGTTCGTTTATGACACTAAGTATAGAAAATACCAAGTTCTGGTTTATCATCTTTCAAATAGCCTTCCAGGATGTACTATCGTATCCTCTTCAACACATGATTAATTATTTTACAGTAAAAAACGCCGCAGATAGACATATCAGTTCTGACTTTAGCCATAGAGTAGAATTTCCTTCATTTTAAAATAATTATCACAAAATTAGATTATGTTTAGACTCTGTTTTATTCACTGAATATCTATGGAACGAATACGCGTTCACAAAGAATGAACCGTGACAAATTAAAGCAAAAATAAAATTCATACCAAGAGGATAGACTACTGTTCTACTCTTCTTCTACGCATAGCAATGAATATATATATATATATAATAGAAATTTTAATTCAAATTTTAATCTAATCCTGATTTTTGCTTGTATGTTCAGATATAAACGTGAAAACCTTGTAAGAACCTCATACAATGATATGAAAGTTTATGAACTCATCTTTGTTGAGTAACAAGTTCATTCCAGTTGTGTAAATAGTACAATATCCTGACTAGCCTAAACTAGACTACCTTTGTAGTGAAATTTTAGAGTGGATGATGCATAAAGTCTCATATTCTCTGGAAACCAATGACTTTCAATCAAGCAACTTTGACAAAAATAAACTATTTTAAAACCACCCTGTTACAATTGATAACTCGTTGTAACCCACAGCCCTCCATTGCGCTGCCAGCCGCGGACACACCGACTGTTTGGAAACCCTGGTTACACTTTGCGGTTCAGAGGTGGACGTCATAGATGCAAACGGATGTTCTGCATTATTTTACGCGGCCACTCTTGGACATGCAGACTCTACAAGACTTCTACTGGGGTTTGGTGCACAACCAAATAGACAAGATAGGAAAGGAAGAACGTAAGTAGAAAACCCAACAGAAAAGAGTTAAAGTTCACCCTGTGGAATTATTTGTGAGGACAAATTACTTGCTCATTAATCTTATCCCGCAGTAACATTGCTATAATCATAGTTTCCATACATCCTCAGCTGCTAACACTCTATGTAATACTAATAATTTTGCAGAGCCGCCCACTGTGGGGCAGCCAAAGGACAACTTGAGACCCTCCGACTGTTGAGTGACGTAGGAGGAGCTGATCTGTGGATAAGAAACGTCAAAGGAGATCTACCACTCCACGAGGCAGTACAGTCTGGTCGGAGGGACTTGGTGAGGTGGCTACTACATCAAAGGCCTGCAGCAGTTAACGCTGCAAACAACGATGGAAGATGTCCCCTGCACGTGGCCTCAATCCATAACAACGTAGAAATGTGCAAGGTAAGGTGCAAGGTGTTATAGAAGCAGCTAATGGGATACGAAAGTTATAAAAGAGTGAAAATTTGATGATTTTTTTAATTTTAAAACTGAATCCTTGTAATACCAAAGAACTCTGAAAATGGTTCTGGGTACTAATTCAGAAATATTTTGAAACAACCGATGTAGAATTTCTGAAGGTTCATTATACAAACTGGAGCATTCAACCGTGGTGGAAAGCTAACGTATCTGTGCTCGAATTAGAAGTGTTCCATTTTAACCTCTACAGGTACTTTTGGACAGCCACTCTCTGGTAAATCCTGTAATGAGGACCCCAAGAGGGCAGATGGCAACACCCCTTGACACTGCCTTGCTGAGAGGAAACAGAGGCTGCGCTAAGTTTCTCCAACTCCACGGCGGAGTGCCTGCAAGCAAGCTTACGGAAGAGTCTGCCAGACTTACAGGTGGCACGTCAATAGGGGAAGGAATATCGCCTTTGGATTATTTGGATACTGCCGGACCTCTTTCAGCCAGAGAACCAGACAGTATAGGGTAAGAGTCAGACTCTGCTAGCTTGAGGAGTTATTTATTTGTTAAATTAAACTTTTATATTGCATCACGGAATGAAGTCCTTATCACTATCAATTGCGATTTCAGAACTAGAATAGTAAGTCAAACTGTTCAAGCGTCTGATGAAGCTTCAAGGGTGTCTGAATCAGTCACACAGATAAACTAAGCGTAAAAATAGTTCGAGAAGAGATTGACTTAACTTTCATCAAACATACGCCTTCCCAAGTCGATTTTCAAAAAATCAGAATCAAAGGGATAATATCACAATAATAATGTATACGCATGTGGAAGTAACCGAGTACTATATACTCTCGATGTAGTTTCTACAAACTTATACCTTCTCCAAGTCTTTATCGATTACTGTAGAGTGAATTATTAACAATAATTAAGACATCAGAAGAGTAATTAAAAAATTACCACGGACATGCGGCTTTTATCTGGCTTTTTGCAGACTCACGCCATTCTCAGTCGACTTTAAGATAGATCGATTCTTTATAATTTTGGCTAATAATTTCTGGTGCGTTAAATATTCCATCATCTCAGGAATGTGCCTCCACTTCCTATTGGACCACCATTGAGAATGTCTCCGCCTCAAGAGGTGACCACTGCCACTCCCGTGGACGATATCAGAGAAGATGTAAACGAAGGTGCGGCGTCAAGGGACACGGTATACGGGGACGGTCACACCACTGCCCCGGCAACATTACGTTCAACCGAGGATAAGTTCATTCAGGTATCTTCGCCTCTCATCTGAAGTAGTTTCGATACTATCCCACTTGCTTACTACAAAATACTTGGTAAACAACGGTAATGACTGTGGAGACTTAACCCGCTTCCTTTCCACATTCAGGTGAACGACGACATTGCCATCCAGTACGTGGAGAGGATAAGACTATCGGAAAACGACGGGGACAAAGAGCAACAACTGGAAGAGGTGTCCGTTATTCGGGGCAAGGTCTCTCAAAGACGACTACGGGGCAGCGAAGAAGAAGCGGGCCCTCCAAGGGTACGCCTTAGAGGAGATACCGTAGCGGAAGGAGAGCGAAGAAGAACTGAGAAGGTCCGGGTTAGCGGAAGGTGGTCGCGTGGGGGAGAAGAGAGCTGCATTCGCGAAGAAGAGGAGGAAGAAGAAAGTGAAGAAGAACACAGCATGAGTAGGAAGAAGAGCCGTAGAAAAAGGACGACGAGAAAGACGAAGACGAAGGTTGAAAGCGAAGAAGAATTGGTTGAGGAAGAAGAAGTGGTGGAGTCCACGGAGGCTGAGGAAGAGATAGTGAGCGAGGAGGAGGCAGAAGAATCCTCCTACACAGGAAAGAAGAGGAAAGGGGGCCGGAAAACAGTAACGACGAAGTCTGCACGTGATGGGAGGAAGAGTAGGGCTAGTTCTGAGGGGTCTAGAAGGACTCCGCAGTCTGGAAAAGCAACGCCCGTGCAGAAGAAGATCTCAACCTCCTCCACACTGCAGAGCTCCAGTCCCGATAAGAGTGAGAAGGATGAAAAGAAACGGAGGCCAACGAAGATACCAGTGAGGAAGAAGACGACTTCCAGAAGGTCTCCGGAAGAGAGTAAAGAGGAAGAAGAGACAAAATCTTCAGCTGAAGAAACCAGGAGGTCCAGTAGGTCTCCGAAGGGTAGGACAGAGGAGGAGGATGCTGGATCTTCAGCAGAGGAAGCTAGAGATTCCAGCAGATCTCCGAGAGCTAGAAGAAAGGTAGATAAAACAAAATCTTCTACGAAAGAAACTAAAAGATCCAGTAAATCCCCGAAAACTAAAAGAGACTCTGATGATACAAAATCATCTGTAGAGAGAACTAGGAAGTCTAGTAAATCTCCGAAGGCTAAGAAAGAGGCGGATGAGTCAAGGAGGTCAAGCAAATCTCCAAAGACTAGGAGGGATGCGGATGAAACTAGGAGGTCTAGAAGAACTCCGAAACCAAGGGAAGAGTCTGAGGAGGTCAAATCATCGACTGATGAGACCAAAAAGCCGGTGGAAGAAGTGAAGAGTGTCAAGAGGGTCTCACACCACAGGTCATCAGAGAGGAAACCGGTGAAAGAGGCCTCGATCGACAGAAAGACCGTAAGGTTGGAGAAGTCTGCAAAATCTACGGTGCGGAGGCAAAGCAGCGTCGAAGCCAAGACGTCGGCGACGGAGACCGACAAAGAGGGTGGTAGGGAGGGTTCGAAGGAAAGAGCGAGAGGAAGTAAGACTCCAACCGGATCGAAGAAGACGAAAGGGAAGAAGGATAGGGACAAGACACCGTCGAAAGCTTCTTCAGAGGCGTCGAAGGAGTCGCCAGAAGAAGGGAAGAGAAAAGTTTCGGAGAGCAAAGGGAAGAGGGCACCGAAGAAACAAGTTTTTTCTTCGGAAGATCCCGAAAAATCTTCTGGGAAAGATTCGAGAATAGTCGAGGACACTTCTGCAGAAGTGGAAGAAGAAGAAGAAGTCGTCCCCAAGAGGGTAGATCTATCTCTGCACGCAGGTTCGCTGGTGGAGAACGGAGAGATGATGCCGAGCGAGGACGACAGTCCTCTTACGGGAACGGTGCAGGGAACCATTCACGAAGTTGTGGCCATTGTGCACAAGGAGGACGTAAAGGAAGAAAGCACCCAATCGGAAGGGGAGGGGGAAGAACATCAGGAAACGGAAGATGGAGACGAAGATGAAGCGGATGGGGAAAAACAGGGAGAGAGCCAGGACAAAAAAGATCAAGAGCAAGATGAAGACAAGGAAAAGGAAGACGAGGATCATCACGAGATAGAACTGGAGGTGAGAGAAGAGGAAGAGAAGCAGAACGAGGAAAGAGTGGATGGAGTGACTGAGGACGAGGGCAAAGAAGGAGAAGAAGGGGATGAGGACGAAGGCGTGGAAGTCGAGGGCCCTTCCGAAAAGGACGAGGTCGCCAAAGAGAGTGCGGAACCCGAAAGTGAAGTAAAAGAGGAGAAGGAAGAAAACGAAGAAAAAGAGGAGAGTACAACTCCAGCCGTGGCTCCTGAAAAAGAAGAACCAATCCAGGAGGAAGGGAAAGAAGACAAGGAAGAATCTGTGGGACAAGTCTCCGTATCAGAGGCAAGCGAAAGAAGAGAAGAGGAAGAAAGAAAAGAGAAGGTCGTCATCATGAGTGAGGCTGACGAAGAAGAGACAGCCCGTGCAGACGAGGTGGAAGTAGAGAAAGCCCCAGAGGTCCCAAAAGGACACGTGACCGTGGAACCAGACGATTTGCTCAAAGACAGGACAGAAGACGACGTTAGCCAATTGGCGGAGGATATATCCAGCATCAACGACATGGTGGAATCGAGAGACATTTCGTCAAAAGATGAAGGCATCAGCACCTTGGACATACGAACCTACTCGAGGGCAGAGAGCGAATTGTTAGATACCGGAAGCGTGGCCGATGGTGGCGCCTCGACGGCAGAAGCGGACGTTTCCATCGAGACCATCGTGGCAGCCGGGGACAGGAAGGATGAGAGGGACTACGAGGATGCTGAGTTTGAAGAGGAAACCCATTCAGAGATGTCGTTGGAGACTAGAGTGAGGGAAGATCAGACGATGGAAGAAGTGCCAAAAGACGAAGAGAGGATTGCATCTTCAATGGAGTCCTCATCTAGAGTTCCAAGCCTTCCTCTAGATGGAGAAACTCCTACATCCTCTTCCAGGGCGGTTGAAGATTCAGAGGTACAAAGGGAGAGAAGGGTGATTAAAAAGGGCACGACAAAGGTGAAAATGGAAGGGAGGGGTAGGGAGTTGGAAAGGGACAGAATAGGGGTGAGAGTGGACATAGGGAGGCAATTTTCAGAAGATGATGAACGAAGAGGGGAGAGGAGACAAGGAAAATCCATGCCAACAACTTCTGTGACTCAAGCTGTGCAGAACACACTAAGAAAGTGAGTGAATTTAGAATGTTTTATCAGATTCTCTCGTAGATAGTGATTTTCTAGAAATGCATAGCTTATATTAATGTTAAACTTATTTGAAGTCATTTCAATAATTTATAGTCTGTCAAACAGCATTAGCAAGATATTGGATGGATTAATTTTGCCACATCTATGCCACATGACTTAGTTTTCAACTTACTTAGAATATTTAGGCATAATGAAATACACAAGAAACAATTATATATGCTTAAGTATGCAAATACATTCTTGCAAGCTTCTAAGTGTAGGGTAAGAATTATGTGAAAGATTTCACATGACGAAAATATCTAATACTAAAACTAATGGACTTTCAAATATCAACTTCTATTCAACTTCAACAGCAATTTCATATTATAGCTCAAATGGTGAGCCAATTTTAAAAATAATGTTCTATTGATGGAACAAACACATTATACATACATTTATGAAATAAACGTATGCTTGGACAAATAAATATAATCATCTTTTTTAATTCCAAAATATAACACACTTAATATCATAAAGATAAGATTTTACAAAATATTTCACATCATAATGGAACGTATCATCAACTTAAATGTAAACTTCCAAATCCTCTCCCTTTATCATCTAATAAGTTAATTGACCAAACATCAACATGTGAACAACAGAAGAATTTCTCGAGTAAGAGTTCACTTAGATTTTTTAAATTTAAATTTAATTTCTTGATTCTCTATTTAAATATTGATACTTAAATTTCAACTAAATCTCATGTTCCTAATCACTCTAAACTTTTGATTAATTGCAGATTTTTTCACCACCATCATCCTTGTGCATCTGTACAAGAATGATGGTGAGAAACTTTAAAATTATGTTTCAAACTAACTATTCCTCCAAATTTTACACTCACTTTATGAAAGATTATTTTCCTATATTTCACATAAAAGTTATATTTTCTGGTACTGTACTAACTCTATACAAGAGAAATTGAAAAATTAAGGAGAGAATTTTTATTTAATTCAAAAATAATATCTGAGGATAGAATAAAACATTTAAAAAATTGTCTTATTAAAATTTCTCTTCAGAGTAAAATACTTTCCAATATTTCTTGGTTACACATAATATTCATTTGACAAAAAATAAAATATGACACAACAACTACAATGAACCTTCCATTAACAGTAGAAGTAATGACCTTCAAAAATTTTAAAAAATTAACAAGAGAGATAAAATTGTGATGAGAAGACCCTTTTTATGAGAACCTGGAAATTTCAGATTTGCAGAAAGATAAATTTTTATTTTCACTAAAAATTTATCATGCAGGTAAGATTTAGCAAAATTTAAGAGTAATGTTTTCCTCGGATTAGACATACATATACAGCCTTAATTTTCCATTAATTCTACAAAATAATCAAAGTAAGTACACAAAATAATTTTTTATCAGATATGAATTTTGCTTTCTAATTTAGAAGGAAATAAATGTTTTATTAATTATATAATTATCTTTAGAGTAATTATCTTTTTAATAGAATGTATTTTGTTTAATTGAGATTCTATTAGTAGTTCCATATATATTGTTGTATAAATTGTATGGTTTAACCACAATTTATTGTAGCCAGTTCTATCCTTGATAAAGTAATTTTTTTAAATCAAACCAATCCATTGGTAAGGAAGTGTTACATTGATGTTGTAATATTATTATTGTATCATTAAAATTAATGCTACTAAAACAAAAAGGATATACACATATGAAACTTATTCTTAATAAAGCTATTCTAGATTGCTGAAATATTACAAATTACTTTTAAGAAATAATAAGTCCCTCAGTTTATTTTTTATTAAAATAAGAAGTATAAAAACTATTTTTAATGAAGATAATTTAAATATCTGTCATATTTCCCTGAAATTGAAGAATTAATCATAACCAAAAGTGATATTTATGCACTTAAAAAATATTTTTATGGAATAGAGATGTAGATATGATTTCCTAAAATCTGATGGCAATAATATAGATTAAATAACAGGTTTCATAAATGTGTTCAACACAAATTATTTCATGGTCTTATTTTCAACTTGTGAAATTCTTCATTAATAAGAATCAAAAGGTAACTGGCATGCTGATGCTTATAATCAATAGAAGATTTCTCACCACTTTAACTAGGTATCAGTTGGAAAGGCACATTTTCTCAGAGCTTCTAGAATTAAAAAGACTACAGATACGAGCTGGCAGGGCTAATGAAAATGTATTGGTCAAACGATTAGTGGACAGCTTTCATGGTCCTGTTGGAAGTGACATCACTGTTGGAATCAAGCGATATGATGGACATTACACTTTCCGCAGTTTCGAGAAATATCTTTATGGTATTTATACATTATTTTATAAATGTAGCATTTTAAACTTTTTCAGCCATGCTTCATTAAAGTCATAGTAATTTTAATATATGTATAAGCAGTAATATTATTTTTCTTTTAGTTAATTATTCTATGCATGAATATTTAAATCTATAAATCATAATGTTTATATAATATCACGGCATTCATCCTCCAGGAGCTTAGAAACTTATTCTTAAACTCAATAAAATCTATACGAAATAAACATTTAGGTACTTATTATTGATTTTTAAAAAATATATGCATCTTAGCTCACAAAAGACATATTTCTTGATAACAGTATATTTAAAATTGTCAAATATTTTCAATTTAAAATTATAAAGATTTATATTTATTTATGGTTCCATTTCTTTTTTCTAACATAGATCAACTGAGACAATTACAGACTTCTGATTCTCATCTAGTACCAAAAATTCAGACAACTGATGACATGGAGAAAATTAGCACAACTTTGAGACGTACCAGGGCAACAACAGCTGCCAGTAGCTTGCCTCCAGATAATCCAGCAACATGTACACATGTTACCCATAGATGTCATCATGCTGCACATGCATACACAGGAATTCCATGTGCTGCTTACAGTGAGTGTTTTCAACCAAACAATATTTCCCACAATCACCCATGAGTATGGGTATTATTACTTTAAAACACTAAAATCCATCACTCTCATTAAAAATCTCAGAAGTATAAGTTTTAACATACTTGACTACTACATAAAAGATACCTACCATATTGAACCTTTTAATTCCATTGCGATTTTAAAATACTTTCTTTTGTCATGAAAGTTCCAATCTCACAATCCAATAAGAAAGCATTTATTAAATACTTACTTGTAATTAATATCTATTTAACTATCTGATTCATATATCTCTATCAAATAAACTTTTATTTAAACTTTTAATTTTATTAATATAATTTGAAATAATAGCTAGTGCATAAAATTATTTGAATTAAAGTTATTCCTTTAAGAGTAGAGAATTTTGAAGTTCAGTCATATGATTACAATTACCTAAATTGATTTCAAAATAAATTTTATTTCAGTTACCAAAGGTGGCGGTTACCATCACCATGATCATCATCTTCACCCACTGAATGTGCACCAATCACTGCCTTCACAGAGGCCAACCACCACAAGAAGCACTGCCACAGGATCATTTCTGCCAAAGATAGAAAACATCCAAGATCAGCCAGGTGGTGGAGGATCGCTGAGGTCACAACGTTATGTGGATCCATCTCGGCCAATAACATTAGAGCTCAGCCACAATGAGAAGAAACAAGTTGTCTCTCTTCCAACACAAAGACTTGATAGACCAAAACGTTATCTTGTCACATTCACAATAAAGCCCAGTTCAGGTGCAACAGAAGGTGTGACAATAACAACAAAGGAAGGGCGTGTTAAAGTAGGTCCCCTCAAAGGAGATAAGATGTCATCCCCTCTTTCAGAATCCCCTGAATCCGATCCTACCTCTTTTAGACATCGCCATGCCAAGAGTCTTTGATGAAGACGTTGGTTATTGGTTTATAAAGAAGATTTTTCTTCCCTGTGTAACAATGACTGTCTCAGTGAGATGGGCATTGTTTTGCATGACTTTGTAAAAATTGATGAAGAACTTTCATGGGGTGCTTGCATGAGTGATCAATTAATTGATTACTTCCTTAGGGGAGAATTTTTGGTAACAGTGAAGGTCTTTTGAACACCAAATCAAAATATCCTAATAACCTCTGAAATGTTGTTGTCTCTATGAAATTGAACGTATGAAAATTTTACTTCCTCCATAAATACAAAAGAATCCTTTTCTGATACAGTGCATAACATGGGTGATGATTTCAATTCTTAAAAATACTTATGGAATGAGTATAGTATGATTCAGAAGATAACTTTTGTGTTAACTATACAAAATAGTTAAAATTGGGTAAAATAAGAAAATGCGCGAATTAGATTAGAGAGGAGCATGATGGAAAGTCAAGTTAAGTTAAGGAAAATCAAAATTTTATGTTATCTGAGATCGATTTTCTTGGTTAAAATCTGTTAACTTAATTACTGCATTTCTTATTCTATTATCTTAAAGAATCAGTTGTGCTACATTGATGAAACTATTATAAAAAATATAAGTTTTTTTAATCCCTCAGAAAAGATCAATCAGCCCATTGATGAGGCATTAATATTGATTTCTTATAAAGCTGATATGAAATGCAAATACTAATGTGAGTGCCCCATGACAATTTGTGTGCTATGGAAATGTGAACAAGTTCAACCATTTTCAGGATATTTTTTTACAAAAATAATATGAAAAACTATTGAAGTTTTATTGAAATGGTGTCTATCTTTTGTTGAAAACTAAATAAGAAATTTTTAAGAAAACATATGAAAGATAATAAAAATTTATGATAACTGTTATTAATAAAAACATAGTGTCAAATTTCTTCATTTCTTACCTCTTATTTATAACCACAGATTTATTTTGTCCTATGATGAGTGAAAATTATAAGATTATGGAGGAGGATCATAAATATAATGATTCTATCACACATTATTAACTGAAAACTTTTGGTTGCTCAATCTCATCTAATAATAGCCAGTAAACCATCATCATACTTTTCTCATAAGTATAGAAATAATCAGGTCTATCCTAATTAAATATTCAAATATTTTGATAATTTTAATCGTAGATTTGGATTTATTTGATTATAGTTTGAATGAAGATGGCAATTTAGTTCATAGTATTTAAAAAATTTTTTTTGCCAATGCCAAGAACAAATCTTTGTTCTCAAATTTTTTTATCACTTTATATCTATCTTTATTACTAGAGAACATACTCTTTTATGGATACTTTTTGAAAATGCTTTCAGGTTTTAGCAAAATAAAAAATAAACTAAAATTTGTCAAACCATGGTAGTATGATGAGTACTGAAGTCTGTCGACCATTTCACGGAGTCATTATTTTAAGTGTTGCGATATTGGGAATATAATATTTGAAATATACAACCAATGCATTTTGCTTTTTGGACTGAGGAAATGTTTCAACTTTAAATTTCTACAAAAGTACCATTCTAGAAATAATAAACCAGAAGTGAAGCAACATCCCATCTCTTTTGTTCGTAGAGGGGAGAGGATTTTATGAAAATGATTCTAAATAAGAGTGAGCTTCTGAGAGCATTTTGCTACAATTAAAACTAAATTTAAACAGAAAAACAGTTACCTAAAAGAAAAATATATAAAATAATAAGTAGGTCCTGCACTATACTTCCTAGGAGAGAAAATTCGAGTTATCTGTTTCCTTAAATCAATTTCAATGTTAGTAATGTATTTTACCTGATGATACAAGAAATCAGACTATTAGACTAGACTTATTAATCAAAGCATTAGCGGTAAAACAAAGCAGAACTCACAGAAAATTGAGCAACGATAATCGTGCAGTGTGGAAATGTAACTCGTGCGCAGCCGGAATGTTTGAAGACTGTAGATTTTGAAACAATAATATTTTATATTTTTGAATTGAGAGTGATGTACTCTACAAAATTAGTGCGACTCCATACCTTCCTCAGGCCCGTAAATAAGTCAACTTGTAGATACTGTTCCGGAGAAAAGAAACCCGTGTCATGGAGAAGGTTATTTACTTTCCCTTCATTACATTGATTTTTCATACAAATGTTTATTTTCATATGTGTATTATATTGCTTAAACAGACCCTGGATAAAACGTGAAGGTGAATGGCAGAGTTCTCTTGGAGTCTTCCAATTGGGTTCCGGTCCCAGTTCAGAGTACTTAAGCTTTGTTCAAACCAAATTAGATCTTCGACCCTCTAGCATAAAGCGTTGGTGGAAAAGAGTCCAAGAAGATATAGAAATATTGAATGAAAGGTAAATCACTTCTAGAGAGTTTTTAATGCTCTATATGCCGAATTTTTTAAAACTTTTCCAGGAAAATAATTGTCTTAGGTCAAAGGCATTGTATTTAATTATTTCTCTTTAGATATATACCAGAACGAGTTCAAATTTTGGGAAATGATTTATCTGCGGCACATTTCATTGTTTTTCGAAATGGAGCCGTCAAATTTTATGGTAAAAAGGAATGGATACGTAAGGATGAAAATGAAGAATACGATCTTCCAGCTAAGCATGATCCTCGGTTCTGCATTGAAGCCATCGATGCATCTAATATGCGTTTGCATTACGATGGGCTGATTAATCTAAGTAATTTTTCTCGGTTGCTACATTTTTGTATTAACGACGAGTGAATTAGTTTTGTAATATTCTTAATATTAAACTATTTTTTAACTCCTAGTTGCATTGCGAAGACTGAAATGGCTTAGTTTCGCTGGTTGTCCAAACATAGACAACTGGTGTCTTGATCGTGTAAGTGCCCACTTTCAAGACACGTTAGAATATCTAGATATAAGGGATTGTCCGAAAATTTCTCCTGGTGGTTTAACCTGCTTATACCGAATGACGTAAGTAATATGTGTTGAAGATAAATACTTTGATCAACATTCTGAAATTCGGATACATATCAAGTTCAAATGTAACTCTTGAATTTAGACTCTGTGATTAATGCATATATCCTTCCTTATGTCTTAGGAGGATTCTTTTTATAGTCAGTGTTGGAGTTGAAATTTAATCTAAGTATGTGAATTTTTCTATTTCAGAAACTTGAAAAAATTGGTTGTTTCAAATCCTAATAGTGATAGAAATCTTGAAATGACTTGTTTGATGCTGGAAGAAGTTCTGCCAAACTTGGAAATCAGTGGAATTACCTATTTATCAATACCTGAAATAGATGATAGTAAAGCAGACGATCCTGAGCTTAAAGAACATAGCCAAAAGTAATTTGTTACATATTATGAGCCATAAGTAATTTAGTTTTGTACCAACACAAGAGGGTACGTGTCCAGTTATTCTGTATGATATTACAGATATAATTTCAATGAATCTTATGATTCCTGTATTTAATTTATTGGTTGTTGAGTAAGAAAGTGGTCTATGACGTACAAGACAGAAATATAGTTTTTGTGATTATCTTCTCTCTCCTTTAACATCCCCACTATATGTTGTGGTCTATTTGTAAATAAATTGTTGAGTTTATGAGCTTATGATTTATATACGTTTTTACATCCAAGTGCTTTTAACTGAATTGTTGCCATTTTTTGACTAGCCTCGCAAAGTATGATGAGCATAGTTAATGACAACTATTTATATAAGTATATAAATTACCCCTGAGGATAGGCCCGAAGATTTTGGCCTTTATTGCTGGAGGATTTTTATATAACTAAAACCATGATCTATGAAAGCTCAAATATTGATTGCTTAAAAAACTTCTGCATGAAAATTAATTCAATTTAAAAAGGGGGAATCACAGAGAACAAAGTCTTATAACTTACTTTATTGCTCCTTATCAAACCTTAATAATGCATAATAATTTTTATTTTAATACTTTGTCTCAGCCTAAGAGACTATAAACTAAGAGAGGAAGGAAAAATGGCTATAATGAGCTCGATTTATTCTGGCCGCACTTGGTGGAAGGACATATTAAATGAGAAAAAGAACTTGGTGGCATCCACAACTTATAATATATTATATATTGATAAATATAATAATAAATTGTGGAAGCTACCAAGTTCTTTTTTTCATTGGCTATGATGAGGCATTAGAGTCGAGGAAAATCTAAATTGCAGTTGTTTTGTTTGCAAATAATAGTGGATGAATTCCTTCCAGCATGCTTTGGGTCTTCTCATGGTCACCTCAAGCAAGTATTGTTCTCTATTTTAGCATTTTTTTCAATCTTGGGAGAAAATAATAACATTTCACTAATATGACAAGTAAATGCTAAGACGTCATTCTTCTCTCCTGGAGTATATAAATATAACTTAGTTCCTGAAATATTTATTGAAAACAATGCTTGCTAGAGGCAGCCATTGGAAGACCCAATCTCTGCTGGAGGGAATTCATCAATGGCTATTAGCAATCAATGCAACAGCTACCGTATTTGAAGGCATATGAGACGCATCTTTTTCCTAAATTAGACCTAAAAAATTGGCCTGCATCTTATACGTGAAGGTATAGGTATTGGTACTTTAAACTATTTGTTTAAAAAAATACCCTCGGAAAATAACTAAAGGAAACAAGATTAAGCTGCACCATTGAGTATAAATTAGGAGTGTTAAATTACACTTAAGTGCGTGGAAACAGAGCAGTAATAAGTTATTATGTTATAGTGGTACTGCGCTGTCGTATGAACTATTATAACTTTTTTCCCTCTGAGTGGCCTACTTAATGAGGGTGCGTCTTATATATTGTCAAATACGGTATTTGTAGTTTTCTAAACTCTAGCATGTTTTTAAGTTAACTGATATTTTATTTCTCTGTAGGGCAATGAGCAATATCTCTTGAAACAATCCAATTATGTGTAAAACATCTTAATTATTCATGAAAACATAAATATAACAAGCAATATTTCTTAAGAGAGGTAGATGAGAAAATAAGTTTAAATTCTTCTTCCAGTATGGCACTCAAGGACTATATCTAATAGCCAACAATCCTTGCAACTGCTTTCAATCCCCAATAATGGAGTTCATTTGAAGTTTCTTTGTGTAGAGAACATTCTTCTGAAAAAGGACTGAAGGAAGGTTATTGTTCAATAGATAAATAATAATAGCTATCAAATAGTGATCTTATCAGTAATATGATGCGACTCTTCACAATCTCAATGTCAATGAAATTTTAATCAAGCTACTAAGCATCAATAACCTAATCTTTGATATGAAAATCAAAGATATGAGAGTTAATATTCTTTCTTAAAGGAATCAGAAAAACCATATCTTACCAACCTTCAATGCATCTCTAGAATTATAATTCAGGGATCTTCATCGTTATGGCGATTCAATATCATAGTCACCTACTTTGCGTAAGTATTGGACTATTTTCAATGCCACTTATCTTTAGTTTATGATCATTTACATTAAGTTTCAAATGTTCATCAATGCATTTTGACATATAGGCTAAATTTTATTACATCTTTTTGCTACTGATCAGTAATATAGATCATCATTTCCTCTGGTGAATAGTACTGAATAATTATAATCATGCAGTGAAGAAAGTGAAGACAATATTAAAATAATACATTTGTATTTTTCCAAGATATAGATATGTATGGATAACCATGAACATCACCCAAAAGTAAGAATAGAATATTAATCAAAATATGAATGATTAGTGGATAGAATGTCTCTCATCAAACTACCATTGTGTCCTCATTCTCACTAGTTCTGGCATTTCTAATTTAATCTATGTCACTATTCTGGTTCACACTTATGACTTTTTTCCTAATGAGCTACAATGCCACATGACTGGAACCATAACTATTCACTCTTTTATTATAAATTTAATTTCCAACTTCCATCCTCAAAGAATCACTCAGTTACTGCAATGATGATAAGCTTTGAAAGCTCTGAGCTCATGAAATAGGCAGCTCCTTATGGAAAGAAAGGCTGGATAATAAATGTGATGAACAATTGATGGTGAATAAGTTAGCTATTTACTTAGATCAAGGGAAGTTGAGAACAATTTCAAAACAAAAGTTGAGCACCCTTTTTTCATTATTTAGCTCTGTAAAATTAGCCTAGAATCTTGAAAATAACAAAAATGTACCATATTCTTCTCTAAGCATAACATTGCATTGCAATCTTATATTAAAATATGGGGCCTTACCATCATATTTCAATTTTGAATTATGCTTTATACCTCACTGAATACATTTCTCTTTCTAGCCATGAGTACTTATCATAACTTTACCTAAAGGAGAACTTCAAACAATTTTCAATTCCCTCCATTACTTGAGGCAATTTAGTTTGTAGTAAAGAAAGAATATGCCAGCTTCTTTTTATTTTACTGCATAAGAAGAATGCATTCATTCCCCAATGATTATCTGAAAATCATATTCTTCAATTATGTCAAACCATATATTGAAGATTTTAATCCAGACAATTTTTATTTTTCCAAATGTCGTAAATTGCAGATGTTTCTTAGTGTTTCATTGACGATGGTCATGATAAATTTACAGAAAACTTAGGAATGATGTAAATGATAATTTACAATCTTTGTTTCACAAGAACATCTGTTTATCTTTTAAAAAGTGATTTTCAATAAATCAAAATATGTCAGCACTACTAGTTTCATAAAGATTGGGTGCATAAAAGTATCTATTATTCTTCCAGCTTCTATGTAGTAATATCAATTCTATACCAATGTATTATATGCCAAGTCCTAATCTCATATAAATTGATTTTGATCACATTCAATAGATCAAGAAGATTTAACATTACAACTACAACTCACTATATTATAACTAAAACATGATGTTACCTACTACTACCAGAACTCATCATGAACATTCTCATCCACAATCTTGTCTCATCATGTAAATTCAAATTTGCCTAGATTCTACTATGAGAATAGAAATTCCACACTATAAATGGAATGAGGAATGTTTAGTAGGTATGTGTGAACAATGCATCATAATCTAATGGGATTCTCTCCAATCAAGAAGCTGTTAATCATCACCATAAGAAATATTTAGACTATCAATAGGAAAAATTGAGAATCTTAAAAAACAAAATGTTCTCTCCCTCCATGTTCTACTTGTAAACTAGCTTGGTTCAAAAATTGAGCACTAAACATAAAATCAGATCAATTTATAACTGAGATATATTTTATTTTGGTTTTATTTCTGTTCTAAATGGGGAGCTTACAAACCTCAAATACAAATTATAACACTGAAAATTTCATACTACAGACAACATATGTTTCAGACATTAGAAAGATTGTTTTAAGCTTCTTGTATACTCAAATTGACATCAAAACCATTACTGTTAAATCAAAATTTATACATGCTGTAACCACAACTGCGTTTTGGATTAGTTTTATACATGCTTTCAACAAGCTAAGACATCTTCAAATAAGAGGTCTCAAAGCAATCAGCATGACTTTTTTGCTATATTCATTGAAAGTGAAAAATGTGTAGCCAAAAGATAAAAATGTATATAAAATTTTTACACTGGCCAAAGAAGTTATTTACAACTTACCAAGATTTTCCATTAATGAATAAAATAATGAAAGTTGAGAGTAATTTGATTACCCAGGATTAAAGGTCTATGCCAACTGTTCTTTCCCATTTCATACTTAAAACAAGATCTTACCATCATCCTGAGAAATATTCTTGTATTTGCAGTTTAAATCACAATGTACTTCTATGTTAACAACAATTGTTACAACTACAGATTTATTGCATTTTCTAAAAGTACACCACATTTGCTGCTTATTTCTTTAGTCTTTCCAAAGACAATTTTGAAATTTTGTTAAAACTTGTAGTACTCTTTATTAAAACTTCTATGATTTAAACGGCCTACTTTGAAATAAAACATTAAACAAAAAAAACTGGCAATAACATGAATCTCTACACAAAGTCAATCATTTGTACCAAAATTAACCAATAATATGCAATCAGGCAAAACCTGAATCATTGGATATTGTTACCTCAGGAATGAAGTTTGAATCTGAAATAACATCTTTACAAAAATAAACAAGACATAGCAAATGGAGCTGATTTATCAGCAAAAGTAACCATGTTAAATACATATTGTCCATTATTAGGGCTATGTACGTAGCTTGATTTCCGTTAGTCACATGTCAACTCTGCACTAAATTTTTTCCTCATGCCTCGTTCACAAAAGAATATTAATGTTACATTGATTTTTTAAATCTAAGTGACATAGTTCAATCAAAAGACAGTCAAACCAAGGGAAGTCCCAATTCCACAAACAAACAAAGAATGCACACATAAATAGGCTTTCCTGAGATCGTAGTAATCAGGTCTCCGACTTTATCACCAGTGCCAATTGCAGAGGCAGACACTTTTAAAAAAGGCAGCAGAAATCAAGCAGATGAAAGAAAACAGAATATATATGATTTCGTTATGCATTTAGCATACCAAGGTAACTATTATAACGTAACAACGATGGCTTTAAGAGAGAATGATTTTGGAAGATGGGACCCCCAACTAGCAAGAGAGAGAACATGTCATTTACCATACATCATCCAACATTTGCCATTTCAAGGCTTTTCTCAGGAAGGAAATGTCCTAAGTTGAATAGGATTCACCTGATCTCATGGCCATATCTTTTTCATTTGTAATGCTCTACTTGTGAGAGTTTCCCAACATATACACTAGGAAGTTTCAGATTCCTGCAAAGCACAACAGACAATTAGCTATGGAAAAAACGGTTTTGATGGATAAAAAATTCAGTAAAAAAGTGGAGGGAAACTACTTATTAAGTATTCCACCAATCTAGAGGGAATTATCTTAAAAATCCATAAAAAACCATATCTATATACCAAAACATCTGAAGAAAAATAAAATGGAGCAACTTGAGGTTTCATTCAAAATCAAATTTTTTTCATACAATTTTCAAAATGAGATTTTTAATTTGCTAAATCTTCAGTTACTAACATGATTCTTGATGGTCAAAATTTCAAATACAAATAATACTGGTAGATAATTGACACTAATGTGTCAAAAATATCAATTAATTATCATGTATATTCGTAAATTAATCAATTTTCTAAAATATAAGCATCTTATGGGAGAGAAATTAGGACAAAACTCTTAGAATTAAGATAAAGCTCCACTTATTAGCAGTAATGATAAGATAGTAGTTAATAAATACTAGTTTGTTGGTATCCTTTTCGATTATAGGTTAAAATGAAATTTATAGTAAATTCTGCTATCATAATTTTCTTAAATCCATTTTTTTACTAATATAAGAGTTTGAATACACAATAAAATGAAATTGATGACTGAGATATGAATACTAGGATGAAACATTTTATCATTTTCATGATTCCAATAAAATTCTTAAACTGACTTAGACCTTAAGATAGATCATATTTTAAGTATTTTTTAAACCAGAATCATCAAATAAATTAATGATTTATGTTCAATAACACAGTTGCTAGTACATTCTCCATAACATGTAAAGTTATGTATTGTTTTTTTAAAGCTTTTAAAGCTCGTGTATTTGAGTCAAGTGTAAATGAAGCCTTAAAATATATGCAATGAAAGAAAAATTATATAATATTCAGACTGATAGAGTGCTTTAAAAGACAAGCTGGAGATTAATCCTCTTAAATCTCAACAGCTACAATTGTTAAGCCTTCTAAATATCAGCTTGCTTTTATTTTAGTAATACTTTTCACTATAATGAGGTACCTATAGCTTTAAGGAATCAACTGGAGCAAATAAAATTGAATGCAAAAAAATGCAACTTCCTTCACTAAGTGGATTGAAAGGTATCACCAGCTTCACAGTTAGATGGTATCTTGAACTTGGATGCAATTCTGATGATACCATACAAGCTTACAGCCATTAAATAGCATTTATTGCCATTGAATAAATGGTAAATATCCAGATTTTCAAGAGCTTATAAAATACTTATACACTCATATTAAAAGAACTAAAAGCTTAAAATTCCTGAAGCAATTTTATAAATAGTTTGAATGTTTAATATTTTAAAAAGAGAGAGCCTTTGATAACATAAATTTTAGCAGCTTGACAACAGCAGAAAATGCAAAAGCTCACAGAAGTTCATTATTCTATAACTCTAATTTTTATGCTAGAGCAAGGAAAGAACAGATTTAGATATGATAGTCAAGGATCTGCATAAATTGTAATCATATTAAAATTCCTGAAGTATTTTGAAGCTCATGCATGTAACACTCTGTAACTTATTAGGTGATCAAGGTTAATGAACTTATAAAACTTAACTACAAGATGGTTCTCTTAATTCAAACCAATCAGTATCAGAATAATGCAATAGGATTAACAGATTTATATTTACAAATCTTAGAATGCTTTTTTCTACCCAAGAGTATGACAAACAGAATAAACTCAGACATAGTTTAAAACAACCAAAAATAATAACTGAAAACTACACGTACCTAAAATAAAATGAGTTATAATGCTACATGTGCTCAATTAATGTAATTTTAAGGATTATGAACACCATATTCCTAACAGGCAAGAAATTATTTTTGAAGGAAAATGAGAGTGCTTCATTAATACTTACTTTATCAAGTTCTGGACAAAGCTTTTCACAAACTGAAAGGACGAAATTACGCCTGAAAATGAACGAAAGGATGGCATTATTAGGAAAGACAAAGAACTTGCTTTATTGATAATAGTCTTCAAATGAGTTTCCAAAATAATCTATTGTAATGAAATTTGTTCACATATGTCCATATTTATCCATATCATACTAAAACCACAAACCATTAGGAATATGTACAGAAGGAGAATGATTTAATTTTTTACATTGTATATAAGCCATTTATAATGATTTTCTTGAAATCTTGAGATATTATAATTCATAAAATCAAAATACTTGATACACAATATAGCTAAGTTAGGAGCAGCCAGAATTTTATATACTCTGATATTTTAAACTTATTCTAAATACCAAATTCAAGAATGAAATGAAAAAATATTATCATGACAAATAATATTCCAAACCAAAAGAATTATTTGAGGCAAAAAATTTTTATCCAAAATTAAAAGAATTTTACATAAATTTAGACATGAAATTCCAGAATGGGACAATAGACATAAAAATTAAGGTGGATAATTCCATATAACAATAGAAAAATGTGCATATACTTGGCCAGAAGTCCTCCACCAGGTGGTAATCCAGGTATGTCATCTTCCAGATACTCAAATATTCTGGAAGGTTTCAGATGTGGATTTGTCTCCACCAGTTCTGAAATATAAAGATGATATAGAAATAAGATAAATACAGTTGGACAATAACATAGATTTCATAAAGATAATTTTTTTACTTATCAAACACAAATTATGGTTTAAAATCTCAATTTCAGGAAATAAGGTACTCTTGATATATTAATCCAAAAGGAACTATTGTAAAATAGTGGTATTACACTGAGTAAACCTTCTAGCATCTAATATTATGAAAAATTCCATTGAACTCTTTATAAGAATCTTTTACAAACACATTTTTCCTCCTTTCTCGATCATCAATGTGATATATATATTGAAATAAAAATTAATTTCAAAACATTAACATAAACTTAATGACAGCTGAAAACACGTAAGATTCACAAAATCAGTAACTAAGCTTTGCCAGAAGTAAGATATAAAGATATGACACTGTCAATAAGAAACTTTTTAATGAAGCAGCTACTATTTTGTAATAAATTTCAAAATATACTCAATTATAAATTATGTAATAAGATGGATTACTAAGAGCAGTTGAAATATGATTAGCATGGGTAGAATAAATCCCTACATCATACAATTCCTATGTAAGTTTCAGCCTTCAGCTAGAAAGAATGAAGATTAAATTTTTAAAAATATTCTATAAAACCCACATTTTGTGTAATAAAATACCATAAAATGGAATAAGATGACATGGAAATATGCAACATTTACAGGAATACTTCCTAAATCTTTCATTAAAGTCATTTCAGAGTCATACAATGTTGATTTAGGTTAGCAAGAACATAAAAACTGAGAAGTTTTAAAACTATAATTAAGCAAATTCACAATATAACTTCCAGAAGTTGACCAACCAGTGTGTATGATTAAGATCATATGAACTTTGAAAGGCTATATAGTTACAGATGGTAAAAATAGGTGCCTTTAAAACAACTTGAAATAACAATAAAATAAATTTCTTTTACTCCATGAGCAGCAACAAATAAAATAAAACAATAGCAACAAATACTACAATTTAGATCCCAAGAAGTCTACTTATAGATATGAGATGACCTCATATATATTTACGATTATTTTTTGATAAACTATTATCTGAGCATCCATACATTGATAAACTTTTCCTGAGTTTGAATCAGTTTAATCAGACAATTAAATATTGAAATACATTTGAATTCACAAAATAATATTCCCACAGAATAATTTTTTGATGAAAATACAAAATTTTCCAAGATTTTGATTTTGGTGTACTTTTCCCCAAAAACAAAGAATTTTTTCAACAAATAGCAAACTTGACTGAAAGCAGAATCGTAATATTCTTGAAAAGATAAAAAAATAGACAGTATTGACCACTCATTATCATAAATGATGTATATTTTATACAGCATAGAAAATTTGAGACATACCAGGAGGTTAAAAGTTAAATATAATTTGAAATTATAAATAAAGCTTTTAATCTTCAACCAAACAATCACAACCTTACAGCTTATTTTTTAAGCCTGGTATACCTGTAAGTGAACAAAAATATCAAATGAGTAAAATAAAATAACTTATTTAAGCTCAGAGTAGCTGTAGAAAATGACAATTGTTGATTACAAGTGTCTAACACTTTTAATCAACAATTGTGCAAAAGGGACAAATTAAGCTCAAACTAAACCAATATCGTCTCATAATCATGCAGTTTGATTATCACCAAAATACATAGCTATGGCAGTTCTATCACATGCATACAACCTTACGGTTATTTACAGCTTATTAACCTTTTTAGTTAAAATATTGCATCAGATTCTTTTATTTCGAGCAAGTGTTTTATTTACTGTAATTGTATAAGGTAGCTCACCAACTATATTAAGTAACAATAGACATTAACTCTGGAAAGGAGATTTAAAAGAATGACATTAAAATGAATTCACTTTAATTCAGTAATGAGCACAAAATTACATAAACGAAAACTTAAAATTATTCAAATTAACAAACACATTAACAATTAAAATAAAAAATACAGATTATATACTTCATACATAAACAATATTCACAAAGTACTTTGTTTGTAAACCATTTAGATAGAACCAAGGACTCAAAATAGCAGGAAGATTTTAATATTGCAGCTATAGCTCAGAATTGGTTCTATAGGTTAGTAAAAGAACAAACAATCCAATAAGTAGTAAATTATTGAATTAAAAGTAAAAAAATTATTATTCAAATTTTTAGAAAAGAGTTTTCTTTTAGAATGCTCTATTACAATAACAATAGTTTCTATTTTCTGTAAACACATTTAAGCATGAAGAGAACCAATGATAGATTTATGCTATATTTCTCATGAATGAGCTGAGGAAATAATGCAACAACAACTTGAAATTTGTCATTCATTCTGGATGTAAATAATACTACAGTAAGAATGAAAACATACTACCTTTTACTTTCATTTCTAGTGTGTCTTCCAATTGTTTTTCCAAGGAAATAGCCTCAGCTGATGGTTGGGGAGCTCCAGGAAAAGTGACTAGCACAATACTCATATTATCTTGGCTACCCTGAAGTGAAAAGTAGATAAAAATGAATTTTAAAATATAACCAAAGATCTTAAAAGAAGATTGATTAAACAACAATTACTAACTAAATATAATTTACCTTGTACAAACAGGTATCAATAACTTGATTGGTAATGCTCTCTAAATCATCTGTCAAAAGTAATCTCGAGCGGATGAAGTCACACAAATCTGTGTTGGACATGACATCCCAAATACCATCGCAAGCTAGGATAAGAAATTCGTCTTTCTCAAGGTCTCTCTTTTCCACGAAAATTTCAGGCTCTGGTGATACCAACTGCTCGCAGGGACCTTTTCCTTCCACATTCTTGTACTCATAATCGCCAAGTGCTCTGGATACTGCCAGTGCTCCGTTAACCCTTTGAATCATAACACTGCCTCCTGCCTTCTGGATGCGGTCCTTCTCGGAAGGAATCATTGGTTTGTGGTCCAGTGTAGAAAATGTTGGATGGCTACCACGACAAAGGACAGCGCGAGAATCCCCACAGTTAGCAATGTAAATATATTTTGGAGATATTAGTGCACAAACAGCAGTGGATCCGGATTTATCTTCCCCGCTAGCCATCTCTGGAATCTTCCTCATCTTTCGATCAAGTAAAAGAAAGCCAGAGTGGATACCTTTCTTCACTAAATTTTCATCGAGTTGCTCTTCATCATTGTTAAAACTTTGCCGAAATTCATCCGTTTCCATTATACATTCCAGAAGATGTGCAGCGCAGTGATCCGACACTCTCGCCCCTGCATGGCCATCGAAAACGGCAAAGAATGACCAATCTTTGAACTGTCCAGGTAACCCTGTCACCGCGCTATGTGCGTCTTCCATCTCCACTCTCCAACCTTGCATGCTTGCAAGTCCATAGCGTAAACCATTTCCCGAACCGTGTTCATTGTACTTTTCGGTATTTGGCTTTTCCAGAAACGCCCCCATTGTGAGATATCAACCTAAAATCTTCATCTGGAAGGATAATGGGAACTTATTAGATCACAATTGGCATCGTGGAAGCACAAGATGTTTCATGTTGAGGATAATTAAATCAAGTATATCATGAACCTACAACTACCTTTTGGCAGTACTGATACAAAATCAAAACAAAATACCGCGAGAATTTACACACACAACTACTACCAGAGCAAGCATGCAAATGAATGAGGTACCAAGCCTACCATAGACCGTAATAGCGTTAGCCAACATCGTGTATTTGACTAGGATTTGATGAAGTAAGCTTCAAAATAATATCACTTTCAATCAATATCTTACCTTATAAAGCGTCACTCCAGGGCATCACGTAAAACTATAATTTGGATGTTTTAATAATACCAAGTAAATAAGTCAAATCACGCATTCAAGAAGACATTACGGGGGATCTTTCGAAAACTGCGCATGCTCAAATCCAAAAATAGGATTTCTGAATGATGTCATGCTTCTCCAATCAGCTGGTGGCCAATGCGAATTGGGGCAAAGCGTGCTTACAAAGCTTGTAATTTCCGTTGATTAAGTTACACGTGTATCTACGCATTACGTGACATATCATTTCCGAAACAGATAAAACGTCAGATTATTGGAAAATCTTCCTTTAAATATGGAAGAAAGCAAAAGTGATAATAAACCAATTTTTAGAGAATTGGCCGCTGATGATCCCGATCCAGAGGCAATGAAGATTGAAAGTTTATGCGTTAATTGTGGTAAAAACGTATGTATCGGAGAACTAACAAAATAATACTACTGATTTTATAATAAAAGAAATTGTAGAAATAATTGATGGCTCGTTTTAAATAAAGTATAAATGTTTACATTAGGGGGAGACAAGATTGCTACTCACTAAAATTCCATATTATAAAGAAGTTGTATTATCGTCCTTTCAATGCGAGAATTGTAACTTTACAAACAATGACATACAACCTGGTGGACGAATTGAAGATAAGGGAATCCGAATTACTGTCAATATCACGGCAGCGGACGATTTGAATCGTCAGGTGGTGAAATCTGACAATGCTTCTATTAAAATATTAGAGCTTGACTTTGAAATTCCTGCCCGGTCTCAAAAAGGAGGTAAAATATATCTATTTTATAATTAAGAAATGAGATTGGAAATCGATTTATTCTCTTATTTTGTTGTAGAAATCACTACCGTGGAAGGTATTATACAAAGGAGTATTGCTGGATTAGAACAAGAACAACCTCTTCGGAAAATTGATCACCCAGATTCAGCGGAGGAAATTGAGAAATTTTTAGAAAGAATGAGGGAATTACTTGCAGGAAAACCTTTCACGCTGGTAAGCTTTAACCTAATGAAGATTTTCTTAGTCAATCCTTTAAAGATTACAAATCATGTATTCTCAACGTTCATTGAGAATGGCATGATCACTTTATCCCTCAAATTTTCTATCAATGTTTATATTTTTGTAGTAATGATTAATAATCACTGTTGCAACTATGACAGTAGTTCTCAACTTTCAAAGCAATTGCGATTTTTAATATCTACTTCATCTTCGGTGACTCCATACATTTTTTCTCAAGGTTATAGAAGATATAAGTGGAAATAGTTTTGTAGAAAACCCGAACGCTCCTGCTAAGGATCCAGCTATGAAAATAAGCCATTTCAAAAGGACTAAAGAGCAAGATCATATATTGGGAATTTTTTATCACAAAGAGCTAGGGGCTGCAGAATCTGATGATGGAATATTGAAAGAACCAGACGCCTTTACTTATGAAGATCTCTTGGGAGAAGTATTACAATTTGCAACAAATTGCTCCAATTGTTCTTCACCATGCACCACCAATATGAAAATGACCAGTATCCTTTAATTTTTATATCATAAGAATTTTAATTATATTACCTAGCCTTTTAGAATCATTTTTATCATTTATTTGATTTTTTTGTTGGTTATATATATCTAATCGGCATTTAATTATGTTAATATATTTATATCTATAATTTAAGTTTTATTCTTGAATATTTAGTATTAAATATGATTAAGAATGTCATCTTATTGAGTTTTAAGGTGTTTTAAACTATTAGTCTTATATGAGCAAAACTTTTTCCAAAACAATTCATAAACATGCATGGCTAAATCTATGTTATTAATGTACCATTACTGGTGTATAAAGGTTCTTAGTCTTATATATTATGAATGTTAAGCCATGGGTAGGATAATACTGACAAATTAACTGCTGGCTGTTGCTCAATGATACTAAGAAATAATGAGATATGTGCTACATGCTAAGATTCTTGAATTTTCTGAGGATTCAATTCAAATACTCATTAAGGAAGGATAATATGTAAAATGAGTATAGTGTATTAAATAATTGAAAATAAAGGGTGAAATGTTATAATAAAGGAATCTTTAGGTCCATGGTCACCCTAAACACCTACTTAAGAGTTTGCACTGAGAATATTTTGTTGTGACATGCTTGAAATTGAGGATATTCTTTCTTATTATTAGATATGTAGTAGTTTTCTTAAAGAAGATCAATAAAAATTGATCCATAGGAGATTTCTCTTCATTTATGGAAGAAATTAGATGTTACTCTTCCATGATGTTTGATTGGCTTATCTTAGGGATTATCCTAAAAGCTTATTTAGATGTATCACTGGTTCTCGATGTCTCTAAGTCTACTTCAACAAGATCTCAGTTGACACATTTCTTGAATAAACATCCAAATAGTCTAATATTGCTGGTGTCTCCAATTATCTTCTTGAAGACATTCTTTCTGTAGCATCAGATGAAATAGGGACTATGCAGTCCTGTCTTCCATTATACCTTACTTAGACTACAATTAAAAGTATTCATTAGAATACAAGTACAAAATGAAAAATGTTGCTAATAATTAAATAAAATAGAAGATAAAATGAAGGAGGAAAGAGTTAAAAGAAACGGCAAAGTGTAGTTGATGAATTTTTTGAATTTTATTAGAATTAGTGCAAATTTGATTTTGATAAAGGAATTAGAGAAAAATATTCTTAAACATCTGTAATGGAAGAGAATTTTGAACATGTGAAGAGTTCTAAAGATTATAGATACATGAAATGATTTGTTGTAAATTCCAGTTTGGTGGTTCGGTATTTGTGGTCACTGATTATTCTCAATATAGAGGTTGTGTACGGTGTGCATATTATATATTTTTATTTTTGATTGAGGGGAATTATCTTATTAATATATTAAGGTTAAGGTCCTACCTAGATGCCATTTTTAGTCTAGGTTACAGGAATAAAACATAAAAATAACAAGTGTTATGTCTATAACATCATTTACTAATGAAGCCAATTTTCTTTACTTTTGAATTCCAGAACTAGTTACTCCTCAGGGTTTTATATTTTAAACATTTTATTCATTATTAGCAGTTTTAGGCAAGTGAAGTTATGAATAATGCTGTATTCACAAATTTAACATAGCATTTGGTAGCCCTTATTCTTGGAAATAAGTTGATGAAAACCTTTTTATGACAGTTCATGTTAGATCTTTATGTAAATGTCATAAAAATCTCAAAATCCTGTTTAATTTACATTGGATTAGATTTTCTCTATATTTTTGATTGTTTTAAATTGAGGATGAAAGTTATCAGTAATGAAATTTATATGTATATTGTTAAAATAAGCATTATCATGTGATGTTTTTAATTTTGATTCTTAGTTAATCAAACATTTGTCTGCATCAGCTTTTCCAGTATGTATAACCTCTGAGGTTGTAGCCTGTGAGGGATCTAAAGCTCTTTTGATGCGTACAAAGGTCATGATAGATAGTATGTAGGACCATACTTCTTATCTTTAGAGAGGTGTTTTGAAACTCGAGATAAAAAATAAGGTGTATTGTTTTGATGGAGATAAGAACTTATTTGTCTAGCACACCAAAGAGGAGCTTCAATTGTTAGATAAAATGATGTGGAATGTTTATTGAGTTGTATGTAAAAGCACTAAATTCATTGGTAGCATTTTTGACTTTTTAGAAATGTGATTCTTCTTGCAGCAGCATATAAACTAGTGAAAATTAAAAATGTTGATGAAATTTATTCAGCACGTGAGGTTCCATGTATTGTATTACCTTTATTAAATGTTAGAATCTATCCTTACTATCCTAAAATCCTGTAGATTACTGAAGTTTTTTCATGACATATTACAGAAGGAAAAAAATAAAAATTCTAATATTCAGAAAAGTCAAGATATATTAGGAATATTTTTTTAAATTTACTTTAATCCTATTTTAGAAATTTATAGCTTTATATGCACCTTTCAATAGGTGCATTGCATTTGCATATAGTGAAGGTATATCAAAAAAGCAGGTATGCAAACTTCTATACTATCTTGCCATATATATTCTTCCCTATTTTAATCCTCTCTACCCCTCTTCCCAATTTAAGCAAGTGTTATTACTCCCATTCATATTATTGTTCTCACCTTTATAGTATTTCTATGTATGGTTTTATGTGATGGTATCTTATAATTGTCATGCTTCCATTTTATTGTTTTTGTTCCATGTTAAGTATATACAGTTTGTTAAAAATAGCAAAAATGGGAGTAAAGATTGTGAGTTCAGAGATAAATATCTTTAATTCTACCATTAAGATTTAACAATAAATTGAGATATTGCTTTTTCAACATGTATTAAAATTATTGGATTATTTTATATACTCTCAATTTTTGATAGTTTTTTAAAAATATTTTTCTCTGCACTTTTCTTTTAAATCTGTTAATGAACTCTTGTTTATTATAGTTCTGTTAGTTGTGTATATGTATTTGTTCAGCACAACAATTTTTGGTGGATCCATTTTTTAAAATTTCATCTTGTCTGTTTTATTTTTTACTGTAGAGTTAGTTGCAATGGAAGTGGTATATATACAGATTGATTCTTTTGATTAAGTAGCTCTCTCTCCCAAATTTATCAATTAACCATAATATAGCAGATTATGTATTTTTTATATATTTTTAAATAAGAATTTTTGAGTGGCCAAAAATGATATTCAATCTCAAAGATAACTGTAAATGTGAAAAATAGTAAACTATCTATGTACAGTAGAATCTATATAGATACTGTCCCAAAATTCTGAAACATGTTTATTTTCTCATCCAAAATATATTACAAGATTTCACTTGATTCTATTTTTTTTTATGAATCAATAAACTGATAATAAATTTATTTATTATCTAATATTTAATGAGGGTATAATTTGTGTATTTACATCAATTTAAAATCCAATGATCTTCTAAGAACTTTCTTAAAGTTTTCACCTATGGTTATTGATCCTTGACTGCAGCTCAGATATTCCATATTTTAAGGATGTTATTATTATGTCAACTTTATGTGAAAAGTGTGGTCTTCGTACAAGTGAAGTTAAATCAGGCAGTGGTGTAGAGGAAAAAGGATTGAGGATGGAGGTAAAAATGAATGGACCAGAAGATTTTAGTCGTGATGTATTAAAGGTTAGTGTTATCATCATATCTTGTTTTTTTGTCGATTATAACTTAAAGTTATGGTATTCTTTTACAATATATTGATTATTTTAGAAGAAGTCAATGGAATGAAAGCAGTATATCTTTGTCAGGAAATCAGTTATAATGAAATATTTTCCAAGGATAAAAAATTTTTGATCCAGATAGACTGTGCTTTCACTCCTAAGATTAAGCGAAAGTATATTACGTGACATCAGAAACAATGAACTTAATTATGTAGAGGTTTGCTCATACTACTGATATCATTAAGTCTAATGAAGTATTAGCACTGAGCATACTCGATACGATTCTTTCACTTTCAGTTTGAGTACTTTGAAAATGTAGAATTTAAATTTATTAAGTTATGGTGAGTGAGGAAGCTCTTTAATGATGTTATTTCTTTTTATTTTCCATTGATACTTCTTAAAGAATATATTTTAATGAAAATCTTTGTAATTGATATCTGTATTCTGATTAACTTTGTGTAATTTAGTCTGTCTTATTGTATATTTTACTGTTTCTTATATAGTCGGAGACGTGTTCATTATACATTCCTGAATTAGAGTTGGAAATGGGAGCAACAACTTTAGGAGGGCGCTTTACTACGATAGAAGGACTTCTAACCTCAATAAAAGATCAATTAGAAAAGAGGGGAATGATTGGAGATTCCATGATTCCTGGTGCCAAAAAACGTTATCTCATGTTTCTTGAAAAGTTGGATAAAGTTATTCAAGGCAAGAAACCTGTCACAATAATATTAGATGATCCTGCAGGGAACAGTTATGTCCAGGTCAGCATTTTATCTTTATTTTCACTGCTTTTCCTATCATGTTTTAATAGATAAAGCACAGCTTTCTTGTAATGCACAATTGAAAAACTTAAGCATATTTTTATGCATGTGTCCGGCATAACTATTGATTGATTAAAGGTACACAAAATTCTTTCAATATTGGTTCAAGTGAATATTGTGGACTTGAATATTCTTACATTTAATAAATGAGGAGGTAATATTTTGTTCCACTTTCATTATTAAATTCAATTGTCTCACTTTCAATGGAGAACAGGCAGGTTTTTGTTTTATAAAATTTAAACTTGTAAAGAGCATGTGACAAAACTCAATCAATTAGTTATTAAAATTCTTACTTTGGAGAACTTGAACTTATTTGTAATATATCCTCATTGTTGTATTTATCCTGTGTAGTTTTCATTGTAATCTTTGTCAAGGATGTTTTAGTTACTGCAGGCAGTTAGGAATATGCAGTTATGGTTATTCGACAGAATTAATTCAGACAATTGATAAGCTTTCTTGTCCTGTTGATCTTAGTGAGCACTGATAAAGTCTTTTTAACTGATCTGTCAGTTATATATTTTCACTTCCAGAAACTTTATAGAAATTTAGCTTTCTGGAAATTTAAGTAGCCTTTTTGATAATTAAAAATATTTATACAATTCTGGAAAATTGTGTATGATCAGTCTTCAATCAATCCATCAATCTTTACTCCCCCATTCTCGTCTCACACTGGTTATATTTACTTTTCCTTAGTTCATAAATTCTCTTTTATCGTAATTGGAAAATAAGTTTGTTTGAAATAACTATATATATATCTAAAGAGTGTTTTTTGAATGCCTAATAATCCATTATTTAGAAATGAGGTATTTTCTGGTTTTATTTTCAATCAACATAGTATATTGCTAATGTAGTAGCATAAGTTATAATTATTCATTACCATAATTTGATTAATTTTAAAGCACATCTAATGTTATTTTAAGTTCCAGTCCATTGAATATTCTGCAATCATTCAAATTAAAGTCTTATTTCTATGAAATATTTTATCATGTAATATTTGTATTCTACTATTTGATAAAATTTATTACTTGTAGTATAAATATATGTAATATCATGGTTATAAATTTTATATTCAATTGCTATTTTTGGATTGTCTTGCATAAGTTTCATCTTTACTATATTTTCATTTATGGATTTCATATCTAAGTATATTTTTTGTTCCAGAACTTGTATCATCCAGAGCCTGACCCCAATTTAACTATAACTCGTTATGAAAGAACATTTGAAATGAATGAAGAACTAGGATTAAATGATATTAAAACAGAAAATTATGAAGAAGATGCTACATCATAACATTTTGTTTCTAGTATTGTAAATACATAAGATCAATAAAACTATTCCAGTGTTTGATAATACTGTTTTCTAATGAATTATTGGTTTTGTTCTTCATCAGCAACATCCCTTATGCATGTTTCACCATCAAGCTTTTGAAGAGTTGGCAATTTTTTCATAACCTCTGCTCTCCAAACAGCTTCTTCTGTTGCTTCATAAAGTGGATTACCTATAATTATAAGAAGGTTTTTATGCTCAGCTGATCATTAGTAGCGATATATTTTTTGTAAGTTGGGTATTATGATATAAACCCAAGTCGACCTTAAATAAAACAATTTAAGTTTATTAATGTATATCATAGTATTTATTTAGATATTTATAGTAAACGGTTGTAATGAATATCTATTAATTGTAAGAATTCAGCAATAATAATACTATAAGCTCATTTTCTGTATTTTTTTCAATTTATTTGAAAAACATGATCATTAGGTTTCCTTCTATGCTTTTCATTTTAATAAGAATGAAGTATCAGTTGCATTTTAGTATTAATCTTTGTGCAGCCTCCCGACCTAAAGACAATTTCTGATATTTTGCAGCAGTTGAAATATCATCCAATAAATATAATCAAGAAAGCTGATAACCCACATCATGTAGAATAACAGTTATGTAAACATGCAAAATTCATTTTACTTGATTATCCTAAAGTGTTCAAATTTTATTTATCATTCTCTCAAATGCTACTACTTCTACTTCTCACAACAACAATTGAAAGAGAAATGGATTATTGGCTAGTATTGTTTGATTAATATTAATGGTTATCTATTCTTCAATCTTCCAATTGAGTGAGAGATATATTTGGTAAATAACTTTGGACCTATCATTAATATAGTTATTTTGCTAGGGATATGGATTTTTTCTATTTCACTTGTGATGCATATTTTTTGGCAGTATATCTAATTAGATATGATCCTCAGTATTTGCATTACAGATTATTTCTTCTTTCATTAACAATAATGACTTAATACAGAGGGTAAAGCTACCTTAAAACAAGATGATGTTATGGTTTGTGCAATATGTTTGGATTAGATTTTAGCAGAGTGATTGCCTGTTAATTCCTTTATAAGCATTATTCATATTCTATTCTTTACAAGTTTTTTTTTACTTTACTCTTACATTTAAATTTATATATTTTTAAATTTTGATATGAAAATATTCCCAAATTATATTGATTTTATTTAGTTATTAGTTATAACTGGTGAGATTTTATTTATAAATCATTTGATCTCGAATGGAATATGAATTGGAAATGAAAACCTACCCACAAAGAGCAAATCCTCCAAGCTGGTTAACTCTTGCAATTTGTTGAATTCAGCCCATTCTTTTACCAGATTATTTGACATGTACAAAACTTTTAATTTTCTTAACACAGATATTCCTTTTACTTTGTCAATAAGGTTATATGAAATCCATAGTTCTTCCAGGGTATCAGCTAAGGGCTCCTATTGCATCCAGTAAAATGTGAATGTAATTTAAAGAGCATTTTATCAGTGAATCGGAAACCACCAATTTTATTTTTTATTTTATAGCATATTACTCATGAATTTAAACTGAAATTCACTGTTCCCTTCTCACTCACCAATCCAGTGAATGCTTTAATATAATTCCTTCCCAAAGAAAGTATCTTTAAATTTTTTAGTGGAGCTAGGCAAGCTATCTTTTCGATTGTATTTGTAGAAAGTGAAAGTTTTCTGAAAAATTTGCAAAAATTTATTATTAATTAAGGAAACTGAACCATTTTAATAAATATACCTGTATCTTCTATACTTCACATTATTGATACCAGTAAAATGTCAATCACTTTGGCTACATCTTCTATTTATAGTTAAAAAAAAGATATTTCAAGAAAATGGTAAACTTTTTTTTGAAATACTTTGAAAGAGAAAATCAGTTTTTTTTGTAGAAAAATTACATTCAGCCATCTTCAGGCAATGAATTCTCAACCTCTTCCATTTTCAAGTTTCACATTTAAATAGTTCTATTTTTGTCACAGGATATTTCACATCAACTTTGTACTCCCAAGATTCATTTTAGATTCAAATTACCTCATCTCTATTTTTTTAAACATTACTCCTTGATTCATTATACCTGCTATATAATTTCTCTCAATGGTTCAACAAAATTCACTATAATTATAATACATAATTATACGTAGTAAACAGCCAAAGTGATTTACTTAGTCTTCTTATTGTTTCTCATAGTTCTTTAAAACAATTTCTCTATTTTTGACAAGAATTATTTGCTATATTTTGATAATATACATTATTTTTCTGAACAAGTTGTGATGGACACTAAAGTAAAATTTATAAAAAATCTTAGCTGTGGTACAATTATTCATTTCATTATAATTTATTATCCCTTATAATTTTCTTTTTATTTATTGTTGGTAATATATTTTCTTCTATTTATCATAATAAAATTACTAGCAATGGTTACATTTTCTTAGGAAAAAAGGGATGGATCATGCTTAGCTTTTTACTATTTATACTTTTTTTTACTGATTTTTGGTCATTTCTTTAAGTTGTTATTATTTTTTATTTTAACATTTTTGTGTAAAAGATATAAAATTTTACTCAAAATATCAGAAGGATGTTTGCAATAAAATCTCTAATAAATAAAGGCTCTGCATTGACAACAATCCTGAGACTAAAGATTGGTGATTACTTGTACTGAAATATAAAGGAATACAATTTTCCTTCTTTCTTACAATGCTTTTCTACAGCACACTATTTGTGCCTACTCACTATTTTAAACTCTCAGCATTTATGGAAAGGCAAAAAAATCTTGTACTTTTTCTATAATTGGTTCACTTAGTAAACAATTTAAATTACTTAGAATACTTATAAGTTATTTATATTTTAAGACTATCATGACTAATACTGTATCATCTATAATGTACACACATCCATTATGTACACCTTTAAGAAAATATTTCTATTCCTTTGCAGTAATTGTTCAACTAAATTTATGGCGTGCAACATTATAATGAGATACAATCTCAATGAAGTGCATGATATAAGTCTGAAAGTATACAATTAGCCATTCTATTCAACATCGTGCTGCCAGAAAAAGAAAAAATTACTTAATCATTATTTCATCTTACAGCAGGAAGTGCTTTGATAGCTTAGTTTTTAACTTTGTTATTTCATACTAATTGGCATTCTACCATCCACTTATCTAAAGTGAATAAACATGCAGTCAATTAGACTATTGAAGGAACTCAAATAATCAAAACTTCATAAATAAGTTTGCACACTGAATGAAAATATTCTTTTCTCCTTTAAGTACCACTTTAACTTGATCATAGAACTCTCATGTTTAATAAAAATATAACCATTTATTTACAATGAAGAGGGTGTACAATGATTTATTCAGAAAATATTGCTAAAATATATAAGCTGAAATAAGATTCCTTTATTTTTAGTAAATGTATACTCTTTCTGCAATTTATAAATTTGATAATATTTATATTGAAATGAAACATCAGTCCTAAAAAACAATGAAATTCAAATAAATTTCTCTATATAATAATTAACATGAATTTATGTAACTTTTGAATGATGTATCAAAGATTTTATTAAGAAATGCTAAATTCAAAAATATCATTCACTCTAAGTATAAATGAGTTAATCTTACTTTAACCTGTTCAAAATTGAGTAAGGAGATATTTTGTGTTTTATATGTGGCACAAAAGGTAAAAAAATCATTTGATCATAAATATTGATATGTTTAGCTAAGGGTGCTATAACAAAACAAAAATTGAAAGCTTCACTTATTTACAATTTGATATAAGAAGAATTCAGAAGTATGGGTAATATTTTTGTAGGTCAGAAAATTAAACCACAACAAATATGGTGCAATCTTTCAAATGCTGTATATTTCCATTAACATTTTAAAATATTAAATAAAGAAATCATCATAGAAGCGTCATATTATTTAACATTCTAACATAAGTTGTAAAAGAAAAAGAAAGTTAGGAATAAATGGAAATGCAAAAAGATTTTTAAAATATACTGAACCAATAGTATTTCATAAAGGCTCAGTTTAGCTTAGAGCTGTGAATAAAGAGCATAAGCAACAGAAGTATATTCAGCAGGTATTACAACTGTACTTTTACCATGGAGCATCAAGATATAAACCAAATAATATAGAAATGAAATTTATGGCATTAAAAAAGGAATTTGATTTGGTAGGTTCCTTTTAACAGCAAGAGGAACGGAAGTTCTTCTATTTATAAACAATTTCATCTCCTTCGTAACACTTCATCTATCAGTAAACATAGAATGTACTGAAAGTATTTGTAGGTTTCTTTAGCATAAAACTGACTCATTAAAAGTAAACAGTTACAAAGAAGTCGTCATCAATGACATTCAATCATCAATGAAAAGTAACTAAATACCTGAAAGTATAGAGAAAAGGTCAAGACAAGATTCTTTCTTTGAGAAGCTTCTTGCATGACGTTGCGGCAAACAAAGGCGATTATTTCAAAAACTAAATAAAGTAACTAGAGCTTGATAATATATATGTATACATTGAAAGATTTGATGGATACTGATTGGAGTATTCAAAACAAATAACCTCTCACATTACACTTACTCGCATTTTGGAATCAAAGATAATGAATTATCCATTTTTTCTATCGGAGGCCATTGAAAATAAAGAAGAACTTCCTTTGCTTCAGCAGCACTTTCGTTATGAGTTTCTTCCCATCTTTTTATTGCTTCTTTTATAGTAGTTTTCTGAAATTGGGTGTGGCAGAAGATTTGATAAGTTTGAACTAGGACGTTGCTCTTAAGCCGCCATGCAGTTATTGATTTTCTATCGAAGGCTTTCGATATAGAATTATTAAGTATAACATACCCCAACTCCCATTATTTTTGTTTTCGAATGATATCACCTGTGTTGTCTCTCAATCTGAAAATACCTGTTTACGTTCGGTTTCTATGGTAACTTGAATTTTCCATCCCAGAATTCCACATCAATAAACAACTGCCGCTTTTCCACGTGACCTTTAATGGCCAATGGCAAAAATCCTGCTTATTCTAAGCAGTGGTGTCCTTTCACTGTAAGAAAAGTTGTTCTCGGAGAAAGAAAATGCCCAATAAAACCAAAAAGGATAAGGTACGTTCTAAAGTTTAGAGAAAAACGTTTTCTTATACCTTTGCAAAATCCTACGCGATTCATTATTTTGGCTATTCGAGGAGAGACATTGTGTTTTGCCTTATTAATTGATAGTGTAACGTTTGATGCCGTGTCATGTCAGAGCAGGCTTTGAAGTACAACCACCATGAGGTCTTCAAATTATACGTCTTTATGTTCAATTTTGCATAATATGAAGTTTTCTCGTGACAAAAATGTATAAATTCTCTATCCTGTTTGGTTTAGGAACCTGCGAAAGGCAAGCCGGGAAACGGGAAAAATGGGAAGGACGAGTCGGAAAACGTCGATGAGGTAAATATAATGTTCTATAATCGTAATGATAATTGAGTTTCGTCATTAAATCTATATTAACGTATCCTGTAATTATATTTTACACGATAAAGTTCGATTGAACCATTCAGTTAGAATCGTTGCATATCAAGTGTTTCTCTAGTTGGTATATTGCTAAATTTTAGAATTATAACTGTAGAAACATTAGCTACGAGTTAAGAGTCGACAATTTTTATTGTAACGAATCCATTTATAACTAAATTTTTACTTTTATAAGCCTAATTATAATATCTGGCGTAACTTGTCTTAATATTGATGTCAAACACTTGTCAGATTGCAGATTATTTTCCTTCTATTCCAGAACTTTCGCGCTGAGAATGTTCTGTTTTTGAATTATATGTTTTTATTCTCTGATGTTCGTTAATTTTGTGTGATCTTTTAGCTTTCTTTAAGCCGTTAGTAATCCAGTGGTGAGAATGAAATCAGATATTTACATTTCTGCATGGGAATTATCTATCAGCTGGCTATAGCAAAAATATTCGTGTAAAATAGGATTTATATATTAAATATATTTCTATTTCCGCAATAAGTGATTTATTTAAGTGGTGATATTCATAGCCCAGAAAATATGTAAAGATGTTAGTAATCCTTACCCACTGTGATGTAGATTTAGCGTGCGAGGTGTACTTTTCGATTAATTTATTTATGTGCGATTCAGGCTCTGATTAAGTTTTTTTGATCGTTTTAATTTTCGATGCCTCGTAATAATTGTTAGAGATTCAGAATTATGTCACTTTTGTTTTTACTATTCCTAATGTAATTTTCAAGATATTAAAAAAAACTCGATTTTACAATTATTTCACTGTTATTAGGCTTATTTTAGTTTTGTTATTATGAGAAATGTATAACCAAAATATTTATGTGTGATGTGCTGTTTGCCTTAACAAATTCCTATCGTTAGCATTAGTAACTTAAAATATTTCCTTTCAATTTTCCTGTAATTTTATAATTGAAGGGAATACAATTTCTCAAATTTTTGAATGAAGAGTTGGATGATTATATTATTCATTCATCAATTGACTTTTATGCACATTATTTACTCTGAAGCAAATCTTTTTACCTGATCATATTATTTTGCTTTTACATATATAAACTGCCATAGTTTTCTGTATCATTTATGTATTTAGTTCTTGTTTTAGTTAATTACATTGAATATTCTATATTTTTATTTTATTTTAAATTAGAATATATCCTTGGATTACTTGAGCAATAGCATGAGATATTTTATTACCAACAATTGGAAAGTTTGAAATTCATTCTTGTTAACCTTTCAGTATGTTGGTAATGATCAAAGAACTCTTCTTATTTAGAAATGTTAGGCATTTTTTCAATCATTTACTTTTGATTAGTATGGGTTTATATTATATTTGTGACAATTGACTATTTCATTTGCTGTGAAGAAGAGCTATTCCATTTTTATTGAACATATTTTTGGGTGAAAGAATTCCTATTTATGTTGGATTAAAGTGGTTTTTAGTCTGTATTTGAGTATAAGTTACAGATTATTTATTCTCTTATTAATTTTTTTCTCATAAATTATGCCTTGGCCTTTTTTTAGCTAAATGTTTAAAATTGTTTAAATTGTAAAAATTTACATTTACTTTGTTTAAATTGCTTCATTAAATGATGTAATATTTTAATGTTCTGCTTTTATGTTATCAATGTTGTTTGCTAAGTTTTAGATTTTCTATTTTAAATATTATTTGCCATTTGAGTGATTGATTGGTTTATTATTTTATAATTTTGGTGACACAATTTCTAGGAATTTTGAAACCATTAGGAAGAAATTTGTATTTTAATCTATTTTGGGTGAGATATGTTTTTTAGTGTAGATTTTTTAAATGAAAACATTATATCCTGTTATTATATAGTGTATTATATAGTGTTGAAGCAATTCTTATTTGTGATTGGAAAGTGAGTAATTTAATGATTATAAATGATCATAATATTATCAATACACAAAGGAAAATTTAATTCATGTTAATGTATCTTAGGATTTTTTAAATTGTGGGATTAAATATTGAAAATGCAAATGATTTATTTAATTGTTGTGTGACTAATTTTTAAGCAGTTAATTTGGCAAACATTAGGCATATTTATTCTTTTAAAACATACATTGTGTAGAAATAACAAAATGTAAATTGCCAATCTCATTGCATTTGGTTGCAGCACTTAATTTCTGATTGGGAACTAATCACTAATTTTTTGCTTGTTTTATTATTTTATCTCTCATTATTGTTTTCCTTTAATTTGATAACAAAGTGGAGATATTTCAAAATAATTTTATTTGAATAGTATCTAGTATTTATGTAATTTTGAAGAGAATATTTTTCTTTTTTTACAATTTGGAAATAAACATTAATTCATCAGTTCTTGTCCACTTTTTACTTTCCTCCTCAAACTTTTGATATATTTTGTTATCATCCTGTAAGCATGCATTAGTCAAATAATTGATAGATACGATTTTTTTGGTAAGGGATGAGGTATCCATTCAAGATAGATTACGGGCCTTAATGTAGAGCGTCATTTTATGTAGTCGCGCGATAGTTTTATAATAGAATCTTTATTTTAATTTTTTTTATCGTCACGTTAATATTATCATTTAGAGTTTTTCATTTTCAGAATTCAGTTGTATTTCCCTAGTATGCCAGCTGGTTTATACGTACTCCGTAGGCGTTTATTTCGGTATTTTCCCGATCAATGCGGTATTTCTCAATTACTCACCATCCCTTAACGTGTCCAGCAGTAGAGGCATTCACTCCGATAGCCGTATCGGCAGAGGGGGTCATACCAACAGTAGATTCCGAAATTCAGTGGATTCGGGGGCGATGTTGATTGTTTCATCATGTTATATACTCCTCTGTTGTTTGGTTGCGAGAAAAGCGGCGTATTCGGTAGGAGAAGCTCTTATCGCCCTTTCCTTTTATCTCCCAGAGATATCCGCCAGTCGATCGGCAATTGTCTGCTCCGGCCTCATTGCCAAGCTGCGCTCAGTTCCTGCATTAATTTTCGTCCTCTTGTGTTAAGAAGGTTTCTTCATTCTTTGTTCCTCAACCTCTCAGGCTAAACCTTTTTTCGCCGCGGGCGATTTTCCCTCTCCACGTCTTTTGAAAGCTATAAAACTTCGCTTTTTCCGGGGCAGAACCAGAGGCTGTCGATAATTCAACGCGCGGTGCCACGGTTTCAGTACAGGAATCAATTTAGCCAGTAATCTGAGCCCTCCGAAGTCAATCGGTCGGAATCTCGGTAGATTATCGTAGAAGGCGGTATTATCTCGCTCGGAGCGGATTTTATATCCGAGGAATGTAGTAATTGAACGTCTTATCCGGTCCAGCTTATTTCACAGTTAATGCGGGATCAAGTTTGATGGGTTGCGTAGAAAATGGGGTTTTAATTTTATCGAGATTAAAGACTTTAATATTGTCAAATGGAGATTGCAGTCTATAATTGTTCTCTTGGAGGTGTCCATTCTTGAGGTAGTTGGTTGGAGGAGTCTTTTTCAAGGCGTATTGGTATTAATTGGATATTAATTCGTGATTGGTTCTTATCTCTAAAATAAAATTGTTTTATTAGAATGAAATATATGCTATTGGACCAGAATTAGCATTTTTTATTTGAAACACTTTCGTATTAGAAGGAACCTGTTAAATGTATCCGTAAAATTATTTTTTTATAAATTGAACTCGTTCTTTCGTTATTAATGATCAGTAAATTAAGATCGATTCTTCATTATTTGTAAAATATCGTCCCATTCTTTTTCATTTTCCGGATATTAAACCTTTAAATTCGTTCGTCTCTTTCGGAGTCTTCTTATATTAAGGGAAACGCTCCGATCCGACGCGCCTACTGTTTCGCACGTTATTAATTAGGAGTTTGATTGGAGGATCCGAGTGTTAATGAACAAGGTGTTTAATCTGCAGTCGGCAACGTCCTAGTTAGAACTCCGATTGTTCGGAGGGGTGTTTTAGAACGAAGAGAATTAAGCCGAGCGAAAAATTTGTGTTTCTGCGAACGGTAGTTTGGCTGATTGCTTCCACGTGTCGTAATCAATCCGATTCAATCCTAACTCTTCACTAGTTTAATGCTGGAAAACGGTGTGAACCAAACAGAATTTGATCTGTTTCTGGAGCATTGTTTTTTGAAGGATTTGAATCTTTTTATTAATCAGTTAAACACGAAATTAATGGGATTTACTTTTAATATACTTCCGCTCAGGGAAGGGTTTACTGCTTCGTTTTCCTATCGTAATTTTTCACGTCAGTTCATCCATGTGAAATCCACATATACTACTATAACAGCGAAGGAATTGAAATTTTACCGTTAACTTACTATTTATATATGTTAATCTAGTATATAAACTATTCTTCATCACGTGGTCGATGCACGATTCCATCCTCTCATTACATTACTACGTTGCGTGTTATTTTAAGTATGATGTAATAATCACGAAGAAGCACGTAATGAATTAATACAAATATCTTAATGCATACATAAGCGAAGGTGGCCTTTTTAATTAGTGTATGTATATAATGTGTTTAGGATTAATATATCAATAGTATTTCCTTTGTAAAGTAAAAGGTCGTATGATACGACACGTCCTATCTATTCATGTTCTATAAATCGAATTTTCTCCCATCTCCCGTAAGCTACCTCACCGCAGAGATGGAGGTTATCTCGCAACTATCCCTTTTCCCGTCATGATGATTATAACCCCTCCGTAAACGCGACGTACCTAAACGCCTAGGTATCTACTTATCGGAGAATTAATTAGAATCGGTCTGTTCCTCGGAGGGGATGTTGATGTGGGCTTAGGAAGGGTTTCAGGGTTCTGAGAGATGATCTCGTTGTTTCATACCTTATGAGGAAACGACTCGTATGTTTTGTCGGGAAAACCAGTCGCGATTATCCGAGCTGTAGTATCTTCGAGGTGACACTGTTTTTTTAGTTATATGAGAATACTGGAACTGCCGTCGCTTTTGTTGTTTTTTGGTTGAATTAGAATCAATCGTATTTTTCTGGCGAGATCGAGGTGGTATGAAAGATGAAAATTTTCTTCCATCTGGCCCGAAAATTAGGATTATACGTTGAGAAGTTCAATTTGAGTATTTGATTTTTTCTAAAAGAAGGATCCTAGGTTTTTGTTCGGTATCCAGTGCGATAGATATATATTTGATCCAAAATGTGTACTGATTTGGTACATGTATAATAAAGCTAATTCGTTTTTTCTTTTACTTCCGAAATTTCTAACATGTTAAAATCGAATATATTTCGATAATATTGTAAAAGATAAGTAGATTGCAGGTTAGATTCAGGAATCGAGCTTTTTCGGTTCAGTTTCTATTTTGGCACTGCATAATATTTTTAAAATTTTATTTTACGTTACATTATAAATCGTCTCAGATTTTTTCTAAAATTAGAATATAACTGCTATTTATTTCTAATTTTGCGAAAGTAATTTAACTCGTTCGTAAATATATTTCTAAAATTCACCAAATGAAGACCCAAGTTGTACATTAGAGATGTATTTTCACGAATGAGCGTAATATATAATATACTTATTAATTAATTAACACGAGACAAAAATGAAATGTGTTATAGTTTAATTAAATTTAGTATGATAAAAAAACTTGAAAGAGAAATTCGCCGTTAACAGAAGCCGAAAGTATTTTCGGTTGTCTTCAGTTTCAATTTTCGGTGACATCGTTTCGAAAGAGAAAAAAACCTTTCATTAGGGAATAAAACGTGCTTCAATTTCGATATAAATCGCCAACAGGTCTTTCGAAACACTACTGAAACGACGTTTCCAATCTCCCAGCAAAACAGTCAATCGTTCGATAAATATTTATGTCCTATTCCAATTTCTCCAGTAGGAACGCGGGTGAAGATTTCTTCATACTTCGATATACGCTGTCAATAGGAAGGGCTTCCATTTACACGGTTTTAGGCGATTCTCCTGCTAAATTCGATTTCAATTGTTTCTCCCGGAATTCCAGTCCGTTTTTGTTTGAGTTTATTATTAGTTATATGCTAATGGACACAAGCAGTTTCCCAAGTTCGGCAGTCCAGCGTGTTGTAGCATCTAAACAATTTTTATCAGTAGCTTTTTATCGGGTTCTTTTGGCGAAAGGTCATCTATTCTTCCGCGATTTTATTAGATTATTCTGTTGTTTCTTTTATCGTAAACTCGGCTCCAAAAAGGCCAAACCGTTAGACCATTAGAATGATAAACGGGTTTGGAGAGCGGTAGTAGAAACACCGACCTCGAACTTTTTCCCGCCAAAAATAACGATTAGATCGATCGAACGCGGAAGGGCGATTTATATCGATTGTAAACGGATCTACGTGTTTCCAAGGATTCGAGTATATTTTTGTTTTCAGAGTGTAAGTTCCTATCGGAAGTTATTGGAATTAGCATTCTACAGAAAAAGAAACGTCTAAATGAAAGGGTTGACTGAAGAAAAGAATTTTTCGTATTATTTACGATATTTTCTAGGAATAGCTTGTTTTGATCTTCAGCTATCATAAATTAGCACTGTACGGGTAAAAGGAGAAATACCTAAAGAAACGCTGTCGGTTGTGTAAGGAGTTGTGAAACATAAATAAAGTGATTATATCGGTGTGAGTCGATGGTTCCGTTATTGATGTTATTAAGAATGAAGTAATAACTGAATGCATTGCTGTATGGTTGCTGTTGAGTGGAAATTGCCCCTTAATTTATTACGAAATACGGAGCCCTGATAATTATATCATCCAGTTTATAATGGAAAGGTATACGCTTGATATTTTGCCTGTATATTTGTTTTAAATGTACCACGTTTAGATTAAATAAATAATAAGTTCTGTGTTTTTTATTTTGAAGGGTGTTTAGATGGAAGAATGTTATATCCCATTCAATTATGCATGATTATTTTCCGACATAAAATAAAGCATTGACAGATACATAATTGACGTCTATCATGGTTAGATTAAGAGGTATCTCTTTAACTACTTGTAACTTTTTTATAAATTGATGCCTGTTATTAAGGTATCATGATTCTTTACATAATGATGCTCATTTGAAAAGAAAATGCATAGTTAAAGTTCAGTTCGTGTAACATTCTTACACATAAAATTACAAATACTCAAAACTCTGTTAAGCTGTTCACGGAGCTTAATTAAAACGAAATATGTTTTTAATATTTTAAATTTATAGTGCTAAGAGAACGTAGTTCCTATAGCTTATTACACTGAAGAGAACGTAATATAAATTTTCCAACTTTAAGATAGGAAAGGGGCTTGAGTGATCCGTCCGGCGTTTATATATATAAATAAATTTTCTCGTAATTTTTAGAATGATATTTCATATTTTCAAATAGTTAAAATTATGATGTACACGTGTGGCATTTATTATACTGTTTAAGGATTCGAATCAATATTTCTACCTTTACGCAAAAATGTGTTAAAACTCGTGCTTAGAATTATCGTGAGTAGCAGATAAATTTTCGTAGTTTTTCGAATAGAAATTCTATCGTAATTTTCATTTGATACGTTTTTTTCAAGACGGGAATGCCAGTTTCATATGCTTCCGCAGGAACTTTTCGCACACAGGTGGTGTACAAATCCACCTCGAAACGTCCCAACCAGAATTCCACTCTCGTCTCGAAAATGTGTAAAAACGCAAGCCGAAGCTGGAACAGAGTTCGGTTGTTAGTTTCGGTGGATTTATGTCGATGAGATTTGTTTGCTCCCGCATTTTCACCTTCAGAAATGGCTGTCGACTTTAATGGCGAACCGTTATGAAACATCTCGCAAATGGGGCGTAACAACGAGAAAATTTTAGACTCGTCTTCGTCAAAATACGTTCAGAGATCGGAGATAATTTTTACTTCGGAAAGCGTGAAGGACATTTACGTACATTAAAATGTTTAAAAACGAAGGCTGTTGTAATTCTATTCAGTTGCCATGGTTCATGGCGGTGTGCTTACACTCGTTTTTTTTCTGTTCTTAGTGATTTCTAATTTGTCCAGAATTAAACCCAGTCTGTGTAGAATTTTGTTTAATTTTGTCTCAGACTATGACGTGAAGCTTTTATTCGGCTGCAGCGTCCGTACGTTTCTGGTGGAGCATTTCTCGTGGGAGACTACTAATATTCTGCTCGCCTTGTAGCAGGAAAATGTCTCTTAAAGGTGCGGTACTCACAATATTCCCTCCCACCAAAATGCTGTTGTGAAATAAACTATCCACCAAGATGCATCTTTAAATAAGATAGATACGACAGCTGTTTGGAAATCGTGTAGAAACTTAGAAGCTTAAAATGCGTTGAATTCTCGCGATATTGCTCTTTAATTTTGGTTTAGCTCTTACGTCTGTTGTTGGCGTTACCGTAAAAAGTAAGAGAAACCGATTTCTAACGCTATGTTATGTATGAAATTTTTATTTGTAATATAACTTATACAGGAAAATCCCATTTAATGCGTGGTAAATACCTTCGCCAATACGATATTATAATATTTTCGTTGGTTTTTGTAACTAGGGGAAGGATCGATTTAATTGCCTCGTAAATGACCCTAATTTTAATAATATTTAAAGTGAGAACTATTTGATTAATATGAAGGTATTTAAAGCAGAAATGTTATTGCTACCTAATACTTTCTATTGGGCACAAGGAACGCATAATTTCAGTATCAGATCCATTCTACTACTTTTTATCTGTTATCAGATGTCATTTTAGAGATAACGATTGTAGAATGCCAAATATGTACCAATCAAAGTGTACATTTTAGATAAAAGTTCCCCTTATTGCTTCAGTTTTATATAATTTTGATTTAAAGGTAATACCTTAAATATACCTACCTTTATACCAAATTTTATTTTTGTTTTTCGAGCAAGTTTCGACTATTATTCTTGGTTGCTTAAAAGTTACTAAAACAGTTGGTCTTTTATGAACTTGGTTCAGGCCTAAATAGTTCATGAATGAAATGAAATTTTATATACTTATCGATTAGCAAATGTCATATTCTTGTCCCTTTAATATGGTTTGATAATTTATTAGTGCCGGAACTCAATGTTAACTCACATTGAATCTTATTTCAAACGAGGCGTCTAGTTTTGTCGATAACTCTACATTGAATCACATTAGCAACAACTTTTTTAATCCGAGAACTTGTTGGAAAAATGTATAGCTACACACTAATTCTTTATAAATTGTCCATCTGAGGACGTAAAAAACACGTCTCAATATTTTATCAATTTCGTTTCTTTTTATAAACTTTGATATGATGCTTATTTTTTACGTATCGGCTCTGCAACAAGATTGAGATGCGACTGTCGTCAATGGGTTGGGAAATTTTTGGTTTATCTCATCTTCGATAATTTTTAAATCAAATATATTTCTATAATTGTATTACAGTGACTCTGTAAGTTTATATGCTGTACATAGTATCCATACTATAACTGGTACACGTAGAATATTTTGTGTGTGTAGAGATAATCTTTTCTATTCGTTTGATCCATTGCTTTTTATTTTTATACCAAATTCTCTGCAGAATAATCATGAATTAAATCCTCATTAAATGTTTTTCTGTTTATGAAATGGTTATGATCCTCGATATGTTTAATTTTTCTGGAATCATAGCATATTAGGATATAGTAACCGACATGACGTAGGAAGTTCCGGATTAGAATCCCGGTCATATTGAACTATTAATATGTCCTTTTTCCTAAAGAATTGTTTAATTTGGCTGTAAGTAATTTTGGTTTCGTTTCACCATTGATGGGATATGTTTATTATTTATTATCGGGATGGATATTAAATTTAACTCTTTACTAAGTTGTCTCTCGTGAATGAGGTTGCGTAAAAATATAGATGTGCGAGTGATAGAATGCATCTTTTTTGGTCACTCGTTATCAAAGCACGTCGTAGTACAATTTATCGATAATTCTTCTCTATTTGTGTCCATTCGTTCGCTTCGAACACCCGTCCCTTTGCGGGAAGCACCTGCGAATTGCTTCACTCTTCATTCAGTACAGTGAGACTCGATTCATCTCCATAGCAATCGGTAATCAGCGCTTGAATAATCACTTACAGGTAGAGCTGAGTACTGCACGGACACCCGATAGTCTTTTTGTTTCTAAAACGATCGAAATTTCAATAGCAAACGGAGAAAGAACTTTTTGCCGCTAATTCGATTCGAACTAGGAACCGAAGTGTTTTGTTTCTCGTAATTCAACGCCTCTTTTAATTCCCATCCCATACATCGTCACTCGACCGAACGCCCTCATCTCCAACAGTTCGCGCCTGTTACGCGCGCGGTGATAAAAAATTTAACGAGCCGCACTTCTGAAAGCAATTCGCGGTCACGCAAGATAAAATTAGAGGCGCATTCGGTCGCAGGGCGAAAATTAAAGTCCGTATAATGGCGCGTTATCGAATCGCGTAAAAAGTCGCATCAACGGACCGGACCGAAAATGGCACCGCGAAACAAAGGGTGTAGGTTCCCACAGCGGTCGACGGAAGCGCCGCAAATGCACGCGAGAAAATGTTTCATCCGTAAACAAAACCTCGCATCTCTTCGTTCGTAGGAGGCGCGAGCGAACCGTGCATGAGTCGGTCGCTATTGCTATACGTATCCTTCCAGATTCTCTCTCTTTCTCCTCCATAGCTTTCCCACTACCTCCTCATCTCCCCTCCATCGCCCGCTCTTTATCTCCGGCCTTGTCCTCCCCCCCTTTCCACGCCTTGTTTTATTGCTACTTGGAAAGTCCAGCGGTGGTGATCTTACGCCTGTATCTCTCTGCGGTCCGGGTGTCACATGCAGAATTCGTGCCTGTTGGAGTGCTGCCATGGAGGCAAGTGCGGTGCTTACTTACGTAATTCCCCGGATGTGTCGTTTTTTTAAAGACAACCGCCCTGCGTTTGTGTTTTGTTTTTGGATGAAGGTGTTCTTCGCCTCACGACTTCCGCGTGCTTTTACGAATTTCCGGTGCTTGGATTGTGTATGATCTTTTTGGATTTATGTTGCTGGTGATGTGCTCGATGCAGTGTGTTCGTGTTTTAGTTCTGTGACGTAATTATTTTCTGTGTTCAGAATTCAGTTTTAACGGTGATCATACAAGGTGCCCTCAGCGTATATCCACTTGTAAGATCTGTATCTTTTTTTTTCGTTCGGAAGTCTCTGTACATCATCGATGGGATGTGATTATAGTTCGTAAAATTTTTCCGCGGTTCATTAGCTGTTTTCCGCTCGTCAGCCATATCGCGGTACAGAAGTGCTATTCTGGGTTCTTAGAAGTTTTGGGGAGTGGGGAGGAATCTCGCCGGTGGAAGTTTCCCGTCAATCGATTCCGTAACGCTCTGCTGTAGATAATCAGATCGTTATCGTTCCAATCGTAATCAAAGTTTTTCAACTTCTAGTTTGATGTGTGATAATTCTGAAGACGTGGTATCAAAATTTCCTCTGCTAATGTGTTTTAGTCTGCTGGCTGCTGTTAGGTAGTCGTGCTGCATTTCCCCCTGCTGTTGGTTTAGTTTGGGACGGATTTATAATAACAGTTGCCTTTATGATTGATTTATACAATGCATTTTGAAAAAGTACACATTCGTCCTGATTTTAAATCTAAATTTCCTTGATACCAAAGTCGTTTCAGTAGATATTTTGTGATAAATATTGGATAATACTGAAATTATTAATTTGATACACATGTATTCTCTTGTAATTTGAGTGTACATCGTTGTTAATTGTGGAAGAAATTCGGAGCTCTATTCCCATGGGTTAATTCATTTATCGTAATTACAGCAATCATCATAAATTTCTCTTTTCGTTGGAAAAACCTCGTCACTTAACCTATATCTATGGTTCTAGAAACACAATCCTAACGAATCGAGTCGAATATTTATACATGTACTTAAAATTAATTAGATAAAGTATAAACTACAAAATGAATCTTTTTATCATGAGATACCGAAGCTCTAAAAGAATTTTTGAGTTGAGTAACTGATGGAGTTAAAGATTGACAGCATCTCAAAGGATGATTGTCATTTGATATCAAAAAGTCAACGTGAACTCACTTATCGATACCAATCGATATTTTAGATTCGACAGTTCGATATCATCATCGATTATATTTTTAGGCAAATACTTCGATACTAGTATTTGATTTTTTCCATACGACTTACCGACTGTTTAAAATGATTCGACGTTTTTAATCATTCGGTTGTGACAGTCGAGTCGATCGTAGCATCGTTCTAACAGATTTCGAATAATTTCGCATCAGCACTTTCGAGAGCAATTCTTTCGCGCATCTTTCTACTAAATGAACCGTAACGGTTTGACGCGCAGATAAATCCACGCCTTTGTTTCGCCGCAGCGTTCGATTAAGGTTTCATCATTCGCGCGATGCCATTTCCACTTCAGGCCGTTTACGCGGCTGTCATAAACACAGGGTCTTAAGCGAAGTACCCCTAAATCGTGTCGATTTTAGGTTTTCGTATTTTACGGCGTAGCGGTTTATTCCCATCCATAGGCAGTCCTCGGAACTTCAAGGGAAGAGTATTTCGGATCGATGGTTGCAAAAATGACGAGATATATTGTATGTGAAAGGACAAATTAAAATAGTCTATGAGTGAGGGTGGGCGGAGTCCAAACAAGCCTGGATTTTGATTGAATTGAGAGAAATTGATTTTAAATACCTTTTAACTTCTGTTTTTTTCGATTTTCAAAATATCCATCTAAAATCGTTTGTCAGCATAGCTAGGATTTTGATTATTAATTAGTAGATCAGTGGATTGGATTCTGTTAATGATTTTTTTATATTCTTTCTATCTTTATTTTTTACGTATTTTTTCGAGAATTATCAATGTTACGTGATACCTTATATGAGCATATTTTTTGTTAAAGGAGCAGGCATTTGTAAGTATGTTCCTTAAGTTGTATATAACCTAATAGCCTTTTCCTTCTATACGATATTACTGCAATTTATCATGGAGAATGTTATTTGATGGACAAAGCCCGTTTCACAATCTGGATGTCAACTTTCGTACAGAATAGGTCTCACGATTTTCCGAACATCCATCTTAAATGCGTTCCTCGTCACATCACTCATCCGTTCGCAATCTACTCTTATACGTATCTCAGTATTTATTTATAGATTTCAGAGATCCGCCTTTTCGGGATGGAAAGTTACTCTCTCTCCCAGAAAAGTTGGTCTTTTTTTCAATCCAATCACCGTTCCACTATCTATCTCCTATATCAGAGCTTGTAGATAAATTCTTCCGATGCGAACAGTCAGGGAGATGAATGACTGTCGTTGTGTCTTCTTTCCAAGCATCATCGCAGCTTTCAGATGGTCGAGTGCGCGAGGAGAGTTCTGTGTCATTTGTGTTGCAAGGTGAGTCCCCACCGAGGTCTCGTAAGCGTTAAGGTCGCTGCGATCAGCTGATTCGTTCCAAGATCTCTCACGTGGTAACGAAGGTTTCCCACTTCGATCCAAAGCGTTTATATTGAGGAAGACGAGGTGTTCTCCAGAAGATACCCTAGCCTAAGGTCATCTCTCTTGCTGTAATCCCAAATAGGACGGTTGCTCTAGTGTCGGTGCTTTTTAATCAGTAGCCAAGTACTTAGGATGGTTTAGTAAACCCAGTCGATGTTTGCCCAAGATTAGGGTTGCTGACCTAGGCGATAAGGTGTTTAATATCTCCAGGCGGCAGTATATATAGCAGTATAGCACTAGTCCAACCAAAAGTGTGAGAAGCGTATGTTTATATAACTGATTAAAATAGGTCAAAGTATGAAAGTTTTTGTTGCGAAACTCGGTTGATGGTTCTGTTAGCGTGATTGATTTACGTTTGTTAGTTTTCTATTCTCTTTTTCACTGCTTTATTGATTCTCCAATTATAATTTCTTCTCGATTAGCTTTTATTATTATTTAATTTCGTCTCAGCTTTTCTTAGTGTAGAAAGAGCCTTTAAATAGCGATATGTCTATGAGTTGTTGAGATGGAAATTTGTTTATTGGGTTATTATTTTTGTTGTGTTATACACTTGTATAGTATCCTTGATATTATACTTTTATTCACAGATTATTCTCGCATCGAAATTGATGCGTGTGAATATTGTTTGTTTGAATTTACTCGAAAGTTTGTGAACAGTAACAACTCCGTTTTTTTTATTGTCCTAATATATTGTTTAATTTTCAAATTTTACGTAAGTTTGTTGTTTCCGAGTGCAATTCAGAATTAGCGTGTGTGTGTGGAATTAATCGATATTCAGGATTACAATAATGTGAAATAAGTGTAAATTATTTTCGTGTTGTTATAAGTGTTAGTAACGTAAAATCGGGGAAAGTAATTACTCAAATTTTACTTATAATTGTTCCGAGTGTTTTTCAGTTTAAGGTTATATATAAACAAGGAAGTTCCAAACGCAGTGTTCTTGCACCCAGTCACCGCTCACGGAAACTGGAATAAGTTTATCTGAGAACTTCGTCCTTCGAGTTTTTAAAGATGCCAGATTACTACGTTTCGCCTACAATTGACGTTATCGCTCGAAGATTGGATTCAAACAATGGGAATCAGTGTTTTCCGAGAAAATTTTCTAACGCGGACAATGGACGTACTTGGAAAACGTAAAGGTCGGTACGAGAAGAGCGAACGTCTGTAAAAAGAGGCAACCGATAGATTTGCTTCGTCGGTTGCTGCAATCACAGTGCGAAGGGGGCGTGGCCTTCAGAAATCACACCGACCTGAAAGAAGGAAGCCGCCGTGATTACAGCAAAGATACTACAGCCCCGCTCTTCCTATGACTCTATTGAGGATGGGTTTCGCGAAGTCACGACCAGTTCGCAGTTCGATGGTTTCGGCGCAAATTTTGTTCGCGTGAGAAATTTTTTTACGTGATGGGGAGACGTTTCTCAAATGGGATGCTATCTGTGTGTATCTCTCGATCATTTACAGTGTGACACAGGATGTAGGTCTCACCAAGGACTGGGTATTTTTTTGTTGTTCTGTGCCTTCTTTTGTTAAGTTTTTCATAATAGTTGATTATTTCTGTTCCATCTATGCTTCGCTCATTTAGTTCACGTTCAATATTATCCCTAAGTGGGTATCGGAGAAATTTATCAGTTTCAGTGAATAGTATATATAATCAAATGTTCTAATGATGTTCCCTAAGTCTTTATTAGAGGTAATGTGAAAGCTTGTTTGAATGGCTATGAACAAAAATTATGAGATATTGATGCTGTGTGAGATTCTTCTTTGTGAATTCCATTATTCCGTCTATCTCATTTCATTATAGGAAGAGAAAGTATGAATAGGAAAAGGTCTAAATGTTAAATGAACAAACGAACCTACATTCATGTTTTACATTGAGTATCTCTTGTTTGTAGAAAATGAAAGGTCAGAGCGTACAAAATGTGTGAACAGAACTAGCGGATTGTAAATGTAAAATAGCTCGATATTCAAAACAGCTTACACAAGAACGCCCACGACTTCCCGTATGAACGTTGCTGGACGTAACGGTACGATGTCCTAGGGAAAGTATATTCAAATACAGCTTATTTTATATATTTTACTCTAATCTTCTATTTATTATTGTATTCTTTTATTGTTTATTTTTATGCTATATTAGTTTGGATACATCACGGATGAAATGGAACAGAAAGTGTAGTATTGTGATATAAAGAAATCAATTGTCAGATGATTAAGATAAAATTTGGGCTCAACCACCAGTTTTATAGTGCGTCGCGGTATAGATTTATCCCTTATAATAAAAGATGAATTCTGGATTGGAATTTACGACCATTAAGAGATTAATTTTCGTTTTTTTTATCGCTAAAGCCTTAAAATCATCATCAGCCGTATATAACCCGCTATATTTTGAGTTTTAATAAGCTACACGGCTCGGAAAATCAGTGCTGCAAATATTTTATTCTCTTTTTTTGCGCTAAGCTTTGAGAAAAAAAATTCCTCGGCTCAAATTCATTTCTTATGCTTTCTTTTAGGATTTTCGATTCTAAATATTCGAAAAATGCTGGAAACTTTATAGTATATTTAATCAATATTAAAGTTTTAAAGGTCTAATTTGTGGATTGGAACCATAAAGAAAAATCTTTATAGTCTGAAGATGTAGGTGTGTATAAGAAACTAGTTGGCTTTTTTATCTTATTCTATGGAAGCTAAAATGAGTATTACGTTTAATTCAGAATTATGCGCTAATATGAACGAAGAAATTTCGTTAAAACAGGTTAGATGTACAGGATTGAAACAGGAGTTTTTTGTGAATGTTCGGTTTTTCTATCGATTCAGTCTTAAATCCGGGTAAAAACAGTCGGCTCTATGTTCCCTTTCACAATAACCGTGGGGAATGAGTTAAATATGACTAAAGGTCGCGTATTTTCTTCTTTCGAATGCATTATCTCGATGAAATTCCGCGGAAGAGAACTCTTTGTGAAAACACTCGACTCGGCGAAATACCGAAACTTCTAAAGCAGCCCTTTGAAGATGACGTTTTTATTATTCAAATAGAAGATAGATTAAGTTCATCCAAGTTGATTAACGGTACTGTATTGTTAGGCAGAAGAGTGCATCAACGCCGTACAGTAGCGAATAAATTCTACCGAATCTCTCTTAGAACGCAAATTTCGCTCGTTCACCAATTTCGTTTATCGTCTCTTAGCGGATCTGGTTTCGTGCATCGCGTCACGTATTCAGGGAAACGTAACGTCACGGGTGCTTTTCTCGCAAAATTTTCGCGGGATGGGTATTGTTCGGGAATATACTGAATGGAACGCATCTTCGTCCATTGGGGAGACCGTATCGAACGAAACCATAGCGATTTTTTTCCTACTCGAGTGTGGGAGTGTCTTTCGTTCTGTCCCAAGTTTTTTTAGGACGATAAACTGCCGATCGTAACGTGTAACGAGATGCGTATAAATTGAGGTTTTTTACGGAATGTAAATGGTTCCTGGGATGTATATCATTGGGATAACGTGTCCCATTATGCCGTAACATTGGAAGACGAGTCGTATTTGTCAATGCCGAGGAACGAGTAGTATATGGAGTGAAAAGACGAGATTAGGCTCTCGATAACACTTCTACGTGGGAGCTAGTGTTTCTATTCGGAGTTGCGAAGAGCCAGTGCATTTTATTTCCGCTCCATTACCGCTGTGAAATGTGCAGCTTCTTATCACGTGAAAGCCCCGGTGGGTGGTAGGCAAATTCCTACGAAAATGCTCTCGATGTATTCGGAAGGCCTTTTTAAAAGTCGGTTTTGCCATGTATCCCCTAGAAGAATGTTTATATTCAGGTATTTTTCATGTTTTTCGTGATTTCTGCCAATTAGAAGAGAGAGAGCGAAGTATTCGTTCAAATTTCGCGAATTTGCGATGTTTTTTTTTTTTTCGATTTAATAGTATATCACTTATAAACGAAAATCTAAAGTAGACGGTGTTATTTTTGAATTTAGTTCACAGGTAGTGTAAGTTTCAAGGTTACAAGGAGTGTAATATACGTTAACCTGTTTGAAAGGTGCTAGTTTATTTCGACTGTCACTGTAACTGTCTTTGCAGAATTTACGAGTAGGTTTAGCGATTGCCTTTAGTATATTTTTACGTCGCTGTTAAGAAATTTGGTGCTTCAATTACCTTTTGTTAATGGCCTTCATTATCTACATCTATTCAAGTATGTTTTCGAAAAGTAAAAACAAGAATTCCAAATTGCCGCTTCAGTTTTAAAAAATTCGCGACTTTTTTTTTAGTCCCGAAAAATGTGATTCTGGGTTCTTGAATACCTGCTAATGAACTCGGCCATAAAGCCGGTTAAATATTAACGGGACGGTTTTTTTTCGGAGACCCTAAACTGCAGTGAAGGGAAGTGGAGAATTTCGTTTCAAGATGTGAAAGGGCTCTGGTATTTAGCGCATGATTTATAGATGCTGTGTGAAGAACGTAAATTTGATGGTATGAACATCATTAGGTATTGTTGAAAGAAATCCGTCAGCTTTTTTTGTTTCGCGCTTTTATTCTTTTGTTCAGAGAGAGAAATTATATCCTCATTCCTTGGTTTTATTTTGTGGGTACGGTATCAATATTAGAAGGCACTCCTTTGCTAAACTTGATTATAAGGTCCTTGAGAAATCTCATTGAGTATCCACGTTCCTTCCCGATTATCATGCTGTCAGAATGTTCTCCTTTAAGCGCTGATATTGATTTAATAGTCCCGAGTTCGATACCGGCGGTACCCCAGTTTTACGACGAAGGGTTCGTAATCTATAAGGTTTCCTGCTCAAGAATTTCATGCCAGAAGTTACATGTTTGTTGCTAATCAGCTGTCCTTAAAAGTAATGGAAAGGCTAAGATATGGATTTATGAATGATGGTGTTTCGCAATTTTTCATCTGTTTTATGCGCACTAGTTTGAATCTTAATTCGTAGCTTTAGTAATACCTTGAGTTAAATAAATTATGGAGGGTCATTGATCTATTTCTTTTAAGCTTCAGAAGAATTTTTATTTCTCTTATATTTATTATCTTAATTTATTGTTGTTTTTCAATGCTTTTCCGTCTTAAACTACGATATTTGCTGTATATTTATTGCAATTTATTTTTCGACTATTGTTAAATTTTTAAGTCGTTAAGTATTTGGATTATATAATAGTAAATTGGCTTGATGACAATTTACATCTATTCGAGGTGGAAGGTTTTAGCATTACTTTTTAATTAGCGATCAGTTCAATAATCACTCCTACAGGATTTCGTGGAATTAAACAAAGTTTAAATGGAGTCTTCAAGAAAATTTTATGTACCATTTAAGATTTTTTTATAATTGTTAGAATGCTATCATATTTTAGTGCATTATTAGCTGTTTAACCCTCTTACTGCCAGCGGGCCGATATATCGGCCCTCGCTGGTTGTGCGAAAACTGCCAGCGGGCCGATATATCGGCCCGACTTATTTGACACTATTTATTTCGTGATTGTGAACATTTTAACGGCTGCCGTCTCATTTAATACACATGTGCTGTATCTCTACTGCTTACTTTATCTAACTTTTATGGTTTCACCTTACCTTGCGATACATTTTGATATTTTACAGTGATTTTTCCTCGTTAATTCGTCCGGATATTTTCGTTACTTTGGGCCAGCGTCATCCTGCACAGTATTATCTTTCGTGTTTGTCGCAAGTCGTGCTGAACTGTTTTCTTGTGGCTCTAAGTATTTGTTTTAGAGTATCAGTTTCCAGCTAGATAAGTAAATATTCATTTTTGGCCCGCCTATTTTTATATAAGCAAAACCGGGATATACAACCCGGATCTTCAGAGACGTACCTCAAAAAAACTTATAAAATTGCCAAATGAAAAAGAAAAGAACTGTTGTATGTGTAGTGAAAGAGGAAAAAAGGAATAAAATAAAGAACAATATGCAGAACTGTGCGGGGAAAATGCAAAAAAAGGACTTCTTGGTGAATGCTTCCATAAGCATAAGTGCGCTAGCTGATGGGACCGTGAGTGTAGAGTCAGATAAAATATTTTATATCTCTGGCAAAAATAGTTTTATCGCTATTAAACTTTACCACGGGTGAGAAAACTAAATAATATCAAAAACTATTATAATTTTATTCCACGTATATAATATTTTATACATCACAAAGTGAAAAAAACGGAGAATTTTGGGTTTTTACATATATTATAATTACTTTGTTATTATTTTTCTTCATGAAAATTTAACTAAACCCCAATAATCCATCTATGGTTCTAAACTATAAATATATCTTTAGCATTGGGAAAAAATCTAGATAAATTAAATAAAGTTTAGTAGCTGAAATAATTTAGAATCTGAAATCCTTCATATTCCGGAAAATAGCCCTGGCAGTCTTCGCACATCCCACCCGAAATGGGCTGGCAGTAAAAGGGTTAAAAAAGGGTTTTAAGATAAATCGGTAAAATTTTCTGTATATTTGTTATTGACTTTGAGGATTATATATTATATTGTTGTAATCCATAATATTTTACTGTCATTTAACCAAGAGTACAACCGGAAATGCGTTTCACTAGTAACTGAATCGCTCACACAAATCACATCGATCGAATGAAAATAAGTACATTTAAAGTTGAATCTGATGCTATAATCTGAGCGCATCTTTAAGTTCCAGACGCTTTTCGCATCCCGTCATTTAAGACTCGTCTAAGGAAAAGGTTCATTTCAAAGAGCACGTTAAAGGGATAGTCGGAGAGAAATCACAAAAGGGTAGAGTATAAACATGAAGTATGTTCTGGTACACCGCAGCTTTACAAGATACCTTCCAACTACCACAGGGGCAGGGAAGGAATTTTTGGAATTCCACTAACATCATCCTGTTTCGGTAGGGTCAGAAAGGATAATCTACCTCACTCCTCACCTTGACCATCTCTCTTCATTACATTTCCGAAGATTTTGGTGGCTTTTGTGGTGCGTGGGTAGTTTAATCAGGCCCGAACATTGAATTATTTTCCCTTAGAGCTAGATTTTTTTCAATATAATCCAAGTTTTATCCAATCTTGTTTCTTTTAATCGATTGAGAATAACGATATATATCGATAGTAAATATCGGTATGCATCGATTGCGTTATATCGATATAAATCGATTTATAATATCGATATATCGATAATTTTGAATTTTAAGTTTTTAATTATTATAATATATTTTGTTATAAGATTTGACGAATTGATGTATGAAAATTAAACTAAGTTATTCGAGGCAATGTAGGTGTGTGCGTTTGGAGGAACCACCCTCTGTGTCTTACGTTCGCGCCATTCCTACGGGAGTGGAATTGTTCCGAAATCACATCCCTCGTCGAAGCTTATGGATTTTACCCTCTCCCCCACCACATCATCCCTCCTTTTTTTGGTTTGTCTCGCTTTCCGAGTAATTAATAAAGGCCCACGTCCATCGAAGACACACGGATCCCCCCCCCCATGGTATCTCTCAGTACCCGTACAATCGCCAGGGTGTGGTTATTCGCGTGCCTGCTGTCGTAGTTTTCCGTTTTCCGTATCGGTTCGTGCAATGCCGGCACATTCTTCCACGTTGGGTTCGGTTTCGTCACGGGCAGCATCGGAATCAATGGGAGGACTCTCTCTCTAGAGCTCGTTCTAGGGGGCGTTTCCCGTCACAGGCATCGTCTGCGTCACTTTACGCAGAGAAAATAGGGTTCCGATACGTCGGAGGGATATTTTTTCGTTCTCCGTCGGGTAGGGTTATTCTGGGTGCTGGGTACACATCCCTGGCTTACTCGGGTATGAAATATGCGGTATATATTTTCGCGTCGATGGGAAAAGAGCGGAATTTCGAAGAGAAAATGTCAAGTCAGCGTATACCAAGAGGAAGATGCGTGTGGTCTCGAGGTTATAGCGCTGATTATTGTAGTAGATAGGTGTTTTTGAGGTATATTCAGTCAACCTATGTTCTTTGAATCGATGATAACACCATGACTTTCTCCGGACTTGTAAGAGATGAAGGAAAGTTGAAAATATCTTTGCATATTCGATTTCTACGAGTGGATGGCAAAGGTTAAAGTTGAACGAGAGTGGTTTGCATAACTACCTGGAAAGTGGGGGACTAGGGTTCGGGTCCAATCTTTTAGCTTTTTTTCACGTAGTTAACGAAGGAAAGGACCGCTTCTTATGTACACTTTAACGTTTGATACTTGTCGGTAAAATTTCTTCTTTTTTAACCGACAATAATTTTTAATGTTTTCCATATTTTTCAAAATATTGTGTTCTTGTGAAGGTTCAACTACATTCATAAGGATTTCTACGTCAATTTATCAATTAAGGATACAGTTCAGTAATCAAGCTCCCTTAATCGGGGCGTAACTTTGTTTAAAATTTCTTGCTTGTATTATTTTCCAAACGGTAAAATATGAAAGCTTAGGTAAGAAAAGGCTTGAAAAAAAATGAAAGATGAAGTGCTGCAAGGATTTTACTATTCGCTGTGGTAGATCTCTTATCTTCATATTTACACAGGCGTGGAACATTGTTCCTCGAAAGATTTTGCAAGCACATCGTTCGACTTCATTTACTTCGCTCATTGACCCCTTAAAAGCATCAAAAGATGTTTTTTTATGTCGAATTTTGTAATCGATAGTGATTTCTTACCGAATTTTGTAATCCTTTGAAGTACCGACTTTCAGTCTATTCATGGAAAAGTAGCTAGGATAAAGGAGCTTTCTAGTCTAACACGTATCTTATCAAATTTAATTTTTTGTGTTTTAATCTTTCCAAGAAATTTTGGTGTGGCCCCAAAATATTGTTATGATTTATCGAAGATATTCTTTATTGTGTTCTTTCTCATCGTTATCTTCTCGGAACTGAAGCTTTCACGCATTTCTTATCTTAATCTCTTTTCTTGCGATGATCTACGTTAAACGTACGTGAATATGTACACCTATATATATATCCAAAAACCGAAGAAAATATTCTTGTAAATATCATCTTTTTAAATGGTTATTCATTAATGTTTCGCAGAATTATTTCACGCATTTTATGGTATCGTGATTGTATTCAGAGTTTCAGAGTTTGTTTTGAACGCACATTTTATTTATTTTATTTAGAGGTAATGAAAACTTTGGTCGTAAGGTTGAAGTACCTTATTAAAAACTCAAAAACAATTAAAATCTTTTCGTAAGGGAAGCATTATAAGCAATTTTCTTGGGTTACCATGGTGGAATTAATGAGAATTTTTAAGAGTTTTTACGGGTAGTTGTTAGATTCCAATAAATCGTGTCCAAGTTTGATGTGAAGTATTTAATTTAGTTGTAGCGTTATTAGAAACACCTTAAGCTTCCAAGTAACTTGAAATGAGCTTGGAAAACTTTTCATCATTTCAAGAATTTACTCAGAAGTTTTTGTAAGGTTTCTTGTTTTAACAAACAGAATTTGTAGTTAGAAGTATTCAAGAAGAATGTTTGTTATTACTCTTTGGTGCTGAGTTAAGTAGAATTACTTATTATGAAGTTTCCTCGAAACTTTATCTTCTTACACAAATAAAGCTATTCTAATTCGCGATCTAATTAGCATGAGTAATTTCTTACGAATTCCTCTTTACGTTTACACATAATATCGTAATAACTCTTTGCTTCTTGCAGTTTTGTTGGAAATACGTTTACTAGAATCATACCTGCTATCCATCTCGTTGATTAAAGTAAATTGTTTTGAAAAGCTTTACGCTTATTAAAAACCCTTACTTCTTAAGGAAAGTAAACTAAGTGTACAGAAAACGTTGTTTTATCGTCCATCAAAATAATGTCATCTTTGAAAATAATATTTTAGAAGTGTTTGGTTAACTATTACGTTAGAGAAGAACCTAAGAATATATGTTCTATGAAAACTTTAGTGAATAAGAGGATAAATTAACTATAAAAGTGATCTATTTAATGTAAAAATGTCTCAATCCTCGCTGAAGTTACGTGCAAAATATCGACGAAGTTGATCATATGTTTTGCTCTTTCCCCTTCCGCAACATTGCGATATGCTTTAGTAGTCCAGCTGCTGTTTCAAGGAAGTCTCCGTCGTAAATGCACTTGTGCGATCATCGTCTTGAAGCTCCTACGGAAAAAAAACGAGGCACATTCCAAGGGCATTTAAGATGACGATCCTCCACAGTTTTCACTTTTACATTCAAGGGAACGGTTTCTCCCTCTCCAGCTTCTTTCGTCTTCCCATTGTGTGCATCCAGTATGTTTTTCCCCTCCGTGTTAATTGACTCCATCATGTCTGAGGCGCCAATCACCGACCATCTCCTGTTTAGCGGTGCCCCTCGCTTTCTGCATTCCTGCGAAGTATATGTCGCAACTCATAAAGTGGATGTACCACATCCCCCCGCGCTCTTTAAAGCATTATATAGCCTTTTGTCGTGGATGGAAATGCGTTGAGATAAGTCGATATCTGCGGGCGATATCGTAATGCTTCGGAGGTGATACGTGCGGTTTCATTAAGGTATTAGTTTTTCCATCGATTCCATTGAAGTTTTCCAAGGGCGAGATAAGAGGGAGGTCGTGAGGTTTTTTTATGCAAGGTTCGATGGTTCCTCCGTGGGCCCAATTACGCGGAGTAGGCCAAGCGAGACTCGATGGTGCTACTAAAAGACTCGCCTGAAGTGCCCCCGACTCACATTTAGGGCGGTTTACCGGATTCGTGCGGGTTACCGGTTTACTCGACGTGTACCGGTTTACTCGATATATACCGGTTTACTCGACATATACCGGTTTACGAATCGGTTATTTCGAGAATCAAGGACCTTTTTAATGTTTCCGCAAATGAATCGTATTATTATATTGTTTTAAACCTTATCTATTTACCTTTCTGTGTACGATCCTGATAATTAGAATGAAGTTTGAGTTGATGAAGACGAGTCTTATACTATTTATAAAATACCCATTTTTTAACGTTGAGTATATTAAATTTATAACCTTTAGGATAAAAATTTTTCTTCCCATCTGTTCCTGCTAAAGACGCGTTATTATCCTCAGTTTCTTTATCCATCAAAAGTTTGAATTCGAAACGTGACTGAGGTTCTAATATCCTCCCAGTAAACTTGCTTCAATTTATCATCTCGTGGTGTCAGTTTTAACAAGTTGGTCACATCTTCGTAGGATAATTTTCGAATTATTGCTCTTCGTAGTTTTTTTTACAACCATATGGGTCTTGAAAGGTTTACTAATTTCTTGATAAACTACTAATTTTATTATGTCAGTGCTATATATTAAAAGAGACATGGTGTTGGTGAATATTGATTCAGTATTTTGTTGGTTTTATTTTTTGGTGGAATTCTTAACTAATTCAAGGAATTTACATTTAAATGTCCATCTATTCAATTTGAATGTATTCTTTGTGTCTATGATCTTCTTACATGCCTATTTTCAAACATCCATATAATTATTTTTCTAATCTCTTAATCCATCTGTTATCATTAATAGGCAGTGCTATGGCTATTTTAAATTGAATCGAATTAAATAATAATTGTAAACCAAAAATATTCTCGTATTTAAAAATTTATTTCTTGTGTATATTATGAGTTGGTTGCCTGCTAATATTTTTATGCTAAGATTCTGAGTTCAAGTCCTAAAATGTACGAATATCCCTATGATTGAAATGTTGGATTTGTTCGTCATATATGAAATCTCGAGTTTGATGGTGCATAAAAGCAAATTGTAAGTTTCATACTTTCGTTGAACCAGTTGTATTACAACAGCAGATTAATAAGACGTCGTATGTTGTCATTCTCAAAAACATCGACGTATCTTGAGAAAGAAAACTATAGTTTTTACGATGGTCGTTTAGTGCATTTCCGCATGCGATAGGGTCTCTTACGTTAATCTCCTTAAGTTATCTCCCAACCAATTCGGCAGCTTCTTTTTAATTACGCGATCAAATGCCCACAACGTTCATTAATTTCGCCAAAAATTCTGCTCATCCTCTTGGACTTCAATTTCGGACGAAATAGCTTCGGAGCAATTCGGAAAGTTCCAGGAGTCCAAGAGGCATTCCTATCTCCAAAGCGGCGGCAGATGCGACGTTATCTACGGAATTCTAGACGGTTCGCCACGGGATGGTTACGCCGCCGTGTTCCAATAGTCTCTCAGGCCGCAGTTTCCTTCATACCGGACCTCAGAAGCTCGAGATAGCGCGTTTTATAAATTTGACGTTGATGGATGAATTCCCCGAGTCGTAGGATGTTCGCAAGTCGAGGTTCACGACCCCTCCGTTGCAGTTTCCCATTGTCCTTCGCGTTTGTCTTTCATCTTCAAGATTGGTTAATTATCGGAGGGACCGTTTTCCTTTTCATGGAAAGATCTTCTTTCCCATTTCGGGCTGTCAGATGTGCGTAAATTGGAGGAAGGGAAAATCTCGAGAATAATGCGGAATTTGCGGTTTTTCGTGTTCCAGACTTTACTTACTTAAAGAGTGGAGATTCGAGTTTTTCGCAACACGTGGATGAATCCGGTTAATTATCGTTTTTGGAACGAAGTAGGTTACTTTTATACTTCTGGGTTTTGAATTCTTAATTGATAGGAGAGGGTTATGCGTTGATTTAGCTCTTTAATTTTTTAAATTTATAATAATTATTCAAGCTTTCTTTCTGGATACTCGTTGTTTCATTTTAGAATATAGGTTGTATTTTTAATCAATTTAAAGACTTTGTAATTTTACTTCTTTTTTATAAGACGTATGTGTATATATATTTCCTTTTAAATTGTTTCCAATATAATTACTTTTCTATTTATATTTAGTTTAGATGAATAGTGTCATGAAAGGAAACAAACTTAGGTTTGCACTAAAGGATGGCTTATGTAAGCAATCATAAGTTTGTCTTACGTCTTTCGTTATGAATAACTTCTTCGAAGTCGAGGCCCAAGTGGGTATTTCTTATTTACATACATATTAGAAACTTTACTTTGTCAGTGTCTTGTTCAAACTTCTTGTCATGTGCTTGGTTATTACTCAATATGCTAAACACGACTATTTGATGTTTTTCGCATTTATGAATATATTTACAACTTTACAAAACGTGTTGTTTTAACTAGGTTATGTTGTGGTTGAGCAGTACTTGTATTTTTATCTGGAACTTCTTATTTTTTGGAGTTCTTGTTTAACTTGTATACAATTGAGTTCGAAACGACACGAGAAGTTGTATCAGTACAGTTCGCTAGCTAGAAATGTTTCCATAGCAACCATAAGTATCTTTGCTGCTCAATTTGTATGTCAGAGGCGGCGAAGAGCACTGCAGCTAGTCAAATTAATATTCCAGTCTTGTCCTCTATCTTATCTAGATTTAGTTCTACATCCATTAGCTTCTAGCTGCCAAGTCATGCTGAACCCTTCTAAAAATAGTCTTCCTTCGTCCTATCGAAATAAATTGCATCTTCCTTTTTAAAGTCATCGTTTGACGTCCCAAGTATCCAAGTCCTCTTTATTAAAATGTGTTTCATTAAGTTAGTTTTACTCGGTGTTAGTCTAATGGTCGAGTTCCAGACAGCGATTTCACCGAAAATTTAATCATCTCGCGGTAGCTGTACTCGTCCACGGCGGGAAGTAAAATCGTAATTTACTTACTCGGATTGCTTGTTACTCTTCCCTCGAATTCACTCGCGATGGGAATTTAATGGCGAAGTTTCGTGGGGAATTCGAAAAAAGATATGGTCGAATCAAGTGGTGCTCAGCATGTCCGTAAAATCTGGCTTTTCAAGTGTCTGCTGAACCTATATTGCCGTGTTCGTTTAAGCCGCGGAGGCTGCATGGATGCCCCGGGAAATTGTGAACCACCGAATTGGGTTAAGCTTCCACGGCGAAGGAAGTGGGCCATCAGTTTCCAGTTCTATAGAGTGGATCTCATATTAAACCAGTTACGGCGTACATTATTATTTATGATATGTTTCCCCGTCGAGAGATTTTGATAAAATACTGCGCGCTCGTCTCGGTTTTGAATTAATTTCAGTATGTTACGTCCCGAAGTTTCAAAATTTATTATTACAATGTGTAATTCTCTAAAGAAGACGTTCGGAGTCGATTGTTGTGTTTAATGGTTATTGGATGTAAGGAATGATTCTTTATTTTGAATGATTGCTGATTTTAACGTATTATTTATTGACAATACGAGTTTTCAGTTATTTTTTGTTCTTCTATACTTCTCTAACTTCAAAGAATAGTATATATATATTTATTATCGTGTTTAATATTACTTGCAGGCTATGAATTCATTATATATTTACATGAATCGTATTTATCACCTTACATCGAATAAAAAGAGCGTTTAACTAGCATGAATATTGGATTGTAAAAAGTAGTTCAAAATGAACCATCATGTTTTTTGGTTAAAGGAATAAATTTATTTACTTCTTATAATTTTAAGTTGAAATAGATGCTCAGTTTCATGCAATGCCGTACAGTCTTCTGTACTGCCATATATATTTTGGGTTTAAGATGAACTTACGATTCTTTAGTGCAAACTGCACCATCATTTCCTATTCTCACGTGAAATGTTCGCTTCAGGCACTCAGACTACGTATAAAACATTCCCTTTTGTCTTCCTTCATGCACGTCCCATCTTGAGTATCTCATTTTCAACTGCATTTATCTTCCTTCAGTAGAATTTTAACTCGCGCATTTTTATTCTTATTTCTCCGTCTACCAGTGGAAATAAACGAATGCCCATAGCAGACCTTTAATGATGATATGCGCGGTATTTATTTCGATTTTTTTCTTCGTATTCTTACATTTGCTTCTAAATTTTCTGAAAAGAAATGAGGCTTACTTGTTCAGATGAGAAATGACGTACTAAATACGGAATAAGTTCACGTAGATGTAGGCTTATGACCTTACGGAAATGTCGTAGTCATAACTCTGCGTATTACGTAATATTTCCATGAAAAATGACTAATAGTGGTATTAAAATAGAGATGAATAGCATATAATTTCGTACGTAAATCTGCAGAAGCACTGTCTTTTGTGTACTTTCAGCCTTTTTAGAATCACATTTAGTCCTAACTCAATCTTTGTCTTCCTATTTTATACTCGTGCAATGTATTCCAACCCGCGGTGACTTTCGAACAGTTTTGACTTCTCGTATCACTGTTAGATGGTTTCATAACTCTTAGTCATCGTAACGCAATTTCAAAGTTCTTCGTATTTCCAGCTGCGGTTCGTATGATAGAGAAAACCTCGAACTTACGTATGGATATTCTGCAGGATGGTAATAAAAAGAGTATCATTTGAAGTTCGTCTTTAGTTCGCTGATGAGACGCCCTTCTCCTTCAATATTTGATCTTAAAGCTCAGCATCTCGGAAACTGCTCCGAGAAAAGAATGTGATGGGATTCAGTTTTTGTTCCGTTCATTCCGGGTAACTTTCCTATCGTACACACGGTAGTTTGTCTCTCATGGGTTTGAGGTTTTAGTAATTTGATGAAGTTGTTCTTGATCGGGATTAAAAAAGGTCGTGCTTTAATATGTGATCTGTATGCATGTTTGACTGCATATGTTCCGTGTCGTAAGCATACATTGGGATCAGAGATATACAGATGTATACTAATAGATTAATTTTGTTTCTGTGAAGCAACGTATTTGCAAACTAATGGTTTTTAATTTTAAATGAGGTGAAGTGAGGAATGAAGTATTTTACGAAATATTTCTTATAATATTAAAATTAGATGTTAAATTTAAAAGTCAAATAGCTTGAATCTAATTCTAATTGTATTGTCTCGAAAAGTTGGCTTGAAAATCATCTGTAATTAACGATAACGTTACGCAGTTTCGCAGAAGATTTATAAAGGAAAAGGGGACCCAAAAGATGCTTCCTTCATCGTGATACCCACGCGTAAGAAGAGAATGCTAATTCGAAATCAATGTGAATTAGAATGTAACGCGTGGAAAGCCAGGTGTTGCCACGTTAATGTGAAGAGTGAGTTATTATGATGACGATTTAGCTATTGTCTTTCGAGTTACAACCACTCCTTAGTCATTGAAGATGCCAGTCGGTCATTAATGCCATAAATTATAACATTAATTGTTACTAATTTTGGTACATGTTAATGAAGTCAGATGAATATGGATGATGAAAATTAAACATAATTTTAGCTCGTATATATTTGTACTGCGATCAGTGTATAATAGTTATGTAGGAGGAGGAAGGAAATTGTTATTTATATCGAGACTATCGACAAATTTCGACTTTAACGATAATTTTCGATCACATCGATATATATCGATAAATTCATGCCTTATATTTTTTCGCATATTCCAAAATAACGGGATTATTTAACTCTTAGTGGATTGGGGGTGGGGGTGGTTTCAAGAGTATTCAGAACGAGTAAGGCAATGACGTAGTACTCATTCCCTCAGATGTCATCAAAGTCTTCGATAACAATTCGCTTTCAATTACTCCTCGACATTTCCCGTTTACGTCCTACACAACAGAGCCAGATCATCAAGTCATTCGATGATCCTCTGTCTCCAGCACATCTCCGCGTTTGACTTATGGTGATTCCACCCACCAATAATTCTAATTGAAAGGAAACGAGCTTTGGGCTACGTCACGCGATGACCGAAAAAACCACGTTCGATTCCGCGTGTCGGATCTGCCGCCACTGATCGATCCAGAGGGGTTTCGTAAGGTTCTCTATTACTGCCGATCGACACGAAGTCTCCGGGGATATTGTTTTAGCGGGTTATTGCATCGGATGAGCACTCGGAAGGGATGAACCGAACCATAAAGTTCGCGGAGTATCGCCGAAGAAGCAATCGAGCGCCTCTAGTGGGGTGAATCATAAACATTGCACCGGGAACGTTAGACAATCGGGTGTAGTTGATCGTTTCGCGATTGTTCGATAGGTTCGAGTGTTCCGATTGCGATGTATCGATTGTGTTGAATGTACTGTACTATGATTGGGATGTTTATGGATTGATTTAGCTTGGGTTTTAGTAACGAATTGAGTGAATGATAAGGATTCTTATTTTTTAAATCGGCTGAAAATTAATTTTTAGTTTTGGAAATATGCATATGAAAAGCTTTGCACTTGAACCATATAAAGAATATTTAATAAACAATAACATTTAACAAAACACGACCGGTTTTGACGAGTGATCATCGGTATCTGGAATTTTAATTAACTAAGAAATATTTGTATAATAATTATGTATATTTGATTTGAGTTATATTTTTAATGATTATGCTTAAAATGTTCAACTACGTAATTTGAGTGGGCTATAAATTTATTCTCTAATAATTCTTCGTAGTAATTTTGAGATTATGATAATGTTTACGTGACGAAAGGTTTAGGATATTATTACGATGAAAGATTACGATGTCCACATACGAAAAAATAATTGTATTATATGATAATGTATATATATCTCCGAAATCAATTCATACTTTTCAACGATAAACAATCAAATTTATGGGAATGAATGAATTCGGATGTCCTAATTTAACGAATCAGAGGCCGAAAGTCAGTCACGCGAGTTTATAGACTTCCTACAGTATAAATAATTCAGCATATTCGACCTTTCCAAACGACCGAGTCGTGATTATTTTAGGTCATCGGTCTCTCTTCATTTCGGTTTCGTTCGGCGCAATTTTTCCCCAAGACGAGTTTCATGTTTACGGAACGTTTTCCCCAAAGACATAACCCCAAAAAGGTGCATGTTCGTGAAATAAGTCAATCAAATCGATAGCGATTGCGAGTTTTCGACCCGAATAGACACGAGATTTAGATGAAGATTCTCATGACCGTTTTTGGATCCGTGACTCGGACGTAACAGAACGATATTACGTCTTTCTCACCGTGGTTTTATTCTGAGTCGATCAGTATGCTCGGATATTTATTCGTGATCTTTGATTGTTTTAGACTATAAGAGGGTTTAATATTTCGATTAGAGTTCCTGGTTACTTATTGTCGGGAATGGAAAGGTTGGAAGAATTTTTTTTCGTAATAAAATTTATCTTCAGTGGTTTATGTGGAATATATGCTAGATATTGTTACATATATATTTAAGTACCTATGCTGATCAAAGGTTTATTTCAGGTGATCCCTTGATTTAACACATCTACCTTTAAACTCGTCTTGCTACTTACTATATTATACTTATAATCTTCCGTTGTCAATTTGGAGGAAATATTTTGTAACTCTCTCCTCATTGGGTTTAGCTAGCCTCATCCCCACTTTTGAGTGTACGGGATCAAATGGTGTATTTTTGAGGATTATAGTAACTTCAGAGGCTCGTTGCAAATTCAGCGCAAGACATATACAGGTTACCATAATCTCGTTAATTCGCCATGAAAAATGGCTTAATTAAGTGCTTTATGCCTCGACATGTCGTAGAAGTCCATTCTCCTTTTCCAATCTCGTGGATTTAAATAGTATGAGGCAGTAATCTCAAACAAGTTATCGAATTTATTAGAATATAGGAATTCATTCAGATGCCTTTAATATTAAGGATTATAAATGCTTCAATTGGAGTATAATTTATTTTATTCCTTTAAAGGGGGTATTAAATCGTAGCTATAAATAAAAACGTAAAGTTTATTATTCCATTATTAGATTCATTATTTAACTAAGGTATGAGTATTTTAGCTGTTGTTTAATTCATAGTAAAGTGCGAATATATTTTTACTTTTCAACAGCAAATACTGAGTAAAAAGTATGTTTATAAAACGTTTTTATCATTAATATATAATGTTTACCTGCGGTGGAATGATTCGGTGAAATATGAGTTCTCGTAGTTCCCGTGTCGGTTTCCTCTATGGTAGAGAATCGCTTCTCATTAGCCGCCTTATTTTTCTCGGCCAAGATTAATAGCGCGGCTTTAAGGAATTCTTTTTTATCATCTCCCGTTGTTATTTCCCGCTTCCGTTTTCTCAAGAGATAAAAAAAGGAGCACCGCCTCCTTTCTCCCCCCAAAATCTCCCTAAGCGGAGGAAGGGCCCGCCAACCGCAGCCTCTTTAATTAAGACCCACCTCTCAATTCGTTCGCCATCCAGAAAGGGTCGGATTGTTTTCAAAATCGATGAATTTTTCCCAGCGTCAGAAGGTCGCCAACCCGTGTGTGTGTGTTTGAGTATCACCTCACCGTTTCCGTAACTGGCGACCGAACGCGGTTGATCGATTCCGAAAAGGAAAAGCAATTTCTGGAATGCTTTCTATAGTTCCCCGCCTCTACGTCGTCCGGCCTTCCAACCGATATCCACCGCCTCTCGCATAATTGGTATCCTTTTCCATCCCGGACGGTTTTGATCACGTCGGCAATTAATCATCGATTGGCGGACGCTAGTGAGTTCTCTAATCGCGGGACAAATGAAGTAATGAATACGTCTTTGCGGGAGTGGATGCAGTTTCTGTCGCGGTGGAGTTTTTCTTTTTTTTTGCCCGCGTGACCTCCTTTTTTTTTAGTTTTAATTTTATGGATAGTATAAAAAGGGTTTTTTTATGCGTTAGCGATGTCTGCTTTTCATGAAATTGTAAATATATGAAAGATCGTGATTTTTTATTTATTTGAGTATGGTTAAAGATTCGTCGTGACCGATGAAACAATATGTGGAATTTACCTCTTTGTTTCCAAAGATATGAAAGAGGTAAATCGAAACGGAGTCCTGGGTTCGAGTCCCAGTCATGTTGCTATTTTTCACTTCTGTTTAACATTGATATCGTGTTGTACCAACTTATCGCGTTAAGTTTTTTAACTACTTTCTTTAACTGTATCATTTTCGTATAGAATCAAAATATTTGATGCAACTAATGAGTGTATTCTGTCCAAAGAGTTCTACATCTTGATGATTTATGCTTTGCGATATTCCTATTCTCTTAGGTATGGCTTATACTCTGGAAAAATTCGTATCTAATCGTAAATATTTACTGCGTATTTTTGATATAGTCCCTTCGGTGCTATGTACTTCACTCACAGAATTCTAGCAAGGGTGAAAATCAAATGTAGTATTCAATATCTCACTTCCTATATCGCTTAGGAGGCTTCATCCACTCTCCTTTAATTTAGAATTTGTTAGTGAAGGGATTGTTTAATAACTAATGAAAATATATCACCAATCTCCTGTTTCAATTACTCCATAGTAGTATTGATAGGGTTTGCTGTCTAACAGTAAGTAATATAGTTTTATTCAGCCTTCGACTGTTGATTGTTGAAATCGAAACATATTTCATGTTACTTACTCATCTTTAAAACATGAATTTCATTTGAGGGACATCAAAAATGAAAGATTTCCTTTCAGAAGATTACGATCAAAGTGCTGATAAGTACTCGTCGAACGTTTGTGACAATAGACTGCTAACCGTGCAGTTTAAATGGCCTGAAGCGATTTCCTATCTCATAAGTGCAGGTGCATTCCTAAGCGAAGAATTCGAGTTAACGGGAAACTTTCGCCCCAGAATGATTGCGATTACATGCTGCAGATAAATGTTTATACTTCAGTTAATCAGTTGTTTTTCTTCTTCATTCGTTCGAAAGAAATTATAGGAATTCCTCGTCGAGATATGTCGGTTACGTAATATTCTGTCGCGTCGTATTATTTCTTTTACCTTTTGTAATGTTACTTTCAACTGATGCATCGTTATTGTTTATCTACTACGCTTTATCATTGGTTGCTGGGAAGTTGTTTCCTTTCAGATTGTATTTTTTTTATTTTAATTTTTTGCGTTGATTATTGTTGAAAGCAGATATAGTAATGCTGGATTAAAAATTGATGAATATCACTTAAGGCAATTAATACATTCTACGAAATAAATTAATGTTTTTCTGAAATCAAACTGGATCATTATTTCTTAGTTTTCAATCCGTTCACATTACCTTTTGATATCGATGAATGTTTGAAAGATAATGAAAACTACGTATGATAAAGGCAGTTGTTATCTTAAGTTTCGTTTCGGTTTTAGTAATATAATACTTTGTTTTGAACTATTTTAAACTGTTAATAGTTCTACCATGAGTGTTTATTTTAAGCAATTTGCTCCGATACAAAGTAGAAGTGGAAAGATAATTGTGATCGTTACATTGTATGTGTGTTTATTTAATGCGCTGAGCACTCAACACGCTAAGTTGCCCTCATGGGAGTTTGCACTCGCTAGAATTTAATCTTCACCTTGACCCATGTGACTTGACACCATGTCCCTCCACTTAGAAAAGATTGTTGAATTCCTCGCGCTGAGAACTAATTATTCTGCGCGAAACCGGATATCATGTTTCTTGCCGTTCTATCAACCATTCCGCTCGAAAATGACTCCAATAACATTCAAAGTATTTCACTTTCGTCTCCATAAAATGAAATCCAGAAATGTTAGAAAGCCAGTTATGGATAACTCGTAGAATAATGAGTTTATTTTGAATATAACGGACATTCATTGCACGTACGTATGTGTTAATTGAGATAGTGCCTATATGTTTTTATCTACTTTAAGTTATCTTGATTTTTTGAGTATATCAATATAAAATATTGACTGATATAATTATTGGTAGATAATAACCGATATCATGTCACAGGTTTAATATCGCTATGTAATTAATTTTGAAGTTGTATCGAGATAAAACGTTATTATATAATCGATGTAATGCATATAGATATAAATATCATCGAGCTTTGATGGGTTTGTATTACACAGATACATATATAAGTGTTTATGATTGCATCGCGAATTTACGAGTGGCACAAACATTCCTGTTTGTAAACATTTATCCATAACTGTCATCGTACTTGCTGCGTAATTCCTTCGCTGCTCATCATTAGCTCGCCTTCCGTACAGTAATTGGCGAAATGTCTTTCGCTAATTTAACACAGGGTTCGTCCTTCAAATTATCTCCGCCTTCATTGGTCGTCACATCACATCCGCGAGCCTTACGTAATCTCTTTACTTCTGCGTTATCACATTTCCATCCTCTTTTGTTCGTTCAGCTTCCTCGGAGTACCACCAGAGAGCGTTCGGGACCTCTGTTAGCGCTTACGGAAGACGCATAAGTTTTCCTTTGTCGGTGCTATTGTAAAATGTTCAGGAGGCGAGAGGTCGTATATTAAACCAGTCCGCGGAGTTTCTCGGCCGTTCATCACCTTCCCGCAGCAGAATCTTTACGGGCGTGCGTAACTCGGATGGCATCCGCGAAGTATAAATAGGCGTGCGAATATCGACCTTCAATTGTTTCCCGCTTCGCGTTCGTGGAAATCTGCTAAACGGTCGTTTCCGTTGAGCGTCCGTAACAGAAGTTTATCGCTGTTAAAGCATTTACGCGTCTGGGATCGTTTCGGAAATTGCACTATCTAAGAAGTTTATGTGGTTCTTGATACTGCGTTAGTTTTATGCAAAAATTTCTTTATTTTCTTTCGGAATTACTTTTAGGGAGATGGAGTATTGTTATTTAATTTATTTTTTTCTTCAGCTCCTATTTTATTACAAAAATGTGTTTCTAAGAAATTAAAATTTAGCATACTTTTCACCTAGAATATTAGTTATTAGCTTTATAAGAAATATAGTTAGCGATTTTGTGAGTATTACCGTAGATCTTGCGAAGTTTCTTTGTTCAGTTGAGATGTTATTATTGCGTGGAGATATCTTACTCGTCATTCAGCATGTTCATTCAAGCATTTGATTCTGTTTTGACTCGAATCCAAGTTTGAAAGATTCACTAAGTTCTTGAAGAAAGAAGTGATTTAGAAATTCTCTCAGTGTACATCACATTTTGAACGTTCGCGTAAGACCAAGTTCAACTTTCAATTTCATAGTTTTATTTGTCCTAAAATAGATGCTCTGTCATATAGTAATAGTCAGTTGATTACATTATTTAGAGAAATCAATCTCAGTTTCTATAAAATTTTTCGTAACGAAATCTTGTTTTAAGACTCATCGCTTAGAAAGGTGTTCAAGAGGATTTCGCATTCTTTCCACCCAATTCCATCTCTGTCAACATCAGCATATCTTCTCTAAGTCTTTTCTGATCCGTCTCATCCTTTCTTTGTGAGTCCGCTTTCCGCCTTTCTTTAACTACCTCTACCCGCTTTAAGGTGCCATTTCTAATGTCCTTTCATTCCTGAAGCTATTCCAAGTCTTTCCTTTCCAATTTATCTCTTATTCCTTTGGCTGTTCGTCCCTCTCTGCTTGTTACCTGAACCCAAATCTCATTTCCGTTCTGATGTTCTGCTTGAATCTGTCTTGAATTATTGATTCAGTAGCTAAGAATTTGTCTGAGAAAGCCTTGAATTATTCTCTCTCGTAATAAATGCTCACAGGATTCCTATAGTATTGATTCATTCCAATAGTAGGAAATAAATATTTTCTGTTTATGCTAGATGACTATCGATTTTTTATACTATTTTATAATACTACCCTCTTACGTCATGGTAAATAACTTCCTAAATTTATGTGGTTCATTATTCATCCTCGCCTCTTATACTTTCAAGGAAATAAGATTGCTAAAATCGCAACAGTTTATCTGCAAAAATGATACAAAAAGTACATTATTTGCGAAAACTTTCGAAAAGCAATTTGGTCTACTGAACTCCTATTTTCCCATTGGAAACATTCTTTCGATTCTGTTTGATTTACCTTCGCCGATAAAATTCTTTCGCTCGAACCGAATCCGTTGAAATCTAGCGATAAAGTTTTCGATATTACATCACTTTCAACTCGGAAAGTAGGAAAAGTAAGGTGCGCGTAACTTTTGTAGAAAAGCGAAGATCTCAGCATCCAGGGGCTGCTTTTTCTCCAGAGAGTGGTTTGTTTACCAGCCTCCGAATGAGTGGAACTTCTTGTTTCTGCAGCAGAGGCTTATGGACGGCTGAGGCGATAGCGGTCGTATATCGGGTCGACCTTCGGACGTTCGCCAAGTCTGCGTACGAACCACACCCCCAAGGACGTGAAGTCCTCTTCTCAAACCCCCTCCTCCAGTTCTCCTCTCTCGATTCTCATCAGTTCTTCCTGCAACGCCAACAAGCTCAGTCGCTGCTATAGTTTTAGCACTCGCTATCGCGGAAAAATATCGCCAAAACTCTGCTAAAATTATTAAGTTCTGAGGTAGTAGTTAAGCAAAACAGGTGTGCCACAGGGCATGTATTTTGCGCCCACTCTGTTAGTGTTTTAGGAAGTATACGATATTGTGCTTTCTCATGCAGTTTAGCATTTTATTTTTTATGTAAATTTGATTATTTTTAGGAGTTAATTGCAGTGTTAATATTAATTATGTAAGAGTTATTATTATTGTTTGCACGGAAACCTATTTAGGCTACGTTTGCGAAATAACTTTTTTGAATTACAGTTGAAAAATATTCATGTGTGTATTTATTCCGTCACATATTGTATTTTGTATTTAATTATTATTTGGACTTATGGAGAGTTACTTTTCTTTTTCAATTTCTTTTATTCTTTTATTAGTTATGCTCGTATTTATATTTATAAGCGATAGTGAAAGGCTAAAAGTAGGAGAAAATTGATACAGTGTGTTCAGGATTAAACACTGGACAATAGGGTTGAATAAATTAAATTGAAGACAGTATATTTATTTATATTATCATAAAAATGTGTACAACCTACACTATATTTTAATTTTTTGCGTTGGTTCTCAATTTTTTACGTTGCTTTACGCCGAAGAACGTCGAATCTAATTTGATACACTTAGGATGGGAGCTTTTTATTGTGACACTATTTGTCCCCACAGCTGCTATCTAGAAGGAGGGGATCTCTCCGAGTCATCATCACCAAGGGTCATCAATCAAAAGATTGGTTTTTCAAAGCTCTTCCAAACTCCTTACTACTTGTCACAGTCGTCTCGTTCCATCAACGTTTAACACTCACCGTTTCCATGAACTTAATGTACATCTTAATACCTTTTACGTTCTGCTCTTCATTACTGGTTTAGTATTCTATTGATCGAAATGGTTTCTAGAGAATAATAGTCATCGGTATAGATGTCATTGGATTTTAAGCTCCTTCGTCTTTAATCAGTTTAAACTGCCCCTTTACAATCATCTATGTCTATGTAGATACCCTGCGAGCCACCTTTCGGTGTGTGGCAGGGAGTGCATGCACCGTGAATTTACTTTCCTAGACGGTTATTTTCTCGTATTGTTCGAGGGAAAAACGAATTTTTAAAACGGTCGGTTTTCGCATCTATTTCCCTTATTTTATTCGCTCTATCTGATCGACCTATATAGCAGGGAGGGCGCATGATCTGTACTACGTCTTCTTGAACGTTTCTTCTTTAAATCTGTTTAGCAAATCTAATCTACGCTTAGATCTTCTTAGTTCTAATGGTTCCCATCCCGCATCCTTGAGCAATTTAGTTACGCTAATCGATTTATCGTAGCAATTTTTAACAAAACGTATCGCATTCCGTTGGACCTTTTCTAATTCACTTATATTACTTTTATCGGCAGGGTCCCATACAAATCTATAGTGAGGAAAATCAAATAGAGTAAAGTTCTCTTTATGGATGAACTCTTCATTGCTGATGGTTATAGAAGACGAAACGACTTTTGTAATTAAAACATTTTACTTAGTTATCTGTATCCTTTTATGAACCCTACAAAATTTACGTCCTATTACTTGGTGTGCCGCACCGTATAACTGGGATGAACCGAAGTGTTTGAAATATGATCCCTTATCCGTTGATTTGATTTTGATTATTATTGCTTTTCTCTGTATGTTTTATGACAATAAGTATTGTATTCTTTACGAAAGAAGATTTGTTTTAAAAAGTTCTGTTTGTTTTAGAATGAAACCTTCAATTCAGTGATTATGACTGTACAGGAGCGAAGTTCCTAGTATTTAATATTTTCGCAATAAATCCACGTGTATTTATAGAGATTCGTTTTATCTAGTTTTTATATGAAGAATAGATTTATGCTAGGTCACGTTTTCCCCTGGTCCTTGTAACGTTTAGGAGCAACCAAGCGAATAAAATAATGCAAATTTTCTTGCTATCCAGGAGCCCTCTGTGACGTTTCTGGAATCTCTTTTATACGTAAGGGAACAGAATTAAATGGATGTTTCAACTCCAAAAAGCGAGCATTGCGAAATTTATTTTTCTCTTTTCGTGCATCTGAATACATATGGATCTCGAATCCCACGAGGGCTATACAAGTGGAAGATTAATTTATGTAGACGTTAAAAATAACTTTTTAAAATACCGTGCGTTCTTTATGGAATGAAAATGAAGTGTTTTTATCTGTATTCGCTTGTATTGTGATGTTTCAACTGTTGGTACTGCACAATTGACTTCTCTTGGTTTTGGAATTTAGCTGGAATTTATGTTTATGTTATGGGACGGTAATATTAAAGTTTTGAAAGACCTGTAATATCACCTTGAAAATATAATGTACCGCAGTGTTAATTGTAAATGGACTAACAAATTCCTAAACTCACATTGTACAACGGTGGAATAGTTACTTATTTTGCTTCCTGGTTAATAACTTTTATACTATCTCTATAAATAAATACTCTATTTTAATTTAAGGTTTAGAATGCAATGATTTTTCGAAAGTTGTTCAGAAATTTATACTTAATTTTATGACGATATGACCCCGATGCTAAGGTTATATTGCTTGAAGGTCAAAGAAGTTTTGTACTTGAGTTAAAGTTAAGTCTTCCTGATCCAATATTTATGTAAAATATTTTTATATTATAAGTATATGCATTTTTATGTATTGGTAAGGCTGCTGTAAAAAAAGTGGTGATTAGAATACAAAATAAAGTTTGGGAATGAAGGAATGCTTAATGACGTAAGAGAATATGATATACGTAAATTAAAAAGAATGATGGAGACTTAGTTAAATAAGGATTGGTATGAATTAGAGATAAAACATGTATGTATGAAGGTATCTTAATTTAGAGAGTTCATTGCAGATGTTATTTCCTATTATTATAATAATTTTTTCTTTGAAATTGTGAACTAAACCTTTTTGTTAACGATTTTATATGAATTAAGTTATTCAGGTCTGTATTTAATGTATTTATATATGTAAATATATATTTATCGTATATTAGTTACTTATGAACCTGATACTTTTGAATCATCATATTCTTTAAATGTTTAGATTTATGTATTTTTAAAAGCTTGATTTTAATTCAATTTTTCTGATTTCAGGTAAGTGACACTACGTCGTAAACAGTGCCCAATTGGATTACTTCAAGATCTTTTAATTCCAAAAGCAGGTAGTATTTTCCTCTTGAACTACTTGCATCTTGGACATCTGGATTGTTGGATTATCTTGTCAGAATTTTCAACTTTTCTATTTTAGTCGGATATTACTTTCAATAATGGAATTTTGCTGTTTTCGCCAGAAATATAGTTGTGAATTGTCATATTACTCACTTCATTGAGGTATTTTTTAAAATCCGTATTTTTATTGATTTTTTTCGCATATCCTAATTTGCTTCGAATATTCGCGTACTTATTTTACATTATTTTAGGCGATTTTCACTGGTATTTCTCTGTTAGTAATTTGATAATTGTTTGTTTTGAAATAGTGCGTTGATAATTAGAAAATAGAACTTTTGAAATAATCATTTTATATCGACATTATTGACTGATTAAATTTCCTCTATACTCTACTTATTTCTTAATTATAACTATTAGTTTACCGTTTTATCAATATCCAATAGATGAAAACTTCCATAAGTCAAAAGTTTTACGGGACAAGAAATTAAAAAGTAATATTTTATTCTGTCTTATCTTTCTCACCGTAAATTCTTACTAAATTACAGTTTCTACCTCTTGTCACATTATGATCTTATCGTGAGGAATTATAATTTTATTTACGTTGAGAAGATTCACACGCTTATCCTTGTGATCTAAAGCAATGTTTCCGGTTTGAAACCCCCAATGCTTCCTCAGTAGCGGGTTATTCATCCTGTTCAGTTAAATTTTAGGATAGCCTGATTAAAACCGTCGTAAGATCTCTCCTATTAATTCATCGCGAAGTATTCATTTACGAAAACGCTCGTCTCGGTTGTTCTCCGCATAGGATTAATGTCCTTTTATACGGATGTAATTTTTTTTCAAGCTTTCCGGAGATTGCGGGCTAATGTTTCCTAGATGTAGAGAAGAAGCTTTTGAGAGCTCTTTTACCTCGAAACTCATCGTAAACTCCAAGAAACCATCGTTTTAACGTCTGCTTCTCATCTCATGATAGCTTTGCTCTATTGTTTCTCTTTTGCGAGACATTTAATGTCCCGCGTTCAAGGGAGTAATGGGCCGTGATAAGTTCTTGAGTTTCCGTCGAATCTGCGGCATTTTGTGTCACTTATCTTCAATTTGCTTCTTTAAGGATACGTAGTAAGGATCTTATAGGGAGTAGGAAGGTAATGATAAAGGTTTATAATTCCCTAATTTTTGCGTATGTTTTAGAGTTTTGTTTTAAGGTGGTGTGACTATTTTTATTCTAGCGGTATTCAGGTAGAACATTTTAAGTATCCAAAGTGGTTTTTTTTTGCATTTAGACGTATTTTTTAGCTTTTGATTTGCTTATTATTTTTGTTTATTTTAGTAATTTCACGAATAAATTAAAGGGGAACAATCAGTAACTTAGAGCGTTACCACAATATTACCAATTTACTAATAATAATTCCACACCTGAAAATACTCCTGTAGATCGAAACCATGGTCGTATTGTAATAGAGGTATAAGTTACTGATTTTCCCCCTTTTATTATGGAAAACTACCATGAAGTCAAAGCCGAGTTAACGGACAGTATTCACGAATAATTATTTCATTTATGTTTGTCTTACAATTAGTTTTGATCACAACCGTCATGATATGACTTGTTCGCAGAAGTAGAATATATATATAGACTGAAATACTCTTTCTTATTTTTCGTTTATTTTTTTGACGATTCTTTATAGCCACTTGAAAATTCTGCAACAAAGTTCACCGTCCCGATTTCGATATTTCTGTTGTCATCATCTTGATCTCTTAACTGTGCCATGTACCCAATTTCCTCACGCCCTTAAAGTTAAGTTTTTATGCGAAACGTTAAGTCGGATGAGAAGCATTAGAAGCAGATGAGAATGCAAATTCACATCCTACGACGCGTTTATTACTGTCGGGGATTAAAGTCTGTGCTTTTGTTGGGCAACTCTTCTTTCATAAAAAGGGGTGCCAAAAATCTTAAAAAGCCCACGACCGAGTGGATTTTTTAGTGGGTGCGGGGCAATCAGATCGTCCGTCGAAGTGCTTATTTTAGATTCGTTGCTAACCAACGGTTCTCACGTATTCATTGGATGTTTATGGTAATCGATGTTCTCGCTCGGCATAAGGAGCACGGAAGCGGGTGATTCGGCAGTGGAATTGTTGTATACCGATCGTGTTCTTTAGTAATTGATGTATATGGAATGTTTTACTGAAAGATATGTATGTATGTAAATGTGTATGGGAATGAGTCCCGTTGTTAATTAAGGTTCACTATAGCCAGAAAGATAATTACGTTCTTCTCTCATGAAATTGTTATTAAATATTGATTATTAATAATATTGTTATTTAAATATTGATTAATAATAGATCATACTGATACTGATAATTGAGAATAATATGAAAAAGCATTGAAAATAATTATAGATTTAATTACTCACTTCTAAGGTGAACTTCTCATTTTAAATTCTAAATTTAGGAAAGATATTTATTTCGTACAAAGAAAATTGAAAGGATTTTAAGAATGTGGTCGTAAGATTTATTTTATTCTTTTATAATAACGTGAGAATATGATTGTACTTGAAAATGTGTTAACTTGTTAGATTATGTTTATCATACCCTTTTAATTTGATGAGGAATTAATTGTACCTGAAATACTTTTTAAAACTCTGCTAATGTATTACTTTTATGAATTAATCGAAATAGTATTCTGACAATCTCTTGTAAATAAGTGAATGCAAGTTCCTATTTAAATTTTGATCGTTCTATAAGTAGCTTTCATTAATGAAATTAAATTCGTGTTAATCATCAATTCGTACTTTTTTTACTAAATCTTAATGACTGTAAAATATGTACCAGAAGTGAATTGTTGCCATTGAAATTAGTAAAACCATTAATTTTGAGTATCTTTGTCATCTATATCTCTTTTCCAATTTTGTCATAAATTTTTCGGAATATTTTTTTTTAGTTTGTTATTGGATACTCTCCGAATGACGAAAAAAAAATTTGGGGAGCGTCAAAAATCGAATCCCAACTCGTTAATGGTCTCTTACGTAGTTCCTTTCTGATTGACTAATGGACGAAAATTCCATTCAATTTCCGTTAACTCGGAAGGATGGGGTTCAGGCGATGTATACGCCCTCGGTCGAATAAGTTATCAAAACGTCACGAGTTCCCTTCGTCAGGGAAAGCAGCCCATTAGCAAAATTCGTACGGATCTAATAAGATAAATGATCGATGGACTTCCTTCCTTTATTTACACCCAACACGATGCTTGAATGTAAATCAGCACTCTTCATCAAATTATACCTTTCGTTATTCTTTTTTTTCGTAATGCGATACGTTTAGATTTGTATTGTGGGTGTACCGGAGGTGACATTAAGGCTATTATTTCTTTCGTAGACTTTCGTTGGAGTGACTGTTCGGAAACGTTTTCCTCGTAAGGAAGTGTCTCGTAACTCCGTATTCCTACCCCTATCACCTCGTATTCCGAACATTACCTGTTGAGTGCCGCAATTCCGTTTTTTCTCTCGCCCTTCGGCCACTGAGCCATTGATTATATCACGTACGTCACTGTGACGCTGGTTTGTTTGGGAAGGGGCCATTTTTCGGCGTTAGGATGCCTCGTTTCCAGGATCGATAACCTTCTACGGTTGTCACCTTAGGGTACACATCTGATGAGAGTATACTTACGCAGCCAGGTCTCCGTCAATGCGGATGCCGGTTGGGTTTGTGCGGAAATTAGGGTTCAGGGTGTATGGTGTAAGTACAACAGTTGAGGATATAGGATGAGTATGGGAAAATTACTGCAGACCTGCCTGGGTGGATTGTTAATACGAGTGTGCGTTTAGATGCAAAGAGTTACTAAACTCCGGCTTAGAATGAATTAAATATAATTGAATTGTTTTGTAATAATCTCGGTTTGTCGGAACATTGTATACGTTTATGTGATCGTCTGTGTTGTTTGGTAGATATTTGTTATGTTATGCTAATTTTGCGATGATTTTTAATGTGTATGGAGTGAGTAAATATTGAGATTATGTGACGAGCCCACAGTTTGTTTACGGGTTGTTATGAGAGTGAATTAGGAAAATGGAATTTGCTATGTTGAACGTCGATGTATACGAAAACAAAACGTAAGCTGTTCTTTTCATAATCATTTCATTTTTTGTTGTGCTCTTTTGATTTGCCCCAGAAAATTGTAATAGTGGCATTGATAGAAGTAATGCAGGCGTAATTCTGTAGTACGTAATTAGTTCGATTCAATAATTCTATACCATTTCACCGCATGAAAATATACGTATTCACTTTGACCTTTAGAAAAGACCTTTATTTAAAATGGTCAAGTCTTCTGTACCCTAAATTATTGGTGACATGCTAGTGTTATATCTCTGAAGAAAATGTTGGATCCGTCGTGAAAGTCTTCAGAATTCCTCACCACTTTGTGTTTCCAGCCGAAATTTGTTTTCAATCCGGTATCTACCGGTTATGATACCGGAATGATGTCATAGTTTAGCCAAAGCTTCTTAAGGTGCTTAAATTATTTTTGGTTATTTATGTATCAGTATTAATTTATTGCTGTTATGTTTACTGTATCCTTTCAGTGTATTTTCCCTTTTATATTGCGACTATGCAGCGATCGTTTTTCAAACTAAAAGTAAGTAATAGCTCTAAAAGTAATACAGTTTATAGGCTCTCACTAATTCATCATCATTCTAGGTAGAAAGTATGAAATATGGTTAATAACAAGAAATTATTTTTATGGAGCACATAATTTTTCGAATAAAGAGAAACAAGTAATGCGTTTGTTATTTTAAAAATTTTCATGCAATTATTTGTGGAATTTAATTTAAAATGAATATCAAAATTATTTTCTTTTCGAAAACTCGCGAGTTATAATTTGATTCTCTCGTATTTTATTTTATCAAATGGATTTTTTGGTTTATTAAAAGGATCTTTATTTCTTGACCAGTATTTTAAAAGACATCCTTTTATACTTTTTAATAACTTTCCTCTCTGTATCTTGCTTCTAATACAATCACTTTTGTTTATCGAACTCGTGTTTCCCAATGCTTCTAGGTTAGCAACCGCTGTGGAGAAATCAAATTAATTACTGCTGCCTAGCGTCATTATTAGCACTAAATATTTGGATTTTTCTAACCTAGGTATTTTCTGTAATAATTGTTATCTAGATGATATTTTATTCTTATTCTTAACGAAAAATAATGTATGTGCTTGCAATAAGCTTTACTTCTTGTGAACTGTTTCACGTTCATAAATAAAAATTTTAGGGAATCGTGAATAGTGGATTTACTCATAACAGTATCTGATATTATTGTTGCTTAAATACTTATCTAAGGTTATTTAATTCGCGCTGTTGAAATTTTGCTGCATGAAGATGTTGAGTAGCTTCGTTTTCTCACATCTCGAGAAAATCTCGAGTCGAGTTTCACCTCATTGAGAGTATAGTGTTGTGACGTGTTTATGACGACTGCGAAAATGTGAGGTAAACGTACTAAAATAGAGGAACGCGATATCTCTGTGCTTTTATGGTCTACACTTCTTATGGGATTTATGGGTATGTTTATAAATAAGCAAACGCTTATCAGACTCGGAGACAACGTAAAATGTCTACGTCATAAATGCGAAAATTGAAATTACGTCGAATGGGATACTGTAGATCGATAGCAATTAGCGTGTATTAGTTTATGAACGGCTTTGAGTGCATATGATGGATAGGGAATGGCAGCGAAGCCCTCGCTCGGTCTATTTGTTCTCTTCACGGTCCATTTGCACTACGCAGCAGGTGAACGGATCGTTTTCCGTTCAAATCGAATTAACCTCGTCGAAATAGGTGGTACAATAGGTGAATGGAATAATTATCGATCGATTTGTCGCGTATAAGTAATTAATCCCGTTTTGTTGAAGTTTATTTGAGGCAGGGGTTATCGTTCCATGAAAACTTGTTTTGAGGATTATTTTTATTTAAAATTTCCACCTACTGTCGTATACTTAATTTTGGGCGTGATAATGTTGTTAAAAGTTGAACTTCTCCTCCAAATGATTAATAAATAACTTTTCTTGGTAATTTATACTTTAAAATATACTTAAAAAGCAGTTTAACGTGGTTATTATTATCAATATAGTTTATTGAATCTTAATTGTGCGGCTGTATTTAAAAAACGGATATAATTATTACGTATATAAATTTATATTATTACTCGTCATAAATATGTTATAACCTCATAGAATTAGTAACAATAATGCTCAAAAATTGTTGGAAGTTCGTTTATATAGCATGAGTTTTTTTAATGATTTTGACTAAGAAGAGTTATTCTAATATTAATTTTGAATATTCTAGAAGCTTATCCTTCAGGAAGTGTCTAATTAAGTTTAATATATTTGCAGTGTATATTACTTAATCACATTTTTATAAGACAAGTAATTCAATTTTTTTCGCGAAAAAATTCTGTCGTTTCCCATCATAAACCCTCGAGTTATTTCAGGAATGCATTTTCTTTTCCGCAAACCTGATTTTTTGCAGCTTAATATCTCGCGTACCATTAGCTAGATATAATCATCGTCGCCTTGAAACAGTTTCAATTGTTTCTTGAGGAAGTCTTACCGCTCTACTTACTCTTCATTATAGCTCTGGCTCAATTTCCCTCCTTATACATTAGTATGTTGATTTCGCAGCGAGATTTTCATCACTCTCCAAGCTTTCAATTTTCAGGTTGATTATTTTTCCGTTTTTGTGTATACTCTCTCGTAACTTTCCCCATTCCACGTTTTATCAGTAAATCTCGGAACGGGATTTTTATAGCTTTCGTAACTGTAATAGTTTTGGAAGTAATTTATATTTAACGCGTATGGTCATATTTTTTCATTAAGCCCCTGTATCGTGTTATGCATGACGAGAAATTTTTAGAGGTTTTTAGACTTATGTTTTCTTTTATAGAGCTTAAATGATAAATTTTATTTGTAGAAAATCTGATAATTTTTTTCTAATTCATCATCTTTGACTATTGTGTGTAGTGTATATTTGAAGTATAGCCTTCTCAATTTTAGATTCTTTTATCGAATTCTATTCTAGCATATCAACGTAAGTTCAAATTTTAAAATAGAGAATGTCGTCATTAAATATTTTCGTGTTTGTTTCCTTTCAATTTATATATAGCTGGAAATGATTCTGGTTATTCAGTCTTAAATTGATAATCGTCTTCTTGAGATAAATCTCACTACTTGTATAGTATTATAGTTAATATATATATATATATATATATATATATATAAAACACATAATTGCTAAGAGGTGTTTTGACGACCAGATTATTTTCACGAGAAATTAATTTTTCATTGAAGAATATAATGTCTATTATTAATAAGTAATTATTAATCTTTTCTATACAGTTTTCGTTAATTTTTTAAAATTAAATGTTTCCTAAAATGGTTAGTTATTTTACTATTCTTTTATTACGAAAGTGTCTTACTTAGTACAGGTGATAGGTTATTATATTACTCATATTATTCTCGAAGGAATGTTGTTCGAAATGGATGGAAGTTTCTTGCTATACTCTTTTCTTATGAGCTTCTGGCTACTGTTCGTTCTCGCAAAGGTTTGCTCATTCCAGTTACAGGCGGTAATTTTCTCCCAACGTCAGCGCTAATACAATCACGTTTACTGTCTGTTTGAACATAATTACAGTCCCATCGCAGGAGATGAAATGCTCAGTCGGTCGATAATTTCTTTCCGTGTATTTTAATGTCCTTGTATGTATCGGGGCAGCGTTATGGACGGGAATTTTCTCTTCTGGCACGTTCGTATTAATTGGTGGTAATTGAACTCCAACTTTCGAGTCTTGCTTTGAGGAATTGTTCATCGGATATTTACGGCGTTTTACAGAACGGTGGCTCGTTTTCGATCTGAAATATTCATCCTGTTTCGAGAATGAATTTCGTCTCAGATAAATTTTACCTTTTAAGTTGGATAATCCTTTCTAACATTTTTTCGTTGATTAAGTCACGATGGCTGAAATGGATTCATTGTTTTGAAGAAGTACTTTAATTTGAACTGAGTTACATCTGCATGAAATAATTTATTAACATGTCGCAAATATGTTTTCATATGATATTCTTGGTTTTCTTGAGCTGAATTTTATGGTTGTATTTTATACATTCCACTTTGGTATTCGTTAGAAGTGATTTAGTTTATGTGGTTATGTATAGTTTAAATTTAAAATTAACTAAGCTAACGTGACGATAAGGTGTGTCAGGGTTTGTTTTGCATTAATTATAAATATAATACGAAGTAAATGCTGTTTTAAAAAATTTGAGTGAATTTTCTTTATGGAAATATTGGACTAAAAAAACATAGAGCATAGACATTTTCTTTTAGTTGAAGTCTTATATATTTTATTTCTGCGTTATATGTAAAATTGTATAGTTCTTTCGTAGTGTAGAATTTGTTGGAGATACGTCAGCATCATCATCGGTTTTGCTGTTGTGAATATTATTTTTCTCTCGTTAAAGTAAACAGTACTCAAAATGAAGTAGGCTTCTCGTTTAATATAATATTTGCGTATTTAAATAAATGGTCTTGTATTAAGGTGAGAAAACCTGAGTAAATTAAAGTATTAACTTTTTGTCTACGATGGACTGTATCATTCCTAAAGTTACCACTCTAGTATTTGTGTAAACAATGCTTTGTTTATTTTTCAACGTTGTTATTTTCACGCTTTAGTGAGATTAGATTCTGTCCTTGCTTTGTTTATAGAGAGAATCGTTTTCGCAATTCTATGTTTGCGTACACCTTTCTGAAGCTGATACAGTGAAATAGGTTTCTATGTTGAGATTAAAGTGTACTTTAACTATATAGAACTCTAAATTACTTTTTGTGTAATGCATATTTATAATGGTGAAGTAATGGAAGCTTCAGAGTATCATTGTATCAAACTAAAGTCACAACTTGAAGAGCAGTAATAATTTTTTACGTATTTGAAATGGGTATGTCCTAACGTGAATATTCAAAGTTCGAAGCCTCAGTGTATTATATATTAATATCGATCTATCAAGTCCGTACGATGTATGGAAGGACCTCTTCATGTATATAATCCCCACCCGCTCCTTTAATACCTTCTAAGGGGTAAAGGGTGCTTTGATGGAAGCGTAAAAGGTAGGCCGTTACGAATTCTTAAGGAATCGGTAATACGTAAGGACCAGCACACCTGATCACCCCTACAGTGGAGGATTGTGAGCATTAACGGTAATGAGCTTATCCCCAAAACAACTCCTTCTGGGAAGCTTCTTCTGTATATTAATCTCTAATGCCCAAACAGAGGTGTATTTTATCAAATAAACCTATCTTTATCAAGTCAAATAATTAGGAAATTACGTTAATATAATGAATTGCCCACCAGGTTTATCTCGTTTTTATGTTGTAACGATTTAATGTTTAGGTAGCGAATGCTCTCTTGTTAATTAAAGTTTTTCGTTGCTGTAGAAACGGGATTGGCTCAATACGTATCGATGTACGTGTAACAATGCAACGTGTTTTGCGTCATGGTGGAATATCGCGAATTCGAAAGATTTGTTTTCGTTTTGAATCAAATTCGTTTCGAAATTGGGGGCCGAGATGTATTTCGATCTAGAATTTAATTCCATCGATCATTGTCTGTTTCTATGGTGTTTTCTTTTAATTATTTCCGATAATAGTGAATTTATTAGCGAACGCCGTTTTAGATTGGAACACGGTGTCAATTAAAGAAAGTTTTACGTATAGGTTTTAGATTTGACGCGGAAACATTTTGGTTTTTTATCGTACTGAATGTGGCCACTGAAGCGTTATCGTGCCAAAATCAACTTTTACGGCTTCCAATTTGCGGTAGCTTTTCGCAATGGAAGGGAATTATAAAAAAATATATACAGCGATACCACAGTTTTATTTTCGTTGCCTAGTCCACAAATGTTTGGTGGCGTTAGATGAGTGGAAACCTAGGTCATGAAAAATAAAATCCCGTGGTCGAGCATTAAAGTTGTTTGTGTTCTTCTTTGTAGTGTTGATGTCCGCTTGTCGCGTATGAATGGTTTTCTATTTGTGGTTTATTTTATAGTTAAGGAAATTTGATTCAAAACGTTATAGTATAAGCAGAGAAATATTTTACCTTAGTATTGAACAACTGCCAACGTATTAATTTTGTAATATTTTGGTTGTATACGGCTATAACTCAGATGATGAACATCATTTCTCAACTTTTTGGCTCCTTACAGAAAGTTCTTGCCAAAATACGGGAGCTTTTTGTCTTCCTTATTACCGTCTTTTAGAAATTATGTTCAGAATTTTTTCATTTATATCTTATATGTATTTGCAGTTTTTGTAATAATAATATGTATCCGGAGATCTTATACTTTTTAAAAGCTATCGACTTAATAATAGCTATAAAGTTTTTACGACTATTTATTGAATTTAAGTGCTCGAAGGGTATGATATGATAGCAAACATATGAATATATCAGTGTAAGAGCATCATTTCTGTATCTCATTTTCCAGTGGTTATAGAATCAAAAATAGACAATAGTTTCTTTGTTTTTTATATTTATAACTCAGAATATTGCTCGTTTTTAAAGTCCAAAAAATTTGGATTGGTTTTTTTGATTTTATATTTGTGATATAAATTTGTAAATTTTTGGAATGCGTTCCTATTTTAATCGTGAGTAAAATTTTCCTTTTTCTATATATTTTTAAAAAATGTCTAGCCTTCATTTAGGCGAAGTATTTTGAATAATTAAAGAAGAGCGGTGCATAATCTCATCGGGCAATTTCCGCGTTTCGAAATTTAAATTTGCACTCTTCTTCGCATCAAATCCGCCCGTATATCGATAACCACTTTCTCCGATAGTCGAAAAGTTTGGGAATTCATCAATAAATTCGGAAAGCTTTAAAGACTTCCACGAACTTTAACATTTACCTCCGCCAACCATCCCGTCCAAACCGATCTCCACGGAGTGGAATTTAAATTTTATAACACCATACGCTGTCTCTCTTATGAGAAGGATCGGAATTTAAGAGTTCTCCAGCGAGACGTATTGGGTTTCGGGACAGACTCCATTCCCACGGATCCAATCTTCTCGGGCCGATACGTGTACGAGGGGACTTCATCTCCACATTTTATATTCCCCAACTCTTTTGCCGAGTACGCGTCCCCAGGGACCATGGAGGGTCGTTGCGAAGTAACTTTTCCGTCCATAGAGGCGTCCAATACGGACGATATTCCCGAACTTTTATCCGTATCCGAGAGTATAATTTGTTGGGAAGATCATTTAAAAGCTGTTGGTTATATTATGGCGAGATTGGTGCGGTTTTTTTGAGAGTTGGATGCTGTGTTGTCCTCCGTTTCTTTGTGTTGAATTCGTTTTACGATTTAGATGAAAATATACTTGTATTTTGTTGTTGTCGTATTTTGTTGGTTGGTAGATGTAATCCAATCTTATTATATCAATTGTTCCATCTATCTATTGATTATTAAGTGATTGATGTGCATCCCTGCGTCTATATGGATACTTATACTGATTGTTTATCTGAGGTTTGTTTCCTTCATTTTTATCTTACGTAGTTAATGAAGTGAAGTTAATTAAATCAGTTATCGGTTAGAAAAATTTTCGCCCAATACTCGGATGATGTTACCGGAAGCTGTTGTTCATTTCCTTCTGATACCTGGGCGTATTTTGATAGAGTGTGGTGGCAGTGAAATCTACTCAGTATATGCAATGCCCACTTGTAATTTGTTTTGTCTTCTTAACCTAATGTTTATTTCTTTTTATTATCAAAGGTTGCTCTTAATTTTACCCATGGAAATTACTTCTAATTTTACTGTTTTATAGTTTGATATAATAGCTTTACAAAGATTCCTAAATTTATTTTACGAAAATAGAATTTTTCGAACTGTATGGATAGGATTCTTTTTCAGTTTATTAATTTATATACCCCATTAGTTACTAAATAGCGTTTTACGTTTAAAATAAAAGTATCCCCAACATTTATTCACTTCTTCTTCGCCGCGACACTCTTTGGAAGCTATTGCTCTTTCGTGCACGTCGTGTCGATATCCTTTATATATTTTAACGTGCCACGACGTCTGCCTCGTCACTAGACTGTTAAGTTTTTAAGTTTGGAACGGTCAAAAGTCAACGAAGCGACTGTTGGATCGTTGAGCCCTCCGTCGCCAGATGTCTCCGTAGTTCGCATCGAAGGCCGATCGGACTCCGATATCCGTCGCGGGCGGAATCAATCCGTAGTTGCGAAACCGCCAAAAGAGGGCGCCACGATGACCATTCTTCAATCTATCATAAAGACCTCGAGCGGTTTCCGTACAATCGAAATGTTCGATAGATATAGAGAGATAGGTTGCGTGAATATGGTTTCTTCCCCTTCTTCGTGGGTGGGGTAGGGAAAACATTCTTCGGGCTAATGTCCCATAGGATCTCCGGGTCGTTGAGGTCACGAATTCGGCTGTCGATCATCAATCAACGCGACTCGTTTTGTATCGGCAGAGACTCGTGGTCGATGACCTTTGTTTTTAGTTCCAAATCCAAAACATCCTTATAGGCGTGAAGGTCATATTTGTCTGCATGGAGACTGCAACGGTCGACTATAAGGAAGTTTTGGGTCTGTTATTTGAAAGGCATTGGAGTCGATTTCTGAAATGTTTCGTTATATTAAATAAAGAATTGAATATCTATTTACCATTATATGTATTATGTTATGTTCATTTATGATTTAAACGTATTTTTTGTCGTTTTAGCGGAAATCTACGGCCTATTTTGGTCGGTAACTTAGTTCATCACGAAAGAATACGGTGTTTTTGTCCAATTTCTAAATCTTTGTCGAACTCTGTTGATAAATCCTATACAGGCCTTTTTTACGTTTGTCTTTTGTTAGAAGAATATGAATGTCTTTTGTTTTTATTCTTGCCTTTTTTAGTAGAGATATTACGATAAAGGTTGCTCTTAGGTATCGATATTTTTCCGCCTTCCCGTAGATATTGCCCCGTAAGATTGGAACCATAATTTGGCTGTTTATCGCCACCATCTCTGCCCAATGTTGAAAGACAGCACGCAAATTTTACGTCTTAAAATAAGCTGAGATTCGGAAGTGATTTTGGTTGTGATTGATTAGTACCACGTCTGAAATTCCACGCAAGACGAGAATTTGGTTTCATTTCGCCGAAACGTGGGATTTCCCTCGGTATAATTGGAGGATCGATGTTTGATTTGTTTTGATTTTGTGCGGGTGTGTTTAAAGTACGCGCTTATGCTAAGTTATTAATGATCTAACAGTGTATGGTTACCAAAATCGGTGGTGTCCTGAAATAAAATCCCGTTGAAGGAGTTACCGTCATATTTATTTCGTTATGTAATTATAATGTACTGTTGTGATTCATTGAAACATTTTTAAAAATTCGTGAAATTTATTTTTTATATACGTGTCCTTGAAAGTTTTAAGTTTTCGAATCATAATCGATGTTCTGCTTCGTGTGTTATTGATTTCATTCATTCAACTCCTAACTGTTTTGTTTAATTTAAAGCGGAAATTAAAACGGAATCTCCAAATTCTTTCGTTTATTGTTATTGAAAGTAAATGAAGTAAAATGCAGAGAAATTTTTCGTATCGAAACTTTCCCATGATTTTGAAGGTTTTAAAAACTTAAGATTGCAACAGTGAGGATGTCCCCATACGATTGAACATCTCGACCAGTTAAATTCCGTGTTTGAAACACGTCACTATCGAAGGACCTTTTCTTGAAAATACTTCAGTTTTGCTTCACCTCAGATAGTGACAAGAAGTTCCTTTTCAGTTCATTTGCGATGGTGAAATTTCAGGTTCCTTCGTCACTTTTGTGGAGCCACAGTAGTGGTACCTTGTGACAAAAGTTACTGATTGAATTAAGAGAAATCCGTGAGTGATTTACAGAATCCAATGTGTCATAGTGTTCATTAAGTTATGGTTTGAATCGTGAATGAAATATTTCCGGAAAGTGAGTTATACTTTCAGAAACATGAGTAAAAAAGCCGAGAGGAGATATTCTTTGTGGACTTTGATGGCCGCTTCCATCAAGATTTTCAGAGTGAATTTATTGAAAGCTTGGTTCAGAAGAATGTGTACTGCAATAAGTGGTGTCTTCAGAAATACTTCTTACGAGGTAGGACTTCCGTCATCGAATGTGAGTTACTAATTTGTTTCCTCTGTAAACTATGGTGTAATTACAGATTCAGTGTGGTAGAAATTGTCATGGAACATGATTTGCTTTAACAGATAAGTTATACCTTTAGTGTTATTGCTGTGCGTACTTTTTCTAGCGTCAATTTATATTATATTAACGTGGTAGTGCAGTTTTTTTTATTACGATTTCTTTAAAAAAAAAACGTTCTGTTTCGGATATTCATGTAGCTTCCCTTCAAAATAAATATATGTGAAATGTTAATGCTATTTTTCCTCCCTGTAATCGGAAAATTAGTTCCTTAACGCTGTTACTGTTTCATTTATTGTTAACTTCACTCTTGTTCGTAATTCTTTGTAGTATAACGATGACTTTTATTTTATCGAGAAAATCTTTCTTTCGTTATTTTTTAGTGCTCTGAAACACGTTTTTTCTGTGTACGAGCTCTTAGTACCATCAAAATGTCGGAACAATTTCCGAAGTGCTCATTTCCGTGAATGGCTAGCGATGGGCGTACTCATGATTTAATCCGCTTTGACTTTCAACGCACAGGTTACATATTCAGAAATTCGTATCGGACGTGAATGACGCCTTGCCGAATCGCGTTCGATGGCCTTCGCCAGGGCGTAAAAATCGGACAAACGCGATAATGATTCCATTGTAAAGAGTCGTTTGACAAGCGTGTCGAGTGGAAAGTTACGCGGATTTGTTCTTTCCAAACGCCCCGATGATAAATCGATGTTCTTCCGTGATAAATCAATTCGTCCTTCGTTCCATAACGTTTTCTGTAATCCTTTTTACGACTGACACGCAAAATTTTTGGACGCTAGATTGGGAAGTGTGGTGCTAAAAGATAGTGCGAAAGATTTGAATTGTTTAAAAGTCGATATTTAGCTATAAATGCGTGATTATTCTTCAAGCAGCGTATCTACACTTGTCTGGCTTTGTGAACGTTAATAAGCTATCTTTTAATCTTGGTTTTAACGTATATTCTTCGCGGTTTTTGAAAGGACCATTTTTAAATAGATTTCTGTTAATTTACCCTCGTTGTGAACTCAGAAACAATGCATGGTCGTACACTAGATTTTGTTATGTCATTACAGTTTTAATCAGTATGTATCTTTTATGTCATTACACGTTAAAAAATTAATTCAATGTAAAATTCTTAAGTAAATTACAGGTGATGTAAGAGTAGCAGTTTTATCCATAAACTACTTCACTGTTTTTGTATGAATTATTGTTCTTGTTGGTTGATTGGAATTGTGGTATTAATCTGTATGAATGTAGTCGTTTTGCATACGTATTTTCGGGTATTAAACTAAATATTTAATGAACGGAGTAGGAATCCATGGTGTTCTTTTGTCTTCCTCAACTTAATTTCTTGGCATATCAATGTTTTATGCTCGAATGAGCGTGTATGGAAAGTTGTTATTGTCATCGTATTATTATACCCTCATCTTCATTTCGATTCGCATGTGTTTTTGGTGAACTACCATCTCTCAAAATCTCACGCCAACTTCACTTCAAGTGTGAAGGGGTCACGCGACAAAGTTTGGAGAAAGCCTCCGTAGTTCAGGTTTTTGAATACACCAATTGGAAATGCAGGGACCCAAGGTTGTTAAGGTAGTTGGATTGCGAAGTTGTTGGGAATCGAGAAAAATCCATACTTTCGGAAACTTTCTCTATTTTATTGGGTAAAATTGTGAGTTTTAGCTGAAGATGTGGATGTGTTTGTCTTTTTCGAAAAAGCTTTTGAGGGGTTAATGGAGGCTTGGAATTAAAAGAAAGGCTTATTTTGAGTTTTCATTTCTTCGTGTAGTTTTCCTTTTAAACGGATTGATATTGTAACGAGTGTCTCTTCTGGGATAATCTTCTCGAGATTCCAAGTGTATCTCTTCTTTGTTTTTGTATTTTTATGTTGTACTCAACTCTGTAAGTCCTCTAACGTGTCATCTTTATTATTATTCCTGTCCCTTATTTTCTGTCCTCTTGAAGCAATTCATCCTCAATGATTTACACATCTAATTTTTTACCTTAACGATCTCTTGTACTTCATTTTGCTTTTTCTCATACAATTTCAAGGTTACATTAAATCTGTATTCCTCTTCAGATTAGTGTACGTATCATGTAAATACTTTATGAATTCTCAGTGCGATAATTTCGTTTTCATTTTGAAGTATCAGTTTCATCATATTCCTATTTTCTTGTCTTCTTTTCCTTAAAATATTTCTCATCGTAAAGCACTGCTATTTTTGGTCCAAGTCGCGTTTACCTTATCTCTTGTCTCAATTTACATCTCCCGCATTTCTTCATCGATGTATTTACATCTTTGAAACTTATCGGTTTGCGTGTAGTATATTTTTGGGCTTTTTAATCTCTACAGACTTGAAACGGTTTTTTCCTGTTCAGAATCAAAATAACACTACTTATATTTTACGTTCTTGTTTAGACGTTTCAATATCTCTACACTTGGTTGCTGCTTCTTTTAGGTATATGGTATGTATTAATTTTATAATTTCTAACGAAGTAGAATGGAAATGAATTCTTGTAAGAGAAACGCCCCTTTCAATTGATATAAATCTCCAGTAAACTACTGTAAAGTATCTATAATATTGAAGTAGATGAATAAAGGGTTAAATCGTAGTGGTAAAGAACCTCTAAGCATCCTTAAAATGTTCATTTACGAATCATACATTGATAGTATGCCAGTTTAGGTTTTTGGATTACAGAACCTTTACGTATTACCCAATGTCGAACGTTCCAGATGCGTTACGCTCAGTCAAAGATACGTACGTGTCCAAGACAGAGGTCCCCGTAGCGAAAGTCTTTTTTTCTCAATAAAATTCGGGGGCCAGCACGGTAGTCCGTGTAAAAAGAGGCCCTTCTCCTTGGGTTGGAAGCGAGACTTCGCGAAGGGTGCACGGTGACGCGCAGAAGTCACGAATACGTGAGGGGAAATCCGTGATCGGAATGGAGATGTACAGATTTGACTCGGTGTTCCTCACAGGTGCCCGCCTCTATATACTTCCTTTCCGTGCGCATTGCGCCGTTCATTTTTTTTCCACCCACCGGCCCCCAGTACTACGGCTCTGTCCCAAGCCTTCATGCACGAAGAAAAATTCGCGGGAATAGTTCCTAAAAGAAGCTGACCTTTACGTGTCATTCTCAGGGATACGGTCCTTTTTTGTGGAAGTTGCTCTCGGTGTCTCGGTGGAGTAATTAAATGGCGATAATCGTTGCGGTGGGTGGGGAATTTAAGATTTTCTGCTCTCTGTAGCATCTGCTCTTGGAATTTAATGTGGAAATGATACAGGGTCCCGTAAGGGTTTACTCTGGAGGAAAATTTATAAGACTGGTTCTCTTTCCTCATAAGGTACGAACGCTTACAATGGTGGAACCAGGAGGTTTTTATCTCTCGGTGTATATTTTTGTTCAGGATTGAATTTAGAAGTTGATCTTGCCGATGTTTTTCAGTTAAATTTCATCTGATCATAGTTAGTTTTTTAATTAGAATACTGTACGTAGATGAGAAATGCGCTATAAATTCCAGTTATGTACTGTTTAAATGTCAATTAGTTTTGATGTTACATTTTCACGATCAGATAGAACAAGAAGTACTAGAATTCATTGTCCTGCCATTTATTTATTTTTTACCTCTCCTTTTAAAGGATTTGTGCCGGGGAGTTACTATATTTTTAATTTGTTTAAAGACTAATGCTGTTTGTTTTTGCGCGATCTTTTTTTTTCAAGAAGGTATTTTAAAAGAGAGGAGCCACTGCTGTTAGGAAAATGAACGCGTAAACCGTTACGAGCGGAAATAATGAAATTTTAGATTAAGTTTTATATTGAAGGATAAAAAGAATTTTGGTTGTTACTTATATAAATTTAATTAATGCTTCTATTAAAAAGTAGTGAGGTATTTTACTCTTCATTCGTAGTGGGAGAGCTGTCCTTTATCGATTATAATCGATTCCTATATCGATTACTGCCTTCTGCTGATTATGATAATTATTTTATTACCTATTCTCTCCAATTAGTTCTTAATTCCGAAATCGAATCATATTAGAGTCTTTGAATATTTGCGCGCCAAATAAGTGAATATTAGAGTAACAAATTCCGCAAAAACGGTCATATTCGGATCATCACGTAATCTGCTAAACTTGCGTCGCGAAACCCATTTCTTTAACATCATTCACTCCTTGATTGTCCCAGTAAAGCAATTAAAATTTCATTTCGGAACATTCCTACGTCACCTTTTAGCCTTAGAATCCGTTTTAACTTTTAATATTTGGGTATCGGGGCGTCAAATAAGCTTTCTTTCCCAGAACGTTTTTTCATTAGGTTTCACTCTTCATTATCGGCCTTAATGACAGAGGCGGGGTCGCGTGGGTAGAGCCGGTGAAATATGCGACAAGTCCTTTGTTTTCACATCGTTTTTTTCCAATATTTCGCGACAGCTGTTTCGGATGAAAGGTTTGGGAAACAAATGCCGAAAAAGGTAAAAAGCACAGAGCGAGTTTGTTTGCTGGTAATGAAATCGGTTGCCCGTAAGCTTTATGGATTTCGTTCCAGATGAAAGTACGTCGAGGTCGTACGACGCGATCATTCGTTCATGTCAATCTCATCACGTACTCGACCCTACTGTCATGGGCGTTTGTTTTATACAGAAAGACAGCTATGCGTATCCGTATATTTAGAATTACTCATTGCGATGTTTCCGTATGCGTTTTGGAATGCTATTTTGTTCTCTTGTTTCTTAATATTTTTATCTGCAGTTTATAATAACGTCTGTTGCTTTGGAGCTGACAGTTTTTTCTTTTCTGTTGCTGTCATCGCTATGGTTACAAGATTGGTTTTGCGTTTTAAAGTAAATTTTTCGTAGTTTTTTATGCTGATGGATTACTTGTATTTTTGGAGAACACTGTTGTAGTCTTTCGTAATGATATGAGAGTTACGTTCTGTTTTATTCAGATTATTTTCCTCGAAATTCGATTTATAATGAAGTAATGTATCTTGTTGTGTTTTTGTGAGAAAATTTGTGTATATATTACGTTTATTTTTGAGCTATGATTTTCAACTTTAGTTAAAAACTTGCCTAAAACAAACCTGTAATTTTGTTCGAGTCATTTGTACGTTCTTCATAAGTAAATGTATATTATATTAAAGTCTGGTCGTATGTTTATTGACAGAAGACATTAGTGTAATATGGCTACAGTAAACTCTATTATCATCCCACTTAACTCTCAAACTCTGTACTTCATTTTCAGATCCACAAATGTTTCAATCTAGAATTACGTTTAACTTTGTTTGTCATAATTCATCTATGATGTCATTTGACAAATGAGATTGGAATGTAAATAAGTGCTTTTTTCTTCTGATTGTTTTGGCCTTGTTTCTGAAATCATCTGTTATGCCATCGTTTTGCTCGGAACCACCTGTGTTTTTGTTCTTGAATAATGAACAAGCCATTGTACCTTGTATTTCTTTACTTCCGGGACATTCTTATGATTGGATAGCGGTGAACCGGTAAGCATTCTTGTCGTCCAACGAACTTAATTTCACTCTCTTTTTTCCCCAAGAGATTCTCTACACCAATGCGTGACTCACTGTCGTTTTCTGCTCCGAATCATCCCGTGTTATTTCTCAAGACTCATTTGTGGGCGTAGTTTCTTCGTGAAAATCCCCGCTTTGTGTGGAAATTGGTGTAGCCAATGAAGTCCAATCGATTTCTCAGGCCCTTCACTATTATATTAGAGTGTGTGTTGTTGTTTTGGGCGGAAGGTTCTTTCAGTAGCGATGGTAATTTTACTAGATAACGGAAACGTCTCAGGGTTTAATTAGTATGCCCTTCTCCTTATTCCCATGTTGTTGTTGTATTTGATCGAAACCCTTTGTCTTCTAGGGTCGTACCCCTTTGATGGTATCTCAGAATTCACAGCTGTCTAATTTTAAGTAAATTATCAAAGTAAATACACTAAATTGTATTTCAGTTTAAAGACGTAGAAGAAATGGTTCTTTTCTTATCCATCCGAGACTTAGAAATTACTGCAAAAACATATTAAATTGAACGATTCAAGAGTTCGAATTTAACAGTTACGGTTATCGTCATTTCCTGTCGATAAATAAGTATTGGTGAACGGAAATGAACCGCCCATGACAGCGGTTGTGGCTCGAATGCAAATAGACGCCTATTGTCTACGAAGCAATAGAGGAGGAATTTTATGCTAATGTTACTAAGAGACTCAATTAGTTTCGTCTTCTATGTGGTTAAGGAACGTCAGTTACTCTCGGTCAACCCATGTTTGTTGCGAGTTGGGTTCTGAGAGACCGGGTTCGAGTCCCGTTAATGTTTGAAATTTTCACGTCCATTTTCACTAGGGTTTTCTGTACTGTCAGTCAGCATTCTTTGAATCGAAGAGAATTGTTTACGTAGAGAAGTTCACAGGTATTTATGAGGATTAAGGATGTGTGAGTTTGTTTTGTTTAAACATTTTTACAGATTTAATGTAAAGAATACTAAAATCACAGAGCAAGACATCCTACATACGCACGTTTCATTCAAAGTCAACTTAGACGTTCAGTGGTTACGAATTTCGTAATCATTACCTTAACCCAATAGAATTATGTTCTACGTGACGCTTGATGATGGTCATGTTTTATACACGCAACGATTTTATGTTCTCATATCTCATTAGTATGAAATATATGGTCAAGAGTGCGATAGGTTTAGTTCTCTTTTTCGTCGATGCTGAACTATAGAGTTCCAGTTACGCAACCACGACTGGTTACAAGCATGCGTGCGTTTCGTAATGTTCTCATGGAATGCCAAAGCCTTTTTGCCTAAGGTATGGGTCTCGTGTGTTGCGATTAATAAATATCGGACCTTGAGGTCGACGAAGAGGCGGTTGAAGGAATAGGTCGTAGAATAATATTAATGTCGATCATTCATCATGACATTTAGAAGTCTGTGTGTTTTAGGGGTCATTTTAGCTCATGCTTGAAATATAATCTTTATGCAATGTTTAGTGGGTTGGTGTGTCCAGATTCCTCGTTGTTATTTATTATAATTGATCGTGAAGCATATGCTAATCTTTAAAGGTGATCCAGCATAAAAAAGACTGAGAAATTTCAGTATGTCGTAATGGAGAAGGGTTTGCTGATATTGAAAAGGAGTGCAGATTAACTCTTAATGTTTTGAAGATCTAAGATTCGTTATTGAATGTAATGGAAATTAATCTGGGGTTAATCTTATTTATTAAATGATAATATTCTAACTTAATTTTTGCGAAATTTAAGTTTCTATGCTCACAAACGAAGGTGGAAAAGAAACCGTGTATTAAAAATTATCTTTCACGAAAAAATTGCGAAATATTGCTTGGTAATTCAACCTCGATTTTCGGCTTGTTATTATAAATCTAATATGGCTCTTCTACAACAACGAATGCTTTAAATCTGCTTTTCATTATGTATCATATTATTACAGGATTAGTATTCTCTGTGCAGGGGATAGAGAAATTAAATTTTTGACCAGTTCATGGAAAGAAGTTAGACTTCGATTCAGCTGTGGTGATTCTAATCGTTTGATAAATGTAGCAAATCACTCCACGTATCCAATCTACGATGTGCATCGGGTGATCGGGTATTTATCGTGCTCATAGTTCACACGATTGATTTCTCATTCTTTCTCAGAGTTCTGAATTCTTCTTCCCATTTTTGACGTTTCAATCTTGATTCGAATCGTTGGTTTGGGTGGCTTAAATAAAGTATTGGAACTCATATTTTACAAATGGATTGTGATATATCACCGCTTTATTTTGTAAAGGTGTATTTCTTTTTGTGTCGAGACCCCCGAAGTATTTTGCTTATCATTGCAATAATTCACGTTTTCCTTGCAAATTAATTGCTGAGTGAAGGGAATCGAAACTAGGGCAGCGTTAAGCCTTAGTCTGGGATTATTAAAACTTTTATTGGTGTGAACTCAGCGTTATATTATAGTTTTTTTGTCATAAATCTGACAATTTTAAAGAATTGTATTAATCGTATGATACATTGCATTGTATTTATTTCCTAATTTTTTATCTATACTTTGTAATTTCATGTTCAAGTCTAATTATCCATCGAAAATCTCAATTTATTTACGTAAATGTATACATAAATGTTACACAATATACAGGGTTTACAATGTTTTTTTATGAACAGTAATATTCAAAGACTGCTATATCGAAAGATATTGAATCAAATGAAGAAAAACGTGGTTTAAGCGTCTAGACTTTGGTAGTATGGTCTCTTTATGACATTTTAAAAATATTGATAGCCCTTTCAGCTTCCATGAATCTGTAATAAAATTAATAGTCTCTGGTAAGTTGTCCTCAAGGTTTATATCTCTCAATCTTTCAACATTTTGCTCTTACGTATCATTTCAGTCGAGGGTTGGCTTCGGAAGCAGGATTTTATTAAACCGTTCGGAAGTAATTCGGGCGACGGAAGTCCAATTGTAAATGAAGCGTTTTTTATCGAGGTATAAATTTCGCGAGAATAATTTACGGCAGGAAACGGTAGAATGCCGGTGGGCGTGGGGAATTTCGGATTGGCAGAATTCCGCCTTATTTTTAAGTCTAGCGTGGTTCGAAATTAGGATGACCACGGGATATCCCTCCTTCTGGAACCTTTGAGTCATGTTTCACTCCCACGCCGACCGGAAGTGGTGTAAGCAAAATCTCTCGCTTGCGTCCAAGATGCAGCTTCTTTCTCGCCCGGACCCGTGGGCGTGAATCACGTACCGTTGGCGCTGCGAAATCTGTTTTAGCGTATTGGTAACTTTTTTTGAGTTCGAGAGTGATGTCATGGTCCCATTCAGGTTTTTCACGTGTTCGATTAATTTGTGGTGTTTTTAGGGTGTTTTAATTCTGGTCAAACATCTCTGTATTCAGGGCTGGCATGTGTTCCTCTTGCAGAAATAATTTTGGGCTGGATTTTTTTACGCGTGTGTTACTGTGTCTGGTGTTCATTCCATGTTCTTTTACGTACGTATGTTGCTTACGGAATTATGTATTTTACTCTTTATGATGACTAATGAGGCATGAATTGTCTCGTGTTAAAAAAGAAGAAACTCTGCTGAATAATTAATTGCTTAAATTCTTTTTTGTATTTATATTTTGGGGAATATAAAAGTGGTCTGTCTATTAATGGAACCCAAAAAAGTAATTCATAGTAATGAGGATTTCTTTTCTGTGTAACTTACTGCCTTTTTCTTTCATTTCTCTTAAAAAACTTTAATTTTGTACTGAAAATTACAGAATGTAATGTTGATATATATTTTCTCATCTATGAAAATTAGAACAACTGGGTCTTCGTGTTGATTTTATCGTTTATTTTCCCATCGATTGTCATTTCTGAATATGCTTATGTATATTTAATACCTCATAAAGTGTAATTCCTTTTTATCGAAGAGGGTCTTTCGGTTTTAGATTTCTAATTTTCCATTAAGAATGTGATGTGATATGTGGAAGAACATTCCTAGTTAATTTTTGTAGAGAGAAGGGATTATACGAAGATTTTCGCATCCTAAACCAACTGTTCCATAAATTAATGGATCCTTGGTTGGGAATCATTGTCTCGTACCTATCTCCAGGGAGAAGGTCCGACACGGAGGGAAAGGCATATGTCTGACGGTATTAAAGGAAGGATTAGCGATGGGACCAGAGAGAAAGTGGTGTGTGGAACTGCGGTCATTTAGTTATGAGAGTTATTGGAGAATGTTAGCTGTAATAATGTTAAAAATCATTGTGTGTTTTCCGGATCGGTATCGGACTTAATCGGAACTTTCTAATGTTGAGGTCCTGGGTTCAAATCCCGGCTGAAAAGGAAAGTTACCTCTTATTATAATTATTATTAACAATAATGTGTCTCATAAAGGAACATAAGTTCAAGACAAAATACTTTTAAGAGTTTAAATGTAATTTTAATTCATGTTACTCATTCAAATTACATCACCATTATGGTAAATAAGGGTCATTTTTTGATGTATGAAAACGAAATCAAGTTTTATTGCGAAACAAGAAGAATCGCACCGATTATTCCTTGCGTAACCGTATCGTATCGTATTCAATCATTTCTGCACCGATACGAAGATCAATCTTTAGCAAATAACGAGCGTCGAGATTTTCAAATGTCAATAGAATGAAATCAAATGATTTTCGCGTGGATTTATCGATCACAATTCGGACATCATCGATTTTGAATGTTAGTCCAGTTTCACCGCATCGGATCCACTCCGCGGAATTGATTGACGTTCCATTCGGGAGTCATTATTCTCGTTGTAGGATTCCAATTTACTGCACGTGATACGTTGCTGCCCAAAGCGATATTTTTTTATCAGTCGCGCGACTCCGTCTCGATTCTTTTTTTTCATTGCGTTGCAGCGATAAATGAATTGAAGAAGAAGGGAAGAGAGCCAAGAAATTCTGTTGCGTATTCAATGCTCAGCAGAGATTTATATTTTATGAAGATATTGCCCTGGAATGTAGTTGAAAATACGTTGAATGTAATCAGAGATAAATGCTCTATTAGTGTACGTTTCGTTATTTATGTAAAGGCCACAAAATTAACTTTTTCTTTGAGTTATAATTCATTACCTATTATAATTTATTGAGATTATTATGGGGCAATACGTAATGTTCTGAATATACGTATGATTTTTAAATTAAATACTAGTATTTATTCTCTAATGACTTTTAGATATTTATATCTGTGTTCAAGGTTGGATCTTTAAATATTGTTTTTAAGCTGGTGTTTGAATACCTTTGTTTCTATTATGTGTATGGTGATATTTAAGAGTAACGGAAAGTACGATGTTTATCCAGTTCCTCATTACATCGCATGGGCTATTGTATTAGGCTCTTAATCACGAATGATCGTGTGTTAATGTAATATGTCGAGCTCAAATTGACTTCGGATGGTGAAAGTAATTGTAAATAGTTTTATAAAATGGAAATTTTAAGTTTTCGGTTTTCTCTGAATTTTAATGAGATTGTATTGATAGCAAAATAAGAGAATATGTTCGTATTTTTTAAACGTAATTTAGAACCTGAACTTGATTTTGGTTGTTGGTTGATTAAGTTGACTTAAGATGTACACAGAAAGCTGTCTTAATTTTATTATTTTTATTTCATTGTGTTATTGTTTCTGAGAAAATAATTTTATCTTGGAATTTTCAATATTGCTAAGTATGCGATTAAAGATAATGCTTCCATTCGTTTAAAATTTATTCAGACGTTAGAAGTTTATTTTTTATGAATTTCAAGAGCGATAGGGAGCATGGCCTAGATACCAGATGCTGGCTTGAAGTCAAGGACGTCAATATATACCTACTGTTGACCGTGAAATTCAATTGAATCTGTTCGTTATGACCTTAATTAGTTTCACCTCTAGACGTCACTGGGTATTATTATGGCGCAATTATGCCACGAGTTGCTAAGGAAGGTAAGGGTACAAGTCGAGGGGTGGGTACTTAGTCTTAAATCCACTCCTTGTGCATTATAATCCTTTTAAAGCAAAGATTAAGAAATAGATTTGGCGATTTTAAAATAAAAAGTGATTTCTTTTATTGTATATTATTTTCTTATTGTATATTGTAGAATTATATTTGATGTGATTAAGTGACCCTAATGGTGCTGCAAGTAAGTAGAGCTATGATAATAATTAGGAGGAGTTAAAGTTATTTTATTATTAGGAATTATAAAATAATTTTTTAAACTAGAAAATAAGTGATATTTCGAGTATTTTATGTAGAAGTTTAATGTTCATCCAGTTCTTAGTTATACCGTTTAAGTTTAATTTTATTACGACCTCAATCACGAGTGGTTGTATGCAAATGTTGCGCTTAACATTGGCACCAGCCGTTTGTCAAACAAGGAATTGTATTGATTCCTAAAAATATCATCAATATCCTTAGTTCAGCAAATGTCTGCCCTAACCTTGATTTTGACTTTTATTGGGGTCCAGACAGCATCTTTCAGTAGATATGGGTTGGAGAGACAATGTTATTTCGAAAAACAAATCATCAGCTTACGGCGTGATCACGAGTTCAAACTCACAAGTACTGCGAACTCTAGATAAACGTGATGGTGAGTGGGTGATTTTGGATTAAGGGGGAATACGGATAGTCGAATTTAACATCTATTATTACTATTGTGAGTGAGTGCATAAGATCAGCATTTTCTGTTTGATAACGAAGGTATTTTAATTTTTCTCTTAATCAATGAAGAATATGGAATATATTCACTAATATCAAAACATACCTAGCTACTATAATATACCGATTTATGGTCTGATGGTGTATCGGGTGCTAACTTTATTCTTCATAGGACATGAATGCAGTACAGCGCCAGGGTTCTTCATAATTATTTCAGTATATTTGAGTTTGAAGTCGGAGTTTGATTCTAGGGTCTCAAATTTACGTAGTTCAAACATAGTATCTCATTTATGATTTATGATTTTTCGGTGATACTACCGCGCAAGAATGGTTGATCTCTAGCATAGTATTCTTGATGGAAAGGAATCATTAAGAGGTTATAAAGCTTTAAAATGAAGCACATAAGACTCCGGCGAAATTGTGAAGGACGAGAAAAAGTCAGGTGAATAAGGTGGAACACCTGTCTTAGAATCTTTTACGTGTTTTTCACGGCAAAGAAAACACCAGCCTCTTCCACGTATCGTAATCAGCACTCAAGGAGCTCTTATCATACTCTCGATTGTAAGAGTCGTCATCTAGCCTCGTTGCATGTACGCCCCGCGTTCTGCAATAAGCTCTTCCAACATTTTTTTTTGAATTCGTGCCAAAAATTCGAACTCTTTATCCGTCGACACGGCGTCCCGTAGGCATTCGCCCCAATTAAGTCTATCTCTAATCCTTCACATCACTCCCGCAAGGTCCCGGAAAAAAGCCAGGTCGCGGCGTGGGTGAACGCGTAGGAGGATGCGTGCACAAGGTTCCCTTCATTAGCCCTAAGCCTCCACCTAGACCCGCTCTTTGTTTACCCATCCTTGTTTCTTCGTGGAAGGTGCAACTTTGAAACTCCCTCGAAGATGTCTTTTTCCGTGTCATTTAGAATCGTTTCTTTGGTGTAATTGGCGTCGATTCGGGAAATAGGAGATCTTCACAAAGTGTCGTTTGCTTTTAGTTGGGTTAAGTAGCGGATTCTCTGAAAGACTTTCTCTTTTGTCGTGGAAAATTATTGTCGGGCACGTTTGGCTGTTCGGGTTTCGGTACCTGCGTGGTTTGAGTTTTGGTGCGAGATATCCGAGTTATGGAAGTTTACGTTTAGTTCTTTCTTTTTTTCTAAGTTTTCGAAATACGTGCCCATTTTTTACTCGTTGAGATGCGATTAGTACTTTAAAAAGTTTTGTATTTTATACTTGTCGTATAGAAGTTTAGGAAGGGTTTCATTTGTCCAATTAGCTTAGACCATTTGGAATTCTTAACCTACATACTTATTTACGTATTAATTCACGCACTCTTTTCTCTGTTGTCTACTATAATTGGCTTCGTGATGTTTGTTGATGTTTCTGATAAAAATAAATAATGTACTTCACGTACTTTCAGTAGCTATGGTGACGTAATCTAATTTTTTAACCCTCATCTTGTCGTTTATGATTCATTTTCCGTAAAGCCTATTAAATCCGATGATTTTTTTAATGGATCAGATTTGAGTTCAAGTCCTCCTTGTTGATACTATTTCGAACCGGGTGAGGTATGTTTTCATTACATGTTTTCTTTGGCGATTGAAGAGCGATACACTTAAGAATTCTTTTTGCTTTCGTACGGCAATTAGCGCTAAAAATACAGCTGTGTATGATGGAGAGATCGATTTTTCGGGGTTAATATCCTTTCGGAATTTTTCTTCGAATTTAACTCGCTTCAGATTTTTTGGATTAAAAAATGAATAATGTCCCGAATATCGGAATTTATATTTTTTACTTTGCTGATAATAGCTTTTATCCATATAAGCTTTCGTGGAAGGAGAGGAATTTTGCTTCCACGTGTCCACTGTAAAATACCGCAATACGTTTTCTTTTAAGATTGCCTTTGCTAATCTTAAGTTATTCGGGTAATGTAAAACTCTGCTATCTTAAGGTGGTCCAAATTGTTGTTTTTTCCGCTTTATAGATTTGAGCAATTACTTGTTATCAAATCGGTCGTAAAATTCTCGGTTTTCGGGCTTCAAATTCCGTGTCAACGCAGGCTATCGATTTTTATTGAAGTTTTTTGATCTTGTGTTTTCATCATTCGACACCGATTAAGAGAAATTTTTAAGGAAATGATTCATTGTTGATAAAGTTATTGTTAGGGTGAAACTTTATTTATTTACATTTACTCGCACTTTTTCCTACTGAAGTTGTTACTGTTTAGAACAGTCTTTTTTCCGCAAGTAATCAAATATATTTATGAATAATTTCATTTTTAATTTTTATCCATAAATATGGTTAAACTTCTAAATTTTTTCGAAAATTCATCTTAATTATCCAATTCTTTTGTATGTTTCTTTGTGAGTTCCTTTGTAGGAATGAAATAGCTCCATAAGTAATGTTTATATTGTACAATGGCCGTTGAAGGTTCTTTTATAAACGCGTATTGGTCAGAGCTACAAAATTTAAATGTTTGCATTCGTCAAATCTTTCTAAGTAAATTTCAGTAACATTTTTCATTTCGTCTCTTTCATTCTTCTATTGTTTTCTCTCTTGTATGACACGAACGAGATAACCAACATGACAGCCTATCAAGGCTCTATTTGTAAGTAGAACTTAATACGAATTCCAGAGCAGAATTACCTCACCTCGCATCCATGTAAGACTCATACCTCAGCGAAGCACTACCCTCTCATAATCACGCGATACTTAAATTTCACTCTGCATAAATACCTTTGATGGGGAAGGATTAATCGGCATATCGCCTGAGCGATGTATCGATCCATCGAAACTAATTGTCACGTTACCTTAAGATCGGAAACGCACTCGCGAATTATCGATTGATCGAAATTAAATCGATTTAGTAAGAACCTCATCATCGAACTCTGGCGATATATCGATCTATCGAAATGGATGCAGCGAATACGTTTTCGTGCGATACAATTAGTCGAAGCATTGATTATTAGATGTGTCAATAATAATATTCCGTAGATGGAAATATTAGTGGGTGCGAATAAATTGAATCTCTTCTTTAGATATAAATTAGCGAAGTTAAAATAATTCGCATCGAAAGCTATCGCCGTATTTTCACCTGCAATTCCTGGCTGCATCTTTAAGCCGTGCGTCATTTTAGCAGCTTTCTTTCGCTTGTTTTTTGAAAGTGAAATGAGGGAATCGAGTACCCCTCGTCGATTTCTAATTCTGGCTCGTAAGCATGGAACTTAAAAGTTGTCAAATATTTGCACATCTCGTTCTGTATCCATTTGCGTTCTTACGCGTACTTAACCCGCCGTTGAGTTTTCAAGGACACGAAAACGCTGTTTCGATGCGTTCGTTGGAGATTTTGAAACGTACATTTAAAATTCAATGCTTGTCTGCTATTCTGTGATTGCCGTCGTAAATTTACTTGTTTTCCAGCATTATAAATGAATTTATCGATAATGCTTGCGTTTTTTGCGTATGGAAACGTATTATTTCAAATAATTGATTCGCTTGGCGTAAGTTAATCCGTTTTTATTTAGAAATACATCAGGATTTATATTGAATTAGTTTATTTTATGTAAAAAACGTGCGGTTTTCCTGGTGCATTACATTTCGACCAACCAGACCCATACAAATCGCATTTGTTTCGTAACTACTCCGTTGATAGCTGTTCGTGTGTGAGTAAATCTAAGCTGTCGAAATATTTCTAAAATTCTTTTACATTATTTTCGCGATGCCTTAGCAAGCTTAGTCAAAGCATTTCAGAAGATTTAAATTCCTACGCTTGAAGTTAGCTTATCCCTTTTTTCGAAGAAATTTATCGTCGTGAAAATTATTCTTTTATTAATTAATTAAATCGCCTAAGGAAAAGCTTTGTGAGAATAATATTATTCTCGTTATAGGGGTATTTTAAGACATCGATCCAGTTTCTTCGTTTTTGTTATCGTAACTGAACCCGGAAAATTCTGCGAATCCGCTTCTGTTATAAGAGGATTTTTTAAGTCCATAAAGCTCGTTTTGTGCTAAAATTTTTACCAATAAATAACTAATTAGGCTCTCTCGGTCGTGCAGGAGGAAATATATCCATCCTTTGTAAACACCGTGCATCGGCCTGTTAGCGGTGCCCATCGAGATCGTGATTTTCTGCACAATACCCCTTCCATTCCCTTACTCCTAAGTCTCAGCGTCCATCCTACGTTTGGCTTCCTCAACCCCTCCCCGACCCCATCTCCCCCACCCAGTGTTACCCCTTCCACGGCGCCCATTCTGTCCTCAACACGCCACTTCTCTCATCCAGTCTCCCACCGCCTCCGAAGCCACCAACAGACCAGCCTTGCTCCTCCGCGTATATACTTTCAATTTCCGTCGCGGATTTTTTTATTCCGGCCTCTCTCCTCTGCCGCCGACAGTTTGGCCCTCCCACCCTGGAATCGGGGTCCGCTGCCTGGATTGACCTTACCGCACCCTTATCACATGTCCAATTGTCACCCAAGGGTTCCCTCAAGTGGTTTTCCTTTCCCTTACTCGAGCGGCACGCCTCATCGAGCTTCCCACCCTTTCACTACCCTGGTTTTCGCTCCCTATTAAATATTTATTTCCCTTAACTATCCCCACTGCTATTTTTCTTTTACCCTTTGTCTTGAGTGTAATTTCAGTATCTGATTTCTGTATTGGCTCACTTTCACTTTCCCAAAATTCACTTCTGATATTCTCGTTCTAAGATTCTTCAAGAACGTCAACACTTTCATTTTCCTGTTTTCTGGAGCTCCTTTACTGAGTGATTTGTTGTCAATTATTGGCCTCTTAAAACTGTTTGATCTTCCTTTAACTTTCAGCACGTCTGTGTTTTTCTCATTCGTGTCTATTAATAGAGGTAGTCTCAATCCTTCCCTCGTCTGTTTAATTTACTCTTAAGCGATCTCTTCGGGTATTTATATCGCAGGAAATTCCCACTTCAACCCAAATCTTCGCTCCCGTCTTTTCTCCATTCTTTCACTTTTATTGCATTCCTGCTCGCTCCTTTCACTTTTTGGCTCCCGTCCCCCGTGATCTATCGCTTCTTTCCGTTAACTCGAGCGTCTCTTCTCAAACATCTCTCTCACACACTCAGACGAGTGCCGATGTCTCTATACCAGCTTCTCGAATTCCTTTCACTTTCCCCCCGGCACCTGCTCCTTTAACTTTTCCCCCACCCCCCTCTAACCTATCCCTTATCATTCCGTCACGGTTAATCGCTCAACATTTTTAATCTCTCCCGCTGCCGTTCATCACTCTCTCGGTCGGTGCGGTTTTCACTTAGTTCCCATAATGCACCTCGCTCCCTCGTCGCGCTGAACCGCACCTTATATCCCCCCCCTTTAGCCGACCTCTTTGTTCCTTCTTCTCCGGCTATCTTTACAACCGATCTCCGCTAGGGTCCCTTCTCCACTCCCGCGTCCTCCCAATCCACAGACGTCTGTTCGTCGCGGCGGCCGACGGTGTAATCTCCCCGCCTTTCCCCCCACTTCTCCTACGCTTCCACCCCAGGGAAGTCGAGGCCCTCCCCCCCGCAGACCTCTTTAGCGCGTGTTCGTGGAGTGTGTGTCGGTGAGTTAGTGCGTGTTCCCCGTGCGTGGAGTGGCTTTTTCTGCAAAGGATCCCTTCGCCAGGGGTATTTCAGTGTCTACGCGGGTGAAAATCAGTGCGTGTGTATCAGAGGCGATGTGCCATTGAGTCGGTGTTTTGTTGAGTGTTGGATCCGGAAGTTGTCCAGAAGGATTAAGGGTCGTGGAAGGGCGTGGAAAGCTGGCCAGGATGGCTCTGGGGAATATGTTCAGGAGGAAGAAGAGCTGGACACTAGATTCAGTACGTATGGGTTTATGTAGTGGGCTGAATAAAAGTTAGGTTGAAGGTTTAAATACCTTCCCGTTCCCGTGTGTTGCTCTGGTATCAACCTGTTCTTTGTTGTTCACGGTTGCTGGATAAGTCGGAATTTCAGTACGTAGGTGCCCGAGTCGTAGGTGTATCCTCCGCAAGAAAGGGAATTTGGCAATAAAGAAGCCTTCATCGTCCAGCAGAACGTCTTGTTGTTCTCGTTACGTTCTCGGAATTTTCCACCCAGTTCTCTTGGATCGGTTTAGGTCTGCATGGGAGTACCAGTAGGTTGTCCAAGTAAAACATTGCACGCCCACGTTAATGACATCGCTTCAGTAAATGGCAATGCGTTTATTTTAAATAAAGACGGACGTTTTCATCGAATGATTTCAATCAAATTGAGTTCATTCTATTTGCGTAACTTATGTTTAACTTGTCTATTTTTGATTGATCCAGAATTCGTCTATAATTAAAGGGAAGTTTCCTACCCATCGGGTCCAATTACGTAAGAGTGTTTGTGTCGTGGTAAATGAAGTTGGTGGATGGGTGTCAGTTTAGGAATCGGTCATTGTAATTAGGAATGGAAACAAATAATTTTCATCTTATCTATCATTTCTTGTCCTTATCATTAATTTGTCGTTGTTGGTAACCATTTGGCTATTGTGAATTAAAGGAAAATGTCTGTAGATCATTTCTTATGTTTGATGGCCTTATAGTTGAATTTGGTTTACACTATTTACTATTATTAATAAATAGATGCTGACATTTTGTCGTGACTATTAGTTACATTAGATTTTGGTTAATTCTTCCATCTACTCAAGTATTTTATTTTTATGAATTTTATCCTTGAAGAAACGAATTAAACCAGTTTTATTTGCTACATTTAAATTAAACTTAATCGATATTTAGAAGCACCGATTGTTATTTTTACGATAGTACTTGACTTAGCGATCTTCTTTCAGTCATATTTAGTTGGAAAAAATTGGTTATCTTCAATTTTTTACTACTTGTGAGATGTACTAAAAACTAACCTACTTTCTTTGAACGTGGAATCACTTACAGGGTACTCGTATCCTGTTCAGACATCGATGTAATGCAGTTCTATAAATCAGTCGCCGTAAATTGCATTTGCGACGCCCGAATTCTTTCGCGAAACGAAGAGAAGCCCTTGGACAATGGAAAGGATTATTCGGATAGAAATTCGACGTTTACGTAAGGAAGTACGTAACGAGATTCGTGGGTGAAAGGGACTGAATCCGCGCGTACACGACGTGTGCGGGAGCACGAATAAATCGCGTGGGCGTTCACTCACGTGGTACAGTAGATTGGGCAGGAACGGAATCTCATTTGGCTAGGTGAAGGTCTGTCTGTTTTCCTCGACACACTATGTTTAGTCGCGTCGCCTTCTTTAGACGAGTTGGCTTCACTTTAACGGCTGACACAGATGCATACCGTCCTTGCAAAGCCGAAGATGTTGGCGACCTCCTGAATAGGGGGTGTGAGGTTCGAAGCCAGGATATCACTGTCGCTCGTAACGAAAGGGTTTCTCATAATCGCTCGGACTGTAAGCTCGACCTACATATGTAAACACGTTCGGTGAACGTCTTTCTTATCGTCACAGCTGCTTTGTTTTTTTTTCTTTTTTTTTAGGGGCTCTCTCTCTCTCTCTCATTCCGTGGGTTGATAAGCAAGGCTGGTTTTTGGTGGGTTCTCAAGGAATTCAATTCCTAGTGTGGCGTATTTAGAAGAACGTCTACCGTTAGAGAGGTTGAATTAGGAGGGCTAGAGCTGATAATGTATTGCATGTGCCAATTAATTCCTGCGTTAATGAGTTGATAATTGGTTGTTTTGCTTTAGCGCTGCTTTGACGTGTATCGTTCTCTTCAAGGTTTATATCTTGGTGTTATTTTGTCTCTCTTTAATTCCCATAAAACACCAAAGAATAAAGAGCACCATTCCAAATTCAATTAAAGTTTTTTTCGTATTGATTTCGTCCTATTATTTAATGCTTAGAATGTAGTCATGGAGAGTGTATATCGATACACGTAAATCCATATTTTAAATTACGTAAATTATAGGTATTTTATAAATGTACGTAAGTTAAAAGCTAATATTATCATAAAGTTTCGTTGGAATCCGTTTTGATTACATTTTACGTAACTAAGCTCATAAAATCATTGATTTTGAATAAATTTTACATTGATTACGTAAATCATGTCGTATCATTTATATAAGAAAGGAGAAATACTGTATCTACGTTTTATTGAATTGTGTGATGTACGGGATAATATCGTAAGGATTAATTGTTTCTATTGCTGTTAATGATACGACTTTATTGTTAAAGGTGGATGAAAAACTGGAGTATATGAAAACCGACACTTTTCATTGTACATTAGTCAGTTGTAATCGTTGCGAATATAATGACTGAATCCTTATTTCCGTAATTTTAACGGCAAAGGAAGCCAGGTTAATAAAATGTCCTTTCTTTGTATCGCGAATGTAGCGAATGAAATTTTCTTTGTAGCAATCCTAACGTGTTGCTGTTACGTTGCGTCGTAGATACTTACCAGTTAGCGAACTATAATCCATCGCATTTTAACTGCTAATTGAACTTGGTTAGCGAAGGAATGAGTTTCTTCGCAGATTATTGGCTACTCTGCTAAGGGAATCCGGTCACCTGCCGTTTTCGAAGGTCCACACACTCACTCTCTCTAAGAGAGGAATATAGTTCAAAGCACTCAAATTTGCAATTCTAATTTTTCGGAATAGCAAACAAAAACACGGGAGTTATAGTGCGTGATATACGAACTAGGAATTATTACCTTGCATTGCGATAGCGTGATGTCGGCGATATCCGCGAACCTGCTAATTAAAGATGATATTTTTAGAGCCAGAAGCTTTTAATGGAATGGATATGCGACAATTTTATCTTCGTTACAGTTTTAATTCCCTAGTTCTCAGTGATATTTGTCAGGAAAATTGCACAACTGGGTAATTAGAAGCATTGTTCTCTTTGTTAATCTACTTACCTCTTTCTGGAATCGATTTGTTTTTCTGTGTCAGCACAGGTGGTAATTGAGCAGTCAGATACTATGATAACAGACTGGAAACTTTCCCTTACAATCTATAACTTAGGCGCAATTCAGCGGATTTTTTGGCATGGCAAAATGTTTGTTTAATCGCCTTTAAGTTCATTGAATGCTCACGTCAAAACAGAACGAATGGTTTCCTTCCTAATCCGTTAGTGAATTAGGTCAGCGGATGCATCTACGTATCGTACGTCTGCCATTTGTTTTGCTGACAACGTCAATTCACTTTAAATTGTTGGCTTTAAGTATCTCCTGTCGAATTAAAGGATTACGGACTTGTTTATTCAAATTTGGTGTTCTTATTGAATTCGTATTATATAACTTTTTTTGATGTCCGCAACCCGAGTTTCTATTTTTGAATCATATAGATTTGTTTAATCTCTTAACATTATCGAGGAGTTTGAGCATTGGTGGAGTATATTTAGAGCGGTAGAATCAGACTCAAAAACCTTCCAGTGAATCAGCGCTTCAAATCGTTTGTTTTTGTCTTAAATCATATCCGGTCCAGCCTCGCGGATGCTGGCTCTGTTTGGGCAGCATCGGTAGGAAAACAAAGACTCGTGTCGTCTGCCGTTTTATCGACTTCCCTCACATCCATTTATCGGGGATTTAATGGAGTCATAATAACCAAACGGTCATCAGTCCATTCCCCCAGCCCGTGCGAATAGTTCTTTAGCCCCTCAATCCATGGTATTTTTATCCCGTTTAAAAGTTTCCTCATCTTGAGGCATTTCATCCCCCAAGGAAATAAAAAGTTAAGTTTAGATATATCCTGCATCCTTCCCGTGACGTATTTCGTAGTTTCTTTGGGTCCGAAATAGAATTCTGGCGCATAATTAAACGGGTCTTTCCTGCGAAATGTTTTCGCAAGTTTTTTTTCTCGTAGGATTTGTTAGGGTTGATGAAATCTCGCCTTAATTTCTGCGAAGTTTTATGCGTTCTCATTTGAAATGCTGAGTGGTAATTTTCCTGTGGTTTCTGGTGGTATATTATTTGATTACAGTGGTTTTAAAGTGGTTGGTTGCTAATGTTTCGAGATATTCCATTATGAAACGATTATTGAGTCCATTAATTTGTGATTAATGTAGTTTATTTTGCGGTGTATATTTTCTTATAATTCGTAAATGTTATTGACTGGATTTTAATATAAAGGTTTACACATTCGTTAGGATTATATAGATAGATAGATCTCTATCTATTCCATTTGGATTATTATTGATCTTTATTGTTTTTCAAGCATATAGAAGTAAAAATTCTTCATGTTCCTCGAAATTATCAAGTTCTTGTTGCTACAAGGGGGATTATTAGTATTTTTATCACATGGGAAGTATCGTTGTTACGTTCGTTTGTTATAAATTATTTTGCTAATTATTACTGTTTTAATACAACTAGAATTTATAAAAAGCTCAAATCGAAACAAACATTTTTCCTCGACCAATGCGAATGTAAGCCATTTATCAAGAGTAAATGAAACTTAAAAAGTCAAACGGATAATTTCATCGGAAAAGTCACATACGTGGAAAATAACTCATCATGGAAAGTTTCTACATCGGTCAAAAGTTTCTAATCACGATCGTATTAAAGGTTTGAACGGAGTCAGCGAATTAGCGGGTAATTTGGGATCGCCACTTCTCCAGCTCCACTCTTATGGATTCATTCAATTCTCGGCTTCCGAACGCCAGTAGCCAATCGATCACGTCTCAACTCTCATCCCGAATAATTTTATTTGTAACGTTCCCGCAAGGTGCCACCCAGAGACTTCGGTAGTTGTTTGTCCGTCGTGCCAAAAGACCCACCCCTCAGAACCCCCTCCCCCGTCTCCCGTTCCCTCCACCACAATCTCTTTAACCTAGTCTTTATTTAGGCCTCAGAAGCTTACAACCACCTAATTTTAATCTCGTTTTCACCAAGCCTCGCTCTGTTTTCCGCGTGTCGTTTCACAGTGGTCGGTGATCTCCTCGAAGGAGTGCTTAACGCGGATTTGCCCCGGTCCCACAAGGTCCCGATCTTTCCCCCGTGTTGTTTTTATTTCGGTCCCGTCCTCAAGCGATCGCGGTTTAGGGTCGTTAACGAGTTCGGAAGAAGCTCCTACCAAGAATTCCGCCAGTATTATTTTCCTTGGAGACGTACGGCGGTGGAACTTTTTAATGATGTAAGCTCGTTTTGAGATTCTCAACCCGCCCAGAGGAAGTTTCCCGTGCGCATTTCCTTCTAAGTCATCGGGACCGATCTATTTATTAGTTGGGAACGATGAAGTAGTTTTCGTTTTTTATACTCGTGAAGTAAATACGCTCTGGGGAGTTTTAATTGGTGGAAGTTATGGGTTTAAATATCTCGTGGACTGGTTAAGTTTATAAATGAACGAACGTACGTTAGTTATGTATTATTATCTTATTTTTAATACTCTTACTTTATTTATTGTTATTTTATGCATTCATATCAGACCTTGGACGTTCTTTCGTAATTTATTATCATAATTTTATCCCGTATACATCCTTCAAATCCTCTGCAAATATGGTTGGAGTACAAATGATCGAATTGATTCATCCAATCGTGAATACCTTCCGAAAATTTTTTGTTTGCACATCTGGCAGTTTGAAGCTTCTGTTGAAGGCAGTCTGTATGTGATGGTCGTTAACCCTCTGGTTTGCTAACAGTCGACATTGGTAGCGCTAAGAGGTTCAAAATAGTCAATTTTACTACCGTAAATGATGATGAACATACATCCGGAAGCTTTCAATGCGTAATATGACGAGATGAGTGTTAGTTTGCGATACGTAGGATCAAATGCTTTGAATCAATATTTTAAAGAGACATTGAGTTCAAAGATTTTAATGAAAAAGTTTTCCGTTGGTTTTATATTCTGTTATCGGAAACGCAAGTTTAAGGTTTAGTTTTGGAGTGAAAGTAATAAACTTCTTTGCAATTTTTCAAAATACGTAATATTGATGATTTAGAAATTCATGCGATCCAATGTTAAATGCATCTTTAGATTTTATGATGCACCTGTTGTTTTATAATGATTGAACCGTTCAGAATGTGTAGTCGTTCGATGGATCCTAAGTAACCTCTATTCATTCCTAATGAAACAATTTTTACCTATCGTCTTAATAGAGGAACTCTTAGCCAGCTGTTCATCATGACTCCATCGCTCCTTACTGCTCTTCAGAGCTCATTGTTCATTAAGCACCAGAATTAAGAGACAAATGGGTGGCGAAGGTCATTCGTTCCTCACAGCAATGACCAATTGCGCCGTTCGTTGGAATTGCATAATAGAATCCCCGTGGAATGTTTTCGACCCACAACCGTGTGCCCTCCATTCTTGACATCGTACTTCGCACGGGGAAGTAGTTAAATTCGTTCGCGAAATTGATGAAGAGAATAATAGGAAAATACCGTTACGAATTTTCTTTATTTATTTTATCGCGAATTCACCGTCTCTATACTTCAGTTTGCGGTGTTTTCAGTCCGTGATGGTTACGAATCCAGCTTTCGCCGCAGTGTATCGGCATTTCCTCGAGCCTTCGTGTTCTATAGGAAACGAAAATACCAAAGATAGGTTTCAAATCCGGAGATAAACATTTCCTCGCTCGGAAACTTTCCGTCCGTTCCGTCACGAAGGCGCGTTTATTAGCACGTCATAAAGCACTTTTACGAAGTTATTCCTTCCGTTTTTTATCGCGGTTAAGTTATCGGCGTTTTTCGACGGCCCATATTTTTATGGATCGACACCAGTCGTTTGTCCGTATGGAGGTCATGCCTGAATCATCGGGGGTGGGTCGCTTTTTAATTTCAATTCGTTCAACGGGGACAGAAATGCCTATCGGTTGGGGTATTTATACGTCTGAGGAACTATTGAATAGCCTCAAAAACCTTCGTTGGTCTCCGCAAAATACAATTACGGATTTTATTCGAAGTATTTTTCAGCTTTTTTTTTTGTTGTGGGAAACTCCGCGGAACGTTAATATATCACGAAACGCGTTTTCGAGGGTTCCCGAAAACCCTAAGGAGTCGTACATCATGGTCTCAGTCCCAGGAAAAGGTTTATTTACACTTTTCCTCGGGTTGTTAGCCAAAGTAATTAATATTCTTTAGGGAAGACGTAATTTCATCGGTCGGAGTGGTTTTTTCGTCCGAAAAATGGGAACGAGATTAAGAAGCCGTAAAAGATACTTTGTGTCGGATTATATAATGTTTGGATTCTGAAAATCGGGTTCCGTTTCCACTGGTGGGTATCTGCTCGTGATTTTCGTTTAATTTTGCTAATATAGGCGTTTCTGAGGCTGAAGTTTACGGTTGTGTTTGTTTGCTATGCTTTGGCTTCGTTTAGTTTTCACGTCGATGCGTATCGAATTGAATTTACGCGAGTTGTAAAAATTGTGAGAAAGTTTGGCAGGAGTTGGAATTTTAATGGTGGGATATTCAGGAATGTTATTTGATTAAATTGAATTGTTTCTAATTGCCTTAAATGTGGTCAGTGTCTGTTTAATAAAGGTTTTATTTAAATAGAGTTAATTATTTTCACATTTTTCGATATGAATATTTGCGTTTTGACAGTACTGTTAAGAGTGTAGTTTTCTATTTCTAGAAATTTTGTTATAGATGGAAAATTAAGAGCATTCTGGTTTGTAAATAATTGTTCGAATCTAATTTTTCCATTATAATTGTTTTATTATATTAATTAATTTTTTACTGGCTTTGTTTTGTAGTTTTCATAAGGAATATTTCATTTCCTATAAAATAATCCACTGATTTATTTAAGGTATTGATATTCGTGACTATATTTGCCAAAGGGTAAAGGAATATTTTGAAATGACATTTCCTAAAAAATTTGAATGATCTCGCTATTTATAAGTCATGCAAATAAACCCTATGTTTGCCTTTGAGATGCATAGAATCGTATATCTATGCTTCGTTTATTAAATAATTAAAGCAGCAGAAGAAATTGTAGAATTTAAATGTACTTCCTTCTTCATTAAACCATTGTATAACTTCTCCTTTTCGTTCGTGTTTGTACTTGGGTTATCTTAACGCGTTCACCGGAGACCCATATACTTCGCCGACCAAGTTCGAAGTATATGACCTAAAAACCTCTCGGATAAAAGGGCGTTTTTAGTTGACGTCACGATCTTTTCCCTTCCAAAAGTTTTCCGTAAAACGGAGGATTTCAAAGGCTCGTAAAACATTTCCTATGGGAAATATTACCGTCTGACATCCTCTTTAATCAAACGAGGGTATCCCGAGACTGCAGACTCACAACGCACAGGTTTGTAGGTTGATTAGAGAAGTGGCAATAGAGCGTGGGAAACAACACCGGCTCTAGTTTTTGTTTTCCTCGCCGACTCGTTCAGCCGTCCACGCCAATTAGCCCCCAGTCTTTTTTTCCCATTGTTCCCCATCGATCTACCGTCGCCCCCGCATCGGTCCACTCGTCACAGTTATTTAAAGCAGTGCACTTCACTCGTTCGCCCAATTATTCCGAGCTGCGCTCCTTATTTGGGTTTTCTGTTACAAGTTCAACCTGATGGGTAAGGTAATGCATTCACGTAGCCATAAATGGATCCGTCGGTCAAGGAAAAGGATTTATCTTTTCGAAGCTTGTCTCCCAAGTGAACTGTTTTATTTTTTTTTGGTTTTGGGAGAGGAATTTTCTGCTTTGTGATATTTCGTGAAATCGATGTGTAGCTCGAAGTTTTTGGCTACCCTGAGGGATCGCTGGAATTTTAATGCGCGGTAGTTCGACTGCTTTACGAAGTATGAGTTTGGTGTTTTTTTTCGCATCTGGAATTCTCATCCTTTGATGGATTAATGTGACCGTATATTCTATGAATTTAACCATTTATCTTTAAGATCTTTCATTGGTTAGATCTATATTTAATTTCACATAAAGTTGGCTTTTTTTTCTACATTGATCTTAGGTTTAGTTACTTTCTTCAAAAATGTCACATTCTAAAAATAAAGAGTTAGGGCCCTGGGTTCGGGTTCCAGTCATTTCGCCATTTTTACTTCTTTTTTAACTTTATTATCATCTCGTAAAACTCATCGTACTTAGTTCAATTAACATTTCCCTTATCTTAGGATATCGTTTCTATTTCATGTGTCACTTTCATAATGAAGTTGCCTTCTTTTTGGTTATGAATTTGAAGGAGACATGTTATCGTATTCATTTTGTGGAGACTGTTTTTTGTCATCAATACCAAGAATGTTTTTACTGGAGATGAAGATGTACGACCTTTTAAAGCATTTATTATCATTAAGTTCAAAATATTTTCAACATAACTTATATTTATTTTGATTCTAAATGATGATAAAAAAGATAGGAACCACAGTTCTCTTTACTTTTCACTCTGGTATAAGCAACGTTTATTCACTCTTCTGAGTAAAATTTCGTCTTCGCATAATTTTTCTACAAAAACTTCGTGGTCTCAAAAATGTATCTTCGAAACCATTCAAACGTATTTATGGTAGCTGTGGTGTTTAGAATTTTTTGAACGTAAAGTGTGTGATTGCGGCTGTAAAATGGGGTGTGCCCTTGGAAAGTGATCTTTATCAGAGGTTTCCTTTTTAAACTTTTCAAAGTGCCATTGGGGAAAAGATCTCGACGATTTTAGGAAGTTTTTGTAAGTTTTGAATTTCGCTTTTGAGAATTTCGAGGATGAGCGTAAAGGGAATTACGGAGAAACTTCTCAAAAGGAATCGTTTATTTCGAGAGACAATTATACGTATACGTGGGAAATCATTTTTTGTCGCCCTCTATTCCCATTTGTCGTTAATATCTCGTTCGTGATCCCCACGGCTCAAAGGAGGACGTAATCTCCCAACGGCTTCTCGGAAGTTACTCAAACTGTGTAACTTCAATCTCTCGTTTAATCTCTTTTCTTCAGAAGATTCCCTTCGAGTTACTTAGCAGCATTTCCGTTACGGGTTATTCTTGGATCTTTTTGCCGACTATTCGGCGTCGTGAGGGTTTGCGGCAGAAATCGGGCTAACGTATTTTTGGATTTGTTTCCTTTTGTGACAGCTTTTGACGAGTTTCAAGATTACGCCCACTTTCGCGAGAACCGTTAATCGTCAAACGTAGCTATTATCCACGTTGGTTCTTGTCCTTTTTAAAAGTTTTGCAAGACGTTTATTTTCCTTTTTTTGCTGTTGCTTATTCATTCGCTATTTTTAGCTGTTTTAATGACGTATTGATCACTTGATTGTGTTACTATTTGTCTTTTTTGGCTGTGGTTGTTTTATAATTAAAAGTTTTTTTGCTGTCTAGTGCGAAGATCTTTTGCTGGAAACGAATCCTGTATCATTATTCCAAAGGCCAACGCGTAAACCTCTTGGTTTATCTTGTAGCATAGTTTTGTTGTAGTCTTGGTAATTTTAATCTAGAAGCACTCCTGTTAATTTTACGTATTGATGTTGAAAACTTATTAGGTTCAAGGATAAATTACAGTCTACATTTTTTATTTATATATTTTTTCATTATATTATTATATGATAACTTTTTCTTAACGAAAATTGAATTCATGAGCTAGTATGAGCAATAGGTAGTGCCTAATGCATGAAAGAGAGGGTTTGGATTGTTATTCAACGTCCTAGTGGGGAGAGTAATTTAAGTTTATTGCATATTAGTAACTAGGTTACCGAAGAGTTGATTAACCCTCATCCTCTAACTCTTGCTGGATTTATAGGATATCTCCCTCCTTTCGTATCACTGTCTAGTGTTTTTATTATGTTACTGCGTTTATTTGTCTTATACTATTTCGTTCTAAGGCTTATAAAGTGTGAAGTGGCACAACCATTGAGAATTTTGCTTCCGGCGTCAGCGGTGTCTCATGGAAGCCCTGTGCGAGGATGCTTTCAGAATCCCCGGAGATCCTTACGCTCATGAATTACTTTCTGCTTATCCCTAGCGGGACGTAACCTTATCAATCTATCACTTTGAGGAAGAGTAATGTTTAGATCAGACCTCTTCTCTCCTCACAGCTTCCGTAGCGCACCTGTCTCCGGTTTTGAGACAAAATGAATCAAGGGGGAGTTCAGATGTATCCCATAGGAGACCTGATTAATCTAAAGGTAGAGATTCGCGTTTCTATGCAAGTAAAAATGGGGTTACGCAAGGTTCAGTTCTAGGGACACATTCTTTGTTATTAAGAGAATCAGTGTTTTAATTTTTATTATGTTTTGTTTATTCTCTTGGCTGAAATTTGGCCAGAGATGTGTGATTTATTGAGGATAATATAACACCAAGTCTCATATTTACCTTATTCGAGGAAAACGTCATGAAGGCGATATATGTACGCCGTCACTAACTCTTTAATCACTGAGTTACAGATTCAACATTATCCTCTTAGTTCTATAACTGAAACGTAAATTTATAAGTCATTAATATAAAAACTTATGAAGGTTTGCCCCTCGATTCTTTATTTTGCTTTCTCTTGGGAAATTGTCCTTAATACGAAATGAAAATCGACGTTTACTTGCAGCAGATATTTAGAAATTGATGTAGGTTTAGGTAAGGTTATAGGCATTTAATGATAGTTAATAATAAAATGCTTAAAACATAGTCGTTGTAGGTTTGGCTTATATCCTCCTTACCAGGTTTTCTTTACATTCACCCTTAAAGATTTGTAACTCTGAAAAACGGAAACAAATGAATATATTTATATATATATATTTCAGTTTTATTCATGATTTTCATTCAATTTCTTAGGAATTCATTCTTAAACTTCATCTGTGTTTACTCAACCACTGGGAGCGCATTGTTTTGCAAGTTTATTTTTGATTTAGTCGAAACATATTTTCAGTATTTTTCGTATGTAATCAGTTTTATTTGACATTAACTTCTTTAATTTCAAAATTTTATTTTAAAGTAACTTAGCAAATATACTATAGTTCAGCATCCATTCAGCTCGAAATTGTCGTTTGGTTTATTTCATTATCGGTAGCGATAATTTCATTGGAAATATTTCTATCGTTTCTACATCCTTTATATCGGATGGATATATAATGAGATCACACTAAATTACAATTAAAGCCATGATCAAAATCAGTGTCTTAATACAAAAGGTTTTTATAGGCCTTCTTGGATAGCGCTGAAGTTTGGATGCGCTTCTTTATCTCATTGCCAGACATTGCTAATCGACGATAGATATGTATCTCCCTCAAGGATATCCTTTGTCTTACATTTAAAGTGCGTAGGTGGTTTAAAACTCAACGAGCTTGCAAAGTTGAATTTACTTAGTGCCAATAAAGTCATCCGCGTTACCTAGGAAGGTTTCTGTTTTGTTTCGTCCATTCGTCTCGAACCTATGTCATTGTTGTTAGTGAGTATTATGGCAACAAATCTAATCTCTGATTCGATTTTGTCTTCGCAAAGATTGATGGGATTGTATTTCTTTTGTTTTGATCCGTCGGAGCGTACAGACATCCTCCCTTTAATATTCATCACCCTTTAATAACGATGATATTCGTGGTCTTTGATGAATGATTTATTTGGAAGCGCTCCTTTTCAATGCTCATCCGTTAATTGTGCATATGACGTTGCCGTGCGATTAATTCTCTGCGAATTTCATCATGGCAGTCAACTGCTTTCATTGGAATGATCCTCTTGTTTCTTTTTTTGCGAATGGGTAATTTTATTAGCTTGTTTTATTGCAAATAAAACGGATTTTTAGTTTAGACAGCCGTTGATCTTTCCTGGTTTCCAAGTAGGAAATGAAATCCTATTCTCATATATTTCGCTATTTACGTTATTCATTTTTTTACAGAGATGTAATATCAAGCATTCGCGAAAAATTGTGGTGTCATTGTTTTGTATGTTTAGTTTTCGCGATTCGAATTTATTCCCAGTAGGAATTGTAATATGCTGTTCGGAATATGTAAATAAATTGTGTTGTATTTAACTCAGAAAGGTAACGTTGAAAAAAGTTTCATGCCGTTTGTACTTTAAGCTGTGTGTATTTATGAATGTTAAGTAATTCAAATACTCTGAATGATTCGGAAATTTCATCTCAATCTTTTTGTACAGAGCTTTCCGCTACTCTGTGATCTTTCAACACAGACATAGGGTCGCGAACTTTTCTTGCTTCCTCAATGCATTGAACAGATGCTCCGATTATGTTAAGCAATTCCTTTTTCGAACGAAGAATTTTGTAAACTCCTGGAGGGAAATTCCAGGTCAAGCCCTCTCCAGCTTTTTAGGAAACAGCTTTTGGCCAACGCGCCCTATTCCATTTTCCCCCCTTTTTACGACGCTTCCCCGAATTCCACGAAAGCAAACAAGCGGAGAACGTTACTCAAAAGGTTTTTCATAGCGATGTGCCAGCGACTACAGCCAGTCGCGACGGATAAACACGTCTTGCGCATCACTCCGTGCGTGCACTTCGGAATGGAATGTCGAAAGCATCGCTCGAAGAAAAGGCGTGCTTTCGCTAAGTGTGTGGAGCGTTCTCTTATCGTTTGGGTGCGTCATGTCGATGCGGAGTGATGCTAGCTGTGAGCTAACCGCTAATGTATTCGAGAGATGCCTAATGCATCAATTCTGTGATAAGCAAGATGACATTCGTGGTTAAGTTCTGGTTTGCGGCTTATTTAGTACCTATAGACCAAGAATAAGGTCGTTTGATGTTATGAATCGGAAAGGAATGCGATGAAAGTAAAGTTTGGATAATTTCACCTGACTGGTGCAGCCCAGAAAGAAACAAAGTTTTAAATTCACTAATTACCGGGACTCGAACTCGGTCCTTCCACTTTCTTAAGAGATATTTGCTATTGTATTTCAGCGTTTTCATTTTCGTAAATCGTGTTCTTAATATAATATTTCGCTATGTATCTGGATGTGTATTTCTAAATCTTTTCTCTAGTTGTTAGTTGTCCCTTGATATCTCCTGAAATTTTTTAATAGAGTTATATACAATCTTGCTCATTAAATTCTATATATCTCTGAAATAACTTCATCCTATTTTCCTCATAATTAGAGTCATTTATGATCTTATTTTCGTAATTTATTTGTGCATTAATTTAAGAAATACGTAACCATTTTCTAATGGTAGAATTAGTAGGAAGGATTTTACGAAAATAGTAAGTAAAATATTTCACAATAAGTGTTTTTCTGTAGAACCGTACTTCTCAATAACAGCTTTAAAGTGTCTAAATAACTTTCAGTAATCTTGAAAAACCAGATTAATTCGGAGAAAACGCATTTCGAAGTATTCTATTAACGAAAGATACCAGAATTGGTTAATAATTCACTCGTGCTTATCCGAATCTCGACCCATCAATACGTTGATGGTGATTTATTATGGTGACATCGACATTAAATATATATTTAAGAACGATTAAAATTCTACGTGCCTTACGGTGCTTTTTGGGTATTTTTTGGCATCGCGAGAGATGTATCAAGATCTTGAAAACTGGATTCAGATTCATTTTTCGGTTCTCGAAGAGCCACTGGATTTTTGTGCTTGATGAAATAAGGGAATTCATCAAGAAAGCAGACCCATTGATCTGAAGACGAGAACATGTTCCATCGATAGAGCACGTCAGTAAAAACCTCCATAAATCAGCTCTTTTTTATAACCTTTCCGCTGAGTTTGATTTTAGCCAGCAGATCATTCGGAAACCCTCCCAAGGTTTCTTGGGAGACTGTTTAAACGATCTCACTCAAGAAACATTCGTATCGATTGTTAAGGAAAATTAAGGGAGAAAAGGTTTAATGAATTTGATTTTTACATCCTTTAATTGCTTTATTTCTGTTTTAATTAAAGGTATATCGAGGTAAGACTTACAATATACATAATAGGAGGGCAAGGAACCATTAAGTATAATAGGGGAACAGTAGGTAGTATATGGAAGAGTGGGATTCAAATATTGTGTTGCCTAAGTGAATCATATTCTTAAAAGCTCGTAGGGTTTGGTTCCCTAGTAATAATAAGGATTTATTTTTAATTTTTTCGATTCGAAGTAGAGAAAGAAGTAATAATAAATCGGAAAACTTAACTCACGATCAGATGATTCAAACCATAGAATAAGAGTCCTGAGATTGTTGAATAGAGAATTAAATTACTTGATAAGTTAAGAAAATGTATCCTTTTTAAGATTAAATCTATAGTATGCCTCCTATCTTTTTTATATTTTCAGTTCAGGTACTGCTAGAAAAATAGGTGCCATATCTAGTTCCTAAGAATTAGTTCATTCCACGAATGGAATCGTTATGGAAGTTGAGTCATGTTTCTTGAACCCCCTGCCATACACCAATAGGTGGCTCTCTAGGTACCTTAAGAGAGAGATTTGTCTTCGGAAACGGTTGATAGAAAGAAGGAAGATTCTACGAAGTTAGTTTGGCACATACCCCGGTTGTGTTATTCACCGGTCAAGCATTCAGGTTCAAAGATCACATATCTCAAAAAGTTTTCTTTTTATTTTTAACGATTCGCCTAATTTCCGACCCGAATAGTTGACCGCCGTGTTTTTCCTTTGGCGCAATCACTTCGGAGGTATTTTAGTGTTTTAATGTCTCTAGGAAACGTTGCCTCCTGTAACGTTGCCAAGTTCTCAAGAAGTACACATCTTCCCCTCTTTGTTTTACTTTCTCTCAAGTTTCAACCTTGTTGCATTTTCTTTGTATTTAATTTTCCCCCGCGCTCGGTTTTCCTCCTTTGTAGATCCTGAAATACAATGATGCCGTTGAAGAGTAAACAGTCTTTAATGTATACCCATTGTAACAGTCTGTATTGTGAAAACCCTTCAATTAAGATGGATTTCTTAAGTGTCCTTAACTGTTACATCGATTATAGGTGGCTTAAGTTAGCGGTAAAACAACTATTGACTCGAATGATTAATTTAAGTCTGTAATAGCTATATCAACTTATTTTAAATCTTAAGATTCTAAAAAAATAATTATTCATCACTTATGTACGTTTCTTTAATGAAGTATCATTTTATCGATTATATCGTCTTAAATCCAGCAATCTCGGAATGACACAAATTTAATTAATACGTCACTCTGAGGTCGTGTAGTATTACGTTGCTACGGACTTGCTTATCTATCCTTAGATTTCGCTATATAGAAGGTTAGGATCGTAGGCCAAGGTGCTATACACAATCTATCTTGTTTTTTGGTTATATATGTATTATAGTAAAAGTAATAAAGTTATGCATCTGTTCCTATGTTTTCTTTTTGCTTAATCAGGGTAGAATAAACTCACTCTTTTAATTGCCTTTCCAAAATCCACATTTCCATCCCAAAATTCAAGCTCTGCTGAGTGAAAAGGAATAACAAATCACCCAATAACGGTGCTCAATAATTCATCAGATGTCTCCTTTGGTACAGGTGGATGAAGTTGCCGTGCGGCTGAACTGATCAAGCAGTAAATATAGTGATATAGTAAAAAAATATATATTTTGATCTCGGTGTTTAAATGCTGAAGAAGGAAATAAGTTTAACAGTTTGGAACAGTATATTAATGAAAGCAAAGTTGTACATGACTACATCTTTCGTAATATTTATGCCAAAAGAGAACAGTATTGGAAAAAATTCACTGTAGAGAAAGTAAAAAAGGACAGGACTTAATTGATTTAAAAACGATGTCACGGTTTGACGTAAGGATCTCTTCAGCATAATTACTCGCAATGGAAAAGGGCTGAGGAGCTATTGTGTAAGCAAAGGGGTTAGTATTAATTAGAAAGTGATTAATTTGTCTTTACCTGGTTCTTCAAAAGAATTAACGACCAAAAAGAAGAGTGTGTCATAAAGCATAGTTCGAAACTATAAATTGTGTATCTCTCTCTGTAATGGAGTAATAGTTACACATATTGCTCTCTGGAAATTAGAAGCGTAAACCATCAGCAAAGAGTAATAGATACGAAAAATAAATGCATGAAAAACATCGTGGTCATCATAGAATACGTCGTAAGGGATGGAAACCCTCTCTGGAGCTATTGGCTACCATCAATTGTTTGAATGGGTTGTTACGCGAATGATTCAGTGAGCACGTTCAGAACTACGCAACGTAACTTCCTACCGTTGCCCTCATTTTTCCTCCCCTACATTTAAACAGTCGAGAATGAAGCGGAGGATTTATACAGTCGGGGAAGATAGCGCGGATGTAGCCATTTACTCCCGATTGGATCTACTGGTGCACCTCGTGCTCCACCGCACTGCGCAACGCTTTATCCGTGCTCGACGCGCTATATTCATTCCCCCGTTTCGCGACGCACGGCCGGGTTCGAGGCGCGCATTCAAGTGGGCGTCAGTTTTTGTTTTAGGGGAGATCGCATTCACATCACGTATCCACGCGAATCTGCCGTTTCCGAGTTGTTAATCCAGAAGAGGGCGTCGTCGTGGCCAAGAGGTCTGATCCCCCTTTGTTTCCGAAGCGTATGAGTTGTTTACCCCGATTCCGTCGATGGAAAAGGGGTGAAAATTCGTCAAGTTATTTAACGTTCGGAGTTTCGGTCAGTGGGAATTTACGGATTGTGCAGGAACTGGAGCGATGACGCACGAAGTGTTTGCTGACGGATTTTTTTTTCGCTTTTTGACTCCCCAAGAGCTTTGACGATGATAATGCTCGAAAGCTTTACCCCCCCTCTCTTCTCTCTCTCGTTATTCCGTGTCTTCATTAGCTCGTGTTGATTCTCGCGAGGACCCCGACGCTGTCTTTCTGCTAGTGTTTTCGTCTGCTCCGAAAGAATTGCTGTTTGCGTTAATTTATGGTAAAGGGAATGGGGTTTATTATAGTTCATAGTTCTTCGTAATTTTTTTTGTGTAGTATCATCTATGTCTCTATCAAATGTTAAAATGTATATGCCCTGGTTGACAGCTAAGTATCATCATCTTTCTTTAATTATTCATCAACAAGGTTTAGAAATGCTTTAAGGACATCAGGATTAAAATTAATATCCGGTGCTTCAACCTCGTTAATGATTTGTTTGTTTCCTCGTATATATTTACTGTTATGTTTGTTTGTAATCTTGTGGACTTAACAAGACTTCAGTAATTACCTATTGACCATGAGTATAGCGACTTCGTTTTAGTTTTAGTACCGATGAATGAATTATATTACACTTGCCAGATTGATATTCTTATGCTGTACTTTCTCTACTTTAACCTCTTAATCGTACAAAGTTAAAGAGAAGTGTGTGATGTTCGTTATTAAAAGATTATCTGCAATTCGGTGCATGGAAAAGGAGAATCAGATAAGCTATCATTTTAATAAACTAAGTAGAATTTTTGGTGAGCTACTGTCCTATTTTCCTGGTAGAAATGTTTGTTGTAATGATCGATAAAGATCGAATTTAATGTTCACTATGTAGTAGGTTTTAATGTAGTGGTAAGATTTTAGGAGTGCGCCGTATAAAAACCAGAAAGATTTAATGGCGATAAACCACAAGAGGAATAAAGTACTCTCTTTTAGTGTGTTAAGAATTAGGGAAGCTAATCCTAGTTGTAGTTAGGTTTGGGTGTATGTATTCTAACCATTCGACACTGTGGTTTCGAAGGGTCAGCACGTCTGTCTAAAGGATGGCAAGTTTAATCTTCTCTCTGAATTCCCACCGGCGAATATTCTCAGCGTGTTTCAGACCCAAATTGAAGCAGAATAATCTCGTCCAGACGATTTGTCACCCGAGATGAAACGTCCCAAGGGACGGCCTATAGGTCGCGAACGTCCGAATTTCCTCAGATTCCGGTCGTCTGAGAAACATCCTCGACCGCGCATTCAAGTCCAGAGGACAGGGTCAAGAGACGCCCAGGGATCAAGTATATAAACTCCTATACCTCTTCACATCATCCCTTTTGTACCTTCGCACGTAATTCCAGTCCCTTTTCGAGACAAGTGTCCCTTTATCTCGAGCATTCTCGCGAAGTTTTTACCGCAGTGGCGCATTTTTCAGTCGCAAATGCTAATGAGTTTTTTTTAATGCCCGCCGGAGACGAAATTTTTTTGGAGTTTTATTTCCCCGAGCGCCCGAACGCGAAGCCTTCCCGAATATCGCGGGTCTCCCTGGCGAGGTGACGCCATCACGACGAAACCCACGCATTTTTTACTGCTGCGAATTTTTTTTTAGAGCTGTGTGTAAAGGAAGAGGTTAACGATTTAAAGCGAGGAGTTTTGATCGCTTCTCGAAGATGTCAACGCACGCGTTGAGTGTTTCGCGTGAATGGGATACGGGTCAGAGTTCGTTCTGGATGTGGGGCGGGTTTGTGTTGCGGTAGTAAAATGTCTGGGACGAATTTTTTGTTTTTTTTTGTTTTTTGTTTTAATTTTTTTAACCGCCGGCTATTTCTCTTCCGGTGCGATGTTTTTATGGGTGCCGAATTCGATGCGAATTCATTTTAGTTTTGGTACGGTGCCAAGTTTATTGCCCCGGATAACGAATCAGTTTTTTTTGGGTAGGTAGGACGAGGTAACATCAGTGTAATGCTATTGTTTTGTTGCGCTAGAGTACTATTAAAATGAGTTTTTTATGGAGATGAATAAATTTATTGAAAATCCTCGTGTTGTGAGGATAAAATTGCCGTTTATATCGTGTTAAATTTTGATTGTTCGCTAATGTTTAATGGGAATATTGTTATTAATAGTAAATATACATCATATTTGTGAAATCGATATCTTTTGTCGACCAAATAAAATTTGTTTTAACCCTAGTTTGAAGTTAGATTTATAATGTATATAATAATGATTTATATTGATATATAATATCTTTCATGGAACCACAATTTCCGTATTGGTGGGGGTAATGTTGATATATATAGTTGATATTTTTAAAATTAATGAAGCCACAAAATAAATTTAACTGGTGGCACTTGGTTCCATAAGGTGTAACTGAGGTTGTACCATGTTAAACTATTAAATATTGATATATATTATACCTCTTTGAATTACTCATTTAACTAGGTTCATTAAATCCAATCCAGTTTTAATGACATCATTATGTGACATCATTACTTGGCGATTAATTATGAGAGAAAGAATAATTGTGGGATAATTTTTTGTATTTTAATATTTATTCCTATATTAGAATGTCTATATCTATGATTTTCTGTATTTATTTTAATGTTTTCAAACAATTTTTAATATATTGCAAACCTGTATTATTTATGTCATTTTTAAACTGTTCTAATCTTCATCAGTTCTTCTAAAGCTCTCTAAAATTAAATTTTACTTCAGCAACTTTCTTACGTACACATCGTTGATATACGCTCCTGTATATCATAGAATTCGCACGCCGAGTTGAACGAGTAAACACGCAGTTGAAATCAAGGAACGAGTTCATGTTTTAAGGAGACGGATTCCAGCATTCGTCATTCACTCGGCGCACTCATATATGCAGCAGAACGGGCTCTGGAAGGCAAGCGTCAATTCGTGAACGTGTGAGATAAGCTAAGAGAGCGAGAATTTTTATTTTAACCAGAACGGTTGGTAGGTCTCGATGTCTTCTATCCCATGGTGTTTTCCCTCATTCTCCCTCCACCCCATTCCGTCTTTTCATATCGACTGCTCCCGAGAACGTAATATTTTGCGCAATTGACGTCATTTTAAAAGAAATGTCCTCGTTCTTACATTTCCATAATTTGCGACGCGACGACGAGCTTCGAAGTGCTCGTGGATTTGACGTATTTTCAACACTCCGTTCGCGCATCGCCTGGCTCTCCCCTTATACAGATTAAATCTCGTTCAGGATGGTTGTCTTCAAGGGTTCGTTGCTTGGGTATTTTGTTTAGATTTTCCTTGGTGATACACTTATTTTCTAGAGCTAGAATTGTGGCTATCCATTCCTAAGGGTATCTATCTCTATGCTTAGGTCGTTTTCGTAAATGAACTCAAGGAATAGACTGATCCATATTGAATATGAATGGGCTCCTAGAAGAAGTGTTCGTTATTTTCCCTGCAAATGAGAAAAAATCAAGAGAACTCTCAGTATTCTATCAATGATGATGATAATGTCTATATTCCGGGAGAAATTGAGATTAAGTCTAATCGGATCTGATCTGATCGAATTATCAAGTGTTGTATCTGGGTTACTTTTAGTGAAAAATTCATGAATGGGTTGGAATTTATGATTTAACCCTCTTACTGCGGATGGGCCGATCTATCGGCCCGGCGTGCTTATGCGAAAACTGCGGTAGGGCCGATCTATCGGCCCTGTTTTTCTACTCAGCAGAACTCCTCAATTAGAGTGTATCTGTTACTTCTGCTTTCTTCTTTGTTATCTCTGATGCTTATACGTGAGAAACAAACCGATAGTTGTGCTGAATTAGGCATCTTTAATTTTATTTTTCATCTAATATGATGGTATATACGTATCTCGATGAGCGGCGTGCACTCAAATACTGGAAAATAAGGTGTTTTAAGGTTTTTTCTAGCGTTTTTTGAAGAGTTATGTTCTTTATAAAGAAAATCTATCCGTAGGCATGAAACCAATGACATGCTTATCGTTTGTAATTAGTATTATATAAGACCTTTCCTAGTAGTGGCTTCAAATAAAAATGTCACCCGTGGAACATCAAAATAATCCCTTATTGGGGAAGTAAAGCTTTAAAAATGTACTCCAAAGAAAAGAGAAAGACATTTATAGTGTTCTAGTTGACAGTAAATGAGGAAAGAGGAGACGAGCACGCACCTTTAGTGCAAAATGTAAGAAATTACGTAATGGTGTATGCTTCCCGCAACGCAAGTGCCAGAGGGTAGATATTTCTTAAACTGCAATTTTTGAATAAGCAATCGCAATTTCTTCATTAAAATTGTACATTTCAATAGTTAAAAGCCCAAGCTTTTGAATGAATGTGAAATAATAAACATTTCTTTTGATTTCCTATGGCTAAACTATCGTTAAAATGCATATTTTGTATTATTATTTATTAGTTTCCAGATATATAAATTTTTATAATATTAAATAAAAGCGGTAAACGCACAAATTTATTTTCATTTCGAACCTTATGATATGATAAATAAATGGTAAAAAATATAAGGATGAATAATCGTATTTACAATTATTACAACTTACTAAACAAAAACCTGCATTTTTGCGGGAAATACCTCCGCAATTTTGGCATACACCTCGAAAAGTGGGTCCGCAGTAAAAGGGTTAAAGTGATTTAAGTTAAGATTTTTATATTGTGATGCACAAGGTAGCAAGTGGGATGGTTGTTTTTCTTTTTGAAGTATTAATTGAATTGCTGACGAGGATTTCATTTTGTAGTTGTTTTTATTACGTTTACAATCTGTTATGCCATCGGTTTCTGTATTTATGACGCAGTTAACACTTCTATTTGCTTTTACCTATCTACAGATTGTATGTACTGATCATCATGGATGTGAATAAAGTTGTATAGGATCAGGACTCAAACCTGAATCTCTTAACTCCTGGTCTGCTACTCCAGGTAATGGAGCATCAATATGCAAATTCAGATTCAAGTCTCGGTCCCGTCAGACATTTTTCACGTCATTTTTTTTCCTGTAGTGTATTCCGAGAGGCTTGGATATTCACACAACGTTATCTTTTTCTCTCGAAGCATTTTCTCAAATAGCTCTACTATTCTATTCCGGAACTTAAATCCTCTAAGGATAGCCCTATAGGGTAGCCTTGATTGTTCTTTAGGGATGTAGAAAGAAAACTCCCCTTTGTAGGCGTGGAGAGATTTACTGTCCCCAGGTTTATCGATTTAGAGCCCCCACGTTTTGGGATTCCCCTATGGGTGGACCCCAAATTCTTAAGCATGCTGATGGTTGCACTATTTGTGAGTATAATCTGTTTAGATTTCGTACGTTAGTTAAATGATTGTTTGTTTAAGGTTGGTGAAAGATGAGCTGGACGATATTTCTTGACACCGAGGATTACTTTCGTGTTATTTTTTATGCTGATGGTATGTGAAAATGGATATCTATACAGGAAATTGTTCAGGACAATTTTTATCTATTGCTTACTAAGTGGCTTAATTCATAGGCACTAGTACGAGAAATGGGCCATTACATTATTATTATTGTGGTCATGAGTCATTAAAATTCGATTTACTTAACAGCCCTATGTATAATAACTATGTAACCTAATACTCTTGCAATTTTTGGTAAAATTTTTATTCGTGAATTTGTCTTATCTGTCATAATGTGAGCTATGTCTTTAATTTTGAAAATTTTAAATTTAAATTCAGTTAGCATGAGTAACTTTGTGGGTATTAATTTACTTACTCCTATCCGATGGGTTATGTCAATATTGACCTTATTAAATTTTTATCGCTACGAAATTTTCACTAGTTTTTAGTTTTAAATATATAGTTATCGATAGTTCTATTATTTATCTATCGAGCGAGATAAATTTTCTTTTATATATAATTGGGGAAATTATGTTTTTATATATGTTCTCACGACATTTCCCTTTTGATTTCAATGTAGTTTAAAGATTGAGACGAATTACCGAGCATAACATACTTGAAATTAAGAGTGAGGCTGGGAGCATTAATCTTCCCATATTACCATTTTCCAATTTAACATGCAAATGTGTCCCTCGTCTCGCCACGTCATGTTTAAACGCCTGCGAAAACGAGGAATGCTAAGGGTCTCCGTGGGCCGAAAATGTTAGGCCTAGCTGTAATAGAATCGCGCCCGTTCAGCATTTTTAAGCCATTCGTTTTAGCTAAAAAGGCTGCTGCTCCTTGTGTGTTTCTCGCACGGCCGCGTAACGAAAGATATACCCTTGAATTATTGCCGGGGGAAGGGGGCTAGTCCCCGTGTCCTGTCCCCTTACTCTCTGCGCCATCGAGTCCCAGCTTCCTGCAATATGGAGCACGGCCTCTCCCTCCACCACATCACTCTCGTTCCTTTTCATCAGAGAGGTTCCATCGCAAACGGTCCCATGGAAACTGCAGCTGCTTTCCTTCTTTCCACCAACCCTTTACGATATTCCCCACCACCTCTCGGTCGTCTTGAGGAGGAGGCAATTATTCATGGTCTTCCGTGCCTCTTGGAGTGAATAAGACTTCCATTCTACCCCCTTTCTCCCCCCGCAATCGTGAATGGGAGAGTGTATTGCTCCCAAAGCAGCCTCAGCTCCTTTCCATCTTTAATATCCCGAATGTTTTTATCTCGCAATTCCCGCCAGGATGTCTGTTCTAGCGGTGGTTTGAGACGCGGCGAGATTTCGGTTGATCGCGTGCCATGGGGATTAAGATTCCGTGCATTTCTCATCTCGGGTGTGCCTCAAGGCACGCGTCTAGGACCCAGATTCTTTCTCCAAAGGATGCGAGGTTCTCTTTTTACGTTTTCTGGTCGCGTTTAGCCTTTGATCATTTTGAGGACATCGGGTGGGATTTTTGTAGCGTGATTAGGAGTCACGTATCTTGAGTGATTGTTGTTGGAATGGATATTGTTTTTTGTAAAGGATTTCTTTCAGTTTTCTGCAATTTTCTGTGTCTTCCTTAAGTGCCTTGTTGATTGAAAGATCACTACTTTGATGGCTAACATCGAAGATAAAGTGGTATCTATCAATTGTCCCATCTAAATAAGGATTAAAATTTCTCTATAATATCTTCCATTTGCTTATTTCTTCTTCGGATTAAGATTCATCTTATAATTACAATCTTTCGCGAAACTCGTCTCTATGTTAAGACGTAGGGTTTTACTTAAATAGGAAAAGATGTAAAGTGCAAAGTTCTAGTTTTAGATTCATATGTTGATGATTGACCGTATATCACCAGAGCTCACTTTGTAGGCTACTGAAACTTTGTTACAAATTGGTATCGTATTCATTAGTTTAACTAATACAAATTTATTTCGAAATATATTACGAAAGTATATAACAATAATTTAACTGGGTTTTTTCTTTAATTGTCAGTGAAACTGAAATATTCACGTTTCAATTATTCGAATGCATGAATTACGCGAGATTTTTGAAAAAATTTAAGTGGGACGATGTGAGGAATTAATTAAGATAAGTAGGATATGTACTCCGGAAGCTTTTAACCACGTCTAGACTCTTTGGCTCCATTCATTTTAACTAAGGCAGGATTCGTAACCCTTACTAACCAATGGATTTCTCATCTGCGTTTTACGGACTTCCTGCTGTCATCACATAGAAGTCGACCTATAAAACTTCTTAAGCGACGAAACCGTAGGCCGAATCCATTCCTTTCGACTCTTCGAAGAGAAGATCTTCGAAGAGGAGATTAAGACGCGAAATCAGCGTCGTATTCATGAAAGACGGTTTAATTCGAGCGGAGTTAAGCGATTCAGACTGGAAACGGCGTCTGCGAACCTCCGTTTTCTATCGGAGATGATCCCTACGTTTGCGGTTGACGAGACTGTCTAATAATGCTTTTGGATGTCGATCCCTTCAGCACAGAATGAATCGGACGTTATTATCCTAGATACTACGTAAGTGCGCCCCCTAGGGAAGGGTTACTCTTTTAAACGGGGCTTTCTTTCTAAAACGTAGCTTAATCAAAGTCGTTTGAAAGTAGTTAGTGCTTCGGAAGTGGATTTGGAAGTCGATGGTCTTATTTGTGAAAGGTATTTAAAAGTGTCATTGAAAGGGGATTTTAAGTGTATTTTTTTAGCTATCGGGACGTTCTGATGTGCGCGGAATTGAAGGACAGATATGGGATTAAAATTAAAGCAATTATTTTACTGCTTGTTTGGATAAGTTGCTTATCGTGATTCGTTACTATGGTTGGATTGACGTTTTTTCGTATGGAAATATAGTATATTAATCTAAAATAATGTTACGAACGATGTTTTGTTAGATATTTCTGAGGAAATTTCCTGTTAAAGTCTTCGTATTAATTTACGCATTGCTGATTGCACTGAAGGTTCAATTGTTATTATTAACAGTGGGTTATTTTCCAAATTAATCTTTCCAAATGATTATAGGGAAATTAAGATCTTATTTCACCAGTTTTTTTTTTTTGTTTGAAGGAAAAAGAAATCAAACTAGTGTATAAATTAGTATCAGTATATTTGCTTGTTAAATTTAATAATGAATTTATTTATTGATATGTATATGATAATAATAACAACACTTAATATAGTATATGCAGTCAGGTTTTCATGGATACGGGCTTGCTCATATTTTGGTTTGTATTACTTCGTCTTAATGAATTCCTGAATCCCGCCAGGCCCCAAAATTCAATTTCCTCAAACTATACCCAACAGTATTCCATCAAAGGAAATAGACTTAGGATACATGGATTCCAGGCCACACTCAGAAAGGTGGCTCGTAGTTTACTTACGCCGACGTAAATATTGACGCGATGATAACCCGGTTACTTTGGCCACAACCATCTCTCACAAAGGCGCATATTCGGGCTGTAAAATTTATACATTCAGCCGAGTTTCACACATTACTTATGAGCTCTTGAAGGGTGTTGAGTCGTCGTCGTAACGGGTTTATGGCCTCGAGATATATGTTGCAGAGAGGCGTAGGGTCCAGAAGGGAATTCCGCGGTTGTGAGGGATACTCATGGATGTCACTCTCTCTGCCACATCAATTGACACCGATTGCCATTTCAACCCCATTTCCCTTCATCTTTTTAACGTGCTCTCCAAAGGGACGTGGTATTCAGTCCTTACGGTGCCTTGGTAACTACTTAAGCTATTGTAGGCTATAGATATTCCTTTTTCAATAATTAGCTCGTAATTGGATGAGTGCATCTAGTATCAATTCTTGAAGACAATTTGTATTTAGTGATTCGTTGTTTTTACATTTATTACAGTTCGCATATGAGTATTCTTATGTCCAAAGTTTGTTTATAAAGCTTCATTCTGAAATCATATGCTTTAAATGGTTTTTATTAAAATATAATGAGAATGTTATATTAATTGTCATCGTAATTTAATTGATGTAACTAAGAACGAAATGGTCTAACTTCGTGTAGGAAGTTACAGATGCATATATTACTTGGGAGTACTCGGTTTATTTAAAAATTATCAGAATTTTAAAAGTGAGACGTCTAATTTATTCAAAAAATTTATCTTATCATCTTTAGATCTTCATGAAGTATTCATGTATCAGTTCCATCCAAGTCCGATTTCAATCATTTTATCTGCCTATTGAAATCATACGCAGTTCATTGATGAATCGGTTAAGTTGTAATATATATCTATTTAATTTTCTATTTGTTTTAATTTTTAAATATATATGTTCCGATTCTCTCTTATTCACTCTGATAATCTTTATCGATTCAGTATTATTTTTTAGTGGATACTCAATCCATTCTACTAATAATATAAATATAGTATTTTATTCATCAATCCCTATGCAAATTAAAACGCATTATTGTGGTCATGTGTCAATAATCACCGTGGAAAAATAAATGCTCGGTAATTTTTGTCATGTTATTAAGTTTTGAAAGAATGTAATATATAATTATCAATGAAAAATATTCAGTGACATCCCAAATCATTAACTTTATTGACGTGCAATAATTCGAATTGAGCACTCAAAATTCTTTCTCGACTGGAATCCGTGATACGATTAATTTTTCTTCTTATTTTATATGAATTCATTTATCATTCCCGTGATGAAAATTTCGAAAATATTTGATCCTCTGTGTTTGATGTGGGATTCGATTTCGTATCAATTATTAATATATATCGGAGCGGCATTGCTGCGTGAAAGTCAGAAATTTATTCCAAAATTAATGCGCTCATATCAATTTTTGCGACCGAATGTGAAGAGTTGTCTAGGTCTTTTTATCTTTTATTAATATATTGAAATTTTTTCTATAGTATCTATAAAAATATAGTGGGTAAATAAAAAATACGTGTCATTTATATTTATGAGGACTTTTAAAAATTATCATACCTATTGTCGAACAACACAATTTGTTTCTACCAGTGTGTTTTAATCTTGGAATGTCATTTCTTCAGAAGGAATAACAGATGTTTTTATAAAGAATGTTTACATCAAATTTCGAAACTTATTTTTGTATATTGCACGGGTACCAAAACGGTGCCTTGGGACACACCTCAAGAATTTCTATTTTGAGAGAGTTATCTATCAAAAATCGATTAATATTTGTTTGATCTATTCAATATTCAGGATGGTCCTCTACAAGATCCGAGGTTTTCATTTTTAGTTTTATTAATAATTACAGTTAATATTTTATTCTCTGTGCATATACATGTACATCATCAGTCTTGATTAAATCGAATGCCTAGTCAGGTGGTCTTCATTAATTTTTTCCTGATATTATCTTATTATGATCTTGTATTTTTTATGTCTCTTTTAATTATATTTGTTTGTCAAACATCCTACATGGGAGACTGTGTTCCCCAAAGATGCCAAGCTAGTAAAAGTGGACTCAGCAGATATCCTTCAGCTGTCAATGAGCGTAGTAAAAGTACACGGTTTTCCCGGATGTTTTTCTCTGGCGTAAATTTATACATCCTTTGTTTGGATCAAATAGTTTTGTTATGATATGGGTGTCCGCTCACCTCATACGGATGTAAGTTATTTCATCCTCTGCTAATAAGTCGAGCAGATAAGGAGTTGTTGGTAAATATTCGAGGCAGTCTTTTAAGAACGTTGATCCCGCGTGTCTAACATCGGAATTGGCCCCTTCTGTTTTCTCATGCGATATCGCGAAGCGTGCGTCTCAAGTCGTCGTTGTGTTTACGTTCTGGAGGCGCGGGGCGTGGCCTAGGGGAATTGTTTACGCCTCGGGGTCTTAACCCTTGTCTTCTCCCTTCCTTCTCCTATCCAGAACACATTCCCTTTCCCATCTACGTTTAGACAGTTTAGACCTGTCCATTCTTTTCTCGCACAGACCCTCGTTTTTCCTTTTTTTCCCAGATCACATTTTTCGCACATTTTCCCCTTCCACTCCCATTAGATATCTGTCACTGGCTATAAATTCCATCATTTGGTTTAAGTCGTTCCCTTTCGGGCTACTGATGTAGTGTGTGAACGTAGAGGCATGATTGAAAGAAGGGGTCGAGGATTATGCACCAATGAATTATTCACGATGACCAACGTTTTCTATTTTGAAGATTGGGAGTCAAAAAGGCTGAAACTGTTTCCTGTGCGATTAGGTTATAAATTATTATTATTTAAGCTTTTGAAATAGATGTCGGTATCCACAATCTTGTCTAACCACTTTGATAAAAATATTTGAGGGAATATTAGCTATGGAGAAAGATCATTCAAATGAGGATATCTGATGCATTAATTCAATTTTAGAATCGAAATCATTTATTCGGTTCTCATTATTTAAAATAAGATTTATTTTATATAGTTTTGCGCATTTAAGAAGTGTAATGCTTCCTTATTAGTTGTATTAATTCAAAGTCAGTTAAAGGATTAAATGTGTCGTATTCTAGCCCAGTTTTCTTTTATAGTCCTCGAAGATGCTAGTAGTATCTCGTTGTAGAAATTGCCTTGAGATCGATGCGACTTTGGACATAATTCATCAAAATTTCCATCCATAGTCTTTCATTATTAACTTTCCTTGTTAATTTTAACTGGAATCGTTGTATCCTTAAAACTTGGGAATATATTGCCTCCAGGTTTGTTATTAATTCCAAATTTTATCCCAGGATCGAAGTTTTCGATTCCGTAATCTTCTTAAACTTTAGTTTGTGATGGGGAATTTTCATCGGAAGAAAGGGTTATGATTAACGAAAGGAGAGTTAAGTCTGGGGGCTTAAGAAAAATATCCTCTGGTTCTAGATTGGAGCCGAATTGAAAATTACCGTCTTCTACGTATAAGAACAAAATGATATGGAATAGTAATATTATCAAAAAATAAACGATATATATTATATGAACAAAAATATTTAACAAAATAAGTAATATTATAGTATAAGTTAATTACTACAATAAATATAGTTTTCTCTTCTGAACGTAGTTTTTTCACAGTTTGACATTACGTGTGGACGTAGTGTGTGGAGGATCATAACTAGTAGGTAAATACTATCAATATAAAAACGTATTTTAGTTGTCAATGTAGATAAAGTTCATAAAGGGCGGAGTAAAATTTTCTTTAATGGAGCTGGGAATGTTGAGTTCATGGTAAGATGGAGTGTATTCGTGTTAGTAAAGTTAGTACTGAATCTTTGTAGTATATATTTTATTCTAATAACAGATGATTTTAGGATAGGCTCATCTGTACTTATTCCTTTCTACTCAAGAAAATATGTAGTAGCCCAAACTCCTTTCCGCGTGTTGTGCCAAGATGCACGTAGCATTCGAAGCGAAGTCTCCAAAATTCGTTCCGAATACTTTCCGAGATATCGATCAAAACGTGACGTAAATTGAGATTTAAATCGCCGTGGTATTTCATCCTCTTCGTTGGTTTCGTCGTTGAATAGATGGCAGTAAAGACGTGTCACTCTTCTGTCACGTGGAACGTAACATGCAGCGAAATTGCAGGGTGTAAAATGCAGCACTTTGCGCGCCGGCGGGAGTTTAAAAAGTTGGCTTCCAGAGATTGCCTCGCTTGTCATCTGCTGCAGTAGCATATTCGCTATGAAATTTCTCTCGTGCGGAGCTAATGTGTCTAGCTTGCTCTCCATTATACTTTGGTGCATATTTGCGATACAGCAGTTTAATGAACCGTGTTAAAGTTGAGAAAATATCGTAAATTTTTAAGGGAAAAAGTTTATAATTTTCTGAATTTTTTCTGCTAAAAAGTAACTTTATTTGTTTGGGGTCGAGAATTATTATTCGTTAGCTACAGTACAGTACAGACGACCATACTGCCAAAGATACGATTCATCTTACTATTTAATGTCCTGTTTTTAATTTTTTGTAAGGTAGCCTATGCCTTTCTGCACAATGTTTAACCTGATGACTAGTTAGATATCCAAAATTTTCATTAAGAGCTATGAAAGACTGCGAAGAGAGTAAGGTGAGATACCCTTTATTATGAGAGAGATGTCAGCTGTTCCGACTCGTAAAAGTACCTCAGTTGTTCATAATATACGCCTATGCCTTCGTGGATCCTAAACCCCAGAGATGACAGCGTCGACTTGTCCTCGTGTCATGCGGCTTCATAAGACTCGTCCCTTACCACGTTAGCCGCACCTTCCTTTCAGTCTTGGAAGGTACCTTTCCTCCTTCAAGGTATGGGATTGTGTCCAACACTTTGGAGGCCTTTATGAAGCGAAGAGTTACTTGGTAACAGCTGATTTGTTACGTCTTGTAGGAAAGTATTTTGTTTCGATTTTTGAGGAAAAGTCTAATATTTTTCTTGATGAACTGAAAGTTATTATATAGGCGTCCTATGTACAGTTATATATTATCCATTAGATATGAGATCCATTGACAGGGTACCACATTATTTGACATTTATGTGTCTCATGAATTTCTTCTTCAACAAATGTCACGCGTTTTCATTGAATGTAGTTAGAAATGTTGTCATTTACAAGCTTGCCTAACTTTTGATATAGTCCGAACAAAATGTTTTCAACTCATCGTATTTACTCCTACTAGTCGTTAGTGTTTTTGGCAGTGTTTATTCGTGTTTTAAGGGCTATTAATACTCGAGTGTTGGCGCCAAAACTGGTTTCATTTGCAGCTCGAAAAAAGATTATCTGATCTGAATGTTTTGGTTGTATTTTTATTATTCTATGCGACCAACTATGTGATGTTGTTTGGTGTTGAGTGAGATTTATTTCCTAATAATATACTCAGGTTTTTCTTTACTGGGATTTTTAAAAAAATTCTAGCATCCATTATTAGCTATAGCTCAATTAGTTTGTTTACCTACTACATTTTAGCTCCTATGCGTCAAATTTCATAGACAGTATACCATTAGGTGATGATCCAGTATGATTCAATGAGTTATATTTTTGCAGTTTATTGCTAATATTTTATGCTCATATATTTAAACACTTTTTTCATCTTTCGATTCTGGAAATTCAAAAGTAAATTAAGTGAAATTTATCCGTAAATATACGTTTTCTTATTACGAGTCAGTTGAGTGATTATTACTCCTATTTGTATCATGAAACATTTCCATGCATGCTCCTTAACTTCACCTTATGTGTACTTCTAATACCTTAGCTCATACCTGATTTGGAACGGACATAATTCAAGGTTTACCAAAAGAGATCATCAGTGGTAAATAACGACGGAAAGTTCTGTCGTTATTCATCGTTAAAATGGTAGCATGACGACAATGCACGTCTATTATCCCCCGCTGTTGAAGAACACGCTGAATACCAAGTCCAATGGGTAATAGTGATGTTGGAGTTGTATTCATAAATTCTGCTCGAATCTCCATGTCATTTATAACCTCCTGTCAATTCCTGCTATTTCTCCATACATTAACTCTTATTTTTTTATACTTTCTCCATTCTTTCAACTCACGTTCTTCTCTCTATTTATACCTGCGAGTTTTTTTCTTTCTTTTTGCGTCTGCTTCTCCGTCTGAAACCACCATTTTCCTCTGCTCGTAGATTATTTTCGCTTCCAGATGTTTATTCTCAAAAGAAACCTTCGGATGCGCGATTTTCGTCCGAATGGGTTTACCTGTAAAAGTTTTCCGCTCTGCCGCTCGCGTTTTGGACTATTCCGAGTCTATTTTTAGTGGTTAACAGTACATTATCTCCGAACGTTACGTGGAAGTAAACATAGGTAAACAGGGTTCCGTGAGCAATGTGGTTAAGAGAGTTATGGGTCGGTATCTAAGGAAATAGGACATGTTGTCTAACGTTATGTACGTCTCGTTATGTAAGCGAATGTCTGCGGAGTTAATTAAGAAGTATTTATTGACTGAATTTTAATGTTTCATTTATTATTTCAATGTAGTATTTGGGAGTAATTGAACAAAATATAGAATTTTGAGTATTATTTCCTACGTCATGGTTGTATTTGATGTTCATTTGTTTAACAATTTATCGATGTTTTAGAGATTGATTAATAAATACGTTTGGAAACTTTGTATTCCTACTTTCGGTGAATTTGTATTTTATGTTACGCTCTCTTACAATGTCTCGTAATATCGAACTCATCTTCAATCTCTTAACCCGCGTTTCGTTTTGTCTTATCAGTAAATATAGTTTTTATTTGAGTCGCACTATTTAGATATCTCATCCAAGATAAAGTTTAGAGAATTCCTTATATCGTGAGTTAAATTTACCTCGAATAAGTGTATCAAATGAAACCTTGTGTGTTAGATTTTCAATCGAACATTTTTGCATGATTTGGATCAGTGAATTGTATTTAATTCATTTTGAATCCTTCAATAAAAACCTTTTTATCTAATGTTAATCATACCCCAAATCATATAGAACTCGTTTGTTAGTTGGTAAATGAAGAATTATTTGTTTTCATCTCTCGTGTATGGAAATCGGGTATCTAAAATGCGAAAGTTTTCTTCGTTTTATAAGAAACTATCATTAAAAGTCGTAGTTGTGGCTTTCTAACGAATTCAGAAGCGGAAATTTATGCTTTATATTGGGTTTAGTCTCTTTGAAGATCATTCTCATTATTAAGATTGGAAATCGTATTCCCTCTCGTAACATTTTTACGTAGAAATCGACAGCAATTTCGTTCGAATGGGCATTTACTGTTTCTGCCCAATATGTTCGAATTCCACGTTCCTGTGGATAGTGCTTTGTCGGTCGTTTCTCTCGAAATTAGGAAGCGCTCGGTAGGATAGCCTGTCCTTGGGGCCAGTTTCCTGGTCGCAATCAGCTGGAGGCGTAGTTTGTGCAAGTGAAGGCGGAAAAATCGACCGTATCTGAAGCGGGACAGTTGAGCAGCGATAAAACTAGGGGGCAGCACCTTTCGGTTGCGCACGGCGGGAGTCTGCGCAATTTCATATCATCATTCCTTTGTTTCAGAGCAATGATATATTTTCCCCCGATGGGGTTCATCCACCGTGACAATGTTCTTCATGGGTTCCTTCGTATTTTATTGCGATATTTTCTTCGCTCTACTAATTCCACTCGCAAGAATGTGGTCAATATGTATTCAATGGAAATACCTTTTCATTCATTGTAGATGAAAATGTGAAGTTCCAAAGTGAAGAAGTTCTTAATTGTTTTCTTTTCTCCCACTATAATTAAGACACACATAATCAAATATTTCTCTTGAGGATTCAGTTTTTTTACTTTTCATTTTAGAAGTTGTAAATCTAGATACTTTTTTATGGATTATCAAAGAGGATATATATTGAAGAGTCAACCCTGCCTTCATTTTTCCTTTATGTCGCATTCTTAAGTATAGTAGAATTGCTAATTCAGTTTGGTGGATAAATTGAAGACTATAATGAACTGCTTCGAGTGCTAACATAATGATATACGATTGCACGTATCCAAGGCGTTAGTTATTTTGCCTTTAACTCTTTGAAGTTTATAGATATACTTGTTTCAATCTATAAAGCAACATCCCTTATGAGTGCAATAATTTCCTCATAATTGCTATAATGATAAATATGTTAATTAGCTATTTACTTCTTTAGGAATTGTGTATATGATTTTTTTTAATATTAACTGTAATTTTGCTGTATAATTTTCTCACCAAGGATTTACTTGTGTCGTTGTTTTAATCAGGTTTTTATCCTTGCGTAAGCAATGGGCAGAGTTTCAGATAATGATCTGTATTGTAATTAAAATTGGGGTCCAATCTCGTAACAAAAACATGCTTATCGGTGAAGAATATTGCATGAACGTCAATGCATATTTACGGATATGATTTTATCTTCTCTTCTTTTGCCTACTCAGTTTACTTTCAAGGTTGCTCTATAATCAGTTATCTTGGTTTAGGCTTCGTACCAATTGTACGAGCACTTCTACTGTTTGTTTGCTTCCGAAACGTAAATTATCCCATCCAACTTAACGGCGACTGGTTCCCCTCTACTTTATAGAACTCATCCCAAGAGAATATTTCCCCTTATCCGATATGCCTCTTTGATATTGAATAATTAAAGGTCTCTCTCATATGATGCCCTACGTCACTTTTTGCGAACACACGAAGCGGTGGTGCTTCGCTAATTTATTCAGTCAATACCGAATTGGATGTCCTTGCTCGGTCGTTATTCTTCTATACAAAGCGCCTCACAGCTGAGGTTCTTCAGCTGTCGAAATTCGGGGAGGGCGCTCAGTAGCAGAGATTTCGTCTCTGCATGACTCATCGGCAGGCGGGCTCGGTTTTCGCACTGCGAAATATCGGACGATGGCGGCTGGATCGTGAGTGGGCGTGAAGCGGTGGAATATAATGGGAAATTCTCTCAAGTCTTTAGGAGAAAGTGGGATTAATTGAGTAATTATCCACGAGTGTTTACAATATAACCGGCTGACTCAACGTCCCGCGAGTTTGTTCCGAAAGGCGTTTGGAAATGATGAGCGGAGAGGTTGGGAATGATTAATTAGAGGGAATATTTTGCTGGGTGTTTGTAGTATATGGGAATTGGTTGATAAGGTTACGTTTATTTTTTCTTTGTTTAAGATTGTCATCTTGAAGGAATCTGAGTGAAAAAATCATTATAGCTGTTATCTTTTGTTCAAGATATTATTTCTTTATTTAGCCTCCCAAATGTTTTTTATGGTTGATTGATTTTGATAAAATAACGAACTTCTATTTCGAAGAAAATGTTTTGTTATGAGGATTTAAAATATTTCCGTTTCTATATTATAATATTTATAGGACAGTTTTTGATCTCCAATATTTTATCACTAACGTTTTGAAATGGAAAAACTTCTTTTCAAACATCTATATATCGATTACGTAAACAGTAAAATGTATCCTACTGTGATTCTTACCTGTTGCCAACCTTAAGCCCGCTCTAATCCTCAATCCATTTGCCATTAACTTCCAACAGCTGAGTGGGGCTGAAATTACCAATAAATGTATGAGAATATATGGAATGAGTGAGTTATTTCCTTTCTGAATCAGACCATTTGAATGGAAAGGTTCATCGTCGTAAATGAAAACCCTTTCTCTTGATTTAATTGAAGACTCCTATCGCAGTTTACTCGTTACTATGGCTACAAAATTGATCGAGAGAAAGGTATCTATAGATGTATTCCCCTCCATTTTGAAGATAGATAGGGTTTCTATTGAAGGATATGCAGGAAACAATCACCAATTCCCTTTGAATTTCTCCGATCCTCGCATCCCATTTTACGTCATTTTGCCCGTTTCCGTTAGTCATTTGAAAACTCGTTTCGGGAGCGGAATTAGCAGATTCGCTCCGTTGCTTTGGCAACACCGAGATACACACAAAGGTGACAGGAGAGAGGTCTTCTCTCTCTCTGTGTTGTATGCGTGCCCTGGAGGACTGCCCGCCCTCCCTGGACTCATTCCAGATTCCCCGAGGAAAGGGAAATTTTCCCGAGGACTCATTCCCTATCAAGTACGCAGTACGTCTCTCTCTCTCGCCCCTTGTTTTTCTCAGTCCCCTTATTTTTCCGAATTCCACATTTTATTTCGGTGTTGAAACGTTCCTTCTGGTTTCGGAAGGGCGCTGTAGCAATGTCTCGCTGTCTGTCCCAACGTGTGTCAGAGGATGGAGAGGTGTTCAAGCTGGTTGGAAAAGTTCTTCTAAACTTCGCGGATGGTGTTGATGAAGTCGGTCGGTTTCGTTCCTTTTAAAGGTAGTTTTCAGGTCGGGGAATTAATTGGGTCTGTCTCAGTTTCTGTTTTGTATAAATGACGCTGTTTCAAGCCAAGAAGAAAATGTTGTTAATCAGAGGGTATATACTGATACTGTTACGTAAGGTATAGGTAGATTTCGATGAGAAAGGATTCAGAAAAATTGTATGCAAATTTCCCGTTTAGGTTTCATTTTATCACTTATCATAAAAATAATTCGATTAATTTCTATGTTTTGCAACCATTGGATCTATTTAAAAGGAAACATATATATTAGTAGATTGATTCTATTTAATACAATCCTTCATTCCCTGTAAATTATGTCTAAATACTTGAGTGAACTCGTCAATTACTATATGATTAAGAAATATTGAGCATCTTGGTACATGGGAATGAATTTGGACGTGCCGTATTACTGGCTACGCTTGCCAATTAACTTGTTAACGCAAGGGAAGTAGGGGAGACTTTCAGGCTGTAAATTTACGAACAAATTTAGTGAACATAGAGTTTATGCACGTCATAGCATAATGTCGTTGATCGAAATGAATCGCAATCGTAATATGAAAGCGCTTTATGAGAATTTTTCGTCGAATACTGACCTATATTTTTCCGGACACCTTGACGCCGATTTTATGTTTTCCATCTCCGGTCCTCGGGTCAGTAGATGGCTCAAAGTCGGATCAAAGGATTAAACGGCTTCTTTCTCACGGAGTAGAGATTTTCACGGGCTCGTTATTTTAGTGATGACGTATCATAAACCCTTCTTTGGGGGCAGGAATGATTTATGCTCCTACATCTGGCGTCTGCGAAGTTAAGATGACCTTTTAATCGATGAATTTTTCCAGCTGCTGGTTGTGGGAATGGTTTCTATAAAATGTTATATTAAGTATATCTTCAAGATTTTTTTAATTCATTCGGAAAAGAACTGCTTAAGATAGGGACCCTAATTTTTCAATATTAAGTTTCTGTATAATTCTTTCGTTTATTAAAGTTGTGAAATTTTGAATATACTGACGGAATTTTTGTGGTAGTATTTAATTTTGCTACTAATGGAACGTATCCCGTTGTTTAGTGATATTTCAATAAGTTTTTATTATTATAAAAAAGCTTTTCTTTTCTATGAAGCTACAAATAGATTCATATCCTTTCCATTTGATAAATGTATTCCCGAATATTTATATGCTAAAAATTATTCATTTATATTTTCTTGATGATAACATATTTAATTTTTGTTTTTACCCGTACACGTATAAATTCGTAAGCAAGATATTTAATACTATAAAAGGGAAAAGTGGAAGACTTAATTTTCTGGGAAATAATGATTGAAACATTAGTGTGTATAAGGTTGTTTATGAGATTGAAATTTCAATTACTATCGGCTTTTATATGAGTAGAAAGACGTCGTAGGTGTTAGTGTCATCTGAAAAAATGTGGTAGTCATTGGAATTGTAACCAACTTTTCGTAGATTGAATGCTAGAATAGTGAATTTAAAGTTGACCTAACTGATGGTTATGGAGAAATAATCGCAATTCAGAGCGATTGTGATAACGGCTCCGAAAACGTTTTAGCGATAAGAAATAGCATTGTCACGGAATTAACCTCAACCACGATTCAGCGGTAACAAGAACCTACCTCAAGGCAAAAATCTAATGATGGGAACCCGCAAGAATGTCAGATCGTCGGATTTCGTAATCCTCTCCCGACCTCCCCGAACGACATCTGCGGCAAAAATGTGTCAATCCCCACATTCCAAGGGTCCATTTCCATTTCGACAGAGGTTAAAGGACACATAAAGGAGCGGAATAGCCGAGGGCCGTCTTCACCACCCCCTCGAGCAATCGATGGTGAGGGTGGAGTTGTCGGTGGGGGTGGAGTTGAGGGCAGACCTCCTGGGGGCGCCCTCGTCGATAAAGACGAAAGGTCTTTTCCGATGCATTCTTGGCTCAGAAATGTCACATTTGCTGTAGGGAGTAGTGGTATATAAGTAGTTGTACTGTACAAGTCGAAACTCTTTCTTTATTTTTCAGAAGCTCGTAATGATCTTAATTTAGGAGGATGATTCAGAAGTTCAGAAGGCTGGAAATTTTCCATCTGCCAAGAGGGTTGACACGTTATTAGTGGCTGCTTTAGTTTTTCTGGCTGGGTGTTGTTTAGTTGACTAGGGTTGGTTTTGTAATGAGTGCTTCATTCTGTACTGTTAGAATGTTGCATTGTTGTTTAGTTTGGCTCACGATACTCGAGGGGTTCGTTTCAAATTTGTTCTTTAAAGTATAAAAAATGGTAAAAATTTTTGTTCAATATAGTTGAGAATGTTAAAGTTTAAAAATACAAAATAACCTTGTGCTGCAGGTTAGGTTTCGATTTTTCGTTTTGAAGAATATGGGAAAGAAATAAGTAAAATGTTAACGGAGGTTTCTTATCGGACGACCATGGTTTCGACCTTTCAATTCATTTCGTAGCACTGTGAAAAGGTATCTAAATTACTTAACCTCTGTTTTCCCTATTAATTAACACTCAAATGTAATACTTCTCTAAGTTTTTAGTTGTTTAATTTTCAGCTACTGATTTTCTTAAGCAAGTATCACTTATCTGAGTTTTGTTATCGATAATATTCCTCTGATATAAAGGAAAACGAGCTTCATTTTCTGGATATTAAATAGATCGATAATATGCTTATTCTTTTTCTTATGTCAAGATTTATTTATTTTACTGCTTTTAAGTGTATCTCTTAAATATTTTTAATCATCATACAGTACGTCAAATTTTTTCTCTCAGTCATATATACATTTAAATGATGAATGCTGAAGAATTGGAACATCGAAAGAGTAATTTAGGCAGCGAGACAAGCTGGTTGATGGCATTTAAATGAGGTCGTCTGGTGTATCTATCTATACATCTACCTGTTTGATATGAGAATATCGACCAGATTGAATTCGTTCTTTTATATAATTCCACTTTCTTTTACAGAAATACCCTCCTTCATCCTCTCAATTTATTTCTTTAAAGACTTATTAATTTTTCCTTTTTCAACCATATTTACATTTGAGGAAGAGTTATTGGTAAATTATTAATTAGAATTTTACCTTTCATTTACGAAATTGTAATTTCGATATTCATTTTTATTTATACCACAAATACGTTTTTACGTTGTTTAATTAAGGTTTGGTTAATGTATTATTGTGAAACCAAACGTATTATGATCAATGGCATTAGAATAGAGACAAAGAAAGTAAAATAAATAATGGAATTTATTCATATATGCATTAATATCCCGCGGAAATCCGAAAAGTTTTCCGCAACAAAATTTTGCGGAAGTTAAATTCGGAGATATTTCATATTCACGAGACCTTAATAAGTCGTCGTCAAGATGCGTACAAATTCGCTACAAATATAAACTCGTCGAGGTAGTCGAAATCGATGGCTTACATTTAATTAAGGTGCGAAGAGGTTGGTAATCCAAAGGCCTTTAATTACCAAGGAAGACAGCCGTCTTTTGGCACACGACCCGAATGACGAAACAGAGCGTATCCATTCCAACTTAAGCGGGGAAGTAAACAAGTTATAGAGAGGTTTTAAGGAGACTAAGATGTCGTTTGTTTGGTCGGTGGGTCAAAACAAATCAAGAAATGATTAATCAGAGTCTTCACTTTTAACGGTCTATAGGTTGGTATTTTTGGCAATGTTTTAATGCAACGAAAGCGTTGTGCGAATTATATTTAGGTTTGCCAAAAATACTGAGTGGCACTGTATCATCCCACGGAGGAAGATGTATCAAGCGTTCGTAAGTGGCTTTTATATCACTGCGCGGAGCTTAAATTGAGTTAATTTGTCTGTAGGTTCAAGATGGTATAAGAAATTACGCAATCCTGTGTGCTCATTGTCATACCTCAAGAGTAAGGTTTATAAATATATTTTACGTAAGAATTTTTGGCTAAAGGTATAGTATATTTATTTAATTTATATGCATTGATTCCTTTACATGTATTTTTTCTATTAGGGAGGTCCGAAATACGATACGCTTTTATGAGTTTACGATTTATTGAAATCATGGTGTTAATATGTCAAGAAAGTCTCTTTATGGATATGCATTTTTAATGATTTAAGAATGCTTTTCTAAAAATATATTATGTCTCTAAGAGTTTTGAGAAAATGATCCAATTTTTTGAACATTATAATTCATTCGGAAACAAGATATATTATACTACACGATTATAATCGGTTAAATGATATGTCAACGAATATTTCAATACAACACACGTTTTTTGTTATGTATTTTTTGTTAGTAAATGATAAATTACATATGTTAACGATTTTTTTGGCACGAGAGATTCTTAGAAGATACAATTATTTGAATAAATAAATAAATAGTAATAAGTAGTAATCGTCGAATTTGATTCTCGAAAGAGGATAACAAATCATTCACTCTGACGTTCAAGTTTGTAATGTACATTATTTTAATCCTTTTAAAGAAATAATTGAGAAAATATAATGATAAAAGCCGGGATTTTTCTGAAAATACTGTGGAAAGAAAATCTACTTTTTCTTGCCGTACACAAACTGTAGCTTAAGGTTTAAGAAAATGACGTACTTTTTAATAGACTAATAGACCTAGTTCTCTCTCTTCTGGTAATATCTCGACTACTCATCTATTTTCCATCTAGACCAAAAAGTGTCCATTACATTGCTCATTACGAAGTACTCAAGATCCAATTTTAAGTTCCTTATTGCGGAACTCTGGACCAGAGCTAAATGTCACACAGTCCTCGTCGCGAAAAAGAAGTCTGATTTTACTCTGTATCTCGACGGAGATAAAGTAACCACTAATCTGTTTTTGGAAAGGATCTCAGACTTAGCAATTCCGAGGTTGTGATGTGCTAATGCCCGCTTTCCCCCCATCCGTCCACTCTGTCCTTCTTAGTTCCTTATTTTCCCGTCGGCCTAATTCGTGGCGTTTTTTTTACTCTTGTTAATCCCATCTCAAGCGGGACGACCCTATCAATTTAAATGAAGGAATAATCCATGTCAGCCGTCTTCTTAGGCTCGCTCAAAATTGTATGCAAGTAGATTTGTCGGATTTTAATTTTCACGGTGCTAGATGAAAGTATTATGTCGCATTCAAAATGAGGTGCATGAAAATAAGTGGAATTCTCGTAACGTTCGCGAAAGATTATGAGTTTATTAATCGTCTTGGATATTGCCTAGTGATGAAGACTGCACTCAGTTCTATGTACGTCATTTCAAATTTAGGATTATGTAAAGTATTTACATTTATTATACAAACTCTTCTTGTACCGATACAAGCACGTAAAGCATATAAAATGGTACTTTAATGATTATGATTATAAATGTTTTGTTTATTCACTATAAGCTATAAAAGTTACTTAATTTAGGCTTAATCATTATCCTTAAAATTCAATTTTAAAATAATTATAATAATATAATAAATTGTCTTTATTTGTTATTTCAATAAATTTTGACATATAGTATGAAAAACGTGGGATGGTAGAGGACTTAATGCAGTTAGACCCTATAATACTACATAGCGTTCCGTATTAAAACGCTGTACATGTTGGAATGGATTCTATCAGAAATGGAATTTCAAGCTCAAATGTGAAACATAGAAAGCTTTTAGCGGATTTTAATTTATTCTTCCATCTACTGCAATGTCGTTCCCGCATCGTCGGTTGTATCTCAATGTAGATTCGGGTGATAGCGAAGGAAATACTACAACTGCAGTAATTGTAGCCGAGAGCTTACTTGTTACGATCCTCTCCCGTAAGCGATACCAGTGGAGCTGCAGGCAATTAACGTGTTCTCTCTAATTAGATAGTTTTCCTTGATTAATATGAACGCTTATCGTCTGTATGAGTGTCTGGGTGCGAGGCTTTTATGGTATCCACGTATTCATTTTAACTGCCGAAAGTTTTGTTGACTACAATCATGGTAATGCTCTTAGTGTTTCCTAGTTGAAACACTTTACCGTATTATTAAATTTTGTGTTTTAGTTATGTATTAGGCCTATTCAGGGAAATGTTATTCTCAACTCGTAATTTTTAGAACGATTGATTCCTAAAAGTGATGTTTTAATCTAAAACTTTTGAAACCTTAACTATTTTTGTAAGAGATACGAACTCATTGTCTGTAATTATATGTCGTCTGGTATCATTAATCTCTCTGAATTCGTCACATGGTATCGAAATGTGGTAATAAATTGTTAATTTACACAGAAAGTTATCGTAAATAATCCTTGTTCAGTAGTTTTATTTGTAGAATTATGTTTTTCTTATTATTTCACGGATATCTTCCGAACATCTTCAATTTGTTAGTCACTATTGATAAAACGAAGCCAACCAGCTCTCCAATTCCGTAAACTCTTTTTTTTAGAAATCCAGTTCCTTCTGCGAAAAAATTCTTCTTAATGCGGGTAGAAGCGATATCTTAACAAGTGTTGCATCGAAGAAAAACGTCCGGAGAAGATGGCGCTATTAATTAAAATCCTTTCCCAACGCCAGCTTACGTCGCAGTTTTCGAAATTCCCCGCAATTCCCTCCCATTTCGCCACAGCATGCAATTAGTAGCGTTTTGTATGTTTTCTACAAGAGGCGTTGACTCCTTCAACAGTTCCACGGTGTCGTTAACCTCGACAGCTGACGGAATTCGGTTTTCGTTTGTTTTTTCCGGATCCCTTCCCTTGTAAGAAATGCCTTTTTCTCTAAGGCTGATGTAACGCGTATCTGTGCGTGGAAGGACGTAGGAAGACCTTGGGTTTCTCTTATGGAGTCAAAGCGACCGTTTCGTCGATGAGGTTCACGATTCTTCTTTTCTAACGAGATGAGGCTTCCGACTTGTGGCTCATTTACCACTTCGCTTCCTCATTCTGTTCACGTACCTGTTGTGGCTTGCGTGACTTGTTAAATCTTCCTTAAGGGATTTATCTTTTTGAGTCTTCATTCGGTCGCTTCTTCGAGAAAGTGTGGCGAGTTACCTCACTGCTCCTCATCTTGTCCCGTGAGACTCGTTTCCGTATTAAGTTTTTTTCAGTTGAAATAATGAGAAATATTATACCATAGGACTTTCTGGTAATACATCGTAATGTTTCTACTGGTGCATTTTCTTATTTGTGTCATTGATTTCTTTTTTACTGATTGTTATATTGTTTCAAGGACTGTCTAATATGTATCTTGTGAGAAGTTGTATGTGAATGATGTAAGAGAAGAAATATACTAGCAATTCCGTCTTAAAATTTTTCGTAATGATTTTCTTCGAATTTATTGATAACTAATTCTTGTCTACGAGATTTTCCGTACTCCGAACTGTCTATCTTCTAAAATTAGGTAATTAATGAGCAGAAATATTGTAATATTTCTACATTCAATTGTTCTCTAATTCCCAGCTCAGATTAATCTTATTCCTGCATTTTCTATCTTCTGTAATGCTGAAATGTAATTAATTTAATTAAAAATGCAAATCTTCAACGTTTCCATAGTAATATTTTGGGGATTATTTCTCTTTGTTTGGAGTTTTTTTGTACCTTTATTACGTTGCCTCCTTTTTAAGTGTCTTTCAGAGGTTACGCATTGTAATTAAAGTGTATAGCACTTATATATACTTTGTTTCGTCATTCATGAATACAAAAATGTACATTTTATATCTCATAATGTTTAAGATACTCGATTCATACGTAGAGAATGGTTTTTAAATTTTTATCTACTTGTGTACGCTACTCGAGTCTCATTGTGCCCTTCAGTAAGCATCGGAAGGTGGTGCCATACTCTCGAAGTACTTTTCGCATAATCCAATTGGTGGTCTCATGGTCAGGTGCTTCAGCATCGCGAATTGGTTCAAGAGATGAAAAAACATGGCAGTTCCAAGAGAGTCTAGCGATGCATCCCTTTTGTATTCGCTCTCATCCAAAGCGAATGTTTTCCCCCACCCAATAGCTACGTTTCGCAAAGTGTTTTAAGTGGGTAAACAGAATAGAGCACTTCCCTCGGTGAAATCGTTTTTATCTTCATGACGATCAAGATCTTGCTTTCAGAGCTTCATGTTTATCGTGCCCCGGAGTGGGTCGAATGCATTCCAAATGCGCCAACACTGGGAGATCCATCTCTTTCAGTTTTTATATCTATTTTCCATCGAGCTAGTTTCTCGAAAGAATGAAATTTTACGTTATCAGCGCTTTGGTGTGTTTATGTGCCAGCTTTTCTGTATTTATTGGTTTGACGCTTTTATGTAGTCTTCGAATATTGTTCTTTCGAAGTTTTGTATTGTATTACCATTTTTATAGTATATGGTTTGGAATTTTAATTATGTTTCTTTCTCTCATATGAGTTTAATATGTGAATAGTATATTTTTACATATATTTTAGAATGAAGAGGATATATATCTATGATTGTATTTCTGGAGATATTTTATGAACTTATCCTAAATGTAGGAAATGAAACGCTGTACGTCCAGTAGTTACTTTTCCAGATTAGATCATTGCTGAACTGTAATGCGAACTCTATGTTTTACGCTGGGGATAATTGTTTCATTCCTATAACTTTAATAGCAACATGCTGTATCGGAACGTATTTTCCATTTTAAATATTTGTTATCTTTGATCTATTACGAAAATAATCATCGGCGATTTTATGTTCCTTAGCACGTTCATTATGATTTTGAGTTTTGTTATAACTGATTAACCAATCCAAATTTCTCGTATATATGTTTGCATTTCCAAATTCGTGTAAACAAACTATCAGTATGGTTAATTATCTCCGTACGGAAATTTGATCGAATCCCCGTGTTCTACACGAATAGGTAAACAGAAATGTTGATTTATTAACGAGACTAATGGTAATTAGTAACTATAAATTTTGATTCCACCAATTCCACTTCTCATCCATTCAAGAAAGTCTACCTTAGTAACCTACCGTTTCTTTACTTCCGTAACTGATCCCTTTCTGTTTTTTTTTTTCACCCACGTTTTCTCTCCTCATTTCTTCAGCATCTCATCACGGATTTAAATTCTTCCAGACGCCGATTGATTACTCAAGAGATAACGTCTTTTTCTCTCAATTCATTCCGCCTCTTAGTTTGACCAGTCCGTGACGAAAGAGTATTACGAAAGGTTTTCAGTTTAAATCCCTCCCCCAAAGAAGCGCTATCGAAGTGATTTCGTAGTTTTTCGTAGCGACTAGAAAATGCAAATTCGGCGACGCGCGATTTATGTCTTTACGCTTTTATTAGAATTGGAAGATTTACCGAACTGAATCTTCATCCTCCTTTACCCAGGAGTGCAGAATTCGTAGCATTTTTTACTGTTGGATTTACTTGATTCCAGGACAAAACTTGTGAGAGAATATCTTCTCTCTACTCCTGGGTTATTAATGCTATGATTTCTATGTATTTGAAAAGACGCAAAACGATCTTTTCAGCTAAGAAACGTAAGCTCTACTAAAAATAGTCTTATATTCATCACGTTGTAGTGAATTTCTGCTTGTTATATTGAGTTTACGATATTTTTGTGTAGCACGAATAGTTCGCTTGTTTTATCAAAGATTGGTGATGAGCTACTAGTATCATTCTCAACAGTTAGTGTTTAATTATTCGATGTTTTTTTACGTGAATTTGATTGGTACGGTGATGCGTTGTTTTATTTCATCTTAGCAACGAATCCAACTTATTTTTATAGAGGTTAGGTGGTAGAAGAGTAACTAAGGAAGTACTAAGGTTTAGCCTCGCTGTAGTAGTTGAGCAATTATTCATAATTTAATACATCTATAAATATATTAATGAATATAACTAAGTATTCTTCGATGTAACATTGCTATTAATTCCTGTGTGCGATACTCCATGGATTAAGTTTTATGAAAATTTCAAATATTCGTAACTTTTAGTGGAACTAAGACGAAGTTTTTATTCTCCTTACCCATTCCTATTTCGTTTAATACATGCAATCGAAATTAAGTAAAAATTACTAAAGATTTACCAACACCATCAGTGATTACAACTTTCGACGTCTTTGGAATCTTTGCGTAATTATTATTGTTCCTGACAGTAATCTCCCATTTTAATAGATCCGTAACAGAACATTATGGTAATTCACTCATGATAACAAATTGATGCTTTTAAAAGATCCATGCAGAATAATCTCGCGCTAGAGTTCTGTAATTAACGCGAAATAAATTCTGCGGAGATTTTTGAGAGTAAAATATCGCGTTTGTTTACGAAAAGGGATAAATAAATCGTTTACGCAAACGAAAAGTCGACGAAACTGCTGGAAGGGCGTTTTATGCTGTAATTATGGAAATTAAGAGAGTTCGAAACTTCTGGCCCATCTCCAGAAAAGTTGCGTCGTGTAGGATGTTAGTGGTCCATCATCTTAATGGTAGATTGTAATGCCGCAGAGAATTTTTATCGGCGTGGATTAGTGTTATCTCGAGTAATAATTTTCGAAATTTCCATTAGAAAAGTGTGTTAAGAAACTTTCGATCGATTCACGTTTGACGTCATCGTAGGTTCTGCGCATAAAAATCGCCTGTCATTTATCTTCATGGCGAAGAGCTATTCAAATCACTATCCTATCTTGATATATTTTTTCCTCACTTCGTACTTACTTCCGATAAAAGTCTATTCACAGACCCAACTTCGATTTTCAATTCCTCCCTCAGTTCAAGGGGAAAAACGTTTTACTTCGGATGAATAGGATTTTGAATCGCCGTGAATATCGTTGTTGTGGGCAACGGGTACTTAGTGAAGTAAGTTTTCGCAAAATTCTTTTCAAAAAAATGTTTGACTATGATTGAATTTTTATGTAGCTTTTTTCTATATGTTTGTGCTTTTTGATGCTAGGAAACTCGGTTTTCTGTTATGAACCGTTATGCAGATCTAATTCTCAAGTAATGCGAGGATAATCTTAAGAATAATGCCAATCTCTCGTAACTATTACGTTAAAAAATAAATTGTTTTCTCCTTGATTTAATTTAAAGGAGGTGCTTTTTTATATGATAGTTTTCGTCGTGTTACAATACGAATTAATTATTGATGATTTTGATACGGTGGAACTTTTTTCGTTTATTAAATTTTATGTTGGTTTTTTATAATAATGAATCAAATTATACTTGTTTAAATGTATTATAAGCCTTTTATTTAATGGTGCGGATAAATTTACCAATTCTGTTATTCATATTTTTAAGAACCTAATATTTCTGACTGAATTAAATTACTGAAACGGTTTATATATCAATGGAAGGCTTTTGATGGCTCGAATAGTTACATTTTAGATCAGTTTCCATCATAAAACCTGATTTGGCATTTGGTAAATATCGCATCAGGTGAATTATATTACCGAAAGCCTATTAACCTCAGAGTAAGAGCCGACATTTCGGCATTTTAGTATAAGCGGATTAAATTCCTAATGAATCTCCGCTGAGAGGAAATTTTATTATGCCTCACGCTAGAATTCAACCCTATAAAGAATGAATTCGACTGCAAAGAGATTTGAACTCATTGTGAAGGATGGGTCATTATATCATGAAAATTTATCCTTGAATTAGTGCCAAAATTCATTGTCTATTGTCAGTTTTATTCAAGGAAATGTTTATCTGATTTTATCAGGATTAATGTTGTGTGTGCTTTTTATTTGAACTGTTAACTTTTAGTTTATTAGTAATAGTTTATGCTGAGTTTGAACCATAGACATTCGTTATCGAATTGTATTTTACCTCTATTCATAATTATCTTGTGCTAAACATTTTTATCGTCCATGAGATTATATGATAGAAGTTTTGAATTGAAGTTTCAGATTTATTAAGAATATTTTTTCCGTCAATGAATATCCAATGCAAAATACATAATTTAATTCGCGGTATAAGTGAATTACTGAGAAAACAAAGAATTTTTGTCATGCACTAGGTTAGGTGCTGATTTACATACCGAATGAATTCATAGTCAAGAATAGAAATTCCTTATCTTCACGTGTTTATTACCCATTCTTAAGGCATGTATTCATCCAGAATTCTTGCGTCCTATGGATCATTTTCTAGTATCGCGGAAGATCATAATTTCTTCCTTTCTCCGCGTGTATTCAATACACTCCGCGAAGCAGTGTTTTCGAACAAATTTACGTACCATTTCCGACGTCCGGATATTAGACTGAAATGTTTGCTTACTCGAGGTTGCAGAGGAATTTTTGCGTCTTCCTCAACTCTGAGGAGAGATTATTCTTTTTTACTTATCGTCGTAGACTTTAACGCTGTCTTACACTTTGCAGTGACGACTTGAAATACAAATCCGGCTAGGGATGTTAATGCAATCCGTTCTAAGCTTTACGCTAAGGCTTATAATGCTGTATTAGATTTGAAGGAATCGATGCGTTAATGTTTCATAGAGAAGATATATACCTTTTGGGATGTCTAAATTCTTCTTTCCTTCCAGATGAATTAGTTTTCCGGATTTGTATTGGTTTGGATAGGAAATGATCATGGATAAAGTGCATAAGGAGACAGGAGTTCTTTTAGCGCTTATGTTACTCGGAAGTATACCATATTGTTATTCGGATTTCTTCCAGGGATAGATCATAATGATATTACGTTTACGCACGTGTGTGTATTTCCTGCGTCACGCGTGAAATCGGTAAATACAGCTATTTATTTACCTCCGGGAAAATATTTGCGAGGAAACGTTCGCCGACGTGCGTCTTAACTCTGCATGATGAAATATTTTCTCTTGCTTGTATTATCATGTGTTCCGGGTTTGATGATAAATATTATATTACTTTAGATGTACTATATTTAAAAAAAATCTATACTAAGTAATCTTTCCGAGAAATAAAAAGGATACATTTATATCCTCTGAAAATATTTGGAAATTTTTTTTAATCTCTGAAAGAATTTTATGTTGTAGAGCTACTTAAATAAATGATTAATTTTGAAGAAGTAAAGGATGGGATAGGATTAAACTTAGTACTTTTAAAGCGTGCGATTTTATTTGAGACATGGGTTCGAGTCCCAGTCAAGTGGCTATTTTTTTACTTCTGTTTAACTTTGTAATTTTGAAGAAAATATGAATTGAATATTTACGGAAGAAGTATCTTATTTTTAATCTCCTTATTTATGCTCTTGTATAGACAATATCCTACGCATTTCCCTTACGTAGGAGACGATCTTATCCAAAGTACAAACAACATACGGAAGTAATTAGTTACTTCTCTTTAAGAGCCCACCTCCTCGTTGTGCCTTTTTATCGCCTGTTCTTATTTTTGCTACGTGCCTCTGCAAGTTCCGGGTTCCTTAACCAATTTCCTCAACTTTATTGTGATTATTTTTACGTTTTTCTTCGAGAAATGTTGGCGTATTTCGACGATAAAGTATGCGTTTAAAGAGAAGAGAATGGAGAATTAAATAAACACATCGTATGATTTTTTGCGCCTCCAGAAATTCACTCCGTGAGTAAATAGTAATACTCTTGGAATTCACAAGTGTAACCAGGGAAACCAAGGAATGAAACATTACTCTGTTTTATCGTTGATTTATTTATCAATATAATTTTGGGGTGTAGGTACAGTATTGTTCTCCATACCTCCCTTCTCATAGCCTCTTCACCTGTATCTCTATTCTTGGTCACGTACAGGAAAAAGGTGTGAAATGCGTGTTGCATAAGATTCGGGATATTCTGAAATAAAGTAAGAAAGTAGAGTATGAGCGGTGTAGACTTCCGTAGCTGTGTTTTTTTACTTAATGGCTAACTTATTTCTTCTGTTTTAACATTTACTATTTATCGTGTTATCTTTATTTTAATCAACGGAATATTTGTAAATTATTTCGGAATACTTACGTTCTATAAATTCAGGTTTGTTCAAGAGTATTGGTATATGAACATCGTCGGAGTTAAAGTTAAGCATCTTTTTTATCTTACGACTTGTTCTTATCAAAGGTTTTATCCTACCTTTCTATTGTTTTAGCTGTGTAGAAGATATCATCTATTTCTCTTTAAATATCCATTGCTCTGTAAATTAATCTCCTCTTGTGACTTGTATTTGATAAAATAAACGCCCACTGTACCAAGTGTAGTAGTGTACTAGTGTACTTAAGTGTATAGTAATAAAGCGGCAACAGCTGGTGATTTCAACGCTCCGTCTCGTTTTCTTTGCAGGTTAACAAATCGTCGAACGTAGCAAACTCTAATTCCATCCAGTCTCCCCCCGGAGCCACAGCTCCCCAGCTGGTGCCTGCTCAGGGGGCGGGGGGGCAGTCCGCGCCGCAGCAGGTCTCGCCTTCATCCCAACAGGCCCCGCCCCCTGTACCCTCGCAACCCCCGCCCACGACCACTGCCTCTGCCGCCCCAGGGGCCCCTGGTAAAGGAGGTACCAACTCCAGCGGTGCCGTCTCTCCCACTGGGGTGCCCCCTAATGTGCCTCCCCCTACGGCCATCAACAAGGTCAAGTATCCGGGTCCTCTGCAGAACAAGAAGGACAAGCGACAGAGCTCCTCGCGGTTCAACATCAGCAAAAACCGGGAGTTGCAGAAGTTGCCCCTGTTGAAAGGTAGGTGGCATCAACTTGTCCATAGACCTCCGTGGTATCTCTATGATGAATGTATGGTAACCTCCCGATTATCCGGGGTTGGTTTTTCCTTTGTAGTTCTATCGAGATTTATTCTACGAAATTTTTAGATCAGCTAAATATCGAGAGGATTAAGTTGTTACGTAATTGCTGTTTACCTTCGTTTAACTTAAATTAAATAGTTAGTTGGATTAATATACTGTCTACCTATAAAGCGCTCTAACTTCACAGTTATTTGGGGTATGTTATTTATAATACGATTGGGTCTACGTATAATTCATATTATTCAATGCTAAATAATTAAAAACTACGTAATTATTATATAAAAAATGGGATTAATTTCTCCACGATATAATTAAAATTTTTAACAATAAATTAATCAAATATTCGATGGATTTAATTTAGAAGCTTACGTGTATAATTGAGCGTGTGCTGATTTTTGAAGCGAACGTATTTTGCAACTGTCAAATCGGAATTCCATCCCAGAATTATTAGAAATGCATGTGTACTTCACGAGTTAATTATTACGATCCATTTTGCGAATAGCGGTGATTTTTCCATTCCGTGGAATCCTGTTTACGTGGCTTTCATTGCATTTTTCCCTCCAATGTCATTTATAGTCAACGATTTGTTGCTGTGGAGCCGGGGGGAAATTTCCAATGAGTCGGACGGGAAATAATTGGGTCAAATGAAGTACATGATTAGCTATTTGCTTGAACTAAACCACTGGGAGTTGGAATCGATTATTCCGGGAATTAAACTGCCAAAAGGATTTACGTAACTTCAAAAAGAATCGTGTCGCTACGCTGTAATACATGTGTAAACGATTGTGGGTTAATTTAAAGTTAATTCCGCTATAATCCATCGCCATGTCCTATTTAAATATTAATCATTGAAATCAACATGTTCAGTAGTAATTAGTTTTCAAAATTAATTTCTGCAAATATCTTTTTTGTCATCAATAAGCGATTGATATGCAATTTACGTATTTCGATGAAATTGCATTTCTTTGATTGTTATATTTTGCAGTGATCTTCGTTCAGCACATTTTTACGTAAATTATTAAATCCTTGGCTTGTTTATATATATTATGTTTATGTATCCCGGAGTGTTGGTTTCATGTACGTTTCATCCAGATTTATTAGATACCTTTAAAATGTCAGAAATAGTCTTTTATCTATCTCAGGTGGTTATTTTTATATTTCGGGAATTGATGTTTGGTTAGGTAAAAATGTTAGGCAAGAACGCAACATTTAATTTATAATGATATCCTTTGTTCTCTTAGGAATCGTTGAAAATATCGTGTGCAAATTTTAAATGTCACGCCTTAATTTAAATATTCAACGAGAGACTATTTCAAACGAAGCCCATTCTCTGAGTCGTTAGGGACAAAATTACATGCTTCACTTCCCTGGCTGTGGACGTACTTAAATTATCTTTAAAGAGGTCTGGAAGAGCATATTCCCTTTAAAGGTACCTGAAGTCTCATTTTTATATTACTCTCGCTATCGGTAAAGAAACTGAAAGACGTCGGGAGCTCGGTGGTCATTTTAACGAGAAACCTTCGTAATAAGAGTTGCATTCAGGAGTCTATCTTAAAGTTGGGTTATATATAGTTTTATCCGCTACGTAAGATGATGAATTTAATTCTAATATGTATAACAACGCTGTTATTGTTGAAGAAATGAATGTAATAAATTAATAATTTCGTTTATGCTTGTATAAAATTTCTCAGCTGTAGTGTTGCTAGTTCATACGGTTGCAAAATGTAAATATTTCCTTTAATTTTTCTAAATTCATCTTCCTGCACGCAGTATAGCTCTCTTTTTATCACGTATTTTTCCTAATATCTCTTTGGTATTCTTTGCTTTCTCCACAAGTTTATCCAATTCTTCCTCAAAGGAAAATATTCGTTTCCCAAGAACAGCGGTTTGATTTCCCTCGGATAATATTTGCTGATCTGTCTCGTGGATTCAAGGGAGTCATTATGTCGTTTCAAACTGAATGTATACCGTCTCCAAAAATAGATGTTGAAATGACGCTCACAAGAAGGATGTGTTCAAGAATTTATTCTTCGTAGGTAGGGTTCGATGTGTTTGCCTAGGCGGGATACTCTAAGGAATTGAAGTATCTATAGGATAATACCGAAGTTAGAGGGTTTGCAAATATCCCATTTGGGTCAATATGTATCTTAATCCCACTTTATCATTCTAGATCTACAGTTGGGAACGTATGATTCCCTCATCAATTATCGCTAACCCATATCTCAATCGTCTGGTCATGAAAAATGTTGTTCTAGGCGTTCTTCCAGCTGTCATGTTAAGGTTGAGTAATTGTTAACCTAGATTTCAATATTGCTTTTGAAGTAGGGAACCAATAATTCAATTCTAATGCAGTAATTTTTCATATCATTTAACTACCTGGTTAGTTGCGTATTAGTTTATGTATAACTATAATTATATCTGTTATGTTACCAAATGATTTAGTACTCTATTTTCAAGCAATTGTTTCATTGGATATATATCTTGCTTTTGTTGTGTTCTTAAAGTATCATTTTGCACTCTTTTTCAGTTAAAAGACGACTGAAATTTGTTTCTGAACATTAATATTTAGTGGTGATTATTCTAAACATTTCTTTCAAACATTCTTATTTTACCATCAGTGTATTAATTTAATGGAAAGTAACATTTTCTTTTCATCAGAAGAGTATTTGTGAGATTTGATATGTAATTTACTCCGGAACTTACTGTTGTGTTATTATTTCATATTTACCGCTTTTTCGATGTGGTTCCTCTGTGTTTTTACTTATAAATGCTCGAGTAACAGTTATATTAGTTATATTATCAAGGTAGAAATGTAAAGGATAATTTGGAGAATTAAATTAGCGTCATATTTTTTTGTTAAAAACGAACCTTACTAGATATCATGGTAAAATCGAAGGAAGATTTCATTCGCTACTGGAAGAAAACGGAAATATTAGTTCATAAAATTTCATCAGCGTAAGAAAATATGGACTCGCAGAGAAAGAGTAAATTCTATCTTCTCGACACGTAACAAATAGCTGGAACCTTCAAAAGCATCACGTAGTGGGCGAATTAATCCATCCCGAGGAAATCGTTCGGGATCGTCGTCTCAAAATCGCCGGTCAGGTATTTCTAAAAGACCAGCCGCCGTCCCCACGGGATATATTTCCCACTCAGCAATCTTCCACGGTAACGTGCTTCGTGGAAGATTAAATCCAGTCGGCACAATTCCGCACGTTCGCGCATTTCCCATCTGAAGCACGCGTGCGAATCGCAGGTTTTCGCAAGTCGCAATGCGGAATTTCCCCTTCCCAACGCACTTCCCCGATACGGAGTCCTTATAGTCGCGAGACAAAAGGAGTTGGCCTATGGAGGATGAACGATTGTGTGTCTCCCCCCTCTTTAAGTACGGTCGATTCTAACGTAAGAATCCTTTCCCTCGCCGAGGTTCTTTTTTTTTTTGAATACGCGTAATTAGTTCGGTTGGCTAACCCAGCGGCGTGGGCTTTGATTTTCCACCCTTGGGGTCGGTTGTTTTGTTACGGGGTTTGTTGGGTGTGTGGATTTTAGTGTGGATATAGCGGGTTGTCTTAGAGGATTGCGTGATGTTTAACGGAGATGTGTAGGGTACAGTTTTTGCGGTTTAGTGTAGAGTTTTCCGAACGCCTTCTGCCATAGCTTTTGGTCACAACTGACTTAGGGGATGCAATTTTTTGGGACATATTTCTAAGCTTGTGTTTATTATTGTGTGGTCCTAAGGATATGAGAAAGTTTCTATATCGATTACCTTCTCACTGTTTAGTGATATAAAATTAAAGATTAAATGCAAAATTAGTCATTTTTGCTATTTAATCATCGATTGTTCTCGGTTCTAATATGGTACCGTGTTCGAGTCCAGGTCCTATTAGTTTTTTTACGTCTATTAAAATCCTCTATATATTCCTGTAATTTACGTTGTTTTTTCTTTGCTAGAAGCTTAGGAAAGTATCTCTCATTGACGGTAGTAATATTTTCTGAACCTTTGTTAGATAGTTGCTTTATTTTATGTTATTTTGAAAGGGGAAGATATGGGTAAGATATTTATTCTGTTCTGGAAATATAATTTTACTGTGATACTATCCCCTAATTTTCTTTTATCCTAATATGTCCAATATATGCAAACAATGTCTATCCGAATTTGTGGACTTGGATATATATTTAGGTTAAAACGGATAGCTTAATATAGGTAAAGTCGATTAGTTAATTTTTGGCCCTTTTAGTTAATCTTGGAGTCTTTAGGTTAAGTAATAATGTCTTAAAGAATTCATATTGTCAGCTGAATGGGAATAGTCCTCTAAAATTAGTTCTCATAACCCTTTAACAGAGGAAACGTTTCGCTTGCATGTGCATTACAATATGGAAGAGCTATTCCGTTTTCGTCCTACGAAATAATTCAGGAGTAATATCACGGAGTATCCCACGCAATGCCTTTCACCCTTTAGAATACTTAAATATTCCACTCACGTAGAGCACGCATTTTCGGGGCGGAAATTTCCGCGAAATTCAAGCAGACCGCTCCGGAACCATCTCGGAAGAATTTCAAGTCGTGCGAAAGAATTAATTGTGAAACCCGAGCGTTATTTCGTTTCTTTTTTGTTTTTTTGTTTATTTTTGTTCCCCGGTGTCGTTAAACTTTAAAATACAAAGCCGTCTCTCGTCTTCCTCGTTTTAATTACTCACCTTTCCGTTTCCCGAGCAGTTACCTCGCTCAAAACGCGTCCAGTTTCAGCCCAAACAAATTAATTAAAATAGGCGTTAATTAAAACAGCCTGCCTTCGGTTCGTATCGCAAGTGGTGTCTGGGATAAGGTGATGAGAAGGAGTAGTCTGCGATGTTTTCCTTTGAAGCGGCCGTTTGCAGAGGATGAAGAGTTCTTTTACTGGAGGAATAGTATAAGTATGAATAGTAGAAGGTAACAGTAAGATGGGTGCTTATATTTTATATCCTGCGTGATTTTGAACTTTGTTTCGTTCTGGAGCGACGTTTGGACCAAATATCCTGAATTTACGTCCTAATATATTGTTAAATATGTAAGTAAATAGGAATTTTAGATTAATAACGCTGAATGGTACTATAAGGATTATAATTACAATATTGAGGTCTTCAAATATACTGATGCGCATTTTACTTAATATTTAGTATTTATTTCTTTTGCCTGAAATATCCTGAAAGTGATTATGGGATTTATAAACCAGCAATCATATATTTTATATTTAACTTTAGGTTTATTGTGCAATTTTTATTTTTGTTAATGATACATGGACTACAGAAATATATCTTTATTTATTTAAATATGATAGCTTGTCTCTTTTCCCAAAGCCTTCCATCGTAATGAACAATGTAATATCCTTACCAAAATATTTTTGTTTTGTTTTGTATCCTAAATTTAAGTGTACTTGTATAGAACACATTGAGATTAGAGTAAAGATTCAGCTTCTATATAAAAGAAATTTATTTCTAAATTTTAAGGTAAGGTAAAAAATAAATTTTAATGAATTACTAAAAGAAATTAAAGGAGAGCATCGAAAATCGTTCTAAAAGCCAGCGTAATCTTAGGAACTATCAAACTCTTAAGTCCTTGGTTCGAGGTTTGAATCTCTATTGTATTCCGATAAGCATTGTCTATCTATTTTTGGTCTTTTTGTACTTGCTAAGGGAACTCTTACATTCCGAAAGGTCCTAGGATTCTGTCTATTACAGACGTTTGTCAACACCCTTTCTTCTTCACCCTAACTTCATACTTCTTCATACTCTTCATACTGATTTCGGACTCGAGATTTTTGGACCTCATTTACGATTAAAACAATGCGACCCCGCAGTCATCAAATCATCTTCTTCGTAATTAAATCCGAGGGGTTCGCTTTCTCTTCCATTAGAACCCGCCCTCGGCGGTAATTGGAAATTCGACCGCCAACTTCCTCATCGTGCCATTTTCCAAAGCGTGTTTTCTTCTGGCACAACAGGTGTCCATCCGAGGGCCACGCAATCCCTACCGTAACACGCAACTACCTGCATGACTAATGCAAAACGTCTTAAGGATTTAAGAAGGTCAGGTTCCCTTTAAATGGCACGGGATGAATCCTTCTCAACGATCCTAGGGAACTGGCACGTCTACGTGAATTAATTAGCGGGTGATTTATGGTCGGGTTTGCAGGAATCGATTTTGTTATCTCCTTTGCCCACTTCCCATTCAAACCTGATTGTAGGTTAACTCCGAATGCCTGATTGATGTGTTGAATTGTTATGTAACGTTCGTATGACTCATTTTGAGAAGTGGTGCAGTTATGGAAATGGAAAGCTTTTAACTTGAATAAATTTTTAACCCCGTAGATGCACGCAACCCGCTTAGCACTGTTCCCCTATCGTGCTATGACGGACGGTCTAAGGTAGGGACAGTTAAGGGAAGGAGCTATCTTATTCGTTCGTAGGCAAACAATATTTATTTAGTTTAAGAACAACCATTACTGTTATACTAGAATATACTGTTATATATAGTAAAATATAACTTGGAGTTTAAGGTCTGCATAAATCTTCCTCAGAGCAATATGTAGTTTCTAATAATAAATCAAGGTGAAACCTAACCATTAACTTGAAAAGGAAAAAGGCACATACACTGAGTAATTATAATTTCGTTTATTTCAGAATAAATAAATGATTAAAGATAAGAAATATTTACAAGGTTGATTATTCATTTTAGCTTGTAAGATTCTTTTAAAATATCTATCAATAAGTGTAATACATAGATGAATATGAAAATTTGCTGATCGAATACTAGAAAATTCATTTTATTTTAGTTCAGAGATTTGATTGTGAAAGAGATATTACGTTAAATATTAACTCTGCATAGATTTATCTTCTTAATTTGACCTTTTTATATTTTAATTTTATTAATTTATCGACATTTTTGGATGAGTCTTGTATAAAATAATATTTACGACATCTCAATACTTCTGCTCTGGGAACCGCAGTGCAATTATTTTTTATTTTTTGAAATAGTGGGGAACTAGGCCAAATCCTCCATATGTCGTCTCTGGCAGTTGTCATTCTGGAATTTGGCCCATTTATTCTCATTACCGATAAGATATTCCGTAGAGGATAAAAAATGTAGAAAATTGAAGCCAACAGTCATATTTCAACTCAAAGCGACAGCATCGGAGTTGTGGTATCGTCGACTCATTAAAGTTTAATCGAAAACGAAGTGAATTAATGTCACGAAATGATATTCTCCTCATCAATTTTACATCGTATGAGTTAATGTTCTTATTTTGAGAGTCCTAGCTGTAACGAGATAGATGTATTGGGTATGGAAGCCTCGCGTAGCCAAATAAAACTTTATATCTTTAGTAAAAATGCTCATACCCAAATACTTTTGGCACATAGTAAAAATAATGTTTAAAAAATCTGTTTTAAATTTCCATTTTTTGTATTTTTGTCTTACTAGTTTTGGATAAGTTGAATATATTTAGATTCATTTCTCTGAATATACGTTTTGTAACGCTTATTTAGTATGAGCTACAAGATTGGTAATTATCTTCGAAGCTTTAATGAGACTGGTTTCAGATGTCCGTTAACTTTAAGAAAGGATGTAGATTACTTTATCGTTGTCGTAAGATAATTCAGCATCCTATACAGTTGCCTTTTCAAGGATATTGTTAACTTCAATTTCAATTTATAGTGTTTGTTTTTCAGAATGTGAATCTACGTAATTCTGTTTATTTAGATACGTATTTATCTTTTTCTGTACTTAAGATCGATTATAGCTAGTAAACGTTGTCTACTTCAGATTATATATGAGTAGAACGCTTTGTTAAAACGATTGTAATTACTCATGTGAATTTTGGATTTAATTAAGTGTGTGATTAATATAAGCATAGTTTTCTTGATTAATGTTACCCTGACAACATCATACTAATATATGCATAAAATAATGATTCCTTGAAGTTAAAAAGAATGAACTAAGAAGAGTTATGATTTTTGGACAATATCCAAAAGTGGTTCCAATGGCGTTTCAACGAAAGGGTGTCTGTAAATGAAACCAACAGGAAATGGCTCGTTCTCCATTAATGGAACGTTCATAATGTCAACATCGATCGTTCGGAAACCGGTATCCTTTGTTTATGAAGCGATCTCTTCGTGTTTGGTGTGCTAAGTTATGTGGGTGTTCACGAGGGTTAGTTGAAAATTCCATTTGCCTTTTGGAAAATATTCCACTTATCGTTGAATTATTGTTCCCAATACTTCGATCTTTTGAGTCATGTGAAGGTGTGTTAAATGAAGTTTAATTGTTCCCGTATCCATGGGTTTTATTCGCGTTGGTATGGTATTTTCTGGTTTTAGCTCGTCTGATATTTCACTAGATATTTGATTGATTTATTGATTTTTCCTTTGTGTTGTGGGTTAACTAACTCTATGTACGTATTTTTGGTGGACTTATTAAATAAGTACTTCAATAATTACCTTGACAGATTAATTTATCTATACATTTTGGAAAAATTCGCAAACATGGAGATTTTAGTTTGGTTTTAGTTTAGACTTTAAATTTAAGATTATCGTTGTATAAAATATATTTAATAGAAGTATTAAAGGTTTTATAGTCAATTATATGTGTGGAATGGCATTTTATGGAAAGAATGGTATAGAGTTACGTGGAAAGATGTTTCAGTTAGTGACGACTGAGGATTAGAAATAACTCCTTAATGATTTTTTACGGATTTCACAGTCAAAAACGTATGCCTCGCCTCATGTCAGCATTTCATAATCAAAGAAATGTAGATCAGTTGTATTGGTTACCTCAGAAGAGTAGATTGTAGAATAGTAGAATAACGTAATTTATTCCGTGGTATTAAAATATTCAGTAAGAGTATAACTGATCTACATTTATTTTATCATTTATTCTTCGATAAACTGCAGTATATAAATCCCTCTTAATGTATATTTCTTAAAGGATAAAGAATGAGCCACGTAATAAAATTGTTCTGAATTACATATTAATTCAGTTTGTTTTGCGTCCTCAAAATTTGATATTCGGATTATAACAAAACCGAGATGCGTAATAATCGAGAAGAATCGACGATCAAAAAACCCTTTTTACTTTTTTAATCGGCGTGGTCAGTGACTCCGAGAAAAGAATAGCTTAAATGTCCGAGATTCATTAACCCATTAACCGCCGAGGTTAGAATTAGCGAGAAATTTAACAATTTTTTCTTATGAATCTTCTATTTTATGCTTAGAAAAGACAAATTATAAATTTGAACTCTGAAAAAAAATTGTAAGTGCGAAAAAAATAATGTTGCGTTTTCGCAACTTTGGCAGAATACCTTAACTTTTTCGGATATGCAACCCGCGCAACACACATAATTTTTTTCGTTATTTATTGCTATATCTCATAATAAATACTGTAAATGACTGATTAATGAATTTTTTCTTTGCCTTTGAAGATTACCTTTGATTAATCTATTTTAAATGACATAAATAACATAATTATTCTAACAATAAGGAAGTGAATTTTATGATTCCCCATATATTTTGGGTGGAAATTGTTATAGGAAATGCAATATTTTATCCGTTTAATCTCAATTTATTTGTAAATTTGAGATGGTTAAGTGTTTTAATTTATTAAATAATTCGAAACATTTAGGATGTAAGAACATATTATTTTCCTTGCAAGGATAAATAGTTTGGCTTACATTGCCTACATTTTCTCATGGAGTTGCCCTTAAAAATAAAATGAGATAATCTATCCCCTTTGCAATTCATCAGCCAACAAAAATTGAGAAGATGTGCCTTTCTGAGAGTTTTTTTGAACATGATGGCTCTTGATTTTAGTCTTCATGAGTAGCCACATCACCTTTTAGGAGGGGTACTGCAATGCAGGACCTAAAGTTTCAATGTGAAATCTTACTTTTTTTAGGTTTCCAGAACAGTTATGGCTTGGTGCTTACTCTTTCTATAGATATCGATGCATAGAGGCCACCATCATATTTTTCCTCTAACTCTAACTCTATGATTAGCATTGTAATTTTCGTGATGATCAACTCCGCCCATATACTTTTTGTATGCCCGGACAACATAAGGCTGTGAGATAAAGATACACTTTCTGTTTTCCGGCTGAATATCTCCGCCGTCCCTAATGGAAGAAGATATGCAAAATTTCTTGCTTCAGAGATAACTGAGTTATCGTTCCATTTCATTATTGACAGATCAATGGATTTATCAAAATCAGTAATAACATATCCTCCTGACCTATTAGCGAATTTTTTCGTGTCTTCTATTGCACACTTTCTATTAACCGTATAGTGCCTTTAGTGAAGTAATTCTTTTCTTTAAAAATACAAAACTATGCGGACGACATATATGACGACATAACTATGCAGAATCATATTGTCGAAACACAAATGATGTTGGGATAGCACAGGAATGACTTACATAATTCAATAACTACGCGTGTACCGAAACCTAATTTACTTTCCTAGGAGTTTTCTCTGGCTCCAGCCTATGGCAAAAACTAAAGAAGTGACCAATCTGATGAGCAAAGACGCCAGAATTTGAAACCAAATCTCACAGGTTTATTTTTATAAACATGGTCGCGGAATGACGTCCAAAATTAGGTGCCATCTGCTCATCTACAGATAAATTATGCAAAAATATTCCGAATTGCAGGTTTTTTTCATTTAATATGTTGAATTATGTCTTCATTTTTGTAAATTTGTCCCTTTTGTCTGAGCATAGATTATCTGAAAAATTAATATTTTATTTAATTTCCCGAAAATTGTTCCTTCTGAAACAGCTACGGACCAAATCCATGCCTTCACCAAGGTCCTTTGACCAATATATCTAGCTCGGGAAACATTACATCCTGTGATAAGCAATAATTCAATAAATTTTCTTAAATCCTATAGAGTTGGACTTCATATCTATTCTTGTTTTAGAGCCTGATTGTTCAAAAAGAACTATTTTCTCTAAGACGTCGTCCAAAAAAAAACGGAAAATTCATAAATGCATTTTACGAATAATAAATATGGTTTCTCTGTAATAGACACCAATTCCTTACCTAATGGATCTCCTATCTTCTAATTTGAAAATTAAGCGGATACAAACCTCTATAAGCTAAAACATGTCGAGAAACGGGTATAGTATAGGGAGTGCTGGCAGCGCCGCCAGACCCCCTCCTGCCAAAGTTGCGAAAACGCAACATTAAGTTCAACCTTCAAAATGATCCAGAAAAAAATTTCTATTTCATAAAAAAAGAATTACATGTGTTCAAATGATATTACTTCTATCACGGATAACTACTTTAAATCCAAAAAAAAATTTTGACTGGATGGTAGAAATGTTTGACTCGGGCAGAGTCATGCGATCGAAAAAGTGACATTTTTAAAAAACTCTAAAAAATTAAAGAATCATTAGAACTGCTCCATTTTTGCACTTAAAATAATTTCAAGACTTTATCTTTACAAATAACAAAAAGAATTATCGAAATTCGAAAGAAAACATAAAAATTATGAGCGAAACATTAATGTTGCGTTTTCGCAACTTTGGCCGGATATGGGTTAAAGAAGAGATGAATGGGCGGTTCGGAGAGCCGCCTCACTGCGTTTACCCATCCGACAAAGGGCAACGGATGAATGGAGGATCCCAAGTCAGATCCACCGCGATTGTTTCGAAATAATCCCGACTCTGGACCAAGTAAAGCGGAATGAGGGTCGTTAAACGGAAGGGGTCGTCTCCATTATCTTACGAAGGATAGAAAAAATGAACGCTATCTTCCTCCTTCACTCGTACGTCTTTCGCCTTTAACTTCATGAAACCGCGTCGATTAAAAGAGACTCGCCACCGTAAGCCGCTTTTGATTTTCTGTTTCGCGGAGAATTAATGACGATAACGTTTGCGGGTGAAAAATCAATGAGGATCTCTTACGAAGTCCGTTCGAGATGTCATTACGTGATTCTTTTGTTTGGGAACGACCTTTACGAAGGTTGCTTTATGGACTTTTAAAGGTATATCGTTTACTTCGTGTAATCGAGGGTTTGATCGCATTTATTTTTTAATGTAAATTTAAGTGTGACAGTATTTATGTATGTTTATTTGAATCAAGAATCGTTACAGTTAATTTTTAGATAATCTGTCCTTGTGCCTTAAGTTTAAGATGAATGAATTTCTAAATTAATGATGTTTGTAATTATGTTTAAAATCATGCGTGTTCTCTACTGATTTTTGCTATTACGAAGCGTAGTTTATAAGGTGAAGAATAGGGATACGTATAGAATCGTATAAGAAAGACGATATTTTAAGTATTACGTTAGGTTCCACTCTGAATCTGAATGTATCGAGAATATTAGTAAAAGTAGGTCCAGAAATATATCTTTAGAGTTATTAGTGTATATTAAATTTGATTTTGATGGATCCTTAATTGAAATAAAACCATACTTTTTCCTTGTATTGGAACACAGAGTTTAATTTTGACGTACTACTATTTAGTTTTCAGTTAAGAAATTGGTTGCTTATTAATCTTAGTTTCTCGTGTTTGAGTTATTGCTTATGGTGTTTTTTATAAATCCATGTTTTTAGCGTTTTTGTATTTTCCTAGTTAAGTTTTACGATAGATGGGAATTTTAAGCTCAGTTATAGTTACCAAATTTGACGTCTTATATAAGACTAGACTGCTATAAAGCATTAAACAAATCTCTGATTCAATTAATATAGTTCTAAATTAAATTTTGTTTCATGTTGCTGGATTAAAACTATGATGTTTACTAGAGCGTAAGCATAGTAGATATTCTTTTGGAATACTTAACGTAATTTTTTACAAAAATTCCTCTCGTAATTATAAAGTTAATGCGTAACAAGAGCTCTTATTTCTGTACTTTATATTCTGTGACTTTAGTTTGTAAATTTTAAGGTTTCGGAACAGAGGTCACTTTGCGATTCAGTAAGATTTTCTATTTAGTCGTTTCATATCATAGAAATATTTTGTTCTAAATTAATTCGTGGTATTTTCGTTGTGTGGTTTCGGGTGCGCGGCTAAAATTATTATTCAGTCTCGCGGATTGTTTCCCAAGGATTTTTGAATGCCATTTTTCGGTCTCTCGGCTCTGCGTATATTTTATTGGGATTTTCCGCTGAGTTGGTCGAAATAAAAGTGCACGGAATAAACTCAGCTGGGTCGACCCGCCTCGTGAAAATTAAAGCAGAGAGAGCCAAGTTTCTTGAAGGGATATTGTTGGACTAAGATACATGGATGGTCTTAATCATTATGATCCCAGATCGTGTTGTACGCAATGGTTCCGCTGGTGATATTTATTTGAGGTATAACTACTTACAATACTTGTTATTAAAGTAATTGAGCTTAATGTACTTTGGTTCGAGTCGCTAACGTATGAGACTCAATATGATGTATTAATAATAAACTTAGTTGAAATAAATATTATTATATAATTAAATTTAAAATATATGGCTGGTTAAAATAACATTTAAAGAAGTTAAATATAAATACTCTTATTTTAAATATTATTTAACGTTAAGAAATTTCATCTTCATTGCGAATCGTAAATTACCGGTGTATATAAAGCGTTTTAATGATCATTATATCAATATAATATTACGTAATGATACAAAGGAATATGAGAAAGAAAGATCGAGTTATTTACTTTTTTGTAGATGATGGAGAGATACCACTGTTCATTATTTAACTTCTCAAGTCCTGTCCTAATTATTCCTGAAAATATATGCTAACATGTATCTTTGTAGACGCTTTAATTTTATATCGATGTTCCCTACTTTCCTCTTACCCGTTTATGATGAAAGTTTGTTTTGTATTTGTCAGTATTAGTTAATTCTTGACCTTTGACATGTTCCGATGACTGTCATACGAACATTGGATTGCTGTTGTTTATAGAAATTCACTCTTATGATAATCGATATGTTGCTCGTATAATTCAGATATTTTGCAACCGATTGGGTTAGATTGAATACCTAATTATAATGGACGCATACTTCACTCGTTAGAAGTAATGTTCTTCCATGAAAGTATGATTTTTTATTTTTTTAATAATTTAGCCCTATTTTGCATCAGTTCTATTGATTCACTGGTAACTTCTCACCTTTGATTGTGATTGGTATGTTTTAGCATTGAATGATTTTTCTTAGTGGAATATGTTTTTTCTCTTCTTAACTCCACTCATTCTTGTAGGATGCTGATTCTTACAAATCTAGAAAATATCGTAAATTGGCTACGAAGTTCGAATCAATTCAATGTTTTGTATAAGCGATATATTATTGTGATTCTATCCTTTGAATTGCCTTTCAGGTTTTCTTTTATTTCATTGAATGTATCTAAGGCATACACTTTTAAATGACGAGGGTTCTTTCTGGTCCGCTTATGGTAGTTGGTTTTCTTTTTTTGACGATACCGTTTTATACGAGGATACTTTTATCCCGAGAAAGTAATATCAATTCTCAGTTCGAGATATTTCCGTATATTCAGAATTGAGGAAACCCTTTGCATACGATAAAAAATTCAGAACACAGCTCTGCGAACCTTAGGCGCTAACCTTTCCTTCCGCTACTCGTAACTTAAAGTGCGGAACTATGTAGAATTTTAAGAATGTATGTAAAGCGTTTGTCTGCCGCTTTGAAATTTAAAATAAACCGAGCTTTGATAGTTCTTTCGATAGATAATTAAATAATTTCATGTACTCTTGCGTAACATACTTTTTTCTTGTCAATAAATGTATAAAATCGTGGGTACCTACTTTAAATCCGTATACGTGTTGTCATTGAAAATGTTGAGGAAAATAACTCGATTTCATGGGAAATGAATTGGATTTTTGGTTACGTTTCAACTTCCAAGAAAAACTCATCTTATAATACATAACTATGAACTTGAATTTGATATAGTTTAATAATTTTCTGATTTTATTGTTATAGAAAAATTACGAACTATGAAGTATGTTGTAGACGAAAAGAAAATTGTAATAAATTACAGATTATTGATCTATTTTACGAGTAAATTTTCTTTCGTATTGTTGTACATAATCGTATTGCCAATAAATAAAGCAAATTAAAAGTTACTCGTAAGACTATCAATGTGTTCAAGTCAGTGTATGAGTTTGTTCCCACAAAGTTATCATTCTTAATTTGACCTGACAGTAAGTACGACTTTGACCTGGGTCAATGTAATTTTATTATACAATAAGATAAAATCTTTTACGAGTTGGAAATTGAGCAAATTCAGTATCTAATGAATGTTTCGAAGTTCCTTTCCGCGTCGGTAGGAATCGATTTGGAGAAATCTCATCTAAAAAGCAACCCTCCGCACATGTGCATATTGGATAGCGTACGTTCTAAACAGGGATTCGGGTTATATACGGAGAAACGAGCATCCGCCCCCGTGGAGACCTCTTTCGGTGGAGAGCGGAAGGAGATGAGATGCAGAGGTGCGACTTAAGGGATAAAAAGGGTCCGAATCAATCGGAGTGAACGGTAGTTCACAGTATCCAAGGAAACAATGGGTCGTAAATGGCAGGTAGATGAAAAGGCAGAAGGGCGTTAGCGATTTTACGGTCAGTTTTTTCTCTCGTACATTCGATGCGAACCATTTCAGGAGGCTAGGAAATCAATGCGTTCGTAGATAAGGCAACGCCCTTTTTTTCCACGCGGGTCATGCTTTTTGCCATCGGAAGAATTTCCCCGTATTCGGATATCCTGCACCGTTAGGGAGGGTATGATTTATCTCCCGTACTCATGATTCGGGTCCCGGATACTGCGCTAACTTTTTTCTAGTGTTTTTTTTTATTTTGTGCGACGTCCAGGAAAATGTATCGCGCATTTATCTTCTTCGTCTTGTTCGTCTTTTAGAGGTGTCCAAGTGATGCGTTTATGTTTGTCGTGTATCGTTGATTAATGTTATGATTACGTTAGGGTTTTTTATTGCGTAATTTTATTCTTATTTTTATTATTTTGAGTTTATTTATATTATTTATATTATTTTTATGTATTTTTAATATTTTAAGTAATTGTTTTGGATTTAATAAACATCTTTTTCAGAATGGAATTATGCCTAAGATTTAATTATTTATACGTAAGAAGAGTAGATTGAAGTTACATGAAATTATGACGACACGATAGTAGAAATCCAATGAAATGAGAATCAAAATTATGCTTTTTTAATTTTATTGCATCAAAAAGAATATGGATGTGTTTTTTATTTTCTCTTAGTTTATTTATGTTGCCTATCCAATGGAGATTAAATTTTTGTACTTTAACATGATTTGGATGAAATAGTTCATAAAATTCTATACCTTAGGAGTACATTTTTATCTTTGCATATTCTGGTTTGCAATTTCTAGTTTAAACAAGTTAAGAAATAGGCTTTTTATTCGCTATTTATTCCACGTCTTACCTTGCTTTGTTTCCACCTTAAATTTAATGAAATACTTATATACGGTAAACGTGTTAAAAAAGACCCTTTTAGTGGTTAATTTTTGTGTTAAAAATTATACTGTTTCTTATTCATTTTGAAGTTTATAACAAGTTATTGTCACGTTTTAAGGGTCATCGTCCTATTCTCAGTTTGAGTAGTGTATCCTCTGCGCAAAATGGGATGTGGTTTTTGTAAGACAGTGAAAAGTGGTGTTCAAACCACTTCCGTGGTTAAGGCCGAGCCCTCAAAAAAGAACCTGCGATAAACGTAACGTATTTTCACTTTCAAACGAACTGTTTCCTCGTTTTTCTTATTTTAGAATTTATTTGGGGCAAAATTTATTTACTGAATAGAATCCCGCTCTCCAAAGTATCGCTAAAAATATTCTACTCATTAAATATGGATTAAGTTTATATAATAATTAACTAGTTAAGCTTTAAGCATATCATAATCTACTATAAAAGTTAGCTTGCTATTTAATTATGAGGATTTCAATAATTTTTGTGTATAAAATGGTTTTTAAGTAATTTTTACAACGATTTCGAATTTACTGAAATTAATTAAATATTTATTTTATTGGAATATGATGTATTATTCAGTTTCGTATGAGAATAGTACAATTGTAACGGACTTTTGAAGTTTGAATGGAACTATTATTTTGGATTACAACAAACGTATATTTGAAAGCTAGGAAAGTGAATTAAGAGGTTATATGAAAAAATGCAGCTTTCATTGACAACACATGCATTAATTGAAATAAAATGAGTTGATTAGCTGTATTTTTAATGCAGTTTCATCTAAACTTTCCATTTTAAAGCTAAAGGATGGAGGAATCCATAGCAAAGATGTGAAATCGTGATATAACACGAGTTTCACGAGAATATGAGTCGGTGAAAGAGTTGAGATTGAATATAGATTGAGATACTTGCGGTGGCAGAAATGAGAAAAAGTGCTCGAAACAGCTGTTCTTTGGTTATGAATGGCAGATGCTTGGTGCACGCGATTGCCTGCCTTCTCTTGGTTTCCCGCGAAAGTCGGTAGATGGTGCGAAGACACGGCAGGTCGTGGATAGCTCTGCATTCACTTGCTTTGGATCGCATAGTTTTCTCTTTCTGATTATATGCCTATTTATGGAACAGCAGGAGATATGAACTAGTAAAAGTCAAATTGATACTTTGGTTTGCATTGTTTACGCCCTCTAGAAAATAGCCAATTTGGATGAATAGAATATGAAAAGATGAATGAATAGAATATGAATTTTGTTTCTATAGTTTGTTAATATTTATTTTTAGATCGATTGTATTTTCAAGTATTTCTAAAGCTTTTTTAATCGTGGATATTACTGGCCTTTAGTTCGCAAAATATTGTTTTTTTTTTAAAGTTATCTATTTTTAAAAGCAGAATTCTGAAGATATATTCCATAGTATTAGGCATTAGTAAATTAAAAGGCTTTTAGTTATTTCTTAAATTTATTATTACGTGGTGTGCTATTCGAATAATTAAACGATTAAATTTCCCATGTGCTTTCTTTAAAAGCTTAATTTTTATTTAAAAGTTTATTATTTTCTATTTAAGATATCTTCTCTTTCCTTATTTTTCATTTCCTCTCTTATGTTATTAAATGGATTAATGATATTAATGACTTTTATTTGTCTTTAGTAATTTGCCGTTTATTGTTTAGTTTTGTGTGGTTCGTAGCGTGTTAAGGCCGAATAAAATATTAAACTAATTCCTTTAATAGCCCAACGTTCTTTTTCTAAAACTCAGCTCCATTTTCACAAAAGCTTTGTGTATAGATGCATGAATAAAGAATTGAATAATTCGTTGAATATGATACTTGTGTTGAATAAATTGGTTTTTAATGTTTCTTTGATTTTTATTGCCTTCATGGAAGTTGAAAGTGTGTAGCTAGCTATTCAAAATATTAACTTAATTTTTTTAAAACTCTTCTTCTTTCCATCATGCAACTACTTTTCATGAACAATTTTTGAATTAACTAGTAAAAGAAATAAGGTATTTTCTACCATGGCTGTAACATATAGTTTCTGGTATGAAACATGGAATGTTGAACTCATTCTGTTCTTTATTCTTTGAAGTTGATTATGCAAATCTAGAAATAGCGAATCTAAATCTAATGTCTCCCTATACTATTTATATACATACAGTGTACAATTTGAAATATTGTTAAATTCACAAATAAAATTTTGTAACTTTCCAACATTGTCTAGTAACAAAAGTTAATGTTCCGTTTTTCCAACGTATAGAATTATAGCCAAAAATCCGTTAATTTGTCTCTTCCAAGTATTTATTGCCTATGTTTCTCTCGGAAAGAAATAAGACCGACTCAATGCTAATTAATCCAATTTATCATTTTTAATTGGACGAGAAATATAAAAAGAAAAGTTTTTTTTGCCGAGTGAAACATTTTTTGTTCCTTTTTGAAACTTCAGATCGATGTAAACTCATTTGTAATTAATTAGATTTAATTGGCACCATGGCATTATTAAATGGAGCGTTTTTAATTAAGTCGTTAAATAAATTTAAGTCCAATTATTTTATTATATCTAATATGTATTGATTTTCATTATTTTTTATCTCCGATAACTCATATAACTAAATTTGGGGATAAAAATAGCTCTCGTTTAAGTTTGAACGCTTTATTTATTTTCGATAATGCTTTATTTGTCTTAAATATTTATCCTGTTTTCCAATACTCATCAATAATTCCAAGATATTTTTTATAGACATTGTTGGTACATTTCCAGTTATTTGTTTGAAATAACTGTTTCATTTTAAATTCAAGATTTTATATTTCTATCCATTGTTTAGCATACAATCACCACTAGGTTGCACCATCACATTCATTCTTAAGTGTTTATTTAATTTCCTATATATTTCTTCTTATTTTATAGTTTAGGCATCTTGGTTGATATTTTTGACGTATGCCTTTTTTTTAAATGCACAGCGCGATGTACCCTTATATCCAGAACTTTTTTAGGTAATAAGTAATTGTAATATTGCATGTAGAAAGGATCATGTTAGGCTATAAGTTACGGTATTTTGTATTTTCGTTTTCTAGCTGTCTCATTTATTATTTTTTTAATCTCTTGTATGCATGAGTTCGACGATAATAACGCTGTAAATTTAGCCCATGATCGAATACAATGTTTTCTAACTGGATGGCTGCGGTAATATGGAACATTCTACTTACCATTTGTAGCTGTGGCGTTGTAAATCTTTACCTCGTAGCATTTTACCATCCACGCTATCGTCCTGCAATTGCTGGCTCCAGGTCTATTAAAAAGTATTTAAAGGTTACGACTTAAAAAAAGGGAATATTCAACGACTGTATCAAAAGCTGTAAATCCCTCGCGGATGCGGGCAGGAGCGCGTGTTTCGCAAAACCGGTGCATTTCAGAGGCCGGTTATTGCTTTTTGCCATAGCAAAGCTCTTGGAGATCAAAGGTTTTATCGGAAAGGGCTCGAGTCAGACGGTTATGAAAGGGTAACTGTACAGGGCATTGCTATTCGCCGCTGCAGGGTTAATGACCCTAGGAGTTATTAAAGGACATTTGCGGGGAGTGGATGAATGGGAAATGTTGTTTTTAATGCGGGGACACGGCCTCACGCGATGTTTTGCCGCGATCTCGTCACAACGTCCGCGAATTATGTGAATTAGAATAGATTGTGTGGTCCCTGTGGGAACGGTGGAGTAAGGGAACTGTTTTAAAGATACAGAGAAAGCAAAGTAATTTTGTCTATGGTGTACTACCATAGTAATTCTTTTAAATAATATATAATGTTATGATCCTTTAATCTGTGCCGTACTTTATTATTATAATAAGGTTTAATTCAACGAATGTTTTATTTTTTTAATTACTAATATAGGTATGTATTCTCTAATATCTGTTGCCTTTACGTACATAAATTTACTAAATTATATAGTCATTTAATTCTGTAAATCATACCTCTTTTAAAGATATATAAAGCATTATTGTGTATTACTTGTTTCAGATACTCTTACATTATTTACAAGCTTTAATATTCAATTGAAAAATAATATTTAATAAAATAATTTCCTGAATTAATTTAAACAGATTTTAAAAGTTTTTGTCGTTTGGATAACTGTAATCGACATTTTTTGTTAACATTACAACAATTGATTAATCGTAATTGGCAATAATTCATAAACCATATCAGAGATAAGCTTAATAGATCATAATGCTGGACTTCTGCGTCATATTTTTATTAAGATTGAAAATCATACTGTCGGTAAAAGATTTAACTTATACAGACGTGACGAAATGTGTCGTCGAAGTAGTATGTAAATCTTGCTTTTAATTTTAAATTAAATTAGCTTCCTGTATGTATTCGCTTATATTTCGTTAAAGGGGTTAATATTAATCAGTATCCTTGATTTTAAATTTGGTATGATGAATGCACCGAATTCACAGCGAAAATTGAAAAAAAATCTTTCTCTTTGATTCTATTCATTTTCACGTCCGTTTAAATTTTTTTGGTATTCAATTTGATTTCTTTTGAAGTGCATAAAAACTCCTATTGACCTCTGCCATTCGTCACGATAAATTTTATTTGACCTGGATAAACTGCAGAGCAGTTTCGACCAGGCACACTCGTATGTGGTTCAAGTTCATTAGGAACTGTTCAGAATATCTCGTTCATCAGAATGGATTTCTCTCACAAGTCAGTCTCGTATCATTTACATCGATCACAGCACTGAATCTCTTCTGCTTAATTAACACCCTGCATATGCCTACTGTAGCACTAGTTCTAGAAAAGTAACAATTCGTTTTACTCTCGGACGAAATTCCTTTCGTTCATCTATTGACCTCTCCCTGTCTGCGTTGAATACCTCCAATCAGCATAGAAACCGCTATTTTCAATTAATACTTCGTCGCAGCGTGCATTAAATGGCATTAGTACGGCGATGTTCGATCGGTGTAAGGGTATATATCGCGTACGTGACACGAAATCACGTTTATGGATGATCGCGCATCGCAACGTGATCCCACGTGATGGTAACGCTGCAAGTTGTGTGATTTTCCTCGTGGTTTTATCGTAATACGCACCGGATAATCTCTCCTTTTCGAAATGTCTGGGGTATATTTCTGTTCGCTCGTGGAAAGTCTTTAATGGTGATAGTGTAAAAAGTAAAGAAGAATTTACTATCGTTTCTCTTTGAGAAAGTACTTATGTTCTATGAAGTCGAATGAATTGATGTTTAAAAGGAACAGGTATATTGATGTTTAAAAGGAACACGTATATTGAAATTCACTATAGCTAGCGCTGTTTTGTGGAAATTCATCATGGCTATAAATATAATGTTTGTATTTTTTTCCATGATAAGTAAAAGTTTGTAAAATAAGGGTATTAGAAATAGTATAAATACCGTGCGGTATATATATTATAAACATTCATTGAACTTTGTTTGGGGTAGCAGAATCGTCTACGTAAAAGTGAGAACTAAGTCTTTCATTATATTAAAAGCGTTATTTTAAAATTATCATTGATTATGTTAATTTTTCATCGAAAATGTATTATCCAGTTATATTATTTCTTCATTTATAATATTATACTTTAAGAAACTATGTCGGGAAAGTTCTATATGTTAGATAGCACTATAGAAATTGATTCCTCAGCTATTTAGTAATACAGGAAAGTAATGTTTCTAATCAGTTACAAAAGAAAACATTCATTGGGAAATCATTTTCAATGTTAATCTCTGCCTATGACGCATTGCAGAATCTAGTGGGAGATACTAATTGTGGCAAGCGAAGTCCGTATTAGACCGTTCTTTTAGTTTCCTGTATAGATACTATATAGTAGGATGTTGAGAAAGTTCTCATCTCCTGTTCCCGACAGTATAAGTAAAGAAGTAAAATGTAAAACTTATAAATTATAGTAACGAAATGTTATATACCTATCTTTTGAACGATTAATAACATTCGAAATAATGAATAACTTATTCTGTAACTTAAATATAATTGTGCAAAGGAAATTTTTGTCGATTTCTGTACGTGTACCTTTTTTTGCATCGTTGTATCAGAGTCTTTAAATAATAGAAGTAGAAGCTAAACATTCGTTGCATCCGAAAAGATCATAATTGAAAATGATAAATCAATCAATAGTTTTATAACTTTCTTTCATCTGTAACGTTATAATGCTTAATCAAGGAGAATTATGATCGATATTTAAAGGTGTATGAATTCTTTGTTTCCATTTAGTAGTTCACGAATAGATATATGCTCTTTGCTGTCTATTTTTCTCATTAAATACGTATTAGTGATATTTACATTCAAGGTCATTCATCTCATTGGCTATAGAATCTTATTTCTTCCTTAAAAAGTCCTCAAGACAGTTTTCTTTAAAATCAATTAATTTCGACTCATTAATGCCTGATTTACGTAATAGCTCAGCAGTTATATTATGAACAAAGATCTTTCATTTTAATTTTCGTGTATATTTAATATTCACGTGTATAGTTTAACTATAAATTTTTCCTTGGGATTAAAGATTGCACAGATATTTAAATCATCAATGTTTATGTCAAATTGCAATCCATCCGTTTTCAACGTAACACACGCAATGCAAGACGTTCAGAAGTTCTCTCTGGAGTGTTCCAGAGCGTCAGTGCAGTTCACAGAGAGACACTCAGTAGAGATGTCAATGCTGTCGAGCCCCGTGCATCGCTTATCAGAATGCCCCAAAGGTCGGGCACGCAATCCGCGCGGCGCCGACGACGTATCAGACGGTGTAGCGATCTGCACGGGTGAGAACAGCACAAAAGGCCGTGTTTCTGGATTAGGAATTCGTGTGCAAGTGTCGCTTTGGCTCGTCAACAACTGGCGGTTTTCGAAATCAAGTCGGTCCTGCCCGAAGTGGAGGGAGAAAAAATGGTTGAGTATCCACTAATTCCGGAGAGCGAACTCTACGCGTTGGACAATTGGTTTCCATGTGAGTGCGTGGTTACATTTACACATAGGGGGGTTGTCAACGCGATGCTCGCATATAAATATAGTTTTATATGTGCAGGAAATAAATGGAATGTGTTTATGTCCTTGTTCTCTTGTTGCTTTAACTTCCCATGTTGTGTTTAAGTTGTTTTATAGCGCAGAATGTTACGAGAGGGTTTAGAAGTCTGAGTTATTATTTAGATTTATTTCTTAATGGAATATTTTTATGCTTTTTTATTGTCTATTGCTGGAAAAGATGGAAAATAACATGATCTCTGTTACACAAGGTGTATCTTCTGCTTAGTATGACTACACCAATGTCAAAACCGGTGTAAAAGTGATATATTTTGCATAGACTAAGTTAATTTTCTCGAGAATGAGTGAAATTTTATGACTTTTTACTTGTAATTGGATAGGTAAACAGACAGCATTCAAGGTCAAGGTTGTTGTGAAATGCTTATTATGCTTTTATTAAGTGTTTATGCTTCACTTCGAAAAGTATTGTCATATTATCGTGTTCGGTGTTGATGAAAATGGTTGTTAGAATTAAGGTGTACCGGCTTTTGAATTGTAATGAAGCATGTTATCTCTTCGAGTATTATGATAAACTCTTCTAATTTTAAGGTCTTCCTTTAGTACTTCCTGCATTTGTGATATTCATATTACATTTGATATTGTTTTGTACATTTTTATTCATAATATTTCTTTTTTTATTTCAGGTGAGTACTGCCTCGTTTGTTGATAAAATTACTACAACTTCGTTCGCTTCTGTGGGTGAGTCACAACCTGTTTAGTTATAGTAAAATTTTTTGAATATGTCGAATTTGCAGTGGAAGGGTGGGGTAACTTAGTATGAAAACTATTGTATGCGTATATGCATTTAAGATATAAAAGGCGTGACTTCGCGGAATGCCATATTTTAATGAAAAACTTTGAAATTTCCACAGAAAATTTAACTTAATTGCGACCGGTGTCGTCATTTAGGACTGAAGGTGTAGTTTAAGTTATGAAACCAGTCGCGATTAAATTAAATTTTCTGTGGAAATGAAAAAGTTTTTCATTGTATATATGATATGTTCTATCATACGAATTTACGCATAAATTGGGAGTACCATCCTACAGTTACGTTACAGTTAGATGTGAAGGAAAAGAATCAAAGAAACGTTTTCAAAGAGACGTGCCAGCAGGAACCGGATTTTCGGTGTAATAAAATTTCCGCGCGTTTTAAGAATAAATTTCTAAACTGGGTCGCTGAATTTGAAATTCTTCTTTGAGTAGCTCGCTGCGAAAATGCTGTTCTGTAAAAATTTCTCTCATCTTTCGTACGGACGATTTTGTTTTCCGTATTCGATGTTTTCGGAAGTCAATTGTTTAATAAATTTTGAATTTATTGAATGATATGTTTTGCGGAGATACTACGTAAATTCAGGAATTACGTATCTGTGTATAGGGTCTTGCTAGAATGATTCTTTTTGGCATGTCTATCTTCAATGTATTTTTTTCGGTATTCGAGATGAAGATATAGATTTTCAATTTAGTTGTGTTTCTTGTGACCTGAAGATCTATTTGGTTTGAATTTCTTGGCATTTATTAAATTAAGTTCAGATAAAAAAAATGGTCTTATGATTTCAAATTTTATCGTTTCTTATACCCTCTCTTATCTCAAGCAATTTCGTATCTTTGCGATTTAATATTGAAAACGAATTGCCGTTTCACTCACTCGATTTGTAAAGGAGGAAGTATTCAAATGTTTCCATTTAATATATGCGGCAAATTCCAATCCCGAATCATTTCCAAGAATTTTCAAAGGAAAATGGCTAGGGAGGAGTCGAAAACGAACGATAATAAGACATCCCTAAGTTCTTATATTGCTCTTCCATGAATCGAGAGTTGCCCATACCTGCGTGCCCTGTTATTAGTTTATTCAGGAAATAGTCGGCATTTTTTCGTAGAAGTTTTCGGGACTCGGAAAGTTTTTAAGCAGTCGATTGGAACGGAGCTAAGAGTCTCTTAAACTTTGTCTTCCTTCTACGAATGTTATTTTAAACTAGGGTGCGAGTTTTTATTTCTTTAATTGCGTTTTAAGGGAGTGTGGTTGAGAAGTAGTTGCTTGGTGTATGCTGGTTTTCCATTGCTTGATTGAGAAAATGGAATTTTATTAAACCTCGGTGTATGAAGCTTATTTCTGTTTCTTCCTTAGTTGTGTTATATTTATTAAAAAGACTCGCATATTAAATATAACTGGATACTTAATGATTTGATATTTCTATTGAGTGATGAGAAATGGAGACTATTGAGTTTTGTATATGATAATGTTTTGGCAATTTTTTAAATTAACCTCTCCTAATGCTTATTTATTTATTTTTAAAATTTATTATCCTAGCCTTTATGTTGGTAGGAAACTAAAGCTTTAATTGTCCAGATTTTTTTTTGTATTTGAACTTCGTTATTTTTTGTTTCGATAGTGATATTGTATATGAATAATAGTTCATAACAATTCAGTGTCTATATTTCGAGCTGTGTTCTCTTATAGCTTTTACATTCGTCTCTATAAATTGTGACAGTCAAATATCAGCTCTTTACTAATTCACTTGCCTTTTCATTTAAATATCTCTTAAATGTTTTTATTTAATAGAACGATATACAGGAAATTAATTTAGAACTTCTGTCAGATGTACTGTCTGAGATATTCATCATTCAGTCCCGCATATTATTACATATAAGCGTAACTTTATATAAAATGCTTATCATCCCTATCCAATGCTTGGATTAATGATCTGATGAGTGTGTGTGTGCGTTGAAGTAAATCATATCCACATGAATATATACCTCCGCACTTCCTTTCTGAACGAGTAACCGCTTCATCTTAATTTCTTGGAGCAGATCCGATAAGATCTAATTACATCCCGCACGCGCACGATGCCGCTACTAGATCATTACTCGCACCTGTCTCCTTATTAATTAGCCCCCGTACTCTTTTTTTCTCTTTTGGATTATCACCAAATCGAAAACAAGTTGAAGGATTGCTTCGAGCGTGCGTACCAAGTGGATAATTAAAGCGAGTATAGTTCGTATTTTTTGTGCCTTAATTCATCCTGTTTCCTTTCTTTGTTGCGGGTGGTTGTGGGAATTTGAATATGTATCAGGTTCGTTTTGGATTCATATATTCGTTAATTAAAGTGATTCGGAATGAATCTATTATTTTTTCGATCTCTTCTGACATCTCCATTGTGCTCTCTGAATTACAGCTTTTTTACGGTTTTATATCTTTATGAAATGATTAATGAAGTACGTTAAGGTTTTCGAAAACTGTTAGTGGTTTGCATCGGCTAATTTTGCCTAAGTGCTTCTGTTTTTACGTTGAACAGTTTAATAGATATTGAAATTAACCTGCTAATTATGATTTTCTTACGAATTCTCTATTAACCATTTGTAGTAATTCAGAATAATCCATTTCTTAACTTATCAGTTAAGAAGTTTTTCTTCGAACCTCATTTACGTTATTTTTCACTCACATTTCAACGTCATCAAGCTATAAATCCTTTTTTAATTTGGAGTTTCTTTTTAAGATTCAATCTTACAACTCAACTTTTCTTAGGTAGAGGTTCTTATTTTATCCCTCAAGTTAAAAAAGGACCTTCTAGTTACAAAAATTAAGCAGTGAAACCTGCTCCAATTTTCATCTGTTATGAATGCTAAATATTCAGTATCTCATCTTAACCTTACGCAGATATTCAGCAATGGATCCTTGATCCAGTTTTTCTTAGCAGGCGTTCTTTGTTTAATCTAATCTCGTGAGCTAGTAAATCTTCTAACTTGGTCCTTGCAATCCCAAGTTCACGAGAGATAAGTTTCAGCCCAGCGGAGCTAACTAGCTAGATGCAAGGTCATATCGGTTAGGTTCTGCTAGTTCATTGCTACGGAGCTATTGTTTATGGGTTTAATATCTGGAACGAGTAATGTTTTGGATGGTATCGTATACTACGACCCTTCATTTTAATTATGGATTGTTCTGTGATTCTTCTTATGCCTGTTGGGGACTATAGTTCAATTCTGTGAGTAATTTTTCGTCTGAATTAATTTTTAATGAGACTGTTTTGAGGTTAGAATATCTCTCAAATGCATGAATATGAGTTTTGATTCTCAAATTTAAGAAAAAAGATATTTGTATCAATCTTTGTTTGCATAATATTCTAAATAGTCACAAATGTTCTATTCTTAGTATATTTGAAGAAATATAAATTTAGATGAAGTATTTTAAGCGTAGCGTGCTTGAATGCCCTGAGCTTAAACATTCACGAATAAAGTCAGGGCTTGATTATTTATGCCTGTGTACCTTAATATTCGAAAGAATAGTATGTGGTTCGTATGATCAGAATTAAGCTTTTGTTTCAGCTTCATAAATTCAGATTGTACGAAATAAATTTCTTTGCCACCTAGACGCATGTTCTCTGGCTCTTTTTAAAATTATTTTTTCTGTAAAATAAATTACTTTTTGGAGAGTAAGGCGGACGAAGGGTGTGTGTGTGTGTAGAATCTACGTTCGTCGCGAATGTTCTGCGTCACTGACGTTCGTTCCCTACCTCTCCGGAGTCAAAAATAGTTACCTCCCTCAAAAGCACTGCCTCGCCGGGATACGAGCCGGTTTCCTTCGTTTTATTTATTTTAATGCCCCGAAAAGAATGATTTAATGCTCCCAAAGCAAACCACGCGGGGCATTTCAAAAGGGCTGAAGTTGTACGACTAATATAAGTTTGTAGGTTCATTATTTGCTGGTTTCAAGGGGAAGTTTTTATTTTAAGTTATAATGGCAGTGTGATCAAAGTGTTCGGAGGATTAAATATTATTTTCTAAAGCTTTAATTAGGTTCGTTATTATGTTGGAATGAGCTAGGTGGCCTTTTTCTATCGGAAAGTCAAATATTTATCTAATTTTAGAGAGGTATAAATACGTTGTGAATTGAGTAGTTATAATTAAGCTTGCTTTTTATGGTACGTATATTTGTACTCCAAGACTTTGCTAATGTTTATCTTTGAAACACGATTTTATTTTTCGTAATTAGTTGTCCTGTAATAACCCATACCCACTCTCAAACCAGACTCGGTAATTCAGTTTTTTAACTACTCTTTTATAATTAAAATATATGTATAGTATGGTGAAGCTCAACCTTGTAAAAATCTTCCGCACCAATAGAGAGCCAGAATAAAGAATGTAGAGCACTCTCTATTTAAAAACTCAATGTTTGGAAGAATTACCTGGTAGTACAAATAATTTTATTTCCCTTGTTTTTAGTACTTGTTCCATATTACGTACGAGTTTACTAATGATACAAAAGTATCTTCTTGTATGAAAGTGTATTAAAGCGAATGATGAAAGAGAGTATGATTATAAAATTGAAATGTGAAGTGGAAAGTACGTACAAATATTTCAGGAGTTTATAGAGTTTTGGGGTTATCAAAAATGTGTTAAGTATTTACGGAGCATGTGTTTTTTTATAGTCCAGACGAAGATAAATATCGCTAAGTTTATCCAATATCCATCTCTTGCCTGTATTTCTTAGTTTCTACCGATTATGGTCAAGATGTATGTATACAGAAGAAAACCAAGGCGATTATCTCATTTGTATGGGCAAAGGGAAGTATACAAATGACGTAATACATCTTGACCAAGACGACCTACCGATGGTCCAGTCTGACGGGGGATTATGAAACGAGATCTTATTCTTCAGTAGATGTTTTTGTGATATCATCCTTTTCTAGAAAGCCCTGGACGGAGTATATTGAATAGATACAGAATTGAGACGTTTGGTCGTGTTTAGTGTCCTGCTTTTTGATAGTTTGGACTGTGAATTTTTACCCTATAGTTAATAATATTATTTTATAAACATTGTTTTCAAGTTATTTCTATTTATATAGAGGAAGTTTTTATGTTGCGTACTCTACGCTTAGTTTTTCGATCGACAGGATAATTGAAATAGTACGATATATTGTCGACAAAAGTTATAATTATTATATTTGTTACTGAGATACTATTTAATGTAGAGATAATCTGTTTTAATGATAAATTGGAAGAGAATTCTAACTTGCTACTTTATTTCCAAATTTTAAGGTCATAATAAGTTCATTGACGTTATAAGGTTTAAACAAACAATTTACCATTTCTATTCGTTTCAGTGATCTTAGTTGTTGAGACTCATATCGAAGTATTTTTAGTTTAATAATTTATTTGGAAATCTACTTGATAATCTACTAATCTCAGCAATGCAATATTTCCCGTATTTTTTTATAAAGTTTAATAAGTGCGAAAACTTTGTTTTTACAGTGTTAGGTTTTTTAAAATCGAAGCAAATGAGTATCATTCAATAATTCCGTCGTATTATTTACCGTGACTAGTAAACATTAACGGAAGTGGGGTTTTACACCGAATGCTTACCTCTGCCACTATGGTTCGATTTATCAAACTTTTTCCGTACATTCTTTTTGCAACTCTTCATCATTTCAGCATCAGAAACTCCTCTCTCCTTTTATTTGTAATCGGTCATTTTTTTGCGATTGTTATTTTCTTTGATCAGAAACGTCTTAGTTTAATCCTGAGTGTTGTTCCAGCATCTCTAATTTACTTAATTTTGCACTTCCATCTTCGTTTTTGCCGGTATCGGCCTCGACAGCAAGATCCTTTTGTTTTTGCCCCCCTCCGTCACCCCTTTTCTTTCAACTCTGACTGATGCCAGCATCTTCCACGTATTTTTTGCCATCTCCCCCTTCAAATGGCCTTTTCCACGCCTCGTTAAGACGAATGTTTCCCCTTTAGCTCAGACCACAAAGAACTCTTTTCACATAACGTGATTCGGGATGCTCGTTCGAGAGATTTTGCTGTCGTAAGAGGATTAAGAAGCAGAGCCATTTGTAGTGTATCTCGGGTCGTTGGATACACAGGAATTACTTAGCCCTCTTTATTGTTTGTTTCAATATACAGCCTCTCTTTCTCTCGACTGGTCCATTATATATATGTGGAACACTCTTTATGGTTGTTAAGGAGCTCTGTTGTCCTAAAGTAGAAGGTGACGATTGTGTCGGTGTCTGACACTTCCTTACTTGGATTTCACTCTTGTGTGTATGTATGTTGTATTTGGTTTCACTTTGATGGTTTCTGCTGACGCTTGGTAGACTAATAAGTTAGTAATTTTATTAGCTTTCCTTTATGAATCATTCTCTGATTTCCTAATACAACTTCTAAGCCCAGGCTCATATTATTTTTCGATTGTGTGAAGAAAGTTTGAAGTATCATAATATCCTCCACATAATATTCGTCGATTCGAGTTTTTCGAATTGATTTTTAACATTCTTAGTTCAATTGAATTACCGAACTGGACGTGAATTATTGATATAGCTTGTTAAATCGGTTGTTATAAATAATGATTAGAAGATTTGTTCAGAGTAAAGTTGGTAACAGATATAATCTCAAAGTTAACAACCGATCATATCCTTCCTTTATATTAAACTTCATTTCCACAAAGTTGGAAGTCCTTATAGATTTTATAAATTCTGTATTTCTTATCATCGTTTAAATAAATACGGTTTGCACGTATGTCGTATTTTCATATGTAATTGATTACATACTGAAATGGTGATGATTAATTATTGGTAGACGTGGATTTTCCTGTTTTATTTATGAACCTTGTAATTCATTTTCCAGATTATTTCTTTTTGGATTTCGAGGGAAAGTCTGTTTGCTCGAGTGTTCATCTCTTATTTATTGGTTTGGCTTTAACTTTCTCCGCGGAATACCTTTTCACGGGCGATTGAAATTTTTGCTCAAATTCCCTCGTACATTCTAAATGGCTAAATCTCCGTAGGGATCAGTGTGTTTCTCTTCTCGTTTCTTTTGCATTTTTTCTGCGGAAGATACAAAAGTGAGCCCCACTCAGTGTATAAATATCACAGGTCGCCTTTGTCAACGGGGCGAAGTCGGTCGATCGATCATGCTTTGGTTGATAAATTCCCAATTTTTCCCTTTCGACGACCCTCGAAAATTACCTCCAGAGGAGATCCAAACGAGGAGAAAGGCCCGTCTACTATTTCATAGCTTAAAAGGGGAAATATGTTGGACTTGGCTCGGTGTCAACATTCATGGATACGTTCTGATGAATTGGATATGATTTTTATACTTTAAAATGTATTTATTCGTAAAGAATTCTCTGTTTAACTGTTATGGTATCTATAAAATTTCAATCCCAATTGAATGTGAAAGGCTTTATTTATAATGTATTTAAACTTTGTTAGGTATTTAGACTATTATGTATTTAAACATTTCTAGACTTCATCAAATAATAAATCTTTCGATTAATGATTGTCAACTCTCACTTCTATTTAGTATATTCGTCAGAATCAGAATTGTTGAACATTCTTATATTCTCACTTATATTTGAGGTACTATTCAGCTTTATCTTTGTAAATGTATGAGTATTTTTTCCTTTAATCAATAACTCAGTAACAATTAGATTGTATCTTAAGTTACCTGACATACAGCAATATTAGTATTCTTCTGATTTATGCATAAAGATAGTGTTGATATGAACAATAAATATCATTTGTGTCAGCGAAAGTAGATAATATAATCGCACAATTAGTCGTACTGTTGTATCATTAAGGTTTAATATTAATATCAATTACTTAATATTTAACTTTTATCAGTATCAATCATTGAACCCATAATTTATATCCCTTACCCAATCCTGTTGTTAATTTATCTAGCTTTTGTAATTATTTTACGCTTCTAATATAGAAAAACATATCATTAGTTTGGGAAGCATATTATAAACTCTTCTGTTCTTTTCGTCAACAGAAAATTGCATTTATTTCTCCTTCGCTGAATCTTTGTTGTTCATCTCGAGAATCCAGTTGAAATAGATCTTAAGCTCCATCTAGAAAATTAGAAAAGGAATTGGTTATGGTAAATGTTCTTTCCTTTCCTCAGAGTTTATCTCCACCGACTGCGCCAAGAATCGTTTCGCGGTCTTTGGACTCAATTTAATTAATCGCGATCACCGCCTTTCCGTAATTAACTCTTTCTGCTCCTTATTCTACGTCAGTCGGCATCGTCGTTATTTCCACGATTCGTGAAGTGCTTCCCTCAAATTACCTCCAGGTGCCCTTCGGAGTACTTTCAGACTGCGTGAAGACAAATTGCGCCGAGAAATTCTCGCTTCCATGGACCCTATTCATTCTGCAGCAGAAGTCATTCATTATCGTTTTCTACGAAGCGAGTTAGTATCCGGTCTGCTCAAAGCCATTAATCTATTACGTTTGCTTTGGGAATAGCGTGAAACCCAAGTAGAAACGCTCTTAATTTTTATTCCGGAGATTAGCGTGTTTAAAAGGTATTATTTGTTATTTTTAAATTGATTTCTTTAGTGGATTTGACAAATTGAGGTTCCATAAATTTGGGAAACAGGAAATATATTTTGGAAATAATTTTTACTTTCTAGACTGTGAAGTTGAATATTCTATTCCATATTGATATAAATCGGAAAATTTAATGAGTACAAACTTTGATAAACAACTTTAATAAAACAAAGTTTGATACAACATTTCGTGACAGTAGAAAATTGCCTGCTATAGATTATTCATTTTAATATTCGTTTCAAATACTCTTTCTTGCGAATAATTATTATTATGAAAGATATAAGGATTATAATAATTTTCTTTTAGTATCTTGTGTTCTTTTATCGTTTAATTTGAATCTACTTGATGGTAAATTCATCTTGTACTCTGATCTCAAAGACCTTAAAAGTGGGCTGATACTTATGCTTTTTTCCATGTAATTGATTTAAATTGTTCAAGCGTTGAATAGAGTAGTATAAGGTGGTTTGTATATTCTCTGTAAGTGATATTATACTTTGGACAGAAATATTCTTTTTGTTAAAATCTCCTACGTTAGTGGGAAATATCTTGTTTAATCATGGCGGGAACTTTATGGGGAGATTTTACATGAAAATTGTTTTAACAGGATGTCCACTAGCTTGTTCGTTTCTCAGTTATCTTTGGATGATGTAATGAAGAAGCTATTATTATCGTACCCTTTATTGTAGAAAAGGAAAGTAGAGTACTTAAATGTTTCGCATTGACCTAGCAGTATTTTTTAAAAACCAAGTACGTAGTAACCACCCGGTATCTTCTGATACAGATACATTCACGGAGATTAAGGGTATTCCTATGCATTCCAGAGTAAGGATTCAAGTGTATTTTTACACTCCTTTTAGCTGGCTCATACTTTTTTAGGATAAAGGGGTTTCCTCTATATTCTGAAGTAAGGATTCAGGTATATTTTTACATACAGTGTGTTTGAAGGAAGTCTAATTTTAAAGATGTAGTTGCACAACGTTGGCGAAAGAGAAAATTCGATTTTGGTATGATTTATCTCATATATCCATCGATTATATGGTAATTTTTTGTGTTGTTGATTTTTTCAAAGAAAACTTGCAAACATGAACTTAATTTTGTGCTGTATCTATGAAGAATTATCGCAGATTAATTCAACGGAATCTAATTCGCTCCATCGCACTGCGTCGGCATCCTTTCAACATCCAACCCAGCGGCCTCGCACTCCTATGTCATCTCCTTTCAAATGTGGCACTTGGCCCAGGGTCAGAAGAACGTCGTTTCTCCCCCTTTTGCCGCCTTGAGAAACACGTGCTCTCTCAGTTCCAATAAACGCCGCGCGATCCGAGCGCTGCCACCCTCCCGAGAGCTCTGCCCCCTTTCGGCGGCGGCGCGAACCATAAGCACGTGAGCATCGCAAAAAAAGAAGCGTCTAATACGCCGACACCCCATCCTCCGCGTCCCCCCCGGCACCTCGCAAAGACTGTTGTGTTGTGCCGGCAGTCGGAAGGTGCGTGCTCCGCCATTGGTGCTCTTTCGCGTGGTGTAGACGATCTCTGTGTCGGTTCGCGGTGCCGGAATCCGTCCCAGGTGAACTCGCATCGACTCCCTAGGATATATTTCCCTGTTGGGGTGTTGTGCGGTGGGCAAATTCCTCATCCAGCGGTGCGTGGGTGCCCTCGGGCGGCAGTAGCCGCTGGCGGCGGGCCGTGGAGGCTGCCACGCCGGCCGCACCAGAACCCTCATCTCCTCCCCAAGACGCCGGAGACGCGATGGTGCATCATGGGGAGGACAACCGCCTCCCGGCGGCGAGGGCGATGTTCTACCGGGATGGTTGCGGGGGTTTGCCCAAGAGTCCGAGCTTCCACAGCGGTCTGGACCTGGCCGCGGAGGACGCGTCACCCCCACCGCCCCCGCCTAGGTCTCTGTCCCGGTCGCCGGAAGGGAGCGGGGGGTCTTCCACCGGGTCTTCTCCCGCCTCTTCCGGTGGAGCGGAGACGGCGTGCGTGGTCGTTGGAGGAAGGACGGTGGTGGTCAAGCGACATCTACCCTCGCTGTTAGGTAAGAACCGGAAGGTTCGGGGTGTCCATCAGGGGTCGGTTGGGGTAGGTCCTGCGGTTGCCATGCGCCCGTTTCAGCGTGGTTTGTTTTGGTCGGTGTTTGGTTTTGGCTTCTGGTGTTGTGTAGTCATGCTTGAGTGGTATAGGGGTCTTTGTTCTTTCCCATGGTTCTAGGTTCTAGTGCTGGATAATGGGATTTTTATGGTCTAGGATTTGTTTTGATTGCTTTAATGATTCAAGGTCGATTTTTAGGGTTTTAGATTAGGTTTTATTATACCAAATTCTTCTTTGTTAACAAGAATTTTATTACGAAAAGCAAAGTTTCACTTCCACGAAATCATTTGTTCTGGAGAATTGATTTGCTTTTTCATTTGTGTGATATTTAGAATTTGCAAACTTTCTTATTTGTTTTATATCACCGTGTTATTATAGTGTGAGCAATTGAAGTAAGTCTGAATATCTCAATCCCGTTGTTTTATTCTGCTTTTATGAGACAACTTTAGAATTAATTTGGGGTTACTTTCCTCTTATTCCTCATGCTATGTTTGTTTGAATAGTAATCCATTTCTTGTTGCTATTGCTATTTATATGGGAAGGTTCCTATTTGATCACGATGCTTTTAATATAGTTTGTGTTGCCTTTTAGTTTCTGGTACCAATAGATATTACTTACATATACTTGAAATTAAAAATCGGGTAGTCTTATTTAACTAATTTCCGAGGGGCTATGCCCGAGAGGATATAAAAAAGATTTCATTTGAAATACCTCATTGGCTTCCTATCCTCCATTTTCCACGCAAAATCCATTTAAATCGAAACAAAGGGTTCCACGATTGGTTCGTAAGTGGCAGTATTAAGTGTTCCGAAGGATGGTTCACGTCAGTAACCTGAACTGTTTTGTAAACATAGCGTTCCATCCGCTCGAAATTTCCCCACAGATGGGAAACGAAGCAATTCGCATGAGCAGATGGTCAGCTGCAGAGTTGGTAGCAGCTGTCGCACTTGGAATTAGCTCCATTGGTGCTTCCCACGTACGAAAGAATTCGCCGATTTTCCCCCTTCATACTTTCTGCGTTGATTAGGGTGAGGTTTCCTTTCTCCATGTAAGGAGAATCACTTACGTGATTCAGAGAGATGTGTTGGTAAATATTTGGCTTCTTTTCATTAATTCGTTCCGTTAATAATTCGATCGTGATTGGAAGATTATTGAAGTATGTGGTTTGATTGAAATACGTTTGATTAATATTTAAAATTATTGAAAACGGAGCTTTTAATGAAGAAAAATATAAGCTGTTCATTACGAGTATAATTAACTACTATAATGTTAGTTATATTTATAGTATCGGCAATTCCATGATGTTTTGCTGATCCCAATTGAATTTTACGTCACAAAATTGGTATTTATTAGTTATTTTACCTATAAAACAAACAATTACACTAAGTTTTTTTCAATTCCGAGAGGTTTATAATTACGAAAGAGTTGTTTAAAGTAAGCTAGAGCTTAAAGCGGAGAAGTTCTAATGTGTGGATTACGTAAGTCCTAAATCCGCGTGATAAATGATGAATCTATAGACAGGAGAAGAGAATATATTGGTCCTGTGGAAAAGATTTTGCAACAGCTTGTTTTTATTGATATAGATCCATTCTCCTATGGATGTAATTTATCACGCGATAGCTAGGAAACAATAGTGCCCCCCAATAAATTTTCTAGTAGATAATAAACGTGATGGCAGACGATTAATGGCGTGGAAGTTTGTTGTATTTACTCGCTCGTCTTTGAACTGCCGATTAGGCTGGAAAAAATCTTTCGTTTCGTAAAAATGGAGTAATTTTGTGTGCGAACAACACTTTTACTAAGTTTTTTTTTACTTTTTATTAATTATAGCGCCTTTAGAATTGAGTGTAACATTAACAAGATTGTTTTGTATTTGGAAGCGTCTAACGAATACGAAGTTGGCTTATGAATGTTGGTTATTGAAAGCAGATTTTAGAGTCTCAAGTGGTCAAAAGTTAATGGAGTGTTAATAATAACACCAATTTCTGACTATTCATAGAGATATTCAATCTCGAATATCCAACATATATTATAGGCTTGCCTTTTATTCGTAGAGTATTTATTATACGTACGGTACTTACATTTTTTGTGCAGTATTCATGTTTAGTTGTGGATTTTAATAGACTTTTAGTTAATGGAATTACTACTTTACTCATTATCGTTCTATAAGTAATAACAATATGTATAGGATGCGACTTTATAATAGGCTAGATTGGGACTATGAAATCCCTTATATCTTACCCATAACTTTACAGTATATATAAAACATAACGATGTACTGTGAATGCTGACAACTTTATGGTATGATAACGTTTATGGAACTATCGAAATATTAGCCTAACCCATATGCTCATATAGGTAACGAAGTTGCGAAGTTCAACGAAAAGAGTACAGAGAGGATATCTAATAAGATCGTTGCCTCGTTCAATTAGCGACAAATTCCACGTCAGGCGGGAGAAAGCGTGTCTAAGGCGTGCAGATTCCGCGTGGAAAAGGGGCGTGCCTCGACGAGACACACTCTCTCTGCAAAACCCGTCTCCCGTCTGGATCTTCCTCTGCATCGGAAGTCAAGGTCGAGTTGCCTGCGAGAGTGGATTGCGTGGGCGGGTATAGCGCCAATCCGGGGATACTCAACGGGTGAAAGTGGGTGTATATACACGGCTTTTGACTCTTGCCCTCCGGCTAATTTGCAAGCACGGTCGTTCCCGAAGCTCGTGCTTGAATGGTGCTTGTATTGAGATGAGCCAGAATGTTTTTCTGCGGTTTCTATGGGTTTGGTTTAATTGGGGTCTCGAGTGTATATCGCGTGATTTGAAGTGGATGGAGTATGCCCGTGTTTCTGGAGGATGTACATTATGAGTTAGATGTGTAAGGATGGTGTTTATTTTGTCTGAAAGGTTTGTTGAGATGTGCAGTATAGTCTTCAGTTCTAGGTTCATTTACGTAGAGCAGTGCCAGTAGCTTTTTTTTGGTTTTATATACCTTATTTTTTACTATGGCTTTAGGGTTGCAAAATGTCCTTCTCATAAGAGGTCCCGCATCAGTCCCGTTTTAGCATCCTACGTAAGCTGGGCGTATGCAGTTTATGAGATGAAAAATTGTTCCCCGTCTCCCGAATGTAGGAGGTGTATTTTGTATGCCTTTGTCTCGAAATTATTTGTGGATATGATTTCACGAGTTTCTCGAAGGAAGGGCGATGCAGAATTATGGAAATCATCGTGCTTCTTCGTGGTTTTAATTCACGAAATTTGAATATTTTAGAAGTACTGATAGTTTGTGGAAATGTTCAAAGTTTTGCAACCGGGGTCGTTGTGATCAAAATCTAAACCAGGCACGCTCCTCAGCTTTATCCTAAGGTTATTTAACGTAAGAGAAATCAACTCCCTCCAGCGCTAAGAAAACTTTCATGCATACGTATGAATATTTTTTTCTTTACTCTCTCTCAGAGATGCTCACATTCCTTCAAACCAAGCGTGTGTGTAGAGCAGTTTTCTTTTCTAAGTGCTCACGTATACCTCTTTCGCGGGTGCAAGAAGCAATTAGGTCACTCCTGAACAGCGTACTGCACACGTTCAAGTAGCGTAACCTTGAAATTCCGCGAGAGAAAACAAGATCTCCAAGTAAGCAGGAGAACGTAGAGAGGATATTTTTCATTGTATTTTCTCCAGGCTCTATAACGATTGGTGCATGTTGTTTTTTAGGTAAAAGGATTCAGTTGGAAAGATGTGGGAAATTGGAGTTTGTGTTTAAAGACGTTGGTTATCGTACCGTTGCGTATCTTTTGCACTACATGTTTACCGTATTAATTACGCTAAGATTTTATATGAATACCCTGCTTTTTACTCCACTTCCAGTATATTTTTAACTGTATTCGTTCTTTATCGTGTTATTTCTTTTCATTTCGACTTGTTCAGCAAATATTTGAGAGGAAGGTCTTAAAAATGTTTCCACACTCAGCTATTTTTTGCGTATTTGGGATCCGTGTTTCGAAAGACTGAATTCTCGATGTATTGTCGTGCGTGCTGCTTTTCTTCGAATGCGCTGAGATGTAAAGACGCTCTGAACTAGACCTGAGAGCTATTCAATGACATATCTGGCGCATGAATCACGAATATTCGCTTCTCCTGAAGATAAGGATGTATTATATTACCTTTTTGTTCGCTTTATCTCTTCTCATACTTCGGAGAATCTTCTTGGTGGAGGAAGTTTTTAGGCTTCAGAAATATTTATTGTCGTTATTTTTATTGGAACGATAATTCCTGTTGAAAAATTTTACAAACGAAGACTTTTCATCTGTGTTAAGATCTTGAACCGCTCCCTAGTGCGTTAATTTAATTGTTAATGAGTCACTCAACGTGGAGTATAATTGCTTTCGTGTTTGACTTTATTCCTCTAATTGCCCTCAATTCCAAGTAAGCTTCGTATCAGTCTTATTTCGTATACTGGGTCAACTCTAAGAGAGAGTGTAAGCCACATGCTTCTCAGTTTCCATTATCTAAAGTAATTCACTCGTTGAAATATTTCCATTCAAGTGGTTCTATTCTTTTCAAATATCGTATTTTTCTCTAATTTTTAAAAGATACATTAGTTCAATCTTCCAGTACTCTACTTCGCTATTAATTGTCATGAAATTTACGGTGTCTTATATTTCTATTTGAAATTCAGTAAATATAAATTCAGTAAATGTTTCTTTATCTAGAATTCCAGGTTTTTAGTGTGTAGAAAGTAAACTTCAAGGGAGGAGATGAATATCATTAATTTCATTCTGATATATATCCCTGCCTACATGTATATTCGACTCAAGCGATCAGTCTTTTATCCTCAACTATAAGTATTGCTGTTCATGCGCAATTGAAGTGTAAAGTTTTTTGATACGCAAAATTCGATTTATATTACTTCTGAAATGTTTTTACCTACTAAATTTTAATAAACGATTGAATAACTTAAAATATTAGTAATATGCAATCACACCCACACTGCAATAACATCTAGAACATAATCTCGAGAAAGTTATGATAAAGTATTATTTTGGGCTTTTAAGAAACATTTTTATGAATATGAATTTTAACTCTTCTTAATCGCTAACTATAATTTTCGTATATGAGTTTATGTGAACCCTTCTATTACTGCAAATTTTCAAGCAATATTTTACTTGTTTTGATTCACAAATTTCTTTGAATACTCTGTTAATAAATTATAGCGACTCAATAACCATTCTGCGGCAGTTTTTTGACCTATTCATAAAATAAAAATAGTTTATTGATTGAAAACACGAAGATGTAGCTGATTAATATTTTTCACGGTGGTTACTTATCAAAAGGTCTTCTAAAATTACCCTTGTTCGACGAAAGAAGTGACGCTTAAAACTTGCCCAAATTTGTCGACTACTTTTCTAGTGAATCATTATACTTTACAGCGTATACATACGTAGGTACGTACGTAGGGAATTCTGTACTCATAAGCCTGCTTTTCCACAGTGAAAAGCGTTTAGGGTTCGTCATTCATACCTCTTAAGGTTACCCTCTGCCGTTCATTTGACCTTCCTCATCATGGAAATCGACCAGCTGATTCCACTCTCCGAGTCAAGAGGTAGCTTCCCAGACTCCCGCCGTTTAAATGTTTATGTAACTCCCCACGGTTCGGAACACTTTACAGTCATTGGCCACGTGAAGCCGTCCCGAAGTGTAGGAATTGATAAAAATATCCGTTCTTCAAGGTAACGTGTTCTTTTAGCGAATGGAATCGAAGGCGTTTTGAGAGGATTCCGTGTGTCAGCGTGAGAGGGCATGCCGCAATTGCAGTGGGATCGGAACACCACGTGTGAGGTCTTTTAACGTCCGGTAGGTTATCGATCGAACAATATTTCGGGGCTGAGTCATCCAACGCTGCAGTTGGGTAGCAACACTCTCCTCCTTTTGGCTTTAGAATGCTCGCCTAGTGCCAAAATTACGTAATGATTTTTTCTAACCCTGTCGCACTTTCACCAGAGAATCGGTAATCCACTTATGAATGCAGAAGATTTTTTTTTTAGTTCGTATTGATGTGTTGCTAGTATTTATGAGTGTTGTAGCGCATGGTTTTGGCTAGTGTTCTCGTATGATTTACGAGTAGGAAGTTTTATCATTTTTTGTCTGCTGACAGTGGTCCTCCGTGGTTTAAAAGCTCCGTTTCCTTGTAATTATACTCTCCATGTATTGTTTTTTCACGTTTCCCATGGCTGTTTTATGCAGATTTGCTAGTTCTTATCTGTGGACGAATTATGTTTTTATCTTTTTTCGAGATCTGTCTAAAATGATTGCATATGAAGCAAGACTACTGATACCAAGGAAGGGTGTTATTAAGTAATTTTGGAGATAATTTTCGCGTAGGAGGAAGCTTAATGTTTTTTAAAATATTATTTTGGTGAAGCTGAAGGAAATTCCGAAAATTTCAGTATTATGTCATTTGAAATTTATTTAGATTGACGAGTATGGGTAATATAAGTCCCTATGCTTCCACCATGATCTTCGTCCAGTATCCTGTAGGTTAGACTGTATGAAAAGTAGAAAAAGATCTGATTTACGAAGTTAATTTTGCTCAATCGACCAAATTTTACGTGCCGGTGATCCTTTTTTGAATTTTCGCTAAGAATGGCTTTTCTGAGGTGACGACTAATGAGATAAATCACGAAAATTCTCAATCAATTTAAACCTTTGAGTTTTATTGCCCTTGGAAATTTTTCGAACTCCTTTAATATCAATGCATTTTTTTCATAACATCACTACCAGTACCATGCTCTCGTATTCAGTATTAGATCGATTATAAACATTATCTTAAAATCTTATCTGAGATATATGTATAAGAAGTATAGGGATTGTCTAATTTTGTCTAACAATTGTCTATTCCTGAAGATCGTAAATTGTATTCACGTCAATTTACAACTCAAGTGTCGATGATACCTAATCGCGAATGACGACAGCGGTGTGTGTATCCGCTTTCTCGAAGCACTATTCCAAATGAGTTATCGAAGGCCCTACCCCGTTTGCGCGGAATTTATAGCATACCCTGCTTGCTTCATTTCCTTTCAAAGATTAACTCGGAACTTATCGAAAAGGATTATTTATGTTGCTCCACAGGTGATGATTGCTTCCAATGAAGAATTCGACAGGTGCCCAACCTCCTACAGCGTCTTTAGTAATCGTATTTCTTTGGACATTGATCCAATCGATCGATCAGAGCTCCCAAGGTTTAATGGATTATCCTTTCTATAAAAGAATTAAGGAGGGTTATTGTGACCAGGGTTATATAGCGTAACCACCAACGATCTGAGCTGTATCCCTAAAAGTGGTGTTATATAATCCTCACATTTACCGCAGGTATTCAAGCTGCAGTATCGGAATGGGTTGAGGATTGATTGATCCCTTACGGAATATTTATGGGTATATTTATACTATATATAAATATATATAATGATTTTACGCATATGTTTTTACTGTTAAGTTCCCAAAAGTGGAATATCGACATCTATAATATCTTTCTTGAACGATTCTTTTTTCAGTTACGTAAGATAAAGTAAATGTATCAACTCCGGAATCATTTAACTTCCTCTCAGCTTTAATTTCATGTACAATACGCTATTTTTATCTTCCGATAGATACGAACTCCTCCGAAATTGGCGATTAAAGGTCTTGATTGATTTTTCTTCCTTGCGATCGCTAGATTTTTCCAGGACGCGACTTTGGCTTCACTCCAAGTTCCTTTGTGTAAATTTTGGGCGATATGTGGTGCAGGCATTTCCAGTACATTTCGGAGTTCACCGTTCTTTGTCTTCGTGGGCTGTCACTCCCTTGAAATGCTGTTGAATTTTTTGCTCCAAAATTTTCTGCTTCTTGGTGATTTATCATCGTGTTTCGGATGCCCGTGCATGTTTTAATCACGTTGGTTTATAAGAAGTTTTATGCAAACTGAGATTTTTCTTACAATCTATATAATCAGTTTACTTTAACACGAATCACTTATGATACAGTTAATAAAATCGATTTATTATGCTCTTCATTAATTTCGTGCCACAATATTTACCTATGAGGACGTTGATGAAGCAATCCTAGTATATGGAATTAGTATACTTTTATAATGAGCCCATTATTTTTTAAGGTTTAAAAATATATTCTGTTTACGTGGCTCCAAAAATTCGATTTAAAAATTGAATTATTCGTATTAGCATTCTTGTCAGAAATCATTTCATTCTGAGGTAAAACTAAGAAAAAAAATGTTGATTGAAATGTCAAGTTCAATACCAACCTATCTGATGTGTAATTGGGTATAATGGTGTATGGTTTATTTAACTCTGCAACGCAAAATAGTTCGTTGAAATAGCTTTTGATTACTTTGTCATATCTCTCCAAAGAACTTAAGTTCAAATCCTCTCTAAGTATAGCACGAAAATTCGATATCTGAAATGGATATGTTGGTACAGAATTTCTAGAAATATTTCATTCCATATTTGAGGAACGGGAACCCTAGCATCTGCCGTAACTTTCTAGATTTTAATGGGAATTCTATTTGGAATTTTCCGCTGAATTTGTCTGCATATTTTTCCTCACTTATGATCCTCTACCAGCTTTATATCCCGAAATAGATATCGCCCTAAAACATTGATTGACGCGACTCTCGATTCAAGATCTCTATCTCCTCAAATGCCGACTTTCATAAGGTTTTCGAGATCCCATCGGAAGGCTGTTGATATTTGGACGCGGGGCGAGAAACACTCAGGGAAACCAATAAAATGATCAAGACCTTTCCAATTCCCGTCCCAAATCATTGGTCCCATTTTATGAAGCCGTGAATTTCATCACCTAATGGAAGCCCAGACCATAGGCACTCCGTTACCCTTTAATATTACAGAAACAAAGGATCCGGACACGGCTTATTCCCCGGAGTCCATATCTCACAAAAGAAACTGCGGCAAACCTCTCCTTTGAAGTTTACCTTTCTATCACTTTCCATCCACATCCATAAAGTGGACGACCCAAGTTCTTTGATAGGTTTGTAGCTTTAAAAAAGCAGGAAGTTTCCTATCTCTTCTGGATCACAGACCTTCAGATCACAAGTTGGACAGAAAGGTTTTTGTTGCCTGGAGTTGTGCTGTGGTTTTACCAAGCTGAATAGTTGTCGTAACAATTTGTTCTGGTGATACAGTGGATTGAATATTGTTAGTGAAAACATCTGTTCTTGAAACTTCAATAGTGGTGTTCCATGTTGGCTGGTTTAGAATATAATTTTAAATCTCAAATACGTATGGAAAATTGGATGTAAATACTGTATCTGTCATTGGTATGAACGTAAGTTATTTATTATGGAATAGGAAATACCTCTTGGTGTCTATGGTAACAATATATTCTCTCAAAATAATATATTCGTATTTAGGTATTGATATGTTTCATTTGGCTCTCAAATAAGGCTTTCAGATATTCTTCTCTTCATGCAAAATTTCCATCTTTCCCGTTTACTCATTGGATTTGAAATTTGGAGCTTCGCTAATTCTTTTTAGTTAAACGATTTTGTCGATTTAAATATTCTATAATTCATGATTAAATCTTGTCAATGAAGGCACTATATGAACGTATTACTACTTGTAAAAATTTGTGGATTCTTTGATTATATTATATTCATTAAAAGGTGAGATAGAAAGTATTAAATCTCTTCTCACATCGTACCACCAAAGAGTTTAATATTTAAAGGTTACATACTGTTGACATATGAGATAAATATCAAATTCTGGTTCCACATTTTGTTGTTAAAGGATATTTTGAAGTGGGTATATTTATTTTGATCTAGCGACTGTTAGTAATTTTCCTAGATTGATTGTTTGTTCAAGAGCTAACATTTTTTGGTTAAATACGGCTATGTATGAAAGTGAAACTTGCGTTTTTTATTTCGTATCGGATTACTCATGTTTCTAAAATTTATTTTGTTGAAACACACGTGGACTATATTTCAACTTTTTTCGCCTTTCTGTCATCTGTTGTCCCCGGCGGCATAGAGCTTTTGAAGTCCGTTTATAAACATGGGTGGAGTGCAAGTAAACAGTGGAAAGTTACAGTTGCCAAAGTTTTCTCTGCTTCGTTTGAGTGTAGGACCTTGCGTTAGGTTATTCAGTGTGTACATTACTGAATAATGCAACGGTTAAGTAAATCTCAATATTACCCGAGGGCTTTATAATTCTCCTTGAGCTGTACGAACTTGACTTTCTACATACGCAAAATTTTCCGTTGCGTTGTAAATTTTTCCCCTTTTCGATTAAGTTGTCCTATTTATTACGGATTTTATGATAATGCGAGTTCATGAATTTTAAATCTCAATATATGCGTTCAGTGAGTGCTTCTTAGCATCCGAATTTATTTTTTTAAAGTTTTTAGTATCTCTTTTCTTTCGAAATTGATAATTTATATCTTGTATCTGTGAATAAATATCCTATTTATCCAAAAGAAATAGGGACTTATTATTTTACCTAAGAATATTTGCCTCATTACAATTGTATCCTTTCAACTGCTGTTCAGTTCACTTCTTAATTCGCAATTGCTATAAATGATTTAATTATAGTTGTTTTGGATATTAGGATCCAAGATTTTAAAATTATTCATTTTCTAGTTTAGAATTAAAAATTTTCCTTAGCCATTGAAATGGTAGCGAATTCTTCAATTAAAGTGAATCGATCACTTTAAAAATCAATTCTTATATTCGATCAAATAAACTATATTAGTTTCCTTGATTTGATTTTTAGTTAATTGACGAGAGGAAACGGTTTTTTTTTGGGTTAAGTATTGTACTCTTTCTTCGCTATACCGTTTATTGAAGTCACTATTTACCATTCCTATCTCATAGAGTCTGATGCAATAGAAGCTTAAACATTCCATGCATGTTCCAGGAAATATGAAAAATAACTTTCTTATCTCTGGGTTGTTCGGGAAATAGGCCCAGTCAAGTTTCATAGCGTGTTTGCCCTTCCATTTTGATCTGTCTCGGACGTTCCCCAGATACAGATTTCCTTGGGATATACTTTCTATTCTTTTCTGTTTCAATATATATCTTCCAATATTTTAGCATTACTTTTTTACTGAAAGAAACTTTTTTAACGTACTATGATTTCATTCACCTTACTATATTTTTATTTTGCGTAGGGTATTTAGTATTTATGCTTTTAAACTGTTATATTAATTTTATTTTTTGTGTGTATTGTGAAAAAGTGTGTATAAAAAGGGGGTATAAAGTGTATTTTTCTAATTTCATCTTTTAATAACCTTTTTTGGCATATTTTATTCCTCTTTAATCAAGATGTTCTGTAAATTTTTGGTGCTGGCTAGAACCTCTTTTCTACCTCAAAGAACGAGCATCATTGGTTCCGCAAAGAACGAGGGATATCAAAGATAAACCTTTTGTTAATGTAGGAGACGTTACATAATTCATAAGTAGCAAATATAGCCGAAATATCGTCACGAATAAATGCAGGAAGAAATTTTGTGAAAATTCACTACTCAAGCTGTTCGAATTTCGTCTGCATTTATTCGACTAGATCAAAGACAATATTCCTCGTGCTTCTTCTCGAGCATACTCTTCCGAAAAATTTTTCATCTTCCTTCCATCCCATATTTCCCAAGAAATATCCCGGGTCGCTCATCTTACTTTTCATTCCAAAAAAATTCTTTGTTCCACCGCTGTCGGGAGTCTACATTTTCGATTCCCTCTCCGAAAGGGCGCTGTCCTTTCTCTCATTTATCCCTTTTTCTCTCTTCCCGACCATTAATCCAATGCAGATGAGCGCCATCTCCCAGCTACCCATGAAGATCGATACTCGGTAGATGTTAGGGGCACACTGCGTACTACGTTGACCGCGGCTCTGCCGGTTTTCTCTCTCTTCCCTTCGAATAAAAACAACCTCTCCCTCGCTTCTCTCTCGCCTCTTCTGTCCTCAACAGGTACGAGTCGCACGAGCAGAAGTGGAAGAGATAGAGATTGGCCTCTCTCTCCGGGTCCTTTTTTATTCTCCAAGCCATTGATCCGACCCAGAAAAGGCCTTCCTCGTCCTTACCTCCTGTATCTCTGTGGTAGGCTACCCTCCATCTCTTTTTTTTCATCGGGACACGTGTGCCGCATTTTGTGCGACATAAAATGCTGGGACCGAGTACTAGTCCTTGAGGGACCCGTTGGTTTGAATGCGTGTTGCAGGTTGCGTGTCTCCAGGCGTTTAAGGAATAGGTGGATCATCGGTTGCGTAATGGAAGAGGCGTGGCGATTTTTATCTCGGAAGCGGCGGAATTGTTCGGACGAAGTTCCGCTTCACCGAACGATAAGTCATGTGCTCTAGGAGCAGTAAAAGTGATTATTTAATGCCTAGAATTTTACGAGATAGTAGTAAGTGAATGTAGTCTGAGTCGTGAAGGAAATGTTTTCCTTATTTTCCCATGTTTGTACGAATAAATATCATTTGCAATTCGGTAACCAGGATGTTAGTAATATGTGGCATCTTTCGCACATTGCGTAATGCTAATGATAACAAGCGGTATGTTTTATGTGAGATAAGCCCATCTTGGAAATGGTGCTATCTCTTTTAAGCTTCTTTCTATGGTAATATGAAATTTGTTTGCATAAGAAACTTTAGGCTTTATTAAACAGATTGAAATGTAAATTATTTTCTGTGCTCTTGTCTAAAGTGCATAGAAATATAGCTGCTGTGGTCGAATATTTAATAACTTTTTATAATCTTAATGAAGTCGGAAATTACTCTTAACTACCTCACGCCCACTCTATTATTTCCGGTCTTCATCCATAGAGACGATCAAATCAGTCAAATTTATTTCATCGCGGTTCGATTAAGAAGTTTCAAAAAGTTTTTATGACGACCGAGCATTCCATTAATTACGTTCAAACTTTGAAGTAGTTCGTCCATTAAAATTATAGAATCCCTCTATTTAGTTCTTAAAATCAAAGAGATTGGAGCAAGTTGAGCTCAAATTAGCGATTGGGTTTCCTATATGGATTAGAGCCCCTTTTTTCAGAAATTTCCCAAAAGATTCTTTCTCTCGGGATATAAAAAAAGAACAGTTTTCAAGGAGGAGATCTAAAGAAGGAATTCTTTTGAAACGCGGGTTGGCACGGATCAGAAAAAGTAACTTATAAAGAAAAAACAATGATGGAGTATTAAATGTGGTTGGAGATAAAAGGATATCGATTGAGAAAATAAGGGAGGGAGAAAATTTCTGAAGAAAGTTTTACGGATTTGAGGGATAGTTGAGTGTAGATCTTGGCTGGAATGTAAGAAGAAGATGAACGCTCTCACAAGGATATGACGATGATTCTCAGAAAAATCCGATATTCGGATTCTGGAGATGATGCGAAAACCCTACGTTTGTTTCTTTTTCTTAGATGACGATAATTTTAACTTTTTTGTTACTTTTTGTCTCAGAGGAACTTGATTTTGTGTTTACTGCTAGAAAGGTGCATTAAAATAAATTGTTTCGCATTTGTTTGAACAGCTGTGTTAAAAGATAAGGGTCGAACATATAAAAACTAACTATTATACACTAGTTTTTCCTCTACCTTAAAAAAGACTTTCTATGAGTAAATATTCTGTCTCACTCGTTCTATCAATTGAAGAGCTTACTATAAATCTTACATATTAAGGGTAAACTATTGAAGCAGATTCAATTCTTTTCCATTTATTGTATATTTTCGTGTTAAAGGCAATTTAATTGCAGTTATTACCGCTGTAAAATTTTACTATGTTTTATCTACACATGGTCAATTCTTATTCATACGTTACGTAAATGAAACCGTGCTAAAAGTTTTGTTTTAGAGAGCATAAGTAATTTTCTATCATGTAGAAATGTATATAATGTAAGATATAATAACTTAGAAAAATTTAACTTGCGGAAATTTTATATTAATAGCTTTGTAGACATTTCAAGATGTAAGTCGACTAAATTTAGATATGGTTTAAGTAATGATGCATAGGATTTTAGAATCATAGAAAATATTTATTGGAACAGTAATTGTTGTCTTTTAAATAATCTTTAAAAAATAAAAACACTAAGACTTAATGAACTTGTATTTGTCAATAATATATTTTCCATATTCAAAGCATCCTATTTCAGTTTCGCACTGGAAAATTTACTGCTTTCCTGCCTCTATGCGCTGTAATCGTTCGAGGAATTAATTTCGCTAAATTTCACGACTGACCTACGCTAAAACGAGCTGCTATTTTATGGTTTCTACTTTTGAAAGCATCGCTCTATTCCGTGACACACTTGTAAGGCACGAAACGCAGGAATAAAAAGTTTCTAATTAAACCCCGTCGCTAACTCGGCCTCCTCAAGCCCTCATGCGCCTGGATGCGTGAGTAAAAGGAAATCAGCTCCTTTAGTAAACCCGCGAAACTATTAAGCATTCGTGTCTCGCTTCTAGTCATCTCGGCCTCACATTTTCAGATCTACGTGTTTACGAAGATCTTAACCGCCTGTGCGCTGGGTTTTCCCACGATGCCTTTCGAAGATAGCGTTTTTCCCAGTACGATGTCAATCGCTAAAATGAGGCCTTTTTTATCTTAATCGTATGCGTGGTTTCATTCCGTGCTCAAGCTGGTAAATGGGTTGAGATTACTAGTGTCATATTTATTATTTCCTCGTACTTCTTCTTCAGTAATTAGGCTGTGTAGAAGGGAACGCACTCGATGAACGGAAAGATTGCGTATCAGTGTCAATGTGTGCTTTTATTATTCCTTTGTGGTGAAAGGCAACAGTTTTCGCTTGAAGGTCTGATTATTTAATTAATGTGGTTTTGTTTTTTGCTGTATTTGTACTACTCGTTCACGGATCAACTTTGATATTTCGATTCTTTCACTTAATGTTAAAATTTATGTATACTTTACGTAACAGCTATTTTTAAATTCACTTTTAACGCATTTTATTATTTCTTTAATTTGAATTTTAAGGTTAAATAAGTTCATTTAAATATTTGAATGTACTTTGTTCTATGTTTCATGTCGTGAATTCTATAGAACACGATTTCGATTCTCAGGTCAAAATTCAGCTCAATTTAACTGAAAGTTTATAACTTTATAATATCTGGTACACAATCTCTCAAATTGCTTATTAATTCAGAAATTTTACTCGAGATTAGTATTCCTTCGTACCATTCGATTTGGTTTGCTATATCTGAATCCATACCCAATCCATTGAAAGATGGTAAATATTTATATTCGAAATATACCATTACGTAACAACGAATAATATAACCTTGGAAGTGTACCAGACCATAAGAACTGTATATCGATAAGGATTTCTTTAATTTTTTTTCAAATTCTAGGAATGCATACAGTGTTTCCTTATTATTTCTAAGAACTATTAGAAATTGCACTCCAATGCTGGTGTATGTTTTTTTATTCGTCCGGAATTCCCATCAACTCCGCCAATTCCCTCGAAATGTATCTAGCGCTCAAATAATAAAACCGTGTGCAGATGCGTAACTCGGTGGAATGAAAGCTCTCGTAATTTCGCCTCCTCCCTGTAGCGTACAACGGAAGGGTATTAGCGCTGAATGTGCACCACCCATCCGGCTACGTCATAGCCCATTCTCCCTTACACACACCCCTATAGAAGAACATGTCTCGTGCGTCCGCAAATTCCCTTTATTTTAAGCCCGAGAATCCTGTGATGGTCATTTTTGCTCGTGGTCATTCGTGGAGCCCTTAAAAGTGAGCGCCCCATATGGTTCCCGGTAGCTACTACCTGCAGGTTTGAGAGGATCTAAATGGTTCCCAGTCTCGCAAACATGCAGAAGTTTTATCTTCCAAGGATATGGATAGCTTTTATAACAGACGGAGGTGGAATGGAGCCCGTAGGGTCTCTTATAGGTGTTTTATGTAAATTCAAGTTCTCATGAATTTTATGCAGTCTCTGGTGGTCATCGGAGGCTCGAGACTAGTACGGTTGCTGTCCATCTTAAATCTTCATGAACATGAATATGTTACGAGATTATTGATCCGAGAATGTAACGAGTTATAAAGGGTCAAGGATTCTATTGGATGCTAATTGATAGTGGAAACTAGGATAAATGTCTGTTTTGTTGTCTGGTCGTGTAGAGTTCAAAGTAAATCATTTTTTTGAGAGACAAAATATATTAATTTTACGGATATTGTTTACAATCTGTTTCCTGAATCCATATTTAGACGCCTATCGGCTCACTTTATATAGCAAAATTGAGAATATTTAAAAAATTATCTACAGGAAGAAATAAAAAAACGTCTCAACTATTGAAAGGGAGAACTATAGAATGAATCATACGGAAAGATTATATTATGAAGTACTTTAGCACTCTTTTATGATAATTTTAGTCTATTTCAATACATTCTATAAAAACCAATTACTTCCTCCATATAGTATAGGTGTAAATTCTAGTAAATTCGACCAATTGGTAGTGAGATACTACTATATCTAAAGTACTTTCATGAGTTGTCTGCATGATAAGAATTAGAGTGAATAGGCGTGGAATCACGTCTGTTTATTTGGCAGAAAATCCATGTTATTTATCGGAATGTAACGTTATTGATTTTTTAAAATTTTATCGTATTATTTTCTTCCTTATGTTCGGCTATTAATATCATAATTTTTGTTTTATTGATGTATTTGTAAGTAAATCTGTTTATTTCTTTATTATTCTGTTCTATTTTTAAGAGGAATTATTTCCTCACGGAACTTGTTCAGTGTCGTAAAAACTATTGGTACATGTGTGTGTGTGAAAGGTACTTCTTTCCACAATATATTCCAAGTTTAAGCTCCTCACTTGTTGTCCAAATGCTCCTTAGCAACGCTTTTTTCCAAGCAACGGATGCCGGATATTAGTAGCAACGGGCATCTGCATGCCTTTTTCTTCATCGTAAAGGCAGAAGCAGGAAGGGGCGAGTCGCCTCACAGTTTCAAAGGAGCTACACTACAGGTGGTCGCACCGGAGGTTTATACGTGCATTAGAGAGAGCATTGCTTCCATAAACACTCGTTTTAATTCCCCGAGACGCTTTGGGTCGTATGCAGCCATCAGCTTGTTTTGGAGCGATCCCAAGTCGAAACGTTTTCAATTAAGTCTCTCTTACGTTTTAGCTCTTACGTCCAGTGTATCGGAGAAATGTCTGCCTAAGAGTTACTTTTTTTAAATTTTATTCTAAAGGATTCAATCGGGAAATTGGAAATTGTTCCGAGCGGAAAAGCGGGAACGATTTTGAAGCTGAGAGGATTTCGTTCTGAGATTTGTTATTTTTTAATTTTGAGCTCGTGTCTTAGAAACGGGTGCTGTAGTGGAGAGGTCTGGTTGAATGGCTTTCTTACGAAATCGTACTCTTATTTTTGTGTACCAGAAGGTTCGTGTTGCGTTTAAAATTGTTGTTATAATTAGTGTTTCTACACGAAGGTTAATATAAGAACATAATTTATTTTATTTCGCTATAATATATTCCACCTGTTGTCTTCTTTAATTCTCCACCGATGTTTTAAGTTTGTGGTTCATAAACATCGTTTCTAGTCGTATTCATGGATGAAACTTATACTTCGTAGTTAAAATTTTATGGCCAACTTGTGCAACTATTCAAGAGCAAGGTGAAAGCATGTAATTTATTAATAATTCTGTAGAAAATAAGGTTGGATATATATGCTCGAGACAGAAGTTGCTTAATTTTAATGAATATAAGTTGTCATTAGTTCTCCAGGATTTGAATAGTTTTTTTTTGTTTTCAATGAGATTATTATGCTTTTATTCTTGTCAAAACCTTTGCTCATCAGAAAATTAAGCTTGTGTCGTATTTCCTTCGATTATAATTGACCTTTTTAAACAGCTGTTTATTTAATATTGATTCAAAGTCATTAGAGATACCATTTTCCTATGGATCGATTTTGATTGTAAAATAAGGATAGGTACTTCAAACAAATAACTCTTCTTTCGCTCGAATCATCACCTTTAAAATAACGTCATGAAGTATCGCATCAATTTATATGCATATCGTCGCTCAAATTCTCAATTTCTCTCCTCGTTCGCGGATTCGACTCTGAATGCTGATTGGCGGACGAGGATGCAACCACGTTCGGGATTTCCGCGAATTTAAATCCACAGTCCTCAGGAATCCCTCATTCCGGATGCGATTTAGCAAGAAGAACGGAGAGTGGTAGAAAAGGGTCGAAAAGAAAGTGAGTTAATCCTTAGGGAGAAGTGGAGAGCCCTGAAAGGGAAACCACATTCATGGAATCACTAGACGGTGAAAGAAGTGCCCCTTCGGGAGAAAGGAGTCATCTTCTTCTGCGATCAATGATTATGCAGCGGGAGAGGGAAATTATTCTAGCATTTTGTTTGATGTTTTCCGTAATTAAAGATACAGGTAGTACTGTTAGGATTTTGGGTGCTTCTAGTATGTCTGTTTGAATTATTGTATGTTTTTTGTTACCATTCCCGACGTGGTGATTAATTTGTTGATGGGGTGGTGAATCGGCCTCATTACTGTTTCTAAATTAACGAATTTCCCAATCAGAACGAGGTATTTTTGTCGAAAAAGGATATTCGCAAATTGAGCGGAATATTTTTACGAAACACGGTCATTTTTTCTTTGCTAGGGTCAATAAACTTCGCAAATAACCCTGCAGGCAGTTCCGTAATGAAAAATTCTTTTTTTTGTTTCCTTTTGGTTTTTGCGAATCCCGCATTTTTTTACGAGGGAATCATTCTTTTTTTGCTAATTCCGAAAGCCGAGATGGCATAGCCGTTATTACAGTGGCCTTTTTCTTCCTTTTAAGTAGCATCGGTTGCGCGAGTACGTCAATTTTTAAAAGCTCGACACCTCTGTCTCTCTCTCTCTCTTTGTTGTGAAGCTTAATCTCAGGGTGATTGAATTTGGTCGGGGGATGGAAATTCGAAGTATATTCATTGCTATTCGGATATTGTGTTGCTTGTTAAGGTCAATGAAGTCGAACGTATTTTTCAGGCAATGGAGAATTAATTGGTGGTAGAGCAATGAGTCATTTGCTTTAATTTAAATGTAAAAGAATGTGATAAACTGTCACTATACAACTTAGTACTCAACTATTGCAAATATCGCAAATTATTTCAATAAACGAAATAAAATTGTATCTAAATATTTATCATTCATAATTACCTGTGAATATTTACGTGTTGTTTAGTATTCTATGTCGCATAGATACTAATGTGATTAAATATCTCGATGTTTTCTTATCAACTTATTAATTAATGTATCAACTTAATATTCGTTTTAAAGATACGTCAACAGATGAACATTATTGACTACTTTAGTGATTTATAGTGAGATTTTTTTATCGCGGGCATGAGAAAAAGCTTGTTGAAAAGTACATTTCTACAAGTGCGATCGAAAAGTTAATTCTCCTTTATTCTTTTGCAAGCAAGTTTCGAATGCCATTCTTTTTTTAGCAAAGAAACACATGTAGCATTTGGCATAATCCCATTCGTCTCCTGCCAAACGAATGTATACGCAACACCGTCTCCAGTATATGCAGCAAAATCCACAGACAATCGCTATCTCTCCAAGAGAGGAAGATTTGCATCCAAGAAACTCATCAAGACTCTAATTTACGAGATGGAGTTCCTTCGCAACAAGCGTCATCCTTGGAAACTGCGGTGAATTTGCATAACCCGCAACTGTAATCCGTTTTCATTGGATTAAGTCTGAGGCCATTAGCGGGACCTAATGTCGACGATTCCGGAGTAGGAATGGGTTTCGAGTGGACTGAATGCACGGTGTCGGGGCCCATAGGCGGTTTTATAAAGGAACCGCCCATAGGCCAGAAATCGTAGGAATTGGATTAGTGACGTAGTGCGGGTAGGCAATCGGTGGTAGCGAATAGGATTATAGAGGCAGGGAAATCGTTCCTACGTATGACTGCTGCGCTAATGGAGTAATCCAAGAAGCAGGTTTGAATGGCTGCTCGCTTTAGTATTTACCCTACTTACTTGTGTTCAAGCCAAGGGTGGAATGTATACCGTTTTTTATGAAAGATTTGGTTTAGGTAATATTTTCGTATAGGTTAGTTTTTGTATGAGGAATATTTATCTCGAAGGATGAAAATTACGTTTATGTAATAGCTACTTAGAATTTAATTCCTGTCCGTTGAAACGTGCAGTATGTGTTCGAGATAATTCTATGAATATTTGGGTCGAATTTTGATGTTAATTTACGTAACATATTTTCATATGCCCTTTTTTTCTATCTTAAGATTAAGGTTTTTATACAATATTCAATTCCCAAGAGAATATCGGGAAAAATCTATTTTTTATACAGTTATAATTTAAAAATTTATAACGTTCGTTTTGTGATCATTATTGTTCCAACACAAATTTAAACAAAGATTTGTGAAACTTACAAGGTGGAATTATTGATTGATAAGTTTGAAATAGTGGAGTTCATGGGAAGTGAAAAGAGGAAATTATTTTGTTTTTAGTAAATATTATTCTTAGTTTCCACTCGGTTTTGATATTTCTGGTTTCTTATCTTTCGTTATAATTTATTCACCCCTCATAGGTTAAATTCATTTTATATTATTAGAATTTATCGTCAAACAACGAACAAATAACCACTTGGCATGTAGTCTATTTCAACCTCAATATATAAATAAATTAATAATAGTTTTAGTTGCCATACTTCACGATAACATATCTGTATAATTGTTCAGTATTTATATGTTTTAGTAAATTTCATCCTGTGCTGAATTGATTATAATTGAGTCACTATATAATTCGCCCATATACGAGTATTCTTACAACACCATGAATGGTCCTGCTATTCAGAGTAAACAAGTCAGTAATAGGGGATCTATTCACGTTCGTAAAGGCGAATTTTCTCTCCGGAGGTGTGTAAAATCGTAGCAGAATATCCCCTCACAAATAGGTCGACTGGAAACTCGGAGATGACGCTCTGATGGAACTGAAAGGCCGGCACGTGTTTCGTATCGGATGTTTCCTAAAAACGAGAAGAATAAATTCATGCTCCGTGAAAAAAATCGTTCGGAAGGGAAATGCATTTTCACGGAATAAACTCGCGGAAAATGTAAACGAAGCAACAGAACGTTCTTTTCGGGGCGATATGTTTACCATAATTTTTCACGCGTCCCGCGTTGTCTATTTAACAGTCGGCACGGCTATAATTCTCGCGTTGAAATGGGTCGGAATAATAAATGCCTAGTTTCGCGGAGATGTTTATCTTTATAGAAATCGTCGCCTCGTTGCTATGGATATTTGCCATCAGTACCCCCGGACCAGCGGATAAATGGTTGTCGAGGTGGGAGCTCCGGAAAGCAATTCGTTTTGCGATGCAAATTTCCGGCCCGTTGAATCGTTCGTTGCATATTGTATCTCTCTATTTCTGTGTTTTTTTTTATTTCATGCGATCTATTTGAGTACTGGGTCGACGTGTTTGTTCGGATAAGCACTAATCCTCGTTTCGTATAAACTTATGACTATGCATTAGATGTAGTGTTTACGGAACGGGCTTGTTACTCGCTATGATACTATAAAATTGAATGATTAATATTTATGGTTATATATCATTGAAGAATAATATAACATTAAAAATTTTATGATATTTAATTTACTTTAAAGATGGAATGTTACTTCGTTCCATGTTTCACAATTTTATTGAGCCCATTACATTTCTTTATAATATGTATATGAATTATGTTTTCAATGTCTTATGTAATTAGGCAAGTCCTTCATAGTACCTAAATATACAGTACCAGAATGACAGAGATACATAGTAGATACATCGAATCCTATCCTATATACCTAACTAATTTTTATATAATTTTGTATTTACCGTAACGTTTGAGTATTTAATTCGTAGTCTTATTTCATAAACATTGTTCTGACCATTTTTTTGGTAATTCACGGAAATTTCTTCGCTAAACTGGTCCACTTATTTTGTAAAACGATATAGAGAGCTATGTAGGTAGAAGTATATGAGGAGTAAAGAGTAAATATATTATGATATTTTATTTGATGTTAAGAACGGGAAAGCTTACCAATTTATGCGGTCTATTTCCGAGTATAATATGCAGTTCTAAGTATTCAATTAAATACGATTTTTTTTAAGATTATTGAACTATATCTAGTGTATTTAAGTGTAGAATATTTTTTCATTATATTTATTATTTTTACGTTTATATGAAGGTGAACATTTCAAGAAACTAAAATTAGTTAGGAATATTTCGTAGTAAAAAAAAGATTTGATTTTATTAAGAACTTACCGCATGATGGTAATGTGCTCGAATTAAAACTGCTAGCATTACCTTTTCTATTTTTCATAGCTTCTAAGAAATATCATTTGCATAAGTAACTATAACTGTAGCGATCGATTACAAAAGGATTCATTCCAATAGCTCACCTCATCGAGATAATTGCCGATGGGCGTGGTTAGCACATTTTCAAGCCTCTTGTGCTGTTCATTCCCGCCCCAGCTCTTTATCTGCCATCTCCGTATTCATGGGAAGTCTCTCCGAAGGGCTTCCCCATCTCCGAGAACTGGGTCGTGTCTAGTGTCCCCCCCTATTGATCTCATTACACTCCGAATCGAGTGCGCCTTCGACAGATGAAACTGGAAAACGCCGCCTCGTTACCAGATGCTGCCATTACAGCATCACGTGCGCTGTACCCGGGTCAGAACGTGGTTCGTACTAAATCGTCCGCTCTTAAAATCCCCGCCGAGGTTTATTACCGGAGGTGTATTTTCCCCGAGGGAATATTTGGTTCAGCAGGTCCCCGGAACGGTTATCTCTGGGAATAGTGCGTTTGAACGTAACGCCGTCTCGTCGTTTGAATTGATTCGTGCACGAGTGGATTTAGGGCCGCCAGAGGGAATGTTTGCGTATGGTGAATTGTTATGAGTTGAATCGTATTCCCTAAATGACGTCTAACATGTTGTTCTTTTACTAATTCACCCCGAAGGGAATTTTTAATCCTTTTTTGTTTGAAATTTATATATTTTACGATAATATTTCTCACGTCTTTCAATGTTCACGTTAAAAATATGTCAATGATCATGTATAAATATTAATTTGGGTGATAAATTATATTTAATAATAATAGTAGATGAAAGCTAGAAAATAGAATTTGTTTGCTTAAAGGTATATAAAATTGTAACGTAATATGGAATAATTTCATGTGTAAAGTCATAATAATTTTTAAATTCTTTTTGCGACCTTTCTTAAATGCAGTGACGAACGTATTTTGCGAAAAAAAATGAATAAAATAATGCGTTAATTATAACTATAAATGATACATATAATGATTGTTAACATTTTTAAAAAAGCAGAAAATTGCGATAAATCGCTTCGTAATCGTAATTTTTTCCCTTCGTATTGAAACTGAAAGATCTTGATTTTTTTCTGTCACAGGTTATTTTTAATCATTTTTATCGTGAATCGGTAATCTGATTTCCGACTATTGTTTCAACCCTCAGATCTAGGTAACTCGGTTCCCTTCAGAGCATTCTTTTTTGAACAAAAAAAGGACTTCACAAAGTCATAAAAGCTTTAAGAGCTGGCGGACAATCCAATATTTCCAGCCAGTTCCGAAATAATCGAATCGCACGTTTCGATTCGATTCATCGCTTCGTTCATTAGCGTCCATTAGCGCGAGTTTTTTTAGAAAAAAAATTATATTCGCGGGACTTTATAGGGATGAAGTCGTAAAGCCGATATTTCCTTAAGTGTGCCTCACTCTATACGGAGTGAGGTTGCGTTTGTGTAGCGTTGGGTTTAATGAGCAAAGTCATTAGGTTCGCGTTCTGTTACACAGGGTTCAGAAGGGAGAACAATTTTGCCTCCTTTTTCCGTATATACTCTTCGCTGATAAACTTTGTTATCTTCTCATTAGGCACTGATGTTTCCCAGGTCGACTGCGTTAAGTTTGTTTCTATCTTCTGAGACAGAAGTTTTCAGGGTCAGTTGGTTCGTCGGAATAACGAGGGATGAACTTGTTGAGTTAGTTTATCATAATGAGTAGAAATTCCTTGCTTACGACATTAGCTTAAGATTGAATTAGAGTCGCGGAATAGAGTTTTATCTGTTGCTTACTTTTGTTTTGCTGTCCACGAATTTATTTTATCCTAAACTCGTAGATATTTTTATTTATTTTCCATTTAAAATCATTTGCTTGAGACATGAATATGGGGGTATGGTTGTATGCGGAGATAGTTTTCTTTTTCACTTTCGTTCCTGTTTTTAATTTATGAATTGCATTATGTTTATAAATATTTATTATATTTACTTGTATTTATATTATCATTAGTTTAAGAAAAGACATCCAAATATCGAATATCGTACTTGAAATGAGCTGCACTGCTTATAGTAAGAAAAAGATTTAGAATTTTGTTCTCTCGTCTAAATGAAATGTCATGGAAAGATAGAAAAGAAAATAAAATAACCTGTAGTAGAGGTTCTAATTGAACTCTTATTTATGTGTTTCAGTTCGATATATAAGGGCAAATGCCAATTTAGAATGGAAAGAGAATAAAAAACAAAAAGGTGTTAAATTAGAAATTAAACCATACATTAGCTCTTTGTTTAACTGAGATGAAAGGCAAGTTATAAAGGATCTCTTTGTGTGAATTCGTTTGACCTGGAATTTAAACACTATACATAAACCTTTTATAACACTAGAAGAAAATACGTGAGCACTCACTCTATTGTTAAAGCTTGTTAGGCACGGAAACTCGCAGTACTTCAATTGAATTAAAGCTTCATATGTATTAAATTTTAATTGCGCTTCAAACACTTGAATATTTTAACTTGTGGTCAATCTCTGCTTATAAAATAGTATACTATTGTACGTCCTTTGATAAATTATATGCCGTTGTCCAGAACGTATTATTAATTGTCCTTTCATACGCTTGTTAGTTCCATGTCCACCCGTTTTAGCGCTCTTCAGTTTGCTAATGAAGCATTTGAATCCTTATCGGCGTATAGGAACGGATTAGGGTCATTATTCATTCAACAGATGTTGCAACAAACAAATCACGGGGCATTCACGTATGACTAAATTAATGCACCGTCGTTATGGTGTGTCGGACCTCGATATAGTGAATTATTCAGCGGCGATAGTATGGGGAAATTCAATTCGCTAGCTTCCGAAGTTTAATTAGCGATTTACTTCGTCCACGAATTGACCTAAATTTTGTAATTGGAATTTCGTTATAATCACTAATCGATGAACCGAATGTAAGTTTTTTTTGTGATTTCGGGATTGTGATAGAGTTTCAAATTGGCAAAATTTAACTATTCCGTCTGTTTGTTATCGGAAGATATTTTTTTCAAATATTGAAGATGCGTGCTTGATGAAAATTAGATTAATTTCGATCTATAATTCATGTTTCCATCGTTGATTCTGGACATTACTTATGTATTAATTTTGGCAAACAAAAATATTGTTGGATCGTTGAAATGTAACTCATTGTCTGCAGATTTTCGTTATATTTATAATAGTTAATTTATTTTTGCCCGTGAAATTTTATATGAAAAAAAAATTGTAATCCGGCTAAAAATTCATCGTTTATCATATCTCCAGAGTTACGACTGTGAGTAGAAGGGTAGCTTACCATATTTCTAGCTCACCTAAGATTTCTTTTATTATTTTGTGAGAAAATCAATAACAATAATAATTTATTGCATTAATTATACTCCCTTTTTGCATGTTTTTTGGGTTATCTAAGGTGATGTAGTATGATTGTTTCAGTCTCCTTCGGAATTATTGATTATAATTATAAATAATTCTGCTTTTCGTATATTTTCGCTAATTTTTTGTAATTATATTTATTAATGTATGTAGATGTATTAGTGTATGGTAGATTTCAATCTATTGGAATCGATTGTAGTATCTCAAAGTTTTACCTGATAGGAATACCAGGCTAAAATCTATCGTTCGCTAGAATATTTTTCGGCAAATATGGAAGCCTATATTCATACGTCGAGTGTACGTCATAAGAGGTAGACGAAAGCTTCTCTCTTCGCTGCTCAAATGAAAGGAGGCGATATAAATGAAGAGAATGCCGATATGAAAGACATCTTCCACCATAGGTTTTACGAGGAGCTTCTCTCTTCGGTTGACAATACCCGCGGAAATCATAGACTGAAGTGCTATCTTCCCGAGTAATCAACTTCTCCTCCAAAATGGAGCAGCCAAGTTTACAATCTTGCGAAAGTTAAATATTTGGCTTCGGACGGTTATTGGTTCTTCCCTCGGCTTCGTATCAAGTTGCCATCTTCCGTACGTACGCATGTGTAAGAATGCAATAGTCTAGCGAAGTGATTCTGAAATTATGTTTACTATCCTGTTCATAAATCAAGAGCTTCGGTCTATTTATAGGATTCAACCTCGACTTAGGATATTTCCAAATGCACAAAAGGTATTCTCGTAAGTGCTATTTGACAATAAATTGTTTCAACCTTGGAGACAGTGAAATAGGAAGGATTATCGGAAAGTTTGGTTTCCTCATAAGGGATTCCTTACTAGGATTTTTACCGAAAGGTGTTGCTACATCGTGACAATAATTTGGAAGTTATAGTGTATACAATTTGATAATTTATTTGAATGTATTATTTTCTTAATGAGTGTAACAGAAACATGTTTATGTATTTTAGCTGTTGATTGTCATCTTTTTCCAAGAATATTGTATTTTATCTTAACTTATATTCCGTATCAATGTGAGTGAAAGCTCAGGATATCAGGCAATTAAATTGATTCGATTCGAATTGGAAAAGCGTAGGTCAATTGGATTAAATTTCGCGAAAAACTCGGACAAACGTTTATCTTCCGTCTGGGTCGAAAATAAATTTAAACAGAAAACGGAGGGATATATTCTCATTATCCTTTTGAATATTTTCTCATTCACGAAGATGAGTAATTTTTATTTTGGAGCGCAGAATCTCTTAAGCGGAAACGTTTTCCCATTTTCCATTGATTCCATCCACATCGAAACGTTACCCCTTTCCATCAATTAGCGGGATTTCACGGATTCCTAAGAAGCCATTCGTTCCCATGGAGATGACGAAGAGGCGGATTCCGTACGAAACGAACCGACCATTCGAGATATCCGTTCACGGCTCACTTTTCCCACTCGAGTCCCACAAGGTTCTCTTTTTGCACCACCTCCCTTCGCCAGTTCCCCGCGGGCGTTGTTAAGGATGGAAGCGAACCGTTTTTCCAGAGAGAGGGCGTCTTGAAATATGCACGTCCGGCAGTCCGTCCAGGGATTTTTCGGCAGTCTTTTTTTTTCTCGCGAGGATGAAGTTCCTAGGTGTATTGTCGAGTAGAATATTTAGGTCGGCTTTTAGAGAAGGGTTTTGCTCCTTGGTTTTTGTGGACGATCGCGGCGTTTTTAGGTTATCGCCGGGGGCTGAATATCAATAGCAAGCAGCGTTTTTCTGTTTTAGTCCACTTGTATTATTTCCAGTCTTTGATGGTGAATATGGCGATGAGGATGTTTGAAAGGTTTCATTAGGAAATGGAGCGAATGCTGATGTCTTGTCTGTATCTACGTTAGCTCGTCTTTGCTGTGGAACCTAAGAATTGAGTTATTGGTTGTGTATGTTTAAATTGCTTCATATTGCCGTTTACGGGTTGAATAAAAGGTAATTCATGCTGGTAATATTATTTTTCTTCTCAAATTTCGTTATCATTTCTTGAATAATGTCTTAATTACTGTATTGAGAATGTTAAAATGGTTACACGTGAATATATAAATTATTGAGTATTGAAAATTCTCTAAGAAATAATGGAAACTAGTTTTGTACTACTGAGATTATTCATTTTATTACTAGTTGAAAGTTCGTACTCCTACTTTCTTTTTTTAGCCTTAATAAGTAATTCGAATCTTAGATATAAATCATCAATGTTTTTCATCATTTATTACTCCATATAATAATAATAATATCATTGTGATGGCTAGCATAACTCAAACGGGTATCCCAAATGAAAAACACTGCCTGAAAGAAAATGAACCGGCAATGAAGATTTGTATCGTGCAAATGGCCGGATCAAATTCAATTGGGCTTTTTTATTTTTTTTAAATTGCCCTGAATGTGCGAAATGGTGGACTTAATCAATTTTCTCGTAATGGATTAAATCTTTTTTGAAGGATGGGGTTGTAAATTTTGAGGTATCGTAAAGCGGGTGATAATAGATTTCGGTAACCAGTATAAATGCGTCTGCATTGGTTAGCCTTCCTATTGGAATTTTCACGTCTACAGGTCGTAAATTTTGCGCTTAATTTGATCCGAAGTAGCGTTTTAATGCGTTTGTTAAAATATTAGTCTGTTAATGTGTCCATTCGAAAAAGCGGTGTCTTTTTGTTTCTTACTTTTTGTTTAGATTTCTTTTTTTATGTGTAATATTTATTGTTTTATTTCTAATGTAGCTCTTATTTGATTATCTCTTGAAATTACTATTATTCTTAAATTTTGAGTTATTTGTCACTTCATTAATTAATAAGTGTTATTATTTAGTATTATATATTTTATTTAATCATTATTTACCATTCTTTTTTCTGTTTATACATCATATTTTATTGCTAAGAATTGTGTAGACTTTTTACGGTTTCCTATATGTAACAGTGAGTATTCTACAAAGAAATATACTGCTACTGTTCACTATGATAATTTATAACGGTCTACGATGATAGACAGTTTTTTTTACTATGTTTCCATTAAATGAAAAAAATTCCACTCTCTTTAGTCTGCACGGATATCCGCGAGTGGAAACGTAAAAATATTTTGAAAATGAGTAGCCGAGAGCTATTGAAAATTAAACATATTTCTCTCGTAATAACTGCATTCAATTTACCTCTTCAAAGCAAATGGAATTCGGCCTTTAACGACCATCTCCTCTCTAGTTGTCCTTCGCGCGAATGCTTTTTGCCAACGAAATGACGCAAAATTCTCTTTTTTTGTCGACGAATCCGTCCGGACTCCAAAAATTTTCCGCCGTTTTTTTTCACTTTCAAAATGATTATTTTTTTCGCTCATTGGTTCCAAAGCGCTGTGGCGGACTGGGGAATTCCACACGTTCCCTGCCGCAATTAAATTCTGAAAGTGTAATTACATTCGGTGAAAATTGCGCTGGTTTTTTTTCCCTTCATTCGGGAAGAGATGCTCTCTTCTTTAGCGCCATCCTTCCGTTACGTGATTTAGAGAATGTGACAGAAAATTGTGGTTTATTTGTCTCGAAAGAGGTGCCTTTTTGTTCGTAGCTTCTTTCTTTGGTAGCCCATCGCTATTTTGTCTATGAAAAATGTTTGTCTTTCTGGCGTTTGCTTTCGTGTTTTAGTTCCGTCTATGAATTAATTGTTTGCTCAATTCGGTTAGAAATGGCTCTCTCAGTTGAGGTGTGAAGTAATTCTGTTTTCTATTCGTTGTTTTGCTCTGGCGTAGAATTGGATCTTCGTTGAATGTTTGAAGTGTGCTGCTATGAACTAATTTCACCGGAAGCAAAAAAATACCTGCATTACCCATCTTTTAAGCGTTAATGTCTATCTGGCTAATTTATTTCCTTTTTTCTTTATTTTTCACTATAAATGTTGAAATAAATCTGACAATCGAATTGAATTATTATGAAATACTTCGATACTGTTATGTTTTACTCAACTCAGATTTATTCTCGATATAGCTTCATTCAGTCCCCTTGTTTGAAAACGTTTTTTATAAAGAAGTCGATCATTTTTAAATTGTATAATTTCAATATAGGAGCAAAGGAAGGTATTCAATACTATATTGGTACTATTCAATACTAATCATAATTATTTTATCTTTTACGTTAGGCAAGTTTGCAATTAGGAAAATATAGTCGGTAAAATTGAATAAATAATTATTTGCGTAACTCACGTTGCTGTGTTAATGTTCAAATTAGTGATTAATTATCTTATCCATTGTCGATTTTCAGGTTCAAGAAAGTAAGAGTAGATATTAAGTCGATATAAGTAGAAATCTTTAAGTTTTAGTTTCGATATTTTTTAGAGTACGAATCGATTGTATTAGCTATTTATGTTCAGACTCCACAAGTTTTTTTTAATCGAAAGGTTGACTCATCATGCGGCAGATAAGTGGCAAAAAAGGAAAAGAGACAAAAAAAGACGCAGCTGTTCTGTAACAAAATATATGGGGTAATTAATATCGTTCGTGTAGAGAAAACCGCACTGCAGTAAAAGTTTCGCAAGGAAGCAATGAAAATACTTGCGGAAAATCTTTATGGCGATGTTCGAAATGGAGATATTCTCGCCAAGAAGCGATAAAAATTTTGTAGCCCTCTTTATGATGAGCCCAAATCCGTATCGGGTTCATTCGTTACGTTCCGGACGTCTCCATAAATAAGACGTATTTTACATACGTACCGTCAGATTGCTATAACGGTGCCTTCGTTGTATCAGAAGTCGGTCCTTAAATCGTGCTGTTAGATGGTGATAGCTTTAATGTATCGATTGTTTGATGTACTAAAGCCTTTTAACCACAAATTGCTTCGAAGGCTGGAGTCATCAAACACTTAGAATAACACTGGGAATCGTGTCTGTATTTTTTGTCGTAAATTTTTTTTCCTTTTTTGCTGCAAATTAAGAGAATACTTCATTTCGTATTACTAGAATAATACTTAAGAGATCGAATGTTAATTTTCTCGTGTTTTTTTTTTTGAATCGGAAATATTTTACCAAAGAAATTTCTATTTCATTCCGTGCGTAACTAGTCGTTTTACGCCAAATGTTCTTTTAGCGTATTGATTTATGGGATACATTTCTTGCCTACGTTTTTCGGAAACTAGGCACGTTTTTGCGCCAACTATAAATCAAGTTTCGTCTGTTAATATAAGGAAAAGGTTAGATTCTGAAACCTCAAAAACTGTGTAGACAGGAATATTTATATTAGATTATTTATTGCTATTATTCGTTATTGGTGGAAAGGAAAACAAAATTAAATATTAAATTTGTGAATTTGTTGTTTATAAATTTGTACTAAGGGTTTTAAAATATGCTAGAAAGTTAATTGTTGTTCCTTTTAAGCTCGTATTGAAACACAATATATAATGACGTATAAACTCAAAGACTTTAATAGTTTTTAATTATCATTCTGCGAGTTAATAAATGGTCTAAGTTTCCATATTTACGTACTATTTTATTTTATCGTCCATTTTATTCAAACTCAAGCAGATAACGTTACTCAAAAAAGATAATAGTTGTGATAGTAGCCATCATTGCGAAGGCGTGTCGTTCCACTTTGAAGTCCCGAAACTCCGATAGTTCTTTTTCTTAACGCCGAACGCAGTCCGTTCTCATTTGTGCCCATGCTCCCCCTGTGTTCCTCCTCCTTAATGCGGATGTTTCCATCCTTTACGGTCCCCTCTCACTTTCTGCTAAGGCGGTGTATTTTTAGGCGAGATTCTCTTTAAGGAATGAATTTACGGCCTTTAGTAGCGTGCTGCAGCGACGGAATGTCCTTTACTTGAGCGATCACATCCTACTTGTTTACGTGATTCCATTATCTCAGCACGAGTTTTATAGAAGGGAGAGGAATCAAGACGGTAGTTTTACAGGGTGTCTCATCTCTCCCGAATTGACTCCCAGAATTACTGTTCTATTTTCCGTACTTTTTTCCGAGGGTTGGAAGGGGGCGTGGCTTTCTGTGAAGAGCCACGATTCAGCTTTTAGATGTGAAGGGGTTTTTTCTTTTTGGGCTTGGGATACTTATACCGTTGTTTATGCGGGTGTTCGTGTTGTTTTTGTGGAAAGTAAATAAAGTACTGAATCGCTGGGGAATTTATGAATGAGGGATTTTATTGGAGAATGTTTCTAGAGTAAGACTACTGAGCATTTAATAATCTAAAAGTAGCTTAGGGATTTATTCACTCAAATGTGAGTAATTTTTTGAGAAAAAAGGAAATAAAGGAATCCAAAAGTTTTCGTATTATCATTTAATTTTTTTCTGTGATGTAGTAACTATAAAGTATGTTCACAGCCCTTAATTAATTTATTAATATTATTATTAACTAATAGCCGGTATTATTTATACCGGCAATTAGTTAAAATTATAATTTATACTATAATATTGGCGTGTCCTGCTAATAATTGCCAATTAATTGCATCCTAAATATGTCCTTATTACATGCTTATGTGAGGGTTCACAAAAAGTATTATACTTTCCCAAGAAAGCAACGTCTTTGGACAAAAGAATTTATGATTCATCATTTCCCTGAATTTTTCAAGTTCCTTATTTCCCCAATTTTCATTTCTTGGGTGGTTCAAATCAAGGTTAGCATAACCCCATAGGAGGACGAGTTGAGTACGTAATGAAGGGTCTCATTTAGAATTTATCATTCTAGTTCAATATTAAAGAGAGATTCCCTCAAGCCTTAGCGTCTCTTCTCTTCGCGGAACACTGAACTCATTTAAGAATTATATATCGTCGCTGTACCTTCATCACGGCATGATTAAACCGGATCGAGCTCTTTTCGGGGAAACGAGAGCCTATCACTTAGGCAACCAATACGTCAGACAATCAAGTCAGCGTTGTTACCTCGTAAACCAGCCGACGTTGCCACTTCATCAAAATCAGACCTGTTGACACCCCCAAGTCGATTAATTTGCCTTGTATTTATTTTACAATTTTATATTGAACGTCCGCGATGTTATTTTTGGCCCAAAGCGATCTTTAAAAATACGTACTACCTTTTTAAATACAAATTTCGTAGACGTTTATAGCATTATTTGCCCAAACGATCTTTATACATGCGTATAACTATATTCGTATAACAGTATTCGTATACTATATTTGTATACTATATTCGTATACTATATTCGTATACTATATTCGTATACTATATTCGTATACTATATTCGTATACTATAACGTAACTGGTTCATAACTTATCATCAGTTATCGATGTCAATCCTGGGTGTTGATATAAGTCTCCTTGAATGTGATTATAAACGATACAGTTACTCTTTTCCCTGGAGGTTATTTCATTCGTCCACCAGAGTTCGTACGTTAGCTTAATTGAACCTCGGTGACCTGGGAATTTACGTTTTAATTCCTTTTATTCTCCACCTGCTGTCTTTTGGAGAGGGAAATATTAAGGCCATTGAATGACGTCAAATGTCATCGCGACGAGGATTTTAACGTGAATAAAGTAAACGTCAGCTTCGAAGTAAAAGAGCGCGTTCATAATGCATCAACAATGCATTTAGGAGCATCAAGTCCACTGGAAAGCAATTGGACGTTGATGAGAGGGCAGGATATGTCAGTTAATGGAGCGGATCCCAGGATTGCATCTGCGTTCCTCGTTACATGGAAGATCTTTAATTTCCATGGTTTTCGAATCAATCGAATCGACTCGTTTATCGTAGTTGGCTGTCGGATGAATTGGGTGCGTATTTAATCAGGGGGATTTAGTTTTTGATTTTTCGCGTCTCGACGGTTTTATTTTCTTTGATTGAGGGGGATACGTTTTATATGGCGTTGTTTTGATGTGCCATTTCGTTACGTTGAGTAAGCTTTAAAAATTTATCTTTCCATTTCCTTAATGTTTTATTGATAGGCATAACTGATTCAATTTATCCACAACATTATTTTTTGTGTCGATTCCTTTTAACTACGCATATTTTTACATTTTTGTGAGTTAAGAATCCGTCCTAAAGCTGTTGAATTGGCTCACGATCGAGTGAAATTATGGCTATGTTTCATTGATATCTTATACGATTATCAGTATTAGTATTCATTTAAGATATTCTTTCTTGAATTACGAATTATTCATGTAGAAAAATTGCAATTTTTACCGTCGTTTCAACCGTTTACTTAGGTTAAAATCAGTGCTATTTATAAATAGAGCAAAGTTCTAACCTAATATTTTATAGTGATGATCTGCTTCAATTTTTCTAGGGACCTGAGGTATATTTTTAATTGCAATTTGGCATTGTTGAAAGTTAAGTAGTTTTTTTTTGTCAATAAGTTCTTACCTCAAACTTTATGCAATAGTTATATAGTATAGTTTCATTCCAATCGGTAACTTCACGTAAATTCGTATCAATTAATTCCCTACTTATCCAAGTTTGCTTCTTATTTCCTACTCTTTTCAAACATAAGATTCGCAACAATTTAATTTTATTAGAGACGGTCTGGTAGGAAGCCCTTTTCTCGCTATTCCATCCATAGAGAGTTAGGAACTCCACGAAATGTGATTTCTCTATCGAATTCGTTTTTCGGTACGGATGGGGAGAACAGAATGGATTCAGGGAATCATCGATCACGGGTAATAAGTATTCGATTCTTTGTCAACTCGATTATCAGAGGATGTCGCAGAATCAATGCCGGAGGGGTTTAAAAGACAAGCTCCGTCCAGACAATACCCATCGATAAATCGTTCGCAGAGTTTGATTTTTGGCTTAAATGGATCCCTTCTGTTTGTTCCCTTTTTTAACGAAGGATAGAACGCTCCCGAAGGGAGTGAATGGAAGAATCAACTCTTGGTTATCGCTTTGTTCCGCCTCATCCCCCCCAGGCGATGTTCTCATGGTCTCGCTCCTTATGGCTGCAGGGCGTCGTCATAGCCGAGGGTGGGTAGCAACCGCGGCGGTGAGGGCGGTGACGCCGTCCGTTCGTCGCCAAGCAACATCGCCTCCCATTCCTACGCTGCTCTATTCCTTCCTTCTACTAGCCTCGACGAAGCGGATATTGTCGCGATTTCTCATCCTCACCCCCAAGATGCGAGAACGTGTGTTAACCCAGTGCTTCGCAACAGTCACGTGAAGTAATGGTGTTCCACAGGGTAACGTCGTGGGGCCCACTGAATTCACACAACACAATTTCACGTTAACTTTGCTTATGTTTTAAACGAATGGAAAATAAGTCTAAGGATTGATAATGATGTTAATAAAGTTCCTCTATTATCTTAATTGCTGAATTATACATCGTTAGAATCTGTTTTTAAAGCTTGTATCCTTATATTCCCTCGAAAGTTCATGAAGATCTTTCACTCGATGTGTCCTGTTTTTCATTATTTCTCTACAGCTTTCATTGTTTTCTCTTCAACTCTGTATGTAACCAGCATTCAGCCAACATTATCATTGTTCCGCTTTACAGTCCGTTCACCCTTGAGATGTATGTCATCCCTAAATTTCACTTCTTTTTTGGTCTTCGATTATCTCTCCCCTCAGCGACGCGAAACTGCCTCATCGTCTGTTTTCTCTGCCAGTTACTCCGCGCCACGCCCACTCCAAAACGTCGACGAACTTTACATTACGTACTTCCACAGTCGTCGTTCCGTTCGCCCTACTATTCTCGTATTAAACGCTTTCCGTGCCTTTTTCTGATACGTAATCAGAACCATTCGTAACCTATTTTAAACTTGCCGAGGTAGTTATCCTCGTGCTGAATTCCCTATAATTATTTTGTCAATCGAAAACAATGTGCAAGGAAAGCAACTTTTACTCCCACATTGAGTTTAATGTATTGTAATCAACACGGAGCAGTACGAATTTTTTAAAGGGTATTTAATGATGAGTGGTTTGTGTGATTGTCTCGAGTTGTTGATTAAAATATGACATGGTTTAATTTGATTTTTGCCGTCTTTATCGTGGAGTTGGTGTAGTTAATTCCACTTCGGCATGAATTGCTGTATCACAGTTTCTAGTGTATTAATTGGATACTGTTTATTGGTGTCATTCGTTGAGTTTTATTCACCCTTTTGTGTTATGGCTAATGTAGTTGGGTTTGAGGTCAAATCTGGACACTAGGTCCATGAAGTTATTAGCATATTCAGGACAAAGTTCAGTTATTTGACACACTTTAATTTAAGTTAGGCGTAAGTTAATTGTATTAGTAGGTTGTTGATTATTAACACGGGTTGGAAGTCGTCAAATTAAAGAAATCATGAGATATGATAGGAATGTAATTTGTTAAGTATAAACGACAATCCTAGTTTATAGAGGGTTTACTTTTTATGATTCCTTTGTGTAATAAAGAAATGTTTGTATTGTTAATAAGAGAGGATGTACGATGACTACATGCGGTGGAAGGAGTCATAACGTTTCTTTTGCTTAAGAGCAATAGAGGTTTGATTTTTCACCTATTAACATTCTCATGCAGCAGAGAGGCTATGAAAGGAGGTGACTTTAGATAGGACGCCTCTATATGCAAACTTCTTTTTTTCAAGGCCTCGTTGCATTGAAAGGGCAAACCCCTTTAGAGACTTCAAAGAGAGTTTGCCTCTAAATTAATGAAACTGTAATCTTCCAACGCCGTTCAAAGAAAAGGCAATTCAATATTTTAGGAGCTCAGCGAACGCCTTGACCAACTTTTCGAGGATGAATGCCATTACCATGAATCGGTTATATGCGTTTTAGGTTCGGCTAGGGATAAGGCATGATGAGGTTACTCCTTGGACTTGGTTCCCGCTCGTTATGCTGTGATCAACAATTAAATGGAGGCGAAATATTTTTCCTTTAAGTTTAGTAATTTTAAGCAAATTAATCTTGATGAACATTGTTTTCATGAACACTCTTTTTCACTGATTTTCCTAATATTTAATTATCATTATTAACTAATATACATTTTCATTAAGGTCGAAATTGGGCCCGGAAAGTTTCTTTTAAGGTTTATATGTTACGTATATTGCTGAAAGAAAAATGATAAAATTTTAGCATTCTCTATGTTAGGAAATCTTTAATACCAAACCGTTCAAATAAGGTTGTTTATAAAAACTCAATTTTTAACTTCCACTTATCTTTAAAGGTGTTTGTGCCTTATTAAACTTATAAAAATTAGTTTAATTCTAATACTATTCCCTGAACATTATCGGAGAAATTAAATCAATCCGTACTCTACAACATACGGTGATCGAGGCTTCAAGTAGAGAGTTCTATGGAATAGAGATATGGCTCGAATTGAAATACCGGATATACTTTTTGGAAAGTTTTCATTAAAGGTGATGGCATTGTATTCCTTAAACTTTCTTTGGAACTGTTACTCCGTATGGTAATATTTATCAGTTAGGGTCCAGTAGTATACAATTTACGTTTGTATATCGTGTACAATAGACATCATTGTGCAAGGCTTTAACCTCGACAGTATCGCGATTTTTAAATTCGCTAAGGATCTTCGAACACGTATAAGAGGGTCAGTATCAGTTATCAGAACCGCACCCCTAAATGCCGGTGCGTCTCAGAAACGCATCCAATCCGACAGCGAAGATCTAATCATCGTTCAAGGCAGGATAATCCGGTAAGATTTTAATCGCGCGGCGTGGAGAAAATAGATCGGGAAACGTACGCCAGTGCGAGCAGAATTTCCCTTTTCTCCTTCCGAAATCGATGAGAGGGGATGCCTGAACTCCCGCCCGTTTCCCTCCTTCCTCATGACGCATGACGCCCCCCGTTTTTCACCGCTCGCGTTAACCAATATCCACGATGTAAATCGCGGTTTCCAAGATTGAAAGACCGATTTTTCCGCAAAGTTTAACGTAACGATTCTCTTGGGAGAAAAAGGGACACGTCCTCTCGACAATCGATGTATTATCGGAGTCGGTTTGTATCCCGTTCTCTTCAGAGAGATGCTCATTCAATAAGGCCGGGTTTCCTCTCACAAGAGATGCAATTAGCCCCCAAGAGAGGGAAGGTCTGAACTCATTATGGAGTCAAACGCGATGTGTTATCCTCGGAACATTTCCCCCGGATCATTTCCCTCCTGTTAACTGTTTCCAGGATTGGATTGTCGAGTGGATCTCGTAGTAATGTTTTACAGTTTCCTTTGTCTTTGTGATTAATGTTGTCGTTAATAAAGGTGTTTTGTTTTGATTGTTTTTTTCTGAAGTCAAGGTGTGTTCAGCGACCCGAAACGTTTTGGAATTATATTTTTTTAACTTTCAATTAATATTCAGATAATTTCAGATGAGAGTTGTTTCTTTCTTTTTCTATCTTTTTCCGCCCACGGTTTTTTTTAGTCAGTTTCCTTTTTCTTTTCAATATTGGTCTCTGTTTGTTAGGATAACCTTTATTATTGTGCTTTACAGAGCTGTCTGTACTATGGTTTAAGGAATATTGTAGTTTATTTAATACCTGACTTAAGCATTTGTCTTCGTATTCCATTATTAAAGTTTTTTAATTGTATATTTTGCACGTAATTAGTGAAGAAACTACTACACGTTCTACTGTAGAGGTTTATTGGAAAAGAATCCCAAGGTTCTAAGATAATTGCTTTTTAGAATTTCAGTGTTGTTTCTTCCTAATTTACGTCATAGTTGTAGCAATTCAGGGCCACTTCTATAGTTTAAACTGTAAGTTTTTATTTATGCTTAATACGTATCCCGTTTAATTAGCCTGTTAAGTGTTTGAAAGGAGTCTAGCTAAGTGTTCTTCCAAATAGTTCTTCTGCGCTTTAGCGAGAAGAGGCTCTTATGTTAAAGTTCCGAGCGAGTCTTTCGAAGTCGACGGTCTGCTTTAACTCGGCATGTGAAATATATTGACCGTCCATAGGGATAAAAGTTACTTCAACTTTAAAACGGAAGGAGAAAGAGCATTCGGAACTTCATTGCTTTGTGAGATGTCCGTTCTGAAAAATCTCGGTACAATTGAACGCTTTGGATTCATTCAATAGTGTGCAGAAGAGGAGGAAATGGTTTTTCCGTTGAAGAGCGCAAAAATCGGTTGAATCTGGGTTGTTTTTCCGAACGACAGTTTAGTTTAAAGCATTTATGTGATTAGACTAGTAGATTCATTGAGTATTAAATGTGTCTGTGTTTTCATTTTAAAAAATACGAAATTTATTTTAGTGAATTCTACCTAAAACTAATTTATTATGTAATATATGTTTGTCGCAGTGTTTAATGGTCTTCATTCGTCTACCAAAATGAGCCAGAAGCTTATTGGTGAACTAAGCGTAAAGTATTATATATTATCAAAGAATGTAAACTGTTTAAATATTCACACTCACTGATGTATTTATGCGTATTTGGAACTAAATTCTCTATATTTTTTCTTGAATAACTTTTTTAGAACTGACAAATAAAGTTTCTAAGGGGCGGGAAACATAAATTGTATCTCTTACTGTTCAACCAAATTTTAGTGAATTTAATCGTCGTTTGCCTTATTCACGAATGGTTCTATCTATTAACGTAGTTGAAAATATACAGAAATACCTCAGCCACCTGTAGACTCAGCATTCGTCATAGCAACGACGAGCCCTTATTTACAGCTTTCCTTTTACTTTCTCATGACTTGCCTTATTCACTTTTGCAATCCGGGCACATAGCGTTCGCGGAAGTATTCCCTCCCTCTAAAGGCATGCACCTTCTTTCCCTCCCTCCTGATGAGCTGTTAGTAAGCAGCAAATGTCTCCGCACCCAAGAGTTCTTCAAACTTCCCTGGCAAGCGTTTATTTTCGGAACGCCATATTGCCGTGGGGATAAGGTGTCCCGCGGGGGATATTTCTAGCACCGGTGTGTTATTAAACAGGAGCGTAAGTGGATGATTTAAACGTCTTCTAAAAAAAAGAAGTGGAAGAATGTGTGAAGTATGTATTCTGGAAGTCTCAGGATGTTTGAAGTTGCAAAAGCTGTTTTTATCGTGGTTATACGAGTGTTGATTAAATAATATACGTATATCTTTATGAAGCGATATATTCAAATGTGATGAACGTATTGTTATTATATTATTCTTAAATCTTTCTTCACTATGTATTGCAGAGAAAGTCTAAAGGACAGTAATATTTATTATTGTTCTGTCGTTACAGATGCGACAATGACATATGAGGGGGTACTTGTCGTTTCCTGTAGTGACATGTTGACATTAATTATTCAATTTGTTGAAGTCATCTGTGGATAATAAGCTATTATTTGTACTGAATAAATCATCGCTAATTTATCTTACCTCATCAGCCCTATTGTAAAGATTTCTATTGATTAGTTGTTACTTATGTGTGTGCAGGTATGCCTCTATACATGAAGTCATCTCGTCAGCTGTTATGGTGTTGATTCATCATCGACTAACATTGTCCTATAGTCGTCCATGTTATGAATTATATAATCACTCCATAGCGAATTGAGATGTAGTACGCTGTTGAGGAAAGCAAAGAATCAAAAAAGAAATAGCTTTGCGTATTATTGAATTAGTTAATGTATCAAGATATTCTGTTCATGTTGATCATAATAGGCTTCTTACTCTCCGTGTCATACTCAGATCGACTCATCTTGTTTCCCTCCTTAGGGTTGTTTAAATGAACTCCTTTAGGAAATAACTTGTTTCCATTAGCAAAGGAAGTGCCATATGTAAATTAGTTTGAACTCGATTATCAAATTAAATTTTATAGCCGTATAGGTCTTTTTAAAGCTCTCTTATAACGCTTACAAAGTTTTGATGTACGAAAATTCGGAATATCTAAGTTTCTGTGAATTTCTACTGTAGATACTTCCTATATCACTTTGTCTGTTCGACCACGTATTACTTTTTACTATGTCTGATACCCGCGAGTTTCGGTATCGGTAAAAGCAACAGAGCCCGTAAAGTTTTCATAGAAACCGTGTAAGTTTCGGTTTTAAAAATACGAGAATTCGCTTCTTACTTATTTACTGAAACCTTAGTGTATGCAATTTTTCTAATATCAGCGAATCTTTTTGCAAATATAATCACATATTCGGATAAGTTCGTTCATCCTAAAGTTAGACGTCGTGTTGCTATTAATCAAGTCTTTCCAGATATATGTTTCCTATGTATAAATGGAAAAAATAATAAATCTCAGTTATGCCTTTTTGAACTATTTTCGGTCGGATTGATGTAATCTTCTAGTATTAAATTTAGTTTGAAATTATTCCGGAGGCTATATTTTAATTATATATCTAGAGGAATTGGATGCTTAAATATATAATCGTGAAAGACATTTTACCCGTCAAATAATTTTTCAGGTCGTGTTCATTCATTCAGAATGGGTGTCTATCTTTTTCGTAAATTATGACAATGATTTTATTTTTGAGAATTCAGTGGTCCCATACAAAATGTCATTTTAACTCTTTGATCATTCCTACTGATTGGGAATTGGATTTAATTGAAACTGTCGGATCTTATAAATTTTTTATCGGTCTTTTTTACTCTTCAATTGAGTGTTCCCGGAAAAAAAAACTTCAAGACCCTTTCATCTTGAGTTTATTAATTATAGAAAATAGTAAAAGTTGCTCAAAATATGGTTATCTGGTAGCCATTGATAACATCCGTCATTCATCCTTGTATTCCAAATAAGGGAAAGCGTGGGCTATTAGAATGCTGCCCGAAAGGGTATGCCATATTGAGATTATTTATGTTCTCTCATTGAAAAATATTCGCTTCTTCGCATAAATTAATTATGAATCACATCAAACGACTAGATATTAACATCTTAATCAAGGCTGCATTATTAAAGAGCTTCATCATTTTCATATTTACCGTTTCCAAACTTGGATGTTTCCGTAAGCGAATATTTTTCTCAAAAATTCGTGCTAAGGAATTAAGCATTATATAATGATCGATGGTATTTTTATTAGTTGCGTATAAGACTATAGATGGTGAGTTTTCTTGGAAGAGTTGGACTCTTTGTAGTTAAGTGTTTGTAAATATTATTCGGATAAGGAAAAACAGCTTCGTTGCGCAGGAAAATTCTTAAAGCTTTGATATTTGCGTGTGATTTTTCCCTCTTTCAACATCTTCAATTAATCGAAACGTGCACTGTATGCACAATCTGTTGACTGTTGTGACATCTTATAGTTAGACGTGCAAATCATGTATTTAGCATGTCTCTGAGATCTGCTGTATTTTGAGAAATTACGTGAATAAACGAGTTACGTTACCTTACAACCTTTCGTAATCCACAAATCCAGGTACTAGGCGTGGTAAAGTATTTATTTTGTACAAAATAGATTCACCTTTTATTTTATATCAATCTTCAACCTTGTGATATGTTGGGGTTGAATAAAAGAATAGATTGTAATGGAACTCAGTGCTAATTATACTTGCTAACATCTCACCTTTATTTTTGATTCTTTTATTATTTATTAATCTTAGAATTTAAGTAATGATACGTTAAAAATGTTACCAATTTTCCCTCCTTTTTAGTTGTGAAAAAGGCATTGCTTTGATCAATACTAATTAAAGAATAGATTAGTTGTAATAGAAGTAAAGCTTCCACTTAGTATTTGATATTGTTGGGAATCGGTGAAAGTTAAATTTAAAGTTGAACTCTATTCTAAATATACGCTGTACTACAAGGGAATCATGTATTACTATAAAATATAATGATTTCTTTAATGAAATGTTCTATTTTCGGGTGTTACTGAAGTATAATGAATAGTAATAATGGAATAGAGATGTCAGTTGGGAATTATGCATCGTTATAAGTCCAATATACATCTGGCCGCCTCCTCCATCAGGGTTTCTTCTCCATAACGTGCAGAAGGGTCGCAATCACACAATATCGAACGACAGTCGCACTCAGGAAAATCAACTCCTACCTCACGCACCAGATCTGCCGCCTTCACTTTTAAAACCGTATAAAAAAGAAGCCCATTCGTCGAATTTGCCTCAGTTAGCGAACGCCTAACGCAGGGAAGGAAAAATAAGTCTCCGTTTCCCTGACGACATCCTCCCCCACTCTCTTCATCAACCCTCCCCCCTTCTAGAGAAGATGTCGTCAACGGGCCCCTTCAACTCGTGCCACCCCCCTGAAAAACCTTTTCGTCTCGTGGGAGTGGTTCCCCATTCCCACCCACGCTTACATCGCCCCGAATCTGAGTGAGCTAACTCACCAGGGTGTCTTCCCCACCTACATTATTGGACCCTCTCGATGTTTCTAGAATGGACTCCCCCAAGGAATTTTGCCGTCGAGTTTTAGAGGGTGGCAGCTCGTATAACGTATATCAGGTTGTGGTGAAACCAGTGTTTTCGACGTCCTTAAAAATACAAGGTGAAGAAGATTCATGCGTTAGATGAGGATGTATTACTGGTAGCTGTGTTTAATTATGTAGAACCCGAAGTTGGTTTTATGTTTTTGACGTTTTCGTGTGAGTAAATCTGACGCTGAGGTCCTGGGTTCAAATCCCGGCGTAGGAGGAAAATTTCCTCTCTTGGTGTGTATGTTTGTGATCGTCCGTTTTTAAGGTCGCATTAAGAAACGCATTCTAACTGTCCAAAAGTAGATGTTTAAGTGGTCTTTGAGAATAAATTAGAAAAATAAATAAATGAAGACTAAATTTGTTTTACGTATGTATCAAACTCACTGTACACGTAATCTTCGTATCTCACAATAGTATATAGAACTAAATACGATCTATGAATTAAGTATTCCATTTCAAAATCCATTTTTTGAATGTTTTCTTAATATCACTGTATAGAAATCATATACTCAACAAATCTACTCTTAACATCCTATACGTCAACAAGATTATCACTTTTAAGACTTATCTAGTCTTTCTGGTCCCATCTGTACTTGTGTCTTACATATTTATTTATTGTTTCCGAACACCCAAAGAAGTTTTTCTTCGTCATTAGGTAAAACTATATCGTCCTTCATTAATCGGTAATATAGTTTATGTCGTGTTCAGTGAAAACCCAATATTTCTGTTTTCTACTTCGTTTTACGGCCCTACCTCTGTAACTGGATTTTGCTTTTTTCTTCGGTAGTTTGTTTTGCATTAATGTATCCGTTCTATTGCTCATTTCCAAAGTGTTTATCTCTTTTAGAACTCGCAAAGTAATTCAGAAAATCCCCGTTACAAAGTTTAGCGGTAAACATGAAGAAAAAATCTTTGTTCGGCGAAGGAAACGGTGTGAAATTTGCAAGTTTAGACCTCATTCGACGGTCAGAGTGTGCTATCTAAATATTTATTACCAGCTGCATAATGGTGGGTTTGAGTCATAATGATCGGGAAGGAGTGGCAACTAACGGGAAAGTTGGAATGGATAAATCTTCACCCCCGAGTTGGGAAAGCCCAGTCGGTTAACGGAAGTGAGAAAGCAGTTTGCGAAAGGCATCGGAATCCAGATGTCTCACTTTCATGGTGAAGGAGGACCTTGGTTTGAGAACTATAGTGGGACATGATTTAATCTGCCTCGGAAGAAATTCCGTTCATTATTTTTTGTTGTAAGATTTTGCGCTAGTTTTCAAGGTGAACATATCTTCGTTGGAAAGCATTCTTCCCGGAATAATTTTCTCTCAAGTTCATCGAGTTAAAAGTAATTGGTCTTTCTTTTGAAGTGGCCCTTTTATTTATTATTGTCTTTAAATAACTTACCAATGCCAAAAATTTCTTATCTCTCGGTAGAAATGGCGTGGCATGTTCATACGTTTATATAGATCTTTCGTTGTATAATTTATTTTCAGAAAATTAATCGTTATTCGTCTTGTGAAGATATTAAATAAACTTTACATGTGAACATTATTCGGAGATAATCTACTTAAATGTATTCACGTGAAGTTTACGTAAATATTTGATGGCGTTTCATATTAAGACTCTACATCCTTATTTCTACCATTGTGTGTAAGTAAGATTTTTATATGAATATATAGCTATTTACGTGACTGTGATAAAATGTTTCAAACGATGTACGAAGATCATTCCAAGGTAATCAGATTTGCAGTTAACATTCTTTTATTTGGTAGGAATACAGTTTAGTTTCTAAAGTAGCGCAGCACTTAAATCTATTACTTTCATTGATAATATTTACAATTTTGTTATCAATTTAATCATTTTAATTCCAAATCATTCTTAATTCAATGGGAGATTATTCTGAATGTTTTATTCTTCTTTATATTCTTTCCTTTCTTGTATCATAAATGCAGCACTTTTATCTTCCAAAACGCCCCTTTCTCAATTCACACGCTTTTAACATACGAGCACGTGATTATCGTCGTCTCGACGAAAAAGAGAACGCGTTCGAACCTCTTCTGATTGCAACCGCCTCGTACGAGAAATCTCGAACTCTCGGGGCTCAAGATTTCGCACGTCCTCTCATTGTTTCTCGTATCCTCTTTGGCGGCGAACCCTCTCATTGTTTGCACGGAAAGAGTGGATCCATTAGCGTGATGAGCGCCCTTCATCGAACCCTGGCCCCTCCACCAGCCAAAGGGGCGCCGGTGCATAACCCTTCGAGGTGTGACTCTCAATTTTTCTCCGTAAATAAAAGATTACGTCTTCGGATTGTTTTCGTCTCGCGGAATCTTCGCGAGACCTCCCAGAAAGCGATGTTTTTTGGCCTTCGGGCAAACAATGGATCGTACTAAAGCGTGTGGAGTCTTCTGTCTTCGTCCTCGACTTCTGGGAACTTTATGGAATTTTAATACGTTGCGAGGCGAAGTGGAAAGAAACTCGACCAAGGAGGAGATATGAAAGGGTCTCCAAAGTGTAGAAGAAAGGTTGGATTGTTGAGATTGTGTGGAAGGTACTGGGTTCGATTCCCCGTCACCTTTTGATTGCTTGACACTTATCTTTTATTTTACGAAGAAGGGATTTTATATAGGTGTTTTGATTTAAGTTTGGGTAGAACGGTTGTGTTGAAATGGGAATTGTATAATGACTGTCTTGAGATATATCACCTCCTTTTTTATAATTGCAGTAATTTAGTATATTATTTTTATCGTTACCTTTATATGCTGTATTCTCAGTCTGGAATCTTAAATGTACCTTACGCTACGTATCCACTTATGCTTAGTTCTTATTGTCATAAGGTATCTTATCTTTTGGCATATATATACTGATAAAAATTAATCTGATGAAACGTCCCTTTGTAGAAAGACATCTTCGAAAAAGAATAAAAAACTTCGTAACTTCCACAAGTTTTCACGATCAAATCAAAATTCACGATCGGTTTCGTCACCGTGGTGACCAGAAGATGTCATCGCGGTGACGTAATCGTTCGTGACTATTATACTCTTGTATAAATAACAAAATTTCTTTTGTTTTTTGTCGATGTAACATGATTTTTAGCTTATATATAATCGTTTTATAATGAATTTTTGATGCAATTTTGTTTAGAATCAATAGCAAAAGAAGATTTAATGATTCGTTTTGAGCACTTGAACTTAAACTCAACCTTTATGACCAAATCCACGTAATTTATAGACTGCCCTTTCCTATCCATTTACAGATCTATTTCTGTTTTCATTTTCTTTCAAATCACGCTGTTTATCGAAAGAACCCGTTGTTTACCCTCCAAAGTGGCCGTTTGCGATAGTTTCGGATAGCTCTTCTCTCTCTGCAGATAGGATCGATCCATCCCATGGAAGGATCGCCTTGGAAATTGTTTGAGTGATGGGCAGAAAGTGACCGAGAATAGCTTCAGAGGAAGATGTTACTTCCAGTGCCCTCCATAGGTTTTTTTTTATTTAAGGGTTACTCTAGAAACGGGTAGGAACATCCCATCTACTAATGGAATGAGGCATGTCGGCGCATGGAAGTCGTAGGCTAATGAAATTTCCCCTTCGTCTACAAAGGGTTGTCCCTTCATCATCCAAAGTAAATGCGGCGTAGACTCCTTTTTAAAATAATCAGTTTAAGCTCCGCTCTCTATTTCTATCCAAGCATCGGGGGCTTAAAAGGTTCATAAACTCTCCAAGAGTTCTACAGTTCTACTTGGAGGAAGTTTTGAGTCAGAAGTAGACCCTTTTTATGTCTATAGATGTAATTTTTGTAACCTCTCGAGTGGAATTCTCTTGCTCTTTCATCCGCAGGTATTTTAATCGAGCTTCAGAAAGTTATTTCTCTCTCTTTTCTCCTATCTCCAAATCTAACACTCGCGGAAAAGAGTTTCAGGAATTTCGTCTTTCAAGGAATAAGGTTCCGAAAAAGTTGGGAAGAATTTCGGACCTTTGAAGGGAATTTTAATTTCTTGAGAGTTGTCGAAACTAATCAAGGGATTCTTTCACGAGAGTAACGTGGTTGGGTTCTCGTGTAGACAATTGTATGGGTCAAGTGAAGCCGTTCTGCTTTATTGTCCCTCTTTTCGTACTGCCTCGAGTTTTTATGCAAGAGTGGGTGCTTCATCGCGAATGTCATTTTTCCCGCAACAGATGGTTGTACGAATAAAGCAGGACCTGGTTTCCGCGAATAAAAGTAGCTGGAATTCAGCTTCCCAGTGGAGAGGTCGATGCTAAGGAACAAGCGCAACAGAAAGTACATAAAAAGGGAGAAGTATATATGACGCTCACCAAACGTCAACTATTGTAGCTTCTCTTTTTTGTATTTATACGAAATTCATTTAAATTTATTGAAATGTTAATTTATTAGTTCATACTTTAAGATAAAGTAGTTTAGACATTTTACAATTACGTATTTAATACGTAATGGGTAATTTAAGTAAATAATGACAGTGCAAACGATCAAGGTTGATAGAGTAAACATTTAAATTTTATCACGGTTTTCTTATTCTTTTATCATAATTTACAATGTTTTAGAATACAGCGAGTGGATTCAATGATTAACCCTTTTACTGCCAGCCCATTTCAGGTGGGATGTGCGAAGACTGCCAGGGCTATTTTCCGGAGTATGAAGGATTTCAGATTCTAAATTATTTCAGCTACTAAACTTTATTTAATTCATCTAGATTTTTTCCCAATGCTAAAGATATATTTATAGTTTAGAACCATAGATGGATTATGGGGGTTTACTTAAATTTTCATAAAGAAAAATAATAACAAAGTAATTATAATATATGTAAAAACCCAAAATTCTCCGTTTTTTTCACTTTGTGATGTATAAAATATTATATACGTGGAATAAAATTATAATAGTTTTTGATATTATTTAGTTTTCTCACCCGTGGTAAAGTTTGATAGTGATAAAACTATTTTTGCCAGAGATATAAAATATTTTATCTGACTCTACACTCACGGTCCCATCAGCTAGCGCACTTACGCTTATGGAAGCATTCACCAAGAAGTCCTTTTTTGCATTTTCCACACACAGTTCTGCATCTTTTTCTTTATTTTATTCCTTTTTTCCTCTTATTCTAGACACACAACAGTTCTTTTCTTTTTCATTTGGCAATTTTATAAGTTTTTTGAGGTATGTCTCTGAAGATCCGGGTTGCATATCTCGGTTTTGCTTGTATAAAAATAGGCGGGCCAAAAATGAATATTTACTTATCTAGCTGGAAACTGACACTCTAAAACAAATACTTAGAGCCACAAGAAAACAGTTCAGCACGACTTGCGACATACACGAAAGATAATACTGTGCAGGATGACGCGGGCCCGAAGTAACGAAAATATCCGGACGAATTAACGAGGAAAGATCACTGTAAAATATCAAGATGTATCGCAAGGTAAGGTGAAACCATATAAGTTGGATAAAGTAAGCAGTAGAGATACAGCACATGTGTATTAAATGAGACGGCAGCCGTTGAAATGGTCACAATCACGAAATAAATAGTGTCAAATAAGTCGGGCCGATATATCGGCCCGCTGGCAGTAAGAGGGTTAAGCTGCATAACCTTTCCCAGTATTTTGCGTTCCGGTAAGAAGTAAATACAGACGTGTATTTTATGTACAAATCTCCATGTCCGTTATATGATAGATCACGCTTTTTATAGTTTGAGAAATGTTTGTTTTGTTTGCTGACGTAAATATTTGAATATTTACGTATTGTAAGAAATTTGCTGAAAAAATATTCGTGGTGAACATAAGCTTAAAATACGAAAACATCTGGCACTCGCGCAAATAACTTCCTTATTTTAGAAAGAATAATAAGTAGTGCATTCGTTACGTTTTTTTACGTTTCGTAAATTTGCTTAACCTTCATTAAACTGTGAATAGAGGTGCGCTGCGTGTCGTTCATTTCCCTCCAAATGGATCTTCTTTCGCGAAAAAGGCGGCCTTTCCGCTTGTAAATGTCAAGGAAAAAAAATCCCTCAATTTTTTCTTCCTTCGTAAGGCGCCTTACATTCTGACGTCATCGGGCGCCAAGTCGCCCCCGCTGCTACAGTAACGGGACTGCGGAAATATTGCTCTCATTGCCATTCGCTCGCAACGATATTAAACCCACGGCAACCTGCGAAATCTCTCCCCTCACTCCACTACTACCCCTCGACCCTTTCCTCATGGAACAACGCCCTCGTTAAGGGGATCTGATTGAAGGCGAAATGAGATTTCCTCGCGCCATCGGTTGCCATCAAAGAGGAAAGAGTATATCGCACAAACACCCCACAGGTGTCCGAGTCTTTTTTTCCTCTCAGAATTCCCTTTCAAGGCCCTCCTCTCTCGATAATTGCACTCCCATAGTGCGGTTTTGAGGTCGCCACATTTCAGGAAGTGCAGTCTGTTTTGGATGTTCTATCTCTCTCTCTAGGTTCGATTTTTTTTCGGTCTAACCGCATAGATTTACATCAGCTGGTTCCGCGAATTATGTGGGCTTATGGGTATTAACAGGGTGTTGTCGTGTCGTAGATCTAATGTTCTTATGGGGAAATGTTTGGATTTATAGGGTGTAGAGTCAGAATGAGTATATTATATTGTATTAAATAATAAATGTATTTTGCTCTGATAACATTTCGCTACTTTAGGCATAACAAAAATAATATTTAATGCAGTTTTTATATAGTGTTATTATATCGAAAGTAGTTTTTTTGCCCAAAATTTACGTGAATAATATTTGACACCAGCTTAACATGAAACAAAGTTTTCTATATAAGATGATTCTAATCTGTCGCAACTAATAACCCGACGCAAAATATATTACTGTAAAAATAATTTGTAATATTTTATTGGTATGGCATAAAGAATTAGAGAATCGGAATTCTGCAAATTAACGATATCAAATTGTTATTACGTTAATGAATTTTATAAAAATCGTATTTTTACTGTTGCTAAATGTTTTATATAAGTATATTATTGTTTCCTATGATTTGTATCCGTATTCATGTATTATCTCAGGTTGACTTTGAATGTATTCTTATCTGTGTTTCTTTTATTTCAGGTGAGTACCACTGTATTTCGAGATTACTATCTGTCTGCGACAATCGCCGATTGGTGAGTCTTCTAAACAATCGTACTTGGTAATTCAGTTACGTGCGGATGGACCAGAAACCTCAAGGTTTCGGTTAGTTTTGTAATACATCTGAATTGCTCCAACGATGATGGAGGGTTATGTTAATACACTCCTGAAATTTTCCTAAATTTTTTCTTGGAATACTTTCTCTACTGCTTATAGACTCATTTTATATGCTGCTCATAGTTTTAGGGTCACATTTCGCTTCAAAATGCATTAAACGTGATCGGATTTTACACAGCGAATCTATCCGATAACAGCTACATTCTTCCTATGTTTTCTCTCTATCAGATAGGGAAGGCATGCTTGAAATTAAGCACGTAGCCCTAACATTCCAGGGGTGAAGTAAAAAATGCGTAACCTAAATAGAATTGTTTGTACCTGCGCTGAAATTTGAGCGTTCGCTTTTTTGTATGTTCAACGATCTCATCGCGAATGCATGATTGGTATACCGGAATTTTGCAAATTGTGCCTATGCGGAAAGGTTTTTTACTTTTGTAGTTTATGATTGTGTGTGACCTGAAATCGGGCTAATAAAAAATATTACGGTTTCATTTTAGAAAGAAGTGTACTCATAGCTTCTCTTATCTTATCTAATTGTTTTTAAAAATGATTTTCTACCTTGTTTATAGTAATTTTCATAATTTTATTCATATGTTAATAAATTATTAACGTATTGTTTTATAGTCTGAAACGCGTTTTAAGAAATCCGGTCATGCAATTATCTGTAAATTGTAGAAGGCCAATTTTGACGTAAGCGTAACATTTTTTCGTGGTACTGTTTTGTTTAGGAATTTCTTATTGAACTAAATTTGATTCAAAACAGTTCTTCATGGAAACGAAGTTCCTGGAAATCGAACCCAGTTGTTTTAATTTCGTCTTGGATATTACAACCATTTAATTATAAAATTACGACCATATCAAATCTCGATTCGTCTATGTCAGTATGATATATTCAAATAAATTTGTAGAAACTATATTAGTTGGTTTTTCGATACGGAAAATATCTTACGTAAACCTTTTCTTATGTTCCTTTAGATTTGATATAAAATACTACAAGGAATGTGGGACTCTTCAATATGTATTAAACGAGAGATTCAGCTTTTATTCTATTCAGTAATAAAGCCCTCCTTTCTGTAATATAGAATTCCAAGCAGATTTAACATTCAGCCATTTTGAGGTTAGCTTTTCCATTCTTTGCGAATTCGTAGATATATATTCCGAACAACTCCTTTGTTCATCTGTGATTCTATAGAGAGAATGCCCTACTTCGTGATCTGCAATATACGGGTAATCGTGAAAAATGCTTTCCCCCCCAAAGTAATTAAATATTAATTAGTAATACCTGAAGGTTTCTTCATAATTGCGAAGGGTTATTTATATTAATGTTCTCGGAATTTTTAACCCTTAGCCTATGGTCCGTGTATCATTACTTCGTGTTTACTCGGGCTTCGATATTTTATACGGCAACAATGATACTATTTCCAGGGTTACTCTTTACAAAAGATAGTCTTCGGGTCCCTATTTCTAAAGCCATTCAGGATTAGCTCCCGAGTGTACATTCGTAAGTAGGGTCGTGAATCATTTACGAAGCGTAGCACGTTCGTCATTCAAGTGTTGAGGAATGGCTTTCAAGTCCCAGGGCCTAGAAGTAGCAAATTATTCAAAGTTTATTCGGCCTAATGTCAAGGTTGTTCGTAATACTCGAGGCTAATCCGACCCTATCAGAGTAGATGGAAAACGGGATTTATTCTTTGACCTATTTTCGTGCTTTTATAACTTCGGAGCAAAGAAGAGCTCATCAAAAAAAGGACCAATTTGTTCCGGAAGAGCGTGATTTCACGGGGTTCTGGATGATTGCGTAAATGTGCAACGTAAGGGAATGATGCAGAAAAACCACGGTAGCTTGAAATTAATGATTATACGGTTTTTAATGGATAATTTCATCCGTCGATTACTCCTACCATGAAGTCTAGTTCGAGTGGGTTTTAAAAATCGAGATATATTTTCTGTAAGTTAGGCTGTTTGGTTGGGATTGATGGTTTTGAATTCGGAAAGTAATGTATTGAAATTGATAATTTTGCGATGAAATACGATGAAATTAATTTGAAAATATTCTAAAAATTGTTACGAAAAAGTGCTGTCGGAGTTTATATGTTCTGCCTATTTTCGCAAGGTATTTCTTATGTTTAGGTATCTTAAATGTGGTGCAATTTTCATCATATTTTTATAAGATTATATATTAATTTAGAATCATTATTGTTTAATATAATATTTAATGTACACGATGCTAAAATAGTTCTAAAAAGTAAACCAGATTTTTTTATACGTGAAAGCAAGACAATCACTGATCTACGTAAATTCACTGTACCATTACGTATGAAAATTAACTCATTAATTAGCTATTACTCGTTAGACCATGCTTCATATAGTATAGTTTAATTTAATCTACTATAATATCTACAAAAATCAAACCTTAATTGTAAAGATATCTGTGCTTTAATAATATACTAAATATGTTCAATTTCCCTAGCTAAAATAAATATAAATAAATAAATTTGAAAAAACTTAAGTGAGAAACTATTGCATTTGGAATTCCTCAATGGCATTTGTATTAAAATAATTTTTTGGATATTTTTCGTGCTTTGTAAGACTTTAATAAAAGAATTATGCCATATCTCCTTTAGCATCGATAGAGATCAATAGCGATGTTAAGGATCGTACAGACGGCCTACATTAAGCCTTCTGCCGAAGCGACAATCTCGCGGTCAAAGGGTTAAAAACCCTCGGTTTTCTTAAGGAGCCTTTTGCAGCTAGAAATTGAGCGGTCTATTTTTAAGCGGTCATGTTATCTCCTGGGAGACCACAGCTATGCGGAACTTTTCTCGATTGGATAATTCTCGGTCGGTACCCCACACACTCAAGCCAAGGGATTATCCTCCGAATTCAGCCCATGACGCAAGTGTACGTATTTATCAGGTTATAGTTGCGTTCCGAGAAACCCAACGAATGATGATTCCATAAGAGATCAACATGTATGACGTTTGTTTATATTCCCGTATGGGAAGGATTCATATGTTTTCCAGTGGTTTTGTTTATTTTATTTATTGTAGCTCCTTGCTTTTGTGTCTGTTTGGAGGCTTGTAACTGAGCGAAGAATTAAGAAATTCGTGTGTAGTTTAACATCTTTTATTTCTGTTCTAAAGAGTAAATTTTTTATAATATTTGTAAGATTTAGCTTTTATATCGTCAGTGGATATTCTATGTTGTAATTAGGGAATGATATTCTTCTATATTTATTCAAAATTTAGAAATTCTTACGTATACAACTGTTAAGATATACATCTCTACATTATGGAAATCGTTGAGATCCCTTCCTTTAGCAAATGATATTGTTACGAGAATTAAGTCCATGCTCTTTTCGGAAGATATTATCATTCGTCTCGAGAGACAGAAATCGTCTTCATATTCTCATCCTTTCGCGGAAAACTCGAGTTCTCTTCACACAAACGACTTTAATTAAAACCCAATTTATTTTTCGATCCCAAACCTCGAAAAGAAAGAAAGATTTTTACGAGCTCATCTGCAGCTTCCTTACTTCCACACCCTTTCTCCATTTTTCCTCTCCGTTAAGCTCTTCGTCCCGACTTTTTCCGTCTTCTTCTTTCAGTACTAATCCAGGGAAGTCGTCGGAATTTATCGCGTACCCTAAAGAGAGTTAATTTTCCGGTTTCCACGGAGACCACGCCGATCGCACTCTTTTATAATTGGAGGATTTATCTCGTGGCTAAACAAGAAGTCTTTTCCAACTCCGAGGCGCGTTTATTTTCGACAAAAGATTCTTCGTTTTTCTTTTGTTTATTTTTTCGTTTTTATTTTGTTTTTCTTTTCGTTTTTCATTTTTTTTGAGAGTATCTCTTTCTGTTGCTAAGGGATCGGTATAAGGTAACAGTACGAGAACTAGTGGAGCAAAATTCAGAGAATGGGGTGACGAATGGTAAAAATAAGTGGAACGGTATGAGTTCCAGTTTTCGGAACTTCTGAAGGGGTACAGAACTGTAAGGGAGTGGTATAATACAGATATAATTATTATATTTTTTGTTATTAAATTTTTGTTTGCAGAAATTCCCCCTCTACGTGAAGAGGCAGTAAGCTTCATTTATAACTGAAGTTTTTTTTGCGAGTATTTTATAGAGATAATCTTCACTAATTTTTCTTTCCAAAGACTTACGGAAATCTTAAATGCTTCGCTTTTTGCATTTAAGATGTAGAAGAAGCAATTAAAGTGGATTGGATTAAAGTGATTTTTATTATTACTAAGATCTTAAAATTTGGAATTTCGCAGCAACTTTGCCTTAAGGCATAAATGTATCATCTAGGTATACGAATATGCATTTTCTAAGATGAAAAGCAAGTTAATTTAGTGTACTACGTAGTTTCTCCTTTGGAAGTATTTTTATGAGCTGAGGAGATGCAAGGGAAAGATACATTTAATTATTCTCTGTCAATCATACCTCAGTAGCTTGAATTTTGAATAACAGACTTTTGCATTTGGAAGAAAATTTACATGAAGTTCCAAGTGTTTTCTTGCTCTACTAAAACATAAACAATCTTTTCAGCTGCATTTTTATAAAGTCGATTCTTTCATAGTTTACTGCAAATAACTTATATTCTATAAGTTATAAGATATTAGCACCCTATCTGGCTCTCTTACTCGATTAAAGCGTTTGCGTCTAACTCACTAGTAATTAATCATTTAAGCGTGATACCTGGTCGTTTGCGTGATTAATTAATGAAAAGAGATTCTGTGTACACTTCTTTACCTTAGTATATCGCTAAAGTTTAAGAATGAGAACTAAAGAATATTCTTTCGGTCGTGTGGGAACGGTACGCTAAAAAGTAAAAAAAAAAAATTTCCCCCAATCATCTGCTCCAGAGGAGGGAAAGTGTTTCCATTCGCGAAAACACAATCGTCACTCCATGCAGAAAGCGCGTCATTCAAACTTCCCCATCGTCGTCATTTACAGCTTCCGATCGCTAATTGAGCCACGTTTATAAAAGGGAGAAATTCCACCCCCGTCAAAACAGCCGCACGTTTTCCCCAAGAACGTCTCCCCCGCGTTCTTTCGTAAAGAAACGCCGTTCGGCGCAAAAGCGGCGTAATTCTCCCCCGTCGTAAATTGGATTTCCCGCTGAAATTCCGTCTCGCGTCTCGCTCGTCTTTTGTTTCATTTTTTCAACTCGTCTTTCCATTTCCTCGTTATAAACACGTTTTTCGCAGCGCACCCTTTTTTCTTCTACCCAAAAGAGCTTTTTCCCGTTTCTTTCTAAGTCGCCCCATCCAGTACGGGATTTTTTTTTATTCGCGTCTTGTACAGTTTTATTTTTGGTCGAATCCTTTCGCGAAATATGTTTTCACGCCGTCGGATGCACTTACGCCCCCCATATCTTCCGGGAGGATTTTTTTTGGTCGTTTCTGGTGCATGAAGCCCTCAACGAAAGGTGCGGCGTGCTTCCCTGCACGTGTGAATGCATCGGGGTGATTATTCGGAGTTGCCACTTGGCGATTCAAACGCTCAGTATTTTGTATCCCTTTTTTAGGTTCAGTAGGGAGCTTTTTGTTCACTGTAAGCCTGTTTCTCTTGTTTTTTGCGGTTATATTCCTTATTTATTGGAATCGCCGATTTTATTTATAGCGTTTTTATTATAAAATTCAAATATACATTCATTATATTCGTTACAAAATGTACACCAATGATTATTTCTTCGGTATAGTTGTTTTATTCAAATATTTATGATTTCCTGTGAATTTAAGATTAGATAATTAGTTTGACGCACTTTTGTTAGGACATTTGAATGAATTCAACCATCAAATGGGGGAATCATTTGAATATATCCTCTGGAAATGTTGCTCGTTATTATATCGAATAGATTAATGCTTATGTTATTAATTCTTCTTTGAATAATTGTGAATATATTACGAAAATGTTAAAGCGAACAAAACCATGTTTAGGAATTTAAAAAATTATCCGCCATCATATAGGAAAGGGAATTTATTTTGAACATGAAATACCTCCGAAGTTCGTGGTATAATTTGCTAGAAATATTTAGTTTTGTTCCTAAAGGGCGCTTGGAAAATTGGAGTTTTAAAAAGAACTATATCCTCTTCTAGACATAGTCCAGCCGCGGCGGTTTGACAACCAAACATCGTCTTCTCACATGTTCCGCTTTTATTAGCACCGAATAGCATCGTTTGTAACCGTCTTGTAACGTCCCAAATAGAATTCCCCTAGTTTATCTCTAGCTTTAAAATCGTTGTTAAAAAGCTATAAAAAGGATTGTATTTGTCTCCTTTTCTATCTCCGAATCCGTTTTTCTTCTGCGAGTGGATCCACGCCACCTTCCCAAGTTTCCCCTTCCCATCGCACGCTATTTTTAACCTACTTTCTTGATTGAAAACACGCTCCCCATTCCGCCTTTTATCGTAAGAGTTTCGCCATAAATTAGACTGCAACTGTTTCTAGTTAACCGTCTTAGAAATATGGTCCCAAAATAGAATAGTGTACATCCCGCAAAGTTACGTCAATTTCCTTAATATATAGGTCGTGTCAGAAGAAGTGAATTGAATTAGTTCTTGCTAAGGTTCATTCTCGGAAAAAGGTATTAATATTTTATTATGGAAATTGCATTCTTGACGGGAAGTTCAGGCGGTTTATTTCTTAGAATTTCAATTTTCGTTCGGATATCGTAAGTTATTAGTTGGTAGTAATCATTTTTGAACTCGTTCTTTTTCTGGGTCACAGGAAGTTTTTATCCTCCTAACAAAGTTTTTATATTAAATTTGGTTTATTAAAACAGCTCTTGTTCATTCCCTCTAACAATTAATGGCTTCACAATGTGTTTTTAGAATAGATATAATTATATCTAATGCAATATCTATTCTTTTGTGATACATTTTCTGTGTGTGGATTGGTCATAAATACTGCAAAAATAGTGATTAATGGTATTTTCAATGTTATTAATGTTTTATGTAATCCAGTACTTTAAATGTATGCTTTTAATTCTTTATGTCCATATTCTGTATGGATTTTCATTATTCTTCTGTACCTAATCAAAGAAAGAAATGAATTTTCTAAGTACTAACTCATTTTGAGGGTCAAGTATTAAGTCAGCGATCATAATTACGAGATACGGTTGTCGTGATCCAAGCCCATAAATTCATGCAAATTCGTAGGCAATTTTAGTCACAGCGCCGTGTAATTTCTGGCAGAAGCTCCCTCTGTATCGAAATGAATGGCATGGAAACTGGATGAGTTTCACAGTGGCAGCTTCTTTATCACGTCAGACTCATTCTGGAATCCCTCGAATTGGGAATAATTGAAAAGGAGAGGCATTCGTTTCTGTCTCTGTTTCAGAGCGAGATAATGCCTCTCCTACGGTCACTATCTATACATCCCGAAGCCGGTTATCGATCAACGTGTACGAGTTCTCGTTCCGTCTCTCCCATTGAAGGCGGTGCTTCCAGTGAAATGGTTGCAGCATACCTTCCAAAGACGTCTATGGAGGTGCTAGAATTCCCCCCATTGTTGCTCCCGAGTTAAACGGATGCCGCTCGGGTTCACACCTGTGTAGCTTCTAGAGTGGGGCCCTGAAGGGTCTCTTCGCCCCATTTGACGCTGTCGAATGGGTTCTCCCCCACCCCCAAACATCTTTCTCTCTCTTTCAATCGTAGTTCGATCGGAATTCCTGCCGTATTGCTCCAGCATACTGATCTGGAACCTTATCCAGGCTCGTTGATGTGTTTCATTCGATACGTTGTCTTGTTGCTGTTTTATAGCACGTCTCGCTTCTAGAAGTTGCTGCCTTAAAGTTGGTTTAGGGTTTGTTTGTTTAAAGGTTTTTTTTACGTCCCTTACGACTTACTCTTCGACTCATGCTATTTTTATTTTTTTATTTTATTTTTACGTACCAATGTCTTTTTTTCTGGGTTTTAAAACTCTCTTGGAATATTTCATTTTTTTTGTAATTGTCATCTTTAAGGGACCATTCCCAGTATTGGAGTTACTAAGTAACTTGTCTTATGATACTAGGGAAGGAGTAGATTCTTATTTTTACCCTTTCTTATATTTTAATGGTTGAGAGGAAAGAATAGATACCTAAATTTCCTGATTACGGTAATTTATAACGGTGTTACTTAACTAGAATTCATGCACACCTCTGTAAAAATTCATATTATTCTTTCTGTTACGTAAAAATTGAAATATTCTTCCTGTACTCTTTTACTAACCATATAATTCCGCGAAAGTGACAAAATAAAAAAGTTTTGCGTTAAACCGTGAATTATGGGTTCCTTTCGTTTGAGCAAGGAGTAAGAGCAAGCCCCGCTGTGTTATTATCGAGTAGATCTTCCCTGTTATTTGAACGCCCGTTCTCCTCTCGCTCTTTATTCCCTCAAATTTTCTTGCCACCGTATCGAATGAACATTTATTTCGTTGGGGTTATCTGCATTCTGGAGTATCACGTTGGGAATTCGACGTGGGATTCCTGAAACGTTTTGAATCGTTCCACTCTTTCCTTACGTTGCGCCATAACAAAGGCTCAGGATTTTTCAAATGTCTTCAGAATTCTTTCAATTTGGTAACAATATGAAAATCTCAGGGGGATTATTCGTCTGAGAAATTCGATTAAGTGATGAATTCCAGTAGCTTACTCAAGTAAAATATTTAGCGTTCTTAAATTGTTAACTCGTTATGGGTTTGAGAGTGATCCTTTTAATATAATCTAAATAAACAGTAATGTATTATTATAGTGTAGCTTAGTTTTTTTATTTATTAGTATTGTTATAATTCGGTATAAAGCTTATTATAGAGTTATATTTTGTATTATACCAATACTTTAATATTGATTTATAAGATGTAAGCATTCACTTTTGTATAAATTAATCGCATTCTTGCGAAATTATCTAGTTGCGTCCCTTAAAGAACGAGGGGCCAAGTTTGATGCTGTGTGGTACGTCCCGTTAATTTTACACGTCTAATAGTATTATTGTGTTTTCTATACCTCGAAATCGTTTCTATGATCAATTATTTGTTATTTTCATTAAGAGATCATTGTTATTTATCAATAAGAGATATAAAAATGTTTCATCAGACAAATCAATCAATCAAAGTTATGTATTTTCATTTATTCTTATTCACCTTCAGTAGATTGGCTTGATTTCTGTTCTTTGTGTTACTATGAGCTGTAACGCGCGATAACTTGGCCGTATCCGTAGAAACAGGTGGAACCAATTTATGAAAGTGCACCTTTTTTGTTCCCATTCAATATCCTTAGTCGCAAGTAACCCTTCATTCACCCCTTCGATAAAGAGAGAGAGACCAAGTTTCGTGCGAAATCATGTCTTCCCATTCCCCATAAAAGCATCCCCTATTGTTTCGGTAACTTCACCCTCTCTCGAGAAAATATGGACGCGATAAATTTTAAGATGGTCTCCGTGCGAAAAGCCAATCGATCGCAGGATCCCTTAAAAAGTTGGGAGTCGCAGGATACGTTCAAGAGAGCATCTGCCGTTTCCAACAGCGACGCCGGATAAAACATCAACAGTTTGGGAGGAGAGCGAAGAACGATTCTCTACGGAATTTTAATCTTTAGGAAGGAGAGACAGTGCATTAATCACAATCTGCATTTTTCACGACGAGAAAGCATCATCGAGGGTTTTTTTTTATCTGAACAAATCCTCGTCGCGAAGGGTTTTTCGCGCAGGGCTCGCTCATTAACGTGGATGTGAATAGTGAAAATCTCAGTCGAGTATGACTTCCTTAGTTTTGAAGGGCACACAAATCGATGGCGCTCTTTGTGCGAATTTTGTCAAGTGTGCGCGTTTTTGTTCATCGCTAAAAGTTGATGGCGCGAACGGGACTTCGTAATCGAATGTTTGGAGTTATGTGGAAATTTAATACGTGTGATAATGCTCGAGCGTCATTCGTTACATTCAGGACGATATGGGACACGTTTTTATTATTGGATGCGAATGAAGTTGAAATCTGTTGTCAGACTCCGTCGTATTACGTAAGTTAAACTCTGAAAATTACGATAAAACTTTTTTTAATGTAGAAGTAGTGCTCTGTATGTGGGATACAAGGCTCTTATTATCTGTTTTATATTTTTTTTTCCTTGTTTCATTTTCGTAATGAATATTTTTTGTATTCCCTATTGAGAGTATCGTATTTTATCATATAGTTCATGTCATTTATTATTGGGAAGATATTTCTATACTGGTAATTGCTTTCGTGAGAAATCGCTGGAAGATATGAATTGATTTTAGCTTGAATTAATATTGAATGAATAATGTTCTCAAGTTCAGTTTACAGTTTTCTCAAAATGGACTTGGTGTTAGCAATTATTTTTCCAAATCGTCTTCTTTTGTAAATTATGTGTTATGAATCCAACGTAAATACTTGAATCATGCTCAGTTATTTTTTCTTTGCTATCAGAAATATCGAATTTTTTGCGTTTTGTTCACTAGATTTTGTTTACTTTCAACTTTAACTCGAATTTGAGTTCAAATAGATTATTATTTAAATATTTTTTTTGTTGAGTATATGATAAATATTAATAAGAAAGTAGTAAACACTATTTGATTATGGTTTAAAATACGTATTTGGACTTGAATAGATTTAATTTTTAACATTGGAATATAGTTAGGAAATAGTAGGAAGAACGATCAGGATGATCATATTTTAGTATTCAACTTTGACAGAAACACTCAGCAAATAATCGTTAAATGTTTGCTTTAAAATAGATGACATTCACGCATTAATCCTCAGCTATTACATAACCTCATTGGACCTCGAGCTCATTAGTGCAAGACAAAGGTCGTAATTCGGTTTAAGAGTTACTCTCGGAACGAGTCGTAATATATTTTTTTCGCGACGACACAATACGCATCACAAACACGCTCTCTCACTCCCTGCCGCAAATGTTTACGCATCGCTTTCGCCATCGCCAAAGTGCGTCTTTCCGCTCGACAAACGAACCACGGAACCCGCATTTCGACGCATTTTCTCTTAATTAAGCCATTCGAGAAGAGAGGAGGATAATTACAGAGGCGTAGCGCGAATGCTCGCTTTAATTGGAATCTTGAGAAGAGAAAGAGGTGCACGTCGTGGTCTTCCTCTTCAAGTCTTGACAATTTGCGGGACACCAGTTTTGTTCCTTTCGCATTTTTTTGTAAACGACGCAGTCTCTCTCTCTCTCTTTTCTTCAAGGGTCACGGTTGGAACACGCCCTTCAAATCCCCGTGTCCACTGCGCTTGTAAACACGACGGAATAGTCTGTACCTTCGGGGTCGGGAAACTTTGTGTGGGTTTTTTTTTACGGCCCTCCTATTTACCGCTTTCGCGAAAGTTTACGATATGCGTCGGAAGTCGCGATAAATTTTTATTCCGCCGGTTCTCCTGAGGCGGAGAGGGGTTTTTGTTACGTGGTCCTTGGGTAAAGGAGTCGAAGTTCGGGCCGGAAATTACTCTGGCGAGAGGTTTTCGGAGCTGTGATGTGAAACTATTGGTTTTTGTTAGATTTTTATCAAGGTTTTTGGTAACTGATGTCGCCTCTTACAAGTGCTGAAGTCTTAGTGTTGTTGTATCTATCTTATTGTTTATACGTGGGAGAATCTTAAAAGGTATACCGCGTCTTTCTCGAGTAAGATTGTACTTTTTTCGGATAAACTTCTCTTACCTATGTTTTAAATATCTGTGGTTTGAATGTGAAATTAAAAAAAATGCTTTAATATTCCTTGATATTGTTTTGTGCCTAAGTGGTTGCATGATTGTAGAGAATAATTTTTGGCAAGTGTCTGTAGCTCTTTCTATTAGCTCTTTGATGATATACTTTCATTAGCGTAAAGGAAGTGGTTTATCTCTACATAGTTATAAAGAATGGATTAATTATTTAAGATAAAGTTAAATCTTATTCTTATATATCAGCGTTTCACTCCATTATTATTTCAGATTTCCGAGGAAATAAAACAATTGGAGCGCTATTTTCTAACTCTCGTGTTTTTTGTTTCAAATATCGGCTTCGTTATAAATACATATTAAGCAAAATATATAGATGTTATTACCAATGCCTCGTAGCTAGTAAAGGAAAGGACTAGAAATGTTCTGTATGCCCCTTTAAGTTACCATACACATTGTAAGATCCGACCTTTCTTTCAGTAATACCTCCGTAATCCTTTATGAAGACGGAGCGTTGAGTTGCTGCTGAGTAGTGATGCCAAAACTCTTGTGGTAAAGCGCGTAAGATACATTTTCCTCGATTCGGAAATCAGAATTCAGGGTAATCCCACTTTCGAACACAAGTTCCATTGTAACCTCACTCAGTTCTACACTCTTTCTACATCGTTCCTCAACTACCAACCTCACAAGGCGTGGAAGGAATCGGATATTCGCTGTTCTTCACATTCTAAGCATCATCGGCAATATACGAGAGTTCGTGCAGCTATGTTAGCCCTCCTGAGTCTGAAAAGGACGCGCGTTGTGTTTACGTGTTCCCCGAGGGGGATGTAGGATCAGAAGGGGAGAGAGCATAGGGTGGGGCTAAGTGACTCCCCTCTTCCCAATATCCTTTTCACGGCGTTCTCTGAATCATGTGGAAAATTCATCTGCGTAGAATAACCCGCTCGCTTCCTATGGTAAGTGAGGGAGGCAATCGCTATTTATCCCTTTGGATGCATTCATGAAGGGATGGACCATTGCTGTTGTTTTCTGTTGCTATGGAACACCTGCTTGCCTCTTTTTGGTTTTATTGTATGGAGGTTCCTTTTGGGGATTGATTCGGAGAAGAGAGCAATTTTTTTTAGATGTTTTGGCGAATGAAGTTTTGGAAGGAATATTTGGCCATAGCAAGGGTGTAGCCAGGTGGTCTATGTACTAGGAAGTCGTAGTGAAAGTTGCCTATATTCCAGGGGCTAGTTTACTAAAATTGACATTTCCCTATGTTGGTTGCTTATTGAAATTGTTTCGTTCAAGTAATAGAGAGATTTTCTAGATACGTTTTAATTACTGTTTTAGAATGAGGATGAACTCAAGAAGCTTTGGTTGATAGTTTGTTTTGATGAATGCCTACACTACAGGGGCTTTTACGTTGTATAAAATCAAGGTTCCTAGTGAGAAGGATAGAGGATACCTAGCAAATGTTTGCTTTAAAATATTTCCCCTTGTGGCGTCTTATGCACTAGGAACATTGTAGTATCATACAAAATCATGATAATAGTATGTATTTGGAGTAAAATAAGTTTAATATAGCTTTTGTTTATACTCGATTCTCTATCAATATCGGACGAATGATAATTAAAAACTCAACTATTTTAACAATTCCCGTTTTCTGTGACTCCAACAACCAAACTGATACGCACTTGTTAATATTCTTGATATCAAGTAGAGTGATTATCTCACTTGCTTGCCCAACTACAGCAGAGTATCTGTTGAGGATATATATCTTAAATCGTCTAAGTTTAGTATCCATCCCTCTCGACTCCCGTATTTGGATCGGTACACATGGCTTGGGTGCACTCTATCGATTACTTCTGTCGCAAATTCTTTTCTTCCGATTCAAATCGAGAATTTAACCCCAAAATAGTTTAATATTAAATTAACAGTTAAAAAGTGTATAGGACGATGAATTTGCGTGTTAATAGTTCAGGATGTGTTTTTCTAAACGTCACAAACTATAGGGGAGCACAGAAACACCCCGTAGACTGTCTGGATCCGGCCTTGCCCGCATGGCTGGCCGCCCAACGCCACGCGCGTGTCGCTTTGTTTTTGTTTTCGACTCGCTTCGTAATTGCGGCACGGAGACCGTGGTTTTCCCGCCTCCCTTCAAAGGGATGCTGGCTGAAGGTGTTTTTATCATTACGGGACTAATTTTGGATGGGTTTATTTTTTTATCACGGGGATGCGTGACCCTGAGGGTGACCCGGGATTAATTAAGGCGTAGGTAGCAGTCTGAAACGCGACGAGTTTTCAGCGCCCCTAGCGGTCTCCAATTCAATGTACGTTTGTATGTTTTTGACGGTTACGTCGGGGGTATTACTATCGTGTCCCATTCGATTTGATGTGTCGGGAAAACTTTTTTTGGTGTCGTGGAGTTGTGTCCGAAATACATTTTATGTTTTCATGTTCTTTTAAATTAATGGTTTTATGCTATGTGTATCTTTATATTATATGTCGGTCCGGGTTCGAATCCCGTTATTGGTTCTTTTATAATGAAGTGGTTAGGTTGACCAGTTGCTATGACAGACTGTATGTTTCAATTTCCCCGGTTTCTATTTTTATTTAATCAAACGGTTAATTCGTTTTCATTTTTATAAGAGAGGCTTCAATTTATTATATTCTTCTGCGTCATGTTATTCTGTACATTTCTGTTTTGGTGAGACTGTTAAATGTAAGTGTTAAGATCATAAGAATCGTAGTTAGTTAAATTTTTGTGTACGTGAACTTGTAAATGAATCAATTATGTATTTTATTTTCCTAGTTTCCCAAGAATTTTATTTTATTGTGGTTCAGTGTAAGTTTCTTCTTCTATTCAGTTTATTTTTTAATTCTATTGTATCTTTGTATGTTTTATATATTTGCCTTTTACCATTCGTTCTCCTTGAAGTGAATGTCCGGGTACCTCACAGTCGGCACCTGGACGACCTAGCCATGCATGTTCGTTGTTAAGCTTTTCTCTCCGTTTAGATAAACACATGATCTTGTTAGGCGCGCACCCTTTCTTCCGTAGATCGATATCCACCACGTTGGAAGTTGTTTCCAATGATTGCTTGTCACTGCGGAGAAGTCTTCTAAAATTCATGGAATATACAACGCACAGGATTCTCAACGACCCTTTCTCTTTTAATGAGTTCCCATTACGTTTTCACGAATCAATCCTTTCTTTTGAAATTTTTCATATGATAGATTGTAATGTCATTGTCATTTCCCCCTTGTGTTAATGGATTATTTTTTTTTTAAGATTGATCTTTATAATTGAATTCTTCGCCTGAAGTTGTTGGTTGTTTGTGATCAGAATAGGTTCTTATATGTCTCTATAGGTTTAGTATTAGGCTATCGGTTACAGTTCTGTGGGTGTATATTACGTTAAAGATAGGGAAAGGAAAGAAATTTCTGTGGTTGCTGTTTTATAAAGGACTTACTTATATTGATATTCAATGCCACATTAGATCAATGTGAAAGACTCTTTAATTTTCGAACAATCATATTGTTTTCAAATAAATTTTCTCTACCAAAGGATATATATCATAATTTAATCTATTTTCTTTGAATATATAATATTTGAATGTATAATATTGAATATATCTCCTTGTGAAATTGAGTTGTAAAATTCGAGAGAAATCCTTACAGCTTGGGATCTGAATATCCTAAGTCATTCTTTCCAAAATTTACCTCAATTCGTCTATACCATTTTCTACCAATGAAATACTGATTCACTGTATAAATCAATATTTGAGATCTATACCATATTTTCCTCTCCAGATCAATCTATTCCCTCAAAGTTCTTCTCATAAAGTCCACGCTGATTGAGGCGTGGGTTTGTCGTTTTAGGAAATCTGAAACGAATTCTCCGAAGTCGATGTGGAACAGGGAAACGTGTCAACTGCCCCAAGGCACTTCGTAGACTCCGTCGCCCACGCTTTAGGTCGTCGGCTGGGCTTATCACCGACGGCGAGGTTATTCCATTGGATGGGTTTATCGGAAAACAGGACGTGCGACTCTAGCGTCGAAATCCGTTCCCTGATTTCGTCTCACCTCCATCGAGGATAAATTGTGAACGATAATTCTCTAAAGCGTTGCAATAAATTAAACGAATGTGCAACTGTAGCATTAAGATAAATGAAACAATTATTTTCTCCTTGTAAATATGTACCTAGCTGGAGAAACACCGATTATTATTTTTATTTTTTTTTAATAAATTGTTCCAACTGTGAATAGCTTCAAAAATCCTTGCGTGTGTAAATGGTTGTGTGTTGTATTATTTTTAAAATTAAAATATCTCCGCTTGCATTATTATTGTAAAAAAATGCGATGAAAAAACAATGACTAGTGGGTAATGTAAAGTTAGAAATTTATAATAAGTAATAATATTTCTATCCTGGTTTAGATGTCATTATTTACATTTTCAATACCCTAGTAACTGAATCAAAGAATATTGTCTTATCGATGATATTTTTTTCGGAAATATTAACCCTATCCTACTATCGTCATATTTTATAAGATACATGCCTCAGCATTTATGCCTACAAGAATTTCCTCGTCAGTTTTTTTGAGCCCTTTGCTTGGTTACCTTGTGAAACTAGATGTCCTTGTTAAATATGTTCTTAGACTCTCATCTTGCTCTCTTCACATCCCTCTATGTTTATAGAAAACTGCTAATGGCTATATTTTCTCTCCGCCGCTGTGCGGAATTTCCTTTTGTGTTTTAATGGCTTGATTTTATCTTCAGGGTCATGCATTTCTTGTATGTATCCCGACAAAGACCTTCATGCTGTCTACTTTCTGGGGAATTTACCTCTCTCAAAATTGCTGAAAAATGAAGCAATCTATGTTCTAAATCTACCAAGTCTTCTAAATTTATTGAAGATATTGTGTTGATATAATATACGTTTCAAAATGTTATTTTAAATTTATACCACATTTCATCATTAGTTGATATGATTAATTTTGTGAAGATATTCATAGAAATATTATAACTTCCTTCAGAAAAGTTGATTATTTAAATGCAAGAGACCTTGCTTCATAAGTATCTCCAAGGTGCTTGCATACAAGGTTTCTAAAATATCGTGAAGTGTATAACTGGAAAAAGCGAAGTTATCTCCATCAAAGGCGTACTTTTCGAGGCTTGGAAGCTCGGTTTTTCCAAGTTAAATCCACCATATCTCATCCTTTCGTCTTAATGGCTGCAGCCCCTCTAAAACTATGGATTCTTAGCTATTTTGGTCCTTCCTCAAGATTCGTGGTATAGGATCGGTGTTTCTCTTCTTCCCGCAGATATTATGCTATATGTGGAATCCCTGCGTTGGAATAGGAGGGCTTCAGTTTTGCTCTATTCTCGGTTATTTTCTTATGCAACTTCCTTTTGTTTTTGTGTTTCTCAACGAGCATTCTTTTCCTGACAGGTAAACTGTGATTATTAATTGAATATTAGACGGTATTACCCCGTTGAGTTGGCTCCAAAATCAGGCGTAACTCTCTGAAGTTCACTTCGATCGTAAATTCGACGTTGTTTGATGTGTAAGGTGATGAAAATCTATCTGAGACCGAGCTTTAATAGGTAGCGTTTTCAATAAACCGAGTGAAAGTCTTTTTCAACTGCCAATTTAATTCATCTGCAATGAAAAATATTTATCGAATGCAAACAACCCGTCAAACGGTTCTACTTTCCCTCGAGTTTTGTGGAAGCCAGTCTAACTCGCTCTCTCTCTCTCATGAAAGTTATTTTAAAGGTAAATTCTACGTCTAAATGAAACACGCTGGTTGTTTGCAAAACAAATTGGTAGGTTCAGTCACTGAGTCAATCAGAAAGTCATAACTTTCTGCTGTGTAATGTTAAAAAAAACGTTCATGCTATGATTAGGGTAGTTTCGTTACAATCTGTTTTCGGGAAGGAAATCATAACGACGAAGATTCGATTAGGTTCTGTGGAAATTGGGTTTTTATATATATTATTCATTTTTATTCCCTGAATGTAGAACACCTTTATTAGTAGCATTTGAGAATTTTCGTATCTCTAGTTCGTATACTTTCGTCCAATTTTTGTGACCCTGCCTCTGAGCCAAGCTTCTGCTGCCGTAATTGCCTTTTCGTCTAGTACACTGCCAACCAGTTATCCCAAAGATTTATGCAACTCTTTCCGCAATGTATATTGGCTAAGTTTTCTATCGATAAATTGTTCATCGGCAAGTTTTTATTTTCGTCCGCGATGTAATCTTTCAGTCGAATATTTTATTTTTAATTGCTTTTTCGTCTTATTTATCGTCGACCATTTGTCTTATTCAATATATACATGTATATGATTTATGTATGATCTTCGTATTGCAATAGTCTTTATCCCTAACGCTAAGTTCTTTTACGAGGAATTTACGAAATGTCTTTTAGTACGATAAACTTCCCTCTAATTTTTTTCACGTAAAAGCCTGTCAGCTAGTTGTACAGTCAATATATGTAGTATTCAGTCAAGTATCATCTCTGCAGAACGTCCATAAGTTGACTTTCGGTTTTCATGCCACTCCTTCGTCTCTCTGTATTCAGCCATCCAATCCGACCCTTCTCCATCGCCGATAAAACATCCGAGGAAGCAATCTCGAATAGCTTACATTCCTCGTCTTCCGTCGCGAAAAAAATCCCCGTCTAATACTTCGCAAAGAGCGGGAAATCCTTTGGCAGTCCCTCCGATGACGGCGTCCGCCCAGGGAACCCCCGTGCACCCCTACCCAGGCCAGCGTCGCCTGCCCCTCGACATCGAATCGATAAGCACACGCTCTCAACACAGTCCCGTAGAACGGCCACCCCCTGCGAGCCATTCTTTTGCTAGTTTCCAACCCTTCGGTGAAGCCATTGATTTAGCGGCAGCCATGCAGAAAGGGGTAGCATACCGGAAGTCCTTTTCGGCAGACGCCGCGGCGGTTATTTTCTTCCGGCGCTGCTTGTGAGGTGCCCCTCGCGGTTCCTTTCTTGGCCCCGCAGGTTTATTATAACCATCTGGGTGTTTGCGTCTGCTCGCCACGGTTTGATGCTTTGGAAAGTTCGTCGTTATGTATGAGTTTTACGGTGCATCCCTTCCAGACATGTCTTCCGCTCTATTTAAGATGTGCAACCAGCATATTTATTTTTGGGTTAATGGAATTTTGTTTTGGTGAAGTCTACCAACTAATATTCTCTTATTTGATGCTGCTAAATTCGGGTTATCGTTTGGATTTTGTTTTACGTGTACTTCGTGTATTTTATTCTATTTTTTCTCAATCTTTTTCATTTATAGGTTATTACGGACTTCTTTGTGCTGTTGAATGAAACCTGATCGAACTAATGTCCAAAAATGTTGTTATAAATATTCTTTGAAAGGTTTTAATAGCAGATTTAATTCTTCTGTTTTTGTATTCCTCCTTTTTTATCCTTCTTTAGTTTTCTTTCGAGTCTTAATAGACTTGTGCAACGAAAAAGTAAAATCCTAGTTTCTTTCATTACTATTCAGTTAAATAAATTTTCTGTAGTCTTAACTCTTTCGTTGATCACGTGTGCTGAGACGAAGGACTTTGAAGTTTTGTTTTTAAACTTTTTTAAAGATGAGAGCTTTATTAATTGATTGAATTCGATATGAAGTTATTTTCGATTAGATTTTTGTTGTTCCAACATTGTCCTCTCTTTTAATACGTTTATAGATAATCGAAGAAAGCTATGAGTGTATCTGTGCTGTTCTCGCTCTGAAAACTCATTTTTAATGATTGAATTTTGAATTGAAATAATTCATCTACGCCGAAACAGTTTAATATATACTGGATTCCTATTCAGATAAAACCTCTATGATATCACCAGAATAAATTCTCTGTAACGATACAAGATATGATTCGTCAATGCGTTATACTTTCTATAAATTTGATTGGAATAATATAACTGAAAGTCATTTTGCGACACTTAAATAGATTATCGTTTTATTTATCGTTGATTTTACTTTGATTAATATTTAAATATATGTCGTGTGAGATTAAAAGAGTTCGATATCCTTTATGAATATTATGTTTATGTAAAATATGTTTGATTTACTCGTATTTAAGAGAGGTGTATGATGTATGCATAATTTTTATTATCGTATGATCTTTGTTTGTTTTTCCGAATTATATTAATAAATCTATTATATTATAACGTATTTCTTCAATTTTATATTATAATGGAATATGACTTCTCCATACTATATCTTTTTGTATTTACCTTTTTTCAGTCAAAATTACTCGTTAAACGGTCATTCAAATTTTCATTACTCATAGTTGTACCCCATTTCTTCGAAGAATTTTATTAGAATTGAGTCAATTTTAAGCGGAATATGGAAAAAGGCACATCACGTACGCGAATATAATGTTTTAAAGCGAGTGAGGGCTCTTTTCCTTTTTTCACAGAAGTAGGTTAACCTTTGCTTTCATGTTCGTGCATCAAAGCAATGGAAACTTCAGAGTGCAGTCTCTTTATGGCCGAAAAGTCGCTCGAATTTCACATAAAATAAAACGAAAAACAGCCTTTGTGCTCGTAAGTCAAACTTAGAAATTATACGCTTCATTACCGGGCAAATAAAATCTCCATGGTTTTTTTTTCGGACCACGATTTTCGAGTGCTTTCGAATAATACGTGGCCTCCGCAACCCCGTATTTTTAATCCCCTTATCCCGCAAAATTCAATCATCAAAGCTCCCCTTTAAAACGGTGCATTTTGTGTATTTTTTCCACTTGGGATAGATAAAGCTAGCAATCGGCAACAAGCGAACGCTTATATCCACACTGAGGATTTATTATTTTCATTTTTTTTTCATAACGAGCTCTTTGCTACGGAGCAAAAAGTTCTTGCGAATGGATTTCATCTTTCTCTCCCTCTAACGCCTATATATTTCCCCCGAATTCCATTGTAATTTCATCCTAAATCTCTTTCTTTCTTTTGTCTTCTTCAGCTGGTTGTATTTCGCTAACAAAAAGTGCAGTTTAAAGATGTATGTAGTCCTTGTGTTGTCTCAACGGGTCGCACCGTTTCGTCGTACCCTTTGGAAAAAGTTGGCATCCGTTCCTATTCGCAAGTGTGTCGAGGTTGCGGGATTGAATTTTATTATTTTTTCGTCTTTTCGCCCGGTATTATTTTACTTAAATATCGCTCAGTCTTTAGGTTCCGCAGTACGCTATGGATTTTTCTGTTTTATTAGTGAAGTATTCCGAAACTTCCTGGCTGGCTTTTGAGTTTCTTCAAGTATCCCTCGAAGCTAACTCGCTGTTGGGTTTTAAATATTGTGTTCTTTTTTTTCGTAGAGTTGCATGTTTAAGTCGAGTAAAGTTTTCGCGCGGTAATTAGGGTAATGATTTGTTGGTGATTTTTTTATATTTTTTATTCTTAATTTTTTTACTTGCTTTTCGTTCCAACGAAGCTATATATATATTTAATTGAGATAGTTGATTAGCTCGATCAAAAACTGATATGTTTCATGCGATGTTTTACTTGTACATTAATGCCTCTCTATTCTTTATTTGTTTTCGACTGATTCTTACCTATTTTTCGTGAGGACCTTTTTCAAATCCTTATATTAAATTATTAAATATTTCATATTTTAAACAAAGAAAAAGAGAAATTAACTCAAAATGATATGCCATGCGATTTAATGATAAAGGTTTCCCTTTAACTTTATATATTGAATATTAGCATTCCCATATTTGAGCTTAAATTGTATTGAACTCGGATATTTGCGGATTAACGAAGAGCAATTTATGTGGATATTAATATATTACGCGGATATACGAGGAATATAACTGATGAATTTGATGTCGTATATCTATCTTAATGAGTTTCGCTTCTAATTTAATGATAGAAATTTTTCATTGTTTCTTGTTTACAGATTAATATCTTCGATTTCATTACTTTGGAAATAATTATTTTGCATTGAGATCCGAATGGCTTTTAAGATAATTTGTATGGCTCGTCTCGTTAAAATGCCTGGAAACCAGGCACCAAGAAGTCAAGAGTCTTCGAAACATTTGTCGCATTTTAAAATGTTATTTTTATGGTTCAGAAAGAATTCGTTATCGCATGAAGTACCTGTTGTGTGAGTTTTGAGAACGCTCCGGTAAATAGCGAACGCGAAGTGAGTTCAACTGGAGATCTCTGTAAATCCATTCAACCGAATAACTGTTTTCGGAGAAATTCTGAATTTTTAAAAGCGGAAAGCAAATTGTTAAGGGAAAGGTTTTTTTACAAAAGCGGGAAGTTAATGAATTCGGAATTTATTCTCGCCCACAATCCGGGAATGATTATGATGTATGGTGTTTTATGTAAGGGTATTAGGGCTTCCATGGAACGAGAGGAACAATGCCAAAGATTTGTTTTAAAAATTAAGTGCCTCGTTTACTTGGAATTCTCGGAATGATTTTTTTATTTTTACACAAATAGCTGTATAACTTATTCTATGGCTCATGACTTGACGCTACTCATTGGTTCGTAAGGAAGAGTATATAATTGCTATCATCATATGAATGTCTAATTGAATTTGGATGTAGAACGAAAACTCCAAAATCAAAGGAATTAAATATTTTATTTCACAATTACTTTTTTGCCAGAAACGATCGCTAAGTTTATCTTAAGTTTGAATTTACACGCTGGAGAATTCCATATTATGTCTATATTTAGAAAAAATATTTTTACGAGATAAAATCTTCGAATTTTTAAAGCCAATTCCTTTTATATCCTCCTAAACGGCTAGTATCCTAAAGTTCGTGTAAGAAGGGAAATCGAAGACTGCTTTGCATTATTTAGTAGGAAAAGAAATTTGGAACAAGTAATGTGTTATTTCTGAATAAAAGAACGTAATTTATTTGTAAATTTGAAGATGGTACGAAGAAATAGTATTTTTTAGAAGTCAGCATGTAGATTGAAATCATTATTCTTATCAAAAATATTTCCATTTCACAATTAAAGGAAAATTCAATGATTTATTATAAAAGAATAATGATCTTTCTTAAAATAACTTTAAAAATAATAATTAAGCTGATTCTTTTGATAATAATATTATTAATTGATGTTAATGAATACCTTTCAATAATTAGAGTTAGTAATTAAGAACTAGTGCAATGTATCCTGTTCTTTCGTAAGCACAAAATGGAAAGCCATGTTGAAATCGCAATGGGTGGATTATATTCTTTTCACTCAAATCCCAAGGATTGGAATGACGAATTCAATGCAGATTATTCGATCTAACACGTGTTCCAGACAGCTTAAAACGTGCATTTATCTCTTGTCTCCATGGCAGTGGAGGTTAATTGACGAAGTATCCGAGTGGCACGTTATCGAGAACGTCGCGCACAGACTGAAAATCCCTCCTATCTGGCGAATTAAAGTCGCTCGAATGTCGTTAATCACGCGTGCATTCAGCGGTGCATTAACGCGTAGAGCACGGCGGCAACGTAAGCGAATGCACTCGCCGCACACATTCCAGCGAGACGTTGCTAATTCGCGGAACGGCAGAGCTCCGTCCGTCGGTCGCTTTGGCAAGTCGCACCGGTCTCACAGTGTCGTGTGTCGAGAGCAAATTGGGTTACATCCATCCACGAAGCAAAGCTATCTGCCGGCGCGCCGAATTTTCTTTGCCATAGCTTCTGCGCTTGCATAACTCCTTCGAATTACATTTGTCTTTGTCGCGAGTATGAGCAAGCGAGTGTTTGATCTTCCACTCCACTGTGGGTGATTGTATTTTCGTCGTTGGTGTCGCGGTGTTTTGTTGTTCTCGAATTTACGTAATGGTTCTTTGTTGATTTAGTTTGAGTTGGGCTAGAGATTGGCTTCCAATGTGTATACTTGTAGCTAAAAAGTTAGATGGTTGCATTTATCGTAGTTTAAATTAAGATACTTTTATTAAAACAGTTAGATTATAGGTTTTTGCGTTTAAATGTTTTGAAAATAGACTGTCTTTGATGCTTATACATTTCCTAAAAAGATCATTCATTCATGGAGCTATATATTTATGTAAAGAATTTTAGAAAACTGATGTTTCCTTAATTCTTTGTCCCACAATTAATCTACATAAATAGAAATACCTTTTAAGTAACCTTTGGTTGTAAGTCAAGGGGTGTAAGGACAGTTGAGCTACAGTCATCAATTGTCTCGAGAAATTTATTTAAAACTTATTGAGTACGATGGATAAGTCTTGCATTGATAGATGAAAATCTACATTACTCTTTATTTCAATGAAGAATATTAGTTCCCTCTCTGAAAAAGCTTGTAAATCTGAAAAGATGTAGGTAATTAAGTGTTCAAGATCAGTACCCTACCTAAATGTGTATGTACGAGAAGGTTTTATGAATGTAAGAATACTTTAGACAACGCGCACGTATTTAGGGATTTCAATCTATTCATCATTGGCCTTACGGCTTATGTATATGTACGTACGTATTGAATTTTTGTCGAAATTGGAATTGAAAAGACCCATTTTTCATTTAACCAATATATGCTTATGGCCTCTCTAATCAAAAGAGTTTTATTTTATCCCTTCTTTCATGCAATACCACGCCATGAAAAAGATTCACGTTTTCATAATGTCGGATCGTGATGTAATTGCACTTTTTCGAATGGGGACGCTCCCATCCAAGTTCGTTCCCTCCTTTAATCTGTCTAATGCATTCGATGGGTTTACTCCCGTACGTGTCGGGAATGATTCCGATGCGCCAACAGACTGCTTTGTTTACTTCGGTTGCAGCGGGACCGCTTCGCACGTAAACACGCAACTTTTTGGAATTCGGATGTCCATCCGAACCCTTTCTGTCCGTCGCGGGCTTACCTACGTGTCTGAAATTTTCATCAAAGTAGCGGCAGACGCCTGTCGATGGTGTATTTTTTTTGTTCCTGCACTTAAACTTCCCGTACGTTTCGAGTTTAAAGTTTCAGCGAGCCATCAGCAGTCCTCGGGTTTGAACTGAAGGGTCGGAGAGCCGTAATTTTACTGCGTTTCTTTTGTTTCTTTTTTTTAAGAGGAATTGTAAATGGATTTGTAATTATTCGCTAATTTGGGAGTTCTCTTTGATTTTAGATCGAATCGGGATTGCTTTCTGATTCTAGCTGATGGGTATTTGCGGGGTAATTTGATTCAGTACTAGTGTTTTGTTTGATATATAAGTTTTTTTAGTTGATTGCTGTGGTAGGATGCAAATTGTATGTAGTTTTATTCTGTATGTTACTATTTTCGAATACGTATGAACTGCACTTCTATTATTGCCTTTAATTTACACACGTTTTAATATTTAATCACTTAAAAACTCTTTATAACTGTATATTGGATGCGTTATTTTGTAGATTCAGTCGTTTTGGTAATTCAATTGCTATGAGTGATTGATTAGTTAAGCAAGATGAAATATTATCACGCCGTGTGATGGAATGTATGTGCATCATAAAAAATTAAACAATGTATTAGAAAAGTAGTTTTTCTATAAAGAGTATAAGTTACTGCAGTTTCCAATTTTTCATCTTCTGTTTAATTTTTCTTCAATTGAATTCATGAGAAATTTATGGAATATCCGTGTATCAGTGGAAATAATTATCTTTAATGATGAGAAATCAATGGTTGTCATTTAATCAAAAATTTAATTGCATGACGTATATTCAATATTCTTTGGAATAATTCCACGCTTTCGTTCCAAACTTCCGATCACGTAAAAGGTTAATTAAAGCTGAATTTATCATCTGCCTTTATCCTCCATATAATAAATCGCCAGTCTGTTTTCTTAATTAATAAAATTTCAGCTTCGTTAAAACGCGTGCTGAATTTAGATTCATCATCTAGGAAAATCAAGCTTTTTTAACGAGAGTCGGAGTTATTTTAGAGCGGTTTTATTCGCGTGACCGTAATCTCACGCGATAATCGCTGTATCAGAAATTTCAAAGAATTATTCATCCATCCGGTTTTTGACTCATCGTTTATGCGGAAAGTGGACTTGAATATCGGGGCCACTGATTCACTTTGTCAAAGGGTTGGATCGAACTCGTTCGCGGAGCACCAGTCGACCCGATTGATATACGCATTACAGTTTGGCCTTATGGGAAATCCATTTCCGACCGGCGATGAAACGGCCTCACATGAACGATGGCTGCTTTATCTGGGTCAGCGGACGATATGCCGATTTAATTATCAATCGAACTCTTTCAGGTTCTTATCTCTGCGGTGCGACCGGGGACGGAATTTTGGCCATCGCGGTTTCCCCCAAATGCATCCCACATGACGCCTCTGGTCTCAGCACGCGGTGCTAATGGACGTACTATTTCCGTTCCCTACTCCGCTTCGTACGTCTCCCGCAATTTCCCCGCGGCCCAAATGGCGCCACTATCGCTATAGTTAAGGGTATCATCAGTCCCACGGAGGAGGCATATTGGGTTTACGCGTCATCCCTCGATGTTAACGGCCTTTCTATAATGGGTCCCCATCGAGATGGAATCAGTATGGGTCAATCTATTTTCACTCACGGAGTCAGATTTTGGTTTTAGCATATAACCCAGTGTTATAATGTTGGCGTTTATTGCTTCAGTTATGTGTTTTTTGATCGATATTACAATATTGAACATAAGAATTTTAATGTGGATATAACTATGCATTTGCAATTAAACTTAGCGTAATAATAGGTCAAGTTAATGGTCTATTTTTCTTGTCCGAGTCAGAAGTTTTTTTTATATTCTGCTATAGTATAGAAGAATTGATTGTTGCATCTGTAAATGTATAGTTGGATTTTATCTGGTGCATTAAAAACTTTTTTTAATATTTACGCATGAAAAACATTTTGGTATTATATTAGCTATATCCTTCTTACATTAAAGTACGTATACCTTCAAAATACCTTAAAATGAAATAGAGAAATGTGGTTACTAATAGGAAATTAAAATTCGGAAACAAGCAAGATATGATTTATCAATTTAAATATCATTTAAATGACAATAATAATATCCATAATACATAATAAATTCAGAAGACGACATTAATACACAGTGCCATAATATCTTCTCGGTGTATCCAACTCCTGTAAATTCGTGGAATGTTTATTAGGTCCATGAATTACTTTTCTACCAACCGATTCTTTACAAGCGCTTATAGTATCTGAGGATTTAAATCTCTCTTAGTTTTTGGAAAACTATTTTTATTTACGAATTAATCCACGCTATCTCCTGATTCTATTGTTTCTATTCAAGTCTAACATTTGTATAAAGAGCTCTCGGAAGGTACGGTTCGTGGTTTAGAAAAGGAAGCATTTCGCCGTAAAAGTATTGCGCCTTTCTTGTTCACCGAAGTTAACAAAGACCCTTAAAAAACTCTTCCTTTTCGGGAAAGGGTGGTAAGGCGCTTAGAAAGTCTCACGGGAGTTAGTCGAGAGGGTGTTTTGTCAGTAATCGGATCCAGATCTCGTCTCATTTACATCGCCGACTCTAGCTTTTCGTATTTCGTCAAGGTTAAGGACGGAGAAAGGTTGAGTACTCCTCCAAGGAACTAGAGGTAATCATTCCTTCCGGGCAACTGCTTCTGCGACGCAACAGAAAAAGTCTGCATTAATTTGTTTCTTGCTGCTCTGTTGCTGCATTAAGTTGGCGTAATATAGTTGGCTTTTTGTGGCGTATATCCTGGTTCCAGTATGAATACGTTCGTAATTTTGGTTGAGGTCGACATTTTCGCTCATTACTATTCTTCGACTGGGACAGTGTTAAATAGAATTGACTCTAGTTGTACGATAATCTATGCAAATTTCTTGAAAGAAGGAAAGTTGATATTTTGATAGAATTTTTACAGTATTATTACTTTAGCCTTTGCCCCCTTTTCCCTATGTATCCTCTTTTGGAATTCTGCCAAGCGAAGGCTTCTTAAAATTCATTTAAAGCTGAATATTATAACTGTTTTCTGTTTTATATTTTTCAGTATTTTATTTTCGTAAGATTAAATATCACTTAGGTTTTTAATTATGAGGTTAGACGCAATATTATATTCCATACCTTCAAAACTCTCGTCTAGTTACTTAGAAATGCGAGTGAAACTAATACAAAGTGAGTTAAATTGATAAATATGGTCCATAGTAAAATAACGATGAACTTTTTTACTTTTACCTCAATGTTACGAATGCTGTTCAATTAAAATGTTTCTGAAATAGAAGGTTATGAGTGTATTAAGGACAACTATGAGTGAATTACGAATCTAATATTTCTAGCACAGCCTACCCTACAAAGGGTTATCTCTTAAATCTATGGCAGTTAGTTTCCATTATCGATAAATCTCATCTTTTTATTACCTCAATTGCTTTTTATATCTCGTATCAAAGGCAGTTGGTGTAACGTAGAGGAGAAGAGAAACTCTTTTTCCTATTTTATTCGTATTCAAGAAGATTACAATCGTTCCTTATCTCGGAAACAATCGGGAAGAAAATGCCCCATCTTATCGATCCCTTTTTTTTAAGAGAGCCTCGTCGGAGGACGTAAAATGTCTTCTGACGCAAAAAGAACCTTTTCGTTAGCATTTTGCGGAGGCCGGAATATACGCGAAGCCGATACTCCAGAGAGATTTTTTTGCGGCGGATGGGAATTTTCCCTTCCCTTGGCTTCAAACGTTCCGTACATCTGCGAAGGGTGGATCGCAGGTTCTTTCGCTAGCCTATAAAACACGGCCCATAAAAGCCGCGAACGTGACACGAATCACGGCTAGGGTTTTCCCGACACCTACAACCTCTTTATCTCCAAGGCGGTAATTCTGTCGCATTCCGGTCTATTTTCATTTGTCTTTTCCCTAAGGGGAGTTTTGGTGCGTCAGTCCTGGGGCGTTGTCCCCCTATCGGCCTATGATTAATATTTCGTGCGGCACTGATTTGCTGAGGACGTGACGTCATTTCATTTGCGATGAGTTCTAAATAGACGTAAGTGAAGGGTCGTTGAAATCTCGTTGGTAATTAGGAGAATTTGTATTTAAAAGAGGAAGCTGCAGTACTAAATGTACTAAAATGTTTTATTAAAGTGTCAATTAAGTCGGGAAAATATCCCAATGAGTAATGGGCCGGGGTAATACCAAACATTACCGGGACTCGAACCCAGTACTATTTTCAATTATCCTGCTAATGAAGCTGTCCTTCCTGAACATTCATATATGCTGCTTTGAATTTGTTTGTTGGAAGTTTAATGAATGTGTTATTTTGTACCTAATTTACTCCAGGTTCGAGTATCGGTGATAAGACTTTTTAACATCTTTTTACCTTGGAATGTGCTGACTTCAGTTTTCGAAGCATGTTTCATAAAGCTCGTTGTTCTACCATAAACTTTCTATTATAGTGCAACATTATTTTTTATAGAAACAAAGTAGGTAACATTTAATGGTTACGGAGTTCACTTTCGTAAGAATATTTATTAAATGCTGCTTTAAAGTATTGCTAGATAACAGTATTCGAGGAACTACTCCAGAATGGAATTTTTGCTTTCATAATTAATTTTCCCGTCTTTATTTCGATTCACTTCAGAGCATAATATTAGAAACAGTTTTATTACGTTTTATATTAATTAGATTTATGCGTATCGATAATGATCAATAATGTTGCCTTTCAATATTCATTTCTTGTTAAACTTTGTAAATCATAATTGGTATGTGCGTGTGCTAAGAATTTGTTTTATGAAATGGAAATGAGTGTTAGACTCTGTTTACTCTAGGCACGATAAAGGGGAAATATTTGTAAATTCCTAGGTAAGTAAATGTTCTTGGTTTGTCAGGATTAAGGAAAATGTAAAATTAGCTTTGAAAATCAGTCTAGAAGGGGATGTTTTATCAATATAGATTCAAATCTCCAGTCCTATTAATATCTCCATTATATCATTTCCTTTGCTACTTTCCCTTGAAATTCCTCTCGATTGTCTTTTTTCTTTACATCTCCCTTATAATGTTTATTTTGAGAGTTCATTCAGAAGAAGCTTATTCAAATTCGCACTCCCCGGAAAATCGCTTTTAAAGCCCAAGCTATTCCAGGAACCACTCGACTTCGACGTAACGTTTGGAAAAAGAGCTCGCCGTGAATGAATTGTTTTTCCCCGGAAAAGAAACGGCGGACCTAAGTAATGACGTCAGCCGATCGAGAATTCATTCATCTCCGCAAAATTCAAGGGAGTAATTTTCTTATTTCGCGAGAAGAAGAAAACTCGTACTTTCTCTCTCTCCACCTGCAGAAGAAGTCCATTCATTTCGTCCAAGACTTCCTCTCAGCTTCCATTTCATCACCCAGAGTGGGTTTTTATCATCCCTGCGGCGAGGATTCGTTTTATTACGTTTTATTCGACATCTGCGGGTAGCTTCTTGATTTTTCTTTCTTTATATTTTGCGGCTCGTGTACAGAAATAAAAGATTTCGCGGTTTCTTCGGACGTGTGATAATTGCGTTTCCTCATACGACGCTTCTAACTGCGCATGTGTCGAGCTGTTTGTTGTTTACGGTGACGGAATGACTTATTGTTAGTTGCCTTGGAAAATGTCTCAAAAGGAGACTATTGTTTTTGTTACGTTACGCTCTTTATTTAGTTCAGCTTTAATTTGTTCTGTAGGAATGAAATGGGTGACGATAATTCTGACTCAACGTTGGTTTATTGGGAAACTCGTCTGTTATTACTTAATTATAAAGTAAATCGTTAATAACTACTGGTTAATAATGTCTATTTCTTTTGATCTAACCATTTGAGTATGGTTAATTTTCTTAAGTATTCATCGGTCTTATTACATAGAATTATTTTATAACATGGCGAGGAAAATAGGATTGGTTATACTTAGCTCTTTAAAAATACTCTCTCTTTGGCCATGTTCACCCTCTTCGTCTCTATCTCAAACCACTTTACGTAAACAAGAAATGCCGTAATAGTATTGGAACGAATGGTATCCAGGTTGAATTTGTGTGTAAGAGTGGTTCTTAGTGTAAAGAGATTTGTTAGATGGTGAATAAAATAGTGTTTCAAGATCAAAATACGTCTGTATTAAACATATTATATTGCATTAGATATTAAACGTACGTATATTTCAACTATTTATTACAATAATTATTAAAGTAAAAAGTATTATTATTTATCTTTAATGACTATTGTAATGGTTTCTACCTTTAGATACTTTTTTGTCTCGTATATTTTTTATTTCATCTTTAATTATTACCAAATGAACTAAGGATGGTAACGGTTAATGATTACGATTGTCATTTGATATATATTGGCGGGAGCGTTTCCTTCGCGTAATAACATCACTCTCGCTCTGCGTATCGTGTTTGTCCCCCGTATTTCTGGACCGCTAACCTTTAGGAAACATCTTTGACGAACGCCCTCGTTTCTTCGTTCCGTCTCATTTGAGCTGACCATCGGTGGGGAAAATCGATAAGGAGCAGTGGAAATAGAGGAAGGAAGAGAGAGAGAAAGATTAATATCCACAGAAGCCTTGGAAGAGGAGATGCGAGTCTTATGGGAGAGGCAGGAGTGATTACAGAGAGAGCGAAAGTGCCCCTCGACTGCGGTTAAACGCGTGGGAAGCACGGGATTTCGCCAAGTCACAAAAGGCGTGAGGATCCACGTAAAGTGGGAGTCAAAAGTCTCTCTCTTCCTTCGCAAAGGGGTTTTTTTTGCAGCTCTCTACGGAAGGTCTTTTCGCCAAGGGGCAGGTTCCTTCCCTTCAGACGCCACGATTGGTTTACGGGAGATGTAATACCTGTTGATGTATTCAGAGGAGATATGGCGGAGACGGTGAAAGCCCATGTTTTGATTTTCGACCGAAGGGTGGGTGAAAGTTGGTGTTAGAGTGGATCTACAAGGGGTTTTATTTTATTGGTTTTTTTTGGTGGGGTCCTGGAATGATTTCTCAGTGTTTTGGTGGTAATGTTATGCTGAGGTCCGGCCTAAAGTGAGTTAGTAATTGGAGTTTGCCGTGATAGAGTTGTTTATCGGAATCTTGTGAGGGAAAGAAGGGGACCTGGGTTCGAGTCCGAGTTATGTCCTTATTTTTCAATTCTGTTTGACATTATGGAAAAGCGCACGCTTTAACGTGCTAAGTATTAAATCTATCCCATCATTTATTAATCTCCTGAGGATTTGGTTTGTTATATAAGCCAGCTCGTAATATACGTATACGTTCAAGGTATCAAGGAAAACTTTTTCAGAAAACAAGCAGTATATATTTATTTATATCGATTTATATCAAGTAGAAATGGTATACTTGGGAGTGAAGTCATCTTATGTCTTGTTTAATGATGTAAACAGAAAGGAATTACCTCTAGTGTATTAATAACTACATTAATAACTGCCCTGTCTTCCTAGAAGGACTTCTACTTTATAGAAATGTATTTACGTCAGGTGACCATGTATTTAACTTTCTAAGTTGGCGAAATAGACTTTTATGGGAAACTTACGAGATTAGTTTGGTATCACTAGTGCTTATATGGTATGGCTGTTTCCTTGAATGTATACGTTGATGAAGTATGATTGAGTACGTCTATTATTCAAGGGAACGTGTTTTTTTAAATACGTAGTAGATATTGGTAAATTTTGTTACCTCGGAATAATAATATGAATGTTTTAATGAATTTGATTAATTGGCTTTTCGTTTGTGTTAATATATCCTTAATCTTTCCTTGAATGGTGTGAGTGTTTTGATATAACAGTATCTATTGTTTATTAAATATGAGTCTTGTAAATATTTTCACTGTCCTCGGTTTACTGGTGTATTATTTTCCGTATTTCATTATATTTCGGAGTCTTATCTATAAAAAATAAGGTTACATTCATTATTCTGAAATATTTCTTCTGTAAAGTTTCTACCTGCGTGTTTGCGGAATAAAGTTACCATCAGATAAATGGAAGATGTAGTTTCCATCAGAGAATTAAAACAACTTTGCAACTCCTATGCCTTATCGTAGAATTTCGGATGCGGAAAGAAAATTTGCAAACTTCTAGATTGTTTATTTTGTCAACAGTTGGTCTTATCAGATCGGTTACTGGGAGAACTTTGTCAAGAAAGATCCTCAAACTTTACCATTTTAAGAGCTTGCTCGATTTTATCTAATCAAGTTTCGGGTGCCGGTTTTACAAAGTTTTGCTTTCCGGATCTGGTAGTGGAAAATGTTTAACTCACAGCGATTTCCTGTGCTTTTCTAAAAGTCGTTAATTTATCACGAACCGCCTTCCTGAATATGCTTTGTGGTGTACACGTAACGACTTTTGAATGAATTGGTAGGTTAAATCAATGCGTTCATGTACAAAGCACCGGATATTAAAGGGATTTTCAAAGAGGAAATGGAACGTCATGAAAACGGATGGATTCTGTTTATTGGTTAGGGTTGACCAATGAAGAAACGAATGAGGAGTTAGTTGACCAATGAAGAAACACGGGTGAGTTGGTTGGCTGGTTCGTGTTCGGTAGTGCAAGTAGAACTTCCACGTTTGGAGAGAGACTAATGTGTATCGAAGTATCCTTCAGAGCATTCTCTAATTCCCGTATTTGGAGAAGCTTCGCAAGGTTCCTTATCCCTTTGTTTTTCAGTGCCGTAAAGTACTTTGTAAAGTTCAACTTAAACCGTTTTAGCCTTTAGACGGGGGATTACAAGGTGAAGTTGGTAGGATTCAAACATGAGTATGCCTTAATGGCTCAACGCTAGAGCTGTGAAAGCCCTTATGAAAGTTCGCTTGCTGTCTGTGATCGTTCAAGGGTTAATGTAATTATTTAAGTGTTCTTAAGCTAGCTATTCTTATTTAACCTACTAAAGCTTGAATGGGAATCTTATTAAAAAAGAAATATGTATATAGATTGTATAATTTATATATTTTCATTTATTATATTATATAGATTATATCATGCTACTTATTTATCCTTAAATTAATAATTGATCATTCATCGGAGTGTAAAATTATTGAACTGAAATTATCGTATTTAATTAGTATGAAAGTGTTTGCGTAAAATGAGATAACAGATTTTATTGAAATCTGGATTTGAAATATTTAATAAAAGATGTGTAAGGAAGGATAAATATAAATTATAGGTATTTATTTCCTTTTGGGTTTATAATTCCCACTTCTTTGTAATTCTTATCTAAATTGTTAATAAAGTAAATTGATATATCATTTCGTGTAGAAGTCTAGAGAAGTCTTTCTTTTACTCAGAAAAATTATGGTATTTGTAAATGAAGAAGTATGTTATTGTCTATGTGGTTTTAGAAATTGTATCAATCATTTTTGCGTTATAAACAGTCGGAAGTCGTGTAACCGTGTTGAACTCAAAGTGTTGCTTGTCTCTGTTATGAGTCCTTCAATTCAATTGCCTCGGAGTTAGGCGTGCGGCAGCTTAATCCCAGTAACTCGTCGCTATCGAAGTCTTACAATATCCCGGTGACGCATTTAGGCAAGGCTTTGTTCGCTTTCGAAGTGCCCGCTTTAGTCGGGACAGTCAACCGGGAGTAGAGACGGCAATAGCGGGGAATGGCGAAATCGTCCGTTCTATAATTGGTTCTCGGAGCGTAGGCGCGGGTGGAGTACTTAGCGATAGCAAGAGTCCGCATAACCCACCGAGAACAATGGAGGAACCCTAATTGGGGCGACGATGGGACGGCAGGGCGCGTGCCCTAATTGAGTCTATCAAGAAGATCGGGAGTATATCCCTCCTCTCCCCAGATGTGTGGCATCTTGTTTGAGATGCAAGATCGCGCTCTACATCTCTGGAGGATCAGAACTGCGGGAAGGGACGGCCGTGGAGAATACATGTCTTCCAGATGAGGTGCTGTTAAGAAGGGTTTTTTTCGTTTCGTTGTTTGGGGGGTTTGATTCTGTTAATTTGTTTCTGGATGTTGGAATGAAGTTTGGGGTGTTACTTCTTGCAGTTGTCTATTAGGATGGGGTTAAACAGCTGTTTAATGTAATAGTTCAGTGAATCATAAATGCATGAGGTAATTTAATTAATTCTGTGAGCGATAACCAAGTTAATATTTCACGTTTTGCTGTTGTTAATTTTTATTGCCACTTTTTACGTCGTCATGTTCGTTAAAGAATGATTAAATTGTGAATACCAATGTTTTCCTTAAATGAATAAATATACTTAAATGAATTCTTCGATACACTCTAGGATATATTTATCGCCTATAGTATCAGCTCCGTCTATTCTTTATCTAAAGTGTTATTTTTTAGTTTTAATATATGTTTAGAACTTTGCATCTAGTATTGTAAATGTTATTCTCCTTTGTTATGAATTTTTTTATACTAGCTTTAAGTGTAGGACTTTTTGAAAATTCTATTATAGTAATATTACATATATATTTATTCATTTATGCATATGATGGAATAGAAGTAACATTCAGTTAATATTTTATTCCTATACATTTAATATTGAATTGTACTGAAAGCCAGTCTGCTAGCCATACACAGACTTCGGCGTACTACCGCTTTATTAAATGCATTCCTACTCAATTTCTTCGTTGCATCAAATTTTGCGGTGAAAGTACGCTGTCTGGGATCTTTCCGAGCTTTCCCAGTAAACATACTTCTATGTTATTCTTCCCACTGAGCGATCTCTAACCCAAAACCGTTTCTGCGAGATTGAGCAGAAGGAAGTTTTGCCCTTCAAGGAAATATGATTTGACCGTTCAAATTAAATCTCGTAGGCATTTCCTCCGTTGAGTTGTATCCGATACGTTTCGTCTTGAAATCACTCGTCGCTGGGATTGTGTTTTCTTATCTGAAGCTCTCTATCATGTACGTCTTCGATACGTTTTAGTTTATACGTTATACGAGGTATATCCCTTTGCAGTCAGATCCGTTTCCTGACAATTCTATTATAGAAATTACTGCGCACTGTTTGTATTGCGATATAACAGGATGTGGTATCCTTGTGAAATGTTTTTCCGGATATTTTGTACTGTCAGGAAGTAGTATGAAGTATCTCGACAACCTTGGATTTTTGATTGATTTAGATGGATGTAAGTGCACATTTGTCTGGATTCGAATTTGACTATACTCGCTAAATCTATTCTCAATTTCTTTAGTGTTGTTAAGACCAAAATATTGGAACGTGATTTTTGATTCGACGTTTGATATTTGAGTAAGCGGTTGGGGAAGTAAGAATTTTCTTGGTTTTTTGATGGAATTTTAAATCTTCTACATATTTTTGTTTTATGCGAACAAAATAGCTGAGTGGATATATAATATTTATAGTTTTCCTCAAGAAGTATTTTAAAATTTATTTATCTTAAAATATTTTCTGACGGATCCATATTAATTTATAATAAATACTTAAATAATTAAATTTATAATAATCCTTTTGTTCCAAAAAGTCAAGTCTAGTAAAATATTATAAATTTTAATCATCTTTTTAATGTTTATTGATTCGAAATGACCTTAGTTACAGTTTAAAATTAAGAACCGCAAAAAATAGGATACATCGCTATCCCATAGCAAGTATTTTATCAAGGATAAGGGCTAATTATTATAAGTTGTACAAGGTTACTTAACAATTAACCTCGTGGAGTAAAAATTGGTAATTTATAATAAGGACAACAGGTCATACAATGCGGTTCATATTGAATTCAAAGAAAACATTTTCCACATCCCGCAGAATTTCTTTTTGCAGAGTTCTCAATTCAATAAGCTTTAATCCCACCCTTCCGCAAATCTCTCCCCGATATAGGACCACCATGTCTCTAATTAATCCGTGGACAAAGAGCTCACTGTCGAGTGGCCAATGGTTCAGAGGAAAGTCAAGAAGCTACACAAAGCTTTGTGTGAATCCTTCAGAATTATGTGGTCAACCTCTTCACCGAACGCCATCGCGCGATTTCCCCATTTCAAGTTCAAAGAGAGCTTTTTACTCGATGCCGGAGGCACTAATGGGTATTGGAACAGCAAACGTTCATTTTATTCATTGGCAAATCTCTGTTGCCATCCGTTCCATGATAAGAGTTCTGTCATGGATGTGTTGTAGTCTAATTGAATTGGTTCTCTCTCTTTTTTAATGTTTCTGTAAGATCTATTTAAATGGTCTGCTTATGTAGTTGTTGTATTCTTTTCATTGTATTGTTCTCAACTTACGATTCGTATGAATATTACATGGTAATGGAAGGATATTTAAATCTAATTTGTCACTATTCATGTGCAAGTTCTTACTGTTTTAAGTTAGTCATCTCTTTGTTTACATTACCTGTATCTATCGTTTCAGTAATAAGAGCATAATTTTTGATCAGTATTAGATTACGATCAGTCAAAGAATTAATAAGTCTTAATGGGTTAATAGTGTAAAACTTTATAGTAGTAGTAGTATTCTTTTGGAGGAAAAATTATTATTTTGTTCCTCTCTGATTGAAACTTAAATTTAACTATTATTTTTGTAAAATAAACTAATATACTATTTTTTAGCAACCAAAATAAATATTTTCTGCTTTCCATATTATAAAATACTTAAAGATTTCTTCTTATATGGTATTAATTTTTATTGGAGTAATTTAATTCAGGGAATGAATGAATGTTTTTTGTATTGGATGAATTTTTACGGAATTAATGAATTACATAGCATCACAACCTCATTAACTTTGTATGGAAACAAGGAAGATTTATTTTATATGCTTACATTAACTCTCCGTTGAGATAAATCGGTATATGTGTCGGTGAATGTCAATATTTGCTGTAGTAAAAGTTTAAAAGCTACATTTCTCTCTCTTGAGCACTTTTAATTTCTGAATTTTCATTTTGCAATTATAAGGTAATGATGAGGATAGTTTGCAGTTGCTAAAATGTAAGGAATATCTTGGAAAACTTACTAGAGAATCGATATTTTAAGGAACTGGGAATTCAGGTTAGGTTTGCTTTTGTGATTAAGTATGTTTACAGTTCTTTATTTCCCAGACAGTATTTGCATTCACCCACATCATCGCCATTCCATTTGTCCTATTTTAAGGAGAACGCTAAATCGCCCCAAGGTTGCACGATGGCAAATCATGGAAGACCTTTGGAGATATTAGCTCGCCCTACATTCTCTACCTTCTTGTTTTCATAGAAGTAGTTTTCGTATTCAAGAATAGATTGTTCAATTTAGAGCATTTCTTGCAAGAAGTACCTCCTTCTACGAGAAGCATCTGAATAATCCTTGATCTGTCGAAACGCTCGCGTTCCAATTTCATAGATAACAGATGTAGGGCGGACTATTTTGCAAACAATGCATTCGAGTCTTTCTTTTCGTAGTGAATTGCTCGAAAAATACTGTGGTAAAGAAGGGGGTTAGGAAGAGGAAACTGAGGTTTTTTAGCTGTTAAATGCGGAAATTTTATTTTATACGTACTGTATAGATAAAATTGTTTTGCGTCTCTATGAAGTGAAGTGTTATTGAAGTTGTTGTACTAGTTTCTTTTTCAAAGAGAGTAGCTTGAAACTATGCCTCAGTTGAATTCCTATCCAAGATGATTTCAGAAGGTTAAATTTCTGTGGTATTCTGAATATAGTTTTGAAACTTTTTTTTCTCAATGAAAATAGTAGAGGATAGGAACCCTTAAATGAAATTCATAAAGATCTCTACGTACGTATAAGGTATATTGATTTTTTTAATTGTCCATCTTTGCTGAGGCATAATTCTTTTTTTATTGTACTATACTACAATTTTCGTACGTTAATGTGTATATAAATATGATGATACTAGTAGTTTGGAATTTTTCTTGTGTATTAAGTGGAGATAGCTAGCGAATTTACGAGTTGTAATTAAATGAAATTATATACAAAATTACGTTTAATTAAGTTTAAATAGTCATAACAACCTTTAACTAGGATCTGTACGTATTTTTTATAATTCTTGACAGTTTTAAATGATATTCGATGCTTATTATTGTTCTTATTGGTGACATTTTCCTCTAGAAACCCTATGTAACAGGAAAACCAGTTCGAACACCTCTATACTTATATTTCCAAGCAAAAAATGAATTTATCATCATAGCTTATGGATTGGTAGTGGTCTAAGAGGAGAATGCTTCGCATAAAATCGAACTGATCGAATTTTATAGCACGCGTTGGCGATTGACACCTAGTTACCAAAAGAACGTGTCCTCAATACAACAGTCGATCCTTACTCCAGTCGAATTTTTGACTCAGGCCCCCCTTTGTCTTCAAATCGCGAGGCGACCCAAAATTACATCCGTTTCGGTAGAAGGGCCTCGCAATCCGTACGTCGGGAGGCCTAAAAGAAGGCCACGGTGTCATAGGGCAAAGGCTTTTTGGGAAAGGCATCGATTCAGGCCTCTCTCTCTCAAGGGAACTGCATTCAGAATGAGTAAGAGAAAGGTCACGTTGCTAGGGAATCAGGGATTTCCTCCCTTCCCTTCCCTAGTTCGTTTATTTTTTTACGTTCGCCGAAAGGATATTTAGAACGAGACCCGAGTTCCCGATCGTGGGTCCATTGTGAGATGTTTCATTGAAGAAAAAAGTCGGTTTCAAAGGTGATGAATTAGCGATGTGCTTTGATGTTCTTTGTGTTTTTGGGAACGATTTGAAGAAGTTATCAGGAGTATTATGTTGGTTTTGCAAAGGTTTTTTCTTATCTAGAAGTTAGTATACAACTGATGACTGTTTAACTGTTTAGCGTAGCGTTTTCTTACTTCTTGGTTTATGATGATTGGGTTACCCTATTTAATGTATTAATCTCAACTGTATGGAAAATTAAATGATAAGTGTGTTTTACTGTCTACATATTCTCCTAGCTTTATCTTGTCACGTACAATGAGGATTAATTTCTCAATAACTTTCGTATATACATTTCACGTACAGATTGATTCTGTTTTGCCATTCTTGTACATTTTTATTGTTATAGACTGAATTCATACGAAGAAACTGGACCTACATGTATATATAGGTGTAAAACAAGGAAATATATGGCATTGCTACTTTTTTATAGATTTAATTTGATTGGTTATGGAAATATGAAAATGTTTTCTTCTTAATATAGTTTAATTTATCGAGTCGTCATTCTATTAGCTTGGGTTTTACGATGAACACGAAATACCAATTTACCAAGTGTCTCTCTTGGAAATCGACGCTGTGTTCTGAGAATTGCGACATTCAGTTCCGTCCTTAACCAGTGAATGGCATGTTTGCTTCGTTACATTTGTTTGCTCGATCGGGGAGAGGTTGATTTAAATTAACCTTGCTGGATTTTTAATAGCTCTTCATCATGACGTCGAACATCGAAACTGCTATGGACTAGACATCACATTCTTCATTCACCAGCACTGCCATTTTAATAAAGTTCTATTTATCTTGCTTAAATGGGACGACACGAGATTTTCCTCTCCATCCGTTCACTCTTTCATGAGGAGCAACTTTTCTAGTCGAGCGCGCGCTTTGTAAAAAGGCCACCAACTAGAAAAAGGTAGTTTATTTCCACCATCCGTTATTGATATAGAACTCGGAAACTGCGGGTTATTAAGTGTTCTGCTCACCCATGTTGTTGTTTACAGTGACGGGGATGGATCGCTTTGGTGTTTTTAAAAGGAAATAATGGAAGAACTACAGCGTGCAGGATTTTTTTTGTTTCGGCATGAAGGTTTTCTTATTTGTTCGTGGTTTTGCGTGTGGATCGTAACCCGTTATGGGTTGGAATAGCTCAATGGTTGTTGTGGTCAATATTTTTCTTTTGCTGTGAGATAGGGTCTCTTAAAGTTTTCATACCGGAATGGATTAGGTTGTTATCTATTATCAAGAAGGAAATGTTGTTGCTTTCTCACTCATAATCAATTTTAACTCGTCTCTATTTTTTTATATTCAAAGTGAAATTGACAGTATGCGTTCCTCAATTATTAAACTATGGCTAGTATTTGTTTGTATTTCTGGTTCTATCGTTTCATTACCGTATATCGCTTATTTTTATTCCACTCATTGGTTATCAAAGCCAACTTCCCTAGCTCAATTCACTTTAACCTTAATTTAGATATCGCCCTATAGCTTTTCGCTGAAAGTAAGCGAATTCTATGCTACAGAAATGAGTAGCTTATTACGTTAGAAATCAAAATCTGTTCATATTCGACGGCATATGGAACGATTAGGCCGAACTTCGATAGGATTGCATGGATAAAATTATTATTTCTAGTTGGATAATATATGAAGTTTGATACTAAAGATTTGTCTTAGAAAATCGCTCTGGAGAAACAAGAGTTAAAATTTGCGACGCAACCGGGATTCGAACGCGGGACTCCCACTTTCAATTTCAAACCTCAGAACGATATTTGCGTACACCTTCATCTCCAGGCAATCCCCAATTCCAGGAAAGCGAACCATTTAAATGCCTTCATTATTTTCAGGAAGCAGTTTCCCGATCTCCAGCAGCGGCAGAGTCGTAATGAATTCGAATTCCAGGAGCCGAAATCTAATCGCGGCTTGGTCCCGTAGCGAGGCAACCGTTTTTGTTTTGTCATCCAACTCCGAGGGAATTGATTTGCATAGGGAGAGGCATCGCTCCGACGCCATGTTTTCGTAATTCTTTTGTTTCCGCAGTTCTCACGCAGGATCATTTCACGGTCGGGAGAACAGAGTTTTTTCAAGACGGATAATTAATCCCTCTGCGAGATCAGTCCCACGTTCTCACAAGCGTCTTAATCACCCGGGGTTTAGGGAAAGTTCGGGAGATTTGCGTCGCAAAACGTTGGAATTAATGCGTGCCGGAGCGATCGGCACGCCGGAAAACCACAGCGGTAACTCGCCTAATTAAAATTAACGCGTTCCCGTATCACTACAGTTGGAAAACTCCTTCTGCATTCCCGTTTTGCGTAGAAGGTTTTTGTTATTCCGTCGGCCTCATTTGTTTTAATTAATTCGATTGCAAATTGGGGATGCGGTGGAGTTTTTCCACGGAGAATTCTACCGGTTTTTCCTGCTCTCCTTTTCAAAGCCCAGTTTCATGAGGGGCTTAGATTCTGCCCCCAAAAGCTTTTACGATTCCCTGTGGTCTTCGGAATGGACTCAAGTGACCAGCACGAAGATGGTAATTGCTTTACCGCCCTCGGCTTTGTAACAGTCGGACGTGTCTTTACATTCTCGCACCCTCGTCTTTACTTGGGTAGGTCGTGTCTGGAATGACGACTTCCAGCAAAGAGTAGATGTGAGTTGAGTTTCGGCTGACGGAACTGTGTGGGAACAGTCTTTAATCAGAAGGTCGCATGCATAAAACATGCTGAGTCGTTAGAAATCATCAGGGTGCACTTCTGTTTATTACGACTGCTGATGGTTACGTGTTCAGATGAAAGAGGAAATTTTTCCTACGAGATAGAGAGATTATTGCCAGTTTTATTATGGTTTTGAATTTCCAGCGAGTTTGGGAAAATTAAATTAGAATAAATGGAAGGCAGAACGTGAAGTCTTGAAGGAAGTTACGAAGGCCGAAGTTTCGAGGAGACTGTAGGAGGAAAAATTTTTGGTTTAGAAACGATCAGACTGGACTTGTGCATCGTTTGGATATAGTGACGTTCATTTATGCATTTATATGGAGGTTACTTAATTTCATCATTTTGTGTACACTTACTGAATATTTTTGTGTCTAATTGTATTGAATATAGTTATAAAGGAGTAATGAAGAATTTTTAATATTTATTTTATTCCCGAAAGCAGTAATGTCGGTCTGTGATCGTTTGTAGCTGCAACTTCTTTCTTGTATTTTTTATATCGAGAACAATTAACTTGTAAATTAATTAACTAATTAATTATACCGTATAAAACATGCAGGATTTATTATGAAAATACAAATCCTTATTCTGTTTATATTGATCTTATCGGAAGGTTTCCATCAATATTGTTACAGGATATGATTTAATTTGTGGAAAAAGGTACCTTTAAAATTAAAATGGGATGCTTTAAAACTCAATTTGTTGTAGGTGCATTTATTCTCTAAGTTTTCAATGCTTATTACGAGTGATTTAGTTCGAATTGTTTTGTTGCACATTCAAGACAGCCCTTAAAGATTTTCGATTACGTTTTCAGGGTGAGTACTTTAATCACCTAATCCGTATTCAGCATCGATTTCGGAAGGGACATCCTCTTTAATTCGGTCCATAGGATGGAATTTGATCTGGATAGCATTCGTTTCCGAGTCCATTTCCCAACGAGTATCTTCAAGTCGCTCGGTTCCATTTCACCAATTCCACGGCCCCGTGGGTCCTTCCCTCCCTTAATTGCGACCGACACTTTGGGAAGGCTCAAGTGCTGTAAAATGAAAAGTCTCCACGAACCGCTGCGTGTAACACCCCCTATCCAACTCCACTCCCCTGGACCTAAAGCGGATGTGACGCTCGGATGCGTTTGACACCTTATTATTAAAGTACTCGGCGATGGTGCCGTGGTCAAGTCCTCGATTACGATATGCCCAAGTATAGAGGTACTGATAGAACGACTTCATTCGGTTGAATCTCTTATTTTCTTTCTTTTTTGGAATTATGATCTTTTCTGTAGCCTGAAGACGTTTAGGAACCCTAGATCTGTTCATTAATGCTCTGTCAATATGTACCGATCTCTAAGCCTAATTTTTATGATTTTTTATGATTTGATTATTATTTTTTTGGGGGAACCTGAAGGCGAAATTTATGTCATTATTCTTTCTTATTTTTTCTTTTCCGGACGAGTACGAGGAATTAAAAAAAAAAAATCAGTTTTGGATCGGTTTCCTGGAAAGAATATCACAGCATTTCCTATGCCTATGTGAAGACAGTACGTTAATGGTTGTTTGTCTCTGAATATTAAAACCCTATCGTTTCAAAAAGGTTTTTAAATCTTTAAAGATTTTTCAATAATTAAATTGGTCTGAAACGTAACATAAACCATTTTAAGGAACTATTATCTAAATTCGGGATCGTATTAACTTGAATGTTAAGTATTTGATTTAATTCTCCACAAGTCGATGTTGAGCGTGAAACTGAAATTCGCTTATTCATATTTCAATGAATTTACTTACCGAGCATCTGAATGTGATGAATAAAGTTAGATTTGAGAATCAAGAATAATTTATATCTAAGAATGTTTTATTTTGGTTCGGTTCTTGTCATTATTTCTAATTACTCGAGAGCAATAATTTGCCGCAACGGAAACGATATACCAGTATTAAATGTTATCTTCTGAAACCTAATGTTATGCGAATTTTGCTTTTGTGATGAAGCTTTGTCCGCAAGGTTATACATTTGCTAAACAAAGCGGCGGTTTTTATACCTAACGAAGTTATAAGCAATACACCTACGATTAAGCTTCCGGTTTGTACGTTCTGCTAACGATTAATTTTGCTTCAAATTGTAACGGTGAAGTCAATGTGAATCAAATCCTGAGATTGAAAGCTCTGTTTATGCACCTTTTCCCTCTCAAAATATTCTGATATTATTCCATGCAAATTATCCGGAGTCGAATTACCTTCCCGTATGTTTATCGGCTTATTTTTAATAAATTTCCATTGAATCAATGTTATCCGCTAATTTGCTCTTTGTTTTAGAACAAGAGATCGTAAACATTTGTTGTTATCAAACCTTTTGATATTTCGAAAAATTTTGATACTTCGGTGTTCACAGCTTTATCTATCTTATTACCTCAATATAATTATTTCTAAAATTATCTTAATTTATGTGTCAATCATTAATTTCAATAAATATATTTAATAATATTTTTTAAATATTGGATAAAAGATGAATTTTATTTATAAATATACATTTTATACAATTTTCGATTCATCTACTTATACTGTGCGTTGTGTTGTAATATATTAAATAAATTATTATGCAATGACATAGACATATGATCTTGTCCTAGAATTACGTAAACTCTTGCTAACTCTTGATTTAAATTATCGTTATATGAAGCTTGAAAACGGAAAATTTACATAAATAAATTTGAACCTGTCAAATAGTGTTCGTTTCTAATATAGTTAATGCTAGGAGAGTGAAGACTTCGTTAGTTCTATTTTTAATACGTCAAAATAATGTTAGTTATTTATTTTACGTTTCGGCTGTGCGTAAAATGAATCCACGAATTTAATTCAGTTGTACGTTACGTAACGTTAAAGAAGAAGTACGATCGCTTCTTTATATTATAAATGTCATTTTACATACATCATTTTATGTTGATCATTTATAATCATAGTGAATGTATTGATTTACGCTCTTCCGTGAATGATTTTACTTCAAATTGTCCATTGGAAGTAGGAATCCGGCTTCTCTACACCCTTTCACAGCTGCAATCGATTGTCTCAGTCTGTCGTCCAGCCCTAGTGATTCTCCTGTTGACGTTGACTCTTTATTTAATTAGGATTGCATCGGCTCATGGCGTAACGAAGTTAAAAGAACGTTGATCCAGGTAGTTCCGATTCTTCAGCGCCTCTTTGTCCGCTTCTCGATACAAAAAAATCCGAGAAAATCGAATTTCTGATGATCGATATCTTGCCTCAATGCTTGCTATTTTTGTTTAGATAAAAGGATTCAATCTAGCGTGAATATATACCCCAATGAATGTGTACTCGCTGTAATGTGACGTATTGGTAAATTAGTTTTTTATTCGTTCCCTCTACTGTAAACATATATCAGGACAGGTCGTATCGTAGTGTGAATGTGTTCACTATTTAAATTAATTCAGTTTACGAATAAATAAACATAATTTAGTGTAATGATTCTCATTTCTGTATTCCGTTCAATGGATTTGAAAAAAGGCATGAGCCTTGGTCAGGATAAGTCATGCGTTTAGAAACCTTACTTGTGTTTGATTTAAATGGAAAACAGATTTTTATGAGTTGTCAGTGTTGAAGCATATCTTCAAGGGAGTAATCGTTCATGAATAAAAGTATATTTAGATAAAAATCACTTAATTTCGGGAAGATGTACATTGTGTACCTTTGCGAACTATGAAATTGATATTATTCTATTAGTTCATTGCTAAAGATATTAATGAAACTTCTACATAGTGGCAATATATACAGTTTTTATAATGTGTTATATATACCATTTTCAATTCACTGAGCGCAGTATTTGATTTTGCTTATTCGTCGCCAATATTTATCAAAAATTCAGTCAGGAACGTCTTTTACTATTGGCTATTCATTCGTAAATCTGAAAATTCCGTTCGACTCGACTAGAGGAAATGTTTTGCGCATCAGCTTTTATTATTCAAGTCATTCAGTGACGCCAGCATCTTTTCGTATTCACTCCGAGCATTTCTCATATTTTTTTCAATGGTGGTAGCCGTTCAGTCTTGATCCGTCGATTCATCCATGTCAGAAACTGGGTCGCAGTCATTGAAACGACATTATGAAATCACTGCGTTTCAGCTCTCGAGGAAGGAAATCAATGTTCCTCGAAAATATCTTTGTCAGTAGGCATCCCACTGCATCCAGATTGCCTCTTGGAATGCCCTCGACGGTTTCGGAGAAGTGCTACGGAGTGGGGATGCGGGAAATCAGCGAGTGTGTCCCGGGGCGTAGAAACCCCCTGCGGTGAGGCACTGCCTGTGGACAAGGAGGAGACAGTTTTTGGGTAGCACAACTGGTCCAGCTGTGACGAGTCCTGCCTCTTTGGCCACGACCCCATTTTTATCGATTCCCTTTTCAAATACATTGCGTAGGGCGCGGCTGTCCGTCCTCCCGAGGGTGTTAGCCCGAGGTGCCTATCTCTTTCTTCCCCATCCCTCAAAAGGCCCCTTCCCCCAGACCGTCTTTCATTAAATCCCCACTCACTTTTCTCTCAATAAGCCTTCTCGTTTTCGTTCTGTAATTTTCATTTCCTCCAGATGTCGGATATTGTCCTGTATTCACGTTCATCACTTTCACTTTTTGTCTCTTTTGACTTTTCGTATCTTTCACTTTTGTTCCTTTCACCTGCCTTTCTTTTTTATCCAACCTATGATAAATCTTTATCGTACGCGTTTTCCTTTCACTTTTGTTCTATGGTTATATACCTTTCACTTTAATTATGGTGTGTTTTACTTTCACTTTCCATCTTCATTTTTCTTCCCCTATATATTTGTTTAGTTTTCATTTACTGTTCATTGTCAACGTTTGTTTATCGTTCTTCCCTTTTTACTTCACGCTTTCCTATCACTTTTTGTGTTTATATCCACGTTCACCTTTCACTATTTTCTCGCAAACCCTCATTTATTTTGTTTCAGTAACTTTCGTCCTTTTCTTTTTGTTCACTCTTTTTTTCTCGCCTTCCTCCCTTTTTTTCCTCCCCTCGTATAAACTCAATTTCCCTTCAAAACCTCATTTTCTTCTCCCCTTCCGACTTTCACACCTCTCTTTCACTTCTCGCTCGTATTTTTTTTTCTTTAAGCTTGGTTTCCTCTTTCCCCCTTTTAAATGCCCTTCTCTAATGTTTTACCTGCCAGTCTCACTCAGTAGCTTCAAATTTTTCGCCCCGAAAAGATTTTTAACCATTAATTCATCATAATTTAGCAAATTTAAATTATCTCTCCCACATAGCTCCTAAAACCTCTTCTTTTGTTAAGTAAGTGAGGTGGGAATTATGTGGGACTGTCTTGGTCATTATTTGTGGTCATTATTTTGTACGTTCATTCTAAAGGAACTTGATATCGGTTTATTAATGTAATTGGTTTCTTAAATTTGTGCAATGTTTATTTAGGTAGCTCCCATTTTATTGACGATGAACTTATCGTGTTTATGAATCATAATTGAATGCATAACTCCTTCAAAAGATTGGTCTTAATTTAAATTAGTAATACTTAATTGTTCTGGAATACGTACCATGTTGTAAACTTTAGGAATGTATGCTATGTTGTTTGATTAAGACAGTGTTTCTCGTAATAAGAGTTATTTTTTCTCGTCTATTTACAACTTATTTTGAAAGTTTTCGTGTTTTTATGAATGCTATTTTAGTTAATTCAATGTTAGTTATTAATTCCCTCTTAATAATTCTTGCTCCACGGATTTATACGCTAGTCAACGTTAAGTAAGCGAAATAATAATATTAATGCATTATATAGATGTGTAATTAAGTATATGTGACACATATTTTATCTCGCCCAAAATGAGTTTTATATTATTGTTGTTGTGTCTCTTGATTTTATTCGTTCTCTACTCTCTTTAAGTATCATTTTCGTATCTCTCCTTTATCTTTACTGTTTATTGGCCATCACCTATGTTTCACTCCTTAACGTCTTTCTTTCCGGGTAGTAATTTACGAGAGCTCCTTACGCCATCGTAAGCACCCCATCGGCCTTTTATCTCCGTTCACAGATTCTTCACTCACTCACACTTCCCGTCATTAACGAAGTTATTTCATTTAATCCTTCCCTTTTCGCGCATTTCCTCTCCATCCGCTTTTTTTCACGCAGAAATCGAATTGCCTCTGGGAAGAGGGGGAGGTAAAGAAAAGGGGCAAAGAAGTTGCCCTTTTCCGTGACCGGAAGGTTGGATCGGCTGCTATAGGTGTCCCTTTCGAGCCTCATTCGGGGAAAAACACCACCCCTTTATCATCGGGGCACACCCCAAAAGTCCCCTTTTAAAGAAAACTATTACTTTTCCCGGATTACGTGCGTGATGTGGATGAATAGATGGGCGTCTGGAGTGGGTGGGGCCTTCTTTTCGTAAGAAGTATGGCTGCTTCAGGATGTATTTCTTCTCTTCCTTCCTTATGGGTACCCTCGTGTGTAGGAGTAATGATTGGGAAGCTGATATGGTCAACTTCTCAACCGCATTGCAGAATAAGGCAACATTTAACGAAGTTAAGGCTTAGATGTATATAATACGCGCTTTTATTTATAATTGGTACTTTTATCATATACATTTGTAGCATATGAACAGTGCAGAAAGATAGTAAGTACTTAATACGAAGATTAATGGGCAGATGAGAAATGAGATATGTTACGTAAGGATTGCATTAGAACAGTAAAAACAGTATAGTCACCTTAGAATAACATTCCACCGATATCTGTTTAAAGTGTTTGATGATGACCTTAATAACTGACTATTATATTTTATATATATATAATATTTTTATCCTATTACATCGAGATTTTAAATCGTAAATAATATAGAAATAGTCCATTCATTTTTCTCATGGAGCCTACGAACTTATTGATTTATATAAGTCTGTTTGTTTCTTAATTTATTTGTTATATAAATATTTGTTTATTTATTTCATATTGTCTTTTATTTTTATATTTTATGTTTTTTAACTATGGTAACTGACTTTTATATCTGTCTTCTCGAAAGCCAGTGTGCGCAATTTTTTTGCCGAGATTATTTTGACACTCTTGACCGCATGTGAAAGTGTTACTGCGTCTCATCTTATCGACGTATGTTTTTTTTTAATTTTTTTTCATCTGCATATCGAATTCGTGATTGGATTGACTGAATCTTGCTCTATAGAGGCTAATTAAAAATGTTCCGTGGCCTACATTTAGGCTGTAATGAATTAATAATGTGTCGTAATTTCATTACTAGGTTACAGTTGTTTTTGAGAGAGTTGGTTTTTAATTGTTTCCATTTCAATTGATTTTTATGGTTACGATTCTTGTATGAGCTATATATTATATCGTATCTCTTTGCTCCATTTTAAAAGTAAAGATGTTATCCTTGTATATAGTGAAGCTCTCTCTTGTTATATATCTATGCTGTCGGTTTTTTTGATGAATTGTAGATCGACTTACATTTTTTAGACAATCACAGTTAGAAAATTTGTAACTGTATCTATTAGTAAAGACGGTGTTTTAGTAGAGAAAAATGTTTAAGCTGTAAATGTTATTTATTTATTAACTACTTAAGTCCTATCTTTTTAGAATGTCCGTATTTTTGAGGCGAGGTGAAATTATATTATTATAAATTCTTCTCGAATGCTTTTTCTTCTGGATTGAATCAATTTTCATGTGTTTAAGAATCTCGAGTTACATTCTATTCTGTTATTCATATCTTAATTCAGATTTGATTCATAATTTCTTGGTAGGAATGCTTTAAATTAAGATGTATTTTCTTTGATGGAAACGAGCGTCTATTTCATAGAATTCATGGATGTTATTTAATTTGCATTTTGCCCTTTTAAAAATCATATTTCTATTTTCTCTCATGAAATATTCATTTGAACAGGAAGAATCGATTTAATCTTCGTCCCATTCAAATTTTTCTGGAAAATTATTTAATTTAGTTTCCACGTAGTTTCTCTTTCGTTTTTAATCATAAATTCATGAATTTTCATAAGGAATAGAAGTGTTAATAATAATAAAAGTGTTTCAGGGATTGATGTTCATTCTTTTTTAATGAATATTAATATAAAATAAAATAATACAGATATAAGAATAAAACTAAATTCCACAGTATATAATTAAAATATGTATGTATACACATTAATATAAAAGTCTGTCATAGATTAATCTATTTAATTGACTTATCTTTGAATTGTTTGGCTGTACGGAATATTATTCTAATTCAATGCATGATATCGTATTTATTTTGTAGTATTTTACCTTTTCTCTTAAGTTCCTCAGCATATTATTTCAAAATATTAAATTATCTATAATACATACATCACAGATCACGATGAGCAGTGGAATTCTGCGCTGTGTGTGTGTGCTTTGAATTGTGTTCATTATTCATTCATTTATTTGCTTTAATACTACCTGAAGAGTTTAAAGAAATGAAAAGACGCTTTTAGGAAAAGCTACAATTGAATAATAAAAAGGGAATCGTAAAGCCAACGTTCGTGATCGATTGAGGTCCCTAATCGTCACGTCATTAGCAGTCTGGGATATCGATTGCTTGGGAATAAGCTTTTCAATCATCGAATAATTCCCAGCGTGAGATCGGAGTGGAAACTATTTGCATTGGAAACCGTCACAGTTCTGATTCGAGATGGAATCGTTGAGTATTTGGGCTCTGGGATTTCCCAAATGCGGTTCCGATCGGTCGTCCACAGAAATCCGTGCCGTTCAAAATGATGGAATTGGATTTAATACGAAGCCCCTTCTGTAAGCCGGGTTTTTTTCATCGGCGGATAGTTTAGGAATGAATGCATTACGTGATGCATCTTTTAATGGGTTGAATTTTTAATAGTCCCCTTTCTGTTATTTGAAATGCGGTGGAAAGATTATTGCGAATTCGTTATTTTTTCGATAAAAATGCGTTCTGAACGTTTTTGTAAAGATTAGAAATCTCTGCTTTTAAATTAATCCTTCATTTACGTACTATAATTTTTTCCTTGGTAGAGAATTGTCAACGTCATCTCATATTTTAGCATTTATGATTTAAATTGTGTTCATTATTCATTCATTAGTTTGTTATCATTCCTAAGAGCTTGAGTTCATAATAATTTAATCTTTTTGGAAGCTAAAAGTTGTTTCTTAGAATTTCATGAGCGTTAAATTGAACTCTAATGAGGAAGGTCATTAGAGAACTCTTTGCTGAAAAGCCTTAGTGCTTAATTAAATTTTACCATCAAATTTGGAAACATATCGTCGCTAGGAAGTCATTTAAATTTCTTATTTTGCTCGATAAGTATATAATCTAAATCTTGCTGCGAAATAATCAACTAAAATTTAGATTAGATATGGAAGATAACCTTCGTATCGTAGCATTATCTTTAACTTGCTTACTTTTTAAATAATTTTACATTTTTGTATTTTTATAATTAGTAGAATTATTTGATGTATTTAAAATATTTAAAATTTTTAAGATAAGGTACATAAATTTGCTTTATTATGTCGTAAATTCTTTTCTAAAAACTCATTTCTAATACCTAACAGTAAAAACCATCAAGTTTCTTCATTGCAATCACTTCCTTATTTTCGTGGTTCAACCACCAGAAACTGGTATTGTTACTTTCCCTTCTACTTATGGGCATGTTTTGCTGTAAGATATCTTTGGAACCCTCCCTGGGTTTGGGAGTAAAACTCAAGGTTTATGTTCCGACTCCCGACACCTATTTCTTTTGGGTTTTATCTTTGGAAATCCAATGGCAAGCACAGCAAAGATTCCAAACTGGTTGGAAGTCGTAGGCTGGAAACCTCCTTGGTGTATTTGTAGTATGTTGGAAAACGTGCAAAGAAAAATTTCCTTCAAAAAGATATTAATTACGATTAATCTAGAACGTTTTCCTGTAGTTGTTGATCGTTGGGTTTAAATGGTTAAGTTTTTCTGTTTGAGAAAAAGGGAGGTTAAGTTTGAGATTTATCAGTGGATGTACGTATTGTAAGAATGAATTAGACTTATATAGACGTGAAACATTACGTGAATCGCTAGAAAATAATCCGAAGGAATTTTGGTCGTACGTTCGAGAAACTAGAGGGAAGCAATCTACCGTTACACACCTCATCGATAGTAAAGGTTGCACCATTACCGAATCTCGCGAAAAAGCTAATATTCTTAACGAGCATTTTAGGAAATCTTTTATAACTGACAACGGTCGCGTCAGCGCTTTCCCTCCTCGTGTTTCGAAAGAAATGGCAAGTTTGGAGATAAGTGAGACAGGCGTCAGAAATCTTTTACTTCAAATAGACAGCAAGAAGTCCCCCGGGCCAGAAGGAATACCCGCTCGCGTAATATCTACCCTCGCGCATGAACTTGCTCCCCTTCTCGTCGTACTATACAATAAATCCTTAAGCGAAGGAATTATTCCATCCTCATGGAAGGAGGCGCATATCACCCCAGTACCGAAGAAAGGCCGTAAAACAAAGCCGGACGACTTCCGGCCGATATCCCTGACTTCGATATTTAGTAAAATTTTAGAGCACATAATATGTAGTTATGTAATGCGTTTCCTCAGCGACAATGCTGCTATTACGCCGAGTCAGCATGGCTTCCGCAAAGGGCGCTCTTGTGAAAGTCAGTTAGCGCTCCTCCATCACGACATAATGAGATCAGCCGACGAAGGTTTTGGGACAGACGCGATATTCTTGGATTTTAGGAAAGCATTCGATACTGTTCCGCACGCGAAGTTACTTCATAAACTAAAAGCCTACGGTGTACATGAACATATAATTCGTTGGATTAAATCCTTCTTGAGTGGCAGAAGCCAACGGGTGGTTTTAGATGGCGCGTTTTCGGAAGTAATAGAGGTAACGTCAGGGGTTCCACAAGGTAGTGTAATCGGACCAATTTTGTTTCTTATTTACATAAACGATATAGTAGATAGTATCGAGAGTAAAGTGCGACTGTTCGCGGATGATACCCTTATATATAGGAAAATTCAGAATGAGGAAGATAAATCAATATTACAGCGCGACCTGGACGCCATTACCGAATGGTGTAATGATTGGCAGCTCGAGCTAAACGTAGACAAATGTGTAGCAATGAGTATGAACCGATCCCAGAATCCAACCTCTAGCGAAACTCCTTACCTCTTAAGCGGAACAAGACTAGAATTCGTTAGTCAGCATAAACACTTAGGAGTTACATTCAGTAGTAATTTATCGTTTAAAGCTCACATTCAGGATATAGTGGGGTCGGCCGATAGGACACTCAGACTCTGTAACCGCGTTCTCAAGGGATGTCGACCCAAAGTCAAAGAGGTTGCTTATTTTTCGTTAGTTCGCCCATTACTTGAATATTGTTGCGCAGTGTGGAATCCATACGAAAAGGGTTTGATCGCTGAGTTAGGACGCGTACAGCGCAGAGCGGCTCGATTCGTAAAAGGGGATTATAAATTCGACAGCAGTGTATCGAAAATGATTGAATCCCTCGGATGGGATACTCTAAGTATTAGAAGAAAAGTGTATAGGCTCAAGTTATTCGAAAAATTCTTAAGTAGCGACTATAATGATGAGATAAGAGACACTGTGATCCCCACGCGTAGCGAATATAATTGTAGAATCCAGGCATCCAAAAAATTTCGTGAGATAATCGCTCGAACGGAAAGTTATTATTGGTCTTTCTTTCCCGATAGTATAAGATGCGCAAACAAGAAAGAGTAGTTAGGGACTTGGTGTCTTAGCACCCCCTGCCAAACGCCACAAGGCGGTTTGCGGGGTAAAAATGTAAATGTAAATGAAAAAGCTTATTTCACGATTGTTATAGAGGTCGACGAACCAAAGGGTATCAGTCTTCTAAGCGAAATGTTTGATTTTCCATCCATGACGAGGAAATCATTAAAGCAATTAAAATTCACGACAGGCGTAGACTCTCAGCTTGAAGGATCGGATATAGAATCGATAAAGGTTAGGATTTCTTTGATGTTGGAAATCGTCTGGTGCCCCAAAGCCGTTTATGAGTGGAGAGGAAAGCGAAATCGACGGTCGTCATATCGGTGTTGTGGATTTAGGAAGGGAGATGAAATAATTACGAAATCTTTCGCACGACTCGCAAAGGTATCAAAAATTATTTACGGAACTCAAACGAATGAAATTGGTTCTTTATTCTTTTGAACGTACGAAACTTCAAACAATCATTCTATTCTGATGACGATCGTTTTTGATTGAAAGTCATTCTTTGTTTGTATAAAGCACGTAATATTCTCAAGGTTAATAAGTATATTGTATGAAATGTATTGAGTTTAAATGCTTTCATTACGAAAATAGGATTTTTCTCAGTTAACGATGGTTGCATATTCTAGCTTCAATCTCAAAATGTCATTAATATTTCGTGTTTCTATTAACTAACTCGTTACCAAATAGATCGTTACGTAGTTTCGCCTATTATTCCCAGCCATAACTTGTTACTCACTCTAATTAAATCCTCCATGTATAATAAAACCCCTACCATTTGAGACTAACCGAGACTACTAACCTCAGCATCTTACAATCGATGTCATTATAATGGGCTGACAATCCGTAGATTAGTTTGTTGAAGCTTCCCAGACCCTCCTGTTCTCAGCCAATCGCATCCCTTCCCTCATAATTCCAAGCGTTAACACTATCTGACTCTCATAATCCAACTTGGGTCTTCTACCTTAATCCCTCCCTCCCCACAATCCCATTCCATCCTCATCGGACCATCGTCCCAAAGTGAGAACTATTTTCTTTGTATTTTCACCGAATTTTCCACGAGATTCACTCATTGTTGGCTTTTGGAATAACTTTTTAGGGTGTTCATCCGTGCGTGGATTTTATTTTAGTCGTTCCTTTGTTTAATCTCATTTCCTTTTGATGATAAAGGACGTATTATCCAGCTATTTCTGGATTAGTTTTAGAGAGTTGATTTTGTCGTTTAAAATTTGGTATAAAATTATAGAAACATTTAATTCGATATTAAAGAATGCCAAGTTAATGAATATTTTTATTTATACATTTACTTCTCCAAGGACGAATATTAATTTGAAATTATTCATTTCATTTAAACCATATTATTTCATACTAAATTAATGAATGTAGAGTTACTAATGACTTAGTTTGTTTACTTTTGTTCGCAATTACTTTTATTTAATATTATCGATTGATCTTATATTATTCTGTTTATGGAAAATTGTGCGTCCTTTTATTTAATGTATGTAGGTTTCAGTCTGAAACTGTCATTTTATTCCAGTATTCTTGTTTTCAAACCCTACCGATTGCTCTAGTGTTACTTCCTGACATTTCATGCTAAACCCTGCCATAAAGGAACTACGTATAGCGTGGGAAAATGCATTGCGTCCCGTCATAGGAAAGTTTCAGCTATGGCATTCAAACCGCACGTAATTGGATCGAGAGTCGTGTACAGTGGTTCACTGTGTCAGCCGTCACTTAGCATATCGCACAGCTCTTCAATACGAGAATAGCAACCATAGTTTGTTTCAGCTAAGCCCAACCCCCGTTTTATCCATCGGTAGCGATCGCTGCGTCAATTCCGTTCGCCCTTGAGGAGTGCGTGCCTTAGCCGTCGATACTCCCATGACCTGCCCTCATGCGATTGACGTGGCTTAGGAATAAACATTTAATGACCTCAGATCCCGCATTTCGGTTTTGGGCGAGGACAGGTCTCAATTCAAGAGGGGAATTATAATTGTACCCGCATTGTACCGTGGCGGTTTACACGTTTCATTTCGTCAAGCCATGATTTGCCGATAATGAAGTGATGCGAATGGAGTCTCTGATTGAATTTGTTACGCGGTGCTCCCTTTTTTTCGAGTGTATTGGTTGAATTAAAGATTAGTCTGATTTATTTTCTGTTAAATGATCAGATGTTAGATGTGCTGTTATGTTTTAAATAATAGCTTATCATCAGTTGAAAGAATATTTATATTAAATTAGGGTTTTCGCTATAGTTTAAAAAATATAAGAAAGTTATTTTTGCTAGCGATTTTATTCGTAAATTTTCATATAGTTTTGAAATATAATGATATATGTGGTAAATATAATGGAAAATGCATAAAAATGATTTATTTTGAGCTTAAAAATATTTTATTACATTCCACTGATGCGTAAAATAATTATTTTCCAAAGCAAGGTAGTCTTTGTGTCCCATAATCTACACTTTTCTGATATTTTCCATGTTTCAAATTCCGTGAAAATAATTACTCTTAACCACAAAGTTGAATTTGAAGAAACATAAATTTTCAAAACTCTTCTGATTCCAACGTTATTATTGCGTTTAATTTCAATGAAATAAAATTAGTACATTTTATTGAATCGTAGTGTCGTATGTTTTATAAAAGAAGTAAATCGCTCTTGGATCGTAAGTATCTACCTTGTACAGCGGATACTTGGATGTAATAGCTATGTCACATCGCTTCCAATACATCGTGTGTCCATTATCTGTGCCCCCATCAATTTCCGAACCACATAATGGTCAGGATGTCATAGAAATATTTCTCCTGGACTTCGTCCCTAACCCAGATGCCTTGGCCAATATATACTGTATGACCGGAAAAATTGTGGTCTGAGTTAACAAGTGGCTAGCAAATTTTCACGTCGTTTATTTCTAACTAAGCTCATTTCTTCCTGTACACCCTTAAAATTAGCTTTATTTTGATCGTATCTAACGCTTTCTGGATCCACGTCCCATTTTTTTATCTTATTTTCTTCTTTACTCTTATGAACGCTATTAAATGTGTTCTGTCTCTTAAGAGATGGATGTTTAAGGACGTAAAGTCTATCTAATAAATGAGATTTCTGTGCTGAATAAGATGCTCAAGGTAGAGGATAATTTTAAAGATTCATTGCGAAGTACTTCCTTATTATAGAATTAATTTTCTTGGAAAATATCTGCAAATTGTTGAGCTATATATGCACTTTGGTTGTGGATATGAAGAAGGAAATAATTGAATTCCATATGAGTTATATACTCCTAAAATTAAAGGGTGTATAAATTCAAGATTTAATATAACTAATTTCAGACTTTGCGTAATAATTATGTTAAACAGTTATTTGTTTATTGTTCGATATTTGATGGTATTTAAAGATGATTTATCAGCGTAAAATATTTAAATAAAGTGGATAATAACCTTCCTTGGGCATGTGTTTTAATATTTAATATATTGAGACTTTTTGAATATTTTCTCAGTTTTAATTTTTATTAACCCTCGATGATTCGGAAAAGAAAATAATCTTTACATTATTTTCGGAGTGAGGCAATACCACGACATAAATTTCTCATTTATATCTCATCTGTCGGTAGCTCAGTATTCATAGCGCTATTATCAAATTTTCCCGCACGTTCATTTTAGCACGATATTAATTTCAACCTCATTTCTCTTCATTGAAATCTCTTCAAAGGCATTGTCTCCCATTCTGCCTTATATTAATCACTGATAATGGAAGCTTTCGAGTCCTCCAGTGACAGCCATTGTGACAAGAGGCTTCTCCAGCGGCATTCATCCATGCGAAGGCGTCTTCAACCCTTTGATGTTTGCCTTACTCTTCATCTAGCGAATTTCCTCATGCAATGCAACCCGCGAGCTCCGTAATAAATTTCTCCCGAGCGTTTAAGTTCTTCTACCCCCGCACAGACCTGAATAAAGCAGAGCATTTAAAGTTGCGATATATTTCACGTACGGAGCAATTTGAGCGAACAATAACTCCATAAAACATTCCGTGCATTGCATCGATTTCCAATGATGCCTTTGTATGCAGCGGTTGCTCGTAGAAGATGGAGTTTAGCGTGTTATTTGCTCGTGAATGATCACAGTAAATGATTTCTCGGTCTTGGGATTGAGTTCGGGGATAATGTGGTGTGAAACTGTGACGCGAAATCAAATAGTGATGCTTTTGTTTTGTTTCTTTTTTTTGTTTTTTTTTTGTTCGTCTCCCGTTGAAGCTTTTGGTGTGGGCGGTCATATGTGATACGCGATACTTATAATGGGGTTGACCCGAATTTTTGCGATTAGGAAGCTGAGTTATGGGTTACGTCGTTAGCAAAGTCGAAGTTTATTTTATTTTTTGGGATTTAATTGTAAATATTTGAGTGAATTGGTTGCCTAATCGCGTTGTTTGATTTTGGTTTATTTAGTTTGAAGTGTTTGTGCAGATATTTATTCAGGATTAAACGGTTATGTATAGTTCGTCAAAACTGTGAGAAAATATTATATTTATCTACAAAACATAAATAAATGATAAGTAAAGTTTTCTTAAGATTCTTCACCTCTTATTGCTTCGCTTTAACGATAATTGTTTATTTATTTTTTGTTTTTTATCGTCAAAACTGACATTCCTTTCGAGTTGTTTTAATATGCTTTATTCTATCGGAATTGGCTGCGTTTTTCGATGATGTGTATTTTATAAAGTCAGCGACAAGCAGTTTGTTAATTTCGCTAAAATAATTCTTTCCATGATCCTGTTGTTTATTCATTAAACCTCCATTAATTCTCCACGTGCTTGTTTTTATATCATTCAAATGATTCTCTCGCCCATAAAGTGAGATTTACATTTTATCTGGAGTTTCATGTTGGAATTTCCGACGGGTAGAAACTGAAGTTAGGCTGCGAAAATGTATCAAGAATATGTGTATATTTACCTTTTATGGCTGCATGTATCACGTCACTAATTTCGTAGGATTCTTCTATACATCTCTAAGAGAATATTATTTAATATAATGTGCGTTTTATCTATTAACTTTTAACTTATTTTAACTTTTCTATCGTATATATGATAATAATATAATTACGATTAAAGTTGCCCTTTATAACCTTTGTATATTATTCATTTTTAGTTAGTTTTATGGAGTTATTTACATAGATTACATCTTTAGAGGAAAATTTATTTTCATTATTATTTAAATTTTTCTTCCGAAATATTCAATAAAAAATTCTTTATAATTATGTTTTTATTGATTCTCTGTATGAAGATTTACTTGCTCTTCGTACTGTTAAATTTTCCCCAATACTAATTGGAGCATCAAATTAATTAGGTTCTACGACTACTCATGAATGCTTGATTCCTCTGCAGTTCCTATTAAATCATTCTTTTCCCGTCAAAATCGGAAATCAAGTGCATTTATCGACGTAGGCATGTTTTCAGCAACATTATTTGCCAATGATTCCAGTTCGTTAAGGGCGAGCCATAAATCACTTCGCGCTCACAAATTGAATTTTTAAGCACTCTCTGGAAACGTCATATCCTGGCTTTATCCTGAGGGAACGGGCAACCGTAATCGGAAATTTAAATATGTAAATCACTCATACGTACGACGTCACCGATGAATTAATCGGAAAGCCGATATTTTTGGGTTGTCATCGGCAATGTCGTCTGGTCGCCTGACCAACTAAAATTCATGACAAACATAAAGGTTAATGATCACGATGTTTGATTAGTCTTCCCTATTAAAAGGGGTCCAAATAAAACGCGAATTCATTGAAATTAATTTCGAAGCAATTAGCCAGTAGGTGATGAAATTGAATCAGTTGATAAATCAATCGGAAATTATTACGTAGGAAATGAGAATTTCATTTCATAGTACGGAGTGATTCGAATGATATTACGGATAGTAAAGGAAATGTGTACATTTTGTTTTTTTATTTAATTATTAAGTTGTTATTTAGTTTATACAAATTAAAAGCTTTGCTCGTTTTAAAAAATTTGTTTAATTTTCTAACGTATGTTTTGGGTTTCAAGAATACAGGTGATAGATACCGAATAACTCATTTTAATGCACTTATTTAAATATCGTATAAAAGAGACGAGCCATAAACCCCGAAGTAATAAAGAAAAGAGGATATCCATAGGGTTAACAGTTTTATGATTTCGGGGAATATGACCCCATATTAATTTTTCGAAGATCTTTTAATTATTTTCGACAATATGCATATCACTTTATCACCATAGCGTATCGTATTTAATAAGTATGGTTATGAAAGAGAATATTAGATCACTTTAGTAATTGTTACAAGCGTAATGGCGAAGCTATGTTCTTCTCATTTTGTTGGATAGATTTTTCGTGTTCCAGAGACAAAAGCTGTGTAATTTTCCGCAAGATTTGTCTCAACGCGACCTTCTCAGAGCGCGGTGACAGGATATCTTTCCTCAGAAGAGTCACCTGTCATTTAGAAATAAAGTTAGCGGAAAATTGTCTTTATATCTTACGTGCCAAAGATTTTTACCTTGTCATATCTGCCAACTATATTGCTCCCATGTTTTCCTTAGATGTAACCCTAAAACTTCGCTAATGATAGGTTTAATATATGACGATGTGTGAAAGATAGAAGTTGAGTGTTTGTTACGTAATTATATAAATAAAAACTAAGGGTAAACGTAGATTATTTAGTGATCTATTTTAGCGTTTATTTTGTATATAATTAAAGTTATATTTTCAGTTTTCTAATCTCTATTCTTGGTTATAAGATTTGATCTTAAAAGGATATTAATATCTAAGCGTGTGTAACAAGATCCCAATACTGTACCCCAACACGCGTTTTAAACGTGAAATATTCACGCGAGTCCCGAGTTCGATTACCGGGGCGTACATAAAAGCCCCTTCACAAATGCACTCCGCATCCACTCGTGGGAACAATGCGTTGAAGGCCCCATTGAGAGATTCTTCGCACAGAACATTCCTGAAATTGTATTCCTCCTCTTCATAGGGGGAGCTCCGTTGACATCTGAGGCCGTTTGCAATTAGGGAACACTTCCCTGAGCGGGCGTGGGTAGGGGGCGAACCCCACGCACTCCACACCCGTAATTATCGCCTGCTTCCCACACCCACTTCCATCTTTTATCCCTACCACATCGTTCTTCCCTTTACAATTGTTAATTTCGCCCTTTCTCCTCCAGGAGGAGAATTTCATTTTCCAATGCAGATTTTTTTTCTGTTCTCCATCCCTTTGAACACGTTTACGATAGGGTTGTATCGGAAGTCTTCCGCCTTTTTCGGCTCGTTCATTTTCACCCGGAAGCTCGCGAAAAGCACGTTTGTGTCACGGTTTAGAAGAGCGTGTGATCATCCTCTCGAATTAGCCAACAAATTGTGTAATAGCTCAAAGGGAAAAATAACCGTACCGCTGCCTGATTTTGTCGTGTACGTATAACCATCTGTTGAAGTTTTTTCCCTTTGTCTTTTTGTGGGATGAAAGGAAAATCGTACCTTTGATATGCGTTTGTCTCATTGCCGCGTTTTGCTTTGATGATGAGGAATTCGTTGAGGTATGAGTGGTTCATCGGTTAAAGTACATTTGCTGAATGAATGAAGCGGAAAAAGTTAACCACATGGTGGATGTGTTCACTCTGTTAGATAGCTAGTGTTGCGAGGATTGATTTATTAGACATACAAAAAATATCAATGCTTCATTTCTCAATCAGTTGCATCTCCATTATGCCGCAACTTTTTTGGTATCTCCGTTGACAATCCTAGAAACTTGCTTAGAAACAATATCTATGAAATATCGTATTTTTGAATGAAGATGAAATTTAACAGTATACTCTTACATTTTGAGAGAATAGTTACTCAATCATTTCTCGATATTAATACGTACTTTCTGTTTTTCAGGAAAAAGAGCTAATGATATTATTATTTATGAGAATAAGTGTGATTTTATTCTGCTAACGTAGAATAATTTAACTGCTTGTTCGTATTATTATTTTTGAGAGTTTTTATTTTCTTATGTTATCCTTGCGTGTTTCAGTTGCATTCGTATATTTGCAATCAATCAATAGCATCTTTAACACTTGTATTATTTCCATTTTTTAAATTTTTTAATCGCTTAAAAATCATGAAAATTATTCGAATAGATTAAACTTCGAAACAATGTATTCAATACGCAATAACGAACAGTTTACTAAATTTTTAGAAGTGGTTTACGAAGAATTTTACTCGTCGAAACATCACCCTAGCCTTCGTAAGTACCGTACCATATCCTTGCATGTGGATGACCTCCAACTGACTGCATTAAATGCAATTCTACATAAGAACCTCTCTTCATTCCCCTCTCCCAAACTAGATTATCAGAAATCGAAGGCTCATGGCTTCGCATAATGGCTTCAGTTATCCACCTTTTGCCCTCTTGTTGGAAAAGACATCTTCCAGATCCTCCCATCTCGAGTCTAGAATCTTGTGAAGGGCGTCGTCCTCGAGCGCCAAAGAAAAGTTTCGCCCCCTTCCTTTGTCCGTAATATATAGGGAATCGATATAAAAGTAGAAGTGCCCATCTCTCCGATTTCCACTCATCTGCCAATCGCAACCCTAGTACGAAACCATCCAAATCCCGCTTTTCTTCAGGCGGTAGTGTAGTCGGGAGGTAACGGGATCGATACCCCGCGTAAATAGCCCTTCCTCGCGTAGTTTTTTGGGGTTTTTCCCACCGTCCCTCGTTCTAGAAGCGCCCCCTCCTATATAATTCATTCTGATCTGCTTTCCGGCTGAGTTTCGTGATTTTTTTTAAACTCCGCTACTGTTAGCGAGTTTATCGTGGAGGGTTACAGCGTCGTTCCGGTGTGGCGGTCAGGAACGATTCCTGTTGAAAAGGGATGTTCAGATGTACAATAGAGATGCAGGAGACAGCCCGGCACAGGCAGGAAAAACTCTCTCTTCTGTATCGTGGCAGAAATGCGAATTATTGTTCCTCTTTTTTCAGTAAATCTTTTGTTATGTTTAAAGTATACCAAGTGGTTTCGAAGTATACAAATCCAGCTACTATTAGATACGTGTACATTTCTCTTGCCAGAACAATTTTATGTTCATTTGTATTGACATGCAGCCAACTATTACTGAAAGGATCCTGAAATTGTTAGTGAGGTTATGTGAATAATACTACCCGAAAAAATTGTCCCCTTTAAAAGGTATCATATTTCATCGATAAAACCGGAAAATATTCGGTTCCATATGATAGGAGATTAACCGAAATCTAACCGGGTTTTTCATCGTAACGAATCGAAAACCGGGAAATATTAAGTTTTAATTTTCTGGTTGAAGTATTTTGCTTTTATCATTTACGTCTAATGAGAGACTGATTCTTTTAATTGAGCCTCGGTGTTTCAATTTAACTGCTACCGCTTAATCTGCTTATCAAGTGCGTTGAGAATTTAATCACTTACTGGGGCTTAATAGTTTTGAGTTAAGACTGAGTTAAGTTTTCAGCCTGTTTAGAATCATTTTAATTTTAAATTGGTGCCAATTAAGGATGGAAGTGCTCTGGTGAAGAAACTATGAACTATTTAAATTGCTTTCATAAAGTGAAAGGTTTACAATAAAGTATTTTATACCTAAAAAGCATTATTAGTGGTGTCAGAGACTTTTCAATATAGACTTTATAAAAACTTTAAACTATTCTTATGTGATTTTTTTCCGAGTTCATCAACTCTTTTTATCCTCATTTTCCGGATAAACTGGGGCGAAATTTGCAACGATAAATTGGACTCTCTGAATGTGCTCCGAGCATGGGAAAAGTTGGAAGAGGTTGATTATAAAGTAAAGGAAAGAATCCATTGAGGGACAACGTATGGGCGGTGAATGGTTTTTTTCCAAAGCCTAACCCAGCTGAGGGAGTTTTTTACAACTCAGCTTTTCTGAAGAGCCTGTTGAACGATAAAAATGTGAAATATCGGGCTGCATTTTTACTTCGATTAGTCAGCTTAACTTGACATAGTAGTGGGAAAGTTTTATTTTTATACGTTAGAAGGCCGCTTTTAGCTGTATGGCCGCATTTCGAACCAAAAGACCGCATCTAGAGAGATTCTATCGCCAGATTCGATCAGATTGGCGTCTATGTAACTTTCAGATGGTCTAGTGGGTTTAGTTGTTATACGAATAGAGGAGGACCCAGTTCGATTCCTTGTGGGAGTCCAGTTTTGTGAAATGACTCCATTGTCATAGTAATATCAATAATTTTGCTGCATCAATAGCATCTAATTAGCTTATTAGGAAACGTATTTAAACGTTAAGTATATTGAAGGATGTATTCTACTTGAACTTGTTTGACGAACGTAATACTTTCACTGTTAGATTTAGGGAAAGCAGCACTCGGTCTGGAGACTGCACATTCCTCCGAATGGGAACTTCGTTAAAGGGAATATCAGCTGATTTTATGTGCTGATGATTAAGCCATTAACTCTTGGTGTATCAGGGTACGTCACGCCATTCAAAGCAAGTTTATTAGGATCTGCAGTAGTTGAATAGCGGTTCTCTTCTTATGCCGAATGTTTAGTTACCCTCCCACTCATGAAGAATCGATTTGCCAGAACTTTCACCGTCTGCCTTCTCCTCTACGAACAGTCGTCCTTCGAAGAGCGTTTCATTCAATCTAGACCGGGATTTCCACGTTTTCGCCAAGTGCGAGGTGGTTAAAAAAAATCTCGTGTTTTCGGAGCTTCCGAAAAAGCCGGAATATGCCGGCAGATGAGGTAATTCAACTTTTTCGCGAAGTCCTCGACTTTAAAAAGTTCATCACCGCTCGTTTCTGTTTCCGAGTGAATAAAGTTGTTCCAAAGGAAGAGTTTTGACATTTCGTGTTGTTGTATATTTAAGGTCTTTCGCGATTTCCGAGAGTAATTTGATGGTGTTCTCTTGCTCGAGACTTATAAAGATTTGTATTGTAGAAAGTGATGATGGAAAGTGTGTGGAATTACCCTTTTGGTTCCTTGTCTTATAATAAGGTTAGATATAGTAATGAGAATTTATCGTTAACCTTATAGCTAATATGTTGGTCGTCGACTGTGAAAGTTCTTATAAAATATGAATTAAGACTCGATTAATTGATTAATCTAATCGAAAATATACTTTAATTTCTCCTAATTAAACCCATCCGAGTTACAAATACGTTTTTCGTTTATATTTGTACCGGCCACTTCAATCATTTCGCTTTTCGGATGTATTGGAAAACTTTTTAAGTTTATTATGTTCTCGAGTTTTTCTATATAAATATATAGATTATAGCATTGCAACGACAAAATATTAATTAATTAGCATCTATAGCAGAAAATACCACTTTTTATTACCAAAGTCTGAATTTTTTATTTCCAATTGCATATCTCGCTGAAAGCGATATAAATTATTGTTATGCTAGAATTTTGAAATAAGGTTGTGAGAATGTTAATACTCTGAATGATTATTACAAATTTATAACGGAGGAAGAGAAAATAATAATACATAAAATCCATCTATATTTTTACGAACGAAGCACTAAATGTTCACTGAAAAAGATATCAGTAGTTACGCAATACGTACTAAAAATATCAAATGCATGTGCGAATACCATTTCTTTTCGAAAATATTTAAAAGCTAGTGCTTGGTTGCTAAGGTGTCAGTTCCCATCTCGGAATTCGTATTCTGTCCCCCGGAATTGTTCGAAATGACAGAAGGGGAGCGAAAACGAATTCTACACTCCGTGTTGTATTCCCTTGGTATCGAAGATATCGCCCCCTTTCAAAATCAAGCGCAGGATTCCGTGCGTAACAGGAGAGTTGTTTGCCAATCGCGAGAAAAATCAGTTTCTCATCTCGTGTACATGAGTAGCAAAGGAAGCGAACGACACATGGATGGAGACCCGTAAATCAGCCTTCATCATAGACGTTTCGTCGATAAGAACTTTTCTTTCGGAGATGCCTGAAGCTCTCAAAAATTCCATCACTTTCTTTGAATCATGGGAGGGAATCGACGGGCGGAAAGTTCGTCGTTTCTAGGAAAGAAGCGTTATCCATACGTTTGCCGCCCGCGGAAGCGTAAAAATTCGAAACCAGTGCCAGGCCTCGGCTTCTTCGGTTGATTTTTGCCATTTCTTTCTGGTTGGAGCGATGCCAGCGCTAGGAATGCTTTTCTGTAGGGTTCCGTAAACTGTGCAACAATGCGGCTTCGCATTGGAAGACGGCCGGCGCGCGTACTATTATGACTTCAGAGGTGCTTGAACGGATCAAGTACAACGCGATGAGGGAAGCTAAACTGCATGCAGGAAATTTTCTTATATTCATAGGTACGACGTTGGTATTCAGCCAGTTCATGCGGCAGTATTTTATGCTAGCCAAGATGTGGCTGAATATATTATACTCTTTATATTTTATTCGTTTTGACCTCTAACGCCCGTTAGAATTCGTCTATGAAATAGAAGAAATGCTCAGTTGATTCGAAGGTTGGGCAGGTTATTTTACTGAAATTTAGGATTTAATGAAAGTTTTACTGGTTACTTTCTTTTCCCCAAGTACTAAGTTTGAATACATATGGACCAAATGGTTTTGTTATTAATCTCAGATGTTTTACATAGCTTGCTAACTAATACTATCTCAAGTTAGTAGTTCTCGTTTTAACAGTATTTTATTCTTATTTGCTAACCGTGGTATTGAAATATAATATAATACTAATCCGATCTGATTGTATATAGTCATCACTGAAAGTTTTGAGTTAAAGGGGATAGGGTAGGTCAAGAAAATTGTTTTACGATCGAATATCGTTTTCGTTTCATTGTATGTACTTAATCCTGGTTTATCAGTATTAATGTTTTCTCTAGAACTCTCTACTACTTAGTGGATTTTTGCGGCTTAAATTTAAGCTTCAACAGTAATTTTACAATCACAAACTAATGTATATCGTGAGTCAATTTTTTTTTGTATCATAGCTGTTATGGTGTGATTTTGAAAGGTCTCTACAAAAATGTGGACTAAACCTACGTTTGAAAAAGAATCTAAAGAACAAAATAAGTGTATTCCAAAGCTTTTAGGTAGTATTATGTTAATCTTCTTATATATGCCGTTTGAATTTTTCTGTAACCGAAGTATCGTAATGAATAGTTAAGCAATAATAAGTCTGTTGGTACATAGTTTCGGTACGACTTTGTTGACGTTTTTTAAAATAGAATACGTTCTTTAGAAATCTATTATTTTGAATTATAGTCATTGTTATGGAAACGGTGATAAAAAATGAAGGATCGTGTGTAGAGATGATTTTGTTTTTTTTTTTTTGGACTTGCTTGGAATACTTTCTTTAAAATTTTGTTATAAGGCATTGAATCTCAAATTTTCTCTTTGCTTTCTTATTTAGGATAGTAATAAATTTAGTCTCCTAGATTTGAGTCTATTTTGGCAAGTCGTGATGTATGCTTTGAAACAGTATATTCAATTAACTTATATCTCATTTTTACCCTTTACCGTCCAAGGATACGGTTCAACATTTTCTTTCGCGGATACGTTCTCACTGATTTTCTTTAATTCAAGTGAAATTATAATAGTCAATATTAGATATTTTTAAGCATCATAAGGAACCAAATTTCTGATTTTTAATCAAATCATTCTGTATGTGTTCAATAGATGCTGCTCCAGGAGAACTTGAGGAACTTTTCATCCAAAAGATTCGACAATGCTGTGTGCTGTTTGACTTTGTCTCAGACCCTCTGTCAGACCTCAAATGGAAGGAGGTTAAAAGGGCAGCACTCCTCGAAATGGTGGAGCTGGTTACAAAACAACAAGGTGTCATAACGGAAGCCATATACCCTGAGGCTGTGAACATGGTAAGTTATTCTCAATAAATATTTATTTTAAGTAGTTATACGTCTGGCCTTTTCAATGGGCAGTGCTACACTTTTCTGTTCCATCAAATTAAATTTTTAACATTAACAGGAAAAAGATTGTACCTTTACACCAAACACTACTCAATATATATGATTTTATTATATTGAACCAATCATATTGATGTTTATATGCTCCCCCTGTAGATTTCTTAGCTTAGAACACTTAGGAGTCTATCAAGTCAAGTTTATTAAAGTTCAAAAGTCTGTTAGGACTACATTTTAGCATATAAACGTGTTCTGTTTAAAATAAAAAAGATTCGGACAGAATTAATGTTTCATTTTATTTTTTCCTTCCTAAACATATTTACAGAGATCATAATTCACAATGCAATTCTTCATTGTGAAGCTGAATACTGATTCTGTCAATTTTTAAATTACTAGTACTTTAAAAGTTAAAAAAAAAATATTTCATAACTTATTTCTTTAAATTTTTGTATAAATTATAAGATTAATGTTGTTAAGTTGTTGAAATTAAGTTGTTTTTGTCAAGTTGAATTCAACAATTGCCTGAAACTTTGAGATCTTGTGATATGTCTTTGCTACATGTTATGTATCTTTGTAATATGTCCCTTATCAAGTCTAAGTAGAACACAAGTTAGAATTTTGTACAAATTTAATTTTGGTTTATCTTCTCCATTTTTACTGAATTGATATACAGCATTGATGAGATTCATCTAAGTTCATTATGTTTTAAATTATACTTTCAGCACAATTTCTTATTCAAAAAAGATTTATTCTGTCTAGGTACAATGAAATAAGGAATTAACCTTTGCATAATTTTTCATGTTTTACATGTTAAAATGTAATTTTTTGTTTTCAGTTTGCTGTGAATTTATTCCGGACACTTCCACCATCAAGCAATCCAAATGGTGCAGAGTTTGACCCAGAAGAAGATGAACCTACTCTGGAGGCAGCCTGGCCACATTTACAATTAGTTTATGATTTTTTCCTTAGGTAATTTTGATTTAACTTTCAATATACTTTCATGTTCTGATTGTATGCAAACTAAGTGGATTCTAGATAGTTTTATCATAAAATAGCTACGTTTATCATAATTTAACCAATTTCTTAAATAAATTGTAATCTCATCCATCTAATCGTAAAATTTCCTTTTTAGGTTCCTTGAATCCCACGATTTTCAGTCAAATATAGCCAAGAAGTACATAGATCAAAAATTTGTTTTACAGGTAAGCTTAATTGACTTAAATTGTCAAATCTTTCATTTTTATTGTCTATTTTATATTATATTGTATTGTGAGAAAATTTTATGATGGGCTTGTAAATAAATTTCTTGTTTAAGTTTCCTGATGCCACCTTAAGTATGTTATACTATGAATCTGTTGACTTTAATGATTGTTATGGAGAATATTCAGCTTGTTCTGATTGATTTTTCCCCACAGTTATCTATTATTTCCTCAATGGTGATATATAAACTTAAGATTTATTGAAATTAATTGAGTTAAGATGGTATTTAATAATAGTATTTATTCTGCATAGATATGCATTAATTGTTAAATTAAGGTATATAATGCTAATAATAATGAATTATGGGTAATAAATGTATCTATAGTCAACAGAAATTTCCTTATTCTTTTCAATGCTAAATTGTCTTTTGATCATTAAAGTTTAATAGGTTAATCAGCCTTATATCAATCTTGTACTGTGTCAGTGCTTGGTGAGTTTTCATTCATTTTAGTACATTTTAATTACAGTTGTTGGAGCTCTTTGATTCTGAAGATCCAAGAGAGAGAGATTTTTTGAAGACAACTTTACACAGAATTTATGGGAAGTTCCTGGGGCTGCGTGCTTACATTCGCAAACAAATAAATAACATATTTTATAGGTGAGTTTTTCAATATAGTTTTCATTCTTGTGAAACCATAAAATTGGAATGAGCCATTTTTTGAATGAGTTATTTCATTAATATCATACCTTTGTAGGTTTATCTACGAAACTGAGCACCATAATGGAATTGCAGAGCTTCTGGAAATTTTGGGGAGGTATGTGATATTAAATTCTTTTTGACATTATTTAGGTGTTTTTCATAAGCTGCTGGATTAGTTTCAATGGTATTTTTTCTAAATTTTATTATGATGTATCCATAAAAATTATCTTAATGCAGCACATAATTTGTCACATATCTTAAAATTTGGTAATTTGATTTTTTAAATTTTTATTTGAAAGTATTGAATTTATATTGAATACTACCTTATAACTTACTATTAGATCATTTAACCATTGATACTCTAAAATTTGATTGCTCTAACTACCTTCAGAAAAGATAACCTGTTAAATAATAAAAATATACAAATATCAATGAAAAATAAATAAAAATTTTATCATTACAAACTATAGTTTGGGAAAAAGATATAGAGTTACAGTATTTATTAAGCTTCTTTTGTAATTAAACATTTTGCTATGTATTTTATTAATTCATTTTTTTATTCCATCCATCTTTTTTCTACTCTTACAGTATCATCAATGGCTTTGCATTGCCCCTGAAAGAGGAACATAAAGTGTTCTTGCTCAAGGTGCTGCTTCCATTGCACAAAGTGAAATCCTTATCGGTGTACCATCCACAGCTGGCTTACTGTGTGGTGCAGTTTCTTGAAAAGGATGCTGCACTTACAGAGTCTGTGGTGCTCAGTCTTCTCAAATACTGGCCAAAGACCCATTCTCCAAAGGAGGTATGTATCAATCTATCTAGTGCAATTAAACTTACATAAAAGGCATCAAATTTGATCTTCTCTAAGTAAAAAGACACACAACTATATATACATATTACTGTATTAATATAAGGTTCATTAAAATCTCTTAGTCTTAGTGCCTTATGTATGAATCCTTGTTGTTCCAAGGTCTAGTGACCTCAAAACAATATCTATTCACACTGTGCTAAAAAGTAAGATGATTCAAATCAGAACTATGAGAATATTTTGTTTTGCTCTATGCTCCTTTTAATCTAGTGCATCTTGTATATGAAAATAGATCCATTCACTGATACTGCGTTTTATAATCCAGTGCACCTTATCATTCAAAAAATAAAGTAATTATATAAGTAAATATAAAAAATGAATTCTTTCTATCTTTCTTTTCCAAATGAGATTGTTATTAAAATTGTTGCTATTTTTCTGTATTCCTTAGAGGGTTATTTATTTCATAATTCATATAGAAAATATATAAATTTTATTCATTATTTTTCAAATACTAGTTCATAAAAAGAATCAATATATCTTTGGCTCAAATTTCTAACTTTGTAAAATCATTTTTACGAAGTGTTCTTCTGCTTTTATAATTCATATCTAGTATCTGCACATCACATATATACACAGGAAAGCTGTACTTTAAATTTAATCGTTGTTGATATAGCTTCATAAACTTACTGTAATATAAAAGAAATGATTTATGTATTTTGTAAGGAAAACATTGGACTGGTTAATTTTTGTATGTGTACATAGTATAAATAGTAATCCTAATTTTATTCTTCTCTTTTAAGGTAATGTTTTTAAATGAGCTTGAAGAAATTTTGGATGTGATAGAGCCAGCAGAGTTTAAGAAAGTGGCTGTACCCCTCTTTAGACAGCTGGCCAAATGTGTTTCAAGCCCTCATTTTCAGGTAATATATTGATTGATCAATACTCTTAATTCCCAAGTGCTGATGCTGATACTATTGTTGCCAAAATTAACAACAGAATTTGTTTTCTCTGATATTTCTTTTATTCTATAATTTCTCATCCAATCTATTGTTATATATGTATTTTCATTACTATTGTCCCTTTATAGCCTACTTTTTAACTAAATATATTTCGGCATGTTACAGCAGTTTTAATGGTTAAGTATTTTTAATTGAGTTTACATTTTCTTTACTGTTCAACCTTAGAAAAAATGTTTTTCTTGTAGAAAAGTCGATAATTGATCTGAAATTGGTTTAAAAGCATTTTATTATAATTAAATATCTCTATTTTGCTGTAACCTTTCTTTGAAGTAAACTTTTGTGAATTATAAAGTAAGTTACTAGTAAATTTTTCCAATCATTTGCATACTACATTTTTTTTATGATACTATTTTTTTTCATTTGCATACTAAATTTTTTTCATGGTGTATTGTTAGATTGTTGATCATCTATGTTTTACTATGCACAGATAACTACCTAATGAAAGATTGTGCATCACAGAAAATTGTAAGCAGTGTAAAATATCAGAAAAAAATTATCTATGCCTATTGAAGTTATAGTAGAAGGAAGGAGGTCTCTCTCTCTGCTTGATGAAAGAATTATTTCAAGAAAATATTTACCATTGGAATTGTGGATTACTTGGATGAATAATTTTGATGTCTTCCTCTAATTATAAATTAATGTCTCTTGTAATTGATAGCTTTTTATTAGATTTTATGTATCACAACAGTTATTATTACTTGTTTTTTCAAATTTAAATGTATTTCTTACTTACTATAGTGCAATTTTCAAATTAATTTTTATAATTTCAGGTTGCTGAAAGAGCATTATACTACTGGAATAATGAGTACATCATGTCTTTAATCAATGATAATGCTACCACCATTCTTCCAATTATGTTCCCTGCACTATACAGGAACTCTAAATCTCATTGGAACAAGTAAGTATTTTAAGACCTCCAAGAATTGCAAAGTTCTAAAGATATCTGTAAAGAGGAGCTGTTAATGGAGCTAACTTTCTTTTGAACAGCCATGGCTGAACAAAGTTTTTTATTTATCTTAAAGAAATATTTGTGCTAATCTTAGCGCTTGTTTGTATTACCTTTATTATTAAAGTATGTTTATAATTTATTTAAAACTAGCTTAAAATTCTGTGCATTAACATTTAATAAAAAAAATCATCATTCACTTCCAAAGCTCTATTGTTTATAGTTCTTTTTATTCTGGAATTCAAATTTGTTCATTATTTATTGAAGATTGAATATATTTTCTATTCCTTCCATTTTGATAATCCATTCAAATGTTATATATTTTCTCTTTTTCTTTTCTTGCAGGACAATCCATGGTCTTATTTACAATGCTCTGAAGTTATTCATGGAAATGAATCAAATGCTTTTTGACGAGTGCTCAACACAATTTAAGCAAGAGAGAGCTAAGTAAGTAAATGTTACATATCATTTAACATTGCCTATGTAGGAAAGGATGTATTAATTATCATATTTGCAAAACCTATTACTTTTTTGGTATAAAATGAAATTAATACTAAGGAATGTTACCCAAAATTATAAATATCGCTGAATATTTGGTTTTACTGTTTATAATTTGAACATGTACTCATGAATATGATTGAATGGTTTTAAAGCAGTTTTGTATAATTTAATATCAATGTTTACCCCAAAAATTATAACTTTTAATTTTTTTATTATTTGTGGAAACTTTAGTAGTAAATATTTTCTTGGACTTCTTTTATTAGATTGTCAGCATTTTATGCTTGAATGTTTCTGTTCATACTTGAGGCATTTTTCATATGATTGAAATTGTTTATTGATAAGACTTTATTCTTTATTTTGGAATGTTTGAAGTACAATTTCCAATATTTCTGATGGTTCTCTTGCAAGCTATGAGCTAGAAGATATATTTTTTGCTACTTAGATTTTTCTTATCCATCCTTTTAATTGTGTACAAACTCATTTTGCTCTTTTTGCAAGTATTGGTCTCATTTTTAAATCTAATTGCAGGGAGAAGGAACGCATGAAAGATCGCGAAGAGCTTTGGTCAAGATTAGAAGAGCTAGCAAGCCACAATCCTAGCTACACAGTTATCACAGGAAATTCATTGATAGTATCTATGAGCTTCCAGAGAGGAGCTGGAGATGAAGGCATCCTAGAAGAAGAAATGTCATATGAGCTGCTGGAAGCTGAAGCTAGAGAGGTAAAAAATAGTGTACTGTATATCCAATGAAATGGTGAATATTTTTCATTAGTGGTATTTATTTGATGATTGACTAATTCACAGAGGTTTTCGAGAGGCTGTTTGTGTATTGTTTATTTGATTTGTTTTTAAAATCTTATCAACATGAATCAATACTCTCTGTTTCATATTTAAATTTATGTTCAATGATTCATTAGTTGAAACTTTGTTAATCTCTTTTAAATTTCTTTATAAATTTATATATGTAATTATATAATGTATAAATATACTATATATACTATTTACTGTATAAATTTAACCCAAGGCAGCATATCATATTCTTTTCATATTCATCCCTTCTTATGATGCTAAGGAAGAAAGTTTAAAAAATTCATTTAGAATTACAAAACATGCTGACTTGACCAGAAAAATCTTTTTCATTTATTATTTTATTGTTTTTAACTATGCCTTTCATCAGTTTTACTGATTGTTCATTTTGGAATTTTATACTTAATTACTCTTTTAATTTAGCTTTGATGCATTAATGTCCTAATTTGTAGTAGATGTTAGAAGTTGAGTAAAAGCATTGCTAACTTTTTTATTTTAAAGGATATTCTGAAATATATTTGCACTTCTATTGTAATATACATTTACATTAAATTAATTAAATATTATTTAGATTTCTACTTTTATTCTTTGTTTTTCAAATCTCATGTATACACGCCATTTCTTTTATTTTTCAATGATACATTAATTGTAAACTTTTTGCAGGTGAGGAAGGCCAAGAACAAGGAGAAGCCATTGCTTCGGCGAAAGTCGGAACTCCCTCATGACACCTACACCCTTAAGGCCCTCAACGACCACAAGAGGGCAGATGAGTTCCTCACCACACCACCTGATGTGAACAAGTGCTAATGAATCCATCATAGGGTTGTGCTTCAGTGAGCGTGCAAAAAGCCCAGGACTGGATAGAGGGAGAGAAGGTCAAGGGAAACTGGCCCACTGAACTCACGGACAGAGGCCCACCAACGCTGCTTGTCCCAAATTCATCTTCCCCTGTGGTTCCTTACTTTCCCACCAGATGGAGGGGGTTGCTTTGTCCACTGTACGTACATGCCCAGCACACATTTTACATCTCGGTGGCATGTTTCAGCAAGACTCTCCAAGAAAAATCTGCAAGGCTGTGGTGGTTCATATAGAGGAGCCACTGCCGTGATTGGTGTTATGGTTTGTCTTACCTCGTTTATGATTTTCATCAAGGTGGCTCTGTTTCAACAAGGCAGGTGTTCAGGTCGTTGGGAATTCACAATTTGGGAAATGCCTTTCAATGTGGAAATGTCTTTTTGTCTATTTTGTCTGGTGAAGATTGGGTAGAAATGTGATTAAAATATGACGGGCTCACGTCCAGATCACCAGTTACATTTTCCAGGTTCCACACTGCAAGTTTTTGTTTTTATTGGGATGATACAAACGAGATTGATTTGATGCCTTAACATTTTACTTTCAAAGCAAAGAACTGGAAGCCACCGGTGTATTGTTTGCCTCTATCAGTTTAAACATGAAATTCAACATTATTGTCAGCCCCATAGTCGTTTATTTTTATCTTTAAGTTGATAATAAGTATATTTAAAAATGCCTACATGTGTACATATATGTATTAAAAATGTGAATGCATAACGATACAAGGTATTTTAAAAGCTTAAAAAAGACTCGAGTTAATATATGATTCATTCTGTTGGTTAAATTCATAGTTGCGGTTTTATTTAGGGAGATTAATTTTGGTGTAAGTGTTGATGGAAAATGATTAAAATATTAACTTTGATAGCAAGGTTGACATCTTGACAGGGATGTGCACGTATGAGCCTGCTATGAGGCTATTTTGTGAAGGTGATCACCACTGTTTGCAGATGGAGTAGGTAGAAAAACATTTTATAATTGAGTTTGTAATAGAAATGGGTATCTGCCTAGGTGCTTATTTTACAGCCTGTGTAGGCAATGTTGTTAAATTGTTGGGAGTGAGAAAATTCTTAAGTTGCACGAAAGATCTAAATTAGTTCAATGTGTTTGTTTAATTTTGTGGCCATTTGTAGCTGATGTCTTGTAACCTTGTTATGCCTCTGGTATTTTGTAAGGCAATTTGTGCAATGTGTTGCAAAACTCTCAAAGAGTTGTGTATAATACTATTGAAACTTTGTTAGTCTTTGTATAAATTATTATTCATCCCATTGGCCTTGATTTGAATAATCGTTTATGCATCTAATCATTTTTATTGGTAAGGAGATATGGACATTCAAAAACAACTTTTGACCCATGTGGTTATAGTATACATTTTTAAAGCTTTGATTAAATACTGTTATAATTTCCCAATGTTGAGTCAGGTCTTAGGGGTCTAATTATATTCTTAGGGTCAATTGGCAAAACTCTTGTGAACTGTAGCATTAGTTTTTAGTGTCTTAAAAAAATTGCAAAATGAACAAATCAGCTGATGGGCTTTTGGGCTTTTATAGTTTCATTTTTTAATTTACAGTATTAACTGGGTTTGGAATAAGAGAAATGTTTGCGTTGCATATAAATAGGTTAATTAACCCATCTTTCCAAGTTGATGCAACTATAATTGATATCCAATTTATTGATTTAATCGGGCAATAAATCATTGGAATGAAATGAAGAGAACGGCAATATTTCCCTTAGCGATAATATTGATTTCTTGTTTAGATTTCCTCATATGCTTTTAACGTGTTATTTTCTCTGTATTCTTAAGTGATATGTGTTTAGATGCAAGATATAGTTCTTCATTTTGCACAGAGATTAATAAGTAAAGTTGTAGCTCCCTGTGAATGTGTTAAGGACCCATAGGGTGACAAGTTGTATTAATGTACATAAGCAACTATTTTGTGTACCATTGAGTATTTCTCCAAATGAGAGCAATTGTACAGAGGATGTTTTGTATGATTTCAAATTTCTGAAAGCAATGATACTCAAAATAGCGAATCTGTAAACATAGTACCTTGTTGTTATATTTGTTGTAAAGAAAAAAAATGTAAATATGCTAAAGTTCTGAATTTTGGAGATTGTCTGAAATGCATGCTTTTTTACAATCCAACGTGATTGCCCTGTTTTAAGTGTTGTCAAGCCCAATGTAAATTAGATTTTTGGTTGAAGATTTTGTGGTTGATTTAAAAAATACAGTTTTACACTAATTGGTACATACATTGAGGCAACTCTTTGTTGATAGTAGTTTTCGATAGAATAATTTCCGTTCAAAAATGTTTAACTTGGTCTAGATGATGTGAAGGTCTATTGCCTGCATCATCTTTGAGGCTTTAATATCATATCGTGATTTGTGAATAAAAATACATTCAACCAAAAATCCTCGGAAGAAGATTCAACCCAACTCCAACAGGTTAATAATTGCCAGTGGTACCATGTGTTCAAAGATTTGTGAGGTTTTAGCAGTGGGTTTTGGAAATCCTTTGCAAATGTTCTTTGTGCCAAGAAAGTCTTAACATTTTTGCTATGAACTTTAGGGAAGCTAGAGTGTCTCTAAATTACATGGGCTTTCAATCGGTTATGTTCTAGAAGACAGGGTTCAAAGTCTTGTTGATAAAATCCGGCGGATCCCAGCTATTTAGAACCATATTCAAAACATTGACTCACTGTTTCATGAATAATTACTGTATCTCAATCCCTCAAAGTCCTGGGCCCCATTTTAAAATATCATTTGCTGAATTTCAGTTTTCAAATGTATCTGTTCTATTAAAGGTTTCTTTGGTCTTCAAAATTTAGGCTTAACAAATAGTTCATCATGAATGACCTAAGTTGCTCCATGGGTTGGAAACCTCTGATTTACTGTGTGAAGTCAACATTCCAGTATTTCTCTGTTTTACCGCTTTCTTTGTCTGCCCTTAGAGCATAACTTGTAAATTGGCATATTAGGGTCATTTTTTTGTCACGCTCAGGTACCCTTGAATCTTAGTGTGGGCATTAATTCAGAGGTTTGTTACACTTTGATGATTCGTGAAATCAATTTCATTGTTGACCAATTTACTTTCTCTCTCTCCCTCTTATGTTTGTTGGAAGAAATTATAAACTAATGATTTTTGCCTTTTTGTGGGAATAGTGAGACTGTATACAGACATAAGAAACCTAGTGTATGTAAGATATGAGATACTTTTTTTGGTGAAAGTGTGTGTGGAAATAAATATGGTATTTTATTAATGCTAACAAAAACTGTGGTGTAAAGAAAATTGCCTTCCAGCTCTTCGATGAGTATAATTAATTTGCTTTCTGTTGAAGAAAGTACAACTTTTTAGTTTATAGATGAGAAAACATATACAGGCCTCTGGGATTCAGAAGCTATTGAGTATACATTTAGCCTGCTAAGCAGTTCCTCTTGAAGGGGACATGGCATGGCATGTTGTGAGGGACAAACTTTTGTCTTGTCGTGCTTTAATGCTTCTATACATGTAATATTGTAGATATACAACTGAAAATTGTGTTCCATTTTGAAACGGCCACTCTAGAGAAAATGTAGAATGCAAGTCCTTAGTGGACATGTCTGTACATATATATATATTATAAATACACATAATATGGTATCTTAAATTTGATGAATGATATGCAAATCTTTTGAATTCTTTTAAAGACGAGACAAGAACCTTACAATGTTGTTATCTTACATTCAACATGCTTGATCTTCCAGAAAGTGGACCAATGGAATAGAGTAGAATAAAAGTTAGCATCTGATAAAAATATCAGCTTCAACAGAAGAAGTTAATTCTAGGAGAATTTTATAGCTAGAGATTAATTTGATGACAAAAAATTAATGGAAAAAAATGAGTTTGTGCAAAGTCTTAAAAAGGTGATAAAAATCCTTCCTCTTATTCATTTATTACTTTCTCTTGTATAAGTAAATTATAGTTTGTTATTTCTGAAAATTAGTACAAGTAAGATGCAGTTTAACTGTATTATAGGCATAAGGTGAAAGCCAGAGATTAGCCAGCCAGCAAGTTTATGGATGGTGGGAGGCAGTTTTATCCGGAGAAAGACATGATAGAAGATAAGATATAAGAAGTAATAACATTTGAAAAATTGATACGGATTTAATTACCAATCCAACCCAAGGTATATTTTGTTTATTCTTCATAATCATTCAAGCCATGAAAGTTTAAAATGGCGATAAATATACCTTTCTGTGAGATTTTATCATGTGATGAATTTGGTGTATATTTTGTTTACATATTCTTTCACTGATCCAAACCTGTATACAGTCAAAGTTTACCTTTAACATTAAAATACATACATTATTTTCTGGTTTGGTCTGAGCTTTCAGGTTTTTTCACTCAATTTCGTAATAACATGGCAAGAGTAGCAATATTTTTTCATGTGAAGACTAACATAATTCAGACTAATAAAAACTCTCAGACTTCATAAATCAGGATAATTTCCTTTGCCCGTTTGCTCTTTACTTTGATACAACAGCTCATTCCTTGTATGCACATAGACGGTTCACAGGATCTGACCAAAATAGGTCTTAATTCATTAATTAACTCTTAGTGTTCCAATGCTCATGAATTTTAGGACAATTACTTGTAATGTTATATGTTCTGCAATGTTTACTGATGAGGTTGTACACTACGAGGTTTTCAAAAATTACAAAGTGATAACAATGAAATTAAAGCTAGTTTGAATAAGAGGTGGAATTGATAAACTTTTATTTTACTGTCTCCAAATTTATTACAGTAGCTTAGTGAATATTGTTCTCTGAACCACTTCTGAATCTGATGCTAATTAATAATGTAAACAATTTGTATCCTGTTAATTTTACAAAAATCATTGAATGTTAATTAACAAAACAAACAAAGTTAACAAAATTTTTTCTTTTACACATACAGAAAACCTCATTGAGATATTTTTTGTGAAGACTCTTTGAATAATAATAACTTAAGCTCTTTACAACTCTCAGCTACTAGGACATGATTAATTAAAGGGATGAATCAAACTTGATTATTAAATTAATCAAAATCTTTCGTACTTATTAAATTCTTCTCTCTGAAAGACTATGAAGACATAATAGTGAAACTATTAATTTATGAAGTACCAGAATGAGCATATTATATTCACAAGAAAAAGCTTTTGAAATGAAGAATCCCCTGAAAGATAATTAAAGGTTTACCAATTAGCTTGCTCATTAAGGATGTAATTTATTAAATGTATAAGAACTCATGGGATAAATACTTTTCATTACATAAAAATTTGAGTAAAACAGTCTGTTTGAATTGTGAGAAGGAATAAAGTAGATCAATTAAACCTAAGCCAGGACATTTCTAAATCTTTTTGTGCATCTATTTATCTGAGAATTGTCTCTAAAGATTGCTGATGTCTGTTGAATATCAAGAATAAAAATATTTTAATGTGTAAAATTTTAGCTTTAGTAGAGAATATTTGAAATATAATTATTTTCTTGGACCAGAAACAGAAAATAGTAGTAAAACTATAGTAAACTATTTTTTCAATTAATTATAACATTTTTATATTTAATAAAAGAAAATACTTAAAAAAGTTTATAACAAGACAAGGATTGAAAAAAAGCAAAAAAAACAAGCATTTTACGTAAGGAACATTTTAATAGCTTCGCCCAAAGAGAGTGTAATATTTGGGTTTATTTTTACAAGCAGGATGTATACATTTGTCGTTTTCTTCAATGCTTCTTGGTTGATCAAATGGAATACAAAGGCCTTTAGCTCCCATGGCAGGAGCTCCACTGTCAGCTGCATCCTCCCTGAAGAGTTTTGACATCAATTTATTAAATAAACTCATTATTTAACTCTATCATTTAATGAAATGTTAAAATAGAATATTATGCAAGTAAAATTGATGTAGCATCACTGAATCTAAATTCTAAAATTAATCTATATTTATGATATTTCTAGGATTAAAAATTTTATAGCAAACAATGAATATGAAAAGAAGTCATTACTGTACAGTACACTGGAATTATTATGTGGAATATTAGAAGATGGAAGTACTGTAGATATAAATGTTCAGTGCAAGTACTAAGTGCAAGGTAAATCAAGGAGAAACAAGACTTATTTCCAAATCCCAAAGCACTAGTATGGCAAGTTATTTCAATTTTCTAATCTATTATCATATTTATGGAGTAATAGGGGTATTTTATTTTTTCTTAGTTGAGTAATTAGGAAAATGATAGAACTTTGCCTAACCTTGCACTTTCTTTCTTAATTAGTTCTTCACAAGGTATTTCTCCACAGAACAGAGCTAGGATTATTTTCTTGTCATCTAGTTGTTTACAAAAATCATTCCATTCACTACAGATAACCTTGTGGTCATCCAGGTCCTTTGTTGCCCTGTAATTATAAAACATTTATTTTGCATATAGTATGTCAAGTTTGTGATAGGTATCTCAGACCTTCCACTGGTGATGTTAATATATTGAAGACATTGAGGTAAACCTATGTAAGATTAAGAGAAGCAAGCGGTATCTTATTTCAAATACTGCATTTTTCAAGCAATTATGTTAATTATTAAGAGACAATGATAGCTTGGATAGAAAAACCATGCCTTTTTAAAGAATATTAGGTTAAAAATTATCTACTAACTTGGCCAACATGTCCTCTTGGATCTTGCTCAGCAAATCTTCAATTTCTTTAGCTGCACCATTTCTATTAATAATTATTTTATCTCCTGTATCTCTTCTTGCTGCAACTATTTGATTTTGGGCTACATCTTTTGGTCCGACTTCAATACGAATTGGTACTCCCTTTTAAAGAAAAGCATTACCATTAATAAAATATGTATCAAATCTAAAAATCATTGTTTACAAAGTGAAAAGATAACGATACAATACCTTTAATTCCCAATGATTGAATTTCCAACCAGGTGAATAATTATCTCTATAGTCTCCTTTTACTTTGACCCCTAATTTCTTCAGTTCTTCTTCAAGATCGGAACAGGATGTGATGAGTTTCTCCTTTTCATCATCCTTCATTTTCGCACTGATTCCGCAAGGAACAATCACCACCTTAATAAAGAGGGATTAATTTCAAATACTTTTTTCTTAAAGAAAAACAACCTACAATTGTTTTTTCTTCTTTACATTTCTATAAAAACATTTACTCACTTATTGTACAAATGATTTGATATTTCAAATTATAATGATAATATATTGTTTTTATAAGAACATTTACAAAATAATGATTGTCTAAAATTTATTTATAAAAAAAATTCTCTTGTGAGAAAATTTAGGTAGAAACAAACGAAGTTTTATAATGACCAGTTTTAATTTAGATTTTACACTTCAAAAAATACTATAATTAATCTCGTATTTCAAGTAATTCTTTTATCTCAATTTTTTTCTCTCATTTTTGTCATCCTGCATACATACTATCTACTCTCAGATTTGTTATCCCAGCATCAATTACAAAATGTATTTTGCAAACTTCATCTATACATATCAAATGTAATATTTCCTTGGCAACACTAATAACCTAATATCCATTCTAATAAGTTGGCAGAATTTCATTCATTAACTATTGTTCCAAAAACCCGTCATACTTGGTAATATTTCATCTTATTCAAATTCTCATTCCTTTATCAATTAAATCCATTAAAGTATTAAATAAAAATATATTTATGAGACTTGATATCTATGGCATTTGATAATCTACTTTTTAATTAATCCTGAGTTAACAAGAATGTTGTTTTTCATAACAAAAACGATGAAAGGAAAATAAACCACCTCTGAAATAGTTATGTACATACATGCCTGGTTAAAACCTTGCTATTTGTTCTTTGACTCTTGAAAAGCACCAACACCAAGAGAATAGCCATCCCAAAATCCATTTTTTAGCCCTGATCCAAAGATAAAGGTTACACTCTTAAATCAACATGCTTGAACATAGAAAACATTCAACAATTCAATCCATGAGTGAAAACTTCAATGATCCAAATTCTTTCTCCCAATTAAAATTGGAGAACCCTCCTTAAATGAGAGGATGAGAGTTTTGATATGATAGATGATTGTATCCATAAAGGCTGCCCCGAATTATAACTTTAACAAAGTTTAAACAAATGGCTTTTCAAAACCACTGAATTTTTGAAATAGTATGATATTAGTGTTAATATATGTTGAAAATGTACAAAAATACAAATAATTTTGGAAAAACATGCAAGGAACCCATATATCATGCAATAATTATTCATACAAGTTATTTATTTTAATTTAATAAAAACACTGCCAACCTGAATGCAAGCTACTCTTGGAGGTAAAACCAAACCTTTATCATCAGCGTGAACCATAATCATTACGCCTGCAAAGAAGAAGCAAAATATTACATTTACATTTATGAAACTTCATAACTCAATTCACATATAAATTTAACATGATCAAGCGTTACTTTGTGCAATGGTAACAATAAATATCTATAGAAAGCAAGATTTTCTAAATAGTACATTGTCAATTCTGATATATTTAAGAGAAATTTTATGATTGATGTTTCAAAAATTTAGTATTAATTACCATATATGCCAAATTTTATTGCTTATTTCATCACAGTTAGCAAACATATAGCTCTATATTCCCTTAATTTTCATCATACCATTCGAATCCATTACTTTTGAACTAGTTCAGGACTTCTGAACTAGTCTGAGATGTTCTTCCACAAGGTTACGCCTCAGGACATAACTTCTATTACTTTCCTTTTTCTTCAAACAATAAACTGCCATGAGCTATCCTCACAAAAGTTACCTTTCACCTCCATATTTTATTCTACTTTTATTATGTACAAACATTGACCAGAAACAAAAATTCAATTGTAAAATATTGATTCAAAATAATACTAATCCATATAAAAAAAATCTTTTGGTGGAAAATCATCTTACCAATTGTCCTAGTGGTTAAACCCCAAGAATTTTGGTATATATATTTCTTTTCCTGAGTTTCTGGGTCCTCATAAATGATATTGAACATCTTGGAGAAGTTCTGTCCGAGATGATGTGAAGTTGCCCCCTAGAATTCAAAAATTTTGTTAAATATATATCAAGTATAAACTGAAAGGATTTTAAAAAGTTTCTGGTGAAGTGAATGATTATGGAAGAGGCTTTGTTTAAATGTAAAATTTAATTTATCTACATAAAATAAAATTATGATTTAAAAATTAGTATAAAAGCTATAGCAAATAGAAAAATGTAAAGATTAAAAGCTGATGTTTCTGATTTCATAAGAATCAGATCAAACAGTAAAGAAATTCATCAAAAGAATCAGTGCTCAGATTAGGCCCTGTTTAAGACACATAAAGAACCTATTATAACAGAAATATTTAAAATTAATGACAGATACATAGATATTAGATATTACCAGGAACGAATACCAATCCATATCATATACAAGTAATCTATACAAAAAATGAATAATTAACTACATAGCAGCCAATATATATTGGCTTGTCACACCATAAGAGTTAAATTTACCTGTATTCCTCTTCCACTAGCTGATACAAATGCTTCCACTGTAGTAGTATAATCAGCTCCAGCAAATTTCTCCTTCTCAGTCTTTCTACCTTTTACTACAGGAATTGCCAGCAAATCAGTATACACCTTTGCGTAAAACTCTGCATATACAAGAAAGAAAGGCAATTATAAATATTCAATGTTGAATACTTTCATAAAATTATGTATTAATTGTTAATAAGTATAGGCAGTAAATATAAATTACTATATTGAATCAATCTTTTAAAATGTTGAATTTATATATTATCTTTTGTTTACCAAGAATATCCAGAACTTCTTTCTCTGCATCCTCCAAGTTTGCATGAGCTGTATGACCTTCTTGCCATAGAAATTCCCTTGTCCTTAAGAAAGGTTGAGGATGTTTGAACTCCCATCTCTGTAAGACATGATATTATTTTAGATTTAATAAAATAAATAAATTAAATTTTTTAGATTTACGATTTCCTAAATACAGTATATTAGTATCAAATTCAATAGTAAAGAAACTTAAGCAAGCAGTTGAAGGGTTTTTGATTATGAATGAAAAATTATTAAATATACAGTATATCAGGCACTAGGAAGTATTCATGATATTAAAGAGATGACAGTTATAGAGGCAAATGAAATTATTCTAAATATTGCAAAGAAGGTTTCTGTTTTGTTCTTGTTCTTTGGCAAATAAAATTAATCCATTCTTAAAAATGCACTGTTTCATATTCACACATTAGAGTCTTTTACTTAGGGCTAAACTTAATTTTAGATGTTTCAAAACTGGAATTTTGTTAAAAGGAGATTTTTTAATTTTAAAAGTAAAAGAAAGAAAAAATGAAAATACTAATTTGTTTAAGTTATATTCAATGAAAATTTTCGATGAAATAAAAGTGAAAGCATGCTTGTCTCATGATGAGCTGAAACATACCACCACATTGTTCCATTGATTCAGCTTTATTGGTAAATCTCTATAAGACTGAATCCATTTGGCATATGCTGGGTACATGACAGTTTCACTTGTTGGCCGAATGGCTATGGGTTCGGCCAATTTGGAGTCACCAGACTTCGTCACCCAAGCCACCTTTGAGTGAATTGATAGTAAAGGTTTATGATTCATAACTCATAAAATAATATAACTGTTCAGTAAAGATAAATACTTAATATTTCCTCAAATAATATATTACGATTAAAGATAAAAATATTTCAAATTCATTTATTCTTAAAATGAAAAATATTACGTTTGAATAATATAATATCAATAAAATAATTCCTTAGGATTGTTTAACAGTACATTTTGATAATATGCCTGACAATAGTTGAGATATATTTTAATTGGTTAAGTAATTACAACACAACTTTTAAAAACACATTTATATGTCTAAGGAGAATATATTAATACTAGCCTCTGGGGCAAAATCAGCTATGTGGGTCTTTTCCATCTCCAAAACATTTTTGGAAACAAAAATTGGAAAGTAGCAGTTCTGTACTCCAAGCTTTTTAATATTTGAATCCAACCAGTCTTTAATAACTTCCCATATTGCGTAGGACCATGGTCTCAAAATATAACAGCCACTCACATCATAATATTCTATCATTTCACCCTTGGTTATCACCTTAAAATGATAAAATCTAAATTAATATAGCATAGCTCTATTAATTACTTATAAATATTATTTTATTATGCAAAAAACACATTCAATTCAAGTCCTTATTCGATAAGCAACTTCATGACAGAAATATATTATGTACCATATGGACAAATTTCAATTTTCGACGGAAGAATTACATGTTAACATAGTTTTTCAAAGTTTGTTCAAACCTGAGAATACCAGTCGGACAGATTTTCCAGTTTCTTGGCTTCAAGACCAAGCCTAGTAGTTTTCTTTGCAGCACCATCATTTTCCTTAATATTTAAAACACATATTATGATTAATTCTTGCGAAAATAATTGTACATGTAGGAATTAAATAATTAATGCTCAAATATTCACGATAGATTTAACTTAAGTATTAGTAACTTGTTTAGATAGAAAGACACAATATGAACAGATATGCATGAGTAAATATGATGATAACATGATATGAATATTTCATCAACAACTCACTTTAGAAGCAGATTTCGTATCGGGACCTTTGGGATTTTTTGGTTTAGGGGTTTTTTTCTTTTCATTCTTCTTTTCGTTCGACTCCATCGTGTTATCAAATTTCACAAATAAATAAAATATCAACGCAGGTCTAAGAGACCAATGATATGGTGCCTTTAATACCTTTTCTGCTTTTGTTGATGTGGCACACTCTCAATTTCGAAAACTTTCACTTTATGATCCCGCGAAACAGAAGAAGACGGATATCATTCATGCACTGAGATAGTGCGCGACTTCTCCGAGAGGTGCCTCGTCGCTCTCGGTAAATTTGCAGGATATATTTAGTAGATTTTATTTTGACTATAAATTAATCATTCATTAAAGATAATTATAAGTATTTTAAAATAAAAATATAAATTTTAGATGTGTTATTATTGAAATAGAAATGATTATTAACATTTTATCATTTGTAACAGTCGTCAACGAACACCACTGCCAGTTTCAGCAAAGAGAATATGGTTGAAGCACCCTGGAGATGAATTCACCTTTACGGTGTGAAGAGTGTGGTGTGGGTGGTAACTTGCTTCGTTGTTCCAGGTGCAAGAACGTTTATTACTGTTCTAAGGATCACCAGAAACTACATTGGAAGGAACATAAGCCCAACTGCGGCATAAGTCGAGTTGACAAACATCTTTCCGAAACTTTACCAGAAGATAGTGCAGAAACTGAGACCAAATTAAGAGTTAGCGAGGCACCCAAAGCTGGCAGTGTAGAAGTGAGTGAGTGGAAAAAGAAGGAAAAGACTTCGAGATCTATAGATTGGAGCAATAGTGTGATAACATTTGAGGGTAGTTCCGAATCAGAAATTCTAAATGCTAGAACCGAGAAATTGAGCCCAGATCTTGGTTTTGAGGAGAGAAGAGACAGTTTGGCTTCGAAAAATCAAGAAGACACCTCTGACAAAACTGCCAAGATGCCTTTAAACGAGACGCCGGTTAGTGGTTTAGTATTGCCAGATAGTGGAACAAATTTCATCGAAGAGATTTGCAGAAATGTGATCAGAGACATGGATGAGTATGGTGTTTGTGTGGTGGACAACTTTTTGGGTCCTCAAGCTGGAAGGGCCGTGCTGAAGGAAGTTACGGGGATGTATAGCAAAGGTGTTTTCAAAGACGGACAGCTAGTTAGCAATAAAGCTAAAGGCGACCTTAAAACGATTCGTGGTGATCAAATCACTTGGATCGATGGAAAGGAAAAAACGTGTAGGAACATCGGACTATTAATTGGTAAAGTTGATAACATCATAGTAACAGCTAACAGGTTGAAGAACAACGGAAAGATGGGTGACTACAATATCAACGGAAGAACTAAGGTGAGTTTGTAATTTCCTCTATTTTAAAATATGCGAGGACATTATCCATGTCTTGTGGATACTAAAATATAATCTTTTATAGGGCACATTCCTTCCCAAAAGTTACTGACCGTTTTTTTGTCATTCGTGTTTTATTTGATTTGCCCCACACTTAATGAAGTTTAGTTCTTTTCATATTGTACCTAGTATTGAAGTTCAACGATAGTATTTTACGGTTGTTTACGTATTGGTGCTTTCCCTGTTTGACCTCGCCAGTGATCTTTGCAATCAGGGTGGTTATGGTCTGGAATGCTTCTGCTCTTACGTGCCAACTTAGCGTGTGTTTACGCACGATAAGGGTTCACCAGCGAGATTTGCTCTTCCGAAATTTGGCAATCTAATCACCCCTTAAATGAGAAGAAATTTGTGGTTGGCGTAAGTTAATTTAGCGTTTATGAGAACATTTGTTGTGTGCATTCGAGGTCGGTATTCATTTCAAATCCTTCCGGAAACTTATCTTGCAATATTTTATTTATGGCAACAATGAAAGCTGGAAACAGCTTCTCTTGTCCTAAAACCTTTGTTTCTATGGCTCTTGTACCCATGAGAATTGTGATCTTCCTCGCGAACCTGTATCTGATTAATTCGGCACACTCAGTGGATTTTACGGTGTTATTCTTAAAATCATCATGTCCTACACTGAAGCTACCGATGAAGTCTCAAGGATCGTGTTATTTCGGTCGTTGAATTTTTTCGCTAACAATTATTCAATTTAGTTGATTGTTGACAGCTATCAAGTTTGTCTTAAATCGTTCCGATAAGTCTTTAGGAGATTAGGTACAGTTCCTGAATTAATCGATGACAAACTTGAAACACATTGTTTCCAACTCTATTCACATTATTTTCTTTCATTTGTTATGACGGTACGCTCGGCCGCGCTGTAATTGTGCTCGGATGTTTGTATTCGTGCGCTGACTGTGGAGAATCCCGTATCGTCTAACCCACCGTCTCTTTCCCTTCTCGCCGATTCCTTTTGAAATTCGAGCGCTCTTATGGGCCCAAGGCAAGGACACGCCTTTTCACAGACGTCTACGTGAGTGTTCTCATGCGTGCATAGTCAGAATACGCTCTTATCGCGCCGTTTTTGAATGAGTTATCGACGAATTTTTATCTCGCCATCGCGCTTGTTTTGCCTGGGTTTTTCGGTTTTGCCAACCGAGTCAAAGTAAAACTCGCTTTCGAGGACTTGAAATTATAATTCCTTTTTCTTATCGGTCGTTCGTATTGAATTGGCGCGCACACTCGTTGATACAGCGTAAAGCGCTAGTACGCTATTTATTTTTTTGCGGTGCAGTGACTGCGTAATCTTCCACGGGTTTTGCCAAAGTGCGCCTGTGCTACTATCTTATTGTACTACTATTTATACCGCACTGCTAAGAATGCACTTTAAATCGCAGGTTATAAATGGATGCAAAGTACTCTTATTTGTGAATCGTTTATTTTGGCATTGATTCTTCCGTTTTCCGATTTCTTTTTACCTTACGAATTCATCATTTTCTCCTAAGTATTATAATTGTTCGTCAATTATTTGAATAGTATAGTGTTTATGCGAAGCCAGCATTTGATTTCTCTACAATCTAAACAAATGCATGGTCTAAAATTGTAAACAAATGCATGACGATGCTCGGTTTGATGGTACAATGCTATCGGAGCAGTCTACGTTGAAGATTTTTACTGCGATCCTTGACCTAAATTGAATCAAATTAGCATCATTCCTAACGCTCTAGTTCCGCATGATCAAGTGAATTATTGTTTCTTGGGTTTTAGATGCTTAAGTCGAACATGGAAGTGATGTATATCTTGATGTTGTGTATTCCAACTACTGTAATTCTAATGAATACTTATTGGAAATTATATCTGTATGTATATATTATGTACATTTATCATTGCCAATCTATGTCATATCCTCCAACCTTTTTATAACAATGGAGTGAGATTTTTTTAGAGAGACTTTAACAACATGAGGGTATTTTCTGCATCTATACCGTATAGAAGAAGACTTTCTCCGTTTTTGGGTTGAAGTTTTCTCTTGGGAAGTTATGTTTATTTGATTTTCCTGTGTTTGGAAATGAAATTGGTAAGCTTCCGGTTAGAAGCGATTTAAGAGCTATGCAGTCGAGTCCTACTCAGTCTAAAATCATGATTCGTATGGCTGTTTGGTTCACTAGCCTCTAGGAAGATCGTTCTGAACTGTGGTATTTTAAGTCTGGTTTAAATTAACTATTGATCATTAAAATATCGTGCTACCTAGCTCAATTAATTTAAGATTATTAGTTAGCTACTATAGCATTAACTACTATGATAGTGAAATAAAATATTAGCAATGGCTAATACGTAATGAGGAATTGAATAATCTGAGGACCTTTCATTGTAGTTGAGAGAAATTTGTGCTTGATAAATCAATATCGTTGGTCATACTCTCTTCCCTTGATTTGATTCGTTAGGTTTGGTGGCATTATTCAATACTTTTTAATATAATATCGTGGATTTTAATATCCGCGTTTGTATTCGGTATTCATCCATGTATATTGAATTTTTATTTTTCTCGTCGATAAGCTGATGATCGTGAATTTAAGCAATTCTATTGGGAAGGTTCATCGTGAAGGTACCGTAATACTTCTATTTATTGATTCACTATATATAAAACTTAAATAATGATTAACTCCAACGGGTGCGTAATTTATGACTAATTTATTTGTCACTATTTGATCTTTCATTTACGTCTCAATTTGTAGGTCGTGTTTCAAAGTTAGCTGTCAATTTTTTTCGTAAGCCGTAATTATCTTTCGGCCGCGGCAGATTTCCCGCAAACGACGACTCTAAAAATTTCCGAGGACTCAGCTCGACAAGGTGAGGCGGGATTCTCACCGCTGAGGGTTAAACCGAGTCCGCCATGACGAACAGATGCCTAGCGGCGCGCGTACGTTACCCCCTCCCCTCCCGTCTTCCCCGCCACCGTAAGGCTTTCGTGCCGTCCCGCACGTAGGCATCCCGGGGCTCGAATTTTGCCACCTACCACTACCAACAGCACTTCAGAGCGATCTCGTCGCAATGGCGTACTGGAAGAAGTTGGGAATCCTGACGGTGGATGGAAGAGTGGATTACTTGATGAGGAGAAGGCTATTCGTAGCTTTGTTTTCGTGGGAAAGGCGTTGGTTTAACGAGAGAGACGATTTTGACAGGGCAGTCTTCATTTCGGGGAGCAATGTTTGGTCTTGACATGTAAGTTTCCACAGCGAGTGGCTCGCACAATGGGAGTCAGAAGGGTGGTATCGATTGCGTATTTATAAACATCGGGTCTGTCGCAATTTTCATTGTTGACGAGCTAAAACGTGACTATACACAGACACGTTATTAACATTAATTTTTATCGTTGATTTTCTTACTTGTTGTCAAGCGACATCAAACAAACTACGTCACCAATTATTTCTTTCCTCGAAATTGGGCAAATTTAAACGTACTTGCGTGATACTTTCATTCACTAAATTATTCACTTTTTCTCCTTCATAGGGGCCCCAAAAAACTTTCAAGACTATTTAATTTATATTATATTTAATGTTTAATCCTGGAATGCATGCGAAGTAATGTTTTCAATATTACTTTAATTAAACATTCTCTTGTATTATAATTAATATTATTAATATAATTAAAAATATAATCGGTAATTAAATTATACGGTTTCTTTATGTTTCTTTTATTATTATGTCTATTATACTCATTTCAAACAGCACGTACGTATCTCACCATAATCATTAATGCAGTACAGCATTTTGAGATTATTATCGTAAGGAAAAATCGTAATATTATTATTCGAGTTAAGAATGTAATAAACTACTCAACACGGTAATTATCAGAAGAATGAGAATTGTGCAATAGGAAAACATGACTAATTCTAGAAAATCAGCCTTTGAAGAGTCTAACAAGTTGTTTCGAAGAATTTTGCTGTCATTGTATCCGGAAGTGATTTAATACAATATTTGCTAATAATCCTTTATACGTAATTCACCAACCCATAAGAAAAACAGAGCCATTTGTAAATGTATTCAGATGCAACTAAACTATCCAAATTAATTTTTAATACATTCGAATGTAAAAATGTTCAACTGGAAATTAATACATAGATGGTTAAACATTGTTGCTGTATTGCTTTCACATTGATTTTAAATTTCTGCATCGCTGAAAAATGATTTCTTTCAGGTTATTTTTTACAGTTTATGTTACTATTTTAATCCAGTTGTATGGTCGATACATATCTTAATGTAAAAATCAGAATGTAATTTAGCAACTTTCAATAACACCAATGGTTTATTACATTTCCAAGGATTTTTTATATTTAAATAAGTTTAGAATCAAAGTAATGTATTTTATTAATTTTAAATCACTTCTCAATGTTTGAGTATTCTATATTTTCGAGGATTTTATTGATTATTTTTTATTGCTAGAAAATACATTTTTATTTAAAATTAGCACGATTTTTTATCCGATACATTCTTTCAGTGTATTTTGTTTTCAGTCGCTTCGTTCTCGATTAAATGTACAGATTTTACATTTAAGAGATATGCTATTATACTATTGAGATGATGAGTCTTATATGTACTAAATGCCGAATTGTATAGTTTCAAATTACAGTAGATTGAAACTGTATTGAGGATTCACGATTTGTTAGAGGCTAAAGAAAGCGGTCAGGGAAAGTTTCGCTTAATTATGCCCAAGGAAAAATCGTTCTTCATCCATCGTTCGGTATTCTCTTTTAACCCCACAAGGCTGAACGAAAAGAAAGGGGCCATCGAGGAGTATTCTTGTCTCTTGTCGTAGACTGTCTTCTCGCTCGAAAAACGAGTTTAGAACCGACAGAGATGTGAATCTCCAGTCTCTAAGGCGCTTCCACGTGTATACGTACTGTACGTATGATCAGTATTGGCTGTGAGTTAGACATCGAGATCTAGCGAAGCTAAAGTTTTGATTTCGTTTAATTTCGTATTCGTTGAAAAATCAGTCTGTCGGGTGCAATTTAACTCTTCCAGATATCTGAAACAAGTAATGTTGTGTTTTATTTATATGTTTTGCTCAGGTTGATGCTAAAATATGTAATTTTCGTTTTCGTAGATCGTTTTCATTTGATAAGAATCGTGTGTGTATTGTGATTTCCATTATTCTAATATATATTAATTCCTTATAATGTTTTGAAAATAATTTGTTCAGAAATTCGTAATACGAATTTATCATTAGTGTTCATTTATTATTAATTTTTATTTAATAATTCGAAAGGTTTGAGGTATTATGTCAATCGCTCATAACTATAAGCTCGATCAACATATCCGTTTTCAGTTATTTGTAATTTTAATTCGAGTTAAAGAACATGAATAAATTTAACATCATTTAGCCGTAACGTACTTTTGCTATTCTCTATGGATAAGAGTTAAAATTAGATTTTGAATTGGCATGTTCCGTTGTGGAATCTGTATCCGGGTCAAAGTCGCTAAAATAAAAAAAAACAAGAAAAAAAATCCGCTCGAGAGCTTTCGTTTGGTCGTAACAGATTCCCTTATCGCTCGGTCTGAATAGATCGATCTTTAGAATTGGCGGGAAATCGAGATGCGCGCGCAGGTTGTTTCCCTCGCTATTGGCTCTATGTCTGGCGGTTTTTATGAGTGCATTACATCGCGGGACAATCTTTACGATGTTGTTTTATCGGACTGTGGTTTGTCTTTTTGAGTGTGTTTTGTTATTTTCTTCAGCGAGTATTCTAGCGCAATTGTATTATTATCATTATGGCTAATATAAGTGTAAATTCCGTAAAACAATTACTGTTAGGATTTTTCATTTCCAAGTATATTACTACTAAATGTACTTAGTAGATACATCTAAGGAATTATTCTTATTTGGCGAATATTCTTGTGTTTGCTTTGTATTATGTGTTTAACTCGTTACATGAAGGATTGGTATGTATTAGTAGTCTTAAAATTCTAACTGAGAAATGTAATCAATGTGAGCTTTCTTTTGTTTTTCTTATTTCCTGTTTTGATCTTTGAAGAGTACTCTCTCTCTTTAATGGAGGAATGTACTACTACTCGTAGCGTAAGACTATATCTCTATCTGTATCTATTTGCCCTGACGTCAGACTGTTTGTTCCTATTCATTTTAATGTCTCATGACCTTGTTCATTTATCTAACCTCTATAAAAAGACTACGCTGGTTTCATTTAGCCTTCCACAAGATCTATGCATCTTTTCTAATTTTATAGTACGAATTTTATCTTCTGATGGTGACATTTTTTACATTCTATCAGAATGGTTTACGAGTATTTTAAGAATTTAACGCTGTTTTGGGGATATTTTTTTAGGTTTGTGGAAGTTTCAGCCTTCTAGAATGTCAACTTTTTTGTTTTAACGTCGAGTTAGTCTAAACATAACATTTTGAACTGAAAAAAGTGACGTAAAAAGTTCTATAAGCTCGTTTCGTTTCATGATAGATCGTATTTTCTATATGCTAATTTCTAAAGTTTCGTTAATGTTGAAATTGCTGATTTATAGAGGTACATAATTGTGCTGAAGAGTTCTTCTACCCAAAATAGACTCGGCTTTATCGTTCGAGTTTTTTTTTCGTTTCGAGTTTAAATTACTTCAATGAAGACGAATTAGATTTCTAACGGAGTTGCTTATCTTTCATGGTTACTGAATAAGATTTATCATGGAGAGTGTTGACTCATAATCTCGTTGATTTAAGGAATTAATAAAATTACCCGATCTTTATCCGATTTCATGATATATTCGTATTTATACGTGTAGACGTATACTTCTTTTTGCGTGGGTAGGGTTAATTTTTCAAGTTGCAGTCATCGCATAAAAATCCGGTGGGGAAAGTGTTCTCTCTGTCCAATTGGGAGTTGACCAAGTCACTCGTTCGGGAGGTTTGTCACGAATTCAACCCTTTCACGGGGTTTCCCAGTTGTTCGGTGCGCCGTTTAGAATTGGCTGGTAATGCGTGTTTTTGGATTACATCGACACGCCCACGAGTGCAAAGGGTGACTTAATCATCACTTTGATGGATGGACTTGTTTCAGTCGTGAAGTTTACTCTCACTTCCATACATGTGCCTCTCCGGTGCAAATGAACGCCCTTGTATGGACGTTTTACCCTCATTGCTAATGTTTGGGCTTTTGCGCAATATTTTGTCGTGTTTTGCTTCTATGGAAGTTTTTATCATAGAATCCTAACTATTTAAAATATGCTTGTTTAAAGATAAATACAGATTATTTGTTTGATGAGGGACATATTATTTAATTGTAACGCGTAAGTTAGTGTACTATTTAATCGTTTTATTTTTTTTACAAGAGTAGCTACCATAAAGGGATTAAAGTAACTATGGAATATAGAGCTTTAATCTCAAATAAACTTGTAATCAATTAGTGAATAATAGAATTTGTTATCGCTGATGTTTTAGTATTCTAGTATTACATTGTTCACCTGTATGTTTATTGGAAGCTATATATAAAAATCGTACTTTACACTGGGGTCAGCAAATTTAAGTTAGGTTACTTTTCATTTATGTGTATACCTATGTTACTAATTTTAATTTAACGGTCAATGATTTCTTTTTGATAACTTTTTTCAGATAAATGAAATGATTGCGTAGTTGGACCTGGAAATTAAAGTTGGATATCTTTAAACTTTTGTACTCAATGTTGCTCACGTCATTGTAAAATCCAATAATTTGTAACGTTACAACAACATGGCTAGTCTATCTATGACTAATTTGTTTGAAATATTACTACGGAAGTTGCGTAGCGAGTTTAGCTGTTGCCTAAATTCTAGCTAGCTTAGCTTGCAAGCCTAAGTTTTCTGCTCCGCCCTGATGTCAAAGTTCGTGTTTGTCATCCAGGTTTTTCTCGGAAATTCGTCACTTGTTTTGATTCGATAGCCTTCGAAGTTTTTACGTAACGCATAGGTCAAGCTTTTCTGCTCCACTTGGAAGTTTCGACGTTCTTGTATCACGAATTCTGTACGTAACGGGTCAAACGAGAACAGTGTAGAATACGTATATATTTGTATTCCAAGAAAGGAATTGTATAACCATCCTTGCGTCACCACTACGTGACGATAATACTAAGGATTTATACGAACGATTTTCCACGAGTAAGGAATCCAGCGTGTTTTGATTCTCATGCGCAATCTTTTATGCTGATCAGAAGCGTAACCCAGTAATTAGCTGAATAAACGCGTACCTTTTAACTTCAAGTTGACGATTTTCGTTATTGTCGTAATATCTTACGTACGATTGGATTACTCATACGTTCACGTGAGTTGATAAGTTTTTCAACGAGTTCGCAGATTATTATCACTGATAGCGTTCACTTATGGATCATTTTAGTTTGAAATGTTTTTTATGATGCTCGATCAATAAATATATATCATTATATTAAATACATTTGTATATTAGTGGCTGTTTATTTATTTTAGATGATTATTAGGGGATTATATTAGCTAGGATGATAAATGTAACTTTTTGAGAAAGTATTTATTTGCCATATTATTTATTAAAAGTTAAATAAATAAATATTTTAAAAACTATCGTAATAATTGAAAAACTCGATATGATTTCAAAACGTAAAAATGCGTAAATTTAACAGTATCTAGTATATCTACCTTCTATTGGTTTTTGTCCCATTGGAGTTCGCAAACGAGTTATAAACTTGACATTTCGAGAGTGAAAGCTCCTTGTTTGGATAGGGTAAGCCATTGCGTTGGCGGATCATTTTCTGCGGGGGCAGATGAAACAACCGCTCTACGTCATTTGCGGTTTTCGAAGCCCACCGGCAGTGTTGCGATGACGTCACATCCCGGCATGCCCTTCGAATCGGTGCATACGTGAGTTTCTCAGCGTTTACACCTTCCCAAACCCGGGTCGATGCGCAGATGGCCCAACTCGGTCATTTTCATCGCAACTAAAAACACATTAGGACTAAAATTATACGAAATGATACGTGCAGCTCGAAGCGTAGGGCTTTAGCGAATGAATTTAGCACGGTTTACACCTGATATGTTATATTTACGTTTATCATACGGGAAATTGGGGTTTGGGTACGGATTTTTGCGCGGATTACATTTACGAGATAGTAAAGTTGGCATGGTTATCTATTATGTCTTACTATTAACTATAATTAGTCGTTTTAGTAGGTCATTTTCTGTGAATTGACTCCCGAATCGGTTAAATAAATTGTTTTTGCTGTCAATTTTTTTAAACGTTACCATAATCAACAACGGAGATGGCCAAACGGTTAAGAGGCTTAGCGTATTTTTAATTGGGAAAGAATATTTGTTGATAATAATAATTTATTGATTACATTCTATTTTTTGACGAAATTGAATATAATTAATTTTGGTATAGTCTAGTTAAATTTTCCCATTGAACACCGATTTTACATCTTACTTAGAAAATCGAAATTTTAGGTTAACTTTGGATTATTGTCTAAAAAAGATGGTTTATGAATTATACAGATGTTTTGAGGAGAACAGAACGTCGCATGCGGACAGGAAGTTTGTCGAGAAGAGTGAAAGATTTCTTGACCTAGGGCTCCATGGACCGCAGTGTGAAATAAAAATGCATTCGAAAGCCGCACGCTATCGAAAACTTTCAGAACTCGCTATAGCATTGGAGTCAATGGTATTTAATGGTACTTAGCCTTTCTTGTCTTTGTATATATTGCTGTTTTATCCCTGTGATTTTAATGCTAAAGCGTACAGTTGTGCTTGAATGTTGTACATTGATGGAATTACGCGTTCGGTTATGCAAATATTTCATAAACATTAAGTAATGATTTAATACACCTGATTTGTTTTAAGAATGTAAAATTTAAGAATTAAGGCCTGCGTGATGATGCTTTTCTTTTGGTGGTGTAGGAGAAGAATCTTTCCTTAGAATTACTTAAAGCTGCAGTGTTATTTAATGTTTATAAGTAGTTATTTGTAGCAATAAAATGTTTTAAACATATTTAACAAAGAAGGTTGTATAATGAATTGGCTTTAAAAATCTTCGAAGTAAATCAATCGTATATCTATTCCTTATTAACAAAAGCACATCAAAGTATGTAATGATAATTATCAAAGTTATATTTGCTATGTATACAGAGGGACACCTAATTTTAATTAAAATTATTATCGTGTATGAGAGAATTAGTTCAGTAAGTCTAGAGCGTTCTTATAAATTCGTATTTATTCGCATTTTCGTCTAAATTAATGAAAATTGTTTTAATAACTCTAATAAGTATTTTTAATAGTCGTTTTTGTTGAGGAAGACAAAAAGTTTTCGTTCAAATTTGTTTGTTTGGTTGCCATGGAAGGTTGTACGGCGTAAATTCTATAGAGCAATTTTATAGACGCATTAGGTGCAAGAGAATCACTTTCCAGTTTCCGTTGTGAAATCTCGTGCCTTATTTAGAAGCCAGTCTAGTCCTGTCACCACCTAGAGAAAGTAAAATAGGCCTATAGAGGTTAGTTACCCTCTATTGTGTGTGTAGCGTAGGGCGTTCGGTAGAGGCACCTGGCACGCCTCCCTCGCTGCCTACGTGCAGCAACCCCCGTCATCCCTCTATCCACAGGACTACGTGCAGTCTGCACGTCGCCTCCCCCTTGCATCTCCCCAGGCAAGAAAACCGCGTACGTGCATCCACGCAGGGTCTCCGAAATATCTCCCCAGAGAAATAACGCCACGCGCCCCGTCCTTTACGAGATTCTCGTATATTCCGATAGAAGGTCACGTGGTGCACTCACCGAGTTGAACGAACGGGGATGAATGAACACAGACCGAGATATCAACGCCTGCATTGCGAAGGGGTGGGAGGTATTACGAATTGCAAGAGCGCGCTACGTTTGAGTTTTGTACGGAGTAAACGACGTATTTGGATGGCGATCTAGCGTTTTAATTAGTCTTGTTTTACGTCACTGGTTTTCCCGTTGAATCTCGTTTTGATTGGTTTGGGTATTTTTGTTGTGGGTGGTTTTAGTACGTGAATCAAGGTTTATTAATGTTTTCGTAATTAGAAATTCGATTTGTTCTTTTATCTCCTAAAGTTTATATTATCAGTTCGAACTGGTTTCGTTCGGTTTAATCTGGAAAAAGTCTTCGTAGTGCATTATACATTCTCATCTAAATCTGTTTAAGGTTATTGAGTTATAAATTGAAACATCGTTTTTTTATCATTAGAGTGAACTACTTTAGTTTAAAATTAATAATCTTTTACTATTTTTTCTTGGGTACATAAAGTTCAAATTTCGTATAAATCTTTGTATGACGAATGTTTTAATGTTTCTATTTCTATTTAGTTCATGAGTTTGATTAAGTCACCGGCTTAAATAGAAATATAACTATTATAATATAATAATAATAATATGTATAATATAATATAAAATAATAATATCTCTATTATTTTATTGTAGAACACCGTAGTTTAATAGATTATAACATCGGTATGTATGCTGAATTAACTTGACCACACTTAAGTGTTGATACTGGTTCGTAGTTATTTCGTACTAAATAAATTGTAGTTATTTCTCCCTTATTGTAGCCTTGGCCAATTAGTTGATGATTATTATTTGTTGTTTTTCCTTATATTTTCAACTCTGATCCTATTTCTTTTGAGGTAAATATTTGCCATTTAATAGACGGAATGGTATTGATGTCATGCATTTTTGGTATAAGTTACGTACTGTTTCAGCTTTGGGAAAAGAAGTCCGTAGTATGAATGTAATGCGTACGTACGAGTACATTGATATCCCTCTTTGATTGTATCCTTTGTAACTCTTTCATTCCAATGTAGCTTATCTCCCCACACTGCTGTTTGCGGCTTTGTTTTTGTTTTCCTTTCTGCCGTGTTGATTTCTCCTCAAATCCTAAACATACGTACGTGCTCTGCCCCACTCGCGCCAAGAGTATAATGATGCAACCAACTCAGATTATCTGAAACGGATGACACTTTTTATAGATATTTCGATAAAAGGAGTGCAAATATTCTGGATCGCTCGTACTTCTGGAGCGCTAAATATTTTTCATCTGCGAACGAGATCGTACGAGACGATTTAATTGAAAGATATGCCCCTCGTGATAAGATAACTCCTCAAGCGTGAATTACTTCCTTTAGCGAACCACTTATATTCGTCACGTATAAGTTCGTAACTCGTTACCACTTCCGGTATCTCGAAAATAACAATTTTAATTGCAGTTGTTCTTACACGTGCATGAATATGCTCATTTGGTACATGATAGTCTGTAATATAGGGTTTTGGCGATGAATTTTTACGAGTGTAATTTTTAATTTCTATTTCGTTATTGTGGAACTTCATTCGATATTCAACTAATCTTCTATCTTTCCTCGACACACACTCATAAAATCTGAATAAATTAATACAAATTGAATGTTAAAAATTTTTAAATATGTAAGAACAAATATCTTATCGTAATGGCATTTAAATTTTCTTGTGTACATTATTTTTACCTCCTATTTATGTGGATCAGAATAAATTGAGGTCGATTATTTAAAAAACGTGCATCTTCTTATATCTTTTGGTATAAATTGCTAACAAAACCCAAATTAACCATGTACTATGAACACGATAGCGTATTTCCTGACGAATTATTAATCAAAAACAGTTACTTTAACCTTGGAATTTATTTTGGTCTTGAATTTATCCCCGATATTTTTCTGATTTCAACTATTTTTAGTTAGTGTAATGGTTTTCAATTTCTAATTTTAATGTCTTTTTGGTATTATGCATTTGAGTTCTTAGTTTAAATACCCTACGCGAAACTCCTAAATGCATTAAAGCTTTTCTCATTCAGTAAATGTAATAGAGCATATTTATTATGAAATAATGTATAATAATGATACATGTGATGTTACGTTTACTTCTTATTCCTTATTAAATAGATATAATACAAGAATTCCTCATACTCGATCAAACTTTTTATTTAAATTAATACAATTGCATCATATCTCACAAAATCTCGTTCTATCAATATTTCGCGTAACAGTACGATAGAACGTCAGCTCAAGGTGTTCCCGTCTTCCTTCGGTGGATGCGTACGTGACAGATCACCACATGCATTTGCCATTGACAAAGTCCGTAGACCTGACCTAGAAAGCGAACGTATATAAGAGAATGGCTTAGGTTTCGTCCTTGTAATGTTTCCCAGCCCCGCTCTCTACCCATTGACCGTCCTCACGCTGCACATGAGACATCGCATGCGTGTCCTTCCCCAAACACGCCTACGTGCCCTTTGGGGTGTACGCGTATCGGATGGGCCCACACCCCCACCACTTCATGTCGCTCCAGATACCATCGATTAGTTGGCCAACATTGCTCTTTTCAGGTCGTTGTGCTCTTAACATCCACCGCGGCTGAAAGCTCTTCGGCGTAACCCAAATAGAACGATGTATTTAACGGAGCGAGGATTTCGCGCTACGTGCTCCACCAAGGATTTGCTTTATTGGTCATAATGTTCTCAATTGATGAGTGGGGAATTATGTCGTTAGGACTTCGAGAAGGGAATTTGTGAACATGTTCCTATAGCGGTGTTCGTGGGTAATTCGGTTATGCTTTGGGAATTGGTTGGGAATGTTTATTGTTGTAATCCAGCGTTTTTTTTGGGAATAACGATAGTACTTAGGCTTGAATTATGTATAACAGTGTAGTAGTGAGATGTATATTAAAGAAATTAAGTAATTGATAGCTCCTGTAACCCTAATTGAGAGTTATTTAAGTGTTTCTTAATAACTAAAAGGAAGAATTTAATCTGGGGAGTAAGGAGATACGAAACCAATTATTAGTCTCTTTATTAAAGATAAATGATCGTCATGGAAAAAAATTTAGTAGCATTAAAAATATATATTCAACTAGGGTGATATTGAATGGCTAGTTTGAGAAATTTTTGCTTGAATCACTCAGTGAGAAGAAACTTTGTTGTTGTTTTTTTTCGCAATATAAGCGCCTGTATCCCTGTACGGTGAAATGGAAAGTTTTGTGTGCGTATGTTAATGAATGGGTTTTAATTTTGGATTCCGTAGACCCCCGCGAGTTCCGTTGCGAAAGGAAACACGGCCTCGGGTTGCACCGATTATTTTGTTTGAGTACACGCAAGTGTATGTGTGTGTGTATCTCTCCTTGGGTTTCCCTTTCATATCTTATCGGTTTCTGCGAAAGGGCATGAGGGTATTGTTCGCGTGGGTGTAGACGACTCGGTACAAGTGAGGATGTACAGATTTCGTTTGCGCTTTAAAGTGTGTAATGAGAAGATGTATGTACTCTTACCTTGAGTTTGAATGGCTCGGAAAGCAAATTTTTTACGTATGAAATCTGATGTTCCTTTGTGATTTATTATATAAATTAGTGATGTAGGTTTTATCAATGTTCACGATAGTTTACTTCAATATATGTCAGTTTAAGTTTTTTAGATTCCAAAAAATAGTTACGTAAAATTATCGTGTTATAATAGGATCGTATTTTTATTCGGGAAATTCCCCAATCTTCATTTTTTTTCTAATCTTGCGAACTTTATTGCAAATATTATTATTATCAACTATTTGTTTGGTTCTAACGCAATTGGAATGTATGAATGAAACTCTCAAGGAATAAGTTATCATTACTGAATATTTATAGTTCTTAAAGGTACTGATTCTTTGAAATATCTATTTAAATAATTATATTAAATTTTACATCGTTAAAAGGGATTTAAAATTACTCATATCTGTTATAAAATTCTTTCCTAAACTTCCTCCTAAGCTGTTTTTTGCTCTTTTTCAGTCTTATTCTCGCGTCGCTACAAATCGACGAATCAATTTTCGCTATTCATTCTCTAATTATCCAAACTTTCTCCTCTGTATCTCCCGGATTTCCTCGTACGGAGAGAGCTTACTCGTGAAGAAGTTCGAGAAAGTGTAGAGTTACATTTCATTCCGTTTAATGAGGGATCGGTAGTCCTCAACTTTAATTAATTAGTAAATTTTTGCTATGAAACCATATTGGAACGAAGTTTCCATTATAACTTCTGATCTCCAATAGTAAATTTTATAAAATTGTTGCTGATTTCCCCGAAGCTTTATTATTGGTAGAAAATAATATTTTTTAATGAAGCTTTAACAATTTTATTACAAAAATCATTTTAGGTGACGACATTTATTTATATAAGGAATTATTTCTTTAGATCTTGCAGTTTTTCTATAAAATGTGAAATTTTAACGTGGATTTTATTTGTTGAGGCAATTAATGATGACGATTGTAAATACACACACACAGAATAAATGTACTGGAAAGATTTCTAAGTTTATAGGGTAGCGAACTAAGTTTTATCGTTATCTACCGAGTACATCTTTACGTACATATTTATTAATCTATCATGGCAGACGGCGAGTTTATCTCGTTCAGCAGCTGTGCTCGTATCTCGTGAAAATTACCGTTGTCACCCAACGAATGCCTTCAGTCACGTACGTGCTTTCTAAAATCACATTCCTCGCGAGTGACGAACAGCCTCCCGTCGGATCTCAACAGTTTCCTCATCTTTTGCCGAATCTATCTCCTATCTCAATTCGTGACGCCTCCCCCGCTCCTTTCATCTCAGCACTTTATGATCCTCCAGTATCTTATCTACATATCGCTCTTCAATTGTTCTTTTTTACGAATTTACAGGGTCGTTTTGCAATGTACGGGGTTCAATCTTCTTTTTTCTTGCCCACTTTCCTCTCTCGTTATTGCTCCACACGAAAGATAATGCTCCACGTATTCGTACGTCATGATGCTCTTGTTTTAAGATTGGCCGTTCGATGATGCATAGGGGTGACGACATGCATCCTGGAGTAGCAGGAAAGTGTTTTCCAAAAGGCCTCTCCGATTGGTCGTGGGTAGAGTGCGATTATCCCTTTGGGCTGTTGTTGGGGTTATTTTTCATCGTTAGCTCCATTTTTAATGAGGAAGAGATCCGGGAACTGAATAAGTCTGGCCAATTTCCTCAATGGGTGTGTTTTAGATAGCGTAGCAGGAATTTTGCCCGGGATGGATGTTGATTCGCTTACCACTTTTGGGTTGCCACGTGTCAGATTAGTGTTTCTGTAGAATTTAATAGAAAGATAACTTTCTTCCAGCGTAAGAAGGGAATTTGGACTTATTTGGTGCATAATGGTATGATTATACATATATACGTATTATCTATATTTTCGGGCCGAATTAGGAATAAGTAGTCTTGTCTTCCATTGAACCAGTAATAAAACTACAAGAAAAAAGGAATAATAACGTGGTGGAATTCTAAATTGATGGAGTAAAAAATACCTAAAAATACCAATACGAACTATAGAAAATACAAAATGTATACGATGCTTATAAGTATGACGCAGATCGAAGGCAATATACAAGAAGATTATTTATCAATAGTTATAATAATTACTTTACAATTTCCTCGTTGTCAGAGGGAAGAAAGCAAGTGCTTTTTGTTCAACAGCCATCATTTGATCAGGTTGTTTAATTTTTTCGTCTTTCCGTTCCAACGCCTACAGCCCATTGCTTCAGATATTTTTCCTGTAGTGAGACATTCGTCAGTTGGTCGTAATAATTTATAGATGGTTTACGCCGTTGATTTTTTGTGAAAGTTCGTTCGAAAACGTCTTACGTAAGCTCGTACGAGATTCGTTTTCTATAGGTATAATTTTTTTGTAATCGTAAGGAGATTGTCTTGGATCATTGGAAAGTTTTTTGTGTGTTTTAGGATTTTCAAATTTTTTTGTATCAATAGATGATTACTTAAATGGCAAGGAATTCGTTGAAATTATCGCCATGTATCTTGTCTATATGTCTCACAATTGTCAGTTTTGACTTGCTGAAGATGGTAGGTCAGAATCCTGGTATTACTGGTTCTAAGGTTTTTTCATCCTCTAATCGTTGCTCACTAATAATTTCGCTATTATACGAAACCAGACAAACCACCTTAGATAGGTAACGGTGTGTAGATTATCATACATCAGTTAATCGTATCTTTTAATGATCCCCTGGAATTGTAGTACTACGTTTAAGAAATGGTACCCGTAACCCTCTTCCCCGTAGATCAATACTAGCAATAGCGACTGAAATTCTAACTCTCGCAAAAACCACGGAAGCAAAACATCGCAAACGAAGTTATCCTATGTAAGTGTGGCGACACGTGTTGGAATCCCAGCATTCCTTGTTGTTCCTAGGATAACGACCCGGTGAAACACCAACGGCAAAAGCAGGCCACACGCGCGCGGGGTCTCTAGCGAACCAAAACCGAGCTCTTTTCATATTTCATGCAGTCAATTTCTTCTGATTTCAGGGTTAGTGAACAAAAACGCGACAATCAGGTTCTCTTTTTTAGCAATATCAAAGCGAACCGTAGGGTTGTCGCTAGGAAGCCGAATTCGAGTATCTAATCGACGCACTCACCTCACCCCGGACATTGGAGCGGTGTACACGCTGCCACGAGCGTTGACAAACACACGGCCGTGTTTTGTTTACAGTGTCGAAAGCGCGCGTTGGCGAAAGCAGTCTTCGAAGTCGTCGGCAATTCAGTCCCCAATGCTCTATGCCCACACTCGTAAGTAGAGGGTTTTTCACTGGTGTTCGGGTTTTTCTAACACTCCCAGACAGAGGGAAGAAGAGCTTTTTTAGACCCGCAAGACGTTTTTGTTGGATTATTTTTGGATGCTTTCATCATCACCCAATGTCTTGCCAAATTGTTTTCTATGAGTTTTTTTTTGGCGCGTCAATTATGCACCTATCTTTTTTGGTGGTCGTCAAGGAACATCTTGGCCGTCAGAAATTATCGATTTATAGACAGTCGATGATGTATAACTTAGGAATTATTGGTTTATAGGTGTTTTAGAATCGCGGTCAATGAATTCTTGTTGAAAAATAAGTTGTTCTTCTCGGATTGAATGCTAGTTAATTGGTTTTAGTTCCCGTTTTGCTGTTTGATTATTATATATTTATTATCGATGTCCTTATGTATACAATCACGTAAAATTTATCGTATTTGTATTTAAATATCAATTTAATCTTTCAGATTCAGTTTTATCGATCTGTTTATTATTTTTTCGATACGTCAGACGTTTCCCATTTAGACCTCCTCTTTTAATCTATATTTAGAAAATATAAAGTCTGGACATCATAAAGTTTTATCCAAAAATAGCTCGTGAAGAATGCTAAAAACATAGTATTCGATCCGCATTTCCACTTAAGTTTTTTTTGGCAATTTGTCTAATTCAAACAGTTCTATCAATGTCTTCAGATTTGCTTATCGGAATAATATGTTTTTTTTTTTTAATTTTAATTCTTTACGATCCTTAATTCCTTTATGATAACTTACGTACCTTCTTGTGTTTAATAATGTTGTTCTCTTGATGACGTGTACCATTCATGTAGATTACGTACTTTAGAAAGACTCGAACAGTGTTTTTTTTAATATAATAATATCACTGCAGAGTAAATATCGTTACCATTTTTGTTTAGGTTTAAATTTTCGTTTTACCTAAAGTCATTACCCGTGGCATTCGAAACCGTGTACTTAATCTTCACGTCCGAAGTATCTCAGTAAATTGCAGTCGTGACGGCCAACTTTCTCAGGCTGCAATTATCTTCCTTAAACAGTTTAACGAACCGTAAAATGTATTATTGATGGAGCAGTGTGGTTAGGTGACGTGCAACTTCGCCGAATCGTCTTCCATTATCGTTTCGCAGAAATTTTGCGGTCTCTTAACATCTTTGTCACGTGACAATGTCGATAATTGCTCTGTGTTTGAATTACGGCCGCTTGAACTCGTATTTATTACGTAATAGCTTTGGAATATGTAATTAGCGATTTTTTATATTTAGAGAATTAGGCTAGATGTACTGAATAATTAGTTTTGACGTCATTTGGTCTGGAAAGGTTATAAATTTATCTTAAGAGATTGAAATTTTGCGATATCGTCTGTGTTGTCTAGACTATTTTTTGGTATAATTTTCGTGTAGATAACACATAAATATACGGATTTCGTGGAGGTCCATTCTCCCAGAAATAGTCCGGCGACCAGAGCGATCTCGCAAACCCTTCCGTAGATATTTTGGCGCGATTTCAACGTTTGGTGCGAATCCGTCCATTTTCGTTGCGAGGTGAAGGTGATCTCTGAAAAGAGCAAACTCAAAAATGGACGGCGCTAAGTGAGGAGTACAAACTACGTACTTTGGCCCTGGAAGGATGCCACGAACTCTGTGCGACACGCCTTCTGCAAATTTCCGTCAATGTTTTCCTCCCCGCGTTCGGTTATTTTAAAACCCCGATGTTTTTCTCCTCTCGTCTTAAGTAGATGGGAGTTTGTTGTGCTCGGTTATCGTCAACAAATCCCAAGCGCCCCAAGATGTTTTTATCCCCAGGATCACGTGGATGGGAATTTAATTTTGTTCCAGTGAACCTACAGCTAGCTTCCAAATTTTTTTGCGCGGTTTATAACGTACGCAAAAACCTGAAGATAATGAATGAGTTATCTCAAAGAAAAGCTGTGTTAGGATTTAAATTTTCTTTCATTTATTTTTCAGTGTTTGAATGAATGATTTGTATGTACGAAGTGGCCTTACATTGTGTTAACTTCTCCAAATAATCGTCATAAATTAGATGATGTACGAGAAAATATCTGGCTATTTATGCTACAGAGTTGGGTTTCATTCTTTTCCAAAGAGAGTATTTTCTACAATTTTTTCAGTATTTTTTGGAAGGAATTTTAAATTAAGAATCCCAAGTGGGAAAGAAGTTATATACGCTATGAGTGTATACAATTTTAGTTTAATTTACTTATAACTTCATGGAGTGGATTACGTTTTTGAATGTTAATGATTGCCACAAAGTTACCTTAATTAGTAATATAGTTTATTCCAAGTGGTTAGAAGGGTAGGGTATTCCAAGGTTGTGGAACTTGTTGTGTACGATTTATGGCAGATGGAATGAAATTCCTCCTTTTGTGATAGTTTTGTTTGTGGTTTTAAATCTTACCAAAGTGATTTATCTTTGTTTGCAGAATAAAGAAAGGGGTCTAGAAAAGTAGGTACGAGGCCAAGTTCGGCTCAAAGCTTTTCTTTGTATCGAGATTAAGGAATTGGAGCGTAAACGGTGAAAATTCTGAGGATTCATTCATAATTTGTCAGTTTAAAATCTCCTCCACCGTTCATTTACCGAATCTGGTATGTTTGGTTTTCTCTGTGAATCACATTCCATTTAAAATGAAATTTTAATTGTTATATTTGTCTTTTGTTAATAGAAAAACGAGGTTCATTGTGTAAAGCGAACATAATTTACAGATGAGTATACATAGAGTAATGAAGAGTTCCTTATTATTGAAGAATTCTTGAAGTTGAGGAGGCTTTAAGATTAGAATTAGAAGTTGCTGCACATTATACCTATTACTGTATTCACCAATGTCTATATCCAAGTAGATTTATAGTAATTGTCAGAATTATTTAAGAGCAACACTGCTCTCGTAAAGCCAAGCCTTCTTAGCCGATCTGGAGAGCGTTACAATTTTAAATGGCCATCCCTTTAAATGTTGGCACCATTTTTAAATGTCTTTGATTTATCCGTTCTATAAGCCATTTAAATGGCTATTCATTTATTTAATTTAAAGAGCATTATTGTGTATTATTGAGTCGTATGATTTCGTCTCCACTTCTGTTTAAAAAGTTTGTGTTATGAACTTTATTTAGTATTTAATCAATGTTCATTTAAAATCGTACTCGATTGCATATTCATTACGTGGGAGTATTTTCGGTGTACGTTCTTCTTAAATAGGTCGATTCGAAATTCGGTATCTGTCACCTAAATCTCACGCGATTTTTTTGTAGTACGAGGTCATCGTTGCTGAATTTCTAAGCTCGTCCTTATTCGTTGGTAACATCTTCTATACCAGGATCGCGATGTATTACATGAGTAGTATTTACCCTAGTAAATAAACATGTAGCCATAAGGCCGTTGATTGTTATCTAGTATTACGATTTAGCGAGTGATCAAATCTGATTATGGTCCTTTGGTTAAATATAGGGATCTTTGGGGATTTTAGAAAGATAAAGAGCGATTTAATTTTATCAATGATTTTATTATCTTCCCATAAATGCATTGTTTACTTTGATGAAGAATTGGCACCGAGTTATCTTTCTCTATCAATAGTTGCGATTTTTTTGTTTCCATAATAACATCCTTCGTTTACGTGTATAGATCGGTGATCGATATAAATGATCGCCAATTCAATATCAAAGATCATCAGCGTGTGGATTCATTGAATCTGGGTTGTCGATATCGAAGGATCTGCGTTAAGAATGTGTCGCGAGGCATTCTACTGGTACGTGAGAAAATTGCTCCAGATAAGTTTTCGTCAATTATTTTATCTCGATAATTTTTGTTCACGTGGGAGACACCAAATTATATTTGCGTCTTGGGCTCTTTTATCGAGGCTCGTTACGTAATCAGTCCGTTTTATCGACCTGTATAATGTAAGGTATAAACGAAGAAACTTGGCCAAAATAGATTTCTCATCCTAATTTCGGAACTTGAAAATGAACAATGACGTAAGCGTAGGTTCGATGTTTATTTTCCTCGAATCAAAAAAATTAGAACGCATAGATATGGTGGTGTATATTCTGAGAAATAAAAAGTATGCCAGTCCTTTTTGGAATAAATTTGCGAATTATTCCCGTATTCGTAATTGTTTGAAAATTCGTAAATTAATGATAAATATCAAAATTACGTCGGTATTTCGCAATATTTCATCCTTAACAGAATTGAGTTGTTTCTACTTTACGAATATGAAGTTCAACGGAAGGGAAAAATATTAGAAAGACTTGGAGTCGAACCCAGGTCCCTTTAATCCCAGAATGTGTTCGCAAGGTGAGGAAACTGGGTTCGAGTCCCAGTCGTAGTGTTATATTTCACCTCCGTCTACCGAACTGTACGAGCTGTTTTACTGTTTTCGAGCATAGGAAACCATACGTGTTAAATTTTTATTTAATTACGAAATGAATAATTCATTGATTCTTATTATACCCCGTTATCGATTGAATTTTTACACTGTACAAGCTCAAGCAAATAACTATATCAAAAGTTCTCGAAACAGAATGTATAACAAGCCTCCTGCTTCATACCCATTAAAGCATCCCAGTTGCGTATGTCGACGTGTAACTATCGTTTCGTGTTTTTTATTCATATGTTTCATTGCTGAAGTTTTGCATTATGGGAGAGAAAGCTATAACCTCAATCAATAATTTCTAAAGCTGTTCAATGTAGTAATACCGGTTTACACCTGTCATGACCGTTTGAGGATCGTGTAAAGGTCCCGTTTTGAACTATTGGTACATTTGCGAACGAGCGGGAAACGTTTTTAATTTTTAAAATTATTATCCTCTTAACCAAGGTTTGAAATGGCGTTATAATACCGTATTATCTGTACAAATTTTCCATTAACCGCTTAGACAAGGCAAGTAAAGAATTTAGAAGTTCTAACATGTTTTAAATATGGGATTTATAATTCTTAAATATAATTATAAATTATATTTACGAATTTATAATAATAAATTGGAACAGTTTCACGTTATGAGACACCAAGCCTCATTATCATTTTATTATTATGTTATGACGCATGGAAAATATTAGAATGTTATCATTGACCTATATGATTCTTTTTTATTAATATCATCAAAATAGTAGTTTAATAGTGCCATAATTTACGAAGAGTTTTATTTGCTATAATAAAGTCTCATCAATAAAGATTCCCATGTATAGTTTTTTAGCTGCCTTTTAAATCGACGAGGAATTAACCGCATTGCTCAAAATTCCTTTTAGCTCTTACATGGTTTCAAATGATAGCGATCGTTTCTGTTGGATACCGCTTACGGTATCCGCCTTCAGTTTCCATGACGGCGCATCATAAAGGAAGAGAGCTATTGCATAAATCCATCGCCTTGTGGTTTTCCGCAAACCGTCTATGTGGGCGATAGAAGCTTGCTTGCATCTTCCCCCGGTTTCAGTCGGCCAGGAATAGTGAGAGACGGGTTGGCAGTCACGTACACGGTGTAGGGGAAGCCCCCCCCCCCCTCACGGTAAAAAGAGGAGAGAGGGCTTCGGACCTGTTCTCCCCCTGATGTACCCAACGAACCCACCGACGAAATGGGAACCTCACGAAGGCTTTCTAGTTTTCGCGATGACTTCCATTTCCCGCCGAGATCACGGGATTTTTTACTGGCGGGAAAGTTTTGGGCGGGAAGTCGAATGGGCCCTGGTTTGAATGGAGACGTTATGGCTTTTTTGACGAATATTTCAAATTTTTGTAGTCTATAAACGTGGATGCGATAAGCTAAGGACCTTTTAGAGCTTCAGGTATTTATAGAGAAGCGAAAAGTGTAGATAATACTGCAGGGTCCCAACTTTTTCAGCTTCCACCTAGTGTTAGAAATGTGAATGATGAAATATCAATGTATTTGTTTAATGTATCTCATATTAATAGCTATAGTTATATTCCATAAATCTGTGGATTCTAACGGCACTACTTTTTCTATTCTTGCGAATATGTTTTGTATCAACATGGTTTATGATTAAGATAAATGTATATGCCTCATGTGAAATAATTTCGCATGACATTGGTATTTTTTAGATGGACAAATTTATTTTTCTTTCCAGTTCTTAAATTAGCTCACGGTTCGTTGGTTCAGTGCCATCGATTTTGTCTAAACTTATCTGTAATAGGAATAGGAATAGGAATTTTCGCCTTCGTAGTATCAGTAAAGCTATATTCCGTAATTTTAAGTGAATTACTTTTTATTTGGTGAAGTTTCCTTGTCATATTTTCTTACTTTTTGTTTGCGTTTATTTATTTTTAAAATATGATATTAAATTTCCTACGTGATTCATCAGCACTTTTTGGCTATGATTGGTTGAAAGTTTTTGATTTAATGATTCTCAGGAAATCGGATTAGAAAAATTTCATTTTTTATCTTCTTAGTAACGGTGAGATATACTTCTAATTCGATTATAAAATCACTCATCACTTGAAAGCATTTATTTCTTATCATTTTTTATTCATTTTACTTGTAGAGAATAAGGATCTTTTAAAACTTTTATGTTAGAAAAAAAGTGGTTATACACCTTCAACCGTTCGTAAGTTCCGTCTCCGCCACACCACGGAGAATGAATTTCACCCATTATTCGTGACTTGTGTGGAAAATTCTGTTTAAAGGAACCAACTGCGGAGTATGAAACACCTTCATATTCAAATTCTTACGTCAGATGGTGTAGAGAATTACAAATAAATTACAATATAATAATGAATAATAATATAATGATGACACGACGTTAATTTATTAATGTAAGTAGTCGTAAGAAACTTGCGAAATCTAATAAGTTAGAATTATGATATGCGAATGTGTTCGAAATTTAATTCGTCTTTATTTAAGTGGTATTTTATTAAGATATGTCTCTGGTAATTGATCTCGAGTTTGTTAACACTTCGTTTAACATGCGATTCACGTCATAAATTTCCGCTCATCAAATCAAAGTTATTGCGTCTCGAGGTTTATTTATGGCGTTCGAAACCATCTGAGTTTTTCGAATACATTTCGCAAACCGGAAGTAGACCAACTCTCGCTTTCGACAAAAGGAGTGGTATTGTGGCATTTCGCGTAAAATTATCGGAAAAGGGAATGTTTATCTTTCTTTAGAGACGTAGATTTTCTGTGGATAGAAAGCCAAGTGAAGGCTGTTTTAGTTGACTTTTCTGTTTAGATTTAGTTTATGGTCCTTTACTTCATCTCGTTATGTTGTTCAGTCGTTTTCTCTATTTACTATGCTTTAATGATCATTATTTATCATCGTAATGGATCATAATATTATGTAGATGTTTGGTTACTTACTTATCGTTATAAATGTGGAATGAAGCAAGGTTTTTTATTCTTGTAATTGTAGTGAATTTTTTATTAAATATGAACTACGTATAGTGACAGAAACCAAAGGTTTTTTTTTCTTTGTGATTTGCTTTTTCATCGTACCCTGCGACCTGAAAACTTAAAGGAGAAAAGATTATTACGCATTTGGTTACGTCAATAAAATGTGGATGAAGCCTCGCAATCTTCACTATTGGCGTCAGAATGAATGACGTGGGAAAAAATTGATAATAAATTCGGCAATAAAAAGAATAGCCATTGACACAGTTTAAATGCGTAATCTTCTTGGTCAGTAGGCAACGCTTTTTATAATTATCAGGATGTTACTGTTTTTATATTCGAAAGGGAGCTGTTTTGTGGAAGCTGTATTGAGTTGCGTTTAGCAGAGGGTGGTATAATTCACTATTCTTGTTTGGTTTTGCTATGTAAACAGTCATTGAGGTCGACAGATCCAAGTGTTTTGTTTGGAATGATTGATCGAGACGATGGTTATGTAATAAAGACTTTCGGATTTGTGCCTTGAACTATATGAAGTTCGGATTTTGGAAAAATGACAATGTCATATTATCTACAAAGTAAAAGATTATTAATTTATTAATTATATATATTAGCGGAGAAATATCTTCAGTGTATATTTACTACTATTTATAATTGTGATTACTTACTGTAACGTATAAATTACGCGATTAGTTTGTTGAAACTATGTGTAATTGAATTTAAGATCCTTGGAAGGTATTCTTTTAATTCATTACCCTTCTTCTAGGATTGATAATTACCTCCCCAATCGTATGACGCATTGCATTTAAAAATTAATATTATTTAATAGCGCTCATTACACTTGACTCATTAATTTTTCCGAACGATATGACGTATTTGGAAAAAAAAGTCGAAATATATTATCTTTTTTGTGTAGTTTATCAAAGTAGCAAAATCAGCCAGGACGAATAGTCATTAAAATCCTATTTCCTTAAGTTCTACGATCAATAATGTTCTCTACAATAGCATTCAAGCATTTTTATTCCTCACAATTTCGCAATCGAAAGGAAAAGCCGCCAATCTGTTTACTTTTTCCCCACTGATCTACATATCCCGTGCGAAATACGGGTTTCCCGCTGAATTCCACGGAAGATTCCACTCGGTTTATGGCGCAGTCTCTAACATGGACATACCTACGTGAAGTGAACCTACGTGGATAATCCCTATCTTCTCATCAAGCGTCTATTGGAAATTTAGTTTGGAAAGCTTGTATCACATTTTTCGTTTAAATTCCAATATCACCGTTTGCAACCGTTAAAACCAGAATAAAACCTATGACGTAAAAGAATAATACATGACGATTGAATAAACTTCGATAATTTTACGTAATCCAGTCGTCGTAGCGGGCAATCGATTTATCGAAATTTATCCGAAATCGATGCTTGAGTAATAAATTACGAAAAATCGAATTTTAAATCGATACTTTTTTCGAATACATTTTCGACGAGTCGTTTTCGAAGTCGGCTATCTAATTTAATCTCGATGAACCAATATCGAATTTGAGCCTAAATTATGAAATTTTGCGTAATTCCTCGTATTTATAGTATATTCAGTCTTCAAGTGAAATATTGTGCGTAATTCAGTATATATTCTCATTTAATATTCATTCTTAAAATCTCGTATTCTATGTCCACTGATTTCGTTGTTTACATGACGTGATGCTTAGAATGTAGTACACATTTCAAATGATATAATTTTTTCTGCCAGGGGAAATTCAAATAGATGTTAACCTATATCCTCCAGACGTATCCTTGTCGTGATTTCATGTTTCAAGCCTTACCATACAGCAGTTCAACCTTTTATGGTCAGTTCACCTCCCAGAATCCTTGATACCAAGGTTTGCCCAGTCCGTGCATACGTGTAGATGCGTTATAGTCCGTCATCTTGAATGCTACGAGTTTTTATTCATTTCCCGCGTTCGATTCCACAGGTTTCTTCGTCTTTCAACCTCCATCGATCTATATTTCTTTGTTCTATTAATATCGCGAAAAGAAATGTAAGTGGCTATTTGCAGAGGTCATACATCGTTCGCCAGGATACGTGATTCAGCGCAATCCGCAGCCATTCAAGGTCACGGCATGACTCGAGGTTTTTCAAGGCCTAAGTTGTCTGAATTCTTGGTGTATTCACCGCTCGAACTGTGGGGCGAATGCTTTAAGGTCCATCGTCGGCAGGATGGAATTACTGCTTGAATTCATGTCTCGTTAGGTGTGCAATATCGCTTGAAAACTGTCCCGTTTTTGTACTTGGCTTGTGGAATCTTTTAAACGTAGTCTTTGAGTCGATATCCTATAATGTGACGTGCTATTTTCATATATACGTTCATACTCATCATTTATTTATCCGATAGGGTATTCATCGTATTTACGTTTCGCGATTGTTTGCTTTTGCCGGTTGCGTGGTAACCATGCAATATCTTGTAGTAGTGTATTTTTGTATTTTTCGTCAAATTAAGGTTTTTATAAAGATATTTTCAAATAATATACATTTTTGTTTACTCTATGTTATGTAGATCTCTAGACTACGTAATGGCTATCTTGTTTAGCGTAGAACGTCTCCTGAATTCTTGTTGAGTGAGCGGAAAAATTGTCCGCCATCTTGGATTCCATTCCGCCATGAAAGCAATATTGTCAATAACGGTTTGAAATTTTAACGGCAATAAAAGAATATAGGAGCACAGAATTTCGTTCAAATGTTATAGTTCTTTTGTTTGAATACTGGATGCTATTCTTCGTTCACAATGTGATGTTGATTTATATATGAATGATGGATTCTGTAGCTGTTGCAGTTTTTACTTTTGTTTGTTTAGTAATTTATCGTATAAAATTTAATAAAATATTTACTGGAAAATTATAGACATAAAGTTATTTAATTCTCTCCAATTTCTTTTTGCCTCCAAATGTTCGGAAATTATGGGAATGCATTCCAACTGTTTAAAAGACTACTTTCCGTTCCTTTTATATTCTAAAGAATTTATTTAATACTTGATTGATAAGAATAATATGTATTGTATCTATATAGGTTTTGGTTTTTCGCGTTAGGTATTCTTCTAGCTACAAAATTGCTCTTTATTATCGATAATGGAATAGATATTTTGTGATGCATTACAAGTCCTCCCTTGGTCGTTGCCATCTTTAATCTCGAATCAGTGTGTCAACAGCCTTGGCCTCGTAACTCATCTTAATTAGCCCATTGCTTCCTTTCGATTAATACATTCGACTTCCAGAGTTGCCTTCGAATCTGGCCTTCGACACCTTCAGGAAATGCAAATACATATTTTTTCGTTCATTCCTCGATAATAACAGCTGTGTACACCACCGATATTATTTACCAACGGTCGCTAATTATATAATTTAAGCGAAAAAAATCTCACTTCCGCGTTTCATCGTTTTCTATTTAAAGGACTCGAGCTGCCTTCCGTCTTACATAAGGTCTGGGGTGTTTTCTTTCAAACTGATTACGCTCTCTATAGAACCCTTTTAGCACGTCTCGTGACTTTGAAATTCGATTTGGTGTTCAGGGCAAGCATCCGCTAGGTTCACTCAGCGTTGGTTATGCAATCTCATAATTAAAAGTGCATAAATCCTTGTCCGCGAAAGGTTTTTTCCATTTTCTGCCAATTAAAAGCGGCTACGAATTATGCAAATCATTCCCAAGAAACTCGTCCTACGATTAGAAACGAGCGTTTTTCCTTTGTCAATCCGACCGTTTCCTCTTCACAAGCCTTTTTTAACCCTTTTACTGCCAGCCCATTTCGGGTGGGATGTGCGAAGACTGCCAAGGCTATTTTCCGGAATATGAAGGATTTCAGATTCTAAATTATTTCAGCTACTAAACTTTATTTAATTCACCTATATTTTTTCCCAATGCTAAAGATATATTTATAGTTTAGAACCATAGATGGATTATGGGGGTTTACTTAAATTTTCATAAAGAAAATAATAACATATTAATTATAATATATGTAAAAACCCAAAATTCTCCGTTTTTTTCACTTTGTGATGTATAAAATATTATATACGTGGAATAAAATTATAATAGTTTTTGATATTATTTAGTTTTCTCACCCGTGGTAAAGTTTAATAGTGATAAAATTATTTTTGCCAGAGATAAAAAATATTTTATCTGACTCTACACTCACGGTCCCATCAGCTAGCGCACTTATGCTTATGGAAGCATTCACCAAGAAGTCCTTTTTTGCATTTTCCACACACAGTTCTGCATCTTTTTCTTTATTTCATTCCTTTTTTCCTCTTTCACTACACATACAACAGTTCTTTTCTTTTTCATTTGGCAATTTTATAAGTTTTTTTGAGGTATGTCTCTGAAGATCCGGGTTGCATATCTCGGTTTTGCTTATATAAAAATAGGCGGGCCAAAAAAGAATATTTACTTATCTAGCTGGAAATTGACACTCTAAAACAAATACTTAGAGCCACAAGAAAACAGTTCAGCACGACTTGCGACAAACACGAAAGATAATACTGTGCAGGATGACGCTGGCCCGAAGTAACGAAAATATCCGGACGAATTAACGAAGAAAGATCACTGTAAAATATCAAAATGTATCGCAAGGTAAGGTGAAACCATATAAGTTAGATAAAGTAAGCAGTAGAGATACAGCATATGTGTATTAAATGAGACGGCAGCCGTTGAAATGGTCACAATCACGAAATAAATAGTGTCAAATAAGTCGGGCCGATATATCGGCCCGCTGGCAGTTTTCGCACAACCAGCGAGGGCCGATATATCGGCCCGCTGGCAGTAAGAGGGTTAAACCGCAAATATCGACAGCCATTGATTTTTTTCCAGGGAGCGAACATTCACGAGGTATTTATATTGCTGGATGGCGTGTTTCTCGTGTCGAGGATTCCAGGAATCTTTCCTGCCACTCATGAGAATCTCAATATGAAATCTCGTCAACTTGGTCACGTGACAATATATTCGCGACCTTTCCTGGAAGTGTTTTTCAGGATTCGTTTGTTTCGGGTTTCGTCATCAGCGACAACTCGGTGCGAATCGGTTTTCTTGAGCGGATTGTTCGAGAAAAATGAAGAGTGTACGCGTTTTCAAGGTCAAACACCGTCTTAGTCGGCATGGTAACTTTCAGTAATCGATTATGTATGCATAAACATAGTGATAAGGAAAATGTAGACGTATTGGAAAATCCTTGTATAATTTTTCATAGTCGTTCAGGAAATTTCTTTGCCGATAAACTTTCGGGTTTGGAAATATAAATGTTATGTTACGTCTACTTTCGAAACATGGATTAAAGAAGAGATCATCCTGTAAATGTAAACACTACTCAATGTGATCAAAATTATTTACTTTTTTAAAGTTTTATAGTACTGGATACGTTCTTGAAATGTAGGACTCGAAAATTGTCTTTTTTTGCTAAATTCGTGAGCGTTAGTAGATTCGTGGTGTAGAAACGTTTGTTTTAGGTCACATTTGAAGTAGATAAATTTTTAACTCTCATAGTCGTTTCAGTTCTATTTTCATATTCATTCGGTTTCGTCTTATCACAACGAAACACTCTCTGAGGAATATAAATTTTTTTACAGCCCTAAACGGATGAATTTTTCGGAAGAATATGTGACGTAACGCGTTACCGTACGGCGCTTCCAATGGCAGAAACCACGTGGCCGCAGAAATCGTCTCCGATCGCATGGTAATCGAGCGGTCACGTGCCGCTCGTGTCGAAACGCGAGTGTACTCGTCACTCCGCGAGTTGCGAAATTGTTCTCTTTTTAACATTTCACTTCCTCTCGCAGATTTTTGTCGACTCGAATATTTCTCTGTGGGATACACGTGCCGACGATAGCCGTGCCCTCTGATGACACCGTAACACTTCGGGAGGGCGATTTTCTTACGTCCCCATTGGTCATTTTAACGCGTCTCATAAAGAGACGCATTCAGGTGTCATTGCGATTTCCGATTTTCATTTGTTTAATACATAAACACAAATTTACAATGCGACGTAAACCTTTTGGTCCTAATAAAGTTAGCTATTTTGATAATTGATGTAATTCGTCTTTAAAATTTTGTGGTCGAATTTAAATAGATTTTTTCGATGATACTTTTCATTTGGTTTATATTTGTTGTCGAATAGGATGTTTATTATTTTTTGTTGCGCTTTAAATTGGTGAATTTCAAGAGAATGATATTGTAAATATATCTAAATCCTTATTAACTAGCTCGCGTAATTAATTCAGAGGAGATTTCTTACGTAGTACCTGTTGATATCTCGCTTAGTGTCTCATAAAAAATCTCTTTCTCGGGCTAACTTTAGATGCATGAAATTCGACCAAATTAAGTGCAGGAAAGTCTTCCACGTTTTAAGACCGCTAACGAATTAGGTACAAGAATTAAAACCTGCAAACATACCGATAGCGGGAAAAAGTGCCGTTTAAAAGCGCGTTCCGCCTGCGAAATTAAGTTCTTCCACGGTGTAACCGTGAAATTAAAGCACGCTCCAGAGCATTCTTTCAGGGTTGTTGTAAGCGCGTTTATGGAGAAGTATCCTCCAGGTGTATGCACCATCGCCCTGATTTCGCGCTTCTTCAGCTACGTATTCGTTAGTGAAGGATTGTTTTCCTTTGCGTTGGCTTTCTTTCTTTGGGCGAAACTTTTTTTTCGCTTTCTTTTTTATCCGGACCCTCCTGGTGCTGTCATTTCCTCCAAGCCCTGTTGTCGGCTTCCGGGCATTTGCAAGGAATTGGCAACAATGGCAGGCTCGATCGCAAACTCTCTAAGGATAAATGAAGGTTAACGACCTGCTGTGCGCAGAGAAGGAATGTTTTTGGAGACTTAGGTGTTTCACTTTTTGTATCTAATTTACCCTTCGTTTCTGATTGGATATTAAATTCTCTCACCCGTGTATTGGAATATCGCTCTTCATTTTTTTCACTCAAAAGGAGTTCAATTTTCAATGCTTTTTTAATAATACAAGCCTATTATATTTGGCGGACGTGAATTAATGATTCACGAATTTATTGTGTGGTATAGTTTTGGTTTTGTTGTAAACCAAAGTTGAGGAAGATTATTGTTTATCTCCTGTCGGAATTTACTGCTTGTGCGCTTTTACGAATGTATCTGTTAAAATCGATGCTCCAGCTATAAAAATGGAATTCTCGTATTTTAGAGGTCATAAACATTTTACTGTCTTATAAACGGTGTTTTTCAGGTTAAAAGGTTGTTGAAGACTCTTATCAGACAAACCAAATTTAGACTAATATTGTATACATTTCCCAGCTGATTTCATAAATTAAAAAAATCAAATGGTGCTCTGTATTTGAATTAAATATCGTATCATATCCATTCATAATGTATATAAATAGCTAATTTCGCAAAAGCAGGTACCATCAGGGCTGAATGAAGGCAGTTATTTCATACTTACCTAACTATCCATCTAAAAAAAATAGAAGCATTTAAAACTACAATAAGTAGGAAGAAATTTGAAAAATGCATTCTAAGTTAAACATTTTATGAGTTAATAATACTCGTCATTAATTTTTCATTGCATTGATGCCTGATTCAAAGAAAGATTTTAGTTGAAATTTAAAATTAAGATCAATCAGCTCATTGGCCATCCCTAGAAAACATTATTAGTATGGTTAATTATAGTTGTGTGCAAAAATTCTTGTGAAATAAAAAAAAAGAAATTGCCTCTTCATCAGGAATTAGGATAAATTTTCATTAACCAAGCATGAAACAGTTTTGGTTGTCTCCGTACAAACCTAAAGGATTTTGAATATTTGAATGATAATAACAGCTCTCTTATTCTGTATTTAGAATTATTTCAGTAAATGATGGCTTTATAGTTGCTATTGTGCTGGCGCCGTTGGATCTAATTTATGTACAATAGAAATGTGTCTTTTTATGTTGTTTTTCAATGTTAGTAATGCAGTATGCATCATAATTATAATGCAATTATTATTTCCACTGGTTTTACTGCATAAAATTGTGTCGAAAAGATGGACCAAGGTATACTGTAGTAAGTTTATTATGTAATGGCATTTGCACTTCCCTTTCATTCATTTGTTTAAATTTCCTTCCAGGCTATGGTGGCATGCTATCCAGGGCATGGCACACACTACGTGAAGCACGTGGACAACCCGAACAGGGATGGAAGGTGCATCACGGCTATCTACTACCTCAACGAGGACTGGGATGTGAAGCAGAATGGAGGTCTGCTGAGGATATTCCCAGAAGGGTGGAGTGATCAGGTTGCAGACATAGAGCCACTCTTTGACAGAATACTTTTCTTTTGGTCAGATAGGCGCAATCCGCACGAAGTCCAGCCAGCATACAAAACCAGGTATTTAAATTGGAATTTTGAAAGCTTCTAGAGATTTAGCTGCGATTTTCATAGCCTAAATAATCTGTAACAATGGATTTAAAATAATCGTTAATAATATAGAATTTATTTACGGTTAATTCAATGGTACTTTAAATTTGATTTGTATATAAAACACTTGAAACAGAATTGAGAAATATATCATACAATACCCTTCACTGTAAACCATTATCATGAAAGGGCAATAAGAACTACAAAATTATTCCTATTCCAATCCAAAAGTTCTTAGGGTACTCTCTAACATTCATTGAATTACTCAGCTAATAATCAATAACAATGATAATAATAGCTCAAAGAATTAAAATAGGGTAAATTCTTCAATTTTTATTCAAAAATTTTTTTATTCAAAAATTGCCTTAAAGAAGGTAATTATTAGTTAATAATTCAGTTAAGCAAATAAAATTAAATATTGAATTCCAGCTTTGTAAATAGCTGATCTATATGAAAATCAGAATCAAAATTATCTCGAACATTGAACCTTTTTCTAAATCTGTTATTGTTGTGCTCTCACATTTCTTTCTATTGATGAAATCCATTTTTTCTCTCTCAGATATGCAATAACTCTGTGGTACTTCGATGCTGCCGAAACAGAGGATGCGAGAAGAAGATTCCAAAAAGAGAGTGAGTGTAACTTAAATTATTTATTTCATTCATCACAACTCATGCTAGAAAATTAATTCTGTTGGGACTTCTATTGAAAAAAATTGGATGTTGATAGAATTGAATAGAACTAAAAAGATTAATATTAATCTTAAATTAAGTAAATGATTTAAATTAAAATGTTGTGCATTTATTTCATTCTAAAGAGATACCATAATTATGCATTTTACATTAGTAAGCAATTAATTTCTAATTGGTCACTTAAATATAAATCATCCATATTACATGGTTTTTAAAACCATACTTTTCTATTTTAGGAGAGCTGAATCCGCAGATAAAGCAGTGACACTATGCAAAGCTGTGTTTTTCCGTCTCTCAAGGATGAGTGGCTGTATATAGTCTTGCGTGCATGTTGGACCTGTCCATTTTTAACCATCCCGCGCTGGAGAAAAGGGAACTCTTTCATGCATCCCAGAGTGATACTCGAGTTCCATATTGTGGATTTTTGATTCCTTCGTCTACCCTTTCTATTCGAAGAAGGATTTCTGCCTTATTGCAGCCTTCTTGCAAAAGTCGTCGATGATTTTCCTCCGCTTCCATTTCCGGAGAAAGATGGACTCATTTCAGAAACTAGTGGATAGGGAAATCTGGAAATTTGATAGATGGGTGCACAGTCCAGATTCATTAGAATTTACCTCATTCAGCATGAGTTTAAAATATCATCTTCTAATATTTTTTGTCTACCCGGCAGATTTACTTCAAAAGTGATGCCGGCAGCATGTAAAAGCACTTATTCCTGCTGTATTTTAAGGTTTAAGGCATGGTTTTCTGACATTCTGGCTCATATTGTTGCTTGTTGGCCGAATTTGATTCAAACTGGCGATAATTCTACTTATGGTGAAAGCTGTTGTTAAATTTAAAGAGAATTTTTTTATGAAGTATAAGATTCCTGCATGAGATTATTTATCGTTGCAAAGTTAAAGTGAACTGTATTTGAATGGATTATTTTGACAAGGATGAGGAAAAGAAGAGGAATATTATAGGTATAAATGATAGGTAAACCAAATCCAGTGTTTGCAGTTATTATTGATTATTTGCTAAGATGCTGATTTTGATTATTAATTATCCATCTTTGTGTCAGCGTTTACTATCTTGGATTGAAGATTTTTTAATATTTTCTGGAAAATGAAGAATCAAAAAATATTAGAATTTTCTAAACCTTATTGCCTATCAGAAAGAAAGATTAAAAGTATCTAATTATTTAGAGTTGACCTTATTATGGTTAACAATCATCACTTAAACAGAAGCTTGAGTTTAAGCTCTTTTTTCCTCATTCAAGTCCTTTTGTTTTTAAGAGTTTTATTTCCTATCTTGATTGTAAAAAGTTCAAGTACCTTTTCATCCATTGATGTATCTCAGATGTTCTCATACGTAGAACTCTCATTGATGGATGAAAAGGTTTTTCTTGTCAGTCTATGGAGTCCATAATATATGGATTTGCTCCATTTTTGTATTTTAGTATTGATTATTTCATTCAGGTGAAATGTTAGTAGTTCTTACTTGAACCACATAAAGTAGTTGTTACTTGAACCATGTTATAAATTGCTTTACAGTTTACTTTATGGGATGTACTCGCTAAAGAGCTTTGGCTTACTTTTACCACGATATCTTGTGCTAACTTACTAATTGGTTACATGATTAATAAGTGGTCAACTTAAGCTCTTTGGCAGAAAGGATTTATCTATTAGATAGTAAATCAATGCGAGGTATTTATTATTTAATATATTGTGGAATTATTTAAGCTGTTATTGTAATGCTTTGTTCTACATGAAGGTTTGCTTTTGGCATTCAAAAAAAATTTATGAAGTATTTTATGATGCAGGAAAAGTGTGGAATGAATTACATCAGAATATCATTTCCTGTGATTCTTGAATTCCAATATCGAGTGATAAGTGTAGCAACAGAATGGTTTAGTAATTTATTTTTGCTGATTTAACAATAGCTTACCCATGGTGTACTTTGGTTTTAATCTTCAATCAAACAAAATTTTTGTCCAAAGCAAATTGTCATGCCTGAAAGTTTCAGAGAAAGGAATCAATAAAACGTTGTAATGGTTATAGCCTTCATTGATGACTGCACCATTGTCCTAAATGAAGTTTGACATGCTTGCAATCATTTTGAGATAATTATTCTAAATTATTTATTAAGTGAAGCACCCTTTGTGAATCATCCTTTTTAAAATATTCTGCTTATACTTTTACTAATGAATTTGAAGTTAAGAAGAGTTAATACAAATAAACTACCTTGTAAAGAAGTCTGACTGTGTTTATATATCGTGTACATAAATTAAAGTGTATTGTTTGAAGCATTTAATACACACTTATGAAGAATCTGTTGTATTATTTAACCCATTATAGAATTGGATTTAGAATTTGTTTGCTTATATAAAAGTGGTAGTTAAACTAGTAACATTGTGTGATGAAGTTAGGATGAAAAATTTCAACCAACCAAATAAATCTAACAAGTTTTCTTATATTAAAGAAAAAGAGGAAATATAGCCAATGATTTAGGTAAAGTTGAAGATGACCTCTAAATTATTTTAAGTTTTAGCAATTCAATGCCAGAACTAATAAAACAAATTGAGGAAACAATATGAGATATTCATCAACACCATTGATTAAAAAATACTACAGATGTGCTCTGCAGTTTCAGTATTCAAGAGGTTCAAATATCAAAAAAATTGAAAATGTTGCTAATCCGTATAGAAAATTTTAAATCTATTGGAAAAGTGGATTAATTCAGAAAGTCATTCATGCAGAGTGATTAGGTGTAAAAATAATGGTTTTCTTACAATGTTAATAATACTGTTGCAGTTGTCACCACAAAACTGTATAAAACAAGATTTTTGGCAGAAGGAGCAAAGACAGGTGAGTAATAAGTTTCTTTATCTATTCTATTGCAATACAAATCATAAAGTTAAGTAAGTATAAATTGTAGTTGAACTTACATAAAGTATTATCTATAATATAAATGTAGCTAAAATCCATAGATGGTTTAATTCTGTGGAAATATTTTATCATTTTTATCTTTCACCCTTCTTAAATACTACTTTTGTATGGTAGCTTTATCATTAAATTTATGCAATAAACAGTCTGATGCTTATATTTCTTTACTTCTATTTACATCCAATTAATTGTTTTTTGAATGGAATTTTTTACAAGAATTTTAAATTTTATAGATTACGGATGAATATTAAATGTATTAAGATTTAGTTAAACTATGACTTGATTTAGTTTCAATCACTTAACTTTTTTTCTATTTTATTTTGAATTGGGGGGAGGATTTCTATACCGCTGTTCTTACCACTATTAAAGGTTAGGAGAGGGACAAATACATAATTATGTACTATCTCTTTCCATGTAATGTGGATATTGGGTATTGCAGTTCCTTTGCGAAGCAGAGTGGAGAGGGAGGGAGGTGATATCTTGGTGTATTCTCTCTGGTTGTGCGGCTCAAGTCATAGAAGCGGTAGTCAAGGATACGAGCTGCGCTAGTCAGCATGTGGTAGCCCATGTCGGGGTCAACGATGTCTGTAGCCGAGCTTTCTTCTGAGGACATGCATTCCGGGGCTCCTGGAGTAGCTTGGCATTGATGTTAGGATGTCTCTGAGCATCATTATCCCAGGGATCGACCGGGGCCATAGCATTCGGTGATAGGTCGATGGACGGAGTGCGCAACTCTGAGAGATCTACAGGACGCATGTGAACGGAATTCGCAGAGCAAGGCAGAAGATATAATGAGGTGGACATATTGTTGAAGCGGGTTGCAGCGCATAAGGGGAGGAGCGAAAAAGCTGGAAGCAAAGCTATTTCGGAAAACTGGTACTAGATGAAAATTTCGTCTGAAGCGGGATAGCGTTGTAAACGGGTTATACTGTACATTCATACGAGAATGAATTGATTGGTTGCCTATAAACTGCTATTGAGTATTGTGAAGACCCGCTATATGTGAATCAAATATATACGCATTTTCTTAGATTAGATATCTTTAAATTGATAATAAGCTAAGAATGTATGGTGGAGATAGATATATAGGTAAGAAGGGTACGCATATTTTAGGATAAAATTTTCCTATTCAAATAATCAGCAGAAGTAAGAAGTCTTCCAGGAGTGTAAAATGTATGCTAATCATCAGGTAAGTGAAAGTTAGAAAATGTATTAGAAGTGTATGATGTAAAGACTAGGAATGTAGAATAATTTGAAATATTAAAAGTTTATAAGCATAGTAATTGGTCTTCTTTATTTATTTATTCCATTACTCCCCACGTGGTAAATAAAACCATTGTATATCATGAAATAGTACAAAATTTCCTCCGTAAAAGAAAGATAAAAAGGATGAAAAACAAAGTACAACTATGTAGTACATACGCGTCTATCCAATTTTAATATTTGGTATATTTACAAATGAATGTAGAGTTAATATTTAAATTAAGAGCAAAGGTTAGATTTATGAACGTTATAAAAGAAAAGAAAATGATTGATGAAAAGACAGTAATGTCCGTAAAAATCTAGATAGGGCACCTGACTCGGTATTGTAAGGTGAGTATGATCACGTCATAAGGAGGGAAAATTGAAAAAGTCTAGTTTTCTGAGAAGTAGTTACATAGGTGTCTCTGTAAGTGTACCTTTTAGTCATCATACACATCGAATATGAGGACGAAGGTTAAGTACTAGTGCTCTCGGAGGCTCGCAGAGGGGTTTGAGGGTGGGGCGTTTACATCAGAAAACGCGATTTTCTTTAAAAAAAATTTTTCCCTCTTTCCTTTCTTTCTAAATTTTTAACGAATTTCAATTTTAATATATTGATGATTCCCTTGGTGTCTTAAATTTTCGCGTCAATTTGGTGTGGGGTGGTTTCCGATTCTGGAAAGGGAGGTCATGTTGAGGAAATGAACACCAACCTGAATTGGTGCAGCACTTCCTCCATGACCCCCCGAAAAATTGGTTCCCAACTTAATCCTTATATAACTAAAATTATATTTCGTAAATGCGAGATATCAAGGGAGGCCATTACGAGGTCTATCCATCCGAGAATACCGAGATTTACATTTTGAAATATTATGAATGCGGAGCAAAAACCTCAAATTACAGTGATACTGAATTAAGAAGCTCCAGCAAATTTATCCGAATAGAGATGACATTTGAAGGAATTATTCTCTAAAATCGAAATAAAACGTAATAAACGTAGTTTTTTTGCAAATAAAAGTCGAGTGACATCTCGCGATCACTTTTACGTAATTTTAACGAAGTCAAAATGAAGAGGGAAAATTCAAAATTTGAAAAAGATGGCAGAAGAGATTTGTAGGTGGCTCATAACTTCTTCGTTTAATCGTAAATAATAGCTCAATAAATGCTTTAAATAATTAGACAGAAAAAAAAATATATATACCACTAATATTTATTTTAATAAACGAAGTTTTTTCGAAAGTATTTCAAAACTTACACGCTGCTCAAACTAACTAGAAAAACGTTACATTCGAGTCACATTCATTCTTCCACGTAATTGTCACTAATTGATGCTCTGATTTTTATGGGGTTCAACCACCACAAAATAGGGCCGGATATGCGTCAGTACGTGATTCCCATAAAGCATAAGACCAGTACCTATATACATATAGATTCCAGCGGTAGCCTTGTTCTCGCTATTCCTAGGGTAGACCACGCAGTTTCCCAAGGTAGGACTCAGGGTTGGTGCGACCCATCATCCTATACCGAACATCCAGAGATAGATTGACCGCCGTATCACGTAGAACGATTCGACATGAATTTGACGTACGTCTTGTTATAAGACACTATTATGGACCAAAGCACTGACACCAAAAAGGTTACAGTACTCGGTACACGCCAAGATATCAATCATAGTAAATGATAAGGACAGCATAAAGGTCAATAGTTTATTGCAATTAATCAGCTTTTGTTCAATACAGAAATATTATGAAAACAATATTCAGCACAATTTATACATTTGCAAGTTATGAAATGAATTCGCAACTGACTGCAAAGTAAGAAGGGTACAAGTAAACGGATGAAAGTACATGATGATATTATAGAATCGCAAGTAGAAGTAAAGAGACACAAGCACAATTAAATATATAAAAGTGGAACGTAAGAAGAATTTTATTTGAACTTAAATTCGAGTGTATAAATAGATCAATAATATCTCAATATAATACAATTACATAGCAATTAGCATTGAAAATAGTAACTTTAGATATGTATAAACTAGTCCATATAAAATAACATCTTTCCACGTATAGAACACACGCAATTCTGAATTAAAACATCATTTGGAAAAATTCTTTTGCTTCCTTTCCTTTGGTGCTTGGACATCCTGAAAATTCATTCCGGTTAATTCCGTAGAAATGGACTAAAAAGAGAAGATATATTTCTGGAATGAGATTTGAAACACACTCGTTGCCAATTTAACTCAGATCTCGTCAGGAAGTTTTGACGGTGTTTTAAATTGCATAAACACATTTGCCTGAAAGTAAATAGTACGAAATTCAGTGCAGCATTAACTGTTTTGATAATTGCATATTTTGGAAATTTTTCGGCTTAATTACTAAGACATGGAGAAATTTATTTTTTCAATAATTTTATGAAATACACGTACTTTTGCTCAATGTTATCTCAAAATCATTCACATTATAAACACGAGTGGATTTATGGTAAATTTTCCCATGATATTTCGAAAGAAAGAGGGTTTTAAAACATTTTACAATTTATAATGTAAATATTATATGATATATCTTATTTTGAGACATTTCACCATTTATTTATTATAACTTTTGAGAAAACGATCACTGTTTGTATTTTGAAACCAATATATCCGTAAACTCCTAACGTATGTAAGCTACAGGATATGCTGTTTCAGAAAGGATATGCAGAATATTAGTAATAAAGGAAGAAGAATTGTGAAAAATTTTAGATGCTAATAATCTTAATAATTTAAAATCAACTATAATATAAAAATTTCAGTTGGATTAGATTACATCAAAGTTTATCAACTAAATATAATAATAATTATTTAATTTAATTATTAATAATATTTTTAGTTCATTACTCTTTAGTTTGTCCTCTTTGGTGCTTTACCAAAGTTCAATTGCCATCAACTACCCACTTCATTTTCATAGTACCTGGTGTTCACATGGAATGTAGATGACATTACTTACAAATAAATACTCTGAATGACCAGAGCTAACAGAATGCAGGAAAGTCATAAAATAATTATTCAAAGTCCATGTTTATTAACTGAAGGAATTTCAAATGAGCCTGGAATCGAACCTGTGCCATTTATTACAGAAAATCGATGGCAGTTAAACACAGAGAGAGTCTATTTATGTATGAAATTTGCATCTTTTTACATACTTGGCAAGTGCTTTAAATAAATTTTCAAAAATAGCATCAATGTATTTTACATGGAACAGTCTGATTTTAGAATACAATAAAATTATTTTTGTCACTCACAAATTTCATTCCATCATTACTTTTTTCCAGGTTGTCAGTTCATTCACACTGATAAATAAATTCCAACTTTAAGAAATTATCCTGACTTTTAATTATTCAGGTGATATTGACGGTATTGACAGACCTGGAATATACATTATAGAAAATCAGTGGTATTGGAGGACAGGAATTTTCATCTATTACCTTTAGCACATTTTATTCAAATACTTACAGTAAAATTGGAGCTAGAGTATGGTGTTTTAAGAAATTTACATAGTTTTTAAATGCTTTTGGACTATTTTATGAAATGTTTTATTATCTAAGGAATTATTTCTATAATTTCAAAGAAAATTTCATGTTCACTCCTTGAATATTAATCAATTAATTGAGAATATCCAATACCATGATTCATTACTTTATTCATTTTATTAGACAGTATAATTCCAACAACTCTCATATCAAACAAAGGCTTTCTGTTGCAGCTAGAACAAGGAAAAGTGAGGGAATGAGGGGCAATGATTTGTTTGAGCATTGCATTGAATAAGAAAAAGTAAACATAAACTTTTTTGGTCATTGAATAAGAAAAAGTAAACAAACTTTTTTGGTCACTGAATAAATTATAACTTAACCCAAAGAAAAATTGAATTTCACAGAGTTTTTTATTTTATTTCACACAAAACAAGAACAAAGAAGTTCAATCTACAGAAAAAAAATTTATTTATTTTGAACAATTTACTAAACACCTTATAAAAAATTATTAAACCTTTACACTTTCACTGATAAGACTTCAGAAGAATGAGTTAATTTTTACAAAAAATGAACCTTTAAAATTAAGATTACTGGTGCAGAAAACATTTTACTTGTGCACTCCTCATGGTTGAAAAATAACTCTCAGGAGTCCATTGTATGCACTTGAATTTAAGTTACTAAGATTCAAGTGAAGATAGGTACAGATTGTAAACGATTGAATAAAATGATCAGACAAATTGAAAATATTTTTAAATAAAAAACAAGCTATAAAGCTGAAATATCAAACTATGTGACAATTGGAGACAAATAATTAATTTGTAAAAGACAAGAAATTAGAAAAAATCCCAAAACAGTAAACAGTAATACTATTCCCAATAGAAAAAGAAATTAAATTACATATATATAAAGAGAGAATATGTCTAAATTCTTCACTATAAATAAAGACAGTAAAAGGATATGATTATTTTTTATGGAAATCTAAGAACCTAAACTCCAACTTCTGTCAATAATTCCATTAATTTTCACAAAAGAGAACAGAGCCTACATTGGACTTGAAAAATTAGTTTGAAAAATATTTAACACAAAAAAAAATCAATTTTAGAATGCATAACACACACAATTGGAATATTAAATGGCTGTAAATATTTCACATATGAGATTATAACTCCTTAACATATGCTGAAAATGACAGGCAAAATCAACTTTCCATTCAGAATTATTAGTAATTTGAATCTCATAACCTCATAATAAATTTGAATTATTTTCCTAAATATATTTGCTGATGAGAGAATGAGTATATATTGCAAAAACTCTCAACTATATTTCAATAAGTTTGAAAAATTTTAGACAAAGATTATTATTATAACCACGCATTTTTTTGAACAATTATCTTGGTATCTCTAAGCCAGTTTATTTGACATATGAATATCTGATATGGAGGTATCATACCTCCATCTTGATATTATCAAATTTTTCATTTAAATGTCTTTAGGTGAACTCTTGCTGCTAGTACACTAGAACAGTATGGTTTCTGTGATGCTTTTTCAATTCATATTTGGAAGTGAAAATTTTTTTACAACTAAAGTGTCTCATATATTATACAATAAGAGCAAATTGTAATCTTATCTTCTCTACCAATTTTTATCACTTACTTCTGCATCACTGACTGGTACAGATTCCATCCCCTTTTGGTATATTCTTGCTAATTACAGTGCTCATTATCTTGTATGTCATTCGAATGTTCCATTTCCTTAATAATAAGAGTTCCTTCAATAATTTTTCTGACTACTTCTGTTGTTTATTTTTCTTTTCTTAAATCCTTTTTTATAGCAAGGTATAATTAGAAGGTAGAAATCTAAAATGCGTAAACCTTTGTTTTACTGTCCGTATGACATACTCCTCAGCTTGCATCTTCATTTTTGATCTGAATTTGATTTGAAAATGGGCCGATGGCTGTCCAACCCTTATTTGTAATATCCTATACTACACAAGAGAAAGCGTTATTTTAAAATGATTGTCGATTTTACTATAGCTATAGAGTTTCCCAAGAGTTTACATACCTCATCTGAGTGAAATACCTGATGTTTAATTTTAACTTATACAACAAGCGTTATTTAATTTTGGGTTTTGGTCGAATCTCTCCTTTCTAATCTTGAGTGCGATTTTCAAGGATATTGCTTGAAAAACTATTGAACATTCATATACGACGTATTTACAAACAATTAAAATGGCAAGAAATTACGAAGAAATGCAGCTTAGTATCAATCACGCGTTCTAGATTCTCTATCGCCTGATTGTTGCTGTTTATACTACTTTAACAGTTGAAAATAATCGATAGTCGATTGGCCTATTGAGTCGTTAATAGTCGAATAAATCCGCCATATAATTGTCAACAGGGTCAACAGTAACGATATCCCGCCAATTCTTGAAGTTTTCTACCTATCTGTATAACGAAAAATTTTCTGATGACGAAGAAAAGATCTCGTTCGCCCAACGATGATTCGAATCGACAACGTAAAACGCATGTTGGGGTTAAAGAGTTGAACGATTCGGAAACGAAAGATGATTACATGAAAGAGGTTTATGGCAAGTACACAATTCATAATTGGAAGAGTAGTGTTAGATTTAAATAATCACCTATGGAATTTATTTCGCAGCCAAAACTCTGAACAAATTATTCGAAGGGGGAAAGAAAAAACTAGATGCCTCCGTCGAAGAAACTGGAGATTCGGTGGGTTCGAAGGAAAAAGATAAACTCAAGCAGACCTTCATTGATAATAAATGTCAGCTACAACGGAACGGAAAGGTAAAACTAATTACTAGATACTCGTACATACAAAATTCTACGTTCCCTTCACTTACAAATAATTTTTCCCCAGGAAGTTGAGGGAAATTTCTGTGTTTCGTGCGATCGTCTTGACTGTAGCAGCGTAAAATGTTACTTCTGCGAAACTATTATTAGTGAATGTAAGATAAATACTTGTTTCAAGTGTGAGCAGCAATATTGTTCGTCCTGTGTTTTCTCCGAGTAAGTTTTCTTTCGCTTTGGTTGTTAATAGAAGATTGAACAATACTTAACTCTATTATATCAATTTTAGGTACGAAGGCGATGAAGTAGTCTACATTTGTCGCTCCTGTTACTGAATTGGTGAATCACCCACCCAACAATGAATGTTAATTTATTTTTGAATTGGTAATGTTTGTTTATTATTTCAAAATGAGAAAGCATTATTTTTTCTTATATTGTATTTGTGGTTATGATTAAAGAATATTTAAATTTAAGTGATCTTTGGAAAAATAATTTTATATTATGTAATTAGTAATAAATTATTTCCATCATCTTGAGACAGTTTTTGTTTAGCTTGAAATATTAAAAGAGCCAAAATGATTTTTAGCGTGTAAGTATTTCATAAGAAGCGTAAATAACTCTAAAAGAGTGAATCATACGTGAGTTTGCTAATTACATTTCATTGGCATATTAATTTGAATCATCAATTTGGTTGCACTAAATATATTTGAAATTAGGGGACGAAAAGAAAAGATTTTTCTCCTATAACATCAGAAATAATCATATGACAATAATATAAAATTAATGGAAACTGCTGAATTGGCTTTTTGATACCAGTACTGCTTTTTAATTTATGATTAACCTACTTTTTTTTACTTACTTTCTGCTGGATATTCAAAATTTCAGTAACAGTATTATATAATGGAACTAATGAATAATTTCCTTAAGATATCAAATTCAGAATTCATTATTCTTGTATAAAGGTAATCTAAAGGCAAATTTATATAAATATTGTATGATAATAGCTGATTACAATATGCAATACCTCTAACCTATACCTCTAAGAGAATCATTGATTAAAAAATGAGCAGCAAAAGAAGGAATCAAAACTCACTGTTCTAGCTTAAAGGAGATTAGAAATACTGCCATTCATTTTATAAGTCCATTATTTTGCTTTCTTTTAATAAGACGTAAACATCTTCATACTGAAATTAAATTTTGTTCATAATTTTTAATTCGGCAATGAAGTCCAACTTTTAGAAATCTGCATGAGAAATAATTCCCGTACCAATTCATCAAAGAATTTATGGAGCAAATAAGTTCAGCTAAAACAATTATAATTAAATTAATACTTACTTCATTAAAAATATTATCATAGATAGGGTAAAATGTAGAACTTTAATTAACTGTCAAAACTAATTTTATGAAAGATTTTTATTGGATTTTGATAACCACCAACTCCTAACTTCGTTTAATAACATTCTTCACGGTGTTGTAAGGTTGTATGATATTGAAGCATTAAATTAAGTGTTTAGATAAACCCTTCAGGTCCTTTTAAACAGAATATTTTCATTTCATCAACACCTTTGATTCTTAAGCAATGAGCCCAAGAACTAGACCCTCATTTGCCAACAGATCAAGATTTGCTGTATTTACTGGATGCCTATAAAAAGATTAAATGGCAATCAATAATTGCAAATAAGCATCAATTTTTATTCAATTTTCACATCAATATTTTAAATGACAATTCATCGATGGTTCAATGATTCTTCTCAGGGAATTAAATATTTTTTGGGTTGTCATTTGTAGGTGAACAATATAAAAATGAAATTAAAGTGCTATTAAATTTATGAAAATAACATCTCAATTCAATTAGCAGTTATTTATTTGATAAATGTATTGTTCAAGCATACATTTGAAGTAATTCAAATGAAGAAAATATATGATAATTTAAAGTACATTGCATATTCAGACACTATAAGACTTCAATTGTCAAATAACTGGAAAAAACATATTGTGCTAATTCCTTTCTTGTAGTAATTCAGGAAATTTTTAAAATGATTTTTTTCTATTATAAATAAATTTTTGGATAAAAAGCAATTTCTTATATTTAAAATTTATCAACAGTATAATATATGTCATTACAATATGGAGAAGATTTATGAACCTAATAATAGTTTGAAGAAAAATAAGTTTCCTACTTACCCAGGTTTGAGAGTTGAGAAGGTACTAGATACTTTGACAGCTGCTTCATCTGGAAGACCATCAAATACAGACTGCAAATTCACTCCTTTGACATCTTCTTCACCCAAGTTCATAACTACCAACAGGCCTTCTTCACCAGGATACAGCCTATAAAAAGAGAAAGTATTTCATTTAAATTTAGAAACTTACTTACATGTCAGAATGGAAATTCAACTTAGTCAAAAACTGTATTCTAAGTTGTTATATTAAATGCTATTTAATATAACAACAGATATGTGCGTATTTGTGGCTCTAGCAACAATAAATAAATAAATTTACTGAATAAAGTTTGTATTTTCTAAGTAAACATCATTGAGTTTATGAGAGAATATTTCTTGAACTACAGAAAAATGTTGGAAAATAATGTGGTCATTACTTTGTGAAAATTACTAAATAAATATTAGAATTTTTCAGAAAATCAGGATAAAAAAAACTTGGGTACATGATCAAATAAGATAAAAAATCTTTGAATGAATAATAGATACTTTAAACAATATGCTGAATTATTTAAGAACAAAAAAATCATATCAAAAGTAGTTGTAAAACTACAAACATTTGTAAATGATTGAATGATTTTCTACAGAATGGCCACTTTAATCAGAAATTTTCAATTATACCTTCTGAAGGTAAAAACTTGATCTCCAATAGTTCTGATGCTCAGGTCTCCCTTCTGGAATGTGTTGGTTTTCCTCAATGCCAGAATCTGTTTGTAGATATTGAGATGTGACAGGAGATCCTTCTCTTGTGCATCAACATTCAAAGTCACATAGTTTTCATTGACTGGAAGCCATGTTGAATCACCATCACTGAACCCTGAAATAATTATTGAGTTGCACAATCACTAGTAACAAAAATGTTATACTATAATTCAACATAAGATAAGACTCTCTCTCACATGAATATAATTTCTATCTGTTAAATGAGATACAATAAAATAGAGTATAAAATTTAAATTTATAGGGATAGTTGCTCTTAGGAATTGATATTTACTCTTAGAAAAAAATAAGCAGATATAAATGCATTTTACAAAATGAATGTAAATATATGTGAGAAAATTTTCTCTATTATTAAGAAAGCATGTTTGACTTAATTTAGGATATTTTCTTATTATCAATTCAGTAAATCATTAATCACAACTTAAAATTGAAGGCAATAGATATCTTGATATCAAATAGTGAAGTTTCTCCTTATATAGTTGGTAATGGTTAATTACCAGCCAAATGTGCATTGCGCCATTGGAATGGAGTTCTCTCTGGGTCCCGAGATGCTTCCATATAATGGTCTGGTCCTGCATTACATCCCTGAGGATCTTTTGTATCCTCCCAACTGACGAAAGTATCCACCATTCCAATCTCTTCACCATAGTAAGAGACTCCAGTTCCAGGCAAAAGCATAATCATCATGTTCAAAAGATCTACCAATTCTGGAGCATAGCGGGAGGCTGCACGATGATTGTCATGGTTTCCAACCTTTTTTAAAATATATAAATCATTAATTAATGAATAATTCCTAGCCATCATTTCTAAATATTTGAAATTAATTGGTTTAAAAATTTTCTTTTTTTACATATAGTGAAAAGCTAACCTTTTTCATTATTTACTAAATATATAACAAACTTTCTGACAAAATATATAATCCTTCAGCATTCATGGTACTATTTTCAATATAAATTTTTAAGATGATTTCAAGTAAAAACAGAGAATGAATTTTCATTATTGAAATATAATTTTGCCCTAATATTTTCATCCCTAATTGTAATACAAATACTGGTATTTGGATTATGAAGAATGCATCACTATTTTAAAAAGTCTAATTAAGAATGTATAATTTTGTGGAAAGAACAAAAGTCTCAAATGTATAGAGATGCATAGAAATACAAGAATTTGGTTTTTCGTTGACTTAATAATCAAAGTTACTCAAAGTAAGATGGAATGTTTCTATATTTTACTCTCATCTTTGTTTGATACCCACAATATTAAGCAATGGACTTCAAACAACAAAATAACAAAAAAATCAAATAGATATCTACAAAGTATATACATACCAGCCAGTTAGCCCAGCTACCTTTTGGCAGATTATCCATCCACAGTGAGACAGCATTTGCAAAATTATGGGCTGATCTGCCTTGATTAGAGATCAACAGGAAATTGAAAGGCATATGTGAGCCAGGGTTAGTCTCATTTCCAAAGTATTTCATGGAGTTTTCTATACTTGTGTAAGCTTCAGTCATCAAAACCCTAAAAAAGAAAATAGATATATTTTAAAACACCTCTGATATAAAGCATGAAAATGTAGAAGAAATAATGTAGATATACAAATGTTTATATTGAGAGAATAAATATGAGCCTACCATTAAATTAATAAGTGGAAAATATTTCATGATATGGAAAAATAAGATATATCATAATACTAAAGAATTTCACAAGTTACATTCTGCAGATCACAGATACAAATATAAATAAGGTAATAAACATCTGCCAATTTCATACTGTCCATTAAAATTCAGTGACTATTGAAAACTCGCAATAAATTTCATTATCATCTACAAAATTTGATTGGCAAGAACTAAGAGATCTTAATATTTGAGTTTACACTATATTTTATTTCAGTAGTGAAAAGTTATTAATAAAGCTATAGATTATGTTATATTATTTAATATTTGATGATCAACTCATTTTTTATAGTTATTTTTTCAATTTGATATATTACGTCAGTAGAATTTATATAACTTTAACAATAAGATAATCACTTCTAAGCTTTTGTGCACCAAAATTATTAAAGCAATATTTTAAATTAAAAACATTTATTTTAGAAACACATATCATCCCTCAATTCTAGATACCTGGTTACGTTATCTGTCTTCCTTGCAAAAGCATCCAACCTGGCCCTAACTTGCTCAATAACTCCATAGCACCGTGGGTCATCCTTAGTGTAAATATGTTGAAGGTATCCGTAGTTGTTTGGATCTGTCACACCAGAATTTTCATCTCTTGGCTCATCAGGGAATCCCACTGCTTCAAACATGTGATTAACAGCATCGGATCTGAACCCACCTACTCCCAATTCCATCCAAAAGTCTAGAGAACTCTACATAGGACAACAAAAGTAATAATTTTGCCAAAATTTAATAACATAGCTATAATACATAATTGAAAACTTATTAAAATTCTTCCATTTTTATTTTTCAATACAATATACACACTAAATTTTCCTCTGACAAATGAAATGGTTTTAGTTTTAATTCTTCCGATCAATTTTTCATCGTATTCATACATATGATGAAAACACAGTGTTTAAGATTATAAAAAGAAATGTTGAATTTAATTAAGATAATTAACAAGAACAATTACAACTTAAACACCATAAATAGTTATTCACAGCTTATAAGAATTACACCAAAAAGCAAATTATTCCCTCAAAACTCACCAACAGCTCTTCAACTACCAAGGGATTAGTAAGGTTCAAATCTGGCTGAGCTGGATCAAACTGATGGAGATAGTATTGGCCTCTTTCCTCAACATATTTCCATGCTGGCCCACCAAACACACTAATCTATTAGAGAAACATATATATTTCATAATTGAGGGAAAATTTTCCATCTCACCTTTGGTTATTTAAATAAAATTATTTTCTAAAATTAAGAAGATAAAATCCTACTCTGATAAGCAGAGACTTTTATAGTAGCTGATAATTACTAGAAACGTTAAAGCTAGACTAAATTTCTATTAGCAGATTATATGTCAAAAATTAGTTTATGATAAATTTCTGAAATTGATCTGAATTATTAAGTTTGAATAAAGAGATTCCAATAAAAATAACTGCATACTACTTTCCATCCAATTCTCATTAGAATATAGGCATTCTTTAGCAGAAATTTCAATAATATAATAAAATTATCTTGAAGGACCAACAACAAATAAAGAAGCAATTGAGTGACAATTAAAATGCAAAGAAATTTTACCCAGTTGCTAGGGGGTTTCATTGAGCCATCCTCAGCAATTTTTGGATCTGCCCACACATAATAGTCAGTATAAGGATCTTCTCTTTTGATTGATTTCTGGAACCATTCATGCTGATCACTGGAATGGTTTGGCACAAAGTCCATGATCAGTTTGATCCCTGAAAATGAAATTCAGCATGCATTACTTCAAGAATACTTATAATGGAAAATAAGGAAAAGAAAACATCCATCGGAAAGTAGAATATAGATACCTATCATTGGGCTTCATATAATATCAATTTGGCTAAAACAGACTACAGATAGTGGCACCAAATATATTTAATAAATGACTTATCTCAAGATTATAATAAGTATTTCCCAAGAACAAATGTTAACTAAAAATTAAATAAATTAAATGGTAACAACAATTACATTTAAAAAATATTATTCAATAGACAGTAATTAGTTATATAATAATAATTAGTTTTGTTACAAGAATAAATATATAAAAGTTTGCCCATGATAAAAAATTGCTTGAAACTTTTGCTAGTATAAGGTTTCTCTTTAGGTTTTTATTGGAGGAAATAGTTTGAATAACTTTGTGCAACATAATAGAAGCTATTGAAAAATATTATACAATTATTGGAAAAAAAACAAGCTATAAAGAAGACAATAGAAGAAACAAGCTACTTAAGCAATACAATGGGTATTAATGCTAGGAGATATAATTATAAAGAATCAAACTTTAGGGAATTACTAACTACTTATAAGAGAAACTAACCAAGGCTGTTCATTTTGGCGACAAGTGATTTGAAGTCTTCAATTGTTCCAAAAATTGGATCAACATCTTTGTAATCAGAGATATCATATCCAAAATCCTTCATTGGAGACTTGTAAATTGGTGAGAGCCAAGCTGCGCTAGCACCAATTTTGGCTGCATGATCAATGGTATCTTCGATTCCTTCAAAGAGAATGCAAGATTATGAGAAAATAATTCCCTTTTCATACTAAAATTTAAAATCCTATTTCTATTACTTATCTTATTAATATTCACAAATATTTTGGTCGTAGTAACTGAAATATGAGCTTTGCTTAACAGTCGAGTATATTTGTATACTAATTTTAGAATTGATAATTATCATTACTATTTTCTTCACAAAATAATGTAATTTAGAAAATCTGCTTCGAAAATTGAAACTTGTTGGTAAAGACTAGACATGAAAAGTTAAAAATTAATGGAAAAGAAACTGTCTAGGTTAATAGGACAGTATAATAAATGATAAACGTATACCGTATACTTTATGAAGGGGGCATAATTGCGTTACTCTGCTATTGTCATAGGTTGTGAATACGTATACACAAGGGATGTACAGTATAATATATACGATGTGTTTACGTATACAAATTATATGAATATAAGGGAAGAATATATATTTAACTTAAGCACGAGAAATCGAGCGCTTTTTCAATGGGTGAAACGGAGTTAAACAGAAGATATGCTGACTAGACTACACCTATATGCCGCGGCAACTAAGGAGACCTGGATTCGAGTCCTAGTCATTTCGATGTTTTTCAATTTTAAGTCTGTCTCACACATTGTATGTACCTCGTTTAAGGCTGACGCTGTGCTGTTTCGGACGGTTTTGAAGAGACTTCAAAATTCTTTACTCTAGTTATTTACCTCTGCTTTTTCACTCTATGATGCACTTTTATATCACAACAAGTAGCTAAAAATAATTATTATATTATTCAATTGCTCTTGTAATTGACATTTCCCCTTAGAAGTTTGCCTTTTCTGATACTTTTACGCACATCTCTTTCTATAGTCGGGGTATTTTACACAGTGCATTTACAAATAGGATAGTTTAAACGTATAGAAGCCGCTGCCAATAAGTTCTATTGTTATTATACTGAATACAATATGAGAATTAGGATTGTTTACGTTTCGTGTCTCTATGACTTTGTAATAGAATGAAACTTCGGCAATCTTAAGTCATTCAGAGAAAAAAGTATTATTTATTTAAGAATGGGAAGGTCGCATTTTTAAAACCTGATATTGAATCACTCAATCCAAACTTACGGAAAATTTTTCTAACATAGGAAATGCAAAACCAAAAATGTAATGTAAAATTTAAAAAATAAAATTAAAATATTTAAACGTAATCATTTTTATCTGAAGAATATTCCCATAATTTTAAATAGGAATTCGAATTGAATAGGATAGGTTTGATGTCATTATGTCATAAAGCAAGATCTCAAAAACGATTATTTCTCATCCATGATAATAACAGGAAAATACCACAAATTATCGCGTCTGAGAGTTACTAGTTCAGATACAGGAGTATTTCCCAGCGATGCTATTCCCTTTTTTAATCACGAGATAAAAACTTGCTTTATAGAGATTTCTATCGCTTTATCTTATCTATTCGTGTCATAGGGTTTTCTTCACACGGAAAAGATGCGGTGGAACGTCGATTATTTTTAAACAGCTGTTTTCAAGTTTTTATTGGCTTGTTTACTTGAGTATCTTTAAATCAGATCCAAATCTTATCTCACCCGTTTTTATTTAACTTTTCCGGAACAAATGCATCAAGAGATATATATTTTCCGCTTTTGAGATAAAATTCATTGTCAACATAGTCCAATCTCGAGATGCTGGAAGAGAAATCCTTGTAACCGATGACAACTGCATTTGGATGATTTAAGAGAACGATTGGGAATTTCATTTCTATATTTGTGGTTATGGACTACTAAATGAGCATATACATAGGCAAGGTAGATTAAACGAATGAATGAATACGTATGAATTAATGAATATGATTGCATGAATCATATGGGTAGTTTAAAAATATATATAGGCAACAAAATTATTCTGACATTCAGTCAATATACAACTAAGCTTTCAATTTTAATTCACACTAAAATATCAGTTAGATTATCCGGGCTCTAAGTTTCTGTTTGTAAGATTCATACAAAGAAGTTCCACCGTTACAAAGTTAATAATTTTTGCTATTAATAATTTACTTATATTTTCTAATAATATAAATTCTAATACTTCATATAGTATGATTTCAATGGGAGTTTAACTGTCATTGTCACAAGCGTTGATGTCACTCGAGTCAATTTATGCCCTCGCTACTTGTACTGAGGGGTTCAGTTGGCATTAGAAAATAGTTCGAATTTAACGGGTCTCAAATTATTGGCTAGTGAAATGGCTGAGCATCGGAAAAGCAGGTCGTTCAGACTGATTATAATGCAATGAAAACAAAATTGAAAGCGTGTAAGATTTCTCGAATAAATCTCTCTCTTTCTTAGAACATCCTCGGGTACTTTTACAAATAAATAGTTATTTTGTCAACTGTTTACCATCAGAGTAAGAAACTGGTGCAAACTTTGTCATTGAATGCCTCAGAGTGAAGAGAAACAATTCGCATACGAATTTGTCTCTTGAGAGACTATAAGAATGCATTATCGCTTCTATTCGCGTAACAAGCAACATCCCATCGTAAGAAGATTAAATCAACGGTGACTTCCACTTTAAAATTTAGCCTTAAAACGGAAGTGACTGTACATTTTAGCAAACTGATGCCCTTGGAAGTCGTTTCTAAAGGGTTTGAAAATGTACTAGACTTTTCAGCATAGTTCCCATTAGTTTTTTTATATTTTTTTACGTAAATGTACTTGATAGATATGTATGAGAGTTTTCTAAATCCCTTGGAAATTGTTAAAAATAGGTGTTTATATGAGCACCTGTTTCTATATTAAGCTTTCCTTATATTGCTCGGCAAACACTTCCTCATTAGAAACGAAAAAGAAGGCTATCAACAATCAGTGCACCACCCTCTCTATCATTTCAAGTGTTTTAACCTTGTGCTGCAATTAATCTTATATTGATGTGTAAGAGATAATGCTCTTTTTTAATCTCAAGAGATTTTTGCTGTCGGGAAATCTTATCCACTCCTTTTGATTTTCCTTGAACTTCATTCTTTAACTATTTAATCAACGTCCAAAAAGATTTCTAATTATAGTTCATCATGATTCATTAATGATAATTAATATTTATTATCTGATAATATTTAATACGATTAGCCATTTTGTGTTACTATAACGAGTCAAGAGACTGATCAACTTTAAAGGTACACGATTATTTTATATGGGATATAAAAAGATTAATTAAATAAATAGTAATAACTAATAAAAATCTTATTTAAATTTGGACTTTGATAGAAAGGTAAACTTCTATTTAATTCATTAATAATATACTAATATAATCACAATGAATTAGTGCTAATTTTATTTCAGTATGATTTTAAACCATCGAAATGATAAGTTCAAAAGACTATTCCGATTTATCTAAATATAAAACATAATATTTTATTTCTTAAAAAGACCATTTTCTAAATAATACATAATAAAACAACCTAGTATATAAGGACTATTTCCCCTAGGAAGATATTTTTAGTAAAGAACTCCCTACATTTCATTAGTTTTGGATAAATATTTAAAAAATCAGAATGAGACTATTAATAATGCAGCCGAAGAGGCCTTCAAATGCAAATTCAGAATGCACAGTCTCGAAGATGCACTTGATGGTGCTTTTGTGATGCAATAAGAAATAGAAGACCTTGCGATTTTCTCACCTTTAAGGTCACCAACCCCATCGCCGTTGCTGTCCTTGAAAGACCGCGGGTAGATCTGGTAGAAAACGCCTTTCTGCCACCAGTCTAAATCTTCCTGCCTCCCTGGCCAGTCTTGGCCGGCATAGCAGGAGGTCGCCAGGAGGCAGAGAAGCAGCAAGCTGTTCATAGCTACGGTAGAAGTCATGAAGTGACCGACGGGGAGCCGTTCGCGATGACTTTTATACTTACGGAACTCCGAGGCCGTGATTGGTCGAGCGCAGATCGCGCGGAGTCACGATGTCATAGAGCAGAAACGGAAGATAAATCCTTTTTTTTCGGTGGATACTGCAAGAAGCGGCATTGGTATAGAGCATACATTTATAGCCAAGTTTATAGTCTCTCGTGAGAAGCTTTTATTAATGGTTTATTCACTATCAACTTTACTCGATTCTCCACGAAGGCTTCTAAGCAGTTATAAACTATTTTAGAAATCCCTAAAGTAATATCTACAGCATAGTTATATAAATTACGGTAAATAAGAATAAAATCTGCTGGTTTTCTTCAGCCAAACGATGCACTTGCTAAAGATACCAGATGCTCTTTCCTTAATTACGAAAAGAAACGCTCTAAATAATCAATGGGTTAAGTTATCACACTACCAGAGCAATTTCAAGCAATAGTAACGATTTAAGTGTGGCAAAATATCTTTCATATTGTACAATTTTAGATATTTTAGAGAATGATTCTATCGTTTCACTGAAATGTCCATCGTAGTTAAAAAGTTTATATCGTTCATTTCGCTTGGCACACTCGAGGGGTTGAATAACCATGGGGGAGCGGGTTCTCAAAATAGTCCAAAAATTGCAGAATCATGAACGCAAGAGGATGAGATGAAATTTTTCGGCACGAGATTACTCAAGGGTTATTATTTGGACGAGTGGTACTGATAGCTGTTGTCTCCACCTGAAGTTACGCCATCGTTCTTTAGTGTTCCACAGAGCTGTTTACCATATTATTATCTCCAAAATTGTATCTATGTATATGGAGTTATGTAGAAGGATTATGTTTATGCTAGATTCATGGAATATTAATATTTTTGTAGTCTACGGTGCATTGTGTTCTTTTGTAAAGCATAGCGGAATTATTGTGATGCACGTAATCAGAGATGTTATCTAAGATAAATTTTTGATCGAAGAGTTGACTGTAGGAGAATAAAGTATGGGAAATTTTCCTTAATCATCATGACATCCAAAGCGATTTTTAATTTTAGAAGACATGATACCCCAATCAGACTCATTTCATTACGAAAGAGTTAAAAGATTTGGAAAAATCCAATCACGTTTTACGTATTTATTTTTAAAAGAAACTGATCCTTGCGCATGATAGCGCATCTGCAATTACGAGTCTGTTTTATCGGGGAAAATATAATCGCGGTGCTATTGGGTTCAGTTGAATGACTTAGGAAATGAAGACAATAAACAGAATTGATGTTTTGAATTTCTTTGAATTTATATTCATTCATATTTCATATGAAATTATAAAGCATTACATATCACAGTGATAAAATACATTCATTTTCGATATATTACACATTCATTCAGAAAATTGAACAATTACCATCGTAATTCTTTCATTCGTACAAAAATAATTTCTTCCATTTGATGGCAGATACATGAATTGTAAATGCATCCATTAACATTTTAAAAGATTTCCCGTTATCTCATAGGAACCACATTTTTCATTATATCACAGATCACATTCTCAGAGACCAACGAGAGTATTTTTAACAAGTACGTGTAGTTTCGCGAACAATCGACTTCCTCAGCCAACCAATTTAAACTAATCATCAGAACAAGCATATGAACGAAAACACTGCAATCTGATTGGCTGCTACACAACAATAGTCCAAACAGATGACAATCGACATTTTCTTCAGTTTTTCGAACATGAAAAACTAATTGGCTGAAGTATTTTGTAGAAATAATCTGGTACAGGAGGAGAAATATACATATAATTATAAACTTCAAAGAAATACAGACTGCCTTCACTTTTGTGTAGTCCTCCAGAGATCTCTTTGCCTGCGTAGAACATCATATTCCTGAAACAGACAAAAAGGTAATACAACCAAAATCAGATTTTTTTCGGCTTCACTATACTATGATGACCCACTACTGTTGTAAAGTAGCAAATAAATAAGATAAGATTAGTTTATAGTGAAGAAAAAGGGAGGTTTATCATTTTGGCGTTAATATGAAATAAGTTTTTGTCTAGTTAAAAAAATTATCTTGAATGATTGACAAATAAATAGCCGTGACACAAGACTTAAGAAAATAGTAAACAAAATATGAGACTCAAGATTTATCTCGATAAAAATTAAATTAAAATCAAATCAACTTTCAATATGCTAAACTCATAAAAGCGGAAAGAATACAAACTGTTTCTTAGTTTCACAAAATATCGTAGATATTCCCTCCATAATCTTGAGAAATTATTTCACTAAATAAAAGAAAATTGTCACTATAATTGACTTTAATCGTAATTAGAATAACGCCAAAATAAAGCAACAGTACACAGAGTAAGAGCTAATATAACCTCACCTACCAGCGCCGCAAAAAGTGATATTTGACAATATTCACAGTCCCTCCTTAAAATAAGAACATATTACTTACACATTTGTCCGGTCTTGCAATTGATGTAAGTATTACACAGCCAAGAATTAATATATTACATAGGTTCAGACTCACGAAAATTTTTCACAGTTACTGCTTGAAATAGTCTCACTGATGTAGTGGGCAATACCACAAGGGGTCTTCTAGTTGGTCGTCCACTCCTGTCTCCGCTTCTTTCTTGGGTACCAACATCTGTGGACCCGTAGCCTTACCGTAGTCTCTGCTTACTTGTTGCTTACGCGCAGCCTACAGTTGAAAGGAACCCTGATGTTCAGTATGTAGATCGGCCCTTCCGGACACTACGCTGCGAAGGTACACAGGTGTTTACCCCAGCGTCGGGTCTCCCGGGTTGTGGCAGTCAGTCCAGCTGGAGGGGTTCATTCCGGGAGTAGGCGCTAAACGTATATCGTTGGGTGTCTCGTCCACGCCACCAAATGGCGGTTTACTATGTGTGTATACTAGTATGTATAACATAAGCCTCCGGATTCTTAAGGCCCCCAAAGCATCACAAAAAAAGATTCTGGTCAAGTCAGTGATTTCAACAATCCCACGCATTATTTATGCATGAAGTTTACATGTTACTACTATACAATGTTTTCTGGATGAATATATATGTATCGATGATATCCGCAATTCAGGTGAATTCGCACCATTATTATGTTTAAAAATTCCGAAATAATGTTTCCGTCGTTACGTCCTCTAGAGATTGATGGCATTGTATCATCAAAAAGTGAGCGATTATATTAAAGGCCTGACCCTGTTGAAGGCGAAGAACAAGGTAGCAGCGTTCTGTAGCGTCTATCTCGTATTGTTGCAAGGTAAGTATTGCGTTTGTGTGTTGTAGGGGTTAGCAGCCCCTCAACCTCTTATCAGTATCGGTATGAACAGAAAAAGAGCCTCGGAAATTCCCACTGGATCCCCCAAATTCCAGTCCAGTTATATAATTATAACCTTTATATTGCGATATGATATGGAAATCAATGTAAAAGCTACATGTTGTTGAAAACTCATTCAGAAGTATTTTACACTTTTTCTGATGTATGCATTAGTACCAAAGCCAGATAATATCAACAACCAGATAGACCAAGAAGTTTCCCAAGCCAATCCATGGACCTGACAGCTTGACTGGCCAACGATGGTGCCCGTGACCATCAAGACTTTGCTGATGAACCTCTTCCTTCTGCTTGGCGACAGCCCCCGGATACTAAAGGCGTCGCTGTATTTATTCAAGGGACCGGGTGGGAAGGCAAGTGACTTCGGGAGTATTAGCGCAGGTTCGGTTGTCCTCCGTTACTACCACAAGTCCTGGCTTCCAGACAACTGCGATATCACCTCTTCGACGAAAGGCAAAGAGCGTTCTTGCCAAGGGAACTAAAGGAGCTCCATATCGTTTCCCTCGACCAGAGGATTTCTTCGACACCGTCTCCCAGGAGGCAGTGCTTGGGTTCCTTGCTGGGGTCGGATTGCTATCGACGTTCAGGGGGTATCTGCAAAACCTCATTGTGGAAAACGTCACCACTCTTCAATATCTGGGCGAGGTGAGTGAGCCTGTTCGTGTCGCTAGAGGTATCCGACAGGAGGACCCACTAACGCCAAATCCTCTTTGATTTGGTCATGGACTCAACACTTCGACAGCTGAGTGATGAGTTGGGGTCAGGGTTAGTGCCATGGCGTACGCGGATGACGTCGTCCTCATAACAAGTACCATTCACGGAATGAAGACTCAGCTGCAGACCATGGAAGAGGAAATGGAGCGTGTCAGCCTGAATGTCGACGCAGAGAAGTGTGTAGAGGAGATATTATTGTAGCTTAATGTTTTGTATCACAGAGAAAATAAAGTCATGAAAAGGGGACGAGCGGTGGCCTATCTGGTCATCGCTCTTCAACGGAACGGCTATAATGAGAGCTTAATACATAAAACCATACTAAAGGAGGAAGGACGCCGAAGAAATGTAAACAAAAAGGAGTCCGAAGAGGAGAGTAAACCGGCAGCTTATGCGGTCATCCCTTACGAGTCCGGGACATCGGAGAGAATCTCCAGAATTTTAAGAAAGCATGACGTCGTCAAAAGATTCAACTGCGTGAGGAAGATCAGGGAGACGGTTCCAAAACCAAAAAATAGAATCCCGCAGGGCCTACAAGAAGGTGTTTATAAGGTCCCTTGCTCATGCGGAAAATCGTACATCGGCGAAACATGCAGAGCCTTGGACGTTCGTCTCAAGGAACACCAAAGGGCGACAACCAGCCGACAATGGAATCTCTCCGCCATCTCCGAGCACGTCTGGAGTGAACCGGAACACGAGGCCCAGTTTGAAAATACAAAAGTGGTCGCGAGGGAGGAACGTTATTTTCCCCGCCTCATTAGGGAGTCCAATGAAATCCTCAAGATTCCAAATTTCAACAAAGACGACGGCTACGGCCTCCACAATACCTGGAGACGCACTATTCTACACTCTGAACAATCAGAGAAACGGAAAGGGGAAGCCAACGATAAAGAAGTGAAAGGTTACTCGGAAGTGGTATATAAAAACGCCAAAAAATCACACTCGCACACTTCGACCTGAAGACGCCCGCAGGATGGCCGGCGATACTGTCGTCAAGACGAGAAAAGCTAATTGCGGTGATTCCTGGAAACATTTGCGGAACCCATGTCTTCACTGGGCTTGACTCAGCCTCTGTTCCTAGACAGGCTTAGTCTTTAAAGGGCCTTAGTGCGCTCGCCTACCCGGGTTCCCCCGGGCGGGTGGCTCGCAATGGAGGGTACGATGGAAGTATGTGGGCGTAAGCTCTTGGACGATTGCTCGAGTATTCAAGCTGATATTAGAGTTGTCCTCCAGAAGGACACTAGAATTAGTGAAAGCACGAAAGAGGTTCTTAATACTATGGTGAATGAGCTGGTTACGCTCGTAGCCGGCCTGATAGTTAACGAGGTCCATAAACGCGGCTACCAAAAGGCTCTCCAGGAAATAGAACGCAAGCTCGATGCAAAGGTCTACTCCTACGCGGAAAAAGCCGCGGTGAGCATGAGCCGGCTGCTCAGCCAAGAAAAGCCGGAGTAACGGAGACCCCGCCTGAGCCAGTGAAAGAAAGGCACATAGCCATTCAAGCCCAAGGCGGGTGAAAAGGCCTCTCGGAACGAGATGTCCAAAGTATAAGTATGAGCAACGTATTGGACCCTAAAAAGGAAAGGGTGAGGATCAAGCTCACCCACCAAACGCGTGACGGGGCATAATGATTGAAACGGCTTCGGCCTCCGACCTGGAGAAGCTCCTCAGCGGGAGGGTGCGGGAGGCTTACTTATAGCACGGTTGAGGTGTCTAGGCAACTAAAGCGCAAGCCGTTGCTTATCCTTTACAATGTTGATTCCGAAAAAAACGGAGCAGGATATCATTGAGTCTTGGTGTAAAAACTGGCTCAAATCTGATATGGATGTAAAACCCCTTTTCAAGGCCGGGCCACGTGAGCGAGAGTTTGTGAACTGGGTGGTGGAAGACACTCCTGAGGCTCGTAAAGCCCAGCTTCAGGTTCTTCTGACCCTATAGCTAGACTAGCTATAGGATCAAGGATTATACTGTAGTGCGAAGATGCGCCAGGTGCCAGCAGTATGGCCACGTGTACTACAGAGGAGTAGTGCACTGCGGCAAATGCGGTGCGCAAAGGGTCACGCCAAGGGAGAGTGTAAAGGCGTGGAGGCTAAGTGTGTAACATGTTGGCCGGCAAGTTACTGTGGAGGGAAAATGGATGGATGAAAGGCTTATTTGCTAGCCCGTAGGAGGTTAATAGAGGGTACTGATTATGGGTGTTGAATCTATGATCAATATCCTGCAAATAAACGCGGCGCGGAGCAAGGTAGTTATGGCCGAACTCCGGTCCTTTGTCGACAGTAACCCTGTCGACGTCATATGTGTCCAGGAGCAATTTTGAGCAGCGGACGGCCAAGCTCCTTCCCTAGTGGCATAAGGTACTATTGCACGGGAATCTCCCCTATGGCAGTCACCATTGTATGCAACTCTCGCATGCAAGCCATAGGGATTGCACAGGGATGACAGAACACCTACAGGCAGTAGAGGTTAAAGATACAGGCGCAGACTATTACGGTGATAAATCAGTACTGCCAGTTTTCTGATCCACACGGCTCAACCCCGAGCCATCAGGAACATTTTGCGGCCACGTACACTATGCCGGTAACACTAACACTCATGCTGCTGAGTGGCATAGTAGCGTTTGGATTAAAGATGTCAGTCACACTGTAAGACCTTGGATTAACCGTGATCAACACAAACCTACGCTCCTCAAACAAAAGCCCCATAGATCTTGATAGCAATATAGATGTGACCGCATGTAGTTCTCTACTACTGGACCAGCTGAGTGGCTGGAGAGTCCTGGATGGCGCCACATCTAGTGATCACAATGCTCTCCTTACCATCCTGACCTATGATAGGCAAGCAACGGTTCCGCCCCGTCACAGGGGACGGTTCAATATCTCGAACGCTAATTGGGTCAAGCTGGCCGAAATAACATCAAAGAACGAGGTGACTCTGTCAGGCAGGCCCAATAAGGATGCAGCGAAAATCATAGAATAGATCTATGCCGCTTGCACCAAGTCAATCCCTCGCAGAGGCGAAATACCCTGGCGCGTAGCTAGTTGGTGAGGTCCTAAACTCGAACGCCAGAAAGCTATCGTCATTTGAACCCGAAGGCCCAGTAATTCCGTGGACAAGCGCATGGCCAGAATCCAGTTGCGCAAATACGAAAAACTCATAGGGGACGAAAAAGCACGAACTTGGCGCAAGTTTGTCGAGACCGAGATTCTTGCGGACCCATGGTCGATCCCTTATAAGATCGTTTGTGGGAAACTGATAAGTCCGGAAGCCCTGTACACGTTGCTCCGTGAGGACGGTACAGAGACGTTGGGGTGGGAAGAGACGCATTCCTACCTCCTCGAGACACTGTTCATGGAACCAACGGTGTCTGCAGGAATGAAATGGCGGCGAGCATGTTACAGAACATATTCCCCCTGTTGCTGTAGGAGAGATTTTGGGTGCAGAGGCCCATTTTAAAAACAAGAAGGCACCAGGTCCAGACGGTCAGAATGAAGAGATGTTTAGAGTGATTTTCATTAGAGCAGCACATCCTTGCTGAGCATTTCACAGATTGCCTAAAGACTGGCGTCTTACAAAGGTAAAGGCAAGGATACTTCATCGTCAAATTCATATCGCCCGACTAACTTGCTGAGCATCCTGAGGAAACCCCTCGAAAGGGTGATCTACGAAAGGCTGGTTACTGTGCTCAATGAGTTGAAACTGCCTCACTCGAGCCAGTATGGATTTCGTGCCGGAAGAAGCACATAAAAGGCAGTAACGCATGTGTGCAACAGAATCCGCTCTAGTAATGCAAAGTACGTCATGGGCGTGCTTATAGATTTCAGCAATGGAGCGTTCTTGCACGACGGATGGAGGTGATCGGAGTCCCCCAGCACCTCAGAAACATCCTTATGTCGTATTCTGAAGGCAGGCACGTCGCTTCCTGTTCTGCGGAATCCAGGGTTTCCAAAAGGACCCTGAGGGATTGCCCTCAAGGGTCGGTGCTTGGACCATTCTTGTAGAATCTATATTAAGATGAACTCCTAGAATCCTTAGAACGCAATCCAGACGTTTACGATCAGGTCGCCTACGCGGATGACGTAATCGTCCTTATGGAAGGCCAAAGCAGAAACGAACTTGAACGCAAGGGAACTCTCACAGTAGAGCAAGTGAGCTCGTGGGCTGACTCGGTCGGACTCATGGTCCCGCCGAAAAAGTGTGAAACAATAACATTTTTAGGTAGAATAATTAGGTTGCCCATAGTGCGTTTCGGGGGAACGACAATACCGGCTAGAGAGGTGGTCAGGTACCTGGGGATGGTTTTGGATTCGAGGCTCAGCCTCGCTCCGCACATCCACGGGTACCCGTCGAAAGGGAAGGTGGCCTCAATGGCCAAAAGGTACAGCTTACCCTTAAGAATAACGACGACTTACTATAACTCTGCATGCGCAGAGAATAACGCGCATGCGTTCGAAAGAATTGCTATCCAAAGGCGTGCTGCAATTGTACAAAGGAGGGTACTCAGACGAATGACGAGAGCGTACTCCACCACTCCAGTAGAGAGTTTGCAGATTATCTGCAACATTCCTCCGGTGAACCTGAAAAGACAGGCAATGGCTGCGGCAGTTGAGAAGCAACGGATAAACTTGGAATAGAGGATCCAAAACAACAGTCACTACCTGTACCGATTCGGTAAGAAAGTAAGTGATGCCTGTGACGTTTGCGGCTTGACGGAGAGCAACAACTTGCACTTGCTCAGATGTCAGCCGGAGCTAAGACCGCTCGGCCTCGTTAGCCCCGAAGCACTCACCGGGTACCTTTATTCAGAAGATGAAGGTAAAAAGCTTTCACGGGCTCTCCTCCATTACGAGGCAAAAACAGAACAGAAGCACCCGCGAGACAGGGTTTTTTAGCGGAGAACCGCACTGCCCAAAGGCCTTCAGGGGTATAGGGCGCCACTGTTAGGTACGCGAATGAGCAGCACACGCATCTCGAGGACGCATGCGAATGCGCAACCTCACCGGCAAACAGTAGCAGTGGGTTTTTCCCTGTTGGCGTATAATTCTTATCCTAGATAAGATGCCATAATTTCGGAGTAAATGACCATCTCCGTTGCATGAATCTTTGACAAATGACACTTTTCACTTGAACGATTGACAACAACGGATGGTTTTTGAACGAACGCCCCGCGAAGCCAGCTGGTAAAGGCCAGGGTAAGAAAGTTACTCGGAAAAAAAATGTCCACATAACAGATGCCAGCTGACTTTCAAACCAAGGTATTAGGAGGCATCAAAGCTATTGCGCCAGTCTGAGAATCTACTCAGATTATGAGGGAGAGTCGCAATTGTTAAACTCTATCTATAATTATCATTTGCACCAATTATCTATTGTTATACCTTATATTCTTATGTTTTGTGCACTCAGTATCAGTGAATAGAAAGGTGTTCAGAATTCCATATGAAGGCTATCTGTTTCTTGTAAATGAGTCATTTTTCCATTTTGGATAAATATGTATCACAATATGTGTCACAAAACATTTCCGTAAGTGGGCTGTAACAAAGTGCAACCTATTCCTTAAATTGTAAAGATAAAAAGAAGCCACGATGTGAACGGCAGAATTTATGGACACCCCACATGAATAGTTGTCAGGGATTTAAAAATAAGGAAATTCTCAAAGACAATAGTTGTTGCCAAAAAACAATACCTCCTGAGCGAGGATTTCCTAGAATTGGAAAAGAATATTGGAAGAACAAAAACATTATTAGTTGAAAAAGACTAGTCCACACCACACAACCTAGACAATCCACATTGAGAAATTAGAGAATTCTCGGCTATCTTGTATTCGGTAGCCTAAAATATTTAGTGCAAATATTTGTTGCCTTAAAAATTTTAAGTGCATATGGAGGATATTCTTGTTGTCGAGATGCATCTGGTAGAACAAAGAGTCATGTTCTTCCATCAGGTATAAGGAAAACATATTCCCTTGTCCAGATAATACATTAAAGGAATATCAGGATACATAGTACATTATTTATAGACAAAGACTACATCACACCACACTTGCTAGACAATCCACATTCGAGAAGTAAGAGAATGCTCAGCTATCTTGTTTCAAATCAAAGGTTAAGAACTTTCTATTAGGAAAAATGTTTTATTCTGTGGATGCTTTTCTTTCCAATGATTGATTTTGTATTTGTATTTTAATTTTTTGTACTGTTTTTTTTTTTTTTAAATTTATATCTATGTGACTTGATTGATGTATTGACGAAGCCTATATCTATCTGATCTTTGGCAAATAAACTATTATTATTATTATCTTGTGTTCGGCCGCCTAAAATTTTTAGTGCAAATACTTGTTGTACAGATGCAATGTATAGAATAGAAAACCATGTCATTGCATCTGGATTAGGAACGTTGGAATACATGGCACATTATTATTTGAGAAAGACTGCATGACACCACAATTTCTAGATAATCCACATTTGAGAAGTAAGAGCATGCTCAGATACCTTGTGTTCGGACGCCTAAAATTTTTAGTGCGAATACTTATTCTCTAGATGCAATGTGTAGAATAGAAAGTCATGTTATTGCATCTGGATTAGGAACATTGGGAGACAACGCACATTATTATTTGACAAAGAATACTCCAAAACACACTTCCTAGACAATCCAGATTTGAAAGTTAATAGAATGCTGGGCTATCTCGTTTTCGGGCGCCTAAATTTTTCAGTGCAAATAATTGATGTCCAGATGCAATGTATAGATTAGAAAATCGTGTTATTGCATCCGGATTAGGAATTTTGGGAATCATAGTACGTCATTAGATGACAAAGACGGCTTCACACCACACTTCGTAAATAACCCACATTTGAAAGTTAATAGAATGCTGGGCTATCTCGTTTTCGGGCGTCTAAAATTTTTCGTGCAAATACTTGTTGTACAGATGCAATGTATAGAATAGAAAACCATGTCATTGCATCTGGGTTAGGAACGTTGGAAGATATGGCACATTATTATTTGACCAAGACTGCATGACACCACACTTTCTAGACAATCCACATTCCTGAAGTAATAGAATGCTCAGCTATCTTGTATTCGGTCGTCTAAAATTTTTAGTGCAAATACTTGTTGGTCAAATAGTGCGTGAGGAATAGAATTTCATGTTATTGCATTCGAAGAATTAATAGAATACTACGGTATCCCGTTTTCGGTCGCCTAAAATTTTATGTGCAAATGGAACATTTACTAGTTCTCCTGGTGCATATTGTAGAATATATTATAATCAGTCGGCCCACATATTTAAAGTGAACCTTGTAAGAAGCATATAGAATGCAAATTTACAATAGTGCCTCTCTGTTGACTGTGGACATCGAAGCGTGAGTTAGGCAGTCATCTTCCGTCACCCTTCCATGCACGATTTCCAAAAATGAAAGAATTAGGTGCTTTTAATTACAATATTCAATCCAAAGGGGTGTCTGATCTCCTGTTGGCTTCCCAGCTGTGTTGCTTCCATGAAGAGGAGAATAAATTTCAAATTCATTGCTTGTCTAGCGCCATATAAATTGGAATTCAATTCAGTGGCTATATGAATATATAGACTACTCAGAAGTATGCAACACAACACAATGTGTGGTGAATGCATCAGTTCCCAAGCCTGATAATTTTGGAGCAAGAAGTTTCTCCAGCCAATACATGTTTAAAAGTTAGTAGAATACAACGTTATCTGGTAATTCGGCCCCCTAGAATTTTGTATATGAAAAGCAACACTAACTGGCTGTCCGGTTGCATTATGCAGAGTAGAGATTCATGCCCCAGCATAAGGTATAATGAGTAACTGTGTCCTTTCCTCTAGGAGAAGAATTTCTAAATTTTAAATGGAATCCTTTCCATTTTTGCATCAGACATGAAGCGAGATAATTAATGAGATAGATGGAATAGAATACAAAGAATATCTCCTATTCCGCCACCTAAAATTTTAAGTGCAAATGGAGGATATTCTTGTTGTCCAGATTCATCTGGTAGAACAGAGTCATGTTCTTCCATCAGGTATAAGGAAGACATATTCCCTTGTCCAGATAATACATTAAAGGAATGTCAGGATACATATTACATTATTTAGAGACAAAGAGTGCATTACACCATACTTCCTAGACAATCCACATTTGAGAAGTAAAGGATGCTCAGATACCTTGTGTTCGGCCGCCTAAAATTTTTAGTGTAAATACTTGTTGTCCAGTTTGCAATGTGTAGAAGAGAAAGACATGTTATTGCATCCGGATTACGAATTTTGGGAAAGAGTACATTATTAGATGACAAAGACGGCTTCACACCACACTTCGTAAATAATTCACCTTTGAGGAGTAATAGAATGCTGGGCTATCTCGTTTTCGGGCGCCTAAAATTTTTAGTGCAAATACTTGTTGTCATGATGCCATGTGTTAAATTGATTGTCATGTTATTGCAATGCAAGAAGTTAACATTTACTAGTTTTCCTAGTGTATATTGTAGAATTAGTCGGACCACATTTTTATGGTGAACCAAATATGAAGCAAATAGAATGAAAGTTGACAATAGTGTCTCTCTATACACATATAAGAGAAAGTTAAGCAGTCTTCTTCCGTAACCCTTCCATGCATGATCTCCAAACTTCCAAAAATAGGGTACTTTTAATTACAGTATGCAGTCCAAAGGGGTGTCTGATCTCCTGTGGGCTTCCCAGCTGTGTTGCTTCCATGAAGAGGAGAAAAAATTTCAAAATCATTGCCTCTCTAGCGCCAAATGAATTGGAATGCAATTCAGAGGCTATATGAATATATAGACTAACACAGAAGTATGCAACACAATGTGTAGTGAATGCATCAGTTCCCAAGCCTGAAAAATCTGGAGTAAGTTTCTCCAGCCAATACTTTTTTAAAAGTATGTAGAATACATCATTATCTGGTATTCGGCCCCCTAAAACTTTTAAATGGAGCACTAATATGTCAACCTGTTAGTGTAAATAGTTGTAACATAGTGCAGAGTAGAGATTCATGCCTCAATATCGCGTGTAATGAGGAAATGTGTCCTTTCCTATAAGAGAAGAATTTCTAAATTTTAAATGGAATCCTTTCCATTTTGTGAGCATAATTAAGAAGAAATATCAGACACTTTGTTTGATGTTTGCATCAGACATGAGCAAGATAATTGATGTGACACGAAATAGAATACCAAGTTATCTCCTATTCGGCTATCTAAAATTTTAAATGCAAATGGAGGATATTCTTGTTGTCAAGATTCATCTGGTAAAAGAGAGTCATGCTCTTCCATCAGGTATAAGGAAAACATATTTCCCCATCCAGATAGTATATTAAAGGAATGTAAGGATCCATATTACATTATTTATAGACAAAGATTGCATCACACCACACTTTCTAGACAATACACATTCGACAAGTAATAGAATGCTGGGCTATCAAGTATTCGGTCGCATAAAATTTTTAGTGCAAATACTTATTGTCCAGAAGCAATGTGTAGAATAGAAAATCATGTAATTACATCCAGATTCAGATTGCTGGGATACATAGTACATTATTGGCTGTGAAAGACTCCTTTACACCACACTTCCTAGACAATCCACATTTGCGAAGCAAAAGAATACATGGATACCTTGTGTTCGGCCGTCTAAAACTTTTAGTGCAAATACTTATTGTCCAGATGCAATGTATAGAATAGAAAATCATGTTATTGCATCTGGATTAGGAACGTTGGAGACATATCACATTATTATTTGACAACGACTGCTATACACCACACTTTCTAGACAATTCACATTCCTGAAGTAATAGAATGCTGGGCTATCTCGTTTTCGGGGGCCTAAAATTTTTAGTTCAAATACTTGTTGTCTAGATGCAATGTGCAGAATATAAAGTCATGTTATTGCATCCAGATTAGGAATGTTGGGAGATACAGAACATTATTATTTGACAAAGACTGCTTCAAAACAGACTTCATAGATAATCCACATTTGAGGAGTAAGAGAATGCTCAGATACCTTGTGTTTGGCCGCCTAAAATTTTTAGTGCAAATACTTCGACTTCTAATGGAGGATATATTTATTGTTCACAAGCATCATGTACAATGGAGAGTCATGTTCATGAATCAGAATTATGGAAAACATGTACTCTTTCATGTAGAGTGGGACTCAGTAAACTGATCTCTTAGACCTAAAAGTCTTAACACATTTCTTTAATTTGTGGTTTCAGAGAAGGGAAAAGTTTTGAAATTGTTCACTTGATTTAAATCACAACAGCTCTTGTCTCATTTTCTTTTGAACCATCCACCTGTCTAGATATATATTACAGGAATATTGGGAGAAAGGAACTTTGAAAGTCAAGTGATTCTGCTCTAATCCACAATTCATATTTATATCATATACATATATATATATATATATATATAATCACACAATAAATATTTGAGAAGTAGTAGATTGCAAGTTTATCTTATATTTGGCCGTCTAAACTTTTATGTGCAAATAGACTTAGAATAGACAGTTATTTTATTACACCAGGAATAAGTAGAACATCTGTGACTTGAGAGTGGTACTCAGTAGATAATCTGAATCAAGTTGAAAGACTTTATATATTTCTTAAATTTGGCTTCACATACACCTTTCAATTTGGTTCACATATGTATTAAATTTCCAGGGCAAAAAGGTTATCAGGCCAAACCATGATTGAGAAGTAATAAAATACTACGGTATCCCGTTTTCGGCCACCTAAAATTTTTTGTGCAAATGGAACATTTACTATACGTCCTGGTGCATATTGTAGTATACAGTATAATAAGTTGAACCAAATATTTCAAGTGAACATAATAATAAACCAAAAGAATGCAAATTGACAAATGGGGCCCCTCTCTGGACAGTAGATATGCAAGAGAGAGATTAGAAGTCGTATTCCATCAACCTTACATGCATGATCACCAAAAATCAAAGAATTTGGTGCATTTAGTTGCAATTTGCATACATAGGCTATATGAAAACGCTAACTTACACAAAAATGAAACACATTGTTTGGTGAATGCATCAGTGCCCAAGCTATATAATTCAGGAGCAAGAAGTTTCTCCAGGAAATAGATGTTTTAAGAAGTAATAGAAAACTAGGTGATCTCATTTTTGGCCGCATAAGATTTAATGCAAACAGAGGATATACTTCTACCTCACATCATGTAGATTAAGATTCATGTAATTGTATCCATGACTGCGGAATATACGTATAAATAAGTCATTATTTAGAGTAGAGAGTCATGTTATTACACCAGGAATAAGTAGAACATCAGTGCTTTTGTGTTACAGTGGCACTAAATAGACAATGTAAATTGAGCTAAAAGCTTCATATATTTCTTAAAGATGGATTCATATATACACCTTTTAATTGGGTTCGCATTGGGTTCACCACGTTTGAGAAGTAATGGAATACTACGGTATCCCGTTTTCGGCGGCCTAAAATTTTAAGTGCAAATGGAGGATATACTTGTAGTTCAGATGCATCATGTAGAAAAGAGTAATTTTTTGCATCAGGTATAAGGAGAACATCTGTCCTATTCATTGTCGTCAAATTGTTCACTTGTGAATCAATAAATGACAGCTCTTTTCTAATTTTATTATGTGTCTTCAGTCAGTCCAAAAATTTTCAGTGAACCCACTTGGTATAACCAAGTGGGTTCACTGAAAATTTTTGGTACAAGAAAATGCATATTGACATTTGAACTAATGTGAGGAATGCAGAATAAACAGACACCTGAGAAGACTGGTATTCAAAGATTTAATATTATGAAGAACCTTGAGTTGTCTTTTTTTTAAACGCAACATTTTCAGTGACAGTATTTCCATGAAATGGAGAGACAAATTGAGGTAGCATGCATGTAGTTAGTTGAGTAAGACTGCTTTAAGGCACACTCCCAGATAATCACAGTCTGGGGAAGGTTAAGGAATTTGTTATATCCTTTACCTACATATTCCCTGATTCTCAACATATATGGCCAAATCATGGTTCCTCATTTTAGTTTACATTGTTTTTGAGCTTTTGTTTAAACATACTTATGAGCTTCATACTGCTTGGTTACCAAATGATGTCTTTATTATGCTTGTTTTCATTAATTGAGCCATACCAACCTTCTTGAGCAGTAAGGCATAGGGTAATCAATTTTCCACTTTCAGGCAAGAACTATGTCCATGCAACACTTCATGAGTGGATAATAATAAGTGTCCTTATAAGTAATAAAGGTGTACATTTAAGTCAATGTATATATTCCACTTCCTATACTGGAAAAACTTCACATTTAGGCAATGCCATTTCCTTTTGAAGATTGATGACTAAAATAATATATGATAATTCACGGTCATTTTCTGCTAATATACAATAGAAGATTCAGTAAAAGATTCATACATTATTCCGGGTCCTTGAAAAAATTTCATACATTCTGATAAAAGAGAGAGAAATTGGCAGTAATCTTCTGTAACTCTTCTTTGTATGATCACCTCAAATCAAAGAAATGGGTCTACTAAGTTACAGCCCACTTACGGAAAAGTTTTGCTACACATATTACTATAGAAGTGTGTTTAAAGTCTGGAATTGCAATCCAAAGTAGTACATATGAATTGCAAGATGTTGTGAGGACCAATATTATTCTGGGTCCTTAAAAACATCCGATACATTCTGATGTGTGAGATTGATATTAGCAGTCATCTTCTGTTCCACTTCAATGGATTATACTCTCAAAAAAAAAGAATTCGATGCAATAAGTTACAGCCACCTCATGGAAAAGTATTGAGAAACACATTTCTACAGTAGACTGATGCAATTGTAGTACAATTAGTAGATCCAAATCAAAGAATTGGGTCTACTAAGTTACAGCCCTCTTACGGAAAAGTATTGCAACACATGTTTCAATGGTAATGAGGTTAATGTCTTGAATTGCATCCTTAAGTACTGCATAGGAATTGCAAATCCACCAAAGAAGTTCAGTGGAGACAAAGGGGAAATCCTGAATGAGACCTGGAGACTTGTCAGGATTCCAAAATATTCAAAGGTCTATCTCGTGTTCGGCCGCCTAAAATTTTAAGTGCAAATGGAGGATTTACATTTTGTTCACATGCATCATGTAGAATCGAGAGTCATGTTCAGCGGAGACAAAGGGGAAATCCTGAATGAGACTTGGAGACTCGTACCCCGAAAGGTCATGGAAAAGTATCTGCGACCACAACATAACCCAATCACAGACCAACATCTCAAAGTGGTATTGGATATCCAGAGAGCATCCTAGGAGAGTTGATTCCATCAAGAGGAGAATAAAATTCAGAAGCATAACTTCTCTTATGCTATATGATATAGAAATCAATTTAAAGGGTACATATTATTGAAAACTCACAGAGAAGTATTCAACACTTTGTCTGGTTTATGCAGCAGTACTCAAGCCTGATAATTCCAGAGGAAGAAGTTTTTCCAGCTAACCCATGTTTTAGAGGCAATAGAATACTATGATACCTTTTCCATTGGCTGTCTGAACTTTTAAGTGACAATGGTGCCCAGATTGTGTGGAATATAGTTTTGCTCTGGCGTAAGGAATAGGGAGAGCATGATTCCTTTCCTAGTATAGTGGCAGACAGTAGACTGATGTAATTGAGGTTATGGGTTTAATGTATGTCCTTAAGTTATGGGAGAAGTGTTATTAAAATTGCTAACTTGTAAGACATACCTAATGAAATTTTGTTTTTGGGTCATCATTCAGACCAGATACTTCCAGTGAACCTGCAAATCATGCAGAGTTGAGTAAGCCTACTCCAAACCCCACCCCCATATAACAGCAGTGTCTAGGCAAGGTCAAGGAACACCATGAAATCCTTCAACTGAATAATTTCCTGATTTATAGCACATCAAGCCAAATAATGGTTCATCTTTCAGTTTTCATTGTTTGTGAGCTTCTACTTTATCCTTTTTATACGTTTTAGCTGTTTAATTCCAAATAGTCTCAATCATGATATTTTTTCAGCACCACCTATGTGCCACACCGATTTTCACTAGGTGAAAAGTGTAAGGAAATTTTTGCTCCTTTTTCAGGGAAGAATAGTGTGTATGCAGGTCTTCATGTGAGGATAAAAGAGCTATCCTAATAAGAAATTGAAGTGCACATTTGAGTTAATGTACATAATCCATTCTTTATTCTGGTAAAAACTTCACACTTGAGCAGCACTATTATGAGACTGCTCAAAATTTATGTAGTGAGTATTCCATACTCACTACATACATACCACATTATTGCATTTGCACTGAAAATTTTAGACGATCGTACAGGATATAGCTGAATAAGCTATTCCAAGTGCTATACCAGAAGTAAAAAATACCTCTTAATCAACAATCTTTAAAATCAAAATTCATAAACAATCTTTAAGACCTAAGACGGATCGTGAGTACCATCAATTCGCCCACACACTTGGTGGCAAATACCTCTCAAAAGAACTAGCACCACTCATTGGACAGAATGATCACTACGTCAAAAACTCAACTGAGTTTATGAAAACTATCGCCACAGTAAAGGTGGAGCCTAAGGATAATCTAGTAAGTTTTGACGTAGTATCATTATTTATGAAAGTTCTCCTTACAGAGACAATAGAAAAACTGAAAGAACAATTTGAGGAAAGAATGGTAGACCTCTTCCACCATGTCCTCATGTCAACGTATTTCCTCTATCAAGGAGAAGCATATGAGCAATGCGACGGAGTGCCAATGGGGTCCCTTCTCTCACCAGCCATTGCCAACATTTTTATGGAAAAATTTGAAGAAGAAGCCCTCAAAACAGCACCAAAACAACCGAAGTGCTTTTATAGATACGTTGACAATACTTTCGTTATCTAGCTGCATGGAAAAGAGGCACTCCAAAAATTTCACCAGCACCTCAAAAACCAACATCTAAGTATAGAATTTACTATGGAAATCGAAGAAAATGCGCAGCTGCCATTCTTGGATATCCTCATCAGACGGAAGCTCACTGATGGATGGATGGATCACTGAGCCACAATGTGTATAGGAAACCAATGCACACTGATCTTTACTTGAATGGAGAAAGCCATCACCATCTGGCCCAAATAAGATCGGTCATCTCATCTTTTTAACCAACATGGCATATGCTATTTTGGAAGAAGAATCCTTACCACAGGAACTAAGGCATCTGAAATCAACATTCCTCCAAAATGGCCACAAAATCAAGGAAGTAAACTCTGCATTAAGAATGTACCACCCACAAAAGACAAAGAAGAAAGACAAGAAGAACCAGTGGCAACTGCATGCATCCCATACGCAGGCTCGGTCTCGAGAATCATAGCCATAATCCTCAATAAAAACAACATAAGAACAGTCCATAAGCCCCCAAGGAAACTAGAGTCTCCTAACAAAAGTAAAAGACAAGACTGGCTTGAAAATGCCCGGGGTTTACCGAGTCCCGTGTGAATGTGGGCAAGTGTACATTGGGGAAACTGGGAGAACAATCGAAACCCGACTGAAGGAGCACGAACGACATCTGCACTCAAGCAGCCAGAAAAATCTGCAGTCGCTGAACATGCATTGAAGAATGGCCATAAGATTAAGTTCAATGAAACAAAGGCTGTCTGCAGTGCCCCATAGTTTTGCTTTGGAGCAAAGATTGCACTGGATGATGCCACAACCAAGATTTTATCAAAAGGACTCGATTTCGCCATCACTCCTGCTGAAGTACCAAAGGAAACCATCATCACTGAAGTGGAAAACACCATTCGATAGCTTCCTAAAAGCAAAGCTGACGAAATCCGAGAAGACTTCGCACGCACTGCGTAGCTCGAAACCACCAAAATCGAATATATCCGCCGCAGAAGAACGTGCCCTGGCGAATATTCGACAAAACAAAGACATTCTTCTTTTACCAGCCGACAAAGGGAATGCAACGGTGATTATAAACGAAGACGAATATGAGAAGAAAATTTCCGCCATACTGGAAGAGCCGACATACAAAATGCTGGAAAAAGACCCTATGGCAAAGACAATCAGAAAGACCAAAGAAATTATCAGGAAATCTTCCATTCCAAAGGAAGAGCAACGGAATCTTCTCCTTACTGCTCCTAAACCACCGAGGCTGTATGGCCTACCCAAGATTCATAAAAGTGGAGTACCACTAAGGCCAATAGTGAGTCAAATTGACTCCCCCACATACAAACTAGCGAAATATCTGGCCCGTTTTCTTTAACCACATGTTGGGAAATTCGACTCATTTCATCGAGATTCTCAAGAAAGTGAAACTGAGCAGGACGGACTTGTTAGTCAGCTTTGGCGTAATGTCCTTATTTACAAACGTGCCAATCAAGGAATCAGTGGACATTATCAAAACACTCGTCCCTTGTGGAATACCCGAAGACTTTCCCGAACTAGTAGAGTTCTGCCTTAGGAATTCCTTTTTCTTGAGCAACAGAAGTTACTATGAACAGACGGAGGGCGCGGCCATAGGTTCAGCACTCTCCCCGGTAGTGGCTAACTTATTTATGGAGGATTTAGAGAAGAAGGCGCTGGATACTTACGAGAAAAAGCCAAGCCTGTGGTTACGCTATGTTGATGACATATTTGTCATCTGGCCGCATGGTGAAGCTGAGCTAAATAATTTCCTGAAACATCTCAATAGACAGCACCATTCCATAAAATTCACAATGGAGACGGAAAAAAGAAAATCAACTTCGCTTCCTGGATGCATTAGTAATAAGGAAAGAGGACGGTACACTCGGCCATGCAGTTTACAGGAAGGAGACACACACAGACAGATACTCGCACGACACCTCACACCATCAACCACTGCAGAAAGCCTCGTTGGTGTCCACACTCGTTCACCGCGCCTAAAACATTGCTGATGAGGTTATGGATTGCATAGAATGAGAGATTGCACGATGATCCTTAGAAACGGAGAAGAGGTACCTATGATGAAACGGCTATAATGGAGATATGATACGAAAAACCACACTTAAGGAGGAAGGACGCCGAAGAAAAAATGAAAGCAAAAAGGATTCCGAAGAGGAGACTAAACCAGCAGCTGATGCGGTCATTTCTTAAGTGTCCGGGACATCGGAGAGAATTTCCAGAATTTAAAGAAAAAATGACGTTGTCACAAGATTCAGCTGCGTGACGAAGATCGGAAACCAAAAGACAGAATCCCGCAGGACCTGCAAGAAGGTGTGTATGAAGTCCCATGCTCATGCGGAAAATCTTACATCGGTGAAACCTGCAGAGCTTTGGACGTTCGTCTCAAGGTATACCAAAGGGCGACAACCAGCCGACGATGGAATCTCTCTGCCATCTCCGAGCACTTTTGGAGTGAACCAGGACACGAAAGCCCAGTTTCAAATATATAATGTCTTATAGTTATACTGCAAGGGAGGGATTGTTTTCAAAGTTGTTCATACATGAATGGTGGAAACTTTGGTATAAGTTTACTTAAGGATTATCAGTCAGTTCAGAGAATTTCCACTGAACCTACAAATTATGCCCAAAGATGGCATCTTGACAAACTTGAGTTCATCGCAGAATGTATGAATACAGCAAAGGTTTGTATACAAAGATTTAAAATCATGCCAACTTTGAGGAATTGAGATGTTTCCCAAAAACTCCACCTTTTGTGACATAATCAAACTTTAAATACAATAGAAGCTTGGGGGAGGGTATATTAGTCAAACGAGAATGTCTGATACACACTGCATATAACAGCAGTGTCCAGGGGAGCATTGGGGAACTCATGAAATCCTTTGCATGAATATCCTGAATTTTATTTCATATGCCAAATCAGGGAACCACTTATGAGTTTCCTTTTTTTGAGATTCTAATTTTTGTATTATCTTGAGTTTTGAATGAAGGTAGGTTAATGTACAATATTTCTTAAAAAAGAAAATATTCCAAGAGATGATCCACAATATAACTTCACTAGAGGTGAATAATATAAGAAAAATAGTATTTCATATTTAAAGAAAAACAGTACACAAGCAGATCTTCAGCAGTGGGGATGATAGAGCAGCCCCTATCAGAACTAAAAGTGTATATTTCTGTCAATGTAAATATTGTTGATGTTTGGGTGGTAAAGATTTAACACTAAGGAGAGACCATTTCATTTTCAAAATTTAAGGGTAGAATTGTGCATAATATATTATACACTTATTTGTTTTATTTGATAGTAGATTTAGTTTAAGATATGGACTCTATATCCTGTCCTAAAATATGAAATATATGATATATCTTAATGTACAAGGATATCAATTGTTATTCTAAGTCCCACTTCAATGAATAATCTCCACAATTTGAAGTAATGAGTCACTCAGTTACATCCTATTAACTGACCATTTTAGTAAGACATATTTCCAAATGAATGTTCATGAATTTAAACTCTGGAATTACCTCCTAAAGATATATGTAGGAATTGCAAATCAACCAAAATATGTATGGAAAGAAAAGGTAAAGACAGATTAAGACATGGTAACTTGTATACCAAAAGATCAAGGATGAGAATCAATTATCACAACATCAGCCAATTAATGATACAAAATACCAACCAGTGGATTACTCATAGCATCAGATAGCTAATGTTTGTCATAATTAATGGAAATGAAGAGGCACATAGGAGAAAAAGATATCAGGAAGGTGCCTGTTCTTCATATTGAAATTAAAGCTTTTCACGGATGTAAACTTCTATCAAAGCCTCATCCCAAATTCAGCACCTTGGATGGCTATCCTACTAAAAGGCAATGGATCTGTTCCATTGAATTCAGAAACGAATATTGTATTTTCCCACCGCACATCAAGGTTAGCCCAATCAAAGATCTTCTGTCTTATAGTTCTATAGAATGGAATGGAGCAATGTAAGGAATTGACATTGAATAGAATATTACGCTACCTTGTCTTCGGTCGTCTAAAATTTTAAGCACAAATGGAGGATATACTGGTTTTCCAGATGCAGCCTAGGAAATGATTCATTCAGTAGAGAGTCCTGCTCTGGCATTACGCATAAGGAGAACATCTGTACTTCAATGTGAGATTTGCAAGGTCAGCTGACTGCTGTAATAAACCACAAAGGCTGGATACATGGCTTTGATTCAAGATGCATTTTTTAAAAAATGTTTCTTCCTGAAACTTAGATATAATTTTGTTTCACAATCAATAGTCAGCTTGGAGGATTTTCAATGAACCAACGAAGCATTGCAAAACAAGGCATATTGTCTCAAAACATCACACGACAAGAAGTCCTGCTTTATGTAGTGAAGCCAAGTCATTGTTTTCAGTTTGATTTTGGGGAAATATTTATCACTATGTATACACATTTTAACTACAGTAGTGATCAAAACGGAGTCTTATAATGGTTTTTAAAACCTGAAACCTTTGGGCCTTCATTGAGAAGAAAAGAACTTGAACCAGATTTTTAAAATGGTCATTCACCTTTAAGTCAGATTTCAAACTCCATATTTATCGTAATTTACATTCATATAAATTATTTCAATGCTATTAATTTATCAATAAATTCCAAAAAAGTTGCACATCAACAATAATAGCATGACAAACTTATGAAGGCATTACTGAAATCAATATTCATTTCATTCTTTTGTGAACCGGTATATATGGCAGAGGTCATTAGGTTACAATGTTTCATCAATGGTGCAAGTAGAAATGGGCAGAAGGAACCCTTGCTGTCTTTAGGAGAACAAGAACTGTGACATGACAACTAGGTTCATATTTTCAGATAGACAAAAGAATCTTGTTTGTGTACCAAGAACCATCAACCAACATCTAAGAAAAAAGGAATTCCTACGACAAATTGGTCACTCTGTTGATCACAGAAAATAGCACTACTGCCAGGGGATCATGGTAAGGACTGAATATTATGGTGAGCCTTCTGGACATGAGTTGTTTTCTTTTAAACAAAACACTTTCAATGATAGAATTTCCATGAAATGGAGTGGCAAATTGGCTTAGCATGTATGTAGTTAGTGTAGTAAGACTGCTACAAACCACACTTTTATATAATCAAAGTGTCTGGGGAAGGTTAAGGAACTTGTTTTATCCTTTACCTGAATAACTCCCTGATTTTAACCACTGGGGGCAAATCATGGTTCCCCATTTCAGTTTACATTCTTTTTGAGCTTTTGTTTAAACATACTTATGAGTTTCATACTGCTTGGTTACCAAATGATATCTTTATTATGCTTGTTTTCATTAATTGAGCCATACCAACCTTCTTGAGCAGTAAGGCTTAGGGTGATTAATTTTCCACTTTCAGGCAAGAACTAAGTCCATGCAACACTTCATGAGTGGATAATAATAAGTGTCCTTATAAGTAATAAGTGTACATTTAAGTCAATGTATATATTCCACTTCCTATGCTGGAAAAATTTCACATTTAGGCAATGCCTTTTCCTTTTGAACATTGATGACTAAAGTCATATATGATAATTCGTGGTCATTTTCTGCTTAAATACAATAGAAGATTCAGCAAAAGATTCAGACATTATTCTGGGTCCCTGGTAAGATTTCATACATTCTGATATAAGAGAGAGAAATTGGCAGTAATCTTCTGTAACCCTTTTTTGTATGATCTCCTCAAATCATAGAATTGGGTCTACTAAGTTACAGCCCACTTACGGAAAAGTTTTGCTACACATATTACTATAGAAGTGTGTTTAAAGTCTGGAATTGCATTCCAAAGTAATACATAGGAATTACAAGATGTTGTGAGGACCAATATTATTCCGGGTCCTTAAAAACATTTGATGCATTCTGATGTGTGAGATTGATATTAGCAGTCATCTTCTGTACCACTTCAATGGATTATACTCTCAAAACAAAGAATTCGGTGGAATAAGTTACAGCCAACTCATGGAAAAGTTTGGTGACGCACATTTCTAAAGTAGACTGATGCAATTGCAGTACAATTAGTAGACCCAAATCAAAGAATCGGGTCTACTAAGTTACAGCCCTCTTACAGAAAAGTATTGCAACACATGTTTCAATAGTAATGAGTTTAAAGTCTGGAATTGCAAATCCACCAAAGTTGTTCAGTGGAGACAAAGGGGAAATCCTGAATGAGACCTGGAGACTTGTCAGGATTCCAAAATATTCAAAGGTCTATCTTGTGTTCGGCCGCCTAAAATTTTAAGTGCAAATGGAGGATTTACATGTTGTTCACATGCATCATGTACCAAAGAGAGTCATGCTCTTCCAGTAGGTAAAAGGAGAACACCATCCTCGTCTAGAAAATATAAAAAACGATTTTTGGGAGACAAAATGCCTTTTTAGTCAAAAGTAACTGTTCCACAATACCTTCCAAAGACAATCAACATTTGAAAAGTAGTAGAATAAAACGAATTATCTCATATTTGGCGGCCTAAAATTTTAAGTGCTAAGTCATAATTTAGACTAGAGAGAAATGTTATTCCACAAGGAATAAGTAGAACATCTGTGCTTTTGTGTTAGAGTGGCACTAAGAAGACATCTAAATTCATCTAAAAGCTTAATGTATTTCTTAAAGATGGATTCATATACACCATTGAATTGGGTTCGCATTGGGTTCAACATGTTTGAGATGTAAGGGAATACTACGGTATCCCGTTTTTGGCGGCCTAAAATTTTAAGTGCAAATGGAGGATATACTTGTAGTTCAGATGCATCATGTAGAAAAGAGTAATTTTTTGCATCAGGTATAAGGAGAACATCTGTCCTTGTTCATTGTCGTCAAATTGTACACTTGTGAATCAATAAATGACAGCTCTTTTCTAATTTTACTATGGGTCTTCAGTCAGTCCCAAAATTTTCAGTGATTCCACTTGGTATAACCAAAGACTGCATTTTGACATGAGTCGATGTGAGGAATGCAGAATAAACAGACACCTGAGAAGACTGGTATTCAAAGATTTAATATTATGAAGAACCTTGAGTTGTCTTTTTTTTAAACGCAACATTTTCAGTGACAGTATTTCCATGAAATGGAGAGGCAAATTGAGGTAGCATGCATGTAGTTAGTTGAGTAAGATTGCTACAAACCACACTCTTATATAATCAAAGTGTCAGGGGAAGGTTAAGGAACTTGTTTTATCCTTTACCTGAATCACTCCCTGATTTTAACCATATAGGGGCAAATCATGCTTCCCAATTTCAGTTTCCATTATTTTTGAGCTTTTGTTTAAACATACTTATGAGTTTCATACTGCTTGGTTACCAAATGATGTCTTTATTATGCTTGTTTTCATTAATTGAGCCATACCAACCTTCTTGAGCAGTAAGGCTTAGGGTGATTAATTTTCCACTTTCAGGCAAGAACTATGTCCATGCAACACTTCATGAGTGGATAATAATAAGTGTCCTTATAAGTAATAAATGTGAACATTTAAGTCAACGTATATATTCCACTTCCTATACTGGAAAAACTTCACATTTAGGCAATGCCATTTCCTTTCCAACATTGATGACTAAAATAATATATGATAATTCATGGTCATTTTCTGCTAATATACAATAGAAGATTCAGACATTATTCTGGGTCCTTGGAAAAATTTCATACATTCTGATATAAGAGAGAGAAATTGGCAGTAATCTTCTGTAACCCTTCTTGTATGATCTCCTCAAATCAAAGAATTGGGTTTACTAAGTTACAGCCCACTTACGGAAAATTTTTGCAACACATATTCCTAGAAAAGTGTGTTTTAAGTCTGGTATTGCATTCCAAAGTACTGCATAGGAATTGCAAATCCACCAAAGAAGTTCAGTGGAGACAAAGGGGAAATCCTGAATGAGACCTGGAGACTTGTCAGGATTCCAAAATATTCAAAGGTCTATCTCGTGTTCGGCCGTCGAAAATTTTAAGTGCAAATGGAGGATTTAAATGTTGTTCACATGCATCATGTAGAACTGAGAGTCATGTTTACGCATCAGGGAAAAGGAATGTTGGGAGATCATATAGATTGTAAGTCGAGCAAGACTGCTGCACACCACATTCCCTCTACAATCAACATTTGAGAAGAAGTATAATACAAGGTTATCTTGTATTTAGCTGTCTAAAATTTTATGTGCAAATAGATGACATACTAATAATCCAAATTCATCATTTAGAGTAGAATCATTAGAATAGAAGTGTGTTTTAAGTCTAGAATTGCATTCCAAAGTAATACATAGGAATTGCAAGATGTTGTGAGGGCCAATATTATTCTGGGTCCTTAAAAACTTCCGATACATTCTGATGTGTGAGATTGATATTAGCAGTCATCTTCTGTACCACTTCAATGGATGATACTCTCAAAGCAAAGAATTCTGTGGAATAAGTTACAGCCACCTCATGGAAAAGTTTGGTGACACACATTTCTACAGTAGACTGATGCAATTGTAGTACAATTAGTAGATCCAAATCAAAGAATTGGGTCTACTAAGTTACAGCCCTCTTACGGAAAAGTATTGCAACACATGTTTCATTCAGAAGACTGGTTTTCAAGGAATGAATATTATGGGGAACCTTATGGACATGAGTTGTTTTCTTTTAAACACGGTATTTTCTGTAATAATATCTGGGAAATAGAGACAAATTGGGTTAGCATGTATGTAGTTAGTTGAGTAAGACTGCTTCAAACCACACTCTTATATAATCTAAGTATCAGGGTAAGGTAAGAAACTTGTTTTATCCTTTACCTGAATCACTCCCTGATTTTAACCACATAGGGCCAAATCATGCTTCCCTATTTCAGTTTCCATTATTTTTGAGCTTTTGTGTAAACTACTTTATGAGTTTCATACTGCTTGGTTACCAAACGATGTCTTTCTCATACTTGTTTTCATTAATTTAGTTATACTGACCTTATTAAGCTTCAACGCATAGGGTAATTTTTCACTTTCAGGCAAGAACTGTGTGCATGCAACTTATCATGATAGGATAATAAATGGGTTCTTATAAATAATTCAGGTGTACTTTTAGTCAATGTATATATATTCCCATTCTTATGCTGGTAAACACTTCACTTAGTCAACACCTTTTCCTTTTTCTCATTGATTTTTTTTTAGATTCAGACATTATTCTGGATCCTTGGAATCATGTGATACATTCTGATGTAAGAGAGAGATATTAGCAGTCATCTTTTGTTACCCTTCTTTGTATGATCTCCTCAAATCAAAGAATTGGGTCTACTAAGTTACAGCCCACTTACGGAATAGTTTTGCAGCACATATATTACTATAGAAGTGTGTTTTAAGTCTGGAATTGCATCCTAAAGCACTGCATAGGAATTTCAAATTGACCGAAGATGTTGTGAGGAGATGAAGGACAAATCCTCAATGAGACCTGGAGACTTGTAGATCAAAAGATCAAGGAAAATTATCAATGACCAGAACATCTGTGGACCACAGTAGTAACTTATAGATGTAACGTATCTAATAGGAGCTCCACTACAAATATGCTACACCACTGGTTAAATGTAGAAAAGTCTCAAGGACCACAGCGATCTCAAGGCTTCAACAAATGGCACCCAATCCACTGTGATCAGAGTGGGAAGACCTTGGCAGGATCATCCACATTTGCATGGGAGGGTTTCCAAGAGCTTTTGGTCCTTGCCCTTGCATAAGCTAGTATTTTTTTGAGATTAGTGTAACCCTCACAGTTGCAGATAGATTTCCACTATGCATGGCACAGATACTCTGTGCCATGCATAGTGGAAAAATAGTGTTATACATGAGAATGTGAAGATATCAGGAAGGTGCTAATAGTAGAGCCAATATAATCTCTGCATTAGAAAATTATCTTTATTTCACTTTGTCAATAACATTGAAATAAAAGCTTTCTCAAGTATGAATAATATCTTACTACATTTCATCCCAAATGAAGCTTATTTGCATGCTATCCTACACAGTCTATTAATGAGTCCTTACCATATGACCTGGGAACTCTGATAAGAAATGGTACGCCCAAAAGGTATCACGCCATTAATATCCTCAACTGATAAATACTTCAAAATTTTGATCCTTCATTTTTCAGGAAAGGAGAATTTAATTTATTCAATTCTCTAGACAACTCAGATTCAACTTTTGATTATTTTCTAGGGATAAAGAATCAGCTACATGCGACATTTGCATTACAGGAAGAGATGACTGCATCATCACCACAAGAAATTGGTTTATTTCCAGATAAAACATCTACAATAATGGAACATACGAGATGAGCTTTAGACAACATTTCTCGATAAATTTAAGAAATTACTCAATTTTGAATGCATCTCATGTGTTCATTGGTTTTCCCTTTTTAAAGACTTTAATTTTCACCCACTCTAACAACATCTTCCATCTAGAGGGCAAGTAAGAATGTGACAAAAATTTTCATAGACAGCTGGCATTCCTTGGGTAATATCAAATATCATGTCGGAAGCAGTGTAGTGAATTTCATTGAAAACTTGTTGAGATACCATTAATTCAGAAGTGGGGTCTGAGGCAGATAATTCTGCCGAAGCTCCAGTATGGCTTGGGGGTCGGTCGGATAACTGTCGGGCGGCTGAAAGAACTGGATATTTCAGTTCGGAAGGCCGTCCGACAGTGGCTTAGGTTACCGAAGGATGTGCCCACGGACTACTTCCACGCTCCAGTTGCAGAAGGAGGCTTAGGTTTACCAGTACTTCATTGTTGGATCCCTGTCTTCAGGAGGAGCAGGGCGGAAGCCTTGCTCCAGTCGAGATCCCCAATCATGGAAGCAGCTACCAGGACGACCTATTTTCAGCAGTGGATGTCCTGGTCCCAGAGGAAGTCGTTGGAGGTCCAGGGTAGTGGCTACCCAAAGGTGGAACTGCACAAACTATCAGCTAGGAATCTACATCGTTCGGTAGACGGCTGGGAACTCAGTGAGTCCGCCCAGTGTAGGTCTTCATCTTCCTGGGTGGACTCACACTTTATGGGTATTCCCGGCCGGGATTATGTGCAGTTCCACCACGTAAGGATCAATGCCCTCCCCTCCAAGATGCGGACCTCCAGAGGCAGACGACGAGAAGATCAACTGTGCCGGGCTGGATGCAAGGTTCCAGAAACCTCAGCCAGCATCCAGAGCTGCTGGAGGACTCACAGCGGCCGGATCCGGAGGCACGACGCCATTGTCGCGACTTTGAGTTCGGCTCTTGAAGACAAGGGATGGACGGTGAAGAAGGAAGTCAGGATGGACACGGAACAGGGACTCCGGAAACCAGACATTGTCGCCACAAGAGGTGAAGAGGTTAAGATAGTGGATGTGCAGGTCGTGGGTGGTGCAGCTCTACTCCCGAGGCACCGGCAGAAGATCCAGAAATATGGAGAAGATGCCGGTGTCTGGGAGTGGATCAGAAGACACCACCCAGCGAACAGCAAAATCGGTTTCACGACCTGCACACTATCTTGGCGAGGTGTCTGGTGCGGCGCTTCAGCGAGGGACCTTAGGACCATGGGTATAATAGGACGCACTTTAGGATCAATAACAACGAGAGTCCTGCAGGGATCACACACGAACTGGACGAGATTCAACCAGCTATGTACACGTTACAAGGATTATTGTAAGGGGGTGACTTGAGGGGGTCACGGATGCTTTACTCTGTTTAATCTTTTGTAATTAAAAAGACAATAAAGAAAATAGAGGGGACGTCATTAATGCAAGTTTAAATACTTCTTATGCAACCATGTTAACATTTCATATTCTTAAATATCTTTGTTTATCTTAATAAATGTTACTTATGTTTTCTTTTCTCTATTTTATTTTTGCAAAAAAGTTTCTTTATATTCCAATATACTACTAACGTTCCCAAAGAGAAAAACAGGAAATTATACCCAAAAGCCAATGCAATGGAATTGTAGGATATGGCATTCAAGAAAAAGACTACATGTTGGTGGAACCTCACAAAGAAAAATTCGACTGTTGGTCTGATGTTTGCATCAATACCCAGCCAGATAGTTCTAGCTCAACATGCTTTTTCAGCCAATCCAAAATTGATATGGAACAGAATAATACACTATATTGTGTACGATCGTCTAAAATTTTAAGTGCAAATGGAGGATGTACTGGTTTTCCAGATGCAGCCTAGGAAATGATTCATTTAGAAGAGAGTCCTGCATTAGCATTCGGTACAATGAGAATGTCTGTCCTTTCATGTGAAAGATGCACGCAGTAGACTTGAAATTTAGTACAAGGCTGAATTCCTATTTAGAGTCAAGCTGCAAGACAGGGCCTTTTTTTTAATGTTTCTTAGTGAATGGTCAGTACGAGCCTTGAGAATAATTTGTTTGAGAATAAACATTCATTTCAGAGATTTCCAGTAAACCTACTAAGCATGCCAAAAGGTTGCATATTGACAAAGGAGCCTCTCTGTGGACTGTAGAATATAGGGACAACTCAGAAGAATGGTTGTCAAGGATATAAAATTATGGCAATCCTGGATGACTTGAGTTGTTTCTAAAACACAACACATTCAGTGAGAGAATTTTCTTAAAATAGAAAGGAATATTAGGGAGGCATATTCTTAGTAAGTCGAGGAAGACTGCTGCACACCACACTGCAATATAACCGCAGTGTCTGGAAAAGGACAAGAAACTCCTGAAATCGTAAACCTGAAGCATGTATAAAGCATAATGAGATGAATGCTTCATTTCAGGAAAACACACTATGATTGAGAGTTACACTAATACATTTTAAGTCATACTTTTCACTGATTATAAACAATTGAAGAAACAGGACAAAATACCAATATTATTCTCGGTCCTTAGAAACGCATGTATTCTGATGTATGAGAGAGAGATATTAGCAGTCATCTTCCTCAAAACAAAGAATTTGGTGCCATAAGTTACAGCCACCTGATGGAAAAGTATTGAGAAACACATTTCTACAGTAGACTGATACAATTGTAGTACAATTAGTAGACCCAAATCAAAGAATTGGGTCTACTAAGTTACAGCCCTCTTACGGAAAATTTTTGCAACACATATTACTATAGGACTGTACTGCATAGGAATTGCAAATCCACCAAAGAAGTTTTGTTGAGACAAAGGGAAAATCCTGAATGAGACCTGGAGACTTGTCAGGATTCCAAAATATTCAAAGGTCTATCTCGTGTTCGGCCGCCTAAAATTTTACGTGCAAATGGAGGATTTACATGTTGTTCACATGCATCATGTAGAACTGAGAGTCAGTTTATGCATCAAGGAAAAGGAATGTTGGGAGATTATATAGATTGTAAGTCGAGCAAGACTGCTGCACACCACATTCCCTCTACAATCAACATTTGAGAAGAAGTATAATACAAGGTTATCTTGTATTCGGCTGTCTAAAATTTTATGTGCAAATAGATGACATACTAATAATCCAAATTCGTCATTTAGAGTAGAGAGTCATGTTAATACACCAGGAATTAGTAGAACATTTGTGATTCCATGTTGGAATTGCAGTCAGTAGATAATCTTAATTGAGTTAAAAGGCCTAATATATTTCTTAAAGTTGGCTTCACATACACTTTCAATTGAGTTCACATATGTGTTAAATGTACAGATCAAAAAGGTATTCAAGCCAAACCATGTTTGAGATGGAATAGAATACTACGGTATCTTGTTTTCGAATGTCTAAAATTTTAAGTGAAATTGAACATTCAATGGTTGTCCTGGTGCATACTGTAGAATACAGGATATTCAGTCAGACCAGATATTGTAAGTGAACAAAGAAAGAAGCCAAAAGTTTGCAAATTGTAAATAGTGCCTCTCTGTGGACATACAAGATAGAGATTAGCAGACGTCTAACGTCACCCTTCTATGCATGATCTCTGAAAAACAAAGAATAGGGTGCATTTGTTACAATTTGTAGTCCATAGGGATGGCTGATCCCCGTTAGCTTCCCAGCAGTGTTTTGCTTCCATGAAGACAAATATTGCAAGACAATATACCTTGCAAGTCGATGCAGACTGCTCTATCCCACGCTTCCTAGACAATCACCATTTGAGAAGTAGTAAAATGCAAGGTTACCTTGTATTCGGACGTCTAAAATTTTATGTGCAAATAGATGATATACTAATAATCCAAATTCATCATTTAGAATGGAGAGTCATGTTATTACACCAGGAATAAGTAGAACAACTGTGCTTTTATGTTAGAGTGGCACTAAGTAGACATCTAAATTGATCTAAAAGCTTAATGTATTTATTAAAGTTGGCTTCATATATTTCTTAAAGATGGATTCATATACACCTTTTAATTGGGTTCGCATTGGGTTCAACATGTTTGAGATGTAAGGGAATACTACGGTATCCCGTTTTCGGCGGCCTAAAATTTTAAGTGCAAATGGAGGATATACTTGTAGTTCAGATGCATCATGTAGAAAAGAGTAATTTTTTGCATCAGGTATAAGGAGAACATCTGTCCTTGTTCATTGTCGTCAAATTGTTCACTTGTGAATCAATAAATGACAGCTCTTTTCTAATTTTACTATGGGTCTTCAGTCAGTCCAAAAATTTTCAGTGATTCCACTTGGTATAACCAAAGACTGCATATTGACATATGAGCCAATGTGAGGAATGCAGAATAAACAGACACCTCAGAAGACTGGTTTTCAAGGAATGAATATTATGGCGAACCTTATGGACATGAGTTTTTTTCTTTTAAACACGGTATTTTCTGTAATATTATATCTGGGAAATAGAGACAAATTGGGTTAGCATGTATGTGTATTTCCTGCTTATATACAATGGAAGATTCAGGTTAATATTCCAACATTATTCCTGATCCTTGGAAATATTTGATATTATTCAGATGTAAAAGAGAGAAATCGGCAGCCATCATCTTTCACACTTCACTGTATGATCTCAAATCAAAGAATTGGGTACACTAAGTTACAGCCCACTTACGGAAAAGTATTGCAACACATATTTCAATAGTAATGAGTGTAAAGTCTGGATTTCCATCCTAAAGAACTACATAGGAATTTCAAATCTAATGTTCTGGACTAATCTGGACTAATGTTGTGAGGAGACAAAGGGCAAATCCTGAATGAGACCTGGAGACTCGTCTTGGAAACCAAAATATTCAAAGGTTGCATATGACAAACGAGCCACCCTGTGGACTGTGGAATATAGACACCTCAGTAGAATGCTTCAAGTAATTATAATTTAGAAAAACCTCATGGACATGAGTTGTTTTTTTTTTGAAACACAACACCTTCAATGGTAGGATTTCTTTGAAATGGAAAGGCTTGTATGGGATTATGTATTTTTATTTATATGTATGTACAATATGTGAAAAGTATCAATGATTAGAACTTCCTGCCAATCTACCATTTGTCAATTATTGACACAATCCCAAGGAGTGTCACATCTGCAGTGAGCATTCCTTCTATTTGAATACATTACTACCCTTCTGAAGGAGAAAAGGAGTAGATCATTAACAAATGCCAATGCTATTGAATTGTAGGATATGGCATTCAAGAAAATGGTCACACTTTGCAAGGACCTCTTGAAGAAGTATTTGACCTCATCTGATGTAAGCATCAATACCCAGGTCATATAATTCCAAAGCAGTAAGTTTATTTGTTCAATCCAAAATTGACACGGAATAGAATAATACACTATATTGTGTACGATCGTCTAAAATTTTAAGTGCAAATGGAGGATATACTGGTTTTCCAGATTTAGCCTAAGAAATGATTCATTTAATAGAAAGTTCTACAGTGGCTTTGGGCATTAGGAGAATGTCTGTTCTTTCATGTGAAAGATGCATGCATCAGACTGTTGTAATTGAGTACTGAGGCTGAATACATGGGTTTTAGCCAAGTTGGAAGATAGGGACTGTTTTTAAGAATTTTTCTTTTTGACTCTCAGATATAATTTTTTTAACATCAAATGTCAGCTCGTGGAATTTTCTGTCAACATAGGAGCCATGCTGAAACAAGGTACATCAACATAATAATCACTTTAAGAAGTCTAGTTTTGTCTGATGAAGTTTTAAAACTGTGAGAGTGTAATTCTCATTACTGTGATGTCAAGAGGCAGTACCATTGACCCAATGCTTAGGTTAACTCACAAGAAAAATTCAAAATGCACTTTCAGATACTTAGGTGCCATACCAACCCAGGAGATGTTTTGATTCAATACAATAACTCTAGGCCCTATACAAGTTTCAAAACTGCTGAACGTATGGCAAAACAGGATTAGAATGTTACTTTAACAATCCTACAGCCCTGATCTGGCTCTATCAGACTTCCACTTCCTTGCCCCATAAAGAGATGCCATTTATAAAAGAGGATGGCAAAGTAGTGATTCACAAAGTGATGAAATGGGGTTGTTTGGTCTGATTTTGCTTTCTTTCTCAAGTCAGATAGGATGCATAAATGAAATCAAAATGGTACAGAGACCGGCAGCGCGATATGTTCACAAAAATTTTAAAAGGACTGCAAGCGTCTCACACATGATAGAAGTATTAGGGTGGGACTCATTAGAAACTAGAAGATTAGGGAATCTTTATAAATCTTACTGTAGGGAGCCGTCATGGGTTGAGATCGGCGATAGAATAAAGGAGCCAATATATTATAGCAGGATGGACCATAAATATAAAATCGAACCCCTGACTCAAAAGACAAATTTAGGAAAATATTCTTTTGGTCAATATAGTATAGAGCAATGGAACGCATTGCCAGCGAAAATCTTTGAGCCATTCCCTCCTCGTGTGCAAACTTTTAATGCAAAGTTAAAAAAGATAGTGACTGAATTAGAGTATAATAGAAAGATAGTAGATCATAGTGGATAATTTAGTGTATAAAATGAAATTAGTTTTAATTGTTAGATGTATTGTTTGATGCATTTGTTGTGATTGATCCTCTGTAATTAATTCGCTGTATATTTGTTGCCACCGGACAGTCGTCCAACTGCAACATTTAAAAAATAATAATCAAAGTCTTTGATTGAGTTTCTCTACAGTACCACAATGTCTGTTGATTTAATCTTTTTGAATTTTTCCTTCAGACTGTGATCACTCGGTGACTTGACACAGGGACAATCGAGGAAGGTTCCTGTAACCTAAGGCTGTGGAGAAAACCATAAGGGACATAATGTCCAAAAGATTGGCTGATGCTCTGGATCCAGAGAAGGATCTAGTAAGAATTATGCTCACCCATCCAACATGTGAGAGGGCATTATGATTGAGACAGCCTCTGCCTCTTATCACCATAAGCTCATAAAAGATGAGAAGCCAAAGTCTAGCTCTGTGGAGGTATCTCTGCAGTGCAAGCACACACTGAAGCTCATCCTTTATGATGTTGCAGCTACTAAGAAAGAACAGGTTCTCACTGATGCATGGTGTGGGCTAAAGCCTTAGGAGGAGGTAATTCCTATTTTCAAGACCTGGCCAAAAGAACAAGTGAATGTACACTGGGTGGTTGAGGCCACTCCAGAAACCCATAAAGCCCTACAACAGGTGAGATTCTACAAAAATGCATTTCATGCAGTGCAGAAGATCAAGATAAGGCATGGAAGACGTGTAACCTGTGGGCCAGTTCCTGTAGTGAGAAAATGAAGAGTTGAGAGGCCTATTTGCTGGCCTGTAAGCAGCTGATTGAAGAAACTGATTATGGTTGTAAAACCTGTCATACATGTCCTGCAAATGATTGCAGCACAAAGCACGGTAATCAATCAGTACTGCCAGTTTTCTGTCTGTATTGCATGCACATGGCTCAACTTCAATGCCCCTTTGACCTTGTGAGACCCCACACATTCTATGTTGCTGATCAAAATGCTCATGCCTCTGATTAATATAGTAGCAATATAGTGACTATGGGATTGGAGATGTAATTTGCACAATACAAACTTAGCTTTACTGAGATCAATGAACGTATGCACCTTATGGCTTAGGAAAGTCCTGTAGGTCATTATACAAGCATGGATGTAGAAAAACATTGATAAATCATTTTTTCAAATATACAATAAACAATTATTAAAGAAAAATGTGGTGCTCTCTGGGAAACTCTCATATGCATGCAATATAATTTAACAAATTAATGAGAACATTTTCAAGATCTTTCAAACAACAATAATCTACAAAAAATTTGCTTAAATAAATAATATATGCAGAAGAATAAAATAATACTTAATATTTCTTAAGTATTATATTTGTATACTGTACTTGTGTTATAATAAAAAAGTATATCAAAAAATATTTTGCTTTCTAAATATTGTATTCAAATATCTAAACCTGAATAAATACCAAATTTTTGATCAAGAATGCTCTTCTGAATGAATGGTGTCCTGCTCGAATGTTTGTACCTGTACCAGGTGCCACCTACTTGAAGTAAATGTTATAATTACAAAATATGATTTTTGGCCTTAAAAACTCAGCATAAACCTTCCAAAGATTTATTGGTAAGTTGTTCTGCAAGTTGGATTTTGTTTCTATTCTGTTTTGTATATGCAGATGACATACTTTTGTGCTTCAGTTGATGTTGAATGACATGTATACCATCTGAGACAATAACTGCATGATTATTTTGTTCTAATGAACTCTGTGCACATCCATTCTGTATGACTGAAAATAATTGGGATTGGATATAGAGTTAAGCATTGTTATATATTACAAACAATGTCTATATATCAGACAAAAGAGGAAAAACACCACTTCAGAAGAAGCCACTGAAGAAGATAACAGCATACTTGACAAAATGTTGTCACTGCAAAGACCAATTCTACATGCCCAAAAACCTTCAACATGAAGTATTTGTGGGCAAAAGGCTTTATTCCAAAGTATGCATTTGCATGTCCTGCATCAGTCACAAGTCAATCAACAAGATTAGCATTTATCCACAGCCATTACTATTGCCTCTTAAAATGTGACATCGTGTATTATAAAAAATTTAGCATTTGTCAAATATTACATAATTATTATATTTTGTGACAATGATTAAGCTGTCACAGATTTGAGCAATTTTATAATGTGAGAAGAACATTAAAAGTATCTTAAATATATGAAGTTTTTTTCCACAGCTTAATAGATTACCTTAGATAAAAAAATCATGATTTTCAACAAGGAAAAGACATCTCTAATGTTATCTCTAACAAGTAATTCAATTATACTGAATTTGGGTTTTGTACGTTCTGATATACAGATATCTTCCCCTCACTATGTCCAAATTTTTAAACTACAGAAGAAGTCACTTTGTTGATTAGATGAACAATGTTTCATTTCATTTAATTTTCACCTTAGCAGCTGGATGCATCTTTATCATTAATCCAAGCTCTCACTACCAGATGTAGCCATGTACCAGTGGTAAATTTATGACCAGAAATGTGTATGTAAATACTTGCTCTCAAAGATTTCTTCTACAATATTTGAGTAAAAGAAAAACATATGAATGTTTTTTTGGATTCACTCTGGTTAAGCAGAGATATAAATTGTGAAGGCTGGGAATGGGAGATTAGCAAGGAACTTAACTGAGGAAATGTTCGAAATTCAAATTCTACAATTTAGATAATGTGTTCGGTTCTTTGCAGATGGCACTCTAAAATAAAGATAGATAACTTCAGGAAAACGTAAAAACATTTATGAGTTACATTCAGCAATAGTTCACCTTTCAAAGAATACTTTTGCAACATTGAACAAAGGAAAGGAATCATGACAAACATAGTGTAGTAGAATTTGCAATAATGGGATTAGCCACTGTGAGAGTAATGTAAGATTGCATTTCAAATTACAAAAAATTAGAAGACTGAACAGCAAATACTTGGAAATGTAAAAAATTGAAGAGGCACCAATGAAAACTGCCGAGGCTACAGCAGGAGGAGGATCATGAGATAGAGAGGTTTTAGGAAAACCCGAAAGTGAGAAGAGAACTGAGAACCTAGAGAGTGAAAAGAAGAGATATTAATGAAGTAAAACAGAAGGAAGTTAAAGCAAAAGAAAACAAAGTGTGTAGTGATAGTAATGGGTGACTCCATGATTAGGTATGGCAGAAAGTATAGAAGAAATAGCAGTACATAGGTTGAATGTTCATTGGGAATTATGGAGGAATGACTAGAAAGAAAGGTTGGAAGAAGATACAAACAAGGAAGTAATATTGTTGCTCATAGGTATAAATGTGAATGGCAGAGCACTTGATGGGCGGCATGTAGGATCTACTCTGTGCCTTAAAAAAAAAACCAAAAAGCCAAAATAGTGTTAAGAGTTATTACAAGGAAAGATGTAACCTATGAGTTTATCAGGAAATTTAATGAATTTTTGGACTGGATGTGTAGTAGGCTAAAGATAACATTTGTAGATCCAAATATTGTACTATGTGAAGCATGTTTGGAAAGGGAATGGGACATATCTGAATGGGAAGGGTTCCTATACATTTGGAGTTTCTGAAAAGAGTCACAGAGAGCAGTTACAATGAGGGGAACTAAGCAGTGGTGCAAAAGGTGAATTGGCTCACAATTTGGTTAAGATCAACAGAATATTAGAATAAGGAGGAAGGACATTGTTCAATCAATCAGAATATATTAGGGTGCCTGGCTAATTAGTTAGTTATTATATTACCTCCCCTCCAAAACTAATTAGCTAAGTAATTAGTTTTGGAGGGAGTCTGAAAGGATAGAGGGGAATGACGAGGCAGGACTCTGTGGACAAGAAGGGGACCTGTCAGATCATCATGAGAAATCAGAAGATAATTGCCACAGAAGAGAAGAAGTCTGATATAGAGAATGTTGTGGGAGTCAGAGTTGCTGAGCAATAGGCAGGGAGTTGCAAGAATCTTTGCTACAGCCAATAATCTAGCTAGCTATTATTTATTTCCTTTTCTTCAATTCCGCGAAGTATTCACATTATGTCAAAATATTTCTATTTGTGTTTCCTAGAAATTAGTAATTTTAATGGGCCTGTGAAGCTTAATAATAGAAACGTAGATGAAAAAAGTGAATGATCTAATGCCTTTACCCTTAGATCAGAATGCTTCTTACAGGAGACATCTCTCAAACCACTCAATCATAAAAGTGAAAGGCACTTTCCCGCCCTCTGTACAAGATGCAAATTCTGATTCTGTTTGCATCAGTCCTGAATATGATTGCAGTAAGTGTGGCTGAAACATAGAGAGAATGGACAGAGGCTACCCAGTTGGAAATAAATTTCTTTTCTAGTTACTCTGGAGAAAAGAACCACTTCATTCATTGGGTTTCACTGAATCAAACTTGAAGCTTACCTGATTTACAGATGCTGATTGGGAAAGAAATGTAAATAGCAGAGGGTCATTCAATTCTTACCTTTTCATAATGGCAAGTAGGCCAGTTAGTTAAGAGTATAAGAAACAACTGTGACATTACGCACCACTGAGGCTAAGTATATGGACCTCTACTCACCTGCAAATGTTTTGACCTAACACATTTTACCAGCAATAGCTGTTGGTAAAATGAATTGTATTACTATACTTGATGATAAGCAGAATGCTAAAATAAATTCTGAAAATATAGATCTTTAATGGATGGACAGAGAATATAGATATCAAACATATCATCACAAGTACGGTTGTTAACAGGACAGTCGAATTAAATCATGAAATGTGTGTTGAAGGTGTTATGTAGGATAAAAACCTGAAATACAAAAGGAATGTGTTTTATTTTATTCTATGTATGATCTAGTCTATATATAAAAGTCACTCTCCATTTGTTTCCCTGAAAAATTAAGGTTAATCTTTCTTTCAGTTCCTAACAAAATCCTCTTGCTATATCCAATTGGCATATAACAATATTCACAAGCAAACAATCATAATGTTAGACCAAGTTCAGGGTGTGGCATAAGGGTCGAAGAAATGGTCATGCCACACCCGTAACTGGGTGTGGCCCTGGAGGTATCATTGGTGCCATGATATTAATAAGTAAAAAACATAATTTTGCTGCAATTGTTATAGATCTACCATTTAACAGTACATAGGAGAATTTTAATACCTTCCACTAGATTTTCATTGGTCTTGTGAGAGTGAAATTAATTTGAAGTACTAGTTGAAAATGAAAGATTCACTCCTGAAACCTCGAAAATTTTCTCAAATTCAAGATTAGGCAAGCATGGGTTATAAAATAAAACAAGTTCACCAAGATTTGAAATTTTGCTTTAGATAACATCACTGAAACTTACCTGGAAGAGGCCTGTTCTCATTCATTAACACTCAGCATTGACCATCCATTTCAGACGTTCAAACGGCCTTAATGGACGTATTTCATTCCAGCACGATTAAAGCAACATTGCCGAAAAATCGACGTAGGATTATGACGGAAAAACCCCTTCTACAAGAAAAAACTTTGAAACCTATCAGAGAAGAAATAAACAGCAGAGAGTTATTCAATCGAAAAAAAAAACTTCGAAATTAAAGTTTCCATAAAATCAAGTTTGAAAACTGCATTTATATACATTTATTGAATTAATACAACATTAAACACACTTAAACGATCATTAAAACTGTCAATGAAACAAATTATATCACTCAGAAATATATCGCTCTGAATTATATCACTCTGAATTATATCACATATAGATACTAACGAAACGATTTTACATTCGCGAAATATTTCGATACCCTAATAAGAAAACAGGAACGAAAGAATGATTCTTCAAAAAATATAATGGAATTATTTTCCGTACTTACGATACAGCAGCTTCTGGGGACGTGCAGAGATTCAAGCCCTCCGCACCCGAGTCCTCCACCTGTAGTACTGCGCAACAGTTGCAGACTCCTCCGATTGATCGCCGTCACTTGGGCGATGATGGGAAGGTAGGGGAAGGCGTTTTACAGGATCCCCAGCCAACCATAGGACGTGAAGAGGAGGCATTTTGCGGGGCCCCAGGCAGCCCTAGGAATATACCTACGCAAAATACAGCAATCACTGGGTACCAATCGAGCTAAGCTGACCCCCTGATATATTGATTATGTCTCGTGACTTTGATACGACCTCCCACAATGTCACGATTGCCCAGTACGAATAGTAAATGTCTTCAAATTACTTCGATAAGATTTCAACACAAATCTCGATTGAAAAATGAATGTAGAGACAAATTAGCATAAAACCAACAGGAATAACAATCGAGTGATTTAACAAAATCTAAAATCATGAAGTTAACTACCAAAATACAGATTACACAGATTGAAATCTACTTCTTGCGTTATCTGAAACGTATTTATAAACTGACTTGGAAAATTTTAAAAATGATTGTGACTATCCTATAATCACAATGATTGTATAATAATCATAGATGACTATGATTGTTACAACATTCTCCGGAGATTTGATAAAAAATGGCTTAGACCATTTAAATTAATATTAAATACCATATCAGTATTTCATTGAATTGATTCAACATGGAATTTGCGTTATCAATAGAGAAAAAAAGCATATTATTCAGTAAATGATTAGTTCTAAGTTGAAGGTCGAATAAAATGTTTTACATTATATACAGGAAAATGCAGACGAGACAAAAATACAGAAAACCTACTCCTATATCAGCACATATATGGTAGGTTAACTAAATTTGCAATACATAAGCGGCCATTATCTATAACAATCTTCTTCCTACCTTGTCTCAAGTTTAGAAATGACAATGACATGACGTGACAACTGAAAGTAGAGTTAATGAACATAAATTCAGCAATTAAAACGTATCACTTCTAGTAATCATCAGCCTTCTGAATATCTAATTGTTTCTAAATTAAATTTTCGATAGAAGCATTGTAAAAAAAAAACAAACTACACGCAATACTATATTCAACCTCTGAAAGAAAACACCAACTCAATCATATGAAAACGAAAGAACGAATTTGCAAACGAGTGATTCGTGATGATGAGACGACGCACAACATTCCAAATAATATAGAATATCATTTTACTAACCATTCAGGTTCATTTCCATTGAAGTAGGGAAGAAGACAGAATAAAATCTACATTCTTATTCACGTTTCCTTTTTCACTGTACGACTAAGATGCACATTTTGACAAACAAGAAATCAGATCTCCTACTCGAGCGTTTGGCGCGAGAATACTTCACTGCCAACATTAAAATAACACCAACATGAGCTACCAAACTTAGGAGAGGGGATATAAGCTTCTGGTCTGGTATCTCATTCGTGAAATGAAAAAGTTCTTGCCTTTTCTTTAGGAGTTTTTGTTTTATCTAATAACATAACTTCGAAAATAAATAAATATAAAATAATTGTTTAATAAATGAACGTCTGACCCTTGAATCGAATTTCTATCGACATAGAGAACGGAACTTTAGTGACTAAAGAAAAAGCTGAATTATCGCTCTTCATAATCAAAAGTTATCACTCTTAAGTGCTTATAGGTGAAATATATGTCAATATGTATATATATAAAACTAAATCTATGAACATTAAAAAGATTAATTATCTTTAATAAGGTATATTCTATAGTTAGTGTCTTTTCGGGAATTTTATAACTTAATTTTATCCGATATAAGAATAGTCTAGCTGCGTTGTATTGAGAAAATAACCAGTGCCCAAGAAGAAAGTAAGTATGTGAAAGAAATCATACGAATTTTCCCTATGAATTTAATAATTAAAATATTCTGCGATTAACTTTCTGTGCATTGTATGATACTTTGGTTCAGGGCAACCAAAAAACTAGTAAATCCTGAATATGGAGAAAGATTCGTGAGATTCTACTCTTATTGATAATCTTGCTTCAAGAAAAATAATTTTCTCTGTCATGCAGCTTTGGAGTTTGCTGAGAGCATCACACATGCTGCTAAAATGAAGTTCCACCACATATAGATAACAGTTTCACTACTAAGAAGTATTCAAAGAGAATAAATGTGGAAAAATCGAATAAAAGTAAAGCATTTATAAAAAAGGGGTTGACAAAATTTCATTGTTGAAAACAGAGAAAATTTCTATTGTTCTTGACATTATAAGCAAGAAAATCAAGATCTCATCTTCTTTTTATAGAATATTGAAAGACATTAAAAGACATGTAATGCATTTAAAATCGGATTGGAGAGAATGAATAATTAGAAACAAAATATATATTAATTAGTTCAGTTTTCATAAAGTTTATCTTATATATCCCATCAATCATGTCTATTATCCAAGTACACGTGAGAATTAAATTAATTCAAAACAAAATTTTATTTCTCTGGCTGAAATTGTCAATACACAATGGAAGTTCATCTCTTGATTAAAGCCTACGAGATTGGAAAAAGATGAAAAGCTTGATCATTGACACACACAAACTTGATTCAAATTAAGGATTTCACTCACACTCAAAGTTTTTGCACAGAAAAATTCAGAATGCATCAAGGAAAAAATATCAATATCAAGAATTTCCTTTACAGCTGTCTTCTCTCAATATATATATGAGCCAATAAAATTCTTTTATTCAAGATCTCACACCACTGGTGTGAATATTTGGGGTTTAGAAAATGATAGAACTATGGCAAAGAAAAGTGTAGTTGATTTCATACTTTATTTCACAGAAATGATAACAAACTAACTTTATTTAATAAACTTATGAAACAATTATGTACAATTATTAATATTTAAAAATAAGTGCAAATACTGCATGGAAAATTTATTCATGATATAGACTCCCTATAAAACTTCAAATTCTATCTTATCTTTTTTAACCTATAGCCTTGAGGAGATAAAACAGTTGTAACTATATGAAACCATAACTGAGAAAAGAAAACTCTACCTCAGTTAATTTCTTGTCTTATACACACACAAAATCATTACAATTGACTGTTACTGTGGCCAATCACAAAGAAAACATTCAGCAATTAAAATCTGCGATTTGCTTACACATTCCATATCAGAAATATTGTGAAAGTATCAGTTAAAAAGACATAAAATCTTCACCACTGCATGGAAAAAGTCATTCTCATCATATTTTGACCAGAATTTAAGTTTAAATCCACTTATGTAAACTACAAATCTTTGCTTTATATGTTGAAATATAAAGTTTGTGTGAAGACACGGTGGGAGGCTAGCTTGGTCCCTTGATAGTTTACATGTAATTATATTTTTGTAAGCTTTCCACACTGCCAGTTTGGTCTGGAATGCACTACAGAGCTTACCAATGAGTTCTGTTGAACTATGTATAAATGTCAGTAATATCATAAATAAATTTTTATCTTCACAGTTGTCCTACATTCAACATGCTATCCTGTAGCTTCATTCTGAAAATAGATAAAAATTCATCAAATGAAAAATCAATTTGAGCATAATAAAAATAAATATAAAAATACTGCAATTCATTAAAGAATGAAAATAGTTATTTTGTTCACTATATTTAACTGGTTGTAATATTTATTGAATTATTAATTCATAACAGATTATTCACTCCATAAGGTTTTTTAGAATGAATGGCGCAAGCTGGTTTCACATGCCATTATAAATTTTCAAACTAATGTAACCTGAGAGTTTTCCATTTGTTGTGCTTTCAATGCTTTTTGAGCTGCGAGTTTTCTTTCAGCCAACTGCCATTTCATCCTCATTTCGTAATGCTCCAGCAATTTTTGTATACAATCTACGCAGACTGTTTTTGGGAACTGATCATCCTGCGAAATCTAAAGACAAAATGAACTGAACATAATACTTTTAATAAGGAAAAATTATGAAGAATGGTACAATTGAACTGAAAATATTTCGTAAGCTACTGAATAAAATTAAAGTTTAAGTTCCACTATTTGTTAAACTTTTCATAAATATTAAACCTGAAATAAGTAAAACTTAAGAAAGAGTAGCAAAGCGATATTCAATTACGCATTGCTTAGAATTACTAGAATCGTGATTGATAAGTTAGAACACTTGGTTATAAATGCTTAATGGATAGGAAATCTGTATGTCGGAGTGTAAAAATAAAAGAAGAGACTCACTGGCAAGGATAAATATTCTTGAATCATTCGCACTAGTTGAAGACGCTCACCCTCTTCACTAAATATTGGTATAACCAAACGAGTGACGCTCGTGCATAAACGGCACATGAAGCCAATAACTACAGCCTTATCCATGCTTCCCATTTTGAAATAATCAAAGTTTTCTTTGACTTCATCACAAAAATCTGTCAAAATAATCATAGACAATAAATTAATTTACATAGATAAATAATGGAAGCTAGAGTTCTCGAAAACGATGTTATAATTATAAAAATTATTTTACCTAAAGAGTTTCCATAAGCTAAGCTTTCAGCTGAGGAGCACGAAATCAAACATCACATTAAGGCCTATTCTTAAAGACTCGCAATTTCCATCATCAAATCCTACGCATTACGATCCTTTTATGAAAACTGCCTAACGAAACAACACTACAAACAAATACTGGCGCCATCAGATTTGAATTATTATTCATTTAATTGAACAGTTAATTTAAGACAATTTAAGTATGAGTTCTTGGATGACTTCATACATTTCTTATTCTTTTAAGAATTTTTTAATGTGTTAAACGCTTGATCGAGCGTACTTTCTATCTTCGCGCTCTTGCTATTATCTATATACTATGTAAAGAATTTTCAATATGCGTAGAACATATTGAAGTAACTTACAATTTTTAATCTACAATGTGCCATAAATCTACTGTAAAGTTATTCAGCAATGAAAATCCAATGTCTTACTTCTTGAATGTAAAGAAATAGTTGCCAGATTAAGGGACCATTTTGATGCAGCACATTTCAAGGAGAGGCATACTACTGTTTTAAAGAATGGATGTTCTGTAGTCATTGGTACTTCGGTCTTGGAAACTTAGCATTTTAAGCACTTTATAACAAAATTAATGTGTGGAGGAATGCAGTTTTCATTTAAAATATAAATCTAGTTCTTTAATCGCTGGCACTCTTTTAATTTATTTAGAATCAATATAGTAAACAGTAGGTGTAGGTTAATGTATCCTACTGAGTGAAAGGAAATTACATTTATCTATATTTAAATCTATCAGATTACTTTCATTCAAGCCTCAGTCCTCCATAGTGTCAACTGTCTGAAATATTTTTAAATAATCGACCAATTATTTTCTTATAATTAGTAGTATTACCATATTTCCCCATGTTTAAGCACCCACTTTGTAAAAGCCACCCCCCATTTTTTGACTGTGAAATTTTGGAAAAAATATTTTACTAGAGAAACAGATTACAAAAAAACAACGATTAACAAGAGGTATGCTTGTTGTTGTGTTTGATTTTAATGTCTCCGGACATCATCGTCTTGTAACATTCAGGTGTGGGGTCAAGAATATCGTCTCGTAATAATACTATCACTTACAATTGTTTACAAAAAAGAACAACATACGGCTGAAAAAGCATTTTTCACGCATAAAATTTTTACCTACATTGTATATGCCACTCCCTACTTTTTGGGCTAGCAAAATTTGGAAAAAAGGGGTGGCTTATACACGGGGAAATACGGTAAGTATTTATGGTGTATTATTAGTAGTAATTAGATTTTATGAAATCAGCAATATCACTAAAAAGAAGAAAAAGAGTATTGAATCCTTCAGAAACCCTGGACACTGTTGGATGTTTACAGGTGAATTCATTTTAATAACCCTTTCATTAACCCATGATACTAAAAAACTAATCCAACATTACCCTTCCATCTAAAGTAGCAAAATTAGTACACAGAATTTCATTACTTACTTCGATATAAGCCTTGTTAAAATAAATATAAATAACATCAATTTGCTTTCCTTGCTGAAAAGCTGGCCTGAAAGGATAGTAGTTTAGTAACAGGTCAATGGCCTACCATAACTTTATGTTGCTAAAGAAAGTAGGAATAGATAAACATTAATTTTTATTTTCATAATTTTGTTGACCCTAAATTCTTAAGTTTTCCAAGAAATTTTTAAATGTAATCCCACAATTTGAAATTTGCAAGGAACACTAAGGATGATAATTTAGCAGTATTAGATTTAATTCAACAATCAGCATATTCAGACAGAAATGACTTCCAAACAGTCTGGTAATACCTACATCAGGTTTGTCATTATATCATTAATCAGGTACTTATTTTGTCTCCCTTAATTAATTAACATGATTTCTAAATGGCTTCAAATTATTTGGTATAGACAGTACAATAGAAAGCATGTAAGTTTGGGAACACTTATGGTATGTATGAAGTATGGTCTATCTTTAGCCTTACAAAATAATTATACTTTACGATAGACTTTATTGTCAATCTTAATTATGTAATATTTAAACCTCTTATGCAAAAGTTTTCTCTAATTCATTAAATGATGCTGTAAAAAGTAAAGCATAAAAGGTTCTTAGAATTATTGCATTATTTTATGGTTGGGGTAAAAAATTAGAACATATTAATTACCGTATTTTTCGGACCATAAGACGCACTTTTTCTTCACCAAAAAGTGGGGAGAAAAGTGCCTGCGTCTTATGGTCCGAATAGAAGACTGACACTGACGCTGTACTAATTGTAAGACGCTGACACTAATGCCGGGCATTTGTATCAGAGCTGCAGCGGGACCCGCTGCAGCCGACCCACTGGATCAAATATTATTCTGTTATACATCATTAAATTCTGTTATACATTATTTTAGTAAAGCCTTCGACTTAGTAGACTAGTAAATTCATTGATCATGCCCCACTTTGATTACGGTGACATTGTTTACCAAGATCTATCAAGAGATCTAGCCAATAAGCTCCAACGCATCCAGAATGTGTCCGTTCGATTTATATTTAATTTGAGAAAATTCGACCATATTTCCGGTGCATTTAAAAAATTAGATTGGATAAAACTCGAACTTCGCAAACAACTACACATTCTAACGTTCTCATGCACTATTTTGCGAACGCAATCTCCTGAATATCTCTTTTCCGAATTTGTAAGATTTGAGTCCGTCCATAATTGTAATACTAGAGGGAGATTCAATTTACTAATACCGAACCACAGAACGGAGACATATCGTAAATCATTTATTATAACTGCTACCACGCTCTGGAATACCATTCCCTTCCACATAAAATCTTCCATTTCCACCCGATCTTTCAGAAGAAAATGTCTTACTTATCTTAATCATATATCCAATTTATCTCCTGTATCAACAGTCATCACATCTCTACAGCACTGATCAACGCTCTCTCTACTGCTCCTTTCACTCTTAACCTCCAATTCATTTAACCTTGCATCTGTCTTGAAATATTCTTTTTTTTGCAGCTCAGTCCAATATCTCCTAATTTTATTATCTACACTTCGCCTCTCTTTTCGGCAATCAACTTAAATATACCATTGAATGTTTTTAATTACCTGTTTAGTTATAAGATATGTTTTTCAAATTTAACATGATCTGACTCATTGATTATCTTGTAAAATTGAAATTTTAGTATTCTGTTTTTAGATAATTCTATCAGTAGGTTTGTGCAGGTTTTTCACACCCCCCTTCATTGTGGGTGTTTTCCTGCTGTAGATTTTTTTTTCTAAGAATTTTCTTAGGTTTTTATATCCACTTAAATCTCTCTTATAATCATTATTTTTCTCTTTCTAATTATTTTGGTACTTTAAACTTTTTTTAAAGAGGTTAGATGGAAGAAGAGACTTTTTAGTCTCAATCTTGCCTCCAAAATAAAGACTATTAAATATTTTATTACACTATTTGGTTCAGAATATTTTTTGTCCTATTTTTCTCCTCTAAAAACCAGGTGCGTCTTATGGTCAGGTGCGTCTTATGGTCCGAAAAATACGGTAATTACATAACAGAAGATATGAATGAATACAGAAAAGCCTGTAATGTTATGTGTAACTTGTAAGATCCCCCATTAGTATATTTACCTCACTACACACTCTTTTCATATCACTTTTTTGTATTCCTTGACTTCCACTAATGAAGAAAAGTACTTGATATCACAAAGGAAATTAATATTCAACCCTTATTGGTATATAATGTTTATCCACTTTGAGAGGAGCTTCATCAATAGAAAAGGTTAAATCTTTAGTTAATGACAAGATCAAAACATCAATTATTTTAGTTTAAAACTGAATTGATTTGGTTTAGACCTTGATAATAGGCAGAGTTTAACATATATTGACCCTGAATTGAATTACTGGAGTCAAAGTTTAAGTAATGATTCTTTTAAAATTATCTAAACAACAATGTTTTGATAAATAATTTATCTATTATTATCCATTAGATAAATATCTATTTAATCATTTAACACTAGAACAGCGGGAAACGGACACCCCCCTAGAACAGCGGAAGGTGTCCTCTGGACACCTACACTTGCGCTTCTTTTAAATTGAATGAGGCAGTCGTATTTAAATTTATAGTCTTTCCTTATAAGCTTAAAAATTAATAATTAATTATGGGTACTTATTTATCGGCAGATCATGAGGTAAATAGTTGCTACATATTTAATATAGAAATTGTTGTTGAGTTCAATCAATTTCATGAGACTCATATTCCGATATAAAAATATACAGAACAGTAAAGCCAGAAATTAATTATATGAATAAATTAATATAAAGCCTTTTCGAGATAAAATAATTATTTGCTTGAATAAACTTTTGAAAATTACCCGATTTTATCAACAATTTACATGGGGTACAAGAAAAAATAAACTCGCGTAATAAAACTTTACCGCTTCACGTATCTTCCTTTGATTTTATTTCACAACAAAAAGACTAGAAATAAGGTTTAAGACACAAACTGGACCTTAAATTTTATTTGCATACGCAATTATATTAATTTTTCTTTTTTAGCACAATGATGCTGTCACGAAATAATTACTCCACAGAATCCTTCCACGAAGCTAATACATAAATCTTCTTGATGTTACAGTTTCTATTAACCTATTCCTTGCACTTCTTACACTTATCTGATGCTATATTTCACTTGTATTTTCTTTTGAACAGATATCGGTGGCTTCATTGGATGATGTCTCGTGCTTCTAGTGTTTACTTAGGTCCTTTTTGAGATCTCTTTAGACAGCTTAGGTTTCACTTTGTTTATCTGCGATTCGTTGCAAGAATCTATATATGGTTATTTGGCGACCTCTTTTCTGCTTGCAAATAACCTATACATTGACTTCTGCTAGATAAATTTTTATGTAAAAAGAATGCATTAGGCAACGTGGTGAGTCTGTCTCACCGTGTGCCTACGCGCCATTTGGTCCACTACGCCGCTTTTTGTACAATTATGGTACGTCACCGCGTCTGATTTTCTTTTACTAACACTTTCAAATACGACATTAGAAAGCATCTAAATCGCGAGAAGAACATGTTTATTCGGTTTAATTTTATAAACAAGTATTATTCTTCATTTTTCGACAACATCGGAATTCACTGCAGATTTTTGCTGGTTTTCAACTCCAGCGACTCTCATCACAATTTGTTCTATGTTCCAGATAAAAAATACCTGCTTTCTTCAGCCTTTTAAATAGTTTCTTTAATTCAAAATAATTATCGGTCATTAGGTTAATTTCTTTTATATAGGAAAGGTCCCATCAAGGTCATGACCACATGGTTCCGGAAGATGGCCTATCCTCCAACTCGATAACTTATGGAAATCTATTCTATGCATATTTGGAATTAAAATCCACTACTAACCGAAACTTAAGTACATATTTATCAGGTTTATCAAGAATAAATTGTGTGAATAGACATCTAAACTTTCTGGGAGAAAGTTGATCATTCACCGTCACTTTTGTAACGGGATTGTAGCAAGCCTGGCAATATTCAATGAGTGAGTGTCACAAAAACATATAAGACAAATTAGTCAATTGCAAAAATAGAAATGGGAAACGTATCTTATAAATGCAAATATTAGAAAATATAAGGCAAAATGTTTCCAACTCAAATCATCATTAGAATTGCTACCTCAAATTTTTATACATAACAATATAATTAATTAATTTTAGAGAACGGGGACAAAATAATAGCAAAAAGCAATATTATCTCAAAGTACATTCGTAATAGCTTCTAATATAAAACAATGAAGGTTTTATCATAGGAAATAATACTAAATATTACGTAGGTGTCCTGAGGACACCTCCGCTGTTCTAGGGGGTATGTGGTAGGATCTCCTATGAAAATGTTCCAATAATTATAAAACTTAGTAGAAATACGCAGAATATTAAATAATTAAAAGTCACGAAACGATTTTTTTCTATGATACAAATTACAAAAATGGTGCGTTTTTTTCATGGGCGAGGTATCCTGAGGACACCCTCCGCTGTTCTAGTGTTAATGGGTTACTATCTATTTTAATTGGAAATGGCTAATATTAATTCATTAGGGAAATAGAATAAGGCAGAAAAAAGAGAGAGTTAACTGTACATCAGTAACAGTATAATTTTAGTAACACAATATCAAATGAAAATATATGGAGGAAATAATTATACATTCATAATCACATCAATTCACAATTTGGTAGTATTCTGCATAGGCGTAATGTCAAGAAATCATAGGGCTGTCCATTTCTAGATATATTGCGGAATATCATATGGCCACCACTCAAAAGGCTACCAGTCACTGCATATGTTCCATAGCCAATTATAGTATGATTCTGCATTGAAAGAACTGCTAGATCATGGGCTGCACTCATTTCTTTCATTTCTGCAGAGCTTTCGATAAAGATACTATGTTCAAGTCCTCCCCAAAAAATTCCATTTTTTTCATTCACCAATTTCTTCATGCACCAAAAATAATCATCACTGACTACAATAAAGACAAGTTTAGTATCACTATACAAATCACGCATTTTATTAATCGCTCTTTTATAGTAGTCAATATCAGCAATTGCAACTTTATTCCCCAATTTTTGTGCAAGATATCTTAAATAATCTCTCCTTCTCACGTGCACACCAACGAAGGTCACATTACCATTTCCGACTTTCTTTCTTATACCGTTTAGTGTTTTGGCAGCAAGTGTCTTAATATCATCCCTGAATAGCATTTCTTCCTTGAATTTATGGATGCCAATTTGAGCAAAAGCATGGTCATTTGCAATCCATTTGGGTAATATAAGAATAGAAGGCAATTTACCAGAGTCCTTCAACTTCATGAGTGTATTTATAGGTTTGAGTGCAACTTCAGGAGGAATAGAGTTTCCATGTCTAAGTGTATGGCAGAGATGATCCCATGGTCTACTGCCCCAGGGCAGAATTTTAGACTGACATTTTGGATAATATCCTCCGTGTAATGTCCGGCATTTGTCTGAAAGTAGAGATTCTTCATATGCTGGAATACTAAGATTTTTGAATACCTTTCCTAGGCAGTGTAACAGGCCCTTCGGAACGTAAGGAGTGAGTCTTAAAGGGTTTTGGAGACCAAGAACGGCGATGTATTCCCACACGCAGTTTCCCAGGCGTCCACCTTCTTTGACTGTTATTATATTATTCGTTGGGCATTCCTTATGGATATAAGTGTCTTTTCTTAATAGTACTGTGATGGATATTAACATTAAAGGAATTAATACCAAAAATTTCCTGTTTCGTTTGGCACTCATGTTAAAAAATACTGATAAGGCACTCTTACTAGTAAATCTTTTATAAGATATCTTATCTGTTTGAGGTTGTAATTTATGATGGGCGAGGTGAGGACTGTCATAATAAAATGATGGTGTTATCCACTCGAGATTCCCGTAATATTTATATGTTGAGCTAAAGTTACGTAGAATTATAATAGGTATTAGATGAAATATTGGCTTAACACGTACGTTTATGAATTCATTAAGGATTAATCAACCAAGAAAATCCATGAAGTATTTTCTTGGTTGATTACAGGCATCTATATGACGAAGATGAATGCAGATGATTTTTAAACTTATTTTTCTCTTATTGAGTCATTAAGTTATTTTTAATGAGGATAGATGAAAAAGGAAAATCCGTTCCACTAAATTACACGTAATTTTGGACAAACAAACACCCGTCAAAATCTCCTGTTACAAAATGCATTCATTTAAAAATTATCAAGCATATAGCGTTACAGTTGAACATTAATGTCAAACTTTGTATAGAGAATTTTTTATTATATCATTTTAATGTAATAATTATTTAATATTTTTAATAATTAGTATGAAGATTTAAAAGTAGTTTATAATTGATGGAAAGTAATATAAGAATTTTAAAAATCGAATCTCTCGGTAGAGTTGGAGGACTTTTTCTTTGTCTCCTGCAATTCCTATATATTTTTAAAATTTGCCGGTTTTCTAGCAATACTACACTTCTAACATCATACTGGAGATTGGAAAGTATGTTTATTAAATCGTTTTTCAAGAGTAATAGAACTTTTTAAGTATCTAAGAGTTCGTTAATTGACCACATTTTTTCATCAAAAATTCAGGAAGAGATCTTTCAGTTATTAGCTTACAAAAGTTCATGAAGATGTTACCGTCACCTGCTTTAATTGTCGATAAATCATATGATAACTGTAAGTGCATTGAATAGTCCAATATCCTGAATTCCAGGTAGTATGTGGTACTATCACAGAGTATTACATCATCAGTCTCCATTCCTGCACTCTTGTCTTTTATATCTTTTCAACTTCTAGGTCTTACCTTACAGTGCAGCAGAGTTGATATTGGTTCCCTTGGTATAATATTGAACTAAAAGTTTATTTTCCAGAACCAGATGAATACTATAAATTTCCCCTCCACAAATTTTTTTGGATGAGAGTAATGGCATCACTTCGGAGACCATCTTTATGATGGAGTCTAACGCCTAATTCAGATTGGACCAAGAAAAATCCACTAGAGAAAGGATTCATTATGTTATAAAACCTTTTTGAAATTAATTTGCAGCTATTTCCACAGTGTAGCTGTGGTAACTCTTTGGTACCTACAGTGTGGTCAAATTATTAAGTCTGATTTTTTTGACATGATCAGGATTCAGGAGACTTTATTAAGAGAGTAGGGACTTTCTTTATAGTCATCACACTGTGTTCATCATGATTTTTGGTACAACATAGTCCACACACTTTTCCGAGGTAATAAATGATAATAAAATAACTCAGAATTTTTTATGAAATTTGATATGACCCTCCTACAATACCCAACCCTATGATAGATTCTGACCTCATGAATTATTATAAGTGAGAACTGAATAACTGAGCAACTCTCACACTAGTGTTGGGTAGCACAAAGTGGGGAAAAACTAGTTGATAGTTTTAGTGATATTTTTAACCAGATGAATCCAGGTTAATTATGATCATTAGGAACCGTCTTAACACAAAGGGTGCCAAGCCAAGAAAGATCTGTCTTTAAAAATATTCCCTAGCAGTCTTATTTCTGAACATCCATCTCATTCACTAGAATGTATTTTTATAAACTAAAATATTTTTTAAAATATAGTAAGGCAAAGTAAATTAGTTAGGACTTCTGAGTTTAACATCTCATAGAATATTCCACTGATTCGTTGAGGAACTAAAATTTCAATTTTGGAATCCCATGGGCTGTTATTCAAATGAGTAAAATAGTAAAGAATCACTTCATATGTAATTTTCTTCTATTTAATAGTAGAAACTCATGGACAGGAAGCATTAATGTCTTTGATAATGGATTTACTAAATTTCTGAAAAGTGAAACAGCAAATCAATTTTTTACAATCAAGTCTTTTAGGTCCATATTTATCACTAAATGGGCCTGATTTCACACGGAGATTTACCTTCTTTAGGTTGAAACTTAACTGTTCATTTTTCACATACATAATTGATATTGTATTTAATCATCACTCCCTCTTTAAAATCAACATCTAAAATTTTATTTTTATAGCATGTATAGTGTTCAAACACAACTTTCAGGTACATCATTTGACAGAAGCTGTTCCTTTATGAAATTCCCATTCAATTCATAAGGGACAAACGAGCTATTTTCATCACTCGTTTTTCTTCTTGGGAGGGAATAGCAAGTTCTGTCTGGAGATACTGGAGTTGTCACCTGAAGGAATAAGTACAAATAATTTTAAGTTATACAAATAAATATAATTTTATTAATAAATGCTTATAAATAATATCAATATTTAACAATATATTGATAAGCTTCATGTACATAGAGCTGAATGGTGATATCTTTGGAGAATTTCATTGGATGAAAGGAATTCTTTAATCTCTCCATCCTTTACACAAAAATGAAGTAGTACACTTGATTCAAGTTTTATATCTTACATATTTTCTCAGTATCTTATTGCCTTGACTAAATGATAAATAAATAGATATTAAAAGAAAATAATTTCTCCTAAACAATTTCTTGATTTACACACTTCTTTATAGAAGAATTTCCTCTAAAAAGGCATACCTAGAAGACCAATCATCATGGAAAGGAAAATTGTTAACCTTAAGATTATGTAATGATCCAATGAAATACATATATCTGAGCTAATAATTTTAGTTGAGCATCATTGAATCAAATGATGGCAGATTATTATAAATTGAAATGTGATAAATCTAATTAAAATTTTACCATACAGAATTATATTTATGTTACATAATTTGGCAATTAATGTTGTACATAAAAATTGAAATTAACTGTGTTATGTACAATGTTTGTAATTCAATTGTTAAAAATAACAATAAAGATATTTCCAAGTAATAGAGACAGTAAATATAACTAATGAAATTCAACCATAATTTAAATAAAGCAATGTGATGATTGATGACTCAAACATTGTATTTCAATAATAATAATAATGTCAATATCAAACATGTATTTTTTTCTGCTTCTGAATTTCATGGATTGAGTGTAGTTAAATTAAAATATTATATTCTTAAACAATGGTAAGAAATTTCTAAAAGATACTTTAAAGTTAAAATGTTTTGCAGTTTACCTGTAAATTATCCATCATGTGCTGTTTGTTGACAAAGTGAGTTGAGTATACTCCACATGGTTGTGCCATTGGATTTGTAGGAGCTGGTCCTGGGACTGATGGCCCTCTTTGCAACACATTATCACTGCATTGCCTTAGAGAATAAGTCATATCTAAACCTCCAATTCCTGAATATATAAGAAATGATGCTTATTATGCTAGCAGTATTTTACATTTAAGAATGATCATTTCTATTTTTCTAATCGTAGGTAAAAGACCAGCTAGATAACCAGAAAATAAGAAAAGCATGAATAACAAGTATATGTTTTAATTGATATCATAAATAAATTGATCATAAATAACAGTAGATTAATAGAGTATATTTAATATCCTCATCTCACCATTATGAAAATAGTTTAGTACTATTACTTTACTATATATTTACATTAAATATAATTTATAATGAATATTGTGATTTATTTAATGTCTACTCCATATATATTCATATTCTTTAACTATGGAATTGATTTGAAGATATAATACCACAGCCATATTTATACAAGTAACATGGCCGAAAGGTAAACAGCTATTTTCAATAACCTCAACCTTCAAGTCCTAATTGAATATAAACAATAATAATATAAAAATTAAACTAATAACATTAACCTCAATTAAAATGAAGAGGATATTTGATATTTTTTGCTTCTTTTATAGCATGCATATTATACTGTTCAAATGAAGAAAAAAAGATGATTATGCTCTGATATTCATTTCAAATTAATGTTCATATCAATTTCATCCAATCCATTCAATTAATTTATTTACAAAATCTTTCAGTTTATTTTGTTAGCTCTTTCCATTTATTACATTATCATTTTCTTCCTAAAGAATTTTATCAGTTATATTTTATGATAAAATTATTTTAAAACTATTTTCCTATTCAAGCTGTACAAAGTTTGTAAAGATATTGAGGGTTATTCAAGTTGTAAAATTATATAAAACAATCAATATTCGTTTTAATGAATTTTATTCTGCATAAATTAATAGATATTAATATTTATGATGCACAATGACTTATGTATAAATAAATTTAGTATCCAAAAATTCAATCATTAAGCCACTTATAATTATTTATTACTACCTCTTGATGATACAAATCAATTTCAATTCTATTTTAATGAATGGTAAAAGGAAAAGAATAAAAGTTGACTTAAAAAAATAAATCTCGACTAGCATTTCCTTATGCATAATCTTATTTTTACAAAGTCTCAAATGATAATCTTTATTGCCAAAACTTATTTCAAAAACATTTTATAACTAAAAGAAAATATAGTGCATAGATTTAACGTCTCCATCAAAATAAAATCTTAATATTTCTCAAATCCAAAAATTTACAATTTTGGAATGATAGAATATTATTTTCATAATTCTGAATGAATCACTTGTACAATAATGAGTCATTGGAGACTTACCATGATGTTTATCAACTAAAATATCTGGTTGGAGTACGTTGCCTTGTGGTGCCCAGTCACCTGTTTCATCTCCCTTCAAAGTGTATGAAACAACTAAATGGCCACGACTGACATCAACCCTTTGCTCTTGCTGTGATTGAATTGGTGGAGCCTTTGGATAAGGAGTGGGTGCTATGTCCTCAACAAGAGCTGGGGCTAAGTTCCTTCTCCTCCTCACAGCCATTGCAGCCACCAAAGTCATGGAGCATAGTGCTAAGAGGGCACCCAAAAGAAGGGCAAGTAAAGGAAGGGCACCCATTGCATTTGCTCCAGCTGCACTAACTGATTCTAAAAAAAAATAAATTAAAGATGTATCTTAATTTCAGAAAATATTCTATTATAGATTGATTTTACAAAAGAACACATTCTATGAAGATGAAGAGTATTAATTGGTAAAAAAGAACATTGAATAGTCTACTCTCTCCATAGTTTACTAATGAATTGATTTAAATTAATGGTATCCTTAAAAATTAGAGGTTATTGTAACAGCATTCTGTTGTGTTCAAATATCCTAAATCTTAGGTAATGGAGGAAAATTAGTTGAGAAATCCAACACTGAACAACCACAATAAAATGATCCAAAAAAAATGTAAATGGATGAACCGTATGAAATATAATGTTTAGCTTTTGTAGCCCATGATATAAAATTTTTTAAGCTGATTTCTTAAAGCCCAGACCTCAGTGCATGAAATACCGTATTTACTTAGTGTTAAGCATGAGGCATTATTTTGAAGCTAGAAGAATGGATTCAGATGAAAAAATAAAAATAGGATTAATAATGCACCTTGAAATAGGATTGGCATTATAATTTTTATGAAAGCACAACAAATTGCATAACTGTTCATTTGATAGACAAATATTATGAAACTTATATCTTACATAGTCAACTCTACCATGAAAATAAAGGTATTTAGAAACAAGGAGTCCTTCATTTTGGAACAAGACTTACTTTATGAAATAGAATGATAAAAAATTAAAATGTATTTTCATGAAATTGAGATTGAATTTAGATTATTAATTGATACTAAAGTAAATAGAAAATTCCACTATTTCACCCAGATTAACTTGCAAGCTAATGAAATGTATGGTTTCAGTAAAACTAATTCTAACGTAATGAGGAGAAAATACTATTATAGATTATACATTTAATGAGAATTCTAATATTTTCAAATTATGAAGCAGTGTACGGGTTTTGCAGCCATTAAAAAATTATTATTATATTTGGAGGGGTAGGATTATCATGTTTTTTTTAACATTTGAATGACTGTTTTAGTTATCTTAGAAGTAGTAAATTCATTTAATTATTGTTATACTATATATATTTATATAGAAGAATTCTCAATTTGGTTTACATTAGGCTTTAGTTTAACCTTTTCATTATAGTTTCAAGATCTTAACTTAAATGTTGATATACAGAGATCATAATGCCATATGACAGCAATACTAGCCAGTTTGGGCAATATATAAAGAAATAAGAATTTATTTGAGTTTTAGACGATAATTTCAATTCTGCAACTGAGAATTCACTTTTAAGACCCTACCAGTTCGTTCCTCTGCATCCCATAAGGAAACATCCTCTAGCACGGTAGGCTCACTCCGCCCTTTTGCATTAGCAGCATATAATACTATCCTGAGCGAAGATCCTGGAGAAAGATCTGTAAGCCGGAAGAGAGGGGAATCTGTCTTGGTTGCATTGAGTCGAAGACGCATGGAACTGGAGTCATAGGCTTCCAAGAGGAATGCCTGTGGTAGGCCACCATCAAATCCAGGGGAGCACTCAACCTCTGCCCATTCTGCACTTCTGTTACCCACACTGCAATTACTCAGAGGTGAGGGTCTTGCTGTAATACAAAAAGATGATCCGATGAATTATTAAGACTCTCATTCTGATACTATAAAAGTAAAATGATCATGATCATTTACTTGAAGATTCAGACAGACAGATAGACTTCTATACAGTTTACTTTTATCATTCGTTTAGGTGGTATCTTAAACTTATTTAAAGTTTTGACGAAAAAATTGAACGTTAAAAGATTGCTTATTACTTTATTCCAGTAATAGTTACTTCAACGAAAAATGAGATTAGTAAGTTAAATATAAATACATTAATGATTTATTTATAAAGTTAAATAGTATAAAATTCAGCTCCAACAAACGAGTTAATGAAATGAGAACCAAACATCCTACAGTTTCATAATAATTCATCGTACACATGTTGTAAACTGGGCTTCAAATCTGAGGAAGAATGGATTTAAATTTCTATGAGCTTATTATAATATTATGGTCATATCTTTGAGTATATTTTTTAAGCCTGCGCACAATTTTATACGATACTCTGTTGATGTGGATACGGAAGATTACCTGCTAATTGAAGGTAGTCTTATTAGGTCCTAGCACTATATCTAAACGTATCCCATGAGCCTCTCGGTGTATCCATAACTTTTGCGCTTTAGGACATAGTGTGAGTAAACAAGTCGAAGAAAAACTTGTAAGGTGAAGAAGCTTGAGCTAATGAGACAGCGTGTTTTTTAGTGAAGATAGTGATTATATCTGCGAATTTATCACGTGCGGTAATTTATCTCTTACACGAGATTTTGTGAATTTATTGAGACTGAAGTTGGGTGAATGATTATTGAGAATGAATAAGGTGTATTTTACTTCTATTTGATTTAGCTTGCATTTGACGTAAAATTGTATTTTTTTGAACTTCACTTTACAAAGCGTTTGAAATTATACCATGTTTCGTGACGAATGACTCATATCTTGCTGAAGCTATTACATAATGTTACAAATTTGCTTTGAATTTCGTTAGGCGTTGATCAGGTTCAAATGCAGCTACGACGAATTCTGCATTAGTTCCGCTAGTAACTTTGCAGATTATGGTGTTAGCGTTGTTATTGTTCAATATCAATCTTTTGGTACGTGGAGGTTGTTTACTCATTTGAAGAGCTTATCCTGCGGATAATGAAGATGTTCATAAGTGTAGTTAAAATCCAAGTCGAATCATACCTGCTGGTACCACTTGGAAGAGGCATGGCGTTGTCTGCTTTCCGATTGAATTTGATCCGGAGCAGGAGAGAGTGCCGTAGTCATGGTCCGATGTCGGAGTGTATGCGAGCACGCTGTAAGTGCCATTCGAAATGTGCCTGCCGGCGGAGACCTCGAAGCCCTCACCGGAGTTGCTGAACTGCCAAACGAACGCCACGTCCGATGGGTCTGCAGCCACTTCGCATTTGACGCTGAGGTTCTCTTCGAGGGAAGCTCCAACGACCACAACTCCCGAGAGACTTCCTTCCATTTCAGAGTGGCCTCCGGAAGCACACACTGGTGCAACTGGTCAAAGAGATAAGCGATTAATTTCAAAGGTAAACGAAAAAGAAAAAAAAAACTCTTTCGATGAGGGACTATTACCTCCTCCTTGAGGGCGCTAAGTTTTGAGGAGATAATAGTACCTCTTTATATTTCCATCTATATACTCTGTAATATTTATATGCTGTTAGTGGTGATTTACGCTATACATCTACATAAGTACCCTGCAAGCCGCCTTTCGGCGTGTGGCAGGGGGGAAAACGTAAAGATGTATGTAATAAACGTAAGGAAAATTGAAAAGGTAAATAAAAACTCTTGAAAACATGAAATCTAGGTATAGAAGAAAAAGGGAAGGGTGGTTGGTTCGAGAAGTCGGGCGGCTTTTCTCATAGTTCAACAAAAGTGAAAAATAACGATTAGGACTTGAACCTAGCTTCCCTACTTGTCGGGCTGGTATTTTATTTTTCACTTACGTCTAACTTTACGCAAGGAATCCTTATGACGCAATTATCTCCCACAGAATTTGGATATTCATTAGCTCCACCGATTTAATTTTTCAAAACTAATTGAAATATGCTGCAAAACTTATTTGATATGTAACTTAAACGTACCCAAATATAATAATATCTTAAAAGTGAGTTAAGTTGAGTTTTGGATCAAGTGAAGGGATTCGTAAGTTTTTCGTACTTCCTCTGGCATACTTACATTGCACCCTTAGGCGTACTTGGTCGCTGGAAGAATCCCCCTCAGAATTAGCAGCTATACAGCGGTAGTATCCAGCTTGATGTCTCTTAACACCTTGCAGCACCAAAGACGATGTGCTCATAATTATGCCAACAGAAGTATTTTGCACCAATGGTTGTCCCTGTATAAAAAGTTAGACATCCTGTATTGTTATAACGGTTGAAATGAAGTATTTTTATTAATAAGTAAAAAACATACAATATTTTGTACTTGCCAACATGGAATTTATTGGGCACTTGAGATTCAATTTATTCTTGTATTTTATTGCATTTGAATGTTTTGGAATTTAAAATCTGTAGTTAGATCGATGCTACATAATTTATGAGTAGAACCTCTAGAATCGCTTGTAGAAGTATGTAAGTACGAGCGTAAGCTACAGCTACAGAATGATAATGAGCCAGAATTGAATGCGAATGAATTTCATGAATTGAATTGTTAAATATATATGTACGCAACAAACTTACTTAATGATTGATTCTTACTTTCATCTGGTTTGATGTTGATGTTGTCCTTTCTTTTGATATTTCATTTTGATACTTAAATATTTTCCTCATAGAAAAACGTGATTTTTAAACCGTAATCCGTGAAAATTGTCATTGTTTTATGACGAAAGATGTTTCTTGATTCGAAATATTTGTATCGGAAATGAAAGCTACCGAGAAATATTCGCTACCAGCACAGAATTGCATATAATCATTCGAACTTTCGCCAAAGTCTGCCAACCTACTACAGGTACAATCATTCATTGCAGACGTGTTCCACGTGGGCGATTTTTTTTCGAGTCCCTCTCCAAGAATCATTTCGCAGTTCGTTGCCGAACGCGGCTGAAGTTTCGACTGGAATCCGTAATTACGAACTGAAGAAATCGCTCGTCGCCGCCATTTTTGCGAAGGGGCCTCATAACGGAAGAGCACTTGAGTGCTTTATTACACAGGACGGGCGAAGTGGGCTTCGATTCTGGATTGGAGAGTGACGTGTCTGTTCGGATCGGACTCCGGTTTGAGATACGCTTTATATTAGTTACGCGAACCTGGATATTTCGCAATACTTTTTAAGGTATCGGACGCTCATGAATATATGCGAATCTTTACTTTGCGAGATGAAAGTTGGGTTTTACACTAATTTAAATACTGAATCTTATAATTAGATCTTATGGATGACAATGTTAAGAATGTTTCGTAGAAAAATTGCAAAATATTACTGATTGTTAATTCTGCGGATATTTATTTGTTAACCCTCGGTAACGCTTAGATATGCGTTTATTTCACATTAATCGCCTTATTATTTGATTGGTTAAGTAGAAAAACAAACGAAGTACACATATGCGTGTTGATTTGGTGAATGCAAGCGACATATTTATTCCGTTATTGATGTGACGGAATAGTGAATCAGAGCTTAATTCTTCGTGTTGAGGTGCATGAGATTGGTTGATTGGATGGTTTATTTGTACATATATTAACAACAATAAGTTTTTTGTGCAGATGAAATGTAAAATGATTTTATTCCGGAACACGAATGGAATCTATGGGAGTTCGAGGTTGAAGTTACGACGTCTAAATTAACTGATTTACGATTAAAGAAATACAGAGCATGTGTAAAATTCAAAGGTTATGTATTCAGAAATATAGGTTGGAAACTATTCTATTTATAATGAAATTGATTTGAAACATTTTATTTGAAGAACAAATGAATTTTATCCAAACTTGTAATCCATTTAAACAAAAATAATTTTTAAATATTCGGCTGGAAGAAAATTACGTAATTCTTGGTAGGTGGAATGAATTCCGTAGTGTTATTCATCCTGGATCTCTTATTCATCGTGATAGTGGCTGATTAGGATTTATTCAAGGGTTATTTTCCTCGACTCCTTCATCTAAAATAATTGGAATCGCTTCATAGTCATGGCGGTGGAATGAACATCGAAACGTATCCCGTATCTTGTTTCTAAGGAGTCGTTTACAGCTGCAGAAGGCATATTTTAATGAGGTTCTCAAAAAGCAGGGTAAATGGGACTCTACCACATGTATGAGTGCATGTATATTCATACGTGCAGAATCATACATGCCCTCTAGTGAGCGTCGCGAATACCGTGGCTACGTAAAAATTAAATTCGGAATCCGAAAGGTGGTTTTTAATTAGGGATAAAGAGGGAAAGTGGCCGGGCTGAATGAGTGCTTCATATTGAGGATTCAAAAGGAATATTCAAATTCGGAAATGCATCCTTCAAATCGTTGGTGGGCTCAAAAGGGAGACGAAAATAGCTATTTTAATTATGATTTTTGATGCGAGATGTTTATGGAGATTCGTGCTCAGTCCAACTTGATTACGTACTGCCGATTTTTTTGTCTCGTTGAATTTGTTTGCTACAAGTTAAGTGAAAAAATTGATCTACTACAATAGTATAATTATAATTAATAATAATAATTTATTAGACGTATTCGTTTTATTTCGAAAATTTATTAGAGTTTGATCATTTGAAAACATTTGGCCTAATATTGATCATTTGAAGAATCATAATTTTAAATTAACTCTTATTTCTTGGATAAGTTTATTATACCTGAGATTTAGAAGGTCATAGAAGAATGGTTATATTATCAAAATAATTGAATCGCGTGTACCAACTATATCTCGTTAAATTAGATAATATTCCCATTATTAATTCCCATAATTAATTATAATATTCCCATCCATATTGTCACAATATTTAAGGTATTGAATATCGTTTGATAAGTAGAATCATTAAATCGCTTTTTTATTTTGATAAGTTTCGTAAATACTTACATCTGGTTTCTCGGAAAGTTATGGTACGGAATTTTAGATGTACGTATTTTTGTGTGAAATGCTTTGAGTTCCGTTCTTTCGCTATGGAATTAGATAGGAAGATGATAGGAATTATGGACTAGAGACAACTTAATTCCCTCCTATTTTGAAAATGGTAAGGAAAGGGGCAAAGTATTTTATTCTGTGGATTTACGAGTACAAAAATTTTCTTTTTGGATGATTGACTATTAGACTGGAGTGGAAGAAATTCGTTAGTATATATAAGTAAGTAATAAGCATGACGTTACTACATTTAAACAGGGAAAGGTTGATTGCAAATACTCTTTCATGAATGAGGAGTTAAGTAAATTAGGTTTATCCTTATCGAATTGTTGTAGCCTCTATACAACTATGAATTTATTGTCAGGGAATCAGTTTTTCACTTTAGTTTTTAGTGTTAAAAATATGTGGCAAATTTTGTCATTTTGTTTTAAACTTTTCTTTGTAACTCTTCCTATTTTCTTTTTCCGTCACAACAATGACGATTACTACCACTTGGCTCTTTATAACTTATTGTAGTCGAGAGATTATAAGTATCAATTAATTATAGTTATAATAATTATTATTAATCATTGATTAGATGTGAAATTTCAGTTTTGATTAAAGTACTAAAAATATTGTTTGAAAACAGGTAATTAAGTCAAAGTAATTATTAATATTCTCTATCTATATTTACCATTTTTTATATCATCAGTTTTGCCAGATGAAGTTTTTGTTATCAAGAACTTGGAGATTCCTTGGGCTTGAATGTAAGAATAGCACAATAGCATTCTATGGAAGAAGGTTATCACTGGTTTTCTACACTCCTATAATAAAAGGTTATCTCTTATTTTAATGAATCTTCCTGATACAGACGAGATTCTTTGAAGTGATTGGTTTTGGAGACACGTCAGATCGGATTTTCGTATCGAAAATGTCATAACAGACTCAAAAAAATCGATCAGAAAAATCAAATATCGTATAGATATGAATTTAGGCATTCGAAAAATGTAATCGCGAACTTTCAACGAAATGCACCTTCAAAGCGAGACAGTGGTGTTTGCGTCCAAAATATCCTCAGGTCATCCGCGGCATTCGGACATCAAGGCGAACTGTAGGGAAGAGATCAACCCACGCGAAATGCGGTGGGATCCCAAATTGCTTCACACACACACACACTCCATCCCACTCCGCTTCGAAATGCCACCGAAAATTAAATAAAAAACCGGAGCGGTAATGTTTGGATGAGGGGAGAGAGGCAGGAATTTGATTTCAGCGCTAAAACGTACGCTACGAACAGCATCACCTACTGCACTGAAAGATGCCATTGAAAACTCGCGACGCAAAGGCCGTACTTTATGTGGATTGAATGCTGTCCGTTCGGAGGCATCGGCTCGGAGCGCAAGGAAGGATGCGTAATGTCAAAGGACGGATTTATAAGATGTCTTCTAAAGAGGACTCGTTTACACGCCGTTTTGCCCTTTACGAATAGTGATGGATACATGACGAATGAATATAAAGAATACGCGGCTTTTTAGCTTTACCGCATGACGATTTATTTAGCGGTCTACGTATGTTTCGATGTGTCAAGTAAGGTCTGATGATTAGTCGAGGTTAGGGTGAGGATAAAAGTTGTGTGTTCTTTTTATCTATTCGTCATTACCACCTACTACAAGGTATTTTCAGAGTCTATTGATTGTCGTGGATGTATCTTTAGATGAATTAGTGGGATTTTTAATTTTAGAAGCTCCCGTATTTACTCACCTTCTGGAAAATTAGCCATGTAATATTTTGTATGGGCGATGATAACCTAAACGTAGATTCAACTTAAATTCTCAGCTGGAAGGTTAAAAATTAAATTTAAATGCCTCTTTATGGAAATCAGTTTTCACAGATTTATTATTTTCATTTTCACTACGGTATTGTATCCTTCTATATTATTTACTGTTATATTTTATATACTAAAGAATATTCGTTGAATTCACTCGAATACATTTTTATGTTTATGACTCATGATTATTTCTCTGATCTCTCTTAGATTATGGGATAGGAGTCGATATGTTGTAAATTAACAATACCCTTCGTTACTAGTTATTCAATAATAGCAATTCAGCGCAGTAATTCTGAAGTTTGACTTCCGAATGAATGAAGATTTGTCGAAATTGAATCAATTCATTCAGATACGTTGAGAGCTTGAAAATTGTAGATTTATGTCAAACATTTGCGTAGTGTTTTTAATTCATTGAAGTGTCGTCTCTAAGGTTGATTTGGATAAGAATAAATTTTAATTAATATTAAATATTACGTATGGATGTCTTATGGAATTTATAAAGAAATCGTTCTTTCAAATCGAAATAAATATGACTATGAACGGTGAAGCCCAAAGTGATATTATGTATGTATAATGTATTTAACAGCGTCGTTAAGTATGAACAATTTTGCTATGATATATTTAGTAAAACTAATGAACACTTAAAGAAATATCTTTTAATCGATATCTAAGTTAATATGCTATGAGGAAGTATATGAAAAAATTTTCAAAGGAAGCTATACATAGAATTTTTTAATATTTCCTATAAAATCGCGTGGACATTTTTATCCATGAAAAACAAAATGCAGAGAAGCAGATAAAAAGAGGTATTTCATGGATCCGTTAAGTATATTTACGTTGTTCCAGCATAGCATTCTACGTCGGAATGGAATCCTAGCGATTCAATAAAGATCTCCGTATGCTACGTCAAAAAAAAAAAGCCTTACGAAGAATCCTTTTGTCGAATGACATGTCACAAACAGTCAAAATAGTTAATAACAGATCAATAAACTGCGTATTCTTTACGAGGATAGACGTTCTCCCGCTGTTCCTCTTTTTTATGATGTTACGAGGAAAGTTTATTCTGTTCGTGATGGCGTTTTAAATAAACAGAAAGCAGAAAAGAATTCGTTTCTTTTTACAAATCTCTCGGTTCTATTTCTGCGAATACTGTGTCAACCATTTATCGATGTCACATCAGAAAAAGTTAAGCTTCCGGTCATCACGTGGCACTGGCATTTCTCTTTTGCTGACAAACGATTTCAAACTTCAAATTCCGGGGAAAGATTTATTCCTTTACTGGAGGAAATTATTTCCCCGGGTATTACTTTCGGAATTCTATTTTCTTGATTCGAGTAGTCTAAATAAATCACGTTTCAAATCCAAAAGATCTTTGAGAAAGAACTAGGAGTAAGGTATCTAGGAAGTTTTGGCTTCTAAAAGAAATAAGGATAACAAACAAAAATGTACGAAGTTGTTTTTAGTTAGCCATTTTCTAAAGATAGTCTCTGAAAATGCGCGATTTATGTTTTTTCGTAATTGTTGCTCTCAATCAAAATTACAACGTCAAAAGAAATAGCGTATTATCGCAATAATGTATTGTAAATAGCAACTGCACTCTCTGTAAACATTATGAAAAATTATGGTGAAACAGTAGAACAACTCAATTTTTAATTTTGGAAATGAATTACCTCTTATAGAAGTTTGAAAGTTATAAAGCGTTAGAAAATCCCAGTGCGAAAATATTTTATACCAGCCGTTGTTTCTTTAATAGAAATTGTCTACTAGGAATGAAAGCAGAGAGCTTTGTGTTTATAAAGGAGAACTCTATGTACTTTTCCGACAGAAAAAGCGGAATAATAAAAACTAATTATATTTTTACCGGTCCTTAAGAAGAAAAAGAAGGTCCTCTCCTTTAAAAATGAATTTCCTAGAATGGATAGAAATATTTGCTGGAAAAGTTATTTCTAGGAATCTTGCCAAAGAAATAATTCTTATACCTTTCTTTCCTTGAATTCTCTGTGCCCTTCCGAAAAACTTTCGCTTAGATAAGACAAACCTTAACCTCTTAGAAAGTACTCACAATCTCTACTTCTTTTCTACCATGACCTCCCACCATCTCTTTTATTTCGTTCTTCCCTCACATAAAACCCTTCTTTCTATCTTTTTCCCCTTAAGAACCTTCATTAAATACAATTTCTACACCTGACGATAGCTGCAATGTGATAAACTTGTAATGCTTCTAAAATTCAATCTTAGATAATGATTATTCTTTAGTATAAAATGTAATCGATTGATATATATCCTAACGCAATCAATATTATCAAAAGGAAAATTATCGAACTTATAAAATAAACTTACGATAATTTACGAATACGAATGATGAAGAGGGTAAATGGAGAATTGTTTATTTTAGGGATGGGTTCCATATTGTCGCACGCACAAGCACTAAGGACCTTCTCACGCCTCCCGCGCTCAGTCCTTACTTTCCCGCTTGTCGACACGCTCTCTCGCGACACACCGTTCTCACTGTCTCGGCTCTCGTCACTCTTACTGTCCCGTTACCCTTGCCCCCGGGTCTCTAACCCTGCCGCCAGGATGCAGCACGGGGGCGTCAGGCGACAACCGCGACACTCGGCCTCTCCTGACGCACCACTCGTCCCGAGTGGTACTATCGCACGATTGTCATCCCTGGTACTCCTAGGTCTCTGCTCCTGCTGCTGCCAACCGCCTTTTTCTTCTTCGCGTCCATCTTTATCCTCCTTATCTCCGTCGCCGTCAGCGTCCACTCCATCGCATCTCCTTCTCGTTTCCATCCACTCCTCCGCCGTCCACCGGCCTAGTACATGGTAAGGGATGGGCCACGATAGGCCATAGGAGCGCGATCTGTGGTGGTGTCCTTGCATCCGCGGCATCCCGCTTACCCTATGGTTGGCTTGGCTCGATGCAGGACGTGAGCGGCCTCTGTTGTCACCTCTTGGGCACGTCCTTCCTCCACTCTGGAACTTTTCATAGGTAGGCTGCTGGTGCTGCGAGGACTGCCGATGGTGATGGGTTGACCTCGTTCCGGTTCCTTTGTGTTCTCCCATGGTACACGGCTCGTAGCCTGCAGAGTCGGGGGGGGTTTCTGCCGTATTCGGTGTAATCCAGGGTCTGAGGATGGTGATAGGGAGGTCTCTGCTGTCTATGGTCAGATCGGTGCTTGGTCCGAGGGGACGCATCATTTGAACTGACGCGATAGTGGTGCCTGCCTTCTTGGTTGCAATGTCTTCCGCTAGAGGCATGAATGATCTGCAGAAGCTCTTGCCGCTGGACGGAGCCCGATCTCTGTTCTCTCCGCCTGCGCTTTCCCCCGTTCTCATGCTCCTCCAAGGCCTCTTCTTTGCCATTTTCATCCTCGTCCAAGTCATCTTCTTTGCCATTTTCACCCTCGTCCAAGTCCCCTTCTTGGCCATTTTCATCCTCGTCCAAGTCCTCTTCTTTACCATCTTCATCCTCCCCCAAGTCCTCTTCTTTGCCATTTTCATCCTTATCACCTTCAGCTGCATCTCCATCACCAACAGATTTCCTCTTGGTGCTAGCGGTGGTTTCTTCAGAGTCTCTATTCTCTGCAGACATCCTTGCTTTTTCATCTCCATTTTCCTTCGGAGACTCAGCGCCTCCGGAGCCGTCCCCACCTTCGGCTTTCGATGACTCTTCGGTCTTTTCAACCTTCTCATCAGCACCCTCTTCCTCTGCTGGTTCTTCTTTCTCTCGTCTATCTTCTTTCGCATCTTTTGCTCCCTTTGCCTTCTCTACAGGGGCTTTTTCTGCAACCTTAACTGATGGTGCTGCAGCCATAGTTTCTGTATCGGCTTTACCTTCCAATGTCTCCTCTGTCGCTGCCTTCTTGGCACCCTCACGTTTCTTAAGAGCCAGTTTCTTTTGTTTCCCTCTCTCTTTCTTCTCCTTCTTCTGTGCAGCAGTTTTGACGGTACTAGTCTCCTCAGCAGCTTCCTCTTCGTCCCCTGCCTCTTTTTCTTCTTTCTCTGCTTCTTTTGTCTCCTTCACTCTTTTTGCTTTACTCTTCTTTTCTTCCATCTCAACTTTATGTTCTTTTTCAGCCCCTTCTGTTGCTTCCTCCTTCGCACCACCTGAGTATTCTACGGGTAGTTCTGCCAGCAACTTATCAAGATCTTCATCATCGTCATTATCTTCCTTCTTCTTTTGGGCTGCAGGTTTCTCGGAGCTGACTTTCACTTCCTCATCACTAATCTCAGCCTTAGGTTTCTTGGCTTCCTTCTCCTTTTTGCCATTCTTATCATCCTTATCAATAGTTACATTTTCTACTTCCTTCGTCGGATCTTCGATATCATCGTCCACTTTCCTTTTCTCCTTTTCTTTCTCCTTTGTAGGCAGTTCCTCCCCATCTATGGTCGGCTCATTCTTATCTTCATCTTCTTCTTTTCCCTCGACCTCCTCCTGGTTGAGCCTCTTCGTCTCCATCTCTTCCCTCATACGAGCCTCAAATGCAAGCCGCGTCTTGAACGCTTTCCTGATGCCCGCTGACCACTGGTCCCAGTCGCCGACCAACGCGATTCCTAGCGTTTTCTGCCAGGATTTGGCAGTTCCCATCAGCCTATAAACGGCTGCCCGGAGCTTCTCTCCCGGACCCCAACCCGCAAGGTAGCCAACACTCTCGATTTTCCTGATCCACTTATCCACGTCTTCCTGCGGACTCCCCGAAAAAGAGGGAATGCCGACCACGCTGGTCCAACTCAGCGGTGGAGGCGCTGCCGACGCAGGAGCGGGCGGCTTAAGGGTCCGAACCAACTCCCTCATTGCTTGCATAAGCAACCAGACGTCCGCCCCCACTTCTCCCATTGCGCGTCCCAAACCTTGCCTGAGGTTAACGACCCTGGAAGGACGCCCAAGGGAAAGCGCGCGAAACGGGGAAATAAAAAACGTGGACCACGAAATGTAGGGCCAAAAACGATAAAAAAACTAGAAAACACGGGAAAAGCAAAAAAAACACTCCAAATAGCTTTCCGATGGGATAGATTTTCGCGGATAACGATTCTTCCGAACTAAGCCACACGTGCCGAACACGCCTTCGCAATGTCCTCTCGATTGAGAATTTAAAAGAAAACGCACAAAACGAACAACACAAAAAAAACAGTGACAAATTTCACAAGCGTGATGCCGGCCCAATCCCGCCTCTGACACCAAATTATGTGTCGCACGCACAAGCACTAAGGACCTTCTCACGCCTCCCGCGCTCAGTCCTTACTTTCCCGCTTGTCGACACGCTCTCTCGCGACACACCGTTCTCACTGTCTCGGCTCTCGTCACTCTTACTGTCCCGTTACCCTTGCCCCCGGGTCTCTAACCCTGCCGCCAGGATGCAGCACGGGGGCGTCAGGCGACAACCGCGACAATATTATAAAATAAATTTGATATAATGTTAACCGTAACTTGGTGGAAATCCTTATTAAAATTAAAATAAATACGACATTTTAAAGAAGAAAACGATTGCTTAGTATAGTTCTTTCTAAAGGATGTCGTATCCCTTTGTATATTAATTTTATATTAAATACGTCTCACTTTTATTTAATTTAATTTTTTATGAGTTCCATATTTATAAAAGTCAACTAAGTCATCGTGAGGAAATAATTTTTATAAGTAAGGTTTATATCAAAAAAAGAAAATGACCAAAAAAATTGGTTGGTAAGAGAGAAGGAACGTTTGCGTATAAGTCACTTCCTTTGTTCTTCCGGTGGATTTCCAGATTCAAATATGCATCACCAGGGAGCTCTAGTGTCGATGCAAATCGCAGCGCTGCTACCTCAGCCATACAACCATCCATTTCCGAAAAGCGGTGGCATAAAATACATCGAATTCGGAAATGAATTAATTAACGTATTTCCGCAAGTGGTTCCCCTACCCATCCGTCGAGGGATTCGCGAAAGAGCGTTTCGGCAATCCAGGACCGCTTCAGGCACGTGTACCTCACTTTGACGCGTCTACCTCTCCAGGCAACCAAAATCGGAAACAGATGTGTGCCTCATAAAGGATTTTTCGCGAACCCGTTTTTTGTCCCCGCGTGCGTATCCGAGGACGAATTCGACAAAAAAAAAGAACGTCTAGGAATTTGATCGAGGATCCGGGGTTATTGCTCAGTGGAGTCCCCTAGCGAGCGACTCGAGAAGTACGCAGGAAAACGAATGAAAATCTCTTCCCCGCCGAAGGCTGTGAAAAGATCTCAATGTTCGTGCCATGTTCAATAGAGCAGCTCTGTACAGCAGCCGATTTGAAAGGGGAGTTTTTGCGCAACGCTGGGGTTTTATGAGAAAGGAGAGGTATTCCGAGTGTTGTTATTTCGGCGAGACGAGAACCGCCACCAGAGAAAGAGGGCTATGAAAGAGGCGGATAAGCGAAGCCCGGAATGAGTTATGGATGAGGAGATCGTGTTTCGAAAGCGTTATGCTATTTAGCGATCAAGGGTTTATTATATTTTTTTTCCGCAACAGTTTATTCCCTTCTCACGACTCCTTTTTGGAAGTATATTACGTCTGAAGAGATTGTGTAACGTTTATGGAGAAAAGATCGTTGTTTACGAGCGTTTATTTTTCTCGCGGATCGGGACTACTTCGTTTCCAAGGTAATGATTCGAGAGGGGAGGTGGAGTAAGGGCTGTGAGTGCGGAGTAAATTCAGGAGATGATTATCGCTGAGTAGTAATGTTCGGAGAGTAATTTTTGAGGGAATCAAAGCAGTTTCTGAAATATCCTTAACGCGTTGACGACTGGTTTTTTTCTCTCGTAGATTGTGTGCGGTAACGCAGCGAGGTTTTCAGTTCTCGTGGTTTAAAATTTGAAAAGGGATTTCTTTGGAATTATTCGCCTACACATGGAAATCGAGTGATGAAAGTGAAGTGTAATAGGGAATGAATGTTAGGATGATAAAAATGAATTAGTAGGAATATTGTTTTTAATGACATCAAAGTTTTCATTTTTATCGAATTCTCTCTCTTAATTTTGCGAGTTTTGTTGGTGTCTTGCACAATCTTATTCATTAAAATTCTTAGTTTCGTACATATATAACGCTATAACAATCCTATTTAGTTGAAAATAATTATCAATCAATGCGATTATGAAATAGAAGTCAGTCAGATTACAAATTTGTAATTTCTTTTCGGTACTGAGTTATCTAACTTGTCTTCACACTGCAATAAATTTACTAATATTTGGAAAATTTACACTTTCTAAATAAAATATATTTCAAAGGATACATCGATGCAATTTATATTTATATGTCTCTAATGAATCGAAAGAGATTTTTTTAAAGTTTGGCGTAATCATATTAGTTCTTATAATGCTCCTTCAATGAATTTCCACTTCATTGATATATTTAGAAATGAGAAGATTCATGAAGAGTATGAAAAATGAAACATGACTAATTAAAATATATTTATTGCCATTCAAAGCAAATCAGGGATGGGATGAATGATAATATAAAATTGTACTGAAAACAACGAGTTATCCTAAAAAAATACGTATAATAGAACAAACACGGAAAATGGAATAGCACTGGAACCTTGTATTCATGGATTGAAAGATTATCTGCGTAATAATTCGACTTACTACTCACGTAACAATACGTTCATGAGTACGAAAAGTGAAAATTTATCCTCCCAACCCGTTCTATAGATTCATTCGGAGATCCTAGATTTATTTGGACTCCTCCGCAAATCCCTCAAAATACGGGAAATCTCTTGTACGGGAAGGATAGATGCTTCGGCACCAGAGCTTTCGCGGATAAAAGAGGGTATCTCTTGTCACCACCGCTTTCAATATTGTCTTTTACGCCTTGAGCAATTAAATCAGGGAAAGTGGGAAAGAGAAGGGACGCGGTGAATGCAAATAAGTCGGAGCACGAAGAAGTAGTCCATTGAAAAGGCGAACGAGAGAGGGAAGTAGGGGGAGCGTGGTGAGAGTGGTCCCCTAAGGGATGATGCACATCTCCGCTGCTTATTTAAACTGCCATCGATCATAGGCGCTATTCCCAGAATCCATTAGCTTACCTAAACCACTTCCAGTGCCTGTATCTTCACTCCCCCTTGCTAACTTTCCCCACTACATCTTAGATGCCAATGTTCCTAAGCTCTTAGCGGGGGTTATATTTATACTCTCTCTTACTGATACGTTTAAATGCGCAAATTTTCGCGTATTCACGTATGTGATGTATTTGTGAGGGATGTGCATTCAAAAATGTTCTGTTTGATAGTATCAATTTAGTATCACTACGTAGTTTAGCTGTAGATAATTAGAACGTACTTTTCGAGGCAATTCTTTTTATTCTTCGTTGATTATTATGCACATACATTCTTTTTAATATTTATTCTACACACAATAGGTATTTTAAAGGATGTATGTGAAAGAAATTTTAACTTGAGTAAGAGTTCGTATGTCATTTTGTTGTACGTTAATTCAGCGGTTAACTTTTTGGTGTAACTTTTTGAATTCGCCTAACTTGTATAGCTCAAGGTATCGTTCATAAATAATTTCAAATTTGCACGAAGTAATAAAGATTGTATTTTTTATCTCTTATTAATAATTAATTGAAATTGAAACCCGAAAATTTATCCTAATTATTCTTCTGTCACATCGATAATTAAAGAGGAAAGCTTTCTCACAATCGGACTATATTTTTGATTAGAATTTAGAGAATTTAGGACTGGAGAAATATACCAATATCTATTGAATTTATTTAATTTATAGTATATTCATTTTAGTTCACAAGCTTGCGAATATAATTAAAGATAAAGGAGCTTGAGACTTATATACCACTTTATAAAGTCGTATGTGTGACAATAAACTAAGGATTCTTCAGTTCTGCATGATAAAGGAACGTTTTAATATTTTAGTTCTAGTCAATGTGGTATTTTGTGAGTGTTTTTAATTTTAATATTGCGTATTCGTTAGATTGCCAAATGGTGAAATGAAACTCAGATCAAAGCTAGGCTATTATTGCAGATCACGATATCTGGATCGTGTTACACTTACTTAGATTTCAGGTTACTAAAAGAGTTTAATTTATTCATAGCAAATTACTGGCATACTCATATTAAATACTGTTTGCAAAGTATATGTTAACTCAGTTATAATTTAACTGGTAGAAGATTTTATTGAAGCGTTTTAATTCAACAGGATTTTTTCTATCTTGATGAATCGAATGATAATTTTGAAATTTGAAGCTGTAATAATAATTTTAGTAATTTACCTCTTTCTTTTCTTATCTCTCTGAAATTCGACATTAACACAGGTTTTTAAAACATGCAAGAGGGTGTTGTTAATTCGATAGCAGCAATAAGAGGGTTAATAGAATTTTTAAAAATTAATAAAAAAGAATTGAAAAATAATAACATGACTGGGATAGCGATAACGATCCCGGTTCGAATTCATCGTGTACAGTTAATTTAGCTTGCCTTAATCCGGAGAAAAAAGTTCGTGTCCGGAAAGAACGAAAAGTTTGGACTGACCTCGTGTTTCCAGAGGATCTTGTGTTCCTTCGGATTGGCTCTAACTTCACATTCGAAGTAAACGTCGTCTCCTTCCTTGATATCGTTTGGGTTGAGCGATGTTCCCAACTTCAGCGTCACTTGTGGAGGATCTGAAATGGAATCAGGGAATCGTACGTCATACTTACGTCATATCATACGTCATACACACGTCATAAATTAAAGATCAGCTAAAGATGGAAGAAAGTTTTACAGAAATGATGATTAAAAAGTTGTTACTTATAACTGTATTTCACAATGAATTCAATGCAAGCCTTATAGTATAAAGGCTCTTAAATGGATCAGAAAAACTTGTGAAAGTTAATTGAAAATGTTTACAGCTGGCAACATAATTATGAATAATAATATATTTAAGATTAATTGTTCGTTCCAACTTGTAAGTTACTGACATTTGGATAAGTAGATATACTAATTATTAGGAATTATTTAGATGATGATATGAAGACTAGAACTAGAGTCTAGGTGGATTACGATCAACTCGTAAATTATTTATTCTTGGTTATAGTTCATCGGAATAATTCTACCTGTTGATGTATTAGAAGCCAAAATTATTGATGCCTTAACTTATTAATAACAATTTGCTGGTCAGCACAGTAGTTTCTGTAAAAACATTAACCATAGCTCTCTAGAATATTAGAGATATTAATAAAGCTTGTAGCACTTCAATAATTTTAAAGCAAAAAATAAAATTAACGATGACGATTTTGTGTATTCTTAGTCAAATTAAAACGGAGAATAATGTTATAATGATAAGCTATTGTTTGGAATGTTGTTATCTAAGTTATGAATTGAAAATCAAAATTTAATATATTATGTAAATTATGAAAAGCTCTTCAGACAATTATCTTAATATTGTAATGCCACTAATAGATTCTTACGCTAATCTCTTATAAGTTTTGAATACGTATTAGCTAAAAAATAGAATCTTATTATGATAAAATAATCTTACGCCAATGCAAAATTACGTTCAAAATTTTTTACGTACTTACCACCCCACTCGTAGTCTACTCGTCTGTTAAGAGTATGATATATCGTAAGAATTGGTTTAAACTTTTATAATTTTCGATAATTTTATATATATTTATAAAAATATTTTTTTGAAAATTTCGCGTCGTTCATATCCATCAAGTGCTCGAGACGTAATCCGAACTGAAAATTTAGTCACTTGTCTCATCCCACTCAATGCGACTGCGTTGTATCTTTTCATTGATCCCATTTTTCTCTTAATACACAAACGGTACTCACAGAGAACATTCAGCGTGATGATGTCCTCCATTCCCGAGGAAGCTATCGACGGATTGTGGGCGTGGCATTTCAGTTGGTGTCCGTCATCCTCCGGATTGGGGGTGAAGTTCAAGGTGCTCACGGCCAGGGTGTCGTTGCCAGATTCATGCCACTGGTAGCGGAATAGATATGGAGAAAAAAATTAGAGGCCACGGAAAAAACTGGGTGTAATAGAACGGAATTTTCGCCACTTTTCTATGATTATGTGCAGGTCAATGAAGTAAGAGATTCGTTTAGATGCAAGTAAGAGGAAAAATTTGCATGGATACTATAACGAACGTGTATTAAATTACAAGGTGAAGGGTAAAGGTGAACGTAGCGTGAATAGTTCATAAGCTAAGAATGAATTTAAGGATTTTACGGATGTGAAAAAAATAAAAGGATCGGGACTCGAACCTAGGTCTCCGAAGGCGTGATTGAATGTTCTGGCAAAATAGCGTAATCTTTAGAGCAATTGACCTGTAATTGGGTGATCCGGTTTTGAGTCCCGGTCTTGTCAGACTTTTTTCACGTTTGCTAAATCCAGGGAGTGTAAAATTACTTTTAATCACATTTCAGGAATTATTTACGTGATTCAAAATCTGTTATATTTAGGGTTTGAAAATAAAATTTCTGGTAACATAAAAGAATTGAATTTATGTCTGCTTGTGTAATACACTTCAATGATATAAGGAGTCCAAAAAGTTGAAAAGCTTAGGAACCACAGAGATTGAACTATTAAGTTTTAATATCATCTGTAATATTTGAATTTGATCTAATGAGAAAGATAGTTTTGAAAATCGAAGGTCATGTAAATATTTTAATAGGTATTTATTATCAACATTCTAAGTACCTCAGAATTATCTAATCGTAGAAATTATATTTCTTTTCTCAGAAAAGGATAATGTCTTTCTAGGGGCGAAGGTAAAATTTATTAGTCTTTCTACATATAGTTTTGTAGTTTAATATTAAGAGAGAGAGATTTTAGTAAAATGAATAGCGAAAGATCTAGAAAATACTTGGCATGTTTAGTTTAAATTCAGTGTGATTAAGCTGCTTTAATAAAGATTAGAATCTAGGTTTTGAAGTTATTTATTGAAACTATTTAAGTAATTTAGAGTAAAATAAGGGGTCATTAAATAGAAGATATATAATACAAGTGTCGTGTAGAAGACAGGAAATTAATCCTTTACTTTTTTACACGTAAATTTTGAATCTCTTTGTCGAAGGACTATGTAGAGATCCCCAATTAAGGTCATCGTAGCTTACCTTGGTCTTTTTCAACTTCCTTCCGTCTTTGAACCAAGAGAACACCGGCCGAGGTTTGGAACCCATCGCTTCACAGGTCAACTGATACTCTTGGTCCGCACGAAGCTGCGTGGGTTTATTCAGGATACGGACTGAGAGAGGGCGAACTGGAACGTAAGGGCTTCCAATTAAATACGCATAAATCTAACGATGCGAGGCAAAGACTATATCCCTAGACCAACATCCCTAAACAGAGAGGAACGTGGGCTACGGGGTTATCCTGATACACCTTAAAAGTGGCATACATCCACTTATTAACATGTTTATCCATCGAAACCGTCTCTGAATTCCGTTAATGTTTTGTGTTTTGACTGATGAACTGAATTGAACTGGTTTCTCTAACGTAATTGACTGTTTATTCAAGTTGGCTTTCGCTTTTTTTCTATATTCTTCTTTGTTTGCTTCTTTTCTATTGTATTCTTTTCTTTGCTTCTCTTCTATTCTATCTGTTATGTAAACACATCTAATTAAGACATATCTTTTTTCATTTCTCATTATAATATCCTAATATTCTAGTCTCTAATCTATTAGTCTCTTGTCTATTCAATCTAATATCCGAATATCTAGTCTCTTTAGTCTCAATTTAGTCCGAAATAAAGACTATTATTATTATTATATGCTCTCCCCTTAGGAGGAAATATTCGTATCATGATATGAATTTTTCGGATATTTAATTTACCATTCTTGCTTCTTTCGCTTAACGTTAGTTCTTTGTTTTTTTTTTCTACGATATTTATTATCTCAAAACTAAACGAAATATTAGGTTACGTTTGTACGTCTTTACGAATTTTATATTAATATAATCCATTATATTTATATGCGATTCAGTGCGTAATTCTGACTAAAAGTTTCCTATTATATTCTTCCGTCACTTATTGTGTTTACAAAATGTTTACAATAGTTGAATTACCTGATAATGAATATTCCGCGATTAAAAATGTATCAGCAGTACGTTGCAAGAAGCATTGAAATTCCCGCAAATTTCGAAACACTTAAGAATGCACAGGGACCCGTAAATCAGTCATTCAGATAATCGGCAGTCTTCCGCGCGCAAAAAAATCGTAAATGTAAAAAAAAGAGGAAGAAAGGCAACTGTGTGGGAAACTGAGGAGAAGAAAAGTCGGCCATTTATGATGTGTCATTTTCACTCGTCTGCTGAAAGTACCTCCGCAACAGCTGGCTGTGTCCTTATCTTCGCCTGATTTACTCACTGGCGACGGTTAACGCCCGACTCGTTTCCAGGGAACTACTTCCCCGGGGCATAAAACAAGGAATAAAACTGTCTGGAAAATGTACGCCGGCACGAACGGATTACGAACTTATATCGACGAAAAATTTTTAACTCCCTTTCACCGCTGGGAATCGCTAATGAGTAGGTGAACTCGCGGCGAATGCTATGCTTCTCGAAACAGGTTCGGAATTAAATGAGAAAAATTCTATTTTGGAATTGTAATATGCCATTTACGGCCTCGAACGCGGGATACGTAACTCTTAACGAGATTGCCGAGTGCTGCGAGTTGAATATCGCCGTTTTTCTTCGCGGATGGAGGTTGCACTCCAAATGTGTTTAATCCAGCTCAACCATCGTAATGTTTTGAGATATTTTTTCGAAGTTTTCAGGAAAAGTATTGGGTCGAGTTGATATTCTTTTGATGAGGAGAGTATTGTATCGTAATTTGCAGCATTGGAATTGAATACATTCATCTGTACCTATTTTTCAAACTTAATTCGAAGGTTTTTATTGGCTTGGAATCGACAAATAAAAATATGGAAGGGATTTGAAATACGAAGATGGTTTGAATTATTTATTTTTTCACTATTTCAGGGAAATATATCACGTTTTATGCTGCGTCAATTTTTCAATATTCTTACTTCTTTATTGTTTTTCACCGTTTTATAAATGAATAATAAATATATATATCAACAATAGTAGAACTTGAATTACTATAATGTATGGTGAAACTTTTCGAAACATTTAAATACGTGTATAAATCCGAATATCTAAGGTAATTAAAATATATTTAAAAATTCGATTCGATATTATAATTTAAAAATATGAAAGGAATATAAAATAAGTTGACTTTTTTCATTTGAAATTTTCATGGTTTTACTATTTAATACGAAATATGTGAACTTCTCTAAGAATAAACGATCTTCGTTTTACAAGAGAGAAAGCTTTGAAATCACGTGATCAAATGACAATCGTTCGTAGATGTCGCCACACGTCATTTCTCAACAATCTTCGTCGATACGTGTATGCATATGGAGAGATGAACATTTGTAGTCATCCCTAAGATTTCAACCCACTTACGGAGCATATCCAATTTGAGGGAGCGCTCGACGGGAAGGGCCAGTTTGGTGTTCGAGGCCTGGCAGCGGAGCGTCGCGTTCAGGTGTTCCCTTCGGATGTGTCTCACCTCGAGGCGGTTCACCACCACGCCTGGGCTCCGCTCCTCCGTCACCCCGTTCACCAGTTTATCTCCGATGAACCAAGAAACCGTCGGAGTCGGTTTCCCTGCGAATATACGTCCAGACGGTCACTACCCTTGTGCGGGAGTTTTTAATCACCTGCGAAAGAACTCTTTGCGTAATTGGATCAAGGCATGGGAGTTGAAAACCGCGTTTCAAATGTTGGTTTGTAACCAAAACAAACGGAATATTCTGTTCGTCCTCAGCAGTAACCACACACTGTGTTTATTGGGCTAAGACTTATGTGAATGCGGAATTTACTCTATTTCGATTAGTTACTTACCTTTTATTCCAAATTTCTGTTACAAGAAACAATTTTATTACATATATCTATTAACAAATACAGCTGCATGCATCGAAAAATCAGTTTTTTATAATTATTTATAATCTTTTATATAATAAATAACAAAATAGTTTTTATTTACTCTTGAATTTTTCTCAATTATTTTATCTCATAATCATAATTTATAATTCATTTTTTATATGAATAATCTTTAATCAAATTATCTATGGAATTTACTGGTCAAAAATTAATAAAATTTTGGATAATATACGTCAAATTACATATCTGCATGGGAAATCTTTCTTTGAGTTACAGTTTAATTACTGTCTGTACCAATAAGGGTTAAAAACGTAATTTTAGAGGTAACCAAAGGTATTTATGGCAGATTTAGTCATAGTACAGGACTTCAGTTGGATTATCAGATAGGAGTATTCGTAAATTTAGCATTCAGTAATATTTCGATGTATTTACGTATAAGTATGTGTTCTTTTTTCTTGCGATAATAGTTATATAAGTGGGTGAAATTATATATACAAAAGCTTGCTAAGTTTTATATAGTTATATGTTTGGAAATAAAAGAAGAGAATATAAACATTTGACTACCATTTAAATGGATGAATATTTCAACACGTAAAGCACCATATTCTGGAATTCTGGCATCAAACTCTGCTAAACAGTGAGGCAATATCGTTCACGTTAACGATCTGCATTTATTCATAGCGAAAAAAAATATCAACGCGCTCCCTTGAGTACATCTGAAAATGAGAATTTACTCGAAAATTTGTTTACAGCCTTCGGAGCTCACCTTTTGAATAGTGAAATTTCGTCATTTCCGAAAAGCTCTTGAGCCCCAGGGAATTGGATGTAAAAATTCGCGTCGATGGTGTTGATCAAATCGAGAGAAAGTGAGTAACGAAATGAAAGCGCCTACGTATGAAGAGAGAGATACGACTATTCATGAGTGATACATGAGAGGAATAGGCTAAGATTGAGTTAAGGAAATGCATCGCGTTAAAATCTCAATAAGGTTGTGTATCTATAATATGGTTGAGTGTATCTTTACAGTTGGTGGAGTTATGTGGCATAATTTGACGCTTTTATTACGCGTTATTAATGTCGAATTATAACGTACTATGAAATTTGTATCCTTTCATATATTAAGCTTGATTTCGAGCATAGATGTTTCGAGTTTTTACGTGCAAAGATGAGAGTATTATAGCTAAAATTCTATATGAATTGGAATTGAGTTATTTAATGCGTTTTAAGGCAAAAATTCCCCTCAAATTGCTTTATTACTCATCGCTAAGTTTGCTGTAATTCATTAAATATCATTCTATTAGTCTATAATTACAAAAAAAATCTATGATGCCTGAATGATGTATGTGTTTATTTTATCATTACTTCTCTAGTTAGCCGTAGTATACTTCTTTACTAAATAAAATTGAATAAGCTCAATTATAGAATCATCATTTTCTTGATAAATATTTCATTCGATAAATCTTGAACTAATTATATAACTCTTCGATTTTCAATCATTGTTAAATTTAATTTTCTTTCAATGAAGTTATTTTTATTTTGTTTCGAAACGGTACATTTCATACGTTCGTTCTTTCATGAAGCATATAGTTCACTGGGATGAAAACAGCTTTCAAATCGAAATTATAAAGAGAACAGCTGCTGTAATGAATGTTTAAACCTTTGATGAAGGGTTTTGGATCATTTATAACCTTTCGACGAACTTGATTCGGTGATAAATTACGATCAGAGAACTCATTTATTGTTCAACATGTCGCAACATTTCAAATTGACGCTGAACGAAGCATTATACGCCTATAGGATAGTTTAAAATTTAACATTTTAATATCAAGTCATAGTGTACCATATAGTGTATGATATGTATTGGTAAATAGGAATAAGAATTGAACTTATCTTTTTACATGGCTTTTTTAAACATTTTATATAACTAAATTTGATTAATTTGAAAAATTTTCTTACACGAGATCTCAAATTGATCTGGACCAAAAAATATACAGCACGTGATAATACTTCTCAATGAGTCATAGGTTACGGATGAATATCCTTCAAAAGTATTGCACATATTCAACTCATTTATCCATACTCAGAACTCCATTTCTCATGTTTTGATCACGTAAAACTAAATTAGAAATTCTAACCTAATTTTGCGAGTGTCCCTAATTAAAATGCAGAGCATCAAAAGTGAGTTTTTTCTACATATTCCCCGCAACTTAAATATCAGCCACGCATACGAAAACTTCTTCTTTCTCTGCAGAAAACCTCTTTTGCATCCAACCTTCAACGGAGCACCTTTTCCTTTCCCTCATAAAACTATATTTTCACAGAACCAGTCCTTTTACCCATGCAACTCTCTCTCCTCTATACACTCCCCATTATGATACACCCTTATCCCTTTTTTCGCTCGCCTCCCATAATTTCCTTTACCTTATTTTTGGAAACCTTATTTCAGCTTCATCCCCTTCACAACTCATTTTCCATCGCTTTCAACATAGCTCCATCCTTTTGCGTTTGGTAAATATGATACATTCTTTCATAAACGGGGAAGGAGTATAGTGTATAATGATAATACACGTGTTCATATATATGTTTATATTTATATGCATAGAAACGTTTAAAAGATAAACAACAAAGTATACGATTCAATTATTTCACTATCTCAATAATTATGCATTAATAACGTAACATTTTTCTGTGGAATAATTAAATATTAAACTGGTAACTAAGATATATTTCTATTAATTTGATTTTTATCTGTGTGTATGCTTCAATATTGCATTCGTAATATAAGTTATGTTTTGAAATTTCCCTCAAATCGTTCAATATTATAACCTTTCATTACGATTACAATGGATTTAAATAAATTTAAAGTTTATAAAATTAAAGTTTAATAAATATCTTATTACTAATCTTCAGAAGAAGGTAATGAACAGTAAAAGACTAATTTTATCATACTATGCTTCGTTACACAATAACACATAATAATAATTAATAAATAGTTGATATACTTCGTACCTCTTATAATTAGTGATTTTTTCTGGTGCTTATTTCTACAATTAACATTCTTTCAACTATGTGTTTAAAAACGTTAACAAGTTTACATGGTACAATAAAGCCGTGACATTTACGTAAATTATTAATAAAGATATACTAGGACATATTCTTTTAAAGTTTTTAAAAGAAATAAGGGAATCTAACTTAGAAAATGTTCAGTACAAAGAACTCCATCTTGTTTGTGAAAGCTTTGCCTTTTTACATGCTCAAACATATTTTCGAATCCAACTCACATCCAAGGAATACGTATGAAAAACGCACATCCATAAATTACTTAGTTCTCTGGCCCTTAAAATTTTTAAATTTTTTAAAAGCTTTAAAATTTTATATTAAGAAATAGTGATCTCATGTAATTTAAAGCTACTGCTATTACGTTAAGTCTTAGGGTCTTCTGTCTTTCAGAGAGGTAACGCTAGTTTGAGAGTAAACTACATTCTTTCGCCTCAACCTCTCCGGCGTAAAAATGGCGGAACTCTTAAAAAGCTAAGGTTTTCCTTATTCGCGAAGGAATTTGCGCGCGAACGAGGTCTACTCAACTTTCAATTTGTTTCGCGTCGGCCGACGTTCTTGCGAAATTAATGACCGTTCCGTGAACGCATGCACTATTTGTCAAAGTGCCCCTTCTTGACGGTCACTGGTCCTCTTATTGATCCAGAGCTATTCGGATGCTAAATATTTTTGGCCTTAAACCCTAGGTTTTTTTTCAAAATCGATCTGTGAAAGTGAATATTTACAACGGTGTTGTGGGGATGAGAAGGCAAGCTTCAAAAATCGTTTCTCAGACCTTAATATTAGTAATGAATCGTAATACTGAAGAAGGATTTAGAGGAAGGGTCATTTTATATGAATCTACCAGAGTTTGGGCAGAGAGTTAGGATGATGGAGTTTATTTATTTATTTATTAACAAAGACCACACAAAAATCCTCTTACGGGACAATTACAGTGAGATTTCAAACTCAACAACGGACGTCATAGACATCCAGACCCTGAGAGGAAAATTTCCTCCTCAGCCGTGATTTGAAACCGGGACTTTGGTATTTCCTTGGTAACTTTGCCGGCCAACGAGTTAGTAATACTAAGGGATAATGTGAGGGTGATACTTAGCTATTTGTCATTCAATTAATTGCTTTCAAAGGGTCATAATAGGTGTGAATCGTCGTTTTAAGTTTTTTATTGGATTGGTAGAAGAGTAAAGAGATCGTGTGCTTCTTTGGTGAGAAGGAACACGTATTATAGCTTGTATAGAGCGCCTCGAATTGAAAATTTGAAGAATATTTAATTTAATTATATGAATTAATTGGAATAACATTGGTTCTATAAATAGAGGTAAAATATTTTGCTTTTTATCGTATATTAATTTGATTAATCCAAGTTTTCTACTTTTTAACTGAATTTTTTAGTGAATCTTAATTATTAACTCGATAAAAGTTTAAATAGTTCGAAATTTTGGTCAATCTGGAATATTTCAATTTATGTATTATTTTTCGTATGAATATCGATATCGATTGACTTACGTCGTGATGAATTTTGTTCATATGGACCATTAATATGTTAAGAAGGGTATGGAATTTAATCATCACGTTCTTATTCTATTGCTAAATTGATTTTAGAGAATGGATTAAAATTTCGTTCTATACAAAAAGTAGGTGTTTCATCCTAATAAATAGACGCTGGAGTTTGGTCGACTAACGGAGAACATGCGAGATCTTCGGATAAGTTTATCACAGATGGAAGGATACTCGCGTTACGAGATTACAGAAATGGGCGTTGTTAATTAACACGCTCTAGCCGCTGCAGCTTTTCTTATTCCTCCAAATATTTGACTCTCGACTTAGCTCCGATGAAACAGCGGATGTGGGCAAAAGTCTCAGACAAGGATGTCGTAATTACCAAAGTTTCGACTGCAGAGTTTTGAAAGGGATTGGATTGAGAACGATGGGGAAGAGGGAACCATCATATTAAAATGTGTTTCATTTTTCCGCTGATTGGTCGACAAAGTGTGTGAGAGAGAGACGTAGCTCAAAAGAATATTCATTCCGATTGTGATTCGCGTCTGGTTCGCGGAAGCCTTAAAAAAGTCCTAAATTTCAATTTTCTCGTCCGACGTAGAGATTGTGTCGGGTAATTAACTCTTAGGCGAGTGGAACGCGTTGTGACATTTCACGTGAACCTTTCCGTCCTTTGATGTTCTATTAATTCATTATTTATAACTTCATTAATAATGGCGAAAAAGGGCGTGTAATTTTTTTTTCGCGACCTATGATCTTTCTGTTCGGGAAAAGGTACGTAAAATTGAAACGGATCGAATTTCTAACTCGTTCTCTCGCTTACGAAACGAGAGGTAATCGAAATGCAGCGCGCGTTTAGAGGCCCATCCTATTAGGAAAATCCTCACTTCGCTATGTCTACGGAGTTTCTCGGATTGCATTCTCAGTTAAGTAGAGTAAACACGGTTAATCTAGGACTCCAACTGCTTACCAGATATCGATTTCAAACTCCATCAGGCGTAATTTCGTGGGAGTTATTATCGGATTTGATTAACAGAAAACGAATTTGCTCCTTACGAGACGGTTATTTATCTTTCCGGTTCTCAAATCAAACTTAATTTGATTTTAACTTCCTTAGAAACCGATATACTCACGTAACTATGTACATTAATAAAAAATTAACATAAACTTAACGTAACTATTTATTTCTATTCCACAGATTGTTACTAAATAATCTTTTCTGGCGGTAATCGGTTGAACTTTATTGTATTTATATTATTAATTATTATTATTTATATAATGAGGCTTGGAAATAAGCAGATCTCGCGAAACTTGTTGATATTTTTTATAATATATTATTATGTAATATGATTCGTGCACATAGATATATTATATGTTTATTTCCGAAACCTGTAGATGCTGTTTTAGTGAACATTAAATTCCGCATTTCATTTGACTTAGATTATGTTTAAAGTTATACATGATATTGAACTCATTTTAGGTGAAATTAACCCTTTCCTTAGAACAATATACAAACTATATATTTATATTGAATTTAATTTCTAATTAAGAACTTAACTTTAAATTTGGATATAAGTTAGGAACAAATAATTTGAGTTACTTTTAAAATTATTGAAACAATAATATATTCAAATAATTCATTCGATTTATTCTTAGCCTTTTCATGTGGAGAATCTACGTATTAAAGCGTATTGCTTCTTGAAGACTGTTATTCAAACTTCGTTTCCAACAACGGCTAATTAAAACTACAAATAGCTCTTTAGAAGTAAGTCGTAACTGATTGAAAACAGTTTCGCTACGTTACTCAAAGAATCGATTTTTAAAAAGGAAATACTTTGTTTCTTAAATTCTCAAGAGGGTTTATGCATATTTGCTGCAATGAATCGGAATTCGTTTTCCACGAACTGACGACTAAAGTTCTTACGATCAAGAAAAAGGCTAATTTCATCGCGAATTCAGTTGAAACTCAATTCTTTCTCAGCCAGACAAAAGCAAATTGGCGGTTGCTATTTTTCTCAGGATCCGGCGAAAGTAGTAACAGAATTAGGTCCGTCCCTCGAGAAAAGCAACGTGCGGGAACATTTTACCGCGTCCACTGTACAAGTAGAATCGATTGGACGAACGAATGAATTGCAGCCGAGCAATTCCTTCGTTGTGTCTAGGAAGCGATGCTGGAGTCTCGTTGTTGTGCGTTGCGCCTGGAGAGGCCGAGGTGCACGCTTGTTTAGCCGATTACGCCGCAGCTTTCCCCGCTATTAAAAATGTGCCCGGGCGGCACATTATTCAGACTCACAATCACTCTCGTGTCACAAGCCGGGCGCTCCCCAATCAGCGATGTACTTAAATTATGGGCGGTGTTGAAAAATTGGATAAGCGAGGTTGTCACGGTTTCGTCCCGCACTCCTTTTTTATCTGTTTTCCGCGATAATTTCGCAATGATGATTTCCAAACGTGTGTTTTCGTCGTGGAGCTCGTTTTTGGAAAGCGTGAGTCTTCTTGCAATTAAATGTATTCGGCTTAGGTTTATGTTATTAATATACTTTTGGAATGTTTACAGTCGTACGTTGTTTGGTTTATGTTTCATTAAAAATTGGACTTAATAGATTGTTTAGAGGTACCTTTACTCCTTTCTAATGAATCTGAGAAGAAATTTAGATTCAAATGGCTCTTACTAATTTGATTTAGTTTCCGTTGACATTTTAACATTGAGAAGTTAACTTTCAAGTTATTTACTTTTCTGCGCGTTTCTCTTTGATCTTAATAGACGTTACTTTCGTCTTTTATATTGTAAATTATGTAACCAGTAATATAGTCGTAATTATAGTTTGTTTCCATTACTATCTTGTTATTATAATTGAATTAATACGTAACTGAATTCAATTATTATTTAAATAAAATATTGAATCAAGAATTTAAATCGTAATATAATTCTGAGCATTCTAAAATAGGAATCTTAAATGTAACAGTTAAATGTTTTTGGAATAAGTATTTTATAAGTATTTAGGTCTAAAATTAAATTAATCCCTATATTATATAAATATTGGAACGATTTTTTACGTAGAGTTTGAAACTAATTGTTATTTTGTCTAATATTTATTTACCTTGCAATTTTATGTTTTCCTTCATCTATTATTTTAGACCCCGAGGTAAAACATATGACGTTTCCACATCTCTTACTCTATAAACGAATTTGTTACCTCTTTTATGACTGATTTCCCTTTTTTTAACGAGAAAAAACTATTCTTTCTCTATCCTTTCTCCTTCTCTGCCCACGGGGCTCAACTCACTTGCTCTCCACATCTGCTTCTATATCCTCGTTGTACGTATAAGTGAATGCCCTCTCCATCCCACGTAAATGTCAATACCTTATGTTTTTCTGATCGATTGTTATTATTTTTTCATATTCATATTCCTTGCGATATGTTTTCTCATCCTGACAGTGCCAGGGAAGCTTATGATTCTCTGAAATCCCGTTCAGACCCTTTTAAAGGTTATTTTATAATTGCACTACGCTTATCTGTCTCTTTCTTAAATTGATATCGTTTTATTTGGATAATTTTTTTTCTTTTTTGATCGATAAAATACAAATAATGCCTAAAAATACACTAATATTACCGTGTAGTTGTTATGGTCAAACGAGTGTCCAATCAACTATGAAGATACCCTGATATTCTTTGTGTATCAAGCAGTTAATTATACGTACTGCAAAAAATATTTTAAAATTTCTTATTATAATACGTGAATAAGTACGATATTTAAATCCAGGTCCCTATATCCAAAACTTCCATGAACGTTATCATTTCATACTTTATTATTATATTCATCATATATTATATTCATATTAATTTATAATTACGTAATTCTTTATCGATCTACTTCTACATAGTAACCATGTTATCTACCATCTAATATATATATATGAGATTACTTAAAATCTTCTCTAACGAATTCCATTTTATTTTAATCAATCGATAAAAATGTTGACACGTTTATTATTAGTAGATACCTCTTACCAAACTATACATCAGAAGTCATTGAATAAAGAAAATTTTTAATCATTAATGGAGTGGATAGTATAATTTTAGTCGAAATATATTTCGTATAGCGAGTGAGGAATGTCCAAAGGTTTAATACATATTTGTTGTTTCATAAGTAATTGACGTAATAAAGCAAGTAGAAAGAACTTGGAGAAAAACAATGGAAAGGTAGGGTTGAATAAACACATCGTAAAGGTTACTTTTAAGGATGCTTTTTAATTAACTCGTTATCGATTCGGAGGAAAGTTAGATCGAGGGAGAAACAATTGAATTTTTAAACGTGTATATTTTTTTAAAACGAAGGAACAGTTCGGAATGATTTCGGGTTAAAGTAATCTAATTCGTTAATCCGAACGAATGAGTTTGAAACGGCGGAGGAAATGCGGTGGCTAAGGATGGGAGGAAGGAAAGAAGTCGGGGAAAAAGATGAAAGAACACGAGAGAAGAAGAAAACAACGCGTGATGAGGGAGTGGAGTTGACATGTTGTCCCCGAATGAGTATAACGAGTGGAAAAAGGGGAAGAGCGACGCGTTTTAGGGATTTTTGGGTAGACTTGGGTCGGTGACGTGCTCCGTAATTGTGACGAAATTCAATGTTAAACGTAATCTATTGTGAAACTTTTTAATAGTACGTTACCTGGTATTAAAACTAACTGAAAAAGGAATGGTTTTAAGCCTACCTGAGTACGTAATTTGATAAATAAATGCATTTATACTTTTGTAAAAATTGCTGCTCGTAGAAATTTTTAACATTTATAGTTAAGTTGAAATTAATATTTTGTCTTAACTTGGTGGAATGCTACTCTATTTTATTATATAATATACTATATTGTAACTTTATTGGAAAGGAAAACACTGAGCGGAATCAACAATGCAATCCACAAGGTGGGTTCTGTTAAATGTTTTCCTTTTCAAGATGATTATAAATCAAAATTTATAGGATATTTATGTTTCCCGTTCAAATTTGTACGTAATTAATTTACAAACGTTAATGAAGAATTGATATAAAACAGTTGAGAAAGTAAACCATACAATCGGAAATATCTTTGTTCATAGATATTAAGTGATATATTTATCACGTTATGACAAAAAACTTACGAAATTTATTGTTATATTATTCCTTTAAGCAATACACAAACCTTTAATTTCATTCAATACAACTTAGAGTCTAATATACTGATTAAGGTTTTAGAATTAATATTACGGATAGCGAATGAAGAATGTCCTAAGGCGAGCATATTTGATTAAATTTAATAAGTTTATTTATGAAGAAGATAGTTCAAATATGTGTTATTATTTTGAAACACCCAAAAAAGATCCAAAATGGGCTCTGAATATTTCATAGGGATCTTAATTAAAACTCTATTTGATCAATATTGTGGCTAGGATACGGGCAAATATGTTTTCCATTTCCTTTCTTTTAACCTAAGGCAGCGAAAGAGTGAAAACATCCCGCGAGATTAATCACGTAGGATCGAATCCTATACGGAAAAAATCTATAGAGAAGATGAAAACGATTTTCACCACTTTATACACTTCACTTACGTCAATTTTGACGACTTAAAACACTCAGGTTGGGTGGTAAAAGCAAGGGAACTAACACGCACATCACCTCTTTCCCACTGAGACTCAGAATGGAGGAGTAGATTGAGCATCCAAACAGCCAGAAGAAAAGAGGCATCTACAGCAAACTTATAACGAACAAACCTCCTCCTCGGAGAGAGAGAAGGAACTCCGCGGCGGTGGCACAGGGCCGGCATGGGAGTGGAGGGGGAAGCACGTTCATCTAGAGTTCCTTAGAAGTCGGCGCACAAAGGGACACAGGCATTGCGTATCCTAAATGGAAGACTCAAGGAAAGGGATGAGGGCAGTGTTGGCTGCTCATTAAGAGCCAGGGATTCATAAATCAAGGTGCAGACAGGGTGCGGGGAAGGGGTGAAGAGGAGAAAACATGCCGAAATTGGGAAAAAAGGCGCGATTTTTTTTCCGAGATGAAGAAGAATGAAATAATATTTGCGGTGGACGGTGTGGGGGTATCAGATATTGTTCAACAATTAAGGCAGCGGAATTTGTTTCAGGCGTTTCTACTTGTTTTGCGTCGTTCTTTTTACGTCCTGGGATCGATCACGAGCAATTTGAGCGAAATCTAGGGCGCGTTCCGGGTTTTTTTAATCGGCGGTATCTCCCGTAATAAACGAAAATTAATTCGTATCTTCTCTGAAGGTGGTGGATTAAGGTGGGGAAGGAGGGGGTTTTCATTCCGTTTCCTCCCGCAGTCACCATGGGATTCGAATGTTAAGATTCTGGTACGGATGATTTAGTAGTTATTAGCAGTGAGATTGTTTCGCGGTATCTATCCTCCAAGGTATACCCAATTGCTAAATGCGAAGGAATACTCTACGCCTTTGGGTAGCGCGGTGTGGGCAGATAGTAGGCAGGGCAGTGGGAAGTGATCGGTGATTACAGGTAAGGAGTTGTCTAGAGGTATTGCACTCGCGTAAGGGGAGAATTGGAGGCAGTATATCTCACGGACATCCTACGCTCCAAATGATCGGTGCTGTGAGTAGCGAAACGTTCTTGTTTGCCGTAACATACTTGGAAATGTATCCCATAAACGGAGTGCTATCTATATTGCATCGATGATGAATACTACGCGCTTTGTTTTGGCAATAAATACGAGTTAATTACCCCGATTCAGTATAGAATTAAGCTTAAAATAAGAAAAATTCTTATTTGAATTAGAATAATAATTGAAAATTTAAGAGATTTTAACGTAACATAATGATAAATGTTAAAAATATATTATATGATGATATTCTCCGTACAATATATATCAAAGTTTAGATTCAAATTCATCTACTTCATTTTTTAATTCACAAGAAAAGAGAAGAAACACAGTTAATACGAAAAACTTAATTGGTTACTATTTTATATAGGGTTCCTAATAACAAAAGAAGTAAGCAGATAAATGTTTAATTTAAAATATCAGTTAGTTTCTTAGTATTATGAAAATCTATGTTGATAGGAATTCTCCAATCCATCTTCATTTAGAATTCAGGGTAAATGGAGCTGTACGGAGTCGAAGTTGAAGGCGAGATATCATATATATACTATGATATCCTGAAGATGAGCTTGATGGATCATAATATGCATGATATCTTGTCATACACTTCCACTCACCCTGAATTTCGAAGGAAGATGGATCGAGATATTACGAGCAACATAGATTCATATTTTGTTGTGATAGCATTTTCGTAAGAGTTAAAATTTATATGATTATTTTTTTGGAATTATGAATTTTGGGGAAAAAGCACTGTAGTAGTAGTATGCTGAGCATGGGTGCAGAGTGTATATTCGAAATTTAAACTATTTCGGTTGATATTACTCATTTGGAATCTAGAAAACGTTTTCTTAACGAATTTCAATAGGATGGAACATGTTCTTTTGTGTGTGTGTGTTAATAATTCAAACTAATAAATGCCATAGCCATTGAAATAAATCGTTTGAGAAATAACCCGCAAAATATAATGCATAGGATCAATAAAGATGAAAGTGATGAATAAAGACTTTCATTGATAGGTGAATCACGGTGAAAAGTGAAAGGCATGCGTTATACAACGTGAAAAGCATTTTGCACGGTCATTAATCAGGTAGTTTATTAGTTAGGACACTTTCAACTTTGAAAACTCAACTCGTAACATTCAAGGCAGGCCTTTCAATAAACAAGATAATGGTATTATATCATGGTTAAGGTGATTGTAGAACGATATAATATGAATGATTTAAATTTAGAAAGGTAGCTGCTTAAAGAGATAGTATAATGTTTAACGATCTAGGAAATTTCTTTAAAGCTTGGAAAGTACGTATTCTGTGACGATTCAATCAATATCGCCTATAATATTACTATGTTTGTATTTTGATTAAATATATTTAAAAAACTCTTGCGCTATAGAAATAATTCAGTCATTCAAGTCTCTAAGAAGAAGAAGATAATTAGAAGCTTATTATTCGTGAGCAAGGTTGCTTGTTGTTCGAAACATAATTAGTGTAAAAATATTTTGAAAAATTAAAACAATAAACATGAGTGATGTTTCCGAAAGGTAAAGTAGGATTACTTTTATGATATTTCTCCTCCGCTTGAAAAATAACCCTCATATTAATTCCAAAGCACGAACTTAATGTCATAAAGTTCATGAAGAAATGCGCCCCGAAGCCATATTGGACAGTGCGCACTCACTATGATAACTCTCTGTTCTCATGGCAACGCTCTATTTCACTGCAGTTCGGAATGGTTTCAATGCTCCATCGATTTTTTCCCCTTATCCTCTTTCTCTCTCTTTCCACCTCTCGTAATCAACGCCGCAAATAAAAACAGGAAGTTCGCGCGGCGTATCGCAGCTATCTTCACACCGTACGGCCCGCGATGAATTAGTTCCGCCGAAATGCGCCCGCGCGCTGCGAGCAGCGGTGGCGGAGGGATTTATGCGCAGATATATACAGATATTCCGCCGTTCTAATTCGGACGTAAAAAGATGAGCGCTACAGGCGATGGTGATGGTCGAAGTCCCCTTCTCCCTCACGAGGACCTTTTTTCCGCGAGTAAAAGTGGATTTCGCGTTGCACTCTCCTCGTTGCTTTGTACCTCGATACAGGCGAGTAATGAAATTGTCACGTGGAGAGAAGCGAAGATCAGTTTCAATTTAATCCCCCTAAAACGAAACCATGCGATGCAGCGCTCCGGTGCTAATACCTGTTGGTGCCCTGTGACGGTTTGTCAGATATTTGCACGCTTTTACGGAGTCCTTTCTGTGAATGCTAAAAAGGACGACCTGGACTGTCTGCTGGAATCGTACTGTTATTGGATGAGTCACGAATCTGCACTCGTACCTTTAGGAATAACCATAAAGTAGACCCACGAGCACTTGGTAGGGTTAACTCAAATTTTTAGGGGATATGTACGTAATGTATATCAGCTTAGTATATCGAACATTTTGATAGTCTATAGGTCTATTTTGAAAATGTATTAACGTCAAATTCATAACCATTAGGCACGTATTAAAACTAGATGATAGAGGTTAATGTTTCAGAGTACGATAATATGCTAAATACGTAATGAATTTGTAATACTAAAAAGACGTGCTGCGAACGAATTTTTTGTAACAAATGTGTTATGAGGTTTAGAAACTAAAATAGAAAAAGGTAATATTTCTATCTATGGACCCATAAAACTCGTGGGTTTAATTTTACGATAAACGTAAGGTATATTCTACAAACATCATTGATTGATGGATGAAATTTTCCTGTTTTTTTTTCCTGTTTATAATTATGAAAATGCGAGTTTTGAATGACATCCATAATTATTATTCATCCCGGTCAGTCCTTTTCGAGCAGAATGAGTATTTTTACTCACATATAATTCCATCACGACACACTCTTAGGGACTTTTCCTCTCGTGAAAGAAGAGAGAAAGTTGGGCTAAAATATCTCACGCCCCGTCTCGCCGTAAACCTCATTTCTCATCCAATTTTTTTTGTTGATAGTGTTATGGGAGATTAGAACCCCAGCAGCCTAAAGGCGGACGAGTTAACCGTGGGGCAGATCAATGATGATCAAGTATAGCCCGCAGACATCTACGGTGTGCCAGTCTCTCTAGACAGTCTACATGATTGCCTATGCCAATACGCCGTGTAATAGCGTATATCGCGTATTATCAATATGGATGGAAGTACGAGACGAATTCAGTTGTCATTATATCGTTCTTCGAAATATATATATTAATACGAGAATGATTGAATGATCCGGAGATATGTCGAAAATAACAAAAAGTGAAAGGGATATATTTCTGGGAAGAAAAGGTTGATTGATAAGATTGAACGGATGAAAAATGGAAATTAAAAGCTTAATTTTTCATATCTGAAATTGACTTAGGTTTTCCTCGAGTCACCACGTTAGAGGATTACGAAACGTAATCCTGAGCGGGATTAAGAATTATAAACAATGTACGAGATAATGAGATGTATAATTCATGATTTAAAAGTCAATTTTATTAAACTAATATATACAATACGATTAATTAATCTTTGCTCGTGTGAGCTTTCGTAAAAATATATCTTATTAGTCTAAGGTTATATTGGTAGCATTTATTTTATTAGTAGTACAAATGTATATAATTTTTATTAGTATATATATTTTATATTAGTGTGTTGGTTTTATTGTCGCTGTGGAAACATTCTGGGATAATAGAAGTATAACTGTCAATTGAAAGTTAAAGGAAGTGTCTAGATAGAAACCACACATCATTAATTGTTTCCGAAACTCACCACCCACGGCGTAACAGTCGAGCACCACATCATCACCTTCGGATAATGGACCAAGTACAGTCCCCTTGATGTCATTTCCTGACGGGCCTGTGAGACGAACGTCTGTTGGAGGAACTGGAAAAAAATGAAAATGGTCAAATTAAGATCGATCACTTCAGAAATATGTCAGCAGCCCTTGTTTAATCACTCAAAAAAAACATGATATTTGGACATGACGAACCAAAGATATCCATTCGACTTTTGAGGGTATTCCTACATCTCATGTATCGGGAAATTAATACTTTGTTTCGAATAAGATGCGTTGAGTATTAGGGCAGGAAATGTACACTTCGGATGATACTATAAGGAATTATGATAAAAACCCTAGGGTCATGTCTGTTACGTTTTTAGGAGTAAATAATAATACATTTTCGTTATATTACTCATAATATCAGCGATTTCCCATCAGTAGCCATATCCAGAGAGCATCATTCTATATTCCTTCTACTGGATTCATAATTATATTATTTCTAATGATGGTTATAAAGTAAGATAAAGTCAGTTCTAAGTTTAGGATGAATCAGAATTTAGTATCCATTCCGGTATTAAAATGTATAGAGTACCAGACTTTCGTAGAATAACTAAAAATAATACACGCATAAAGAGTTAGAGAGACTAAAATGATATGCTTAAGAAACTATTTATACGAAAAAACCTTCAAATAACTGAATTCGTTACTAAATAAGGTTATTTTGATGGTAGGGTAACAAATGGTTGGAGAGGTAAAGTTTTATGTGGTATGGAGTCGATTCACTATTCGAGACTAATGATAATATAGAATATCAAGCTTGATCAGCAGAAACAAGAGTTGTAATTCCTGGTTCATTCTTAAATTGCTAAAGTAATAATGTAAGAAAGAGTAAGAAAATTTTTAAATGTCTGCCGCTATAATTCTGTAACAAACGACCTCCAAGATCGAAAAGTTTCAGTAATTCTTCACAAGTAATATATCGCGTAACAGTACAAGTTTCGTTATCCCGCACTCGCGATGAAATTCTATCCGGAATTTCTTGCACAAAACGAAGTGGTTTCATTTGGAAGTTCACTTCGCTGCACAAGAGGATCATACACATCTATTTCCGTCCAAGTTTTCCGTCTGGTGCCTCGAAATTTCCGTTGCTGCAACGGATTCTGCGGGAGGATCGCCCGAGGTCAGGCACGGAAGACGGAGGGTTCTTAACGCAGAAGAAGAAGTTTACTTCTTCCCCTTGATTGGACGGAACATGAAGCATACGCGTGGAATGAATCCATCTGTCAGGTGCACCGCCGGCGAATAACTTGCAATCCCATTGGCCGTTCGTTCTCTCGCCGTATCATTTCGAAGCACAGGCGTAATGTTTAACGGAAACTAGAAATATGTAGCCGTAATAGGAAAAGGGATTAACTACAAGGAATAGTGAATTAGACAAATTGCACATAATAACGTCACGGACAAGGTTGGTAACGAATACAGTCGTTAAGTCTAGTTTAAATTTACCGAAATTGTATAATTAACATAATTCATCAAGCAGAATTTAATTAGGTGTTCGAGTGTTATTTTTGATTTTTACGTAAATTTATACGTAGCTTGAAATTCTGGATTGTTGTTTTATACAGCTTGAGTCTTTAACTCGGTGTAAGTATTGAGTAAAATACAAGCATACGTTCATTTTTTGTACAAAAGATGATGTTGAATCGTAAAAACGAATCGAGTAACACGTAATTACGTAGTGTAAATTCGTCCGTAACCTCTATTATTTGATAATATGCACAAACTTCTTGTATGTTTAGTAATATTTAACCTGTATAGCCTAGCGGAAAAATTTCTTTCGAGCTTAGAGTAATGGTGTGAATAATTCTTAATTTTTAGAAGGAATATGATAAAATGATAAGTATATTTGAGTCTAAAATAGTCTCATGAGGTAGCTATTGTTTATAAGTTCTTGTGCATAGACATCTGAATTATGATAAAAAGATAGAAATAACTTTCAGTTTCAGACTGTTTATTGTAAACATTGTATAATTGTATTTAACTTTATGCCAGATTATTTGAAATCAATTATGCATTTTTACGTTAATAATGTACATTAAAAGGAGAGTAGATGTTTGTATGCGTAAATGAGGTAAAAAATGGCATTATCTGCTAATGAATAGCAATATATTAAGAAATTTATTTCTTTTCTTATTGCTAATAGAATATCGTCAATGTGGTTATATTTTCATTCGATTTGATATAATTGTATTTATAATTTTTTACCTTCAGTCTTTGAAACTTCTTCCAAATCAGTTCTAGATAATACTTTAAAATATTGTTATGTAATTATCCTTTATAATATTTTAACAAGTCTAAAATTAAATCATTTAAATAAATATGATGTGCAATGAACGAAATCGCCCAAAACGGTATTATATAATAGGTATTAACTCATACCTATCTGCAAGGAATTGTTCGGCATACTATAGCATGCACATTTGTATCGAAAATGCCAATACGTGAACGTCATTCGTTACAAAACAATAGCACGCGAGTGACTTTATGGGTATTACGCGAAGGTGCAGTGTTTAGATCCCGTTCGTCACTTAGGGCGCCTCCTCCTCACCTCTTAGAGAGGAGGCCTTCTTAGAGGAGGGTCGCCACGTCACACCTTGTAAGCATATCCCTTAATGGAAATCATCCCACCTCTGCATCATCAACACCTGCATTATGCTCTCACACGGCTGCTTCCGCTTCACTCCCTAAATATGCATGCTTACGAATGTTCGCAGTGTATTCATGGGCGAAAGACGTGATGCTCAGCACAAAAGGCTTATTCTGAGATTTTGAAACGCTGCGATCGCCAAAGATCTTTGAGAATGGAATGGGAGTCCTATAGGGACGTGAAAATTCACTGAAGATGTATTGTATTGTTGATTGTCAGTAATTGATAGTATTTTCGTTTATTTGCATACCTAAGATGAATGTAAAATGTAATGTAGATGTATTTTTCCGATAAGATACGATATTAAAGATATAATAAATAGGAAAGAGAAAAGGTTAGCTATGATCGTCGTATGATTACATAATACATGATGAAAAATTTAATTCACTCCGGAAAATGTTACATGTAAAATGTTTACAGGACCTCCATAGTGAATGTACATATTGAAATTAAATTCTCAAGTGAGTCCTTCTTATTTTCTAAGGGGTTTCATAACCCAAAAAAATTCTACATGGTTAGACTGAGACAGTGTACGTGCATAATTTATCAGTTATTGTAATCTAAAATGCTTTTAATTTTGAGCAATAATATATGTCTAAAAAGTTTAGTGTCGTAATAGCTCTTTAATAAGAGAACCAAAAAGGTTACAATCAAGAATGAACAGAAATTAAATAGAATTTATTATTTAATACAAAAGGATTTTTGACAATTTATCATAAATCCTATCAATATTAGCCACTTTTGTGGTATAATATTTGCTATATACCTGTATGTCAATCATGAATTTTTTCGGCAACATGAAATTTGAAAAATCAAATACTAAAATTTCAGCAAATACTAAGTAAATATTTATTCTCTCTGAAAGTATATGTTTGGTACAATATAATGAGAAAATAAATCACGAATGTTTGTAAGGGACGACTTTAATGTAAATTGGAATCAAACTTTTGCTACTGTTAACATCTAACTCGTATTATAAATAATGTGCATGTCATATTTTAGCATTCCAATATCATCTGGTTGTGATAAATATTTTTCAATTTATAGTTCGATTATATACTATGGTTTCAATTTCTGGTGAATTTACAATTTACAATGAAGATTATTTGGCTTCTCTGAAATCATAAGCAGAGACTTTACTATACATTTATACGATGTATCTATGACGCTCTGTTATTTTAATCGTGACGATTCAGAGGTTTAAAAATTCCGAACGATTTTGCGTTACATTTCGCCAAGACCTCGTTCTAACAATTCTCATTTATTATCCCTTCTTAAAACTCACGCTTATTAATTTGAAATAAATTGCGTATTAACTAAGGGTCGAATCTAAGATCGGACCAGCGATTCTGGAATTCGACAGTCATTTGTCAGTCCCTCCGCCATTCCACTTCCTATGGGAAGAGGGCTCTGGAATCGCTATGAAAATTAGCTATCGGGAGCGTGATAATTTGGATGCAAATGGTGGAGCGGAAAAGGGAGGCCTTCGCCTTATCTTCTTCCATTAATTATACTTTTTCCGATTACTGCCACCAGCCAGCGCTCTTTTCGGCGTGGGAAGTGATTTATTCGTTCAAGTTATCGGTGACGAACGCACGAACAGGTACGAACGAATCCCACAGAAAGTGTGCCATTCGGATGTTTTATTATAGATAACGAATATGTAAATACATGGATGTTAAAAGAAAGAACAGTTATACGTTTCCTATTTTTTCACACAAGTGTTAGTCTCTACAAAGAAATATTTATTATAGATTCTAAAAATATTCTACAGGAATTGTGCGAGATTTTTATATTCATGTATATATAAATTATTGTTTTCTTCTTCAATATCATAATATGTTTCTGTGTTAGTTATTTCTAGGCTCAAATGCAGTACCGGTCTACGTAGACTAAATTTCGTACCAAATATATAGGTGTTAATATTATTTTTTAGTTTTCTGAAATTTGGCGCAAAATTCAGTTTTATTGAATATTATTTTTTCGTTTGTTTCTCATTGTTCTTTATTTTTTTCTGAGCTATTTTTAAGCCATAAATATATTAATTCTTCTGCTGATTTTTATCAAAGGGAAATGTATCCTAGAACATAGGCAACATATGAACTCGTCAATGGTGGGGGTTGCCGCATCTCAAGGATACATATAAATATATTTATATACTTTTCCGTGTAAGTTTACACCCATGAAAAAAAAAACCATTTCATCATAATAGTTAAAGAGAAATTGCAGTCGTTAAAGAATGATTGTCTTTATATAAAATATATCTTTGAAATTATGAATAATAGACGGTAGTAATTATTATTTGACTAATTAAATTAATGCATTTAGGTTAAATGGAAGATGGGACTTTTTAGTCCCAATTTCGCCTAATAAAGACCCATGTATGTATGTATGTATGTATGTATGTATGTATGTATGTTGTAATATTAGAGGATACCAGTTGGTATCTATTTATTTGAGGATGCTAGTTAGTTACTTGGGTTCCTATACCTTAATTTTAGCAAGAATTGATTTCCAACTTATCATTTTTACTTTGAAGCATCGGTAGATCTTGGAAGATCAGTGTCGAAACGATTTTGATACATGGCATTAAATTTAGTAGCAGAAAAATAGCATCGAAAATTTATGGAGCGGAAGGTTTGGCGTGAGTAAAAATATCGGTGGGCTCGAGGTTGATCCTTCGAGATGCTGCAATAGATCTCGAACGTAGGCGGAGAGGGAATGAGCTGAGGTTGCTTGGAAGCCAAGTGCTTCTGACCGCCCGAAAACCCTCATTTGTAGCGGCAACGCACTCGGATTAGGCGATACGTTGATCAGTAGAAAGAGAACTGCTTCTGACTTGCACTCAACTTTGTTTCAAGGCTCTTTCTTTCTTACGTTTCCTTGAAATAGGAGTAATACTGCGTCTGACTCATTTTCGCTTGGAGGATATCTTTCCCAATACTTATATCTTTCATACAACGTGACGTATTTGGATGTGTTCATGGTACATGTTCTCAGTACGTATTTCTGACTATAGATAATATTATTCAATATTAGTATATAATAAGCATTCGTAAGAATAGTTTGTCTGTTAATAAAACTATAAAATATCATTTTAATGCCAATTTTAAAGTCATAATAATGTAAAATTCGACGTTATTATATAAATTAAGAAATTGAAACTTTATTTTATCTGAAATGAAATTATAGTGAGTAAATGTGTTCTTAAAGATTATGGTAAACGATTATACAAAGTAATAATAGTATACGAATTCAGCAATCTGATACATCATTAATATTATATACAAAAGGAAATTGTAGTAGGTAAATTCGTTCTTAAAGATAGTGGCAAACAATTATATGAAGTAATAATAGAATTCAAATTCAGCAATCTGATACATCTTTTGAAAAGAATTGTGTTAGCTTTTCATAATTGGATTTCATTCATATAATTCCATAAAAACTCACCGTCTTTTACGATCTATTTTAAACATAAATGATTCAATTTTATAATTTCTGACAAACTTTGAATTTGTTTCCCACAGCGTATTTTATATCGTTCGTGTATCAAAACTGTTTGATCGAAGATTTTTCCCGCTAAATTCTCCGTTAAGATTTTGGTTCGCCTTCAATTCCAACGCACGATATAACTTTTGATTCTACCAAATCATCTGGTTTTCAATGCCATCTGGTGGAAACGCGCAGAACCGAATGCGGTGTTTCATCGACATTTCCATCAAACGTTAGAGGATCGGTGTATTTCTCGCTTGTTTGCCCGCAATTTGATTACTTCCTCACGAAAGAGACGGGTCTGAGAATTAGAAAGCGTGTAGCGAAGGGTGGCTTGTTAAGAGAAACTTAGAGGTTTGATAGCAACGTGTCGGAAATGCTTAAAAGTTTCCTTTGGGGAACTATGTGCGACAGCAGATCAATCTGTAGGAGTAAACTCAACCCGAGATATTCGTAAATTGGAACTTGAATGAGAAAGTTGCAGATGTCTTTATCCCCATCGATTGCGGATCTTCATCACGACGTGTGAGTGATTTCTTGAAATTACGTCGTTCGGGGTTCGGTTTGTACTTCCGCGTAAATTAGTTTGGGATTAGATGGCTGCCGTGTGCTGTAATCTTAATAAAAGGGATCGATTTTGGTTAATGTGTTTGCCTTTCTCTTGTGTGAATCTGTATAAAAGAATAGGAGTGTATGTATACTAATCATCTTCCAATGGTAAAACCAAGAGATACATGTAGCTCTACTGTCTTTGATTGAATTCCTATTTGTATTAAGAATCATTGTAATATCGAATTAAATTCCTTCTACTTTTATTAATAAGATAGAGAATGCTTCGATTTCAGAGAGTGTGAGAAAAATAATTTAAAAATTTCAATTCGAAAACTTCTCTTTTGTCTTTAGGTAGAGACTTGGAATGTTTTGTAGCATCGCTTGAAATGCTATTTGGGGGTGTTCATATTTTTCCATTACTTTTATTTTTGAATAATTTAGAATAAACACTTTTATGGAAGTCTCATGAAATATTAAGATGAGGATAAGGAAATTTTATGCCCTATATTTTGAAATATTAGATGAAAAACTTAAAATATTTGGAAATGGTTTGCTGTAGAAGAGTCATACTTTAACGGTATGGTGTGATGATAAAAGACAGCGTTAACAGTATAAGTATTAGCGTCCGTCTCATCGTACCTGTAGGGGTTATATAATTTATGAACTACTCTATAAACTACGTATAATTTTGCACGCCTGTATAAGCAATATGTAAGATAATCTAAAACTTGTTTGCTGAAAATATTGGTAAACGGTGGAAAAAGCAAGAGCTTGCGAATGAATATTTCAAGGATAAAATATGGAACGAGTTTTAGACCTTAAGTCCTTTGATTGAGAAGGATAAATTTAAACATCACAGTGAAAGGCATTCGAAATTATTTGCACACATCGTTTATTCATTAGGAGATATAAAGGCTTAAAAGCTCTGAGCATATGCATACCATTTTCTCTTCTGGTGGGTTGAGCATTAATAGAAGATGAATTCCAGTTCCCTAAGACTTCCTCTAAGCCTTAATTTAACCATCAGTTGATTTTCCCACGATTATATTTACCTTCTACGGGAGAAAATTTATTTATCTGTTGCTAGGCAGAAAATTACGGTAGATACGTACACAATACGTTAATTAACGGAACGCGCGCCCAACTACAAAATTCACAGCTCTCTCGTTTTGCATCAAAGAGGCACTCAAAATTCCGCCCGCTCTTTTGATAATATTTCCCCGACCCCGGTCATTTGGATCGTAATGCCCGATAGGTCGTATTCCCGAACCAATTCATCCGCACCGTTTAACGAGCAAGACTTAATTCCGGACAAATCCCGTCTTACAGCCACCCAATTTGCCCTGTACCAATGACCGCATTGCTCCCGAAAACAAATGCTTTAGTCCGTCAAAGATTCAAGGCTTAGCGGTAGAGTTCTTGCGGTCATAACGGACCCGAGGGATTTGCTGGCCTCTGCTGCCGCCAGGACGTCATTAGCCCCGTATCCTTATCTCGGGCGAAAGCTCTTCTCGGGCGGCAGTCCCACGTTAGAATCCCTCCGACGATTTCACCAACAGTTACCGGACTAATCATCTATTCCAGCAGTGTGGATTAGGTCCGGGTGCAAGGTGAGGTTCATCCCCGAACAGGTGGGGTGGGATTCACTGAGGTTGACTGGCACACAAGACGGTGTTCGGAATTAATTTAGAAGTATACTGTTGGTTAGGGGTTGGTGGTTTATAAGTGGGAATCTTACGTGATATGTTTACGTATTTGCACATATGAATGCCGAAAATTTGCTGATGATATGCTCACGTATTAGCACATATGAATGCCGAAAATTTGATGTAAGGCTATGAACATACTTGGTTTAATATATATTTCGCTCGTTAAAATCACTAAGAAATTATTTCTATGAAATTTTATTCTAGTATTACTTTTTCACTGTCTTTAGAGGCTTAAAATAAAGTTTCTATGTTCTTCTCTACGAAATGAACCCTCTCTGTTCTGTTTTCATTTAGATACAAAGTCTTTTCCTTAGATAGCTCACACTGCAAAGTATTTTTAGAGCAATCACAAGCCTTTTTGCTTGAACAAAACACACGCATGTAGAGAAAAGACCTTCATAAAGGTCAAAAAACTTTTCCTCGAGGGAAGCTGAGAGCCTCGACCACACATTCACTTTTTAATGAAAAACGTAATACGCGCCCACCTCATATCTGCTAAAAATAATGGGATTAAATTACGATGTACGTATATATTAATCCCCGTTAGGCTTTAACGTCATAGAAATTGAAAGTGAAGTTTTGAAGGAGAGGATATGATTTCTTACGTAAATGCAGGCCTATCTAATTAGCATATGTGCGTCATACAATGAATCACGTGTGTTTACAGCGTTTGAGATACGTAGGAAACAATTTCAAGGGACTAGAGGAGTATGAGGCCACGCCCAAGTGTGGAGCTTTGAAGTGTTAACGTAAGTGTTGTTAGAGTGACCACAAAAGGGTTTTCTTTATTACTTGATAAATAATCTAATATGCTCTTGAGGATAATAATATATTTTGAAATAAGACGAGGAAAAGGAAAATATGGGTTCACAAATCAACGCCAAAAGTTCAAATTCTCCTATTATTCCAGTTTAATTACGAAAAATCTATTTTTATATATAACGAAACATCGTATCGTAATCGTAATGACCAAAGTTTATAGCAAGGCACTGATACTCTCTCATAAATGATAAGAATTTCCTATAGCCTGATATTGCCGTATAATTTTCTAATTCAACTTAATCTGCTTCTTACTAGAGAATTCTTATAAATTTACCAATAAAATGAGCAAAATCAAGTTTCTATAAGTAATTTAAGACTACTCAATACAGATATATTCAGGGCCTTATATTTCGATGGAGTTTTTGAGAAAGGAATGTAAAGGATTCGGTATGGTTGAAGTGATTCCAATACAGCACTCAAAACTTCTTTTCAGTTCAGCTTTATTGAGATGGAATCATCCTTTGCTCAATTGAATTCTTTTAGTCTTAGCATTATTTTCGTAGCTTTAAGAGAGAAGATGGAAGAAAAACACGAATTTCAGGAGGATAATTCAATAAAAGAATATAATGGAAAATAAACTTAAATAAAACTTGTTTATATTATAGATTAAATTAATTTTTATCTCCAGGTATGTTGCTTTTAGAAAACGTTTGCTGCTCAATATTTAATTTAATTTTTATCTGCTATTACTTGAAGTATAAAAATGTTCTATCTGTTGAGCGAAATACGTAAACAGCAGGAGGTTAATTTTTCAATAAATTTTAATAAGTTGTATTAGTATTTACCATAACTTGATAGCTACGATTTGTTTTATAATGCATATAAAATATTTCTGTAAAGTACTAAATGTTATATATTAATTATACATCTCTCATGGACTTAAGAAACTACTTAGAATATTGGGAGTCTTATAACATTTAAATTTATTCAGTTCAAAACTAACAGCATGTATTTTACTATCTGAATCTATACATATAATAGTTTAAATATCATTGCATTTTTTAGTATAAATTCGACAGATACACTGGATTTAATATTATTCGTTTATTTGAAAGGCTTAAATTCCTTCTGTAGAATAAAGTCAACGTTTAATTTTCTTAATTTTATTAAACGCTAACTTTATTCACAAAGATCAACGTTACTGTTGAAATTATCGGTTATGAATAATTAAAATCATATAAGTCAATAATATCCAGGATCAGTAAGAATAAAATAATAGTGTTAGATGGACAGGATGTTTAGAATTAAGCTGCAAATTCATTTAATATCAACTTCTACGATAATTTTGATGCTGAATCCTCGGGTGTTAATCCTCTTAACGTATCAAATAATTTTCCGATGCCTCTTTGTAACTTTGCTCGATGCGTAATTGTTTAACTCAGATATTATTGCCTTGTAATATTGGAACGTTATAAGTTATATAATATATATATATATATATAACGAATTATGTGGAAAGGAAATGGAATATTGTCGTTTATCTCTCATTCTTTATTCTCTGAGTTATTTAATGCTACGTACAGTCATTAACATAAATCAAAAGTATATTGAAGCATTCGTATTAAAATTTATATTATAAATATGTAAAAACAGATAGTTTTGAGAGATCACGTATTGTATTTAAAACAAAATTTACAAGCTGTTCATTCAAGTTCATTATTATATTGTATTGAAAAATACGCCGCAAATAGTATACATTTTCTCTCTTTATAACTGAAAATTAAAAAACTTTCTATATTACTAACTATCAGTATGGTTTTATTTTTTCAAAGGCTATTATTAGTTTAAAAGAGATTAAAAGTGTCCTTTCACCCACTTACGTGTACCATGTATATTTAACTTTGTAACGCTAGAATATATGAGGGTTCTTTCATAAGGTATCTGAACCATATATAAAGGCTAAAATGAATTTATATAGCAGTTAAGGTCTATGTTTCTTGTCTGTGATCGAAATGAATATTTCAAGTAAATTAACAATTTAAATAGAACATTAAAATGCTTTGATCGAAAACCAATGAAATTGATGGAACTCAACTGATTGGTAATTCCTATACAACTCGTATCATACATTATTTATTTATTAGCTTATTATTTTAATGACGAAAATGAAGATATTAATGGCCGTTATTTTACAAGAGGGAATTTTAGAAATTTTAGAGACTAAAAATCATAGTATCATATCGTATTTACATTGAATATCGTAAACTTAATCATAACATATAATGTACCACACATTTTAACTTTCAAAAATGTATTTGTATAAAACAATCCTTTTTTCTATTTTCGTTAGTATTTTAAAATCTCATTTGGAAATTATTTTCATATATACTTGAATGAAAAACATCTTTATTGTTGATCAAAATGACTACCAACGATTCGAATACTCATTTTGGATTAGCCTATCTTTCCGAACCAGAAATTCACGAGGTTTTAAGTATATTTTGGTCCACATTTATTCTCTTAATCCCATTAATGGAATACCCCCAGATTTATAGGCGAAAAATTTGGGATCCGCTGCCCTAATGTAAAACCGTTTTCAATGTACCCGTAGAGGAGCCAAGGAAGACCAACAGGTGCTATCAGTTGGATGGAACCCGAGCTCTACATTATCAAACCCTTTGACAACAGACTAATTTTGCATGATATCCATCTCGTAAAAGATTCTGTCAGATTATGCAGACAAGCAATTATTGATCAGATTTAATCCCGTGGAACAATGGCTGTTGCGAACGCGCGTAAGGAATCCCACGCTGCAGAGGTTCAATGTTAATGGATGGGAACAGAACCACGTTTCGTTGGTTCAGGTGGGTGTCTCGCTCCAGAATTTAATCCTCAAAATTTCTCGCGGGTTTTATAATGCTATCTTTGGAATACATCGCTTCAGAGTTTCTCGTTGGCAAAACAGTTTAATGATGGTCTGAAGAGGATGGTCTTGTTAGTATATAATAAGCTTCTATACTAGCATATTACATAATAATAATAACATTCAATAATTTTCTTTCAATTAATATAGAAGTGTTTTATACATGGATTTTCCGATAAATCAATTAAAATCTCGAACCTATGGATAGGCATTAAAAATTTTTAATCATAATTAGCTCCTTGTTACGTTTACGTAGGGCGTAGTCATAACTTTTATTTCTAAAATGTTTACTGATTAATTAACATGTGTCTAAATCGTCAAAGTTAAGATATATCAAATTTTCTGTATAAAGTGGCAATAATCCTGTTTTAAGCTCTGAAATGTAGTCATATTACGGAAATTCTTGTTTAGATCTTAATATTGAACTTTACTCGAAAACTGAATGGTACACCACTGATTTATGTATTATGTCAATCTAGAATTAATATTTTTACTGGTTGTTATAAAATCATAAACTAGAATGAATGAATTGTTTATTTGGTACGCGGGGTACGGCATTATGCTCACCTGCACCTTACGTAAATAGATTTCACAAAATTATGACTAATAATTAAAAGATAAAATACGCAAAAAAGACTTGTTACGAAAACATAAAACTATTTCTTAAGGGAAAATGTATTTAAATTAAAAAAGGGGTGCTGTAGATGAAAATATAGTCTTATATCGTTTGATTGCCGGCTTTTAATTAATTCTCGTGAATTTAAAATGAGTTTATTAGCTATAGCTTATAAAATATTTTAAAAGGATGTATGTTAGATGTATATATGTAGATGTACACTAAGTCAGTCATTAGAAACAATACTATTTGTGCTTTTATAATATTTGATGCATCTTTATTAAGTAAATGAAAAGTTATTTTTGAAGGAATTAAGCTTAATCCAAAGACCAGACTATATGATGAGTAAATAAACGAGAGAAATAAATATAACTATAAAATAACTATAAATTCGTGCCAGGTATTATATATTTATATACGAAAATACGAAAGACAAAAAACGCCTCTGATAGGACCACCCTCGGCGTAAGGTTTCGTAACAATAGCGCCCGGGAAAGACATGTTTGGCGATCGTTTGACGTTATTTGGGATGGCGTAAGGTTGTCATTGGCTGGAATTGGCGCAAAGTTGGGGATCAACGGAGAAAAGACTGTCATTTTCCACTCCCCCTTGACCTCCCCACCCCTCTCGTTCCCATGTCACTGCCGCTGTCGAAGAGGATTAGCATATCTGCGAAGGAATTGACGATCGCATGATTGGTTTACACTCCGGATGAACTCCATTTTTTCGAATTAACGCCCCTGAGTAGGGATTATACTTATTCGATCAGAATGTGCTGACGCGTATTCCGTTCCGATGACAGAGTCGTTTCCCAATCTGCTAATTTGTCTCGGGTGTTGATGCGGGATGCGTTCCTCCGATTCGATTTTTGACTCCAGATTAGGTTATTTTGATCTTCGGAGGTTTTTTTTTACGTAATCCGCCCGAAAACTGGCTCTCTCTCTGGATCGATCTTCAACCAGCTCGCTATTATATCCGGAGGTTTTCTCGAGTCGTAAGGTGTTGGTAGGATTTGGAATGGATTTGGATTACTCAGATTTCCACGAAAGATTTTGTTGGAATTTAGTGAAGGTAAAAGAGTTTCGTAAAAGAAATTCAAGGTGTTAGAAGGTGGTTAAAATGGATGAGAATTGCTCAAATTTCTATGAAAAAATCATTTGGGATTTAGTGAATGTAAGGAGAGATATAAGCTAGTCTCAAGAGCTATTCATGGAGAAGGTTGGTGTATAAAATGAACGAGGAATACTCGTCGTATTTCTATTATAGTTTTTAAAAATTACGGAAGTGTTGAAGTTGGGCTCTTAAATCCACGTATCTGGGATTACATTTCATAAGTTTATATATATTTTACATGGAATTATAACGAGATGAATATTATTATATTCTTCAGAACCTTAAACTTTGAATTTAGTATTATTAAATACATCGCTAAATATTTTGTATTTATATAATTACCAGCCGATACAAGATGAAATAATTTTTGTTTCCATTTCCGTTTTCCAAAGTATGCATCCAATTCAACTCAACTTTATTGATGATATTGAATATAGTTTTATTTCTAAACTTCATATTTATATGTTTTTTTGTTTTATCACTGTACACATTTATATTTGATGTAGTTTCGAGTCCTGGATAATGGAAGCTACACAGGAAGAGGTACATTCTACTCTACCATCATCATCGATGGCTCTGCGCTGTTGGATAGCCCCAAGGTCAAGGTCAAGTAAGTGATGCATGATCGATATTATTTGATGTTCTTGTTTGAATATTGCAATGCTTTTTTCTGATTAGATGAGCAATTCGATATAATTTTTCCCAAACTTTCTATTCATACTTTAAACTTATGATCAAACTAATTATTTTTATGATACCTCATCCAAAGTTGAGTTTTGAATTGCGATTTATAATTTTTAGCAGCTAAGGGAAAAGTATTTCGCATTTAATACATATTTTATCGTTCGATGTATCTATGACTAAGGGGAAATGCGTGATGAAAGCCGATAATACAAGCGTTCAAGCGTTAGTCCACAGTTTCATAACGTGATATACATATGATTCCATTTATCCTGTGATAAAGTGCTTGATAATGTGAGGCTTTTTGGATCGAGAGGATGTTTCATGAATCTCCCTGCACTCTGAACTCTGTTCCGTATTACAATTTGGAAAATGGCCTGATATTTATTATTTTATTTCGTATTTGTACTATATTTTGCACAAGGCCCATTGTGCATTTTGAGCTAATGTATATGCACTATTATTTTTTATTTTACGATCACTAGTTATGGTACATTTTTGGATTTGAAAAAGCATTTGAAGGCAGAATAAACTTATCAGTTTTTACGTTCGGTAAGTACAATCCATACATAAAATGTATTCAGAATAGGGGCGTGAATTTACTGAAATTATTCCTTCATTTCATTAATGGGATGATTCGAGGTTTTATTGTCGATTTATAGATTCAGTTTAAATGTTATTTATTAAAAAATGTGCGCATCTAAACAGTAAAAAATATCAATAAATTATAAAAGTTTTCGTCAGGAAGGCAACTGTGTTTCTCAAAGCTATTTTAATTTGTTTAGGACTTGGTTTTGAAGTTAGGAAGAAGGAAAAGTGTTATTCGCGAAAACATTGTTGGGTTCATGTCAGTAGCGTTATTGTGTTTATCATCTTTTTATAATTCAATCCTGATTAATTTCTCATAGGTGAGAAGTTAAACAGAATTCGAAAAGATAGTATTTTATGTTTTGATGTAGTGGCTTCATTGTATTCATTGATAAACATCATATTTCATGAGATACCAATAGCTAATTCGATCCCATACCGCTTTTGAATGCTTTCTTTATTTGGGAATCCAATCTATTACCCAATGACTAACTCATGATGAATTTAATCAGAAAGTTCATTGCGTGGGAAATGTCAACCCAAAACTCGAAATTCGATTGAAAAGTTTTTATTAAAAGGATTTCAGTAGCACTTCTCCTTCCATTATTTTTTTAAAAGGATCCATTGGTACAAAAAAAGACATTGGTCTTTGAATAAATAGTATGCCAGCAAATTGAAATTATTGTGGAATATGGCGTAGTTCGTTCATTAGAAAACATCGTTTTTGAACGTATATTTTCCAATCTTCGGGAGCCAAAATAAAAAAGGATAACTTAGGGATAATCACACGTGTCCCAGAGCAGGAGATAGAATTGTAAATGAGTAGCATTTGAATACATTAATAGTGAATCTCAGATGTATAAAAAAATCAGGTTTTTGGAGTGGAGAAGAAAATAAAAATATGGTGGGAAATAAAGATGAATTTTAATGGCAATCAATAAAATAAACATGGATCCACCGCGAATAAATGAGTGCTCGAATATTGTGTCGAGTTTTCGGATTGAATTTGAATCGCAATTATTTTTCCTCACACTTCGTTTGGGAAACATGAATACATTCGCCCCCTTAGGTAAATTCATAGCTGGGTAATTAAGAAAAGAGATGCATGGAGTCATTCGAATCGCATAGTTAGTCAGTAACGGTAAGGATTTATCAACAAAGTACACTGCCGTATATGTCTTTATAATCTTTAGTACTGACCTGCTTGCAACTTAAAAAGCTATGCTGGAGGATAAGATGGGGAGTACGATTTCTTGTTGTATATTATTGTGCGATAAAATGTGAGATGTTGATTATTCGTTTTCCTAGAAGAAGGACCTAGTTACAGTATAAGGTAATTATGCACTTTTTGTCTAATATCTACATACATATGTACTCGTACATAATCTGTTTCGTATATGAATCTAATTCTCCTGTTTAGATTTAGATGGGTGTAATTAGTTATTTATTTATTATATATAGGAAGTCATATATGTGCTTATTTGATATATTTTATGTATTTTACTTTGATTCGTATACTTGTTCTGTTTTTGGGGAGTTATTATTCACCAATGTTCTCCGTTTTTCCGTGAAAAAACAGTTTTTCCTTTTCAACTTTTAGTTTCAAATTATATTTTCCAACATTCAACTCACTCCTTCTTCAATATATTTATTTAATATTTAATTTTTAACGTAGGTAGGATGTTTAAGTTTGAGTGAGCCAAATCTGGCTTAACTTCGCCAAGAAAGGATCAATCATTCTTTCTATCTATCTTCTTATAAACTTGTGATTATAGATTAATTATAGTCTATAAATGTAATGGAAATGTAGAAACGTTTCTTACTTATTTAAGGCATTCAGAATTTTACGGTATACCTCCTTAAAAAAGTGCGTAAAAAATACGCAGTCACTTGTTTTAAGACGCCCATTCTTCACGGGGATTTGAGAAAACGCGGAGATTAATTCCACAAAAGGAAGAAGTCAGGTATATATATTTAATCAAAACAAAAGAGCACCGAAACTTACCATCGCGAAGAAAAATTACGACAGTTGATAATTGGAGGGAAGCCTTTTCTTTTCTTACCTCGAGGAGACGTGTCTTCGACTTGCGAAAGAAGATTTCTCGGAATATTTTACTTTACGACCCCAACCACCGCTCGAGGCCTTTCCGAGCGCCGCAAAAGCATTTTGCGGGGAAAAGAATGGTCGGCGAAAGATTACGTACCCGGAAGCTAGGAGCTGACAGGCCAGTACAATAACCCCACCGCCCGAGGACCCCAACTAAAATATTCAAGGAAGAAAGGAACGTGAATATTTTGCTGCCCCAAAAGAGTGTGTGCCAACTCTAATTCGACCTTGTTTTGATTAAAGAAACCCCACCCCCAACTCCCCACCTTCTGTTCTTCTAAAGGCTCCTTTTGTTGATTAACGGTCGTTTTTAATAGCATCAATCACGCGAGTCTTACGTAGCCAGGTTGTGTTCGATATTTCGTTGTTGTTTTGTTTTTTTTTTTAAATCGTTAACAACCTTCTTACCGCGGATGAGTTGCTCATTTATGGTAACTATACATTTGGACCGATGTAGTATTTTTATCTCGTAATTTCTGGTGGTAATATATCTACGTATAAACCAATATATACATATGCATATCTACGTATACCGGTATATGTGTGTGGTAAAATTTATGGTTTTAGATACGCTCAGATAAGTACGAAATGAATATATAGTACGTAATCTCAATATATTATATATTATACTTATGGATATATGTATATATATGTGTGTGTGGTAAAATTTATGGTTTTAGAGATATGCTCAGATAATTATGAATGCATATATAAAATGCTATAAGCTATATAACTGTAAGAGTTGGGCATGTAGATTTGTTATCTATTAGTATCTTGCGTATATTTTCAGCATAAAAAGACTGAAGTACGAACATTTTGAACTTAAGAGATTCAGTGATACTAAAGTAATAATAATGAATATATAATATGTTTTGGGATTATAGCTTAATTTATTTTGAAATTCCAGTTTCTTTTTTGGATATACATGACGGTATGAGAAAACTATTATATTTAGGTTTAAAATTACGGTTAACATCTGTCTTTCACTGCAACTGATTCGTAGTTTTCTTTTCGAAAGGCTTTTAAAAGCATCGATTATACATTATAACGATCGTAAATTGATTCGTCATTATCTCTTTTAGTTGATTTGTCTTCAAATTGGATTTAAATTTAGTAATTGATTAGTAAGAAAATTTCGCAAGCAACACTTTTAATAGAGTTAAATAGTGATATTCCTTAGTTATGACCAAAGAAATATGGTTGTTTTCTCTCTATAATTACGTTATCTTCGACTGGAATAGATTAGCATATTTTGGAACCAAATTACCGTTCGTAAAGATCAATGCTTTTCAGTGTCAGGTTAGTTATAAAAAAATTATTATTCTTCAGTTATGGGTGTCCGTGGGATGGCTTAATTTAGCCCAAGAAAGAAAGGTACGCAAAATCCACTCTACTCAAGTCGATCACCATACTTTATTCAAACCCGCGCTTATATTACAATATTTCTCTCTCTTTTTTCGCTACCCTTTTTAAAGGGCGCTTAAAATTCACCCCTTCGATACCTGCTTGTTTCAATATATATATATAAATACGGAATAAATATGTATCTATATATAAATATACGGAGAAGGGTAGAGCACATGAATATGCATCTCGGAGAATCCAATATCCTTCAACCACATCCGCCCTGGGGTCGCCTGGTTCGCAACTCCGCCGTTCCCGAGGAGCCACCGTCGCGATAAAGGGTCGAACCTTTGGGAAAGCAATTTCGAGAGATGGCGAAGTATATACCTCGCGCCTTCCTGCCGAGGAAATTCTCTCTAAACCCATATTACGCGCCACTCTCAACTTTTTGTCTCCCTAATCTATTATTAACTATGCACGCGATATTCGTTCTTTGCATGCGAGAGTAGAAATTTGCGTATATGACGCATTTTGTCGTACCGGAGGGAGATTCTTACAGGTGTACGTCCTCAAAGGAAAGTCTTCCCCTGGGAAAATATTTGTTTCGTTTTAATTTAATGATAGGAAATGGAAACTTTAGTCTGATGAAGGCACGCTTTTTGATTGGCTATCATTTCCAGGAGTGAGCTACGGAACGGTACGCGAATACCGAAACGGCATTCGTAGGCGGAGGTAGATACTGCGGTAAAATTAGTGGTAAACGCGAGTCAAAATCGTGCTTTCAAGCACAGCATCACACGACTTGTCATAATCCCTGATGCTAGATGAAATTTTAATCTCCGAGCGAGCGGCGTGGGACGAAATTGCTTCAGCACTTTCACTTTCACCTTTGATTCGAATCTTTTTGTGTCACTTTCCCGTCTTTTATGTTCGCCCATTTTTCTCCGTTTATTGCCGCCCGCTCTCATTTTTCTGTTTGAAATAGAAGTTTCCGCGTGAGTTAATTTTCACTCATCACGGCATTCAAAAAAAAGGTGACTATAAGGCAAATGAAATTACGTTGAAATATAAGTTGCGCGCTGGGAAAAAAGGGCCGGTTGTATCTGATTGCGATCTTTTAACTAGAAATTTAATTGATTTTTAAATAACGTATACTGGGTTATTAGTTTCGTATTCTGTATGTCTTCCTGGTGTCAGTTCTTCGAACTGTATCGGACTGAGAGTTTTTACGTAATGATTTACTTTGCGCATAAAAATCTTTCTATAGAAGACTATGATTATTATAAACTATTACGATGTTAATGGTTCTGGACTGAACCCCAAGAGATATGAAAATAGCAAGGAGAAGACCGAAGATTAGATGTAAGAGAGACATAATCAAGTAAGTACGTAACTTGGCGATGGGTGGCTCAGAATCGAGAAAACTGGAATGCTCTTCAAGAAGTCTATATCCATCGTTGGATTCATAATGGCTGATGATAATGAATCTCTTCCTACTTAACAATGCTCTTCTTAATCTACGAAAGAGTACAGCTTACGAAAAATAGAGCATTATGAGAATTATGCTCCTTTAATAGGATAGTTACACGCATTATTTTTTATTTTTAAATTCCTAGATATCGAAGATAGCTAATTAAATCAAATTATGAATCGGTATTGTTAATTTTATGGCGTAATTATTCTCGTGTGTTATTCTTAATATACGCTTTAATTGAAGAAACATGAAATGCAGTATCTATTTGTAATCGTGCCATATATATTAGCATCCAGAGTACGAACGAGTCATCGTGATGAATTAGAAAATACGTATATTTAAGAGTCTCCAATTTAAAAACTATATGTATCCATGAATTGCTCCGATTATACGATAAAAGAGTTGAATCAAACACAATGAAGTTGCCAATAGCATAAACAAAAAACGATAGTTTAGCTCTCTATAATTTGCAATGTATAATATGCATAGTAGTTTAATATTATTGCGGAAAATAATTCAAGTTGCATTTCTAAATTATATGGAAACAAATGATTTTTAGGGATTGAATATTTCCATTATAATTCGTAAAAACGTTAACATAGCTCCGTATGTATATACAACGTACGTATGTATATAAACAAGAATAATACGCTCCTATTATATTTTATCAACCATTCTCTCTTTTTTATATCGATACATATCGAAAGAGGAAGGGAACCACAAAATGGAACACAGCTCTTTCGCGGGAAATTCCCTCATGAATTTATCAATAGCACGTCGTAGTTGTAGTGGGGGATTAAGAAGGCGACCTTAACAAGGGGAATCTATTTTGCAAACCCTTGAAAAGAGAGAGAAAGGCATATAACGTTCGAAAATATCCATGGCTACATGTTAATCGTCGTTCTTTTTCTTCATGAATTTTAATTCGGTGCCGCGAAAGATGCCTTTAACGAGGACCATGACTTCCCTTGCGGCTCGCTCATTAACTTTGAGCCGTACGAGATTCATCGCCACGTACTCTCGCTCTGTGAAGAGGGAACTCTAATCGCCAACGACACTCGAGACTGCAGCGCCTCACATTGGGCCGTCCACAATTGCCGTACCTCGTATTATAATCTCGGCTACTATTCCCTTATACCTTGAAAACACGCCGATGCGAACTTTGAATGTTATAGCTCGATAGATACGTATCGCTGTATAAAAAAGGATGGTGTTAATTTTGCCGTAAAGGTGTTTGTTATTGATACGTTTTGCTATAAAAAGGAAGTGTTAATTTTGTGATTTGTTTGTTTTAGATGCATTTCGCTATAGAAAAAGAAGGTGCTAATTTTGTCATTTAGGTGTTTGCTATAAATATGATTTGCTTTATAAAAGGAGGGTGCTAATTTTTACGTCGAGGTGCTTTTTATAGATACGTTTCGCCATAAAAGTAAGGGTATTGATTTTGTGATATTGTTGTTTGAAATGCATTTCGCTATTGAAAAGAAAGGACTTAATTTTGTGATAAGGATGTTAATTTTTGATGTATTTCGCTATAGAAAAGGAAGGTGTTAATTTTGTCACAGAGGTATTATTTATGGATAAATTTCACTACAATAAAGTGCGGTGTTCAATTTATGATCGAGATGTCTGTTATTTCAAGATAGTTCGTTTCCGCAACGGTAACACCTTGTACATGAAAAGTATAGTGGGACTAATTAGTGGGAGTTCACGGAGTAATTACAGAAGTTGATTGTTTTTCATTACGATCCTATTTACTGCGAGTATTGCATCAGTTTATGCTGTAATTATGGTGCCATAGTTTGGAATCTATTGGTGTCTTCTAATTGCTATCCAATAATGGAATTCCGGATACGTTTAGCTCATCTCGGGGATATTACGTCACGGCTACGTGTGCTCGAACGAGTTTGTTTTAATATTTTCTTCTTTTACGTAATGTTGTACATTATATATGAGTTTATAGATTATAAATTACGATGAATTGGAGTTTTAAATGGTATTGGATAGAGGTTATTCGGAATAATAATTAGATCTAGGTGTATATGTGATGGGTAGAACTTTACTTGTCGTGGTTTAATAAAAAACGTGTAACTATTCAAATTTGTCTTATATTATGTCGATAAACATTCTTAATTACCCAATTCATATTCAGTTGTAAGAGTTTTTATGTAAATTGTACAGCGTAAACTTGAATTTGTGGATTATATGTCCGAAAATGCATTGGTCAACTCAAATTTGTTGAACTGTAACAAAAAATGCTCTAACATAAAAATATCTTCTATATTTACGTATAATACTGCCCATTAATTAATAATGCTGTTAAAATATATATTAGATGTTCATTTTAGGAAGGGTTAACGTTTACTAACCAACAAATATTATCAATTTCCGTAGCAACATTATTTGACAATATCTCATGAAAGTAATCAAATTGTGACATACATTCGGAGAAGGAAATTACGTACAGAGCAACGACCGTAATAAGATACAAAAGACAATAACGATACTCGAATTATTATATTTTAAAAAGATCGGAAACGGTCGATCCTCACTCTTTCAATTATGACGTTACTATATTCATGCTCTACAAATTGCAATTCGCTGTCCATTTATTTATTTATCGTACCCACTTCATCCTTAACATGATCGTGCCGCATAAACTCCTTCCAAGTTTAATCATGTTTGTTGTACGCGTTCACATTCAATGATATTATAGGGAAATGAAATTTCGTCATCTGCATAATAACTGAATGATATGTCCCCGCACATGCGACGTGGAATTGAAGAGGGCAAATTGAAATTTTTGTTGGTGGACACTGTATGCCGTGTCGTGGTTGTTTTTACATCGCTCCATGGGTTTAATACTATCGTTTGTTACGAGAGGTATTACTTGTTCCCTCGTAAATATTAAGGCCCTACTCGGATACTTTTATGCGAAAATGATGTTAAATGATAACCAAATACGTATCTACTCTATAGTTTGCTATTATCGTAAGAATATATTATTATGATTAAATGTATTTCCGCATTTATGTATTATTACCTGAATATTACATATAGAGGACGAGTATATTTGAGCAATACGATCATTATTGTGTATTTTAATCTTCCTTATTGTTTCAGCGATGTTATTTTAATTGAATATTCTCATTGGCTAATACTCTGTTATTATAATTGAGTATTAAGATAATACAGGAATAATGTACATTCATTTCTACAATTATAGATGAGTTATACTAGAATTCATCAAGAATAATCTATTATATATTCCTTACGTATTTATTCATTTCTCAGTGCGAATGGTTTTATTATTTCGTATGCATTTAAATTGCATATACGTATGTATTGTGTAGCTTATGCATCTTATCCTATTAAATCAATAATTCATAGATTAGAATAGTAGATCAAATATACTACATAGTAGTTAATTGCATAAAATATTCACGTGAACCTATAAAATCCAGTTTATCTTTTAACTGATTTTAACTTAATTTACTCTATAAATTTTACCTCCATAATTTGGAAAAGATAATTTTTTCAACAAGAGGAAGGCAATTATGCTTAGATACAATGAGCAATCTTATAGTAAAATAAGACTAGAAACACATAAACCTTTATATTTACACGTTTGTTTTTCCTTCAGTTATAAAATTCACATTCGATTCATGAGATTTCTTATGAATACAAGCCCTCATTCAGTAAACAGAAATATATAGGACATCGGTGATGAAACTAATATCTCCCAGCAGAATAGAATCACGTCGCCATCGACTTGCTTTCAGATGCAGCGCTGGCGTCAGATCTATAAAAAAAAAGAGAATCGCGAATCTTTTCTGATGAAATATCGAGATCCAATTCACTTCTCGGCATGAATACGCTCCTACTGAACAGCCGAAAACGTTCAGAAAAGAAAAATCACTCCCGAACTCCGCAATGTATTCCTGTCGTTAGAAAGCAAAATTTCCTTTAACCGAAGGACGGACTTTATTTCTCGCGAACCGGAGCTTATTCTCATACATCAATGCCATCCGTAAATAGGAATACGTTACAGATCTCCTGGCTGCAAAAGAGCATCTTGAATGCGTCCGAGAATTTCGCGTGCTGCAAATGCAGGATGAGTGTCACGGTGCATTGTTTTCGGGCTCGTTTGAAAAGGTGGGAAGGTTCTCAGGTGACAACGGAATCCGTAAAAGGTGAATAATCCGCACCTTTAGGAGCGAAAGACGGGTTAGCCGTTCGGTATCGGATCTCGGCCGAGATTTTCTCTCGCAAAAATGCGACCCCATTTGCGAGTAAAATGCGGTACTTTATGAAGGCCCGTGTACGAATCAAGGCGCACGTACGTGCATCGATACATATGCATGTATAGAAGTTCATAAATATATATGAGGGTGAGTTAGTGGACAAAAAGAGGAGTGACCGAGCTCGGGCTAAGGGGAAATGGCAAATTCGGTCAGTGGTGAGTGTATATAAAAATATATATTTTTTAATGATTCTATTACATAAAAATTGGGAAAATTTTAGTATTCAAAATTGGTATAGTTCTGAAATGTATCTATTAATATTATTATTTACGATGAGTCTGCAGATAAGTACAAAAGGGGTGGCATATTGCATTTTTCGAATGTTTTGAAAGATAATCAAATAATGTAAAAAATGTTTTTAATATGTAAAAGTGGAAAATAAGCATTTTTTGCTATTTTCCTATTGCGGTTTCAATTCGATCCAAATTCCTCAACTGGTCCGGTTGAAGGTACATAGTGAGAACAGATCTATCCAAAATTAGCATGAATATACGAGACGAGAGTTTTTAAGAGCCCTATATTCCACACTTTTAAAAACATAGCTATTCTGCGTTCTTTAATGAGTAACGAAATGAAAATTTCGGTGACATATTTTTAGATGTAGCACAGATAGATAATTACAAAGGTGGTGAATTAATTTCAGGTACTGAAGCAATTTTTGATTTAGTACGGAAAAATTCAAGAAATCGTTCTTGTTTAGCAGTCTTCCCTCAAAGTTACACCCACATTTACTGAGAAGAATAAAAAAATATGAATTTGTGAAAGTATAGTAGAATGTAAAAAACATTACGTGATTTCCAAAAGAGATTTTTTAGCCATATCAAAAAAATGTAGTGATTTGTTGATCGATTTATACTGCGAATATGTAATTCTGTATAATCTTAACGTACGGAACGTGCCGCAGTATTACGAACACGTAAAAATATCCTTTAAAGTAAAGAGGGAGCCACCGTAGTAAGGAGCCGCTTACGACTAACTTCCAACGAAACTTCCCAGCATGTAAGTGTCCTCGAAGTACGCGATATATTAATTGGTTGAGCATCCGAGTCGGGATTTGGAGATCTGCTTACGTATCGCGGTCACGAACGAATTTTTTCACCTCCAAAAACCGCCTGCTTAACTACCTTTCACAGTGGAGTGCGAGTTGGCGTGCTAGCCTAGCAACTAGGATGTTCCGAGACGGGCGTGTAGCTTCATCTGTTTGCGTGCGTGACTTAAGGAGTTAATAGTAAGAACCTTCTCCAAAGGCTGTTCTTGTAAGATACATAATCATCTTTAACTATTTCTTTAAGTGTTATGCTTTTTTAGGTGTTCTTTTTTTATGTTTTACGTATTTTTTTAGTACCCTTGACAATATGTTACAAAACGAGCATTGTTCAGAGAACAGCAACCTCTTTTTTCGTTACTATTTTGTTTTGGAACAGCTCCTTTTCCTATACTTACTGTACCTATACATTTTATAGCTTTTTAGGTGTTCTTTTTATACATATACGTATTTGTTTGTTACCTTGTCGATGTGTTACAAATCGAATATTGTTTCAAGGAACAACTACTTCCTTTATTGTTACTGTTTTATTTTGGAACCGCTCTTTTATTTATATTTACTATACCTATGATTGTTATGGCTTTTTAGGTGTTCTTTTTAAATTTATTACGTATTTTTTAATTACCTTGTCGATGTGTCACAAATCGAGCATTGTTTCAGGGAACAGCAACCTCTTTTTTCGTTACTATTTTATTTTGGGACGCTCTTTTATTTAAACGAACTTTTTTCGGGGTTTCGTAGAACCTCGTGCTATTTTCCCTTCCTCTTAGATCGGCTGTTTGAGAAGAGATAAAGCTAATGGAGATAAGTCTTTTATAAAAGGGTACGTTCCTAGCGACACTTGCCCCGTAGTCTTCCTTGGCCCCTCCGTATCTCCGTATTCCCTAGAGACGCGAAACCCTCTTTTGTTGACACCACTGTAATATCCACACAGTGCGGCGTAGGCCTCGTGGGATTCAGACCAAGATTCTCGTAAATTACGAGAGAATCGCGCGTGTGCGTGGATTTTGTTTGGGCCGAAACAACCCCTCGCACTTTTACTCCATTTCCGCTCCCAATTCTACGCTTCCCTCGCATTTGATCTTATCTCGCTTCCCTCGCAAGAGAAACGGTTCCTAAGGAGTGAGATTTTGATCCGAACGACGCAACAAGCTGAGACGTTTGATAACGAAGATGGTTTGTTAGGGCGGTTTCGGGGTCTTTACTCGGACGGCGAAATTCTATTGTGTTCGGGAGTGGGGATTGGGTGTTCAAGCGAAGTACCGTACGACGCCTTACTGGGGTTGCTGTTAGTAATAAGACGCTATTGTTGTTCAATGCATGTGTTTGAGATGTAAATTTGGAAGTATTCGTGGTTTAGTTGGTTATTAGTTCGGTCTAATGCGTATGTGAAATGTAGCATATCGTATTAAATTTTTTGGGAGAAGCCATCTTTAAGATGAACTTGATACTGCCTTAGAATTCTAATAATTGTTGCTAATATAGTTACTCGAAATCGTCTTATTATTTAAGCCATCGTTTTTGAACGAATATTTAATGTTTTGGATGATATAACAGATAGTAATTTGTAAGTATTTGCAGTGAACAGAATAGAAACAATTTTTTTGAGAGGTCTGATTAGTTTTTACGATCTATATTTTAAGTACGTATTTTGTTATTCACCCTTTCTTTGACTAATTTTAAAATTCCGCTATTATATTAAGAAAAGGAAAATAAAGAAGATAATTGAAATAACTCTGTGTAGTACAGCCTTATATATGTGATAGTTGTATATGATGCTTTTGGGTAGGATCTTTGCGGGTATTAAAATAAAATTTCGTAAGATACGTCTTAAATGGGTAAATACGCAAATGGTATATTTTCAACGAATCAGGTGAAACTGATTAACGTACATAATTTACATTATAAAAAAGGGAACTAGCTAGCTCTATGAGAAAGGGAAGCAACAGTTTTACATTATTTATCTTAAAAAGTGAACTCATAGCTATAGAAAATATCAATAAATTAAGGAAGATATGAAAATTTCTTTGATTTATTCAAATATCCACTGAAATTTGACCTGGCCAGGCAATAGCGCTGGAGGGAACATTATATTTTTACAATGAATTGCCTGGCATCCGCCCATAATAGGAGGGATACCCTCCAAAAAACACCTCCTTATGAAACATTTAGAAAAAATCGACATAGAATAAATTAGATTATCCCATATGTTTTCTTCAGTATGGTTTGAATGATGAGTTTAAGAGATTTACAGTTCATTAGCTTCAAGTAGTTAATTAAAGGCTGGGAAAGGAATGATTCAGTTTCTCAAAATTATAAGCTTTACAAAAGGTTTAGAGTATAAAAAAATAAATAGAAATTTGAGAATTTTAAATTATAATAATACTTACTAACAATTCAATATCACTCTTAGAAATTATACATATTTTTATCATTTAAAATACGTAACGACTAACAACATTTCCGGAACACATGAAATAGCCAATAAAAATATAAAAAAACCTGGGACTCGAAACGGGAATTTAAGCTTCAGTACAAAATGTACCGTTTCAATCCGACTCAAAGCGATGTTCGAACGTATTCAGAGAAGCAATTGGCAATTTCCTAGTCGCAAGCACCGGAGATACTTCTATCCATCCAACGTAAGGTCTGAAAAGGTTTTTGAAGTGGGCATACTCACCGATCACCGTTAGATTGACGATGGAATTCCGCGTCGGAGAGTTCTTGAAGTCAACGCGGCATCTGTAGGCTCCTTCGTCTTGTTCGATGACCGTGTCGAGGGTCAACTGCGCGGGTCGTGATACAGTCACGAAGTAGGCACGGGGCCCAAAGGTGTGCTCATCGGACCACAGCTTCGCTTTGGCGAATGCACGACCGCGCACGTCGAAGCTGAAATAGAATGAAATCCGCTCAGTTAATGGGATTTAGCACTGATTGCCGAGATCGACCGCCCCAATCGAGCCACAGAAAAGCGCGATAGTGAGGAACGAAATGAAATATTCACGTTTACGATAATATATAATCGGGTATGGAGACGCAATTTCAATTTTGACGTCCCGCATTGCACGCTTTTACGGGATGATTAATATTTGTGTATCGTTATCCCCGGATGTTAATACGTAATATGACTAAGTGTTCAGTGCGTTCTATCCTGGTGGATGGGTAATAGGGATCAATTTATTCTAGTTTTACGTATTAATTTTCTATATACTCATTTATCGTTCTTGATTTGTTTGATTGGAATCAATGGCGTTTTTTGACAACGGATTTGTTAATTTTTTTAGTCAGAAAATGTACATACAGATTGGTTATCTAGAAGGTGATTACGAATAAAAATTCATCTCCAAGAATAAATTTATAATGGAAAAATAACCTTTTTCACTAAATTTTTAATAAAAGATATTTAATTTTACTTGAACTAGCTGGATGTGAAATTAGTCCAAAGCTTGGACAAATGAGGAAGAAAGGCAATTAATGTAGATGAGGAAAGTAAAATTATATAAAATAAAAGGCGATAGAAAAGCAGGAAATAACTGTTTTGAAATCTACTTATTTTTTATTCCATTTAATGATAAAAATGTCAAAATAGAGCTCGAAGCTAATTACGATTTGCGATTAACAAATACTAATCCTAAAAATCAACAGTTAAAGACAAAAAATGACAAAAACAGTAATACATATGTACATACATAATTCTGCTTGAGGATGTTCTGTGACCTTGGTAGGATTGAATTTATGCTATATATATATGTATACACATTAATGAAATTCTGTGATACAAAGCAGATAATTCTTTTACGCACGAGGAAGTAATCGCTCCCCGGGGCTTAACTTTGTGATAAAACTATCGGACTTGGGAAAATGAGAAAAACGCCTGCTTTTATCATTTAAAATAAAAGTGGTACGTAAAATATTTATTGGTCTTTAGGTGGACTCAAAGGAAAGTGGTTTCAATTGTTTGGGTATAACATCTTAAATTATTATCTTAATATTTAATCGTGTTAAACATTAAAATATATCAGCAGTAGAAACTAGTAGATATTCATCATTCTTAAAAGTATATGATCTAAATAATGCAGCAAATTTCATTGATTACATCCGAAATATGGTATCTATGAGCATTATACAAACATATTGATATTTACATTCGATCCATGACAACGTGAATTACTTCGTTAACAATTAAATGCGTAAGAGATATTTTATATTCGCATTTTAGAAAGGAGAAAAGGGAAATAAATATTTTATGGAATTCGAATAGTTTTGGATTCTATGGAAATGCTTCCACTTTGGATTAGGATCAATTTAGGTTTGAACCTCGATAATTGCGTTATAGAGTACATCATGTATTTCAGTCAAGATTATGTATTATAATACTATTGGTTATTATCATTAATATTAGATTTATATATATTATCTTTTATAGTAAGGTAGCCTGATAATTTTTCAATTGCATGTAATATTGATTCATTTAGGGCACGAGTTTTGATGGCATTAGTGGATTTTTAAAGTGGCCGAAAATTCGACGACAATTACGATTTTTGTAACGTAGAAATAATTAACTTTGTCCGTCAACTGGATTAAAACAGTTCCATTACAGGGAACGTCGAATTTAAAACAAAAGGCACATCTCGGTCGCCATTGGTTACCGAGATAATTATCCTGTCAAATGGGGGTCAGTTGCAAAAACAACAATAATTATCGGAATCGCATTAGCGGCGTTTAAAAATTATCAGAACCATAGCTTCCTATTCTCATCTAATCCGCGACGGAATGATTCAGGCCATTGATTGATCGGAAAGCTATCTGTCTCTTTCAGCTACAAATCCGCCATTTCGATTGCATTTCTGAACAACGTCTGGCTCTAAGCCTTTTCCATCACACCTTTTGAAGATGGATTGCGTACCTCTCGTTTGTCTCCCGTGCCAAAATTCACCCAAAGTTTTTACTTAGACGTTTGCGTCATTGCAGGGTATTTGTCATCCGGCTTTTATGGTGAAAAAGTTCCCTTCGAATCGGCCCTTAACATTGCCACTGGGGAACGCCACAATTCGATTAGATAGCTATCGCGTACGTGCGGAACGGAACTTATGTTGCCACCTCCAAGTCGATTTTTATTATGACGAATAACTGGGTTGGGAAAGACTATGCCTTAACAGGTAGCTGTGGATTTGTTGGTGAAATTATTTAGGTGAGTAATGTTGAACTTAATGTAGGATGATTGAGCATTGATATTTTTTCTTATTATTGTATTAATCCTCCGAAAATTCGTAGTGGAAGGTAGACCTAATTTAAAAGTCGTATCAGTCCAAAAGAGTATTGTGTATAGTCACGTCATTAAATACTGGGCTATGGGATCAACCAACCGAAATACGTTCAAAAAAGAGATTTTTTAAACCAGGTTTCGTTTTTATTCTTAAGTCATCATATACTATTTAATTATCTCTTTATAAAAAGATTTGTTCATTGAGTTATATCGTTTAGCCTATCGTCATATCATTTCATGTGCGTAGAAATTCCTTTCGTAGCTCATTGCAAATAAGCTCGCAGTGTGGCGATTCTAGGTGTTCAAACACACATATAAAGTGCACTTATAGCCGACCTTGCATTCCTGTTATGGTGAACATCTATTCTAGTTACCTAAGTAATAATGGTGCGCATTCAGCACCAGTTTGTATCTTTGTATTATGCGTGTTCTTAAACAAGGTCCGCATTGCGAGAACATATGACTTTAATTACTTAATTTTGGGAATTATTTGTTTTTATTTGGTAATGATTATTACGTAATGTATTTATCTGTATCTTAAATCGGATTTAGTTAAAATATGAATAGGTAAATTGTAAGAAAATCATTTGGATTCAATTGATTATTTTTTCTATTAATGCGTTAAATGGGTTAGATAAGGAGGTAATAGTTTTAAGTTCTATTCTCTATATTATATGTACGAAATAATTTCGTCCTCGCATTAAGAATATGTATATATAAGAATTATATACACTCGGAGAGTAATTAACGGTATACGATAGAAACCAGCGATTTTCTTCAGGCACATTCATTCACTAATGCACCACCATATTACGTATCGATGGTTACCATTCTATATCGTATGCTGTGTACAAGTGTCCCAGTCTCTAGACGTTCAGTAGCAAACAGAACGGAGTGATCGGTTTCACCCTTTGCCCTGTAAAAATGAAGACCTGCCTTCGATTCCCATATGAATACGGTGTCCTCGTGACAACCACCTGAGGAGGCGCCGGGAGCAGCTGTAGCAGTAATCACTATTATGCCCATTAGCGTAGATATGACGACGCCAGGCTAGAGAACACACTGCAATGAATTAGAGAGAGATACAGGACGAGAATTTCCTATGCAGAAGCTTTCGGAGTTATTAAAACGTCAGCTGATACTTCTGTAGGAGCCGTAGAAAAATCTTTACCGTTTAAAATACTCTCGGGTTAAAGATGCGAGATGATAGTGGGAAGTTTGTGGAATTTTTACGTAAAGATTTTAACGTACGTAACTGTAAAATGAGTACTGTAGATCTATGATAACCGTATACGAATTAGATCGAAGCCTAGTTTGTAACAAACGAATACGTAAAATTAAACTATAAAATAATCACTGCAGATAAGAGATAATAAGATTAAGGACAAACTTTTTACAAACAAAAAACGTAAAATTAAACTGTAGAATAGGTACTGTTGATCAATGATAATCGGAGAAAATTAGATTGAAGCCTACGTTATTAATAATAGAATACGTAAAATAACTACTGTAAATAGGAATAGTCGTTGATAAATGAGGTTTACTACACTATAAATTTATTGATTAAACGTTATTAGTTTTTCATTTGGTTAAATGTAGTTTCTTATATTCCCTTCACTCTAGTTCAAAGCTACCCGAATCGATCTTTGATTTACACAAAAAACTTTGGAAGGGAGTGGTAGACAACATTGTCAATGATAACCTATTTCCGGAAAGTCTTCCCATTACGCATTAATTCCGTTCTCCAGAAGCAAAACTAAACGAATATCCGGCTAAGAGATCGCATGCTGAATACGTAATCCCACGAACCTAATGAACACCACCTCAAACGTTACGTAGATGGACGGACGAGGACGTATGATCCGGTAGGAGACGCCATTCCACGGAAAGTTTCGATTCAAAGAGCGAAAACAGCTTCGGAAATCACCTCAGCATCCAGGATGTTTGTATCCGTCGCAGAAGATCATCCTTCGAAGACGCTCTTCGCATATCAAATGTTTTTTGCGAAAATTACCAAGCGTTCTTTCTTCCTGTTTGAGAGGCATCTTGAGAGTTCGAGATGCTATAAAAAAAAGGAAGCTTTGCATTTGAAGAAGTGATGAAGACTCCTGGCAACAATGAATCAGGAGACTTCCTTGATTGAGAGGGAGGAAGAATAGGATGAAGACTTCCAACGGAATGCTTAAAGGGGATATCGTTTTATCGAGTCCTTTGTTTTATTTGGAGTGTCGTGAGACGAATTTCGGGGGCGTGTTACCGTTCGGAATCGGTACGTAAAATTATATCGTCTAAAAATTTAAACGTATTTAAATTATGTTACAGGATTAAGGGATTGTGGAAAATAAACTTGTACAAGGAATTATTGCGACTTGATATTTACGTTAAAAAGAATTGGAAAATAGCAACATAACTGGGACTCGAACCCAGGCCCCCCATTTTTGCAATTTAGCATATCTACGTGGAAAATGGGGGATAAAATATGTTCCTCATTAATACAACATGTATATATCTTATATATTTACGAGCAAAAGAGATTATAAGGGTAAGATGCAAATAATTTTGCACGACTAGTCCTTGCAAGTTGATAGTAAAGGGTAAACTGAAATTCAAAATAGCGACGTATGTGGGACTCGAACCCAGGTCTCTCACTAATCTGAAGGAGATGCTATTATGGCAGTTATGAAGCACTTTGGTTCGAGTCCCAGTCATGTCATTGTTTTTTACTTTCGTTGTACTTTTTATTGAGGAAGTACTCCCCTTATGCTCATGACGTTTTATTTTATGACGTGTTGACGCAGTAATTTATATTTCACATCTGATTCACAGTGAAGTCAAGATCTTGTTTATTATCTTATAAAAAGGATACAGATTTAAGCTTATTAAATGCAAAGCAAAGTGATATGCTTGCGAAGAGAGAGGTAACTTATACAATCGTGTTAAGTAAAAAGAATCAGTTGGTGTTTGTCTTTGATACTAAGAGACTGACTGATTACGCTTCTGAATATCTCAAAGATTACAAGAGAAGACTAAGCTCAAAACAAAATCCACAACACGAACGACTGCGATATTAAAAGAAAACTACGGCCAATTTACGCGGAAGAACCTTTAGGCAGTTTGAAAAAAATTCCGGACAAAAAAAGAGGTTAGAAAGAAGCACAAAGATTTAGCGGAGTTTCTCCTTCGAGGCAGTTTCCAAGCGAATGGCACCACTAATGTAACCACACATGAAAATAGGAAGAGTTAATAAATGTAAATATTTAATCTTTATGGAAATGCGAAAAAGGGTTCCGAAGAAAGTCTTTCGAGTAATTACGTTTCAAAAATATAATTTCAGTCCATATCCCTTTATGCTGCAACACCAGATGGAATGCCATAACGGTAATGCGCCTACAAAGGTACGCGTTCAAAAGGATAGCGGACTCATTAAAAAATAAAAGTGAGCGAATGCAGAAAATTCCTCGAAATTAAGACGGAATTTTAATTTTTAATATTTCAGGGAAGCATTTATGAAAAACGAAGGTTGTACCATGAATATTGATAAAGAGGACTTTAATAAAAAAACAACGTAATGCTAAATCCCAAAGCGCGTAATGCGTTTACCTTAACGTTTATTTTTTACGCTCTTGGCCATCCAAGTGAAAAGATCGCTTTTTTTAAAGAGTAAATGGACACGTTTTATGAAAAGGTTTTCTGAGTTGCAAGGACATCTTTGGCTAATTTATTTATTCGCGTACGTGTCACGTGCTAAAAAGTACGAATTGGACTTAAGAATTGGTACAAAAAGTCGTAAATTCAAGTATAAAATTAGATGAATTTAAAATTATACTTTAAAATTGAATATTATATCGATTTTCATATTAACTCGGTCATTCTTTGTTAAAAATGTAATCGAAATTCAAGAAATTCACAAAAATATCTCAGCTTAATTAGGGAAGTGATAATATAATCAAATCAAACAAGTACTGAATTTTGTAAGCAGGTTAATAATTTATAAATCTAACTAATTAAAAGTTTATATTGATATATAATTTAAAGAGGCATATTAGAAATCGACAATCAAATAAGTTATAGGAGGGTAGTAAATTCACACCACCATTTCTGAACCAAATCAGCTCTACATTTAATAAAATTTAAAAGTATACTCTAGGTTTATATAAATGAGAATTGAATGCTTATAAATACTTTAGCTTGTTTTAAGTTCCCATCCTCGTTATAAACATAAGTTATGAAGCTTAACAGATGCCTGATATAGTTCCCCATCGTCCATCAATCAATATAAACTGAGATTTATGGAAAACAAGACTTTAGACTGTTTTATTACCTGGCATTAAAGATTATCATATTTTTTTCTTATAAGGAAACCATAATAAAGAATAAATCAATGAAACCACTCAACTGATGTAATACAATATGCAGGCTCTAATCTACTAATTATTCCATGAGACAGCTAATGCTAATCCTGTTACCTCAATCAATCGAATGGAAAGGTTGGCTATGGTTCAATGAATTTGAATTAGTCTCTTTAAGAGTAATTTTAAAAATAGTATAAAGAGCTAATTTAAAGATAGTTCTCATTAAAGATTTTCTAACGTTTTTAAGGATAGCAATATTTTTGATTTAGTGAAAAGGTACATATACTTGACGTTCGTATTAGTTATGAGCTCAGTACTGTCCAAAAGTTGAAAACTTTGTGGAGAATGATATAAATAAAAAGAAATTACTGATATTAAAATATTAATCTTTCAATTTAACTTATTGCACCCCTTTAATAGTTCCAATAACAAAAAAGGAGGGTACATCATAGTACATTTAAAAAAAGGAAAGTTTTGAGAATAACTTAAATATTTAATAATCAATTAAATTTTAGGCTGAGAGTTTGGAATAAAATTCTTCTATCCTACTAGGAAAATTATTTAAATCTTGAAATAGAAATATTATTAAAAATTTTATAGATATTTTAAGTATCAAGAATTCAAGTTTTAATCCAATATGGTTATTAAGTTTCAGCTAAAATTCAAGGTTAAAAAGTAAGCAAGAGTAATCTACATAACAATAATATCAAAATTTTTCGACATTCATTTAATTAAAGTTAATTTTGCTCAAATTTGTGTGAAATTCCTTTTCCTAGGAATAACGATGATTATTAATCGAACTTTTTTCTATATATTCATAAGTTCTGACGATGAAATTTGTCTATAATTTTGTGAAAATTCGTCTTGGTGACAGAAAGATGGGGAATAAAAATGTTACTATTATCAGTGTTAGAAATTACTATATGACTTTTAAAATTATGTATTACGATCATTTTTAGCCCAGGCCAATACGAAATAGTTTCTTTTATTCCCCATCGTACATTCCTTCCAAAAACATATTCTCACGAGAATACATCGCTATCCATTTCGTAAAAGAGAAAAGGTATCAGACGTGACTTACAAGGCCACGTTCCTACTTCAGCCAACTTGCACTAACAGTTAAGCTGTAAATTTAAGTCGAGGTATTGCATTTGCATAGTCAATATGATTTGTAAACACGCAGTCAAGGACGGGGTATGAATAAGGAGGGAAAAGAAGAGTGGAATTGGGTCGAGTGGCTAATGCAGTGGTCTAAAGAAATCCTTTCAGCCGAACCCCCTTTCGCTATCACGTGACACAGTGCAAAGATTTCGGTCGGACGTGCTTTGCCTAACGTCCATTTGTGAAATGGCACCCAAATTGGGTTCCAGTCTCTCCATTGTCTAATTTGAAAGGAGTTCTCAGTGATAATTACTCCGCGAGCCTTATTTCGCCACGACATTGTGTTAGACTGAATGGCTTTTCTCAATTGTCAAATCCATTTAGAGCGTTACACGTCTTTTTTAAGGATAACTCACCTCCTCGGGATTTTCGCCACGGATTACTCAGTACTCGTAAAGTGAAGAATATTAAACAGTCGGTATTGTACGGGTACCCTATACGGGTATTGTACCGAGGATTGATTAGGGTTAAAGAAAGTTGTGACGGGCTTAAGGAATTTGATGTCTTTATATATCCAGTTGTACTTGACGTATATTTTAAGTCGAAATATTTATTGTCTGTCGAATTATTTTGTTTAGCATAGGATTGATTTTAGCGATTTTGTATTAATAGAGAAAATTTTCGAGTAGAAAACAAATCTGTTCACGTTCATTTTATATCTTAGTTATGGGATTTTAGTATGGGATAGTGAGATGCTTTTTCTGAACCTATGCTAACATTATTTCGTGAATATAAATGATAGAAAAAAACTCAAGGGAAAAATGGAATAATTTACGAATGAAATGAATTATTACGTAAATTTTTGTATTTTTAAGCTACTAATATTAAAGAAATAAGGAAAATTAATAATTTCGAATTTTAAGAAATAGAAAATTTGCTCTGGCAAGAACTGAAGTTCGTTTAGAGAAATATTTTGTTTTTATCGCAGAAGTTTATTAATATTTTGGTATCTAGAATTTAAGATTTTCTCAAATATGGTTATCGAATTCCAGCTAAAGTTCAAGCTCAGAAAAGTAAATAAGATTAATTAACATCACCACAGCAGCAAAATTTTTTGATACATTTTTAAAAATTTTAAGGTTATTTACTTCAAATGTATGCAGAATTTCCTTTACCTAGGAACTATGATTAATTATCGAAAGAATACTTATGAGTTCACAAGTTCTACCTATTAAAGAATTCAAATTAAATTTTCGTATTGATTTGATAAATTTTGTATTCACTCCAAGTAAATCTAAGCTGTTCATTTCTTTTACTAATATTTTTGGTTTATTCGCATCGTTATTCATAGTACTATTTACTTATATTAACAGAGTATCATTAGATTATTTAGGGCAGCCCTATTTTAAGTCCCAAAAATCCTGCTTGATTTAGCGACATTCATTTCTCCTAAAACACGTACATAATCCGTTTACGAATACCTTTTTAAAACTCACGAAATATCCTGTTACTAATTAGAGGGTATAGAATAACTCACCTCGTGGCGTTCAAATATTCATCTCTCGCTATTCATATATAGAGTTTATAAATGAAGATTTCTTATCTGAATGCGAATCATAAACACCGAATTTGACCTCTGGATTTAATAGAGTGTTTATAATCCTGCTTTTGATGTTATTAAAATAAACGATGTGGTACGTGGCCAAAATTTTTACATTTTAAAATGAACAGTTTGTTATTCCGTATTCATTTTTGGCTAATGAAAGATATATTCCGGTTTTATACGCTAAAGTTAATTATTATTTTCCAAATCTTTTGTACAGTAATATTATTTTAATTACTAGTAATGGTTAAAAGATTTCTTTAATAAATAAGTTTTCATAGTCTCTCTTTTTCCTATTTTAATTTAACGAAGCAGATTTTCTTTATCAACCGCAAGGGCTAATTACAGAAATATCTCAATTCGCTTTTATTACTTCTAAACTCACCGTGCAATTGTCCCTTCACTTTACAGGAACATAAGGTGAACGTAATTATATACCTTTTTTGCTTTCATGGCGGCTGTTTTTCATTCGCTTTGTTTTTATACTGCTCGTTTGAAATATCTTAACGGATAATCTTTCACCTTGGGTTTCATAAGGGAAATTGCTTAACCGAGGGTCAAAAGGTATATTTTTCCCTGGCTTATGGTGTTGCTTATGAGGTAGTTTCGCAAATAAAAAGGGACGTTCTCGGCTTTGCAATATCATGATCAGGGTAAAATTATCATGGCAACGAACCGACTATTTTGATAAAAGGTGAGATCTTAACTAAACTCGCCTCATTTTTCTTTTGGGTATGATTCGTTTAAGTGTCTCCAAGCCATACATCGTTGTTACTATTTATGCTATTGCTACTATTTAAACTATTGTTGATATTTATTCTATTGTTGCTATTTATACTACTATTGCTATTTATACTATTGTTACTATTTATAGTGTTGTTACTATTTATACTATAGTTACTATTTATACTATAGTTACTATTTATACTATCATATAGTTATTATTGTTAAATTAACAATTGTTATTATTGAATTATTATTATTATTATTAAAAATAAGTTTAAATTGGACTATTTGTGGGAACTAAAAATGTACTATATATTATGCTGACGATTGACATACTTTTCCTTAGATCAATATACAGAAAAGGCTATCCACAATTTATTTCAGGATAACTCTAATGATACGAAAGTTAGATACGAGTGATGATGAATGATAACATTTTATTGTTTTAGAATACGAGAAAATAGTCGAGTCAGTTTCCTTCATTATCTAACCCTTAAATAATCAAATTATTCTACTTGAAGTATTTGCTTAGTTTTTATAAAATATGCAGAATGCCTTGCTATTCATCTTACGTATATTGCGCCTTGATAATATATTTATTAAAATGCTTGATGTTAAAATCAGTTGAAAGTACGTTTTTCCCCTACATTTCTTGGAAGTAACTTCTTCACAAACTGAGTTTATTATAAAATAATTGCTTGCGAATTAACTTTAAATGGAATGGGCCTCAGTATTTAAATTTAAAGTCAAATAAGTGTGGAAATATTATGAAACGAAGAATTTTAATGTATTCCTACGCAAAAAAAACCATGATGTAAACATTGAACTCTGAATAAGTCGAAAAAAATCTTTGAAAACATCCGACAGTAATCAAATCCTCGATTAAATTCGCTGTAGAGATATTCAAAGGCAATCAAAAATCATTTTGCGGCGGCAGACCAAGCAATCGGTTCCTGTTAATCGATCATCAATCCACTCTAATTTCGATATATAAAAAAACACGTAACTGGGACAGTCACTGTAGAGGGGGTGGGGGGACCACGTGACATAGAAGCTCATAGCAATTGATAGAATCGCTTTGTTAGTAATAGCAGTCATTTGTACCTCATTCGGGGTAGGGCTTGAAGGAAGAATGCGACACGTTAAAAGAAGTAACGTTTAAGCCGCGTTCCACATTCTCGTAATTGCCTCCTCTCTGGCTTCAAACGCAACTCCATCGCGGGGCGTTTTTCTACCGTACGTCGGATTTCTGCAGATGTCGGGTTTTATTGTTCTAGGGCGCGGAACAGTTATGCTAAAGGATGTCGCAGCCTCTGTCGGCTCTTTGTAACCATGGGAACGGCGACATCAGCGAATGCTTTTTATGAAATGTCGGATTATCGCATTGTACCTGGAAAAGGAGTTGAAAAGGGGGTCTGGGTGAGGAATGCACGGTAAGCTTATTGTGCGAGTTGCAGCGCTGGGTTTCGCCTTAGTCGCGGATTTATGGTTCCGCAAGACTCCGCGAGAGGGCTGAAATTATAGTTGGGTGGGGAATTTTTTTGAAATCACCGAGTTTCAGTAGTTACGAATTTTTATGACTGAATCCGCGTAGGACAGTGATTCTTAAATTTGATTATATCAGTAATATTTTCGATACATCTACTTCCTTCACTTTACGTCACAGGCGATTTGCGTATTATAAATCTAAATATAAATAAACGAAAAATGCATAAGTTAGGATGGTTCGGTAAGTGTTACGCATCAAAGATGTAAATTCGCTTCTCATCCTATTTTCTATTTTAAAACTTTGTTTCGTTTCTTATTTTATTCCAATCATTTAATTTTTTAATCTTTACTTCACATCATAGAATTAAGTGATAGGGAAATGTGAAAAAAATTTTGGGAAATATATTTACTTACGCAAGGATACACCAAAAATAAAAGCAGCTATTTAAAGATGAGGAAATGAAGAGTGAAATCGCGGTGTTTTTTGTATAACAAGCGTCTAATCTCACTAACAATTTACTTATTTAAGTCTTCAATCAGTAACCTCTTAGATTTTTAGCACTATGAACGCTTTAAAAGAATATAATACGTAAATATTTAAGGTGTTGGTCATTTTCTTCTTTGCTAAAATTTCCGTGGATTCAAAATTATCTCTATAAGAGAATAGGTTTTAACTTTGCACGAGAAAACTTGCGTCTTATTCAAAAAGTGAAACAGAGATTTAAACAGAATTGGAAAATAGCGACATGACTGGGACTCGAACCCAGGTCTAGGTATCGTCTGTATCTATTCTTCTTCATTAGAATTTTAACATAGGACTAAATGTAGAACAGCTTCTTTTTATACAGTCATTTCGTAACTTCCAGTAGAAGTAGAATTTGCTTCGCAGGAAGTTTTCATTGGAATGTAGGAGTGCATTATCTACGGGATATGCTCCATTGATTCGCAAGTAAAATGGGAATTCGTTAGCGTCGGAGAGGGAAATTTGTTCAGGAAATATGTCCATCACGGCTTCGGATGACTCATTAGGTGACATTGAATGATAGGGAACATAGACCGTGCTATAGCGCAATATGGCTAAGAGCTCGTTTGTTAATATGAAGTGGAGGGATGGAATATGGTCTATGGAGAAGTCTTTCATGCGTCGACAAAGCAAAATATATCGTTCGGATTGTGACGGAATACTCTCTCTCTATGATTGTTGAGGGCATTGTAGTTTTCGCGAATGATTGTCATGAACAGTTGTAGAGAGATGCTTTCATTTTAGTTAAAAGCTATTTCACGGTAGAGGGAGCTCGATGTTTAATTTTACAGGAAATGCTTATCCGGATGTCATTGGGATGAATTCGCACGTTGTAGTTACTCCAAAAGAGCTTAAAATTTATAAAACTTATAAAGTGATTTAAAAGAAATCGGTCTCTATTAAATAACTACGAGATTTAATACGATAGCAAGAGATATTTATCGAGCATTTATCTATCTTAACGGGTTAATATTGAGTACTTCTAGCTTTTAAATTTTTTGCGTAACTTCAATGAATGATAAAAAGTTAATTGTTCAATTCTGAAAGAATATGAAGTGGATTTTGATTGATGTTCGATATAATTTTTTAACATTCTCGTTTTCAGTTTTCTGTTTTATTATAGTTAACATAGATTCACGAAATAAAACAATATTCATCTCTTGTAGAATTTAAGTATGATGAAAGTTTAGGGTATAAATTATATTAGCGATTTAAGAAATATATTACCTAATATATTACGTAAAATAATAATCAACGGAATCACTGATTCATAGACATTTGTTCTTTTAAATTTATTTCTATTTCATTAAAGAAAATAGTCATAGTAAACAGTTTTAGAATACAGACGATTGATATTACCTTTAACATTTTTACCTTGAAAGGTACGTATATTCCCCTAGCATGGCTGAAATTAGGTCATTCAAAAAGCTATAGAGTGATTCTAGTTGTACAGCGATATTCGACATTTTTGTCCTCTAAATTTCGCCAAACCAGCCCCCGACTCTAGGATCTATAGATTTCTTTTGTTTTCACTCAGAGTTGCATGTATACACTCGGAGATGCATTCTCTGAACACCTTCCCTTTCTCCTCAACGGCTCCACTGATCCAACGTATAGAGTCGTTCTAGCAGTGTTTCACCGCGAATTCATCTGCTATAATATCGATTTGCAACGAATGCATTCTGTTGCATTCGATACCTTTATCCAACGAGCGAGCGTGTTCTAGCACGGGCGATTTACGTAACTAAGGAAAAATATAAAACGTGAAAAAATATCATCGATTCTTTTCGTATGGAAATAAAGCTTTAAGAGTTTAACTTTAGGTTCGGTTTAGTTCTAACAAGATGAAAGATAGAGTAATGAAAGTGATAGTTTTTGTACGCATGCTTTTATTTTTAGCCGGGAATTTTTCACTCTGCGTATAATTAATGGGCTTGATTTTTAATCTACTAGTTGACTACTGCTCGAAAAATATGTTTCACTTCTGAAATCGATATCCATTCCTTAAAAATAATGCATATTTTATCTCTAAATAACTGTAAACATATGCATTAACTACGGACTGTTTTGACCAATTTTCGGGTTGTACAATCGCAAGTTGTGATTACGTAATATCTTAAGAGTATGTGGTATAACTTCGTTTTCATATAGAGTGAATAAATAGATAGGATTATCCCTAATCTAATATATAATATCGTTAATCTATTTGTATAGAATTAAATTACGGATGATGAAAGTTTTAGAAATGAAAGCTTATTTGACCTTCAAAATTGAACTTCTAAATCAATGCTTCTATATGGAATTGCTGCGAGGTTATTTCTTGCGGACTGTTGTCTTTATACTGTTGAGAAACTTTTTTTCTTGCTCTCTCAGTTGATTAAAATGAAGATACTTTGTACATCATTTGACGAAGATTCTGTTAGGCCACTGCATATATCCATTTCGCGTCTATATAGTCGTTATAGACCGTACGGACGATCTCAATTAGCTTTATTGTTAATGTCGTTGCCGAAACATCAGCTGCCTTCTATTGTACTTAGTGCTTAGACGTTAGAAACCCTATGACGAAGGGAAAAAGGACTCTTGATAGAACGTATTGGGAAGTTGCTTACCTGTACATCGGCTTGCCTGCGGATTCTCTAAACCAGAGCACCATGTAAATCCTGTCCTCTCTGGTTGCGGGCTCTATGTCACATGGGAGAGCGACGCTGCGGCCCACAACTGCCTCCACGCTGACCGTACTCACTGAAGCAAAGAAGAAATAAGGACGAATTCAGTGGCGCATAAAATAATGCGAATTCCGTCACAAAGGGAAAATAGTGCTCTCTCTCCCATGCCACGGTTTGTGTTGTGTTTAATTGTGGTCAACTTAAAGTACTTCCTCCGAAACAGAGATAGAGCTGACGATCATTGTACGGAATCAGATGAATTAGGAGTGCGTTTAAATTAATAAATTCTCGAGGAATGTTACTCGTTAAATTGAAGTAAAGTCTTGACTGTATTCTATGAAGAAAAAGGTGTTTTTAAGGACGTTATAGACAGAGATAACTTCAGCAGTATTATAAATGAAACAAGTATTATAACTCAATACTATATTACAAACCATTTCCACAACTTAAAAGTGGGAAATTCCTTATGAAGTAGGAATTAAGTTACTAAAATTGTATTCTTTCGAATGATTTTAACGTAGCTCACTCTTGTATTTTGATGTGTGGTATTCTGCTAGAATTTATTCTTCATATTATTAATCAACCCGTAAAAAGAATTTAAGCTGAAGTAATTCCCTTTTATTTGACAGTGAAGTCCCCCTGTTTCCGGTCAGGTATATTAACTGCTGGGGACCTGGGTTCGAGTCCCAGTCATGACATTATTAACCTCTGTGTAACGTTAGCCTTACATTGAATTCGATAGTTTATTCATGAATTTAAATTTATAATTTTGAGTAATAGCCAGGATATTCAGTGTTTTTCGTTGATAAAGGTCAACCTTAAGTATATTCTTTCCTAAGTCTTTGTTTCCAATTAATATACGCAGAAACACTATTATTCGTTGTTTTACAAACATTTAAAGTCTCACTGTCAATGCTTACTAATTTAAACTCTCGGTAAAAGTATTTTTACTTGATTTGTTTCAGCATGTACTTAGTTCAAAGATACAGAACTTTTTCTTTGTGTAATGTAATGATTAACTTCAGAAGAACTCATTTACGTAAAGTTCGTTTATCCAAAGTACAGTATAAAATAACGACCAAGGTTTCAGGAAATTTAGGATACGCTGCTTTATCTGGTGGCCTTTTACAGTAAATCGGAAAGGAGAATCAAAAGAAAAGCACTCAAGTTTCAATTTTACGTCGCCATGGAGACAGAAAAATACGATCCCAATTTTTTGCGATTTTCCTCAAAATATCCGCAAATTCCACTAAAAAACCACATTTTGGTAACAAGCACTTCGCACACGTAAGGGAAACGTAGACAACCACTCTTACACCTCCACGACAAAGCGAGAGTGGTCCCCTTCGAAGATTTTGCCCTTCTCTTACACGAACGTTTTTTTTCCTAATTTAAAACGAAATCTTTATTCCCACCGAGATTGCAAAAATTGCACGACTTTTGTTGCCAAGGGAGAATGGCAAAATCCAATTTCCAACATCGCGCTCTCGATCTTCATCTGTCTCTTAAAATCCACGTTTGATTGCCATCGGTAGATGGCGGGCTCGTTCAATCGCCCTGGGTCGAGCGGGGGGCGGCCTTCAATTTTTTTTATTCCGGCCAATATAAGGCGGGAGATTAAACCGAGTGAATAAATTTGAAAGTCTTCGAAAAATACCCATATGGAGGGATTATTAGTGGGGAGATGCAAATGCGGAAGGATATGCCGGCGAAGGAGGCGCCCCTGGCGGTGGCAGATATTAAAAAATTCCGAATTGAAATTCGGAAATTAAGGATGTGTGTACCTTTTGTGAGGGCTGATGAGGAAAATTAATGCCGAGGAAAAAAAAGGAAGGAATTTTTGCATTTGGTTTTCTGATCCTTGGTTTATTGAATCTTCTTCTCTCTCGGATTTATAAAATTTCCGGGGAAAAATTGAAATTTTCTCGCCTTGTTTGGTGGATGGTTGTGGTCCGTACGCTTTCGTACTTTCGATATCATGACTGGAATGTTATGATGTTATTTTATTGATGGTAGAGGGAAATTAAAAGCAATTTTTCCTTTGTTTCGTACAGAAAAGTCCTCATATTGCTGAAAGGAAATGATAGACTTACATAAAGAATTATTCATAACGATCGTATTTATAATTATGAAAAAAATTTACTTTTTTATTTAAGTATGGTATAGCTCTTTATTAATATATATCCTTTATAATGGATGTAGTGAAGAAAGGAGAATTATGTGACAGATATATGTGCTTGAGGATTTGAAGGATCTGTTTAAGTAAAGTACCAGTTATATGATAAATTATAAATAAAATTTGCCAATTGTTTACGTTACAATTACTGTCTTGAAAGATAGCGAAGACGCAATATTGCTCAAAAAATATATAATCGATAGTCATATTAAATTGTGTCTAAATCACCTTACGGATATGTTTTGAAAACTTTTGAAATGAATAAAATAAAAATAAGGAATAAAAAATAATGAATTTTGATAAATAAACTTAAATTTGAGTCAATTGTTACTTCAATACTAGTTACATTAAAATATTGCAGTTAAACTAATACGAAAAAAGTATCCTGAATTTCTAACAGGTTTTTAAAATTGTAACATCTAGTAATTTTAAGTTCATATACTGGACAGATATCAAATAAATGAAAACATCTTTCGTATGAGGAAAATAATGCTATTGAGTCAACCCTTCATTAAATAGTCGATGATTTGATTGTCAGTAACAACGTGTGTAAATTTTTTGTGTCACTGGAATCTAGTTCGCACGAAAATTGATCGTAACTTAATCAAATGATTTCTATTTATTGACGATACAATTCAGCAATTCGCTAATTTTTTTTTAAATCGTACGCTGAGAACCTTCAATCAAAGTTAATTCCGATATTTTGATGTTCCACCGAGACCCATCATGACTCCCAATCGACCATGTAACCGTTGGACAGACTATTGAATTCATTTAAAAAAGATCGGCTGTACGATTCATGCAGAAAAATTGATAAATTAAGCGATCTCGGGGGAGTAGTCGCTGACATATATTATTCTCCTCCGAAATTACTTCTCGATTGGTGCCATCGTTTCTCTTAATGTACGTTACCCTAGAAACCATGATAAAATTACGAATATCCCATATGAATAGAAATGGATATTATTCTGGGTAACGAACCATCGTATTTTTTTGGAATTTTTTTCACTCCTTTTTTATATGCGAAAACAAATTTGAATTCATCTCTAGTTTTATCCAGCTAATCGGTTTTTTTTTCTAGGACCTGAATATATATTAGGTTTTTCTTCGAGCTCAGCTTTTATATTAAATCGTGTGTCTAGTCGGAATTTAAGCTTGGGATGCTATAAAAAATGTAAATTTAAGATGATTATTCTAAGTAACTAGAAAGGTGAATACGTTAGGATATGTTACGTAAAATTGTCTAGTATTGTATATTATAGAAAGGATAGGATTTAATAATGATAAGAGTAACGTTATACAAAATGACACGCTAAGTTTGTGCTACTTAAATGTGGAATTTTTATTCGAGCTGAGTAAAATGCTAAATTATATTATGCTATTTTATGAAGATAAGTAACAAGTTCGTCTTTACAGTGGGCGAAAGTTTAACGTTTGTGTCTGGAAAAGGTTAAGATTTTTCTCTGTTACAGTTTAAGTGTCCGTTAAAAAAGGTCAAAGTAAAAGTTAAAAGGTAAAAAGTAAAGGTCTGAAATCATTCGCTTAAAAATAACAACGCTTATTACAGAATTCAGTACTGAATTACTGAACTTAAGCAGTAAAAGTTGTGAATATAATGAATGGGCGCATCTGAGATAAATATATATATATATATATATTAAATAATTATAATAATTCGACTATATTAATTCAGATCGAAATTTAGTATAAAATGATAATAATAACCCCTGAACTGAAGGCAAATACAAATATATCTCAGGACTCGAACCTGGGACCGTCAGAGTATGCTAGCTACTATTTCGTAAGCACACGGCCACCGAGGCCGGCAAATGTAATTACGGCAAATATAATTAGCTATTACAATGCACTCAGTGCATAGTTACGTAACAATGATTGTTTTATACATTATTGTATCTACAATTAATATTTCCCGCTACTATTAAACAAAGCCTTCCCTTTATTAAATTGACCCGAAAGATACACATTCAGAAGAACAGAAAAAAATTCGAATCTTTCATTTATTCTTAGAGAATTTCATTATCTCGGCATCCATTTCTTATTGCCTCTGCTAATTGATTAAACTTTTTCGCAGAAAAGCAATTTCTAATAAAAAAAGGGCAGACTTTGGAGTTGAATCAGAGCAAATATTTTCCTCTCCTTATCAAACAGACGGATCTAAACGCATGTCAATCTTATACGAGCTAATTTTGTTACGGGTTCCTCCACTTTTTTTACTCCGATAATTTATACTCCGCCTTAATGAACACTCGGTCATGCTTGTACATTCAGAATATTTCTCCGTTTTACATCGTGCGTCCGAAATTCTAATTAGGATGCGGAATAAAGCCTTCCTCCAGTTTAATTACCTTTCTTTATTGCTATTGCACGAAAAGCAATCTCGATTGCAGTGAATAGAAACACCAGTGAGTGTGTAGGGCCGTGAAAGTTATAAATCCGAATTCTTGGATTGAGGGAAATATACGCCTTCGTGTAAAATTGGCTGTCAACTGATTCTTTTTTTAGGAGCTGCAAACTTGAGAAATTCGAGTTTTGTTATTTACGTGATTGTGTAGTCGAACTGAGACGTTTCTCTGAAGAAATACGCGATTTCCACGAGGAATTTAAATCAGAGGAGATGGTGAAAAATTGATATTTTCTGGGATTACTGGGTTGAATAGGGCTGAACTATTTTAATTAGATAAATTCGTGAGTAATTAGGAAAGTTAAGCAGAAGTAGAATTTTTGAAGCGAAGTATTGTTAAAACTCACGGACGTAAACGTAAATGATGCAAATAGATAATGTATGTGTGACTATATGTATACAGTAGCCATTATGAGTTTAAATCCTATCAAATCATAGCTACGTGACTCGTATGTGACTGAGACTCGAACCCACATCCACTTCTTAGCCATGAAAAGGGAGGAGTACTGGGTTCGAGTCCCGCATGAGTCCCATTATGTTCACTATTTTTTCACTTTTCACGGTTACGTAATGGAGATAAAAGTTGTTATTACTAATAATACATCTTTATTACCGAGACTGAGCAGCAAATAATATATTTCTACCTCGTCATCTAGATAATATTTTATATATAGTAGTTCTTTTTTCAGCGATAAAAGGTTTTAAGAAACATAAATCGTGGTATTTAATTTCTTTGCAATGCTTAATCTTCTTATTTATACATGTGTGCAAAACTTTTAGTGCAGTGATATTTTGAATCGTACTATTAATCCATTGCTCTGTTTAAGTACGAAATTGTATTTTCAATATGAAGTAATCGTGTATTGTATGTTTACTCGGTTGAGTGTAATACATGGGTTCTTACTTTGTGAGAGATCGTGATAGATTCCCAATCTTTTCGTAAATTTTCCTTCGACTACATAATACGTCTGAAATGGTAGAGATAGAAAACTATTTTTTGTAGGTGAATTAGATACGAGAAAATTCTGTGAGAATAAACAACGTTTCCAGGAAAATAAATGAAATTGAGAAGTGATGGAAACTCAATTGCCTCGAAATGGACTCAAGAAAAGAGATCTTTGTGCGAAGACGTAGATTATATGTAAAGGATTGTATTACAGACTTGTATACATCGAGAGTTTTAATCGAGAATCGAAATTTGTGTTGTAACCAAGGAAAACGGAGCTCGGATGTTATTTATCCAGATCATGTGCTTTCGAGATTAGAATTGGCAAAAGACACCCGAGATTGCAAAGGACAGACTAAACGTGGACCGAGATTGTGCTAAAGCGAATTGGATACAGTGGGAAAGAGCGGAAATGACATCATGGAGGAAGACCAGCAGAAGATGGGTTGTCATCTGAGAAGAAAGCACCTGATCAAAGAAGTTATTGAGTGAAGAGCTGAGGAAGGGAGGTGAGTGGACGGTAAAAGGTTCCGTAGAATATGCTCCGAAGACAAAGAATGAAAAAAAATACGTTGAAGGAGTACTGTGGAGGACTGGGCGTGGGAAGTAACCTTTAAATAGAGTAGTTAGCCCGGAAATAATTGGAGAAGTACAATTGTTTTTACGTGTTTGTTTGAAAGGTGAGTTGAAAGAGATGCATAACTAAAATTGCTTTAAAGTAAAGTTATCATGGAAGTTTAGGTAATGTAATCGAAAATAATTTTATTTGATAATATAAATAGATTGATAGATAATGCATTTTATTTGGCGAAATCGGCTACATCAGTAATACGTATATTATAAAAATTTAAGTATAAGCATAAAAAATACACTACAATACATTTAAACCAATAAAAATTTAAACCTAAAAAACAAAAGTTGCTCACCTGTTCAATGTCAAATATTACATTAATATGAAAGGATTGATAAATGTAATCATCAATAGTAATCTATTAATCAATACATTTATCAATCGGAATTGTCATCAGTGATCTGAATTATTCGGAAAGGTAATAGCTTAACAAAATTCCACTTAGATTATTTAATTTATTACGAGTTTCGAACTTAACGTTCACAATCAGGCAAAGACTAACGGTGAACCTATTTTCTGAAACAAGTTGCAATGAATCAATTGATCTGAATGCAAGCTATTATCATTCCGAATTAGGATAGATTTCCCCAAGTGAAGGCTTCGTCAAATGAATTTACAAATCGGTTATTCAAATAGTTATCGAATATTCAAAATTTCTTTCACAGAGGTGTTTTTATCAATGTGTGCATTTTACAGTGGGTAACACGAATTCGAATCGTAGTAAACAAAAAAGCAATGGTCGTGTTCAAGTATTCCGCATTTGTCTACACGAATATTCTATATTTACCGACTCGGTTCACGAGACTTGGGAGAGTGGGGTAATAAAAAAGATTTCGAGGGAAAATCAGAAGGCATTAGGAAACGCTCCTGTCGTAGATTTTTGAGATACAAATCCATTTTTCATATATCTCCAAGAGCTCGAGCAAATCTCAAGATAAATAATCGACTGACAGTCTTTGGAAAAGTTATCTCCTTTGGAGAAGCGTAAGTCATATATCATTTTGTATTGTCATCAATAAAACTTTCGAAGAAAAGTATGGCAAAGGAAACTTTTTCAGAGGCGAAGAATTTTTCTGCGAAAGACGTTTTTCGCGAGCGACGAATGCGATTTTTTAGGAAATTAATCGTTAAAAGCTCGACGATATTTTGATTAATAACCGAATTTATAAACGGGACTAAAAATTACGGAGCTAAAGTTTTTAAAAATATAGAAAATTCAAACTTTGTTTCGCGATGAATTATTTGAATCAACGAATCTTTATTCATTATTTATATGCATTTATTTTACTCATCTTCATTGAATATATTTCAATAGACACTCAATGAATTAATTAAATAACATTCGTTGATTATTTTTACAGCACACTTCCTTTCGCTTCGAAATAAAATTCTCGCAATGATGGACTTATCGATCATATAAATGTCACAAACGTATCAATATAAAAAAAATTCCGCGAAAGACCGAGGCGAAATCAGCCCAAATATTTTGCAATTTAAACAAGGAAGTAGCAGGTCGAAAACATTTTCTAAAAGTACGAACTAAAATAATTCACGTTACGGAACATTCCTGGAATTTTATCTCCGCTCAATTCGTATCTATTTATTTTGGCCAATCAAATTTAATTGCGTCGAGTTACGAATTCTGCGTATCCAACAGCGACGAATAAATAGTTCACGAATGAAAAAAAAAGAACAAAACGCAAACTTCATCGGTACTTCTCTGCATACAACCCATCTCGGTCGATCTATCTATTCGTCATTGGTAGAGAAAAAAGGCTAAAAGGAAAGAAAGCAATCCTGTTCCGTCGGAACAAAAGGGCGAATAAAATGTAAAAAGAGTTCGAACTCATTAAAATTCGCTCCGGCGTTTGAAAAAGACTCCGGAAGATGTATAGTAAGAATCCACGAAGTACATTATCGCCAAAGATCACTTGTTCTATGGATCATCCGACATCCAATGCCATGGAGTTCGCATTCCTCTTTTGTTTGGATCATATTATCGCCACGAGACTTTGGAAGTCGGATCGCATGTGCCGGCACAGAATATCAAACACTGAAACACATTCTCGACCTTTTTTTTCCTCCGCTTTTGACTTCCGAAACAAAAACGCTGACCTAGTTCTTGTTCCCCGGAATATTTCGCAACTATCGAAGTCCGGCGAATTTGAATTCCAGGGCTGGAATAATTGCAGGGGAAAAGAAATGTCTATTTCCTTTGGAGAGATCCATCTGGTCCTGTGATTATAGATGATGGGCTCACAGCCGTTTGAACACTGATTAGAATAGCCCATCTCCCAGTCGATGAATCTTACGAGACGGGGAAGGAGGAGTAGATGTTCCCTGGAAGGGATTCCAGACCCGCCTTCGTTCGGTGATCATTGATGTAATTCATTCATTTTAGTCGATTCCTAACCGTGTTCCTTCATTTACGTTCCATTTGCATGCTAATGCGTTTGTCATACAGTTGAGGAATTGTTCGAATTCGAATTTCGCGGATGTAATACGTGTTTTACGAAGTGTTACTTGGACTTATTGATGGTACTGGATATTATTATATTAAGGAAAATTGGAGAAATTTTAGATAATAATCTTTGGGTGTATCTAATGTGGTTTTTATAAAGTTTTGTCACATTACATAATTTTTTTGCATTGATTTTTTTATACTATGCTATATGATATTAATTTTTTCTAAAAGTATTTGACAGGTAGAGTAGGTGGAAAGCTAATAATTCTTTTACACTTTATTAAAATAATGATTAGCTACGATTAAGTAAATGATTCGCTATATTCGTATAAATGAATCTATATTATAATTAAATGTTGCTAGCTACAGTGTTAGCGGTAAACTAATTTTCATGACTATTATGACAGATCAGGTAATATATACTCGTTTATACGCATCGTATATATTCGTATAAATGAATCTATATTATAATTAAATGTTGCTAGCTACAGTGTTAGCGGTAAACTAATTTTCATGACTATTATGACAGATCAGGTAATATATACTCGTTTATACGCATCGTTATGATTAAATAAACAATGTAATTATCTTAAGCAATTTTTATTTAAATAATTATAGGGGCTGAGTGATAATTCTAGATTTACCTTTTTCAGTTTATTTATCTAATCTTTATCCAATCATTTTTATTACAACACATGGAATGAATCTTGTATAGAATATATTTAATTAATTTAGGCTAATTAAGTCATGAAAATATTATATATATATATATATATATATTATAAGAGATTTATTCATATTCTATTGGATAATGTAAATATCCGTTTTATTTTGAAAACTAGTTCTTTCATGAATTTCAATTTGTCCTCAAAAATAATTTCCTTCAATTCTCGAGCGTTTTTTAAATACTGTATCGTTATGTAAAATGTAATTATTCGTTTGAGTAGAAATGCATATGAATATATAGTCAAACCTAGCCGAAGTATTCCTATTTGTCATAGTCTTCCTTGTCTTGAACAAGAGCTAAGTCTATCCGAAGATTCCTAAGTTTTTTAAAACTATTACCTTCACTTATACAGTAAAATTTCACTTTCATAAAATTATTTTAAAGCTCTATTTTCCTAGAAAGTAAGCTTAAGCTGTCGTAAAAGGTATTATATATATTTATTATAAAAATTTATGTATTATTATATCTGAGGGTTTTGTTTATGTTTACAATATTTTAATAGATTTCGGTACTTGATCGATGAATAAAATATAGAGTTACGTTTTCTAATTTAAAACTGTTTGCTTGTTGAATAACTTTAATTTACGTATGTTTGTCTGGCGATAGGCTAATATTTCCTCATTCCATTTTAGAGACGTAGGATTCAAAGCTTTGCAAATTTGCGTCTGCGAGTGGCAAAGAAATCCCGTGAGAAATTGAAGTTTCTTTTTGGAATTTCATTCTTCCTCACATCTTGCCGTGGGCGATACAAAGTTATATAGAAAGTTTAGAAGTCTGAAAATTTTTGCTCCTCTGTTATTCTATCTACGAGATTTCATTCTCATGTAAAACAAAATAAATGACTGGCTTTAGTCGGAAAAGGCCGCGGATGGGACGTATTTTCTAGTGATTTTGTTTGCAAAAAAGTATATATGTGACAACCGAAATCTGATTTTAAGGCATAAAGTACGACTACAAATAACCTTCAGTATTAAAGGTATTGAAGTTTTGAGATAAAATAGCTGGAAGATTTTTTCTCCTTTGAAGATAAAACTATAAACTATGGCGTATGAAGTCTTTCGGTTTACAGATTCTTCTTTTCTAATTATTTTTGAAGTGTTAATGCTATTTAAGTTATTAATATTTAAAATAAAATATTTTATGCATAAATATGTAAAGAGGAACGATTTTTTGCATCAAGTTTTTAAAATGAACTGAAGGAAGATGAAATGTTTATTTATCTCATATTAATGGATGTGATGATTTAGACTAAAGATTTGACTAATTTAGACTGATTATATAAACATAGTTGAAAGTTTCTTTCACTACTTCATTGAACTTTATAGAGAAAGTTTTTCTTTATCATGAAGCATATTCATATTCATAATAGATTAATATTCGAATCACCAAAAACGATCATCAAACCAATTTCAGCGTTCTTAATCGTTGAGGTACGTGATAGTAGCATAAATAATTGATTTTTAAACAATAAATGTATACGTACGTGTATTCTGTACTGTACTGTAGAATTTATAACTTGTAAAATAAGTCAATTAAGGTCATTTCAAGGTAGTTACAAATCTGAAATTCGTAATCCTATTGGAGATCTATAATTATCGTATCTGGGCTCGAATCCCAGTCTTGCTACTATTTTTGACTTCTATTCAATCTTTTATTCAAGTCTTACGAACGCACAGAGCTAAAATAATTCACTTTCCTCTAATCCTAGTTATAATGGATGGATGGGTAAAAAAATATTAGGAAGTTTATTGTGAAGGAATATTGGTTTGGTTAGAAGACATCACAATGTTTATCTTATAAATATGCCGTAACTAAGGAAATAATAACGGGATTTATTAATGAAATAACAGTATAATTCAGAGCAGGTTATCCCATTCTCGAGTATAAATTGAAGAAGATAACCCAAAACTACCTTCTTCCTTTGATACAAGATATTTAAGGATAACTAAATAAGTCATTTCTGCGAATTCTGGGATGTAGACAATGACACTACGCGAGAACGAAAACAAATCCTCACAACCTCACGTGTTCATAAGAGAAATCCCATAAACTTCGCAAAAGGAATTTCACAGATCGAGACCATGCAGCGAGGAAGCACCCAGTGTACGTATATACCCTCGCGACGAGATTATCCCTCGAAACGGAAACATTCTTTCCCCACCGCTTTCCCCAAAAAGCTCTTTTTAAGAGAGAGAGAACTCACTACCAAAGTTCGCTTTGTTAGGGGAAACATTAACCTTAACCGGAGCGTATCGGCCTCTCCTCTGATGCAGAAGGTGCATACCTAACCGCTGCCGAGAAGAACAACACCCCGAAAAAGGGTTTCTTTTCGCCAAGACACTTTAGAGGGGGGAAAAAGGGTCTAATAAATCCCTTCCAGAGATCGATAGCGACCTGTCCTCGCCACGGAACGAGATGGTGAAAGTGTCCTACCATTCTCCCGCAATTCCCAGTGGAGAAGCGATTTTCCGCGCCGCGTGCACTCGGTCCCGCGCCGTAGAGGAAATAGCGGTGACTTCATTAATGCCGGGATTCTGACCGCCACGGAAACGTAGACAAAAGACTTTCGCACATGCGCATGGGTACATTTTTTACCTACCTCTGCACTTCCCTTTATTTCAGTCGCTTTCTTCTTTTGTCCGAAAAAATTCGCCGCGTTCTCGACTCTGTCTGCGAAAGATTCTTTTTCTATGGACGTAAAAAAGTATCGAGATCGTCTCGTTTTTTTTTGAGAGCTGTTGAACAATAGAGTGAACGGTGGGTAATCTTCATAGGGTCTTGGTTTCTTTGAGACGTTGGAAGAAAATAACGAGGTAAGCTGAGGACTCTATGGGGTTGTTTGTTTGTTTTTTTTTTTTCTCTTCTGACGCGAAGCTCCACGTAGAGGTGACGGATTACAATGGAACTATCAATTCTTTTAGTTGGATGTGAGGGGAATTGATTGCGACTCGGAAACGAGTTGTCTCGTAACGAAATAGACTTGGACATATGTCATATAAGATGGTGATGTATTTGATCCAGATGTTAAAAGAACGAGGCATAGAACTTTATACGAAAGGTAGAAGTTAATTATAATTTTCATCCCCGTAATGATTACAGAAAAGATTTAAAAAGCTCTTAAGATAAACTAGCCGTATTGAAGTTTAGAAAACAAATATAAGCTGTATGCACTCACGTATATATATTACATTCACCTAAGAAAAGAATGTAGCTATTATAAGGCAATGAGAGCAATTAATTGCTTCTAATTAAGTTACTTTCTTACGGTTATGATGAATTATTCCTTGCAGCGTATATAGCTTCTATTTCTCGTGCTAGAAAATCGATTGTGGAATATTCTCTTAGCGACAAAATGCTTGCGGTATTAACAAAATAACTTTATATTTAAATCTGAAGCTGCAAGAACGCTACTGCGTAATATTTGAACTTTTCCAATATATCAAAGGTCTGAAAACAGAAACTAACTCCTAATCTTGAGGTCTTTCTTCGAAGAAACTTTCCAACGTGCATGAGATGAGTACCGGAAGCCCACGGGGATATCTAGGCTAAGTTTAAGATTGCTACGATGTTTCATGATTCTTTTAAGGAGCGCCTAGGGTACTCAGTCCGCGACAAATTTCCACATTAATAATACTCTAAGATAGCGAGGAAAAAATTCGAAAGCTGAACAAATTTGAAATTTTTAAATTAAAAACTTGTGGCTTTAAGTTATATCTCTCCTTCCATAAGTGCCCTTGGCCAAAACAGTTCATCGACCTATATTTTCTAGGAGTGGGGACATAGATAAAGCTATCCAGTAGAAATGAAACTTAAGAACTTGAGTCTTAATCACTTTGCCATAATAAGGTGAAGTCATGGGAATTATTACGGAAATATTGAATACATCATATACAGCATCTGATTAAAAAAATCAATTATAGAATGGAAAATAAATTTTTGGAACGAAATAACGTTTTTATATTTCCATTAAAAATTTACAATGATTTTTAATTTAAGTTATTCTTTGATAATCGTTGCAGATTCAGGCGAAATTTCAATGTTGTCTATGTTAGAAATAATGCCCTGAATATTATTTTAAATTAATCGCATAACCAAGGTTGAGTTATATGGAATCTGTAATAAGATAATGGAAAGGTTCTAATAAAGTAGTTTCAACTTAAAAGAACTATAACTATATCAATAACTCTGTTTAATTGTATTAGTATATAATGATTGAGTGCTTTAAATAAGAGTTACAACAAGAGTAGATCACGAGATACGTATACGTATATAGAATAAGTGGAAAGTCATCTAGATAGATTTTCTGCTCTAATAGGTTCTTCAATATCCGATCAATAAAAAGAGCTTTTGGGAAAGGAACCTTTTTTTTCAAATCGCTCTTTACGTTCGGTGCACGTAAAAAAGCGTAGGATTCGAGTACATCGGCCCTGTTATCGAATGGCGTGTGTGAGGGAGTCCCACACGGCATCGTATTTGCACCACCGAGGTGAGGCATTGATTGCATTTTGCAAATATGATTTCGGAACGATGCGACACTCGGTCTCTCTCTGTAACATTCTTTGTCCCGCTTTTCCCATCGAGGACCTCTGTCAAAGGAAACAAAAAAAAAAATAAAAAAAAGAATCGGATCTTCAGCGGAAAAACATCTTCCCTCGACACCGATTAAGTTTCCAATCCGTTCTCGGCCATTAAGTCCTTTCACAGAGTGCAACATAAAAGAGAGGATTCATTCATTCGATTCCAGGGCGGAATCACTCGGCGACAATTTAGGCCAAAGCGAGCATTTGAGATTTATTTATCGCTCTTCCCAAAACTTTTTCATGCCCTTTGGGAGTCTAAGGTTAAGCCACTCCACTTTTATATTAAAAATTCCTCCCTCGCGGGTCGCGCCGTTACTTTTATTAGTAATCGATGTTTTTAATTCGCTATGATATCTTATGGGAGCTGTTATCCTTCAAGGGTTGGGAACTATTATATTAGAATCGTACCGTTAAGTCGATATCGTATTTTAGGTTTATTGCTTATATCCTCTCTGGGGTTATTCTTGCTTTGATGAATTTTGTTCAGTTAAAATTAATAATTTAATTAGTTATTACTTACATTTTTTAAAATTTTCTCAATAAATTCTGTGAGTTACTTTAACTTTCTTAAACTTGTGAAAATTTCTTGTTATTACGTAATATATGAATTACCCTTTTACTTAATTATAATCATGATTTTTCATTCATTTTAGAACAGTATTTCTTCTGCCCTTGTATTAATGTAGTTTTCATAGCAGTTATAGACGATATCATGCATAAATTAATTATCCATTTATTTTATTATTTATATAAACTAATTGTTAGCTGTATTAACTTTTAGTTTCGACTGTATTAATGATTCAAATTCCATATTTTAATGATTTCCTTAACTTCAAAAACCACTGTAAGGATTTTGAAGTATCTGCGAAAAATATGACGAAGTTAAATAACGTTCTCGTTATATTTTTTTGCTGCATAGGAGCTTATTGATTCATTTTGGCGAATAGTTTTCACGCAATCCTAGAAATGAAGTATTTCTTAGAGAATAGTAGAAAACGTACCTGGAAATCGATTATTCACTAAAGATATAGTCGTATTATAATAATTATGTAATTCGTTGTATTGTAGCCGTAGTCATAATAAAATATTAAGTGTTTCAAACAGTCAGGGGTGAATAATGGGACTCGTAGACAAATATTTCAGCAAAAACGAGATGAATAAACTAATATAGGAATTCAAGGCCATCGTTATCTAATAATTTCCGATTAATTTTGCGCTTCATGAAATCATGCTTCAAGATTCAATCTCGAACACTTCCTTCCAATTCAATTAGAGTAATGTTTTCACAACGCCTTCGGTCAACGAAACGAATTTTATTCAATTCTTTTCCGTAATGATTACGAAGAACAACGCGAAATTTTTTTCTCTCGAAGAAGTTTCCACTCGACATAACTCAAATTCGCGAAATTAATTCCATTCTTCGATCCGACTCGATTACATTCAAGAAAGAATTGTAAAATTTCAATTCCGAGTCTTCAACAAAGCCCCAGGTTTTATCCCTCTCCATTGAACGCAATCTCCCCGTATTCTTCGCCATCTCTAACCCCTTTTATGCACGTTCGTCACGCGAAAAGGCGTGTTAATGGATAATGTTTCCCCTTAATTGCGTGCACGGATAAAAGTGGGCGTGGGGTGTTGACATTGTTACTTCCAGCTTATTAAATGCCGTTTCTAATAATTGTCGCGGATGCTTTAATTTGGGAAATTGGCTACGGACGCGTAAAGATTAATAGCGCTATACGAGTTTTTTTTTTTTTAATCCGAGCGGAAACAATAACGAAGGTTCGGGAATGAATTACTATTTTAGGGTTTATTTGGGGAATTGTGGGACCTAAGTAACTTTCAATTGTTACTTAAGTCCAAGGACGATAATTTTGGGAAAATCGTTCATCTATTTGAGCGAAAGAAATATTATATAATAAAATGAACAAAAAACGTAACTTTTTTGTTGTGATTGATAAATAATAGATGAAAAAACATAAAGTACATTGAGAAACAAATATGCTTTTGGGGTACTCATCGTCAATTCATTGTGAAATAGCTGATTATATTGATGCTATGGAGAAAATTAACAAACATCATTTCTGGGAATAATTGATATTCTGGATGTAATTAGTATTAAATATGCTTGTATTTGGAGTTGTTTTTGGTACTAAAGTATCTTTCACAAAACTGGAGTATCATTGGATTTCTCAGGATGCAATGAATTTAATGTTGTACAATTGAATTGTCGGTGTTGTGTTTGATGTAGATAATAACTTAATTAGTTTTATAGTTCTATCTTCTGTTTATTTTAAATCTGTGGATACTTAAACTCCACTTTCTGAATCACCTTATCGACTTTTAATTCTAAAACTTAATTCACGTGAATACACCTAATTACCGATTCGTTTGAAAAAGGAACATCATTTAATCTAAGAAAAAAGTAAGAGAAAGGAAAACCAAGCATTTGAATATTGGTTATCATTAGTATATTCACAGTCCGATATTTTCAAAATAAAAATTTATTCTGATTGGAGACAAGGCATTTATGTTTTGTAACAACTTGAATAAAAGGGAATCGGTATGAATCTATTCAATTGAAGAGAAATTAGTGTAAATATTATCTAAATCTTGGTTTAATCGGACTCCATAAACTCCAGATTACTCCAGATAACTGGGGAAAGGACGTTGATTGCAATGGACGATCACTTCAAAAACATCGATAACTTACTTTTGGATGTAAAAGAAAAGTTTGATATTGGTTAGGAAAAACAATGGAACTCTACCCATAAAAGAAAGCGATTCTCTCTTTCAAATCAGAAGAATAAGTGTGTCACTGCTAAATGAAAAAGTTTGTAGCCATCCTTTACTGCTATCCATATATGGAACTTCATATTCAGTCTATTTGAAGTCTTTGAATATTGTTTTGGTGACTTATTTCTCAGTCGTTCGTCGTTAGAATATTCTGCTACCTCATCTGTACAGATATATGTAAATATATGTCTGATAATTTTTCGTATTTATAGCCAAAGAATGCTCTTAAATAATTAATTAGAATAATTAAACTTATCCTCGTTATGTGATGCATTTCATCCAAGCTAGTGGACAGTAAATTTTCACTGTTTTTTAAGCATTTTTCGGAGACTCGGATGAAGACAACATCTGTATATTGCGCTATTGGATCTCCATATTTCCACAGCTTCCATCGTGGACCATTTGCGAACAGTACATTCGGTGATCGAACATCATCCGCTCGGAGACGATGCTCGAATAGTTCGTCAACAACCAGCAGAGGCTCGTGTTCCGTCAATCGAATTTTTATTCGGACTCGGAACACGAAAATCTTACTCGAAAATCGCCTCCACACAATCCTTGCGCTTCAAAAGCGTTCGCCAATCAAATCGCGATTATCTTCCATCGACCATGCTTTGATATCCGCAAAAAAATATAAAGATGACGGCTCTCCATTCGATTGTAAACTCTATCATAGTCTGGTGATTCGAACGAATGATCCAATGAAGCCGTGAACATTTTTACAAGACTTCGATATTTTCCGGAGTTTGTTTCATTTATGACGTTTATACACTTAAAAGGTACTCTCTTAATTCGCATTTGTAACTTTCGCTCGAAAGATATACAATACGTTTTGATGTTCATGGATGTTAATTGATTAAGTGTGCTGTTTATTTCAGTCAATTACTTTTTTGTTGTATTGTACTGATTTTATTACATAAAAAGTTTTCTAATTTTCACGTAAACTAGGTGAAAGAGTAAAGAGCTTCTCTTTAATTATTGACTTAAATACAGGTTGAAGATAATTCCCATTTTTGGATTGAATTCATAATAGTAATATTACATGACTTTATTCAAGGCAAAATTGATAGAGGGTTATAATATGCTTTGGATTATTATTTTCCAATTAAGGAATGGTCATTGATATATTCAATATTGTTATCTTGTTTTCAATTTCGATGCCTATTTATTTTCTAAATCGATTTTTTATGCAAAAAAGATATTTCAGCTAATTAAAGGTAAAACAAAACTTAAATAATGATACAGAGATTCAGCATTTTCAATTCAACTTTGATTGCTCTTTAATGAATTTCTTACTGGAGCAAAATGACGGTAACTTTCTTGTTCATGCAGTATCATTGGATTGGTTTAATATAAATCCGAACTCTGTATATAAAGGGGAATCGAATAGTTGACGGTTAGATTTATATGAATTATAATAGGAGAATCTTAATTGAGATTTGATTCGTAACGATACAAACTAGATTATTACAATCCAGATGTTTTTCTATAATTCCAAGTTAAACGGAAATAAACATAGCACCTGGACTCGAACCCAGTACCTCCACTTTTCGAGTATATATGCTATTGAAAATTCCTGTATGTGTGCCAAAAATACGTGCGATTATAACGTCTTTAACGATATTTTTTTAAATAGTTCCTAATCCAGCATCCTATATTACGAAAATGTGTTGGTTTTTTACATTTTTAATCTTTTTCGGTTCAGTGCTTACTCGCTTTCTCCCACTAAGAAAGGAAGTCTTTTCGGAACGAATTTATAATTAGCGAAACACCTCGGAAAAATTATCCACTCTCTCCGCAGAAGTCTGAACGGAAAGCACCCGTTGATACGCCGATTAAGCGATTTACTCACCGGCTTATCCCGTAAAAAAACAACCGCCGCATGATTTTCTGAATTTTTCATCGCCAGGTAAAAGTGTGTAGCGGTAGAATGCGTACACTCCCGTTTCCCATTATAAAACATTCATACGCCGCCTCGGGATTTATTTTTGTATAAATTCCACCTCCACCGTTCGGGCTTAGCGAATTAAGGGCTCGTGTATAAAGATGTTTCTTTGGAAGATTTAATCCGGGTCGGCCACTCCTCCCCGCGGAGGATTAATGAAAAGCCGAACCTTCCTTACGTTTCCGGCACTTAATGCAGGAAGGATTCCATCGTCCCTCATTCACAATTCACAGGGCAGCAGTCGGGAAGTCACTCGGAGCAGCAATCTCAATTTACGGTAGCAAATTGGGGAAGCGAAGATGCCAGATGCGGCAACTGGTACTCGCCCTACGACCGTTACTATAACGACCTGCTCTCGGGAAATTATATCCGATCCCAGTGGCGTCCTCAGACTATTAGGGTCTCTTCTCTATTTAGAGTCGTTTTAAGGGTTCGCAACAGATTGACGAGCCAATGATGATATGCACCATTACGGAGAGGACAATGTGTCTCCCGTTATCGATACGGTGAGGCTAACGTTGTTAAATATTTTTCTTGGTGAAGCTCTAACGTTGGTGCATTATGTGCGAGAAGAAAGCTATTTTTCTGTGTACGAGGGAAGTAATAATGTCTGCTAGTGTGATTTTTTCTCTGCGTCAAGGAATTGGTCTCTTTCTCCATCATCTTATGGAGTTAGTAGATTGGAGTGGAGTGATTCTTTAGGATTCTGAGATAGATTACATAGCTTCGAAGAAGAATGAAGAACTCATAACTTATAGTGATTTATTTAAAGAATACTAGTGTTGTAGATGAATCGACATCATTAGTTACAGAACTTATCTTCTTCAAATACTAGTAATTTTTTGGAAGTTACGAAGTGATCTGCAATAATTTAGTATGGCTTCTTTTCTACGAAGTTGAGCTTGAGTGTTCATCGAGATTTAGACTGTATTTATATTTGTTTATCTTTGTTTGTTTCTTCTGCTTTTAGGAAAATATTATCATGCCGTTATGTTTGAATACATCTTATTATGAAAGGGTAGTTAGTTATCAATGTTAACGGAAAATATTTATTGATCTGAAGAATATCCTTTTAATACATAGAATTGATGTTCTATTTACCGGAAGCGAGAACATAAATGAATATAAAGAATATATTATTATAATTTATTATTATATTAACTGTAATATATTTATTATGTTCGATGGGGTCTATCTACGGTTTTAATGTAAAAGTCATAGACGATTTTACAATTGTAACTAGTACATGTTTTTTCGGTTTTTTTATATTTTCTTGAATTTCAGCGATTTTCCTTGTAAAAATTAAATGTATAAATATATATACACACATACATCGCATGGATTATGGACGTTAATCATGATTGACCGATTACACGTTACTTTTCTCGTGTGGAAATGGAATGCCCATCATACGTAAGCCCAACCGTACAACCTGTCAGTCAACAGACAAACTCCACCACATATCAAAAGTCTAAATTTTCCTTCCGTTCTTATTTTGTCAGATCAACTTTACCACTGACGTTTGAAGTAACAATAGACTAGACAATGTTCCCTATTCTGTACTTGTTATATTAACACATGTATATCAATAGCGCAACAATGATCCCATTTGCCTATGTTCTTTCGTATCATCTCATTCAATGTGTTTTCGAACATCATGAACTAGGTCTTCGTGTATGATAGGTACTCCACCCGCTGTTCAAAACCTCTTTCAACGTTCAACTAATGATGCTCGTGTTTGTTTCGATAATGTGCCCAATCAAGATTCCCTTATTCGCATCAACATTTTCCAGGACAATCTCATTCTGGCCCAGATATGAGCCACCTCATTACCTCATTTCCCCATACAAGACCTCTTTACATAATCCTACTTTAAGGGAAATTTTTTTGCGAATTTTATTCCTAACTTATTTAGTAAGATTGCACGTTATTCTCTGTTCTCGATCATTTTATGTTGTGTAAATATCACGCAATATCTTATCAATATTTTTTGCATTAGATCAGTTATATGTTAAATATTTAGCATATCTAAAATCACAGTAAAGTATTATTACATATTAGAGTATGATATGGACAAGTTTAAACAGAAGTGAAAAATTGCGACAATGCTGGGACTCGAACCCAGGTCCCCGTACTTTCCGTGAGGGTTAATTTAATTTTTTTAACGTTAGAAATCAAATAAGTAATTTTATGGATGAAGTATGGTAGTAAAATGATTAGCGTATCCTCTCGAAAGGCGAGGTTAGAGGCGAGGACCTGGGTTCGAGTCTCAGTATTTTCGTTATATTTTATTTCTGTTTAATACGATAAACTTGCACTAAAAATTGTTTGAACCTTGGTATTTAACAGATACAGAAGCGAAAACCAGACCCAGAAATACAATTTAAAATACATATAAAACCCATTTAAATAATTTATCTAATGAATTAATTTTCTTATAGCAACGCTCGAAAGTTGAGGAGCATTTTTATGCGAAAGAATGTCGCAGTACGTCTTTCTTGTATCAATAGTAATCTCCTCATTACTTACGTAACATACCGATAAACATACATCGAAATTAAACCTTTTGAAGCACTGATAAGTACACATCGCCTCGTACGTAATCACGGGCGTATTCCAATCTTCAAAGGCGAAAAAAAAAACAAATTATTCGTGAACCTCACCTTTCGATCCGACATTTAAATAAAGCGAACGCAAAGGAAGAAGACGTAGTTAATTTTAAATTCGTCGAAAAGAGCCTCAATTCTATCTAAAAATAAATATTCGAAAGCGGAAACCTTTTGAGAACTTCCTTTAGACACTTATCAGAGCTAAAACGTCGTTAATAACTCACGTTCTCTTTCTATTTGCTCGAGCTGTTTGCATTTCCGCTTCCGAACATTCGATTCGATGAGATCTTAGAGAGTTTCTTTCGCGAGCGAGTGATTTTCTTTTGCAAACTCCTAATTTATCCTCTCCTTCGGAAAGTCTCAGTTTTATAATTTCCGTGTTCTTTCTCTCGGATCGCTGAAGGGAGCGACTCGGGTTCGGATGGAAGAGAAAGGGAGGTTTGATTGGAAGAGCGTGATGATTTTACGGAAATGCGTATTGAAAAGAAGTATCGAAACTATGTGAAGAGAGGATGCTCGTTTTTTGTTTTAATTCGGTCTCGATTCTGTACAATTTTGCGATGTTTGTTTTACTACGTGGGAACAGGAATATGAGAGGTGGTATTTAAGATTTATCACGACAACAGTTTTTTATAAACAAATATATGTAAATATATTTTATACTAAGTAATTATTATGTCATATTTACGTTTGTTCTTCATCATCTAATTATATGTTATTTGTATTAATAATAGTAGTAGGAATTTATTTTTTCCAATATATTATTGTAAACAAAAATTACCCTAAATATACGCTTTTGATTTGCATTTTTAATTATTATGATATGAAAAGGTTTAACATTTTTCTTTTCGTTTTATATTTTCTCTCCCTCTTTAGAATTCTACATATTTTAATAATTTGAACTCACATGTATATGCATGGTCGATGTGAAGTATTAGAGAAAAGAAAATAAAGTATAAATCCTTTAAAGATCCAGTATGACCATACCGGTTCTATTTACATTTATGTAGGAAAAAGCAATTATAAAAAATACTACAAATAAAAATGATATAAATGTATAGCTATGAGGTAGAATTGCTTTCAATCACAGTATGAATGACCTTTGTAAACCATAAATCTACTAATGAGTTATAATTATAAACGAATCTACCCTTTTTACGGTGAAGGAAATTCTGCTGGGGAAGATGGCTAGAGATTAAAACAACGAAATGGGCACAAAAGCTGCGAGAGGATTTGTAAAAAAGGAAGCCTAAGTAACTTTAATTTTTACTGAGAAATCTTTATTTATAAAGGGATATTATAATATCTAAAAATAGCTTCGACTTTAAGGATTAATAACTTCAGTAAAAATATACGAATTAAGTTGTTTAATCACTATTTATAAATAACAAAATATATAGAAATTATAAAATAGATATATTCCAGAAATTGCGCTAGATTCATTCTACAGTATAATGCTACATTGTACAGTGTAATGATACATTCTTCAGAGTAAAGATTACGTGTTAGTCGTTCCTTAACCCCTGTATCTACTATTGTTCGCAAGATAAGTCTCAATTTCCTTCACAAGAACATAAGCCATTGACTGACTTATTACAGCAACACGTATGCTTTCATTGGAGAGTAACAGGCCCCGGAAAAGTAAGCTTAGTTTGTTTTGATAAAGTCTTAAGGGGCGTTCGTTTGATGGGATTTACGTTCGATATCCGAGCGAATAAAGCCCGAGGTAACGTATCATTTGGAAGTGGCGTTTACCCCGAAGCGGTTTACGTCTAAGTGGTAATCAGTCAGAGCACAATCTCTTTTCCTGATTATTCGATATCTTTGGCTCGAGAGATGTATAGTTTGTTGCCTATCTCAAGGCGAACGTATCATTTTCTTTCGGAGGACATTGGTGATTAATGCTCCTTTGATCAGAGTGTTATAAAAGACGGGAGACGCTCTTATATCGCCATTTAGCTCCTCTTTACCGGGAGATTCGCCTTACAGTTTGATAGATCAGATTAAGATGGAAGGATATACGTAGATTTAAATCTACGTATTCTGAGTTTGGGGGTTTAAATTCTCTAATTTATAACTGCTCCTCTGAATGTGTACGTATGTGGAAATTTGATAACGTTTATTCCATTTTCTTTGAACGTATACGACTTTTTAATCTAATCTCGCGGTTACTTCTACATTAACTTGGACTTAACAATTTTACGTGATATCAAGGTGAGGTAGATTTATAATATTTTATCATCATAATCATACTTTATTAATTTATCCTTTTTTTCTTATTAAAAGAACAATAAATGTTGAAATTAAATATGTTTTCAGGGTATTTTCTATTCTTAAAGAGAATTAAAACTGTTAAGAAAGTAATTTCAATTTAAAAGAACTTTCTAAGACCATTTTATTCACTTTGAAAATATATTTGAAATATTTATAGAGATGATAATTAGAGTATCCATACTCAGGGTGCAAGGGTTAAATATTCGTGGCCTTACTTTATTTAATTTGCACTTAAAGCGAAAGGGAAAGTTTATAAGCTACTCCATATTCTCATGTAAAACTGTAGTATTTTGAAGTTAATTTTTTCATATTAGTTGTGATTTAATCAGTTATGCGTTTGCTCTGTATAATACTTATAAAATATCTATATTTATATTATCTTGTATGAATTGCAACATTGTTTCCACCGGAATTATTGTACATATGTAATTAATTTATAATAATAATATATTAAACCTCATATTTGAAGAAAAACGACATGTATCTTAAAAAAATTACATTAAAGGATTCAAGATTTTATAAATTTATATTTTGTAGATAACAGATTTTATATTTTTAATTAATTATAATATGTGCTGGCCAATGATTGCTTTAACTTTTAGTGTTATAGCGCGTTCTGATTGGTGGAGCTCCTTAGCCGTTCTTAATCTTCATTGGTGGATTTTTTTATGGTTCCATTCCAGGCTTACTTAGCTGATAGCCTACGTCACGGTTCATATTCTTTTTAGGAAGCTGACTTCGATTGCCTTCTTCGCTAAATGATACCAGTTCTCCGTCCCTTTGCTTAGAAGACCCCTGGTGGTGAACACTTTATGCCCTCAAGGGCTTGTACTGTAATTGCTGATTCGGAGGGTTGTTGCAAGGAACGATCTTTCAGTAGGGTTTCAACCGTTCTGCAGGTATCTTCTGGGTTAGGCCGCATTCACAAGTAACACCACAGACGCCTTGAGGTCCTTAATCCCAGCCTTTCTTTGAGATCGAACGTCACTTCTCTAGTCTTTCCAGCTGATTTATTTTCAGTTCTATGGCGACCAAGAATACTACAGATCTTTCCCAACAATGCCACGTAATGTTAGTATATTTGCATTGATAGGTTTTTTCTCCTTACGTAGCGTGTAATGGCTCTTTTAAAGGAAAATTTATGCGTATCCATTACAACGATTGTAAGTAAAGGAATTGTTGTTCGTAACGTTAGCATATATTCCGATAGACATGTGATTTAATTCATAATAGTAAATAGAAGACCTATTATCAATATCAAATTAAATAGCTCGAGAATTTATACTCTTCGTATTATAATAGTAGTATTAATCTATTCGTGGCAACTGTAAGGGATTTAAATAACATCGATTTAATAAAAGGAAAAGAGAAGTTATTTACTCACAGATAATCCTCTTACGAATAGAATAATCTCGGGGTTTGTTATTCATGACGATGGGAAACAAATTTTCCCTTATTTTTACTCACATATGGAGGTGGTCTTGAGGTTAATTCATCTTCATATCCGAAAAATTTATTTTTATTTTCTCTTCCCACGAATATTTGTTTCCCTTCCATTCCAGTGGTTAAGAGGGGAGGTATTTTCAGCGGCTATTTCATCGTAGTTCTCAACCAAAAACAAATATTTACACCTTTCTTTTTGCATTGTTGCCTCGCCTACACATATTTCGGTATTGGGTGTTAAAAATGTTTTTTGAATGCACACCTTTGGAAAGGATGTACTGATTCTCACGGGATTTACTTATTCCCCTCTTTATTAACTTCCTGTACTGCAGGCACTGTACCGTCTTTCACCAAGAGGTTATATTACTAAATTAATGTTTTAATTTCAAATCATTACGTTTAATCGAATGTATGGGATCAGGAAAATAGTATGTTAGTTTGTCGATGTTTACAAAAATTGGTTTCGACGTAATGAATTTTTTAGAACAGAAACTATATTCGTTAACGAATTTGATTGAATTTCGGATGATAAAAACACTGACGAGAAACATCCAGGTGAAACGTAGTCAAATATCAATCAATAATCAAATAAAGAAATGTATTTCAACTCTTATATTATCAATGAATGATGATATGCTATAAATTCTCTTACAGTAAATCCTTCGACAAATGGGTATACAGATTTTTACTTCTTTACAATTCGCATAAATACGTAGAGTGGATGATAAAACGTAATTTTATAAATGATATGTAATAAATAATGTGTATCCTTGGATATGTATGCGCCATTGTATAGAACGTAGCCTTCGGGCAATCATAAAGTATTTTTCAGGAGTATCATCGTCCGTTTTCCCGCCTAATCTCCACTTTTTATTCCCGACGGATCCAATTCTCATCGGGAACTCAAAGGGAGTCGGTTTGCTTTGTTGGAATGTCATTACCATTGTAATCCCCCATGAAGCCAGTTCGTTGCACCTGGATATCTGAGGTCAATTTGGCGATTGCTTCTCTGCCCTATTGACGCATCGATTTTCCTCTCGAAATATCTTCTCTCGCTCTTATTTTTCCGCTCCACTCCATCTTCTTCTACCCCTCCTCCCACCAAAAGGGTTAGATGATTTATCCAGGAAGCGAGCCCCTTCTCCTCCACCACTTTGCCGTCTAAAGAGAGCCTTTTGGATAGCTGTTGTGGTCTGATGAGACCCAAGGAGATTTCGGCACGTGTGAAACAAATTGGACGCGCTATCTGGCTCTCTTCACATTCTAGTAGTCCTCCTCCTCCCCACCGCCGTTGCCCTCGACCCCTTTTTGCGTTCCAGTATCCACACATCGCTCCACGTCACATCCCCACCCACTTTCACCCTTTTTTACGCACTTGCCCCCTTGTTCTTCTTACCTTCTGCCGCGGAATAGAATTGTAACTCTCTCTCTCTCTCTCTGTCCCTAGGTTCGCGTAGTTTTCAATTAGTGGGCTGCCATAGACATCCGCGTAAACGTTTTAAACGACGCAAATCTTCTCCCAACTGCCTACGCTTTCTGTGATTGTGCTTAAATAGGATGAGGATTGAAACTGGACGAATTATCGGAGGTGTTAAGTATATGACTTACCATTAATACTGTCGTAAGGAGACTCTAGACTCAATATATATTTAATATTAGAGACACCAGACTCAATAGTTAGTTTGATATCTTTAGCCATAGAAGCTCGTTGATGTTTGAATTATAATTGATGTACAAGTACATATGTATACGTAAACGCAAGTATAGAAATAATCTTTTATTTCATCCTTCTACTAACTAATTAAACGTTACGATAAATGCTCACCAAGAAGCAATGTTAAAAGTACTACTTTCATTACCGATTACATCTAATCTAACTTACGCAAGTGACTAGAAATACCTGAATCTACAGCTTATATATATTATTATATTAAGATTAATGTAAGAGAATGTGAAAGTTGCATAAAGCTTATGGATTGATAATTTTGCGTCATGAAATATGTTTCATATTTACTTTTCTAAGATTGGGGCGTTCTATATTCATAGTATTCTAGATTATATCTATACTAGACCTATTCTATCGTCTATATTAATTACTGTTAAACGGTATATTTTATTACGTAGCATTAAATAGATTCCGTTCGGTTTAACACTGTATGAAGTATTAACATAATGTCGTGATTTTATTTCACCTATACGGAATTCTTTAATGAAAAACCATATCTTTTCGCTCAGCTGTGCCGCGTACGTTAGATAACCATTCTGTCCGTCTTCACGCAAGATTTCTCCCGTTACCTCTTTAGATAATGACGGAAACAGCGTAAATATTATCTAAACATTGGGTCAAGTCCACGCCCTTGGCAGTGTGACCCAGAAGGTTCGATAGAATGCCTTTCCCCTTACCCCTTCCTCGCATGTTCCCCCCTTTTTACGTATCAAAGTGGGCTCGGTGCCCAGGTCGCAACAGCGGGATTATGCATCTATCAACATACCCTATCTTAACATTATCGCGGGGCTACAAATTCGGAAGGCTGTGGAGGAAAGCTTCTGCTTCGTTTAAGGCCAGAGCTGGGATTGACCCACGAGCTGCCTTCGCACCTGGGTCTGGCTAACGCGTTCTAAAAGTGATTTTCCTCCTCGGAAGTTTTCTGTGGAAATGTTCGTAGAGTGCTTGATAAATTATAGTGTGAATGAAAACGAAGGCATTTTATCAGGGATTGTGAATTATTGTACAGAATGATTTTCGAACGAAGGAAGGTTTTTTAAAAAGAGTGTATGTCGCCAATAATAAAGCTATAGATTATAAATAGTCATAGATATATTTTCTGGCAGCTGTAAGTTGATTTAAAACATGTAGAATGATTTAGTGAACGAATGATATGTTCTGTTTATCTGTTGTTATTTATCGCAAATTATATATCGTGAATTAATAAATAAATACAGATGTATGTGCAATTGGCTTTAAATCGACTTTTAACCATGTAAAATCTATTACAAATGGTGAACAGGGTCGAAAAGATATCTAAGGTATGATAGTCTATAGTAATTCATTTTAAACAGAAATTTGGGAAGTGGATTGATTGATTTATGAAATATTTAGATAAAATATCGTTTCCTCAAAGTAAGAAATTCATTATTTAATATCTTATTAATGATTTAAAGAAGGATGATCACAAACTACAATTTTTAATGTCACAAAGAGCCAAAATTTGAGGAATATTAAAAATGTCATATTGATGTTTAAATGAAATCAATGTGAGAAGGCGTGACTTCGTGGAATGCCATAGTAATAAAAACAACTTTGTAAATTTCCACAGAAAAATGTTTAAAGAATAGTTTATTGCTTTATTAAATTCAAAGCCATTGTAACTGATAACTAGTTTCTAGCAGTTGGCAGGCGATAATTGGAATAGAAAATACGTAACTTAACAATTGTTAAATAGAAATAGAAAATAGCAAAATAAGTAGGACTCGAACTCAGGTCCTCCACTTTCCGGGTAGCTATACTGAAGGGCTTAGGTTCGATTCCCAGTCACCTCACTATTTTTTACTACCGTTTAAGCATTATAATGAAATCGCACAAATTCATCAGGTGAATTTATTTTCACTCATCCTTAATCCGCAATTTAATTATCTCCTTTATTAAATGTATGTTGAAATAGATTTTAAACGAATTAGGTTCGTAATCTGTCAGAGGAAGGAGAGCTCGTGAAGGTTATCTGTGATTAACGAAGGGTTAGCGAGACTTCTTGCGCATAAGGAAACGTCAGATGGGATTAACGTGAGTTGAGGAACACACGGATTAACGCAATCACGATCAAAGGAAGAGATATTAGAAGCAAAAACTGAATAGCGGTGATTAGAACACGGCTAAAAACGAGTGGAAGCCGTCCTTCTGCGAAATGTGTGAGAAATTACTGTATTAGAGTTTCTATGGTATGTACGTAACTGCATATACGTAACTCATATATACGTAACTGGATTGCAGGTCCTGATCATATTGCGAATAATTTTTGCTCATATTTAGTATAATTGTAGCTATTAGGATAATCTGAAATGAATATAAAATAAATCGTCTGTTTTGCGCTTTAATTTTTTAGCGATTATATTAAATTCATTAAGGGTTCAAGTGAATTTTATGCAGTACGTTCTAGATGGCGTGAAAATGGGTTAATTATGTTCGATAATGGTCAATGTGTCGAAAACATATTTTATTGTGTAGCTCGTAACTCAGTTTCCAAGCCAATGGACGGGTAGGGAACATTTTTCATTGGAGGTCCACCATCTGCTGAGAAACCATTAGGAGGCACGAAAAACTATTAGACCACATATGAAACCCCTACACAATATTTGATCGGCCAAGTTTTCCACTTTAAAATTTTTGTCTTCGTATCCAGAGCTTCCTTATTGGGCTAGACTGTTAAATTATTTATATTCTATTTTCTGTGGATATCGTAAATAAACTTTACATAATGCACTTTAGATATTAATGGATTTTGTAATGTTAATGTAAGTATCAAAGAAATTTAGTGACTACGAAAATATTTCCAGAAAAATGTCATTAAGGTCGCTTAAGTTATATATTGAAAAATTATATTTGATTATGTTTTGTTAAGTAAGTGAGTAACTATGAAATTATTACCAGGCTCATATGCTACAAATAATTTTGATTCAAAACTATAATTTTGAAGCGTTTGTCATTATTTAACATTAATGTTCCTCTTTGCTTTTATGTAGCCAGTAATTTCTTACATTCTTATACCTTGGATACGTAGCATGTATTTCTGAAAGGATTATCTCATTCTGTTGATTTGTAGATTCTTTTCAAATTAGGTCCTTTGTAAACTTGGACTGTTTAAATCCAAAACTTTTCCAGTCCGTCTTCCAAGACTTTTCTAGTCCGTAAAGATTAAAATAGTACAAATTGGATGTGTTTTATATTTACGACAGTTAAGATATAGGGAGAGAGTTTTCGATTAAAATTTTCCATAAGGATACATGTAACCTATTTTTGGTAGACAACACGTATCTATAATATAACACGCTTTTCAATTAGGATTCTTATTTTATGTATGGAAAACATGCATTGCAAAATATGAAACGAGTAGCATAGTTAAGAAATACAAAATTATTTTTATACTGGGTCCTACGAATGATATCTCGAACTTGAATAATATAATTTTCAATGGATGCTGAAATAAAATTCCGAATCAGCCTTACAATCGAAGGTAATTTAATTACATTTGTCTTCATAATGCATAACCATCGAATTATCGATTTAAAATTACGGCAATCGATTCCTAATGGGAAGGATATCAGGAAAATGGTCATAAAATATAGGTAGATGTATATGTATTGTAATAATTTCGCAGTGAAATTCATCCAGTTCGGAAGTCGTTAAAACATATTGAAAAACGTCTTGCATGACCGGAACTCGAAACAAAAATCCGTCAGACCAAATAAATGTCTTCCACACGGAAATGTGCACTCATTTCATAAAGAAATCAGACCGCGTTAAAATCCCAAATTGAGCTTATCAATTTCAACTCCTCCCTCTCAACTGAGTGGCAGAAGTAAATTTATAAAAGAAAGGGAAAGGAAAGTAAAATATAGCTTCGGAAATTAAGATCGAATCGCAGAAGCTATCGATGCCGTTTAGCGGGAGAATCAACTCGGACAGCGGTCCAATTATGCCGAATTAGAAAGCCGTCCTCTCTTTGTTCTTTATAGGCTCGCATCACATTTAAGAATTGCCCCATTTCCTTCTTCTTCTCAGACCGTCTTCCGCCTAACTTCCCCCATCGATTTTATTCCCGTAATCGAGGCGTTTGCTTAGCTCGAGTGGATTTTCGGGAGGGACGACTTCTGAAGGCCTTCGTATCGTACTCTTCCGCTACATTTGCCCACAATTATGAGGAACTTATCCCCTCTGACCTCCTCCTCCTCCTTTCCTTCCTCTTCTCCAAAGCCCCACATCTCTGATGTATGTTGATGCTCTCCATCCCAGCGGAAATTGCGCCCGAAAAGAAACGTAGCTTAGAGAAAATGGCACCCGAACGTGTGCCTCGGATTTAATAACTCGATTTGTCCGAATGGAAGGATGCCAAGGATTTTTTGAAGGAGGCGATTTGCCGGGAATCGATGGGATTATGGGAAATAAGATGGTTCCCAATATCTCCTGCCGAACTCCCTTTGATTCCATCACACGCGGGATTTGGATGCGTTCAGAGCGTAGTTTCTTTTTGTTACGCGAAGTCCAGGATTTTCTTGGGGGGGTTTTTTGATGAGTTGAACGCTGTGGTTCAAAATCAATGTGTATCAGTGACCAGTAGAGCATTAATCCCCGTAAAAAGTATGCGGTTGAATTCTCCTTTTTTCCGATTATATTCGGAAAGAATTAGCCAACAGATGTGGATGGTTTATAAACAGAAAGCTAGTACAATGAGCAACGTATTATCTTCTTGAGCAGCTGTTTACTTTAGCTTTAGAGCTAACTGTTAATATCCAGTGTTTAAAATTTAAGTAGCCATGGATTGCATCTAAGTTAGACAAAACATAGCATAGTGGTAGGGCTATAAATACTCTTAACGAAATATAAGTACGAACAAGCTGGGTGGTAGGATTAGGGAAGGTTGAATAAACCTTGTACGATCCTCTTCTACGTGAATATGAACTCTCAGGGGAGCTATCAGCTAAGTAAGGCCTGGAATGGAACCATCAACTAAATCGACTAACAAAGACTTATAACCCCTAAGGAGAAGATTAAGGAAAGGTAATTCAACTTAGGACAATCAATTCCAGCGAGCTGAATCCCAGCTTAAACGGAAGGGGTAAATAGTGAAGTGACTGGGACTCGAACCCAGACACCTGAATATCAATGCTTGGTAAACTAGACATGCATAAAATTGCTTGAATAATGGAAGAAGTCTATGTTATATAGAACAGCATGCCTACCCGGAATGTGGCCTGGGTTCGAGTCCCGGTCATATTTTTATTTTTCAATTTTTTTGGACCTAATAAGTCTGATAGTATCTGGACTCGAACCGAGGCCCTAGAAATATTTTTTACATTAATTTTTACCTGAAGACATTGAATCGAAGCTCGTAGGGAATTTCATTAAAAGGTTATTTTATGTTTTCTCTTTTAAATGTGAAAGAATGTATTAAGCATTCGTTAATTATCTTTAGTAATATATAATAAATTACAACTATGTTAAATTTGCTAAATAAAAGCAAGAATCAAAGTAATTTACATTACTGGAAATGTAGATCATGCATCAGTAGGGGACATATGTAATTATATAGCAGTTACTTATAAATGATAAAGAGGACAAATGATATTAATAGAGAATGAAAACTTGATGAGGAATTTTAAAAATATTTTATAAAGACTCGCATAGAAAGGGAGAAGGGTAAAAAAAGGTTTTGAATAAGAGCCAAAGAGAATAAAAAGTTTTTAAGGGAATACAAAGCATTAATGTTCCAGGTACGATTTTCTATTTGATACAAAAGAAAGGATAGTAGTCGAAAAAGTCTTTTGATGCCGGAAAGTCTAATAGCCTAATCCATGAAAGGAAATCATTTACTATGCACTAATTTTTTGCTATCAAAGCTTTTGATATCGAAAAAAAAAAATTTGCGGAACAGAATACCACATAGTTCAAGCCAATGCTTTGAGCTTTTGTAGGGATGAAAAAGGCTTATAAATGTATCCGATCCGGGTTTTTTTCTTCACCTTTCTTTTTTTATGAATTAAATAAAACATTTCCTTACAAAATTTCAACTCTTACTCAAAAGAAAAATACAAAGAATCCATTGTAGGTCTGATATATGTATTTCCTTTGAATAGTTATGTGTTAAGGGAAGACATTATTCACTGAAGAAACAACTTAATTAAAATGATATGAATTCGAACGCTTAAACTTTATCTACTTTAACATGTATATTTGTTTTTTTCTAGCATAAAAGGGAAGTGGGAGATCGGAGTTCGATTCCCAGTCCCGTAAAGTTTTTCCTTATCTGCTTAACCTCATAATATTAAATCCCTATTCGTAAGACGTTATTTTTGAGTTAACTCAAGAATTAACTGATTCCAATGTCTTTCTAAGTAACAATATACTGAAACCAAAATCTTCAACGATATTCATAACATTATAATGCTTAAAACCATTTACGAACCTACAATTCATCTCATTATTTCTATATAATGCTAATGCTATAATTAAAATAGAAATATAGAGTATAATAAATTGAATCCTCGGATAGAAGTGCTAGTATTTTATATGTCTTATTAACTTTCTTTAAACTCTATTTTATTTTTATATTGAAGTATAATCAGTCTAAGAACTCTTAGCTCAATAGAACTTAACTACAGAAAGCATGATCAAATGATGACGTAAATTTTTACCGTATTTGATTTATTTGACGTATTTGAAGTATTTGATAGTAATTTCACTATAATTCGTATTTAAATTGTCTAATTTCAAATATAAACGTCTATCAATTCTTATTGATACATATCACTTTGTCATGGCTAAGGTCGATATCATATTGTGAAAATTCATAACGAAAGAATAAAATTTTAATCTTTTTAGCGCAAGTCGACTTTTTTCTCAGTCCAATACGAAAGAATCCCCCTTCAAACTTCAAACTCCGTGTCATTACTCTTTCATTACGTCGCAACGTGGCCATTCACTCCCAATTTGCGACATTTCTCCGTTGACTCTCTCCACGGAATCCCGCCAACCGCAGCACTTCCAACTCAATCCCAGTGTACTCCGAAATCGAGGACTTCGTAGGCCAAATCCATAAGCCCATCGTTCGGCCGTTTTCCGAGATTAAAATAACCGTTCGTTCCGAACGCGTTTGAAGTGTCGCAATTCTCGGCGTAGAGGAAATATACGCAAAAAAGGACTTCAGAGGCACGCGTGCCGGTGCGTGTGCTATCTCGGCCACACACATTCCTCTCGAAACAAAGAGAGTCCCATTGTAACGAAGCACTCGAAGGGGGTCGATGTTGTCGGCCATTGTTCCATGGTTCGTATCGGACTAATCTTCTTCCGGGATTTCCCCTCCTCCCTTTTCTCTCCCTCTCTAATTTTTCACGGGGATTAACAAATGCGAGTCCATTTTCCATCGCGTACGGGTTCCAACAGCGGTTTCGCCAACTCGATCAAACCACGGACTTTTCGAGATGAAAGAATTATTTTATCCGATGAATTTTTATTTACGACTCTTTTTGTTAAAGGATTCTCTTGAGTTTTTGTCAGAGCAGGGTTTCGAAATTAAGTCCCGTCTTTAGTGTATTTTCGACTTATATCGGAGGTTACATTTTAAGCTAATCGATCGCAAGGATGTTCAGTTTTATTCAGGATGTATTGATGTATAATAATAATGTAAGGGTGTTTCATTTTATTTATCTTGAATAGATATTTAATTAAGAAGCATTTATTGATTTTTAATACTTGTTATCGGTAGTAATTATAATTGATCAAGGATATTGAATTCTTTTAAGACTTGGATTCATATGTTCATAAACATTAAGCAACTTTGATAGAGATAATGGGCAAATATTAGCTGCTATTGTAAATTTAATAGCTGCGGCAGATACTTGAATGTCTTGTATGGAAGACGAGATGAAATCTGAATTCTAACTAATCGATAAAAACTTTAAGCTTCTTTAAATTTTGAAAAACATTTAGAGCATGTTCTATATCAGGATGTACTGATTGCTATTTTGATCGTTACAATTTTTTACAGTTATACGGCTTTTAGAACCGAAGTATTATTAAATTAAATCTCAAAATTCATGGCGTGGTAGCGTAAGAAATAAAGAACGCTGATTAATTAAAATATTTTAAATTGATGGGATACTTTTCTTTAAATATCTCCTAGTTAATTCTTATTAATAATATCTACGAGGAACACTTTGAGCATAGGATAAATGGTAAATTAAGCGGCTACTTTACTTAAAATACCCCTTAGTTTATGCTAATTAATGATTTCTGATTATTTATATCTTTTTGGTATTCTTCAAACATATGGAACGGAAGTTCGATAAGATTAACTCATTCGCTCCCACTTTAACCCACAACTAATTTCGGAGTTATGTGACGAAAAATAATTTGATCATCCCCGAGTTAGACCATTCAGTCGAATACGTAAAGGTTGAGGTTTGTGTCCTGAAGCGGAAGACCGTTTGGTGTTCTGGTCCTCAAAGTGGGACCGCTTTGTCCACAGCAGTCACAATTGCGTTGGTATAACCCAAAAACCTCAACCCCTCCCTACCTTACACTCCCGTCTTTATATACCGCTCGGCTTCCTATATATATTGCACTTGATGATGCCCACAATAGACCCAAAACGATCGTAAATATAAATCATATAAACTCGCTGAAAAGTTTTACCTTACTACACCGGCGTAATGACCTCCCACAAGCCACTAAATATCAATTTCCGGAAGCCTTTTTCATCGGCGAAATTAATCATCTCTGTCGACAGAACCTTACGTTCCCCTCCTAAAAATCCGGAAGTGACGACTTTATTTAGCTTATAGCTGCGGCTCATGGAATCCCCATCTTCTCAATATAATTTCCGAAATTTACTTTTTTAATCTTTTGGAGAACGGCTCCTCCTTCGTATCGTTTATCGATTCGTATTATTTCCCGAGGGAGAAGTTTTTTAGGAGACAAGCGGCGATACCTTCTTCCGGTAATAACACCCACGTTCCCTTTTCAATATGCCTTCTCTCTCTGCCCCACCCACGCCCCCACTCTTTTTTACGGTGTCGTCGAGATACACTTCGGCGGAGTTAATAGCGTCAGCATCCCATCCATTGAGTTCACCAATTCCGCAGTTATCGCCAGCTCATTCATACGGAAGTCTCGACGGTAATTTTCTTCTCGTTTCACTTCGCCCACGGAAATATTAAGGCATTTCCCGGCTTTTCCCGGTGTCCTTGGCTCGTAAATCCGAGAGAGTCCGTTCTCCATCTCTCTCTCCTCTCAGAATGAAGATGTTTCTCGGTCGTTGAGAATTTGGGTTCCGCGGAAATGGAGTCGATTGCGTAGCACGGTTTTTTTTTGGTCGTGATGGGGAATGTAGTTTTTCGTTACGTAATGACCGGATGGAGGTTTCATAAGGTTGAAGTCTGTTTATAATAATAATAAATTGCCTTTATTAGTCAGGGCGAAATTTAGTCTATACTATACTACTGCTAAACTATTATACTATACCGCTCTTACATTTAACCCCTAAGGACGAACAAAAATGCATCCCAGAAAATTCTCCGATGCGCCAGGACTCGAACCCGGGACCTCGAGACTACTAGCGCTACTCAATACGCTACGCCGGATAATAGTTTAGTATCTATTGCTAAAATACGAGAAGGATATCACAGTAACGTAATGAAGCACTTACACGATTTTTAAGTATTTGCGATCTATTTTTAAGTGTACGCAATACTCAAATAAGCGTCACTAAAATTTCTTTGAAGACAACAATTTTTATTTAACATTTATCGACGTTAGAATAATGTATATATATATATATATATATATATATATATATAATAAGAGGAATGTTAATAAACGACTGATGAATGTTTTCTTATTATTTTAGTAAAGTGTTGCGAGTAAATATGGTTCCTCGTGGAAGAGCATGCAAATGTACATTTATTGAGGGGGGACAATAGAAGAATGTCTGGAATTTTCTTTATGAGGAAATGAAACCCCTCGGAAAACTTCCTTTAGACACTATTCAGTCATCCAATAAATGAAACGAAAATATATGGAATTCATAAATAACGAATTCCGTCAATTTCATAAGTCTAATTCGTTGCATATTATCAAACGTTACTTTCCCCATATGACGTATTAGCCTTATAAATCTATAAATTTAAATTTATTATTCTGATTTATGGGTAAATAATTTAATATAAGGTGTTTGGCCATTTACATTTTTCATATATTTTTTCTGGTACAAAATCAATATGGGAAGGCGTAGTTTTTTGGAAGCCCCATCTCAGGGACGAACCACACATTATTGAAATTACGAAAGTTATCTATTCCTTTCTTTTCCAACAATTTTGTTGCATAGATACTGAAACATTGTACGCATACACCCTTGTATATCTATAAAAACTTCTATCGAATCGATATGAACGATACCTCGTCTACATATCCGTCATAACCTTTTGACCTTCTGACAAAGGGATCATTTAAAATTGCCAGTGATTGTTTGCCGTGTTCGCTGTACCATAAAATGAGAACGAAGCAATTTGGATGAAATTTTCTCTCCTTCTGGGAAGAAAAATCTCCGCGAAATAATTTACTTCAATTTAGAAAAGCGGAGGAGAAGAAGTTCGTAGGCGGTAACGTTTCGAGATCAACTTTCTGTCAACAAGATTCGAAAAGATTACATCAAGCACAAGAAAATCAGTTAAGACTCAACGTAAACTAATATCGCGTAACAATAGAAAGGAGCGTAGTCTTCTTTTGTAAGATCTATTCGAAATTCACTTTTGTAGACAGAATTCCAAACGGGGCTGAATTTAAAGACAAGATTTGCGAGATCTAAGATGATTTCATGCGAATATTCGTAATGATGTTCCATTTGTATTCATTAGTTAGTATTATTTTGTTCCTATTCTTCAAAATCTATTTATTTTAAGGAGGTTGAAATTACCAATATTTTCTGGCGCAAGTATCTACACATTTTCGAAATTACCTCTACGTCTTTCAAACATCTATATATTTTGAAAATTACATCTTACGTCTTTCAATTACCATCTCTTTTTTACTTAAGAATCTGAAACCTGATTCTTTTTTGCTTACTCGAACTTTGCTTAAAAAGCAATTATATGTCTCAAAAAATTGGAATTTATTACAAAGACATTTATGAAATACGTATTTATGATATTTATGCTCTAAAATTGAGTTTTCCACGGTCAAATGTTTAGTGAATTTAATTATCTTCAACAGCACCTTATTTTCGACAATATTCAATCATTATATGCATATTAAGAATGATGTAAGGCATACGTATATTTATAGTAACCCAAACTTCCAGTCGCTATTGAGTGAGACATATACATTACTTTAGTACATGATGAATATGACCATTTTTAGCTTTAATGTCGTATAATTTCTTGTTAGATATTTCTCTAATATTTGAAATGAACATTATTTTATGTAGCATATGTTAAATATAAATAATTCAGTAATATTTTTAAAGGCGCTTTTAGTACGAATATCAGGAGATATTTTACTGTTGTTTCATTCCATATGAAATTGCTTCAGGAAATTATAAATTAAAATTTAAGGTATTCATTTAAATGTTCGAGGTTTTAATATTACTATTTTTTCATTTTATTTTAATCGTTTCTTCTTTTATTATTTCATTCTGTGAATTTGTTATCAATGTCCGTACGTAAAATTAATTACTACGGTGAAGAAGAATGTAATGGAAGCGTAATTATTTCACCTTTAATTCTAAAGAAATAACATTTTCAAAATGGCGTCATATCACACGTGATTCAAAATTAGGAAGTCGAAAAAAAAAGAAAAAAATCCGCTAGGGAAATGAACTCCCTAGTACTACACGGAGAGGAATCTTACTTTCATCATGAATGCTGCAAGCCTTCTCATCGATTACCTTCCTGTCTGCCTTCCCTTTCTGTTTATCTATCAATCTTTAATTTTTGCTCCGTGTCTCTCTATTCTACCCTCACATTCACCCGCCATCCTCCCCTTTATGCTCTTATAAAATCCGCGACAGATCTTCAAAAATCTACTTGTCTCAGTGCCGCGGGCTGGTCTGCGCATGCGCGCGGCGCTCGTAGAGGGAGTTGCTTTCGCAGCAACTATTTTAGAGGGAAAAAAGAGTAGGAGGGGCTGTTTGCAGTGGTCTGAAGGAGGAGAGTTAAAGGAGGAATTAAACAGGAGGTTGCTGCCCTTGGGGATTTAGAGTTTCGTGAAGGAAAACAGCGAGGCTGCGTCAATCTTTGGGATAATTAAAGATCTAGGAACGTGCGGGGTTGTAAAATAAGAATTAGCCGGGATATCGAGTAAATTTAACGGCAGCGGTTGGTGAAAGAAGTGGTTACCATTAGGAGGATCTCAGTACGTGCTCGATGTTTTGTAGTGAGAGTCGTGTAACGTTATCGTATCGCTATTAAAGTGTACCCTGGTCGAATTGGGAGTTTGAATGTGTATACTTAATATCAAAGTTAGTTATAGCTTTATAAGCTGGAGGATTCGATTTTACTTTACGTAACTTCATGCTTTATCCTTTTCACTTTAGGAAATAAACATTATTTAATCATATTTATGCATTCGAATCCTTTATAAATATTTGACATTAGAATATATGAATACGAAAAGATGGAAATATAACATAGCCACTTGAGGAAACTTGAAGAAAATTAAATTAAGTTAAATTAAATTAATAATTAATTAATTAAATTAAGGTAGTCAAGTACTTAAGCATTATTTACTTGAGTAATTAAGCTAATTAAGCTTGATTTTATCTGAAGTAGTTACAATAAGATTTTTATCTAAACATTTAACTTTATTAATATGTCTGAAATATAGGGAAAGAACATCATTTAATGGTACAGAATTTTTCGTATCTACCCCACATTTGTGAAGGGCTTCGGTGGATTGAAAATTGGATATGGAACTTCGTATACCTATCAACCTTCTCCAGTAAATTTACACACTAGGTAATGACTCTGACAATCGCTATCCTAGATTCTCTTTATAATTTCAATAACTTCATTTATCGCCCACAAGGAAAATGGATACGTAGAATTTTGGTCATTTATTGTTGTACTGACATATACTTTGAGAGCGGAAAAAATTAAATATATAAAAAATTCTCAATTTAAAAGAATATAAAGAATTTTTGGAGCTTTTCTAAATAAAAATAAAAAATCAAGAAAAGAAAGAAAATGATAACCGATTTCCCAGATTCAATTTCACTATTTCAGCATGAAATGATTTATAAATGAATCGTGTATTAAGTAATCAAAATAACGATAAGTAAAGAAAAATAATTTCAACTGATAATCTCTTGCCAATAAATCGTAAAGGTTGAACATCATTGAAAAATAGCAAAAGGCTGGGACTCGAACCCAGTACTCTCACATTCAGAAATTCAAAAATAAAAGCTGGAATAAATTATAATTTTGACGATATACGCAGAGCTAAGCAAACTATACATTTGCACCCGATAAAAAAGACCTTACGTTCAATTCACTACTACTTTACCTACTCCAACATCTTTATGCATCTTGAATAATCAGCAATCACGCGCCTCGCACACAATCCATCCCATTCGCTTCCAGTTTGAGCTAAAAATTCATGCTCACCGGCAATAAAACGTTGCGTCACATAGCGATTAAATCCGCAACCAACGTAACAGCACTCGAGCAAAATTTCATGCAACCAACGCGACTAATCCCCATAAAAATTTAAGCGTCGTCCGTCCCATAACAAAAACATAACATACTCTCCGCAGGGACATTAATAAAAGGTTATCGATTCGGGGAAATAATTTTTGAGGGAAAAAGGGTCTATGGATCCATTACGCTAATCCCCATAGCAACTGCTACCTCGTCGTCTCAAGGGAGGGTTGGGAAGATGGTGACCAGCGGCCGAGGATTACGCGTGCTTAAGCCCCGGGGAAAGAGGAAACGAACTTAAAACGCGTGGTCGATGCGTTCTTTTTATCTCGGCTGCTCTTCCGATAAGGTGGAAAAAGTGATTTAGGGAATGGGACGATTACGTCGAGGTAATCGAAGGGGTCCGATGAGCGGTGTTTCATTTCGGAGGGAAATCCAGGGATGAATTACAACTGCGATTAAAAATGGCCATATCGCGTATACGAAAATGTATTCTCTTTGCCGAATCCGTGACTTGGGAAAGGGAAAGGATGCAGAGCGGGAAACTCTGAAAAATTACCCGCTACGAAGCACGGGTTGACTTATTCATGCCCATACATTTTCATCTTCGTCAAGTCGGGATACGAATTAAAAAGTTCGGCACCTTTGCGTTTTACGTTGGTATTGGATTTGTTCGGATGCGGTGTCTAACGTTTCCTCTACGGTCCAATTAAAGAAAAATGATAATGTGCTGTTATAGTTATTATATCCTTATTAAATTATTGAATATATAATATATTATTAAATATATTGCCGGCGTCAGTAGCCGAGTGCGAAGTGCATTGAGTGCTATTACACTTATTCTATCCTTATTAAGTTCTAGCTAGCTCAAAATCTCGAAGTTCCAGGTTCGAGTCCTGAGTCCGGAAAATTTTCTGGGATGGGATGTATTTGTGTTCGTCCGTAGAGATTAAATGTAAGAGTGGTCTATATAGACTAGATTTCGCCCTATTTAATAAAGGAAATATAATTAAATCTAGTAATAATTTACGAAATATAAACAATGTATTATGAAAAGATTAAAACTTTAAAGTACGAATATATGTCACGTATTGAGTACTTTATATTCATCAAGTGTTTCAAATATATTGAATTGTGTCCTACACTTTAAATTACTTACTATCAGGGATGCCAGAACAGTATTCAAGCAAGCTTACCTGTAAAGAAAAAGAAATATAAAGATAAGTACAATGAATAACCAAAAACTTTGAAAAAGAATCAAGTTCAGTTAAGAATCTAAATTGAAGTTTAAGGATTTAATTGTTTTAGTAAATATTCAGCAAGGAAACTAAGACTAAGGAAATACCTTTTTAATTCTTATCATGATAAGTCTCGAAGTTTGATCTAACAGCAAAGAATTTACTTTAAAAAATATACAAGTATATAAATATAATTACTTAAAATTTTTAATGCTCTAGGTTAATTTGCTTTAGTACTCATTGTATAATTCCCTTTCTTTCATTTACATTGCTTAAATATACTCATTTGCCCATATTTTCATTACAAGTCAAATAAAGGAATTAGAACTAATTTAAAGTTCAAACTTTTCAATTACGTCTGTAATTTCATAAACTTACAATGAAGTAAAATACAGAATAAAATTTTTAAAATACTTAAAAATAAATCTGTATGCTTTATAATTAAAGTTATACAAATAGAATAATAATAATAATAATATAAAAATAGAATAAAGCCGGATATACGTTATTGAATAAAATTTATAAATCAACTTGACGAACAATAAACGTTTTTTATTGGTCCAGGCGTTCTATCATCAAGATAAGGTGGAAAGAGAACGTTTTGTCATAATTCCAACTCACAGTTATCTCAAAGTCAACCCGAAGCGCTCAAAGATCTTAATCCTGACAAGAGCAAAAGTTATCTAGCTTCTCTAGGGACCAAAATTTACCTGAAAGGATTCGCGAGCTCTGAAGGCCTTCAAAACGAATTAGATGGAGACATTTGGTAGATCTCGCTCCACTTCCATTACTATTGAAGCAGAATTACTTACTCGAATCTGAATAGGTATATTGTACTGAATGTGATTGTACGAGTACTGTTGGTTACATATGGGTTCTCTGTAGCGAAACGTATGACTATCTGATTGTTGAGGATTACGTTAATCTCTGTTTATGTCGTATCATAGACTTTATTTTGCCTTTTGCGTACGTATATCTTTGTGAATATTTGCAAAATACATATATCTATAACGTTCAAATGGAAAATGTATTTAACTATAATCATATAATTAAGATTTAATATCGTATATCACATAATCGTTATAGAACCTATCGGTATTTTTATCTCGATGCGAGTAAAACTATGAATCATAATGTGTAACTAATAATCTATCTACGACTAGGGTCTGTTGCTATTAACATTTTAATGTAATCTCGAGTTAACTAAGATGATATTGTGAAATTTAGTTGGATAAAATATTATATTCGTTAATAATCTCAAGTTCTGCGATATATGTTTTTGTATACATGTACGTATCCCATCGCATTGTTACGAATTACTTCATGGTTAAAATTAATTATTAAAATCATTTGGAAGAATTTAAATGCATTATATTGATATAATATATACTAAATAAATAATAATATTGAATATATTTTTAAACTTTAACTTTAGTCTAATATTTAGATTTAAACTTTAAGGGATTCTAAAGAATCATATAAAAGCCTGTCCGTTCAATTTAGTTTCCTGTTGATTACGAATTTCGAATTGTTATTGGTGATGATCGTTATAGAATATAAAAGCTACTACGTCTTTTCTATTCATCTGCATATGTTCACGTAGAATATGTCATGCATGCGCGATTTTCATTCCCTCCAAAGGATCGTAACGATATCGGTAAAAAAGAATTCTTTACGCGACAAAGATCGATACGGACTTCTACGTCTATGAATTCAAAGGAACGTAGAAACAAAAATTCCAACAAGAAGACTTTTTACGCCTTTAGCAAGAAGCGTAGCTCACAAACGTGAGCATCGCAAAAGACGAAACGTACCTCATCCGTAGGATGCAGTCGAGAAAATCGGCCGTCTTTTCGAAAAACAAAAAAGAAACGAAAAATAAAAAAATGAAGGACGAAAAAAAAACCAAACGCATCCATTTACTCGGTTAACCCCTCCTCTTCTTCAAAGTCTTTTCCCTAAACATTTCAGTTTCTGGTCCGTTAACTCAGGGATAGGAGGAACGCGAAGGCAGTTTTCTAATTCAACATTTATCATTTCTTTATGAAAGGCGTCGTCGTCTCCGAAAGTTTTCCGAAGGGGAAATTTCTCTTAGGAGAGAGAGCATTCGATGCCTGCGCAGAAACTTCAGAGAGGAAAATGCGGGATATTTTGTGACGTGGTGGAATAAACAGCAGTCGCGAATTTGCATTTAGCTCGCCTCAGATATACTCCACGAGTCTTTCTATCTTCTCTTCTTCTTTCCCCTTCCCCTTGAGCTATTTAGAACTCGAGACGTCTTCGCTAATATTTGTCGACGTGCTCTGAAGCGTTAAATTAAGACAGTGCGCCTGTGTGAAGTGAAATCTTCGGAGTGGGAAAAGGGGAACTATACCTTTTAAATCTTTTCGGAGCACCGAAATCAGCTAACCTTTTCCAGAGGCGCTGAATGTCACCGCTCTCGGGCGTGAAATGGGTATCAAAAAATCCCCGATAGACTGCGAAGTAGCGGAATATCAGGAAAAAGTCTATTTAAGTTTTCCAGACGCCTATCGTTGCCGTCTCACGGTACTTAGCGTTCAAACCGCCGGTGATGAGCAACACCTTTAATTAAGGACGCTCGAATCTCTCTCAGTCTCCCGCAGGTACTACTGCTACTACATCCGGTTGCATTTATGCTCTTCTTCTTAGCGAGCGAGATATCAATTAATTTTGTTCATTACGTTTTGGAGTCGCACATGTACAGGTTGGTTCATGCTTGGGAGAGTTATGGTAGGTTGTACTGGGAGATTCCGACTGTTTTTTTAGAATGGGATTTTGTAATTTTTTGTACGTCTAGCGATGTTTTGTCTTTCGGGTTCTTCCAGAAGCTTTTTAAAATTTATTTGTGTCGTACAATGAATTTGAGTTGTTATATTTCGTCTTTCAATTATTTTCGTTTTCAAACTGTGATTTGATTTTAATATTGTCGTTAATTTGAACGAATTTATTAGAATTTAGGGTAAATGAAGTTTATTCATATATTATACGCTGAGGTTTTAAAAATTTACTCGAGGTTATATTTATTTGAATTAACAAAGATATGAATTTGAGGCAGTTTGTAGTAGAGGATATTCAAAATGAAGGTCTAGCGGTTTTACGACTAATAATTTTGGTTTCTTTAAAAAATTTTTAATTCGAAACAGTGGGATGGAATATTGAAGGAAAAATAATTAGTATTTATTGTTTTGAGATTTCAGGCCATTTATAGATGATGGATTATATTCTATTCTAAAAAATAATGAAATATATCTCTGGGAAATTGTTAATTTATGAATAAAATAGAGAAAGAAGAAAAGGGAAAATAATTGGAATATTTAGGAGAAAGTAAAATAAGCATTTATAATACACCAATATTTCAAACATATATTTGGATAATAGTCAGTCACGGTTTTTTCAACAACAGTAATGAAAGACGGAAAGTAAGTGAATATGAAATAAAACTAAATATTTAGGAATGGAAACTGCGTATATTATGTAAAATTAATAAATATAATAATAAATTAAGAATGAGTGGTAATGAAGAATTAAATTTATGAGCTTAATCAGACTTTTTTTACGGCTGTTGGTAGAAAGATACTTTAAAATACCAGAGAAAGATATTTTACTTGAAATTTTGTTTTGATATATGATATAAAAAACAAAACTTATATAAAATAACTTCGGTTATAATTATAAAGAAGCATAAATAATATTTTATCTTATCATCTAATCTGTGGCGTCGAAGTCCTATGATGTATGGGCGAAAAATAGTTTCTCCAAACTCATTAAGTGATTCTCCCCTTGTATCAATACTCTTTTCCCCTTAAAGTTTCTAAGCACCTTTGTGATAGCATCTTCACGCGTAATGGATTTTCTCCTCATGACTGACTAATGCACAACACTCGGAAAAGTTCTATTATCAATAACGAGAAGAACCGGAAAATTTCTCATGTGTGTTAAATAAGATATTGTACGCGATATTAAGCCAGTGAGATGATAAAATATATTTTACAAGAAATATATATTTAAAGTACTTTATGATTTAAAAAAATTAAAGTAGAACATTAAATTAAGCTAGCAGAATTTTCGATTTTATAAATATTTAATCGCACATTACGTATTGTTTTAGAATATTATATGTTAGCTAACTACCGGATAGGAATGATAAATATCTATTTCTATAAATTTTAAATGTGTTTACATTTTTCGTAGTTTAGTAATGAAGGATATTTAAATCATTTTCTCAAGTGAAAATTTACAGAATTCAATGAGTATTTAAAAAGTAATTTCTTATTTCCATATTTGTTTCATGCGAAGATTAGGTTCCTTCAACAACGTAACATCTTCGCGAGATTCTGTCAATAGAATAAATATTAAATGTGTTTAATACAGCTACAATATATAGAAATTAACTTTTTTGTGTTATTCCATTATGTATTTATTCACTTTATTTGTATTTGTCTAAAAGTATCTTTAATTTACGATATTGCTTTTCGTATGTTTCTCGATGTGATTTCGTAAAGGTAATGTCAATGTTTTAGTATTTTATTCTAAAATCAGGGCATTTTAGTTTACTTATAACTTATTTTCATTATTTGCTATGGGAATTCTACTCTTAATGATGTGTTATATTTGCAACTCTATTTTACTCTGTAAATCTATTTCTATTACATAACCCTCACTGTCCCTTTTGAGACTGATGTATTTCAGCTCCTATTCACTGCCCTGTGAATCTATTTTTTATTTGAATGATAAGACACTCATAGCAATGCATGGCATTTTGCTTGGTGAATGTATAATTACCATACTACCCTTTAGACAATAGCATTCGTTAATTGTGTCACGAACAACAATTTGGGCGTGTTTTTTTACCTCTCTCGCCCTGAATATTCACCGATTTAAAGATTTCCTGTCGTTTCTCCTCCTCTTTAAATTCAACGAGAAGTATTTATTTTCTTGAGCTCAGCTCTTTCCTCCACATATATTTGCTTCTTGATGAAGTCAACCATCTGGTTTGACGTGCCTCGAGTGAAAAAACGACTCGGAGAGAAGACGTTCTTTCTTTCCTCCACAAGAAAATAAAATCTGGAAGGAATAAAAAAAAGTCGCATATTTCCATTTTCTTCTATTCTTCATTGTCTAACTGTCTCAATCCACGTCCCGCGGAATTAAATAACGGCTTATAATTTCGTTTTATTCGAATGAATAGATACATCGCATCAAGACGAACTCTAAATAAAGAATTTGGAGCAATAAGGGCTCAGTGTTCTCAAAAATGCAGCCTTTGTGTGGCGTTCTTAAGTCGAATCATTCGTTCCCTACCTTGAAGACGGCCTTGAAGTGTATCGAGCGTTTTTATGTCCCAGTATGACGTTTATTTATTAGTTATGGATGATGGTTACCATAAACAGACTTCTGTTTTAACTAAGTGTCGATTATTCGGTGTTTTCTCCTTCAAAGTAATAAATTATGAACGTGAACAAATATTTTACTCTAACGTAGAGTCTATCGCCAAGCGTTCCTGCAAGCTATTTTATCTTCCTGTGGAAAATAATGTTTATTTCTTCCTATTCACGAAGGTGATTATTTTCATTCACCAAAGTTTGCTGTATTTTAATACGTAGCAGTAAATATTCCGGAGCCATTCTTAAAGATTTAAACGATGTAAAATATCGTAATCGCATTTCAATATCGTAAGATACCTTTAAATATGCATTCAGAATGAGTTTGGTTGCTATTTATGAGTGGAATAAAAATAAAGAATGTATGTATAATACCCTCCGATTTCATAATTACTTGATGCTAAATAATGCATAAATTTCTTAAACTAAATGAGCTTAGCTTGAGTTACCTTTACCAATGATCTCGTTAACTCTGATTATTTACTTAATGTAAATATTACCGATTAATTATGCAAATAATACATATAAAATTATATCTATGCTTCATGGTTGGTCCAATTAGAAGTTATCATTTTGGAGTAATGATTTTTTGTTTTCTTTCTTTCCATAATTCTTCACAATATATTTTCCAAAAACTGAGTAGAGATATTATCCAACGTATTAGATTCTAAAATTAACTACCATCCCAGTTATCTGAGTTCTTCATTATTGACGACAAACAACCGCATGAAAAACTCAAAATTCGTTTTTAACATATTTAATTTTTGAAATTTCATATTTGTCGACTTTTTTATCGTCCAGTAATTAACTTTGAAAAGAGATGTTCTATCGATTCTGACCCAGGAGTAGCAATTAAAAGAATTTTAATTAGAAGATCTAAATTAGCAAGGCTGAAATTCATTGCTTAGCTAGGTAGCATTCTATAAATTGTTAGAAAAATTAATTATTCATCGTTGTATATTAATTAGAGATCAAAAATACCCGCGGAGAATACATCTCGACTTTACTCTCAAGTTTTCAAATGAAATACAAGACAAAATATAAAAAAGTAATCCACAATCAAAATGTTCCTAATATAAATAAAAAATTACGAATATAAACATCAAATATAATAAGTTTATAGGAAGCCTTTGAATTTGAAAGTGAACGAAAAGAATCGTTTCTCCAAGTTTTCTTTCTGTTTACAATCATTACGATTTAATGTCTATTGTACGATTGAATAAATGAACAGATATTTTATTTTGCCTTTACTGCCTCGAAGCTTATTAATAGCTAAATTAAATATTCGTTTCTTATATCCAATTCTACAAGGATGAACATCGACTATTGGTTTAGAATATCACGGTGATAAATACGCAATACGAACCGTATAATTAATTATCGCAATACATCACATCGAGGAAACACGCTACGTCGCACCCACCAACGCCCCTGATGAATCAGTGGACACGGCGGTCATCCTCCGTTTCGGAAAATTCGAGCCACTGTGAGAATCGTTCCCAAGCGTGATTACTCCGGATCATTAATCACGCGGCGCACACACCTTTCCAACCATCCTTTACTTCCGTACGTCGCCAGCTCTTCAAGCCCTACCGTTACGTCACACCCGTTCGTTTAAATCACCCGATTCGTAAAAGAGCATTGGATTCGGAACGAATGCGGTGACGCCCAGGTAACGCCCCCTTTGATCGGCTCCGATACGCGATGAACTCGGGGGAAAAGTTCGGGGAGCTTTAAAATTTGCCGTTTGAGCGTGAAAGAGATCGGAAAATGCGATAGTATTGGTGGCGAATCGTCTGTCTTCGCCTACAACCCCCCCCCCCCCTCAACGGAAACCTTCCCCCCCCACCCCTCTCAGTTCTAGACGATGAGTGGACGGAGTTGTAAAGCGAGAATAAAAGCGGGGGCTGAATAAAAGGAGGAGTACGTAACCACAAAGGAAACGCTTCAGATAATCTGATTTTGTGTTGCGGCCAAGTTGACACGCGTTAACCCCACCCCTCTCCATAATGGACCTTATCTTATCGTTCCTCCCACAAGGCCCCCTTTTCAACTCCCAACTTTTTTTCCCGCATAAGATAGCTACGACATCTCGAGGAATTCACGAATCGCCGAGTTTGGAATTTCCGGTGGCCGTAAAGGGGAATTAAGCGTCTACTCTATGAACCGGAGGCGGGATGACCGAGTCGAGAGGCTTTACGTCTCTTATCCGTTAAAGTCTGCAGGTCCTCGACTTTATGTTTCGGTTCCGAGATGGGTTGGTTCTGAGAGGGGCGTTGTTGAAGTATCGAATGTGCTGGCTGTCGTATGTGGCTCTCTCGCTCTTAGGGGACTGGTGCAAAGCTATTTGGAGGAGGAGGTTATGGGAATTGTTAAATTTTGATGTGATCGTTGATTTTTCGTCCCAACAAAGGTAGATCGCGTTTAATGTAGAGTTAAAAAGTTATAATACGAACGATTTTGTTAAAGGTGGGATTGTAAAGTTTTCTAACGATCAAATACATAGTTCTGTTTTTATATCTCAAGTGCATTCTTGTCACCTAAGTAAGAAATACCTACCAAAAGAATTCACAACCCTTTATTTTTCTTGAATAATGTTTTAGTTTGTTTTTTAAACATTTATATTGCACTTAGGTGTAATTAAACGTATGCCTTATTATAATTATCAATATTAAAATACAGACAAAGATTAAACAGAAGTGAAAAATAGCAACATAACTGGGACTCGAACCCAGGTCTCAAGTGGGCGTCCTTAATGCCCATAAATTATGATAACTGGTTTCCTAGTTACTAGAAATTGGGACAAGTGACTAGATATCCCACTTTCAGGGAAGTTGTGATATTCTCTTGGGTCTTGGGTTCGAGTCTCAGTCATATTTTCATTTCCTTATAATTTATGTGATCAATTCGCATTAACTCGTCATTTTAAGTTATATTCACTATTTCTTAATTTATAAACATACAGGTTATCTTCACAAGCATACGAACATAGATGTAGTATAGATGTAGTTATAGAAACGAGTTTAATTAATGTGAAAGAGGTACCTAGTTTGATTCCTGAATTGTGCTAATATGCACAACGAACTTATAATCCAAGGACATTTACCAAAACCTAATTCCTCACCACATTAAATTCTAAACTGTTATAGGAGTGAGAGATTTATCACAAATCTTTCTCTTCCGAATAACGACCTTCCAGACGTAAAAATATCCCCTCCCGAGACGAGTTTATCGCACCATTTCACATTTTTCACGAGATTAAATAAAAAAAGCAGTGCATGAAAAATTCATGTTACGTCCGTTCCGTCAACTAAATCCAACAACCGAGCTTCGAAATCGTTCGAGATAAATTTATTTAAAACGATATTCTTTTTTATAATCTCAGAACCTCGCATTTCATTAGAACGCAGAAAATTTCGATGGGAATTTTTTTTATCTAAATATCTCTTTTTTAAAAGGAGAGGTACCTACACGAAATCGCTCATCTAGGGACGCGATAGAATGTTTCTTTTTTTTAGTTCGCCGCATAGAAAAATAGGCTCTTATGGGTATACACGGTAGGTAACCACAGTAACGTACGTGTCATCTAGAGGCGTTCCTTTCAACAAAATAGCGCCCAAATGGATAAAATATATATAAATCTAAACACGTCGAGAGACTCATAAATTACATTAGCTAAAGGGCGGAATGATGCAGTGCTTTAGCGAGTCCCCGTTTGAGGATGACGCATCCGAGTTGAAGCAAAAAACCCTCCGCACCTTTAGGGGTACTCGGGCCATGAAATGCAAGCGCTGTTTACGGAATGAGACGGGACATTTGCAACTCGAAGAGAGAAATTTTCAACGGCGGATGTGGTCAGGGGACGTTTCTTCTCGTAAATACCTTCGCAAGAAATATCGCTGCATATTTGAGGCAATTTTATGTTTCGAGATTGGAAGTTTTTTCGATCGTTTTGCGACTAGATTTTTATAAAGCTGATTTGCTTCGCTTGATGAATTCAGGCCTGTTTTTAGCGGGATTTAGCGTAAGGAATTATGCCGTGGATTTTTTAAAAAAGTGTTTGTTATCTTTGAAGGTTTTTGAACTTATCTAGGAGATTTAGGCCGGATTCTTTGTGTTTGAGTTTTTTGAACGTTGTTGATATACATGATTAAGAATGGATTAAGGCTTGTTTTAAAGTTTATCGACATCGGAAAACAATGCTTTTCTACAAATTTTCTTTATTGTGCCTTATTTTTGTTTAGAATGCGTAAAACATCAATTAAATACAAATAAACGCAAGTGCAGTGCCCCAATTAAGCAATATTTTAATTTAGACAATTGTCTTATAGTAAATTTTTATATTTCATAGCTAATATTCCATCGTTTTTTACGTTTTTTTATTTAGAATTTTATATAATTTGCAAATTATATATTCGATCGCATGTATTGCTATTAATGTTTCGTTCTTTTAATTTCAGGAATGAAAAAGGAACAGAATTGAAACAACTGACGGTGTGGATTGAGAATCATCTTATAACAAGGTAAGGACTTATCTTATTAAATTCTAATTTTATGAGGGATAGTGAAATGTTTCATTTTTATCACAAATTTGGATGACGAGGGTTACGTATGTTATTGGAACGAACTCATTATATTTCAATTCTTTCAACTTTTTCAATAAGAATAAAGTAGCGATATATACACTGAAAAAATGAGTATAAAATCAAACTTGTATTCAATTTATACAAGCAGTTTTTTCTCATTTCAAAGTTTGAACTGTTTCTATCGGAATCCGACGTTTATAGTTGATACTTAGTACGGAGTCATTAACTTATTTCAACTTATACGAAAAGCTAATTAAAATGCTAATTTTTCTACATCCCATAGCAGCGAATAAAACTCTGTTTGTTGCATTCGCGTAACAGAACCTCGCTAATTAAACTGCACAGCCGAACTTTTGGAAAGGTTGCTTATCTTCTGGGATAAATAGCGCGGAAAAACATAATTCGCAGAAACTAGTTTTAGGTTCAAAGTAGTTGCTGAAATGGCGGTCTGTCTAGATTCAACAGTGGGTGTGTAGGACCTTTGATGTACCTGATGTGTGCGTAGTTCAACCAGCTAATGTAGTTGACAGTCTCCCACACAAAGCGGACGAAATTCTGAACCTCTCTAAAGTACACAACGAGTAAACAAAATTATGAGAAAATTTCACAGCTACACGTTAACTCAATTCCAACTCTTGATGAAATACAACGCGTTATGAAGTGTGACGAAACGTATCATTTTAATGCATGTGACTCTGTCCTGATGGTTAAATGATTAAATTTCATCATAAACTTCGTGAGAAGAAGTGTAAAGACCTTTACTAATGAATTTTAGCTTTGGAAAGGGATAGACAGGAACTTATGAATCAATCAGTTCTGTATGCTGTTATAATTCTGTTATTTTTCATTGAATTCTTTTATAATATTATGATATAACTATATTGATTAATATAACTACTGGTTCTACAGTAATATATATATATATATATATATAGTAGTGTAGGTATCACTACATCAGAGGTTGCCACAAAATCATAGACCAGTAAATTTTAATTAAAAATCTACTAAAGAGCAATTTTATGACAGTTTATATATGTTTTATTCAATATTCGGAGAATAAAATATTTAAAGTAAAGTATAATATTTGATTGTTATTATTCGAATAGATATGTGAACAAAGTTAGTTTACGGTATTTAGTTCCACATTTTAGTTTAATCTGTCTTTCGAGGAAACTTCGTTGTTATTAGTAATGATAATACGTCTTTCTTCTGGGGATATTAAGACTAGATAGTGTATTCCTACATATAGCTGAGTTCATGTTTAGTAATAATGCAAGTATTACGATGAATCACATCTTTTATCGCGAATTATAAATAAACTGGACCCAAATATCTGCTCTAACTTACGAGAAAAATCAGCGTAAATATCATGGCTCCGCACAAGAATACAGAACATTGGATGCTCATGATTTTAGGCCCGTCTTAAACTTCTTTCACAGCTATTAATTACACTCTTTGATCATACACTCTGGCTTGATGAGATCCACGTATAATTTTACTGTACATTCAGGAAGTGCACCATTCTCAAGTTTCACCTCCAGAATTCTGGAGAATACCATAGTTACGAAAAAAAAACAATAGCCATCTGCGTGTTGATCCACATTCGTATCTCACTCATGACAGAGACTTCTCTAAATGTTAACCTCTCTTCTAATTTTTACTCTCTGCCCTTCACTACTCTTTACTGGATTGGGCCGTATTCGTCTCTTTAATAACAACCTCTTGTACCCTCTTTCTCTTTCAATCCAACCTCTTCTTTCACATTTCTTTGTTTATTTACTCGAATATCTGCCGCGCCTCAGCACTTCCAGTGCGAGTTTTACCGCTTAACTCTCTCATGAGATCTAATTATACATATCATAGCAGTTCGCGGCACGTTTTGGCCAAACTCTGGCCGATCTCCGCAAGTTTTTGAACTCGGCCGCGTCCGTTGTTTGATCAGACGACACCCGCTTAGAAACATATGCGGGGATTAATTTCGTAGATTTCACAGAACTATCTTCTAGTTGCAGGAACGAATTCGTCCCCAAGCAGCCGTTTTCGATCGAGGGTTTGAGTTGAATTCGTTGCGGATGTAGTTGTTTGTTGTTGTTTAGCGAATTTACGTTTCATTTTGCGAAAGGTTGCGGTATTTATTTGCAGTAGATTAATGTGATTTTATTCCGTCCATGTGTTGGTTTGTTTCAGAATGATTCACTTATTGTCATAAATATTAAGATTTGTATGCCAAGGATATCTATTGGATATAGCTAATGATATATGAATTATGTATATTAATTATTTAACTCTGTGTCCTTATTTTGATTTCTTTGTATTTCTGATATGAATGTAAGTAAGCTCGAAGTTAAATATTGATGTTTTTTCGGAAACGCTATAGATGTGTTCATTCCATACCGATTAATTTGTAGTGTTCTCCATTATTTCATAATTGTTCCGAATGTGACTTATTTCTCATCCTATCCCGTGTTTTTAATAGTCAAAATATTATCAAATATTCAACCATTTCATTTGATTGTCCATATAATCGAAATTCGTCACATCAGCAGCCTAAAGTTATAAATTTTGCATATGATATATATGAATAGTTTGCGGATTGGAGATAAATGGGATTCGCTTATTGAATCTTATGTCATAAAACTTTTTACCGTCACAAAAATATGAATATCAAGAATAGGACTCTTTATGCCACAAAAGGATATGTGTATTTGTTAAAAAGCGCTGTTGTATATCCTGGTTGGTGTTTAAATATCTGCTTCCTTTAATTCAAATCAGGAAATATGTGTTCATAATCAAACCCATATCAAATTATTCATTTTCAACCTTACGTTCCAAATATTTTTTCCCACAATCTTCTTCATCTTGATTAAAAAATATAATATTTAACGTGAGACTTTACATAAAATAGATACCTAATCTTCCCAATGAAGGATTAGGCATTTATTAGTTTAAAAATAAATAATAATTAAGGAATTTATTGATATCTATCAAATACATCTTATTCTTCATGACCTAAATGTTTTTTCAATTCATCGCGAAACTTCGAATCGACTTTCAAAGCAAAGAATTCAGAAAAAGAGGCCACTTCACCATAGAAACGTGTTCGGGTACGTATCTCGTCTCTATATCGTATATAAGAGAGTCGTCTTCACTTAAATAACTTGAAAGTTTCGCTATCAGACAAATTTTCTCGGAATAAAAGCCACACGGATGAGGACTGGACCTGGAAAAATTTCATCGCAAAGAAAACTTTCACTTTTCCATAAGTTTGCCGCCGCTAGTTGTTCTCGATTTTCATTTTTATTGAGATGTCTCGAGGAGTCGCTTAAACAAGGCCGTGGCAAGTAAAAGTTCCTTTGTTTCTTCTCTTAAACTCCTCCTCCGCCGCTTAAGTTATCCCAATGATAGCTTTTGTAAGGGCGTCCCCTCTCTCCCTTCTAGTTATGAATCCATGTCGTTTTGCCTCCGTCCCTATGGGAACATCTCGATAAATTCTTCACTCGTATTTTATCGATGTACTTTTTGTGTGACTATTGGAAGGGAAAGGAAAAGAGGGATATTGAAATATTTTAAATTCACGATGAATATAGGAGTGATTCGAAACTGAGAGGAACAAGTGGCTTAAGGATGAACCTATTTTTATTTTTTGGTTCGCCCACTCCACTCGTCTATTATTCGATATGTGTCTGGAAAAGAATTGTATCTTCTCAGTAGAGGATATATGTAAGATGATGTAAGAATCTACTAGGATCTTGTGGTAAAGCATACTTTCTAAAAGTAGAAAGAACTGTTGTTCATAATGAAAGAGTTTCATGATTGTGATGAATATTGCATTTGAAGACAAATATAACATAATTAAGAAAATCAATTCTTACATTTATCGTAGATAAATTTACGTCCGTAATAATTGAAGTAATACGTTTATCCTCATAATATTGATTAATAATAAATACTGTTGATTAATATGTATGTATATGATAATATTAATCAAAGCAATGAAAACTTATTCAGTGAAGAATTTAAGTAATTGTAAAATGAAGATTAAATTGTTTATGATAGATCGATTCTTAATTTCAAAAAATAGTTAATTGTACGTGACCATTAAAGAAAAGAGAGCTCCAGATTTTTATGTCAGAATTACTCCCCTTCTCATACTTCGAAGATGATTTATCCTTTAAGGTCATTTCGTCTCTAATATAATTTAAAACTCATGACTACTTATGAAGTGTTCATTCTTGTATTTAAGGTATTCGCAGATTGTGTGCATAGCTGAAACTCTACTAGGGGTTAATACCTTAAAATTAGTTTTTAAATAGGATTGAATTTTTTTAAGCATCTACTTTAATCACTATTTTTAAGTTTAAATTATACTTTTCTTAGTGAAAATAATTTAATCCTTTAGTGAGTGTTTAACTGTTTCTCTGGTGTAATTATAACTTTAGTTTCTTATTTGTCCTTAAGTAATTACTTTCTAGCGCAGTTTAGTTTAACATAGTTTTATTTAAATAAGGATGTAAACGTACATGTACAAAATTAGTTAGTAATGTTTCGAAGGACCGCAAAAATAATTCTACACTCCCCTTTTTAAGCGTAGAAATAACTCGATTGTGCTATTGAAAATTCGATAATTATCTTTCCTCTACTTCGAAGCGACTCTTACTGCGAATTACGTAACATCAAGCAGGAGTAGTTGCATTAAAATAGCGTTAGAAGAGCATCCTTGTTGATAATGAGAACGTAACTAGTTTGAAATTAACTTCGCATTGTCGCGGGTGGAGAGTAATGGCTAGAGGAAGGCACATAATAAACTCATTAACGCATTTTCCTCAACGGGACAGATTTTGAAAGGCGTTCCGGCCACGGTTTATATCTTTCCCATTCTGTAAATTTTTACTTAACTTAAATTACTTTCTTCAGACTTTGTCGCGAAGTGTTCGCAAAATGCGAATTTGATTCTGTATCTTGTAATTGAGTTTCAGTCGTTCGTCTTAAGAGGAACTGAATTTATTTCGTGGCTCAACAGGCAAGTACCAATTGTTAAGCGTCGTAGATACATGAATACGGCTTGATCATTTTCTCATGAAGACGATGATTATAATAAAAGTTTATCAAATACAGTATTTCCACAAAGTAATCTATTGAAAGGTAAAAAGGAATGAGGAATACTTTTTGATTCTTATAGTTTTAAACGAAGAGGTAATGGACGAACTTTTGATGTTGATCTTCAAGTTCATAGAGTTTTTAAACCTCATTCTGTGTATATTTAATCGAATCATGAATTATAAAAGAATTCTTGAGAAATTCAAAGCCAATTCAGCTGATTTTCAGTGAAGATTCAGACTAATTTCTTTGACTCATGTGTAAGTATTTTTGTCTGTTTATTTTTAATCGGCATTCTTTAAGCTAAGTTGTGGGAGACTAAATATTATTTGATTATAAAGTATTAGGTTCTCTAACATTTCATTCAAATTGTATGGCTAATATTTAACTACGTAATGATATTTTTGAAAGAACTTTCATATTTGAAATACTAGTTCATATAGATGATGTGGCAGTTTTATCATTTAACTACTTTATTAGTTTTTCATGGGTTAAGTTCTTACAAGGAACGTAAATAACACTAAAAATGAAAAGGAGCCTTTTAGTAGGTAAATTAAGCATTTTTATAAACAGTTTTTTCTCATGAGTTAGAGTTGGTTTTAATATACTTGAAGCATCCGGCAATGAGTACTATAACCAGTCGGTAAATATCTAATGCATGATCATAAATCATACAATGATAAATAGAGATAAGTAACTCAGAAGCAGGTTATTGGCTAAATGTTAAAATAATTTCTTACGAAAGGTAATATATTCCATGAGCTGTAGCAATAGCAATAGTGCATCCTATCCCTCTAATATGGTGGTACAATAATGGCTTGAGCTCTCACGTTAATCTTCGATAGGAATCGAACCCAAAATCCTTTCACCGAAATACATCGAGTTGCCCCATTAGCCATCCTGGGACCTATAAAATAGAATCCACAAAAAAAACACGAATATTTGGCCATTAAAAATCATGACACCATGACACTTCCCCTTTTACCGTTTCCTCCCTTCCAACAGAATTGAATATATTTATGCGAAGTTTTGCGGATGTCATGGCAAATCAGTGCGAATATAATATGGCGTCTTGGGACTGCTCGGTGGAATTCCCGAGAGAGGGAAACACAATACGAGGGCGAATAAATTAAGCCGCCCAAGGCTATATTCATTCCTTTGGATTAACAATGGCTGAGGGAACCTTTTCACGCGTCATATTGCCTTTAACGTTGTGCAGAAGGGCGAAAGAATTCCTCGCTTTTGTAAGTGTGAACATTTATCAAGAACACAAAACCACAAACGAGAGTATCAGTATCCTTTGCGAGACGGGTACGACGCCTCCTGAAATACGGCCGAGATAGGCCCACTTGTTTACCTTCGGACGCTGACAAAGAGGAAATTGTGACGGGAGGCCATTTTGTTCAAACATTTAAAGGACAGGGGTGCCAACCTTGAAATTATTGCCCTGTTTAATGAGGGGAAATTTACGTCGTCCGTGGAATGAAGTAAATTAACTGATCTTGAGGTCTGCCGTATAAAGTCTAACGTGCCCAACAAAGGTATCTCTAAGTAGATATCAGTTCCTTGCGAAACTCGGGATGTACGCTTGCGTACGATTACTTTTTACGCTATAAATCTGATGTAATTAAGCAAAATTTCTCAATCTTTGGAAGGGAGACTTATTGAATAAGCGTATGTCCTGTTAAATTTACACCTTATTTTTATTCTGCATTTTAAACTATATTGTACGAAATTTTCAATGAATATTTAATAAGATGCACACACAATATTTGGCAGTAAAATAAATGGGTGATGTACGTTAATATTATCTTTCTATTGATGGAAAAATTTCATCTAGTCATTCTAAATATCCCATCATTTTCTTCGTGTGAATACTTACGTACATGATTCATTTACTATTCTCGATTAAAATCGCTATAAAATTTTATATTATTTTTCTAACACAGCACATAATGAATTTCTTATTGTTCTGTGTTATGTAAGGTTATTGTTCTTCAGAATTTTGTTTGCTGACGTATTATCAATTTTACTCCTACATTCTATCTTCACTTTATTATAAAAAATAGTTCTTCAAGTATTTTTATTGGGAAAGTAAATTCTCTTAATTAAAGAACAAGTCAAGGGGATATTTTCAATGACAATTACATCCTCAATTTATTTCATCCTATAATTTAAATTTCCTACCCTTTAAATTTCTCCCAATTGCACATAGCCTGAAAATAATATAAAATATCCTCTTCATTTAAATCTTTGCTATGTTATACTTTAGTATAAATGAGATGTACCAAAAAGGTATTCTTGGAGGCAAAATTATGATTCTGGTTTTTTACCAACCAGATCTATTCTGTAACAGTAAGGGTCGTTAAAAATGGAATTAACTTTTTCCGCTAGCTGTCTGGAGTCTATCAGATGTAAGAATCAGTTAATCGAATTCTCATTGGCGATATCTTCAGTTATTTAAAGTCTGAATGTTACGAAAACTCTTGTCTTTTAGGCGGCAAGGAACAATACGACTCTGTTCTCTTCACTTGTAAGAATATTCGGAAGCAGTTCCTCCAATAACACTTATCCGTGTCATAAATACACCTCTTGCCAACTTTTCCCACCTTCTGAACACGCGAAAAACGACCCTCAACTTGTCTGCATTGAAATCCGCATCGTACCACTATTATTCACGTATCGGAAAATTTTCGCTAAGTGTCGTTAGCGAATAGTTTCCAAGGACTCAAGATCGGCCAAGACTTTAAAGCTCTTAAACGTTACCTTTTGAGGAACTTCTCTCTCTCTCAAATTCCTCTACATTCATCTTCGTCGCATTCCCTTTTACGGTCTGCGAAACCTCCGCTTCTTTTATTCCTCTTTCGCTAAACGCGTCCGTCCGCCCAAAGCCCCACCTCCCCACGGTCGTAGCCCCACCCCCCCACACCATCTCCGTCTTGAGATGGGTTGTCTATACTGGAGGAATTCCAGCCTATCCCTCCAGCTCCCTTTCTTACACTGAATTCCACTCACACCAATAATGGAGACGTGATGCGATTGGTTGTTTAAGGCCACGTGACGGCCCTCCGAAGGTGTTGGAAGCACGAAATGGATACTACACGTAACACATTCTTGTGACGGAAATTGCTGCTTTCGCCACCAAACGTGACTTTTACTGGAGAGTGACGAAAAGTGGAGGAGTTTTTGCGTCGATATTCAATCTGAAGAGAACATTGCGCTGATGTTTCTCTCGTACGGTTCTTGCGCTCGTTTTCTGGAACGTTACGCTTTTGTTTTTTTTTTTTAAAGTTTGGTGTTTTTCCATCAGAATTGGCGTTTATGTATATTTGAGTTACATGTTTTATACGATTATAAAGTTATATATTTGATATATTTTTGCTTTACCGGTTTCATTATACTCTCATTTATTACTTTCTAGAATTGTACGTTTGAATTTACGTAAATATCTCGTGAATCAGAGTTCGGAGTATGGCAGGGGATATGAATACACCATTGTCCTTAAATGGCTGCCCCTTTTGTACTTCTAATTCTATCAGAAATATTTATAATATATCTATAATATTATTTACGTGTATCTATAATTTTACATATATTTTCGGTTTTCTGGTTTCGAAAATTGCTCTTATAATCTTTAATCGTAGGTACAACTGTGTTTCTAATTTCATTACGTAAATCACTATCTAGAAACTATTCGAACGATTTGTGCCTCTACTCTAGTCTTCTATCCTTTGTGGAATTCCAACCAAAGTGATTGGATCGTCTGTGATACACTGCTTTCGAAACTATAAGCTCCTTTCACGAAGTAATGTTTCGTACTGAAAAGATTTTGTACAAATTGACCATCGATTTATCTCAATCATGTTCGTAATAAAAAATGACGGAATTTACTAACTTAGAAGGGTATACTGGTGTTGACTTATTGTTTGTTGATAGTATTTATGCTTATTTATTTATTTATACTTATTTATTCAAGTCGTTAGAGATAAAACATAGAAATTCTCTAACTTATTCTGAAATTAATCGTTAATTAATGCGCAGTACGTTTATAATAATTTATAATTAGCTGATAGTGCTTGCGTACTTAAATTTATAGATATTGTAATTTATTAACAAGCTACTCTAACATAATTTTTATTCATTTTGAATGAGTTGCATGGATATTTTAATATCTCTTGGAAGCATTATTTCGTTGATGAATAACATATTATTCATGTAATTATTTGCTATTACTCAGAATTGGATTAGAGCAAACTTAAAGCTGAAGATAGTTATAAAAAAAGGATCTTAGATTTTACAAACTATTCTTATTGTTGGTGAAATGTTTGAATTATCATTGTCCGTAAAAGTAGATGCTAATGATTTATTTATGTATGTAATGATTTATTTCATAGTACTTGCTTTTACTGTCATACATTAATTCAAGTCCGACAACATCGTGATTAAATATATCTCAATATTTTGCTTAATATCGAGTTTTTGCAAAGGCTCAATCAACCTTTATGTATTGTCTCTTTAAACCCGGCACTATCTTTAGATGGAGCTTTAAATTCAGATGAGAGATAGAACTCATCATATAGTAAAGATGCTCCATTTTCCGGTGTTTTTCCCATTCAGTTTAGTGTCGCGAATTTAAGTTTTCGCTCCGAACGAAGAACGATCTTAAATGATGAACGTAGTTTTGTATTCCATCCGGCAGAGGAGGAATTTAAGTTGGTGCTTCAATCTCGACTGAACAACGCGTAGAAATGTCGTAAGAATAACACGTTATGGATGTAATTCAATCGAAACACTCGTTACTGCCGACATTCACCCACTTCTTTCCTCGACTGCACGCTACCAGAGCCTCGTTTCTAGCAATTCCGGAGGCACTATTCACATAAACGTGCCTTGTCACGGGAGAAAAAGCTCACGGGGAAGTACACATTTTACAATTTGGAGAGGAACGCGTGATATGAACAGCTTCCCTCGTCACACTTTTCACTTTCCGGTAATCATTTTTATGTTTAAATTCTAGTAGAAGAAGAGGGTCTCTCACACTTGTGCTGTCTTTATTCTTCTTCATTTCATCTGTAGAAAGTAATGCGGGAATAGAACAGGGACATAACGCGAGAGATTGTTTAATTCATGACTGGTTTATAGATACGCCATCTTGGTTGACGATTCACCGCGGTGTTTGGAGCCCACTTTAATTTCTCTCTCTGCCCGGATTTTCAAGATTTTATGGGAATATTTATGAGGATTCTTGATCGCGACATTATCCCAGTTCGTCGTTACGGGAGAGTATTGAAAGAATGGGGCCGAACATGCAGTTTTGATGCACTTACAGCTTTAATGAGCGAAAGACCACTGCTCCGTGACCCATTATTTTTCCCAATTGCGGAGTTTGAAAGGATTAGAATGAATTAGCGCGATTTCAGTTCCTAATTTCAACGGAAAACATTCCTTTTATGATTACCCGTAGTTATCCTCGCTTCCATTATATTCATGCAATCGTTTCAGCTTTGAAAATATAGAGGAAGGAAGGATTGGTTTTTATACTTAGTACGAGAAAGCGTGCGTCTTTTTCGCGGAGTTAAAAAGAAGTTAAAATAGCGAAGGGACTAGGACTCGAACCCAGGTCTTCCATGTTTCGATATACAGCAGTGAATAATAGAGATATGACTGGGACTCGAACCCAGGTCTTCCAGGTTCCAGTAAACAAGTTAAAAATAGCGACAGTACTTGGACTCGAACTCAGGTCTCCAAGGTTCCACTCCCATTCATTTTGCTAGTTTTTACTTCTGAATAAATTTTTGGAAATATATGTAAAGGCTTAAAGATACTACTCCTTAATCAATATGGCTTTGCCTTTAATCTCCATAGTTTTATTTACGGAAATTGTATAAAATACATGTACATATCTCCTCCTACTGTGATGCAGAAAATGGTACGTGCCCTTAAATACGAAACCGTGTGATTGATCAGTTTTGTTTGACGAAGGATTGGATGCAGTTCCGTTCTTGTTTCATCGTACAGTTTTAATTCGAATAGAGTAAATTTTTCCCCAGCGTGGGCTTAGAGTTTAGTCAATAGAAAACTTCGAGCGGACTCGTTATAAGTGTAAATAGTACGTGACATGTGATAATCGTTCAAGCTGAAACGGCAATGGAAGGTTCGACAAAAAATTGACAGAAGTATAAAATGATAGAACGGAGCAATCTGCTGCTTTTTTTCGAAGGTGATTATATTCGTAAAAAATTCACAATCTAACTATTACGTGACTTTTAAATTATTTATTATACCCTGTTCCTTATGTTTAGAAATATAGAACAGAAAAAGATACAACTTTTGAGAACCCAATTTTTCAGGAGTTTTTAATGATGAGTATTTCTATTCGAATAACACATGGGAAGATGTTTCATCACTTTAGTTACGTGTATTACCCTCTGATAAAAGATGGGTTTTATTTAGAAAAACAATCTTAATATGCATTTTTTTGTTTTAATACATAGAAAAGTTCGAATTATTATTAATACTTTACTTTCACCTTTTTTAATTTACATAAAAATTTCTCATCACAATCAAGAAATCAATGTTAGCATATTTAGATTTATATTTTGACACTCCTGAAGGTCAATAATTGCGCATTTTTGGGAATAATTATCAGGGAATTATTATCAGGTATTATTAAACTATAGCCAGTGATATGTATCAAATATTTTAGGGAAGGATGGTCAGTAGCGTATTGATTTATGAATGTATTCCGAGATAAATTTAGAAATAATAGTAGAGGAAACTTTTGTTTTCCTTGGACTTATAATATTGCCTTGAACAACGAAGGAACTCATGAACGTATCTGCATTGTGTAAAACCTACGACGCATTGTAAGTGAATTGAAGGTAACAGTTGAAATGCATGGTGGATGTAGAACATTTTCTATGAGGCTGAAGAAATGATGATTAAGTTTCTGGACACTACGCAAAATCTACTTTTTCATTCCAATTCATAAATCCATTTAGAACGTCTAATTACCAACTAATGAGACGGATAGAAATTCGAACAAGAAGAATCGTGCAATAGAAGAGCACGGAGATTATAACAGAATCATTCTAGAGAGAATAGGGATCTGGGTAATGGTCTACGACGGGATTCCGTTAGGCTGAAAACATTTTTGCATGGTAATTCGGATATTCTCGTATTAGAATTCAGCCCAATTTATTAAACCCACTCGTTCCCTGCTACAATAGTCGGGAGAGCGTGGTGTGTCTACACAAAAGGAAAAGGATTTAGCAATGTAAATATGGGAAGGGGAAAAGTTTGACGTTTAGCTCCAAGTGGTCTTTCGTTGAAGTTTAGCATTTGGTCATTCTTTAGGCTTACGCCACTTCCCTTGGGGCCCAATTAAAGCAGCTCGTTATTCTATTTCGTACGCAAAGTTTACGCGATAAAAACACGCAGTTCGGCCATTTAATCCCCACGTGACACCGGACCTTAAATAGATATAAATCGGAGTAGTGATTCGAGGAACGTTCTATTTACAAACTTTCTCTCGTGTCGTAAATAATTTGCTGTAGGATATTTCTTAAAAGTTTTTTGGATGGAAAGAATTTTAACTGTGCAAATCTCCCTTTATAATTGTTTTATCGTACGCTGTAATTGAGTGTAACGTTTGATAATCAGGAAGCTAATTATCTGAGTTGATACAGTCTCATCTCTTGGGGATAAAGTAACAAGGAAATAGCGCAAGAGTTGATTCAGCTCATCTTTAAAGACTGTAATGAAAACCAGTATTATGAACTATTCGAACAAGAGTAATAATAAGACAGTAAACAATGATAATCATTAATAATTCCATTATTATTCACTCTCCATAATGAATGGTGTATTTGAAATCAGGATATTGGAATAATGTATACATTTAAATAAAATTGAACTCCTACTTTAGTTCTGAAATTAATGAAAAATTCCTTTTGTGAATCTAGATACTCTTAGAGCTACAACTGATATTTGCATGTATACACATCACAACATACATTATCACAAAATAAATGGGCGTGTAAATTTCTGAATTCATTCGTAACAATTGAAATTACACGTCTTATTCTTCAGCTTTCGTAGTTCAATACTGAAAGGATATTTGTATCCAAAATAATAGGAGTAATAGAATGATAAAGAGTCATTTTCAGCTATTATTATTTCTTCTGAGAACTATTTTATTCGGTCCAAAAAGAATCTATAAAAATGTACTCAAGAAATAGCGTTGATCCTTATCCAAATAAAACTTTGCCCATTTCGAAGTTCCTTGCATAAATAACGGAGCGTTAGCAAAACCTTTTGAGGAATAATTCACACGATGAAAGACTGCGCATCTTTTAAGAGTGCAGAGAGATACTCACTTTACATCTTCCGCTAATGAGAGTAAATCAAATTCCCCACTCAAACATGCTCACTCCCTTTCAGCCACGCCTTTCAATTAGAAACATTTCCGCATATTTTCCCTTAATAAATCCCACGCAACGAGCATTTTCTTAGCTTTTCAAGTCTCTTTCCACGATTTCTCAAACCCTATGAAAGGGCCATCCTCTTTCACCAAATTTCCTTCGTATTCATTAATGCTTCACCACCGTAATTCCCTTTCACCTTTTCTATGTTATGCCTTTGTATCCTAAGGGGGTCTTTCGCTTGAGGGTGCTAGGAGTAACCACTCTGCATACGATGCTCTTATTTTTTTTTAATGCCCCTATGATTCGCCTTTAGAAATAGGGTTTTCCCATTGGTGGAGAGAGAGAAAGATATTATTACTCGACAAACAAAGAAGATTATTACAAATTCAGGCTAAACAAAGGAATTCTCCACTGCTCCTTTTAATAATTCGGAACTTAATAAGAATCCGTTTTGAATTGTTTGACTATCGTGGTAGTTTAATTAGTCGTTTTCTAATATCTAGCTCGTGATGCGTTGTTATTTTGTTCGTTTCTGTTTTAAGTTTTTGATTTGAAAGAATATTACTGATTAATGCTTTAGTAATACTCAGTTTTATTTATATTGTTTCTAAATTTGATTTAAAAAGATTTTTATTTGTTGATGCTTTAGTAAAACTTCGTAGCATTGAAAGGGTACTGTTTGGAAGTATTTGGATGAAATAGATATTTCGCTGATACTTCCTTAATATTTCCTATAATCATAATTATTATTATTATGATACTGTTCTTACTTCATTTAAATTTATGCAATTATAAATTTCATAACTTTAATATCGAATACTATATATATTAAAGTCAATTTAATTAAGAATCATGACTTTAAGACATTGACTGGGTACGTCTGTAGCTTTTATATTTTCATTCGTAAGATATAGTAATTTCTCTAATAAAAATATATATGAAGTGCACGAAGATTTTGTGCGAATTTATACGTAAGAATATTACAAAAATGACTAGTTGACTTCTGAACAACAGATTATCTATGTATTATCAGTTATATTTATTTAAATTCTTACTTTCTTGTGGAACCGAACAGTGCTTTGAGTTATTATCACTGGATTCACGTCAGAAAATTGATGTCTTTTACCAACGATAATGAAAGTTATATCCAAATACAATAAACTTAAGTGGACTTTCATAGAACGTGTCCATGATGGATTTCAGCTAGAATTCAACCCATTCCTAAAAGCCATCGGTTTCCAATCGAATCTATAACCCATAAGTTACCTTAATCGTCGTTTTAGGGGGGTGGGTTTTCTTCCTAGAATAGATGGTCCAAGGAACATTTTCCCCTCATCCAATCCGTCTTATTTCACCTCCTTACGTATTCATCCCTCATTCACACATCTCCCTACTTCTTATGTTTTATATTTATGCGCCCTTTATTTGATAAATTCCATTCCTTATCGAGGCCCTCTTTCCTTATTACTTTCCATCCCAGGACGAGTTCCTCGCACGATAAATTGGATAACCTCTCACCCATTTAGACTGCCATCTGCAGAGAGCTTCTGTTATTAAATCAAGCCTCGACACTTTGCCGTTATTCGCGCCGAATAACTACGTTTGTATTTGAGAAATGAAGGTAAATAGTTTAATTCGGCCAATGAGAGTGAAAGGAACCGGAAGCTGGATGACGAATGAAAATCGGATTGCGAAAGGGGGTTTTATCATAACAAATCCTTTACGAGTTGTACGAGGTATCTTGAATTGGTGGATGGGAATGGGGGCGTCTTAATCCATCCTCTGTTAAGTAAGGTGTTATTTAATATATATGTACATCCCTTTGTATTTGTAAGTAAGTTCACTTAGAGATTGCCCATTGGTGCAATTACATGCGATTGATGTTTATAGAACTGTATATAGTTGAAATTATATCGTTCTTTTTTAGATTTATACGATAGGAAGATTGTTAGAAATGTTTAAAATTCTAGGATGAAGTTCATTGAGGAACATTAATAAGAATATATCAATTTAAATGGATAGAGTCAAAAGTAGGATCGGAGTGATCAAATTATGTTTCTTGTTTGGATAATAACAATCTAAAATTAAATTATAAACGTAAAAAAAACATCTAGCTCAGTATTTATTTATAAAAATGGGTAAAGGAATGGATTAGGTTACCAGAAAAAGAGCTATAATCCTTGTCACAATGCAGCGAGAAATGTACACTTAAACTTAAGGGGAAATGATGAAAATATGATATTATATGTATTGATTATGGTTGTTCTGAAATTGTATTATTCCTAATTTATGATATACCAGTATACTGACTGACTTTAGTGTAAATCGTTTTCCTTGGGAAACTATCTAATTTATTGTTTTATAATATATATATTAATATTTTACGAGTAATTTAATCAATTGTTTTGATTAACAATATTCACGCATGTTTTTGAGTTTTGTATTTACGTTAAATTTTAGTCCTTAGCATGACCACCAGGGTTCGTGTTACTATGACGATTTATCATTATAAAATAAAAAATACGTACTCGTCGACAGTTTATGCTCCCAACACTCAGCTTCGTAAGAAGTTGCGTTGAAGTTTACGATCCAACGGGTCTTCCCACACTAATCACCACACGATTAAGCCCGAATTCCTTAATCTCCATTTTTATCTCCTTTGCCGCATCGGAAAAGTGATCCGTCAGTCACGTACTTAAGCGCCGGTGCGCAAAATTCCCGTATATAAAATCATGAGCCTATCTGCTATCGAAGCGACCTTTTCATAAAGTTAAAAAAACCTGCGTCTGATGGGAGAAAAGTCCAACGAAGTGAAAATCTAAGTTTCGCCATTCATATTCATTCAAACCACTTTGCCAACTCTCTCCATCGTATATTTCTTAATCTGGTTTTCGTCCCCACCTTAAGTGACTTAGTCACCGACGGCGACACTTCCCGGAAGAGCATTATCTCCTAATTGCACCGAGAGATGTCTCTCATTTCCCGCCCTTTTTTTTCATTATCACTCCCTTTTCGCGCTTCAAGTGTTTTTTTTGTTTTTTTAGAGTCGAAATCTCGCGAAGAATGCTTCTTTTTAAAGGGGTTCGCATCGGTGGACGATCGAGGCTGATGGGAAAGAACAAAGCATCACGGCTCAGTCGAAAGCTAAATAAACACAATCGTAAGATTCGTCGTGTGAAAGAACGGTCGGATTAGCATAAACGGAACTTTCCTCGAAATTTTTTAAAGACGAGAGGTCGTTGCGATCGCGTCCTTGTATCCATGGTTTCATCTCGAAAATTTCTCTCGTAACCATGGAGATGAAAGTGCGTAGTTCACGTATTAGAACGTAGTGAAACGTTTACGTAATCAATTTCCTATTCTATATTCTTGTGAAATGCGTTTCAGAAAGGAAAATAAACGCAAATAGTAAATTGGAACCTTAAATACATTACGAAAGAAGGAACATATATGGATTATACGTGTAAAACAAACATTAATCATGTATTTCGTAAGATTTAAGATAATCAACATTAAAACATACGATAAAAATATGAAATACGAAATGGTTTAAAATTGGAATTTCAAAAAAATAATATCACGTATTATTTCTTCTGCTTTATTTTTTTAAACCTTCCATCTCATGTCGTATTAATTTATTCGCGAGCGCCAGATGATGCGAAATTTCGCCAAAAAATCTCTCGATGTCTCCGAGTACGAATATAATGCCGATTTTTTCGAAACGACAAAAAAACTGGATGTCGTACGTTCTCGTGAATTATGAACAGAGGATATCGCATACTGCAAAACCCGTCCGCCTTATTAGTATTTAAATTACGAAAGCTAATTTAACTTTAATTTAGAGAATATCTGTTTTTTATATAAAATTCTCCTTTCACGTTGCAATTTGCCTGCGCTCATTTACTTTCTGTAGAAATTCTGCTCTAAGCCTTCCCTTGATTAGATTCTCCTCTGGAATTGAACGCTCACTTCGGGGCCGCATTCAGTGCAGGGAAAATAAGGTTCTCAACATTTATAATAAAGTATTTAAATTTATTTATTTTATATAAAGCCAAGTATTTTTTTAGTTTCGACTGAAAATAAGGATGGTAATTTATAAAATAAAGAATGACGAGTTGGAAATTCTATTAATTACGATACGATATACTTGTATATTATTCTGTTAAAAAACTTATTATTCGTAAGGTTAGTAGTTGATTAGTTTGAATTAGAATATTCTTTTGACGTAGTGAATGTGTACTGCAGATAAAATATAAGGATATAGAATTTTTTTGTTTTGTATCATTACATTGTTGATAGTTATTGTGGTTACATTCAAATTTCATGTAAGTTTATGACGTATTCAATATAAATCACGTGTTTCGTTCGAAAAATTAGTCAAGTAGCAATATTATTTATGATAATAATTATACTTAGTACAATTTTAAATGTCGTTTGTTTATTTCGAAAGAGCTCCTTTTTATCTTGATAATTCGGCGAAATATTATGGAGTATAAATTTTTAAAGTTTCTCCTTCAATTGTTTCGTAGATATAGAAGCTTCCTTAGTTTCGTATTTACATTGTTGCGTAGATAAATATAATTTATCCTTCCAATCTAATTGTAATGAGCTATATATGCATATAATTGCGTGGAATTGCTTTATTGATATAAGTATTGAAATAATACAGTGCAGGATACTTGCATAAATAAAATTAATTGAATAGTTATACGAGGTATGAATTAAGGTAGCGTATTTTCTCCCATTTGGATCGTATTTAAACTGAGTAGGTGGAACTATAACATTTGATTTCCCAACTGCCCAAACAGTCTTCTTCTGATATACACGTATATTCCGCAAGCCATAAGACAACCCAGTGAGAAGGTAAGATAATGCTCATTTCCTTCAAAGAGAACTTATAAAGTTTACGGAAACTAAACTAATTTCCTAAGATGTTGTGCTTAAAAGAGAAAAATCCCATAGTCCCCTGTGAAACGTGTTGCGAGACCAAATCCAATTTCGTGGCTATGAAATACTTATCGGCGTTATGGGATCTATTTTAACTCAAGAATCGACTTGCGGTTTCTAATTTCCGGCTGTGAGTGATGGCAGGTCGAGTGAGGGCACGAGGATTTGTGGTACGGTACAAATGAGTTGGGACTCGCGCCGGCAGATCCCCCTATTGACTTCATTCAGAAGCAATCGCGTGCTCGGGACTGCTTCATAAATAGTGTTGTTACTCTTCAGACTGCTGTTACTATTTTATCATGAGCAGATACGAATTGCGCGTTGTCCATGGAATATGTTCTGAGGAGGAACTGCTACCTGTCGAGAGTCCGTTTTACGTACTCCATCTTATATTGTGACACTAATAATACGTTATTTTGCTGGATGAAATTATTTTATAGAGAATTTGACCATCGGTTAACTTGTTGATAATCCTATTCTTGATGTACTAGGTATAAATTGATATTTATTTTCAATTTGTTGGAAGATGGTTGAAAATTATATTTTTTCGTCTTTATTATGTTAAGGGTAATAATTCGATGAAATTGAACGAATCACAGTTTCTTATAATTCCAGTTTTGAAAAATTATGTTGAAAAAATAGTACGTATTCAATGATATCATACGTAAAAGTTAATTAATTTTAACATGCATTTTTGAAACGCTACACGAATTGCTATTTAGCTCTAATATAAATGAAAAACTATGAGTCGATCCGTTTAAAACTGGTAAGTGATTTTGTTGCAATAGAGTATCGTTTTTAAAAATAGAGGAACAATATAATCTCACCGAAAAATACTCCAACCGATAATTCATTCAAGCTTACCTGCGAAGAAAAGAGAAAAATTATTAGTTTTGGAAATTGATAGACATCTAAAATATAAATGGTAGATATAGAAAGATTATTGATATTTCAAAAATTCTATCTATATCAAGGCGAAAATATATCACAAATCTACTCGAACTAAGTTAATGTGTAGGTATTAGAAACTTCTTTTATATTTCTTTGCGTATTATTATTATAAATTACGATTGCAAGAATATTAAAATGAAATATCTAAATATAAATGAAATATCGAGATAATTCTAAAAGTAATTTACCCTCATTTTCATAAAATACGGTTCAGACCAATACCTTTCTCTTATACAGCTTTCATTCTAAATTCCATAACAACCATTCTATGAAATATACAGAAACAGTCAAAATTCGATCGAAATAATTTCGCAGACCAATTTTAGCTTTTATCTTCTACTATTCTACCCCTTTAAATTCACAATCATCGGTGTAGAAACAGTACAGTTTCATTTATCTCGCAGAATATCCTCTTTCGGATTCGTCGAAAGAAACGAAATGCTATACTCTCCTTCTTTTCTTCTTGAGGAGGTGTTTCGAGGAAACATCTTCGACGTCAGTTAGTTTAGTTAAGAGTGGGACGTCATCGTCAGCTTCTCCCACAATTCTTCCTTCTTTTATTCTTCGGGGGAAACACAATCATCATTTGCGCAGATCGAAAGCTTTCCAGAGATCATCCCGGAGAAGTGTCACGCGCTTTGCGGCGTGTGTCACGAACAGAGTGGTCCCGAATGATACATCTCAACCTTCATTTAGGCCAAGATGTCAGCTTTCAATCCGTCTGCGAACGCCCCCTCGTCTCAACGTTCAAGTGGAGGAGGTTTCCTGTCTTTCATTGTCTCGCCAATCGAACAAATGCGACCGATGAATTTGTCATATCCGTGAAAATTTTAAGACGACGAAACGAACCCCGTTTCGTTATGCAACCATGGTTACGAAGCTGCGAGACGTGGGGCATAAATCCCGGTGCTGATAAAAGATCGTTTCCTTGAATTGTGATGTAGGAAGCATTCAGAGGAATTCTTACTAATTTATACTCATCGTAATTTTTATTACATTTTGTTTTACTTCCGATTTTAATTATTCCTTTCTACTTTACTTTTTGTAGCATATAATGTTTTTCTTTTCGTAACGACAAGGCTTAGGTTAGAGGGTACTTCGGGTTGTTATTTTGCAAAATGTATTACAATTGTAATTATTTGTTATCTTAAGTTAACCTTAAATGAATTTTCAGTGACGCATAAAATCTTAAATTCACTTTAATTGAATTATTAAAGTATTATAATAAAAGAAGACGTAATCCTTTCAAGATAGCTTTCGTATGAGAAGTTTTCTTATATATTTAAATCTTTATTATTTTAAAAGAAACGAGTTGGTTTTAGTATTTTTTCAAACTGAATATTTTTAGTAAAACTCGAATGTATTTTATTTGATCTTAATAACACCAATTAATAAATCTACTTACGATTGAATGGACCTATTATTCATAGCTTTTTGCGATACATTACTCCTACAAATATGTCGAAAGATATGGATATATACTAATATATCTATCTTTAAATTATATTTGAATGATTTTTTCAAGTATTCCTTTAATATTCAGGTACTATGCAATTCGATATAATCGCCACATTATAAGGTTATTATTATTCAATTATTTTAAAAATAATCGCCAAGGCGTTCAGTTTATTCGTAACCAAGGTAACCACTTGAAATGAACAAGACAAAAACATATGATTCGTAAACGAAAATCGAGCCATAAAAAATTTATTTCAAGTATCATCGCTTCATAGCGAAGTCGTAAAAGGCGCGTACGAAGTTTTTCCCATTTAAATCCGTCCCATTCTTCTTTTCGAGCGACAATATGTTTTCAAGTAGCGTTCGGAGATTCTCACGGAACACGAAAAAAGCTCCGACTCCACGTCACCGTTCCCATAAAATATGGCGCCGAAGTCAGACGACATAAGTCACTCGTAAGTGCGTTCCCCAGTCGATGCAGGTTTTTTGAAGCATCTCCTGGCGGAGGGAAAGAGTACTTCCCGACAAATTTGTTTTTCATTTACGGATGGACTCGCGATCGAGATAGACTTTTATATTCTCCCTCGTCTCGACTTTCGCGTAACGAAGTGCATTCATAAAAAGCGGGGGCAAAAACTCGTAATTTTTCCCGAAGAAAGGTTTCCTCTCCGGAAAAAAAATCGAGCGTAAATTATTCTGTGGGAATATCACGGGAGATATAAATCACACTCTGTGGCATTATTGGTTCGGGAACGTATTTCACGATGGTATGAAACGCCGCTTCGATTCCTTTAACCACAGAGTTCGTCTCGTACGCGATGCGATCTACGTAATAAGGAGGCCTTGAGATTAAACGAGGCCGCGTGTCCGATGAATTGAAGAGGAAGGAAAGGAGTAATGGAGGAACTTTGCCGTATCTTTTTCATCGACGCTTTTTCGTTTTTCGTTTTTCTTTTGTTTTTTTTTTTTTGGATTCCTGACGCTTAATTTCTATGAATTAAAATAATGGGTCTATTTTTTATTTAAAATTGGTTTTGTTTATGATTGCGATGGATCGTTATTAATTTTATTAGGGGGATGATAATATTAAATTATAAATTGACTTAATGTATTGGATAACTGATACAAAATTTGAGCCTAAAATTTTATCTCAGGTCCGCTTGTCTTAACAGTTATTATTCTATGATACAAAATTTGAATTATAATTAACATAAGTTTATAAAACTTATTAAATAAAATAAATAAATAAAATTTATCTAATCAGTTAAAATTTTAATTATCAGATAAACAATGAAATAAACCACGAAGGGAAGTGGAATGTGTTTTTGTAAATTATTTCTTTCTGATTTTCAACGTCAGTTTTTCCTTTAGGTAAATCTTATCAACTGCTTTAGACGAGAAGTTACCTAAACCCTTTTCAACAGTTATAGTACTCATCATACAGATATATTTATAAGGAGGATTTTTATCTGTAGCGTGGTACAATTATCAAACAAAACAGCGTTTACTTCTCTACTTGAAATCGAGGTGAAATGAATTATTGAATTAAAAATTTCATCAGTATTTTAAGCAACAAAAAGTGTCCGAAACTTCTTCCCATAAGAGCCAATAGGAGCCTGGTAAGAAAACTATTTTAATTTGATTTCAATTCTATTTATTTATTTCAATTCCAATTTTAGTCCAATATTATCTCCACTAACATTTTCACGGACCAAGCACCAGAATGTATGTAATTTCAGGCTTACTTCCTTTTTATTTAAAGTAAAAATATGTTTCAGTTCTAAAATTGAAATTCTCATTTCTTAAGAACTAATACGAATCAAATGTTCTTTTCAATGGTTAAATTAAATCTGTTTTTCCATCATTTACGATAAAGTACAGGGAAATTAATTTTTTGGATAACTTGTTTTCTCTCGTAGCTGTCTACTAAAGAAAACAGCATAAATTCAAGAAACTGGATTATCCTTATATGAGTCATAACATACTCTTCTTGAAGATTGTCATTTCCATAAAAGTCTGAGACTGTTGGAGACTGATAAAAACTCCTCATCACCATCACCAAACGTCACAGGAACAATCGTGGTCAACGCGGAATGCTATCATAAAATAAACAGCCTTGAGTTTATGCTCTTCTCAAACATACTCGAGCCACATACCTGTAGCAGGAATTAAACACCAAAACGTTACACGCTAAACCGACAACTTTTTAGCCTTTTTAGAACCTTTTAAAGCGATAAGGAGTTTTCGCATAAACGGGAAGGCCAAGTCATAAAGAAGGAAGGTTTTTTGAGTTATGGGCCGGATTGCCTCGTGCCCAAATTGATGCGGAACACTTCCCAATAATTCTCCTTCCGGAGTTCGAATCGTTTGATGCTCTCATCCATTTGCAAAAGGCACCTTTTTATATTGCCCTTCGCATCGCTGTTAGGCGAGAGCGGAATACCGAAAAGAAGACAGGGAAACCGTGTTTTGGGGGATTTTCGTCCGCGAATATTTTCACTACGCGGATTTGGAGATGAGCCAGACAGAAGAGAGAAATGCTCCAGGTACTTTTTCCTTTAGCTGCAGAAATACGGCGGGTCGAAGAAACAATAACGCAACGGTATGCAGGCGAACGAAAGCCCTCGAGATTTCTTTCGGAATACTCACCCGTTCTCTGCCTGACAGCGCTCCCTTTGAGGGGAGTTTTTTTTTATTCGCGCGCCCCATCGAGCATTCAATCGAACTACTTTCGCGAAATATAATGGTTTCTTTGAAGGGAAAAATTGATGGAATCGAGTCTCGTTCTCATTAGACGTCATTCCGTCGTAGGAGTAGTTGAAAAGTAAGCCGCGTATATAAAAGTATGCTTTTTTATATCGAACGAGGTTACTCGTTTGCTTTTAGGGGAAGCTAATGTGTCTCGGGCGTCTATGCCTTTATTAACGTACGTAACTCTTTGGTCTCTATGAACTATATTAGGTACTTATGGAGTCCGAAAGATGAATTTTCAAAATGATGACAGTGAATCGTACTTTATTTGCTCAATGTCTGGTAACTTTTGAACTTAAGGTTTTAAATTAATTATTCAACCAATTGCTAACCAATGAATTTATATTAATTTATTCTATTATTATTAATTATATTACTTCTATTATTTAGGTTTGATATCTTAATTTTTATTCATAATTCTGATTGAAGCGTTATAACGTTTCAATCTAATGAAGAATCTCTATGTGTTTGAAAAGTAATTTGTTCCTTAGATTCATTTATAGATGCAGAATTGAAATAATTTTAAAACCCCTTTTTATGAGTTAAGAAACAGTAGCTTCCTAAAATTTAAAGCTTCCTATTATGATAGTTATTATGAGCATTTTAACACCACTGATCTATAACCACTTTTGGAAGGTATTTTTTGTGTATTATGAAGAGAGAGTACGAGTTATATTGTTAATAGTTTTTATTCTTTTGTTCGCGTAAACATTTTTATTGATTCTTGGCTTTGTTTACAACGCTCTATATTAATAACAGTAATACACGACCACAAATATCGATTTTTTTGCGTTCACTACTCGTAAAATTAATAGATCATCATTAAGATAAAATTAGTATGCAATTTCAATAGGTACTAGTTCTCTTAGAACAAAGATACACCGCAACATCACAAATATCTCCTTAATTATGTATTATTATCTTCTAGCAGTAATAACAATTATCATTCCATGCAGCTGTTTCGCTTTCAAGCGAGTGTTTTGTTATCGAGTACAGAGACACCTCGTGCGCGATGTTTATATAGGCTCATTCCTTTCGGTTCACAAAGGGAATTCCCTCACATCATCATCGCTTAAATCCATCAGAGATTCTGAATGCCCTTTCGGAATAAAACAAAGGGCGTCATAAGACAAGGATTCGGTGAAGTGGATGTGGCCTAATGCATGTAGCAAACGATGGGGAATCAATATAATCCGTCTACCTCAGAAAGACATCTTTTGAGCGTGTCCCGCATCTGCAACAGCTGCCACGCTTCCGTTTACCGAGGCAAGGTCGCACATCCTAATGGAAACACACTGCGAAAATTCCGCAATCAATTTAACACAAGATACTCGAGAGCTTATGGGGGGGCGTTATGTCGTTGCTACGCTGAGGACTGCTTAGAAGACGAAGCGCTGCTACCAATTACGCGTGGTTTTTAAAAACGTGCCTCCCCCTCCTTCCCTCCCCTATCTCTCCACAGTGCTCCAAGAGATTAATTACTAACTAAACGATATAAGGTTGCGCTCTCAAGGCTGTTAATTTAGGAGTACGGCGTAGCGTAATTATTGTAGACTTACAACGAAATTGTAGTTGTGTAATTTGGTGTCTAATCGTCCTTGCTGTGCGATATGTTTCGCAGTTCTGTTCGAAGAGAGAAACCTCAATGTTCTTATGTTATTATAGTTAAAATTTATTTCGTTATGTCATAAGATTTGAATGTTAATAATTATCGTAAGTTTTTCAGAATTTGTTGGAGGTTCTGAGGTATAATTAGGTTATATTATTTCGCTATAATGTAGAATCGTCAAATATTTCTTTTAAATGATAAATTAGATTCAATCGATATCCAAAAACCTTTAAATCTTCGTTTCAAAATTTGTAGGGAAGTATAACAAATACATACATGATGGAAACATTTTCTGTTATGGAAATAGAACACATTAGCTGACCACAAAGACATCGTTTTAGCATCTAATAAATTTTATTATGAATAATAGATGCTAAATTCCAACGTTTACAACAACTAAGAATGTTTTACTAATTATTGCTTAATCATAAATTTACGCATTTAATTCAATTATATAATATTATATTTCCTTATTTCAATCGATTAAAATATCATCATAACCGAACTTAAAATACATGTACTTTTGCTATAAATATTTTATAAAGCCGATAAGTGACGGTAAAAAACAGAATAACGCACCTTTATTAGATAGCTCTATTATCTAAAACGTGGTAAATAATAAGATATTGTAATAAAAAATCCGTAACGTGACAACCAAAAAATTATTCGAAAAGATTTGAGCTTTATAGTATTCTAAAGATCATTTGTTCACCAATTGATAGCTGTTGGCTAATTTTTTAATAAATTTCGATGACTATACTATAGAGAACGATTCCGTACATTCCGTAAAAACTTAAAAATATCGAAAAGCAATATTGTATATGAATAGTAAAATTTAAAATAAAATTTATATAATATATTTATTTATAAATATATTATACTTAATTATAATATGCATACATATCAGTATTATGTACGTATATTGTAATAAAAAATTTATATGTGATGAATCTGATTTGTTTAAGTGTCTGAAGATAAAAATTCACCAACCAAATTAGTCGAATCACAATTATTTTATTTTAAAAGTATTTTAAGTTTACTTAATAAGTAGCATACTTTATTGCCATTGAGAACACATCCATTCCCATATAGACAACTTGTCAATTGAGAATCAGTTTCCCCAGTTTCTATGGAAACGATCAAATAACCGAATCTGGCTCCTCTATGAGTAGTGGCAGCACCCTTTGAGCAATTATCACGTAGAGGCAACGGCGTACACTGCGACCGATACCTGGGGAATCGAAATGGCACGGGTTTATTATAGCTCTTGATGGTGACATGACACTCCGGGTCCCGGAACACAGCCATCGACAGTGGTAAAGAGCCCGCAAACCCATCTCCCCCATCCCTTTAAACCTCACCGGTGTTCATTAATCATAGAGGGCGCTGTCGGCGAAGAAAATGTCTTTATCGCGGGGTCCGATTGTGCTGCAAGCACCTGCCATTGTTTGCGATGTCCGATTCTCCCCGAGGTACTCAAGGAAGCTCCGATACTACGTGTGCGTGGCCCCTTTTTGGATCCATTGCTCATCTGTCCTCGCCATCCATCTGTCTCAGTCTGCACGCCATGAATTTTGCAACCGCCTCTCCGTCTTTCGAGCAATACCCTTCTTTCCCGCAGAAACCCCAAACTCCACCGGCCCTAGACGCATCCCTTGGTGGGATCGAACTTTCTGGGGCAACGCGCTCGTGTTTTGTTTATTTTTCCGCATTAAGCGTTCAAGCAGGCAGTGAGTGATTTCACGCGAGTCCTGAGGGTTTTGCGTGTGAAATGATGAACATAGAGGGATGTTATTTATATATGAATGGATATATATACGATCTTTTAAAGAAACGAAATAACAATTGGTAATTTTCACGGAAATTTAATGTTAAAGTAACTGATTACGTCATTTTACAGATACAGATTTATCGTAAAATCAATTTGCTCAGTCTTAACTCAATAAAATGCTGTACTTTAAATTTTTAAGAGGAAATAAATCACTTAACGGGTTCCAAAAAAATATTGGAAATTTCGAGATTTATCATCACTCGTGTCTCTCTTTCTCGAAGTAGTTATCAGAATTATTTGTTAATTCTTTATTCATCACTCTCCGAATGTAAAGTTGTTTTCTTTAATTGAAATTTCAAAGAAATTTTACAGATTTATATTCTAAAGAATACTGTAAAAGAGGTTTATCATTAACTTAGTTTAATGTATTTGGATACCAAATATTGTTCACTACTTTTTAAACCTCATATATTTGTTGTGATATGTAATTAATTAATAATTTAAGTCGAATTAGATGATATAATGAAATAAATCTTTGAATTATATAAATATTTTCTATGATTGTGTAATTCTAAATATTTACGTATTTTATTAGTCTTATAAAAGCTTTGATTTTTAATCAATTTTCATCCTAAGTTGATAAAGACTTCATTACAATTTGATCAGGTTGGAATTTCGGGGATTTTTTCTAAGGATATTGATGTTGGCAATCGTGTACTGCTGTGTTCCTCCTTATTTTTGTATAAAAAGTTATTTTGACCATTTTAAATAAATTACTAAAACAAAATACCATAAATTTTTAACGCAATGGTCAAAATACCAAAATCCCACTTGAAAAGGCTAAACTTGAGGTTTAGAAATTGGTCTCGTAAAAGTTCCTACGCTCTGCGGTGGATTTTCCGATGCTCAATTTTTACGTGGAAAGATTCTATTCGGTAACAGAGTCACGTGGTACCCATCGAGAATCTCTCTTTCTCAGTGTATTCCGATAGCAGCGTAGTATTGCCCTAAGGGGAAATGTCACCCATATCCTATGACCTTCGACTGTATTATTCTAACGTGACATTTACCTGCTACTCTTGCTTGGAATAATCTCTGGATGCAGCATCAAAGATATTTCCTCGAAGTTGTTTCTGCGAGTACTATTGTTCTTCAAAACACTGGAGACCACATCACTCCAGATCAATTTTATATTTCCTATTATTTGAGTGGGATCGGTACATCATAGCTATTCTTGTTACTGTGGTTCATAAGGTTTTGTATCCGTTGTATATTGGAGAATGCATATATACTGATGTTATTAAAATGCTATAGAACATATTGATAATTAAACTTACGAGATTGTAGTGATTATAAAAGTTGAATCAGCTGAATTGTAATGAGATTGGATTTACATTATTATTGTTATAATATTTACGTATTATTTACCTAATATTAATTACCTTCCAAGTTTATTTAATAAATTATATACGTATCATTTGCCTAATATTAATTACCTTATAACGTATTAATTACCTTCTAATACCTTTACCCAGTACAATAATGATAATCACAGTTTCTTTATCTGCATTTAAATCAATTTATCATAATAATTAACACGTTTATTGCATGAGTTTAATGATTTTGTAACACGTAAGGAATATTCTCTTATGTATCAGCTACTTCAGAAATGACCCATAAAACTAGTTTGATATCGATAAAATATTATATAATATATAAATGGAATGGGTCAATAGAAATAATTTTATGACCTAATCAATATTTTTCACGGTTTTTGAACTATAATCTAAAATTGGCATAAATAATGATGATGAGTACGCAATAGAACAATACACTGCAATGAACAAAAAGTTGTTAAATGAAAAATTATCTTAGCTGCTTTATTTTGTTAGCTCATTTGTCTTAAGATAGGAAATATTTAGAAAGTTCCCTCACTAAGCAACTAGAACAGAGACTAGCGAAAACATTTAGAAAGGTTCCTCACTTAACGACTAGAAGAGACTAACGTATTTTGTAATTATGCTCGAACATGTCATTCCTCGTAGAAAGGCATGCAAATAAGGATTCGACTAAAACTATGCATTCGGTCTCGCGTGTTGGCTGTTACCAAGTGTCAGTCGATAATTTATTGCTCTCCGATTCCGACAAACGACTGAATACGCAGGAAAAGTAGTAGAATTGTATTTGAATCAAAATATTCATAAAAACGTTATGATTGAAGATTTTTAGCTTGCTGGAGGATGCATGGAAACCAGAATGAGCTTAGACAGGCGAAAGTTATAAAAGTAATAAAAAATCGACTTTATTATAGGGACTATAAAGTGCCCTCTTACATGTTTCCCCTGTCATAAAAAGAAATAAGAATGAAAAATAAAGTAAGAAGAATAAATCAATATTGAGAATAAAGTGGAATGAAATTAAGTTTGCGGTGTTTATATATCAGTAAGAATTCCACTGACTTTCTCGGTAGAATTAGAAAAAAAGAATGGGTTTAAAAAGTACAAAGGTGCTACCAAATAATTATTATACTACCTAAGTTTTTTATAGAGTCAGGTAGCCAGTAAGTAAAAACTCAGGACAGAATACCTACAGATAAACGTCGCTTCGAGTTACATTACATATAAGCATAATGTATATCTCTTGTAAAAAATATCATGTCCTTTATAAATAGTTTTGAGGAATCGTGTGATACATTACAATAATGGTAGAATAATTTTCCCATAGTTCCTTCACGTATTGAATCACACCTCAGTTCGTATAAGACGTAGTCAAACCTAATTTGATTATTTCGTAGCTGTACTTGTATTTCGTACAAGTACATGAAATTGATATTAATTTTAGCTTACGATCATACATAACGATTTTTTCTTGCCGTTTGTATGAATTGAAGAATTTGGTATTAATTATACGTAAGGACAATACGAAGCTAAAGTACGTTAGACTTAGCTGTTCGAGTGTATCGGAATTTACTTCAGTATATACGGAGTATTCATTATATATTATGAAATCTCATTCTTTTATGATGTTCTGGAAAAGATCGGAGTCTGAAAACCCCAAATATATTCCCCTTGCGACCAGTTTCGGAGGAAATACCAACTTCATCCGCGGTCGCGATAGACCAATCACTCTTACTCAATCGATCTTCTCAATACATCCGGTTGACACGTAAAGTCCTATTGGGGCGGTTAGTGCACCCGCAAGTGCGCGATATAAACGGAGATTCCGTCGAACAACTGCGGCCGATGAACGTGACGAGGCAATTTTGGTTTCATTATGCACCTTTCACCTTTGTGAAGACAAAGTGCTTCCGAGTTATCGACCCCGGCGATGGATCGTTACGTCCTACCTTTTTCTCCGCTCGTCGAGATACCTTCGGAAATGCTCTAAATTAAAACTGCCCAAGGAAGTTCCCCACACTCTCAAAGGGATTATAATAACTGCCTCCACATCTGTGCTCACGAAGGCTCTGCCATTTGGGATCTTTCTCTGTATCGCCTCGTTTTAAGGTTGCCTTATTTCTCTCTAAAGGATCCTCCCAAAAAAAACAGAGGATCGCTAACAATCGTTTCCATGCTTTTTTTTACTTCGTTTCCTTTTGAGAATAAAAGGATGTATACGTATTTAGATTTAATATTGATATTGGATTTCCTCACTTTTTATATTGGAAGAGAATGGCCAATCTATAAAAATGGAACGTGCAATATTGAGGTAAATACTTGAATTTGTTGTCGTTGTTTTCTAATTCTTATTTAAATAAATGCAGAAGTAATAAGCTTGTTAGTTAAGCAATTTACTACAGTTAGTTTTATAGTTAATTATAATGGAAATAGCACCTCAACCCGTCTTTGAAAATTACGTAAGAGTTGAGTTAAATCGTAGTAGAGGGGAGTTAGCATGTGGTTGAAAGTATATCACTGTTTATAATTTCTTGATTTTCTATTTAATGATTAATTTATATGTTATGAACAGAATGAGTAATGAAAGCACAAGAATATGGCAGAAATAACCCTTTTCTTAAATTGATATTTATTTTATTTGAGAGTGAACAACTCAACAACAGCCTTTATTGTTAAATGTTCTCTTATCTTTATACTTCTCTTACATCTTATTTACATTAATTGTCTCTCAGAAAACTGTCTTGTTCAAAAAATAAATAAAACATACTTCAGTCTCGGAGCCAAACACATCCTCTTAAAATCAAATTAATCGAATTCAAATTAATCGACTTATATAGCAATAGATTAAGTCAAAAATTTTTAAAAGATATAAATAGGTAATGAAAAATTTATAATATTTTCTTTCGAGGCAATCGATTATGAATCAAACTTTATTATATGTTTTTATCGCATTTAAACTCCTTATAAGTTCAACTTCATCATCGATAAATAAATAATAAATCCTACGAATAGAAGCTAGTAAGGTTAAAAAAAAGTCTATCCAGAAATTCTAGCCTTCGAATCAGAACCCAACTCCCCACATATTTCATTCTGCCTACGGAGATTCATTTGGAATTTGCTTAAGCCTTTATAAGGCTTCTGATAACATGAGAAATGTTAGGTAAACACCGTGAAAAGATGTGGAGGTAAACCGCTGGATTTAGAAGCCCTTTTTTTGAGGATTACAGTTTTCTCATACGCCTACGATTCTCAATGAATGTCGGCACTGTAGATAAATGGAATCGAGTTGGCTCTAGGAATTTTTTTCGGTACAGAGAATGCATTTTTGGAAGGCAGCGATTTTTTAAAAGGGTTTTTGAAAGGGGCCTTTATAAACACGGAACTGATTTTTTTCGAGTCCCTAATTCTCAATTTTACTGCTGAAATTGGAGAACAAATATCGGCATAACCGTATAAGGTTAATAAATCATTAAATACTGATGATTTTTATTATGATTGCTGTAAATTAAGTGCGTAAGGAGAAAATTCAATAAGAGTGGGGGATTATGGAGGCGTACGATTGTCTTTAGTTCAGCGCGTATGGAGAATATTAATCATTAATATGGAATTATGGTAACACATGTGTGAACCACAGTAAATTCAATTCATATACTATTTACAAAAGATGATATACTTATATAAGCCCGTAAATTTAGGAATTTTATACGGATTCTTTCTCTTTCTTCTTTATCTTCTTAAACGGATTAATTATTTGTTAATGTTAACATTAGATTTTAAAAATAACTTTGTAATTAACCCTTACTGAAGTTTATAGATCAATAAAGTACAATTCAGATACTAAACCGTTAAATTTTGATAAGTACAAGTATTAACCGGAAAACTATTATCAAAGATATGCCCGAAAAATATTTTAACATGTTATTTATTGTTTACTATCAGAGTTTCGTAGAAATAAAATTTCAAGATGGTGAATAGTTTAATAATTTTCTATACCTTACTGAAAGGAATAATATTGCTTCAAATAAATAATATAACAAGGAATAAACATTCTGTAATTCCAAGAAATTCTAAATATCATTCGAGAAAAAAAGGATTTATAAAAACATTTAAGATATTTTCATGTAAGACTATGAATTAGAAATTATCGATTTATTTTTGCGTATCATTATAGAGTACTATTGTATATATTATTATATTATTCCGAATGTAGGTGTAAAGGATATCTAACCATACTTTGTCGTCACATTTTCCATTTACAATTCGACATTCAATTACAATTTTCCTCCCCCAATTTTCAACTTTTCGCCTAACGGAATTCCCCATCGTTTGCCTACAGATGAGTCATTCTACGTACAATTGCCGCGAACGCGATATTGTTTCATTTCCCGGAAAGAGCGGGATTTTCTCTCCCAACATATATTGGCATTTGCATGTTGCCTGGTAATCAGTTCGCGGAAGGGGGCGACGTATTTTTTCCTCGCATGTAGGAGTGGCTTTTCCCGCTAAGACATCGTGCGTAGGATGATAAAAAAGGGAAATATAAGAATTATTTGGATTTGTGGAACTAAATGGAAATTAGTATTCTGTGTTTCCAAGGAAGGTTTTTCTTAACATCTCGCTCGATATATATATTTTTATTTTCATGCGTATGATTTATCTTACATTGAGACGTAATTTTTAAACTGGATTCTACGCGAATTGCTTTGATAATTTTTACAAATTGAAGTATGTGCGAATAAATTAAAAATAGAAAAAAAAATATTTTTTCTCTTCTTTTAATCCTTATCTAAGGCTTCAGGGTGTACTGTATTATTTTGATGTTTCATTATGAGATTATATATCCATTTTAAATATACGAGAATGGTTTCAGCTAAACGTTTCATGCATACATACATTTGTACGGCATATAACTGTAATGAGAGCTTTACAGAAAGATAGATTAAACCCCTTTAACTTAGGAAAAAAATTAATTCAGACTGAATATCGGCAATAAAAGAAAGATATATCTGTTGATGCATTATGATAATAATCACGTAAGAAGCTTAAGAGAATATCTTACAGGAACACAAAATGCTTTCGGATTAAACGTAAACATTGGAAGGAAATTTGAATTCCGCCGAATGTCAAGGTAACTGGAATATATGCTTGAAAAAATTAATGCCACGTTCGCATGTCATGCCAATGTGAATCTTAAAAGGGAACAGAAAGGTAAATTATTACTTCCCTAAATTATGATCTAAGCTTCATATTCTTAGGAGGAAACGTTTAATGGACAACCTAAATGTTTCATAAGCTATCTTAAACTCTAAATAAACTTAGAAAGTTACTGTTTAGCTTAAGTGTTTTCGAATTACATAAGATTAATAAAGCTTTAATGATGATGAAAGAAGCAGCTATTTATGAGTACTTCATTAACACGTAATAGTTTTAACATCTTCAATTGACTATTATAAATGATATTTAAAGAAATTCATTTGGAAAAGTTTTCTTTTAAATGGGTAATATACTAAATACTTTATACCTTAAAATACTAATATCTTTATGTATACCCTGATTGTATAATTGTTTAATGAAATGCTCATTTAAATACTAATCGTTGAAGTTGAACACAACGTAACGGGAAAATTCGTCTTTCTCAAATTATGGAAAGAATAAACATCGCTAATGGATAAATCAAGTAATTATACAGCTTAAACGAACCATAATACATCAATACGATACTCGAGAACGCTTCGTATTAACACGAAAGAGACCTTTCGACGAAAAAAAATTCCTCAAACTCTCTCTCGACGCGATACAACGAGCCGGCTTTATACGGCGAATTTATTCAATCGGTGTCACTTAGTAAAATATATACGTATCACTCCGCGCGTCGTTCGTATTTTTGCATTTGGGTCGGCTCTCTAATCTCTGTATTTGGAAAACATCGGAGGGCCGAAAATTATGCACCCAACGGATGCGTTGATGTATACGGTCGGCGGTGCACGCGAGGCCCCGGAAAGGGGCGGAGTATTGGGGCCCCTGAGGCACGCAACACGCCCTGATGACGCATTTGCGTGGTTCTCTCTCTTTGGCCGAAATTTTAGAAAAGACCGTCGAAGATCTGCAAGTCAAATGAAGAATAGGGATTGAATTTTAGGGTCGACGCGCATTTCTTCTTTTTGGAATGCGGTTTCCTTTATGGAGGTGAGGTTTTTAGAGAGAGAAAGGGTCTACCTACCGCTCTTCTTGATTAGTCTATTTAATAACTCTTCCGATCGAAAACAAACACACCGACGTATGGTCGAAAATCGTACGCGTAAGCGAACTATTTTTTGGCGCGGAGTATTATTTTAATCGAGGGGGCATTCAACTTGCGAAAAAAAAGAAAAGGTTGCCGATTCTTTTTCGGCTCGGAATTGAGCCAATCTCCATATTAATAGGTGTTTCCCCCGTCGAGGCAAATACAAAGATCCGCGCGAGCCAAGTTTGCGAGGTTTTGCAAATTCATACTGTCGCGATTTACGCTTAAGGGGTATGAAGAGGATATGAAGAGGATTTACGCGCAATCAAAGGTGCGAAGGGGTTTATGTTCGCAAAAGGACAGCGGACAGTTCGTGCTCGCTAGAGTTTGCTTAATGAAGCGACACGGGAATTTTTTTCTAGCGTAAAGTTCCTTTATCGCGGGTTGGTTTAATGGTTTTGTAGGACTGTTCGTTGTAACTATAGGTTTATATTGCCGGAATCATATTCGCTTCCGTTCCTGTCGTATGTAACTAGGGGTAGATTGTTGTGGTTTATTATTTCTGGCGATATCTAGTGGGACTGAACCCTTATTACTGAAATTAAAATACAATATATCTGTGTTCACAAACTGTTTATTATTCTTTTACTAGTTTATTGGCGAAGACGTATTTTATGTTGCTACGCTACGTTGTTATATTGTTTATATGTTACGTAAACTTTCACTCAAGTATTGTTATATAAATAGAGTATACTATTTTTAAAAGTTATACTGCATATTATATTCTATTTGATGTTATATTTTAGTATAAAATATATATTTTAATTCCTTCTATAATGTAAATCGAACCGTATTCAAGTTTCGAGTAATACTTTCCATTTTTACAGAATAATGGTAAAAATTGGCTACTTATGTTACATCAAAATCTAAATTTTAATCAATTATCAGTATTTTTATAGAATATTTAATATTTGTATTACTTTAATACTGCTCTTATTTATCTATATAATCTGTTTTAAAAGATCTCTATAAAAAAGGTCATGGGTTGACCCGGAAAATGGCAACCGAAACTAGCTAAAAAGTACATAGGTAGCAGCGGTTGTATTCTGAATTTCATTCCACTCAAAGATCGAGATCATCAGCACAGAACGAGGACATTCACGTATGAATTATTCATAAAGTTCAGAATGATATGGGCATGGTTTTCTAACGTGATTCAAGTCTCGGAAACAGTCATCTAGCTCCAGAATTAAAATGAAACGAGCTATAGATGCTGTTCTATGCTTTTTGCGCTACTATGGCTTGAGAAGTTTTAAACGAGTTTTGGGACAAATTAAGAAATACTGCGAGTTACAACTGTTGGTTAAACGGGCCTTCATAGTTCCCTGAATATACGTCTATCATTTAAATAACAATTGGAATTTTTACATCCCATACATGACTACTTTGCCTCAATACTTTTACGTAGGATACTTTGATTATTAGCGAGCTTAAAGCTTTTAAATATATATACAGAGCTGCAGAAACTTATAAATTTGACTTTTCTTATTAATATTCTATAAATCTAATTCTTATTGTTAAGCTCGAATTTACTGGTAATATTGAAAATATTAAGATAAAAGAATACAATAGGCTCTGCAATATATTTCATTGTATTAAGGACTATTGCATTCAGGACTGTTTCCCAAAAAATTGCAATTCGTGAATCGAATTTAGCGTGAAAGAAAATGTGTTGTCATCTATCTTTTAACCAAAAAAGGTTAATTGATAATCAACATCATCATATATGTAAAATGAAAGTTTATGCAGAAGTTAAAATCTTGATCCGACCCTGGGTTCGAGTCCCAGTCACTATTAAAATTTTTAACTTCTCTTTTACTTTGTATTTAAGTTGCACGAACCGATAATTCAAAGTTGAATAACCTTTCTTTAATCATTTTATAGTATGATACCTAGATGAGCATGTGGTAGATGAATATACATCTCAGAGTAATAATAGTAGTAATACCTCTTTATTTTGGGGAAAGATTGAGACTAAATAGTCCCGTCTTCCATTCAGCCCTTAGTAGTCATACACGATGAAGATTTCGAAGTAAAAGTAAAGACCTCAAGAGCTCTGCTACATTTTAGGGCTCTTAGAGGAGAGGAAGCATTTTGAAAGGAAGGGATAAGAATCAGAGACTTATGGCAGGTGAATGTACTCGAAGCAAACAAATAGGACGGCTGGAAAACAAGTGAAGTCGGGGAGGCGTATCGAAGGAAAGCGAACTCCGAAAATACACGTGTGCCTTAAAAGAAGGTAAACGACAACAAATGAGGGAATGCAAAGAAACCGCGGCCGAGCATTCCGAAGCTGAAATTCATTCTGTGGCGGTTTGTGTAATCTATTTCCAGACTTTTTTCTGCTCATTTCCTTACAAATATTTGAGCCTCGAATCCTTTATTTTGTCCTATTTCATTTTCTTCTCTGTATACACTCCGAGCCGTTTTTCTTTGAATGTTCCCCCACGGTGCCATGGTTCCCTTCCCTTGTCTGTAAATTCATCAGCTTTCCGAGGCTGGGGCGTCATTTCCCGCTCTATTCGCTACCAAATGTCATGGGGTGCGAATGTAGGGACTAGACCAAAGTGAAATGAGGATTTAAGTGGCAGTGCGTTCTTAGCCAGCTCGTTATGAGTCGTAAATTAAAGTGTGTAAGTGTATGATGTGGGGTTACGTAAATGTAAGAAGTAAAAGCCAACCTTAAATTATCAAACTTATGGTTAAATCAAGCATAACGATATGGTTATCGTGATTATAAATACAGAATATAATTAGTCAAGAATACGAAGGAACTATTTTTCATTACCCTCGTTGAATAAATTATTGTTTATATTATTCTTCGATGTCTTATAGCAGCTTTTAATTCTAGTATTTATTCGAAAATTGTAAATTGAATATTTTCCCGTACCACGTACTTCTATAGTAAGATTTAATTTCGAAGCTAAAAGGAATTTTATTAAATTATACAGAAAGCAATAACGTAGCAAAAATTCCACGTTGATTACTGAATAATATATGTTACGTAAATAAAATAATGTAAGAGAATTTTGCAGAGTTATTATTATTTTCCTTCTAAATAAGATTTAGTTCCACGAAGTAAAGGATTTGTCGATTGAACTGTTTTAAAATTTCTATTGCATTTTATATTTCGCTACTTCAGAATAATCTCATTTAACCCTAAGCATACTAGTTTTCATCACAAAAATATTACAAATATATTGAGGTTTGACATTAAATAAATGAATACATATATTGGTTTAATCAATTTACTGGAAGCTTATATTGCAATTGTGGAAATGACATACATACTCATATTTGATTATTAGTTATTTTCCTGGAATTCGGATCGGAGATAAAAATATTTCTCGTAGCATATTTAAGGCTCAAAATAACTGATGTTCACAAGCTTAGTTCCATGGCTCGTAACTTATTCCGAATTGATAAAACCGTTTGTTTTCTTTCCCATCCGATATTCTTGAGATGAGACTAAGCAATTTCGACGAAAGAGCTCTGGGCTTTTGGAGAGGAGCTGGAAAGGGAAACAAAGCTCGTACTCCTCCAAAAGCTGGAACATATGCGCCAGAAAATTCATAGCGAATGCAATCCGATTTTTTTATTAATTTCGCCAGCGTCCCTATCAAATGATATATTAGGCGCCATTATTATTCTACGCTATCGAATCAAACGGATTTAGGTCATCCCTCCGCGAACGGGTGTGACGTTTCATAAAACCGAAAAAAAAGAGCAACGGAATCGTAATTATTCGCAGTCGCCGATGTAAATTAAGTCATAACTTTATTCTTGGTGAAACAGTAAAATTTTTATAGTGACGGTCGTGATTACGAAACAAGGTAATGACGCATTATGGTGCTGGAATGAAAAATGGGTTTTAGGAGGAGCGACTGCTGACTGCGAAATGTCGGCATTTGTAGTCGGGTTCCTTGAACCGAAGTATTATTTTTTTACTCGGAATTTCAAATACGTGGGATCACGGAAAAACAGTTTAAAAACTTGATATTACATTTTGATTTATAAAAGCGTAAAGTGTAGGCCCACAATGGTAAAACTACAAGGACCGCACCTCAAACATTTCTCTGTTTAATTTTATTTGAGTATCTCTTAAACAAAAAAAATATTTCAGTATAATTTGTGTTTATTAAACAAAGAGGATACGACATGATTTTTTGTCATTCGTTTTTTGTCGTCATCTTCAAAAGTAAAATTTCCGAACAAGCGGTACGGAAATCTTTGTAAAACTTTTTCTCTAGTCGCGAAAAAATATTTTCCAAATCTTTTCCTTCTGTCTAAGGCATTCCTTTGTTCCAATGTTCTCTATGAAAGGGATTCAGTTCTGTAGCGTTTCATTTGACCCGCAGCATCTCAAATAAGTGTACTCGAAATTTACTTTGAGGCAAACTCCGTGCTTTGAAAATTTTTTCATTGATTGACGATGTATTTAGTTTATCTCTTTGGGATAAAAGGATGCTCTAAGTCTTTGTGGGTCGTAATGTAATACAGAATCTTCATTCTGTACAGCTAATTATTGGGCCTTATGTCATAAAAGAGGATTATGCATATTTAAATACATTTCACTTTTTTAATAGCGAAAATATATAATTTAGATATTTTTTCTTTTTTAATTTGCGAATAAAGAAACGTTTGAAGGAACCTCATAACTTTCTACTTCTAGATAGCAAAAAGGTTGTAATATTTTAATATTTAAACATGCAAATATATTGATACTACAATGGGAAACCATAAAGAGAAAAGTTTAGTATTTTACATGCAAATAAATCGATTGAACTATGGGAAACCATGAAGAGAAAAGTTTTTTAGGAACTAGAGAATAAATACTAGTGGATTGGAAGAGAGAAAGAGGATCACAAAGAAAGGGAAAGAGTCAGGGTGGTATCACCAGCTGGAAACACACAGACGCCAGATCACATTAGATATTATGAATAACTTCGACAGATTTGAGTTGGCGTAGTTTTGAATTTTGTATATGTGACCGTGAAGGAATAGTAGAACATATATCCTATCCGAGATTACTTTCTGGGTTTCCGTCACGTTTAGGTTCACCTGAAAAAGTATATTGTATCTTACAGCTAAGGTCGTAAAAGATTTATTACTTTTTTTTACATGTTTTGGAAGCTTAGACAGAATAATAATGGTGAATATGATCTGAAGAAATTGTAGTTAGGAATTATTGGATAAATTTAAGTCGATAGGGTCGAATATTTGGGATCCATTTTAAGCTGATTGCAGTTTATCCAATTTTAAAATTGAAACCTCCTGGTTGGGTGGATGAATTGTAGTCTTACGTACTAGAATTTGTTTAATAATTTATTCAGAATCTGCAAAATCTTTTGTTTATTCCTTCGCTTTTGACAACGTACACAGTGCATCAAAAATTAGCTCATCTGTTCCCGTAACTTGTCAATTCAACACCTTTCTTGGTTGGGTATCGTACAGAATTACGTGAGTAAGTTCTAATAAAGTATTCGTGAGGAAATGACATGCATTATTCCTTTCATTAAACAACTTTCATCCTCCCACATCGAGTTGTGACTGTTAAAACCTTTTTAGTCTCGGCCGTAATATCAGGCGAGTGCTTCAAAGACAAAACAGGCACCTGAGCTTCATAGCTCCCGAGCGTAGAGTATATGTATATTACCTGTTATGAAGATCGGGATGCCATAAAGAGACGAGAGGTAGAGAGGACGGCTTTTAGCGGCACAGAGAATACGTCTTAATCGCTTTTAATATTTCCATTTTCTCTCTTTCGCAGAGGGGTTTAAGGGAAGTTGAAAGAAATGATCGAATGCGCTTTGTCGCGCGTCCCATTATCTGCCCGGGTCCACAAAAGAAAGCGGAGCGGAAAAAATAAACAAGTGAGTCGCGAAAGGCGGGTTTCGCTTTGATTTCGAAATTTGGCGGGAATGGCTGAAGGCGTCGACTACCGTACGTGCTATCTTCGTCGCGGACAGTAATCGCACGGTTAATTTTGGATTAAAAAAGGATGTGCGATTGATTGAAAGAGGGTTGCGTGATTATAGGGAGTAATTAAATAGTTTATTGCGAAAAACGTGCGTTGGGGGTTCATTGGAGTGGTACCTTTTTGACGTGAGGATTTTAATTGACTTTTATGGATTGGATTTGAAATGGAATTGTATGATAGCATTGGTGTATGTTTGAGGGGTTGTGAATTTTTATTTGTGATAACGCGCCATTTTGTCGGACATTGCGTATTTAGTTCGGTACTTACGGGTTAGATATGGAATCTGTAACTTAACTAACGTAACTTATAAAGTTAGAAGGAATTAAATATTTTATCTTATATATAAAATAAGAATTTGTGGAAATCAAATCTTCTAAGGAAAAATTATTGAAATTAATTAAATATTAGAACACTAAAACGAATAATATAGTTACGAAAAACTTTGTTTCAGAAGATTTAGAAAAATGGTAACTGAACGAATCATTATAAATTATTATTTGAAAAATAATGTAAGAGAAAAACAGAGCTGGTAAATGCATCGTACACCATCCCTATGTTGTGAACTGAATAAATTAATGTATATGCGTTTTCTTTTAACCTACAAGGATGTAATGCAATGAGCAATGCAATAAGGTTAAAAATAAATGCACAATAAAACCCATAGAGTCATTATTCAAAATCATTGCAACAATCAATATCGTATATCAATTCCACCTTGCCAGTGTTTCAGTTGTAGTCAAAGATAGCTTCATGGTCATGGGTGGGATATTTACGATGCAGAGTCAAAAAATACGCCTCACTTAACTACAATAAAGTGTGCTAGGTGACACAATGCTATTATTTCCTCAGAATCGTGTTTTGAAGTGGAGTAGCGTGCACAAACGTTTCGTAGTTAAGTTATAACTCTTTCGGTCCCATGCAGATAACCAAGTTTAGATGAATTATCTTTTCAGTAGAGTTTTTCCACACGTTATAACGGACATAAATATTACAAATTCTAAGTTTCTAGCACTTCGCCAAATGACACCATTAATTCCATTCTAAAAAGTATAAATTATACCATTTTTTGTCTATCAATTTAAAAGAAATAAAGTAATAAGTTATTTCTTGAAACTAGTATATCTATATATACACGTCAACACTCATTACAATTGAAACAGGATATTCTTTAAACTTTTTGAGACACACACGTAGTTAATTATATGACAGTGCATAAGCATTAAACATAAAGAATTTGTCGAGATTTTGCGGAAATCAATATTGAGTAGGAATTTAAATCTCTTCTTATTTAAAAACATTATCTATTCATAGAGATACTATTCAAATCAGCTTAAAAATAAAATAGCTTGAAATATAAATCTTTAAGATAAGCCTAGTAGAAGTGGAAAGCTTTTCCTTGAATTTATTCCTATAAAATTTAGTAGTAGTAGTAGAACTTCTTTCACTTCAAAGGCATATAATTATTAAGTAATGCGAAAAAATTTCATTATGCTTCCTTATCTTAAATATTGTTAGTATTTTTAGCGATAAGAGTACCTCTAATATATTATGAATAGATAAAGATACGTTTGCTTCAAATTGAGATCCAATTAAAAATGTTTAGTTTCATGATTAAATTCCAGCGAAAATAAATACCCGGTATTAAATAAGGATTGAACTGTCCACTCATGCACATGTTCCCTGCAAACGCATGACAATGAATCAGTTAAACATAAAAGAAAATGCGGTGGTGAGAACGTTATTGTTCGGCAATCTGGAGCAATAATTCACCTGGGCGATACATATATATCTATACGTATGTAAAACGCACTCGGGCTGATTTTTAATTGCATGCACGGGCTGAATTTTAATTAATTGTCTTGAAATGGCCACAAAGATAAATAATGAACGCTAAAAATGCGGTCCCGAACGTATAAAATATTTTGGCGATCCGCGTATGCCTCGAATATTTGAATGGGTAAATTTTGGTTTCGCATATTCTGTTCCGTAGAATAGAAATATTTTCAGCGGACGTATATCGTTGGGCCAATTATTTCATAAATGCCGTTGAACTGTGGTTTAAGAAAAAACATTTATAATCATGATTAACTCGAGTCGTTTTATTCAATTCAATATAAAGATAGGTGAACAGCTAACTTATAAATTTTCTAAGTACAATTATACTTTTGTTCTCGAATCAGCGATAAACTTGGTAGCGTTTATCTAAATGGTAACAAAAAATCTTTTAACTAGACACTCAGTTTTCCATCATATCGGCAACTTGATTTTTAGATTTATAACGCAATTCTAGAAATCTAATTTTGGAGAGAATACCATTTATACATCGTAAAAATAGTGTTGGCAGCTATAATATTGTATAAATTGATAGAATCAGTAGAATGTATTGATAAAATAATCCTATTTTTAATTTTTCTTTTCAATAAATCTCGTAGAGGGAATTTTTTTATCATAATGTCACAATATACTTGATATTTCGTTAAAAATATCTCGTTTAGTTGACTATCAAAAAATGATACCATTGATTTCAACATCAGTCGATATTTATTTAATTTTAGAAAGGTAACGATGGAAAACAGATAAGATTTATGTATCGATGATGTTATATTCCAGTCAGTATTCGCGAATTTTGTGGGAGAAAAATTTTATTTATGGGACATTGATCATTAGAGATGTATTTATAGATTATGTACTGCAGAAAAATTGTAAAAGTACACGGAATGCAAATTAAAGGAGCATAAGGAATGCTGCACTGAATTCTGCGATCCCATTCCTGATAAATTCCCAATCAAGGTATAATTGGCATCGCCACTCAGTTAAATTCCACATACCTCTTCGTTATTAAACGTCTATTAAGCATTATCAGAAATTATCCGCGCGTAATTCGTGAAAAGTAACGTTTCCGATCCAGGAATGCATAGAGTGATACGTACGCAATTCAAACGTTCACCGAAACGCTCGTGGTACTTGAAAATGACATTTTACCTTTGAAATGAACTCCGTGCATCGTAATTGCACAAATGCACTCCTTACCGTACTGAATAATTTCGCGAACTCTCGATAATATTAAACTATAGAGTAAATGGAAAGAGCAGTCCCGTTAAACTTCGCCAAATAGCCCAATGAATATTCCTTTCCGTAAATTTTTAAACGGGAACAACTTTGCGAGTGCAAAAATGAAAGCTTTCGCAACCGACAAACGCATGGTTTTAAACCGTCGACGGGCGTCCATTTTCTCGGAGTTCAAATGCGACTAAATTTCGATAAAAGCTCGCGAATCTAATTTAATTTGACGCATTATCAGCGTACACTGCATTAAATGTCGTACATTAAATATTTCGCTTCGGCAGTGGCTGCGTTCTATGGAATTCCGACGAGTTTTATAGGGCACGTGGACGTCAAAATCGGTGATACGTCGAGCGGGAAATATTCGGAAAATAAATGCCTTTCAAACTGCGAATGACAACTCGGTCAAGGCATTTGAGTAAATCATAAAGTAAATTATTTGGGACTCGACGGACTACGTATGAAAAACGTATATCCAATCAAAAGAAAGAATGAATCGAATTTGCGATTTGTCGTCGTAATTTTCGTGCGAATTTTACGTGATCAGTAGAGTAGCTATTCGGAATATTACCATTAGGGATAAAATGCGAATATAAATCGCTATGATGTTCCTTTTTGGGAAAACAAATTGACAGTATAAATGCATATTCAATCGATTGGAAGTGGCTGGAGTCCCAAAATAGAATCATATTACTTATTCAAGTGAATTATAAGTTGATTATATATGAAATTACGTAATTTATAAAAGTTTTTTTAGATGTAAACCTGAAAAAGAATTTTGCGTAAAATAAATATTGGAATATCAATTCTCAAGTATAACAAGAATTCCTTGCTTCTTACGTATCTGATTTTGTCGTTAAGTTTGTCAAAAACAGTGATTTAGTATAAAGCATAAGGAAACACTTTAAAAGTAATCTCGAACGATAAAAACAAAAATAAAGTAGATAAATAGAAAAATAATGCTTATAAAATATATATATACGATTCTTTCGTTGATTTCGAAAGCCTAAGCAATAAAATTGAGATAGATTTCGAGCCGAAGCAAGGTCATGAATATCGAATGCAAATTGTTCGCAAATGATAGTATTTCTAAAGACGGAGATAGCGTCTATGGAGATAAGACGAAGATACATTGGCCTATAACTTTACCGAATTGGCTTTCTGCGATTAGATTCCTCGTCGCGATGTTCAGAGTGAAACTATTTAGAAAATGTACGGTACGTAAGAAAATTCCAAGGGGTTGATATCGCGTCTTCCAATCTCAATGAATCAAAAGTTGGGATCGATTTCAAGAGGGTGAGTTATTCATGCATAGCTGCGTCCTTGAGTCGAACACTCCGTAGGATAATCAATACGCTGCGATAATACTTGATAGTGTAGATGCATTTACGTATCATTACAATGGACAAATACTGAATGTACTTTGTTTCATAGGGCGGGATTAAGGTGTATGTGAATGATGTAAAGTTTATTATTAAATCAATTATTTAATATGTTGTTAAGAATATTAATAAGGACATCATTAAGTGTATTATTATACATATTATTAAGCATATTGTTAAGTATATCATTAAGTATATTATTAAGGAGTTCATTATGTATATTATTGAGTATATTATTAAATGAAGTGTATATATTTAAATATAAAGCAAAGCTGAAATAACTATAACCTATCCTTATAATCACGACTAAAATGTTAATCAAATCACTTAAATTCATTTATTGATCTAGAATCATTTTCAATTTAACAAAATCTCTTTATTCCGATTCTTTAATCTGAAAATCGGGAGTTATAACTTCGATCAGAAATCTTTCCGTCAAATGCGAAAACAATAGATTGAGATTGCTCAAACGAAACGTATTTATCTAGAATGAAACGGAGCATAAATCGCTGGAATTGATGGAATGGATAACGCACAGTGACAAGGCTATCTTACAACGTCTTAGAGAAAAGTCCGATGATTGTATTTCGCCCAATTTTATAAAGTTTAGAATAAATATCAGCGGAAAAGAACCCACCGTTTATCTTCGAGTATAAATAAGGTTGTCGTAGAAAATTGATGATAAGGCTAAATATCGGAAACTTGTATATAATCTTTACTTAGAGAATTTTAATAATATACCTATCCTAATACTATTGATGCGACATTTAGAATATCTATTTATAAAATTTATACTGAAGTTCTTTTTTCGTTGCTCTAGATGAACAATATAGGGTAAACTATGGTGCTTAAGTGGGAGTTGGAAATCAATGATACAATTCGTGTGAACATAATGAAATATTCATTTTGATGGATAGAAATGAATATATCATTACCTTGATATTCATTGCGTGTGTAAGAGTATAAAAGAATGTGTGATTTATTTATATTAATTTTTTATTAAATCTTTATTAAATCTTATAAATATTGGTTAAGAAAGACAGGATTGTAGTTGTCTTAAATATATACGAAAGAATTTGAAATCGAACCAATCAACTCATGAAAATAAATTAATTTTAAAACGATTCATTCCTTTCTTGATCAAACGCAAGAATCTTAAAAATATCTCTGAAAATCTAAACAGAGATACTTTTTGCTCCTTAATTATAAGGTACGAAGGAATTTTATATTTTCCTCTCGAAAGCTTCAATGTATAGACGCACAACCGCCTTTCAACAGGTAATTTTTTCACGCGATCGGCGATTAATCAAAAGGATTCGCCTCTCGGATTTATTTTAAAAAGAATATAGAGAGAAAAGAGAGTACGTTCTTTTTCATGAAATAGACCTACACGAAACTACACTATGCATAGAACACCGTAATAGCGATAAGTCAGGAATCACGCACATTTACGTATCGATCTATCGATACAGAATTAAATTATCTCGGAACAATTATCTCGAAATCTCATTCGATTTAAAAAAAAGATCGATTCCTCTCGAGAAACAAAAACGGTACGCAATCCGCATAACTGTAGATGAATCAAGGCTCTCACTTCGACATACTCCGCCGACCAGTGGCCTCAGAAATTAAACTCGACCCCCGGAATCGAATCGCCCACACTTTTTTTTATTCGGGACCGAGGGATTGCTTGCCGTGTCGTTATCTATCGAACAATGCGGCTTTTCTCGCATTCATCTCAGGTGAGTGGAAGGAGGGATTGCAAAAAAGGTAAACAGAGATATCGTGCAGGCTTTGACGAGTCGGAATAGATAAAGGAAGTGAAAGGAAGAGGTCACTATTCGTTTGACACTCCTTTCTGGGCGTGGATCGATACCTGGGCTGTCTTGTGGACTGGGGAGATTGATAGATAATCGCCATTGTGTCTCTTCCATATGATCAATGGTGGACTGGAACAAAGGATTTGGCGGATTTGAAAGAGAGGAAACTAATAGGAAGGTATACTGAATGGGCTGAAAAGGAGATGACAGAGGGAAGTGAGCTTTTGAAGCTATCTGTAATGGTTAGGGGTAAAATGAACCGTTACGAAATATCCAGAGCTAATTCACCGTTACTGTGGGAATACAATCACAGGCTCTATTTGTCTACACTTATCTCGCTTATTGTTGTTCCCCTGGTGATGCTCTCGGGTGGTTAAATTATATATGACGTGGAGGTGTTGAAGGTGTCATTGCGTGAAAATTCACGGGTTAAATGAAAGGGAATGTACGGACTTCGGAAAAGGATAACAGGACCGGGACTCGAACACGGGTCTCCCAATGTCTACAAAGTTTTGTTGCAGTGATCCAAAATTTTCTCGCAAGAATGCTCATAGACTAAAGCAGCAGCTAGAAATTGGTATAACCAGGTTCGATTCCCTTTTCTCTCAGTTTTTTGTACGTCTATTTATTCATGGGAAATTATAAATAGCCTTGTAACAATTTTGTAGAAGGAGAGAAATATATAGACTAGATTGCATTCGAAATATTATCAATTATCGATTAAAAAACCGCAAAACTTAAGTAAGGATTGTCATGAATTTAAAATTAAGTCTATGAAATAAAGAACGATAAAATCTCGTATCTCTAATATTTGTTACCCTTTATGGGTAATTTACAATAGTAAAAGTTATTTGGATCACTTTTATATTTTTCATCAAAATATATTGTACATCACCAAAAATATATGTTAACCCGATATTTTTTCTGCAAGTAGTTTTCTTTAAGAAGTCTCCTTAGAAAGGTGATCTTTTTCTAGCTCTTTAAATCTTTTTCTTGCGTAGTTATGTCTCTGCAACTAGGTTTACAATCCTATCTTCAAAATAATAATAGAAACTATAGTAACCAAATCGAATTCCATCTTTTAACTTCGTCTTTTTATCAGATAAACGAATCGAAAGAAAATAATTGCCGCAAATTGCAAGTTACGACAGAAACAGTCCCGTATTGAACAACATCCCAGTTAAACCAAAGTGCCTCAATCACTAGAGACCGTATCGAGTTTATGAATCCAAACGTAAACTGAAAAATAAATGCACAAAGCATCAACGATGGGAGTGCATTCGAATGGTAATCTCTCAATCAATAAAAGCCTTAACGTTTCATCGATATTCTCTCGACGGAATCAGATTTTTCCCGTGGGTAGGCTACAAATCACGCTTTTGGAAACACTGCATTATACAGATTTTATCTTAACCGTCGTTCAATTAATCGAAGGAGGAAAAAGGGAAGCAATCGACGTGGGATCTCTTTCAGGAAAAAGGTTTTTCCCTCGTCTACCTCTCTCTCCGATAAATAAATCCCATACTTCCTTCTAGACTCGAAAAACTTTCATCGGAACATAATTAATTGCGTTTGTTATAGCTGTAAATTAACGAATTATTGTAAAAAAAACCCTTCTGAACCTGCGATGATAAAACCGGTTTTGTTACGAACGGCAATTTTTAGAGCTACCGAAGATGAAAAATTTACGAGGGAAACATTTTCAGATATATTTGTTTGTCCACCATTAAAAATCCCGGACGAAGACATTAATTATTTAAATATGTATACGCGTGAAATCGGTCGTAAAACAGTATCGTATTAACATCAATCATTGACGTTTTTAGTGACGAAAAGGATTGTTAATTGTATATATAGTGACCAATTAATAAAAGAAATTTATTTTAACATTCGTTTTCACTATTGACATATTATTATTTTATTTCGTATTAAATTACGTGTAGCTAAAACTATCAAAGTTGATTATTCATTAATTATTCCTTTTGTATTGTTTTTGATGTGTGATTAAGGAATATTATCATTGATAATAACTCAGGATTTAAATGAAACGGAATTAAATATATCGTATCAAACAGCTTTATCAGTTTTATTAGACCATTAATTAAAACTATTTATAATTATTTGCAATTAAAGAGACAATATTCGTTGTCTTTTTTTCTAAAGACGTACACTTTCGACTCGAAAAAGTACTAATATTGTCTCTTTAATTGTACGTGATAGATTTACTCCACATCTTGCCTAATTCTGTGAACTTCATAGTTATAATTAATTCCTTCAATGACCTTATAAAAAGATCTACTCCTAGAGTTCAGTTCGCATAACACACCTATGTCCACGCATACCAACGTACACGGCGTGCGTAATGTAATTAAAACGAATCCGGTGCGTCGAAACGTAGGCAGGTCTTGCTTTAAGATCCGCAGCGGTGGTGTATTTTGGATAAACAAGAGGGAAAGAGAAAGACATCGAACGCGTGGGAATGGAGAAGGGACATTCCTTTCCCCAAGGATCTTCTTCCCGCACCAAAAATCACTCCCTGCTCTGCCACAAACACAAGCCTCGCCTGCCCTTTCTCCATGACAACAATGCCTGTCTCTCCCTTTCCTTCAGCCCGCGAATGCCTCTCATTCTACCGGTTTATCCCGGCTTCTCAAAACGCCGATGACAATGAACGCTGTTTCCCTCTTGCTGCGACGGGCGCATTGTAGGTGGGCTACACCTCTCGCCGTGTCAAAGTACGACCGACCCTAGGAACTTGGCGATAAGGGAAGGTTACTATTCGGGGATGCACAAAGAAAGTTTTAGACCTCTTCGAATGATACCTTCTACGTCTACGAGGGTTTTTTTTTAAGTTTTAGGTGTGATCATTATGAGGTGAGCTACGAGAAGAAATGGATCGTGTGTATGCTTTAAGGGGGAAAACGAAAGTGAAAGACGTGTGTTATGCTCTGAGTGGGGACTATGACTTTAATTCAATTTTAATTGTAATACTAAAAGGTTTCCTTTTTCTGTGGGTGACTTAAACTTTAGGTTTTCTATATTATTTTTTCAGATTCTCATATATTTATAGCTGAATTGTCTTATTTTTTAATTTTATTTGCGTAAAAATTACTGTCAAGTGAATTGAAACAGTACAGATGTGTACAAAAATTGAAATGATAGATTGATTTAAAATCGCAATATATTATAGCAAAGTTCACGAGTAGGTATTTGTGTTATTCCGCTGAGGATAAAATTTCTTCAAAGCAACTCACCGGATGTTTGCAGATCTGGTTTTGAGTCTAGGAAACGATAGACTTATTTTCCCAACGTTAATTTATCCTATCTTAATTCTATGATTCATTCACGAGGGTCAATCATATGACTGTCAAAGTTCAAAAAGCAATGATTGCTTTATTGTATACTGAGGCCTATTTTCTATTTCTGGAGATGGGATAAGACCTGGGTTCGAGTCCCGGTAGTTTCGCTATTTTTTACGTCTGTCCAACCTTCATCCTCGTTCTTGCTCCACCTCGAGATTCCTCCCAAGGACATTGAAAAATCTCTAATATCTCTCACCAATGTTAAAGGGTGATGTGTTCCCGTAGCAGTATAATGTGTGATACATTCACTTCACGTCGCAGAGTGTTCAAATTCCCGAAGGAATATAAAAAAATATTAAGGTTCATGACAAAATGATTGAACAATTCATTACTTATTCATTCACTGTGATCACGAAAAAATGTAATTTAAATTAAAATATTAAAAGTTTAAAGGAATATTGAGGGTTGAGGATTATTACCAGATTATTGATTACTATATAGATTTATAAAGATCAAAGTTAAAACAGAATAAAGGGATGATGTTATCCTGATTAATGTATCATTATTACAAAGGTTTGGCTGCAAATGGACTGTTAGCCTGGTGGTTCCATTATACCTATATGTTAGGTATTTATTTCTACTAAATACAATATTGATTACTGTAGTTGGAAAAAGGATAAACTATCTAATATACTGTTTAAAGATGATTTGTTTCAGATTAAATGTAAAGTACAATCTTTCTGAAATGTTTAGTGTTTTATGGTTCATTCCATTCTAAGACGCCATGTTAATTAAGAATATTCAGTTTTTATTGTTCTTTTTCACCTAGTGTTATTTTAAAACATGAATTTCTCCGGTCTCTGAATCGATTTTTCAAATCTCTTTCTTTCCTACCCTTTAACACCTGCGATTGTATAGTAAAAGCAACGTAGTTGAATAATTCTTTATATTTTTTTCCATTTTTCCATCTTTCTCTTTGTCTTTAACATTTTAGCTTTAAAAAATTTTAAGATTCAAGCCTTTAATCACGTTTCCTATTTCACTTAAACAAATTTAGTGTAGATTCATATGAGGGTAAATACACAGGAATTAGTTTAAGAAAATCAATGAATGTGGAGCATTATCGTAATATTACAATAATAATATTACAATATCTTTCCTCTATCGTTATTTTTATGAACCATTTAGGAGTAATGATCTTTGTTCTCCATATCTATTCGATATTTATATATTTAGTTATATGTTTATAAGGATTATCCGTAAATTCATTTGGCTCTATACGATATATGCGAAAGAATTCATCCACAATTTAGGTATCCACAATATCACAGGAAACGACACAGGATACCAAAACTTTTCTCATATACCGATCAGTAAACAGACTTTATATATGGACATAAACGAACGTGGAAGCTGGATCTAAATAATTTGCTAACTTCAATACTTTCACTTCTGTCATTGGAACGCATAACGTAACGGGTAAACTCATATCGACGTAACCAGAAACGAACTCAAAACTCGTTTATTCCCATTCCTTACCCATTCGGTTCGAAATACGCAAATACTATACACTTTATCCGTTTATCGTGACGTACGAAACTTTCCCATCAGAAACGCGCGATATATATTCTCGTTTCGGAATATGCGGACCGAAACCAATGTCTCCGCGGACTGCCCCCCCTTGACGTGCCCGATTGCTCCCAATCGTACCTTTCCCTTTTTCCTAACGTTCTTCCGCAAATAGAAGCGGATAAACATCCGAATAATTCCGAGAAGTCGGCACTGCGGCCGCTTGATATCCGGAAGGGGACGATAAATTACGCTTGGAAAGATTTCGGGGAAAAATACATGGGAAACGAAGAGCGTGGCCTTCCCGCGTAGTCCACCGCGCGGGGGTAAATAAAAATCCCGCAGGAAACGTTATATGGAACACGGGCGTCGATTTACTATCCCTTCTTGTCTAAGAGAAATTGTGAGGATAAAGGCGTCCGGAGTTGGATGTATCGATCTGCCCAAGAGAACAGATACGTAGCTGTTTTTCCCGAAGAGCTCAATGAATCGGGTGTGAGAGATATTTTTTTTTTGGTGGGTGCTGATAAGGAATCTGACCGGCCGATGGGTGGGTATAAATAAGGGTGAAATATAGTACGTGAGTGGATAAATAAAGGAATTTAGATAAGGCGTGTGTAATATTAACTGCCTAAGATTTCGGATACTTAAATAGAAAAAGAAATGAAACCTTAGTTGTAGTTGATTTTCTATTTAGGATATAATTTGATAAAGTTACAGGAGTCGTTGCTCAATGTGAATTACATTCGTTGCTAAGGTAAATTTTATTTTCTAAATAAGCTTTTTGTCACGTAATGTCACGAAGTATTGCTTGTTTTTTGTGGAGTTTATTTCGAAGTGAATTTGGAGCACAAGGTTCTGATAGACTTATCAAATAGGTATTTCTTATAAGCTTTGTATACTTCCAAATTTACAAGTGCTGTAAAAACAGGGTTGTCACTCAAGTACGACACGTAACAGTTTCTCGTAAGACTTCATTGTTCATTAATACAAGGACTACTGATGAACCTTAATAGTATTGATATAAGAAATAGGTACTTCACTTATATTATTAAAATATATCCTTATTTTAAAATATTAACCTACGGTAATAAAAAATTGATTATTAATTTAAAATATAAAAATTATTAAAATATAAAAATTATTGATAATATGACGAGAATCTAAAACAATAATTCTTGGTGCATAGCATCTTATTTCAAAGTACGTGTGGAAGATAAGAAAAGAATTCATTTCCCGGATTAGTATAGCTTTGAGTGTATGAAGCAAGTGAAAGTTTTATATATTCCTAAAGGAAAGTAATAAAATGAAGCTAAAATATAAAATAAATATAAGCTTAGGCAATTTTTGATTAATAACTAGCTATATACGACTACGGTTCTGGATTGTACACTTTTTTGAGCCTATACTGTTTCCAATTTTCACATAACCATAAGGTAGAAGGTGTATAGTGTAATATTCTAGGGGAGTTTCACTTTTTATCGACCTGGAACCGAATTATGTAAATCACATACCAATATCTACGTCCATATAGGTATCCTACGAGCCGCATTTTGGCAAGCGACAGGGGGGGGGGTTCAAGCACCTCGAATCTATTTACCTAATGGATTACTCTCGTGTATCTATCTAATATCGTTTCGTTCTGACATCCATAGTATCCCTTATTTCATCCGAAAGGTAAATATTACGGGAAAGTCGCATCATATCCACGTCTTCTGAGAAAGTGATTTCTCTGAGTATATTCAATAAATATAACCTTCGCGTTGGTCATTCATATTCTAGTGATTCCTTTCCCGCAACCTTAAGCATTACAGATAAGCTCACCAATATTTCATTGCAATGTTATACGAAATGTGTCGCTTTAAATTGAGTCTTTACTTATCCAATGATACAACACGTATTGGCAGGATCCTATACACTATATATATACTCAAGGTGTGGCCTGACTTACGCACAGTTACATCAATCGCGGACTATTTTTTCTCTCTTCCAATATCAATTATAACCATAACACACACGTATTCTTTTCTCGAGTAGACATATAGTTCGAATTAGAGTTTAACTATCCTCGACTCCAACACGAGAACAAAATCTCATACTCTATGATTTGTAGAGCGTTAGGAACGTCAATTCACTCGAAAAGGTCAAAAATAAAAGAAAGGCAGTTACATTGAAGTGCAATTGGAAATCGAACGTTAGGTAGAAGATACAATCGCTAAGACGCTTCCTCTGGGAACCAGTTTCGAGATTCCCACCACTATCAGTTTTTGTCTTATTTTTTTCATTGCCTTTGATGCACGAGATTCTCGCAAATGACTCCTTTTAATTTGTTCCTTTAATAGTTTAAAGATTACGAAACGTACAAATGGTCTCTTATTTGATCCACCGAGGATTTTTAGGAATCGTTTCAGATCCATAATACATTATAAGATTATAGTCTATGAAATACTGGTACTGAAAAGACTTTCAATGCTCCTATTACGGAAATCAGGTTAGATTGTTTTGATCTATTTTACATATACCACACAGGCATTTACTTTTTGGATAATTACTGTCTGGTACACTAATCAACAACGGACGTTCACTAAATACCATATACCATGGGTGGATTTTTTCCTTCTCAGCCTGGATGTGAACGCCGAGGAATTGAAATTAGGTGTTGCATAGAAGAAAAGGAAAGCATATCCCTGGTACTTGAACTCAGGTCCCCTACTTTCTGACAGCTGAAATAGCCATCATCACTACACCATCATGTCGTGGCAATTCCTATCGTTTAGTTAACGAAGATAGGACCTAGGTTCGAGTTCCGGAAATTATTTGTTTTTGACTTCTGTTAAATCTTGTATTCAGTCACACGAAGTTATTAGCGCAAAGTCATTTAGTTAGCCAAGGTAGGACATGGTTTCGAATCCAATGAATGTCTTTATTTTTCACTTCTGTTCAATCGTATTCATTCGCACGAAGTTATAAGTACTAGGTCATTTAATTAACGGAGGTAAGACCTGGGTTCGAGTCCCAGAAATGATTTACTTTTTACTTCTGTTATATCTTGTATTAAAATCGCAGGAATTCTTAAGTTCTAAGTCATTTCACTTTTCCTTCACAATTTCTTAGCACGTCCTTCCGCCATTCTACCGCATCAATAGCTCCCCGACTGCAAAAACACTCCCCTCCCGCTTCCGCCGTAAATCCCTCACTCCAATACGACCCGAGGATATTTAGCAGTGCTTAACAGTCCGTTAAGTCGGAGGGGTCAACTATTGGAGTGCATCTCCTTTCCCATGAGACCGCCGCTCGGCGACTGGATGTTGGTAGGTTGATTTTTACCGGTCGAAGTCGGTGTTATCGGCATTAAGCCCATTTATTTTCCTCACGGTTCCTTTTCTTTCCGTCCTCGGGGAATTCAATGCATCGTCCTCATTGGTGGGGATCCCGCCGATGTAGCAAACGGATTTTGCTCCTCGGGGAGAGGGGGTTGCGGGTTGGGGGAGGTAGTGGGTGTTTGTAGGGGGAGATATTGGGGTTGTGGAAGGGGAAATAGGGGCGTGGTGGTGTGGGGGAAATTTCCAAGTCGGAAAGTAAAATCGCAGAATAAGAGGTAAAAAAAAATCCAAACGGAAATTCAGTGGAAGATTGGGGTGGGTGGGGTTGATGAAAGGAAAGAAGTGAGGGTATTTCGACCCAATCGACGCAGCACGATTTGTAAACGAGCCCCCGCTGTGTAATGTAACCGTGAAGCCTCATTTAACACGAGCTCCAAACATTTTGTGCCGCGGAAATCACTCGAGTTTAATTGATTGCCACCGACGGGAAATGGATTTCTCAGTTTCCTGATGATTGGAGGTTTCTCTAAGTTACGCGATGGAAGAATGCGAAAAAAAATACAGCGTGATTTTAATTCAAAGCCCACAGAAAGAGTGATTATTTATCGGACTATATTTTCAGGAACATCGATCGGTGTAGATAGACACGTGTACTTTAATAAAAATTCAATTTTTGTGTCGTAAATCTTTTTATTTTACGTAAACCTTTTGATCCGCAGGGAATCGCGTATTTAGTACGTAAAATCACGACCGAATGGGTTCGTGAAACCGTGGAGGTTTCACGAGAGAAAAATGGGGCTGAAAAGTGTCAATTAGCTGGCTCACTCGTGCGCGAAAGGCACGGAACGGCTAGGAGAACAAAGATGACTATTTGTAGACGTGTTCTCATGGCTGTCTTGTTATGCAGGAGAAAACTTAAGCGGCCGTGGAGAAACTCAAAGGAGATCCGAGTGCAGCTCGAGTTGATTAAATGAGAAGCATGTACGGAAATAAAGTGAAGGGATAAGGGGCTTAGTATTTTAAGCATGAATGAATGTCGGGTAAAGCGCGGAGAGTTCGCGACAAGGGAATGTGTTACAAGGGATCCGAGCTGTCGAAAGAACGAGTAAGACATCGCGTGTAAATACCTACGGAAAGATAAGCTACGAGGTGATGAATTTTGAGGGTCTTAGGAAATGTTATCGTTTGATTATGGAGATCAAAATCTTTGGTTTATACATCGCGGGTATAATGTGGATAGATTTGAGAGAAATATCTTAACTGTGTATCTTAACTGATTAGATGCTAATGTTGGATCCTTAATCTTAATATAAATAATGGCTGTCCAGAAAATTATTCGGTTTACCCACATGATAAACTAAATATCGTTCTTTATAAAAGAACATAATTGATTGATATTTCATGGAAAATTCCACCATAGGAATGTTAGTTTTAATCGTAGAACAGTCATACGTATGTATTTTTAATCTTTGAATAAGATTCTTCAATAATATTTTCATATTATTAGGCTATATTTATGAATAAAATAATTATAATACACGAGGATTATTTTATATTTTTGCAGACTGAAGGAGAGAATGGTTTTATTATTATAGTGCTATTAATAATTCCTTACGTGGATTCAGAATTTCATAACATACGAAAGCGAAGTTTAAAAATGAATAATTAATGAAAAGTTTCTATGAATTTGGCACTGAATATAGAAAAATTTAATATCAATTTGTAAAAGATGTAAGTTTTTACTTAATCATACTTTCAAACATAAAAAGCGCGATCTTTTACGTTCTTGCTATTTTCAAATATTCCGCCGGTCTCCCACGAACGCAATAGCGCCATGTAAAAGGTGCTCTAAATAGAATCGCGTTCTCCCGGACACAGCTCCTCCACTGTCACCTAATTGCTCTCGGCCGTTTTCATATACGCGAATCGCTGGCGCTGGGAAATGCGGGGGCAACAACAACTCTGCAATATCCGCGATAAATAGTCCCATCTAGCACTCTCCGCATCATTTGATTTACGAGATCAAATAAACTTAATATCGAATTCAGCGGGGAGTAGTAGCGGGGAAGCCGATTGGCTGATAAACCAGCGGAAGGTTTTAATTAATAGACTCGCTCGGATTCTATAACTCTCCGCGAACTATTTCGAAGCCACTTCCGCTCCGGAAATCTAATATCTTAATTATAATCCACCATCGATTACGCGGGCTTCGCTCCCTTTTAAATTAGATTGCATATCACTTCTTTCCCCGCCTTTTTCATCTCTTTCGTTCACCCAAACCCTCGTAAAATCCTATTTTTATCCTTGGAGAAATCCGCTCACGCCAACTCCCCGCCCCTCCGGCACATACACAGCCTCTCTACCTGTAAACCGCCCACCGCAAGAAGCCGTTCCTCCACTTTCTGCATACGTTTTTGCTCCCTTTATTAATGCATAACCTCCATTAGGTAGCACACATCACCCCTTGTCTCGCGTAATTCCCCCCTCCTTCAAATCAAATGCTTACTCCGCCGACTTCCACAACTCTTATCCAACGCTTTTATCCGCCCCAGCCATTTTACTCGAAAAAAACTTAATTGAAACCGAAATGTTTTATTATTTTTTTATTTTCGTTATGCCTGCTCGTTCTTTTTCCTGCGCTCGAGCAAGTTCCACTCCTACCAGAGCTCAATTAATCCCTGTCTCGCCATTTCTATTTTCTATCGTGTTTTTTTTTTTTTTTATTTTCGAGCCCCGCACGGACTAGTGTTGTGCCCCTTCAATTTTTCTTGCGCCGCTCAATTTTGAGCTCGGTCTCCTTCCGCCCGCGGGGACTCCTTCCGCGGTGGAATTAATGAAACATCCGCGTTGCAGGATTCGATTTAAAAGGAAGCGCGAATTTCATTAGCCCATATCGAAAACATCGGATTAATCATTTCTGATTAAGGTTGGAGTCTTTGAGGGACGTTGCGGAATCGATTTTGTTTGCGGTGCCGGAATTTTATTTAAGACGATTTCAATCAGAATCACAGACGTTCGTATTCTTTTTAGGAAGGTTTCCGTTTGCGAATTAAATAACCTTTATTACGACTTTAGGCTTGGTTTTGATGCGTCCTGATACATTTTGCTATATTTGAGAGGTTAATTATTTTGCAAAAGTACGTTCTAGATTTAATATATTTCGGAGGAATTGAGAAGGAAAACAATGCTGCAAAGTTTTAGAACACCCTAGTTCAAGGCACATCCAAATAAAGACTGAAAGCATGTCAGTTGCAAGTAATTTATATAGTTATGTATTTCATTATAAATAAAATGGCTGATTTTCTATCGTGGGATATGATTCATAAAAATATAATTTCTATTTCAATCTATCAGTAAGTTTAAAATACCTGATGGAGTGATTTATAATTTACCTTTTATTATTTACTCGTTTCAACTTAATAACTTCTTAAGTAAGCTCGCATTACAAAAAGTTTACAAATGTAAAGGTATTTATGGGTTGCGATTTTTATTCCTAGAATTCGAAGAACTTCTTCAAACGCAAAATCCTTCTTTTTTAGAAAATAGATCGACAAAAATCTTAAAAAGAAACTTTCTTGAAAAGAGTTACTTTCCAGGACTTGACTTTCGTAACTCCAATTTTATTTCGCACAAACGATGGCTACAAGACATATTTTTGAACATTCTAAAGCTGTTTTCGAACTTCATCCAAGCACGAGAAATGTAAGCTATAAATAAAAAAATATTTCGCGTTACACGTTCCTGTTATAATACGGTTATTTTTATCCGTAAGAACACGTAAAATAAAATCATTGTCGAAAGTTAATACCAAATCTGTCTGGTACACGTAAATAATTGCAATTGAAATCAATATCACCTTGTAGTTAGCTCGTAATTAACACAAAATACGATAGGAGCAAATGAGAGAACGTGTTAACCCTAACACTGATAATCTATTGCTAAATTTAATCGCACACTGACGCGAGGAAATCTAAACTCGGCTTCTCAAGCCGCTGCGGTTAAAAATCCTTCACTCGTGCACTCTCGGCAAGAGAATTCAGCGCGGGATTGAGTCTGGAACCTAGATTGAATCCGGCACCAACCACCTTTCCAATCTGGAAGGTAACTCAAGACGTCTTTACAGAACTCTGTTTTCATCTGTGCATAGATTGCCACGCCGTCTTTCATTTGCACTCAATTTGGCCGACCTTCGTTGAGAACCTGCAGCAGATGTGGCCTCGCACGAGAACGGGTAGCGGGGGGGTTTTATTATTAAAAGCGTGGATTCGGGAGTTTTTTCCAACGTGATTCTCTCTCTTTGCACGCGTGTCCGAGTCGAAGAAAGATCCCATCGATCGACTCTAATAAGGGGTTCGAAACCGTCCGATCGTAAACAATCCTTTTTTTTACGTCCAAGAACGGACTGTTTTCCGATGCGACCTCACCCCGCCTCTCGGCTGGAATTATGGGACAGGATGACGACGCCTGTTTGACCAAGCTTTTAATTCTCCGGATCGGAACTGGAGGGCGTAGGAAAAGGGCTGCGGCATTGTGTGGTTGGCGGCATTGTCTGATAAGTAATAGTCCCGGAGGCCGGTTTTCGGATCTCAGTCGCCGCCGGCCGTCCAAATGGGTGGAGATGAGGAGTGAGGACTTGATGAAGGGTGAGGAGTGAGGTAATATTTTTTTACGTTGCGGATTTGGATGCAAATGTTGGAAAAATGCATTTTATGAACGAATGCATTCATCGATTAATGGATGAAAATTCGTTTCTTGATGGTATTTGATGAACAACGGATTCATTGCCGATGTCTAACAAAGTTAAATTTTCATAAATTTCTTCGAAAATATAGGGATATTTTATAATGAAATATTTTATTGTTAATTTTATATAAAATTTCCTATCCTTCATTTAAACGCCTTAAGAGACAAAATTATTTCTTATTTATTATATGGAAGAAGTATATCAACTTAATAAAAGCATTACAAACTTCATTACGAATTCATTTTGTTGACTTTATGTTGATTCGATTTATTTCTTCAATGCGCATTAAAAACCTTTCGGTATTAACAATTAATATTTGAGGTGATAAAATGTAATCCTTATCGTTGTATCAGCTTAGATGTGACATTTATTCAGCTCAATTTATATCCTTTATATTCGACAAGATACTTCCCTTTAAATTATCCTCAAATAATTGAATATCTGCTTTTCTTTCTTTGATATATACTGTGAGTTTGAACCACACAAAAATTTTAGCGAAATCACAAAAATTTTAGCGAAATCAAGCTTGCAGATAATAATGACTATATACGTATTTAATACACTGTTTCGCGTGATTCAATTTTGTAATAGACCAAATTATAATCTTATAGATGATCATATTCTTTCGTTAAGATTTGTGAACTGTCGTCAATTGTAAATGGTATTGTATTTTATGAACGTAATATATTATTAGTCTAAGTTTTACTGTTTTGTTCGTGTTTAAGCATCCATAGCTAATTATCAAATTGAAATTATTAGTTAATTATTATGAATGAATTTACCGACATTCCGAATTCGCCAAAATATTTTCGCAAACATCTCTCCCTCATAAAAGCGCAAAACATCGGGTGGTAGTAAGTGATAGTATCCCAGGCTGAAATCACTCAACTATCCCCTCGGATTATGCATCACATCAGCGCGAATTAAATGAAAAAAATCTCTCTAGAGCATGTACATTCCCTGGACCAATATCTCGGCAAATACATAAACTCAATGTTTCCAGGAAAATCCGAGTACGGAATTGAAAGAAAAATGGCAGCAGCTGGAAAGGTAACATCTTGCGATTTTACCGCAAACAAAGAATACGCTTAGCCCGATGTCTCCCCTAATCTTTCGTCCGTGCATTTGTTTATGCATACGCAAGCATCGATGCATAAGAAATAACACGGAATGGAGAGGTCATCCGAGCTTACATGGTCCCGAAGACTGAAAAATAACGATGATGAAACACATATCCTTCAAAATACGTACGGCTTTAGCAAGTCTAAACGTTATTCTCATTTTCATGTGTTTCTGAAACGATTCGCTGTGTCCATCTCTATGAGGGGTGTTAAAAATATTCTATTCTCCTTCGTCATTAAGTACAGTATGTGAATGATATGGTTCATTTGCCTTTAACAGGGTTTTCGTCAAAATAAAAGGAATAATTTCTTTAAGAAATCTAATTTTTGTTCTGAATTCATGTAATGGAATCAGAAGTTTTGTTAAATTTCTTGCTTACCTAAAAAGGCCTAATTCTCATCTTTAATACTTAATAATTTCATTGATTCTTTTTACGTTTACGTATAATTTTTACTTGTCCTTCGAGCGTATTTTCCGCGAAGTATGTCCATTGTTGCAACCGTATTTTACGTCGTAAATAACGTGCTCGTTTTACTCTATAACGGTTAAAATAGAGGGGTTACTACTTAATAGTATATAAAGAATAGATTTATAGTATATAAAGAATTGATTTTGCTAATAAAAACGGAAGAGGGAATTTAATACACGAAAATATATATGCACTCCCTATTGCCAGATATATTGTGATGAGAAGAAATTCATATTCTGATACACTCACAGAAGGGCATGTGATCGTAAATTATGAGAGATCGAATATTATCTATTTATTACGCAGTTAGATGTTATCGAATTAAGCTGTAAATACATTTTGTTGAAATCAAGGATATTATTAAGTTTGAGATACCAAGATCTCATTATATGTTGAGTTTGGTTGTATAATTGCTGCTCATAACAATATATAATACATGGAAGAATTATTATAGATGAATATTACAATTTTTTGCGGTTGTTGATATGCGGATTCTGAGTCTAGCAAGGACATCTGGGTAAGGTAATTTTTCCGAGACCCTTAAAAGAGGATGTAGTAGATTCTTAAACAAACACCTCACCTTTCCTAAAACCCTTACGTTATCGCGTAACGACCCCAATTATAAATAGGCACCTTTTAAAAAAAACCGCAAAAAATTAGCATCTAATCTTTGATATACGGATTAGAAAACATCGCTAGAAAAAAGTTCGCAATATGTTTCAGCCTCTATCTCTGTAGGGGATTTAAAAAAAAACTTTTAGAGGTTAAAGCCTATAGGACCAACGGTATTAGGAACATCTTCCCGTGGCGTGCTCGTCGGAGCGGAAGATGCACGAAACAGGCGGTTACACGGGTGTTCCCGCACGCACGAACATACGCCCTATGATAAAAAGGCGTTAAGGAGAGTATATACGGACTTTTGTTTCCCTTGATCCCTGTGGTTCTCTGCATCGAAATGTCCTCTGTTTTCCGGAGAGGACGCCAGGGGGCAGGCGGGTGGACCACACACGCCCTCGACTATGGCAAGACCGCAGGTTCTGCAGAACTCAGCTGTTCCCGTGCAGAGAGGGATTATGAACACATGCGGCAACTTGGTCGCTAATAAGACCGGATCGAAAATATGAAACGATTCACCCAGATTAAAACGCTACACCGCAGACGAGCATCCTCGGTTTTTACTCGTTTTCTCCGAATGCGCCCTCTTTATTCGGAGAATTAAGAATGCTCGCGAAGGCCGCGTTTAATTGGTTGTTGCATTATTAGCCAAGTGGTGGTGTAGGTTTCTGTTCGTCCCGAAGTGTGTCATTATGGATAATATTATCTAAGATTCTTGGAAGACCTTCAACGTCTTGGTAGTAACCTCCAGACCGGTATGTCTGCAAGGAATCATGAAATATGAGGGTGTTAATGGTTGATACCGTGTGCTTTCCGCAAGAAGAAAAACGAACTGATTTTTGTCTCTTTAAATTTTTCCTTTAATAGAATACCTTCTGCCATAAGACATCCAGAATTACTCTATCAGTAAATATAGCAGTTCCTGAACATTATTATTCGTAGTAGCAAACACGTATAAGTAAATGCAGAATTTCTCACGAGTATTAAAACCATCAGAAATTAAAATTTACACTTAATTTAAGACGATGTTTATTCAAGAAAAGAGTTGAAGTTCAGTCGATAAAACAAAATATTTATTAAGAAAAATGGTAGCAATTAAATTATAAAGGACATGATTCTTATATTCTATGCTTTAATTCTTTGATATAATGAAATATTGGAAGACTTACGTGTTTAAGTTTCAATTATTCAATTTATATGTATATAAAACGCATATGATCCACATATTATTAAATAATTCGAGTGATATGTCAATGATATCTTCTTGTATTTTACTGTAAATATATAATCATTTTGTTTTAAATAAGTTTTAAAATATATAAGAGAGAAATTGATATTTTAAAATGAAAGCATACGTATGTTAATGAAAAGTCATTTTAAATGGATGAATTTATACACATAGAAATATTGTGTGCTTTTGTTTATATTTGTGAAAAGTATTTGGATAAAATTTATCGCATTCAAATTTATACATTATATGATACTTTTGACGAATAACCACTGGAACGTGATGTACATAGACTATGTATTGCCGTTTATTTAACTTTCCATTCGTTAAAGTGGATCCCAATTCCTTATCTATCAGCCACGGGCAGTTTTTCACCTTGAATTTTGATTGGCCACTCTCGCAGTAAATAATTATATTCCCATCAAAAGGGATAAATGAAAAATGATGCGTATATTTGCGGGCATCGATTCATCTTCCACTTAAGCCAGCGTCAACGCCCGTTGTCGTAGCAGACTAATTAAATTTCCACTTAAACTCTCATCAAAATTAATAATTCAAAAACCCAATCATGAAGCCATAGTCCCCGACACCTAGGGTGGAAAAATATTCTTCTTTTTCGCTAATCTCATTAGCCTATTTATTCTAAGCTTATAATTGCGAAAAGCGAAAAAAAGAAAGCGTTTTGAAGTAACGAAACAATGACACTTTTTGATGAATCCATAAAATTTGATTTAGATTTTAAATTCATTAATTTAGGCTGGCGTATTAAAGTTGTCCGTGAACTTTTGCTGTATTTTGTATAATTAACCTATATTAGAATTTTTATACGGTGCACTTTGCTATACATCATAACGGGTTTATTATTTTTTCAAACTTATTTATTAAATTTATGCAATACTATTGTGTTATTTACATTTGTTTATCAAATCTATTCCTAATTCTATTATAAAAAAGTTGTATTTTTACATTAAGTATTACGGTTTTTAAATACTTTTATAAATAGAAAACATTTAACTATAGAAATAAGCCCGAATTTCATACAATTTGCCCTTTATGATAACGTATGAATTTCAAAGTTATGCCGATTTAGCATACGAAAATATTCCATGAATGAGGAACACAATTTTTATTATTTTCGGTTCCGATATATAAGATTTTAACTTAGGCGCTACATTTTGGAAATACGTAAAATATAGTAAGTCGACAAATGTTATCATTCTTCCATAGAAAGATGATGAAAGAAATATATATTACGATGGAAAAGAGAGCTTTAATACGTGTCTAGTAATTAAAAGGCGTTATTATATTGGAATATTGCTAGCATTGTCAGCAAAACTTTGAGACAAAACCACCTATTGCGTTGTATTTTCTGACGAAGCTGATACGACAGTAGCTGAAAACAAAGATTTACATACAGGAAAATTAGTGTTCGAATTCTATGTTTGTTTTATATTGTTTTATATTTTATTATTTCTATGTTAGTTATTCCCAGCATTTCTTTTGTGATTTGTCTATTTCGTTAATACTGCAGTGTGCTACTTTGAGGTAAACATACGTGAAATGTTTATCGAAATACTTAGTGGAAATGCTGAATCCATTCTAACTCGCAATAATTTTGGATAAAATAGAAACATCCATCACTTGTCATTTCGCATTTTGTCCCATTCCCCGGAGATTACCGGAATTTTTTTCGTATATAATGCGCAAAAAATGAAATCCCGTTCCCGCTCGAGATCGGCGCATTTTAAAAATCAGGGAAGGAACGGCGATGATAAAAAAATTGAATCCTTCGATACGCTTTGTTTCTGCGGCACTTTTTATGGCGAGATCATGTCCACGAGTTGCCTTTTTCGAGGTATAAATCAGAGGCGCCGTAATCCGAACAATAAATATCTCTTACGCTATGGACGGGCGTTCCGAGTGTAATCTCGGCGAAGAGGAGGGAACCATCGACGACAGTCCGTCATACGATTGTGCAACATTGCCGCGTAAATCAATTGCATCGATTTTAAATGTACGAGTCCAAGGTCGAATTTAAGGAGCATCAGGGAAGAGTCTTTTTGAATCGATACAATCGACACAAATCAACCGATTGAACTCGTTTCAAAAGTCTCTTCGTTTAATAGATCCGTGATTTTTACGTGTTTTGTTTTTGGATGTTTTCCTTTAACTTTTCTTTAAAGCGTGGTGGATTTTGGGTGGTTTGAAAACGAATATCATTGCATTTTTCCATATAGTTTCTCAGTGTGGTTGTGGTAGTGTGGAAGATTGATTTAAAATCCGTATGTTTATATTAAAATTTCATTATATTTTTACGATCTTTATATTAAAGTTTTATCACAGCTATAGTATTATTATATTATAGTATGATACTTATATTATAATATACACAGAGCAATACTTAAATAGGAATATGAGTCATCGGAAACTTCTTTTATATTATCATTTCACTATGGGAAAGGATCAAACATACTCCAATCATTATTCCTATTCTCCTTTTCACTCACACCCCAGTTATTGGATTCTACTTACTTCTTACTTCCTGTTCTTATACTTCTCTTACTTAGTTCAAACAACCTTCAACAAGCAATTCAACCTTCTTCTAATGGCCTAAGATATGTATTAAAGTATTCATAAGTATTCTACCTTAAGATTAGTACCTATTAATGTTCCATTACTATACATCCTAACCTTCAGGCTTTCAGTAGATTTCAGCCTGTACATCCATTGCAGAGAGAGAAGTCTATATCTCATTACGGAGTCGTATAGTTCATTCTTATAGTTACGCTAAAAGTATTAATTTAGTTTGTTTTTCTTATGCTACGAATTTATATTGGTTAAGAGATGAGGGTGTTAGTTGCCAATCAATGTAAGTTTGTTTGGGTCCAGGATGCTGGTAAAATTTCTTGCACTATTCCCGGAAAAAGATTTAGGATGGAACGAGGCCTTCCAGATGGTACTTCGGTCAACAACAAGGAGGAGGTTTTCCCTATCTTATCTCACACGTCCCAAATACCGTGGGCAAAAATTGCCGACGTAAACAAGGCACAAGTAGCTGATGAATTAGGATTTCATAACACCCATCGCATCATAACGTGATTTATTTCCGGATGATTTAGGCGAATAAGCAACCCCCATTTGATCATTCTTCGCCAATCATAATAACTCAAACTATTAAATTGCTGCATCGTGTAATAAATCAAACAAAGTTTCGGACGTTATCTTACGGATCTTGTGCAATCCTTCTTCAGCCGTCCCTTCCCATCTGCCGCTGCAGTTTCCTTCCCCCTTACGCCAAGCCACCTTATGTAGACTCTTCTCGTCATTATCAGGGCCTTTAAAACCCTTTTTACAGCACGTACCCCTGCCAGGCGCACACTATCTTCATCTAGAATGATCCACCCCGTTAGCCTTTGGCATTTTTTCTCTTCCAATCCTCGTCTACCGCCTTCGATTTCCTGTCCCCGTATCGGGTTTCGTCGAGTGCTCGTCTTATGCGGCGGTTTAAGCCGTGTATCAGACAGCCATTTGTACTTAATTCGGTGCCAATATCTACTTCGAAGAGTTTAAAGCTTCATTTAGCCCGATTTGCGATCGTGAGTGGGGTGTGGTGGTTTACATCTGACGATGAGCTGGTTTACTACAACTCTTTTTGTTTTTGAATCCTCATCATGAATTTAAAATACGCGAATTTTTGGTCGTATTTATGTTTATTAATGCATTATGCTTATATAGTAATTAATTTAAATTTGTTATCTATCATTTAGAGTTATAATTCTGTATTATAATGCGATAAGATATTAATTCACTGGAATTCAGCACATCGAGAAACACTTTCATTTCCTCTATATCTACGTAACATTCTAATTATAGATTAAGTAGAGTTAAGTTAAATATTAAGGAAAAATTAGGATAGAATATCAATATCTCATTATAATTTCTTTACGATTTTACATAATTTGGTGTTGAAGTATATAGACTTTAATGTTGAAGTGATTAAATCTCTAAGTTGCTTATAATTACGAAATTTTAAGATAATGTAATTATGGTCACGCAATTAAATGTTTATGTAAAAGATTATTTAGAAGCATAAAAGCTTATCTAAAATTTAACATCAGTAGCATATCGATATTATCGGAATATTGCTCATTTTATTGTAATCACAAAAGAATGAATCATTATGGAAATATAAAGACGAAAGAAAAGCTTTTTCATATTGTGTAGATATGATAATCGTTTTTCAATATGACATCGATGACTCTAGTCAAGCTCATGTCAACATCAAGATGAGATAGCGTTTGAATAGCATGTGCAAAATTATTCTTTACCGATGTTTTTAGGACACCACTAACATCTCTTTCATTCGTTTTATACGCAATATCCGGAGCTAACAATGGAAAGATACGACCGATTTTTCATTATAATGCAAATACTTTCCCGATTTACGAAGATAAATGCTCGTGGTTATACACACACACCAAGAAGACGCGCAAATAAATCGAGACACGAGAAATAAAGAGCAAATAAAACGAATATTAACAGTCGCTAATAAAAACGGGTAAAAAAGACCAGCTTATATCGCTTTGAACCCCTAAATATAGGCATTCGATACGAATTAATTTTAATCTCGAACAGAAAAACCGAAAGCAAGGGTTTTATTTTAAAACCTCAGCGGGGGAATAGGTTTCTTACAAATCATGAATAAAGCTCCCCGTATGCGTCCGTGATTAAAGTTATTTCCCAGTCTCCGAGAGGAGCTATAAATCGCGCATCTTTTGTTTCAATTCCTCCAGCCTCAAATTGCAATCCGCATTATAAATCACATTTTACGGCCCGAGAAGACTAAATGGTGGAAAGTGTAATGTGCGGTAATTGTGAATCATTCATTTTCCCCGCGATCGGGAGCTAAATTTACTGGACTTTAATGTTCTCAAGGAGCAGTAAATTTCGCTACACCATTTGCCTGCTCTATTTTTGTTGCGTGTGTGTTTCACTCGGGCCGATGTATGTGGTGTAAGTGAAACCCCTTAAATGCATTAGTGCCGAAGAAAAATCGAACCGGGTTCGGCGCAAATCATGGGCAGTCAAAATGCGAGGATTATATATACGGCGCGGTCTGTGTGTGGAACTCTCTTGGAGTCTGGGAATGTTTCTCCGGAAAAATTCAGCTTGGAATGTGTTAGTCTCCCTTTATTACCACTGACGCATCACAGACGATATAACTTATATTTCGAACGAGATACAAAATTCTATAGTTACAGAGTTTAATTTTTAGGTACATAATACTGTTCTTTTGAAGTGGAAACAGTTAATACAATGTATATAATTCAATTAATTCATAAATTTGAGGAATATAACTACAGTACAAATGAAGGACAGGTTTTATCGTTTTCGTTACTGCAATTCAGAGCGATTTGGAAGTGAAATTAGTAATAAGATAAAAAATACTTTTAGTTTTTCGGAAATTAAGTATGGTATCAAAGAATAAATACAAAATACATCAATACAAAATGAATAATTATTTTCTTTAGTTAATCAATAATATTTTGAGTAATATTAAGATGTTAAAAACGATTATTTTTCTAAAGGTAAATTTAAGATAACTTGTAAAGAATACTACTTTAAAGAAAGATATATCGGCATTTAAGGCATTAAGCATAACAAGACGTAAAAATGGTAAGTAAAAAATTGTGAAATGATGAAAATTTCTCGATAATTACGCGAAGTTATGACTTTAAGTTTAAATGAGCTTGCTGCAGGTAAACGATATTCTTAGAACGTAATTTCATCATAATGGCTGTGATTTAAGTAGTACGTTTCTCAGAAGGTCGCGGTTCAAATCCCGGTAACGAGCGAATTTTCCGATTCCATTTAATATCTCTTGGATGCAGGAGACCATCCCAATCCGCACTGAATTCCCATCTTTAGTCTCAAATTGTTCTTTTACGTCGCGCGAGCTGTAAATGCATCGCGCGCATTTAAAACAAAGATCTAATATCGAACGGTCGGAAAATTTTTCGCGGAAAATTTCGTTTCCACGGAAACGAGACGACGCTCTCTGTGCGCCTCATTCGCCGATCATCAACGCTTTCATCCCATCTCTAGAGAGAGAAGGAGAGTAGTAACGAAACGCCTCTCTAAAAATTTAGGTTACAGTCCCCAGTCCCTTCGCACAGAAACGCGTAACAAAAAAAAACTCGCCAAAGTTCCTCGTCTATCTCTCCGCTCCGAACTTCTGTATCAACGAAAAAAAAATTATCGAGTGAATCCGTGAATGACCTCGCATTAAAACATTAAAAAAACAAACATCGCGGCAGAAAAAAGAGCAACGCGCTTTCCGCGGAATCCGACACGTTCGCGAAAGACGCGGAGTTACACATTCACAATGCGATATAGAGGCGTCAAAGGTCTTTCGTTTCATCTTCTCGATTATTTTTAGAGGGGGAAAGAGAGCGCTTTTTATCCAGAGAAGCATAAAAGAATCGCGGGTGCCTGCTTAGGAGTTTCGCTTCATTAGGGGTGCCTGTGTTTCTCTCTTTTTAGAAAACGGTGACAATGGGGAAAGAGAGCTTATGTGTCGACCCGGCGGCGTCTTTCCCCCACACGTGTGACTTGATATAAATGGGTCACGTGTAATCGTGGGTTTTTTTTTCGAGAGCCGTAATCGCGGGGGTTTTTCCGCGCGTTGAAGGCTATTCGAGAACAAGGCGGGGAGAGTTATTATAAAAGAAATCCGCCTCACGGTTTTTAGCGTATTTCAGGAAGCGTGGGTGAGTATTATTCGCGGAAGACTTTTTAAGCGCTGAAATTAAAGGGAGGAGGATCTAAACCGAGGGAAGTTCATTGCGAACCGTGACAAAGAAGCTACGTTCAACCGTTTTTGTTTTTAATTTCGAGCGCATACAACGTAGAAAGGCGGAGTTGCGACTGTAAAAGAGTTGGAGTATAAAAGCGAGCCCAAAACGAAGTGCATTACGTTATAGACTGATTTATCGGTCGCGACGAGCAGAGATTCGGCCGCGAGCATTAAAAGCAATTTGGGACTCGATTTGTACGGAAAGTGAGGGTTATTATACGACTGGGTCCACGGGAAAGCTTTCGCTCGTGCGATACGCCCCCGGACTTTGATCAGCGGAAGATGAATGGTCTCTTGTAGAATTGGCGGAAAAGTAAACGGTTTCCACGTGCGAAGTGCGCGTCAAACCCGGATGCTTTCGCCGTTTATGACCTCTCTCCCTAAAAAGGGCGATCAATCGGTGATATATCTAAAAGTGGGAGCGACGCGGAGCGGAAACTTTTGCGGGTCTTAAATTTGTCGGTCGTCGGTGCCTGATGAATAGTTACGTGTGATGAATTGTCGTCGATTCAATTTCTTTCGCGGAAATTATGGATTTGTCGGTTCGGATTTTTTTATCGCGTTGCATTCAAACACAACGCGGAAGGAATGAGTGTTTGTTGATTCATGGTGCTAATATCTGTCGCTAGAGTAAACGTTTATCTTTATCGTTACGATAATGTGGTCGTGATGGGTGGAGCTATCTTTCGATGTCGTTAAGGAAAGGGATACGGTAGTTCTACAGCTAAAATATTCGTATTAGCCTTTTAAGGGATGATTTATTGAATAATCATCCAAAGTTGTTTTATTGAATATTTAGACGCGTTAAATTATGCGGCATAAATTTATTCTTCTAATAATAAACAGAATACGTTTTTGATAGTTAAATATATAATATCTTCTGGCTTATTAGAGACAGCAAAGAACAAAAAATGTACCGTTTTTACTCCTATCCACAAAAAAATCACAGTAACCTGATATGAGTATGAAGTACGGAGATTAGCTTAAATGTAAATTGAACATCCACTCGTTCATTCATTTTAGTTTATTATCAGGTAATTTATGGGATCAAATTATTATGAAAATGAATAGTCGTTATTTTAATAGTACATGAGGACAGGAATTAGTTTTAAGTGAAACTAAACTATCTATTCTCTCTACTGAATTAGTAATGGTACGTTAAACATCAACCGATATCACTTCTCATATCAAATAATTGCTTAATATGTTTACTCATCTGCGATTAGAAGTAAAATATTACCTGGGATCGCTACGCGTGTAATAGAGATTCTAATCAGTTAAACTTGATCGTGCGTTTAATGTTTCACAGTTACGCGAATCCTGATAATGTTACTTCTGATATTAATTTACGGGAGTAAATTTTTTGCACTCGTAGTCAGAGGCAATTTCAAGAGATGCCATTCTACGGAATGAGAGCATTAAACCGTGGAGAGATCTAACAGAGCAAATACTTTTGGGAATATTATAACCCGCAAGCCATATCACGTTGAGAGGGAATGAAAAACGCAATGCAAGCGTCAAATGCCGTGGAATAATGTGAATATTCCTTGTTAGCATATTACTTCAACTGCCGTGAACGTATATCATACTAATTAATTGTTTTGATAAACAATTTATACTTGAATTGTCACTGTATGTTTAGCAGTCGCTCGTAAATGATTTGATGTTTGGAGGAAACTGTACGTATATGATTATTTTTTAATGGATTATTATTCTACTTCAATTTTTGTACCGTGATTCTTTTTTAAGTCATTTGTTTTCAGATTGAATAAAATAATTCTTTTCTAATTCTAGAAGTTAGCAATTACTGTTAGTAGATTTCACATAGTCTTTCTTATGAGTGTTTTCCTATAGGGGAGATTTATTTCTTCTTCCCATATTAATTTTTTAAATCACAGTGATTGCTTTAATCTTTATCTTTCATTTGTTGCTGTTTTAGCCTTACTTTTCAGTCCAATTTTCTTTTTTTTATATATTAGAATTTGATGTAAGAGAGAACTTCTTTGTCAAACTCTCACCGTAGTCAAATCGATTTTCATTATTGTTAACACTTTTCAAACTCATATATTTTTACCATTCTTCTTATTACATCTTAAATTAACCTCTCTTTTTTCTTCTTATTAATTTTTTTAATAATTCCTGGAAAAATGTTTCCTTTGTGCTGCTTAATGCTTTTAACGCATCAATTGGTATTGGGCGTACTGCGAGGTGTTAGTTTAGGAAATAAAAATAGGGATTTGGTTTTGATTTGACGAGTTTCGGAACTAAGTTGACACTGTTCCTCCTAAAATTAAGTCTGAGAACGAAATAAAAATCCATACCAGTTATCATTGGCCATTAATTATCATTTTCATAGGTCTCTAGGTCCTCGAATCCTAGTTCTAGGATTTTGCACACGTAAATATGGCGAGCGAAATAACGAGGCGAAAACGAGTGGCAATTCATAGCAGATCATCATTTTGCATAATTCAACATGTGTTCAATCGCTCAGATATTGATGAGCATTCGGCAGGTTTACCGCTTCTCTATCCTCGTACACACACTAAAAATCTCTCTTCCGGTCGGTCTCAGATCAACACGGCAAAATTGTTTTGATTACATATTTGAATCCGTTAACAGAATGTTTGAGGATTATCAGATGCAAAGCTGAGTTGGATTAACCGGTCCATTATTAGCGAAAAGAGCTTCATCCTCCGTAAATCCAATTTCATATCTCATTGATTGCATAGAGAGCTAGAGAACATCGGCGTATCATCAGGGTGTAATCCCGTCCCGTAATGGATGGCACGCGGAATCAAGTGTATCGCACTCTTAACAACGGAAACCCATTGACCATCAATTACTGATCAGTTTTAATGCCTCAGATTCCAATGGAAATGTTTCGCAATCTATTATTGCGCATCTCCGTTTGCGAATAGTCCCGGAGACTTACAGGTTTGTTCGGCGCGCGATTTTGGCCGGCGGAAAATATTGATTGGGATTTATTGTCTCGAGTAACTATCCTTTTTCGAGCGATGTAATGTGCCACGAACGTTGGTAGGCTATTGGAACTCTGAAATGGATTCGGAACTATTTGAAACGCCGCGTTCCGATAGCATCTAGCCAGCCGAAAACTATTGAAGTAACCTGAATGGTGCAGACGTAAATTTTTTCCATTTTTATCACGTTAAATTCAAAGTATAGCCATTGAGTGTCTTCGGTTTATTTAGTACTTTAATTATGTACGATATTGGATATTCGAAGCTTTATTATCCCATAAAATCAGTATAAGAACTCCTGACATTGTTGTATTACGTAACAGGAAATATGGTGAAACAACTAACCGAATTTTACGGTAGAGGTGAGTAACTTTCTTACTGTAGAATTTGCTTGATTGTTTCACCATAAACACTTTAATTTTCTGTCATTTTTTGTTTGGACAATATCAAGATGGTGGTGTTTTATTTAGTAAACCAACCTTATTCATAACGTATAAATAATTCTGACATACAGACGTTTCAGTACCATTGTAGCTTTTGTAAATAATTTTAATATAATTTAAAAGGATTCTTCGAAAAAGATTCAATTTATCGATTCCTCTTGCTATCCATATAAGTTAAAATTTATTTTGAGGCTTTAAATTAGTAATTGATATTTATTCATTATGCATCTGTAACTGCAATGGATTTTCAATTTGGCGCGAATCCAAGGCCAGAAATTGCCCTGTCTTGAGGATGTATGTATACTCTCTATAATATTTATTACCGCTGAAGACAATTAGAAATGGATAATCTCACTATCGTAGAAAACTAATAATGAATGTGTCAGGTCATTATGTTATATATGTATTATCTTATTTCTGAATATTAAATACGTTATTTGAACTTAAATACTTTATGTGGTGTGAGTCTTTAGATTCGAGGGAATATATAACCTATTTACATAGATGATTTAAGTAGATAAACTTTTAACGTTTAAGATTTTATAAATTCTTTTTGCGAATCATATGTTTCTGATAATCAATAATAGTTAATTATCCTTGCCAACAAAGGAGAAGAAAACTGGTCCTTGAAAATTTTTTACTTAAAGTTATGATTCGCAAGATGTAAATTATCGATTAACAATGATTGTAAAGTAGAAATCAATCTACGAATGTCCACGAATCAATTGTTTACACTTAAGATATAATTAATTTTAAATGCAATGAAAATAAAGTCCATGCAGGAATAATAAGGAATTATATATTACGTATGATACGCAATAAGAGATTTTTTAATATAATAGTAGTCACCAAAGAAGGAGAATTTGTTCTAAATGAACGTAATATTTTCACACGCTTATGCATAAATTTGCTTTGCTATAGTTTTTCCATTACGTTTTGCAGAGTTTGGTCTCCACTAAATTTATTCGGAATCATTTTTTTCTAGGCTTCGTGAAAGTAATGCTAACTGATAAATCCGTGATAGGAGGTTTTCTTTTAAAAGACAGTCCTATCTCTAAATTCTTTCCTCCTTCTAAACCTCATCAACTGAGTAATCCATGCCGATCCGAAGATTCGAGTACTCGAGCCTAACGTGCGAGAAAAATGAGGAGTAAAAAAGAGTTTCCCACTATCTTCGGAAAGGTAGGATTGGAGTAAGAAAGATGGCCTAGGAAGGTGGAACTGGGCCTCTATCTCTCCTTGATAAGATTTACGATCTGTCACAGAACGCCCAGTCTAATTATACGTTGCCCTGATAGCGGTCTGGCCAGAGATTGGAAAGGTACGCGCGGTGATTGTAATCCGCAAAATGTCCGAAAATTTGCGGATTTTTCGATTTTCTGCCTCATTGGTATTTCTCTCGCGTCACGTCCATCATCATCCATCTTTGTATTCCAACTGTAATGTTCAATGACCATAATTAAATGCGAGAGGAAATTATAAATAAAAGATCGTTAAGATAGAGTTATATATTCGTATAACTTAAACGAAATATATTTCTAAATTTACTACGTAATAAATTGATCTAAATTAAAGCAATTATGTCATAGAGCTTTATTTGACACTTAAACTTATTATTGGCTTTAAAAATTCCTAAAATTGGATGCTTAGCAATGAATAATATTTGGAAATATATATAATTGTTTGCTTTGATATTTATATAAGTATGTACTTTAACAATAATAATAATAATCTTGATAAATATTGATGTCTAGAATTCATATTCTTTGTCTTAACGTAGTTCTCGCATTTCCGATTCAATTATTTTCCAGAGCAAACGAAAGAAAATCGATATAATATATACTTGTTAAGGAATGTACCATGATTGCAATTTTTTAAATGATGCGTAAACATCAATTGATAACAATTAATTCGATTGTTTTATTCTCCGGTAATATACTTTTAATAGTGACGTAACTGGTCAAATTTAACTGCAGTGCCATTTAGATATCTTTGCTAAAATACAACAATTATAAAAACACATTTTAAACACAACTTTTGACTTTTTCGATCGAATTGGACATTTAAATGTTTTGAAATCCTTAAATGTAAAGATATTTTGAGATTGTAAATACTAGAGATATAAAACTACAGATCTTGTGATATTAAGGATTGATATTAGAGTGAAAATGTATTGCTGGAGACTGAAATACCGTTTCATCTAAAATATTACCAGCTGCGAATAGATTTTCGAAAATCATGGAAGGTAAGAAGCCCTTATGTTCATCCGTGAATAGATTTGCTTTCATTGAGTTTGAACAAATACTCAAACCGATCACTTTATTCTCTATAGAGATTTAAAGATCTCTTATACAAAGTTAAAATAGGATATCGAAGACTTGGCAGAATATTTAAAAATCGTTTCTATATTCATCCATCGGTTTTATATTTGGAGAAGCTGCCATAGAAACATAATCCGCCGGAGAGAACAGACTGAATAACTGCATTTGGAGAAATGAGACGTTACCTTTTCATCTGGCAGCCACATCCAATCTTGAAGGTTTTATTAAGGACGAAAATACAGAAATCTGTATCTCAAAGAGTTCAGTGCCCTTACAATACAGGCTTAAAGATACTTCAAGGAGTATAATTTTTTTTTTAAATGGCCGAGTTGCCAAGTTTAATCCTTTTCCCCGATTGCATAAAATATTTTTTTCGGTCGGATCCAATTAGTTAATTAAAAGACGGATTGAAGAGCCTTTGGGCGGCAGACTGGGGTATTATTCAATTTTCCGACATTACCGAGTTACTCTGTACACCCCCAATGGCCGCCATATTAGAACCAAAATATCGAACCCTGTTTAGAAATTTTAGAGGAGCTCAAGTCGCCGAAACTTTTCCTTTAGAACGTTCATAAAAACCCCAGCAAGGATTTGAGGCTAACCACTATAAAAGCCAAACGTAATCATCCTCAGAAATCTGCACAAAACGAAGAATCTTAAACCTCTTGAAACTCGTTTACCGCGTTTTTATGGTGCGTCGTAATTCCTTACGTGCCTAAGTTTTGACTTCTAGTGCCTTAAGATTTTGCGGCGTTCGAAATTATTTTGTCGGCTGGAGTCAAAATCGATCCATTACGTTTTATCTTCGCGTCATCTTGAGTTGCATTCAATGACCCACATAACCATTTTTTTCACAGCTAGATCAGATGAAGACCTCTAGACGGAACAGTGGGATTTTAAAGGCAATAAAATGGTATCGGAATTTATTGTAGCTCTTTTGGGCCAAAGGTGCTCAGATGTGTTAATTTTATGTTGCCACGTATCTAAAATCTTATTTTATTCTTAAAAATGGGAATACTGAAATATCCATTAAAGAATCACCATTTAAGGCTAAGAAAAGAATTAGATTCTTGGCTAAAAAATACATATTTCTACAGTCTGTATACTATTCGACAGTTGGTTCAAAAGTAATGCACAATTTATCTTGCAGTATAGCATATTAATCAAAATATCATAACTATTTTCTCGCTGGTATAAATTTATTTATTTATTTAATGCACAACTTAATTTAATTACTCATTTACATGATTAGGATTTGATTGTAATATATATATCGGATGGTTCATCAAGGTAACATACTTGGTCCATCATACTTATTTATTTCATAATAATCCGTCACAATTAGGTAGCGTGACCTGATGGAAACACTATCCTACTATAAAACTTAAAACGAATAAATCACTCAAATTCTCCTTAAATCTCGAACATGTTTTACTTCCTCAGGGCTTTAGGCACTCACAAAGATTCAGGCCAATTTTCATCTACACTCTCTGTATTCGCAATTTTCGGAAATTAAGTTTGATATTCCCTCGTAAAAAATACATCTCTTCAGGCTATGGGAAAGATAAACTATCTCATCTTCTACGCGAACTAACATTATAAGTTTCCGATCGGCGATATTGATTGTGCGGATAAAAATCTCCGCTAATTATTCAAAGAATGTACCAAGGAAAATTCGGCCCGTTTTCGGAACGTTGATTGGAAATTCTTTCCGAGGAATTTTTATTAAAACTTATGAAGATTCCATTTTGTAATCACCCAACCTTTTCTTATTTCACTCATTATTAGCGTGAAGAATATGAGGGAGTTTTAGAAAAATTACGCATTTTTTGGTGCAGATGATAAAGGGTTAGGTATGATGACTTCTTTTACAGATGAGCGTATAAAGTGGTTCCAGGGGTTGGATAAACGGAAACAGTCTCAAGGACGATGAGGATCTTCGGCAAACAGTGATCTTGGATGGGTCCCAATCGACCCTTTCAGGTCCGCTCCAGAGGAATAAGATCGCGAACCGAATAAACATAACGTGCACAGAAATCGGACATAATGAAATTCGACCCAAATGCCACCTAAGCTGTTTGCCAAGCGATGCACAGGCGAGAAAACCCAATCCGATTGAATGCCGGGTTTGCCAGTATCTGAGGATTAAATCAGAGGGGTAAAATTGCTCCGAGAAACAGATTCCAAAGATACCTTTCTCTCTGTGCCCAGATTCCCCAAGATTACGTCGCCATAACACTTTCACCCATTCTGCTCTCTCTTTCGCTACCCATTCCACCCTTCAGGAAGTCTTAGGAATCTCATCGTGTGAGGCCACTTTCTGCCGAATCATTTCACATCTTACGCTCTTTATCAATGCCCCGCCTTCTTCACGAGCACGTTCTCCGTTATCTCGCGTTCCAGTTTCTATTTGCCTAAATCTTTTTTTGCCCGAATCGATCGCTGCATCCGCAGCATCTTCTATAGAGGGCGTTTAAACTAATTCGGAAAGTTTTCGCAATCTATTCGCGTGAGGATGTATGTAATATTACGGGGAAATTTGGGTGGATTTTATCTCTATTCCAATCGTGGGTTTCTACAGAATGGAGAGGGTCTTTCCTGGATCGATTGTGAATGGAACAGGGATCGTAGTGGTTGGATTGTTTGTAAGGTGCGATTTCGCGGAATTTGAGGTTTAAGATTTGTACGCATTGTTTTTGAAAGCAATTTTAATTTAATTACGAATAAAAATTCTTAATATTTTTAGCTCCTTTTTATTCAGAATTGAATAAGATATGTGATGTGTTTTCTCTTTTTTTATTCGTAATGTTTTTATATTTTCGTTTATTTAAATTTAATCTTTATTTTCAAAATGTTTACATCCTAATTGTTGATTCTTATAGTTTGGATTTCCGTTCGTCTTTAATTCCTACACTTATCGGTATTTTAATGTCCAGTTCATTTCGCTAGCATTTTTCATTTACCTTTAAAATTTCAATAAAAAATTTTTCAGAGTGTCATATATATTTAAGACCTCTTTTTGTGAAATATTTCTGGAGTGTAGCTAATTTTCTCAATAACTTAATAGTAGTTTAGCTATCACTTAAAAATGCTCCATGATATCCTAATGGAAAATTCAAATGTTCTTAATATTTTTACTTTAAATTTACAAAGACTGAATGCTGTTCTTATTATAAAGTATATTATATGAGAAATATAGAGCATTCTAGCTCCAATCATTCTTGTTCGGATGAAAGCTACTCTTATAATTTCTGAAGGATTAATTAATGCATATGGTGATTCGTATTCATAATTATTAGCAGATTATGTCTTATAAATGATTTATGAGGCTTTTACATTTTTCAATTAAAAAACGCTATCGATTCTTACGAAAAGTCTTGTAATAGACATTAACTCTTTATTCAGTGATGATCTTTCGTTTATAAATAGCACATTCACAATACCTAATGGAATATTTCTATCGACAAGAAAACATCAACGGTGTTATTTTTAGTTGTATTTGACAAGGATATCTCAATCAGTGAATGGACTTACCGTTAATTGCCGGAGATAATCAGTTCATCGCGAAAACAAAACAAGTTATGCCGCAACTTTGTGAAACATTGGAACGCAAGACTTTGAAAACAAAAGCTCGATTCAGTTAGTTTTGATCTGGGGAATTAATTACTGTTATGCTTGAAGGTTTCCTGATGCTCAAAGCGGTTTATAAATATCCTGTGGTAATAATTGTTCGCGAAATTAGCTATATTTAGAATCGTTAAGGTTAAGGTTCAAGGTGCTGGAATTTAAAGCTGCATCTTCAAAGATTTACATAATTTCGTAATTGATGTACTTTTTTCTAAAATACCATCATATGATATCTGTAGATATAAACTAGAATCGTTCAATACTTATTTATTGGTTCAACTTCAATGGATCAATTACTATTTTATGTTATAAAATTATTTTAGGAATATAAATAATTACGAATTTATGAGAGTATATTTAAAAATACAGTAATAAGTTCTCAAATTCTCTATGTGCTAATTATTCCCCTAATAAAAGGCATAAAAATTGGAATAAAAATAGTAACCATCGAAAATACGTTTACTTTTCTATAATGTCTTGAAATAATTATTTTGTAACGCTTTTTCGCATTTTATATTTATAAGAATATTAGGAAACAGTAAAATTAATCTAAATTTCCGAGGTTTCTGTATGAAGAAACGTATTAGGACGTGGATTTCAAGCAAATAGCTGTATCAGCTAATATAAGTAATCTTTGTGACTAATGGGAAGTAATATTTGCTATTTTATTCGAGAATATAAATACACAATTAGGAATAAAGGAAATGATGGAAAGGTTCTTCAAAAACATGAAACATCATCATAGTTCAGAAATTCGCTATAGCAAAGGAAGATTTAAAATTACGTTGATGAATGGTAGCAGCCCATATTACTCCAGTCCTTGAAACGCTAAAGTAGCTTTTTGATTACGTCCATGATTGTCTTTAGGCAACCTTACGTGAGTTAGGAAGAAATTTACCAGAGCACCATTGAATCTAAGGGATTACCTGTCCCAATCCATCAAGAGACATAATTCAAACCCGTCATCACCAAAAACATGTATGAGAGCATCGCAGAATTCAATTTCCTTTCTTGCGCTCGCGCATTCCCAATTCACGTCCAATAAAGCGTACCGAGATGGCAATCGGAGATATAGAAGCGCGTCATAAACCCGTCGTCCCCTATTAGCACCCAGGTCCTGTAGACCAATCGTCACCTATGATCCATCCATTCATCCCATTAGCTTTCCCTGACCTTGATAAATACCCCCCTCACCTTTACGTTACCCCCCATAATCCCCCTTCGATTACCAACCTCTCTCTTCAGGAGCAAGACATCGCATCCGAATTCGGGCCACGTAACCCATTTTCAGGAGGGATTGAAATGGACAGTCTGTCCGCTGTGGGAGAAAGTGGGAAAGAGAAAGAAAGGAAGTCGTTCGCAATAAGAGGGAGAGGATGATATTGAGTCTCCGTTGAGGAATCTCTTCAGGAATTGCTTTTTCCGGGATCTTGTGGATCAATCGAGAGGTGTTCGAATTACTATCGTTACTGGAAGACTCTCTCGTTCAATTTGTACGAATACCATGGATCTCGGTTTCGATTGATTTAAATACGATTTAGAAATTAGGTATGAATTCGATTAATTGAGCTATCAATGCATTACCTCGCACACTCGACTTTCGATATGAATATAATATCGATTTATATCGATTATTCGATGTATAATTGTTATCGATTTATATCGATAATCGATTTTAACAACTATCAAGGTCGATAATGATATTTTTTAAGAGTTAGAAATAATTAATCGATATCGAATTATTCTATTAGATTGATCAGAGTTTTCGAGATTTTAGAATACTATTTTATTACAGTATTTTAAAATCTTAAATGAACAGAATGATGTTCTTCGTAATAATTCACTTTTTTTGGATTTCTAAGGGAACTTATCTATAATTACTGACATGAAAAATTATATGTATGATAATTGTAAACGAATATATTTAAAAGCCAGGTCGCCTGATGATAAGTAGCTGCTCTAAACCGTTAGCTGATTTAGAAATATTATATTGTTATATTGTGAGACTTATTTAAAACAGCAAGACGTTCATTTATAATTTAAAATAGGATAGAAATTAGTGTACCTTTTTGTGATATAGTTATATTTTTACACGTTTTATAATTATACCATGCGTATTGATGAGTAATGGATGGATTTTAATGATCATAACATTGAATACCTTATTGTAGTAAAATAGTTACTAAATAGTTTTAACCCATGTACAGGAAATATTCAAATTTCATTTCCATAATGTGATTTCATTTCCAACGCTTTAATTAGTTCCACACAAACTTTCCTAAATCACACGAAAAAATAATTGATTTTCATTTAAAACTATTAGAATTATAGATAAATTATAAATCAAATAAACTGTTAACCATGTTTGGAAATTTGAGCGCTGATTTTCGGAAGGTGTAGATATTTTTAGAGTTTTCAGAATCTTTATTTGATACCTTTACAAATAAAACACTGCGTGGAAAAGTTGCCCCGAGGCAATATTGACTCATCCAGAGGTGAAAATTTTAGGCGTGTTTCCATAATGCGTAGGAAAATATTATCAGTCCGTGTGTGTCTATTTACATCAATCATAGAAAATCATCAAGTTGCCAAATATTATGATTAGAGAATAAAACTTCGAATTAAATCACTTTGGAAAAATTTGGGAAAAAATTAAAGGTACATAAAACAGGATAACAGAATATATCAACAATAAACTCAGCCCCTACTGCTAATGAATAGTTTGTTTTTGCGATTGACTTAATTACAAATCCATATTGAACGATTAATAAAGAAAATCTGAAAATTTGGAATTGTAATTGTGTATTTCCTGGCCATTTATTTCTAAGCACTCATATCCATTAGCATAAATACTTCCTAACTTCAAAAGAATTCATATGGATGGAATGCGATGATACCTGTATCTGTTAATATTGTTGATATCAACTATTTATAAATAAATCAATCTTTAATTTGTAAATCTTTAATCTTTAAAAATAATAATTTGCTAATTGCAGATTTTTGTTAAATAAAAAATATTTCCATCGTTATAATTGAGTACTGAGATAGCATGGATTGAATAGTATCGTATCGAATATAAATATTTCTGCGATTTCTATAAAGTTCTAAATTAATAAATCTTTATTGGTGCTTTATCCAAAAAAGTCGTTTCCTTGATTTTGTTTTCTCCTTATTGAAGAAAGAGATTATATTTTAAAAGTCTTCGTGAATAATTAAGTAAAAAATTACTGATTATCAATCGACCTTTAAGTACTTCCCACTCTTAATACTTATTATTTTTCTGCTACGATATTATTTTTTATGAAGAAATCACCTTTTCATTTTTAAAATCATCAATTTTTGAGATATTTCTAAAATTACTTACCGTCGTGTGTACGTGCATAAGTCCTAACAAGAGTTGAACTAAGAGCGTAATTTAGTAAAGAATCAACAACATTTCTATTCTAATACGTAATGTATATCCTTTCAGTTAAGTCCTGAACTAAATATTTCGTATTAGTGTAATATAAATCAACTATAGCTATATAGTATCACTACAGTATCAATATAATATCAATAACTATATCCATATAATATCGATACAGTATTAATATAAAATCAATGAATTTTTACCATATATATCAATACAGTATCAAAATAGTATCAATAAAATATATATCTATACCATATCAATACCGTATCAACATAAAATCAATACAAGATGAATAAAATTAAGAAAAGGAACAAAAGAGGCAGTTCTCACTTTCGTTAAATAATCCGAGTTAAAGATATTCACGATCAACTCTTGCTTTAAAAGGTCAGATCCGGCGTGAATGACACTTCCACCATCGGATGAACCTAGCGAAGGCAAACACCTTTCAAAAGGAAACTGCTCTGGCTTGTTCAGGAGACCGAGCGATACGCCGCCCGAGAATATTTCCTCCTCTATCTATTTCTCAATATCTCCGTAATGCTCCTGTTTCCTTACAGAGCCAATCTCCACGGGTCCCTAAATTAAATAAGCGAAGTAGATACTTATAACGGGCGTAGGTTCTCGGGAAAATTCTTGTTTGTTAAAACCGCTTCCTCGTGGCGATAAAATATGAGTAGGAGTCACGAGAAAGGTAAATTAAAAAACGAAAGGTTGACAGAAGGGATTTTTAGTCGTAGTCACACTGAGGACTGATAAAAATGAAGGAGGAAGTTTGCTTAGGAGCTCTAGCTTAAACTAATAAAAAAGTTTGGACTCACAATGCCGGACTGCTTTCAGCGGTGGGTTAAATTTATGGGAGGAGTTCGATAAGAATGCTCGTTTTATGCGAAACGCTCCATTAAAAAGTGCGATGGGAGTTTCATGGTGGCTATTAGGAGGAAGTACCCGAGGAATAGTTGAGATTTGATCTCGGGAATGCTCGGGAAAGTAATTTTATTTGGGGATTAGGGTCCTTATCCGTGAATGTCAACAGAGTTAGGTGTTAGGATTGACACACTGGATGTCAAATGTTCAAGAATAGAAAATATATCAGTTAGAACATATCATAAGAACAGTTCAGATGAAGGATTTTTTCTTACGAACGTGTATGGATTCTTTTATTTGGGTATATTTTTTAAGGTTGTCAAGTAATTCAAGAAAAATCCTTATTAATTAACTTCCAAATTGTTCTATTATTCTATATTTGAACCGACGAAGCATGTTCAACTAAAATTAAAGTTCTATAGAAAGAAATTTATTGGCGACCGCTTATCAAATAGTCAGCTCATCATCTGATTTATTCAAATGCCACTGAATTCCGATGAATATATATTCGATTCGGTATAATTGAGAACTTAATATTAATGAATAAATCGAGTGTGCCAATCTTTGGATGAGAAAAATTTTAATAAAACCAGCTTACTTAAACAAAGAAAACCGAACTTGTCTTGATAGTAACCTTTTCACGATAGCAACAATAGAATAGTACAATAAATAATCCACTAGAATAATCAATTTACAGGTTATATATTTATAATCAATAATACAAATGTTTTATACTACGTATGGTTTTAGGAATTCTTTATCGCTAACCACAAAGATTCTTTGAACGATACCCTCAAACATTGGGTATAAAAACTATTTCTAAAATTCCTGCTGATTTCAAGTTTCCTTCTGGTTAGTTTACTGCAAATTCTTTATTTTTATGTTTATCATTTCAATCTTCAAAGGTAATTATGCTCTTTATGACTGAGTAAATATTAGGTACAAAGCTCATGAAACATACAATTAAACTAGCATTCAGGGATAGATACTGGATACGATGCTTGACAGTCATAAGCGAGATCTTCTATACTTGTGTACTGTGATACTTAATTCGTGATATAAGTTAAAATAACTATGTCATTTATACTTTTATATTATCCTGAAGTCGATGTACAATGCAGGCCAAAATGATCATGTAATCAAGTGAATTAAAAATATAGATATTAGGCAATCGAAAATATTCTCAGTCCCGGAAGTGCAGGAGAAGAAACAATAGGGTTTTTTTTAACAATTCTGCACGTTTCGTCACTCGTCTCACGGGGAAGCGAACAGGTGTTGTGCGCATCTCTCAGCTATTAATACCCACGTCACAGTATACGCCTCAGCTATAAATACACAACACATAATTTCGCAAATTGAATCACCATTTTTATTTCGATCACCGAGTCAGCATTTTTTTTATCGCAACAGCTTCCGCTTCCAACGCTCGCCACTAGAGCCGGAAACAGAACAGAATCGCTTTGTTCTAAATTTACATATATATGGGTAATCCATCGAAAAATTTTCATCGGAACTTGGAATGAAAAGTAAACTTCGCCCACGGAACGGAGTGGTGGGGTAAAGAGTAGCAGAGTAGTAACCTTTCACGGCAAATGGAAAGCGAAATAAAAACAAAATGAATGCATTTCGATTGATTCTTCATAACTACGGACGCCCTTCGGACCGTTGGGGACCCTGCGGAACGCCCCCGCCATCTCTACGTATGCTTACCGGCTGTTCACGACCAGCGGTGAGGAGTAGGAACGGTTTTTTAAAAGGTTTAATTATTTGCGAGAAATCCTTTTCATGCGGAACCCATCTTTTTTTTACGTTCCGAGCCGTGCATTTTAATAGGAACCGCGCGGGGTAGTTGTTTAATGCGTATTTCGTCCGAATACCGCATTGGTTTCGAGATCGAGTCCATTAAATGGATTTCAACGCGTTGGTCGCATTTTTCGCGACTGAAATTTTTCTATATGGGAATACTTCATCGGGCGAAAAAAGAGCAGGAAGTGCCGCGAAACGGTCGATACCGGGAGACATTCACGCCCCAGAAGCACTCGAATAAAAAGGTATGATGAAGTCCGCGGCCGCAAATCGGGTGTTTCTTTTGGTTAATTTTATCTCTCCTCTCGTTCTCACTTACTCTTTTATTGGATTAAAATTTAACGATGAATTGTGGTTGAAATATTGACTCCGTGGCGTCAAAACATCGACTACTTATATTGCTTACTTGTATGTATGTACATATATTATACTATATGAATATATACTATATATACGTGTATATATTACTATATGTATTTATGTACGAATGAATGTATGTATATATATTTTTAAAGAAATTGATATTTAAATGGAATTTTGCTAATGCATCCGAATATAGCGCACATACTGACCAATAATAGTTAAACTTGGGTGTTAAAGATTAAATAATTAAAGATAATCCAAAGACTTCTAGCATTAAAAATGGGTTGTCGAACGTATCTTACTTAGGATTGCATAGGGATAAAGAATAATTTACGCATGATTTAGATTCATGAAGGATATTATGGGCTTCATTGCGAAGTTGATATCTCTGAAATGAATGCTGGAAGGAAGGAGTGCGTAAAGAGAAAAAAGAACCTTTGGTTGTCAATAGTTCTGAACTGAATGCCGCGAAATGAGTTTGGAATGAGAAGAATATAGAAGGATTTATTTTATAATACGATAATGAAGTGTTTAGGAGGTAACTTGAATTAGTTTTATGCTAATTATTTATAATACATCAATAACAATTATGATGTTTATAATGCCAAAGTCCCGGGTTCAAATCCCGGCTGAGGAGAATATTTTCCTCTCATGGTGTGGATATTTGTGGTCGTTGATTTTTGAGTTAATGTACTTGTCCAGAAAGGCGATGTTTGTGTGGTCTCTGTCAAAGAGTAAAATAAAAAAGGGACGACCAGTACAGCGAAAATTGGAGAAAGATTTTGAAGGCGAGTTTCGGATTATATATGAAGATATAATAATAATGATTACTATTCCGTTCAAAAGAAAATATAAATTATTCATTTATTAACCGAAATCAAAAAAACAATTGACTGAAAGAAATTATATTAATGATTCATCTTGTCTAAAATATCAGCATACGTAAAGATATACATATACGAATTTCATAAACGAAATTTTGAAGGGTAAACATTAAATTATATCAGAATTATGGAATAATTCAAAGTTTTTCCGTCCCTTTCATTTTGCTTTAAAAATGTTACTTAATACGTTTACATTTATATGTAAACGTAATAAGTAATGATATTCGATAAGAAAAAAAATTGAGAACACGACTCTAATATCGAATCAAATTAAATATCTCAGGAGAAGGGAAGGGAGAGCATAATTTTCCCACCGATACGTATTATCATTCGACATATTTAAAGCTCAAAGCTCTTTCGGGAACGAGATTCAATAAATATAAATCTTCCCGTAGGTTTCCATGCGCGCATTCCGAATCTGTCACCGTCTAGATTCCGTATCAACCAGTTCGTTCGATAGCGCTATCACTTCTGCGAGTAAAGCCGGGAAACTTCGAGTCGAGTGTAAATATTTCGCCGGAAGTCGTAGGAGGGGCATTTAAATAGAGAGCATTGCAACTGATAAGATGCAAATGAATCGGTTTCCCAAGGATTTAGGTCAAGTGTTGCGTAAGAGCTGAAAGGTGTCTCGAGTCGTGAGCATCAAGGGCTTTAAACGAAGGAGAGACGTCTTCGAACGTGCCACCAAGATCGTGAAATATTTGCAACTGGATGCGGGAGATAATTCAACCGCAATATGAGGCGAAGTATGTTCGTTGCCGTTTACATTATTGGGCCGTTATACGAATCCCCTAGCGGGCTGGAAATGTGCTGCACTCAGTACTACTATAAATCATTCTTTAGGGAATTTCTGCACGATTTCGAATCCGTCCCATCGAATTCTGTTGAGAGAGAGCTCTCTTCTCGTATTATTTCCACAGCTATTCATCGATTGGTAAGAATGACGTCGGCAGTGCTTCGTGTGATGCATTTAGCGAATCCAGCCCCTATTTGACTTGTCTCCTGTGCATATTTCCGCGAAGAATGGCTCTGAACCTTGCGTCGTCTTTAAGGAAACGTATTCCGAACTTGAAAATTTCATAAGTCCTCTCTCTCTATTACCATTCTGTGTCGGATTGGAATTCGCGGAAGGAGGAGATATGTTCTTATCGTGTACAGTTTCCATGAACGTGCTATCTTTGCTTTATCGTCGATATCTGCTCATATTCTGTTAATGTGGCGTGTAATCTGAATGCTGCTAAGGATACATGGGCTTAATACCATCAAAAAAGGGTAAAAACCTCGTTCTTTTTAGTTATAAAGATTTTCTGTTGAAATTTTAACGTATAAAATTTCGTAACTACGATAGTAAAGATGCGTTGTTAAATGGCCTAATTGAGTAATTGTAATCGATCTGAAAGTAACGTAATATAATGAATATTTAGCGATGAGTATTATTGGAATTTAATACGAAATGTTATTGCCGTAAATAGTAACAAGTATAATATAATGTAAGTAAATGTACATTATATAATTTAATGAGGATTGTAACATAATAATATTTGCAGCATCAGAACTAGGAAATAAGAAAATTAATTCAAGGAATTCTTTTACATAGACACAGTTATAGTTAATAAAAAGAATGCAAATAGTATTTAGTAACATGTAGATAAAGTAGAATATCCAATCCAATATCCGATAGTAGAATGCCCAATCTATATTTAAAATTTTACTTGTACTAAATAAAGTACTCGCTCATTTGCTGTGTGTCGTATCCTTTTTAGAGACTTTTTCTGTCTAAATAAATATTATATATATCTTATCTTGGAAAAATTACACCGCACAGATGTAAGCCACGGTAGTATATATGTAGGTTTTTACCCGAAATAAAATCGCTGTCTTGTGATACTTAATCTTGCTATGAACGACCTTTATGCAAATCGTCCTAGATGCCATTCCCCCCAAAATTTCCTTTATTTTCTTTTCACGTAGAATCGTGAGATCATTCCTGGAAAACCGATTTCAAACGAAGCCACAATGGGGGCACGTTCCGCGAAATACTACGCTCGCCCCAAAAACACTGCAGGTATTTATCTCCGGATCGAAAAGCAAGATAAAAAACGTATAGAATCCAGGAAGCACGCCCGTTACTTAGGAAACGGCGCGAAACGTACAGGTCGCACGCAATATTTACGCCCAAAAAAAACACAGCGGAAATCTTCGGAGAAAAAGAAAAACGTGGCCGCTAATTTTAATCTCCCAAAAAATAGAATGCTGGAAAAAAAAGAGGGAATAAAAGCGGTTTTGATGCCATTGAACAAAAAGGCAGGACCGCCATGCATTTCGGGGGAAAAAGAAGAGGGAGAATGTGACACCTGGGGAACAAAACTCGGGGCGGAAGGAATGAATATTCGATGCGGTTGCGGGATGGAGAAATCGTCCTTCAGGTGCGGCAATGGATGGCGACAGTGGTCAAACCACTCCGCAGCTACGGAGGGGTCTGTGGGGGGAGGGGTAGGGTTCCTGGGGGGTGAGGGAGGGCGCGACACCGGCGTCGGATTCCGTATAATTCTCTCGGCGTGCCGGAATCGCGTAGATCCCGGTACCCGCGTTCCGAACCGGAAAAGGGGAACGGCTCTAACCGGAAGGGGTCGTTGCAGGAGACGGTGAGTAATGAGCAATCCATTAGCGAGGCCAGGGAGGAAACTGCATCGGAGAGACTGCGCTAGATTATTCGGAAACCCCTTAAAGGTGTTAGCGTAACCGTGGACGTGAGACGAATGGATATCCGAAGTTTGGTCGCGTAAATTCCGCTGATGAATCGGTTTCCTGGCGCCGAGATACTGCAGTTTCGTTTAGTTGATTTCCGCGCAAGTTACCGGGTCTGAATATGAATGGTGCGCGTGAGTATTTAAATACGAAACCAACTCGGGTGAAAAGTTTTGCCGGGAAGTGTTTCATTGTGCGGTGGTTGGGTTAGGGTGGATTTACGGGTACGTTATTCACTCCGGTTCTAAACAATAGGAAAGAGGGGAGTTTTTAAAGGTAACCATGGACACTAGAAGGAGTAAGATTCGTAAATCTATTTTAAAAGTCTGATAATGGAGCTGATGAAGTATGAGAGTAATAGTTTATTTAATCAAGAATAATCAGTCAAATTTAGCGATGTAATAAAAATTATTATTACAGTAACAGTAAAAAACGAACATATGGTATGGTTGAAACCAGTAAGTCCTCTACCATCTAACTTATAATTCGTAAATTATTTTATTATTAAATTTTTTATATTTAAATTTTTATCTTATCTAAAGTTCTAAATCCATACCCTAAAAACTATTACAAAACAAACTAAAAAAGCATTATATATTAAAAGTTAGAATATCATATAAGTTTAAAAGAAATAAATCTCTTAAGTACATATAATATTTTATTGAAATATGACTTGAACACTTGAAAATTCAAGCAGTTGAAAAATGCTGTATGATATTTTGGTTTTAAACTTCCTTTTATTTAAACATTGAGGTCATCAATCTTTGTTTTTATATGTCAGCGTTACTTTTCCTTACTTTTCAATTTTCTGACGTTTTAAAAAATGGTTTCCAAAGCCAAGATCATTTCTCATAGAAATCTCTCTCATCTGGAATCGAAATAAGGACTATGGTGAAACTTATATCTACATAAAAGTATGAATAATACATTTGTATGACTCTCCAAATGACTCCACACGTACTGTTCTTTTTTTCGTTATATTTTCCAACCCATTTTTACGAGAAGTCCATCCACTTATCGCTCGTTAACTACATGTTTCTGACATAAATTTTTTATAAAAAAGGAGGGATAGATAGATAAAGTATATCGCAATATTTTGATACATGCAAAAGATGGAAATTGCATCGAATTTTTTTAAGAGCAGCGACTCTTTCCGTAGCAAAAGGATTCGTTAATGAGCCCTCTCCACATTTGAATACCAAATCAATTTGGAGGGGAATATGAAGTAATGCCCTTTTCTTGGATTTACCTAATGTAGATTTCGTATGAAGAGAGAAAGACGGATCTGTTTATAAGGGTCGATCCTTCGGATCAAACGAGAATGAGCAGCAGTATGAATAATTAAAAGATATGGGAGTAGCCGTGTCTTTCTTACATAAAAGGCTCGTTGTGAATTGCTTTCTCTAATCCAATGATTACTCCTGAATAAAAGGGGGTTGCATATGAAAATGAGATGCATTTTTACTTCGAAATTGATTACTCAAAAGGACATGGATGCTAAAAATGCTTCTGTTGAATAATTTGCATTTTAAAGAGCTTTATACACGAAAGAAAGGTTTTCCAATGTAGCTTTTGTTGATAATTCAACTATGTATATTCCATATTATAATTATCTATATAAAACTGTTAATTATAAATTTAAATATATATAAAATTTTTAATTTATAAACATATATCTCATTGGTAAACATTTAAAGATAATTCAGTTTATACTTCAAGATATATTATTTAATTTCATATTATTCCTATATTTTTCAATGGCAATATTATATTTATGATATTCCTTTCACTGAAGTTACTGAATGCCATAAATAATTCATAGCTGAATAGTTTTCTTTGAAGAGACACTTCAGGATTATTTTAAGCATGATAAATATACGATACGTGGATATAGAGGTGATATTTTTAGGAATGAAGACGTGACTTACAATTTTGAGATTTACAATTCTTACCTGACGTCTGTTTCGAACGAAAAATACGCGTTTGTCTCTGTTTATGTGAGCAGGATTTCAAAAAGAGCTTTGACCTATTATATCACTAAAGTAACATGTTTTTATTATATATTATCTGCATATCTAACTCTGTACTCACTTTATTGTAATAACATTTTATCATTAACCGAAATCACTTCAAAATCTATTGAGAATATATTTAGAAACTCAGCGGCTATTTTCCTTTTAGGGCATATATAATGATCTAGGCTACTTAATTGATTATATAATGATTCTATTAATCAACTAATTCTTAATTTGAACTTGAATCTTAATTTTAAATTTTCGACTATCTTTACCAATGCATTTTGGTTTCTCAATCACATTTCATTTTCTACGCACCAATCAATACCTGCAATAATATATTAAATGCAACATTGTTAATTTTTTCCACTCACTATTTCACATTATTATTTGACATTTCTGTAACGCTTTTTATTTTACTAAATCTGTTCAATACGTATTGAGTTTTTTCTCCGGAATTTTTGTTAGTATTTCCGATATATCATCCTACACACTCATAATTATCATTGGATTATAATTATCCCGTGGTTAATTATAATTATACTATAATAATTGCACATTATAACTATCATATATTATAATCATCATGCAATGAAATTGATCCTTGTCACGCAAAAAATAACATCCTACACGGTCGTAAAATTACATCACAGCTTCCAAATTAACGAGGAAGAGAATATGAAAATCAAACTATAAATATAGCAGCCAATTATAGTAGAAATAATAATCGTTACGTTCTTTTGGGCATTATATCGGTGAACATAATCACAGGCACGTAAAAATCGACCAGAAAGAAAGTTCTCCAGGGCTTCACGTGCACAGATGTGTCGTTCCTATTTAAATTTTTTCCCAAAATTAATCCCAACATGCTCTCGAACATTCTCACGGGTCTCGTGGAAAATTTCCTCCACACCGGAAGTTTCTTTCGAAGGCCAAAATTCGGGAATCCCTTCAACTCGGATGTATCCAGGAATCTAATAGGATTTCACCCTTTTAATTCAATTCAGGAATAGGTCTAGTTACTACAAAACACGAAAACTCAGTATTCTGTCTTTACGTGAACGTAAGCGGAATTATGTAGGGTCAAGAAGGACACGTCAACGTATCCTAATAGCGGGTACAGATGCATGAACATCACTGTTACGCATCGTGATCGAATCATTAGCAGGACAAACTTCAGCACGGCGGATCCTGGCTGAATTCCTTTTGTACCTCCGATGATAGGTGAAGTAGGTGATCCGTAACAATCGATGCTACGCTGCCGGGAAATTATGGCTATAAGAGGTGATTTGTTCTGGCCACTGGTTTGCCCAGGGCCTCCGTTAATAGGCGACGACCCTCGTACTGTCACGGATTCGCGCACCGATTGAAAGTTGATGGGAATTATTTTGCCGGGTCGTCTATTCTAATCACGTTGTTGATGTACTGAAGTATTAATGGTCTAACGCGCAGTATTAGTACCGAGTAGTTTAGTGAATAAGTTCATTATGCTGCGATTAAAAGTCTGTTAACAATAATGGTGCCATTTAGAAGTGTGAATTGGAAGCTCTATTCGATCTAAAAGGCGGTTTTACATAGTCGTAAATAGCTACTTAAAATGCATCAAAATTGATCTTACGGTTTAAACCAATATTGGTAGGAAATATCTTATAAATTTTACATAACTTCTCATGTATTGACATCTTCCTGTTTGAACAAAAAGAATTCCCAAAAATTTGGCGACAATTTTCGGTTTTTAGCTTGATTTTAATCATTGAAGTAATGTAAGAACTACTTAATAGGTAATATATATATAAATAAATAAAAGATTGGTGGTAATGCTACTATCTATTGTTGAAAAAAGATTAGTAAAAATTTTTAATGTAGATAACTATGGAACTTATGTCATGTATGAAATTGTAGTATTACGACAAAATGTGTGCATGCATGGTTCGGACAAATTATCCTTACGATTAACAAATATATTTAAAAATGAGTTCTGGATTGATTTTTTATTGGAATGAGACTTACGATACATCTGTACGTAAAAGTGCTCCTTATTTTATTATTTAATTATCAGTGGCAACTGGTTTTCAGAATATCTTTTTTCATTTGTTTGCGAAACAAAACGTTTTCGCAGTAAGAAAATACATTCCAGGACTTATAAAATCATCTAACCAACATCTCTGACACTCATGAACCATCAATATAAGAGTGACATTTTGAATGTTACGTGTTAATTCCTCTAAGGCAGCATTTTCTTTATTATATAACGTATTTTCTATGGAGATAGCTTTGATAGAAGCGATCGACCTAGTTCTATTCGAATTTTCAAACGTCACCGCCCTCAGATGTGGAATTCTCTATCAGATCACCTCCCACCTGAACCACTAAAACGCCTACGTACGGGCCAATTCACTACCTTTCGGGATTTATGCGCCATTTTTCCCGAAAGACTCTGTTGCCATGGTCATATTTTCACTAATCGTTAGAGTGCACTCTGTTCAAATGGCTGACAAACAAGTATAAGAAACAACTCACCATACTTTACGAGAGACACCGGTTTAATACCACAAAGAGTTCATCCACATCATACGACCGCCTTTGGGACGGAATTCCTTGGATTTCATTTCGTTGCCCCGTAAAAAATCCCCAGAATCTGAGAGGATCTGTATCAACCCATCGATAGGGTTATGGGGGGAAAGCTGGCGTCAAATTGGCCTCCGTTTCAAAGGGAGCGATCAAATGGGGCAAACAGTCTTTGTTGACCGAACGACAAAGCGCATCGTGGCGGCGTCCGACAATTGAGTGCTCCGAAGAGAAATCTAGCAAAGGATTTCCCCGTTCCATTTGCGGTAATCGTATTTCCGGAATCGATTTACTTAATTGGGTTGAAGTTTGTTTTACTGACGAATGCAGGAATTTTGAGCATGCCCGCCATTTTTCCCCAGCTTTGTTTACTCCTTCCCAAACTGTTGTTTAGGGCAACCGATGTCAAAACACTGAGATTTCGATGAAATGGGTTCTTTTTTTTAAAGAGGGGGTTTTAAAACATTCCCAGTCTCACTAGAGTACGTAGAGTGATGTGCTGTTAAAGGAATGTTTCAATACTCCGTAGATATTTCGCTATTGTCTTTACTAGAATCTTTTGACCACTGACTATTCCGTTGTTCTACTTTTGGGAATGTATAGGTTTTGATGTAAATACTGCACTTCCTAAGCTTCTGGATAGTCTGGTGATTGGAATACTTTCTTTACGTATCAAAAGCTCGAAGTTGCAAGAATTTTAAGGCATATTTAATCTTACGGCGTGAGATATTTATGTTCGTTCTTGCTCGCTATCGAGTAAGTATTGAAAGTAGGTCGTTGAAGTTTTTCTGCTAAATTCTATTAGTGGATCAACATGGTACACTTGGTTTTCTCTTTCAATAAATCCCATTGATTTTGAGAGAAATTTCCAATTTATAAACTGAATTGGTTTTTATCGTTGTAGGCATATTTTAATTAGTTCGAAGCAGGAATAGAAAACACTAAATTTTTCCTAAGTTTAGGAAGTAATATTTCCTCACTTTCAAGAAGTACAATTGAAGTATAGAAGTAAAATATTTCTTTGAAATATATATCATCAATTAGTGTAATCATTATAGGTTTTGTTTAAAGATCGTTGAAGATATTAAATAACAATTTTAAAAATGCAAAGCTTCCTAAAATTCACAGTTAATTATGATTATAACTGAGTGTTATATATTCTCGTATTTTCATCAAGGTGTTTAACCGGTTACGTAACGATTGCAGTACCAAGTAGACATCGAATCATTTCAATTTTATGTTAATTAGAGTCGAAACGTTGGCCGTTATTAACCGTGACGATAGAGTGTTAAATACTCTCGGAATCAGACACGTTCTTCGTCCAGAAAATTATTTAATGATGGGAAATAGCAGTCTTGGCAACGAGAGGTACGGAATGGTGTAATGGTCCTACCATAATCTGCATCTGGCGCTCCAGTTCCGATGGCATTTCACCGTCCGTATAAGAGAAGAATGCATTTCCTCATGGCAGTCGAAGTGCATTCTTAAGCCAGATAATGCCCGAGGAAGTGGAATCGGTAATTGGCCAATTTAACTACCACGCAGAACACTTGCGAGGCGAGGCAACTTCTAAATAATACCACTCCGCCATTAATAACCTTTTATAACCGAATGGCCTCGTTGAGGGGATATTCGCTGTAAAGAAAAGGGCATTCGGTACGGGGCGAAAAACACACACGATCGTGAGCTGAGTATTTTTGACCGGAACTAGTACCTACTCTGCCCAAAAATCATTTCTCGTCATGACGGAGCTGGAACATGGTTGCTAAGTACACACGCTGGCTCGAATTACGGAGAAATTCAGCGTCCGTGAAACATATTTGCCAATTTTGCGGATTTTTCGCGAGAACCGCCGATTTCCATCTCCCGCGGGAGATTACTCTGGTTTTTAGTAACCTGCGCTGAATAAGGATTTTCGTAGAGAATGGCGTACTTCGGAATTTCGGAGGCAAACAATTGAACGTGGAACTGGATTGCAAAGATTGTTTAGCGATTGTTTACTCGAATTCTGCACAAAGGAGTGGTTCGTTTTTCGTTCGAGTACGTATTAGTACTATGTTAGCGTAAGAAAGGTTAGGGGAATTGTTTTTGCAATGCGAATTATTAGCGGTTAATTTAGAGTTGTTGAACAAATCAATTGAGCAATTGAGGAAATCTTTGATGCGTTTACTTAAATTGTTGAAAGAAATATTCTGTTCATTTGCATTATCTTATACATATTTTCTTATGTTATTCTTCCATTTATTATTGGAAGAAAGTGAACAATGAAAAGTTCGATTTAGCACTAAATCATAGACCTGAAGAAAGAAACAATTATGTTAAATATTTATTTATAAATACGTTAACTCTTCAGCTCTTACATATTGGCGTAATGAACTGTAATTAAATTTGTTGGTTGTGAGAAGATTATTTTTTTTGGTAATTATAAGTAAAGGTATTTTCGTTCAATAAATAATAGAGTAGGAAAATATTTAATGAAGAATAATTTTTAAATATGAATTTATATTAATAAAAAGAGTTAAAATGTAAATTTATGTGAAAATATTTATTTCAGTGTTACAATTTGAATAAAAACGATTTTAAAATGCATTAGGGCTTTAATATAATTAAGAATTTCAACACTCCTGTTCGAAAAAGTTCATCTCCTTAACATTTTCTTTCTAAATTAAAAATGATCAGAAAAATATTTTAACTACCTCTAACAGCATATTGTTCCTTTCTCCATCAAGCTGGATAATCAACTTATCTATTCGTGCATACAACCAGAGCTTTTCTTCGTACATCCACTCTCTGCACTCAAACTATTTTACTTAGCGTATTGAAGTACCTGTTCAAAGCTACTTGGGCAACCTCGCTTGGCAACGGGTGATATGGATGGAATGAGGGGGCGTGGATAGGAAGGGGGAGCTGTATATCTCAGAAGGTAATTGTGACAGAAAATAAGAATAGTGGAGTGAGCAATGCAGCTGGATGTGGAGCTCCGGGTCGAGAAGGATGAACGGGTCAATAATCGACTCCTTCCGCGAATAAATATTGGACACTTGCCAAAATTTCGCGAAAATTCCGGTACAGAGGCAGGATTTCACATCCGACTTAATATTCCTCCAATTTATAAAAGGTTTGTTTTCTGTAAAGTGGGAGGGTTATTCTCAATTAGGGTAAATGGAAAGGATCGTTGAGCGGTTGAAAAGTTTCGGGATGTTAAAAGAGACACATGACTTAGCGTTTCGCATGGAATACGTCCATTCAATCTTCAGTACAAATAGCACATCTGTAATTGGCGAAAAGGGATTTTATCTCGTATTTTTCAAAGGACGTTTACTTTTGATTAAAATACGTCGAAACCATAGCGATATTCATGGCCATTGTTGAGTGATGTATTATTCTAAGGTTTCTAATTTCTCGAAAAGAGGAAAATTATTCGTAACCTAAAAATGCAATGATATTTATATTAAGTAAATGACAATATTAATTTCCGTAAATTGAATGTATCTTTGCAGAGTTATTATCCTAATTATATATTCATTCATTCATGTTCGCTTGGGTCTGTAATTAAAAAAATATTACAAAGATTTTCATTAAGATGAAAAATATATAAAATGTTAAATGGAGGTTTATATTTAATAAATGATATATTCGAAAATGTTAGTGATAAAACTCAAATCTTGAGGTACAAAATAAAGCAAATTTTTAAAATACAATAAAAATACTTACCACTCTCTATTACGAAAACAGTTTGATATTTTCGAATGGGGTACATTTAAATAATTTAAACATACCTATTTTAAATCTGTATAAATCAATAAGATTCATCTTCGAACAAAAACCTAAGGTTAAAGTAAAAGAGATTTAAAAGAATTAAATATATAAAGTATTATCGAACCCTTAGCCCAAATAGAAAATTCTTTGTCATCATGGAATGGTAAGGTAATTCCTAGTAAAACACACACCACCGCATCAAAATCTCAACCCTTATAAGTAAACGAGCATATTGTAATATTTTTTATTACTCTATCATATCCTTTCTGCAAATCCTTGCAGAGATGACAGATTACGCTTGTAAGCAGCTTAATTGTTCTCCGTATATTTGCTGAAACAAAGTCGCTAGTCTAGCAAAAATGAAGATTTAATATTTTTCAGAGTAAGACGAAAATGAACTGTGGAAATATGCTTGTTTTATATTCTAATCCTTCTCTAGAACACGAAAAAGTAGACTGAATATCGGGGCTATTAGAATTAATTGATGTTCTCGTTGGATCTAGGCTTTTATGTATATTCTGACATTAATCCGGGAGATGGCCTACATTTTACCGATCCTTTCTGTGTCATATTTACTTCACGTAAAAAAAAACAAAACCACACTTATTAACGAAGAATGAAATGAGCTTTCGTAGAAGATATTATAAGATGAAAATGCTCGGATTAAATTGCGAAATCTCATGTTATATTGCTCTTTAAATTATTGTTCGTATAAAAAACCAATTATGAAATGTAACGTTTCATGAGTTCATTTATAAAATTTATGAACTATTTTATTCCCTTTTTTGTAAACTATGAAGAAAAATCATCGCAGATGATTGTAAAATGTATAATAAAATATAAAGTAAAATACATAGTAAAATAGATACTTAAATATACACTAAAATGTATACTAAAACATATACTAAAATATGTAGTGAATAGAAATGCTCAATTTAAATCGCTGATGTATAATTTGCCCCTGAAATTACTGCTGATCGAAGGAAATATTCACGTACTGATTAAAAAGTAAAGAAAGAAGTTAAAAATAGAGTGACGACAGGGACTTGAACCCAGGTCCTTCGTACTTACCATATCATCCTAATCACAACTACACAGCAAATGTGAGGGACCTGGGTTCGAGTCCCTGTCGTAATGCTATTTTGAATTTCGTTTTTACGTTAATCATCAACTTTTGCGTCCACCTTTGCCTGTTACTACCTTCTGCCTGTATACATCTTCAGTTCAGTGCATTCCGTATCCATAAGGGAGCATGTATAAGGAACGGTTCAAACCCATGTTCGTACATGTAGCGGTATTTACCAATACGCCCTCTCAAAATATCGCCTTTAACAACAACCGGTTGGAATCGATTCTTCCTTTAGCCTACAATTTTCAAATATCAGGGAATAAACACGGAAACCACATCGCTCGCAAATGACTCCTCATTATGAAGGTTTCAAATCACGCGTTAAGTGGAAGAGTCACTCACACGAACATTAGAACCCGCTCGAGTTGCATTCGCTCGGAAAGCATAATGAAACGGGAACCGTTTTTCAATTCCCCGCATTCTAAATGGTCATCCGTGGAATATCATTCAGTTCTGCATCTGGACGCGGGCTTTCGCTACGGTTGCCGATGCGTGGAATGCAAATTCGAATCTACAGTGGGAGCGAACCAGGTCACGTGTTCTGAGGAGTCTATGCCTACGTAGATAACCTGCCTTTCGGCGTGTGGCAGGGGGTGGATGCATTCACCCTAATCGATCAGTCGAAAAAGTATTCGTGAATCGGTTCGTTTCGGGGTGTTTACTTCATTCAACTCGCCGTATACCAATGACCTATATACGTATACGGGAAGGGTGCATTATTATTGTTACGTTTACACTGCTGATAGGTAAGAAACTTAGCGTGTGATATCATACATATGATAACGAACAAAATACGTGAAAGCGTTGATAAAATTGAGTGAAAAAAAAACCTTATCAGAAAAACAATAAGAATTTACACATTATCGTAGAATTTTGTAATCAGCAATATATGACACTGATTTCTCTATATGTACAGTAAATTTGCTCATCAAATAAGCGATTGTCTTTAAACGTTTTTAAGCGTAGATCTAAGTTTAGAGCTTTAGTATTTACTAATATCATTACAGCTTTATTAAGGGCGGAATTAAGTCTGAAATATCTCCTCTTCAATTTAAAATAATCAATATGAGGAATAATTCTAAATAAAACTTAATGAATTAACTAAAATGGGCAATCTTTTATGATATGAATCTTTTGATATAGAAGTATCTTATGAAATATTGTATGTGAAATATCATACAAGGTATTTAAGTGAATAAAAAATGATAGGCTACATTTAATCGGATTAATACTTAGCTATTATATATTGATATAAGAACAGTTAAGTTGAACATGGTTGTTCAACTTAAAAAATTGTCTTCCCGTACCGGGAATCGAACCCGGGCCTTCCGGGTGAGAGCCGGATATCCTAACCACTAGACAATACGGGATGCGAAAGATTTGTATGGAATGTGCGGATCAATTTTGTTTCACTGCATTTATACAATAAATAATTTATGCCTACTCTTGATACATACATTATTACGATATCCCTCCTACATATATGAGTCACATTTTCCGATTTGTTTCAGCAATTTGTAGCGAAACATATCGCTTTACGCCGTGAATTTTCTAAACCAATAGCACTCTCTTCAACAATACTACACAACCATGTACTTCATGCATAGTCAATGTTACTAAGTAACAACACTCGCGTAAGGAGGAACCAGCCCTTTTATACATCCATTCCAAGACAAACGCCCTTGGACTAGGGAGGAACGATAAGAGGCGTTCCTTCTTCTCCGGTTTTCATTTTCTTAATGGAATCCCAGAGACCGCCAATCCATCGGCGCACTATTAGCAAGCACCTTTGTCTTACAGTGATTTACAACTTCCCTTAGGAGCCCCTCCCGACAACGTATGTCATCCTTCCTTGACGTCACATCCGCCTCCTATAAATTTTTTCCAAATCCCCGGAAAATCGGGCGTGAAAAAAAAACAAACTAAGAGCGAATTTCGCGAACTTTTGTCCCACGACGTCATTCAATTAAGCGGACCGATTGGGCACAGATGACTTCGCTGTAAGCGAACAAACAGAGCACTGTTATCGAACGACGCGGCGCCATTGCATTCTGGGAGGCACTTCGCGAAATTATTTTCGGACACTGGATTTTCGATTCGGAGATCCTACGTTTTGTGCGAGGCCATTGTCGATGTCGGCAAATACAGTAATTACTTCAAATGGCCGACGCTTAATCAGATGAAAGTCTCGGAACGATGTGATTCATTCCGCTACGTGAAAGGGGATTTCAGTCGATGAATTGTCGTGGCTGTCGAAGGTTGCCGTGACGTTCGAGGCGACGATGTTTTGCGTAATTCATGCCGTTGTATCGAGGTTTTTTTTACGATCGAATTTGGGGGAATTAACACAAGTTTCATTAGGGTTCGCGAAAAGGTTTTTTTTTATTAGGGGAGTACAGTTCGGTGCTCGTTTTAAAAAGTAATGGCCAATTAGCTGTCCCGAATGGGAACACGACATTGATTGCTGATTTTTTGTTAACGTTTTTTTTTACAGATTTCGGAGGTGAAGTTGGTTTGATTCTACGGGCTAATTAAGAATGGAATTTTAATGGAATTCAAATCTGAGGATGTATTGCTATTCGGAGGGTATAAAGACAAATATTCTGAATACGGACGAAATAACTCGGATATATTTTTGAAATTAAAATACTAAAAACCTAAACCAAAGGTCAATCAAAAGGTTTTCATGGAGAGATAAATGTAAATATCTGGTAATAAAGTATAAGTGGGTGTGGCACTATAAGGGAAAAAATAAAAATATATATTGAGAATGATGGGGCCAAAATAAATTTCAATATAAGAACATCGTTAGATGTTTATCATATTTTGAAGGATGAGGGCATTTTCTGTGTGATAGTGTAGTTTGCATAAGGAATTATAAGTTCATATGACTAGAGTTTATAATAGTAAAAAAATATGATGCTTGTTAACTGTTGAATCATGAAAGATTTCGGGGGCTATAAATCATTTGAATGTAGAAAAAGAGAGAAGAAAGAGAACTTTGTATGATTTATTTAGACCTGAATGTAGAGTAGTAAAGAATTAAAAATATCAGCATGTCTGGGAATCGAACCAAGTTCCTTCACTTTCCGGGAAGCTTTTCTATCTATTATCAAAGGTTCACGAGGTAGTACATAATGGAATTAAATCAACGCGTCTTGAATATTGTTTAGAATACGTGTCCGATATTTGGGGGACCTGGGTTCGAGTCCCCGTATCATTACTATTTTTCACATTTGTTTAATATTAAGGTGGATGTAATCATGAGACTTTATCAGAAAGTACCGAAAAAGTTTAACTTTAAATTTACATAGTTAATTTCGTCGTTGCATTGTCAGTAATGATATTTTGAAAAAAAATTTAAGACTCATAAAGATATAACAAGTTATAGGAGGCACTTAGAGGAACTAAGTTCAACCAGTATTATTATTACCAGTTAACCTATTCGATTGTTTTTGTTTCATTTTTGTTTAATTCATCTTTTATAAATTCCTTCTCGCTTTATTTGTTCCTATTGTAATTCTAGTTTATTATCTACCTATTGTATCATATTTGTAATTGACTGTTGTGTTATTGCATTTTCCCAATTCCGTAGCTGTTCCTGTTTCTTACTAGCCTCACTCCCAACCAAAGCTAATACTCGAAGCAACCGCGTTTACCTGTGTATAATCCAAACAAGGCCGTTTGCGCCCTATCCATTGAGTAAACAACGGATGGCCGGCGCTATTAGCTTTCACCCCCATCAAATCAAATACTTCAAACATTAACTTGTAAATCAATCGAGGGAGAAACCTTTGAATAAATAACACCCACAATAATATTCATCGAACCCGTTTTAGAATCCCAACAACGGAATATTAATTCAACTCTTTTGGAACAGTTCCAAGTTTGTTTCTTCCCAATATAACGGAAGGTATGCATGTCTGGTGCTAAATGCTTCTATACTTCGAAGCGCACCCTCTTCCCACGACCCCATTGGTGAATTCCATCGAACGAGCAACCCGTTTAAATGGTTCATTAATCATCGGTGACCTCACCCGCGCAGACGTTTCGATAATTACCACCAAGTCTGTCCGTCATGATTAGAATGTAAGAGGATAGATTTTCCATCCCATCAAGCCCGATTTTCCGTACGGATTGTCTCGTTTTAATTGCCGAGGAGCGCGGGAGATAAAATTGGCTTCCTTAACTGTCCCATAGGCATTGATGAAGTGCTCAGACAGCTGAGTCAATTTCGTATCAGCGGAGTGCCCTATCCCGAACCGGGGTTCGATCCCGGAACCGCTTTCACCGAAGGCAAACACGTTCCGGACAGCCAGGCGGTCCCCGTATGCCCGTTTCCAGGGAGTCGTAAATCATACGGGTCATTACGAAGTGCATTTAATGACTGTCATTACTGCATCGTATGTTTATTCGCCGGTTGGTTTCTGCTGAGGTATCTAGATGCGATATGTTTTATCGTCTATGATGAATAGAAGTCGTTTTGTTCGTTATTTTGTTGTTTTATTTAGATATTAAACCATGGGAATATAGAAATTTATGAGGATCTATTGTTTAAAGGAAGTGAATAAAGTGAAATGACTGGGACTCGAACCCAGGTCCTTCTAGTCTCAAAAAGATTTGCTGGTATAAAAGTGGAGGACCTGGATTCGAGCCCCGGTCATTTCGATGTTTTTCACTGTTGTTAAACGTTGTATGAATGTTGTAAGAAATCGAAAAGTTAATGTCCTCTTACTTATTATACATACGAAGATTTACTGATGTGACAACTAGATGTTTTTTCGTAGTAATAGTTTCTCATTACTTAGTTCAAATAATTCTTTTGCAATATCTATGATCTTTAATCAATAATGTTCACCCTTAAAAGGGTTTTATTTTTAAGGATAGTGATGATTTATAAGCCAAAATCAATATTAATGGATTTTGATTCATAGTATGTATTATGTATAACATTGATCTCGACTGAAATAAATTGCTAAAAAGTAAAGTTCGATTTAATTTTAGCTTGTACGTATCGGTGATTTAGAGACAAAATGTACTACAGAATTCGAACGTTCATTGTGACATATATGTCGCGTTTCAAACAACACAAGTCAAATTTATTACACATTCAAATGAAGAATGATTCAATATGCACATGAATTATAATCCAACAATATTTTTCGACTAACACGATTTCTACTCGAATCAACTCAATGGTCACCAAGATCGGTAACAAGTTAAAAAAAAACCGACGCAAACAGATGAGTAGCGATAAACAATCATCTGAATTATTAATGAATTAGATGATGAAAGAGGATTCTTTTATTTATTGTGTAGACTTTTATCTCACTTCATGGATTTTAAAAAATAAGTATAAAATAATTAAAAGTTTATGTATAAAATATCATGAAATACAAGATTGATGAATATCATTACAGAGTACGATACTTCAAGATTATATAGAAAAAATCCCAGAACTGATAAGTCAAAAAGATTACTTGTATATTTATATAATTCATTTCGAAAGAGATTTATTCTTCTGGGGAATTACTTTCTTATCTATTGTTCTATCAACGGCTCAGCTTATTTGTCTAGAAACGAAGTGAGAGGCCGAAGACTTAGCGAAATAAATATTTCACAAGAGTTACATAAGTTAGGTGCTGTTATCAGTAACTACTTTGGGAGTATTGATAAAAGAAGTGCTGAAGATTTGATTCATGAATGCGCTGAGTAATCTGATATTATGTTAAAAAAAACCTGGAAGTTTAAAATGCCGCGAATTTATTTCATCGTATTCTCTAAGGAAATGAATGGGTGAAAATAAATGTCTACATAAGGTGAAAGTGATATTAAAATGTATTTTATCTACCAATCTCATCACAGTCGCAAGGGATTACACATCGCATGATCATAATTTTCCCGAATAAATTCGTTCCACAATCGTTGATAAGTTATTTTTAAAACTCTCAGCTGTATATATTTAAATATTATTTATTCAAAGACAGAAATATAATAGATGCATTGGATTCGACATTAAATATAAAAACTTACAGTCATTGGTAAAAATCTAAAAAAGTAGAATTGGTGGTATAAAAATAGGAGTAGTATTGTATATTTCAATAAAGACCAAGTATATCTCTAGTTAGATGAATAATTAACTCACATGATTGCAGAAGGACAGACAGTTCCATTAAAAAAAGGGATAGAATAAACAGAGCTTTGATTCCGTCAAATTTATTAATCCGTAATATAATTAATACGCAGCGAGTAAAAAACTCGAAATTAATAAACTCGGAGGCGGGGCGAAACGAATTACCATTTTTAAATCAATTTAACGAAATTTAATCATTAATGGATAAATATTTATCGAAATAATAAATGGTCAATAATTAATTTCCCGAAATTATAACAAAGAGAGGGACGGATCCATTAATAAACTGCGGGGGATTAAAAACTTTCGTAAAAAAAAAACAAAACAACAGCGATAAATATTCCGCGTATAAGAACATTTCCGAATTTCGCGTGGCGCAACATTTATCTCCCGATCGAACATTTTCGAGACAATAAAAACACGTAGAATTGAGGCACACACACAATCCTTTCCAACGTAAGTCTACTCCTCCAAGATAACTTTATCGATCGATTTTTCATCCAATCGATCTCTATTGACGCTCTAATTGCAACAATTAAAAGTCCACCTCTCTCTCGGAGATATCTCCCTTCTTTATTGCCTAATATCCGTACCCTAATTTATCCTTGGAATTATACTGCCCGCTCGGATTCTCCCCCCCCTCCCGACACGATCACCCCCCCTTTTATCTTGCCCTACCTGGATTATGGACCCCGTCAGAATGTAGGGCTGCGGCGAGCGAGAGATAAGGGCCCCATGCTAATGCCCTCACTCGTGGGTGTTTAGAGGAGCATCTGGATGGGGCTGACCGCGCCCTTAATATTTCATTCCTTTTCGTTTTATAAAACGTTCTCCGCACTCTATAAGCTATTTTACCCTTTATTCGCCTCGCCTCTCGGATTACTTGTTACGGGGAATGATGCATCGGAAACCCTCGTATCCAACGCCTTTTACGCGTTGTCCCTTCTTCTTGTGATGTCTACTCCTTCGAAATGTATGGAATTTGAGCCTTTCTCGTCCATAAATAAAAGGCGATTTGCTCGCGGATGTTTCGTAATCGGCGCGGATATGACGGAGCCAAGATCGACTCGACTTTATGTAGAATCGGCTGCGAATGAGGCTGTAAATACGACTTCAAATATTTACCGTTGATCGGAGATAAAGCGTGTCGTGTATCGAGCGTGAATTTACGAATTACTCTATCTCGAGCGTGTCGCATGGGAATGAGACGTAAAAGGATATGAAAGTTTTTAAAAAGTGCTCGCAATTATTAATGTTTTTTATGTGTGGAATACTTTCGCTGTCAATTTATATCGGTATAGATTTTATCTCGGATAACTTTCGATTTATTTATTATATAATTTATATAATGACGTATTATTGTATTGTATTTAAATGTATATTTTTATTAGGAAGGTGATAAGAATAAAATGCATTGATACAGATTAATATTCAATAAGAAATATATAGATAAAGTTTAATTAATAATTATCAGCCATTATTATAATTGACACTTAGTTTAAATTATTCTGTAATACGTGGGAGTCACAAATATATGATTTTTACAGATATTAGTTAATTTTTATATTATTATAACTTTTAACATATCGATTAACAGTAATATATTTTTATAAGCCTATTAATTAACTTTAACGTGTCCTTAAGAGCTCTAGGTAAATAGCTTATCTCATCTGCGTAAATCCTCAACTACGAAATTTACATTTGCATTCTTTTATTTTAACTTACAAAACTTTATTTCTTCCCACTTCCCGCACACTTACTTTTAATGGGTTGAGTGGCAGTTTAAGGGAAAAATTCGTAAAAAAAAGAAGTTAGGAACGACATTGCAGAAAGTTGTTTATGGTTGGAATCTACCGTTAGGCGTATGAAAGCCTTTAAAATGCAAATTTTAATGTAGCATATGATAGACTGTTGGCTCGATGTATTCATTTACGAGACAAATGGAGTTAACGGGTACATTATGCGAAGGAGTTAATGATCTACGCAAGTTGTTCATTTCCACTTGTTCCCTTGCCGCATTAGAAAATGTTCCTCGTCAAATCAAGCTTAAAAATTAATAACCTTTATTGTAGAATGTTAATTGTCTATTGACCATAATAAATTTATTTGAAAGAGAAAATATTTTACTTGAATTCGAAATAGTGCTTATATTTGTAACAATATCTGTTATTTATTTTTATAAATATCCATCCACGACTAAAAGAGCTTCAAAGTCGTAAGCTAAAAATTCTTAAAAATTTTATTAATTACAATGTAGAGGGAAAAAGTTTACGTAAGAAATTAATTAGATCAGATATGTGTCACTGCAATTAGGCTGAGTTTGTTCTTAAGAGCTCGTATAAAAAAATGGCTTATCCATATTATCTCAGCTTAGTAGAACGTTATCAACGTAAATTGTTCTTTTAAGAAATTAAAAGAATGATAATAATGCAGAGGAAGATTTTATCTGGAAAATTCCCTCGGAAATAAAAATGAATTTGTTCTTTGGTAGCTGTGTTATATCCATGGATACACGAAAAACTTATATCATTTTATAGGGCGACGAAAGGAATTTAAACATACATCAGGAATGTTTGTTGATTTGTTGGAATTAACGAGAGTTATCAAGAAAATTTCAGCTTCTATTTCATTATTTTGTTTTCAATTCCGCTTAATTTTTACTTTCCCTCAAGGAACTTGTTTAAACCTTGCAAATACTTAAGAACAATCTGAAAAGGAACCGTTTCACGAACTGATAATCCCTATTTAGGAGTTAAAATTAAGGAATTCACGTCTAATTTCTTCTTCTCTGGCTCAGGAAAATTTGCTTAAACACACAATGAAGACGTTAAATCGCTCTGCCCAAAGATTTTGGTAATGTTTCTTTCCTAAACTCTAACCCGGCGCTCCAAAGACCGGCATTATGTCTGCGGTTTTAACCTCAGGCGCAGATTCCATCTGGTAGACCTTTCCCTCGTTAATCAGGAAGACTACACAAGTATGGCTGATGTGCAGACAAGCCCTCCTAACTTTGGAAAAGTGTTTGGGGCGCCATCTTTCGTTAGATTACATAAGTAAGATTACGGCGGAATTCCCGAGAGATTTAAACCAAAGGCTTTTAATCGTATCCTTTTGGAGAGAGATATCTCGTTTTATTGCAGCCACCGAGGCCCAATTAATGAAATAACAAAGGATGCATATGTATGGAGTATGAGTATAGTTTTATACGATGGATAAAAAAAGGACTTTTGCACGAGAAAAGTGCTTCTCTAAGCCTTTGTATCTAGACGGCTTGCATGATTTCAAAATCCTGCGGAACGCCAAGCTTGAGACCTACTAACCTCATAGCATTGGAGCGGGATTCAAGGGCGCAAAATTGATCCAGAAAGCCGATTTGGGGTAAAGGAATAAAATACATAATAAATACATGGGAATTTCTAAAAAGAAGATAACAGTAAATTTTATCAAGTTCAAGGAGAAATAATACTTTAATGACACTGTTTCCTATTACTTTACTCACCATTTTATTTCAAATAATACGTTTTGAATTATAATATTTCAAGGATGATTAAAGATCGATTTATATCAGAATGTTTTGATATCATTTTTATGAAACAATAAATTATATTAAACACTCAATTTAAGATAATAGTTTACATATCATAATGTGAATGATATTCCTTATTTCTTGAGGACCTGCGAGGACTATTACGTAGGTGTAATTTAACTCTACAGCTAATTATTTATATTATTACAGCGGCTATTATCAACCCCATTCTCCGTGGCTAGTTCCTTTTTTCAATTTTAAATTGTAATCATTATTCCCCAATATCCTAATCTTTCTTAAAAAATTTCTTTGCAATATAACAATCAACACGTGTGGTATAGATGAAAAAAGGTCCGATCTTACCTAATCCAACTAATGAAGGGAAGATATGTTTACTTATAAAGCTAGTATCTAAGAAAATGACTGATTTAGTTCGCTTATGATTGTTAGCTTACGAAAGATTTTTCGCTAAAATTGAGCATTAATTCGTAAGAAATTATTTACATTGCGGGTGAATCCTCTGGAAGTACTATTTCATCCACTCAACTGGAAGTTACGCAGCTAGGATTAAACAGAATTAAGAAGGTTCCCAGAGAAGTATCCTACAAAAATGTAGAAGCTTAATCACGTAGACGAAAACGAAAATCTAAAAGTACGTGCGTAAGTGCATTTGAGAGCAATTTCATACTCGGTTGATGACATTTAAATAATGCGCAGGTCGTAGGGCGTGGAATGGCTGATAATAAGGTGAGACAAAGGAGTGAATCTATTCGTAACGTAACGCTTCCGTAAGAAAGGTCCGAGTTTGATAGAATAAGAGAATAGAACGCCAACAAGAGGTGAATAAATGATGAGTAGGTGGGGACAACTTCCGGTACTCCGGAGTGGAATATTTTCTGGAATGGACGGTGGATTTAAAGTCGCGTGAATTGCAAAAGTGGCGGGTAGCATGTGGTCAGTTTTCAGACGTGATAAAGAGAATACAAGGACAAAAAGAGCTTCGCTGGGGATTTTGCGAGGCCTCGACTGACGTACGTAGTGGTCGGACGTGTTTTTTATATATAGGATACATGTCAGTTTACCACATTTTTAGTCGTTGCAAAAAAACGAGACGTGGATGAAATACAGTGATTGTTTTGCGAATCTGGTGTTGTAGTTTTTCGTTGGAGTCTCTTATCGTAAGGGAAGGAAAGAGTTTATTCTATCTTATCTATGAGATTATAAGAAAAGGCATATGCTTAGGGAAGAACTGTGAGTGTATGAGAAGACGAAAGAGGATTTTTTATGATAATTTATTATAGAAATGGTCAAAATTTTAACTCTGAGTGGACAGAAGATGATTTTACTCACATTGATATCATACAAACTTGTTTTATAATGACTTATGTAGAAATCAAATGAAAAATACGAAAGGTATGTGTATCATTAAGTGAAATACGGACGTATTTAATTCGATTTCATACGTAATTTTAATGGTAAGAATGTAACTATTATATCGCAAAATCTACTTCCTAATATGTAATGAAATATTAGTATATTACAGTTATATATTGATTATTCATATATTCTACAGATATATCTTTTCAGAAGAATGATAATAGCATAGGCAAGCTATAAGATAAGACAGCTATAGATTCGATGCAAACATAGGGGAATAATCATGTATAAAATTAAGCACGCTAGTCAATATGTTTTTCCTTTTCACAGTTTCTTTTAATGTTCCAAGAAATACCTTGGTTAAGATAAAATAACAGTGTAAATGAACCGTCGACATCGATAATTTTAATCGAATTCATTTCTTCTTTGGAACTCGGTGAATTTTTTAAAAACTCCGAGCGATATTGGAGGTTAGTTTTTTAATTAGACCCCACCGGTAAGTTGTGAGAGCGCATACTTTCAAAGGTGGAGGTAGCCGCGAGATGGCAATCAAGAAGTTTCATCAAATGGATAATTACCTCACCATCTCTCATTACCCCAATAGAGTTCCTTCGTCCATCGGTAATCTTGGACTATGAAATGAAAGAGATCCGCACCCTGAAGAAATCCTGCATTAATTGGATGATCCTCGGGAATATCGATCTATTTCTAATAAGCCCTTCTAAATTGGTAATATCCCTCCTAAAAGAAAGATGTATAAGTTGAAATTGAGGCAGACGCGGTCCGTCTGAAGTATGTTAATGAGAACTTAACGATTGGCCAGAGCCGATTATACGGGCTTCAAAGAATAGGGAATTGGTCCCGTGGAATGAATTTTACGAAGCTATTGATGGAAACGAAATTAAAAGAGATGAAAGTGAAGAACCTTTCATTGGTTTTTTAAGCCTCAGATTCAACCTTTTCCCACCCGACGATCGATTATGACTTAGTTACTGGCGGATAATTAAAAAATTCTCGATTGGAAACGCGAATTATGCTAATGGCGGAATTATATATGTATTTCATCTTTTCTTCGTTGATTGGTTCGCTTAAGTAAACGTAAAGGGTTGTAAGATAAATATTTGATCGGAGGTTTTTTATTAATCGTCAAAAAAAGAGTTTGTACATGTCATATTTTGCCTCGTTTTCAATCTCTTCAAAGTGCCACGAATAAGTTAATGATTTCTTTTGATGTTGCTTAATTGTGTAATCCGTATTAGTATGTAAGAAATAAGGGATTGAACAGAAAGAGATGGTTTAGTTTTCAAATTTCCACAGAGAAATTTTTCTGTGGAAATTTATAAAGTTGTTTTTATTACTACACCATTCCACGAAGTCACGCCTTCTCATATTGATTTCACTACGTATTTAATAAATATATAATATATTCTCCAAATAAACTCTAGTTCTTCCATGGTAGAATTAGAAGAAATAAAAAAATATATACCTGATATATTATATGGAACTCGTAGAATATTGATGGTTAAATCAAAAAAAATTGTTGATGAAATCGTATTTCTATGTGGCTTATTCGGAAATTAAAAGGTAATAGAAAATTCTATTCAGGAATTTATTTTCAATGTGTGATGATTACTCTCCAAAAGCACTCGAGGTTTTTCATGGAAGAATTAAAAGATTTGAACCTGAAAATTACATAAAACACGTAAAATATTGATGATAAAATACAATGCAACTTTGTTGATAAAATCGTATTTCTCTATGCCTAATTCGAATACTAAAAGAGAATAGGAAACTATAAATTCACTCACAATACAATATGAACTACTCTTACTAGAAATGTATATATAACTAACTTCTCTAAGTAAGATACTCTAATTCTTTAGGATTAGCGTAGAGTATTAACGAGAAACTTTAAGGAAAAGAAGTATCTAAAATAATCGGAAAATATCGTCAATGATCCGCATGCAGACTACAAGCTTATCTGTCTTAATTTCAGGACCGGATAAAACCCATTCTCCCGGCGCATTTAAATTAAAGATAAACTCAAGAGAGATATGTGTGGCGACGTTTATGAGCGAGAACAGTCTTTCTTCGGAGAATGAATGGAACACACCACCGCACCACACGAGGTAAGCTCTCGTAATCACCACTTACATCGGATTGCTATCGTATTAGAACGTCACCTGCTTAACCACCTGCTAAACATTCGAAAACGGCACAATTCAAGGTAGAGATCGCATCTCGACTTTTCGCATTATCTCCCCCTCGTCGAGCGAACCAATCGGAAACACGAAAAATTTTTCGGATTCGCTTACAAGGAAATCTTTTCAGAGCCTTTGTATCGCGCATCTGATAACGACTTTTGTACTCGTTGGTGGAGTCCCATCCGGGAAAATTTAGCATCCAATCGATGAGGATACGTTGATGATTATATCTACCCGTTCCCTTGTTTACAGCCATATTCTATGTCCCTGTTAGGTTTCCAAATAGGGGCGGGGTAAACCTTTTTATTCCATCCATTCCTCATTCGCGTTAAAAAGGGCCACATTACCGGGACGCAAGCTTCTTCTTCCCTTCATTTTTTTATTCCTCAAAGTATTTCCCCCTCTCCCACGTCTTCGATGGCTCAAAGTGGGGGTTAAAAATTTTTTGGTAGTTTCGATGAAAACGCTTCCAGTCGACGCCAGGATTTTGAGGAGGCAAGAAGGGGGTAAAGGCGTAGATGAAGAAGTCTGTCTTATTTTGGTTTCCCGACGGAGCGTAAGGGAAGCACCGACTGTTGGAGACATTTAGCGAAGAATAAAGAGCAAGATACGTACTTCATAATTCTGCCGAACGCATCGTCGCGCTTCCCGCAACCGATTTTCGTGGGGCTAACGAGCGAACAGTCGGATCGCTCGCTAAAAAAGTTGTTTGCGTCATCAAGATTCCCTTCCCTCGGATTCTTCTTCTTCTTCTTCTTGTGGAGAGGTGGTGGTGGGGACTAGTCGGTGGAGAGGCGTTACGTTCTCGAAGGATGTGCGGTGGAGTACCGAAGTCAAAAAGCTCTCTTTTTCGAGTCAAAGGTTTTTATTTTAAGAAAATTCTCGGATCTAGCGTCAGGTGGCTGGGATATCGTTCTCGCGTTCGTAGGGTTTTTTTCTTGTTCGAGATTGGAGGTTATTATGTTCGTATTGTTGGGCGTTGTTATAATAATGGTTTTTCTGCTAAGGTCATTATATTGCTACTCTTTCTCAGTCACTATAATTATTTCGCGTGAATCGTAACGTCTTAACTTAAGAATCGATCTATTGAATGCTGTATTTTTCTTTCTAATAAGGTAACTTTAAGTAAATAAACTAAAGCAAAACTGCTACTACTGACATATTTATGCTTCGAATCTTTGTAACCACTGGAAAATTTTTGTACATTAGCATTAAAAATGAAGTGCAGATTACGTTTCAAACATTTATCGCATCATATTTTGGATTAAATACGTTTTTATACATAAGAGAGAATGTGATTCTTCATCCCTCATTTTTATTTTTCTTTCTGAAAAAATATCTACCTTTATATTTAGCGAGACAAAGGTCCACTAAGATAAAGTTTATGCGACATTTTATCCAAAATAAACATCATAATGTAAAGGGTTAAAACATCATGAGTGTGCGAAGAAGTAGGAGTATAACTTGGCTGATAATATAGATTTTAATGTATACTACGATGAATATCAATGGATATCCTTCACATAGAATACTATTCGATAATGCAATGAAATTATTCTCAACCAACGTATAATAAAAGCAACAAAAAAAAACAAAACAGCCTTCAAAATCACTGTGTAGGCTTTTAAATAGAAGCTTATTTTGTTTTAAAACTATACGTACGGAAAAAAGCTTGTATGGGGTTGAAAATCTTTTGCTGCAAAATTTTACAAACATTAAGGTAAACAAGAGTTCGAGGAGAATAAGCAATGTTACGAATACAGTAACAGAGGATTAAATAAGCATTCGAAAGTGCGAATTTTGAAATAAAACATAAGCTCGCTTGATAATCATACGGCAAACTTAAAGTCATAATCGTTTTTCCACGAATCGCCTTCTCCCCAGCCGCAAACGTTCTTTACCTTTCTTTTCGACAATTCCGCGAAAAAAATATTTAATTAAATTCATCCTTACTCGCATTTGGACCTCGATATACGATTTTAACGAGTTTCCATCCACATAAATTTCCCAGAGTCAATCTCCGCATAAAATAACGCCCGGGGACGCGACCCAACCTTCATTTGTCACATTAAAGGTAATCTCTCGAACGAGAATATTGTCCCCGTACAAAGGAACCTAAACTCTCAAGAGACTTTTTTCGCGATGTATATATATATATATATATATATATATATATATATATATATAGAAACGGGCGATGTTTTTTTATTCCCACGAATTAGATTGCGAAGGCTTATATGGAAAATCCATCCCCTTTTTTTCGGAAAAGAGAAAGTTTTGGAAATATTTATTCGGCTGTTTTGTCTCCACGTGTCCGTATCCAGAGAGCTTTTTTTCTCGCGCAGTAATGAAGATAAGGACCTCATTCTGAGCCACGCAGCGTTTGTTTCATTATTTTCTGCAGAACCCCTTCGCTCATCCAAGGCTCGAATAAAACAGTCGGTGGTGGAAAGCGCTCCTAAAGTCCAAAGGGAAAAAAGTGCGCTTTTGAATACTGAGATAATACGGGTTTTTTTCGGGGTGGGGCGCGTACTTGTTGGAAAGGGTGGGTTTTTCGGAGAAAGCAATATCTGAAGGTCTTTTTTCTATTAGTATTGATGACAGGGGGCAGGTTTTTTTTATATAAAGCTGCCATCGCGTTTAATAGGCTCATTTTTGTAATGGAAAACCCCCCTGTGAGACCCTCTCTGAGAATTTAGGGATTAAGTCGGCAAGGACGGACGGAAATGCTTATGAGGTTGGTAAGTCTCGTTATTAGTGGCCGAAGAGGTCCGAAGGAAGAATGGATGCTAGATTATGGACGGAATTAACGGGTTGGTAATTAGTTTTAAAGCATTATAGGATGTGGGAAGTAATCGGTGGGAATCTACTTGTAACTCGATTCGAAGAATGAATAGAAAGGCGAAGTTGTGCTGGAAAAATTAAAACGTTTTTGTTCGATCAATTAAAGAGAAAATTATTGTCGCATATTATCTTAATCTTATTTTTGCAATTTAGTAATTTATTTACCGAATCAATTCTCGCTCACCAAAGATACAGTAATCAAAAAAATAATTTTCGATTTTTTCTGAAAGATATAAAATTTTCGGTAATTGAAAACAATTATATATTTTTTCTAAATATAGCTGAATGATACGAATTAATATATATTGTAAATATAAATTTATGATGAGAATGAGAAATATAGGTTATTAGGAATAATCAAAATTCCACGAACAAGCTTATTGGACCTTTGAGACAAATGTATAAGGAAGGTAACAGTAAGTAAAAATATCATTTGGAAATATGAAGGCTAGCGGCATAAAATAATTTAACGATACCTAAATGGAAATAAAAATTTAAGATCATTATCTAAGAATAGTTAATCCAAAGCAGGAATTTCCATGACCTCAAGACAAAGTTCCGCGAAAAAGAAAACATTAGAGGATGAATTCTTTTTCCTTGCGCAAAGAAAAGGTCAATAGGAATATTCATTCGATTGATTTTCCGATTTGAATTGAATTGAATTATTTGATTGAAGTTTGCCTCTCAGGAGCAGAACTATTATCAAATGCAGTTGCTTTCATAAATGGCTGTTCAGCTAGTTTTCAATCACAGAACATTTAATCTCTTAAAAGTGTTTTTAATATCAATAAACGCGTGATCTGGTTAGTTCCTATATGAAAATAGCATTTCATTTACCTCTACTGTTCGTTTTTCAAAATTCGTATTTTAAATCTTTTTTACGTAAAATTTATTCCACATTTTTAATTCGATACTCATCAATATATAATTTTCTGTTGCCTTTACGACATAGTGAGGTATAAAAAGCATATTTTTTATTATTTTCTGCGCCCTAACCTCTTTTATATTATATTAAAATTATTTTTTTGGTTGTTTGCGCAAATATTTTTTTTATTCCCACTTATTATTAATTTTTATATATATAATTATAATAATTTTGAAACTTAAAACGACTATATATACGAAAGAAGCCTTATATTCTCACACTCTTACCTGAAAAGGCGCTTTCTTATTAATATCCATTCATTCCTTTCTTTATTTAATGATTTAAAACGCATTACGTCTATTTATATACGAAAAAAGTCTTACATTCTCGCACTCGCACCAGAAAAAGACGTAATATCATTAATTCCACAACCGCAATGCACTTCGTACAGAGCAAATCTTATTTATATACCTCGTAACCGCTCGACCTTTAGCGCACCGAAATCTCTTACCCTTTTCAATTGCTCACTCCGGGGCCTCGAGAGAAAATCATCGAAACCTCGTATATACACTCGTCGAGAAGAAAAAATACGTCAGAGACACGTGATCAATACCTCCGTACGCCTTCATAGCGTCATTCACACGTCACGTCACCCACTCTCTAATTGCGATCTCTGGTCCAGTCAATCGTCTACGCGAGGTCTGAACTTTCACCTCTCACGAAAGCTCTCTCTCTCTAAAAACCGCGATCAACCGGAAAAAAAAGCGCCAAACGGCATTACTCCCTTTCCCGAATCCAAACTCTCTCTCTCAGAGTTGGAGAGGTGAAAAAAATTCCGACGTTATAAACGAGTGAATCGATAGCGTAATACTTCGTTTTTGCGAGATAGAAGTCACCGAGCTCCGGACCCATAATTCCACAGGCGATACTCTGAGGGGAATAAAGTGATTGATTCGCCGGGAACTGGTTTTAGGAGAGCGCGGAATACTCGAACAATCAATTCCCGAGTCGGATTTCTCTCCAGCCCGTAGAGAGAGAGTGAAAGACTGATTCGGGGAAAGTAACTGCCTTCTCGTCGAGATATTTTACGGACAAAGTCATCTTTCCCCTAACGAATCGGATGCCTTCGGAGAGGCGGCAATTTACTAAAATATTATCCGAAAGATGCGATGACGGATTCTGTTTTCGGTGGGTGATTTTTTCAGGAGGGCTTGAGTGGGTGGTGATGGGTTGGTGGTGGTGAATGGAGATTGAATGCCAGTCCTAATGTTCGAATAATGAAGGAATTATTTTTTTGTTTTTTTTTGGTATTTTTGTCCGTGGATTTTTGTTTAGGAAATTGGAAAGGATGGGAATTAAATGTGATTGGTGAGTGAAAAATTCGCTATTGAAAAATTGTTGTGTTTCAGTTAGAGAGTGAAATATCTTCCTCGTCTACTCAATGAGAAAGAACCAATTAAATTCATTTTTATTGACGCGTATTCAATTATAAATTATTTCGAATATTCCAATATTCCTATGTGATAAAGTTATTCAATTTATTTGAGCGAATGATACTATTAATTCTTCATAATGGTAATCGTATTACGTAGCTACGTAAAGTAATTGTCATTTAATATTTGAATGGAATACAGCCGCATAGAAATTTTGCTAAAGCTATTTTTAATACAATACGGATATTATTTTGTAATTGTTAAACTAATTTCATTGAAAGACATTATGTTATTTCTGATGAGAATTAGAAGTACTCATTGAAAAAATAATGTATAGAGGTGAGATAATAAATCTAATTCAGCGATACTTGTTTTCGTAGTAGAATTTGTTAATAATTTCACAATGATTCTTATTTTAAAATTCAACGAGGTTAAGGTTTTCCATTCGATTTTACATTTTCCTAACAATGAATTTCAGCTAGGTAAACAGCTTTGCGAAATATATTTATATCGAAACAAATTGTTGATCTTACCAATTTGTTAGCATTGAATGTAAGCGACCTTATATATATTATATATAAGGTCGCTTGATAAGATATATTTGAAATCCTTTTAATTATTATTAGAGATTTCAATAGAAGGTGAGATAAAAAATACATTGTAAACATCGAAGAAAACTTCAATTAAAAGAAAATCTTTCAATTTCGCAAGAAAAAACTCTGTTTACAATTCGTTTGATTGGCCTAAAACATAATGAACAACATCTAGGTTCCTTCTTAACACAAAGAGAATAGTGAATCAATAGTTCGCAGATACCATTGTAATAACGGACATACTTAAAAGCTATTTATTCTCAAAGCTCACAGTAAACGTAAATAGCCTCGGAACAATAACACAAACGATCTTACGATACGTACAGAACCGTTTTCATTCCACTCTTATGCATCAAACGTTAGATTTGGAGATATTTATGTGTGGAAGAGGAGGCTGTTTCAGATAGGCGAGAAAAATGAAATGGAATAGATTGGAACAGCGTTGCGGCGTTTGAAATTCTTCTCGCCTTCCAACATTTCGATATTCAATCTGCGCGCACCATCTTCTCTCATCTCGTCCCATAATAGCGACCGTCGCATGCTACAGCGGCGAGAAATTGAAAGCTCAGATTTATCTAAATCTCTTTGTCGACAAGAACGCGGTGATGAATTAAGTGGAAAAACGTCGGTTGGTCCGGAACATCTCAATGCCGCGCTGATAATGGGGACCTATTTACGATAGAGACGTTTTCGAAATTCTGCAAAAACCTGTCACTCCGTATTTGACAAATTAGAATAGAGTTTAATTAAATGAAAATCGGGATATATCTTTCAGAAGAGTATTCAAACGATAAATTCATAATCATAAATATAGGTGATATAAAATTATTATATTGTATTCTATTGAAATATTAGAAATTATAAAAAAGAATAATACACGATTGTTACGACGATTACAGTAAAAAACGAACAGTGAACGTTTAGTAACTTCCTCAGATGTTTTAATTTTCCCCTTCCGCAAAGTTTAAATCGTTAACTTTCATCATAAATCGTTAATGGTTAATAATTATGTAAATAATTGCTGGAATAATGAGTAAATAATCCACTCTGTAATTTTTGTTGAGTTTTAATCATATCAACTTTCTAAACAAAATTTTTAATTAAGTGATGTAATATCGAATTTTAACAAGATCAGCTGATGAAGTAAAATTAATTTGAATTTGTAATTTGCACAGTAAAAAGTCATTTTAATTTATAAATAACTAATAGCAATTAAAAATAATTAATAGGATAATTAAATAAATTTACAGGAAATTATTATTATATAATTTAATGATTAAAAAATAACCAGCAAATAATCTATTCCCACGATGAAAATTGTTTTTATGTTTCATAAATAATAATAATATAATTGAAAAATGTATTAATTTAGTTTTGTGAAGTTATATCTTGTAAAATTTTCTATAGGTACGTGGTTTAGTATTTTTTATGTATAAGTTTTCTATTATGCTGTCTTTTACGAGTATTATCCCGTCTCTTTTATGTAATAACGTACATATTTAAACCAGAACTAAATTGTAATAAACGTTCAACCAAGAATCAGCGGGTAAAAGTTCCGTGCCCTAAATACTGTTTTATTTTTTAAAGTACTTTCGCGGATCAAACCCGTTTTAACTCAACCCGGCCATACGGTGAAATATACACTCGTTAATGAATACCGGGTAATATGTACTTGGTAATTGGACTTACCGTCGTTTTTCCGCCCGGCAGCAATTAAGAAAAATTCTTATTAACGCATGAAAAATGTTCAACCACCTTGCGTTTTAATATTCCACGCAATTAAAAAAGGGCTTTTCTCCGGACCAAGAATGGAATGGTGTTTTTCCGCTTTGTCGTTTGAGGTGTAAAAGTTGAATGCAAGTCTGGAGAAAGGATAAGAGTTTAGGCGAACGCTTTGAAAAGGAATAGTGAATGGGTTTAAGACGGAACGGAGAATTACTTGAGGAAATTAAGGGAGGAGTGGGAGATGGTGAAGATGAAGGAGCAATTAGAAGTCCGGGGGGTTTTTGGACGGGAAGGCGTGACGCACAATCCGATTCGGGAAATTACAGAGTACAGTTCGTTAGGTTACGTTATAATCATCCGATTCGGTCGAATGCCAAAACCGCGGGATTTAGTTAAATGGGATCGACTTTTACTCGGATTCAAAGCAAGACACATTTGTAGTCTCTTTCGAAGATGAGTGTTTCGCTAAGGGATTATTAGGTGAGATTTTTTTTAGAGGAAGTGTATGAGTGTCACAGTTTAACTCTTATGGTTTTGTTAGCAAGATCTCGAAAGAGGTTATCCGAAGAAGTTTATCGTGTTAATACGAAAAGATTGTCGATTAAGAGTTTAAGATTGATAAAGGACAGTTATAAGGTTGTAGTTAGTAGAGTTTAGTTTCGTTTTTGTAATGAACCATTAAATTTCAGAGTAAAATACAGGTTTACTAAGAAAGGATAGGTGCTGCTTATTTTTAGTATTTACACTTTGTACGATTTTCCTTGTTTGAAGTTAATGAACATTGAAAATATTCGATTTCTTATTCCAAGAAGAGTAATAGTCCCCTAAGGAACTTAAAAATTACAACTTTTGTATCTCATGAACCTCGCTGATATAATTGTTTAGTCTTTATTGATAAAAGTATTAAAAATAGAAGCTAATTATGATAAAATTAGAGTTTAATGTATGGTAAAACTCTATAAAACCTACGATCAAAGAATTCCCTTGATAGAAATAAAACTAATCACAACAGCTGTGTTGTGATAGAAGAACGCATAGAATATACAATTGATTTTAGTTTCAAATAAGATAGATTAAAGCAAGAATAAGTACCTTAAAATTAACTGAAATGTAAATATAAAAGGCACACTTGGGCTTAAGCTAGCCAAATTAAGGATCTATGAACCTATTATATATTAAAAGCCTTTAAAAGATTTTATAGTAAAGGGAGACGTAGAAGAGATAAGTGAAAATGATATTATAAGGTTTTGTGATTAGAAATAATGGGAGAATGATGCTGAGCTCAAGACGGTCTGGGAATGTCTGTCAACCGAATAGAATGATTCAAAAGGTCTCATTCAAATTATCCGAACATCAATCAGTGTCAACGTAACGAATTCTACAGGAATTAAAAACGTTTCGTAATGAATAGGCGCATTATTAAGCTCCCCTCCCTTTAAGTTTTCCCACGGTTCTGTATTAGTTCCATTAAAGAGTATTTAGGAAGGAGCTGGTGGTGAGAAAGTATATAAAACTGAGAATGCTCCCTAGCTATTGTTTATATTATATCGGGTAAAAGTGCCTATGAAATTTGAATTGTAATGCACACTTTAAAAGTCTCATTGGTGAGGAAAATTATCATAGCAGAATCACTAAAAGTGACTCGTGAAACTTGTTCAATAGCTGAGATATTAATTCACCTATCCCGGGGATATTCACCACCACCGGGGATCGAACCTAAGACCTTTTTCATGTAAGTGATTATATATGATATTAGAAAGCCAATAAAGATATTAGACGAAACATACCTGACAGTTGATACGTATAATATACGAAAGAAGGTGCAGTTACCACAATGAAAGAATAAATAAATACTTCTTTGCAACTTACGAACATGGATAATATAAGTGTATATATAATTAGAATAAATACATTAAAATAAATATAACTATAATAATTAATCTAGTTGAATTTAATATAAAATATATCAGTTTCGTGAGCGAAAATATTAAATATTGGATTATTGTATTTATAGGATTGAAGTAGATGATAATTAGCTACGACACGAGCAAAACTTACAAGCTTTCACAAATAATAGTATAATTATTATATTCCACACATAATAGATTTCACATTCGAACGAAGAATTTCGTTCCGCCTTTTAGAATCTCCATTCATAGGCGGAAGTATAGAAAAAAAAAAACTAAACTCATCTCTTCAGGAGGCACAATTCCTGAGAAACCCTCAATCGCACGGATTTACGACAAACGGAGACGAAAACGAACGCGTTATGGGAGACTCGTTACCAACGGCAACGCATCCCACGCGTTTCTTTGAAGCCGATTTATGGGACGCATTCCGGCAAAAAATTCGATTCATTGGCCAAAAAATGCTCGTCGGGATATTTTTATAAGAACTCCTTTTTCCCAGCCTTCGTTTCATCATCTTCGACACAGAATTCGCGTTCTTCGGCGGCCATTTTATATGTCAGGTGAGAAAAAGTGTACAAGTGTGTGTACGTATATATATATATATATATATATATATATATATATATATATATAACGAGTACAATAGAAGATGCGGGATTGGACGGGAGGAACGGAATTAGGGGCTAGCGCTACTAGCTTACGGAACGGGGAGGAAAGTAACTAAAAAAATGGACTTTTTTTGACGTAATTGACACCGGAATCATGAAGAGGACGCGGGGAATGTTGATGGATGGGTAAAGATGCACGGAGAGGGTGTTTGGATACGGAGGGAGTGGATGCAGGTATAGAAATGAAAAAAAAGAGAGCCGAAATTGGGATGGGGACAAATGAATCGGGTAGAGAGGGATCAAAAGTGAAATATGAAAAGACAGGAAGCGGAATTGGTAAGGGATAGAAAAATGGGGATGGGGCGCGGTGATGGAGATGGGAACATACTTCAGAAGGGGAAGAAAGGGGCAAATAAGAGATGAAAGATTCGTGAATCAGATGAGAAATGAGTTCTGGGATGGAAATTGTTAAGAGAAGAATATTTGTCCAAAAACGAATGGGAATATTAAGAAGAGAAAGGGTCGATGGTCTCTCGACAACACTTCTCATATTTACGAAAGAGGTTTTGATGTACTCGAGATGGCATTTGCTGAAATTAAAAATGAATGTTTGGGGATTTGGAGGATGGAATAATCGCCCGCTTACTCGAAATTTTGATTCGAAATGTTTCCTAAAAACGTCCGATTCATCAGAAATATCGATTAATTAATCTACAAGCTGGGATTCCATAAATGTGTTCAGTCTTTATTTGTTTTTGCTGTTAATTACAAAACTAGACATCGCTCTCACGAAATAGTATGAGATAATCAAACATTGAGAGGGAATCTGGAATCTATGTTCATTCTGTTTTCGTACTGTTTGGCAATCAAAGACATTAAATTGATTAAATTAGCTTAAATATTTAACTAGCAACCTAAATATCTCAATAAACATATTGAAGAAAGCTATCCGCTGGTCCTAATTCAGTTATAGAAAACTAAAACCAATTAAATTTAGTAAACTACGCACACTACGAATTTAAATCAAAGAATTATGCTAATACCTAAAGTTTCTATTTTTTCAATTTAAATATTTTTATAATAGAGACATAAAAATTTAATTCAACACAGAAATTTATAACGACCAATCAAAACCTCCGAATAATTTACCTATATTGAGCCTCCTTTCTTTGCTTGCACTCAGTATAAATAAATTATATTTTATAACTAAACATACTTCAATGTTGAACCTTAATAAAAATCGGATTAAAAGTCATGCGTTTAAATGCAATTAGGGGTGAAAAGAAATTCTTTTGCCTCAAAATTTTATCGAAAATTTTGAAAGCAATATATAAATCCAATTTAAGATTCGGAGCATAAAATTTGATGCCCTCTTTTGATATGTTAAATTTTTATTCAAATAATTTGGGCACTTTTAGAGAATCAATCCATGAAATGAGATCGTATAACGACCACTGATGAGCGATGAGATCAAAATTTTAAATTAATTTAGCGTAAATTATGAATATTAACTCATATATAGTGAAGGACATACTAGTCTATTGTTGTTGAAATCTTCTCGCATCAACTTTAACTCGTCATCCGATGCCTCTCTCCGGGTTATTTATCTACAAAGCACCTCTAATTTCTTCCTCCAAATCGCATTAAGCTTGAATCATTTTTATCTCTGCTCTGTAATCCCCTCAATTCTAACATTTTATCTCCTAAAACCTTTTGTGTGCCCGCTTCTCCTTTAAACTCGTTTCTCTCTGAATCTCTCATAAAACTTGAGAACCGAACTTTTGGTTGGTATAAATTTTCCTGTAGTCGCTTGGAAGATATCTTTATTTAACCTCTCTGTATCCATTCATTCGGAACATATCCAAAAATATCAATCCTTTTCCCTTAACGGTACGTCTGTATTTCCCTTTTTTACAGACGTATTTGATCGGGAGTTTTTTTTTTATTTATGCACGACCGTCTTTTTGGGGGAAACTTTTTATTTTGCTGGTAATTTAATTTACATCTATTAGCTATTATTGTGTTACAGAATAAATATCATTCTCGATCTATCTGTAGGATTGAGAATAGGTGTATATTGTCCTTCACTACGAGTTCATGCGGCAGGATCACGAAGATAAAACAGAAGTGAATAATAGATAGATGACTGGGACTCGAACCCAGGTCCTTTCTATCTGGAAGGTATGCTTATTTCCTATAGATTCATCTAGATTAAGTAATTCGTAATATTTATATTACCTACGTGTGGGATAACCTTTTATATGTGTATCTTAGAACAGTTTATTAAAGTGTATAATACTTACACAATTATGAAATTTTTACTTACGATTGCTTAAGATTTAGATTCCATAGAATAATGCTATGGACTTATTGGATACTTATTGTAGAACTAATTGGTAATTAGACAACTTAATCTCATCCAAATTCACAAAATTATATAATATTACGTATAATATTACGTACGTATAACATTACTTATAATATTACGTATAATATTACATACAATGTTACATTTAATATTACATATAATTTTACATATAATATTACATATAATATTTACGTATAATATTACGCACTCATTAATGACCATATTTACAGTCTATACACGTATACCACAAAAGATGCTTTCTGCATTAAAAAGTTCGCAACAATTGGATCGGACACCGAAATGGCAAAAGAAGGGAAGAGAACGGGAAATAAACGGTGAAGAGTTTAATTCCGCAGCGATGGCGTGCTCTCGGTCTGAAAGTCGTCCAAGAGCACTTCCGAATGCTTTTCGGAAGATGGTATCGCGTTTCAATAGTGAGAGAGCGTAAAAAGACCCCTTATCCATACCGCACAGATTGCATTGATATTGCGTTTAATTTTTTCGTCCGCGTCGTTCGCAAGGAAACGGAATAATATTCATCCGATACTCGGAACATTTCATTCTCTTCGCACGCGGTGCCGAACGGCCGAGAGATAATTTCCAATAGGACGATAGTTCCATCGCATTCCGCACTCCAACCTATTTACGAGATATAGAGGTCGTATGCAACGCTCTGCCCTCTGGCGGAGGGTGTCAAGAGCCCGTATGTATGTTTGCCGAACGTATATATTCGCGCGGGTCAACATGTGCCCGCTATGGTTTTTCATATATCGCGAAAATTCCTACGGATATTCTCGTACGCGTCGATGAATGGAAGCTGTTATATATCATGTTATGGTTATGATGAAGGCTGTGAACTTGTCGACGCAACGTGGCGGCACGGTTTTTGTTCTAAGCAAATGGGTAATGGTCTTAATATATTTAGAACAGGGCGTGACGAAAAGTTTGAAATTCCTGATTCATCAGTTGTGTAATTTCGGGAAGGTTTTTGTAATTCATTGCTTATCATTTCACTTCAAATTTTCATTTCAAATACTGCTCGTGCGTTAAAGCTAATTTGGAATAAAATATGTACTAATTATGGGAATAATCTTTAAGCTCTCGTCATGGAAATTTTAAGCTGAAGATATAGAAATCCTATTGATATTTTCCCATTTATATTCCCAAACTAGTTTTTATGATTTCATTAAATACTAATGGGTAATCTAGTGATAACAATAAATATAGGGCGGAGAGAATAAATTATTAATTTAGCACCGTAGTGAATTGTGTCAAAACTCGAAAAAGAGGATAAGTTAACTATTGAATATTGTTATTTATTGGTTACCAGACATTTTTTTAGGTATGATCATGTAAATTAAGACACTAAATAAGCAAAGATTCAGGGGATTAAGGAGGAATTAAGCGAAATCGGGACTTAATTACAAATCTTCCACAAAACCTCTAAGTCATATAAATATTAAATTATCATATTTTAATTTTCAGAAAGCTTTCACTTAATAATTCATGTCTTATGAATTATTTTAAGCAAGACTTGCAATTTTTAATCACAGATCGTAATGCTGCATTACGTTTTATTCTATTGAATAAATGTTAGCGTACGAAATGGAAAATATTAAGATCTGACGGCAATGCGCAAAAAGGATCTAACTCGTAAAAAAATATAAAAAAAGAAGTTTTCAATGGAAAAAATGGAATACATATCGCTGATTCGGAGTTGCGTTTCAATGGTTACCATTGTTGTGAGGATTTCGCAACAAAGGGAACAGATAAAGCATCTGGGTATGTTACGAGAGGATTTAACAGATTACATTGTGTTCCGGATACGTATAAGAATTGGGTGGGGAGTGGTATCTACTTTAAAAGGCAATGGTAGCGAGTTAAAAATGGGTCGAAACTTACATATCAACCATCTGAACCTAATCTAGAACTCTTTATGGCCATAAAAAGGAATTCGAAAACGAAAGAGGTTACTGGAATGTTCAGATAAACTATTCTTGTCGAAATAATTGAAAAAACAAATCAAAGTGGAAAGAACGGTGTGATAAATTCGGTTTTAATGCATCTGATAGGTTGAAATATGTCCACAATCATAGTTATATTTGAATGAAAGATAATTCAATTTTGTTGATACGTTTTCTGGTGGACTGTTCAAATTTTATACATATATTCATTTAATTCTATATTTAATCTACTTGAGATGTCTATTTATTATAGTCTATTGTGATTTTTCGTCAATAATTGTATAAAATTAAATCACTTTCTACCTAATTTAGGATGTAATGTATGATTTCTATTTAAGCCATCAAAGTATATTATCAATTTGTTGAATGAATGAATTAAAAAATTGATATGTGGCGTAAACGAAAATATTTACGTTAGGAAATAATTATGCGAAGTGAATTGAAAATGCAGTTAGCTATATTTGTAAACTCAGAGCAGTTGATTTTGAGAATAGAGTTAATTGGTATTTTATATTCATAGAAAATGAAAAAGGTTTAGGTTTTTAAAAAAAAGTAAATGAAGTTTCACCGGAAAAATGAGCAACACATTTCGCTTTATTGTATTAAGTGGTAGTATAATGCGTTTTGATGCGTTAACTATATTTAATTTCTCCCAAAAGAATACCTTGTATTTGTATCTTCTCATGTATCCGAAATAGTTCAGCCTGACTTCGAGGAAAACGTTTTTCTAATAAAACAATAAAGATATTGTTTTGAAAAGCTATACAAAAATACTTTCCGATGGGTCTGAAGAATCATGAAGTGTAAATTCAGAAGTGTCTAAATTTTATATTATCGCAATATACAATGCAACTACAGTGAAATTAACGAAAGCGAGAAATTATGAGAGAAGAAATACCCCGTAAATTTTACGTGTAATTCAATTACGTGAAAAAGCATTAATTGGGTATATATTTTTTAAATGATTGTGTGCGATTAATATTCAATGTATTTAAACAAAAATATTCGATTCAAATGCGAAATAAATCAATGAAATTAATTATCAATTGCAAAAAACCCCTTCCTCTGTGAAATTTATCCGATTATTTTCGTCTCGATTTAATTGAATTTCTTTGGATGACATCCATGTTTTCGTTCGTATGTTCTTAAGTGTGGCGCTGTATTCGTGGACGGAAAAAGGATAATTTCCCGTCGCGTAATTAATATCTATGCCCCCTAATCTACTCCTTAATCACCGGCGCTTAAGCACGAATGAAATCGCTAACGGCTCATTCATAAATATCAAGAAACTTGCACGATAAAGACGGTCATCAAGGGTACATTTTTCTGTTCACCTCCCTCCACAACCGCTTCCTTTAATCCATCCTCCTCCTGCGATGAATAGATCTGCTTATTTGCTTTGAATCCTATCTCCTTTCTGCGCAGCCATCTACAAGGAAATGACTCGGGGTTCTTCCCGTCTTATTTAAAGCTCAGTCTGAGAACGCGTCCGATAAGAAGTGGAGGAATAGTGGTAGACTAGAGCTTGTCTATTCTTCCTATTCACGTATAGTCTATTATTTATACCCCATCGATGACAATAAGGTGAACTTTTACTATTTGATTTTTTTCGTGAAGTACAATAGTGTGTGTCCTAAAGACTTCGTTCGCGTATATTTTTTAGAGAATAAAGGATTAATGTGCCTTGTCGTTGAGGTACTTTTGCCCTCAGTCGTGATTTCTGAGCATTAAGTATTCTATTACTAACTCTGTATACAGCTACTATAATGTGTTGTTAATACTGTACGATACTTAACTTAATTTGAAATTGATTAATCCTTAATTTTCTCTTATTACACAAATAGTTGTTGCGTCAAAATACACTCAGCTGTTGATTTTTAAGACCCTTTATTCCAAAGTTCTTCTTTTAAATAACTTGTGAATTTTACAATTAAACTTTACATTATTAGTGAATTTTTCAAAAGTATCTATCTATCTAAATTCTATTCTTATGTGATCATACGAAATATATAAGGTTGTGATGTATAATTTGGAAATTTTAGTTAATAAAACACTGACTATATTTCACAATATTGCGAATTAATTGATAAACTAAAATAGCAGTGCAAGCGTATCAAGTACGATCTATGCTACAACTGTGAGTATGTATAATATTTCTCACTTATGGGTTTTGATTAATGAGATAGTATAAATAAAATATAATGTCTCAGAACTTTCGACTTGAATGATTGGAAATATATTTAATATTTTTCTCAGGGTCTAGAAAATACAATGCTTTATGCATTTTGTTCAATTACTGATTTAAATAATTTATATTTACATTTAGAAAGTTGATATATACAGATAAACAGTATTATGCATTTGTTTACGTAATTAATTTTATTGAAAATTCATTTAAAATTCGTTTAATTAAATGTAAACAAAAATAATTATTAGCTCCGATACACGCTAGAACGTATGAAAAATGATGAACACGCCTAATAAGACTTATTTTATTGTAAATAGAGCACGTTAGTTTTTCTCATAATCGTCTGCGATCGTTCAAATCGCCAAAACTGTTATTGTGCCATTTTCTGTCCGAAAAAGCACCGTCAATTACGTGGATGATGATTCTCGCCCCAAATTGTATCAAAGTTTAGCACAGGCTACGGCGGTGCGTTCGGCACCGTTGCTCAAACAGGCGCTCCCTTTTGGTAACGAAGCGAGACTGAATCGGCCGCTTCGGTGGGTATTATTAGTCCATGATAACTGTTGCAGCCTCTATGATGCAGCCTCCCGTGTCTGTACCTTTTTCCGCCCTCTCCCGCGTTCAACAATCTAACAGGTTTAGACCTGGACATCTGGGTAGCCAATCAATGATTCGGTCCGGCCCTTTGCCTGGGCAAAACCCATTTCCTCCGACGGACAGGCTAATCTCTCACGGTCCGAAAACTGGCGGCGGGAAGAAAGTACCCTAGGCCTTGATAGGACGATTCCCCAAACCCTATCGTCGGTCATGATTTATCCCTTCTTGCGACCGGGGATTCTGGATTGACTTGTTTGGGTTATAGATGCCAGTCGATCTTGTTAGGGATATTCGTACACGTGTAGTAGCCAGATAAATTCTTCCAGGTGTTTGATAATAAGGTAAATGATTATTTGATTCGAAACTTAGGCTTTTGAAGCTTAATAGAGGAATGTAAAAACGGTCCCGTATCGACGCAGATTCAGAATAGAGTTTTTGCACAGTTCAGAAAGAAACCACAATTTTTCCATAATGATAGTTTCATGTAAATCATAATTTATTGAATGAATAACTTTCACCAGTATTTTGTTAATAACATAATTTTTAATGCTATATACCGATTAATAATTTCACGGGAAGCCTGCCGACTGATTCTGAAGCAGCTGTAAACTAACGATTTTAAATATTTCTTGCAGCGACGCATATTCATTCAAATCATAAATAATTTTATTCAAGTAAGTTGTCGGTCAGTTTAGTGTCGGCCAATAGAGCTGTCGTTCAGTTGATCCGTCGGTCAAGTGAGCTGTCGGTCAGTCGGCATAGATCCATATAAAAATAAACAGAAGCATATATTATTTGCGTTTTACGTTAAGTATTCTTGAATCTGATTATCTTTCTTTCTCGTAATATATATTTAAATAAAATAATTGACAAAGACAAGTGGCTTACAAAATGTTTACGCAATAGATCATACAATAAACTATCTTATTATGTAAGCACTGCGGGTATAGATCGAATTTCAAGGGTGATATTTACGGATCAAACTTCCCGAGTTGTAGATGAGGTTATAATCGTGTGCAGGTCCCACGCATATTATTTACAAATTTTGGGTCAGAAGACACCCACGTGCCCTCAGGAGCAATCCTTGCTCGACTGTTGCGGACTCGAGTCATAAGGGAAAGTTTCCTCGTTGAGCTTAATTTCGTCTTAAATTAAGTTTCTGCTGAAGGAAAATAAAGTTGATGTATAGTTAAATAGCGAAGGAGCACCTGGAATAAGTGACTAATAAAAACGACTTATATAAAACGCCATCGTATGACGGTCTTGCAGTGATTGAGAAGCTTTTTAAGATAATTCCAACGAACATTATAGTTAATGAAAGAGAATTAAATTTATTTTGTGTGCAATGGAGGCATAAATAAATTTGATTCTAAAAGAATGCTCTGTTTGAGAAATACCATTGTGTATAGGGAAGAAAATTTTGAATGAAATCGAACAACATCACCTGAAACACATATTTCAAAACGTTAGTTATAAATATAACGATGACCTTAGTATAAACTAATCTTAGTAGAATTCAAATTAGTTGAACTTTCATATCAGGCGTATAAATTCTCATAACTTAAATATAATATAAATTCTCTGTACTGTCAATACAGTCTACGTTTCAAATGAGAAATAAGATTGTTTTGATTTATTAAGAGATTTGAACTTAAAGATCGACTGATATACGTTGTAATACATATATTGCAGTATATAATTTTAACTAAGGATTGGCATATATTTAATAATTTTTGGGACATATTTAAATGAATAAGTAAAAAATCGAATTGCTGTGAATTGAATTTACCTTTGTACTTATCACATGCGAAAAGTTTCCAAAAAGCATAGAAAAAGGTGGAATTTAAAACAATTTACATTTTCAGAACGACCAGTTTTAGACACGATTGTTGGTTTTATAAAAGTAGGTTTTATTAAGTACGATTTGCTCGTATAAGTTAAATTAAGTAATCACGCTTTTAGATACATGAAAAAGAGTATGAATTCAAACACTGGATGAACGGATTTCGGCTCAATGTATAGCATTATATAAAATCTTTAAAAGGGCTGCTCTCGAGTGAGGCCATATGGAAGATGATTCAATTTTCACCTCGCTCGCTGATTTTCATAATAAAAATGCAAAAAAATATCGTCCACTTCACAATAATGTACATTTTAATCTCTGACTTGGCATGATGAATATATAGAGCCTCGTATAAAAATAAACAACGGCAATCCAAATTTTTATGCGAGTATCGATTATGTTGAACAAATATGCACGACATAATAAATTAAAAAACCTTATTTTATCATTGTTTTTCGAATATAAGGGAACAAACGAGTGTATTACGAAACGTTAAGCTGATTAAAACGTTTAATTAAATGAAGATGTGATTTACAATTCAACTCATCTTCTGAAACGAATGGAAAGCATAAATAGCAACAAAGGAATTATTAATTTTAATATCAATTAATGGAATTAATTCTTTAATTGACAGTCCTGGGAAATTTTGCCGGAGATGATAAATGGCGACAACTTAACTGCATTCGAGAAAGGGTTTCCATTTCAATGTTATGAATTTAGTTCTCTTCTTTTATTGATGTATTTTAGTAAATTTCGTGCTCCAGTTAGTTCCTTTGTCGATCAATTAGAATGCGTTCCTAAATAAATTTGTCATTTGATGTATAAAAATTATAAACATATTGCATTGTGTTATATTGTATTGTATTTATTATACATTATTTTTATAAAAATATTTCTTAGAGTGTAAGATTGAAAATTATCTTATAAAGTATATGGAGGAGTATATTTTGTACATAATTAGTGAGGAATTTAACTTTTTCCTTTCTTTAATGTTCCTGATTACTAGCCATACCTTTTGTATGATTCAGTGAGACATAAATATTATGTAAAACGCACTTTAAAATTTTGCTGATGAATAATCCTAATACTAGACCATGATAAAAGTGTAATATAGCTCAATTCTTGTTACTCATGTTATATTGTATCTTCAATATCACATTTTAGAAATAAAATAAGAGAGATATAATGTAATGAAAAACTTTGTAATTTCCTGAGGTTTTTTTGTATAATCGCGACCAGTTTCTTGATTTTACATTGAATCTTCAAAATTAAGAAACCGGTCGCGATTAAATAAAAAATCTCTGAAAATTGCAAATTTTTTCATTATACTATGGCTTTCCACAAAATCGCGCCTTCTTATATTTATTTCATAGATTTGATATTATCATTGGCGACTCAAACAATTCGATAAACATTGAGGATGGATTTTATTTACACGGGATAGGAATGAATAATAATAATCCTTCGTCAAAATTTCCTCATTATTAATTCCAGCTTTATGCGGCCGTTATGCTCTTTGCGGACTCGAATTATCGATGCGTATTGTAAAAGGTATAAGGGCATCGGCGCACGAGTTCTATTACCACTCTCAGGGTATTATTCACGTTTTGAGTTTGGCCGCAGGGGCTCTGGATACAATATGGCTGGAACGAAAGAATGACCTAGGCACTGTGAGGGAAGCACAATGCCAATCTAAGTTGCCTTTCTCACATCCAGAATAAGGTACGAGGATTTGGCATTCTATTCTGTTGCTGAATGAGTAACACGGCGTGTGTTTGAATTTATATTGCACTTAAAGAAGCTTTCATACATGTACCGTGCACAGAAACCGTGTGCCCCGGGTCAAGATGTTAGAGGAGGGAGTTAAAGCAAACCAATAGAGAACTGTAATCCAGTTCCATGCTATTGCAATGCAATTCGATAGGGCTTCTCTTGTGAATAGAATGACCAGGGTACTTCATAGTTTTGTAAGGGTAATTTATTTTGTTTTATTTTCCTGTTCAAATCACGAGTAGCCTAAAATATATGCTTCTTTTATAAAATGGGAAGGTGTTATAATTGATTTCTATGTAATTTTGCTTCGTAATTTCGATTTATTTTGTTGCTATGATGTTCATAGCCTATATGTAGGTGATGTATACTTTAATTCGTCGGATACAAATAGGAAAAATGCTCTAAATGTCGTACTCTTCATTTTATCTTGGCATCATCATTCTTTCAGTATCTATTCCGCTAGTTAGCGGTGAAAGGAGTCCGAGTCAAAACCTGCCTCTGAGATAAATATTTGATTTGAGGGATTAGAGCAACGCTTTGTTTTAAATCTTAATGCCGACAAATAGATCCTTGAATTTTAATCCTAAACCAAGGATGCATAGCAAAAAATACTATACTGGTACATATAAATCGAAGAAAATTTTGAACTATATGTTGTTAATAAAGACTTCGATTATAATTTTATGCTTGGATTTACTATGAATATATTCTTAATAAATAAATATTATTTATATTATACTATTATTATGTTTAACAATAAAGATGATCAATAAGCTGAAAATAACATAGCATGATGCATGGAACAAAAGCTTTATTGAAAATGATAGTACTCCTCTCTGATTAATAAAGAAAATCTTACTCGACCATGAATAATTCAACAATCTCTAAATAATTATGCTGGAAGTAATATGCCTCAAAGAAAACAATAAAATATAGATTTATTGATAGATCTAGTTTAAGTATGTATAAAGACTTGGTTAAATGTCTGATCAGCTCACAATTTTTCTATTTATTCTAGTGTTATTTATGGATTAACTATGGGTGAATATTTGATTGTTTTGCTTTTACGAAGAACGAAATCACTATAATACTTTAAAAGACACAGATTGATAAAACTATAGTACGATTAATTATTAATAGAAAAGGAAAGGTTCCTCTAAGGAATTTTTATAGGTACTGATTGGAACCTGAAAATAGTAAATTTTTATGTACGGTAAAAGTATTCAATACTTTAATATATTTATGTGGGTACAATTTATTTTGTATATAATATTTTAATATAATCATGTGGATACATATTTATTATTATTCGAATCAAAATGAACATTAAAGAATGCCCTAAGTAGAATATTATGTTTGAGATTTCGCGTGTAACGACTAAGACTAAGGCGAGACCAACTTGCAACATCGATTCCGCATTTGTTTATCCTCGGTACCAAGAGATTAATTATCATTGTACCCAAAAGCAGCGGTATTATATGATCCCGAACTTTCGAAAGTAGACCCTCGCCGAAAGTAGCTTCAAACTTCTCTTGCGCCCACTTCGAGCATCCCTTGTGTTTACTTCGGCTAGAATCTCTAACCAAGTTTTTCTTGGAAACACTGCCCTTCGGACCACACATCTCTTTCTTTATTTACCCAAAGTAAAAAGCTCCATTAGTGGAGTGTGTATAGAAGTAGAGAGCACCGGCCATTGTCTCTGTATCTCGCTATTTCAACTTTTCAAGGCGCTTTTCCCCAAAATTCCGGTCAAAGTGTATCGACCGAAGCGGAGGGATTAACTGACCACTTTTGGAAGTGCCTTTTCTCTCCTGACGCCGTCGTTGCCCGCGACGTACCTGATGATGTCGAATTATCGACGTAAAGTATAATCTTTGTTCAGCGAATCTCTGTGGAAGTTGATAAGCGTTTGTCGTTTGTTTAACGTTGGTTCAAATACGCGTTTTTCGTTTGTTTAATGTTTGTTCATGCTGATTCTCGTGGTTACGAAATCAACAATGTTTCGTTGGATTTTTTTTGGAAATGGGAAATTAATTTATTAACGTAATATTTCAGACGTAACTGGATACGAACCCGGATCTAAAACATTCCTATTGTGTTACATAGTTTTATCTTTATGCTTTTAACAATTCTCTCTCTTTTACTGTTTTGTGTTATAACAAATATAGTTGTACCGAAATCAATACGTTATCAAATTTATATCATGATTTGTATATTATTTTTATAAATCTCGAAAATTTTCTTATAATTGTTTCTTGAGTATTAATTATAAATCAATTACATCGCTATTTCAAGAAATTTGGGTAGCATTTGAGAATTCATGAATAGAAAATATATTATTTTTGAGCATATTATTATTACTTCTTGTTACAGTCAGTATCCAATTACCAAATTCACAATACATACTAAATAAATCAAATTAAATTTATGTTAAGTGAAAGAATAACGCGATATCATGGGCACATATAAACAAAAGATGAATAAATTTAGAGAAGTTATATTATATATTATAATGAAACATTCATATATATGTATCATAGTAGTATTCATAACAAAAAAGCTAAATATATCATATATTTTGTGAGAGAGAAAAAATACAATGTTATAAAACGTGAAAAATTATCGCACTTTATTGTAGCATGCATATCACTACTAATAGAATACCTGTAAATTAATTCTCGATATCTTAATGTGATATCTTCCATTACATCAAGACATCTATTTGGTGTTCGATTCGAATTCGGTTGTAGCTGATATTTGAATTGATTTTATCAAAGGAATCGTGCCAAAGAAAATGAAAGCGCTGATTCAAAATCAATCTTCATCGTCTTTTTTCCATTCCCTTTTGTTTTTTCAACGATTCGTTTCCACAGCCCACAACGCTCGTTCTCGCTTATCGATTTCTAACTTAAATTCCTTCACACAAAAAACTCCTTAGAGACGGCATAATTCGTCGACTTATAGGATAGCACGCTCATATCGACAAACACAGCAAAACATAACGCAGAATCGGGACTTGTCTTGAAAGAGGTGTTCCGAGAAATTTAGATTTCGTCTCCTATCCATTTGAAATTATCATCGTTCCTCAAAGTTTTCCTTTCCTTCGTGTCGCCTCGGTTTATTTAGAAACGAAATAGCTCGCAGTGCTCTATATTTGACTTTCAGATTTATTTCGTTCGCGTGCTCCTTTTATTTTCGATCTCTCGAGTGGAGTAAGAGAAAACTTATTCGCTTACCTCAGGGATAATGCTCTGGAATTGACGAATGAGCGTGTGGAAAATCAAGCGCCTCCAGTCGGCGGGGAATTGAACTAAAGAAGTGGAGTGGAAGGCCATGAGACTAAAGTAGATGGGAAATGCGGAACGGTAACGACACCATGGGATGAGGTATACTTAAGTAACACGTAAAACAAATGCATAACGCAATGAATTATCAACGTAACAACAGTCGTGAGATAGTCTTCAACCGCAACGTGAATTGTTACTCTCGTTTTCAAACAAAATATTGACTGTTCAATCGTGAATAAAACTAAAGAGTGATACATTTCTTGTAAATATTGCTCGTCAAATAACTTATTTTGGTTTGCTTTGAAATATAATCGAGTATGGAATTATCCTACTGTACTTGAACCCTTACTCAGAACTTTTGCTTTTATGTTTGAACCTTCTGTCTAGTTGAGTTATCAAGCCAGAAAAGGGAGAGGTTTGACAAGCTGTTTATGTCTGGCACAGAAAGTGACGACAGATGTAATACACGTAAAATCTCGTATTAGACTCTTATTAGACGAATAAGCATGAATGTTTTTTGTCCAATTTCGCGATTCACTTTTTTTAGTGTTTATTTGTTGAAGATTATATTTTCTTATGAACATCCTTTAACTTTCAATTTTTATGACACTGTATGAATTGTTTTAACTGTGATATTAAATTGATAAATTATAAATAACGTTATTTGCTAGTATAAATGAATAGAAGACATAATAATTTATTGAATGCTACTGAGTTATTGTAAAGGAATTATTTTATCAATATCCGCGATGTATATACATAATTCATATGAAAAACCACTCATCGTATTGTAAGTTACATTACTTGAATGTAATGAACTTGAGTTCATACCAAAATCTCGTACTCTCGAACCAGGAAGAACAGGCTTCTGGTATTAACGACAAAAGTCTGTAGGAGTTCATGCGCGGCCAGTAAAAAGTGTTGATGACTAAAACACAGTGTCGTCCGGTTTATTACGAAAGTTTTTTTATTCACTTTCAGTTTGATTGCCACGCTTGAAGTAACATAACCAGATTTTTTCGCTTATGTGTAATTTAGCTCTTCGGTTTGAATATCAACCGAGAGGTTTAATTTTCATAGTTTTTCTTATCAAGGAATGGAAAGCATTAAAAAAAAAGCTTCCTCGCAGAAAAGGGGATGTAAAATTTATATGAAGATCAGTTTATGAGCCGTTAAAAAACTCTACGGATGTCCTCATCTACCATCGCGGGAAGCTTTTGCGTCGCTCTGCATCCCTTCACATTAATTAGTTTCAATGTTCGTTCCTTTTAAAAATTTTACATTTCGCTAAGCGATTCAATCCACAAACGCGCACAGCCGAACATAAGATTGGGTGCGGAATGTAATTAAAGTCCGAACGTGTGATTTTATCGCTCGCGCGAACGAAATATTCGGGCCGAAATACTTTTGGTATTGTTTTTCGTTCTATTAGACGCAAAAAGGAACTATTCGAGTGATATACAGAAATGGATTGAATGATTTTTTCGATTAATCGCTACAATTTGGTTTTCTTTGGTTTTTTTATTATTGTGGCTGCGGTACAAATAATATTAAATGTTACTCATCTAATAAATTATTAGTTAAAATTAACTAGGTCCATCAATATGGATAGGTTTACCTCAGTGAAATATTCCGAAATCGAAAGATTTTATTCGTATAAAAGCATATAATATTTTTCGTTTAAAAATCATTTATGGAAGTATATCAAAACGATTGAAAAATTATTTGGCAAAGATTAATCGAGGATTGTAATTGAAAATATATTTTGTGTATGAAACAGTAATTTACGAGTAGAAAACATATTCTGAAACGTTTCGTCGTTTACTTTTAAGTAAAATGTTTCAATTACATAGTAATATCCCCAATCAGCCATTATTATGTATATAAAAAGTAAAGCAATTTAATAAATAAATAATAAGAAATTTAAACTCGCCATTGTAGATATAATCGAGAAGTATCTCAGAAACTTTATGGATGTATTACATTTTAACATTTCCTGCAACATTACTAAACTCGAAATTGAAAATTTACTCAGTATACAAGTATAATAACAATAGTAATGAGAAAAGAACATTATTTTGCGAAGTTGGACTAAAAAAAAACTTCCATTTACCTTATAAGTATAGTATAAATTTTAAAGACAAAAATTATTTGAAGTTATTGGAAACATAAAAGAGTCAAGATATGTAAAGAAATGTAAACCAATAAAAGTAAAAAAATGTTCAAAAAATAAAGATAATGCTTCAGTATGGATGTTATGTTAAGTATCTCTGAAATACATTCATGAAATAGGTAGGGACGAGAGGTTCCATCACTAGATGCATTTCAATCGCTAATATTTTAGCATGGTGCACTTTCATTTCGACCACGTATTTATTTAGACGCGCGTACTTATGTGCGGACGAGAGTCGTCCGATGGATGGATTCGTCTTGCTGACGACGCGGAATGTATCGAGGAGACAATCAATGCATTGCGAGCACAATAATCCGTGGAACAGACTGAAAGAAGTGGGCAAATCGAAATAAAACGTCTTGATCTGGCACATTTTTCGGTGCTAAATTCTTTCGTAGGACGAGATAGAATTCCTATGAATGCCGAACTGGAGTTTACGGCGAATTTGCCGCATATTCTAGACTATATTTTGAATGGAGAGGTGCTGCGGTGGTTCCGTGCGAACCTTATATCGAATGATCGCGAATATATTTCTCTCTAGAATTGTGCCACGAGGTTTTTATCTAGGTTATTTTAGATGGTAAAAAACAAATCCGTCCGAATGGCTCTGAGAAAACGTAATGCTGAGGGAGATTGAATTTTTCGCAGATATGCAAGCAGATGAGGTGACGTACATGGTGGCTGGGGTTGTGTTATTCAGTACCTGGAGCGATATTAAAATTAGAAAAGCGTTTTGTTTTCTAGGTGCGCACATTTATTTATTCATGATGTGAAGAGTATTGGAGAAATATCTTATTAGAGAACTCAGTGTTAATAACTGGACCATTCATATGTTGTCGTTCCAAAAAATCTGAATTGATGAATATTGACAAATAGATAAGAGAAAGTACAAAATCTTAAAGTATAAATATCAGTCATATTGCTCTATTCTTTGCAAATTAGATTAGATCAAAATATAGATGTTTCGAAACACATAACTTCGTTGTGTTAATCTGATTTTCCTTTCTTTTGATATCAATTTATTATTTATTGGATGTCTATTCGCTGGAATATTGACTTTTGTATTGGATTAATATTTGAGAAATGTTCAATAAAGAGATTTGAATGTAAATTTTTCTAAAATGTTTCGCCTTACAATTGAACGATTATGAATTAAAATATGAATGGATTAAGAAATAAACCAATCGAGTATAAAATCCTTGATTACTATCGTGAAAATACACATATATGTGCTTCTAGTTTCATTACTCACTGACTTATAAATTATAATATGTTTTTGCATTATGTTCTTATTCATATCAGTCAAACAATCTGAATTCTCACTGAAAAGAGCCATTCATCTAAACCGTACAGAATCAAAAGTGAAGTCTGAACAGATTCCAAAGTTCCTCACCAATTCCGTAATCACAAAGGATAGAATCGCATCACCACCAATTATTTCAAATTACCGAGACCCCACCATCAGAGACATATAAAGTAACTATCGAGTCGCGTAATAAAATTCTCATGAAGCATCTCTCCCGCAAAAGATTACGTCGTTTACGGTCGTTTCCTTCATCGAAATCCGTAGGAAAGAGAAAATAGCCCAAATCCAGTCTTCGTCTTCCCACAGACAGCGTAGTCGATCGCGGGGAATGGAAGAGTCCTAACCCCATCCCCACACACACCCTGTGCGCCACCCACTCTAAAAGCTACGTCGGCACCTCTTGATAGACAAGCAAGGCTCCCGATATCCCTTGGGATACGCGAGGTAAGGCGTAATGTCAAATGGAGCCCCGAGAGATTTTTCTCTCCGCCGAAGAAAAGTTCTCCGAATGAGTTATCCAAATCCGGGGTTTGAATGGGAAATTTCCCTCGGAATAAAGTTACCTAATTCCAGCGACGTAATCTCAAATCCATCGACTTCTCTCTCTAATGATTCCATTTTGTCGATTATTGCCGGGATTATGATTTTGGTTCCCCTTTCGAAAAGGTTTTCTCGTCCCTGGAAACCAAGTAATTGATATTGACATTGTTAGGAGTAAGAATGGATGGTGCAGGTTCATTTAACGTACTCTTTATCTTCTTGTCGAATGGAGTAATTTGAAGTTATCCTTTTGTCTATGATAAATATTAAATGCCTGATTTTAAAGGGTGTTAGTGCTGGTTATTCAGTAAAATATTTCACTATTTGAATGAATTTCAATGAAAAGATTCACCTTGATTAATGCTGAAAGAATAATACGTAACTTCTTTTATAAAGATACTGTTCGAAGTAGTAATTTTCGTTGTTTTGTACCTATTATATTTATGAGATAAAGGAGACTGTTTCGTATCAAATCTTACGTGATCAATACTCCCCCGTTAATGGATAAGGGATCGAACATTGGTACAGCGTCTTAAGGCTGCTGACTTTGGAAACAGACCATCTATTTATCTTTTTACGTTCCCTTATGACGCCTCAGTTTATGACTGCATTGTGAAAGGGAACGAGCTATTACAAATATGAAGCCGAATGGATCGATTGCTCTACAGGTCTGGATGCTTACAATAGTGATGATGAAGTCAAGAGTCGATGAAGTATGATGGATGTTATAACCCGAAATTCCAACTGTTAGAGATTTACTGACTCCTAGTTAATGCTCCTCATTTTGTCTATCGCACTGAAGCACTCATTTAGATATCACAGCAGATATATTTGATGCTATAGTATGTCGAAATAAAGAGTGAACGCTAACCTACGATCCAGATGATGATGATAATTCCTTGTAACCGGTAGTATTTCTATTTACTGTTAATTACAGACATTTTTGTGGTTAAACTACGAAGTTCGTCTTTATATGAACATTTCTAAAACGATCAAGCTGGCTCAAACATTGAAACTCTTTTGATTCTAAATTTAATGTTTTTAATTAATGGATAAAATTAAATTATACGTGAGCATAATTTTGCGATATTGATGTATGCTCCTTTTGATCGAATATAAAATTCTGTATATGGTAGTCACTCAGTGCTAGATAACCGTTGTAACCCTTTTAATAAATCATCACTTCAGCTACATTTAGTAACTTTTACGTAGCATATCTTAAACGAAGATAATTTCCCAAATTTACGAGTCGCTCCCGCGATTCGGTGATTAAGATATACTCCATCTCCGAGAGCAAACCATCATTCCGTCGAGCGAGTAGATTCTTCTCGGACTTATCTCAGATCTCTCTCTAACCAGAGGGCTTATTCATGAGTTCTGAGACCCACGGAGACCCTCTTTCCTCGGTACGTTGCCCCTTTAGCTAGCAGAAACTCAAAAACTTTTGACGAGCCTCATTCCCTCCGCAGGAATTTATGAATACCTGATCAGGTTTTAACCTGCTGATGCATAACTCCCTCCCTTCCGGCTTGATTATTAGCTCACATACATCCGAAAATACCCTGATAATCCGAGCTATATTTAGTGCGGGTGGGTGTTGATGTATGCGTTCGTAGGGCGGTGCGGAGACATACCTGGGGCGTCGTCAGCATCTTCCTCATTTTCCTGATTCCACGCCGATGCGCCCTCGTCCCAACTGCCTTCTTCTTCAGCTTCTTCCTCTTCACTCCATTCCTCTTCTTCGTCCCAGTCCTCATCGTCGTCGGAGGCCTTCGCTATATAGAGGAGGGCAACCAACACCAACAGCACCAATGACAACTTCCAACCGCACCACGCCATTCTCAGTTCCTTACCGGGAGTCCCACAAGGCACCTGTCACTGCCCCCTGAACTTGTTCAATTACGCGTCACTTCTTTCGAAGTGAAAGTTCACCGTCATCGCACGTCTGCACGGTAACGCATTCACAACGAGTGTATAACTATAACGGTTAACATTCACATCAACGCTAAACACCGATTATTTTTTGAGACTAACACCAATTTTAAATATTTCTATCCCTAGACGGAGCCGTACAATTTGGTTATTTTTTGTCGGGAGGGGTACACACTTATGTTTTTTTAGGCGATGAGTCGATAATGGAAGATTTTTAGGGGAGAAGAATACGTAATGAACCTCCTGTAGGTGACGAAATCGATTCGCGAGGTTTTTAAAAAAGAGAATTCGTCAAGATCGGGCGTCGCAACGGAGGAGACCAAGCGATCGGTCGTCGGGGAAGCAAATATCGCGTCAAATTTATCTGAGAGACATTCGAATTTGTATTTTTCCCGTCTTTTTCCACAACCTGTTGCTGTCTGTCGCCTCCCCCCTCGCTAATCTCATATCGCGTCAATGTCCAACGAAAACATGTCATCGGTGGTTCTTGAGTTCGGGGGTTGAAATGTTCCGGGGCTTAACGAGTACCGCCACAGACTCGACGAGTGCGCATTCGCGTCGCGCCTTCCAGAGTTTTGTTCCGCGCACAACGGTGAAAGTTTAAGCAGGTTCGTCTTTTCTCGCTACGGTCGCAAGTTCACATCCCCCGACGTAATCGTGCCTAGTGTGTTTCGACGCGTTGCACTCCATTTCGCTCTTTAAAAAGCGATCTTTTCAACATTCCTCATTCCGTGTCGGTATCCCGCGCATTCCGTATGCGTACGCGGGATCGGTCGGCGTCGCAGTCGACGCCGGTTTCACTGATAACTTTTTTCCGCAGGTTGGGAACGGGCCCCTTGTGGTTAGGCGACCGGCGATACTTTTCCGTAGTGCGGGTTGCCCACCTCTAGGCGCGGTCCTTCCACCTGGAGCTCCCGTAACAAACTGAGTCGACTCAGGAGCTGTGTGTCGAGGGCACGGGAGGGGCGAAGGTGTGGGAGGGGAGGGTTGAAGGGAGGGGGAGGTGATGGAAACTTCGGGGATAGGGGAAGGTCGTGTGGGGAGAGCGTAAGAATCGGATACTTGTGGGAAATTAGGCGCGGGGCGAAGTGGATGGATGAATGTGGGTGGCTGATGCACAATACAGTGCGATGTATTATAGTGCAGTTGGATTGTGAGTTAATTAAGGACGGAAGAGACTCTATTTAGTACGATTTTCCGTCTTTTTTGTACTGTTTCGTATCTTAATGTAATTAGTATATCGGGAAATCAACCAATGAAATATTATCGATGTAGACTGGATCATAAACAGCATAAGAAGAACAAACCAGTTCAGCAGTTGATAAGGTTCATTATACCAGTTAATAACGCTCAAATAATGGGAAAATTTGTCATACACTACTTTGAAAAATACGTGACTCATTTCGCCAACAAATTTTCGTTCAAAAATTTTATAAGGAACATGAATGATAAGAAAAGGAAACCTTGTTCAAATGCTTTATTCATTTCGCGAACAAATTTGCGCAACATAATTATCAAAGAATGTGATTTAAAAGAAAGTGAAACCTTGTTTTAAGACAGACCGATATTTACGTATTAAATTTCTAAATAGTGGTAATACGTAAATGAAATAATGTTCAGTGTATCCTTATGTATACTTAAATGTGCAGGAACGTATAGTTAAAGTTACTTAAACGAACAAAGCACATTAGAAAGTGATATGAATACGTGAGTATAGAGGGGAAGAGAAGAACGAGAAGAAAGGTGGATGATGGAGTCTTGAGCGGGAAAGGGTTTTCGAGAAAGAAGCGCCAAAGAATGGAAGAGTACATTAAATTTTACTTCGTTGGAGTGTACAGAAAGCCAAGGGGGATAGAGTTGAAGGACTTAATTTGGGCAGAAAGAAGAGAACTATGCTTTGAGGAAAATCTTTGAAAGGAAACGTTTCGGGGGAAAAGAGAGGGCTATGTGTTTTAGGTAGGGGTATTTTGATAATGGAATATTTTATGGACGCGAGAGGTTAAAAAGAAATCTTTCCCGGGATCTTTAAAGAAAAGTCTGGCGATGACAATCCATCTGGAGAGAAACTGGGTAGTTACGCCTTGAAATGACGAGCGAAAATATTCTCGGGATATTGGATGTGTAAATATAAGAGGGGAAACACACTTTCTAAGATTTTAGTATAGTAAATAAAAAGTGGCTTTAATTCCGGGAAATTTTTGCGATTATCAAACGCGTGGAGTTTTAACGGGAAAGTTTCTCCGCTTGGAATTGAAGTCAACGTAGGCGGGATTGTATGTGTTTTACTGATTAACCGAAACACTTTAACAAGAAATGTTAAATTAAATATTGTTCTTATCCCCTCGGTGAACTCTGATGAACATCTTAGATGGGTCAAAAACCTCGTAAACCTGTTATACTACTGAAAGGTACTAGTTTATTGGTTGCTAAAAGAAGTTAATGCATTGTTAATGATATAAATGGCCTGAGAGATTTAAAATTCACTTACATAATGCGATAGTGCATTAATGTGTTATAACAGTATGGGAGACAGTATTTGGTAATATTGATTGAACACGAACTTCTTAAATACAACTTCATCAACTGTATTTTACTTTATTAAATCCTCAAGCTTTTTCATTTACGGCATATAACACTTAGAGAAAAATTTAGAATCACATATGATAAAATTTGTCTGAATAGGTTCCCTAGTTATAAAGGTGAGTCTGGGATACTCGATTTTCAAGTTCAAATTTTAAGATTATGAGGGTGTCGTGCGCAAAAATGTAAGTACGATACATGCAAGAAACAAATTTCTCAGCGACATAAAAGTTAATCTTTCATTTTTCCTTTATAGGACAAATCGAACCATACCTATAAAAAGATATTATTCAGAGAATGAAGTTAAATTATTTCCTTGCAAATCTCAGAAAGTCTATAATGAATTATCCCTAATAAGAAACATCGCAAGAAAATACATTAGCAAGAGTGTACAGCATAGAAAAATATAACGTTTCAAGAGTTTAACCCCACAATATCATTAATGGTTAGGCTTGAATCTATATTCGTTCTTCAATACTTTTTAAGGATCAACACACAATCGAGCAATTTAAATGTATATAATCTCTGACCTATCGATTAAATGCGTTTAAATTGACCATGAAACCGATTACTCAATAGTTAAGTAACATCAGGCTAACGTGCGGTAAGAGAAAATAATATCCTAATGGATTCCAAGAAGCGAACGTTTATGTCACGAGACTAAAGGTTTTCATCCCCGTTAACCTTCCCGCGTCCTCACCAGGGAAAGTTTGTGAATTGTAGAGGTGAAAGTTTAAGCAAATAGCTGGAAAGTAATGTGACGCTGTTTGTGAATCCTGGAATTGTTCGCACCATCGTCACCTCTGATGCGCAATGAGAATAAAATGAAGCAATCGCTTCTCAGAAGACGTGAAAGTAATTAGTTCTACAGTTGAAGGAAACTATGTTACCATTAGCTTAAAGTATCATGGGACAGTGGTATTCCGAATATTAATTATCTTTTGATGCAATGTAATTTAGTTGGTAATATTAGAAAGAAGTGAAAGTAGCGTAAATATAATTATATTGATATTAAATTTTATCGTATTTTTCTTCATTTATTTTAGTTATTTTATTTAGTTAATGAGGGATAAAAAGTGTGTCACAAATAGGTTTATTTTAAAATAAATCTTCTCAATTTGCTAAAAATTATTTATATAATTGAATGTTTCCTCTGTTGTGTACTATATGCGACATTGCAGCTTTTTGATATCATTAAAATAATATACCTTGTGATTTTCAAACTGAACATAAGTATGCTTTTTATAATTTAACTTCTATTAATTAAATTCAAGTATTTATATGATATTAACTGTTTCTTTGCCAAAAGTAGGGGAAATTCGTTATGTAAATCTTCTATCGGTAATTACGTCAATTCAACCTTAAAAATATAAAATATCATAGCTTATACATAAATGCATAATTAATTACGTAGTTATAATGTTTCTTCAGTTCTTAAAAACACAATTTGCTAAATTAATAAACCAATATAATTGTACTAAAATTACAGCCCTAATAAAATGCACCATTCACATTTGCAGTTCAGCGAAATTTTCTTTCGCATATAATAATGATAACTGCATATTTTTCCTACACTTTTGCCCACGTTCATTACTTTGCGCAGCACGTGTTTCTTTTGTTTATGTGACCCTCTCATGGCTTCAAGTGCGCGGTCCAATTACTCAGGCGTCACACCTCCACAATTTTTCTGTTCCTTTACTCTTGAAACCTTGAATGTGGAAAACCGCGAGGGTTTTATCTTTATTTCTCTGTTTTCTACTTCACTGCTTTGTTCCGTGTCATTACAGTCCTTGTGTGTGAAGTACTCTGACGTTTTCATCTTTTCTACGTTTATCGTCTCCTGGAACGTCATTATCTGCGTGCCTAATCGTCACGTCTCCTAGCCACTCTCGTACTGGGTTACGAATCCTTAGCCATTATAGTTGAAGAGAAGGGAAAATAGAAGATGATGAGAACAGGGAGTCGAACCCAGGTCCCTCACTTAGTTCAAGTCCCGTTAATGTTACTCTTTTTTATTCCCATTCGACCTTTCTATTCAATTCGGACTCCAAGCTATTTTCGTTTACGAATCCTTAGCCATTATGGCTGAAAAGAAGGGAAAAATAGAAGATGACAAGGAGTCGAACCCAGATCCCTCGCTTAGTTCAAGTCCCACTATTGTTACTATTTTTTAATCCCATTGGAATTTTGCATTCAAGTTGCTAAAACCCATTGTGTTCTTTTCTTCTAGTGATTCCAATCCAGTCTTTAAATACGATAAATTTAAACTATCCATTTTGATTTAATTTATCGATATAGATTACGATAAATTTGATGTTCTGCAATTTTTAGATATTAGAATAATATGCCATATCATGGCTTACATCCCCTAAATATTTGGGATATAGAATAAGAATATTAGTGTTATATTTTCTGCATATACCCACTCAAGTATCTTATGTTTAATATATATATTAGTATTTCCTATGTATGGAATGACTATATTATCTTTCCCTATGCTTTTTAGCAAGAGTATAATGAACTTTAATCTTTAAGGATCTTATAATATTGCGTTTTTTCTATAATTAATTTCAAAGTTTCGGAAAAGAATATTGAAATAAAATGCCATTATGCTGTAAAAGGATTCAAATCAGTTGAATTGCTATAATATGCTTTATAATAATATATGTATTGCTTATTAATTGCTTATAATTATAACTTGAATACGAGATGTATTTTAACACTACAAAAGTTGTTTCATCCAGAATAAGAAAATTACAGTTTCATCCCTTCTTAATGTTAATTTATGAAAACATACGCTCGATACTTACAAAGGGCGGGAAAATAATATCTATGATCGATTTTGCCACCTTAGCGCTCCTTCTTTGTTTCCATGCATATTCAATAAGATCTCTTTCCATTTTTGCTTCGGTAGGTAATTATAACTACATTTCTTAGAAACTTTACCTCCCAACCAATCATATTCAAGAATCGAATAGAGGTTGAAACGATGATTCTGAGTTAATTTGCTTTTTATCGTGGACATTCTTACTTTGGAGTGGTTCCACAATGATCCATGATTGCCTTAACTAAGAATACTTGATGATAATGGTTAGTGAGAATTTTGTTAGTGAGTTGGTATTTAACACAAGATCTTCGAGGTGTAATATAATCGTATTCGAATGTAAAACGCTATTACGTTCTATGTTGTAAAGGGTTGTATGCATGGGTTAAATTGCAACATAATGTGGAAATATTATGTTGCATTAATAGGATATTAATTGTCTACAAAGTGATTAAGGTTCTACTCCTCATCTTGATTTTCAATTACGTAATTACTTATAATTTATTAATTTTATTTACATTAACAACAATTTTCTTCATTATTTCATGAAAATGTATATTTGTTCTGATTTTATATCCCTCTCTATACCATAATTGTTTATCTAGTGATATTATATTGTTTACTTATTGGTTTCACAAAACTCTATATTTGCGTTAGACCACCCGATTCACCTTGGAGATAGGCGCCAGGAAATCGTCCGAAAATGAAAGAGGAAACTTTGCGGGGAAACAAGGGTCAGATCACGTGATTTTCTCCACTCTAAATGATTGCAGACTCTCTATTGTCCCGAACCAATTTGATTTGATTTACACTGTCGATCTGCCTTAATCGTCATCACAAATCGACTCAAATTCAGCCTACCTTTTTTATCGACTCGGATTGTGTTTCGAACAATTTCAATGTGTGTTTGTTTATTTTGAATGATAGGAGCTAAAAGAAAGACTAAATCAGTACAGAATTCTTTACTTGGATAAACGATGTGTAAAGCTGATGGAAAATTTCTGTGCTACTAGCATTGCATTATTACTGGATGCACTTGATACTTTCCTTTAAATTCTAAAAATTGATACGAATTTGGTCCAAGTAGATAGATAATTTTCGTTCCTTCTCAAAATAGTTGATTCATCATATCTAGGAATTTTTATGAATTAATGATAGTCACATTTGTGTTCAGTTTACAGTTATATATAACTCCTATAAAAATAAAAATACATGTAGTGCTTCTATAATATTTATGTATACTTCAAGTCATGCAGATCTATGATTTGACTTATGCATGTAAAAAGATAACTTGAAAAGGTAACTTGGTGGTATGTATCCAAGAGAAACAGTATGCATCAATAATTTTTAAATCCTATTATACTAAATAAATTAAATACTATCATAATATATTCTATAGTGTTGTCATAGATTTTTTGGTTTATCGGTACCTTTAGACTCCTCATGGCTGTCAAATATACGTATGCATTGTCGTTTAAAATGACTCATAAACGTGAATTAATGCTGTTCTAATTTTAACTGTTCAGTGATTTATAGATGACATATTTTTCACCTTTGAATTAGTAATCGTTCTTTATTCTCGGTTTTCTGTCAACGATCAACGCGAGCCATCTCGAATTATAACACTTTTAAACTTTGATGAAAGAGCGACCGGATTGTGTGCATTATTAATCAGAACGAGTAATTATTTTGCACACTCTATTTGACATTTCAATAACGAATAACTCGATAGTTCAAATATTAGGTATCTATGCTTCGCGTCAATGTTATTCCAGAGAATACGGCCAATAGCAGATGGAATTATCGAAATGTAAGCGCGCATTTTCTGTAGCTCCGGAACGTGTTTATTTTTAAGCATTAGCAGAGAGCAAATATCTGATTTGCCATTCCTTTGATAATTATCAACCGGCGATGTTTTCAAAAGAGCAGCTTTTAAAACAAAACGGATGATTTTAATGGAAATTGGATGATGTACATTCTGTTGAATAATCATTTCCATCTCTTTATGTACGTGACCTTAACGAAATAAAACGAAAGGGTGTAATTGAAAAATAATATGTGGGAGAAAGTGATTTCCGAAATGGATATAGATCAGAAGATTATCGCGTATAATCGCACGCGTATTCATTAAATCGACCGCACTTTTGCACGGAAATATCTTCAGTTGAGCTTTCAATTAACTGTAACGGAACATGCTACTTTTATATGTCTATATTACTACATTATCAGGCAGTTATATACACTAAGGCTTCGATTTTAGATTATGGAGATTATAAGTACTGATATCAAAGGTTCTATGTTACTTTATGATCCTAGTGCATATTTTAATCCTACTTTATATGAAGATAGCATGTTCGTTATGCTGTACGATCTATATTTCAGGAGCTTCATGTTTGTAGAGCATGAAAATTAAAACTGGAGTGTATAAGGAAAGAATTGAATGCATACATACCTCCATGAGTTATAGATAGAAAAATCGTGCCGTGAGAGTATATGCTTATGGAATAGTAAACCTAGAATATTGTCGTAATCAAATGTATTGTATTTTTGTTAGTGTGAATAATAGGAAAAATTTAAGTACCTGACAACTCAGGTAAGCTCCTTTTCTAAGGTTTTTCTTCAACTTTCTTACTTTTTCTTTGTTAGTATGAACTTGATTCAGATATAAAACCTTCTCTTCTTAAATGTCACCTTAAATCAAAATCTTTTTTCAAAATTGTTATTGATAGTAAATTTATAGAACTTTATGATGAATGAGTCGTCTTAAATCATATTCTTTCTCAAATCTGACGCAAGCACTCAACAGTTCCTGATACTCCGCACTTATGGCTTAAAATTGACATTTGAACCTCTTCAATCATGGGTATGGAGCAACTTCATCCCAACTGCCGCGAGCCGCGAGGGAATCTTAACCTTACTTAGTTCATAGAAAAGTTTGAAAGTTTTTTTTTAAGTTACAGTTTGTTGTAAAGTATATCAGGATATTACCAAAGTTTTGTTTCTTGTGATAGGATCAAATTTTTCTGTTCTTGCATGAATTTGTTTCCAGTTGTGAGTTTCCTATTTTTTTGTATATAAGTTATGTTATATAATTTATGGTTACTAGTGGAAAGGTTTAATTTATCTCTGAGGATTAAATTCTAAGTCTTCTATTCCAGCATTAACATAACCCTGTAGTTACGGTACAGGATTATGTTCTCTAAAAAGATAAATTATTTGCAAATAAATTGTCTTATATCGTTCACTATAAAGTAAAAATAGGCTATTCTTTGACTCTATAGAATAATTTATTATAGTTATTTTTACCATAAAGAAATCACAGCAAGTAATGTGCTGAGTGAATATCAAATAGTTAAAATAATATAATTTAGATGACTGTATCTAGTTTTGTATAACACATTTCGCATGTACAGTAAATAGATAAGTTATAAGGTTTTAAGTATTTTTGGAGATATAGTTGTTATTGATCCATGATAAAATTTTCATCCGATTCCAAACAAATGAGATATAAAAATTATTTAAATATCCACCAAGGAAGTTAAATCATAGTACTCAAATAAAATATGAGAGTCATTTTAACATCCACCAAACTTATATTATAGTACTCTGTATTATTTATTAATAATAATAATAATACAGGCCTTCACTCCACACCGTACTAAATGTCTCCATTTTACTCTAAATCGACTCATTCTACACTTCAACAGGAACTGCCTGTAAAAGAAACCTCATTCAGAATACAGTTAATGGACCCAGCAGTTTTCGTATTCTCTCTCACGGCGTGACAGATACCTTCCCTGGATACAAAACATCCCGAAATCCTCGAGACGAAGGGGAAATTTTTCGAAGGACACAAATGGATACCGTACGTTTTCGAGTTCTTGAAAAGAACCACTCCTTTTGAAACTACGGTGTCCATATTTAATCCGTCTCTTTTCGAATTTTCTCAGTCATCAAATCGTCAAGAGTTCAGGCATCGGATTCACTTCCTTATACACTTCGACTCACTCATCTCTTAGTCGATTGTCGCAGGAAAAAGATTCCAGTAAAGAGAGAAGGATTTCCCTTTGTGAGTTTGGGTGGAGGGACTTTGGGTATAAATAGATCGTTTACACAGCTCTGACTAAATAAGGAAAAGAGATCTGTAATAATATATGCCCTGAGATTCATATCCTTCGCCATAATAGTATTTATATGCTATTTATGAGGATAGATATTCCTATGGAGAAGAAGGAAGGCAAATATTTGTGAAGGGCATTTTGTGAAAATATTTACGTAATTAAATATGATACAGGTGGTAGATAGGCTATTTAATATATTAAATTAAACTTTTCTTTTAATTTCAAAATATTATATACTACATTATATATAAATATATACTACATACACCCATAAAAATATTATATAACATATTTAGATCATTGCTGAGTAAAATTACAAAGATTTCCGTGCTTAATTACACTTCGAAGGTGAGGTTTAAATCCATTAGGTGTATATAAATCAAGGTGTTAATTTCCGTTGATGATATAGTATGGAATTACTCACGTCGTTCCATGTTTTTCTGAGAAATTAATATCGTCACAATTCATGTTATTTCGGTGTAGTCTAATCCCTAAGAATCTTTCGTCACTCAAAATCTAGGATATGGGAAGTTTTAGAAGTGAATTTGGTGTTTTTTAGTCAGAGAAAGATCAGTTACTGTCGATTGTTGAGGGTACTGGACGCATCGGATCGGGAAAGTGACAAAAATTGCGCAGCGACAAAGAGAGAATGCATCAGCCAATCAGGATGCGACTAGCACTTGAAAAGTGAAAGGAGACTGGAGGCGAGGTACGTAAGGAAGCCCCCATCGGCATTTTCAACACTCTTAAGATGCCTCTAAAGTGGGCTGCCGAAAAGTTTGCGGGAATCGACTCTTTTATGAGGCTGATTGCACGAATAAAATTTGTCTATTATATAGGTGTTACCTTTGAAAACATAGCTCTGATTTATTTTAAAATTGCAATAATTTTATGGACTGTTACTTGACCTATAAGGAGTAAATTCTATATTGCCATTCACTTCTTGAGCCCCAGAGTTCGATATAGATATCGCAAAATATTCTGCATTTATTTGGAGATAGATGAGGACACAATAGTTGTAGAAATAATGAAGCATTATTCTATTATTATTGCTAAGAAAAGTACACTCGAGTTGCAAATAGATAGAGGGATACATACGTCAAATTAACATTTTATAAAGATTTTTTTCTCTGAAATAAAAGCGGTGATTTAATCTACTTCGAATAGTTTGTTTTAAAATGGACATATCTTGTTTATGTTCATGCATAAATTTAATACATTTTTGCTGGTTCAAGGAATGATATTTGTTAGTAAAGACAGCGGTAGAAAAATCGAGGCATAAAATCCAGCTGATAATAGATTTTAAGACTCTTTCAGATATTGAACTCAATAATTTGTATTGGCAAACATTTGATATTACTACTAAGGTATTTCGATGAGATACAATTGAATCAAACACATTTCCTCCAATGGTATATTGAAGGGCCTTAACACGTAACTATTACTATTAATCATAAATGACGATATTGTGGGTACTGTTAATTAATTAACGATAACAATTTTAGCGTACTAATTTGCAACAGTGTTTGTTTCAAATGCAATGAGTCATCGAGAAAGTACGTTTTCCTACTTCCTTCATTTACCACAATCGAATCGTCCCCAACAAACGAAATAATAAATTCGAACGTAAATTAAGGGGGTTTAATGCGATGACAATTGAATATTACGTTAGTTCTATGGCAGAAACCGTACGTGAAGAGTTTTTAAGCGGAAAACGTAATCTGATTAGGAAAGCGATCGGATAAAGTTTTAGAAAATAATATTTCGAGGATTAATCTCATATCTACGGGGCTTACAATATCAAATGTTAATTTAACCGCGTTCTACTGAAACGTTACGTTCAAAACGATCATAAAATTGATGCGAACGCCAGTAACTGGTGAAACAAAGAGCGTCGCTACGTCGGGCGGTTTCGGGGGCTGAATTGGGCAAATTACAGCGAGATAATGAGCGCTCCCTTGAAATGGATAATTCGGGATTTGTATTGGGATAGGGGTAGCACGAATTCTATGTCTCTATCCTATGGCAAAGTACTAAAACCAGGAAATCAAACCACCCAATGCTTAATTGCATTTAATTGATTCCTGAGCAAAACGTAGAGTTTTGTTAAACGATCCGATTGGCGAATTGCAGGATTTTTTTCTATATTACGTAAAATATTTCTATTAGATGGGACAAGGAAGACAGGAATTCAATTATGGGGAATTTTAATTTTAAACGTAGATGTTGAATAAGTTTAGGATTTATTGGAAAGAAATTTGAGAGATAACTTTTATTCTGTTATATCGTTCGAAATTAATGAATATGTAAACTGAAATCTTTCATTCTATAGGGGAAAATATCTAGGTGGTAAGCAGGTAGAATTCTTTATTAGGATAATGAACACGGAAAGTATGTTATTCCCTGAATTCAAGTTTTTTCGCCTTGAGTTTAAATCTTACGATCACCTCAATCTTTTTATTCACTCATTTTAGGTATTGAAATATGCTATTGATGTGATATTCATGAAAGTCCTTTATGCTTAATAACATAACCTATTTGAATCGCTTTTAACCCTCTTACTGCCAGCGGGCCGATATATCGGCCCTCGCTGGTTGTGCGAAAACTGCCAGCGGGCCGATATATCGGCCCGACTTATTTGACACTACTTATTTCGTGATTGTGACCATTTCAACGGCTGCCGTCTCATTTAATACACATATGCTGTATCTCTACTGCTTACTTTATCCAACTTATATGGTTTCACCTTACCTTGCGATACATTTTGATATTTTACAGTGATCTTTCCTCGTTAATTCGTCCGGATATTTTCGTTACTTCGGGCCCGCGTCATCCTGCACAGTATTATCTTTCGTGTTTGTCGCAAGTCGTGCTGAACTGTTTTCTTGTGGCTCTAAGTATTTGTTTTAGAGTGTCAGTTTCCAGCTCGATAAGTAAATATTCATTTTTGGCCCGCCTATTTTTATATAAGCAAAACCGAGATATGCAACCCGGATCTTCAGAGACATACCTCAAAAAAACTTATAAAATTGCCAAATGAAAAAGAAAAGAACTGTTGTGTGTCTAGAATAAGAGGAAAAAAGGAATAAAATAAAGAAAAAGATGCAGAACTGTGTGTGGAAAATGCAAAAAAGGACTTCTTGGTGAATGCTTCCATAAGTATAAGTGCGCTAGCTGATGGGACCGTGAGTGTAGAGTCAGATAAAATATTTTATATCTCTGGCAAAAATAGTTTTATCACTATCAAACTTTACCACGGGTGAGAAAACTAAATAATCTCAAAAACTATTATAATTTTATTCCACGTATATAATATTTTATACATCACAAAGTGAAAAAAACGGAGAATTTTGGGTTTTTACATATATTATAATTACTTTGTAATTATTTTTCTTTATGAAAATTTAAGTAAACCCCCATAATCCATCTATGGTTCTAAACTATATATATATCTTTAGCATTAAGAAAAAATCTAGATGAATTGAATAAAGTTTAGTAGCTGAAATAATTTAGAATCTGAAATCCTTCATATTCCGGAAAATAGCCCTGGCAGTCTTCGCACATCCCACCCGAAATGGGCTGGCAGTAAAAGGGTTAAATTGCCAATTCCCGATTTGCTACAGCTGAGAATTATTCAAAAATTAATTCGGATATTCTTTGGTTAAACGAAATATGATTTAATAGGGCCATAATGTGTTTGCTAGATATTATTTTGGCTTTAAATTTCATTTAGAAAAGCCATATAAAATGTTAACCAGAATCCAGATTATTGCTTAAATAATGAATTATTTTACGTATTCTTTTTATAGATATTTCAAAGTTAAGTAAATATTTGGAATTCTATACCGTAATTAAAAATAAAGCATCTTTATGAAATTTCCTAGATCCGCTTCTAAGCATTTTGAGTAGATGTTTATATTCATCTTTTTATCATATCTAGTAATATAGAACGATATTCTACGAATATAAGTGATTATTATCTCTTATAATAGGCAAACATTTAATGATAGCTTGTGATTAAGACATACTATGCTCCTTTAAAACTGAATGCAAGAGGTTAAGTATTTATATCAAATCATTTTTTGTCAAAACCCCCACTAAATTAAAAGTGAGATCTTGCGTTTTGATAGGTTTTGAAAAAAAATAGAATTAAGAAAAATATAACCATACTTGTAAAAAGCTGTGGTCTACACATCTTTAGCAGCATTATAGGGTAACGTTAAAGGTCTGCTTTACCCCTCACCATCGGAAACGTCTCGATATAAAGGTTCCTAAACCATAACGTCTCGTAGTGTCGAGAAGAGAACACAGAGGCGAGGATCAATTAACGATCCTACAAGAGTATCCCCTCAGTATTTAGGAAAGTGGAACACGACACATATTTCTCTATAAAAGAGAGAGTGTTTGGAGTGGTATGGGAGTTACGGTGTAGAACACGAGGGGTGGTCAGACCGGACGTCCGCAAGAAATAGAGGTTTGCCTCTCAGAAAGGACTCTCCTTTCCCTGCAGACAAATCCTCACCCGCTACAACCTTGCTTGCGGATGCTGGGGTGCAAAAAGTCCGTTTGCCGTTACACGCCTCGGGCGAGAAATGCAGGCCGAGGTTTTGGACTCGTAAATCATCGGTGATTTATTATCCGTATCAAATTATACGTTGGAATATATTGTAACGGATTTATATGCGTGGAGTTCCTTCGCTATATACTCAAGGAATGTTTCTATCATGATGATACAGCTTGAGCTATAAAGAAGAAATTAGATCAATTTATGATAAGAATTACGAGTTGAGGGACTAAATTAACTGATGGTCCTGGATATTTATATCATAGTGAATTATATAATAGGTAAATAAGGCCAGGTTGAAGTTTCATGGTCAATGGTAGTCCAATGACTTAAAGAAAGATAATTATTTAATATTTTGAGAAATAGAGGTACATTCTAAAGGTCTCGAAGTACTGTGAATATAGCTTTATTGCTAGTTTATCATTTTAGTATTTTGCCCAGCTACAGAAATATATGGACTTCAAATTGATTAAATCGGAAAGATAAAAGATAATTGAATTAATTTTTTAGTTATAGAAAAGATAATTGAGCATACATATATGATCAGAGATATAATCTATCGTTGGCAATATTGTGAAGCAATAGATTACTTCAGACTCGTAAATGCAGAAATTGATATCTTTATTGAGATTTTGACGATTATCTGCAGTTTAGTATGTCGATTTATTTCAGTGTTTCGTATAATAAATACTCGTAAGAGTCAAACTATAAAGTGCTTATTTTTAAGTAGAAACAGCCGAATTGAAAGCCAAATTTTACGTATTTATTGTCTAAAAACACCCAATAATTTTATATGCATTGTCCTGTCGCAATTTTAGAAATATTATTTTTGTTTTCTGATTTTCATATTTGTGAGTTTCTGATTTTCGATAATCATTTAATTGTTCGTGTATTCCAATGTCGTGCCTCTAAATCCTTTTATTTATATGTTAACACTAATAGACATTATATCGATTACAAATTTCATAGTGTTATTCCCTTTAATAGCTTGCCACTGTCTTCGCTGCAGGATACCAAGGTTAGATAGAACTAATAACAGTGTAGACATAATACAAGTGAAGCTTCATTCTTTTTTATCCCATAAAACTTGTATCCTCATTCTTTCTTTTCCGTGTATATGTTTATTGCTAATTGTTGAACATAACACGACCTTATCATGTAAACAAAGTTACGATCCGTAGTTTGATCAACGTTCTCTTCAAAAACGAACTTTCACCACGCATCAACGAAAGAACAATGCAGCTCGTATCGGGACTAAAAATAAGACACCGCCGATTCGCTTTAAAAATCCATCTTTTTCCCAAGAAGTGCGAGGGGAACATTTACTAAAGAAGTTGACATGAAATTCCTTCGCTTCCCAGCGATTTGCCCCGGGAGGCAATATTTCTCGGAAAATGGGCACACATGCATCTCCATAAATCGTACGCAGTGATGAGGGAGATCGTGGGATGAGAGGTTGTGGCTTAACACCGAAATGTGGTTTCCTGGAGACGCCTTGGGGCGTACGACGCTCCGAAGAGATTTTTTCCCGAAGACGTCTTCATTTAACTCGTTACGATCCGTCGGAGGATTCGAGGATATACTATAAAAGAAGTTGAATCACGACGGTTCCTTTTTTTTACTCGGCGGAATGGGGGGGGGACTGGTTTTCTTGTAAACTGTGGTAAATGGCCTTCGCAATAGAATGTTTTATTTACAGCAGAGTGAAAGAAGTGACTTTTCTTTTAAGGTAGAGCAGTCAAAGGTTTCTCTACCGAATGGTGGCTTATGTCAGAATAAATCTTCTTGCGTAAGAATATACTGTTTCGAACTGTAAGTGAATGGATATTTAGTTTGGTTTACCTGATATATCTAAATACGAATGACAATAATTATGATAAAGAAACGAGTTTTAGATTTAGGTTATTCATTCAATAAGTACGTATTTAAGTTAAGATTTTTTTCTGTATTTATATTGCTTAACCTTTTAACTATGAAACCTTCATCTCTGAACATTAATCTGTATAGGGTTTAACTTCATCCATAATTATATTTTTAATTTTCTAGATATGAGGTAACTAAGCTCATGTAAAGTAGTTATTAGTTATTTATTGGATTAATTAAAAATAAAATCGAGTCACTTTATCAATTACTTGTCTTGAAATATTTCTCGTCAAAAGAAAGTCTCAAGCTGCTATTTTACTTTATGAGTGTACCGAATAGAGTTGGAGAACTAATGATATCAAATATAAACAGGCGAATTAGCTCTATTAGCCTATAAGTGTTTTATTTTCCCATTTGTCTGTATATTAACGATTTTGATTCATGTATTCGATAGAAATTCATACTGTCAACAGTTGATGATAAAACTTTTTGCGATACATTTTAGTTGAATTAAAGTATATCCTTAAACTTATTCACCTTCTTTTATTCTAAATATTTAATTTTAAACGCCTAACCGATATAAACTAACACGTAATGATATCGAAAAATGTACTTCTTAAGATATTTACGTATTTACTAGATCGAAAACCTGTCTTAAGAAAGAACATAGAACAAAACCCTTTTCATTGGGATCATATTCTTTAATTCACCTATTCAATTATCAAAGTCCTTCGTAGAAACCTCCTTCTCTTCGAACAATTCCTTGACGCGTCCGTTCCATAAATTTTATATTTGGGCGCAATGTTTATAATGCATCAAGATGAACGTGAGAGGACGATTCCAATATAAGGAACAGCGGCTGGATGAATGATGCCACGGCGTAATGAAAGTGAAGACGTGGATATATATAGGGAGAGAGAAAGGGGAAGAGACGATGAATTCCGCTGTTGAGCGTTTGAATTAATGGCAGCTACTTTAACAGTGTCCCCCGCGATTTCTTTTAAGAGAGACCGTGTTACCACTTAGTTCCTCTTCAAACTCTCTCTCTTTCGTCACTTTTTGTGACAACGTATCTTCTTCCATTGACGAGAGGAAAGAAGAAACCCGTATCCGTCGATAGAAATATTGACGTATTTTTGTATCGTTGAAATATGCTTTTGTATGTATTTAAATAATACTTAATATGAAAACGATAGGAAATCATGAATATTTTGATATAGAGAAATTTATATCAATTTAATATCAATGTTCTTGCTGCTTTACATTAGATTACATATACACATGGATGAACTACATCTATAAGGATTTAGTTCAGATCCTCCTGATATGTTAGTGGCTATTGAAGAGGGACCTTTATGTATTACTAGTCTAATAATGTAAATACTTATTAAATAATATAAATATAAAATCACGTAATATAGTATATGTACGATGTAAAGCTTTATCAAAATAGTAGCTGGATGTTGCATACTGCATGAAAATAATGTTATTATATATCTACATAAATATTAAGGTCGTATTTAAATCAAATTTAAATTATAGCCAATTAAATATTTTGAATGATATTTTAACACCAAAAACCTAAATAAATGCATTTAAGGGATATAATAAATTATTAAACCAACAGATAGCACATTAATTCAGAAAAAGAATTTGATACAAATTAGTTAAATTGTAATATTTTTGGGTTTCTTTCTCTTGTCTAATAGCAAGTTATCCTGATAAAGTGCGATGTTTGATAACATCCATAATTCATTAATAGAGCTGTTTAAATATTTTTTGTTGTTATAGTATATTTTATGATAGTTCATGTATGGACTAAGATATCTAAAATTTTGTTGGTTCCTTTCAAGTTGGTTTTTGCGCATTAAATTTTCCTCTAATTTTGTTTCTATTGCCCATTCTCTTTGACTATTACTATTTTTCATTTATCCCTACAATAAAACATGAGTTTACTATTCTTGGAATAGTTCAAACACACCACTTAATCCCTCTGAATGTTCTAACTGTATTCAATGCCAATTTAATTAATTGTCTAAATAGCGATGTTTCCGGATGCGGCATTCACCAATTAGCCTTAGGACTCTAAGTCAATTAGTTTCCCTGCTTACCTTAAGCACTCTATCGAACTTTTCTGGAAAATGGACAATTAGTAGACTAAAACACGGAGCGCGTGTTAGTTTTTAATTCTCTACACATGCGAAAGCTGTTATTTATTTAGCGCCCGAAACTAATCGTGCTACAATAGAGAGAGAGAGGACGGGCTATTGGTACGTCGTAACGGGCTACTGCAGCAGTCCTTTTGGATACATTAGTTGTTTGGTTTGAATTACGCAAATATCGGAGAAAGGTTCCATTTTCCTAAGGTTTCCCCATTCGTTTTCATCAGTGGATTGGTACTAGAAAGGCCGTTTGCAAATTTTCTGATTGCCATTTTGCTGTCGGTAGTAATGCGGAAGCGAGTCGTACGTTCGCGGAACATTCAAGGGGGCTATTCAGGAGGATAAAATAAAAACTCTTTTTTTTCGCGGAAGGAAATGAGAGAAGGAAAAATCACGCGTGATTACGGAGCAAACGAAAAGAAACGCCCCGAGCGGCGGTGACAATCGCCTACGAGAATTGGGTCACAGTTTAGTCTAATTCGAAAACCTCCGATAGTCGGATACAGAAGCTGCGCTATCAGCTACACGAGGCGGAAAATATATATACGGACTGCGTCCTGGATCAAGCGGATTATTACGTACAGATATGACGGCTTCAGGAAAATAAAGAACGCGTCTTTTGAAAGTAGCGATTTTTTTAAAGGAAGATCCTCAGTTCGTTTTTGGGAACCTTCGGGCGGAATTGTGTTACGGAACGAATAATTACAATCATTCCATCGCTGTAGATATCAAGGAAGAAGCACGAAGCTGCGGTTTTTGCATTAAAAAATATCCGTCCAGGCCACACGTTCAAAAAAAAAGACGAGCGAAATCGGTTTTTTTTACTCCCCGATAAAGTCGAACGCAAGGAAGATAGCGCCACGGACGGACGGAGTACAAAAGATTGATATGCAAAATATTTGAGCTAATCTAGTCGATGTGAATATGCGATAGAGATCAGGAAAATGTACTGGTTCATAAATTCGTAGTTGGGAATTGATGCTGGGTTGAATATCCCGCGACTTACTTCGATAAATTCGTGGTCCTGACTCGATTTGACGAGTTATAAATAAATATGTCAGCATCAGCTGTGCAAATGCACGGAGCGTAGGGTAGTAATGGGTGGGGAAATTTATGATGAAATAATGAAACCTTTGTTTTGTTTCTTTTTTGTTCGAAATGTGTTGCAATTACGGGGAACTCTCTCGATATAAATATTGGATAATCATGCGAGATGTACGTCATAATTTGTCCTCTAAAAACCATCTGTTTCAGCATTTCTATCTCCATGAAAACCGTAAAACATGGTTATTTATTACTGAAGTCTTTGTTTTGTTTGGGCCGTGTTTGACTTTGATTAGGTACTCAGAAGACTCACTCTAGAAAAGTATTTTAATAAAATCATGGCTAAATGTAAATTTTGAACTGTTTCATCTGAAGTTTAAAGAGGGCCTTAATATAATGAATAGTATATTGAATATACAATTCAAATTTGTCATTTTAATCCAACAGATTAAAAAGGAAATATTAAATGAAATATTAAATGAAATATTAAATGAAATATTAAATTAAATATTCTGCTTCCAAGATTGTTGAAAATGTTCGTTCTCGTTAATTTAAGTTTGGATGAATAGAGTTTTGATTTAAAAGTCTGTAATGGAGTATGTATCAAGAAATCTGTAAAAAAATGAACTTAAATTAGGTTATATCACAGTGAACCAGTCATGAATCGTTCCATGGATATCTTAATTCTAGTATTACAAAAGATTTTCAGAAGCAATCAAAACTACAAATATTCGTTGATTAAATTCAACGTCCTTTCCAATAACAGAGGCAATTTATTAGAAAAATTAAACGTTAGAAGGAAAATGTAAATCATATGAAGTGCTTTATTTTATCTCAGTTTATGATTTTTCTTTCAGAGAATCTGTTATTAAAAAATTAGAAATGGGACTAGAAGAATTGAACTCACAAAATCGCATCCTGCGTTCAATATTATTGCATCTAGATTCCTCTCCCAAGATTTTTGTATTTCTTTCCTGCTTATCTAAAATTTTCCTCTTCTATCTCAACACTCCACAATGGGAAAACTCGTGATACGTCTTGTTTTTTTTACATACGTTTTCCCATTACCCGGGATTTGAACCCGAGACCTCAGGATTGGAAAGTGAGCGTTCCAACCACTCCTTTGTATATTAACATTTATTACATAATTAAGTACTGAAAAGAAATGAAAATAGCGAACAAATACGATTTAAATTAACAAATTGTAGCATAGAGAGCTAGATAAATGATCTTTTTGAATTTAAGCCCTCTTTTCAAGCACCAAATTGTCTCTCCATTAAATAAAGAAGTGTAGTCAACCTTGAAAATGCACCAACGAAGGAATTCCATCACCGAGATTTCAATTCGCCCCCGTAGGAGGAGAAATCTGTGCGAAATTCCTTAGTTGGCAGCGGTGGCGAGGGGCGTGGCCTTGATTCGGCCGAAAACAGAGAAAAGATGAGAGGTGGCAAATGTTGCTATGGGGATGGAATTTAGGAGAAATGGGCCCTCTAAAACAGATGATGGGGAATTCGGTCGGTTGACATATATTTCTGCCTCGGATAGATGAATAGGTGGTTCGATATATACGTATATATATAGTATTCCGAATATGGTATGCGTATAGGGAATTGTGGCTGTCTCTTTTCGCGTACTGTTCTTGAAGAGTTTTGTCACGTGGTATACATCAGTAACTGGACCGAATTTTTGGAATAGCTGTCGTGATGATAGATTGCGAATAGAGAATATATCCAGTAGTCATAAATATACTATAGTGCACAAATTAATCTTCAAGAATGTCCTTTAAAGGAGAAAATAAATATAATAGGTATTCATCAATTTCGTGAGTCGTTATTTTCATTATATACACGTACAAATAATAATACTATGATAACAATATTCAACGTAGATTGAAAAGTATCAAAATATGCTTTTAGATTTTTGTGATTCCTCAAAGTACGATTTTCGATGTGTTTCTTTTAGTAAAATTTCTGCATAGTTATCTCGCTTATATTAAATATTGCGAAATTAAGGAGAAACTGTTAAGCTGCTTTCCCATTTGGCTTAAACGAGGAGGATTAAAATAAATGCTATAATAGTCTGTAATGGATTCGAGCGATAACAAATTACATTATGGACCATTCTAACGAATATTTTAATATCACTTAGCGTTGCTGGTAATCAAGATTACTGATAGAATTTCTTCTTTGTTTTCTTTTGTCGTATAATAAATATCAACATCGCCATGTTCGTAACATTGTTATTTCACTTTAAGTAGGTCTCATAGTATACAAACGGCAATTATATGTTATCCGGGACGAATTACACATTCGTGAACTCGAGAAATTGCAATGGAAAGCTATACGATTAAAAAGCAAGCGTTACGTTACATACAACATGTTCTCAGACGTGGGTTGGGAATCCTAAAAAGATAGGAGATTACAAGCTAGATTGTAATCGCTCGAAGAATTTAAGGAAAGTACGTTTGTAGAAGATGGAGTAGATACAATGTGACCCCTTGCTACTGTAAGCGACACGATAATGAGCTTGAAATGAAAGAAAAAGATAATACGTAGAACGTGTGGTTTTGAGAAATCAACCTTTTATACGTGATAATATAAGGTTAAAAAGTAGCTAGTACTCTGTGTTTTTATCCATTGCTTACACGCATAAAAACGAATTGAAGAGATTTTTTTTTGTCGTTGTTGTATTCAGTTAATGTTAGCGAAAGCCTCTGCGAAATTAAAATGTAATAATTTTATGCATAATAACCAAATTTTGAGATATTCTTAGGATTCATGGAAGCTTTTTCTACGCAGACTACAATGATATTCCATTTCTATTTCTTCATATCATATCCTCAAGTGCTATGCAAATACGGACATTTCGAGATTGATACGCTGCGTGTAATACGAAGCAACAATACCTCGATTTCCATAGTAACGGAGAGTTATTTGAAGTGAGTAAATGAGTGATCTCAAGCCAAACAAGATTACAAACGAATTTAACCACATAAATAGCCACTTTTTCAGTCACCAACACCCTGTGCGTAATCCCTCGAGGTGTTGGGATGAAGGTGGGCTAAAAATAAGTTTCGCAACAAGGAATCAATTCGAGAGATGTATATGGAGTGCTTTTCTCAGCAGGTGACGTCGTTCTAAGAATCGAATGGGTGCGTGCGTACGTCGATCGAATGAAAAATCGCGGCATGGAAATTGATTAAGGGATAGGCGGTTTAGGTATTAGGCTTACAAGGGGCAATAAACGTCACATAAAAAAGGATTTACTGGCTTTTAGCTACGATAGGACTTTTTGCACAATTATTAAAATCGAGTGCCGTAATTTAAATTGCTCGGGATCGTGCCTCCCGATTTTGCGACTGTGGGAGGGCTTCTGTTTAATTTCTGTCGGAAAATTCGACATCTAATTAGCATTGAGTGGCGAGGGAATTTATTTTGTAATGAAACCGTTTTATTGATATTGATTTTAGTCTCTTTTTTTAATGGTGAAAAGCAGTAAAAATTATGATGACCACATTTAAAATACGAGCAAAAGGTTACGTAATTTTTCTCGATATTGATATTCTAAATACGGTTTGCTTAAATTTCTCGGACTTTTCGAAGAAATTTTAAAATTCACAAATCTCTTGCCCATATTATCTGAACCTACTACATGGGTATATAAAATATGGGCTCCAAAATAGCACCGAAGAAAGTCTATTAAAGTAACCGTTAATCAGAAAAGAATGTTTTATCTTTTCAATTTAATTAGAACTACATAAGTATATTTTTATAGCCTTGTTATTTTGTTCTTTGAATCAGATATCATAAGGAGATTAATCATGCATTTCTATATTGTTCGTTTTCATTTATTGCATATTATTTAAAATATTTAAAAACTCTATGCCTTAATTCTAGTTCTGCTAGTATATTAAACGAACAGAATTATTCGTGTTTCACTGAGCATTGTAATAATTTACTATTATTTTATGTTGAAAAATAATACTTCGTTGAAGCGATGTGCACTTAAATCTACGTATTAACATATAATATAGTATATGTATAGTCCACGTATGTTAATTCAATTCCTCTGATATATCCATAATATTTATGACTCTTGTTCCAGCAGTTTTCAATTAGCATATTATTGATGGCAGCTGTAAATTAGCTTTGTGTGCTAGTTAGAACTATTTTATTATTAATTCTATTTGATATTGATTTACAATCCGATGTATAGAGAATATTAATCCAATTGCATTTGCTTTGCCATCGCTTTACATTTAGTATGTTCATTATCTGATGTTTATCAATTGCTCGCAATGATTTACTTCTCGCTTGTAATAGAATGCTATGCTAATATCTTATGCATTAAATTGAACCTTTTTAAATAGAAAAATTCTCATGCGTTTGATATCTCGGTTAAATAACCGTGACCCAATAACATTAGTTTTATGTTAATAGTTCGGTTAAGAAAATATTGAACTGTACCTTGCTATATCTGTAAATTAATTCAAATAAATTAAATTCTAGAATTAAAAATAGACGAAAGTATGAATTTATGAATGAAACAAGTTTCAATAGTTTAAATCAGGATAATGGGAAGGAATTCTTTTGATAAACAAGAATCGAATTATGATGTATGTTTCTATCATCAATGTCCCCTCTATAAATACATTGGCAAAGTTAAGTACCTAACTTATGGAAGGGGTATCCTTATTTGTTTTCCATAAATTAATGCTTTCGTATGATTGTAAATCAATGCAGGTCACAATTTTTTCCATTACGGAACACTCTATTGTTTCGTAATAATGTCATCCTCTCTATTAAGAGTTTTCCCGTCATCAGATGAAAGTTTACTATTCTGAGTTTAAAAGTCTTCTTCCAATTTTTCACAGCTTTGTACTGGGTAGGTAAGAATTTCACCATTGTAATACAATTCCCTTACGTTATAATCCTTGTGCACCAAAACACATCGTGATCAATGTTTCTATGTAAAAGTTAGAAAGTTATTGTAAGAACCCTTTTAGTTTCCCTTTCATAATAGTCCCGATATAGTTGTGTTCCATCCGATTGTTAGGAATACCTTAATTGTTTTTAACGATGTTAAACGACTGAATTTTTTCCCATCGTCAGCTAACGAAGTGAACTTTTTCTTACGCTATCGAAAACAAACCTTTCAGTCTCATTCTAATGACGCAAATAAACACAAAGTAAACGTAAATTGAAAATCGATTTCTACCCATCGGAAGTGAAAGGGAGTGAATGAAAGGATTCGTCTCCTTCAAAATAACATTTGGGGGCGTAAAAATATCGTCTGTTACGTTTATCAGCGATGTTTACCTTTAGGAGAGTACATCAAAAGTGATCCACCTGCCTGCGAATTTGATTCATGATTATTTTTCTAGCGACGTATTTAATTTGGGAAGAAAGAGAGGTCGCCTTTGATCGGTTTGTTTGCGGAAATATATTTGACGAACTAAAAGTTTGTATTGTATACCCATCGAATAAATGTTTTCCTATTCCATTACTTCCCTTTGAATTGCTCAACCCACTCAAGTAGTCTTTAAAATATGGCGTACTAAATGTATCTATAACTCTTTTAAATATTATAAATTTATATCTCAGCTCTGTTTTTTATCGATGGAATACCGATAGAATTTCAAGGATAGGAAAACCAAGAATTAAAGAAAAAGATAGTTCCGGGAATCGAACCCGGAACTCCAAATTCATGTTATGTTGCTCAAGCCTTACCAGATGTAATCCGGTGGAAGCGGTATGGATGATTATATATTTTAATCATATTATCAATTAATTTGTGTGGATGGAACCATATTCTAAAGAAGCTTTTGAAAGAAGAACATAAAGGTGTAAATTGAAATCCTGCTATCTTTAATAACCTAATGGATTACCATAACCTGCTAAAAGGACAATGCTTTAGATTTACAAACATTCCAACGACAAGGTTAAGCTTATATAAGGCATGTTCCATCTCATTGTCTGTCTCCATAACACCCACTCCACTTCATCTCTCTTGTTCACAACTCATGTTGCTTTTCACTGATTGCTATCCTCTTGGATGAAGTTCATTGTAAAGGAAAACAGTAAGTCGTAACTATAAGCAAATAATTTCTTGAAGCGATTTTCGTAAACTATTTTCAAAAAAGGACTAGTATAATGTTTTGCATTTTTCTCTCAACTACGCCAATAATTAGATACATTTTATGGATCTTTGTGAAAGCTACAAATGGGATTGCCTATTTTACGTATGAGAGAAACTAAGAAACCGCTGTATCGAGTTTGATAGGGGAAGTTCAATGAGTAAAGCTCTTCATTCATAATTAACTTACACTAAATTGTTTACTAATTATGAAGCACTATTTAAAAGTATTTTTAACAAATCCGAGCTTAAGTTTTAGAGCTATGCCTAAAATTCACGTCTTTTATTGTATACGATTTACAACATTTTACGTAAGAGTAATCCCAGATTCTGCTATTGAAGCCACAAATCACGAATGTTTGAAAAATTATCATAACATAATAAAGTAAATCATAATTATTAAAAATTGACTTCGATCGTTTGCATAGCAAATGGGTGTTCGCCTATCGCAGGGTTTGGCGAAAGGGTCTGAATGGGCCCCTAGGGTCTATCACGACGTGTAAGGGGTCTATAATAATTTAGGCAACGAATGGGGGTCGAAGGCCCTGTAAATTCAGTCTGCGATGGCAATTAGAAACACCAAATTCTCATGCATCCTAATAAATGACACTCAAAAGCAATTTCGGCTTCTGTTATTACAGTACTAATCAATTAATAATTTAAGAACCTACCATTTACTTTGGGTTTATATTTTAGAATCAGCTAAAGTACGTCGAAAAAATTTGAAAACTATATTTATTAGAGAATTTTTCTTAGCATTTTATTTATAAATATTGGAATGTTATTGAATACGTCTCATTATGAATTGTTATTATATTTCTGTCATTAAACCGATATTTTCATCTTTTCCTTTAGTAAACTAGTAAATGAGATAACATCCTTTTAATCATTATAAAATAATGTCAATTTAGAGATAGCTCTATGTAATATATTCTACCAAGGTTTCAATCAAATTTCTACTTCAATAACAAGTATTGGGAAGGACAAGTTAAGTTTACAATACATGTTTTTAATTATAGAATGTTACATAAATAATGTTAAAAGTCATTTCCATCTTCTGTTCCTGATAATTTTAACAAGTCGTTTTAATAGAAAAAATTCTTGTATTCTCCTTGAAAATTAATCGAGTACATATTTATGACTCGATATGATTCGAAGACATCTCTGCTTCATTCCCATCTTAAATATATTTATTACGATGTGAAATAAATGCATCGGAACTTCATGTATATATGAGATAAGAAGATGAAACATTTAAGCCCCCAATGACATTCATTCAAATTTTTCCCAGGGAATAGGCGGTATTCAAACTTAATATTTCGTTCATTGGTAAGTACTTGGATTCTTCTGAACAACATAGGTTTAAAAAGATTTTTATGCATATGATAAAAATATCATTAAGTATATTTATATATAATAATAATAATAGAATCAAAATGTACATTCCTTATGCGTCAGTCTTCCTTCTTATCACTGGTTTCGCGCTGGGATAGTTACAACACAGTGGAGGCACAATCAGAAGCAAGTAGGTTATCCAGACCTTATTGGAAATGAATCGAGCCCCTCACTCGTACTTCACCGAGCACAGCATCACCGAAAATAATCAAGAAGGATTAACTCTTATGCAGAGCACGATTTCAGGCGACAACTCGATGATATATATGTTTAATTCGATCCGTAAATTTGGTCGGAAAGTAAAGGGAAAGGTGAGATTGCAATATTTCTCATTAGTGCCTCTATTTCCCGCTGCTACGGAGGCGGTGCATCCATCAAAGCGATCCTGCCGCAATATGGCCGACCTGGAGTCTCGGAGGTAATTCATCAAGACTGTGAGAAATGAAGACGGGGGAAACTTATTCCTTTTCATCTCTCAGCCAATTGCTATGTTATGCTCCATTACTCGAACAGAATACGAAGACGGTGCGGAAATCGTCACTTCTGGAACTGCATGATTTAACTGCAGATCCAAAGTATAATTTACGAGTTCAGAAGAGGGATTCGAGACTCTGGTTTGTTCGATGATATTATAGAGCTGAGCTGTGAATGAGTTCTGGAGTAATAAGGAATGAAGATGCTTTTATTGGAACCATCTGAATATAGCGTTGGTGGTTTTGTGCTAACAATCTGATCCTTTTCGTGAATAGTAATACTTGTTTTTTGTTTGAAAAATAAAATTTATAGGGAATTATAAATAATAATACTTGTAGGATAGTATATATAATACATTATACTTTATATTAGGAAAAATTATCTATATCATGATATGGAGAAGTGTATACATTTTGATTCCATAATAATATGCTACGAGTTTTTCTACAAGCGATTGTTGTGTTGCATCTTAACTGAATGTAGAATACACTCAGATCATGCTTCCGTATGTTGTGTGAAATTACCGATGGTTGTAGATTATGATTATTGAAGGCGGTCTATGGGCTAAATATGGTTTTGAGAGGAAATTAGTATACTCTTTCAGATATTTGTCTTAAATAAACTTTGGAGTGCCCTAATTTCACTATCCTTGGCGGTAAAATATATTTCCAGAAATAGATACGAAAATAAATAAATTTAAGATTCGCCTAGATTCAAACAATCCATATAGTTACCAACAATAAACGAGTAGGATTATTTTTTCGCATAAAAAATAAAAAAGGTAGTAAAAATGAAGAAATACTAAAACAGATACGAAATGTTTAGTATATAAATACGTTTGTACACATTGTTTGATAGCTGTAGTTTATAATACTCGACAATTTAGTTAAATAAAATGAATTCAAAGTATTAAAACATCATTATCAACAATATACCTGAAGACTATTGATATATCCTTAAAGGCGTAAGATAATATCAATGTGTTCATATAGTGAAAATGGCACTGATATTAATACTAGAAACCCGATGAGAACGCTCTTATAAAAGATAGACCATTTGAAAGCATCGTCAAAGAAGAGATTCTTGGAAACCGGGAATGCTTGCATTCAGCATTCCTCAACGGTGTTTTGTTGTAGGTGAAGATGGAAAAAGGTGTTCCACGCCTTCAAAGGAATTAATCTAGGATATAGATGTTACTCCGTGTTATATCCATAGTGCATTCGAAGGAGAGGCGCGGACCAACGCTTTAATTAACATCCGGAGTGCACACCTCAGGTCCCTGGAGAAATACAAATACGAGGGAATTTTTAATTCATTTTCTGTCAAATATTATCCTATGCTTCACTAAGATATCGTATTTAGGATCTTTATGAAAAATATGAACTGTTTCGGGATTATTTTTAGTCACTGTTATGGAATTTATTGTCCTTTAATGTATAGAATACAAATATATATATAGTATAATTTTCGATATTTATGTGACGTAGCTGTTTTGAAGTAAACTCAGAGGTGTTAAACATTTTTTATTATTACATACCTGTATAACATGTCAGTATAATATATTGTTTCTAGTTTAGCTTTTTAATTTGTAAAAAGCAATTTTCGTTCCCATTCATTTTCTGAGATCTTAGTAATGAAAATATCCACAATATTGTTACCAAATAATAAACATGAGATTTCATCTGTTTTATCTTCTTATTGTTTTGGTGAAAACTAGAATTTTGACTTAATTAGATTCTATGAGTTATTATCAAAGTTGAAATATATTTCCAAATGCCTTAAACACTTGAAGTAAAGCTTTATTCTGTACAAAAATAGTTACATTTATTCTCGTAGTATTAAAATAACATCCCAGTTGATCGAAAAAGCACGAGAGCACCATTCTTGCATCCAAATTCCGATACAAATTAGATTTTCGATCCAAATACGTTTCGGTAAAGACGTATCAGTTCAGTCCCTTTCCACTCGTCGCTAGCATCTTCTTAAGACGCAGTTTCTCGAGAACAAATGACGCACGTAAGGCGGAGAGAAGCACATCCCCCAAGGGCACCTCTTCATTATTTCTCTCAACTATAATAGTGAATTTTTTCGGAGTTATTTTTATTCATTTTTTTTATTTTTTGTGAAAGGGGTAGTGCTCGATTTTCGGTGCAGTCAGTGAGTTTGAAAGAAGAAACAAATAAATGCGAGGCGTTTGATATGTAGAGAAGGAGATTTCTGTCGGAAGTAAAGAAATACATCGTATGAATGGCGCCACGTCACGGAAAGAGCTTTTTCTTTAAGATGAGGCTATCAAAGAAATGACACGCGGAACTGAAATGTTCCAAGCTCTTTCTTTTTTAATGGCATTGTGTAAACACACCTTCGATATTAATTACGGACAATTAGATTTTAGTCAATAATAATCACACGTTTAAATTTTATCTTCTCTATATTCTATTCCATTTTATAAATATTCTATTCCATTTTATCGAGTAAAATTTATACCGAAAGTTTATGATAATGGCAATTTAGTAAGTACGAGTATTTTTTGATAAAACAACTAATGTATCTACTAACAACTGATCCGTCTTTTAACGTGATTTTTAAGAAAATATTTCTTACAACTGCTGTGCAAGTAGAAACAAAGTGCGTGCTATATGTTGACATTTCTTTAAGAACTATACTTTTTCTATTTCAGAGGAAAATGAAGGTCAGTCTTAAAGGTTACTTGAAGTGATGCTTTTTAAGCTGCTTCTTCTACTAGGGGGAAGAACTGGGAACTATAATCTATGAATATTCAGTTGTAAATGAATTGTCCTAAAACCAATACGATCTTTATAACCTTTGTGAATTTTTATCGGGTATAGATACAGTGCAGTGAATTATGTCTCGCTAGGTAAAAGAATAGGATATTTCCTTTACTGATAATATTTAACTAACAGTGGAGTGGAAATAATAAAAGACATTTTCAAAGCTACGTCATTATGATGAATCGAGCATTCAAATCTCTCGTATATTTCAAAGTGAAGTTATTGAATCAACTCCTAGTATTATAATCAGAATTTAAGGCTTTCTATAATGAATTATAGCAACAAACGAAAGGGATTGAACGTTCTAGCGGTGGAATAAGTGGCGTGCACACAAAAGTTACCTGGAAAGGTTTACTTAAGTGAAGAACTTCGCAAAAAAGATGTTTTAAGTATCCTAAAAGGAAGTTCGAATAAGCAGATACCTCGATTACTTATTTGATAATAGCTTTTACGTAACACAAATACATGTTACTTAAGATTTAGACAAAATTATCAAACATATTTATAATGAGTACACTAGCGACTATATGATCATTTAAAATACCTTATTATATATGCGAAAGCTTTAATTTTTCATTATTTACCTAAAGGTTATTATAGGTAGTACAGTTCATTTTGACGGCAAGTAAAAACAATTGCACCAATTTCTAATGAAAACTTCAAAATGCGTTGAATTGATTTTTTAATAGCCCTGTATTGAAATTTATTCGTGTAAGAAGCTAAATGCAATCAATGAAAGTTTGTAATGTCTTTTATGAAAAATTCATAAGGTTTTTTCATTATTATTTAAATTCTCAAATTGACGGCAGTAATTGTAGGTTCGCCCATTTATACACAAATCTATTAATTCAAGGATTCAATATTCAATCGAGTGATGAAAATCGATATAAATTACTTCTGTCGCTTTCAAACGAGGACGATAACTGCGTATGAGCTTTATAATTGAATCGGTTCGGAAAAGGTAAGCGAATAAATGTCTAGAGTGCCATCATGAAAGAGAATAAAATCGCAATTTGGCTCCCTATTATCGGAAATGCAACTTCGGTTGGCTTTTGATGCTCCGATCAATTCCGCGAACGCCGACACGCGTGTTTTGAATATTCACTCGAAACCCATTTCCGCGACACGGTACACTCCCGCACGGAAATGGACCCAGGAGTCTTCAATTGAACGCAGAAGCTATAAGTGCGCGCCCTTGCGGAAGGAGTCCCAACTCACGCCTCCCTAATTTCTCTCCAACAATCGCTTAATCCTTTCGCAAATTGCCGTTGCGGCGCTGCGATCGGAAAGAGACGCCAATTCAAGTAAATCCGAAAACGAAAATAAATTTGTTTTCGCGCGGCGTTTTTCATTTGTCTCCCGTTTGGGCGGACGTTGATTCATCGGTCGATCGAAGCCTTTTGGAGTTTTGGGCGATCCACAGCTCATAAATCCGTCACGGTGAAGCGAGGTCACCATTAGACAAAAGCGCCTGTTTAATGCTCCTCCGGAATTGATTGGAGGATGCGTGTTTTGTTTTTTATTTCGGTAATGGCCACCGCTTTAGCCAGCACGCGTCGCTCAAAGCGGTCTAATTTTTTTTGCTCCGTTCTCCCTTCCGCGGTGCAGATGACAACGCCGTGCGTCCGTTTTGGAATAGCGAAGTGGATTCAAGGGAAAAGTACGTGGCCGATATTCGGACGAATCAATTTGATGATTAACTTTGCACTGATTCCGGTGCGAGCAACCACGGTCTGCTATCGATTTTTGCATTCGGATGTAAAAATTGTAAAGGTGCGACAACCAGCGAGAGGTGAATCGAGCTACCAATAGATACGGAAAAGTTTTCAGTACTTGTTCATCTAGATGGACTCGATCATCACTTGAACAATCGTGACGTTCGGGGATGCGAAATTGGTATCATATTCCGTATAACTTGTTCGATGTGGATGCTAATTATTTCGCACTGCTAAGGTCTTATATCTTTATAATTTTCCTTTTCTATCCGTCAAATTTTCTATCGCCTCCTATCGCTCGTGGAGTAGTTAGCATGCTAGCTTTATAATGCTGAGGTCCCGAGTTCGAATCCCGGTTAAGAAGAAAATTTCTTTCCTAGGGTATGGATGTTACTGCTCGTCCATGGTTTATTTGCCTACCACGCTGTATAAGGAAAACCTTGGTAACTTCCAAAGATAAATTATTTCTTACGCTTCTTATGTAATGATATAATGCAAATCACCAAACCGGTCGTGAATAAAGTATCTGTGGAATGTACCATTATCACTCTACTATGGCTTTCCACGAAGTCACGCCTTCCAATATCGATTTCAATATCTACTATATACAATATATCACTATAAATACCCAGAAATGTTTGTTGGACTATTTGGGTAAAAATTCCTATGTACTAGAATGCCATATTTATAATTTAAGATTTTATCTGAAAGCGCTTGCATACTTTAACACATCAACCTTGTGGTAAAGTGTCCAAGTTCTTTCTATTATTGTTTTCGATATGAAAAAATAGCACAGAGTTAATGCTGTATCATTGGATTCTAAATTAAAATTTGTGGACGCAAATATATTATATCATTACTTCAATTATTGTTAAGTTCTTTTAGACATAACCGCCTCGATTAGAATACTAAATAAGTTCTTTCAGATATCGCTTGAAGTAGTAATTTTTAGAATACCGGGTATAGAGTTCTGTCGCTTAATGTAATTTTAGTGTTAATTATTTTTAATTTTATTTGTTCTCCACTCAGGATATGGATGTTACTATATGTCCATTGTTGATTTTTGTGTGTAACTGTGATTGTCTAGAAATATTTCTGGAGACTATGTTAAATAAATCGAAGATTCCTACATACAAGAATGCCATATTTATAACTCGAAATATAATACGCTGACGCGAGCGTGGTGTGCTTTCAACAATGGATAAGATCTCTGAAATCGCTTGGAATGGAAGATTATAAAACACCCGCTTTTCCTTGCATCGCTCTACGTAACCGATGGCATCCTAAGCGAGCTTTGCACTTAGCGGAACATATTACACAGGGATCCAGAACACAAATCCACTTTCCCTAACAGCGAAACTTGGTAACAGATATTCACTTTCGAAGATGGAATCCTATCAAAGGAAAATCTCGATGGAACACGTCGTTTCTTCTTATGAACGAGACCAGTACGTTCAATACGTCTCCCAGTATCTTTTGTGTATCCTTTGAGGAAAAACAAATCGATACCGAGGTAAGAAGAAGATCTAAAGATGTTTCTTCTTCTGCAAAGCGATTGATCCTCGAAAGTCTTTCTCACTGTTTTTGATTCGAATGTTCTCGATATCGTTTCACACAATCCTTTCAGAGAATTTTTTCGAGAGATTTGACCATTCTTCGCTGTCATCCCTCCTTTCAGGGCACCTTTTATCTTCGCGGACCCGCCATTAAGGGCCCTCGTCCCGACAGCTCTGACGGTAGGAATCGGAACTAGCCACTCCCGCCTTTTTTTTCGCTCTTCACTTTGTATGTTTTCCTCTCCGGCACCCAACTCGTCATTTGGCTGTCGGCATTTTTCGGAGCTGCACATTTACCGTTCCAAACAAAAACGGAGCGACAAGAATGTTATGTAAACAGCCGCTATTATTTTAACCTTGAACTGCTACGACATTGGATGCATAGAGGTATTTTTAGCGCTTTGTAGATGCATTTTTGTCGCCTAGCAACTGCTGTTGTAGCGATTATATCGCTTGAAAGGTTCAGGGTTTGAATTTTAAACGAAAATTAAGCTAGAAAGTATCTACAATGTAATTATTACGTACTAAACAGAACTTTTACTTTCATTCAGCGTCGTTAAATGGCTCAAATGAAAATTATTTTTATATATATGTGGAAATATAGCAGCCTACCTCTTCCTTTCATATTTCTGCATAATAACGTAAACAGGATTAATGTCTATGTCCAACAATAGCAATCTAAATTCTTATTTTCAAGCAACACCATAAAAGTTTCTACATCCAAACGAAATAATAGAATTCTTAGATTACACGAAAACGTTGGAGGGAGTATACTAAGGCGTTAGCATGACGTAAGGAGTACTAAAGAAAATAAACTAAGGGCTCATAATCTATATGAAAAATGTAAAATACTCAGTAGAGACTAAAATAGAACTTCTTCAAACACTTTAGCATTGTGTCTGTGTAAAGTTAAGTTTAAAAACACTACTATGATATACCACGCTAAGTTGAGGTTTGATATAAGATCTCTTTACCATTCAATTGTTTATTTAGAATATCAAATTTTGGCTTGACTGGATTAATGATCATATGAAAAATATAATGAGACTTTTTAATATCTGTTAAAAGTAGAATATTAATTTTAACTTAATAATTAAAGGGGTGGAAATAGATCGAACGGTTAATAGAAACTAGCTTTTACAGAAACGTCTCTCTATAATAATAAATAGAACAAACTACAATCAAAGTTCATAAAAATAACTAATTATGATTAAATAAACTCGAATTATTATCATTCTAAGAAGTGTTATAGTACGAGAAAAATATGTGCGAGAGAAAGAGAATTTATCCACGTAAATTAATCAGAAGAACATTTTCACATTAGATACTCGCTAATATAAAAAAATGTTCTACGACGAAAATCATAGGGAATGATATATGACATTAATAGATCATGGAAGGGGTCCTGAACGCATCAGCAAGAACTGTTTCGCATAATTTGCTAATAGTCCTGAGTTGCCAATGGCGACTGCTAATCGACGCACTCCAAATCTCGTCGTCCGGTAACATCGGGGGAGAGATGGAAGAAAAATCCCATCGGCACAACTGAAGCGATCGTCACAATAATTCGCAAAATATCAGTCGCGCGTAATAGACTGGGCGGAGCAGTTTACATGCAAATTTCGGAACAAATATTGGAGTGGGCGGGAGGTTTCATAGGGGCCACGTGGCCGTTCAGCCTCCTATCCATTTTTGCAAAGATGACAGAGTGCAAATATTAGCTCGTGCGTATAAAGGGAATGAATGATCGCGGAATTTGGAAATATCGGTTTGTTTTCCCGGGAATTTTTTTTAAAAAAAGCGCTCAAATGAGCTTGTTTAGAATCCGTTAAAAAAATTTAAAAAAAAGAAGTATCGAAGCATCCGTTTCATTTGCACTGGTTTTTCGTGATGCAACGCGGATAATTATTCCTATCGCGTAGAGATGTAAAGTACTCGCAAAAAAGTCAATTAACAACCTTCGTGATCAAAGTAAGTACGATGATATTTGCGTGTTAGTTTTTTTTGGAAAGGATAAAGAATTTAGAGACAAGAAAGAGAAATGGAAAAATCGATATGAAATGTGTAAACAAGTCTTAAACACTTAAGGGATGCGGGTTCTTTCTTTTTTTATTAGCCACTTTAACATGAAAAATCAATGAACAACGTCTCTTTTATTTCTCTATTACAATTCCTTTAATATGTCTAACAGCATGATATACAGAGAAGAAAGACATCTACAACATAAGTATACACTTGCGATGATATAATAGAATGATATTTTATTGTAAAAGATATTGTTTTCTAACTACATTACTTCATTATATTATGTGGAAATTCATATTTTTACACATTAATACATAAAGATGGACCATAATTTTAAAAATATAATTACTGGAAAACTTCGTAATATTTGTCGAAGCCCTTTTATAGCTGTAATCACTCTATGCTGAATAAACCATATTACAGCATGATCCATACTTTGCAACCTTTAAGGTTTCCTTTTAATTTTTATAAATATAAAGATAGACAATTAATATTTAGAAATATAACTATTAGTAGAACCTTTCTGATAAGATATACAACTTTTCTTGTATTGGTATAATAGGTACCGAATCGATAACCATCTAGATTTTAACTCTATATATCATCCTTGATTGGTCAACATTGGATAGGATCAAAATTAAACCTTCCCTGGAATTGTACTGTTCCGTAAACTTTGATATCTTTCAGTGAGAGTTATCCTTACCGTGCTTATCTGTATTTACGATTCCTTACTTTGCGCATAAGGTCACCTAAGGAGAATGACCCTGGAAATGTGTTGTAAGTTTCAAAATCATGGGTCATCACTTGCTGTTCATCTTCATTTTCATGGATTTACTCTCCTGGCTCTTGATTGACGGCGGTCTAAACAGAGTTTTCCAAATTTCTCAGCGTTTCAATCTAACTGATGAAATTTAAAAGAGAATATGTTTTTATTTAATTCTGGAGCATTGAATGTTTATATATTCATATTTAATAGAATAGATTACGGTTGTTCTCCTCAGTACATGTATCTGTAAAATGTTTTAAGAAGGGAGAAATCAAGAAAGTTTTCAATCAAATACGATAGCAATTTAAACGATATGTTGCTATATATAAATGATATAATTATTTTAAAAATTACGTTAAATTAAATAGAAGCAATGGAGACTAAGTAACACTGCCTCTAGGCACTGTTTGATGCAATGATATTTTATTACTCATTCAAAAAAAGCACTCTAACATTGCTTGAATCTTTGATTCGTGCCAGCCCTCAATGGAATAGAATATCGTATCGGATTCTTGAGTTGCCAAGTAGACGAAAGGTTCGACTCAAGCAAATCAAATATCAGGACGAAACCAAATAGGCGTTTATTAGATAAAACGAACGAGAAATCCTGGAAGTGTAGAGGAAATAAAAATTCAGCATCTAAAAGTTTTGGTACCACCTCGCAAGTGGAGAAATATCTCTCTGCAAGTCGTTTTATACCCACTCGAACCGTACCGTATCCACACATCCGAAAGATATTATCCATACCGTTTTAGTGCGAGTAAACCCACTCTTCCCTCAATAGAAGTGTACTCGTACGCGTAACGATCCCATTCAAGGCTCAATTCTACACGACACTCCGGGAACGACCTACGGCGTCATTATAGAACTTACACTCGCGATGAAACCCAGGTATGCACGGCGGGGCCAAGTTCTTTAGAAGTAGGGGAAGGCATATCTGAAGCAGAAGGTGTGTGTGCGGGGGGGAACGGTGGGGTGTTTACTCTGGACACTGCACCCACTTTCCATTTTATCTTTACGACCTCTCCGTCGTCCGAGAGGCGGTGTTACCAACAGCAACGGGGGTATGAAAATCTCTCTTCGGGAGCAGATGAGGGCTAGTGAGGAGAAAAAAACGGCTAAAGAGTCACCTCCTACGTCATTTTAGCAGCCTGAAAGGGTTTTCCTAAAGGGTTGGGTTTAATAATATATGTGGTTGTCCACCTGCGCTGATTTACGCGGGTGCATTTGAAGGCGCGTGATAGGTTCCCCACAGTGTGTATTAGCGATTTTTTCTCGCTCTCTCTCTTTCTAATAGCTTTTAAAGGGATTATATTTCATTCGGGAGCTTTATGTTGGGGTGGTAGAGGGTGATCAATTTTGTTAAATGGTTATCAGAAACGGGCGACAGAAATGTACGTGTTTAAGGTGTTTTTTTCTGGGCTGAGTTTGTTTGGGAATACGTATAAGGTGGTAGAGTTTGGGATCAATGTCTCATTGATAAGAGCTTAGCGTGCAGCTCCGTATGAGGTAATGTAATACTTATATTTTAAGTTGTCCTATATAGCAGATTCTTTCTGCTTGAAATTAGATAAGGAAGCTTTCTTAAAATATTTTACATTAGTACCAATCTTTTCGTCTATTCTCAAAATAACGAAGCTAGTTTAGCTATGAACATGATAGTTAAATAAATAACGATATGACCTAATGCATGAATTCATATATTTTGCCCAATATCGTATCATGTTATATATAATAACATACTTTATTAGATTTTTATGTTATTCAACAACTTTCCTTCACTCTAAAATACGTTCTTTCTGTCAAAACCTTTCTATTCCATGCACCCTAACACTGGCTGTTAGAATTAGATACGCGTAAAAAATAGAAGAATTGATCATAGTATTCCTACAAGGTATTTAACAAGAGATTTTCTAGCTTTCTTTTTACCTAAGTTCTAACCAAGGCTAACCTTCTGTATCATCCCTCTTTTTAAAGCAAACACTTTGTCATACTTAAGAGATGTAAATCATGAATTTTAAATTGCAATATCATTCTATCCTTTCCGTTAATGGATCGTTTTCGGAATTAACAATTATAATCATGTTTGCAATTAATATGCATCGTAATTTTATATTTATATTACGATTATTAAATATTATATACATTTATGTAATGCAGTAGAACATGATTCATTTGACGTTTAGATACTTAAGTTGTTTTGAAATTTAAATAACTTAGCGTAAAATAAGAGTTATTCTTGGCGATAAATACGAAGGAAACATTTAGTACGACTCCTTTCACAAAGATAGTGCAGTCAGATCAGTGCCACCCAGACTCCATTCCCATCAATTAACCCTCTCGAGACACTTCCCAGAGCGCATTTTTTTTATTTCCTCACAATGAACTATAAAATAACTGCAATTAGTGTACCCACGCTTCGTGCAAAGGGAGGTCACTAAGTCAAGATATATTCTCGAGAATTTTCCCGAGAAGTTTCTCGAGCATTCCTCATAATCACGATCCTCTCGCATCGTTGGCCTTTGCGTACTGACATTCAGGAAAAGAGGAGAAAAACATTTAGTTGAGAAAGAAATGAATTTCTCATTGATCCCGTTGTGATGGAGTATCATAACGGAAAAGGTCATATACAACGCCGTGTATCCGGCGGAGCGTTCATGCTCGTTAAACGCTTGTAATTGTAACACGCTCAACTCGTCTCGAAAACCAGTATATTGTTTGAACGTTGCCGTAAATCTAAAATGTACACAAATATCGCTCGAAAATAACATTTGAATTAACTCTCTCCACTTGAAATGTGTTTAATATAATTCATTGCTGGAATTTGGCCAAAACAGCTCTCGAATGCGATATATACAGGGTGCTTTAAATTCTATTATAATCCGGCAATTAAAGTTAATAGATATTTTAATTTCCGAAATTGATAATAATAGTTATTTATGGAATATATACAGGTAATAAACGTTTTCAATCTAGGGAACAAATTGATAGAAATGGTTCGTATTTTCAGAATTAATTTTATATTAATGTATTTATCACACGCGGTTTATAAACCCATTCAAATGTGTTATAATATTGGAAAATATATAATAAGGTTTCATATTTTCTCTGTTTGATAGTGTAAAATCTCTGCTGTGTGGAAAAGAAATTAATTTACCATTTTTGTCTTGTTATATATTACGTTGTATGTTATACGTTCATATATGATATGGTATGTTATTACTTTAGCTGATGGTTTTTCTATTTACGTATTGTTAATTGACTATAAAAAAGATTTATTTTGATTTTGAAGGCTTAAATTATCAGCTTTTTAGTGTGTCAAATATTAGCCTTAAGATCTGTTTTTCAATTGAAGGAAAGCATCTCATTTAAATAATCCATACAGATTTTTAGGTCTACGATTACTTATAGTGTACGGACTGTTAGATCACGAAAATCCCTCATTCACGGTAAGGATATCGACTGGACTACGTAATCACCCAAAACGCCGTATCAAACGAATGGTTAGAATGAGAAATCTAGCGGATATTTTAAAGTGAAGAAGGGCCGAAAAGATAAGGGAATATTTCCTGCGATGATTTCCCAAGAGAATAAAGAACGGAATTGTCAAGCGAAAGGAATGTCGCCATCCAGCGGTTAATCGAAAAAAGTCCTCCGAGATACCAAACGTGTCTTTTAGGCGCTACTCCGTCAATTTATTTTCTCATAACCACCCACTTAAAGTAATCCACCAAAAATTTCGGGTCCGTTTTTCTTAATCATGGACAAATCCCGTCCCTTGCGTTGACGTAGCAATTTGGTAAACACTAAATCTTAAAACGATACGATTAAACTGACGTAAAAAAGTATCGTTACGTAAAAGCGAGAACAGTTAAGATTTAAATACTCGTATTTGGTAAATACTTTAACTATAAACAATGCTGTTAAAAGGTTCAAAATACATCTAGGTCAAAATTAATTCCAAAGAAAACGTATTTATACTTACAGAGATTGGATTCAAGACCGTATATGTGCATTAGGTTCAAGCGCAGCTTATTTCTTCGATATTATCCGTGATTACGTACGTTTACGATGTTTAATACAGTAGCTACCTGTTCAAACAGCTCCGCTTGAATGACCACCTAACAATTAACGCTCGCAGATATTATTTCTACGTCTAATATTAACATACCGATCGTTGTTTCCTCACAATGATGCACTTAATATTTCACTAACGTATATTCATCCGTTGACTAAACAAAGGTTTTATGTAACTCTTTCAAATTTCGTTTAAATCGCGAGGGCTAAAAAAGAGGTGGCTAATAAATCGAGGTTTGGGAATGGGGAATCGTATCGCGTATAAGGAGAAACTCTAAGGGGAAGGGAGTATGGGAACCGATGGAGATCACGTCTCTGGGTCAAATAGAGGCCCAAATGACCTCCAGATATAGAGAAGTTGGCCGTAAACAGGGAAAGGCAACAGGGAAAGGAATGGGTAACCGTGCGTACGGTGCGATAGGAGGTAAAGAAAAAGGGAGAAAGAGTTTGCAAAGAAGGGAAATAACAGCGTTGATGGGTGGAGAAGGAGGGGGTATTAGATGTGGAGATGGAAGGACCACAACAGAAGGGGAATGGGTGTCGAATGGAACAAAGAAGAGCAAGAAAATAAATTAGAGGAAAACGGAAAGGGGTGATAGAATTGGAGGAGGGCATGTGTTGCTGATAGAAGAGATCTATATATCAAAGAGGAATGGATAGGGGTGGGATTCAAACGGTGTGGTGGAGGCTAAATGGAAGGAAAAGGGCATTTAAATAAGAGAGTTATTTACGTTTTAAATGGATTTCTACTTTTAAAAATCAATTGCTTGAAGGAGACTTGGAAGCATTGGTGTTTGTAGGATCTTAAAAGTAGGACTCGATAGTTTTTCTAATTATTTTTGTTGTCCTATTTAGAAGTCTATTAACGAATGAATACCTAAAATATAATCTTACGGACGTCAAAAGAAGCAAATAGGAATTTTTCTTCGTATAACTCCGTAATAAACACACCTAAAATGATTCAGATTGCAAATGTACACAGCATTTCGTGGTTAAATTATTTATGTGAGTATACGAATTCCCTAAGAGCGCAATTTATTCAAATTGCTTTGATGTACGTCTTTGGTATCAAATGAACATTTTTAAGATAAAATATATAACTATTTTAAGCTATTCTGTCAAGGTGTAAAATATCAAAATAGATCGGAATTAAATTTAACAACTCTATACGTTAAGTGAATTGTAGAGAAACTAACTATAAATAGCTTCAATTATAAGTAAGTATATCAATAAAATTTGATTTATCGTTAAAATAGAAATCTACAGTGGGAGAAATTTGTTTTCGCCGATTAAACTCATAAAGGGAAATTTATTTACAATACATTTTATTATCTGATCGTATTTTGGGAAGTGAAGTAAGTTTTAAATATATCTGAAAATTATTGCAGTACATGAAATTGCTACATGTTAAAGGACTCTACGAGCATCGTTTTATTATAAAGTAGCAGTATAAAGCACAGATTCGATTAGCGATACGGATATCCAAAAATAAATCTCCCATTGTTATTGAGCAAAGGAAAATATTTCATTGAATTCAGACTTCCTTTGTTTTTGTCCATTACAATGAAACCAAAGAATTTCTGGAAAATGCTATTCCAATGAAATTGGGTCGTAGAACTGCGTATCTTTGATAAAGGCCAGAGAAAAGTTTGAATGGAATTTAGGGCACAATAGTCTAATTAAAAAGGTACTGAATAAAGAAAATGATGTACAAATAATTTTGACAGAGGTTTCTCAAAGCAATTTACAAATAGCAATTCCTATGATGGTGCTCAAAGAAGGGAAATTAGTTGCTTTAAATTGAGGCTGTGAAATACATAATTGCTCATTAATTTATCAATTAACCGTCATAATATAGGAAAAGAATCATCTTATATATCAGTGACATTAAAAAGAGTGCTATACAAGGTTTAGGACTTGAAATTGCCTATTATTTAGCATATTATTATCAGCATATAACTCACGCTACTATATTTCTGGTAACAAGATTTCAGCCTCCTATCATTTAAATTTTCTCATTTTTATATCTTCGAACCAATATTGTTACATTAGGCGTACTGAAATTCAAAGTCAGTCAATTTTTTCGTCTTTCGAGTTGTATTTATAATAATAATGGCACCCTATTCTAAGAAAGTTATACTCTGTAAAGATATAATAAAAGATAATTACTATTATTTGATTATCATCACCAAAATATTGGCTAATTACTTTTATAGTATGAAAATAATATTTTTGTATATGTAATGTACATTTATATATATAAGATATAAGTTTGATTAATATCTAAGTTGACGCCCCAATCCTGGCACCAAATTACGTACTCATAACACAAATTTGGATAAGTAGATAAGGATTTCTTTTCTAGGCTTTCAAATTTAAGCTCTTTTCCTCATTTTTGGAAAATTACTGTCTCAAAAATCCAAATAAACATACGCTGACGTTTATGTTTTTAAGTATTTCAAATTTTTGGGATATTGGTCTAAATTATCACAGAGCCTATTGAACTGAGAAACTATATTAAGTTATATGAAGGTAAGATTGCTTCATTGCAATTTTTCCACCTCCAAATGATCCGAAGTACGGTAGAAATGGCTACGTTACGGCGATGGAAATATTACAGTGCACATCCCGTGATTTTACTTCGGTAGATTTACTTCGAATCCCACGTGAATTCCTGCAGAAAATGGCTATAAGCGATTCGGGCTCGATTCTCATTAGCATAAAGTGGATGAAACTGCACCGTTTTCTCGAATTCAGCAGCAGTTTGCTTCTTCGACCGAAAGTCAACGAAAATCTCGAACTTTCATGCTTCCCTGTCTCCCCGTTAAAGTTTATAACCCTCAAGGTAACAGTACATCACCGAATGTTTTAAGGAACTTACCGATCTTCTACGCATGAGGCGAGGCAAAGAAGTTTACTAATTATCTTCCACGTGGAATAATCGCAAATAACAATGTCACTATCTTCCACCTAATTTATAGACTAAAAGGTTTTTCCCTCTTAGAATTAAGTGTCGTGCGCATTGTTGTAGATAATTTTCCATTCTTGAAGTTCATTTATTCATATCTATTCTCGTTTTTTCCTAGATACAACAGTAAAACGTTACAAAATGCTTTTAATTTAATTTAACTTCATTTTATTACATATATTTGTGTATAAATATGTTTGTGTGTGAATACGCATCTACTCTACTCACAAAATCACTCTCTGCTTTTATTGTTTATATCAAAACTTAACTGCAAATTATCGTTGTAAATTCTTCATCTTCTTCAGCTACGTTTATTCCTTATATATTTCTTGTCATAGAGATTTTCTTTGAGGAATAAAAGTAGCTAGAGATTACCCAGTTCCTTATACTTTCGTAGAATTCAATGATACTAGATCTTCATTTAAATAAATCCTAAAATATTCTTTCATCTAACCTCGTATTATTTGAATTCATAAATTGCATGTATTCAATGTTCCAAAAAAAAACAAAGAATAAAAGTTTATATGTGTCCCTAGAGTTAAGAAATGAAAAAAATCATTTAGCAATATCTCTCCAGCTTTTTTTTGAACTCGTACAATGGGGATGACAAGCGAACATCCGGTATGAACTGAATGAGTTTTTATCAAAAGAAATTTCCAGAAATCGACTTCTTAAACCTTCTAAGAATTTATCGAACGATGAGAATCCGTTCTATCTTATTTATTCTCTAATGATTATTAAAACGATCCTTTTGAACAAAATATTCCACAGCCTATTTCCATTCTATTTCATAGTTCTATATCGGATATCCGACCAAGAAAATAAGTCTTCAATCTTTCCTTTGTATATTTATTTGCATTTCAGCTTATATCAACACCATAACTCTATGCGTTTCTTGTGTTATAGAACTCTCAACTATCAGCTTCTCTTTCAAACTCCTAGGAAAACGTAGGATGATTTTTTATCAGTGTTTTTCCTTAATTCAGTAGAGTATTCTTATGTGATAAGTATTCCAAAAATTAATGGTGGTTTCGAGATATAGATGCATCTTAAGTAGTAAGCAGTGATTAAAATAAATAAATAGGTGGTGTATTGGTTTTTATGTTCTCTTTATTATGCAAAGGTCCCGGGTTCAGACCCCAGCTGAAGGGTAAATTTTCCTCTCAATTTATGAATTGTAATGTACATCCTTTGTTAATTACAGTTCTTCATTGTGATTGTCCAATAAGTGAATGTTTGTGGCTATGTTCAATAGATGAAAAAATGAATGAAAAAATCGATATAAGAACAATCTTTCTCATATTTCTGACTTAAACACATTCTAATGAACGGTACGTCGCGTTTAAATTAATTTTCTTCCATCAGTTAATGAGTTGGGTGTACCCACCTCATCCCTGAGCCATTTATGTTGTTTTACGTGCACAATTAATTAAAAAAGGAGTCGACTGCGGGAAATATTTCGATAAAGGAAAAACAGGAAAACACCCGCAGAAGAGGAGGTGGAAAAATCTGCCGAAAAACAATTCGGAAAACAAGAGACGAAACTCGAAAACAAAAATACAAGTGCGATTAAAATAAACGGAAGTAAAATGAAAGAGAAACAATGAAAAAAATTGAATAATATTGTTGCTAGCGCGAACGTATGTGAAGGATTTAGAAACACAGAAAATTATTCGTTGTTCTCACTCGTGGCATACGGAGTTCGCAAATTGATACGTGAGATTAGGCATTTTATTGGTCTCCATGGAACTTCAAGGTTTTGTTATCGCGTCGATAGCACTTCGAGTGAGACAATTTTAGTGGAAATCTCGCATTCGGCGATAAAATTTACAACCCATCCAAGATGGTGGGGAGTGAATTTGAAATGAAGTCGATCTATAATGGAGGAAACCATTTCATCGCGTCCATAACATCTAAATAGAAGACTTTTACCAATACGAGGATGAGGTGAAAAATATACGGCCTGTAAATGAAATAAGGCTACTTTTATGTAAAAAAATAATATATTTTTCTGCATAATCTTCCTTGACTTCTACACACTTGGTTCAAATTTTTTACTACATCAGTAATCAGTTCCAGAAAAGAATCTGGTACGTAGGTAGTGAACGTATTTTGTTTTTTTTTATATATTATAGCTGATCGGAACTATTTCGGAACTAACTATCGGAACTAGCTATTTCTATCCAAGAACTTTTCGTTTATTCACGTATTAATTACTGCTATGATTCTAATGGAATTAGTTTTAGAAGGGGTGACTTCGTGAAAAGCCATATTATAATGAAAAACTGTGTAATTTCCACAGAAAATCTGATTTAATCGCGATCAGTTTGTAATTTTTCATTGAAGATATTATGTAAAGTTACAAATCCCGTCCCGAGTAATCAAATTTTCTATGGAAATTAAAAAGTTTTACATTATGCTATGATTCTACTTACTCAAGAATTACCAATCATAGCATCATAACATTAATTACCCATTACCTTCATAGTGTCATCTCAAACCTATCTTCGAATTACATACTCTTATCCGTATTACTACCCAGTAACAGACCCCGTCCCGAATTTCATTACATCTTACAAGAAGACCTTTGGTTCTGCGAGATTCTACTCCTTTTCCGACTTAAGTTACCGACTTCCTCTTAATTGTGTAAGCAACAGCGCTCATGATGTGGAAAGCTAAAATTCTCCGTTCGCTAAAAGCTCTACCGGATAACATTTCCAGCGATAAGGAAACCTTTACCTAGAATCACCCTGAATTCCGCTTTGTCGCCACTTCGTAGGCTTAAGGTTTAATACTCGTGCATTACACACTATGGTGATCACAGTTTCGTTGTCTAGGATACGATCGTCGTCTATTTTACGTATTTCTTACGTAAGAACATTTCATTTGTATATATTTTGAATTCGTATGTTTATTGTTTCAGTTTCAAGAGATGAAAGAAGAAATAAAAAGGTAAATTTCATGCCTCTATAAAATTATGACGTTATAGTTGTGAATTGCGTTTATTTTTATCGCAACTGATTCCGATATTTTAACGATTTTCACACATATCGGTCTTAAATACCTCCCCACACGTATAGCCCTAAATCCTATACGATTTAGCATACTTATCTACACCGATCAGGTCTTGGGATCGCTTCTTAGGATGCTCGGTGTTCGTGTTTGGATACATGCAGTTTCTAATTAGGTTCTAATTTAAGGTCGCTTCGGTACTTTTAATACCGCTCCGGTGTACTTTTAGAGCTAAGGATTGGTCGTTAAAAGGCACCGCATTTTATTCCGAATCCATTGAGGGACTCTCGCAGCCTTCCCCAAAGTGCTGTTTGCGCTCAGATTTTGCGTGATTACGTCTCGGTCTCATTTCCTTAAGCCAACGCTGCTCCAGATTTCCGGGTTGTGTTCGACGCCCTCCACTCGGATGGAAGGATCAAGAGAGTTGCAAATTGGATTCTTCATAATTCATTTCCTTTTATCTGATTTCTCTTCTGATGTTTTATCTCGAAATAGAAGGAAATTAGATTTCGTTTTTTATCGTGATCAAAATGTGTGTCCGGGTCAACTTGGTCGATGTATTTACGAGCTAGAACAGTATTTCGTTTGAGTTTGTATTGGAGCGTAACGTAATTTCTTATCTTTAAATACGTCAAAGGTGATGACAACGTCATAATGAAGGATTTTTATAAGTATCTTGTAAGTATATTTGCGGAAAGGTAATTTAATGTTGACATGTATTTTTGAAGGAATATTTCTCTACAGATTTGTAGTCCAAGTTATTGTCTTATTTGGTGTACCATTCTGAGGAAATACTTGGGAAAAGCTCTCTCACAAAGAATTTTTTACAAATCCAGAGATCTTTTTCAATGTCCTTTTCAGTTTCACATTTAATGAGCAGTTATTAGAAATAAAGTAAGGTATTTTAATGATTATTTAACAAACTATCAATCTTGATTGATCATGGAATAGACCATTTGAGACACAAGAACTTTTTTATAATTTTTTTCTTAAATATTTTACAGTTTCGTATGATGAACATGTATTATTTCATACGATGAACATTCATTAATTTATTATAGATTGAGAAAGATTTCTTAAATGTAAAAAACAAATGTATTTGTGTCAGCAATTACTAATCAAGGAACTATCCTTTATCTATCCCCACCAGTGCATTTCATTAGGTGTTTTTTGTAACGATAACCCCTCCGTTTGAGATAGATAACCATTAGTTGGATAGATAAGTGAACAGGCATAGATTTGAATCTTTCCCGTTTCCTTCACCCGGAAATCCTGCCTTCAATCCCACGTAATGTATGTCGTAGGGGGTTTATCCGCACCGCCTAGACGTCACAGCTCTTCTTAGGCCGAATGGCACAGTCCCGCCAATTTCCTTAATGCAGCCCAAATGACTCAGAATATTTCGAACTCTGGAGAATAGTTACGCTTATTTCCCAGCCTACTTTTCCTCTCTTTGTTCACCTGCTAATTTCTAAGCTGCGTTTCTTACGCCGCTTCCCTTTTACCTGAAGTTTTTATTTGCCGTTTTTCCCATTACTTTAGTTCCGTAACGAATGATAGGAACAGTTCCTTTCTTATTGGCCTTGAATGGCGCGAATTAGTTAATTGGTTCCTCATACATTCAAAACGAGTAACGGTTAATTCCAATGAGTCGTAGTTATGAATTTAGATGTATTTCCATTTATTTTATGGAAATAATTTTACATTATTTTGTAGGTGTGATTTTTGCGAATTTTTGCAAAATATATTTCGCCAATCAAACGTGAAATTCCTTAATTCTGAACTATCATCGTATAAAAGAGTATATAAAAAGCATATATTTGTATGCATAATATTGTAATATGTATGTTTCACGCGTTTATTTAGGCCGATTGAAGATACTGCCAATTCATATGCAGCTTTCTTCTGTTTTACCTTGGATAATAATAATGAGATGACTTTATTTGAGAACGAAATTGAGTCGGTTAAGTCCAATCTTATATCTTATCCAAACGCGGGTTGTATTTATCCGTATAATTAATTCAAACACTGTCCATGCTCTTTCAGTTATAACTACAGATATGGGGATGGGTATGGTTAAAAAAGAAAGATAAGGATTAGTGTGAAGTGGTTCTTTCTGGTTTAATTGCTAGTACTTGTATAAGGAAATTGTTCTCGGGTTTCCAACTAGACGGTGTCTCTCCATTATTTCGATGTTTAGATCGTTGAATTGCTTACATCTTCCTCACTGATTCAGTAAGGATTGTCATTTTTTAAATTGCTATTCAGTCAGCATGAATACGTTTGGTGTCAGTGCAGAATATTCCACTTTAATATAGATCATTTCCATTATTTGAAATCGTCTGAGTATAATAATATTGATTAATTCATGATGATCATAAAAAGAAGAAAATAAATAGAAGTATGTAGTATCCATAGATTTCGTATCCTAGTGTTATAGTATCCTAGAATTGCAATGGTTTTAAGAATATACTCGTAGTTCTGTAAAATAACTTTTTATTTATTTATATATAAGCAACATAAGCATGAATTGTACAATAAAATAATTGTCTACTTCTTTTAATTGGTGGTAGTAAATTAATATAATGTAATATACTCGAAATAAGTTTATTTTTACTTGAAAAAGTTCAAAATTTCGGAAAAAATCTCAAAACCTTAAAATATCCAAAAGTTCCATCTTTCTTTTCCGTGAGTAACGAGTGGGAATAATAACCGAAAATTCTTGGAATATAAATTGGGAACCTTTAAAATTGATTCCGGAACTCGATCTATTAAGGTTAATGGGCGAGTTTCAAGGTTAATTGGTGTGTCTGTTAACGTTTGACAGACAGAATTAGATACGCCTTAGTTTCAACGCATACAACCATAGTATTTAATTAGATATCATTATAGTTTTCTTCTGAAAGAAATAGGAGATGAATCAACATGATAAAGTTCCCAAGTTCATTATTCATGGGTTTATAATATAATAAAAACGGTCTTAAAGAAAGGAAACCTAAATTACATCTTCCTAATGACACGATGAAGGCTATACCATTATAATATCTGAAGTAAACGTAAGCAAACTTTTCCTTTCCGTTAAGGTTTTATCACGGAACTCATACTCTAATTTTAGTGTCTAACATTACGTGTGTGCCTTCTGTCTTCTTTAACATAGAAATGACGTTCTTTTTTTTGTAAGGGATTTGAGACTCAACCAAAAATAGCACTCTTTCATCTCCCTTCGAACTCCCGCTAACCGCTATTAATTTTTTATCACCATTCCTATTTTTACTCCCATCATAAAGTCCCTCCGATTTTCAACACAAAGGCAATGGATAAATGATAGCGTCAGCCGTTTCTCTCGAAAGGGAACGTCTCTTTACAGTTTTTTTTCCGCTCAAACTTCATTAATTCCCCAGTTTTGCTTTTCTTAAGAAATTCTAACGAAATTTCCCTTCCTTCCGTCTGTCTGCCAAGGAATTCCTTTCCGAGATAACCTAATATCGGATAATGCGATGCATTTTTACTTCAGAAATTCTTCGTTCGGAAAGTCGATAAAGTTCTAAACCGAATTTCATCGCATCCGAACTTCTTCGCATAATTTCGCACGAGTTTTTTTTTGCCGAAGGTTTTCATTTCCAGTGCGAAATTTGCATGCCGAGGAGTGTACCCAGTTATCGAACTTCCGATCACGCCTCATTAGTCTTACGATGATCGGTTTGAATAAAAGGTTCATCTCGCGGTGTTTGGTCCTATTTCGCAGGTCAGTTCTCACGGGTTCTTAATTCATGCAGATTCGATTCCTAAATAAAGGCTGAATTTAAATTTATCATTTTGGGACTGTGGATGGTTTATCGTGTGCTTAAAAACTTCTGGGCTGTATTTTATTAAGGAATAGAGACATATTAAGTCAGAAATCTATGCATAAAATTATTTGTAACATCAATATATACTTCAATGTAATCTTCGTGTTTCAAAGTTTCATCTAATACGTAAGTAACTAACATATAAGTGCTATAATCGATAAATAAACAGAAAACCAAAAATCTGTATTCCTTTAATTGAAACTAACGTTCGACTCCGAAAGTAATGGTTCTTCAATAGTAAATGGAAATGTAAAAAAATGGAACAAGACTGGGACTCGAACCCAGGTCCCCCAATTTCCGCTTATCTGCACAGCAAGTGTCGGGTAATGTGGGCAAGAGTCCAAGTTATGCCGTAATTTTTCACGTTCGCTTAGACTAATTGATTTTGAATTAATCATTCGATGTATTAAATAATAAAATATCACTATCAATTGATTGAAACAAATCCAATTTTCGCATACGCATTAATTCGCACAAATTTATCTTCGACTCAGCTTTCGGAATCTGATGTTGAAAAGGTTATGAAAGGTTATTATGATAAAAAGGTAAGAAAATATTGATGTAAATAGAGTTTTTTCCTTTGAAATAACACGAAAGTTTCAAATTTAAGTTTCCATACTCAGGATACAATGAAGATAAGAAAGTATTTATATCAACACGTTTACATTGTAAGTATCCTTTCTTACGATAATTTATTTGAGCATTAGAACATCTTTAGCACATTTCTGTTGAAATAGAATATATTTTTTATATTTGACTCATAATAATTGCGTTAAAAATATCATGCGTCTATTTTTGCGATAAATTTTCGCGTATTATAGATGAAATGGCCTCTCGAGGGAATAGAGTCCTCGTATATCTAGCAAATCAAACAGAGGAGGATCATTCTTTCTTTGGAAGGCACTTAGAATGCGAGGCACGTCTTGGGAACACTCAACAAGCAGATTGGAGAAGAAAAAGAAATCAGCGGTGACAACTAAATTCGCCTTTGGATGGATAGCGTGACTCTAATCTTATAATGAGCTTTATCTTCATTCCATACATGATAGATATAGGCTTATGTATTGCGTGGGAAAATTTCGTGCCATTTTGTGTCTTAAACCTTATTTCAGAGAGAGGATATTACAAAACATGATTCGATGGTGAAGAGACTGATCTTCTTCTGGAATCGAATGAGGTTCTTAATATAGCTTTCAAATATTTACTTGACGATTGAAACATTTATTGAATCGCTGCTCTTATAGATATTCCTTATAATTATATATAGTAGACTTGCGACAAAGATACAATATTTTTCAATTATTAAGGTAAATATTATCATAAACTTCATGGATTCCCATAACTGTCTTTGATAAGGAGTGATATCTATTTAGAAACAGGAACTGTAAAAATAAATATCGTATCAAATACTATTTATATACGCCTGCTTACATAATCATCCTTTGTATATTTCTACGGTGGATTCTACTAAGCAATTCAATTTAAATTAATTACAATCACATCCCTCATAATTTCAATTACATCTCTTATAAGTTATATTTACTATACATATAAATCTATTCTTTCACTGTCTTGCAGTATATTTGAAAGTTTGAAAGATTATATTATTTAAAATCAAAATATAATTATTGAATACTTAAGAGCAAAATTCTACAGTTACGTAGTACGTAAATGATGAAAATGTTGAATGTTCAGTCACTCAGCTTTTTGTTGATTTTGAAGAGTAGAATTTACTTTTTACTCATACACGTACTTATTTCTAGTATCAGATATCTAATAAAAGAGTATCTGTTGGTTAAAAAATATGGGTCTGACAGATTGGTGAAATATATTAACTCTTTTTGCAGCTTGAATATTATCAGATATAGAAATAATGAAAAATTCCACATTATATTCAATTTTGAATTTCATTAAATACATCCAAATTATTTTAAATTGAGTATAATTAAGCATCGTTTGTCTACTGACGATTTTGATGAACCATCTGATATCTGATTTATCTCATGCAGGAATTTAATTATGACTGATGACGGTTACTAAAAATGAATATATCTGCTGTGATTTTATTCGCTCATGCCCGACGAAGAAATCTCATAAATTTTAAATAATTCGAATCGAAAGTGCATAATTGACGTTTGAACAGATTCATCCCTGATTTTTCATTCCACACCTTTCCTTGCAGTTGCGCGCTGAATTTCAATCGGCTAGAATTCGAAAATAACAACATTTACCTTCGGAGCTAATTATAATCGGCAATAAAAATGTACCAAGCGCTCGAATAGGAATATCGCCCAAATGATAAGCTATGTCGGAATTAATTTTGCCGGAATCAAATCGCTCGCAAAATAACACTCACTTTTCCATCGCGTGTTCCAACGGAATATCGTTTGGAATTTTAAATTCATCGAACTGAAAAAATAATAATGACCGAACTATGAATTGAGTTTCCCTTAATAGGACGTACAATATTTGAAAAGATGGGTTTCATATCTACATCTATACAGTTTTACTGTATATTACATTCTATAGTTCTACTACTACAGAACTTTTTATATTGTTACGTAACATTGTAGGGTGAATCACGCGTGGAAACATCGCTAAATACATCTGAACGCAGGAGATTTGGAAAGACAAGTCTTTTTATGAACAGTTTTGTCTTAGAATGATAATGGTAGAAGTCACACAGTATACATATTTTACTTTCAAATGTGGTATATTCTGTACGGATAATTAACGAATTACGCAGTTTTAGTCTAGTTTAGGTTAGAAGGCAGTTGGTTATAAAATAGACAAAACATAATTGCAAATACGAAAAATACATTTAATTCATACAATTGTGGAATACCCTGTTTAGCTATAAAGTAAATTACGCGTATTTAACGGTGAGAAGGAGATTACTGGAAAATAGACAAAAACTAATTAAATTTTACCGAAATAGAGTGGGAGATAACTGTATTCATTATTGAATACTTTCCAAGCTGATTTGGGGAACTCAAAATCTAATTGTTTAAGAATGAATTAAAATAAAATTCACGTAAACAACATCGGTAATAGTTAGCACTTATAGTATATATATATTTTATTTGATAGTGCTAAATATTTTTGCGAAATATCATAAAAAAGGGAATTTTATCACCATAAATACACTCTGATATCCATATTTTTAATCATATCTTATAACAAACATAACCAATAGAAAGATGGTTCTTTCATCCTTCAAAATTTCTTCTCTGCTTCACGGGATGAATTTCTCGGCTTACAATTCAGCCTCATTGTCTCCGAAGAAGCGATGGGAGAACTGCAAAAAGGCACCTAAATTGATCAAGGACATAATGCGAGTTGCGTTATTAGGTTTCGTCGCGAATTTTTTGCCGGCATCTTAATTTCCATTTCAAAATTGGAGTGGAAGAAGTTGGAATTATACGTAAAAGGACTTTTTCCATCGAATCTTCCATCGGTAGAGTGCTTCCGATGCAGACTCATTTTCCTTCCGAAAAAGTTGCACTCATCTAATTGAATGCACTAAAAGGTGCGTGACCTTTCCCGTTTGAAACGAAAAAATTTTCGTTCCTTTCTTTTTTCAGTTTTTCGGAAAAATTACGGATGAATTTTAACGTTAATTTTTTCTTCGCTATATTTTATGCGTTACTTGTGAAATTACTTTAAAATATTATGAGTTCATTTTTTATTAAAATACTTCAAAACGATTTGTGATCGTTATTCTTGCTTATGTTACTTCATAGTATTTACTAGTTAGGTATCAGAAACTTGTACAGTTACAATTTAAATATGAATTGAGGTCAGTAATAGAAAGTGACGGATCTCTGTTAGGCCTTTCTTGAAAGAAATCATTATGTTATTATAATAATAAAAAGACTTTCAACAAGATATTGCGATATCGATATGTTCAATAGAACAATATTTCCTTCCTTATAACCCCATGTCTTAAAAGGGATGAGTAAGAAAATGTTCAATGGGACCTAAACCAAACAAAAGTATGCAAGAGTAATTTTACGTGTGTAAAAGAAAACTTATACCTGTTAATTGATAATTTTTCTTAAAATTACTTATGGTTCATATATTTCTTTGCTCTACCGACTGAAGACTCATATTGTTTTTAAAAAATAATAACTATTCACAACAATTATTCCTAAAAGAATACGATTGAATTTCCAAATTGAGATAGTTTTACGAAAACTCTATTGTCATTAAACTTCATCATTCCTCCCATCTTTGTGAATTTATAATCGTTTAATGTTGATAGTTATTGTAGTCAATTCTAGATTCAATAGTGTTTCAGCGTAAGAAATAAAATTTGATAGCCGAATTCATAATTTTTGCTGTATAAGAGCAATAAAAAGAAACCATTATAATTTTACTGTTATAATATGTCCTGTATAATTTAACCGTTATCTTCCATATTATTTAAGAACAGAATTTGTACAAATAATCCTGAATGAGCACATGTATATTTGAATCTCTTGAGATAATCACAATTTTCGCAATCTTAATAATTGAATTTCGAACCCTCTATTTTAGAAACATTATGACTCCTCGAATTACAATGGCGTGGATAAGAAACGTTATGATCTGGATTGTCTCATCTAATAGAAAGACTCCTTAATTCCATCCAATCGAACATCATGGCTACAGTATCCAGGATCCAGAATATAACCCGAAGTTCATTCGATACGAGGCTACTTTAAAATATCGCATTTTCTCCGCTAAAGATCATTTTCTCAGACTTTCGAAATAATGTAATCACACGACGGTCTCGCCATGGCAACCTCTCCTTCGAATTCCCTTCCCCTCGTGGATGAGAAGATTTTCCCATTACAAAGCCCCTTTGATCCTTATTAGAAAAAGACTTGTTCTCTTCATATAGAAAATGGTTAGCCTTCTTTGAGATCCTTTCTATTTTTCCTCTCGCACTTTGTCTTACTGATCTCATTTCTAATCGAATTGACCGACTCTCCGCTAAGATATAGAAATACTTTTATGTCACTGCAGAGTGCTCTTACTTAGGTATTTGGTATAGTACAAGGGTCAACGTGAGTCTTTATTTACACTGTTTCCTACAAAACTGACTGTTAATACGAAGTATAAAATGTATTTCTCGAGTGTACTAAGATAAGAGCGAGTCCTGGGTTCGATTCCCAGCACTAACAGAATTTCAACGGAGTTCATAATTGTCTGATACATATGAAAATGAGTTAGATAATTTAAAATTTATTCTTCCTTAGAAATTTTCTCTCGAATCTATCTCTATTATATATATATCTCTATTATATATATCTCTATATTCTATCTCGAAGTATGCGTCAAATGTAAAAAATCTATTAGACGACATACATGCGCTAAATCGTCATTTTAGGATTAAGTAGGTTTGCGGAATGTATAATCGTCTATTTGGTACCCCAACAACCTTCAGCAATATGACAATGAGCGTTAAAATAAGAAATGGGTTAACTGGAGTTTGTCCTTTCAAAGATTTTTCTGCGAAATATACGTGATAAGAATTTATTGAGAAAAAAATTCGTATATTTTCTACGCTGATGGGTTTAAAGAGAAATTAGATGTAATATCTAAAGGTGGGCAATTTATACAGATTTTTTTACTAAATAATTTAAAGAAAAATGCTCCTAGAAGATGTAACTAAATGTATTCATTCTCCTTGTCACGTTGGGTGTACCGATTCACTGAGTAGCAATGGAATCAATGCAAGTAAGAGTCGCTTCAAGAATTGATTTTTCTATGAAGAACACTCGATATTATTTGTTTAAAGTAATAAATTCATTATTTCTGATTCCCCTTACTCACGCCTTTCGTTTTAGAGTACAGTTTTAAATTTGGAGAAATATTACTATAAAAAGTCAACAGCAATTTGGATGTAATTTGAAATGATTCGGTGTTAATAATAAATTATGGTAAGTGTAAAGCAATTAAACAATTACAGTGAAAGAAATGTACATTTAATTTCCTCTTTTCCCTTCATTATTTGAGCATTATTACAAAATTATAGCGTGCTTTATACTTTTGTTCCTATTTCTTATGAATGTTGCAATAGAACATGCAAATTATAATTGTGCTAACTAAAATTGCTTACTCAACCCTACAGTGCTATTAATACCCTTTTTATTAGATTATTTTTACATTTCATTTTATGGAAATTAGCGCGTATTAGTAAATAATATAGTATAATAAGACGTATGTTATCGCAAAAAATATCAGAACACGTTTTTAATTATTATTAATAGTTTACGTGCTTCGATCCTCATTACGTGACGAATAAGCAGCAATTCCAGAAGTTGAACGTGAGTTATCGTGACTGCATCAACACACACACGTGAATTTAAGCAGGAGAGTCTTCAATTCAAAAGAATCGTGAGGCAGATATAAAGATATGTGCAAAAAGGACTCACAATCCATGTTATCTTTCTAATTCTTAGTCTCTAGCACGGAGGGAGGCGTAATTTATAAGCAGAGGCATTGTGGTAAAGGCTGGAATTGGAGGCCTCCAGTTTGCTATTCACTCCAGGGCCGGAAGTGTGCAAGAATGGAATTGTAAGGCGCCTCTTTTGGGGAGATAAAGAAAGGATTTCCTCCCTTCGCCACACACCGCTTCTTTTCACCTCTTTCGCTCTCGAATGGTCTCCTAGCGACCGGTTTTTTTCTTTTTTTCTTTATTTTTTCTTTTTTCTTTTATTTTTTTTTTCACGTACAATTGATACTCGGATGCTATTTAGTAGTATCGCAGTATACGTCTGCGTGAATTCCGATAGAAATTACTACCCGTCGAAGTATTATTGCGGAGTTTCGAAAGCTTTTTATTCCCACCTCTTTCATACAGCGGTTTGGATCACAAAAGACGAGGGATTTTTTTTATTTTTTGTGCTAATGATCCGAGAAAAGTAAATTTTATAGCAGTGGGATTCGGTACGAAAGTATTGCTTCCGTTTAAAAAAGAGAGTTTTGATAAGTTGGTGTTTTTAAGGACAATATAGATATCGGAAACTGCGAAATATCTACTTCTATTGTTGCAATACTTTGGCAAATGCAAGCGAAAAATTCTCGCGAATACTTTTATGATATTTCGATTTTTGCTGCGTTAGTATTTTAGGAATCTTTTCCCATTCATATCGAAGTATCTAGAAATATATTGCTGAAATCATTTCTACGAATACCATTTCTATGAATTTTGCAGTATTTGTTCGATATTTAATGCTTTTCCTAAACAGGAATAGCGAACAACTGCAGTAAAATGTGTCGTGTTCTAGATTCCTTATAATTTGAATTCATGATTAAAATTTTACGTAGATTATTGTAGTATCGTTATATAAGCATTTAAAAATAATATTTTCCATTTTCAAATAATAATCTATCATACTTAAATTTAAAACTTTTCGAAAAAGGGGTATATTTAGTTTGGTGAATAAGGAATAGTGTGAATGTATTAGCAATATTCAAATACTTTATATAGTGAAGTTGTATGCGTATCAGTTGAAAACATTTGATTGTTACAACATCTGTTTTTCACAGGATATGCATTTCTTTGTCCTGAAGTGTTGAGTCTAGTGGAAGTAATGTTCAAGTGAGCTATGTAGATACTATTTGACTTTTTACAGTTAAACCTGTTGAGTATAAACCGCCTCGATCTTCGTGCCAAATCAGCTTTTAAAATGCTCTCCGAAGGACAAGAATGGGATACTCATGCTCTGGAAGTTTTTGAGTGCGGGTGAAGGATTTTCAAACTCAAGTTGTGAGAGTCTCCTATAGGCCTACACGGTTGGACATGAGAAAAGTTCGAATCACAAACAATAGTCATTCTGTATCATTCAAATATTGTATGAGTATTCCCTGTATTTGATCACCAAAATAACGTTACAATGAGGTACATATTACGTAACATTTTAGCATAATTAAAAGCATTTCAAACGGATGTTTTCTGAGAATGCATTCAATATTTTATATGAAACGTTTGAGAAAAAGTTTGAAGATAAGTGAATAAACCAAATGTATATGTATTATACCTTCATTATTAACCAGAGATGTTTATAAGAATGAACTGAAGTATGAAATGCTAAGTTATTTACACCTTTCCCTAATCATGTTACCTTCTTTAAACGAATATTTCAAATCTGATTTCAGTATAACGATTGATGTTATATTTTGACTTTAGCTAAAGAAATAAAGAATGGTCCTTTGAATAGAAATGATTCGAAAAAAATATAATATATTTTCATAAAATATAATTGGTAATATCTTTGGAAAAATTCGTTTAAATTTCTTAAGTAAGGTCTACATTCGCGGAAACAGAATTCTCAAGTTAAAGTTCGGATTTCTATTACTTTTCGTCATAATTGATTTCATATACCAATTATTCACGTGGAGTAAGTGCAGAGTTTCTTGAGAACCCTAAGAATTTTCAGCACCCTCTCAAAATTTCGCAAGTTTTTCTCCAAATCACCTGAAAGTTGAAGAGGAAAAGTTGTATTTCGAACTACCTCTTTGATGGTATCTCATTAATGGTGGTGAACAAATACCGAATAACATTTACTGCGTCTGGAGGATCTAATAAGCAGCAGACGAGATGATGTAGCGAATGTAAACGAGATACCGGTAGTCATAGAGACCTAATCCGCCACACCTTTGATAAGAGAAACTTTTAATGGTTCTAGTTTGGGGGCATATCGGTGAAAAGACTGGTTAAGTACGATCAAACTTGTAGTGACAGTCTTATTAAAACTTGTATACGAGCGGTCAAAGAATGGGACCCTAGGATTAAGCCGCATATTTAATTAATGGATTTTGGTTGGAGTTGCTCAACGATAGCCTTTGGTAGATGTACAAGCGTTCTTTTAGGTAAGGATGCTCTTGGAAGTTTTATGCGAAGTATTTTAAAAATTTTTATGAGGTGAACGAATATATATTCGTTAAGTATGCCTTATTATTTGTTTTTATCGGCTTCGTATATTCAAGGAGTAGTTTCTAAGAATAATATGGCAATATTTCGTTCGTATAGTTACTAATTCTATTTTTAGTCAAATGTAGCATTATCTTCATAAAACTATCTCTTGACTGAATTTTATCATCAAAATTATTTTATAACGTCACTTCTGTTGCTTTCAATATACATGAATTATAAAAAATTTATAGATATAAGTAATTGTTCATTATACATTTTTATCCGATTTAATCACAGCTTTTAACTGAAAATATTAAGTTGTTAAGAAATGAGTTTATAGTAAATATAGAGGGGTTTCTCTCGTTTTCTTTACAATTTATAATGTAGGTATTTTTTAAATGGGCTGAAACTGAACAAAAAAACATTATTCAAATTCTTTCCATAGAAATTTTTCTTTTCCATTTCAGTTCATATGCAACTTGGAATATAATCGTCTAGAATAAGTTATTATTATAATTTTATCTGTAAATCAGTTAGAGATAAGGAAATATAGAAGGTTGTTTTTACCATATGAAAAATATAGAATTAAATCCAAGCTATTTCCTTACGCAGAAGATAGTAAAGTTCGAATAAAGCAAGAGATAAAATTATTTAAACAAGCTGATATGTACTTAAGTTAGGCTTAATTCAGAAAATGGTTTAATTAAAATTGGTCTTTTTATTGAATTTTATTTTTTCTGCTCCTGTCACCTTCAGCAGAATTTCAACTGCTTAGTTACATTTGAAAGGTACCAGTAGCAAGATATAAACATCAGTCAGATACGACTAATTTTAACCAACCTAATCTTAAATGCTACACACAGTAATAGAAATTTAATTATATCTGTATGCATGAACATAATTTTGCCTGATTATTTTTTGTGAGGTCTCAACATAGGAGCTTTGAAATATATCACTCCAACCTTTTCTCTCAATTTCAAGTGAAACTAATTAAGGTGGGGATTATCAAGGGACGAAGCTCGAGTCAACACGACCTGTGGCAAAATGAAAGACAGAATGATGGAAAGCAATACCAAACGAATCTTTTACGAGATTTCCACCACCGTTCTCATCTAAAATCCTGTTTTGAAGCTTATTTTTCTTCTACCGCTTAGTCATTGAGTTCTCCTCATTTAGAGGGTTTGGGTTCTTGAATGTGTTTGTAATAGATACTGGAACCTTTAAATGCATGCATAGGAAAGATGCAAAAATTATTTTTACGAATCAAATGAATCGTTGCAAGGAAATTTTTTATGGAATGTTGTACATACCCAGTTTTTTTGAATGCTCATTAAACTGATTTAGATTTTATTTCTACTTTTGTTGTTTATTAGTAGTTTATGTAACAATTTAATAGTAGCCTTGCTGTATTATTAGATATAGTTTGATATTTACTCTATACGTATACTATAAAATATAGTCTAATAATTCATCCGGAATATAGAACCTGAACTCTTTCAGAGATAATGTAAAACTTTACGAAACTTCATCATTAGCAACCAAGTTTAGTCACTTAAAAGTAGAAAGATTAATCCATTTGTTAAGAAAAGAATTTCAATTACAAGTTACCAATGGTAGATACTGGCTGGGAAGTTAATTGATAATATTTATCCCTTTCCTGTAAACTCCATATTTCTTAAGAAAATAGAAACGAATATATTTCCACTAAAAGAAATTACATTTACAGATATACTTATGTATTTGTTTGGATATGTTTTTCCTTAACCATTTAGTGTTAGCTCCTCTAACTCGCGTCGAAAAAATTCATTACGTACCCATTCCAGGATGCTGCATTACGAACACTTCATTTACCGCTCCTTTCTCGACCTTCTTACGCACGGATAAGCAGGTGGAGGTAATATTTCCTACCCAAACCGTCGCATTAACGAGAATCAAAACAACTCCGTAGAGAAAAGTAAGATAAGTCAAAGAAGTTGATTTTCGTACCAGTTTTTTCTCCTTACGATCCCATCCTATAATCCACTTTTGCGCAAAACAGCACTTTTTTATAGACGCTCTTATAGACGCAATGGGGGATGAATCTTAAAAAAAAACGCGCCTCATTAAAATATTTTTGGAGGAATTTATCGAGCGAATGAGGTACCGACCGTCAGAGAGCCCTCCTCTTCTTCCCCAAAAGCTTCTTTTATGAAAAAGCCGAGGTGGATATTAATTACTCCTCGCGACTGAATTATTCCGAGGGACAAAAAGCGGTGCATCGTTGGGAGGAAGATCGGGAAGATTTGTGGCAGCGTATCTCGGATCTGAAAATCCGAATGAATTGAAAGGAAGTCGGAGAATCTCTACCGCGGAGATGCTAAAGGTCTCGGGACATTTCGTGCGCGGAGTTTTTTTTTTTCAAAAATGCGTGCGTGGCATAAATCATGGGTGTCAGAAAAACTGCGCTGAATGTAGCGAATTTCTTAAAGGAGGCGCACGCGGGGCCTCGTCTCTTTGTTGGCTTTTGGAATTACTTCCTCGCCAAGATGAAAATCTTCTTCCACGCCTTTCTTGCAGCGCCATTGTGAGACGTTATTCTTCTCCTTTTAAACTCGCGCAATTTTGAGGGAAGTGGAAAAAGGGTTGGAAATGGTCTTACGAGAAGGGTTTTATGCGCGCGAGTTTTGATTTGTTGGCCCGATTGTTTGATTATTTATCTGGCGCTTCCTGTTTTTCGCGGATTCTGAATAGCGCGTTCATAAATAGCGTAGGAATTGCGACAATAAAAGGGCATTCGCGGAGATATTTCGTTGCGTAAGAATTGCACGATTGCCTTCTCGGGTTTTCTAAGGAAGCTTTTGTAATGCAACTCCGTTTCCGAGGATTTTTAAGGTGGTATTAATCATATCCGAGATGAATATTCGCAGTTGGAAATGGGAGAAGAGAATCCAGGATCTTGCGATTCTTCTCGAATATTTAAATCGTGAAATAAGTAATGATATAATGTGCTGAATGAATAACAAAATCGCCATAAAAATATACCTTACCTGATAGCAAATACTTTTTACTGCATAATATATTTTCATCATTATCTTAGGTATATATGTGAACTGCCGTTAAACTTTCTTATTTATTAAAATTTGATTTTTAAAAGGTTTAAATCTTTGTAGTTCTTTCTTTCGCGAATTTGCATAACTACATCTGCTAGATTTGATTTTAGACAGCTTGCTCGATAATATAACATATATATTATAAAAAGATTATAATTCGTATTATACTAAAATAGTGAGTTAATAGTTCCATAATAAATGGACTAAGAATTTATGCATATGTAAACTGTCGTCATACTTTCTTATGAATTAAAAATTTGTGGTTGGGGAAAGTTTAAATCCCTGCATTTCATTCTTTCGCGAATTTTAAAAACAAAATTTGCTAGATTTCATTTCAGTGAGCTTATATGATAATATAACATGTATTGAAAATGCATAATAAGTCGTATTATGCTAAAACAATGCGTGTATAGTTCTGTGATAAATTGAATACGGATATATGTATATGTATGATGATATAAATGTTTGTAAATATTTACAAGGCGTAACACACATCGAGGCCATGAAAATATGGTCGAAATTGGGTGTTGCGATCCGGATGTGTCTACAGTTCGGGTCCACGGAAGATAATTACGTTCCCCATATGTTAGGGACTTCCAATTCAGTATAATGTTATTTACACCGCCTTCCTTCTCTCGCAAATATCCAACAACCAGCGGATCCAATTAAAGCAGACGGATTGTGGATTTGGGGAGAAAAAAAAATTCGGGAAAGGAGGGATTTGAAGAAGGAACTGTAATAACGAAAAAATCCGGATTTTTCTCGAATACCTCCGGCACCTAGCACGGTTAATAAAATTCGCTTAGCATGGGATTTATTAATTTCCTACCTAATTAATTCGTGTGTAACCGGAAAATGTTGGGCGGATGTGAACAGGAAATTCTTTCATGCTCACAAAGAGGAGTAATGAATGGTTAGCTCTTTGGTGATGCCTGATGAAAAGGAAAAGTTGGGTGGAGACGGGGGTTGGAGTAGGGGAGGGGTTCGCAGGGGTGGGTAGGGGTTAGTAGGGGTGTGTAGGGGTTCGCAGGGGTGGGTAGGGGTTAGTAGGGGTGTGTAGGGGTTCGCAGGGGTGGGTATGGATGAGAGAAGAGAAGAGGGCAGGATGAGCAGAATCGGTTGAGTTACTTTGAACTCTCTCCTGAGGAGGCAAATTATGAAAAGATGAAACACATAGTTTCGTATCAAGATGGTCATTGATATAGAACTTCCCGAATCATTTGTTTTATAAAATAACGAAATGTTTAATTCGGTCCATTAAATGTACATGATACAATAAAAAGAATTTCTCTATCTTTATGTAAAGAGAGAAGAATTTTAATGTACTTTTTAATTCGGTTCTTTTAATGTACGTAAATTTATAAAAAGAGTTTCTCTGAAGTTTTGTAAAGAGAGAAGAATTTCTTTATAATTTCGTGAACAATAAATCATTTGGGGTTGAAAGTACACAAATATGTAAGCAAAATAAACGTGTTTTTATAACTTTGGAATTATAAAGGGTTTCTGTTTGAAATTTGGAATAATTAGATTAGAAGATAAAATTGTTAGAGATATTTTTATGAAGTATTTTAGCTATAATTATAGTTTGATCAAATTTTACAGTTAGTTGTTTTAAGTTTCATGGTAAGATAATATTTTTAATGATAAATCTGATGCCATTAACTCTGTTTATGTTGATAAATTGGTGTAAGTTTATTTATTTATTAGACAAGTAGTAATTCAACGTTCCAGGCAATTGAAAGCTAATATATAAAAGCAAAATGATATATTTTAATTACCGTCGTTGTTTGCTAAAATAATTCAATACTCACTCTGCCAAAGAACTTATCTATTTTGATCATCTGCTTTTTTAAGGTTTAAAAATATCACAGAACCTGAGTAATGCACTTGTTATCGACCTATTATTTGACTTCTAATCATGTTAAGAATTTTAATGAGTTATTTACAATCATTCCTTATTCTGTTGTTCGTTTCCTTAAGATGTCGAAAAATTATCTTGCGTATATTCGAAAGAAAGGTAACTCACGTGAATGATAATTCATTTACTATATATTTCTATAAGTTATTCAGTTGATCGTATTAGAAATGTAACCGCCTACGAGATTTTGAATAATTCCCATAAATACAATCTAGTTCATAATACCGCAATTATTTCTGCTTTGTTCAAACCCAAACTAGGTATGAATATAAAGTTGATCAGAGTTGAGTAACTTCAATAAAAATAATTTAAAACTAGATACGAGAAATATGTCTTGAGAACATTAAATATTAAACCGTACAACATTAATATTTCATTCTTATCATGCTGGAATATTTTAATTATTTTTTTCTTTTTTAAGTGACCCATGTGTGGTTGAACCCAAAGACATCGAGGAGGGTTAATAACTCATCTCTTTTAATTCCCAAGTGTCCTTTTATTATTCTAATGGCTCAACATTGTGTGTATGCCGGGAGATAATTGCTTTCCTTATTCTGTGTAAGGCACTTGGAGGTCTCCTTATCTACAGAAGCAATTCCCTTCTTACACAAGAGCTCCTCACTAAAGCTGATAACATTCTTCCTACGGCCATCTTTCAAAGTTATTTACGGCAGTTTGTGTTGAATTACGCTCTACCGATGTTTGTCAACCAATTTGATAGGAGTCGCTTAAAGATCCAAGTCTGTTCTAAGATAGTTCGAGGAGCAGTAATTGGGAAGGCAGTATTTCAAATAAATTAGTCCTCTGGAAGTAAAAAAAAAAGTAACGATGAAAATTGATGTCGAATCGTACAATATTTGAGTTGACTCATGTTGATACAGAATAAGTAAAAGATATGTTTTGCCCATATCTCTACAAATATAGGCTTGATAAATGAATTGTTTGATTTGTTTCTATTTATTGAGTTCTTTTCCCAAGTGGACCTATCTACAAATGATACATTTTTATATTTATTTATATTTGGAATTAGAAGAAATGGAAATTCCTGTAAAGAAAAACATATGAGAAATTGTAACCAACTTAATGTTGCCTACAATTTCAATTATGTTTTGCCTTGCTCGGTATCTAACTAAAGTAAAGGTTTCACTTTTGGTATGAATGAAATATCTCAATGGTATTGACTTTGAATTTCAAGTAACTGTAGATGATTTGCCTTTATTAAATTACATTAATTATACGATTCATAAATTCCCCGATAGCATATGAATATTGTACGAAATAGTGTAAATCCATCGCATAAGCTTTGATCATTAAAAATGAATTTTGTTTGGAATCAAGTATGAATCAAGGTGTGCTAGAACGAAAAAAATACTGTACTAATATGTATATTTGAAGCCAGGAATACTTTAAGTCACTATTTAAATACAAATATTAGGCTTTATTGAATCAAATTTTCACTATCAGATCTTGCTACAAGAGTACTTGGCAATAAAGAGGTGAAAGCTGAAATATGACTTAAGCTCGAACCCAGGTCGCTTACTTATCCTTATGACTATGCTACCAGCAATACATAAGTGTATAGCTTGAAGCATAACTTTTAGGATAACTATAGTTTTTAAAAAAGGGATTGTACACTCCTTGCAGTGAAAATAACTTATTGTTGCTTATGTGTAACCAACATCGTATATCGTAAAAGAATGGTAGATCCTTTTGTTTAGATCAAAATAAAGTGAATAAAATTAGAGCAAACCATCTGTCGAAATAGTAATTAATGGACCGATCAATGAAATTTGCATACGATAAATTTCATCCTAAAATTTTTGCAGTTAGAGCGAAGTAATTGCACATTTTTTATCTCCCACACTCAAGCATGGTGAATCAACTCTCTCTGTATGGAATCCTTTTCATCCTGAAAGTCCATTATTTAGGACGTTACTAGAATTTCGGGGCATTAACTCGCTATAAGGCCCTCCGTGATTATTAATTCCGTGTTAAGTATGCAAAAACTCGAAACATTCAAAGCCCGGATCGCGATTAACTTATCTCCATGGGAACATTTTGGGTCTGTTTATTTTAACATATGAAGGGATATTAGGATGCGAACAAAAACACCGCATTTTCCGAAATTAATTCATTCGGATAATTCTCTTGGCAACCTCGCGATTTGCAAATGCCACCCAGTGTCACCCCCTATTAGAACTTTTCCGAATAATGCCCCGGAAGTGGTTTCAGCCTGTTAGCTCCTCCCCATTGTTACGTTGTCGTTAGTACAGGATTTGGTCGATAGGGGCGCGTCGGAGAAAGGCCGAAAGTGACTGGGGCAAAAACTCTACGCTATCCCTGAATATCTTGACTGAGAAATTTGATTAATTAACACGAAAAGCCATGGCGATGGAATTAATTTCAGCTTTTCTGCTCATTTTACTAAATATTTTGTTCGAAGTGTCAATTTTTTTGGTCGTAAATGCAGTTAATATCAACTGGAGTTGGTTAGGAATGAATATCAATAGTATAATTTAAGATACTGTTCACAAAAGGGAAGCAATTTACATTTAATGCCTATCTACGTGGGTAAAACGAATGCTTCATGATGAAGGACTGTGTGTATGACGAAACTGCGTATAGTAATAAGGAATCTCTTCATAATTTTTGTCTCTCTCTCTGGAATCAACTAATGAATTACTCTTAGAAATTCGTTGAATATCCAAAAGCATCCAATTTCAGTATATTTACTATTTTTTGAGTGTTCTGCATTAAACCTTTTCTGGTGTTTTTAATGGATAGCAATCAAAATCTTGTCCTTTATTTGTTTTGTGGCGTCCAACAATCTCATTATCTCAAAATTTACGTGAAAATACAACCTTAATGAAGAAATGAATCTATGACCGTTTTCTCTTTCAAATGTTTTATTCAAACATGTCCTTTCAGTCATTCAGATACATCCTGTTCTTATTAATTTCACACGTGAGATCTATATCTTTATTAAAATAGAGATCATTCTGTATTTATACTTATAATGTATTGACTGCAAATGTTTCCATTTAGAAAATTGGTTGCTTTGAATTTATCTGCAGTTATTTAAATATGTTTCCAAATATTAAGTTAAAAGATATTTTAAAAAATGTTAGAAGGGTTAATTATTTTCCTTTCTGAAACTACACAAAGAACTATTTCAATTTCTTCAGCATTAAATTAGTGTATTTTTACAAAATGTTATCAACTTTTTCATTGAATCCCTTGTGGCTAAAAATAAGCGTGTTGAATTAGATTTCATTTAGAATCTTTATACTTATTTATCATATAACTAATTATAGCTAAGTAACGCCTATCTTTTCATTTTCTCTTATAACTTACGTAAATGTTTATTTGTAAATATATGCTTTTAAATTTCGAATTCAAGTACATTAAAAACATTGCTCAAGAATTATTTTTCGAAAATATTCCACAGGATTCTTGAAACTGATCTTCTCCTATTCACAGTTTAAATGAAAATTGAGATTAAAATAAAAAAAAGAAAAACAAATCTGCAATAAATGCGAATTTAATAAATAATTTCATTACTATGTAAAAGAAAACTATTACAATTATTTCGAAGATGATATTTTGAGTCAATTATGATGTTTGTATAAAAATAAAGGAAATAGTTTGAGCTTGAATATGCAGCGGATGTAATGCAGTATCCGGAAAGGGGCTAATTTGGAAGGACGAGAGCTTTTGCCTCTCGCATAGGGTCGCGTCCTACCTAATGAAGCCCTGTCGGGAAGAGATGTTAAGAGGTTCAGAACGGCCAGTAGAGAGTTTTGCGAATTTCGATTTCAAAGATAATCAAAAAGTTTCCAGGTAAAGGAAACATTAGGAAATAACATGGATAATACGAATACTTATGAACAAATTGTGCGCACCAAAAATATTCTTAAAAATTGTATGTAACAAGTCCTTCTGAGTACAATTTTTAAGTAGTTATCTTCGATATCTGTATATTCTATTACTGTATTTCATCGATATGTACTGTTGTCAAAGGTTAATATAAGTTTTATAAAACTTTCGAATCGTTCTAGTTATAATTTTTAAACTAAAACAATTGATTGATCACGATTATAAATTTCGTTAATATAGTGATTCTTCCATTAATCATTTACGGATAGATATCTTAAATAGATTTTATTTAGGACTAGAAAAATTCAATTAAACGAAAAACCATTAAATTACGTAACATTATGAGTCGACAAGCTATATTTTAAGCTTAAGGTACAATCATTATCTTGAGAGCATCTTTTAATATCTTCTTTCCCTCTGTATCATTATCACCATCAGCCATTTCCAATCCAATACCGGATATAGGCCTCTTAAAAAAACTCAAATTTTGAGCATTCCTTTGTCAAGTTACTCTTTTGTACTTGATTATATTCTTGACCATATTATATCTATTTTCTGTCTATTTAACTCTCTTCTATAAGACTATATATTCTTTATTTATGTACGACATAGAATGTATATAAATGCCGAAAGCGTTAAATTATAGGATATAAAAAATTAGGATTAATTTTTATGAATAATTATTAGATTGATGATTATATATACTAAGGAATATTATAAACATATATATATATATAGTTTTGTGATAATAAACAATTGAATTTTAACAATTAAACAATACGTGCTACTGTCAATTGTGAATGCATGAAAAATTTAAAGGTCACCAGAAGAAGAAGAATTGAACAATCAGAACAATCGATGGAAACTCATAAAAACGACGAACAGAAATATAAATAATGAATACACATTGTTCTCGAGATTAATACATTTCTCTCTAAGGATTTAAGACCATACATTTTCCCGTTTTTAACTTGGCATTTCACTTTCCCCTTGAAACTATTGTCCCTCGTCGAACCGCAAGAATTCTTCTCCAGTTTTTTTCCCAGAATTTTTCTTTGAATGTCATTTTTTCAATAACTTCTTTTCCAGTGTTTTAAAGAGAATAAAACATTTCGCCCCGTTCCTCAGGCGTCCATCAAAAAGCTCCTATTCTATCTTCTCTTCTGTTGACTAAACTTAACCTGCCTCTTTCTGTCCGATACATAATTTCCCTTAGTTACGTATCCATTCTAGATCCACAACTCTCTCTCTCTCTCTTGAGTGATAACTTTCTCAAAACGACCCTCGACTTATTCTTCGCTAAATTGAGGAAAATTCCGCCATGAACTTGATTATGAAACCTTTCCACTCCCTTTTATGTTTCGGAAAATGAATACCTCGAGATAACTTTTCTTGGAAGTGTTGGTGGAAAATGAAAGTACTTTTTCTCAATTTTTATTCGGTGATTGGATTTTTTTATTAGTTATACATTCTTCTTTTTTATTTTATTTAATGTTTATTTTGAAATTGACGTAATAATTAGCAATCAATACAAGAGTAATTTGTTCTGTATTGTATCTGAATTCACCTTTTATCATCATTTAAAGATTCCATCGATGAACCAATGATATAACCACCATTGACTCAATAGAATTACAATTACTACGAATTTCAAAGATTAATATCTGCTTTCATGTTCAAAAATTTAGTAATGATAGTCATTAATATCTACCACAGAGAACTGAAATATATATTTGTTCAAGTATTTTACTACTAAATCTATGAGCATCAGTCAATGAAAAGACTTGTGTGGTAAATTTATTGTCCAATTCCATTTTGTGAAGGTTATTGAATATGTTTTGATAATATACTCACACGATGAACTAATTATATTTTATTGAAGCCTACCTGCTTATAAGATCTTACTATATACAATCTGTAGATCGCATATCAAGTCTAATGTGGAATATTTTTAATTAATATAGCATTTGACCAACAGATAGTGTTTTCCACGAATTAAATTCAAACTTTGTCGTCAAATTTCTCTCTATATATACTATAAATTATACTACAGCTATTTTTAAGCTTTCATTGGTTATTACTTTCTACTATTATTATTATTTTATTTTTATTAGCATACGTAATTTTATACTATTTTTAATAAGTTAAAAACTTTATTGAAATCTCTGTTGTGATAAGTTATAGATAACTATGAAGTTTATATCAAAATAACATTAGTCAACAATTTCATTTCATCTAAGTTGTATATTGCAAGAGGGCGATTTGCGCTTAATAAACCTTGTCGTCATTATTAACCTAAATTGTAGATTGCAAGAGGATATTTTGCCCTTAATAAAGCTCATCATCATTATTAAATTTAGAATTTAAATCCTTAACTCATTAAGGCTATAACTCACACTAAAAAATACGCTATTATACCATTTTACGCACAATTCCAAGTAACGTAATGGAAACAAAACAATAACTCTTATAGTGGTTCCACACGGAACCTGCATCAACAAGTATAGTCGTAGCTGAGGAATGGAAATTGTCCGTATTCGTGTCGTTGGAAAGCCGTCCTCGAGGAATCTTGAGAAGACTATTTGGCGTAAGATTCAGAGAAAAGGTCGTTACTTGAAGTGGTCTCTGCTCATTAGCGCCATCCACTCCTCTCATTGGGGGGATGACCAAGCAATGACCTACAACCGTGGAAGACGGAATTCGGAAGAAGTTGTGAAAGAAACGTATTTAATTTTGGTTGTTATACATTCTACCATACTAATAGATATATTCCATAACTTTGATGTGTCATGGTGTCAGAATCTAGTTTTTATATTTAGTTCAGTTTCCTGATGAGGTTTTTAAACATATAATTATTTTTCTGGAATTAAAGATATATCTGAAAACCTTGTGAAGATGAATATCACATTGTAAATTTTAAGCAATGTAATTGGAGATTAATACTGTCCTGATGTCTGATGAGGATATCTGAGTTGAGGGTTGCTATTGTGCTTTTAGAAATTTTCGTTGAGAATTTTTTTGTTGTTACTGAATTAAATAAAAGCTTAAGTTCTCGCGAAATTAACTTAGGTTTGTATTTATTAGTGAATATATGTTTTAAGTTTGCTTTTAAGTACTTGTACATAGATTAGCTATTTTTATACGTCTACCTTGTGGAACTATACTTTACTATTTAAACCAGCACTTTTGTTTATGTTGTATATAAGGGCTTTACATGGCTTGAAACAGAAAATAAATATTAAGTGATTCCGTATTTTCCATGTAGAAAAAGGAACTGAACTTTATAATCGATATCTTTATAGAATTAAATTTTAAAAATTTAAATAATGTCTCTTACTCCAAACAACGGGAGATGAGTTAATTAATTAATTTTTAGATCACATAAGGAATTCGATCTACTTTGAATTAGTGCTTTATTGATTCGTTCAAACAGAATGTACTCTATCTCTATAATATTTAAAACACTTAACGCACTATTTTTCTGGGTCATAAATTATGGAAATTTATTTCCTTGTATCATGAATTTTATCCTTCGATCTTAATACATATTCATACACACTTTGATTTAATTATTTCCTTGATTATAATCAGTTACAATGCCACAACTCTCATACGTAATTCAAGTAGAAATTTCAAAAGTTGAAATCCATGTTTAAACGTTTCCTTATTTTCAATATTAGTAAATATATAGACATGGGTGAATGAAGAAGTAAATGAACGTCATGAATTTTTTCCGCCTCGATGATTCAACGAATCCAATTTTGAAGTACTCCAACCACGTTCGTAAAGGAGCAGCCATCTACTTTCTAAAATCCATTTACGCGTTACTTTGTTTCATCCAAGGAAATATCATTAAACTCCATTCTCATACACATTTGAGGCATCTGACAAACGACCACTGTTCGCTTCCAACTTCTAAACCCATTATGTTATTCATCAAAGAACGAGTAACGGAGGGTATCGTCCCAAAACCCGATATAACTCTAATTAAGCGTCCGCAGAATAAAAACCCTTTGATCTTAGCACTGACAAGGATAATGGAATCTCAGTTCCACTTCACTACACAAATTCAACTTCGTAAATCCCTGCTCAGGATTAGCGAAACTTACTTCTATTGCTCGTAATCAAGAAGGTGGTGTTTGCACCAAGAGGCTGAAAGGTTAAACATTGTGTGCGTTCATGTTGGTGATACAGAGGTTAAAAATTTTGAGTTTCAATGTAATTAAGATGAGATTCCTCCTGCATTACGGATCATCGGTAGTCCTTAACACATTAAGGTTTAAGTTAGCTCCACTTATTTCGGATATATCTCAAGCAAAGTATGTATTCTGTCCAATAAGAGGTTTTAGTTTAATAGGATAGATTTACGTAAGAAATATTTTCACTAGCACGGTCTCTACTCTCTTATTTTAATAATTGTGATGTTTCTTTGTCTATATTGCATGTCTACGTTTGTTTAAATAAGTTCATAAGATTAGGTTTTCTTAGAGCTGTTTCACTTAGCTAAGCTTTTAATACAATAATATCTCTTGAATTTAAGCAGCCAATTTTATTTGAACTTAAATAATTAAATTAAATATTTTTAACAATGAAAATAATTTCTCCATCGCTTTCTCAACAATGTTTTGCAATCCACACACACTAAAATAAATAAATAACTTCTGGTTACACAAGAAAAGTAAATGATTTCATGATTTCTTAATAGTTACTAGACAAGGAATCCTTTCTCAACAAACTTTAGATGAAATAAATGTAAGAAAGAGAGTACTTTTTAAAGTGATTTCACTAATAGCAATGTGGTAACCATAATGTCAACATAGTTTACTTATTTAGCTAATTTCTTTAATTAAGACTGGTTTTAAACGTATATCTATTTGTTTAAGGACCCTAACGTACATGTAATTACTATAGTAATACTTATTATTGTTTAAGTAAATAATCTTTGTATCGATTAATTCACTCATTATTCATTAATCTATTTATTTATTAACATGAATAATGAAGTAAATAATATTATATTCAATATAAAATACATAAGTATTTATTTAAAATCTATTTTATACATGGTGATCCTTAATTAATTACGTAATTCCACCATTTAAGTATCCATGAAATACTCGAAATCAAGTCGGCGTTTCATTTCGATACATCCAAACATTAATGCATTCAAACGACTCTGCTTAATTGCTCGCAACCGAGGTTTAATTTTAAATGGTGCGGAATTCGTGGAAACCCTCCAAAACTTACCGTTGCTTTGCACCAAAGACCGCTGTTGGTCAGACCTCATTAATTACTCAATTAAACCATGTTTAGTTGGTTGCAGGGCTTATAAATCAGCGCCGAGGTGGTGGAGGCCGAAAATTCGCAAAAAAGACAAACGAAGGATGCGTGCGCGTAAAAGAAAAACCGTTTCGTTTTTGTTTTTCTAAATTCCGATATCACGAGAGGTACAACGACCTCATCACGTCTCGCAGACATTTCGATGCACAGTGGAGGGATCAGAATACATATTTCCCATAATCCACTGCGAAGAACGCACGGCGTTGGATCAGTTGCGAAATGGATTACAGACCCAATAAGAGATACACGCAACGAGAAATTCGTTCCGAATGTACATCGAAACTTTCTTTTTTGTTGTTTTTATTTCGAGCGAAGTTGTTTTCGCCCCGACTCGATGTGCCAAATGCTCAAAATTAATTAGTAAGTACAGGAGGACGTAACAGAATTTTCATTCTTCAGCTTCTTAACGCTGCTTTTTTCATCTGTAGCATGTAATTCCCTCTCATTTCAGGGGATCAGAAGTTTTCTTTTAATGTGCTAGGGGGCTCTTAACGTGTCAGCCATAAAGAAATTTGTTAAATTTATAGTTCGATCGTAATTTAAATTCATAAACTTATAAGATATGAAATTCTTGAGTCTGTAGATCATCTAACATCCCGATTCTTAATTTCAATCATATTTATACAGTAATTTATAGCCAAATTATTACAAATTTAATCATACTAAGTTATTTTTTTTCATCACTAAGCTTCTGCTAAAATTTTACGTCAATATAAATTGCAGCAATTATATGACGATCTCTGAGGTATAATGATATTCATATTTAAGGATCTAGTAAGATTTTATGCTATTCATTCATTATTCTAATTATACAATATAATTTGCGTATTCATCGCATTCATTTTGATAATTTATATCTTACTTCATTTGGGTTAGCTGCCGAAAAAAATATATATATATATATTTTATGAGACTTAGGCATTGATGGGTAATATTTTTCGACTCCTATCAATTTTATTTCATAAAATAGAGTGAATTTAAAGATTGGGACTCATACTAGGTTTCGTAGTTTGTGAATAACCTACTCTTTGTGACTAAGCGGTTAAAATGATATAGATTTGTTTTGTAAATAGATTAAATATATATAAATATAAACCCTTTTATTTCATTATCAACTCAAGCCATTTTACAATTGGTCCTAACTGGGTACCGGAAACATTATAATGAACTCAGCTTCTTTTTGAGTTTTCCTTATCCTCTTCGTTTAAAAAAGGATAAAAACCATCTGAAGTGCACAGCAATCAGTAACGAATTTAGCTCTTGTCAGCTTGACTTAGTGTGCGAGATAAGATTGTAATCGGACAAACGCTTGAGTAAGGGGAGGAAGGAGACATTCTTTACCGAGCTGTCCTTTTAAATAGCACGGTGTTTCCTTACATTTTTCTGTTCGAGAGAGATAAAAATGAAAGGAAAAAAGCAGTTTCCAGAGGAAATAAGATTGCAAAGTGAGACTTAAAGAAATTAGTATAGTTTGAAAAATATTGTTGTTAAAGTCTTTTCTGTATTGAATTCCTGGATTCAAGCTTATATGTTTAGGAAATCCGTAAATAAAAGTTGATAAATTTATGACGGGATAGTTTAAAGGAATTTAGATGAAAGTGAATAATTATTATGTGTTTGTATGGAAAACATTGGGATTAAATAAGCCTGACTTATCTTCTTTTAGAAAATGATTTTATAAATTTTGACTGTAATTTATTTTCTAAAATACATTTATTTGCCATCTCTAAGGAATACTTAGGTTTAGTTTTCGAGTGAAAACTTTATTTAAGGTATTTTATAAATAGTTCCATTAATTTTAAATAGTATATGATATGGAAATAATAAACACAATTGCTTTGAAAATTAAATTCCATATCTCTAAAATCGTTGATGTATAATTTTATTGCGTTATTTTCATTCGTAAATTTATGTTAGTTATAGTTCTGTAGATGGTATCATAATCATTCGTCGATTTTACTTAGAAAGTGATACGATAGTTAATTGTAAGAATACTTATAATTGGAAATAATTTATGAAACATATACCGAACTTAAAAATCTTCCCATATCCATATTCAGTTATAAATTGCACTAAAATATCAAGACCTGATGAAAACTCCGTTAAAATATTTTTAATATTTTATCAAATGAATATCGTGATATTACGGAAGGACTAATTCTGAATGTCTTAAAGAAGCGATGCGAGCTGGAATGAAAATGGATTAAAAAGAGAATACGGTCATTCTGAGAAATTCTTCGCGAAAGAAGAATGAAAAAATATAAGGGGAATATTTGGTTGAATAGCATAAGACCCTTACTTGAAGCTAATTTCGTTACTGAGTCTGCAGTTGGATATAATCTAATAAGCTTAGAGAATGAGTAATTAGATTATTAAAAGCAAATAGATTTTCGTGAAGACGTACGTGCACTTGAAATTAATAGAGAAGACCTAGATTAACAATATTTAAGACGGTTTGGGTATCAATTAACGATTATCGAACAAATAAATATCAATTTATAATAATCATCATTAACTATATGATATCTATCACATAATGTAGGCTTCTCAAGCTATTAAAGCTCTAAATTATTTTATTATGATTATTCTTTGTCAAATGAATCCTAAATTTAAATGTATATTTACACATTTATTTGTCTGTGAATGATTCATTTACATTTTTCGTCATTTTTATGGCAAATATAATGTTAGAGATTAAATTAAACTAATTGATTTCTGGAACATATGCTTTTAATACAGATAAATTGAGTTATACATCTTCGAAATGCGACAGCCGACGAGTTACTTAAATTAATCTCCCTCACAATGAAATTCACGCGATCAAAAGTCTATAAAATCTAATTCGAGGGCGAGAAACAGTATCCACCCCAAAATTTCGAACCAGAAGTCATTAATTATTTGCGAGATTAGTCAATTATCCCGCAATATATTCAGCGCTCCTTCTTTTCCATCTCCCACTTAATTCATATTCATACGCTTCCAATCCATTCATCACTCCATAAAACTATTATTCCCCTTCTGCCCGAAACATAATTTCGTATATCCGGAAAATTATTCCGCGTTCGATGAAATAAAGAACGCTTAATTAATGCGAATTCGTCGCGGAATTCCACGCCCTCTACAAAACCAGCTCCGGAAAACCTTCCATAATTCAATTGTATACCATCACCAAAATACACTTTGATTCAACACCCTTCCTTTCTTCCCCTACCCTCTTAATCCATCTCCTCGTATAAAGGGGTACGTTTGGCATCTTTACGGAAGACATTAATTACGTCTCGAGACTTAATTACACCCACAATAGTTCGGCCGGACATCGAGACGGCTTCCTTACGCGGACAGAAGGGTTGGAGAGTACGTATTCCCACCGCGGGGAGAGGGGGTAATTCTTAGTAGCCGGGGGACATTTTTCTTCGCGTTTCTTAAAGCAGTTTCCCTTCGCTAATTAGACAAGAAAAACGCGGGTTGTGAGGGGGAGGGGGTGTGGAGGAGGAGGAGTATATAACGATAGGAATCCTGTCACTCTCCGGGGAAGTAGGGTCGGTTTTTTCCAAAAAAAAAGACGTTCGAAAAAAAAGACGAACGAAATTTTTAGGGGAGGCGTTTCTCGAGGAAGGGACTGCGTGGGTGATGTGAAATGTGAGGAATGAAAAGGCTTTGCTCGCGATGTTGTTTTTTTTTTCATGTGACTGGGGAAAGCGAGGGAAGAATTAAGAGAGGAGCGGGGAACAAGGCTGTTTTGTCTCGAGTCTTTTTCTCGAATTTTTGAGGCCGTGATAAATCCGATGAGTTGAGATTGGGCTGAATAGAGACTCGATTTCGCTGTATTTTAATTCCGAAAGAATGTTACGCGCCCGGGTGCGTCGGGGCTTTGGAAAAAGTTGGTTTTGTGGCGGATTAATTACTTTCTTGTGTTTAGAGACCGGGGAGGGGTTTTAAAATAGTGTTTATATATATTTTTATGAATTAAATTACTTTGCACTGATTAATGTTTGTAGTTCTTATTGTGATTCTGTAACACGTGTCGTTGAATTAAATTGAACTATTTTATAACTAAGCTTTGAATTGAGTGTAAAACGGCACTTAAAATTCTTTACGTGAAACAATGCTTACGAGACAAATTATTTCATTTCATTACTAAAAGCCTTAATGGCAATTCTAGAATGATAAAGTAATCTAATTATATTGCGATTTGGTTAATTAAAGTATGTCTCTTTATGTATGTAAGTAGTAACTGTAAGAATAACAAATAATATAGTCACACGATAGAAACTACCTGAATATTTTAAATAGCATGGAGTGTTATATTCATTGTATGGTCTTTTACGTAAGAATTGGAGTTCTAATTAATTTTTTTGTGACTCAATAAAAGATATCACCCTTCAAGCTCAATTGCATAAGAATAACTTAATTGTAAATCTTAATAATTGAAATTAACACGTGCTATCGCTGGTTTGTTTTGTTAAATTTTGCGTAGGATATATCCCTTCATTTAATACGTAAGCTGTATTACTTACGTTGAAATTTTAAATTGAAACCCTTCTTTGTTTTAGCTTTGATATAATAACCAGTGAATTATTTCACTAATAATTACATTAATGATATCTCTTAATTAATATTTATACGTATATAAAAAATATAAGTAAAAATACTTCGTCATACTTCATAACTCACTGTTAATACCATTATTTTCTAAGAGCTTGGATCGTAGTATATGTATTGAATCTTAATTTAAAGATAAAAATTAAGTTCAGTTAACATATTCCGGTTTTAAATGTCCTTTTGTCTGTGGTATTTACTAAGAATGGATTATCGTATTATAAAGCGAGTAACTACAGCAACTTAAAATCCCCTTAGTAATACGATACGTACGCCAAGACGCTACTCCGCTATCAGTGAAAATTCTCCAAAAACAAAAAAGAATCAGAAAACAGTCGTAATCACCGCTTACGATTCCGATTTCCCCTTTTCATTCTTCTTTTTTTTATTCATTCCGTCGCGTGCTCAGTAGGTGTCACCCTTGAAGGATTCCCTCATTTCCCAGAGAAGTGAGTTCTCGTGTTCTCACCTAAGTCGGGAACAAGTTTGCGAGATGGTGGGGAAAATGGGGATGGGAAGATCGGAAATGGGGATTTTTGCTCGGATCGGGATTTGTATTTCGAAAAGAATAAAAAGAGAGACGATTCCGATGAAATGTTAATCGACTGGATGGACCTCATGTCCGACTCATAAATTATGCTCGTCTCCAAATATGCGGATGTTTTTCCCTGAAAAACGTTCGATAACACTAATAGGTATATCTTTTTAAATTTAAACTGTTGTTTGTGCATGAACGCTAGCGTTATTAACGGGATTAAGTTTACATTTGACTCAACCGAACAAAAATTTATAAATAATATTGATAAATATATTTATACGGACAAAAAAATTTTAGTTATCATCATAAAAATATCTCTATATACAATATGAATAATTATGGGATTTTAGATCGTTCTTAATTATAAAATTAAATTTTGAACAATTATTTAAAACCTTGCTAGTCCACTGAAGAATAGTTATTAGTACTGTAAATTCAGTAATTCAGTTTCTTTTTATTAAAAAATCTTATATACTGTAGTTCAAGCGATGCTTACGTAAGAAAATAACACGAAGCTATTGAATCGTAATCTTTTTAATATGAATGAATGAATGAAAAATTCTACATTATTTCATTATATCGCCTTCGTGAAACATTCGGTATAAATATTCATGTATCTTATTAACAATATTACTGTAACGTAATTTGCAAATCAGTTTCAAAATATTGACGTGTTGTTTCTACTAAAGGAAGGCAATAGTGTGATATATAAATTCTTAAAAATTAACATATCTTTTATGCGTTCAGGTTAACGTACAGTTACGTCACGAACCTATACTATTAAAGACGTACTAGCTTTCCCAAGTCAACGTTAATACTACAAATGTTGAACTCAAAAGTCAACTCTATTGGAACACAGTTCGTTAATAGTTACCGTTAAGCTTGTCTCTCAATAGTTATCCAAATCCAGTTAAAAAGTGACTCATAATCAGTTAATTTGAAATAGTACGGAACAATTTTCGAATTCAATTGTCTTACTCTACACTCCCAAAGGAGCTGTCTTCTTCGACTGTATTATTCTCTTTCTCTTCTAAATTAAAGTTGTAATTAGTGTTCTTCACGTTACGAAGACAGGACTGGGTGTGCAGTACCCTCGCGAGTTTTGATTATCCATTTCAATTTACGCACTCAATTAATATCCGAAATTACCTTTGGGGATTATTGTCATTTGGAAATAACAATCATTTATACTGTTTCATTTTTAGAAAGAAAAATGATTTCGGAAAATATAAAATCATGAAGTGTGCGCCTTAGAGTTTGGTGATTAGGTTAGGTAAATTAAAAGCTTTATTAGGATTATTATAATTTTGTTACCGCTTATTGTGTGATACATATATTGAACATAATGCACGAGAAAACTATTAAAAATTGTCTACAATGAAAGCTATCATATTAATTAAAGAAATGCTAAACAACAATTAGAAATCTTATTATTAATACATCGCTAGAAAAATGTGTTATTATTAAAAACGCGTAAACTTCTGATTTGAAAAGATAAAGTAGTAATTTTAATAACAGAAATTCATATTATTTGTCATTTTATTATTTTCATCATTAATAATTAGTGAAATATAGTTATAACAGAATATTTATTTTAGTTATAAAACTTAGTAGCGTCAAGAATTTTGTTTATAAAAATGTGCATAGAATGTAAAATTTTTGGGTAAATATGAACTAAAATAGGACACATTGAAGTGTAAACCCTTTCTTTAAAAAAATATAACATCGTTTCGAGTGTAGACCGAACGAGTAGAAAACAGCATTAAAGTAGCTAATGGCGTCGTGTTGCCACGGAGTGACACATCTTGTTTAATTATGAAATAGCTCGATCCACCCTTAAGACGTCCATCTACTAGAGTGCACGTCGGCTGCCTATGGTCTAAAGACATTCACTCCAAAAGGATTTCCTCGATGATGGGAATTTCCTCAGACCACATGAAAGACGAGATAGTTTGGAAGGATGCCGTGACGTCATGAAAATACAACTACCACGTGACCTGAGGTATGTGCTCGGGATATTCTACGCCGTATGGGGGAAAATTGGGACCTACGCGAATTCTTTTTATCGTCTGAGGAAGTGATTAAACACTCGGGAAATTTGCCGTCGGATGCAATTTGTGTGCTCGTCGTCTTTTTGGAGGTTGAGATATTGGAAGATCAAAGGTACTGTAAGCTTTTATTTCCTATCGCTGATATTAGAGAGATTTCTATTAATTTTCGTGAATGATATTGATTCTTAATGGATTATTGAATGAAGGATCGTAATGTTAAGTTCTTTTGATTCCTTATTTCGTATAGGTTTTGCGAAATTTCATTTTTTTATTATAGAAAGGTAATAGTTTGAGATACAAGGTTGAGATATTTCTCTTATTTCCCATATTCCTGTGATAAATAAATGAAAAATAATATTTGTACCATTGCTTTCAATCAAAAACTTACGTAAGATTGTATAACATTCATTCTTATATTTAATTATAATATAATTAAATATAAGAATGTTATAACATTCTTAATTGTTAGATAAACTTGTTTTATTTAAAATTCTACCTTTTAATCTTTAAAATAAAGCTCTTCAGATCTTTATCATTATAATTTTACGTAATTACAAGCTGTTTCTTTTAACACCCACGCATCCAAACCCGAAAATTTTCGCGTTCAAATCATCCTGCCCTTATTGAAATCAAGTTTGACTTGAGTCGAGCCGGCTTCCTCTATCTTAATATATAACTAGACGAGAAACGCCGTGCTTTGCCTAAGTATACATATGATAATTAGTTTTGGGCAATCTTCAAGTTCGTAAGCGGCCGCCTCGAAGGCCTGGGTTCGACCCATTATGCCTAGGGCATTACCTGCAACACCTAAACTTTTCTCATTACCGGGAGTGGAGACCCCTAGTTGCGAGAGGCTGCTTGCGACGGCCATTCGGTGGGATTTAGAGGCAACTTCTGTTTCGTGTCATTCTCTCCGAGAGATTAACTAAAACGTCGCTTTGGTCGTCGAACGAACGTATTAAAATGTTTCGGAAAACTTAGGGGAATTAAAAGGGATGATCCCGTCCACCAACAAACACAAAAGGGTTGTTTTCTTTTTTTTCTCACGGGAAGTTTTGGAAGACAGTTTTGAGCCGCCCTGAGCTCAACGGAGTCTCTGCTAATTAATTAACAATTTTATGAATTCGTTGGACGGGGAATAATTTATTCATGAAGTATCTTTCGGCTATGAATTCGGGATGTGGTTTTAAAGTTTGATTTTTTTATTAAGTGTTTTGTTTTAGATGGATGGAGTAGTGTATACTACGTTTATAGTAAAAGGTCCTTTGAGGTACAGCGTTTTAGCGCGAACTTTCTCCTTTATACTGCTCGTCTAACTCTACTAAGGATTATGGAAGCGTTAGGACAAAGCGTTGAATGCTAGTGTATCACAGTGCATAAATCTTGGCTCATATCAATCTTTCATTACAATATTCATTATCAATATAATATTAAGAGGTTGATGATTAATTTAATAAAATGGTACATGCTTAGATATTACGAGTTTCATGATTTTTAGTATAAATAATAATCTATTATACTATCCTGTTTTAATTGAATTCTGTGCTATTTAAACAAACTCTAGCAATATACTTACTGATGTATTTATCTTGGGTATGTTGAGCTGATATATTTTAGGCATTTTTCTGATTTTATGTTACATTACGGTGTTATTTGACATCAAATTCACTCGATTTGGTGTTGTAAAATAATGAGTTCTTGAATTACTGCCACTATATTTATGTTCGTTGCTTTGAGGATACAACTTCACGTGTGGTAATGAAGGAAATATTCACGATCCAAAATTCGAGAGAGTATAATTCATAAAAATATGGAATAGGTATAAAGATGAACTCGGATACATTCCAGGTGAATATTAATTATCAATTACTCTTTATAGCAAGAGCCATTGAATATTTTGATACCTCATGAAGAGTTTTTGTAATATTGAAAATTTTTACTATTATGTTTATTTAACAAGGTTTCCTGCATCTAAAAACGCCACGGAATTTGATTCAGGTATTAGTAATTTTAATAATTTAATGGAAATTGAAGGGATAAGGCTAAAAAAATTGTCATGGACGTGTATGTTTGAATTCCCTCAGGCCTAGTCAAGGACACTTCATAATAGATATTTTTCATTTTATTAGCTTCATTTCAATCGAAAAATGTATGAATTCAAGGAGGATTTTCATAAAATAAACTCATATCGTGTTAAAATTTCTAACGGAAAGGCTTGATTAGAGGTGCATCAAATTTTTCCCTTTTTTTCAAAACATCGTAAGCTCTTTTCAAATGATTACAACATGTATTTTTAACTAATTCTGAATTACAATACGATTAGTGATTAGATAAAGTGCATCTAAAATATATATTTACTGATTGATGAGTATATGATTACTGAATAACCTCAATGCTGTTTTCAATATACTACTGTGTTACTAATTTTCATTTTAAGAGATAGTTATCTTAAATTCGTGTGTATGATATGGAAAGTCAGGATTTCGCATAGACTTTACTTTTCCATTTGAAATAAATCATACTAAATCTTGAACCGTATCTTTCTTTGATTCAATTGATCGTTTTAAGCTCTGTTGAGCATTCTATAGGAAAAGGGCTTCATAGAATCTATAGCTGGATTCATTTCAATCTATCTCCTTTGTAATTTTTTGTAGGTGGTTCTTTTCAGTTTCACCTTTCAATAATAAACGCTTAAGTCAAGAGAGGAAGAAAGGGAAGTTAATTTTCTAAATGGTTGGATCATTCCTGTCCAAGTTCTTCTTCAGCATTCACCCTTTATTCGAAATCATTTAACTTTAACAGTCAAAGCTAAACTTCTGTCTGAAGCTGCTTTGAAGCTGTCTGTCATAAGTATAGTTGGGTCGTGTCTTTTCATCTGTTGAAAGAATTAACTTTGATGAGCTATTTTTCTGATGGAAAGGAGTCAAAGAAGGGATAAATCTATTCGTTACGATGGGATTCTTTGACGAACGTTAAAAGTTTGAAAATCAATTTGAGAAAGCCCTTTGACTTTTCATATTTCATAGCAGGAATCATGGTGAATTGCTGCGAATTCCATAGTTAGAATTTGTTCAGCTAATTCTTAGAGTAGAATCGTCTTATACTATATTTTATCGCACTGGATTATAAGGTGCAATATCAGTGGATCTGTTTAAATAAGGAAAAACATTTTAACACATTTTTCAGCGCAGTGTGAAGATAGAAATTCACCCGAGGTTACTATAACTTAGCACAAGGATTAATACATAACGCGCACCGAATATAAGGCACATCACCCATTATTTTTGGAAAATATAGGAATATAACGTGCGTCTTATAGTTCTAAAAATACGGCGCATTCACCGCACTTAATATATTCACCTTGTCGATTATTTCATAAAGAGCACATGTAATTTAATTTGTAATGAATTATGTATTCGAAAACATTGAATTGTTCTTATTCAATTCAACCTTTTCAGTAAACAAAATTAATGGTGATTCGTACTTCGCACTTAGATGTAAAATATAAGGATATTATAGACTCATTTATATTGATTAAATTGTAGTTTAATTCAATTGAGACTGAAAAATATTAACTGCTTTCATTTCATATATGGGTAACCCTCTTGTAACAACTGTAATGCGTAGTACTAGCATTCAATTTAAGAGGACTCGGCTCTTGGATGAAATAGGCTGTCTGTCTATCATATAACATCTCAAAGGAAAGGTTGCAGAATTCTGTGGGAATGGCCACTAAGTCGTGGAATGGAAAGATACCGGTGGAAAGAAAGGGAAAATGGGAAGGAAGTGGGGCATTCAACAAAGATAGCAACACGCCCGCAGAATAATGATCGAAGAGTACGTGGGATACGCCGCTGTAAAACATAAATAATTCATTCGAAGTATGCTAACGATATCTCGGCCTTTCTTGGTGAAGGAAAGGGATATTTCACAGAACGCTTTTCTTGAGATTTGCAAGCCATGGTCTGCTCCCACGAGGGTGCGGTTTATGTGGGTGTAATGCGGAGAAGAAATTAAGTAAAAATTAGAAAATTTCGATGTTTCGTATTTGTGAAATAGGCGGATACTTAACAAGAAGTAGGAGTAATGATTGGACGATATTCAGGTAGAGAATTAAAACATTACAGGATTTATAAAAATTAAAATGATCATAAATAATATTCAGTATTGTAATTTAAATGAAAAACTGTTGTTTTTAATGAAAAAATAAAGTCTAGACTATCCCTAGATGGAATCGAAAGAATTATTAAAGGTATATAGAGCTAATTATATCGGAAATTAAGGCATTTCTTAGATCAAACGTTAAGTTCAGAACACTTATTTACGATAACAAGAATAAATCATACCTCATAATGAATGAGTTGATAATAGAATACAAGATGGAGAAAAAATTTCAAATAGAATGTGCTTTACATTAGCTTGTGCAAATATTCACTTTCTATTTTTACAAAATTCTTCTTCTCAGAGGATTATTTTATAAAATTTAAAGTGGAGCGTATGTCAGTTCCTTATAATTTATCTTATATTACAAGCAAAATATACTAATATAAATGGATAACTACTTATTAAGCTCTAATACTTTAAGCGTATGTTATCTTATCTGTATAATTCCTGCTAATTTTAATCTAGTGAAGAGCTAAATCTGCTACGTTGTTTATCATATCGTTTACCTACTACGTAAGGCTGCTTGTTGGGTATTGATGTAGACGTAGTATTCTGGACAAGAATTAAATCAAAATCAATCCTTTTAAAACATAAGCTTGTTGTTTGATGAATTAATTAGATTCAATAGCTTTATAATTCACGGAAAGTATAATTCCGGTATGCTCTATTGTATATTGCGGGGTGTTGTTATTCTGCAAGCATTCTAATCCAAATTTACCTCAAGCCCCAGCATTTATGTTCACAATTTAACTTAATAATGAGTCCAAAGAGAGAGAAGGAGTGGGTTATAAATAATGTATTCATCATTTTCTGGAAATTCCGAGGAAACACTGAATATTCATTCAGTTCCTCAATTAATATAATTTTCGTTTGCTTTCCCGTAAAAAAAAACACTCTCCGCGTTTAATGTATTAAGACGCAACCTTAGAAAAGGGTGGTGGTATGAGATTGTTTCTCAGAGGGAAAGTTCCTAACATTTCTTTAGTCCAAAGCTACGGATATGGTGTGAGAAGTTAGGAGGCATTCGGTTGAAGATTTATTTGCCGAGACCTTGGGACACCATTTCATCTGCTTCATCTCCTTTGTTTTTGTTCCTAAGTCTTCCTTAAGGTAGCTGAGCCACAGACGAAGTTTAAAATTGATACAGAGCGTTTGAACCCAGGCTCCTATCACTGTGGCAGATGTGAGGTAGATAAAAAAAAGGAAATCATCCTGGGATAATAAGAAAGTTTTTGAGCTGGAATTGGGATGTTCACGGAACATCTTAAGCGATAATTCATTAATGTACTTGTTGATGAAAAGCGTAATTGAGCTACTTTATTTAATATGTGATGGATGACTGGGTGTTAGGTGACCTGGGTTCGAGTCCCATTTATGTCACTATTTTTAACTTCTGTTGAACATTGTAGATGATTGGAACTCCAGCTTACGTATGAGGATCAATATACTATATAGTATAATACACTACTTTTCAAATAAACTAAGCTCGCTATATAACAGATAAATAAATTAATTAATATTAATTAAATTTTGTTACAGATATACTTAATCATTGATTAGGAATTAAAAGATTGACTATAATTACGTCAAGGAAAATCCTTTCCCAAATTGCCTCGTAACGAACTTTTTTAATGCTCTTAATTGTATCTATTTCTGCTTAGTAAAACGTATAAATTGCCCCGAGAAAGTCTATAAACGTGCTGTAATCAAGTAAATTTCATAAAAGATACGTTTATTATAGAAACTATCATCCTTGCTTAGTTATTAATCACATGAATAGATATGGATCGTGCATACCTAGTTGAGACACGAATTAAACATTAACCTGCCTAGATTTTATCCTGGAATAGTTCTGATTTATAATAAACTGAGTTAATTAAATCATATTTGAGGTCTGAAGATAATTTGATGCTTGATCGCCGCTAAATGAGTAGAGTAAGCTCCAGTGAAACCCACGCATGCATGAGAAAGAAGTTTCCGTAACGATGAAAGCGGTCGTTCCCTTGTGTGAAGAAAGGAATCTTAGCCATTATGGAATCGAAAGGGAAAACTTTCTCATCCATTTTGTAACTAAGAATTTCCTCCTTAGTTCTTATTCATCTTCCCAAAGGTTAAATCAAAGGTGAAAGGTTATTGCCAAGGGACTGTAAATAACGTGAGTAAGAAGCCCTCCTATCCAAGCTCTGGGAACCTTCACAAAGGGTACCGGAATAGGAGGTAGTAACTATAGAAACCTTGAAACACGCGAGTAAACAGGGAAGACATGCAAAATAACTCCTTATTCTTGAATTTCATTAGGACGTAAGTAGAATACAAGCTTAAGGTGAATCAATTCAAAGATATATATTACTTAATCCTGATTTAACTGTTTTCTCTACTTTCGAGGTGAATAGTATGAAAATAGTAAACATAGACATTTTAACGAAATTTAAATGAAAATATCATACATGTTATTTATAGTTTTATGCGCAGAATATGATTTAAATCTTATAAAAGGAGTGATGAATAAATAAATGAAACCTAAATTAATATTAATTAATATTATATAATAATAATTTCCTTGAGTAATAAATTTCATAAGAAGTAGAGACCTCTGATAATAAAACCCATATACTTGTTTAATGTTATAATATTCTACTTCCAAGAACTGAGGGAGGTATATTTAACTAAACGGCGATGGAAACGTTAATAAGATTAATATAATAGAGTTCAAAAACCTTTGCCTCCACTTCATTGTAGTCTTCCATCAGGAAGGTGAAAATATAAAAATTTTTTCAACTATAATTCGCAAAGTTACAGTTTTTATAGTATTTCTTTGTATGACATGGCGTAGAAATGTTCTTCTATTACAATTCGAGATATGCGAACGATATAAATTGTATAAAATTTAATTTTTACCTACTAAGACAACATCTTCATGTATTACTTTCTTGTAAGTCTGCTTTCATTAGAAATTTACTAGATTTAGATAGCACATTTTGATTATTCTTTTACTGTTAGTTAACTGAAAACGATAATTATCTATCTTCTTATTTCACTGCTATATATTATATAGTTTTTAAAAAATTAAGATTGTGAACTTGCGTCGAAGTAATGAATTTAACTAGATTATTTAGGTTTTTGATTTTTGAAAATTATTGAACTATTTTCATGAATATTAAGAGTATATGTTTGAAAAATTTTTAATATATAAATCGTAGGTAAATTTTCGCATTGATGTATACTTTTGTTAGAAATTTAATATATTATACATCTTCTATATTCTGGTCAGAAATCCTGAAATTATCGATTGAATTGAACACCATTTGAATCTTATACATTCACCTTTTGACTGTTTTCGAAGACAGAATAAACTTAGCTCCTTACTCCTTCAGTAAAAGATTTATTCGTCGCAACACAAATATCGAACATTATATTTTTTCTTCAGCTGAGTTTTTTTTTTAAGACGGGAACTTCAAAGAAGGATGGAGTCGTATCCTGTTTTAAGACCAGCATTTCGAGAATTATGTGTAGTACCTTCTCCTTCCTCACCAACGAAGTTCAGATCATTGGGTGGGTGCTTGTTTTTTACTTTCCTTCTCAAGAGATGTCTCTAAGGCCTCTATATCTTCACAATACGGCGCTCGGATGGAATTTTTATAGCAGATTAAGAAATACTAGCAGTATATTTCTCTGTTGAATTGCCTCCAAACGGAATACGGCATCCGTACGCTTTCCTCCCCTTCTTACCTGCCAACATTCAATCGCCTAATGCATTCGTAATTCACGATATCCCGGACGTTTATTTTATGAAATTTCGGTGAATGGGAAATAGGATGTTCTTGCCTATTCGTAGGGAACTGGAGGTTGTTTCAATGCTATTCGAATTTTGTTTTACTCTTTATTTTTTTGTATTGATGTGTATTTTAACGAAATTACTATATCTTTAAATTTTTTATCGTTCACGATCATTTAGATAAATTTTAATGATTTATTCTACGAGATTAAAATCGATAAATACAGATAAAGCATTTTATATGATATCTGATGTTAGTCACCATTTATATATTTCCTTCCTTTTAAATTTATTTATTAAGGCTAAAAATGATTCGTGTTTAATAATATATAATTTACATAAATATCGTAACACTAGACAATAAAATAGTATATACTTATCTTAACGGAAAAATTATAAATAATTATTCAGTGACGCTAAATTGAATTATTTACCTTAAAGATATATTAAATTAGCCACCCGGGACTTGGAACCTTAGAAACCTCATTCTAATTATCTTTGTAATGTTTTTGTTCTAGTACGTATAATACTTACGCACAAGATAATTTATTAAGTTTACAATATTAAAGAGCTTACGAAATATATTTTATACATTCAACCTTCGGCATATGTGTCACTAATATTTCAGAAAGATTTACATGTAATTTGGTTATAAAGGAAGAACGATTTTTATTATTCTTAGTTCCCGAGGACAGCCAGCAATAAAGCTGTAAACAAACAGTTTTATTAAATATCGTATTCCAAAGAGACCCACATTGTTACAGTAATTATAATATTTATTATTGTAATTGTTATCATTAAGATTTATATTTTATTAAAAAGATAATTTGGCTAATAATCATCAACGTAAATAATGAATTATTACTAGATACGTATTTTTATTCCTTATATATTTCATAATTTTCGTGTACTTTATCGTCTTGCTCTTACACACCCAAATTTAATATCGGAAACGTAACGGCTAATATTCCCATTATTTTTCCTCCCTCCGAGAAAAAGCCATTGGAAGAAACAATCATCCGACTTTAGCGCCGCAGCCGCTGCCCCAATTCACGAAGCCGATCGCCCTACAGAACGGGATAAAATACTGCGGTGCGAGTTCGAGACCTTGGGTCATACCGGGAAACGAAAATCGATGGAGAAAAGACTTTGGCGCCGGAACAAATCTTACCAAACAGTCTCATTCTCTTACTCTGCCTGAGCTTCGATTCAATTTTTTTTAAAAAACCCTCGGCTCAATATATTTTTGAACTGCACACGCGGAATCAATCCAATTTTCAGAACTTTCTCGCAGTGCATTCAACACCAAATCCCATTCCTTCGGCCTGTTTCCTTTTCTAGGTAGGTGGGCGGGTAGAGTCATAAACCTTCCCTAGGTGGCCCTCGGGGCCTGCGGGAGGCAGCGGGTCTTGTGCTACGGGCCGTGGCAGAAAGTTTTCAACCTCAGGGGGAATACGACGGGGATGTGTCTTTAAGACATCCTGCCGGATACATAATCTTCCACCAAAAAATGAATCGAGAGAAGTGTAAGTTTCTGGGTTGGATCAATTCCAAATTTTAATGCGCTCCAAGTGTTTTTGTCGTGTGGATTGAGTTCTCCGAGAGAAATTTCTTTATCCTGAGACGAAATCGAAAACTTACTGAGCACAGTGATCGCTTTGAATTGATTTTTATTGCAATAAGCCCTTGTAATTAAACACATAAATCTCATAAATTTACGAGTGTGTTACCTTTATAAAATCAATGTATTATCTGTCATTCGAGCGTTGGTTTATTGTCCATACTTTATCTTCATAACGAGGTGAATTTCATTTGTAGATCTCCTACTATAGACGTAGATTATCTTCATTATAATAATCAAATATGTTATGCATGTTCATTCAAATCCTCTTCAAAATTTTAATGAGAGTATAATGGCATATTTATATTTAAATGTTATTAGTTCTAATACATCAGTTAATGTTTTAAGCTTTTTAATAACATTGGGCAATTTAAATGTAATAGTTAGTACTATTACGGTAGAAGAATATTATTCTATCAAGATTCTATTAAGAAAAATCATTGACTTCGTAAAATTAATAATTATATATTTGTTAGAATCAGTGTAATATTATCTTACTAGCGGATAAAGGTTTTACGTAACAAAATATCAATTTATAAAATATACTGTCTTATTTGTTTATATGAATTTGCGATCTTTCTTATTGATTCTTAAATTTATTCTAGGTCATAACCCTTATAGTATGAAGTACTAGGTTAATGATTTTTTGTACTTCCATACCTCTGTCTTACTTATGCGCATTTCGCAACGCCTAATTACATGCCTCGACTTCGCCAGGGCATTCCTCCCTTAACTTTCACCCAAGTTTCCTTTTCATTCTCCATCGATTCATCTCGTTGTCTTTTTGCTCCAAACGTTTATCACTTTACGAAAATTCCTCCATCCACCCATTTTGTCACCCTTCCATGTTATTTCTTCTTCCCCCGAAAGGTATTTTGAATCGCTTTTTATTTCCCAAACACAACCATTAAAAGTCCCGCATTTATCATAAAACTTTTCCACGAAACGATATTTCCTCTGCATAACATCCTGTTTTCGGCGAACTCAGTCACTCCCAGAGTTCTAAATAGATTTTCAGACATCTGAAACTTGTCCATTCCGAGTGTAATTCTCGTAGACTCGTCTCGGGCAATTTATCATTTGATATTTTTCGTTGTACTCGTAAAGTTCGGTAGAGAAATGCTAAACAATCTTTTCTTATCGAATATATGTTTACCGATAAATTTCAGTCGTAATCTATATTCAGATCAATCAATTTTGGGCAGAGCATTACATTTTTTGGATTGTTATTGATATGTTTTCTATTCTATCTTGTGATTATCTTTTATATATTATAATATTTTATATTTATCTATAGTAAATATCTTACAATACCAATTTTATTTGGATGAAAGCCATTACTCACAATCGTTTAATTACTTGTTCTAAAATTAATCGTCGATATTGTACAGCAATTTATTTCAAAATTATAGTTTAAGAAACTGTAAATATTACGTCCATCTAGTACTACAATTGTCGTACAATACAATGGAATATCCCAAAATACAAATTTTTAGTATTTAATAAGTCGTGACCCTAATGCTTGTACATATTTTTGAGCTTTCATTAAAGAAAACTGAAAATGAAATATTCTAAGTTACATGATTATTAGATGATAGATTTAATGTTCATTTATTCCGAACAACTATCAAAGCTTTCATATTCTATTTCATACACATTTTGATAAGTAAAATAAAGTACATATAGTTTCTATAATCTTTCGCAATGTTTTAATTTCGCAATTTTAAATAGTTTGAGTCGGAATAGGGTTTTCTAAAGGAATCCATATCTACAGTTGACTTTCTTTAATCTGCACTTAAAAATAACTTCAAAATAATAATACTTATTAAGATAAAGATTCTATCATCAAAGAGAATCGAAGAACGTATTGCTTATTTTTAATTTTAGAAACTAGTCAACTCTAAATAGATAACGCTCTGGAAACTTAAAACATACCAACGCAGAAATGTCTTGTAAAACTGTAATTCTGGGTGATAGATAACATTACAATGATTTGCTTCATCATCCCTCCTTACGAATGAATCATTTTACCCATTACGGAAATGATCTTCCCTTCGGAAGTCCTGAACTCCTATTGGCTCGATCCTCCAGTGCGCTTCTGCAAATAGTTTAATGGTATCTGTTGTCGATACTGGGTCAGTGATCTCTCTTCTCTCGAAGGCTCTCCTTCTACTTGTCCCATTCATCGACTAATCCAAGGACGGTTGTGTACCCACTCTGAGCTCGTTGTCCTATCTTCTCGAGATTTGGCTGACCGAGGTTCCCCCTTCCGTTCCCCGCCTACCCTAATTTATAAATGCGGATCAGTTCATTCACTCGATTAAACGTACATTCCCTTTCCTAATGACCGTTACTTGGAATTAAACGCTGCTAGATAACGTTTGATAAGAAAAGAGATACATACGATGAGTGTCAATTGCACATCTTCTCACAGAGACGATACCAGGTTCGATTCCTGAAGGGATATAAGGAAATAAGGAAAATAAGGAAAAATATTGTACTGAAATTGTTCTTCTTTTATTAAAAAGTGCATCATCATAATAATGATGTTTGCAGTTTACGTTCCCACAGCAACTGTTTCAAAATAAAGTATAGGTGGTTACGAGTCGTTATGAACTACGACCGATAAATAACTAAATTAATGAGTGAATAAATTTCTTTCTACTTTCTTTCTTTGTGTACAAATAAATCTTGAAATACTGGAGCTCTTCTACGATCAATGGTTCTCTATTATAGTACAAAAAACAATAGATTAGTCGAAGGATGGGATATAGAAAGGGTTACGGACGATCAATTTTAAAGAAAAGTTTAAAACAAGTCAAGCCTTGTATGTAAGATTTATTGAAAATAGGGTTTGAATGCAATTTTATCAAATTGAGATGTCAATTTGAATTCTATAAAAATTGTTGTTTGATATTTATTCATAATGTTTGTTTGATTCTCTCCGAAGGAAATCTTTTTATCATTTTCAAGACTAGTCAGTTATTTATTTAAAAACATAATTTCACTTTTTTAATTTGTAATTATCTAATCTCTTATATTTTTTATTTTTTCTAGAAATATGGCATAACGTTTGCGTTCATAATTATTGAAGTCCGATAATATATTTAGACTCAAAGAACTTAGAGCCGTATTTTAGAGCGAAAAATTTTTCAATTCAGTTTCTTGAACTTACTACTGTGTACTATTCAGCCTATTTACTGGAGCGTACAGAATATCTCACAATTTTACAGCTATTCTTTGAGGCATTATTACCTCGTAAACCGCCGAATTCAAATTTCCCCTCATTTTGGGTAGGTATACCACAGGGTTCCGTCATGGGTCCGCTTGAATTATATTCTCTCTTATTCTGGCCGCGTTCTTAGAAAATTATAATTCGAATAACCTTCTAAGGAGCTGGTTCTTATGATAGCTGCCATTCTCATTTTCTCTCCCCCTCAAATTCGCTGTTTTCCTCTACCAGCACACAATTTCGAGGGGAACGGACTTTTCGCAGCCGACCGATTCCCTTTGAGGGAAAGAACTTCCCCTGTTTGGCCTTCCCGTCTCACTCCACCGATACTTCTTCTCCCTCTTTTATTTCCTTCAAAATCCTTCAGCTCCGACCCTGGATTTATCCCGTTAGCTACGTGTTGAGGTCAGTCGACCTTTGTAGGAAAATCAGCTGGATCCTTTTTCATCCAACCCCACCCTTCTTTACCCTTCCCCTCTAACCCCTCAAACCCCCCTCTGTATTCCCCTCTTTTGCTATGGCCTTAATTAAGCTTTCCAGTTCAGGAATCCATACTTCAGAGCTTCTTATGTAATCGCATTGTTATTCATATCTAATGCCCCTTTTGAAGGACCATTTACAATCGAGTCCTGGGAGAGTATTTATGAGCTTTTTATGCTATCCTCTCATAAATATGCGAAGATGTGTTATCTCCCTTCTGCCGGAATTGTGGAAGGAACGAGAGAGTTCCCAGTCTCATTCGTCCAAGTCCAAGAGATTAATGAATCAATTTGCGTCTTATTAATTACTGCGTGATGGTTAAAATGGCAGTTTTTGAAGTAGTAGGTCTACAAACGGACTCGTGAATTGTATGGGTGATTCATTGTAAGGGAATAATTCCGATATTAACTGTGACCTATATGTTACGATTCTAGATTCATGAATGTTGTTTCAGTATGCTCTGGAATAAATATGGAATTTAAATTTTGCTAGATAATCGATAAATTAAATAGTTCTCTATTTGATTATTAAATGCTTCATTCAGTAAATATAAGAAATTTGGCTTTCTTTGTCAGTTCAAATCAAGTTTTATATAATCCATTCATAATATAGTAAATTCAAAAATGATTATAATCCTCATTAACAAATAAAAATTGAATGGAAAGACTCTAATAAAAACTTCGTACTTTAACCACAAAAGAATATCTTAAATTAACAATTACACTTATCATATATTCACTAAAGTATTTTTGCTAAGTTGGATTGTTAATTAAAGATATTTTTGTTGTTTAATTACGAATTTTTTTATATGAATCTTTCCATTATGGATGACCACAACACCATGCCTGATTCAGTGAAGTTTAAACATTCACTGTTTAATTTTACAGGGCTCACTATTTAATTGCAAAGAGTTCTTTTTCTTTATCTCTAAGCAAGAATTCATTCGAACCTAATTTATTCATTGAGTTTAATGTCTTTATCCCTTAATTAACATTATTTCTTCATTTATTGTATTACCATAAAAGCTAGGCTTTTGAATATGATAGTAAGGGATTGATATAGCGAAGTAATATTAATTACACTGCAGTTACTCATTAAAGAAATTAATATGGTTTTCTTTAATATGTATTCATTTCGTAAGCTACTTCGTTCTTTTGAAAAAGATTCCTTTTTCCAGACAACGAGAGCTCCTCTCGTTTCAGTAGACGGCGAACGCAGTGCGAAATTACCAATTCGGGCCTTAATTTTGAGAAGGTACGATGCAGCGTACCTCAGGGAATTAATGCAGGCGTTGCAATATCAACGGAATCCTCTCGTAAGAAAACATAAAGTGCATCCTTTTGATAACTTGCCTCTTTACCATTCGCTCTTCTACGGCATAGACCTACAAACCGTGGCGATTTTCTCTTTTATGATCCGCGCTCCCATAACTTCACGGGATCATTAAACGAGCTATAATAATGCTGCGAGTTTTATCAGATCGTCTCCAAAAATTTTAGCTGTTTTAGTTACTCGAGAATTGAATCACGTGGATTTAATGTGGGACATATACATGACAACATATCATTAAATTATATAGGTTATCGTTTATCTAATTTAAGGAACGGTTTTCAGATTGATGCGAATGAAACACGATTTGTTTTGAGCTTATATATAATTAAAATTGCAGAATATAATAGTCAGGAGAAGAAAAGATATTATTCTATTTTTTGGTATACCTATTCCGTAAGTGGAGGTCCTGGGTTCGAGTCCCAGTCACTTTTTCATTCGTTGTTTTTGAAGGATAATAAATTATGAATAATGACTATTTTTAAGCATCCTAAAAAAGCAAATGATTAAATTTCAAAATTGTGAAGATGAAGTAACGATCACAACAAAGAAAAATCAATAATATTCACCACGTCATCAAATAATGGCGAGTGATTTTATGTAAGTTTTAAAATGAATATTCTTTGAACGAAGTATTTTACGAGATTATATTCTTACGACGATATTTTCGCACAATGTCGAGCGTGAAAAATCTGCAGGTAGGGCCGAATTAATTTTATCTATGCACTAAATCGACGGAACCAAAGGACTAGATAGACTAGAAAGATAAAAAGCTCGCTGTACTTCCCATATTTTTACAAGAACAAGATAACGACCTTACGTTACATCTAACCCGTTACGCTGAAAGAAGCTCTCCGTAACAAATCGTATTCCCATAACACAGGAATCGTTCGCTCTCTTCGCAGTTAAGTTCGCAACTCCAAAACCTTTTCCCGAAATGCATTTCACGGGAATATTTCTCGAGAAGAATATCTCTTCTCATCTAAAAAGGTGGAATACTGTTTTCGAGTAGAAGAGATAAAACTGTGCGGAAGTAAAGAAAATAAGGAAAAAGTGTTCCATTGGCTGCTATGTATCTGATGACAGAAGAAAGAGCTCCATAACTCCCATTCCGGACGGTGGCGTCGCCTCCTGCTCATATAACACCCTTCAAACCTTTCCATCAAAACCCTTCCCGCCCACCTTGACCACAATCTCCTTCCCCTGAAATGAGGGTCATCCGTCCGGTGTTTTCTTAGGGCCCCCGAGAAGATTGGTCAGATAGCGGTGCAAATACATTCACGAATTCCAGCCAATGACCTCCCTTTTCGCAACTTGTTTTATTTTAATGAGCCCTTAAGTTGCACGTACGTCTTCTTCTTTCAAAGTCTTTATTCCTTCTTACGGAGGTGATGGATACGTATTAATAATGTATTTATTCTCCTATAACTATTTATATAGGATATCTCCCAGTATCTCAATTTACGATCAACTATAAAAGATACATCGTATTGTTAGTTTTAACTAGAAACAACACTGTTTCTATACATTTCTATCTAGGAGCATCTATTTTATTTCTTAAAGTTCTTCTGAGATAATGATAAAGGAATAATTAGAATTTGACTGACAGAATTAAGGATGAAGAAGTGAATTCAAAGTGTTTATTTTAAATATGCTATGGTACAAAATGCGTGTTGATGTAAGGTGAAATTTGAAAAAATGCAGATATAGAGATGTGATTGAGATTAATGAATTTATTAATTATGAGTGAGTTTTCAGGCAGATCAGGAATAAGCCACCGATGTCTATTAAATGTCTTTAACTTATAACACATAAAATCAACAGAATTAATTTGGATGGAAATTATTCATGGTTACAAAATTCCTAAACTGCAATAAATCTAAATAAACTAATATATAAATGGGACATAAAAGCTTTATTCGGAATATGGGAAAATGACATAAAGTGTTTCAATAGTTGAATTAACAGAATATTCCAACAATTTTGTTTCACCACCTTTTGAAAAATATCGTCTTTTCTTTGTAGGATGACTGGGAATTAGTAAGCTATTCTTATAAAAACTCAGAGAAGAATCTTGCGTTAGCTACGTTGATAAATCTCTCCTTTCAAAATTGCACATTTAATTGGCTCATATGCACTATTTCAAACGGAGCGTAAATAACTAAATTATTGACCAAAACACCGTCGTTTCCTGCGCCATTTAGCAAATACGATCTAATTAGACTAGATGATTAAAAGTTATATTCCACCTAGCAATGAACTTTATTCGTGCACAGAAAATCACACTACTCATTATTGCGAATTTCATATAACGTATCGTGTAATTAAAACGTATCATAAATTAAGATAGAGAAGTTTTATGCAGATAACGTTTTTAGACGGGATTTAATAATTTATTTCTAGAAAGTATAGTATACAACATTGATGAAACTAAAACATTTTTAATTGGAATGTCAATATTATTGCATTCCTTCTTCAATGCTATTGGCGGAGATAAATTTTCGGATAATTTTCCCTCTTCACGATCGAATGAAATTGAATGGTTAATGTATAAAAGTGTTCTCTGTTCCATCCCAAGTTCCACACTTCCCCGATGTCCAATTTGCAGTCAGTGAGAAGCATTGGGGCTAAGATGCTATCACCTTGGCTTCTCATTAGCGACCACTCCCCTATACTTTTGCCGAATCGTCTATATTCCTATCGCCCCATCTCCCGAGTCGCCCTGGGCATCCTCCTCTCCATTCCACATCTCCCGTTGCGCTCCACTGAATCTTGGTCAAGAGCCCATTTCCACATCCGTCATCGCTTAAGAGCCTTTTCCCACCACTTTCAGTGCGTCCACCGTCAAATTCTTACGATTTTTTTACTTCTTTTGTTCTTTTCCTTCTCCTGTCCGAATCGATTTATCACGCGAACTGATCAAATACTACAAGTATTTGCTCTCAATGATTAAGTGGATGGAAAGTTTATCTATCTTATGTAAAGTCTCAAAAAAGATAGACGAGAGTTTGCCAAGATAATCGTGCGTGTTTTTCGGTTAATAACGAACTCTGCTAGTGGGAGATCATAAAAAAACTTTTACTCGATTTTAAGGATTCATACGAATAATTTTTTTGGAATTTCTCGGAAAATCGTACTTCTTGGTCAATAATTACGTAAGTACTTAAGTAGAGGATTATAAAAAGCATTGACTCAATTTTTTGAATTCATACAAATAAGAACTTTACAAATTACCTGGGAAATTGTGGGTACTTTTTGATCAATGATTACCTCTACTTATATAGAAGATAACGAATACTTTTACTCGATTTAATAAAGGTTTTTATATCAGGAAGTCTCCAAAATATTGAGATGACGTATTATTAAAATCGTTACCCCATTAAATGGGAGAAACATAACAACAACATGTAAATTATTGATGAATAGGTAAGTAATAAAATCTCCTTGAAAGGTAGTTAAACATTATTTGATTCCCCGAGAGCTTATTCAAAGTTAATTATACTCTTTCGAAATTATTATTGGCTCCTGAAATGCTATTTCTACTACTAAAATACTAAATTATCACATGCAGAAATACAATTCAATGCAATGACTAATAATTGTTCATTATTTGCTCATAGGAAACTTAGCAAATGTAGGAGATGGTTTTATCGCCTTGACCAGTAACATAATTTCACCCTTTCCTATATTGTAAAATTAATGGCGGAATCTCTCGTACGATAGGTCCTTCCCGTGAGATGAGAAGGTCCGCTGCTGGCCTCATGGATGGTGTTCCGTGCCTTATCTGCAAACCAACGAGGACCTGCACAAAGAGGGTAAAGGCTATTGTTAGCATGACACACTTATTTGGCCGTCTTCTTTTGAGGAGTTCGTCTTCACAGGAAATACGCAGTGAGTTGACTCATGCAACGGTTTATCGAACGAATATCGGAGTATTGCTTTCGTAACGTTGGTTACCTTTTGATTACGTAATTGTGTAAATGTAACCGTTACCATAACACCAATGGAATCGAATTGAATTCAAATGTTTGCCTTGAATTGAATTCGAAGACTGAACGTTTTGAATAATCAGAGGCTATTTACTTCAGTTTACGATATTAATATTTAAAATTTAATTTTCTATCGTCTAGAGGTTGACTGGTTGCTCGCTTGTAATTGATTGGATAAAGAGTTTCATTTTCTATCACTTACGTAAGCTTTGTATTGGGTAATTGTTACAGATATGAGTTTACTCCGATACTAGAACGTAATCATTCAAGTAAAATATCCTGGAAGAGTTTGATTATATTGAGAGGGATATTTTTCATGACTGGAGTTTCATATTCAACTACAAATTTTAATATACGTTAATTTATTTGAACGTATTTCGAAAGATCATTCGCATATTAAATGGTCGGTAACACAAATGAAACGAGAGAAAAATCAATAGACTAACATTTTGAATGATAGAAACAATGAATTTTTTTAACAATATGTAGAGGAAATGGTTAAATTTACATCAGAGTAATTGATGAGACTTATAATAATAGCATATGAATTACTTTAACTATAAGTGTACTTCTATAACAAGTCACTATTCCATCAAATGTAATTCATACAATACTTTACGAAATGAATATTTATTCTTCTTGAGGCCTTCAAATTAAGTTAAAGACGTGTTTAGAAGAGTATAAGATTTGGTGAAAAAGTAACCAACAACACTTTTTTAAGACAATATCTTTCTTTCCGAAACAAAATTTTCACTCTCGCATTTCAGGCTACCTCGTAAAAAGTTTCAGATTATTTTACATTTGAGGTGATATATGAGAAAATACCGGTCATTCTGAAGGTAACAATCCTTCCTCAGCTCGAGGTTGTTTGTTTAAGGCCGACCATAACTTATAATGGCTTGTGTACACAAGGTACCCGATTGTTTGTCGAGAACGTTGAAGGGTTCAGAATATGGATTCTCGAGCCTTATTCAGCCGCTAGATCTGGGCCGCAAAAGATTGTTTATCGTCTTCCACTTAGTGGATATATTTCACAGTTATCAGTCCTCAAATTGTAATGAATTACCGTTTGAATTACATTTATGGACATGCAATTTTATAAATCTCTTAGGGATTTAAGAAATATCCGTGCATTTTATGAATAACCGCGCAAGGAACTTACTGTGTTATTAAGGTCCAATGTACCATAAATATACGTTTTATACAATCTTTTACTATGAATTCCTCGTAATTATGGCCAAAGAACGTGAAGTTCTATCCTGATAACAAGTTGTGGTGCTAGAATATTTACGAGTAACGTTTAATGTTATCATACTCACTTCAAATATCCCAAAAGTAATCATTCCATATGATTTAAATGGTTAGACGATTTTTGTAGTTTTCTAGGTGTTAAATAGTGTATACTAGGTGTAAATAGTGTAATAAATTTCTAAGTGTTAGATAAGGAACGTGTTTATTAATTGAATTTTCAGTTCAATATCACAGAGATAATTTTAGTATTCATTCATACAGTTCTCAGACATCCAGAAAATATTAGGAAGCCTAAAAACTGTACATCTCATAATATATCCAGAGTAATTTGCAATTAGAACAAGAGTTATAACGATAGAACATAATATTGACTGGACATGAGACACCTTTGAAAATTTAATATTTCAAAAACACCCAAGGTATGGTAAATAAATTTCTGATACCAAATTTAAGGCCTAATTTTAAAGTTAAATATTATTCTAACCTCATTTAGAGAATATATTATTCAAGGAAGATCCCAAAACATATCACATAATTGGTTTCCTGTTTATTAGACCACATATCCTAAAACCCGAGGGTAACAAATTGTGTTTCCTCGAAAAAAAAATGTACCGGCGGAAGGCAATTTAAACACCAAACATTTATTGCGAATTCGGTCTTCCTAAATCAAAATAAAATTACCCTTTACCCTTTTGAAAAACCCCTACCGATCCTGCTAGCATACAAATGAGCCAGTGTCCATTTGGCAGAGTATTTCCCCTTCTCTCCTAACGTGGCATATGCTTTTTGGCATCCAGATTCAACTTTTCCCTCAAAGAAATAGGTTGCAATCTCGTGTAAAAGCTTTGGCGGAATCTTACTTGGAGAGTTCCTGATCGACCAATTGCAAGAAAGCACTCTTACACCCGATTTTCAATTTTCGCCGAATCTTTGCCAATATCTCCTCATGATTTTGCTGATATTTTAGTGATTCCTTTTATGTCAAACTCTCTTCGTCCTAAAATCGCTTCATCGTTTATCGTTTCTTGATGCTTGAGTTTCGTTTGAAGTATAGTTCGGGAATATGCTGTGTAATGTAAATATGAGGTTATTGGTAGAAACTTATGGATATGAAAAATTCAAAGATGTGGAATTGTTTCCCATTTAAAGAAATTTATTTATTTAATAAGAGTTCGGCTTATTTCCTTTGATAAATATGTTTAAATCTAATGAATAGGATAAATGAATTTTCTCTGATATCTTTTTCATCTCTCTAAGCAATTATCGATTAATATCTAGATTAAGTAATATACATACTAATAAAGGATAATATATGTATATAGGATAGAATAATGTATAAATACAGGTAATTATTTAAGTAGGACTTAAGCAAGCCGAAAAAATAGCTTTGCTGTTTCCAGAAAAAATATCTCGTCCAACAGAGTTAAGCATCTAAGGTTTTTGATCAAACGCTACTTTTATTTTAACTACTATGTTTTCCAAGTTTTAATTTCCATAATTAAAATTTATATGATTATAAAATTCATTTATTCATTATTTGTTATCTCAGGGAATGATTCAAAGAGATTTTCCTTCTAAGGTAACCAATTATTAAAAAAATGTTGACGTATTGAGAAATCTGATTGACTTACCTCACTAAATTACTGATTCTGCTTCATTTCCTTTGATTGCGTTATGAAGAGCAAGGATGTTCGGGCATGTAGCAATGGTATTAGTAGGCATGCAGGTAGTGTGTTATTTGTGGAATATGTACAGAAACAATGACTACCTCTAAACCAATACAGTTGCCAATCATTTAACCTAATTATGTAACAATAATCTATAAACAGCTGTAATAATTTTCCCAAAATCATTGCTGTTCACAAAATTGCACGGGATTAATTACGCGGATTTAATATTCTCTGACTATTTTCAACATAATCACGAAAACGCGTTCAGATGATGAAATCAACTAATTTGTGAAATGAATGAAGAAACGGTTGAATCATCGAGAAACTTTGTGCCTCTTTAAGAAGGTTTTCTGCGGAAGTGTTTGAGACAAAGTGAGAATTCAGGTTCCTCTTAATCTTCGTAATCAGGGGAAATTGAGTTTGAAATAATTGTTTGAGATTCTCCTCCGTCCAATAGGAAGCTTTACCCCTCTAAGTTGATTACGATTGAAGAGCTTTACATCTGATACGGGTTTCATCGTTCAGGAATACTTCGTCTCTTAGTGCATTTTTACTCACTTCAGGAGTTTATCTATGATCTTCCAATGACAAGTATATGACAGGTGTATAGAGCAGATATTTGCTCAGCTATTTTTGACCATTTAGAGAAAATAATCGAAGTTAATTACGAATTACGATTATGACGTCAGAATTACGAATTACCTTTGTTCTGTGGTTTGCTGAAGATTATATATAATTATTATAATATATTATATTCATTTTGTAAAATCTTGATAAGAGGGTAAATTTTCGTCCGTCAGGGAAAAGCAATTTCATAACATATCAATCAAATTCTTGGAGTTTAGTTTTTCTTTCGCCTTATATTCACACAAATATATCCTTCAATCCTTCCTATATCACTCTTAGAAATTAATTAGATAGGAGATGTAGCTAAATATTTTTTATGGTAGTATTCTGTTAATCATTATATTCTTTCACCAATAATTATTATATTACCTCTCCTATACTAAAAATTATCTTATAACATTCTTTGAGTATTGTAATTAAAGTAATTTCAATGATTTTTTAAAACTTTTTCAGAGGAGTTAACCAATAATTCCTTCTTGACGATCTTTCCAGTAAAAAAATGAAATTTTTACCATAGTGAGTTTCCATTAATTTTTTACGATCTAAATTTGAATATTTTTAATTTAAAATTACAACTCAAGAATTTATGTTCCTTTTAGCTTTCAGATAGTCAGGATCTCCTAAAATTCAAACATTAAAATAGGAAAAAAAACACGTAATTTTCCTGCCTAAAGATTCAAATAGAAAGTCAAATATTTGATAAAAAATCGAGCCGGTTTGAAAAAGAAAGAAATACGCGTATATCTATCGCAAATATCCCTTGAATATTTCAAACCCGAAAAATTCGCTATCCACCATCACTCGCAGATTAATCTCGTTTTCATTCACCCAAATACATTTCCTCGAACGACTCGGATGTTTAAAAAAAAAGAACACCACCCCCCCTTCGACAAACATCCCTCTCCTCTCATAGCGAATTAATTCCGTAACTTTTTGAAGATTTCGTCGAACGACTCACAAAAGCTGCGAATCAAAAAAAAAGGTAAAAACCGTCGACTCCCCATAAGGGGATATAAAACACGGTTAAGTTACGAGCTTTGAAAATCAAATAAGGTAAAAGGTAGCGCCCTCTCGCCGTTTTATTTCGGAGGCCAGTCGTAGAGAAAAAAGTGGAATGGGCAGATAAATATATATAAAGCGCGGGAAGGAGAGTTGATGTAAAAGGGGAAAGTTTCAAGCGGTCAGAAGGAGGGGAGGTAGCGGGAGGGGAGGGGAAGTAGTGGGAGGGGAGGGGGTGAGGCGTAGATGGAGGGGAGGGGTGAGGCGTAGATGGAGGGGAGGGGATACAGTGGGAGGGGAAGGTAGGGGGCGTATACGGGTAGGGAAGAGATTAGAAGCTGCGTCATAATTCAGCTGTGTACCCCTCCGGAGCATCATTGGAGTAAAAAAGGAGGATATGGGTAAATTGGTGGGGGGCGTCATAACTCAGGTGTGCCTTCCACCACCCACCCCCCCACCCTCGAGAAGTTGGCTCCAGTCTATCTGCCTCACCCATAGGGAAGGGATAAATACGGAGAAGGGATATCGACTCAAATGGCCCTTGAAAAAGAAGCAGCAGTTGGAGTGGTGAAGAAATAAAGGACCCTTTTAAAGGCCTTTAGTTTTGTTTCCAAACATCGATCCATCGGGCCCTTCCATATTGGCACGAAAGAGCTAAAAAAAAGGCGTGAAGATGGGGCTTGTATATACGTATGTGTATATATATCGTGAAATAATACTCGTAAAGAAATTTTAGAAGTTTAGAAATAGTGCTATAATGTGAAAGTACGCAGTAAAGTAAGATAAAAGAAGAGGAGCATACGTACAATAATATAAATTCAACTCTTTATCTAAAACTCTTTATCTTTCGAGATATTTCGATTTAAACGTGGATGAATAATAAACTGAGATGTTATTTCAAATTTTTATAGGAAGTAAATTAATATTCACGTGTGAATTTTATACGTTAAAATTCACGTGCAATAAAACCTTAGTGTAGAAGTCAACTGTTCCTCTACTGAAATGCAAAGGAAGACCAAGTAATATTATAATAGAATTTAAGATAAAACAATTAACTTATCTATGAATAATAACTGCGTAATCAATTATGGAATACGCATGAAGGGGCACGCATAAAGTGCATAACAGATTGGTGAAGTTAAGAGATGAATAATTTGTTAATGCATGTATTCAATAGTTTATGACGCATAAATTTGAATATTGTAATTATAATATGCTATAGCTTACGTATTTGCACTTATTCCCATATATAGAACCTTTTTTTTGTAAAATAATAGAATAAGTTTGGATTAGATTATGAAAGTGATCGAAATTGAACTATTATATTAGCTTAAATGTTCGTAAATTTTATCTTTAAACAAATTGAAAATAATAAAAATAATTCAAACTCTAAAATTACATACATTATAGAATAATTTAGGAGTAATATAAATTATCATTTAAAGCTACAAGTCTTTATTGAATACATTTGTAATATATCGAACGAATAATCGACTTTTATTAGCGGTTTTCAAGAGACGAATGGTTTGTGTTTTCGTAATTTTTTTCACGAGTGATTTATAGGTTTTGTCTCTCATTCAAACTTTGATTTTCGCTCGTAATTTTTGAATTTGAATGCAGCATAACGGGTCTTTGACTCACCCTTATCGATGTATCAAACGAATCCAAGCATGGTATGCGAAAAGCATGATTCGTTTGTGTTCCCCATTGTTTCCACTTGGTGACAGGTGATTGCTTTGTTTATTTCTCTCTTTGGTCACCTGCCTTCGATACAATCGATGCACTTGATTGACTCTCCTTGGGCCGTTTTCAACGTTTCCTCTCCACCCATTGAAAACAGATAAAACTCTCAGTTTATTTGTTCGCTTCCTCCGTTAATTTTCGTTACATTTTTCCGCCGATTCAAAATTGCTCTCCGCCTCTTAAAAATTCACTTTTTTCCCGATTCGTATTAGTGAGTCGAGCTTAGTTGTCGTGGAAAGGACGAATGATTCAAGTTACAGAAAACAAATAAAATCAAATAGAATTGTCAACATTTATGTTGCGGGTAAAGTTGAACTTTATAAATTCGTAGAGTAGTATTTTTTGTTTTATTTGATAGATTTTACCGATTTTTTGGAAAGAATTCTTTCTTGTTACTATTATCGAAGGCAAAAGATACAATGAAGTGAAAAATGTGATAGGAACTCGAACCCAGAACCTCCAATTATTTTGTATTTATGCATAGGTACCTGGGTTCGAGTCCAAGGCATTTTCTTATTTTCACTCCACTAATCCTTAATCATAATATCCTTGAGGTTCAGAGAAAAGATGGTGATCAAAATTGAATTTCCAATTCTAAAACTAAATCCTTACACAATCAATTTTAATGAAAACGTAAATCATTCAATCAAACAATCAAACAATTCAAAAAATAAATCACACATTTGACATTCATTTATGATCCTTGTATTTTCATTTCAATGCCAATAGATGTGCCTCAAGGAAAAGAAATAGAAATGATTATGGAATGAAGTTTACTAATAATAATTATATTCAGGAGGGAAAATATAAGAGAATTGACTATTTCTTCACCTAAAAATGATCTAGATGACTATTTTAATCTATTAGCATTCCTAATCAATATGAAAATAGTTTTGACAATGTTTCTTTTATGTTTAAGAACTTAAACAGCTTCTTCAAAGCCCTGAATTCTTTTGACATGTTCTTCCACACTTCCGATTGAAGCCCCTCAGGTTCTTACGTACCCACTCAAGTATTTTCCTTTCGGTGTCTTCGGCAGTGTCGATGAACTCTTCTCTTCTAAGTATCTCCCGGAATGACTGCATCACTCCCGTTGCGAACTACGTATCCAATCGTTGGAATTCTTTGTTTGAAAGCGGAATTGCTTTGAGGTGCGTCGATTTGAAGTGCGGTGCTTCGGGAGAATAAGGTCTTCCGATTGGTGCTGCAGAAACAGCACCTGTGGTCCAAATCGAACTCTAGTGAGCTCCATTTCTCTCTCTTGAAGGATACTTTCTCACGGACGCATCTCATCAAAGATAATCTTCTACTCGTGTTCGTATCTCTTGTTTGTTTATCTCGGCCATTTGTTACCGTTTCTAACGTTGCTGAATGGGTAATTGATTGGAACAAAAAATAGAATTGTCGTATTAATAGGGAAAATAATGTAAATAATGTTTTGTATAGAAAATGTGCTGAAATAAGGTTCAGCAATCTTATTGTCAAAGATTTTTTTCTTAGTCCGTTCTGACCACGTTCAAATCAAGTATTTTGTAACTTTTATGCTGAATTTAAATATTTGAAGATTTTAATGCACGAGTTACTAATTTATTTTCTAATTTAATACTTTTTCGTTCAGTATTTTCGCTATTCAGTGCTAGTATCCTTGATTAATTTAATGTGCTCATAAAAAACTGCAATTTTATTTACTTATGTATTGTATTATTTGATATCAAATCGCATCTAACAATAAATACGCTAATTTTTGTGTTTGGGTATATTCTAAACCAAAATTCAATATACTTTCTCATATATATAGGAGGAATTTAACAGAAGTCTGCGAAAAAGGAATTGGTGCTCATATTTCCAGTTCATGTTTGCACTAGATATTTACATTTTAGTGTGATGCCTAATAATTATCTAGTAATTGTTTGTTTTTTTTATAAAAAATAGGAAATTGGTTCATTTTGTCCATTATCAGGTGATTATGAAAATCATTTTCTGAATTACTTCGATTGTTAGTAACTGATTTATTACATATCATATCCAATGTAAAAATATACCATCGTATTCTTTACAAATCTGCTTCATTAACTTATTGAGTGCCAGCCGCTAAATCATTTCTTTACTAAGTTATATAGGTTTTCCATAGGGAGATTCCATGTTTGAAACGTCCTTGTTGCTATGTTACTTGTTATTGTTTGCTTTTATTGATTAATACTAATTAGATATATCGTCAATTCACCTTTGAATTATATCCGGAAAGATAAACGATGAGGATGACTTTAAAGCCACACGTTTTTGAACAAACCTAAACAATACCAAACGGTAAAGTTCGATAAGATTGGGAGTCGAACTCGGTTCTCCCAATAAACCTATTGCTCAATTCAATTTTTTGCTTATGTTAATTTATTACGAATTATATTTGGCCTTGCGTCAGAATCAATCCATAGGACCGATCTATCCTCCGAATCCTGCGAGTGACCGCAAATGATCTGAAACCAATGGCCCTTTTGGAGATTACTCATTTCACGACTAAATCAACCGAAGGAAAAGTAAATTACGTTCATTCGTCGATTGGAATCCACTCTTTGTCGATGCCTAATTCTCTCCTGCGGTCGACCCTAGGGTCCCTCTCTTTCCTATTCAAAATCACTCCTTCAAACCCATTAACAACACTTTTCTATCCATTTTTTGCTATTCGACTCCAATTAAAGCCAAAAGAACCTAATTGCTTTCTATTCGTATGAATATGGAGAATTTTGGGATATTTATGTTACGAATCGAAACCAGAAGCACAAGATGCTCATAGCTACGATATATTTGGAAGATATTCTTCATTTCTAATCGAAAATTATCTTGGGTTATCACTGAATAATGATTGGATACCATGACAACTAATTAAAAAAAATTGTTAAAAAAGACATTTAATCTGACATATGATTATTTGACATTACAACGTAGAAACATCTGTTTCTAGGTGATATTTTTTTTTCTTTTCGCAGATGATTATATATACATACGATCCAATCGTTATTCAGTTATAACCTAAGATATTTCACTTTTTAAAGTATCAATATCTAAAGATTTTATACTGAAAAATATTTCTATATAGCATTTGAAATAAGTATCAATGCATAAACCTTCTATGGATTTATGAAAAATCTGAAAGGATCCTATTTCTCGAATTGATTTTAAAATAAATACGATATTTCACGTCCTACTTTATTCAAGAATTTTTCCTAGACTTCTTTAAGTAGATTGTTTAACTCAGTTTCTCGTTTATAACTTACAAAACATAATTCTGTATGTTATTCTTGCAAAAAATATCGCTAGTTTCTCTCTGCAAATTCTCGTTATATTAAATTGCGTATCCTTTTCAGGAAAGATATTCCCTTACACTTAACGTGATTGATTATTCTTATTTCTAAATTTTTGTACATTAATTTTTTTCAATCCTTGCTACAGAAATTTTCTGAATCATAATAGAATTAAAGCATCAATGAATTTATCAGATACAAAACGAATGGAAGAGAAATAGTTTCCAGTCGAGTAAATCGATGAGAAGGCATAAGTAAGAAATGATTTAGAATAAAGGAATGAATATCAAAATGAAGATGCCCATGGTGAAACAGAAGAGAGAGAGAAAAAATTCTATCGAATGGAAATAGGGACGAAGCCATTGACAATGAAAAGAGAAATTCATGCTTGAACTGAAGCCACCTCATTGAGATTCCAGTTTTGTTTTCTCCGCGGAACTTGTATTCATCGCAGCATTCAGAAGTCATCATCTTTTGTATCTTTTTGGAATCATCTTCTATATTTCCATTTAAGCTCATCTTACGAAACATTTCCCAGGTATTGACAGATGTCAATTACTGTGGCAGGACTGCTACTCAGCGGAGACTCGCTCTTTGGCCTTTCTATACGAATCATTCCCTCTTTCGATAAAATGCTTTCTTCTTTGTGGGATGAATGATCTAAGCCATTTTCCCGATATCGAACGAAGGCCATTTGTAAATGAGGCTGCATTGAAATTGAGCGTTCGTAATATGCTTTCTACTTTAAGGAATAAGGGCTATTGAAATTGGGAATAGGGAATAAAATGAGGTTAAAAGTATAGTATATAATTATAGTATGTATTAAATTTATACTTTCTCTTTTAACGTAAAGGGTTATTCTATACTTATAGAAATATTTTAATATTTATTATGTCTAATCTCACGTATTATGAACTTAAGTACTGATGATAGAATACATGGTGGAGCGATGATTTATTCTCATTGTTAAGGTTCGTTTTGATGCATAATGTCAAGTCCATACTTTCGAAATATATAGTCGAAAAAGATCTGGCTCTTAGTAATCTTGTCGTATCTCTCTTTTGATGTATTTGCCTTAATTCTTTCCTACCCTGGTTTTCAAAAAATATATATGGAAACTGCTCAATAAAATTTCTCTTTTGTGAAACATATAGCTTAGAAGTAATCATTTATGCAATTACTATCATTGGTGATATAAACCACTTTTTACTGTTGTTTAGTTCATTGATATTAAATGAAAACTATGTTATTAACTATATTATTACTGCAAAACTATATTACTATTCGTAAAAGGTAGTACTCTAAGAATAACCTAATATTATAATTTATATCTCTTTGACATATCGTCTTCATGCAGATATATTGACAGATAGTACTTAAAAATTTTTATATTTTTAATTAGCAAGTATTATTCCAATTCATCAGATGAATCTTTCTTTCTATTGTACAGGAATATTTAAGAATCTTATTACTAATTTTAATTGAACTAATATCAGAATATTTTTTAAGAACCTCTTCAGTTTATAATCGAAATTTTTATGCTTCATTATCAAGTAGAACATAACCCATTATTTGAATGTTTATTGAAATAAGAAGCGTCAAATCGTGCCCTGAAATAATTCATTTAATCAATTTTCCTTAAGAACATCGGATTTTAATTTCCATTCCTTTAACTCTATCCCCATATTTTCCCATCGAAAAATACCTCTGCCATTTTGTTCTTGTGGAGTATCCAATAGTCTTTAAGTACATGAGAGATGTTCCCCTCAAGTGGGTTTTTCGGGAATAAATCCATCCACAGCCTATTTCCCCTTTCACCTTCCCTATCTTCAGGTTTGATGACGTTCCAACTTGGCATCAGTTTGGAAGAAGAGAAACTTTTTATTTTTTTTATATCCATGGTCAGCAAAAACGGGAATGAGAGCTTTTGAATGTGGTATGGGATTATTCCACGAGGAAGTGAGCACATTTCCGTGTGAAATTGGACCGTATGTTTATGATCGATAAATGAATTGGAACTCAATGAATTGAAGCATTTAGCATATATTTGAATTCTCATTAACTTTGGAATATGATAACTAAATGGAAAATGTAACAGGTTTAAAATATCTTTAGCGTGAACCAAAAAATATGAAGTATTTTTGATTTTCGATGGCATTGTTTCATTCTCGTAATCGATAAACTAAAGAAATTCGCTATTATTTAATTAACTTTTAAATTAGATTAACTGCATACATAAAGGATGAAATCAGTAAAATAGAATTAAGAATCGGTGAATATAACTTTACACGAGCTGGTGTTATGTGATTACGAGGGTTAAACGGAAAGAAAAAATGAAGGCATGAATAGGATTCGAACCCAGGTCCCCCAATATTCTGGTTGATATATTTTACGCACTTACTCTGGGTAATCATCCGGAAAGTGGAACAGCTGGATTTGAGTTCCAGTTATGCCGTTATTTTTCACTTCTGTTTAACCGTTGTAAATATAGTCGTCTAGAGCAATGATCAATAATTAGGGAGGGAGGTATGCAAAATGCGTTTCCCAGAATAGCTGAAACTATTAATTAATGGTAGTAATTTGAAAATGTGAGTTATTTTGAACTAAATTTATTCTATTTTTATTATCTTGGATTTCTAAGAATTAGCTAAGTAACTGAATCGGCTACATTATAAAGAAATTCATGAAATGAATGAGTAGTTAATTTTCAGCGTGATCCTATATAGGCGAGCCTTGATGTTGATTTTTGCGATACTAAAATATATGTATCTAGGGAGCGCAAATCAGATTAAGTAAACCATAATTGACTAAAATCAATGAGAAACTCTCTAGAGTTTACAATCTGACGGTGCTTAATATAGGCATGAGTAAATATTAAACTTAGCTTACTTGCGTTAACTTTTTAAAAGTTTCAAAATATAAAATATTTGATTAATTAAGTGAAAGTTATTTATTAAATTCATAAATATTTTAAACATTGAGTGTTATTTCAATATTTTTTTTAGAATCAAAGAGAACTTTGCTGAATAATAATTAAATATTTTCGAATAAGGTTTAAACTCATTTAAATGTTAGATAATTTTAATAAAATAAATGTTTAACCAAATCATTTAACCGTACATTTATTTTAATTTATTCTTTTAATCTTTGCCCACTTAGATTCATAACTCTCGGCTAATTCACATTTTAGAATTTTCAATCACCTTTCTTATCGAACAAACCCATCTTCAAAACATTCCTTTCATTCTTACCTCTCACTTCATAAAGATAAAGGTCCTTTCACTTACGAATCACTCAAAAGAGAACGATATACTCAACGCGATACGCTCAACCGTCCTCAATCGCACACACACAATGGAATCGATAGTCGTTCTTCTTCGATAGATCGATCCTATCGACATCAATCGATTCCTTTTTCCCTCCTTAATTGCTGCTTATCCATTCCAATTACGCCTTATTTCAGTTCTTTTGTTTCGATTCATAATGGAGTCTCGTTCCCCTTAAAAGAGAAAGCTATAGAACGATTTATCGATGTCCTCGAAGGGATTACGGTCCTAAGGGTTCTCGGGGACCCTTTTTCACGCCAAAGTTCCGGTCAAAAGGATCAAAAGAAAAGTCGCCATTGAGGGGCGCACACAAAGCACGTGTTCCCCTTCCGATAAATCTCCGCTAATTTATTTACTTTCGAAATAATGGCCGCTCTCTGTTTTATATGGCGTTCATCAAGGGTTTTCTTCATCGTCTGATTGCTCGAGTGGAAATCATTACGGGATTCCTTCCGCGAAGTATTAATTATCGAATGCGATGGAAATTAATGTGGCGATTTCCGACAATATTAGCGTTTAATGGTAGATGTTTTAGGAGTGGGAGCCTTTTTATAATTTATTTCTTTGATAGGAAAGAATGTAAGATTAATATCTTAAGGAGGGTTGGAGTCTTAAAAGAATCGAGTATCTTCTGTTTGGCTATAAATTTAAGTCTTATTGGTAGAAGAAATGGGTTGGTTATTTAAAACAAGTCACGAAGAACTGACTCAATTTTAAAGGATTTTATTACTGTTTCATGCGAAAGAATGATTCATTAACAAAATAATCCATGATCTGTCTTTTATCTGTACTGGTTTTAGAACTATAAACGTTTATATACGAGTTTTTCCTTAGGCATCGTATATAATTTTTATTAAAATGATTTTATGTATAGCCTTAACATATTTGTTCTCTTTTTAATAATTATTTACTTATTTATTATAAACACTGGCAACAATATATATAAACATTTTATTTTCTTATCTCTGTTGTCATATCCTTTCATCTCCTTGTGTATACAATATGCATTCTCTATTTTCTTTTCTTACTACAGTTCTCTTTCTATAGCGCTGTCATCTAGTTCTGTTTTCTTATTATGTCCTTTTTATTTAGAATTTTAGCTGAAATCGTCAATCAATTTCGTTAGTTTTTCAGACTACCTTACTTGTCGTTTTATAGCTAGTTTTTCCTCTAAGCTCTGAATTAGTTTATTTATCCGAAACTCCAATTTTTTTCTTTAATCGTAGACCCTCAAAACATTTTGTGTTTTACTCTTTTCGTGATATAATGTTAGATATAAGAAAAGGCATACTAATAACTCTTTTTCACAATCGATATACGTACTAGTGGGTCAGTGATTCATCCAGTTCCACCAAAGTCTAATATTAAGAAAAGATATATCGAGCAATTAAATTGTACTAATTCAAACCCCATCTCATCTAAAAAAACAGATCCATTATTACTCTTAATTTCTGTTTCATTTTGTGATTACAATTTTCGAAATCGTGGTCGAACGAGCATCATATCGTAGTCATAACAACGACACTTGTTTTGGAGTCTCGTTTGTGCTAAAAGCCAAACAGTAAACCATAAATCCATCTCTTCGTACCTGATGTGTCGCGAGCCTTTTCACAAACACCAACAAAGCTGCGTTGCCCATTCCTACGCTACCTCCGTATCGCCGAGTAATATAACCACCTCGTAACGTGATTTCATATCTTTACTCCCCCATGTTGAACATGTCACTCCAGCAGAGGGCTTTCAACATACCTTCATATATCTCGTGTTCCTTTCCACTCTCGTACTATTTAGCGGAGTTTTTGTTCGTTTTCGAGATTACGAGATATTTCGATTTATATACCAGATGTAAAATTAAAAGCCTTGTGCTTCCTTATTCCTTATTTTACTTATCGAAACTGGTTTTTAAAGTGATAGAGAAACAATGTGGAAGTACACTTGTGGCATTAATCTCTAGTCTAAGGAATCATTTTCCGTGAAATTTGATGGAATTATTTATCAAAACAATGCACGATGTTAAAATGATGTGAAATTGGCACGTTTATACGATGTCCCATTCAGGTTATAATGTTCTCATCAAAATTGCTAAGTATGCTGAATCCGTTACGTATGTTTTAAAAATAAATATACTTAATTACAGTTTTAACGAACATATTTTTAATCATCGCTATTTTTTATATCTTTCAGCATAAAATTACATTTATGGGCATTATGTACTAAAAATCAAAAAAATAATTCATTAATATGAAATCATTCAATTTAAAGGTACATTTTAAATGATTTTTTAAATATTTTTTCGCGTAAATGTATGTTTTTTCTTAATTAAACCATATAAATTTATTGGTTCTTGCTGAAAATCCATCAATTAATCATTTGAGTTTTCTCTGCATATTCTAGTCATAATCCTCCAGCTTTTACTCATATCTACCAAAATGAGGGACAAGGTCACAACTGAAAGGGATAAAATATGTTTGCATACTTCTCAAAAATAGTCTTTGATAAAATTAACCGTTAAAATAATTTCACTGTTACATTCTCTCTATTCCTACATTAATTACAATTTTTACGTAGGAAACTATCCTTATAAAACTATTCCTTATAATCATTAATTTCACAGCAATTTCCTATTGTTCTATTTTCCGTCAATGATCAAAAAACTTATATGTCATATTTATAACATTTCCATCATTCCGACATAGTACGAAGCGAAATTTCCCACAAATTTCATGCTTAATATAAATCCATTGTATGACGCACACTCGCGAGGAATTTCTTGCGAATCCCAACACCGTAAAAAAACAACAATCCAGTTCCACGTGTAAACGTTTTAGAATAAGAACTCGCCTCAGAATCCGGAAACATCGTCCTCAGCCGTTAATTAACCAATTCCTCCCGGAAAAAGAGATTTATCCCTCCGATGGAGGAATGCGTATAACGGAACCGATCCGAGTTATTTCGCTTAAGAAAGGGATCTTTCGGAATTCAGAATCTTTCTGCGACGATTTCTCTCCGACGAACGCTTATAACAGGAATGCCTCCTTCGCAGCCCCTCGCTCCTTTTCTGTTATTCTCGTAGGGTACTCTCGTTTCGACACCTCCGACACTTAGAGATGCAAAGAGAGGTGTTTTCCCTTTGAAGTGGCCGTTCCTTGGATACGACAGAGATAAGAGATTCTCTCGTGAAGAACTCCATTTTTCCTTTCTCTGCTCACGCACAATCCAAACGGAAGGGAGTGGGTCGTCTACATCCCATCCCAATCCAGAACTAGAAAGGTTCATCTTTTTTTCTTCCGCAGAAATCTTAATCCCGTTTTTGCTCGGGATACATTTTATTGTGATGTTTTAATTACCAATTAATTGTAATATTATAAATTATATTAATAAAATAATAGATTAATTATAAGAATAACATTGCTAATTAATAATATTGCTTTTATTAATTAGGATGAAATTTAGTCTATATAGACCACTCTTACGTTTAACCCCTATGGACGAACGCAAATACATCCCATTCCAGACAAGTTTCCGATCCGCCAGGACTCGAACCGGGGACCTTGAGATAACGAGCGATGGCACTCGTCCAGCTTAAGTAGCTTCATAAGTAGAGAAAGAAAGTCTTGTTCTCGTTACCACAGAATGACGCATTTGTTTGTATTAGATTATTTAGAAATAGAGCCCGCTACATGGATGATTTCATTTCTGTTCAAATTGATATTGAATCAGGATTTATGTAGTTTTTCCTCTAAGAAATATATTTCTACTCTTCTATATGTTTCTTTTTTTAGGCATATACAAGTTTTAGCAGTCATTTGTATAGTTTATTATGTTTCAGGGTTATTTCATTGAGTAGATTTTGTCTTGGAACATTGGTTAACAATATATATTTGACTATGGCGATATTTACCATGTATCTCAGTATTTAAATCAGTTCATGAGAGTTCCTTAGACAAGCTATGAATACATTTATGTTATGCTATGTATTTATTATCAATTCTGTTTATTTTATATTTTAAGTATAGTGTAGTATACATGTAAACCATTATACCGTTTTCTTCCTCATCTTTGTACTAATACCAGGCTATATTTACATCTGTTTGTTAAGTTTTTTGTACTAGTATAAGAGGATTGGAAAAGAAGTATATGTTAAACCATAATTTCGAGTTCAAAGCAGTGTGTTCTGTCACTTCATAAAAATATCGAGCAACTAGATTTTGCAAGCTTCAGACCAAAAACATCAAATTGGAAACAAATTCTTACTCAAAGAATATTCCATTCACGGACGGACTTCTTTTGAAATTCGGATTCAATCCTGCTTTCGCAAAATACGACACATTCCCATTTGCGCTCGTCCCATTCGTACTTTCCTAAGGGCGTCACTTTGCTACGAACACAATTTCTCAACAGCCTCCCTTCAGGGCTCCTATTTTGATAAAAGTGCCATCTATGGGCCATACTTCGATACGCGAGATTGATGACTCACCCCAAAGAGGCGACATCTTCCGAAATAGCTAAAAGGTCCTTTTCCTCTCCCGTCCCAACTATCGGACGTCTGTGAAAGTTTTTAGTGACTTTGCATCAACACCCGTGTCCCAATGGTTATCGATCTTTCCTTTTCACTCGATACACGGCTCTCTTACGAGGCGATTTCCGGCGAATTCCGTTGGAGGACCAAGGAGTCCGTCCGTTACGCTAAGAATCACTTTCATGGACGATAAAGTGAGATTCGGAACATGAATCCTAGTGCGCAAGATACACGAGAATCTTGTATAAACTTCGGGTGTAGTTATGTGAATGTAGAATGATTATTAAATGGTATTTTTTGTAAATCAGGTAGCTCTACACCTTCAAAATGTAATTGAATATTATCTTGAAATATTCTGAAATACATATTGTGCGTGCACGATTTACGTAAATTAAATGATATCATTATATCTATTTACTCGTAAAGTACAATGATATTATTATCAATGTATTCACCAAATAGCGTGTAAGTTTTGGGAACTCTACAGCTTAAAGATCGCACTAAATGATTTTTGAAATATTTTCATGTACGATTTAAATTATGATGATATCGTAATCAATGAATTCAACAAAAAGTTAGTAAGTTTTGAAGGAAACCATTGTAGAAATATTAATTCGTACGCTTAAAAATATTGTAAGTTATCGTAAAATATTTTTACTTTATTAGAGGCAGTCCTTAAAGGAAAATATGGACTTATTCTTTATTCCTTTTCTAAGTAATTGAAATTTGGAAAAGCCTATTTTCTCTCTCCAGTTTGAAACCTTTTGGAAAGGATTAAAGGAGCAATCTAGATGTATTTTTCCTTTCCAGAATGTCTGCGCTAACGTATTTTGCGATATTAATTCTATATTACTTATTTTATTTCCTGATCGCTCCTACTGAATATTATAGAATTTAGCGAACATATCAATGAAACCTATAGAATTTCAAATTTAATACGAAAATACATAACATACTCTATACCAGTACGTCCTCCCTATACTTCTCTATTCCAGTTTCCATAACTTTTATCTTATACAATCCTAATATTGGTTATAAATTATGGGAAAAACTTTTAACTAAACTTATGACACTTTTGCATTGTTGATGAGGATGTCTAGCATTTTATTAAAAGAAAAAACTTCTTCTCGGAGACGGATATGATATATCCTTAAATTTCCAGAAACGTGAAGTATTGCTTGAGATATTCACACGCCTGCATCTCAGGAATTATGGCTCTAGATTTCAATACTCGTGTGCAAATTCGAAGGCAACCGAAAGAAACATATTTTATTCCGTTAACCGCTATAAAGATTTCCTTTAGAGGAAGAAGTTTTCCATCACGCGTAGCAAAATTTTTCAAATCTCATCCCGTGCATATCTATTCACGGGAAAGGCTTATTCCTTATGTAGAAAAGGCGTGTTGCTATTCAAGTCTTCAGGATTCTCTACTTTTACGGAACATTCAAGGCGCTGCGTTCCAAATTTCTTCACTGCAATTTCAGCTCATTGAAATCCGATATTTTCTGTCGCACTCATATTTTTGCTCGTAAATTAATTGCCAACCGAAGTTTCTATGATATGTTGGTTATTAAGAAAAAGCCCAACGTGCCAGGAAGACGTAAATTTTATTATAATATTAGTGCTATGATATAATCACTCATTAACGTTTCTAATTCCACAAATATATAATAAAATATCTGTTTCTTCAAGATTTATATAAATTCTTTTATGTTCCAATTATTTAAATAATAATACAAAAATTTGCAGACGAATTCCAATAATTACTTATAAATAGATTATTCACTAAATTATATGAATTATACTATACGTCCACCAATATATTTTAAGTTAATTATAAACAGTCCAAATCCTAAATTACAGTTAGCGCGTTGATTTGATTCTTTGTTGCTTACGTGTAATTAACAATGGAATAAACAAAACGATATTTCGTTTGAAAGCGTTCACATTTGTTTGCTAAAGCTAATAGTTTTTTTTTATGAAACTGTGTTGCAAATTATTTTTCTAAATTGAATTTTCGCTAAATTGTAATTATTCAATTTTTTATAGTAATTATGTCTCGTGTTAAAATATTTCTTCCTTACCCGAAAGCTTAAAATCAAACTATTTTTATACGGATATCAAATAATGCTTTAATTACTATAAACATTAAAATTTGACTCATACTCATTAATTGGAGATAAATTAGATTAATTGACTCTAAATATATAGGTTATTAAATATAATTGACGACAGCGATTTGTAGATAATACATTTAATTAATTAACGAATTTTATGACAATTGCATCAGATAATTAATCGTCTGTGAAGTAATAAATAATGAAGAATTATACGTAATTATATGAGTCAATCAATAATATTATTAACTTTCCATTGTTTCAATGATAATTGCGAGATTTAATCCAATGTTTAATCGTAAACATATAATATTAGGGGATATTAATTAGAGCTAGCTTTAATTGACAAATACGTAACTTTAATCGCATAAAAATTAAATTAGCATCGACAAAAAAGTGCTGATAATATTTAAAAATTGGATATCAAAATTTGCGCCTATATATATTCGCGATATAAATATATTTCGCGTAATATTCCCGGTACGTAACTTTCGTGCCAAAATTGACCTTGGCTCAGAGACTACTAATTGTGGGTAGTGAGCACATAATATCTGGATGGCAGTCCGGGACACGAAGTACTTCCACAGAGTGTGACTTTATGGCACAAGTGGCTGAATGACCTCATTCATCTGAAGCAATCCAAATATTACCTTTTCGACCCTAAAATGGAGATTTGCCCGAAATCCCTTTATCCATCCGAACGGGGAAAATCCTTGCCCGGAGCAACGATCCGCAGCAAAGAAAACGTGCCAATCAATCGGCCATTGGACACCGAGGTCCATTAACGCCGTTCAATCCTTCCCAACGGTCTCCACCAATCAGCTTCGTTCTTCTCATTTCGAAATTAATACACGTTACGGGAATATAAAATATATACCGAAATTCGGCTCGTCTCTCTCTATACATAAAATAAGTGTCAGCTTTATCGATTCGTAGAATTTGCCAAGTGTCATAGGGAATTCGGAAATCGATGCCAATCTATAAAAGCTATCGATACGATACGTAACATTAAAGGAAAAGGATAATTATTTTTTCGTGTCCCATTAAAGTAAGTGTTTTGAAAAGATAAACTGCATATCGCTTTAGGAGATATATGTTGAGGGATTTTTCTTGTCTAAAGACTCAATTCCGTTTAAAATCCCACTTCGTGAATGTTTGTTTTCAAACAAATATCCCAGGTCTTAAACAGTATAATAATTCGGTTTTTATCTAAATTTTCTGTTATTAACAATAGTATACAATTAACATAATTGAATTCATATTTATAAATTTTTCGCAAATTTTTTAAATTTACATTAGGAAACATCGTAAATAAAATAACGTAATATTTACCTAATAAATCAACAGTACATTTATTGGTTAAGAAAACGTTTATCGGTTAAGAATACTTTCATTAACAAAGGAAATAGCTCTCTGCGTATTTCAATTAAATGAATTGCTTCATATACACTCGAATATTCAAAATCCAACATTTATTGATAATTTTGAAAAACTTTAACTGAATTACATCGCTTTAATTTTCATTCAGTTTGAACTCCTTTTTCACATTTCACTCCCACACGTTTTCATGACGATACCGTTCCGATAAAAGTTCCGGTAAAAGAGTGAGTTTATTGAGAACTGAAATCAGAAAACTAAAATTTATTTTACATCGTTCCTTTGCATTTCATTCCATTACTGAACAACAAACTGAATCACGAATATGATATTTTTGTAATATTTATATTTCCACTTCGGACTTTGATTTGTTTTTCGCATCGTTAGATTAAATTCCAATTGATCGCATTATAAGTGGAATGCATTCATTGAAAACGTATGATTCGAGAACGAAACGGGGAGATATACTTTTTATTAGCAGAGGACGAAATGAAATAACAATGTTCTCATGAAGGCGTTAAATCAAATATTCCTACTTTGTTTCCTCTGAAACTATTTATTACCTGCTTTTTATTTATTTTTATAAAAAACTAACACTTTGTACATGTGATATATGCGTATACTCGCATATAGTGTCATAGTTAGATTGTGAATAACATGGTTAAAGTTTATTGCCCACTTCCTGTCATTGATAATAATAAATATATTTAGGTAAACAATTTAGTTTTATATTGCAGTTTTGTTAATATTTAAAGCATATATTCTCTCCCATTATCACTGAATTTTAATGCATGCTTTATCTAAAGAAGATATATACACTGGGAAACACTATTTAATGTTCTGAGCAAGTAAACAGTGATAGTACAATAAAGCAGATATTTTTAGATAATAGTAAATATTAGATTGAAATAAATTATTGTTTATTTAAATTATCGCACTTAATATAAATTCAAACAGGGTCATTTCCAAAAATATGCAGAGAATTTAATATAATTACCAATTTTTGACGAATGTAATCAAATCATAAAAAACACTAAATAGCATAAAAATATATATTTAAAACTCTAACATTGATGTTGTATAATGTATAGAATTAGTGAAGGTGATCTTTTAATTATTAACCAATGGAAATGGGATATATTTTAGAAATAACCTTTACTATGGAAGTCTGAATATTCTCTCCTGAGAGAATTTAGTGTTTTTATTGAGTACTATTTATCCGATATATCACCGTTTCTCCATGGATACTTCATAAAGTAACTAAGCGACTATTTAGAGAGAGACCATAACCTACCTTAGAGTTCTCCCTAACAACCCACTCTGCATTGGGATCGTTCATCCTAATCACGCATTGAATGCGTCCATAATCCACGTGCCAGATGATTTATTCTTTCTTATTGAAATTTGAGGACTATTTAGGTCAATCTTCGCACATTTAGATGAAAATTTCGGCGACGTTCATAAACGCGATTATGGCCGTGAATCGAGGCAATGGCCTATCCTCACGGTTCGTGCAGATTCACCTGAATAGTGCAGAGGATTGAATGGAAGGCTACTGGTGCGCCTTCAAGGGGATAATCCCGAGCCAAGAGGAGCTTTTGAAAATACATTTGCTCTGGAATTTCCAATCAACGAACTTCGTAGCGTACTAAGAATGCTCCCAAAAAAGACTTGGATTAATTTAATTTTTTGTGCCTTTTGCATCGATATTTCAATTATAAATTATATTGTGTTGTTTTGATTAGAATAAATTAATTATTTTTTAGAAATGTGCTTTTTTGAATAGTATTTTTTCTTGTCAGAATAACACGTTTTATCTAAGAAAATTGCAGATTTTAAAGTTATATAGTAATTTATAGTGAGTAAGTTATAGTGTAATTTTGTTCTCAATTATTCTAAATAAAATAATCGAATTATTTATAAAAATATCATACGTTACTGAGGAAACAATCAATATACTTAAAAATCGTTGTGTTATTAGAGTTGACACAATGCTTGTGATGAATAAAAGATTTTTACGTATCGAAATACATCTCTCCTATTTGAATAAAGTTCTCCTTGATTAGTAGAATATTAAAAAGCAATAAAAAAGAACGAAACCTTGAATATGGTAAATTGAAATTGAATTGTTTATTATTCACCCTTTATGTATTCTATTTTCGTTCACTTTACTGTGTACCAGAAAATTTAATATTTTAACGACATTAAAGACTCAGTTTGTTTCGATTCCCTAGGTAACGTCAGTTACACATTAGCACATTTGATATTTGACTTGGCTTTCTCAGAATTTCTTCTTTTTCATATATGCATAAATATATTGAAGTTTTAATTTCCGTGAAATAATAAAATGACCCGTAAAACATTCATTTGTATACGTAAAGTCGTGTTTAGGTTAGCGAAAGAAGAATTTACATTAAAATCTTTCGGGGTCATCTGAGCCATCTATCAGTTTCACGCTTTCACATAGATGAGTTTTCGAAACCACTCTACTTTCACAAATAAACAACTTTCGGGTATAAGGCGCCAGGATCTCTCCATGGGCAAAACGTAAGTAAACATTCGGTAAACTTTTGGAATTTCTCGTTATGACCTGGATAACGCCTGAAAGCACTGCAAGAGAAACTATCCAGGTTGTAATAACGAAGTTTAAAGTGCATCCTTTTTACGTTACGTTGCGTTTTTATTAACTCTGGATATAATCTTTGAAGTTTAAACTCCTAAAATTTTTGCAATATACCTAAGTCTTCCAAGTATTTTTGCTAAAATTATTTTTTATCGAGAAGGGTAATACAATTCTATACATGGTTCATTATTTGTGAGGTATGACTATCGAAATACTTTATTTAAAAAAAGATGAACATTCACTTCTCTATCCAAATTGTTAAACCGTGTTCATTTAGAAATATTCTTCTTTTGAAGAGTATATTTTTATGTTGAATTTTTATGCATCAAATATCTCCCAATTTAAGAGCTCAAATAGATATGAATTGCTTTCTATTTTAAGCTTCCATTGTAAAATTTTATCCAGTCATTTAAGTTTAATAATTTACCTTCTTCTACATTGTCTAAAATATCATTCGGTTTATGCATGACCCTGATTGAATATATACCGATAATATAATATATATTGATAATACGTTAATAATTGAACTAAAATTATAAATGCATAACTAAGTTAAAATTGATCATATTCACTTTTACTCTATATTCTCTGCATTCATATTTTCGTTGAATATACTTAAATATATACTTAATGAAATACGTAAATTAGCAGGCAGAATTCATCCACCTATTAATCTATAAAATTCTATAAAGTAGTTTAAATTTTGAATTTAACAAAACAAATCACTCATTGATTTTGACTTTAATTCAAATATTTTTAAAAATTTCTCACTTCTCCATCTGTTGTGTTAATTTAAAACCTTAAAATCTTATGTTGATCAAATTAAAATAATTGATTTTTCTTGCATTGTCTTATTTTTCATCCTATATATAAAAAGAAATATATGGAATTTGGTAAGAGGTGCAACCTTTTCTAATACCTTCACGTAAAACCATACCACTTACAGAGTGATTTGAATGGGGCCACGATATATCTTGAACGACGAGCATGCAAACGAGACGTTTAATTAATGCATGTATTTCAGTCTCGGGAATCGACTGTTTGTAACCTCTTCCTATAACTCCTTCGGTTGAGTGTCCTCCTCGCATGGCCTCCCTCTAATGGAGGACCTAATTCCAGTTCGCGACGTAATTCAACAAAAGAACCAATGCACACTTGGTTACGGACCGATTCTAGGTGCATTTTCGTTACGCGAATACCTTAGTTGAGGTGAGCGTTGGTAGTGAGAACTTGAGGATCACCCTACCGGCGATGTTCGTAATTGCAGAAGGCCATTTCATTAGAATGAACTGAATAATCACCCTTAGCAACGTGGGAAGAAATTACGATTCCAGTTGCTAGGAGCTGAAAGCATAAGAGCACCTGATTGGGCATTAGTGGGCATTATACCTCTATCGCTTGCGTACCACTCTATCGTTTTCTGTTCTAACTATTGAAATAATATCTCACCCAAATCAATAACCTAGCATAGAATACTTATAAAATGCATTAAAATAAAAGAAGGAATTAAGAATTTTGAAGTAGGACTCGGCCGACATTCGCACGGTTCAGCAACAGCAGGTGTTACACAGGGTATCTGTATAGGCCCACCGAGCTATTGCACCGTCGAGTATAAGGATTGCGACTCTAGAATCCTGAGATCAGGGAATGTCCACCCCGAAATCCTGGGACTAGATTGCAGGGAATCCTGAGATTTCGGAAATCCACGATTCATTTAACAGGTGTTGCTGAGAAACACTTCCTTTTGTCCGTCTCAGAGGTTGGGATTTGGAGGACATATGTAATTCCTTGCGTCGTTTTGTACCAATGGATAAGTCTTTTTGCTTCCTAAAAGTACTGGTGGAAACCTAGAACCGTGGGAAGTCTAGAAGAACAAATAATTTACAACGTTATATTCAAAGAGTCTTATCATATGAAACATTTTCTTTTGACGTTTGCTTTTACTTTAGTGATTCTTTTTGAATATATATGATGTACTTAAATATATATTCCTCTATCAAATCTTGAGATTGTATTTCTTTTATAAACTGTTCTTTCTTATTAAGAGAGTATTTCAAAATCGAATCCTTTATTTCAATTTCAAAATCAATCAGCTTTATGTGGACCAAACGCTAATAATTGTGGAAATATTTCATTCATAAGGTTTATCGAAACTTAGCATTCACTATGCTTCAATTGGAAAGAAAGTTCATGGACAGATATTTCTTATAATAAGAAATACATAATAATATAGCATCAATAGTATTATTTTGTACGACAAAACCTAAAAAATTTGAATTTTTGATGAATTTTACATTTAAAGACCATAAAAATCCTACATCATTCTACAAGAAATATTGAATATTTCAAGGATATATATTTATGCGTTCGGAAAAAAAATATTGAAATTCAAGTAAACTATTCGTATAGTATTATAGAGTGAGCTTACTTCCAATTGCGAGAGTGTATAGTTTTTAATTTCATTTTAATCTGATTTCATATATACATAGGCATCATAGGTACATATACTTCATCAAACCTTTACGGCGACACTTTCGGTAAAAAAAATTAAAAATGAAATACGTACACGGAGCGTAATTAGCGAGGCTCTAAAGGAGAAATGATACCGGTGAGCATCTCTTATGAACGAACCACCCGAGCATTTCGGAATTCTTTTTTTTTTCTTCATCTTAGCGGATTATTCTCGGCCGTAAGTCTTCAGTCTCCTCTGGAATATTTCTCCGATGAGATTAGTGAATAAATCAGCGCACAAAGTAACTTTTCATCGCGGGATTACTCTAATTGGCGCCTTCTTTTCTTCTCCCCCTCAAATCCGCCATTAAATTAAGGCAGGAATAATTCATGGGCGTGCGAGCTGAAGGTAATCGCGGGCACGTAACCAACGGTAACGAGGCTCCTGAAGAGATAGACACTTGAGCACGCTTTGCCGAGAAACGCCACTCGTAGCCCTAAGACGTGTGAGTAGAAGCACTTGGATAAATATTGCGGAAACACAACCTTCCGGGACAATGGGTTTAAAGTTACGTGGATCTTTGTTTGGCCATCTTACACTTCGGACTAGAAAAACACTTTGCGGTGGATACGAGGTTGTGACCTCTTACGATTACCTCGTAAGTGCACGCGGAGAATTCTAACGCCTAAAAGCATGGATTTGATTAGGAGGAGATTTAATTACTGCCTAACACAATGGTTAATCTGGCTAATCTGTAGGAGAATTGGTGTTGGAAAGTGAAACTTAATACTCTTGTTCTCAGTCAGTCAGTCTTGGATGTAAGTTGATGAATAAATAGCTCTTTGCTATCAGATTATATCCATAATGTGTCTGTAATAGACTTAAGTGGTGTTATGAAATGCATTGAACATTTATAATGGTCCTAACCCTTTTAAAAAACATATAAATTATGCGATAGGGCAAACATAATAAGTGCTAGAAACCAAATATATTTCAAGATTATAGGATGCCAAACACTCATATATTAATATGTTGTGTATACGTATAATTTACTAGGGTACATCATGAAGTACCATCTAAAACTTCCGGTACTTTAAGTCACGAATTTTCTATTCTAGCTTATAAAATAAATTCGACTTTGTAATAGCAAGACTGTTGGATTGAGTATAACAAAGTAACTCCACAGTTGTTTATGACTTTTGGGTTTTACGATGTGTATAAGGTGTTAGGTATTGAAATAAATCTGTATGGATATCATTCATTACTGCCTAGAATGGTTGCAATTATGTATTATTTTTAAGCAATCCTTTCGAAGCCCATTCATAGAGTTATACCATAAATATTGTAATGCATCAAGGACATACAAATTATGCTGTAAAATGCAAACTGCATTAAGTAAACATGATTCCTTATATCTTATACTATAAGGAATTCACTTTATTCACGTCATGTTATTAATTGGATAGAGAAACCTAGGTATATAAACCTAGTTATTGTTTGTTCTCAATATATTTTACTGATATAATACAAGTTTTTTGTACCAGAGATTATAAAATTTCCGCTTGAATTTCTATATATTTCAGATACTTTACCACACTAAACCACAAAAAACCTACTAAATCATCTGTCAAAATTCAGTAACAGAATATTGGAGATCTCTAGAACGTCTTATATACCTCCATTAAATATTCAAATGAGGAAAAGGTTAAAAAAGCACCGAGTCAAATCTCGTACTTATATCCACTCATTGGAACAAACCATTTAAGTAGGTACTGTAGGATACTACTCTAAAATAATCATAAAACGAATCTGTTACTTCACAATTATAAACAACTCATAAAGGTACTACAGTTAAAAATTAACAGTAGAGTGGAAAACATCAAGTAGGGAAAAGTAGTCTTTTGAAATATATTGTCATAAATTTCAAAGAGAGAATGTGTGCTTGACCGTGATTAAAGGAAAGAGCTTTTAATTTTGCCCTGACTTGAACCTTAATCAGGTAACATTAAACTCTTTTATGAAACAGTGGTAGCATCAACTTATCCAAGCACAGAGTGGGGCATCATGAGATTTTCTAATTTTTGCGAAATGACTATGAGCGTATTTATTAGTTGACTTTTAATTAAGATGAGGGCGAATGAAGAAGATCAAATAAAGTTAATTGGTACATTTACTTTATGAGTCAACCGGGAAACCCTTTGATCTATAGGTCAGTTTTGATGTAGTTATTTTAAAAATGAATTAAAAATCTTGCAGTGTGCCTGTTTATTTAAGTAAATTCAAATTAATTTTCACAAAAACTATATTTAAAATTAAAGAAGTATTCTGTAATAGCTTCATAAATGTGGTTTTTTGAGGTTCATTTATTATCTTTGAAAATCCTAAACTCTTCCTTGTTTTGTATTTAAAATGGCGATTTTAATGTAATTTACTGTTTATGATAACCTATCTCTATTGTTACTCTTATTTCACAAAACATTTTCAGAATAAAACGATAATTCATCGACATGGTTAAAAAGGGGCATCTTCTTTGTGTACACCATCATTATCTATCTCAGAATGACTGTTTGAAATCCGTTTACCAGATTATCCAGTTTTCAGATTGAAATTTCAAGGTTGCCTTGACAATGAAAATATAAATAAACTACTGACAACATTGGTGCAAGTAAATAACACCATAAAAATTAAACCATACAAAAAATCGTCAAATTTATTTCAAATAATATGATGATACTCAGGGAAATATTTTTAATAGCCGCATTTAATTGAAAATGAGATTATGAAAGGCTCTCAAACGTAATAGATGGTAATCCAGTGTGAAAGAAATGTTTTCTATTTCAAAATAGAAGACTTGAGCATTAGATTTAGTATCTTAAAAGAAAAATTTCATTGAATATTTCGAAATATTACATATTTGTTTTTGGAAAAACCTCCATCATCAAACAGTACGCTAAGATTATACGACTTTTTAGGAAATTTAATTAGATTACGTAATGAATTACAATGACTCGGCTCGCTAAAATATACTTTAAATGAAGGGAAAAATAAACGAACGACTGAATACTTTATATACAAACGCATTGTTTAGAAAACGCATTTCTACCGGATAATCTTAATTTCGTCCTCATTACAGTGTCATAATTCCATTCAGTTTGGGAGGGGTGGAAACCTTTTGCCAAAGCTTCTCTTCAGAGGGTGTGACGGAGTTAAAATAACAAAGGATTCTACGAACGGCAAAGTTGCTTATTGAAGGCGTACCAAACTCACGGAGGAGAGCAACAGCTTCCTCGAAATACACTCTACGTAAACTAATAAAAAGTTTCTGTCGCATAAAGCGGAAAATTCATTTTTCCCGTCGGAGTTTATGGAGTTCCTGAAGAAGTTAATTGTTCATCACTCTCTTCTTCTTTAGGACGATCCATTTAAAACTAAGATCATTACAACGAAGTCTCTCTTACTTTCAGAGGAGAGTTTCGTAAATGATTTAAAAGGACGGGAAAGTGGAATTGCTTTAAATTACGTAACCAAATGCAGTTCGTGAGTTATTCTTGAAAATACGGGAAGAAGGCTTCTTCTCGGAGGTTATGAATGACTTTGTTCATTTTTATTCACTTGCGGGAGGAATTCTGAGCTCAAAAAAGAGCTCTTTCGAGAAGAAACAAATGCTACGCGATTATCAATTAATTAACTATTATTAAGTCAAGAGTCGTAAACGTTGACCAACGAAACCTTGCATCTGATTCATAAGTAATTGAAATTAAACACTTTAACTATTTTTTCTTCTCTATTATCACCAGTTTTTGTGGTCGGAGGTTAGAAGATAGAAATTATTAACTCCTTCAGAGTACTTGTTCAATTAAATTTATGAATTTTAATTCATGAGTGCCTAAGAATAGTTATTAGTATAAAAGTAGTATAAAAGTATAACTTTTTATCGCATTTTCTCTTATATTCAAATATATTACCCTGTATAGATGCATTTAGTTGCTTAATTTATATTTGTGATGTATTACGAAGAGTTAATTATTCCTTAATTTTAGTATACATTAACCTTCTTTTGGTTGTATCCATCAAAGCATTTGAATAGTTTTACTTGGATTATATTTTGATAACTTAGATTGTAATATAATAAGGTAGCAGAATACAAGTGATTTTCTCGTATAGCTATGTCTATTCCTTATATGTATGCATAATTTTTGGTGTATAGGTTGTCACAGGTTGAACATAAGTTGTAGATTACTTGTTTATAGTTTCCTCTGGATACGAAATAATTTAAATCAATTTATAACATTTAATTATAAAGCATGGGAAAAGTAATGAGAATGAATTATTGGTTCTTATATAGACTCAAGCTTACGATGGTTCCGATTTTATCACATTGATTATGATATTTCAGTGGTTTATGGGCGTTTAATTCCGAAGAAATTCTACTTTAAATCCAAGTTAAATAGATAGTTTTGAGCATAATAAAGTTACTGCATATCATGAATAAAAGGATTATAATCTGTGATGATCGTATTTATTTGGTGGCGAATCCAAATCTTTTATGTGTCAATTTCGTCGAAGTTATAATTCAAACTCACCAAATATCATTGTAATTACGCACCAATCGTGAATATCATTCCCTTAAATCGTCGCGTAGCACCATCTAGCAGCAAGGTGAGGAACTTTTAAGGGAGCCGAAGTCTCCGTGGTGGGAGGAAAATGTTGTGGATGGAGAAGTAATCTATAAGGAAAATTGAAATGGTTATTTTAAATATCATACTTCTGAAAAAAATTATATACCTTAACATTTTTTAATATAATGTTACCATTTATTAGTATGAACCTTCTTCTTCTAGAATTACACTGTTTTTAACAAAATTAGAACTTTAGGATTCGTCAATGCATTGGAAATATACCTTAGAAATTAAATATTATTTTATCAAATAAATATCCATATAACAGGATTTTTTCTCAAGACTCGGTATTACGTAGAATGAAAACTTCGAAAGAATCCAATTAAAAGATAAGAATGATACGTTAAGAGCTAATTTTCATGCAATCTTTGACGAAAAATTTAGACAAAACATACATTAGATAACTCATCGTCATTCAACATTATTAAAGTTTTATTTATAACGTTTTTATAACATTTAATAGTATATTAAAAGGTTAACTTTCGTCCTTTCTGACAAAAATCTTTCCTTAAAGTACAGGAATGAATATAAAACATTTTAATTAACGTAGACTTACCATGGTAACCGTTATACACACTACTTATTATGGCCGAACCATTAAAACCAAAATGCGAGATGCAACCACTGGGAGCTCTAACCCAACACATATCTCAGATACAGGTCAAGAGACAAGAGAGTGTTTACGAACACTCTTTGGGCACCAGATGAGACTCTCGTGGTCCATTCCCTCAGACGGAAACAATTACCCACAATCCATCTCGGTTGCTACTCCCCCGTTCTCCCTCACAGTTCCCTCCTTTTAAAATATGCTGCCATTCTGAGATACGAAACATAGTACATCGTTCGCTTCTCTTGACGGATATTATTATGTTATCTCCTTTTTAAAAGGATAGTTTTAAAATTTGCTTTTTATAATTCATTTTGTCATTTTTAAGTCCTCCTTAAATTTTATTTTGTTACGTATAACCCGTTTACTATCGTGTAACTATTTGCTATCCATCTTATTAACTATCGTTCAGGTATATTCTTATATAATATACACCAAAATACATATATATTATATGGTATATACCTGAAATATATCATTTCTTACTTCATAAGCATAACCCGTTTGCTATCATATAATTATTTACTATCCAGCTAATCGTTATTCAAATTTAATTTCATGTAATTTATCAGGTCATACTTTATACGTACAAACCGTTTACGTTTAACGTAAGAATTTATTATTCGTGTAATCTATCAATCTAAAAGTATAATTGTAAGACGTTTGACAATCGCAAAGATATTATAATCACTGGTAAACTGGCTATATAAATATAAAAATAATTAAAAGCACTCATATGGACTGGTAATTATAATTCTTTATGTAATTTATATAATCAATATCCTAAAATTGATCCTATACTATTACTATATAGTCCAATTAAAAATAGTTGAAACTCACATGGACTGGTAATTATGATTCTTACACCCTATAATTGATCCTATAATATTACTATATAGTCTTTAGATCAGTTATAAGATCTCTTTACTAATTCTCGTCTCGGAGGAACGCTTAAATATTAATTTGAGGGCTAATATATATATGAGGAGTGCTTGATGGATACCTTAAGCGATGTGTGGCGTCCGGAAGTAGCTAACGTACTGAGCGTGAACGCTTTTGGGAAAAGAAAGACGGAAGTGAAATGGATTTTTGATGAGCAGCGTAAGCCTCGTGAGTTTTTTCTCTTATTATCCGAGTGATGCAGACATCTCGTCGAACTAAATTATGCAGCATCGTAAGGGCTTGAGGTATGTTCCTGGGATCCACGTGCAGGGGAAATTTTTAAATAATCTGAGATTAATATTGTGAAGAAATGGAGCTTAATTTACACAGTTATTGGATTTATGCATGTTATGAAGTATTGATGAGCACAGAAATTCAAAGCTTTAATTCTGAAATTTGTTGTGGTTTTAACTCAAAATTTTGCTGTCTTCTTCTATTGATGCTTTAAATACATTATTATATTTATTACCTCAAATATAACATCATGTAACGATGAGGTCCCGGATTCAAATCCCGATTGAGGAGGAAATTTTCCTCTTAGGCCGTGGATATTTGTGAATGCCCGATGTTAAGTTTAGAACCACACGAAGTAATTTTCCAGAAATTGGATGTTTGTGAGGCCTTTATAAATAAATAAATAAATTATTGCCATCAATGCAACGTTCCAGCGAGTGTTTTCGGTATAAAGTTACTGAGAAGGTTTGGATGGACAGCAAAGCTTTTAATAGTATAGAAGATTCCATTATAAAAGCTATTTGTTGAGTCGTTTCTTTGTGGAAGCACATTTCAGAGCCTAATGTAGAAATGAAACACTTGGTTTACTTCCACACAATTCAAAAAATAATTTGTATAGTATGTATATATGTAGTGAACCAAGTGGGTCATTTTTACATTAGGCTAGGAACCTATGGAGTTAAGAGTTTGGCCTTATTTCTTTCATAAAATTACTTACGTAAATATTTTTGAATATTGCTTAAAAAACCCTATAAGTTCTACAAATATATATACTCTACCGTTGATTTATTTTTATACCAGCACATTTGTTCATTTTCCGACTCAGGAATTAATATCTGCTTATTCAGCGAAAGTTGGGGCTCTGGAAGCATTGTTCTGCGGTGGATAACTTTTAACACTGATAAACATCCGTTCCAAAGTTTCGAGGCTTTGCATTCATCAATAGTGTTTACTCCCACCGTGGTCTCAAGGCCCTACATTCACTCCGCCTCACGTGCATAGCTGACATATTTTTCGCGAAGAAGAACGGATACTTGTACGAGCTCAAAGGTTTGGAAACTGGAACATTTAAAATGTATGCGGTTATGAAGATAGATTTGTGAGATTATGGCGAGTTTGCTATTTTATAATCATACGTTCGTACTTATATCTTACTGAATCATCCGTATGTTATTCCGTATAAAATGTTTCCATTGTTGTCAACGAGATGAAAACTTATTATCAACAAAGAAACCTTCGTCCAATTCCAATGCATCTGTAGAATTTAAATTCTTAAAGTAAGCCTGAGTAAGATTATGTAGTGGAATAAAGAAAAGTGTTTTTCTACTAGTAAAATAACGATATGCTGTATTAGTATATTATTCAACTATGAATTTTTTCGATCAAATCAGGGCTGCTTTTACTTTTCATTGCAATCCCGAATAATCTATTATATCTCTTGCGAAAAATTAACCGACCCATATGAGATGTTTATAACTGAGTTCGTTAATAAGTAGAACCATAATAACTTCTAATTTAGCCTCCTGAGTCTGTGATTTTGAAATTTAGGAAAGTGATTATATATTCTCCAAAAAAAGGTTGTTAGAAATATTTAGTAGACCTACATGGATTTCAAATTTTCGAGTCATTTAAAGAATAACTAATTATTTTTAGTTAATAATTTGAATAATTGTCTTTATTTTAATCATATTTTATTGAAAAGAATATCAAATATATATTCTGTATATTTCTAAAGAATATCAAGTGAATGTATTCGAATGAATTTCGGTAAATAATTGATGAAAGAAAGTTGTGTTGAATATAATGGATGTATGATAAACATTGAGAATATTAAAGTGTCTATCAGTTATGGAAATTATCGTTTAGGAACGCAATACTATTGAAATCAATTAAGAGTTTGAATCATACTCTGAAGTGGTCTACCTTATTTTTCTTTAATATTTGAACAATAACATATTTTCATTTTTTTAAATTCAGCTCCCCTAGTTGCTCTTTAATTAACGAACGACTGTTATATTTCTTCGAAATAGTTCACTTAACCCTTTAATGTGACAATTGAGTCCGTAAATATTCGCTTTGGTGGTTTGACTTTGGCTCAAGGGCTAGGCAAAAACGGTTAAAAGCATATTAACAAACTACAACTGATTAACCACAAGAATCGATGATGTCCATGTTAAAGGATTGCGACCTATATTCCATTGTAAAAAGGGACTGCATAGAGGGGAGTTCATCGAAAATGTAATTACCGCTGAATAATGAAGTCGGAAATATGAATTGCCTTTGGATGGACGGAAATAGCCAATATCTAAAACCACAAATGATTTCCGACTCCCACAACAGTTTCAATTAATAATGTTGAGGCATATTCTCATGCCGTGTTCACATTTTTGGTTTCGTAATGTCCCCCACAAGTTGCTAGGTAACCTTCTAAACAGACATTAAATCTTTGTTAGCTTACATAAACGAAAAGAGCATAAATACATTCTTTCTGCTTAGCTTCATAAGGATAACAGATTTTTTTTTAAATTTCCTGCTCATTAAAATATTTTTATAAAGTACTCAACATAATTAAACAATATTTAAATGTTTAATTCCGTGATATTTTTATGATTAATCCATTATTATTGTTGGTTATTTATTTGGTTAGACATAAGAACTCTATAGTAGTACGTTCTCTTTTCGTAAATAAACTACAAAACGTACAAAAATATCCAAGATATTCAATTATAAAAAATTTAATTAACCGAATATAACTTATTCGCGGTTTCTATAAGATACGACAAGCCGTATTGGACATAAATATAATGTTTAACTTCATCCTCCATTACCGAATCTCTCTGTTAGCACCGTTTTGACTTAGATGTCCCAGAAACTATATTTGATTCAATGCTCCACCTAACTGGTTTTCTAAAGCCACCGGTAAATTACTCGTATAGTGAAACTGTCAAATTTTCCAATCTAAAAACCGAGTAGATAAATCAGTTACGTTCAACTAATAACGTAAATTTTAAATTCATCTGTATGCATCACATTGGTAACATTGTTTCTAATTTTGCATAGGCAAACTGTGAATAAGTAATCACGCTATTATTATTCTATTTGCTGGATTTCAAAATTTCAATAATTAGGTTAAGGATTCTTACAAATGAGTTTATCTCGAAGTTATAACTTATATTACGTCCTATTTTCCCATTTGAAAAATTTACCGAAACTGTGATAAGTTACTGTATTATAATTATAAATATTTTTAAATGTACTATAGTAGAAACGTATTTTTAAATTTAGCACAGAACCATCATTATAATTAATTCTTCGCGATAGGATCTCTAGCACCTATGAAAAATATTTAAAATCGATATCCTAAAGATTATGCAACCATCAACTTAGTAAGGTATCGCTGGTTGCCTATTAATGAGGATACTCGTAATCAAACGTTCGGCAGTTGCTTCCTCGGAACTTATTGAGTTACAATTAATACACGTATCGTAGTCAATTGGCAGTCAGTCATTCGGTTGCCTTAATCAACTTGTAACTTTTTACACTTTACGAAGATTAGCTCGCTTGAGCCATAATTTAAACAATTATTAATTGATCATAACATAATAGACCGCATAAAATTTTCATTCGTCACATTTAACGAAATCATTAGGAATTATTAAATTCAAGTTTCGCCTCTTTGGACATAATTAACGTCATATTTCCTAAAAGTGGTGAAATGATATTTCGAAATAAAATAATTTGAGCATAACTTAATTAATAGTCGGTCACAGGTTTACACTATTGAAAATAAGCGAAAATATCTTCTTAAATTTGAAATTCATATTTCATTTCATTACTTTTTTGAACTAAGGATAGTTATTGGATGAAAATATTATAGAAAGTAAAAGCTAAAAATAATCTGGGAGAATTGTTCATTAATATAGCACTCATCTTTTCCATTTATTCTATTCGTTTATCTTTGCATTGAAGCCTGATAATATAAATTCAAGTATAAGACAAATTATACAGATATTTTTTATAAATATATAAAATGATTTACCTCAGCTTTCTTTTTCCTAAATGCTCTCCAGTAATTGATAACCCTTAATATTAATTCTAATTCGGAATTCTTTATTAGATACTTGGTATTCAGATGTTTTTATTAATCAATGAAACTTAAAATAATACTCGATCCCTTATGAAAACTCCTAAGGTAAGTAGACAATTGAAAATGACCGATAAACTCCATAATTCTGTTTTGGATTAATCATCCGCGAAAATTTTGCGAGTAACTTCTCGAGAAAACAATTTCTCTTCGGAATATCTCGCAAATCTTACTCCCGCGACCTCAACCTAACTTGAGTAATTAAGACTTCTTCCACACGAGTCGACCTCTTTCGGTAAAATGAAGAAACAAGAGAAGACGTCGGAAAGGGAAGAAGTTATGAGGAGCGATAAACTGGGTTCGGCCCACACTGGGGTTACGAGTTTGGAAAATATGTTGTCCCAAATGGCACAAAGGATGTTTCAAAAGACCTTTATCGTGACGAAATAAGATAGGACACGAGATTTCCCTTAAATGGTACACGAGTTCTTTTAACAATGCCCTTGTCGTCTCGCTTATTGCTAGTATCTTTAGGCTGAGGATATTAAACAATACAGTTTACCATCCAAATAAATAAATAAACAGAAAGAAGAATATATTCAACATATAGAACAGTACAAAAAAACAAGTTTGGGCAAAAAAAATTCGGTACCTACATGCATGAAAATCTTTGAAAAAAAAACTGCTTGTTACATATATGCATGTTAAAGATGATAAGGCAAAATAGTTCTCATATAATAAACTTATTTACAGAATATAACTAAAACAGTTAGGATTACATTACAAAACCATCCCAATTATATTATAATACTATTCAAACAGCACCAGGTATAATTAAATATATGGAATATCAAATAATTATTAAAACATATTTAAGGCTTACATTTCATTAATATTTTAAGATTGGAAGAAATGTATATTATTACCGACAATAAAGAAAGTAGATTAACTTTACTATTTACTTTATTAGTACTAATTCACTTACTCTTTAGTTGAATGCTTATTGTGAATGCCTTTTGGTGAATATTTTGATTTTATTTAATCATGAATAATATTCAATTTTAAATTACCTTTGAAGTAAAATTTAGCATTGAAAAGGTTGAGGCAGTAAAACGAGAAATAGTTTATAACTGATGAATTATTTCTATTCAACTGTCTACGGTACAAGAACGTTTCTTTCTTAAATTAAAAAACTATATAGAAAATAAAATAACGTTTCCTTCTTTCGAACTTGGAAAGGCATTTGGTTATAATCCTTGTAAATTTCTTCTAACCTCGTTATATTTACTGAACAAGAGATTAACATTTCTGCTCAAAATTGTTCACTTGATGTTGTTGTATGCTTCATGGAGATATTTATGGAATCAATTAAAGCATATAAAAACACCATACATAAAACATATCGCTAGTTTTGACATCGCTAGTGTATCGTACCTTCGAAACAAATTTAGGAGCAGAATCCGTTGAGTCATGGCATCCGATCCACTTAAGCTGTCGTGAAAAATTTGTCCGTGTTACTCTGATTTAAAGTTCCGACGTGTTTACCACAAACTCCGGAATCTGTTCCGAAAGTTATGAGAGAAACTTCCATCGCGTCAGAGCGGCGTCCCGGAGGTCAAAAACTTTCGCCAAAGCCACTCCGTCAAATGATCAGAGAATGCGTTTACCTCCTCTTTTATCTTCATGAACACTCTTTTTTTCCAATCCTCGATCTATCATAACCAATAACCACTTCTTTTTCTACTGGTTTCCTACTTTTTCTGACTTATCTTTGATTTCAAAAACCTCTCTCTCATATAGTCTGCGAGAAGAGGAAGGAAAAACAATTTTTACCCTCCGGACTTTCTTTGAAGGCCTTATTTATAGCGTCCATTCTCAGCATGAAATGGATCGCTTTCAGTAAATCTTTTCGTATTTACTACTTTATGAGGAGAATCTTCATGAACAAAGATACTAGAGAACTAGGGAAAGCTATAGATTTACGAAACTGAAATGATTGTATATTAGTGAGATGCGTTAACAAAGTTTTAACTTTTCCTATAGATACCATTAGTAGTTATGAAGCTTTTTGTAGATTAATCAAGTTGTAAACACTTTTGTTCTTTTTGGACACAATAAAAATGATCTCATCTCATGAAATATTTAGTAAACCTGTTCTCATAAGTGTATTGAGAAAATTAAAGCTTGAAGTATTTTATTTTCTGTAATGAGAATGAATTTATTTCTATTCTTTAAATGTTAATTTAATTTTTAGTAGCCAAGGCGTATTAGAACCTAGCATACAAATTCAATACAAACGTTTTTCTTGTCTTATTTTCATTTTGATTGTATTTGGGCGTGTTTAACTGTTTTAGGTTGATAACATAATTCCCGAAATATAAAATTGAGTAACTGAGGGTATTAAAATGAATTTATAAATTAAAAACATTGTATGTTGGGACCTTCTAAGGATATACGAAGGATTAGCATTGGTACATAAATAATCATGAATCACAAGTACTCGTTATGGTGCATGATATTATTCGGGAGGATTTAAACACTAAATGAAGCACCATTAATCAATCTTTGATCAATTTTGAGTAAGGTAATTGTTTTTGATTATAGATTACTATGCTTACATTAGAAATTCATAGAAATCGGAAAGTAACAGACCATAAAAAGCTATTATTAAAATTAAATGTGAGGATGTTAACTTATTTTAGGTAAGGTATGTACTCCATTAAGAGATCCCTTATTCTCAGAACTTGATGAATTTTTACCTTAAATTTATAAGTAGCTTTTTCGTGACATCAAGTACCATCCCCACTCCGCCTTCCATTGTATATACTCATCTCTGTAAGCGCAAAGTGGAGTTCATTCATGTGCGTGCAGAGGCAACTGAGTGGCACAGGGTCCCCCTCCCCTACACGCCTCCCTCCTCCTTCAGTCAGTCTCTTGCACGGATGCGGGAAGGTCGTCCCAATTGCTCTCCACTGCCATTGGTACTTGTAAGTTTTCGAATTTATCGTAGCATTATACGTTGTTGGTGAAGGGGACAGTGCTATAGATATTGTTTACAAGGTCTCATTTTATATTTGGTGAATATACAGCTAATTTAAAGGTAGCTTTGTAATATATACAGTGATAATAATGATGTAAGCATTGAACTAACATTTAATTAGGATCCTTGTTACGGTAAACTCTCTAAACGTGCTAGTAGTTCGACACCAGAGTGATTCACGTACGACGTCAGTGAAACCAACATGAGGAAATGTTAATTTGTGCACCTCAAGAATGATTTCGTTGATTATAGGCATAGAAAAAGGTTTGGAAACTGAATTGCTCATAGACGAGTTGAAGAGGATTAACAACGAGGACTTTCTATATGTAAGGCTCTCTTATATATGTATTTTATCTATCAGGGAATGATATTTCGGAAGTCTGTGCATCGTGGAGTTGCCATGTGGTTGAAGCATTTTTGAGTTTCTACAGATTTATTTGCTGTTTAGTTCCTTTATTTGTAATATAGATAAACGGAAATTTGGATTAATTTGGTGAGATTAATAGTTTTATATTCAATATCTATGATGCACGAAAGTCTAAAGATTTATTTTTTTATTATTTTTAGTACCCAGTGCAAGGTTGATTTTAAAATTATATTGTTTTTTGTTGTTTTATATGCAGATTTTCTTTACTTTAAAACTAACTAAAGCTTCATCTGTGTGTAGTTTTGTGAATAAATATATTTCACTATTTTACTAATTTTATAGTTGCCTGATTAAAGAAAAGTGTTCGCTAAATATACTTTTTTGTAGAGCATGTTCGGTCAATTTAAAAATATGATTTAAGCTGTAGATTCTAAACTTTTATTTAATATTTTGTAGAAGAAATTTTTAAATAACATACAAATGGTAACAAATATCGCCGAAATGAACTAATAATGCGATAGAATTCAAAATAATACAGTAAATAGAATTTTATATATCTCTCGATCAATATTGGTTAATCCGATACTGAAATTGAACATAAAAATAGGTTTCCCCGTGTGAATGGGATTAAATCATCATAATTTCTTCTGCAAGAGAAATTGACCCAACTTTTGGCTCTTGAGCTACTTCCAGTGCGATCCGTTTGTTTACATGATGGCGATAGTGTGTCTTTAGGGTGGGGAAGACATTAGTAAATAAGCCATGATTGGTTGTTAATATAAAGTAACCAGTACAGTAAAACCTGAAGTAACATTTACAAATTATAATTAATTGAACATTAATTTCAAATTTTTTAATGGCCTGCAATGTATCTTATTTTGTCTGTAGGTATATTCTATTACAAAATCAGAATTTTCTATCCAATAAGATCCATTATTGAAGTTATTTCTCATTGTTAAAATGTACAATTCTCCTCTTACGATTATCACATATATTTATAGCCTAATAACGAGGAACTTAACCATCTCCGAAAAAGATACAATAACAATATTCAATCTGTTCCCATTATTATCAGCTAGAGATTTAATTTTCGAGGTAATCTTGATCTACTTACGTAAATGCTTTATTTGTAATTTGCGATCCAAAAATATAACCTTTCAATCTATAGAGGACTAAATTTGAATATAATATTTTAAAATCTTATATTCAACATAAATAGTAAATATTTTACTCATGTTTAACTAGCTACGTCAAACTTTGGACACATTCATTATGAATGTATGAAATTATTATCTGAAATTTTTGTTGACCTTCATCTAAAAATTGGTAACAGATAAAAAATACTTTTTCAAAAGATCGATTTCGCATAGATGATATTTGAAACATATTTTACGTTACAACTATCAAATAAATTTTAATAGCATAATTTAAATTACATTAAATTTTCGTTAAAAAGAGCTTTATGGGTAAAAATGTGAATATCTATAGAAATTAGGATTAACCGAGATTTGAAAGAAACTCTTCTGAAACATATATCAGATTGAAAAATACAAAATTCAATTAATCAATGCTTCAATTATTTTCTGTATTGTTCCTGAACACTTTTTGAATGACAATGCACTTACAATGCCTCCCTTAATACGCTTTCCAAAATCGAACGTAATCCCGCAACATCTGCTACGGATTATCCAAGAATGAAAAGAACAAAATCCAATTCATTCGCATGAATGCCCTCTGTTTTACGCTGCATCCTATTCAGCAAAAACCACTGCAAAACCAAGGCCGTTTTTTGGCATCGTGACCACATACTATGTACGCACAAAAAAACTCGGATTCTCCTTGTTTACACTAGAATTAACCCGTACTTTAACCCTTTTCTGTTGCTCTATAGTAGTTCACTTCCGTTTTGCACGGATATTCTTTCGTTTAAAATGTTCACAATCATTTCTTAAAACACTAGTAATCGTTGATTAATTTGTAGTGAATGAATATCATTTTAAGACCTGTAAACTGTCATTATTAAATCTATAACGTGCCATGTAATTGCAGGAAGAAAAGTAGAATCATTCGCTATTTCCTAGGATATTTGGATTTTTAAATACTCGAACAATACAGATAATTTAAAATGTATATTAATGTTGTGTGGTTCTTTCTTAAATGTGAGATTTTATAAATCAGTGCCCGAAAGATTGAAGCCGTAATATTATACTGTCTGGGAAAGGAAAGAATTAAGGAATTCTGAATCATTTTATATGCAAAAATGTATATTCTACATATGCAAAAAGAAGTAATCAAAGTAAAATAACTTTTCAATGTCATTGACTTCTATAACAAAGGATGTGTTGGCAAGGAATTTTTAAATTAAAAACTTTTAAAAAATATTCTATCAGCAGATATCCCTGTCCAACTTTTCACATAAATTAATTAGATTATATCTTTGTATTTTGAGCATTGACAGAATTTTTTTCGATCATATAGTTAGGTATATTTTATTCTAAAGTTTAAAGAGGAGCCTGGGAAGAAATAAAAGAATTGCATATTCAAATTCAGCATGAGATCATCCAATGACAATGCTTTGAAGTGGAATTTTTCCCTTGTAATCTCTCGATTTTACTGTATGTGAAAATAATCCAATGCTCGCTTTTCGATAACTAAACTTCATTAAACGATATTGCCAGCCAATTACGAAAAATTGGCGTAGTCGATCAGTTACAATCTCATCACATTAAGACTTTGTTCTGAATTCAATATTAAGACTTTATTGGTGGACATTCTTACATCTACAAATGAGTACCACTTGCAGGAATCACCATAAGTTTGGTCCATTGGGAATGAGGAACTGAACGACGGAAATCTCTTCGAATATAGCTTTCGAATTTGGCAGCAGAAGGAATGTAGATATAAGGTAAATGTTCTTAGTTTGAGGGGAGAGAAGTTCAACAGGAGTGTATTTGCACAGGGTCTGAGGACAAAGGGGTCGTGGTCGGGGATTATGGTTCGAGGGGTAAATACAAAAGTGAGTGCGGAATATATGTGTTAATTAGACGTACAAATCTGCAGGCGAATTATACGGAGTGGAAGTATTAAGAGCACATCTGTTTGAGATGCATAATATAAATTTCTCCAAAGTATTACCTAATTAGTGATAACATATTCATACTCCTATCTTATTTATACAGTCTCTTCCTAAATGAATTTTCTTTATCTTAAAAGTATTTTTTGGTTAAAAATATTCTGTTAATTTCTTTGCCGTATTTCATAATTTGGAGTTATACTCTACACATAATAGTGTAGTTTTTCAATTACGATTCTCATGTATATATTCTATATTCGATGTATGCATATATAACTTAATACCTTTAGAAGACCGGGAAATTTGTATGATTTAATATGTAGTATTTCTCATTTTTAAAAAATAGAAATTAAAGAAAATATTATTCTTTTATATATTAATGTAGAACCCAATTTAGTACTCCTATTTCGTTTACTTTGAAAAACTTGCAATTATAAATTTTCCCACTAATAATTTGCAAAATTATTTTAGATAATTAAAGACATTTAAGATGTATATATTTATATCATGCATTCATACCCCTTAGCACACTAATAGGCAGCTTGCAAGGTATTGTTGTAGATGTATAAATATATTAGTAGATATAGATAACTAAGATACAAATTGTCAAAGATGAAAATCAGAGAAAATGTCATTCATAATGAAAAGAAAGGATATATAATATATATATAATTATATAATATATAATTGAAATTTAATACCTTACATGGTTTAATAGCACACTGATAAATTATAGTTTGCAGAGACTTTTGCGAGCTATAGAGTTAATTTTAGTGGATATAAAGAGTCGGTAGTGTTTCAAACATCAATACACTAAGGTACTAGGAGATAATTGCTACATCCCAATCGTTCGGGATTTTATTTATCTCACTTAATTGGTCTCCAGAGTTTAAACGCACCTTAAAAGTGGGTTTATTGGTTTCTTTGCAATTTTTGCCCACAGCAAGCGAGCATTTTGAGTGATATATGAGTTTAGGTGTCGTCATTTTTATCAATTTTCCTTGCCACGAATTCCATCGGCAACCCTTATGCATTTTGAAAGAAGTATCGGTTGAATGGTTTGAGAATTGAGATGGATGGAGGGTTCAAGGAAAAGGTTTGACTTACGGATATATTTCTCCATATCAGAACTTTCAGTTGGTTCGCGGATCCAAACGCAATAAAGATCGAGCGGATGCCTGAAAGATTCATTTAATTTCGATGCAGAGCACTGACGGAAACTTTTGTACCGATTATAACGTTCATTTATAATTGTATAAATACGTATATTTTTGAAAGGGTGCTATTAATTTCTGAATTTGAATTGAGAAGAAAACTAAGTGAGTTTTGAATCTAATCTCCTTGAGAATATTTCATGTATTTCACCAATCGTGTAAGAATCTAGTTATTTTACACAGGAACCTGTAGGTAAGATATGGTTCATGTAAAATTTATTATCCTAGTTCATATTCTTTTAAATTACTTATAAATGTTGTTTTTTATTATTCATTGCCACGCTGAAAGTGTATATTTAATTTAAAAGAAAGTACGATAATATTGATTTATGACTATCCATTTAAAGATATAAAACCTGAAATTATTCTAAGAAATTATTTATTGCTCGTAAAGTGATTTGACTACTATTCAGGAAAATAAATATATATCACTTATGTTATATAAAGGATAAATATTATACTTCTAAATATGATATATAGTTTAAAAATTCAAGTAGAAAACGTTTCTTTACTTTTTATAGAATTTCCCATCAAATCGAGGTAATTATATATTTTTCACGAGCACTCGTTTAAAAGTAATATACTTTTAGAAAACAGTAGAGATTATATTCATCAATTTTAAAAGGAAACACTCACTTACTGAAATGTTTGAAACAGATAATATTTGACAAAATTCCTATTTATTTTTATTTTAATTATTTAGAATATTGATTGAATTATAAAGTTTAAATAGTATTCTGATAAACCACATATGGATATCATATTTTTAGCTGAAAAACACTATCTGTAAGTAAGTAAGTACTAAGTATCTGGTCTTTAAGTTTCTAATGTTTTTATATGATATTCAGTATCCTATTGAAAATTCTTCCCAACTTCAAAACCATAAGATACGTTCTCCTTTAAAATGCATTCTATATAGCTTCCAATACCCAGCGGGGGTTGTGCGATTCCTTTAACCATACTTTCCTTTCGTAACTTGTCCTCAACTTTTTTCCTCCTGAACTATATTTCTATTCGTCACGGCGTGTGATTAGTAATAACCCGGAATTTTGGGAGCCCAAGACTCAATTTCACGCTCGTGGATATTCCGCAATTTGATGCATCGTTAACTCCAAACCCTCGACTATTATCGAACCTTTTTGATCCCTTTTAACGGAAGATCTTTACATAACTTGGAGACGAAAGTTAATAGAATTCTACGCCATGATCTCTAAACTGATTGCACATAGAAGTGGGAAATTCTAAGTGATGATTTGGAGGTTAACTTTTGTGTGAGTTATTCCTGGACTAGATGGGAACTGGTGTCTTTTCAAAAGACCTATTAATTATGAGTGTTATCTCTTGAAATTTTTCTCTGAGAGAAGATTAATAATTATTCCTGAACTCATTTAAAACATATTTAAAATATATTGGAAAGCCTATTTTAGTAATAATTGGTTTATTATAATCTCTTGGATTTTATTTTACAATATTTAATCACTAAGGACCTATTAATATTGCCTTCTTATATAGATTTTAGAAAAAATAAAGCCAGAATACTTTTACCTCTTCTGTAATTGATCTAAATTTGTAATGATGACGATTTTGAGTCATAAGATTTTTGTTAAACAGATTTAAGAACAATATACTTCGAAGGTAATGAAGAATTTGATGTTTTCTTTTACAATGACGGATTTATACAATAAAGAACATTAAAACGATGTTATATACTTCACACATGTATAAGTTTGTTTTGCAATAGATCTGGGCTTATGTTCTCATCGGTTAGGACTCATCAATAGTTTTTATCTTCATCTAAGTAGATAATAATGATTTCATAATAGGAATCACATAAAGGAAGGTTCTTTTATCATTTGATAAAGCACATCATCACGTATCCTGATGATAATTCGTCCATGATTTTAATTAATCCACAGGAATTTATCATCGATATTACAACCCATCCTCTTATGGAGACAACGGAACGCTTTCTTTACATCTTCCCTTTACTCGGATCTCAGAGAACTTTAATGAATATTTCATGATATCACGATTTAGATGACCATAGCGGAAGGTTAATTAAAATCCTTCATCAAAGGAAGAGTAATTGGTCGAGATACCGTCCTTTTAAAGTGCCCACTCTAGATGTCTAATTGGGTCAACATCTCTCGGACAAGCATTCTAAGTGATTAGCGGATTGTACAAACTTTGCAAGGGACCGTTTCTCAGAGCGAAGTACTTTGGATGAGAGGAATGGAATGATGGAAGAGTTCAGGATTAAGTAGAAATAATACGCAAGATAATAGGGGTTATTTCAGCTTGAAGTTTTGCTCGTTTATGGTTTAAAACCCTACGTAAGACATTCGCGTACAATACTGTTTTATGAAAGGGACTTTTATGATTGTAATCTTCTAATGTGAAATTATATTAAACTTTGCTTCACAATTGATAGAATTATACTGGTGTTTTTATCTGATGAAAACGTTTAGAGCATGTAATTTTTTGCTTTCAAAGCTGTAGGGAATATAAATTATATTTTGAACTGTCGTAGAGTGTTTTCAAAAGAGGCCTATGATAATTTAAAACAGGTATATTTCGAGAAAAATGAATAATATGATAGTATCGGAAACATTTTCATACCGTAAATTGTAATAAATGTTATTAGGCAACAACGTACTGACTTGATTTAGGATAAATATAGAGGGTGAAAGATAATTTCAGGAATTATTCAACTCAACTATGAAAGGGCAATTGAAAAGATTGATAATGACTAAGGCGAGATATGACGAACAGAAACTTAGGGTGTTCGGGGAAGATTGCTAGTTGGATTGCAATCATGTGCCGCTGAAATTTGAGGATAAGAGAGAGGGATATTATAAAGGAGGGATTTGTGGCTGCAAAGGCAGGAGAAACAAATTAAACCCACGCAAAGCGATTTCAGTGCATCTGACAGAACTCAGTTTATTGAGAATATTTTGACACTAAATGATCTTTCCGATTCTAAATTATATTATAATACTATAAAGGTTTTGGTATAGGGTATAAATTTTTTCTATTTATTTCCTTAGAATAACAATTTAGGATTGATTAGGAACGGGATGGAAATAATTTGTTATAGGAGGGGAAATATTGCTTCTATTAAATAATACTCGTAATATTTTAATACGCTAGTCTTAATCTAATTCATTTCAGAAATTTAAATATAATCTATAATGTTATCGATTAAAATGAGAATGATACGTAGAAGTTTCATTTTTACTAAAATAATTGTAAAAGACGAAAAAAATATCATTTTATTGAGGAAAAACATCTATTTTAGAGGTAAATCGTAAGATGATAGATTATTTAAAAAAAATTAAATTAAAATTTTACTTTGATTAAAAAACTCTTTATTTCGTTAAACTCTACGTTAAGATTTGGCGTGATGATACAGTTCTGTACCTCTGAAACTAATCATTTTTATTATATCAATTAACCAAAAAGAACAATAATCCAAATACGTAGGACCAGTCCAATCAAATATAATTTGTGGGTGCCGCTATTCCATTCCTGCAATTACAGAAAACCTCCACTAGGTATCTATAAGTCCGTTGTAATTAATTACACCCAAAATACTTTCAATGCAAAGGTTTTGATGTGAATTATGAGTTGCTAAGAGTCTAAGAGCTCCTCTTCAGGATTTGAGGGATGTTCCAGAGATCCATCAAGCGATGCGGAGACCCATTTGGAGTGAATGGGAGGCGGTGAAAAATTGATGAAGGTGAACGCAACGTAAGGAGGGATGCGGTTTCCCTCGTGTTTCTCTTTTTATTCGGACGGTGGGGATTTTAAAGGGGAAGTTATACGAGAAAGGAGGTCGTCTCGGTAACACTGAGCTATTAAGTCCTCCCCGAATTCCTACCTTTCATCGCGGCGTTTTGGAGCCACTTAGAAACGTATGCAAATGCGCCCCTCGTCCAACATTTGAATACACCTATTTAACGGATGCATTGTGGTTGAGAATTTGGCATAAGTATGCCTTTATGTTTATACTGAGTGCTTTGATATACCTTTCTAGCTATCGCATCAGCTGTTTGTTGGATAGTAAGGTGTTGTTATTTATCGACATCTCTATATATATATCTATCAAAATTATAATGGAAACCAGACATAAATGTGCTCTAGTGTTTATATGTTCTTTGATACGTCTTTGTAGCTATTGTATCTGCTTTTTGAAGGATACACAGGTCTTAATGTATCTCTATCCAAATTATAATTTCAAAGCAATTAATACACATAATTCATAAAATTATTAATTCGCATTATTAGTAGATAAAAATTAGCTACGTGTTTATCCAGAATTATGTGGAAAATTTTGTTGAATTAACTACGAAAGCTATGTCTAACGAAGCAATTTATTATATATATTTAAAGGCTTAGCTAATTTTTAACGATCAATATTACAATATTAAGGAGATAATTAAGGAATTATTCATATTTCTGTTACAAGGATATAACTAACTTATGTGTACTTATCGTAATACTAAAAGCATTATATAATTATTCATCAAAGTAAGGATGTCAAATATTTTCATTGAATTGTAAATGTTAATTAGATTAAATAAACATTAGTTATATAGTAATAAAATTCAATGATAGAACAGATTTGTAAGCTAAGTTTCAAAAAATTATCATATGTAAAATTACTTTCCAAAAATGGATTTTGAAGAAGCTAGTTTACAATTGCCTCTTCTGATTACAGATGTTTAACTTACATTAAATATACTAACAGGAATGAAAGAATATATAATGTTAAACTTACTATAGGGTGATAAAAAGAGAAAATTTAAACCACCCTACTTATACTTCCAAATTCGCTTGTTTTTATTCCAAACACTCCTCCAATTTTCACCTTATTAGGTAAACATAGATGTAGAAATAAATGGGTATAAATGAGTTAAATGAATTCCTAAGGAGCACGGTATTTTTGTTTAAACTTTACATCTAAATATCTTATTTGACAGGAAAGTAATGCATAACAACAATAGAAAATCATTATTAAATATTATTAAATAAACAATTTATCAATATTTTTGGGCTTGATTTCTTACTAATCTCGTCAAATATCGCTTATAGATATTATCTTGTCATTTTAAAAGATTCTGCCTATATAATAAAGTATTTAAGAAGAAATTATTACTTTTAACATCGATAAAATTAAAAAAATGGATAATTAAGTTAATAATTTAATGAACCAAATTTAAAGCATATGATTTGATGTTCATACACATCATATGTGTAATATTCATACAGATTCCCAGTAACTCGACTCACTTTCGCTTTAACTGACCTTTTAACTGGATTCCTTCGACATTCTCTCACCAAATCACTTTGTCACAGTTTGTTTCCAATACATTAAGCATCATCTCTCAAGGTCCCAGAAGTCAAAGGGCAGAAATCAATTGGTATTGAATAAAGGATGGGATAACCAGCGCTATGAAGAGACGCTCAGTACGTCTTTCTAAGAGTGGATGTAATGCGTTCCAAATATCGATGTTCGATTTCCGATATTGGAGGCACGTTCGGCTTTGACAGTAGATTATACAGATACGAGATAAATGTACTCTGAGGAGCTGATGCTGGTACTTAGATTTATGGGAAATATTGAACATTTCTTGTAAAAGTGTGGTAAATCATTTTACATTGCTACGTATTTGCTTTAAGAAATGGGATGCACAAGGAGCTATCATGCACTCCAGCAGATTTATTAAAGGCGAACGAATAAGTAACTTGAGTACTAAATAAGTTAACTCAAGTTGTACTTCAATTATGCACACCATCAAGAATACACATTACTATTTATTAGTAGCTTATTGTACCTATCTTTTACTCGTTGCAAACAAAGGATAAACTGTATAGAGTATATACGTAAATATTTTGAGTTATATACAGTGTTAAATTATAGATATAACTTTAAGGATCGTAAATATATTCTCAAATATCTATCATCAGTAATATTCAATTGTCTTCAATTAAATGAAGTTGAATGGATCTTATCTGTTACAAATACTACGTCAGAAATTCCTCTTCAAGTTGAAAGTTGGATATTGAACCTTTGCCATGTATATCTCTCTCCTTTAATATTTAAGATATTCATTTTAAGCTATGCCAAAAAACATGTGAGCAATAATTACAACATATCGTATTTAAGCTCCATAGATTCAGCAGATGGGCTTCTAGAGGAACTCAATTTTTATCGTTTAATCTTGGACCACTTTATGACCATAGTATACTATAGTAAGAAAACTTAAAGAATATTGTGAATAATAATTACTGAATGTTTTATTTATTTTATTTTAAAGAATATTAGAGCTACTCTCTCATCTATTGGAAATTTTGTATTAAATATTTAGCTTCACCAAGATTTAGAAAAATGCTATATGCCAACGTGTCTACTTTAATATAGACTCGCTTTACCCATTTGTGTTTTCATTGCTGGAGTTCTTGTTATTAATTTATAACGTATAGAACCAATTTTTATATTTGATCAAAAATATATATTGTAATGGAAACTTTAATAATAATATTGCAGTAATAATACAATTGCATTTGAATGAAAAGTTGATGAATAAATTGAGGAATTCAAGGGAAAGCTTTCAAATATATTGACGTCGCAAATAAAATATCTAGGAAGTATTCTTTTAGGATCAATGAAAAGTATTACAATATCCTCTTGATTGAAAAGTATACTAATAATACTTATAGGGAATATTAGTAAGTTAAAGTTCAGTACATTCGTCAAAAAGTAAACAAACGTAGGTAGAAAAATTTTTTGGACTTATTAGTATTGTTGCAGCACAAATGTGGTTAATTATTATTGATGACTACAATATTTGATAGTTTTATCAGTTTCATAAGTAATTAATAAACCTTATAATATAAGGAATGTTAAAATTAGCTCAACAGTTATTGCATCGTACATTGATACGTATTGTACAGTACACGTATCAGTGTCCGTAGTGTTGACAGAATCCACATTTTAGCACTGTACACAGCACAAGGTAAGATGCTGCATGAATGGACATGACAAGATGACGAGGGTCGTGTCCTCGGGTTGTTCTGCATTCATGTATTCGGTAACGGGTCAGGTGTAAGAACGAGTAGTGCTTCGAAGTGTATCTCGGGTGTGTGTGTGTTAATTCTGGATCGCACTTGAGAGAAAAGGTCAAGGGTTTCGTAAGATGTCTTCGGAGTTGAAATCCGCGGCGCTTAATTACGTTTGAGAGGGGAGAGATAGAGGATCTACACTCACACATTCGATTTGGAGAGTTGAATTAAATCCGGAGAGCGGTGAGTAAACTGGATTTACGAAATGTGCATTTACTGCCAACGCAGGAGGGTTTTTGAAAATTTGTTTCTTCTCTCTCTTAATTCTTTTAAAAAAGAAGTTAATTCTCACTCCTGATAGATCTTAAGTATTGTACTCTATAATTATTATTCTAATTTTTCAAATATTTGAACAATCTCAATGAAGTGAATATCGATTAAAAATAGTTCCATACTACATTATATATTTCTAGAAGATAAAGAATCGAACTTGAGTAGTGAGTGGATATATATTGATAGATATAAAAAATAAATGAGATAGGTAACTTTCCACAATATTTTGTTTACAAACCTTTCGTAACATTCAGAATATAAATCAATTTTACTGTTCCTCCGATAAATAATATTTCAAGAAACCAGTGTTTTTAGAAAGCAGATAAATTATGATAGAATTCAGGTGTATGAAATTTAAAATGAACCATTCAAATCTTTTCTACCCTTATGAATACATTATTATAAAATTAAGGTCTTTTAAATGTTTATCAATAATGACATCTAATACTATCGTTTCATTCAGTAGATAAAATTTAAAGTAGCCCATTATTTAAAGATTATTTAATATAATATAATATAATATAATATAATATAATATAATATAATATAATATAATATAATATAATATAATATAATATAATATAATATAATATAATATAATATAATATAATATAATATAATATAATATAATATAATATAATATAATATAATATAATATAATATAATATAATATAATATAATATAATATAATATAATATAATATAATATAATATAATATAATATAATATAATATAATATAATATAATATAATATAATATAATAATATAATGCAAATCCATTTCTAAAATTAAACTCACACTTTTTTCCTCTGAGCTTTGAATTCAAAACCCGAATCAACGCATTTTTTTCCATCCTTTTTTCCCATTTACCGACACTTTTACGTCCACTTATGTGCCGCTCGGATATCCGACAGGAATGGAAACAAAACTGCAAAGAGAACGGTCCTTTTACGGGGATTAGCATTTACCTTTCGTAACTTATTGATATTCAGAGCCTACCGTCAAACTCTTTTTGGCCCCCACATTCGCCCATGCAAGATGGTTTTGGCGGGGAAATAACGCACGTAAGCGGGAAAATGAAAAAAGCCCCCCTGGCGGGGAAATGAAAAAACACCATTTCTCCGATTTCGAATAAAAATTCACGCAGCGGAGAAAATACGGTGCGCCATTTTACCCCTTCCGCGCATTCATTTATTTCTCTATCCTGAATCACGAACCGCTGGGCCCTTTTTACCGTGCATCCGATGCGAAAGCACTATTTTTTCTCTCGATTTTTCGCTTTATGAGCCGCGAGTGCAGAGTGCAATATTATTCACGGGAAATGCCTCGGTAGATCGTGGGATATGAAAAGCGTGTTCCCCTTAAGCATGGTCGATAGATGGTCCATCTATATACGTGAGCTACGTTGCGGAGAAACGCCTATTGTTTCCTTCGTTCCGCTCGATGAAATGGGCACGTACGTGATCTCTAGTGGCGAGGATTATAAAATGCAATATTTTACGGGTTTGGTTGGGTTAAATTCCCGAGTTAAATAATTCTTTTATCTTCGGATGGAGTTGGTCGTGGCTGCGGATATATTGTTAAATTTATCGAGAAATAATTGTTTATCATGGTATATATAATATTTTTTTACATCTACGTTATTAATTACCAAGATAAATTATACTTTCTGAATGATTTTTTTCAATTTGTAAAGATTTTCGTAGAAAAAATTAAATTCTAAAACACTTGAATACATGACCTGCTATTTAAAATCTTTATGTTCTATTTATATATCTTTTATTTTATATAAAGAAATTTCAATGAAATACATATTGTACATCACCAGTGATCTTTAAAGTAATTAATTAACCATACATATTCTGCACATGTTTTTGTTTCCTAATGAAAGCTATATATTTATTTGAAGTTCAATCTCTCCGTCGTGCGATACTGTAATTACTAGCTAGTGTTCGGATAATTTAACTCCCTTGTAAGTGATCATTGATCAAATCCAGAATATATATTTTATCGAATCAAAATGTATACTAATCGAAGTCTATGTTAAAAAAATATCCATCAAATTGTAACGTAGCATAGTTTTCAATTTAGTTTAGAATTAATAAGGAATACGTTATAATTCGTTCCTATATTTAGCTATAGCTTTAACTGTATTGATTTAATAATCATTAAGACTTAAACTAAAGCCTGTTACAAAAACTTATCCAATGAGGAGCACTTACTCTTCATCAGTAATACCTCTTAACGCTAAGTCTTACTCTGTCGGTAAACTTACCCCCAACTTAGCACTATCTCGCAATCTAAGTGCTTCAGGGTTTCTCCACACGCACGCCACCAATCAAACATCCTCAATTCCATCCCTTCCCTCCAATCCCTTTTCTCCCAAGAGTATATCTTTTTCTTGTTTCTTACGCAATTTCCCACATGCCCACTTTTTCTTCAGGTTACCTTTATATTCCGAGTCATTGAGGGCACTTTTTCACTAAAATCACACCCATTTGTCGTTATTTTGTTATTCTTTTGTTTTAAAAGTTTCTTAATGCATATTTTTTATCTTGAAAGTATATAATAACATTATTTCCAAACCCTAGAGGAAAGGTCAAAAGAAAAACTTTTCGATACGAGCGTCAAAATGTATATGAAGTTATTTTCACGATGTTCTCGTATAGGTAAATTTTATTGTACTTTGAAGTTCAGAATATAAGGTAAAAAATTCACAACACGCTGTGACCTTTTCATTTCCCTAGGGTGCAATACTCTTTCATACAACTTTCACGTATTTAAGGTGATTCTGTGGTAACGTGTATAGGTTTTCCTGTATTTTTATGTTTGATTAAAGCTCTTACTTCCAAATATTTTTTGGAATTTATATACTCTTTTTAAGTACATCAGGTCTTATTACATTCAAATTGACTTATGGTATAAGAATTAAAGAAACGTAAATTAACTGTTGAGTTAGATTTATTATTCGTAAAATCTCACAATAATGGCAAAAGACCACTCTCAGAAAAATGTGAAGAAATTATGCTCGATAAATTCGTTTTATTTTGAAATTGGTATTGGTTGGCTTGACTTCGTGGAAAGCCGTAATAGAACTAAAGAGAAGATCGCGGAAAATTATGGAATTTTTCAAAATTAAAACCAGAGACACTCTCGCAATGCATACGTAAACTAAAGCACTATTAAATTTTAAACCACAGAATTGATTTACGCCCTAGTCTTTCATAGCTCAGTTTTTTCCTTCCTCTATGCATCAAACTTTCTTTCTTCCAACACCATTTTTACTCTCCCGTGAAGGCTTAATAATGTAGATAAAGAGCCTTTGGAAGTCACCATTGGATTTGAGGTTTCCGAACGCAGACTTCAAGGTGGGAATTCGGGCTTTCCATCCTTTGCCGTCACTACTTTCACCCTCCCTTTCATCTCCTTCTCTCTAGAGAAATACTCGCCACAAGATGCCTCCTACGTGGAGGCTGCGTGACTGGCTTGCCTATAAAATAAGGACCGCACGATGCTTCTTTCACGACTGCGTATACGCCGATCGCTGTTCATTTTTTTCGGTCTTTTGTGAGCGTGATTAATGTCCGGAAAATATTTCCGCTGTCCGTTGAATCGATTGGTTGGAGTGTTGTTTTCAATATGGCTCGCTTAATGGGTATTTTTTTTAAACGAGCGCAATATGTCAGTGTGGTTCTTTATCCCTATTCTTCCCGGAAATACGATTAATTACGTGGTTTAAATATGGAAGTTGACCGCCATCTTTTATTACTGATCGTTTGTGTACCGAAAGGTGAAAGTACTATTTAAGGTAGATGTAGACGTAAATTTTTGTTTCACGTTGTTTACGTTTAGATAACTTAGCAACGCCTAAATGAAATACAGATTACGTTAGGTAATGTAAATCCTAGGGTCTATAATAGGGGAAAGTATTAATCTTAAGCAAATAGTAGTTAAATCGTCAAAAATGGATAGAAAGACATCGAGAACTCTTTATTTTAATAAAACAGGATAAAGGATTAAAATATACTGCCTAAAGAAAAATAAAGCTCATTCCCTACCCAAAACAGTAAAAGATTTTAGAAAATTATTCTGAATTACTATTAAATAATATAAAATTATAATTGTATCTCCACCAAAATTTCCCTCCAATTAACTAGCCCAGTTGAGAAAAAATCAGTCACATTCCTTCCCAACCTAAAGATGGGCAAATAAAATAATCACGCTGATAAACGTAGTGCTTAAGGAGAAATGAATGCTGCAAAATTCTTTGCGTGTTTTTTCCTCCGGAATTTGCCCTGACTAATCTGCAAGGACTTGTGCTAATGTGGTAGAATACGTTTGCATTTCGTCGCTTACCTTTTACGTTTAAACCTCTCATCAGTGTTTCTATCTCTTCAGCGATCCTATTCAACTCAACCTCAAAGGAACGGTCCACAAAGGAATGGAAGGAGATGAGAAAGGACAACTGCGTTATAAAAAGAGAGATGCTTGCATATTTAACCCTCTCATGAAAGAATGAGCAGAGAAATGAAATTTGGAGAGCGATGGAGTGTGACTCGAAATGATAAAAGAAACCGTTGTGATGAAAGATGTTTCACGAGAGGAATCTTGAGGTTATGAATGTGTTATGAGGGGACAGTGACGTGGTGAAGGGAGGAAAAATTGAACTGTAAAGTGACTTAAAACTGTGTTAAGGATGAATGAAGAAATTGAGCATTTATAAATAAAGAAATTAGCTCTTTCTGTGATGCAGTGTCTTGAGTATGCTACCGTTACATTAAATTACTCATCGTGCAGAATACTTGTCAACTATCTTTAAAATATTCTATATATGCAATTAAACATCATATAAGGATGAAGTTTCACAAACTTGATGGAGAATTAAATTAAATGTTAAATATATTATTGGAAAACACAACTTTTGTGAATTCTCGTGAGAAGTTTGTCTTAAAGATGAATGAAGAAATTGAGCATTTATAAATAAAGAAATTAGCTCTTTCTGTGATGGATAGTGTTTTGATTTAGGTACCGTTAAATTAAGTTAATTATTGTGTATAATACTAGAAGACTTTCTTTCAAAAATTTTATATATGCAATCAAATATTAAATATAAATGAAATTCCACAAACTTCTTTTCTACACTTCCACAAACAAAAGCTGAATTAAATTTTGAATATTGTCTTAGAAAGTACAACTCATATAAATTTTAATGAAAAGTTGAAGTAAGTTTTAAGTTAATAATAACATCATAAATTAATAAAATCTATATTAGAAAATTTGCAATAAAACTAACATTATATAAGATCGGTTATAGAGACGTACTTAATGTAAGATAATTATTCAAAATATTACAGTAATTTCTTTCCTTCTACAACAATGATTTCAATTGACGAACTATGAGAATATCATTCAATTGGGGCATAAGCAATGTGATACTTAACTAAAATAATATAATATCTGACTCCTTAGGAAGAAATATAATGAGATATTCCCAACTTTGTTTTTTTGGAGTATTCCTAAGTCTATTGAACTTCCCTATTTCAGGGGATAAAGTATTTTAAGTAACCTTCAATTACTCGTTGAACTATTATATTTCACGAACGTTCTGAATCATCCACTTTAATTCAAGGATAGTACATATAGAGGACTTTTTATTCACTAGCACCGTTTTCCTCATAAAGAAAGATAGAGCCAATAGCAGGCATCTATAAAGTTAAAGATAGTCACATTCCCTAATCAGCTGTTTCCTTTTAGAGAATACTCGTACTTAGTTCCGTAGAAAGTGAAAAGGGAGAGGTTAGGATGAAGGTCTGTTTACTCCTTAAGCATTCGTTATTGCCCTTCAAGGACTGCACACTGTTCTCTTACTCACTGTGTCTGAACGAGTGACCGTGAAACGTTGGCCATCCCTTGGGTCGAGTCACCTGGGACATGAGTGAAAGTTGCTTGCGTCTAATGAAAATTTGTCCTTTCCTTGGTTTCTCGGAAAATTCTTTCCTTGTCTATTCCAAGAGAGGGGTTACTTTTTCACGTTCTTTTGAAAAATAACCCACTTTTATATAGTAATCAGGCATTGTTTAATGCGTTCTGTTGGTATATAATGTTCTAACGAAGTTTACGAAGCATTAAGTGGCTCTTGTAACATCTTTAGCATGGATTTTCGGCTATAAATGTAGTGCAATTCTTTTGAAAATAAGGCCAAGCAATCTAAATAATACTTATTTGATTAGTATTTCAATCAAATCAAAAGAATACTTATTTGATTGTATAATTAAAGTATTTAATTAGTATTGTATAATCAAAGCCAATTTTAGTGTACGTAAAGACAATATCTTCAGGTTGATATTAACTATTATATTTCAATTCAATATATTAATATAAAACGGTTAGGTAACATTAACTTTGTGAAACTTCTCGGCATTATATTATCAATACAGTACTTGTTACGAATCGGTCAAATTTGAGATTTATTTGTTACGTATTTAATAGAGAATCGTAACAATACCTTTACTTGCACTGCTTTACGCAACAATATAATTGTTATTAACTGTTATATTTCATTACAATATATACATAATGAACGGTTATTTATATTAACTCTGTGAAACTGCTACCTATCGTTTTTTGATCGAGATTAATTTGTGACGTATTTGATAGAGAATCGTAACAATACCTTTATTTGGATTACTCTTCGCAACAATATGGTTGTAAGTTTAACCGTTAAAAAAAGTTATATCAGAGTTACTTTTCGTATTTGAGAACCTAAAATTATCGAGGATAAAATTCGTTCCGTATTAATAGACGCACTTTCACTCTCGCTGACTCGATGTTTTTAAGTGGGCCTACAAGAGCTGCTGTTGTGGATGGAAAGTGGGCGCATTTCCCGCTTTGAGAACCCTCTCGAGAGACACCTCCTATGGACTAGTGCTTCCGTCTCACATTTTAACCCGCTCATCACTTGATTCGTGCTCGAAATTTGCATGTTTTAGTGCCCTGTAAATTTGGCTGAGTTAATGGCATGAATACGGAACGATTCGATCTGTCTACACTTATCCATTAAACTCCAATTGTAGCTCTAAATTGATTTGTACCAACTTTGTTGATGTAATATCAATAACGTGATCAAATATGTTTTCTAAATTGCCTCGATACGATTATTTATCTATTTATTATGCACGTTTTGTAGCTGATTGATTACAGAAAAGAAGGAGAAATTATTTTGTACTTTTAAATTTGTAATGTAACATCTATCTTTAGTTATTTATATAGTATATTACATTATATTTTTATATTGTTGTTTTATATAATAGTTTCATTTTGTAGTTTTATATAACATCACTTTATACCTGTAAAACGCCTGACTATAGATTTTGCAAAAGCATTTCAATATCCAACATTTTGTACGAGTTAACAACTGTATTTAGAATTTTTTGTCTCTTTATATTTTAACGTAGTTTCAACACTATTACATATGTAATGCACCAAAATTATATAAGTAATGTAGATAAAACTCAGTAGCAGAAGAACTCAGCAAAGTAATTGATGATAGAATTAGCAATTATAATATTTTAAAGCCTCTTAAGAAGAAGCAGAGATGGCCATATCTTTGGCAAGCCACAGTCACAAAATCGCTTAATAGATTGGGTTTCCAACTAATGCATTCGCCAATAATGACCTCTTTCGATATTTTCCAATTAAATCCGTTCATCCCCCTAATATTTCCTTCCCTTAATGAGCCGTCTTAAGATGAACGAATGAAACGGTGACACTTACTTACTAAAATTAGCAGATAAATTAAGGAGTCAATCGACTGACTAAATGCCTCTTTCGTGGTTGGTTGATCAACCGAATTATGCACAGACTTTTACGAAATATTGTTAAACGTAGAATAATGAAACCAAAGTTGCTTTGAATACTTAATAGTGGAAGAAAAATCGTAAAATACAAAAAAAATTCACCGAAGTATCTCTATTGAGAGTAATAATAGCATTTCTAAACAAGATATTGTAGAAAAGTTTTCGGCTACATATGAAAATTGTGAGAAAATTCAAAATAAGTTAAAACTGCGAATGATTAATTAAAGCTATAAAATTATTTGTGGTTTCTAATCAAGAAAATATAATGTGAAGTGAAATGAATCGATTGCGTTTTCTAAATCTGTACCTATTTCTAATTTAGAATGAAATTTACGTGCTAAAACAAGAAAATAAACTGTCAAAAGCTTTTAGAAAGTAAAAATAATTCGGTGATTTCTCATTTTTTCGTATTTTTCGTAAAAATTCTGGATAAAAATACTTTTATGTTTATTCAAGTAAAGGGATATTTTAAGATTGTTTTGTTTTTTTGTTTATTTTCTCTATGGAAAGGATGTTTTGAAAAGAATTAAATGAGGAAAATTCTCTTTTTAGTACCCTGAGCTTTACAGTACCGTTTTAATACTATATGATTCATTTTGATTTTCGATTTAATCCCAACATTATTGGCTGATGATTGAGTTCAGTATTATCTAATTTATTTTCAATCAGTTCGATATTTGATTTCCCGTTGAATTTGGTGTTACAATTTTAGCTACTCTTTGACCTACATTTCCTACGTCGAGTTTTCTTCCTAACGTAATCCATCTCTTTCAGTGGTGCCTGCTGAAGTGAAGGTGTTTAGTCCCTAAGGAGATGATATTATGGTGCTCGGCCCACTTCCGGTAAGAGATGCATCTTCCTCGAGTTCTGCGTCTTCAGAAGCAAGTATCTATTTGCATACGATTCCAAGCTTACGATCCGTCTGCGAAATCAATAGGTATTTTCGTGCTTTTTGTAAATCTTAACTTTTTTTACATTAATCAGTTTCAATGCCATCGCATATTCTGAAAAGGCTTGGTGTTTATTAAAAACTTATAGAACTTAGCCATCTCATGTGTAGCTATGCTGTGAATAGATTCTGTTTATGTTCCACCTTCATCAATTTCCATATTGTAATAATATGAATTTTACTATATCAGCCATTTTTAGATCATTTTCTATATATTAATATGTATATTATATAATATCACGTTAAGTTATATTTTATGATATGTTCGACTGAGGATGTATAACTTCCTAAACACTCTAAATTTCTTAATGCCGAACATCTCTTAGCCAAATCATTATTAAGTATTGATAGGACCTTGTTTCATCTATGGTTTACTCTTCTTCTTGATAATTTTAGATCCATCGGTACCCAGTTCATAAATTTTTTCTACCTACACCATATGCCCAAATTTAACTCGCATAAGATTTCAAACGATACTCAACTCCGATTATATTCATTTCACAAAAATATTATGTTTTCTCTCCCTCCTTGTAATTTTACGTACACCATATACAATATATACGTTACTGTTTCCTTCAATATAGCTAAGTAACAGTTGGTCAGCTTATAATACGTAGGATAAAGGTGGTTAAAAACTACGTAAAATAGCGAAAGAAGGCTTGAAATGGTTAAAAAAGTAGTCTCTTTAGAAAAGATCTAAACAGACTGATGAGTCTCATAAGCATAATTTCACATAATAGCTATTTAATATATTAAAGCATTCATTTGATGATTATTGGACTCATAAAGTTGTAAATTTTAATATTTACCAGTTTATTTCAAATAAGAAATCTATATTAAGTTGTCTGTAATTTTCAAGCTGTTAGCTGATTATTTTAGTACATAGCCCTTCGATAGAATATTCGGATGTAAATGATAGATAAAAACTATAGGAATATTTTCCATTTTAAGTAAACTAAATGTTAGTTAATCTTCTTGATCAATATAAAAGCAATAGAATTGCGCGATGCATGTTGAGCTAAAATACATCAATTTGCGTTTCAAATGGTAAACGTGAAAAATTTACGTAAAAGTTGGTCAAAGTCACCTCTGTACAGAAGAGGTACAATCACTGTTAGTGACGTACGTCAGTTCGGGCATTAAAGGGCGAAACCGAAGGGATTTGCAGACACGAATGGACGCAAGAGGCTTCGGACCAACTCGAAAGACGAATAGCCAATGCAACGTATTTATACTCTCTGCATTGTAACTCTTCTGTTACCGATGAGTAAATTTTTGTGCCATTTCATAAGGGTCAATAAAGGAGTAAATAATTAAAAGAGAAATAATTTGGTCTGAAACAAATAATAATCTTCAAACTAATATAATTTCATTTGAGTATTTATATTTATTTGTGCTGCTAATTTTTCTACTTTACGTGTTAAATATTGATGGTTTTGTGTGAAAGATAGAAAATATACTAGCCTTGTAAATAAAAGGGAAGTCAATTAGTATTACATATTTATTTAGTGACGTTAAAATAACTTTAAATGGTCATTATCAGTATTGGTATTCTATTTTTTGACAGGTGTACGATTTGACCTTCAGTTGAGCTCCTCATTATTGACTATCTTGTTAACTCGCTTTTCCTTTCTTAAGATCATCAATTTAGTACCTTTCAGATCCCTTACCTTCAATCATTCCTTGGGTTGCATCAAGCATTCTCTCTTAAAAAATGCCCAGTCCATACAACTTTTTTCCTTCGTTTTTTTTTTCTATTATATCCCTGTTTGACCCTTTTTTTGTAACGACTCTTAACTCCTGATATTTTCCTTCCATTTTATCTTTTTTATTTCGTCCATATCTCAAAGCTTTAGAGTTATTGGATATTTATTTTACGTATTATCCACATCTCTGTTCCATTTAAGTCGTTACAACTGACGAAAAAAATGTCATCAGTCTCTTCCTAAGCTCATTCATCTTACTATTTATTGTAATCCTAATATTATCGAAAGCCCCTTTGGTCTTGGATATCATGGACATTACTTACCTAGAGCGTTATCAATAAAAAATATAATATACCCTGTAATGTCTTACTTAACCTCATCGCTTTAGTCTACTTCGTATTTATAGCATATTCTATTCCATATACAGCAACTACATTTATCATTCTCTGCAGATCTTTTTCTGAATTGCCTAATATTTCTGGATCGGTAATATGTATATTACTGATGCTACCCCCTCCTAACTTATATTCACCTATTCACTCCAGCGACTTGATAGTACTTCCAAATCACTAATGCTTCCTGATCGTCGGCTTTTTTACAGATGATACCTCCTCTTACCTTATATTCTCCTATTCACCTAAACGATTTGCCTAATAGTTCTTATATATGCGTTGTCTATATAGAACATTATTATTTAAAAATATAGTATAAATCATTATATTAAAATTTTGAAAAAACTTATTTGATCTATCTTTCAGTCTTCAAATTTTTACCATAAATCGTTTAACCAGAATCGTTTGAATTTTTTGTTTTGCACAAACCATATCAGACATTAATGTTTTTCATATCACACATACAGGTAGAATAAATTAAACGAAATTTAGGCTTTTTATGTACTCTACCAAGGGTTTATACTGCAGAATCAGACTATGACGTTGTAAAGCAAAAAATAACACGCAAAATAACTTGTGGTATTAGGGCAATGTAGGGGAATGTAGTCGTGGTAGACACAGATAATTTCTTTGGCCTCGGTGGCGGAGTAGTAAGCATGCTGGCCTTCTAACGCAGAAGTTGACCCGAACCTGGATTCAAATCCTGGCTGAGGAGGAAATTTTCTTATCGCGGATGTTTGCGTTCTATGGTAACATGCGTACTGTAAATTATTTTCGGGCTTCACCGCGTGTTGACTTAATCTTCGTCAGTTGTCTGAAGCGTGTAAGTTCTTTGGTAATACGAAATCTTTCATGGGGTAGAGCGATGGACGAACAAAAAAAAAAAAAAAAAAAAAAAAAAAAAACGCCTTTTGCCTGTGTAATTATTTATTGTATGACTATCATATTGTATTTTTCTTTTGCAGGAAAAAAGTCATCAAAGATATGAAGGAACCCCCTTAGAGCAAGGCAGAAGAAGAGAGATTAAGGACATGGTGAATATTCGCTGAATAATTTTATGATCTTTAAACATTCATTGATACTAAATTTAAGATATATTGAATGTTATATAATTGATACTAAAGATATATTGATATATATTGAATGACATTAAAGATTTTTGAAGCAGAATAGATGGTTTTATTTATTTATTCACTCCAGTACCCCCACGTTGTTATACGAACTGAAAGAGAGATGCATAAGTGTAAAAAGTATGAGGTTTGAATATATATACTATGAATTATAAATGTACGGGATAGTAATGGTTGGTGTTAGCGCCACAACGGAAAGGGCTAGAAATAGTATAACAGATATATAGTGTTTTGAGAAGTTGTGTAGGTGTCTCTCTCATTCACGTTTTAGTCATCGAGTGTACCATAGTGGGAATAGAAGTATATGTACTTTTGAAATCGGAGGCTCGTAGAGGGGGTTGAGGGTGGGGCGTTTACTTTAGAGAACGCGTTCTTTTTCAAAAAAAAATTCTTCCTAGTTTTCATTTGTTCGTGATCTTGCGATTTTTTAATTATGGCGACAAGATTCTTCCTCGGGTGTTTTAAATTTTAAATGGTTTAAGGTCATGTGTTTTAAATTATCGATTCAAACCCAACTGTCTTAATTTTTCGTGTCCGGATTCCCGGGTTGTTCCCGAATCCGGAATGGGAGGTCATGTTTGGGAAATGTACACCGACCTGAGTTGGTGCAGCATTTCCTCCATGACCCCCCGAAAGTTGGTTCCCCATCTTTAACATTATATATCCTTAGGTATCCTCACGTAAATGTGAGAAATCAAGAGAGGCTGAAGCAATGGCTACGGATACGTGAAGTACCGAGTTATTTTTCAAGGTATTCTGAACGCAGAACAAGCATTTGAAATTTTTGAAAAGGGTCAATTGATAATCCATCCCAAATTAACTGTTATAGAGGTGATATTAGAAGGAATGTTTCAATAAATTCGAATTTAAGAGTATTAAATGTGAATTTTCTGCAAATAAACGTCGAGTGACATCTCGTGATCACTTTAACGAATCCAAAATGTAGAGGGAATATTCAAAATTTTAAAATTTGAAAAATATGTCAGAAGAGTTCTGTAGATGGCTCTAAAGTCTTCGTTTAGTCGTAAGCTATGTGAATTCATGTTTTGAAGAATTAGACAGAAATATCCCTGTATTATTTTCCATCCGTACATATGTAAGTACAGTAATACAATACTAGTAAGTAGCATAATCTAGTAAATAGTGTAAATTGTAATTTAATCTGAAAGCAAATGGTTGATACATCTTATAATTAGTAAATAAATTCCGAAATCCCTAAGTAAGACAAATATCTTGGAGTTACCTCAACAAATAAATTAAAGTGCCCACATCCGTAACATATGCGGACGAGCACTAATGAAACTCGGTTTTGTCAATAGAATCGTCGTTATTAGAGATGAAAAGGTTCGCGAACTGTTGTTACGTTACTTTAGTTAGGCCTCACCTTAATTACGCGTGCAGTATACGATAAAACAGAGAGCGTTACACAGAAGCTGAAGGACGCCGATTGGGAGTCGTTGGAAGAAAGAAGGCCGGTACAAAGAATAAAATTACTAAATAAATACAGAGAGAGCTCCTTTTTAGAAGACGCAGTAAGTATTATGAATCCTTCGTGTTATTTAGGCCGATCTGATGATGCGTGAAGCGAAAATTCATTTGCTCCGCGAACTATACGCGAAAATAATCGTCTAGGAAAGTAATCATGGTGCATGCGCCCTCTGCTAAACCCCTAAAGGCGACTAGCGGGGTAAATGTGTAGATCTAAATTTTATGAAACGCTGCTCAACCTACATTGTAATACGTGTTTATATTCGGTGTCAAGTAAGAACTGCCATTTCCTTCTTACTTTCCCTACTGAATGTTACTCTAATATTTACGGGGTTCAACCATCACAAAAGTTTCATCCGGACATGCGTCGAAACCCATGCTGAATGCATGGCAATGCCCATGAAGCGCAACACCAGTTTGTGGAATTCTAAGGTACCGCAGTGTTCTCGCTATCCCTCGGAAAAGAGGGTAGACCACGCTGTTTCGCTAAGGATTCCAGGTCGGTGCGGCCCATGACACACCTCTTTGAATCGAACATCCGGGAATTTTCAGTCTGCCAAGCAATTCCCGACAGCTGAACCCCTTAGAATGATAACTTCGAACTTCACGGGTACGTCTCCTTATAGACACAGTTAAAGCTCAAAGCGTTGATACCAGAGAGGTCGCTGTACTATACTGTATCTCGGCACTGGTCAAGGTGTCAATCTTGGTTCAGAGACGTTAATGCTTTGAGAAAAAGTATTTTACTATTATTTTCAGGTAGGTTTGTACTTTTAGCCTAACAAGGGTCATTATATACGTTCAAATTGCTCTTTGTTGACTAATTAATTAGAATAGTATTCGTTTATGTACTGACTGGGGTAGGGAGACATCTGCATGGCTTCCTGTTCAAAACTTTTAGAATACGTATTGCCGCGTAATTACGTCACACTATTTCGTTAAAGTGCGCGGTTTCGGAACTGTACAATACGAATTGGTTTTTATTTATTGATTTGTAAAGTACTTATGGAGACCGCGAATTGTTATTGGCTGTGCCATAAGGTTGTAATGTCTGTTTGCAGTTTAATCGGTTTAAAATTGATTGTGTAATTAAATAAGTAAACTACAGATCATTTTTTGTGTAAATTGCTTTCGAGCAATTATTCACAACTAAATAAAAAATAAAGGGTAGTAAATGATTAAGGCATCATTAGAGTCAATAGTTTATTGCATTAATCAGCTTTTATTATTATATAGAAACATGTAAAAACGATATCAAGTATAATTGATACATTTTCAAATTACAAAATAAATTTGCAACTTAGCACAAACTCAGAATATCACAAGTTAACAAATAAAATTGCGTAATATAATTACAGAATGTCAAATAGAACTAGAGAAGTAAATGTAAAAGTACAAAAAGTCGATAACAAGTAAAGATACACAAGTGCAGAAATACGTAACGCGTAAGAAAATAATTTTGTTTGAACTCATATTGATATCGTATGCTACAATATCGTAACATACCGTATAATACAATAAAATAGCATTATTAGCATTAAAAAAAGTAATGTGAACATTAAATAGTCTATACATAACTAATTCATTTCAAGGAGTCAAATACAGGACATCCTGAATTACAACCTCATTCAGAAGATTTGAAACCAAAATTTCCCCGTTCACAATGAAATTAATTTCTGAAGCTTGGGATATCTAGGAAATCAGGAATAAATGAAGAGCAATGGTGGAAAAAATTTGATTTTCCCATTCCCAAGAGGCTGAGGAATTATTTTATACGGAAAGATTTTACGCTTCTTAACATGAATTTGAAAGTTATGCCAATTTTTTCCTACATAAACAGCATCTCAATCTTTACATTTTAATTCGTAAATTACAAATTTCCCGAAAATTAAAATTATCTGTGATGAATGAATGAGATCAGAGTTTTAGAGAAAAGATATTTCTAATTATTTGTTAATTTACAAACAACAAAAACGAACAATATTTACCACTAAACATAACTAAAATTAGTTTTAAAATATTAAAAATTGATAATTCTTGGGAAAAGATAAAAAATTCTGAAAGAGTCCTTATTTATGAATTGTTTTGAAGAAGCGTCAAAATATAATAAAGTACACGATACATAAGAAAAGTTCAAAAGTGCATATTTAAACATTATTTACTATAAGAGATAATTCTAAGTTGAAGGAAAAAATTACTACTAATTTTATACTAAAAAGTATTTTCCACGATATAATACGAAGTACCTGTATAAAACCTGAGTAATATCCTGTGGAAAATACGAAGTACTTTGTTCCTTCAACTTAGAATGTCTTTCTACGAAGTGCGATAGAATTAGAAGAACAAATAATTAATGAACCTGTGAACCAAAATTTTATGAATGATTGAGAGAAATATAGACAAATATAAAAATCCGAAATTAAATGGAAAGGAATCAATGATGGATCACAAATTAAGCAGTAATATTTAAAATCCATTTACAAATACACCCAATAACGATGAGAGAGATGCTGGGTTATTGAACATATGAGGTTATTATTAGATGAAGGGCGATTGGCTAGTAAGAGTCTTGTATTATAGCAAATACGCTATTAGTTAATGTGACTAGTAAATTTTAAATTACTTTCCAACTGCATAAAGTACAATCATATCTGAAATAGTACTTAGGTGGTGGACTCCTTCATTAATTCTAACCTTCAGCCACTTTGAAAATTAAAATTCTTTTAGGATTGGGAATCTGGAATTTAGGCGTATTCTTAAAGATCTATTTTAAAATACTTGAAATTTTAAACTCAGTATCGGAAGGCATTTAGAATGAATGAAAAAGAGTCATACACACTTCGTAGAATTTCTGTGTAGCAAAGTTTTTATTCGTTACATAATATTGCCTTTTCAGAATTATACGCGTAATATTTTTTATTTTATATAAACTTCATTCCCAGATCTTCTATCTAAATTTTGTCCTCGAAAAATCTAATTTTAATCTGAGTTTTATTGAAGAAATTTCATTAAAACAAATAAGGAAAGGATAAATGATTGTTCTCAATATTCCAAGAGTTTTTGGTTCATTATTTCGGCCAGTTTCGTGAAAAATCTTTCTTCATCTTTGTAATATATATCTATGTAATTTAAGATATCTTCCACAACAAAAAGTACATCACCCTTCCCGAAAGGTTCAATCAAATTATCATCCTCCACATAGCAAATCTATCACAAATTGCAGCACATCACTTTTTAAGTCCATATTTACATCAGCATCACCCTATTACCACTCACTCTCGTTGTATCCTTTTGGGAGAAGACTCAAACTAACCCTTTACGTTACCCAAACTACGCATGTCTCTACAGAAACAGGAAACGCACCCTCGTAGAGGATACCCTAACTGGAATATCCTCGACATGAGATACGGGCAACTCTCTTACGGGAAATATATCAGATGATATTCTCGCGATTTCTCCTTATATTAGGTAGGCGTAATTGGCTGGATCCAGTCCCTAAATCTCTTCTGAGAGAACGTGTTGTTTTGCGGAGGAACGGTGGGTCGTAAACCTTTTTGTGGGTGTAGCGGCCCCTCTGAGGCTGTACGGTAAAGAGGCGTTTATGTCAGGGAGAAAGTACTACTGAGTGAAAGTGAAATGATGAGAAGGTTAAGGAAGTGTACAACTTTAATGCGGATTTAAAGAGAAAGGGGAATAAGATGTTATCAAAAGGAGTTTACGAAAGCCCAAGCTTTAACTTGTGTTTTCGAATGCAAAGCGAAGAACTTTCAAAGCGAGCTGTAATTAAATGAACCAATTATAGTACGTTGATGTTATTGGAGTTCATGATATCGTAACTTGGATTCATATAATGTAATTATCATTTCATGCTTTGATTAGTTACGTTATAAACTGTACTTCTGGATATATTTTTCAAAATTTTTAATTTGATTTATATGAATTTATTTGTATTTTAAATTGCGGAAGATATCTGTGATTGAAAATGAACAGAATTTTTTTTTTCACTTGAATTTTAACAATTTTTAAATGTGTGGTTTAATAACTTGAGGTTGAAACTATGAAGGTGCATCTTATAACGAAATTTATTCGATATAATTAAGAATTTCATGAAATAAGTATTTTAACTCAGCGCCAATGAATATCTAAGTATTTCAGAATGTAACTAATACGAGATTCCCAGCATATGATTTGCAAATCTGAGAGGAATTTCAATTAAATACGGAAACTAAATTTTTATGAGGATCAACGTAACTCGAATTTCACTCGACAAGAATGTAAACAATATTTTTACAAGTTATAACAGATCTTCCGCACTCGCTGTTGAGCCCTATTATTCCTTTATAAGGGATTGAAAAGGATGGAACTTGCCAACCTTTTACTTCTATACACCTTTAAGTAACATTTTCACATACGAAAACATCGACCCCTTTGTAGGGCACACTAATCCTGAATCCAAATCAGCGTTCTTTAAGGAATCTAAAAGACTTATATATAAACTATAATTCAGATAAACATTGCAATTTAATTCGATCTTAAACTAGAGAAAATAATATTGTATCTAAGGATACTATAAGTTTCTTACAAATCGTAACCCAGTAGTCATTTCTGAATTTATATAATAAGAAATATAGGGCATTTTCACAGTAAAACAATCAAGTAAAAGTATGAAGAGCAAAACAGACAACATGAAAAACTCCTTTCTTAAGTAAAAATTCCTTAATACGTAAGAAATACATATACTTTATATCATACTTAATATTTTTCTAAAGTTCCCTAATCGTATAACATTACGAGTATATGAAAACATTATCTAGTTAATGTTATAAAATTAATCTCAGCACAACCTTCAATGACGTAAGAAACTAAAAAACGCCAGTTAATACAGTAAAAATATACTTGAAATAAATATAGACATATAAAAATACGCAAATGTTGGTTTCAGGGTTTCTTCTCGTAGTACCCCAAAACACTACTATTTCAATTATTTGCTTTCTTTCCAATCCTTAAAAAACGGTACTTCAAATTACTCATCGCAGGTGCAAGAGTGTGAAAGTAAGGAGTATAAGTATGCCGCATAACTGCTCCTAACACCGAGTTGGTCCGAAGCCTCTTGCGTCCATTCGTGTCTGCAACCCTTGGAAATACTTTAACGCCCGAACTGACGTACGTCACTTAATGTGATTGTACCTCTTCTGTACAGAGGTGACTTTGACCAACTTTTTGAATGGATTTTGAATGGGACCTCGTATGAATATATTTGCGTATATATTCCTTTTTCCCTTTCATAATGTACGTAATAATGAAAATATTGTATACCCGGCTTATCCCAAGTATTCAATGAATACATTTTTTTTAAAGTTTTGTCTTATATATCTACGTACTGTTTAGTAACTAAGTTTTAAAAACCAATTCTATCTAAATTTCTGCTTATGATGTACACTCCTTTATACCTCGAGGAATTAATATTATGGAACAATGATGGTTGAAAATGAGAATCGGAAACTAGTCAACACATATTTTTGACTTCCTAAGTGATCAGCATGACCCACATAAAATAGGAATTCTTCACATAGTTGTAGCGATAAGGTATTTTCTCCTCCAACTAAAGGGTCGAGTTGCGTATATTAACGAATAGTTTAATCCTCAGTAATTTTCGATGTATTTTATTTTATTCACCCTCTCAGCCAATGAGAGTTTAATTAATGCTAAGGTGTGAAAGAAATGTAAATCATTTTTTCAATCAGTTATTTATTCCTTTTCTAAAATGTCTATTAATATATGGTGATCCTCAGAGTTCTCTTTTATAAATGGAGTAATTTAATTTAGTGTGCGAAATGAAATTCTATATAAGATGGATGGATTCAACTATAAAAGATAGCGATTAATTATATGCATAGCACAAAATAGGTAGTATCATTATCATTTTCCCGTAATTTTTTTACGTAATAAATTTAAGGTAACAAATATTAATAGCACATTAATATATCCTTATTTTTCTAAAGTACAGCGTCTTTATATTCACATTCTTGCTAGAAAAAAAGTATTGAAGTCCGAATACAATTAAGTTCTTAACAAACAAAGTTTTTTTTAAAGATATTTCAATACATTTTCTTACAAGTACATTACAAAAAATTATTTTTTTGGGTTCTATCTTTTTTATTGTTCGAAGTAGCTATTAATTACATTCCTCGTTATGTAAGAAAAAGTTGGTCAATGAACGTTGTAAATATTATATGGTTCATATATGTATTCTATAAATTGATTATATTGGTTTGAAGGTTAATGCATCTGGTAGCTCATACTATTAAGCTTCTTAACTATTTAAGCCTTTTGAATTCTTAGAAAGCGAAACTATGAACTATTCATCAAAGACGCAAGAAAACTCATTGTGGGAGTATAAGTACGTCATATAAATGACGTAAAATTTAGGTTGGTCCGAAGCCTCTTGCGTCCATTCGTGTCTGCAAAAACCCATGGGAAACCTTTAACGCCCGAACTGACGTACGTCACACACAGTGATCGTACCTCTTCTGTACAGAGGTGACTTTGACCAACTTTTTGCATCAATTCACTCACGTAGAATATCCTGAATTAAAATTTTATATGAAATAGACATAATTTTGCCTAAATCGATAGCAGAACGTACTCAGATTTGGTTATAAAACATTATTTTTCGATAGAAAATAATCTACTATGTTAGTATTTATAAATATGTTTTGTTAAATGTGTTAAATATGTTTTTTTAAATATGATAAATATGTTTTGTTGGTGGCCCGGATAAATTGTTTATTTTTCCCACTCCCCCATTTTTGTCCGCGCATGATTTAATTCGGATCATTTACCACCTCAATTGCCTTTTATTCCTGCTACGCCTTTTTTCTCTCGTAATTATAAAAACATTGATCAGAATCGCTTTCTAAATGTGTCGTCCTCCCTTGATTGGAGACCAGTTCTCGATTCTGGTGATCTAGATTGGAAAATAAAATGTTTCAATGATAATCTATTCATTTGAATAAATTTAGTCACCCCCATTCGTTCTTGCCTCCATAAGCGATTGCCTTCACCATGGTTGTCCACGGATATCAAATGCTTAGTAAGACGCAGAAATCATCTACGTATAGCTCTTTAAAAGAAACAGGTCCTCCAACTTATTTACTGCTTTTAAAGCAATATGTAATCAAGTTCAATATTGATGCGAAATAGTAATTATTATATAATTGTACCCTCTCTCCTCTTTGAGACTCCTAGTTAGTCTGCTAAGAATTGAAGAATCTTGATCTTATTCGAAGAAAAAGCTCTGTTCTCCCTCCTGGAATTTCTATATCAAATTTGAATGTCTTTTTCTCTACTATAGCCTCTGCCTTTCACGATATCACTAGTATTTTCCCTCCTTTTCTCGATTTAGAAGTTCAACTCCAAAAAGTTTTACTTTGGACATGTGACTCCCGAGTTACGTATTTTTCAAATATCTGCCTCAGTCAACCTCTCCTACCCCAGGCGCTGATGAGATCGCCAATATTTTTGTCCAGAAGGCCATTCAATTCAATTTTGCCGTTCATACTTGAAATTTTTTACTTCTCTTTATCTCATTAGGTTTTCCATTCTGTTTGGAAAATGGCCTTAATTAGCACCGTTAAAAAGGTCAGCAAACCCTCTACCCCCTCAGATTTTAGGCTTATTTGTATTCTTTGCGCCATCTCTAACATACTTGAAAAAGTTTATTATCATCAGGTACTTGAATGTTTGAATTTTTATAAAGATATAAACATAATATTTTATTTTATTGTGATAAATTCGGCAAAAACTGATAAATTTTCTTATTCTTTGTTCTTTTCACTGATCCCCATTACGTATTTACATATGTACATGTAACGTTGCCTCGTTTAACCCTGGTTAGTTTAGCGCTCCTAGTTATTGGAATGTATCCCCCACTTTAAGCGGAGTCTTACTGTAATATTTTTATGATACATGGTAATAATTGACATTCACCCAGATGCCTTAAGTAATGCCTCAAAGAACCTTATATATACATGAATGTATTATATTAGTTACATTAAAAATTTTCTTCTAAATTATTAATCTTCATAAAATCATTTAGTTCAAATTTGATCATTTTCAGATGACCTCTAACGTTATTTTTTTATCTATTAAAATTAAGACCCTCTTCTTATACAAGATATTGCATTTTCTTTGAAAGCAACATAAAAACATAGCACATGCATTTTATTAAGAATATGATTTTCATAACCTTTAATATATTTTATATGAAACCAGAAGTTGCTATTCAAATATCCACCAAGAAATTTGTATAATCTCTCTCCGGTCTTTAAATTATATAAATATAAAATATCCACAAGATTCAATGATTTTAATTTTTGGATTGGTAATTTAGAAATTTGAAATTTAATTATATGAAAGAACAGCAATTCTCTTATCTGAGACTTAATTTTAGATTTCAATAAGTTTAATGCTTTTATCGTATACTTCCTTTGGGAGGTAAGAAAATATTTTACTAGATCTAAATTGTTGTGGATTTTCTTTTGTAAATTTTTAACCACATTATCATCAAGTATATGATATGATTGCAAGAATTATGCTAACTATCTGCTATACCTCCTTAGATATATCATATTCATTACTTTCACATAACTTTGATAGAATTTGGGTTATTTTATTAATATGGGTTAAATATAATTATTTTCTTGATTACATATATTATTAGTCAAAAATAACTTCAATCTCAGGCAAATGCCCAAAGTTTGTTATGTGTTCTTAAATACTTAAGAAAATAAAGAGTATTAAGAAAAAGTTAATTATAATTATTCAAGGCATGATTAAAAGCTAAGATATAGAGTTAATATAAATAATAAGGTAAAAATAGATGTATCGAATTTGATAAACTATGCTAGTCTCTGTGAAGTATTTTAAAATTATTAATATGAAATAATAATTGTAATATTTCAAGTAATTGAAATAGTGGAAAATAAAACCTATTAGGATAGTTATCAGCATTCCAAAATGCTTGATTTCATAAAGATTTATTACCCTTTCTCTCTCAAAAATTATGCTTTATTATTTTCTCCACATTTTTAGTGATTATGTTTTTCATAACTCAAAAATTTCCTTTTTCTTAGATTCCGTTACCAGTAAAATTAAAAATCACCGAAAACTTTGACTCTCTGGAAATCTGGAAATGAAGTGATAATTTTCCGTGTGCTATATCAAATTATACTATTAATTATACAATGAGAGGAACATTTGCTGTAAATAGTCTGATCTTCATTCTGCACAAATCAGTGGTAATGAGATATTTTTAAGAGTACAATAACAAGTGTTTATTTCAATCTCTTAATACCCTTTGTTTTGTTGACTTTTACTTTGTGATAGCTCTCCATACTTTAAAGGGGGAACAAGAAGTGTAGTTATACCTTTTCCACAATCTTGTATATAAATAAAAGTTACGCTAAAAGTATAACTACACTTCTTGTTCCCCTTTTAAAGTATGGAGAGCTATCACAAAGTCAAAGTCAATAAAACAAAGAGTATTAAGAGATTGAAATAAACACATCTTATTGTAAATGAATAAACCAGTCAATGAAAAGAAATCATATACGATTCATTCTTTGGCTCATACACAATACAAATGTACATGCAGTGTGCTTGTTGTGCATCTTACAATACCTTTACAATGTCCAAGCAAATGTGAGTATAAATGGCCTAAAAATTACAATTGACCCATTAGCCTTAAAAATATTTTACAGATATTTAATTGGATACAAAATAATTCAGTACATAGCAAGTAGAAAATGAATTAATTTATATGAAAAAATGAAGAATGTCACCTCAATAATATCCTGAATGTTTCTTACAGTGACCATTCAACTGATTTAAGAATTCTGATCAATGGTAAGACAACTCCAGAAACAGACATTCCTTTGATATATCTTGGGTATCACTGTTGCATGCAGTATTGCCTTGTAATAGATAAGAAAATAAATACATGTTTTGTAAATGAAAGTAAACAGTATTTTGCCTTATCTAAATAATAAATGAATTTACTGGGGAACTTAAATACTTACTCATTATAATTTATAAATTCTTGAATGCATCAATAAAGGCAGTAATTAAACTGAAAGATATTGGTAAAAGTAATAGTCATAATTTTTTAGACAAGATTTTATTTTCAACCTAAAAGAAATATCACATTTTAAACCAAAGAACAAAAATTAAGAAAGATAAAAAATTATCAAGTAGGGGAAGAAGATAGTTTCCTTTTTTTCTTTTTTCTCTCATTGATTATTTATAGATTGACTTGCAAGAATAAAATTTTGCTTCTGTTCTGCTGAAGAATCCAGAAATTCTTTATTTTTTTAGAAGAAGTGTTCAAATTTAAATCAGTAAAAGAAAAATTAAATGCAGAGTATTTTAATTATTTTATGTTAAATTCATGTAAAATTATTCTTCTTTTTATGAGATCAGGTTAACCTGAAGAAGTATCAAGTGACAATTTTTTTTTTTTTTTAAAGTAGCAGAAAAATTTGTAATGCAAGGAAAAGCAACTTCAAATGGAAAGATATTTATACATCTTCCAAAACCATATCTTTAATTTTTTAGTGAGTAAACATTAGCAGTAAAGATATTTTTGTTGGTGTTGAATTGAGCTTTTATATAAATATCTGAAGTGAAATTGACTTTGAATATTGAGTTTGTTGATGTTTTAAAAACTTGAATCAGACTTTTCTTCAAAACTCCGGCTTGCCTGTACCATGTTCCTGGTTCTATTTTTATGAATATTTACAAAATATAATTATAATTTTTGCAAGAATTTTACATGTTATTCTTGCTTTTGTGTAATCAAATATCTTTACTTACTTACTAACACTTTACTTGTTTTTAAAATGTATCTTAATTATTATCCTTCTATCTTTTCAGGTGGGAGTTCATGGAAGGAGATGTAGTAGAAAGAGAAATGATGCTGCGGTCAGCAAGAAATTAGGTTTCTTCACTGTTATCTTGAGTGGAAAGTCAAATCTTTTATGTATCAACTAATTATTATGCTTTTCAATAATTAAAATACATCTTTAAGAAACTTGATAGAATCAACTTGCACCATATATATTTAACATGAACACCTATGAATATTTCAAATAAATATTTTTGGAATTTAACTTTTATATGAACATACATTTTCTGATCAAATATGATAACCATTACACAATTATCACTTTGACTAGATCAAGGTTTTACCTTGTAAGCAAGTTATATCTAAAATTGGGACAAAACACCATGGTTTTCAAGTACAGGATTTCTCTGCAAACTCACTTTGACTTTGCGGTAATTCTCCACAATGATAATGGGGGTGATGAAAATAACTAACTCTACCACAATTTTTTTAATTGGGGTAAAGGTGTATGCTATTTATTGTTCTCCCTTTTCATTAGAAGGATTTTTAATAAAACTTATAAAATTAATGACTTAATAGATTTATTTGGAGCTCACTGCAGCAAATTTAAATAATTTATACCACTATACAGCCTTTAATAAACTGTTAATGTTTTTCATCAACAAGTATGCCAGTAATACTATTTTCCTTTCCCTTTCATTCCCTGAATTGAGCCCTTCTCAGTTGGAGTAGCAAGTTGGACTATGGTGATAAATATTTGAATGTATAGTATCATATACAAAAAGATTCAAATAAATCTAAGAATTAATATAAAATCTTTAAAAGAGCTAAAATTCCACCAATTGGAATCTATGAATAACTGTATATACACAATATAACATAGACAATGTTATAACTTTACCAGAGACTAAACAAAAAATATAGCAGAGCACTTAACTGATTTGATGAAAAAATGACATATATTTCCATCTATATTAGGTAAATTTACAGTTACCATGAAGTTAATAATCAACTGATGTTGTAAAATATCTCATAAAGTCTAGAAACTCATAAGTAGAATAAATAATATTTCTGCCATATATACTGTAAGGCACAGAGATCAAAAGTAAATCATATCAAAATTGTTCTTTAATGAGGATTTTATAAATACAGAAATAACAATATTTAATAGTATATGGCAGGTGTGCAATAGATGTTACTTAACATGGTCTAAGTCTGAGGTAGTATTTACCAAGAGGCGTCAAATGCAGAATATCATCTTTCATCAAAATATTATGAAAAAATACTCTAATTAGTATACATTTTAAGAACTTCATGCTTTTTATGAGCAATAGTAAAAATAATAGGAATATTAGATTTTCTACTAGAGTCTCTATATATTTCAACTAATAACAAATAAGATTCAACAATTATTATTTGAAAAATTAAATTTAATATTAAAGAACTGTATTAATGAATATAATTGGGAGGTATAATATGTTGGTAAGAAGATGCTATGGTATATTATATGTTGTTAGCAATTTGTGTCAGATATTCTCTATTCATTTGTATTTTTTGATTTTCACTTCCTTATTAAATGTTGCTTATTCTGTGTACTTCCCATATACTTCCATTAAAATTTCCTATTTAATCTGCTTAATATGATATAATGTTTACTTTCCTTCAGTTGCAATTACTATAGCATTGATTAAGTTGCAAAGGAAAAAATGAGAATTTAAGCCACAAATACATTTATTAAACCAAGTTTTATATATTTTATATTTTAGCCGCATCTTATTCAGTAACATATTTTATAAATATATTTGAGTCATTGTATCACATCAATAAACATCTTTTAAAATGGCTCTGTTGTACCTAGCCAAATATGAAATTTTGTTTCTATTCTGACTGATAATAAACCAATTTGTTGATGAGTGAGTTTTTTTTCTCCTTATATCAATGTAATATGTTCTGGTTTGTTTGAAATTATTGTTAAGTTAATGGAAACTAATTGTAATAGTTACTATTTAATTCTTAAGGGTAGAATTCATTTATATACCAACTGCATTCAACAAATTTCATTTTTTGTTTATATCCATGTTACTATTGGTAAATATTGATTGATATTCATAAAGGTTCAATTTCATTTATATTAATCCTTACTGTCCTACTGGTATAGACAAGCTTGCAGCTGGTTGCATTAATGATATATATCATTATTACAATATGAATATGCGTGAAAATAAATAGTGATGATTTTATTAATTTAATTAAATTTTAATTTAATTCAAGCAAAATTAACTAAATTAGACCATGTAAGCATCAATTTTTTAAATTCTAAGAATAACAAGGAAGGTCTTCATATTCAGTCTGATCTTTTTTTTCCATTACATGATGGACATTGGCATAAAAATTTGTATTTGTATTGTATATATGTCTTGCAGCATCAATATTTTCATTAAAATTATCTCATGTCTGCTTTATAATTAAAAATATGAAGATAAATGTATTTCTTGACAAATTTTTCATTTTGTAGTTTTTGTTAATCTGATGGATTTTTTGAAAATATAAATGAAAAAAAAAGATATTCTTGAAATACTTACAGAATGGAAATTTATGATATGAATTCAAAGAGCTATAGAAGTTGGACAGATGATTACAGATACATGAATTACGGATATGAAGTCAGCAACATCGATAACAACCAATGTAGAATTGTATTTTGTATAAATGTAGAATCTTCATCAACAAATGAATTATTCATTGCTGAAAATCAAGCTCAAAGACAAATATAAACTTACAGGAACTATATCTATAAAATTATCTAAGTGAAGCCAAATTTTTTCCACATAGCTTAATACCATATTTGACGGCATATAAGATGCACTGGCATATAAGACACACCCTCATTAAGTAGGCCACGCACAAGGAAAAAAGTTTTATTAGTCTGTGTGACAGTGCAGTACCTCCTCCTCCTTCCTACGCAGACATCTCCTACTGTGTTTCCATGCACTTTAGCCTTATTTAACACTCCTAGTTAACACTGAATGGTGTGTCTTAATTTTCTATTTCCTTTAGTCACATTTTCGATGGTATTTTAAAAATAAATAGTTTTAAGCATTGATACATTCAATATAATACAATACCTTCACATATAAGACGCAGGTAAATTTTTTGAGACCTAATTTAGGAAAAAAAGTGCGTCTTATATGCTGTAAAATACGGTAATTATAAATACGCGAAAAAATGTATGATGTTCATAATAATAGATGTAGTTCTCCTCAAAATGAAAGATCATATGGATAAAACATCTAATTGTATACATTATTCTACTTGTATGAGCAAGGTAAAAGAATGCTTAAGCAATATTTTCAAATTTGATATGAATAATCAGAAAAAAATCTGCATTAATTGCTTTTGACCCATAACCTTTCAGATAAATGAAATAAACTATTTGTCAACTGTTGACTGTGTTCAGTCAAAAAAATCATTAATAACGTTAAAATATCCTATCCTTCAGATTATGAGGTAGAAATGGCATCTAGAAATCTTGGGGATTCTCTAGGCTACAATTTCACTCAAGAAATCATAGAAAATATACTTTTAAATCTCACACCCATATAAAGTTATTGCCAGTAAAAACAGCATTTTTATTTAGCTTTAAATTGCATTGCTCAACAAAATTTCTTTGAAGGTTTTTGTTTTTGGTTCTCATTATTTTGATTCTAATTTTGAAGATGCATTACAGAAAGGTATTAATTCATTCATTATAATTTTTTACACAGTTTTCTTACACAGGGTATTCGTGATGGTATATGTTGATATTAGAATAAACATTTATCTTGATAGAATGAAAATTTTCTTATCTTCTTTAAAATAAACTACATAAAATAGGAAATATTAATTTAAATAAAAATATTATTTTACTTCACCAAGTTAGCTTGATAACTGATTGGGTCATTAGTTATTCATTATCTTCATTATGTTACGTGTTATGTTAAATGTATATGGGAAAATATATGATTCCTTGAATTTCAAATGAAAGTGGATGGAAAAATTGTGAAGTTCCTTGAATCTAAAATCTTTATTTAATATTGACATTAATTATTAGATGTAATAATTTTGAGGTTTTATGCTTAATGAGATATATATGAATATTATACCCATTTTAGGTTCATTAGTCAACCATGGGAGATAACTTTTAATGAATTGAAATATATGAAGAATACCATACAATTTAGTTATCATCAAATAAATAGCCTGGTTGAATCAAAAACTTGAAATGATATCATGATGAATGTAAATGATGCTTTCTAAAACTGAGAAAGAAGATTTATAGATAGTAAATTTTCCTAGAAAATGAAGCTGCTAAGCAAAACATGGGATATTTCTTGAAAATTATTAGACATGGCCATTTACTGTAATTAAAAAGATGTATAAATTCAAATTCCATGCAATGTTCAATAAAACCAATTTTTTATAAAATTAATTATTCATCCAACCAAAAAATTATTTGCCAAGGATATGGGATCTCTCTGCACCTAATTATACGTAAAATCCTATAATGGAATAGAAACCTTGATTGAGTATGAAATCTATACTCATTCATAAACCTCTTAAGGCCATTGATCACTCAAACATACCCTAAGCTCAATACTTGTCAATAAATTGTAATATTTTATCAATAAATTATCTCTGGATATTTAATATCTTAACTCTTATGATCAAATAGCATATTTTTTGATATTCCTCAAATGATAATAGGAGTAAGTAAAAGTTTTTATTACGTGCACATTCATTAACTTGACTAGATTCTTTTACATAAAAGTATTCATTTTCATTTTTAAATCATACCTCCATGGTTTTTGATAATAATACTTAGGTAAAAGGCACAGTTTATTTATAATTTTGTATTTCCTGAATTAAAGAATATTGAAAGAGTAAAATAGTATAATGTTCATTACTCTCATTTTATCATTAAGAAAATGAAAATTAACATTTTGAGTATTTCCTAAAGCTGAATAGATGATTTAAAATAACTTCCTGCAAAAACATCTACCACTGTATGTTATTTCCAGAGTAAACAAAATTTTTCGAAAGAAAAATCAAAATAAATGTTTTTTTTGAAGCTGATGACCTTATCTTTTCTAAGTTATATTATGGAACACAACATAATATTTTGTTAAACATCAGTAAACTAATAATAAACTTAACATAAAAGGATAATTTTAAGAATCCTGAAATTATGACAATTAGAGATTGAAAAACTTACCATTCATAATTAAATATTATTCAATATAAAAAATTACTTAAGCTGTATATGTAAGAAGTGGAGAGAAAATAATCTGGAATTTTTAGTTTTACGAAATAACTAGAAAATAATTAATATCTTTACATTCTCAGTAATATTGTGTTTTGAAATTTCTTTTATATATTACAAAAAAGGGTAACCGAGTTCTCACTAAGAGATATGTATAGAGTATTTTGATTACCTTTGATGAGTAATACAATTTCATTTCCAGTCTCAACTCCCTTAGAAAGTTATATAGTTCCAGTAAGTGAGGGGAATAATAATAAAAGGGCTCTGGTATGATGTTTTCACAAAGCACTATCTCATCACTACTAATTGATCGTTGGCTGTTTTTCCAACTATTATCTCTTCAAAAAAATCGACAAAAATTTTATTTGATCCTCTTCACCTTATGCAAGAATGTTTTGCAACAGAGTAGGTACATCTAATTCTAGCTCTGCAAAACAATCAGCAACCAAACGTTCTTTAACAAACTTAATTCATCAATCAGGTCAAAAGGAAACACTTTATAGACAAGACAGACAATGAATTAAAATATTAACCCTGGTTAGAGGTGTGAATGGCATTACATCTGGGACTCGTAATAAAATACATGTCATTCTTTATTTACGGCTATCTAAAGTTTGTGAGATAATTAAATATTACATCTAAAGAATAGTAATTGACTGATTATTTGCGATGGTTTTTCACATCTTTTACGCTACCTAGGATGTCAAAAAGTTAAAGGAAAGAATTCTCAGCAACATAATATGAGAATGAAAATCAGGTCAGAATGAAAAACTTCTTTTTTCTTCGCTCTTCCTTGGGAAACTAAAATAAAAACATATATCTTAAAATGGATTCGCATGATAATTTTTCATAGAATTTAATTACTTGGAAATTTTGCTTTATACATTCTTTCATACTTATTTCATGAATAACATTTACTCCACCATACAGGTACTAATAATTCTCTACAGTCACACCTGCCTCTTTAAATCCAGCAATTAATATTAACATATTTGAAGGTATTTCTCCAAAAATACTCTGGAAAAATACAAATTTATTATTTTCATTATTATCATTTGTGCTTCTGTTAAAAAAAAACATCTTCTGTCAACAAAGCCATCAAAATATTGTTCTTGTAATCAGTTGATAACACTTAGTGCTGTCCGCCATCCTCTTCTTCCATTGCCTTCAGCTGTTTCACGACCTGAGCGTGTTCCTCCAGCAACCTGGCAAACTCATTCTTCCTACTTTCAACCTCCCCCTAAAAACAACGATTGTGAATTAACATTTTAAATTAATTTTTACAAGGTAAAACTAAATTGTATTATTTACTATTTCATCTTAAGAGAATAATGAGGTAATGCAATGGACAAAATAACAAAATGGATGCTTTCTATATTATCTACATTTTGACAAGTAATTAGTTGTAACAATTCAATTTGAAATTTAATATGAAAGCATCAATATATATTTAACATATATTTTTTAATTTGCTGAATTATGCATTGACTACTTGACTGAAACTGCGTTACTTAATTCAGCTTGATAAAAAACTAAATAGTACATTACTGATAGAAATAAATCTTATTTTAAATAATTTTGTGAGAATATTGTCTTTCTTAGTACTATAACACATTATAATTCATAACTTCATCATAAAATGATATATTTTAAAGCTTTATTCTTTAATTTTCACCAAAATAACCTAAGCTCTCATACCAAAAGTTAACATGTTCGAAGGTGATGGCTATGCAATAAACAAAGAAATACAAGGGTAACATTTTTCAATATAATTTACCTGAATCTGCTTTATCCTTGCATCCGAAAGCTCCTTTTGACTGGAGGAGTGCCTCAATGTCCTCTCCGAAGAGCATATCTCCTGCTGCAATTGTTCAACTGCAACAACCATCTCCACTCCAAATTCACTCTCAGGCACTTTACTTTCCTCTTTCACTGCTACACCAGATTCTTCAGCATCCACATCATTAACCACCAAACTGTTAATGAAAATAATTTATTTTAATAGTTGATTCTTAAAAGTTAATTTTTAAAAGTTAATCTTAACAGGTAATTTTAAAAGTTAATTTTGAAATATATCATTTAATGAATTCATGATTACTTTATAAAATAACAAAGTGCATTACAATCTGGATGTGACAAAACTCACTTCTCACACTTTTGGTGTTTTTGTGGTCAACTAATTAAAGACAAGAATTGAATTTGTACTAATGGTACTAGTTCTTTACACACTCCAAGGTTAGAATAACTGGGTCTCTGAAATAACACTTGTGTAAAATGATGGAACTAATTACAAATTTTATTAGCTATGCTTATTTTTGCTTTGCATGAAAAAGAAATAATTTTATATTAAAAGGGTCAAAGTTTTCTAACCAAGTGGTTAACAATGCATACCAAATATCTATCAGGATAAAGATACCCCTATTATCAAGAACTAATGACCTCTTTGGATGGAATATGAGGGGATGGTATGGGTGATGGTAGGGCACCTTATTGAACTTGGAATATGAAACCATATGAAATTTTCGGGCCCAAAAATTAAACATGTGGAAAATTAAGGGAAACTATTACATTGATGACCTAACATGATAGTATCTCTAGTCGAATGAGACTGGAAGTTATAGATTTGCAAGGAAGAATGACAGCTTCCTTAGGCTAAATGAAGCAACAATTCGTTTTGCTTGTCAAAATTTAACTCCAACGTCTCTGCCTCAGTATTGATAAAATTCTTTTTGGATTAAATACACAGTTTCAGTTAACAAATAAAATCCTTACTCTACCCCTCAATGAATCTGGTAATAAACAAGAAGTATCAATTCTACCCACAGAAAAAGTACGTAGATATATCACCATTAAAAATGAAGGCCTGAACTTCTGAGGCATCTAAATGGTGAGAATAAGCATACTCATTCGCATAACATTATTTATCACGAATGATACACGCGAAAGTGCATAAATCGGAAAGCAGGGCATTGAAAGGAGTGTTTGATATGTGGGTCAATGCGGAGGTGGTCCTGTTTTCGTCATCTCTTAATGTCTTCGTCTCTTTTGATCCCATTTCAAGGCAATGGGTTAAGGCGATCCTTCACCCCTTCAACATCATTTCAATGCCGTCTTCGCCGATACATCGCCAGAGTATATATCGCTTCTATCTGACTTATTGCTCACACCATTATTTGAACCTGCATAGAAAAACCCTACGGGAAAACCAGTCGCTACTGTTACTTAGAATCATTATCTTAGGATTCCCGGAACGAATAACAAACAAACAAAATAATTTTATTGCTGAATAAACAAAAGCTAAACCTCATGTTTGCGAAAGGCAAGCGTTTATTTTTTTCTGCGGTTATATCAGTATGAATAGAATGTACAAAAAAGAAGTACATACAACAATAAGCTATTTCCCAGAATTCCATTGGTATAGGATTTAATTAGATTGGAGGATGATGAAAATTATACGTATGCGAAAACTTCAGGATGAATGGAATTTGCAAAAAGAAGTACATGAAAAATATTCTGTTTCTCAGATATTCAATATTATAGGATTAAATTGGAGATAATAAATTCCTATTAGCTTCCTCAAACAAATTTTATTGTACTTAAAGGAATCGAATTATAATAATATGTTCACGTGCTTTTTTTAGTTTGATTGCTTCGAAGGTTTTCAGTACCAGCTAGAGGAACCTTTATAGGTGACAATGTCAGTATTTTGCTCCTTTGTGTTGCTATAGAAGCGAATACATACGGATTTCGGAAGTATTATTGCTATTATGCAATTAAGAAGGATACATGTTTATGTACATAAATATATATTTAAATAAATATTTCCAAAAAATCGACTTCGAGGAATATTTATACAATTTTGCATATACATAGTTACCACCTTTATTTGACTCTCTTTGATACTATAAATATGAATCGTAACTGAAGATGGGCAATTTTAAAATTCTATGTGAGTAGTAGCTCACCAAAAACTCTCGTTTCCTGATAAAAAAGCTGACTTTTATACAGTCTATTCTTCGACGATTCACTGTAGTACTTTCATGAATTAATAACAAAACGTGTGATAAGAATTTTATTTTCTGTATTTCACTGGATTCATATGACGGCGAATTGCAGATTAATTTACTCATTTTGAACTTTGGTAAACAATATGACTGTTTATTTTTATCTCTTAAACAGCCATGATTCCTTAACTCGACAATTATTAGTCTGCTGCGTAAAGAATTTTCCTGAGAGCAAATATACGTGTTTCTCCGCCTTAGTTTACTTACTGGGATAACAAATACAGTCCCCAGAGTCGTAAAGATATTCTTCTAATCAAAGAATTATATAAGATCCCATTTCGTCACATTTCCGCACCCTTTCTAACTATACGTACTATGAATTAACCTGACATTGGCAAACATTCTTCGTCTTTCACGAAGTGAATCTAAAAGCGTAACTCTGATATAATTCTGGCGTCACTATATTTATTTATTTCAAAAGAAGATATTCTGTAAGCGCACTGTCATGTTCTAAATGTATTTAATTAAAGTCCACATGAGATTTCATTGCGGTCTCAATTAACAACGGGAAGTACTAATTTGTTTGATTCAATATAACCGAGTAAACAAGTCTCAAAACTGGAGTGATTATGACATTGGTTGTATCATATGCGTAAAATTATTGATAATTTGTTATTTTCGTAAAAATAAAAATGTTTTTAGAAATATTATCTCACGTCTCGATGAATATAATTTTGATTATTCTAAAGAAGGACGTCAAGTTAAGAAAAAGATAACGAATATAGGGTAATGAATGCAACAAAACAATACAGATACAATGGTTCAAACAAAAACTAAAAAACGATAAATTAAAAGAAACATTTACTATGTTACACTCCAGTCATCCAACTCACAATTAACAAAATATGTAATTTAATAATAAGAATTCGAGCTATTTTTCCACTCAAACAATTTCGTCATGGAAACGTAGGCATGATTTTTATTGGGCAGCAATTCAACAAGCTTCATCTCATCCATTTACGCATCTGCATAATTAATATGAGGGGAACTGTATCAAATTTATAGCATATAGATCCACTCCTATTTCTTTGAAGCCTATAACTTGCCATTACATCTCCATTCCTCAATAATGAAAGGTTAAATGAGTGCAAAGTGACTTACGGTGCTGCCGCTTGGTGCGCCACGTACCGCAGAGGTCAAATGAAACTCGCGAGCGTCTTCGACGGAAAAAGCGACTGTCGCCTGGCGCTTTTAACGCTTGTTTACTCAGCCGTTGGCGAAGGATGCAATTTTCTCCGACAGTCATGGACGGAACTAAAATATGAAACAGTTCGTCTGGGCTGAATCCCGAATTGCTCAACTGGATACCTTAATTCGCTTGCGATGGAAGGTCGCAGATAACCACAGGTTGTGTGTTTGTGGAAACAAATATTGGGGTTATATCTTTACCGATTCTGACACGTGTTGAAGTGTTACACATGAGCCAAGAAATACTGTGTTTTTTGCATTGCGACAATAAGCCCGTTAAAAATAGTTTAAAACGAGACTAATATCCGTGTTACACAAACCTAAACAAACATAATTTACACGTCTTTAACGACCAAGATTTTGGCAAACATGCCGTTATGTGATACGAATTACTAAGTATTATTTTTAAATTCATTAAATTTCCTTATTTTTCAAGTTTCGACTTTTAAATCATAAATTTAATTCGTCCTCGTTTAATTTAATATTAGCAAGTTAGTTCATCTCCCTTAAAATTCTAGAATTACGTAATGTTTTAGAAAATAAAACTTTCAACACAAGAAAATATCCTTATCTTACGCGATGAATCTATGAAACGTTCATAAAACATGCGTATACTTTACTACTAAGGAATTATAATCAGGATTACTGCTCAGGATACGATGATAAACTTTTACTTCACCGAATAGTTGGAAGATAATATAGGATATACATAAATTAAGATTTAAGGACCCCGTAAATCAGTAATTCTAGGACAAGAAACATGCTTCAAATATTTCGACAAACATTCATTCGGTAGGACCTCAAGCTTCTTAATTCTCGTCTCAAACAGTCGTGGGGTGGATGTTATTCTCGGCTTTCAACGGGAATAAAAATGATGAACACGGATTACTGCCAAAGTTTTTCTCCTGCTCTCAGACGGCCGAGTCGCCGATGATTTCACCTGCACAGAGAATTTGCCAAATAACGCAAGATAAGACGGGCGGGAAACATTCTTTTGGCGACGTGAAAATAGAGACACTGCCAAGGAGAGCAGATACGTCTCACAGATTATCCGAGCGCGTGTGGTAGATCAGTGAAAAATCGACTGAAATTTTAGATCCGAGAAACGATGCGGATTTGAAGAGTCGTATGCAAGACTATTTTAAGAGATCCATCATCATAAATCCGCAGATATCTGGAATGGAGACGTGGGGATGAAAATTCAAATTCGTTGCGAGATTCGCAGTGAAAGGAAGTTGGGAATTCCGTTGCTACGTATAAATATCGGGGAAGTGACGATTGAAAAGAGCATGACTCAGGTACAGGTGTTCGTATGGAAACAGACTGTAGAAATACGGAATATTCCAAGAGAATCATGAAAAATCGAGAGATTTACAGTTGGGTTTTGTAGTTGGTAAGATAACTTGTTGATTTTTTTCGGCAATAAGGTACAGTATTCCGATAATTATTCATTACATATGGGTTACGAGTATTATATATTGTAGTAATAATTTACCAAAAGAATTTTCCTATTTGTAATATTTCTTCTGTAATAATGTAAAAATAAATATATACCACATTGTTAGATGACGTAGATGATGTTCTTCATATTCTACTAGATATCGATAAATATTAATAAAGAAGATTTCAACGCAAATTATATGGACAAAGAAAACTCTTAAAAGTTGAAATTGATTCATTAAGCTATTTCTCCCTGTTCCTTCATGTTACAAATAATAATAGCCTTCCAATGCTCGAATGATATTTAATTGATAAATCAAAATCATTTTAGTGAGAAAAAACGAGTTGATGTAAAGGTTTTGAAAAAGAATAAACGTCAGTAGACGAAAATTTAATCTAGCATATAATTTAGTTTTATTTAGAATTTCATCCTTTTATCAAGGAGCGAACGTTGCATGCACTTTATTAGTACACAAATTTGGGATTTATATAAATATAAGTGGAGTTTTTGCAAAGATATTATTCCAGATTTAGGATGGAATTCAACAAAGTGAAGGAATCTTAGTATGTATTTATTAGTGGACAGGTATTCAACTCCCACTTGCCATCGATACTTTTGTCTATTATTTATTAGTATGCACTGCTGACTCTTAAATTGTAAATTAGTTTAGTCCTATATTTATTGGATGAGGTGTGGGATATTTTTGGTAATTTCACGTTTACAATTCAGTTGTATTGCTATATAAAAGCCATGTGTTCAGGCGTTACCTTATGGAAGGACATCTCTGACTAGTTCAGGAATGAACTACTTCGTTCCTGAACTAGTCTGTATTGCTATATGTTAGTTTAGTTGTGTATTTTGATGTCCCTTACAATCCTAGAGACTATCAGTGACAATAATGTAAATAGATAAATATTCCTTTATTGGATGAAAGCACATCTTACTTAAATTTTATAGATTTTAATAATACCATTATCTATGAGTGAAAACTCTTAATTTTCATCAATTAATAACGTACATTCATAGAAGCGATTTAATATGATTCTGAGGATATTCGTATTAGTTACTTTCTCTCTCAAACAGTATGCACTGCCTTAAGTTTATTTGCAAACGGACAAAAAGTACAAGAATATCTATATTTATGAATGAATTATCATCCTTACTCGACCTTATGTTCAAATAATTCTAGTAAATTAAGAAAAAAATTGCTAATTAATGACATAAGTCAATGATTTTATACTTGTATACTACTAGCAATATAGATTTTAAAAATAATGATGTACGTTTTGGAAACGATTGACTATCTGTTACAGTATTAAAAAGCTAGGGTTTTCAAAAATTATCTTCGGATAACTTTGTAAAAGCGGAAAGCTTTAGGATTGACCGTGATTTAAGTTGATTTTAGTATTTCTCACAAGAATTCATCTTCCATAAAAAATTATTGCTTATTTCTTTTCGAGTAGCATAATGAACACTTAGTATTCCCGATATAAGAACGAAAATTTTGCTTTGAATCGCCTCGTGAACTTCTAAAAACATTCTTTGAAAGGTCAATCACGACTTTCCTCACGATTGAAGTACTTTCTCCACGTGCATAGAAATTAAAACGCAAGTGTCCCCACAGAGATTCCATTCCCGCGTGCCTTAGCATCTAAATATCTTGACACGCTTGACATTGCAATTTCTGCCAAACGACAGGTTTCACCACACACAGTGCAATATCCACTCCTTCACCACCACTTTGCATTTATTCTTCTAGCATTCTATTGATATTGTTATTTTTTATGACAGAATCAATCAACACCTGACATATCAATGCACTATTGTATACAAAGTTGCTTATAGTTACATCACTCCACAACAATGTAAAGAGGGTAATATATTACTTAACAATGGAGCGCCTATCAACAGAAGGGTCTTTCATACTCTTTAAACAATATATCTATCCGATGGTAATACTGAAAAAGCCTAATCACAAAGTAACTTAGAATGCAACAAGTGTTTCTTTAAAGCTGCGTTGGAATATTCTCGACAGTTCAAAAGTTGTCTATTTCTATTATTCTCAACTGGCAATGGCTGGGACAAAATTCAGTGGGGAATAAATGTATTTATAGTTGAAAATAAAACGTCCTTTCTCCTTTATTTTGAAAATGTTTCTAGAAATTAGAAATTGAAAACGTGTCCAGTTTCACTCAAAGAATCATGGATTCTTAGAAAGACAGACGAAACGAACTAAAGCTTTTGACTAACAGAAAAGACAATTTTCATTGATTTTAACTAATTAATTTATTAAAATAACAACGAATCAAATTTTTAGCATCGATTGATAACACGGAAATTCTTTTATTTGAATTGCTGCTCACGCGAGATTAAGATAAACTTTAAGGCTACCTTAATAATAATTTATTTCCATTCCACTGTTGTAAATGATTTCCCTAACATTTTAAATTCTCAGATTAAAATTCAATATAAATATTTAAATATTACACATTCTTTATCTATACTTTTTGGCCAATGAGATGCAAATAGAATAGTTACAATTTAAAACATGATATTCACGTATTTTAAAAACACTAGACAGTCAACGAATAATCTAAAAGGCTTGGTTCCTTTTTAAAATTACTTTCGTTATATTCTTTTCATGATTTACTTAATTATTTGGAATTGGACAACTGGAACAAAGTTATACCAAAATAATTTCCGAATTGATCTGGTTTTTGGACTTTCGAGTGAATATTTACGACAGAAAGGATGGTATTTATAATCCTTTTAGGAATATAAAACTGTGATGACTAATGGAGAAACAGAAAAATAAAGATTACCAATGAAAATTACTCTATATATAAGTTTTCATACTCAAATAGGATTATTTGAATATCCTTCTCATGCACTTATTAGCTGAATCACATGAAAAACACAGGAGGCCGATTTTTTTCTGATCTTTATAAGGGATGGAGATAGGAATGAAAACCTCTCTTCAGCAACCTACTCATCCCAATTTGGCTCTTCGATTAATCGATTTTTATCTGAAGGCACCCCTTTCTTAAGGGTTGGTGCTTGAAGCCAACGCAAACCGGGCTTATGCGGTCCTTTCCCAAAAGTTATTTAGAATCCACCGATTTAATAAGCAGAAAACTTTACGGAATTCATTCAATTCCACAAAATAAATATAAAACTCTAGTTGAGCGGTTTGGATTTAATTACACTATCATTTGAGTTCAGTTCTGAGAATTTTCTGATAATTAAAATTTCAAATTCCACCAAATATTGCTTAATAATCTTCAATTAGAATATGATGAATTACAACAATGCCAATAACTCCGAAACAATGGTGATTCTCCAAAAAAAGAAATGAATCGTAATAATGTTTGATGAAAAGGTAATTATAATACTAGAGTAAATATGTATGGTACAGAAAAACACTCCGACAAGATGTAAAGAAAAGTTTATTAACCGATACGTTACATCTATTGTGAGCTAGTTTCGACAATTCACTAGATCAATTCACAAAAATTTAAGTCTAAGATATTCTACTATAGATATTCTATTTTCTAAAATGTTCCAACCTAACTCACATTAATCACTAAGTTATTCTGAACACATAATTTAATAAACGTAAATTTCCCCATGTTCTTGGATGAAGATACGAACACAATTTCCGAACTGCTCGTATTTATTCTTCACATTGAACCGTTGGGGCATAGTCTCTATTTATCCATTGATACAGTAAATAATATTTTGGCATCTAAAAGTAAACGTGCGGTGACGAACCCATTCTTGATGCTTTAACAGATTAAATTGAAGCACGTTTGTTCTGCATCACGTATCCGAGTCGTAAGATGGGTATCTGAAAAGTAATCTTTTCCGAGAATCAATCCTTCAGACGTGAGGATTGCTGAAGTATAGGATGACGAAAACATCTTCTGAAAGATCACATTGCTCTCTGCCTTCGCAGATGAGAGTCGTGTTCAAGGAGTAAATCACAAATTTCTTGGGAAATCGAGGAATAATTCTCTTTATTTATGACGTTCATAGAGTCGATACTAAACTAAAATGATTGTACAATCGACGACATAATTGACGATAGAATTGGGAGCGCAAAAGAAACAACAGAAGTATGGGTAAAGTTTAAAGTGATAAAAAGAAACTTGGTATTGGAAATGTGGTTTTTAGTAAGGACCAATCTTCATAAAGCTTGGAAATCAAATTGCGCCGATAAAGAAGATGTAAGGAAAGAAAAATGATTTTTGACATGTTGTAGTGTTACAGAAATATATTAGTAGTTTAATTAAGTTAGTACTTACTACTAACATGAATGTTTTATTACATACTGCGAAGGGTATATTATATGCAATATTCTTTCAAAAGAGTTGAAATTACGGACTGAGATCTTTAAAAGAATTAGAAATGGATTGTTTGAAGATAATATAAATTATACGAAATGATTTATTGAATTATTTCATTATTTACTATTATTATTATTTTTTTATTAATATTGATTAATGTTTTAAATTAACGGATAAATAATGATGCAAATACACATCCTAATGTGAGGAGGTTGCTTTTTGAAGAAATTGAATGAAAATGTGGTAGATATGAATTCGAGACATATTAAATAATTAATCGTATAAAAAGATTTCATGTAGTTCATTTAGCCAAAATTCCTTTTTAAAACTTTAATAAATATAATTTATATTGTAATTTAGGAGGAAAATAAGGTTTTATTTGGAAAGACGATGCAAAATATTGAAAAAGTATAAATTAATGAACTATAGAAGATTGAAATGGAGGCTGAAGAAATATATCATTGAAGCATAAAGAGGTAGTATGAATAGCAAACTTAAAATATAAGGTTAACAGAATAAAGTTGAATGACGTTATACGAACGTAACATCACACTCAATATCACGTAAGTCATTCCAAAAACTTAAATAATACAACAATAAAGTATACATCAATGCATTAAATTCTTAAAGTGAAGAGAAAATCTTAAGTTCGACTCATTACGGGGGCTAAGCAGCTTGAGATGCAATTAACAGCATCTCAGGTATGGGTACTTAGAGCTCTCGAGTCGCAGGTAAGCAAAAATCAGATGGCAGATAATCTCACCTGAATCCTGGGGGCAGCCGTGATTGTAAGAGATCATCAGCCTTCTCGGAGGAGACTGCTGGAGCCGTGTCCCCTTCCGGGCCTAGTCGGTCCTCGGCTTGGGCCCCCGCTAAGAAAGAAAGAGAGAGTATAGTCAGATTACCACACTTCTATCGGAGACGCTAATGATGCAAACTCGATCCCCCCTTACCGAATGGTCCTTAAAGGGAAGCTGCCCCATCTTCAATCGATGCTAAATTTTAAATTGATAGATCGATGTTGGAGAAAGTCTCGAATTAGCACCGATTCGTGACCGGCGGTGCACATACTACAATTGCATGACGTTGCTGAACATTAAGAGCGTTAATTCTGTTAAAAATTTTGCAAATTCAAACGTAAATGTACGTTCCAATGAAATTTTGAAATTTGGATTAAATACACTCACACCTGATTTAGATTAAAGCAACGTCACATATTCTTTAAAGGGCAAATGACCATCGGTTGTAACCATTAAAAACATCGAGGGTAAGGTCTATCTCTTTTGTTTGACTCTTATATTATTAACATAATTATTTATTGAATATAATCGTTTGATAAAGTGAAGTACGTATATATTCAATAATATCCACTTGATTTCAAGAAATAAAAGGGTATTTAACAATGTATGTATCAATACACAACACACCACATAGTATAATCATTTATCTTTGTCAAGATATAAACAAAGGAATAAAAATATACATAATTCAATCAGCATGAGTCATCATCTCTATATAAACTAATAATTGAAATATTGAATGTTACGACAATACCTTTCTTTAAAGCATTGTTAACTTTGTTGACATTGTTAACCTTGGAAACTGAAAACATTTGGAAATTGAATTTTCAATTCTTTTAAATTTCACGAGGAAGAATTCTAATACATAACAATTATTTGTTGTGGAAAATCAATATAAATCTTCTACTACATAGACAACAAAAAACCCTGAGAGTTTAAGCGAAAGAGACAGGTGAGAATTAAACCTCGATAAACATTTCCTACGGTTTCGGCCTATCTATGACAGAATTCCGACTCGATGCAAGCGTGTCTAGGAGAGAATGTTCCAAGATAGGAACTAAAATAGTTGTAGGTGTAAGAATGCTCTCACACGGGCGTACGGAAGTGAGTCTTGGCACGGGAGGAACTTGCGTCATTAGCATGAGGTCATAAGATGAGCGGGAGGTTGGAAAGAAACAAATTAAATTTAAACAACGTATCTATTTACATTTTATTCATGGACAAAGTCGCTCATCGTATGCGGTTCCATAATGGGAGAGTATTTAGTTAAACCTGAAGTGTAACCGTGTCAATAAGAATCATGAATGTATAATTGCCAATGATAATGATCCATTAACATAATATTAACACAGTGAATTCGGAAGAAAAAGTTTTAGGAATGAATTTGATTACATTTATAAAATTTTATGCATTATTTTCGTTGACAACATTTCGTAAATTTTAAGCAGATATCGGAGCGATAAATATTAAAGATATTTCTCTTTGATGAAACGCACACAGATTCAACGTTGACATTTATGAACGTATTTCAAAAGAATTCGATCGAAAATAAAATTAAAATGTACAAAGTTTAGTAGTCAAGTTTATACCTGTGGAAAATACAAAGAACACTTTTAATATATTTCAGATAGGTTTCCACGATAAGAAACGTTAAAGCTATATATTTTCGCAAAACCCAAACTTCTTTAATGGAAAAATATATTATATAAAAATAATTCCCTTGATCTTGCTCAACGTCCTGCTAGCTTTTCATTTCACGCCTAAAACTTTTTGTACGAGTTCTAAGCAAGTGATGCGCGTATAAAAAAGGAAGGCCAAGGTCAATTTTGGCATCTCTTCTATAGAGAGAGTTTATTTTATATATAACGATCAGCGGTAGAAAAACAAAAGACTAGCGTATTATACACTAGACACGAGTATCTGTCGTAATTACACCTTCAAACCTGTATAGTTATTACAGTTCGTAATTAACGGACACTGCCTAGACGAAAACAAGGAAATAGCGGCACATTTAGCTCGACAATAAAACTAGAGGAAAGGTTTACATAACGCTGTAATAACAAGAATCCACTTTTGGAATCGTCGGTGACATTCCTGTACTCATTACCTCTCTTACTGACACCCTCGCCCGAGTGAAAGTAAAAAAAGAAGTATAGAAATGAAGCCAACCTTTTACTTGTTATTGTTTCGCGTACCAACGTCACTACGAAGATAAAAATATCCGCCAAATGACTCGGAATTTATTAAGTAATACTGCTTCCAATACTGACCAATATATAAATTCCATATTTCGTAATTAAAAAAAATCTTTTCCCCTTTACTGGAACTTGTATATTCGTTATTATTTGTAGAATTCCGCGTAGTTAATACTTCGTTCAACAACAGAAATTAGCCTTAGTTACAATGTAAACAAAAGCATTTAAATCCTTTCTTTTATTTAACGTCTTTATTTCCGGATATATCATCAATTCTTCAACGCAATTCCACATAAGCTCACGAACTTAACGACGCGCATTTCCAGCATCCACCGCTTTTAGGAAAGTACATAATCGCGCTTAATTTTTCACGGTAGATTTCCATCTGCGGCGAAAGTAAAAAAAAGGTAGCTCCCGCCTGTCTCGTTGAGTAACTGCCAATGCATTTCCTGCTGCCAAATCCCTCTTGGTACACGCGTTGAGAGCCGCTATGGGATGTAAAATAAACCACCTTTAGAAGGGCGCATGCAATGTTTTGTGTCTCGAATCGGAGGTTTATAAATACTCCCACTTCCTTTTATCTCTCGCCAATTGATCCTCTTTCCTGAAGAGGCCTTCCACCAGCGCGGAATTTCCACTCGTAAGGGATAGCAGAAGCCGTTTTATTCATACTGGAAGGCGTGCGTCTCAACTACGAAGTCCTACTGCGCGACGCACTACTTTTTTGAGGCATCTTTTTCGGGTTATTTAGCGTCGCTCATGGTCATTGTCACCAGCGGGAGGTTTGCACATTGTCGCTGAAGATTGGAATACCACTACAACTACGTCTACCATTCTCCAAAGGGTTCATTATCCAGATGTAGATAAAGCGTAAAAACAGTGAAATAATGGTAATCTTTCCTAAGATTGGGCTGGAAAATTTGACATAGAGCACGTGTACTCCACTTTTACGTTTTGATTAGAAGTCGCTGAACTTTTCCTTCCGTTTCGTCTCAAAGAAAGAGTTGTAGATCAATAAGGAGGAGGGACCAAAAGAAACTACCGATGCAGAAGAGGGCAAAGATAGTAAATTATAAATAGAATATATGATTCTGTAGAACAGACGATAGCTGAACGAATAAAAAGTAAAACTGTAGTGAAAAAGACAAATTGAAGCGGAAAACATAAAATGATTGAGAAAACTAACTGTATACCTTATACAACTAATACTTCCAATATATCTTAATAAATACTGAGAAACAAGGAATCAGCAGGTTTTTTGAACACAATACGAAAAATTATAAGGGAAATAAACATAGAAACATATACAAGGCTGATGTGACAAATATGACTGCAAAATAGTTTATTTCTACGCTAATAAATAAAATTGTAGGGCTTTAATTTAAAACAGAAGACTTAAATTTATAATCAAGTTACATTCGCAAAAATCTGGCCAAAGTATCAATAAAACACTCACTTTCAATTGCCGAATCCTATTCCATCCTACGAACATAACTGAAAGTCTAGGTCAAATTGATTATATTGAAACTTTCTGAGAAATAATTTAATATAAATCATCCGGGATCAATTCAAATGATGATAATTGAAGCTTTAATTCGGTTCGAAATAATCCTCATAGCACATACCCACCCTGCACATTATAATTAACATTCTATAATGGCCGTACGAGTTACTCAAAGAGTACATTCTCAAAGCCTTAAATCAATACATCGATAGCAACATTGTCACAAATGTAAAAAATGTGACATTTACGTATCCGTGTGTATAAGAACAAAGGTCATAAGCATTTACATTGGCAATGGCAACTACCACAGCTCAACTTATCACCAAATAAATATATAAACGAGAACACGTTTCTCATAATTTATCAGTAAAACATTTAACATAAAATACTTCTGGGAAGGGCACTTTATTCACCGCTAATTCCACTGTCCTTCGGTTGTCACGAGCTTATCATGCGGGGCTCTTTGGTTAGTAGATGTAATCGGAATTTTTTTCAGTCAACAGCTCGTGCTATTCCTGGCATCAACCAATCAATGTCAGACACATTTAGAAGAACGCAAACATCCATGCACAGAATGAGATTCGATCCGCTAACCTTCTCCTTACGAGATACCCAATCAATAGCACGAGAGCTTAATTTTCTGAATGAAACCGTTAGCCTCTCTCTATTGATTCTGAGAAAGGGAATTCCAGTTCCGGATGTCTGTTGTTTCATAAAACGAGCCTTTCCGAGCTTATGTGGATTACCGAATTTATTGTCTTACAAACTTCTAAGCCCAAGAAATTTATTATCAACTAAAAAAATTAATATTTCTATTATTCAAATATCTTTTGAATTGCAGGATTAAGGAAATTATGAATAGATGAAAAGAATTTCTATTTCACTTCTATACATAGTGGTACATTTTATATGAAACGAATTTAACAGTAATGCACTGAGAAATATAGTATGCTACTATTATTATTCTTAGTTCCTCATTATTACCATTGAGACACATTCAAAAAGTGTTATGTATATTTTATATACGAATTCTCACGAGCAATACAGATCTGAAATAATGCAAACAATGTATTTTACTATGAAACAATATCATATATCTTAAAAGCCTTGAGACTCGAAGCGAACACAAAATAATACACGGTTCATTGTTTCTTTTTTATTGATTATTATATTTATTTGGCTAAGGGAGGAATAATGTTGAATCAAATAGTTTTCTGCTTTATGAAATTCTTTCCTGAGTCAATAGAACTTTCAGTAACAGAATCGGTCTCTGAATTAATCAGAAATATAGAAATCCATACGTTGGATTGCATACTTCCATAACACAATAACCAATTTCTTCGCCATACAAAAAACTTACGGAAAAAGGTCAACTAAACTAAAATTTTTTCAAGTAATCATTTTGAATATTTGCAAATAAGTTTATGAAATTCTCTCTCTATTTTATGAAGTGCTGTAGCATCCTCCTACTACATAATGAAGCATATCATCTTCCTCAGGTTTCCAATTATTCGTTCCACGAATATCATCCTGGAAGATTGATATTATTTCCAATTCAACGGCATCAAAGACAGTTAACCTGAATTGCATTCCTTCTAAATATTAGGTTCAATAAATCCAGCAGAATAACTGTCCGTAGTTAGCTTCGCTTACGACATTCCTCGAATAACGATTTTGAATTTGACATTTTCGATTATTAACCATCAACTGTTGAATCGATATAATTATAAGGCGCGGCCATTATCAAAATGAACCTTATCACTAAATTCAAGATTCGATCTATCGAATAATACCGTTCGTTATACGTAACGAATCATTTTCAATCCACCAAAAAAAAATCGACTACAAAATAGTGAAGCAAAGCAACCATCATGTGATTTACATGATCAATACATTGTAATACCAAAAAGGACTCTCCTCTACAAATAGCGGGCATTGAGGCTAATATAGGTCCGAGCGACCGCCCAGGGCGGCCCCTGTACATTCAATTGTGGAGATTAACAATGGACATCGATCCATTCAAAGAGCAGATGGGAAGTATCAAGGTGTGGGTGTGAATCGCAGAAATGCTAACCGCCCTCACGGATCACTGATTACACCTAATACGAAAATGAGTAGACGTCAACTGAATTCGCTCCCTTAATACGTGAATCGTTCGAGTGTAACCATGGCAACCGGAAGCCGTCCGCTGTGTAATGTGGCTTCATACGAAATTATATCACCTATCTCGATGTGATACAGTACAACATAATATCAGTACTAGTATCGTCAAATAGCTTATTTTACTTCAGAAGGAAACCAAAGGAATAATTTACGTGATAAAATTATTAGAAGAAGGGACTCGAAGTCGCAAAAGCATCTATCTGATGTATGTTTGATGGTTCATGAGAGAGATATAAATTAAACCGCGAGAACTGGGTTCGAGTCCCGATCTATACTGTAATTGAGAAGCAGATGTAATCTATTACTATATTATTATCAGGAGAACTTGATAATCTTGGGGAGATCTCAGAAATACCAGTAAATGTATTAAATGAAGAACAATATTGTACAAAAATTGACATAATACGTGTGTATGATTTATTCGTAAATTCCATATAAGCGAAATGGATTACGTTAATTTTTATGAAATAATGTTTCATATTATCTCTGGATATTCTTTGATCAGAGCGTAAATTTAAAATTCGATAGATGTCTTATTATACAACATACAAAGTTCATATAACATCGTAAGTTTATGCACGGAAATTCCGTTGCACAATGCTTTTTACCTTCCCAATTTACCTCGTCTACCTAAAGAATCATTTTCTCAAGTCCTAAACATAATTTCAATTACTATACTTACGAGTAGATGCTTTTTTATATAGAGGAAAGAATTTTTATTATGGAGTAAGATTAACATCAGTAGTCAACATCCGACGTAAGATCTTGATGATAAAATGATACAGGAGGTCTTCTACTTCATTTTAGAAGGATCGTATCATATTATAGCCAATATCAAAGTTTACCTCGTACGAGAAATAAATTCATTTGTGAAATTTATTTGGATGAATTTTATAAACTAAAGCTCTACCATACCTCACTATATCTTATTTTTTATTGAACCTCATTTTCATATTCAAAGATGATTCCTTCTTCCAAATCAGTCTTGCCCAAGGCTGAAAACCATCATGCTTTTTATGAGTCATTCCGAGCATCAGAACGTTGCGTCTGATGTCATGGAATCGATTTTGGGACACGAACCGACTCATCTAATTGATTAGTATCCTCAGTTAAAGATATCTTAGAACTCCATTATAGTATTTTATGGAAGGACCATTATAGTATTTTATGGAATAATTATTATAGTTGTCTTTATTATGGCAACATTGGGAATATGAAATCCACTTTTAGATACATTCCATTTGATAATAGAAAATATGAATAAAAAATAACTAAATAAAAAAGAAAAATGAATTGCAATGTAGCTTTAGATACAATACTACAGCAACCTGTAATCTGTGTTTTATTTAGATAAATATGTCGGTTTAATATAATCGAGAAAACTATTTTCTTATCATTATTGGTAAAGCAACAACTATATATTACAACCCACGGATTAAATCAACTATCATCAAATATCTTTCTACTATAATCTTTAGGGATTCCATCATTTTATGCCAATTCCATAATCCTCTAAGTTTACTATTTTATAGCTGAACGTCTAATATTGTTCTCTCATCATTGGCATATAAACACGTATTTATAATGAAGACAATTTATCTCTTCATAAGCTTTCTTTCCTACTCAGAAACCAAATGTAAAAGACGATATAACAATCAACCCCTTACAATTCTTTCATTGTAGTTCCTCTTTCTACATGTTGATTGCAAGGGATGAATCACTTATTATATTAGAGCAGTACTAATAAACGTTCCACTATTGAGTATCAATGTTTCATAGAATTAAAATCACATCAACGAGTTTTCTCATCCATTCAGAAACACATCCCTATCAAATTCACTTGTCGGTAAAATGGGGCAACTGAAACAGTTCGTTCTTTCCGGTCACTTATCATCTCGTGTCACTGATCAATCCACTCTTCAATGGAGGATGGATCCATCATGATCGCACACCGTGTCAGTCCTGAAAATTCACAGAGGTCAGCGATTGTTCTACAACTCGCCGTCTTCCAATCAATATGGAAAGCGGCAGACCTTTGACTTGTCCACTTCTAGGACAAGTGGAGTCGATGATTTGCACTTTCCTACTACGGACCTGCTCGACTCGTTGACCTCCGGCGGAAGTCAAAATGCGAGAGAAAGCTTCCCGTTCCGATATGGATGCTGTGCGTGCAAAAGAAGTTCACCGAAATATTACGAACAAATACGTGCCGAAACATAAATAAATACTATCGGATTTTAGTGCTCATTTAAAACCATGGCAGATACTACTAGTGTTACGGCTACTGAATACGGAAAAAGATTTAAGTTTAGCAGTTAAAAAGATTTGATGATTTGTGAAATGACTGGGACTCGAACCTAGGACCCGCACAGCATATACGATAGAGAAGAATGGGACCTGGGTTCGAGTCCCAGTAATATAACATTTTTTCACAATTCTGTTTAATCTTTGCGATTAATTTGTACGAACTTAAAGCGTGAAGATATTTCAGCTCTTACTTAATCATAATATTTGTTTAATATTTATTAATTTAATAATTCCTAGCAAGAATCAAAGGTTAAATAAAGTTATAATATATTACTTATCTATATTATCATTATTGGATATGTGGCAATAAATGACTTATTATTTATAATTTTTACTTCGTATTTAGACCTACGTATTGGTGTTTCTACGAACTTAATTGTCACTAACATGAGTCAGAAGAAACAAGCAGGTCCAATAGATCACCTTTGCCTTGACCGTGAAATACGAAAAGATAACAAAAAAATAGGGTTGTGGTGTGGGAAAGTTCAAAAATCTCATTCTGGAGGTCATCCAAATACCATGTTACATTGATACAATATTAGGATGGCTTAGCTATTTAATCGATCAGAAAAATTATATTAATAGACAGAATTAACCTTTCACTGGCCTTATTACGCTTAATATGTATCGATGGTTACCACATAGCAACGGAAATAAATAGATAAGGGCTTCGGGACGAAATAGAAAAGGTTAACCAATATTTGTGGATTAGGATAAATTCCAAATGAAAATAGTGATAGGATGAGGAAAGATATTAAGTATCGCACGTTCCATGTACAGTAAACAGATATGAAAAAAGACTCGGAATATATATACGGAGAAGATTAGATCGTAGAATAAAAAAGATGCATTTCCAAGGAGCAAGGCGCTTCACCTTTGGTATTTACAACTATCTTAACCTTATCAAGATTCTTCTTCCCGAATATGGTATTTAAAGGTGTAGGAAGATAAAAAAAATGAAGAACGAAAGTGGATAACATTCGGTGGTTTCGGAGGAGCATAACTTAAGAAGTATTACAAATAATAATAATACTTTATTGAGTATTTCCGTGCGATCATTAAAAAATTAGCACAATTAATGGAAAGGATAGTCAAGAAATGAATATATTTTCGGATATTTTAGAGCAATCATTGAAGAACGAAATCTTGTTTAATTAAATCAATCTAGTAGCTCATTCTAATAACAAATAGATGTAAAAGGCGTAAACTTTATTAGTTAAGATTAAGACATATGGATAAGCTACGACAATTTGTACTATATACGTAAAAAAATCATTGATGAAGAAAAATGTTCAAAAGGATATCTGATCTGTTGAACATACGTACTTTATATGCATTTGATCACGGTATGTTGTGAGATGTTGTTTTAGTGATAATATTTTAGGGCAATTCAACTTTCTAAAGAAAAGTTCACTCGGTTGGGTTAATACTATATTCTTAGGTCACCTAGGATTGAAATTATATTGCATTATTTTAATAAAATTGTGATCTTTATATTATAATAAAATTGGGGTATTTATATAATAATAAAACTTGTATTCAATCATGAAATATAAAGAAGAGATATAAGTAAGAGAAGGCATGCATAATGCAATTTCGAATTCCTCCAATATCGAGATATCGCTTGAAGTGGCGGACAGATATAGATTTGAAGCTAGACAATGATAGCTTGACGAATTCAGACATAGTATGGACTACAAAATCAATAAATCCACATCCTATCGGTAAGTGAGCGTAAAGGACAGGTGGGTTGACTCGAACCAAACGGAATAATCCGATATATACAAATCCCAGTAACCACGAAGATGCATACATTAATACGAGTGTAAATATACGAAAACTTCTGAAGAAAAAATTGAAAATAAAATGATCGGAAGTTTTTTTAATAAACATACGTCAATAAGTCATAAAAATTATTTATAAAGTTGAAATACAAATTAATTCACTCCATGGCGATGATAATCCGATTTAAAAGTACTATTCTTTGATATTTTCATGTAAATTATAATTTGCCGCTTATGGAGGGTATTATCATCAGATTACTGTCCACGCGGCAAAATTTTCAAACTCGCGGCGAGTCATAACCATCAAGAACAATTTATATTTCATCATTAAAATAAACTGTAATTGCAAAATGCAATTTAGAGTTAAGAAGTATAACGATTGTGTTGAAATCATTGTTTCCTACAGTAGCGGCAAAACAGGAAAGCTTTCGATTTCCTTCACTTTTTACCGTAAAGAAGAAGATTTTAATACCTAGACAATTATCATTATGGTGAACAATACAGAGAGCTTAACCTGATTCTAAGAACCTATAATTCCTCAATAGAAACTTAAGGTATATATGTTTGATAAGACCCAATAAAAAGTAAATGTTTACACGATAATCAGAAACCTTGAGTAGAAACTATGAAATATAGTATTATAATAACTACAAAAAGATTCTTTATCACGAAATTAAATCAAGTAAACTTCGTAAACATAATTAAAGATATCATCACATATATGAAAGCAAATTGTGAGTGTGACAGTAAGAAAGCGAGATAAATTTGTAGATAATTTTCTAATTAATTATTAGATTAAAATTACAAATTGATGTTCCATCTGTACACAATAGAAAGTAAAGGTCAGTAATTCTTGAAAACACTAGGCCTCCAATTTAAAATGTGTTGTACTATTTCTATCATCAATCACAATTTATATTTTAATGCTAGCAATAATTCTTCAGAGTAGATTCACACATAGAATCCAGAAGAAGCTTTCAATTGACCAGGAGGTTAAATTTCCTTCCATCCTAAACAAAATCATTTATACTTGAATGAAAAAGAAAACAACAAAAAAATATAACTACGAGTTAATAAAAAATTCTAGTTCAACATAAACAGCAACCGAATTTGTACACCCCTCGGATCGAACACAGTTCTAAGAATAATCAAATTAAGATGTTCTCCCAGTCGTTCGTTGACAGCGGTTTATTACCCTATTGATTTTCACGTGGTATAACCTGAAACAGACATCATTGGCGGAAATCGTGGCTTTCCCAAAATAGGACACATAACTGAGGATTTCCTCTGCCGTTCGCTGGAAAATGATCGTTTCTCTTGAGCATTAAAATGAATGCGGAGCCCATTCATTCCGCCCTGGCATAGGGAAACTTACGATACAACCAACCATCTCGGCTAATGTATTAGGGATAGCAAATGAGTTCGAATCGGTCTAACGAGGGACTTATCTCAAGAATTATATCCTCCGTAATACTATGGAAACTGGAGTAAAACGGTAGGTTGAATGTGGAGGATATTTATTCCTTTAATTTTACTGTCAAATTAAAACAAACAACTGTTTTTTACAGGATATTTATTCGTTTATTTTACTATAAAAAAATTATACCAAACAACTCGATTTTTACACTCTGCGCTATCGCATTATTATTACTATAAGCTTCATAAAAGTGTGATAATCATATTAACAATTCCGAGCTCAATACGATTTAATTCTGTTACGATAATTATACGTAACTTTTAAGATAGTTTATTTATACTCCCATTTTTCGTACGCAATACGATAGCTAATTGGATATTATTTAAATTGGGAATGTAATCATCAATATAAATCATCAAGTATGTTACCATAAATCCTCTTCAATTTATGATTCAATCTCCAAATATTTTTGCCGATCATATTTCTTCTGCACTGCGTTTCGATTGAATGAATTAAGAATATATAATCAAAATATATATTTGAAATTGACTGAAGAATATCGAATAGAATTATAACTCTTTGTTGAATGCAACTTACATGAAAATAAATTAAAGCGAAAACCTTTTGCTTATTCTCAGTGATTCACAAAGCATTTCTAAAACCTTCAGCTTTAGAGTGAGAAAGGGTTTTATTAAAATATCCTCACGAGAATCTACGAAAGATAAGATCGTATGTATCCAGAGAATGCGTTATTTCATGAAGAAAGATCTCCTGAACAAAGTGACTATGATGAAGGATAGTTTCTTTTCCCATGAAATAATAAGGTTCGTGAAAAGAGCAAAAACAGTAAATCCAGATTAAAATCATTTACGGCATTATATGCTGAAGTTCTCAACTGTGTCATTGTTATGGGAATGAGTACAGTATCTCTATCACCAGGTATAATCTAAGTGGAAAAATTGATGAGATTAACAGATAGTGGTTTCCATAATGAAAAGGTACGGGTTTCGTAAGTAAGTCATAAGTTCGTCTTATTATGGAGGTTCTAAGGTCATGACGAAACCATCGGCCGGATTAGTATGAAATGTCTTGGAAGAGAGTCATCAGGAATGTAAGAATTCTGCTTCATTGCGTACAATACTGCTAATACAATTTTACAACAATCAGATATCTGAACGAGAAAGATTAATAAATTGAAAATTATTGTCCTTCATTATTGTAAGCTTGTTATTTTCGTTACAGCTCTACATAAAAGAATATTCTATGAGTTAATTTTAAAATTTAAAGAATTTAGTGATTGAAATTAAATATACTTTATCAATAGGATAACGTAATTTACTGAACGAAAATCTATTTTCAATTTCAAATATGAGTTTAGAGAATTGAATGCTTCAAACCAAATCGAGCAATACTTACAGGTTTCGAATATTTCAGCTATAGACCAACTACATTAGCTTTTATTTCAAGACGCGACTTATCTGGTACTACAGAATTAATAAAATTATTCAAAATTAATTTGGTTTCATATCCGCCATTTCAATTATAATTCTTACTTTAATGCAAAATCCACTTTTACATCGATTCCCACTACTGGAGTGTTTTTTTACGAGAAAGACTGTAAGCACAGGCACTTCTTTTACAACTTCCAATGGCTGACTCGCATAAAAAAAGGCAGTAAAAAAGGAGAATTCTGATGTAAGGCTTTGACACGTGTGGACTTCTGAAGTCCACAAATGACCACTCTTGTACCGATCGCATTCTAACACATAAAAATAAGTTCGATGTCGAAACAATGTGTCTCTCTCGAGAGAACCTCAGCGCCGGGTTAACGGATGATTTCACAACTGTCAATGCTCAACAAAAGGAAAACAAACTCTAGAGCACGCTCTTCCTGAAGGCCTCGTAATAATTCTGCATTGGAAAGTTGTTGCTGAGAACAGATGATACTGCAACTGAACGAGTAAATTCATATTAGGAAAAGCATTTCCTGACAAATGGTTTGTTTGGAATACGAACTCCTGCCTGTAATGGATTCGCAAGGTTAAATTTTAAGCTCCGTTATACATATATTATTTACACTATCGATGATTTACAATGTACTCCATTTATTTACATTTATTCACGATGTCTTGATAAACTTTACGCAAATCGAAATATTACATTCAAGAATTTCAATGTTCTGCTTTCACTATTCGTCTTAATTTTAATTACGTCTCATTTAAAATTATTACAACAAGAGTAGTTTGCATTCTAAACGTGCACTACATTTTATAATTTAAGTAAATTAATCATGAACATAAATATAAGAAACAACTGTTTATGAATTAATAGGGCAAATTATTTTCTATACTATCCTTCGCTGTTGACCGAGAATAGTCAAGTATATTTATTTATGAAATCCATTTACGAAAATAAAGAAAAGACTTAATGTACGTATTTTTTGAGAATACATTTATTATTCTATTTCTTTACCTTAAGAATCATAAAGTTCAATTTTTATTGACAGAATCGAGTACATTATAAATCATTGATATAATATACTGTATTATAATAACAGACACATACAATACAATTACAAATGTAAATTAACCGCCGAATTAATGGCTTACCAACACTGTGCAGCGACAGTTTTCAAAGTAGAGTTTATTTTCGATTAATGAATATACAGTTTTATTTTGATTAATAAATATTATTTCGATAAAATGATTTCGGAGAAATTTTTTTTACGTTAATAGATAAACATACGTCTAAATGAAATAAAGATATTTATATATGCTCATGGGAAAATTTTGAAATCATGCGTACGGAAAATAAAGCAAAATACGTCATTCGCCGATTTGCTTATTTACGATTTTGATTCCGTTCGCTCGTTGAAAACCCCTTCACTCTCCCTCGGTCTGGGCTGTTTATTTCGATTCAACCGTATGACGTCACCACTTGGGAAATCGACTCGGGAAATACGTAAGTATAATGTCGTTGAGAACGTCAATATGAGTTTATTTTCGAAACTTGGTTTTGCACGGAGTCTATCCGAAACTACTTCGACCAGAACTCGCGTAGAAAGAAATCCGCTTTCAGCAGATGTGTCATTGATGACGTAAGAGCATTCAATTGGCCAATCCGATTCGATTGATCGATTTCGGATGAACCATCCGTCTGCGAAGGAAACACTGGCTATGGAGAGGGATTGTACTTCCGTTCATTCATAATTACAATCAGAATACTTGTTTTAAGAATGGGAGTACGATATTTATGTCGTACAAATTTTCTTATCTGCATCTTACGCACAAAGTATATCAGAATGAAGTTATGTGCGTAATGTATAAAAAATAAGTTTTGTAGCTCAAGTATAATCGGAATGTTCGAAACCAGTCATAAGTTTTACATATAATTTGAGTTTCTACTTTCAAAGCGATCGAAATTCTTTTAAATATAGACAAAACACATTTTTCATAACGAAGTACTCTATATATTTATTTGGTGAATATCAAAAAAGTCCAAAATAATTCCGTATGAGATAATATGAAATTCTAATTTTACGAACCCGAATGCATTATCTTCCACATACGTTTTTTATAAGATCTTTCTTCGTAGTATATATAAATGCTCTTAAATGAAAGTTCTCTTGTAAAAGATATTCACCATGAAAGTTTGTGATGCCTAAGATGATGAAATTTATTCTTACGTTGGGTTAGTTTATAACGTGAAAATAAAATCCCTTCCTTTACAAGAAGCGAAGATAAAAAGTATTGTTAGACTAAGAGAAGAGGTTAAAGACGTTTTTGAATTAAAATGACAAAAATAAAAAATGAAACCTCTGATTACGTTTGGTTGTCCTTGGCTTAATACTTATATTCATATGCGATGGAGCGAGTAATAGGCTATGCGAGTGCATGTCTATAAATATAGATTTTTCTAAGCTAGATTAGTGTATTGTTAATGAAGGAAAAAGGCGTACTGTAAATGTTTCGAAGAGGTTGGTGCATAAAAAGCGAACTAATTATCATTTAAATGAAACGTTAGACTTATCGGTAACGACACATTTTCAGTTGTTACAAGGATATTGCAGCGAACTAACTCCATTAAATTTCTGTCAAAAAACCCAAAGAAAATGTCAATTCTAAAGCACTTCTAAGAGAAAAAAAATTAAGGAAGAGATATACAGTATTTCAAAAGTATTTTTCCAGTCGATCACCGTTAAATCGTTCCAGTTCTAAAAGTCAAGGCTTTTTTCAAACACGCTAAGTCATTCGGAAAAAGAGGAATAAAACATCGTAAATTTGAAAAGCTAAAAAGAAACTAAAGCGAAAGAAAAAGCACAAGGTGAGATTCAAATATAGAATAAACCAATACTGATATAAAAGGAAATAAGAATAAATAGCGAAGGATTTAAAAGAAGTTACTCAGTCGTAACTTCTTGTTGTTGTACGTATTATAGAATTAAGCTACGTACGCGAAGAGTAGATGCTATTACTGCTATTAACGAGGGTAAGTTGAATTAAAATAGTCCATTATTTAAAATTAGTTACTATAACGACGTAGTAACTATGGAAGTACACCTAGGATGCCGGAACAATTTAGTCTAAACATTCCCAGCATTCATTGTGTAAGAGTGCGTTCATTTCTCACTCAACCCGCGAAAAGTGAATTTCTCCCATGCAATGCGTTATCCCCCTTTGAGTCACTTCGTTCAAATATATACATGCAGCCGTTCGCCTTGAAAACTATTCCAGTTCCGATTTCAACGAACGCGTACTCGTTCGACTGAGATACGATTCTCTTGCTTTCTGAACGTTTCCTCGTTTTTAGAAAAATCTTTACGTTTCCCTCCAAAGTCGTGAGCTATCGATTACAGTAGAATTTCTTTGAATTGCGTTTGCCTTGGATTTATTTGAATATACGTTTTCATATCATTTTGCAATACATGGAGAGGTAAGATCATTTGTGGAAAAGTACGTAAAACTAGTCATTTTTTCTGTTATTTAAAGAATAACTGTAGGGCGTACCGGAAGCTTATTTCGTACGGAGTTATAGGTACACATTTCAATATCATCTATCAATAAAAATCATCTTCTTCCTTACTTCTTCTATTTATTTTTTAATTTAATTAGATTTAGTCTTCATTTTGTACAGAGAGTTATAATACGAAATCTTAGTACACAATTCTATTAATAACAGCATCCATTCCAAAGAATACTTGATACTATTTGTCTTAAAACTTCCACTATTTACTTTACCTTTATCGAAGATATATTATTTCGATATTCCAGGTATCTAACCAACTCCTTTGTTTCGATAAATCTAAGGGAGATTGACAACAATGGGGGGTTGTGATGAAAAAGGACAGGGTGTCTAAAGGTACTTTCCTCCAATCATGAATCCCAGAAAGAAATGGATCACACCCAGTATGTGTGGATGATGATTGATGAGGTTACGTAGAAGTATAAAAAATAATTCTTTATAAAATAAACGATAGCTCTCAACAAATAGAATCCGATTTCAGATGCTACTAAATAATGATTTTAAGGGAATGAAAAAGTCTGCAAAGATTTCAATTGCATTATAATTCCCTACTGAGAAGAATATAAAAAAGAACATACATGGGAGGTATTATCACACGCGAAATAGAGGTTGAGTGTTTTAAGCTATAATAGTTTAACTAATGAGTAAAGCTATCAGATAGATTTTTAGGTAATTATTATTTTAAAGGTATTATGACGAATTTATAATTTGAACTTATATAGTATATAATATTTGTAATCATAATAAATTGTCTAGTAGCTACACTTTTTATAAAAATATTACTGTAAAAGGTTAGAAAATATACGCGGATTTTCTTGTGTCGTATTCCTGAAATATTCTTGAAAACAGCGAGAATAAAATAAAAGAATAACATTACAAATAGATATGATTAATACGAAGCTATAAATACTGATACGAGATGACTCGTTTTATGTATCAATGTTTTTTTAAAAAACTAACATTAATCATTGACAGGCGATGAAATGTAGCCGTATTTAGTGATATACAAGAAGAAAAAATTGCTTTAATCATCCGCTTACTTTAACGTGACAAAGTAACGCATTTCAAGAATGCCAAGCAGCTGGAACTAAGGCAGGAAAATCCCTTATTAGTTCGTCATCGGGAAATATAAACGATTTCCAGATGCAATCATCATTCACGTTTTTGGCGTCAGAAAACAATCGTGACATGACAATTGAAAATACTTTTGTAATCAGGAAATAAACCTGTTCTCACTTTTATGGAATACTACTCTTCCTCGAATTGAACGTTGCCAATGTTTTCTCCAATTTTAAACTGAATCAACTCATTTGTCTAAGAGAGTCTACCATATAGGAAAGTAGTCAAATATATCTTTCGTCAAAAGGTTAAATGAAGGAAAACTTACACGATGGTATAGAGATTTTCCGAAGGCAAGACGATTCTTAGACAATCCAATCACTATGCTTTGTGAAAGTTCGAAATGAGATCTAAACAAAAATAAATAATCCTTGATACATCCTTCTGAGGCGGATGATTGTTTTTTCCCTTACCTCCCGCTGTGTATTAGAGAAGTAAAGGGAATCGATGTTTTTATTCTCTTACTGTCATACACCGCTTATGGTTAGTGAGATAGTATTGTTATGGAATAAACTAGACTGTGAGACATTATTATCAATTTTTATCATCCCAAGATCATTTATCCGGCACTGGTAAGTCATGTTCAATTTCAAACGAATCAGTTGCCAACAAGAATAATAGACTTTCATAGCTTGTTTAAAAGTATTGCCTTGGTGATATACATTAGAAGCAAATATTATTATAAAAATGCACTCTGGTACTAGAAAATATACAAATAAACAGGTATGACGTGTTAAATAGTATTACGATGATACAGTAAACATTAATAAATTTCTCTCGGATGTAGACTAAGGATCCTTAAAAGCTAGGAGAGTAATAGAGTAATTACAATCTTTTGATCAATTTAGGGGAAGAACATTAGAGAAAGATATGATAGATATTATATGACCACCTTCCTACCTTGAGCGATGGGTCAATGAGCGTAGAATAAGAGAATTAGATGCAAGGATGAGTATTTTTAGGAATTTTCTCCATTAAGCATACACTATAACCATAGGTTAAGAAAATAGTTCGTATGCCCGTAGTTTTAACCCCTTGCCATACGCCGAAGGGCGGCCAAAATAGAGAGTTGAAAATCATGGTTTTGGTTAAAAGATTCAGTAAAAATATCGTCAGTTGCGATTAATTGGACCAACCACAAAACGCATCCATTCAAATCGAATCGCTCAAAATAATTAAAGGGAAAGTAGTTGCAGATAGCGAGAAATTCGAAGTGTTGGAAAGTTGGTACACTTGAAGGAGGTCATGGCACCTTCGGTGAGTTATACACGAATGTTCGCCGGTTCCCAAAGCGCGTGGAAAAGTGGGCTACAGTATACAAGAATTGAGGATGATGTAATGTATTGCAAGGCGAATAACTCGCTACCCATGCGAATCATGCCAAATATGATACAACGATAGCCACACTGAGAGATGTTACATGGCAACGACAGGTGAATTCTGTTAGATAACTTTCAATGATGTTTCATAGAATACAAAACACAGCTAGAAAGAATTAGAGATACGCTTGGAACGAGAAGGTGGACTTCGGGATACATTTTTAGAAAAGAATTAAGAAATAGTCAACAAGTATTATAGCCTACGGAAATAAGAACATAAACAAAGATCTACTGCTATGAAACAGTGAACGGATATCTGTATACACACTTTCTACGATCGGGAATAACAGATGGAATACATGGTATAGTAAATATGGAGTTATTTGTTTGAAAAGTTTTTATTTGCAATACATTGTCATGAAATATTAATACTGCATTGTAAGATGTATTGCTTTTGGTAGCTTTTTGAGAATTTTCTGCTTGTGCAAGATAAAACACAGCAAAGAAATTTAAGTTTCCCTTCTCTACACATATAAATAGATACGTCACTTACAAGGGGACCTTTAGGACTGCGGCACGGGATATTGAATGAGACCGGTATGGAAGTGTAGCTTAGGTATTACTTACAACAACCTGAAAATACTAGGGGCCAACGCTCCCTCGTTTCTTGGTAATTAATGTTTAAAAATCGTCAATTCTAGCCGCTTCCATTATAACCCCGCGGCAACGTCATATCAATAAGCAAATGGTGGCGTAGCGCTAGCGTGTTAGATTCATAAAGATGCTCTTCGTGGTTCGAACCCGGTTTACTCTTTTCGTTTTTTTTTTCTTCTATCACTTTCTTTTTTGGCAAAATTTTTATCAATTTAAATGCTGTCTTATTAATTTATTTTTCATGGCTCATATAATTTAAACATATTTAAAATACAAAAAAATTTGTAAGAACCGTAGCTGATTGGTGTCAACGTTTTAATTGTGTTTCATAATAGAAAAAGTCGTTGGAGATATCAAATCACAAGGAGAATTATATCCAATTATAATCCCAACCCTACCTGCCATTAAATTAAACATCATGTAAACAATACTAATTTTTGGATGGCAGGAAATTCTTGGTCACTTCGAAATTATACTATAAATTTTTTTACATTGATACTTTTGAAAAGCTTAAATTTTTTTTCGTGAAATCTTTCACATATTTTTGGGTGATAATTGAAATACGAGCGACTGAAGTATATATTTACGAAAAGTTAATGTACAGAAAATTTTTTGTTCTTTATAATGTACGATCATTGCAAGAGTTTACCTATATGTAGAATATAGATTATTCCACAGAAATAAATCGGAATGTATCAACCGTCTAATAGGTATTTTTATGGATAAATTAAAAATCTAATCAAAAGCATACCCTAAAGATGTGATTACATCAGCAATTGAGCTGAATACTCGTGCAGATGCTAATCGATTTCACCATATTGATTTACCATCAATAATATGTGATTTGATATTCTTGTTTTTCTAGTATATTGAGGTCACAATTTTTAAACCTAACCACATCTTCTTCTTCGACGTAACAAAATGCAAATTTAAATGCGAATCGACCAGTTATTTTGTAACTTTTCGTAAATATATATATATAGGGTCCTTTAAAACTTTTGTAATTTAAATGTTTAAATTATATGAGCCATGAAAAATAAATTAATAAGACAGCATTTAAATTGATAAAAATTTTGCCAAAAAAGAAAGTGATAGAAGAAAAAAAAACGAAAAGAGTAAACCGGGTTCGAACCACGAAGAGCATCTTTATGAATCTAACACGCTAGCGCTACGCCACCATTTGCTTATTGATAAGACGTTGCCGCGGGGTTATAATGGAAGCGGCTAGAATTGACGATTTTTAAACATTAATTACCAAGAAACGAGGGAGCGTTGGCCCCTAGTATTTTCAGGTTGTTATAAGTAATACCTAAGCTACACTTCCATACCGGTCTCATTCAATATCCCGTGCCGCAGTCCTAAAGGTCCCCTTGTTAGATTAACGACCATTTGTAAGTAATTCAATAAATAAATACAGTGACTTCACCTAGGAATCTATGTACGAATATTTCAGGATTTAACTACACAAATCACAAACATAATCTTACGTAAATAAATTACGAAAATCAGAGATATAAATATGTCTAAACAACCGTCACGCTCCCTCTAACATAAAGACAAAAATCCAAAAGAATGGCATTTCTAAACCCCTCCACCAAAAAAAAAAAAATCTCAAAAACTTCGCATGATCATGCCCCACCGTTTTCGTCTGCAACCGTGTGCTCCGAAAGTCGAACTAAAAATACCTCACGAAAAAGAATAAAAAAGAGAAAGTCCTCCATAACGTCAAATTCATCGATTTTTTTAAGTCGATATAAACTATAAATATATCGACTTTAATACATATTCGACTCCACAATCGATATATGCCCGATACTCTCTCACGTACGACTATCGATTGTATAATCGATATCGATATAATCGAACAATCGACTCAGTAATAGAAAAAAACAATGTCCTCGGACGCACGTACTTTCTGTCGCTATGGATTCGTCTCTTATATAGGGCCGGTTTCTTGTGTTGACATTTCGCTGCCAAACAAAAGGGCCAAAAGGAGAAGTTAACCGGGTCACGGAGCCCACTTTTCTCGAAGGATAGCCCAATCTCGCTGCCCCTCAAGGATTATCCAATCGTACCGCAACTGCGTGCTAAGATGCCGCTTCTCTTCTCCGTGCGCGGCGTGCGGGTTACGAGTGCGGGCGGGAGTTTAAATTTAACCACGCGACGGTTAAAATGTCACCGTGATAGTAAATCAGACTCGCTCTTGATATGGTGTACGTACCATGGCGTTTTCTCCAATATGAAAAGTTGAACGTGAGTGGATGATGAAAACCACGTAAAACTGAACGTACACAGAGAAACTTTTGTTCCTGTTGACCACTTTATAAAATACACTATGTTTAGCATAATTATGGGGCCTATTGATGATTAGTAACATAAGAGCTCATTAATAAACATTTTTTGAGAGCCAGAAACGTTCTAGGCTAAAGAACCTGTATAGTACAATATGAATTACATTATTTCATTGACGAAATCGCTCTTGATTTTACTTCAAAATGATCTCCTTTATTTTTTGTGTATTGGCCTGTATTCTACACAATTTTAACTAAATTTCTACTTATCAAAGTTTTTATCTTTTTTATTCTCCTAACTCTATTGAAATTATCATTTTATTGAAATAAAAGAACTATTTTCTGATAAAGGATACGCACCGACTAGGTAACATGCATTCATGAGTATATTTCATTTTTAAAAATGCTTTAGAAATAATAAATTTGCAGTCCAACATGCTATAAAATTTATTAACTTACCATTCTATGTTCTAATGAACTAAATATAATCAAAAATTGGTTTATTTTATATTCTTGAGAGCCAGAAATGTTCTAGGCTAAAGAACCTAGATAGTACAATATGAATTATATTATTTCATAGACAAACTTGCTCTTGATTTTACTCCGTTTCTAAATTTGTGGGTACATAACTCAGGGGTTATCTAACAAAAAATAAGTTAAATCAAATAAATACAGATTTATGAATGTAATTCATACATGTGACTATTAGCGATGACATCTCTTTTATAAAACTACTAATTACAACGAAAACATACAGCTTGTTTTATTATAATTTGACTTATATCTCATTATTTTCGAATATGAAGACCTACGTAATTATCCACTTAGCTTTACTGGCATTCCCATTACAATTCTACAAATATAATTACCATAAATGAAGCACAATATGATATTTTTCTCACCGTCCGTATTTCGTTCAGCATCTAGTAGGTTGTTTATGAACTTAGAGGTTAAGCAAACATTCCCCCAAAACTCATCCCGACATTTTCTAGAAAGACGTCTTCTCGTCTATGTAATCGGAGACTGTAAATATTAAGCTGATAAATTGGATTTCCGGCCAAGAAAGCCGTTACTTCAACTCATTCCTGTTCAGAAACATAATTCTATACTCTCTTTCATTGCAAGAACATCCTTCGTCACTTCCGAGTTTTTTAGTTTGAATTAAGTGTTCGCTGATAACAACTCTTTCTCCATTAACTTGGCACTGATAAAAAAGATTAATTTAATGAATTCCTGTATGAAGGCTCTTTGTAATGAAACTTGGACGTAAAGTTGAAAATACTAGTTGAGAAGAAGGAAGATGTGTTGGGAGTGACACTTAAATAATTTGAGCCCTTATTTCTAAATATGAATCACTTAGAAACTAGCAAGTGTCTATGGGAACAGCTTAAAAGTTGTAATCAAAGTTGGTTAAAGTATATAAGAATTATTAATACCGGTTCATATAAACTTTCCACTAAAAGCTCCTTCCTAGTTCTTTGCCTTTCTCCATAGATAAAACAATAAGCTTTACTTATTTTTTCCCAAAATATTCATTAAATTTTGACGGACTAACTAATAAACCTTTTCCAAAATCCAAGGAATTCAGTAATAGAAATCAATCGAAACTATCTAAATACTACACTTCCTAAGAAGTTAAAATTAGTCTAATACGAAAAATAAATCTCAGAAAGGTTACTCAATTTCCTCGACTCCAAAAACATCCTCTATCGTTATATCAAACATGAATATTAATAAGGGAAAATGGAGTTAGAAAATAATAGCTTCGATCAATCGCCACGAAGGATGGAAGGCGTGCGTTCGTTCTCGCTTTCCGATCAACAAGTGTCCGAAATCTTCTACGGCACGTGTTTCTTAAACTACAACGAAACCCTGCTCTTTTCGTTTAATTGCTATTGATACACAAACCCTCTCAAAACTTACCAACTCTTTTCTCAATTTCTCTAATATTAATTACGTTCCTACAATCAATTATTAATATATTATAAGCTAAATATGAATTTAAACTGGTCTTTTATTTTTAAATACGAGTATGATAAATGAACGGAGATATACTTCGCTGTCATTCTTGCAATTTAACTATGCGCCTTAATATCATTAGAAATAGAATCACGTCTATGCGTTAAGTAAATAGCGTATCAGACTTCGTATAAGAGGTTGTTCCCTTATCGTTTATCTACTTATGTTAATAATTGACTTCGATAAGCATATATTGTCTTAGCAGCCACCGATTTCTACCTCTCTCTGAACTGGATAAGTTTGTTTACTTCCTTCGGCTCCCGGAACACGTACTGTGGGATGAGATTCGTCGTTACATAATTGGAATCACTTTTTAAAAGGACAGATTTTACAATAACAATGGAAAAGTTGTCGTCTAATACCACAGACGAATCAATTGTTCTATAAAGCAAAGGAATCAGTTCATTTACACGTTGTTGAGTTAAAAAAAGAACTTCGTGTTACTTAATTCCGTTTCATACGGGTCCTAAATATACTAGTCGCGTATTCCGGCCTTAACAGAGATTTATAATCTTTTCCCTTGACTCTCTTCCCACTCAGTTTTAGATTCCTCATTACAAAACGAGATTTCTGTAAACCTTGGATGTAACCTCTTTGAAATTACTTTGGGATTTTCTGTTTTATCGTCAAATGTTCGCAGTTTTCTAATCTAAAGTGGAATGCAATACTTGTGCAACTATTTTTAAATGTACTTGAAAGTTAAAACGTTAACAACGGATTTATGCACTTGTGAATATTTAAATCTAAGTATATATATCGTAATAATTTTCCAAAATAAGATATTAGACTACTCATCTAAGCTTCCTGAAGGTTCTATGAGGCATCTAAGACGTTTAAATACATTTACGAAGTATTTACAAAGGATAACGTAAACTTATTAGCGGTAAGTTCACAAGAATATCAATTGGTATATTACGAAATAAAAAATCAGTATGCTCTACGTAAGAAATGAATTCTTTAAACGATAATAGTTCGGATATACGCAAGATTTCGAATGAATAAGATGATCCAGATATGCTACCATCGAGGCTGAATGGCATTTTCCTTGAAAAAGAAATATATACATTTTATTTACTTCCCCATTCATCAAAACCTTTACGAGGGAGTTTTATATAGAATGATTACATAGAAGGTGAGAGAAGTCAAATCTGATTCTGATTGACACAATAAAAAGAGGTCGGCGATGTGACGTCAGCTTCGATCGATTTAACCATTGTCGCAGAGTTATTCGATAAAGTAATTTGATTGTTGGAGATGACGACGAGGAAGGACGTAAGATTATTTTGGAAGCCTCGTTTCCGTGATTTTGGCATTGAATAATGAAATAAACTCTTAATGAATATGGCTTGAAAAGATAAATACACTTACACGATAACAGTAATTTATATTATGTTTTTAAAGTAACCGAAATATGAATTGAATACGATATAATTCTAGATTTATATACAGCTCGTAAACTATGCATTTCATTTCCTTATGGATACTGAAGCTGAATGAGCGAAAACAAGGACTGATTATTGGATGGTAATTAATTAAAACAATGGGAAATTCTTCTTCGTATTCATTGAAAAAGATTGTTTCCATTGCATTATATTTGTTCAGATATACGATCTATCGAAGAATTTGAAACAATTCCAGTTATATTTCCAAAAGAAGAACAAGGAGTAACGCTCCACTATTCCTAATTTCATACTTATTCCATTGATATCTACATTAAAAAATACGTATTTATCTTTAATAAAGAATTGGAAGGACCCAATCAATTCGTCTTGTGCTTTAAAAATTTTGTACTGATAATAAAAACCAGAACTATACCTAAAAGTACATGATGCCTAAAAAGTATATATAAAGTCTTTAAAATTACTACTGATATATTAAAAGTAGTTTATTAACAATCGTAATTTTAGTTCTAATATATTACGATACTACTCGTATTGTTAACTGCAATAGCTTGATATTGTAGTATATAGTAGTTTGTTTATAATAGAATCGAAATAGAATCGTCGCTTATGAATCCAAACATATTTTAATTCCCAAAAACTTCAATCACTAGCCACCGATCTTCCGCGTATAATTCACGGAGGAGGGGACACCTGTGCTGTACCAAAGGGTTCAGAAAGACTCTTCAGGCGAAGAAATCGATGCTGGAAAGAGCACTTAGCGAACATAAAAAACAGTGAGTGAACATTGGAAGAGAGGGAAATGATGGTGAAATGAGAGACTTGGGATTGTCATGGCAACGGGTTACTCGATCGCGAATTGAAAGGATAGTCCGTGATTGGTCGAAATTGTTGGCGGGAAATTTAAACAGCTCCTCAAAAATACGGTACCTTTGCCATGGTTGGATGTTAATGAAAATTAAAGGATATGATTGATATCATGCGCGGAATATCTCCTATAAAGCAAACTTGTATTATAATACACAATACCCTCGATTTTATTGAGTAATAGGGTTCTGAGAGGTCGGGATTGAAAAAACGTAAGGGTCTTTGTACGAAGAAATATCTAAGGTTTCCTTAATTGATCATTGAATGAATAGAATAAGGAAATGTATTGAAATGTTCTGTTTTCCGTTGAATTTAATCAGGAAAATGATTCGAAGTCTACAGGGATCTCAAAACACGTTATTTTTAACCTAAACTGTTATATTTAAATTGATCCAACGTTGATGCTACATTTATTTTCTATAAAATACACATTACATTCTTTCTTTCCGAAATAATTATTTAATTTCAGATATTGATCCTCCTTAGAAAGCAATGCACGCAACACTTTAGAAGCACTTATAAGATTCTAAAATTAAAAAGGAGCGGATATTTTTGCTACGATAAGTGTGCGAGTATCGCTGAAGTTTTCACCTGATGAACGGTATTTTGGTTTTACAGTAAGCAACTATTTCAGCAACAGTTGAAATGTTCTCTTCCATTATTCAATTAGTGTTGGAGGATTGTAATTAAGCTTCTCTGAATCTCTCTGTTCGCCTAACACAAGAAATTACGTATTATTATGTCTCGCAGCCTGTTTTAATATAAGTGAACGAAATATTTAAGGATAAAATCTTTTTATAAGAAGAAAGGTTTTATTTTTCACTCATAATATCTCTTAAAATAATAAAAAATGAAATTAGAACACTTTTAAAGTCACTCTCAGTTATAAACAAATATTTTTCCAATTTTAACAACAATTAAGAAAATACCAATAGTTAAGAGAATGAAAGAATTAAAGAACATCGAACTACGATATATCGAATTTTCTTCCATCCACAAAGATGATACTTCCAATGGAATTACATCAGCGCTGAATTCTAGAGATATAAATTATTAATGAACAGAATGAAACCATATAGAGGAATCTTGTGTAGAACAGCCTTTGACGGTGGTGATTCTCTATGAATGAAGATAATTCGATCAAGAACGATTTGATTCAGGTGGCATTGGAATCGCGGAAGTACTCAGTAAAAGACTCTTTTATCGGATTGAGTTCGTTCGATTCCTTTTGAAGATTCATCGTTATTATACCAAGGACGTACAGAATACGTAGACTCCAAATTTTTACAGCGCAGTTTCGATTGGCGATACAGTTACTTCCAAACCTACTAACGACTCCGAAGATGAACGTAGGATTACCCTAGTTTGTTAGCCAAGAGGTACTCATTCACGTTAATTACTTTTCCGGTACGTGAAATGACCTTATATAAAGTTACCGAATCAAACCACACATTGGACATTGGAATCGGAGAGTCAATCCACGAGTTCAGTATAATGTACTGTTCAACGGAGTACAAAATCTTCATATAAGACGAAGACAAAATTTTAATCTTACGGCAGCAAAAATTAAGGTAAACTGGTATTAGTTCAGCTTAAAAACTTTATATCAGCTGTGGAATTGAGTCCCGAACTACAAAAGTATGCAATTTTATGAAAGATTTTCCGGCCTTCCGGTATACATCCTCATAGAATACATTCTCCTAAAAAATATTACCCTTCTCGTGGAAAATTTAAAACGAATGTAAGAGAAAATTACACACAAAGATAATCAAATTAATTCAATTTTTCATCAATTTTGGAATGCTTGTTTCGACATCAGACCCCAAAGTTCTATTAATAATAATCCATATTAAACATTGAGTTTTACGTTATAAATTGACGAATATGCACCCTATTCAATCTGAAATACCTTGAAAAATTCTACATACAAACAATAATTTCGTAATACTTCTGGATGACTTAGCCTACTTTAGTCAAAGTTTCATCAAAACAATTCAAATTTCGTTAAGTCTAAATAAAAAAACAAAGTGAAAGGTATTTATAAACTACGATTAAAATGTATTTTATAAACGTATTATACATTTCAGAATATTGAAAATTTTACTTCACTAGAAATATAGAATTCGAGTAATGTTCCAGAAAAAATACATACAATCAAAACTTCAACAACTTAACTTTTTATTATCTAATCTGCTGATTTATTGTTAACTTTGCGGTAATCCTCCATAATGATACGGAACAAAGAATAACACTTTACTCTTGCGATAATTTTATTTTTCCACAACTACGGAATTGTAGAAGACCATCTTAAGGTGTAACTGCAGGAAACTAGAGTGAAAGAAAATTAAACTGTGGTTAGAATAGAAGAGTTATTCTTTGCTCCGTGTTCAGAATGAATTATTATTGATGAAATTAATATAAGGTGTGACTTCTTGGAATGCCATAGTAATAAAAAACGTTGTAAATTTCCACAGAAAATTATTAATTATTTAATTATTATTAATCTTTATTATTGACCACGGAACAAAAGTAATGACACGAACAATAGACAAACGTATAACAATGTTCTGAAATGCAGCAATCCTACCAATTACATTTCGCAGATCCTTTTCAGATGGATATAGAACCTTCACGAAGACCGCAGTCTGTGAGTCAATGCTGAATCATTACTCGTTGCTAATTACTCGCATTCTACCATTGAATGTGTTCTCTGCGAAGGTCATTCGTTCTTTTATTAGTATCTCTTGCGGATCTACGAATGAGTCATAGAGTTTCCGATAGAATCAAGGAAAACCGTAAACAAATAGTATAGGGATAATGGCAAAATAACTATCAGGATGTATAAATAAACGCATAAAGGTATCTTAGAATCAAAAATCCATCCAAAAACACCTAAAAACAATCAAAGAGTGAACCGATTCACGTACACTTCGCGTGATACTATCGTATATTCAGCGAGAGAGCTTGTTTAAATACGCAACCTTTCCAAATCCGAAATCAAGTAATGTAGTAAAAGCTTGGGTCACCGGCTTACGACCTAGTTAAGGCTTCCACGGACTGACCCAAAGCCGATTGGATTCTTGTATTATACCCTTTATTTCTTATCCATTCCTTTTCTACTCTGGACTCTCTTTAGTGATTCTCGTAATCTTTAATCGCCCAAACCTTTTTCCGTTACGGGAGCTTAAGGAGAAATCGCCTCCTCTTCGTCTGCGTATTGGAATGGAATCCGTAATCTTTGTGTGTTAGAAGAGTCATCCTGCCAACTTTAGAGTGGCTCTCTTCTCTAGAGCTAATTCTACGTTCCAATTAGAAATTTGCCGTCTGTGAGTCGGTAACATTCGCATACCACATCAGATGTTCTTATTATAGACAACGATAGTTCTCTATAAATTATCTCAAAAGGTGGTGGATTATAGCGGAAGATAAACAGACAGATATTGGTCGATGCATTCTATAGAAATGGGTAAGGCTAGGTTGACACCAATGCGTACTATCCAATTACTGTCAACTGTAATTTGACGTGTGTGAGCTTCGAGTGATATTAAGATGAAAGCTTCTAAGATAAATCGCATTATAGAAGGCAACTCATGCTTTTAGAGAGGTAGACAATGTGATGACTTATGGTTAATTACCAAAGGTTCGCTAACTATCTTATTAATGACATTATGTGAAGGAAATGTAAGGGAACTGACTGGATGAATATGGAATAAATTATATAATCTCAATTAACATTTACTTTTTGATAATCCATATACATACACGTAAATATAATATGTTGTTATTGTAAATAGAAAGAATATTATAGTATCGATACCTGAATTTTAAATTCGAATGTGAAATAATAGAAATAAGTCATCATAGACAAGAACAATTATATACTTATATATTATATATACTTTGCAAATATATCCCATTCACCTTCGTTTTAAGTAGGTATTATTGATACAAATAGGTTAAAAATTCTCACTTGCTCTCCTAAAAACATTTACTATAAATACCGTAACTTAAGTATTTTCAAGCTACCGTATTCATTAATGTTAATAATATTATACGAATATTCACAAATAATAATTTGATCTCCACATAAACCGCATTTCCAAGAATTATGGGAAGATGGAAATAACACGATGAGTTCGTTCTACTCAATATCAAAGGTTAAACAGAAAAGAAAATTTACGATACGACTGGGACTCGAACTCAAAACCCACACTAGGCGGGCAGGTATGCTAGCCCAGTCCCAGTAAAATCTGTGTTTTCCAGCTGAACCATTTCAAATTACCAAGACTTAATGAGGATCTCCATTAAAATTCACTAAAACCTTTTAGGGTGAACAATGGCGTCAAAACACCTCTGGAATAGTGGACGACTATTCCGATGGCAGATAGAGATAGGTAAAAAGGAACTAAAATATATGTCCAAAATATCGGAACGTTGATATAATTTTTTCACGGTACTCATTTTTATTAGACAACTTGTTAGAGAAACACTATATCAGAAAACGTCGCTACATCCTTGTATGCTGGTGAAAACAGAATAATGGCGATTTTTTAATAAAGTCTCTCTGAATTACAAACATAGAAACGAAAGAATAAATATATACATAGATTAGAATTATGTAAAATATTGAAATACTTGTCTGATTACACATTAAATGTCCCTCATCCTTACTATCGTTATAAAAAAACAAATATTGATTCTAATAAAATAAAAAGTAGTGAAATACAAAATACAGATGCCCAAAACTATCCTATACAAAATTCGGTCGTAACCGAGGATAATTATGGTAATTTTTCGAATATATTCTGAATTTCAAATATCATAATTATTTCAAGAACCACATTGTCGCCACAGAATCAACCTCATCCTTAGGTTGTTCCATTATAGAATAGGATAGTTTCCACATTTACTAATGAAATAATTCTTTAACGCATCCCTACAAATAGGATTCTGAAACGAAATAAATACTCTGTTTTAGCGGTGAAAATGCAGTGTGTAAACTTCGTACATCTACCCTATATAATTACAGTTAGTAATTTAAACATATAATTCGAAATATGGTTAGTTTTACAGTCAATAGCTAGTTGATATCTTTATTAAACCCTACTTGCGCATTTACATCTAGACTTTCCAGAAACCGGTCAACGTTTATGGGAACTCAAATCACTCACCTATATAGCAACCCAGAAAATTTTGATATTTTCGGAAACTAACCAACGACGTCATAATTAGGTCAATAGATAAAAACCAATTAGTTTTGGCATCCCAGATAACCAATACCTTCAATGGCGGGCTGGACAGGAGACGAAAACAAAAGACACAATGAAGCCTGAGACAGTGAAGTAGAACCGAGCTACGGATACTTTCCATCTCTTTTCAGGTTCAAAGCTGTGGGAGATTTTCCGCGAATGGGAAATGTGTCAGGGCAACACAACTCAAAAAACATGGACGGCCTTGGGAACGTGAAGGCGTGTTCACGAAGCAGATGTCCGCCGCGGCTTTACAGTGTATCCCTTCTGCCGAACACTACCTTAAACCCTCTGGAAACATTATCTACTACTGCTTCCACCGCTTATCACTGTTATTAATAACTAATATATTTCGGATATTTTCATCAGACAGGATGCAGTGGAAGTTGAAGAAGACAACGCCGCTAAACTTTAGTGTGTTTGTCCGCTTCACCATCACAATTCAGAATCAATGGCGGTAAGGCGATGAAAGACAACTAATACTGTTCCAACGATACGAGATTAATGTTTAACTCTTTCTTGATGATCGTAGCTAACGAGAAACAAAAAATAATCGAAGGGCATCAGGAAAGTGTCAAATAAAACGCCGATGTAAACCAAATTTATGCCGGATTCTGATTGGCTACTAACGATGACACTTGCTTAGGTATACAACTACTAGAAATTAAGAATAGAGAATAATTAACCATCCTGAATCAGCAGGTATGAAATAAAAATTTAATACGAAATGCTATAGCATGTACTCGCATTTTGGATTACCTTAAAGAAATCTTTTGAAGATGAATAAAGATTTAAACAATGTTTAAAAGACGTGAGAATAATGAATTTCGACGAAATTAACCACTTATTTACTGTCATTAATACAGAATGTATCGATATTTCATTTACATTAAGGTTTATAACGAAGGTGATACAGTAAGAAATCAGAACGAAGATGTGTAAGCAACATACATCCCTTATTTATAATGCAATAATCAGCGAATTCAAAACTTATATATTCCAATAGAACTATTTTCCAATTCAACTCATGGTTGTCCCCATGGTACCGAATCAAACTGACATAAACACCTGTAATTTGAACCTCGAACCAGCTCGTCCAAATAACATCGTAACAACAAAAAGAGTGGATAGGAAACTGCATTAGAACTCGTAAATAACGTAAACCATTGGATGACACTGGGGCATGCACCTATACTATAGAAACCCAATAGCATCGTTCGTACGCTCCGTTGTAAGCGATATCTTGTCCCCACTCACCTCTTCTACCTTCGGAAGTATGCGGGGCGAGTGGCCGTGCTACTTGCTCTTGCCTCTCCATCGGCACAAAAGTGACGTGGCCTCCTTCGCCGACGGCACAACGAATACTGCTGAACGGAGGGGTGGAACGACTTCGTCGAGCGCTCTCGGTTACATTCAACGAATGCGGCGGTCGCTTTAGATTCGTTTCGAACCGTACATAAAACTCTGTGATTTATTGTTACGTATATTCAACTATACAATTGAAACGATATGGATTGAATTCCTAGGGTTAATACGAGTGATAAAAGGCTTTCAATCTATGTATTTAATAAATATTATTTAACAATTTATTTCAACAGTTCGTTCACAATTTTACACTCAGTTCCTGATAATTTTTATTATAATGTATTATATATAATCAAAGCATATATGCATGATATGATTTATCCATGATTTCATAAAAATAAAATATATATTTACGTGAGGTAACGAAGTACTAACTCAACAGAAAATTTTATAACAACGACAGATTTCGGTCTTAAAGTAAATCTTTTATGACTTCCTGTAATTTATCGATGCAATAATTTCATTGCTTAATCGGTGATATTTTCCCAATAAGAAATGTAAAGCTTTGAGTATCAAAATATGATGAAGATATGAAGGGTAGTGATTCACCAATCATAAGTTACTATTACTATTTAAAATACTATTTTAATCAAATTTAGAATAATGAGGTTTAGTGCAGGAGAAACGAAATCGAAGACTGATATAGTATAGAAACAATACAAGCATCAAGGAAGATCCGTCAATAAAAATTGGAATTATTTAAGCATTAATATGGTTTTGGAAGTTCTTATGGCAGGCGTACATGAAGTAGGAGGTTAACAGTGAACAACAATGAGGAATCAATAAAAAAACTTTTGTTATCAGTTTACACTACTTTTGTTTGAACGAATACGTATTTGAAATTAACGCGCAGGTTTGCTCATCGAATCCTGCATCGTCTTTCTTCGAATGGATATCTAGATTAAAACTACGAAGATTGGATAGTAATTGGGAACTTCTTCTTCAAGGAATATATCAACACATTCTCCGATGCATTTATGTAAGGATATTATAATCATTTACTAGATTCTAGAGAAACTTTTCCACCATCGTACGGTAGACGGGAATGGAATAGAACTTAATCTCACTCTCTAAAACTTATGCTAGTTTAACGCGGTCCGAAATGCTCATACCGCTATATGGCATTTTTGAACTCACCTCCAAGTAGTTATTACTTTGTAACTCCAGGTGTCTCGTTTCTTCGCATCAAAGTAGCGCTATATTGCGGAAGGAAGAACTACTACAACATTGTATTGTACCATGCTTAAATTGAATATCAGGCAATTCGATTTATATAATTATTTTGGGTATATTTACTCGTATGTATACATGAGACTTCCAAAAATTTTCAAACCAGGATGCATCGAATGCACAAAATATTTTTACTAATAATCAGTTTGAATTCGTATTCTAAAAAAATTTTGCAAAATAGAATACTACTCAGATTTTACAACAAAATAGCAAAGCTTCAAAAATGAAGTACAAATTATAATATTAAAATCGCATAGAAATTAAGAGTATTTAGCAAATTACTTTCATTTATGCTGTAATGAATTTGTACAACACATACCTTATTTGCTTAATTACATAGCAGGATGTTGTGTTTTCTTATTTCAACAGGAGATAGCTTTCTTTTCAATTGAAATCTAAAATGTGAAGGAAATATTCTTTCAGTTTTTTTACATTCATGCAGTTGAATTTAACATCAATTCTGTCTGTTGATATTCAACATTGATAGTGTTAAATTAGATCATAAATGGTCTTGAATTGAAACATTTTTGTTACATTTCAAAAGTAATAGTAAAAATTAGCTTTTAATCAAGAAGATAGATACTTTGACAAGAATATAAATTCTCTAAATTTATTTCTGAACAATTGTTATCAGCTTATGTAGGCTTCTAAAACTCTTGAAATTATTTACTTCTCATTAATTACAATCATGTGATACATCATCATCCTCAAACAGGAAAACTTCCATAATATCTCTAGCCAATTAATGAAAGAAGTATTAATCTATTGGAATTAGGATAGCCCGATGCAATGTTAACATCTAACAACCAAAAAATATCACACTTTTACAAAGATCTTCTACAGTTGAAAATTACCTATGAATGAAAACACCAACCATTCAGATAAGTAAGGAATAGATATCACACTAGTCTATATTGTTACAAAAATGATTTGCAGAACATTTAAATTGTTTGAATATTGAAAATGAACTGACCTTAGACTTCCTACATATAGCACTACTACTGATACAAACAGAAATACAAACAATACAATACTGTTGTACAAATAAAGTCTAAGAGAAAAATATAGATTACACAAGCATATGATTTACAAAAAATTAGAAGTATATCCATGTATAATGCATATGGTTAAAACAACTACATCCTTTACCTTGCCATATACAACTGCAAGGTGAAGATTAAGAACCGGAACACAAATATAAGAAAATAATGGGTTCTTTTACTGCTAACAAAGACAACTAGGATGGAGATGGTTATAAGACAGAATCACAAGAAAATGCAGTCTTTGAGAAAGTTTTGAGAAATAAGTTTGCCTACTTGTCGAGTTTACAGAAAGTTTCAATATCTACATATGCAATACAATATTCAATAAGATCTAAAATAAAAAGTAGACAAGGAAATGCACAAATTAAATAAAAAATAATTAAACAGAAAATGGTGTAAGTAAATATATAAACTGACACCAAATACAAATTAATGAATAGCTAAAATATTGGAAGTGTCCTCAAGTATATGAGATGCACTTATTAAGATCAACCCTCAAATAAGATATAACGTATTAATATCATACCTTAAAAATAAAACATCTAGATCATTAATTGATGGTTAAAAACTGAATTGAGATTTATTTGTTTAATCTATATAAGAAAAACAATGTGACTGAAAAGTCAGCAAAAATATAAAATAAGCAACAGAAGAAGTGGCAAACAAATATTGAAAATCAAGATAGAATAAAAAAAACCTAGAAAACAAAATACAGAAAAGCGATGAATAATGCAGAATAAGAAGAAGGTGGAATAGAATATACTTTGCTATACAGGGCATCAAGATAAAGAATCAAGGACAATACTCTGAAGCTATAGGAGGAAGTGGTTTAGGAAACATTACAGAAAAATGAGTTTATATGTGTGCTAGAATCAGATATTGGCTGAAATATCAAAACTTGATTCATTAGCTCCCTTTAACTAGTATGCATAGAGACCCTGTTTTTCTATGAAATCCACACAAAAAAAAACCACTTTTACAACACAGGCACAATAAACTTTTAAAGACCAGTCTAGTCTATATTTTATGATAAATATACTCATATGACTATAAAATATTGATTATAGAGACGTATTTAATACTAGATTTATTACTTAGATAAACAATTTTTAGAGCACTGTTTTAGTATATCTTTGTTCAAAATTTTCTATATCTGAGAATAAAAAATTCAAATCAAAGAAAATTCGAAAAATGCAAAGAAAGTTCTGGTAACTTCATAATTTAATACCAACCTTTCAAGACATCCCATAATAATTCACACGTAATTAAGTCCTACTTATATCCTAAATGACCGCAAGTAAGTTTGTTTACAGTTTGAAATACTAAATTTCTTATGTAGTTAATTCAGTAATTTCTTCAACATTCCTTTTGAGATGACGGAATTGAGATAATAAAACAAATTTAGACGAATAATTCGCATTTAGAAGACTTAAATCTGCAACATTTTCTGATAACCAAAGTATCTAAACATTTTATAAGAGATTCTATCATATAGTAGTGATACAATTTAGCAACCCTTAAATATCATTGAAATGGTTCCACATTTTAAATAATCCTTATGGCTATGTTCCTATAAGTACTATCTCGAGGGAACTTGAACGTATAAGCCGATCGTGGAACACAAATCAAAGAAACAGTGCATCGAATATAAAGTGATGTTAAAATTATGCGGTCCGCCATCGAATATAGTTTATCCATTTTGCTTAGAGGGTAGCACAATACAGAGCGACCTAACAACAATTTCACGCCTACTCCGAGTAGTGGCAGCACAGTGCAGAGCAACTCCGCATCAAGTAAGGTAAGTCTATAAAGAGGGCTAAGACGGACATTGCTCTGCATTGTGCTGCTACTACTCGGAGAAGGTGTGAACTTAATAAGGATAGTCATTCAGCGATCTCTCCCTTACCCGTACCAAAATTATGCTGAAATGTGCTGCTACCACTCGGAGAAAGTTAGAACTTAATGTGTTGATTGGTACAATCAGTGGAGGGAACATCTTATTTAGAATTGTGAATTAGGTAATTGTTTTCAATGTTTTAAATGTATACATTTATCTTATACACTCAAATATGTATACTTAATTATATTTTTCATATATTAATCATATAATATACACTTTTCCCTACAGAATTTCCATAAATTCCCCAAGATTATCATTATATTTTTCACTCTCAATCATAATGAAGCGGGAAAAATTTATTTACACTTTATAATGATATTTAACGATATAAACTTCAAATTTGACTTATTTTCTCTCATAATTTCTAAATAAAGAATAGTTTTTGTCCTAAAGATAATGATAAACAAGATGTAAAGCTAAAATTCTGACTTGGTTAACACAAAGAAAGTTAATTTTATACAATTATATTATAAAGTCTCAAAGATATTTTTATTTCAATTACGTTTTCATAGATTATATACAGAATTATAATTCAGTCAATAATATATGAGTAAAACAAAATATGTACCAGGCAATAAGAAGTTAGGAGAATGAAAACAGTTTTAATCTCAGTTGGTGTACATTAAAATAATCATAGAATCCCTATCTTTATTTATATTAAATATAATAATATTTATCAATAACCTTTTAAGAGAATTATTTTTTATTTCCTATGTTATTTAGAAAGTCTTTAGAAAGGTCATAAGCTCATTAAGAACATGCAAATTTAACAAATTTAAACAAATATTAATCTAATCTTCAATGTGATGACTGATAGCCTCAATTTTATGGCAATGGAGAATTAAATTCAATAAACTGCACTGAAATAAAACAGAAAAAATGACCACCAAATGTTTTTTAACATTTTTTCATAGTTTCAAGATCCTGGTAGCAAATCAAAGAAGTTATCAGGTGAATAACTAACATCATCTGGAAGGACACTGTACTTGGGCACCACCATATCTGTAGAGAACCTCAATGAGTCCTATGGAACTTGTCCACATGAAAAACATATATGTAAGAATAACTTCTTTAGCAACTCTACCTGGTGAGCTAAGTTCCTTTTCTTGAATAGAAAATAGTAGTAACTTTGAAATGCAGATTGGTCAAGGTGCAGCTTAAATGAGGAAATTTTCAATTTTTCTAAGCTTAGCTTTATGGATCTTGATTGCAACATGGGACTGAAAGATAGGCTTACTTAATGATTCCTAGCTAATACAAATTAAGTCTCATTTATTGCAAATCTAATATGTATAATGACCATATTAATCTCAACAAGAAGTTCAGTGACTTGCATAGGTGGTATGAAATTCACAATATGGTGGATAGCATTAGTAAAATGAAATTTAGTAAAGGTATAAAAATTGCAATAGAAACTGACAATATGAAAAGTAGCAGAAAAAGGAAAGCCATATGTGATGTTGATGGACGAAGAGGTTATAAAGAAGATAGGCACAAAGTGAATAGAAAAGAGATAAATAATTCATAGGTAACTAATGGGAAAAGTTTAGAAGATCAGAAAGGCAGAGTAAAGATGAGATTCACAATGTTTTAAGTGATTCAATTATGGTCTATAACTAAGTCTTTGTAACAATTATAAATGAAACATAGGAATTAATAATAATAAATCAATCATATAAACCCATACAAGCCAACAAATACTTTATCATATTTAAAATACGTTAAGAATATAACCTATCATAATATAAATAATACTTTTCATAGCTATTTAAATGATTATTAAAATTATGTTACTATCTAAAACCCCCAATTATTTGGCATAGTCATAACAGAAATGTTATTTTTTTCTATACTTTACAAAGTCACGAATCTTGTAATGAAGTTCTAATAACACGATTCCCTTTCACATTATGAAATTTTAAATAAAAATTTATGATAAAAGGTTTTTATAAAATCTTTATTGAAGTGTTAAGTTATACATAATATTGGTTTAATAACAATAGTATGATATGAACGAACTGATTTTATGAATTACCAATTAAAGTCATGAAATTTATTTTCAAAAAGAATATTGTCATATGAATGACTAAGTATATTTTTAAATCTTTAAACTATAAGATTCCCATAATACACAGTATTAATTTATGCCAATAATTGACAGCTTTGAAATATAAGTTTAATTTAAATTTATACAATTTTCAAAGGGAATTGATAAAATACTTTCAATATTATACATCATAAATACCATTTTTCAAATGGCTAACAACCTTATCAGGGTTTTAATTTAGATTAAGGTGATGTATTGCTAAGGTAAAACCATCCTAAGTTAGCTTCAAAAATGTTTCTTACAAAACAATCAAAGCCAGATTCATTAGAATCCTGAAACTACTGAATAAAAAAAAGGAGATAGTATAACATTTAATTTTATCGACTGAAGTTAGATGAAAATCTACCTATCTGGTAAAGCTACCAGTATCTGATAGTTCTCAATGTAGGACATTTATTCTATCACAGGGGAGTATAAATAGTAATCAAGTATTTGAGGCATAGGTTTTATGATCAATAAGACTTGGATAAACAATCTAATGAATATTATGAGTCAATTTATGCATCTGAAAGAGTGAGCAAGCTTTTACAAAAGATTCATAAGCATTAGTCTGATCAGATTAAACAGGTGTATAAGTCATCTTTTAATTCAGCAAGCAGTTTCGAAGATATAAAAACTTTATAAAAACTTTTTCCAGGCTGTAGGAGATACCAATACAAAATAATCAGGGACTCTTTTAATCCTTAGTATAAGTAACTAGGGGGTAGCTGATAATTCCACTGAAAATATTAATGAGAACAAATTAAAGAGATCACCTTATAGTAGATTTTACAGGTGTCAATATGTCTATTTGCTGTACAATTTCAAGGTGAGTTAAGATAGAAAGTAGACTTGTACAGGATAGAAGGGAATTGAAATAATAGATAGACTATTATGCTAAATAAAATATACTCTAATACTAACTGTTGAGTAATAAATAATGTCGTAACTAGAAATGACTACAGGATGATGAGATGCAAAACGAATCAACCTGTGTAGGGAATATAAAAAGTTTATATCATGCTTTACAAATTAGGTGGAAAATAGCCAAGAGTTTTCATTATATAAGAATATTACATGAAAGCATTTTAAGAGCTTGAAACAAATTCTATAGAGGAATCTGGATATAGTGAAACTGCCTTATAAAATATAAATAGATACCTCTTCACTTAAACTGTTTATTTTCTAACTTAAGTTAGGATATAAATTCACACTTGTGAAAACAGTGTCCCATAAACTTGAAGATATTTAGTTAATTTATATGCAGTATATTTGTATTATATGCAGTTTTATACAAGATATTCCATGTGAGAAGGTATGCAATAATAATTTATAGGTGACAATATCCCTCAGTCGTGAGAAATTTGTTTCTGATACATCTTATGAATGTATGATTTCAAACAGAATACTTAGTACCCAAATTTAACTTTATTGCGATATTTGCGAAGGTTTTAAAGTAAATTTCTACACGAGCGATAGAATTTTCGCGTAGTTAAGCGTAATCTTTCCCTTACTTTTGAATTTAACGTCAGAGTTCTAAAGAGCTAAATTTGTCGTCTCAATATTTTAGAATTCCAGCGCATTACATACATGTCCCCGGCCTTCAATAATTATTGACGAGATTAATTGATAATATCCCTTGAAGGGATTTGACAAAAGGCTCCATTGCCTCGGAAGTTTTATATTTATCACCTATTTTCCCCCAAGGTGAGGGGGCCCTGTGTTTGTTCGCTGGAAGTCTTGTGGGTGGACGGTTTCTCCGTTGTTCGGTCTCGTTAATATTCAGCATCTCGATGGGTCCAGATAATAGATGAGCCCACTCCTTCCTTACCTTCGCCTCCATCAACACATCGAAGGAGTGGGATACTATCTGGGAAGGATACCTTTTTTAAAGAGTTCTTACATTCGCACGATCGAGTTGCACAAGTGGAGTTGAAAGACATGGTCCGAGTAATAACCGTGTTGCTATCAGTAACACGTGTCTAGACTCGCAACTGTTTCTATTGTAAGACCACATGAAAGCGGTTATTGAGTGAATATGAAGGATTGGAATCAATAAAGATGTTTATTCGAAGTATTATGGAGTAAGGAAACGAGTATTACATTGATTAGGTACTTTATTTATTGGACAACGATTGAGTCGATGTTTTCTTTTAATTTTATTGTCGTAAATGAAAACAAAGTAGTTAGGGTCGGTGACGAAATTGCAAGTATTTTCTCTTAAAAATATTAATAAAAATGCTGCTATTGTAAGAATGTAACATAACTCGAGAATGGTGAATATAAAATAAACAAATATAAGGGTAAATGTAAATATTATTTATATACTTTCTCGATGAAATGACTATTCAATACGTGTATAAATGCAAAACTACGATCTTGAATTAGTAATAATTACTGCCCATACTTTTATACTACTTTCGTTTAAGTATCTTACTCATCTATACGGTAACTAAAAATGCTTTTTGTAGTAACTTGTATTCTTTCTTAGGCTTGCTCTTTCGTCTTCTCTTTAAAGTGCCCGTGGTTGAAGATTGTTTTTATTATACCATTTTTGCTTTAGCGATCTTCTATCGATACAATTTTATTATAGGAGAGGAAATATTTCTGAACTTCTATTTCATTATTTAGTTTAGTTATATTACTAATAGTTGATTTATAAAAGCTTAGAAATTTCTGAGGGACTTTACTTAAAATATTGATTGTTAAATTAATAACTATTCTGGAAATATTTAATTCCGTATTGCACATTAAACATTCGATCTATTTATTCATTTATCGTAGTTCCTTAGTTACAATTATATTTTATACTGTATGGACGACTCAGTATGTAAGAATTAAGAATATGAGTTAAGAGTTTTGTTATTTCATTTGTATATTTCATCACTAAAACTCAAAATACGTAAAAATGAAATTATGAAATCGCACAGTTCTTCCTAAATTTTCCTCAAAAACAGTCCTTTTTAAATCTCCGATTATCCATCCAAATTTTTATCCAAACTTAATCCTTTTTTCCAATCACTATCTCTTACATTCTCAAAGCTCCTTAAATTTGTTCCGTCAGGTGGAACTACTGTTCCAACCTCGTAGGAAATGTTTTTATAGAGCTCTACTTCTAACGATAGACTATCATCATCTACGATATGGTCCGCAAACATCAACTCTTTCGGTAGCTTTACCTCAAGAACTTATTGTTTTAATCATACGTGTTTTTAGGTCGTAATTTATCAATAAATATAAATAAATAATCAATAATTTATTTACAAATAAAGATATTTAGCCGTGTAAACGTAAGGAAAGGATTCGTTAAAGTATAAATTACATTATAGTTTTCACGAGGTATAATGAAAGTTAGTTTAATATGACAAATGAATATCGATTTTTAATATCGGATGTCTGAGTACCATGTATTATATTATCATTAAAATACCTTAATTAGTGAAAGAATTAGAAATTCGTATAATTGTAACAATAAATTGATAAAAATGCAATCTTAATCACTTACGTAACAGATATAAATCATTAATCATGTTGATTAATTAATTATTGTTAATCATGTTGATTATTTTAAGCTGCTAGATTTTTATAACTACTAATTTCCACTAGCCATAATTTCTACGTAATATTATCTATAATATACGTACCGAAAAGTATTTAATTCTTTGTGTACAAATATAAATCCCAGATATTACGATTTTTGTCACTTTTAACCTTCCAAGATTCCCGTCTCGATGGCAAAAGTTGTCACAATGCTCTTGTACTCTGTGGATTATTCGACGGGACAAATGATTTACAACGCCTCCTGACGTTGTGAAGGGGAAACACTCCTAAGTCTTCATTTAAAGCGGCCATTAATCTCTGTAATTCGAAACAGGATTTGAACTCGACAGCTTTGCGGATTCCTCCTCACCGTTCTTAATTCAAATCGTGCAGACAAAATGATCGTAAGTATCGAAATGGGAATGGGAAATTTGTTCTGCAACATTTAACTTGGACAGTAGATGATACTATTTTTTATAATTTACATATTTTTTATTTAGAAAGTCGTTATGTTTGGAAAGTTTGATGAGGTGTAAGTGACATTTTATCGAGATAGTTTTACTTCATGGTTTTATTTAATTGTTTAAAACTTATTTACGAAGGATCGATTTCCTAAAGTTACTATGCATAATTTGTGAGATTAAAAGATGAATCATACTATATATTATATACTATGACACAAACCACAAATTTATTTTCAATTACTTTAAATGTTAACAATACATATTAGGGTAATTTTTAATTTGTGGAACATTGAATGAAATGCAGATGAGAAATGAATTCAACTCGGAAAATTCAGCTGTGTTAATTAGATTAAAATTGAAGACCGTATCTTTAAATTGGTTCCAGAAACTTTAACTTAGCCACATAAGCAGAACTTTTACATCTACGTATACTTTAGATATTAGAAAAGTATATAAATAAAATTGAAAGAGATAAGTTTTAAATTTCGTACTAGGAGCCCAATAATCTTACAATCATAAATGAGTCTATGGTTTCTTAATCTATGCATCTTCTTATCTATTTGTAATTTACTTCAAGTTTAGCAAAACTTTTGCGGACGCTGATAATGTTAAAGTCACTAACGTTGGATGGGGAAAGTTTATAAAATAATTCGGATTATAGAGTGTGGCTTAAAAATAAGAAAAGAAGTAAGAAATATATTTAACTTTTAGAAAATTACTACTTTCCCTCCCAGAATTAGTCGTAACATTGAGTATGCAACAATAAATAAATACAGTTATAATTCTCATTGTTGAGTTTTCTAATTCTTCAAGATAGCCTAATAAAATACGACAAATGTATATAAACAATATAAGAAGTACGCAGAGGTTAAACAGTAGTAAAAACTAGCGACATGACTGGAACTCGAACCCAGGTTCCCCGCTCCTTTTGTAACCAAGCCATACGAACACAGCGTAAATTTTATTTTCACCCATCCTTAATCCTATTTCAGAATATGTTTTAAATTTTCTTTCCACTCCCTTTTCTTGGTTCACAAAATTTATCAACGCCGTAACGTACACGCATGATAAAACACGGTTTCCGGAGCAAAATTTCCTCACAGGTCCGTTATGAAAGAAAAGAAGAGAAAATTTTCAGGAACGAAATTAAGGAAGACTGTGCGCAGTTGCGGAGTAGGGAAAAGTAAGTTTGGGCTCTCCTGATAACCCTCGATGTGGAAGAAAGCTGTAGGTATTAAGAGATAAGAATCTTCGCAATCACAAGAGATTGAAAGAGTACAAAGGGCCAAGGAGGAACACAGATTGCCTCTCACATCCATGGAATCCAAACATCTAAACTTCCGTCTACCACAGTATTTTCTTCGTCAATTGTTTCAGAGGTACTGAATAGTGGATGTAGTCTTTATGTTCCCATATACTTAACAGTGAACAAAATTGAAACCTTACTAGAATACGAGAAAAGAATATTAGCGAGTCTTTTTAGAATAGCTTAAGTACATTTTAGAAGAAATGGGACTATGAAACCGACAGCGAGGGCTAATGAAGCAGATAGATTAGCGATATTCTACGTAGGTGAAATTGAAACAAAAATAGCAAAATAACTGGGACTCGAACCCAGGTCCCCAACCAACTCATTGTTGGTGCCAATGCATGGAGAACCATCTCCTTCCTCAAAATTATTATCTTAATAGAGGGACATATACGTAGCATAGTGATGCAGTGGTCAGAATATCTGCCAGGAAAGTAGAGACTTGGGTTCGAGTCCTAGTCATGTATCAATTTTTTATTTATCTGTACTTTAATCTATTTCTCTTTGTGTTGAAAAGGTACGATCTTATCCTCTTAGGTAATCTTACTTTTCTGTCAGAGCAATCCATTTTATGTATAGGATTATGCATAATTAACGTTTTTATTAAATTCCTGATCTATAAATGTTCTTGAGTTGAACAAGATTAATAGGTTGATTTCGCAAAATACATTTTGTTAGAAATATAACGTTACAGAATTAAGACTGCGCAGAGATTAATATCTCAGTGTTTTAGCTCCTTTACGCTCTAAATACGGTAGGAATTTTGAGTATGCATGAGATAACCGATAAATTCATGAGCTTCAAATGACTCAAGGAATTCCAAAGCATTCCATCAAATATCGAGGGAAGTTCACAACAACTTACTTGACTAAAGACTTACTCGACTAATTTGTTCCATGGGTCTGGGAAAGTCTTTGTATTTTTGAAACTATTTATTTGTGTTTACTAATAAAATATCTAAGAATTGTTTTTAATCGTATCAGCAATTGTGGCTGAAATCAGGAAATTGTTTGATATAATTAAGCATTTAAAAGCTGACTTGTTTGCAGTTGTACGAAAAGGATGTATCAAAAATATTGTTAGAAGATTGTCTTTTATATTTCGTAAATTTTCATACATATAGAATGGAGGAAGGAAATGTTAGATAAACATTCTTTTTAACAGAACGCGTCGTCATTAATACAATGGATTTCAAAACATTTCCTTACAATCAAACGAATTGACTCAACATCGTAACAATCAAGTCCAATTAAAAGAAACAATTTCATAAAAATTAGGGAAAATGTTTTCAGCAGATATATTAGATTATACCAATAATTGCTATTAGCGTAAACTTATTACATAGTCAGGCCCATGCCGTGAAATAATCGGTTAATGAAATTAAAACAAATGAAAGACAATACAAACTAAGTGAATTTGATTATTCGAAGTTAATGACCAGAAGCTATCAATTGTTGGTGTACAATTTTATGAAATAGATTGAATTTAAGTGAGAATATTCTCCTTTTCTCTGTAGTTACACTTTTTAATTGTCAAGGATATATTTTCTATGGTTCGCTCTTTTCCAGTATCGAGGCTCACTGGAATATTTCCAGAGCATCTATTCCCTCTTTAATAAGTGAAAGGAAGAAAAACGTAGCAGAAAAGATAAATCGCTTTAGTAAAAAGCCCGTAAACAAATTTCCAAAACAATTCGTGTCACTGAAACTGATATATTGCCGCGTATTAATACTTCTTTAGGCGGAAGAATATTCAAAAAGATCTGAGAACCTCGCGAATGGCTCCACAAAAAACATTTTCCTCCTCCAATGGTCCAGTTTTGAAGGGAATTGAATCTCACTCTACAATAGAGAAAAATTCTTTCTCCTCCGAGAATGAGTTAAAGATATTTTTGAAATCTTTTGAAAGGATCAAAGAGCGAGAAAAACAGGCAAAAATGATGGAAGAGGAGACTACTGTACAAAGCTGTGGAAATCTGGATGCAAGGAAAAGAGGTCAAGAGATTCGTTGTTCGAATGAGGTCATGCACGATAAGCAGGTCGCGCTTGGAATGATTTGCGGCCGATTACACAGATCAATAGGCAATTATCAGTAAGAATAGCATTTTCAATAAGAATCTAAATTCGCTCTGAATAGCGGCCTATTACGTTTCTGTCAATTAACGAAGCTTTGATCTAAAGCTCTTCTCTGTATTACGCTAACAGTCTGATGGGATTGTAGACAAGTACATCGGTCTTTTGTTAATTGTTGGGTTGATTATTTTCCAATTAAGTGAGTAACGATTATGAGTAGGAACGTTTTGGAGATGTTCTAATAATCGGCTCTTGTTAAAGGCATGTTTCTTTTGTTGTATTATACAAAAACACTCCACGAATATATTCCTTAATAGTTATTTGTTTACGGATTCATTACTTAAAGCCATTATTAAAGCCGTTATACATATTATAGTTACGTATTTATTAAGGGCAAAATTGAGACTAAAAAGTGTCCTCTTCCATTTGATTTATAATAGGAATTAAAACTTCGTAATCAAATAGTAATACATCTAGTTTCTCTCAAATACCTTTTATGAAGAAGTAGGGAAACATGTATATAAAAAAAATAATTAATGGGTTTGAATTGTTCGATAAAATATACCTGCATCCTTTATAGGTTTTTTGGCTATATCTAAAGAAATAAGATATTCTTTTATATTGTATTGAAGAAGTGTCGATTAGAAAATAATATGCATAAATATTTGAATAAGAGGAAAGAAAAAATGTTCGATTGCGTATATTATTAGTGAGTAAAAGAGTGAGTTGCTATTATAATATCATTGAGATTGGTAGAAATAGTACCTTTTAAGAATGAAAAACTACAATTAGCTCATTTCTCAAAGAAGAAACGAAAGCTTTTTAAATGCGAATGTTACAATATTAGGTTTAGAGTACTCAAAATACATTTAACGATTTAATCCGTTCATTAATCGTGTTTAGATTTGTAGCAATGATTGCAAAAACACTTTTCCTGGTCGTAATTCAGTCTCACAGTACATCTGATATCAGCATAATTAATAGATAGAGGTAATGTAAGAGCGAATTAATCTGAGGAAGCATCCGTCATATTTATCTAAACTATCTAATTAACTCTTTGCGGGGGGAGATCAAATAGGCAATTATAATGGGGTTGGAGCTGAATGAAATTCGAGATTTTTTGTGAAAAGGAAGGGGAATTCAACACAAAGTGGGATGTACCAACTCTTCCCTGATCATTGTATTTTGTGCTCTTACAATGAACTTGAACAATGATAAAGCTTAATTATATTGTTACTTACTAAAATTAAATTTTAAAACTCAATAATTTTACATTGTTTCAGTGAGGTTGGTATTGCATTATTGCCAAACAACTAGTCACGTAGTAACACGTCTATGTCATACTATAAGGAACCTGAATGAAATATTTAAAGTTGAATATCCATAGCTTTGTATATGATATTAAATATTATATATCTATATAGATATTATTAATCTTTAAAGATTTTTATATGATTATGTGTTGGATGTGCTTTCTTCGTTACATCTTTCTTAAGTTCGTGAAGACGTGAGATTCGCTGCCTATAAAGGGCACGAAGTACCTTTTACTTCAGTCCTAGACTCTAAGGCCTTACCATAGACTTCACCGCTAATCCAAGAGTCTCGTCTGCATTGTTGTTGTTGCCTAATGTAGTCGAAAGTTAACGGCTCAGGAGCTTCTTCAGACTTTGATGTTTTCAAGATTCTAGGCAAGTTCACGCGAAGGATAATGGTTAATAATTTTTAGACCTAGTTGAGTATGGATGTATCGCAAAGAACGTATTTTAAATCATTATTTTAGATGAATGATGGGTCTAATTAAAAATTCTAATTGACATAAATACACTAAAAAGTAAGGTGGTTTCCCTCCACAGGGGATAAAATTATCTTAAATTTATTTATTATATAATCTTTTATCGATATGTGGATTTTTTAAACTAATTAAGAACTACGAAAGCTTAGCTTAAAGAGATATCTATTAAAGGAAGGATTTATTTACATATTTCATTAAACATTATAGCATTTTCTCGTATGTTTTTAAAATATCATTTGGACAATACCTCAAGTAAATTTCTAATGAGACGTATTTTATATAGATTTCATTGAATAACACCCATAATGTAACATTCATTTCAAATTTATTAGTTCAATTTTACTATTCAAATTTATTAGTTCAATTTTACTATTCAAATTTATTATTTCAATTTTATTATTCAATTTTATTAGTTCAATTTACTGGTTTCAAATATTTTCTTTTGAAACTTCTTCTCTTTACGTGCTATGTATATGATTGCTTAGTTACGAGATAAGATAATATATCAATAAAACTCGACCTAAGAAATCATTTGTACCGTCTGTTTATATGACATATTTATATGTGCATTCGCATATATACGATCGTTTTAATATAAGTTCTCATTGCTTGAATAATTAATAAATTGGTTATCTACCAGACAAAGTAAAAATTTTAAAGGGAAAAAGATAGGAAAAATAGAGCAGAAATTAACTGTATCTTATTGGGAACGAATTTGTTAATTCTTAGTTGGAAATTTAAAGACGAAAATAAATTAGTTTATTTATCTTTATTGCTATATTTTCAATTAATTACTTTGAATGAAAGTAAAAGTATAGGAATAAATTAAAAACAAAGTAATAAAGAAGCAAGAAATAAGTGATAATAATTACGTAGCCGAGAATTGAACTCGAAACAATATGGCAGATTTTCCGAATCACTCTTCATCAAGTCCCGAATCGCGTCTCCTGTGTACATAACGTCATCGCGTCTGTGTAGTCAGGATGCCGCTCTTAGATACAGCTCAGTCTCCCCGTCTGCTAATGATCATACGAAAGCGTGTTAATTTCGGGTACATCAAGACGCAATCGCACGGAATGTTTGCCACGACAAGCGAACTATCTGCTCGGGAGTGTTATTGGACTCTTCTGATACTTCCTGTCTCCGAAATAATTGGGAGACGATGGAAATGAGAGAGGCGCGCGGTGCGAATGAGGCAAACGGTATCTGAAAGATCGATCTACGGGATGAGCCAAAGGGCATTTGGGAAAAGAGTCATAAAGAGGTCAGCGAGGTGAGGTCGTACCTGATAACGTCCCAAGAGGGTTGAGTGAAGGATTTGTAAAGAGAATTAAATGGAGATAAGGTTAAGGTATGTGGGTTGAACAACAGCTCTTTCGATCCAATTCATTGTGCTCCGAGATTATCTTTATTTTTATAGATTTTCGCGTCAAAGGGCTTCGCTACATTTTATGCTTAACGAATTCATCGATGTTGTTTCCTGTTTCTAGGGGGACTGGCTCTGGGATAGTGTATAAATAGTTTCTAAGGAAGTTACTTAATTTAATCTGATATAGAATAGTGGGTTAGGTTTAGGCTTTTGCCTTGTTACTTAGGGAACTATTTCGCTTAAGAATACGGAAGTTTACGTCTGTTGGAACGAAAATATACGCTCTCTTGTAAATAATTTTTTATGACTATTTATGGTTGAATTAGTTTAGAAAATTCAGTTCTATTGTTAATCTGCCACGTCTTGAGTGTTAGATAAATAAAATATACTTAATACTTTATATGAATTAAGAATTTTTAACATTAATATGTTTATCTGTGTTTTTTGGTTATGCTATCTCGAGAAGAGCTTTAATGTTTGTAAATTATGATTGAAAGATGTTAAAAAAATGAGTATCTGGTTCCATCTAAATTTTTTGTATATGCATATTTTATTTTAATACGTCAACACGTTTTTTATTGAGTGACTTCATAGAAAATGCTAGTAAAAGGACTCTGCTACCGGTATCTCATAAAATCTATTAAAATAGAAATTTTTACTAATTTTACAACTCTTAGAGCTGAATATCTTTTTTATCCTTAGCTAGCATAAAATAATTTAACTTTAAACTATTCAAATAGGAGAAACTGTATTCTAAAAGTGAATATAAATTATTGAATTTAAGTAAAAATATGCGTAAATAAAGTTTTGAACGAGGTTTTACTGAAGGAATATTATGCATACACTCAACAAAAACATATGATAGGAAAATAAAAACAATTTTCTCTAAATCTTGTCAAAATTCTCAAACATTTACTTCAAAATCGATTAGCCCTCTTATAAAATACATTAAACTTATTGAAAGCCTTGTCTTCCCTAGATTAACGTTCCTTAAACTTGATCCATAAAATATCCTTTAAAAATACCCTTTAAAAATACCCTTTATCGTCTCAGAATTATGAATTAGAAAATTACGAACTTTACATAAAAAATACATTAATTTTCTTTATTTCATTCAATTGCAATAATTCATCGGTATCGGGAGACGGTAATTGATAATCCAAGGACGGAGATAAAATACGTGAGTCGAGAAGAGGTCGTGGAGACAAAGATAAAGAAGAAATAGGTCAATCAGTGTATCTTCTCTTAACTTCATTCGACGGCGGAGTTAATTTTTTCGCGCTCTATTGGGAATCCTTGAAAAGCTGATTGTTGGCTCCGCTAGAAATTTGCCTATGCATCCATTCGCCTCTCGTCCAATTACTGCGCCCCTCTTCGGAAACTTGGAAGTTGAGTTAATTAACTCTTAAAACGTTAATTCCCATAAATAATCCCTTACGCGTGGAGCATCCTTGCACTGTATCCATTGAAGGCCCATCAAAGAATGCTTAAGGCTGTTTGACTTCCATTCCACTACGAACGAACAAACATAAATATCCATCGTCGAGTAAGTGATTACGGGATAGCGTTGCTAAGAGATTGCACGGTTATGAAACACAATAACTTGGATTTTTCGCGCATAGACCTATTTTAAAATTCAGTAATCAATGACAATGATGAAAATTAGCTTGAAAATTCGTATTATAGTTCAGAATTATGATTTGAAAATCAGTAATCTGATAAAAATCTGTAAGTAGTATGAAATTACATGTCCAGGGATTACTAGCTTTGTTATTAACGTGTTTATTACGTGTAAATTGTTCTCGTATTTGGAATATTAAATGAGGAAAATGAAAATTATCAAGATAATGGAGAATCTATGCCTGCAAATAAGCATTTTATGACATTATATCTCTCGATTAAAAATATAACTATTTCTAAATTCAACCAAAAACAATTTGCAAGAGAAAAAATTAGGTATTTTCATAAAACTCTGTAAAGAAATCGGCCTAAGAATTCAGTTCCTGAAGGGATGTATTAGCAGATATCTCAGGAATGAATGAATTCAAAGTAAATTAAATAAAGTAATATGAATTTCAAAGTAAAACCTTTTGGAATTACTTTCTACTTTAAAGGTATGGGACATAGAAAGTATCTTTTATATAAAAAGAAAGCAATGTATCCAAAACTTGCTAAAGAAGGTTGTTGTTTATTTTGACCATGTTCATATTGGCTGGAATTTGGTAACTCGCTGAATTTTCAAAAGGTGCTTGTGTATTATAATTGATTCCAAAGTCAAATATTCTTTCTTTTCCTTAGCCATAGTTTGCGAAAATCCTACTCCATCCGTTTGTTAATCTCCACGTAATGGAATTCCGTTCCATTCTTATCTCTTGTTTCCTCTTCTGATTGCCATCCATTGCTTTTTCATGTACATTTTTGTCATAATTCGACCCTTTGAATAATAATGCGTCGCGTCGAAGGTTCATCCCAAAACTGGCCCTTACGCGGTATTAATAATTCTCGGACAAACTTCTCAAACAACCGTTCCTTTGCTTTGGACCGATTTGAATATTTCAGGGCCCCATTCCCACCAGCCGGATTTCTTTCTCTTCAGAATTATCTCGTGTGACTTGTCTGATTATCGTAGAGCGTTCGGTCTCTTGTGGGTAAGGTAGACTGACCCTTTATTATCGAGACCGATGGGTCTTTCATCAACCCAGCCCCTTGTGTCATTGTTATTTTTATTATTGTTGAAATCACCAAGTAGATACGTTGCCTAGTTACAATATTTATGACCTTATAATAATCATAATCATTAAAATTACAATTCATTCATTGAAATTAATTCATTAATACATCATTATTATTGAAACCACAAAGTAGATGCGTTGCTTAGTAGCAATATTTATGACCTTATAATAATCGTAATCTTTAAAATTACACTTCATTTATTGAACTTAATTCATAAGTACATAATATAGCATTTGATGACATATAAGACGCAATTTTTTCCTAAATTAGGTCTTATCTTATTTACCTGCTTCTTGTTTGTGAAGGTATCGGTATGGGTGCTTAAAACTATTTGTTACATAATATATCCTTGGAAATATGACTTAAGGTAACAAGATATTAAGCCACACTTTTTAGTGTAAACTAGGAGTGTTAAATTACTATAAAGTGCATAGAAACAGAGCAGTAATTATGTTATTGTGGTAAAGCACTGTCGCACGGACTATTAAAACTTTTTTTCCATGTATGTGATCTATTTAATGAGGGTGCCTCTTATATGCCATTGCGTTTTATATGCCGTCAAATACGGTATTCATCTATACCAAACATATAGAGGATGATATGTACTAAGGGAACAATAGCAATCTCCCTGGCAATTGCCCTAAGGGAGAGACTGCTTGGATAACTACCCTTTGACAAGTCAAGGCACCATACCCATTCCAATTAACGTTTTAAATTTACAGAATAAACAAATAAAGACGATAGTATTCAATTGTCCTTTCATATAAAATATTTTAAGCTATACGAAGAGTAAATCCCTCCCGCTAATCTCCTACGATAGCTATCAATGCAGAAAGATGTGCACAGGGAACAAGTTCAGATCATGGACTCATCATCGCATATATAATCCCTCAGAAACACGTTTCTGTACTCAGCCTTAAAAGGTGCGTCTTTGAGGAATGAATGACTAAGAAATACTTTCAGGTAAATGGCAGACAATAATTAATAAGACAGAAAGAGAAAGGTTGGGTCTCTGTAACTAGATGATAGCGAAGGGTTAAATCCTACATTTCGGCTAATTAACCACAGAGGAGCATCTGTAGATTAAAAACTATCTACAATAATATATAAATATTACGTAAGTTAACGGAAACCTTTACATTTAAAAAATTGTTTAAGTATATTACTAAAGCACCTTAAAATGACAATTATATTTTAAACTATATGGTAAAAGTTACAGAATCAATGATGAAGAGTCAGTGCATTAATTGACGATGAAGTTCTATAGTGTTTTTATGATATCATGTTTATAGAGAATATGGAGGGTTGTGTTTATTTGGATAACTAAGTTTACGCCAGTATTTCGCTCCTAAAACTGAAACTTTTACTGAATATTTCAGTTCTGTGAATTATAATCATAAGTTTACCAAAGGGGCAAGTTCCGAAAGTTTAACTAAGTAATTAGAATGATTAAAAGAATTATAAAGTAGTTGGGACATCACTGATCTAGACCTTTATGTACTAGATTAAGATTATAAAGTTTCGACTAAGGTGAAGATATTTCAGTTAATTCAATTTTGAAGTAAAATCATGCGATCTTTTTGAATTAAACAAAAATATAATTTAATATAGTGCTCTATTGATCATAATCCCAAAAAATTTGTTTTTTCATTTAAAAATGTATAGAAATAGTCAAAGATAGGGAGGATCAATGCTTAGAAAAAAGATTTCTTTAAGTGAAATACTTTAATTTTTTCAATTCAATTACGGTTAAGATAAATTTACGATAGAAATATCATACGTGAATAACAAACACAAGTAATAAGTTGATTTAGAATAACGTCTTAATTCTTTACGTTAGAGCTAAATTCAAATTCAATTTTGTCGACTTCTATTTAAGCTAAACCTGTTAGTACTTTCGCGGATTCTGGTGCAATCAAATATTAAAGATCGAGAGTTTCTTAGATAAATTTGAACCCTTGACCCCAGAGGAATTAGCCTACGAGAGTAGGGTATGATCTCACATACGTAAATAAATAGACGAGAACGTTAACCCGAATTCAGCTCAACCATTTTTGGCTAGTATTCTATCGCACGGTGTTAATTCAAAAACTATTGCCTGTTTTGTCTCTCTCAGAAGCACGAGAAAAATCCCTTTTCCACTCGACTAACTAGAAAGACAGCAAATTTATTGCTTTAAAGTCTTCGCTTGAGCAGTTAATTCTAGCCAAACTCCCATTGAAAGTTTAGGAAGCGCCCCCTTCTTGGAGCTCCCTCATTTACTTAACTACTTCTTTGACCTATCCTTTATTCTCCGTAATACCGCTCTTGATCCACATCTTACTCTTACGTCATTCCCTTCCTCTGCCCAAACTACCTCTAAACCCCACGACCTCTGTCCCTCTACGCCCCAATTAATTTTCCCTACTTCCACGCCCATCCATCGATCCATAAACACGCCCATTTAATTCTATTCGCGTCTGAACGGAATTCTCTCTCTAGGAAAGTATTTTGCGTGATGCACCCGTTTCGGAGGTGAGTCTTATCTTATCTTTTTGACTTAGGTACGCGTGGGTAATCATCGGCAATTATTTCGCTGTTGATTTGTTTGGGTTCTGGATGGAACGACAAGTTGTACTTGATGGCTTAATTTGGGGCTTTCATATGTTTATCTGTAGCTGGAACTACGTATGTATGATTGTGAATAGATAAACTTACCACGTACGTACGTACTTAACTGGTACATGCTGTACATATAATTTTTACGTCAATTGTGTTTCTGATACGATATCGAAAAGTCGTCTTACGTTGGTTGTATTGATATGTTAAATTAAGTTAACTTGAAATTTAATTGAATATTGAAGTTGTTTTTCAACGATAATGGAGGTTTTATAATGTTATTATTTCTCACCCATACCTTAAGCTTAAGAATCCCAAATCATATAACCGCTCAATTCTTGTGAAAGATGGGTATATTAATGTAATTATTTTGATTGAAGACGAAGTCAATATTTCTTTAGAAAGTTATTTTTGACATTTCTGAAGCATAAATCAAATAAAAATGAATGTGGGTTATCTGATAGTTTTCATACTTAAAATTACACAAACAACTCGCATATGAACCTTCTAAAAGCAACCAATATATATGCAATAATTATTTATAAACATTATAAATAAGCATAAATCATCCAAAAATATGACTGTTATGTATCAAGAAATGGGTCTAAAAACTACCATTGAGTAATTTTTAACCTGATTTGCTAATTACATATCTGAAAGACTGATTTCATGTTGTGTTATTTATATTTTAGAAAATATGCTGCATAAAGTTTACGATTATTCAATCAAAATTCAATACATAAGTTATTTATTCACTTTTCGAAATATAATAATGATTATAGATAATTTCAATAAACCGAAAGCTTATTTCGCTTAGAGCGGTTAAGAAAATGATGGTTTTATTCGAGTAATTAAAGATATAAATAATTTGAGACTAACTGAGATATACTAATATTTTTGTGCAAAAGTACTATTCATTAGGGAATTTTTAACACCTTCCATTAATTTCTCAAGGTCTGACTTAATTAATCTGAAATAAATCTTTCGAGTATTTATCTCAATAATTTTCGATTAAAAGTCTTTTAAAAACTCTGAAACTTACTGAAAAGTTATGAACTAGAAGTGAAAACCTATTCGTGAAACTTAAGCATTTGATAAGAGATTAATTAGGGTAGTTCAAAGTGACGTAGGAACGTCTGATCGGAAGTTTAAAGAACTGGAGCCAGGAAATGAAAGATAGAAGAGGGTAAATTTATCCATTGGCAATCAATCTGGGAAATGTCAGATCTATGACCCATTTCTTTTTCTGCTCAATAATGTCAGACATTTTGACCTTGTTTAAATACGACTGTTCGTTCAACTTTAATGTTTTTCAGCGTGACGGAGTATTAGTGTTCAAAATAAGTTTCACTAAAATTAATATTTTTTCTAATTTATCGTTTTTTATCACTTTGAAAGCGTTTTAGAAATGTTTTGTATTTTATTCAATGAAATGCAGTACTTAGCATATGATGTTCACAGAACAAAGACTTCTTTTAAATTCACTAAAAAATAAACAAATAGGAGGTATAGGTCTGTACAGGAGTTATGAGTACTTCTCAGTTCACTTTATTCTGAACTGACATGAATCGTTGTTATGAACAGTCTATTTATTTGACATAGATACCTTATTATGAGAAATGAAAATGGAAGATAGGAGATAGGTCTTGAAAATTGAAAGAAATCATTCAATTACTCTAATTACTGTTATTATCTGTCGGTGCTTAAGCATTTGAGTGAAAATTATAAGAGAGTAGCTTATAATTCCAATTTCTTCCAATTCTTAATTCCATTCTCTAACCCTAAATTTCTGTACAATTAAAAGAATACGTACCTAATTCGTAAATATTTTATTAGTAAGGTGTTTGCTTTACAGTAAATGTCTACTTTTATCCATAAAATTAACCTATGAAACCAATGAATATTTGCCTGGTTTTGTACAATTAACAGTTGAATCGTAATGTTCCATTTCAGTTTTATTAGTAAAAATATTTTCAATTAGTGAACCCATATAGTTATGAGCACCGTAATGTGAAATAGAATTTAAAATCCAATGGATTGAATCAGTCATTGAAAATACAGTCACAATAACTCCCTTCCAGGATGATATTCTAAGGAAAATATGAGTGATGATTATGATTTATAGATTATGAGAAATAAATATATTAATAAATAACCTTAGACTAACTCCTTGGTCGCTAAGCAACGATGGACTTGTGCCATCTTCCATTGTAATGAAATTCGGGTTTTCTACGTTCGGGCGATTCAATTCCTGGACGAGATAGGTTCCGAAATTGTGCTGTCGACGTTCGTGATGAATAGGTTGAAGGATGTTTGCAGGGAAAAAGTGGTAAGTGGCAGGGTAAGGATGAAGGATGGACCACGCGAACGACAGCTAATGTGAAAAATTGGGTCATTACGTATCGCTGGAAGAAAATGGCCCCTTCATAGCGTGTTTTTCTGAGACGCATGATCGAAAACAAGAAGGACGAACAAAGTTGCTTCCAAGAAGCTGCGAGGAAGATGGATATCTGAATATTCGACCACTTTTTGACGTATTAAGTTTCAGTTGGCGATATTCTACAAGTCCGCTTAACCCATATCCGGCCAAAGTTGCGAAAACGCAACATTAATGTTTCGCTCATAATTTTTATGTTTTCTTTCGAATTTCGATAATTTTTTTTGTTATTTGTGTATATAAGGTATTGAAATTATTTTTAGTGCAAAAATGGAGCACTTTTAATGATTTTTTTATTTTTTAGAGTTTTTTAAAAATGTCACATTTTTGATCGCATGACTCTGCCCGAGTCAAACAATTCTACCATCCAGTCGAAATTTTTTTTTGGATTTAAAGTAGTTATCCGTGATAGAAGTAATATCGTTTGAACACATGTAATTCTTTTTTTAAGAAATAGAAACTTTTTTCTGGATCATTTTGAAGGTTGAACTTAATGTTGCGTTTTCGCAACTTTGGCAGGAGGGGGTCTGGCGGCGCTGCCAGCACTCCCTATACTATACCCGTTTCTCGACATGTTTTAGCTTATAGAGGTTTGTATCCGCTTAATTTTCAAATTAGATGATAGGAGATCCATTAGGGAAGGAAATTAAGTATATTACATAGAAACCGTATCTATTATTCGGAAAATACATTTATGAATTTTTCGATTTTTTTGGACTACGATGTCTTAGAGAAAATAGTTCTTTTTGAACAAACAGGCTCTAAAACAAGAATAGATATGAAGTCCAACTGTATAGGATTTAAGAAAATTTATTGAATTATTGCTTATCATAGGATGTAATATGTTTCCCGAGGTAGATATGTATTGGTCAAAGGACCTTGGTGAAGGCATGGATTTGGTCCGTAGCTCTTTCAGAAGGAACAATTTTCGGGAAATTAAATAAAATATTAATTTTTCAGATAATTAATGCTCAGACAAAAGGGACGAATTTGCAAAAATTAAGACGTAATTCAACATATTAAATGAAAAAAACCTGCAATTCGGAATATTTTCTCATAATTTATCCGTAGATGAGCAGATGGCACCTAATTTTGGACGTCATTCCGCGACCATGTTTATAAAAATAAACCTGTGAGATTTGGTTTCAAATTCTGGCGTCTTTGCTCATCAGATTGGTCACTTATTTAGTTTTTGCCATAGGCTGGAGCCAGAGAAAACCCCTATGAAAGCAAATTAGGTTTGGGTACCAGCGTTGTTACTGAACTATTATAAGTCATTCCTGTGCTATCCCAACATCATTTGTGTTTCTACAATTTGTTTCTTGTCGTCCGCATAGTTTTGTATTTTAAAGAAAAGAATTACTTCACTACAGGCACTATATGGTAAATAGAAAGTGTGCAATAGAAGATACGAAGAAATTCGCTAAATGGTCAAGAGGATATGTTATTACTATTATAATTACTGATTTTCATAAATCCATTGCTCTGTCAATAATGAAATGTAACGATAACTCAGTTATCTCTTAAGCAAGAAATTTTGCATAGCTTCTTCCTTTAGGGACGGGGGAGATATTCAGCCGGAAAACAGAAAGTGTATCTTTATCTCACAGCCTTAAGTTGTCCGGGCATACAAAAAGTATATGGGCGAAGTTGATCATCACGAAAATTACAATGCTAATCATAGAGTTAGAGGTAGAGGAAAAATATGATGGTGGCCTCTATGCATCGATATCTATAGAAAGAGTAAGCACCAAGCCATAACTGTTCTGGAAACCTAAAAAAAGTAAGATTTCACATTGAAACTTTAGGTCTTACATTGCAGTACCCCTCCTAAAAGGTGATGTGGTTTCTCGTGAAGACTAAAATCAAGAGCCATCATGTTCAAAAAAACTCTCAGAAAGGCACATATTCTCAATTTTTGTTGCCTGATGAATTGAAAAGGGGATAGATTATCTCATTTTATTTTTAAGGGTAACTCCATGAGAAAATGTAGGCAATGTAGGCCAAACTATTTATCCTTGCTAGGAAAATAATATGTTCTTACATCCTAAATGTTTCGAATTATTTAATAAATTAAAACACTTTACCATCTCAAATTTACAAATAAATTGAGTTTAAACGGATAAAATATTGCATTTCCTATAACAATATCCACCCAATTTATAAGGGGAATCATAAAATTCACGTCCTCATTGTTAAAATAATTATGTTATTTATGCCATTTAAAATAGATTAATCGAAGAAAATCCTCAAACTCAAAGCAAAAATTCATTTATGAGTCATTTACAGCGTTTATTAATAATAGCAATATATATATATAAATAGCAATAATAATAATAGCAATAAAAAACGAAAAAATTATGTGTGTTGCGCGGGTTGCATATCCGAAAAAAGCTGACGGCTTCTGCCAAAGTTGCGAAAACGCAACATTATTTTTTTCGCACTTACAATTTTTTTTCAGAGTTCAAATTCATAATTTATCTTTTCTAAGCAGAAAATAGAAGATTCATAAGAAAAAATTGGTAAATTTCTCGCTAATTCTAACCTCGGCGGTTAATGGGTTAATGAATTCTCCTCTTGTGGTACATAGGAGGTACCTTAATACGGATTTCTCTTAATGCGTTATTACTTAAACTTATTTCGTTCCGCTCATTACATCTGTTGTAATTGTTGGTCCGATACTTAATAACCGACGTTTACAAACATCCTGACGCCGAGAGGAATATTTCCTCCCCGGGATTTGAACCCGGGACCTCAGCGTAATAGAAGATGCTAACCATACCGCCAAGGAGGTCGGCGTATGATAACTTATTATTCTTTTTTCTTAGGTAATGAGGAATGTAGCTCATAATTATTTGTACGATATTTACGAAGCGTATTTCTCCTGGATGATTTCTCATTTTTTATTTAAATCGAATACTTTACTTACTTAAATAATCTAATTTCTAGGAATATGCTGCTTGGTTTATAACATATACCTCCTTTACTAGTTTAAAAAAGTAATTTTAAGTTTTTAATTACGTATTGTAGTATTTCTTTTTCGAATCCTAATATATCGATGTTTTTATCAAATTATATATCTCAAGGTTGGACGAAATCAATTATAAAATGTATAAAAAAGGAGAAATGTTGATAAAAATTGGGTTCATATATAAAAATTTATTAATGCGAAGAAGAATTGTTCGTAAATAGAGGATATTAAAAAGTAAACGTAGGGTATATAGAGTTAGAGAGGTACTTAATATTTCAATATACTAAAACCGAATAATACCAGCTGAAAATTGTGCAAAAATAAAATTCCTAATTTTGGTTGGCTAACACCAGAATAAATTCAAGAACGACTGTTAATAGTTCGTAAGGACCTACTTACTAATTTCCATTACTATAGAAACGACATTGCAAATCAACAGAAATCCTAATAAAACAACTGTATGTGGCTTACAAAGGCCGTCTGTCAACTGAAAGAGATTTAATAGCTGCCATACACTTCTAAAGACACGAAAGACTTTAGAGAGTTTGATTATTATTCTGGCTGAAATTCCGGGCACGACAAAGCTAAATGCACAATGGTTGCCACATTCGTACACAATGCAGCAAAGGGATATTCAAATTCGACTTTCAAAATACAATCACAGCTTTTACGAAGGAATAAGAAGGATTTATGCTAAAAGATATTGGTGAATAACCCCGAGAAATCTCGGCATAAGCAATTAATATCGTTTTAATGTTTATGGTGCTGTATAACCTCGGAAACTTTTATCTGTCTATAAGTACATACCCAAGGGGAGCCGAAAAATAGGGAAGGACTTTATTGGGCTCCCAAGATGCTCAAATTAGCATCTTGGAAGTCCAATTAAGTCTCTGAAGTCAAGATCTCGTTCAAGGATCTTATGGATTTCGAATTCCGCTTGGGTTTCTCATTTGTCCTACGAAACTGCTTCCACGATTTTTCACTTCTGCGTTAGAACGCGGCCTTCATTCTTAAGTCGGCTTTCGAAATGGAATCAGGAGACAAATCTTAGCCTTAATTAGTTGATGAATGGTGTATGTGGACAAGGAAATTAGATTTGATCAAATTAGAAAAGTTGAAACTGGGCGTAAACTGAAACAGAAGTAAACGGATCTTGAGGAATAATCCCTTAAGAAAATAATGCGTAAGATTTCGTTTTATATTTAATGATTAATAGATAATAACTTAAAGATTGTAAAATAAATATACCGTTCTTATATTAAAGCTTGAGAAATTTAAATATAGTTAAAGAGGAAGAAAATAATATATACAGAAAATAACTACTTAAATAATAAGTCAAAGCTTTGTGTTTTAAGGAGTTATACTTTAGTAAGGTTTTGAGTTTTATTTTGGCTTTCAAAGAGTACTTAAAGAAGTCGATATAATATGATAAAGATATGTCGAAAATTAAAGTTAATTCGAAACGGTTCATTTAAGAATTTCTATGGTTAAATTAAAAATTAGGAAATTTCTTGTTTATCTTTTCATTGTATATACAATATGCTATCTTATTCTATATCGAATTACGTCTATGAATTAGTAGATTAATATATGAATTAGTAGATTTAATTCAATTATTCCGCTTAGAGAAATTATTGAAACATAAATTAAGAAGAGTCTACGATATAATAATAAGTTGAATGTACGATTTTGTTCCCTTTACTTCAAAATAAATAAACTAGATATATTTTAGCGTTATAATTGAGTGCAATACTTAAAATTAATATATTGAAAAATATAGAGCGTGATGATTAAAATTTCTTATGAATTTCAAAGATTCTCACTGGACGCTTTATTATACAAATTAAACATACCATTTCATGTCCCTTCAAATCAAAAAATTCTTTAGGAGATCCTTTCGTACGATATAGATGCAGAGCCTTTTTAGTGACGAGTGTTCATTTAGGTGCATAAAAAAGAGACTATTCCTCTATCCATTTCGTTTTTTGCTACAAAGCACGTAGACAAAGACAAACAGCGATACAAAATAAATGAATCATTCTCGTAACTCTTCTATGATAATTGACGGCCGTAGATTCTTTCGATGCGAAATTTAGTTCGAGCAATAAGCATCCCGTCACAGAGACATTGTGTAGCACGAAACACATGAATATAAAAGGGGACACTTTAATATAAGTTTTTCTATGCATAAATCGAACGACCTCGTATGACACCGACGAAGTTAAAAAGCTAGAGGAATATTGGATTGAATTTATAATTCGCGTTGGCGCATGCAGCAACGTTCGACGTTTGCCCAGGTACTTTAAAATTAAAGTTGTTCGAATGAAAAACGGGGTGATGAAAAGCAAACACAAAACCGTGGGGCCATATTTGACTATCACATAGAATGGAATGAAGGATTAAAAAGTAATAGGAGCATGCATACACAGCCGTGATCATTTCATAAAGACCTTTTTCGTGCAGCTGGGGATTCATCTAGGTTACCCTATTGAGCCGAACATAAAGCAGACCGATGCTAAAGTTATTCTCCTAATCCCAAACTTCGGCGCGGATTACTGGGAGCAAAGAAAGCGTCGTAATGCGGCTATTCTTAACGGACGACCTAAAGCGATGGGCTTTATTTCAATGGAATTGCAGCTAAATATTTATCCCTTTAGAGCGAACAGAATGGCTGCAGTCGGTTCTCCGGGGACATTCATTTTTTGCCGATATCCGCCTCTCCCCGTATCAAAATGGCTTACGAAGTTAGCTCCCATCACCCCCCTCCCTCCCTCGTATTCCCTACCTCATTTACTTTTCCCTTCGTTAGTTTTTTGTTTTTTTTTTACATTTTTATCGCGAAAAGAAATCCGCTTTTTCCCGAAAAGAACGAAGGTTTTGTCATACAGTTTGAGTTAGAATATTTATCTTCTTTTATATTTCAGTGCGTCTCTCTTATTGGAAGAATTTTCTTTCTGCTCATAGGTAAAGGTGAATGCTTTGTAGTATCGATTTTTTTTAGAAAGGTTCCTTCTTGTTTAAAATATTTATCGGTATGGATCAAGACAGGTTGGTATACCGCTACAAATTCATTATGAGTGATTTTAACGCACAGGAATGCAATCTTAAGTAGGTGATACTGTCACTAATATCATGGACTTAGAGGTAGATAAATAGACAAGACTAACTACTGGTAGAGTAAGCAAAATGTGCCAATAAGTACATCTGTAATACTATTTTCAAGGGGAACCAAAATAGAAAGAGGACATGGGGAGATCTATATGCAGCAAAAAAAGCTAGATTTATAATTCGCGATTATACGCTAAAGTACAGACAAATGTGAATTACTGAATTGTTTCAACACTGGAAGTGACCACAGGATACTGAGATGTAGACTAAAGATAAACCAACGAATGGAACATAAGAATTTAACGTTATGCTGAAAAAATAAGGTCCCAGGTTCGAGTCCTGGCGGATCGGAAAATTTTCTGGTCTGGGATGGGATGTGTTTGGGTTCGTCCGTAGGGGTTAAATGTAAGAGTGGTCTATATAGACTAAATTTTCCCTAATTCAATAAAGTCAGATTATTATTATTAAAGGAAGAAATTTATTCGAAAACTAGAAAAGTGTAAGAATATCAAGGATATGTATGTATTAGAGTAAAACAAAAGAACAACTTGAGGAATAGGTTTTCAATATCAAAGGAATCAGAATTCAAAGCAAAGGATAGAGGTCGTGAGAGGAAATGCAAAAAGCAAACAAAATTGCAAGCAAACCAGAAGCTTAGTTTGATGATACTTTGACGCCCATGCCTATAAAGTAACCCATAACGACGTGTCTAAACACGTCTGGTATGATATATAATGTGGCTAAGGCACCCAACTGCATATTGAGAGATACGAGTTCGAGTCCCAGTTTTGTTGGACTTGTCTCATGTTCATTCTTTGAACTAAAAGAGAGTAATAAATCTTGCAGTTGCTTCAAAAGGAAATTTTTCGCATGTCACTCACACTAATATAAGAATAAGTATGATGCACCTTAGTAGGATTTTGATCAATTCTCCATTATAATGGACGGTTTACTTTCATTTTATCTTTTACTGAAATAATGTTTTATCGAAAGTAGTTTTAAAATATTTTTACTTTCAAACATTTAATTATACTAATCGTGAAGATATATTTCTGATAAAATTTTGTAGCTTTAAAACAAATATTCTTTTCGAATCAAAGTGTTAAATTATAAGTAGTTCTTTCATGATTAGGTAGTTAGGCATGCAGAGGGGAAATTACAATCTTTACTCGTAGAAGCTTAAGTTCTGAAGAGATATTTAATATAGAACGTTCAATGACTTTTTAGTTTACTATCTCCCTTATATGTCCATCTTTTGTCCTGTTATCTTTATCTTCTAACTTTCTCTACTCATTTCATAGTATACTTGTTTTTTAACTCGGAAAAAAGATACGAATATAAAAAGAGAAAACAAAAATGAGTAAAGAACCTGAGAATCACCCTTGGCAACAGAGGTGACAACAAAAGGAGCATACCTTGCGATTAAATATGCAGAAAAGGAGCCCTTCACATCTTACGTATCCCCACGCATGCTACATCTTTTAAGCTTCGACTCTTTCTTTCATACAAAAGAAAATTTCCCTTGCTTTTCTTATATTTTCCCATTTTTTAGTTACGTCCTACGCGTACTATCCAGAACAGAACCTCGTCTGCTTTGACTCTATGTAACTAAAATGATAAATGTGATTAAATTTAGAGAATTTAAATTACGGAGTCCAGAATAAGTAGTTAATAATGGATGGTTAAAAAATTGAGAGAACAATGGTTTTTTCGGAAACAAAGGTATTAGTGAAAGGAGAATACGCGGGATTACTTCTTTTATACAAATTTAAGAATCTTTTTTTTTTTCAGAATTAAGACGCGTCTTTTATATGGATTAAAGTAGAGACATTTCTTTTAAATCCTTTGCAGATAAAAAAGGCATTCAAAAATGGAGACAAAGAAATGGAATTTTGAAGAGAAGAAGGAAAATCTCTTATCAGCTCAAGTATTCTCATCTTAACCCTTGGTCCATACGCGTGGGATATCGGTAAGTGCCTCTTTTTTTCTATTTGATTTACGGGCTGTACTTAAGGAGGTGTCTTGCTATGATGCCATTGAAATTTAGATTCATCTCATATTTATTTATTATTGGGCGTCATGGTATTAGTCGCACAATTTTCTATAGAAAAGGCTATTTTATAAATAAAAGAACGAAGTCTTCGGCTACTACGTAAGTTATTGCGTTGATGAGGTTTAAAAATGGGAATATTTTAGAAAGATTTTCACATTTATTATGAATAAATTATCTCATTGAGATTAAACGATATATTCTTTTCTATACAAGTAATCTGTTCCTTAATATATTATTTGAAATTTAAATGAAAATTTACTATAAATTTATGGCCCTCAAAATGTGTCATAAACAAGACGATACTAATATTGGATTTTTAAAAATGTTTATTTTGGATAGCAAGCCTGAATCCTAGTAAATCCAGCCGTACAATTATCGTATGAAATTAATTGCAATTATATCAATTTAACTATCGATGAAAGTAAATTGTTTCTATGCGTAATTATTTATAAAGATCGTATAGTCTTACATAGTTTAGATATGGAGCATTTAAATTATATGTAACAGAATATATGAGTTAATTTATTTGGTAAGTAGATGATTATTTTTCATTTTTATTGTTTTCATTTTAAATAGGAAAATTTCTATTTCAATACACTAGTTTCTTTATTCACATACGCACTCCTTCAGCGTAGCCTTTATAATATACCCGGAACAATATTAGAGTCCTCAGCACTCTTATCCGATCCCTTTCTTACGCAATCTGCTCCTCGATTTAATATATATGTCCCACCTGCTTCCCTTGTTTCATCTCCTTACAATTTCTTTTCCATTATAAATTTCCTGCCCCACTGCATCCCCAATCCCTTACTATGCATCTTTTGTCATTAGATCTTTTCATTATCTATTTCACCGCAATGAATTATGGGCCGTTTTGATTATAGGCCTACGCTTCCCCAACCGTATTCGAGATGAGAAAAACGCACTAGACTAGAATTCCCCCTTGTTTACCCCCGATAATATTCCACTAGTTAACATTTTCGTCGATGGGGGCTCTCGCTGTTATCTCCGAAGATTAATGACTGTATCGAGGTGAAGGGAGGTTGCCCTGATTTGAAGACACAACAATACTCGTTCACACCTCCGTTGCTATGTTTGCCTCTTTGACGAGACCGTTCTTGTTTTTCTCCCATCTCGGCTTTCTACTCGTGGAAATTTACGCAATCTGACGCAAAATCAGTGGCAATCAGAGTATCGCTGTACTCTCGTTCGTCTTACCAAATGCTCGTCAACGGAATTGTTTCGAAGAAATTCTTCCTCTCGCAATTACAGAGTCACTGCTGGATCTTGTTTCAGCGTTTGAAATAATTCTGCTTGATTTTGTAGAATGTAATGAAATTATTTTGAGTGAGGAATCGTAAGCAATTATGCATGCAATATATCCGCATCAAATCTAAGTTAAGTAGAATCAGTGGCATTAGTTCTCTGCCTTCCATACACGTCGTATATGATAACTTCAGATGTGGCTGTTACGTTGCTATGTGACAGAGAAGATGATTGAGAGATATCAAGAATAGCATGTTTTTTGAGAATACACGTTACTTTACGATAAATATTTCGGTGGTTTAGATAATTATATATATATATATATTAACATTATAATTATATTATAGAAATATGATACGTAGTGAGTTATCAGAATTAAACTTGAAGTTTTCATCACTAGTTTCACTATAGCTCATTTCCATAGATTTGGTGATTTGAGTTTCTAAAACGATATGTTAAGAATGTTTGTTATAATGATTAGTAACGAATAGTATGGTTTTCACTGTATTTTGAATGCTTTCAGTATCTTAACTATTTTATTTAATTCTTCTGAGGGAGATAAATACTTCATATCATGTAAATTGACTGAATGTGAGCTCGAATCTAATGAAGATAGAAAAAGTTACCTTTTCAGACATTATTCATAAATAAAACTGTAATTTAATAGACTCTTATTATATAATCCTTACCGACTAAAGTTGACAAAAGTGAATATTAATGGTTAAGCAATTCAAGGGATAAAACAATTAATAAAGCATTAATTAAATTAAGGCTCCTTAGATTTTGTATACTAAGTTTTTCCTTCGAAGTTCAGGAACACTATATATTCTTACCAAATTGATGAAGTATATTTTAATTAATCACAATGTCAATCCCTTTCACTCCTGTTTCGTGCGAATACAAACAGCTGTCCACACGCCATTTTCAAGGAAGATTGATCCACTCATATACGATAGAATAGTTGACAGAATATATATTGCTTATCCGCTCATTTTGAATCAAGAATGATTTTAAGTTATAAATCGCATTCAGTAAATCAAATGTCCTGATATAGAGTTAACTTGTAATATATACTTAACATTATTAATATAATACAATAATTAATAAAATTCCTCGTCATTCTACTTTGAACGTGAGCAATATGTGTATTTGTATATAATCGAATTTTAAATAGCATTAAAAGTAGTTGTTGATGGAAACATATCGTGTTGATATTATAATGCAGTGGCCGATATATTATAGGTAGAGGACTCAATATGGAATTCTGCTGCACAATATGATATTTCTCACACTTGGCATGAAATGTATCGCAAGAGAACATTCTCAAGGTTCGATGATCCCACGCTTTACGATTTGTTGGATTTCCCATCATTGAGAATCAAGTTTCAGAAGGGCAGTATAAACATCGCCCATGCACTCTTTCAATTAAAACTTTCCGCCGATTCTATTATGTTGACTCAACACTCCTCAACCGGTCTCATCATCTTTTTCCTTTGGAAATATATTAATTCCGTTGAAAAATTTTTCGGTTTCTCTTTTTTTTCATTCTGTTTACTTAATCAAAATGAGTTTTCGGAGCTCAATGCATCTGCCTCGAGATTGATTACCTCAGAAGTCGAGGATTTGTATTTCTAAATACTCGTAGATACTAAAACGATTGCAATTTGTAAATGAGGTCTAGCTGAAGTTATAAATATGAATTTATGAATAATATGTTTTTCTTTATTTACCGCTCTACTGTGAGATAAAGGTATTAGGTTCGATTTTGACATCATTTTTGGCTTTCAGTTACAATAGTGAATAAGGGAAGTGTAAACAGATATCAAGTTATTGAATGACGAATTACATGAAAAAGATTTAGGTAGGACTTAGTTCATCTTAGGATCTTCAAGGATAGAAATTCAATCTATAATTAATGAATTTTCCTCGAATTTCTGATATATTTAGCATTAGCATATCTACCATTGATTCGATGTTGAATATTTTAAATGGATAATATGATATTTGATTATTACTCTGGTATTAATTTGATATTTCAATAATGAATAAATTGATTATCATTCGTTCCATTACTGTTTGCGGAAACATGGCTGAATGTATACGAGTATAGTCCTCAGTGTCAGAAAGAACACTTTCTATTGTATTCTAGATTAATATTCGCCATTTAAGTCTATCAGGATCAATATTAGACGAAGCGAGATTGTCGATTTCGAATGCCGGTTGCCACGATACGGAAAACCACTCAAATCGCCTTCCTGAATGAAACGAATCTCAAAATAGAACCTCTCTGATGCTAAAGTTTAGCATAAAGGGTACATTAAGGGCACAATTACCGTATGGATTCTCAAACTTACGCTGAATGAGGCTCACTGCCCTTCCTAACAATACCGCCATATTTTAAAAAGGTATCCTTTCCCAGTATTCCCCCAGTGAACAATCCTAGTAATATGAAAAATTTTGCTTACGATTTTGACCCTTAAAATGGCCGGATTCGAAAATTTACTTTCACTGGAAACAATCCACGTTCTCTCTGCTATAAATGTGAATGGAGTTCATTGGGAAAGATCAATGAAATCTGGAAATCCATTTTCGAAATCGAAATGTCTGGGAAACTTTCACAATTATATACAAAGAATTTATTCATTCTCTTTTTTGTATAAGCCCTTACGCTTTATAATATTTGCGGCTTAAAAAAGGGTACGGTATGTCCTTTTAAAATGTATAAGTCGAAAACTTTTTATAATATATGTTCTTTCATACATAATCAATATTTTATTTATAAAGATTATTATAAGAAGTTATAAACTTCGTGCTATTACTGATTCTTAAATAACACCAGTATTAATATATTTTTTGTTTATTACATTACGTATCATAATCGAGGAGGCGGAGGTAAAAATTTGATACTTAGAAGATCATACTGCAAGAAACCTTTGTGAAATAAAGTGGAAGAGTTTGCTTCAAAGGAGTGATTATGGAAAGATTAAGATAAAAAACTCTTCTGTTCAAAGCCCTCTATTTTTAGAACACTTCCTTTATGAGATCGAAAGATTTAGGCCAAATAACGTAACAGTCATTAATCATCTTTAAGATGTACGACCAAAGAGCGTGTCTCTAGTCGGTGCTATCGTGAGCAATAACAAGTAATCGAATTTTCTTGAATATATTCCTTATAAATTCTTTCATGTTTAAGCTTAAGAGGCTTGTTATTTTTATTTGCCGGAAATAAAAATAAATACAAATCCTATTACTTCTAATACGACAAGATCTTCTTAATTTATCATATGCCAGATTTTACTAATCAATCAATTCAGTATCGTTTCGACAGATTAGGCTCTAAATTTCTTACGTCATCTTGGACTTGGTCAATAGAAAAAGAACTACTTCTGAAATGATTTATTAGTGACTTAAAAAGAATTTATAAATAATAAATTGACTTGGACTTGAACCCAGATCTCTTCCCCTATAAGTTATGCTAACCACTTTACCCATAGGTGTAAAGGTAAGCATAACTTGATGAGAAATGTGGGAGATCTGGGTTCGAGTACCGGTCACCTCGCTATTTTTCAGTTCTATTTACCCTAGAATTTCTAACATAGGAGCCGATCGTGTAAAGTTAATTCACTTTTCCTCAATTATTTAAATAAAGATTAAACGTTAGCTAAAAAGAGAGAAATCACGGATATGAAGTGATGCTCATCAGAACTAGGATTTATAGAGGAAGGAAGAGGGACGATTCGATCTCATCCCAAACCTTTTTCAATTATCTTCCTCATCTCTCATTTTCCCATTACCTTATCTCGATTTATTCCCGAAAAGAAAAGAGAATCAGTCACGTGACATTCATTAAAGCCGCCATCACCTCGCGATTTCTCATTCCAAAAATCTATCCTTGTTTTCTTCTCTTTCCGGACTCGATTTTACCACTCCTCACCCACTTCAGAAGAAGAATTAACACCTCTCCGCATGAAGTGGGGCTAATATGAGATGAAGATTTTCTCGTGAGGGCTATTACACTCTTCGCCTTACCCAGAATTCCACGTTAACTCGAGCGGACAGAATCGGATTCGGGTTAATTTTCACTGCGGTCGACGCGATGGAAGCGTTCGTTTTTAATCCGAGAGTTGCACTGCTTTAATGATTTCAAAATCGTTTGTCGGAACGTCGCTTTTGGTTGCTTGGAGACGAGTCGTATATACGTAATGGATAAAAAAGGGGTGGAATTTAGTTGCTCAGGTGTTCTTACGGATGAAATTTCAGAAATGTCCTTTGTGTAGATTTTGACAATAGGATTTTGAGCAATGGGTAGGATTTATGAGACGAGTAAATATTATTTTACAAAATTATGACTGTGATTCCATTAATAAGGTATCAAACGAAGTAAAGAAGAGAGTAAAATAGAATATGCTGATTTGAAAGTCTCTTCGTTGTTGTTCTTCATTGTAAACAATAGAAAGAATAGCATTTATTGTCGTATTCAATGAAATCAAGGTCATCGAACTCTCAAATATTTTTGTAATATGGATAAATGGGATTCTATCATTATTATTAATCTTGGTTCCTCTTGTTACAATGTTAGTGGTCTAATCTCTGAGTTGCAAATAATTTATCAAATGATCGATTGTTAGTTGGAAATATGATGATGAAATATATGCTAAATAAATATTGCTACTATTCACTATTGTTTTAAATAAGTAAATTCGATAATTATAGTGTTTCTGAGTGGAATGAGTGAAAAAATATATTTGAAGTTAATAGCTGTATGATCGATATTCGTTCTTAACCATTTACAATAAATAACAAACATAAATATTTTTAGCTAAATTATAGCTAATATTTAAGTTACTAGATCATCTTTCAAAATTCAAAATTTTAGCTAAAAATTTCATAACTTAATTATTTGTGCTAAGACTCATTAAGATATGTCTTTTAAGTATACATATTCTAAATTTATAGTATAATGTAGATCACAACTTAGTGCTACAAAATAGAAAGTAAATTGGAAAACCTTACGAATAAATTTAGTATAAATACATTGTTTTAGAACATATTACGATACATTTTGTTAAAGCTGTTTAATGTTTTAAAAAAAGAAATTTACGGCACTTTTTCATATCTTACCTCTGCTAATAATGAAAATTTTGCAATACAAAATATGCATATTGATTTATAATTATCGATTCAGTGCGATTTTCCCATGTCAATATCTCATACTTACTTGAGATAAACAGCAGAAATAGTAGGATTATTCGCTCGTTAGACCGTTGAGAGTAGATCTTCAGATTTCCCCTCTTTTCAACGTAAATAGAGGAGATTTGGAGAGCGGAAACATTTGGATTTGTCAAAACTCCAAAAATATTGATTTTGCTCTTAATATTACTAAAGCAAAGTTGCAGGAAGCTTTATACAATCATCGAATAGAAAACTCGAACGAGAAAAACTTGAAATAAAAAAGGTAAATCTAGAACGACAGAAACTTTTTTTTCGATGATTTGATAAATATGAAAAAGAGCGGATAAATATGAGTTATCCCGCACGATTTGAGTACAAATACGTTGTTTGCATTTTCAAATACGTCTGAGTTGGTTATCAATGCAAATTTTGGCTATTGCGGCATAAAAGCCATTTATGATCGAATGTATCTTCGACTATTTGAGTAGCATCTCCAAATATATCGGGTTGCTTTAATTACCACTATTCAATCAATGCAATATTTAACATCAAGCAGTTACAGCGCTATTAGTTTTCATGGTGTTTCCTGTTCGGATAAACAAAATAATTATGTTTTGCTATCCGTGGAATTAAAACTAGAACTCCTCTCTTTATCAGGAAGTTGACGTTTATGTTTGATTGGATACCAAATGAGCTTACCGTTCGATTTGATCTATGATATTTGATATGATAGAATAGATTGGTATTCGTCTAAATTTTCTGTATTCTAATATTGTATAGTATTCTAATTAGAAATGAATTATTTAGTTCTAAACTCATTTCTGATATTTATTATTGTTTATATCTAAAGATAAACTATATTTGTTCTTTCTTGTATTTGAAAATATTCGAATTTTTCCAAAGAAGATGTCGAGACTGAAAATTTTATATGAATTTTATATGAAAGATGAAATAAAATTTGGTATATTGATTAAATAATCTTGGAATTTAAATTCCGTATTATAATAGACTCAATTTAGATTGTAGATTATATAAATGATGATACTTTACGATCTTCAATATTCACGCGCCTCTGTTGGAAAGTTTAATATTCTTCAAGTTTTCTAATTGTATTGAATAATGTATATCCACAACCCTTCGGCTAATTTTTTTGGAAAGTATAAAACAATGGAAAGAAAGCTTTTCGATTTATTTCCCCGATTCTGTGTCCTGATTTTATTCGTTAAAACTTTCCAACCCGCAAATTGAGTTAGTGCAGATTTCGATTGAAAATGTTAAACCCGATTCTTTTTTATTTCTTCTTGAATTTCATTATGATAGGAGGGTTAATATAACTTCACAGTGGCCTTTCACTCAAACCGTAGAAATTATGAATAATTCATTTAAAATGGAAGGAAGATACACTTCTCCGAGAACAGTGTTTCATCTTGATTTTCGATTCCGAGGAATTGCAAGGACTTGAATCTTTGTATCCGTAGTTACGGTTCGTCTCCACGGTATTGCGTTTCTATTTAATCCATAGAAGTGATGATTTCATTGAAATCTCAGCTCGTTTTCGTTGGAATTTTTAAGGATCTTTTAATATCAAGCCAATTGGTAACTTTTGCTGCATATCCTTCTTTCTTCTTCTCTCATACAAATAAGAGCGAATACTTTTAAGGAAAAATTTATTTATAAATTTAAAGGGCTATTGATTATTATTTATAATTTATTTATATATTTATATATTCATGCACGTGTCTTTTATTCAGCCTCAAATTCATGTTTTTACAAAGCTCTCGTTTTGCAGTAGTTCCTTGAATTTTTTGATTAAAAAGGGTACAAATATATTCACTTATTTAGTTGGAGATAAAGATTCATAGCATTGATGAAAGTTAAAATATGTTTTTTCAGTTCTTAGAATAGCTTAAAAAATTTAAAAAGAAGGAAAACTATTTTATTAACAAAACAAACCATGACTAAGTAGGATGTATAATTTGTAGCAGAATCATGTACGTTACGTGCGTTAGAATTATTTCTCGAACGGAATTTTTAAAAAATATAACAATCGTAGTAATTGATAATAAACACTATAGAAATTCTCCAAATCCAATTCTAGAGATAATATTACTGTGTCTGAGTCTATCAAATATACTAATAGCACTTCTTCCAACCATCCTTCATATACTTTAAAATATTAAAGCATATTTACAAAGGAATTATCTTTAGAAAACACTGTATGAACAGGTTTGACTTAGTATAGGCTCGTATATATAATAAAGTGGCATCATCTATCTGTCTGGCCGTATAGAAGGATAAAAAACTTATTAGTCATGTACAGAATCGAAATTAGTTTGAGAAAAGTACCCTTTAATAAATAATAAGTACGCATTTCTACTTATTTGGTTTGAAAGGATTGATTATGAACTATTTTATATTGTAGTACATATATAAAGATTTTTGGTTTCATTGATACAATAAGTTTTAGAAATGGATAATATTAGTTTGATTGGATTAAATGCTCATTCTAAGATCATACTGGTACCATATTCTATAATCCATTATCTAAGTTTTGTTAGATATATATATATATATCCTCTATAGATAATATAGAGGATATATATATATATAATGAGAATTGTATTTATTAAACTATAAAAGAAGAAAATTACGTCTAAGTATTCATCTCGAACAGATATACATTCCCTAAAGTATACGAGATATGTTTGGAATCTTATCGTAAACATTTAAAGAGTACTCGCATCATTAGGTAGCGGAGGATGCGTTATAAGAAATAATGGGGCTTGGAATGAATGATAGCGGGCAAAGGATTTAAAAGGGTGAGTCTCTGAGGCGCAAATACGTTAAGGTAAACACACGGAGAGGGATCGTAAGAGGCAAAGGAATAGAGCGAATAAGAGTTTAAAGAATGACACGGTAGAGACACTTAAGGAGAACGGAGATAAACGCAGAATCCCGGAGATTCAGAAGAAGCCGAGTCTCGGTTGTCTTTCAGCTTCCCTCTGAATAATTAATACCGCGGAACCTGCTTTGCTTGTCAATTTCTTAACGTTCTATGCCGTGCTTTGAAGACGGAAGCTAAGGCATCGTGTAGAGCATTGAATATAGGCCAATTTGTGCACTTCAGAGGGGGAAATTGACCAGTTAAGACTTGAGGGAGTCTTTTAAAGGTATAAATGAGAGAGGAGGGTGGATGAGTAGAGGTTTCTGCGACAATCCGTTCTGTAGTTGAATGTGGTTACTGGGATTCAATGCGTACGAAAAGATTTACTATTGGAAGGATTTATTGATATTTTGTAAACATTTCTGAATATCAGTACTATATATTTATTCTATATATTCTCATGATGTCTATGTTCATTATTTTACTATACTACCACGTTTTCTTGAAAGTATCGAATACATATCGTTAAAGTTATTACATGTTTAAGACTTTCCACAAATTTACACCTTCTTTTAATTAATTTACTAGTCATATAATTATTAAAATCTGTTCTTGAATTACAATATGAAATGAGAACTGTTTTTCGCAGTTATTTTTATTTAAATAGCTACAGAAAGATTTTTTATTATTATACTTAAGTATAATATAATATGATATGATATAATATTAATATGATATGCGGCCAAAGATAAGATCCTTCATAATAAAAATAACAAGGATGTTAAGGAAACAAAATTAATATTTATTTAATTTAATTATTTTTATGAAATCAAATATACTATAGAATGATATATTTTATGAATAATATTGTAAAAAGCTACTTATTACGTTTATTAATATCGAAGATGGTTTTAATATTCAGTCCCTGATGATAATGATAACCATGTGTAGGGGTAATGCAAGTTTTATTAATTATCAATTCTTTAGTATAGCAACAGTGGGTTATCGAAAATTTACGTAAATAGTTTTTAATTGGGAAATTAGAGGACTGTATATGGCTGGTTATCAGATATATATGTATGAAGCTACTGAAAAGTGTTTTAAAATATAGAAATTTTTCATGAGTAAAATGTAAATCTTTAAGCATTATGAGTCGATAAAATCATTCATCTCCATTTCGACTAGGATGAGATTAAAATATCCTCGTCTACATTTCTAAACCTTATTACAGGTTTAAATGTGAATTGAAGTGGTAACTTTTATATCTAATGAGAGGAGAGAGTAGAGATTATACAGATCAGAATGTAGAATGAAAACTGTTTTTTGGAAGTCAATTCAAACTCAAAAATTATTCGTGGAACATCGCAAGTCGTACGCGTTAATTTTTATCCCTCGCTCGTCATGGAAACTCTAAACGCTAATTTCCGAAAAGAACGAAGTTAGAGAACAATGAAATCTATTAGAGCTCCGGGAGGAACCTAATATCAGTAAATTTTTACGATATGTTTCTTTCATTTTTACGATCAAAGTACACGCAGTTAGCCCAATCCATCTCTACGCACTTCCCGCTTCACTCACTCCCATTCCACTGTTAATCCCCTCACAATGTGTTGCACCGTTCAGTCTTCTCCTTCGACTTCTTTCCCGTTCTATACGGACCACCTCTCCCTTCCTTTCCTACTATTTCTCTCTGCTTTTCATAATCCCCTCTCTGCCATATAGCCGTTATATCCTCGAACAACTCACGTTTTCTTTCCCTCCGAATTCTTTTAAAGATGACACCTCCATTCTTCCTTTGGTTGCCAAGGCTACGTCTCTCTCCCCCCATCCTCTTTTGAATGCGTTCCCTAATCATCTTTGCCGATCTAAGGGCGTTTGTTTACCTTTTCTATCTTTTAAATATCCAAGGATCTCGTCGGAAAAGGTAATGATGTCCAATTGAAACACACACAAGTGATGGATTGGTGGAGGTCTGTTTCGTCTAAACGATGGGTAAATTTTGAGTAGGGGATGAAGCAGTTAGGTTATGTGTTTGAAGTCTTTTCTGGAAAGTTAAAAGGGAATTTATTGCTGGAGTTTTAGGAAAAATATAAAAATTAAAGCTGAACTTTGAAAAAAATGAGAAATTTTGTAGCTAAATATCCTTTAAGGTGTTTATTTGTAATGTTTTGAGCATCTATGATCTGCAAGGATGGTTTAAAAAGTTCTCAACAGTACTGGTTTGTATTGTTTTATTGTTTCGTTCAACTGTGACCACGAATTTTTTACGTAAATGCATTTTAAACTGTTGTTTTCTAACGTGTTTTGAAGATGTAACGTACAAATTAAGTGTGTAAATTTCTTCTTAATGGCATAGATTAGCTTCTCTTGTTTAATTTCACTTTTATTAGAAATTTTAAAAGAGATTTTATCCAATTAAAGGATAAAGGTGGTTATTTTAATGGACCATAATTCATCTCTGAGAGTTTATAATCGCAGCTAAGAACGAAACCAAAGAAAAAAATTAGATTTTCTCGAGTCACTCTGGATTACGTTCTAATCCCGCTCAGTTTTCTTTGCAACATACCCTTATTACGCAAAAATATTATAAAAATTTACGTATTTTTTTACATAAGAATATTAATATCCCCGTAAACGAACCGCACTTGATGGACACAGCGGCGAATGGTTTCCTATCCCCATAAATATTTAATCTCCGAGGAATTGCGCAAATGAAATATTTACGTCGCGTAAAATTTTAAGCGTCGTAAAAGGCATACAGCGTAAGGTTGCATTTTTTTCCCACTCGGAAAACCTCATCAGTAGAATACAATTACTGCGGGATATATAAATAAGGTCGCGTCATAAACGGAACTCTCTTTTTACGAAGGTCGCAATGAGAAACTTGCTTCATATTGCTTTCCTTCTCTTCGCCACAGTTCACCTAATCCCGCGTCCCGGCTTTATTTCTACGTCCCGTCTCCGAATACCATTTCCAGCTCACTCAATGCTCTCCCTTAATATTATTCGTCCTTCTGTAAAGCTCTAAAATACGCCTCTTGCTCTTAAGATATCCGAAGGAAAAAGATATAATCCTTCCCTGGAAACGCCTCCCATCATAGCGTTGCTTTAATTCAAATAGTTCCGGCCCCTTTTCTGGAGAAGGGCCTTTCGCAGAAAATGATCTGATCGTGGATAACGCACAGCTTCAGCGCGAGGAACTCATTAGGTTTTAACCATTTACTGTCTCTTAGGTTGTCGTCGGTCCAAGTGTAATCGTAATAGGACTTATGGAGTGAAAGTAGAAGGAGTTGTTAGTGTCTTCTATTTTATTATATGTGATGTCGTTTAGTTGCTAAGGAGAGCGTGATTTTAGTGTTTATGGTGATTATATATAAATTTATAAATAGTTGAGTTAATTTGAGTAAATTTAATTAGTAAATTGAATGGATAGTATCTCAGGAAAAAACTCTTCATTCGCATGAAAAAGAGATTCATCTTCTCGCAAAGTTAAATGTTGTAGGATCATACCCGTATTCAAATGGCAAAACTAAAAGAGAAGGTAAATATTAGGGATATCATTTCATCTCTTTAATCGTTCTAGAGATTTTAAAAATATGCCTAACTGAAAGTTGAAACTTAGTAGTAGTTTAAATATAATAATGTTAATATATTATATAAAGAAGGGTTTTGTACCACACAATTATTTATTACCAGACATTTAGATCATTATCATTAATTTGAAACACGTAATAGTTAGTGACAAATGTGAATAAATAGTTTTTTACAGCTTTATTATTAAGATTTATAATAAGGGCAGTTATATATTAGTTTATACTTTTTATTATACATTATAGAACGTCAAAATTTTATTGTAACTATTCGTATAATTATGTCGAATATAATAGTTCTTTTTTAATGTAAAATTGCCCGAAAATTTATTCAAGTAGTGTATCCGTAAGTTTATTCAGATTCTAGGGCTACATTAGCATACCTTTATGAAGTCTTAAGAACATAAAGCAATAACGTTTTTGTTGTTTTTAATACGTAATGTATCCTTTGAGAGATAGATTGAATTGACACAGAACACTTGACAACCAATCTCAATTCGACATTCAATCGAAGAAAGGGAACACTTTAAAAGATTTACGTATCCCACCCACTGATTTCCTGGGCCATCTTACGTAATTTCCCTCTCGGCCATTATACTCTCCCTGCATCCAGCGATAAGGGCCACATTACGTTAATTTCTACTCTGGGATCGCCCCAAACCCCAAGGTCTCATCATCTCACTCTCCCCATTCTAGCCTTCTGATAAATTCGTTCAATTTATTTTCCACGAGTGGGATATTTCTCGGCACCGAAGGAGCTTCTTCTCCTTCACTTACCATCAGTCACTTCTGCCGTCTTCACCGCCTTTGGCCGACTGCCACCGGAAATTAGAAAAGATCCACGCTGCAGGTCCATCGTCCGGCGGTTTTAGTAGTCCTCAGGGAAGCTGCGCCTATTAGATATTGATGCAGCTTAAAAATTCAGTAGGTGAGGGACAAGTAAATACTGGACTTTGCTCCGCTTGCATTATTCAGGGAGTATTGTGAAAGCGTCAAATGAAAGCCTTCGACATTTTTTTTCGTCCTCTCCTTTTCATTGTTTAAGGAAGTGCGGTTCTAGGTCGCGTTTGAGGGATTATTGCAAGTGGTGTGCTTATTTTGGGGCCAACCCTTTTCCCTGCATTCACATACAATGGCCTCCCGTAAGGCTACTTCCCCATAAACCTACATGGAAGTTGCAATAAGGACGTATTTTGAGGGAGTGTTTAGAATGGCGTTGTGCAATTTGAGGCAATATAAAAAGGATAGGGGATGATTATGCTGAATATGGAGTAGGATTTTTTTGTGTTCTGTTTTCCACGAGCGGGAAACTTCTTCTTTTTGTTCTTTCGATGAAACTTTTTTTTGTGGATCACGGACGCAATGTAGGGTATTTGAGTTCGGTGTTGGTCGATGTATTTTAAAAAATGATTGGAGGTAATAGTTTTGTAATGAATACATTTTGATAGTGTAGATAAATTATTTTTAACATACAAAGTGTTAAATTCAGATTGAAATAAATGTTTAAAGTTGTAAAAAATGATTTATTACAATCAAAATCAATTTTTTAATGCATAAGCTATTACAAATAAGGGAAAGTATCTAGAATATACTTACTTGAAATTTATGTACTTTACTCGTAACTTCTCCTGCGAATCAGAGAAATATAGAAGCAGTAATATTCATTTTATATTCGTTTTACTACGTCTAATTACTTTGTATCAGGTTATATAAATTAACTAACTGACCAACTGATATATACTAATTACTGAACTGATTTAATGAAATCTAGCAAAAATTAAGCAATTATTTCTTAGAAATTTGATAATAAACAGATATATTCTTATTATTTGGTCATTGATTAATTTGATAACTGATTTTTCATTGACGAGTGATACTCAGTAATTCTTTCTAAAGTAGGTTTCAGCATCTTTGTCATTATCACATAAAACTTGATGGGAAAGATGTGTTTGTCAGGATACTGCTTCAATTAAGATATGTTCTACTTCATTCCTTACTTACCAGTACCAGCAATATACCTCCATTGGGAGGAATGATATGTTCAAGTAATGGCTTCAAAGAGGAACGTCTAGGAAATGGAAAGCGGTTTAGGTTCAAGGGTAGGGCGATAGAACGTAGAATGGGTAACTTTGACAGTAAAAAGAGAAAATAAAACGGTCACCTTAATAATAAAGTCTGGTCTCCCCTTTTCCATGGACTCATTTCTTTCACTACTTAGGATTCTCTCTCAAAAAAAGTGACCCTATGGAATGGTCCAGTCCATTTAAACTTCCCTTCCTATGCCTTCCCAAAACTACCCAAACTTTTTGACGATTTCTACGGTTTCCCTTTTTATTCCGCAATTACCATGATTATATTTTTAAATAAAGTAAAAAAGTCGGATTTAAATTCGAAATTTAATTTGAGAGTAACAAAAACCATGAGTTTTATTATTCGTTACAATTTTTGATGAATTTTCACCTCTATCTTGACAATTAGTGTAAATCGAGGATTACGAATAAAAGTGTAATAATGTCACGTTCATGTTTGCTTTTCATCTCTTTTTACGAATCGTTATTCATTTTCTATTTCGATAGACTCAATTATATACAAAGATAATTTAATTCAGAACGCTTGCTCATTTCGCTGAGCAGGTGATTTCGGAAGCAATCCAACACTTTTGTGACCAAAACGAGCTTTTTGATGCAAAATAAAATGTTTCTCCAAATTAAATATTTTGTTAATAGGGCAATTATTCTTGATGAAATGCGATTATAAATAGCAATCATTCCATTAGTTGTCCCTGAAGAGCTGCCTTTTTTCTACAAAGTGCGGTACATTTAATGTATATAACAGTCAAATATGTGTGTATGTGACATTATTTATAAAATACAAATTCGGCAAAATATAGACATATAAATTAAAGAAAAATATGAATAACTAGGGGAATGTAAATCCTCATCAATGACTTTGGTTCAATCGCCTGTAAATTAGGCAAATTCATACATCAGTTGTGTGTTGCGGAATGCATCCACAGTAGGATACGACCGTTTCGTTTCTCGAAAATTTTCTTTCATTTTATTTTCAGTTTTAAGCGGTTCGTTATACATATAAGTTCATTTATCTATCAGTAAATTTACGTAAAAATATTTCACGGTGTGCACTAGTGCAAAATACAACTGAAATTTCGATGAAGAACTACTTGGGGGGCTACTTTAACTTCACAGTCCAAGTATTCCCAACTATTATCATCAATTAAGTACATATATACATTTACGAGTCATCATTTTGTCATAAATATTTTATAAATATGGCCGCATTTTTTTAGACGAAAATATCTCTTAAGAACATTCTACAAAGCCAAATGGTAAAAATACATAACTATAAATACACTAACTATAAAACACTATAATCACTAACTATAAAAACACTATGAACAATAACGCTGAGATATTTTTGAGATAAAGTTTTTATCAATTAAAAGGGGTCCGTCCATACCTTATCAATAATATTTTAAAGCTATTCTACTTCTTTCCTTATTCAAACATATTAATTACTAAATACGAAAATAAATAAAGGGATAAATTTATAATTTTCGTAGCAGTTAAATTAAGGTTTCATAATGAGAACACTACAGTAAAGTACTAAAATCTCATTGATCTATTAGATGCATTAATACGAACCTAATACCTACCATGTTAATCAATAAGATTTTTAAATTTTAATAAATCAAGGTTTCATGATGAGAGCACTACAGTAAAGTACTAAACTCTCATTGGTCTATTAGATGCATTGGTACCTACCTAATACAGTATGGAATAGATTCACCCCAACCTTTTTGTATTTTAAATCTAAAATACCCCATTCTACGTTGGTCTATAAGATGCATTGTTGCGTACCTAATACGTATGATATAAATTCACCCCAACCTTTTTGTATTTTAAATCTAAAATACCCCATTCTTCGTCTGGTTTCGCACGGGGGCGAGGACGCGTATCTCCGCACCACATGATGAAACCGCAGCGGCGTAAGAGAATCGCCCGTATTTCATCTCAGCCATTTGGTCCACTCTATCTCGTGGCAATCACGCTCAGTTATTTCTCGAGCAGTTATCCGAGGCTCAATGGCAACGAAAGAGTGCATAATCTGCCGGAGGTCTTCCCAACGGAGTAGTAATTCTGAGAAGAGGGTGGATCAGAAAACACGAGAAGGGAGATGGGACGTGAAAGTAAGGAAGATGAATCCACGTGGCGAAGGCGAAAGAAATTAGCTCCTAAGTGGGAGAGAATAACAGACGTACAATCCACGAGGAATATTTATATCAAAATAGGGATCTATTAAATTAAAGCTGAACCATACAGAACTATTAATAATTAAAATAATAGTAGGATTTGGGTTGGAATGTTAGATTATATTTTCAAGTTTAATTTGTAAGTAAAGAATAAAGAATGAATTTAAAACGTATTAGATTGTATCCTTGTCCCAAATGTCAAACCTGTGTTCGTTATTTGGCCTAGATTGAAGAATAACTAGTCCAAAACTACTAATGGACAAGTGAGAAATTACCCATACATTCTATAGTTAAATACAGTACAATATTATACGTTTGAGTAATCCTCATTCGCAATAATCAAATTTCCATTATTGTAGTGATTTTATTTAAAATTTAAAGTTAACAAAAATGTCTTTAAAATTAGTTTTTCAGGAAATAATCTGTTCATGGAAACGATGATATTGCTGTGAGTTTTTTGTAGCAGGATCATTGAACTAATTATGTGTAGTTTGCTTCATATTAAGGGATTCTTAATGTATCAATTAAAGAACGTTGATATCATTTATAGAAAGAGAGATAGCAAAAAGTTTCTATTTCGATTAGTTTTAACTTCTTGTGTGAAATGGACATAAGGCTATTACGTCATGTACAAGAAACATTATGTACATTACTCTCCTAAACCTTCTACAGTTATTCTACCTATTCTTCTAAACCGAAAAAAAAATCAGTGCATATTCAGACATAACCTAAAATTTAAAAGCTCATAAATAACTCAGCCAATATTAGTGACAAAAGTAAATTTCTGACGAGGCCATCACAAGTTTAACGAAGAAACTTCTATTTAATATTATACAATTTTGGAAGACTCTCAGCGTCATTTAATTTACTACTCCACTCTAGATATCACTGTCCGCCTTTTTGCGAAGATAGATACTGTATCATCGGTAAGGTCCTCAACTTCATTCTTTTCCAAAAACTTTAGTCTCTTCGTCCATTGACTCCAGCAAAACTTTTTTGACTTTTATGGACCCTCTCTCTCCAGAGACTGGACCCCTGTCTTTATTTTTCCTGAGTTGTTTAGGAGGACGGTTTCTCAACCTCTCAATTTAGTACAGTAATTCGATTGACATTAGATGGGTAGATTTTTTATTGAAAAAAGAAAATCCTGCAAAAATTCCATACATCATTCATCTAAGGTTTAAGACGTGGTTGTTGAACAAGGAATGGATTACAACAAGTCAAACTTTTTTATTGCGTCCATTACATTTTTATGATATGAGGCACAAATTGGGCTGTAATGAGCGGAAGTGTTGTTTATGATCTTCTATAAAAGTTCTACAAAACTCTAATATGGAGGGATAGAACAGTCGTGGTGAAGTATTTTCCGGAAACCGCATTCCTCCAGAATCCCTTCATATCTCTACTTCCCCCATTTTTCCTTCCACGGAATGCCCCCAACGCACAACAGATTGGAATCTTATTTCGTCACGTCATAAATCTCCCTTCCCAACCCCTTCCCATTTTCTCCCAATCGACCTATACTTAAGGACACGCCATCTATCCCTATCCCTTCATTTTAAAATATGCTCGCTGCTTCCTCATTGCACCTTTGCGTGTAAAACACTTGGTAGCACTTTATTTTCATACCTTTTCATGTTCTTTTCTAGACAAAAGTATAGATCTTGAGTTCATACTAATGGATATTGAATAATAGGTTGAAAATAATGATCGTCTAGTTTAAAAACGTGAGATTTTTCCTCATTCATTTATTGATGATAATATAAAGTGAATGTTAGTGTTTTATCTGCAAAATTCAACAAATTCGTCGTCAAAACTAAACGTTAAGGGGTTATAATTTGTTTATAGAAAACTCTGTTTATTGATAACGTGTTTATGGAATACTTATTTATACTTCTTATTTATAGAAAACGATTCATAGAAAAAATTATAGAATAAAATCATTGAAAAAAAATTTAGAAAAATATTTATAGAAAAAATTAAAAAACAAATTATAGAAAAATTTATAGAAATGTATACTATACTACTTATGGACAACTATTTATAGAAGTACTCTCATAGGATAAATTTATTGCACTAAAACTCGTGCCCAGTAACTTTAAGGAAAGTAAACCTTGGCGTTATATATATAGTAAATCTTCCACGTTTTTCATTGTTCTTCTAAAACTATCATAAGGTTAGAAATCGAGTTGGATTTAAACATGATGATGATGTTTTTTTTTCAATTTCCTCCCTGTCATGAGCCACACGGCGGTTTCCGGGATATTAAGATTTAGAATTTTATCCCGTGAGGCGCTGACCGACGTATCGCGGGGTTTTATGATCATCAAATATTCATTCTTAATCCATCATGTAAGCACCTCTAATGCTCAGAGGTAAAAACAACCAGAAGAAGCAAGCAATCTCTAGCGGTTATCTCTTTAAAACGCTTGCTTTCCAATCTTCAGGATTAAACTTCTAAACCCTTCTAGCTTCATTCCTGAATATACTTTTCAAGGTTTTTTTGTAAATGAAATAGTATAAAACTGCCAACATATTTCATATCGTAGACCACCTTAGGAATTTGGCCTTATAGTGTTTCAAGAAGCTATATAAACATGGTGGTAGTAGGTTGGGTTTCTTTATCCTGTATGGCTCATAAATAGCACAATATTTTATTATTTCATTTACTTTTCTGTCCAGTTTGTTTGTGCACTTTATACTTTCAGTGTAGAAATAAGTAATACTGAGGTACATTTTCTGAAGTTTTACGTTTTTTATCGAGAGGAAAACTGCCTAGCTTGAAGAAAATCTTCGGAAAAACCGATAGTAAATAAATCAAAGGAAGGTGGTACATTATGTAGCATAAAATTCAAAAATATTATGCTATTAGATACCTAGGTGATTTGGGCTCGCAGAGTTTCTATAAACTGTAGAAAGATCGTGAAAGTAGGTTCAATTCTAATATTTCATATGTATTATTGAGATAAAAAGTAGCAGTGCATTCTTTTACTTCATCATCAACTTCTCCGTTCAATTTTATCGTGGCCTTGTGAACCATTTACACATCGTATATAAAATTAGAGGAATATATGTTAAAAGTAAATAAATTTTCGTTTTGTCATCGAAAAGTAATCTTCCTACCCGAAAGTAAATCTTCGAAGAATATAAATTAAATTAAATAAATAAATAAAAGTATAGTACGTTTGCTACTTACTAATTTAAATACTGAGAATATTCTTAAAGTATTAGTGATAAAAAATAATTCAAGAAATATCTATTGGTATTTTAAGAGGAAGGAAGAACTTTTGAACAAAATATTATTAATTAGTCTTCCTCCAAGAACATTACTTAAACATCCTGAGTAAACTTGTCTGTAAGCAACTCCTGAGAGGTTGTCAGATGTTAGGGCCATAAATTACCGGGGTTATCATTACAAGGTGTTTGTTTTCAGCACCGTAAGACGTGTAGCAATCCTTCTCCAGAATACGAGGTATGAGAGTGACAGGGAAGGACATATTACTCTATAGAGAGAGGCCTTTTTCCGAACTTAAGATGACGGACGATGGGCGCAGAGCAGATTCTATGACCAGCCATCAACGCTTTCAACTTATTCTCATTTGCTGCTTAACGATCGACTCTTAACTTTTCGACTATTTTATTCCAACTCCTTACGCCTACTTAAGTGAATTTATTTGAATACGAATTAAGAAGTTCTAACGTCTCCAAAAGTGGTAGCAATAATGTGAAAAATTATCGTAAGGGAGTTTTATAATATATATAAATAGATAGATGTTCATATAGAGTCATATTATTATATATATTATATATAATAGAACATAATAATAATGATGTATATATATATAAATTAATAGATGCTTAGATAGAGTTATATATAATATACACCTGTATATAATAAATCATAATTATAATCGAGTTTTATAGTTAGTATGTTAGTGACAACTACAAATAAGTAGAGGATTCGATAATAATGTTATCAACTTATTTTGTTATATTCTACTTTTATTCGTATGTACTCATTCTCTCTTCGGCATAAACTTTTGGGTTACCAAAACTCTAACTCGCTAATAGGGTGAATTCTCTATACATTAAATAAATAAATAATAATATGTTCATAAATTACAGTTCGACGTTTCATGATTGCTAATAGAGCATTTTTGGAGAACTTGAAGATGAGATGAAATTTTAAATAGGAGAATTCTGTAGGCTAGGAAGGTCTATACTATTTCATGATAAACGAGATAGTTTTTATGTGATGCACCCATCTACATTTTTGTCACGCATAATTACACAATAACGTACCTGCTAGTCTGTTGAACAATGACTTAAATTTCATTATATCTGATGAGCACGAAGTACAGCGGGCGAAATTAAATCAAGGCGATTTTTTAAAAAATCACAATCATCGAAACGTTTTGAGCTTTAATGGCTAACTGCGAATCCTCATCACCTCCCAAGATTTAGAATTCCAACCAATAGGCTTTAGAGAGGAATTCGGGTTCATTATGATAGAGGTTTTCGACGGAATACTCGTTTGGCCTCTTCTTAATTAATTCGGATTGCGCCTTAGACGTCATTTCCGGCAAAAAGAGAACATTTTGTTTCCGATCCTAAGTTTTTACGTATCTAACGAACCTCATCAGTGAGAAATCGAATTCTGCGGAATCTCGTTCAAATAGACGAGAAATTAGGTGGAATACATTTTCTCTTCCCGAGCTGTGGATTTCACCTCCCAAATGACTTTTTTTTTCGCTCGGATTAAAATTAAGTTAGCCGTTGGTTCCCTCGTATTATGCCCTTTCATCCCCAAAGCCTTTTCTCATCCTTATATATTAATGCATCCCCTCCCACTCAGTTTTTTTTAACATCGATCTTTTTACGAACGTTTATTTTGATATTTTTTAAGCCACGTGATCGTAGTGATGGGGAATTCCTGATTGTATGGAATTCGGAATGTATTATCATCGACTGCTTTTGTAGAGCTTTCGTTTAAAACGAACAAGTTTTTTTTAATGCTTAGAAAGTTAATTTTTTGGATAAGAAATTATTCACCATACAATTATTATTTTGATTTGGTTTGTGTTTGTAATTATATCAGGTTTTGAATTCAAATAGAATGGACGTAATGACGATGAATGAATAACTTGGTACGTTCCTCAGATATTTTTAATGATACGAGCGGTTTCATTAGCAAGTTAAAATCTTCAGGTATATTATACTTGGAATGCTTTGGTATTCAAGTAAATTATATTTTATACATTATAAATACTTTATTATTCAGGTAAATTATATTTGAAATATTTTAGTATTCAGGCATATTATATTTGAAAAACTTAAGTATTTCTAAGACAATGTACCTGAAGTAGAATGTAGCTCGCTAACGAAACCGCTCGTATAATTAAAAACAGCACTGGAAAGTGCTAAGTTATTTAGGTTTAAGTTATTATTATTTATATTACCATCCCACCAAGTAACGCTTAACCGTATTAACTTGATAATTGGATAACTTCACGAGTAATAAGTAGAAACATCTTGTGGATATAAAAACTCCTTACAAAATCGGTCGTGGATTTAAAAAGTAGTGGAAAATTATTATTATTATTATTTCGGATTTCCACAAAGTTACGCCTAATCATATTGATTTTAGCATTGAGAAGAGTAAAATATTTAAATTATCAGATAATTTGATTATTTAAAATATTTATGTCGCTAAATTTATCATTAAAGTCACAGTAATAGTTATAAGCAAAAGGGTATTAATTTTTTAAAAAAGGCAACTGGTAATAAGATGAATTATTGAGTTAATATGCAAGCCTGTATATTAAGATTTTATTTCAATTTATCGCTGTAAATATACCAGTACAACGTGAGTGAGATGTATCGGGATTTTTATCCAATCACACCCTTCTGCAATAATGAATAACATAATCCTGCTTGTGCATAATTATAAGTAGAAAAATTCTTTCCCTCTGGTCCACCCAGCGCTGACTTTCGTTCTCATTTATTACTGCATATCCTCCGAAAATGTCGCATATAACGGTGCCTTACTTTAAAAAGGAAAGGATAACGACTTCTAGTCTTTTAAAAGTCGACCATTGAAATCTCAGTCAAATTACTCTCCTTTCTTTGGCAGAGAATCCTTTGCGGTTAATGAGAGTGAGGGAGTCCAAATTGGAACGAAAGAATACGGGAGAGATATTAAAGGAGGCAACGCCTTATTTTTCCGATGGAGCCGTAATTAATAGCCTAAAAAATTCGCGATGTATAGTAGACCCGTTGAATTAGTTTGCGGACCGATAAATTATATAGAACTCCAGTTCGATGACCGCACTCATATTAATGCACCGAATATTTTATACACTTCTCCATTAACGGTGTTGAAAGAACACAAATCATACCGAATTATGTTTCGAATTCCATTTCCCTTATTTCGTACGTAATGGCTTTAATTTCAAGGCACACTTTGTCTTTTCGACTTCCCTTCGGGAGCGATTCGTATTGCTCTACTTCGTCTCGCGATGCGTCAATTAAACTCGATTTTAATACGTGAGAATCTGTTGTGATTGCGTAAGGTTTGAGCTGGAATGTATATTTTCGTAAATATATAAATTATAATCTACTTTTAAAATATTATAGTATATTCATACTCATAAATATGTGCAAAAGTTTTCATGACAATGCAGTTTCTTATATTCGAAATATTTGGATGAAATATACTAATTTTTATTTAAATTCCTTAACTTATAATAATTTTAATCGGCGCCAACTGCTTTCTGCAAAATGAAATTTTAATACAATAACAAATTACGAATAAGCTATATTTAACGCCAACAATTCATTCTTAAATGTATATTGATATTTATTGTAATATCGCCGAGTGCTTGGAATTTATGTAACGTGGAAGCATCTGGTTCCTCTAATCAAATGATTATACATATAAAAATATAAATTACATACTGTCATAAATTTTTAACATACATTTTTCTGAAAAACGGTTCCAGGACTTTGATATAAACTCCTATACATTTTTAAGAGGCTTCCTCGATAAATTTTTGAATCCATTACGTAAGATATAAATTCCGATAAAAATCGCGAATTATTGTCCACATCATATGTTTTTGGGCTCGAGTTATACAAAAATTGAGAAACATTTGTGTTGGTTAAAATCTTTGTGGCAATTAATGAGTATAAATCTAAAATTTCTGGAATAGCCATGTTATAGACAAGATTCTGAATCATTCAATTTGATGATTTTAAATTAAAATTTGATGATAGGTAACAGTAATAAATCAAAGATTTCATAAAAGAGTCGAGGAGAAGGCTCTACCTTAATTTTCAATTACGGGATGAAAAAGAGCACTATGTCAAACATCAAAAACCAAAATAAAGATGAAGGAGCAAGCACGTCGTAATCAAAATTATAAGGAAGATATTTTTGTACGCTACGAGACGATAAAATTTTAACATTAGGATAATTCACAAAACATAGATTATTTTCGCTCTGAAGATTAATTTTCAGACCCCTGTCCGACTTATTTGTCAAAACTTAGGGCGTTCTCTAGGGCGATTTATGTAAGCCCATTAATGCAGTGAAACAGTAGGAATGGGTTTCAATGGTGCAAATTAATGTAGGATAACTCACTCTAGTAAGTAGGTAACCTAATGAAGGATTTGACAACTTCGCCATGGACTTTCAAAGTGAGGGCGAGCGCTGCAGGATTCATGATACGACTCGTGACCGGCTTCCGTAGAAAGAAAAGGAATGAAACGAAAGAAGGGTAATTCAATAGCGGAATCCTAGTTCTGTAAAAAGAGAAGAAAAAGGAAGTGGCGATACAAGAATGATGCTCCGGGGAAGAGCACTGACAAATAGGCTTCCACGTTTGGGAAAAATATAGCGATTAGATAACAGAACGAAGAAAAGAAAGGTAGTAGCTTTGACTTGTAATTCCAATAGGAAACATTTTAATGGTTAAAGGCAACTTTGAGTGAAAATTCACTTAGTTATCGGAATGAATTTAATGAATAAGTCTGTTATGTACAGGATTCTAACCTGTGTGATTCCTACATTTAAGGAATTTTAAAGCTATAGATATAATACTAATTAATATCTTTCTACTTCATTGCTATAAAATAAAAGATATTCATTCGAATATATTTGATCAAACTAAAGGTAAGTACTGTTGAATGTTTTTCGTGATTCTATTTATTTAAATGTAACAGAAAAAGCATTAGAATTTTAATTAAAACAGATCTTTTCGGTTTATTTGTCTAGTAAGTAGAAATAGGTGATATAATTATTAAAATTTTTTATTGATTGAAAATAAATAATTCGAATTCTTCGTAATACCATTCTACAATTGGATCGAGTAAGAAGTGACTAACTTGCTCTGAGTCTTAGTTAATAATTATTGAAGAGTAAAGTACTTGAGTGAAACGATGAGCTTATTTTCAAAGAGAAACGAATAAAAGAGTTGTTCTGCTTTTACAGTTCAAACGCAGTAGAATCCGCACCTCATTCTAGACACATCAAAGGAAGTAAACGTTTCCATCGTTACTTCACCTTCTCCATAATATCCGATGTTGAGATAGCGCCACGTAATTTCCGCCCTCGATGAATTTTCACTCATAACGAACCTTTCTTTTTTATTATAATTTAAACAACTCTCACGGAAAGTCACCGCGCGAACTGGTGTTCTTAATTGAAAACGGCCACACGCGGGAAGTATGCCTACGTGTTTCATCTCCCGGAATCGAATGAGTGCGGGAGAGGTGAAAAAAAGGGAATTTATTCGTATTAAAGGGGATAAGAGATTATTAAAGGAGGAAAAAAAGGCGTTTAAGTAAACGAGGGAAGGCTTTTGATGGGCAGTAAATGGGGTAAAGTGTCTATCTACTTTGAATAGCGTAGGAAGAGATGGCGAAATTTGGATAGGGACTGAGGTAGTACACCGGTTTTATTTCAATGATTCTTCACCCAAGTGCCAAGTAAAGTTTCATCGTAGTTTTTATTATTTTTTTCATCTCTACGACTTCTGACGTGCTATACATATAAATGCATTTTCTATGATATGCTTTTACGTATGATAAATTGTATGAAATAGAGTATATCTCATGTTTCTACGATTATGATACTTTTGGATTATGTTTTTTAAATAAATAATGTAAAAAATCTCTGTACAACAATAGTCTTTCACGATTCAACGGATAGAATTACTTTCGTAAGGATTTTATGCATTGAATTTATGATGCAAGCTAGATTGAATAGTTTAGGACAATTTATTTCTTTTACGTGCAACATGTATGCAATTGGCAGGGGGTATATTTCTCTTCGGAAAAATGAGACTTTTTAAAAATTTTTGATATTTTAAAAAATATTACTTTTGTGGTATCAATAACTTCTAAAAAGTGTCTTGTTTGCATACTTTACCTTGTCCGATTTACATTAATATTTACTAAATGTTAGAATGGTTCTGTTTCATTTTCAGGTTCATAGGATAGTAAGGTATTTATTTGACGTAGAATAAAATTTGAGATATTGCAGATGTTTGTATGAAACGTAATTGAAAAGTGGTCGACAAATACAAAATTCTAGAAGTAAGCAAGGGCAAATCGAAAGCTTTAATCATTATGTAACCGTCATATCTATCACCTGTTTAGTTTTAGTTCCTTCGTTTAATAGCAAGAAATAACACAGTTTATGTAGCTACGACATAATATTGTCAGTCAATCCAGGCCACCATGTCTCATTTTACTAATAGTTACTGAACATATTACTTTGTTAATCTTTCGAATAGAGTTTGGCTTACTTAAAGGTCTCATGTTAATGTTAACACTTGATTCACAGGAAAAATTCTGGTTTATAACTCTAATTAATTCATTATATATATATGATGGATGAAGTGCTTAAATGAATTTAGAATTTCGTAGCATTTACGTTTCCAGAAGGGCTCATTTCACTCATATGTGCAGAATATCCGCTGTTATCGCCAAGAAAATCAACTTAAGAGGGAGCGAAAATACCATAGTGGGTAAAATAGAGCGGCAGGTGGGTTCGCGAATGAGATTTTGGCACAGAAAGAGTTGCATTCTTAATTAGCCGAGGGGCATTAATTATTCAGCATGCCTCTTGTGACGGATCCACCGTTACCTCTCATTAACCTGTCCACCCACTCACTTTTTCATGCCGTACTCGGGCTGACGAATGATGTAAAGTTGGAGTCCGTTTTTAGGAGGCCTTCAACAACTTTGCTACCTTTTTTTTCCTACTCTTTTACGTCCGACCCTTTCCATCTAAAACTGCTCCTTCCCTTTTACGTATAAAAAAAAGGCCCCGGAAAATTAACGCCGAATGAATCGCTTCAAAGTGCATCCCCAAAGAGAATTGATTGCCGTTTTAGGGTTTTGGACGGATGGAGTAAAATTAATTCGAAGGACTTTGGCTACTCTGGTGAACGCACCGGTATGTACGACGAGTCGACTTCATTCGGATGAAAAATTGTGGTCTTGTTACAGCATCGAATTTATTGTTTCGTGAGGTATATACTTACAATGATTCTGATTATAATTAATGATCTGAATGTTAGAGGAAGTTTTAATTATACACTGTTCAAACCAATTCAAAATTGTTTTTTTATACTTTGTCAAAGAGAAATTATGATATTCGTTAACTACGAAAAAATAAAGCATCGAGAAATAGTTATAGTTTTCATTTAATAATATAAAAATTAGTAATAAATATGTTAATCGCATCTTGTTGAATTAATGAATCATTATTTTAATAGAAGTTATTATCCAATACTCAAGTAGTGATGAATTACTCGTTACTTAATTGATTTATATTATTTAAATGTTTTCACGTAATGCTAAAAAATATTGAAGAACTTATATGGAGAGATGTTAAATTATTTTCATTACGCTAATATATTTATTTAGATTATCTTTGACATTCGTCTGATGTACCTTTCCTTTTTTGGAATATAATTGACAGCTTCTAGCGATGTTTTATTGACATTATCTACTCTTCTAGAAGTGAACTACAATGTCTGCTAAACGAGTTTTATTCAACTTTTTTAGTGAGTTAAGTTTGCTTCACAAATTGCTTTGACTGTGCGACATTTATTCCTAATATCTGAATATGAAAATGAATTAGTCTTCTGGCATTCATTGTGCTCATATATTCCTTCTGTTTGAGGATCTATTCACTCGTTAAATCAGAGTTCATTCTTTCGGAACTAACTAAGAATAGAGTTGGTAACTTTCAGTATGAGTTTTTGAGACGGCGAGTCCAGTAGTGGCGCTAACGAGATTTTTGGCCCTTAATTATAAATTGAAGTTCTACACTACACTGGCGAGCAAACTTGAACTATGAAAAGAAAAACCAACTCGAAGAAAACTGTTGATTTTTGGAGAATATAAGCGAGTGAATTTGAAGTTACTCTCCCCTCGTCATTAAGAATGTACTCTCATTCAGCGACGGGTTTTAATATTTAAAAAGAGGGTTTGGTTATATTTTAGGAATCCGTGTCGAAAGGTTGAATGTTGCATCGTGCTCTATCTAGATTGGATTTTGGTTTTATCATATATTTCGGTATTGATGTTTCGGTAGTTCTCCGTTATGAATAATGAAGATTGAACTTATTTTATCGTCATTTTATGGCTCATTGAGTTGGTTCGTCCTTGGTTGTCAATTAAACAAATATATAGTTACTGTGGTAACGAAGAGAAGGATCATATCATTGTTTTTTTTATATTGAATGTTGTTGTTACAATGCTAGTGAGTTAATATGTGTAATACCTTTTATTTAATACCTCTAATATTATTTTGGATTAGGATGAATGAGATTTCCACTCTGAAATTAAGAATGCCATGTTTAATATTATTAGCAACTTTAAGCTTTTAAAAGAGATGTTATTAATTTTATATGTGTATTGGATTTTTTAAGATTTTTAACGATTTAAATCCATTGAAAGAGCCACATCCCGTTAATGGATTTTAATTGTATGAATAATTAATAGCAGAATGACGCTTACATTATTCGGAATTATTAAAGACTATTAGAAACTTTTCTTATGGTTGAATTCTAACATTTCACTTCCCTTCATCCAATACCTGATTCTGATTATTTTTTCCAATTTAAAATATCGATATTATAGCAATAAATGATATCGAAACGGGTTATAGATACGAGTACTATGATACATATTTGAGTTCAATGACTAAGTGACAGATTTTATTATTAATCATCTCGAGAAGAAAATATTGACTGAAATATCTTCCGAGTTTCATGAATGCTCCGAAAAACTGACAATTAAAAAAGTAAGTTGCAAAAAAACTATTTAAACTTCTAGAAAACCATTTAAATTTGAGTTCAAGAAGATATCTCTGTCTTGAGGCAAATTTTGAGGCTTTCTAAATTAGTAATCATTACTCTTGGGTTAGAATAGATCGAAATAGTTAAAAGCGTCCATTTATTCTAACTTTACGAATCCACGGCAATCACGTGATACGAGTCGTAAGGAATCTAAAAGGGAAAATCAAATGCGCACAAAATTGGAGAGTAGCTTGATGGGGGGAGAGTGCACGAAATAAATCATAGCTGGCGGAGAGGAAACGATCTGCTCGGATCAAGGGGAATATTGGCGCTTTGAAATCTACTTCCACACATTGCAGACCGAAGATGAATAATGACGCAACGTTTCGAGAAGGAATTTTTACCCGCCTCGGGCCCAAGTCGCTATATCGAATGCAGATTGCAATGGAAAAGTCTCGACTGCTGGAAAGTTGGAAAAAGTCAACACTCGCGAAACGACTTTCGTATTCGATAAAGCAAATGGAGCGGAGGGCTGTGGGGGAGTTAATCCGTGCCGTGTAAATGCGTACAGCAGTGCTCGTTATGCACGAATGGACACTTAGGGAGATCTATTGGCCATGAATGAGGAGGGTGGAGCTTTGGAGATAAGTAGAATGAGTAACTATGCCTTTCTTATTCAGAACCGCACCTCCCCCCCTTTCGTAGTGACGTAATTGACGATTGCAGCAAGATTAGGGTGATGAGAATGTAGAGCAGTAGATCAAATTTGCCAGATTTATGGAATAATGACTACCTATTGTACACCTATAATAACGAGAATTCAATTACTTCAAAATGATCCATGGATACAATTAAGAAATTAAATCGAGAAATATATGATAAGTAAAAATATATAATATGGCAGAAAACTTTCCAAATAATTTTAAATGAAACATTTATAAATTTTAAAACTTATTATCGATTAGAGGAATATTTAACCAGTTTAAAGTCTTCCTTATGTTTAATAATTCAGCAATTAATTATCATTTACATCCACATTTCTATTAAAATTTATAAAAATATTTCAAATAGTGAGTTATTGCCATATTATTCGAAAAGACATTAATTTATGAAATATTAATGTCATTAACGTCATTAAGTCTATTGGAAACGTGGGAATTAAAGAAAACATCATTTTTACCCATTAACTGGCTCCAACAATAAATAATTAAAACACATAACATACGTCTCACCCTTGGAGGAACCGCAGAATACTCGTACGTAAATAGTGGGATGTACAGCACAGCAGTGAAGATAGGTAGAAATGAATCGTACTCGTGCGTCGTTAAAAATTTCGCCGTTTTGATTTTTATCCACGGAATGTTGGGACGATGCAGTAGAATAAATCAAAGGCAGTTGCGTCAGCAGATAAAATACTCACGTGTGTGCGTTCACCATTTTCGAGAGGGAAAAAATCCGATGTGTTTTGGAGATGCGTCAGTGAGGGCATTTGCATGTTAAAAGCCATTCACCCAACCACGTACTCAGTCCCTTGAGGTGCGACATCTGTACTCTCCACCTTTACATCTAATCTGGATGCAAATTCGAAACCAATGGTCGCTTAATTCGACGGACGCCAATGCAGCATTGTTTATCCATTCGGCCATCATATTCGCTCTATTCCATTTCTGCTGTCTACAACAAAAGATTTCCAAACTGGCCGCGCCAGTTCAGGGGTGCTCTGTCAATTATTGGGGTGTACACAGTTTGGGAAATGTCCACTCTAGTTTGAATGGAGGTTATGCATAGAAATCAAAAGTCGTGGCATTACCCTAATTAATGCGGCGAGGATTTTGGAGTTGACTTCTTCAACTTTACCATTCCTAACTCAAATCTGGTTTTCAACACAAGAGGTCCCCTCTGCTATACTTATTTGTTAACAAAATAATATAATTGTGATCCATTTAAACTCTACAATTAAAAATTCACCAAGTCTGAGCAAAACAAACAATTTAATGCGTATTTAATTTCCTCGAAGCAGTCGTTAATATATATAAAGAAAAATAACGGGCAAAGAACTAAGCCTTATGGAACTCTACATCGCTTTTTAGCTATCCCAAAGAGAACTCACCAGAGCTTCCTTTTCTTACGGTTATGAAGCGTAGCAAGGTACCAGTTGAAAGAAACTTAAATACAATATTAAATAAAATATTTAAACACAATATTTTAAGGTAAATGACCATTATTTCGATACGAATTAAATTAATCGTTTTGCTAAAATCTGCGTGTATATTGAGTAGTAAATTTTTGTTGTCCTTTGATTTGGGTCTACTATAATAATTATCATAATGTCAGTTCGCGATAGCCTAATCTAGAACTGAATAATGAATTAGATTTTTGGTAGTTTGCTTAAACCAATTTTCTGTTCCTTTCTAGAAAAGATGGCATGGAAGCAAGCTAATAGGTCTACATTTTGCACAAAATTTTATTTAAATTGTTAGCGATAGGTAGGGTAAAAGCAGTTACGATGCAGGGAATATGCCATAAATATTGGATTTATTAAAAGCATTTGTGAAAGCGGGTAAGATAATTGCCTTTAATTTATTTAGGTTCTTAAGTTATCTATGAGATATAATAGCCTAGGCTCAATGTGCATTTGATTCAGTGCTCTTCATTTCCTTGAAGACATCCTGTTGGTACAATCGCTTGAATACAAAACCAAAGTAATTTTGCGACTCGATCGCTGTAGTCTCAAAGCACTTGAGGGCTTTTCGTTTAAGTTCCGATTCGAGCTCAGTTGGTGAGGCCGAAAACATTTCATTTGGGGAGTTTAGAGTAGATTCATTAAGTACCAGAGGTTCTTTGCATTTCCCTACTCGGAAGTGACGAAGCTCCTTCCGCATAGCACAGACGGGCTTAGATTTTGATAAGCAGTAGACGGATTTCAATTTAGCATTGCTTTCAAGTTGTTTAGTCCAGTTTTATTCGCTTTTGAAATCAGTGAAAGCGATTAAATTTTAAGGACGTTCAATATGGGATATTGAACTATTCTTATAATCATACATTATTATTCATAATTTGCTTTATCTGTGGAGTATGAGACTTCGTAATTATGTATTATTTATATGACAGCACTTTTATCGATAAAAAGAATACGAAACTTATAAAATAATTTATTTATTTACTTTTTATACGTACATAATAATAAATATCATAAAATTGTATAATAATGATATATATTATAATTGTGATCGATAAGAAATCTTTGCTTATTTATGCCAAGTTTTTGGAGATTAGATTAGATGATGAAGCGATATTTTATCTCGTTACAGCTAGCCATATGCATTTTTTCTGGTTACCATTGCTATCATATCTTTTCATGAAGGTGATATGAAAGTATTACGGTATATGTTCGTCATATGGGAATGGGTAAATTGTAAGAATAAAATTACTTTATAAGTACTTTGCAACATGGCTGTTTATATTTATATTCAAATTTCTGTCACAAAAGACTACTATGTGCTGCCTTATATTGTACATGGTTAAGTTTGAGTTCATTGAAGAAGAATATCTGCCTGAAGAGAAAATTAAATTTAGTGAACTTCCATGTTATTTTTCATTTGTTTTCGGCCCGTTCTGTTTACATCTTTTCCTAGTGATAATAAGACATATAGCGATACCGGTTGAAAAAAAAATCAACGTAGAATTCGACTAAGTTTAATTCTTAATTCAGTTTTGTTTATTATCACGTCGACAAGAGACATATTCTCTGTGAGGGATATGAATCACATTAAGTTTCATTTTTAATTTTACCGTAATGTCCACAAAGATTTTTGTACAGTTATAATCGCTCGAGAAATGAATTTATACTCTAAATACCTTCATAAGTAAGTAGAAACACCACCGACTTTATTATATAAATATATTTATTTATATTTATATCCTATCGCATCATTTTCGAATAAACCAACAAAAATAGTATTTACTTTAGAGAATTGCATTAAAGGATTTAGCCACGTTTAGGAAAATATACGAGTAATTATACGAATAAATGATCGGGAAAGAATAATTTGTGCCTCACTAAAAACGAGGGATGAGAATTAGCGGAAAAGTTTGCGGGAAGAGCTGGAATTTTTCCATAAACAGTTATTTGGCACTTTAATCAATAGGTCTATTGTGAGAAGGTGCATTCACTTGTCTTTCGAGATGCCATGGTGAAAGAAAGTGCAGGTTGTGGCAAATAACTGACTTCGATTTGAACTTACGTGCCTCTGGATTTAGAGGAGACCGCCCGGAGCTCCAACGGGCGAAATAGGAGCGCTGGGTTAAAATCGATGCGAGCTGGAGTAACTTTGGGTACGGCGGCTTGCGGGGTATCCATCCCTTGTATCTTAATGGAAGCGGGTATCGATGCAAAAAAATCCTTAACTATTCTGGTTATTTACGTATCCAATGCTATATCTGGAGAAAGAAACCAATAATATATGTCTATTTGACGATAATCGTAAGAATTTTCTACTTTTGCTCACGGAAAGCGCGTTCACTAAACGTAGGAGTATGTTAATCAATCATTTAATTGGATGTCTTGAGAAATAAACTAATAATTAATGTATAGTTGATTATAATCGTAAGAATTCTTCTAAGGCTATTCTCTAAAGTTGGGTTCACTAAACGTAGGAATTGGTGAGTCATGCACATCATCGTTTAAGTCACTCAAGAATTTATAGAACATTTAAAGCATAATTTACTTTTTGTCGTACAAAGGAATTTTTCATATAGGTTTCCCTCCCTTTCAGAACATCTGGCTTGCATACAAATGGCAGGAGGGGATGACGGCTATAATTAGATTGCAAGGTATTATAGATTGTTTAAAAATTGTATATTAATCACTTAAATGCATATATTGTTATTCATTAGAAATTGAGTATAGGAAGTGCCCAGACGTAATCGTCAACTGCACTGCACTGCATTACGAACTGAGAGAGAAGTGAGAAACCTGTACGGAATATAAATTGACAATATGATAGCAAAATTTTCGTAGAGGGAGAAAGAATTTCATAGCTGTAAATGATGTACATACAATCTTCATTTAATATAGACTTGATGGCATCAATAAATGATTATCTTTTTTACTTATTTTATGCCCTTAATTCGGGGCTTTGATTATATGCCCTTTCTTCCATGAGATCGAAACCGTAGATTCGTCTAAAGATCTGCTGAAATACGCGAGAAGAAATGGAGCATGTCTAATCGCTAGCGTAGAAATAACACAGGAAACCTTCTGGACCAGAAGATTATTTACCATCGATCTGTGATGATGTTTACTTATTCTAATCTCGTTCAATCCCAACTTAATCTAGAGGAAACTCTGGTTAGGTTTGCGTAGACGTCTTTCAATGCGAAGTATTTTTCGAAGTGCTGGTTAAAAATGTTCCCTTTATGAAAGGAAACTGATGATATCCTTGCATTATTATCGACAACGTGAGAAAGGTATTGTTCGTCTCCGCTGTATGAACGTATGACTTTTTGGGATTATTTACGAGTGCTTCGGGAAATGTACTCGATCTATATTCTTCGAATTCACCACGAACCTTTTTCTGTGCATTTCTCTTTGCTTTCTTTTTCTTTTCTTTTTCCTTTCATTTCTCTTTTTTTCTCTTTGTATTTCAAAATACTTTTTCCTTTGTTCTTTATACTCATCACTGTTACTTCGGGAAGAATTTATACGGAAATGAATACTCGTTTTGTTTCTTTGGAGAGCATTCTGGTTTTACACAAAATATAAAAACTAAGGGTTTCTTCACAAAGGATACGGAGAAACAGTCCAGTCGTATTCTTTATTTGGGAATATTTTGCATACGAAGGTATACCAGCCAAGCTTAATTCGTCTGTTCACTTCATAGATCCTACCACATCGTCTTGTTGTTTCCGGTTGACTTATGTCGATGCATTCCGTTCTTATATTGAGATATTTTACATCAGGTTTTACGGATTTTTCAGCTAAAAAAGAATTATTCGTTACTTTTGTTTTCATAAACTGAACTGAATGCCTATCCTTGAGCACTCAACGTTTCGTTATTTAAGTATGGAGGTCATTAAGTTATATTCGTTTATAGTAGTAAGCAGTATATCATTATTAATAAACTATGACCACTGATACTGTTTATTTATAGCCTCATTTTTCCCTGTCTAAGAACTTGAATACTTCTTCAAAAAATGTAGATTACTGAATTTTCCAGTTTCTTCTAAGGCTCAATGCATTTTTGTTTTAATTGCTGATTTTTTATCATCTATTCGCTATAATTGCTATCCAATTAATTCCTCTTTCTTCCAAATTTTATACTTTAATGCAAGCAAATATAACTTTATAATAAGTATAAGTTACTGCTTGGTTTTTGGATCATTCGTCATAAAGTGTGTGGTGCAAATTTTGGACAAAATTTTTACGATTTCCTGGTTTACCCTTTGATGTCACATCTCGCCTCAGGCTTCGTCATTTTTGTATCTTTCTTTACGTTATCCATGTTTTTTCCTCAACGTGCCTGTAATCTCCAAATGAATTTTTTTTTAATCCTGACGTGAATGATAAGCTTTAAATTTTTGCCTCGCCTTTAGCAATGACTGAATAAATATTTAATACTATTTATTTTCTAGGTAACCGATTGGTTACAGAATAATCAACATTTTTCTGCAATTTTAAATTTATGGACTCAACTTTTTTGTAAAAAATATATAATATATCCCATATTTCCCTTTCTTTTATTTCTAAGGCTTCATCAAATTATTCATGAAAAATTAAAACATTATATCCTTTGATATTTAATTTTCTCTCGGGATATATTTACTTCGTTTACACTTTAATACGTCATTAATTATTTTAAACTAACATTTGAACCCTTTACTTAAACTATCTATAGTTTATCTATAGAATTGGGATAAATTAAAGAAATAGATTTAAATTATAAGTGAAAAGACAAATTAATTAGTTATACTATATAAAGATTAATATACAGAAAATCCGCATTAAAATAAATCATTTACACGTTTTTTGTGTGAGTTAGAGCATACAGTTGAAATAAGTATCGTAACAGGAATAATATAGATGAATTGAAATTTAATCCGAACATTATGTCTTATTTATTGAGATTTATCTCTTAATAGTTCGATTTAATTGTGCTATAAGTGCTATAGAATATAATTTATTTATATTTTTACATTTTATTTGTCTTACATGCGATATTTTTACGACATATTACGCCATGATTCTTGAAAATTCCTCCTCTCCTTCTTCCTTATATTTATGTTGAAAATTAAGTACAAATCAAAAAAAGGTCAGCAGATAATTGCCCCTCCTAGTTTAATCCTCATTGGATTTCTGCCACCAATCCCCTTTATCTTACATCTTGCGAATTATTTACATTTATAATATCTATATCTGTTTCCTTTCCAATCACTACAGCCCAAATAAACTCTCATCCCGGTTCCCTTTTACATAACCCCTTCCATATTCCTCCACAACTACTCTCCGGGGCGTTATTTATCGAGACTCGATTCCGTTTTCGTGAAATACATTCGTTAAAGCGTTCCCCACGGACCCTAAGAATGTAGAGAACGGAGGGTTGCAAATTCTCCCGAAAGAGGGAGCTTTAGGTGAGAGGAATGTTGGATTGCAGCGAATGGTATAGCGTGTTGCAGATGCGTTTCGTACGTCACTCCACCGACCCCCACTTTCTTCCCTATTTATTTTATTTTTTTTCGGAATGTGGGTTTTTTTTATTTCGGGCTGCGACAGAGGGGTTTTTTTCCTGTTCGAGGAAGCGGTAATTCCATAGTAGACGCAATTCCCATCCGACCACACCCTTCCCGAAAAACACTTTTTATTTTGTCGTTTAATTCCAACTCTCTCTAACACGGACTACTAACATCGCAGTTACTCGGTTCGCTGGATGCATTTTCCGAGTTTTTTATTCTCGATTAAAAGGATAGCAATTTGGACTCGTCGCAAGGTTTGATTATATCAAAGTGGAGCAATTATTTATGGCTTTCGTCATCGTTAACGTCGGTTGGCGTAGAGACAATGCGTTGTTGTCTAAGTATTTTATGGTATTATTTTAAACTATTCACGTAACTTCAATGCAATAAAAAGTATGCAAATAGTTCCACGGTTTCCATCTCTAATCTATCTCGCAATTCAATTGTTTTTAAATGTCCCAATATCCAAAAAATATTTTACGTGAATACATTTACTATATTTTTATTCTCTTTACGCTACAATAATTCTCCACGGCTAAAATAAAGTTCTAATTTTTTTCCATTAATTTCAAAGCTTCCAAATACGTAGTCCACATGTTTTTTCGCTCTCCTTTTTTTAATGAATTATGTTTTAAATATCTGAGGAATATTTTTAAATCTCTAGGCCCCTTGAGATGAGGCTGTGATAAAAGTAGACCAATATTTGGCTTAATTTTTATATTCGCTTTTTATTTGTTACGAAATTACACACTTTCTAAATCATCTCGTTAATATTTCGAGTGTACTCGCTCAGTTTAATCTATTATAGAAGAAAATAAATCCTTAATTAATTCTTACTTAGTCGGAAAATATTTTGCAGGATTTAGTGATGCTCTTTGATCATTAAAAGAAACGATGTTTAGTTAAAACTTTAGATTTGTACAGACATATTTTACAATGAATAAATAACTCAGTACTTTCCATGGAGATTTGAATAATAAGAACAGTTTCGTTAGCGAGCTAACATCTTCAGGTATCTCGTGAAAGGTAACCAGGTAACGCTTAATCATATTAACTTTACTTTAGATTTGTTTCATTTCATCAAAAAAAAATTAACTAAAAAGAACTACAAGAGCCAAATTCTTTTTAACTGTATACGTTTCTTAAATCCATGAATTTTTCAACGGTTGGCTGATTGATTGATAATTTGAAGCGATTCATTCTTCTTAATGAATTAAGAATGAGCGGATGCACCGCTATCGTGATTCAACGAGTTCTTTTTCGTTAAATTTATAGAATTACTATTCAGAGTGGCTTTTTAGTGGAGTTCTCGGGATGAAAATTTCAAGAGGAAAGCCAGATGATCTCAGTGAGTGCCATGGACCACGCGATGCGATGAAAGCGAGCGCGCCTGAGTACCGAGTTAAGAATTCAAGATTTTTAACGCGCCCATTGCAGAAGCCTTAAACAGAGAATTTATATACGTTTATAAATAATTGAGTTCATTGAACAATTAGTCGTCACGCTTAGCACACTGTAATAGCGGTGGAATAATGAATTTTTAAAGCGGAATTAGAGTGTGAAGTAAAGGACGAATTTACAGTAATCTACTTGGATGAGTTTTGTGTATTATTTGTTGGAGTTTGTACATTTATTCACCGTATTAAATCAGGATAAATTTTAAATATTTAATTGAGTGAAAGCTTATACTATTTAATAGAAGTATAAATATTGAAGAACATTCACGTAAGAACAAAAAATGGGATCCAAAGTTTTTGTAACAAGGAGTCACTTAAAATTCATTGTTCGATTTATTTAGATATCTTGATTTTATATCTTAATTATTTATAACTTTCTGATTGCCCGTCTGTCAGGTATATTTGAAAACATTAATCTAATTCTATGGCTAAACATATAGCAATCTTTATCTCATGTATGTATCATGACTGGTGGGTTGGCACAAGTGTTTGATTTGTTGCCAGAGTGTTTCCAAGCGAGATAGATACCTTTCTGCACAGTCCTTATTTTTAAATTTTCAATTAATTATTGATCGGAATATTCGCAATCAGTATACGTCAATCGGTTGTCTCAATGCCCAAATAGCGTTAGAAGAAAATAAAATTTTTCAATGTGAAAAGTGTACACAACCCTTGGAACCAGAAATTAGCAAAGTTCCTTTGAATAACTGTATAATTGTATAGTGTAGTGTAATACGAGGATTGAGATAGTCTAACTCTGATTTCAATGGTCCAATAGTGGATGGAACTAATACTCATTACATATAAGTGGAATCAGTTGTAAGCTATCAGGTTAAGCCTTCGATTAGTAGCTTAGATGGTATATATCTTCCTTGATGTTCTGTCTTTTGATTGCAGCTCGCATAATGGAGTTGCCTTCATCTAATTATTCCCTATGCGTCCTCAATAACCATAGAGAGAGCATTGCAACCCTTAAGTGAACATCTGTTTTAATATAATGTAGTTTAATTAAATTAAAATTCAAGAATTTTCTTCTATAATATGCAAATTGACTACATGCATCAATAAGGCAATGATTTCCAAAGTTTTCACTCTATAGTAATGGTTAATACTAAAACCATTCTGATAAGGATGGTGTTCAAGAAATTGAGATGATATATCAGTTCTTACTGTATAAATTAATACATTTATAGCACTTTAAAAGTACTTTTGACATACTGCATCTCATTGATGTTTATGATATTTCAATCTGATGTAGTTTCAAATTTATATTTACAATTCTTATTATTTAACTAAAAATACTGTATAGCTACTTTCCTCTCGTAACTTAATACGTAAATACTATGAAATAATTTGATTTAGCTTGCAAATTTGTACAGATACTTACTTTTCAAGTCACTTGCTTTCAGTGTGAGGATATTTTACTTTTATTACTTCTTAAGGCATTGTGTGATGGAAAAAATATCTTTTACAATGCTTACTAAAATAGAATTTAAAATCAAACTAAGAAATTCATATTATTTAATCTGTCTACATTCTGATCTCAGTGATTAATTTGTTTGTTTGTGAAATTATTTCAAAAATAAATGAAATAACAATAAAAACTGCAAATAAGGACATGCACAAGAGTACAGAATACTTTTTATATTTTAATTATGAGCTTAATGAACTGAATATAGGGTGTTTCTTATAACCTTCAAAATCCACATATAAAGTTTAGAAAGGCGTTTTAATATTATTAATTCAGATAAAGTGAAAAAATATTCTGTAATGTAGTATTTTATTCATTTTAGTAGTTCTTTTTTATCCTAAACCATTCAATATTCATTAATCGTATTATTTCAATATATGATCTATTTTTGATAAGCAGCACCAAGTATTTCATTATTATTGTACGTATACAATGTGAATGAATATTGTATTATAAGGAGTACATATTTCGAAAGAATCTTGGTTCCTTATTTCGAATTTAATTCATCGCACGGTTACAGTGGATGCAATTCAAATTTATAACTATATATAAAGTAGGTATTTCGTGGAGAATTTTCGATGGGAAAAGAACCTCCGTGGCAGCGAAGAATAGGTCTCCATATGGATGTAACAGCGCCGTGCGGAATAAGTATTTTTTTATTATGAGGCGGAACAGAAGGTGCAATATTTATAATGCACAGTCGTTTGTAGCCGTGGATTTATCGGAAAGAGAAAGTGTGGCCGTAACCGGGACTGTTTCGCGATGGTGATTTTAGTTTGCTAAGGAGAATTTGAAGTATATATTCCGAGGAAAAATATGGAAATAAAATCCGCGAGCGTTTTCTGAAAGTAAATGACGCTGTTTAGCGCATGAGCTACGGAATTTGAATTCTGCCCGAGATACACTGCGCCCTAGAGGAGAATGAAAGAAACACCAACATAACAATTGAAACACTTCATCCGCCCTCGTGTTTTGTTTCGTTTCCCCTTTGCTAACCTCTTGATGTTTCTGGAATAGAAAGAATGCTATACTTTTAGGAATTTATCGAATTTAGGGATCTATTTTTTGTAATATATATACGACATAATAAAATCGGATTCACATCATACGTTTAGTGGGATAGCTTTTGGAATAGTTCCTCAATTATTGGATTAGGATTTGGTTAAGTTAACTTTACACTATCAGTCTAGGTGGACTTGATACTAAATGTTTAATGAAGTGAAAAATAGCGACATGACTGGGACTCGAACCCACGTCCCCCGAATTCAAGGCAGGTATGCTGTGGTTGAGTGGGAGTCCTGGGTTCGAGTACCAGTCATTTCGATGGTTTTCATTATTGTTGAAACTCTATTCACAAAGATTCTTTCCTATGACGGTAACACAATTAATTGGATTGAAATTATTTAAAATATTTATCCGATTGACCACTAATACGTATGAAATAAAATCGCATACTTGATACATCTACAAATAACTGCAATGCTTTGTCGGAAACGTATTTTTACACCCTTAATTTCTTTATATTTTCATTCATTCCTCTTTTAAATAACGATGCACTTTTTTTAAATACATACATACCGGGCTATGTGCGTATCGGGTTAGGTTGGCCGAGCGGTCTAAGGCGCCAGACTTAAGTTCTGGTTCCCAAAAGGGAGCGTGGGTTCGAACCCCACACCTGACAATACTGCCTTTTTATTTCAATCAACTTTCTTAAATCAACTCAAATTTTTTATTCAATCAAATCAACTTTTAAGGTCGCTTAAGTTAAAAAATGTTGTAATCAAAGTCTAACATGCTAATTAAATATATCGGAAATTTTTATTTTCACTAATTAATTACAAATCACTTTTCTTTAGCTCTCATTTCCTTAATCAACAACATATATCTACATTTTAAGCTATGCAGAATTTTGTACTGATATCAGAAAACACCATTTCATAATATATAAAACTAAAGAGGATAATCCTTTAGAACTCAAATAAATAACTAAATTCTACTTACTCGAAGCTTATATTGTAGTACTGTATAATAATAATAATATAGTAGTTTTAGATTTGGATTAATAAGTTCAATAGAAATTTAAATAGTGGAAAGAATAATAGGATCGCAGAATCCTACGCAAAAAACATAAATATCTCCCTCATGTTATTAATGCCCCTTTTTATCCGAAGTGGAAAGGAGACAAGTATGAAGAGAACCCCTTTCCATACTTGCCCTTTCAAGTCCCAGCATCTCAATCTCTTTCCCCTGAGCAGTCTCTCTTTTTTCGCCTTCCCTTACTTCGGTATCCTATTTTCTCAGCCGAAAAAAGACGTATGTGCCGCCTTTTTTCCCACGACCGCCCCAAAAGCCGATTCTCTTACCCATTGCTTTGTTAAGCGCCCCTCTGTAGCCATTCATTTTTACTAATGTTTCTCTCGAAAGGATTTTTAAGTGTGGCCGTGTTAATGCTAAATATATAAATCTAAGTCCGTGGGGATGTAAATTTGAATCTCTATTTCTAATGGCACCTGAAGATTAATAATCCTTGCGTGTTTTTGGTATGTTCATTTATAAGGTATGATTTCGTTAAAAAAAATTGTACGAGTCAAGGCATAACAAAAAGAAGCATTTTATTTTTTATTTGTTTCTGTAAATAATAAAAAAATAAATGTGTTATGATATATCAGTTTAAGGCAGTAAGGCATTAAATTTGAATCTCTACTTAATTGGTGGCTTAAAGATTAATAATTTAAACGAGTTTTGGTGTATTCAATATAGAAAAAGATTTAGATTTAACACAATGTAAATTTACGCGAGTAAAGGTGCAAGAAAAAATTATTACTTTTTATATCTTTCTGTAAAAAAATTTAAAAAATTAAATGTGTTAATAATACATCAGATTAAGACAGCGAGGAAGTATATTAGAATCTCTATTTAATGGTAGTAAAAGACTTAAAGATTAATAATTTTTACGAGTTTTTGGAATATGTAATGTAAAATATGATTTCGTTAAACAGAACCTAAATTTGAACGAGTAAAGACCTAAGAAAAATAAGTATTATATTATATACCTTTCCGCACAAAATTTAATAAAATATACGTTTAAATGGAAAAAAGATATTAAATGATTCTTCCAAGATAAAGGAGATCAATTTTTTTCTCGATAAACATTTTTACGTACTCTTATTCAATCCTCAACATTTTGAATTATAAACGAATATTTTCCTAACCACAAAAATTTGATGAAATAAAGCCTCCGTTTACTTGAAAGTAAATCTTGGAATGTCAGCATAATTTTTTATTTGAAGAAGAGTAGAGGAAGTCAAATTTTTATTCGTCAATCTAAGATGGATAATTGATTATTTGTAATAAGATAATTACGATAATTAACCGCAAATCAGACTGTTTAGAATACTGATTGTCCTGTTATGAAATTCCCAATTCTCTAACGTACTCATATAAGTTTAGTCTAGTTCTTTGGTGGATCACAGTGAAGCAATATATAAGAGGTGTTCAAGATACTTTGAGTTCTCACTCTTCATTTTAGATAAGAGAGCTCTAATTTTATATTCAAGAAATTTTTATTGTACTTTCCAAAGCGAATCATAATTCAGTAGTTTAACATTTCTCATTCTTTCAAGTATTTTTCTTCTTGAAATGAAAGTTGTACAGACACTTCTACTTCATAGTCATTTATATCATAGCTTTCATTACTCGTAAGTTCTCATAAGGGAAATACTTAACGTATCATTAAGCTTTGAGCGTGCCGACATTTTTTCTAAGTTTCTATTAGATGCTTATTCAACCTCGAAAAGAAGATGTTTCGCTATGGATAGTCGATCATAACCCTTTTCCGAAAGCCATTCCTAGCTGATGACTCCACATGACCATCAGCATCTCGCATTCTCTAAATGGCTTTCATATTTCACGCACTGTCTCCAATGGTAACTCAATAAAGTCACTCCTTTTACTAGGAACATCAAATCGTCTGGCAATAGTCTGCTGTTAGGAGCGTAAAAGCCACATATTCATTCACCCATTTACTTCAGAACGTGATTCTCTTCGGTTGAATTGAAATAAAAAAAATTCTCGAACGTTGTGAGTTGAAGGATGCGGTATTTTGCTCTCTCGGCGAAATTTTCCGCGACTTAAAGAGCCAATTTCTAGATTGATATACTCCCAAGGGTTTTAAGCAAACAAAGGAATAGGATAGACGAGCAATTGAGGTGTTCTGGTGGAAATGTTTCCGTATCTTCTCCCCATTGGAAAATCATGGAAGTGCAAATTGGCTCTCGATGCACACTCGTAAAAGCAACCAATTTTTTAGGAATCAAATAAGAGGAAGAACTTAAAGAATAATAGCTCCCAATAGGCTGAACTACGCCAAAAACAAATAATAAAACAATGATAAAGGTATTTGATAACAAGTGGAGGAATGGAGAAAATAAAAATTGCCTTGTTAAAGGTTTCCAGGTAAATATTTTTACGTAATATGCAAATCTCGTAAAATATACGATGCGCGATTTACATTTATAGAATTATAAAAGAATTTTCATATTTTCCGCGCCATATATTTCATTTAAACTCTTCGTTTTTGTGTTTGAATAAAATGCTTTACTCAGAAACTAGAAAGTGTTTTTTTATGGAATTCACATTTTGTTTTTTTTCCCACGAAGCCAGGCCGAATAAAATAGAATTTACATTTAAAGCAATATATCTAAAATTCTCCATGTATGGTAACGTAGCTTTAAGCGAAGGTATCAATTTATGATAATATTTATCGAATTTAACTTAAACTTAAATTAATCATAAAATCTAATGAAATTAAAATAATGGTAGAAAATGAATGTGGATGTAATAAAAGATATCAATACCTTTAGTTTAAAATCAATATCACATTAAAGATATTGATTTAGCTATTCTGAGATTCTGCTTGGCAATTAGAAAAATTTTGAGATGGGTGATTTTGTAAATTATCGTGTTAAATTAGTTTTTAATGCGAAACTTACAAATGTTATCTCAAAAATAAAAACGGTTAAAATCGTGGGACTTATAATTTCAAAACGATTCTTTCTCTACTGGATCAGAATGCATTACTATAATAAATAAGCATAATATTATAATTATATAGTCTACCACTTTTAATTTAGTGTAAAAGTTTAACATTTGGTTGGGTTTTATCGTATTAAAGGAATAAGTAGAATAACTTATGCAATACTTACCGAGGAACACCTTTTCCATAGTTATACTATTTTAAATCTTAGCGTAAAGATGATAAATGATCTTTATGAATCCGTAAGATCTTGAAGATGATTTTTGTGCAATCATCTGCATATCCGTATATATGAATCACTCGAGATATCAGTATCTCCGAACTTCAAAGGAACCTTCCAGGTAACAGTTCCGTGAGATGTGTACCATCAGTCAGAAGCCACGGAGAGTTAGGTAGAAGTTGGAAGCTGGAGAACTTAAGGGAATCTCGATCATCTCTAACTTGCATAGATGCAGTGCAAATGATCCTCCTAGAATAAATAAAGTCAATTCCGTTTGGCGGCTAATACGAGATTCTATTGACGAAACTGTAACTGCCTTAGGTCCTGTTGCCTAGGAAATTATCCTGTTATATAATAACGTATAATATATATTTTTAAGACCCTTTTTTTATACAATTTTAATAACTACAATATATTTGTGCAATGGGTTTCATCAGCGAATGATTTCATGAGTTTTATATTAATATTCTCTTGTAAATAATTTTACTTACGTGTGGAAAAGTGAGTATGGTAAGTTTACGATTTTTTAAAGTTACCACAGAGCTGTTTTCCAATCGTAGTTATTTACCTATATGAATTAATAAATATGCGACTCGATTATAAAAGTATCTCTGTAAATAAATAAAAATAGATACGTAAAATTAAAACATGACAAGGACTCGAACCCAGGACCTCCGATACCCTCGCAGATATTTATTAGCTCTATGTCTACGTCCCTGTAGATACCCTGAGAACTACCAGGCAGGGGTTCAAGCACTATGACTCCACTTACCAAATCGATTACTCTCCCGTATCGTTCGTGGCAAAAACGAATTCCGAAATCGGTTCGTTTTGGCATCTATTTCCCTTATTTTACTCGCTGTACCCGAACGGCCCATATAGCAGGTAGGGCGCATAATATCCACCTATTGGGAGCGTGCTTCCTCTGAATTTATTCAACAAATTTATTCTTCTCGTTTTCTTCTATATTCTCTAGCAATTCCCATCCCGCATTTTATAAAGGTTCCGAGTTACGCTTACCGATTTATAATGGCAATTTTTTTGCGAAAGGTATCGCTTTACGCAGTTCCTTTTCTTATTCACTTATACTACACGTATTGAGAGGGTACACTACGTGCATACTCAAGGAGAGATATCACGAAGTAACATCTTTCGTAGACTTTTTCTTCGTATTCTCTAACTATGCTCCACACGAAGCCTACTTTCTGAGAAGCTTCTCCACGTATATTATGTATGCGTGACTGTTAATGTTAACATTTTTTCTTGTGCTGAACTAACTATTAATATTAATTTTCTAAATCTTAGGTTTTACTAGAAAACTTTGCAGAGTTCGAAAAGAATTACGATATGCGAAGTTTTTACCGAGGATAGAAACACGTAATTAAATAAATACTTCATCCGAACAGTTTTCCTAGGATAGTAATTCTAGCTTTATTTGTATTTCCCGCAGTTTAATTTGCTAATTTATATAACAATTTGATCTAATTAGAGTCCCGAAGAAAATAATACAGTTTAATTTAGTATGTAGTATTTCGTAATATCTAATTTATAATTCGAAATAATTTATATACAAAGGTTTCGTTTCATTCCCAAAGTTCGTGGATTCATTCTGATGTTAAAATATTCTTTTATGTCCGCGCATTTAGACATCGATTCATCCTTCGGCGTCTGGCAGGGGGTGCCTTTTCTCCCACTGTTTCTTGCTGTTTACCCAACTCCCAATTCGGGTTGGGTGTAAGAGGGGGATTTCATAGTCCCGACCTCGCCTAAAAGAAAGACAACTGTTATTATTGTGAAAAGGGAAGATAGAGAATCGGAGGGAATACAATGTAATGTATGCAAGAGTTTCTTTTAGTTGTAATTCTCATATTAATTTGTTATATTTTCTTTAATTGCTGTTAAACCATTTGACTACTTACGTATATAATATTATATCAAAACATGGGGACATTTAGATTTTACGTAAGTTTGTCTTGCATCTTTATTTGGTATATATAATATATGTAGTGTTTAAAGGAGATTATAAATTATTTTAATCTCTTCTGGTCATTCAATTGTAGTCAGTTTCATTTCCAAGCTCAAATATTTATCCCAATCGACACGAATTATTCCATTTTTATTGGTTCCTCTTGCGAAGGGTCAAGTGACGTACTTTTTTGAACTGTTGAGCTCTAAAAAAGTGAATAGGAAAAGGGCTATAGCACGTAGTTAGAAGAGGCAATCCAATGATACCTCTGTGTAGTTTATATTAAGTATTTATGAGTGAATATGTTGGCTAGTTGCCGGAAACCAAAATCATCAAACATTCATCACGTTCCGTCGTAGAAAAATCGAACTATCGAATCTGTCATTCGTGTAAAATGCATTCCCATTCTGTTCAACTGAAATGTTAGGAGTAGATTGGAAAGATCGATAAAGAGACGGTGGATGGAGCAGTGGTTAGAAGGACGCTGGGAAATCAAGCGTGAGATGGAAAAGCCGATGAGAGCGCTTCCAGCATGAGCCGAGAGAGGGAGTTGGAAACGAAGGCGAGAGTTTCCTCTTTCCGACGTAGGCGGCGCCACTGAAGACCAAAAGCCCCACCTTTTTCTCTTTCGGGGACAGATCAAATCTAATTCACCTCGTGCTCTTGCTATTGTGTATGAAAACCCTTGCATTAAATCAAATATCTTATTGATGGAGTTTGTTTCGTCGCCTTTTACCGGGGTTTTCAATGGTTGCCTTATCAGATACGACAATGGAATGATCTGATTGGTATTAGATCTCATCTGGCAATATTTGTAGGATTTCTTCTCGTTTTGCGTGAATTGGATCAGCTTATGAACTTTAGCGTGATGGAAGATGATTTGGAGGCCTTAATCCAGGAGGTGATATCTTTGAAATTTTGGAAGTCCAGTATAAGTTAATGACCTAGTAATACTTACTTAATGATACGTAATATTATTTCTACATTCAACAATTAGTTTACTCACTGCTGGTTACGATTGTTATACAATGTGTGTACGATTAAAAGTGTTGAGTTCATAATTAATTATTTGGACAATTGATAATTAGGTTAAACAATATTCATGATCCTTCACATGTTATTGACAAGACCTAATTGTTAGGCAATTCAAGTAGCAATTATTTCATCACGCCTTTTATTTTACGTAACAAAATACGAGACTAATTAATATACACAATCTATTGCTTCAGTAATTTTTTTCAATTTACGGATCAATATAAACTATTTAATTCATTAAATTTTGAATGATGTTCAGCATAAAATTATATTAGGTATTTTTCCCCGAAACTTGCCGTCTCGTTTCCAGTACTGGATTTAATTACATTGAAACGTAATTCCTAAACATTTATTTATCATATATTATATTTATATTTATGGTTTAGAATAGTATTATGAATTAAATGTAAAAAATGGAAATGTGTATACGCGTAAAGAAGCTCGGTATTACAAGAATAATAAATATAAAGAAAGATGAAATAACTTTACACAGTTCGTACGAGTTGATTAAAAGGTCGAACAGGTGTGAAAAATTCTGTGATAACTGGTATTCGAACCCAGGAACCAAGTAGGTGGTCGTTATTCTTACCATTGTAACAAACAACCCTCTTGCTTAATTAGAACAGACGTTTAAGTTAGTATACCTATCCGGTATAAGGATACCTAGGTTCGAGTCCCAGTCAGCTCATTATACTTTCATTTGTTTCCAAAATCCTAACTGAAATTAAATAACTGATCATCAGTGAAAGTACGGAAATAGATGCAAAAACAAAACAAAAGCTGTTCGAAATTTGTTCACGTAAAGCTCCAGACATGATACGTTCAAAGAACCATTAAATAGATCCGTTAAATGAAAGTATCAAGATTAAAACAACGAGAAATGGCTCCGAATCGAGAGACGGTCTACGATATAAATAAAAGAGTAATATGACTCTCCAAGGAAATCGTCGAAGCTTTAATTTCGATGTCGAACATCCCAATGGCCCTCAAGAGAATATCTCTTGTATATCTTTTATAAAAACAGATTCCATTCAATTCCTGCCGTTATCTCAATCCAACGAAAGAAATCTCTTGTGTGTTACCGATATCAAGTTGATCACCTCAAACCATAATTTATTCCGTTTCATCCTTTTTGCGTGCCAAGAATCCACGGTAATAAATGCTTTCGAGGTTAAATTTGAAATGAGAGAAAATCAGATACGAAACGTTTATGAACCGGACGAAATAAAGTACGGAATTTCTTTTCATTTTATACCCACATGTACAAATCTTCACGACAAACATCGAATTAGAATACGGGAAATTATAAACCAGTAGTATTTAGAAAACGGTATCGCTAAGTAATTCTAAAATAATGGAGTATTTTTGTAAGTGCCAAACTTTGGTGGAAATGTTTCTTTTTTACTTTTACGATTAAGTCACCAGCCATCCACTCTCGATTTCTTTTAATATTATGGGTGTATTCCCATATAGTAAATACAAGCTTGTTCATAGAAACGTCTTTAAGCTATTAAGTGTTCTTGTTGAAGTTTGAGTTTACTCTAGGAAGGATTATTTTGTATTTTTCTAAACAAAATTCCGTTAAATTAAACAATGGAGAAATCAAATACTACACAATGAAGGGCAATATAAAAAATGATTTGATTGTTTTGGAAAAAAAAACTGATTCGATTGTTTTGGGAACTTTAATTAACAATTAATGGATGTTAATTTTAAGTTTATGATTATTAATCAATTGTTATCCCCTTAAACAATAGAATGAGCTTTGTGTACTATGTACAAATAATTCTATTCGGTCACAATGCAACATTTTCAATCGCTATTGTGCGAATTATATTAATCAACAAATATAAAGACTTGAATTAGAATGCGATATTCTCAGGATAGAATTCTCTAGGAAGAGCCATTTGTGTGCATACTAAAGTACTGAATGTTTGTTGAGGGTTTTAACAGTAAGGAGATTAACGAAGAAGTTGTAGCACGGATTGAGATCGCTCTTTGTTAATATAGCTTTAATCATATTGAGAGTTTCACTAACGAGCACGTAAATAAATACATCCAGGCTTTCAAAGGAGAACAAGTTGAAATACGGAAAATCTCGATATTATCGAAAAGGAATACCATCTTTTTCCCGAAAAGGACTCGCACATTTTGTTCTCGTATTCTGCTTTGTCAAGAATAACGACGCAACCATCTTGGTACGCTTTGCTGTTGATCATTCCCACTGACTTGATGGCCTTATGGAAGTTCTGTAGGATCTGTAAATTAAAAATTCCCCCGAAGAGGGTGGAGTTTAGGGGAGGAAAGGTTAGTGGATAAGACTTCGGCACACTTATGTTTAATAGAGGGGTGGCTTGAGACCACAACTTCACAGCCAATGGCTAGCTCCACGAAATCGGTCGGAGAGAGTGGTATGGGTAGATTGAATTTTAGGCCTTTACTCAGGAAGTTCATATTGCCTCGCAGAATTTATGTGAGGATGGATTAAGGATCATGAAATTGATGGAGAGCGTTATCCCCTGGTATTTCCGAAAGTAGAATGTATGTAGCTAAACTACGAATCAGAATTTTTACGCAAATCATCATCCGTGATGAAAATAAAGATTGATTTTTTTCAGAAAAATATTACGTAAGAACGAAGGAAACTAAATTAGAGCATATAACCTTAGGACTTTGATGAGAAACAGGAAGTACGAGTACATCACTCCATTCCCGGTTCCATTTCATCAAACTTTCATCATCTTCAAAGCATCCATTTCAAAGAAAATTTTTACGTGAGATAACGCAAAGAAGTGAAGGTTAGAAACCCACTGAAAAGTGCCTGTACAAACACAAAACTTTACCCATATCAACCGAATAATAGTATTTATATCGTCTAAAAATTTAGGTATATAACAATCAAACGTGCTCATACATTTATCTAGTTCATTTGAGTCAAAAAAAGAATACAACGTGTTCTATTCTCTTCTATTTATATCACAGAGTCAGTCCCTGAGTGTACGAATAGGAATTCATGACCTTAATAAGGAAAATAACTTCTCATGCTTGATATATACTCGGTATTCAGTTGCAGGAAACAACTTCCGTATGCATGACAAAGGAACATCTATTGTTATTATTTTTACCTCTTCTATTGAAGTTCCTATTTCCAGTTTATTAACTTACTTGATGAGGCAATGGAATATTATCTCAATTCAGAAGGTTAAGGATCAGCTAATAGAATGTTATCTGTATATATTAATATAAAATTGTTGCCGATACTGTAATAGGAAAGCGAACGTGTAAATAACGAGTCGAAAATACAACATTAAAGGAAGAAAATTTTGGAATTTTGGTAACACAATCTAATATGTTTCTCATATTTGTCACAATCATTTTTTGTAAATGATTGAGGTTCAAAACTTACTATTTATTAATCGTAAATTAAGATGTCTGGTTCAAATCCTAAGTTTCTCTCATTCTCGAATTAATTTGGTTCAAATGTTAATTTTCTCTCATTCTCAAATTCCGTCTATAGTATTCACCTGATCAACAGGATTAAAGGACTAGTATTTTTAAGAAAATCAGAAATGAATCTTCGATCAAGTAACCATCGGCCAACTATCCACCAGTCACCGGCGAATTTCATCCAACAGCCCCGACTAAGCAGTGTACGATGTGCAGAAGCGGTGAGTACAAACTAGGCTTCTTCTTTATTTATTCATTTAAATTATAGTTCTTTCGACTTTACCTTCGGAAGTTCTTTGATCCGTTTGTTTAAGCCCGTTAACGTATAATTGTGTAGGATAATGTATTTTTCAAAAGTTTTTACCTTCAAATGTAGCCTTTCCCCTCGTAAAAAGTCGATTCACCTGATAACTTTATAGGAATCTCAGCATTTCCGTAGCTCATGTTTTACTACTTCTTAAACGCATTTCTCTCGTACTCTTATTGTCTCGTCCGGCCTACTAGGCGAATGTAAATCATACTGAGACTTCATTTTAAGTCTTTCTTACCTATTATATATACTCTTATGATTCAGTCTACTTTTTTGAGTTAAAAGCTGCGATTGATACGTTTATTTTCTTTGTTTAATAAAATTTCGGAATAGGCAAACTTAAAGTTACAAATACACGAACAGCGGGTAGTATTACATATTAATACAGCTTAGTCCCATTAGCAGTAGCATGTCTTCTTATCAGTACGCTCTGGTACGCCTTGTGTGTTATTCATGTCAGACAACTGCCTTCTTTAGGCGTAGGTCACCGAGTTCGATAGCACTATGACGAAAGCGCGGTCTTGGGTATCTTGGAATGTGCATTTCCCCGATACGGTGAAATGGGGAAGTCCTACTCCGAAGTGGTTCGCACTGCGGCGAAGACCGGGCTAACCCAGAGGGTTAACGCCGGGTGGTCTGTCAACAAGGCTCGGCTCAGTCCCGCTCATTATAGGTGGGCCACATCGTATCTGGAACCCAAAGCTAAGGGTGGTTGTACGGAACAGAGGAGCATCGAGGGCTGGTAAGGGGTGGTGCTAAAGCCTGTCCCTACTTGCAGTAGGTCCACTGCACTGTTCCAATCACTCAAATTGCTTACGTCCGTGAGTAGTGGTCTAGTATGTCGACGTCCACGACGTAGGTCTCCCTCATAGGTCAGAAAAGATTTTGAGTTCTTTTCAAGGCTCGAGGTTGTGCGTGCTCGGGAATCGTATGGAATTGGATTGAAGCTGTCCATTCCAGCATTGTGCTACGGATCGGCTGCGGCTTCCCCGTTTGGGAAATGATTGAGGGGCTAAACGTAATGCTGTGGGAGTTCTGCAAGGACGCGGGAGCCGACTTGGTTGACCTTAGGCTTGAAAGGCTTTTGTATGGATCTTGAGAAACGTAACTTACGCGATTCGTTGGGGATATCACAAAATTTGGGGAGGTAAAGAACAAGTGGATGCCCTTTTTATGATTGATTTGGTTTATTCTAATTTTTCTTGAATGTGAGGTTTTATAATTAAACTATCATCCTTTCATATTAATGTATGACCAAGTAGTGTAATATAATAAGTAATGACCATATATATTTACGTAAATAGCTTTAACATATGTTATAGAATTCCAAAAATGGTTATTAAATTTCTAATATCATTTACGTTTTTTCTTGACTATTGGAATCGATAATGATTGCGAAAGAGAAGACCGCTGTTAATTTGCTACCATTATTTTCTGGATAGTTACGGTGTTTGCAATAAATTTGTATACATTTCAATTATAAATACATTCTATTCAATTATAAATACATTGTATTCAATAGTAAATACATTGTATTCAATAGTAAAAACATTGTATTCAATTGTAAATACATTGTATTCAATTGTAAATACATTGTATTCAATTATAAATACATCTTAAGGATATCTTTAGCCAAATTCGTAATGGCAATTAAGGTGTCGTAGTGAAGATGTTTGACTTGAACATTCAAACAACCCATTTTCCGTTAATTGTAAATCGTACATTCATACTAGCGTGCATTTTTCTTCAATAACTTAGGAAAAAAGTCTTAAAACTCGCTATCGGTCGAAATTTTTCCCTTTAAAACCTTCATTAAATCCGAATTTCCGCAAATCTTGAGCGCAACAAAAATGACTTTATAGCTCCCTCTCCGTTAATTAAGTTTATTTCTGGGATTTGATTCTCTCCTCTTTGAGACGTCATCAAAGAGAGAACGAATGAATTACTTTGGTGGGAAAAATGGCGTCAATGGATCTCTCTCTCTCCCTGCGAATAAAACGCGTAGACGATACGATGTTTCTCTCGTAGATCGCTTTCGACACAGAAAACGTTCTGTTTATGGGAATCCCTTATAGCGTGCGAATAGGAACGATGGTTGTGTACAGCCTCAACTGGGCAAATGATGATGAGGTAAGCACTTTCTCCATTCCGAAGGTCAATTTTGTAGATATAGCCGTATTACCTCCATTACGTTAACCGGTCTTCTTTTTCGACGTGCTTTTATCGCCCAAGTACCTCTTAAGAGCGTCGGAAAAATCCCAGGGACCATATTCTTGCGGATATAAATATGATTGCTTTTGATAGTCTTTACGTATAAAGTTACGATGCGAGATGAATTAAGGGCCCTCATCCATAAGTACTAACGACTCAATTAATAGAGGGAAAATATTCGTTGTAATTAGGGATCACGTTATGTTTTTTCTGCAGTGCAGGTTTTGGGATTTACGTACGTTTTTCGTGTGATGGGATTATTATATATGTGTGTAGCGGTCTATAGTATATTACAATTATAATATTTGAATTGATATAAATATTATGACGAGCCAAGAGGATTTTAGAAATTTATATTAATTTGAATCTAATAGAACTCGCGTTATTTAATAGAGTATAAAGAAAATCTATAATGAATAAATAACTTGGTAATTTCCACAGATGTATAAACAATTATGGATACAAGATTCCAACATTCAAGTTATTTAACCATTATGTTACTCTTCCAACAAGTAACATTTAACCACATTAACTTTAAAGGAAAAGAACTCACGAAAATACAATATAATACGTTAAAGTCAAAATCACTTCAACAATGAATAAATGCTGTGAATAAAATTAATAAATTCCCTACTTGCGGGAGCTCTTTCCGACTTATTTTATTAGGATTATTAACTACTTTAATACTTTATTGCTAGTTGTGGATTTTTATTATACGAATTATCCTAATTCTTGCATTTATTATTCATAAGATTGTATTATGTAAGTATTATTGTTTGATGGGATATTGTATTAGAAGATAGGATTACTTAATTGAAAGACTTGATTCAGAGCATAATAAGGAGAAATATGGACTAAGAGAATATCCTAGGAAACTAATTTTCGGAGAACATATACGACGAGCCCCAAATATAGCCATCTTTCGTATAGATATTCATCATATTTAAGAGTCCTTAATTTGGTCAACAACTCCTAAAGCATTATTTTGACCCAACGGTGTGTTAAAACGAATAATTGTGGCCCCTTACATATACAAGGCATGCGAGGGAAAGAGGAACATTTCCGACTCGTTCATTAGATAGCATATCTCGAGATATACTTAATTGTGCTTCCAAAAGAGGTCCGATACAAATGATGCGGTTGCTTGGCAGTACGAGACAAAAAGGGAGGGGTCAGGTGAGGCCTTGAAGGATCGCTATAAAAAAGGGCTAAGAACGATAAATCACTCGGGTGAGAAGGTAGATTATGCTGAGAAAAGGGTGTAGAGGTAAAAGAAAACAATATAGGGCCTTAAATAATGGAAGAGAACGAGCCTAAAAGTTTAGCATTGAGAAGAAACAGAAACTGTTTGCAAAAGTACTGTATGATGTGTAAAATACATACGGTTTACTAATGTGAAGGGTCATGAACTCATATGATCCTACTTTAATAGCAATTGAAGAAGCGAAGACCTTTACTTATTTATCCTATAGATATGATGCTTAACATATCAGTTGTCTCAATACGTGTATATTTAATACTATAAGTTTCTAATAATATTATTATTATTAACAAATTGGACAAATGGACAAAATTCCTGATGAAAACCATTCTACAATTACTATTACATGCATTGATATGACTGAAGACAATATTAAATTATAATATAATATCACAACTATGTCCCATAAATGTCTAAACACATTACAGCACCTTGTAACAATAATTGGTCTTTTTAAATATTGCACTACATAAATTTCCGTCTAAACTCTTTAAATTAGAAAGTAATTTTAGTTAAGTTATATGGCTTTCGTAAACTCAAGATGATAAATAACTGAGCATTAACAAATAAGCTATTTATACTTAATCTACAAAATAAATATAATACTCTAAAGATTGATTCATTTTAAAATTAAACAACTTCTTTGTACGTAAATTATTAAAATAGAAGTTTTATAGTAACATTTGTAACTTAATAATAAAACATTGACTTCATATCGCATTCTTGTATAAGATAATGCCAAGCCATAAGCGTATTTTTGAGTAAGTTTAAAAGTTTATTAAGCAACAGAGAGTTCCGGTTTAAATTTAAGTATTAATAATGAAGTTCAAATACGACATATTTTCTTATTCATTATATTATATAAACGAGACGTTAATAATGAGAGATTGAATGATTAAAATTGAATTATTGCAAGCAATATATATTCATGCACGAATAGATAGAATTTACTCCCAAAATCTAAGTAATTTTATTCACTTTTCGTCCCTCTAGAAATTCAGATTCGAGAGTGGGAAAGAGCAAGTGTTAATTGCAAGCATTGGGTTCTCGGCCATGCTCTCGGGGGAGTTTTAAAAGGTCGATTTAGTGCCCGGAGGTTAATACCAAAGGGGGCCGCAAGTTCCGCCTATTTATACTCACGCCTCTCTTATTATTCCCTACCTTTTTTTACGCAGGGTATTTTCCGCGAAAGGACTTGGAGCTTGGATACGTATCAAAATTCCCATTTTTCTCGAATTTCCGTCCAACGTTTTGTCTTGTCACTCGTTCTCGAGGCGTTTTCTTAAAAGAGTTCTCTCGGATCATAAATTTAAGTTCTTTTTGATACGGGCCTGCGGAACATATTTCGCTGACACTTAGTAATTTGGAGAGTGTCAAAAATTATTGTCACGATGCCATTATAAGAAGGGAATATAAATCGTTTATATTCGCTTTTTTATGATCTCAAACTTTCATTTCGGAAGAGATTCACTTATGAATACGCCTCGGTAAGAAACTGTGAATAAGTAACTGCCAATTAAGAGTGGTGGAAAAAATAGGGAAATACTGTATAAAAAATGTTTTGAATCTCATTAAATATCAGTTGCGGAGTTGACGTGGAATGATGAATGACGATACAGTTCGACAGCTCCCTTATATTAAGTTAAAACAGAAGCAAAAGCGTATTTTAATGATTTAAAATTTGGGCTGAAGATAGGTTATAAGCCAGTTGGAGGTGTCAAAACTGTAAATGCAGTATATTTTTTCGCAACCATAGAATAAAAAATAATCTTAAATAATAGTAATTGAAGAAAACTCTTCCGGAAACTTTAAGGTAAAAACATTTTAAAAGTACATTTATTTTTGATGCTTTTAGTATTATCTGATTAAGTCTTTAACAGTAACATAGGAAATTGAATGAATTCATAACTTCATACATATATGCTATGGGAAATATGTTTCCTTGAATTAAAAAGAAATTAATTAGAATTGCTTTATAAATTTCCTAAATCAAAATAAGACAAGTTTAGACAAGATAAGGGTAGAAGATATAGGTATGTTTAATTTTTGTAAGTAAAAATCCATTAAATTTTTACGCATCTATTTAATAACGAATAAATAGGAACTCAAAGTATAATTTATTTCTTATCAGGTTTTGTTCTTCTCTCAGGACATGATTTACTATGGCAATAACAATCAGCGGTATTTTAGGAAATCTAATGGATATGGGTTACATTTAAAGATTAAAATAAACAATATTTAATATTATATATTTTTTAGATATTTATACGAGAGTGTATTTTAGGGTAATGTAATGAAAAAGACTTGGATAGTGAAATAATATCTCTGTCAAATTTTAAATTTAGCAGTAGGAATGAATCATAAATATTAAAATCATTAAATTTTAACAAAGAAAGCTTAAGGGCATGAATGTTATCGCTCTCGATTTACTATATACTTAAACCAGCAGAAAACACTCCAATATTATTAATTCAGCAGGATAATTACACTTCGAAAACCCTCTTGGAAACAACGCCTTTCGGAAAAGCCATCGAGTCAACTCTAACGCTTCCATAATCAACCAGCGACAGGGAAATCCTGCGTGAGTGGAAGAACTAAATGAAAAATATGAACTGTTGGTGATAATTTCTTGGAAAAGCGAAAAACGGTTGCGTATATATCCATCCCATTTAACGGAGCAAATAAATATAGCTTGCGAATGATATCGACTGGAAACATATCCTTTGATGTAGATGGGGGGAAGTACACCATGAAAAGGATTTTTCTCCATCCTCAATGATTGGGCAGTGAGTTCTTTGCCAGTTAACCCTTTGTGGTGTGCGAGGGAGGAATGACGTATACCTTGGACGTAGCGAATGACGTAGAAATATACAAATTTCATTTTGAGAGCTCTCTCTTCCGGTTAGATGGGCGGGAAAGTAAGATTGATATTACTATTGTACATTTACTCTCACTTGGAATTTTTCAAGGTTCAGTTCCCACTTTCTTTTAAATTTGAGATGATAAATGAAGTCTGGTTTTTGCGTCGATATTTTTGAAATATGGATCTATAACGTATTATAAATTTTCTCAAATATATTTTACGTCTTAAGTTTTGTATTCACTGTTTTTGTTGAAAGATAATCAATTCCTTATTAATTGAAATTCTCTTAAATCATCATCAAACGTTTGTTACCAATAGAAGAAGCGAATTAATTTTATTTTACGAGCCTTGAATCAGTTTTTATTATTGTGTTCGTGAGTTAAAAACTTATTATTTACACTAACATCATTGTACACCAAGATAGATGTAGCCATTTTATTTAATTGTGTGAAAAATAGCAACTTTAATCTTTTGATATACACACGTATTTCTCTAAAGATTTAAAAGTAATTATTTAAATTCTTTCTTTTAGAAACAAACACTTGAAATAAAAGAATATAGTCTCGTCTGTTTCAACTTCAACATTGCATTTTCTGCCGTTCAATTTGCGTTATAGTCTACCAATTTATTCCGTTCCCTCCTGTCCTCTATGAATCCCTAGCGGTATATGTGTTGTCTCTTTTTTGTTTTCTGGTTGCCAGGGGCGCTTCCTTATTTCGGAGATGCGACTTCAGAATAGGAGAAACTTTAGGATCAAATGCAACTTGAAACCTTACGCAAATGAGGTGAAGGAAGGAGTTGGTTAGGAAAGAAGATCGAATTCAGAACAATAAATATACAAATACAGAATACAGTATACGGAAACAGTGGACAGGCGAGTGTTAGTCCTTTTAATTGGAACAGTCTCACGTTTTATTATAATAGCCACCAATAAGTGAAAAAGAAATTATTAACAATGGAATTATTAAATTATATTCATAACCTTAATATAAATTTTTGGGGATCAATTTTGAAATTTTAGATTGAAACATGAAGAATAAAATTATATCATAAATAAATAAAGAAGAAATTACCAAAGTAAAATATCAATGAAAAATAAAAAATATCTTATGACTATGCGCACAATCAAAACACTGCAAAAGAAATTTTCAAAACACGAATTACATCCTGTCTTCATAAATGTAAAAAATTACTAACTTTCACAAAAATAACAAAGATAACTTCTCGAAAATATAAAAATAAGGCAGTTAAAATTACATGGGAAGGTTTCCGTAAGGCTTACGTTGGGAAAAGAAAATCATGATACGTTTTAATAGCTCATATTTTCAGAAGTAATTGATAATATAAAGTAAGGGTAGTCTACTATATCCAATAATGTAACATACATACATATATAAATAAGATTATAACCGTCCAATTATTATTATATAGATCATTTGTTTGAATCATGTAAATTATTTCATATATTCTAGATTAAATCCTGACGAACTAAATAATTCATAAAATATATCTTACACATACTATTTTTATTTTAATGTATATTTATTTTGCTATAACTTTCTCTTTGATCAAACAACTTCGTATATTCCTCGTAAAGAAATTTGGTGATATATCTTCGTTAAGCTCAGTAATATTTTGGAACTACAATAATCTTTAAGGATAAAATTCAGATTGAATGTTTGCGAATTGCATATTTTTAGCCAGACAGCGCCATAATTTTGCTGGAAGGAAAGGAAGGAAACGGTGTAAGGAATCAGTTCCTTTAATACCTCGAGATAGACTGGCACCATAATTGCTGCCACGCTATTACATTGCGGTCTGGAATCCGCACGAGAAGGATTTGATTTTGGAACTAGAGCGCGTACGACTAGGAGGGAGTGGTTACACCGAGGGAGACTACGGGTTCAACAGCACTGTATCAGATAGGATTTGATCTCTGGACTGGAATTCTTTTCGCGGTGGGGGAATCCACTCTTAAGCCCTGATATTTCGAGTAATTCCCTAGCCGTGACTTAGATGATAAAATACACGAGTGCAGTGTTTACGGGACGCAATTTTCGAGAGCATAATACATCGATATAATTCGTAAGATTACTGTCGGAATGAAGAGGTGTTATTATATATTTTTCTAGATGCTTAAAGAAGATGAATAGAGATGAATAGTTACAGAATAGGAATACTGAATCCTTCTTTCGTACCTCATTTGACGTTTGTTGAGGTATTTCTTATTATCTCGACATGTGAATGTTTTTGGACTATTTACGTAAAATTGTTCATCATTAAATATTTAATGGATAAGCGAAACTTGAAATAACTAATCGCCATGAGATCGTACAAAGGAATACCAGGTTCAAAAGAAGTAAAAAATATTACTGCTGGGATAAAGAAAATTAAATAGCAATAGCATACCTACTCAGAAAGTACCTGGACCTGGTACCTGGAAAGTAAGGACCTGGGTTCGAGTCCCAGTCATGTTGAGATTTTCCACTAGTTTAAACTTTGTTCTTTTGATATTACTGGTAGTCGAACCCGGGTCTAACACAATATAGTAGTAAAGTGGTTAGCATACATTCTTAGTTATTAAAGTACGTGGGTACGAGTCCTTTTAGTGTCGTTAATTTTGTACTTCCGTTTAAGATGCCATTTTTAAACGTAATTTGCATCGGGTCTTTCCGTAATACCACGTGTTCGTCCGGGGAACAACCTCAAGAGATATCGGTTCCCCATTATAGGGTTTCTCAATTCATCGAAGCATTTAAATGATTTTCTTATTCCATTTCGGAAGAAGGGGAAGGATCTTTTGAAGCGTCAAAAGACTATTAATTCTGCCGAGCGAAAGAGGGAAGAAGTTTTCAAATTCTTCAAGATGCCTTCTTTTTTCTCAAGAGAGAGAGTTGAGGTACGAATGCTGATCCTACTTGCGAGCATTTCTTCCCTTAGCATCCTCACCTCGATGGCACTCTGTATTCGTAAAATGACGTCGAAAAGTTTCCTCGCAACATTTAATGAGTTAAGTATAAAAAACATCCGCCAGGGGGCGTCCTTATCCGCTCATTCTTTAGTTCGTTCAGGCGACGAACTTCTTTGGCGCTGATGGAGGATTTTGAAGGTTTATTCGCTACGATTTTGTTTGTTGTTGTTATATATGATATTATAAATATTACTCGGTTAGGATGATAGTAAGCTTCTTTGATTTTTTTATTAGAAACATTTAAAAACAGCCAAGAAGGCCAATTAAATAGAACTTTAACAATGTCTTTAAATGAATTATTAACTATTACATATATATGTACATACACGTAGAACAATTATAATAAAAAGTTAAATATAAAATAATAAAATAGGAGCAACCGTCGATGAATAAGTAAAATTATATAGGATATTATACAATAAGTTTAATAGTAATATATTTGTTAAATTTTAAAGAATATTATAATAAAACTACATAAAATAATTCATTAGAATTTTTTATTCTAAGGTACAATATTAGATATAAAGAATTAAAATTATATATTCTCTATAGTCTAGCTTCTAAAATCATATATTTTCTTTGATTTTTATTACGTTTAAGAGAAAATAAATAACTAATACTATGAATAAATAAGGGAAATTTTTCAGGATTACTATAAATAGAATGAGACAGAAATATCCTCGAGAATGTATTTTAGAAAATCAATAAATTTCCTTATATTTTTAAATGAATAGACCATCAGTAGTATCTTCACTTCATACCCAACATTTCAGACATTATTCATTGTCGCAAATTTTAATTAAAACATATCTCCATTAATCCATTGAATGAGCAAAAGAATTCAGAGTAACCTCAAATTATAAATGACGAAGTAGGAAAAATTAAAATATTTTTTCGAATCCCACGGAGTAATCAAGTATGTTAATATTGGATACGGAGTCTGTACAGTTTTAATGAGTCTAGAGTTCAAAATTTTTCGTAGAAACTTAAAGATTACTCCATTTTCTTAACATCTCCTCGTAAAATGTAAATGAATTCACCGTTTAGTAAGTATTCGTAATTTATTCTGCGCTCCTCATCCCTTTTCTTGAGTCAAAAGTGTCCTCTTGAGGAAGGAATCTTTTACTATGAGCAGCGGTATATCCGCAAATAAAAAAAGGTCCTTCTTTAATTCTTTGATGGCTATCTCAAATTTAAAACGAAAGTTATTCCTTTCTGGGAAACTTTGTTGCATTAGAATAAGTAAGGTTGCAATTCACTCTATATAATAACTATCTAATAACTGTATAGTGTCTATATAATAACTCTATGATAACTACATAATAACCATATGATAACTATATAATAACCTTATAATAACTACATAATAACGATATGATAACTGTTAAATAACAACGTAGTAACTATATAATAACTATATAATGAGCATATAATAACTATATAATAACTATATAATAACTATATAATGACTATATAATAACTATATAATAACTATATAAAAACTGTACAATAACTAACTAATAACTGCAACTTTATCTCGTCTATATTTTTTTGGTTAATGAACTTTTGCGATATGTAGGAACTTAAATATATTTGTGTACACTAAACTACGAGTGTTATATGCGTGATAAGAATTAAACTTAAAAGTGAAGGTGTAGCAAAACTTAATTGTAAACTTGCTTCGATTTGAATTTAGCGTATATATTTAATCACAATATTAAAACTCTTTATTTGACTTTTAACTGACTATACATTCGTAAAAATATAATTCATGTTAATCCGTCGCTATAAGGTTGAGGGAACAGGTAGAAACGATTTATATATCACACAAGAAATTATAAAGCGATGACGTAAAATGTATCTTTTGGATTTACCATTTCTTCGTATTAATTTAAGATCATAGCAGTTTTAGTTTTAAAATAAGCATTGGGAACATTTGAAATATATTAGATTAAAATTAATGTAATAGTATTTTAAAAATGAATTTACCCTTAAAATTTATACATGCTGAATATATTAAGGCATAATTGAACTCCGAGTTATATATATATATATATATATATATATATATATATATATATATATATATATATATATATATATATATATATATATATATATATAGAGATGTACCTATAACATCTGCTGAGTATAAATTATAACCGAAAGTTGACTAATAAATTTTCTTTCGTTGATTGTATTGAAGGAATGTAAACAAAAATTAAATTTGATAAATATTATTAACGTGGCTTAGTAAGTTTATCACAGTCAAAGAAAACTAAACAAGATTAAAGGATAAATGAACAGGACTAGCGAAATAGTAGCGAGTATGTGAAAAATTAGAGCAGCAGAAGTTTCTTTTAGGAATTCCAGCGGATTTGGAAAAAATGAAAGGCTGTGAAAAAGGCTTTGAGGAGGCGAAGAGAAGAGAGGCGAGTTAATAAGGATTTGAGGATTTCTTAATCTCGAGTGAGATACTGAGAACCCGCTGAAGCCTACATTTTAAAATTAAAGGTTAAAGCAGACGTGTATTCTTTGAGGAAGAAATAAACAGTGATACTCTATGAAACTACTAACTCTCACGGCATAAATTGCTACTAATTCATACTAAATTTATACTTACCTTTATTAATTTCCATTTCATTCGTCGATAACAATCTATTTAAGGCATCTACCAATAATGAACTATTGACTCATTTCCCATTGATTAATATATATTAATAAGAGCATAGGCCCTAGAATGTTACCTTGTGCTACACCTAATATTAGTACTTTAAATATTCGATATAATGTTCAGTGGATAATAAATTGCTAGGAAACAAACTATTAAGTTACATTCACAATTAATAGACTATAATAGTACTTGAAGACTGACGGGAACCATATTTAAATTAGCATACATTTTACTTATAAAGTCATAAACTTATTATACTTAGCATAATACGCTGAAAATTTAAGGCGATTTGAAAAATTTTTCATGACACTATAAAAAGAGGAGAATAAATTTATATTTGTTCTTTTTTATTAATTTAAATTTATTTTGATGATTTTTTTCTTTTATAAAAATTTGTCTAGATATTTTTATCTGATAGTTCGTCTAACATATTGGCACCTGTGTATACCTTTAAATATATATATTATACATTCTCCTCTATGTTGTCCATTTGTCTAAATGTTCCTAACCTAATTCGTTTTGCATCTATCTCGAGTCTGCATACTTATTCAGGACGAATCTAACTGCTTTTCCCTGTATCTGTTTTTATTTTTCGGTTTAGAACCAATCTCATACGATTCCCTTAGGCATTTCCCGTATTCCCAGAAAAACCTAGCAAATAATTTTTGTGTAGCCTCTTATACTTTCTTATTTGATCTCCTAAACGTAAACACTTAGAAGTTTAAGAATTTTTTCGATTTATAAAACATTGTGCTACATATATTTACTCAATTTCTAATCTCTGAATTTTGTAATACTTTATTTTTACATAATTTTCAGTAAGCAATATTTTTTGCCTAGGCGATTTGCATGTTTATACTCGTACATAGTTCCTTTAAAATTTTTATGCTTACTTTTATTAATTTCCAGTTCATTTGTCAAAAACAATCTATGTAAGGCAATTCCTTAAAATTATTATTTATATTCATCTAGATAATAGTTATAATGAACAATTGATTTGTTTCCCGTCTAACGTATCTCCCGTCGATTAATAAATATAAAAAAGTGCATAGGCCCTAGCACGTTACCTTGAGCTAAACCTAATATTATTACTTTTGATATTCGATATACTGTACAGCAGATCAAATTGCTCATCAATCAACCAATTTCTATCTTCTATTTTCTTGTTCTTTCTTTGATGAAAGGAATCATCCATCCTTTTCTTCTTGTATATAACTTTATTCCGCAATAAACTTTGATGGTCGACAGCCTCAAAGGTATACTGTTACAAAAGTAGATTAATGAGAGAAACTCCATTATTAGAGAGGGATTATGTTTGAAAGCTAAAAGCTTTAGTTGGAAAAAATGCGTGGTTATATATTAGGGAACGAAAGGGAGTGAGTCATTCCTGAAAGAGCACTCAATATACATATTTAGTTCCCCCGCGAAAAGCTTGTGTATACTGCTTGTTTATGCACACGCGAGATGAATCGCATTAAAAACATCAATCGCGTAATTAAAAGTTACGTGAAAAGAATACAGAGTGCGTCCGAAATGGAAAGTTTATCTGCGAAGGGGAAGGTATGTTACAAGGGGAAAAAGTCGGGTTTGCTCCCTCGGGCAACGGAGAATGGTCGTGATTGAGACAAATGGGTGCGAAGAAGATGTCTCCCATTCGTCAATTATTACTCTAAAGCGCCTTAATGGATGATTCACAGCCGAAAGCATCGGTGCAGAGATCTACGCATCCGGGGAGAGGGGGCCGTAGATTTTGTAGCTAACGAAGTTTGTCTAGCCTACGGCCATATGTGAAATCGATTTTTATATTTATTCGCTTACTTTCTGTTGTTGTTTTTGCGGGTTAATTTTTTGGATTTTAACTAATATGTTTTTATATACGGATTATTAAGGCTAATAGAAAGGGAATGCGTGATAACATCTGGCTATAATAGGGTAGATATTATGTACTTTTACATTTACAGAAGTACCCTGCAAGCCGCGTGTCGGCGTGTGGCATGGGGTGTTTATACGTATTTAAGATATCGCGTAACGTATTTTATCCGATCATTATTGCATATCGGAAAGAAAGAACGTTTAAAACTATTCGTCCCAGCATCCATTTCTCGTATTTTACGCGCATTATCAGATCGCCCAAGTTAGCAGGATGGTCGCTATAGATTCATGAAAAACAGATTCAAGAAGGCTACAGTCCTAAAATTTCACCGAAATATTTCAAATAAATGTGATCATTTTACTCTATCCCATCAATTATCTCTGAGTTTGAAAATAGAAACCTTAATTACAATTCTCCTTATTTCTTTACGTAAAAAGTAAGAGCATCCGTATCATTGACGAATGTATAAATCTCGGGTTAAGGAACTTACTGAAAATGTCTGCATAAACATACTGGAAGTATGATACTATTCACTAATATCATTAAGATTTTGATTAGATGTTGGGTGCTCATAGCTCTCATATAGCCTAATATGTATATATATGTATAAATATACATTTTTATATCATTACGAAGTTCTGCATAGTTACTAGCTATTAAATACTGAACATAATATTACCGTAACATCATATTCATTAATTAGAATAATTACATATTATTATAATATAAATATACATAAGTCGTATTATAATTTATTATAAGTTTAAATATTTTTTAAGAATATACTCCTGTTCTCAAATAAAATATATGTGGGAAATAAGATTAGAAAGAAGTTCTTTCTCGAAACAGTAGATACGAAATAACTAAAATGGATCTATACACGTTAAAACTAATTAAGTATCAATCATTTATCCCTTCACTTCAATAGTTTTCGTTCATCGAATAATCGTAGAATAATGTCTTTATCTCAGCAAAACATTAGTTACATTTTTCATAAATCACGCGAACGTAAAAGGTTAAAAAATGGCTATATAGAGACGGTGTACTAAAAACGCCTCGGCACCGAGCGTCTCTCAGTTTAACGCGATATGAAGCGACGGCTGAAAGCGATCGCGCCAAAGCCCCTGTGGGCAAGACGTCCGAGAAAAGCCGCTCAATGTTTCTTGTCCGCCAAGTTTACTCTTATCGCCGCCTGTGAGACATTTGACGCCATCGGATCAAGCTGTGCGCCAGATAAGACAGTCTTCGTGCTCCAGGGCACTGTATCATCCATTGTAGTAATAACCCGAAATTTCTCGCGTACCCCCTAAGGCAGCACGTGTTCCACTTGTATCCTCTCTGTATATAAGGATCCTTTGGGGTATTCCTGAATCGGGAATGAACTCTCTTTTTATCCGTATCTCTCTCGTGTGGATTCTTCTTACGGAGCGCCCTTAATTCGAAGAAGAAAAACATTCTCCTTTGATATCCGCGAAGTGAATTGGAGGAGTACGTACTTGCGGGTTGCGCTTTCATTTAGTTCCAAGTTTTTGAAACTCTTTGATCTATCTCGCTTCTTAAACGGAGATGAAAAGTTTTGTGTCTGTGGGATTTTGTCGTGTGGGAGAAGGTCAGAATGCAAATGTCAAATGTCGCGGAAGATGTTCTGTTAGGGAATTTGCGGATAACTTCGATTAACTTCCGAGGTTGTCATTGGTTGTTGTTGCTAAGGTTACCTTCGTATTTTTTTCCCAATTTTTCTCTTGATTAGATTTAATTTTCGTTACATTTATCTTACATATTTCAAAAGAAAAAAATCCACCAAGTTTGTGACAAATTGAACAAAGAATTTGGAGCATATATCTAAATGAAAATTCAATAAGGAACAGTAAATTGATATCGTTATTCCGTTACGTTTGTTACCACGTATACGCAACTTCACTTTAGATACACAACTTGTCGGTTACTTTAAAAGCGAAGGAACACTTTTTAAAGTCTTATAAATAGTTGATAAATGATATAGTGTTTTTAGTTGTAGATATCCTTGAATTAAATTTTTAAAAACATAGAGCATAGGTTTTGGACGCCAGTTATCGATTATGGATTAATTTATTATTATATTATTTAGTTTGGGGAAAAAGGAAGCTTTGAAGGAATATTCCACTTCATGCAGTTATTCATTAAATGAAGAAATAAATAATTATATATTTATATATATTATTATAATACATTTCATAAATATCGCCAGATGTTACGTTTCCCAAGCGATCACTAACGTTCTCTATTCTGAACCTTCCTTTACCACCTTACCCGTAGATAATCGATTACATCTCGGTTTCATCTATCTTTCATTCAATTTTTTTCTTCTCCAAAACGCATTACTTTGATTAATAACATCTTCTAACTTGATGAATGGAAAAGACGAGCAGGATGTTTAGTACAAGACGAAGTAAAGTTTAACTTCGTCTCTATGAGTTTTAAAATGTACGATTAAATACTGACAGTATAAAACGGAGAATTAATGTTTCGTTCTTATTAATGACATTGATAGTATAATTGATGTAGAGTTTAGTGCTAGTTTATGTCTAAAATATTCTGTTTATAATGATTTTAGATCGATAACGAACGCGTTTAAGTTGATCATTCTACTTCTAAATTACTCCGCAGTATTATAGGAAGCAGAAGTTTATTCCGGTTCATCCCGTAAGCGATTAAATTTCATTTTCAATTTCTAGTTCCATATTTCTCTCGGTATAAGCGGAGTAAACCGAGGGAATGAGATTTTCGCAGAACACCCAAATTGAAACATTCTTCCTCGAACATGCTCTGTAATTTGAATACGAATTTTTCATGCTAATTGGTAGAGGCATATTTTGAGGCACTAGCGTAACGATAATTTGGCGCTCGTCTAAACGAAATACCGATTGCCTCTGGCGGAATTCTTACTCATAACACTTTCTTCGCACATGTTCGTTAAACATTCTGCAAGATCCATTTTGCACGGCCTAATTGCTTACGGAGCGGAGCTTCTCCGTTGATTCACACGCCCTCTAAGTGCTCTACGTCACAACGGCTGCCTGGAAACGAAACAAAAAGCGGGTAATAGAAAAGGGTTCATTATAAATGCCTTATGAAACGATAGAAGAAAAGAAGATTGTAGTACCAATTGGAGGGAGTTAATTCTCCGCCTTGTAAAGAACCAGTTAAGAAAGCTTTGATGATACGAGCCAGTATTTAATTAGTACAATTTTCCTAATTTTTAGCGTGTATGTACAACGAATTTACTTTAATGAGACTGAGTATTTTCGCAACGCAGTTGAGTCGTGTATAATTCAATCTAACGCTCCAAATCATATCGAATTAAAAATAGATCTATTTTACTACGGATTTATATCTTCGTAATTCGCAGCATCTGTTTTTCCTCACTCGGCCGAGAGCTGCTTGGTTACCTGCAAAAAGTTCCATTAACTGGAGATTAAAGCCCCAGAATTATCGTACTATCATTACGTATTCTGGGAATTTTCGCCCGAGATAGAGGATAGAGCTAAGTTCCAGTTTGCAAGAAACGGCCGTAATTTTTTTCTTCGGTGTTGTATTACTTATTATTCTATCGTGAGTTTTTTTTACAACGTAATCGGAACTATTAAGTCTTTTGTTTTTTTTTAGTTCACGGCTCCGCCGTTATTGAAACTTTTGATGCTGGTTTCCCTTTAATCGACGTATTCCATCATAGCGTTATAGATATCTGAAGTGTATGAGGATGAAAAATTACGGAGGAATTTATTTAAGTGTCTCTTTCCTGCGGCAATTTCCGAAATTTATTGTGATTACCCCGTGGCTGTATTATGCGGAAATGACGCAATTTGATCTCGCTGATGCTTCGTCTTCTGGCGTTAAGAGGGAGCTTAGATCGCACCAATAGTAGAGTGCCACTCATAGACTATTTGGCGGTCGAAAGACGTTCACTGGAATGGCAAACGAATGGGAAAAGGAAAGATGTAAGCGATGCGATGGGTTCTATTAAACGCATCCCTTTTGAGGATTTTTGGTTCAATCAAATGCGTGGTATGTAACGGAATTCGTAGTGGGAGTTTGTGAAGGATAATCTTAAAATTATGATTTTTTGTTGTCAGAATTTTGGCAGTCGAGAGCCTTAGAAAAGAAGTTTTTATAGATAAAATACATCATGGTTTTCTCTTTATCTTCATAGATTCTAACAGAATAATATAAAATATTTAGTGATATGCATTTAGTTAAACACATAGAATACTTCTTTTATATACATTTAGTTAAAAAAATATAAAACTTCCTTTATATATATTTAATTGAATACATATAATACTTACTCGGTCAACCACAAATATCCCTAGTAGTTAACGACTTACAGTTCAGATATATAGTTCATCATTATCCATAAATACATCGCTAATTTTCAAATTGAATGAATTAATTATCAAAAAGAAAGTAACTTATCTCAATTACATTTATACATCCACGATCAACCAAAAATTAAACACCATTTCAGTCTATAGTTCTCCAAGGTTTTCTTAAATATATCATATTTACGTTAGATTTGGGAGAAGAGGAAATATAGGCTTATGAATAGCGGAGCCATTGAATATCGTAAAGGAAGAATCGGGGATGGATTTTTAGAAGTCTCTGCCTGTGAGTTGGAGATATGACGATATTGCTCTCACTTGAGAGAAATTGTATTGCTGGAAAGTGAAGGAAGCAGGATTTTTCACACATTCTTTGCTTTCATTTTCCAATAAGTCGATATGATTATGGTATAGGCTTAATCTAACTCCCCAGCATGCGTAGAGAAATTCTATTACTTCCAACGAAAACAAGTGAAGGAATAGAAAAATTTGATTTGTCAGTGAGCCTATATTTCATTTTAGTAAGTCATTTTCATTTCTTACGATATGTCTTGTTTTTTAATGCTGTGAAAGTTTAATTACTTATATTCCTTGTTATTGTAATAGCTATTTAATATTTTAATTTCAAATAAACGGCCATACGTGAAAGGTAATGCTACACGGAATAAACCCAAGTAATAATGGACGTGAAATATCAGACAAGACCGGTACTAGTGGCCCAATTTCCCTATCAACCGGTCGTTTGGGCACTCGGTTACATTGAGTTATCACGCCGGAACTTTCAAATATGCCGTTAAGGCTTACTTAGTTGGCAAGGGTTGTTGTACTTTCGCTAAATGCCTACAAAGTTTCCTTAATGCAGTGTTTCAATCCTTCGGTATGATACTTGACTGGGGTAACTCGTGGGAGATGTGGGTTAAATTCTTCGTCCTGTCACACATTTTTCTTTTTCTTTTAATAATTTTAATGCATTTCTACAAAATATAAGAACTGGAAAATATTTTTCGTGAATTTTAAATGTTAAATAGTACACGAGCAAAAACGATCCATCAAATATAGACAATATTACCAATAATGATTTTATTGTTACATATTTTCCATAAAAGTAATGGAATTGTTTTCGTGCGACAATATAGATAGATAATGATAGCATCATTAAATAAATTTTTAAAGACTATCTTAGCATATGTAAGTAAAAATACCGATCATGCTATCTATATAAGATATCTATAAGGTGATCTATATAAACTATGTTTCACAATAATCTAATAGCAAGTCTGTTTTCGTCTTCTTTTTAATATTAAACGTCATAATTGTATTAACGAATACCAAATAACAATACGGCATGTAATATGAGCTTATTACACACTCACTAAAACTAGGATATATGAATAAGGCAATTATAATTCCATTTGGTTCCTATTAAGAAATCAGCTTCATCTACACTATTTTATACATCTATACTATTATTCATCTATACTATTTTATACACCCTGAAAGCATCCAATCTTCGTGTGGTAGGGGTTGAATAATCATGGCATATTTGTTATTTTCCCAAGGTATCGTAATTGCATATAGTTCACAGAGTGAATGAATTTCTTAATTGAATAGTCTGTAATAATAGCATCTATTTATCCTATTCTACGCTCATTACCGTATCGTACAAAATAGTATAGGATCGCATAATATCTACCACATCTTCCACAAACCTCTATCTCCAACTTTATCAACCAATCGCAGGATTGCACGAGGATATTGCAGAACACAATCCTCAGATTTCGCTTCAACTAGAGTTCCAATCTCCCAGCAGTGCCTCACGCTACTCTCATCTCTTCGAAAGGCCGATAGAGGTCATCTCATACGTAGATACAGACCTCGTACACACGAATAGCGATACGTTCACTCCGTTTGTCTCCCGCAACCATTTCCATCCGCATAAAATCACATATTTATCGCTCACAGTGTATTAGATTCTTGCCATCGATTCGTGCGTCTTTTGTTTCCTTTTTTTTTTGGCGGTCAGGTGCTACGGCCGCGCCCTCTTTTTTCGTAAAATATGGCTTACAGGTGCTCCCTCCTGTTTGTGGTTGGTGGTGCGGTCTCGGATTTTCTCTCCTCCGATAAAAATGGAAGGCAAAACTTTTCGCACCGTTTCCTTTGTGGTTTCATTCGGAGCTTTTTCTGTTTAGAAGTTTGGGTAGTTGAGACCGAAGCACTTTTGAGCGACGGAAGCGTTGCTTAGGAAACCATCAGTGGTTTCATATATTCTCTTTGTAACTGCTGTATGATAATGTAGAGGTTTCAGGGCTTTTATGTTACGACGTGAGATAATTCTAGATGAGTTTGTCAGATTTTCGTATCGCAGGTGAGAGAGACAACGTGAAGGGGTACGTTTTTACGAAACGGGATGTATATGTAATTACGTACGACGCTAGCTTTGTTTTGTATTTTTCACAATAGTGAGCGTTTGATCAAAAACCACAGCTCAAATATTAGCCACAATACTGCTTAAATCTGTCTACACAAATACGTAAGCCCTGCATTCCATCCATATCCATAAACTTCTCTTTTAAATTGTGGCTGAAATGAGTTTCCTTTTTGATAGAACGTAAGATAATACATTCCAATTTACGATTACGAATGATAATGACGTCTTTTTTCCACTGCCAAGCTTTCTCTTCTTTGAGCTCAAATGAGTAGATTAAGACAAATCTGTATCTTTTTTAAAGTTCACTCTCAGTTGTGCTAATTAGGAACGATGAAATGATTCTGAAACGAGAGAATGTGAAGGGTAGTACAAATGCTGTAGGGACGATACTGAATCTGAGTTGAAAAATCCATTTGTTTATTCAATGAATTTTTCATGGCTGAATTAAATGTTAAAACAGGATTAAAGATCTTTAAGGAGATTTTAGCTTTGTTGTATCAGTACGGGCAACTAAAATGCCTGTTTATATAGAAGTAATAATATAAATAACAAAAATATTAAGTCTGGAATCCAGGCACACTGCTTTTCAGATAGTTATATTTACCAACTTTCACCAAACTATACTGGTGAAGAATAAGCTAGAAAAGCTAATTGTTTACCTGAATATTCTATATTAAATTGATAAATGTTGTAGAGATAATGTGTGTAATTAGACAATTGACAAAGGTAAATATATTAGCAAGCATTCATTTGAAGACAGGAAACCAGTATTGAAAAGAAATAGAAAATAAGATGCGAGATATTATAGGATAGTCTACAACGTATTAGATGAGATTAAATATTCGGCTACAATCATCGTCACGATAGAAGATTTTAATAAAACCACTAATCGCTAGATAACGTAAAACACATTTCCTTAAATAAAAACAACATACCCAAATTCCCTTGCGTTGCTACGAAACCTGCTGTTACCTCCTTGTTTACTCGGAACACATTTACATTTCATTCCGCGAAATCTCGTATTTGACATTGGTGAAAAGAATCCGGGAAAAAAAGCATTCCCTTTCTGGTCAAGTGTGATTCATCGTCCCATTAGGGAAAAATCCGGCTATTAATTGATCACGGTTGCATCGGACTCCGTACTCAGGACTTCTCCGCTGATATTCTTGCCGATCATTTATTTTCGTGCGCAAAAATGTCCCCCATAATTGGTTAAAAAGTCTCAAAGTGTTGCGCTAATTAATGAGGATGGATCTGTTGACCCTCGATAAAGAATACAAAGAGAATGGCAGTTTGAAGGGAAAGTACGAAAAGATTAGCCTTTGATTGGAGGGGGAATATCCGACACATTACGTTAAAGAGACAGAATAAGAATGCGTTACTATGGGTACTATGGACTTATAAATACTACACAGTTGTAAGCTATAGTCAACTATTTAGGGTGGTTAAACCTCATTACATTTCGTGTACAGAAATATGAGGTCTTTTAAACTAAAGCAGTGCGCTTATTTATATTTAATAACGCCTGTTTACGTGTAAATATATACTCGTATCTCCTGTATTTAAAATTATCCTATTCTCACAAATGAAATTCTTCCGTATATAAATTTGATGTTTGATGAATAGCATTCCTTGATACTTTTATATTTAACTGTGCTGAGATTTTTAATTATATGGTTCATTCGACTTAACAAATTCATCGAAAAGATAAGACAAACAAAAATCCACAAAAAATGTGGAATATGTAATTAAATAATTAAATCAAAACTATAGGAAATTGTAATATTAATTTGACTTGGACATCTTCTATAAAACTTTCGGAACGGTTTCTTTTCAAGGTAAATTAATAATTGAAGAATATTAATTTTAGAATACAAGAGCTTCCATTTTTTATTATATAATGAATATTTAATGAATTTCTGACTCATTAAATTTGTTTATTCGTAATTTTAATGGAGTAGAATATTGCTTTTCAAAGTTTTGGTCGTATTTTTAATTAGAAAAAGGTTGCGAAAATAATTTTTGGAGTAATTTGGAAGAATTAATTGGAAACTTTGTTTTGCTATAATTAAAAAAACTATTAGATATCTTAAATTTAAAAATAGGATAAAAAGAGGATATTTTAAACCGAAAATATTGATGGAGAATTGTTAAAAATTGTTAAAGATTTTAAAACAATAGGGTAGGATAGCCACAAAACCACTTATTGGGAGGGAAAATTCTATTCTCATTAGCAAATTTTTCTGTTAAAATCCATTCTATACATAAGTGGTAAAAATATAAACTCACTCATGTTATCGGTTTCTAATATTTATAAATGAATCTACATGACTTGCAACCTTACAAGTTTAAATCTTAATACTGTAAGAGTACTAGATATCCGTATTTCGTAAGTACGTATTCTTTGAAGAAATCGGAGCTCGTGATTGTATTTCATTTAAAACAACGAAGGTTTACTTTTAATTCTCTAAGAATGGATAGGGGTCAGATATAAGATGACGTTTTATTATTATATTTACTTTTTTAAAATAATCTTGTGGAATTCAACTATAATTGCTCAATTTGGCGAGTGATTTAGAGATTATTCATGATATAATGTATAATAATTAATTTCTGATGATATTAAATAATATTGATCCAATCTTTCCTTAAGTAATTATCGAAAGGAGATTTTTAACACGTTTCTGAAGTATTTTAATGTGCTAACACGTATATAATAGGCATTCTTTTGTTTCATATACGAATATCGTTTCCTTTAATGAAAGCTATACAACTCACGATGTGGTAATCTTTCTCAATTAGATTTCAATGCACTCTTAATTCCTCTCCATGGTCAATACACCATTCCAGTGGATGTGGAGGACCTCCTTTTATCCAAAGCGGTCGAAACAGGAATGAGAATCGACTAGGAAGTCCGGCAAGAAAGTGGATAGGAAATTGGAATGACGTGGAGGGGAAATTCGATGACAAGTTAAAGCAGAGATAAAAGGGACAAAATGCATTATTTTGGGTAAAAGGATGGAGAGTTTCGTATCACTTTTCTGTTATATGAGGGGCTTCCGTCCCTTTTTATAGGAAACGGCCCGGGCGACGCGCATCACGTCAAAATATTTTATTGCAATTTGAGGACTATTGTTCGACCGCCTCCATTTACAACTTCCTCTGTCAACAGCGCGACTCGAGCGCCTCTAGCGGCAACTTTCAGAAGTGCGATAGGCCGAAAACGTTTTTGCAATTAAACGCGAAATAAAAGAGAAAAAGGTAGCGTGTGGAGTCGTTTCTTCTTTTTTTTTTATTTTCGAAACAGTTTTGATTCGAAATCGCTTTTTAAAAACGGGCCGTTTTGTCCCACTCGTTAAAGTACCTCTCGGGGAAAGCATTAAGCCTAAAAATGAACACTCTGGTTATCCGATGGCGTGAATTCTCGTCTCTTTCTGAATGACTTTTCAGCCGGCTGTAGATAGCTTTAACATGACGGCTGTTTAGTCTTTACTGTCGAATGTGTACGGGAGAAGTTCTATACATGTCTCATCCTTCAATATCGAAAAAGAAAAACCTCTGTGTATATCGTCAATGCAATTTTGTTTATTTTTTTCGCATTTGGATTTCAACGTATACTTTTTTGCGACAGTCTTTTGTTACTTTGTATAGCCCTCCTTGTAAATTCTAGAATATGTAGCTTGTTGATGATAGGATGTATCTTTCAAGATCTATGGATATATATGTACCTATTGCAGTTTCTTTTTTTATTAAAACGTTATTTTCAGATTGATATTGACAGGATTAACTGGAAGAGGAGACTTTTCAGTCCAAATATCTCCCTTTATAAACACGTTTAATTATTATATGAATTTATGTATTATTTTATCAATGGAATTCATATCCTTTTAACTACCGTATTGAAGAATGAATGGGTAATTTACTTTTTAAGTGAACTGAATGGTATTTTCAAGAGGTATTACTTTAGATCTTGCTTGAAATTTAGGGCTTAAGAAATATCTATCAAATAATGTAAAGTAAAACTAATTTATTAAAAAATTAAGCATGTAATTTATATTCCGTCGATCTCAGAATTCTCACCCAGGTATTACTATTTTGTTTTTCCTTTTTATTTACGAGTATAGCCTTCAGTGTTCCACTCTTCTTTCTTCTCTACACTATTTTCATTATTTCTGAATTAAAAACCCAAGATTCACTTCCATAGTTTTGTATACTCATGGCACATTTACCTTCTGCTTCATTTATTCTTGATTTGAGGATATATGCTTTCCTTCCAATGACGCATAACAGCTTAATTCCTTATTTTCCTCTTTGCTTTTCGTTAATACTCGATAAACTTTACGATAAATACGTCAGGTACCAAAGTATATTCAAATCATCTATAATTTTCCTAATACACATTACTATTAGTCGTTATAGACTCATTCAATAAAATAATTACTGATGATTGCATTGTTTTGTGTATCATTCATGACCTAAATTATACTAATTGAATAATGAAGGCTAAAAACGTACACAGCTTGCTGAATTGTGATTAATAGACCATTCTGTACTTTTAACACAACGGGATGGTCGGATACGAATTAATGTAAATCATAATCCTATTTTAAAGTACAAGGTAGAATTCCTTTTACAGAACGATGTCATATAGCAATAAATAGTAACGTTCGAACAATGTCATACCCATTGATGACCATCGAGTTGAATATTGTGATGTATCCTCTTTGTCATTTGAAAGAATCGGCATTTTGACTCAACTGGGTTTGACGTGGTGGAAAATCATTCGACTCCGTCGTTTCGTAAAATATGATGAAACGTTTTCATTTTATTTGAGAGCTACAATCTATGATGCGACCTTTTATTATTGAATTGAAATGTATCAATTATCATTAATATTTTTTTTAAATTGAGAGTTATAATATGTTGTAAAATAGGGGAATAATTGGATTTTATAAGAATTTGTAGCACTTAAACTTATGATAATTTCAAAAAAAATTGAGTTCTTTGCTAAAATCTGTATAGAGTACTTTGGAAGTAGTCTGTAAATTTATACTTTTGTTACCATCATATGAGGATAAGTTGAGTTCGATATGTACATTTACAACCAAAGATTCTTATTTTGAAATAACTTCTTTCACTTCGTTTTCAACGGAGAACTATTTATTAAGTTAATTTAATTTTATTCGTCATAATTTTTTCAGTTATCAATTATTGATCTTCTTGCCCTAGTCTTAATTTTTGTAGATATCTTTAACGAATATTTTCTACATTATATCAGGGATATTATTCTATACAAGTGAAAAATATTATAATGCGCATGAAAACTTATGGCCAGATAATTATTTAGAGTTTGTTATCCCGACAGTGATGGATAAGACAGTAATAGCAAAGTCAGATTACGAGGGATATTTCCAGCAACAATGAAATTATTTGTTTATTATGTTAAGTCATCCTCATCCCGTAATGTGATGAAGTTAACTCTGCGTTAAACATCATACCGCTAGAAATAAATACAGGTAATGATGGAAGTGACAGACATCTGTCAGGGATTCGGTAATCGGTAATCGAAACCGTATACCGTAATTAAGGTTCGTTGTCAATTTAGTCAATCTAGTTAGAAGATTGATGCCACGCCGTTAAAGGATACTTAGAATAGCAGATATACATGTAGTAGGTATTGGTATCCATTAACTTGTGTATCCTTAAGGATAGTCTAACCCACAACACGATTGTATCACCTGTACGTCTACGTGTCAGGGGCAAAATCCAATAGTTCGGAATTAGATGACTATGCAACGCCAATACTTTTAAAGATCCCTTAACCTTGTATCTGAAAGTTCGGAGAAGATAAATAGATTTCAAATATTACATAGTAAATAAGGAGAACCAGGTTCGAGTGCTGGTCCTACTAGACTTATTTTTCACCATTATTCTTCGGGTTGTTAACAATCTAAGATGACATTCTAGAAGTATATCTGTACGATACACGATAGAAAGATATAAAAAATAATAATTATTTTGAATCCTCCAGTATTATGATGGCAAGTTCTTTGTTTATTTTAATTTAATAATTTTTTAATCAAATTTACAAACTGTACTCCAAATTTTTCTTTCGTCAACTCAATGTACTTTGGAAACACCAAGTTGATACCGATTCAGATTTATACGTGAACTTGTATTATAATTTCTAGAAATATACAGATATATTAAAGCTTTAGTCTGTGCTCGCCCCGCAGGATGAAAACTTAAAGAATCGTCATGATTCTCAACAAAAGATAGTTTGCGAAATTTTTCTTTCCATATCTTTTCCTTAGCTCCATATCCAGACAATACCAAAGAGATATTAAAGTGCCTCGTGTAACGAGATGTACAACTTAATACTTTCCGTTTCCTTGGATACTAACAAAAAATATTTAATTAAAACGTCTTACACAAAAAGTCCACTGTTCTGTTCGCAAGAGAGAGAGCAAGACTGTGTGTTGTAATCGGAACATCAAACATTTAAGGCCACGAGAGATTAGCAGATGCCTTAAGGGAACGGCCTTTGAAAGAGGAAAAGGGATAAGAGAAGAAAAATGGAGAGGCACAATATCTGCACCACAATAATAGGAGAAGAAAAGTTTAGATAAAATAAGGAGCACAAGAAAAGAGAGGAAAGTTTCATAAAAGATAGTAGCATGAGAAGGCAAAGGAATCTTTCTCGAGATGAAGAAGAAGAAAACCGAATTTTTTTATTTATTACGTTAAAACTCATCAAAAAGCTCGTGAGGTTGAAAAAAGATATTTCAGTACATTATATTTAGTATATCAATGAAATAATTCGATTTTTTCTAAGGGTAATTTTAAAGTTATGGCAGTTAAATGAAATAGACGCTTTTATTCTATTATAGTAGTTTATTATATTAATATTTATTTCGCAATAGTATGTGATAATATCTTTTACGTGAACGGTGAAAATACGAAAACAAATTCGTAAAATTTTGAGACAAAATACTTTAAGAACATAATATATCCAGACAAGAGATTGGAATAGGAATAAAACTAATGTAAACAATGATAAAGTATAGTTCTTTTGTTGCTTATAATTGAGCAATTTTAATAATACATCTCCAGATACACCTGTTAAGGACAACTAATAATAACTAATATTAGTATTATACTATTACCAATAGAAGTATAGAAAGAAAACAGAATCAATGAACTAAATAGAAAGATGGCTATGGATAGAGTTCGTTCGGATAGAGCTAACGCATTTACGAATAAAGTATACCCATAGAACAGCAAGGAAGTTTATCTATTATCATATAAAAATTATTGTAAAAAATACAAACACAAACAATAAGAACAACATTACATTTTCCTTTAGAATCCAGTTACATTGTAATACAATTTTTGGGGCAAAAACAACGATAACTTTTTTTGACTACGGCAACTTATCTCAAAGGACTACTTAAACTTATCTAATTCTTTCTAAGAATGATTTTCGTAGAGTTATAGTTAACTTTATTCAGGCATATCTTTTAAAATACTAATATAATATAAGTAGAATTATAGCTTGCTATATTACGTTCCGAAATTAGCCTCATATATCATTTAATTGATATGGAAATGGGGATATTCGGATAATACGCTCTCCGGAGAAAACGAACGTACTTTGAGAGGAAATAACCTTAACGGAAGAAGGGCAGAGATAAGAAGGCAAGAAAGAGGTATAGGAAATTGGGTGAGAAATATAAATGGCTGGAGGAGGAAATTGTCTAAATGATGGCAAAAGATCGGGGTCAGAGTTCGGACAGCGGGGTTTTTAATGCAGTGGGAACGATGAGAAAGGAGAGTTTGGGAAGATTGCCTCATGAAAGAACGCGATTACATGATACGTGCGATAGGGAGGCGGGATTCTCGGAAAAGGGGGAAGAATGGATGGGAACCAAATCTCGATTGTACGAACGGGGCTTACGAGGAATTCCTCCTTCAGTCCGCACATAAATTTTAACGTTTACGCGAACGGAAGTGAGGCTCAAAGCGAAGTTGCGTGTGCGACTTCGTATCATACGGAAAATAAATTTTTAAACTTTAGAAGTTTGAGACGAAAAATAGATCGACTTTTGTTCTGCCAATCCTTTCTTTAAGTGCCTAATTAATCTCCTAGTTTAGATGAAATGGCGAAGTAGTTTGTAGAAATAGAAAAAAAGAAATTTTTTTACTGGAAAGTATATTTAACTTTACGTAAAGTAGGGTGATATTTAGTATTATTAAGTTTTACATGCCTTTTTACTCCTACAACAACTTTTAAGTTTTAAAAAGATGGGATCTAATACTGTCAATACCTTTTTAAGTTAATGAGAAGCTAAATACGTTTATTAATATATTCCTTCACTTATGTGGTGTTTTATTTTAATTGGCTCGATTTTTAATGATATCAGGGACGTTCTATTTAGAGTGAGGAGAGTTACAGTAAAGATACTTTAATGTATTGTCGCATTGTTAAGTTCGTGTATTACTTAATTATTGTCTTCGTCAGTCATATTTTTTAATCTAACACTAGATTTAATAAACAAATCTCTCTTTCCTTCATTTCTACACCATTCTTTGTCTTTTTTCCCTTTAAACTCGATTTTATCGTTGTTTCATCTATCATTTGATCTTGCCCTCCGTTTCTTCACATTTCTTGCCATTCAGTTCACAACTGGACCTACTAACACCCAACTGTCGTCTATTCATCTCGTCACATGACCTTCTCACATACATTACAGTGATCTCACCATTTCAATGAAGCCAGCAACTCCTATCACAGTACCAACCCATACGTTGCGTTTCCTATTCCTTATTGTAATCCAGCGGCTTTCGTTCTTAGTCCTATCTTTCGTTTTATTCTTGAAGTTAGTTCTTCTGCGTTTGTTGTGAAGAGAACTATACCATCGGGTATTGGTGATTGATGTTTCATTTCCTTCTGTATTCGATGTGGAATTGCGTGTCATAGGTGATGGTTATGCTTACGTACCACTTCGTGTTTACTTGCCTCACGAATTTGACATTGATGCATTATGGGAAGATAATAGTATTCGTTGATTGAAAAAAGTTATTTGAGGAGCAGTCACGTTTCTGGATGTCAAAATTCTTTTTTCCGTAGTTTTACATGGAAGGTATAGATCTACATCTGATCCATATTCTTCAATTTATATTTCCTATCCGTCTACAATTATGACAGCATTAGAATGATTAATTACTCTAGTTGTGAAATCCATGAACTTGTCTTCAAATTACTATAATCCGTACATTTAATTATCTTAATTAATTGCTTTGGTTAAGGTTACTTTGTGCACTAGAATTTCCCATTTTGTCAACAATTCTTAAAATTAGAAAGCATATATTTACGAATTAGATATGTCAATTTTTATGCGGAATCATTCTTAAATATCGGGTATATATTTAAACATGTATCAACCATTTTTACCGATCTATAAATTAGTGTTTTAACGCAGATCTATCATTGAATTGTTATTGAGGTATAAATGAACGTATTTCCACATTTTCTATTATTTTGATACGAAATTACGAAATAATTTGTCAATATGAAGCTGAATCTTTAATCGGAGATTCTATTCCCAAATAGTTTAGATTTAAGTGTGAAAAAACTAAAGAGATTTTTAGGAGGATTTAGAAAATCGACGGCGTCCACAATCTGTTGAAAGAAAGAACGTGAATATAACTATGTTTCATTGTGAACAGTGGATACAACGACAGTGTATTTCATCTAAGCGCGTCGTCTTCCCCATGGTCTCCAGATTTATGGGAGATGAGTATAAGCATTTATGACTCCCATAACTGTACGAAAACGAGTCCCACGAGATTGGGTTTCTCTCCTCCACTCCTTTCGAATGAATTGGGGCAAAATATTCCCTTGAAATTGATACTTATACGTTTAAATTATTTACGTATTAGAATTAAATACTGGCGTTGTAGCATTAACTTTGTTTATCACTAATATCCGTTATGTATTTACGTATTGTTTTAGCTTTTTAGTTATCAATGTGTGTATGGATTAAATACTACCAGCAGATATACCAACACATTATTGTCATTATATATCAAAAATACGAAAGATTTATCTATATAGCAATATAATATTAAATTTCATTATTTACTGGTAAATAAATTTAATTTATTGAGCATAGCAAGTGATCATTTTGTGAAACCAAACTCTTTTCCTGCTATGGATAAGTAAAAAAATTATGAATCAAAATGGGTAATTGTAGACCTTACGAAATTTATAATGATAATAAAAATTATAATAAGTCTACAATATAATTAAAATTGTAAAAAACAATATCATAGCAATAACCAAAAAATTAACAATATTTGTATGGAAAACAATATCATATTAAGTTTACATATTAATATACAATATACAACATAAATAATAATATACAATACAATGTCTTAGGATCAGCAAAACAACGAAGGACTAATTAATCAAGTCATTTACATCGTTTGTTACATAGTATACTTTAGTTTTCATTACATAGTCGAGTAAGATTATAATATATATAATTCTGAAATTAATTTTATTATTTATGAATAAATATCTCATTTTGCTTCACTAAATATAACTTTAGCGAACCCTAATGCCTCTCTCTTCTTTAATGTTTCATTTATTGAATTATCATCACTATATATTAGTTTCATTATCACGATCTAATTGATGGTTGTATCTCAATTAAAACCCAAAATTTCTCAAAAACCCCTTTTCATCCCTACGACGTTTCGAAACACGCACAGAAATAAAAGCGTTAAATTTGGGTCGATTTCATTCGCGATAACGATAACTCGCAATAAATCACACAGCAAATGGAAAAACGAGATACGACCGATTCGATTCATTCTCGGAGATAAGTAAAATGCACAGAAGAGATATGGACTTTTTCTTCCTAAACTACATTCGGAATTTGGGATTTGAGAATTTGATTCCCGGAAATATATATAAATCTCGAACGGGGATTTTCTTGCCGAGAGACGTTCTGACACATCTTGCGCGAAGCGTTTCTTTCACACTTCCTCCTTTTGATCTAACACTTTTCTCTGCAGAAGAACGCCACCCCATTCTTACCACTTTCATCCTCAAACTCTTTACAAGACAAACTTCTTATCTTGGATACTTGTCTCCCTCTCTTCCAATTCTGCATTCCACTCCCTGCCTGTCTTCCTCTTCAAAACAGTTCCCGAGGATCTCTCCTCTTCTTCTCTTTTCTTTCACGTAATAAGATATATTATTTTTCAACGGTGAGAAGGCTTTTTCTTTCGGGGGGTCGAAACCTTTCCATGTTCCGCGAAAGAAAGCAAACACTACCAACCCAATCGATATTTCGTAGCATGAATCATACGCTATCAAAAGGGGATGAGAGATCCGCGTCGTATACTCAGCCTATGTTCGTATTACGGTTGGGAGAATAGCTCTCGCGAAAATGTTACATTTATTCACCCTCCGTGTACGCCATTCACATATCGCATGCGAAGTAGCTCATTGCCAGACGGTGTGCCTGACGCGTTCCCCATATAGGTTGTGTGCATTACATAAAGCCATTCTGTGTTCTTCATCCTTGCATCTCCTTTCTTATATAAGTTGAAAAAATTTTGTCGAGAAAGACGTATGGATTTTGATCTATTCACGCTAGGATGGCTCGAGACGCTGTTCGAAATTGGATTTTATCTTCGCTCGGTCCTAGTAAAAACCTTTTGAGAAAATTTTGAGAACGTGGTAACTTCCACAACATTTTATTCTCGTAACCAATTTTGGATCTGGAGGCTGTTTTTTGTTTGTTCGTAATATCTTGTCTAGATCTGAGGTCTAGTGTAATAATTTCCGACAACCATTGGCCTGAATTTGTATAAAAATCAAATCGTTAAGGAGAATATTAATTTTGAATAGAATTGAATTATTAAATGAATTCACGTATCCAAGAATAACTACAATAGGAAGGCTATAAACGTTTACTGAGCTTTTAATCGATGGCATTTTATTCTTCATTCTTCTCAGCTGTTGTTATCATAATGTTTTAGTGATATCAATGTGAGAAGGCGTGAATTCGTGGAATGCTATAGTATCAGAAAAATTAGGATTAGAATACGTCAAATTTTTATCCTTCTTCTGTTATATTTGTTATGCAATTCTTTTTATTTACTCTCTTTGCTGCTTGATATAGTTTATTAAAAATCAGAATAACATAGCACATGCCGCCAGTATTTGTCCATCAAGTATGATTGAAATTACTTCACGTACTTATACGTAAATATTATTATTTGTAAATTATGTCCAAATGAGTGATTTTTTACTAGTGGAATCGTAAATGAATTGAATAAATTTTATTTCGTTTAATTTTCATTTGTTTACCATCATTCACGTCTTTATATTTTGATATACTCATTGTCACGTGAAAAAGAATAGTTCATTTCTACCAAGAAAATGTCGTTTTTATAGGGTTTAAATAAAGAAAAGTTTAACTAAAATAAGTATATTTTATGCAAGAATTCATCGTAAAAATAACTTATGCTGATCTAATCTTCTTTATATGTAAAATATAAAAAGAAATCTGTCTAAAAACATCGCGCGAATTTTAAGTCTACTGTAGGATTCTGCGAAAGACAATGTGGCGGCATACTTGTGAATTTAGAACAGTTCATCTGGTTTAACAAGTTATGGCAGAACTCGATCTCGAGAAGGTAATTCCTGAAGGGTTGTCATGGAAACCAAGGAAAAGAGATGCTAATTTCGGCGCGATACGCATTGCATTCCGTAAGTTCTTCGAATGACAAATTAATAAATTACACGGCATTCCTTCTCCTCCCGCGTTACTCCTCAGAGGTTAATATTCGAAACCACAGGATGTTGAGATAGAATGTCAATACAGGGAAACTGTTGCTTTGATTCTCATCGTTTAGAAAATAAGGGGGCGAAATTCCTTAGCTAAAACTTTGATTATTAATGAAGCCATATTCAGTGGATTATCTTAATAGTGGAGTCAAATCTTTCTGAATGTATCGTAAACCACTTTTCCTTCTGAACTTACTGCTCATCTCAAAAATTTATTATCATTAAAAAGGATTGAAGTGCTGAATATAATTTGAATAATATATACATCTGAAAAGTATTAATTGAAACTTTGATGGCATTTTTTTATTTATTTAGTTTTAGAGCTACTAATAGGCACCAGGACAGCTAGTAGCTCTCTTTTCAGGAGGACAAATACAATGATCTGCCTAGTCGAGAGGGAAACCCCCTAAAACCTCCCGAAGGGAGGTAAAATTTTCGCCCGAACAGGGACTTGAACCCTGGACCCTCAGATTAAAAGTCTGATGCTCTACCGACTGAGCTACCCGGGCTCGTAGGGTGTTGATAGGTCCATCAAAATCAAAATGCGGGTATACTGTCTTAGATATTTTATTATTATTTTTGAAAAACTGGACAACATGTAAGATGTGGGAAAGTGAGCCGTGTGGTAGCGTCATACCTATATACAAAATTACGTATCACAGCCATTGAATAACGTGAAAATATTTCAAAAGAAAACTTTTAGATGCTATTTTAATATAAGGAAATTAAATTGATTAAGGTAACTATTTCCATTCCAAGATATTTGTACGATTGATACCTTTTAAACATATAATCATAGAGTATGTAAATATTAAGTAATAAAAATATCATACTGCATCATACTAAATAATCATAATTTATATTTTCTGTTCACCCACATTATTTACTTAAAAGATCCCATATTTTAATATGCAGGAATTAATAGAAAATACTTAATTACATATCCATTATTCAAATCCTCTATTCTTTGAAGCATTAATCTCTGGTTACAGCTGATGATTAAGCCTTTTCTATCATATATTATACTATACATTTCCTTGGGAACATCTCGAGTAAGAAGGAGTTAAGTGTTGTACCACCTTCTAAAAATGATTTGTTCTGTTTTGCTGTAATTAACACTCCCACGTACCTGCACCCTCCTGCTCTTTATTCTCACAAATAGCACCCACAAATCTCGCGGAATGCCTTGCCGGGTATTAGCAGTAATGAGCTTAAGTTAAAGCATCCCAACGCTTACTTTCTCGTTTAAGTTTACGGAAAATTTCGCTCAGTCGTCATCCACCACATTCTCGTACGTTCTCAAATTTAGCCGAATATCAAATACGAACTGTATGACGTCTGAGTGACGTATGGAAAGTCGCTTTTTGACCTGCTCATATCTTCCAACTTGACAAGCATTAGTTTTCGACATGCTACTCTGAAAAGTTGTAGCAGGTATTCACGAATCGAGTTTTTCCGTACGCGCTCCCAGTATGTGTAGGCAGGTGATGAAGTTATAAAGTTGGGAGAAGGTGCAAGGTGAAAAGAATTACGCGATTAAAAGTGGTGAAGCTAAGGTAAGGTAAGGAAGGTAAAGGCTGATTTTGACAATTGATTCAAGAGACGTGATACTGTTCGGGGAAGTTCAGGCTTCTGGTTGGATTTGGTGTTTACTTATTGGTATGGGTGAATATTTTGCTACTGTCAGTGTGATTTTTATTCGAAACATTTTTTACGCCGAGGTTTACAAATATATACGAAATGATGAAAGTTTAGTCGTGTATATTGATTCTTCTGCTAGTAGGCATTAGGTAAAAGAGATCGTTTACAAAATACGACGCTAATTTTAATAAAAAATTAAGTTTTCTTCGGATTATATATTTTTTTAAAGGGAGTATTGCCAGCAAATTAAAATAAAAATAGTTAGAGGACATATTGGTTGTGAAATATAATCGTTGGATCCAAAAATATTATGTTTTTTTTCAGTATTCTGCTTAAATGTATGCTCATAGAAAATTATGCGTATTGTACGTATAAAATGATTTTAGACCTAAATTTCAATATATTATTCAATAAAGTTTAAACGAAAGGAAAAGTTAGCGTTTCCAGGCAGATATATAGTGGAGGACCTGGGTTCGAGTCCCAGTCATGTCCCTAATTTTTCACATTTTATCTTCCTTAGTATTCAAATAACACGAACTCAACATGCGATGTTTTTTTCATACATCTCTAATCTTGTACGACTCCAAAGTCTGATTATGATGTTTAGGTAAAAAAGTCTCATTTCCCGCAATTATTAACAATTTAAAATTATCTTTCGTTTTTTGCAACACTTATTACAATCACGAAAAGGATTTATCATTTCGAACCCCACGGCGTCGCTTAAATACACTCAGTTTTAGAACTTAAGAGACCTGGAATAAGGTGGTTAAGAGGTTAGATCAAGATAACACACCCCCAATGAGGGATCGAAAACCTTCCCTCCCCTGTTCTTTCTCTCTCTCGTGCCCTTTTCCATCTACTCTTATCTCAGTTCGCGGTTGCGAAATCACTCTCCCTTCCCATCCTTCCTTCTTTTTAAAACCTTTCCCATAAAGATCCATCTCCTATGCACTCCAAACACGCATCCTATCACCCATAGACTTCATCGCAATACCGACCGCCCCCCATTATCTACTCTATTTCATTTGCGAATTACATCAGTTAACTCCGTTCATTTTTTTTTGTTATTCTCGCATCCGCTTTTTAACGGATTTGCTCGTTGTGGCAACATCGGCGTTATCTCGTTCGAGAACCCCTTTCGCCGAAGGGAAACTTGGGAAAAAATAACGAATTCTCATCTGCCTCCTCCTGAGGTTGTCAATTATTCTGCGGAGAATCTTCTTATCTAGGCCGCGTCTTCTTATCAGGATTAACTTTTCTCCTCTGGCAGCTCGCATCCCCGCTCGACGATTTGTATGAATAATTTAAAACCATAAAACTCGCCGATATTGGTTTCCTTGATCTAGCTTTCCGTACGGGAGGACGTTTACGTTTTGGTCACGTGATTGTTGGTGATGTTGTTCTTTGAATGTTGTTGATGTTTATAATTCTGTGCATAAACTTAACTGAATCTGGCTAGGTATTGTGGTTAATCATGATGGAAAGATTTACATAGAAATGCTTCGTACTTTATCCACAAAAAATACTTTAAATAGCATTTATTAAAACACAACCGGTTTCAACGAATGATCGTCCAGATGGAATTAGAAAATGACGTCCATTGGTCGAAACCGGTCGTGTTTTTTATTTATTAATTTTTAAAAATTTTGCTTTTAAAGTGCGAAGTATTTTTATATTAAAATCTTTCAATTATGTACACGTTGAAAGGTAAGATATTAGGCGATTCTAAATGATTCAACTCGGTTCAAATCTTAGTAGGTGTGATATTAAACATAGATTACTAAAGATAAAATGACGTCCGACATTTATCTAGACTATCCTAAGATTATTGAAGTATCATAATTATCGTAAATTATTTAAAATCTAATACCCGTGTAGGCCAGCCTAAGTTATGTTACATTTTATGATACTCTCTTTGCCACACTGCTGCTAAGTATTTGATTATGTCTCTATCACATTTACAAACTTCTTCTTGCTCTTTAAAAAAGTAACTATTACTAAATTTTATTGACGTGCACTTGATATGTTTTATATCGTCTACTTTGTAGCTGTAAGCACAATTATTGCATATGCAAATGATTATGGGAAGAAACTTATTTATCTTTAATATAATAAGATACGAATGAATTACATCCCGTAGCATTCCTTTTTTGAGCACGTTTGAATTAAATTCTGTTTCGAATGATCAGTATTTTTAAGTATTACTAAGGCTTACAAAAGTAAAGTACAGCATAACGTTTTATGTGCGTTCAATTAATGATTCAGATAAACAAATCAAAAATTTTGAGTCGATCTTATAGATTTGGGAACGAGTATCTTTTATCAGTTTTAATTTTAAAAAAAATGTCCTCAGAATGTGAATTTAAATAAAAGAACATTTCTTTTGTTGTCATAGAACAACCTTTTATAGTGCTGTTACAAAATAAAACTATTCTTTTTAGTAGATTATGATAGATGCTCGTGATACTTAGAAATATCCTCAAAACATTGTATATAATACATCTTATTATATATCGTACACTCCTTATTCTTGAGTAAGAGGAATGATTTAGTATTTTTACGACACACGATGGCACACATAAGAACATGGAATATCTTAGCATGGTTTAATATCACCAAAAAATGTCGCGGTTTGATAAATTGCGAAGCTTTCACTGACGAGGAAAGAATGATGTCTTAGAGGAGAAATGAATCTCAGCGTTCGGAGGTTGCCTGGGATTCGCGGAAATGTTACGCATTAAATTTAAGTGATGTAGTTTTACCTTCTGTCATTTGTTCCACTTGCCGTGGCAGCGTTAGGGAATTCCGAGATGATAAACGACTAGATATCCATATTCGTCTTTACTTCGTCTCGAGGTAAGACAGTGCACGGGAAAGGAAATGATGGAACAAATGTCTGTAATCTACGTGTGATAGCTATGAACATCAGTGTAAAGGCATCTGTACCATCATTTGCATGGAAATGCGATGCAGCTATTAACTAACTCCCTAAGAGAATTTTAGAAATGTTTACTACGTTCTGGTAACTAATAACACATAACTGATATACTTAAATAATTCTATCAATTTCCCTTTTATCCTTTCTTCAAATTTTTCATAGGGTTTAGATATTTTATCTCCTAATATATGCTATGAAGGCTAATGATCCATTAGGGATTTTCCAAATGATAACTCTGTTTGATAGTTGTAGGTATACTCTAAGTGATCATAGCGAAATTTAGAGGAAATACTTCTATCCATTCTACTATTTAAAATATCAAAACTGAAGCTAAGAAGAGGTTCTAGGAAAGAAAAATTATTCAAATGTCATTATTGTGATAATGACTTTGTTTAGGAGATTGTCTTATTTACATGAATAATCTACAAATCTTAGTACGGAGTGTGGCAGTGGGTTTTGATGCACTTAATTACAAAACATATATGTTGTTTGCGAATCTAATGATATTCTTCTCTCTTCTCATCAGTATATTCTATTAAATTTTAATTTTATATTTCTTCTACAGTAATTGTTTATAAGACATACACAGGTTATCGTTATCTATCTACCATAATGTGAATAATTGATTATTTTTCCTTTCTTTCGTCCATCATTCAATTATGAAGTCGTAGACTCTATAAAAGTTTTTAAAAGATGTGAATAAATTTAAATGTTAAAAATAATGAATGTATTAAATTCTTGTTTTCTGTATCGTAATAGATGAGAATTTTTAAAAGTATTACTATATTGATTTTATCTCCAATATCACTAAATACATCGATAATATTTTTGAATCCTTAATGGAACAAATATCAGTGAGATAAACTCGTATACTTCAATGCTAGCGGGAATCCATATTTCTTTATTTATCCCTTAATGGTACTCGAAGTATGACAATCGATTGCAACACCTCATAACACTAAATATTCAGCGTGACTTCCATTATCCTTTCCATAAATGAAAGCACTCTTTCTATTAATGAGAATGTCATAACAAACCTTTTCATCTTCTAGTGATAGATTTAGTGGATAAGATCTACCCGATAATCACGATTGAGTTCGACATAGATAGGTCTTTATATCGACTCCCTAGAGTACCTAGAAGTAAAACTACTATTAATAACTTTAACGTGTAGTGCTGCCACGAATTCCGGGTATTTAATCTTTAATATGTTGAATATACTATATGTTTGGACTGTTTCACAATCTTAATTTATTATTACATCGCCATACATATATAACTATACATTTGGACTGTTTCATACTCTTTATTCATTATTACATAGCCAACATGAAGAATTAGAAATGGCAAAGACAGCTTTAGTACGTAAAATCAATAGACCGATGCTCAACGTGTAAAATACGCTCCCTTTCAGACAGCGAAACAATTTTAAGAGAGAGAAGGTTACCTTGGAAACGTGGAAACTGTAACTGTTTACAGTAATAATACAGATTAAATGTGATGTTAAAGCTATACGTAAGCGTAGTTAGTTTCATATCTGAAATTCGGAGAACAAAATACGCGAGCACTGAATCTATATCGTTTTCATCGGAAATAAACGAAACACGTTAATCGGTCAGAAAGCGATTGGGCAAAGTCAAATATAAAATGAAAGGAGCGGTGGGCATACAACGGTCCGAACGATAACTTAAGTTCTTAGGAAAACAAAGCCTCCCACGTCAGAGGTGGTCAGGGCATCCGTCAGAAAGATATATATAAAATGGGGATAACAGATCTGTCGGCCATAAAATAAGCCAAACGTCACAGCCACTTTGGGAAGCGTAAATCCCTCCTTTCTTCGAAAGAATCCCATCGGAATCCCCAAACGGATACTATTTAGACATTTGCATATCGAACTGGATTAAAGGTTTCGTCCGTAGAAAATAAAGTTGGGAATAACATCTTTCCAATTTTGAATATATGTGTGTACACATCCACTCCTCAAACCTAAATCCTCTTTAGGTTGGATCATGATAGACCGATAACAGTACCTGTCTTGAATTTAGCTTTTGGCTTTTTTTTCTGGGATAGGAAAATGTTATTAATGAGTTCGGGGTTTATGTATGCTTTCCTTTGAATTTCAGCTAATGCATACTTTTGCATTTATGCGTTTATCCACTGAAGTTCTCATAGATTCTTAAAATAATAAAATGAAGTATAATTCAACATACATCTAAGTTTCACCCATAGTCATGAGTGGAATATAATTCTGCAAATTAATAAATATATATATATAGCCATAACGTAATTAAAGCTCTGCATTCTATTGTTAATAAATATCCTTTGGCTGGTAAAAGTAGCTTAGGGATATTAAATACGAGATTTATCAGGAATTTCGCTTTCAGACATTATGCATAGGTTAAATTTATTTCAACTATAGTATGGTTTGTTCTTCCAATGCTTTTGAAAATATTTCACCAAAGAAACGATATGTGGATGGATATCTGTTTCTTCCTGGACTTTTTAAGGTTAATTGTCAAATTCTTAACTAATTTAATGCATTACGTCCATAATTAAATCATACCGTTTCATTTCACAGTATCTCAGTACAAAAAGTATAATTAACTTTAAATTATATAGAGGCATAATATTCCTTCATACACTTCAAAAGCTAGGACATACTGTAAATCTCACATTATATCCCAAACATTATAAAGATCAGGGAGATGAAGTACTTAGCTAAAAACTATAAATTAATTTTATTTCTTCCTCTAACTTTGTCATACTTTCCTTCGAATGAAAAGATGTTCCTCAAAAAACAGGTTCTATATTATAAATATTTCTCATAATTTGGTTCAATTGTGAAATTAATAAGAATTATCTTTACTTATTATTTCTTTTACTTACTATTTATATACTTATTAAGTTTTTGATTTACATAACATTTTACGCGGAGCGATTCCAATTTTTCGTAAACCGAATTCGAACTGTTTATTGTTAAAGAAATAAAAGCCTTGAAATCTGATAGACTATATAGTCCTTTTTTATAGAAATATTAAGAATAACTCACGGGTGCCACAGTTCGTGAACACAGTTATCGAAAAACCTAAAACACATCAGTCAATTCCCAACCACCCCGCATGCACCATCAATCGTTTTTGGAACCTTTTGATTTACGCCTCGGGATCGTGACTGCGTAATCGGCGAATGAGGAAGTGTAGAAAATTAAAGCTTATAAATGAAATTCCCTTCTTCGCTTAAGTTAGCTGAAACGGAAACCGAGTCTCCTTCACTCGCAAGAGCTCTTTTACACTCCGATAAATTTTCTTCGTTTTTCGCTCAAAACATTCCCCTTTTCCTCATTTTACCTTCCCCATATAAAAAAACTCATCCCCATCCCCGTCTCTTTTGAACCCTTTTTCAGAATTCTCTTCTCGTCACGCATAGCGCCGCTCCATCATCACCTAATTAACTCCTTAGAACACCCGCTGCTCCCATATATTGAGCCATTATACTTTATAATTCACTGCTGGAAACATCTCCTTTTTTTTCTTTTTTTTTAATAATTAATTTCGCGGATCCTGAGTTTTTCAAGACTCGCACGCGCTCTATATTTTACGTGTCCTTTCTTCCAAAACGCATTAATTCTTCGGGAAAAGTTTTCTTTGGAGGATTCAACGGAAGGGTTTCAAGAATAGGCCTTGATTTTCATTCTCGTTAGAGCTTTTTTTTTAAAAGTATTACGGTGCCCAAGGAAATAGGGTTTTGTTGCCATGATACGGTGAGAGCATAAACGTTTTTACGTTCGAAGTTTTTTTGGGGATATCGTCAATTTTTTAAACTGCTCGTGGATAAGTATGCAGCGAAATGAGTAGTTTGTTTTGAAACGATATTTCTGCGACAGTGGGAGCAAAAATTTCACTTCCTTGTCGTCTCAAGAGTGCGAAGCTAAACAGAGAAGAATATTAACGTCCTTTCGTGATAAATTAAGAAGTTTAAGGGAAGTTTCTCGTCCGATACGTATTATTACAGTGCCTAACTGCTTATGTAGTAACAATGGGAGTTGAGTTTTTTTAATAAATGCTAAGATAATAATTCTAGTTTTAATCAAATTATATAGGATTACGATATAGCCATTCAACTCGATGAAAAGTAACCCATTGTTAAAATATTTACTAAAAATCAAAGTAAATTACCAACTTCGACTATTTCAAATTGAGAAACTATTCTTATCTCATTCAGTACATACCTCTGTTTCATATCTGACGAGGAACTTGAGTTTCAATTACTCGTCTCTCCAGGCGATACAGTCGTGTTGAAGTTTATCCTGGGCGTTTCCCTGAAATGTAGGTACCTCTCCGTATAAACCTTTTTGTCGAGAAGCTTTTCCTCAATATCTTTCATTATTTTAGAATATTATTTTTTAACTTTTGCGTGTTATCCCTATTAGATGAGTTGTTATAGAAAGAACACAAATAACAAGCCAGTTTCAGAAGAAACAATACGCCGACATAAATTGAGAAATTCCGATGAATTTTTACATGAAATTAAAAACAAATTCACGAAGATAAACGATATATGTTCTGACAACATGAAAGAATAATGTTGCAAAGTAAGGAGGAAACATTCTTATAAACTTTTCTCCTTATTGATTTGAGGAAATAACCAAATGGAACAAAAAGTTCGATTGTAACGGACCTTAAATAAAGACATTTATAATGCTTATTGAATTATATGTGTAACGTATTTGGTATTCATTGTGCTTCTGAAAATTTTAGTTTATCTTGCAATGGATTTGATTATTTTGTATTTAAAAACGTAATTGAGACTTATAATCTTGAATTTTATAGTATTATAAAAGAGCTGTTTTGGTTAGATAAAAGAGAAGCTATTTTTTCTGACATAAGCATTATACGTAACAATAATAATTATTATTATCTAAAAATAATTAATGAACGATAGATTTAAGCCTTTCGCTGAAAAATCAATACTTACCTATTTCATTTGTCAAAGGGACTACTAATAGAGTAATAAATTATATAGGTGAAACAATTTTTTTAATATAGTAAAGGAATAAGAAATTTCTTATCAAAGTGAACTTTGAGTAAATAGCAAAGTTTCACGCGGAATTTCAGGCATCACGTAACGAGCAACCGAAAATTATAAAGCAAATGTGTAATCTAAACTTCAACGATCATTCCATTTGAATCTAAAAATTAAAAGAACATTTAAGGTTTTATATTATTAAAAACTTTTCAGCACAGTTCGTAAATTAAAATTTTTACATAAAAATTTTAAGCAAATTATGAGAGGTAACCCAAAAATGTCTAGCAATACGAAAGTTTTAAAGCATATAGTTTTTTAGTGTTGAGCTATTTGTACAGAACAACAAGATAGTTCCACTTTTATGCTATATTAGCGTAATTCCAACACCCTTCCAAAACTAAAAACGGTTGGTTGAGCCGTCCATCGCAATAATTTATCAGAGTGTATCTTTCTATTCATCGAGCAATTAAATCTCCTTCCAAATAACCCAATGGCATCGGACGGACCAACAGACGTTCGTGGAGGGGGAGCATTCGGATGTTTTGAGATAACACACACGCCATTGTGAAGGGGAAATGGGAAGAGACACACGACACATAAATTGTGCCAGTGTTGCTTTCTGCCGGTTAAACCGATTAGGGCGCGTTGTTTTTTGGAGATTTTATTTGTGGATTGTTTCAGCCCCTCTATAACTTTCCATCGCGTTTCGGCTATGAGCGTTGCCATCGTGATAAACAGTAACTCTATGCTAATGGGTCACTGTTTGGAGATCTATTTTATATGGCTTCGTGTGAGCTTTAAAGACAACCTCCCTTCGCATGTCACCGGCCTCTTAAATATAGGAACCTCGGAATAACCGTGCAATGGGTCACAGTAATCCTCTATTCGCAAATGAAAAGAATAGATATGAATCGATGTTGAGCTGTTCCTAATTCGTCTATTCTTCTTCTAACTTCTCTAGCTAAAATCATAAAACAAGCTGTTTCTAATTTGTCTATTCTAAAATTTTCTAGCTAAAGTCCTCAAACAGAAGTAGCATTAGAATAGATACAAGATCTAGTTTCGGCGTTCATTTTTTTTAACTTCAATTTATTACTTTCTCAAATATTACCATCTTAACTCCTACTTATAAACCTTAAAGTTCTCTTGCATATTAATTTATAAAACGAACCTTAAATAAGTTGTGATCTATTTCAATATTAGGCTGAACATAATAGATATCACATCTGAGTTTCTTGTATATTAATTTATGAAACGAATCTTAACTATATAGTGTTCTCTTTCAATGTTGGGCTAAACATAATAGATAACACTTCTGGATTTTTTTCAAGGAACCTTTCACGTATTTTTAATTAGTATCTATGGATAAATCTTTCATAAAACGTTTATTAGTATACTTTATCTAATTGATCAAAAAATACATATGGAAGCGAATATTTTACTATTCAGCTTACAAATTTTGCCTTTACACTTTTGGTTTTTTTTGATTGCAAGTACTTTTTGGCTTTTAAAATGCAATCTTCTTTCGTATGACGACTCCTTTGTAATTTAGCAACTCTTGCATTGAATAATAGCTGTTCTACAATTTTTATTAGGCAATCATTTAATCAATATATGATATGTATATATTTTTGACGCTATAATGATGAAATCTTCTGTTACAGATAAAAAATGCAACATTAAAATTACTGTAACCTTTAAGTAGAACTAAAAGAATAATATTTGTATTCGATATATTTTAGATCGAAAAGTAAAACTTCGTAACATTTTATATATTAATATTATATATTTAAAGAATTTTTTAATTGAGAATTGAGAATGCACACTTAAGAAAAATTCTGGTATAAAATTGCTCGAACTATTTCATGGAACGTAACTTTAAAATTATATAGACGAGTATATAGAAAGTGTAAGTAATTACATAGAGCGTATAGCGGAGAAATTTACGGCTTTGAAACATCTCATTCGAACTACAACTTCGGGCTCCTCGTAGCATCCCATAGAGGACAGGTACAACATTATGTGAAAGTAATATATGGCCCAATTGTAGCGATCTTGAATAAGAGCATGGGAAGATAGCTGGCGAAAGGTGAAAGGGCCGGGTTGTCGGCTAAATAGGCTATAGGGTGAGGTGTCGATACAGGGTAGGCGTATGAAGTAGCAGTGATTTGCTCCCAGTGTCACCATGGCGTTGTTCAAGGTGATGTATGAATGTTCTCAAAGGGTCAGAGGTAGTTTGATGGACAAGATTGGTGACGCGGCTGTATCCGTGTTCTTCACAGCACCCAAGTCCAAAATTAAATCCGTAACAATCAGTAGCAGCTGCAGCACAACGACACAAGAGGGTGCGCTATTATATATTAACCCTTCCCAAAGGTGCCATATGTGTACACAGCCTTAGAAATCTGAAATGCTGAGGAAGGGTCTAAGAAAGATTGATATCGGTCCTGTAAGCCTAAAGATCTTCGAAGTTTACTTCGGAAGGTACTGTTGCTGTGGTAGGGTACTAATCAATCACTCTTCCGGGATTGGTACATTAACTGTAGAAGGTGCGTTTAAAATAATTGAAATATTTGTTCTAAATAAGTTAAGTAAGACCTTTCAAATTACTGTATGGAAAATTATACTGATTTGATTTTATTTAAAATTAAAATGTTATATATATATATATATATATATCATTTTTCTCAAAATATGTCAAAATTAGATAGGAAATTGACTATGAATAGCTCTATTTTATTTATTTCCCATATTATTTATATCCCATATAGCCAAGTTATTCAATTCTAAAAGGCCGAGTAAAAGTGATGTAGTAGTAAATTTGTTTATCCTGAAGTTATAGCTAATGTCCATGGGGCATAATATCTTTTTCCTATTATAACAGGATTTGAAGAAGTAATACTTAAAAGAAAAGATGATTTTTATCATTAATTTTTCATATTTAAACTTATAATCGAGAAAATGTTAATGTACTTGTAAACTTATGTATATTAAATTATATTTACTTTCTATTTCAAATGCTGTCGTGAAAGTAAACCTTTGTTTTAATCTAAAATGCGATTTTTTTATTAATTAAAAGGTATAAGATGAAGCTTTACCTCAATGATAAGATAATGTAGTGCGTAGATAATTTTGGAAGTATGTGTACAAATACATTGTGCTCAGTGACATAAAGGAAAGTAGAAGTAAGGAATTAGGGTATAAGAAATGGAAAGGTATTATTCCCAGGATTTAACAGACGTAAAAAAAGTCTGACGGGACCAGCATTTCAACCCAGATCTCCGGTCTCTGTTCTAGCTGTTTAATTAATAAATAAAAACTACCTTAGAATATTAAACGAAACTACGAAATCCACATGATAAAATTAACTAGATTAAAATTGAAAGAGAAAGGTAAACAGCTGTCAGTTACGTATGAGACAGACCTATTAAGGAAGATAGCGCCACAAAAAAATATTAGAAATTCTTGACTAACAATTACCAGGAAAGAAGGGAAATATCAACAGGTTAATGAGAATTGTTCGAGTAAATTCCGCGGGTGTAGCATAGAAGGAGATAAATATCAGATCGGAGAAACCAAATTTATTTACTGCTACTTTTTCACGAGGATTAAAGAAAGTCTGGAACTAACGGAAAATTCAATTCGAAAATGCCTGTTAAGTATACATTTTACTTCACGATTAGTTGACCTATCTAAAACTTTATGATTTATAGTAAATGTTATTGTTATCGTGAATATATCTCTTCGTGAATGAATTACCTTCTTACGTAAAATTACATCCAATCGTACACGCCCCGTAACTTTTCATTCATAAAGATACCAGTTGCTGAAAAACTCACTCCTGCACGGTTGCAGTTGAATAAGGGCATTAATTTATTCTCGGGACGTTGAATAATATAAGAGAGAGCTGAAAAAAATCAAAAATCTCGAAACGCATTAATATATTTCTCAGCGATTTCCATGGCGACAGCAATAACATCCTCTCTTCGTAACTTTTTGTCGATCCACATGAGGGCGCTATTTATTCGTGCGATTAAAGACGGCTGAAGAAAAGGGTACGAGAGATAAGAAAACAAACACGAGAAAAAGTGTCGAATGCAGCGCCACACCTTTGTCCACGGTTGCCAAAAGCGGCTCTCGTCATGCGATGTGCCCACCCTTTGTGCTTGAAAAATTAATGTATATAAATCAAGTAAATGGAGGATGTCCGTGCCCACGAAAGCTTCTCTTCGCACGTATTAGAAAAAACTCGCGTAATAAATACTTTGTTTCGCTGAATTGCTAAATATACAGACTAATTTTCTATGAAGTGAGCAATCATAAAGTAACAAAATATCAGCAGGAAATGTATTTTATTATTTCAAATTTTTCTCTCTAAAACGATCATAAATATGGCTGTTAAAGCTCCTACGAGATTAGCTCAAGTATTCGACGGAATGTAAAGGATGAAAGAGACGTTTTTCCCAAAGAGGGAAATTTCTTTGTTTCCATATGTGATATAAGATACTTATTATACGTATTATATTATATAAGATAATATATGGTACCTGTCACACGCTCGCTTAAGTAGATGTAGAGAAGATAACCGAGTTATATTAATGTAGTGGTCTAAAAATAGAGTTGCGATCTAATACGGAGTTATCCGGGGATATTTTATGTTTGATTACAGTTTGACTTGAGTTACTTATGAATAAATGATATCTAATAGTTCATGCGTACTTTAATTAAACAATATTCTATTGCATTCTAAAATTAATCGATAACTAATATTTTTAAATGTAATGGATAATGGAAATATCGAATATTTTCATCCATAATATATTTCATATATTATTATCATCATCATTATATTATTTAAGAGTGCTCCAGCTAACTAAACTTAACTGAACTCGCTAGTTTTTAATGCATAAGAGTTTAAATCCTTCAAATATAGGAACGGAATCATTTGAGAATATAAAGTTTCAGTCGTCTGTAAAATTCTTGATATTTTAAAAATAACCGAATCAATCTATCTATCTACCTCCCACAAATGAATTCTTTTCATGTTATATTGGAATACCTTCTTACTCATTCCGTAAAGGGGGTTGAATTTTCGCTGACTCTTTCCCTTGATAAATTGTGCTTTAGTTGTAAGGCATCGTAGACATGCGCCATCTATTAATATCTACCTTTTCCGTGCAGAATGCAAGCCGAGTCACTAGCCTTTCGTGCTCGTAAAGTGCATAGCAACGATAACATCTAGATTTTCCTTACTCAGGACAATAATAAATCAATAACAATCAGCGAAATAGAATTCCTAGAAAGATATATCCCAGTATTGGCATTTGAAGGATTTTGAAAACCGATTTTACTTATTTCCAGACTAAATTTACTCGGAATTTTAGGAACACGAATTGCTCTATAGGAAAGGAATATTAGTCTGCTAGAAAACTATTTCCCTGGAATAAATTGAGGGACGGAGCTTATTGAATGCGAGGATATTAAATTAATATCCGATATCTGATCCTGACCTCAATAATGTTAATCGTGTCTCCCTGAGTGATGAATGGCGGTATTTTTTTCCGTTCCTTTCACCACCAACCAATAACCCTCGTGGATATGAAGCATTTTCATAAAATAAACGGAATTAATTCGAGAATAAACGTTGCTATGGTATCTATCTATTAGAACGTACATATAAAGAAAGTTGAAATTAAATTTTCAAAAAGAATAACGGAATTGAAACATTGAAAGTGACTGGTACTCGAACCCAGGTCTCCAACTTTGTTACGAGGCTAGTATATCCATCCTGAAAGTTAAAGACATGGATGGAAGTTCCAGTCATGTTATTAAGTTTCGCTTTCGTTAAATGTTAGTGATCAAGTAGCAGGAACTTACAGTGTGAAGTTACTTTCATCTTTCTTAATTCTGTTAAAAATTTTAAGAACGATGTAATGTGTATGTTTTAGCGCAACTTCTCTAACATTACGGTGGATAATATATCAATAGTTCAAGTGTATTGATTAGCAATTACAGAGATTATTACATACTTAAGTCTCTAGGGAATTCCTCACAGTTATTAGTAGCATTTCTGCACCAACGACTACACACGTTCAAGTGCAATTCCTTAAGGCTATGAATATTCCATCAGCAGGTATCGGAGAACAAAATACATGGCTTTTATGAGTAATGTGCCCTTTCGATGGGGCATAGCCTGTGTTATGGGCGTAAGAAAACGCTCCCAAATTGCATTCCTTCCTTCTCTCGCATCCATTTGCCGTCGACCCGATGCCAATTAGATTGACGTAACGATCCTCCGTTAGTGATTGATGAAGCAATTCCACCTTTCATCGCAACTTGAACGATTTATCTGTTGTATGACAGCCGTTACTAGGCGACATACGAACTGCTTAAGTAGAGCGCTAACTTCAATGCGCTATTAGCTATTTGCATCCGTGCCCGATCCTATTTCATTAAAGTGATCTCGTTATAAAGGGGTTTGGGCCAAGGATATTTGGAAATATGCTCGAAGCACAACCTTTGGGTGCATTTTGAAATTTGGAATAGTACTGGAAGTTAATACTGAATTAAACGTAGTGAATTATTTATTTCTTTTCATTTACGTTGTAAATTTTCTCTCCTAGCTAGAGGGCAGCTCTAGAGGATACATGACGTATTATTCGTACATTTACGTGGGAATCGCACAAGGGAAGAAAGGAAACTCCCGCAAACCTTCCGTAAGCGATACATTATATGAGACAGCTTTTCAATACGATCGATTATGTATAGGAAATATAATTAAACTAAAAATAACATAAAATAAAAATAAAATTTGACTTACAATTTTTGGTATAGGAAAGAGGACTTTTCTACGTATGGCATCCTCTCTTGTTCCCTTATTAACGGATAAATACTTTGATTTAACTATTATTTGTTCCATCTTTTGATTTTTTAGTTGTCAAAAATGCACTTTTATTATACCTGCAACTCGAATCAGCTTTTTAAAGGACAGTTACGATGTATTCTTCACAATATTACTCATGGTATTTATAAAAATAATGAACGAAAATTCCTTTGCTGAACCTTAAATTTATACGACTAACAATGGAAATTGATCAAAGCTACAAAATGAAAAATGATATGCTCTGATTAATATTTTTGGACTTTTTGGAGAATATATTGTTTTTACCTTAAATATCACAGGCTAAAATATTAATATATGAGTAATAATATGACGTTAAAATCTTATCGATGAATAGATATATTGTCTATTAGACTCTCATTACGCAAGCACTATTATTTCTCTGCTCATAAACTACGATATTAAATCAATTAAAAGTGACTATTTACAGAAATTTCGTCGTATTTCTCGTATTAATATTCAAATTTATGCGAGCTAATTATCCAAATTTTATAATCATAATCCATGACGCGGGATAAATTATTGCCTTTTGACTCGAATAAATGGCTTTTGCTAATTTACTAATTTTGGAGACACCGGTCGGTAGGAAAAACAGATTGTTTAATTTACGTAATTTATCAGCTATATGTTATAGATAAACGTGTTTTTACTACGCCCTGAGATAACAAATTGGTTCACGTCCCATACACATGATTAAATTAACAATTATAAAAGTTGAAGTACTAAATTAATGTTTTAGCAGAGGAAATAAACAACTATTTCTGGCGATATTTGATGGGAATTATACGTAATCGTATTAATGAAAGCACGAAATGTAGGCGTATTTTGTTTTCTACGTATAGCGAGGGTAAACTCTATTTATATCTGTAACTTGATTCTGCTTGTAGAGAAAAGTATCTTAGTATATATTACATATTCACAGTATTACTAACGCTATTCACGAAAATAATATACGAAAATTCTTTTGCGACGCATAGACCACTTTTTAAAACGGTAAATATATACGACAAACAGTGATATTTGATCAAAATCGTGGAAAATGAAGAATTATACGCTATTATTAATATTCTTTTTAATTTTGAAGCATTTATTTTTACATAAAAATATGGTTTTCGTAAGTTTTACCATGACCTAAATGATTACGAAATTTCTCGATAAATTTTCACATTTAACCTGAACAATCGAACTCCACGTACAAAAAACACGTCTCGACTTCGTCCGTCGAAATGTCGGAACGGATGACAATACGTCGGAAAATTACCAGCATTTCTGTTCTTACTCTCATCTCGCTCAATCTGATTAGTCTTCCCTTTTCACGGAATAAAGAGCCTCGGTCCCCAGCCTCCTATTCGGAGCATAATCTGCATTGTTATTTACTTTTCCACCCCTCCTTAGTTACGAAACTCAGCGAATACCGCGCGATTCCATTCAGAAATGTTTTCACGAGATTATCGCGTAGGGGCATTAAAAAGGAGTGGAGCGCATTCGCGCCACAGAAACCCCTTTCAACTGTCCGAATGCGACTTTGAACAGAGAGTAATTCTGCCGGCAAACATCGCTTCGACGAAAGGACGATTCGCAGCTACGTCGGTGTACGTAAACCCATTTAGTTTTAATTAGGTTTACCTTATGTCTGAGGAGTGATGGAACATAGTGGGATTATTGGTGCTATAAAGCATATTCGGACGGCGTTAAGGTCGACGTTATGGATCGATTCGGGATAAGGATGGATGATTCAGTTATTATATCGGAAATTATGTTACATATACATCAATATAATGTCGTCAGGGATTAAAATAAGGTTTTTTCTAGCTCAAAAAAACAGGAAATAATAAAAATTCTAAAAACACTTTACGCTGTATCTTCGCTATTGATCCATCTGAGTATAGGATTAAGTGTTCTCTCCTAAGTAAGAGATTATTATGACCCCAGATGCTGTCGATTGCTCACAACAAACATATTACGTGACTTTTTTTGTCATTATCAGATTTTCAGCTTCTGGAAGAGATTGGGGTCAGTATTAGCCATATTTATGTATTTATATCACGACAATGAAGTGAAAACGATATCAGTTTACGTGTGATAGGTATAAAGAGGTTACAACTGAATGTATATCACGTGAAAAAGTCATTAAGCTAGGCCAGTGACACCGCTAGTGGTAACGGTGTTTCCGATAACTTTTCAGACGATACTCGGAAATTTACTGTCAAAAAATATTAAAATGTATATTTCGTAAAGAGCTTAATTATCAACGTAATTATTATTTCGGTTATATTTTATATCATGTATGTTAATCATACCACACGCTGAATAAGGAGTCAAAGAGATGTTAGTCTTATAAGTATAAGTCTGAAGCGATTATACAATATATAAACATTCGTTGAAATCATCAACTCGAGTCTAAATCATACTCGTTTTATTAACCTAGTAAAATACTTTTATATGAATCGCGTATAAAAGAGGTGTAATAGAAAGCGCTCACATAAAGCCCACCGAATATAAATCGATATGAATCGATATATATCGATATATATATCGATATAAATCGGACGAAGAACTCGAAAATTAAATATCCATTCCGTACATTTAGCTTATGCAAATTACTCTAAACATCTCGAATGACGTCACCGAGCTCAGCTTGTTCGGCATAAATTCCGTGGGATATCGATATAAAAAACCGATTTCCTTTGAACTGATTGTGGCGCTTACACAGTGATGTATCAATCTGTCATTAATTTCCGAGGCTATTTTCGGTGCACGTTTTGGGGTGGACACAATACGAGAGACGGAAATGAGCCTTTCACGCATTTCACTGACCGTCTGTTCCGACGGAACCTTCGTTTAAACCGCGTTTAATAAGGCTACGTTCTAAATAATGGACGTCATACGGGTAGATGTACGAATTGGACTATTACGCGAAGATAGATGCCATAGGCTAGAGTATCTTGTGAATAATCTACGGGGATCGATTCCGAAGTTGTGCTCATGAAACTAATACGTAAATATATATTATTCCGAAAATGGAGTGGTTGTAATATGGTTTTTTAAATTGGGTTATGAAGATTATGAAGTTATGAGGTGAGATAGGCTCTCGTTTAATGAGTTTTTAGCGCCAATATTTTCTAAATGTTCATTTGAATGGAATCAGTTAGCATTCGAGAATTAAGAAATCTTTTAGAAAATCGTACTTGAAAATTTCCTCGATTTTTTAATGTAACTGCATTAGGTTAATATAGCGGTCTAAAAATAGCGTAGCGAAGTAATGTGTAGTTACCCAAGAATATTTTAATATTTGATTATAATTTGATTTGAGTTGCTTTTAAATTAATTATATCTAATAATTATACTACTTATTAATACTTTTATACAGTTCTATAGCGTCCTTAAATTAATCTATAGCTGATGTTTTAAATATAATGAATATGATAAAATATTTTAATGCATTATATATTTAAATACGATTTTTTCTACATCACTGAATTCAAGTATTCAGGTTGAATCTTATCTGAACGCATTGGAAGAGGCATCCTACATTAATTATTACTATCATATAGTCTATTAATTTATTCTAACCATTATAATACTATAGTTTATCATTGATATACCGACTGCCGCATATGGGCAGTTTATTGATAAACAGTTGTTTATTTGAGAATTTCCAAATTTATCACGACTTTTAATGGGCCTTTGAAACAAGCACTAAATATTGATAAAATAGTTCGCAACAACCACAGGGTTTCATTTGAAAGTTTTTCAAGTAACATGACAATTAATATGCATAAAGCAAGCACTTAATATACATAAAGCACTTATAAACGTCTGCAGAATTTTATTTTCTAAAAATACGACTAGTTTTATAGCTTAATCGACATCGCCACCTGATTATGCAAATTATCGCATTACCTATTGTATCGCAAATGAGATTTTGCGTGCCGAATTCCATAGGAGTCGAGAGAGAAATAATATGTATAGAAGAGAGAGAACAAAATCCGATGAGAGGCGTGGAAATGGACGGTAAGGGAATCGAGGTTGACTGATTCGGCATTCTCGAAATTGGATTGTCAAATGCGTTTCCTTCCCTCGAATCTGCTTCAGCATACAACAAATGCTTTCGTTTTGAGCGATAACACGATGTGGAAAAGATCTTTCCTTTTCCAACCGACCCCATCATTGACTATCTATCCTTTGACATGAGCTGTGATGCGACCTAATTCCCGTGAAACGAATAAATCGATGATCGAGTTAAAGGGAATAAAAATCCAGTATGGATGATATCCTTTCACTTCACTCTCTTTTTATCCTTCGGATATGTAGCTATTCATCGCGTACGTTCGATTGACTTTTTGGGATCTTGCCTTTTAGTCGGTTATTGGAATATATGTGTATGCATACTTTAATATTTATCGATAGGATGTGTATGTAAATATGTGTACTATATAATAATTTACATTATCATCGATCTTTTTCTATTCAACACCGGTTATAGGTTTTCCGAAGCTCTCTCCAATCATCTCGATTCGGATCCTTCATCTAGTTCTTGATGATGTTTCTGTGTTATCCATTTATCGATCTTCTTCTTGATCTCTGAACATCGAGTATATATTTGAGATAAATAATGTTGACATACATTTCTATTGAATACATAGTCCTTTGGTATATATTACTGAACTTGTATGAAGTTTTAACATATATAATCACTCAGTAATTGAGAGTATATGTCAACGTTTCATGTAATCTACAAAAGCAATATACCAATGAAATTATTCATAAAGTTGAATGTAGTTATAATAGCAAGACAAAATAAAATTTATTGATTATTATGTAAAGTGTAACATATTAATGAGCTAAAGAACACTCGTTATAATGTTATTCGTTTACGTACGTTAATCGATAATTATTCGTGAAATCCTACGAATGATCGACATTTTTTTCATTAAGTGTTATTTTATCTAGTTCATCAAAATTCAGCTTTTATTATTGTAGTATACGAAAAACTTCATATGATTAATTTCATAGTAGCAACTGGCAAACGGTAAAATTAGTTATATTTAACGTTTTCTAATTTACTCGTCAGGTTACAACATCATTTCTAGTTTAGCATTCCTTACAATTTCGTACGAAATAAAAAATGAAGCTCAAATCATCGAACGGAGTGCTGATGCAAATGAAAGGTGTCTAATGTTTGCTTTCCATTCAGATGTATTTTCAGGTGGAAATGAAATTTATTTCTCGGAAATTGCTCCACAAGGCTCTGGTATTGGACCGGCGCTGTTGCCGAACGAAGCTCCGCTATCAATCTGATGCGCTCTCGTTACATAGAAAGCCTTAAATGTTTTCTAAGGCTAATCAGCAACGGCATTAGATAGAATCGATTACACGTGTGTTTGGCAAGCGTGCTAGATAAAGTCTTTACGCGTGACTTATCACGCGAATCCAGAACGCACGAGCTCTCTCTATCCGCTGATATTCGACGAGCGAACGCGGTATCTCTAGTTTCGTTGGACTATAATTTTTCCCTTGAGATTTGTGGTTTAGATAGAGCTCTAAACCCTTTTCGATTAAATATAAATAAGACAAAAATCTATTGGTTTTCACGCGTGATAAAGCACAATTTAAAGAAGAGGTAGATATCAATAATGGGAAAAATATGGGACGAAATGGAAAAAAGATTTTGTAATCATTAATCTTTATTTAAACAGTTAAAGAACACTAAATAACTTCCATTTTATAGGAGTCTATTAATAAACAATTGTAATCTATACTATAAACGTTCGATTACCTATAAACGAAGAGATTAGAAGATTAGAGTTTTCAGCAACTTACGTAATGAATTGTAGATTGATAAAATATCCTCATTAAGGATATATTATATCCCTATCATTGTAGCCACTGTTACCCTTGAAGTAACGTTTAGTTTAATTGTTCTAAATTAAGTTGATTCCATATTCCTTATGTGAATCACATGTTTATTATTAGATTATTAGATTGTATGTGTAGAATTACTGTGCTTCCTTTAGAAGACATATTCTGATAGATGGTTTGTGGGCTATAATAAACGGAGCATAATACACTATAGCAAGAAAGGTAAATTTAAGAGATCAAATAAAAAGATCAAGTATTTTAATAAAGTTTTTAATAACATATCTTTCAAAAATATAAATATTTTAAATTTTCTAAGAAAATGTCTCGTTTAGGCTGAGTTGCAATGCGTTAATTATAATGTAGTACACTAATATAATATTAAATTGAAGAGAGGATTAAGGAAAGAAAGGAAATTACTTACCACAATGAGTTCACTAGACTTGAATAATACGTTAAATAGAAGCGAAAAATAGTGATATGACTAGGAATCAAAATTTAGTCTTTAATCACCTAACCGGTAGTATTGCTACAATATGCTGCGTAGTATTATACGATATAAGTGGAAATATTTTATGGATTAAACTGATTATCATCCAGCAATTAAAAATTTACAAAAATGAGGTATTAGTGGACAATTTAGAATGGCTCATTTTCCCTTTATTCCCTCAAAAGCGTGCTTCTGTAGAGTGAGGGACTTCATCCTTTGTTATGAAACTGAAGAATTTCTGTTTGAAAAACTCTTTCTCGTCCTAGATTACCAACATCCCTCCCATTCTACCCCCTTTGTCGATCAATCACCGAGAGTGCTCGGTATTGTTCAATTAATTTTCTTCTTTTAACGACCCTTTCTCATTGTTTTCGAACTCTTCTATCTTGGCAAGACTTACCAGTTCGTCTGCACCGCAGCATGGTTTCAAAACGTCGAGTTAAATTTTTGAAAACTGTTTATTTAATGCTTAAAAGATAAGAGGATGATTAATAAGTGTTAATTATAATTAAATAATAAATAAATATTCAATAATTAAAAATATTCGTCTCTAAGCGAACAGGTTGTTATTGAATGAAATATTTAGAGTGGAAAATACGAAGTGTTTTCTTTTTTTAAATTTTAATTGTCACATGGTTTGCGTTTATAATTTAAATAAGAAGTATTTTATTCTTGACAAAGATAAAATTTTATTATGCATAACAGAAAGTTATATTATGTATTACGTAATGTTGTGAATAGAATAACTTCAAGTGTTAATGTACAATTCGCCGGCCTCGTTGGCGGAATGGTTAGCATGCTAATCTTCCAATGCTGAGGTCCCGGGTTCAAATCCCGGCTGAGGAGGAAATTTTCCTCATGTCTGATGGCGATGTCTGTGACGTCCGTTGTTGAGATTTGAAATCTCACTGTAATTGTCCCGTAAGAGGATGTTTGTGAGGTATTTGTTAATAAATAAAATAAATACAATTTGAATTATTATTAAGTATTACTTAGTTGTAATGAATAAATAACTTTGTTCTTTCCGTAGATATTATATGTATTATTTCCATGGTAGCTAAGGAAACTACATATATACATCTTACTTGTTAATGGAGAAGTATAAGAATTGTATGATTTGTCACAAAGTTGAAGTTGAACAGAAATGAAAAATTGCGACATGATTGGGACTCGAACCCAGGTCTCCCACTTGCCGGGCAGGTATACCTACCACTACACTACCATTCCGCATCATGTCGCTATTTTTCACTTCTGTTTAATTTTGTGAAAAAGTGCACTATTTAAAAGTGCTAAGATAATTTATATCCTATCCTTTACTATACGATTGGCACTGGTATATTTCGTATATTTTACTGTAGTTGTACTAGCATTAACGTCATCTTTAGCACCGAACTGTTGCCCTAATCTAATTTTCATTTAACGACCTAAATCTGGTTAAGGTTATCGAAAACTTCTCATCATTATATGGCACGAAAGTTTTACATTCGCTCCTTCACTCTCGTTTCCCATTCTTTTGCATCTATACCGACCTCGCTATCAGCCGTATTACACCCCTCTTGAGCGCAAATTTCCCTCGAGTTGACGTATTGCATTTGAATACGTAACTGCTCTTCCTTCACCATAAATCCGGCCTATTTTTAGCATATCTTCACTCTTCGTTTCATTGCTCCAGTTTTATGAAAATGCCGCGCATCCTTTAGCCGTTTTTCTGCTTTACTTCCTTGCATCTGGATGGATATATTTTATCATTTTTACCCCACGAATACTGATGTACGACTATTCCGTGGACCTTTTTCTGGGAAAAGATGAAAATGATACGTATAGGGATGATGGGGAGTTCGCAAAATGTCCCTATTTCCCTATTCTCCGATGTCTGAGAATGCCTAGGGAGTGAATGGGCGTATTTTACCTAGAATTTCACTTCGCTTTTAGTTTCTTACGTAAGAAAAGGATATGGTTTTATGCCCTATGGGATTTTCCTATGGTGCAGACGATATCATATGCAGACGAGGTTTTATGCTTTAGAAAACGATATCATATAAGTTGAAAGTCATCGATTGAAAGTATATCCTAGTATTGAGCGATTATTTTCAAATAGATAACTTTAATTTTGATTTCTAAAGTCTTTTTTTTTGTAGATGAATTAAACGAACAAGACAATAGCATCCACTGACATATGGTTTCGGTACCTATGACTTACACACATTACAAATAAAATTATTCAAAAATATACATCTATCTCTTGAAAGTCATTTAGGAAGTGATAGCTTACCCTAAGAAAAGAATTATATATCCATATACTGAAAGAATCGGTCAAAAAACAGAGGCGTTCCATTTGAATGTGCATAAAGTACAATTTATTCAATCTCATATTTTCATATAGCCCGAATAAATTTTATTTTAATATTACCATATTAAGTGAATGATACCACACCTTAAGTCGTCCAGAATGAGGTCATATTTCACATACCATACATATAAGGTGGTATAGTGCTAGTTATGAATCAAATATGATGCACGTTTTATTAAAGGTCAAATCTTAGTATGAGTCAAGGTTAGTTCTTTGCTGTGACTTCAGTGTACTTTAAATACGCTTTATACCATTTAAGATATAAATTTACTTCGGAGAATAACCGCACATTATTTTTAGGAGCAAGGTCAAATCTATAAAAAGGTTTCTGAAAGAGTATATCTCCATTTAGAAATTCGCTTCACAGAAATATGAGCTCTCCATCAACGAATAAAATACAATTTCATAATTTTTCTATATATTTCATTGATTTATATTCGCCAATATTCATTTCAGTTAAATAGTTATCCACAGATTAATAAAATAGAAATTTTTATCGCTATCGAAGTTAGGTGTTCATACAAATAAACGACACGGATTCAGGTGTAGCGTTGTGGGAATTATAAATATAAAACACAAAATCCATATTAAAGAATACGTTTACTACACCACAGAAAGTATGGATTTATAAATAATTCTGTCATTTTCTCTTTATTGGTAATTAATTTACAATTTCCGAGAAGAACGATCTTATAGTGGACAAGTATTATATCGTGCACAATACCAAAATCAATTCCGTCTTAAATTTTTCAAATTTTGTAACTTTATCTGTAAAAATATTTGTATTATCTTAAGACTGAACATAAGTGAAAAAGGAATATAACTCGAACCCAGTTCCCGATCTCGTCGATAAAAAGTATGCTTATCACCGGAAATAGACAGCAGTCGCTTTAAAATATAACTTGATAAAAAATATAGAGATATAAATAATAATGTATATCAAATGTAGCTATTAAACTCAACCGTAAGATAAGAGACCTGGGTTCGAGTCTCTGTCATGTCGTATTGTTTCTCTTTCTTACAACATCGCATCCAAGGCACACAAACTCATCGGACTAAATAATTACGCCCTGGATTCATCTTTTGGTTAAATCATTTATGCTCTAAATACACTATACGGTGTCAGGAATTAATATTCGGTCTTATTACACCAAACAATAGCCTTAATGTAATCCTTCTGAAGAGCGCACGAGAGGCCCGTTGTGTTTTTTTTTAAGGACGAGAGATCCCAGGGATAGGGACGACAAAGTCTTCGGGCGAATGCACTCCGAGATGAGACCAACGAAGGATGCATTGAAATTATCGTTGATGCGGTAATCCTCTTTCGACGGTCGGATTACCTTTGGGAAGGAGCCCGTTTTCATATTCAGGTCCTGTTCAAAAGCATTGATGGCCAGAGAAAGTTGTCCAAAAGGGAGCACCGGCTGCGAGGAAAAACATTGTCGTGTTTTCAGTTTTGCCAAATGAGCCAGAGATAATCTGACGCGAATGTGGTGGAATAGAAATTCGAACCTACTCTTTCTTTCTCTCCCCCCGGTTTTGGAGTTTTGGAGAGTCTTAGCACGAGCCGCGTTGAAAGTCGTGGGGAAGTAAAGAGCCAATGGCTCGAACATGGAAATGAATTTAAGGATTTTGAGTCCACGGCGATGCATATGATATCTCTGTTGATTCTTTCACCTCGGTGTGGGTTTTAAATTTGTTTTGGTAGCTCTGTAGATGGCTCGTGTTTCTGTTTGTGGCCATAGCAACAGGGCTAGACGTTTTATGTTATTTTTTTATTGAAACCATTAAATTATCTCTTTAATTAATTTACTATTACATTTTAATTGATGGCTAATTTCATTATAAACATCCATTTATTTAAATATAGTAATATTTTCATGATAATTATAATTTGATTAGTTTATTATTAATATAATTTTATGTTAATTATTATTTTTAAGCCTTATATTTGCTGATTTTAGCTCTTCATCTATTAAATATATTTTATTATACTGTTCATATTACTATGTAGTCGATATTTTCACTCTACGTATTGTCTGTATAACTCCTTTGCAAAAGTGCTACAGTGATAAGGTATGACTTTTATAGTACGGCTTTATAATGTTGCTTTCCCTTATAGTATCACGTTTAGTTTTCACTCTTCTTAAACTGTTTCTTCTACCTGTTGTGAATTCGTTTTCCCTCACGAATATTTATTTTTGGTGTATATATATCGTTAGTTGATTCGATATATATTCCTCAATATCTTAATATGCTTTCTCTAAAACTCTTAGATAAGTGTTTGTGATATGTTCAATAATACCAAACTTTCCAATTTTTTAAAAATTTTCAATAGAATATCGAAATGTATCTCTCGAAATGATACTTTTTTGGGAGTTTTGATTCATTAAGTATCGATAATTCTCCTGAAGACGAAAAATAGATAACTGTCAGCTTACTTTACAGTGATGAAATTGCCAAAAAGCAATACTCATTTTAAGTTCGGCTAAATCTAGTGACGATGACCCCTTTAAAAGACACATGTGCTACACACACTTCTATACAGCAGGAGAGGCTTCTAAAACCACTCAGGCAATAGATTTTTATTTCTCCGAGTAATTAGAGGGATATTACTTCATCTATACAATCAAGATAAAACAAAATCTTTTTAGATGTACGAGCTTAATTCGTCGGTGTTACAGTTCAGCATTTATCTCCAGACTCTTTCAAAGGAATGACCAAAGGAGTCTTTGTATTACCGTAGACTTCGATATGTACTTTTTTTGAGCAGGGCTCTGAAGAGATCCACGTTGAAAAGAAAGGAATAGGTGAACATGAAAGTAGTTTTTTCGCTAAGGCATGTCGCCTCGGCAGCTCCGCTCCCTGCTCCATTTCCTGCTCTTTTTCTACAAACAATCCGGGGGTACTCTTTCTTTCCAATTCCCTTTCACGATGTAGGTAACCGAATGCTTTGACCTCCACATCCATTTTTAGGTCGCCATTTTTTTCCACCTTAGTTGAGGATATCAAAGTACTTTTCGGTGTTGAAATTCATGTTGCATCTTTAGCATAATGGTTCTTTTCTTATTTTTTTGTGGTAGCTGTCCTAAAAGCTATTGATGACTGTGGTTGTGTTCACTTTTGAAAATTCATTGTAATGATGGCTATACCCCTTTGTGGTCGTCAACCCGCACTACATGAATGACGTCAAAATATTTCATATTGTGTTTAGATATATAGATAGGAAAACATGAAAATGTTAGTAATTAAATTACAAACTAAGTAAGGATTCAGTTCAGAATTTAAGGAACAATAAAGTGGGACTTAAAAGAGAAACATTCAAAGTTTTTGTCTGATTTATTGATATGTTTATACCAAATGTAATAGTTGAGTATTCAAAGTAAACGATAAAATTATTCGATATTAGACGTATTTTTGTAAGTGTGATTTACATTGAAAAAAAATACTCCTAAATTTTTGTGAAATATGTGCCAATTAAGACTAAAATGACTAAAGAGTGTAGAATTCGTTTTCTCTTCTATAAATCACCTGGTGGATAGACTAGAATGTGATTATTTTACAGTATTCTAGCCTTATTACTTAAAGATCAGTTATATATTCTGATAAGAGAAAAAGTAGTGATAAGTACGAAAGGCTTATAGGAGTTTAAACATTAAATGGAATCTAATTTGAAAATTTGGACGCTTGTTGCAAATAAGAATACGTCGTTTGATTTCAGTTCCTGGAAACGAACCCTATAAAAAAATCTTCGTTTTTACATTTTTGAAAGAAATAGATTCATTCAGATACGAACAAAAGTAAACAAAACTTCCTTCCTTCTATCGAGAACAGAACAATTTTCGCTCGTACAAAGCTTTCGAAGCCCGCGCCCGAAACAGGTCATCCCCGTTAAATACCGCAGACAACAAACATCGGAAACAGTTCCATAAATTTCGCATGCAGATAAGCTCTCTCCCACAAAGCCTCTCTTAGGAGGATCAGCAATGCTTTCGCTTTAAGTGACATCCGGAATTTTCTTTGCAAACCACCGCTTTGAAGATCAAAGGCGTCACCATGACAACACCTCTTTGACGATTGCCCTACTCCATCGAATGGGTTCCACTTCGATTATGGATCCCCCTGAAAAGGTGACTCCCGTATCGCCGCGACTCATCCAGATATCTCAAGACGGCGTCATAATGCGGTTATCCGTCACATCTGCTCCCAATGCATGTTTCCAAGGTGATTTTGGAACGAGGATCGCTCTCGCTACACTCACGCGATTGTTGGGGTTAGAAGATACCTTTGGAGAGATATTCATGAAAGAGGCTTATAGGAAAAATCAAGAGTTCCTAAGGATAAAGGAATCAAAAGGAGAGACGGAAAAGAAGTCTGATATCTCTCTCGCGTCTTGCTAAGGTGTCCATAATAGGGGACCTGAATTTCCTTATTGCCGAGATTGAATCTACGATCGATTTAACTGTGTGGTGTTTCTGTGAAAGAATTTTGAGTGGCCCTTTTCTATGAGCTGCTTATTTGAGGGTTATGAGAATGGATGTTTGAGAATTTATAATAGGAACTTGATTTCTATGAGCTGCTTATTTGATGGTTATGAGAAGGAATATTTGAGAATTTATCTTAGAAACTTATATTGAAGGATTAATAGCCGAAAATACCCTGGTAAAACAGATTATCAATATCAATATATACGCATTTATAATATAATTTTAAAATATGCATGAATAAATACTTAAATTTTGAAATAATATGATTGAAATTGGAGGAAAGGATACTGTTAACATTGAGAAATTTATTATAAAATGAGAATTCTATGGATTAATTACTCTCTTGGATATCGCAGGCGACCGAAGTTACTTGAAAAGCTAATGCCATCCTTCATAGTCCTAGATGAATCTAAAATATAACTCCTCTTAAACCAAAGAAAAGATTAGTTCAGACACCATTATACTCTATCTTTGACTATGTCTATGTATATATATATATATATATATATATATAAATGATGAAAATCTATAGCAATTGAGAATAATCCTTTATCGATATAACTTTGCATATTTCAAACGCTTAACATCCAACTATCAGATCAAAACTGACAACTTACTATAAATTCTACCAATATTTTTTCATCCACATTTCCCTATCTGCTATTCCCTCTTATTATTATTCCTCTTCAAATCATCAACAGATGACTTAATGGGTGGCTTTGTTATCTGCCTATTGTCGTGTTTGACTACACTTCATTTCTTTTCCCTTTCCATATGTCAGCCTTTGACATCGGGCGGAAAATACGCGTTCCTACGAAAATCGTAAGCAAACACATAAGCAATCTCTTAACTCATCTTCCTTTTTTTCCGCCAAATTTTTTGCTCCCCTCCTTGTAAGGGCGTTTTCCCCTATCGTGTACATCTCACCGGATGCCATCAGCGAAGAAGTGTTTTGCCCTCGACCATATTTTTCTCTTTTATAATATTGATTAGATGTTTGATGTTTTAAAGCCTAACTTGCTCATGGTGTGAAGTTCATTCATCTTAAAAATGTAGCGCTTTATTATGTTTTCGGTTTGTTTTGTTACGGAACTTTTCATATGGATTTTAATCTATTCTCGGAATTTACGATTTGTACATTTAATTTTCTTTAATCTTTTAGCTATAAACCTTAAAAAATATCGTTCTGAAGTTGATAGGAAAGCTTTTAATACGCAAATAATATCACTCTTAAGTAATAATAAGACTAAGTTGAGTTGACCTATGGTAAAAAGTAGACAACTTAGCACGAATAGATAGTTGAATACTTGATATGACTGGGACTTGAACCCAGGTCTTCTATTTCACAAACAGATATGCTTGCCTGTATTCGAAATTTATACTTCTTCATGGATTACCATACCATTTCTTAAAACGACTTCCTTTGGCTGTTGCTATGTGACTTCCTTTCATTGTATTTTATTTCATTTCTTAAATCGTGAATATTCAATGCCCAAACCATGATAGAAACTAAAATCATACATATTACGCTCTGTTTCGAGTCCACAATAGCATTTTTTCGCTTTATAACACGTTGTATTTCAGCATAATAATTCCTCTGCTTTGTGTATAGTGACCAATAGATGACATAGCATGAGCAATAGATACCGTTTTAGATAACAATTCCTAGCTATCTTCCATAAAGCTGAATACGTTACTTAGGCAACACGAGATAGGACAACTGTTTGTGTACTTTAATTTTCCCTACGGAGGAAGATTTTCCATAAGAACAGCGCAAACCTGTTGACGAGACATTAAACCACCGAAACGGACCTCTTTAGGTATTCAGTTAGCCGAGCGTGCGACATCAAAAGCAAAACTTTGGATTACCTTCGCAAATTAACAGTCTGCGATCGTAAAAAAACAATAAAAGACCACTCGTTACACCTCCATTTCCTCTGTTAGGGCCGCATTTTCCCCTCTTGATGAAAGCGTCCCTCCCTCCCTCCACGCCGTGGGTAAAATAGGTCCCTCTGTCGGGAGGGTCCTTATTCACGCTACGGTGGTGACACCGTCGGCGGATGTTTAGACGAGGCTATCGTCTATTGTCTTCGCATGCTTTCTCACCTCGGGGCGCCCTCTTCCTTCCTTCGGCCGTATTTCCACAAACCCCTTTCTGATGCATCCATTTCTCCCTCGATTCCACACAAACAAACCCTCCTCTTTATCCCTTCTTTTCGCACTGAGAAATACTTCCCCTTCCGAGACGGAAGGAAGCGGCGAAATGAAGTCGAGATTAATAAATAAAAGATGGGCTCCATTTTGCGTACGAGCTAAAAATGCCGCGGAATGCGTTGTTCCGGGTCTTTTTGCTTATGAATACTTCACAAAGTGGTCTAGTAGACGGGAAACAAAGCTCGCTTTTTCATTGTGCGAGATGAAAGACACAAATGTTGTGTGAATGTCGTGTTTCGAAGTCGTTTTTCTGTGTTCTGGTTTCGTTTGTATCAGAGTTGCTTTGTACTCGTCGGGTTAGGAATGGGTATAACCCCGGTGGCGCCGATGTTATGCGTTGTAAAACCCATTAGTGTATAATGAATACATTGTAGATACCATAAGATGAGTAATAATACTTTTAAGATGCCATTACATTAGACATTTTGATGAGATCGAGGAGAAGACCGATTGATAGAAAAGGAATATCGTTACTCATTTAGTCGCAACGTAACAAAGAGTGACTCAGAATAGAGATGATTGTTGTCCCTGTGAAGGTGTTTAATCCTGTGGAGTGTTTAATAATTGTTGGATTTTAAATGGCCGATGATGAAGTTCACGAAATATATTTACCAAAAACGTTCGTCAATTGTTTAAAAATCATTAGAGAGCAATTATGAGTTAAATGATGTCTTAAGGGAAATAGTTACTCGTAACTAGTACAGAATAGTCCATGAAAAGAGCTATTTAATGATGGATACCAATCAAAATAGAAATTATCGTCGTATTCGTGTTAATTGAAACGTTTTCAAATACATATACTTCTATTTGGAATGAATTTTTTGTACTACAAGCGTATTGAAGGGGTGATGGATCCTATTTTACGTAATATTTATTCACGTAGATGTATACACATTTTACTTATCGCTCGAATATACTGTGTGCCTATAGAATTTCAGGGCATCCCATGTACACATATGTGACAAATGCTATTTGGAACGCTTATGTCTTCGGCCTCAGATTGTCAGTCGAAATGGAGCAACTCATGAGCGGTCAAGTACATTGCTACGTTTGGTTGCGCGTCGTGTATAGCACAAGATACAACCCCAGGAGTTCCCCCTTTTCCTGTTAAGGCGCCATGAGCAGCTTGCGAACCATCTCTATGCAATAGGCTTCCTTAATTACGAAGAGGGTCCCGCGGTATTAACATTGTTAGCCAACGACAATGAGGAATAATGCAGACGGCAACGCACCATTGTAGGGATTGAAAATAAGAGATAGAAGTATTTACACACGTTTTCATGGTAAATGGGCTACTGTTTTAGTCTATACAAAGGGATGGTTTGCAACGAAAGTAAAACAAACCTTTGAGGAAGTAATCAAAGTCATCTAGTTTTATTTATAAGTAATATATAGAACTTTATATAGTGAAAGGTTATAGGTTAATTGCTATAGGAGGTCATAATTAGAGATTATATTCTATATTGATATTAACTGGAAGATAATTAAAATCATTTTGTGGAAACTTCATTTTCCTTAGGAAAAGTTTAAGCTTCCTCCAAAATATAATTCTGTCTTTCTTCGTATCTCAATGGTTAGCAAATTTAGTTTAGAGTATAGCAAAATTGAATCATCACCGGAAAAATAATTGCCTCACTTTTTTTATAATCCCTGTCATAATTTTCGATGTATTTTGAGTAAATTGTCAAAAACTTCATGCAAAATTATCGCTCCAAGACAAAAAAAGTAGTCAACGTAGGAAGATAGTTAATAAAACAAATGAAACAGTTCAAGTTCGTAAACTTCGTTAATAAACTAATTTTTTCTTCAATCTGTCGAATAGGAAAAAACTTTGATGAAATGGAAGTGAAGATGTGGTATTTTTCTTTACTACCATTTCATTATGACTTTCTACCAAGTCATGCCAAAAACTATTGATTTTAGCAATAAACATTATGATAATTGCTGTAATTTATTTTTCTAAAAAATATAATAGAAGGAGTATATTACGATTATATTAATTTTAGATCCAGCCAAACCTATCTGTAGAATCGTAATATATTTTTCTCTTTTATTTGATTCCTTTATACTCTTAATTATACGAAAGATCAATCGATAACTTTCCCATATATTCCTTCTTATCTCGAATATAAATCGAAATATTCCCCTTGAATTTGCTCTTTTAAACCCTTATACCTTCCATCCCATATCTGAACTCGCAATCTTTTCAAAATATTTACGATCCTTTCAAATCGTAAACCTCTTCGTGCCACAATAATAACTCCTGCTTCTTTGATAATTTAGCTAATAAACAGTTTTAAAACTCTCAATTAAAAATCTGTACTATAGATGTGGGTGGCCTATTTTAAGTTATTCCTGAGAAATAATGCAGAATATAATACCGATCGTAATGTTTTAAGGTTTTCCTGGTAGCTTTAATTATTTTATTATTATTGCTGTCATTTTTCGTGTGTTTTTAACCTGAATTCCCTATTAATTATTTGGGTTACTTACCTAGTGATAAGGCCTCTATTAGTATGCGAATTTATTACGAAGACTATATCTCCACTATCATATCTTCCTATCTTATTTTATATTTCATTATTTTTGTTTATCTGGTAATTAGGATCGAGATAGGAAAGCATTCGGGTCTGTCTCTGATAACGAAAGTATATCCATTTAAAACTTCTTGCTTCGATTTCAGAATAAAACTCTTACTCCTACTAATTCGAAGGATGAAGTTTTTAAACTGTTCAAGAAAGTATTGTGAGACATAAATGTTATAACTTCCGTTTGACTGTCGACCTACATATCCTCCTACGCTTCCATCCAAAGATTGAATCATACTCCTACACAGTGACAGTTGGAATTTAAAACTCCACCCACACATTTTTGCTGAAAACTCTTATCCCATTGATAACTTTTGATTTACGTTGTGCTATACATAATATACTAGGACATCCTCCAATTATAAGCTCTACGAGAATTCATTTTATAAATTGTCCAAAAAATTACGAAGTCCATCTGTTGAGGAATATTGATTTTGTATCTAATATAAAAGATATCTTCTATATCTTTTGGATAACATTATCGCAAATGGATCAGCTATGTAATGAAAATTCCACAGTAGTATTATGGAATAGAGATGGCTCATTTAATATCTCTGAATAAAAGAACAACTTCCAAATTGAATGAAAATTCCGACAATAGAAAATTTATATTAACGATTATTTGAACCATGTTAGTTCCCCTTCATTGGTAAACTATTTCCTTGACTTCAGTAGATGATAATTATTTATAGCTTAGTAATAAACAATACGATACTTACGTCTCTTTATTTATTGACTTTTTCGATTACATATCTGAAGTGGTTCTGCTGCAAAATAAAGAGAAATATCAATCGAAGAAATCATACCACTCCAAAAGCCTCCCTTAATTACTCGTAATTAATTCTGACATTTATATTTATTTTTGTGATTCTTTACCCTTTTAAGTACTTATGGAATCTTGTTGTGCACTCGGATCATCCTCCATAACGAGTACATATACAATTCCGTATAATTGGGATGCAATAATTGATGTCCTTAATCCACGTCATTTAGGGAAATAACAAAACCCTGTCCTTCTCACCGCAAACGTAGGCGTACGTAATATTTCAGTATTCCACCATCCGTTTATATATATATATCTCCTAAGTAACGAATCTCCCCACCCCCATATATTTCCACGAAGGACCTCTCTCAAAGAGGAAATGAAAGCGAAAAATGAGGGAAATCGAGACTTTTTAAGCTGCAGGATGGGAAACGGTCTACCGCAGCGCCTCCTTTCCGCTGTGGCCTCCGAGGGAAGTAGTAAGCTCAAGAAAAAGTAATTTATTGGAGATTTTGAGGTTGACGATTGGATTTAATGGGTAGAACTGGGTTAACTATTTACGTCTTTTTTCTAGGGTTCTTAAGTTTCAGTTCGGTTAATGTTTTTATCTCAGCGTTGATGTGTTATGGATTTTTTAATTTTCTTAGGTTTTAATTATGAGAGGAATCTTTGTCCCGCATCGTTACGAATACTGCAACGATATGGTCTTTTTATTACAAATTTCATGTAATCATACGTAAATAATACCGATTTGTTGTGTGATGTATTATGGTTCCACAATTAGGAAGTTTATCACCTATCTTCTTTGACTATGTTACGAAAGTAGGGTTCAGAAAAGATAAGTAACAGCTTCTCTAGAAAAGAAATGTAAATTAAAATTCGGTTTAGGAATGGTGACAATGACAACAAGACTGAGACAGGCAACCCACTTTTTATGGTTCGCTTTCTACCTTAATAGAATGAAATCAGCTCGGAGAATTTGGGACCGGGGTTCGAGTCCCAGCTCATACTTCATTACTTTTTTAATTCTGCTCGACGTCTGTAATCAAGTCATAAGAACTCATGGACATAAAATTTTAGTACCTTTCTTTAATCCTGGATTGAAGTATTTATTAATTTCGCTTCGAATATTAGTATGTTAATTGATGGCTTAATATAATACGTTTGTTCTTATGGCGGGATATAATTATTTTGTGTACTTTACCAAAACGTTGCCACCAAATAACATTTATAACTACGACGGTATTAAAATAATAACAATAATATTCAGGGAAATTACGAGCATAAGAATCAGGGGAAATTATAATAAATCTATTCATTTACTTTTCTTTATAAATATGACAGTTATGCTCGTTGTTGTATTGAATTTTTTTTCTAAAAATTGGTTTACTATAATACCTCCATTCGGAAACAATAAATTGATATTTACAAAACTTTCCAATTGTCACGAAAACATATAATTCACAGAAAATTCGTCGCTACGTTTCTTTTAATTTTATTTCGGCATCCCAATTGTTATTCCTCCGATAGCGCACGCTAAATTCTATCGGGAAAAACTCCCACAAGCCTCACTTCCGCACAAAACATAATTACTAAAATTACAACGAGAGACGACTGAGCAGATATTCTCCGAGAAATTTATTTGAGGAATACGGATTAGAATTAATCAGGGGGAAGTTTCCTCTCTGGCGAGCGTATCTCATCACGGGCTTCAGCTGCGAGACCCTCGTTAAAAGAGAGAAAGAGGGAAATATTCGCGGAAGGCGAGACATTCATTATAAAAGGATTGCTAGCCGCGTTTCTCGTATTTAAAAGCGTGAGAAGATGGCTACGTTACGTTACAACTAAGGCCGCTCCCCCCTCTCTAGCCATTTGCAGATGCTTTTGGTCAATTGTTCGGGAGACAGAGGATATGTTAAAAGTTTAATCACCACCGATGCTTTGAGGGGGATGTTGAAAATACGTCGCGCTTCTTTACTGGAATCAACATCTCATTGTGGAGTTCTCTCACGCCCCATTAGCGACACTCCGTCCAAAATCTGTGCCCTTCATTTTCCAGCTTTCGCAAATATCTTAATCTAGAAGTTCGCTCGCCGTCTGTGTTGGTATTACTTCAGTCGGGAGTACCAACTCAGTGATGGAGTGTTTTCTGCGTTCTTCAATCAAATTTGAAATGTATTTTGTACTTATATACTCGTTTCATTTTAGGTGTATCTTGGTTCTTATATATTCCTATTATCCAGGCTGGCGTCCAATTAAAAATATCCATGTAAATGAAATTATACGTGTATATATATTATATTGCTCCGAGTTTTTATGATTAAGATGTATCTAGCCTAACGTTTTCTGGTTTCTAAATGTCTTTATCAAAGTAAAATTATTCACGTGCTACTTTACATTTAAATTATATCGGAGTACCTAGTCTGACGTCTAATTTAAAAAAAAATATCTAAATTTGTAAATTACACTTTCAGCCTTACATTCCTCTTCCTTTCAAATACACAGAAAGCATATATAAACTTTTAATTATATCTTTTGATTGTTTAGTATTTAATATTTAATATTTATTACCTATATTGGATTTAGTGCTTGGACTCTGCATTGATTATATTCCGTATCAAATACTTTAGAATTTCATGTTGAGAATTTACGATCATTCCATAAAATTCTTCAGATATAAAATTTCTTAAGATATATTTTCTTCTTCTTGTGACCTTTCAATATTTTATCTTCGCCATACTTTATTTTAAATACAAAACCCTTAAAATTGAAAGACAAGTTATATAAGTAAGTTGTTTTTATACAAAAGCTCAACATAAATAATGAAAGATTTGATAATGATTCATAAATGAATTAAATTAAATTATCTTAAGTTAGCTACGAAAGGGAAACAGTTACAAATATAGTTATACGTATAGCTACGAAACAGAAACAAACGAAAAATTAACTCATTTTATTTAAATTTTAGAATGTTATTTTACAGGTTATTACGAGATATATTACTAAAATCGTACAACAGAATATCTAGAATGTTTTCATCGTTCATCGTCCAGCGTCGAATTCAACATTCCTTACCTCTAAAGTCTTCTTCGCCATCTGAATTCGATAAATCTTCGTTCCACGAGGGACTAAATGGCCACGCTCATTTTATTACCCACTCCATTCATCGAATACCCATAAATTATTTCGAAGAGAACATTCTTATCTAACCTTAGAGTATACTTCCATTATATATAGGGGCCATTCTCTATTGAAATTTCCTCTCCCACCAAATGGCGTCCCCGAATACCTTTAACTTGTTGCATAAGACTTCATCTAAATTCATAAATACAGTTGCTATCTTCGATAACCATGAATGCTCTTTGATTTCCACGGTAACCTTTCTTTTATTCATTTGGAATTGCAAATTCGACTTAATTGTATTCGTTTACGTGTCCTATTTCATTATTCCATTCAGAGCCAAGGGTTACTCTTTGTAGTTTGGGATATACTTCACCTTTTTGTTCAATACTCCTTCACTTCTTCGTTGTTTTCGTATCTAAGGGACGGTTATAAAGTGTCTAAACTACAACCTTTACACTAATTACGTTTCCAAGGTATTTACTAGAAAAACAAATAGTTCTAGGTCTAATTGTGTTTGATACATAAACACGCGCTACAGCCAAGTAATCTTCTATCACTTTGAGGTTTTTCATTCATAGTTAGTCCATCGTCACGATTACCTTTGAGTGAGTTGGCAATTTTGCCTCAACGTAATTAATTCCTGCGACTAAATATTTACCCAGATATACTATTTAGCTACCTTAAACATCAGTGTGATCAAATAAGAATTTTCATTAACGTTCATTTTACAATAACGCAATTTATTCTTTCTATATTATTCTACCTATATTTAGTTTCATTCACACGCATCTACCGAAGTATCGTGCAAGCAGTCTTTCTGCGTGCGGTAGGGGAAGCGTAACTCCACGTCTCTACTTACCATATCGATTATTTTTACGCATTGTCTGCGAAAAAAGAAGTTTTGTGGCTTTTTATTTTCATCCATATCTCTAAATTTACTCGCGTTGCATGAGCGTTCAATATAGCCTAGCTACTCAAAAAATTAATTTTCTATATTGAAACGATTGTTTATCTACGTATTGTATTTATATTCGTAAATTAGCTACCTAGGATGAATCATTATTAAAGATATTGATTCAGATTTTACGATGAGGATTTGAGGAACTTAAAAAGGAAACTATTACTAATCATTTCTTGGAATTAAAAAATTAAAAAGCAAAATACTGATAGGATCATATAACACTTGAACACAAGCTAACATATTACTTCAGGAAAAATATATCTTGCTTGAAATATTTAGGAATTAATTTCAAGCTTACTCATTTAAAATACTAAAATTTTAGTAATTAATTTTTGATAACCCCTCTTTCATCTCATAAGTCATTATTATATGTTTTATACCTAAAGAGCGAAATTGCAATATGGAGGATCAAGTTGTTTATCGTAAACTCCATGCAGATTTTAGTAAAGTCGTGTAAGCTTTGGTAATTTCAATTTAACCGAAAATGTCCCTTTAATTCTGCATAAGATCATAGATTTTCGACGCTAAATTCAAATTACGAAACACGCTATGATCATCATAGGAAACCATGAATAACTCCTACGAAAATCAACCTTATTAACTCTAGAAACCAAACGCTAAAATTAAAGCAGGCTCTATGGCCATACTCGGATTTGAGTAACAGACGAAAGGGAATGGCATATACCCCTTAATTTCTCAGCTAAAGGAGATAATCATCATGCACGTTACATAGCGAACGAAAACGCGGTGGTGTGGGTGCGGGAGACGCGGGTATTTTCGCTCCACAATTTCGGGAAACGGTCAATTAGCGATTTTGCACCGAGCAAAGTTATCGATTTTTACTATTGTTGGGGGAAACGTATTCATGAACCAATTAAAGATCGGAGCACGGTTTATGAGCACAAACGACTTTCCGAAACTTTTTTATAGCGCGCGGAAAAAAATACGCGTGAATTTTTTCCGATACGTCGCCCGGTCACTCACACAATTCTCGCGGATCGAATACATCGGCTAAATATCGGTTAAATGAGGGTTTTGTGAACGGAAGCCGTTCGCAGCTTCGAACCGATAATTAATAACTTATTTCGCAGCGAAACTCTCCGTTTGATGGAATAATCCTCAAATCCGCCAAATAGCTTTGGGTGTTCATCCAGACGTAACGCTTAGCTTCCACGGATCACCGTAATGGAACTGCCGCGGGGTGCCTTATGTTATCTGCATTCCCATTGGCCGAATGTCCTATGGAATCCGCGAATGGCGAACCGCTTTACCTGTGCGTTTTGAAAGCATTTGGAATTTAACGGAGTCAAAGGGGTGTTCGTCGGTGGGGAAAGCGCAGTGGGAGCCAATGTTTACTGCCTCTTTAAAAATTTTCTTTTCCCGACCGCGATGACATCGCACTCTTTGAAACGCCAGACGCCGGGGCTTTGGTGGAACCGTTTCGAGTCCCGAATCGTTGAAATATTTCGGGGAATTGCATCTGTTGAAGGTAAAAAGTGAATGTCGGAGGGCGCATCATAGAGATGCTTGTGGTTGAAATTCTACCGAATGGAAGATATTTTTCATTAAAGGAGAGATTTTCTAAAGCGATATTAATATTATATCGTAAATGATTACTTATAGAGGTAGCCTGGAGGTATCAGCATTAGCTTTCATTATCCAGAAGTCCCAGGTTCGAGTCCCGAGGAATTGTATTTTTCTCATCAAAAATTGATGCAATAGCTAGTAATAATCTATAGCATACATATGTATACATAGCTGTAATAATAGCCATTAACCTATATAGTTACAGATATATGTATTATGAGAGGTATTTATCTCCCATTGCACCTTGCCTAATGAAAATTTTTAACTATTATCTCCTATTCTTAGTTGTAAGATGTTCGCCTATTATGGAATTAGAGTCTACGATTTTATTTTGAGAATATTAACTAATCCTATGTGCAAAGTTAAATGCATTAATTGCAAACAAGTAAATATTTTTGATAAGAACGAAGCTCAAATATAAAACCATCCATTGTCAAGCGTAAGATTTCTCTAATATGTAAACCTAGGAATAAATGGACATGAATATAGTCCGTCAGTACTGGGAATCGAACTCATATCTCCAAATTTCCGATCGGTTGCCTTAGTTATTGAGCTAGCTTCCGGGAATATTCAGACATGTCGTTAAGGGATGCTTTATAGGCATTGCTCGATGGTTAGTTTAATCGACCGGAAAGTGGAAGACCCCGGTTCGAGTCCCGGTCTAGACTTGTTTCACATCCGTTAATTCCTGGATTGATTCCGAGCCGTGTAAATGTTCACACTAAGACATCCTTATCCCTTTATTACGCTCTGTTTTGTAGCTTTGGCCGAAGTTTGCGCTGTACGAATTTATGGTCATTTACAGAGCGTTACTTTCAAATAGAGTGTACATTGGCATCAGTTGTATCGTCAGAAGGTATTGGGAACCGTTTTTTTCTATACTAATATCAATACTTTCCTGGTTTCTCTTTACTTTATGCGACTAATTTAATGCGACGATTAAAACGCGAAGAAATACTTGAGGTTAAAAATATTATGGTGTCATTAACAGAAAATATTTCCTAATTAGATATTCACAGTTATTCTGAATTATTACCAATTTTAAGTAGAAACAACAAGAGGTTATTTTAATTTTTTCTTAGCAACTACAGTAATTGCAGCGTGTGAATTAAACGAAATGGGCGTTTTCGATAGATAAATATTTGTTTATATTTAGTTAGAATAATAGAAAAATCAATACCACAGACAGCGTTACCTATTCCTCACGTACCTTTTGGTAACATTTAATGATATTTTACCCATGTTTACTACAGCTTACGGTTCCAGGTTTCTCGTGTTAGAACCGTCACATGGAACGAACCGCTACTAGAGAGCAGTTAAATCGCGAAAAATTGATTAATATTTTGATGAGGATCATCGTACCCTTTTCGGATTATCCTCATTAGCGGAGCCGCATTAACGCTCGGCTTTGACAGTCGCATTCCGAAGATTCAAACAAATTTATCAACACAATTACGCGTGCGATCGCTTATGCGACTTTATTCGCCGAATGTCATGTTTGACTGGGTCCTTAATCCCAATCTCCAAACGGCGCTATTTGGATCGTGATGGAGGAATAAATTTGTCATCCGACTCGATGTGTTTTCCGATTCGATACTTTTTTCGATTCCAAATTTTTTCGATTCGATACTTTTTGGAATCGATATTTTTTTTCGATTCGATATTTTTCGAATCTATACTTCCTCGATTCGATTTTTTCATTCGATACTTTTTCGATTCGATATTTTCTGGAATCGATTTTATTTTGATTCTTTTCCAATGCGATATTTTCCATCGCTCTCGCTCTCTGCGGACTCGGACGCAATTTACGACCCCGCATTTGTTTGAGATATTTCCGCGGATTACATATGGTCTTTGTCATATTTATCTCTGTTTACGAATCCCATTTTTCATGCGTTCCTTCTACAAAAGAGAGGGGAGATCCTGATCCTGTTATGTCTTAGCAGCTAAGGATTAAGGATATATTTTCACCGTCGTTCCGTGCGACATCGCAGTTTTCCCTCATTAATTTAATTGCGTTATTCGCCCCGAAAATGTACTCTGCGCTCAAATCCGAAGCGAATTGGGGGAGGAAAAGATGGGAATATTTGCGTATCTCTCAATGGACCCCCTTTTTTCACGAAACGCTTCGATAAGATGTCTAGTAAGCTCATTGCCACGTTCCCCTGCAGTAATTTGCTTATGTTTGCACGTTTAAAAGTGAGAATTCTATTGAATTGTTGGTAGACACTTTAGTTTCACCCCAAACAATTAAAAAGCAGATATTCTAAAGATTAGCCAATTCAGGAGATGTATGAGACTTAATTTGAATAGATATTTACGTGAAAAATATCTGGATTGAATGTATAAAAAGATAAATATCTTAGCAATCTTTTCACTTCATTTAATTAAGTTTAATTGTATTGATTCTATAAAATAGTACCGTGTTTAGTATTATGTTTAATTGTATTGATTCTATAAAATAGTATCGTGTTTAGTATTAAGTTCACTGTAATTTATGAAATTACCTTTATACGATAGTGATATAATTATTGTGGAATCAAGAACATAATTTCGAAAGACGCGATACCAAAGGATTTACATCAAACGTAGATCTTTATTTAAATGGGAATACGTTTTGGATGAAGTTTTTCACAGAGCCAATTTATGTGCTCTTTAGACCAAAGATTAAAACTCTAAAATCACGTAAACCGATCTCTGTTTCTAGCTCGATGTAAAAACGTTTCCTATGAAATGCGTCAGAACTGAATTTCCAGTGAATATTAGAAAAATGAATAATTCGCCTTATATCAGAGAGAGACACGAATCGGTTAAACCAACTACGTTGATACGTAACGTTTCAAAAGGAAAAACGTATTCGTTTGGCGGATTTCAAAGGAAGCCAATACTTCTAATTTTTGCGTTCAGATTTCCATCAGATGGCAGTTATTTTTTCCGCAATAAAACTTCCGCCTTTACAATGGGGTTTTTTTTTTGAAAGAATCACTGCACCTCTACGAGCGTGAAATCGCCTTGTAAAGCCAACACGGCATCCTTTAAGCTCGCTATCTTCAGATCTCTACGTCCTCTAAATTAGGCTCTCCAAAACCAGGCGATTCAAATTAAAAGGGGAAAGAAATCCGTAAGAAATATTTACTCGGTAGTTTTAAGCCTCAATTTTTGCCAAATTCGAATTTTTAATTTTAAGTTGAGGTGTAGAGTTACGAGATTAAATGTTTATGTTACGTACTTTATAGGACTTATAAGTTATTAAGATATAAATGTTGAATAAATTTGATGGAGTATGGAAATAAGTGAATATATATGATGTAAATATGAGTTACTTAACATCGTTTGAATGTATTTTAAATGAATAGAATGTATAACTTAGAGTAATTAGGATGTAAAAGTATTTTTTTAACGTCTACGATCTCTTAAGAATCACGTTATATAGATTACGATGTACAAATCTTACTACTGAGTACAAATCGCTCTGATATTAACGATAGAAATAAAAAGCTTCACATAGTTTCGAAAGAATGAGCTGAAAAAGTTGACTAAAGGAAGTTTTTAATCTAAGAAAAACTACTAACAAATTCGCTAGATTGACGTAATATCGTTTGCTTTATATTCTTTTAAATCGATTCCTGTTCTTGGTTCATAAAATCCTTTTATTATCATTTTCCTCAGATTGCAATAAAGAAAACAAGTATTTTATATAAAACTATCATGCGATTTTAAACTTTTCCCTCTTGCTGAGCGAATTCATTCGAATTTTGAGAAACTAGCGATCAAATTATACTATTCCCTGTGTTTCTCATACCCGAAAACATCACTAAGGAATTAGATTGGAGGAATTCCTTCCTACCGAATATAAAGTGGAATATTTAGAAAACTCGCGTAACAAGATTGAGCTGAGACATTCCCTTGTTCCGTAAGAAACCGGCGAGATAGACTAAACAAAGAAAAGAACAAAAGCATTTGCTCACTCTTTCGGCGCTAAACCTGCACTGGGAGTCAATTGAGTTTGGTTGTGCACTGACTCGCTCATTGTTCGCTTTGCAGTTTGGCGAAGGCGTTTCTGATAACATTTTCTCCAACGAGAACATACGTAATGAGGGCGTAAAAATCTGGACGTAACACAATTTTTTCGCCTCGCTCTGAAATAGCTTAAAGTTATAAGTTACTTCTTTGAAACAGTTGATAATATATTCCGAGCTGTGAAGAGAAGTTAGTGCATCATTTGGGAAAAGTTTGCAAGGTTCTATTTATTTATTATTTTAATTTATGCTGCAATTTGGCCAGTTGGCCAGGTGAAAATGTTGGACCGGAGCATGCTATATATTATACATTTAATTACCTGGCATCTGCCCAAAGAAGGTAGGACAACCTTTCCAATAGCCATAAACATAACGGGCTATGTTTATTGTTGTACATTAAATATATGCATAATAGTAACAGGAAGATATATTTTATTAATTATGTAAGTATAAAAAATATAATTAAACAAAGACAAAGATAATAAAACGAATGAATAAGGTAGTATATGTGGAATAAATATAAGTCCATTTAATCCTGTGTATAATATTAGTTGTACCACAATAATGGCTAAACCTACACACTATATTATTAAATAATATTAGACACAGCTTTAAAATACGAAGATTTAATTATTAAAAATTCATTGAAACTTAAGCTTCGAATGTTACATATTTTTGGCCCTAGAAAGATAGGCGAGGAATTCCATTAGGCATAGTTGTTTCTATAGATAAAGAAATTTACCTATGAATTGACGAATTTCTAAATATTCTCGCGGAAAAAAACAACAGGATTTTCATTCTTAAAAGCTGTTAAGAAAACGTGTTGCATATTATGGTAGCAGAAATTTGTTTAGAACTAAAAGGTAGATGAATATTCCACCTATAAGGAATGAATGAATATAAAGCTACTCACTGAACCAATGACCTAATTTTTAAAAATACATTAAATGTAAAAAAAGAGTTTGAGCAATGTTTGAAGTTAAAGAATAATTAGATGGACATTTAGTGTCATTCTTCTCGTCAATAAGGATTAATAACAATGTTTCAAATTGTTGTTCTGTTTGGTCGGATGTATTCTAGAAAACCCATGGAATTAGAAATTCGTTAATGAACCTAATTTTTTAAATAAAATAGTATGATGTTTTATACAAATATAATTGGATATTCATTGAAAAATATGTAAGAATCATGCCTCATGAAAGTGTGAAAGTAATCTTTATCGTGCATAATTTGGCTGTTACATTATTTCCTGCTCTATCAATAATCTGGAAAAAAATCTACTTCTGTAACTTCGACTTAATACTGGCAATTGGCAGTCAAGGAATAAGACAAACTCGTGTTCACTGACACGGATAAATTAACGAAGACAACCCAGTTTTTCGACGCGTCGAGCTTAAACGAGTAAAAATTCGCCACCTTCCGTTCATTAGCCGTAATTCTTCGTAATGAATTCGGCAAAATGATCGAACTAAACACGATTAAAAAATTTTCATCTTCGGAGCAGAAATTCTGGAAGTTCATTGTGTGTGTAGAGAGGAGGAAATTTCGGTGTCCCTTAAGCAACGGCGTCTTAACTCATTTGGAAATGGGACCCACGGTTTGCTAATTCCCAACTCGGTGCTGTCCAGAGCATTCTAATCCATTTCGGACGCCTCACAGTGGTAAGTGTCCAAAGCGCTATTGGGATATCCTCCAGTTTTTGCGGTGGAAGCACATTACCACGGAATTAGCGCAGTGCGTTTATCACGTGGGAACAGCCCGCCGATGCACGCGTGACAGGTACACGGAATGGCTGGCCCTAATTCGCTCCTAGCGAACGCTGGAATTTGTTGGTACGCAATAATTCGCATGTCACACTACGTCTCCCGGAGAGTCCTCATCTGCAGTGTTTATGACAAAAGCAGGATTTTTATGAAAGACCTTTAAAGTATCTTACATCACGGCGCGGATGTTATGAAACTCTTTGTTTATGATTGCGTGCGAAATTATGGTTTAGTTTTTCGTTGGTGTTAAAATACGTGAGTTTTTGATTTATTAATTTTTATTGTTTTTTATTTGTTAACTTTATTAGTTTATGAAATCAGATTTTAAAATTAACGAATCAATGATGATGAATTTAAATATTTTATTTTTTATTTTTTTAATTTTTACGATGAATTTTAAAAATAATGAATTAGAGTATTTTATGTCCCAATCTCTAAATATCAAGTAGAAATGGTAACATAATGCATTCTTTAAGGCTCTATGATACATGATGCTATTTTTTTTGTTTATTATATTCTTTATTAGGATTCTGAGAGATTAGTCTTTGTATTAGAGACTGTCTCCAGGCTACCGTAGTATAGACTATTATATCTTCAATAACACAGTTTATGTAGCTTTACGCTGAGGTCCCGGGTTCAAATCCCGGCTGAGGAGGAAATTTTCCTCTCAGGGTCTGGATGTTTGTGCCGTACATTGTTAAGTTTACGAACACACTGTAATTTTCTAGAAAGTGGATGTTCTTGTGGGGTCTTTGAGAATAAATAAATAAATAAAATACTCAGGTTAATTTACAAGTCATGAACCTACCAACGGTAGATTAAACACCTTATTTGAATGGAAAACTCATTGAAGAAAAATTAATTTTCTAATGGTATTAAGCTATATATATATTCGATATTTCGTATGCTGATTACGAAATTACAGTAGTTTAAATTTTATTTAAAGAGAATATATTTAAATCAGTAACAAATATCTCCCTGGACTTTTTATTACTTAACGATTTTTATTATGTGTTTAACAACGCGGAAACTTTATAAATGCATTTATATTACCTTTTAATTTTACCGGTACTCAATGAGCAAACTCACTGACGAATATATCCTCTCTTTATTTTATCGGAATTGTACGTCCCATTGAAAATGAGTACGAACGCAAACGAGCGGATCAAATTGAAGGACATGAATTCAGTTGACGAAAATAAACGCATCTTCGCAAAGGATGATTTCAAAGAGAACTTTTTCTCCATACAGCGTGCGAAATTCGGAGATAATTTTTTGCATCTTGTTTTCCATAGTTACAGTTTTTGGCGGAAAAAATTTTCAGGAGACGCGGCAAATGTTTGGAAACTTGTATCGAATTAGGGCATCGGACGAAAAAGGACACAAAAGAGCGATAATCTGATGCGACCGAAAGTTTAAAGCAGTTTTAAAATGACGAAAGAAATTTGGCGGAAGGAACTTTTTTTAACTTTAGTGGCGCTTAAAAATACATCACTGCAACGAATGAAATTTTCAGCTTCAAAAGAAATGTAAAAATTGGAAAATGATTGGGACTCGAACCCGGGTCTTCCAATTGCTTTGCAGATATCATATTCACTTCTCTTTAGTTAAATATGTAGCTGTATAAACTGATCGTATAAAGTTCATTTACGTTGACTTAATCGCAATACTCCTTTTAAATTATTATGGAAAAACCATATTGTAGGAGATATGGTTCAACCATTAGCGATGGTGCTAAATATAGCAGCACTAATCAAGTAAATACTTTTTAGTGATATGATAAAAAAAACTGATTACGGCAAAATAAACCGTATCGTAGTCGTAGAAAATTAATGTAACGTGATTAAAAAATAATAGCCGATTCGGTTAAATATCTCGTTATCTATCTTACGAACAACTTGAGCTAGATTACGTACATCCAAAATATTTACTGAAGCTAGAGAAAAGCTAGTTTTTTTCTTTCGTTACGTTGGTAATTCTGAGCGAGAATTAGAGAAGTTATGACTTATTCATTAGGCCTCATCTGGAATACACATCGAGTGTATGGGATTCGGCGGACAAAACATATATTCATAAACTAGAAAAAGCGCAAAGGAAAGTTATACTATATGCCAATAAGTGCTACTATGAACAAAATTTAATAAAAATTTTCTCAGACGCAGGTTTACAATCCCTAAAAGCTAGAATTAGAATACATAAAAAAGAAGCTCATATACTTTAATAATTATACGCTGATATATATATAATACTGTTCATATAAGCAGAATAACAATGGAAAGATTTTCAAGAGTAAAAAGGAAGGAATAACGAAAGTAACTGATATTAGAGATTTCAACGGAGAGTATGAAACTCTGTAATAGCACTTTACACTTCAGCTAACGCAGGTGGTACCGTAAGACTCGATTCTCCATCATATTTTCCCTCCAAATTTCCTTTGCAACCGTCTTCTGGAAAATCCGAGTCCATATTCCTAATGCGCACCAATGAAAAGTTTCCTCGTTCATTTATTTCTCTTTCGAATTCAGTTGGAAAAAAAGATCGTCGAGAACCAACAGCCATGTGTCTCCATTGTTACGTAATCACAACAATTACACTAAATACCGGAAATATAGTGCAGGTGGCGCCAACTTCAGGATTACTCCGGAATGATTTCTATCCGTTGAACTTCTTCGATAGATACAAACGCAATAATTGGTGGTGTTCAGAGTCGGAGGAAGGGAAAAGAATGCCTCTTCGGTGTGCTAATGAGTGGTGGAGAGGAATCGAAGTCCTTTCTTATTTGATCCAGTCACTGCGACCCCTTTCGCATTATTACGCCACCGCATTGTTCCCCCAAAACACTTCTCGAGCGCTGCTCAAACTCGGGAAAAGGATACGAAAGGGAACGGCTTTTATCCTTTAAGAAGTTTAGAAAAGTTGGGATTTTTTTTTCAGCTAAATAAAACAGTGCTTTGATAATCCGAGTTGCGGGGACTTTTGAGAGTAAGGTTCATAGCGTTTGTGGAAGGGTGTGTTTTTTTTTTAATTTCACTCTCATCGGGGGTCATACGTTCTATTACCTAATTTTATGATTGTATAAACAATTCTAATGAACGATAAATGCCAATTAAGTAGTAGTTATGGATCTATCCTGTCTTTTTTGTGCTTTGGATTTAGTACCTAACCGATAACCCATTTTCAATGGTTCACTTCCTAAGTTTGTATATACTGTTATTTAAATAGATAGACATGTTTTCGTATCCTGTGCTTATCATCATTTGCAAATTAACGTATCATTTTATCAATTTCTCCGTAAAATAATTGGAGTTAATTTCCATTGGTTTTTTTGTTTTAACCATATAAAATATCAAATATTACCATTTCAAGTTTTAGCTTAAGTATTTCTTCAGCCGAATTATTCGTAATTTGGTTTTTTAGTTTTATCTCGCGAATAAAAGGAAATACACTGGAAATTAGGCATACAAGTTTTACTTTAATGCGAACTATAAACTTCATATTTTACGTTCATTTAAATAGGGCTTGATTTTAAAAAGATAATTTAAGCATCTGAAGATAACGCGCGTTTTATCAGCGGAATAAACAGCCAAACAAATACTATCTGGAACATTGTGAAGGATAATTTACTTCATTATAAGAGGGAATAAGAACTAAGGTGGTGCATCGAATTGCAGGATTTTAAAAACGCTTTAATTTCAATTTGATGCGGGAGAGCTGTTCCAGAAACTTGATATTTTTTCTAACATTGAGCTAAAATCGGTTCCAGAACTATTTTTATATCTAGACAAGATTCCCTATCCTGCCAGTGATGTGTAAATTTTACCATATTTTTTTCTTTATTATTCAAAATCTTAAATGTTTATGAACACCTAGATGTAGAAATTATAAATTAAATACTAAAATATTTTTCTTTTGTATAATTAAAATTTCTATGTATTTAATGTTACATTATTTCAGTAAAATGTGTAGCATATGTTAATTATTTAAAATTAAAGAAATATTAATTAAATTTATTTATTTAACAAATCTAAATTAAAGGGATTAGAGTAGGGCGCTTGACAATGGAATAATATTTAACGTAAATATTCAAATTTTTAGATATCAAATTGGATTATATTTTCTGGAACAGCTAGATACGAAAATAAAAGAATTTAATAAAGGATCTTACTCCTCGTGCTTCCAATTAAGAAAAATGTCAGGTCCAGTTGATTCGGGATTTCCAATGGCTTGGAATCTTAATAAGATACATTTTATTCGTTGCGAAAAAACTATCCTGTCTTAGACATTAATAAACGCGAGATATATATTTTTCAAATTACTCCCCAGATTTTTCTGATAATCTTCTACAGTATATTTCCCGTCGTCTATTGTTTAAGTTGTTCTTTTTTAAAAACTTGACCAATAATCGTAATTTCCTTTAATTGAGCTATAAATAAAGATTTAAAAATACGTGCAACTTGAAAATCTAACTGTAATATTGTGCTTTTTCTCACAATTAGCGTTAGTAGAGTATAAGAAAAGGAATAGATGAGTAAAAAGTATGTTATTTGATTGTTAGAGCATTATATATCGCTTTAAGATTATCTCCTTTGTATTTCTCGCGATCTCTGTTTAGATTCCTGTATAATACTCCAGCATTTATTGTGCTGACGATTTTCATGGGGTATGTTATTCCAGGAGTAGTACTGAATGTCTGGTACATAAAGCTTATAACGAAGATGACACGATCTGAGAGAGTCTGGCACGTGTCATAGAAGGGAGGGAAACCCTCGAAAAACCTCCCTTAGGGAAAGGTCAAAGCATCATTTCCATCCAAATAAATATATAAAAATAAATAAAATATAAAACCGAGTTATCCTTCAATACAAAGTTTTAAACACTTCTAAGTGTATATATTTGTTATCCAGTTATTTGACAAATGCAATAAATTATCTCGAACGAAAATTTAAAATACACTTACCAATATTTACCAAAATGAGGCGTACACAAACAATATGATGGAATCAAATTGTGACAAATTATCACACGCTTCGTTTGCAACTCCTCTATTATATTTGTATATAGCCGCTACAATTATTTAGTTTCCCTTCGTCAATGATATCAAAGACCTTCTTTTTAAATTTTATTTTAAAGATAAAATATTATTTATTTATTCATGCTGTCTTCATATCTTCAGTATTGATATATGACTGTAAACATTGAAGCACTGCTTATGAGATATTAAAAAGGGTTTACTTCTTGAGAGATTTTCAGGCAAACCTATGTTTAATGTATAATAGTTCTTACTGATGTTCCTAGTGTATTCACAAAGCGTGAAAGATTAAAGAAATAAGAGTAGTAAGATAATTGTTCAATCATTTAGTGAATCCTCTATCTATTTATTCTGCTTCTTTGGAAAGAAAGCATTAACTAAAAGAAAACATATTTGTGTTTTTATTATTCATAGCATAATGGATTAGAGAGTCGTATATTCATATTTATCCCGTTTATAACGTTTCATTTATTTTAGTTAAATCACGTTTACCTAATTCAACTATTAAATAACTAATTTAATAGTACAAGCTAAGTCTTTAAAACTAATTTCCTGAACTTCACCTAAAACATCTCGTGAAGATGAACGAAAAGAAAATGGGAGTACGAGATGAAGGTGACGTTAAGGGAAATGAAAACAGCATTTTTAAATAAAGTTTCCCTTTCGTCGCAAAACTTCGAAATTACATCAGACCAGCTTACGAGTGTGTTACGAAATACAAACAGTAATAGATTAATACGAGTATTTTAAGAAGCATACGCGTGTACACCCCAACATCGAAGATGCGTTTATCACAGTCTCGTCCGCGTATCCGAATAAATGAGAGTTTTCCGTCACCATGGAGACCTTGAATGAAGGAGTAAAAGGATAGGAGGCATTTGTATACGAAGAGTCGCAAAAGGAACGGCCATGTTTATAAAACATTCCAAGAAGTTCTCGGGAAAGGATTAATTAGATGGGGCTGTCAAGGTACGTGTTGTGACCGTATACACCTGAAGAGATCGAGAGGTTTGGGGGTTTTGAAAGACAGATTCTAATTGGGAAGGCGCTGCGAGAAAACGTACTTAAGTACTCTCATTAGTAGGGATCACGCAAATGGGGTCAAACACACGGAGTTCTATTGACCAACGAAAAAGGCTTCGATTAAGAGAAAGGGAGTTTTCAGCGAATGTGATATTCTTCGGATACAAAAAGTTCGATTAACAGCGTCGGGGTTTGTCGCAGATCGACTCAAATGTTAAGGGAATGTTTCGAATAGGTTTTTCTCCGCTCGTGACCATTTGGTTTTAGGATAATTTATATCTAAGAAGTTTATAAGAACGTTTTCCTGATCGTTCCTCGCGGATTCTGAGTTGTAATCTGCGGAAATTAAATGATTAGCTTATGTGAAAGTTGAGATTTTATTTCTCAAACTATTATTTTGGTTGAAATATGTACGTAGGAATTTAAAGAGGCACATCTATTATTTGTAAATGTCATCATTATTATCGTGAAGTGGAAACTTATTATTGCATATCCTGATGTGTCTTAGTCACTTTGAAATTACAGTGAGAAATATAAAGTGTTGTTGTGAGAATGTTTAACATTGAACCCAACTACTAAGGATCTTTTTGAACCATTCCGGTATATTATCTCTAATAGAAGTCGTCTTATATATATTTGTAACAATCCAATTCCAAGTTTCTAGAATATTAAATGTACCGTCAAGCATAAAGTATATTCCTAGTACATAATTTCTCAAAAATAGCGATAGTCATTTACTCGTATCTAAACTTACGACTATTATTAACTATTAGAATACAGATAATACAATTTTTGTTATTTTATGATAGAGAATTGAATTTGAAATATTTATAACATTACTTGATTAAACTACGATTTCAGAAAATACTGATAAAGCGGTTAAATAAGTTGTTGTTTTATGGTAAATATAATTACAACTTTTCCGTAAATAATTATATTTTAACGAGAGAATTTGGAATGAAAATTAAAATAAACATTGTAAGTTGTTTTTTTATTCCGACATTGTATTTTATATAATCCTGTGTAATGATTCTGCTTCCTGTTATTAATTTTTAATATATTGTGGTTTGTCCTCTAATTATTGTGAAACTATACATTTTATCCATTTTTTGGCACTAATTCTTAATGAATGTGTGATCGAGTTAAATTTATAGTATTCCATATGTTTTGCGACAAATTATCGTACGAAAACTTTCACAAAAATTAAATACATAAGTTAAATTCGTTACAAGCTATTTATCCAGGATCGGAAATTAAAATAATTCTGATTTAATATTAAATTATAATTTTATTAAAATATTATCTGTGTTTTTGATAATCCAAGTAAATATATTCATAAATAGTTATTTTTAATTCTAAAGATTTTATCAGGAAGTTGAGTTTATAAGGAAAAAGAAATTTCCAGTTTATATATATACACCACATTTATAATCCCGAATTTTCCTTGCAGGGTTTTCGCCTCAGAAATACGACTCAATACTCGGTTGGATGTCGTCAGAGAAGGAAATACGCGTCATCGGAGCATATTTTGCTCGCATGTCACTAACAGGCCTCCAAGAAAATATCAGTTGTGTCCGCAAATAATCCCGAAGGACCTATTCGCACAAATTCGTTACCTCAGCGGAGAGTCGCAAAAATATTTCCTCTCCTCTCTCTCCATTGTACCACCCCTCCACTCCTCACCGAGGCCAACTCAGTTACGCTCTGTCCTTCGCCAGCGAAGGTTTTCGCGAGTGACACCGGCCAAACTACCTTTTCACACCGAATTTTCACTTCGATCTTTTTGCACTGTGAGGACTGCCAGCGTCCACGATTGTGTGTGCCGGCTCGAAGATGGAGGGATAAAGGTGAGTGTTTTTTCCCCGTATTTTCGATCGCTTCGCCGCCTTAATTGGAGGAGATGGTTGCCGGTTGATGAGCGGGTGGATTCAAAAACACGTGAGAATCGACCCCCGTGCTTCTTTCTACGAAAGCCCGCGGAATACGTCCTTATTCTGTGGGTTGGGTTGTTTGGTGTTGTTTTGTTCCTTCCTAAACGATTTAGGGTGTCTTTATTATTTTACGCCTGGAAGTATTTTGGGTTTAGTACCGTAATAGCTGTTGGGTTTGATTCGATTCGATTGGGGGTTTGAGTAAGTTTCGTTCATTTTTCGTGGGTCAATTGTATCTGATTTCGGTTACCGAAGGAATGCAGAAAGTATATACAAAACTAACCCGAATTTTTGGACGAGATTAAGCTTGATTATGTTCGTAAGTATGACCTTTTCTCTTTTTGCTGTGTTTTTGTCTGCTTTCAGATGTAAACTATGATTATGGCAATCGGTGTTGGAAGTACTATGATAGCTTATAGATGCTTAGGTCATTTTATTCCGTTGAAAATCTAGTCTGAAGTTTATATAATTTTGTTTTCTTTTTCGTTTACTATAATTAGGTCATCTGGTCTAATGGTAGCATTTATAATATACGGATTTTTTCGAATGTATTATTCATAAATTTATATAAGAGAGTATAATTCATAAGTATACATGTTAATGTATGTGTTTTCTGGAATATAGCTATATAGTTTTTATGCTAAACATTAAGGATATAATAAATTAAACATAGAAGAATAAAATGATATTAATGGAAATATGATCCACTTTTTTATGGAATTGCTGTGTTAAATGTAAGAAAATATATTTTATGGTATAAGAAATGTTCAGAATACCCCAAACCCTAATATTATTTTTTATTCGACACCATACACACTCATGGAAATATTTAATTCTTTTTTTAAATCTTTTTTAATTTTTTAACTCGTCTTATTCAAACCCACAAATATACTCTCTAACATTACTCTTTTTTAGACGAATAAAATATTTTTCTTTTTTCTTTTTGTAAATTAAGCCTATCTGTAAGAGAAGAAAATTGGTCTCTTCCTAAAATAGCGTCATATCGTTAATATTATGTCTCATTCGATAATTCCAATCCATGTGTATAATACTAATGTTTCGATGCACAGTATGAATATCTAGTTCACTCCCTCATATTTGAATAAGGATTTTAAAAAAATTTGCTAACCATATTCATGTATTTTAATATTCATTTTCCAAACTAGAATTCACGAAATATATTTTATTTATTATTCTGCAGCCAACAATACAACAGCGATACTGTATTCCAAATTACCTTTTTATCGAGTCAATACAATTTTTCAGCTCTAAGCTCGTTCCAGGAGTTTAATCTATACGCGAATATAACCATCGACTAAGCCATCTGGTTAGTGTTTTCATTAAAGAAGCATTCTACGTCCCGAAGAAAAATACCTCCGTACTTTTGTAAGCGAACAGAACTTCTAAAAAAAAATTCCGTACGTATATAAAAAATGAAAAACTGATCCGCACGTATTCCGAATTAATTTTGAAACTCTCCACGACAATTTTTATCCTCTTCCACCGTCGAATATTGCATTCAACGAGTTTAAATTCCGGCGAGTACTAATCCAATTAAATATAGGTTATCTCTCCGGCTGTAGATACAGTTCGTGCGCGCTATGAGTTTCGCGCTTGAACAAATCCAGTCATTCTGTACTCTCGTGGCGTAATGATAATTTCCAACTCACTCAACGCAATCATTGTACTCTCCGATGGACACCTTTTCCCCGATATCTTTTGTAATGGAAGGCATCCGCTCATTTTATGTTACGGTCTAGAATTAATCGGCCATCCGGCGAAAAGTGGTTGGCGTGAAGTAGAAATATCCATGAAACGTATTTCAGTAGGAATAGTTTGCCCTCAAGCGTTCTTTGTGAATTGTGGTTTCAGTTTATATCCATAGAGTGACGACTGCCTTCTTGGAATAGGATTTTCATGAGTACGATGATGATTAGCGAACTGATATTAATTATTTGTTTAAGGATTATCAGTTAAACGTACAATGAAGGGCCGAAACATTAATAGGATAGAATAGCTTTGAAGTTCTGCCTGTTTTATCATATGATTGGACTTTTGTAGATTAAATCAAGTGGTAATTATTTTGTTGGCAAAAATCGATCTTTATTCCACTGGATTTATACGGCTGAAAATACGTCTTAATTCGGGGCGAAATTGAGACTAAAGTTTCCTATATTTATCCATACTATAGATTATATTACATCGATATATAATACGAATTTTATAATATGTATTGAGCAGTAACTTATTTTCATTCTTATATAGTTGAGATCTTACTGCTTACGTAAAACCTATGGACACTAAATTTATTCCAGTAGCAATTCAATCATATTAATGATTCTGGATGAAAAAGTCAGTTTCAATCAAAACATGATTAATATCGTCTTTGATAAAAGAAGTGTTGATGTACGAGTAATCTCCAAAAGGAATGTAGAATGAAATAATAGAAATATGAATTTGGGACTTTAATCAATGATAGAAAAAACAAAGGGAATAAATAAAATGATTTCTTTCCGAATCTTTTAAGACAGGAAAATCTCGAATGTCACTCGTATATTTAAAGGAGGGGAAAGGAAAATCCGGCGAATTACGGGCCAATCTCTCCAACGTCATTTAGCGAAAAAAAACAATGGAAAACACATTTAGAAGTTTTTTTAATAGGTTCTCATGTAACTTCATCTTTTAGAGCTTTGTTAAGATTAACATGAGATAAGATCTCTCTTATCTTTCAGGATCATACGCGTTCCAAATCGGTTTATTAGCACAAGATGTCTCAAAATCCTCAGAAAATAAACACAGGCCGAGGCGATTTTCTTAGATTTTCAGAAAGCCTTTGACAAGGTCCCACATCGGAAATTTTTGTAGAAAGTTAAACATGCGGGTATCAACGCGGAAGTAAGAAATTGGATTAAGGACTTTCCACTGAAAGAGAACAACGAGTAGTACTTGACTATGTCCTTTCTGACCTGGTTATAGTAACTTCGGGCGTTCCGCAGGGCAGCGTACTAGGCCCTCTCCATTTCTCGTTTACGTCATTGGCCTTAATTAACATATATACAGTAAAGTAATAACGTTTCGGATACGACATGGTTATTTGGGAGGATGTAAAGGATAAGGAGGTCAGATAAACCGATTTTCGAATAATCTAGAATTTTAAAATGAATAGCTGAGAGGTAATGAAAATTAAATCAAGAAAAAACTAAGTTCTTTCAGTTTATATCAAAGGGAAAAATTCCGATGTGAATAAAACTTCATTCAATCTGAGAGTGAAAAACTTAGTATCGTTTGAACCGGTTAAATATCTCGGATTACTCTCACGGATAGCATGAAGCTCTCACAATTACAGTATATTTGGTAAAGCACTAAAGAAACTCAGGATCGTGTAGAGGATCGTGGGTAGAGACGATGAAAAGGTCTGAGAGCGATGCAACTTTACTTCAGTTAGGCCACACCTCGAGTAACCTATGAGATTCCGCTGAAAAGAGCTGCATTCCCGATTTTGAAAAGGAACAGCGGAGGCGATCCATTTCGTGAAAATTTGCTAGGATAACTCGCAATTACCTTAATTTCCTACTTTGCTTAGATTTATTTATACTTAACTGCAATCGTTTAATTTTTACGCTGACTTACTTATATTTACGTCAAAGTATACTAGTATTAGCTGTTATATTAAATTGACGTGCATTTGAAGAGTTATAGACATTGCTAAGAGCTTGAACTTTTGCCATACGAGTGTTCTATAATTAAATATATTGCAGAAAATTTATGCCTTGTTCATTTAATTATAAATTATGTATATAATTTTCACAATATTTTGCTCCTTGAACATGTTTTATTCAGTCATTTTAATCCTGACGATAACTAACCAAGAAGTACAACAATCGATCGCTAAAATAACAGAAGTTTAACGAAGGACTCTAAATTTATAGAATATTAAATTCGCTTATCAATTTTTGTATACCGAACTAATACCATTAAAATGTACGAGAAATATAAGTAATCGCAAGACTATTAATATGACTCTTCGTGTCACAGTTTAAAACTTTGAAAACTTTTAATGAGAGAATTCTTTTTTGTATTTTTCAAAATACTTCTCTAAGTTTTCGAATTACTCTGGCATGCTTACCAAATGATTAGGCGACAGATTGAAATCTCAAACCTTAAAAGGCCTTTTTTTGAAAGAGATAAGAATCACCCTTTTTGGAAGGATTCATTAAGTCCTTCTTTTCCATCAGCTGTGAGATAAAGTGATAGAATGAAAAGAGGATTAAATTATCCATTCCCGTCTCTGAACAAGCACAGAGCGTAACTATGTGTTCATCCTTGTTACGTTCCTTTGATCGGTCCTGCTTTGCAGATCCTGTTAAATATACTCAAAATCTCCTTTTAGTTACTTGTCATATTTTGGCTCTTTTTTAGACGTAATAATTTTATCTTTCAGTTCTTCGATTTAAGCTTATAAAAAATTAGAATTTTACCTCAGTTTTTCGAGAAATTCAACAGAATTAAGTGCAAATTTTAACCGATTTATTTTTTCAAGAAAAAAAATAAAATTTTCGTATTTATCACAGTTATTTGATTTAATTTTTTATGACGTTCCGATCCCAATGAATCGTATTTTAATTTTCATCCATTTGCGAGCAGTAAAGCTGACTGAAATGAAGTACTCTTCCTAACGATTAAAACTCATTTAGAACTACGTACAGGAGTAGTATCTTTACAGGTGTAGTTTAATGAGACGAGATGAGGAGCAAAACGTCCCATTTAAATTTAGATCGATCCACTTTAAATTTAAATGAGACAAGTTCCTAGATTATTCATCATATTGAAGCACGATTACCCGTGGAAAGTAACCTCATTGAATCCTAAATTAAAGTTACGCGTTGCTATTTCACAGGCGAGTTCAATAATTTGGCTATAAGAGAATTATTGTAATTTCAATAGAGTCCCTTAACCCTTTCAACGGAGCAGATAATATGATTTTGGACGTTGGTAGCCCACCAATCTGAGTGTTAAAACCTCTTCATTTAGGAGAAGGGGTCATTGGGTGTGAAAGAGGGGTTGTATGGGAAGTTGTTTCAGAGTAAGGTGTCACTTTGGAGCACATATCGATTGGCAAGATACACACACACACAAGTTTTCGAAAGATTTTTCAAGATTCTGTACATAGAAACTGACGCGTTTAGGATGATATGGGTTACTGACTTAGTTAAAGTTCAAAGACATGTTCTAGTACTGCGGGAACTGTGATTAATGGATAAAATTATAGAGTAAAGATAGATGAGAGGGACCATGATGGATAGATAGTGCTATGGAGACCATAGAAAAGATGTCGAAAAATGATCCTTAACTTTACGATATTCATCAGCCCGCAATTTTATAGCAGATATCTGCTGTGTGTTGAAAAATGTTGGAACTTTCAAAATGTATGTCCATAACAATAATTGCTTCCCTAAACCATGAGTTTTATCTGATTAATGTTCCCTTTGCCGCCATGAATTATGTCCAGAGGTTATATCCAAAATGATAGTTCCAGTTCGCTCCAATACATGATTCATCAGCTCTGGTTACATGGTTACAAAGGATGTTCTTTCAAGAAGTTTCCTTCAGAACATAGAGATATTTCTTGGTGAGAAATATGTAGGATTTTGAAGTTTATGGGACGTATTTTTATATCCAAATAAATTATTCTTCGTAGAATATTAAAGCTTAGAATGACTCTACTTTATCGCAACATATGCCAAAACTTATATTTATGAAGTCTTAGCATGGATCGATTTAGCTATATTTCAAATATGAAGGGGATAACAATGCTTAAGAGGAAAATGGTTCATAGAGGTTGGATGTAAGCCACAATCATTCAAGCTTCAAATATCAATACAAAATTACAAAATGCAAGATCATTATGAATAATAATACGTAGATTAATTATTAAAATTAAATTCTGATATTACTTAAGTAACTTATATTAGGATTTAAAAAATGAAATTTTCTTAAATTTCTCTTCAAAATGGAAATTAAATATTATTATGAGAGATAATTCCTTGATAAATTCAATAATTTGACAATCTAGAGATAAATGATGCCAATCTGGTAAGAAAACCATCCATGTTGTTGGAGAAAAATTTATAGGATTACACTTAGCAACCACTCTGTTATTAAAATAAAGCTGTTTATATCGTGCACAATACGTAACCTCTAAATCTTAACTCAATGATTTTTAACGCTCTTAAATATTATATTCTTCACTAAATGGGAATATTTATCATAGAAAATGCATCTCACTTAAATCGCGAATCAAAAAACTTTTCAATCAATTCAAAATCTACGTAAATATATGTATGATATCGCCCCGAACTTTACGTATATGCATAGGGGCATGTCGACTATTTTCCGTTTGTATAGACGAATGATAATCAAGTCTCAGAGTTCAGGGGATATATCCGACGCTTTGATATGTCAGCATTTTAGATCAGACGATCCCAGAAAAGTTCGTCCTTCACAATCCGGTCTCTACGCAAAGAATGTTATCTGTCAGCTTTTAAAACCGTCTTCCTCGTACGTTCCGACATTCATGGCGTGGACTATTCGGGACACCATACAATCTAAGGAGTCTATTTGATGGGAAGATATACGGGAACGGGATAACTATATTTGTTAGAAATTGGAAGTTGGAATTGGGCGCACTACGTATTCGCCGCGTCGAAAATTATTTTCCCCATCCAGCGAAATTTCCACAAAAGTTTTGTCAATTTATGGCGGAAGGTTTTGGTTCGGGACTTTTGCTATTCATAGTCTGCGAAAATTCTCGCAGCGCAGAAAAGAAGGAAGGGGAGCGAGTTTACTTTTTTAATGGAAGGAGTTGAGGCTTTTCAAAGGAGAAAGTGTTAAGAACAACGGGGGGTTTTACTGTCATTCCGCTCCGCTAAGTTGTTTTCGGCAGCGGAAAAATTCGAAGATGACGGCGCGATATAGTGGAAAAATATGGTTATATTCGCATATGGCCCTGACGCCTGCTAACTACATACCATCTTATTTCCCCTTTCTTACCATCTACTCCCCCTCTGCAAGAGGGAGGACTAAAATATACTCTTTTTTAGGTTATTGGAACTTATATATTCTAGTATTTTTGGTTTAAACTTTTTGGTATCATCTGAAGATGATTATACAGTTAATATAGCGCAATATAATGTAGAAGTTTTTTCCTATTTATCGTCGTAATTGAAGCTTGTACACTCTCTATACGTAAGAATTTCGAATTGAACAAGGCAATATTTTCGTGTTATTGAGTACGATTTACATTTATTCTGAGTAATCTTCGTTAACTTTCATTTTCATAATAATTTACTTTTAATCTTAAAATTCAACGATTTATGAGTACGATATACGTACCTTTATAGGAATGCTATGGAGGAATAATAAAACATTATATATGTATAATATGTATATTACGTACATAATATTTATGTAAAAATAATTTTTTTCATTCTTCCAATGAGTTTGGTATCTAGTGATAATTTTTCAACCTAGGTTTACGTTTCATTCCAAAGATACGTTTACTGAGTGGAACAATAGAAATCTGTCTAGAATATCCCCTTGAATAGGTGAAAACTTTTATATACGAATTTTTATAATATATAGAAATTTTTGTATAAAAAATTTAAATGAATATTGTGTGTATAAAGTAGAAGTATTCCTTCCCAATTTTATTCCCAATAAAACCTTATTTCCTCAAAGTTAATCTCTGTAGCCAAATGTTACTGACATCTAAATTGCCATCAACGTGAGCGTATCTAAAATGTTAATCTCCTCACGCCGCTGGTCATCCACAGAGACTATTTCCCCATTTTCTGGGGCTGATTCGACACCCTGAAGACCGTTATCTAAGCACTTCTGTGCCCAGGTCCCGGTCGCTTAATCGGTTGCCAGGATCTGCGAAAGTCTAAAGAAGCCTCTATGGTTGCGCACTCTGCCGTCGCTAGCGCAAACTGCCCATCCCATTATCGCCCATTCTTGCTACCTCGACTTCATTTCGGAGCTCATTTTTATAATCGCCGGTGCATCGCCTCACTTAATCGACGTCCAAAAGAGTTGCGGAGGTATCTTGATTCCCTGAAAGAGACGGACTTTGCAATGTGCCTTAGTGTCGACTGACCTTTGGTGGAAGGAATTACGGGTTTTAAAGATATAGAGGTTATATAGGCAATTGTTATATTGTTATTTTATCATTATTAATAATTAAATTCTTTCATTAGTTTTAATTATTGAAGTATTTTTAAATAATTGAAATTATAAAAATTGAATTCGCAAGTTTGCGGTAGTGTTTACAGATTAATATATAAAAAGGAGAAACATTAAGGGACAAGTTCAGGGTGTGTAAAAAATCTAACCCAGAAAAGATCTCAACAGAAGTATAATTCCCACAAACAAGTTAGGTACTTAAAACCTGAGTAAAACTACTCGTTGTACAGTCAGAAAGATTTGAAGGAAAGTTTGTATTCATAAAATCATTATAGATGTGCGTAAACAATGATTCCTTAAAGCATAAAAGAATAATGTTTCGGACAACATTTCCTTACTTTCTTTATTTTCAAATCTGTAATCAGTAATTTACAATTGGAATATCGTATAAAAAGAATAAGGTAAATGTGAAGCCCTTCATAAGGCAGTGCATCCCGATCAGTAAGGTCCATTTATATGAAGAGAAAAAGTATTAATAATCTTAAGCTTTTTTACAGGTCGAAAAGAAAATATTTCCAAATTAGCTTAGGAAAATGTTACTTGGTACAGAATGAATTCCCTATTGCATTTTTTTCAGTGATAATTTTATAGGGACATTCGATAATTTATAAAATAGTCTTCCTGAATGCTTATAATACTATATTTGATTTCGTTTCAGTTGATGACTGTAGAATGGTATATTTATTCTTTTATATTTCTGTATATATACATGTGTATTTGTATACTCATATATACAAATTTATTTTCCACTGAAAAGTTTATGATCATGTTTTCTTGAACGCGTAGTCGCATTCAAAGATGCGATTCCAGAATTCCATCTCTTAAAGTTCGGAATTTCGTATCAACTCCCCGTCGAACTGCAAACCTAATACTCGTTCTGTACCTACACAATACGGCACAATAGATAAGGTGATTGTGAAATGCCATTGTGTTTATTCGCGAAATCGAAGTAACTGCGTTCGGCGCCCGGAGCGGCAAATACATAACTGCTCATGCGTACACACGACTCCTGATTGGAGGAGAGACAGACTTTGACCCTGAATTATTAATCGTCGTATGGCTAACTGGATGACGAATCGATATCTATACGCTCTGAATGAATTGCTAACATTCGGAGAGTTTTCCGGTGCTACTTGGAAACAAATGCATGCCGTGTTGCGTCGTGTAACTTCGATCGCGTACGAGAAAAAAAATGTTTTTTTTTCTTTTTCGGTTGCATTTGTTTGCGTTTTAAATTGAGAGAAATGGAACGAATAGTTTTGCGTTGCTACCTTAGATGTTTACTTACGTAAAAATAGACGATATTGTTCATTATTATAGCTCGTGATTATATATTATAAATATTAGGTTTGAATAAAATGATTTTGTGAAGATTTCCTTGCGTAAAATTTTCGAAGTTTTGTATGTAATATCAGTATTTATACAATCTATTTTTTCATATGATAAACTGCTGTATATATGTATGTAAATTTTCAGATTTATTGCAAGAAAGTCATACGATAACTTTATAGGCGCTAGTATAAAAATATCACGGGAATAATCTATATTTTAGTGATTGGAAAACTTAATTTCAACAACAATAAGTAAGTAACACTTAACGAAATGAATTATGGAGTTATTCCTGTTGAAAAATAAAAATTACACTGACTGAATTGAAATGTCCTCCTGTTACATTTGAATATTAAGACTATGAGAACTTAAGAATAATACTTCGACAAGGAATTTCAAACATAATTTTAAAAATAAATTCAATCGTTATACTAGAAAGGACAGTCATATAAATGTTTACCTTCTGGAAATTTCAAAGCGATAACGTTACTTTGAGTTTGTATTTCAATTTATATGCACACGTTTCTGAAAACTTCCTCATACGAAAATGAGTAAGGTTCTTACAAATCCAATATCGAATCTTTTAGGATGTAGGTAAAAGAGAGATTTTATAGAATTTTTAAAGTTCATTTTATTTATTCATGTATGTTCTACTCTTCGGAATCCTTCGCCTGAATTCTATGGACGGATTTCCAATTTCCAATTTTCTTTTTCTTTTAAGGTTTGAGTAGGCTAAAGTCAGGTAATGTAAATGCTAGGAATATTTTTCTCCGAAATATATATAATCCGAATATTACCTTGGGATAATGGGCTAGGGTGGTAATTATTAGTTGTCAACTCTATTATCTCGATCTGCAGAGAAATATAAAAAATATGAGGAATACTTATATTTAACTATAATATTCAATAAAACGAAGTCATCTTGAATCTTTTATATTCAACCTTTTCTTTTACACCCCACTTAACTATACATGCATCTATACATATTTCTCGTAAAATAAATTTAAACTCAGAGCTCGATTATTACTATATAATGTATAATATAGCCTTTTTATTTTTAATGAGAGCTATGTTTACGTAATGTACATATATATCATCACAACTTAATGCATCATTTTGTCTGTCTCTTTGGTAATTTAAATTTATCCTCGAGGCTCGATTATTACCTTATGAAGTATAACACTTTGCTCTCATTTATATGAGAACAATATGTACATAAAATATGCATAAAATATACATAATACATGCATCATACTTACATCATACTTAGGTAATACATAAATATTAAACACATAATATATACATATATTATCGGAATAAAATGCATCTCTATGGAGGTTGCAAATTGATCTTAGTTTATTTTGTCTTTCTCTTATATTCGGTGTGAAGTTTTGCTTTTCTGTCTCTTCATTAAGAGTTCAGCTCCGCTTAATTCAAACCAACGACGAATTCATCCACGCGGTTTCATTACGAAGCAACGTATAAGCCAAATTGCTATGCTTTCTCGTCAAAATTAATGAGGCATAAGACGTAGCATTATTTTCTCGACGCCATCATAATTCGCTATTTAAAGCCAAAATTTCAGACGGAAAGGGAGACCCATAAGATCTTCCCACGTAGCGTATTTCGAGCACAATTCTCCTTAAATGAAACGTCTACATTTCGAGTAAACGGAGCTACTGTTGCAGTAAGGTGATCTCGTTTGATGAAGTAATCATCTCTTGTGTGTGTGTGTGGGGCCGACGTACCTCATTGTACCTCTTACAGGAGCATTCCCTTTTCACTCAATGAAAGCTGAAAGGGCTTTTGAAGTGTCCCTAAAGGATCCGATGCAAAAAAGGGGAGTGTGAAGAGGACGGAGCCAAGGATGTGGCTCGAGAACCTATCCGGGGAACGGCCGGGGTTGCCCAGCGACGACCGAACCGTTTCTTTCGAACCGTTGCCCCCCAACACCTCGAAACTAATCAACCGATTATGTATTGGTATCGCGGGAAGTATCAGTTTCAGATCAGGGTCTCTTAGGAGGTATGAAATTGGCTCAATTGGATTATTAGCATATAAGCCTTAGAATTGGTCTTAGGAGGATGTTAGAATTTACGGTTTGAGGAGAGATTGCGTGGAGGGCAATGATGAGCTTCTATTGTTGATTCATTCTCTTTTCTTCGGTCTTTATTTAAGTACGTATTTATTAATTTTATTCAGTCTATCAGCATCAATGAATACTGTTTGTATTAAGTAACCAAGTTCCTCTTTCATAGGCTAATAGATGTAGAGTAAATAGAATAAAGTTCTTCTTGAGTTCTATGGGAATTCTTCATTTGAGATTATGTTCATTTCTTCTGAAGGCACTCCACACGAGTTTGATTTTTTCTTTATAATTCCTTTAGCCAGTTGTTTCCTCCTCTTGTTACAAGTTGCTCTGATTCTTTTTATTTTATTCTCAAATATTTAGAAACTTATCATTTACTTCTACAAATTTTTGAGCTTCTGAGATAGTTGTACATTATCTTTATTTTTGTAAGGTTAATTCTGAGTTCTGTTTTTTTAACCTTTGTGATTGCCTCCTTCTATCTGTTGTAAAGAGATCCATGTCATAGAAATATGTATATTTGTTCTTTATTTATTCGCAGAGCAAATACCGTTCAAATTTGGATGGTGTTTCCTTGATTGTTTTGAAAAAAGGTGGGTGAAAGGCACTCACCTTGTCGAATTCCATCTCAAATCCGAGTTCCTCCATTTTTTTATCATGGGCAGTGTTGCATTCTAGTAGTTATTGCTCAAAAGTTGATATTCTCGAAATTAATCCTTGAATTCCTAGAACTTACAGTATAGAGGAGATGCTAGCACAGTCCAAGGCTTGGTAATAATCATAGGCGTAGGTGTAACTCAACTCATGAAGTATAGGACGAGTGCATTCACATACGTATTTTTTTCTTCTGTTCTTCGTTGACGTACTTATTATGTAGATTCCCTTCCTGAATGCTGAATATGAATGTATATAATTATAAACATAAATTTTTATTATGACTTTTGATTAAATAAGTGAAATTACGACTTAAATTTAAAGGAAAAATTTTCCTGAAACTTCGGAGCAATTGATTCTATGAATCTTCACGGAATTATTGTTATTATTTTCTCCTAAAAGCTATAAAAATCATATATCATAATGCCAATAACCTTGGGTTGTAGTTACGATCAAGCAAATTTTCAAAAAGAAAATAGAAAACAGAAAAGAAAGAGAATAAACTATAAATTTTCGAGAGATTTAAAAAATAATATTCTATTCTAATGTATATAAATTGAATATACTACAGCTAATTCTTCGTCTGGAAAAATACGAAATTTATTAATCTCTTATAAATAGCTTTCTTCCATGTAAGACTGTAACATGTTGCTTTAATTTACATGTTAATTGTAGTTCCATTAAAGCTCAAAGGAGTAAAATTGATGTATCATAATTAAATATTTAGCATCTTGATTTATTAAACCTCATAATAAGATGTAACGTGGAAGTAATTACATTTTGAACATAGAATAAAGAGAATAATTCGGCAATCGAGATATTTGCGGTAATTTAGATTATAATCCGATAAAATCTCCGTGGCTTCTATGAATTATTTTTTGCAATCACATCTACCCGTATGTAATTAAAACTTTAATTAATAATTAACCGATAATTCTCAGAGTTAAAATTGAAAATTGCTTGCGATATCTCTTACGACTCCAATGTTTGCGTTATCAGCCAATGTATGTTTATTTAGGTTTAATTTCATTATCACGATAAGATAGATAGTTTATCGAATTCATTCGAATAAAATAACAATACATTACGTAATTAAAATATCGGGAATCAATCGAATACGAACGAACTAGGCCGATAAGTTAAGGAGGTAACCAGGGCAACTAAAATATTACAAAACTTAGAGAAGGAACATAGATTATTAATTGAACAACTTTTTAACCTAAATTTACTTTAAGGATTTGGAGACCTGAGTTTCTAATATATACTCGTATTATCGTACGAAAGAAGAATATTTTTTAGTAGATTCAGAAAATTAATGACTGTTTAATTAACTAAATAGATAAATAAATACATGTATTACCATACAGTATTAACTAGAGTATAAAATATTGATTTTCAGTAAGTTAAATATATAATTTTATTGTAATTATTAGCATTGTTAACATAATACGAGGTCATAGATTTTTATTACAGACAGGTTTAAACCAAAACACACATGCATACATTAACATCTAATTAAAATGAGCGTAATTTATGAACGTAAGCTTTTCATTACACACCTTTAAATCTCGTGTATCCCAAAGGGGTGCTCTCCTCAACCCCTGTGCCTCCACATGAGACAGGGGCGGTAGATGATGCCGGTTAGTCGGACGAAAATGCATCTCCAGTGCCCTCAGAGTATTCCTTAACGGCATATCTGAATGTCCTGGCAAGATAACTCAATTGGCTGGAGCAACCGATCGGCAAATGGGAGATTTGGGATTGAGTCCCTGCCCTATCAAAATTTTATCGCGTCCATTATTCCTTGAGCTTATTCCGAAACCGGTAACTTTTCACAAAAATGCTTCCTTGTCCCTGGGACCTTAGATTGGTGACGTTTCACGAAAATGCTTATTCAACACTAAAATACTCGTTTTCATTTTCCTAACACATTTCTTTGTATATAAGTATATATAATAACCATTAAAAGTATTCTACTCTATATAATTTTTATATTTATTGTTGTAAATTTTTTTAATTTTTTTGCCAAAATGCGGATCTTCTAACGCCGAGGTCCCGGGTTCTATTCCCGGCTGAGTTGTTTTTGTACGTTTATTGATAAGTACACACACAAACTTTTAATTGTCCAGAAAGTGGATGTTTGTGAGGTCTATTTTTAAAATATAAAGAGATATCGATTTATAAAGGAAGTAAAACGTCTTTGATCTTCAAATGATTTATTATTAGAGACTGAGACTTAATTTTTATCGAAATCATTGTCTATGAACATAATCGTACTTAATGTATTGCAAATTAGAGCTCGTTTTCCAAAAAATTCGTTAAAATTAAAAAATTACGTCTTTATTAAGTGCGAAATTGAGAATTAGAAGTCTTCTTTTTCATTCATATTTGGCATACGTAAACATTAATGTGTATCGAGGTAAAAAAAAACTCGTATCCATGGAAATATATTTTCGATCAATAGTCTTACGTATTGGTATATTAAATCGATTTCTTCAACTCTCAAAGGCATACGATTTCATCCCATGCGTCCAAAGAAAGCGATTTCAAGAGTCATCCTGTTCCTATTAAAAAAAACCCCTCTGGGAAAGAATCTTTTCAATTACACAATGAACGAAAATAAGCTCTGAGAAAATCGGGTTGTAAATCATGAAAAGGTCGGAGAAAAATCGTTTTAAAGGAGAGTAAAATGTATTTTATAGAGGCGAAGGAGGATCGGGAGTCCAGGAAACGAATGCCATCGAGAACGGAATCGTAAAAGGGAGGAAAAGAAGCATTTCAAATAAATTGGGAGCGAAGGATATAGAGATGGGTCGAAATTTCAATCCCTCAGAAGGTCCTGAAGTAGGTGGCGAAGGGTTGAATGTATAATGCATCAGATAAGTGAGGGAGAAGATTTATTCTAGGCGATGAAATTTCAAAGAAACCTACGGCACTTAGGCCCTCTCTCCACCGAATGATCCTTTCGATTGACTCAAAGATTAGATATTTCACCGGAATTCGATCGTTAAATCACACCGTGCACTCCAGAGTAGAGTGCCATCCTCGGGGAATATAACCACCGGACGCACTCTCGCCCTCTATATCTCGGAGGGAGCCTTCCAGAAGTCCCTTTGCAGAAAGAGGTATGGTACCCATCCCGAAAACAATCATCCAAACGACAAAGATCTGTGTGAAGCAGAAGTATTTTTCGAACCGATTGAAGAAATTCGGTTGTGCGAAAGGTTTTACGAGGTATAGGACACCGAAAAAGTACGCTTGAAGCTTAACGTACAATTTTGTAGTGTTAAAAGAGTCCTATATTTAATACTGTTGTGTATTTTGTCTTTCCAACATCTGAATTGTTTATATCTTCTCTTAAATCCTGGAATATATGAGGAAAAGGATATTATTCTTCCATTATTTTATTGCAGACATTCATATATATTTCTCGTTCATTATATTCTTTGAAATTATTATGATATATTATATATATATATATATATATATATATATATATATATATATATATATATATATATATATATATATTTAAATATGTATATATTTTTATTAACGTAAAATTTATTACACATTAAAAACATTCTTGTTTCCTCCCCTTGAGGGTATATTTCCATTATTTATTTATTTATGTAAAGACTACATGCAGGCACCTAGCTAGGTGTTGGTCATAGAACACACATTATTCTTAACAAGCGATCAGAAATAAATTTTCCAAGTAAAAATAATTATGTTTCGAAAGTTAACTTATCAAATAGAGCTCCATTGAAAATCCGCTGAGGTTAAAAAGAATATTTTGAATAAATTTTTGGAAAAAATAATGTGATCTATTCTTTGTGAAAGTGTAATAGTTAAAGTGAAAGGTAAAGATGGGTTTCTTCACATAGGCCAAAGTTCGAGATATAAAATTGACCTTAAAAGAATCTTGTTTAGAAGAATATTGTTTATTCATGATGAAAGCACTTTCGACAAAAATGCTAGGTAAAGGGAAAAAAATGGCAGAGAAATGTACATGTTAAGTCTTCTAAATTGTAGGAGTAAGAATAGGAAGTAATAGCTCCTTTAGTACGAAACCTATTACATAAAATTTCCCTAAGGCTCAGTGTAAAATTTTAATCCTACACCATTAAAGAGAAGGCTTCTAAAGTAAAGTATAAGTGAACCATATTAATTTTACTCCAAAAGGAGGTGAATTCAATGTACCTTAAAACAGATTTCTTGATCAAAGATCAAAGGGAAGCGAAAGTAATTTTTAAATGGCCCAAAAAAGAAATATAAGGTAACAGTAAATATTTCTTTGAACGGAGATGCGCTCTTATGAAAACCAAAACAGAATAATATTTAGGAAAAATTGTAGAAGGACTGATCGATCCTGAGAGTTGAATTATATTATATTATTTCAAATTATTATCAAAATTAATTCATGATGAACGAATACATTAGAATACGTATTGTATTTGTAGGTAACGTTCATTCAAATAATACTTCTTATCTAACTTGAGTGACAAGAATCATTTTTAAACGTAAAACATATCACTTGTTCTTATTTTTGTAATTCAAATCCTTTGTAACTACGAATTACTTACATTAAATAGATTCAATGTCAATTCAATGTGCTTTTAAATGTCACCGTTGAAATAACATTACATTTACGACTATTGTTGAAGGCGTTATGCGTTATATTATGCTATGACCTCGAGGTACCAGTGCGGTGAAGAAATTATACGCAAAAAAGAATCAAAGGAAGTGTTGTGAAATGAGTGGGAGTTTACTCTTTTTGTATGAGTTGAGCGAGCAAGGATGTGTGATGGTATATGGGCAGCAGGAGATGACTGGATTACGACGACTAGGAAAAAATGTGATGTCATGGAAAGGAAGAGTGTATGCGTATAACTCGCTGCATGATAATAATTTCGATTGAAGTGTAGCTTCTGTGTGTATCTGCAGTTTTTATAGTATCCTAAAGCGTGGACATTGCAGAAATTTAAGTACGTACAAAAGGAATGAGTTAGAGTTTGAGAGGAGAATAAATTTAAATACGTACAGCGTATGATTAAGATTCTCTGTAACTTAATACAGTCGGAAAATTTACTTAAAAATATTATTTTGTGCTTAAATTCATGTACAAATATTTTATGTTAATTTATAGCGATTATTTTTATAGTTTTTGATATAATAACAATACATATATAATCATAATCAGCTATTTTAAATCCTAAAATTATTTCGGTCTCAAATTATGCGAAAAATTACTCATGATGGTATGCATTGCACCATGTTAAACCAAAATTTATCATACGTTAGTTGTACAAAAGCCATCTTTCTAAAAAGTTCGCAATTGAGTCACTTTATGCCAACAAGTCTCATTTCTAAAGGTAAACATTCCCGATAACCACAATCAATGGATGCCTCCTCAGCACGAGCCATTTAATTAACGATTCCGAGCGCATCAGATATATTTCTAGGAACCGCGCATTTATCTGCCCGTTATTCTAAGCCTCCCTGCAAAAATATGCGTGGGGGATATCGAAATGAATTCCTGTCTAAAAATCGATCGCGACTGCTCCAATAAAACGAGCATTTCCCCCGCGAAAATCTATATATCAGAGGTCAGATGCTGTCTTTATAGAACGTGCTCGTATGAAGTCGGGTTTTAAGGGAATATTGGTTACCCATGACGATAATGGTCGGAATTTATAACGCGGAACATCGTCTTTCCTCCTCACACGCCGCTCCTTATTTCTTTTTCCATTTCTGCTCGGTCTTTCTCCCTTTTCCAGTGGGACTCCAGCGATGGTTTATTCAGACTATGAGATTCAAAAATCTTCCACATATCACGTGTTTTTCCTCTCTAGCCTTTCACCTCTCACATTTGCAATCTTCTTTTAACGCTGAAAATGCTTTTCCCGGATCTATTTCGTTGCGTGGAAACGCAGTGGGGAAAATTGTGGAGAATTCTGTTGCGCCTTTGTTGTACAGTGGACGTATAAAATAGGGCGAGTGAAGAAGTGGACTATTAATTAATAAAGGCTCTTTTTGGAACGATGATGATTAAGCTCAAAGAGCTAACAGAGGATACAAATTAGGTGAAGAGTGTTCGTGAATAAGTTGTTTATATTTCGAGGTTCGGAGTATTTAAGTGATCGTTCAACGAGATTGAATTGAAATTAAAAGTTGTTTTAGATTACTGGGAGTCGAACCCAGGTCCCGTTCACACCTTGTTTCCCATTATCATAATAAACGAAAATTATGCGGCGTAATGATAAAAAAGATATTTTACCTACCTATTGTTTAATAGGGGACCAGGGCTCAACTTTCAGTAGTATCGCAATTTCCCACTTTGATCATTTTTCACTTATCCTTAATCCCATCATAATATACGTTATATGTTACCTAAGTTATACCTTTATTCTCCCTTGTTTTTCACAATTGTAGAACAAGATGTACCGTTTTATCTTTTAATTATTTCCTTGCCTAATTCGTACCAAAAAATTCATACTAAGAACGAAGCTCGTGCATTGATATATATGATGTTACTCCGGAACGTATTTTTGATATTTCTTTAGTATATATATTTTATGATTCTCCTAATAATCTTTTCCCGTATTTAGAATCAGTGTAGTTGCTCTGAATATTCTTTATGCTATTGTACGTATCAAAATTCCTTTATACTATCCACAAACGTTATTCAGACGCCAAAATTTTAATAATTTTATTTGTAATGCACTGATGTGGGAAATATCGGAGGGACGAAGGACAATAGCATTCCAAATACGTTGTTTACATTTTAAAATGATTCTCTTCTAACGAATAATAAAATCGATATAAATCTTTCACTTTACTCCAATTTTAGATGAATTTCATAATTCAAAAGGTCGTATATCAATTTATTTCATTCTGGAACACATCCCAAATTTTAAGCATTTTTCCGTTAATTGTACTTCGTACTCCATTGTTCCGCGCACAAAGACAGTATTATATTCTCCTGTGAATCACGAATTTCCTTCATTTGAGGATTATTTATAGAGTAATCCATTTTGACTAGCACAAAGACTTAATTCATGGGGTGGTTAATAAATCTCCTCTGTTAGTTGACTGCCAAGATATATATAATTCAGTAAATAATCCTGTTTGTATTGTTAAGACTTACGTGTTTCAACAAATATTAAACCCAAGAGATAAAGGACGTGAGGATATATTTTTGCAGACTCATCAACTACTTCATTCTGTAACCTTCGAGTACTTTCACAAAACTCACATAGATATTTTATGTTGTTATTAAAGTTCTTTCCCTACGCGGGAATTGAGAATGTAAAAAATATTATACAGAATTTGGTGGATTGAATATTGCAATGCTTTATTTGTTAAAAGTTTTCCAAAAAATCGTTTACTATTACTCCCAGAAGGATTATGACATCATATTGGAACATTTAATACATTATAATAGGGAATGTATACTATCTTTGACGAAATTATAGCTCAAGTTCCTTCCATATGTGTAAGAAATTTACAATAATCGTATCTATCATTATAATAGTAGCCCTGCATTGTTTAATCAAATATTCATTGAGTAAAGGATGCTCTTAATTATCTCAGATGTGTATAGAATAAAGATAGTACATCATCATTACAATTTACATTCACCATTTCGTTGAAAATTTTCATTCGAGGAAAATTATTGCTAGAAAGTTATTAGATATTTCTCTTACTTAAACAAAATCATAGGAAACCGAGTGAACTCGATTAAAATATTATCTTCAGTTGCCTATTATATAAGTAGAAACTTAATCTGAAACCTCATATTTAACTCAACAATGGACGTCACGAACATCCAGACCTCTTCAGCCGGGATTTGAACCCGGGACCTCAGCGTTAGATGATTAGGAGGCTAACCATTCCGGCGAAAAATTAAATGCCTCCTGTGAGGATTGAACTCACGACCCCTGGTTTACGAGACCAATGCTCTACCACTGAGCTAAAGAGGCTATATCGTAAGTTGTCATGGATATTTTGGCAAGTTGCAAATGTAATTATTCCTCTAAGAAGATGAAAGTAATCATTTAATATAATCAAGGATAATAAAATAATCGTAGATAGCTTACCATGATGGTTTTTTTACTTTATATTATTGTCCAGTAGCTCGTTCATTGTTTCTTATATTCTATTCATAATCCTTCCTTCTTGTTTTCTTCATCCCAAACTCCTCTTCCATCTTCTAGTGTCTTAATAACCTAACACAACATAAAACGTTTATTTTAAGTCCATTTTTCATTTATTTATTTTCTTAAATCGTGATATCCCTTCTACATGTTCTCTTCTTACGTTATCCTACTCATTCAGTTTCACTTTATTTTACCCTTGACAATTTCGCACGTATAAGTATCGCTAATCCGAAAGTTTCACGTTCATAAATCTTCCTCAGGATATTGAAAAATTGAAAGATTTGTTGTTTCAGCCGGAAATTGATTGTTTTAATAGATAATCATACGGAAAGATTACCATAAGTGCGCATGTGGGTATCGGGATATACCCCTCAAGCAATCCCTTCGGAGATATAAAGATTTCCGAAATAGAAAGGCAACAAATTAAAATGCTGTAGGAAGGATATGAGGGGAACTAGCTTGTTTCGAAGGCAATATGCAGGGCTTCTTTCATATTATGCAGGAATAAGTTACGGAGAACTTTGGGGCAAGATAGTTATTCCTCATTTTTTTCCGGGACGTTCAAAATTTAATTTTCCGCATCTTACTCCTCTCCGAAAAAGAATTAATTAAAATGCCCCCGACTTTTCTTCCCGGAGTCTTCGGGACCCGATATCAACCACGCTATTATACGGCTTATAAGATGCGACCTTGAGATTAAATTAGGACATTTGTTTTTGCAAGGCACAGCGTGGTTATGCGCTGGATTTGCATGAGATCCCGTCCCGTGCGTCAAGTGCACCGTTTTGAGGAATTTATATGCCAAAGGATCAATTGGTACACCCTCCCGTTCTTTTTTTAGGTACCCTTTTCTTAGCATATACGCCAAATGCACGGTTTTTTGGACGATACGGAAGTTTTCCGGTGTTTTAGAACATCGATGCCAGAGAATGATGAGATCTTACGGTTCGCGGAATAATGTGCTTGGATTTTTTATTTGGATTTTGGGACGGAATGCTTAACATATTCGGGAATATTTTTTTTCGCGAAACACGTACGAGCAGCAAAAAATATCATCTCGAGTAGATGTTAGATTTATTAAAATTATGCTCTTATATTAAGTATTGTTATAAGTTATGACGAATAAATGTTGACTTAAAATTACTAATAATATAGGCTGAGTGTTTTAGAATGATAATTTATTATATTATTGTGCTTTTGATCGAAAATCTGTAGCTGTATGATACAAATTAATTATATTTTAGTTTCGATATTCAATTATTACAGAATATTGCTATTCAGTCGTTCATATTGTTGCTGAATGTAAGGTAATGGATGATTGTTAATCGTAATAGTAATAGGGCTCATCATGTTTATTTACATTCAAATCGTGTTTATTTACATTTTGTTAAATATACATTTGGATGAAATATTCAGTTATTAAGTTCGCATAGGTTCTTTGATGTATTACAAGTTTAGTAATGTATACATATAGGAAAATATAAACAAAACAATACACCATAAATTATGGGAAAAATACCACATAAATATTATCAATATGAAGGTCTGTCAAAATTGTAAGTAGTTGTTACGTACGCATTTGAAAGCATATTATTTAATATATATATATATATATATATATATATATATATATATATATATCTATACATATAGACGCTTCGGGGGGATATATATATATATATATATATAACATATATATATGATATTAATGTCAGGCCCAAACCGCTTCGGCCACGGAGCCGCCGATTTTTTTACGTAATGGCCCACTAAATCTCACTCAGGAAAAATTCAGAAATCCACCCTACCTATCATTGGTTCGATTCTAGGAGGCCCCAAAAATCGACTTTCCCCCGTAAGAATGCATGGGGCCGTTTTTCAAACAATTTAAAAAAATACTTCCCATTGAGATAGAACAATGAAATTTCATATGGCTATTGCAATTATATATATCTACGCAAAAATGCTATTTCTTACGCGCAAGCGGTCATGGGTTCGATTCCAGGAGGTGAAATATTTTCAAATTTCGAAAAATTCTAGCTCTCTTTATATGATACATAGATCATTCAAATTTTTTACATTTATAGGTAAGTATATTATATACCTTGAAAAAAATCAACAGTTGCCTACGTGTCACGGGTTCGATTCCAGAGCGTCCCGTAATCTCCATTTTCCCCGTTAAGAATGCATGGGGCCGTTTTTCAAATAATTTTAAAAATACTTCCCATTAAGTTAAAAGAATAAGATTTCATGTAGCTATTGCTATAATACATATCTACGGAAAAATGCAATAGCTTATGTCTAACCGGTCATGGGTTCGATGCCGGGAGGTGAAATACTTTCAGATTTTGAAAATTCGTAACTCTATTAAAATGATATATAGATCATTCAAACTTTTTACACGTAGAAATGCGTACATAGTCTACTTTGGAAAAAATCAACACTTGCCTACGTGTCACGGGTTCGATTCCAGAGCGTCCCGTAATCTCGATTTTCCACATTAAGAATGCATGTGGCAGTTTTTCAAACAATTTTAAAAAATATTTTCCATTGAGATAGAACAATGAAATTTCATATGGCTATTGCTATTATATATATCTACGGAAAAATGACATTGATTACGTACAAGCGGTCATGGGTTCGAAGCCAGGAAGTGAAAAAGTTTCAAATTTTGAAAAATCGTAGCTCTTTTTATATGATACGTAGATCATTCACACTTTTACAACAAATAGATACGTATATTTCGTACTTCGAAAATAATCAGCACTTGCCTATGTATCACGGGTTCGATTCCAGAGCGACCCGTAATCTCGATTTTTGTCATAAGGAATGCATTGGCCATATATGCGAAAGCTTTTTATGACACTTCCCAACCGCGCAGAGGTTCAAAATTTCACACAGCCATATAAGGGACCATTCTCACATAAATGAAACCGTAATAGTATCGTAAATGGTCGTTGGTTCGATGCTAGGAGGCGTTAACTATATCTCCATTTAAAATGCATAGGACATTTAGGACACAATTTGAGGTACTTCCTGAATGAATTTCCTTTTGATATTCGGAATATTTATAAAGTCAATCTTACTCAAGCCAATAATGACAGTATTAATCGTTGGATGGCCTTGGTTCGACGCCAGGGCGGTAATAATACTGCAGTAAGATATGCATTGGAAATCGAATTCGGTGCTTTTTCAGCTGCGTTAAGGTCCTTTACTTTATGTTTAAAATTTTATTTTTTACTAAAGATAAATTATCCAATTGCTTGCTGTCAGCAAGCACACCTTTACTCGTATATATATATATATATATATATATATATATATATATATATATATATTAAAGTCATACACAAATCCAATTTCAAATAAGGAGGATACTTCAAAAAATATATTATAATTTAACATCAACAGACAAATAGTAGTTTAAATCAAGCAAAAATTAAATAAATAAACAGAGGGCAAAAAATTAAAACACCCCAGGAGATACCATATTAAAGTGAAAAAAGATATATTCATTTATGTCAAGTTACTATCATCTAAGTTATTTTTTGATTAGGTCTAAGAACCACTACATAATAGATTTTCTAATGATGCTTAATTCTGTTTCACACGAGATATCTTCAAATACAACTTTTTAGATAGATAATAATTATGCATAATTACAGAATAATTTAAGTGTTCGTAAAAGTCGAATATACGGGAGTATACATTTATTTCGAATATTAGAATGATTATGAATTGCTGAGTTTAAATGCATTCTTTTGTTTACGCTTTATATCTTATATTTTAAAATATATATAAATAAACAAAATATGATGCCATAGAAACAAAGAAACTCCCGGCTTTAGATTTTATGGAAGAGTCGTCACCTTAAAAATGCATACGAAGAATTTAGCTAGAATCGTTAAGATTGACCTACTTCCCAACCGTTCGATAATTTATAGCCCGAATTCCTATCACATTGCCACCAAGTTCTTAACCCGAAATATATGCTCTTCGGGAAATAGATAGGGGATTTTTTTAGATGAAGGGTGTTGAAATAACGTTCCGAAATCGAGGAACAAATCGTAAAGTTGTGAATTTGCTTCCACATCCGAGTTTTGGCGGATAAATTCTAAATCTACCGTAAATCTTCGTTAGCCCTAGTTGCTAGGGACATTTATAAAATCGCGCATTTGCTTTTTAAAAAGATCTCAAAAGCGATAACAGTTGAAGTTTACGTATATGGTTTTTTATGACGTCCGAAAAATTTCGGAACATCCTAGGTAGTTTAGGGGTTCTCATGAGAGAATGCATTTTTAAAATTCTTCTACCGCATAATTTCGTAATTTCTGAGGTGGAACTTATGCTGGATAATTAGGAATTAGGAGAGCCAATTTAGATCTTATTCTACTTTTACGCCAAGAATTTCATTATAGAGTCGTTGAATATTTTTGGGTCGCTGAGTTTCCACTCAGTTGATTTAGTTTATTTTAATCAGCGAATTCCCCTAGAAGTTCTATTGCAATGAAGTTTTTCGTATAAGTATAGTTGAGCGCTCGATTAACCGTAACGGTGCATGGGAGTAAAATTAACTATAGCAATTTAGATGCTAATGTGCCTACTTATAAAGGATTTCCCTATTACTTGCGATGAAGAAGCTGTTCACATTACGGTAATTTTGGCTAAGAAAACAAGTAATACTATCCAGAATTATTCTGCTGATTAAGGTATCAACATAAATTGAACTAAGTTTAATTATCCTCTAACATTTGATCTGCATTTAGTCTTCGCGTTTTATTTTGCAATATATTTGAAGTGGCCTTTACTATAACTGTGTCATTGGTTGTTATATTTCCCCTTATCTTAGTAATATTCCTTACCCCAAGAACAGACATATCTATACCCATCTTTTGGAGAAATTTTTCTTTGGTTAAAATTCTATTTTATACGTCGTATTTTTTAAAATCAATTTAAGATACTTTATTCGTACTAAATACTTTAGTAAAACTAGGTTTTTTTAGTTTATTTTTTCATGAATATTTGTTTTTAATCAAGTAAAAATTTGTTACGATATTCTTTTAAATTCAATTTAAAGCTCTCCTTCTTAAAATAACGATAAAAGTAATGTAATAACTACTAACTTTAATGAAATGATTATCATCTTACGAAGTATGAAATACGAAGAAGTCTATACAAATTACTTGATAGCATTGTTAGGAAATTAAACATCGGTTTATTTTTCATTACATCTTTTGTTTCGATATTTTTTAACTATGGCGAATAAACTATATTTTTATACTAATAAAAATCCCATACATATTTATCGGTAGTACTAGATAGTTTTGACTAATTTAATAATATTCCGATATTAACTGAACTTAATGTATACGATCTCCCTCAACAGATAATTAACGATCATTCGGTTATACTTCTGAACACTCCGAAGTTTTCATTTATTACCTAAAGTTCTTATTCTTCAAATTCCACACTTCATTATATCAAAAATCTTCTTCACTCTTCCGTCACGAAACCTTCACAGTCACAGTTCATCGCGCGAATGTTTACAATGGATCAACCGTGTCAATTCGTGTCCAAAATCGCCACCCCGAAAAAGAAGTTCCAATAGGAGAGACGGTCGTCGGTCGTTTTATTTTTTTTGAAAGTATTTTTATGAACGGTGAAAAAGGCCGACTCCAATAGAAATGCAATACCACCACCACCACCCTTTCTTTCAAAGACCTTCGGAATCACTATAAGGGAGGGCCCCTTGGAACATGCCTCTGGCCACTGACGCGTGAGGCCCCAAGACTGGAAAGGGTCGTACCCTTTAGCGCTATTCTGTTGACCCTTTGTTCCTCGGCAGTTTCGTTTTTTCTGCGTTATTTCCTCGACACCGGTACGTTGATTGCATCATATTGGGATCCCCCCGTATCTCCTCAAACACGGCCTCTCCCTGGATGAAGAGAGGCCACCAGAGAGATGTGTCTTCAAATGGCCTGATAAAGAGCTCTTCTGCCAGCTGTATCCAATGCGGATTCCGCACCAATGGACACGAGAGAGATAACAACCTTACAAAAAACTCCTTTTTCTCCATCCACAGGATTGAGATTTACTACTTCGTAGGATTCGAAATGTTTCGGAAAATTGGGGGCTAAGAGTTTGGCCATAAATACGAAGGAATCTTTTAATCATTTTTGCAAAATGCGCCTCCCTCCCCTTTTGTGCATCTTCGATAAGTGATGTATTGTTACGTAATGAAAAAATTAGGTGGGTTTTTGTTTTTTTCGTTCTTTGATGGCTGCTATCTTTTGAGAAGGTTATATTAGTGGTTTAGATTAGCCTCGATTGGAATTACCGAGCACGTAACAATTGTTTCGCAACAATACAATCAATTGTAAATAAAATTGTTGTGGTTTTATACGTTAACAGTAAATGACTGAAACAAACGAAAATGAACTACTTGAAAGAATTTTACAAATGAAAAAATCTTCATCGCATAAAACTTGTACATGCACGTGTCTTCCTCTAACTTTTTCGAGAAAAAATAAACTATTATTATTATAAAACTATTGCCTCCATGGGATTTTTACGAAAAGCTTATGGGTAAAAATCATATAATATTTTATTATTTTTTGCTATTATATTTTTAATACAAAATTCGATGGTGTGGCAGTAAAATTTGAAAAAAGATAAATAATTCAACCGGTCATAACTGCTTGAATGATAATTTTTCTATATTTTGGATTATTCTCTTAATATTTCCAATGTAGACTAGCGTTCCTATAGCAGCATCATTTTATTACGAAGTGTATATCAAAATTATTATATTATTTATTATGTTCTGTAAATGAAAAAAACTACATTCAGATCGCAAAGTTTGAGTAGAAGTGAAAAATAGCAATATGGACTGGGACTCGAACTCAGGGCTCCCATATCTCAGAAGTTGCGAAAGATTTAGGTGTTTAATTATTTAACATTAAACCATAAGTGATTTACGTTGGAAGTTTGAGTTTTATGATTCGATTAAACTCAATTAAAATTTCTTTTTAAGATTTAAGTTCTTGCATAGTTTATAATTAAGTTACGTAATTATGGATACCATATGGTACATATACTTGGCTAATACGTAATTTCAAGCTAATGTTTCCCTTCCCTATTTCAATCAAAACTTAAATATTCTCAGAATAATTCCATTCACCATTTCGTTTAATTCTCTGAGTTTATCACCATTTACCAATTCGCATTCTGTCACACAATCCATCCTTAACATCCCCACTTCTTCATAAAACCGCGTCTTCGCACTTAACACGCAAGTCTATCCTTGATCGCCGCTCAAATAAAGATAAACCATTTGTTTCAGTCGGGCGTTTGATACGACTCTTCTCTAAAATTCTACGACTCCATCGACGAGAGAGGGACTCGAAAATCACTTGCCCGGTAACCACACCCGTACCACAATCCACCCCCCTCTCCATTTGCTCCATGTCTGTGCTTCCCTCTGGCGGCGAACCCACCAATCTCTCTCTCTTTATCGGGGTCCCTCCTTGCAGCCATCGGAATTTGTAATTACAGCCTCGGATACTCCTCCCGTGGGGGAACACAGAGGCTGCAAATAATAAAGGGTGGGAGGGATAGGAAGGAAAACATATCTGTCAAGGCCCTTTATTTATCTATCCTCGCAGGTGAGGCGTGTATTTCTTGGACAGCCGCGTCTAATTGATGGCATCTTATGTCCAATAATTCCGCAACAAAAAAAGAAAGAAATAGAGCTAAATATAGAGTGATGAAATAGTGAGATAAATAGTTTCTTTTGTAGGATTAAATGTACACGTGGATTTATTACGATGTATCATCAGTGAAAGCAACTTGCACATGTTGTCCTGGAGGGATAAAGTGAAAGGTTAACAAAAAAAGAATGAAAGAGGTAGCTAAGTAGAAATAACGTTGCTATGAGACTCGGTTACCTGGTGAAGTATAAATTGCGTGATAGTGCGATTCTCTGTATGCTTTCATCTTTGAAATTAATCTAAACTTCTGTTTGAAAGTGCAGGACCTGGGTTCGAGTCCCAGTCAAATCTTTCTTTCGATCAATTCTCCTTAACTTTGTAACTATTAAATTTCTTGATAATTTATTTACAAATAAATAAAAAAGTTATTTTATAATTAGTTATATTCAGGTATCCTTAATCCTAAGAATGTAAATTGGCAAAATTCGGTAATAATGATTTTATTGGAGAATTAAACCGAAAAAATTTCCTTGAGCTTTAGTAAGAATTCTTTTGATATATTTTAGAAATATAAACGAATATAAAAAAGAAACTTCATAAGGATGAATAATATAAATCAACAAAATATCAAAAGTATTCCTCAGACGTGTTAGATTTGAATTCATCACTAAAAATATACAAATATTAATACTGATATCAAGAAAAAACGAAATATAATCATTTCTTACGAGCAGGAATTAAATATGACGTAACATAATATTTTCTTCATCCATCCGCCCGAAATCCAACCATAAAAACTTGAATTCTATTCTCTATCTGTAAAATACGCATAAAGTACTATTTCATGGTCTCATCCATAGTTGAAGGAGATATCAAAATAGTAGAATACAGTGGAAAGCCATAAAGCAAGGCATCGGAAGGCAAAAAGAAAGAAGGGGAGGATACGAAGAAAGAGAAGAAGAGAATGGATGGTTTATATGAGATTGAAACAGATTGGCTCTGAGGAATATATGACAGGAAAATCGTCAGAGCACAAGCTGTAGAACAGAAGGAGAATCGTTGGATATTGGAGAAAAGGCAGTTTTAAGATTGATGAAATGTCGACTGACAGCACAACTTTATCGACTTTATTATCGAAGGAGGAGGAATTTTAAAAGCCTGGATACGCAGTTCAGGAAGACGCGTAGCATAGCGACGCACAAAGAATTTTAGAGACGTTCGATCTATATTTCCTTCTTAGAGAATAATTACATTAGATACGTAGATATAGAACAGAAGTTTTTTCACGACTATTAAGAGTATTAACTATAGATCTCAAAGGTAAAAGAACTATCTTGAACAGAAGTGAAAAATAAAAACCTCAGTCCTGGGTTCGAGTCCCGGTAAACGTTGAATTCCCGTTCCTTTGAATCTAATGCTAAAAATGGATACCTACTAGTCTTGATATAAACCGTTCTTCCGTTTTTCTAATGTGATGGAGGTTGAAATTAAAAAGAAGAATGTGAAGTTTTTTGTGCAGAATTTCATTAGGAGTTCGTCGTAACCCAATTACCTCTTCCGGAAATCTATTGAGCACTCAACTTATACACAAAGCGCAAGTTTTGGCCTTAATTCTGAGCCAGTACCTTGGATATTGGATAGTAGTGGCACGTTACTGGCTATGTTGCTCTGTTTACTTGAATTAAATTAAATTTTACAACATTGAGATTAGCTATGAGTAAAGACAATGAATAAGGGTTGGTAAAGAATATGTTTTGTTCGTATCCATTATTTATTAACATCGAAATTATCATAAGTATGCCACAATTGAACTGATCATTTAGTTATAACCAATTAAAAATACAAAGTAGCAATGTAATTACAAAAGAAACCCTTTTACAGTTACGAAGTATATTTTTAACTCATTCTCCATTAGAGCTTCTTGCATCTTCCAATATATTCTATCATGATTGTATGAAATTCAACATACTCACGTATTGCAGCTAGCATATATAATTCCCTTTATCTTAAGAAAAACTCCATGATAAACCTCTTTAAAATATTGATTCTTTAGGATAATGACTGTGAAATGAATGATGTAAATAAACAGAAATCCATTGCCAAGTAGCGTTATTCAATTGTTTGCATTAACCCAAAGGTAAATACCAAGAAACCTACAAGGAATAACTATCTTTTAGATACTACAATTTTACGCTAAAATTAAGTAGAAAAAATTAAAACTCGCAAAAGTTTGTTTATATATTTGAATTATCATATATGAAAGGCTGATTTCTAACATTTCAGATCACATTGTTGCAACAATAATCATCTCTCGCGAAAACCACAACCTCATTTTTCCATTAACGCATCCACGAAAGTGGTTACTAGGGAAATTCGATACATGATTTGTATCCATTACGCACCGATCACATATCATATGAATAAATTACCGATCCTCTTCGGAAATCAACTTAATTAGGAGGAGAAAGGAACGATGAGTGGATATCGTTGCTCTGAAGATACTGTAACGAGAGTCAATTACAGCTGTGATGTGTCAGGGGAAAGGGACGTCAGGTGAGATATTCTACACGACGAATAGGGTGTTTATTCGAAAGGGTAAAATGGGGGAAGGGTTCGGTAGGGTTCGGATGGGTAAGAGGGGATGTATCGGTTGTACCGTAGAGAGTTGAAATGGGTAGGCGGTTTCAGATGGAGTGTACCCTTGCAAAGTGGGTAGTACTCGCTCACGCACTCATATATTCATGTACTGTTACCCCCTGCGAAGGGGAATTCTTTTTTCCCTTGACTTTTTTTATTGAGTGCGTTTTCGTTAGACGGATCGATGATTAAGATGCAGTGAACTTTATTGTTTAACTGCGTGTCAGACGGATGAAATCGTAGGGATGTTTTGGAGTACGTAAAATGTTCCATTTAAAGGTTAAACAATCTTTTTATTACGTAAATATTTCATATAATGATTGGGCTCCATAGATAAGTTTATTATCTGATTTTTTCAGGCCAAAAAAATCAAATTATCTTTTCTATATTAAAATATTTTGATAAAAATATCATTCTTTCCTTTGATAGATCATACTAAATGAATAAGTTACAAAGAAGGACACATATAACTTTCCCACTATTTTCTTATCCATGGCTTTGAACTAATGGATCATCTTCGGGTTTCGTATATCCGTCATAATCATCAGATTCATATTATTTAATGCCAAAACAATACGGTAGTTACTTTATTTATTTTTTAAATGAATGCCTTACAAGACTTAAAATGATGTATTAAAGATACTGCGTATACATCCTTATTGATTGTTTGGGGAAATAGCTGTTAAATTTATCACGATGTTATAGCTATATATAAATGTAAATTTAATTACTTTTAATCCTACTTTTCTTGATCGGCAGCTTATTCACAAGTTAGTAGAGAAATATCTTTGCGTTTATCAAATGGTATCTTTCCCTGCAATGTCAAGAATATACTTTTCTAATAAATATGTACTATAATGGAAGAGGAGACTTTCCAGTCTCAATTCCGCCCTAAATAAAGACGATATTATTATTATTATATTCGTAAAAAATTCGTTTCCATCATTTTTTGCTTCAATATATATATTCAACATATAATTCCACTCATTTTACGATACATAAAATGTTCCGTTTTAAGGGTTAAACAATCTTCATATTATGCAAATATACACTGACGTATCTGAGTCAACGAAACTTTAGGCTAAGCTCAAGGGAACATCATCATAAACCCTCGTAAAATATTCATATAGCATGATGTATTTCTATTAGACCGTTATTGATTAATTATTTCTAAAGAAATCCCGTCTTTTTTGAGCTATTTGAATGATAATTATAGTTATTTGTAATATTTCAGTGGAAATATCTTGGTAGTTTATATTATTCAAACTTTTAATTGGTCATTAAATATATTCGTTTCTGAATTTCTACATAAATCTGCTTTACTAAAAGCTGTGAATTCGTTGCGCTACGTGTTCAATTAAATTCGGTTCTTCCGTGATAGTGCAGGATACGCGTGCTGCAAAACCACGAAAGGTGGCTGTTCCCCTTCAATGCGGGCCCCTCCCAGAACCACCCACTCCTCTGCGAAAATCCTTTAACCGTCCAATCTTTTCGTACAGACGCTTTTAACATTTATGTCAAACGTAATTGATAGCTGTCTGTTTCTAAAATTCCAGCTTTGACGCAGGATTTCGCGTGCATAAATAACTTAAAGCTCTCTACACAAAGGATTTAGAAATTTTTGCCAAAGCGACAACATTATGCGAATTTGACGATATTCCATTCAAAGAAAATTTGCTCATTTTTTTATACGTTTTCGAAATTTTGTTAACAACGAGCTTCGTTTTTGCGCTTGTCATTTGTTGTTTGGTTTTTGAAAAAAAAATATTCGAATGCTTGATGACGTAACTATGAAACGCGATGTATGATTTATTTTTCCAGGAAGGGAAATGAAACTCTCTACTAACGCACTTAAGCAGATCGTTTAGAAAGCTGTGCCATCAAAAGGATTTTATACATTATCATTTGTCACATTTCACATTTGACGTTTTGAGAGTTAGAGAAAGAGTTTTCGATATGTTTTCCCAAACATCAACATTTTTAATGTCGTTCTATTCAAATGATACCTTTCGAATTTCCTAAAATTTGTGACATGGATATTTTGACAACTTTAGATTGTTATTAGTAGTTTCTATGAATATTTTTGCCTGCTTTTGAATAATTTTCAATATTTCGTAGGTTTTGTTTTTCGTGTTTTATATGTTACCATAAGAGAAGACTTATTATACATAATAAAACTTTTAATATACACATTCCCATTAAAATTGGTTTCCTATTATGTTACTCAGTATCTCTTTCACCGTCTTTACTTACTTTCTTTTTATATTGATTAAGATTGAGAAGAGAGAAGAGACTACTCAGTAACAATTTTGTCCTAAAATAAAGACTTACTATTATTACTAATTTCTGCCGAAGTTTTGTTGTATGAAATGATTTAGGAAAAATATTTATAAGGTGAAAATATTTCTATGTTACTAAGCTCACTTACGAGAATTTATTAAATAATATCAAATTTATGGGAATGTATAGATAGGGTGTTCTTTCTTTTGATCATCCGAATAATGCTCTTAATAAGGTTATTTTAAGACCTAAATTTCTTGGTGTTTATTTAAGCTATCATGCATAGGACAAGATATGTTTTTGACTTCTCTATTTTATGCCGCTAGTTTATCATGATGAATAACAAATTATTACATACGAAAACATACGTTGTCATTATTCATCATACATTGATTTTTTAATCGACTTTTTTTTCAAATTTTCATTTAATGTATTGCCAAACTTTTTAATTTATGAATTATAATATCTAATATAAATTTACTGTATATAGATCTTTGCACTTTTCTCTCTTTACATTCGTAACTAGTTTTCATCATTACTTTAAAAAATTTAGAAAGTTAATTTAAATAAATTTCAATATAACGCTTTAACCCAAGTTCTGCTGTTGGATATATTTCAGAATGAAATATAAGGGAGCTAATGGAAAATTATTTCGGCTGAAATTTTTATATGAAGTTAGCATAGGTCGTAGAAATGGAGCAGAATTTAATGATGAGAAATGGTGGTCCATGGAACTGAAACAAGAGTAGCTTATGGGAGTTTTAAGAATGTATGTCCATGGCGTTCTCAAATTTTCAACTCCATAATTCTTTTGATATTGACATTGCTGGTTTCTAAGGACAGAAAATCAAGTTTTTAAAGTTTCTGTATCGATTTTTCATTTAAAAAATCCATAGTGATATGCAAGATATTTTAGCTCTGAATAATCTTTCACGTGGATTAGTCAAGTGATTGCTCTTCGAAATTATGTTCGCGGATACATTGTTAGTATAAAAGAAAGATTAACTTAATATAAGATGATTTTTTATTACTTAAAAGATTAAGGGACAGTTCACTTTCGGAATATGTTGTAGATATTGAGTGATTATAGTTTATTTGCCATTATGATAATGAGAGCCAAATAGAAGAAATAGATAGATATAAGAACAAGCTTCTTTGGGAATTTGGTATTTCCAATCCCTATTTACTATAACAATTGCTAATGAATATGGCCCCTATAGGATGTATTCTACTGTCTGCTAACACCGAAGTGTAGCTAGGTTTTTATGTAATTTTATAGGACAGAATATTCAATATTTTATATGTCAGTTGTTTTAGTTTGTACGTTTTAACTCAGAAGTGTAAATTTATAATATTTACATGCATAGATTCAAATTTCTGATCAGTCAAATACAGAATTTAATCTTGTAAAATGAAAATGGACACAAAATTTAAAAAATGTATTCTTCTTTTTCGAAAAGAATATCTTTCTTCGAAAAGAGTTTCTTTCCAGATTAAGGTTGAAAAATAACTGTCAGTGATTAAAGATTTAATAATATATACGCCTAGAATATTTTATCGTTCCTTTCTTATACTCTTAAAAATAGATTTTAAATTTTTTGAGTTAATTATTTTCCTATTCCGTCAATATTATTAAAAGCGGCCAACCCTCTTGCGATAACATTCACGATGTATCACTAATGAGGCCCTCGTATTATAAACCTTTCTACATAATTAAAGATTTTAATTAATCTTCTATCATTGATAAATATTTTACCTATCCGAATAGCGATCTTTTTCGTATAAGATTCGAAAGAATGTTATGATTTTATTAATTTATTTTAATTAATTAATTATTAAAGCGTACATGAAACACACATTCGCTAATATTACACGCGAAATTTTACGTTTCACATACCTTGTATCATCTTAAACGACACGATCTATAGAGATTAATGATTTTATCATCACGAGACAAATCAGAAGCTCCGTAAATAAACACCCATCGTTGGAGCGCGTAGCGTTGGCAATTGAAGTCAGAAAAGAAGCCATCGAAGAGGCGTAGAGCGTATTCATCGACAATCGCACCGGGAGACAGTAACGTTCCCAATCACCGATTGAAAGAGATAACCATAACGGTGCTTCGTTTTCCCCTTCATTGCCATTTTCAGCAAAGCATGTTGTATGGAAACTATTGACGTCCCCACGTACCAGCTTTAAACGAAGCACTTGTCGACCCGAGTTGAATACGCTCTCGGTGAATGCAGTTTTAACCGCGTGAAATTATCGGACGTTCTTGCCGTATGGTGGAAGGGGGAGCACAGATTAGCCCATCTTATACGTCCCGTGAGCATTTAAATGAACGCAGTGAGGTAGGTCGAATCGGGCGCGATTTACACATTAAGTGCCGATGAGTCTGATAAACATCTTCAAGGAATTGGTTTCCGTTTATCTGGTTTACTGACAGCGACTTTAAACGAAACGAAATGACTCGGAGATAGTAAAATACGTAATTCTATGAATAATAAAAAGCATATTTGGTAGCGTACTTCAGCTAACGTTCTAATTTTAGGCTCTGGATGTACGTATATATATCGTTGGTATATTCAATTTTAATATTTTTGGTGAGTATGAAAAATTATGACCTTGAAACTTCGACGTAAAATATACATTATTATTTGGGACTGGTTTCAAACGTTAGTTTGGGAAGATGATGAATATTTGCTTGAAACTGGTCGCAAATAAAAATATATATTTATTTTGCATCGTCATTTTTTTTCATACTCACCTGTATGGAATTCCACAAAGTTAAGGGTTCTACCATCAATTTTATATTTAATATTTTCGTTTTAATTTTTTATATTCTAATAATTTTTGAGGAATACGAGCTTTGGCAAACAAAATAGTATTTTTAAAAATTATTATTATTCATCCATAATTTGACAGTAGTTTTTGAAGAATGATTGATATATTTAACGTAATTATAATTTGACAGAATAAGAACTCCTTGCGAACCAGTAATTAAAGTAAAAATCAGAGGAAAATTAATAAGTCTGTTAGATAGTTATTATGGCTTTCCACAAAGTTAGGCTTAACACAATTGATTTTATTATTTTAATATTATTAATATTTGGAATAGCATATATATATATATATATATATATATATATATATATATATATATATATATATATATATATATATATATATATATATATTCACCCAAACATTCTATTAAACAATTAGCATTACGAGTGACAAAAATATTTAACATTTACGCAAAATAATTCTTTGATTTAAACTCATAGTTAGCTAAAACGAACTGTATTTCAAATTTATCATTTTCTGTAATTTAGAAAACATGTACACGAATCCTTAACAGAGGCATACCTCGCATTAATTGATCATCGAATCCACAAACACAGTTTTAGAATCCCCCATTTTTATCCCTAACATATTCGGTGTTTTGGGTGTAACCGACAATTCATATTTACGGTCGGGAATAAACTATAGAGCTAGAAAAATTACGTTTCACCGCATCACATTTACTATTTTGACTCCTAGCCAAAATGCCCGCTTTCGTTAAATTAGGTCAAATCTTTTCGGGTCAGAGGGGGAATGGCTCCAAATAAAAAAACTTCCAAATTCATAATGGTCAACAATGAGTATATCCATTCAAATCCCGAGTTAATATTTTTTGAGGTTCACCATAACAACTTAGTTGACCGCCCATATCGAAAGGGTTAAAATTACGACGATGCCATTCTGCCGTTTATGGCTCCAGGATGCAATTCCGCTCTTGAAGACTTTTTTAGCAATTTTTTTGTAAGCCTTGTAAGTTGTCTCTACGGGAAGAAAAAATTTCCTTTGATGCAGTAACAATTGTAAAGTTTGTGTAATGTTTTTTAATCATCATTTCGTATTTCCTCGGTGTAAGCTTTTCCTGTATTACATTGATCTTCTTTTTATAAATACTGTGTTCTCCGAGATGCAATCAACTGCAGCTATAGGATAAGGGAAGGTTAGGTTGAAACTTAGCACGAGAAGTTGTGTGACCTTGCACAAAGTTAAACAGAAGTGAAAAAAATCGACATGAATGGGGCTCGAACCCAGTACCACAGCATACCTTCCCACTTGCTGGGTAGGTATGCTATTGGAATAGGAATTCACATGGCATGGCAATGTAGTGGTTAGAGTTCCTTCCTATCAAGTGGGGGACGTAGGTTCGAGTTCCAGTGATGTCGATTTTTTTCATTGCTATTCAACTTTCCTTTCTTATTTTTTGATAAAAATTCCTGTTGGTAAATCGATGTAATATTTCTTTTCGTTCCAAAGGTTTAATTTATTTAACTCTATAATAAATTAACATGGCCGTCATGCTGGTATCTATTACTTCTACCTAATAAAATCAGAATTTGCTCTTTCAATATTATCTCCCTAAATCTAATATATTCAATCCCAATCCATTGAAGAACGATCAAATGTGAATAGACAAATAAATAAATAAACAAACCAATTAACGATACAAATCACCTCACTTCATAGCCTCATCATAGCTTTGAAACTATTTGAAACAAATATTTGTTGATAGGCAACTGTTTACGTTGCTATCCCATTGGCTAGTTTCCACGTTGATTAAAGTAGAAAGAGTAAATTGCTTCGATGAGAGTACGATATCCATCGATGAACCATAAAAGTCTCTTTTACTCGGATATTTCATTTTGAGGCTTTGCGGATTCAAAAGCAAACAAATTTGGATCGAATCGCTGTTGGTTTTCGTATTTGTGGAGTTGATGGCATAAATTGGAATATCGTATAGGTTGCCAATAAAATTTTGAAAAATAGGGCGACCAGAAAGCGATTTCCCATTCGATGTTGAAAAGCTGTTATGTACGAAATGGATGGATATGATTCGATATGGTTGGGTGAGTTTATAGAGGCATGCTACTCGTATCAGCGGTGTGAAGGATAAGAAAGCGATACAACGAAAACCTTAGATATCAATTGAGGGAATGGCAGAAGGCAGTTTATTCGAGTATAAAATTAAAGAGTTTCTAATTCTAGTGGATTTTATTGTTATATGTTAATTCTCCAAACATATTTGTGCACCAAAACTTGGATACAAGTATGCAAAACCTTGGTAGGCAAATAAAAAGGCAAATGCATTTCATGAAAGTCACTTTCCTTACTTATAAATGAATTAAGAATAATTTATGTTTTAAATCCATAACTGAGACATTTTAACAAAAATTAAATCAATAGGATATCTCAATGTCTCAATTAGAGATGTTGCTTTCAATATATAGCGATAGGAAATGATATTTAAGATCGTAGTTTTAAGAATAAATCATCTTCAGCGGTATTTTAAATAGATTTAAAGTTCTAAATTCATAAATTAAATCGATTAAGATTATACTATAAAATTGGGTTTTTGATTGGAAATTGATAGGAACTTTATACGACTAATTTAAAAAAATAATATGCTCAACTTGCATTTTAATTTTTCATCATAGTATACATATGCATCAATTTAATTTTTTTTACGTTTTTTATAGTTATATTTCATATTCAAATAATACAAAGTAAAGTACTTACATCCGTCCAGTAGAAAGTGTAAAGTCATGGCAAACTTTACGTTTTAGGTAAATGAGGGGTAACTTTCGGTAAATGTAAGGTAACTATTGAATGCTAATATGAGTAATTTTTGTAACTATTCATGCGATTTCAGGCTGAATTATATCCAAAACACAAAGTTATGGTTCCTTTATACATCTTGCAAGAGTTGAAACTGACTTTACTTATAAGGATGAGTTGTAACATAAAACATTTTTCAATGCTATTTTTTAATATCGACTAAACACAAATTTAAAATAATTACTCTTATATTCACAAACGTATTTATTCCGAATAAAAAATGTCATCTTAATCTGTGGAATACGTCAATTTGAGGCACCGTACATCAAAGAAAACAAGACAATCGGCAATAAGCCCATAAAAGTAGTTCGTAACTCAAATAGTTGTTCATGGCAACGAAATTTACTCGACTCAGCGGAATTACGTCACTTTTATATAATCTCCGAAGGGTTAGTGCTCTCATAGAAGGCAGTTTCATTCTTTTTCCATCAATTATCCGAACTGACAAGAGGACCTCTAACTATCTGCTATCTTGTGCTCCCACCTTAAGTTGCCACTCGAAGCTCCATTCTTTGGAAAGGATAAAGTGTCGGTGTCATTTGATCGCAGTCATTCGTGCAATCGCTTTTCCAATGGAACTGTTTCCTGTTTCCAATGGAAACCACGTTTAACCGATCTCAGCAGTTGCCTGAAAAAGGCAATCTCTTCAAAAGAATTTAATCGCGTAAGATGCTCGTCCCTAGAGTATAGATACTGAATGAAAACATCAGTTCGCCTATAGTTCTAAAGGCGAAGTTGTACGCACATAAGCTCTCTTTATTACTACTCGAGCTATCTGTAATTAACAGTCAATACGATTAACTGAAATGACAGTTCTTTCTTGTTTTTAAGCCTTATTTTCATCGTGAATGAATGGTTTGGACCTTTTATTGTTTTGTCTTGAATTTTATATGAATTAAGAAGTTATAAAACATCGATTGACGACAGTTGAATCGACTTTGAAATATTCTTTTGTAGAAAATATGCCACAAATTCTTCTCGAATTTCTTTTTTGAAGTATGAAGTGTTAACAATTGTCATTGTCATCTAATTGAATGAAATACTATACAAAATTGAGTATTTTCTTTCCAACCCTTTTAAAATACGCTCCTGTTTTCTACTTATCTCTTAGCATATATTTTTATAGAAACTTATTGCAAAATAAAATTATACTCTTAACTTTTAAAATGACTTTTGAAATGACTTGTAAGATGACTTTTTAATGGTGATTTCACGTAAGAATTAGAAGTAATAACATAAGACATAAGGTATTAGTTTTATTTCTTAAATTTCTTTTAGAATGTTTTTCTCTTCCAATAGTTCTATTTAATGAAATAGAAATAATATTTATATTGTTTTGCTTAACGTATTAATATAATTTACATAATTCGGTGACCATTAAGTCTAAAGATTTATCTTTCTAACGATTTTTATCGATATAATAGCTGGTTATTAAAAAAATATATTTTCAGGGATAAATCTTAGCCTTTTTTCTCAATTATTGAGATAATACGATATAAATCGAATAGTTGTTCGCTTAATGATAAGATTGGACGCTCCATATAATTAATTGTACATAATTTATAAATTGCATTCTCAAACCATCTTAAATCATTTTAAAATATAAAATTTTGGGTCACAAATCAAGAAAACGAATATACCAATCAATTAAATTACGTAATTAATACTCTGGATTGATAGCTCTTAATAATACCAAAAATATTTTTCTGAGCGAAAAGGGGGAACACAAATAAAACAATTTGAAGATAACTGCCTCTTTACATTCGGATTAAAACCCAATTTTTTCATTTCATTGCGGTAATCTTCTCGGAAAATGATCGCAGGAAATCCTCATCAAGCATTTAAGTATGTCATTAAAAACCATTTTGTGCGGGAAGCCATCCCTTTGTATCGGAGGGAAGATAGGCGGGGGGGAGCGGGCAATTAAAATTAAAAACGCCACATTCCGATCTGATTTAGGAGAAACCTATGGCGTAAAGGGCGTTCGAAATTAATGCGGAAGATTAAAGGAGTTTTTGGGTACGGAGATGCAAAGAACAATGACCAGAGGATGAATGGGACATGATGAAAGTGCCTCTCAATTATCCTTCCCCCTTTTAGACCCGCCCTTGCTTAACCTTCTTCCTAAAAAATTTCTCTCTTCTTTGTGCCCTTCGTTAGCTTCATTCATCCCAAGAACTCTCTCTCTTCCCCCACTCCAAATATCACTCCGTTCCCGTCTCACGCATCCTAAAACGGCTAAGTAAATTTCTCAGATTTTCCTCTCGTAAAAATAAAAAAAATAAAAAAAAAAATTCGACGAAATTCCGCTCCGAATATGCCCGATAATCCAATAGCTCTGACACTGCCGCTCGTAGCCAAGTTTTTTTTATCAGAAGTGCGCTGCAGACGAGTTGCAGAGAATCTAATGTAAACGATACACAGCTAGTAAATACGAATGATTGAGTAAATATGGGGTAATGTCGTTGGTAAATTCGAAATGCGTTTTTGAGGAATATGGCGCAGTGATACTCAAACATGAAAGGGGTGGACTTGATATTCTATAGCGGAGCTAGTAAGTTAGAAAAGTGTCGTGTTTCTCGTTTGCTAGGTTTCGCTGAAAGCATTCGATTTTTATACGAATCTTTCGGTTGACTTCGATATCGCATATCTACCGAAAGCAAATACATACTCTAAGACATCATTAAAAGTATATCTTGCCCTAATTCTTATCCATTTATATCTATATAATATAATGTTTATCCCAGAAATCCTGCTTCCTTATGTTAAGTAAAATTCTACGTATTAGATTGATATAAACAGTTATAAGTTTAGTATAGCTGGAACAAATTAATATTGAAATTAATGAATATCTCTAAAGCTAATTAAATGAGGTTCATTCGTTATTTCAATATCGTAAATGATCATAATCAAAACCAGAACAATTAAATTTGATGAATGATATAAATATCATTAATGAAAGGTGCCTTTATAACAACGAAACGAACGAGCTCCAATGAAAATTAATTTGATGACAATAAATTATTCCTAAATTCAATATACCCTGTGAAGTAAGTTCGTTACAAACCTTGCTGCTGAAGTAAATTTATGTTCAGCTAATATTGATAAGATGGTTATTTATAGTAACAGAAGCTATGGAAAAAGTGATGGAAATTAACATATAATTAAATTAAGTAAACATTTTGAATTATTTCAATTATATTCCTTGGAACTTTTATGAAATAGATATTAATTTCAATTAAGAAACTGAATTCAAGTACCTCTGAGTCAAATGAAATTGATACCATGATAAATGATGAATATTAACAGATTAGTATGTTTACTTTGATGGAGTTTCTATGAAGGAATAGAGAAAAACTAATCCAAATAAACTATTTTACGAAAAGTAAAGAAAAGTATTAAATGTAAATATTAAAAGAATTTAGAACTGTTCTTCCAAGAAAATAATTTTGATGTTTTAATAGAATTACGAAAACAAGGATTTTATACAGACTTCTTCACCAGGTAAACCACTTCGCAAATCATTTCCTGAATATATTTCAGCCTCAATACGAAGGTATTACGATCTTTTCCACGAATATTGTACTTTAACAGATTGGATTGAATGACTCTTTCATGAAAAGAATGTTTTATGGGATTTGATTCTATCTTAATACCTTACAATTTCTCTTAACTCAAAATGTTGGCTTTTCAATTCAGAATAATAATAAGTATAAGCGGAAATATATACAACAATGACGTGTTTGTTTCGAATAAAATAGCTCACGCCTACTCCTAACATTAACATTTATCTTTTGTTACACTGTCTCAAGTGTGTTCCTTCAGGATTTGCCGATCCAAGTGGATGATTCTTCTTTGTGATATCATTATGCGGATGCGAAATCATTAAATTGTCTGAATAAGATTTAGCCTTGAAGAAACGTTCTCCATATGAAAGTTTGCGAAGTCTCGTGTTAGGGAAAGGACGAAATGAAACGTTCAAGATGAAAATTGGCATCAAAAGGAAATGCGTGAATATGACTACCTCCGATTTCCCACAGCTGCCTTTGTGATTATAGAACTCAACTATGACCAACTCTACTAGTCCACGCTCATCCTAGAATTTGCGAATATCTGCTGAAGGCAAATTTTATCTAAAGAATTAAACCGCGGATATCATATCTTATACCTCACTCTGATGGTAATGTTGAAAAAAAAAAACGAAATTATTTACGTGAACCTCCAAGCTGCTCCTGTAATTTTTCTGTTCACTTAGCTGTTTTTGTTTACAGTTTATAATGCATGCGTATTTCTCGTATAAAGAGAAACTAAAAATTGAAATTGATCTGCTACTTTTTGCTCTGATTTCATCCTGTCCCAAGTACTATAAGAATATAAAGAGTCGTGAAAGCCTATTATTCTTCATTTTATCTGAAAAATTTTTAAGAAATTAACCAACGCCTCATCTGAGTATTTAAACAAGGGCTAATGATGCAAAAGAATGTTTGTTTAAGAGCCCAATTTTAGGTCTCAATCAAGCTACACAAGCATGCGTAACGTCTAATAAGATTGTTCATTCAGCACACGTTAACTAATGTCAGTAAAAGATAAACAACATTGTATTGAACACGATATCGATCGAGATTGTATCTGTCTTTATACGTAGAGGCAATAAAATTTTCGGGCCTGTCCGGGATTTGAACCCGGGACCTCTCGTACCCAAAGCGAGAATCATACCCCTAGGCCAACAGGCCGCTTTTGGAATATTGGCTTGACTGTAGTACAAAACCTAATACTTTTATCTTTTATTTTTGGCCTTAAAATTTCTAAAAATAGGAAGAATAATTTCCAGAATAGGTTATCCACATTTGATTAACTATCCAGAATTTAATATCATAGAAACATCTCAATGATAAAGTTTGAATGAACTTCCAAAAAGCCATAGATCTATTTAGACTTTCTTGGGGTTCTTTGGAACTCTAATGCATTGGCGCAGTCGTGTTCTTTCGGTCCTTTCGAAGGAACGTCTCGGGTCAATTAGATAAGGAAAACGTGTTGCTGCATTCGTGCACTTCGCCTTAAATATTTGAATCACTAACTCATGCTGAAACTACTACAACTCCCAAATAAATTTTGTTATATATATATATATATATATATATATATATATATATATATATATATATATATATATATATATATATATATATACAAGAAGGTATATTCCATTAATAGCACAATTGCTATAATTGAGGTATTTTGAATGGTTATATATTATTTTAAAGTGGAACAATAGAAATACTTGCAACTGGTTAACAGCTTTAAATTCTAATGCAAGTAATTCAGTGGTATTTGCTGAAATATTTTTGTAATTAAAGTATAAACTTAAATGGAAGTCTGAATCGTTTATACTCGTATGGGTGTAAAGGTATTGAATATTCAGGAGATAAAAAAAGATTTCGTTAATTATTACCCTGAATATAGATGCTGAAGGTGATAATGAAAGTATTGAGTTTCATTTGAAATGGTTCCTCACAATGCAAAAATATCAAGTACGTTATGTTTTTTGAGTAAAACTAAGCACTAATATAAAATTCAGCTCTTGCATCTTTTATTTCTTGCTAAAAATTCTCAAAATATTGGAATCCATTGTTGCTATATTGTTATAAATTTCCTTCTGATTATCTATAAATGGTTGGTTATAGAAAGATCACTGAGTCATCAGTATGCTAAGCAAATCTTTACTTTTATTTTCCATATACTTTTGATGTTTCTGATATAAATTGTTTAAATTTTTAATTTTTGTTGTATTATTTTATAATCTACATTTCGCTAATTGTTTAATGGTCCGAAGTCCCATGTCTTCTTAAGTTTGCGCAGTCTCACCAGGTTTCGTAACAGTCTTAACGTATTGTTCATGATATTAAAATAAATTAATGTTTTATTTTATAAAACTTACTTCTAACTTACATGACGTATATGTATATATTAATTTAACATAAACTTAAATATTCCGTTCAGTAAGTTTCGTAGGCTATACACTCCCCCTTTGTGAAGTCTTTAGTGCAGAAATTACCTTTCCTGAATAAATACTAAGGTTTTTCATTTCGACTCGGTAGCCTCATTCTCTTTCGCTCTTTTTGACTCTATTACTATCCTTTATTCTCAAAGATTCTAATCCTTTCTATTCCTTGTCTCGAAATTAAGATTATTTTAAAACGAATTTCCATCGAATTCACGACTAACTTAACCGCGCTATAAATTTCGGTACCGTTTTCTCTTCAACCTCATAAACTTTTTTCTTGGGATTTTGGTCGAGCCGAAAATTCTTTCGACTGAAAGCCTTTGTGTCTTCTTTGGCTGTCTATTGGAAATCCCCTTGATCTCCAGTCGGGCGTACCAATGCTCGGGAAAGATAGTGGCAATAAATTATGATAATTTTTTGTTAACCCCGTTTCAGATATATTTAGCTCACTTCGAATGGTTTTCGAGTAGAAGTAAGGTAGTGTAAGTCGCATTAGACGATGCGTCTTCGTTTTGACCCAGTTCTGTTATTCGCACATAAGGTTTTGGATGAATTAGAATTTAAAATAACTAACTCAATATACGAAAATTTAAATTTTTATTATTTAGGAGGAGTTTATTTATTTATTAACAATTAATCCAAAAACAGCCATTAAAGCCAATTATATTGGATCATAAACAATAATTGAAAAATTAATAACAATTGCAATATATATATATGAAACAAACAACAGAAATAAATAAGAATAATAAAATTAGAGTTAACAACAAATTTGATAATGAAACGTCTCAATTCAAGCATTTTATTATACTACTAGTACTCAGAACTGTTTATTTATATTATTGAGTTAACAAAATAAATTTATTTGCAACGTTATGGTTCTATCTAACGTAAAGTATTTTTATAATTTTATTTTCAAAAAATTTTTATATATGAATCTAACTAATTCATTTTTAATGCAATTCCTGGATGTTGGTAAAATAAGAATCCTACTCAATGCTATACTGATAGCTGTTTAAATAAGTTCCCATACCTTAACATTTAGCAATGTATTACATATAAATATATAGTATAACCTTTAATTATATATATATATATATATATATATATATACGAGTAAAGGTGCGCTTGCTTACAGCAAGCAATGCAATAATTTATCTTTAGTAAATAATAAAATTTTTCGAAAGATTACTCTGCTCAAACGTTGCTAAACATAAAGTAAAGGACATTAAAGCAGCTGAAAATACACTGAATACGATTTCCGATGCATTTCTTTCGGCAGCTAAAATCCCGCCCCGGCGTCGAACCAAGGTCATCCTGCTAAAATTACTGTAATCCTTCGCTTGAGTATGGTGGACTTTATAAACACCCCGAATTGCAAAAGGAAATTCATTCAGGAAGTACCTTAAAATGAGCCCTAAATTCCCTATGTATTTCACATGGAGAATTAATTAACGCCCCCTAGCATCGAACCAACGACCTTTTACGATAGTCTTAGGATAGCTTTTATATGAGAATGGTCCCCTTAATGGCTGTGTGAAATTTTGAACCTCTGCGCGGTTGGGAAGTGTTATAAAAAGCATTCGGAAATATGACCAATGTATTTTAAACGGGAAAAATCCAGATTACGGGTCGATCTGGAATCGAACCCGTGATACATAGGCAAGTGCTGATTTTTTTCTAATTACATTTTGTATGTATCTATCTTTGTAGAAGGTTTGAATAATCTATGTACGATATTAAGGGAGCTACGATTTTTCAAAATCTGAAAATATTTCACCTCCTGGCATCGAACCCAGGACTGATTGTACGTAAGCGATAGCATATTTCCGTAGATATATATAGTAGCAATAGCTATATGAAATTTTATTCTTTTAGCTTAATGGGAAGTATTTTTAAAATTATTAGAGAAACGGCCCCATGTATTCTTAACGGACAAATCGAGATTACGGGACGCTCTGGAATCGAACTCGTGATAGGTAGGCAAGTACTGATTTTTTTCGAATTATATAATATACTTACCTTTAAGTGTAAAAAATTTGAATGATCTACGTATCATATTAAGAGAGCTAGGATTTTTAGAAATTCGAAAATATTTCACCTCCTGGCATCGAACCCATGACCGCTTGCGCGTAAAAAATAGCATTTTTGCGTAGATATAAATATTAGCAATAGCCATATGAAATTTCATTGTTCTATCTCAATGGGAAGTATTTTTTCAAATTGTTTGAAAAACGGCCCCATGCATTCTTACGGGGGAAAGTCGATTTTTGGGGCCTCCTAGAATCGAACCCATGATAGGTAGGGTAGATTTCCGAATTTTTCTTGAGTGAGATTTAGTGGGCCATTACGTAAAAAAATCGGCGGCTCCGTGGCCGAAGCGGTTAGGGCCTGACATTAATATCCTATATATATATATATATATATATATATATGTTATATATATATATCCCCCCGAAGCGTCTATATATATATACGAGTAAAGGTGTGCTTGCTGACAGCAAGCAATCGGAAAATTTCTCTTTTAATAAAACTTACGATTTTTACTCTACTAACTAAAGAACATTTATGCAGCGTACCTTGCATTGACTTTGATTTCGGATGCTTTTCTCTTGACAATATTATTACCACCAAGGCGTCGAACCAGGGCCATCCTACGGAAATCACTGTCATCTTTCGCTTATGTATGAAAATCTTTATAAACATGCCAAATTTGAAATGGAAATACATTAAGGAAGTACCTTAAAATGAGTCCTAAATTCCCTATGTATTCCACATGGAGAATTAATTAACGCCCCCTAGTATCGAACCAACGACCTTTTACGATAATCTTATGTTAGCTTTTATATGAGAATGGTCCCCTTAATGGCTGTGTGAAATTTTGAACCTCTGCGCGGTTGGGAAGTGTCATAAAATGCATTCGGAAATATGGCCAATGTATTTTAAACGGGAAAAATCGAGATTACGGGTCGCTCTGGAATCAAACCCGTGATACATAGGCAAATGCTGATTTTTTTCCAATTACACTTTGTAAGTATCTATACGTGTAGAACGATTGAATGGTCTATGTACGACATTTAGAGAGCTACGATTTTTCAAAATTTGAGAATATTTCACCTCCTGGCATCGAACCCAGGACCGAATGTACGTAAAATACTACAATTTTCCGTAGACATATATATAAGCAACAGCTACATGAAATCTTATTCCTTTAGCTTAATGGGAAGTATTTTTAAAATTATTTGAAAAACCGCCCCATGCATTCCTAACGGGGAAAATCGAGATTACGGGACGCTCTGGAATCGAACCCGTGATACGTAGGCAGATGTTGATTTTTTTCGAGGTATATAATATACTTACCTATAAGTGTAAAAAATATGAATCATCTATGTATCATATTAGGAGAGCTACAATTTTTCGAAATTTGAAAATATTTCACCTACTGGCATCGAACCCATGACCGGTTGCGCGTAAGAGATAGCATATTTCCGTAGATATATATAATAGCAATAGCCATATGAAATTTCATTGTTCTATCTCAATGGAAAGTATTTTAAAAAATTATTTGAAAAACGGCCCCATGCATTCTTACGGGGGAAAGTCGATTTTTGGGACCTCCTAGAATCGAACCCATGATAGGTAGGGTCGGTTTTCGAATTTTTCCTAAGTAAGATTTAGTGGGCCATCACGTAAAAAAATCGGCGGCTCCGTGGCCGAAGCGGTTTGGGCCTGACATTAATATCCTATATATATGTTATATATATATATCCCCCCGAAGCGTCTATATATAATAGATATATATAATGTCATATAATACAGGTGTATCTTCTGGACCTTTTGAAAAATCTATGAATCATTATATTTTCTAAGATACTATCGTCAACTGTCAATACCCACAGAGCAAATACAACGTAACGCCATATTAGTCTGATTCACATTATACACAACAACTGAGCCCCATTACTCTTACTCATTGTTTACATGCAGTGATTAATGGAAAGTTAATTGCAACAGCCTGAGTCAATAAATACGTCTGATCGGCCGCGATCAATTGTGTGTATAGGCGGATATATCATGTATCTACTCCAAATGACGATAAACAACAATTAATCCGATGCTCAATTATACTGTATAGCTTTACTTTCAAGAATCTGAAGGATATTCTCCGTAGGTTTTCTACGATTAATTTCAGTATGAATGTGTATTAGTTGTCGGGAATGATAGCTTCGTTAAATTAATATAAATGTTTTATAGATTACGATTTTATAATGAACATCAAATGGATTATTTATTATCACTGTTTAGCGTATTTAAAACTATTTAAATTTCTGATGTTCCAATTCATCAACAAGATTGATAAATATATATCCGAAGATACTTATTAATGAGATCACGTATTTCTACAAAACTAAAGTTCTTCGAAGAGAATCCTTCATTCATAGCGGCAGAATCCAATGAATTTTAGACGCGGCTTTGAAATATGTTCATTCCGAATGGAAATAAGTTTTCTTTTCACATCGGTCTGCAAATTTCATGAGGAGACTAAAGAATTCTCAAAAAAAGAATAGATCGTGAAAGAGTGTTGGTCAGAATATTGAACGCAAAGAGAGTGATAAATGTAAAGTATCGCTCAAAAAACTTTGTTCTTTATCTCCCAAATATGCGATGTACGTGACCGAGTTGCGTAACAAAGATATTGCTCTCTTTTACATAAATCAGTGACTACGTAGGCAGCTGGGATTTTATTATAGATTCATTGACTTGGTGCTTGGTTCCTCTGCTGCGGGTAAGTGAATAAAGACACGAAGTATGCGTTACATATGATGCATATTGAGGGAACTGACTCTTTAACTTGTAAACAATGCCTGTTTCCAAACATGAAAAATGATTAATGTATGAAATAGGATCGTAAACAGTATGGTTTAAGCATTGGTAATAAATTTTAAAACCTCTAGTGATATATTATTGAAGAATATCCTTGGATAATTCTGCATAAATTTAAATAATTATGGTAAATGTATTATTCTGAACGTTTTACTTTGTTCGAAAATTAAAAACGGCGAATTCAGGAATGATTTTATAATTCAAAATATAATCGGAACGAAATTTCATTGAATAAATATATAACGATACAATAGTTCTCAAAGAAAAGGAAATTTCTATTTATTAAAACTTTTTTTGCGAATTACTTGTCTTCCGAGTAATTGTACTAGCGATATCTATAAAGAAATGTAATTTCTTCTTAAGGATTGTTAATTGTTTGGTATATTTAATAATAATTAATTAATGACTTCTTAATTTATTTATAAAAAAGTGCAGTAAAATTTTGAATAATTATTATATGCGTGAATTAGAAAATAAATTCGTTGCATTCATCGAATTACAGAATTCAGTGTTACATTTAATGATAGAATTTTCAAGGTGAATAGTAAAAGAAAATGATCTAATTCCTATCCACATTAGCATAACCACATTCTGCCTCTAATATCACTCTATTTGCACCATAAAAATAGCAGAAATCTTAAAGAATCAACTCCTAATCTAGCCATGAGACCATCTTAGGTTAGAATTAACCATAATCTTCCGAAAGTAAGGAAAGCTCACGATACGAAATGTGCTTAAGATACCTCCGAGGGCTGGATCCCGAACCCACGAGCTCTGAAGAGCCCTCGAAAGACCAAGCCTCCACCATTTTTTTGCGAAAATAGGCTAATGCCCTTCATATTTAAGTTTATGGAGTTTTGTTGAAATGACCATCGCCTCCGTTGTGTGCAAGTGGCAATTCGACCCCATCGGGGCTTCATTTCAGAATGGGCTTCGACCTTCTACATTCCAGTGTATTATCTGCACTTGTGTGCCGCAGTTTCAACCGCTTGCCATCAAAGTTTCTTCAAAGGATACCACTTAAATGCGGAATCCTTTACTGACGCCGAACCTTTACTCTCGCCATAGGCGGCGCTCGAGTTACTGCACCATCAGCTGAACTGGTGAACTAATATATAGCAGATATAGTAACGATAAACGATCTAAAGGTACATGATAATGTCATATAATGTCCTAAAATTAAATTTGGGGTTCTATAAATGGTTGTATGTAACCGTATTAATTTGACTTTCTTAACGATTTTCATATTAAGATTTATAGATACATTTCAAAAGAATTCTTCGTATTATATAATATTTGGAATATTTTTTTCTTACATGAAATATATTTTGATCTGTTCCTCAACAAGAAACAACTTTTAAAATAATCTTTAGCTTCATTTTCGGGTTTAATTTTTTTAAAATTCCTCTAACGAAACTTTTTGTATCGAAATTCTCTTTTAAAATTATTTTTATTAAATATTTCCTCTAAGATTATTTACATTGGTATCGTATTTTGAAAGTTTGTTGTCATGGTAATTTTATATTAATTCCCTCTTGAAAGGTTTGCTCTTTTTTATTGATATACTGAATAAAATTAATAAGATGGTGATAATAATATATCTCATGAGCTTATGATGACTCGAAAAAAGTGATTTTTACTTTATTATTCATAATTAGGACACAAAATGCTTCAAGAGATAGTAGAATTTCAATATATTTTCATTTAAAATTATATATTATTCTTTTATGTATCTGCTCGGTTATAAATAAATATTTTCCACTATCTTATGTTCACTTGGATAAAGATAAATTAATCATTTTCTTCGAATCAGCCTCAATATCGTAGAAGGATCACGTATCTTTTTTTCTAAACGAAAGGCAATGAGTTTCTCCCATTTAAGACTTATGCATTAGGGAAGAAAGCCATTAATCAAGGATCTTTTGTAAGATATCGGCGCTTGATAATTGTTTGAGGAAATCCGGAAAGTGTGTCACTCGCTCTAGTGTATCGCCAATGCTATCCATTGGCTCGGGTCGGATGCGGTTGAACAAAAATATTGGGTGAAAAAGAGCCGTACACAGTACATAGAGCCTTAGAATGGAAATATAGGTGAGGTATAGGATCAGCTGTTCGATATTACCATTGAAGACTACCAAGCGTATTTTATAATTTTGCATCTTTCTTTGCTAATATGCTGTATCAAATGAAAATGAGTCGACACTGATAAGCAAATGTTAATAATTTGTGAATTAAGATATTGTATACAATCATCGGAACATATAAATTAATAAATATATTATTTCTTCAAGTTCAAAAGTATTTTAAAAATACTTTAACCATCAAATATATGTTCAATATTTCCCAACTGCATAACTTTTTTACGACACTAAATTATATATAAAAGGTATAAGAACAAATATCACTTCAGATTTTTAATTTTTTCTTACGGATAACTCTTAAATAGCAATTATTACTTAACATCTTTTATTATGTTCTTTGACGTTTTAACGACATTAAAAGATACTGAAGACTTTAAAGATTATTGGTACCATAAGCCTTCGTAGATAAAAAAGTTTTTTAATAAATCAAGAGCTGAATTTGGGATCGTTTGCTTAAAGTTAACATAACAATATGTACCATAGATACTGTGAAATACAAAACCTTAAGTCACAAAGAGCTGATAATCGCTTTAGAGAACAGAGAGCGATTATATTAAAGTGCGGGATTGAGCTGATGTATAGATACGCCCTCGACAAAGCAACGAATATAGCATAATGAGCTGGAAATTTTCGCTTTTGACAGCATTCGAGATTTAATCGTAACAAAAGTTACTATTCAGTATCTTCAGTTACCGTAAAGCTGCATTCATGATCTGTCTGCAAGATGCATAAGAGTAACTGTCGGAGAATTAATGGTCGCCTAGGAGATGAAATAGGAGGCGTTGCGTGGGACTATGCAACCTTGATTAAAAGGTGCTCATTTATAGAAAGGAATTCCTTTGAGAATCCTTGCATTAATTAGCTAAAATTCTTCATCTAGCGATGAATAATTCCAGCGCTAACAAGAGATTTCGTGAATATTGCCTATTTAAGAATCGCCTAAGTTTCTTTTGATCTAAGTCTTTTACTTTGAGAGGAATTAAGAATAAAACATTTGCAGATTATTGCCATTAAATCATCTCGGAGTTGAAATTTATAATATTTAGAATTCAAGTAATATAAAGGGGATATTTTTTAGTGCGAGGAAAGTTATAGCATAGAAGACAGTTTTATAGCACTACATCGTAATATACGGTGTTCGGTAACAATTTTTTGCAATTTATTGCGTTTATAAATTTAATGATAATATAGATAAAATATGACAGGATATTTTTATTATACTTCTAAAGAAATATATACGTAGCTGCAATGCGTTATACTTTATTAATATTATATGTAAATGTATGTGTCTAGAAAGTTTAGTTTTATCACATTGGTAAATTAAATTTTAAAGAGTCGTAGACACCTAAAATTTTTATGAAAATGGAACTCCATTCTCAATAATAGGACAATTAACTTTATTTCCAGAAAACGTAATATTTTAAAATTTTCCAAATTAAAAATACCTTAAGCTACTTTCCGATATTGAAACTAATAATTATTAGGGCCAAAGAAATGTAAAAATGAGGAAAAATTGTGGTACTCCAACGACTAAAGCTCTATGAAAATTTAAGAAAGTCTTGCGTAGAAAATGATAATAAGCTTTATTGTAAATTATAACGATCTCAAGTTAGATAGCTGTTCTTAAATAATATGAAAAATAGAAAACTTTAATATTTTTATAGTTAAATTAAATGAGTTAAAAGACGACAAAAATTATAGGATAAAGTATTTCTCAATGGCTATAAAGAACTGTTTCACCTATGTCCTTATGTGCTTCTTATCTACTAACGTATAAGCGATAGTGATTTGTGGTCTTCCGTTTAACACGCGGTCCTTTAAAAAATTAACCGGAGACTTTCGTACTTAGCCCTTCCCTCTTCAATGAGAGAGCACGACGCCTTCGCTGTCTCTCAAGTGAAACGGATGACAATCGATATATTGACGTGGAAAGAGGAATCTCGGTGAGGGAGTGGAATACAAAAGACATCCAACTTCATTACGGAGATTCCCTCTAAGACACGCTCTTCCATATTTTATCCTTCCTTAGAGGAATTCGCGCGTGAAAACGGATGCATTGTGGTGACCTGAGAGATTTTACGCCCTCTTTAATTTAAATCGTCACGTTTAAAAAGTGCACAGAGAGATGGTGGAAAATAGCTTCTGGATCTAGCATGACTGGTTTTGAATACTTCGTCTCCTTCAGCCTTGAATAGTGTGGCTAAAAATCCTTCTTTGGGCTCTGAATGTATTTGAAGATTGATAATTGAGGCCAAGATGAAAATTAGTGCTTCAAATGTTATAAATTATCGTAAAATACCTTTTTAAATTTTCCAGTTTTGTTCGACTAAATGTGACCAAACATCTATTGTTGCTTTCCATTCCTACGAATTAGAAAGGAAATGATTGTTAAACCTTTATGAATTGTTATTTGTTATATACTACTTTCTTAGGAGTTTTTTAGTGTTAATTAGCATTGTTATTAATTGTATTGATAATATAGGTACTATCATTATTAAGTAAGTAATTAGGGTTTCCATATATAAAGTAATTTAATTTGCTCTTAATTTACTTAATTCTAATAAATTGATTGTTGATTCAATTGTTGTCTGTAACACCGCCCTATTACGTTAACATCAGTGGAATTATTTTTATTTATAGGGGAACAATATTCTGTTTTCTGTATAAAATCATAATGAAAATTCTGCGAGAGGGAAGGAATTTCTATAGGATGGGTATAACGAACCTATATCTCGTACTAAGTGAGATGAACCAACTGAAAACACTAAGTGCTCAAAGTTCCACCAAGTATCAACCTAAAGCATTCACCACTAAGTACTGCTTAAGCTTCATTTGAGATGTATAGCAACGCAAATGCTGTTGTCCCACACGCACATTCTGTGAATAGGAGCAGTTGGTGTGAAAAACTACTCTGTTTAGTGCAAAAAGTAATCGTTTCTAGTGTGACCATCAAAAAAGGTGGTCTACTTAAGGATTACAATCATCATGAGCTCAAATAATAGGAATTAGGGATCTCGACTCTATTTAACATTCCGTTTCGGCGTTAGTTATAAAAAAGGGCACAGAAGCATTTCTAACTGAATGCGTCGCAGGGATGAAACATGGACTATATCGCGCACTTTTTATAGATTTAACGAAGTTGATGCAAGGCTTTTTTAATTACGGGAGGAATTTTTAGCGCTAAAATGTATGATTTGCATTAACTGTTCTACTAATTTGATTTCTTGAAACTTTTTAAAATCGGACCTGTGCATGTATAAAATGAGATATTGCTACTGTTGAGAAAGATATTACGTCTTATATGGAATGCCTGGAAATACCACATTCTTATCATGACATACCTTAAATATGAGTGTATACTCTTTATCAATAATCAGCCCTTGTTAAATATTTTTTAATCGAAGAATGAAAGTATCACTACCTTAATTAATAAGCTTTTCATTCAGTAATTAACGATTTACAATCTAAAATATTTTTGTGGAATACTAGAATGTATGGATATTTGAATATGATGCTATTGATTGGACCACTTAAGTATGTTTACTCATACTTGGCAAATGATTCTCAAATCTTATATCGTAAATTAATGAATGGTTGAGAATTGAGAGAAACTCTGTAGATTTCTACGTGGAAAATTATTTAATTTATTCACGTCAATACTGGTGGTAATTATTAAGTGTATGTACAGTAAAAAATAGCCAAAATTATAGGATAAATTCTCTTTACCCTTATTTCAGCTAATGAACTTAAGAGAGGTAAATTGTAATCGATAATCAAGACAGCCACTTGAGAACAAGTCGTACTTAAATGTAGATAAGGCCGTAATAAAGAAGGCTGCGACGTCGGATAAAATCGCGTTCTATAAAGTGAGAGTCATAAAAAGAAGTTTATCCATAGGGTGCTTCGGATTTTACGTTATTTTGCGAGTAATTGCTCTGCCAAACAAGATGAGGGATTTCAGATTACTAGCTAATCTCAGGCCTCATACAATGAATGTCTTATAGCAACGGTAATCTGGAAGACCACAAAATAGGAGGGCATTGGAGCGAATTAAAGGGATTAAATTTTAAACCGAGATAAAATATGGCGTGTCCTTCCCGGTTAAAAATCGAAAAAACCTTTTTTTTTGAGGGAGATTTTGTTACGTGGCGGAGAAAAGTACGGGGTTTCGTTCTTCGTTTCTCAGAGAGCCTAAGAGCGATCTAGAGATTTTCTGCGTAGGATGTTAATAGCGGCAGGAGCGACAGGCTTAAGAGTATAAAAGAACGTAAAAGCAGAAGAGGAAAGACAAGAAGAAGGCATTGTGGTGGAGGATGAACTGCAATTGCCACCACTGAGAGAGCACTCCTGAAATTATAATGGAGGTAGTTCCGTGGAGTTAATCCTAGGTACTAGAATTCAGGGAGATTCGAGATAGAGACGCAATTTCGATTCTACCTCTCCTAGAGGATGGAAGTTCAAATATCAAAGTATTCGTATGGTAAGGGAGTATTGGATTCGGTGTGCAAGTGCCTCTAATCTGAAGGTATTGATTATCAGTATAATTTACCGTAATTTTATGCTAAAATGTTAATTGGAATTCCCCGAATTATCTTCTTTTTTATGCCATTCGTTCTGCCTGAAATTCAGAAATAAATCGCGCCATTCGTAGGTTAGAATCTGTTAGTAGCTTTGTTTAAAAGTAGATGATTCGGTAAAATAATGCAGTTCTTTTGTTAACAATCTGCATTAAAAATAGCTCTTTTTAGTATTGAGATACGATGAGTCTGTTTCAAATTTTGGTTATTTATAATCTCTAATTTTATATCATTGTAAGTTCAGTGTCATATACCAAAGTGAATGAAATAAGAATTGTATCCTAAGTACATCAAGAAAAATGTATTTTCAATATTATCGTATATAAATTATCGTACTCAGAAGAATCGAAATTAAGGATTGGCATAAAATTTAAAAATTTTCTCTCGAAACGAAACGTAATCATTTTCTTTCTTATATGTTCAAGGTCAATAATTAGGAATTAGTTTCCAGTGTAAAGGTTTTAGTGTTTTTTCCATTTATGCACAATATCACTATCGTCCAGGGTTTTAAGCTTATTCACCGGCAACTTTTTCAAATTTTATACATTTCCCATATTAATTTTCAGCTCAGTAAGCTCTGTAGCCTTGAATTCAGGGAAAGTGCGTTTTGAAAAAAAAATAAAGGGAACTTTTAAGCGATCGTGTGTACCTTTAAGGTTTCGAGCTGGCAGTTGAGGTTCGACGAGTGATCTCTAATATCTCCACGTGGAAAGCTATAACATTTGAATATCGAAATAATGCAATCGAAATAGAAAGTTATACTCCGTATCTACTTGTTAGTAACCCTTAAAAAAAAGATTATTGAAGTTGAACAGGCTCGAAGTCTATGGTATAACTCGCACATTTCCATCCCTTTTGCTAGGAGTAAACTAGTTACCATTATTTGGATGTATATGAGAAACTGTGCCATACGTTGTACTCATCAAATATTTGTATGGTTCATTGCTGGGTGAAATATTACGTTTACACAATGTTTTCATGTTCTAACTGGAAATTTATATACAGTACGGTAGGTCTGATATCTAGGGCACTGAATTAATAATAACACGACAGTTTCATGCTATTGGACGAGCTTAACATGAAACAAATTATTCTTTGATAGAAATAACTATTGAACGAGTTATTTTTACTGATAGAAATGGGAATAAGTCATATGTTTCTTTAATGATCATAAACATTTCAGTATTATATTTCAGTATATCTCTGGGTTCATAAATGTCCTATATAGTGATACTTGGCATACATTTATCAAGTCCTTTAAAACAAAATATTCTCTATAATAATTTTTCTTTTATTCTACACTTTTATGATCGTAAATATTTTGAATGTTGTGAAATAATTTTTCCCTATTTCTTCTTTCATTGAACTCAAATAATGTATAATTCAATTCTATTATGTACACTTTTCAAATGCTTCTAATATCTATATTTCCTTGATTATTCCGTAACTATATTAATACAATTCAAGGCAAAGGCTACCTTATCAGAACCATGTCTTTATGTACGGAATCACGTTAGCTAAACACGAAAATGGATCTATTCAAATTTTTCAAAACTGAACTAACAACTGATACTATTCGCCTCAAGGAATAGCCAATTCATCAAATACCACTCTTATAAGTCTCAGAGGATTATTTCCAATTCTGAAGATTCCTGCGACGTAATCCATCGAATCTTCCGTCGAGATAAAAAAAACTAAGAAAAGAAATTCGCAGATTAAATAAAGATACGAATAACGAAAAGTTTCTTTATATCGACGGAAAGAGAGCTTTTAATTCTCATCTTCTTTCCCGAAAAGAGCGATCCAAGAAGATTAAAAGAGATTTATAATTAAAAGGAGACGAAGTGCAGTTTCCTGTTTTCGTGATAATGGAATATGAGATTGGGGTAAAAATCGAGTCTCGATTTGAGAGAAGGAAAGATTCTTGATCCAATATCGGTTTTACGGATGAATGATGAATTCTCGAATAATCACCGAAAACCTAAGTGGAAGTTTGGCTCTGTGGCGTTCCGAGTATGCTTATGATACCCCAAAAATTAATCAGCTAAATTTTAACCCGCTGCCAGATTATCGGCGTATCTTTCATCGTAACACCTTCCAAATATATTAAAAATTCTCGATGTGTATTAATTGTTATACTATCACTAATAAGGGATAATACTTTGTGTAATATAATATAATATAATGTTAGGAAAAATTCTATTGTCTCCAGGTTTGATATGCTGATGAGCCCATGTTTAGATATATTTTCAGCTAATTCAATTATAGTTATCAGGATGTTTGATAAACGAGATATTACGATTTGGAGATGAGCAGTATTTCAAATATATGTATGAGCAGCATTTCAAATATATTTCAAATATATTTCAAATATATTTCAAATATATTTCAAATATATGTCGTATTTGCATATATTATAAAGATTTCCATACATTATCTATGCAAATAATTTTAAATTATAAATTAAGCCAACTTAAGTAGAATCAATTTAAAAAGTGTATATTCTCGAGTTGTAAATATAAATTTTATTTCTTCATGAACATACAACGATGTCCAAGCAAGCCTGTAGAGAAGCAATACGTAAACATTTCACGATATACGTAAAAAATTTCGTGGACTTCAAACCGCAATTTCATAACGCGAATGAAAAAAAAAACACGAACGATATTCATAAAAAACGTAAGCGGCATCCTCGGTAAGGGGCCGGTCGCTTTCGGTCAAGCAGCGGAAACACTCCTGTTTATGGGGTAATTCCTTTAAGAGGTGGAAAACGCCTTAACGAAGGGCATCAATTAAGCCAGATGGTGGGATGCGATTAGACGAGAGAGTACAGAGATGCGTGGAGAGAAATGGAATAACGTCGTTCGGTAGGGATATGGGTGACGCATTATCGGGATTTTGGACTTTAGGCGGAGTGAGTTTGAGGCTCATGGCGGAAGTGGCTAATCCAAGCAGAAGTAGATTAAGAGAGGGGCTTATTAAGAGAAGGGTTGGAATGAGAAAATTAGCCGAGGATTAAGCGGTGAAGATTAAGAAGCGTTAACGCGAGGTCGTCCGTCGATATGGTGGGGAAGAGGTTTAATTTTGAGGAGTAGAAAGAACCGGATTGAATTCCAGTTGGATCGTGTGGGGAGTTTTGGCTGCATTACTTTCAGTGGATATTATATACGCTCTCGGATGGTGAGCTCGTAAATGAAACTGCGCTGACTAAGTCGGTGCACTACTGTGAGATGCAAATTTAAGACCCGACGCTCATTTCGGACGAATGCTGGTGTAATATGGCCCGTGAATAGTTGTTGATGAACCGGTATTCACGAGGTTTTAAATTACATTAATAAGGACGTATATCGTATTCACTGGGATGGGTTATCACGTTAATGCACCCCAGTGATTTATGATATACGTACATATTCCATTAAGTAATGTAAATGTGTATTGACTTACCAAAAATCACGTTTATCGTAAACCGTCAAAATTAAATTAAGTATACTTATGTTGATTATTCATGATAATGATACATGATATTTACTGCAGCTAATATTAACATCCATGTTTAATTGCGATGGTTCTTTGAACGTATTTTATCGACGTACGTATGCATAACTTTCGAAGGTAGATCAGCCAACCTTCATTCTTTCGTTCACCTCTTATAACCTATCTGTTCCTCTTATTACTAACAGTTGTCTTATAATAGTCTAACTAATAGGTGATTCTGTTAATGTAACCAGAGGTTTTGTCTCAAGTTATGTCGATTCTAAATTTAAGAGAACTTTAAAGTGTGCAATAGTAATTTGCATCTTTTTGCAAAGGTTGCAGGTAATCGTAAAGCAATAAATTCCAATTGATGGTGGTGGAGTAAAAAAAGGTGCTGGCAAAGTCAGAAATTTTAATTCCAAGGGCTTTGAATTACCATATTTATTCAAATGCTCAGAACTCCACAGAAGACTAATATTCAGATATCTGTAATATGACCAGAGAAAAATCTGTTTGCTTCATTGGATTTTGATTGCTTTCGAATACTTTGTATTTATTGAGAATTAATTGTATATGTATTTATAGCATTTAATACATATATTCAGTTATTGTATATATAGTTTGATTTTATATGCAAGTGAATGTATTTGCCAATTTGTTGAGAGAGATACTCAGGTACGATAGCTTATTTCTTAGCGTAAATAAATTGACTACGTACGTACGGTTAAATTGGTTTTTATTAGGTAAACACCCCAATAGCGTTCGAGCAGTTGCCATGGATCTATGACGAGACGCGATTCTTATTCGGGTGGGGCGAACTTACTTATCGAATCCGTCTCTCGACAGGAATACGAAATCACAGCTTTGAGAGGCTGAATTTGCACCGGAATTCTGTAAGGATCCAAATATCAAGCGATGGGATTCTAGGAAAAGGGATACATTCTCAGACGATCCCACATTCCATATCTTCAAAGAGAGTCCTTACAATTCCTCCACTTCTGAGTTACAAGTCAAGAATATCATTCTTCTTTATCTGCGGAGAGCTTTCCGATTTTTGTGGTGTGCAGGAAGTAATTTATTGTTGAGCTATTACGCGTGTTGGAGTGAAGTGCAGTCTGTCGGTCTGACTGCATCGGGGCTCGAACCCAGGTCTACCAATTTACGGTTCATTGCTCTGTTCATCTTAGCTCTATTGCCAGATTCATGGAGAGATCTGTGTACGAGACCCGCTTCTGTACTTATTTATTTACGTCACATGACTTCCTAAGTTATTATTTTTTCATGCCTGGAATCTCTTCCTTTAATTTTTACTAACGTAAGGTTATAATAAAGATCTTTTTATCCTTCGAGTAAGTGAACAAAATTAGAACATCTTATGTTAACAATGATCAGCGTAAACTAATTGAGACGAAAGACGCATATGAAGTGTAAAAATATGTATGTTAATTTCGATGAATAGTGATACAGGATAAACAGTATTAGATTTTATAATTCTGGAGTTCTCTTTCTAATTTTCTGACAATCTATAATTCTTTATTCCCTAATCTTAATTTTAATTATATAAGAGTATGTAACTAAAACCATATGTATTGAATTTATAATATTATTAGTCTTCATGTTTTAGTTAATTATAGTGAGATATTTCGATCAGTAAAAACTTTAGAAGTTACCATCCGTGATATTTAGCTTTATGCCTATAGATCTATACCACCGCTTTATTTATAGAATTTAACGTATTTGAAACTTACTGGCAATCATATTGTGCTTTTAATATCATAAAAGGAATACATGTTCCCCTAAACTCGGTACTTTAACTTCACACGAAAACTTTTCAACCTCCGAAAACTTTTTTCCGATACCCCAACTTCATTTTCAACGGATTTTTTATCGATATAATATAAGCCCTACTCGCATTTTCATATAATATGTCGCACCCTTTCAGTAGAACCCTGGAAGGCTCGTAGTAAGCGATTGCGAGGAAAGTGTTTTAGAATGGAATAGGGTTGAGCTGTAAGTCAACTCAAAGGAACTTATAGAAGGAGCTTCCTGCAGAAAGAGGGGGAATCCAGGTCAGCTGAAGATGGAGACGGTGGAATCTTCTTTAGCAGACAAATGGATTTGAAGCGTTCGGGAAGAGCGCCCTAAGGAAGTAAACTGCATGTTAAGGAGGATTCCAAAATCAGATGCATCCAATGGTTTAATTCCAATCCGCCGATCTTCATAGAGATGGGGATTAATCAACTCATTAACGATTCGTCGATGGGATATTCCCTTCGAATAAATGATCTGTAATCGTGTGATTTAAGGGAGCGTGAGGCAGACTCTAAGACAATTCATTAGGGGTATCATCTGCAAAAGGGTTTCGCCTAAAATTTAGATGATTCAGCGCATTTATAATTGAATAATTGTTTAAACTGCACGCTATAAAATTTATAACTTGACTCATTAGTTGTTGAATTGTTTTATATAGCTTTTATTTATTCAGTTTTTGGTTTTTTAAATGTTTTATTTTTCAGATTTCATAATAAGAGATAAAATTTCACAACTATTGAGTTACTGAGCAAATTTAAAGATGCTAATTATTGCGTGTTTTTAACGTTGAATTAAATAAATAATTTTATATTCTTCAGAGTTTTTTGGCTTATAATATATAAATTTTATATAATATTTCGCAGAGTTTTTATATGTAGTTCGTTTTGTTAGAAAACTCTATTAACGTAAAACATAAAAACAAAAATTAAAAAAGTAAAAATACGAGAAAGAAGAGTTGAGAAAGATGAAAAAATGAGAAGAATGACAAAACCACAGAAGAGATTGAAAGGAATGACAGAAAAGATTTAAAAAATAGATTGAATTGCCAAAAGAATGGCGTCAAAAGAAAAAGAAAGTATATAGAAGAGATATAAATATATACAGTAGTGTAAATGTATGTACGTATTCGATGAGAAAAATGAAGGCACGTCATAAGAAAGTAAGGATGATGATATACATAAGAATTTACAGGACACAACAACAGTTTGGTTTGCAACATTAACTAAGGGAATAAATTACTCTATCCTGAAAATCGTACAAGAATCCATTGGTGATGAACAAACAAGGTAGAATGGGAAAGAAAACGTTTTCAGACAATCACGATCAAAACGAGTATTGTATCGAACAGAAGGAAAAAAGACGAGCAAAAACTGTAGAAGAAAACCAAAGATAAAAGGGGGAAAATGTAGAGGTGGAGGTTAAAGGTATAAAGGGAGGCAACAGAGGAAGGAAAATGGGAAAAGAGGAAGAAAACAGTTTTATAATGGTAATATAAAGGAAACGAGAAAAGGGAGGGTAAAGTATAGTTCATGTAATAACAATAAACATTATTTATGCTCTATAGTATACCACCATAAGGTAACAAAAGTAAACGTACAAAGAAATTATATAGCAATTTACAGAATCATAATTATTTATGAGATAGAATCAATCTAAAAATAACGATCGAAACATAATGTAAACCTAAAGAAAAGGCAGTAAAGGAAATATGAGAAAAAGAAAGAATAACATCCCCAGTAAAACATGGGTCAGAAAAAGAAATCATGAATAAAACGAGGAAGTAGAGTAGCCTATGGAAATTATGGAATAAAACAGCCTGAAGCTCAAAAGACAGAACTAAGAACTTAATGTATAAACATGTATAACAGAATAATAAAATACGTAACAATACGTACTTGTGTAGCAGTAAAAATACGTCGAGATGTTTTTTATCCACTTACAATACGAAATAGAAAAATGTACGAAAAATTATGTTTTGTATATTTTTGTAACATTTAACTCTATATTTATCTATATATCCACGTTAAACGTGGATATATAGAGAATTGTGTTGTGAAATAAGTGTATTTTATGCTAAGATCTACTTCAGTTTCACTTTTTCCTTCTTACAGATAACAATGCATGAACGTGCTCGGCCTAAGAAGAGGAATCATTGCAGAGCAAAGCTGTTCATCCGAGAGCCATAGGTGAGTCACAATAAACAAATTTTATTAATCTGTTTACGTCTTTATTAAATCGTAGAACTTACAATTCACTCGCTTATGACATCTTTATAAATCAACAGCAATGTATTTGAGTAACTGATCAATGAATTCAGAGAATGTCGCGTTTTCTAACTTGCTTTGGAAAATAATTTGCAGTTTTTTAAAATTCTAATAACTCCTACGGTCAATTATTTTCTTGAATTCCAAACTGAAGTAGTGTATTTGTCGTATGTATTTTATTTCAGAGGGTGGATTCACAAAGCAGATAAGTTTATTTTCTGTTAGATATCTGCTTAACAATATTTTTAGAATTATTTCCCTATAATTTTCTGATGAGATAGATTGGAATACAATTTTAGTTAGTTGTCTAGCACCAAACAGAAAGTTTTTAAGGTAAGTAAAGTGAAACAAATGTTCGATACGTATTTTTAAAAAAATCCGAGATATACCAATGCCTATGTGATAATGCTCAACAGTTATTATTTTAACACGTTCGTTCTGATAAAGGATTATTGTCTACATCAGAAAATAATATACCATCATCTGAGTTCAGTTTTAACGGCAGATTTTATTTGTGGTTTCCTTCTCATATTGTTTTCGAAATCTAAGTTGTCAATCTATCAGATTAATAATAGAAAGCTTTACCGTTGGGATTGTCACAAACATCAAAAGAGTATTTTGTAATAATAGAAAGATTGAATTGCGTTTGAAATAGAAAATAGAGCTTCGTAACACTATTGGACAAATATTTGCAGTAAAGATCGTTGAAGGAAATGATTTCAAAAGGATATTTCTGATATTCCATCACAAAATTTACGAAACGATATTTCTATATTTATATTTAAGCGTGCGTTTCCATAAATAATAAATATATCTTCAAACGTAAGTTATCCCACTGAGAACGTATTGATTACTGAACATAAAGGCTTTAATTTATTTTTTTTATATAAAAGACTCTTTGAAGGATGAAAATATATATCTTTTTCGCTTTGAAGTTACGTGCATTATTCAATTTCGCTGATGGATTTTCATTGATATTTATTATTATTTTATCAGTCTTGAATTTGAGGTTCAAAGTTTTTTCCTTTAAGAATTAAAGGTCTGCTGCCTTTGGAAAGCAAGAACACTGCCCTCGTGACGCGTATCCGTTCCCCAACCCTTTTTAACTCCCAAATAAAAGATCGTCTGAGAAACTGTTGATCCGTGTCTCTACAACAAACCAGACGCTATTCTCGTTCCATCTGTTTTGTTCCTCTCCCTCCCCCAATACTCTAATATCCCCCCTCAGAACTTCATTCACTCCGCCCCACCCACGCAAAAGAACTTCACGACGCATTAAATCGTCATCAATTACAGTGCCGTAAAACCCACAACTCCAGTGTGGGCGTTGCCCGTGGGAGTTGACCATTCGATCCCCACCGCCGGCATTCAATCCTTTCATAAAAGAGAGAGAGAAAGTTGTGTTAATGGACTTAATAGAGTGCCACGCCCATATTCCCAACCCTCCCTCACAACCACATCGGGTCTCTATCGATCTATATTCGACACCTCCATTCTGTACCTCTAAGACACACTCAGCCCATTCTCTCTTTTGTCTCCGACTATTTTTTTATTCGCTATGATCCTCTCAGAGTTTCTAGCAGTTATTGGTGTTTATTCCCGGAAACGTGTTCTCATTAAGATCGGTTCCAACTCGGAGCTGAACTCTCTACGACATTGGAGACAGAGTTACGCGGATTTCCGTTCGGAGGAGAATGGAGTTGGTACCGCCACGGTGGGAATGTGGAGGTACGACTCCATCGCATGCGATTTGTAATCGGTAATAAGACGGCTTCTAGACGTTACTTCGTAGAATGTATCCGCGGTGGAGGAAAGAAATACTGCTACGTGTAATCCCGCAAGAATGAGTTTTATTTTTTTAATCGAAAGTTGTGATTTTGTAAGGTAGTGATAATTTTAGCATGTTTGTTAGATAGGTATTTTAATGATATTTGGCTCTATAAATATTATTTTATTTTAATTGAAGCGTTAAAATTATTAGAGATATTTTTATTTAGAAATTCATTATCTAGTAATTCTTCGCATTTTTTTATTACTATCTATTATACTTGATTTATTAGTGTTTTCTTTAAATAAGCTCTACCACAACTACTATTGATATCAAACTGATTTTATGTAATATCTTCAGTTTGAACGAATGTTAGAAATATTTAAATGTTTTTATATTTTTTTGCGTCCCATCATTGCAATCTGCAGTACGATAAATTTTCATAAATTACATATTATATAAACACAATTCTTTAATTAAAATAGAATGTTAATAATTATTAATGTTAAATTTAAGAGTTTAAATCTCGCTCAGTATACATTTTCCTTTTATTTAGTGGATGTTGATATTGGTCCACTTTTGAGCAACTCATTCTAAAGTAAATAAAACGTTTATTTGTGAAGTCAACATTATAGTTTAGCCGCAAGTTGAGTAAGTTGTAATGAATACTAAATTAGTAACGCAACGAAATTCTGAAAGCGTACCGAAAATCATAGAGGTATGTGCGCTATCTTCTAAGGGAGATTCTTACTAATTATATCCTATTATAGCTGTAATGCTAAATCATCTCAAATTTACAGTTTCCATTTAGTATCTATGAAAGAAGTCTAATTTTTTCCTTTCTAAACTACATAAGTAACTTTATATAAAGATTTTTTGGTTATGTTAAATAAAAAATAAATATAATTAAGCCCTAAAAGAGATTTTATTTTGAAAAATAAGTTCGCATAATTCCCCATAAGTTTTCTCTTGGTACTTTTTTCTCCCCAACTTTTAAAATAATTTCCATGTAAATAAATAGAGATCTGTACACTTCAAAATAGGGATTTCAAAGTTTTAAGATGAATGCGTTACAGTACTCAAACGAGCCACTACTTAGAGGAGTTCTGATATCCAAATATTATTTTAAACAGACTATCTCATAGGCAAAATTTATATAACATCATTACTTTGACTTGAATTATGCCTTATATATAATATTAAAAATTTATGAAGATATAATTTTTAAACATTTTCAAAGGAATATTTTAAACGTATTCCCACTACGATACACATGTCTGTTGATGTACTGCCTTAGCTCAACAAAAAGTTAATTTAGATTTTGCAAGTTGTTGAATTGTGTTCTATTAAAGGTATTCATCTTTAAATGCTCATAGGTATTACGGATCCTTATTTCCTTGTAATTCTGCGAGGCTTTCTCTGATCCCTATAACTTTTAATCCTCTTAGCATATTCTAAAATATAGAGAAACCTTGAATATTTGTTGCTTCCTGTCTTCTTTTTCAATCCTCTCGAATTTACATTTATTTAATCCCATATTCATATTATCATATATCATACTATTCAGTTCATATTGTATTTATTTTTTTGATATTTCATCCTTTGAGACTCTTCTGTGAAAGTTTCATTTACCAGATAAAAATTCTACTTAAAATGTTAGAGAATTTCTATTTTTATACGAAATTATGTATCCTTTGCGTTTACATTTTTTATTATATTGTGATGGCTGATTCTCAACTACGAGAAAGGTGGTCAAGTCTTTAGCTATCCTTTAAATATTTTCCATCGGTCTTTATCTTTATTTTATATAGGTTAAATATTTATTCATAATATTTCAATCTAATCCAACGATACGATAATTACCATACGATAAAGTGACTTGAAAATCGTGGTTAGACGTTCGAAAATGAACGAGCATAATAATTAAATAAGCATCATAAAATTATTAATATTTAAGAACATACATGAATATGTGTGTGAGTCTATTTTTGTTGCTGTGGTGAGAAATATATTTTATATAGGTGGGGAAATTTTGAAGTATAAAATTATTTTTAATTTATTATTTGTATTTGATTGATTTTCGTCAATGTATTAATTGAAAATCTGTATAATTATTTATTTTTTCAATATTTAATATTTAATCAAAGCGAACAATTAACGTGCATGTCAGCAATCACGTACTAGCAAATTGATTCTTACCATGTTCAATTTTTCTCCTTTGTCGAGACCAACCCTCTACTATTCGCCTCATTATCAAACAATAATGAGACGGAAATTGTATATAAGACTATATTGACGAGAGCTATCATAAATTAAACAAGTTTTCGACATATTACCTTCTACCTTTTATAAAAAAGGTCCTTTTTGTGCTTACCTTGTAATTCCCGCAAGTAGTTTAGAAGGAGGCATAGGATTAATATCATCCCATTTGCGCCAATGACCGATGTACCTCAATCGAGCATTTTGATGAGTAACCATTTTCTCCTTAAGCGTGAAGTCATTATCCTCAGAAGAAGACCTCATTGAGGCGAAGCTCAGCTGACCTCATCCGTGGAGATCATCCGATCTCGAGCAATTTCCCAGCAATTTCAGATCTCCCATCCCAGATAAACTCTTTGCGTTCCGCTACACTAAAATTATCCCGAACTTAGGAAAAGAGACGGTAGCACCTTTGGCCCATGAATGGTATCTTAGCATAATACGAGAAGATACTTGAAATAAGCTTACTTTAGCAAATGCTGTGACGTAGCTGTATTGTCTATTAGTTAGCGGCACAATTATGTGAGAAGATACTTAAAATGATTATTCATTAAAAGCGCAAGCTTTAATTATTTTAAGTATCTTAGCGCAAGCAAGCAAATAAGTATTGGCTAGTATAGGCAATGGCAAATAAAAGTATAAATCGCATAAAATGGCTAGTAAAGTATTATAAAAATATAAGTAATTGGAGGAAATGACGATTTTTAGGCAATTTAAGAACGATACTGATTATTTATTAATGAATAAGAATGCTTAATTAAACACGACCGGTTTTGGCTTAATTCGTCTTCATAATGGTATAAAACAATAGAATTGATAACAATGTTTATTTTTCCAATAACTGAAGAGTATATTTTTCAATATAAATATATTAAAACTCATTATTTATAAATCAGCATACATTCCCGGTAGGCGGGGGAACTGGGTTCGAGTACCAGTCAGTCTATTTTTTCTTCTTCTTCTATTTAACTCTTTCACTCTGTGACAAACACACGCTTTCTCATGCTAAATATTATACTTCTTATTCTCTTATTTTTATGTATGATAAATTCCCTTTGATTCTACGACTTATGTAGAACGCAGACGGAATATAACGGAGTTCTTTGAGTCAAACATTCGTTTGTTAAAGTGGTAGCTCACTTTTCGTTGGTTCGTCAGTTACACGACAACTCCTGCGCAGTATGAGAACCGCACTAGAAGGATTTAAACTTCGAAACTAGAGCATGTACAAGGTAAAGCGGTTCGTTTCGTTAAGAGAGACATCGGTTCGACGTATTAAATTTGATTAAAACCCTCGTCTGGAATTCCCTTGACGATAGAAGATTCGAGTTCTGGCACAAATTGTTCCGTTCGACAGGGGTTGCCAAAAGCTGCGGAGGGACATGGAGTAGTAGTTAGCATGCTAACTACTATTATTTGATGCTTAATTTCCAGTGCCAAGTTCCTTGGTTCGAGTCCTGGTTGCTAGGTATATCCCTTTTGGGGGATGGATTTCGGTGTTGGTCCTTTTTTAAATACTTAATTATAATTGTCCTATTTTAGGATTTTTCTCTCGAAAAATTGACATAAATGCATTTCTGTGTAGTAAGGTCAATAAAGTTTATGGCTCCATAGTGAATTCAGTACTTATAGAACGCAAATTACGAAAGAGACGACATTAAAATATTTTTGAGATTATTACACAAAGCATTATTTATCAATAGTCACTTTTTTCAATATTGATAATATTGGGCGCATAAGTTGAATAAAGTTAGGTACTTGGGTTTTTAAAAACTACTTTTCAAGGTGGTCTCTAATGGTAGTTAAGGGTTGATAAATATATTCCGCTTGTATTTCCGAAATTCCGCTTTATTTGGTCATTTATTTGCCTCACGTATCTTAGAACTGTTCCTATTCAATTGGAATCCATAGCTTCCTTTTTAGGGATGAGATATATATTTCTCGCACTATTTTGATTGCTAATGCCTAATATAGCTCTCATAACAGTTTCATTCAGTGGCATAGATAAAAGACGATGAAGGAAAACTAGTATGCGTTCCAGTATACGGGCCTACAAGAAGGAAGACATTTTAGGGATTAGACATTCATAGCATAAATATTACTATTATTATGTATGTTCGTAACACTGTTGCTATATCTATTTTACACTTCTCTGCATATAATTTTCACTAATAGCTCCCGTTTTGTTTTCCCGTTACTCACAATAGTGTTACTTTATGTTATGCATACATTTTTTCTTATTTTCCCCTTCTTTTAAATTTTGGGTACTCTTGCTCCCTCCTTGTGGGCGTATATCCTGCTGAATAAGATTTTTCCAAACCCATAAATATATATTTTTGCTATTTTCTCATTTTATTTGAGCTCATAACGTTATTCATTTTATGATCTTTTCTGATATAGAGGAAGATGTTACAAAGAATATATACTAACGTCGATCATCCTAAATCAAAGTCGCTTTATTATTATTGTTTCTCATGCATCATCAATATCACTTAAATAGCGTTGAACTATTATAAGAAAAATTAGTTTAAAAGACAAGAATACGCTTTTATAGAGTATATTAGTCTAAATTCTTTACATATTAGCGAGTCTATACTACACTACTATATTAGAATACTCTACTGTGTTACTATATTATACTACTATATTAGAATACTCTACTGTGTTTAAGTATAATCTCTAAATATTGCTATCTATCATCATTATCAATCTATTTCATCCAATATCGTAATAAAAATTTTATGTCTTTGTTTCATTATATCCTTTATCGTGTCAATACACATTTCTCAGCTCAAATTCGTTTATTATTTTATTATTTAATCCATTATTTTAATCATTTACTAAGCTCTTCGTACACTATTGTCATCAATGAATCATACTTTATTTCAAAGCTAAATACGTCCTTACTTCGACGGAGAACAAAGCACCGTTAAACATTAACAAACACTCGTGAATGTCACTCATACGGGCGCATTTGAAGTCTGTAACGATTGTAGCGATCGGCGTCCTATTTATAGCAACGACGTACAGGAATCCGCCCGCTTTTTGGGATGATCTCGGCTCAAAGGATCCGTGGTATTCTCCCTTTTGTTTTTCAATCGAACCGCAACAATATCTGCGATGGGATGATATAGTGTGGCCCGGAAAGGCCTTCGTTCTCCTTACAGCGCGCCCTCTCTCTTTTCTCCTCGTGTTTACTCCGCGTTCCTCAGTCAACCGCAAGTTGGAACGGGTTACAAGGAAGATCTAAAGGGTATATAGCAAATAGTATGAGAATAGAGAATAAGGGCGTGGAGAAAGGGCTTTGCACTAAAGGAAAGAGTAATGGGGGTTTATGTTGATTGAATTATTAAAATTTACTTCTTTCGAAAGACCCGAAAACCACCTTCATATTTTGAAAAGCGTAATTTTATGGGGTGCGGGATATTGTTTTGCGAAAGGGAAGGGAGGTTTTGTACCGTTCCTCTTAGTGATTGCTTATAATGAATTTTTTATGAGTGAGACCATTATTAGTTTGTATTTATGAGGCTTTATAAGACTATTATGAATGCTAGCGAACAAAGAAATCGATAAAATAGTATTTAAATTTCCTTTAACACCTACTTTATTTTATCAAATACATTCTTATAGATATACGCTTATAGATCTATAGAAAGTCTTCATTAATTTTGCTGAAAAATTCTATGTATTCCTTTGCGACAATATTATAAAAATATAAAATTCATATTATAAAAATATAAAATTCATAAGTGCAAAAATTATAAATCCGTATCTTCATAACAGAATATCTTTTATCTAAGATTCAAGTTCTGTATTCGACATTTTAATTATGCTAAAATAAACAGCTAGGTATGATTATCGTAATAGTAGCTTGACTATCAAAAAAACTCTTTAACTTAGTAATAAACGTATTAGAATTACTTTTTCGACTCGTCCCCTGTACGTAGTTCTATTCCTTTAACAGAGAGCCCTTGAATTACGTACTTTTTTCCGATTACGAACTACCCCATCCGTGCCGTAGAGTAACTTTTTATACTCTTAACATTTCCTCTGTCGTTCAAAGGCTGTCTTCTGGTGTGGATTCCCTCTCAGTATTTGGTCCTTCATCTCTCTTCTATGCTATATTTCCTTCTCCAGAATCCTTTCATATACTCTTCCTCGTTTCTTTACCCGATCAGGCTCACCATGCAGGCAATATTTCAGGTCTCCAGTATACCTTACAACCCACGTACATAAATCCAATGTGAAATACAGGTATATAAATTGTTCTTTGAGAAGATATAGGCTCTATTGCAGTCTTTCAGGAATAATAGAACCTTATTATCTAAAGAAAAGTTGATATGCGATATAATATATAACACATTTTATGTTAAAAATGTACGATATTCGAAGTCTATTTATTTGTGGGAATGAACAGCACTCAATATAAACTTTCTAACGTCTAACCTTTGCTCCAATCATAATAGAAAGTAAGTGTTATATTTTAAAATATACAGTGCGAATGTTTTGAATTAAAATATCGTGATGAACTCAATATTAGAAGGCGTGGCTTCGATGAAAGACATAGCATGATGAAAAACTTTGTAATTACCGCAAATAATTAATTAGTTTTAGCACTTCCGGTTTTTTAATTTGCATTACATCTTCATCACTTTACACCCTTAAGCTGTGACATAAATTATTACGTAATTACGTAACTGGTTGCGATTAAATTAACTAATCTGTGGAAATTGAAAAGTTTTTCATTGATTTAACCAATTGAAAATAACCAATCGTTGAGTAATTTAACTATTCTAGAGTCTATTTAATGCATACTTAAACTGGATCGCTATGTATGTTCTATGTATCGCTTTATCATAACGACAAATAAAAACTAGGCCTTTGATTTCCGTACTCAAAACGTATAAAGTTACGTTTCGTATTTTGTATCTATGGGTCTATTGTCAAAGCAACGAACTAGTATAGCCCTGACGACACATTTTAAAAGCGCACGTTTTGGATGAGAGTGGAAACATTTGAAGGCTTCGGATGAAAGCTGTCTCGAGTGCGGTGGAGTACAAAGGTGAGGTATGCGTAAAAAAAGGGGGAAGTGTGATTGGTAGTGAACGGCGAGGGGGCGTGCATTGTGCGAAAGTAGTATTGGACGTGTGATTACACAGCTGGAAATCGTTCCACTTCCCTTTCATAGCCACCCTAAATTTTCGTTACACGGGGTTCCAGTCCTGGAGACACAAATCAGATCTCTCCCACTCCCCCCCGGAACTCCATTTAACGTATTCCATGGCCCACCCTTGGTACATATGGAACTTTTTTTTTATACCCCCAGGATGAATACAATCCTGCATCGCGCTAGTTAAAAAAGCATAGATGTTGTAGATAAGCTTATGTGGAACAAGGGTGGATTAAGAGAGAATGATTATGATCAAAATATCCTGGGGTGAAATTATAATTTTCGCGAAATTAAACGCAAAAAAATCAAAGATAAGGTTGCCTGCAAAAGTTTCTATTTTTTTGTTCCCAAAAGCTAAATTATCTCCAAAATCGATCTGATGAAGATATATTTTATAGTGTAAAGTATAATTATAAATATTCTAAGCACTTAGGAGTCTAAAATTAGGGTTTTATTCTAGTAGACGTTTACGTATGTAAATATTTGCGTAAAGAAAACTTTATTTGCACTGATTCTGAGAGTAAGAGAGAGGTAAATAAACAAAGAGTCGTAATTTTTTGCTATTCCATTTCACTAGGATTTTAGTTATAGCGTTTCTTTTATTGAGATTTGCATCCTATTTCCTCCTAATTCACTCTAAAGAAACATCAAACCCGAGTTTTTATCCTTATTCCTTTTTGATTTGTTAACTCCCATACTATTTTACTAAAGTTACTTCTATCGATCAATTACATCCAATTCTTTTCGTGAAATGAGCCATTCACATACTGTCACATAATCATTTATTATTTGGTTGTTTTGCATATAATATAATTTCCCATGTACCTCTTCTACTGTAATAGAATCCAGCGATAGCAATATTCAATTTATTTTCAACCGGAATAAGGATTATATGCCCGAGCTTTTTTTAAATACAGCTTTCCATACGAATTAAACTAACTAAATATTAACCGAATAGATTTCCGCGTTCGATGAATATAAAATATCTCTGATTGCAGAGTTCGAATGACTTTCGCATGAGATTTCATCCAACGAAATTAGATTCAGTCGAAAATTGCTGACTACTTCGATGGCTGAGTATGCTCCCATTAATACAAAAAACATCCACGTAATGATGATGGCGCTGTGGAATACGATTTGAAGTGTAGGCGGCTGCTTTGCAGTCAGCTGTTTACAGACGCTACATGCGCTGCATACCTCTCTCTGTTACGTACTTTCACATCGCCTATCATGCCTCTAGATACGTCAAACAATTCAAGCAGCCTATACAAATCATCCCAGATTTGAATATTCATCCCGTTATTGACCAGCCATCTCTTGAGTAAATCCTCTATGCTACGAAGCCGCAGTTTATAAACACGCAACTGAAATGGAAGCTGCGGTTCCGAAAACATAAACTGTTGGCTCGAAGTAAAATGTTCCGTTAATTGTTTTTGTTTTCGATACCTCGTCGAGACTGTTAATAAATCAGATGAAAGTGGGTGCAATTTGATGCAGATTATTATAGGATTATAGTTGTAGTCTTTTTTAGTATTTTTGCATTCACTATTTTGGTATTTAGTATCGTAAAGAGAACGTGAGAAATCTGTAATCTGTAAACAGTAAACTCTGAAATACATACTTGGTTTAGACTGTACGTTTTATGAATCTATAGCAATAAATGTATTAAACAAAACTTAAACTATATATGCCATACTACAATGTTGTTTTCTCATTAAATTAATTATGGAATCTATAGAAAACTATGGTACAGGTAACAAAATTATCTCCACTTGCATTTTCATTCATTTTCATATTTCACGCTTTCCAAGATCTTTTTGACCGAATAAATATTTTACTCAAACATCCGTTGTAGTACGTTGAATTGCATGGCGTTTTATTTAATCAAACTCTGGTTAAAGTAATCTGAGTTAATATCTCAATATAGGCAAATTATTTTATCGTACTTAATTTTGATTCCTTCTTTCCAAAATCTGCCTACTCTACTGAAACTTTGGAAGTATATAACTAACAACCGCGCGTTATTCCTTAGGAATGCGACCGAATTCACATGCCAACTCGCGCTTTTCCACGGAAAGGAATTTCACACCTTGACGTGATTCTACTTTAATGTGGAATAGTGCTCCTTGTAAAATGTTCATCTGTCCATCAAGGATTCTAGGTGAAACCACTAACCTGTTACGAAACAGTGTGTTAAATTTAATTTTCTGAACTTATAGGGACTAACTTTCTCAGTAACTTCAATTGGTTAGACTTTATATCTACGTAAAACCGAAGACTCTATCGCGAAATCTAAAAAAGGAACGAATCGATTACAGAAAGAGTAAAGTAAACCAACTATAGTACTGTACTGTAACTATAGATGAAGTATAATGTATGTATATTATAATATAATATGATAACACTATGAAGCGCTATATATAACAAAGGCAGATAAAAGAGGGTGATTGAAAATTATAAGCCGATATATATTCCATTGAAAAATCGTACATATCCATAGAAAGATACGAAGTATACGAAAACCTATTTTGTTTAAATGTTGTTCCACGAGATAATTCCTCATATTCAATTTAAACTGTCGTTACTCACACCTAAATAAATGCAACTGATATTTAATAGAATTAAAGTAAATTTCGATAGTTATATATTATTTTATTTACAGCCAAATATTTATAATAAAAATGAACTACGATAGGAAAAAAAATTAAAAAATTTTTCATTTCTACGAATTTTTTCATTTCTACGAAATTTTAAATTCTTTTTTCCCGGAAGAAGACACAAATTTTAGGGCAGATAGTAATCACAAAATTACACACCAGCTGGAGATTATGAAAAGCGATTCGTTTAAAAATATAATCACCTGATTTTGCATAGAATATCGCCGCACATGATGGGACCCGAATGAATCCCGGTTGATTCGCATATCGAATCACAGGAAACGCTATTAAAACTGACGCATTAAGCCCTCTGGTCATAGCTTCCAATCGGCTGTCACAATTAGGAATACTTATTAATGCAGCGGACGCACACAGTCGGTATACGAATTCCTCTCTAGAAGCTTCAGGCGATGCGCATTCGTTCTGTCGGACGGTCAAATAGGTAAAAACACCCAATTGCATTAAACGTGCCATTGGCTCCGCGGACAATCCCGACGAAAAATCAGTTTATACCGAATTTTTCTGCCGTAACGATGATTTCGACCAAATTTGCGATTCATTTTTCTCGGCTTGTTTACGAAACGTGAGGATTGCACTGGAAGTAATCTACGCGTCTTTTTTTTCGCAATTTTTATTCGCAAAAACTATCAGTTTATCTCCACGTAGCCGTCCGCAAAAAAGGAGAAAATTGCCGATAAATTTCAATCGCGACGCATCCGGAATTAATGCGTGGAAATGGTGTATTTTTAATGATTTGAATTCATTACCGTTACCGGCCAATTTTCGAAAAATACAACGCAATAATTGCGTATCGCTAAACCTTATGCGTTCCTCGACGCTGTTTCGCATAATGAAATTAATTGTTTCGGGGTTTTTTTTTTGTCGCGGGTTTAATTCGTTTCGAAAATTCTTCCGTTGCGTGTGATTATTTTTCGGCGTTCGCTTTTTATCATTGTTATTCATTAGCTGGGTTGAATTTTCCTTTTCTCCACTTGATGATAGCACGTACCTCTAATATTGCCAAGACTGGATTCTTGTTGAAAATGAGCTATTCGAATATCTCTAACTTCGTCTACATTTAGATTTTTACTTGAAAACTATGTTATTTTAATGGGACATTATTACGGCATTCATTTTGTTTACTCAGATGGCGATTACAAACAAGTAATATTCCTGAAGGTGTTTACGTGTAATTACTGAACTATAGTATTGAGTGTATTCGATAGGTGAATGCATAGTTTGATAAGTTATCGAATCATTAAAATATATCTCATGACATTTATTATGGACATTTGGTAATTTTTCTATGATTTTATTCAGCGTTTTATTTGAAACTTTTAGTGTATATATACTTTATTATTTTCTTAATCAACAATGACTATGATTCTATTCCTCAAATTCGATTTCATGAACAAATTTATCATATAATTCATCCCCATATTCTAGATCAACTTATAACTTAAATATTTCGATTGACTCAACAAAGGTAGCAGCAATTTTCAAACCACCTTATAAACGAGTCATATAGATTTTTAAAAAGGAAAGATTTATTAAATGCTTTATTAGTTTATAATATAACCTATAAAGACACCAAATATAATTATTTTATCAGTCGAAACAAAGTCTCTTCCTATAAGCGAGGTACGACTAATTTCAGAGATATTTATAGAATTATTTCTTTAAAATCTCTCGGTGGAGAAGAATATTCAAATTGCATAATTAATCATAGTTATTAATATGAAACATTCGTTCAGTTTCCATTAATATGATTAGTTCATATTCCGGGCCAGTATGCGTGACCTCCAGTAAGGCGATTTTGGAAAGGAAAAAGTTTTCTGACGATGTTAATATTTCAGGAAACGAAGTAGTAAATACATTACCCGTAACGGACTAATCGCTCATTTCCTTTCCATTATAATTGATGAGATGATTACCATATATCTCCAAAATTATCCGCTATTTATCACTTTTACCAACACGAAATTGTAATAAAAAATCATGCAAACTCACGAAAGGAAATTGACCGCAGGAATTTACAAAAAAATAGCTCTAAGGTAATGTGTTGAGGCTTTCCTAATTAAAACCTTAATGGAATTCTATTTTTCGAGTTTATGAACGATTAAATACGAAACATATTTGTTTGCTTTGGAATTACGATATTTATCATCTCCTTGAATTCATCATTACTTTTTTTGGTCGTCCACCGGCGTCATAATCATGTATCTGTTTTTAGTTTCCGCTAGAACGGATCCAGTTTTCCATTCCAAATAAACAAAATATATTTCTGCATGAATGAACGCTGTTCAAGTTAATTAACATTTAAAATTTCTGTGTTAACAGTTTTTTTTTCAAATTCTCGTTAACTTAAATTGATACATCGGAACCATGCTTTACTTTCATCTCTATCAACTCATAATTGAAACTGTTGGTCGGATCTTTTCGATACCTATTGAAAGTATTCGGTTAAAGCAAAATTTCCAATTCCTTTTGAAATGCGAATCATTCGTTAACTCGTCGAAAAAATCATTTTTTCTTTGTCTCTCGAGAAGAAAGAAATCATCGAGTCCAAAAGTGAACCAAATTAGGCTTTAGATAGAGTAAACACATTCGCCGAATTATCTGTTTACATACCGAAGCTGAAATAAATCAAACAATCCCAATTAGCCTCACGTTTAAGCTACGGTCTTTCCATCGAATCATGTCGTAAATTCGACTATATCTTCCGGACATATTGGGCGTGATGCATGAGAAAGTGATCTCCTATTTTAATTAATCTTTTCTATCATTTTCAAACCTCATTCAGCTTAAATAATGTCGTAGCAGGGTTTGGGATTGTGCCTTCGAGAGTATAGGAGTGCTTGAGTGTAGGCGTTGCTAACCGTACTTAATTTCATCCCAAGTTCTCCTTCCAATCCTTAGAAAGTCTTTGACCAATATGATCGTCTTATGAGTATCCCAGCTTCATAAATTTCAAACAGAATAGGGCAATGTACACAAGCACATCATGAAACTTTCTACACCTTTTGTTTATGCATTAAAATTTGAATACATAAATTGAAAGATATTATCAGAACGTTACATTATGGACAAAACATATTCCTATTTTGCTTTTATTATTTATTTGATTACTTTAATTCACGCTGCAATTTAGTGGTCTGGCCAGGTGGCAGCGTTGGAGGAGACATAACATATTATGTACAGGATTGCCTGGCATTCGCCCAAGGGATGAGAGGATAACCACTCGAAAAAGCTCACGCAGGCTATAAGAGTTTGCGTCGGCCGGGAATCGAACTCGGAACAACTGTTTAGAGAGCTAATATGCAGACTATTACATCACCTACGCTTAAAAATTGTCCAGATACTGGTATAATAACCCGAGACGCTTTAGCTTTCGCTTTAAATAATCTCTTCGTCAAGGAAAGAAAATAGTAGATCTTTGGAAGTATACGAGTGCTGTTCCTAGGAAACTGAAGATATGATGGACGATATTCTATATAAAACCAAGGATCATCGTTGATCAAATAAATTTCGTTAAATTTAATTGAAAAAGAAGCAAATTTCTGAATTTTATATCACAAACATATTGAAATTTCTTGGTTTAGTTTCAACTAAATTCATTAAAAAATGCCAACTTTACGTGTATTCCTAACTCTCGAGCAAGATTACTTTGTTTAACTTTTACCTGAAACTTTATTTTTCTGATAAATAACCCTCACTTGTCTTAAAAGACTTCTTTGTCGTAATGAATTGATGTTAAAAAGAAGTATTTTTTTCATGAACTCACTTCACGACTCGATACGAAGCTTCATTACAGCAACTAATATCACAAAACTCATGGCGGGGATTTAGGTTCGAGTCCAATTCAAATCACTATGTTCACTTCCGTTTAAACTTTATAATCCACTTGCACAAACTCATCGTGCATAGTTCTATTCACCTATCCTTAATCGTGTTCATTCATGCTTTTAGTGTTCCCGTACGTTTAAGCGATTGTGTTGCCCCTTGAGCATATGTTAAATGCAGTGCATGTGTGTATTGAGAGTGTCGGCATTTCAGGCGTAAGTGCCCCTTGTTATAGTAATAATTAACAGAAATAGATAGAAACAAAAACCTCTATTACGTATAAAAAAATAAATTTTAGTATAAATTGAGTATCATAAAATAAATTTCAAAATTAGGTAAGGTATTATGGTTATAACTAAATTAAAATCAAGTCTTAAATCAATCAAAATTAAAAATAAATGTACAAATATACTAATTGGAGTATATTGAAGACAGAAAAAAACTTATTCTCTTCCACACTATTTTTGATTTCTTCAAGCTTCTTGTATTTCTGCAAGTCAAAACCTTCGACGTTTTTTACGTACTATGTAACTTTCCTCTCCATCCAAATGCATCGAATTGATTTTGATTACATCGTCTTAATTTTTCAAGGTTAAGTGGTCGTCTCGATCGATGTACTATAGATTCAGACGATAAGAGTATATCGTTAAAAGGGGAGATGAGTGAGGAGACCCCTTCAAATGGTGACAGCCAAATCGATTTTGAAACATCGATTAATGATGACTTTTACAGTCGATTACCTCGAAAATAACCGTTTCGGAGTGAACTCCCCTTGAGATAGCATTCCATGTTAGTCGCAGGAGTGATACAAACGTCAAGACCTTTATCGAAGCAATATTCCTCGGTTTATTAGCACCACTCCCTCATGCGACGACGACTGGTATCTGCAAATTTATTCTCACAATGGCTATATTTCAAATCGATTTAAAAATACATGCAACCTATTCTATATGAAAGATGACATTAGTCTCGAAATATTAAGCTTGGACTTGTGTAATAAGATAGGATCGAAAGTCATTCTATCTTAATTATACATATATATATATCTGAACAAGTATAATCATTATCTCATTATAAATCATTATCGAATGATAGAATCGAAATATAGATTATAATTAGATCACTTAAAACATTCCAATTCTCATTCTCAATTCTCCATATTCATCTTTCAAATATATCTCATTTTTTCGGAATGAATTACTATTTTTCTCTAGGTCATCTACCCTTTTCCCTTCCTTTTCTTGTGACCTAGTGACCTTTTATCTTACATAATATTCTAATTTAGTATTTTGTTCCTAATGATGGCCATGCCTTCGGTTAGTATTGACATGTACATTTTATAGCTCGATTTTCACACTTGCTATCCATGGTATCGTGGATTTCACACCTTGTGTCTATAAAAGGATCTTTTTGTTACGTCTTGTTAGCGGAAGTTTGCTTATTCTTCTGTAAAATTTATAAAAGAAATTCTGCGAAAGAGGTATTCTCAGCGTAAAATGCGTAAGCTCCGTATTTCTAAAGTTAATTTTTTAAAGTTTCCGTGTGCATCTTGTCTGCCTTCCTCATAAGCATTGCAGTTTCCTCCGACTGTGCAGTATCGTCTGGTACCTTAATTATGATCGTAAGTATCCAGAGCAACCAAAATTTAATTGAAAGATCAGGGTTCGAGTCCCGGTCCTGTTTGAATTATTTTTCGTCTATTAATCATTCAAATCCAGTTGAGTTTTCGCGCTCTGAAATTCATACCCTTAATCACTGATAGCTATATTTCCCCTTTTTAATGTATTCCTACATTATAATTTTTATTTCTACATTAATCTTCAACTGTCATCAAAATCTGACTCCGGATTCCACTCCTTTAACTGCCGCTCGAATAAATCAATATTAAAAGATCGTCGTGCAACACCGCTAAGGAAACATTTTATCACGTTGAATTCATGCACGTGACGGGAAACGGCACTCTAAGAAGAGATAAGCCAATTCGTGGGAAACGAATCGTCATTAAAGGAATCGGAAAAAGATTAAGAGAGCTTGAAATGCGTCTGGAAGATCGTTAATGAGATTCCCCTCAGAGCAAACGTTGTTTCCGATTCTCTAATCTTTGTCCCTTAGGTTTCCTGAACTCGGAGAAAGTCGTCTCCTCAGAAAATAACTAATGGCCCCTTGAATTTCTTATCGAAGTAGAGGCCGTAGTTAGAGTAGCGTTACAGCACTCCGATACGCCGAAACTATGTGTACTATGTGTACGACTCGTCGAAGTGGACAGTGGAGAGGACTTTGAACCAGGCACGTTGTACAGGAAACTGTTTCCTCTTGAGTATCGTCAAGCATAGTATTATATCATAAATATTTATTTATATATATTATTTAAGCAATAATTATTGTATTATTTGTGTAATCAATAGGTTATATTGCATTTCTACTTCATAAAATACAATATCTGGAGATACGTGATATATAAAGATATTTAACATACATTATAATAATATGTGAAGGTTGAATATCTTTTTTGCATAGAATTATAAAGAATAAACATTTTTAATAACCTACACTTTCTATTCACATATAGCTTCATGTTAAATTTCTTATCCTATTATCAGACCATATTAGATAATCATATATATTTACTGAAATTAGAATAAACGAATCAGTGTTACTAAAAAGGTTTCAAACCCTTAACTAGTCGATCCAAAGGTAACTTAGTTAATAATTAATTGCTCCCACTTAGAGAATGATTACCTAACAAGCTATAAAACTATTGAACAAAAAGCAAAAATACTTTAAGTGCAAAAATCCGTGTGGTATTTCCATTATTACTAAGTCTTTTATTATCGTTTATAAGACGCTCGATGTTTTGATAGCGAAGTAGGAGATAAAAGCTCTCATCCTATGTCATATAGACATCTGTATTGAATATATGTATACAATGTGTATATATGTATATTTATAGGCATAAAAAAACTTGTCCGTTCAAATTTTTTTTCAGAACTAATCGATACTCCGTTTTACTTGATCGAACATCTTTGACCTATTCATAAATTATTCAAGGATTGAAAGTCGCTAAACATTATCGGGATATCAAATTTCGTTAATGTACTTTTTAAACACGTAAAACGTATGGAACGTCACGTCTTTTTCTATATTATAATATAAGATAATATATTTATGTATTTTTATTTTTATAGCCTTTCTGACTACGCTTTCATAACTTTCAGTGCATAGCGGACATGAAAGATGTAAATCCATTCTTATCCCTTAAACCATGCTCTGAAAATCTAGCAATTTTCTAGTAGAATTATTTCGCTTAAGCTGTATTGTAAACATCTTTTCCCTTTCTAACTACTTCACTTTCTTCGGCAAATATTTGCTCAGTACAGCTTTCAGAAAACATATACGTATATTTATAGTCATATATAAAAGTATTATTCAATTCTAATGTAGGCCTATGATGAGTAATTTTCAAGTAAATTTACAAGTGTGCCTCGGCTTAAGAACTTAAACTACTTGGATGAACTCAGGAATCAACGGATCTAAAAATAATTCCAAAAAAGACCGGGAATCGAACCTGTGTCTTCCAGCTAGTCTATTTATCGCCGCATTGTTACATGATGTTGGTTATTGCTCTAGGAATTGAGTTATTTCATTCATAGGATATTTATAAATACTATTAAGGGATACTTAGTTAACCGACCATACATGTAAATTGGAAGATCTGGGTTCGAGTCCTGAATCTGTCCAACTTTTTTTCGCATCTGTGTATTACTGCTATTTCGTAATTTTTACTAATTTTACAATATTTTAACTCGATCGATTATGAGAAAAGCATTGTCAAATAAGCTTTAAAAAATAAATTGATTCAGTTGTTTTACTATTCAGTTGTTGTACCATTCAGTTTTTTAACTATTCCATTGTTACACTATTCCGTTGTTATACTATCCAGTTGTTTACTCCTCAGTTGTTTTACTGTTTGGTTATAATATTATTCACATGTTTTATAATTTTATAGTCTAGCTTGATAAACTCGTAGAAATACTTCAAAGCAAATATTACGTCCCTTTCATTTACGTACAACATTTACCTCAACGACCCTCCACGAAAATGTTTCGTAAACTCCTTCATGACAAAGGAACATCGTTTTCGGAATTCTTCAAACCCAGTGCATCCCAAGGAAACAACTTTTTCCTAGGCATGGGATTTCATGGTAGCGTCGATTGTACCGCAGAGGGAAAAATTCCCACGGAACGTGAAATTCCATTCGTAGTGCAGCATTCGTTTGTGAAAGGCAAATTTTATGGATGGGAATGCCTCATCTCTTTGCATCGTCCATTTCGCGGCAACGTGCGAGGGTCAAAGGGCACTCACAAATCGGACGATAAGCCACAAAGTGCATCCTCTCCTCAAAAAAAAACGTCGTCTACGCCACCACTTGCACGTTTCTTCGTTCTGATTTCGAATTTCTTGGGATATAAAAATGTAAATTGCAAATTGGTTGTTTGCGATGTCCCTTTTCCTTCCCAAACTTTTTGGCCTTTCTCCAGTGCCCTATCGGGAACTTACACTCCCTCTTTCCATGAATATGTTATGCCGTATAATGGCGTTTTTATTGTTCGCGTCACATCTGCAGGAAAGAAGTACAAGAGAAGAAGGAGGAAGTGTTTGTGGGATTAGGGAAACTTTTCTCCCGGAGTTTTCCCCGTACTGAGGTGTATTGAGACAATTGGGGACGTAGAAATCCCGAGACGTAAATTGTGATGAGAGGAAATTAAAGTAGATGAATACAAAGGGTTCTTCCTTTATGGTTGTAGCGAAATTGAAAAGGAGACTGTAGGAAATATTTTGGTTTGAAAAGGATCCCAAATAAGTACGTTATTCGAACATATTGTATAAAGCGATATTAGATATTATTTTTTGATATTATTTTCATTTGATATCATTATTGTTGGCTATTGTTATTATTTGATATTATTATATGATATTATTATTATTTGATATTATTATTATTTGATATTATTTGATATTATTTGATATTATTATTATTTGATTTTATTATTATTTGATTTTATTATTATTTGACATTATTATTATTTTATATTATTATTATTTGATATTATTATTATTTGAAATTATTACTATAGGTAGTAAACAAGATAAAACTAGACTCGACGTAAAATTGATGACAGAAAATACGAAAAATTTCAAATATACAAATAAGTTAGAGATTTTGAATACGACTTTAATTTCAATATTCAATTCAATGAAATCAATCAATGAAAGATATTTTATTTGATCAAATCAAACTATCCAGTGAAAAATACTGGTATATTTACACTTTCATTATTTACTGTTAATTTTTGTTATATGTGCTTCGTAATCCATTATATGGCTTATTGTGATTCGATCAGATTTAGAAATATAGGACTATGAGTTACTCATTGTTGGTGGAAAAATCTAATAAAGAATTGGGTAAGAGACGGAAATAAAAGAACAGCATATTAGAGAGATTTAAACAAAACTTACAGTTATATCCTCATAGATATGACTTGAAATAACATTATATATTTAGCCTATTTTAAATTCACATTTTCTATTTTCTCCGGTTGGATAGTAGTAATGCACTTTATCTTTTGAAACGATGTTTTTGTAAGGAAATGGAAAGGTTTTGTCCGCTAGGAATACAATTACTTGATGCATACAAATACTAGTAAAAGATTCATGTCCTAAATTGCTCGTCAGTAATAGCATCGGGTGCTCATTGTATCATAAATAGAGACATTTAGCATCAAAGACTCAAACATCTGCATGTTTCATAGACCTAAAATGCAACAAATGATACTGAAAAGATAGAGTCTTTGTCAACTGAGCTGTTTTTAAAATTCACAGCATACAGCATATTCATGCACATTTTTAGAGGCAAAAAGGATTTTTAATTCATCGAATCATATTCTTTGATGTAGAAAAGGTATTAAAACCTTAATCTCGTACATCAGAAGAGGGGTATTAAATAACGTAACGTGCAAGCAGTTTTAATTAATTGTGCATAGACGAAATAAGACCACGAAAGTTGGTTCTGTGAAAGAGGAAAAAGACTACAGTGACCAGGGGAGATATTATTATGCTATAAAGGACATCCAACCTACTAAAGGAACTCGCTGTGTGCACTAGATCCAAAAATAACCACCCGCTTTGGGCATCGCCTCAAAATTAGACAATAGGATGAATGGACGAAGTGCTACAGCACCTGAGAGACAAAGAACGAGCTGAAATTCCTCAAATATAAAAGCGGAAGCTGCAAAATAAATTTGCTGAGAAAACGGAGCGAAGGAAAGGGAAGATGGTATGAATAAACAAACGTGCGCTAAAAAAAAGACCTAAATGAGTCGTTTGCTTTATCTGTGTCTTGGATCCGGATTTCGCTATATATTTCCTCGTTTCAAGACCTGCAGCGAAAGCTTCTGGAATTACTTTTGTACGGCGTCTCTAGCGAAGTCTAATAATAAGGCTGTCCTTGTAATAGACTTAATTTCTCTTCCATTTAACTTTCCGAAATCCGGCGAAAATTTCCTTAATTTTCATTAAGGAACATTTCGACTTCGTTTCATCTGGAAATATTATTCCGTAATCTTTAAATTAGAATGATGAACTTGCCCAATACTAATTTTAACCTATTTTTTTAACTTAAAATAGCTTTAGTTTTATTTTTGTTGAATTTTATCTTGCGTTTATTGAACTGAAACAAATGATTGCTCATCAAGAATTATTTTTAAAATGTATAAGTTCAAAAGTTTTATATTTTGTTGTCTGTTGAATTTGGTTTTACAGTTGAATTTATAAAACTAAAAGAGGAGGGTTTTCTTACTCAAAAAATCTTTTCCCAGTATAATTAGAGAACTTTAAATTAGGCAATTAACCACGAAAAAACTATAATTGAACTCAAATTTTTTCCTTGGTCATGTAAAAGAACTATTTAAATTCATTCAACTTAACTAATTTCAACCGTCTTCTTTGATTATAAAATCTGTAATTATTACGTCAAATGAATTTTAGCAAACCCATCTTTCTTAATTATTGACTCTACAGATTTGTGGCTACAAAATTGAATATAATATGAAATAAATTGTTCGATACATATCTTCTTATCACGCATTTTTATGATCATTCTTCATTCACATATTTTATATTTATTGTGTACTCTTTTTGTATACACAATGAGGTAAATATTTATTCAAGACCAATAGCATTCTATCCATTGCATCGCATACGTATTTGAATCAATAGCTTATTTTAAAGTGATTTTACTTCTAAATTTGGGAATGTATATGGGAACATATTGCTATATATGTATATATATAAACTCACAGGTTTTAATTGTATTAGACTCTACAATAGCCCTCCTGGAAGCTTTAAATTGCACAACAATGTTTATTCGCCAGGTGAGGTCATTTGCGACGAGTAAATTGGACGCGCGTTACGTGCAGATTCTTTCGCCCGCGAAATTTCAATGAGTGACGCATATTGGCGGGAATGCTTTGGACAGAATATCGCGGTTGCGGAAGGGACGTGGGAATTTGAATTACGTAGTGAAAGGACGCATATTTGTTTCAGCCGCGAACATCTTGGGCTTTTTAGAGCGTTTTGTGACCTCAGCTAAGCCCTGGATTACGTGCTGTTTCTCATTCCTCCTAATTTCTTTTCCCCTCTCAAATATTTCCTTCAATTTTAGTCTCCCTTAACGAGGAGGCAAACACGGTTCGGCCTTAATTGCGACACCTTTCTCAGAATTCACGCATTAAGCATAGAATGGCAAAATTTCAGATTTCCTTCGCGTTCTCCAACCTTTTTTTACTTATCCTCTCCGAATTTTACTGTTTTACCCCTTAATCATGCTTGTACATAATCTATAGGAGTGGATGTTGAATTGTACGTCAGCTAAATGCTCGTCGACTATTGGTTCTGTAAGGTATGCTGCCATGATGAACTCTCTCTATGGTAACATAACAAAGATTTATTAACAATATAAAAACGCTGATTGATCGTAGATGTTCTTGCTGATTTTGATATCAAATTCTTCATTTTTTTCGTGTTATAATTTTGCAAACAAATATATTTATGAATATAGAACAATAATCATTATATTCCACAATTAAACCCTTTTCATGAAGGATAAAAATACGTACAAATATCGATTAAATAAGAAATTAAATATAAATTTAGTAATGAAAGAGGAAAATTATATTTTTCGATATATGTAGGCATGAAATTGAATATATAATCCTCATTTTAAGGTTTCTTCAAAGTTTTCTACTATCCTTTTAGGGAACAAAGAAAATTACTTAATAAGGGAAAGTTTGGATTTCAGTTTTATAAAGAGAGGGATGCAAGTAGGCTCTAAGTACAATTGCTGTCTCATAACTGACATTTATAGCAATTTTAAAATGATTTCTGATATTAGAAGTCTACACACAGAAAACTACTCATAGAAAATTGTCAACGTACATTTCTTTTAAAAGATGTAAAATATTTGTTTGCATGTTCTATATTTTCTGGTGGAAGCTTTCAGAGTGAGCCTGGTAACAATTCTAGCGCTAGATTAGCTCTATTCCCATTACACACGGCTTCTTCTGCAAAGTAATACTCAGCCTAAAAACGCAAATGCAAATATTCGAATTCTTTTCGAGTCAGCATATTTGGGACAGCTATAGAAAGAATAACAATGTAGAATACCTCATTAATAAATTGGCGACTACTGGGACTAATGAGGCAAAAATTTCACCACCTCACTTTCAAAGTCTTTCATTGAGTATTTACTTTCCACTCGCTCCGCGAAAATTTTATTTGCGAGCACAAGCTGGAGAGCTGTTACGCAAAGAAACTTTTGCAGTACAAGTAACGATTTTTCTCTTCCAAAACCTCGCGTGTTACTTCCCATTAATTCTCAGGTTTCAGGGACTAATGGATTTAGGAAAGGTAAATTAACTTTACACGATCGGTTCGTGCGACTGGGATTCCGAGTTTAAAAAAAACATTTCGTAAAAGAAAAAAAATGACTGAGACTCGAACCCAGTTCTCTCCCACTATCCTTGAAGTTATGCTAACCACTATACAACCATTTGGCGTTAATTCATCTTTCATCGTTATCTTAATGAAAGGTATTTGTTAAATACTTATATAAATACTTAATAATAATACAGTTAAATTGAACGTATAGTTGTGTAGCGTTCAGTATACCTTCAAGGAGAGTAAGCGGGGCCTGGGTTCGAGTCCCAGCGATTTTTCAATTTTTTTATATTTTTATTTTTCACATTTTAAATCCAATATTCCAGGAGCAGGAACGAATCCTAATTACGTAAATTCTCTTCTGCTAAATCCATAAATATATACGTATGTATGTTAAGAAATCATCTATCAAATTCTATTAAAATATTTGTAATGTTTAACTTTCTATCCGTTACTTTTCTCTTTCATATATTGTATATATTATATCTAACTTTCATATATTATTATTGTATATTTCATATTCATTCATAGTAGCTTCCATATTACCGGAACACTTCGTAGATATGTCCTAGAATCATCCCACTGGAGGGCACCAGACCCTCTGTTCTATTAGTGTACGAAACCTTCTTCCTTTATTCTCAAGTTGGCACATTTTAGTATCTAATGTTGCGGGGCAAATGTGTCTCGTGCAAACAGCGGTGCGTGGGTGGGAGAAAGTACGAAGGAAGCCTCAAAAGAGGTGAGATTTCACCATTTCCGCCTTCCAAACACATCCGCACCCACTTTCTGTCGGCACTCACGTAAGCCACCATCATATATTCTCTCTCCTCACTCTGATACGCTATACATAAACAAGGAGGCACTAATGTATGTGCGCGGAAGCTCCGTGCCCGAGATTTTATTCCCGCTTCGAGGCGTTGACGATGGCTCAACTCTTTGTGTGACCTGCTTTGCCCGTAAAAGTACGCTGTAATTGCGCCATCCAAGTTGACTGTTCATTTAGTATTCGATTCGAGGATGTCTGAGAGCAGAACGAGTTTTTAATTACGAAAATCACGCGAATAGTCGCGTCAAAATTTCTTCTGAATTATTGCTGTATTTTCTGTTAAGCGACAAGAACCTACTGGAATGCACGCGTATCCAAAATTTACAGTTTTTAGTTCCTAATTGTTAATAGTGAGTGTTATAATAGTAGTTCTGTCATTTACGTAGCTGAGAATTATATAAGTGAATAGAATATGGACCAATTTTGGTTTGTTTTCTAATTAATGGCAGTTATCATTTAAGCTCTACGTATTTTCTTTATATTCAGTATAATGATAATTTGGAATTACACGTATATGACATCGATCAAATGAACAATAACTTAATATTGTGCTCCAAGTCTGAGATACATTAAATATTCCTTGACTATTGTTTTAAATATTAGAAGATGATTATATAAATAGCAGAACATTCCGCCTTACTTAATGTTGTTAACTATTTATTAATAGTTAATGCATTCAAATTAAGAATTAATTAATTAGATGATACGTTCATGCAACACAATAATTCAGTAAAAAATTTCGTTGAAATTCCTAATTGTAAGGAAGTAAGAACTATACAAAAACTTATAACTTTCTGTGGAACCATGGAAATAGATTCTTTGGTCATATTCATAACATACATTTTAAACGGAATTTTCAATGATATTTCGCGACTGTTATAAATCTTTCTATGCAAATAGACTTTAATTATAAGCGTGCTTTTTAAAAGGATTACTTCGGCCAGACATACGCTCTCCTTCAGTGTATTTCCACTCGAATTCGATGTTTAAAAGTATTATATTCTCCGTCTATAATCATCCCAGGGTTTTTCGTTAGTGCGCCTCAATTCAATGTAATCAGCTTATACGTCGGACGTCTAAGAGTTTACTCTCGAGATTAAACTGTATCAGAACAATGAAGAGACATTCACGAGATAAAATTCAGTGCTTTCTTTCGCTTTAGAGGAATAGTACAGCCTGAACTGCTCTTCCAGAGATGTGCATCGAGGATAATCGAAGCCTCGCAATCCTAGATATGCTACTTGATGGAGTCTTAGTTTTCAATTATGTTGAAAAGTCTTATCCAGCGCTCTCTGTTCTAAATATGCATTCAAATTAAATGAAAAATTTTAGGTGGAATGGAAAAGTAGGTTGGTTTAATCCATATGAATCGGTAGTGCAGTTTCAATTGAGCCCATAGCAGTTCAGTGAAGATTAGTTTGGTTCAATCCATATTATTACCCAGATTTTAAACGAGATGTTGCATGTTAAACCTATTTATTCCTTCAAATTTAGGTCCATTTGACCTACTAAAACCACCATAATAATAATAATATAAAATACATAATATGTAATATATAAAATAGAATGTATAATATACAATAAATAATATATATAATACAATATAAAATGAATAATATAGAATATACAATAAATAATATATAGTATAGAATGCATAATAGGGATATGTAATGTATAACACATGATGCACGATATATAATACAATGAAGGAATTGTTCTATTTAAAAAACTATTACGATTAAAAAAGGAATTTTCTTTCTTTATAAAATAAAAATATACCCTATTTTTATACTCGAACCATTCCATAGAATTCGACATAAAAGGAAAAAAACCCCTATTTCCACGTCCCCTGCGAATGTCCGAATAGAGTTCTCGTCCGAAATAAAATACCGATGATTTGTAGAGCGTTTTAAAAGGGGAAACAATTCATAAGGAAATCTGGGATTGGGCAAAATCGATCGTGAATAATAAAAAAAAGGGCCGGCGGTGCATCGAGGCGTTCACTTATTTTACGATGCGCGATAGAGGCGGGTGACAAGGGCCGATCGAGTGATCGGGCAGCCGGAAGTGCGTCCCACGGACACGCGTGATTTACACGCGACCGACTGATGAAAGCGGGAGTGAGTGAGCTGGGGAAACCGTCCAAATAATAAATAAAGCAATTCATCGAATTTCATAAATACGAATAATTGATGGATGAAAAAGTGGACTCTGCACCGGAAGATAATGACAAAAAATTAGAGACGTTTCCGATCGCATTATTTCATACTTATTTCCGGCAGAACTTATCGGAGGGATGGGAATATGTTTCGTCGCGCGTTGATGGGTGATAATTCCGCAAATTTAGTACTGTTGTCGTCGCGTCGGGTGGGGTTTTTTCCCGGACTTTTATGCGTGGATATTCTCTTCGGACAAAGGGGAAACATGTACCATTGTTGTCGGGTGATCTTGAAATTTTAAAGGGAAAGTATTAGAACATGAAATATTGATTTTATATAAATATTTATTGAATTATGTATATTTGTATATACATTTATTTATTTGTGTCATTTAGACAAAGATGGTAGCTGACATTTAGAAAGTTGAACGAAAAATATACGCTAAAGGTCTATTAAAATTTAACATTAAAATACGTTTGAATAATGATACTGCACGTAATAGTCTACAAATTGTAATAGTTTTATAAAATGGAAGTTATGGAATGATAGTAAGTTTCATAGTCTCTAGTAGTACTCTAAGGCATTATAATACCAATCGGAAACTTATTTTTTATGTTATTCACTACGGAGAGTGAGTAAATATGGAGTCTAATCGGTGTTTCAGACCATTTAATAAAGCCTACGTAAATACTCACGCATATTATTAATTATATTTGATTTAAACATCAAGAATATAAAATCAATAATTATTTTGAATCCGTTAACCTCATAATCAGAGCTTCATCAGCATGCCATGTAACATTAAATCATTTGATTCTATCATCTGTATCAATATATTTATCACATGATCTAGATCCTTTTAACGACAAAATATATAATTTTATTAAACGTATAGTAAAATGAACTCATCAGTGTTAATTAAAGTATATAATAAGCAGCAATTGATGAAAAATATATTTTATATTACCTAACCACAGTGTCTATTCGATAAGGCTAATAGGAATCAAAACATCAATTCCAAGTTTTGAATAAAATCACCGAGATATTGATTCACGAAGTTGGCAAGCAAACATAATCTAACTTTCACACAGATCACTAAAAGTAGCCCAAAGCTAACAGTTTTGTTTATATTTATAGACAAAGGGAAAAACTTCGAGAAGAATCGAAAATGGTTCCTTAGTATGAGGTTTATGCTTAGATAGCTAGAGAGGTCGCTTCAAAATCGGGAGATCAAAAGTTAGATCAATTATTAATATTTATCATTCAGTTTCTCCTTTAATAAAAGAACAGAAACATGAGATTATGAAATTCAGGTGTTGGATTAATGATATTGGAATATGTCACTCTAGAATATACGTGAACAATACGCAACATACATTCACTGTTCCACATTTGAGAATAAATTTAGCTTAAAACGCAGCTTTTAATACTTTATGACATGTAAAACTCATCCGGATGACAAAGCTTGATAAAATAGCACGTCATTGCATTACAATTACATTTTAAATTAATAAGATTAATGCTCATTTTTGAGGAAAATCATTACGAACGAAAGCTTATTACCTTTCTGTATGAGGCCTACAGCTTTTAACCTTACCATCGTATTTCTAGTAATGGAATAAATAGCGTTTACTTATAGAGTTATTAAATGAAGAAGTTAAATCCTCAAGTGCCTCCAGAATCTTGATCCTTTTCTAAGGCAGTTTTATCTCAATGGTCATACTCCAATCTTTAAGAGAAAAGTCCATGGATGTTATTCGGACAGAGCAAATACGGTTTTCTGCACTACTTTCAAGCGTTCGTAAGAATCTCCTCACCCACTCACCTGCCAAGTTTCGCCCGGAATTTTTCATAACGTCTGTGCACGGCCTTCCTTTTTCCCTCCCAATTCATTCTGCTCCCGCATTAAACATAGAAAAGTAACCCTTATGAGATATTCAGGCTGTCCGAACCGGACTCCCATGACAATTCCTCCTCCCACGCGACCTAAGGTTAAATCTGCCAGAGTTGGGTTGCAGATCATGGAAGGAATGGAGGATTAAAAAGAATGTCCATTATTTCGTTCAAATCCGCACATGATCGTGAACGAAACTAAATCTGTATCATTATGAGGGTATTATAAGGGTTTTATGAAGTCCGTGAGGATACTTTGTCAGTTGGATAGATTATTTATTGCTTTTGTTGTTTTCTCTGTGCTGCTGTTAGGTATAACAATAGAACGAGTTATAAGAACTGTACTTGTGGAGGTTTAAGCTCGTAAACGTGAATCGTCTTAAATTTTAAGTAAGTGTGCAATATTTGGTCGAACATTATGATTTAATAATTAATAACATTTACGAAATTTATACGATTTTCGTAATACAATATAGAACTTTAATTAACCGGTTTCGGTACCATTATCCGGTATTAGAACATTTATGATTTTTACGTTTTAAGTTTTAAATTAATTTTGTTTTATCTATTGTTTTCCATCTCTCTTATGTATCTCTTTATTTTAAATGAGAGTTTTAGATGGGATTACGTCATCGTCAGATCAGTTCTGATTTTTATTCTAGATGTTTTATGTTTGTTTTTGTAACTATCTTAAACTATCCATCTTATTTATTTTCTGTTAACTTTATCAAATCTCTTATTTTATATGTATTAATTGAAGTATTAACATTATTTTAACGTAGAAATATCGGCCCCATTTCCACATTATTTCTCTCTAAATCAAGAAAAGATAGATGATTGTTGTCATTAAAAACATTCCCAACTGTGGTGAACCATCTTCACGATAATCCTTCAAAAAATCGGTCGCCTTGGAGTTATTAATGAACGAGAAAAATTTTTATAGAGAAAAGCCATATATTATCCACCATATCGAAAGGAAAATCTTTTTTTCTGAATTTCCGCAACAATTGACCCATCGCAAGGCATTGGAATATCCCTCCGCCGGACTCATAAATCATTCATTGCTTGGCCAGCGAGTTCTGTACGGTGGTATCTCATTTTGTTAGCCGCAGATACCCTATCCCGCGGTTATTAGAGACATACATCACCGCTGATTACAGATTCTTGGTTCGAATGCTTAACACGCCGTCGTTAACCGTGAAAATACAATCGTGCGAGTATGGAGGGAAACCTTATGGTCATGCGCCTGTTGCACCAATTGACCTGGTTCTCTAACAGTTCGCCATCTCAGTTTGGAATTAATTGATAGCATGAGATAATTGCCTATCTCAATCGCACCGGATGCAAATCAGCTCTTTTTATAGTCACACTATTCTATCGTTTCGCCCCGTAAGTTATTGCCGAAAGTATCGTGGTTACGAAATTCGATCTTTTACGAAAAGATAAGATGGTGGAAATCTCTTATATTTTAAATAGATCCATATCGGGTCAGAATAAGTTACCTGGATCACTCTTCAATCCATTCTCTCCAAATCAGAATGTATGCTAAAGGAAACTCAAAATGTTCCATAACCTATGTTGTTGACTACTTTGTTTTAGTGTTGTTGCATGTAAATATGAGGATCAAACTTATAATGAGTGTTGAGCGAAATGAAGTCAATGTTTTTGATTGATGAAGTGCTTAATGTTGTTATTATGATGAGCTAGGTCGCTAGTGGTATAATTTTATTTGCTCAAGTTTGCAAAATGCTCTTATTTTTATATATATAAAACATTACCTTGCTTATTTCTCGATCTATTATAATGGAATATATTGTATCACTAAGCGACGTAATCAATTTAAATAAATTTCATTCATTCGTGCACAAAAGTAAAACTGGTTCAATACAAGTTCACACCAATTATTTATATATTTCAAACCTCGTCGAAATGCATGTATTTACAAAGATAAACTTAATAAAAGACGAAATGAAACGCAACTAGTTAAGTTACGATGAAATATCATTATTTTCTATCGAATATTCCGAGAAATAATTCTGAAATTGCGGAATTAATGTATACAAACATATTAAAGCTTCGATAAACGAAGATATCGTTCATATTATCTTATAATATTATAAGAAAAGATATTTTTAATGTATTTATTTGTATAATGTTATAAGAAAATATATTATTTATATAATATCTTCTCTAAATGTACATAGTTCCGGTCGTATATAGTCGTATAATTTCATTTGGTTCCTAAAATTCTGAATTTTGCACAGGATTTTGATTCCTTATGTTTAAATTCAATCCAATATTTTACGATATTAAAAGGACAGTCAAATTTAATCTTTATAATATTTTCGCGAGGAGTAAACTACTTAAATAAGAAGTAAAGATAATATAGAAGAGCGAAGTTTGAAAGATGAAAGTACTTTCAAAGTCAAAGTACGTTTGGACTCCACAAATCAGCTTTAATTTCCCTCCGCTAAATCCGTGATGTCGCTGTCCACATCAGGCGCATATTGTTCTCGCCCTGCCCCTTTGGGTCTCCATTCCCGTGCCTGCCAAATGGCGTTCAAGATAATCGCTTCCTTTCTTTGAAGGAAAAATGAAAGTCACTCCTATGGATTATTTTTAATTAACGACGCAAACGCGGTGTGCCAAATTTCGACAATTACCGGCGAAAGTTGGTACAGCTTTGTAACATTCTCAGATATATCCCTTATATCCTTAAATTATAGAGTACATAAAACATTCGTACGTAGAATATACGGTATAGATTCCCCATTCAACTATTCTTAAGTTTTAATAATTTACTTCTCCGTTTAGTCTCAACTAATTCGAGAAGATATTGTCCTATCTTTTAGATAATTCCTTTCTTATTCTCAAAAGACTTGCAAGCGAGGGCAATTTTAGCGTCAGAAAATAAATTTCTAACTTCAACGACTTCCGAAAAATCTAACGAGTAAGCAAAGTCATTTTTGTAGCTCGCATTTTTTATCGCGTCGCTATTTTATAATCCTCAGTTTAGCTCAAATTGAAGCGTTCGCTGTTGGTGTGAACTCTCAACGGAGTCTTAATTCAGATTAAGAAACTTTTAACTAGGGTCAGGACAACGGAACTTTGAACGTGAATCTAAATAACTTAATTCTTTGTGCGATAGATCGTACGATGTTCTAAATATAAACCTTTATACAACAATTATTTTCAGTTTTCTCACTTTAAATAATGATAAAAAATATTATATATTTTTTAGTTTTGCTTAAATTTATTTTGCAGGAATAAATTCTAGGGTTGGATATCGATTTTAGGACAACGAAACATGAATAATCAGCGCATATATGCGAATATTTCATCTGTCATTCTATCATTAGAAATTATAGTATTTATATCCAACTAATATAGCCTTAAAATGCAAATATTCGAAAAAAAATATGTAGAAATAATTTCTTGAAAGTTTATGCCTTTCGTATGTATTAAATGATAATCATTTCCTAGAACATTAGCAATGGGTTTCTTATCTTCTAAGATAATAAAATCTGCGGAAATCAAATCTTTTCGTTGAATCAAAAAATTATAAATATTCGAACAATTTTTTCTGCATCCAAATTTCTAATAAAACAGATGCGTACTATTGTACAGTTTCATCTAAACAATCACGTAATTACAATCATATTGAGTAAATCTCCTATCCTAAGTTGTATAATTTCTCGATAACGTTATTTATAACATTGAGGATGCTTAACTTCGCTGAATGAGTAGATAAATATTAAAAACAATGTATCAGATACATCTTCCTTGCTCCAGGATAGACATAAAAAGAACTTAGCTTCAGAATACACTTCTAGCATATTGTTAAGCCCTGGCTTTCAGCCAACACGAAAGATCGACGCCCTGAACCATTTAAGATATTTCAGATAAGGCAACCTCATCCTGATTTTTTGATACAGCGATATCTCCTTGAAAATCTCGGATATAAAGTGAGAAAAAGGAAAGAAAGACTTGATCTGAGTTCGATGCACTGCAGCGTCCCATTAAGGAAAATTCACAGCCGCAAACCCTCTTCTTAAAAAAAATCAAACCGTTGGATATCGTACTTTAACGTCTTAACTTTAACATAAACTCGTTTTTAACATAACTTTTTTTCCTTAATTTTCGTTATTCGTTGTTCAAGTTGTATCTAGAGTACTTATTGCATTAAAACTTATATCGAAATGTATTTTTTTGCACAGTTGGTGTTAAATAATAAGCGTACTATTATTTTTAAATTATTAGGAGAATGATTAGGATTAGAATTAAATAGGAGACAAAATTCATTCTTACGCGAAAGATACTGGAAGTTATACAGTAAATGTATACAAATAACATCGATCCTTTATCTGTTAAAAATTAAATAAATAATACTAAACAAAATTATTCAATTTAAACTCATATATGAACAATATTAAATATATCGACACTATATTCATATTTGTTATGGTTTAAAATGATATTTTAGATTATGTCTATTATTAGATAATGATTTGAGTAATTTTTATCTATACTGACTCAACCACTGTTGTTTATATATTAAAACTATAACAAGAAATTTATAATATAAATCGAAACAATATTTATATTTGCTATAATTTACAATGTTATTTAGTGATTATTGTCTATAGTAATTCAACTATCGTTGCTAGTCTTTAAAAACTCCATAAATATGATCATAGAATTGCAGCCAAAGTATCATAGTTTGGCGGTGAACTCGTACATTCCGTCGTTTATCTACGCTGATAATACGGCAAAGAAAGATTAATGGCTTTTATGGAAACAGTACTTTGAGAGAAGAGATAAGTCGATGTCCACCGAGAGGGGACCCTAGAAGAGCATGCGGGTCAGTTCCAAACATTCCTCTCCCAAGGGATTTCTTCATTTTCCCCCCCTTTGCACTATCTCCCCCTTCTTCAAGAGATCCACCGCTCGGCGCCTCAGCGATGATGCTTTCAACCGTCAGAGCTCGTTTAAGACGAATCGTAATTTGAACATTGCAAAGCGATTCCGAGTTCCAGCATTCTCGCGATCCTAAAGCTGACGTGCTGAGGTGGAATCAAAGGGGTTTTCAGAGTGCGTTCCCATACACGCCGGGTGTGTGTGAAGTCGATGTACTTTTTGGAGATTAAAAAATTACGTATACTCCGCGTTGTTGTTGCGCTGTGGTGCTTTTGTTTAGCGAAATACTTTGTAACTTTGTATGAGGACTTATTTATTGTAGTTGAATGTCTAATGCTATCTTAAAGATGTGTGAAGGTTCATTGTTTTCGTGGCTATTGTCGTTTCTGCTGGAACCATATGATCGATGTTAAACAATGATAAGTAGACTTACAGTTTCTTAGTAATGTTCAATAATATGCTACAGCTTCTGACTCACTCAGTCAGAAATACTCTATAAACACGATACTTACATACATTATGACAAAGTTTTCGTTAATGTATCATCCGTTTTAATGTTGACTTCTCGTCGAATTTAAAATCAGATTTTTGCCAAAATTTCGTATATATCTTGCTTAAAACACTTTTATGCTATATATTTATACGAGTGAATATATAATGACGTATGAGTGAATTAAAAGTTTTTACGGATTCGATAATGGGAATCGATCATTTGGTACTAAATCTTCAATCCCATCCGTCAGTTTCGATCATGCTAATATTATTCATATTAATAGTCATTTAGTATGAGATTTTTAGTATAGTGTTCTTTTCTAATTTTTAAGTTTTACGTGAACGATACTACAATATGAGAGAGTATATAACCAGGTATAGGTTTCCCCGCATTCCATTTCATTAAATCCTTTGTAAAGGCACCCAAGGACTTCAAATATCAAAATCAAAATATTTCAAGAAGAATACTTCAATTTTGATTTTAAAATTTTCATATTTTACTTAACTCCTAAGAGGTAGCATGTTTGGATTCAAGAAAGGTAAATAAAACATGAGACTTATCACTATAGATACTCACGATGAGAATTAAAACATTGAATAGAAGCGGAAGAAATACATTATTACTGGTACTCGAACCAAGGTCCTCAGGATAGTGGGGTACATGGTACAACCTTGAAGAAATGTTACTTTAAAGTGAATTACAACATTGATAATATAACACCAAGTAATATATATGAATTACATATTAAAACTGAATATTTAAATTTTTGGTTATTCCTACATAAAGACAAGTTTTCGAGTAGAGTTAGTTGAAGGTTGAATTAGGTTAGAGATCTCTGTTATGAACGCCTCATACACGTCACCGCCTCCGTCGCACCCTCAGACGCTCCCTCATGTTCATACACTCAATCATTCTCATCTTCATAACGCATCTTCTTAAGTATATGCATTATGCAAGGGCTCTTCACATGACTCCCTCTAATTATACCCCCCTTCAAAGTTCCCTCCCCTGATTGTGATACCCTTATGTACAGAAATGAAGAAGGATCTCAATCATCATCTATTTTCTGCCTCCACGACCCTTCCTTCCGCTCTTCGCACATACTTTTGTCATTACACGCCTCGTTTCCAAGGTATATTTTCATTATCCTCGACTGGAAGTGCTTCCATAAATGTTTCCAAGAATCGACTCCAACGAGACATGGAGGAGGAACATATTAAGTTTCGGGCTCGGTATTATTCATCTTCACTAGTTAAGAACATCATCATTTCTTCTCTATACATCTACCGTGTGTTAAGTCCACAAATATTTTGGTTCAATTTAACCATGCATTTTAAATTATAATCTTCTCTAATACGTAATTATTCGTCTGTTTTATTATTTCGTTGTTAAATTAAAGCTTGAGTTTCCACTAAACATTTCAAACAAGATCACGTAATTTAAGTAGAGATTGACAAATAATTGGTACATAATCTGAGATATATATCTAGGATTATTTCTATTTTCTGCTAAATAGCAATGAGTTTTAATCGCAAACTATATATCTTTCTTTTTGGCGCAACTTTCTATGTTTATATATACGAATTAAGTTTTCGGATTGTATACTATTTGCTTATCAAACAGCTTTTATGAGTACTTCGAGCATTTAGTTAGGTCGACGCAGAATATCACTACACAAATAGATAAACACTATCTATAAATCTTGATTTTAAAACCGGTGCTTCTTAACTCATAATGTGCGTGTTAATTTACATAGGTGAACATAATATTTATCTTAAATTTTCCGCTTCTTTAGAATAATAATAGCTAATGTCTTCCAAATGTATATTTTTAGTTTTAGCTATATATATATATATATATATATATATATATATATATATATATATATATATATCTCCCACTTGTTGTTAATGTCACAGTTTACTTTACCTCCTTTCACTTTCCTATACTTGCCTTTCACTATTTCCACGTATTCCTTCTTAAACCTTTCCATACTTTAGCTCAATCATTTTATCTAAAGTAAACCCATCCTGCATTTAAACCGCTTATTTATTTCTCCTATAAGATATTTTCAAAGCAATTTCCTAGGATCTCATCCCTTTCACTTTTCGCGCCTTCACTTTCGCATTACCTTTAAATTTAGCGTCACTCTCTTCCACTTAATTCCCTCACTTTGAACTCCTCATTCATTTCCACTACTCACCATATCACGCCCATCTCTCCTATTCATCAATATTCCATTTTCTTTTATCTCAATCCCACGTCGATTCCATCGCCTGCTTTTTTCCATTCTCCAGAAGCCGTTATGAGCGTGCCTATGGGCCCGACATCATCTTCGAAGTAAGACAAGTTGTGCCCCTGAATATTCTCATGCTAACCATTTTATTTTATTTTGAAACTTTCCGTATTATATTCATGACACTGCAAGGATCCAACATTATATATATTTCCCCTCTGATAGTTTTGTATTCAGTTTCTCCCTCTTTGAGTTATATTACAGTCGGAATATTTCTAAGGAATTCAGAATCCCTCTCCTTATGCACTCCGTAGCATTTTATTGAGTTAACGTACACAGGGAATAAGTTGAGATGAATATGAATACAAAAGCCAAAGCTATTCTTTCAAGGTTCGTCGTACACTCAGAGGCATTATGTCCTGTGAACTGCGCTCTAATAATTTCATTTTACTCTTCAAGCTCCGTTTTCATTATTCCATCTGTAAACAAGACAATGGGTGGTTTTGAGTTCATGTTCAACAAAGGACTGTTCTAGTTACTGTGCTCTTTATCCTACTGACACGTTTTGTTGAAAGTATATATTTAAATTCAGTGACCAGAATATATTTGTTCGTATTTTTATTTTAATCCAGTGTTTTTTTCTAATTTTCTTGCACTTGTAATTACAAAGTGGATACATATGAATGTGAAGGTTTATTTAAAAAACTTAAAGAGCCAACATCTTAGTATATCTCTAGTTTATCATATTCGTCAGCTATTTTCCATCTTACACCAGATTTAGGACTCCTCATGCTCTATCCATTTATCTGAATTCTGATCCACCTTTGCCAAATCACACATTATTATTTAATTTTGTCTTTGTTGCAAATTATATACGGTCTCTCTACTTATTCATTGATCAAGAAAGTGGAATTTATAGCGTAAAGTTGTCACTATAATATTTCAAAATTGAGACAAAGTTAAACAGAATGGATATTGCGAATTATTTATTGTTTAATAGGGGTATAATTTTAACGAATAAGTTATCTATCTTATCCTATAGTATTTATCACTCTTAAAGCCTTTATCAATAAACACAATATGATTTATAAATATAAGTAACTTTATTAGTTTCTATAAGTATTTTTCCTTGATTAGTTTCTGAGGTTCTGATGTTCTAAAATGACTTTAGTATGTTCTGTTACTGACAATGTTCCATGAATGTAAATTTGCCACTGCCCTCAAACATAGGACCCGTTTACATAGTAATAATAACAATAACATGGATATAAATTGATCGGCCCAATGTAATTGTATTTAATTAAACAATAAATAATAATAATAATAACAATTAGATTATGCAAACTATTTTTCTCAATTTTTTCATGCTCTCCGTATTGGCCAGAGAATAATGTTATCCTTGGGTTTCCTTCGGTTAAAACTCTCATGCGAGTTTGTGAACAACACGAAGAAGTTTGATGGGTTGTTAGTTCTTCAAGTCATCCTTCCTTCCCATTCTTATGCAGGAGGGTGATCCTTGCTTTAGGTAATATGCGAATAATTTTGCCAAAATAGGAGCTATCCTCATTGCGCCAAGTCTTAAATACTCCACCAACATTCTATCTAATCCATCCAAACCTTTCTTCATCTGCTTGATTGCTGTCATAACTTCTTCTTGTAGAACTGAAGGAATGTCGTAGGAGTTGTAAGCTTCTTCTGTTTTCTCTTCGACATATCTTACGTTCTAGTAAAGTTTGCCAAAGTACTCTGTGATCGTTTAAAGTTTTTCTCCTGTTTCTAGTGGTTGTTGTATTTTTTCTGCAGAAACTCATTCGGTCTTCTTTCTTGAGATGGCTGTTGTCTAGTCTCCTTCTGTTCCTGTCTCGTTTCTGTTTTTCTCTAATTTCAGAACTTTAAATTCAAGTTCAAATATTTCTGCTCCTTCATTTGCAACTTCCACTTCCAATTCTTCTTCTTTTAGGGCAGAGAACCTATTTCTCAATTCCAGTAGAAATTATCGTTTGTTCTCTTCTAATTTTCTAATACGTTCTTCATTTCTGCTACGTTTCATCAGCCTCTTACGTTTTGTAGGAGGGTTTATCTTCATTATGCGCCTCTCCGTTCTGTATTCTCTTCTAAAGTTGAAGCTGTTTAATTTTTACTATTAATAATGCTTTAGAGTCTTTTAACAATGTATAGTTTAGCTCATTTTAATTCCATTACTGTAAGTATAGCTCAGTATTCTTCTGTTCGAGAGATATTTTATTCAGTTTGTAGTATTGTCTATATTTATAAAAATTTCGTGAAGCTAGCTTTTGCAAAATTTAATTGATTACTTTCTAAATTTTATCATAATTATATTGTTATTCCTTTACTTATCTGAATGCATAAATATTTAAATACATATTTAAACAGAAGTAAAAAATAGCGACATGACTGGGACGCTATTTTTCACTTCTGTTTAACATTGTGAAAAAGCGCACGCTTATCATTTAATTACATTTTATTTAGCACACTATAGTAAATGTATTTATTCAAAGGTAATTTAGTAGACATGGGAACATTATATTCCTTCAATTATCCCATGAACTGTTTAAGTTTAAGAATGAAAATCCAAAGCAATCTCGATGTAAAATATAGCTTTTTAGTAAAATATTCTTAATAAATTTCAGCAGTAGCGTAAACAAGAATATTGTCGACTTGATACTAATTCTATTTTGTCTGAAATATAAACAAGTATTTTGTGTCTTAGTGTTATCATTTCGTGTTAGAAAATAGGATATTGGAAACGGTTGGATCATAATTTTTAGTTGAAACACTAAATACATTACTTTATCAACGATGTACAAACCTTTCCAAGCGATTCATTACAGCAAATATATGTTCGCTGTTGATTATACACTACGATCATAAAATATTTCAGAGGGCACATTGAAATTGGCCTACATTTTAACATAATGCGAACGTGCCCTAACTCTAGAATATTTTCCCTTTGGTATTTCTCGCATTATGCGCACATATTGCATATTTGCTTAAATCCGCGAATCTTTATAGCTCGCATTTAAAATTCTAATTCGCGTAAAATCTCATCTCGTCTCGGTATGCTCTTCAGGTCTTGATCCACCGTCGGTAACTGTGACTGGCGCCATATTGCCTCCTTAATTCAGTGAGGTGAAACCGTAGGAAGCGAAATTTTATTCCGTATAAATGGAATTCCTAATTGATTAAAAGCGCGGCGTGCGGACGGGAGGCTCGATACGATTCGCAAAAAAAATAAACTGTCGACCGTATTTCCTTGTGCAAAATGGAGGAAGAGAGGGAAGATACGCGAATGCAAATCATCGGTGGAATTGGAAAGCAATTGACGTACCGCTCATTGCGTCCATTGATAATCTATTAATCTCCCATATTCTGCGTATCGCAGTTATTTCCGTTTCTATTCGTTCAATTGCTGAACTCTCATCGCATTTTCGAGTCAGTCCCACGTATTGCATTTTATATACACGAGGATGGATGTGGTTGAAATGAACTTTAAATAAGAGATATACGAATCGGATTGGTTTAATCTTTTTTAAATCAGATTGATGTGACTAGGCTAGCATTGATACCAATTCAGTGGTGTAATCCATTGTTGGTAAATAACAAAGAAAGAAATAATTTCAGAAAAATTCTTATTATTTATTTATCGATAACAGTAGGATGTATTCATTTCTTCCTGTTACTAACTGTACCTCACTCCATCATTTCAAGGTGTTTTAGAAGAAGCTAAACTCGGGTTTTCTATTACGTTGTGCATACAGTTGCTTCTTTACCTAAGCATATCCTTCCAGCAAATGGGGACCTGGGTTCGAGTCCTTATCGTAACGCAATTTTTCTTTACTGTTCAACTATGTCTTCATCTTCTTCTTTCGTGAATTAATGGTTCTATGCTAGTTCACCTTCCTTTAACCTTATATTTCCTTATTATTAATTGAACTTTTATCCTTCTGAACTATACGCAAACTTCTAATCCTAACTTCAAGAAGTATAATCGACTAAGTATAACTAACTCAGGAAAATAAGTAAAAGAAAACCAAGTGGGATTAAATTGAAGAGTTAAATATTGTTACTATTGTAAATGGGAAGAATTAATAACAGTATTCCATTCAGAAACTTCCATCATACAATACTTTTAATACGCAGATAGCGTAACCCTGTAAAGTCCCAAAACTCCCTTTGTTGGCGAGGCGTTGCAATTCCAGGTACGGTGTATAAATATCAGATGGATAACGCTGCAAGCGATCAAACGGAGCGAAGTTCTACTAAGAATTGATCTTGGCTTAGATCTAAAGTGAAACTTCTGACTGCTGTAAAGTTTCTTCTTAGAGAAGGAAACATCCCAGTTTCGTGAGAGCAGTTTTGCTCCGCTTGAGTGCACGCAAATGCTTACAGATCAAAGAGTTCCATCATTCGAAAGGTTTTGCGAAAATTTTATCAGTAATCGTTTACTCAAAGGAACATTTCCGAGAAATTTCAAACGAGAGGTAAATTTCATTATTGTTGTTATACGTTACATTATGGCTGTTGTCTGTTTGAAGCCACCTTGCATTGTTAAGTAATAGGTACTCAGAGCAATACAAATATAATATAATAAAAAGAACGTCATTAAAGTATCAAATAATATAATAGACTCATAATAATACTCTTTGAAGTTAAATTAAATCACAACATCTACCTTAAAGCCATGATGATGAGTAAAAGTTTCAGTCGTACATACAATCAGATGTAATTAATAGAAGTATAACATAGGGAATCTTTAGTAAAGGATTACTACTACACATTTATATCATAGTTGATAGTTGATTGCTATCATCCTATATATATATTTACTATGTATGTGCTTTCTTCAAATAAGATTTTTCAATATAATGTCTGTATTTACGAGGCTCTACATGAGGTATCTAAAGAAATTTTTTCATTGCCTTTTTACAAATAATTATGGTAAAATTTCCTCTTTCCTCTCGGGTTCGTATAAATTTGAGTTTAAAATTAATTGGCAGTCAGTTTTATATGATTAATATGCACTAATTAAATTTATTTTATCTCGTTTAATATATTTGCGTTCCATTTCCTCATATTCATGAGATTCTTTTATTTGAATACAATTTTACTCACCATTCTAACTAATACAAATTATTCATAACACTGGGTAAAAGCCATAGTCAGATATCAGAGTATATCAAATAGGCTATCAAGAAAGTAGAGGAATTTCCATTCGTGATTCTTACAGCCTTGATGGTACCATCTCCTTTGGTTAAGAAGTTTTCAAAGTTAATTTTTCAGCTAGTATTTGATTTGAGTGTATATTACTTTATCAATTTCATATTCACGATTTTAGCTGTGAAATTCACGCGTTCTGTATGTTAGTAAATTAATTAAGCTTGACTATTATGCCACTGTGCAAATATTTCAAGGAAATACAATTTCCATATATTTTCTTGGATTTTTAAAAGGAAATATCGTTCTTATCATCCCTTCGAGATATTCAAGCAGAATATGAGGTTAAATAAGTTGCAAATAGTATATTTACTATGTATAAGTGGCATATCTACCTAGCTGATTCCTGGGTTCGAGTCCTGGTCATGTTTCTAATTCTTATAACTGTTCGATATGATACTGCAGTCGCTTGAGTTGATCGTACAAATTTAATTCGCCTTTTTGTAACTTTCCGTAGAAAAATGTTATACATTTCTGCAAGTATGAAAAGCTATAGAATTTTTGGATCGTTTATGTTTTGCAAAAATATTACGGAAGTGACCCAAAATAAAAACTGCAACGAAACCGGTACGAATTTAAGGACTAGGAAGTTGTGCGAATTATAACTCATGAACCGACATGAAATTCCATTTCCCAGTCGGGTCGTCCATCTTCCACGGTCGCCGTTTCCTGCGATCGAATTCTCCCAATGCAGCATTTCTAGGCCGCTTCCAAAACACACTGCTGTATTTTTCCAAGAAATCCGAGGCTGCCCTTTCATATTTTCCGGGGGCTATTCCACCTTCGTTTTCTCTCCACCACTTGTCAAGGAACGCAAAAATAGCTTTCTCTTTCCCCAGAAAATTCACTTTACAAACCGAGGAATCCCATCATATGTGAAAGATTGTTCGTGAAATTCTTTCGTTAAACTCATTTTTGATCTCTCTCTAAAAATTTGCCCGTGGTTCCGCATAGCAAAAAATTTAATTATGAAAGACAGCGAATTCTATCACGAGCACATTTTCGAGCGAAAATTAGAAATTTCTATTTCCTTTTTTCCGCGTACGGAATATTGTCTGATTCGTTCTTCCTTCTCCTTTCTTTTTATGTTTCGAGTTCTAAAGGTTTGACCGCTATATATGCTATAAAAGAATGCGGTGTAATACGTTCAAACTTTGGCGTTCTGTTCATATGATTTCCATCTTTTAACTCGATTCTAACTTTACGTAATCAACTTCCAGTCCATAAAACGATAACATAGTATTATAATTAGAATAATATGTTATAATAATGATATGGAAGTTATTCATCGAAAGGTCAAGGGAGGATTCCCATCCCTATATCCCATAAGGTACTATTTCAAAGTACATGTACATTTTAGTATATTTCACGTATATTATCAAAATGATAATGAAATGAATTAATAATTAAAAGATAATAGCAAGTGATAAAGATCCCGAACGTAGTAATGTAGAATGTAGAACGTAGAATGTAGCAAAAAGCTTAAAATGCAACAATTTAGCGAAATAATTGTGCAATTTAATTGAAATTTAAATCATTCATTTACTTTGACGAATCCAATGCCAATTTCATTTTGTATACGAATAGTTAATTGCAATTACTACATTGCAGCTTGGATCCAGGAAATTATTGCAATGAAAGTATTAATGAAGGGCTTGGAGGGATTATCCACAAAGAAAACAAACACTTCTATCGTTTGAACTGTTTAAGGAATACGTAATCCTAACTTAGAAATATTTGAACAAATTTAGAAAGATATTATTTCTTGAAGCAAGAATCAGTTATCAAAGTGTATTTCTTAAGCTTTTTCTAAGTGTAAATATAAAGATCACATTTTTAAAACTTCAGTTAATGGTACAAATTGGGTTAAACATCAGTGGAACAGTAACCAATGAATATAATTCATATTCAATATTACAACCTTAAAATATTCCATATTTAATGTTCATGGATAAGGCAAAAGACAGCTAATGGAGGCTTTGTCTGTTAGATCAAAGTTATGGCTATCTTGTAACATAAAATACCAACAAATTAAGTTTTAATGACATTCTGTTGATATTATAATGATAAAGATTCGAAGAATCGTGCCAGGCACAAATTTTGGCCATAAACTCGTTACTTCTGCTGTATTTTATTATACCTTAATGTGATTATACATATCCATTTGTGTATATATTCCTAATTTCACCCATAGAATCAGACGTGGATGTCATTATTCGTGGAATGGAATCTTAAAATTGGATAGGTGGAAAAGAAATAAAATTACCTCTGAGAATGTAGTCCACGCTCGGGATTGGATGGATATTTTAATTCGCTCAAATACGGTACTACGGCGTCGTGCTCGGAATACGACTCCGTCATTTGTTCGAGTCATCTATCCAAACGAAACTAGTTCCTTCCGCCCAAATTCATCGAGAGAAAATTAGCTTATTAGATTTTGATTCCAGGGGAGGTCAATAAGGCTCCGAAAAGACTAAAACTGATTTAAAAATCCAGGTTTGATTATTCTTGAACATCGAAAAAACTAAGGGGACACGTCGAAACTAACAATGAATCCAGTAGAATAACGTAAATTTACTTGTCCTTGGAGATTTTCGATTTGGAAATCTAAAATTTTAGCGATACAAATTATGATCTAATTCCCATATATTTGTTGCATTATTAGGATCTAGTGTTTTGGAATAATTCAAAAGTAGTCAAACGACATTCTGACCAAAAATATATAACTATTTATGTTATTGATGAGCTATAGTTTGATAGCATGCTTAAAATAACAAGTTCTTCAATTTTTTAAGAATACTTACCTCACTTTATAAGAATTACTTTCTTTGCGAGCTTGATCAATTTAAAATACGCTGTATATCTTTAAGGTACTAATATTATCATATTCATTACGTATTTGTAATTAATATTGTCTTGATTCTTTCAAATATACTTTAGTGTAAAATTTTAAAGTTAACATAGTCGTTTTACGCAAACCGGATACTTTCTCCAACATGATGAAAGTATATAAAAATACAATGAGTACTGGATCGCCGAAAAAATAGCAGAAACTTTACGATTATTTATTTCAATATGTATGTTAACGAAGTAAACAATTATGACATTAATTGGACTTACTGGAGATGATATATAAAGAGAAATACAACAGACATTTAATTTTATAGCGAAGTTAATTTAATTAGGTAACAAATCAAATTAGTTATGAATCTTGTGGATATTTACCCATAAAAGAGTAACATCGGTAATTTAAAATACATTTTGGATATTTGTTGAATAGCTTATTGCCTGGACGCATGCGAATTATAATAAAATGAATAATTAAATATATTAAATTAACATTTAATGAATAAAACCTCACGGAAAAGAAAGCGTAACTCGTAACTCAATAATGAAGGCAATATATTTCGTTTTCATTGTATTCAAATGTAGCTTCTCTTCCAGAATTTAATTTCGTATTAATCGGAACGTGAATTAAAATTTTTGATGATGTAAAAAAACGTCTGTGTTAATTCTTATCTTTATTTTTAATTTTTACCGACAGAGAGGAACGAAATAACAAAAGAAGTATGTTTTAATTAGGTTATCGTCAAATAATTTAACTCGTATTGAATAAATTAGGTCAAATTTTATAGCTCATAAATATCTTTCAGCTTTTTTGATGCATATAAGTCATGTATATTGAAAGCCAAATGAACGGTTTTCAATTGTATTGCGTGATAAAATTTTCAAATACTCTTCTGAATTTGGTTTTTTATAATATAGTAACACTTGACAAATGATACTTGGTAGCAGATTGATCTGTAGTTGTTAAAATAAATCTACCTTCCATGATTGACATGCAGTAACGAAATTCAAACAGATCATTTAGTTTACTAATTCCATTAGTAAATCGATATCCAATAATTCTTTGTTTCTAAATGCTGCAGTTTGAGATAAATGTTTATAGACTAAAAATGGTGTATTATACATCTGATTAAAACCTTAAGAATAAATACAATCGTTAATAGCGAAAGGCGATGAACCAATAAACACCTTAATATTGATAGTAATGAGTGAGATGGATAGATATGGAGGTCTCAATAAATTTATCGAAGTAGATAAAGATTCATTATATGTTAGAAATAAAGAGAATAAACTTTAGAATATGAATATATAGACAATACAACCAAAATATATGTGAAACAAGACAAAGATTAGTAGGAACGATTTCAATAACAATATTATGCTTGTTCTACTTTTGATAGAATTACTTTCAATATCGTCATAAACAGCTATTTTCTATTTCACTGAAAAATGCCTTGTGAAGCTCCAATTTACTCTGTTTAAACCTATGTTTGTCAATTTACCCATGAGAATTGATCGTGTCTCTGTTTTGTCTATCCTTCTATCTTCTCCTGAACCTCTTCATGCACCCGCACACATGCATATAGTATGCATATATACTTATCGTAACCAGTTTTATCGAGCTACTTACATCTTCCGTTAACTATGATCCATACTTGAATTCATTTTCCCATTCAATCCACTGAGGGAGCATTTGACTGTGTGGTATTCAATGATTGGAGAATATCCTAATGGCATTCCTGATATTTTTTGAATATTTTATTGGCCTTATTCGTTCAAGACTCTCTCGACGAGTGCATCTATAGAAGATCCTTGATTTCTATGTCCCTTAATTCTCCGGAATGGAGTTCAATCCTACTTGAATAATAAGAGCACCCCTTTTCCGATATATTCTCTAGGCATCGTTTAGGAAAGGTAATGGAATTCAACGAAGTTCGGTATCGAACGCTAATGGGATAAATAAACCTCAATGAATTTAATAGTCCTAGTTATTACGGATTAGATTACTTTGCGTTGTATATTTCCACTATAGCTTGCAACTGTTCTTTCCTTCGTTCAAATTTACTCGTCCTTTGCTGTGTTATCAGTCCGCTTCGGCCCCTACGATGTTATTATTCCTCCACGTGGGAACCCTCTATTTTTTTTTAACCCCCCCAAATATTTCGCCCTGTGAAACACCCATCTTTACTGTGCCTCGTAACTTAAACGAGCAGAATGGCCTTCCGGGGGTGGGGTGATTGAGGGGTATAGAATCTTTTTCCTCCCCCTGTGGGATGTGTATGAGAATTATACGGACTCTTTCTGTGTGGAAGTTAGTAAAATATTTTATGGGAAGTCGAAGGGTGCAGATGTGGTCCGAAGGGGTTCGGTCATTCTTTTCGTGATAGCCGCAGAGAATGAAATAGGTATTATGGAGAGAGAGGGGGAATATACGTAGGAATACAGTGGAACTCTTTTTCTTGCCGAACTATCTACATCTTGGTCGTCCCTATACGAAAGAAGATACGTACAAGAGAAGTATAAGTCTGACTAGGATTACGTAGGAGTGCAGTTCATACGTTATTATCTGATACGAAGTAAACTATCATTAAGTCACAATGATATCTCTAATTTCAAGAGACAAAATGGTAAATAAAAACAGTAAATTACTTTGCGAAATAATATTTTTTACAGAATTAAGGTTAGATGAAAATATCCTTAGGTAAAGAGTTCGTGCGACTCAAATACAATGTTGAACAGATGTCAAAATTTGCGACATAAATGGGAGTCGAACCCAGGTCCCTTACAGCATATTTGTCTGGAAAATGGGGAACCTGGGACGGGATGTACATGACAAGGACTCGAAGCCTGGTCCCCAACAGCATATTAGACTGACTAATCGGGAGCAGGTCCCTAACAACGTATCTGCCCTGATAATGGGGGATTTGGGAAAGTAGCTACATGACAGGGACTCGAACCCAGCTCCCAAACAGCAAATCGGCTGAATAATGGGGAACCTGGGATGACATCTACATGACTAGGAGTCGAACCCAGGTCCCTTACGCTACACTTGGCTGGAAAATGCAGGGTTTGGGATCGAATCCCTGTCATATCGTCATTTCTCACTCTTGTTTACGTTTTTAACTTCTATTTCTCTAGATAAAATAATGATCATACCACGGTATTAAAAATTGGATGCGATTTATAATCATAAATGCTAAATACTCATAATGAGATAGTTTTATACCTTTTTGCATCTACAGTACAGCTATTTTAAGCTATTTCATTCACATTAAAAGTAAGGCATACGTAAGATAAATATTTCAATACTATTCACTAATCATACAACTTTTACAATTGACTTCTGTAATTGTAATTTACCTTGAACTTAATAAAACAACCCGTTCGAATGTCCCGAAAGTGCTAATATTACAAAGGTAAAAAAAACTCGCCCTTCACCCAGTCACTTCCAACTGCCTTCGCTTGAGGAGAGAACATTGACTCTTGTAACCACTCAATGAAGCGGAGAAGATCAAATGGGACGTTATCAAAATGAGTGAAGTAGGAAGGAAACCGTATGATTTGATAGCTCTTGAAGAATGACATTTATTCTACCATGAAATAAGGACAGTAGGTAAAAGGCGTAGAATTTCATATTAACGAGAAGTGGAGTAATTATGTGAAGTGAAGAGAGAACGCGTTCGACGAAGTAAACAAGCTTCGTCTTGACAACGAATGATGAGTTTTTACAATTAAAACATTATTTAATGGATATAACGAATTATAGTTTATTATTATAATGTGTAGGATATTAAGGTATATAATTAGCACTACTTCGTATACATTGTTCAAGTACTTACGTTGGTAGGCAGTGAGGAAGGAATTGGAAAATATCAGTAGATTAATAACACGGATCAAGATAAGTAAACAAAACAGTAAAATATCAATATGGATGATTTTGCATTCAATGCAAACAAACAGAAAATAAGTTCAAATTCACGTACTGGTAGAGTTGGCAGAATACTCTAATACGCGAATTGGTTATTTATGTGATATTGGTTATACTATATCCAAGATGAAACAGAACACGGACGAACCATGTAAAAGTATGGAATAAAAAATTTTATTAAAACTACGTATTGCTGAACGAAATGCAGCTTTACAAGTATATTGTCAATAACGTAAGCAAAGAAGGAGCAAGAAATATTCCTACGATATCCCCTTATCCATTTGATAGAAAGGGAAAAGAATCTGTTCAGATCAAGTTTAGAAAAATCCGTGTTCACAGAAACTTTAAAATTGTCCTATGGAGAAAGCTTCCACTTAAGCAATAAAATGCTAGAATTTATTTAAAGCTAGGATAGAAGTAAGCTACCTAGAAGCACTCAACTAATACCCTACGGAAAAAATAAAATAATACTTCCTTATCAGCCACATACCTGTATATACGTACATTTATATTTAACTACTACGAGTATTGAAAATCAAAAGACCATATATAGGAAAATACTTGTTTTCGGTTCGATTATAATTCGATTACAAATCTACACAATTAGGTGAAATTAGTCCTAAATTTAGATGATGGAAATGTATCAATTAACGTTATCATAATCAAAATTGGATAATGATGATTATATCATAGTATTCACTTAATAGTATCAATTATTCATTAGTTCGTACAGGAATGCATTTGACATTAACTTAATTCAATTTCAATCAATAAACATTAATTAATCACGTACGTTATGCAACAGATGCGAGGTGGAGTTTGTGAAATAGGAATCCCAGTAGCAATGCATGCTGGGAAAATCTTTAACTCGCTTTTTCTCCTTAAGTCGCATATTTTAATTCCCTTTTCTCACTCAAGAGGTAGCTAAAGACGTTAAAGGAGAAGCGATTGCTCGCTTTAGCCTTGACCAAAGCACAGATACTTCTTCAGATGAGAGGATCAACACAATCGATATCCGCGTCTGACCTGTGTTATGCCACAGAGCGCAGGAATTCCCGAATTGGAAATTCAACATCCTCGTTGACCCAAATTTCCATTGATACGTCCATCGATGGGAGGGTATTTATTTTTCGACTTTGAAAATTCGTCTTCTCTCCAAGAATTCTCGATCCCCACTTGCATTTCTGGATTTTAACCAAAAAGACGGAGTTCGAAGTACGTCTCGGAATCTTTACGTCTACGGAATAATTCCTCTTAAGAACCGAATTCATTTTCCGGAAGCTGCTTCTTCCCTGCATTTCATCTTGTGAATCCTTTTTCTCAATCTTTGTTCTTCTTATTCCTCTATTCGGATGCTTCTTAGGAATTCTATGTACTTTATTCCTTTGCCTGTTACTATGGTGAGTTTGGCTTTATTTAATTTATTTAAATCTGTGTTGTTGTATGCATATATATCTTAACTAGTTAACAAGTTGTCCAAAGATACCAAGAAAAACACCAAAGGATAGATAGAAAATAGAATAAAAACAAAATTAAAGATTCAGGAGTAACTAGGTAAATAGAGACTCAGTATACATGTGTATGTATTTATATATTCTTATATATAACGTTGTTATAACATGGAAACATATATACTAACCTCTAAATACCATTCCTTTGAAGTATATGGCGTGCCTTTAATAGTTTAAGTTTCCTCTACTCCTATGCTTTTATTGTTTAGGAGAAATATAAATTGTCAGTGTCTAAAGTGGTTCATTTGTAAGCAAACATGGAGACATGATTTGAACCCTCGTTGTATTTTTGAAAAGGAAATCAGTTCAATCAGTTTAAAGAATCAATTCTTTCAGAGAAAGGATTTATTTATCTTTTTCTATAATTTGTAGATTTTAATCATTTATTTGCACTATATGGTCCATCGTCTTTCACATCTATAGAAGCAAGTTTAAATAGAAATAAGTAACTTACTAATTTCACGATTTTAAAGAGAGAATAGTAGCATAATTTTTCCCATACGTTGTATTCTTAATTTATACCACCTGAGGATTATTATTTAAATTGTATTCTTTTTTATTTATTACCTCCACACCGTGAGAGGAATATTTCCTCCTCAGCGGGGATTTGAACCTGGGACTTCAGCGTTACAAGATTAGCATGCTAAACACTCTACCAACATGGTTGGCAAATTTATACTCTTTCGTACATTTTACGCTTCCGTTCCAAACAAATTCATAGATAATTTTAAAAAATTAAATCTAACACTTATCTTCGTCCCTTCAACAAAGCAAAGTACGGGACTCATAGTCATACCAAAGAACTGTACCGGATCGGAATCGGATTAAAACAAACTTTGCATTCGAATTCGATTGCTTCGCACACGTTTATGAAAGCGCCAAATTGTTCCAGGGGTACTAACAATAAGTCGGAAAAAATTACCTTTTGATTCTCGAATCGAGGAGTGCACTTCCAGCAAAACTCTTTCGCTAAAGAGTTTTGGTCCAAATTCAAATCGTACTCATCCAATATTTCTCACCTTTTTCCAAAAATGTGCGGAGATTGCAATGCAGGAGTGTTAAAGGACACGGTGGAGCGAAATATTCGTGGTTATGTCAGAGAAAAGAGGCTTTGAAAATAAATATATACGATATATATATCGTATTCCCGATCTGCGTCATTCCAAAGGGAAAACTGGGTTGGATAAAAGGAACATTAGCATTCTTCTGTGCGAGTGTTTCCCTCACTTGTGACGGAAAGAATACATTGATAGATTTATGAGGGCGTTGCTGTAGGGGGAAGTCTCCCCGTCCGACATTAAGGTTTTGTTAAGGAGGTCTTAATAGAATATTCTATGAATGAATTTGTATATTTTTCCCCCAAAAAACCGCCGAATAAAAGGTTGGAAAGGGCTTTAAAACGGGAGTAATATAACTCTCGTAGCCGAGGCGACATCCATGTGACGACATCCCGAAGTGACAGAAGGTAAAAAGGTTCCGAGTCGCTTTTGTTTTTCTAGCTGTTTCGCTATCCAATTTCTACTTTTTTGTTTTCTTTTTTTAAAGTTTGAATTCTGTTGTTCTTTTTTCGTTACTGAATTGTTTCTTTGGGTATGAAATTTAATCCTGCGTATTATTTTATACGCGCTCTATATAATAATTATTCTGCCTTGGGATGAAATGGCACGTAAATATTTTTAGAGTATATACATTAATATGGAATTTTTTGGGAAAAAGCGATGCCAGAGTTTTTAAAAGTCAATAGTATTATGTAGAAAGGTGACAATTGGTTTTTTGCTAAGCTCTTATTACTAATTCCTTAAACATACTGATCATGTATTATTATTATAATTCACAAACATTTTTATTTATAATTTAATATAGAAAAATCATCTTTATTTTTATAGGTTAAATATTTTTTGTGAAAATGTTTTATTTATGAAATATATTTCAGGCTATAATACGTTTCGTTTTTCTACGTAACAAATGGTCTTTGAATAAAGTTTTCTGTGATAAAAAGAAATTTTCGAGTTCTTCACTTTTCATTTACATATTTAACAATAGTGTAAAAACGACCCTTTTAGATTCTTGGTAGATATTTTTGTTCCGGTATTCAATCTAATAACTACACAATATTATATTTTAATTATAGGTCATCAATCCTTGCAAATACATTTCTCTTTATTTTCATACGTCTAAGGATTCGTATTACGTCGATTGAATCAGCTAAGTAAATTCACCGTTTCCTTTGACGACCATTCCTTAGCAATAGGATTTGTCCTATATCTGAGCTTATCTGCAAGACCACAGTTACCAGACAATTACTAAGCTGGAGCAATGGGCTACCTAGTCCCTGTACGACCTCATAGTATTAGTCAAGGCGTTGTCAGCCCTATCTGTGATCGGCATAGATGAATCCGTATTCAGGAGTCCAATTCCTTCAGCATTCTTGCCTCTTTCCGTAGGGCTTCGTAAGAAATGAAGGATTTATTGCGAAGGCGTAGGGCGACAGCTGCGCCTCCTGGGAGCCGCGACGCGAGGCTGAAAAATTTACGACCGAAAGGTAATTTATAAAAGAAGCCGCGCGGAAATACACCTTGCAGCGCTATTACGGCGTCCCTATACAAATGATATTGCAACGGAAGGATTGAGTCGGTTGCGGGAGGGAACTCTTGAAGAGATATGGCTACGGGAATGCTTTCGCGAGATTTTCATCTCAGAGAAGAACGTAATAATAAGATTTTAGTTCTAAGAAGTACGCAGTGGTAATAGAAGCATGTATAAATAACTAAAATAATATTTTATATAAATGAGGAACGAGTGAGTCTATTTTTTCTAAGAGGAATTTAGACTATACATGTATTAGTAACTGGTACCGATTATCAAGGTTATTTTAAATGTTTGTTGAGAGGTTATGTAGCAAGAAATTGGGAAAACAGTTCAATAGTTATGAACTAGGTATCAAGAGGCGTAAAAAACCCTAGGAGAAGAATGAGGGATAGATGTAACATAGATATAATCCTAATATAACTTGGCAAAGAAAAAATGAGAATTTTGGACAGTGGAAACAGCTTGTAAAGGCCTGCATTGGGTGTCGATTTTGAAATGACTAGTGATACAACATCGTACAAATTTTTAGTACACATCTTCATAAATCCATACAATGAATATTTTAATGTTTTCATTTTTTCCGCTAATTTTGATCACGGAGACATAATCTGTTATTCATTCCGTGTCATTCTCAATTTTATCCTGTGACAAACCGATGATTTTACTTATTACCAGTCAACGCGTATTAATCTGCATGTTTTAGCTCTTTACATCGTAAATTATATGAAGCTTGAACTGCTGCGGATCGGAATGTTTTGTCACAATGCCTAATCGATAAGAGAAAATATGCATAAAATTTATCCACTGTACATTTGTATATTGAATGCGTCTTTATAGGATGAAATGGGGATAGTAGAATGAAATTAAACAAAAAAATTATAAAGGTAATTTGTTGAATGAATTCGATCCAATTATTTTCGAACGATATCTGAAAATAAAAATAAAATGTCATTAAATAAAGAAGGGCATGCTCATTAAATATAAAAGGATGGACAGAGTTGCTTTGTATATCATTCGAATGATTTGGAATCCTAGGTATAGATAAAATAAATTTAAAATATATTCAGTAGTTGGAGGCTTGAATTAAGAAAAGATTCTATAAGTAATTTAAAAGAAGGAGAAGGTAACGTATAGATTAATTTTAAATTTCGCGAACAAAGCTTTTTTAAATAAGAAACCGTATTGTTGTAATATTTTCGATGCGTAATATTTACAATACTCCTAATTTACGCGCAAGAAACGGGAAATTCCTCCCTATTTTCACTGCAGATGGATTGAACATAACCTATATACAAGAAAAGTTTGAAAGACCACGTACCCTGATCTAGTACTTGTGGAAATCCTTTGTTTAAATTTCAATAAGTAACACTAAAATTACAATGTTAATACATTAACGGTATCAAGGTAACGAATCTTTTATATTATTCCCATTTACCTCGTCGAATGCTCTTAAGTCCCAGAGAACATTATTGAGGAAATGCTATGATCGAACCTTTTGTCTCAACTTGAGAGGGAATTCGTACCATATTCAGATATCACACCGCCATGCGGTGGGAGGCTATGGATTCGATACTGAGCTGTGAAAGGGGGAGCTGCGTGGAAATGGCTGTGTTGGAGTTTCACAGTGACTTGTGTTGGCAATAGCTGAGAATTCGCACGACGAAAGCTCTTTGAAAAGTTTAGGATTCGACGAAGACGTTTTAGTCGCTGTACACACGGCGAGCAATCTCGTTGGAAACGTAGTGGAATTTTACAAGTCAGCTGTTCATTTGTGCTTCGTATAACGTAGCTGTATTATAACAACTTATTTTATGTATTCGAAGGAGTTGTTATTCTATTTATATTTAAAGGAAGATGTTTCTTAATTTTTATTATCGTCTTAAGATCCTTTCATGGAAACTTTTTATAGAAATTACCTTCTTAAATTTCTTATTAGAACCTTCCATTATTCCGAAACTTCTACGAGAATTTTTCTTTGAAAGAATTTTCTACTTACTCGATGAATTAATTTTGATTTATGGGAAATTAACCTCTGATCGAAATATTTTATGAATTTATATCGTGAAAGAATCGCACGTAAAACATAGTTCTTTCGTTTACGTTTCCTTTGAAAAAATATAATCCATCACAGAAGGCTTTACTGTATAGAAATAAATAACTCTAAGGAGTATAATTAGAATTAAATTATTATAATATGATAATTAAAAAATATACAAATTACAGAACATGCGTGGTAAAAGATTGAAGATATTTTATTTATTTATTTATAAAAACCTTCCAATTTGGTATGAACCAATTGGCAACGGTTTACTATCCTTCCATTGAAAATATTAGATCGTGTTTAAGGATATCAAAGTCTACATTATCGCTTATCTAGACACTAGAAGTATATTTATTATAAATAATAATGAAATTTACGTAATAATACTTCGTAATTTAGCATATATCTCCCTGGATTATTATACAAGCACGTTCCAGACACAAATCCTCAAAAGACGCATTTCTTACGTAAAATACGTTACTAGAATACGTACACACCCGTAATGCCGAATCCGACAAAGTTCTCGCACGAGCAAAAAGAACAAACACACACATATCCGGCACAAACCCCGAATCCGTTCCGCCTTTAAAGAAACGGCAATTAAACATCTATTAGCTCCGCAATCAGAAGTTGCTTTACGGAGGAATTTGTTCCCACTTCTTGTTGGGACGTCTGATATTACTTGCTGACGTGACTTGGAGACGAGTTGGCTGAGAAGAAAAGGGGGGGAGGGAGAGAGAAAGAGTTTCCGATAAAAGTTCTATATGAAAAAAGACAGCAGTAATGCAGAAATAGTGATCTGGAAAAAGTTGGAGGAAGGGAAAGGTTACGTGAGCAAAATGGAGGTATAAATGAAGGGTGCGAGAGGATGGGTACTCTAAAGAATCAATCTCGCACATAGCGGAAGTCGCCCCAGAGCCCGTAACCGAGGATCTCCTATGGGAATCCGCCCCCGAGGGCTTTCTCAAGCATTTCATCCCATTGACTGCTGAGGAGACGTAGCTTTTTCCCTATCACTCCGCCCTCTCCGCCAAAGGGGGTGAAGGGAATTAATTTTTTCCGCTCTGTAATTGGGCCATACCATCTTCGATGGGATGATATATATATCGATGATGAAATGCGGACCGGGAATTTTTTCTCCGAATCCGCTAAAGGTTATCAAAAGGCCGAAAAATTATTCTCTTAGATATTTCTCGAGATAAATGTATCTCGGTGAAGCTTGATAAGAATATACTTATGCTATTGATGAAGGTTTGAATGGAAGAGGAAGCTTATTTGGTCTGAATTTTGCCCTTGATAAAGACGTAACATTATTTAAGACGTATTATTTTATCGTCAAAATGAGGAAGCGGAAAAGTTACTAAATATATCCTATAAAATTCCGTAATAAACATTTATTTTATAGATTAAGAAATAAAATTTATAATTTTACTTCTTAAAGTACCACTTACAGAAGAGATTTAGAAGATGTAAAACTATCACTATGAGATAATTTTATAGGGCTGGAGTACAATTATTTAAATTACGGAGGTTAAAAATAAAAACATTACCGGGACTCGAACCCAGGTCCCACTTCACTTTTAATTATTTATAGACTCTATAGATTTTTACCTCGAAAAGATACTATTTACAGGACGAAGGATAACTCTCTTTAAAAAATAAGTTCATAGGACTGGAAAGATTAAACAGAATTTAAAAATAACAACATGACTGGGACTCGAACCCAGGTCCCACTTAACTCTTATTTTACTTATTATTTTACTCTTGTCATACTCTTATACTCTTTAACCTTCCACATAAATCTGAAAGTCCACGAATTAAATATTACATGCCGTTTCCCACGATCACTCCCTGGAAAACTGCCCATGTTTATTTGAGCATCAGAAAATTAGAAAGCCTGTAAGCAAAACTCGGACTTCAAAGAAAATTATTTCGTAGCCAAAAAGTCGTGTTCTATTCATTGCCGTTGCGGGATTTGCTCCCATTTCGCCCTCTTTCATTACATTTTCTATATTTGCCGATGTATCGAGCGACTGCATTGCAGCGATACGTTCTCTGCTCAATTATTTGCTTATCCCTTTTCTCCTCCGAATAGTTGGACTGTTTAATGAAAGGACCGCGGACGTATTGCACGTGGAACTGCTGATTTTATAGTATCTCTATTCTTTGTCGACTCTGTTTACGCCTTTTATAGGACAGGCGAGGATTGTTTGTATAGAGACAGCGGTAAAACTAAAGGGATGATTTATATATTGTGATCGAAGCTTTGTACGGCAATATTCGCGATATATTACACTGTAACTTTAATCGCTTTAAACGGTGTTTGTTGACGTAACGTATGATTTCGTTCGTTTTCGATGTATTAATCCCACAGATAATTCAATTTATTCTAGCATTTATTTATCATAGCAACCAAGCCATTCCGTCGATGAATGAATTTTGAAGCGTGAAGTAACGATTGATTTAATGAATCATACGTTAAATTCCGATGTATTTTCTCTATGTTGCTGATGCTGTAGTTTATTTTAGAGATTTATCAGTACTTCCAGTTGACTTATCCTTTGATGTACGGTAATTATCAGCTGTCTATTATTCGTTTGCGCACAATATGTTTATTTTTAGATGTTTTGATGAATTATTTTGCATCACTACGTAATGTTTGTTTGATGTTTACTCCATCAACCATTTTCGTAGTAAAATGAAGCTTTGAAATTTTAATGAACGTAATGGATAGTATATTCTCGCAGTTAAAAATATTTCACAATTTATGCAACGCATCACTTCAATAATGCTTGTAATAACTGAGAGGAATATCTTCGTAAATATTTGGAAGTGAATAGATCGCAATTTTTATTTCGTTTCAATTAAAATTTTCACATATATTCTCATTGATTCAATGCATTCTTTGCTTAACTCTCTCATTTGTAGTTGAGGAAGTTCTTTTTAGGACCATTTAGCATTATATTTTATCGTTTATTGTATTGAAAAATAAAAGGTGAATATAGGTTTAGAACATGATAGAAATCAGTAGTATTATTTCTTTTTTGTTTTGGTTACATGCAATTTTTGATCATTGCTTTATACCAAATCTGAACAAAACGAAATGACAATTTTACACGATTTTTTATTTTCCTTTTACTTCCTTCTTTTGTTTTACTTCCCTCCTTCCTCTCTATATAATCATATTCATCTCGTATGATTATTAGTTACTCGTATATTAGTTACCTAGCAACACGTTCATATAAACGAACCAATAACATTAAAAGAGGATTTGGTTCTAACGAAAGAATTCTTTAATCGCTGAAACTATGACTGCTACTCTGAAGTAACAATATTTTCCTCTACTCCGAAATTCCCTTACTCTCGAGGTTTAGAGGAGAGGAAAGAAAAGTGTGGTAGCAGTTCGACTCTTCAAATACTCGATAGCATCCATAGTCAATCCAACTCCCTTTTCCCACGCATTTCCCCTTCGTATCACTTTACGTTGCTCCCTTTTTATCTTCCATCCACCCTTGCCTTCCCCGTCAAAAAGTTTCGCTGAAATTTTCCTGAAAATGTCCGCCTTCCCTGTTATACTCCAAGGTTCCTAAGGCGTAAAAATTTTTCCAAAACTATACGATCACTTTGAGTTTTGGTTATGACGTGTCTCCTAATACACATTCAACCCTTCTTTAAGATTCTTAATCAGGTTTTGATTTCAAAATTGAGAAAAATAATTATATTTAAAATTTGCAGTACATGGAAAGGAAAACATATCCGTTGTTAGTGAAAAACCTTAATAAATTTACGTAAAACCCCCAAACGTTACTATGCTAAATAGCAAATAAAATGCGCTGATTGATAGTTGTGAAATCAATAATGATACGTCTTTGTTTGGAAGAGTTTGTGATGGTGAAGTTGATTCTTGATTCTTGATCTCGCATTATAATAGTATTATTTAATATTACAAAAGACTTTGAGGAATACTCAAATAAGTGTTCTATACATAGTTCAATGGTGTCTGTCTTCACTTTCAGGATTATGAAAATAATTCTTTTAAATTTTGGCAATTGCCATCTCTAGGTTTTTATTTTTTGTCTTTTGCATCTCCCTTCATATGGGTACTATTTTGCTCTGGTATTTTTCCTAAAATAATTTGTTCTTTTCATTTAAGCCAAAATGTAGTTCCTTTCTTCTTTTCTTTTTTAATTCTAAATTACTTATAAAAACCACAGGTTTAATTTCGACTTATGAATGTATATTTCTATTTTGGTCACAAACAATCGTTTATTTTCAAATTAGTACTTTTAATAGTATTGCCACTGCTACTATGTTTACTTATTTTATGTAGGAGTAGATTTCGTGAAGGGGTTCAGAAATTTTCAAATATACCGTATGGTCCGTAATCCAATTACCTCGAATTCAGTGGGCAATTCTTTGATGTTTTTGTGTGCAAAATGAGACTGCTGCATTTCCTTATTCCAGATATCGGATACGCCCACCTTACTTTTTATTCATTTCTCCTATTACCTGTGTTTATATTTCATTTAAAATCCTATTTATAACAGTTTAGTTTGTCGACATAAATGAAAGATTTAATGAATTGTTAATTTTTCTATAGATTTTTTTATGGAATAGTAAAAGGAAATTCATGAAACAATTTTTTGCTGCATATTCTGTAGTGGATTTTATTTAAACCTTTTTGTTGTGCCGCAACAGCTGCTGAAATAGATCGCCATGTTTAATGGGAGAATTTTTTTCATTTCATAGCTTCATTTTATTAATAAAATACTTGGATAATGCATGTAGGTGAAAGTGGGAGGGTAAATTTTAATAAAATTCGAGTCATGTTTCATTGAAATCGAAAAAAATACATAACCTTCGTTTTAACATGCAGATATATTCCAGGAATTTATACCTTTCAAACACTAAGGCGAGATTAATAATTCAGCAATTATTAATTATGCCAGCGAAATTTATTATAAACGAGTGCTGAATGCATAATAATTTGAAAGAAATTTTTTCTTCTTCATAAAGCTGCACGTGTTTGTGTTTTATATTTGAAGATCAATTGCATCGCTATTTTTTAGTGAATGTTGTGAAACACCGAGTGATAAAATAGGGAAGCTCAGGATATTTTAACATAAAAAATATATGAATTCTAATCGAGAGTAATTCAAGCTGACCTTTTATAATAATACTCCACGTTCGATGTTTATTTAATGCCAGGAAATTATATTTTAAATGTACGTCACGTTGACATACTTTCTTTCGAATCATTTTGCAAGCTTATTAGTCCGTCTATATGAAAGAATAAGCGTTGATTTTAAAATTAATTTTTCTTCGTGATTATATTACGATTGAAATTTGAAAAGAAATTCATTATTGTATATTTTATCATGAAATTCATCACAAGTATTTTTTTATATTATAATAGCTAGTGATTTTAATTTGAATGGTAATTTTGAATAACCTAAAACATGATCATCACTTTCGAATTAGAAGTATCTTTCTATCTACCACAATTTAATTTCTGCAGGGCTTTTTTAAACAAGTTAATCCATTATTTCCTCCCACAAATCTCTCCAAAAATCAGTTTCATGTGTGACAAAATAAGTCATCCCATCCGCGATGAGAAATTTCCCTTTCTCCAAAAACATATGCATGGAGAGCTTTGCATTAACGTAAATTTCTTTCTGGGATCCATAAACTTGATGTATTAAAGTAATCCACTCACACAACCTTTCCAAAAAGTTGAGAATAATTTCGGATAGTTGTTCATTAAACTGCTTCGAGCCACTCTCTTCCCCGAGATTGATGCCAACCGGGATTTATAACTCTTTTTTAAAAAACGTCGTGACGAATGAAGAAGTGCAGATAGGGAATTTCCATGAAAAATGGGATTTCCGGCTGAAAGGGTGAAATTTAGGTAAAAAAAAGAAGCTCGAAAGAAATCGCTATAAATTTCGAGTTTATAGGAAAGTCCGGAGCTTCTCTTATGCCTCGACGCTTGGCGATTGAAAATTAAACCCTTTTTTGGAAGAATGATAATGAATTAGGAATCTGAGATTAGGTCGGAGAAAAACGATGATTTTCTCGAAATTAAAATAAATTTTCTTTGATCCGATTGTTTTTCACTATTTTCTTCCCTTGTTTTGTATTTTAGCGGATATAAATCTGTCATCGTTTTTGTGCCATTTTTAGTTTTGCTGATATGTATCCTATTTCTTGTGATAATATAATTAAATCTTTAAAATTCATGTACACTAAACAATCCTTTTCTATTTCTTTAGATAAAGAGATACTCTTATATTTCCTTTTCGATACTATCAAAATTTTATACCTTCTCAAATTACATTATTTAAAGTTATATACGATGAAACAGTACATGGTTCCACAAGAGTTCAAAATAATTTCCGTATTAAATTGGAAACAAAGTTATGAAGTAAATAATGTTCGTAGTTGCAAGTGATACAGAAGTTTCAAATAATTGAATTGTTACTTCGAACGTTACGTTCAAGAAAATTAATGTAGATTAGGAACAGTATAGGTCCTAAAACAATGCCTTGCGGTACCATTGATGTGATATGTATTTCGTCGGAAGGATTTCATCTTCTGCAACGCTTAGAAATCTGTTTGCGTTTTATTTTATTATGCAGTTTTACATTCAATATCTACTTCTACAGTTTTGCTCTATCACTCGCTTTTTTCAATTACCTTGATATTTTGTTACCATAGCAATTTCTCATTGAATCTGCTTTTTCACTCTGATAAGCAGGAGGTCGGATATAAGCATCCCTCTGGTTGAACTTCCCGTCAGCCGAACTCTTAGCTCATACTATCGTTACAGCACTTCCACCATCTCTATTAACATCGCTTTTATTCCTTTTTCTGAGAAAGATTATTGATAAGCGTTTGATTGGGAAGGCATTGTTAGTTTGTTTTTTATTCACTTTATAATCTTTTATCTACATGTACATAGGTAACCTAAAAGCAGCCTTCCTGCATGTTGCAGACGTGCGTAACACCTTAATTACACTTTCAATTATTTTCATTTATTATTGGTGGGTGAAAAACGAATATTTGAAGCTGTTTGTATCTACGTCAATTAATTTGAATTACTCGCGTTGTCTCAGCGTCCACTATAGAAAGACGAAGGCATAATTTCGGAAACATCTTCTGTGAACGTGCTTCCTCTAAAACTGTTCAACAAATTAAATCTCTGTTTACGTCTTCTATCTTCTAATGAATCCCATCCGGCATCCTTAAGCATCTGAGTTGCGCTCACCAATTTTTAGTAGCACGTACAATTTCTGTAAACAAACGTGCGACAATTTTCAAAGAGTATTCACTAGGCTGAGTTTCAATCAATTCATTCTAAAAAATGGAAACACTATTATCATTCATAATAATGCAAGAAGTACTGTTTTCTTTAAATCTCTATGCTTCACTTGGAATTCTCATATATAAAACAAAAATCAGGAATCATCATACAATAAATAGGTAGCTTAAACCAGTAAAATTCAATTGAATAAGTCTATTTAAACTATTTCACTGCCACTTTTAATATACCCTATGATATTTCGTTTTTTGAAAATTTACGCTGCGTAAATCGACGAAATATTTTCTTCGAAACAAACGTATAAAGGTAATCGATTAGATGAGTAGATTTCTAGTGTTACACATTTCCTGCTACACGAGGAAAGCTAATTGCTGCGTACTTCTATTTTATTGCTGATGAAAATTTTCTATATAGAATTAAAATAAAGTAAAAATATTCCTCTCCAGTAATATTTCGTCTACTGGTTATATTTCACGTGCGAAAAAATTCAATCCTACACTTTCCGATAGCATCCAGCGACAGTTATATTACTTAGATTTTCCGCGCAGTTGAACAAGAGCAATCGCATCCATAAAACACATACAATACATTCCTAAATCATTCAAAAACGGTTCCCAATTACCGCATCGGAACTGGAACGCAATGACGGAGGAGTGTAGTACACCGTGCAATTCAAACCGCAAAAACATCCGCTGGTATTAAACGTCCGGCAAAACACTCCTTCGAGCGCAAGAAGTTCCCACGGGCTTTATCAAATGAGTCGATAATAGCATTCAAGAGCGTCCTTGGCCCGTATTCGAAGTTTCTGGGCGGCTATTGTACTATGGAACTGCAACGGGACACGCCTGAGATTAAGGAATTCCAGGGTAGAAGTTCGGAAGTCATACAATGGAATATTTTACGGAATGTCTTTTCCAGAGGATTCATAATATAAGGTGGAATGAAGGATGAATGCGGAGCTCAATGCCAGGATGAAATACGACCTCAATTTAAAAGGAGAATGACAGTGCAAATACTAATTCCGCATCGGAATGATCCTGTGTCCTCCGGATATAGTAAAGGAATAGCGTATCAGTTGAATTTCTTTATTTTTTCTGGCGGTTTGATTGGAAAAAGTTTGATTACACTGAGCACATGAATGTGTAAAATAATATAATTCTAATAACGAATTAGTGTCTAAAATTAGCCTGAACTTTGTGGAAGGTCATACTAAGGAATTCAAGAAATAAATTCGTAGTTTTTATACTTCATTTATTCCCTTAAATTAGATATTATTCTGAGAAGAATGAGTTAGAGAAAATGGATTACATCTAAAGTTATTAGTAGGAATTGTAATCTATCGCTTCCTGTGGATATATAACGCTTTTTATTGCTATTACTTCTGCGATTATAATGTTTTTAATGAGTTAATCATTTATGGGTGTAGTCAAACATGTTTTATTTACATTTGAAAGATAACTTAGTTTTTATATATTAATATTAAAAACAACTATAGAAGATTCTTTATATAATATTAGATGAAAAGTTTTAAATAAATTCATGTAAGGTCTCAGTTTACTACATTACGACAGGTCAGCTTAAACTATTACGTAGAATCCTCAATTGAATAAGCTCAAGCGTTTACTATTATATTAAATGCTCAATTAAATGAGCTTATATAATATTTGATAGTAATATGTTCCCTCTTCGAAATATTGTTGAAGAAGTTCCAGGTTCAATTCCCGGAAACGTAAAAATTTTTCGTTACTCCTTAGATATATTTCCAGTCAAGTGACTTCGGACGCAAATGTAACGGTTCATCTTGAAACCTTTATCATGTATTATTTAATACATTTTAGCGATATTTTAAGGAATACAGGCTATTATATATTAATATAGAATGTTTCAATTTAGTAGAATTTTCGGATAAAAACATTTATAAATTCTCCTATTACTTAAAAATATGGAAAAAATAAGATACTCTTTCGTCTGCGGCGGTGATTGCAAACTTCTCAACGAGTCACAAACGTGACGTTCCTTGCAAATTTAATGGATTTAGGCTAATGGAAGAGGTCAAAACGAGCCAACACGAATTTCGCATTCACCCGAGCTATTTGTACCTGATGGAAAGGTTTCAAAACATTCTCTCATCTGAATACTTCCACGAATATTTCCCAACTTAGGCTCCTTATGTTTGTAAGACTTCCTCCCTTTCGGATTTCATTCATTCCAATATCGATGTTTAAATTAATTTGAGAACGGAAAGCTTCACCGTTCACGGCTCAATTTGATATAGAATCTGAAATTAGGGTTTTTTTATATAAGTTCCTTCCCCTCTCTCTTTTTCTCGGGAAACTAATTTCCCGAGAAAGTGCGTTTTCCACTCTACTTTCTTTGGAAGAACTCACTCCTTCCCAAAGCTCCACTTCTCCGCTCCAGCTGTTTTACATGTTCCCCGTCCCTTCTCAAATTTTATTCCTTCTAAAGAAGGGTCTCTTTTCTATAAAATATCCTTCCATTCAATTCCTTCCGAAATAAATGGATTAAGAATATTTGGAAATGATCATGAGTCAGTCACGACCGCTTTCCCATTGAAATCTCAAGGATAGATAAGCATAGACGTTTTTTTATAGATGAATTGAATAACGTTCTGTGCTTCTAAGAGTTTCTCTTAATGATGATTGATTTTTTTTATGTTTGCCATAACCTGGATTTTCAAAAAGGAGTGTACGATATTTATGACGCAACAACATGGTTTTCAAAATATTCTTTCATCTTACGGATCCGGTACAAATTCGAAAGAAAAACCAGTTTATAATTCTTAGTACGTAATCAGTATTTCTGATTTGAAGAAAGTGAAAAGTCTAAATAAAATGTAGCCATTCATATCAATTCATATTAACCTCAATACGATTTTCCTTTCCCATAGAAATTTAAAGGAGGTCCAAATATGTAGATTTTCCTCATTTTATTTAAATCTATTTTGTAAAGTTGACTTCTTGTCGACAAGTGGAGTTGATTGTGAAAATTTATAGGATTAAAACTGTTTCCATATCCAAATTTCAGTAAGAATAGAGACGAAAAGTAGTTTAGAACATTGTTCATATTTTTTAAGGTGTCAGTTGTATAATATTGTGTATTGTTTTAGCAGATAATTATAATTCTTGATTACGTAGGTCACTTATTCGAAATTCTAAGTAGCTATCTACGTATAATCAAAAGTAGCTAAAGTTATGTAAATATCTATGTGTTATTATAACTAACTAAATTTGCGTAATTATTCCGTGATTAAGAGAAAATGTTTAACTAAGAGCCAAAGATTGTATTCATTTTCGCAATAGTTTAATCTGAAATTGCTTAAACACACTCAATTCTCAATGAAACACAGAACTGTTATAGAACCTCATGAACAACGCGTTATATGATTTTCACCATTAACACACGCACTCCCTCTTTAGGTTTATGAAGAAGGCAATTCAACCGACCCTTTTGAACTAGTAGAGCATAGCAAGATTTCGCGATTCCAGACCCGCGTGAATTATTGTCGATGGAGGGAGATTTCCAGCCGTGGAATCTACTTCCCTTAATTTAGCTGTCAATAGAACGACTTACGACCTACCGAATGCATTATCTAGGATCGATTTCCCGCAATTTTCCTCTTTGGAACTCCCTTTGTCCTTCGTTCACTCCCCTGCACTTTGCAGAATACATTTCCATGCGTACCGTAATAATTTTTTGCGGTTATAACAGGACTCTTTTTGCTTCTATTCAAGCGATCTTTTCTAGACTCAGCTGATTTGTGACTGAATAGTCCTCCCATTCCATTTTTCCTCTTCATTTTCTTTCCCTTTCGTTTGTGTTTTGTTTTTTCCCCTTTTGTTGGGAGTGGTTCGTGTTATAGAGACCTTCCTTGTTTTTAAGGTCCGTAGTTCGTCTATATATTCGGCAAAAATACGTTGTCCGTCCACACATAGTTTTGTACTAGTGTTCCTTTGTCATTTTATTATTCCACGAAGCAACTTTCAACTGTTTTTGAGAAAACTTTTCATAGAAATTCCGTAACTATTTATTTATTGAATGTCTGATGTTTTCCTGTATGTCTTTGGTCTTTGTATTTCTACCGGAAATTTAGTAGAAGTGAACAAAGTTTCATGAAAAAAGAATAAAACTATAAAAAAGGAATTTACGAAATGGATTTTATGTAGTAAAAGTAGGAAACTTCATGTTCAATTATGTTACACTGTTCTCTTCAATGCTTCAATATAAACATAGAAATAGATAGATATTCAGAAGGTTATGAAATTCATTATCTCTTAGACTTTACTATAAAATAAAGTAACAGAGACAAGAAATCAGGGTACTTGTACCCTCTGCCACACCCTGACAGAGGGGCAGGGTAAATATAAGGATGGACTCGTTATAACAAACTGTAGGACCAAAAGAAAGAATATAGATATGTTTCCCTGCCATTCTTATCAGATAATGCGTGCCTGGTCATTCCAAAGTGTCATTAGGTAATACAAAACCTCTAATTTACTACTCTAGTTTTTATTAAGTACGATAAATTCTCCACTACCTAATCTGCCAAATTCTATCTTTGCTACCTAAAATGTATTTGCAGATAACATTATCAGATGATGCTATTTCTTATCGAAGTTTACTATCATTTCATGGAATTGAATCGTTTGTCTTATTAAAGCGAAAAATTTCACCAGTTTAAAGCGATAACGTCTATATATAATTACGTACCTTATGTTTTTAGTCAAGTCATAGGTAGTTTGTTATCACAAGGCTTAAATAAAAAGCATTGAAGTTTTTTAGATAAGTTTCAAACGAAATGGATTTTTCTATTGAAAATGTTAAAGGGAGCACCTTCCTGAAAGATTAGATGACTTCTCAAGTACAGATTTCTAATAGGGATTCTTTCATGTAAGTCGAGCGCATCTCGAATATCAAGGCACGGTTGGAACACGTAGTGAAGCAACAGCAGCGTGTCGTATCGAACGCGTGCTTGCTCGAACTTATCTCGAATCGTTTTCTATGTGCAGCGCCGCTCCGTCGCGAGAATGGTTGAAACTCGGAATCAAAATCTCATTCTAGAACTCATATTTATATTAACTCTTTTTGCTCTCCATGGCACCGTCCTCTACTGCATAGGGCATACTTCATGGCAACTCCTCCCTTTTTTTTAAAAAGCTCGCTCATTAATCATTGCAAGGAGTTATTGAGCGGGGTTGGATGGGTAAAGAATGATTTTTCCCAAGAATGGAGAACATATGTCCCTTTGAATAATGGACAAGAAAAAGAAAAAAAACTGGGGCAGAACTTTTTTCGTACCAAAAGACGTACGTTCTGGTGAAGTAGGAAACGTATACCATCACTTATTTGCCCGAGATAAGATCTAAACCGTGTTGTTTCAAGAGCCGGAGTGGACTACTTTTTAAAAATCGTCCGCGAAAAAAAAAAAATTCGATTCGGTAGCTGCTTAATGCACGCGGTGGATAATCTTTTACGACTCAAAACTTAAAAAAAACTGCGCTTATACGTACTGGGAGATTAAAGCGAAATGGGCGTAGTATTACATTAATCTGGGATTACATTCATCCGTTGATTATTCGGGCCGAAATGGGCATGGTAATGGCATCGTGGAAAAACCTGCAAAAGATCGATATGGAGACTTTTATGGCGTAAAAAATATAGGATCATCGACCCATATAAATTGAGGAAACTGGGTTGTATTTCATCTAAGGCGTAATTGATTCCGTACCTCCAAAATTTCGCGTTGGTTAAAGGGGAGGAGTAGATTTTTACCGGGTTCTACAGTTTATACAGCGTTCTAAACGATTGGCAAGGGTTCGTGGAGGAAGAAAAAAAATGGAGCATTTATGGCAGTTCTTGGAGAATCGCCCTCGATCCTTTACTATCTTATATCAATCAGAAGCCATAGAGTTCTCTGAAAATCTTCGAATAGACTCGCCTCCTTTCATGTTCTCGAAGGATTCGCCACGAGCGTGAAATTCCGTGAGATTTTTCCATCGCATTCAGTATGACCTAGATAGTGGAATATATATTTATATATATACATGTGCAGAACCAAAAATATACTTCGAAAATGCAGTAAGATATTGTGGGCATGTCAAAATGAAAAAATACGAGTTCACTATATATGTAATGTCACTGAATCTACTGAATATTTTGACATCACATTCAGTATGACCTAGAAAGTTGTATATATTTACATATACAACTATATATAACTATATATTTATATTTACATGTACAATACTAAAAATGCATTCCACAAATGCAGAAAAATATTGTGGGCATATCAACATGAAAAAGTATGAGTTCCTTAAAACTATATGTGTAATATAATTGAAGGTAATTAATAAGGTAGAACTGGAAATATGTTGTTCGTAGATTGTAGTTGACTGAATAAAAATATTTCATGATGATCGTCAACTTTACATGTATCAGTTACTAATTAATCTATTTAGAGGAGAAATTCTCGTCGATTTGTATGAAATACTTTGATTAAATGTTTCAAATCATCCTCGATAACCCTGGATATCTGGGTCATTCATGAAATATGAAAGCGTTCAATCCGAAAAATATTATGCTAAATTTTTTGGAAAATGCTGGTACCTTATATGAATTACATTGGAATTCCATTTTAAGCAAGCAGGGGATGTGTGAGGAGTAGCACGAAAGAATTTGTGTAGTAATATGTCGTCTTCTACTGAATTCGACATTTTGATCATGTTAAGTGCCAAAGTAGTTGACGAATTGAAGTTTTTTATTTCATCTGTTATAGTAATGGCACATTCTAATAACATTTTATAGTGTAAATCTACATTAATATTTTTAAAATAGGATTAATCTTACATTAGGAATCTTTTCCCTTGAACTTTAAATTTTATTCCTAAATGCTTCCATTTAAGGCTAATGTGTTACGTTATAAATTGATTCTAGAGTCAAATTACGTAAGAATGAATTTAATGAATCATGGATTATCATTCGTTAATCATTTCCTACTCTATAAAGAAAGTAAATTTGGGATTAAATTACTTTGAGAAGTACTACTCTGTTTCCTCCATTTCATATTATGAAACCAAATCACTCAATTTTATTACATTTGTCTGTTTACTCACGATAAAAGCGTTACGAATATTGTAGAAGCTTAATTTCGATAAAGGAGAATTTATATAACGATACATACACAGATTGTATTCATTATTAAGGCTAAAAACCAATATACACAGTTCATTTCATTCATATTCAAGGCTAAAAGCCAATATACACTGTGAGATTAGATAGGGTGATGTATGCAGTAGACTTTAAGTAACAGGAATCGCATCTAAAATAACTCCCTAAAGGATCCACACCCCGGAAGCAAATTTTTCCCTGCATTTGTGTCGAGGCCACGAAGAGATCGACCTCCGCTTCGAAGTGTGCGGATAAACGAGCGAGATTTTTCCATTAGTCCTCCAACAGATTGGGGAATGAGAATCGGAATTGCAAGGTGGCCCTCTGGGCCTAGTCCCGATGAATCGATACAAAGTTCAAAATCAAGTCCTATGTCACGTGTGGTAGGGCCTATTACGAGAATCCTCTAAGCCATTATGCCTTATCTCAAAGTCTCTCTCTGTGAAATGTTTAACAATGCCGACTGGAATGAATTTTAGATGGTTCGCATTAAAAGCTATATCGTCATTCCTTTGTTTCGTGTTCGTAATAAATTAATATTGATAATACGTAATTATTTAGGGCGATATTAAGGCTGTAAAGTCTCGTATTATATTAAATCCTGTTGATAAAAATCTAGAAATTAGGTGTAAGGATAAAAATAATTGATATTAAAATTAAATCGGAAATAAATTAATTTTTGTGTTAAAAAATCTAAGAGGAGTCTAGTATAATAATCCGCAGCTGGGATACACTGTCTCAAGGAAAGGGGGTTTAAAAACTTTCAGAAACCAACTTAAAGTATTATCCATATATCAATCACTGTAAAAATGCAGTCAATTTTATAACAAGTATAATTTGTATAGAGGTTGTATATATTGTATTGATGTTATGTTTGTATGTTAGATTCGTAAAGTTGGTTTTTATGTTAGGCTTATGATTTGGGTTCACGTAGTAGGCTTAAGTATTTAGTGTAATATTGTCTATTTAAAACTATTAATTTAAAACGCATATTACATTCAGGTTAATGAGAACTTATCTCGTCAAAAAATTTGAAAATTGTTTTCCTTTCCTTTTCTTCAATAATCTAACAGAGGAATCTAATAATCTCGAAATATAATCATAATAATTGGTATAAACCTCGTATGCTTATCCCTAATATCAATATTTGTTATGTCAGACCTTAAGCTACACTCGAAGGAGTTATACGATAGAGAACAATGTATCACTAATTAAGAAGTGTTAACCCTTTGATTCATAATGAAGTTCGAATTCGTGCATGAATACGACACTGATTAAGGATTCCAAAATGGCTTTCGTAATACCTCAAACGATCTTTTACTTACCCATTTATAAATCCAAGCCCCGTTTTATTTAACAGGCTGTGCTATCATTCTCTTATTTTCAGTTGTTCATTGCCAATAACGGGAGGTAAACCGCTGCCGATATTTTATTTCTTTTTCTCTGGCAATCGACGATATCTATGGATGGAAGTTTCTTCGCCCCAATTTCACTCAATCACCACCACTTTTGTTCAAGAAGCTTCTGCTATTAATCTTTTTTTCTCAACCCGATGTTTCCTAATTCTTTTACTTCCTAGACAGCTTTTCGATTTTTTTTAAGTTCTCAGACCATCTTCCCACGACACCTGAACCACTCTTTTCTTCATCTGTCTTCGTATTCATTCCTCAATGTTCTCTTTTCTACCATTGGAACTGTAGCGGAAAAAACTCAGTTTAGCGGGTTAATGACTTAGGTTTTAAATGGAAGTGACAATAATAAATATTCGTGTGTATTGTTATGTACGTTTATAAAGGCTGTGAAAAAATATCTGTCACGTTCTCTCGATTGTAAATTCAACAAAAAGGTTATGTAAACGTATAGAATAAAATCATAAATGTAATTCATATCTTAGAATAATAATTTTAGGTCAATTATTTCTTAGATATGACTACTTTTCGTATCAAGACGATTTTTATCAATGGAAAGACTCCACTTCGAGTTCGAATTATTCGTGAGACTTTTACCATACACGTTATTACGTGGCTACTTTCCCTCTTCAATTTTTATTAATTTAGGTCTACACTATAAACGATATAATGCATAGTTATGAATGTCTTTTTCTTCAATTTAACCTTTTGTGAAGTAATATAATGAGAAACTATTTACATAGGTACGTATTACATCAGATTCAAACATCCTGACGTGTAACATGATTCTAGAATGAGAGTTAATTGATTTTAACACCACTTTATCTTATATTTATTATCTTAATTTACCGTTCCTAAGATTTTCTTTTTCTCTCCTAACACATAGTAAATACCATAGTTAATTCTATTGTCAATGGAATAATTCTAGATATAATTAATTTTCGTTCTTGTTCGTAATAATTTATAAGTATAAAATTATGAAACTCTCGAAAATAATTGTCTTACATTGTTCAATGATTATTTTGAACTCGTTTTCCACTCGTGAGGCTTCGATCTATTCAGAATCCTCGTGCATTATTTTCACTTCCTTTGAAGCCTTAGTTCTTGAAACTTAAAACAATCTTATACGTGTAGTAATCCAGAAATGGATAACTTCCAAGGGAACAGAAGAGTATCATATTCTCAAAATATTGCACTTTTCTCTCGTGGCATTTTTACCTCGCATTCGATCCCTCTTCGTCCTCTTATGTATTATGTATCCCTATTCCAAATCCATTCCCAAAATTCTAGTATTTCCTTTCTCCTCCTCCCATTACGTCGCTATTCATCTAGTCCACATCATATCTATCCTCCCCTCATTCTTTTTCCCTGCATTCCTCCGCTGTTCCATCTCCACCCAATTATCATCAACTCCTGAATTCCTCTCCATTTTCGCACAATATTCCCATCTTTCTTCCAATTTGCTCCCACTTTTATCTAGACCCACGAGACCCACTATCTCCCTTCTTCTTAACGTTTCTCGCATTTACTGCTCCCCCTCTTATCTCCTTCAGTAATTTTTCCCTCCATCCACGATCGTTCTGCACGTTCATCCTGGACCCAGCATCCCCCTCTCCTTTGAAGAACAACTTTCAACCCTCCTCATCAACGCTTGTTTCATCTATCCCGCGCAGAATCGCCCGTTCCGATACAATTTTTAAGCTTTTGCAAAAAGTGAAAGGTGGTTAAATAAGTGAAAGCCGAAAAAGTGAAAGCGGCGCGGAATCGAAAGTGAAAGCGATATGCCTCGGAGGTAGGCGAAAGACGGGAGACATTTAAGACAAAAAGAAAAGCTAGAGGGTTGAAAAGTTAAAGTTACGTAAAAAAAATTTTTGGGGTGAAATGTGCGATGGGAGCTGGAAAAGTGAAAGGAACTCGCAGAGGTGAAAGGGAGAGGGAGCAATGATATTGCCCAAAGGGACATGAAAGATAGGAGATGCTGAAAGAGGAAAAAAATTGGGCATAAAAAAGTGAAAGGGCATAAGAGAGTGAAGGTGAGAAATGTGACAGAAGGTGGGATAAAAGTGAAAGGTCACAGATACGTAGGAAGGTGTAAGTGGAGGAAGACAGGGCAAGATACACCGTGGCAATTTTACAACTGAAACCAACCTATATTATACAGATATTTATGATTTTGATCTAGGGGAATTTCAAACCAGTATTTTTGAATATATATCATGCCGCTTTATTCAGTTAATCTGGTTCAACATTTGTACCTCACTAACGAAATACTACCAAAACTCCAACGCATATTCGTTTTCATATAAATCGGACATAATCCTTTATTCGGATTTACACCTTATTAATACCTTTTAATGTATCTCAATAATTATTCTCTCAATGTATATTGTAAAATACAACTTGTTGATGTCATAAAAATCACCTTATCAAGTATATCCTTGCTAATTACGAGATAATAGAATTATTTACGTATATGATAATTACTTTAAACCTTTTGATAATACTCTTCTCAAATATTTACAAGAAATTTTATGTTCATAGCCTACAGTAATATGTTGTCATCATATCAAATGTATTGTATAACTATATAACAGCAGTATATTTATAAGAAAATAGTATAAATATGATTGCAAATATGATTGCAAATATGATTGCTGAATCACTGATTATCTTCATGAAATTCTTTCATTGTATCATCCAGAATTCTCCTTAAAAGTGAAGAATTACACATCGTACCGTTGCATTTATATACATTACAAAATTACTACATTTTATTTTCATACAAGTAACATAATTCATTGTGTTTCCGTTTGTAATGCTCCATGCATTTATATTCGTAGTTAGGCAATCAGAATAATAAAAGTACGATATTAAATGGAATTCATTTTCTATATCGATTGATTTCACTATCTCGGTGAGGATTAAACATCTTTTAACGTAATTTCATCAGAAAATAAAATAAATTTACCATCGTATATTACATATACGATCAAAGAAAACAGAAATTTATTATCGTATATTCACACTCTCTTTACATTTATGAAATGCGTCGATTTCGTCAACCATTTATCAAGACTCGTAGGTATATACTACTAGAAAATTAAAATCGATGAAAAAGAATTCAGCTGTTTCGCGCGAGTAAATGCTACTACCGGATGTTCTTAGAGAGATAAAACGAAGGCAAAATAAAGCGGTGAAACATGGCAGAAAAAAGAAGTCAGTTATGAATTGAAGAGGTCATCTAAAGTTTGGAAAGAGTTGTGGGTTGATAGGGAGTTATAGAGATATTGAATCGAGGGACGCGACCTATCAAAAGAATGATAAAAAGCACTCTTATATAGATAGGCTTTCGTGTAACTGTTACCAGAAATTGTTTCTAGAATCTACTCTCGTCCTTTTACTCATTTTGCCTTCTCGTGCTTCCAAATCTCATCTTCTACAAGAAACATGTTCTGTTTTCCTTTACTTTCCGATAACATTTTTCAACTGATAATGACTCTTATCCCAAGACGTACCTTATCATAATAAATCCGTGTAGTATTTACGAGTGATTACTTTCACCGAAATTTTATAAGTCGTACCTGTTATCTGAAAATGACTAACAAGAGTAAATAAATATGAGAAGAGTGCTTACTGTTCCTAGAAGAACTTTTTCGTTTATACTAGCGCAATTAATATATGTAATTGAGTATTATTTATTTTAAAAAACATCTCTGCAGGTATATAAAGAACTAAAACCTGGTTCCATAAAGTATTCAGGTTGATTACGATTAATCTTCTAAATAAAATTTAAATAAATTACTAAACTAAATACCTTACACGTATTATATGACTTCTGAATCTGTTGTTCAACGCATGTAAAGTTAAATTAATTGATCGCCTGTAACGTATTGGTATTGAGGCTTAAGAATCGGAACGCTAATTTCGGAATGGAGTATAACTGTTATTTAAGAGTCGATGCCATTAGGTGGTAATTAAGTGAATGAGAGCTTAGGATTGCGTTTACAAAAACATGCTAAAGCAGATACTTTGGGATTTATTGCTTATCTATATTTACTCATATGAGAGCTTCCAGGAATGTTAATATTACGCCAAATTAAAATTCTACTCATTCATTCGGAATCAAAGATAAAATTTAACTGTCATGATGATCGTATCAATCGAGGAATACCAATCAAAATTGTTACTCGTCATGAATTCCATCAACTGAGTAAATAAATAAATGCACTTGGCAACCGATGAATATATACAAATAAATGTTTGTAATGTTCATACATTCCGGAATATGAATGCACTTGTACTCCTTTTAGTATATATTAATGCAAGAATCAGCTGTTACAATACTTTCCGGAAAGAATTACTAAAAATAACCGCTTTAGCGATCCCTCGTTTATAAGGTTTGGTTGACGACTCTCGAAGATTGAGCCCGCTGTTTACCGTAACGTCTGTCTTCAACTTCTTCTGTAAATTAGGGATCGTTAAACTTGTCGAGAAGCTTCCATCGTTAATCTGATCTTCTCACTTGAAGCGAATTTCCCCCGAGGGATTCTATCATAGCCGTAACACTGCTGTCGAACCTGAAATCTCCGCAGACAAAATTGGCTGCTCCACGTTGGACCATCTCTAAATCCGAAACTAACCCTCCTTCATGTGGATCCCAAATTGTACAATAGAACCCGTGTCTAGTCTGAATGAGGGAAAATTAAACTATTTCTTTGACTTTAGATGGACACCCCTTCGGGGTTCTACAAGCTTACCACTGTATTCTATTCTCACACCTATTCTAAAGTATCGTGAATAGTTAATTTGAATTATAAGCATCCTCTGAGTATAACTCTTAGGGTTTATTATATATAATTTATTGTAGATACTCGTATAATTGTTGTTGTGATCCCATACTGTTGGACGAACTATTAAAAGATATAGTAATCCACCTCTTAATTGTCAACTCAATCAGCCAAACTTTGTATAAACCTGATGCAGTGCTAGGGTTCATCTGCAGGACACTACTATCTTTTCCTGAAATTATCTTTCTCTAAATGAGACTGCCATTTGAGAATAATCCAGCTCTTAGATTATTAACTTGATCAATATTGCGCTATGAAAACTACACTGGTTCCAAAACACTTCCTAGCGGTACTCCTGATATAATATATAAAATAGGTCAGATCGAAGAAGTCTTATAACTTAGATGTGTGTGTGGTTATTATCTATAGGTAGATATCACAACTTAAGTGTGCATTGAGAACAATGTAAATCTCTTTTTTGGATAATCTCCTTCCGTTTTAAACTCCATACGCATTTTACATATTTGAAGTGTATATTACCATTATGCGATGACCATATACTTTTTATTGGCTTTCATTCCTTTATACTTTCATTAGTAAGACACATAATTTACAAAAGCACTAATGATCTGAACACATTTTACTATTTTCGTTGATTTTTATAGTTACAATTCGTTTTCTATTTTAAGGATTATAAAAATAGGTTATAAGCAACAGAATCTGTACTTTTATTTTTGTGGATTGTATGATGTAAAAATCAGTTAAACAATTATGGTATATGATAAATTATATGTAATAATATATATCATTAATGAAAATTTTTCAAAAATTCTTTATTTCTATATTGACATTGTAACTATTCCAAAATATATAATAACTTTAACTAAAAATGAGGAAATAATTCGTCATGTGTAGTTTCTGGCGTTTGGACATTCATCTTCGCCATCATATCATGGAAATATCTTCGCGAGAGGTGCAATCTAAAAAGTTAGGAAATACCACACCAAATGGTCCATGAGCAAATAGCACTGCACGTAGTCAGTGGCATGAATTTAGGACAAACATCTCAAACGCGATGCTTCACGTATTTGGCAATGCGACTCGGCCACTTGTGTACCGTAGTACGTGAGACCGGCGTCCGCGTCCCCAACAATAAGGCCTCAATTCAAAGAGAGATTCCAGAGTCCAAGAGGGCCCTCTCTTTGTCCATCCCTTCTTTTTAACCTTTCTTAGCTTTTCACAATACACGTCCCATAAACCTTTCTTAGTCGCTAGAGATCGCTTTGATATTTTTCTGCATTCGTTTTCTCTTGTTTCGAAATGGCGAATCTTGAAATAAGTCTCTGGTTTTATGTTGTTTCATTTATTTACAATACAGTATCGTCTCTGTAATATATATGGTCAAATAGCAGCATAAAATTATCACAAAAATTACAAATACATTACAAAAATGTTCGATAACATGTTCCTCTAATAAACCTGTGAAAAGTAAAAACTAAATTAGGTTCTATAATTTCATACGTTGCAGTCTAATTTCTACAAACTGCTCTAATTATTAAGTCATTATGATTATTATAATCTGGCACCATTTGATATAATTATTGCATTGGTTAGGCCACGAAAGTTTCTGTTCCACTCAGCCCTCATAAACGTTATTATATCATGTATATTCATTCACAATTAGAATCTAAAATCCACCAATGAAAAGAAAGCTAGAATATAAAGACAATCGAAAAGAGAGAAAAGATACTATTTCAAATTGATAAACAAAAATTAAAAATTGATTTACAATAAATTCAAACGAAGACCAATATACAAATTACATACATCTGTACGCAAGACCTTATGCTAACTCCATAACATCACCTTTTTAAAAATATCTAAACGATGGTTCCTCGAAACAAATTTCAACTACAAATATTTTTATTTAACCAGCTTTAGAATTCTGAAAAACCCAAGAGGCAATCGAAAGATTTTACGACATCGTGCAAAAGAATAATACGTGTTGTAGCGTCACAATATTTACCATTTAGAAAACAGAAGCGACTTTTTTATTGTTTCTATGGCACTTCCACGAAAGTAGAAAACAAATCATCAACAAGTCTATCTCTCATCAACACGCTCCACTGTAAATCACAACACAAACAATCCCTTAATCCTCCAAAACATCGTTACTTTAAATGGCACGTATGCTCCGCGACCTTTCCACTTCCACATAAGTTTGTCGCACGCGATATATACGACAAAATATCGTTCAAAAGGTTTATATCGAAGGGTGTTAATTCAGCACTCGAAAAGGGGATTCTTTTTCGTATCGCCATCTTGGGAAATCTTCGCCTTGAATTGTGTTCCATCCAACCTCCTACCCTCCCCATAACTCAATTAACCGAATCCTTTTTCAGTTGCCATGGCGAAGAGCTGATGTTTCCTCTGATGTGGTTAAAGCATCGGCTCAGATATTCCTTTAGTGTTCTGTACAAAGGACGCGGTTCAGGAATGCCTGTACGTATCGAAAGAAGAGGGTATAAAACAATCGGAGCTATATATAAAGGCATCAGCTTTTTCGTTTGTTATCGATCCATTAAATCCATTTCATTGTTATCCATCCATTATCCATTATTTAACCCATCATAAGCTGTAGTAATTGGTTTTCGATATTGCATCCATACTACTAGGCGTTCTTCATACGAATATTTGGAAATGAAACGCTTCTTTATAGCACTCCAATTTTTATTTACATCGATCAAATAACTTCAAAGCAATCAACGGAAGGTTTACGATTTTCAATACGTAATAAAGTAATGTATCAACAAGCAAAAAATATCGAAACTTTCGTAGACGCTCTTGTGCTGTTGGTTCTTTATCGAGAATAATGAACTAGATCTGGTAGTTTCTGGGGTTCAAGTTACATTTTTATCCGTTATAATTAAGAGAGATATTTTACCGTCCAATAAAGTTTCAATAGATGTGATAAGTATAAAATTGACAGGAACTCGAACCCAGGTCTTGAAACTCTACTGGTATTAAAGGTTAGGACCTGGGTTCGATTCCCAGCCATTTCTGTTTTTTTCACTTCCGTTTAACCTTTGCGTTCAAGTATCACGAACTCATCGCGTAAAGTTAATTTCACCTTCCCTTAAATCTGTTTTTATCGTTTTATATTTACGTAAGAATATGAACTTATACCTTCATCCATTTAAAGTAACGAATATATATGATATGATTTCTATGATAACATATGATACAATATGATTGATTGTACATCTATACATACCAACTTGAGGGGTCAAATATCTTCTATATCGCATATATTTTAAAGGGTCACATCTGCTAAACAGTACTGCTGACTTCGCTGAACATACTCTTCAAACAATGTTCCGAGATAAAACCCCTCTCATAGAAAACATTTCATTGTAATTCACCTCACATTTTCGGACAAACGACGGATCTCTAGCCAAACATCGCGGTGGTTAAAGGCGTCTCTCGGAAGTGTCGGCAAGAGGAATAAACAGAACATACTCGGAATATTTAAATCCATAATCTCATGACACCCCGGCAAAACAGGATCAGAGAGACGGTGGCGCTAACTTTACGAAACTAATTTCGCGTAACATGGGACAGCGAGGTATTCAGGAGCGGAATATCCTGTGTTACCAAAGATAAGTTTACAATTTCTCTGATTTTGCCCAGGGTTTAATGTATCCGAGGGAATGTATGCTACAAATATAACGAGTAATGGTTTAAAATTAAGGGTAATAATAACTAAAAATTTAATACGTAATAGTTTAAAATTAAGTTTAATTAATAACATTAATAGTAATTAATTAATTATAGTGTGAATAAGGTTATATTATTCGAAAAAACATTGAAATCATTATACGAAAAATTCTATTGTTAGTGAAACATATTGTTCGAATTACAGTTAACGTCTCATCGGTTCTAAAGTGAGAAAATCTTGCACCCTGTGATTGTTTGAGCGTAAAGGACGTCACTTTACTTTAAAAGGTCAGAGAGAAAAGACACAGTGGACCAGTTACATTGGAGTTCAATTGGAAATCGAACGTTTGGAAGGAACAATCGCTAAGATTTCCTTTGGGAACCTGTTTCGAGAATTCTAACCATTATCGGAAGTCCGGCTTTGTACAATCGAGTGTGTTCTACGATGTAATTTGTGAACAGAATGGATAAAAATACGAGGGTTAATTGTTACTTGATGTACTAAAAATTGGAAGCAGTACAACATAAACATACTTAGGTTAAAAATAGTCTTAAATATATAGGTATTTACTTTTATTACTTGTCCCAGAATTAGGTAACTTTAGGTTTATTTATTAAGACAAAAGAAACCTTTAATGAGCAACTAATCGATTCTCAGTATTTCATAATAAGTACCACCTATTATTAAAGTATATTTAAAGCTTTCACTCATTAATTAACTTATATAAACGAATTTCCATACCTTTTTGATTTATAAAGAACATGGTTTATGTATAATATCCTTTGCATTTTCCCAGTTTTCATCAAATCCTTTCTATATTGTGAGGTGCGATTACAAAGCTGCTTTCAATAAAAACCCATCTTTCTCTCAGTTTCTCTGAAATCGTTAAATTCTCTTTCATTTCCTTTGAAGAATAATTCGGAGCAATTTCAGGAATTCATTTTCCACTTTCACTATCGTGATGAATCCCAAATCGCAAAATAAAGCTTTTTGTCAAAGAGGTTAAAAACCCATGTTCATTCGGAGCGGAGTAAATATTTATTCGAGTTCCACTTTGTGTGCTTTTGAAGAAGAGTTTCACATCGTTCACATTATGGGTACATTTTGGTTTGACCCTCAAAGGCTGTCATATGTTCCGAGATTAACATCCAATTCTCTATAATTGTGCTGAGCTCTTTTATAGTCAACCGCGTCATAATTACGGACCTGTGCGAAACGAAATATTTTCGAGCAACACGAGAGATAGCTGTTGTTCTTTTCACCCCGATTCATTCAAAACGATTTGGAAACGTTTCGTGAATTATTTACGTCGTACAAAACTGAAATGAGATAAAAGGTTGCTCCCTAATTTTCGAGCCATAAATAATACTTTTTTTGAAATATAAAAATTAAAAAAAACAGTTGCACTACGATTAGACGAATTTTTGAAAAAAAGGAGTAGAGTCGTACGTGGGTCATAAATCTGGGGCAGGGAAGACAGAAGATTTATTCGCGATACTAAAAGTGAATTCGGAGACGTTTCTTTTCCTTGCAGCCTCCCAATCGATACAGCTCATGTACCGGAGATATATCTCCGACGTTTTTCAATATCGGAGCCCGTAATAATTTCCACTTAGCACCCGGCGTTTTTGGATGTTTTAAAAAGTTACGAATCCTGCGATATTTTCCCGCTACGCTGATCCATTCCATTTCATTAGCCAATATCTTTCAATTATTTTTTTTCCTCTCTCGGACCCTTTTTTCAATCTCTTTAATGATCTCGGTTATTTATTCTCCTTCGGATTCATCAATCCTCCTTTTCCCGATATCATTCCTCTTTCTTGCATTCCGCCAAACGCCTTTTCAGACACTCTTGTACGAATCTCCTTTCGGCCCATTTCCTTTTTTCCTTTCCCCTCTTATAAAACCTCTCCCTTAATCTCTCAGATCCCCCTTTTTTCCTTCATTACCAAACCCTGGCTTTTTTCTCCTTTTTTTTAAATATCGCCTCCTCATATTTATTCCAGAACGCATTCGGCGATCTTTCTTTTCCTTCCTTGTGCCCTATCGTTCGCTGAATATGTTTACCTTCCTTTGACCGAATCATCGTCGCTTCGGTTCACAAACTCTTCTCAGCTTTACTGCCTCGATGTGCTCGTTCGAGCGACTTAAATGTAATTAAGCATGATCTCCGTTTTACTCGGGTACTCAAGATTGTCTTACAATGGTCTATTTTGGAATCAATTTGATGGATTACGAATAAGGTCTCTTTTTATGTTCGAGTACTCAAGATTGTCGTATTATTATAGCCTATTCTGGTGCGATTTATTTCTGGGAGTGGTATAATAAAGTCATGTTTTTTTGGAGTTTAAATTCTGTGCAAGTACCAACAGCATTTGTCCTTTAGAAAAGAACGTTTGCGCAAGAAATGTGATTTATTATTTTATTTATTGAGGAGACTAAATTTTATATGCTTTTGATTGAATAATTTATGGTAGCTCTTTCAGAACTAGGCTAAAGAGGCCTCTTGTAATAATTGAATGAGACTTTTATTAAATTAACCCCTTACGAATACAATTATTAAGCCCTAATTTATAACAAAAGGCTAATATAAATGCTCTTTCGAGTGAATTATAATTTAAATATTAATTATTTCTACTATTATCTCCACTTATTCAATAAACGATGCAGAATAATCGTTACCCGACAGATATAAGCAAAACTTTCATAACAATGTTAGAAAGCGTTTTATTATTATTATTTCGTTTCGAAACCAATCAATCACTGTGTCTGTTCTGTATCAATAAATTATAAATTTCTTGCAATTCAAAAGTATTTTATGTTGGATACTATCGAAAAATTAATACTCTACTGATAGCTGTTTGTTTTATCAAAAATATTACTAATATTCTTATTGTGTTATTATAATGAACTTTATATATTTTGGACATCATTGGTTATTACATGAATACAAAAAAAATTAAAAAGATTGAAGGAATAGATGGAACAGTACATATTCAAATATTTAGGGGTATATTTGGAAAGAAAGACTTTAAAATGAGGAAATTGTAGAGTGTTTTGGAAGGCCTACGTAATAAAACACGCGTCGCGTTGATGATGAACGTAATATAATAATTACCCTAATCCCCCTTAAAATTTGTTTTCAATGTCCACTCAATTTCTCTTTAAAATAAATCCACGAAATAGCCGTAAGCTTCCCAAAAAGCAAAGAAATGCATGAAATCCCCAAAAGAGACGAGTTTTGTATACAATTTCTATACGGCCACTTACCCGATTATATCTAAATATGAATTTCCCGTGTATTGTATGAATATTCTTGAAAAGGAAGGGTTCCGGTCAACGGAGAGACGGTCGTCGAAGCCTTTTCTTTATTTACGGAACATAATCGGCTTACCCTCTCCATCTCTACTGCATATCCTCCGTTCCATTGAAACTCACCCTCATTCCATTTTGGAAACATCTGCCGTTTGACTGCAAAAGGAGGAAAAAAAAGGTCTTTTTCTACTCGCACCTCTTCAATGAGATCTCGCTCCATCTATTATTCCTTCTCATCCTATATCTTTGACTCTTTTTTAGACGCAAGTTTATTCTCTTTTCCACTCTCACCCCTGGAAGTCTCTCTCTCTTTTTTTGAAATCGACTCCTTCTATACTATCCACCCTCCCCGTGATGAAGATATTCCGAGGCGTCCAGTTGTAGGGGAATTTCCCTCTTATTTTTGGAATCGCGCAAAAAGCTGGAGTGATGAGGCGTTCCACTTAATCCATCGATCATGCATTAGCCGCATGGAATATTTTTACCGGAAAGGTTGTGAAGAGAAGTGAAAGCGACATGACTGAGAATCTGACGCAAGAATATAAATTTCCGTACCGTATCAGAGGGTTAATTTTTATTAGGAACTTTTTTATTTAACTCATTAGGGTCATAATGAAAGTTACCCCTGGAATAGCTACCACACGCGCTACATGCGCCCGGAGTGCAGCAACCAGCTTTGCTTTAATGTATTGCGTGTAGTCTAAACTCAAGGATACTGCTCAGTCTGCACGAACCTTCAGAAATGATAAGGATTGATTAAGGATAAATGATAATTGCCTTACTCAATGGGTTCAAGCAATATGCTCATATAAGCTTACGTATTACTTTATTTTTATTATAATATTAGCGTTTTAAGTATATTTACTTACTCTTAATCCTATTCATGCCAATTGAAGCGATATAAATGAAATCCTTAGCGAATTAAGTAAATTATGTATTCAGTCTTTTCAAGACTAATGTTTTTATTGTTTAAGTTTTTTTTTATTTATAACGTAGGAAGTATTTAAAGAATTTAAGAAGGTGTCAATGAAATTAGAAAATATTATTATTTCTTCGTTGCAGCAGTTCTAATTTAGCTCTCTTGTGGTTTGCTTAAGGAATGCCTACGAAATATAAGGTCGATATGTTGAGGCGACGCGATGCTCAGGAAATTGGTAATAAACTTGTAGGAAGAAATTCATGGAATAACGGAAGTGTAAGAAGGCTGACATGACCGAGATTCGAACCAGGATATCCCCTTTTCCGGTTGGCCGCTTTCGCTATTGAGCTATCATGCTGGAAAATTCGGACATGCCGTTAAGGGATGCATTGTAAGCATGGGTATTGTAGTTTCGTCCGAATAAGCGACATTGTGTGTGTTGCCCTGACCTCCGGTGATGGCGGTCTATACACCTTATTAGAGCCACCGACCAGAAACTGGGAGATCAGGGTTCGAGTCCATGTGCTGTACTTTTTGAATTTTTTTTACGGATGTGTATGAATTTGCGCAAAATTACCTTAAAACCTTAAAATTTTTTAGCTAGCGTGTGATGATCTTAAATGCTACATATTTTTCTCTAATATATTATATGTAATATATTTTTATCTGTAAGAGGCCATTCTCTTTATTTGTTTAAATAATTGCTCATCTAAAGAAAGAAAGTTGTGAATTAGATTCAGACTTCATGAAAAGGATTAGGTCATAATTGTGAATTGGAGTACTCAATGCAAAGCGGAAATATTACTTTATTCTGAGGGAAGTTTCCATTTTATATTTAAATAAAAATTTCGAACGATTAAAAAAATATAAACTTTCCTAAGATCAGATATAATTATTATAAAAATGTAATTTGAACGTTGAATACTCTTTACTCTTTTTTTTACTATTTTACGATAAAAAGTTAGAATGGCCTCAATACAAACAAATTTTTTTAATAAAAAGCACTCCAAGAAACTGTTTGTTCGTCAAAAATAAGTAAATTTCTCGATATTCATTTCAAGAATCGCAGATTTCAAAGCTTTTAGAACTTTTAGTAGTAATACATTCAGCGTGTGAACTCACTCCTATTTTGTAGTCCTTCAGTTTAGTATTCTCGCTTGAATCCGTAGATTACTCATTTTAGAATTCTCAGAAATCCTATAACCACTTCTTAGAGGCAGTAAAACGAAATTGAAAATAGTCAAGGGTGGATAGTGATGAGCATGCAAAAAAAACATTCTATTCTAACCTTACGTAGTCTCTCTTTTCATAAATACGTGTGCTGCCAATACCACATTCCTCGCCTTTATTATATTTATAAATATATATATTTACCCCCTGCCAACCGCCGAAGGGCGTTTTGCACAGTATTTATGTAGATCTAGATATATATTCTTGTTCTTAGCTCGCTTTCACCTACCTTCACCCGAATTTTCCATATTTTCCCAGTAGATTTTGAATTCCCTTCCTTTTTCCAATAACAAGAGCCGATAACCGCTTCCCCTTGATATGGATCCTTCCAAATCGTTGCCCTCTTATCTAATTCAACCCACTCTACAACATATTATCCTTTCATATACTTTAGAAAATTTACTTCACGGAATCGGTCACGGAATTATTGATTGCATAAAAGTCGATAGACGATTTTCGACATTGTATATGCGAATTTTTTGCAACTCAAACCTTTTTTCCGCTATTTAACTTTTTCTAGAGTTTAAGCCTATTTCTTTCTCTCGTAAGCTTAACCATCGGAAGCAGAAATATGGTATGTAATGACATCTTTTCCAATTTCCATATTCCTTCAGATTTACTATTCCTACGCCATATTTTTCCAATAGGTCAACCTCAAGAGATTTTATATTTTCAGCGAATTACATAGCAACACAAGGAATTTCTTTATGTGAGGTTTCTTTATTAAGTTTTCTTAATTTGATGTATTTATTCTTAGCATTTTCTTTCGTTTTTATCAGATTAAAAATGAAATATACTTACTCAAGTACTATACCTTCAAACACAGCTCTTGCGGTGTCTCTAAAGGTATTCCATCAGTAACTTTTCAGATATGTATTATGAACACATTTTCAAATACATTCCTTATTTCTATTGTATCTTTTTTGTATTAAAAACGACTAGTTAGTGTACAAAAACGACTCACAAAAGTCATCTAAAATTTTGATCTCTGTGTGTGACAAGCTATTTAAAAATATCACCACATTTTTTTTAATTACACCGAATATTGAATAAATATTTTAACACCGTTTATTCGAGAAGATTAACGAAAACAGCAACACGAAATAATAAACTTTATAATCCTCCATCGAGGTCAAATTCATATTCCGCGTAATTGAGTAGTCAAAAAGTTGCAAATATATCAATACGCTCGCCGATTCTTTGACTCCAGGCATGAAAAAATAATGTCATAGCGTTGATTCGGCTTCTAAATTCAAAGCAAATATTAGCTTTCGAGATAAAACTCCCTCAGTTGTCCAATTTAAATCATAATATATGCATATGCTGACTTTTTTATGAGTCTATCGAAAGGAATTATAAAAAAAATGTGTGAATGAACGTTATTTACAGTTTTCTACTTATGCTCTGTTATTAAGGTTATTTTACTGGTATGAGTTCTGTTAACACATGTACTACACCACCGATTATACTGCACGTATGTCCCCCATTATAAATTTCACCCTGATCTTATAAAAGAACGGAAAACCCTTCCAATTTTCCAAACCGACGTTGATATGCAGTTTTTTCCCGCGAACTAATCATCTCAGGTTTGATTGGTTACCTTCATTCAATCGAAAGCCACCGATTGGATGCCAATTGCCCTGTTTTTGCATCCTGAGCGTTCTTTAATTAAACAGAAGAATTGATTAATGCGCGTGTAATTGGTCCAAATGCCTACCCCCCGAGCATTCGCAGCATTTCCTATTGACTCATCATTTTTCAGGCTTGTTATCCAATAATTGTCAAATCCCATCCTCTGGGCAGGTCGAGGGAAAAACTGCCTAAGAGGTGTACTTATCGGAAAAATTAGAAGTTGTTAAGAGTCATTTGAAAGGATAAACAATAAAATTTAAATAAATTATGGGTAAATTAATAATTAAAATAAACTAATAAGGTAATTAGAATAAAAAATAATAGATAGAGAAAAAATTTAAGAGAGAAAAAGCATTGGGAGCAGGGTTAAATAACTATGTATGAATATAATACTATTCATCATTTATGATAATCACATACTACATAAAAATCATATATTTAAGGTCTTGTATATGTAAACAATATGGCAGAAAATTTCTTCCCTAAGTTTACTTAACTAACACATATTTTATTTTGCTCTTAGTTCCAACAGTATTCTATTAAACTCATTTTCAGAAAGCGAAAATGTACTCATAACACATTGGTTGATGACTGGTTAATTTAAATGCAAACAACGTAATGATAATTTATGCGCATATATTTTCGAGAACGTAAATTATGAATAACTCGTGATATAGAACTTTTGTGGACGATCATAATAAAAGTTGACACTCGCATATTAAAGGTAATAAAAGAGCGTTATAGAGAGACTTTTGTAGAGAATTCTAGTGAATCATAGCCCGTAAAGACTCGCATCATACTTTTAATTATAGAGACATTACTTTTAATTAAATGGACACAGTAAAGCATTGTGCATTCGTTCTTATATCGACAACATTTATCGCAGTACGTATACATTGTTGTTTACGTAAATTTGTCACTAGTGGTTACAGACAACAGAAAATGTCCAATCTCTATATGAACAAGTAAAATTACTCTGTATAAGTCTAATGTGATTGCCCTACGTAGATATTACAGTGTGCGTACGTAGAATAATGAGAAAATTTTCTCTCGGAGAAACAGCGACATTACGGTTGAAATTCTGAGATGAATTGGAAAGAGAAGTAATAAAAATGGTGGGATGATATGAGATGAGAATGACTCTTGCATCCCACAGGAGAAGAGAGAAAGATAAACAAGAGAAAGATGGTGAAACCCTGATATATACGAGGGGAAAGAAAGGAAATAAAGGCTTGAAACGGAGATATTAACTTCGCTAGAGGGTATAAAGCCAGTAACTCTAGATCCTCCGACATCAAACTATTAAGAACGTAAAAAATTGATGAGCCTAGAACAATCGCGAGAATTACTTATTCAGGTGCCTTAGTGAAAGTAACTGTAATCGGATTAAAACAAAGGTAGAATTATTCAAAAAGTTCTCAACTCAGGGATTTATTACCTCCGTATGATTTTCGGGAGATGATAAAAAGTAATACACTAACTTCTGTGCCCGAGCAGTGCAAATGATACCTGATGATAAATATGCTTTGAAACTAAATTACTTTTATAAGAGATGTAAAACTTTGTTCTTCTACTACTTTGAAGAAGTAGTATTGGTAGAAGATTGTTTATCTGAAGTTTTCATCGTCTATAATTTATTAAAATGGCCGTATGAATAATTTTCATAATTCTGCCCAAGTTTTAGATTCAGTCCGATTGAATTTAGTTTTATAAAAGTACCATCGGAATTGTATTGCCACAAAATAAATTAAATAGCAAAAATATATGTTCTGTCAATGTTTTGCTAATGAGAATTAAGCATTTAATGACGGTGCAATTAGTGAGTACGAGAACTTTGATTTAAATAGAGACTCTGAACATATAAGGGTTTAGAATTGCTAAGGAAAATATGAGTGTTTTCATGAAAAAAACTGTGAGCTGTTCTCAATTGCATTGAATTTTAAATTGTAACTGTAGCATAGGTCTATGCAAAAAAATTACAAAAAATTAATATATCAACTATTTAATTCAAATACATAAGTTTTTTTTAATCGTATTAAAATTAGTATTTCATTAGTTTGGTATGACCCATATTGCTAGTGACTCGAACTTATAAAAATGACATTATTCTCTTAATAGCTACATTTATACGTTATGTAAAAATAGATATCAATAAGAAGCAAGATAGTGTGAAATAAAGAACGGATAAAAGCTAATAAATTTAATTATCTTCTGAAATCATCTTTAGATCAAGTTATCAGTTTTTATTCAGCAAATGTAAAGGTTTAGCCTATTTAAGGATAGTAATAAAAATTAACATGTTTGTACAACACTACAGTTTTTTTTATATTATTATTTTTTTAGCAATATTCAAGTTTAAAATATATTTCCGTGCTAAAATATGGATAACGTAAGTGTAAATAATTTCTTAGTTTTCATTACTTTACGGAGAATTTCTTCAGTTTTCCCGACGGATAGGAAATTGTTTTGCGGTTCAATATCCTTGTGATTCTATCGAATTTTATATTTGGTATGGTCATAGGATATTTAATAATGGTAAAATCAACGTGGAATATTTCTTATTTTAACCTTAAAGATGTCACAAACCTCACCAGAGATCATGCTACCTTTAACTTATATTATAGAAAACGACAGGTTCCCCACGGGAGTTCAGGAGGACCTGCGGATTCAAAAATCATTAAAATAAAAGCATCTTTCCCTCAGAGTAAAAACGCGTATTTTACGTTGATTAAAAGATAGCGCGGTTTCCCATTCCGAACGAGGGAAAGTGTACGTGATTCGGTAATGAAGAAACTCGTATTATAAAAGTGTATAATCACATTCGCAAAGAGTTGATGCGAATTTGGAGTCCAAAGAGAGGATTATATAGAGATGGCAACGAAACATCGGTCGTGCGTATAGATTCCGTGTACGAGAATATGTGTGAAGCCGTTGGTTCTCTGTGTGACAGAGGTCGAGAGTGGGCCCTCTGCTCTCATGTGTGATGAAATATGGTGGTTTCCGCCTTGTTTACGTCCACATGATTGTCGTGCGGGAGGACAAAGGAGAACATGGTAGCGTAAAAGCCTTAACGGATCGCGGTTCACTTGTAATTTTGGTGTAAAAATGCCATAATAGTTGTATTTGAACATTAAGCAAGGGTCTTAGTCATTCTTGGCCTTTCCAGACGATTTTTTTGGAATATATATACGTAAAGAAATTCCCGTTTCTTTACCCTTTATGATTTTAGCATTAATTTTAGCATTATATTGGCTGTGTAAAATTAATGAACGATCTATTTCATTATCTCGTAATTATGCTTCCTAAAAACGAATTTAAAGTACTCGCTTATTCAAAATGATTCTGCATAACTTGTTAGAACGCTAAAATTAAATATTGAGTACAGTAAATTCATATAGAACATTGTATAGAAGTGTTAGCTATCGGTTTTACTTAGTAATGTGTCATTTTTTATGTCTAGAACATATACATTCCATGAAGTAAAACTTTTTATTGGTATACCATCGAGCTATTCAAATTTAGTTTATTGAAATACCCTCATCAGAATTGTAAGCCAAAAGGTTCCTATGTTAATGGCAATTTTCGATTTTTTTATAAAGTAGTTAAAAGAAACGGGAATATCAAAATTATTATACTCAGTTTCAATGGGCGAATAGATGTAAACATTATCAGATAGTAAATGACCAAAGGGCTTTGAGTATACGTTGAACCGTTTGAAAATTTTAGGTAAATAACTTTGCAATAAACCTGTTTTCTATGTACTAAAGAATCAAAAACATTTAAATCTACAACAGAGAATACACAAATTTCCAAAAAGTCAGCTTAACGAATCGGTGTAAATGCGTTTGTAAAATATATAAAATAAAACTACGTATTCTGATATATCTATAAAAACATCAAACGTAAATATATTGTTCAGTTTAACTTTAAAATTTAAATCAGTGTTATACATAAAAGTAAATATTGAAATGTAATTAACCATAAAATCATATTCTCATAATTTGATTGTGTAAACTTAATAAATGAAGATAAATTTTAATTTACATACCGGAAATCGTTCTATTCTTCTCATAGCTCAAAATTTAATATTATATAAAAATGGATATTAGTTTTTAAGCTAAAACCAATACGGAAGTAGAACATTTCCGCAATATTAAATCAACAAGTTTGAAAAATTTATCATTTCCATAATTAAAAAGCGTAACATTACGAAAATGTGATTAATATTTAGAATAAAACTTAACTCTTTCCACGTTTAAAATTCTGACAACTTGATTACATTTCGCGGAGCTCAATCTTTCAGCAAGGTAAAAAAAAAATAAATTTATTTCCTTCGTATAACTCGAGAGCTAGATAATATAATCCGCGAATGAAAATGAAGATTGAAGTAAAATTTTTTCAATGCAGTCTTCAACTTCTATTCCATTTCTAGGGGACCATTAATCTAATAAATTTAGCAGTTAGGGAAATGGCTCATCTAATCACTGTTATTTACGACCGAGACGTAATCTTTCTTAGTGGTTGGTCACGGACGTTTGCAGAACACGCTAACATACCGCCCTCGGTGGCGGAGTGGTTAGCACGCTATCAGCAATAACACGTGGAATCATGAGGCCCTTGGATCGCGATTTCCCTGTCTAAAATTGGTTCAGATTGTGTCCTCGTTTTAAGGGTTGATTGTTAGAGAGGTCTGGTTAGACTTAACCACACCAAAAACAAAATACGAAAGTATATACTCATTAAATCGTATTGGACGAAGCGGGTTAGTGAAAAAAGTAAAAGAGACAAGGGGTGATAAATTAGAAGGTGGAGTAGAAGAAATTTAGGGGGGGCATTTGAGGCGAATTGATGGGGTCGGAAACGGCATATGAGATGGTAGCTCACCTTAATTGAAATGGAAGGAAAAAATTTAATGGTGTAGTGATGGATGAGCCTCAAGTATCGGGATGTGCTGAGAAAGGCTTTTGTGTAGCTGGCCATGCCATGAGAAACTTGGACATTGCTGAACTGCATGGACTCATGAAATGTGAGATAAAATCTCATTTTTAACCAGAGTGGAGAGAAATGCATCGCATGGATCTTGTGCTTGTGTGCTTTGAAAGTCTTGGCACTTGACACATCTCAAATTACGTCCTGAATTTCTAGAATTTTTGCGTCTTATGTACACTATAGATAAACAGAGCGTATAGTAGTTCTCAAGAATAATCATCCTAAAATTTCGCTATTATGTGATAACTTATTGGCTTGGTATTTTTAATTACATAAAGCCACAAATCAATGCAATGGGTGGTTTTTGTCCTTTTACCTTTATCAATGAAGTTTTCAATTGAAATTCCTTCTTCACTAGTAAATGAATGTCTTTAAGCAGTATGTATAATATCATCTTATTACTACGAAATCATATAATCATAAATAATCGTTAAATACTTGAAGTTATTACTAATGATTTTTTTCGAAAGAAATCTGAGAAATTGTGCAATCAATACCGTTGGTGTTAATTTACAAATAATCAGCCCGCATTAGTAGAAAATTTGAATAAAAATTAGGGATACATACTTAAAAATATTCTATTTTAGCATAATGAGACAATTTTACCATTTCCAACATCGAGTCATGATTCATTAAATTAAAGTTCGTACTCAGTGAAATGTGAAATTAAGAATGATTAATTACAGTTCATTAAAATCGTAGTTAAAGATAATAAATTAATTTAGAGCCCAATTCTTTTTTATAATCTGTATTCTGTATTTTTCATATTAAGTCATAATAACTTTGTGTTTTTCGATGAATATATGTCATATCGCCTTTATAAATTTGTTGATTTTTATGAAATTATAAAAATGCAACCACGATATTAAAATCAGATTTCATAATTCTGAGCTCTAATTTATAACTTTCAAAGCAAAATCTATCAATAAGATAATATCAGTAATTTCTCCGAGTATTTTAGCAGTAGTTTTTATCATTTCTAATAGAATTGCAGGTTTAGAAAGTAAATAGATTACCTCGTTCTATAGACGAACTTTTGAGTACGCCGATTCTCACGCTTAAAACATCAATTATCAGTTGGATGAGAGAGTAATTCAACTTCTGCCGCAAAGATCCAAAATTCATAGGAATCCGCGGCCGACATTTATCGCCGAACATTAAAACAATTCAACTCGCCTCATAATCGACTTAAATAAATTAGCGAAGTGACAAAATCGACGCGTTCTCCCATTATGAAATTCGTACATTTATCCGTACCGCTGCAGTCGAGGGTTATTATCAAGATGGATCATTCAAGGGTTATAAAATCGCTTCCATCACGAAACTAATAAAGGATCGCCTCGTTCGCTTCTAAAATTGTTTTATTAAATCGCGTTTTAAGTTCGAACTTTGTCATCGATAATTTTCGGACCAGAATCTCGTTAATGGAGTTGTGAGGAGTTCACGTTTGCGAAACTAAATTACTGCGGCTGCCGTCGCCAATAAAGATTATTCGCCGAACTGTGCCATTCAGCGCAAAAAAAAAAACTTTAAAAAAGGGGACAGGAATATTGATAAAGTAATGAATAAATTAATGAAAAATGTGATGAACAAAGTAATGAGTGTGCGAATGAATAAATAACGTAAAAAGTTAATGAAAGAAGTAATGAATAAATTAACGAATGAAGTAATGATTAAGTTTTAAAACGACGAAAGGCGTGGTTTTGATTAATTTTGTTTAATTTATAAATTAAAAAACAGCCAAGCTCATTAAGAATGTAACATTCAATTTCTCATATGAAAATTTTTAATATTACGTAAATTTGTAAAATTCAAAGACAATAATACTTTCTTTGTGCTGGGACATTTTTCGAATAGGATTACTAGTATTTTTATTATTATCGAATTATCTGGGTCTTTGATTTTTTTGTGGTACGATCATCGAATGTGGGTGCAAATAGTATGTAAGTCTGGTTGAATCTTTATATCTACTCATACAATAATTACTACTGCTATCGAAAAAAGATAAATTACCTTAGAAAACTACCTAAAAAAGCATAAATTATTCAAAGAAAATTTCTATTTGAAGTGTTTATCTTTCTCTTGGGAAGGAATTAAGAGTGAAAGATAAAATTATGATACATAAAGATAATACTTTTAGAATAAGTAACAGAATTTTTAACAGACCATACAGTTCAAGTGGAATCCTCTGTCTGTATGAGAAGATTTGAGTGCGAAACATTATACAGATTAATCCTCTAAACATTGATTGAACTGAATTAAACACCCTGTACGTAATTACACAGCTGAATCAGAATATCAGGAAATAAACAAATGAGTTATTATAATACTCGGGCGAAATATTTACCCCGGCAACCGTAGGCCCCGTCACTCGGCAATAGCCACAAATTCAAATCGGAGGAATTACTCGCGGATGTGTTTTCTTTCCATCAGAGCGTCGATTTGAATATCCATCAGAATTCAATCAAAATGTTACCGATTGCGTATCCCCTCTTTCATTTCGTTTTATTACAAACCCAAAGTTTTCGTTTCGAGTCTCACTTTTCCGAGCATAAACATTTGCAATATCAGGAGACTCTGTGGAAAAAGGTCAATTTATTATTTTATTCTCGGGTGCTATTGCTTTGGAAGTATTCCGTCGCACCGAGAGATTATTCCCGGGGACCTATTGGTCATTCCTTGCTGGACCTTTTTGCGTCGTACCATCCTTAATAACATCCTAAAAAATAAACAAATGAAGCATGTATCAAGGTCTGAAATATTTATGTGTATACCTCTACTTCTATAGTCTGTTCATTTAATTATGATATTAAAATATTAATCATTTATTATTATTCATTCATATATCTTATTCTATATTATTATTCAAGGTTTACTCTGGATTCTAGGGACATATTCCAGATAGATATATTGTTTTCATCAGTATTTATATATGTATCGGCAAGAAAAATAGAAACTCCGTCTTGGTTCCACTAATTTTTTAAAAATTACAAAGACACGTTTGTTATTAAAATACAATTTTGTGGAATATATACCTTACCGTTATAAAGCTCCATAAATTGACAGCTTCATCGATTTTTTATAAGTACATACATGTATATCTTTGTTTGCACTGTAACTAGGTGATAAACATTTCTTGAAGTGATTTTAATGATAATCATAATTAATATAATATCATTCAATATTTATAATTAAACCTCATTTATAGTAATAAATATGTCTAGGAAATGCAGTTAAATATTTATAGAATACGGTATAAAGAAGAATAATGAATTTCTAAATAATATTCAGGGGTTAGAATTCCTGCCGGAAGTGGGAGACCTGGGTTCGAGTCCCAGTTATATTGATATTATTTAGTTCTGCTATACCTTTGTATTCAAGTCGTAGGAGCACATCGTGTAAATATACTTTGATCTTTCTTTGATCCTGGTTGAAGCAATAATAATAAATAGCTAATCTTTAAACGCGAATATATCTATATTTTACAGTAGATATCTTTGTGTTATTTTGCGTATTTGTCTTTGTCACGTTGATACAACGGTCGACCCATTCACTCCTTGTTCCCTACTAATTCCTTGTCTACTTCTAACGCTCGTATTTATTTTTCCGTCCTATAAGCCGCGCGAACGACACCTCGTAAAATAAACAATAACGCAGCGAAATGTCAGTGAAATTTTGAGGCGAAAAATAGCCTTTCGTGATGGCGGACGATCCTCCCTTGACTCGTTCAATATCCCAGTCTATTTATTCGCTCTTTTAATACTTCTTCCGTTCTACTTTCTCCTCCACGGAACATTTCCCACTCGGCTCGTTCCTTCTCTCTTTTTATACCTCCTCAGCATCCGACCCAAAAAGTAGCATGCTCTCCCAGGTATCGTAAAGTTCTCCTTCGGCGATGAAATTCCTTCTTCTTCCGACGAACATTGATTGAAGGATGCGTGGCGAAGTTGATTTGGAAAATTGAAACGGGAGGAAGATGGGCGTTTCCTAGCGCTCTCTATGGACCCGTGTGTCGAGTGACAGATATAGGAGTATCCTGAGCCGCGTTCTATATAGTTTCGTCGCTGATGTCGCTCCGTATGGGTTATAGAAAGGCTTGGGTATAGGCGTAAATTGTTCGAGAATTTTGTGAGTGGTGATTTACGTAATGAAATGCATGGCGTATCTATTTTTTCTTCCTGGTAGCAGTAGATACGTATACAAATAGGGTAGCTATTAAGGGGTATTGGTGTACTGATACCCTTTGCCATACGTTGTGCCTTTATTCGTGGAGTGTATGTGTAAATATGATATGCTTTCCTTCTGTTGCTGTTTTGATCTTTTTCAGGCTACTTGCGAACGATTAAAACTCGTTTTCTTTATTTTTAAGTTGTTCTGAAATCAATTATTTTAAATACATACTTTGAACAATATTGACCATTTTATTTACTCTCATATTTATATAAGTTCCAGAAGATAAATCTTAAGACGTGTTGAAAGGCTAGTAAAAAACAAAAACTTTTAAAATAATCAACATCTATCTTATAAAATGTACTGAAAAACATTGAAATTTCCACAGAAAATTTGTTTTCTCGCGAACAGTTTCGTAATTTTACATAACATCTTCTAAATTTTCATTGTACTATGGCCTAACATGAAGTCACGCCTTCTAATATTATGATTTCAGACATCTATCTTATTTATACATATTATACTGACTGGAAAAGGGACCTGTAATCATGATCCCTCCTTCCGATAATCAAGTGAGAAGTAATTAGATCTATAGTTACTTATTTAGAAGATCGAGAAAAGTCAATATCACGTAAATGTTTCATGAATAAGGTATTTAATGAAATGTCTATGGCTGCTGCTATAGGGGAGTAGTTGTCATTAATATCGGGTAAGATAAATAAGGTTCTAGGTTTGTTTAATGACGGGATTAAGGTTTCGAAACTCCTAATTATGTATTAATTGCTCGGTAGGTACTATTTGAAAAGCTTCCATCGCATTCAACTCTGGACCTTTTAGAAAAAAGGATCCAACACTTCATTCGAAAGTATTCGAGTGTTAATCTTTCCGAGAAGGAAACTCCGGGACCAGTACTCGAACCCGGACGTCCCAATTTCCGGTTGGTTGCTTCTTCCTATTGAGCCATCGTGCTAGAACATTCGTGCTCGTCGTTAGGGGATACTTAGTATGTAGGCATGGGAGCCGCGTCCGACTAGACGGCATCGAGTGCTTCCCAGGGCTCATAGAGAGGCATCGGCCATACAAAGTGGTGTCGAGGAGTTGAGTGGAGCCGGTCCGGTGTTGTCGGGACTTTTTTCACACCCATTAATTCCCAAGTTTATTCCGAGACGCGTGATTTTTCACACTAAGTCAACCTCATCCCTATGCTTTGTGTATCCTTAAAGGGTGTGCCTATGTTTATCACTATTAGCTTACGAATAACTTAAGCAGGAGTAGATATATACGAAATTTATGGTTTTTACGTAATTTACATCGTATGAATTGCACGTTATTCATTAAATCTTACGAACATTTATTAAATTTCTCGTATTATTAGGTGTTCTTCTATCCTGACACCAGCCTTTCCATTATGGCCCATAGAAGACGAGTTAAATGTAAAAAACTAGAGAGCTTTATGCATTTATTAATTTAACATAGACCCCCACAAACATCCATGTTTTGGACAGTTACTGTATATTACTCAAATTAACAATAGTCATACGTAATTCGAACAACTATATACTACAATTACATCAATACCCTGAGAGAAACATTTCTTCTCAAGCCCGGATTCGAACCCGGTACTTTAGATTCTGAAGTATTGAAAATCACGCGAAAACTAGTATCACTCAAAGTTTTGTACAGTTGTGAATCTCAGGGAGGGAATAACTTGAACATGAACCTGATGGATTTCGTCAGAGTGCTTCAGAATAATGATTAATTCCCTTTGTATTTCTAAACCGTCCACATGGCGAATCAAATTAAACGATTCGATTGTAATTCCCGTATTTTTCATCTTCCTCTCTTAATTATTCCGTACGTTACGTAAAATATTTACGCTCCAAACCCACCCTTCCAGCATCCTTTTTTACTTCCAAGCAATTCCCATTAAACTTTGCTCCCTCTCATTTGTAGTAAATTCATGAATATTCTGGTATTTGAAGTTAAAATCGAGGGGAAGGGGGTAGGGGGGGGTCCTAACAAAACCTCACACACCCCCCCTGTCTCCCCCCTCGTTGCATTTTAAGGACCATCCGATGCGGTTTGGCGTATTTGCGTCCATCCCAAATTAAAATGGAAATGTTTGGACCAATCTAACCGTGTGCAAACGTTATTATCCGCTTTAATATATTTAAATGAATTTATCTCGTTGTTTGTTACTCCAAATTAATTGCCCTTTTGACTCCGCTAATGACGTGGCGAGGAAGCTTAATTCTCTCGACCGGATTAAATCGGTTAGTGAATATAATGCAGTATGCAATGCCGTTGTCATTGTGTCCTGATTGATCTTGTAATACAATTGGCGATCCAATCTCTTACGGCATGCGTCTGCAGCGAGTACATCGCCCCGCATGTTCAATCAAGTTCATATGATATATTGTCTGCATTTCAATTTGAGGAGGGAGACGGTCGAGCTTTATTTTGAATATATATGTTTTTTGGTCCCATTTTGTATAAATTTAATCTTTGATAGATTCCCAAAATGTGGTTTCTGTATTTTTTTATATTCCTATCCTTTATCGTACGTATTTTTAATGGAAATACATTAGCAACGCCTATTTGTATTGAAAATAATAATTATTACGACATTAGAATAAAAATTATTGTTCATATTTATTAAGAACCCTTTCTTTATCGTAATTGCTTCCGAATTTAATAGAACAGTTGTTTTACGAGTTAATTAACATACATTACCTTCTGTGGGTAGATTAAATCGTAAAAAAGGACGAAAAAGTAAAAGTGTCCTTGGTTCAACAATAATGTATAAATGTACGAGTATAAGATTCATAGAGAAGAACTTGATAGTTAAAACAACCATTAGCATGCAATTCATATCCTTATATATGTAGTGAAATATAATAATAAATAAAAAATGTGGCTTAGATGATTCAGAGATAAACTTAACGACCGAGTGTTGATTATATTTATCCTAGATTTGCATAGTATCGTTGACTCAATCTATTGAAAGCCATCCTTTATTTAGAAGATGCTATCCGATGGAGACGTCTATAGGAGTGGGATTTGAATTGAAATGAATCGATAGAAAGGGAGACTTGTGGATCCACTATATTTTATAGAACTTTCTTCGAGTTCTAGCGACGAGCAGGTGAATAAAAAGTGAAAGGGGAGTGTATGACGTAGTTTGGGAAGAAGTAAATACGCTGAAAATGTTCTATTAATGGTTATATATGAGTTTTTAATTCTTCTTCTATAAGCAAGCAAATAATATCTCAACTAAGGTTGATTTATATCCAATTTTCCAACTCCACTTATTTATATTCAATATCCCTCTCAATATGGGGACATTCAGACGTTTTAGTAGAAGAATTACATAGCCTGTAAGAGTGAAGTAATGGTGACTTAGTTCATATTTAATTAATCCTCTGAGATTCTGAGCATCAAGAATCGTATTATCGAAGGAAATAGGGAGGACAACAGAATAAAATTTGCATGATAAGTTTAGGGAATTTGAACACAATTGTTGAAGTGGCTAAAAAAGTACTTGAACCCAGGTTCTATTTATCACCAATTTAACTTTCGTAATAAGTAATTATTGGATCACAATGATTTTCCAATAAGTGCAATTCACTGAAAACCAGTAATTTCTTTAATATATAAATCCCTAAATTATCCAATTCTAGATTAAATTACAATTTGTGCCAATAATTTTGGCAAGTGGGAAAATTTCATAAGATTTTCATTCATAACTTTACGTTAATCAACACTTAATGAAAGAAACATTTGTGATTTAAAAGTAATTTTTGATGGGAGAAAAACTTAAGTTTCAGAATATTAGTTACGTGGATGAATAGAAGAGGATTTCTGTAAGCGAATAGTTATAAGATTCAGCTCGAAATAAACAGAGAAATGAAAGGACTAAATAAAACAAGGACCGGGACTCGAACCCCGACCTCCCATTTTCCAGTTGGTTACTATTCACCTTTAGATTGCCTTTTCTGTAGAAAGTAGCATTTATAGTTATCCTTAACTCAAACATATTATCGTAACGATGATTTTATACAAACCTCGATGAAAATGTTACGATATGTATCAAATATTCATTCAAATTCATTTCCTGTTCAAATTCTAGTTCAAACATAAGCAATCAATACATGATTCCTCATTTCACCAACGTCATCAAATAACGTAACCTTAAAAAAAAAGGCCTCCTTCGATTTATCTTTTTCTTGAGTTGCTTGTGGGATTCGGTCCAGTTTCGCGACCTCTGCCATTCGTTTCCGGAATCCATTTTTGGGAAAATAGATTTCGAACTTCGCAATCGATGGTGAAGTTTATAAAAGTGACCGAAACGCTCTGCAGCAGCTGCAATGAAAAAATAAGTGCCTTGTAGTGCATTCGAAGGAAGTGAATTTCCTTAGAAATTTGTTCGGAGACTTTAATTTATGTGTTCGTTGAGGATAAACGAGGGGCGAAGTAAATGGGATAACCGCTGAATAATATCTTTGCGATAAAAGGAAGATAGAAGCGCGTGGACCCAGTTTTGATGCCAAGTGTTGAGGCAAGAAACGTGGAGAAAAGGCGATAAAAATGTCATTTCGAATAAATAATTGTATCGTTGCTTTAGTTTATGTTTTAAAGACGTTAAATTTAGCGATGATTTACCATTCACGAAATAGTTGAGTGAAATTTTCGTACACTAAATTCATATTAGATCGTTTTATATTAGATATTTTTATTAGATTATTTCTCCCTAGCAACGGAGTGTTTCCCTTTAAAATTACTTAAATAGATATTTAAGAAAGACACAAGTAAACGTTGACTTCAACAAGATACTTTTCAGATGCAATCACAAGTTTTAAGTTCATATTATACAATACAATTAAACAATTCTGAAAGGATAAAAATTTTACATTCATGTAGGTACGAGCATCTTACTGCATTTATTGCATATCTTTTGATAAACGAAAGTAATCTTATTAACATATTGCGATATTTATTGAAACTTTACGGATTCCGTCTTTGAACGTTTCTACTACGTTACAGTCCCAAAGACATTTGAGAGCTAATGACCAATAGTAATGTAATGTTACCCTGAGTATAAATAAATACATGAATTATTCAGCTGTCTTTATATCTATTTCATCTAAATTATTACTTTTCAATAACTAATACCTAATATTATTTGAAAGTCCTAGGTTCGAGTCCCAGTCATGCTGCTAATTTCACTTCTATATTGACCTAATTCTCTCCAATTTTTAGAATAACTCATAATTGGCAAATGATTAATATATTTTATATAAATAAATGATTGGTAAATGATAAATAGATTTTATCTAATAGTCCTTGGTTCGAGTCCCAGTTATATCGCAATTTTCACTTCTAAATTAACCCAGTTCTTTCATACACCCGAATAAACTCTAAAACTGCCACTTTTCAACATTAATTTCATAATTAGCGAATGACTCATCGCTGTGGATCGTAAGATAACCTCCTCCAATGAACACAATCTTCATGAAAAATTCGCGGCACATTTAAAAATACACAAGAATCACCTTTTTGAACGGCTCCATCGAGCCTTGAGCCCAAGTCGTTTATATCAATTTTCCATCCTCACTTTTTTTCAAACTCTCCGTCATTGGATTCTTCCACGGCCTCCCTCATTTCCGTTTCACAAATATTCACCTTGAACAACTTTTCCCCTTTTTTTATATTCATTCGAGGATAAAAGTCCCACCTCTCCCTCCATAAACCATCACACAAAAATGAGCGTATTAATTTTTGCCGGTACCGCTAGGAAAACTTCGTCCCTTTAATTAAGTGAGGGAGAGGCGTGGAAAAAGTTACCCAAAGGGTTTCCAAAGGGGAGAGTTTTTCAGGGAAGTCCTATGAGAGAGGTGAAGAAAGAAGATTTGCATCTATCGGCTTCCCTTTTCGAATAAGTTACTCTCCTTTTGACTCTAATCTAAAGGTGGGGTAATGGCAACGGATAAGAGAAACATGTAAACACATCCGACTTATACAAGGCTTCGCCGGCCTTCGAAGAACCGGAAGGGGTCGCGCAGGAGATGATGTCTTAGAGAAGATAAGGGAAATGAGAGATTCCCTTTATGAATGTAAATATCCATTACTCCTGGGGGTTGAAAAAAACATCCCCCTTATAACCCCCTTCTAGACGGTGCTCTAGAATGATTGATGAGACAGCGTTTATTTTTCTTCATTCTTGTTCTTAATGGCGATTGTAAGGAACGTTTCCTTATCCCCTAAGCAATCATATATATTAAAATTAATTAGTGTCATATGCAAATTTAATATATTTTACCGTAATTGAGTTAGATTAAAGTGCTCTATTTACTAAACAACGTATGGAATAGAAGCTAAAAATTCAGAGAGCAAGCCATTAAGATGTAGTCTTCTAATCATCCATTTCTATAATAATATAACTGTATATACTATAGTCAATATAATATAATATATGCATAATAGTAGTAGCTTACGTTGGGAAGAATATAAACAACATTAATAATAATAACGTTTTTATTAAGGGCGAAATTGAGACTTAAAAGTCTCCTCTTCCATTTAACCATAAAAAATATTATAAAGTTTTTTAATAAGCTGAATATATGGTTAAAATGTTTAACCCTTCATTGACCTATTTCTATAGACTATTGAAGTATAATATCAATTTATGTCCGTAATAATTCTAGCACCTGAGTCCACCACACAAAATTTGTTGATTAAATTTTTTCCTTTATTTTATTTCTCTCACTATTTTCCATATTCTATACTTTCAGATAGCTTATATTCGTTTATAGGTGTTTGAGTAATTTTTTTATTTATTTTCTATTCTGATTCCCTGAAAGTTTCTTCTAATCTGACACAAATGAAGTCAGTGCTATACTTTGATAGCTCACCATTGCTAATTTCTGTTAATTTTCAATTCGATCGTTACAAATAATTATTGTGAGTATATTTCTATACGTTTGTTTAGTCATTTTTTCATTTTAAAGTTTATCCTCACGGAATGGTATACTAATTTTAAATAAAATATTTAAGGCCATTCAAAGTTTATCTGCGCAACACTCTTAATTATAATTAAAGAAATAGAACTTTTTTATTCACTTTCCTTGTTATCGTTGCAACTTTTTACCATAACACTTAGCAATTAGGAAAATTACGTTTTAGCCGAAAATCTTCCTTCCTTATTCTTTCGTTTTGCTAATTCGTGCAAATTAGCATATTAATACGCGTGCGGAATAGCGTATGTCTTTCAGAATTTTAAATTTGCATAATTAGGAAAATGGTCAAATGCCCTATTGTTGAAAAAACTCGCTTATAAAAAGCATTCTCGTTTTAATAAACTCTATTACCGCTCGTCGCTTTATAATTCAGCATTAAAATAATCCGAATAGAAGTCGTTTTCAGTCGTAATTGTGCGAAAATACATTTTATTCGGGGAGAGTAATTCGCAAATTCACGCATTTCTCTGCATGAAAACCTCGCCTCCAAAGTGAAAAACGCCTCTAACAAAGAGCGTTCTTTTCTGCCACAGCAAACGAATAATTTCGCCTTTCCCGCATCCACGTGTTCCTCTTTTTACGTGACATTTGTATGCATCCTTTTTTCTTGACTTCGTCCTTTTCGGGGCATTTAGCCTACCTAATAGTTTAGACCCTCCCCAGGGGTCACTAAGGAAGTTTTTCCGATGCCGCGTTGGGGTCAAGTCGCACGAAGAATCCGGAATTCGGGGGCTCCTCCAACACACACACCCACTTAGAGGAGGAGGATGAGAGAAATTGCAGAATTGTTGAAGATGATAGATACAACCTCGTTCGCAATTTTAAAAACTTTGCCTCACTCACGGAAACTCGCAGAATGGTACATATAAATCCTACCCATGTATCCCTTCCTGAAAGTAACAGATGAAGGAGTAGTATCGTATTTTTTAAATGGGACGATTTTTTAGAAGATAAAGGACTCAATTCTTTAAGGCTTTCCTTTGTGGAGCACGCATTTTCATCGTCACTAATTTCATCATAATAACACACATTTCACTTCCTAATTCAGAAGGGTATAAACTTGGAAATATTCCCCTTATAATTGTGGAATCAATATTAGAGAAATTTTACAAAATTATTACCGCTTAGAATTATATAAAAAGTCCTTATTGATTATATAGTGTATTTGCTTAATAAACAATTTTTTTCTAGACCTAACTAACTACTTACATGACCACTGTTTTGTAGGTTAGCTATATCTATACACCTAAAATTATTACCTCTAATGGAGTGTATTCATATGAATAATTACCACAAAGTTATTTCTGGATCTGTATCGATACTGTAGTATTTTTTACTGAGTTGCAATAGTCGTTTTTTATCGGAGTTGAATATCTCCTCATAGGATATTCCAATACGAAATCAGCTTGTTATGGATTAAAGTGACCAAACAATGAGTTATAAAAGTAGAGGTTCTTTAATCAAGTTCATCACTTAAAATTCTAACCTTCAAAAGATTGTTTCAGTTATTCTTACCTGTGAGTTGCAATCAGTTTTGTTAGATGGTATATTAGAACTTTACGTACAGCCTCATCTTCCTAAACTTCTGGCTTCATTGTGTAATATCAAACCTTCACGTTGGTGGGCTAAATCATTCTCTGTCTTTTCGAATTCTATACAACTTAAACTTTATATGATTTCTGAACACCATATTGAACTATGTCATTGATATTTTATTTTCACTTGTGAAACTATACCGCCGCAATTTTGGTGACACTTACTTGTTCCAACCTCGAAATGGAACCCTTTGATTCGATTCATAATCGATTTTCCACAACTAATTCAAGTAATATTAAACCGCGCCTTTAATCAAGTCTTTCAATAAAGCTGCCTCCATCTCCAGCCCCAATTCTTTATCATTTAACTTCCTTAAAACTGAGCTCACCACAACTTGAGCTTCGAGAGAGGATACTGTTTCACATCGCCAATCCCCGAATGTTTTTCTACCGAAGGCGGTCTAGTAACGCTAATGGAGTTGAAAAGAAGAAACTGAGAAAGCGAGATAAGAGCGAGAGGATTCTTATCTTCCTGAAAAGAGAAAGCAGCCGAACCTTGGAAATCATGGAAGGAATTGGAGGAAGAAATAAATGGATCTTTCACATCTCCAACGTCCGAATGGTAAAGTTTCAGTACTTTTCGTGAAAGGGAATAAGTCATGGATCCCTTATTTGAAGGGGGATTTTGCATTCATATAAACTTTTCATTCATACTTCTTTTATTGAATATACATATATATCGACGTGAATTTGCAGGCAGTGCTCTAGTTAAACCGTTCTTATTAAAATAAAAGTGTGCCCTTGAAATAATTCATATCCATATTAAAAGCGTAAGGCCTTGATCTTTTACACGCGTTCTCAAATTAGCACAATAAATTCCCTTTTTTCCTTTGTTTTTTTTTCTTTTCACCATGGAAAAACGCCTCCATAATCCAAGGTCAAATTGATTTCCTCAGAGTAATTATAACGCTGAGCTCTACAGAGATCTACTCTGCTCTCAAGGTTAATTCACTTTGTACGCCCTATTCCCATGCATGCCCTACATGGTAAAGGGTACAAAAACATCGTTTCATACATACGTATAATGTTACATACCGTTTGCAATCAAGCTTGATAGTGGCTCTCTCTAACTCTGTGTGAGTCTAAACATATTGACCCATTTAAGTGAACTGTGAACCTTGCTCTAAGTTGTCATAAAGTGGAGTTTTACCAATTTCCATACTTGATTTTATCATTCCTGTTTTGGCAGGAAAGGTATCGTATACCTGATGAAAGGACTTTATCAATAGAGCGTCTAAATAAGGGAGGGAAAACTGATTACTTCTATAAAATTATGTATTGTTTCTAAGGAGTCCTTAACTACCATTTTACAGCCCATTTAAGCAGTTTGTAACTATATGAATAGGAAAAACGTTCAAAGCGAATTACGTTAATAATAAAGTTGGCGTAGTTCTATGGAAGTTTTAACTTTAACCATCCACAGCTGGTGTTTGAAAGATTGTAATTGTATATATTCTTTGTGTACATAATGTAAATACTTTGTTTACATCATTCATATAATGTACTTATTGCATATATCTATATTATACCATCCTATACGGAGGTATAATTACACTTACTAACTATTCGAACGTTTTGAATAACTACCAATTAGCTAATAACTGAAACTGAGTACTGAGATTTCTGTGATGGGAGTAGTTGTTTATAAAGCGGCAGGAATTGTTGATAAGAAAAGGTAATAGTTAAGTAATAAGAGCCGGTTTATATTCGAAAAATTAAAATATGATGGCTCCTCATCACAGCTTAGATTAAATTTTAAGAAATCGAGAATATCTTCATCAGATTTTTCTTAGGTGAAGGAGATTCTGTTGATGTATTGATTATGGAAGTTTGAGAAACCCTATCTGCTCAGATTCGGTGCCGTTCCGCGTAAAAATCACGTCGCCCGTTGCCTAAGACAACAGACTGGCGAATCGATCATGGAACTTTCAGGAGAAAAAGATTTCCACTCCCGATAGTCAATAACGTTTTCTTCTAGCAGAAAACAAGTTAATTTCATTGAAGTATAACGTGTTTTTAAAATTATGTATGTATTATTATCAGAGGTGAGGAAAAAATTTGCTAATGAAAAACAAATTTCATGGGTCGCTGTCACTGGATTATTTTTGGTCTTATAGTTCATTATCTGTTATTATGATAGAGATATGGGTTTTAAATACAGGATATCAATGGTTTTTAGCATGTAATTGGTGGCTAGGATTGTGTAATAAATCTAATTCAATCGTTCATTCGAATATCCATGTTATATGTGAGTGAAATTAGAGTTTACTCTATCAAAACACAGCTCAAACAAACGACATACTTAGACCTCATACTGACCTTCATTGTATTACCGATTTACGTACATAAAAAAATACTCTTTTCTGTTCTAAATTGAAATTTTTCTTCCCTATTTCTTCAAACGATTAAAGCATTAAGACGAAGTTGAGGCCAAGAGCTGAATTCTTTACTTTACCGATTAGATTTCCCCTCCTAATGTCCATTTTAACGTCTAAAAGTACAATTTATACTACCAGTTCTGAGTTCTTACGGACCGCGAATATATCCTCGATAAAAGGTCGTAAATTATCGGGTCGGATTGTCCAGAAGGTCTTTCTGTACATTTGGAACTCTCTTGAAACGCCTTTATAGGTTCATTTTATGGCCATCATTTTTTGGTTATTCCTCCGTTATATTCTTTGAAAAGGATACTTCATTATAGTCTTCATCCTTTTTCTTCCTTTTGTAATACTTTCTTTTCAATTTTGCCCTTTAAAAAACTTGATGCAGCAGATCGCTTTACGTTATATCGTACTTAAAGATGGTAAGGGATGTTGCTTCCTGGACCACGGAACTTATACGGTCGATACTAAGCACGAAATCCTAAGATTTTCATGAAATTTATATTTAATAATATTTTTATCGTAAGCTTTAATGTTTACCAAACGATAAAGATATTACTTCAGAACGGTTTTCAGTGACGATATGAAAAGTCAGCTTCAAAAGTTTTTGAACAGCTGAAGATGGATGGATGTAAAAATGTATGCATCTTTCAGCTTATTAATTAGTTAATTATATTGAGTGTATTATTCATAATTCTATAAATCATCCCATAGATTTCATTCTATTTTATGTGGAGGTAGATGTGTTATTACTCGAGATAAATGAATTTATGTGCTTTATCTTGTTACATATATTCTATAAATTTTATTCATATCCATTCAAAAGTAAAATTACGTTACATGTATAACCCATAGCACTTTTTGTATTATTTTTTTTAATAATTTTTATTGCAATATTGTATCTAACTATAGTTAAGTATTTTCATATACATCAATAACTACGATATCAAGCTCAATAAAACAACAAAGCACGGAATATATTTAATCACATTTAACTTCTCAAGCCACCTACGAACTAATCGTTCTTATATATAAATACAATTTAACATGGTTGTCTTAACATTTTTTATTCTATTTTACGAAAAAAAAATAAGTGTCATAAGGTACCAATGATTTACTTTCTGTAAAAATGGGAGACATTATTTTCTAGTCTTCATGTAACATTCATCAATTGATTCGACAAATTCTTTAATGCTTTTTCTATAAATATATTAGTATGCGTTTAATACAATACAATGACTAAAGTATTAAGTGTTTAAATAGGGTATTATTGGTAATCAGATATATGGCACACAACCACCTTCGGCGTGATTGACTCAATTACGTGGCGAATATAAGGTTTCACACACTTTTGGAGGGTTTCTGGAACACACCTCTCGAAGAAATTTACGAAAATAGATGGTCCCATTAGAGGCTCTTGACTGCCTCTCAGTCGAAAATCTGACTCTTTTCACCGAAAGTAGTGCAATAAATTCTTTACGTTAATCCTTTAACGCGGTAATCCGTATGAGGATGAAATTTCCCAGGGTTAGCGTATATCTGGAGAAATCACTTACTTTGAATGCGATGTCTCTTTCGTTGTGGTAATCTTTCTGATTGAAGTGGTTCTTGAGATGATGATGACTCTATCAATGTAGAACTTAATTTGGTTACAGGGATTCTTAAAATGAAATTTAGAGGAGTATAATTTTATTTTTTTGATAAACGCTGGGGCAAGTATGTTGAAGTCAAGGGATATTACGTAGAAAAATACTCATTGTTCTGTTTCGTTTTGTGGAAAGATCGCTAACTCCCATTGTTACATACATACATAAATACATACATGCATAGGTCTTTATTGTTTATATTGTATATATTTATATTGTTAGGACGAGAACTTTTCATCTTAGCCTTGCAAAGTTCATAGGAGTCAAATTGAGTAACTTTTTCTGACAAAATACTCTATAAATTCATAGAAAATATACCAATACAACAATTCATACTTATTTAAACTTCGATTATGGATGGAACAGAATTTATTATTCTAGCTACAAAAGACTGACTATGTAGGTAATAATAATTCATGATTAGGACTATATGGTGTCCTCTACTTCACATAACATGTTATTCAGTTCGATAGTTTTTCATATAAATATAAAATAAGGTTTACAATAAAACACATACACGCAGATGTTAAATTTAAACGCACAGTAAACCAAAGAACTGTCCAATGTTGTAATAGTTTGACTTGGAAAAATCTTCAAAAGAGTAATTCGTAATAAATCGAACAAAAAGAATCTAGATAATAAATAAGATTAGCATAAAAAATTGAAGTAAATTTTGAACTAACCTCGACAATTCTTGCAGATGAATATTCATTTGAACTTTTCTAGCACCACCTTCCATTAATCATAGATTAAACTCTCTGAAGCCAATTACTTTTTTCAACATTATGTTAATTACTTCTTACGCCGTTCATGTTAATCTTTCTGCTTTACACGGACATACTTTTTGCGTACGAGAGCTGAAAGACAATATCCATATAACGCATAAGAAAGTGCCGCATCAAGAGCAGATATTCTCGAGGTCTTTTTATTATCATGCTCTTTCTGGGAAAAGCAGCGTTGGGGGATTGCAAAGGGGTGTGTGCAGCAAATGGGCACGCGATATTCCTATTAAGAACACTCACTCGTTGACGGCCCCTTTCAACCGGAGAAATACTTAATATCCGATTCATAATCGGATCTGGAAATCCCGAAATGAAGTTTTTTATCTTTAGATTAAAAGGGATTTTTTTGCCGGAATTGGTAATATTTTACGAAAGAATCGTCTGAATAGAATGAGAGGTGCTACTAGGGTTCTTAAAAACAAGGTCACGGCCAAACGTGAAAATGAAGTCTTCTACGTCTATGGTCCCGCAGCCTTTAGTTTCCTCGCAAGTCCATTGTGACCAAGGATAAAATCTAGGAGTCACACTCGGAGAGCTAAAGGCAATTTGTGCATTGAGAACACGCAGAACCAGTTGTCCTTTCCACCAGGAAGATCATGGCCCCTATTTTATGGGATTCGGGCATTCTCCTTATTAATTTTAGCGAAACAAAGGAAGCCTTCTGGTATTGTGAGTCCCTGAAGAAGCTTTTTGGGTCATCGAGAACAAGGGATGAGGAATTTCGACCTCTCGTATGTGTTATCACCAGGCAACGCACGGCCTGACGTCCATCCTTCTGTTGTTGAACTTTTGAATCAGTTTGGTTGGGTTGTTCTGATCCATCTACCTTAGAGTCCAGACACAGCCTCTTCAGACTTCCATCTGTTCATGAAAATGAAGGAGAGATTAGCCCCAGGAGGTTTCGGAAGTAACGAAGTTAAAGAAGCTGTCTCCAACTGAGATAAACAAAATGAATACTTTAATAGAATAAGTCGAAGTATACGTTCAGGGTAGGGTTTTTGGTAAGATCGCTTCTGATTATAAATATTAACGTACCTTCTCTTCATTCGTTATATTTTTAATTGTATAATTATTTTGAGTTATATAGAAAAGTACCGAATCAATGACTTCGTTATTCAGTACATATTCAATATGTTGCCATTCAGTTATTTATTTGATTATTGTTGTTAGAGTTACGTTACGCATTCTGTTACGTATACTGTTACGTATTCAGTATGTTGCCATTCCACAAAGTAACGGTTGAACATATTGGTTTTATGTAGAAAAGTCTTATTTAAGTGTAAACGGATCAAATTCTAGGAACTTTTTCATTTATTCTACTCCAAAGTCATTATACGTGTCTAGGATTTCCGTTGGTGAATGTCTGTTTCCATCGTAAATGGATTGATTCTAATCCTAATGGAATCTGTTGGGGAATTTCAGAAACTCGTACAGTTGCTTTAAAAAAACATTTGCTCTCATCCAATACAGTCCTTCCTATTATCATGATTTTTCTATTGAATGGTGTTCATTATACAATATTGATATTATTATACATACAATTTTACCAGTATTACATATGGCTAACATCATATTTCACAAGGCATTAAAATTTTTATAGATAAAAACAATACGTATCTTAAACATCAGAATATAATTATGAATTTTTCACAGGTCATAATTTCCACTTCACTTAATCTTCTTTTATTAGATTTACCTTGAAAAATCTAATAATTTTTGTTTCGTTACTTACATATTTAATCACAAATTCAATGGTTAATCGGCTTGAATCTATAGATGATTGTCCAAATATTATCAGTGGATTCTTAGTCGATCATTTATTTGGGCATATAATTTTCGAACTCGATATATTACGCAATAGTATTTAATTATCAATTTTTTGAGTTATGTTCGATTTTTTATATTATTTCCTACAATCATATTTGAAAACTTAATAAAAGTATCGTAAAACATCAAAAAATGAGTACTTATGAAGCCTAATATTTTGTCTATTGTACCACCTTTTTAAACAAACTCAAGTGAACTTATTTAGCGTCAGTGCGAAAAAATAATTTATATCTACGAAAAGATGGTTTCAATGTCCTTAAAAATGTTCACGTAGGATACAAAAATAGAGTAATATCAAGGATGATATTCCAAATTCTATAGCATTAGTCCGGACTTTGTGGAAAGCTTACGATAAAAGAATTAAAAGAACTTAGTAATTTCCTCACCGAATTTTACTGCAGAAAATATACGTAGTTCCGTCTTTTAATTCTCAAGAGATCTTCGCCGATGACTACACTTCTTTTTTCTCAGAGCTCCTCCTTGGACGTAATTCCAGCTCAGCCCGAAAGGAACGTTTCAATGGAAGAAAATCCTCTGATGATAATCAAACTGCAATCAGCGCCCGACTTCAATCCGAATTAAAACGAAATCAATGGCGAATTCTATTCGATTCCCTTCCATCCACAGAATTCGACTCAAATTCGCTCATTTTTAGCTATGACCTCGATTTCTCGCTAAACGCTGAAATAATTTCGTACGAAAAGAAAATCCACGTTGCAACGGAAAATATTTATTTTTTTAAGGAGGAAAGGGTATTTATTCGTGGCCCCCGTTTATTTTTGCAGATTCTCCCCCTCTTTATCCCGAAACGGCCAAGTTTTTTTTATCAACCCGGCTCCTCTGGTTTCTTATCAAAGCCGCCGATCTGCCCCATTACTGCCATCCACAGTTGCCTCTGTTTATATGATTTATAAAGAAGAGATTTTCACATTTGTGGTTCCTCGAGCTAATTCGAAGATTTATTGCCTCTTGTTCTTGTCGGCTGATTAAATATCCTTTGATTCTTATAAAAACTCTAAGGGTGGGAACAGGGAAAACTATTTTTTGTCCGCTTTGATAATTTAATGGCGGTAAAAGTTCGTAATTATCGATATATAGAAATAAACATGAAATATAGGATAGAAATACTATGGATAGAGAAATTATAAATGGAAAAGTCTTGGATGGAGAAATAATAAAAAGAAAGATCGTTAATTGAAAAGAACAGAAAAAACCATAAATTGAGAAAATGGTAAAAATAAAATAAGTTCAAAAAGGGCTATGTTTATTTAAAGTTTGATCAATTAAGCTATATACTATTGATACTAAATTTAGATTAAATCATAAATAAGGTTAGGAGACATGAAGTAATTTCTCCCTAATTCTAATTCCTAATGTAAATACAAACACAAACTCAAAACTATTACGGAATTGTACTCTATGTAGTTCACCAATACACTTAAACGGCACCCATTCCATTGAGGCCTAGGTTAAAGCCAAACAAACTGAAAGACAAATTGGATTGTTACTTTTTATATAAAGTATCAACGGTTATTTCCTCAGCTCGTGGTTGTATTCGATGAGATTGTGCAAAATTTTGCTTACTCTGGATGCAAAAGCAATTCGCACAACTTCCTCGTTTTACCCTTTTCTTTCAGATCTCTGAGGAAGAAACTCAAACAGTCCAGAAAGAGAATTTAGGTCACCAGGATACATATACAGCCTCTGCCTTATTATTTTCAGGGAATTGGTCTTTCTCAAAACTTTCTGTACTTACCATATTTTCTAAAACTTTCTTGCATTTGTACACTAGGGAGTTTTTTTTTCCTTTGAAGATCCTTTTCGTTCTTTACTTTGAAGCAAAATTGCGCGTATTTTATGAAAAAGAAGAATATTTTTCAACGCATCTTATTTACGAATAATATTTTACATGTATTTTATATACACTCAAAAGCCTTAACCGGCTAGTTAATCAGTTAAGAGCTTAAGTCGTCAGAAATGAGAACTTAGAGTGATTAAGGATTAAAAACGCAATTATCTTGGAATGAATTGATGGCTGTTTTACTCTATTTTACTGTGAAAAAGTTAAGCGGCGTGAATTGATCTCTTGAGACGTTAGACGCCCTGAAGTCATAACTCAGCATCCAGCTTAAAATCAATGAAATATTCCCTTCAATATCTACGTATAAAGTTCGTTCGACTTTAAAATTCACAACCATTAATTTATTACTGGAAACTTTTAAGGTTTAATGAACAGTGTAATGTAATGAATAAGGTCGCTACAGTAAAATATTACAATTCATTATTATTTCTTACAATAGATCATGTTATACACTTAAATTGTTATCGCTCTAATTTCATTTTTCATAACATTCCCTTTAGCTGAATCAATTTGGATACACTCCAAGCCTATTACCGGAGTATGGCAGGGGTTGTGTATGCACCATACTTGTACTACTAACCCAAGCAATCACTCGCATGAATTGTTCTCAGATAAAACAACAGAATCTCACAGAGTCACACACATAGGTCAGCTCTTTTCAGCATCAATTTCGTTATTACTGACTAATAATATAATTCTTTTATGACGCTATCGAGAACATAAAAATATTTAAAATATCAACAGATGAAATGATGAGGGAATTTAATGAAAGTCTACGCATAATTTAATTACAAATGTAAAGGATACCTTTCTCACATTATGCATCTGATTAATTAACGTTTGAAGTTTTATTTTTCCTACAGCCGATGTTTTAACATAATGGAGCCCCATTTGATGTAGAGCCCGTGACAGATTTTTCAGAGTACGTTATTTTCGCAAAATATAATTTGATCGACGCATCCCTTTGTATCAAGATCGACAAAAAATGTTCATTAACTGATTAGAAAGCTCAAAACGTGTTTGGGAATAAAAGGAAGATGGTAATGTTAGAGGTTAATTGCCTCGGCCTCTCGTTAATTTTACAATGCGGATTATTTCCATGTCACGGGAGATTTAAGGCTGTAACGGTAATTGCATTAATCTAGATATAAAATATTTAAATAATAAGCAAATTGCTTCCTATATCCGTTTTCAGTTTAACGCAGTTCACTAAAGCGAATCATTTACACGAACCGCAGAAAGGCTACATTGTGTGTCGCTAATTATAATTTTAAGATAACCTAATTTCGCAGTGTTTGTTTATTAGTGATATTATTGATTGCTTTCGGTGCGAAATTCAATCATCGACGGCAAGATTAAATGATATGTTTACGGAGTGAAATATAGAGCATATTTAATGGATATCTCTTTGCTTTGAACGTGAGTAAGATTATTTTCGAGGGAATAATATGGAAATTAATTATCATAACGGAACTCATAAAGTCCAAAGGAGATTGAGTTGCGAATGAGGATGAGCGTATTTCAGAGTTTGTTTTGAGGTTTATCTGTTCAATGGAGTTTCGAAATGTTGCGATCTTTTTTGGAATACTATTACGAATTTTAGATGATATCGTCAATTTATTCTATACTATTTTTCTTGCAAATTAATATAAATATATTTTAAAATATTGCGATACATTACTTTCTTCTTTTTGAGCACACTGTAAAATGTACTACGAAGAATAGCTTATACGATAACTTGTTTTCTTTATATTTCAAATACATTATTCCCTTTATATACCAGAATGTATTTTATAATACATTTATGTTTGTTTATATCGCTCTAGGGTATATTTTAATTTTTTAGCAAACTAGCACGTAATAATCAAGTTCGAATTAGATAAACAAAAAACACCAAAGCTTTCACGAGTGTTTATTTTTAACAAGGCTACTTGTTTCGTAGATAAATAAAATATAAGATTGTGTAGGAAAGAAAGGTTTTTTGAGCATGGTATGGGGAATTGGTAATGGGAAAAACCATGGTAGTCAATGTAGAAGAATCAAAGAGGACCAGAATGGTAAGCTTCATAGTCGGGATCTTGCTATCTACTTTAATATCCTATGTAGCAGTAGAATACAATCGTCCGAGTGAAAGAGACATAATTAGATTTACGAACTTCACTGAAATACTGCGATGAATTTTAAAATTTTAGAACAAATTGAAACGGACGCTTACCAATCCTCATCAGTCTATTCCCAAGTAAAATCAATATTCACGGGCGTGACTTCGTGGCAAGCCATAATAAAATTATATACTTTGTAATTTTTCTCAGATTTTTTATATGAAAATCGGTTTTGTGTGAAACTCTTACATCATCAGTTTTTACCCATTCAGCACTCCCCACCTTCTATTCTTTTTATTGGCCAACTCCTTTTTTCCAATACCCTTCCTCAAAGTTGAGCTCGAGTAAGAGAAGAATAAAGTTGCTCAAGAATATGTATCGATACCATGATTAAATTGGCAGCCAACTTTCTTCTTTTTCTTATGGTTAAGTAGGGTATACTATAGTATTTAATTGAACAATAAGAACTAATCTGTATAGTAAATTATAATAATACTCGAATTTATCATGGGCGATAAAGGAGCTATGAAGTTCCCTCATACATCCAATGTCTCATACTGAAAATATACGAATGGAATACATTAAAAGTTTGAACATAAGAATCTTAAAATATATTTTTATAGAGAACGAGATTTCTTAGACTATATACGAGAAGTAACGTCCTAGTTCCAAACCTAGTACTTTTTAAGAAAATATTAATAGCAAGATTTGAATCCTTCCTTGATTCATTAAAGGACAAAATTGTGTTATTAATATACAAAACCTCATACCCAAATACGTTTAAACTTTTAAAAGGATAATTAGGTACTACTTATTGTCAAACAATTAATTATGGGAAATAAAAGAAGACTTCAAATAAGATTCCGAAGCTGATATTGAGCTATTATAACCTATTTAACATAAAACATAATTTAATTTTCGTGATTACGAATAGATCGAAGAGAAGTGAAAAATAGTGACTCGACTGGGACTCGAACCAATTCAATTCGCACAAACTCATCACGCTAACTTATTTCACCTTCCCTTAATCCTGTTATACTCCGCGGATAAAGGGAAACAGGAAAGGGTTCTCTTTATCAGATTTTTTTATTATCTCCGGTATATTTAATTTCCACTTTGGTCCCCTTTATTCCCAGCCGTCTCTTCTTTTCTCTCTTTGTCGCCATTTCCGATACTCGGTCGCCCGCTCTCTCCACTGTTTCGCTTCACCAAATACTCAACCGCCTCTTCCACATTTCATTTCTTTCGCTTTCACATACAGTTCAGCCAAAATGAATTGATATTCTTTAGTTCACTGGCTTTCGCTCCCAGCAATACTTCTCTATATTTGAAAGCATTCCACAGTCGTACAATACATGATCATTTAATCATTATGATGTAAGATTACTCATCGTATATATCGGTACATTTTTTAAAAATAGTTTTTTTCCATATTCAGTCCCAGAGGGACAATTCAATACGACCCGGGACTCGAACCCAGGACCCCCACTCTCCTATATTGTGAAACTTAATGCTTTCTTGTTATCACCATCAATAATTAGGGTAAGAAATGGAAGATGTACGTTACCAATTATAGAAAACGATGTTTTTTCATAATTTTACGGATCCAAACCCAGAAAGTTAAGTTTCTAGATTTATTTCTTTTGAAGATTGTACCTAGATGGATATATTATATGTGTATATATAATGTAGGTCATGAAGTTTTTCATCGTGCAAACTTGTAATTCTCTCATATACTATGCTCTATTTATAATGACGTAAGTTCTAAAAAAGAAAGATTCAACTATGCAATAACTATCGTTGATTACTTGAAAATATTTGCTTGAAAATTTAAGCCCGAGTTCCTAATTAGAGTAAATATTTTGGTATCCTAAGATATTAACCATCGTTATCCTTGTTAAAGCATCTAATTACATTTGATCCAAGCTCCCAAATTTCTTTTAAACATCTCCGACTTTGGATATAATTTACGTAATCATAATAAATTAAATTCTAAGAATATCATAGCATTGGGTCTATGCCATGATGTTCTTAGATAACCTAAATATTACGCTTGAGAATTAAAAATATTTTTTGCGACAACGGTCGGTTATTTCAGTAGGCGGAATTTTGCTCCACGTTTTTCTTTGGAGAGAAATATTCCATCCTTTCAAGATTCTACGCCGCATGGTAATCAAGACTGTTTGGAAAAACAGCATTCCTCAACTGCCTTAGTCATTTAAAGCCATTAAGATGGCTGGAAAATAGCTAGAAATAAAAGATAAGGTACTTCTTCTTGTCTTTCCTTTTCTAAACGCGGAATTTCTGAATTATTTTATCTTAGAACTTCGCAATCAGTTTTCGTAAGAAAGCTCCTTGGAAATTAACTCCCGTAAAGTTATCCCAGAATACGATGTTGATTCCCACGTACGGTATTCTTCGAATCCAGATTTACGCGATTTTTACATCTTTCTTGAGCTTCCCTCAGGCTTCATATCGACCCGTTTTCCCTTAATCGAATAGCAACTTGGTAACTCAATCTGCTTTCTGAATAACTTGTTCCAAGTTAGTTGCTTCCAACATCACAACGTCTAATATTGTATTTTTTGCCATGGAAACTTTCAGCGTGCTGGGATATGAATTATTTTCGTATCACAATAACCCACTTCCATGTACTGAAGAGGAAATGGGCGTAGTCGCAAATCATTTTCATGTGATCAAATTATTGTCCCAATATGAGAAACTATTTTCCGCCGTAATGTATTTTGAAATATTTGAACAAAGAAAGATAAAGGAGTTTGTTGCTACGTCTATATTTTTTGTTCTTAGTTTGGATAAAAACCATACGATGATTTAGGAAATAAAACTAATCCGATGACAGGTAAATGTTTTATTTCCTGATTGCTATACTACAACGTAGAAAAATTTGTATGTGATTTTTATAACTATGAATATGACATTCTACATTTCTGCCAGAGATACGATAAGTTTTTTAGGACATTTATAATATATATATTTTCCATTCTTTTAATTGAAAACTTCAATCCCAGGAAAGCAATAATTCAGGAAGATGAGTTTCATAATAATTGCGCGACAAAATATTTTACAACAGCTCTATTTATATCAACAAAAGGTTAATAGAATAATTATAATTGTGGAAAAAATTTCTTTCGTATTCAAAACAATGTTTCCATAAATATATACCGATAGATATAATGTGTAAGTAATAAATTCATAGGTAAAATATGGCTCTATGTTAATACTTTCATGAATATATAAAAGAATATATAAACATTATATTCATAAATATATTAGCTCGAAATAAATTCCGATGAAATCTCGTTTTCAGAAGTTAAACACATGCTGAGATTAATCTGATAGCAGTGCAAAAGATGAGGAAAGAAAGCTTAATAAACTTTGGGGAATCAATATAGCAAAGTGATTTCATATAAGACAGTAACTTTCTTAGCATCTCGAAGACTCTCACAGCATTTCTCAGAAACTAGAATCTTGTAGACACTCTGGGAATATCTCTAAGGTTGATATTTATCATTTTCTATAATGAAAGATACGAGAACAATATTTAGTAAAATCTAATTGAATATGTGTAGACTCCATTACATTCTAGAATATCAAATAAACTTCTATAAGAAACTTATGAATTTTAGCTCATATCTAGTATAAACTTTATAACTCCGTCTCATTACATTATAATGCATGTATACTTCACTGATTTCTAATTTGATGACTAGGGCTTTTTGACAAAATATAATAATTAAGGCTTCGGCTGATGTTATTACAGTTAATCAGAAATAATTATTAATACATAATCGATTCAAATTATGTTAGTTATTTATAAAAAGTGAATTATTAGGCAACAAATATCGATGTAGCTGTATGGTGTATTTAAGCTAAGGCTACAGCAGATTCTGAGACTCAAGCCCATGTATTAGGAACTCTCTGATGAAAATGCACTTATAAAAAAGTGGCTGAATTGAGTCATTTATGACGTTAATTGAGGTAATTAACAATGAAAAATCCTCATTTTGCCACTACACGATCAGTAAACTACACCAAACATATCACTGTCACTTGCAAGATGTACCACATCGTATAGTGGTCGAACATTGCGTTACTGTAATCCCGCGATGCGCTTAACAGACTTTCCAATACAGAACTGGAGTTTGGGACAGTTCAATGTCGTTTCCATGTAATCTGGAACGCTATTTCTCACAATTTCCATCCAATGGTAGTTAAAATTAATTATGAAATCTAATTAAATTGCTATTTTCTTATTCCTTTTAACTGTTAGTTTGCTGATTTTAGAAATAATAGTTTGATTTATTCATCCCATCGGTGACGATTGTAGGAGTGACGTAAAACTTTGAACGATTGTAGGAGTTTGTATCGATGTTATACAGAAAATATCCCCGTTTGACCTACTTTAAGTATTGTTATATCGATTATCCTGGTATATTCTTAGCGTTACAATTTCAACCACCCTCTGTGCACGATGAACCCGAAGAAAGTTATTAAAGGAAATATTTAGGTAAATACTTCCTTTAATAGTAAATAGTTCCGTAATTTATGTAAAATTCAGCGTAAATCATCTTCTCACTGTATTCTACACTTCAACACTACATGATCAGTAACATCTTCACGAAACACATCACTGTCACTTGCATGATATAAGGTATCGCACACCGGTTGAACATTGTTTCCTCTAACCCTGCGATGGTTATGCACTCAGCACAATCTCCAAGGCAGAACTGATGTTTGGGACAGCCTGACGTCATATCAAAGTCTCTACTTTCGACTAAGAGCATCTGTTATCTCTCGTGTTAATTGTCCATTACGGGCTGTAAGGAAAAGTTGATCCAAATTGCTACTTGCGTATGCTGCAGAATATCTTAATAATGTCTTAATTGGAATCGTAAATAAAATATAATATTTACGCATGGTTTTGTTTACTTTAAATTTGTCTTAAAATAGTGTCGAAATTAGTTGAAATTAAGTTCATTTGGGTGATGGAATTTGTAAAGAGTAAAATTATTCGACTTCGATTTAACCAGAAAACATATTCTTATAAAAATTTCTTAAAACTTATCTTCTTCTCCGAGATTATGACCATAGAAAGTGAAATAAGGGAATTGTAGTAGGTTATCGATGGAGGAAGAACGATTCCTTTGTTAAAGACTTAAAGAGCATGTCTTTGATAAGTAAATCCCTTAAGAAATCACTTTTATCTAAAGTATCTAAACAGATATGTTGTTGAGCGAACCATGAATTCGTTCTTCTATAAATCTGAAAATAATTATTTCAAACAATGAAATATTTTTCGAAGAACCTAGAAGTGCAATGTGTTTCACTCAATGAACAGATGCACGCTTTCTTATACTGAGTAAAAATCAAAAATATTCCCTTATATTAAAAGTATTACACTTAATTTAAAATGTTTTTCCTTTTAAAGTATTTTAACATTTCGTTAACCAAAAAGTGATATCTATTATGTCCAAGCAAATTTTCGTAAAATTTATACGAAAACCCAATTAAAGTCCTTCATTCAAATTATTTATGATGAAACTGCTATTCTAATCGTATTTTATTTTTCGAGTACGGATAATAAGTCCATAAACTTTTAATATAAAAATGAAATTTGCAATAAATTAATCTCCCTACGGAACGCAACAATTTTTGGAATCATTCAGAATAAAATAGAATAAGTAGGATAAAAATGGGAATGAGGATATGTAGCTAGATGATATGAAATGAGTCATTACTTTAGAACTTAATTAAAACCTTTGCCAATTATGACTTTGTTCGTATGCTGTCTGTTATAATTCTACGTAAAACACATTAAAATTGCCAGATTTACGACATCGCTCTATACATTAAGCTTTTGCGGATATTCTTATAAATATATTTATGGCCATAAACGTTTTTCTTCATTAACATTAAATTTATCTTGATAATAACCCAAGCATACTTTAACCTTGATTGTTGCTTCGTAGAAAAGCGTATTAAAAACAACGCCTGTGTTTATCAAAGGAGAAAATTAAGGATTGTTTGTTTTATAAATAAACCGCTTTCGCATATAGTTCGGTAATGTTTTGAAGTAATAAAAGGATTCATTCCTTCTATATGGCCCTTAAAAAAAATGAAGTACTTCCTCTATTTCCCTACATATAATATATCTCTCATATTTTGTTGTTCCGACCTCGAATAAAGAACGGAACGTCAACGCAGCGAGATGTTCCGTAAGCGAGGATTGGCGCTGTAGCAGATTATCATCAACATGCTGTTTTTATAGGGCTCGTTGTGAAAGCAAATGGAAGACGGTGATATGGGGTCTAACGGAGACGAAAGCTATTGGACTATTCAAAACAGATCCGCGCCTTCGCACACAGCCATCCACCTTGGGGTACTTCCTTGAGAGAGGGGGCTGGCTGCCATCCAAGACTCGAATTGGGAAGGTCGAGTGATCTCTCAAGGCGTCTCACTCTTTTGTCTTCGGCTCTCTTCATCATCCCTTCTTAATCTACGATCTCTTAGTACGAGGAGACCTTTTTTCCGAAGGCATGATTTTGTCAGACGGTTTCTAGGAATTATTTAATTAAGGAGAATTAAATTCGTTCGGGTCCGCATTGTGTTATTGACGCGGGCATAAATCACGGGGAATTAATCTCGTCATTTAGAAAGGTTACTGTTCTATGGGAATTGAATTACGTATGCTTAAATAAGGTATATGTTTATGTGTGCGTTTGTTTTATTTGGTTCCGTTGTGAGTTGCTATGGGACCAGTTGGTAAACAGTCAATGTTTAGTATATATTCAATCATAGTTGAATGATTATAAATAGAGCTTAAATATTTCTAGATATGAGTGGATTATTTCAGAGTAAAATAAATACCTTTGATAAGGATAAACTCGTTTTAATCTTGTTTTCGTTATTTGGAAGTTTTAGAAAATATACATTCAATCGTAGTTAAATAAATGCGAAGAGAGCTTCCACATTTATAGATATAAATAGATTATTCTAGAGTAAAATATGTACTTTTCACGATGGAAAGTTCTCAAAATGTTGTGTTTGTTATAGGGAAGTATGAGTAAAGATTAAATAGCTGAAAACGGTTATATTTATCTGCTGTATGATTTTAATGAAAATATTGCTACTGTATTTTAGTACGTAAATCGAAGTTTAACATGGAAAATTTACTCAATTTAGGAACTTAAAAAAACCTTAGGTTAAAAATATCGTGTACATACATATATCCATAAAATACCCAATTATATAACTGTACAATATATAAATTTAATTCCCTCCTTCGTACATATATATGTAGTAAGATATCATCTGTAGAAACATGTAATTCATTCCGACAATGAAACTCTTTTAACTCGAAGATGAAATCTGGGAAGAAAATTGAAAGGAATCAGCCGAGCGAAAACATTGCTTAATGGGCCTCCGGGGCAGAAAATTAAACCGCCACACTTTTACCAACGGTGCACATAAATTAATCAGTCGTCTGGCGCAGATATTTTAGGCCGTAGGAACCAGTTTATAGCTGGAGGGAGTATTCCTCCGTTGGCGAATGCAGCTGAGGAGAGAAAAAAAAACAACTCGGTATCGGTCGGATGACCTTGATGTAAAATATCTTGGATTTTGGAGGCCAAATTCATTTTTGAAATTCATCAGCCGGGAGTCTAGGCCAATTAGCTGGGGAATGTGCAGCAGATATAAGGAAATTTAGGAGTCGAGAACATGACATTTTCATCCATTAGCCTTCCTCTCTAAAAATGAGGTCAGAGGTCACGTTTAGATGGGTTTGATAATTTTTGAGTTGCACTAGAATTTATTTGAATTTTAATGACGCGCATCTTCTAAAATAGGAATGATAGAAATAATTTGTAAGTTATCAATGAAAAACGCTTTTACTTCCATCAAATAACATTGTTGATTTGGGATTGTTGCCTTAAAAAATGAACGAAGTAATGATAAATGTTGAATTAGGATTAGCTTCAAAATACGGTTGCTACGATGACTATTTTTGTTGATATTTATTGAAATTGCGATTCATTGACATGATATCACTTTATATATTAATAATGTATAAATATATTGTGATATATCAATAATCATAAAGATATAAGAATATTTCTCTGGATTTGGATCAATATCCATTGCTCCAAGTCTTAAATACTTCATCAAAATACAAAAATACTGGTTCAGTATTTTTATTTCTCATAGGTTAAGGAGCATTTATTATTTTTTCCATTAGAAATGGGAGGGTGTTGAAAGATAATCAACTTTTTCTTTATTCCATTCAAATTTTTGTTAAGTTTGCCATATTATTCTGTCTGTTTTAGGAACCGTTCACCAATTATTAGTAGTTGTTCTATCTATTACTCGTATGGCCTAAATCTATTTTCCCAATCAGTTAGCTTTTTTTTTAAGTCTTCTTCATACATTTTTTCTTGTTTTATGGTTTTTGAACCAATGTTTTGTTAAACATCTAGACACGATTCCTCTTTCGAAGGCCTTGCATGCCATTGCGTTATCAATATCACATTTTGGTGTCTCTAAATTCTTCAAACCTTTCCATCCTTTCATTATTTTCCTAATTACTTCGGTTACTACTTAGTTAGATTTTTCTGTCTCTGGTTCAAGTAGGTTCGCTTTACAATCTATATGCAGTTTCTTCTTCAACTTCTTTGACTTCATGAGGGTATTCATCTCTTAGATTTGAGAACCTTTTCTTCAATTCCAATGGAAATAAATATCTCGTAATCATCTACCTTTTAAACACATCTCATTTTTGTAGCATGAAATCTACTTCTTACGTTCTTTTCCTATGATTTGATTCTTAATCTCAGCATTTCGTTTTTCACTCCCAGTATTTAGATCATTTCTGCTGCACAGGATATTCTGGAGTCCTTCTTAACAAGGTTGAACCTGAGTTTCACTTCACATCCTTTACACCCCTTCACCTCTAATACGCTAAAGGGAACGTACGCGTATGTTAATGTCTAAATGCTCGTATATATACGTATATTGTTATTAGTAAAAAACTATACGAAAGCTAGCTATAGAATCTTTCCACTGACTATCCAGACATAAAATATGAATAATCTTTATTAGATTATCGTTACGCACTCATCCAGATATGTTAAGAAAGTTTTACGACCGAGCTAATTGCCTGATTGGGCTAATAATAACCTTTGCTCAAAGTTTGAATCCTAGAACTTTTTTAATATAGCGATTACCGTTGGGGCGTATTCGAATCACAATTAAGTCTCTCTATCGAAATGTTCCAGGGGAGGCTTGACTGGAAGTCGTCCATCCCTTTACAACTCCTTGATATCTCAATTCCACGGTACAGGTGTGAAAGCGTTCCCTAAGGATAAGGATAGGGTCACGGCAATAAAGATGGAGAGATAAAGGGATCAGCGATGGAAAACGGGATTTGGTCGCGAGGCGGGTATCAGATTTAATTAAATTTCCCTTCCACAGGACCCCAATATCTCACTTCAAAATCTTTCTCAAGGGACGAATTCGTAATATGCTTTTGATACTTCTAAAACGCGTTCTCACTCACTTCTCTCATATCTGCGGCCCTTTGGTTCATTTTTCATACCTAATTTAGAGCATCTGTTCCCCTTTTGACGAAGAGCCATTCGTAAAAATCTATATTTAAAAAAATATTATTTCATTCGGGGTTGATGATTCAACCCGACTTAATTAATAGTTGAGGGTGAAAATGGGAATTTTTGATAGATATCATGCTTGATGTCTAAATTGAATCACTGATAACCGAGTGTATGTATATATATATATATATATATATATATATATGTTATTAAAGAGTGAAAATAATAAAGCCCTAAGATTCAGTTCCCTAGAAGATGAGGCTGAAAAAAAAACTTGATGAAAATTGTATCATAGAATTATATTATTATTCTGTCTTGAGTACACTACAGCATAAACAACTGTTAAATATTTATCACAAGGTGAATTAAACAGACCTCGATATACCTCCAGTTAGGCTCAGAGACTTTAACGATAGCGCAGATCAGAGTAATTCATTCATAAGTAGATACCTTAAATTAGAGCTAATAGAATATTTTTTCTTTGTTAATGGCGTATCTATGTATATGGGTACTTGATGGTTGTAGGATGCATGTATGCAGTGTCTTGAAAATTTGAAAAAATTGTACAAGTATCCTTTACATTCCTTAATATTAATATCCTTGTGCGATGAGTTAAATTTTCATTTCTATATCGGTATTTATTAAAGTAAAATTGAACATCTTTAAAGAAGAACTTCTCCTTCAATTTTCAGTATGCAAATACTCATTGTTTTTTCCACAATTGTTAGCTTCTCATCCAAGTCTCAGAAATACTAACTTCTAATTTAATCACTAGCTTCTTTCCGGATCTGAAATCACTCTTCTAACAGTTGAAATTAGGATGAATCTTCCATCTCTTGAATTCTCTCCGCTTAAAATTCTTTCCACGTCCACTTTTCACAAACTGTACATCTCATCTTCCACTCATATCACTTCCTCTACCCTTAATCCTTACCTTCTTTTCTGGGATCTCTGTTCCTAAATTCTTTTTCTCCCATTCTAATTTATTCACTCCCAGACTTTTATAGCATCTACGTAACCCTCCCTACGTAAACTCACTAGTTCATTTCGTCTCTGCTTTATTTTATCTTTCGTTTCCTTATCTTTCCAATTCCCTCCTCCATGCTCTTCAGCTATAAGTAACTTCACTTAGGATTTGATAACCCTCTCGATAGATTCTCTTCCGGTTAACGAGTACTTCCGCAGCGCACTGCTACCTTCAATTTTTTCCGTCTTCTCAAGCTTCCGGCCATCACCGCCGCAGCGCCACCAATGTTCCGGTGCGGATCACTACTTCCGCCTGATTAGGTGCCTCATGCCTCAATTGGCTTCGTTATTACACTTCATTAGTGCGCTATCAACACCACCTTTGAAGATCTTTCTTTACAGTGGCTGCCTTCATGAGCACCTATAGTGTTGGAGCTACCGTGTGGAGAAGCATCATTTTGCTCATAATAAGTAACCTCGACGTGGCGATGTAGTGGTTGGCATACGTGCGCAGAAAGCAACCTTGGTTCAAGTCCCGGTTATTATGCTTTTATCATTTTTGTTCAACTTGGTATTCTAGTCGCACAACTGATTGTGTTAAGGTACTTCAACTTTTCTTATCCCCGAATTTCTCGTCTGCAGGTCGCCAACTTCAACCAATTAGGCTACCATGCGAAAGAATTCAGACGCACTGTTCATGGATACGTAAATAGCACAGGCGTAATTCTGCGAAATTGTAATTTTCTAATTCTCTTCCGCTAACCATCTCTCAGGCATCTCGTTACCTATTTAATTCCGCATTTAACGGATCTCTACGCAGATGAGTTTTACCCGTTCGCTTTATAGCAGAATGCACTGATGATTTTGATCCCTTTCCGATAAACGAACTAGCGATCCTCACGTAATTCTCTCAAGGCTTCTATCCTATTTTAATAGGATTTAAGTACCTCGTAAAGTCTATCTTACAAATGATGGGTGCACAGTGATGAGAATTTTCGATAAGGGGTCTACAGTTTCCATCCATATTACGCCCGGGTCTCCTAAGGGTAAATAATTATTTTGCAGTGGAAAATAAAACAGAACATTTCCATCGATCCGTGTGATGTTCACCTTGTAAAAGGATGATTAAAAGACTTAATGAATGGAGAATTCGGAATTTAATTTAAACTCTTTAATAACATGGAAATATATATTTTTTAAAACTCATATTCATTAATTTTAATAAGAATATTTTTGGAATTAATTCCCGAATCGATTTTCAAGCTTGAAGTTAATTAATCACGATTTTTGAAAAAGCGTGTTCATTGTCAGGAACTCATAATAATATAATTCTATCATTATTTCTATCTAATCTATGATTCAGAAATTAGTAGATAAATTAAACGTCATTGATGGAAACAAAGGTTAAACATTGACCAATCAATCAACAAAATGTCCTTACACGAATTAAATTCGATATAGTAATATTATCATTACTTCCATATTGTTGGATTATTATTTAATAATCATAGGTTTTACTTCGGACTTTTATCTAGCAGTTATTTTGAGCTTTATTTGGGTTTTCACGAAAGTAAAGTCTTTTATGTGCATTAGCCATAACAAACCAGCAAAGTTTTTTTTATCTCATTTGTATGAAAATGTAAAATACGTTATAAAATAATTTTCTCACGTCGATTTTTATAAAATCTATATCTAGATTTCTTACGATTTATGAACAGGAGTAGTTATGTATCGTTAAATATATTCATTTATAAACTGAAAAATAAGTTTGGATGCCCAAAACATTGTGCAAATAGCTATTCCTTATTAGCTTAAAAATCATATTCCGTTTAAATTTATAACTAATAATTTAAAAATAAACGAACGAGAACTACTATTCACGGAATATTATTGCACTTCTTTTGATTATTATAAATCTTAAAAGTTCCCATGATTCCTAGCGTTGTACTTTTTAATTTCTTTACGTTGAAATTCGTCATAAACTTTTCAAAGAGCGAGGATTTGATTTCAGTTTAATTAACAGGAAAATTCCTAGTTGTTGTATTTTTTTCACGGCTATGACAATTTCCTCTGCGAAATGCGTTTGAGAATCGCCTTTAAAAAAGTAGCTCCGTTTCAAAGTCCTTTGCGTCGTTTCCAAGCTAGAATTATTGCGCACTCCCCAAGGCGATCTTTCCTTCCCATAATTCATCTGCACCAGAATCGAATTTTACATTATTCGTAGCTTAACTGGCTTCTCCTGTACACGGGAAATATTCCCGCTTCTTATATCAACTTTCAGAAAGGGAGCACTTATCCCCATTATCTTATGAGGCAAAAAGTACGTCGAGAGTAAAATAAATAAGAACCTAGCAACGGTGTTGCTTCGACATGCAAAGAGATTTCCCACTTGATAAAAGTAAAATTTCCTGCACTCCTGAAGATTTAATCTTTTCCGAGTAATTCGCAACTAAAGTCTTCGGAAACCGAGTCGTAACGAGTAAAAAAGACTGTGGGTAATGTTTAAAGTTTTTTACGTTAAAATAAAGTCAATCTAAAACTGAATGCGTGAATTACATCTGATCTTATTTTTATTTGATCCATTTATATTAAATAAAGATATAAATTCTGATTAAATCTTGCCACGATTAAACTCAGCTATTAAAGTTAATTGGAATTTCTCCAAAATTAAGCTTAATGAATATATAAAATATAAAAGACCATTTTTTGTGTTCTTTGTTTGTTTTTTTTTCTATTTCACTGCAGAGTTGTATTTTCATATTTCAAGAAATGTAAAATAAATAAAAATGTAAAAAAAGTGACGATTGTGAAGGGAATAATCTTCTCTTACGTTTGATGGAATGCTCAAATCATAATATTTATAATTTTGGAAAAGAAATATGCTAGTAGTTTATAAATCTCAAAATTCTATTTAAATATCCTTGAGATTGATAAATACTATTTAAATATCTGAGATAACTTTGAAATTATGTTAATTCAGACCTGTGTGATCGAAACTACGGTTTTATTGTCTTAAATGTTATTAAATTATTAATTTTTTCTTTGTTCTCTGAATCTACTTGTATTTTTAAATGCCTGCATTCATAGGAAACGTTTCGGATGATCACGAATCCAGTAAATCCAATCCACTAAATTTTGCAAAATAAATTGAAAAATAAACTCCATTTATGTTAACCAATTAATGAACTTACAAGTGAAAATTTCTTAAAGTTAATCGGGTGTTTATTTTTTGTTCGGCTTATATTTTGTTACTGATGATTTCTGTTAAGGCTTTCATCCAAATCACACATTTGTAAAATATCCTGCGGGAAGCATAATCAGAACTTACGTTCTCTGAATTCTTTCTTATTTATCAATATGCGGTTAAAACAAGTATTATCAAGTCTGAATATTTATGAAAATAATCGTTTATGTTAAATTTTTAATAAGATAATAATGCTTCCATTTAGGGCTTTCCACTTTTCTAACTTACTACTCCTACACCATTAATGACGTATTTTTATGTGCTTAAAATAAATGCTATAAGAAGTAACGGGGGATATTTTAAATTTCTATTTAATTTTTGTGTTCCCATTTTAGCTAGCTTAATACACGCAAAATTTACGAGTATAAAGAAAATAAAGTTCATCAAGATCCAAAAGTTCATTAAAATTCGAAAGAACATGCGGGACAAAACAATGAGCCCGATTCCTACAAAATCATTAATACTCCATTAAGATTTGCCCCGTTGTTTCTCATTTCTAATATAAAATCTGCTCTGCAGAGTAGAGAATTTACTGCGAAGAAACGGTGTCACATGATGCTTGAGATAAGTACGTTGAATAGAACCCAGACGTTCAAAGGATGCGAGTTGTATTCCAAAACTTCGCGATCCGTTTGTGGATTACGTCTAATCTTGCGTGACTTAAGAATTGTGTCCCCTTTCTTAATCCTTTAAGCTGCATTTGAATCTCTTTGTATCGCACTTGCTCCCCTTCCATCTCGTACTCCTTTCTACCGGTTCCTCTCACGATCCAAGACGCAGAAACTATAGGATGTTTTGGGTCATAAATCAACTAATCCCACACGAAATATTTCGCAGCGTTTCGAGTGTAATAATTATCAAGAGCGCAGAGGAAGTGCTTGAATTTTAAAATCTCCTGTCATCCTTTCTAAAAGCCCACAGATTGCGAATACTTTTGACATCAGCGTACGCTATAAATTTTCCTTGTCGGAGAGAAATCGATCTTTTTAAATGCAATTTTAATCTTGGCGCGCGATAATGTTCCCCAGTACGTATTTGCATAACCGAATGCAAATCTGAATTTATATCTCGGATCCTGCTCAACATCGCTATTTTCTCCTTTGGGAAAATGAGCACACGAAGTTCATTTGTAATTCTCCACGCCGGGCGTCCTAGGGGTATTTAAATCAAGAGCACAGCGGACGGCTGTACCATTTGTAGATTTTATGATATTTACCATGCTTTCAGAGCGGGAAATAATTATTTTAGTCGGAGATGAAGAGTTATGTATACGCTCATAATTCGATGCAATAAAATTCGCGTATGTTCGTGGCGTTCAAAATTTAGCTGCAAAATAGTTAATGAACTTTTTATACAACCGACTATTTTGAAATTTATTTTACTCTGTTCGCTTATCAACTCTGTAATTCCGTTATAATGCACCGATTTGTTACAAAATGGATGCCTTATTTTATTTATTTATTTATAATACGTTGCTATTTGGTCGTTGGACCAGGTGGCAACGGTGAATGTTAACGTTTAAAGTATTACAGTTAAAGAACAATTATTCAGCTTTTTTACTACTGTCCTAGACTACTTTAAGTTGATCATAAATAATTTGTAATTGTATGCTGAAAATAGTAATAATTTAATTATCAAAGTATTCAATAATTTAAAATGGAGTAATCTATACGTCTTGACGTATTCTTTTATTATTTTATCAATTTTTGGTGGTAGTCTAATCTATATTTTGAGTTACATTTAAGAGGAAATGTTCACTAAAACACTACGCATTCGAAAGATTACGTAAACTAACGCAAAATCCCCTCCCATTATAAATCGCATAGAAAAGGAATAACAGTCCATGGAATTCGTTCTCTATTCTCGAGATATAATGTCAAGTACTGTACGCTTTCTGAAAAACACCTTTGTAGCCGTCTAAGTCATTATTTTTCTAGTTACGAGATCCTTTCGCGATAAAAAGAAATACTCAGGGTCTGTTCAGCAGTTATGCTCGGATTTCTTTGTTTCTTTCGTTCGCGAATAACTTACGATCCCCGCCTTCATTGGGTAGAGTTTCCTACCTCTCGTTCGATCAGTGTTTGCCTTGACCTCGTTTCCCATGATCTTGAAATTCACCGTTAATGACCATTTTGCAGAACATTCAAGGAGCATGTTCCCTAACTCATTCGGATTTTTCATACCGTTTACGTGTTCCTATATTTACTTTTTAAAATTGGAGAATTTTTTTATAACTCCGCTGGGAAATCATCTCCAGTTTTATGAAATCAATTTCCAAAGCTGTATTTTGGTTTAGGATACGTAAAATGAAGTGAGCACTTCCGTCCTAGGTTTAGATTAAACGAAAAAGATATCCTATTGTTGAAATTTTATATATATTATGCTGTAGTTTTAAAGTACTTAGAGACTGACTATAAAATCTATGGCTGTTAAAGTTTTGAACACTTTCAAACTAAGTTTTCAAGTTATCATAGCATAATATGACACATTCGTTACACTTTTTCTATCCATTCTGATACGCAATTTTATGCTCTTCTGTATTTTTATACTTTATTTTAAATATTACTTGCTTAAGATATTTTTATTTCCATATCAATTTGCTCTTCCCAAAAAGTGTATGAACAATGTCCAATAACAAACATAAACAATAATTAAAATTTTTTTAAAGCTGATACCTCCTTTGGAAAAATTTCATTTCATAGTAATAAAATAAAGTTCTTCTTATAATGAATTCAGTTTAAATTCAAAACATTTCATTCGTTCCTCATTAATTAATAAGAAGTTCTATAATAAGGATAGAGAAACATAATTTTGAAACAGACATTCTGAGATTACAATTAACATCAGGGAACTACAAATAATATTGTAAGATTCGAAGATAGAATTATAAATAGTTCATTGAAAAAGTTTGTTAAATAATTGATGCGTAAGTATAGTAGGTCATAAAATTTATCGTATTCTGACTTCGAAAGAGATTCTGAAGAGTGTAATAAAAACACTGTATATACTTTAACACCATTTATACTACATATTTATACTAATGTTGTGGAAGTACACAATGTAGAAGTACACATTCTACTCTTCACTGTGCTTTTATTCTACTCTTCATAATAGGTAGGGATTTTCATCATTTTCCGTAGTATCTCACGACCATAATTTGTAAGCCTATAGCGGTAGTGATGTCTTTGCACTAACCGCTGCTCCTTTTTTATGAGAGGCAGCCAGAAATACGTGCCTATTAAGGAAGATGTCTGTGTAATCGTGGTATGAGTATGTGTACAATCATCGGGTGAGTGCTAGGTCGTTAATTTGATCGCTCGTGCGGCGGTCTCAAACGGTGTTACGGTGATCGATACCACAGAAGCATGGCCCTGTGGTGAAAATACCCTTCGTTTGTTTTGGGTACGTGGATAACACACAATAACACAGCACATAATGAGTAACCAATTGGCCTTTAGGAACTTAGTGTACGAAAGTACCAATTTATCATTATAATTTACAAGAAGATGGAACAGTTGGGCTATATGATACTGCTATACATGGCAGGATCCCAGGGTCTGCTCCCTTGCAGTTTAGCTCTTCTTATTATGGCCTTTTAATTTTTGATTCATTAAAGATTCTACTTTTCTGGATTCCTCTATTTCCAGTAGCTTTTCATTATTACTACATAATTCATATGATGCATATTTTTTAGTAATAAACAAAGCTCTTATTCATTTTCAATCCTCTATCCTATATGAATTCCGGACGTTCGATAAACTTTGGAAATAGATCGTTCATAGTTGTCATATTCTCATTAAATTTTTTTAAATTCACTTTTAAATTTTTTTCAAAATATTCTTCTATTCTCAAAACCATTTCCCATATTCAACATTTGATTAAAATAAGTAAAATGAGTAAAATCAGTTAATAATTTATAATAACTAATGCATAATAAATATATTCGTCTTTATTCGATCAGGGTGGACTTTAGTCTGTCATGACCACACATTTAACCCCTACAAATACACACGCAATCCCAGATCGGAAAATTTCCGATTTTCCTGGACTCGAACCTGGGACCTCGAATCTTTACTCGAAACATATTAAATACAATAATTCATGCTAATTATAAATGTAATTTAATGTTATTAACTCATAAAAAATAAATATAATAATAGTCTAATGCACTTCTATATAGATGATGTCACGAAACTAAGCAGAGATCAGATATTTTATATAATCAATATATTACCCTTTTTCACAATTTTGTATCCTCCACTGAAATTAATTAGAGCATCCTGTTTTCATCTTCACGATCAGTATACAAAGCCGACCATACTACTAGCATATTCTGAAAACCTTTTGTTCCCATTTGATTAAATAGCGTTTCACAAAGTTTCATCATATCAGCTTGAGTTTAATCGATTTACACCAGGTTCATTGAGTTAATATTGTGGAAGGAAAGCACTAGGGAACCTCGGCGTTAAATGGATTCTACTTGCATATTTTTTAGAATGATATTACCATCAACTCGTCCATTTTGTTTGACCTACATCAACTTCATTCCCCCAAAGTAAACTAACAAGCGATTTAAGTGATGAAGAAAATTCTGATATTCTTCTTTTAAGTTTGCTTATGAGACATTCCATAAGTATTAATATTCATGGCCTTAGATTTCACTTCTGAGATTAGATACGCAGGAGATTACTTAGCAGTAGAGAATACTCTCTAAGAAATTCAGCATCCTTAAGTTGATCTCTTCAGCTGAATCCTTTTACATAGTATGAATTTTACGTGAAAATGCCTGTATTGAATCTTTTACATCTATTATTTTCATTACTCATTTAATTTTGCATATAATGCAATGAATAATAATTTATCCTTTGATAATTACGTAGAAATTATTCTGAATTAAAAAATCTAACGTAATATTTGCTTCCTATTTCAAAAGCAAGATAATTCTGTTGAGTTTATAAAGTAAATTTCTTTATTTTCCTTTCCTAGAAACTTTTTCGATTAATTTACTATGGATCCTTAATAAACTAATTTTCGCCCGCCAATCATGACTTTATTTGGATTAAATCTGGTTAGTTAGTAGCAGGATTTTATTAGCGTTACCGTCTGTTTCTTTCTGCATTTTAACTTTTTTTTCAAATTAGGTTTATAAGCAAGAAGTCGGCTGTCGGGTTCAAATTCCAGGGGAAAAAGTTTTCTCTCCTTTATTGCTACTCTCAGCAGTAAGTTGGAGACTTCAAGTTCTCTATGGAACCCAGATTTTCCTATATCTGATGATATGGCTTCATTCTCCTAAGGTTTTGAATCACTCATCACTAATGATTATTGATTATCGAACGAATCAATGGCGTTCAAGTATTTACTCTTACTTACGTACTCGTGATCACTCCGGTAATATACAAGAAGATAAAATATTGTATAGAATTCTAAAAGCTTAAAAAACTATTATTGTAAAATAAATCGTAAGCGTATGCAGTTACACATTTAATCAATAATTAAAAACAGAGACAAAGAGTGTGTTTTCTAGATCATTGATCACCTGATATGACCGGTCGTATTTTGGTTAAAATTATTAAGCATTAAATATTTTTCTTTAAATTTTTATCCTTTCTATAGATTAATATCTATTGATATCTATTTTAAAATCCAATTTATTTATTTTATATTACGAGTATCAAATGTTATTGAAACGGAATAATCAAAACCTTTTCATTAATTCTATTTTTAAATAATAAATTTCTGATATTTTTGATAGGTCATAAACATGACTAGTACATGTAATGAGCCCACTATTAATTTTATTTTACGGATATTATTGAGTTAGTCCAGTGTTTCCACATTCAAGTTTTCCTGATTTTAATCCGGCGATGACATACTTTCAACTCTTTTTGCTCAGTACTTTATCTTTTTTACTTCAATGTTCACGGATAAGAATTTTAACGAAAACATTTTACTAGGGACATAGACTCTATTTAAGGCTTCCTGATTTCATTTAATGGACATCAAACTGTAATAGCCTCTTCCATATCTCCTTCAAGGTAGTTTAAAGTTTGAATTGTAATAATCCATTTATTTCCATTTTGCCCCGAAATAGGGAACATAACTCTCTCTTCGGGAACTATTTGGAAAAGCAAACATTTCGTGGACGAATAAAAATATCATCTCATTATTTACCTCTGTATTCCGTTGCCATCGTTACGAAATAGGTTACGTGAAATATTCCTTTTAACGTCCTTACCGAGAGTTCGTTGCCTCTATCTGCCATCCACAGGGCAATTTAAAGTTTCAAACAGCAAAAGATGAAATGGATAGTGGAGCACGACCCAACTGCCCCGAGCCAACCACTCACTTTTACGTTGAATCTTCCCTTAGTCTAGTTTACTAACTCAGAGATGCCGTTTATGCTTTCCCAGACAAATTCGCTGGTAGCGGAGATTTTATTTTACGTCCTTATTTACTTATTCTTTTCCCAGGATCCGTGTGTCCTATTTATATTTAATTTTAGAAAGTATATATTTTATATCCGATGTGTTCAAGGAAATCTATTTTATCGTAATCGAAAGTCGTCGAACGGTTCATTTTATAAGGTCGGAAAATCGTGTTATACAATCGCAAACTCCGGAATATATCTTTTATGAAATCTAGTTTATATTTTTTCCATAATGGAAATACAAGAGGGAACAACTACCTACTCATTGAAAATCACATAAAGGAAAGACTATTTTATAATAAATACTTATAAGTTATTTTTAAAATGTTGTTGAATGTATTCACGTAAGGACTTCCACTTCTGCACGATATTCCTTTTTCATCATTTACAGTATTGATCCCTTAATAAATACCCCTTCCTTACTACTAACTCACTAAATCAATTCAGCACATATTAACGAGAAAGGCTGAAAACAGCAGTCTATCTATGCTAAACAAAGGAATATTTCCCTTCATCAAGTTCTGATAAACATTATAATCTTTCGTTTCTAAAGTTTCAAGTTATATGTCCAGTTCTTTAATATCTTTTCCAAACATAATCTGTCTGTGCTGGTCAGATTTTATATCTTTTGAAGGGCTTTTAATAATCATCTCATAGGGAAACGTTTTTATGTATTGTAATGGATTAAACGATTTAACTTTTATCTTAATTTATTAAAGAATATTTATATAAGAGCGATGATCGTATGAGTTATGGAAGCATCAGCTGGAGCTAATAAATGAATATTGCATTGAAAATTAAATATTATTAACGTATAGTAGGCAATGATAGTGATTGATATACATAATAATTCATAAGTTTTCATAGATTAAACGTAAAGATTCCTGGGAAACCTTTAATATCTATTTTTTCCTCTCACTGGGATAACTGGTAGGAATAGAAATGCGTAGCGAGAAATTAGTATCCTCATTGGAATAAATTTCCAAGTTAGAACGCCCGTGAAAAGAATCGTGGCATATTTAAGAACGAATCTAAGTTCCATCAATCTTAAGGAGACAGAAAGAATCATGCATTATGCGGCAGAATTTTTAAAGACAGCATTCACGTGTAGAAAATGAGAAACAGAAGTCAAAAAGTAAATGAAATTCCTAAAATATGATAAACAGGTTGGCATATTTCGCTGCAGTTTTTGTGATCGGAGGAGATATCCTTTTGTCGTCGCTGATATTTTGATGAATTGCTCTCTTTGGGGAGCGCTACTTTGAATCTTCGCTGAGTAAGATATATAGCTCCGTGCCTAAGCAGATTAAGACATCGCACCAAGATGGAATATAAATTGCAATTTAGCGGTGAGCGAACCACCGAACAGTGATTGCAAAAGCGGATTATTGGCGGAGCTGACGTCTAACTTTCGTTCCATTAAATTTTGAAAGGTTAAAAAAATAATTATTGACAGATTCGTGAAACTTCATTTCTCATTAAGTGCTCCCGCGCAAGATTTCGCGAACTTTGAGGATAAGATTTTTTCTACGAAAGAAAATAAAAGAAGTGTATCGATAAATAGATCCAAAATTTCGAGCTAAACTTTCGGGAAGGTGCCACTTTCAAATTTATAAATATAATACAAAATAAAAAACCTACCCAACCGTAAGAAATTGCCAAGTTTTACGTTCTTATATGGCTGTTCATAAGTGCAAGCTTTCCGATACCTATTTTAAACACGATTGATTAAGACCAAATTCTTTTTCTCACTTATAATCCATCGGTACATATAGTTTACTAATGCACAAATAATATTAAACTTCGTGGCTTAATTATAAAAAAGGATCGTCTCTTCTGAGACAATAGATATATAAAAATTTATACATAGTATATTTCATGTATCATAAATGTTTACTAAAGCCTATAGAATCAAAAAGGATAATACTTGAGTCATTAAAAAGGTGATGAGTTGATGAGATGAGTGATGACCCATCCAATTGTAGGAACATATTATTAATACGTTGGCCTAAAATATAGATTGTTAAAAAGAATTTCTATGACATATATTTAATGAAACTTTCCTAAAATTGTAACCTAGTTTTAAAAAATAGGATAATTTGTCGTAAAACCTTGAAGAATTCATAATAGTTACAGTAAGTTAAAATAATTCATAATAGAATTCATAATTCAAAATAGTACATATAGTGTTTTTTTATATTTCTCTCCCTTTCGTAACATTTATTCGTACATTTTTGCATTAGGTACTTTTAAGAACATTATTTTTAATGTATTCAGTTTTAATCATAAATATTAAATTATCCTTCTGAATGTACATGGAATATATATTTATATATATGCGCGTCAATGGACTATACATTTCCTTGATGGAACCTTACATGGATAACCTTATATATAATGAATTATTCCTTACTTTGACTCGATAAGGATGAGTGACATGAATCGACATGTCCTACACAATGTATTTTCGACATGACATTCTAAGCACGATGCTATTTTCTATGTGACATTTGCTGAATATCCTCTATTTGTTCCCATGACAGCATTCAAAACCAAAGGTCACATACATTTTTCAATTTATCATGCATTGGGGATCATTTTAACAAGCTACGCTGAACTAGCGATTATTCTACGAGCTTTCGATACGCCGCATATAAGGATTTGAACATTCCTCGAAGTAAAAAGCTTAATTATATCGAAAGACTTTAGAAAGTAGTTCAGAAGAAGGCGAGATTCGTGAAAGGAAGGGTGCGTCGAGGGAGAATTGTGAATTATCGATAGGGAGTGGAAAGAATGGTATTCTCTTAGAGAGAAAAAGTGTTTTCCATAGGGTTTTATGAGGGAGACACGATCTCTACTGTTATCTTTGGCACTTTCTGGAGCTAAAGGTTTCACTGTCCCATTGCCACAGATTGTTCTCAAGACAGGAATATAGTTGGAAAGGAGAAAAATTGGAGTGGAAGGGCGTGGTGGCGAAATCTCTGTAAAACGTATCGATTTAGTTATCGAATGGAATAATTAATCGAATTTGATGGTTATATTATACATGTGAATGAAATAATAGTGATAATAAAGAAGATAATTTAAGAAATTAGCAAAAGGATAATTGTTTATGAATAATATCTAATATTATTTATAATATATTACTGGTTTAAGAAGAGTAATTAATACGTTGATCTTGAAAATATTCAATAAAGTAATAGAGTTATGGTAAGGGAAGAGCAATTCAAATTAAGAGAATTTAAAGTATCATCAACGCAATGAAAATCAACATTAATGGGATTTTATCTATTATTTTTGAATCTATATCGTTCTTAAGGATAAGTTAATATTAAAATAGTTCTTTACAGACATGTAGGATATAGAATATTGTTCTATAAATTAGAATCCAGATAGGCGTGAACTGATTTTTCACTTCTTTTTGGGGAAAAATTAATCATGTTTCCGCTTGTTTCCCTTATCTTAATCCTCTTCTACCGAAAATCTGTAATATATCGAACATATTCAGTACTCAATCAATTAAGTCATAATTCCATTTTATCTACATCAATTCTGAAAACATTTTTTTCTGGTACGTTGCTGTATTTGAAGGTTTTTGTGTATATTTTTTCCTTAAAAAATCTATGTTAAGGTTGAACAGAAGTGAAAAAGTTATTTTTCCTAAAATTCTATACAGTTTTTGTTAAAACAAAACACGTACTATGCTATTAAAACATGTAGCTATTTCTAATCTACCGTAGTATCATTTTAAATATTGCTACTTTTAACATGTTACGCAAAATATATCATTATTATTAAATTTAAAATATTTCACAATGCAAGAGTTTGAGCGGCGAGATTCTTGTCGACTGTATCATAAATCTGGAATTATTACGATATCAACGTATCTCCTAAATGTTAATGGTGATTTTATAGACAGCACATCTTCCTCTTACCTCGTAGTTCCCTTACTTTCACTTCCCGCCCCTTCGAAATCGACTAAATTCGCCGTTCTCTTCTTCCTTGATTCGCTCCTACTCATCTTTGTTGAATACCACGTTCTTATTATATTGTCTAAGAGCTCCATAGAGAGAACTGAATTATAGAAAGATATCTTTTATTCAAAAGCCAATCCCAGCTGAGTGTTTCGCATTGAAAAAGACTCCCGAAAACTGGTTTTGTTTTTGTCTTCAGAATAGGATTTTCCTTCCCATTAAATCCGCAGATGCTTATGTGCGTATTGGAATCGAGTTTGTAAAAAAAAATTGCTTCCTCGTCTCCGGAAAGATCAAATGGTCTGCGAAGGTGTCGTTTCTGAAGCTGATACGAGGAACCAAAAAGCTCTCTGTAATGAGGTTAAAACCCCGTGTAAGGAAAATGCTTCGTTATCCCGCACAAAAGAGAACGTTTTGAAGCAACTTTTGGTTTTATTCGACGAGAAATAAAAGCTCTATGAATCGTGCTAACGGTCCATATTATTGGAGGAGAAAGTGGCGTGGGCACTGTAAGGAGGAAATTGGCAGGAGTGGGCACCGTGAATATAAAATCCCAATACTCAACTTAGTATGCGATAGTCCATTCCTTAACTCCGCTGTTTATATTCTTCATAATACTTAGGAACGCTCAGAATAATCTCGTATTGCATTCGTACGAACTCACTTTTCTTTAATGTATCCTTGCCCTAAGGAATTTTACCCTGTAATATATGCCTTGTGAGATGCCATATCCTTAAGTACCTTTAGCAGTGGTTGGTAGCACGATATGGAGCCTTACTCACGTAGAACCAATTGAGTGGCTTTGACGAAGTGGAGTAGTGACTAACACAGCTAACCTAAAATTGGGGTACCTCAGCTCGAGCCCACCTTTTGTCTGAATAGCGTCAGGTACCGGATTTTCCGTCTAAAAGCAGAATAAATTTCTCTTTCATACTTAAGATACGTGTTTTATGGATGCGGGATTTATGTTTGATGGTTACGGCCAAGTATCAATAACATTCGGACATTTTATGCGGTTATAAAACACCACCACCGCCATTCAATCTTGGAGAGTTATTCCTGCCGGTCCTTTGTCTTCTCCACAGCAGGTGTACTGAAGGGTCAAAGGCCGTCACAACACGGGTCACGCGATCCAAAACCTGCGGTGGAAATTATCAGATCCCTTTTCTTAGTCTTGGTCACGCACTACTACTACTAACACACGCTAATGCAGTTTAGCTGCAACCTTTCGTTGGTTAATTGAGTGGAATTAAATGAAAAAGGAGCAAAAAATGAAACTCGTCAGAGATAATGCGTTATATATCTTAAAATTCAATCATTTTTGAGCCATATAACGAACATTAAACCATAATTTTACCGTAATTACGGAACATTATGACGTGGTAATACTATACTACAATAATAGTGTCGATAGACGTATACTATATACTACAGTAAGTATGAGACGTATGCTGTACTTAAATAATGGTGTTAACTCCAACCATTGGGAAACCTTCTCATACTTGGTGAAAAACTTCCGATGAATAGTATGTACTCGTCTTATAATGAAACTAAAAATATAATTTATATTAATTATTAATTAAAACAATTATAATTCTATGATATAATAAAATATAGAATAAAATAATGATTACAATTCAAATTTTATTCATGAAGAAGGTTTTTAACTTGTTTTTCCCCTCTTAAATATAAGGATACTTCATAAAAGATTTCTAAAATAACAGATTTTATACAATTATATAAATACACATCTGTTCAGTTTTAAGCCTAAGTTTCTTGATTTATCGGAAAATATGCCACGAAGTAAGATTTTGAGAGTTTAAAAAATAGCTTTAAATTACTCGTCGGCGAATTTTTGGTGTCGTGTACGAATCGTGCCAAATAACTTACTTCCAAATACGTCAAGAACGATATGGATTGAGGAGTATTATTCCAAATTCTAATTTAGCCGAGCGAACGAATTACTCTCGTACACCCACAATTGATGAGCGAAAGAAGAAGTTTTCGAGTGACCGATAGAATTCGATTAGGGCTCGAGGCTGCGGGAGAGAAAAGAGAAATCAAAGGCAGAGGTTAAACTAGCGACCCTACTCACATATGACACATTATTAAGACTTGAAAAATTAGGGGCACCCTCAAAATATGCTTCTGGCGATTCCGTCAAAAGCCATTTCTCCACTTATTCGATTGGAACGAATTACCTCTATCAGTTAAGGGAATCCGGGTGCTTTTGAGAAACGTCTTCCGTTGAACGGTAAACATCGTACCGATTCATAACCCGTGGGATTCTAGCCAAAGGGCTCGCTTTTGTTTGTAAAAAGTCACGACCTGCGATATTTATTTAGCAATAATTTCCATCGTTACATTGACATAGAGGGAGATTAACGAAAAAGCCGAAGTCTTTTGTTTCATTTTTGATGGAGAACATTTTAAAAGGTATATCGTTTATTATTTTTGAAGGGCATCATTAATTTTCAACCACGATATCTAATATATATTAAACCACGATACAACATGTGTAGTACAAAGATATAAAATTTGAGTTTATATGATTTTGGATAACGATTTCTTTCGTACAGTAAAAGCTGCTTATTCATATTTATGAGTTTGGACTGGTGATTTAATTATGTTATTTATTTAGCTAGATATCTAAATAAGAGAGATATCTAAAAGTATGTTTATAAAATGTTTTTCTCTACATGTGTATGAAAGTTACATATTATATGATACGACTTTATGTATCATTCTCGTAGATATATTTCTCTTTTTCATTTAAACAGTAGAAACTAATTAAGAAAAAGCAGTTACTTAGTCTTCCATGGAATTTAAATTTAATTACTATGTTAAAGACAATTAATTACGATTAATGACTATATCACACCACATTAAATTACTAACTAAACCATGTAGAAAATTTTTGTCGAGTACCTCAAAAAATAAGAAATAATTACTCTTTAAACGAGAATAAAACTTTTAACTTCTTGTGCCGAAAAGTGACTAATAAAAAGGCTCAAAACTCTATTTTGAACTTTTTAAGCCGTTCGTTTTCTTCATGAGTTCTCCAAACACTCGTAAAACAGGTACTATCGAGTTCAAACGAGTTTGTAAAAAGGGTCGTACAATTTGTCGTATTTTAAAGGTTACCAGAGGAAATAGTTGAAATGGCTTTTCCCTGTCATAGCAAAGAATCCGAGGGCACTTGATCGTTTAGTACTCTATATTTACATACGCTTCGTTCGCGGCAAAATACAGAGTATCCAGAGAATTTCTCGCAGAAGATAACTACGACAGCTTCGCTCGTAAACCAAAGCTTAGAGGTGAAAGCCTTCAAAAACCCCAGAGCCGATTTTTTGCCGGTTGCCATGGAGTGGGGAATATTAAAATGTTGGGGAAGCCGAAAAAAAAACCCTTTTTCCACCGCATTGTGAATCTCATTCTTAATGCATGCTGCCAATCTGCGTACGACACTCCGTCCGCAAACTGCACTCCCCACTCGTCTCCCGAAACCACGATGACCTCTCCAGTTTGCATGTTCTGCGCGCCGTAGCTTTCTACTGTTTGTCCTCACGGAAGTTGATGATGCCCTGAGATGGATGTTCTGAGTCGAAATTGAAAGCCATGTTTGATTTCCTGAAAAAGGAAGGGCGATCTTGAATTAATTCGATCCTGAATGACCATCAGTCCATAGCGGACTCGAGGGCTTTCGTGATGTAATAGGAAAAAATCTGTGTCCGAAAGAATTTTGCAGATTTAATCGCACTTAGGGAAATTGCTTATGGATACGAATTTATTATTTGGATCCATTTATATAAATTGGAATGCATCCTTCTGGTACATCGAGCTATTGGCTACTCACTGCTTTGAATTTGAGATATAGATATCTACTTCCAAGTACACTTTCTCGATGTTATAAATTACTTCACCAATTATCATTTATAACATCTTTAGAAGCATATCCTAATTTTGAATATTATTAAATGACCTTATTAATGAATGGTAATTAAATATCTTAAACAGTAATATAAACTTAAAAGGAGTACTTATCCTTATCGCTGTACAGTACAAATAAACCTATAAACCATGTCTGTTAATGTAAAGAGGTTGAATAGAAGTAAAATATATACTTTCCCCTGCTTTAGTTTTACCTGCATAGAACGTGGGAGACCTGGGTTCAAGTCCAATTCAATTTACTGTCTTTCACTTCATTTACCAGTAGTATTCAATTTGTACGAACTCTTTAAGCGAAGTTATGTACACCTAACCTCCACACTCCCCGTTTAATGCGTCCTTATGTTAATTAGTAATGAGCGGTCCCCGTGATTATAGACTATATGCAGTACTTGTAAGTATAGCTGGTGGCGGAGTTTCAGGCGCATGTGCAGTCGGTTGCATATACTCCCGGGGTAGACTGCCTAGGTAAAGATACATTTCCTATTAGCAATTAATTTGTGATATGAAATAGACGTTAATGAGAAATTGTGAGTGTGAACATTCTTTGAATTTATACAAAGAAATTCCATTTATTCGAGAATATAGACGCTAAAGCTTATATCACGCTTGAGAATACTTTTCTCTATAACCCTTCCACACTTCTTTTTCTTAGAGCAACTATTCCAATTTAATTCATAATTTTAAATTTTCCACGAGACCTCATTACATATTTTAAATATATTATCGAAAGGAAATTAGTAATCGTAAGAGGAAAGGTAAGCAATACCATTAAAAAATAGGAATCCACTTCGAAGAGTTGACAATATAGATCAGACACGTATAGACCACGTACAATTTAACCTTATATGATATAACTATTATTCAACAAGAAAGTTAATGTAGTAAGTTATAATGCAACACAATTTCGTATTGAGACCCTTTCCTGTCACATTTTAAGCAATAACAACTCTATCTCGTTGTCCTAAAAACGATGAAAAACAATGAATGAAAATTAAATTCGATTAGATCATAGATACAATTTTGGTCGAAGAAGAATAAACTTTTAAATAAGGCGATATATATATTTTCTTACCTAAATAAATACCAAAGTCTGGTTTTGGATTCCTTTTGACACGCCATCTCCCCACGCAAGTTCCGTCCCAAACACCTCCCACTTTTCTACCTGAGCTAGCGCTCGGTCCCCTCAATTCAGCAACTTCCCTCAAACCCTCTTTAATTAGTTATTTCTCCTTCAGGAGGCGTAATGAAGAGGGCGGTTTGATGAAGGCACCGGACACGCAAAAGGGTTAAAAAGAGGGTTGCAGAAGGAATGGAGGATAGACGTCTAATTAGAGGAATCGCCACACCCTCCCACGATACCAGTCTTGACCCGTCCTTATGCATTAATTCGCCACCACTCATCTTTAACACTTTCAAAGCTCTCCGAGTCGCCCTAACTTTATCATTTGCGTGGTCCTGAAGACGACTCAGGACCTCTCTGACGGAATCTGGCCACGATCCTCGCATTAAAATTTCATGAAGCTTTACGTTAAGAAATATATGCACCTCACAATCAACCGTTCCTCCACCAATTTATGGGCTTAAATGTTTGATGTCGGCTCCGGCCGTCCGTGGGGCTGGCAGACGAGTTTAGGTATGAAGTAAGGGTCTGTTGTAGACTTGCTTAATATTACAAAACGATTGCAAAAAGTGACTTTTGGGAGAGTTTGGTATAGGGCGATTCGTCTCTACGCACAGTTTTAGGTGTTTACCTGCTCTAAGGCCATGGACAACGTGGGTGTTTTCGTTTCCGTGGATGTTTTGCGAGGGTAAATTAAAACTTAATCTGCGAAAATAGCTAATTGAATCTTCTTGCGCGCACCTTTTACGGTTTCTAGAGTTGGTTAGTGTAAACAATGTGGGCCATTGATCAAACATGTTTTAACACTAGAACAGCGGAAGGTGTCCTCAGGACACCTCGCCCATGAAAAAAACGCACCATTTTTGTAATTTGTATCATAGAAAAAAATCGTTTCGTGACTTTTAATAATTTAATATTCTGCGTATTTCTACCAAGTTTTATAATTATTGGATAATTTTCATAGGAGATCCTTCCACATACCCCCTAGAACAGCGGAGGTGTCCTCAGGACACCTACGTAATATTAACTATTATTTCTTATGATAAAACCTTCATTGTTTTATATTAGAAGCTCTTACGAATGTTCTTTGAGATAATATTTCTTTTTGCTATTATTTTGTCCCCGTTCTCTAAAATTTATTAATTATATTGTTTTGTATAAAAATTTGAGGTAGCAATTCTAATGATGATTTGGGTTGGAAACATTTTGCCTTATATTTTCTAATATTTCCATTTATAAGATACGTTTCCCATTTCTATTTTCGCAATTGACTTATTTGTCTTATATCTTTTTGTGACACTCACTCATTGAATATTGCCACGCTTGCCACAATCCCGGTACAAAAGTGACGGTGAATGATCAGCTTTTTCCCAGAAAGTGTAGATGTCTATTCACACAATTTATTCTTGATAAACCTGATAAATATGTACTTAAGTTTCGGTTAGTAGTGGATTTTAATTCCAAATATGCATAGAATAGATTTCCATAAGTTATCGAGTTGGAGGATAGGCCATCTTCCTGAACCATGTGGTCATGACCTTGATGGGACCTTTCCTATATAAAAGGAATTAACCTAATGACCGATAATTATTTTAAATTAAAGAAACTATAAAAAAGGCTGAAGAAAGCAGGTATTTTTTATCTGGAACATAGAACAAATTGTGATGAGAGTCGCTGGAGTTGAAAACCAGCAAAAATCTGCAGTGAATTCCGATGTTGTCGAAAAATGAAGAATAATCCTTGTTTATAAAATTAAACCGAATAAACATGTTCTTCTCTCGATTTAGATGCTTTCTAATGTCGTATTTGACAGTATTAGTAAAAGAAAATCAGACGCGGTGACGTACCATAATTGTACAAAAAGCGGCGCAGTGGACCAAATGGCGCGTAGGCACACGGTGAGACAGACTCACAACGTTGCCTAATGCATTCTTTTTACATAAAAACTTATCTAGCACAAGTCAATGTATAGGTTATTTGCAAGCAGAAAAGAGGTCGCCAAATAACCAGATATAGATTCTTGCAACGAATCGCAGATAAACAAAGTAAAACCTAAGCTGTCTAAAGAGATCTCAAAAAGGACCTAAGTAAACACTAGATGCACGAGACATCATCCAATGAAGCCACCGATATCTGTTCAAAAGAAAATACAAGTGAAATATAGCATCAGATAAGTGTAAGAAGTGTAAGGAATAGGTTAATAGAAAATGTAACATCAAGAACATTTATGTATTAGCTTCGTGGAAGGATTCCGTGGAGTAATTATTTCGTGACAGCATCATTGTGCTAAAAAAGAAAAATTAATGTAATTGCGTATGCAAATAACATTTAAGGTCCAGTTTGTGTCTTACACCTTATTTCTAGTCTTTTTGTTGTGAAATAAAATCAAAGGAAGGTACGTGAAGCGGTAAAGTTTTATTACGCGAGTTTATTTTTTCTTGTACCCCATGAAAATTGTTGATAAAATCGGGTAATTTTCAAAAGTTATTCAAGCAAATAATTATTTTATCTCGAAAAGGCTTAATATTAATTTATTCATATAATTTATTTCTGGCTTTACTGTTCTGTATATTTTTATATCGGAAAATGCGTCTCATGAAATTGATTGAACACAACAACAATTTCTATATTAAATATGTAGCAACTATTTACCTCATGATCTGCCGATAAATAAGTACCCATACTTAGTTATTAATTTTTAAGCTTATAAGGAAAGACTAGAAATTTAAATACGACTGCCTCATTCAATTTAAAAGAAGCGCAAGTGTAGGTGTCCTGAGGACACCTTCCGCTGTTCTAGGGGGGTGTCCGCTTCCCGCTGTTCTAGTGTTAAAGTGTAAGTAATTATTAATACACAGTACCGAAGTCTTAGAGATGCACAGTAATTGAACTATAGGTTCAAATCAGTTACTTTGTTAGATAATCGTGCCTTATGAGATATTTATTATAAATTACTGTACACAGACGGTATCATATAGTTAATATTAGATAAAGTATTGTATGTAATATAAAGTATTATGAGCGTTGAACATCTGATTGCTATGTGCCGGCATACAATATCTGTATAATCAGTTGTATAATTATGTTTGCAGCATTTATTTTTATAGGTATTAATTATCCTGTTTATTGCTTCAAATCTTAATTTAAATAATTAAATTGCTATCAAAATCCAATATCTTCGCCACGACAGTAAGATATCACTTCTTGATTAAATAAATACAAAGAACTTAAACACGTTACCACAATATGTTCAACAGACGGACTATATTTGGTATAATAAAGACCTAAAGACTATATTTAGATGCATAGCAGTATCATCAGGTACTATAAACAGAGAAAATTCAACGATTCTAGGGAATACTATATATAGAATATTAACCAGTGGTAACGTGTTAATGTGTTCTGAATTACTTTCAAATAACATATTGTTCTTTTATAATCGAATACACATTATATTGTTACAATAAAATAATATATTTGTCACACTTTTCTCCGTAAAGCATTACCGTAGATACCGTACTGTTATTGTCATCAATTTTATTTCAAATATGCCGATTAAATACAAATTACATTTAAAATTATTAATAATTTACAGTTTTAACTAATTTATATAAATCTCGAACCCAGACGCTCAACCTCATCGTAAACAGGATCGGCAGGAACATTCATTCCGAGAGACCGCCCCGTGATCCCTTTAAACACGCCGCACTCGTAAATAAAAGTGACGATCGTGTAGATGCACTTTAAAAAACGAGGAAGTCTCCCCTCTAATTCATGAGGCCATAGAATTCCTGCTCTTATCTTATGAATGGCCCTTCATCACTTATTCACGCGCATTTCTTGATTCGATCCCTCTTCGTCAGGAACCCCCTCCAGTTCACCGTCAAATCCACGCCGTTTACGCGACTCCCGTTTCTTTTCATCTTCTTCTTCTCTCTCGTCTCTTGGAATCCATTAAAAAAGGCGGGGAATTTTTTAAGGGATGAGTTAGACTCATGTTTTGAGTGAATGCAAAAATTAGATGCTTTATTCTACTATGCTGGAGAGTAAATAGTAGCTGCAAGGTTGACTGTGTCGAGATGTTGACGATTATAGGCGTAGAGGTATCTTTCGTTACGAAGGCTTAGAAGCTACGTATTATGTTATATTTATAATTTCACCTCTTTTTGGTTTACTCGAAGTTTAATTTTGGCTAATCCTCCCCATACAAAAATTTCTATAAAATTGCTTCAGTATCTTTATGAAAATATGTACAAATTAACATACACTTTTCTCATTTTATTTTAATGCATTAGTTTTTTTAATACCTCAAGAGAGCTTTCAAAGCTTGACTTTCAGCTTTGATTAGGTTTCTTTCTCAAATTATTTTTTAATCTTTGGTTTAAAGGAAGGCTCTACTTTTAACGACTGCAGTTTTCATTAATTCAGTTCCATAAAGTTATGCATTTAAATTTGTGAGATTATGAAAAAAAATTTGTGTTATATTGTTGATTTCAGATAGGTACACAACGATCAAATTTGAAATACTATAACTGGAAAATTACATCTAATAAGCGTTTAATAAATTAAAATAAAATTTCATATGATATAATTTAATTGAATATACTTTGAAACAGTATTTGGGAACATATAGCTAATTTCAGAAATAGTAGTCTTAGTAAATGTATATTGTTACAGCCCTGATTGAGTAACCGCCGGGTAAAAATAAAAAGCAATACAAATTGTGGGATAAACTATGTTCAAAATGACTGAGACTCTAACCCAGGTCACTTACCACTGACGCCATGCGGGATAGCATACCTTCCAGGAAAGAGGAGGACCTGGGTTCGAGTCCCACAAGAATATAAAATTTTTCACTTCCATTTCATCAAGTTTTCCAGTCTCATGTATTGATGGGGTAAGGTTGATTCGCCTTTTATCCTTACTTTTATAAAAGAGTGAATGAGAATAAGGAAAAATCGAAGTAAAATGATTCAGAATTTTTCGTTTTGCAAAGAGTACAAACATCGCATTGTTCGAAAGTCTTCCTCAGCAGAAGTTTTCTCCACGGGCGAAAAAACCACTCGCATTTCTCGAATATGGCACCGACAATTGGAATAAAAAATAGAAAAGCAAGGGAAACAACGAGGAAGGCTAAAAAAAATGGGAATTTATAATGCGAGATAGAACAGACAGCGAGGCATAATGTTGATCTTCTTCCTTTTTTTGCTGCATTCTTGCAGAAGAGATGCCCACTCAGTCTAGCATTAAATTTCAATGAAAAGCAAATGGAGACAGTGCGAGGACAACCTTTTGGTTTGTTACGTCTTTCTCTCGTATCCCTTGCCCGAGTGTAGTTTGTCTAGTATGACGTCATCCGAGTAATTGGTCGATGAATAAATGATAGTCTAACTCTCGGTACCTCAGTTCGGGTCAATTTGTGAGCATTTTTTATTGCGTCTGTCTTTCTGTTTAAGGAGAACCTCCCATGGAGTTCCCTTCGTCGATAAATCTTTTATTCTTAACGTGCCCTGACTGATTTCTCGAATCGAAATCCAGGTCATTCTCTGTCATCTAAAAGAGATTTAAATATGAGAGGGAGGAGTGGGCTACGAAGCTCTATAAGCGAAGTATCTTTGAAGATCTTTCATTGCTCAAAATGGTATCAGCTTAATTTAAAAGAGCTTTTATTATTTTATTTTTTTATATTCGGAATTGTAATCATCTAAATTTGCTGATGGATTGAAAATGACTGATGGATATGGTGTTACAACTAAATAAAATGATATTTAACGCAAATATTTCGAAATGTACTTATAGTTTGTTTTAAAAAAGGTTTATCAAATTAAGCACCGTGAACTAGAATAAAGTATTCAAACGTAAAATGGATTTTATATCTATATTTTTCAACTATAATACCTGTCACCAATTACTTTTTAAAGATGGTATAAACGAGTTCAAATTCCCTTTTCCCTAATTGTATCGCTGACATCCTCTTTTAAGTAATCAATAAACAATGTAAATATCAATTTTTAAAATATCTAGAATCAGAAATTTAGAACATACCACAATGGATGTAAAATGTTTTAATCTATCATTAAGAGCTTTTCCGAATTACGTATGTATATTAAACAGTGAAATATCGAAATTATTACACGAAAATAATATCAAAACGCACCAATAAAAATTTATTATTAACTCATATTAAAATAACTATACCAATTATACTTATAATTTACCCATTTTTCCATCATTTTCCCAACTGATACTCATTAAAAATCAAACATGATATTTCCACGAAAAATCTCATTCATTTCTATGATAGTTATCTTTTCTTTCCATCGGAAGATATACATAATATAATAACTTTTCATTAATGTAACCTCATTGGTGGAAATTGCTAATGACGTAAGAACTTTTCCGCTACATTAATGGTCTTTAATACTTAGTGATGAATGTAGAACGTTTGGAACCAAATACGTGAGGAAGCTAAAGAGAGTCTCTAAATGGAGGTTTTTTTGTGTCATCACCTAAGGTTTCACCCTCTAATGAACTGGGAAACTTTGACCTCATAAATTTCACCCAGGGTTTCAGCAACCTCCGAAAATCAAAGAAATTAGCATCGTGGTCATGCTAGACTGCACAAGTGTAATTTACGATAGCAGTTCTAATTAACCTTCTTTTTTTCACGCTATGAATTGGTGATAATGTCATAATGTTAAATCGTAAATTTAACGTACATTTTTCTTTGAATTAAAAATACGCATTCGAAACGATTTTTTCGTTACAACAACCATGAATCTCTTTTATGTTTTATCGTTTTATATTTAAATGCCATATTTACGGACTCTAAAACAATTTATCTACGTATAAATCTTTAAATTGTATTGGATTTAATTATCGATAAATTCAACGATATTGGATTTTCCGTAGGATTTTGAATTATTCCAAGTAGAATTATATATGAATTTTACATTACTAATCCACATGCTCAACTTTCATAACTAAATTCCAAAATAAAACTCCATGATTTATTCAGAATCACTTTTAAAACTCTGAAGTATTTTATTACAATTTTATGAAACTAATAAATTTAATTCAAAGTAATATTTTTAAATATTTATTCCATCCCTTTGCGTTCATTTATATCCCATTCCTTACAATGTTGTAAGTACTTTCTCACTGATCAAATAGTTGGAAAAAGTAATCAAATTGTAATCCTAATTGATTTTATAATTATAAATATATACGATTAATTAAGAATGTTACTAATTGATTAACTGACTGTCTATCCATAAGCCTTAGAACGAGTGTATTTATACTTAGTATGTAGCAAAATACCACCAACTATACACTATAAAACTGAATTAAGAGAGGCAATGTTTTTAGTTCGAAACGAAGCATGTTCCTAAATATCTTTCGTTTTATATCCTTATTTAAAATTTGGACATATCAGTAAAATTCCAATTTTTGATTTATCAAATACTCTTTCAAATGAACCCTTCTCTTTCAAAAACATCGTTCATAAAAGTTATCCCATACTCATTGAATGTTTGTTACTTTTCATTCCAGACATCGAATCATCTTCAATCTCCAACTGAGGGCATGTAAATATATTCATCGCATCACGTGGTGAGTAAATCATTTCATTTATCTATTTGCACTATCAATAATCTTTATGAGTGTAGGGCCTACGTAAATATAATTAACGAATTTCATATAAATTGAAAAATACCATCCTTCCATCACCAGTGTAATTAATCAATTCTCCATCCATCTCAGGATTGGAATTGCAATTTAATAACGGAGAATTTTTTAAAGTCCGATGTATATTTCAGTTTTTTACCCTTTAAAGAATTATTCTTCGTTTCCTTTTGATGGAAACTAACTCTAGGTCTATTTTAACGAAGTGATATGCAAAAGCAAAAGTGAAAATTAGTCTAGTCGGTCCCAAAACAGGTGAACGGAGAGTTTTAAGTAAGATCGCTGCATTAGGAGTTAAAAATTCCGCGAAAGATTTTGATGAGGATTAGCAAAAATTTGCGAATCGGCATAAATTTGCAAAATTGTATCATCATCCGTTAGTTTAATTCTTCTATTTGATGGCCAATTTAAATTTGCAGTGGATACAATCACTTTGCGTGGAACATAGTGAGTGAGCATGTATGCATGAACAATTCATTGAATAAAACATTGATAGGCATTTGTAAATGGATGTGTGAGAAATTAATTAAACAAATGCTTTCGCGTAGTGGTTAGAGTACTCGACTGAAAATAATGCTTTGAAAGGTTCAATTCAATTTAGAGATTAATTCCTTTGACTTTCTTTTTTAAACGTAGAATTCTTTCCCCTTACGTAAATATACTATCAATTTTAATGGAATATTCAGAAACGCGTAGAGAGCACCAGCTGTATTCAGGATAACGGTTTAACGAGTTCGAACACTTATTTTAAAACTTTAATTACTCGAAAACTGTAGAGTATCGGCGTGAAAGGTTTTTAATTTTTAATCAACCATTACTAAAGATTCTACCTTAGCATTATTATTGATATCTGCGTAATAAAGCCTTTAAGTTTTATCTGTCCGTTGACATAGCTCACAGTTATTTTTACTGTAATAATGTTTAATCTCCTTTTATTACATTATAATCTAATCTATGTACCAAATATCCATATCCTATGATGAATTCTCCCATTAATTACGGTCATATTTACATTTTTCTGCTTCCATATTACGCCAAAACTCACGTAGAGTAATAAATATCCCATCCATAGCAATTCCTCCACTCACAAGAGTGTACTTCAGCAGATTAATTGCTCCGCTCAAAAAATCCTGGAAAAGATTATTTCCTTATTTTTTACTCTTATCTACTCTCTTCGACTCGTATCTTCTTATATTCCCACTATTCCATTGCCTCGAAAACTAAAAGATCAATATAGGGTTAGGGTTATACTACTAAGAGTAAAGCTGAGAATTGTTATGTATGTATATGTGATAGAATCATAATATATTCTCGTATATGTAAGTATGTACACATATAATATATATATATATGTATAGATTCGGTATAATATTTTTAATCAAATTAATATTTATATCTTTAAAGTTAGAACAAATTCATCGATATTTTGGGTATCTAACAATTATAAATTATGATTTATATCGTAGAGGAAAAAGTTTATTTATCATGCACATTTCCTTAATATTACACAGAATCAAAGCTAAAATCTACGAACTATATGTTTTTAATTAATTCATCATCTGTACTGAAACCATCTCATCAAAACTTTCCTCCTAAGTATCATTATTTATATTTGATATTGAATAATCAAAAATTATGAATGCACGTGTATGAAATGTGTGAATTAAATAGGTAAAAATATCGTAAACCGATGAAAATTAAAAGGTAAACAAATAATTCAATCGAATTATTTCTCGTTTATTTTTCGTTATTAATAAGCGACCTCAAAAACAGTCAAAATCGTAGAATATGGTAATCTGACATTCGCACGGCTTTCCTCAGTTGCATAATTATTCGAATAAAAGAAACCCCAGCGTTTTTTTATTACCGATCCGAAGTCTTTACCCCTCTCGAAATCTTATTTTCCTCCGCTGTTTGTTATTTTTCCCATTAATTAGAGCCTTTGCCTCCCCCGCTGGTATTTTGCGGAGAAGTTCCAAGGGCCATTATCTAATTAATTCCCGATCATATTTTAAAAAATTCCATTCCGAGAAACTTCTGAAGAAAGATATTAACGAAATAATCTCGTGAAAAAAAAAGAATCGAAAAGTTTTTCTCGAATTCTTCGGAAAAAAGCGTTCCAAATATTGATGGAAATCCGGGGCAGAATCGTACGATAAGCCTGGATTCTTTTTCTTTAAAAGGTTTATTCTACATTTTGTGCGAATCATCAAAGAAATTTAGCGCTCTGTTTTCATCAAAACTGTACTGAGAATATTTAAATTGTTTTTTATTCTCACGTATGTAGGCTGTAATTATTTAATTTTCATAATGATAAAATTATGCCATGAAAGTTGCTATGGATTTATCTAGTTCTAGTATAAAACAAAATGATTACAGCTTTTATTAAAGGATCATATCCATATCCTGATGGCATGATGGAGCATTTTTATTTATTATAATAATCATAAAAGATATGATTGACTGATCATACAATATTGAGCATATATAATATTAATACATTTATTGAGAATGATAATTCTTTATTTGGATTAAGCTTGAGTTTCCTCGTTTATCAGAATGAAAACTTATAAATGATAGGATATACTCAAAAATAATAACATTCAGCATCCATAATAATTCGTTCTACGTAAATGTGTCTATTTTTTTATTCCTATGCTACGAATAATCATTGAACTTCAAACAAGATTATCATTAGCATACAATTTCAATTACACTATTTTACACTACATTATTTATTACGTATAACTGAGTTTATTCAGTTCTGTAAAATACGATATAATCAATACTCGAAAGGGATTTATAAAATCTCTCGATTTCGGAGAAATACATCACAGAACGCTTCCTCCTTTGATTTCAGCGAACTCTTATTTTTGCGGATTCGGATTAGATAATCAAATCCCTTGACAATGGGGAATGTATTTTGGAGGACCTCGTCGGAGTGTAGATTGGGTCGCCCGATATTTAAGGTTCGGACCCACCTCTTTATTAATTAAAGCCGCGCTCCCTCTTTAGCGTGTTTCTCACAGACTTAGGAACGTATGCAATTATTGGAGGTATGCGATACGAATTCTAATCAAGTTATTCACGTTAAATATTCAGGATTGGGTCGAGAGAAAACGCGAAACCAAAATTTGTTTCTTATTTTGTACCAGGCAACGGTAACTATGTTGTTTTTTCGCTCTCTAAATAATTTAGTGAATTAATTAACTATTTACGATGCTTTACTTTTTGTGTATCTGTGATTGATTCTTTGGTTATTATATGTGATTACATTTAACTCCGATTTATCTCTAAAGTTATTCGTCATCGAAATTAATTCACTTCAATCAATCTGTTATATCCTCTAATTAATTATCTCCTGTTGCAGAAGCTATACTATCGCTAGAATACTACTATTTAGAGTAACATTAATTATTCATAATGTCATCTTTATCGTTAATACTAATTTGTTTGTGCATACCAGAAGAATTTGGTAGTTCACTTGAATTTGTATGAGATGTATTTTGGTAAACGTTTATTCACAGATAAATCTTTACCAATCATATACAATCTGGTATCTTTTTTATAAATGAATACAAATCACTTTTGAAATGGAAAGGATCCTTCTCTGAGAACTACTCCTACGCACTCCTATTCGAAGTTTTTGTTCTACTTGACTACCACCTCTACACATAGAATTGTAGTTTTTCTCTCTGTGTTTTAGGAATTTATTATATTTCATAGAACATGTTCCTTTAGAGGTTCGGCGTAAATATGTAAAGATTACTGAATGTGTTAAAAAAACCACAATAATCTAAAAGATGAAATATTTAAGATTATACTCTGATGTTATTTTTTGAATTTGATTGTTTGTCCAACAACTATCAGATGCAGTATAAATAGATTTGTGGCTGCTATACATTTTTACATAATTTTGAAATTAAAAATAACGCTCAATATTTGGTTAAAGAAATGATATTTGACGAAGCATGTATATGAAGATTAATTTCGTAATTTTTTTATTCTATTTCTAAACTTTGTTACGCTGTATTTCTTCCTTGTTTACTGTCATTCAGTTGGAAGAAAACTATATCATTATAAACTCAGTTATGTCGTAAGAAACCTTAATAAGTCAGTATTAGTTAAATTCGTTTTTAGCCTTCTAAAATTAAAATTGAAATCTACTTAATTGCTTCAGAATAATGAAGCACTTTAGAATTTATGGAATATAATCGTGGAATGGATATTAAATGTACTCGACCTAAAAATATCAAGTACCACATTCTCAAGTGACTCCAAGTGCAAAAAGGCGAAATTTTCGATTGGGGAAGATTAACAGGAGAGGGTTATATGATTTTAAAACGCCATATATCTGATGTGATAGACTTATCACATTAATGAAGATGGGAATGAATTTGTTTCCCCCGTCAATTCATTTTGGGAATTCCCTAAAGATGGCCATCACCGAACTTTGGGCGCTAAGTGCTATTAATCATGAATATGGACCATTTATAAAATGTCCCTCTCTTAGAAAATGATGGAGTCAATAATTCTTAAAAGTAATTCTGCTGGGTATACTCCACGTTTCGAAAGACTTACAAAAAAAAGTTTCGTTACAAAAGGTATGATTTATTTCTTCTAAAGAATTCAGTACATTTATTTATGAATCAATACATCACAGGGGTCATAATTTTTTGACTTGATAATTTCCAGGAAATTTGATTTTCAAATTTAATGCCTTATCTTTTTTCACGCCGGAATTTTCGCTCTTATATTTTGATACATAATTGCATATTTGTCAGGTAATAAAATTAATCGAATTCCCGAACGATTTTGATTAAAAATAAACCGATACAGAATGATTGAATGGTTTTAATTAAACGATATATTTGTGTATGTATATCCCCGCTTTTCCATTATGTGAAGCTGTTTATTTCGAAGAATTTCGTCCGATTCCTTTTTGAAAATCAATACAAGGTACATGCGTCTCCAAGGCAAACTATATTCCCTTTTGTATTATCTGTTTCAAACTCAAATTCATCCATACATGAATTTCCTTTGCTAAGTCCGGCTTGTTTCTCGAGGGGCAAAACTTTTGAAATAGTTTAAGTCCTTACCTGACCTCCGAGGTGAAGGGATGTGTGTTCTCCTGAACATCATTAGCGACCCCTCTGTAAGGATAGCGATTCACCAGTTACCGGCGAATTTCACCCCTCAACCCCTACCCAGTAGTAGACTAAATGGAGAAAAGCTGAGAAGAAGCTAGAGACTTCACCCTCCCCTTCTATACACTTTTATTTAAAGTTTATCCTTTTTCCCTTAATATACGGCATTTTTTATACTGAATAAATGACTTTGTACTTTTCAGTATGTTACCAGACTTATTCCGTATGTAACCATTCCACAAAGTAACGCTTGAACATATCAACTTTTAGCACAGCATTTCTATTCATATATTTATATCGTCTTCTTTCAGATAATATACGAAAGTGTCTGTTTAAATTTTTATTTCGTAGCCAACAAGAACATTTTCTCTTATAAAAAGTTTATTGAACACATATTCTTATGACACATTTCCAATTTTTTTGTATTTAATATTTACTGTTTTAAAACATTTCTTTTGTATTCTATTCCTATTCCTTAAATTAAAAGCACGCAATAATATACTCCTTTGTTCATCTTATTTTGCACATTCCTATATTATCATATATATAATCAACTAAATATTTATTACAACTTTCCAATTGTTCTGTAGTTATTTTCATATTTATTATTTCTTGTTTCTCAAAAAACTTATTCCACTTGTGTAATCTAGTTCATCATACATATATATCACTCATATTACCTCTTCTTTCGAAATAGATCCATTACTTTGTACTGATTACTTCGCACGATCGTTTTTCCTCGTATTACAAGTAAACTTATATCTAGAAGTAACGGAGGATGGTAATTTATTCACTCGTACAACTCAGATTCATTAGCTGTACAATGACTCCTTATCCATCCATCTTGTGATTGTCCCATACACCGAGCATCTCAAGACATTGGTCTACGAGTTCAATAGGCCTGTAGTGGAACTACACTCGAGGATTTCTGGGAATGCAATCGCACCGATGGGTTGAGGGGGTTGAGTCCTACTCCGAAGTGGTTCGCACATCGTCAATGACTCTGCTAACCCCGTGGGTCAACGCTAGGTCTACTGTCCGAGGGAGGGAGGGACCCAATGCGGTCGTTCGGGGCTGGTCCAATTTCTGGAAGCCGTGTGGAGGGTGGTTACGAAGTGCAGAGCAACGACGCGGGCTGGTAAGGGCAATGGGAAGGTGACGTCAAGGCTGTGCCTACTTGTAATTGGTCCACTGCACTGCCAATTGCTGAATGTACCAGAACAATGTTTCAACCCTCTGGAGTAGACTCAAATTGCATATTATTAGCGAATGATATTCTTATTCAAATTTACTTTAAAGTTTAATACCTAAATTTATTATTCACAATAGCTGTCAGAAATTGCGAAATACATCCATAGAATTAGATTATCATCAAATTAAATAGAAAGCTCGTAATCTTCACATAACTTTATTTAATACTTCGGAAATTACAAAATACGACTTAATTGATTTTAATGGGCATATACCTCGAATCCCTATTAAGAGCTGAGATGACCAGGGAACATGGCTACACATGCTACACAATTGCCAATTAGCACCAGAAACGCATTCTCAGCTGAAGTTCAACTTTACTTTGGGCGATACATATGTAAAATCGGGTACGAAGTAGATTTGAATCGTAATATGCATCTTAAGTGACGAGAAACTCTTTTAATTCGACGAAAGAGGAGTTCTGTTCAGGTGACAAGTTCTCTCAAAAAGCCTTATGTAGAACACAACGCCGTCTGCACGATTTTTTTTGTTTTTTTTTTTATTTTACTTTTTTTAATCCTTACTAAACTCCATTTTCTGTCGAGTTCTATGCTTTTTCTTCTATACTTCTGGATTCTAATAGGAGTTGAATGAGTTTTAAAATCCACTTCTAGCTTCGGAAATTATGTTACAAAGATAGTTAATTTATTTATTTATTCGGTTGTTGTTTATATGTTTGTTCATTAAGCTGTTTCTTTAGTTATTTAGTTAGTTTGTTATTAATCGTTAGTTAATTTAGTTATTTGATAATGTAATAAAATTTAATGTTAATAGTTTGGATGATCATTAATTGTGCTAGTGGTATTATAATAAAGAATAAAGGCCCAGTAATAGTCTACTCTACTTTAGAAAATAACTACTTGAGAAAGCAAATGATGTTTAGCTTTCATAAACAAATTAGTATAATTAATTTTGCTTCAAATACATTATCACCACAATACACTTTCTGTTTTCAGTAGCAACCTGAATAGCAGCAAGTATAGGGTTGATTAAAAAAAAACACCAATGAATATTTAAAATAACTGATTATCAATCCCCCTGGAAAATTCCCGAGGATAATTAATTGTATAAAGTAGGTTAATTAAACAGCCGCGGGTTTTAGTATATGAATGAACACATTAAAAGTTATGTAAATACACAAGGGACGTCCTATAATTGGCGATAATTTTCGGAACAAAAATCAGATATTTTAAACATGTACCGAACTTAAAGGTCAATGCATAATTATACTGAGATTAAATTGTAACAAAAAACTTGTGGATTCATTAATACACTTCCAGATTGAATAAAGTTTAGAGGAAATGATGTTAATTTCCTTGTTGAATTGAAAATGAATTTCAGACGAATGTTTTTTTTTAATACCCAATCTGTTGACTCATAAAAAATGAATAAGCGAATAATAATTCGTTAAATATATATACTTGAGGTTTTTATTGAAAAAAAATATTATAGAAAAATTGGAATTGAGGACACAGAGTGTGGATTTTATATATTGTTATTATATGTTGGGGAAATATGGATTCCTAAAAGTATATCGCCCTGAGGTTTATTGAGATAAATGATTAATTTATAATAATATTTGAAACCTATTATTCTATGGTAATACAGACTACTTTCCGTAAAGAATTCAGAAACGATTTGGTCAAATAATCGCTTTACTTAGAATTCTCAGTAAAATTAAGATCCAAAACCTGCATCCATATTACTCGATTATATTTACTGGAAGTATTTGATGAAGACTTATTAAAATACTGTAATTAATGAGCCTAATATTAAAGCTATAGTATTTCCTTTTGGAAACAAATCCCATTTACCATTGCAAATCTTAAATAAATAACTATAATGGCTCCTCATCCTTGTATAATATGATGAATGAAGAAGCAATATTGAATGTGACAGCAAAAAGCTATTCTTGATTATAAAACACGAGCAAAATTTTACTGTCTACTCTTATGTAAATCCCCTTATCAAAGCGAATAGATTTTCCCAAAATATTCCAAATCCTCTAAGAGAACAAACATTTCAATTCTCTTATTTCCCTTATTATTCTTGACGTTAAAGAACAGAGAAGGTATTTGCCCATTTTGGCAAGTTTATTTTGAGGAAGATAAATTATATTCATCTAGGTGTACCCCCCCTAATCTTTCCATATTGAAGATGTTTAACTATATTATTAGAGTTTTCCTTGAGAAGTTTTACTTTCGCAGGGGTATTTAGAGCATAAAAGGATTAAGAACTTTAGCATTAGAATTCGTTGAAACAATATTATATTATTTTCTTAAAATGTTAGAAAGTTTGCTTCGAAATTCAGAAATTTCATCAACTACGACGCAGTGGGTTTGGATTTCATTAATAGTGACCAATTCATTAAATTTTATACATTTCGTCAGCATTTTCTAAAATATAGTTGTTATTGTACAACTCCTATTTTTATTAGAATTTTCACATAAGAAACGTATACTATTTAGTATGAATTCAATATCTATGAAAATAATTTAAGTCTTTGCTCGTTCCATTTCATAGCAGGATAAATACAAAAAGGTTCCAAATTCTAGATGTGTTTTAGCCTTGAGCACAACTTAGGCTCGAGGGAAAAACTTATACGCAACTTTCTACAAGCCTCTTATCAAGTCTAAACGTGAGATAGGAAATGTCAAGGATGCTTTTTCGGATAACTGGACCATGAGTATGTATTCTTTCCAAGTATATTCAAGAAATAGTGCCATTGCGCTTTTCATGTTAACAATTCTAAAAAATATTACGTTTTTCTCTATTCTCTATTCAAGTTCTTTGAAACATAATCAGGTTTTCAACGAAATATATGCATGAATAAACCTCGGATATGTCTAGCTAACGTAATGAATAATGAAAGAAAGGCCGAATATTAAGAAAATCTTATATTTTTTTATAATATTTCGAAGTGCGCAGTTTTCGGTGAGTTTTCGGATATAATTTTCAGAACATCGCAGATAATTTTAAATTTCCTTAAAAAACAATGTTCTTATTCTTATTGTTAAGGTTTATATCTCGATTAAATGAACTTTATTAATGAATAATACTGATAATAGAGTAAATGGAATAAATTTACGAATTTAATTCGACTGATAACATAAAGCTTTTATTAAATATCCAATTACCCAAGTACTTCATTTCTTGTATTTCATCAAGAAATATTCCTTTTATATCCCAGCTTTCCTTATTGGACGGAATTTTCTCGAGAAATGAAAATCCTAGACTAGGCTCAAAAATAGCTCTTCCTATAATTCCACTTTCTTTTATAATTCATCCCATTCTTTCTTTACCTTTTTCCCTCAATTTCCCATGGCATCTTCTTTACCTCTTCTCTATTCTCATTCTCTCCATACAGCTACACTTTCATTTTCATCGTTGCCTTTCCCTAACTATTTTCCAGAAATTGCACCCGTACCCACCGTAAAGGCGAAATGGTCTCAGCGGTTGAAACTACAACCATTTGCTATTATCGTAGGCTTATGGGGAAGACACATGGATAGTTCAGAATGCTTACCGTAAAGTAAGCTAATTTAATATTCAGAAGTGAAAGCGTCGAACTTTCGTTCGAAAATTAAGCTGACGAGGAAAATAACTGTTGACTGAACATTATGGTGTACTAAGGAGATGTTTAGAGGAAATTAAATTTATACAAAAATAAAATAGATATTACATTTACATTCTTTCTAATTTTCGTCTAGTGTTATACCTAAGAGCAGACGAACTTTTGAGCTAAGCGTCATTTTTTACTAATTTTTTAATATATTACAGTCGCTATATTACGGTATCTAAAAAGAAAAGTTTTAATACCTCTAATTGCATTTCAACTGATTTGACTTTGGATACAGTAAAGATGAATAAACTTTATGCAATCACTTCGAGTGACTGAAATACTAGGCTAAACACGAAGGAAAGTAATCGTTAATTGTTATAAATTACGTATTTCCTTTTGTTAGCTACCATTGAGGACATTAGAAATTAAAAGTAGAATTATTATTACGAGAACTCTTATTTTTCTTCGTTATTAATTCATTTTAAATTTTAAAATATTTTTTCCTCAACATGTTACTTTAGAATAGTGAAAGCAATAATAGATAAACTCGACTTTTAGTTTTCGGTAAGCAACTTTAATTTAGTTGACTTGAAAAACATTACGAAATATTCGATTAAGTTTTAAAATTTAAATTTTATAAATCAGGAAACATTTTATCTTTCCTAATTTCAATGCTAAAAATCAGATTAAAGGATCCCATACTTTAGTTGTGAAAGCATTACCCAAAACCCTTACTCTTTCTACGGGAAATGATAATTAAGTTATCATCATCTTCCCAGCATCATATTCCTTCTCAAGATGGAGATTTTCGTGCCGTTTTCAAATGGACGAGAAGGCTGAGGATTTAATGAGAAAACGAATCGAAACTGGAAGGTTGGAAATAAGCAAAGATGTTTACTCTCCGAATAGTGATACGAGTGAGGTAAGGAGAGGACGAAACTCCAGAATGAATTGAAGGGAGCGAGATTGAAATATGGAGGAACGAATAATAAGAAGCGTGGACGTAAGAGCAACTTCTAAATAAGAGAAGGAACAGACAAAAGGCTCTGCTTAAAACTCGAGTGTTGAGACAATGAATTTTTCCTTCTTTTCGCTTCTTTGCTGAAGAAGAGGTAAGAAACTGAAAAGGCATCGTCCTTTGAAAATCAGAGTGCCCCTTCTCCTCATTGCAATTCCACACACCTCCGAGATATATGAAAGAAACTTGTTTCTCTCAAGCCTCCATGTCTAGTATGTAAAAGAAGTGAATCCGTTGCGTATCACGAATGAATAAGGCCCAAAGATGAAATTTTAAATTGACGGAGTGATACTTAACAGGATCCGTGGAGATAAAGGATGAAGTACAAAGTAAAAAAGTGATATGGATAAAATATCTCAATGGGATTTCGTTCTTAAAGGTAGGTAGTATACTCTTTAAGTAAAATGAAGCGTTGGTCTCGTAAATTCAAAGTTCAATTACTTACCAGAGATTTGCTTTCGTCGAGTGTTAGCGATCTATAGTCGAAATAGTTTGGCTTCTTGTTCAAGTAGACATTGGGGTTTTAATAATTATTTTATATTTATTTATAATATATTTATATTTAATTATAAGTCTTCTTATATAATATTATATCTTAATATTTATAAGTATTCACAAGAATTACAAGCATCCCTCTTGGCAATGAGAAGAAGAGAAGACAAAAATCTCTACTTTGAATGGAGAAAATATATGCTTCAGGAAAAAACTTGTGCTAAGGGGAGAGTGAAATATACACATACGTATATACCCAAGGTTCAACCATACTGAGGAGGTTTCAACAATATCTCCGGCCAAATAATGAAAGAGACATTCACCATTTGCCTGCGGGAAATCCTCGTGAATTAACACCCTTCCTCCACCAAAAAATCTCACAATTTTCATAAGAGCCCTTGTAAAGACATTATTATCATTCTTATGAATATCATTTATCTTGACGTAAAAGCACCACTCATTTGGAATTCCGTGAGGTTTTGACATTACAGAGGTCCATCATGAAGGAAAGAATTACAACCCTTCACCTGCCACGTATGTCTGCAGGAGCTTGAGGAATGAAGATATACTCGTACTGTTGAAGCTACTGATTACAGTAGAGAATGTCATATAGTATGTTATACGATTAAGAGAAGTTGGAATAGTATAAGATCTAATGGCTATTATGTAAAGGCAAAAAATACCCACTTTTGTAGATGGTGCGTCGAATAAATCAGTCATAAATATATCGAACGGTTAAGGACCTAAAGCGCTACCCTGAGGGGCACCAAAGGACATCTTTCCTTTAAATCTTTTCCCGCCTCTTTCCCTCCATCATTCTCATAAAAGTCTTTTCCTATTATCGCCACAAGCCTTCACAATTTTCCCTCTGAATATTTTTTACAATACTATCTGAGTTACAACGATAATTCAACCTCTATCAGACCTCGGCTTCATTGTTGACCGTCGACTGAACCTTGATTGATAGTAATCCCTATCGAAAGGAATTGAATTAGGTAAAGGAAAAAATTGAAAGGCGGAAATAAGACAAATGCCTGGGCGAGAGAAAGGGTTCCTGGGAAGGAAAAGTGAATTGTGAAGAATGGAGGAAGAATGAAAATTCCTCCAAGTGATTGAATGGAATGAGAACAATGGGAGTAAAGGGAGGCGATCCGGCCCGAGGAGTGAACGGGCGTGACGTACACTCTGGAGAAAAGGCATCAACAAAATGGATAGTGTGATAAGAGATTTCGGCAGTGGAATGGAAATCCGAGAAGAAATGAGAAGCGCAAAGCAAATAACAAAAAAGGGAAGTTTTATCCGCGAAATTTTTCCATTCCAACCGCTGAGATAAGGCAAATCCAACGCGACTTGAAGTATGGGTACGTCGGTCGAGGAAACGTATGACTAAATCGGTGAAAATGGTAGGACGTGGAATTAGGCTCCTTTATAGTTAGCTGCAGTGAAAAATTTTAAAATATAAGTCGCGAAAATGGTAGACAAGTTAGCTAAAGGCGACTTAGAGGCGGTTCAGACGAGGAATCTAAAGTTAAACTAGCCAGAAAGCTTGCGTCTAGGTTCATTATTTACGGGTATTCAAAAAACGCTAATAATATTAAGACAATCCCTAGCAACTTACCTGCTAGCAATAACGTAGCTTTGTCTTTGAATTATCATTATGTATAACTATTACATTGCTTTCTGAATAACTTCAATGACTCGAAATTAAGAAGACAGATATTTTTATAACATTTCATAGAATTCGAGAATGACTTCGTTTAAAATTTAAAGAAAAAATTACTTTTTTGAGATTCATAGAACAAACAATCTACCTTTGGCTTGGTACCTGACCTAGCTCTGCTCTGGCTCAGCGTTGAAGGGAAACTTAAGTATGCATAAGGATTACGTGTGTATTCCGACAGAACTATGCATTTGATCTCACTATTTATACCGGTTTGTGTTTATTTTCCGGATGCGTAGGGTGGGCAAGGGTAAACTATTTGGAGGACAAGGGATTATCAGTCTGCGGTCACTGTTTATTGTTGATTGTTGTCCCTGAGCGAAAACAAATTCTTAAGTATCGAACTTGTTGTAATTTTGAACAGCTCTCGATTTATTAATCTCCTCAAAGTATTCGACTATTCAAATTCGGAATGTTATGATAATCATCGACTTTTTTGTTATACTCCTATTACAGATAGAGTTTGTCCTACATTCGTATATTTAAATATCCGCTTTGCCAAATCGTAAATATATGTCAAAGTAAGTTTTTTTCTCTCTCGTCTCTATATTATTCGTTTGATATTAATGTAATGAATGAGTTAATATTAATACTAACTATATTTTGACATGTACCATTGGAATCTGTCATTATCAATTTACTCTTTTTTTATGGATACACTTTGTGTTTTCTTTGAAATGTGTGAGCCGTTTTGAAGTCTTCATAAATTATTCTACATTTCAGGGAAATATTTCAATTCGAAAAGTTTTATTTGTGCATTTTCGTTATTCTTTTCAACCTGTCATCATCAAAATTTCCAAAAATACATATATACAAATCGTAAACGAACAATTAGCCTAATACTGAAAATAACCTTTTACTATATTTTGTATATAGTTAGCGGAAGTGTACAAAGCATTATATGTAATATAATACATTAATTACAATATATCTGTATGTATGTATAGAATATGACCTTTATCTTCGACAATTAATTACAAAAACTAAAGTTACAGAAAAGTGATATATGGATTACAAAGTTTCTGATTATGTTTACAGGTTATCTTTTTTGTGAAAATACGAAGGGTAATTGCATGTATCTAAATACTACAAATCATTACGCAAAACCAACTCGTTAAAAGCTGAACTAACTATATAAAATATACGTTTCTACATTAGGTAATTAATCAACAAACTAAAGAACTTTAAATTCTGATAGCAATGAATCAGTCGTAAACCATGGTAAATTTTAGAATTTAAGGCTTATGGAGCATTGATCGAGCTTATAACTTAACGTCAATTCAACGTAAGTGATGGACCCCTAAGATTGATCTTAGAGTACGTGTACCTATACACAAAGGAATAGGGGCTGAGTTACTTACTTAGACACATCCCACAATTAATCACTTTGGAGGGCACCTTGGCAGAATTGGGTCGTTACTAAGACATTACCTTGACAATTTACGAGATCTTTGTAATAAACTTTAAGTTGAGGATGAAAGATAAAGGGATACATAGTAATGTGTACCCTACATTGTAGAAGAGAAAAGGAAAGTGGTGCAAATATTAAGTAAACATTAAACTCGGCGTATAATTTAGTCGGAAACTTTCCTTTGAGTGAAGTTAATGTTCTTACGATGGAACAAGAAATCTAGGTCTTGTGTGTCAACAATGCTGTTCATGTACCGGAAGGGCTCTCCACATTCGCTTCTCCTGTTTCCTACGCCTTGTGTGTAAGCACTTCGCGCAACTCTTCGTTGATGCTTAACGTCTTGAGAATCTTTAACAAAGGCAGGGAGGAAGATAAGTATCCCCTCCTCGGAGACGTTTTTCTCGCGAAAGAGTGAAATCGGTTTAATAAAAAACTGTTATATTCAGAAGATGAATGCATCATTTTATACATAAGAATAGCTTTCTTACGTATATAAGATTATTATTTTGATATTCAGAAAAGGGAAATAGACTGAATTTGCTGAATTATTCTATCAATTTTTAAAATTCATAGGCTTATTACGAATTTAACCGAAATTTAAACTGGTGATGATAGATATTGATTGTTTTCTAGTTCAGTAACGTTTTAATTCACTGTTTAATTTTATTTAAGCATAAAATCATGTCAAAACCTTTGAGCTATTAGTTTTTTAAGATTTATAGTTCATATTGAAAAGATAGACTTTCTTTCGTTTGCACACATAATGTTTACTTAATTATACGAAATTTCTGTAATATCTTACTATAAAATAATAATAAGTAGCACTTATAAGTAGTAATTAGTGACCACTATTCTATTTTCCATCTCGTTTCGTCTTTTCTTCAATTTTCAAGGAGAATATAAATATATATAATACAGAGGATATAAAGTATACATACAATCATATAGTTCTGTATAATAATGTATAAAAGGTTAAAGAGACAAATTTGCCCTAAAAAGAAATTCTTTTCCCAAAGCATTTAAAGAAGAGATTTTATCAAGAAAAAATTCGTAAATCTAAATGCTTGGGTTCGTTGAACGTCTAGTTTCTATTCAGTATCATTGTCAAGTTCAAAAAATCTAAATATAAATTTACCAAGTATTTTCAGATTTTTCTAATATATTTACAATTAAACACCCAGAAGGTATCCAAGAGATAAATCAACGCATATTTCCTCCCGGATATGCTACCTTTCCACGAAGCGGAGATTGAACTCATCGGATTTAATTTGTGCCCAATTAAATCTGAACTTCGCGGAAGGTGCCAAACTCCCAATTATAATTCCCTCCCAATATAATTAATTAACTCCCAAACTTAATAGAGATTTCACCTCCCATTGCTTCCTCTTTGTTATCTCACTTGTTTTGTACATTGATCTTCCGTAAGAAACCAATAACCTTTCGTCTTCGATTGATTGATTGACTCGCGAAAAGATTATGTTAATAGGTACGAAGTTTCTCTTAGAACCTTGGGAGTTTTGGACCTTATAAAAAACCTTTCCCAGTTGATTGACAGTTCATTTGAATACATTATTCAGAAATGAACCCTTACAAGAGGATATAAGTTTGCTATGATATTGGTGAAAGGTATTACCTCTGTAACACCACCGAGGGAAAAGGGGGTAATTTATGGTGGAAGAAAACAGAAACTGTACTTTCTGAGTTGCTAGAAAAAGGGTTCAAAGAGTTATTGAATTATACTCTATTAAAAATTCGGGCTTGACTGTAAGTCGATGTTAAAAACTCCTTAAGCTGCTGGAAGGTTGTGTGTATATATGTCTCTTTTTATATATTATATTTTACGTATGTTATATTTATAAACGTCCATTTTAGTTATAAGATCTGTGTAATATAAATGCAAGTTCTGCTATTCACCAATATGGGTGATCTTAATAATGAAGTCTTTTTGAAGACGTTTACCTTGACCAAAACAATCAAACAATTCATTCGTAAGATTCGCGAAATTTACGTTCGAAGAAGGCTAAATCAATTATTGATTTACTTACCCTTTAGCAACAGTGCATGCGGGTTATCATCCGATATTGCTCATAAGGAAAGAGAAATAAGTATTTATATGAGTCGTCAAGAGACTCATTCTCTGAAACAATTCGCGATACATAAAGGGCCAAGAAAATAACTCGTACATATTTTATTTACACTCTCTGCCAAAAAAGCTAAAGACTGTTTGTAAGTCTATAAATCAGCTGTGGATACAGAATGTTAGCTACATATCAAAATACTTTACGAGATACTAAGCAAGGTTAGTTTAGAACATGCCTATAGTTTTAACTATCACTTCAATAGGTTATCGTGAGATACAAGGTACAAAATATAGCATAGAGGTATCTTATAGCTGACAAAGACCCAACAGGTTGAAACGATGTTCATACGTGGAAGAAACTTGAGTGGTATAACCTAGAAGCCTTTTTCTAATCGTCTCCATAATGGAAAACAACCACAAAGTCCAAGTAACCAAATTCTGTTCTAAGTTTCGTACCCTTTCGATGATACTGAATAATTAATCCGAGCTGTTAAGGTCGAGCTAAAACTTAACGTTAGGTAATCCCAAACCAGGCGAACTCTTGCGAGATTCAAGATGATCTACGGGGCACGTGGGTGCATGCATTTTGCCAAAACCGAATACATGTTGAATAACCCCTTCGAATCCATCCAAGCAAGCCTTTCCATCATGTCCAATTTCTCCCGTATCCTGTCCCATCGATTTCCCCATATTTCTATCTCTACCTGAAAACCCCAATGCGGTCGCACGCTCCTCAAAGGGAAAATAACCGAGCCGTGGCAAAAGGGACCGTGTCTTCTCCTGCAGATGGACTCGAAACCGCTTTCAACGTCTTTCAAGAAGACGTTTCTTGCGTGCGTCCCCCTCTACTACAGGGCAGGTGAACCTTTCTGCCATTCAATTAACTGCGGGACTCGAATCGACCTCTCAAAGAAACATTATCTGAGACAGGTATCGGACTCTCTCTTCCGGAAGAAATAATTCCGATTCGTATGATATATTGCTGTTGGAAATTGAATTTGGGGCCATCTTCTTCTCTCTCTCGGATGGGAATTTCCAGGAATGAAGATTTTCTACACCCCTCCCCCATTTTCATTGGATTTCGGGTGTTTAATGTCTTCTTCAGACGTTTAATGGTTGAGAAATGTGCTCACCGTTAATGAGGATAGAGATGTGATGAGTTTTAATGCGCTTGATACGTCTCCGCTGGTGGATTTTCGTGTTATTAGGGAAGGGTTGGAGGGGTTGGTGCTTAAATACTGGAGTCCCTGGTTCGAGTCTTAGTTTATACAATGTTTATTATCTGGGGGTGATTTTGATTTTAGAAAAGGGAATTTTGTTGCAAACTGAATCCAATGCGGTTAGCGTGCTTTTTTTATGCAAAAGTCCCGTGTTCGAATCTCGGGAGTGTTGAAAAATGTCTTCTAAATTTATGGATTTCGGTATACTTCCATTGTTGAGTATCTTATAGCAATCGTCATATTAAATAGGTGTTTATGGGTCATATATTAAATGAATAAGTGCTTTAAAATATTAAAATAGCAAATTATCAATGCAATTAAAGATCAAAATTCGCCACGAGTAAAGACTTCCCATTATTTATATAGACAAGTTACCAGAATGATCAGTAAAGTCTTCGTTTTTAATGCTATAAAACGGTTCTTCGCACAACTTTATTACAGTTAGTATGATGGCTTAAAATGAGAAGAGAATAAGCATTAACTTCGTAAAATTTCAAGTATTTGTTTATTCTAATTCCCTTCTGAAACAGCTAATGTAATTATTTAGGTTCCTAAGTTTACGTAGCCTATACGTATTGATTTTATTTATACGTTTAAACGCATTTGTATAAGCATTGATCTGAGATATTGTCCACTTCCTGGGGCACATATGATAATGGCGTACGCTCATCTACATCTATGTAAATACTACGTTAACCTCCTTAAGGCGTGTGGCAAGGGAACTCATTGATATCCAAAGCAGATATTTTAAAAATTATTCCCTAAAGAAAGCGAGATTAAACGGTAGTCATTTCTTTAATTTATAAGTTATTAATTTTTTAATTTAAGTTATTAATTTTCCTTTAAGATTGAATTTTAATCGTAGTATAGTTCCTAAATTGATACTTCATAATCAGAAAGCTACAGTCTTTTCGTGTGTAGATGTTTACCTAGATAAAGCCACAGGCTAAAGACCACAACGGATGCGAGAATATGAAACCGAGAATGAAAGTGGACAATGGTCACGATTCCTATGCATTTGTCCGGAAAGAAAGATATTTTTTCAGATCGGGGAATATACGTATATCCGCCGATGGACTTAAAAGCACTTTGACGATTGTCATTTCACCAGTTCGTCAGAAAAGAGACCGACGCAGTTCCGGGAGAGCAGACCGCCTAGAAACTATAAGGCAGTCCGGGAGGCACAAAAGAAAAAAAAAATTCCCTTTCTGCCCACCTGCCTCTCAGACCCTTAACCATAGGCCTCAGAAGCGGAGGTATAAAAAAAAGGTACGGCCGCACCCACCTCGAGGGGTAATCTTTATCCTTTTGCGTCGTGTGCCTGAGGTCTCCATCGACAATGCATTTCCTCAAGTGTCCGTTATTTTACGACCGCGTACGTACCTGTAAACAAGTCATGTGCATTGAAATCTACCGCCGGGTCTACCCCAAAAACGCCCGTACCGATGGAAGGGAAATTCGAGACAAAAATCGTCACGTTGTGTTCACGCTCCTTTGATGTAATTCGGGATTAATTTTTCAGCCCCGCGTGCCTTTTGAAGCGCGAAAGCGTGAATCGATCTTGTATTATCTCGCTTAATGTGGATGTAAAATTCATAGCGTAGAATGATAACAAACGAGGCCTGAGTTGACCACATAAAGAGTGCTAAATCGCATTAATTTAAACCGCTTTAAAGGTTGATTCATTAATACCTGTTTGATCGATAATTTCAGTATGTGGAGCTATGAAATTCATTAAATATTCAGCGTGCATGAGCGTACTCAACTTTTTCTTTGTTGTTCTAGTTTACTATTCATGATTTCACACTCATCGTTACGAACGTATCAATATTTAAATGTTTTCTTTTCAAGCGTACGATATACTATTTTCAGCATAAGTTTCATTTGTTTTTTTTTTTAATTTTCTATCGTGCTTTAAAATTCGTATCGTTGAATTTCAGAGTATAAATAGAATTTAGTATCGTTAAATCATTTCTAAAAATATTTCCTAAGCTGTGCTTGCGAAATAATTTTGAAGTTGTTTAAATGATGGAATGCTGTCCAAGTGATCTTTAAATACGAAGACCTAGAAAATATTATTATTTGTATCATTTTACACATATATAATTTATATATTTTTTATTTTTTGTTGCTATAACAATGTTTTTAATGCAATAAATCTAATATCACGTAAATATAAATTACTTGGGATATTACCTTAAATTTATTAATAATAATATTATTATTTTTATGATTTGTTGTTTTATCGTATTCACTGAGAAGAAAGTCAGAGTAAATATGTTTTCTTTCTGTAAGAGTGAGAGAAAGATGACCTATAAATATGTTTAAGTAAATTCAAAGGTCATGTTTGAGATACTCTCTCTTAAGGTTTGGTCTTAAAGTGAAAGTATCAGGAATGAATGGAACACCACGAAAATCTTAACTGTGCTGTAGATGAAATTCTCAGTTTTTATTTCTCTAAGAAGTGCCGATTTTAAAATTAAGCATGGAAAAAACTTGGTAATTGTTTAAAATGCGATTCATTTCATATTGAATTGCCTATAATTTGTTTTATAATTAGCATTTTTCGTAAATTTATTGGTTGATTATTGACATAGAATGATTAGGAGTTTTAAATAGCTAGGAATTGAAGAATAAGACAGTTCCAATTGTGGTAAGAATTTATTAGTACATTTTTCATGATTTCACTACAAGTTTAAAATTATTAGCAGGAACAAGAATGTTAAGTTAATTGTTTGTTAGTGTTAGTTAATCCATTGATGACATAATGATGCGGCATGATGAAATATGATAGAAATTTGGCCTACCCATGTATGTTCTTTAAAAGGATTCCCATATACATTTTAAAATCATCTTTAAATCGACATATGGGCGATTCGATATAATTTTTAAACACTCAACCATTAGTTCAAAATTATGAAGTGGAGAAATCCATCATTTAAATAAATATTTAGGCTTTTATTTGAAATCCAGACGTATTTAAGTGAATAATATTTCCAAAACAAATATTTTAAAGTTTACATAATCCTTTTATTTTAATTTTTACCATAACTGATGTAAAATATGTTTATTATTGACTTTTCTACATTGGACACCACTCATAGAATAACCCGACCTGTCAAAATCCTCAAATTAACTCGTTTGTGCTCCTTTATCTACCGCAAGTGTCCAACGAACATTTATTTCCAATTTATCTTCTGAACAATTTAACTTCAAGAGCGATACAAAGGCTAGAGTGGGATTGAACAAATTCAGCGGGGATTAAACTGTTTATTTATATATTTAGACCAAATCCACGGAGATCGTTCGCAGGACATGGTAAACAACCATTCATTTCCTGCGGATTTCGAGTAGAAGGCAGTTGTTAGTCTCGCATCCTGCCGTCCCACTTCAACCTCCAAAGAGTTCGTCTTTTGTCAACCCAGGGTAGAGCCGACGAAACCAGAAGGTCCGACCGCCCCCTCCCTTACCCTCCTTCCGAGGGTATTTTTTCTGAATGCTCGGCGAAGGTGCTGTTAACACGTACTCTCAGCTCAGGGCCGTGCATGCTTCACTTGCAACATATGCTTCTCAAGAAACCCCCAAAGACGGTAATGAAAGGGAAGATGAACCTTCGCATACTTCCACATAAAAACTCAGCAAGCAGCCCTTCGGCGTGTGGCGGGGGGTGAAAAGTCCGGGTACAGGGGCCAATTTTTCAATCTACGTCCATCGCGTTATGCTCAAAGACTCTTGTCTTAAAAATACGTTTTCTATTTCACGCTTACTATTGTCTCTCAAGATAACAGGGAGTTTTTCTTAATCTCTTACACCATGGATATATCTTCATCAATCGTACATTCCTTAATTCAATAAGCAATTGGAATTTAGCTTCAATTGTCCTAAACCATATGCATATATTAATCAGTATATTTATTCAGAAGTTGAACTAAAACAGTACATAAGAGTATGTAAGATTTTCTCCGTGGATATTAACGTAGGGAAAGATTAGGGTTGGATCAATATATTGGCTGTTTTGTATTTAAGGTTAACTCCTATATTTGAAGGTAATATAGTCGTATTTCATTCTGCATTTGCTAAAAACTGTTTGAGTTTTATCCATTGAAACTTATTATACGGTATTATTTCTGGTCTGCTTTTAAAATTGCGGTTATATAATTCATTTCAAACGTGCTTAATCTCTCATAGAATAAATCCTTTATTTCCCACGTATAAACTGTTTTAATTATCCCATACGAAAAACTGAATTTATTTTATTATGAATTAGCTATTAAAGAATTTTTGAAAGGATTGAGGGAAGGTCAAATCATCGAATTTTAATTTTGTCAGCGTGGAAGAGAAACAAAGTTAAAAATTAAAGCTGTAAGTCTAAAATATGAAGTACTTTGAACAAATAATTTGAAACGTTAAAGTATAAAATTTCAAAAAGATGTCAAATTATACCTATGAAACAAGGAAATGAGCGCAGTACAGTACAGAAAATTAGAATTTACTAAAACTTCATTATCCGCATTTATTAAAATATACGTATATTTATTACATATTTCTTTTCTCTATCAGAACAATCGCTAACACCTACGAAACCCTTAAAACAGACAAAATTCAAGCCTACACCCTCAAGCTAGGATTAGGTATTCGTGTCTTTTTGATTGGAATGAGTTAACGAGAATCGTGTTCAAATATAGAAGCCGTCACGTGATACTTCATCTCAGGAACGTAAAAAAAAACCTATTGCGATGTTTTTCAGCAAATTAACCCGTGCAAATTTAAAGCTGCCTGTTCCTATTGCCGTGCGAAAAAAGGTCAGGATGAGAAGAGAGAAAACAGTCTAAAAAGAAACAAACAAAGTGTAAAAACAAGGAAAGACGCCTTGAAAAAACATGCTGATGAACTGCAGTCTATTATGTATTCTAGTACGTACTTCGCAGTGCATGAAATCATCTGAGGAAACCTAACTTTCATCTGGTAAAGTCTATAGCTGATTTTCATGAAAATGCTAACTATGCTAATGCTATTATGCTAACAATAAGATATATAAAAACAAAGTTCTGCAAACTATATAATAATGCACTGAAATTAAATGAATTCCCCATGCAAGGCCTTGAGGAAATGGTGTTTTGAAGATACGTTAACGTGTGCGTAGCAAAGACCCAATTTCAGCTTCAGGGAAAAATAGCACGAGTGGGACAGAAAGAAAAAAGAAGTTCTTAGACACGGAAATTGCGATGTAAGGCTTATAGGGCCGCAACGACCCAATGAAACCCTTGAGTTTAGCACTTCTTCCTCACCGGTTATCTCAAATCACTCGTGAAAGGTTCTTTCGTTACCTTGACGTCTTGCGTCTAGCCGCATAATAGTCTATCCACAACCCTCAAGGGAAGATCACCGCCGTGTGCAACCGCCATTCTATTTGGTAAACCGCATCACTTGCCGGGAATAATTGGGTGAATCTGTTACGAGAAAAATCTCTGATAAGAATCGGCATATGCTTGGCCATTTCACGCTATCGTAAAAAAATCGATCTTAATCTCTTCACGGAGCTCTTCTGCGAAAGATACTCTCCATGTTTGCGAAAACGGAGAGGATGAGAGGCTAAAATTTCCCTCTAAATAATTATTCAAGGCTTTTGCAGACTTCTTTCCGCAGCTGCCGCGTGAATGCATTCAATACAACAAAAGTGCGCCTTTCTGAAAAGCCCGAAGGACTAGAGAGCGTGCTTATCCGGTCCTGTTTGAAAAGGAATAGCCTAAATGGTGCGGTTTAGGATGGAAATGGTATGGGGTTTAAGAATGGAATCGCCAAAGGAGGACTCCTGAAAGAGGTTCTACGTCAACGGAAGCCTGTCCACCAAAAGTGAAGGCGCCCCGAGATCTCGTATTGTGACAGAGTAGAGCACGCATACAGCGCACCTTGGGTTAGCTATCATTTACGCCAGCTTTTGGAAGAAATATTGCCAGCGTGGAGGTGGCGTTTTCAGTTCTTATGAGACAGCGAGCAAAGAAAATAATTTACAGCGAAAGGGGATGCAAGTATCCTTATGTGTTCCCCAGGGTTACGTTATGGGACCCCTGAAGTTTCACGTTGCGAATCGCTTTCCGAATGAACATAATTCAATTTCTATAGGGCATTGGTCTTCGACCTGAAGAAGACTGATGTAGGGCAGGCGAAAAGTGGTCATTTGATAGCAAACAATGTGGCAGAGAACCAGGAAGTCATGCTGAGACTTACGGAACGCCTGTGCACGTTCGCCATAACTTAGTAGCTGAAGAGTTGACAAAAACGTAATAGAAAAAATGTGGAAATTGTGTGTTTGGAAAAAATAAGGGTTGAAGATGGAAGATTTTGCAGGGTGGTTGAATGTATCGATTGATTTGATAATTCGTAGCTCACACTTTCTTGTGAGATTACGCTTAATACATAAAACTGAGATCTTTTCAGTTAACACGGTTAGTGGAATGGAGAAATTTCTTATTCTATATCTTCTATATTCTATTCTAAATTTGTATATCAATAAAGGAACACGACAGGAATATTTGATAAGATGAATGAGAAATTTAATGAACTATTGGCAATAAGTAAAGAAGCTTAATTAGTTAGTAATATAACGTAGTATATTATTATATAACGTGTATAACAGTTAGGCAGCAATGGTACTTGAATAGTTAGAAATAAAATTCCATTAGTTGGAATGGATTAGAGTTGTATTGTTTCATAAAGAGTAAGAGCAATTTATGCACTGTATTCATATCCTGATTTTCTATTACATTAATTAACGTAAAATGCGCTTAATTCATTCAGCAGCCGCAGACACTCATCAACAGGAATATTCCGAAATTGGAGTCGTTCTTTATTTGTTTCTCTCCCGACAATATTTTCAGCGATGGCAGTACGGCGTTAATTCGGTTGCCATAGAGAGAGAGAGAGAGCCCTATTATATTGAAAAAGTCATACGGACGCGGTACGTAATGAAAGAATTATCGGTTTTTCATTCGAAGTCTAAATGTTTGGAAATATTTGACCGTGCAATTGCACGTGTGCCTTTCCGATGTTGGTAGAGGTGAGTCACGGCTGATGAGTTAATTCCGCCGTCCAAAATTGTTTACATTAGAAAGTCACGTCGTAATGGAGTTGTCGTCTGTGTCGATTGCCTCATTCAAAATTGTCAATTACCTTCGCATCGTATTGTAATGATAATCGAAATACTTTCTTCCGCCTCGTCTAAATTTAAATTGAAATTACGTAATGAATTCGCATTGACGGAAAAATGCGAAATTTAGTGCATCAAACGGATTAAATTTGACAACCGAATGACTTTCTCTCAATAAAATTTGTGGAGGTTATTTTATGGAGGCCAATTAATGTATTCGTTTGGAAACATTTTTTCACAAAATGAAACTTCATTTTAATTAGTTATTAATGATTAAAAACATCTATAGATAAATCCACAATAATTCAATTGCTTAATGTCAGAATCTTCAGGACAATTATTTTACTCTAGATCTATAAAAATTTATAATTTTTGACTTTACTTGGATAAATACTCCTGTTAAAATAAGGAAAAAAAGAGTTTTTGATTGTTTTTATGAACTCGATTGTCTATTTCTTCATTGTTGTATCAATACAATATTAATCGATAGACTGTATATTATACGTAACAATTAAATACAATCAAAACTGTTTTAACGTCCACACAATACTGAATTCAAGTTATGAAGAGATCCATTCTCTTTAATAATGAATCCATCCAACAAAGTAGATTTTGCCCTAAGTAGATATATAATATATAACTGCTTATCAATAAAAATATCGAAGATACAAATATTTGTATGCATTGTATATTTATATCTATTTCTTAGAAATTATATATACATACAAGGAAGTGAAAATTACCCTCTAAACAATACTTATATAAGAAGACTTCTGTAGAATGGATCTCAAACGCGTGGTGGGCTGGCAACCGCTCATCTTAATCCATCCCCAGATTCCAGTAAATAAAGGAGAAGTAATCTAATATCCCCTCGTATCCCAATTTTGACTCATCCACATTCCTCTTCTGTCTCTTCAGTAAATTCTTTCCTTAAACCTCTATCTCTCTTCACTTAATGAAAACATCTCCCAAATGCTCTATTCCCAAATTAATATCCAGCAAATGTTGTGAATCCAACTCTCATTTTTCCTTTTTCGAAATTCCGTATCTCTCTCTGTTCATAAACGCGTTTGTGACGCAACCGTTTTGGATTCGCGAACGAGATTTTATGTGTGTGTGCAAAGATAAATGAAGATGGACGTTCTAGTCATAAATGATTTCCCTTCTTTTTTCTTTCTTTAGCATAAATTAGCCGCGACGAAGACAGGCAATTTTTCACTTCTTTCCGAATATGCATGAGCTGAAAATGAGATTTAAGACGAAAAAACAACGAAAATTTTTGTCGTCTCGTGCGCGATTCCGTACGATGAGCAAGCAGCGTTAAATTCTAATTTTTTAAAGAAATATTGCTACAATAGTGCAGTACTCGTTTCATGATTTCCTAGATGAAAATTAAATGGAGTAATGAGCCATTTCTTTTGGTCTCAATACTGGGAAATTCTACAAAAATGTTTATATTTCCTTCGCAATTTGTATTCTATGAGATGCAAGTTGTTTTTTCAAATGGTTAATTTTTTATAAAATTATTTTTGTCTGCTTCTCAGAAAAATGGTAGCGTTTTGATTATCATACGACATTTAAAGAACACAAAAGATTGGATTAAGGATAGATGAATGAACTTTGCAATACCAGTTCGTGTGCGTGTAGTAGTTCGTGTTCTTGTACAAATAGAATACCAGGTTCCATAGAACTGGAAAATATAAACATGACTGGGAATCGAACCGAGGTCCACTACTTTCTAGCAGGGATTTTGGGAAATGGTAGTGCTAGCCATGTCCAAATTATCCTCTTCTTTTTAAAAAATCACCATGCATTCATAGAAAATGTATCAGATAGTTGCTTTTTTGAAATTTTTACTCAAAAAGAGAAGATTCCGACAGGGAAATATGAATCAATTTTGCTGGAAATTATACCGTACAGCGATGAAATGTCATTTACAAGTTATGAGTGGGTAATTATGTATTTTTGTACCCTTACTCTTGCTGCATAATTTTGAGGAGTAATCAAAAACCCAGTGTAGTTTTATTGGAACGGAAATGAAAATAAATTGAAGAAATGTAATTAAAAGAGAATAAATGAATATTATTCGGAATCATGAATTGCTATCCAAGAATATAACATGCTCGAACAAAATTCAAAAAATATATTATTAAAAAATCTATGTTTTTACAAGTTCAAACTTCAGCACTGTATTTCCCTATTATTTACTCAGAAGTAATTTGAAGCAAATATCGAAAGGTATACACATTCAAAATAGTAAAATGGTACCATAGTATCCTCACCAGAAGGTTATTTCTATGTACTTCGTAAAACATTCGTTCACTCAACGAAACATGATTAATGATTAAATAAAATCACTCTCTTCAAAAGATAAATATCAAAAGGACGTCAATGAAAGACATTTCAGAGGGAAAGTAAGTGAATCTCTTTGTCGTACCTCAGTGAATTCGGAGTGCAAATTGGACATGCAGTCCAAAGGGAGTACCACACACAAGCACTATTGTTAATTCCCAATTCAGTGGTGGTGGCCTATCCATGTCCTCTGTCTCAGTGCCATCAGATTACGATTGTGCAATCTGTTTAATGGCAGTTGTACTTGCTGCTGTACCGAATGGGGTTGCATGGTTAATACTTAACGATAGAATGTTAATTAAAAAGGGTTATTATATAATGTGATTGTAAACGAGAGTGTATAATAAGAAGTATTTGTGAAGCACTTTTATATAATGTAGCTGAATTGTTCGATAAAGACAACTAAACTTCATTCCAAATTCCGAATAAATCAGTATGTTAACCTTGGTTAATAATTCATCTACTGGTTATAGTGACTGAATCTTAAATCTATTTCTTTCGTAGATCTTTAGAATAAAATGCTAATTAATATGAGAACTTATCAACTCGTTTATCATTATTATTCTCGTAAATATTTGGCAGTGGATAGGGTAAGCCAGATGGCAGAATCATGTCTATAGTTAAAATGCTTAAGAAAAATTGAATAAAAAATTAAATACCTAAGAAGACTTATTAAGGGAAGTTTTTCACAAATAAAATATCTTGTACATTTTTGACTTTTTCTCCCTAAGATTTCGAATTGTAAATTGACAAGACAGGTTGCATTTGAAATTTAGAATTCATATTTAAACATGGAACTTATTCAAGAATAGCAATGCATTTGTTTTATTAAACATTAAATAAAAATATAATTGATTGCAATTACAAATCTAAGAGTGTAACAGAATGGACGAAAACAACACTCATTGATTTCAAATTCATCAAACAAATCGATTTCTATCGAAACTTTTACGTTTGCCACAAATCGATCCTTCAGGAATTCCCTTTTTAATAAAACACTAAACTCATTCCGTAGTCAGAAATTCTCGCTTTCAATTAAGATAAAAAAATTATAAAAATATAAAAAGGTTGACCTTCTTTTCGCAGCATGAATTTTTGAATTTGATCGCAAAATTGCTGGAATCAAAGCTAAAAATATGTCCGACGATGTTAACGTTCCCTTCTAGAATTACTTTCACCACCCCTTCGCTAAAGAAGCGGACTTTTTTCCTAGTTCGTAGTAGACAAACCGAGAATCAAAGTCCCCCTAAAAACGTGGTTCGGACACACAGAAAGAGCACGATTGTTCCCAAGAGAAAATCACACAAGAATCCCCCTGCGCTTTATATATATATATTTTTTTGCCCTCATAGCTCCAAATTGCGTCGAAGGGCAAAAAAATTCCATCAGCGGGTGCAATGGTGTGTACGTGTATTCCGTAGGATGTTTAAAAGATGAATAGAGCGATGCGTACGTGCCAAAGGGATTCGAACACAGCTTTTTGCTTCGCATAGGAGGTCCCAAATAAAATCAACAGTTTATTCCCCTTTGAACTCTTTAAAGCTCTGAAATGTTCTTCTGCTCTCCGTGTTTTTGAGACCCGTTCGTTTCAATACGAGAGACTTGCTTATCGTCGCCTTCTCATTTTTTTCCCAGAATTTCGTTGTCGAATGTATTTTAACGTCGTGTTTTGCTCTATGGCCGTAGGCAACACCTTCTGCAGAGTAAAGCGACAGACGAAATCGCTAAATGTATACGTACTTAAAAGTATGCTTTATTCCTATATACTATAGAACCTATAAATCCTAGATACTATAAAACCTTATAATAATACTTAAGATGCAAATTTCACGATTATTATTGATATTTACAATATATCTAAACGAATTCTGAAGTTATTATATGGAAGGAGCAGGACTATCAGCTTTTTTTCGGTATCTAAAACTTCATTATCTTAGATTAAAGATCTACAATCTCAAAATAACTGAATTATTTAGTGGTATACATTGTATTCTCTAAGTTCACCGCCAAGAATTTGAACATGGGTGAATTATGAGTAATATCTCAGGATAGAAACAAGATATTTTACTCTGAAATACTAATTACTATTCGAATGATTGTAGTCTTAACATTAATTACTGTGGCCAATTCAGGAAATCAGCTATTCAGAGTACATTAAAATACGTTCATTCCATGATGGGTTAAGGGACATAATTGACGAAAAATAGTAGATTGAAGATTAAGTATCTTATACAGTATCCTGAAATGACCGCCTCCATGGATAGCTAGTAAGTAAAACAATATTAGTATATATACTTAGTAAATATATACTCGATAGTTAGGAAGCAAGGGAATAATGTTAAAATGTTGTTATTTCTTTTTGATTAGGCCTCAGTATGTATTTAAGAGTCGAAGTTGAAATGTTAACAATCTTGGAAAATCATTAAGAGACGGTCAGTACAGCCAACTCCAGGTTTACCTGTTTGACCAATTTTTGTTTACATACGTATTTGCTGGACTGATACAACATGGATACCTAATAAATCGATAGCGAATAACTTTTACTTAGCAACCGAGCGTTGAAATACACGATCTAACTTACAAGAAGCATACTATATATATGTTGTTGATGCCATGTTCTTCCTGCCTACAAACTACAACATTTTCAGAATACATGTTTTTTTATGATGAAAACGATGTTCATTTATCATTCAGAATGTATCCCCCTTTCCATTCCGAACTTCATTCATTCATTCTTATGTCCCTTTATTTTTATACGACCTCTCTTAATTCCTTTCATCTCACATCCCGACGCTCACCATCATGTTCTCATCTATTTACCTCTTAAAATCCTCCAACCCAATTCCAGTCACGTACCTTAGCTCAAATTTATTGTACCTCCCAGACCGTTAACATGCCTAAGGGGAGAGTTTTCGGGGATCCGTAAATTGTTATCAAAAATAAATATATCAACGCCTTTTAGAGCTTATCTCTTTAACTCGCTTCTAAAACTCTTCTTCCCGGAAGAGAATCTTAAGAAAAATTAATTCCTCACAGGCTGTCAATCTCGCTGGTTTTCTAGGCTTCCTCAGTTCTTGGTACTTAATCTGCGTGAAGCGGGTTGCTAATTGGATGCTCTCGTCATATGACGATTTTCGCGTTTTTTCTCTCTCTCTCAATGGTTTCTCTCGAGGTGGTTCCAGTTCGCCGTAAAAATTCTCATCCGATTTAAAAATACGACGTCAGCGCCACTTTAAATAAGTACCCAGCGGAGGTTTTTATTATCGCTGTAGGTCTCCTTTAATCATGTCACAGATACAAGGATGCATTAATTTCTTTAAGCAAGGAACACGTGTCACAGACATTCGTCAACTAATGATTTTTTTGATTTTTTCCTTTCCGCTTTTACATGTTAGGATTAGTTTTTTTATTTAACGTAAAACGTACTCTGTACTGCAGTATGATGTATTTGGAATTCCGAATGTCCAAGTTATTTATGTGTTAGTATTAGGATTGATAGAATCCAGGTGTCATTCGTATTGACGTATTTTACGTATCATATTACCTCTACTAGTGTTGTGCATGTCATTTATGAGATACTGCTGTTGTATCGTATACATTTATACCGTACATCATTCTAATGTTGTCGAATTTTAAGGATTATGGGCTATTTTATATATACTGTTTATATTTCGTCATATAGGCTTGAGCATCATCGAGTTAAAAAGAAATACTAGTTTTTAAACGTGTAAAAATTAGGTTATTTATATTTTTTAAATATTAAAAGATACTAATATTGTGTAATATACCTTTATTTTATATATCATTCTAATATTGTTGAATTTTAAGAACCATAGACTATTTCACGCGTATTAAATATATTTCATCATATGGGCTTGATCAATATCAAAATAAGAAGTGATTCTATATTCACTGCGTTTATTTCATTCCATTCCAAAAATATTATCAAATGCGTATTCCTTAAGTTTTTCTAAATATCTTCTCTTACATTGTTTAGTCACCATTTTAGCAAGCGCTGTTTACGAAAATTTATCTTTTGTTATTCTAGAATGATATTCATACCTCATATTAATCTTATCTTTGTCCAATCACAACCTTTTTAGTAATCTACCTCTTGCGTGTTTTCCCGCAACGTTGTGTTTTTGTTAACTTTCAATCGAAAAGGTTTTTCGTATATTTTTTCCATACCCTTCTCTTCCTTTTATGTATGTGCATATATAAATCTGTATATTCAATCACTCTTTCAAAAGAAGTCCACTGGGGCATAACCTCGCTAACAAATGGACCAACAATAATCAAAGAATAACGGACGCGGAAAAATACCGACTCGGCCGATACTCTAAAACGGATTTCCCCAAATGCCATTCGGTTGCTTTAGAGCTATTGAGCTATCGTGCCAGAACATTCAGACGCCCTATTAAGTGATGCTTTGTGGGTTTGATAGGATTTGTAGGACAGCTCTTCTTTGGGTTTATTACGAAAGGCGTGAGTGTTCGAGTTAGCTAAACCTTATCCCTTTAATGACGAAAATGCAGACGTAAAAGCGAACGTGTATATGTGGAAAGAGTACGTGGGTCGATATTCATTTTGTATCACGAAAACCTCATTATGACGACAAAATAAAATAATAATACATGAGAATGAAATATACGTTGTTTACTACGTAAATCTAAATAAAATTTAAGATTAGACATTCTGTTCTTTACAGTAAGTAAATAAATCTACGTAAATCTCAATAAATTACGAAATATGATATTTTAATCTTGACTTAGGGTTAATAATTGTATAAATTTAATATAGTCAAGCGTTACTTCGTGGAATGCTTTTATATTGCATAAATATCTTCGTACATTCCAAATATTCGTAAAGTAAGAAGATATTAAATCAGTAAATAATTCTACATGAATCTAAATAAAATATATATGTAACTCTGATCTTAACAGGAGGTAAATAATAATCTTCCTACAAGAACAAGTCACACACAACTGTAAAATAGGCTAAACAAGCTTCCCTAAATAGATGAAGAGCACTTAGTTACCTTCACAGAAATTTCAACAGATAGGAAGCTACCGAGTATCCTTCGTTTACTTAGTACAGACCTCTTCTACAAAGTTGAGCTCGAGTATATTATATGTATAAGAGCTTTGATTAAAGTTAAGGATAGATAAACTAAATTAATTATAATACTAGTTCCGATTAATGTTGAGTTAATATGTAACTCTTGATTATTGTGGGAGGTGGTTCCTTCTTGCGATTAACGTGTATCGTCACCAACCGCCCGCATTGATCTGTACTCGACTTTCCCTAAAAAGTAGCCGAACGACTCGGTTAAAGCGTTCATTGCCCCTAATTCCTTGCGTCAGCTAATTTTCACTGTGACCGCTTAATCCACAATGGAAGTGCACGAGAGAGTGTGGGAAAGATGACCTCATGGAGATTTTCGGGTTTACATACATTTTGCGTGCACGTTACTGAGTTCTGAATAAGAGTGTACTTACTAATCGAATGCTATCGTCTAAGGGTTACCTTTAGTAGTGTTCCTGAATGGCATTTTTACGTAATGAAATTTTATTCTACAAGAAAATTTATAGATTTTCTGAACTTAATCCCCAAAAAAAAACAAGTATTCAAGTGGTTCAAGTCTAACACTGAAAATCCACCAACCTCTAGGTAAAAATAATATAGCAATATAATAATACATTTTGATTTCTTAATAATATTCTTATAATAATTTTTGACTTTCTGAAGCGATTTTCTAAACATTTTAGTATTAAAAATACTAGTTTTTCGTAGTTGCAGTTTTTGGTAGATTTTTTATGTACCCAAAAAGAAACGCTAGAAAATCGAGTTGTGGGAGAAAGAACATCTTCTTCCTCAAGATTCTGCTGAGCAACGCAAAAAAAACAATAAAAAACCAAAAAAATGCGCAAAATAAGAGCCAATTCAAAAAACTTCCTCTCACCACCGCAGGGTTCCACAACTAAATTAGTACCAATAAAATACCACAGGAGTCTTTTCATTCCCCCCAAAAATAATTGAACGTAGAATAATTCTAAAAAGGCCTTTGAAGAAGAGTACGATTTGAATATTGCGATAAAAGCGCCACAGAAACGGACGACCCACGAAATATTCCTATTTCCATACGAAAAATGAAATTGAATGGGACTATACGGTTCCTCTTAAGTAATCCCGGTCAGATTCTGAGGGAGTCCATCTGCCACCGATTCGACGCAATATGAACGCGGTAGCATCCGAAGTTCATTCATACCTTCCCTCAGAATATCCCCTTTCCATTCATCATCCTTCACAATGCGAATCCAAATCTATTGTCGCACGACCTTTCCACCGAGAACTCTTTCTAACGGCGACAAATACCCTCTGCCTTCGCTCACACCGCAGATTTTCTCTTCGTCATTTCCTTCGACCATCATTCCACACTTCTTCATTTTTTCTCTCTCTCTCTCTATTTCTTTAATATCCGCTCTCCCCGTCTTTATATTTTTATTATCTCCTTCCCCCCCCACTCTGAAGAATAAGATTTTCCCAAAAAAAGGAGTATGAACTTACAGGATGAAGGTCGTGAATTATATATGTGTATAGGGTTCAGAACTTTGAAGCATTGAAGTAGGAGGTCTGAAAGGATATTTCGCGATTGCTTTCCCGAAATGTTGGAGTTTATTGTGGGAGCTTATCTTTACTGTCAAGTGAGCTATTTTAACATAAGATTTAGTACCTTATTATTTGCATTACTTTTAGGATGGTAATAATTAGCTTAGTCGTAATAATCTGATTGATTTTACTTAATAAACGTAATGAAATTTAGCTATTAAACTTATATAATATAATATTTTATTATTATTTATATAATATATAATTAAACTCATATATTATATAAATCTTACGAGCAATATTATATATTTTTCCTCTAAATTATTAAAATATTTATATATTATTCATTCATATTTATGCTACGACTTGTTCTTCTGGAGAGGTACCATTATTAAAGTAAATGAATATAATTAAGGGTTGATTTCTCGTAAAATCTGAATGATATTCATGTAAACCATGCTCATATGCTCCCTCAAAGTAACGCTATACTTTTATGACCCTGGGAATAATATGGATTGTATATATAATAACCAATTGCTTTAGAGATATAGATAGCACTCTTAGTTACACTTTATGATACTATTACAATAAATCTAACGTAATATTAAAGTTATTAGGAATAATAAAACAAAAAAGAGTAATTAATATGATAACCGCTATAAAATAATTACATATAAAAAAAGACAGTATTTCAGGTCCATTTCAGTTTCTCAATTACGTAGAATATTTCTCAATTTTCAATTTTAATTTCTTTAATACGAATTTTGACTAAATTCAGAAAATTGTAGGAGTATATGAATAAATATGTATACTAGAATTATTATTTTCATATCTCTTTGGCAAATTCATTACATTTTTGTGCGCTCGAGACGATTTTCGTGCAATAAAAAATGCCGAATGAGAAATCACAATTTATATTCTGCGGAAATAGGAATTTTCCACCATAAAAGGCTAGTTTCAGCGCTCCTTCCACCTTTTATATCCCATTAATTGCTCTTATTATGACGGATAGGAGGTCAAGAAGCTATTCAAAGAGGATTCAACGCTGCTCCATATTCCACCGTCCCTTTTGATCTTAATTGGGAGCTAAGCGAAAGCCTCCGCTAAGGAATGATATAAGAGTTTAATTGAAGAGAAGGTAAGATGTTAACTGCCGAAGGAGCTTTTAGGAAATAGGAAAATATCTTCCCGCGTTCGCGAACTATTTGGCTCGATTTTAATGCTTAAAAATTCGAAAAGTTAATTGTTTTTAAATGAGTACGTTTAACTATTAACGTTGAGTAAACATTTTGGACCAATACATGATTAGATTTAACGTTATAGAGTCATAGATTATTATGTGGTAATTGTGAATATTAAAATGCTCCGTGATAGTGGATACCATCGGCGTAATGTAATGCAAACACGATCTTGAACAAATTTGTTTAACGAAGGCTATTGGTTGAGTTGTTGAAAAGATATTTTTATTAAATTTGATTGAGAAACAGGCTATGTACTCGAACTGGTTAACGAGTTTCATCAATTAATTACTATATCCATCAAATTCTTTGCGTTTTAATTAATGTGGTAAGCTAAAAAATGAGGGTTTTTAAGTGCAATATCATCAGGAAATTTTTCGGTTGCCAGGATAGACTAATTTTCAATTAATTTTAACGATTGAGCTCTCAATATTCTATAGTTTTCCCATGATCTTCTCGTTTATGTTTTCCTGCTATCGTGATTGTTTAATGGAATAATAGTTTAAGATTTTGTTAATACAATATTAATTAGCAATTCCTTTAATTTTCTTTTCAAGCTCATTTATTCTTCCTCATTCTTCATTAAACTTGACTTCCATTTTTAGAATGACACGAATAATATGTAAGAAAAGACTTTGTAGTCCCAATTTCATCCTGAATAAAGACGATTTTCATCATTATCATTTGCGAAATGAAATTAATTTGATAACATTTCAATGGTGGGTTTTCTGAATAGAGGCAAAAGTTATGTTTTATCGAAGTTAGGTTATACAAATTTTGTATACTTAGATTAATATTTAGAGACGTTTCCCATAGATCTAAACTGGATAGTTATTCGGAAAATAAAGAATAGGAGATAAATAATATATAATAAAATAAAGCTACAGAAAAATTAACAAATATGGAATTCGATGTTTCCTTAAGAGTTCCGTTTTTAGCTGCACAGGGCAGTAAAGACGTACTTAATTTTAACGGACTAACTAAAATAGTCTTCTATTTCTCTTTTATAAAAGATTAACATGAATTCCGATCGATTGATATGCAATCACTTGCTTCGTCAATCGAGGCACTTTTGTCATTTACATACAAAAATTTTCATCGCAAAAATGTTCTTTGAGAATCCGCGTGTACCACAGCCGAACCCACGCATCGCATTTCATGAATGTCTAACTCGTTTTAAGATTCATGGAATGCTCTTTCCAATCCGCGGATGTCCATACTTTAATGCTTGGTTTTTCAATCGAACCCGAATACCATTTCTTCCGTCATGTATAGCCGTTGCAGATTTTTTCGCTTAAAAAATCCGATTCGGACGCTCAATTTTATGTAATCAGGAGAAACCTGCATCGTAATATTCAGCAATAACTTGGACGGTGAAAAATAAGATTACGTCTCGTTTTTCATAGTTCTGATAATTGTTTGGAGAAAGAATAATGGCATAGCGCATACGTAAAGTAATTAAAATTCTCGAGTAAAAAACTTCGTCGAGAGACCTTTTTTAGGTTGAGCATTTTTTAACAATCTAGATCATATTGACTTTTTTGCCATATTTCCCACAGTCATAAAATACGAAGCTATATACGTGTTATTATTTATGACTACTTTAGTCTATTTTGATTTTTAATTCAATTATTAATATCGCTTATCAACTTAAAATTGCATTATAGTATATTTAGTTTGATAGTGTGTTTGGCATAGGAATAGTCATATACATCATAAAAATATTACGTTTTAAGTTTTAAATTATTTGAAGAGAACAAGACATTTTAATCGTCGAAAATACTTTAAAATATAGTTTTATTTAGCCGATATTTATCTGGATATCTAAATCTATCTATAGTCTTAATTGTGATAATTTAAGGAAGGTTTCAAATTGTTTACAATCCTTCCAAAAATAAAAGTTTATAAAAAAATCTTTGGAAATTCAAAATTGAATTTTTTAAAGTCTTCCCAAAAATATTTATAGAGCTTTACAGGAATTCCATCATAAATCATTCAAACAAAAAGAACTACTGATTGATGATATGCTAAATAGCATCCGTTGATATCCCCATTACGTCTTAATTTTGATGCTTTTCTAATGCAAATTGTTCAACTCCTCGTCTTTAAACGAGAGTTTAAGTCCGGAATGGTGCAATAGATCTCCACCTGGCTCATTACTCGCCCGCCGATGTTCTCTCGTTTCACACCTTAGTGTTTCCGGTTTTCCCAAATGGCAAATGTCCGTTGCCCTCGTGTTTTAGACCGTGAGTTTTATAAATTCCGAGATACGGTGATAATTAGTGGAGAGCTTTCTGCTGGTGCAGCTCTCTCTAATGGCAGGGGTAATTGAGGAAACCTGTAAAGACTTCGGGGCACACTTTCTGTGCAATTTTCTCTTTAAGGCGTAAATTCCTATTCGTAAAAAGACGGTTTTCTATGGGTTAAGCCCACTTGAAATGGGCTGCTCAGATTATCGGATTATGAAGCTTAGAAGATTGAATATCTACCATCTCAAAATGAATTAAAAGTGGTATATTTTTTATTCTGTAAGTTTATCGTTCAGAATTTGAACATGGGTAAATTATAACGTTAATAATATCTCAGGATAAAATCGAGGAATTTTAATCTAAAACACTGACTAATTTTAGAATGATTATAGCCTTAACATAACATACCGCGGCCAACTCAGGAAATTAGCTCTTTAGAGTACATTAAAATACGTAGAAGAACATGTTATTCCTCTGAAAATTACAATACCTTTTGAAATTGTAAGTGATGTAGATGATTATGGATAATTAAGTAATTTTTGGATTAATTCAGTGCTGAACTAAATATACTTAATTGTACTGTGCTCAATGAAAGTGTTCTACATAAATTCCTTTTTTGCTCATTATAGTAAAATCTTTGATTACCGACTTGATATAACCATAGGAACAATTTGATATATCTATGTTTTATATTATCTCATCGCTATTACCATATTTTTCCATGTTCCCATTCTTTCAATGATAATTTCTTGTTTCCTCTTCCTTTTGCAATTCTTTTTCTTTTTTTCAATATCTTTCGTTATATTTTCCCCTTAAACTTACAATATTAACTGCCCTTGTTGGTAAATTTCTTGTTGGCCTTAATGCATTAGATTTTAATTTTGCTAATCATTTATTTAGATTTTTTACCCATAAACACTTTATCGTACTTTTCATTTGTTTGGGAAACATAAAATACATTCTATATCAACCTTTTCATGATACAATTAATGCGATATTAAGCAGAATAGATTTCGTGGTTATATCAAGCAAAAGTCTAAGAAATATGCATAATGAATGCTTCGTAAGGCTTAGTTAATAGCTACCCACTTCCTGGTTTACTTAATCGGACGCATAACCGAGGGAAGAATGATACCATCTGTTATTCCATTGGATGTTAATATATTTTAGTTCTCTTCCTTGGAGTACGGCATTGAGAATGCAACAGTAAAAGACTTGTTATAGCGTCATCAACGGAAACAGATGGCGACTTCATTTCCATAACTCCGTTCGAGAAAAGCTAAACTTTTTTTAAGCGCAAATAAAATGCATCTGCGGGTAGTGGATAAGAAGAATAGCATCTTCCTTTTTAAAAAAGAGGGGAGAGAGATAGAGTGAGTATCGCTCGAATTGTTTGAGTTTGAGAATCTTTCAGGTTTGGTGTCCCGGAGATATCGATGGCATACTTGTACAGCTGTCACATATTCGACTCCCGCCTCGGTTATTAACGTCTATACTTTGTTCCGAGGACAATTCACGAGCCAGCTTGGCATTTGGTCGCATCTGAAGGCGTGATTGGAGGGGGATAGACTATGGCCCTGGTTTAATTCATTCCATCCCTACATGGCTTCTCCACACACTCGACGCTATTCCGCACCCTGAGGGTAATTGATTTTTTTACCTCTGCCTTTTCCCATCTGTGCCTTTCGGATGCATCTGGGTCAATCCCTGGTTGCCATGGGCGTTTTGGCGCCATATATTTTTTGCGCTAAATTACGATTAAATAATGAATTAATTTACTTGCGAAAAGGCTAGCTTTTAAATTTGGATATTTCTAAATTTTCGTATAATTATTCCTCTTTTAAAATATTCAATTTTAAAACGTAATATAATTCACATAAAGGGTTCGACATTATTTTTTTCGCAATGTATACAATTTTATAATTAAAAATTAATTTACTTGCAAAAAAGTAAGCTTGAACTTCGACATTTATAATTTTTCGTATAATAATTTCATTTTTTAAAGTTTAGAATCGTAAAACCGTACAATATATTGCATAAATACTTCGATATACTTTATATAATTGCCTAAAACCATTTCATAAAATAGCAAACTACTCTTTTGTATATGTACCAAGTTATTCTACCATCCATTTTGAAAAATAAACAATAAACCTCACGAAGTTATACTCAACTTACATGCTAATTTATTTCAAGTTAGTTCACACTTATCTCACCTTACCGTAATTCAATCAAACTTACGAAGTTTTCTTTCATATATAAACTGAATTTAAAGTTTCAGAACTGGATATTTCGTTAATGAATGCTTATATAACCTCTATAATATATAAAACAAACATTCTCTTTACAGGGAGCTATAAATTCTCTTCAGCACGCGAAATTTTATCAAATATATTAATTCCCTAAATTAAACAATAGACGAAAAACATTAGCCAGGTATCAAATTCAAAGATCCGTTCCCTGTTTGACTCGTAAAGTCTACTCTTTATCCGTGCTCCATGAAGATACTTGCACCATTCTTCCTCCACATGTTATTCAAGTTCGAGTTATCCAAGTTACCTCGTTATCCGTACATAACGAGAACGAACTGCTCATCATTTCGGCGCCTCGCGTAATATGGTACTGTCTCCCCCTTCAATAAAACCATTCCGTCAGCCCCTCGTATCTTCTTCGCATCTCAATTCCACGCGTACAATGGACTATCATTGACCCCTCGCAAGCAAAGATCGTAGTATAGAGATGGTAAGGAAAGGATCTGCATAGGGATACAATGGCTTTTGTGCGAAGGACTACATTCGCCCAAGGAATAGAGCGAATATTGAATTAATTAATTGGAATGAATGGATGCTCCCTATGGGGGCCTTAAAACTGATTAAAGGTGACTGAGATTGGGAGCCTGCAACTTGTTCTCAGAGAGCTATCTTGGGGATATGAATGTTGTGGAAATTGGATAATATATTTGGGTTCTTGTAGAGGCCCTAGAATGACAGATAACTAAGTTGTCTAGCTATATAATACAGGGTATTAATAATGCAACTAAGGGTGGCTGTTCGTAGACCGAAACCAGTAATATGCAATCATATATTGTACGAAATTTACTGTACATTATTGAATGACGTAGAACTGTTATTATTTATAACAATTAATTAAACTTTCATGACATTCAACTACTTCTAGCATTCACTCATTCATGTATAATCAAGGAAAGTGAATGAACATTAGACAATCATTTCCTGCGAGTAAAATACAAGGTTAAACAGAAGTGGAAAATTGCGACATGTCTGGGACTCGAACCCTGGTCCCCTCTTATTTCTAAGCAGGTATGCCAACCACTACACCAACATGTCGCGACAGTATTGTGGTGGTTTGAATACCTGCCCGCTAAGTGGGGGACCAGCGTTCGAGTTCCATTCATGTAGCTTTTATTCACTTCTATTCAATTCCTTCATTCAACTCGCATCAACTCAACATGCTATGTTATTTCACCTTTCTTTGATCCTATGCGCTTTTTATTATTGCTATGTAAGAGAAGTTAGAATGTCACGTATGAACGGTATAATTATGATCATAAGGTTTGTTAATGGGTATTGAATAATAATTTAACGATGCTGTATTGAGTTGTAATGCAAATTTAAAATATAGATCTAATTAACGTTAATTTTGCAGTTTTTAATTATCATATTTTCAATATATTTGCTAGATGAAAGAATTGAAATAGATTATCACGTATTAACGTAATGATTACGATCATAAAGTTTGAAATCAATATGAGAAGGTGTGACTTCGTGGAAAGCCATAATATAATGAAAAAACTTTGTAATTTTCACAGAAATTTTGCTTTACTTGCAACCGGTTTCGTAATGTTAATGTAATTTTACTTAAGATGCAATTTAACATTACGAAACCGGTCGCAATTAAAGAATAATTTTTGTGGAAATTACAGTTTTTTTCATTATATCATAAAGTTTGATAATGAGAAGAATATTGATTAATAATTTAACGATTCAGTAAAATAATACACTTTTGAACTATATCTCTACGTAACATAAAGTTTTCATTTCTTAATTATTATTAGTTTTTAATATCTTTGCATCTACAACAGCTCCTTATTTAAATAATACAGTCAATAAACTTAGAGAATTAAATTATCGGTGTTGATATTAAACAATAAAGTTTTCGACCATCAAACTAAATTGCATCGACGAACAAAGACAATATTACGCTCCGTTACCATAAAAAAAAACACTCCAATACCTACGAACTCATATCGAACCTCATTGCGCTGTATTAGAGATGTCGGCTTGATTACTACTGTACCGTCCCATCCGAGCCGCGTAATTAGCAGTAATGGCTGCATTATTGAAGCCGCGCACCATTTCTGATCCAGCGAACGCGATATGGAAAGTGCGTAGGGGTTCGGAACTTTCAGGCAGGAATCTTCGCATGGGACAGCTCCGCACACAAAAGGGTCAGGACGGAATAATGGTACAGCCCCCTGATTTAGGGATTACGGTCATAATTTATGATTTAGAGAAGCCATTCTATTCCCGTCTTTCTCTCAGATAATGGCCCTTACACCCTTTGCAGCACAAAAGGATGGCTCCACTGGTGCTGCGAACGACAAGGGAAATAATTAAGTCGACCATATGACCCAAGTGCGACGAATAAATATCTGCCGATTTAAGAAGTTTCGCCGTCTCCAACCCAGGATCTCTAAATCTCTGGGCCGTGTTCCGTCACAAGCGGTGTCAAACAATGACCCAATAAATCTCTCATAAAGGTATTCCGCACCTGAATGGTGGTATTATTACAAGTGAATGATATTCTCGTACATCTATATCCGCGTAAGTACCTTGCAGACAGCCTTTCGGAGCGTGGCAGGGGGTGGGTGACGCACGACTCTACTTGACGAATCGATTATTTTCGCGTTTATAAGAGGGAATAACGAATTTTTGAAGAGGTTTGATTAGCATAAATTTATCTTATTTTATTCGCGTTAATCTGAACGTCTATCGCAGCACAGTGGGTGCGATACTTCGGATACATTTCCTGAGAACGTACTTTTCTCTTTAACTGTTAAAAAAATAGATTCCTTGCTTGAAACATCTATCTCTAACGAATCTAACATCGTCCTGAAATATCTGAGATACGCTGACCTATATATTTTGACGAACAATTTTACTAACATTTTTTACGAAAAGGCTCGCCTTTCGCTATACTAAATTTTCTACTTCGTGTACGCAATACCTTTTTAGGAGCCCATATACTACTTGCATACTCAATGTGAGTCCGAACTAGCGTAAAGAAATACCACACAAGAACTTTTTACTTATCAATTATTCTCTTCGAGAACCCGAATTCATTTACTGATTTTCTGCAAATATTGTGAAACATGAATGTAAAACCTTCCGGTGTGAAGAATATTTAAGCCTTTATTATAATTCTATGGAAGATATAGGTATGCCTTCCTTCCATACGAATACGTATACGCTGAGCGTTTACTTTTACAATAGGAATTTATACTTCGGGTAGAATAAATCTTATTGTTACTTGATTTTAATAATAAGATATACTTGTATTCTAAGCTATTCCAATGTCAGAGAATATTGATCAATGTGAATGAAAATATTTACGAATCATATGTAAAATTGAACTCTGGGAACCCATGGAAACCCTTCTAGTTCGATGAAAAAGACTTTTAATTTTCGAAATCTATTTCATTTCTTTCGTTGGAATTTTAAAAACGTAAAAAATATAATTATGGAAAGAATTTACTATTTAATGAGAAGGTTAGAGTTGGGTATGCAATGGTCTTTGAGCAGTACAAATATCATAATAACAACCAGTTAATATTTCTTTTCGTCTATGTCTTATTGCTGATACATCCGTATATCATACGTATCCTTACGTTACGTATGACTTACCAAAAACAGCAATCACTGAAATCGTATCTTGTAGAAAAGAATCCACACTCTTCTTCCATGAGTTTGAAGTTTATTTTACCTCTGATTGATTGCAGACCAATTCAGCTTAACACGGTTCTAAGTTCCCTTCCCCTTTTTCGTGAGAAAAAATCACAAAAGGGGAACAAACAAGTGGCTCATAATATCTGGAGGCAGCGGTAATAACCGATCGGTTCTTCTCGACGATATGGAATTTTTTTGGAATGGACTTGGTTTAGTGTAGGAATAGATGGGAACGTGGGTTATAAAAAAAACGTGAGTCGAGTTTGTAAAGCATATATTTCGGTGGGATGAGAGTAACCGAACATAAAGAGGGGGAATAAGGAAATATGTTGGGCATATCAGAAGGATATCTCGTGAGATCGACGTAAGAAAAGTAGAATATAAACATAGAGAGACATAACCGTAAACATGAAGAGGTTTAAATATAAGAGAGCAAATACGAGGTTTTAAATCCGTAAGTAATGCATACAGAGTGCAGTAAAATGGGAGCGAAAGTCAAAAAAATAACTTTATATCGCATTTTTCGTATTTTTATACTTAAACTATGTATATTAAACTTACAATTGACTGATATATCGAACTTATATATTACTTTTTATGTCAAAAGATATTACAGAGTAATTTATGAGATCTCTTCTTAAAATCTTAAAGCAAAGTTACATTCGTATTCACGTACGAATGTTTACGACACAGTGAATCAAAGATACATGTACACATAAACATACAGAAGTTTAAGAATTGAAACACTTCATTTCATTGTGAATCTTACACTTATGTACCAGCTATAATTAACTCTATATTTCTTATCTATAAAAATAATCAAATCCGTTTGAAATCGAAGGTTTAATCTTCCTATAGTCTTTAGTGTTCTTCCTCAGACTTAGTACTTTAATAAAGTTTTATAAGACGTAGTACTTCATTTCAGCAGCGCGTATTTAATAAGTATGTTGAGTTTTTATAAATTGAGTTTCAAACATAAATTTTAAATATGTATAGTAACATTTGTTGAAATTCTCTACGGGAATATACTTATTTTTTAAATAGTCAGGACTTATTTCCATTAAATTTTCTTCGATTTACTTCTTGTAGAATAAAATATCTTATATTTAATCCTTGAATTCAACGAAAAGAATACCTTTAAAATAATCTATTGTTCATTTTCACAATTGGATATTTGACAGAAAACCCTAGAGGTTACACTCAATCAATCACTAAATTTATTGACGAGTTATACCAATAAATTTAATGAAATAGAATGAGCAGAATACGAGCGTGGGTAAACGATCCGCTTCTATTCACACTTGCAGAAAATTGGACACAAATGATATTTGCCATTAATTAACGCCGCAAAAGGTAACAGTTCAATGAATCACTTTCCCCGAAAATCACACGAAACGACGTGAGTTTCAATTAGAGAGAAAAAAAGAGAACGCAACATTTATTTATTTTGGAGGTCAAAGTTTGATGTCAATCTCTCTCCAGAATTCATAAAACATGGAAATGAACTTCACGCTGGTTATTTAAGCATTCATTTAAACGTACCACTTCGTTTTTAATTCCTCCTTGTTTTATCATTCCGCTGTAAAAAAATAAATCTCTCGTATTGCATGCGAATCACAAACACTCATACGTTCTTTATAAGACGAAATAAAACTCCGGCGTACCGAACCAGACTTGGTAAGAGCCTTTTGAAAAGAAACCGCCGACTTAAATTAATAGCGCGCGGGGTTTTTCCACCTCTCAACATTATAGAGTTCCTAATTACACTCCCTAGAATTTCGCTGCAACTTATCACACTTCTAACTACTTCATATTCTTAAAGGAACCCGTTTCCTTAAATTACGGCGAAGAAATACCGGAATAAAAGAAACCTTCAACTCTTTCTCGTGCAAAAAACCGCGTTTATCACAAAATGTTTCGGTGGAACGTTGTTTAACCGTCTGCAGGGAGGCTCTGTGAACGCGTCTGTAGTGGTATTTTTTGCCTCTTGCGAATGCTATTGACATAGGCATGAGTTACTGGGTAGCGCTTGCTTTCCCCTCGTCCGCGATTGAAAATCCTTCGGTGGATATCACAAATAAAAGCCTGTATCCTCTATCTTACCCTATTCCTTCTACTGCTTTCAGAATCTTATCGTAATTTTGTATATCCGTCCAACCCTTCCAGTTTTTCCTTACCAATACCCTTACTTTCTCCTTATTGCTTCTCATCCTTTTCATCCTGAATTTCCATCTACGAACTTCAGAACTTAATCATAAAATAAATGACTCAAGGAAGATTTTCAATTCTCTTATGAAAAAAACAAACTCCTGGATAGAAAACTAAAATTTCCTATGCCTCAGCTCCTTCCCAGTACTCCCTAAAACCTAATATCAAAATGTAACAGTAGATAGACTTCTGAATAGTAAACTAGAATTCCTTACATCCCATATCCTTCCCAGTACTCCATAAAACATAATATCAAGGTATCCGCAATAGTTTGTTGGTCATAATAAATATATTAGAGTTAAACTCAACAGTTATTTGTCATTCGAGGAACATATTCGTGAAATTATAGCAAAGACGAATTGGTTCATTCGTAGAACCCTGAGAGGATATCCATCCAAACAAAAAGAGTTAATGAGTTATACCCTTTAGTATGTTTCCCCTCATCAGCCCTATAGACCTGAATGTATCGGTTTAAGTCTTTAGTGTTGACACCCCTTGCCATACGCCACTGACAGCTTTCGGGGTATAAATCTAAAACTAAACCTCTACTCTTGTAGGAGAATTCATTTTTGGGAAACTTATCCTAAAAGCTTTTCGAACATCCCCCCTGAGAATGTAAGAGCAGTATTTCCCCGCAAACCTCGGTAGAGTCTTCGTAAACCGGACGGATAACCCTGACTCCCTCGGCGAGGTATACGAGCTTAAATGCAGCGAATGTCCAGGTACATTGGCCAGGCCGAGTTGTCCCTTAGGACAAAAGACGTAGAGTATAAACGCTGCTTCCTCAACAAGGGTTAGATTCTACATTTGGAGACCACCTAAGAAGGAGCATTTTCTCGGAACTCTTACGTAGAAAAGAGTACAGTAGGGGATAGGGCATCTTTGAATAATTGGAAGTCATAGGATAATCATACATAGAATAAGAGACAAGCTTATTAACTTTTTTCTCAAATAAACCCTTTTTTAGACCTAAAATTTATTAAAAGGTATCATGAAAGTGATAGAACCAATCTATAATTCTCATTGCAAGATGATAAATGTCTTTAATATATTCAATAAACAATCCTTCAAAGTTTAAAAAAGATGAAAACCGAATTACCTTCGTGATTAATTTCTGGTAATTTAAGATTAAAAGTAAAGAATTTAAGTGATTCTATATAAAAGGTTTTTTTTGAAACCGAAAATGAACTCTACAATCAGGAAAGTAATTTTAACTATTTCACTATATTGTGCTAAATTGAACGTGAAAAAGTTTATTAAAATACCTTATTTTCGTTAGCAAATACAAAGTGTCAAAAAAGCCCAGAAAATAAGATAAACTATCTTCCATTAAAAATAACAACAAAACCGGCACTAAAAATTACCCTGCGGAACACCTTAGATATCTGGAGCAAAGGATATTTAGAAGCAACTTAGTGAAAAATTAATTTAAGTTTTGAAGATGATATGCGTTAGGAGAATATATTTCCCACGAATAACGTGAAGATTTACTAATTCACATAATAGATTAAATTTATCAAAATTATCTAAATTGTTGGCAAATAAATTTTGTAGACATTCTAAAATAAAAATCGTTCAATCTTCGGAAATATAATTAGGTATAGTACTACCTCTTAACCATTTTACTTTCTTCGTATGGAATACAGAATTTTCCCAACATAAAAAAAAACAAAAATATATCGAGAGAACTATGAGAGTTAAACGCATCTTATGTTTGGTCGTTTACGTAGATCGCGTTAGCTGTTTACCGGAACGACGATGTGTTCAACTTCAACCAATCGGGTTCGTTAAATTTGTAGAGAAGATTCCGTCGCTAATCTGATTTTCTCACTTGAAGCGAATTTCTCCCGAGGGATTCTATCATAGCCGTAACGCTGCTGTCGAACCTGAAATCTCCACTGGCAAAACAGGCTCTGCTCTGCGTTGGACCATCTCTAAATCTGAAACTAACCATACTTCATGTGTGTCCCAAATTGCATAGCAGTATTCGAGGTTAGGACGAAGTAGAGAAAAGCAATTTCTTTAGAATTAAATGTATATTACCCCGGGGAGCTATTTGTATACATCTGCATTTTATTTTCCTTTCCTAAGTTGTTTCGAACAAGCTATTTGAATGATAACTATAGCTGAAGAAGAGTGCAGTAGAGTGCGATAATTATAATATTGACATTATTTTATACCGTGTTATGAAATACAGTATATATTTCACGATATTTACAACATTTAGCTCGTAATATTAACTTTTCGTGCACTTCATATATTGTTGAATTACGAAAATATCTCATTTTGATCAGCAAGTTCCTACTGGTTATAATTAAAAGTTTAAATCCATTTCTCTTTCATCTAAGAGAATAAATACGGAGAAATTTTAATTTCGAAACAGTTTTAACCCTAAATTTTCCTCTATAAACACTCTTGTGCACATGAAGTTCGTAAACCAGTTCAACTATGGTTAATCAGGCTCACGTCGATTGGTTGAATAATAGCCAATAGGATTCTCTCTCTAACTCTGAACCTAAACGTATCTCTCGATTAAGCGCAGCCAGAAAGTAAAGATTTTCCCCGATTGCGATTCTTTTTTGTTATCTTTGTCTCTTTGGGTCTGCACCGCTTCATCTTTCCCATTTTGCGCGCATACCTTTAATCGTTGATTACCCGTTCGGGGAAGGGTGGGTATCGAAGGCCGATGATCAGGGGAAGATCCGCCGGTCTGCACTGCGGCGACGGCCTCGAAGCCTAACGAGATTGTGGTAATAAGAAGAGGGGATGGGGTTGATTGCGAGGGACGTGTGAAACCTAATCCAGTCAGAGAGAGGGGAATGCAGTATGGACAGGTGATTGGGGGTTGCGTCAAAGGGATAGCTGGCGGAATATATAACTGCGTAAAGAAGTTTGCTCAGGGCTGGGACATGAAAAGGATCGCGGATTTCGTAAGTGCGAGTTCATCTAACTACTTCCACAGATCATCTCGAAGCTCAATAACTCGATGCACGTGGTGTTAAGGCTACGTTTCCCCCATGCAAAGGCAATTGATTATTGAAAGAGTAGCTTAAGCTCAAGCGTTAGTGCTTTACGAGCGTGGTAAAGCGATACTTTGTTGAGTAAACGTTAGAAGAGCATCTGATTAAAGACGTAAATTAAGTAAAAGTGTTGGACTATATTCAGAACGTATTGCATAGATTAATAATACAATAAAAGTCATTATTGACTTTCTATTGATGGTCGTACTTAGTTGTCAAAGTACCTTTACGGCTTTCGTAACTAAATTATATTCAATGTCGATTGACCATAAAACTTACAATTCTAAATGTTTATAGTAATTTTTGAAGGCTTTGCTTTGTGTAAATCCATAGTATTTTAATGTTATTCCAGTAATAGCTTAAGTACGATTAATAGATCTCTTAAGCACTTGTTTATGGCTCAACATGAGTCGCGATGTTTGAGTTCTAGATTATTTCATTTGTTTTATTCCTTTTACATTGACTATGTGGAATTCTTTTTTCATAAAAGTGTTTTTCTATACGCAGATGTTTTTAAGATCCTTCTCGATTTAAATATTGAAACAATCCTAACGATTCCGTGAAATCAGAACGTATCGCTTTTTGGAAGTAATCGAGAAAATATTTTTCTTATTATTTACCCTTCTAAGCCACGATCATTTAAACTTCCAAACTATTAAAATTTCATCATCATCCCTTAACTTACCCTTGAAGTTTTACGCGTTCCGATACACGACTTAGACCCTAAGCTTGGATTAAGATTTATAATCCTCAAGTCGACACTAGCCCAAGGCGGGGACTGTCAACACATAAGACCTAACTTAATCCATCCCGTTCGCTTCTCCGATACATTTTTTATGCGTTAGCTATCGATTCTTTGAAATTTTCGGTCATCGCATTTCGAAGATGGATTGCTATTTGCGTTACGTAAATGTGTTCAACCTCATACGAAAAATCGGGATCGTTAAATTTGCAGAGAAGCTATTGTCGGTGCTCTGATCTTCTCGCCTGAAGCGAACTCTCCCGCGAGGATTCTATCATAGCTGTAACACAGCTGTGGGCTGCTCTGCGTTTGACCATATCTAAATCTGAAACTAACCCTAATACGGAACGCAAACTGCATAACACTATTTGAGTATAGGCCGGATGTGGGAAAAATAAGGTTTTCTTTGACCTTAGATGGACATACCCTCAGGGTTCTACTCGTCAATCTCTATATTTTATTCACTTTTCCTATAATGTTGCGAATATGCTCTTTGAAAGACGAACTACTGTTGCGTGTTGCTGCTGGATATTTATTATATGCTACATATTTTATTTGTAAAGGAAAACTACAAATTTTTTGTACAGATGAAAATATTTTATGGTCAAGTTAAATTAAATATAATGGTAAAATCAGTTTCATCGATTGTATACTGAGACGCATTTTATTCTTTTCTTCGTAGGATTATTGCTGAAACCTTCCTTTCGTATCCTTATTTCTTTATTAACTTTATTCCGAAAATAAAAATTCATTATACCTGTATGTACTCTGCACATTTATATTATATATAATGTAATATTATATGTCAGCAATCCATGAGTAAAAGAAATAGAAGGAAAAATAAATAATGCCAAAATTGACTAGAAAAATATAAAATAGCAATAAGAAAATTTATACGTCAAATTAAAATTTTATAGATTTTTACGACAATTATTATGACTCAAATTTTGAGAAATTGCCTAATCCTTTAAACCAACGAAGTCCTTATTCATAAAACAGTCTATATGTTTGTTCTCAGATTAAAAAATTAAATCAACAACACATTTAAATTTTAAAATAATATCGAAATAAAGCATATAAACTATGATATCTAATTTTTATTAGCTGTTTTTGTCGAGTCTTTTAAGCATTTATGTAAAGATAAAATGATAGAAAAGTAATCATATAATTAAAAGAAAATAGCAACCCTTGCTATTGACAATTCTGATAGAAATAAATTGCTCCTTCGTGTAAATATTCCCCCTCGAATACACACTCGTATATTTCAACACCCGCTTCCTTGCTAGCTTACGGATAAAGGGTCCAGTCTTTCCACGAAAAGGATCCACTCTGAAGGTAATGAAAATAACCATATCTCACGCCAACGTAAAGAGGACGTTATCGTAAAGTGAGACCACGGAATTCCTCTCTTTGTTCGATCACACAGAAACTTGGCTCTATCCTATTAATTGCCTTCCCCTTTACGCCTTCGTGCTATGCACCGCATTCCCGAACCTCTTATCGGCCGTATTTCATCCATCGCATAATTTTAGCTCCTCCGATGAGCACCTGAACGAGGTCAGGAGCCAAAGGTCCCTTCCGCAGATTCCACCAAGGTTAACGTACACTATATCACCTTCCATAATCTACTGATTCAAATTATATAACAATGAAGACACCATGGGGATCCCACCTACGTATACATTCATATCCGTAGACCAGGAGAGTTTTAATTTTTTAAGTCATCAAGCATAATTAATACGAGATGGTAAGGAAAGGTGTTCCGCAGTGTAACGTTTTGGTGCCAGTTTTGTTGATTGATGTTGTTGATGTTTAATAGCTTCAACACTAGAAGTAACCACAAGATTATAGGGTGTAGAAAGGAACCCAATAGTAAAAACTAAGGTGGTACTTTCATGCAACAAAAATTAGATATTGTTTAAAAATTAACTAAATGAATATATACAGTATAAATATAATATATAATAGAAGAGAACGAGGGACCACGTCCACGTATTACAAAAGGTCATCGAGGTAATGAAAGAGTACGATATGCTATCGGACTACGCCCAAGACAGCGAATCGGTTAGTTACTCATCTACACTAGAAAAACTTAGAAATCTAGGGGTAGATTGGTAGTAAATCAAACATTTGCGAAGTAACTTCAATAGTAAAACAGCATCTATAGATTGGAAGGAAAATGAATTGCAGTTAATGAAAAATAGAGTGACCTACGACTTTTCGATGATAATGCTATTTTCATAACAAATATAAAAGAACAGGAGATTATAGTGCAAATATTCGATCTAATGAAGATAATGGTCATGCACAACTCTTTTACTTAGCTAAAGATTTAGCTTCACTTGAAGAATATTGTATATGTGTATAGATTATATTAACAACAGCATATTACACAGTGTCAATGAAGTAAACAGAAAAATCAAGCCTGACTTGTGTTCCTTCTAAACGAACGTACGTTGTAGCTGTAAATAAAAGCCTTTTAAAAAACTTTATCCCATCCGTAATGACGTATTGAAGTAAACCATTAATTAATTTTGTTAAAGGACAGTATTATTAATGTAAGTTATCCGGAGTTTAGTGATATGATTCGCAGATCATTCTCCAAGACTTTTTGGGTCTTGACTTTCTCTATCTATTTAAGCGTTCCATGAGCTGTCATACGGAATATAAGCCTCCGAAAAGCATCTCATACGCGAAGGAGTTTTACATAAAAACACCGTCCTTCCATCGCTTAGCAGCCGTTTCCCGGAAGACGGAAGTTCGGATTATCAGCCAATTTCATTTAAGCTTCGGTGTGATACGATGGGTACGTTAATCAACATGCGTTTTAATCTCTTTGCATGATCTTCCCTCATTAATTTCGCTCCAAAAGATCTCAACGTGATAATATGCTGACCATAATTCTGCTCGTCTCCACTTTGCGTAATTTATCGTTTGTTTGCACGCCGATAGAATGAGTTACGCTGCAAATTTACGCCACCGTTTTGGAGCGGTTCTATGAAGGAAAAATCAATTAACGAGGATATTATTCCGGCGGACAGTTCGTGTCTTGTTTTTCGTTTTTGCGGATCGACTTTGTAGCCGCGATGATGGATATATCATGCTGGATATTACTGATTTTGACGTGATTTTTTCTATGGAAAAATATTCAATTTGAAAATTATATTACAATATATGATTTGAAATTAGGAAACGTGACTGTTCTAACTTTCGAAAGAAGATTAGGAAAGGACTAGGAAAGTTTTCATGATCAGATTATCGGGTCTAAATTGAAATACAGCATGTTTGGATGTTTATACAGTCGTAATTGGAGTATCAAAATGTTTTCTTTACGATGAATTAGATAAATTAGTACTTCTCCTTCAAAACAAATGATAATCGAAAATTTTTCTCGTTAATTAAAACGATTTACAATGTTTTTCTTTACTCTGTATCACTAAAGCTTAAATTTTAATCTCTTCTTGTTCTTTTCAACTTTTTCTAGCTTCCAGACACATAAAGTTATTTTTTGTCATTTATATTTTTGTATTTATGTATTTTATAATGTCAAGGTTTCTATATCAACCTACAATCTTATTGTCTATATCTGTTTCCCTTCCTCATTGTTTATCATTCTATTTCCTTTCCTATTCTGGCCATTCGAGTTCTAATCCTCCATGGTTATTCTGTGTATACTTCTTCCTCTTTTCTTCGTATTTTCACTTCCAGTATCTGCTTTATTCTGATGTATCTAATCTAAATCCATATGTATACTATCGTGGTCATTTTTATTAATAATTATATTTTGCCCTTTGTTTATATCTTCTCTTACTTTCTAATTGCTTACTCTATTTCGATGTGAGGGTAATTAAGAAGTTTAAATATTTAAGAGAATATTTCATGGTTACATTAAATATGAAATTGACGTAAACGATACTTCTTATAATTTCATTCTATTAAATAAACGCGAAATTATTTTGTTTGTGCTCACTTATCATATAATCCTTTTCTCACAAAATAAGAATAGCCAAGGCTATATCTTCATTATATATTCTTTCTTCGATAAAGTTTAAAGGAATAACATTAAATTTAGGTATTTCTACATTCCTTGTAACCGAATTGCAAACCGAAATACCTCACGCACGTATCCGTTGCCGAAAAACTCTCTCGCAGAGATTTATCGTACCGAAGACGCCTTTATGAAAGCGAATGAATGGGAAGCTATATATCTGAAGTTAGCAACACGCGTGTTTTATGTGAGGATGATCCCTAAACGTATTATGAAGAGGAAAATACGCATAAGAGGAATTCATGGGCCAAGGAGTCTGTAAATTCCAAAATACCTTTTTTATATTTTCGAAAATTAGACGCCTTTTTAAGGCCCTTAACCCCAAAGGAAGGAAGAGTTATCATTTTTCGTCGCTCACTGAACTGGAGAAAGGAGAATTCATGACAAAAAGCAGTGAAAGGTTTGCGTTGTTCTTTTGAAATCCTACGTCTATTTTGTGCGTACAAAACCGTGCGAGGAAATGCAGATACTATAGAGAATTTTATATATGCTATTTTGTAGAATATTATACTATTTTGGAAATGTCTGGAGTCTTATAACGCAGTTACTAGCTGCGTACTTCTACTACTACTTCTTTACTCCAGCCTAAGCTATATTTTATACATATATACATATTTATATTTTCTTTCGTAAAGTTGTGGGAAAGTAATAATAATAAATCAACATTTTTCGGGACGAATTTCGTCCTAGACAAGTTAGTTTACCCTAAATTTTCTCATTTAAATTCTGCATGTACGTGATGAAAGTAGAGTGCATAGTCGGGTTGAAAAGAGCGTCCTGCTATTGATCTACATTAGGGCGTAGTTGGGGAAAACTCTAAGAAGACTTCTGTCTGACTCAGAGCTAGCTCAGTGTACTTACTTATGCTTTTATTAGATTAAATATACCCTAATTTATTAAGTTCACTTTTTTTAGGGTTAAAATAGTGTTACGGGTTCCTTTTCTATGGTGATTAGAGGTAGATTAGTGTTTCTGGTGTGAAATACAAATTTTTTAGATCGATCATAAATGAAAATTGCCATTATTTCTCCACGAAACTCAAAACTTCAAAAGTTCAAATTAGAATTGCCTTCTTGCATGTGTAATGAGGAGAAGAATATCTTATATGCTTATATAATTCTATTATTTATAACCTAATTACATCATATGAGATGATAAAATTCTTAAATGATTCTTGGATTGTGCCATATCACATACCATCACATTCGGTTGAACAAAAGTAAAAAAGTAATATTCCTGGGACTCGAACCCAGATCCCACGCTTTCCCCAGAGTGAAGCAAAATGATGCGGTATAGTGATGCGCTAGCTAGCATAACTTTTAGGAGATTGAGGGATTGGGTTCGAGTCCCAGTCACGTTGTAGTAATTTTTCACTTTAACCTTGCCTTCGAATTCAAGTTGCAGGAACTTGTCGTACTAACTCAAGTTCACCTTAACTTAATCTATTAAAAAAATTGTTTACCATAATCAGTATAAGATGCGCCCGCTCTTCTCATTGGGTTTGCGGTAAACTTGGAAGATATCTTCGGTATTAGCGACCGAAAATTTCTCAGCGTTAACTTTATCGTTCCGAGGAACCCCTTTAACCATGTTTGAAGCAGTTAAATCGATCTGCATTCCCACCTCGGATCCAGAGACTTAACAAACGTATCTTTCGGGAAAATTAGGTATGTTAGGCATTCCCACCAGGGATCAGACAGTTCCAACTTCAAATAAACATCCTCTTGTATCATAGTTTTACATTTCACGCCGAAGTTTCAGAGATATAATGAGGAAGAGGAAAACAATCTTACCCTTCTCTTATTAATGCCTCATAAAGAAATATAAGCGTTTTATGAACTTATGAAATCTTGTTAATCATAGCTTAGATCTTAGGTCTATGAAACTAAAACTCGTATTTATATTTAAAGCTTAGAAATTTATACTTATATAGCTATGAATGTTCGTCATTATCAAGTATCCTCACTGCTTGGTAAGAAAAACTTTATAAAACTTTTTGGGTTCGAGTCCCAACCATTTCCCTATTTTCTCTTCTTGTTAGCCTTTATATTAAAGTAGTAAGAACTCATTATGTTATTCTATCTTCCTTTGGTCCCTTAATACAACTAGTTTAAGAATGATTCTGTAGTTATGTAGTGTATGATTAAAGAAAAAACAATGATATGAATCACAATGCAGTATTTTTTGTAATACGATAATATCGTACTAATTGCAGAAGCCTTTACTATGTAGATATCCGTTATAGGTAATGCGTAATATATATTTCAATTTTACCTCTTTGAAGAATATTATGTCAGTGACATAAAAATATCTAATGCACACGAATTGGATTTACAATAAATAAACACAGCTAAGTTAGTATGAATTGGCAAAATCATGAGAAAGCTAATATCTTTTGTAACAATTATGTATGTATATTATATATTCATACATATATTATAATAAATTTGGGGTGTAAGAAGAAATCTGTAGTAGTTTGATGCTATTTTCAAAAACTAAATCATTGTTATTTTAATCTTCTCTCTAAGAATGGATAATGGCTCCTTTAAATTAAATTAAATTCGATATTTTATTAAAAAATAGTATAATTCATTATTTATACGATCGATATTAAACTTCTATTTGCATACGAATCTATAAATTAAAACTTAAACTACGTAACATCTTGCTAAGTTCGCCACCTGGAGAGAAACCCAAATTGCAGAATAAACTAAAGTAGATTTATTGGCTGAAAGAGGTCGTTGAATTGATGAATGCATCGGGTAGGGTTAAGTTTGAGTTTCTGACGGACTTTTCCCGCTGCACCTCGGTCGCTGTTATCGCACAGACCATTAAAGGAAGTCTCCGCCTAATTAGTTTCGCCAATGAATTGTTAAGTCTTCCAGGACTCCGTCCGAAGTTTTCATCGTGGCAAAAATGGAACAAGCTCCAAACTTCATTAGCGTGGCCCATTGCAACAGGTATCATGAGCACGTGTTACGACCTTCCCACAAGGTATTCTTCCTCTTTCGACAAATTTTTTAAGCCCAAATTGGTGCGTCAGGTCCTTGCGGACGAAAATGCAAATTGCTGTGACGGTGAATGGGTGCCTAGAATAGGGCAGCGAGGGAGTTAATGCATGAAGGTAAACTGCTATAAAACTGTAGGGAAAAAACTCGTTCCCCCGAATATGTTTTGGAGATGTGGGGAGTAAGGGTAGGGATGTTCAAGATACAACTTAAGCATCTATAAGGAATTGTATTCCCTAGATGTGTTTCGTCAGCTACATTCATGTTCTTATTAAATTTTATTCTTGCAATTAGAATACGAAAATTTTTATTATAGATTGTTTGAATGTTTATATAAGAATTTTTCACAAAACTTTGGGTATATATATTTATACTTATGACGTATATTTTCATTTAAATCGAACTCTAGGATTTAAGTTAGTTTCGAGTTTACTAAAATTACAATTCTTTCTCAATGATCCCAGTACACTCATATCGTTCTTGAAGAAAACATGTACGTATTTGTATTTATTTAGTTGTGATTACTGAAATATTACTATACGAGCAATGTTTAATTTTTTATTGATGGTGAATTGTTTTAGTGAGGTCTGGGCTGAGCTGAAGATTTTACTTGTGATGAAAATTATTTGACTTTCAAATCTCTTTTTTTTCTTACCGAGAAGTTTAGAAGTTTCTTTCCCGACGACAAATATTCTGACTTATTAACAAGTACAATGGATATATCTCCTCCGAGATTGGATGCAAATAACTATAACAATATAACTTAATTCTATACAAGCTTAAGAATAGATAGTCTTTACTTGAATATAAGCACCATGATTTAGAGAAAATGATCCAAACAAACACCACAGACAATAATAGCTAAAGATAAAAAGACGTACTTCCTGGATCAAACAGAGCCATAGTAAGGACGAAAAGAAAAATAACACCCGGAAGGAAAACACCCAGGAAGTGATCAGAAAAAACATTCATTTTGATATGATTAGAGAAAACTAAATTACGCATCAACTGTGAATAGATCTTTGTTACTTTTTTCAACCATTATCATCATCGACAATTTACATTTGGACACTGGTTATAGGCTTATAGAAACTCTACAATTTTCTTTATTCCGGAAATCTCAAATTACCTCTAAGTACTTGATTATATTTATGTTCCATCTATCCTTTGGTCTTCTTCTCTACATCTTCATGTTTCTTTTGAATGTTTTTGTATGCACAATTATAAAAATAATTGTCTTTAGTTCGGGCAAAGTTGAGACTAAAGCGTCTCCTCTTGCATTTAACCCTTCACAAACACTAAATTTAACTATTAATTGAAATTAAAGCTTGTTAATATACTTATAACTCAATAGAAAATCAAAACTTATGGACTAAAAAACGTACGTGAAGCTTAAGAAAATATTATCCACAGCAGGAAACCACCCAGTATGATATACTGTTGTTGTAAGTAAAGTCCTTAACGCTTTAATCCCCCGTAAAAATTTGGCACACATACATCTTAATCTTCGCTTTTTTCCTTCCTTCCTTCTAACTTTTTCCTTTCGTCTCACATTCGCCTAGGAACAGCCCCGTCTCTAACCATCAAAGGTTACCGAGCGGAAACACACGCCGTGGTTGAGACTTCAGAAATTCGGCGTTGTCCGTCCTTCACGGCAAGCTGCATGTTCCAGAAATTCTGGGAAGAGGGCAATTTATGCCTCCTCAAGGCACGCGACGCATAGACGTGTTGATGAGCAGGTCATATAACCAAGTTTCTATCCTGCGTTCGACCCCATATGGCTCAGTTGTTTCGGTAAATGAAAGAGGCCTGTCGTAAACGAGCTTTCGTGGAAAATCCGCCCAAGGCGGCGTATGTGATTTGAAAGGCGGTGAAAATGTCAAACCCATGTCTCTTTTGCCTATTACCGTCAACCGAGATGAACGTCCCCCGGAAATTCATCTTACGGTTTGCGAAGGATGTTAATTATCTACGGCGAATATCTTGCGTTAATGAAATGTACATCCTGTGCTCAGGGTTTGCCAACATTAAGGGATTTGTTTATTGCTCGGTCGTGTTTCATGGATGGAAATAAAATTATCGAAAAAAAGCGTGACTCAACTTAAAACATTGGTTAGTATTTTCCTTCGAATAAAGAGGTTCTAAACAAACCTCAGGGATAAATAATTTTCTTTGTATTCGTAAATAAATGTATTGCTATTTAGTTGAGGTATATTTTATCAATTTAATCAAATTAATAAAAAATCAATACATAACTGGGACTCGAACCCAGGTCCTTATAAATTTTTTTACCCATTTTTCATCTCCTCTGTAAATCTATGTGATGAAATAGATATGAATGCATATTAAAATTGAATCTTTAGTTCGAAAATTAATTTTAATAGTCGCCAATTCTAATGAAGTAAATTATTTACGCCTTCTCCGGTTAGAATATATTAAAGTTGCTGAATTATCAGTTTTGAGGAGCTAAAATTAAAGATAGAGTATTTTAACGGGGATTATTCTTTTGTTACGTGATAAATTAGCCATAGCTATTGATTGGAGTGAATGTTTTTGGTGAGTTAAATATAATTGCGTATAGGCCAGGAATAGATTCTTTGTTCTCCATATAATGTTTTGGACATGTATTTATACACAATAGGACTTCAAAGTAATGATACTTTTTTAGATATTATTAGATAAAAACTTTTTAGATATTAGATATTTCGCTCATAATTATTCGTTTTCATTCTTAATTTTAATTAACATCTTAAAAAAAGAGCTTCACTTACAAAGCAAGTTAATACAGTTGATTCATATGGTATCCAATGTGATTCATTAATTATATATGGCTTATGCTATCCTCATAAAATATTTTTAATCTTCTTATTTGATAATTGCCCATCTCATAAACGGTTTATTGAATGAACGCTAAATGTATACACCCTTTTGGTTAATTTATCTCTCAAAGTGCTCGGGAAACAAGATTACCTTTGACTGAATTATTAGACTTTGCAAACATAAATAGTTAAACAAAGAAGGTGTTATAGGAAGGCAATTATTACTACAAAATTAACTTAAATAAAAATAATAATATTCAAATATCAACAGTTCAATTTATTCAATAACTTTTAAAAATTCTGTTGGATCTAATAATCTTGAAGTACCAAATTAAATGTAAGAACGTAAAAAGTAATAATCTGAAAATTTAATGCGCAAGAAGTATTTCTCTCGAAAATATTATTATTGTGAATAGAGATTCAACAGGTTTTCATAACATTACGAATACATTCCTTTAAAAAAAAATACGTACATTTTTATATTTTTCATATATCTTTTTCACCATGGGATTCCACCCAACTTTTCATCTCGTTTAATTCTTATACTTTTCCTTTCATCTCTCTTCATGTGTATCACCAACTTTCCGTATAATATTTAGGGAGGCGAAGTTTTTGGAACTAAAGAGATTCAGAAGTTGCTTTATCACTTTACGTAACCGGCTGAATACATAACGCGAATCCACGTTCGTAAATGAATTGTTTTAATAAATAACAGCTAACAATTAAGTATAACATTGACATAATTATTTAGTTCATTAATAATTCTCTTAAAACGAGCAAGATCCTCTTCCACGCAGGAACTGGAAAGGCTATTAATATAACATATTTAACAAGCCAGACATCGAAGTCAAAAGTTAAAAAAGACGTTTGAGGTATTTCTAACAGTTTAATACTTATACTTGAGAGAATTCATCATCTATCTGTACAGCTGTTATCTTATGGGGGGAGATTGATTTTTTTGCTAAAGTTTAACCCCCTCATTCCAGATTTCTCATCCATTTATCACGACTAATTGACCCGATTGACGACCGGTCGATTAAAATAATGATTGCTTTCGGTGAGTTCAACATTTATCGTCCGCTTTAATATCTAAAAAGCCTTTTAACTGATCCTCCGCTATAAATATTGGCATTATACATTCATAATACGTGTGTGTGTAAGCAGAACATGAAACATATCTCACCTTTATCAATAACAGTTGTTTTTGTACCCTTCAAATCGTATCCCTTTCATGAGGTTGGATTTAAATGCTTGATCCTTGATTAATTTGTGTGTAGTACTTCACTTTGTTTGAATATTTGTTATGAAAACAGTTTGATTTGCTATGCCTATTTTAACTCTATTCCGCATATGCAGCATGTATTCCTGTACTCCATGCTTGCATAGATTACTTGCTTAGAAAAAACAATGTTTACTCTTTGAAGTTTAATAATTAATACTAATTCAAACGTGAATGTACGTTATTTTCAAGTATCTTCACTGCTTGATAAGAAAACTGTGTAAAACTTTCGAAGGACCTGGGTTCGAGTCCCAGTTATTTCTTTATTTTTACTAATGTTTAACCCTTGTATTTTATTCCAATGAACTCGTCAAGGAATAACCAATAATGCTTCGTTTCACCTTGATCATCAAATTTCGTAAATACGTGCTTTATTCCTTTTATAACTTATAACTTTTGCTTCCGGAAATTATTTGAAATTACTGATTCAAAATACGAGTTTAAGTTTATAAATCCCATGTTACTGAGTAATCCACAAGGTACAGGAATACCTTCATACATTTCCGAATCATTATCTTTTAAGTATCTTATCGTATAAGTATTTAAGTATATCTTCATTCGTAACACCAAATTTCCACGAGAGTTTTCATCATCATCGTACACTTAACAAGAGTCTAACTCATTGCCATTAAGAACACCTCGATTTGTAGACACGTGTAACTCTGATGCATTTAAGATCGGTCATTAGTACCCTTTTACGGGATGCGAATACATTTTTCGAATTAGACCGAGTCATTTACCGTGAGCTCTCAGATGAGCAGCTGGAGAAGAAGGGCATCTGAATGGGAGAATAAATAACCGGAAATGAGCCAAAGAGATTCGGAAATGGACCTCTCTGAATAGAGCCTGATTCATGAGACGTATAGGCTTCAATCAGTCACGCGAGCCAACCACGAGATGGTACACCCGAAGTTGCGAAGCCACGGAACATTCATAAACTGGTTCGTATTCCGATCAAAGCTGAAAGCGTATCTGCCAATTTCAAAAATAAGTTGAATCGAGATTACGAGATTCAGTACATTCTGAAGGATCTACTATATCTCCTGAATGGCCTAAATAAGCAAGTGAATACATTCTTTTAAATCATCTGCGTAAAACATTGAAGTATATCACATCTGCTACGATTAAAATGTTTTGCTTCTCTAATGCGTATGAATCTAGTTGGAATCTTCAAATCGCACAAATCTTTTTATTCAGGGAAAAACGATTGCTTGTGCTGAAATCAAAGATGTCAATATATATTAATTCAAAAATAGTATAATTTTAGAGGTTAGTTTAAAAAATAATAAAGAAAATTCAGAGCAAATACATATAGATAATTATGAAAATATTATTTAATTATTTTATATACTAACAATAAAACTAAGTGGATAGTATATGTGGAATATTTTCGATTTATTTTGTTACTAAATCTTTTCTCTTTTCATTGTAATCAGATGCTCATGCAATATTAATGGAATAGTATTCTGGAAAAAAAATAGCGTATTTCTAACCAAGGTAAAATGATGTACGATGTTTCAAACGTGAAATGAAATAGAACCTATGCCATCCTAAATCTATATGGTTAAAATTTGATACATTTCTATCTTTTTTATTGATCAATTAAATCGCACCCGCTTAGATTTCGAACGACAATTGTAGAGGAACTAAATCTAGTAACGTTGGATTCAGGTAATACCTAGGTTTCTCCTCCAAGAATACTCAAGTTACGTGCTTCAGCTTATCTAAGGCAAAATTCTCGTATCTTCAGAAACGCTCTACTCCTCCTAGCGTTCGTTCGGAAAGGGTCCTGGAAGATGACATTAAAATTTCACATCTCGGGAGAATTTTCCCGTGTTTTAGGGAGGAAATTCTCAGCGTACGACCGCTCCCTCGTGACTAACCGACGACGGCAAGTTAAAGCCAAGTGCCTTAGTTGCGTGGGAGATAAGCGAATACACTTCAGAGTTATGGTCCCACCATCCGAGTCCTTTATCATCACAGCGGCACCTTTAAAATCCACGCACCCCATCGTAAAACCAACCACTTTCGCATTCTGTTTATGCAGAGTCCGGCGGCAGCGGCGGTCCTAAGGCGCACGTCCATCGATTTATTAAATCATGCGATGCACGTGCGGGTGTGTTTTAAGAGAGCCCCACGGATTATGGCAGGGGGGTGTCGCTCGTGCCGGCCTCACGAAATTCCGAAGCGAAAAAGGCATACGTTTGAGTTCCGGTGGAAGTGTGTGGAGTGGAGATTTCCGCCGATCCGACTTTTTGATTCTCTTGAATTGAGTTTCCTCCTCTTCCTTTACTCGAAAGCGTGAAATTTAAAACCTTTTCGAGCTCAAAACTCACGTTATTTTGCTCGTAAATGATTGAGAATGAGTGAAATGACTCAAGTAACATAAATTACGTTCCAGTTGATAAATCTTTCGTAATTTTTAACGTTAGTTCATATTATTTCGCACTAAAGTACTAGCGCGAGCTGGAAACATCTAACAGGACTCGAACCCGGGCCTCATAACTTCCGGCAAGAAAGCACTGGCATAGATAGTTCAATGGCTATTGTAACCGGCCCGAAGGTCCTCATGGCTCTTTTACCTTTCTATTGTTTGTCTGAAACGGTACTCAAACCCTGATTTCTAAATTGCTGGTCGTTTTCTCCAGCTATTGAGCTATCTACCCAGATATTTGTTACAAGCACTTTGGAGTTCCGGGTTCGACTCCTGGTGCTATCAAACGTTTCGTCTCCTAATTCCTTCTCTATTACAATGATTAAACAGATCGCCTTAATTTTTTTACGGAATACATCCTTATTCATTTGCTTCCTAATTATTAGGTTATGCATTTCTATTAACGTATATAATACATTACTGTTTCCTGTGAATACTAATACTAATAACACTAATACATAAAATAAGTATGTAAACTCGATTCTTCAAGGTTTGAACCTTAATATTGAATAATACGGAATTTTATGGAAGCTAAGCTAAGCCAAGCCGGAATGCTAAATTAAAGCTTTAAGAAATCCAGTGAGGGGGCTAACAATGCAGAGTGATAATTTATTACTTCGTTATTTATCAATATATTTATAAATTAAATTATTAAAATTATTAGGGTATTCGGTTTGTTTTTTATTGTTAATGTTTCACATATCCACCTCTTACATCCTTACTCACGTAAATATTAATTCTATCACGACGGCATATACAGATATTACCGGAAACATACCATTCCTTCGTAGAAGTTCGAACTTTTCTTAATTATCAACCTGTACGACCCTTTACGGGTACCTAACGGGTATTCATTATCAATGGTCGTTGGGTATTCCGAGTTTCACAAACACGTACATTTCAGTGACACGCGGTGCCCTCATTCCTTTTCGGCAACTTCTACGTATGATCCGAACGTGTGTTTTTCTTCTCGCTTTGTTTGTTTTGTAAAATCACGTTCTAGAGAGAGAATATTCTGTCTAAGACTTGTTTGGAGGCGAACTTATGCCATTCCCAGCGGGGATCCAAGGCCTCACATCCTAAGAAGGTTGGTGTCAAAAAGCTCTTCCGGTCGTAAAGTCCGAATCATAAATCAACACGCGTCTTAGAGGAAAACTGAGGTTTAGAGAATAAGATGAGGTCTGCGGTAAAGAATGGAGCTTGTCTGCATAGAGTTAAGTGTATTAGGAAGAAAAATTATGCTACGTAATTTATAAGTGGGGAGAAATGTAATATTCCGTATATTAAACGTGATATGTGCATTATAATCAGGAAAATTACGTACATATATACGCGCTTCGTGAGAGAATGACTTTCCCGACGTATCTTATGATGTTCTGGTTATGTAGTAACTGTCAATCTACAGATAAGTTTTATCTACCCTAGAAGTAGGTCAAAATATGGCTTTTAACTTTACGAAATGCAGTATCTAAAAAAATCACGTAAATAATTTATTTAACTGTATTGTATTGGGTTTGTATTTCTATCGACGCTCTAAAACCCTATTATTAACCAAATATTATAATCATTGTCAGTTTCATTTGGCTCTATTTTTGTTGTAAGAACGTAATGATATTAAATATACGTAGCGAAATATTTTGCGATTTAGTTTAAAAGTTTATCGAACACGTATTGGAAATGAGCAATCTCTCCAATGCTCATATCACATCAGCAATTTTCGTAACCTCAGAAATGATTGGCATCTCCAATATTATTCATAATAGTATCTTATATCAATCACATTCCATTGATAATATCTCCACGTCATTCTCTGTAGACCAGCTCGATGTTATCGCCCGTGTCCACAACCGATGCAACATTCATACTAATGCTTTCATATCTGTAGAATATCAATATATACGGGACTGTTTACCACCGAGACTCGTCGGTTGCTATGACATCTTTCGCTGGATCCCGCATTGTTCTCCGAGCTTAATGTATGCATACAAATACCCAATACGAAACCTAAATCATCTCCGAAACAAGAAACGAAGAGTTGGTTTGACAGGCAATAACCCAATGGCTAAAGTAATCTTCATTGAAAGGTCAGGATTGGATATGAGCTTTTTGATGAAGTATCACGGGGTAGTTCGATTTAGAGAAAGAATATTGAAACAGAACCGGAGAATCATGCTTCGTTATGGCTCTAAACCATTAAAAAACTTAAAAGAAATTACACTGGAATATTTTCGTTAATTTCCTGGTAGGAAATCAATTCATTATGGGCCATCTTTGCAAAATAGAAAATTATTGGTTCAACTAAAATTTCACCCTTAATTTCAACTAAATTTTAATTAATTATAACTAAAATTAATCACTGTCAACTGTAAGTACGTATAGAAATAAGAAATAGAGAAATAAGAAGAGTCTCTGGGCGTGTTGAACAAAGAGAAGTACACGTAATTAACTTCCAAGTTTGAGCCAGAATGCCTGGGGTAGAATATAAATTTTCTTGATTCCTAGCCGAAATGTATATATTTAAATAAAACGTGCTATAAATCACCATTTTGATTTGTTGGGAAAATAAACATGTTACATCCATTCCTGATTACAGCCCAAATGTGTGAAACAACCTCATTGGTTGGAATTAAAGGATATATAATATTACTTCCGTCGGAGTTTAGGAAAGCTGAAACTAGCACTCCGTAGCAGCACCTGCAGACCAATTTAACTCCACCATCTGTGGTAGCATAACTGTTGAAAGCTCAGATGTCAATTGAGTCCGTAGGATGAAGAAATAAATCAACAAAAACCAACCCCTTGTGTCAGTACTGATTTGGGAAAGCATTTTATTACCCAAATCGCTGAGCCAGGGAACATTAATTAAGTCGAAACAGGGTTTATTCATGCTTCCGTCTGATTTAAACCGAACGGTGATCCCCCTGACTTACTTTCAGCTGTAGGATATTAATTAAGCGGGGGAAGAGTAAGACTGATCGGTTACCGCTAATTAAACAACGCCCCTTAGCAACTGTTACAATTGGATATCCAACGGAAATGTACAGTACTTGCGGGAGTGTTACCTATTGATTTTTATATCTGCTGTTAATACGCGATCTTTGTATTTTGGTGTCGGCAGTTGTAGGGAGGTATCCGTCGAAGCCGATTCGGGCACGTGTTTTGCCTATAAATCATTTTGAAGTGAGTCTTTCGGGCAAAAGAACGATACGTAACCCTACAAGTAAAACTATTAACTCTTGATTCACTGAGAAAAATTTGAAGGCTAAACTGAAGTGAAAAATAACTAGGTGATGGACCTGGGTTCGAGTCCCAGTCAAGTTTTATTTCTATTTTTTCTTTATTTTAACCTTTATATTGCATTCCAATGAACTCATCGTTCTAATTTATTTTCATCTTTTTCTTTTACTGAGGAAAGTTTATATGGTATTCTATACATAGTTTAATAAATATTTATAAACTATTATTTTAAATGATTAGTCGTGATAGATTTGTATTTTACACTAGCAACCAAGGAAATAGTTTTTATTTATTTTATACTGGGATACTGATTATTTTGGCTGCTATAGATCTTGCAACTTTCTTTGGTATTATATATTTTTTAATTTTTCGTCTCGGAATTCTTACTGATTATTAGTGTTGATATAGATATTTTTCTGCATATGGGCTGTAAGCCTGTAGGCTACGTCATACCTTCACTTATAAAACTAATTTTGTAACTTAAAAAATATATACTATTTCTAAAGACTGTTTAAAGAGATACTGAGAAAAAATATTTTACGTATATTTCTCTTTGAAGTATTTCGTGTTTTCTCGTAAGGGCCTCAGTAGTGATGCAGGAAACTTATTACTACGATGCCATAATTAAGAAACGAATACTTCAATACATCCGCTCTTTGTAGCCCAAATTACATCTTAAAATCTTCTTTTAAATTTTTTCCTATAAATTTATGTTTTTTATCAATTTTTAAAAATCCTTTCAACTCATTGATACCTGAGAGAGAATTGTAAATGTAACCCAGTCCATTTACCATTCTTCAAACGATGATAATCAACGCTGAATTTTCTTCGAAGCTGAGAAAACTCCTTTGCATTAAGTTCATTTTTAGTCGAAATAAACAAGGACATCCAATTAGTTCTCGCGTCGACTAGCACATTCGGAAACGAGGTTCAAAATTCTAAAGATTCACCATCCGAACGAAAACTGTTTCCTTTCTTATTAATACATCCGCCGATTCACAAACTTGCTTCGCGCCTCATTACGCCCAAGTGCTTACGGCGAGAGAATCTTGTTCTTTTTACGTCTTGCCGCAATTTTATCCTTCCGCTTCAATCATTACAGCTTCCAACTCAACGGTTTAATCTTCAGTTTTCACGGGGTGCACTCGATGTTGTAATTGGGTTCCTACGGCTCTCACCGATGCTCACTGGAGCGCTGCAGTCGCACGAAAGAAAAAGAGACTGGCGACGAAGCGAATTCTCGTCACGGAGGGAACGTCTACCGAATCCGTCCGAAACAGAACTTGCTACTCGCCACTTGATCAAACTCGGGTATTTTTTGCGCTTAAGCGTCCAATTTTTGGAGCAGTCTGGTTTCGAGGCGCGAGACATCGGTTCCGAGACTACGAATGTATTGCCCTTTTTAAACTAGAAAATTGTTCGGTGACGATAAGCAGCCTGCAAAGACGTTGAAATTCTTATCCCGCAACGTTCTGAATTACTGTTTTCCTCGTTTTTCTTGCAATTGCGATGTTCTTCCACCTGTTTGCGAAGGGAATTGTGATGCCCTCTTTAGCGCATTATAGGCGGTTAGCTTTCCCAAATTACGTATCCAGTCGAAAGGTAAATGAAACTTGCGATACTTAAGCTATTAAGGTACTGAGTTCTGAGGACGGTAATTTATAAGGAAAGAGGAAATGCACAGAATTTCCAATATAATTTATATCCGAATAATGTTAACTAACTATTCATGTATTTGGTGAAATGAAATTCCCAACTGAATGGATGTTACTTTAAAAGTAACATAAGATTCTAGTAGTTTTTCTATGGTAAGTAAAATTACGCTAAATGAATAGGGTACCTCTATGTACTCAACTAAATTACAAATGAACTAATGCTTAATATAAAACCACTTGAGTAAATTATACCATTAATATCTTTCATCATTTCCATCCATTCAAATCCACTGAACTAGCCTTTTGTTTCTTTTATAGAAATCTGAAGAAACCTGAAGAATCAGAAGACGATATTGGATAATATGAATGTAAGTATCAATTTTTGTTTCCATTCAGTAGCTAAAGATCTGAATCTGTGATAGAAAGTATTTACAACAGTATCTATAGAAAAAATCATATTTAGGTTTTATGGTAGATTGTGCCAACTTTACGTTCTCATCTTATTATAATGTTAAAGCGATCTGTATATAAAAGTATTATTAGAATTTAATCCTAAATACAGTGTTTTTGTTAAAATTTTTATTCGTATTATACATCCTAGTATTAAAACTATTTTATATTCAACGTATACTTTGAATGAGATTTAATCTTATTATTTTATTCAGAAAAAAATTTATGTCCTTTAAAGGTTAACATATTTTATATTCAATCAGTCCCGAGAAACAAACGTATAAATCCTAAAAATCTATTGATAAATATAATTATATTATATTTATAAAATAAAAATTACGGAATTGAAATTTAAATCTTATGTAAAGGCGATTAAATTCTGACGCAAAATTTATAAAATTTCGATAGTGCACTGCGTCACCTGCTCACTTTTTATGTTTATCAATGTTATAGCAGCTGCGATCATTTTTCGATATATCTTTTATCGATATATTACAATGGAATTCACCCGTTAAAGTAATAAATCACCAGAATATCGAATTTGACATCTTGCATCGAAATCGGCAGAATATTGCACGAAAGAGAAACAAAAAAATCAGAAGAAAAGGGAAATTAATACTCAATACCTTAGGATATTTAGTAAAATTCAACTGACAAATTTATATTTAATTTTATATTTTTTAAATTTAATTTTATATTTTAATTATTAATTTCATTGTCAGTAGTTACTATAGAGTTGAATCCATAGTAGAGGCTTCACCCTTGAAAAAGGTTATACCAATTTATATAAAACTTTTAATATATTTAAATATATAATTTAAAATTATTTATACATTATTTATAATATTTATAAAAATTAGGTACTATATGCAATGTCTTATATTTGGTACTGTATATAGGTTTAATTACATACAAATTATTTCGCAAGTTACACACTCACGTATTGATTAATGTTCTACTATATTCTTCGTTATGTAATTTCCAATTTTACGTAAATTAATCATACAAAAATCGCTGCCCTAAAATGCATCCATAAAAATAAACATATCTACTTTCATTTGTTTTTCTTAACTTCCTTCGAGCGAACGAATTAGAAAAACTTTTTCGTCTTATTCTTCTTGTTCCCTTCTTTTTATACATCCCAATCGTAATAATAATCAATCACCACCCTTACTCTTTAAGTTGGAGAGAGATCCGAGCTGCAATCCGCGAAAGAAAAGTTCGCCCGCAATCGTTCTATTTACAGATTACTTTCGAGATAGCGTATTTCGTAACTTACCCCCAGCATCTTGGATACCTCTCTTTGGGAACCTCTGAAGGGATAAAGTCGTTTGTCAATCTGTCTAACCGTCCACTACTTCGCTCGCATTTCCGCCTCTTCGATAGCGCCAACTGGCGCCTGCTCATCAAAACACGCTCAAGGCTCCCTAGGTATGTCCGTTTTTCTCGCTTGCGAGCGGTGGTTGTTGTCGGAACAGATGGCGCGCGTGTCCGGCAACCCGAGCTTTTTATTTCCCGTTTTATTCGGGGAGAACAATTAGATCTAAGTACAAAATAGGGAGCTTAAAAGATAGTTAAGGGTGATTAAAGGCGAGTCCGTACTCGGGCGCAGGATCTTAGCAGTTATCCCTGCATCATTGTCGAGGAAAAGTAATAAGGTCTGCTGTTAAGATGAAATGGATACTCTGGTGGCTAGGGAGAGTGTTCAGAGAAGAGGGTAAGTCACGCTATCCGGGTTCAATACTGGGAACTGGTGTAAATCACTGCTGTAGCATGCGGGACGAAGTAGGGTTATTAAGTCCATTCCGCTATGATAGCACAGGATAATGAATTTAATATTGAATTAATAATATAATGTAAATATTAATATATTTTATTATTCACAAGTTTGGGACATACAATTAGAAGTACCTTCGGACATTTGAACTGTATCCTTTTAGGAAAGAAAATAATAAAAAACAGTAGCTTGACCTTGACTTTGTGGTAGTCCCCTGTCATAAAGTTTATAGAGAATAATTATACCAAATATACAAAAATTATGTTCAATATACGACCATGATTTTAAATTCTTGAGGTTAAAACTGGTGATGACTTACCGGGTTGTAACCATGGTCACATACTAAACATACCTTGTGCGATTTAGCGTAGAGATTTTGCTCCAATCTACCTTCGAAATAAAACTTAGAGAAAGAAGAAGAAATATTAAGGACAAAAAATAGGCATTACTGTGTAGTTAAGAATTAATGATGTTTGTAAGGATTCCTGGTGCATGTGTTTGAATCATCCGAAAGTTAAATCCCCGGGTTCGAATCCCAGCTTAGGAGGATATTTCTTTTCAGTGTGTGGATGTTAGTATTCGTTGTGTTGATTGTACAAACCGATAATACACAGTAATGGCCCAGAAGTGGATGTTTGAAGTAGATAAAAAAGATAAAAGATAAGACTGCATCCAGTTTTACCAGGATTATTTTTAGATAATTATTTATTACAGAGGATATATCCCGCTGATTAATTTTCTAGTTACACTTTAAGAATATTTTTTTTACTATTTTTGAAATTGATACTTCTTGATGAAAGAGATGAGGAAAAAATATATTTGTTACCGGAGTGTAATTTAATGGAAACGACGTGGGTTTTGACGCTTGGAGACGTCGTCAGGTACGAGAAACAAAGAAAAATCCTTTTTTCCTCATTAATTCCATTTAAATTACAACCAAGAAGGTGAGGTCAAAGAAGCGGATTTTTTTCACATTTCTTCTTTTTAATTATTGGTGGAAGTTCTCCTTGAGAAATTAATGAAAGCATAAGAACAATATCAAGAGATATCGTTGACTTCAAAATCATAATACTATGTTCAATTGTTATGTCAAAGAAAATGTTCAATTGTTATATCTCTTTGTTTAACTTTGTTTAAACTAAATTTGAGTTGAGGTTGTGATTTGTTTTTTCGAAGTAAATATTAAAGTATTAATTTATTGTTTGTTCAACATTTCTCAGCCATTTTATACGCATCGCTTTACGAGCTAAATCAACTTTCGTAAGTTTACAATTCGTTTCATTGTTGCGTACGCAAATATTTGAAACAAATGAATCAGAAATGATAAAATAAACCTTTTCAATGTAATTTTGACTGCTCGGTATTATCATTAACATTTTTAATGCTATCAAACACTGCGTTAATGAACTTTAGAGGTTTTGTTTTCATTTCTAACAAATTTAACCGAAATTCTTCAGTTAGAGTGCTGTAGGAATCTGTTAACTAGCGAAAGAACGTAGTAAACAGATTTTTTAAATGATCTTTTGTCATGGCAACGCACTTTCTCACCAAACTGAAATAATAGTCGTGAATTAAAAGCGTGCATAGATTCTATTCTCTAGATCCAGCTCCCTTTTGCATTCAAATCAATAGTAATAAATAATAATAAATATAAAATAAAATAATGAAATAAAATAATAATAATATAAAATAATAGGAAAATAGTAATAAATACCGTCAAAGCGTATTTTGACATACTTCCAAATTCCCGCTTCACTTAACACACGATAGAATTCACAATTTTTCATTAATGTATCATAAGAGTGTTTAAGATTTGGGAGGTTCTATTCAATAATGAAATGCGTTTTAAAGTGTGGGACTGAAGAAAGATGAAAGAACTGAACATTATAACACAAAAGTAGTCGTAAACTATCATATTTTTTATCAAACGAAAAGTTTAATGGGAAAAACTGTTTGAATGTAATTGGTAAGGCAGTGTTTTCTTTTCACTTTGAACAGCGTCTTATTTTTATTTCCCCCCGAGCAATCTTACTATTGCATGTATAAAGTACCTTCTCTTTGAACTTGAAACTCCTTATGCTGGAATATTTCTCCGTCTAAGTATAGCGTAGTAGGATCAGAAATCGACTACACAAGTCGCTAGTTATTTCTAAGCGATCTGCACGCGGAACTTACATCCTGTTCACTTCAACTCAATTCATACTTCGGCACAAAGCGAAGTTCTGTGTAGAAGGGGGTTTTAGAGAACCACCGGCAGAATATTGCATTTTACGTCACTGTGTGAAGTTCTAAGCCGAACCGCCAGACGGAGTTAGCGGTGGTTCGAGTAGTTGATTCTCTATTGTTCATCCGAATTAGTCGTTTCGCATTCAAATACTTGTCGCGTTACCCAGAATCCCTTTCTCGTAATTTCATAACCGTTATAACTAGTCTTAATAAATGTTCGTAAGTATTTAAAAAATTACGTCTATCACGAATGAGCTTACAGGCGACATTTTGGTTTTTCTGTCATTCGACTGACGTCATTTGACTGACGCGTAAATGCAGATGAAGACGAGGCGTGGCGTGATGGTTTTATGGCAGTGCTGATTCAATAGTTTACTTTCCTTAGAACGAGAGCATCAAAGGAAGGAGACTTCTGCGTCAGCATTTCTCGATCGAGGCGCCTTTAAGATGCGTGCCAGACGGCTTAAGTTGTCTCCGACTTGGGCTCCATATCTCTTTCGTTCCAAACCTCCATTAGGGGCATAATCGTAGCACAAAAAACTGCTCAATTAGCATGTGCAGAAAATATGATTCACCCGTGCAACGTAAACTGTACTATAGTGATAGGAATTTAACGTATCGTGTATCGTCCTACTGAAAGAAGAAATGTTTGAGAAACATTCCGGAATTTTCTTTCGCGAAATCAGCGAATATTTTTTTATAAAAAAGCTTTCGGAAAAGGAAAAATTTTTTCCGAGAGTTTTAAGAAGTTTCCGGAAGAGGGATACAAATAGAAAGTTTATATCCTTCATCTTCGTGCAGCAAATTTTTAGGACGGAATAGAATCCTCTTTGTTTCTGGTGAGATTGAGGCTAGGAAGTCTCTCCACCATCTTTCTTATAAACCCTTAAAAATATTTCAGTACATTGTTGTCCGCGCCTCGTTCCAACTTCGGAGCACAATTCACAGTCGGGTCCCTTCGCCTCACCAAGTCATTTCCACGCGACAGACGCTGTTTCTTTCTTTATTCCTTTCACCGATGCAAAAGAGGCGGTGGATTCTACTTGGAGTGCTTTCCATCAGAAAATTAGAAATTTAAAACAAGGGGGACGTTGGAGTAAAGTTTGAATTAGATGGATCGTTTATGGAGTGTTGTATAATTGAAATATCTCTTATTCTGAACGTTATAGACTTCTAACTAGTTTAAATGAATGGTTAAAAATGAATATTTATGAATTGAATAGTGATTTAATACGTAATCGACTGGTTATTGGTGAGAGACCAGGGTTCGATTCCCGGTACTGTCAGATATTTTACACGTTTTTTAATTCTTGGATTCAATATGATATATTTTATTCTTGACTGTTATTCACGTAATGTATTTATCTGGAGGGTTTTATTAAGGAAAGGTAAAACTCTTATTATGTTGTTCGTAATATATGTAGATACTGGTCTGTGGTTGCAATGAAACTCATATAATATTTGCTAAACGAATATTAACTTTCTGTTTTCAATATGTGTTGAGGGTTGAGAAACTTCATTCTACTTAACTATTTGTACTTTAATCGATGTAAAGAAGAGTTTGTACTTTGAGGGTCCGTGAGTGAACAAAACAATTCTGTTATAAAAATTGTATAATATACCCGGAAAGACCTTTATTATTAAACTTTTTAATCTATATAAAAACCTTGAATTACATGGTTAATGTTGTAAGATATCGTTTGAGATAAACTCTTTCTAATCCTTCAAAGTACCTCAAACATATCAAGAATTATATAAATACTGTCGTAGAAATATGAATAAAATAAGTATACTTTGTTAAATATAAATATCAATGATCTATTATTACACTCTTACTACTCCTATTGCATCAATTACTTTCACACAAACTCTGAGCAATCTTACGAATGATTGCCAGTCGTTCGAATGTATCATCGTCTGGAAATCTAACAGATTGCTTGATTGACATATTGCTTCGATGGCTTCGAAAAACACGAGGTCATTAGCCGTTAGGGTATTCTCTGAAATACTAACTTTACTAATCGAATATCATCTCACTGCTCGCCTCGATAATGAACGCCCAATCACATCCCAGCGTACGACTGATCGCAATCAATTACGTAAATCAGAGTGGATGGAGATGTCGCCCTAATAGCGTGTGTACCCACTTTCCTCTTCCGTTGACGCCAACCGTCCACCAATTGCAGGGAACAGTGAGACATTTGCATATGCCCATGATAAAACTTTCGTTATAGCACGACTGCGATATGAGACCATGCGGTGAATACGTTTATTAATCCCTCGTATATACACTTAGAATATATAGATCTACAACTGATGAAACACTTTTTCTTGATACAATAATAAACAGTAAAACGTATAGTAATAATATAATGGATAATATCCCTAATAAATATAATTTAAGTTTGAATCGATCTTCATTCTTAAAGCAATTATTACCACAGTAAAATTAACCAAATAACAAAATAATGTACGTTCTTGTTTTTAGACTTCTTCTACTTCTTAATTCCATATTAATTCTTCAACAAGATCTAATTATATTATCTTTATATATGTTTGTTAAAAGTACGAGATAGTTATGGAAAATAATTTCTGTCTAATAAGAGTACGTAAACTTTCGCACGATTACGTCATAATTCTGGAATTACTATTAGGCATTTCGTATTTTATGTAATTCTTCGAAATTTAATTTTATAGCTCGATATTGATGATTTTACTATTTACAAATCACCTACTTTCTTTACTAATTGTAAATAAAACTCCATATAAAACATTCCTATTAAATACTGGAGGAGCGTGTGGTACCTGGGTTCGAGTCCCAGTCATTACGCTATTTCTCACTTCCATCTAACCTGTTATTCCTAATCGCAGGAAATGGTCATTGAAAATTAATTCACCTTACCTTAATCCTCTTTGTACAACGCTAAATAAACAGGAACATGTGTTCTAATTACCTCTCCTTCCACCCATGACCCCTTTTCGTAAATTTATCCGAAGCTAGGAAGGATATATTATTCGGGAAGCAATAAATATATCGGACGCGGGGACAATATAGCTCGCTGTTCGGTTTGATTTATCCTATTGATGTTTTTTCTGAAAATTAATCGCGTCACATCTTTTTCAAGCCGTCGATGGCCTCGATATCCTTCCCTTTTGGAGTTATATCCCTCGTATTTTGAATTTTGCGGACTATAATATATCTGCAGAGTTTCATTGATTTTTCTAACTGACAGATTAGACTCTAATAATCTAAAATAACACTTTCATCATAGAAATAGTGTTTTATGCATAAAATGTCCTTGAATGAGTGAGGTATGTACTGGAGCACTCTGAATTTTTTTAATTTTAGATTTTATAAATTATTTGTCTTGAATTGACGAAATATATTACGTAAATATCTTTAAAGAAAAATTCTATTTGCTTTGAATATTAAAATGTTCATCATAAAGAACTCTTTAACTCTCTTTAAAATTATCACGTTTGTGGAGTATTTATATCCATGCTTTATTAATTTCTGATTTTTTCAGTGTTTTGCGAATATATTATAAATTTTAATTCTAGTTTAATCAGGGTATATTCTTAAATTCAATTAAATGTATAATACGTATTTTAAAAAAATCCTACGTTACCCCTAGAGACAGAATGATAAAAAATATAAATTACAATAGTAAAAAAACATTATAAAAAGATTAATTTATTCCTTCTTACTTTTAACTCCCCCGAAAAAATTATGAAGCCTAGAAAATATGAAATTATTTAATGACTAAAGTCCGTATATTTAATACCAGAATATATGCTGATATTCTTAATAAAACAAATATTTTTAATTAAATTTTTGGCTAATATTAAGCAGAGTTTCAATGCCTTGTGCAATGACTTATGTGCAACAAAATGAGTTGGAATAGACTATTATGAACTTAGGACGAAGCAAACATGTTCGCGCGAGGTTCATACGCTCAAGTGATGAGTCATCAGAAGCAAGGTCATACTGCTGTCGGCAACAGTCCAAATTCATTCGCTCGGATATCCAATAAGGTTCCTTGAAGCGCCTTTACAGTTACATTCCCATTTCAAAATACGAGTCCGCAGTTTACAAACCTATCGGGTAATACGCGATCCCAGCATTTCTGAAAAAAAATGCTTGATTTATTCATATCCCGGTTCAATATGTCGATAGCATAAATGAGATCAATTCACGAAGTGGGTAGCTAGATAGATTGACCTTTTATTAAAGAGGTTAGGCCCGATTGGGTCCCTTTTCCACCTTGCCTCGTTTAAAGTACATCTCTTATATACCATAGATCAAATATCTATCAAAAGCCATTCTGTGAGGCCTGTATTTATGGATAGACTGTTCTCATACGTATGTTTATGTGTGGGTTTATACACTGCTTTGATTAGAGAGAGAGATATTCATATTTAGATGCTCATCAATAGAGAAACTTTCAAGTTCAATTCGTTCTTTTTTTCAAGGACTACAGAGAACAAAAAAACCTAGCAATAAAATCTTCTTCGATACTGCTATCAGAAAAAGTGAGATTTCATTTAGTTACGTAAATGTGAATTTAAATTTTAGATGTTTTCTCATTGTAATCATCCAAACTATACGACCATTATTTTTTTCTTTAGTATTACTGACTTTAAAATATCGAGTTTTGAACGTGAATAATATGCTCGGGTAACAATTGTTTGTAAACACTTACTTAGTTACTTAGCTTACGTGGAAAGAGTGTTTAAGATGAATTCATCCTGTATAGCATACAAAACAAATTACTTCAAATCGTAGGCATTATAATTCCCGTAAACACGGAGACTTAATTACGTTAGGGATTACAAAGCATCCATTGATTAATATTTAGAATTATTTCTTAGGGTAAGGGAATGAGGATAACTTGATGTGAAAAATTTTCAGAATAAACGTAAGACGTAGACTTAAACTAACGTTAGGACAAGTTTCGGGAAACAATAGACCTTAAATGTATATAATATTTCATATATCAACATCATCATTTCATTATGAATAAAACGTGAAGTAAATTAATATAATAAAGTAAATAATAAATTTATAGAAGTAAAAATTTAGGTCTATAAATCGAGTTTATCAAATGAAAATGCGTGAGAAAGATAATACCAGAGCAAAACGCATCATTCCCGTATTTATGGCTAAAAAATCACAAATGTTCCTTGTATTACTTTTCTACCCTCCGCACGGGCATTACAGTTTCGTCCGCATGTGCAGCATCGTCTGCTGTCCAACGCTGTAAATTCCGACGTCTATAGAAACCGACAGATAATCGGGAGATTTGCGTTCGAGACCCGTTCCTCTCACAACTTTTTCCGCCCTTTGATTCCTGGGATTATTCCTCAGGTTTACGAGTCGTAAGCCAAAATTTATATAGTTGTTTATAGAGTATTTCCTTGGGAACATAAACCCGGAAGGGGTTCCTTCACAGTCCCTTTCGATGGAAACATTCTACGCAGTCAAAATCCGCGAACAGCCTCAGTTTACACTCCGATAAGGTTGTTGTGCAAATATTTCGCATCGGATCGCGAATATGAAATGCTTCGGAAGTCTGTTTGGACTCAAATCTCTCTAGGGAGTGACGCATTCGACGATAGAGAGAGAGAACTCCCTCTCAACTTTGAACCCCGTAAACAAGAGGCGAAAGGGTGAATGCGTGTAGTATATATTTTTATCGAACGCGTCCACAACAAGATGCGAGGAGAGGGAAAGAGACGGAAATATTAGGCATTCCAGTCACGGAGGATCCTCGGCAGCGAAGCATCTGCGGTTCGCAAGACTTCTATTTTTACTGCTCCTGAAAAAGGCAGACTCACAACTCCTTTTTTAAATATAGGGCTTCTTTCTGAAGAAGAGAGAGATTTCTCGGCAGAGCGACTTTAAGGGAGAAGCCCCTCTTGATTGTCAAATTGCCGGATGTTGTGATTGGATTCGATGAGAATTTGCTTAAGGAACGTCGCTGTTTGAGCGGAATATCGTATGCGACTAAATTAGCAGGAAAGCAACGTTTTCAGTAGTACCGGGAATTTTATTAGGGAAAAGTTTCACGAATGACGGAATGAAGGATAGATATTTCCTGCGATGTTTTTCTTTTATTATGTGTACTATACTATTATCTTATAGTAGTGTTGCAGTGTTTAGCCATTGTATGTAGTTTTATTATTGATAACCGTTTGCTCTATTCGAATCTGTAATACACGTAGCTTTCATTATTCTTTCTTTTTGTATTCCTAGCCCAGTTTAAGGTTTAACCTGCTTATGTATTAGAAGTAAATAAATAAATAAACCCTTTCGTTCTTTTTCAACGAATACAATTGGATACTTATGCACCCAAAGATATACAAAGCATACATAGGATAATTAAATTTCAGCACAGTTTCTTTACGTTACTTTACTTATGAAGGTACACATGCATATTAATACTAATAGATGCGCAATCAATTATTTATCTCATTGAAATTTTCCGCTACGCCCAAAATTTACGTGAAATGTTGTTGTTGTTAGTATTTTTAATTTTTATTTGAATATTGTAAATCGTTTGTGACACGACAATATTTCTATTATCTTTTAATTTTTCTTGCCATGCATTTTTGCATAATTTGAAAACTTTATTACTACTTGTTCACTGTTATGTTTATTTCTAAGAAAGGCTAAATATTTAGTACTCTCGGATTACGTTGAATTCTGATTAGTTTTTGCTTTTGAGCATTCCTATAACTCAAATATCAACTACGTCATTTCCTGTAAGTCGTAAAGTGTAAGAGGGAAATATCCCCATGATAAAATATAGCTATTATATTCCTCTTACACTTAAATGAATGGTATTTTCTAAAAGAGCATTGAGATATACGAAAGGCAAGGGAAGTGCTGTGAGTCTGATCCTATGCTCATAACATTATTAAGTCTGCCATCTTATTGCATAACTTTAGCATTGCTACATTACTAAATATCTCGAAATTTTATCAAACGTCTTAACAAATATTTAGGCTCCTTTTTCTGCAATAATTCATCATTTAAAGCGTATTTAATAGAAATATAAGATGTGTAAAAGATATTCCGCACGAGAAGGATTTGAACTTCGAAACTAGAGCGTGTACAACGTAGGGCGCCTCGTTTCGTTTTTAGGAAGATAGCAAGTTTCTTCGTTAAGGTTTTTTTACGAGATTCGATTCAAGCACAGATTGTGCGTAATAATTATAAGCGATGAAATGATCGATGAAAGTAAGAATAATTTACGGGAAATTAGTTATTCCTCTGCCAAACACAACTATCGATACTTAAGGATAAAGTTTTCGTAAAATTAGAGCACGAACGAATAGTTATTTTGGTTCCCTAAAACTATATTATTAAACACATAAACAATATAAACCGTATGGATGAATAATATAATATGTAATAATAATATTTAGGCATCTTTTTTACGTCCTGAGGAGTTTGCAACTTTAGTACGTAAATATTAAGGTAAATACCTCACATTTTACCCACTTAGGATTCCATTTTAAGTATTTCTTATTGAATATCCAGATTTATACCTCTTTGTTTAGCTCACACATAAAGTTTATTTAATGCATTAGTACCATAACCACGACATAAGACGTTTACCTTATCGCATTCATATCCAGATACAATGCCATCCATACCATTACACACTAAGGAAGAGAGATAGATACAACCAGTGTTTAATCCTGCGACATCCTGGACGGGGTTGTTTGATAACGGAGGTAGTTTGAGATTAGGACGTTAAGAGTTGTGGAAGTGAAAGCTTCAGATTGGAGTTTCATGAGAACGTGTCTCCTCCCACAATTTTCATCCCAAACCTTCTTTCCCGACTCCCACCACTTTCCGAGTTACATTATTTTCTATCTTACCCGTTTCCTTCTGCTAAGACATTTATTGAGTTTCCTTCCCGTTGCTTGGTGATAGTACCTTACTCCATGCCTTTGTCTCTTTAGTTCTATCAGATGGAGTACCATAGAAACGGTTCTATGATACTCTTTGACCCTGGATTGACTCGATTTATTTACAGTGAAGTATTTCTGTCTGTAGTCTTTCACAATCGGACAATATTAAAAAAAAAAAACAAATCAATTGAACAACATTTTTTTCTGATGTCTAGCTCTTTCTAGCATTGCGTGCAATAGAATAAAAATCAATTCTCGTTTATTTTATAACCTTGAAAAATACTATTCAAATATAGAGCGATTTCATCCGATATTTTTCATGTTCAATAAAGTTATTTCTAGTTTTTGATCCACCAAGATGTAAATGCAGATTTTTCTCTTCTTTCCACATTTATTTTAGTTTCCATTGTGTTTCTTATTGTCGTGAGCAGCAATATGACTACTACTATTCCATATTTCGTTTTGTATAAGGATAGAATAGTACAATCGTCTTAAGGGAATTTTGCTCAGCAAAAAATCAAGGAATGCCGGAATCACTATGTGTATCAATATCTTTTGAAGTAGGTTGAGAGATAATTCGGATGGGTTATTTATATATGGGGCAAGAAATTTAGATTTTAAATTCTTTACGCTGACAATCAATCTTTCGACTTGTTAACCTCTTTCTAACCTTTATATATATTCATAGAACATTTTTCATGATAGTGTGCGTGGTTTTATTTCAGTCTTTCAATATAGCCAACAAATACAACCCTGGCACTGTGGTAGTTCTCCATTTTAAATGTTAAAGATATATCACTACCGATACCATGTATAACTATGTAAGTGTTCTGCTTAAATTCTATCTTTATTTATCATCCCTCTTTACCACTAGGCCGATAACTTTTCGCCTTCCCATCGCTTTTATAGATCGGTCAATCGATTCGTATATTTATCACTACACGAAGTTGATTAGCGAGTACTTTTTACGATGGAAAAATTAAGCATGATGGAGTAATAATATTCATATTTTTTGTTGTAATTTTGCTGTTAATACCCACCGAGATTATTCCAACGTTAATTACGGAAGGAAACGGTCAGTTAAAACGCTAGGAGATTCATTTAAACATTACGAAGTAATCGTGCACATCCAGCATTACAACAGTCAAGCAGATCATGGAGATATCACAAAGTAGCAATCAAAAATTAATTAAACTTCATAAAGTACCTCGAATCTCATAAAATGCGATGTGAAGAGCGGCGTCAGCCTTTCAGTTGTGGAAGACGCGTTTGGATGGAACATTTCGCAATAATTCAGGCCTAAGTGCTCCCGTTCGTGTCGAAATGATATCATTCGGAGAGGCAGCTGCTTCTACGTCTTTCATTTCGGTTATCAGTACACGTGCTCATTTGCGTAAATCTATTTTCGTATCCTCGTGATTTATGCTACGCAGAGACCTTTGTTGTATTCAATGCTAGGATTATGGGAAGAGTAATGACAAAGCTCGTTAAGTTCTTGTTACTATGATACAAAGGTTAAAGAGTAGTGAGAATTCAGAAATGACCGGGACTCGAACCCAGGTACCCCACTTTTTGGGCAGCTTTTCTGCTGAAATTTTTATATTATATGGATAGACACTACGTTAAACTTATTAATGATTACATTAGTATACTTGCCCGGATTTGCGTTCAATCCTCATTAATTATTTGGATACCTCTTTGGGCGCATTAAATTCACTTGCCTGTCTCTGACGTTCTTATTCAAATTTCTCGTGATTAATAATGTTATTTATTTGAATATTGATGCAGGGTGAAGCGTAAATGAGTTAAATATAATTGAATCGTGCACTTCGCAACCTCAAAAGGCAGTTATTCTAATTCGAGATGAGTGAACATTCAATCATTGAGCAGCTTCCATTCGTTTATAAAATCAGGGAACGTTAAAAGTTATTGGATTGAACAGAATAAAAAATTGCAACTTGAATGGACTCGAACCCAGGTCTCCCAGTTTTAGGGCAAGTATGATGGGTACCTGGGTTCGATTCCCAGTCATATTTTTATTTTTTCACTTCCGTTTAATCTAGTTTTCTGGTCGGACGAACTGATCGCGTAATTTTTATTCATTTTCTATGTATTCCAATAAACTTACTGTATAAAATCCATTCAAATGATACAGAGTATATAGTCTTGCAAGTGGTAAAGTATAGCTCGTGGTAATATATGTCTAAATATGTCCTCATCTGCTACTCACTATCGTGAATACGATTCCTTTACGTTTGGTGTTACTATGACGATTTGCACAAATTTAATCAAAGCTCAATAGATAGCGAATATGACACTCTACATCCAATTACCGAAAAAAGTACTGTAATACGTCATGAATACACTAGCTAGTATTTAAAGAGCCGAGAGTGTTGCATATCTCGGCCACAATCGAACCAAATATGTTAATTCGCAATTCTAATAAAATTGCGTGCAGAAACGTCGCTTCGGCGGATTAGTTAGTCCCTGTTGAATGGCTAAAAAGTGTGATTAATTTATATGTAGCCCATCTCGGAGATTAGCATTGATCCTCTCATAAAGCCGAATTAATCAAGTGATTTCGAATGCGCCATTTATCGCTGGACCACTGATTGGAGATCGAAGAATATCCAACTTTGAAAAATCGGATTTGCCAACAAGACCGCTGGGATTTTCAAACTTATTGAAACGAGCGTTCATTGACGTACTTATACGAACGTCCGAATTTTGGAACTGCGATTTTAAAATAAATCGTTTTTTTTACGACAGAGATAAAATGGAACGATATAATATCTATCATTGGAATCACGTTATTACCCATTAATTTTAATCAATATCTCTTATGCTCTCGTAATGTGGAAAATGAGGATGGAACGAATGGAAACCTCGTAACCAGTAAAGGGCGTAGAAAATTGTTACGATAGTCTTGTAATAATTATGGTATGATTTTATATACTGTGGAAGTATAAGGCTAAAATTTTTCTAGTATTGGATTTTTATATATTAATATTTAGTGAATGGTACAGTAGTGCTGTGTAATTGTAAATTAGAGTCTAAAATCACATATATTTCACAATTAAAACCCGCGTGTCTTTGTTTAAGTCTCACATAAGGTACATGATGAAAAGTAAAACTTGTAAAAAATCTCCAAACTGTGAATTTATTTCTCTTGATTCTAAATTGTGAAGTTCAAATATAGTTGTTTCATAGGTTTATCACATTTTCCTGGCCTTCATTTCATCTTTTTTATACCTCTTGGGTTACTGTGTGATGTTTCTGGAATGAGAAGTGTAATACATACAATAATATATACCTCTCTAATTGTAAGTTCCTGAATAATTCACATTCTCTTATATGAAGCAATTGCTATAGATTGAACTTAATTACCATCGCTTAGTTTTCTTACCTGTTAGATTATTTGTGGTTGAAGAGGATGTGATAAGTGCTATCTTCGAAACCTCTCGTATATCTACGTTTACATTAATATCCTGCAAATCGCCCTTCGGCGTGTGGTAGGGAAAGAATAATTTCCTTAAAATTACTCGTCTACGTATTTCTGTTATTTTATGCTCATAGTCGTATCACCAAAGGTAGCATGAAGTTAGCATAGTCTCCATTATATTCTGTGAAAACTTACCTTAAATTTATCGAGAAATCGTAATCTGGCTTCTAATCTCATATATCTTAAAAGGTTTCCCAACCTGTGGATGAGATTTTTGGTAACGTTTGATTTTTAATCTCAGCACCTTCCAAAAAATCATATCGCTTTACTTTCTTTAGTTCACGAATGCATGTATCATCCGCCTGATTCCATGAATTCGATCTATATTGTTGATAAGATATACCTAATATAAAGAATATCGCTCTTTATCAATTTCGTCACATCTACCGACAATCATAAAATTGATTATAATCGTATATTTATATCACTTTTTTTTCTTCGAAATCTATTGGTTCTCTTAGAAATCAAAATCAAGAATCATTACATCACTTCCAGTCATGTCCGAAATTAGTTCAGATTCTCTACTTGAGAAGCGTAACAAGGCTCGTGAGCAAACTCCGAGGTGCAAAAGATTCGAGACTTCTTCCAGGAACACAAACGCGTGCGTCCATATTGCCCGGGGCCATTTTGCGAGCAGGCAATTCCTGAAGGACACACCTCAGAGTGTTTGCCCTTTGCTCCGCCGTCATGGGCACGGGTCAAAGGAAAGAAAAGGGAGTGGAAGATAAATATTAAGGCAGCCATACAAGCGGGAAAGGGTTTGGATAAGAGAATATCAGCAGGTGACGCCTTTCAAACGTTCAGTAAACAGTAGCGAAGCTGGAAGCGCTCGACTGCTGCACTTGACAAAAAAGAGAGCGCTAGGGTGGACAGTGGGTGGCGGTTTTTTTACGGGAAAGGAGAAAAGAGGCGGTTATAATCTCCTGACGCTAGTTTCGGGCGATATTGAGATAGAAACACGCCGCCTTAATTGCTCTCCAAACATGATACTGGTTATGGCAGCGACCGGCATTTGTTTCGTACGGAAACTAGGGTACTGTGTGGCAGTATTCTTCCGCGATAGGAAAAGTTAGGTGAACGGCGGGAAGGGTGGGTGTATTCCCTCCGCCGCGAGGTTTTTTAAAGGAGCTTATTCTCAAAAAAGTGGGAGCAAACAGAGTTTACAATGAAGGAAAATCGTTTCCCGTGATTCCATTAACGGAGCAAATGAGGTCTGAAATTGAAATGAGCTCCTCTTAACTGGATCGACCTGAAATGTCAAGTCCTTGGCAAATATCATCTCAAGATAAATGACGTCTTCCATTTTAAATTATTTTCTTACTTGTTCTGATTTTGGGGGCTCATACTCGGTCGATGAAGGAAAAGGGCATGAATTACCTTTAATATTGTCTCCCCAGGCTCTCGATCTCCTCAGATTGTTATGATTGTATTTTTTTTATGATTGAGAATCGTAAATATCTTATATCTATAACGATATAGAGCCATATTACAATAATATATATTCAATTGCTGATATTGAGCTCCTAATAATTACTTTTATCTACCACGAATCAGAGATTTTGTCATCACTATTCAAAACTATTCATTCTGGAGTTAATTTATGATTCAATTTTTACATCTGTTTTTGCAATGAATCTGTTTTGATTAAATCTAAGAAAGTACCTTTAAATAATTTAAGTTTCAAAGATACTTAAAGTAGGAGGCCGGTTAGGAAAGCTTTTATACCAAAAATATAACATACACTATGAGAAGTTATCATGTTTCTAATAAAACGTTTTGTTTGGAATATATTTATATTTTATCGTATCTAAGAAACTGTATAATAATTGTATTGAGTGCGCAGAGTAATGTATCTACGTAATAAATGACGATGACGATTTTTTAATCAACTAATATAATTATAGTTTGAATGCTGTTCTTCTATTTTTTGCCATTCAAGTTTTCCGTGCATCGTGATAAACAACGAGGTACTCCAAAGTTCATATATGTTTTCGTGAGTCACGGAAGTAAAGCACTTATTGATTTTCCGTCTTCATGTCCTTAAATATTTTCCTAAATACGAAAGGGAAGTGTAAATTTCTTGAAATGTGATGTAAACTGAATTTTAGACTTGATAAAGACGAAAAACTTTTTAACATTCATTGGGGATCAATAATAATTTTCGACCAAACAATTAACCAATATATAATTATAGAATTGTGAAACATATAGACACAAACTTATTCATGAAGTTGTATGCAAGAATAACCTTTCTAAGTTAACGATTGAAACAAAAGTAAACAAACGAGTGTTATACGATACTCAAATAATAAAAGTAATCGAGTATTTTTAACTCATTAAGCCTTTATGGGAAATACCGAAGTATTTGTGTATTGTACTTTACGATGTACAAAATGAAAACTAAAGTTTTGAGATCGGAAAAGGATTTCGTAAAAATTTTTATACACTTCATCCCCATTCGGAGCTTTTCTTTAAAAGCATTTTTTGCTTGAGGCAATTAGAAGAACTCTACAAAGTACCGAAAGCTTCAAAGAATAAAGGGCTGATCGGAAAACCAATGTCTTCAAGATGCACTGTTGTTGATTAAATGCCTGGCAACTCCTTTAAAGTTTCCAGTTGGAAACTTGCTCGTTAATAAATTCTCAGTCAATAACCTTTGATCACGCCTGAGGTGTTTTAGAGTTCCGACCAGAAAATTATCAACTCCTCTTCCCATTACGGAATATCTTTCTTTTTTTCCATCTAAACTTTTGGTTATCTCGAATTTTTCTCGCCTATAAATTTCAGCCTCTGAGCGAACCTTTCAAATTCAAAAATATCTTTGAAAGAGTTTACTGTTTTCAACTCCGTTACCAAGACGTCAGACATATTTTGGTAACCAGGAAGATTCGACGTATTGACACTAAATTACGTAAACCTTTAGAAAACTCAATGTTAGACAACTTAAATAATTTACGGAGGGTATATGTCATATTGATTCACGAATGCTTATCCTTATCTAATACGAACTTTCAATCTAGTATGTTGCAAATATATATAAATAGGACAAAAACTAGGACCATTTCATTCAACAAGGATCATAAATTACAAAAATAATTAAATGCATAATATACATATACATTCAAACATATTTTTCAACAGTTTTCAGCAAAAAAACTGTGTTCCTCTGATAAGAGTAAAATAATATACAGGAATTCAAAATTGTGTTCATTATGCTGAATTATTCATGTCTCTACAGAATTACATATGGGAGTAATTTATTTTTCTCGCAAAGGAATTCTTTCCAGCATGGCAAATGGAAATTTCACATGCGTTTCCCGTTTCCATGACCGCAATTTAATAACATTAGCCCATTTAGGATCCTGTTTCAAATTATCTAGCTACTATACATTAAGTTTTGCATAAATATAGAAGCTATTTCATCAATCTTCTAGATTTAATTGGATCCCTGGAATTAAACCTCAATTAAATTCCTATTTTCAATTCACATGGATATAATTTCGTTGCGATTAACCAAATTAAATTCATCTGTAATAAATCTATGTGAAATTATATAGCAAAAATGAAAAATAGCGTAATGACTGGGACTCGAACCCAGGTCCCCCACTTCCCTAATATGTATACTACCCGCAACGCAATCATGATGCATCTATTCCAATCTTTCTGAGTCAACAATAGGTGGTTAATTAGAGGTGGTTAACAAACCAGACTGAATAGTGAAAGACCTGGGTTCGAGTCCCAATAACGTAGTATTTTTCGATGTTTTTAAAATATTGTAGTCAAGTCGCACTAGATCATAGTCATTTGCTAACTCATCAAGAATCAAAGGAATAGAAAACTTCACTTATTCCTGTGAGTTTTACGATTTAAACCATCTATTCACGTCTTTAGCACAGCCTGAGTTAGTCCATCCAGTTATAATATAAGTTTCACGCGGCGAACTGCGCTCGTCTGTTTATGCAGTCCCACGCTGCGATGTATTTTTGCAGACCCAATCCACACGAAACCAGAATCAGACCATTTGAACGCAGTTGGTGTGCCGAAATCATCCGACTTCTCTAACAATTCTTTTAGGGACTTCATCAATGCCCCCAATAATCTCTCCGAGCAACTTAATGACGTTTCTAAAGGCCAATCATCGACCGAGAAACCAATTAAGCGGAAACTGCTCCTCGGTACAAAATGATGAAATTGGGTAGATATCTGCGAATGTATATCATCCACCCCCGAAAACTCGGTTTTCTTGATTAAAAAAAAGAGGGAAAAGTTTGCGGGGTAGGCGTATCACAAGGGAGAGTAGGTAAGAAGAGCGTTTTTTTTTCTTCTCCAAGAGAGATCATCCCTTTGCTGAAAAGTTTTGAGAAGTTGGGACCTTTGCCAAGCCTACTAGCGACTCCTCATTATATTCCCCACCTCTTCACAAAAGCCCTGCGTCCTTTGGATCTACTTATTCATCCGAAAGTGGCGCTAACTATCGAACAAGTGACGAGAAATTCGGAATTACGCGATATTAGTAAAGGAGAAAGAAGGATGTATGATAAAATTGAATTATCGAGCCATTCGATGACAGTGGTGACTGCTAAGGATGTAATCGAAGCGTGTGCTTATGAATGTTAATAGATTGAAAAGGGATATTTGAATGAATGGTTGACGTCAATATCCGTAGCCACTGAATACGAAAGAGGTTGGACCTGGGTTCGATTCCCTGTCATGTAGTAATTTTTCACTTCTGTTCAAATTGGTATTCAAGTTACACTAACTTATTGCTATTTTTGAGTGTTGTGCTACGTATATTCATCTTTTCTTAATCCAAGGAATAAGTACATGTTATGCGAATATACATTGCATAGATACACCCTTAATGATATCGATATTTTGTCAATTTTGAAATTTGAATGTTATCGCAATGAATTGTGGGTCTTAAATTATATTTATCCTAGAAAGAAACCGATATAAAATAATGTTCATTATTCATATGAAAGTGATTAATCTTGAAAAATAGCTTCATTAGCTAGAGAAACATGTAAGAATTTGTGAGATCTGGGTTCGATTCCCTTTCATTCAGAATTTTTTCATAGGTTTCCCCCGGTAATTATATATGCGCATAGATCAACACTCCCTACCACACGAACTTAAATTTGATAATATTAGAATTTGGGGTGCCTTAAGATTTCATTTCGAGGATTGGGAAGGTTTCACAATTGACATTAATGTCTGCAGAATATGGTAATTGCATGAAGTAAGCCTTGAGTGATATTGTGGAATATTATAGATAAAATATCGGTATAGTGTGAGATAAGTATTTAAGTAGTTGTCAGTTTCACATCAAGTTATCGATTTCTTATAAATTACACACACTGTTAATACAATAAATATCAAAGTAAAAGCAGTTTAATTTTAACGAAAATCATTCCAAAAACGTACAATGCTAGTGCATGGATGATTATTTACGAGTAATTGTCGTTTTTAGGAGTAAATTTTTCGTAATTTAACCGGAATGCCGTTTTAATTCAAATAAGAACGTATCCTTAACTTAAATTAATTATCCTAACTTCGCATTACATTGAGAAACTGGGAGGGAAATAATTCAATGTACTCGTTCAGCAAATTGCATGGTACCAAACGGCAAGAAGCGGTAGCTAGGCACCCGAGAACGAGGATAAGGCGGGGAAATCTGCCACGAATTCTTCAACAGCCCTTGTATATCATTATGAAGGGAAGGAGAAGGTGCTCTTAAAAGGCTAAAGAACTTTTCTCCGAGGGAAAAAAGGGTAATATCGAATATGTCTCGTGAAAGCACGAAAATTATAATTTAAAAGGTATTTTTATAAATATTAGAGTTCTAGTGTTCATTTGATATTAGATGACATCTAATATTGATGAAAAAATAGAATAAGTTTTGATTTTAGTAAATCTTATTGGTTCCAGAAAATTATGTATATTACATTTCCCACAATTTACTTTTAAATATTCTATTTTTACATTTTCTCTTGTGTTAATAAATTATTAATTCTTTAGCCAATTAAATTTATAATTAAATTATTAATTCCAAAGTAATTCCACCCATTAAGACACTTAGTGCAAGATTGGATAAGCTAGACGATATGTGTTAGGTAATTTTTACTTTTTAGAAGATAACTTAGTATAACAACTTGATTTCCTAATTTTCAGCCAATACTTATTAAAAGAATTCTATATTTTTCTGAATTAATTGTATTCCATTTATGAAATTATACTAAATTTTGTAAAAGATAATATTTGCTGTTCAGAAAAGTAGCCTTAAATTTCACTTGAGTTTTAATTAATAATAATTACAATTGATAAAAGTATACCGAAGTTACAACATTCTATTTATAAAAGTATACCAAATTTTATTAAAGTTACTGATTGAAATTTGTGAAAGTTTGAAAAAATAATTCTGCAGTTAATGTTCGCTATTTGCTGAGTTACTGTTAACTATTTATTTAAATACACAGAATTTTTTATTAAAGTAACTTAGTAATTTATAAGGGTATACTTAATTTTACTGCATTTACTTTGTGTAATTTATAAATGGATTATTATTTTTAACTAAAGCGGATATTTACTATTTACACAAGTACCCTAAATTTTATTAAAGTCGCGATTTTGCTATTTACAAAAGTACCCTAAATTTTTCGGGAGCATGCCAAACGATGTAGAAGTTAAGGCTAGTAGAATCCAATAAAAGAGGAACATGGTCTTCAGAAATTTAATTTCATCGGACTCGGAGCTTTTAATATGTATGGGTACGAATCATATAAGCTTAGTTAAGCAATTGCATTTCAAGGGAGATGAGAAATTTCATTTTTAGGGGAGATGAAGGGATTGCACGAGGGCACGACTTAGAGAACGTAACGAACTATGTTTGAGATTTAAAATTGCACTTTCGAGGGCCGTGATTCGTGGAATGCGTGCAGAAATAATATTAAAAAGCTGCACTTTTTGAATTTTACTCTCGTGAACCCTGTGTTGCCTCATTAAAATCCGCCTTGAGGATTTTCTATCTTTTATAAATAAGGCCTTTGGAAAGAAATACGTTCCGAAAGCAATTTACGAAACAGGAGTCATGTTAACGCGAACCTTAACTCGGCAGTGACATAAGCTAGATAATGCTAGAAAATAAATAGGCAAAATTAGTTGCCGATAGCGTACCTCTAAACTTTATATTTGACCTATTGCTATCATTCTAAAGTAAAGAAAGAAATTGGCTCAATTTTAAAGAGGAAAATGACAAAAATAGTTAAAATACATAGCATTAACTAAAAAAACTTCCTGTACAGTTTAATCAAAGCATAAATCTATTGAAACCATTAAAAATTACTTGAAACACTCCTCTTTTATTATAATAACAGCGTAACTCTTCAGATTATACATTTAACGTTTTGACCTTAAATATCGAATACTATGAACCCAGCAAATACACATACTAAATATATATGTATATTAGTATCTAATAATTCAGAATGTGTTACCTCATAATGTACTCTCGTATCGTTGTTACTTTACGTTCGCATAGTATGACTGGAAATTGCTTTCCTTGTTATCTAATTAGCTGCATTCTTAAAAATTCTTTCGGATTCTTTGCTAAAGAATGTAAGCTTCAAAAACAGCTGTTAAAAATTAAAGTATTTAATTTTTTTATTCTCTAGTAGGCGTACCTTTTCAGAAGCAAGCTCCTTAGTGTATTTTACCGAAAAGGTTAACCTTTTACGTGCTCTTTTTTGATGTAATAATGCTCCTTAGTGTATTTTACCGAAAGGTTAACCTTTTATGTTTTTTTTGTTGTAATGATGAGCTGATACGATTAAGATTTCCAATTACTTTTATTTTTAATTATTAACAGAGATTTGCTGGAGGTGATAATTCGCATGATCGTGAGAAACGATGACCTTGAATGTGTCCGATACAAAGTAGCACAAGTATCGGCCTCGTTCATTGATGAAATCACTTACGAAGCTTTTTGATCGAGACCTTTAAGTCTATAATTACCTCTCCATGCTTGATTGCGAATTTAATCACGTAAACGGAGATAAAATCTGATAATATCTAACCAATATATTTTATTTCTTAGTAAAATGAATTCAATTAAAGATTGTCTACCGTATCGCGTATTTCTTCACGATCCGCGTAATGGTCTACATAATTCAATCGTGTTGATTAAAACTCTAATCAATGAAAAAACGACAAATCTTTATGGGAGAAAATTATTTTAATCCCAGAATTCATGAGTAGTAGTATCCTAAAGGTTTATATTTTATGCTCGCTTCAAAGATGATTGTTTGAACTGGTTCTGAATCGTTTACAATTTGATTATATATATCTTATTTATTATAACTATTTTCATTCATTCGTTTACTTGATCGAATACTTAATATAAAAAACCAATTGAAAAGGAAGAATAATCTGTATTTATCTCACTCTAAAAAATTATATTCTATAGGGATGAATCACTGGTTTTAATTGCTGTTTCTCATATCATAACGGAAGTGTATTAACTGTACTTTATATGGCTCTATATTCGGAAAAGAGAATACAGGATTAAAAATTATTTTATACGCTACATCTTCTGCTGCATTAAAGATAGATTTAATCCTTCCATCTAAAAAATTTCATTCCTCTTGAATGGAAGGATTATTTTTAATGATGAATGATTTACTTTGATGATATTCTTTCCTTCTCATCTTCGTATTATTTCTATTAATGCGCAAGCAATTTCTGTTCTTTGTTACTTAAGGCTAGTCTTTATGTATTCACTCAATTCTATTGCAGTTTTGTAGATTAAATTGAAGTCCTGAAAGCAAAACGAACTATAAATGCTGTCTCTGTTTGGGAGAACTTCATTTGAAAGCACTTTATTTATATTCCGTTACTGTAAAATAGTTCCTTGTAGGATGTAATACATGTTAATTGAAACATTGCTATCGAATGTAGAGTAACCCAAAAGAATGTCCACTTTCAAAAGGATCAAATCAAAAAACAAGGCTGGGAATTGCATTCGTAAACTATTTTACGTCGAGAAAGTATAATCCAAATCTTTCGTCCAGTCTTTTAGAAGTGTCACTTCCAAATAGTATTAATTATGAAATTTGTTTTACAAATGAATTAACTCCGACACTAACTCTATAGAGACTTTATAAACCACTAATTAAAGTTAACTTATAAATTAAAGTACTCTTTGTAATTTCCACTTGTTTATAAAATTATTTTCAAAAGCATCAATCATAAAGCACCATGGACTGGAGTATTGTTTCATTAAATATATAGTTACCAATCATAAATAATGCTGATTATAAAAAAGCAGTAGTAATTCAAATTTCAACATCAAAAGCTACTCATTTTTCCTTTTGATTAGAACGTGTGCAAATTAAATCCCATTTTCCTCGTGGAAGAGGAAATAAATGAACTTGTAAACTTTACTACAGAATACAAAAGACTACTTATGGCTACTTAAAATGAAAATTTTATAATTCATAACTCATTGTCTTCTTTATATTTATCACCATCATCATACATCTATCCTTCTGACTTATTATCCTCAGTATCTTTACATATTTTTGGTATTTTTGACTGATGTATTATTATTATTTTTAAAAACCCTTACAATATCATTCTCAGTTAGATAAATACGAGAGATATTCATATATCATATATTGTTATATATTTACGTATATATACATATCTCACATTATACATATAACCTAGGTTTTTAAGCATAGCATAATTTTCAGTTAAATATATACGAGAGATATTCAAATGTATAGCTATGGGAATTGGAAAAGAGAGGGATCTTGAAGATAGATCGACTTAGATAGAGACGAACTTTCCGCAGTAGACACAAGAATCCTAGAGATAAAAGATCTCATAGATGATCCGTGAAGAGGGGTCCAGTGTTTTGAAATTTTCCAGCCATTCGCATATATACATAGCCTTCCCACAAAGGGGAAGAATTCCATATCGTGAGAGAGATTTCTCGGTACCAAATTCCATTTGGAATTCATCCCGCGTTCAGGCAAAAGGAGATAGAATGTTCTTGCAGCCGTTTGATCCATCTCTGGACGTCATAGGATGCAAGGGGATCCTTCCTGAAGGTGTGAACGCTGTCCTCAGGTGCTCTCAGGGGTGCTGTGCTACCCACGTACCTGAGAGGGTTGAAATCCTTCTCTCTGGTCTTCTGGATCCTGCTGCGAATTCTTATTCTTCCGTCTTTATGGAGTGGTCGATGAACCTGGGTGAAAATCATCGGCTATTTCTTTGAATACTGCGGTCCGATATGGTGTTTCCAGAAGGATTTATGAATGGATAACCTCAGGAAGGTGTGGCAGTATGAATACACGCGGTTGGGCAAATAAATCATTCCCGGCTCTGCTCAATACTAATATATATTCCAGATTATCCTTTCCCAGTTAAATCTTCCAGAGAAACTGAAAATTCTTACTTCTCATAAAGCTATAGCTATGCTATGTTATAAATATTTATGTTATTCGTATGCTATTATCTAATTGACAGATAACATTTAAAATCACTAACGAGTTGACTAAAGGTTGAGCAGAACTTAAAGATAGAGTAATGACTGGGACTCGAACCGAGGACCCCCAACAGTAATTAAGCATGCGCCCTCTGAAATTTGTTTCTGTAGAATGTATTATACGAGATTTTTATAGAAGTTAGATACAGCTGGGTATAAAAACATATAACTGGGACTCGAACCCAGGTACCCACCCTCCGACCTAGTGCGCTAACATGCTAGGGTGCACCACCGTATCAATACTACTATTATAGGGTAAATTCCACTCTTTTCTCGTAATAATTGTCCTGATACTCAAGGATCTGGGTTCGAGTCCCAGTCATGTCGCCATTTTCTTCACTACTGTTCACTCTTGTATACAAGTAGTACGAAGTCATCCTTCTAAGTAATTTGACCTTTCCTTAATCCTGTCACCATAGAGGTTATAAATTAATCTGTTTCGAGGGGAGATTTCACAGTGAAACTCCCCGTTCCCCTCAAGAAAATAGATCGTTTCCTCTGGCGAACTGACGGTTTTTTGTTGATGTGCAGTTGATTGCTTCTAGAATCGTTACTTTCATGACCATTATTACAAATGGCCGGCGGAAAATGATCCTCAACTTGAACCCAAACTGGGTGGCAAGCTACGATCTAATACATGGCGTGTCTCCCTCTTCCCTAAACGAGCCTAATTGAAGAATGACATCTTAACAACTATTAAAGGAAATGCCTTCAGTGGAAAGTGGGCATCTCTGCAGAATGGGTCGTGTATTTCAAGGGAAAGGAAATAAGTATAGTGTTCATCTTATAATCTCGTCAATTATGAAATACTTGGAAGTAGTTACGAGGCGATGAGGGAAGATCGTAAACACCCAAAATATACGAAACTAATGAAAACCCACGAAAACTACTAAAGATAGAAAAAACTAAAAAAAAAACAAATTGGGAAGCCAATTCTGTTTATGGAGTCATTAATCTCTCTGATATATTAAGTTTTTAAGGAAACATCTTTTAAAAATTTTTTTTTAAATTGTAGTTGATAACTATATCGTTGAATGTAATTAACTACTCTAGGAGATATCTGGAGGATGTTATCCACAATTTTACAGGTGCTGATTTTTAAACGTAGTATGTGTATGCAGCGATATTGCGTCTTTCATTCCGTTGACTGTTTCTTTAAAGTTCGAAGAATGATGTTCATATTTTTTATATATGATTTTTAAAAGGTGATTTGAATAAAAAAATTCACAGCTTAAGATGAATCCAACATAATGTGACTTCAACTTTGTATTCATTATAGTATATTATTTTATCTTCGCACATAACAATTTATCATTAGAATAAAGTCTTTAACTATTATTATTATTATTATTTGACTACTTTCTTCGAAATGAGATAAACATGTAACACGGGAATTCACCGATTGTCGACGAAAATAAATTTTTCGCTACATCATTCGTTATGTACCCATTTGCAAAAAATAATTCCTATAATGTTATTTAACAAAGGAAAATTCTTTTCCAAATGGTCAGCCATCCTTTTAAGGTCGCTGTACAAATACTAAGGATTTATGTACTTCCATCATATCTTTACTTTTGTGTGGTTGGATAAAACTTCTTAATAAGGATTATATAAGAAAGGAATAGAAAAGGTCGACTGAAATATATTCTCAAGAAAGTTGACGTCCTCTGTGAATTTCGTTATCATGGCCCACTAACGGGGTTCGTATATTTTTTATAAAAACTTATATTCATTTTTTTTCCGAAAAATATCACCGACTTTTTAAAATTAAATACCGACTCTTTTTTTAAATTTAATTTATTATAATATTTAGAATATATAGAATATTTTTTTATTTAGGGTTATGAATAATGAAGGTTTTTGTAATTGTTCTTTGTTTCTTAAGGAGCCATTTTCTACATTACCAATATATTTAGCTTATAATTAGTTCTATGACTAATTAAAACACTTAATAAATCGAGTTTTAAGATAGTGAGCATTTGACACATCCACGATTGCATCTTGTCTCATAATGACACAGAACAACCTTTCTAAGATGAATAACAATGATATCAGACGAGTTCAGTCACGAGATGAATTTATATTCTCTCCACTTGCGAGGCACTTATGTAGCTATGTATATATCCTTCACTGTAGTGAATAATCCTGACATATTTGATCATTTATATGGATAGAAGTACCGTTCCTTGCATTTCCTTCTCGTTATCCGTGTGCGTTCACCAGGAATTTCCCCTCCGCAACCTTGTCGCATAAGAAGAATCCAAGCTCCTCAACACAGCTAAATGTCGAATAATGGAAATGCGATCTGGCATTAACTTCTTTGGAACTTTAGCGCAATTCCTTGGAACAACGACCATCTGATTCCACGGGGAATTTAATCGTCGACCTGGCGTGGAATCGCATGGCAACTGCAGCAGATCCTTCTGCACATGAAAATGCCCTCGCGAAAGAAGAATATCGCCTAACCATCGATTCTTCACCGTTTCTTCGTCCAGCAACGTCTGTGCTTCCAACCCCCTACGTGATCTGCTTACTCGTCCTGTCACTAAAGGCCGTTTCTCAGACGAAGCGGGGGAAAGATAGGTCTGGCAACAGCGAGACGAGATGTGGAAGGGGGAGAGGGAAAATGCCCTAGGCAGTACAGGTGGATGGTTGGTTGCCTCCCGGAGGCCCAGCGAAATATTCCGCCTCCTAGTGCATCCAGAAGAAGGTCTGACTGAAACCCTCATATTCCAGGATGGGTGGCCTATTATACGTATTCTCTCGAAGGTGTCACTACCTAGGTTTTTGAGGAAGGACGGTATCGTGGCTTGGTTCTGTTTGCCAAGGGCTCCCTTCTTCTTCATTGATGCGGACCCATCTCGGTGCACTTATTCCGGGGAAACCATATGACTCACTTGCGTGTTTCGCCCTTAATTGCCTCTATCTCTTGGATCCCTCGCTTCTCAAATTCCCCTTACTTATTTCACTCGTCCTGAAGATGCTGCGTGTTTTCTGTTGCTATCGGCATTGTTGTGAATCTTTCGTCAAAGGGTTCGAACTTCAGTATGACTCATGCTGTACTTATTTGAACTCCATATTTGGTATTTATACTAATGAATTTGATACATAGAGTTATACTTTGTGGGAGGAAACTATTTTTAATGAATCAAAACAAATTAGTATCTTCCGTATAAATTCATTCAACAAAGTGAATACTTAATAATTCACGTTAAAAATTTAACATCTTCAGGCACAACAGGAATAGGGTTTACAAGACTATACTGGAAGGAAAAGAGCTCTGTGTTTTCCTATTTATATATAACTTATTCTATATCTTCAATTAACATTTACTAAATCCTCAGGTGAGAGTGATTTTTTTGCAATATTTACGAAAGTAAATTAGCGTTTTGATAGTCGAAGCATATTTAGAGCATCAGGATTACGTAAATGACAAAAAGGAAAGTTCCTAGAACTCCGTTGATTGATTTTTACCGTAAAAACCAATTCTATATTCACATTGAGTTATTCCAGTGCAAGACAACTTGGATTACTTCTTACCTTTATCATATTATTTAAGAATTTAATGATCTCCAAGTCCTTCCCATGGTTTGTATGTGACGACTAGACTCACTCTTCTTTCGTAGCAATATATCTTCGTGATATCAAACTCTGGAGGAAACTTAGCATTTTTCTCTAAGAAATTGCGACAAAATAGGTAGATGATAAAAATATGTGAAAAAATCACGTATTCTTTCTACTTATCTTCAGATTCACGGAAGGAATCGACTCGATCAACGAATTCCCAGAGTTTAGATAAAATTCACCGTCAACATTACGTACACGCTATCGATATATTTGGATATACGGAGAACACTCGCATAATCTGAATTTATTGATCTGCGCCAATATTCCATATCAACTCTCACACATCACTGCCAAATATTCCATTTAAATATGGAAATGCTGCACAGACTTTACCATCTCAGCTTGAGAGGCGGCAACCAAATCTTTAACTCCCATCGTTACGCATATTATTTTACATTTTCCCAATAAATTGCGTAATGAAATAATGAGCAAATTTAGAGACGAAATTAGTAGTAATTAAGCAATTAAATTATACGTAAGAAATGTTTTCTTCGCAGCTCAACTGAAATGAATTGCTTTTACGTATAAGTTTTAATATTTCCCAATGGTGTAGAGAGAAATCCTTTGTTAAACATCTAATATTTTGAAGAACATTTCAGGGACAAAAGTTTCGGATAGGTTAACTAAACTGCAAATAATTTTTACGTAGAATTATTTTAAAATTATATATTATATAACGGTAGACGAAAGATTAAGATTAATCACTAATAAAATACAAGTCAACAGCTTCTTTAAGTTATCAATATAATTTTAAATTTATTTAATCAAAAATACGTAAGGTTTATTTGGATGTAAAGAAGAATTTTCATCAATTTAGAAACTAGTTCATAATGCACCAAGATTCTTGGCTGGAATGCAATAAATTTACGACTAAATTAAACTTCTTTCTAGTTGCGCAAACCCCAGAATGTGATCTCGTAAAAGTAACTAGTAGTAGCAAGTTGGATTCGAAGAGCGCCTTTCTAAAAAGTTTCCTAGCGAAAATCGGCAGAGGGATTCCTTTAGCGATGAAAGCCTATTCATCACGCAATAATTACGTAAATGAAAAGACAGGTGCTTTTAAGCTCCGTGAATTAGTTAGCTGTTTTGAGGCAAATGTACGGAGATTAGACGAAAGCGAATTTCGGATACCTATTATTTTTAAAAGGGGGATATGTTGGGAGGAGACTAATACAGAGGTTAGATCCAAATGCGTGCTGTTTTCCGAAATTCATAATTAAGAGGCAGATGTATGGGGCGGTTCCTAAATGTGCTCTTAGCCCGGAGGGAAACACGAAATTATAGACTACGAACTACGATGGGCACCGAAAACACGGTGGTATTTTTGGGTAAAAGCGATCTTCTTCTGATCTTCTAAAGAGGGTGAAAATCAGTTTCGAGTGCAACAGTCTATGTTGAGTGCAAATCTTTCTGGTCCCTTTCCAAAAGTATACCCCCCTTATTACCGCGAAAGATGGGTCTAGACCAGAATATTTGGGCGGAGACCGATCCAGGACATGCGATGGTTTTCTAGGATACATGTTGCTCTGGTATTCGGAATTTTGGGATTGTAGATATGGGGAATCATAATAAGATTCAGGTTTGTTATTTGCCCATAAATAATACGTTGTTTGAGCATTATTATACGAGTACTTCCAAATTCCATGTTATATTGATGTAAAAGGATATGACCCAAGCACAGATTTTAACAATATTCGAAGTGTGTGATATATACCATTAAACTTCATCAGTTAGAAAGTAAAACTAAACTATTCTATATTTATTACACAACAATTATTTGATGCGTGATCTTATTAAAAAACTAGAATACTGTATTTCATTTTAAACACCTTTCAAATATAAATTTTGCTTATTTTAGTCTTATCATAAATAGATCATACATAGCATAAAAACGTACTGGTCTCTTAAATAAATTTTTTATACTTAAATAAATGTATTCACTTATTACTAATCCCACAGTAAAGCTATAATTCTGATATCTTTTCGTTGATATTGGAGCCCTGGGAAACATTGTATATAATTCTTTTCTTATTGTGATATTATGGCTTTAACATTAATTAATATTCTTCTTTGCTCACATTTTACATTAATATTAAGTCTGATACTTCGTATTTTGAAATTCCACATTTATCGATTTGGTATCCCTTCGTGAAGCTAAATATTAATTTACGCAACTCATATATAGGCCAATTTTCGATGTAGAAGGAAGTACCTTCATTTTCAGGAAAACATTTTATCATAAGCGTTGATCTAACATTAAAAACCCTACGCAATTGAGATAACTCTCATTCACAAATTGTCTTAAACAAGCAACGATATAAATCAAGGATTGGATTCACGCATAGATCGGTCTTCTTTATAATAAATGAAACGAAGACTCGGAGAAATTACCGACCCTTTCGTGTTGTCTACAAAACTTTCATGAGTGTTTTAGCCGAATGTCTGAAAACAAAAGTATCCCCTGCACACCCCAGAGAGCAAACCGGATTCTGGAAGGGATTGAATACAATGGACCACATCCACGTGCTGTAAGAGATAATCAGCAGAACAAACGAACGCGTGGTGCCACTTCCACTATGTACTTGTGGCGAAATCGTTAGCATGCTAATTTTCTGAAGTCCTGGGTTCGAGTCCCAGCTAATAGGAGTTTTTTTTATCCCGGAAAGATATTATTGCTCGTCCTTCGTTGTCAACCATAGCGTAATTATCCGATTAGTAAATTTTAGTTACGTCTTTGTTAAATTAATTATTCATTAAATTTTCTATAATAGTTTTTAATAATACGTTTTCTTTTTTGCAATAATCATTTAGTAGTAATACAATTAATTTAAGAGTACCGGATCAGTGCAATGATGGGACGTATTATGATGTTAAATAAAATATAAAGTGCCATAACGAGGTAGAAATAACAAGATTATTTAGATTCTATCATGAAATACTATAATCTTTCGTAAAATAAAATGCGTATAATACGCCGTAAGTAGTGATTGATCAATCTGAAAACCAAACTGCGTATTTTATGAGATTATCCAGAATGAAGTAGGAAGGAAGGAATGGTAGAAGAGAAATATAGAAAAGACTTAAATTGAATTAGCAATTGATTAATTATGAAAGTTACACGTTAAAGTATGAACTAAATTTACATTATCCAGCAATTTCTTTCGCGATTCATTTCAGAGGGTAAAAGGCCAATCATCCCGTAATAAAACTTATATTTATTACTAGTATCGAGTATTTAAAAGATCTGTATTATAATATCGATGTATTTTTAGATTTACATTTGATGAATCAATATGAGTGAATATATAATTTAAATACATTTATTATTTATAGGTTATAATGCTGGAATAGTATATTTATCAATTTAATTTCACACAATTCTATAATACGATTTAAGCATCAATTCCATTAATAACACTTAACGCAGTTCATGTTCCAGTATTCCGAAACCAGAATTCAATTATAAGATTTCCGCTAAGAGGCGCTCAATGAGTATTGCAGGGCTCTAAAGAGGAAAATCGGCATCTTGCCGCCTTCACAAGAGTGTTTAACAGCCTCGGATTGGTCATATAGGTCAGAGAGATATTAACACTCATTATCGCCCAGTCCAGACCAGTGGGTGATGATTCAGTTTGAGCTGATGTTAAGTACAGCTGTGCACGACTTAAAAAGCCATTGATAAAAGCACGCTTTCGCATGGGATAAATCGATTTTACTTAAAGACACTCAAGTGTACTCGAAATATACTTCAGTAGCAGTTTTAATGCAATATAATGTAATTGGAAGCTAACTTCCTTCGTGTTTTAACAATCAATTACGTTTATAACAATTCATTTCGATTATTAAACAATATAGAAGTCTCGCTCATTGTTGTGGAATTAGCTTGTTTATGTCCGTAGTCAGATACGTCAAAAAGTAGATGAAAATGTTCAATAGATTGTGTTTATTTATGAAAACGATTCGATGATGTATCGTATAAATGGAATACACCACTTGACCGCGGTCTAATGGTTTATAGCCCTCCTTAATGGGTTCTGGTATCCCACGGCAAAAAAAGGTCCAGACGTCTTTCATCCCTGTAAGATCAATCCGCCTCCTGTTTGAAAAAAAACGAGCGATACTCAAATTTCGCGAGAATGCACTTTTTTGCCTCGAAATTTTCCGCCTCTCGGATTTCTTACGAGCTCAATTCCTCACGCATCGAAGATTCCTGTAAATTCGACTTTGCCAATCGGAGCAGTGCGTTCGTCGCCGCGGAGATTAAAGAGGGCGAGAGGAAAAAGAACAATTTTCAATTTTTAGAGAGAGGGCGTTGAAGAAATCGCTTTTTAATTTTCGTTTTCTTGGATCGGCGCGCATGCGCACTACGACCTAATGCGGTGTTGTCCCTCGCAGCCCTGTTGCCGCTGAGGCCGTGCAGCAGAGCGAAGGGGAGGGGGGTTTGAGGGGAGGGGTTTTAGAGGGATGGGGCGGGCGGAGAGAAGAGGGGAGACCTCGCCCGCTTGAGTCGGCAACAAGCCTTCAGTAAGCGAGTGAAATCCGACGGCGAAGGCCTCTGTGAGGCGCAGTAACACAGCAGACCCCTTAGTACGGTGGCTGGTGCCCTTGGATGAAAGGATTTCCGAACCGAAATATAGTGAACTGTGTGACCTGGTGCATTTTGTGTGTGACCCCATTTCGGAAATGCACGGATTTCCGTGCTTTGATCGCCCTGTGAACCCTCCGTGATCTGTGGAGGACTCATCATCGCTGTGGATATCCGAGCGGACGACCTGACGTGCCAATGCCCGGGAAGGAATCGCTGGTGAGGGCCATTTTTCATATTCCTGCCGGATTTGGGCGATTTTTCACCGCTTCCGCTTTAAATGCTATTGATTTGATGAGGCATGTTTTGTTATCGGAGGACCCTACATCTGCACTCCCTTCCCGTTTCACGAGTCGTTAAATGATTCCGTTTGTGACTCCCAGGCGACGGCAGATGGGCCTCCGTCTGTCGGTGATATTTCGGCTCCTCTTTGGACGTAGTCGTATCGAATTAATGCGGGACATTTTTACGTGTTTGCTTTGGGAATACGTTGAGCGAGTAGCTTTTTGGCCGGATTGAGTGTCGGTGAATAATGCGCTTGCATCTCCTTGGTTTATTTTTTCGACTATCTGATGACGGGTTTGTTTTTGGGTAACGGAGTGCTCGGTTTATGCTGTCTTCGTTTGGCGTATTACAGGCTGGAGTTGCTTATGGTGCGACTTTCCCATATCCCTAAGGATACCACGCTAAGATGTGGAGCGGTCTGATTAGTTGCTGTAGCTCCGGGTAGTTCTATTCCGAGACCTGCTTGTTTGTTGTTGCAGCTATGAGGAGATGTGTACCTTAGGAAAGGAGGTTAATTGCAAAGCCAAGTTAATCAAGTGTTGTGGTTTTACTCGAATTCTTTTTTGTATATCGGAATTGAGAGGGGGAACTATTATGAACTGGCGCCTACCCGATGTAGAATTGCAGACTTTGACGTTAGGAGTATTTTCAGATTGATATTACGTTTAAAAACTGCCACGACTCATATATGCTACTCTGGTATGATTGCTTACTCAATTTACTCTTTGATTTGAAAGAAAATCTGATTGTTGTGAATAGTAACACTTCTATTGATGAAGAATAAAGATTATCAACTATCAGCGAGGGTTGCATTCAAAATTTTCGTTCTATTTCCGTTGGCGGGTGTATGGATTTATTTATGTAGAATTCGTAAGATAGATCGTTCCGAAGCACTCTGATTTGACTTTCAGTGACGTTTATCGAACCCGTGTACATATTTCGTAAAGAAACACTTCGCAACGTTTATCAACCCAGAATTTTTAGAGGTTGTCAAAGATATTGCGATTCTAGTAGATAAACGTTCGCGAACTACGATACAAGTCCACCAAGCTTTATGAAGAGATTATCTCTAGAACAGATAGCTTCGTTTGATCACCTCGTAGCGTTAAGAGAAGCTAACATGATGGATTAGAAATGAAAATTTGATGTCCAAACACCCCTACTGCACGCTAGTCGACGACTAGCGGGGTGAAATTTTAAGTATAGAATCCTTATCATCCTTTCGTTTCACGCTAAACGTAATTCGAAACGCTGATATCAAAAAGTTTTGCATAATTTAGCACGAAATTCTCGTGCTTCGGGCAGGCTTTGGACAAATCTTGCAAAGCTGAAGGAAGTGATCTTACTAGGTCACGTAAAATCCTTTAAGAGGACTCATGCTAAAGCGGCACGAAATCTCCCTCGTTCTGTATGAATCGCGTTTTTTCATTCTGGAATGAGGTTTCGGGTATAATGTTCGCGTATTTCCTATCCATTTTTTGCGTATACGTTTAAAATCTCGTGAACTCAGTCGAGGATATCTCTGGATGTAAACGGCGTATGGTATTCCTTAAGACATAAATGTTTCGCGTGATTGTTTTGTATCTGGTTTACCGATCATATATTAATTTCAACATATACCTTTTTTTGGGGTTATTTTTGAGGAATACGTAGAGATTTGTACCCCCAGAGTATTTTTTTAAGAATCCACCTTGAAGGGATAGTATGGTCGTTGAAATGTTACCCCAAGATCATCTTCAAGGTCTGCCAAAGCTTGGAAAGATCTTCGGAAATTGAAGGACACCCACCATATTGAAGTGGAAAAGATATTGCTTTTACCCGAGACCATCATTTCCTTCTGTTCATCTGCCACGTCCCTCTACTTGGATGATTTATTCCACACTTCCTTACCCACGTCGAGGCGTATTTACTGCTTTTGGCTATCTGCTGTAATTGACAGTGACCTTATACTATAGTTCTTCGTCGTTATAGATAGAATAAGCTTAGTCTAGATAAACGGAGAGTTTAACCCGTAATTCCCTTGGTTTAGTGGAAATTTTAACAATGGTAATTGTCAAAACGAATGATTTTCACGTATCCAAGTATTGTGGAAGTGTGCAATGTTGGTTAACTAAACCGTGCAAGTAGCACGTTCTTTTAAGTATCACGGAACTGGATCTGCTCCCTCTTTCAGCGTTACGATAAGAAAAGGAATATCTCTTTAAGTCAGATCTCCTGTAGCAATCTTTGGAAAAGGTTTTGGATGCTGTCAATTATTCTACGATGTCGTTGCGTAAATCAGTTCGTAAACGTGTTAGTTTCTTGTTAATCAGTGGTTATACATGTCTTGCATGAATGTGTCGTTCGTACTCTACATTGTAATATTACTATTCCATCATTTTCCCACTGTGAATACTCGTATGCTAGTCGTCATGAGGAATGTTTTTTGCGAGAGCTAAACGCGATAGTAATGCGTTTTAAAAAGGCTCAAGCGTCAAGTGTTTACACTTCCTTGTCGTTGAAGGGCGACTAGTTATGTGATGAAATATATGAAAGATATTTATAGGTTTTATCTGCCTTTCAATTCGTAATGAATACAGTTTTCGTACCGATTTTATGCACGTATAATTTCAGGAAAATCGAAGTATTGTTATTTATTTACGTTATTTGTTTCCATTGTTGTATATTCATATGTGTATGCGTAATATATTTTTTAAATTTGTTATTTTTTGTTTTCAATATATTATGCTTAATTTCTGGTTTTTGTATAACAGCACTGGTGAGATGTAAGATTGGATATTATACTATAAATCTAGACCGTAATATAGGCGATTATTATCAATTTCGTAACAGTGTAATGACATACGTGTATCTCAGAGGTTGAATCTTCACCACGATGACCACCTAAGTAGAATAATAAATTATTCCAGCAGCGAGGATGTACTCATTAAAGGCTTCTTAAAGCTAAGGTCGGAAACTTTAATTATCGGGTTGCTCAAGTTAAAATGAGTGACCGCAGAAAGCAAGCTAAGGCCGCCAGCTGTAATGATTGGCAAGGCTTCAACACTAATTTATCTCATGTTAACTCCGTTTGAGACGTACTGTTACGCTTCAAGTTTTCCATAGATTCAATGGGTCGTTTTTATTGATGAAGGACTGCGAGAACTAAGTGCATAAATGAAACGGCTCTTTTCTGTGTAAGAAAGTTGAATTTAATGATTTTCTGAAGGGAAAGTATTTTAATTCATTTCTCTTTTAGTTTGAAAAGTTTGACGTCTCTAGCAGTGTGTGAGTTTGTTTAATTTCAACTCTCTTTAATCGTACATCAATTAGGAGTTTATTATAAGTTTACGGAATTATTAATAAAGTATTAAATTGTATAAATGGATAGATATTAATAAATTCTATCGAGGATGGCCGCACTTCGTAGAACGACATTCTAAATAGGAAAAATAAGTACTTCGTATTTTTTCTATTTAGGATAGATATTAAATTATGTGTGAGTTTAGTATATTGTAATAACACTCGCAGAATTTGCTTTTAGTTTATATCCATGTAGGCACAGTATATAGCTTATTTTATAAGTAATTATGTACCTATTTATATACGTAATTCTGTAGTTAATGAAGGTATGCAATATCATTTTTTAAGCTTGATCTCTTACGTAATCTCTATAATAGTCATCTGAAAAAGTTTATTTAATCTAAAGTTCATTTTATTTGTTTTTATTGATTAGTTTATTACACCTTCTTAAACTATTTTCTTTCCCATAATTCTGCTTATATATACAATGCTTCCGTAAAATATTTTCTGCCTCTTATTTACTACGAAAACCCTTTCCGAATTGCTATTCCATACGACGTAACATTTCGTCCGAAATTTGTGTTACGTAACAGTCGCTATCTCCCTTTGACAGTGGCCTCTTCCCTGGACCAATTGGATCTAATTACCTCGTACAAGCTGTACAATCAGCAATTTTGACTTTCTCCGTCAGCATCGCGTAAATTTGCGATGGAACGTTATTAAAGCGTCCTTTCACTTTTTAATCTTCCCTCTTTCACACGAATTATTTCGAGATTAATTCCACTTTTTTATCTCAATTTTGGCAGAATTTATGGGGAAGAAAATTTGTCAGTTTTTCTTGGCTCGATCTTAAATGAAGCCCGTATTTTGGTATCGAGTTGATTTATCGAAATAGAACGTAAATATTGAATAGCAAAATGGTGAGATGGGTGATATAAGAAGTAGGATTCACGTCAATCAATTTTTAATTATTAATTCGTAATAATTTTTTTACCTATGTTGAACAGAGATTTTGTCTTGTCACTATTTTTTTATATTGTTCAACCTTCGTAATAGACCCATAAGAACTAAATGCGTAGTTAGTATTATATTAAAGTTATTTTCACATGTCAAATTAAAATTTTCTTTCCATCTTTTGTAATTCTAGTATGACGTGTACGTTGAGGAAGCATTACCGCGAAGAAACGAAATAAATTTTGTACGTCATGCTCACTGGATGATGGAATTATCCACGTATATCGTTAAAAAGTATTAGATTAAGGATTTAAAGATGTTATGCATGTTAATTTTCCCAATATCTCGAAATATTAGGAAAACTATTTAATTTATTACGATCCTTAAAAGTCCAATAGAAGAAGTGTTTCATAAGTGTTATTCCTTATTTAGTGTTTAATTTTATTACTGTTTTCCGTAAGCTTTGTAATACTCACTTCCAAGTCATGGTTTAGAAAGTTTAACGTGTGTTGAGTCACTCGATTTATGTCGGATTATTTTAAGTTTATGCAAAATAATGTGACCTTTCTCCCAGATATCGCGTTGGATTCTTTAAAAATAAGTTTCCGAGCTCAGTAAGTGTTTTCGTAAGAAACCGGTTTATATGCTTCAATTTTTTCATTTTCTATATTCTCTCTTTACTGATGAAAGCCTAACCGTTTTAAATGTTAATTTAAATGTCCAACGGAAAACACTTTATAAGCTTTAGACAACTAAATCTTTTCATCTCAAAGCATTGGCTTGTACGTGTATTTATGATGTTTTATTTGTATCCTTAAAACATATGTGCGATCAAATTTTCCCCTTTAGTTTTATAGGTTTTAGTTTAATCTGTTATTTATCGTAATGTTTAGTTCGTAACTTTGCCGTCAGATTATTATAGGCGCTCATGACGCCACGGATAAATGCGTGGATTTAAGAGGAAGCACGACGTGGTAACGGTGTGAAAGCTGGACCGGAAAGCACCACGAGTCGGCTCAGCTCTCCCTACGGAATGTGGACCAAGAATCATAAATTATTTTTTGAAGGAGAGAGTGATACGGCGAACGTCTCACTTATCCGAGTTTGATGTTCGGGAGAGGATAATAACCGGAAGGGGAAGCACAGGTTTAGGTATTCCTTTGCACAGACGTATATGGCACAGGTTCATATATACGTATATGTGGATTTTCTTGACCTGAAATTTAGAAGATAAAAGTGAGGGATAAATGGTGTATTCGGAAGGAAATATCCCCGTTAAAATCGCTTTCGTTTTCCATAGATATCGTTGTGGTTTGTACGTAAGTTTAGTTCTAAAATTATATGTTATTTAATCGTAATTTTGTGTATGTGAAAGGGAATTAAGTTTTTTTTGTTTTGGGTTGGATTAGCAGATTGAGAAGTTACTTCGTCTTGCTGTTTATTTATCCAAGTGTTCTGCGTTAGCTGTTCCAAAGAATAGATTTCTGAGCTATATAAAGGGGAATGTTTACCCAAATTACCTATGAAAACAGAAGTTTAATCCTTTGGCCCCTGAAGCTGTCCTATGGAATTAATAGGAAAACCTCTCTAAAGCTCCTCGAGTTTCTGTCAGCTTGTCGAAATTTTGATTAAAATTTCGTTTTGGTGGATTAATTTATGTTTCTATTAGTATAAAACAATATTAGTGAATGGAATCAGGGTGATTTGTTTTTCTTCCGAAAATTTCGTAATTTGCGTTAAACTTACGTTTTTTGACGTAACGATATACTCAACAAGGTGATTAACTTATGTCAGTGAATCATTTTTTCCGTATAATTTTTATCTGGTGAAAGTTTTATTAGATATTTAGAACTTAATTAAAATTTTATCGTAAAATCCTCTAGAATGTGGTGGCTCTGTTATGAATTTCTTAAAATAGACCCTGACACATTGTGTGAGTAACAAATTTTCCCTTTCGGCAGTTTCTTTTATTTAGAACTTCTAATCTGCTCGGAGAGAGGAAAGAATTTCGTTTGACGATAATTGATTTGGAGTTTCGGAGATAGAGTCATAGTGTGGTGGTAGTAGTAAATAATATACTGAGTCCTTTGTCTTTTAAAGCTTTTGTTTTAGTTTAATACGTGAAATTTCATGTATTTCGGTTATCCGTGCTCTACGGAGTATATTAAATTGCTTATGTTAATCGATACTTGGAAAAATTCGTTAATTTCGCATTTCTAAGTCACTAAAGAAAAAACTCTTAGAAAGCCTAAGTCTTTGCACTTGTACCCATCGCAGTCTTCTGTTTGTGGAGGATAAAAGAGGGTGTGTTTATTTACTCAAGTAGATTTAGTTGTGTTTATGTTAATAAATCCAAATTTATTTTAATGTTTGCTTATGTTTTCCTTCCACTTTGTTTTGAAGTTCTTAATAAAGTCATCCCTTGAAGCTATACAAGTAGTAACGGACGATGAAAAATCAGACGGTACCGGGACTCGAACCCAGATCTCTCAGTTGACGATTGGTTGTTGCTCTAGCCTAGTCTATCATACCAGAGCTGGAACTCAATATTTCCTGTACTATTACTGTATTTACTGAGACAATTTACACAGTTTTTACGCAGAGCTATCCTCAACTCATACACTTAATATAATCTATTGTTCATTTACTAGAAAATTTTAAGAAATATTTAAGCTCAAACTCGTTGCAAATTATATCTTCTCTCTCGTTAAAATTTCTCCATATTGAGGATCACATTTCAGTTTTACATAGTTTAATCGACGTTTGGTAAATTAATATGAATACAATTTATAATATATCGCATCGTTATGTTACAGTAATTAAATTAATAATTATAATCTGTATATTCTCTTAAACTAATACACAATCAGTGAAAGTAAAAAGTGATCGAATAACTTAGCGTGAAAAGTTTCGCGGCTCAGTAGAACAAAAAACGAGAAATATGGATTAAGCTCTCGGAACAAATTGGTTTGTGGACACTGACATACCGTTCGTTCATTCCTGAGGAAAGGTGAAATTTCCACTTGATAATGCTAGAAATAGTTAATTGAATGGATGTAATGGGTCTGAATATGGTACGATATTTATACTTTCATTAATTATTTTGAGGTTAAATTGAAAGTGAGTTTTATCCGTTTTAGTCGCTATTTCGTTTGTGTCACCATGTTTTCTTTCACTGTTGAGTTTCGTTATAGATACGTATGCTATTGGATCGGATAACGATATCTTTCTACTGGAACTGGACGGAGTGGTAGGGTCGGTATAGTCACTGTTATTTTACAATTCCGTTACGTAGAAATTTATTGCCCCGTTCCGGCCCATATACTCTAATATATCCTCCATTGGTGGATCAGTTATCAGACACGTGAAACCTGCGTTTCTGGAAACACGTAGGAGTTTTGATGCGGAACGCGCTGTACGGTTGGCAACCCTGTCAGCTGTTCCACGCCGTACGCTTTGCTACTTCTCCCAGCTTCGGATCATGTGATTCCATGCGAGGTGCGCGTTCCTCGAAAATATCATCGGTCAGCTCTAAAGTTTTTTATTGTTTTCTCAACAAACACGGCGTTCATACACGCGTGACCTCACCGTGCATTTTTCCTTATGGACGTAAGCGCGTCGACGCCTCAAGATGGTAATGACCTCTTGTTTGGATACTGTTATCTACTGGTATGCATTTTTCTGGGTCCTAACGATAATAGAAAGTGGTCAAGAATTTAGATAAGGGAGTTTTTGGAAGGGACGATGAAAACAAAACTGAATGTCTTCATCGTGCATCCTCCTCCGTCTCGAACGAGATGACGGCCATGTTTTAATACGCTGGTGTCGTTCCAGTCCCTCTTATGCTATCATGCTAAGAGTTGGTGAAGTGGTAGGATTTCTCAGTTTTCGTTGATTTAGCGCTTCGTTTTATTTCACCAAAGTTTTTGTTTGTTTATAATGTTCTATTTTTTCATACATTGATCCAAATGAATCTCAAGATGGATTCGTTTAGTGTAATGGAAGTAATTCAAAGTCCAAAAACTTCCAACAAATCTTTTCTAATAGTTTAATTCCCTAACCAAAATGAAAAAAACGATCCTAATATTTAGGTCTTACGTAATACTTCGCATATAAACAGCAAATACTTTAAAAGTTGAATGATTTCATTATCATTATCTTTTAATGTATGAAATAAATTAGAGATAATAGTCTAGTTTTGTTGTAGTTATTAAAGTTTGAAGAATATTATTGGCTTTTTCGAAGTATTTGTTCAACTAAATTATGCCATTTCACAATTATATGCCATTTAAATTATTTTTTGTGTTTTTATTGCTCACTTAACTGCATGTGCATAAATAATATAGCTTCCTTTATGTCAGAGGGAGTTTTATTATATTTATATGTACAATGAAATGCTCGAGAATATCTGAAAATTCTTGTCTTTGTCTGATGTTTAAAGTAACTTTGTAAGTAATATACGATAATAATACAGAATTGAAACGCACCATAATTGAATAAATTTATTACGAAATTATTTTGATATCGTGCGTTCTGGCGAGGAAAATGGAAATATTTAAAGAATAATATTTTAAGGAAGGAATTTTATGAGATTATATTTTCTTTAAATTGACATCATGTTTACGTCTTTTAAAGTCAAAAGATTAAAAAATCGTCAATGATTCATGGTAAGTTTTATTTACTACTCTTTGCTTTACCCGTTATCTTACGAAATAGGTTTCTTTTGAATCATCGTGTTCGTTTCGAAATCAGCATTTTTCATTGTGCTTCGTTACAGCTCATTCATTAACGTAGGGATTTTAAATAGATGTAAATTCTCACAGCTTTAGTTTCTGATGAATTCATTCGATGTGTTTCATCACGTAACTACGTAATAGCAGATGTCTTGCCAGTTTAATTCCAAGCGGGAAACACTCATGAATTGTTTATAATACGTTATCACGAAATTCTGTTTACTTAGCATGCTCAAGGTCTAGCCAACTCAGCTAATTAAAAGCGTTCTCATGATTGAACGAGGCCTTGAGCTGTTCTTTGCTGACCAATGTGCGTATGTAGGGAGTAGACGTTCCATTACCATCCGGGTTATATTTATCTCGTCGAATTTTTCTTGGAACAATGATATTTTTTTGTTTATGCCTCTTTTTCTTTACTCGTCTTGCTATCAAATTTCATGCGTAGTACGGAATTCGTATTTTTTTCAAGAAGTCAAAAATTATTTTAAACTCTCTCTTATCCAATTTATTCATCTATATCCGAAAGCTGTATATACCAATACACACAGACATGTGTTCAAACAAAAGGATATAGGTTATTTTTTAAATCAGTCTCCGTAATGCATTATTTCGGAATATTCTTCTGTAGCGTAGCGTTTGTTTACTCAACGAAGTAATTACTGGAACAAAAAAATCTTGTTGTTTATTTCAGTCGCAATATCCCATCAAAGTTTTTACTTTATCCCTTTTGAAAACTTTGCGAATTCATTTGATCAATTTAACGAACGTTTCCTTCAAAGCTTTTTCCAGAATAGAATTCGATTCGTTTCTGATAATTTCATTTTATTCGTTGCCTATGACGCATGTATGCATTTGGTACCTGATGGTGACTATGAGTCGGAAACTGGGTCGTTTTTATTACATTATCGAGTGGTAACGAATATAAGAGTTCCTTATCTATTCCATTAAAATGTTTTCATAAAATTCCGTCAATAGACTATCGCATTACGTCGTTTACGAATCTATTAAAATAGACTATAAATTTCGTGTTTTTTTATCTTTGTGGAGACGAAATGAATGAAATGCATTATTGGTTCCAAATCCAATTTCGAAATGTTGAACAAAGAGTTTTATTGATCTGATAAGTGTTATCTACCAAAAATTGTCTGTTTGATATGATTTTTTTTTCTTGTATATCATGTGTCGGCTGTTCTATTCATTCAGAGAGAGAGATTTAGCAATTATATTTTCATCATAGTCGTAACATATAATTTTGTTAATCCCTACATTGCGTGTGGAAGGCCCGTGGGTTTCGATTTAAAAGTATAATTAGTGGAAATAAACTGCCACTCTTGCTCGCTATACAATCTTAAAGACAGGGTTAATCTTTTTATTTATGCTAAGTTGTTTGGTGGACATAACTAGGGGAATTTAAGTGGAAAAGAACAGCTGGAAAACACAACCCATGTGGTTTCTGAAAAGGAATTATGATAAGAATAATGAATGATACCATTATCATAAGAAATTATGCTAAAATATCTAAAGTAGGTTTCATCCCAAGTCGTTTCATTTTTTCCTCTTCCCTTGATTGTACAAATCAAGAAAACTCACAAGCATTGGGAATAATCAAAGTCGTATCTTAGATTTTTTAATTAACTAAATTAAATCAGAAATATAATACGAGTAGGTAGTGAATCTCTTAATTGTAACTTCAGAATATTATTTCAGTCGATTCTTTCGAAATATTACTTATAGTTTCTAAGTATAGAGTAAGAATTATCTTTTTTTGTGCTTAATTACTTACCGGGTATTCATAATAACAATACTCTCGTGAATGATACAAACATCTTTACGCTAATGGAAGTATGCAGTCCTTATGCGTAGTTATAAAATCCGTTAAAATGTCCGTAGATAGGTATAACCCGCAGAAATTATAATTTATGTTTATCTTTTGAATATAGGGAACTGAAATATAGGATTTGGTAGAGGGGACCATTATCAGAGACCCGTTTTAGGGAAGTGTTTTTTCAGCGAATTGCATTCGATGGTTCACCCAGTTGGGTCAGAGTTCGTATCCAAAGTGACAAAGAGATGCAATTAGCGGGAGAAATGGCCTTCTATTATGACCTCATAAAGCATCTCGCAATGGTGTACTCGGATGCATCGTAAGACCTCCGTAGTTTTTTTTTCATCTCTTGTTCTCGTGGTCTCGTAATTTCGAAAGGGGGAAGTTCGTTCGTATGGGGAAGGGGTAAGGAAAATCCATTCCAGTAGGGGATGAATTACTCATGGAGCAATTAAATTTTCGATGAGGAACTCTCCGATTAATTATATATGTTCTTTGCTTAATTCCCATGACGTTGCTTGCTTTACAAACCCCCTGGCATAAGTTATTTGACGTATCACCATCCCCCATTTAAAAAATGACAGTAAGTGATGGTAATGTAGTGATTTTGGGGCACGAGTAAAAATCGTCATTTCTCCATTCTATTACGACTTATTCTTTCGTGAAAGTCATCGAAATCTTTCTAATTGTATCTCCCCATTAAATCCGTTTAAAAATTACACTCAAAACTTCGCTTATGAAGTGTTTTATCACTTTGTAATCCTACTTCTTGTATCTCCTATATGGATGTCAGAGCTTACCCTATTTATAACCTGTTTTTTAGTATATTGACGCAGCATTCTGAAATTCACTTTACGAATTTTAACTTTTATGTTGAACAAAAAACTCGTTCTATTTAATATTTTATATTCGTTTGAGGATGAAGCTAGGCTCACGCCCATAAAACTAGTGAAAAAAGTGCCTGATTTTATCACCCCTCACGCACGATATATTCCGCGTATTGCGAATTCCGTACGAATCATGGTTGCCCGATAAAAAAATCAATTTTATCTTTCGTAGCACTTACGCTCCAATTCATACGGATGATACCCTCTCAGTCGTATCGTCCATATAAATGGTTCTACACCAATATCCGAGTTATCTTGATGTTTAACGATTGGTGCTGTTAGTTCAGTTTCTCACAGGTTGGAAAGTATTTATTATGAAAAAAACTTGAGGTCTGTAACACGCGTATATTCCTTTCAAACCTAAATTGAAGATTGCATAGTTGAAATTTCGTATTTATTTAGTCAAGTTCGTAATTATTTAGTCAAAAAAATATTTGGTCACTGCAGCTATATTGTTAGACAGTGATACAGCTCTTGATGAAATGTTATACTTAGGTTTCTCTAGGATATCAGTTTTGTAAGACCTCTCTAGCAGTAAAGCCGTGTACCGATAAGTACGGAATCAGTGGCGTAACCGTTCACGTCTCAGATTACTGAATTGTTTAAGTGGATAATGGAGGCTGTACAAACCTTCGTTTATAATCCAGCGCATCTAGCCAGGTGCAGAAAGCAGTTCACCGCGTTACGGAGAACTTCCCGGCATTAATTAATTGCTCCTGAAATCAGTCTGAGATTCTTGGATACGCCCCCACACTCAGTCTCTGCACGTATGTGCGTTCATGCTCACTCTTAGAACTATTTGGGTAGAGTATACGTCACAGTTTGGCACTGCGTAGTTAATTCCTGTATCACATAAAGAACTGAAATACTGCTTGCGTCAAATGCTCGACTTATGGGTCGTAATGTTGGATGTTTTTCTCTGTGCGGAAGGTTATAAAATGGGATTGCCGTCAGTTTTAGACGAGTTTAATTGTAGAATATCGCTGGCAATTCAGGGGATTTATCTTGATTAAGGAAATTAATTTGACGGAAATAATACGAGATAACTTGCAATTAGTCAGTTTGTTGTCGTGGTCGCACATCTGCAACAGTAAGAAAAAATTAATAGAATCCGATATAATGATCAAAATTATTGTATTCTGTATAGTAAATGAATTTAACTAGTTAACAATGATTTAGTAAGGGAATAATAAGATTCAGTGCTGTCGAATTGAGAGCATTGTAAATTTTCTTGAGAAATTATTTCCAGGAATTTTTTAACTTCATATATTCGCAAAATATAAATCTTTAATCATGGATTTACCAGTTATTTTACGTAGCAGCTTTATTTTTTACGAAAAATTGTTCCTTCTAAATTAGTTTCACTGTTAACGTATGTATATATAATGTGTGTGGAATTTATTTATGGTAATGGTTACCAGGTGATGTAGAAGTGAAACATTGATATATGACTGGGACTCGAACTTTCTGTCATACCAAACAACACACCATCTTGCTGTTAAGGTAATGCATATTTGTCTGAATAGTGGAGGACCTGGGTTCGAGTCCCAGTCATATATCAATTTTTCACTTTTTTACCTTGGTTTACCAGTAGCGCAAACTCATCGTATCGATTTAATTCGCCTTTCTTTAATCCCACGATTACGTATAATCAATTATATATGTATATATGTTGATAAAGATTTCGATATTCATTTTTTTCTCTTCAGCGACCTGTTAAAGAACCTGTTTAGCTCTATCGGAAGCTGGTTTTTTTTGGGAGCGGTTTTTTTTATAGATTTCTTATACGTATCGTATATCTTCCGAAGGTTTCTCATTGATATGAAGTTCGAGATCATTCCATATTCTCTCAACCGTCCTCGACTGCATCGTTTCGCAATCTAATCATTATGCGAGTATTACTTTCTCTCAGCCATTAAGTTCGTCCCCATCCGTGTTGCAAGTCGTGAGGTCATCGGAAGGATTCAAGACTCAAAGGACTTTCACCCATTGCTCTCTGTTGGTGTTTCCGGCGCGACCTCAGACCGCTATTCATACGTTACGGGATTTTGGGATTTTTATTCATCGTAAAGGTTGACGCTCTTCATTTGGATGGTTATGAATTTACCGTATTTCGTGGAAGGCTCTTTTCAGTTTCCCAAAAAGCTTTTTTTTCGTTGAAATTATTCGTCAAATTTATTTGTAAATTTCGTTTTACGATATAATTGCGTTATGAAATAATTTGATTTATAATTTTTTGTTGATTAAATTTTAGTTTCTACGTTTAATTGTCAAAAAGTCGATCTTTTTTGTATTTTTCTGGATTGCTTTATTTTTTACGTTAGTGGAAAATACGTAATTAAAGGGATAATTTTAGAATCTTTATATTATATCTATTTCAAAATCTCTACATTTTATTTGTTCTAATAATAGATGAATTTTGAATCTTTAGCGAATATTTAACTTATATTAATAATAAAGAACTCCAAGAACCCTACTTATTGTAAAGTCATTTATTATTAATTCTCAAATTAGTTTGACGATAAATTTTAGTAAATTTAACTCCATATATTTTTGGAGATGCAATTTTTATACAGTTTGGAGCTATATTTTTTCCTCGATTTTTCCTCCGTTCTTTTCGTAGATATATTTCCTAATCGCTGCAAAAAGAAACGCGAATCGTGTTTTCCCGGGATTCCAATCTACGAGTGCAGGAATGAACGCATCGATCAGCAAATTTACGTGACACAGTGTAGAAGTATCTCTCGAGAATGTGTTAGATGGAAAGATTGAGCACACGTGCCCTATACCGCTGACTGACAGAAATTCATGACGGACGGAGATATATTAGCCGCCCCCTTTCGGGGCGATGATATCGGCTCGTTTTAACCACCAACGAAAAAAAAGTTTCCGTTTTCTCTTAATAGATGATTTTTATCGTCCCATTATGAAATTGAAGTCTAGCAATATTTATCGTACCGCAACGGCATGCGGATCACGTATTCGAGAGATAAAAAGTTTCTCGCCTTCCGAGCCGCGAAGCGAATTATTGTCGCATTCCGCAAGATGTGCGCATGCGCAGTGGGAAAAGTCGCCCAGGTGTGCTTCCCACCTCTTAAGCGCGACACACGCCTCGGAACGGAAACAATACACTATCGACATGCGAGGCGGAAAACGAGTTTGATGGGAAAAAAAAGGAGTTAGACGCTGCATTAAAGAGATGCAATGCTCTTTTGCTATGCAAAAGAGAAAATGGCCGACTCAGCATATGTGTATACACGACTCTTCGTAACGTATAGCTCTTTTCCTAGGCTCGTTTCTTTTTATCGGGTGTGAGTGATTTTTAAATGATGATGATGTATCGTTTAGGAATTCATTCCTAAGTAGTAGATTACTGTTCATCTTGTTCCGACTTTGTTTGTTTTTTCATTGGTTCATTTTTGAAAGATGGATTGAAAATGTACAGTGATATTCTAACGCGAAGTAGCTTCTTTAAAAAGGGTTTATCTTATTTTAATGGTTACGAATGTGATTTTTTAATGTAAACCGATACAAATACGTTTGAGACTTCAATTTTGCGTTTTTTAGTTTTTCTTATAATTTATTTTTTATTTTTAACTGTTCTAGATTATAGTCTATTTGAAATATTTGTTGAATATTTTCTCGCACTTGACAATAAAGTGTTTATATTGAAACGAATATTAACAATAACGTGTCCAAAAAATAGTATGAATAATAATAAATGTAAATAAATTCGTGTATAGGAATGTGAATTCAATTGAATAATGGCGTTTCTGATGAATGAATTAAGTTTTAAAGTTATATTTGTAGAGTTTTCCTTTCAATACTGTTGATTTGGTTTTAATGTTTTTATAATATAAACTATTTCAATAATGCTAAGTTGGCACCGTAGAACTATTAAAACATTGTTACGTTTCGATCAACGTATCTTTGTTAATTCTTTTAAAACCTCTTCTCTTAAACAAAGGTAATTCATCAATTCCCCAATTCATGTTCTCAATACAATCTAATTTAATAAGCAATTGCTCGTTTGTTGTAATTTGAAACAGTTTTAAGCGTAGTTCCCATATCCCTGAGCAATATTGTCATCTTTTTGCTCAATCCCAACGTAGGGAATTCATCTACAGCTTTCCGTTTGTAATTTCGTTTTTTACCCTCAGAATTTTCGTTCTTAGTCCGCACCGTATTTTCGGAAGAGGCATTTCACATTCAAATTAATTCCTGCCGCCAATGACTTGTGGCTTTCACGGAAATACACCCATAGGGACGTGCTCTCGACCTCCAACTTTCCCTCATTTTCGGCTACATTACGTACTAACTACTAAATTATACCCCTGCCCTCGTCGATATCAGATTAAACCGACTGATCATTCTTTCCCGCCTTTTTAATCGGTGACGTAACAAGCGACTGTCGCATACGATTCGGAAAGCCAATTCTATTGTTTTGCTAATAGCGCGATTGAATTTGATCAACGGCGGACTCGTAACATGTCGACTCATGATAGTCGTGGAACATAAACCCCTAGAAGTGGCGTTATTTGTTGGGGCTCATTGTTTGATTGGTGCATGCGAGATCGTTGGTTTAAGTTCGCAGATTTGAAGTGGGAATACCGTACTCTCAAAGGTACTTGGGAATATGGAACGGATCTATTCAGCACGTGATTGAATTTTGCGTTTTCGATTGGATTTTATTTACTTGGTGATCGTGAAAATCAAGGTTACCAATATCGATTTTCACATCTAGTTACGCAGCTGTTTTTATTTTTATGCTATATCATACGTAATCTGTTCAAGGTGAGGTTAAACCGAATTGAAAAATAGCGATATGACTGGGACTCGAACCCAGGACCCGATTATAATGTAACATTCATTTCTGTTTACTGGTTCTCCAGTTATTAAGAATCTCTTATCCTCATTATTAGCGGAATTTGTTTTTGAAGCTTTTTCATTTCGTTCAATGTATTTTCATGCAATCGAAAATCGTTGTTCTATAGTCTTTGAGAAAATAAATTAATTTAATTGTACAAAAAGTGATTCTGCTCCGGAATATTTCAGGGTGTCCTTGTTGTATTGTGATAGTTTTATTCCTTAAATTCACTATTTGCTTTGTTATATCTGTTTATTGTCGCATTTATTGATGATTTAGAAGGTTCAGTTTCGGGAATACATTTTTGCTGATTATACTCTTCATTCAATTGATAGCTAAGCAGTGCATATTTTCTTTCTGGAAGTTAGTATGTAAACCAAGTAAGAAATTACGTTCGGAATACATAACCATGTTTATATATCGCTAATTTTAAATTGTACTATTAGCAATGCCATGGAAGCCACCCTTAGAAGATCAATTCACATCAAATTCTAAATGTTTTGTGTTCTCGAATTCAGAGGTACGTTTTACTAAAGCTTTCAGTTCTCAATCATGCCTTCCATTTCTTTAGACATCGGTAGAGTTGTATGACAGCTCTTTAAACTCTTCGCCTTTCTCATGGAATACATCAGCATCCGGTCGTGAAATATGACTTTCTAATACGCCGAGTGGGTTCTTTTGTCGAAAGACGTCTTTTTCATACTCATTTTGCTGCAATCGCTTTTCTCTTCAACTCCGTTTCTACGCAACAATTGTTTATGTTGATACGAATCTTATCCTTTAGATCTTTATCCATTACAAAGGGAGTATTATTCATGATATTATGAAGAGATCCCACAGCAGGAATAATCGTAGTGTTCAGTATGGAGTTGGAAGCCATACGGTACCGGGACTCGAACCCTGTACTCCCGATTGTCCGTGGTTGCTTCAGCCATCGATTGGCGAGGATCATAGACCAGTTGTAGATGGAACGCAATCAGACTCCCATTCAGTCTACTTTTTTTATGCGGGCGGTGCATGTTTGAGGCGATGTAGCAATCGTGGCTCGTACAAGGCGTAACTTCGGAACATCTGCTTATTGCCTCGGAGAAGCAGCCACGAGAAGTTCAACACACTCCCTATTCGCTCAAACCGAACCTTTTTACGCGTGATTTTTTTTTAACTTCCATTTTTTGTCGGTGCATTTTCACCCGAGGTATTTTTTATCCGAGTAATAACTCGCTGCGAAGCGTAATACTCTGTATGCTGGAGTTCGAAACTCAGAATGATACCAGGAGTTTTGAAAAGTAATAATTGCGATGCGGTATGTTTTAGGATGATCATATATGGTTGTAGGTTGAGGTCAGTTGCTTCGAATATTACGATCGTGGATGAAGATATCATGGATACAGATAAGAGGTTTGAGAAGTCTACATCGGAATATTTTTAGGTGTTCTGGATCCGTTGAAATATTTTTATTGCTATCGGAGGCAAAGTAGAGGGACTAGCATCATGAGGTAGCCCAAGGGATGAATATGTAAGCCAAGTGAAGGGATATCTTGGAAAGGAAAGATATCAGAATGGTGTAGAGCTAGAAGTAGATAGGAATGTAATGCTGCAGTCAACCAGTCTGCGGATTGAATGTCCAATGATGATGAGTTCACAGTCGTTTATGCTGTATCTGTTTGAGGTGGAGTTTTTACGTAATCTAGAAGGCTCGGGGATTCTCGTTTGTTGTTATTTTTAATATAATTTCAGTCTTCGTTTAATTCAGAGCTGAATAAAACTCGTTGGTTTTTTCGTAGAAATATTCGTCAATTTAAAACTATAGTTCGAAACCATGCATCGTGTTTAATTGGGCATATTCAATGATAATTACGATGCGTTTTTTTTCCTCAGCTAAGACTTCAAATACATGTTTAGAAGATCAGTTATTGTTTAATTACGAAAGGTTGAGAAACTAACATATTTATACGTGATATATTTATCGTTATACGTTTAAAATCTTCCCTTATATAGGAATCCGAACGTATTTCACGCTAGTGTCACCTGGCTCAAAACCAAATCAGATAGGCTCCTGTTTCTTGGTTGTCGACCCTAGACGGAAGGGTCGGATAAAGATGAGATCTCTGTGCTCAAAATTGCTTCCGTGGACAGTCCATCGATCTCGGAATTAATGGAAAAATCGACTTGCATGCATGCAGGCGGGTCTGTACGAAGGCTCCATTAAGAAGGATTTAGTCTCGGAGGAGCGGTTGATTTACTTTGTTGATTACAGCGAAGGTTTAGTCTTTTAGACTTGATACTCTTTCCATAGACTATTTGGAGTGCCCGTAGAATTGGGTTTTCGTTCCACATTCCCGGTAATTGACCCGTCTATTTTGCCGATATCTCGGTGTTAGGTTTTACGTGGAAATGATCCTATTCCTGTTAAAGAAAATTATGCCTCGCTTTGATTAGGAATAGATTGGAATGGTGAAAAATGTTAATGTTTTTTATTGCTGTGAAATTATTTAACCTTAATGGTACAGCAGTGCAACAAAGTTGCTTGTTAAGTGAAACATTGTTATGTTAAACAGAAGTTTAGAGCGTACGATTTTTTGTGATAAAGTTAAATATGTGTTCTCCATTTTATACTGCTTATAAAGGCTAAAAAGGAGTTAAAATATCAGCAAAAAAGTTTTCTTTTGATAATTTGAAGAAGTTTGAATGTATATCCAGCGATAATATTTTCGTTGGGTAAGAAATAATTATATTTCTAATGTATTTTTGTTGAATTTCCATAAAGATGTCGCACATAAGCCCGGTTTATCGTTTTTCAAAAACTTTCTTTATCGGTGAAACTCGTTTTAGATATAAATATGCATATATTTAAAGGAAAATCATGTGCTTTTACGGATTTAATAATGTCATGATTCGTACATTTTTACGCAAAGTTTCTCGAGGTATGAGTAAGAACTCATTACTTATCGGAAAGCTAAGTCTGCGAGACGTTTAAATAAAAAGTAATCAAGAACGAAAAGGTTGTATCGATACAGTTTTATTGGAAACCTTTATAAAAGTAAGTTAGCTGCTTCGAAGAAAGAGCTAGATAAACGTAGTTAAAATGACAACTTTGAAATTTGACAACGAAACTTTACAACCGTAACGATCTGTTAACGGTTACATCTGTACGTGTATGAACATAAGTTCGCGTAATGAAACCCCTCGATCGAATTACCTTTGATCCAATTTTCCTTTTCGTTACAGAAGAGGCATTCCAGTCGGGATAAAAGGCGTTGATTTTTCATTGAAGTGTGAATAAGACCACAAATTGCCGACCAACGTTCCGCCCCTTTCATTTTAACCCCAAACAATCGCACCGATAATCCGTTCAGTCCACTCGAGGGAACACTCCAGATGCACCTTCGAAGCGCATTTGGACCGTAAAAGTACAGTGTATCGATTCAGCCCTAGAGCCGCTAGAACCGGCTCCCCTGAGATCGTGGATTAACATTTCTGTTTTAATTTCGGTAGGGTGCACGATGTTTTTAAGCGTCTAAATTTATTTCTTGCCTTATCGCGAAGTGTTGGAAAGAAACTTAAAGCTTTATTTTTCGCTAGATTTATATAATATACGTTCTTTTATAAGTACCAATTTAAATTACGATTATAGTACGTATTCCCTTCCCTTATGTAGTTATCAAAAAACCTTAATATTTATAATCTTCGTCATTCAGTACTTTCCTTACTCAATGACGAGAGTTAAGTATCAAAATTTGCAGAATTCCACTGCTCCTTATCTGTTTCCGTAAAGTTTAATTCAACATTACGTAATTTTGACATTCCTGAAAGAAGACGCCATGTTAGGATTACGTAAAGTTTTAAGTTAAAGCTCTAAAAGTACGCTGATATTCACTCAGTTTATATATAACGTAGTTTCGGGGAAACTGAAATGAATTGCGCAGTATATCATTGTTTTGTTTTCAGTTTAAAAAACCACTGCTAGGAAAGAGGCGTTTACAAGATAAATGGATCGGTAAATTGCATTTTATCGGACAACTTGGCTTTACACCTACGTCAATGTTAAAATAGATTTCCCGTAATGCCACAGGAAGAGGAACTCTAGGGATAGTACGGTTATTCCAGCTTTTTAGAGGACCAAATGCCTGTCGTAGACAAAGAAGACCAAGCTAATTACCGATTTCCTCTCATGACATTCTTTATATACCCATACGCTTTCTTCTTTGAAAACCACGAATTCGACTCAATCGGAAGGCTGCATCTGCCCCAGAAGGCCCTTTTGTCCTTTCCGGAGGTTTTTTCAAAGGCGGATTGGACGAAGCAGCGCCACTTCCTGCTCGGTACGAAATTCGGAAATAAATTAAGGTTTTCAGTTTCGCTCGAGTTACACTGCTATAAGTTCGGTTTCCGGCCAAATTTTCTATTACGTGTTCCTTGTTCCGTCACGGTCGGCTATCACGGAACGAATTCGTAAGCTCACAATCGCGTTCAATTGTTTTTCTATCGTTTGTAATTCGTAAGCGCTTAAACGCATTCAGTTGTTTATCAATTGTTTATTGATACGAAACGTGTATTCTAGCTGAGTTAGATGTATAATATTCCAATATTATTCTAATTATTATATATGCTCTAAGATTTTATGTTCTACCTGTTCTTTAAATTTAAGATTTAAAAACCGGAAGGTTCTTATACTACTCTGAATTTTGGATACAAATGTTACGTAAGTTTATTATAACCTGAAAAGTTCTCTGGAAGTAAGAATAATGGCCGATATCCTTAACGGTCTATCATCTTTTGCGACAATAGATGTCAACAAGCTCCTCACGTTCGTATCTTATCAGAATTTCTTTAATTCTAACCAATTCTCATCTGTAAAGCGTTAGGTAACACAGGCTATTGTTTGCAAATGATTTCTACCATTCTATTTGAATGATGAAAGTACTGTTTTGCACACGCTGCGGTTGGTAAATGCGTTTCCATATTGATGAATTTAAATATAGATGGATGAGTGGAATGTATTTGAATGAAGTTTGAGTAATGAGCGTGATTATTTTAACTGTTTGAGTGTAGTTTGTATAATTGCATTTTTTATGCAAATTAATAAGCGTCTGAGTTGAGAAAAGTTTTCTTGTGTTCGTTTAGTGTTAAACGACGTAGTATAAATAAATTGAAATTAAATAATTGAAATGAACTAAGGATAAATAAAGGTGTTGTACATAGCTGGAAGTTATCTAGTTTAAATTTTTATTTATTTACGAAAATGCGTTAAAAATTTGGGAATCAGACTAGATTAATACTGGAATTGGGTGTATAGTCATGTGTTTAAAACCTCGTATAACTTTTCCAATTGTATCACGATAATTTCGTAAAATTTATTTTGGTATTTTATTGCATCAGATAACCTTATCGACATATAGTTCGAAGATCAATTTGAACAAGTCGTTTTTTTTCAACCGCGCTCTTTGTTCGACAAAACGTGGGAGCTAATTATTTAACGGCAAAGAAATGGGCATCTTACCGCTACATCGGTCTTCCTAATACAGATCTCATTCATTCATTAGCATTTAGAAACGTTAGCTCAGACTTCAATGGGGAAACCCCCCGAGCGAATGGCTTTTCGTCTGGAGCCATAATACGGACCTCAATTTGGCCAGCATGATAAATAGAAGGATAAGGTCGTATTGTATCGGTCTCCGAATGCGGAGCTATATCTTCGACTTCTCTACGTTCCACTCAACTTATGAAGATTGATTGACGTTCCAGTCGGGGCGTTAAAGGAACCGCCATGCAGCTTGGTAGGAAATGGGCGAATGCATTGGTCTTATCTGATCCTTACTTTTCACTACCCCTGGGGGCAGCTGCGTCCCCAACCCCCCCCTTCCCCCCACTGCATTGTTACCGACCTCCTGGGCGAGGAATGGACGTAGTATGCGGAGGTCCAAGTGAAGTGGTCTTTCACGTTAGGGCGGCGACACAATCGGACCTTTTTATTGGGGGAATCTTTGGGGAACGGAGTACTATGCATCTCGATTCTTGTGGTTTATTTTTGGTACGTTTTGGATTGCCAAAGGCGTGAGGGTAGTGATGAAAGCAGTCCAGGTCATTTTAGTCAGCCTCGTGGATTGTAAGATGTAAAAGAAAATATGTATGGTTATTACTAGACACTCGTTTTTGTTGTAATTGTTTCGCAAAACGTGCATTGGGGCTGTGTTCCTTTGGCTAAGATTATGCACACACAACATATGCTATAAGTATTATTAATACAACAACTAATGCACAAAATATGATATAATATAACACCATCAACATAGTAACGTAATGTGAATGAAGTATGGTTTAGGTATTAGGTACTATGTAGATGTAGTACTGTACACAAGAAAGCGTACGAATTTAAAGAAAGATAAATAGAAATTAAAAATAGTCATGTCGCTAATTTTACGTGTGTTTAAATGTCTCAGTAATGTAATGTAGCGATGTACTGGCACAACTATGCTTTCGTATTATTGAAAATTTGAGGTTATAGAAATGTATTCGCGAAGAATAAACGAAAAAGCTTTGTGAAATTGTTGTGAATAGATCTGAACTAGGTACCAAGAGATGAAGGGAGACCTAGGGATAGATGAGGAAGATAAATAATAGAATGAACAGGGGTAATTTTGCATAGGGAGATTCAAAATCGATATAATTTGAGAGACTTTTGGAATACGATGTATACAGATGTATATGTATCGGATATCAGTGCGTATCGAGTGAAAATAAAGTTGAGTTAAGATAAGTCAACCAATATTAATTGGCTTAATTGTGTGAGTATTGCTTTTATCGAAAAAGCTTCAATCGCAGAAATTAAGCGTGACACACTGAGTTCGATTTCATTTGCATGACGAGGGTTTTTTTTAATGGAAACTAATGGAATTGAGTTCCTGGGTCGTACTTAACGCTCGAAATAAATTGCTTCTTTGATTTGAAAGATGGATTTGATGACCCACCCCCTTCCACCACGTCACCATTGACTGACGAAGCCTTTAGGGAATTTTAAACACTTTTTTTAAGGGTGTGGAAATGCCGTGTTCTGGTCACTTTTCAATTTTTTGAGATCATCGATAACTATACCCAATTTCACGTGAAAGTCATGATGAATCTTCCCTCAAATATGCACGGATGAGTTCATGCGTTTCCGTATATTTATTGGGGTTGGATTTTTTTCGTCAGAGGATATGAATGCGAAGAAATATAAGTGAGTCTAAGTCACTACGACTATACGAAACTTTGTCTCTTTTCTCTATAGGGTTCGTAATTAACGCAATTGCGTAATTAAAAGTTACGCGAATTAGTTTTCGTAACCCACACATGTACCTCTTCGTTATTTAACGTAAGTGCTCCCTTTCATTCTTCTTTTCCTTTTTGTCCTTTTATTCTTTAATTAAGTCTCTAACGTAGTTGCTGTATGCTTTTCACTTCATTATTGTTATTATTTTCTTTCATGTTATATTCTTGACCTACTTGTTCGATGCTGTAAAATAAATACATGGAGCAATTATTACGTACTGTTATGAAATGTGGATTGTTTATATCTGTCGTTATTTCCTTTCATTCCAATGTATTTTCTTTTTTCCACATTTCTCGTAATAAAATTTATTTATAGCTTTTCATTTCGTTTAAGTTTTTTTTTAATGTAGCAACAGCCTAAGATAATCGTGTATCAAACGCCGAAGCTAGTTGAGTTAAGTAATTTTTAGTGAAATGTAAAGAAATTAATTAAACTTTTAATGAAAAGTAACTACATAGCTGGGACTCGAACTCAGGTCCCTCCACTTCCTTGAAGGTATACTTACCATCACAACACCATCCCATGTCAATTTCACTGTTACTATGAAGTAGGGACCTGGGTTCGAGTCCCAGCAATTTCGCTATTTTCATTTCCTCTTAACATTTGTTAGTTGCTTATTTTATTAGCAGATTTATTTAGCTGTTAGGTTGGAAATTAAAGCAAAGTATGGCTAAGAGGATGCGAATTAAATAACGAAAATATTTCGCGCTTAGTTAAGTAGAGTTTAATGACGGATGCTCCATTTAAATCGAGGTTATTCACACTCAGGAAGACTGAGGCAGCCGATTCGAAGGAAGCGAACAAAATGCGCTCGTTAACAGTCGATTGTTTTTCGCATCTCTCTCTCTCCATCTGCTTGATGTAATTAAGCCTTTGTCGGAGAGATTCGGAGATGTTCTTTGAGGGACGATTTCCGTGCATTTCGCAGGAAGACGTCGATTTCTCCGTCTGGAAATGCCGGGTTTCGGTCGATAAATTATTTGATCGCGTCGAAGTATTGGCCGTTTTGATAGGTTCTCATTCCCTTGAATTTCAATCATCGATGATGAGGAATATCAGTATTTATGATTGCACTCACAATTTAGTTCCTCATTTGATTCATTTTTTATTTAATTTCGTACGTTTGATATTTAATTAAATTTTGATGCTGAGCAAATATTGATTTTTTCTTTAATTGATAAAAGAACTTTTATCTCGTAAGGTACTACAAAACTTTTTTGTGCTGCCTACTTACTAGTTTTTATTGAGCTTTCTGACGTATTTTCGATTTCTAATATTACGTAGAATTAGATGGATGCATTATCTATCTTAATTTACATCCCTTTCGTTTCAAGTTCAATATTAACTCATTATATTTACTAAGTACTCTTAGTTTTTCACTTATCTTAGCTTATTCTTGTTTCAAAATGCTCTGTAAACATTTTTGGTCATTCGACGTTTTGTCTTGCTGAATAATGTACTTTAGATTTGCAGACTCCTGAAATTTAACTGCCATGTTGTCTGCCTATTTAACGGATTGCTAAGTAAAGTAAGCTTTCATTTAGGGAAAAGTCAGTAGTTATATTCACTTCTAGTATTTTTTATGAATCAAGAAATTAAATGTGTGGTAATCACGTCTAAATATTCTGAAAATGAATACGGTGCGATATACTCATTCATTTAAGTAGTAAAATAACCGTTCAATCTCTCATTATAATCTTGAATTTCCTTACACTGATTTTGCTGGTGTTTTTTTTAGTGTTGGAATTCTTTCATTTAGGTTGTACACAGCACTTTTTGAAATCTAGTTCATCGCGGTGGCAGTATGTTTAAGTCTAGTTTCGTTGAAAGAACATAAAAAAGTTTTATGTTCCGGAAGGCATTCGTTAAGGTTAGGAAGGGCTTCGAATTCGTCCATGAACTTTGTGTGGAATTTCTTGGGATGACACGCAGTAGACTGTTTCATTTCGGTCTGTTGCCTAGACAGAGTTACAGCCGTCCTTGTAACGACTGAGTCTTGATGAATTAAGACTGAGGAGAACTGAAGCGTTGGCCATAGTCATTACTAAGTCAGTTTTCTCAAAATAATGTCGAAGATAACCTGCTTTTCGTGTGTGAAGGTTTGAGTGGTTGTATGCGTATAATAATGGTTGTACGTAAAAATGCTTGTTGGCAAGTTGATTGCTAAATGAAGTATAAACAAAGATTCTCATAAACCTAGTTTAACAGTTAAATACATTATGTAATTTAACAAAATGGACGTTTAATTAAAATTTTTTTGAAAGTTATGATTAAATATCTGATATCCTATTTTATGAATATTGAACATAGAAATGTAAGTTCCAAAGCACTCCTCTGTGTCGTCAGTATATTCATCATAGTGACAATTTATCATATAATTATTGTCATGCGTACTTTAATAATTTTCCTTTCATCTTGATTTGGTTTTAAATATTTCCTTATTTCTATTTTTCAGGTGAATTCCACTTGACTACCATTCAGTTGCGCAAAATATATTCAGTGAGTACACCTTGTATATTCAATAATATTATAGTAATAATTAAGTTTTATATTTTCTGGTAATACCATGGGTGCCTTACGCTTATCGAATATAATTTCATCACATTTTATGTCTACATAAACGCTATTAATTTGGCATATTTTTAAACATTTGCGGTTATAAATCATAATTTAAAATGTGGTTATAAATTTCACAGACGTTTTCATGTAGGACTCTGAATTTTTGGAGGAAACTCATAGTTATCAAATAATGAATATCATAATCATTGGTAATTATTTATACGATATAGTATATAAGTTATGTATATATAAGATAATGGATAGGCAGAAGTCAAACTTGAATTTCTATACTTCCCTTATTTATTAGTATTGTTTCATTGTCACCAAACTGTCCACTCAAAGTTTTCTTCATTGAGTTATGAGGTCAATAATTAGTGCCTCTCAACTCCTCATTGATTAAGTGACTTTTCGTTATTAGTTTTCCCTCACTCATCGAAGCCGTAAAGTTCTTGAAAGTAGGTTGCAAAATTTTAATGGGAAAATTAAAAAAAAATCTTCTGGAAAAGTTTCCCCGATTCAATCCATTTTCCTGTTTTATAAAAGCGTATGAATACTATTTTAAATCTTTTTTATCAAGAGAACCAAATACTACTGCAGATTCGCGAAGATTTAGTTTCGTTCAGATTATGTTTGTATTTATCGTAAATAGGCTACTTTAGAGAAAACTGATTAATAAAAAGTTGGGTCTTTTTAACACGCTCATACTTCTTTTGCTACATCTTTGGTATGATTTTAGATATTTTATAAGTAAAAAGAAGATAGTATATATAGATTCGTCGTATGATTTATTTATGTAAAGAGCTTACGAAAAAATGTTAGTTTTCGTTCATCCTTGAAGGAGAATGCCGCGAAAAATCCATTTGTAAGTTCAGAGGTCGCGTACATGAAGATGGGATGGCAGGAAAGTAACAATTGATCGTGAAAGCTCTATGATAACAGCGCAAAAATGTGTTGATGCAAGGAGCCTGAATTTTGGAGCGTAACTTATGGATTTGCCGGAGAATGGAACCCTCTAGCGAAGATGGTACGAATTGCGCGTGGTTTCACATCTTCCCGTATTTTCTACACCTTTTCCAATCAATTTTAACGCCTTCCCTCTTCCAAACCAACATCTACTTTCGAAATGAAGGCCGTAGTCTTGATGAAATGGAATTAAAAGTTAGACATTAGAATGCCGTATCTAACGAAGAACTTTTTAAATTTATTTTTTATATAATTCCAGTCCTTCGGGTTTCAATTTCGTTTCTGATAAAGACATAATAATGAAAGTAATAATTTTTAACTTTATTTAGATTACCGTGTACTATTTCATGTTATATATCCGTATATCGTCCTTCAATTATTTTATTTTTAAGTTTACGTATTTAAACAGGCTTCTCTTTAGATTTGATCGTTGTATGTTACCTTCTTATTGTCAAATTTATAAATTCTTCGGATTATTAAATCGGGAATCCGTTTTTAAACTCAGAACAGTCTTTTTCATTCGTAGAAATGATTGTACAAGATTTAATACTCGATGCTATGATTAATCGAAGTTTGAGTTTCTATGTGTTATATACATATTCATTTCTACCTATTTCGTTTTAATATAAATTGATTTTCTTTTCCAAAGTTGACTTAATGTTTATCTTATGTGGTCTTAATATATATTTCATCCATTTTTCATCCATTCACTTATTGAAATCTCAGCTACGATGTTCTTCCTTCAAATGTTCATTCCTCAACCGTATTAAAGCTAAACTTCTTGCACAGGCGGTGAGCTGAGGTTGAGGCAATGTGTTGCGGCGCTGTAAACAAACCACGAAACTACCCGTGGAAACTACTTACATATCTTCCAACCCCATCTCCATCTGCATTTTTTAGCTCCACAGAAAGCGTTCCTAAGGGTTTTATTAATTAAATTAACCCTAAGCCAGAGACCCTCAAATTCCGAAAGTTGGTAAATATTTCATTAAAATTAAATAACGTTTATTTCCCTTCAGATGCAGTGCTTGCTTAAGTATGTGCCGAATAATCGCGAAGTATTCGGTTAAATGCGGCCGAGAAAGTTTCTGGCCTCGTAAAAGTCTGTGGTGTTTTCTTTTATATATCCAATAGAAATTCTTTCCTTTAAGTTCAGATAAAGTATCTCGTTCAGAGTTTACGTCAGCAAAACTTACTCAATGTTAACCGATTGATTCAGTAATGAAGTTTACGTGCCGAATTGAAATATACCACAAAAAATTTAACGGATAATATTCATTTGAAAATGGACAGTTAAGTTTTATATTCTTATTTTTTATAGATGACTTAGTACTACAATTGATTAACTATTTTCTTCGTCAATATTTCTGCGTTAAATAGAATGTTTTTTTTTTAATTTTGTAAATACATACATCCATTAGGTACACGTATTTATCCATCAAACAGTAATTTGATGAAGATATGAATTATTGAATAATAATCTGGTTAAGAGTACCTGAATTCTGCGAACGTATCACTCGAGTTTCCATGATTTTTTTTTACCTCAGCGCTCTCTACGTCATACGTTTATGTCAGCAAATAACCTGGAAATCAAGCCCGTATCGTGTACGTAAGTCAAAATTGAATGGAAAGCCTAGTGAGTGAAGCTCAGGATTCATGAATATGCCATATTCATCCAAGCGTTCTGCCAGTGAGTAGAGCTAAAAATAAATTTGGTATCGAAAAATTGAGCTTTCATATTATTAAGGTTTTTCTCGATGCTTGCCAGCATTTAAAGAATGTCTGATAACACTTTCACTGTAAAAAGAAATTGTGGTTTCGGAGATGTTTCTTGTCTTTTTTTTTTCATTTCTTTACTGAGTGGGATACTTGGAGAGCATTTTTGGAAGCTTTATTTTTTTAATTTGCTCTCAACAATGAAATTCTATATGTAAGACGATTTTTCCAATTAATGAATTCAGTTTACTGCTATTTTTACTGTGGTATGATAACCTATTTACGTGTTTCAGGGATTTTATCTAAAGCTATTGTGATACTGAATTTTAAAAACCATCCATTGTTAAAATCTAGATTTTAAAAGAAATGTTTCCCTCATTTATCAACCTTACTTTGCGTTGTTGTCAAAGTTAAGAGCAGTTTTATGACGTACATAAAATCTCCCTTAAGTTAAGCTCTCTTTGTTTTATTAAAACTTCAAATTAATCTCGTAATCTCTTTAACTTTCAATTAATTAACTTCTTCAACTCAATTTGCATCAGAGTATTTTCTGCTTGAATTATTTCACCAAATTTCAAGAAGAACTGTTGCCTAAGTCTTCCATTATATTTATTTTTCATTCATTAAGTTCATCGTACTAAGTTCATGCTGGTTACTTTTTTGTGCATTTAATTGTTGGTAATCCTTAGCCATGTTTTTGTTCGATGATTGCCTTGTAATATTTGATTGGTTCGAATGTAAAGAAGGATATAGAAAACTTTACCTTTTTAAAGTTTTCTTGCATATTTTCGGATCTTGGGGTATCGTCTTTAAAATCCAAGTCTTGAGAACTCAACTTCCAAATTATCCGAAAGAGAAAGTTGAGACTCAACTAATGATTAAACTAAGATTCTTTTGCCATTTTTGTTGTTTATCTTTTAAATGGGTTGTAACTCACACTTGAAAGATTCTATTTGAACATTGTTGTCAACGGCAAATAAATAGTGAACGTGGAATGCTGATGAAGTAATTCTTGCTATCATTGTTGAATTCACTGTAAGTAGGTGATTCATTTACGGTGTGGAAGAATGCTTACTTTACAATAACAATGTATTCTAAACGTGAAATATTTCTCGCGCTTCAAAACAAACAGCACAAGAATGATGTGAGTTCGAGAACAGCGGTAGACTGCATGGCATTTGCCCCATGAAGAATGTAAACCTCGGAAAACTTCTATTAGGAGAAGCACCAACCCAAAAAAAAATTAAAAATAAGAAGATTAATTGCCTCCAACGTACTTGCCCACCGATAAAACATGCACAAAACTTCTTCTTTTAGCTCTATGTGCAGTGGTTGAATAGTTTCCTAAATTTATCTGGTCGCTACTAACATCCCAAGGCACCGACCATTTCTGCTACGCGATAACTTGATAAAATATCTAATAAAAATCCCAAGGACTCGCAATAAGATTAGCTCAATTCGTGACGCATCGTCACATGTTACTTTCCCACCACCTTAGAACACGTTTTTCAACTTAGCCTTGAAGATACGCAAATGAGAAGGGAATGGTTCAAAAAATAATTGAGGATGATTTCCACTGCTAAATCGTGCAAACCGAAGTGTTTCGTCGTAGTTTAGATAAATGTAGATAGTAAAGGTAAGGAGAGATTCATTCAATTTCATAATTATGGTCCAATCACTGCTGTATGACTTTTTTACGCTAAAAAACCTCAGGATTATATTGCGAATGAATTTTGCACGATCAATTCATTCGACTTGAAAAGAAGGTTGAACAGAAATGAGTAACTTAACCTTAATTCTAGAATGACGCGGAATCGGTATTGACGTGGTAGTGTAGTGGTTAGCATAAATTTCGTCCCACTAACGTATGTGTGTCGTCAATTTGGGCCTTTTTCCATTCAATGTAACTTTAATTTCTTGCAAGAGCTCTTATCATTAACGAAGCACGGAATGATTAAATAAATTAAACGATTTGAAATCACTCCTATTGCAGTTTAAATTCGGTATTAATTCGCGCCCTCTAGGAATCATTAGAATTTAACTTAACGAGCATGAATGCAGGTCGATGGAGTGGTACAAAAGGGAGGCTGTAAGGGAGGGGGTCACGAATTCACGTCCTCATCGTGGATTGAGCTTCGTCGATGAATAAAATGAAAGTTGATTGACGGTGCGAAATTTCGTTGCAAAAGCGACGGGATGAGAGCGTTGCTTTGAGGAACACCCGCTGGCACATTGGAATAGGAGAGGATTGTGCATTAAAGTCCCGGGATTCTGATTGTCGGCTTCCAATCGATTTGGGTACTATTTAGTCGCCAAATCTGGCGCGTTTCAGTTTGGAGTTAGATTTTCCGGTTTTTTTATTTTCGGTTTTTTTTTAAGGACGACTGATCTAATTTTTCCCGTAGCCATCCATTATTTATACGAGCCAATCTTCGAGTTTCATTAAATTAAATCTCGGCGTGGTAAAAATAATTAATTTAATATTGTAGGAGAGATTGACGAGTTTGATTTCCACTTATAGTAATCGATCTGTTCTCGAGTATCGAAAATATCGATTGTAGCCAATCGATTGTTGGGAATCGTTACACGCCCGATATTTTTAACAATCGCTTGTTATCAGTCCATTCGGAAAACGTTTATTAAAAGAGGTATTGTGGCGTAACAATGCTTCGTTATCTCGATAACTAATTTAATATTGTTTAAGTTTTGAAAAATCGTTCAATTAAAGCGATACTGTTCGATAGTGTGACAGCTTACTGTAAATGTCGTTAGCTATCGTCCCGCCTAAAAGGAGGTGTTCACATACCATATAAAAGTTGTTAGTCAAAAGTTATTAGTTAAATTCGTCTTTCTAGAATCAATTCTTACGTAAGAAAGAGTCGTAATATCTTAAGTTGTTCATCAACTAAAGTAAACGATGGAAACTCTGTGTCCCGAAATGTTCTGCAGAATGGGAAGAACCAATTGTATCACTTCATTGGCTTATATTTGGTGAGGATATTTCACAAAACAGAATATTTCTACTGCAGCAAACAATATCATTTACCGTGTCAATCGTAAACCTCTGATCATCTTCTTCTTTAGACTGTTATCGATGTATGTTTTAGCTCCCTCGCTTCGAATCAACCTTATGCACTAAACAAACATTTCCCCTCAGTACTCCGAATTTATTTTTTCGTTATTTGATTAAATTCGTTGGGAACGGAGTGAATTGGAGGATGCTAGCCTAATTAGAGGGAGAGACCCTTTTTTTCACTCTTCGCCCACCTCCAAGGGTAAATGCGAGGGAGACGAACTTTCGGCTTTTGAAAGGGGCTGAGTCGAGCCCTCCGTGACGCGCTTCTTTCACAATTAGGGTAGGTGCATCACAACCCCGGGTCCCCAAGGGTAGGGAACCCACATCCGCCTCTTTAGACACACGCGTGTCCTCCACTTTTAACGAATGTTTTTTCTCGGGGCGAATGATTTGGGAAGTCTTTCTGATGGGCTGAGCCAAGCACGTTTGTCGTACTCTTTGTAATGAAGTGTTCTCTCCGTAAGGATGAGAGGTAAGGATAAGTTTGCGTGAAAGGTCACGATGCAGAGAACGAAACCCTCGGAACTAAAGGGGGAGTAAAATAAAGAAGTCTTACGTGACCGTGAATCGAACCCGGATCGCCTAATTTCCGGTCGGTGGCTTTAATCACGACGGTAAGGGATACTTTGTAGCGTGCTGAATGTAGTTCGTATTGGATGTTATCGGAGATGGATCAATGGGTCTGAGATGTTTAAGTTTCGGTCACGGTAGACTTTTCTTACGCTTTTATCGTCTTGGAGAAAGTCACGGAATATATTTTAATGTTATCTTTTCACTGTTTTTTGAAATGTATAATGTGCTCTTTATCTGAAAGTGTTTGGGATTACGTTGGATGAATCAATCCGTCTATGGTACAGTAGTGAGGGCGTGTTTAGATTCTATGGAATGAAGATTGTCTTTTCTCGTTTTTTTCCCTATTCCTGTTACCAATCTTTGAAATAAATATGGCTTATGAAGTATCAAAATTTTAGAAGTTTCCTTTACATCTTATATTGAACCGATAATTTTAATCAATATTATCCCTATATCATTTCGGACGAGCTACGTTCTAAAATGAAAAGATAGAAAATTTATTCAAACCACGAACTTGCCATAGAAATCCTGAGTGCAGAAATATACAGTTTTGCACGTATCTATTGAATATGAATCAAGTTTATTGGTAATTTTTGAGGCATAATATAACAAATATACAAACATACGTACGTAGAATGTATAGGAGTACTTAAGACCTCGATGAAGAATAACAATCGGAAAATAATTTTACCAGATTTTTTGTAAATATAATTTTAAGTTCGTGAATTTTACTTTGCGGAATATTCGTTGCCAAGTTTAAAATACGCTCATCGTAAGAAAAACGACGCATATCGACTTAAGATTTATATTTCGGAAAGTAAGTTTTAGTATTTTACGGAAATATATCGAATACAAATATATCGAATTGCAAGAATATCGAATAGCAAATATATCGAATCGGCAAAAGTAATTCGGTACTTCGTAAGAGGAACTCTTGTTGAGCGAAAGATATATATTTTGTTCGTCTTCACGAAGACGTCTTAATCGCGAGTGTGCAATGATTGGACAATGAGGAGTGTGCGAACTGTGCCAGTGGGCGTTCGAAGGCCTGGAGACTATCCAAGGGCCCACACAGAACTGGTTTGGGAGTGGCCCAGGGAATGGCGTGGGCGACCGCCCAGGTGCTGTTCACAATGAAAGTCCTTCCCTTCGCGGCTACGACGTAGGCTAAGTACGAAAACATGCTGCCACCCATTTTCATTCTCCTGTTTGAGATTCTCCACGTCTTCACATCAAAATGTATAAAACTCTTTTGCATCAGAATTTTGAATTCCCTCGAAAATTCAGTACGTTAAGAGTTGAGAAGCTTCAAAAAATCTTCGCAAAAAGATGGGCAGTTCTGTTTCTCTGAAAGTGCCACTCGCAGAAGGTAGATGTTTCTGCACCTGTTCTAAACATCAGAATGATATCGTATTCGCTGCTCAACTGGAAATCTTCTGATGGCTTTTAATTTGTATCCTTTCCAATGCTATTTCGTTTCTTTAGGGTACATAAGTTTGGTGGTGTTAATTTTGTATTGAGAATATAGGTAGTGATTTCGGTTATAGAAGAAATATTAGTAACGGAACGCTTTTGATTTATCTAATGTCAAATGAGTAATTAAAATATAATTGAGTAAAAAGGATAACTGTTTCCTCTAATTGGGCAGAAACAATTGAGATTGTAACAAAGTATATACAGTTGTATAATGTAATTATAACGCAACAATAAACTTATTCTAAGCGTAACATACGATATATTTAGATGTATTACTTTATATCGTAATCTTTTAATTCTATCTTAGATACGATTGTCAAATGCAAAAATTTGTAGCGCAATTTTAAAAGCACGGTTAAGTGAATTTTAAATTTCGGAGAGGTAAAATATTTGATTCGATATGTAATATCGCATTTTAGATCAAAATGTGGCAGAATCTAGCTTTCAAAAGTTGTAATTATGACTTATAGTGATGCCTAGTGCAGTAAAGTACTACTTATCGTGCCGATTTCGTTGGAATTTTTATGTCGTATTTATAAGTATTGCGTACTTACTGTTTTTTGCCCTGGCATATGATAAAAACGTCTGTTTCAGTCTGTTTACTAGATCATTTATTCTTGTCTCCGTTGAAGCATAAATTTTTGGATTAAAGTTGATCATCATGTACAAGATAATGCAGTTACGCCCGCTAATAAGTATTCCTATATACTGGAATGATCTCAGACGACTGCAAATTTTTTTGTATAGCGTTAACCTGCCGTAGGCTGCTAATGCGATATATACGCCATAACCTCTCCCGGAAATTCAGTTGTTTGTTTTATCATTCAACGATTCGTGCCTGAAGAAGTTTGGTCATTGTGCTACGACATCATTTATTCCAGGAAAACCTCTGAGATCACGCCGAACACGTGATATCGTAATTCATATACGTAGCGCTCGCGAGGAACTCTGGCGGCGGATTGGGAAACGTGCGAATTCAAAGTAACGTTTTTGAAGGAGAAGTTTAATTCGCAGCTGTTATATCGCCCACTTGTTTATTAGCCATTGCCGTCTCTAAGAGTAAACTCTGCTTTTATGCTAAAGGTAAAGTCACGGATCTCGGTCGACTCTTTCAAACGCTACGTGCATCTTCAGGAAGTCACGTACGAAAGAATTGTTGCTCGAGTCCCAGTTCTGAAGGGTTACTCGTTAAGGCAGAGTTTATTAACACACAAATATGAGTCTTCACACTTTCTTTCTTTTTTGTAGATTGGAAAGAGCTGTGAATTAGTTCAAACGTGTGTTACGGAAGTTACCTTCTTTAGTTTTGCTTTATGAGGTGGAGATTAATTCGTCTTTGTTGTTGATTCTTTGTTGTCTCATGCTGTACATTTTTAAAGTTGATATTTCATTGTTGGTATATTTGAATCGTCAGCTACTTTTGTCTTCGTCCTGCATTTTTATGTCTTTAATAAATAAAATGATTAAGCTAAATAGATACGAAGGATGTTCACAAACTTTATTAACTCCGGAGAAAAGAATACTCATCCATTGGTTATTACAATGTTGTTCAACATTGAAACAATATTCATAATTATTTTTACTTAAAAAGTAAGTGTAACTGATCAGTAATTAATATAGTGAGGTATTGTGTTTTATATTTATGTATTTAAATATGGTCACTTTATTCCCGTGTTTTCTTTGTGGTCGAAACACTGTTCCCATTTCCCGTTAAATTTAATGGTCCAGAATAAATATTATTCCGTGGAAGGATTTATGGATCATTTGTTATTTTACCGGATTTATTGGATTGCCTAAGGGCCCTTGCTGAACGGGCTTCCTGAACTGATCTAGTTTAAAAGGAAAAAGCGTATTTGTATCCTAGAGTGTCCATCGTTAATTGAAGTACCATTTGTTAATTTGTTTATCTGGTGTGATTGAAATGATGTTTAATACTGATAAAGAATGAATCACTGTACAGTATTCCATAACTTTTAGTGGTCTTATCATAATGAGTACTTCAATTATATTGTGAACATTTTATTTTTATTATTATTTATTTATTATTAGGTTAAATGTATCTTTATTTTTCAGTATTTCTTTAGGTTCTATTTAAATTTTCTGTGTAAGAAAATTTTGTAAATTTATATTAAGTTGTATACTATTCGTTATCTTAAATAAACGTTCATAGATTTCTGCTCTGTTTGGTAAACTTGTGAAAGTTTTCATGGAAAGTGCTGCTCATCAGCTTTATTAATTTTTTTCTGCGGGTAGGGAATTCAAACGTTATTCTTTTCCTATTATATTTTCTCTTTTACTAAAGCGTTAGTGATATCGAAAATGCTAGGTAATTCTGAGTTCGTTGTTGAGTTACGGTTCAACTTCATATTCGTATATCATAGGGTTCAATTCAATATGCTAATCGTTGCTCAAAAAAATGTAAATGTTTGTAAATCGAAAAAATTTGAGTATGCGAGCTGAATTTTCTTGTAATAATCTTTTTCCAAAGTCCTAAAGAGTAGTACAATTCTCCTACTCAAGGTTTCCACATCACATCTTTAAAATTGGGACTATATAGTTCATAGTGTATCATACTTCTTCTAGCTTTATATATGAATATTGTTTCATTTCGTTTTGGCTTAGAGTCTCACTTTAAGCTCCGAAAGTGGTAAAAAGAGGTTTATGTTCTTTAGAATTTTTATTTTATATATATACTAAAACTCTTCATTTGAATCTTACGTGTATGGTAAAAAGAAAGTAGATATTTGCTGACAGCGAAGAATAAAAGTGAAGTTTTAATTTAAAATATAAAGAAAATATCGATTTTACGCTTTACGTTTTTAGAAACAAGGAAATTTCTCAAGTTAAGACGGCGAATTTAAATACGGTGCGGACGGCAAATTTTATTTTGTGATGTTAAAATCTCTGACGTGCGGAAACTGGCCCGGCGCTCGGGTCAGGAATTTTTTCTTCTCAGGAAGCTCTCGTTTTACGTTTCTGACCTTCTGGAATGTGAGATATGTATCGGAGAAAATTTCTTCTTTCTCGGGCTATTTCTCACGGTTATTAGGTGAGGACGGGAGTTATGAATTTAAGGTTTGCGTGTGCTAGGAAATCCCATCAGCTACAATTCAGTAAGCTATTCGTTATATTAGTCCATCACTTGTGTTATATTCTAGAGTAAACCGATATCTCTCGTAAATAATATCGAATTATTTAAGTACCAAGGTGTATATGAACATAATTTATGTTTAATTTTTTAATTTGTGTTTTTATTAAAAAAATTTGAAGTTGCTGTAAGTTTTTATTGACGATGTATCGGAGGGTTTGGATTAGTTTTGCAAGGAGAGTCAACCAGAACTCAAATTTCGTTTCTTTTTTTATTAATCTAGCTTTTATTTAAAACATTGTTTGTTTTCTTGACGATGTTCATTATTTTTACTCGTAATTTACGTAAATATCAATTATTTTCCTTTCATTTTTATAACTGGCTTTCTATCGTATATAAAAAGCATTTTTTATTTTATTTACGATTTTCATGCTCCTATAGCAACCCGGTTATATTCATCTACGTGAAGGTTGTATCAGGGGTGCATTCTTCAGGAACGACAGTGTTCATAACGAAGCTGATCGAGTGCGTAATTCCCATGGACCCAAGGGCGCTCCGTGTAGCTTCCCCGGTCGCAGATATCGTTTTAAGGTGCAGCTTTTTTTAGTCGCCTTTCGGCGTAAACCCATACGCGTGTCCTCTTTAACATCTCCCGTCATGCAATCGCTTTCACACGCCAAGTCTCCGTCCTCAGAACCCCACCGTGGATCTGTCCGCTTCCAACTCCAAACACGGCAACAATCTTAATGAATGAATTTGATCTCCGGGCTTCCAGAACTACGTTTTTGTCGGCTGGAAGTAATTAACTGCGAAGGGTGTATCCAGTGCACTCGGAAGGGGTGGAGTGTGTTACGCCGCTGGAAGACTTGTGCATTTTTTATGCAATCAACGCCGGTGTGAGGCCCCAAACAGCCAAAAAGCGTAGTTTTTTGACCCTCGAAAGGTATGCCTACCATTTGCTCTTACTTCACCTTTGGCAGGCGCAAATTCTCGATTTAATTGATTCTGAGGGAATACCGGGTAAAAAGTGGAAGTTTTGCTTCGGCTATCTGCTCAAAAAATTAGTGAAAAGTTGATTTTAGGGCATGGATTCATATATGATACATTATGCAAGCAAATATGACATATCGAGTCATAAAATAGTCTCTAGTACTATAACTTCTATAAATAGTAGCTAGCACTGTACTAGTTATTGCTATGAAATAGTATTATGGTATAAAATAGTATAAATGGAAGTAAGAGCTGTAACAGAATAGGTTTTCTTTTTATAGTATTTAATTATTGCATAAATTACTTATGGTACGTAATTTTTCTTAGAAGAATACATTATCTTATAGCTTTCGTCCATTTGCCCTTTTGTTCACCGTAGATTGTTATTAATAGAATGAAGTATCTTAAACTTTAAAATATGTATGCTAATAAAATTCAAGAACAGAATAAGCGAGAGTAAAATGGTCTTCTTGGTGATTTTAATTCCTCAGTTTAAAACGATGAATCAAGTTAAAATTTCCAGTGATGACTAATTCGTTCCATGAAGAGTAGTTCTTTTCCGGAATTAGAATGCACGCAAGATACCTAATATTAGTTTTTCCTGGAAATTATCTTCTCCTTCTATTTACGTTTGTGCGATTATAAATAGTTGTTGATGTTTACGTATTTTCCGTCCTCGTTGGTTTTCTTCTTCCGTACCTCTATTTATTTATCGGCACCAAATCCGTTAGCCTTTAATTCTTAGAAGGTAGTAGAATAATTCCACTCTTATCGACTCGGTAAAAGTTTTATCTTTTTCTTCAGCTAATGATAAATGCTAGCTAAAATCAATATTGGTTGGCGTAAATTGGTGGAAAGCCAGTCTAAAATGAAAGTGAGTACAGGAATACTGAATAAGGTTGCCCAGAAGTGAAATTCAGGGAATTACTGGGACTCGAACCCAGGTCTTCAGGACAATTTTAATTCTCTAATAGAGTAAAATTCTCTCAATAGGTATTGTGAAGTGGTAACAATACATTTCGGTAGTGGAGAACCTGGGTTCGAGTCCTATTAATGTTGCTGTTTTATATATGTTTAACCTCTCTCATTTAAGAAAAGATTTTTCCAGTCTGTACCATGTTTGTTTATAACTATATTCACTGTCGTATGGGAAAGATTAAATATTGCGGACTTTAAGGTAAGATTTTGGTTACATTCGTCTTCTTAAATACGTTTTGAAAGCTTATATACTGTATCCCTACATAGTTTTGTTTCCTTGAAGTTAATGTACAAAATAGCTACAGAAATTACTGTACAAACATCGATAGAATGCCATCATTCGTATTCGTTGTCCTTGTTTTCCCGCTTTTAATTAAGTATCCCGCAATGGTAACTGTGGTAAAGATGCACTTAAATTAGTGGTTTCTTTCGTCTAGGATTTCCCCATTCGGGATTCTTTTTTCCGCATTCGTAGTGCGAATTAAAAGCCTCAAGTATGCATCCCGACTTCCCGGAAACAGCGATCAGGAAGGCCGATTCGCATTTCAATGGGAAAAAATCCCAAAATAGCCTTTCGTGAACTTCTAATTAGGAAGATTGGCGTGGGAATTCGTGGTAAAATTGGATTCACAGTTCAGCTCAGCACTCATGTGGTGAAGAAGTTCGATCGATGACGGAAGGCGTCAAATAGAGCAAGAAATTGTACCTTCGTAGTCCCGGCCTTAAATCATCTTCATCTCATACCAATACTTTAAAAAAGGTGAGGATTTATATTGGTTTCTAATCCAAAGATCCTTATTTTTTATTTCATCTTAGTTACCAATTTGTTTCGTATTTATTTCCCAGGTTTTTTGACGTAAAAAAGTTTGACAGCTCTGGGACTCGAACCCGGGTCTCCCATTTATCATATTATTTTATTATTTATTTATTATTCAATGTTGCTCTCGCTAATAGCTATTTATAGGAAAATAACAGTTAGGTACTCATAAATTAACGAAAACGAATATCTATATCCAGTGAGGGAAATTTTCAATCAGCCTGGGACTCGAACCCGGGACTTGAGCATTGGAAATTTAGCATGGTAATCAATCTAGTGGTATTTTAGACTCGTAATTTTATAGAATATCTCATTACACAACAGTATCTACTCTACTTCCACCCTCATCTTTACAGTGAAGGTATCGTAGTTTTCAAAGATAATACTATTCGTCTGTATATGCGAACTCATGATTTTTCAATCGCGCGATTTTCAATTTTTTTTCTCTCTCCATCCAATCGAATCACACGCTCATTCATTTCGGCAGCCTGCTTTCGAATGCAATCGTTTTTGTTACAAGCTCACGTTTCCACGAATATATCTCCATATTTAGCGATAAACTCATTTTCGTCCGTTTGTTAAATTTTTGATCCTAAAAGCCATTCGAGTGCGAGGTGGGTAAGAGTAGAGAAGAGTCGGATCGTTCAAACAATCAAATTGGAATCGCATATTCGAGGAAACAATCGATGACGTAGGAAAACAAGTGAGTGGGTGGTAGCGGAAGGAGTTTATTGGGGAGATCAGAACGTTCCACAGCTTTCAGAACGGACGAAATCGGTGGCAGATGAGCGTGAAACCGAGTTTTAAAAAATTCTTTTTGCCGTGCGCCAAAATGAGGAAAACGATGTTTTTACCCGTTCTAATCCCGCAATCATACGTAGGTGATGTCTTCGAATACGTCCGTTTCATTTTTATTAGCTCAACCCGTTCTGAACGTAAGCCATCATCGTGTTCTAGTATTACCGTAAAAATTGCCTGGTACGATTGTAACTCTATGACAGTTATGGAAGGAGGTTTTTTTGAGTTTTTATATCTAAAATTTCCGCGTTTGGCAGCCCTGTTTCCTCCCCAAATTTTCATTAATAGGCCACCTACTTGTCAGTTGGCTCGCCTCGATTCTGCTCCCACACTTTCCTCAGCACAACCGATTACGATTGCTCTGCATTCATTCATCCCCGTATTCACTTTCGTATATTAAAAATTTGCGAGCACTTTGATGGGAATCGAATCGCTTTTGGTGATGAGCCGTGATCATTAAGACAAATATGATGAAATGCAATCTCGTTCCCCATTCCCGTCATGTTTACGTAACCACAATCTCCGATTTAGGCTGATACGGGAGTATTTATCGTTAAACTGCATGAATATATATCATCATCATAAGTCATTTTCGATCCGATTCCGGATGCAGGCCTCCGCAAGCTCTCTCCAATTTTGTCGAGCCTAATGCTCATTTCCCGAGTTACAATTGAATACTTAATGATATATCTGTTCCATCTATTCTTTTGTGTTCTTCTCTTCTTCTTTTTTCTCGTTAGTTCCGAATTGTCTTGCTGTAATCAATAGATTTGTGATTAGGTACGATTGAGTTATTCATTTCAGTTTATAGGGTTCTAGGTGTATTATTGAACTTAAATCATCGGGAAATAATCTATATTCTCCATAGTATGTCTGTGTAAAACAAAACTCTTATGAACGAGCTCAAATTTTTGTATGGAGTCATAATTGAAAGAATTAAAAACCCAATGTAATTTTCGTACAATATTACGCGAAAGATAAGACGTTTTCTTTTAATTCTGTGTATTTATACGAGTTATAAGCTATGAATTTTAGTTATCTATCTACAATAACATGCACATATTTTGGTCTACGTTTCGGTGTTATACATTTATTTCTAGGCATATTTTACGAAAGGTTACTCTTCGTAACCCCTTTTCCGTGTTGGTTCTAAAAAGGAAACCATGGCACGCACCCCTCATGTTTTATCCTAAAACGATTCTCAGTACAGCCCAACGAAAATCCTTTCAGCTGCCACACATCCATCTTAAAAAATGGAAAGCGCCCTACCTCTATTACTCAGAGTTTCGTGAAGGAAATCATCTTTTTGATGAATATTCGGTGGAAGCAATTGGATGCAAAGAGGGTTGGTATATTTTACGTCGATTGGTAATATCGTCATGTACCTGCATGTGTCGTCTGGAATAATCTACAAATAATTCTCTAAGAAATTCAGTGTACGTTTTACGAAATGTATTTCCGACGTACGACGGTAGAGATATTTAAATTTACATCTTCTTGTATTTAATTTAATTCTTACTTTTGATTACTTTCGATTTGCATATTAATAATTTATATCGCAGGCAGATAATTTCATTATGATCATATTATACTGAACGAGTTTAAGTTTTTCTTTCATCTTTCATCTTCTTTTTTCAGTCAGTGTTATGAAGTGATCTGTCCGTGGTATTACAATTAATCAAAGAAAGTTTTATAAAATTAATTTCATTGAACACTTTTTAACATCTCACATTTTCCGTGTGGTATTGATTTCTCATTATTGAAATTTACTTTTCGAAAATGCACATTTTAGTCAGAATCTTTTTGCTCGTAATGGATCAAAGATAGCTTTATAATAAGATGAATTAGAATTTCCATTTAGGATTTGCCACTATGATAATGTTAGATCTTGTTAAAAAGATTGATCTGATTCGTTGTTAGTCGGAAAACCACGTTAATATCTTGTGTACCATTGCCTCCAATTATATTGTATAGAATTCGTATTATACAAAGAAACGCTATTCATTTTAGTTATCAGTCATCTGAGGAAATAGTGAAAGGGTTTGACGAATCGACTTCCCCATTCGACGTTAGTTACCAAATGATATCTCGTTTGTTTCGATTCGATAATTGTGTCGTCATCACTTCAACGTCATGAATATTTCAAACTCTCTCACAATATGTCGATTATCAACCTAATATCTCAAATTCAGGATTAAAAGCTCAAAAATTCTTCATAATTGTACTAATTACTATTTTGACAAATTTTCTACTAATACTACTACTGAAAGTAAGCATTTTTTATTAGAACTTTCGACAATTATCATTTAAGCGTATCGGAAGGTTGAATTAATTAGGGTCATTTTGATTGAAGGAAGCAGAAGTCAAACCAGAGCAGAAAGAACTGTATACTGATGAGTTGAGCTAAAAGTAAGTGTGGTTGGTAAAGTAAATAGATATATTAAAAATATAAGTATAAATTAAGTTAAATAAATAAATATAAATTAATACATTAGGGTATAAAGTTTCCCTGATCATGGAATAGAAACGATATTAGTATGCATACAAGTCTACGTTGAATTTCTGTAATTAAACATTCGCGAAGGTTTTTCGAAGAGTTTTATGTGACTTATCGAGCTTTTATTACCATGGAAGTCGAGGAAAACTTACTTAAGATAACTCAATGTAAAACATTATCTCTCATGAATCCTACATTATGTTCTATCCTAAATATAAAGCGATGGCGAGGAAATAACTTACGTTGAAAAGTGTAGACATATTCAGTAAACTCTGAAGTGATTGTACCTCTCCCAGTAGAATTTCTCCCAATTTATATTCGATATGAAAGTGACTTTTACTTCGTGAATTGTGCATCACCCAGTACGTGGAATTGAGATTATGACTCGGTGTATATATCCAGTCTACATTTGGGAGTGTCTTGTGTAAAATTAGATAAGGGTACTCCAAAACCGTGAGAACATTATGGTAAGGAATAAGACTTACTTAGGTGTGGTTCTGCTGATAATACGAGTACAGATGAGACCAATATAGCAGGGAAAGTACTGCTGAAGTTCTTGTAAATATGTTTGTATTTTTAATTTTATAAGATTTCCTATATCGTGTATAAGCAGTGTGAAATATGGTGAAGGGATCATCGTTTGTTTATTTTCTCTTGTTTTCGTGTAATTTTGAATCAGTACGTACCGTTTTTAACAGTCTTAGACTCATAATTACAAGATAGATGCTTTCTTGTATATGTGAGGCTACTATTGATATATTAGGTCTGTTGTTCTGAAGTGTGCGATGTATTCTTCAAATCTAGTTTATATTTTGCTCTTGATTTAGCCTACGTAAACATTATTGCATCCTTCTTGTATGTGATTCGATAAAAACCCTAACCTGTGTATAGGTAGAATTGTGTCTTTGGGTTTTTTTTATAAATTTTGAAAGCTGTTCGTGTTTACAAAGCAGGGCTGTAAATCGTGTTTGAAAATGTGTGTGATAGCATGTTTGTGAGGCAACAAACAGCTTTCTTTCCAGTTTCGTGCTGCTCTTAGTTGCTGGCGATATCTTCCGTAGCCCTTCGGCGTTCACCTCGCCTCTGCCAATGCTGATGTAATCAGTTGCATGATGAAACGCGCGTTCGTAGAAGTTTTAGATAAATTATTGGCGTAATATTCTGTTATGTGTCCCTCCAAGTTGGTTGGATTGATTCTCTTTCATACGACTTCAATTCTTCTGTATTCATGTAGCTCAAGACTGGTTATGTTAGTAGTAGTTTTGCTTCAGCTTATGCTTTGAGTCGTATTGTGATATTGAAGATAATGTCCATTAAAATTTCTAAGCTGCTTTATGAGGCAGTAGAATTTTATCAACCAGTTCTTTTGGAGGCAACCAGCTTTCGTTGGTGAGAATAAGTACAAATTTTAAAGAAGTGACGTAAAGTTTATCTTAAACCATAACACATTGAATAGGCTTCATATTTATGTCTTTCTGTTTGTGCTAGCTATTCGTTCTATTTCGATTTTAAATTTCAAATAATTATTTTAATGAATTATAATAAGTTGATGTATATTATACAACTATACGCTGTGTAATATATGATACGTTTTATGATATATATATTACGTGTTTTAATGTACGATACGTATCCATTTTCTGTTTTGATAATGTCTTGAATGTTTGTAATGGTTTTCATCAATTCCAGTTTTCGAGAAGCAGACAATTTCGTCTCTTCTCAGTCTCCTTTCATTCCATTGTATTAGTTCTATTCCTTAATGTTTCGTGTACTCTACAGTGTCATTATAATTTCGCTTGATATTATGCAAGCATGGAACAGACGTCGCTCGTATTGTATTGCATTCTCGCTTTTTAGTACGCGATGTATCTAATCCGAGGCATTTGTCACCAATGGCATACGAACGCGGCTTGCGTAGGGGACAGTGGGAAAGCTGCCGTCTGACTAGAGGTCAAGAACCCCACTTCTGTTTATTCCACGCTCTTCCATGGCAGGGAGATGCGTCGCCGTTATTTTTTTTCTACTCAATTCCGAACCGAAGATGTGGGGAAATAGTCAGCTGTTTTGGTTGATGGACGAACTCGGTCCCCTTAGATGTCGCGTAAGATAAAACAAGGAAAGGTACTCAGTGTATTTCCTCGCATTTTACGAAAGGATTGTGAGGTTTGATGGACTAAGTGGAAGGAATATCATGCCGCAGATGGAATGTTTTTAGTTCTTAAAGAGAAGTGGATCGGGGAAGATAATTATGTGAAGTGTTCTAGTCTATAGTGTATATTATATTACTCTATAGTATAGGGAAAATGTAGCTAATCAATTCTTATGAATTTGATTGTAGTATAGGGAAGATGTAGCAAAGTATTCGTTTCTCAATATAGTAGAGTATTATAGAATTAATGATTTATCCGGATGACTCTTAAAATACTTTCTAGATAGTAAAAAACAATTAAAAAGCACATTACGTTTTTTTTAGTTGTCGTCTTTCAGTAAGCTGTAAGATCATTTTTGAATCGATGTTTTAATATTGTGTAAGTTTGAACAATGGTTATAGAGACTTCCATGATGCATTCAGCATATCTGTATCCCAATTTCTAAATAATAATAGCAGTATTTCTCACGTTTAAATTTGTTTCGTCATGAAGAAATCCTCTACGCAATTAATACAAAAATTAGTTTTAATTATGAATCAAATATGTTTAAAAAATTCTCTTTACTGAATTATTTATTATTTCATATTCGTTGATCAGGATGATAATTCACAAAATTAAAGATTCCGTGATTGATTTTTAAGAATTCTTGTTGGAAAGATGGGAATAATATCTTGAAGTATTGCTGCAGTTCATCAGATTGGTTTCTTACTTTTTCTGCTATGCCCTTAAATTGTGAACTATCTCTGTCTGTATCACGTACGTTGACAGTAGTCCTTTGTAAATCGAAGCGGTTAAGTTCAGTCACCCAGAAGAACAGTTCATTCAATAAAATTATCTTATTTATTCTCAATGTATTCTGTAAACTTCCAGCAAAGTCTAAGAAATTGTTGTGTTCTCTCTCTAGGTCTTTATCGGTCAAGTACCCTATCGTGTTTACCTCGCGGTGTTTATTTCAGGGTCAATATGTGATAGAAAACGGAGCGGTGCCTTGTGTCAGTTACCGATGCACTCTTTGTATGCAATGATAAGTCCATTGAAGAAAGATTTTACAGTCTAAGAATTTACGCAGGAAATACGTTAATTCTAATTTATGCCTACGAAAATCCGGCGTGTTCAACAGAGCGTTTGTAATTTAGGGTATAAGTCATCGCCCCATAGCAAGAAGTGTATGCCAGTTTTGGTATTTCTCGAAAAATATCGTTCGAATAATTTATTTGTGGTGCATTTTTGGAAAGTCCAACGTTTATCCGACAAACGTCGGGTTTTATCTGTGCCCTACTGTAAACAGTGCGGCAAAAAAGTGGCGCGAGATCTAATCAATAGCATGGACAGGATTCCAGAGCATCTTTCAGAATACACGCACGTAAACCTAAAATAAGTCGTTGAAAGCTTTTAGAACCATTATTTATTGAGTATGACTCATGTCTTAATACTTCCGAAGTTGCTGTACACGTTGCGTATTTATAACCGAAGTGAACAGTATCTTGTTAAAATTTATCTCAATCACAGAGGTTGGTATATATTTTGCGTGTTAACGAGCATAAGTTTGTGTTTTTCAAAATAGCTACTCAAAAATTGAGGTTGAAGTATTGGGTTTTGACTTTTGATGAATTTTATCTGTGGTTTTTTTCGTTTATTACGTTCGTTATGGACAAAAATGAATTTTTACATGTTTTTTTCGGGAACACCCATTTTGAAAGTAAATTTATGAATATAGAAACACTACATATACTAATATAAATTACTAAAAAGTAACATTACGTTGCAGTGCTTTGAATTATTTGAATTAGTTATCGTTTTGTTATTGTGGGCCTAAACTGTTGTGACTTATACTTCAAAAACACAGCATCTTTAGCCTAGTCGATCGATGTTTTAATTAAATTTAAAACACTAAAAAGTGTTTTCGTAACGAATAAGCTAATCAATGGATGTGACTATTTGGATAATACTTTTATTTGAACGTATTTTTAATAACTTTGAAAAATCTCTAAGGATATGCATAGAAAAACTATTTAGTAGATTGTTGAAACGTCTTGAAATTAAAATAACTTTGAATATTCTCTTTGAACATCGAAAATCTTCTATTGCGTGCATGTAGCGTATATCTCGATGCAATGCATCATCATTCGGCAGATCGGGTATGCTAATTTTGTTTACGCTGTCCTCATCTGGTCAGAGATGAGACTTCCATTCCAATTGCTCGCTCAATTGCGAGTCGCCGTGCTCACAATCACATCGAAGACATAACGATGGCTTTTTAAATCCTCCATACGCTCACAGAATCTATCATTGTTCCAGTAATGAGTTTTATCCTATATCTTTCCCGTTTCTGATGGGAAACGAGATAACTCGCGTTTGAGGTGAGCGATTGTATTCCTATTCGTCATTGATGCAGTAAAAATATCCGGCTTCGTTGACGGCATGGTTTAGCATGCTTAGGTCCCGGGTTCAAATCCCGGCTGAGGAGGAAATATTTTTTCTTACTTATTTTTTAAAAGTTTCATTATTCCGTATGGTTTTCTTTGTAATTTGGCGTGACGAAGAAAGGAATCATCTGTGTCTACACTATTAATTTTGAATTAAATACCTAAAATAATGTTTAAGCTTTCGCTGGACTAATTACAATACTTAGCGCTTTAAAACAGTAATTTTACGTAAATGAATCACTCCCAACATTGCTAAATTCAGGATGATGCTGGATGATAAAAATATTGTAACCGGTGCCCTCCTTAGATACTGTCGTATGGTAACAATCGTTTAAATTTATAAGGTTATTATTAAAATTTTACCCTCAATTGGCATCGTCCGTATGCTTATTGCTTCTGTGGCATCAGTAGTATAAAATGCGATCATAAAAGCTTGCTTAAGTGAAAGCAATGACAACAATCGAGCAGGTATGACTCAGCCCAAGTCATTTAGGGAAGTAATGGTAAACGAGTGCATGACTTCACCAACTCGTTGGATATGAAACGCAATAGTGGAGTTTACAAGCTAAATTGCCCGATTAATTTATCGAAACTTCTTTATCGAAATAGGATTGGAGATAAATTAAAGGTATGGAAAACAGGAATAGTATTTTTAATAATTTTTTCTTTCCGTAAAATATGCTTTATAATGAGAGGTTTAGGAAAGAGCCAGTATGTGGTTTGTTTTAACCCCCTGCCGCACGCTGAAGGGATATTGGGATTAGTATAGATGTAGAATAATGCAAATGATTAATCTCCCTTGTTTTCTACTGGTTTTTACTTTAAGTTACAACTGTGTCAGTGTCAAAAATGTCACCCTAATTTTGTCCGAAATGAGCGTGTATCTGAATGCAGATGGTTGTCATATTCGAAGATTTATATGCTCGATTCTGTGTCAATGATCAAGTAGCTTTTTATCGTTCTATTGTTGAGGTCATGCTTCATTATATCAGCAACTCCTGCGAGGCCGTAAATCAAATGTTCGTAGATGTAATTGTGATCTTCCGATTATACTCATTATCTTTTGTGCGCTCCAGTTCGACACCGAAAATGATCTATGGCAGGAATTGTCACCGGAATGACGCATTTTCGTCGCGAAATGCTTTGGGTGTCGTGCACACGAATCGGAAATCGCAACGCAACACATGTGTAGCAGTGATGGGTGGTTGTGAAAAGTGGAAGAGGGATAAGTTTAACGAGTACTGATTACTGAAAGCGATGTGGTCACGTAGACTTTGGTTGGCGTGTTAGCTACCGCTCGGAGTTCCCAGAAAGGTCCGGGGTTCGAGTACCGGATCGAATTGAATGTAATTTTATATCATTATTTATATGATTGAGTGTATGCGTGGGTTTTATGGATTCAACTATGTCTTTTCAGGAGGCATATTATCATCATTATCTCAAGAATATATCCCGTAATGTATTTATGTATCTCGTAATGTATTGCGTTTGTCAGTCGTGTTTTGTTTCCGAGCCATTATTTATGATCAAGTATCTGGAAGCTATTGGTTGGAATTTCTTCATCATAAATAATGATCAGTTCTGGTGGTCGTTCATTAAGGATTGAATCCATTGAAAAGAAATTCATCTTAAGTCAACGATGATCCAACAGATTTAAGTTTCGGCAGTCATTCGCCGCGTCATTTCCTTAATGGATTTTGTTTCATAATGTGTTCGTTATCCTAGGTTGAAATTCCTTCGGGAAAGAGAATGGGTTATTTTCTCCCTCTATTGAGTTATTATACCGATTCATCCTCGGCAGGTGTTCGTGGTCTAGCGTCGGCGACTCAAGAAAGAACCGATGCACACCATTTCCTGCATCTTTTCCGGTTTACAGAAGTGTGCCTTCACTCCCCCAGCATTTCTATCTTTCCGCAGTTTGCCGCCAGGTGACTCTAGCATCTCGTGACCCCTCACGCACGGGAAACTTCTGAACGCGTCTTATAAAGGAGCGACTGCGTCATAATAGATAAGAAATGCACACAGAAAAAATTGTCTGCGGTTTCAAGTGACTGGCGGTCTTTGTATCTCATTGCCTTGCGATTACTTTGTCTTTTTTGTCGGATGATGAAACCGGTATATATTTACGTCAGACATTAACGGTTCCGTGTTTTATTAGTAAACAAATATATCCGTAAGTGAGAATAGAATACATATGTTAAAATAATCATTAAATCAATCTTTGATAGTAATTTGTCGCCTTTTGTTTCTAGGAATTGGTTTCGAACGTTAAACTTCATTGAAAATCGCAAAAATACGTTATAATTGGGACTCGAACCCAGGTCTTACACATTTTCGGGTAGGTATGTCAACCACTACACAATAAAAATTAGCTTTTATAGATTAAAATTGATAGTGTAGCGGAAATCGTATCTAATCGGAAGTTGTAGGATCGTTGGTTCGAATCCCAATCATTTCGTAATTTTTCACTTCTGCTTAACTTATGGTAATTTAAAGTAAAGTTATTATATATTTTATATATTTATATAATTGCCACAAGATTAAATTTAAATTATTTCATCTTATATCTTTTAAAAACGTCCCGTATCTCGCGTGAATGAAATTAAAGTAGTTTATATTTCCCTCCATTTGAGTATTTGCATCGAAGCGTAAATATCTGCTAATAAAACGTCACATTAATGCGAAATGAATTGGCAAAAGGGACGCATTAGGATGCAAGCGTTTTATCTGTGTCACCCACAGTCTATCCTTCTTTCTCTTGCTTGCATATTCGTGCGAGTCTAGCCACATTTCTCGAAGAAAATTCTCGGAATGTTTGGGAACGAAACCCAGTTCCAGCCGGCATTTCTGCTGCGGCATGTCCACTTCCTTGCGCGTGATATACAACCAGAACGGTAGAAATATTACCAGCGAAAGATGCGAGAGTTTCCGTTGTCCATTCGAAAAATCTTGAAATTTCTCAACGAAAATAGGAACCTTTAGGATTGAAGTCGTAATGTTTTGATACTTTTTCCCGCGTCCGTTTTTTTATCACGTTCAGTTCAAAGATAGTACACGGATTTTAATCTCAATCTTACCTTTTAGTGTTTAGTAATCATCATCAGTCGTGTTTAGTCCGATACTGAATTGTGAGGCTCCCCTAGCTCTCTATAATTTTCTTTTGTTTGCCAAGGAATATGTAAGTATGTGATTGTAGCTATCTCATTTTGTCTTTTCTTCTGTCTCATCCCATTTTGTTTGAACCAGTTCAGAATTGAGGACGTACAACGATTTATCTGTCTTCTTGACGTATTCAATTCAGTGCTCTTACCGTTTGAATGATATACGTGAATCCTGTAATCTCTCTCATCCACATATTTTTCTTCCTGTTTTTCTTGTAACGGATAGCATTTAGCGCTCTTCCAAGTTTTTGGTAGTCTTATTATTATTGTTGTGTTCACTACCCAAGCTACAATCTCATAGTTCAGTACAGGTACGATACATTGATTGAAGTGTCGAGATATACGATAACTTTTTATCTCAGTTATATATGTTCCGAATCATTTAAGCAGCCAATGAACTAAAAGGAGCTATGGCTATTAAAGTATGAAATCATTGTCTCAGCACAAGAATTCCCATCTTCTTTTAGCTTTTGGATGACGCTTTTTAGAACGCTTGTAATGTCAACAGCTCGTTTGCGGTTGACGCATGTTAAAGGGAGCGGATGGAAAGCACGCGTCTTAAGCAGTGCGTGTCAACCGGATTTTCTCGTCCATTCTCTTCCAACTTCGACACGTTTTAAAAGTGGAAAAATAACGGAAAGTCAGGAGCGTCGTTCGTGAAATTTTAGAGGTGGTTCGCGGTATAAAGTCGATATTATTGTCTCTCGTCATTCGTGGAAAAGCTTTGAGCTCCTTTAGTTGTGGCAATTCATTTCCGAAACGCTGATCTAATCCTCGGAAAGAAGGGGGAAGAGTTCTTCTTTTGTTTACTTGGATCCCGCTGCATTCCGTTTCTTGCTTACGCATTCTGAGGAATCAATCTTCCCCTTTTAAAATTCAAGTCTGTTCAGAATTTAGAAGCGCGGGCAGCGGAGGTTTGGTGGTGTTGTCGGTGAAGAATGGTTCCCTAATTATCAGAAACCTTTGTATAAAGATGGTGCAAGGAATTTCAAATGAGGGACGAATCTTCGATAGGTAAACTACGAAGCTAGGGTTCGCTCTCAAGCATCGAGAATAGTTAGATATCGATAAGTAAATTTTTATCGTTTTGATATCGATTAATCGTTTGAAAATATATCGAAATTATTGTTAATTTGTAATTGCGAGCTCAACTCATGTAATTCTTAGAATAAAAAATGTAATTATATTTTCATAGTTGACAAGTTGTCAATTGCTTATTATTACGTGTATGAAATATAATCGACTGAACTTGTACTTTGAATACAGAGTTTGTTTGGTTTAAATTTGTAATTGATCACAAAGATTTAGAAAGCTTTCCAACAGCCTCCTTCTATGATTATTTTATGATGTGTTACTTAAACACGTGTGTACTGGTACTATCTGCTTATTCATTTTGTATCAGATGTTTTAAATTCTCTGAAATCTAAATCTAGGAAGCTTGTGAATGTTATCTTATATTTCAAGTTGATTATCTGGTACTTGAATTACCGCTTAGTAACGCATTTGCTCAGTTATCTGGTTTCTATATCGAGCTATTACTTTATCATTAGAGATTATTATTCATTATCTAATAACGATTCAGAATGTGTATCAAGGTTAAGTGCTGGACTTGAAAACGTTTGGAAATACTAGAGTATATAATAGAATTATTTAGCTTAAATTTTGAGGAAACTATCAGAAGTATGGATGTGCTTTGTTTGCTAGTATCATAATTTGGCATATTTTTAGGAATTAATTATATGAATCCTAAAGAAGCATATATATTCTCTCACTTTTTAATTGGCTGTAATCTATTACGATAGATTTTATACTTTTTACTGGCTGATTTTAATTATTATATCTTTTGGTCTATAATATGAATATATTTTGGTCTATAATATAATGTAACGTATAGTTCAATAATAATCTCTTCATAAAATTTCATTCGCCTACTAATATTTTTTTACATTCGTTTTAATGCGTCGTTAAAATTTTATAAGTTTTCATATTCCAAAGCATGAATAAGAATTTCTTTGTTAACCTCGATGACTTCATAGTCTATTTCTAGCATATTCGAGAAATTCCTTCATCTTCTCTTATTTTATGACAATGCTTACTTCTTCAGTTGCCTTATCAAATTCCAGAAATGCCCCAGCGTGTGATTCATCAATTCGCCAATTCGTAAGTGTGTCGCGATAAGTTCTTTCATAAGAGAGGTTATCTTCTTCCTATAGTTCGTCTCTAAATAGCTGGAGCAGAACAGTATTGGTTGCGTCATCGGGAGTTTTACAGTGGGAGTGAGAATTCTTAGTACTTTTTTCGTCAGTGGTTAAGGAGTTGTTTTCTTTTATTTGAAACATGAAATGTTCGTTGTAAGTTGAAGATCGCTTAATTTCATCCCGCGATGTGCTCGTTGTGTATTTTTATGGAGTGAGTGGATGAAGGACTTCACGGGACTTGTTCTTCATTGATTCCAACCGGAACCGATGGTTCAAGTGTTCAATTACTAATAAATTAAGTATTTCGTAACATTTGTGTTGAAGCGGAGAATCACGACTTTTCTGGTAAGATTATCCGTGTGATACTCTGAAACAGATGAAGCAATTTTGTGTATCGTAATGTTTATTATTTTATGTCTTATTTTGTGGGAATGAGATTTATTGATCTTGTAATTAACGAACATTGATCTATTCGATCAATCTAAATATGTGTAATGTGTAGCTAATAATGAAACCAAATCTTCTCCATAAATTTCATCTGTTATTCTTTCGCCAAAATAATGTACTTTTTAAGTTATTGAGGCAAATTTAAATTAATTTACTATTATAGAAAACACTTAAAGCATTAACTGTCCACGATAATGTATCCTCCGTGTAGATCTAAAAGAAGTAAAATTACGTGATATCATCTATGTGATTCCTTTTTTACTTTTTCCATTCTTTATGTTCGAGATACCATTTTTATGTTTTACTTTGTCCGCTTACTCGTGTATTCTATACGTAGGTAACACAAACGGTTAAAATTTAGAGCGATGTTAAGATAAAAAGACTTTTGGATAATATGTTGCGATGTAAGCACATCTATTAGCAGCTTAAAAGTGCATGAGTTTCCTTATAAAACGCAGGACTTTACGCTCGCAGACTGGTCACCCCACTATCACATTAAGTATTCCCCTTGTGACCTCTCTATCAGCGGAAGGAGTTTCTTTCAAACGCATAGACGTCTCGTGATTTCGAAACCTTTTATTGGTATTATGATATGGTTCTATCAAATGCATTCAACTGTTAGAGTAGCTTTCCATGAATCACGAGTAATTTTTATCTATTTCTTTTGAATAGTCCGTTGATGCTTCATATTAATAGCAATGGTTTATCCGTGAACACCTATATACTGTACAAAGGATGGAAACACGTGGAAGAGAGCTGTATGAGTGGAACTCGAACCCTGCTTTCCCACTCCCTGGATAGGAATTTCAATTACCATACCGAGTAGTTACATCAACGTAACGGTTGGAAACTGAATTGGTATGCTGGTGTAGTGGTTATATGTCCGGAAAGGTGGGGGTCCTGGGTTCGAGTCCCAGTCACGTTTCTATTTTGCACTTCTGTTTAACTTCTGTTATCCAGTAGCACCATCGTGTGAAGTGTTTTCACCTTTGCACCATCCTGGATCATCTGTAGTTAGGTCATTTTTAATAGGTACATGTACGTTTGAAATTACTCCCTGGTTCCTCAGTATTCTTTATTAATCCTACAGTTTTGTTACGAAATTTTTTCCTAGTTAATTTTGTTAGTTCATGAAACTTCCGGGTCGTTCGGTTCCTTTTAAACACCTTTGTAGATAGGCAATAGAGCTACTACTCGCGTGTGAACCCTGATATCCTGACCCGAGGAAATTTTCCGGCAAGGTTATCTCATTCCTCAAGTGGATGATCAGTTGAAGATGGCGTATTACTACTAACCAACCATTCACGGTCTTTTGCGTTCCACGACGTCGAACTTAAGAAATTTAGTGACTATGATGTATTTAGCTGTATTTGTTTTGTTGGAAACGTAAGGTAAACGAACATCGCTGTATAGAGGTCGTGTTCGAAAAAACTTTTCGCATCGGAGGCCAACAGCTTGCGTGAACGACTTCGTAACCGATCCATACATTCAAATATCAAACGTTACGAACGATTTGCTTCGCTGGAGACGAACTGCGTTTGGGTGTGCAACTTTATGACGCGGCAAAGTAGGGTTGGCCTGCAAATTCTCCGGAAGAAGTATAGGATGCGATTCGTGAGTGTATGTTTTTTAAATTTATCCGGATTAATCAGTTGATATATGTTGCTCATCGTTATCGTTGAAGAACATGAGTTCTTTATCTACGTAAAAATTTTTTGATGGTGTCGTTTTACAACGTCATCATATATACATGTGATTGGGTAGATACAAGGATATTTCGATTAGCTGTATTATTCATCTATCTCTCCTAAAGTTTATTCATCTTTTTTGAAACGTTACGTAGTAAATTATTCGAATAATGAACTAATTACGTCTTTGTTCATATAGAACTTGCAACCTTTATTGTGTACACTTTATTGTATTTTACTACGTAGTAAATAACCTCTTTCATTGTGTATGTGAGTGAGAACTTACGAAATTACTTCATGAAATTGTTACTCACTTTGCGTGACAATGATAAAATTTCGTCTTTAGAAATTGTCGATATTTTAGATTTATCCTCCATTAAAAAGAGTATCATTGTTTTAAAATACTCCTCATATGGTTACTTTATTGTATCTGTTAATTGGTGTAAATCAAAATTTATTTCATCCATTTTAATTTGATATTAATTTGACATCGTCAGCTTATTACCCTTTGAAATTTGAATTGAAGATTAATTCAAGATTATACTTTTTACTCAATTATTTTAATTCTTTTCGTACTTTTGTAACTACGTGTTTAAAATTCTCCCCTACGTAGGTAAAGTTCTTCGTGGGAATGGCTACAGAAAACGGTTCAGAGAGCAAGTATGATAAAATTCATTTGCAGGAGAAAACGTAAACCTTAGGATGCAAATACATACGGACAAGTTTCAATCATAGTGGGGCGTACCTCATATCCTCGTTTATATCGAAGACGGCCGCCTTAAAGCTTATTTCCTTGTGGAATTGTAGAGGTCGCAGATAAGAAAAGCCGGCTTCAGATTCGTAGCACGTATCAGGGATAAGGCATGAATGTTGTTGAAGAAGATTATGCGTAGGCGAGAGAATTAATACGAAGGGTTAACAGGAAGGGCTACCAAAGCGAATCTTGCACTCGCGTTACATTTCCCGGCTTCTTCGAGTCAGGAATGTCCTGTACATATCGTTCGAAGTTTTTTATGGATCCCCTTTTATACTCGTATCGGTATGTATACATAGTTTATGAAATACGTCCTGTCGAGAGATTACTCAATAGATATATATGGACTGAGAATGTGGTGACGAATAAAACAATTGACGAACGCAACCTATTGTTTTCCAATATTATTATTATCCTTGGTGTTAACGCTCAGAGGAAAATAATTGAAGATCGATTTTTAGCTTCATTTACGTAAGAAAATTATACGGATGTTTAAATTTGCAATATCATTCCTTTAGTTTCGTTTAATTCCTTTAATTTCACGATTTTTTAAATAAAGAAAATTTATCGCAAGAAGTTATAATTCAATTTAAGATAGGGATGGATAGGTCTATTTCGCTGTCGGTTACTTATGTTTTAGTTATCAGAAGTACGCTTTCTTTTATTCGAATTCTGTTCTATTCATCTAGCTGGTTATAGTAAATGTTACTCTTGGAAGTATAATTAAATGTTTTACGACTTTCGGGAAAATTTTCAGTGAAAATTTGACTATTTCATGTGTAGCACTCAAAGAATACTTTGAAAGATATAAACATTTGAAAAATGGAATATTTGACGATTTTTTAAGAGAATGTTATAAAAAAGAGAGGATTAGAATGTTAATCACAATTTTAGATTCTAAATTGGGAATACGGAAGACAACAAGAAATTAGTAAAATAAAAATAAATTTAACAATTAATTACGAATTAATTGTTGCTGAGTAAATTGGTCGTCACTATTAACTGTTATTTGGAAGTTATTAGGGTCTTCCACAGACGTACATGATTATTTTACTAATAATGCTTTACATTTTTCTTTATCGGTATCAGAGATGAATGAAAAGTAGGCAAGTGCATAATGTGTAGTGTAAAGGAAGAACAAGAAAGCTGTGTAATTTATTCGTTGTTTGAACATTTGTTAGTCAATGAGTATTTATATAATACCGCTCTTTTTATTTTAATCATTAATATTTAACTTGAACAACTGTTGACTGTTGCACAGTTAAGGCAATTAAATTTTATGGGGGAAGTATGAGTCAAGTTCAAAGGAGGAATCATGAACATACACGCTCTGTTTTCGAAGAACTATCAAAATTTGATTTTAAGCGGAGCTGCTCCCAACACAGAATACCTCGGATTTTGTGTGCCTCCGTGGTGGTATGCAAGAGGAGTTAAACAAGAAGATGTACGAAGAAAGTCGGATTAATTTGTTTAGCATTCTCTCTCAACATTAGCTTGCATCGTTTGTGTGAACATTAGAAGAAGACGTGGTGTGAATCTTGTTAGCCGAGATCAGATGGAGCAATTCAAGCGTGCGTCAAAACTTGGAGTAAATATGAGAAGGGTCTTTTCGGGGAGAACCCTAGTGCAACAGCAGGAGTTGGCTGAAACTATGCTAGTTTACAGGGTTCCACTAGAGTCCACATTTTCGCGTGTACAAAATTTTTAAATCAGAGTTTTGAATTTTTCGAGTGTGCTTTAGGGTATAGTTTTGGGACCAAGGTGTTTGTGGTATTATTTTTCTTTATTATTCGATTTCGGAAAACCAATTTGCTATATTATAGTAGAGCTATTTATTTTAGTAATCTGTTATCTCTAATTATGAATATTATATATTGATGTAGAATTAGATGTACATATTTTACCCTTTAAGTAAATACAGGATTTTAGGTGTGAGGACGAAACTTCAATTCCCATGGCTACGATGTATCCCATTAAGACGTAGATAAATATTCCTACTATTAAACGCAATAAGTTAGAGGAATCCGGAGTTCGGAGATCTGGGTTCGAGTCTTCACTTCGTTATTTCTCGTTTTGATCTCTTTGTTCTAAATTATTTTAGGATCAACGAGGAAAATGATGGATGGTGTTTGGTATTAAGATAGCTACTCGGGCGTTTTGGTTGCTATGCTCTTATTATGGATGAGCATAAGTTTTTTAGAGAGTCACTTCCAAGTAATGACTGGTGAAAAACAGTTCTTCGAGAGAACTGGTTGTGTAATTATTAGAGCTTATCTTTTCGTCATAATGAATTTGTGGGCTTAGAGGAATTTTGTCGTGTACTTTAAGTACATCACATATTATTATTATAACGTCTTTAATAAATTGAGACTGAAATGTCTCTTCTTCCATTTAACCCTGGTTTTAATATCTTTTAGAGTATCTTTTAGTAAGATTCTTAACCAAGAGAAACAACAGTGTCTGTATACCAGTTATCGTCTTATTGTCAAGCAAGGACGAAAAAATATTCCTTCTAGCTGCTAATGATACTAATATTCACAGTCTCCGGACCTCTTATTTACTTCCTTACCATTTTCTGTTTCAATGCACGCATGAACTATAATTGATCCGACCAGTATTCCATTATTCCACGTTAAGGGTGGAAAACGTAATATAGAAAAAGCAAATAAGATTAAGCGAAAAAGAACGGTAGTTAATCTTTCTTCAGTTGTTTTTATAATGATGCTGACAGCGTAACTGGACTCAAACTATAATAATATTCATACGAATCATGGTTAGAACAAACTATAATAATATTAATACGAATTATAGTGAGAACTCAGTAAGAGATTTATAATCCATTGTTAAAGTTTTTACTTTGTTGAAATAAGTAGCCGCATACTATGGTCGTATCTGGCCGAAATCGGTCGCGTCTTTTTAATATACGATGAGAATAGTATTCGTACATTTTTTCTTCTATTTTCAACGGCAAGAGAGATCTAGGAATGAAACCATGACGCCTGCTGTTTATTTCCAAGTAATTGGATCAGTTTTAAGATTTCTTAGCTGAATATTTAGATGTATCGTACGACTTTAAAAATCTAAAGCAAATAATTTAAATTTTTTATATTTACTTTCACATTTTGTCTAGGTAGCCGATTCGATGTATTCTAAATTCGATAAACATCACTTTGACATACATATTACGAAAAGTTGCAAGCTTTCTCATGCAAAGCCTCTTTCCTTTTTCTTGAAAATATCGCTACTCAATAATTATTGTTTTGTGGAAGCAGTAATATTTCATTGAGCAAATTCTGAATAGATCAATGACGACTTTCCCCGAGAAATCTATCTGTCAGCGCTCACAAACCAAGTAAATCCTTTTGTGCCTCGGTGGTTCCAGACGGAATATTCTCCACGTCAATTTAGATCGAGTGGCTGGTGGCTCGTCATTTACTATTGGCGTCAGCAGAGTTCGGTCGATTGAAGATAGCTGCATCTCATTCCATCTGATATACCAACGACGCATCCGTTCTTTCATCCCCTGAAAGGTTAACCGCATGTATGTCGGAGTACGATTCGTTATTTCCTTTTCTTGGTCTCGAATTATGCCAATAATTATACTTGTCGCGAAATCAGATGATATTGGCCTATTGAATTAACGTAACGTTTTGGTGAATCTCAATGTATCTGAAAATAGCGTGTATTATTACGCGAGTAGAATATTTTTACGTTTCCTCTGAAGTTCTTTGAAGTCTAAGAAATCAGAACACTGGCGTTTAATTTGAATTTTAGAAATTAGCGGCAGATTAGAATGGATATTTCTTTAGGTACCGAACTTTCCCGAAATTTGTAATCTGTGAAAATGATACCTATCCACAAATATTTATGCATCAATGGAACAAGATTAGCTAATATCGACTCGGAATGCGCACCTATCAATAGCTCTAACTATTATATCGATTATAGATCAGGATTTTTATTGAATCAGGCAGTCAATGATCCACCAAATACTTTAATCAATAATTAATTTATTAATATTACCCTTTTCTATTTTTATCGATAATTTCCTGCTTCTATAGGTTACAGCATTTTGCAATACTTGTAAAGATATTTCGTGGATTAGTTACACTTTGTGGAATAGGGCTCATTTATCTAAAAATCTTTCTGAAATATGCCTGTTTTTAAATTTTAAAAATCATTCAAAAAGTTGATATTATTCATTATCATTTTCTGACAATCCTATATACTCCTATCCGTCATGTCTCAGTTTTGTATTCATGCTTTTTATGATAGTATTCGTGGCTCTCCCTGAATACTTTTTCTACACGTTTATTTCTAAAACTCTTATAATAAGATTATATTTTCGTGTAATATCCTACAAGCAAAGACTATGCATGAATATAGAATGAATATCGATTTTAATTCCCACATTGCGAGGTAATAACTGTACTATATATGTATTTAATAACTGTATAATAACTATTTATATAATAACTTATATATAAGTAAAGTTATTATGGTACTTAAATTACTGTAAAGTAATTATATTTCTACAAAGTATTATCGCATTATTTCGCCCATTTAACAAGTATTTTGCTTTTCTTTGCAGACTGATAAGGATGATTGTTTAGCAGCGGGTGCCTGAAGATGGCACCCCACGCGAAAGATGGGAGCCTATGGGCTCCCTTGTCACTCCTCTTGCTCATCGCCCTCTCACACGCCTCGCAAGCCGTTTGCCCCACCGGCTGTTCCTGCGACGATCAGACACTCGTCGCATCGTGCATCGACGCCAACCTGGACGTGGTACCTATCACCCTGAACCCGTCCATAAGGCGCCTCGTGCTGAAACACAATCGGGTGCGGGCCGTGGACGCGGCATTCCACTTCTACGGCGAGTTGGCTCACGCAGATCTCTCCTACAACCATTTGGTATCGGTTCCCGCTGGATCTTTTGAGGCACAACGGCAACTGGCAAGACTGCATCTCGACCATAACCGAATATCAGCCTTGCACAACCGCACGTTCTCCGGGCTTCGCTCCTTATCCGTCCTAGGCCTTAGGGGCAATTTCTTGGAAGAGGTTCCCGCCGGAACCTTCGCTAATCTCCCTCGCCTGCAGGTAAGAAGCTAACAATAATGCGAAATACTCGTAATAGTGATTTAAATCGCGTAAACGCGATATTCACCGCAAGGTTTTATCAAATACTGCTCCACAATCATTCAGCTAAAGGTCATATACATGTATATACTCGTATGTACCTATTTTAGCCGTATAATTTTTTAATATGTGGCCTTCATTGCCAGCTATGGAAAGTTCATTAACGTTTGTCTTTTATGTGATCAATACACAACATGAGCAGCTAAAGAATATTGAAGTTGAATGTATATGATAATGTTGTGGTTTCTATTTTGTTTGAGAGTTGCTCATAGAAGAAAAATATTCATCTTTTCGTTTCAAGTATCAAGTATTTAACCTCTCTATGCATTAGTTGTAACAGATAATAAGATCAGATGATAAACTCTGAAGTTAAAACAAAGAGAGCTAAGTGTAATCAGTTGCTTGCATTAATTTTACATCAACCTTATATTTTTAATCTGCAGGAGTTAGACCTTGGTGGAAATCGAATATCCCGCCTCTCTCCATCTGCATTTATGGGCCTTCCAGCTCTACGCATTCTTCAGTTGGATGATAATCAGTTGGCAGCCGTTCCATCTGCAGCTCTTTCTCCCCTTCCTGCCCTTGCTGAACTGAATCTTGGACTCAATGCCCTTGGCCCAACCCTTCCGGATGATAGTTTCTCTGCTTTGTCCCGCCTCACTGCCCTTGACCTCTCGGGTTCAGGACTCACCTCTATCTCAGATGGCGCTTTTCGGGGCTTGGGACCAGCTCTCCGCCGCCTTTCGATTGCTGATAATCGACTAAGTTCTATCCCTACCCTGCCTCTCTCTGTCCTGGTTCGTCTTGAAGATCTTTCAATTGGGCAGAATGACTTCCAGGAGCTGGAATCAGGGTCATTCCAGGGGCTAACCAACCTCAGGGAACTGGATATTTCAGGCTCAAGAGAATTGCAGAGCATCTCTCAGGATGCATTTTCAGAGAATCTCAATCTGGAGTCTATCATGTTGAATGCCAACCGACGGCTGGTACGCATTGGGGAAGGGGCTTTTGCTGGCCTTCCACGCCTTAAGAAACTCTCACTCCGTGGTAATGCTCTTATCGAGATTCCAAGGTCTCTGGCTGCTTGGCCAATGCTTAGGACAGTGGATGTCTCTGAAAACCCATTAAGCTGTGGATGTGGGGTTCGATGGCTTCGAGAGATTTTGGAGGCAAAAGCTAAACATGAAGATTCTGAGGACGGACAGCAAGTAGGAGAAGCTTTGTGTGACTCACCAGCACCTTTGAGAGGAAGGCCACTGAAGTCTCTTTCCGACAAAGATATAGGGTGTGCTGTTGCATGGGATCCAACTCAAAAACAGGTATGGTCTAACCTTATTTCATATTTTATATTAATATGATATTTCATATATTTCCGTTTAAATCAATAATACTAAAAATCTAAGGGCTTTCAAGATATTATCTTCTTCCTGTATCTAAAAGTATATAAGTAATTTCTCTGTTTGCTGAAGTTGATTATTAGAAAGATTTTCTGTGTTTTTTCACTCTCCCCAGTTAATAGGGTTTCCACATTACATCACTTGTAACACAAATTAAGGAAACATGGAAGTCTTTTATAATTTTTTTAGTGAGAAGTCAAGGACAGTTTGTATATTATTTGGTGATTTCTCATAAAAGCATTTGCATTCATTTTCACTATCCATGTTATTTGTCTCTCTATTTACCTTAGATTGATAAGCCTTCCAATGAGGTCTTTTGATTTATTGAGGTAATATAGTTTTGTGATTATTTTATTATTTTTCATAACTGATACTTGTGATCACAATATTTGAACAATTATTTGAAATTTAAGTACATCCTGGAAATAATATAATGTTTACTTTTCTTTGTTATATAATTTACTATGTTATTTTCTACTTCTATTTCACTAAGGATCATAGACTTTGGAATTAAATAAATATTATAGTTCATTAGTTTGCATTTCATTATTGATAAATATTATATGTATGTATTTTTACTATTAAATATAGTTTCAAGTTTTGTTCAAAATCTTTTTTAGATAGAAACATTTTATATGAAATAATCATTGAAATGGTGTTTTCAATTCGAGTATTTTCATGTGATCAATCACCGTTAAAGGATCCAAATTATACCAATATATTTTTATTTTCTTCCTATTTCCAAAATTTTGATATACCATATGATAAATGATATAAGACAATCTTTATAAAACATTTTTAATTGGCGGTGAGGAATCATTTACTCCTTCATTTAAGAAGCTATATCTTCATAATAGATCAATATTATTTTAATTGTTTTTTAGGGTGCCCAAATAATTTACTCATCAATCCATATTTCTCCTTCCAGGTGGTAATAGGAGCTATTTGTGCTGTTATACTAGCAGTTATTATCACCCTATTTGTCCTACTTTACCGTTTTCGGAGAAGGGTACAGGATGCCCTCAAAGATTACAGGTGGAACAACAGAGCAATCTCACGCAAAGAGCATGAGTATCAGAAGACATTTGGTGATGAGGATTACGTAGTGAGACCTCAACAACATCACAATCACATTCTTCCTCCTGTTTCAAATCACCTGCTTGGACTAGGAAACATTCCCCCAGGAAACCCTCCTATTGGGGGACTTGCAGGCCATGGTTTTCGACCCTCAGGAGTTGTGCCTCCTCCCCCATCCCTAAAACCAATCCCCGTTACAGAGCTCTAGTGGCGGCAAGGGACGGGGGCTAAACGGAGTCGTAGTAAAGGACTAAACCCCCGTCCCAACGGTAGGAGCGTTCGTCCTTCTTGTGGGATGGTTGGAACTGTATGTGGAACTGTGGAACAATGTGGTGTGAAGGGACAGTACGACTAGAATGTGCACTCTAAGACAAATTTCGTAGGTCAACAATGTGTACTTTTCCTACAGCCTAAAGGTTTTGGTATTACCATGAGGTTAAAAGATGCCTTTAAACCTCTAAACATTATTTGCTGATGTATGTTTTCAACATGTTGGAAGAGTTAAAGATTACGGAAAACTGAATCAGAACTCACTGATGAAGGGTTATAAAACAAAGGGTAATGACAGAAAATAGTTCAAAGAATTTTTAGCAATGATGGTGCGTGATATTGTTGTAATTTGAATGGAGTTTCTTTTCCTCTGATAATTTGTCTATGACTCCTTCTTTACACAATGAGTGATAACACCTCCGAAGATATTTTATTTCTAGGAGATTTTCCAGAAGTATGATACCCTAAAATTTCAGATATAGAGTGCTCACTGTTTCTTGAATTTTAGCATATTTAGATTTTAAGAAAATTCATTAGAGTGACAGGTTCTTTTACTATTTCCCATCTTATTATATTTGGGATATCTCTATTTTCTCCAAAAATTGAGAAATGAACAAGGTAACTTGTGATAGTTATAGCATGTCAGACGTGATTGTGCTCTATATTCGAGATTTTTGGGTAATTTTTACATGCTGAGTGACATAGATTGTATTCATTAATTTTTGTGTTTAATTTCCATATTTGGAACATTAGGGCATATTGAGGCTGAACTTCAATCTTTGTATTAAGTATGAGGTTTCCCTGTGACACTTCTGCAATCTTTCTGTGAACTAAAATTTCTGCTGTACTGATGTGGGTTGCACAATCTGAGTGTGCAAATACTTTAAGTATCATGAGATAGCAATAATTACAATATACCTGAGATTTCCCAGTTGAAGTCTTATTTTTTCATTCACTTGAGATTTTGTCTTTCATTACCATTAAGATTAATCTCCATGTATGTACTGAATGAATGACTTGCAGCAAACTTCTTTTTGGTTTAATTAATATATAAGTGTTCTGCAAATCTTGACTTGGTTTTCTCAATTTCTCTTTTAAAGGTATAATTTTCAATAGTTTCCCAATATCATATATATGAGAAATTTGTCAAGACAAAAACCAATATTAATAATACCTATGATAATACATTTTCAGAATATTCTTATTTCCTAATCTTTTAGATTATAGACTTACATTCCTGTGAGAAAAGTACTCATGAAATTGAAAGTTCCTTGAATTTTTATTTAAACAAGTTCTGTTCTTCTTTTTCTGTCCTCTTTTCTATTGTTCTTGTTCTGTCTCTGTCTTAAATTCTGAGAAAAGTGGCATCTTGAGTCATCCTGGTATATCTAGGAAATTCATGAATGTACGTAAAGATTTTATGTAAGAAGGACATGCAAGAAAATACATAATACAAGGTTTGCGTACATGGTATGCATGGCTTTGGGCATGAATTGGTATTTTTTGTCATTTGCAAATATTTTTCTATTCTGTATGTGAATGTTATATAGATCATTTTATAAATAAGGAGAACAAAGTGAGGTAATTCATACTTTTTCAAAAGTTTTTGTTTCTCAAAGTGTAATTTTGTTCTGTTTCATTAATTTCTATTTCAAGGGTTTATCCTCTACTGTTTATTTGAAATTAATCATCCTATGATTTATATATAGATTGTTATAATTTATTTTCAATTATAGACCTGAGACCATGGAACAATCATTTATACTTAATCCTGTGCAGTGTAGATGGTAGCAAGAGATTCATTGAAAGCTTTCATTGCAAATTAAATTGATAATGCATTGCATAATGTTTTCTTTGGGGCACTTTGTGAGGAAGGTTTAAAGTTTTCTATATTGCATACATTTTGTTTCAAATTCTTCTTCAAAGAAGTTATTATAGCAGTTGTTTAAAGAAATTTTCCTTGGATATGGTATGAAACGAATGCTAATTGTTTCTTCTTATTTATCAAAGAATTTTTGCATTTATTATGTTCTTATGTAAGAAAGACAAAATTCTCTTACTTGATGGAAGTGAGTCTTTGTGCTTGTGTGTTTTCTAAATTCTGAAATGCAAGCTGTACAAATTGACTATCATCTGACGCCTTAGAGGCAGTGTTCAAAGAAGTTTATATGGTTTGTGGCAATAAATTAGGTATGGAGACATTTCTAAAAGAAGTTGGTAATTTGAAATATCAATCTTTTTCAAAGCTTCGTTTGAACAAAAGTGTGAATTGTGATGTTTTCACTAGTAGATTGTAACTGAAAAATTATATGAAAGGACAAGTGTTGAACAAGATTTGGAAGGATGCTTCATGAGACATTTTCATAAACTTGGTTTTTAAAATCTGTACAGTCTTTTTATGATAATAGGATGCATGCATAAATTTTTAATCCTTTGTAATTTTATGCTTGGCATTTTTTGCCAGACCTATGTCTTGTGATTTCTCATAGAGTTTCATCCCTCTCTAGCAGTTTTAATGTTTATGGTGTATGCAAAGTGGCAAGATTTGAATGGTATTTGTTGAATTACTTTGTTTAACTTTTGAAACATACTGTTTCTTTTCTAATGGTTTGATATTTATTTATTATCTTAATTAATCAAAATGATATTTAAAGTCTGAACAAAGTATTTGAGAGAGGAAATTATTCTAGATTAAAGTTTAAGTTTTTGAAACAATATTTCTGGCACAATATTACTGTCTTCTATATTTTTTATTTTAAAAATCCCACTTCATGGATGACTATATCAATCAGTTTTAGTTAAGGAATCATGAAAATGTAATTAATTACATTGCACTAAAAATTTTTTATATTCTCTGAGTGATATGCTGTGATTCATTTTTAGAAGAAATTTTATTTAACTATGGATAAGTTGATATGTATTATCTACTATATCTCTGGGCACAAATGAGGTAATGGAATGTGGTGGGACTTTCTTACATAAATTTGCCTTAAATATGAAGCAATATTCCATTAAATATTTCCCTTAACTAGTAATATAGCTTTTTCTATCAAAAAGAAAAGTTTATCATCATGAATAAGTACATCAAACATTTAAGCAGTTGTTGTTAAACGACAGTAATTTGAGTGAAATCAATTGAATTATGAAATACTCATAATTCTTTTCACTTGCGTGAGTAAGTTGGAAGATTTGCTGTCATGTCTTCATTTATATCATAATGTTAACATAATGTGGCAAATTTTCATCATAATGTACATTCTAAAATCGTATATGTATATAAATTGTTTCTTTTGTACATAATGTTATTAATTCCAATGAATAATCCAATAAAACACCGAAATTGCATAATTTCTTTTTACTCCATTTAAAATTATGATTTACCTTCATAATATATAACCTTTCCTTTGCCAAATTTAATTGAATCAAGAAAATTGAAGTGATTAAATTAAAATTTTAAATTAAATAATTAAATGATTAAATTTTTGGAAGGATATATGGTTGTAAGGTAAGAATAACTACAAATCCAAGCCCAAGTGATTCACAGCTAGTGAATTTAATGATTATTATCATCAGATAATAAGTGGACAACTGCCTGGAGGCATGTGGCAAAAAGTGATGAGTAGTTAAAGTTTAGAGGCAAAGCCATGTTTTGTAATAATATTGTTTTCAAACAATGATTCTGAAACATTCAGAATAGCTCTATCATAAGACAATTCAGCAGTTAAATTCTTCTTTGCTGTTCCTACTTTCTATTATGAATGTAATCCAGGAAAACATTTCCTCCATAACTTACTCCCTTTCCACTGTTAAATCCATTCCTTCTTAATTTCAATAATCCTTGATAACACGGACATTGTATAGATTTATTCTCCCAATTTTCTTATATCGAAAGCCTATTTCAAGCGAAGAAACCCCCCTTAGGATAATGAAAATTCCCATTAATCTTTCAGGAAATACTTCAAATCGTAACGTCTGGTTCCTATTACGCAGCGCTCTTCGCTAAAGGTAAAAATACCCGTTTTCCTAGTAATAAGTCATAAAATACATTTCCATTTATTGTGAAATTGATGGGATATCATCTCGTTGTACCGGTATGTTTCATGATAAGGGCAATGTTTACATGAAATTCACGGTGTTAGTTATGGACGGTGTTCATAGTAGTTTTGAAATGACACCGTGTCGGCCGTGCGATATGCTGCATTCACCTGTCATACGAAACGTTCAACCAGTGGAATGAGCGTACTTTTTACATATGATTTGGTTACAAGTGAAACAAATAATTAATGTAGTTCAGAATGGTATCCTACGTAAGAGAAATTTTTTACGTCCGGCATATATCAAGGACGTTCCCAAACATCACGGATATTCGCGACACGAACTTGATGACAACTTGGACATGGAGAATTTTAATAGCCGTAGAAGCTTGAATGATTATTACTTCTCTGGATGTTGTGAAGGTGAGATATCTGTAGTAAATCTTTACCATGCAACATTTCTGTTATAAGAAAGGGATTTGGAGCTGTCGTCTTCCAAGTTTTGAATTCTACGAATACCACTTTTTGCTCCTTTACTCTCTGTCAATCCATCATTAAATCACCCATTGATTACAATCGCAGGCAATTATTAATTACAATTATTTAATTTTTAATTAAAGAATTGAATATACCCTAATTTCTTGATAATTATGTAAAAGCATCAACTACCTCAATTGTGTTCTCCTCCTCCCTTTTTTTCCAAATTTGCAATGAAATGTTAATATTGTGGCACTGCGATAATCCTTCTCCTCCTGGTAGACTTCACAGAATTGATTTCATATTTTTTGTTTTATTCAGATGTCATGAATAGAGTTCTCTGGTGTGATCACCTTCCTCTGATGAAGCTAAAATACAGCTTACACTCAAATCATTTGAATGACTCAACTGAAGTATTTATATACTTTTTAACATTTTTTATTTAGTTGAAAAATATTCATGCTAAACTTAACAGCTGACAAATGGAGGAAAGCACAGCTAGATTTTTATTCTTTAAAGAGTATAGTTATCATATATTCTCAAACTTTGAACTGTTCTTTTAAAATATGTTCTTTTCCAATGGTTTGACCACCTGTTATTCAGGCAAAAAACTTTTCCTCATTTCTGTTCTGTTAACAAATTCAGTTATAGTAAGAAATAAAGTGGAATGTATGTGAAATGGAAGGGTAGTCATGTAGAGTGTGTATATGCCAAACACAATATCTTTTGTATTATGTTATTGAGGATTCTATAAAGACATGAATTCTTAAGGTACCAATACAAATCAATAAATGGCTTGAATTTGGCAGTGATTTTTTAAATTTTAAACTCACATGTGGACATTATTTAATATGCAATCTTAAGATTTTAAAGATTGATTTGAACTTAAGTGAGAAGTGTTATTAATTGAAGAGTGTTTCAGCTCTGAAACTTTGCATTTGATCTAAATATATTTCTGGAATATATTTTTATTATTTATACTTAATTATAATGAGCGAGAATATCTATCCAGTTCTGGAAAATTAATTAGTAAGTAAAGGATGGGATAAAATTCTACTTTTCTTTTTAAAGTGTATGTACTTTTTTATGTAAAAATATTATTTTGGGCATTTCAAAGATGAAATTAGAAACATTATTAAACTGGTCTTGATGACTCAATAACATTTTATATAACTTAATCCTATCCTTTTCAAACAGAAAACTACCGAAAGTATGAACTGGTTGAATCCAGAGATCAGAAGGACGAGTTGTGCCTTGTCCTCCATCCTTGAACCAATCTTTGATTCTGAACCATCCGCCAAGCATCAGGTCTGCCATTGAAGAACAGGGAGCTGCATTTCCTCAAAAGTGAGATCACTCTGATGTATTTTTGGTCATGGTATTGTCCTTGTCAGGTTTGTATCTCATTACTTATTGATATGATAGGATTAATAGAGGTGGATTAAAAATAGGGAAGATAACCTTGCCTTACTATTTAGGTCATCGCTTCTTCAATCTTCAACATGAAGTATTTATATTATTATTGGAGATAGGAGATGGAGTCTATTAATGTATGATGTAGGATATAGATTTTGGATTATGAAAATATTTAGTTTTTTTTTTAATCTGCAATTAACAATTCCATCAACTCCATCATTTATTATTTATATTTTATGTAATAAATGCATATAATATAGGGTTTTAAAAGTTTTATTCATACTTGTCTTTTATCGATTGCGTTCTATCCGGCAGAAAGATTTCGTTGAACAGTTGGAGAGGAGATAAATAAACTGATCATCCGGACGTACTTACGCACGTTTACGTACACAAAATATTTTTTCAGCGGGAATACGGCATTAAATAAACAGTTCTCTTCTTCGAATCGGACGTAGATGTGAGTTTTCGTAGCGGGGTTCGAATTACTTGAAAGTAGGCTTCTCAGGCTCAGCGGTGCGCCAGATAAACGCACATGCGTTAAGCCCACAGACGGTACTTAGTAATCATTTTCAATTGTAAGTATTTTTGCAAAGATAGTGGTCGTAAATTTTTCTTTTATATATACTAAATTAATTTATTATTTTATCGCACGAAGTAATTCTTAATTTTTTTTCTCGGTGTTACCTATTTTAATCGTGCGCGTAAGGTTAATGTTTAAAAAATTCTCTATCAGAAATGCTATCACTATCCCTTCATAAAAATTGCACTGCTGACTCTGGGCTTAACATAGCTTCGCTGAACGTAATCTTTTTCACAGCCTAGATCCAGCAGTGCAATTTTAGTGAGAGGTTATTGATAGCATCTGGAAGAAAATTATTTTTTGACACCTGAAAAAAAAGTTTTATAATTTTCTGATGAATAAAGAATTAGGGCGCCTTGCGGCGATTGGGACCGTGCCGCCACACGGGTTCGAGAGCTGGGAGCGGGCCTGAGACTCCCGCAACCCCAAAGAGACGGGCTCGATTCCGTATTTTTTCGAACTGACGAGGTTTTTCGAAAAAATCTCCTGGAGTACGGCGGCCAGGAGTTCCCGACGGAACCGAACCCGTGAACTTCGGCGTCGCACCTAGGTGCCTCGGCCCACTCGACCAACCGCTCGAACATAAGAAGTCGAGCAAAATTAGCTTTAGTTGTGACTAGCATTACCTGAGTGTGACGTATCATTTCTACTGACGTAGTATACCTATCGCGAGGTGGAAAGTATTTAAATATTTCGAGCCCTCTATTTTTAATTTATCCGCGAGCTCAGTCACTATCATTATGCGTTTATTAGGAGTCTGTTACGTTGATGAGTTTTAGGTTTAGCTTTTGAAAAACACTCCATCGTATTTACTAAATACTATGACTATATATTTATAAATAGTGTATGTACGATTATCGACACGTGCACATTAATAATGTCATCGTTAAGTTTGTATGCAAATTTATCGTTTTCTTCTAATTGCAATGTTATTAATATACGATGTTTATATTTTTTCGTTACTACAGAGGGAGTACATAGCAATAAACGCTATTTACTCTTACTAAACACGCGTATTATCGTTTTAAGTATATTATTAAATTACTATATGTCTTCCGCGATAAATGAGAATTTCTTATTAATTTTTATTCTTATTCAATATTATCAGTACCTGTTATCACGTATTTTTTATACTGTCGAGGATTTTGATAAGAGTTCTGTCGGGAACTCGACTAATCCATTTTGAAAGAACGCCTTAGCGCCCTTGCTATATACAGCATTCACTTGTTTTTTTTGGATAAGCGCAGGATGCAATCAAACTCATCTAAAGTCTAAATATTTAAATTATTAATTGTTTCTAATATATTTTATGTAAGTTGAATTATTTTTCGTTCAACATTATTCATAACGTCGCGTTTGCATATCCACGACAAGATCTCCTTTACAACTTGCATAGTAGATTCTATGATTCTATTGTCTAAAAAAGTTGATTTGTTACATTTACTTAGGATATTGTTCCGACACATAAACGTTATGCGGAATTCCTCCTGAAATCTGTAACTCGCTTTATAATAAAATATTTTGCATGAATCGCACCTTCTACATTTGTCAATCCTAGAAGTATTTGTTAAATACTAAAATGTATTGACATTTTTGGTCTTGCTTATTCAATACGATTCGATGTTTTTAATCTGAAGCTATTCCAACATTATGTGGTTAAATCTTCTTATATTACCTTTTGAATCCTTCAGTTCTTATTAATCGTTACGACCAAATAATTTTTTTTGTGTCATTATTTATTTGTGATTTCTCATATATTTTTCTATCTCACAATAATGCAACGTTTAACATACATCTCGCAGATGGTTGGATTGAATCTACTATTCAGAGATGAAGACCGCCCTCAGAAGAAGTTGCGATAGCAGCATATGGTGGTTGTGAACTAGGCAAGAGGATTTTCGTAAATTTTCATAATAGCTTAACTTTTATCCATAATCCTTGGTTCCTGTCCACCCTGGATTGTTTTGAACTTGATGAATTTGTTGTCTAAATATAAACTTCAAACTTCGTTAGCTCATCATCTCCAAATCATAGTTTTACCCATGATTTGAAACTTAACAACCATAGGAAACATTTAGTAGAAGAAATACATTTATTTACTTAATGAAACCTTAGTACAGCTACTGAGTTTTCAGTTCTTGGAAAAACTTTATAAAAATATTTTCATTAACTTCCAATAATCTTAAAAATAGGTTTCCAGTTCCATTCCTTTTTGAGTAAATTATATTTTTATGAAATGATAAAACTTGCAGTGCCGCGACAAGGTCTCCCACATCTCATTATATTAATTTGCATTATTAATGGAACATTTGTATTAATTTTATTTGTCGAGCATTTGCAATTGAAAAGATATTTTAATATGTAATTTACCCTCATGTAAGGGTTTTTGGAATTCATCTTCTCATTTGTAGAAAGCTGCTCTGGTTGAGGATGTGAAATAATTCTTCTTTAATGTCTAAAGAATGAGAATTCTTACTTTTTTATAGCCAGTCTGCATATTAACTTTTTATTTGTCCACTTGATGCAGATGGAAACGATTTTCCATTTCATTACTGAATGGAAGTTCTTTAATCTAGCATTGCTGCCAATAATATAATTATACATAAATTTGTGTTATTTATCTTTTTGATTATTATTTATTAAGTCATTCATTTTTACTCACACAGAGATACATCTCCTTGGGTACATCAATTAGCTGGTGTATGAATGAAGCTGAAATTTAGAGTTAAAGACTGCCCTCGGACGAAATGTGATGAGCAGTACATGGTGGACAAGGTTAGATTATTTTTTGAATATGTGGGCCTTCCTGTGAAGTGTAGTGTGTATTGCATTAGCTTTTGCTGCACTGATTATTCTCTCCTCTCTTATTGGATACCTCCCTTGACAGTAGGAGGAGGGTTTACAATCTCTGGTTTGTCGTTCAAACCTCCTTCCACTAGGGGAGTGAATAACGCAAGATACTGTTATTCAATTTCAAACTTTGATTGAATTTATTATCTGTGATCATCTTCCAATACCATAAGTATCAGAATCTAGTTTTACAACAAGTTATTTTTTGACCACTATTTTTTGTTTTTTGTGAGTAATAGGCTTATCACCCTTAGAAAGATCTATAAATTGTATCAATATAGAATAGAATTTTTTTTTTTATTTTGAGGAAATCCCAAACATAATATTGGTTAAACTGACGTAAAGATTACTCGCTTTGAATCATACCTTTAATCTCTGCCTCGGTAGTGTTACTTACATCCATCGGAGGACAGAAGTGGATAATGTTGGATTTCTTCTTTTATATCAAACTAAGCTGAGACTTTTTCCATTTTGAAAGCCTGGGAGTTTAAAAACAAGCCTTTTTAGTGTATAACTTTAGTAGTTTGCATATTCTTGCAACAATGCCTGTAATTATATCCTCAGCTTTCTTATCAAAAGGCATCTATAAATATTTTTATTTTATAAATATTTATTTTATAAATATTTTTATCACAAACTGATCATATTGGGAATCTATATTGACTATTAGTCATTTGAAATTTCTACTGATTATTTCTAAGTATTTTATTTCATTTATTTAGTTTTTCATCTTATTTCCATTTATTTTCTCAACTACAAATTATAATAACCAACCATTTATTGTGAACATTGCTTCCGAAGGTTTTCCTTTTCTCCCTTTAGAAACATTGAGAGATTTTTTCCCATATTTCATCTTACAAAAATTACTGCTTATTCAGCATGGAAGTTTTAGCAGAATCTTCTGACTTAAAATTTGTAATCTTGATTTCAGTTAAACTGATATTGTTTTTTAGATTTCCTCTAAATCAAATAAATTCCTTTTCTGTATCAATAATCAATTTAATAGTTCTTTTTCTAGGGTGCTTAAATATTTAATTAAATATTACTTATTATAGTTCCTGAGGATAGTTAATTTAAAAATAACTTGTTTTAAATTATACTCTAACACTTGTGGTATTGGTAGACATGCACAGATGGTAAATCCAATCAAAGTTTGAAATTGAATAACAGTATCTTGCATTATTCACTCCTTCGGTGGAAGGAGGTTTGAACAACAAGCAGAGATTATAAACTCTCCTCTTACTGTCAACAGAGGTATCCAATAAGGGAGGAGAGAATAAACAGTGTAACAAGAGCTATTGTAATCCATCTGCAAAGGTTAAAAGGGTGGGCTTAGATTGTAGCACTACAATTGAGGTTTGAGTAGGTAAAAGGCAGGGGAGAGAATATACAAAACTATTCAACATAAACTATTCAACATTATTCATAACGTCGCGTTTGCATATCCACGACAAGATCTCCTTTACAACTTGCATAGTAGATTCTATGATTCTATTGTCTAAAAAAGTTGATTTGTTACATTTACTTAGGATAACGTTATGCAAAATTCCTTCTGAAATCTGTCACTCGCTTTATAATAAAATATTTTGCATGAATCGCACCTTCTACATTTGTCAATCCTAGAAGTATTTGTTAAATACTAAAACGTATTGACATTTTTGGTCTTGTTTATTTAATACGATTTGACCGCCCTCAGAAGAAGTTGCGATAGCAGCATATGGTGGTTGTGAACTAGGCAAGAGGATTTTCGTAAATTTTCATAATAGCTTGCTTAACTTTTATGCATAATCCTTGGTTCCTGTCCACCCTGTATTGGCTTGAACTTAATGAATTTGTTGTCTAAATATAAACTTCAAACTTTGTTAGCTCATCATCTCCAAATCATAGTTTTACCCATGATTTGAAACTTAACAACCATAGGAAACTTTTGGTAGAAGAAATACATTTATTTACTTAATGAAACTTTAGTACAGCTACTGAGTTTTCAGTTCTTGGAAAAACTTTATAAAAATATTTTCATTAACTTCCAATAATCTTAAAAATAGGTTTCCAGTTCCATTCCTTTTTGAGTAAATTATATTTTTATGAAGTATTATGTTAAACTTGCAGTGCCGCGACAAGGTCTCCCACTCCTTATTATATTAATTTGCATTATTAATGGAACATTTGTATTGATTTTATTTGTCGAGCATTTGCAATTGAAAAGATATTTTAATATGTAATTTACCCTCATGTAAGGGTTTTTTTGGAATTCATCTTCTCATTTGTAGAAAGCTGCTCTGGTTGAGGATGTGAAATAATTCTTCTTTAATGTCTAAAGGATGAGAAATCTTACTTTTTTATAGCCAGTCTGCATATTAACTTTATATTTGTCCACTTGATGCAGATGGAAACGATTTTCCATTTCATTACTGAATGGAAGTTCTTTAATCTAGCATTGCTGCCAATGATATAATTATACATAAATTTGTGTTATTTATCTTTTTGATTATTATTTATTAAGTCATTCATTTTTTCTCACACAGAGATACATCTCCTTGGGTACATCAATTAGCTGGTGTATGAATGAAGCTGAAATTTAGACTTGAAGACTGCCCTCGGACGAAATGTGATGAGCAGTACATGGTGAACAAGGTTAGATTATTTTTTGAATATGTGGGCCTTCCTGTGTGAAGTGTAGTGTGTATTGCAATAGCTTTTGCTGCACTGTTTATTCTCTCCTCTCTTATTGGATACCTCCCTTGACAGTAAGAGGAGGGTTTACAATCTCTGCTTTGTCGTTCAAACCTCCTTCCACTAGGGGAGTGAATAACGCAAGATACTGTTATTCAATTTCAAACTTTGATTGAATTTATTATCTGTGATCATCTTCCAATACCATAAGTATCAGAATCTAGTTTTACAACAAGTTATTTTTTGACTGTACTATTTTTAGTTTTTTGTGAGTAATAGGCTTAACACCCTTAGAAAGATCTATAAATTGTATCAATTTGGAGTAGATTTTTTTTTTATTTTGAGGTAATCCCAAACATAATATTGGTTAAACTGACATAAAGATTACACACTTTGAATCATACCTTTAATCTCTGCCTCGGTATTGTTACTTACATCCATCGGAGGACAGAAGTGGATAATGTTGGATTTGGATCTGTATAGTTATGGACAGGATAGCATTAACCCTTTCGAGACGGAGACATTTTCTGAAAATCTTCCCTGTGATACGGAGCGTTTTCGGTACTCTGAATTTGCCAGGTATAGAGCGTACCCCTTTCCCAGCGGGGTGCCATAGCCTATCCTCAGCTACGGCAATTATGAACACTGTCCGCGGGTAATCCACTTTCTCTTTTACAGCATTGCTTTGAATACTGACCATTATTAATACAGTATTATTTTCGTATAGCTTTTGTAGGACTACTTGCAAATATTGCAAATGAATATTAAAATTTTGCATTTCGTTGACTATGTAGTAATTTTAAACGAAATTCTAACGCCAATTTTAAGCTATATAGCGTGAAACCTAAATAATAATGATGAAATTGAGTTACTCATTAACTACCTTATTATTTGCGATAAAATTTCGTTTAAAAATTGTACAAAGTCGTCAAATTACAAGGTTTTCTTTTCCAAGGCAATATAAACAATTATTTCTTAATTTAAATATTTAGCAAAACTATTGCAATAAAAATTTATTTGCAGCGGCACCATGCTGGGAAAAGGGCTTAATTACCCCCGAGGCAAGGTTTCCTTTAAGGAAAAAGGTCTGAAACTCCCTAGAAAAAGGTCGAAATGGTTAGACTATAAACCATAATCCTTTGCATCAGCACCCTTGCACGATATGTACTGCCGACGGAAAAATCCGGCATTCGTATTCTGAGCCTGGAAAATTTCCGACGGGTTTTCCCGGCATTCGTCTCGAAAGGGTTAATTCCAATCTTATCATTATTGCTCATCCTGATGATTTCACTCCTCTTATCAAATGTACTTCTTGTTTTTGTGGGGAATGCTTATCTTTATTTACTTCACTATCATTTATTAATACATAATAATAAGATACAATAATTTATGTAATTCTACCATGGCTGTTCAATAAACTTTTCAATGCAATTAATTGCATTCTCATTTTGTATTGATAAGCAAATGAATCAGGGTGGAACTTCATCCTGTGGAATTATGTTACTCATCAAAGCAGTTACTTTTATAAGAAGAATTCTTAATATGTTTCTTCCTTTCATTTTACCTGATGGATATTTACCACTTCACAACTAATTCTTTGAATTCCATCCTTAGCAAGTTGTTGTGCCTTTGACTATCATTCTATCAAGTAGTGGTAATCTCCTGTTAAAAAAATCTTATCCTTTTAAGTAATTGAGAACTATAATTTTAATTAAAGGAGTCCCAATTAATCAGATAATCCAAGGATAGAATTCAGCATTCATCTTATTGCAAGATAAGGATTTTCATTTAAATATTTTGTATAATTATGTGAATAAACATATGTTCTACTCATTTTTAATGAATTTTAAAGTGTAGTTGAAATTCATACATATAGAGTTCATGAATTTACTGAGCTAGTGTAGAATAGATTGAATCTCATCCACCTTTTCTTTTTGTAGGAAGGGAGACTACATCTTGATGGACAAGTAACTACGTTCAAGAGGCAAGGACCTTCATGATGGAGCTTCTGGGATGTTGGCAGTACCAGGACGTGAGCTGAAGAAAAGGTAGACACCCTGGATCATCCTGGAAGTGTGACTCTCCAGGTGATTAATTTTACTTACATCCTTTGTATCCCAGGACTTGTCTTTGTGGATGCATGGAAACATCACTTTAATGCATCTTGAAAGTGAAGGTATCCCTTCGATGTGAGTATGAAGAGACAGAAGGGGTGCCATTACTTTCAAGATGGATTTATGTGATGTTTGCATTTATCTGTAAATACCAGTCCTGGGATGTGAATGGTGTAAGTTAGAAGAATCAAATGGAGGGTCACTTTTACTTCGTGAGTGAGAGGGAGGGGGGGAACTAAGAGGGAAAGGGAAGCGGAAGATAGGAAAGTGGGAGTAAATGGAGAAGAGAAGTTCTTTAAATTTAAAATTGATTTTTAAACAAAAAAAGCAATTAAGTTTTTGAATAAAATTTTATTTTCCATATTTAATACAGTTTTGTATATTCTCTCTCCTGCCTTTTACCTACTCAAACCTCAATTGTAGTGCTGCAATCTAAGCCCACCATTTTAACCCTTGCAGATGGATTACAATAGCTCTTGTTACACTGTTTATTCTCTCCTCCCTTATTGGATACCTCTGTTGACAATAAGAGGAGAGTTTATAATCTCTGCTTGTTGTTCAAACTTCCTTCCACTGAAGGAGTGAATAATGCAAGATACTGTTATTCAAATTCAAACTTTGATTGGATTTACCATCTGTGCATGTCTACCAATACCACAAGTATCAGAGTCTAATTTAAAACAAGTTATTTTTAAATTAACTACCCTCAGGAACTATAATAAGTAATATTTAATTAAATATTTAAGCACCCAAGAAAAAGAACTATTAAATTAATTATAGATACTAAAAAGGAATTTATTTGATTTAGAGGAAATCTAAAAAACAATATCAGTTTAACTGAAATCAAGATTACAAATATTAAGTCAAACGATTCTGTTAAAACTTCCATGCTAAATAAGCAGTAATTGTTGTAAGATGAAATATGGAAAAAATCTCTCTATGTTTCTAAAGGAACGAAAATTAAAAAAAGGACAAAAGGAAAACGTTCAATATGCAATGTTCACAATAAATGGTTAGTTATTATAATTTGTAGTTGAGAAAATAAATGGAAATAAGATGAAATACTAAATAAATGAAATAAAATACTTGAAAATGATCAGTAGAAATTTCAAATGACTAATAGTCAAAATAGATTCCAAATGTGATCAGTTTGTGACAAATGTAAAAAGTATTGACATATTAAGAATGGCATGTGTGTTCCATAAGAGCCAAAAGTACAGAAGAAAATATTGAATGCAATAAATGTACGCCATCAAACAGAAAATTTCCAAAATGCAGAATAATTATCACCTTCATAGAATGATATGGAAGAAAATCTGAAATTCCAATGAACTTGGAAGGATTACGGAAATAAGAAGTGTCAAACATTCATTTTCACGAAAAAAGTTTCAAAAGAGAATAATAGTATGCATGATTAGTTAAGCTCTTAGGATATCAGTCAATTCTTAAACACAAAAGAATAATCTCAAGCTTCTTGGAATGATAAAGAAGAAAATGTAAGATCACGATGAACATGAAAGAATTGTCAAACAAGTATAAATATTGATAATTCCAAAGTTAACCATTTTTGTGAGGATATTTTGCATTAAAAAAAAAGAATGTTCAAGCTGGAAAATGAAATGGATGAACTTTGAAAAAACTTTGGATGAATCAGAAGTATTAATATCATACGGAGTTGTAGAATATTTGAAGAACCTCAAAATATTTATAGATGGCTTATGAAAAGAAAGCTGAGCATATAATTGCAGGCATTGTTGCAAGAATATGCAATCTACTAAAGTTATACACTAAAAAGGCTTGTTTTTAAACTCCCAGGCTTTCAAAATGGAAAAAGTCTCAGCTTAGTTTGATATGAAAGAAAAAAATCCATCATTATCCACTTTTTTCCTACAATGGATGTAAGTTAAAATATCAAGGCAGAGATTAAAAGTATGATTCAAAGTGTGTAATCTTTACGTCAGTTTAACCAATATTATGTTTGGGATTTCCTCAAAATAAAAAAAAAAATTCTATTCTATATTGATACAATTTATAGATCTTTCTAAGGGTGTTAAGCCTATTACTCACAAAAAACTAAAAATAGTGGTCAAAAAATAACTTGTTGTAAAACTAGACTCTGATACTTATGGTATTGGAAGATGATCACAGATAATAAATGCAATCCAAGTTTGAAATTGAATAACAGTATCTGGCATTATTCACTCCTCTAGCAGGAGGAGGTTTGAACGACAAAGCAGAGATTGTAAACCTTCCTCTTACTGTCAAGGGAGGTATCCAATAAGAGAGGAGAGAATAAACAGTGCAGCAAAAGCTATTGCAATACACACTACACTTCACACAGGAAGGCCCACATATTCAAAAAATAATCTAACCTTGTTCACCATGTACTGCTCATCACATTTCGTCCGAGGGCAGTCTTTAAGTCTAAATTTCAGCTTCATTCATACACCAGCTAATTGATGTACCCAAGGAGGTGTATCTCTGTGTGAGAAAAAATGAATGACTTAATAAATAATAATCAAAAAGATAAATAACACAAATTTATGTATAATTATATCATTGGCAGCAATGCTAGATTAAAGAACTTCCATTCAGTAATGAAATGGAAAATCGTTTCCATCTGCATCAAGTGGACAAATAAAAAGTTAATATGCAGACTGGCTATAAAAAAGTAAGATTTCTCATTCTTTAGACATTAAAGAAGAATTATTTCACATCCTCAACCAGAGCAACTTTCTACAAATGAGAAGATGAATTCCAAAAACCCTTACATGAGGGTAAATTACATATTAAAATATCTTTTCAATTACAAATGCTCGACAAATAAAATTAATACAACTGTTCCATTAATAATGCAAATTAATATAATAAGGTGTGGGAGACCTTGTCGTGGCACTGCAAGTTTAACATCTCAAACTCGGTAACTCAGTAGCTGTAAAAAGGTTTCATTAAGTAAATAAATGTATTTCTTCTACTAAATGTTTCCTATGGTTGTTTAGTTTCAAATCATGGGTAAAACTATGATTTGGAGATGATGAGCTAACGAAGTTTGAAGTTTATATTTAGACAACAAATTCATCAAGTTCAAAACAATCCAGGGTGGACAGGAACCAAGGATTAAGCATAAAAGTTAAGCTATTATGAAAATTTACGAAAATCCTCTTGCCTAGTTCACAACCACCATATGCTGCTATCGCAACTTCTTCTAAGGGCGGTCTTCATCTCTGAATAGTAGATTCAATCCAACCATCTGCGAGATGTATGTTAAACGTTGCATTATTGTGAGATAGAAAAATATATGAGAAATCACAAATAAATAATGACACAAAAAAAATTATTTGGTCGTAACGATTAATAAGAACTGAAGGATTCAAAAGGTAATATAAGAAGATTTAACCACATAATGTTGGAATAGCTTCAGATTAAAAACATCGAATCGTATTGAATAAGCAAGACCAAAAATGTCAATACATTTTAGTATTTAACAAATACTTCTAGGATTGACAAATGTAGAAGGTGCGATTCATGCAAAATATTTTATTATAAAGCGAGTTACAGATTTCAGGAGGAATTCCGCATAACGTTTATGTGTCGGAACAATATCCTAAGTAAATGTAACAAATCAACTTTTTTAGACAATAGAATCATAGAATCTACTATGCAAGTTGTAAAGGAGATCTTGTCGTGGATATGCAAACGCGACGTTATGAATAATGTTGAACGAAAAATAATTCAACTTACATAAAATATATTAGAAACAATTAATAATTTAAATATTTAGACTTTAGATGAGTTTGATTGCATCCTGCGCTTATCCAAAAAAAAACAAGTGAATGCTGTATATAGCAAGGGCGCTAAGGCGTTCTTTCAAAATGGATTAGTCGAGTTCCCGACAGAACTCTTATCAAAATCCTCGACAGTATAAAAAATACGTGATAACAGGTACTGATAATATTGAATAAGAATAAAAATTAATAAGAAATTCTCATTTATCGCGGAAGACATATAGTAATTTAATAATATACTTAAAACTATAATACGCGTGTTTAGTAAGAGTAAATAGCGTTTATTGCTATGTACTCCCTCTGTAGTAACGAAAAAATATAAACATCGTATATTAATAACATTGCAATTAGAAGAAAACGATAAATTTGCATACAAACTTAACGATGACATTATTAATGTGCACGTGTCGATAATCGTACATACACTATTTATAAATATATAGTCATAGTATTTAGTAAATACGATGGAGTGTTTTTCAAAAGCTAAACCTAAAACTCATCAACGTAACAGACTCCTAATAAACGCATAATGATAGTGACTGAGCTCGCGGATAAATTAAAAATAGAGGGCTCGAAATATTTAAATACTTTCCACCTCGCGATAGGTATACTACGTCAGTAGAAATGATACGTCACACTCAGGTAATGCTAGTCACAACTAAAGCTAATTTTGCTCGACTTCTTATGTTCGAGCGGTTGGTCGAGTGGGCCGAGGCACCTAGGTGCGACGCCGAAGTTCACGGGTTCGGTTCCGTCGGGAACTCCTGGCCGCCGTACTCCAGGAGATTTTTTCGAAAAACCTCGTCAGTTCGAAAAAATACGGAATCGAGCCCGTCTCTTTGGGGTTGCGGGAGTCTCAGGCCCGCTCCCAGCTCTCGAACCCGTGTGGCGGCACGGTCCCAATCGCCGCAAGGCGCCCTAATTCTTTATTCATCAGAAAATTATAAAACTTTTTTTTCAGGTGTCGAAAAATAATTTTCTTCCAGATGCTATCAATAACCTCTCACTAAAATTGCACTGCTGGATCTAGGCTGTGAAAAAGATTACGTTCAGCGAAGCTATGTTAAGCCCAGAGTCAGCAGTGCAATTTTTATGAAGGGATAGTGATAGCATTTCTGATAGAGAATTTTTTAAACATTAACCTTACGCGCACGATTAAAATAGGTAACACCGAGAAAAAAAATTAAGAATTACTTCGTGCGATAAAATAATAAATTAATTTAGTATATATAAAAGAAAAATTTACGACCACTATCTTTGCAAAAATACTTACAATTGAAAATGATTACTAAGTACCGTCTGTGGGCTTAACGCATGTGCGTTTATCTGGCGCACCGCTGAGCCTGAGAAGCCTACTTTCAAGTAATTCGAACCCCGCTACGAAAACTCACATCTACGTCCGATTCGAAGAAGAGAACTGTTTATTTAATGCCGTATTCCCGCTGAAAAAATATTTTGTGTACGTAAACGTGCGTAAGTACGTCCGGATGATCAGTTTATTTATCTCCTCTCCAACTGTTCAACGAAATCTTTCTGCCGGATAGAACGCAATCGATAAAAGACAAGTATGAATAAAACTTTTAAAACCCTATATTATATGCATTTATTACATAAAATATAAATAATAAATGATGGAGTTGATGGAATTGTTAATTGCAGATTAAAAAAAAACTAAATATTTTCATAATCCAAAATCTATATCCTACATCATACATTAATAGACTCCATCTCCTATCTCCAATAATAATATAAATACTTCATGTTGAAGATTGAAGAAGCGATGACCTAAATAGTAAGGCAAGGTTATCTTCCCTATTTTTAATCCACCTCTATTAATCCTATCATATCAATAAGTAATGAGATACAAACCTGACAAGGACAATACCATGACCAAAAATACATCAGAGTGATCTCACTTTTGAGGAAATGCAGCTCCCTGTTCTTCAATGGCAGACCTGATGCTTGGCGGATGGTTCAGAATCAAAGATTGGTTCAAGGATGGAGGACAAGGCACAACTCGTCCTTCTGATCTCTGGATTCAACCAGTTCATACTTTCGGTAGTTTTCTGTTTGAAAAGGATAGGATTAAGTTATATAAAATGTTATTGAGTCATCAAGACCAGTTTAATAATATGTTTCTAATTTCATCTTTGAAATGCCCATAAGAACATATTTACATAAAAAAGGTACTGTTTTAGAATATGCTGCAAATACTTCTAGGTTTCTAGCATCATTTAAGTTTCTTAATTAATTTACTACTTAATGAAGTTGAACAGAAGTTAAAAACAGTGACATGACTGGGACTCGAACCCAGGTGTCCCACATGCCAGGCAGGTATGCTGACCACTACACCACCATGCAGCATCATATCCATTTTTTTTTGGTGATGGATTGTGACAGCACTCTTTAAAAAGAGCGAGGTTGAATTCTATCCCATCCTTTACTTACTAATGAATTTTCCAGAACTGGATAGATATTCTCGCTCATTATAATTAAGTATAAATAATAAAAATATATTCCAGAAATATATTTAGATCAAATGCAAAGTTTCAGAGCTGAAACGTTCTTCAATTAATAACACTTCTCACTTAAGTTCAAATCAATCTTTAAAATCTTAAGATTGCATATTAAATAATGTCCACATGTGAGTTTAAAATTTAAAAAATCACTGCCAAATTCAAGCCATTTATTGATTTGTATTGGTACCTTAAGAATTCATGCCTCAATAGAATCCTCAATAACGTAATACAAAGTTTTACCACAAAAAGATACAGTGTTTGGCATATACACACTCTACGTGACTACCCTTCCATTTCACATACATTCCACTTTATTTCTTACTATAACTGAATTTGTTAACAGAACAGAAATGAGAAAAAGCTTTTTGCCTGAATAACAGGTGGTCAAACCATTGGAAAAGAACATATTTTAAAAGAACAGTTCAAAGTTTGAGAATATATGATAACTATACTCTTTAAAGAATAAAAATCTAGCTGTGCTTTCCTCCGTTTGTCAGCTGTTAAGTTTAGCATGAGTATTTTTCAACTAAATAAAAAATGTTAAAAAGTATATAAATACTTCAGTTGAGTCATTCAAATGAATTGAATGTAAGCTGTATTTTAGCTTCATCAGAGGAAGGTGATCACACCAGAGAACTCTATTCATGACATCTGAATGAAAACAAAAAATATGAAATCAATTCTGTGAAGTCTACCAGGAGGAGAAGGATTATCGCAGTGTCACAATATTAACATTTCATTGCAAATTTGGAAATAAGGGAGGAGGAGAACACAATTGAGGTAGTTGATGCTTTTACATAATTATTAAGAAATTATGGTATATGCAATTCTTTAATTAAAAATTAAATAATTGTTATTAATAATTGCCTGCGATTGTAATCAATGTGTGATTTAATGACGGATTGACAGAGAGTAAAGGAGCAAAAAGTGGTATTCGTTGAATTCAAAACTTGCAAGACGACAGCTCCAAATCCTTTTCTAATAACAGAAATGTTGCATGGTAAAGATTTACTACAGATATCTCACCTTCACAACATCCAGAGAAGTAATAATCATTCAAGCTTCTACGGCTATTAAATCTCTCCATGTCCAAGTTGTCATCAAGTTCGTGTCGCGAATATCCGTGATGTTTGGGAACGTCCTTGACATATGCCGGACGTAAAAAATTCCTCTTACGTAGGATACCATTCTGAACTGCATTAATTATTTGTTTCACTTGTAACCAAATCATATGTAAAAAGTACGCTCATTCCACTGGTTGAACGTTTCGTATGACAGGTGAATGCAGCATATCGCACGGCCGACACGGTGTCATTTCGAAACTATTATGAATACCGTCCATAACTAACACTGTGAATTTCATGTAAACGTTGCCCTTATCATGAAACATACCGGTACAACGAGATGATTTCCCATCAATTTCACAATAAATGGAAATGTATTTTATGACTTAATACTAGGAAAACGGGAATTGTTACCTTTACCGAAGAGCGATGTGTAATAGGAACCAGACGAAATGATTTGAAGTACTTCCTGAAAGATTAATGACAATTTTCTTTATCTTAAGGGGGGTTTCTTCGCTTGAAATAGGCTTTCAATTTAAGAAAAGTAGGGAGAATAAATCTATACAATGTCCGTGATTATTGAAATTAAGAAGGAAAGGATTTGATAGTTGAAAGGGAGTTAGTTATGGAGTAAATGTTTTCCTGGATTACATTCATAATAGAAAGTAGGAACAGCAAAGAAGAATTTAACTGCTGAATTGTCTCATGATAGAACTATTCTGAATAATAAAGAATCATTGTTTGAATACAAAATAATTACAAAACAAAAGGTGGGACCGCGAAAATAGAAAGATCGGCTGCCGCACATTGCAACGCGAGCAGAGGTCTACGTTATAGTCGTAATAAAAATTCTTTACTGACAATACTCTTTTTTGAACGTAGATTATTAGAATTCGAGCAAAAAATATATTCAGTATTTTTTAAGAAACTTTCTTGCTGGAAGTTTTTTCTAGCGTTAATAAGACGGAAAGTATCAGGCGATTACTTTTTTCATTTTTCTCAACAAACTCGGCAACAGGGACACAAGAAATATGTTTGTTCTTCAAAATATGAAAATGAGTATAACTAATTAAAGTAATACTGATACAGAAAACAGAATATAGAGATACTTTATATACTACTATGCTAATGACAAAATTTATTTCAGAACAATATATGAATGATTTTTCTCTGACAACGAAAATCTTTTGCCGCAACGGAAGAGATTATATCAAGACTTCAAAAATTATATATGAATAACCAAGAGTTAATGACTGAACCTTATGAAAACATAGAAAGTTTATAAAATAACCAATAAATTCTTTTACATTCCAGAAGTCAGTAAAACTTCTTATTGCCTATGAATGTATGTAAAATTTATATTATTAATTAGTGAACTTTGTAAGAATTAAGTCCCAATGAAGTAAATAGAATAATCAAGATTGGCTGAAAAAATGAAAATGAACTTAAAAGTAACTGGAAAAGGAGATTCAATCTTACATTAACATTAGCCGAGCTACCCGAAACTAATTAAACTTTGGCTTTTTTATAGTAAAGTAACAGAGAAAGTAACTATAAAAAACTCAAGGAGCTGTGAAAAGTGATATGCTACAAATAGGGAAAAAAAATTTAATTATTGATGATAGGGATAATTGATAAGTTACGGAGTTAGTTATGGAGTAAATGTTTTCCTGGATTACATTCATAATAGAAAGTAGGAACAGCAAAGAAGAATTTAACTGCTGAATTGTCTCATGATAGAACTCTTCTGAAAGTTTCAGAAACAATGTTTGAAAACAAAATTATTACAAAACATGGCTTTGCCTCTAAACTTTAACTACTCATCACTTTTTGCCATATGCCTCCAGGAAATTGTCCACTGATTATCTGATGATAATAATTATTAAATGCACTAGCTGTGAATCACTTGGGTTTACCTGTCTGGATATGTAGCTTACCTAAGGTAAGTATTTACCTTACAACCTTATATCCTTCCAAAAATTCCTAAAATAATCTGCAACTAATATCTATATTATCTTCCATACAATTGATGTGAAACTTATATGCCTATAGTTTTTTATTTATGCCTCAACTCCCTCTTTGTGGAACTGAATGATGGTAAAAATTCCCGCCTTATTATTCCCACAACTTTTATGTCATTTCAGTTTTCATATTGTGACTCATTCTGGGTGTGTTAACTTGCTTTCTTCCCACTTTGCTCCAAGCATCCTTCTTCCTGCTACACTGTCCTTTGGCATAATAATTATTCAACCACATCCGTAAGCATTATGTACACGTAAGAAAACATTTTCAGATTATGTGTGGGGAATATTATATGTGATATAAAAAATAACTTTTGTCCACTATTTGAAATTTCTCATTCCCCAAAATTCAATGATTAATGGTTTCTGTTAGTGAAAAATTTTTAAGTAGACCTGAGTAGTAAAGATATTATTACCTCCAGATAATAAAAATTCAAATGTTTTGATAATTATTCTTAATTCTTCTATCACATTTACTGTCCCTTAGAAGATGTGAAAATGAGCATGAGGATTTTGCCCAGTGTGGTATAGCAACAAATAGGAAAAAATTTTCTTGAAAGAAACCATATACATTCACAAGAACGAAAATGGATGTGCTATGATGATAATCAATAGTGCATGATAAAGGAAAAGTGGTATTTTCACAGTACAAGAGGTTAAAAAATCAATTTTTTTGCATAAATAATAAAATTAAATATTTTATTTAATAAGAAAGCAGTCTTTTATAATATTATCATAAGGAACATTCAACGTACATTGAAATTCTTTAACAAAATTCTCTACTACTTTCCATTTAAATGGAAATTTTATTTCTCATGAACATTCATAGAAATGAATAGAGCTTGACAGTATTTATCATTATTTCTATCTGAAATGAGTTATCGTATGAGTATTTAAATTTGAATTTCATGAAAATCTACAGTCAAACAAATGGCAACTATAGGTTGCCTGTACGTGTTCTCAAATTTGAATTTTGGGAACTTCTATAATCACACAAATGACAACTGTAGAGCTTCTCACCTGTATGTGTTCTTATGTGTCTTTTTAGATCTGAATTATCCAAACTTCTATAAATGGCAAATATAAGGCTTCTCACTTGTGTGTTTTCTTAGGTGAGTTTTTAACGCAGATTTAACTGAACTTCTATAATCACACAAATGGCAACTATAGGGCTTCTCACCTGTATGTGTTCTTATGTGAGTTTTTAAATTTGAATTTTGCGAACTTCTATAGTTACACAAATGGCAACTATAAGGCTTCTCACCTGTATGTGTTCTTATGTGTCTCGTTAAAGTTGAATTATCTGAACTTCTATAATCACACAAATGACAACTATAGGGCTTCTCACCAGTATGTGTTCTTATATGATCTTTTAAATTTGAATTTTGGGAACATCTATAATCACACAAATGGCAACTATAGGGCTTCTCACCTGTATGTGTTCTTATGTGTGTCCTTAAAGCTGAATTTTGCGAACATCTATAATCACACAAATGACAACTATAGGGCTTCTCACCACTATGTGTTCTTATATGTTTTCTTAAATCTGAATTATGTGAACATCTATAATTACACAAATGACAACTATAGGGCTTCTCACCTGTATGTGTTCTTATGTGTGTCCTTAAAGCTGAATTTTGCGAACATCTATAATCACACAAATGACAACTATAGGGCTTCTCACCAGTATGTGTTCTTATATGTTTTCTTAAATCTGAATTATGCGAACATCTATAATCACAGAAATGACAACTATAGGGCTTCTCACCTGTATGTGTTCTTATGTGTGTCCTTAAAGCTGAATTAACTGAACTTCTATAATCACACAAATGGCAACTATAGGGCTTCTCACCAGTATGTGTTCTTATGTGTTTTCTTAAATCTGAATTATGCAAACTTCTATAGTTACACAAATGGCAACTATAAGGCTTCTTACCTGAATGATTCTTGAAATGTCCCTCCAATTTATTATTTTGCTCTTTTACTTTCATCTCTATAGTGCATTTATATACTTCACTTTCGGGTATAAAGTGAATTCCGTAAATGTGTTTTGTTATTTCTGTCTTGCTCTTCATTTGTTGACCACAGCAATAGCAAAGGAACAAATTATCTTGTTCTTCACGTTCACCTCTGCACTGTTTCTTTTTTTTAACCTTATTTTCCCTTTCCATTCCCTCTTCTTGCCTTTCTCTTTTCTTCTTTACAATTCTCACTCTCCGCAATGTACTTCCACTTCCTTTCAATATGTATATCCTACCCTCCAGCAACCATCCTTCCACTGTAACAATTTAAAGAGAATTATATTTCAAAGAGTGTTGTATTTGCACAAATGAGTAAGTGATTCGAGGAAATGGAAATAAAATATACCGCGTTCTTTACACTTTACCCATCGACTTTTCTCAAATACAAGGGGGTTATGAGTAATAAAGAATTTTGTCTTCCAATCTCGAGTAGCGAAATACCTTTTGCATGGTGAAATTTTCAGATTTATTTGTAAATTACTTTATTAGTGGTAACCGCTATGGTTAGACGCGTATCTTTGAGCTCGACAATCTCTATTTTTCTGAAAAACGGATAATAGAAACCTTTGCATCTTTTGCTCATAATATGAAAAAAAATTTAACACCGAATGGCGCCTTTAGGACTGCGGCACGGGGTTTTGGATATAACCGGTAAGGATGTTTAACTTATTGTTAGACATTACTTATCAATACTCGCCGCTTTAAATATACACTACACAGCTAAAAATATAGTGCATGCAAACGGTGGCGACATGCTAATGGTTAGATTGCTAATGTATCTGCACACGGTTCGAATTCGGTGTAGGCTTTTCGTTTTTTCTTCAATCACTTTCTGCTTTTTGGCTAACATTTTATTAATTGTCTGTCTTATTTTTTTATTTTAAATGGTTCATATACTTTTAGCGGAAAATTCAGAAAATTTTTAGTTTTTTTATAATATATGATCTTGAATGATATGATTTTAAGGATTTAGCTATGTGTATTACAACGATCATTCCACAGAAATACACCCCAATATATCCTCCGCCTCATCGGTATTTTTTCGGATGTATTGAAAATGTAATCACAAGTACACAGACCACTCAAGAGGTGATTTCATCAGCGATTGAGCTGAATACTCGTGCAGATGCTAGTCGAATTCACCCTTTTGTGCATCACCAACTTTCTGCATCAATAATATTTGATATGATTTGATTGGTTTTCCTATATATTGAGGTCAGCATTTTTAAACTTCAACCACATTAACCATACCGGTATTATTCTAAACTCCGTTCTGAGTCCAAAAGGGCCTCTTGTGAGAGTGTTAACAAAAGTGTGTAGTTTGTCTGTTAAAAGTTAAATAAAAGTTTACAATAGTATGTGTTATAGGATGGCCATGAAAATCTTCAAGATAACGATTACGATTATAAATACGATTAAAACATGGAATAAGATAATGAAACGGTTATGAGTCACAATCATAGTATTCTCTTATAAAATTGGGATATACATTGACTCTTGCCATGAATTTAAAGCATCCGGATTCCAGAATAAATTCCTTTCTCCAGAATTTTGTAATTAATTTCTTATTTATATATACGGAATATTATAAATAATTATTGTTAATGAACTTGATAAATACCTTGATGATCATCTACATTCATATCTAGTCCATCTTGATCTTTTAGCAAGGAATCCCTTCAAGAAAAAAGGATGCTTTTAGGGTTAACTTTTATATTCAATTTAAGTATCGCATAATAGTAGCATTTTATTATACAATCATAAACTAGCTTACAGCTACAAGAATTAGGCTACGAGAGAGTTAAACGAATATTCAATATTGATTTTTGAGGGTGTATAATGTACCTGAGATCATCTTTTATCACTCCTCTCTTGAAGCATGCCAACTGCATTGTGGTGCAATCCTGAAATAGGTGTACATATTAGACTCTGTTGCAGTATTTGCAATAAGGAAATAATATGAATAATTTTTACTTCATTTTTAGTTTCCTTAGATACTATATCATGTCTTCCTTGTGAGCCTGGTTTCATTATGCAATGATTTGCAGCTGAAAAAGAATCAAGAATCCATAAATACCTCCAAAGCCCACTACTAAAGGAATAAATATTTTTAAAATTTTGAAATACATTAAAAAGGTTTGATATCAATCAAAAAAGAGTAATTCTATAAACAGTTATTGAATGGATATTGTGTATCTCTTTTGAACGTAGTATTTTCTTTTGCTGGTTTAACCTTGTCAAGGAATGGATTCCTCTCTCATGCACACGTATTTATGTAATTTTTCAAAACAATATGATTATCATGTTTTAATTATTAGATGAATACATAAAAATTTTTATGTTCAGCATTCAAAGATAAAAATTTTTCTATCGTTGACATACCATTTTTCTTACGCCATGCACATTTGATAGTCACTCTACCAAATCCCTTTCTGCACTTGTGGAAGTTTTTGGTATCTATCCCAAGTTCTTTTCCATACTGGTCACCATACCATACCAGCAACTCCTCCCCTTTCTCTATAACCTCCACTGAGCGATAGTAAATCTCCCCTTTGTACTGGAATGCAACAAGGTTCTGTTCCTCTTCATGCCTTGCACAGTTGACGTAGCGCATCCAGTTGGATGTCTGAGGGTGTCCTGCATCCACAAAGTGGGTGGTCTTCTTATGTCTCCTGATCTGAAATATTTTTGAAATCGATATAAATAACAGCAAATATATTATTTATTGACAATTGTCTTTATATAGGAAAGTAATTATTTTCATTTGAAACAGTTGTTTTTTCCTAACGTAATAACACACACCTCCCATGCATAGCCACTCTCACAATTCCTCTTCCTTTTCACCCCAACATATGGTCCAAAACACATCCTTTTCTCTATTTTCTGCCTTGCCCATACTCCAAGACCAGCAAACTTGATTCCTGATGGCTTTATTTCTAACTCCTTGGGGACTGATAGCATAGCTCTAAGATTTGGTTTATAATGCAGTGGAAGCTGATAGAATTTTTTAATAGGAGTAAGCACCTAATGAATGAATTGTTGAGGTAGAAATAAAAAAATCAGTTTTTTGTGCAAACCAATTATAGTTTTTTCACAAGGTGGTATTGGAGGGGCTATTTTATATCAATTATTTATAGTATAATTAAGGTTTCTGATTTTTTGTGTGTTAATATATATTGTTTGATTATAATACCATTTCGTATATATCATTAAGGCATGGAGGTAAAGGTTTGTATTCTTCAATATTACTTAAAGAATTGATTTACTCTAAAATATGTAGACATGCCTTTTTTGTTTACCATAGAAAATGTAAAAGGACTTTGAAATTTACACAGTATTGGCAGAATATAATTAGTTATCTTTCCCTTTCATTAAATTCCATTGCCATTAAATCATGAGCTTCATTTTTAGTCAATCACAATACATAGAAATGAAATAACCTGATTATCTTTGATGTGAATCAATCCTCCATATTTTGGGCAATCCCCTTCCCATTCCATTTCACATAGATCGCAAACTGAAACAAAAAGGCAATAAGAGCTGGATTTTTGTCACTTGTTTCATTGATAATAAAATCACAAATGCGAGCCTTACAGATGAAGTCATCGTCACTGGAAATTTCATTTTCCTTGTAGAGCACCTTGTTTCTGTTTCTTCTCCGATAACGAAGACATTTTTGTTTTGAGGATTCTCCTGCATGAACAGGATAGAATGATAGTATATTGAATCAACAATAGGAAAACTCAAGTATTGAATGTAAAACATGTATTTTATTATGACTTTTAAGAATTTAAGGAAGATTTTCTTACTCAATTATAGTTTAAAAAATATATTTAATATACATCTTTTGTACAGTAACCAATATATATTCGCCCTCTTTTAAAATTTTAAAAGTTCATTATTGATCATGTATCAATACTATAAGCTTTTTATGAGAGTTCATTTGATAGCTAGGATGCAAAAGAGGTTGCAAAAAAGATTTTCATCATAATTATAATTTTGCTGAAAAGAACATCTAAAAAGGATAAGAAGTTGAACATATATTTGGCATAGCTATATATTGCAATTATAAATGATTATTATATTAAAAGATTGAAAAAACAGCCTGGATAAGTTGATACATGGAATATATTCACAAGATATCCCCAAAAAATTGAGGCCATCTTAATGAAATTAATCAATTAATCCTTCTTTTAGAAACAAAAACATTTTCTTCATAGCTCCAGTCATTGTTACAGCCAAATGCTCCATTTCTATAAAATCTCTTGATTATTATATTGAAATTTACTCAAGTTATATTTTATTATGTTATATAGGGAATACTACTCTCCATTCCAATGACCTTCTCATGAAAATTACATGATTGAATCTTAGCACACCTAAATATGTACATAGCGAGTATAAGGTATACATATATCAGTAGAGCTCCTATTTTCAACTTTTTAAAGATATTATAATCTAACATCAATGCAAGATTAAGTCAGAAAGAAATTTAAGAAATTATTATATAGAAAGGCCTTTATTTTCCTTTATTAGCACTACTGTAAAATTAAGAATTTTCCTGCCAAAAACTGAGTATAACTTTAAGGAAAACATGTAATATAATTATAAAATGTGTAATGTACAGCATAAAGGTATTGCAGAAAGGAATGGAATTGAAACCGTTTTGTGATGAGATTGTGAATTTTATTCCCAAATACCTGCGAAGTGATTTTTTACGCCATTGCACTCTCAGGGAAGGAATGCGATAGTTTTATACACAGAAACATATTAATAGGTCAAAAATGTTATTCAATACGCAGCAACGCTTCAATATTTACCTCCGAGCTTAGAACAGCCCCTCCTTGGAGAAGAATGACATAAATGGTTCATGAAAGTTACTAGTGTACCATTTTTTGTAATAGCTGTAATGTTATTCCCGATTGCGCCCTTTTTCAAAAGAATTCGAATCTCAGGCGATGTGATTGGTGATGAGCATTGAAATTGTTAATAACAATCCCTTATTCAGAGCCACCTATTCAAATAAGTATGGCTCGGGAATCAAAAGTGAAAAGGAAAAATGTTAACAGTAGTATATTTTTATCGGAATTCGATTCTAAGTAAAAGCTTAGGGTAGTTTAATTTACCGCCTAATGTGAAGAAAATCCGACTGGTTGAACGTGACATTTAGACAGCCTTGGTTATCTTACCTTAATTCCTACTTAACATAAAGCTTTAGCCGTACACGAAACTAGATATTTGTATATGCGATGCCCTTCAGTTTCCGATATGGCAGTTTATGCATTGACTTTACATTACCTTGAGTAATACGTGTAAGTTATGCAATCATGTGAATCTCCTTACGTCTGCAGTGGTTAACTGAATTGAGAAATAGAGATGCTAATGGGTTGTGAAGAATTAAAGGTTTAGTATTTATTGGCTGTATGAAATACGAGTTGTTAATTATAAATTTCGATACTTTTCTTTAATACACCGACAACTTATGAATGGAGTAGTCCAAATGCATATTGCCATAAATTATAGTGAAAAATCGTCAGAGAGAAAAACATCCTATATTGTAAGACTATGGAGTGGGAGCTATTTAAAAAGAAAAGATTGTGTCAAAGTTAAGTATGTGCTCATAAAGTGATTTCATGAACATAATTATAATCGCTAGTAGTATCCCTGTAAAAATGTCTCTTATAAAAATGTTAGTACACATTATTTTCATTTAAGGAGTTAAATATGCATGGCATTCGAAGAGCTTTGTGAACAATTGATAAATTTTCACTGAATTCCTTTCTTTGGATGGTAAGCTAAGATGAATACTGATTAACTGTTTAATTTAACACCTATCAAATGAAGTCGTTAATCCACAGTTAGGGGCATAAAGAAAATACAAACCCTGGGACATGATGAAGAATTCTTGGGTTCTATTTTATATGTTGTATTTAGATGCAGAGTCAGTAATAATCTTTGTCGATTTTTTTTAAACATGTTTAAGAAATAAATCTATACAATGTCCGTGTTGTCAAGGATTATTGAAATTTAGAAGGAAAGGATTTAACAGTGGAAAGGGAGTTAGTTATGGAGTAAATGTTTTCCTGGATTACATTCATAATAGAAAGTAGGAACAGCAAAGAAGAATTTATCTGCTTTATTATTACAAAACATGGCTTTGCCTCTAAACTTTAGCTACTCATTACATTTTGCCACATACCTCCAGGTAGTTGTCCACTTATTAGATGATAATAATAATCATTAAATGCACTAGCTGTGAATCACTTGAGCACGCCTGTCTGGATTTGTAGTTATACTTACCTTACAACCATATATCCTTCCAAAAATTCCTAAAATAATCTACAACTAATATCTACATTATCTTCAATACAATTGATGTGAAGCTTATAGGCCTATAATTTTTTATTTATGCCTCAACTCCCTCTTTGTGGAACTGTATGATGGTAAAAATTCCCGCCTTATTATTCCCACAACTTTTATGTCATTTCAGTTTTCATATTATAACTCATTCTGGGCGTGTTAACTTGTTTTCTTCCCACTTTGCTCCAAGCATCTTTCTTCCTGCTACACTGTGTTTTGGAATAATAATTATTCATCCACATCCGTAACCATTATGTACACTTAAGAAACCAAATACAGATTATGTGTGGGGAATATTATATGTGATATAAAAAATAACTTTTGTCCACCATTTGAAATTTCTCATTCCCCAAAACTCAATGATTAATGGTTTCTGTTAGTGTAAAATTTTTAAAGTAGACCTGAGTAGTAAAGATATTATTACCTCCAGATAATAAAAATTCAAATGTTTTGATTATTATTCTTCATTCTTCTCTCAGATTTACTGTCCCTTAGAAGATGTAAAAATGAGCATGAGGATTTTGCCCAGTGTGGTATAGCAACAAATAGGGAAAAATCTTCTTGTAAGAAACTATATACATTCACAAGAACGAAAATGGATGTGCTATGGTGATAATCAATAGTGCATGATAAAGGAAAAGTGGTATTTTCACAGTAGTGGAGGTTCAAAAATCAATATTTGGCATAAATAATAAAATTAAATATTTTATTTCATAAGAAAGCAGTCTTTTATAATATTATCGTAAGGCACATTCAACGTACATTGAAATTCTTTAACAAAATTCTCTACTACTTTCCATTTAAATGGAAATTTTATTTCTCATGAACATTCATAGAAATGAATAGAGCTTGACAGTATTTATCATTATTTCTATCTGAAATGAGTTATCGTATGAGTATTTAAATTTGAATTTCATGAAAATCTACAGTCAAACAAATGGCAACTATAGGTTGCCTGTACGTGTTCTCAAATTTGAATTTTGGGAACTTCTATAATCACACAAATGACAACTGTAGAGCTTCTCACCTGTATGTGTTCTTATGTGTCTTTTTAGATCTGAATTATCCAAACTTCTATAAATGGCAAATATAAGGCTTCTCACTTGTGTGTTTTCTTAGGTGAGTTTTTAACGCAGATTTAACTGAACTTCTATAATCACACAAATGGCAACTATAGGGCTTCTCACCTGTATGTGTTCTTATGTGAGTTTTTAAATGTGAATTATGGGAACTTCTATAATCACACAAATGGCAACTATAAGGCTTCTCACCTGTATGTGTTCTTATGTGTCTCGTTAAAGTTGAATTATCTGAACTTCTATAATCACACAAATGACAACTATAGGGCTTCTCACCTGTATGTGTTCTTATGTGTGTCCTTAAAGCTGAATTAACTGAACTTCTATAATCACACAAATGACAACTGTAGAGTTTCTCACCTGTATGTGTTCTTATATGTGTCCTTAAAGCTGAATTAACTGAACTTCTATAATTACACAATTGGCAACTATAGGGCTTCTCACCTGTATGTGTTCTTATGTGAGTTTTTAAATGTGAATTATGGGAACTTCTATAATCACACAAATGGCAACTATAAGGCTTCTCACCTGTATGTGTTCTTATGTGTCTCCTTAAAGTTGAATTATCTGAACATCTATAATCACACAAATGGCAACTATAGGGCTTCTCACCTGTATGTGTTCTTATGTGTCTTCTTAAATTTGAATTTTGCGAACTTCTATAGTTACACAAATGGCAACTATAAGGCTTCTTACCTGAATGATTCTTGAAATGTCCCTCCAATTTATTATTTTGCTCTTTTACTTTCATCTCTATAGTGCATTTATATACTTCACTTTCGGGTATAAAGTGAATTCCGTAAATGTGTTTTGTTATTTCTGTCTTGCTCTTCATTTGTTGACCACAGCAATAGCAAAGGAACAAATTATCTTGTTCTTCACGTTCACCTCTGCACTGTTTCTTTTTTTTAACCTTATTTTCCCTTTCCATTCCCTCTTCTTGCCTTTCTCTTTTCTTCTTTACAATTCTCACTCTCCGCAATGTACTTCCACTTCCTTTCAATATGTATATCCTACCCTCCAGCAACCATCCTTCCACTGTAACAATTTAAAGAGAATTATATTTCAAAGAGTGTTGTATTTGCACAAATGAGTAAGTGATTCGAGGAAATGGAAATAAAATATACCGCGTTTTTTACACTTTAACCATCGACTTTTCTCAAATACAAGGGGGTTATGAGTAATAAAGAATTTTGTCTTCCAATCTCGAGTAGCGAAATATCTTTTGCATGGTGAAATTTTCAGATTTATTTGTAAATTACTTTATTAGTGGTAACCGCTATGGTTAGACCTGTATCTTTGATCTCGACAATCGCTATTTATCTGAAAAATAGATAATAGATACCTTTGCACCTTTGCTTACAATATTGGTGATGATCATCATCATGTGATGATGATCATCACCAATAGTTTATATAGTATATATAGTTTTCCCTAACATCAGCCAGTCTCTTCATTGTCACTTATTTCCTCTTTACTTTGATATTGTCTAGCAATCTTATCCTTCTCTTTCCTCTGGCCCTCTTACCCTCCGTCATTCTTTATATTCTACTAAAGTATACACTGTCTCTCCTCAAACAGTGGAACCCAACCCCAACCCAATGATCTTCTTCCTTTTCATCTTCACAAGTATAGTCCTTTCTTCACTCGCTCAATCTTTTCAGCACCTCATTCTTTACTGTATTTTTCCAACTCCCTTTCTCCCTCTTTCTTCCACATTTCTAGAGTTTCCCACTGTTCTTTCCTGATGATCCAAGTCTCTGTACCTTACAAGACCTCCCACCAAACAAAACATTTCATTATTCTCTGTTCATTATTTGTGTTGTACAGCTCAAGTCTTCATCAATTATTATTCCTAAATATTTCTACTTGGTTAATATCTTCATCTTCTATTCATATGTTCCTTTTTGTTTTCACAAGATCGGACCATATAGGCTTGCGGATATGGACGAAGTTCCATTAACATTCAAAATGCAAATGACATTGAGAGGTGAGACAACAGGAAATAATAACACTCCAATGAAAACAACTGGGCACAAGAAGGCCAGTTTTACTTAGGCGCTTGCCTGTACTGCTGGCCAATATCATACCAGTTATTGACAACAAACAGTGATAATAAAGGCGACCCTATATAGGATATTCAGACAATGGTTCCTGGCTCCATGGAACTGTAATCCCAGTTTTTGATGATGATACAGAAGACGACGATTTTAACGGCTTTGAAAGTGAGTCCCAGATACTCTATATTTTTATTTAATAAAATCTTCTGTATGAATGAATATTGTCTCTTTTAAGGAGCAAAACTACAAGGACTTATTATCAATAGCTATATAAACTGGTCGTAACAAAGCTGTCGAAACAGAGATGCATGTTACAGGAGGTGCTTGTTGTATGTGGCTCTTCTAATGAATTTATAGGAGTGCCGGTTAAAGTTCAGAAAGCATGGTGTATAGCAAAAAGGACTTAAAAAATATTTACAGGTATTTCTAAGAAAGGAGACAAATGTTTCGTTTATGATGGGAGGATTAAAATTCCATTCTAAGAGGATACTTGCATAGGGATAAGTCCTCCCTTATTTAATTAATTACTTGTTAAGGACCTGAAATTCTTTGTCATCATAGGCAGAAGAAGAACAGAAATAAGTTTTCATGCCAAGCCAATGAAACATGGAGCACTAGATCATCTCAGAGTTTTACTGGTAATTACTAATTAATTTCTCCTTACTTAAGTAATTAATTTCTTATTGATATAAATGGAATGCTATAAATAATTGTAATAATATGTGTTCTTATGTGTGTCCTTAAAGCTGAATCAACTGAACTTCTATAATTACACAAATGACAACTGTAGAGTTTCTCACCTGTATGTGTTCTTATGTGAGTTTTTAAATGTGAATTATGGGAACTTCTATAATCACACAAATGGCAACTATAAGGCTTCTCACCTGTATGTGTTCTTATGTGTCTCGTTAAAGTTGAATTATCTGAACTTCTATAATCACACAAATGACAACTATAGGGCTTCTCACCAGTATGTGTTCTTATATGATCTTTTAAATTTGAATTTTGGGAACATCTATAATCACACAAATGGCAACTATAGGGCTTCTCACCTGTATGTGTTCTTATGTGTGTCCTTAAAGCTGAATTTTGCGAACATCTATAATCACACAAATGACAACTATAGGGCTTCTCACCACTATGTGTTCTTATATGTTTTCTTAAATCTGAATTATGTGAACATCTATAATTACACAAATGACAACTATAGGGCTTCTCACCTGTATGTGTTCTTATGTGTGTCCTTAAAGCTGAATTTTGCGAACATCTATAATCACACAAATGACAACTATAGGGCTTCTCACCAGTATGTGTTCTTATATGTTTTCTTAAATCTGAATTATGCGAACATCTATAATCACAGAAATGACAACTATAGGGCTTCTCACCTGTATGTGTTCTTATGTGTGTCCTTAAAGCTGAATTAACTGAACTTCTATAATCACACAAATGGCAACTATAGGGCTTCTCACCAGTATGTGTTCTTATGTGTTTTCTTAAATCTGAATTATGCAAACTTCTATAGTTACACAAATGGCAACTATAAGGCTTCTTACCTGAATGATTCTTGAAATGTCCCTCCAATTTATTATTTTGCTCTTTTACTTTCATCTCTATAGTGCATTTATATACTTCACTTTCGGGTATAAAGTGAATTCCGTAAATGTGTTTTGTTATTTCTGTCTTGCTCTTCATTTGTTGACCACAGCAATAGCAAAGGAACAAATTATCTTGTTCTTCACGTTCACCTCTGCACTGTTTCTTTTTTTTAACCTTATTTTCCCTTTCCATTCCCTCTTCTTGCCTTTCTCTTTTCTTCTTTACAATTCTCACTCTCCGCAATGTACTTCCACTTCCTTTCAATATGTATATCCTACCCTCCAGCAACCATCCTTCCACTGTAACAATTTAAAGAGAATTATATTTCAAAGAGTGTTGTATTTGCACAAATGAGTAAGTGATTCGAGGAAATGGAAATAAAATATACCGCGTTTTTTACACTTTACCCATCGACTTTTCTCAAATACAAGGGGGTTATGAGTAATAAAGAATTTTGTCTTCCAATCTCGAGTAGCGAAATACCTTTTGCATGGTGAAATTTTCAGATTTATTTGTAAATTACTTTATTAGTGGTAACCGCTATGGTTAGACGCGTATCTTTGAGCTCGACAATCTCTATTTTTCTGAAAAACGGATAATAGAAACCTTTGCATCTTTTGCTCATAATATGAAAAAAAATTTAACACCGAATGGCGCCTTTAGGACTGCGGCACGGGGTTTTGGATATAACCGGTAAGGATGTTTAACTTATTGTTAGACATTACTTATCAATACTCGCCGCTTTAAATATACACTACACAGCTAAAAATATAGTGCATGCAAACGGTGGCGACATGCTAATGGTTAGATTGCTAATGTATCTGCACACGGTTCGAATTCGGTGTAGGCTTTTCGTTTTTTCTTCAATCACTTTCTGCTTTTTGGCTAACATTTTATTAATTGTCTGTCTTATTTTTTTATTTTAAATGGTTCATATACTTTTAGCGGAAAATTCAGAAAATTTTTAGTTTTTTTATAATATATGATCTTGAATGATATGATTTTAAGGATTTAGCTATGTGTATTACAACGATCATTCCACAGAAATACACCCCAATATATCCTCCGCCTCATCGGTATTTTTTCGGATGTATTGAAAATGTAATCACAAGTACACAGACCACTCAAGAGGTGATTTCATCAGCGATTGAGCTGAATACTCGTGCAGATGCTAGTCGAATTCACCCTTTTGTGCATCACCAACTTTCTGCATCAATAATATTTGATATGATTTGATTGGTTTTCCTATATATTGAGGTCAGCATTTTTAAACTTCAACCACATTAACCATACCGGTATTATTCTAAACTCCGTTCTGAGTCCAAAAGGGCCTCTTGTGAGAGTGTTAATAAAAGTGTGTAGTTTGTCTGTTAAAAGTTAAATAAAAGTTTACAATAGTATGTGTTATAGGATGGCCATGAAAATCTTCAAGATAACGATTACGATTATAAATACGATTAAAACATGGAATAAGATAATGAAACGGTTATGAGTCACAATCATAGTATTCTCTTATAAAATTGGGATATACATTGACTCTTGCCATGAATTTAAAGCATCCGGATTCCAGAATAAATTCCTTTCTCCTGAATTTTGTAATTAATTTCTTATTTATATATACGGAATATTATAAATAATTATTGTTAATTAACTTAATAAATACCTTGATGATCATCTACATTCATATCTAGTCCATCTTGATCTTTTAGCAAGGAATCCCTTCAAGAAAAAAGGATGTTTTTAGGGTTAACTTTTATATTCAATTTAAGTATCGCATAATAGTAGCATTTTATTATACAATCATAAACTAGCTTACAGCTAAGAATACCAATAATTAGGTTACGAGAGAGTTAAAAGAATATTCAATATTGATTTTTGAGGGTGTATAATGTACCTGAGATCATCTTTTATCACTCCTCTCTTGAAGCATGCCAACTGCATTGTGGTGCAATCCTGAAATAGGTGTACATATTAGACCCTGTTGCAGTATTTGCAATAAGGAAATAATATGAATAATTTTTACTTCATTTTTAGTTTCCTCAGATACTATCTCATGTCTTCCTTGTGAGCCTGGTTTCATTATGCAATGATTAGCACCTGAAAAGGAATCAAGAATCCATAATTACCTCCAAAGCCCACTACCAAAGGAATAAATATTTTTAAAATTTTGAAATACATTAAAAAGGTTTGATATCAATCAAAAAAGAGTAATTCTATAAACAGTTATTGAATGGATATTGTGTATCTCTTTTGAACGTAGTATTTTCTTTTGCTGGTTTAACCTTGTCAAGGAATGGATTCCTCTCTCATGCACACGTATTTATGTAATTTTTCAAAACAATATGATTATCATGTTTTAATTATTAGATGAATACATAAAAATTTTTATGTTCAGCATTCAAAGATAAAAATTTTTCTATCGTTGACATACCATTTTTCTTACGCCATGCACATTTGATAGTCACTCTACCAAATCCCTTTCTGCACTTGTGGAAGTTTTTGGTATCTATCCCAAGTTCTTTTCCATACTGGTCACCATACCATACCAGCAACTCCTCCCCTTTCTCTATAACCTCCACTGAGCGATAGTAAATCTCCCCTTTGTACTGGAATGCAACAAGGTTCTGTTCCTCTTCATGCCTTGCACAGTTGACGTAGCGCATCCAGTTGGATGTCTGAGGGTGTCCTGCATCCACAAAGTGGGTGGTCTTCTTATGTCTCCTGATCTGAAATATTTTTGAAATCGATATAAATAACAGCAAATATATTATTTATTGACAATTGTCTTTATATAGGAAAGTAATTATTTTCATTTGAAACAGTTGTTTTTTCCTAACGTAATAACACACACCTCCCATGCATAGCCACTCTCACAATTCCTCTTCCTTTTCACCCCAACATATGGTCCAAAACACATCCTTTTCTCTATTTTCTGCCTTGCCCATACTCCAAGACCAGCAAACTTGATTCCTGATGGCTTTATTTCTAACTCCTTGGGGACTGATAGCATAGCTCTAAGATTTGGTTTATAATGCAGTGGAAGCTGATAGAATTTTTTAATAGGAGTAAGCATGGCAGAAGAATTAATTGTGGAGGTAGTAATTTATGTAAATAAATTACACTTTCTGATGCTTATATGTCACATTATGGATAGAACCTTGATAAATAAACATAGGTCACAAAGTGAAACTACTTTATCATTGGGTTCATTTTCTCTTAATCCAAGGTCCGCGCACCATTAAAATTTTAAAAATTTTAACAAAATTTTGTTTTAATTTCAACATCTTCATGTAACTATAAATGGTTTGATTATGTTACCATTTGGTTAATATCATTTAGGTACAAAATTGCATATTTGATTTATTCAATATTATCTAAAGAATCAATAAACTTTAGGATATACAGGCATGCCTTTGAAAAAGTAAAAGGACTTTGAAATTTATAAAGCATTGGAAGAATATTATAATTTATTTTTTCAATTATTTAAATTTATTTTCCTTATTCATTAAATTCCCATTGCTATTTAATCATGAGCTTCATTTTTAGTCAATTAAAATACATAGAAATGAAATAACCTGATTATCTTTGATGTGAATCAATCCTCCATGTTTTGGGCAATCCCCTTCCCATTCCATTTCACATAGATCGCAAACTGAAACAAAAAGGCAATAAGAGCTGGATTTTTGTCACTTGTTTCATTGATAATAAAATCACAAATGCGAGCCTTACAGATGAAGTCATCGTCACTGGAAATTTCATTTTCCTTGTAGAGCACCTTGTTTCTGTTTCTTCTCGGATAACGAAGACATTTTTGTTTTGGGGATTCTCCTGCAAAAACAGGATAGAATGATAGTATGAATCAACAATAGGAAAACTCAAGTATTGAATGTAAAACATGTATTTTATTATGACTTTTAAGAATTTAAGGAAGATTTTCTTAATCAATTATAGTTTAAAAAAATATATTTAATATGCATCTTTTGTACAGTAACCAATATATATTCACCCTCTTTTAAAATTTTAAAAGTTCATTATTGATCATGTATCAATACTATAAGCTTTTTATGAGAGTTCATTTGATAGCTAGGATGCAAAAGAGGTTGCAAAAAAGATTTTCATCATAATTATAATTTTGCTGAAAAGAACATCTAAAAAGGATAATAAGTTGAACATATATTTGGCATAGCTATATATTGCAATTTTAAATGATTATTATATTATGTGAGAGAGATAATATATATATATATATATATATATATATATATATGAATTTTAAAGTATATACCTGTGTTGACAAATGACTTGCTTTTCCTAGAATTATTGTCATTCATACCTTGATATCTAAAATAAAAAGAAAGAATCATAATTTTAGAAGCACTGGGATAGTTGATTGATTTTGTTTGATCTTAACTTTGCTAGATTTTTATGACAAGCAATTTCCAAAACTGCTTATGATATTGGTAAAGGTGTATTGATTTATTTTTCTATTGCACAGTATATGAATATTATTTGATTTAATTTGTGAATCGAATCGAATTTCATCGCTCATAATGGAATTTAATCTAATATCTTTCAACTCTGAAATAAATTATGAATTCAATCAGATGGAAGTAATGCATTAAGTACATAGTGCTAAGCAAGAATATCATCCGATGAACTGAACAAAGTGGTTCTCTTCTGGCTTATATTCTAAATAGGTATTGATTAGCAGAAGGGAAAACAGGAACATGTAACGGAAAAGTAATATAGTACAAAAAAACATATTTTGGTCTGTGAAATTCATCTAGTATAAATTGAGTCTATTAACATTGCTTCATTTTTGTGTTGCTAACTTGGGGCATTATATTCACCGTAGGCTTTGAATAAGAATAAAATCCTACAAAGATGTTTAAAATGGAGCATGCAACACATGGAGAATACTTTAGCCACTTATTGTGTTATATAATAAAAGATCCAGCAATAGGTTGTGCTTGGAGCTAAGAGGAGGAAAATAAATGCAACTCACAGTTGAGAGTGATTAAAAAGTATAATCAATTATATTGCACTTTAAGGGAAGCAATTTCAAATAATTCAAATATTGATTAGTCAGTTTTAAATGTTTTTAAAAGGGTGCAATGAAAGAGCTATGCAGCCTGTTAATTTGTATTTTTTTAGTGAAACTATATTTTCATGGAAATAGTAATGGTAGAAATTATATATTCCGAAATAGCGAAGAGAGAATTACTTCACTACCATTATTATAACTACCATAAATATTATTTTATCACAAACATCATCATCAACTTTAGTATTCCTATAATAATTTATCCTTACCTCTTGCATTTTCCTTTCGTTGCCAAATCTTTGTAGTAATTAAGACTATCAAGTGTGTTATTCTGGAATGTTTCAAATGAATTTGTACGTTAAAATTTTTAGCATTTAATTTTTCTGGATCAATAAATTATCACTACATTATTATTTTCTAGGATTTTTACTTGATTATCCCTTTGCTCTCTCATCACCACATCTTCGTTTATTTCATTCTCACCAGAAGATGAATACTTGTGGCCAACTGGAACAGAATAAAATAAAGATTAAGAAAAGGTTGTATATTTCTGATTTTGATTATTCTTTTGTAGTTGTGTTGAATGACTATCAATTCCAGTTTACGTGCTGAAGGTCTCTTTATATTTATATAATTTTATATACATATATTTATTAAGTTCTCATCCTGTTGTTTTGTGATCATTCTATATCAGTATGGAGAACGATTATATGAAAATTTTATGTATATTATTATAGTAAGTAATTTATGGGCACTCACAAATTTCATAGACCATCATAAGCCTTTGATAATTATTCTGGCTCACTAATACTTCATATTTGCCTTCCAATGAGCTTTCAAACTCTATTTCCAACATTTTGGAAATTTTTCCTGCAACTAATTTTTTAATATCATTTCACTCAATCGGAAGGATTTGGATTTTTCTTCTCTGTATCTTAATACCTAGAAGCTTGATTAACAGTTTTGAATAGTCGGAATTTCAATTAACAACATTATGGGCATTACAATGAAAATCCTGCTAACAATTTTACCGCATTGCTTAAAAATTTTACCTTCAAGCTCACATCTGGTATTTCGTTCAGGAGAAGGGTATAAATAGCTCAAAAATATTACTGACTTTCTTTTCTAACCCAAAGAAATCGTTGATAGCGCGCTGCAACAAACTAGCAGGTCTCTCAGGCGATGTGATTGGGTGATGACAATTGAAATAGTAAATAATAATAATCCCATTTTTCTGGACACCATGGAGAGTAAACAAACATTATAAAATTGGTAATTGACTTAATTATTTAAGTGGAAGAAATTTTATTCTAAAATATTTTAACTAAATACCAATTTTCATTTGAAAGTGGGTTAAAAGGTCTGTTCGTTTCACCGCCCAAATAGAAGACAGAACTGATTGGTTAACTGCAACATACACATGACCCGCCTTGTTTATGTTACCTTACCAATTTTTTATTGAATCTTAAATCTTTCGAAGGTGAAACTAGTTACTACTCATATTAGATACCTGAGTGCTCTACGATAAGAAAGGCGCAGCAATAAATTTTTAAGAAGATGAACAAACCATGTAAGTTATACACTTTATAGTATTTCTTCGTTCGTTAACGTTAATTGATTCATGAATTTTGGGTTTGTGTAGAATTAATGTCTTAAGTAAAGTATTTATTAACCGCATCAAATACGCGTTTCTCATTGTAAATTTCGCTAATTCCTGAGATTGTAATACCTACTTATCTATGGTCTTAATATATATTACGTAGAATAATTTAGCGAAATTGATAGATAGAAAAAATCTATAGATTTTCGTGAGACTGTTTCCAAGAAGGAAAAGATATGATGAGAAGATGCGACAGGTAAGTGTTTGCGCAAGGAAGAATTATGAACTGCTGGGAGTTTTGAGAATTTCACTTTAATTCTAAATCTAAAGTACTGACCTGTTTTGTTTAGGTAGTATCAGTTTCCAGCACTTCGCAAGATTTAGCTTATCATATATTGATTAATTAAAGAATATTTATTCTTTTCTTGAATGAGAAATGCTTGAATAAGAATACTTAATCTTCGATTTTATACATTCCATTACTTTTTTACTGCTTAACTATTGTAACTGAATCCTATTACTTTTCTGCTCATAAAAATTGGTAAATACTCTTTTTAAAAGCTTAGATATAACTTTGCTAAAACAATAAATTTTTTGGTCACTTAAAATATATACTTTATTTTCTACTAAAAATTCCAATTAGAAAACTGTTCTTGAGATTTCAGGGTTGGCTGTTCTCTTAACTACTTTTTGTTCTCTTTTAATTTTAATTCAAAAATATTATATTTATGTTTCATAAAGTGAGATATAAATATTTACTCTTATCTAAATTAGAAGTATTAATAAAGTTGCATAAAATCTTGGGCTTTAAGCTTAATATACATCCTTATACTATACTGTATACTATCCTTATTCATTAAGATTTAATAATTATTATCTTCATGCAAAATAAGTTTATGACATGCTTTTTTGAATTACTAATTACCCTTAAGGATTCTTATAATTACTCTCATATCTAAAATATTGTCAGATAAAAATGTGTGTGTTGATAATTTCTCTTATAAAAAATAATGCTTTCCAATATTTTTATTTAAGAAATTAGCTATGCATAGCTTTTGGTAAGTCTTAAAGATAACTTATTATTTGTACTGGATTCCATAATTTGCAGAGAGAATAATAAATTCTACATAAAAATACACGCTAATTGTGTATTATAAGAGATTGTTGATATTTAAGAAGGGGAAGAGAATACAAAATTAATTACTTTTTTTCATGGGGGAGTTATTAGATTAGAGTAGATTCAACAGACATCAACAGAGAAGATTATTTATACTCAATAATCTCATTTTCAATCTCACCAGTTTAATGAACTGGTATGAATTATTTCTGCTTTAATCTTATTATAATTCTTTATAAAATGTTGCGTTTCCTCCTATAAAAATTGCTTTTTGAAGAAGTCTCCATGGAAAACATTAATAGTCCATTTTTCTTAATTATTAGTTGATGGAAAATTAGCATGATGTTCTTTTATTTTTGACCGTATAAGTTTAAGCAATGTGAATATGAAAGTAATAAACAGTGAGGACCTGAAATTAGAACATAGATGATCAAAATGTAGATCAGATTTACTAAATTTATTCAAGAAACAATATGTACAAGTAGTACATATCATGCACTCTTTGTGTTACATGGCCAATTGGAAGTTATGAATAAAATAAGAGAAATAGATGCACACACTAACAGATTTGAAAATATGTTTTTTCTTAAAATCATGTGAGAATATTTGTTTTGGCAAATGGAATCATGGTGCTTGCACCTCCTGTCACACAGTAAAAAAGAGGTTTGCAGGGTATTTGCATAGAATCTGTACATATCTTTCCTCCCTCATGTTAACTCTGCATGATACACCAGCTCATTCTCTTAAGGATACCTCACTTTGATATTTCTTGAGGAAATATAATTTTCTCTCATAACCGTATTCTCTATACAATTCATCTAATGATGAAACCAACTTTTTGTACACTAAATAATAAAAATTCCATGAATATAATTCCAAATTGTTTTTAAAGAGATATTATTTTCTTTCATTCCAATATTCTCTTGACATCACATCGAATGGTAACTTTCATCTTCTTCTATGATTGTGTGGAGTTGAGGCTATTTGTATAAATGGCTGAGAAAAATTTAGATCTAAATGTTCGTCCAACAAATCACTTGCAATGTAAATGAGGCAGTTCAATAATTCCATAAACGCCAATTTATTTATTTACTTCCATGAGTATATCATTGCATTCTTGTAATAGTTATGTCACCTACTTTTCATAAAAGTTCGTATTTCGATCAAACATTCTTTTGAAGTTCTAGCAAGTTCCGCCTTACAAACGATTTTTACGAAAAGTGAAATATTCTTTAACAGATAAATCGTTTTTTTATGGTCATTTAATAAATAAGGCATGAAGAAAATTTAGAATCATCGTTGCAGTACTGAAGTTTTCTTGAAATGGTAAAATATGTTGTTTCGATTTTTAGGATATGACATATGTGGTATAGTAATTATTTTAAGCAATGGAACATTAGGAATCTAATTTAATAGTTAAATTTGCTTTGAATCATAACATTTTTGAACTTTTTGTTAATGTTTAATTTTATTTCTCCATAACTTTATCCTCCCCAGAGGCAAAGAATAGATACAATTAAGTTAATAAATATCAAGTAGGAAGAATTTACATTTTCACTTAACAATTTTAACCTATAATTAATTTATTTTATATTTCTCATCCCAGAAATCGCAATCCACATCGCAGTTAATAAATTACCATAAATATGTTGAAATTTTATTTATTCATTGACCGTCGTACTTCACAATATCCTTGTACTATATCTACTTATGTTGAATACAGAACGATTTTTAGGATTTTTAGTGTCGTTTAGAAAATCACCGTTCCGCTCAGCGATCTTCCTGTTGAGCCTCTGACGAAAAACAAGACGTATGTTAACCGTCAACGAATAGGATTTAAGTTTACGCTGAAGGTTTGCTGAAGTAGATCAAAACACGAAAATGGAAAGTGGAGATGAAGATAATGTCACTCGAGAAAGCCTTTTAAAATTGAATGAGAAGAAAGAATTAATTGAAAATGAAATACTTCTGTATAATCAAATTCTAAAATCGGTGAGTCAGGTGAGTCAGTAATTTATCTTCGAAGTGTGATCCAACGTTCATTAACTACTGTTCTTTCAGAATAATATTGGAATGAATGAGCCGTTGGTCGATTCCGACGGATACCCAAGAAGTGACGTAGATGTTTATCAAGTGAGGAAAGCTAGACATAATATCATATGTAAGTAATATTGTCTATTACGTATATGTTCAATGCATTACATTTTATTACCGTGTGAGCAAAAATGTGTAATCTCTTGTGATATTGCCAGGCCTTCAAAACGATCATAAAGCGTTAATGCTCAAGATAGAGGAAGGGCTACATAATTTACATGCTCAACAACGTGAAGGACTTGGATTACCTAAGGAGCTTCCAAGTATTCCTCAGGATAAAGTAAGATCCGCTCCTTTTGTGCGAGTAAATTTAGTTACTCCAAATTCACCGGCATCAAGTGCTGTGAGTATCTTACAGATGTCTGTAAATATTGTATGATTATCCTGTGTCTATGTTTGTTACGATTAATTATGATATTAAAGTGCCAATTATTCTTATATAAGGAACATTAGGTTTACGTATTAAACTTTTAGATTTTCAAGTTACTTATTGTTCTACTTTTTACTAATGTCCTTATGAATAGCTCCTGTTTCCATAATAATAATAATAATTTGCTCTTAATTAGAGAAATAGGCTTCATTCATAACATTGTTTCAGTTGCATGTAGTAGCTTTAAATTTTAACATTCACTTTATACTACGAGTGTAACTCATTCAACCATAGAATTTATTAGCTGGTATTATACACTACCTGATCTAAATCAAAATGTAGAATTCCTAGAGAAGATTGTTTATTTAGATTTAATTGTTCAAGAGATGTAGTTAATGGAAATCCCTAGAGATTTGATTGTGCATCATCTAATGGTCTTGTTTATGTTAATTATAATCCTTTAAATCTTTGTTGTTAAATTAAATTTTCTAAAATTTTATTCTTGGATATAGGGTCTCATGGAAGAAGACCTTGTCTTGCAGTTTGGATCTGTGAATGCTGAAAATTTCCGCACTCTTCATGATATTGGAAGTGTTGTTAAAGCATCAATAGGCTCTCCAATTGAAGTAATTGTGCTCAGGACTGTTTATGGAAGGGATAAAGAAGTGAAATTAACATTGACACCCAGAGTTTGGGAAGGCCAAGGATTACTTGGCTGTAATATATTACCAATTACTCCCTCAGATGCTGCAGAACGTTAAAACAAATTATTCAAGAAGATGTTATGTTTTATGGAGCAATGAGTATTTTAATTGTATTGTCTTGTATTATTTGTCTTGACTCACTAAATTACAGAGAGGAATTACTGTATAATTTTCTATGAAATATCTCTTGATGATGTATCATTATAATAAAAAATATTTAATTTTTGTGTATTTTTCATCTGATATTTGTAAATGAAATATTTCATGTATATAAATATGAGGTAATTAGAGAACCAGAAACAAAATATATGCATTTACTTTACTTTAGAATATCTTTAGTTTATGGCTTTGTTTACATTGTATTAGACCCTCATCAGAATTGGAATCAGTAACATTCTAGCCTTACAACTTATGTAGTTATATTGTTAGTGTTTAAGTTTAGTGGATTATTTATCTTTCATTTGGTGAATTATGTTGAGAAATTATTAATCAGTGTTCTTTGATACCTCAGATTTTTTTCTGCTTGTTTGATTCCATTTTTTTAGCCAAATTTTTAAAATATATGTTAGAAAAGTTAATCTTTTTCTTTGTCATTAATATATAATTTTTAAAGGAAGGACAGGAACTTGTTTTTGTAGATTACTTTTTGATTATTAATTGAATAACACCTGTATGGTTTAATATTTTTAAGTCAGCAGACAATTGCCTATGCAAGGATTAGCTTATTTATTTCAATTCAAAGGAAACTGAAGGTAACAAACATAAATGTTAGTCTTTTTTCTGTGAAAACTTTATAAGTCATTGCTGGTTCTTCTCTATTTCTATAATTGGGATTTCAGTTCAGAATGTAATTTAGTAATTTTATATCAAGTAACTCCTAAATAGCCTGTAGTTGTTACTTTTGTGGAGGAATCAGACAATTTAATAAAGAGATATACGATTTTCAATTAATCATAAGTAAAGTAATATAGATATTACTACTTCATTATCACTTTCCCAAGAATTTTTGTTTTGCAAAACTAAAAAAAACAATAGTTTGTTAGACTGATGAAAGTGATTGTTGTCCATTAAATTTATTAATAATTATATTGTTGCCATGGTTATCATGAGTGAAGATTAAAGATTTCCTCATGTAATAACTGACTTAGAGTGATATGTAGTAGTGTATAAATGTGTAATATAGGCCTGGTTAGAGGTTTTTAAGCTATCTATAATAATAATGGACTATATTTGATAAGATTCCATGCTTGGCTTAAAAAATATTCTCATCTTGTAGGTTAATATCTGAAATTAACCTTGATTCTTAATTCTGCAATTAATCCTGATATTCTTTTTATAGTGATAACCCTAACGTTTTTGAAAATCTAGATTCGAGATAGTTATTTAATCTCAATTTTCCCATAAGAATGTATGGGCTAGATTTTAAAAAAATTTAGGGCACTTTCCCATTAAATAGAGGATTTAAATTTCATACATCGATTGACAGGCCGTATCTTTGTATGCTGCTGCTGCAATAATGTTGAAAATGGTTTGATTCTAGGGGAGGTTTATTATATCTGGTTAAAGAAGGCATAGGGAAATCTTTTTATACGCCATTCCTCATTGAATTTTCCTTTGAAATTTGGAGAATTTATGATATTTACAATGATGATACTTATTTTGGTTAAAAAAATCCTTTTTTGTAGAATGTCCTTAGTTCAAGGCTCAGGCGGGAAGATGACTGCCATGAGAAATGCATAGGAAATCAAACTTGATTTAAATAAAGCAGATATAATGCACTTAACTCTGCTCATTTCTTATAAGCTTTATAAAAATTGTAAAATTTTTAATTTTTCCAGTATTTGATGATAAACTGATTGCTGGCTTTAGCAAGCAAACTATTATCACTGATCAGAGTTTATATCTTTGAAATGCATATTAGTTAATTTGTTTTAACACTTCACTTTAATTTTTGATGAATTAATCTGACAATCTGATTGTGAGTAAATTGTTTAGATAATATTTCTTTCATTTTAAAATTACATCCTCAACGTGTTAATGAAAGGATAGTATATTAAACAACACTTTACTGACATTCTATTTAAACTTCTTTACATTTCTATCTTCAATAATTTATTGGTGTTATGATAATGGTAATAACTTCTTTTGGCTAAGAGTTAAGGCTGTTTAATATTTCTGTTTTTTAGTTTTGAATCAAGTTAGAATTCTGTATCTTTGAAATTGAATACATTTATCTGTACTCTGTGTATGATATGTGTTATTATAAAATATATTTTGCTGTTTTTATATTCCCACAGTATTTCCCACTAGTGTAATTAGTAAATCAAGAGCTGTAGAAAGAGATGATATAAATATTTAATGTGTCAATCACAAAATAAACTAATCTGCATCATAGGATTATCTTTCACAGATTTTATTTTGACATGATTGGCTCAACTTTTTAAAATTTGGATATTAAAGTTTGAGATGTTGTAATTGTTAACCAAATTCAAAACATTTTGGGCTATGAATCCAAAATTCAATTGTTTAGAAAATAAATAATTTTTTTGATTTATCTAATTAATTAAATTTAGTTTAATATTCAAGTTTACAGTTATGCTAATGTATTAAAAATATAAATTACTTAGCAAAAAAACTGTAAAATGTTAATTTTGAGATGGTCTAGATTACTGTGGTAGATGATTCAGCTTTATATGTAAGCTGTTGTGATTTCTATGTGATCCACTTCATATCTTGCTTTGATTTTTGCTGTTTAAAATTGTTGGGGAGTAATTATTGAGTTGTAGGATTATAGATATAATTCTTCTGTGAAAAAATGTGCTTTTAGTCCAAGCTCAATTGTTCCAGTATTAAATCATATCTTTGACATATTCTTCATGTCTTCTTTTTATCCATATCTTTTTAGCTTTCAGAAGTATTGAAATCAAGATTTATCATTTTTGTAATCAAATCTTACTCATATATTCCTAATTGCACTATGCAAAGGTGTAAAGTAACTTCTCTTGAAATTTCATAAACAAGTATACAAAAAAGATCAATCATAAAATTTACCTTCTTAATGTACAGTGTTGTATACATTATTGAGTGAGATCCTCACATACAATCCTCGTAAACTGATCTGAACTAATTAAAGGGATAAATCCCCAAAAACTTCATTGAATAAATTATTTCATGTTGTTGCTTCCCAATTCTGGAAATTGTGTGTGCAGCATCTGTCGTCTATAAAAAAGAAACAATTATAAAATCAGATACTGGAGTGCACTTTCTACTACTGTTCGTGATTTACCTTTCCCACCATCATTAAAGAAAAATCTCATGAAACACTTGCTTCTTAAGAGGCATAACTTAGCTTTTTCTTTTTTTACTTAACATATGGTTATAGCATGTAGAATATGTAACCTATTTAAAGGTTGTAATGATCGAACAAATTTATTCCAAGTATAAAAATGACACATTTCTTGATAATAGTAATATCTTTGTGTAGAATAATACTACAAAATCACAATCAAATTGGATTTGTAAATAATGAGTGATATAATAATATTAGTTAGGTTAGTTATGTCATGTATTCATTACTTTTGTGAACAAAATGCAATCAACATTAATTAATAAGAAACATATACTTTCATGATGTTACAAATTATTTTGTTTACACCCACTTCTGGAGCAAGAAAGGCTATGAATATGTAAATTTTCATTTTAAGATATGCATCTATTCTATTTTCACTCATATAAGGAGAGTCTTGATGCTAAACCACTGCAATGACCAAGTGCATTTTATTAAAGGCAGACAACCATTTTCACAATTAACATCAGGAATAGATTGAAGTTACTTTTGAGTTTGACTTAAAAACTTGTTAGAAAGCTAATTTTTTTCTTTATCATTAGAGGAAGAAGGGTGATTCCACAGGGTAAAACCACAAATATGAGTAATTATCATATAATAATCAAACCAGGCGTACAATCAGCAGAAAAGTGTTGTTGAACCTTAAATTCATAGAATATTTTAAAAATGGAAATGGAGTTAATTGTAGGAAAAATTAAAATGTTTTCTTAACCTCGACGAATCTATTCCACAAATTTTTATCACCCGGTATGAACATTTCATGGAGGAAATCGTACGTGTACTAAATTAGGAAATGATGAATTAGAACCCTAACCCTGTTTCATTCCTAAAGAATGATGGAATATTGGTCAAAACACTGACTACTTGTGATCACCGTTTTTCAAGGATTTTTAGTATCATCAAGATTCGTCAGATCCGTACGTTCGTTTTATAGTTTCCCTGGTTAGATATTGTCTATTCCTCTATTGTTAGATATCGTCTAGCTCTCACAAGAAAATAATCCTTCAGTAAGCTTGTCTACAAGAACTCAACACTCAAATCAAAGCCTGTCTTACTTGTTGAAAATTATGTGATATTTTGATACTTTGGTGAAACAACGAACTCACATAAATTTCAACTCATTGACTGAATACTAAATAATCGAATAGGGAGGTGAAATAATATAAAATGTGACTCTTAACCATACTTCCCAGAAATAGTACATTCTCTGAACAACAGGTGCTAATTATTATCTATTTCACTCATTTACTCTCATCGTCTAATTGTTAGTAGCTAGTAGCTACTTCATCTTTTGCCATAGTTTTAAAATAGATACACGATGGTCTAGTCAAATTGTTGTTCACGAATTTCACTGCCACCGATAATCCATCTTCTGCTTATAGGTCCTCAATTAGAAGATGAAATGGAATGACACGAAAAACATTAAGCCTTTTTACACAAGTTCGTGAACTGCTATTAATGATTCAGGCTTAACCGCTCCTTAGCGATGAAAGTACTTGATCTTCTGAGCCACTCGTTGAACGTCTAACCTTTCACCATCGATGCCAGACACGAAGGTGGCTCTGACTACTCATTCAGCGGTTACATGGAGAAGTAGCGGTGAGTTAAACCAAGGCTAAATTTTTATGTATTTTCAGCAATTATTTTCATTCTTCTTCAATTTTAGTGGTGAATTTTTTCAGAAGCTATCACATTTTTTGTGTGTCCTATAAGGTTTCCTAACGCTTATAATAATCTCTGTTCATACTTATAAGCTAGCGTTAACTTAAAATGATTTTTTACTTCAACCCAACTCGTTCTCAGCAGTTTTGATTAATACTATTATATATTATCATCATCTTCCCTAATCATTGCTCACACATTCTTATATATTTCGACAGAAACATTACTCAGTCCATTGAAGTTCCTTCCGATATATTCTTATTATTCTTCTTCCAAATCTCAACACCGGTAGCACCTGTTTTTCACTAACTTCAACGCGTTGAAACTTCCACGTCGCTATAAAAAGCAGGAGGTGGTAGCTTGGTTCGCAAGAAAATCCTTTACTTTCTTTCACATAGTTATTAAACCCTAAAGCTATTAGGAGTAAGATGGCTTCTTATTGGTATGCATTGGGACACCATATGGTTGATTCAGACACCGGCTCTCTTAATCCTCTGTTGGCTCGAGAGGGCAATCAGGGAACTACATTCATGAATCTCTCCCACCACCGGTTGGTAAAGGCAATAAGGAGGTGAACCCTATCCCTAGGGATATTAGATTTACCCCGCAATACGCCAGTGGCAGCTTTCGGGGGGATATCCCAACTTGTAATAGGTTCGCAGCATTGCAAAGGGTTGACCCTACCTGTGCCTCCACCCTGTAAAGTAGCCGGGCCTGAAGGAAGGAAGGGAATTAAATTGATAGGAAGAATTTAGCATGCTTTGATAGAAGAAAGTGGTTCCTTTACGGGAATGGCAGGGTCATATACTTTTATTTTCATCATTAGAAAGAATTAATATATCCTCATTTCTCTTTATTACCCACTGCATTCCTCCAGCACATCCTCCAGCCTTACCATCAACTTTTTCGCTAAAGTTGTTGATATTGCTAAAATAGCAGCGGTTCAACCACATTGCCTTGCGGAACGCCTCTGGATACTTTACCAGATTTGAAATAATTCCGTCCAAATAATTCACTACTCGTTGTTTGTTATCGCTTTAGAAAGTTCTTTCATCCATTATATCACTTCTGCATTGTTTCCATTTCAAATATATATAAAATTTATGTTGAGATACCTTCGCAAACGCCTTACGGAAATCTAATCTAATTGCGTTGAATTGCCGTCTTTTTTGGTAGCGCCTGTTGATTCAATTCGTGGTACCGATGAAAATATTTATTATAATTTCCTCTCCTTTAATAAGGCTAATCATTGAAGATTTACCTCCGCAAATCTCGGGCATATGAGGCATACGTTTCTGTGGTCGCCATCTAGCAATTCTTATAGTCTTTTAGATCTAGACTCCTGAATTTCTTCATAAGCTTCTTTCTCAATTACGTCATGGGTTACTATATAAAAAATTTTTACAAAAATCACATCGAGACTATCTGTCATGTATAGAAAGAAAGCAACAAATAAATCAATTATGTTATCTTGGCCTTTTCGATTCGTTCGATTTATTTTCATATTTATTTTTTAATGACAATTCAGCGATAATTTATAATTCAGTATTGTGTTAATCTTTTCTATGCAGTGAAATATTAGGTGGGTTAAAATATAGTCTTAGCAAGATGATGGATTCTCATCGGATTTTCAATCTTATTGTATTTAGCCACTGCGATAGAACCTTCTATTTAGACAACGGAAAGAAATTAGAGAAGAGTTTATAATGGTAATACTCTGACTGAAGGGTTAATTGAAATTTATGTAGTAGTTCTCCGGGCTAGTGTGTAAGCTGATAGATAGAGATTGAAGGTTGAACGAACAGCTTAGAAAAACAGCAACATTACTGGGACTCGAACTCAGGATTCAGTCATATAGCTATCTTTCACTTCTGTTTAACCTTTATCGAACCTTTAACCTTTAAATAAATCGAACGATAAGTAGCGCGAATCTAAATTCGAATAAATTTTGCGAATAAAATTTAAAATCTCTTTTAACTATCTCTTTAACTTAAACCCTCTTTTTATCTTAGAAATATTGTCATCTATGAGCCAATAACTCATAGAATTATCTTCACTTCTTTCACATTTTGTGTCCTAAACTTCAGCATTTATTAGATGGAATATCAAATGAATGGAAATTGAAATTTCTGATGAAGAAAGTGAATGAATGAAGACAGATTAGACGAACAAACTAATTGTTAAGTTAAAGATACTAAGAAGAAGAAGAATAAATAGAAAATTCTACGTACGATGTAAAATCTGTTTTATGTTAAATTTTGTTTCCTTTACGACTCCGATTTTAGTTTTATGCAGGACATAATTACTCTGAAATTGTTGTTTTCAATCAGAGATGGAAAATTATGTTTTGAATGAATTGGAAAAAGTTAAAATAAACTTTCAATTCAATTTTTTTTTAATGTAAAAATTAATTTTTGCTATTCAAATTTTTACAATACACGCTTAATTTATTCCTCTTTTAAATTGCTTATTGGATTGCTTTTAAGAAGCATTCGTTCAATCAGGGTAAAAAGGTCTTCTAAATCCCAACTTTTGAATACTGAAGTAAGTTAATCGAATTTCAGAGGTCACGAGTGAATTAATTACTCGTTTAAAATAGATCAGATGATAAGCTGAAAGAAAATAAGAGGAAGTTTATACTTTCCCCAAAATATCATCTGTTCATGCGGAGAATACAACTAGTTTAATTCGTTAATTTATTTTTATTATTAGTGTATTATATTCTTAAAACTTCATCAACAGTATTGTGAATGCGTATTTAAATACGTTACACGATTTTAGAATTAAACTCCAGGGAGGTTTTGGGGGTAATAATTTAACCAAACCATTCGATCGAAGCCAAACAAATTCCGAATATGGGAATCGAACTCAAATTTCGTTCGACGATAGAATCCAACAATCAGTGGTGTAATATACGTATCTTTGATCAATAGCAGAGGGGTTAAAGGAATATCCGTAGAGTTTTTACGTTAATCGGCGTCAAGGTGGCATTCAACACATAACCTTTGGCATTTATCGTGAGGCACCGTAAAGTCTTTGTGCCACTCATGATACGGCGAATCGACGTGACGAGTTAGCCGCGCAGACTCAGAAATCTTCCCCTTCTTCCCGCATCATTCCCGCGCCACATCTTCTGTGGTGTCCGCGCCGTGGATATCGTCTCTAGCAACCTCCAAGGATCTACGCCATGCCTAACAGGTAAAAAAAGTAATTTGTTTATCGCAATACCCAGAGGAATAATTAGCATTTGTTAAACTTTACAACCTTCTCTTGTATGAGTTTAAAAAGCGAACTAATTAATAAAGTTTTTAGTTTAGCGGAATTTCACACGGAGATTTCACCTTCGCAGAAATACGATCCGTGGAATTTACTTCGGTGTTCCAGTATAGATATTTCTGGTACAAAGGTCTATATATTAGGTCGGTTCTGGCTAAATTTGCTCTTTCCCACGAATTTCATAAACTTTTAGGCTTCTTATGGCGATTTTTTCATTTCCCGTGCGTTGTTTTGAGAATTGAGTTCGATGAATTGCGACCAATCGAAATAATTTTTCCTCTAGATTTAGTCATACTATTTGTGCTAATAATTACCTTCGTTCCATTCCAAGTCATACTGTTAAATAATTCGTGACATCCTAAATAATTTTTTCTAGTCTTAGCTTCTCCTGCGATAACTCAAACATATCGGGGGAAATTTGAGTAATAACAGCGCAAAGAAGAATTCTTCTCAATAAGAATTTTGTATCAAACATTCCTCTTATGTTTTGTTTCCTTACCCAAATGACTTTCGTGAGTTTGCAAAACGATTATTTTTGTCATATTTGATCGTTACATTTATTTCAGAATCGCATCAAATTTGGAGTTTTCAATTATCATCTAAATAATTTCACGTTGATTTTTCAAGGTTTTACGTTATTCACGATGTAAAACTCGCGTTTCTTAAAAATACGTAAAGGTATATCCTGAAATCAATGTGAGAAGGCGTGACTTCGTGGAATGCCATAGTAATATAAACAACTTTGTAAATGGATTTTCTGTGGAATTTTACAAAGTTGTTTTTATTATTAAGGTATATCCTTTTATTCTTGCGCTATGAGAATTTCCCATGTCCTGCATTTCCTTGTGGATTATCCTCCGAAAATATGCTTTCAGAGCTATCGAAAATCATCACAAAATAGAGCTCACGAATGAACATTTTGATTAGCTCATCTCAAGTGGGTTTTTTCAGAAGAAGCTTTGGTTTGAGTTAAGGCTGACATGCCATCTATTGTCATCCTTCATTCATCATAATTGAGCGTAAAGACTCCAAGAGTCGAAATCGTGCTCAAGCGAAACAAATATTTAGTATTAAAAGGTCCATTTTGTTACGGACTCGGCAATTATTGAGAAGGAGTAAGATTTGGAAATAATAATTTAAAAAATTTGGAAGAAAAAGAGGGAAATATATAATAGAGGAAGAGATGAAGGGGAGATTCATGAGGGATGTATTACTGTTCAAGTCTGGACTTTTATGATTATTATTTGATTATAGAAAATGCGTAAACAATAGAAAACTAAAGGAAGCTAAATAATAAACAGAGGAAATATCCGTTTTGTTTAAAAAATTCGTATTGGCTGAGTTGAAATTCAGTGTTGGCCATTATGTAAGATCAAATAAATTACAGTAAAAGTAAAATCTTTATACTTTAAGATACGACTATTAAGTCTTTTCATTTAAACTTCCATTTATAAGAATTTAAATGTGAGAAATGGTTGTCTTTGTTAGAAAATACGTTTTAATAAATGATAAACACGGAGAATAGAATTTTCATACAGGCGGCTCATACCCATGTGTATATTGGTGTGAGAAATAGTATGGACAAATAGAAACGGAAAAACTTATATATACTATGTTAATTTTCGTAAATTTCTGTCGTACCATAAACACGTGATTACATGATTTTTTCTCCCCACCTTTTCTGTTGTGATGCTCTGTTAGTGATATCGAACTCTTTTATTAGTGTTGGAAATGAAACAAATAAGGAAAATATTTGTAATACAATCGGAGAAACTTTAAATTGGTAAGTTAACGTGGATTTGCAAATAATAATTGTAAATATCTCATTCGATTTCAACAGCCAGAATCATTTTACGGAACGTATTGAATGAAACTTTGTTAGAGAAATATTTCCTGCTTCATTAACTCAACTCTGAGTTTGTAACTCTGTATTTGTACCGTACCCGAATGTACTCGAGTCTGAAGCAATGATACACTCAGGGTCGAAATTCTTTTACCGAAACCCTGCGACGATGTTATAGATGATCCGTTATCATCCACTTCGTTGACTCCCCTGAATTTCAGACGGCTCGTGAATCAGTCACTGAAGAGCTTCTGAGTGCTGCGGCATTTGGGCTTCGAAACATCTTCCCTTTAATTCTTTTTTTTTTCTCCGGGGAAAGGATCTTCCATTTTGAAGTAGTTTTCTCTTCGTGGAAATTGGATAAAAGTATGTCATAGCCTCCGCACCTAAATTTATTTATCAGGGGTTCCTTGTCTTTGTCGTTTTTGTGACAGAGTTTATTATCTTACGAGAAGTAAATTCAACGGTTAAATGATTTTGTTCGATTCGTTATATAGAAATACGTTGAACTCGATTCTTACAGTCTCTGGGTATTTTAACGTTTAACTACTTACCTTTATGATATTTACGAATTGTCTCTTAAAAACTGCCCGTACCGAGTTAGCCGTAGACCGTTTATAATATTAGAAGCATATCTATATATTTACACTATTTATTAGCAATCCTACCAATATTAAAATAATATAAGCGATTTTAATTTGCCCCAGATTCTTTACATTTTCATTTCGTACAATGTCAGTATTTTATCGAGTATCAATACCCAATAAAAAAAACATATATTTATTGAAAATGAACGACAATTTTCCTAGAACGCTGAACTTCAATTAATAAAGACGACCGATTGTTTGTATGAATAAAATAAATCTTTTCTCGGTATACCTGGTAGAATTTTTCTATTCTTGCTATTTAACGAAATAATTAAAATGCATCTCTGTACATTATATTAAAAATGTTCTTATATTAACGATTTAGAATGGCAGATCATTTACAAATGACTAGGAGATATAATATTTGAATACATTCACACACGTATTTAACGTATGAGCACTTAAAACATTTAATATCACATTAAAATTTACGATGCATAAAATATTCATCATATTAGCTTAAATATTAGCTAAAATAGAATAATACTACCATCAAGTACTACAGTTTGTTGTAATTTATTTGAAACAATCGTTAAAAATTGGAAAGAGCTTAAAAAATGAAACTAAATTCATCTCGTATAATATAATATGCGAAATTAGGTAATAGCAAGTTTCAGAGTATCATTTGACGACATTAAGATGAAAATTGCTATATATTTCAGGGAACCAAATTATCGCGATAGGATAATTAATGCTCCTAGTAACAGGAGTCTATATTCAACAATCTCTTAAAATCTGTTTACAAATGCACTCAATACATCATACACATACATACTCACGTCAAGTTCGATTCGCTTAATCTCAGAAAATTAGTGTCAATTCTAGAAACGAAGGATTTATTAAGAGTTAATTCTAAGCCACATACTCTCGCGATAAAATAAAACTGTGACTCTAATACTAATGAGGATATTTGGATATGAATCAATTCAAATTTAACCTTTGTTGGAAGGATGTTTGCGGGAATTGATGAAAGACTAATAAGGTGCGTGCAAACACGAGGAAGAGATGGGCTCATCGGGATGGATATTATCGCATCGGCGGACCATTTTATACGGATCTTTCTCCAAAAGAAGGCTTGAACGAGAAACAATTGTGAAGCATCCGGTTCTTTCAAGCACATACGCACTTAGTAAGAGTAGAATTGGATGTGGCCCAAGGGGCATTTGCCCCTACTGGTGCGGCCGAACAAAGAGGGATATTTCAGAGTTGTTACTATAATAGGATCTCGTTTTATCATCAATACGACTTCGGAATGGGTTTATGTGTTATTATTGAGGCCCTCGAACCTATTTTAAGGGTGTTCATTGTTTACTTTACCCAGAGTTCTTACTTCGAAGGACGTTCACCTTGCGAAAATCACAACTCGTAGTTTACTTAACAACACGTAATTTTCACTTTTGACTGATTTTCAGTGTTTACAACGTTTAAGCTCGACAACTCCTTTTCTTTTTGTCGAGTTGAGTCAGAACTGTACAAATAGAGTGGAGAACTCTTCTGTAGTCAATTCGGAAGAGTTCTTCATTATTTTACGATTTACAGAAGACTGGAAAGTGTTCGAAAACACAACAGGACAAGTAGGGAACGCGTATGATATTAAAATTACAAGTTTTAAATTTATTAATATCACTCATTTTAAATGTAACGGGTTTGAAGTGATATTGTATGTAATAATAATTATTAACTATTATAACGTCATGAAGTAATCTTACAGAGCTTCATGAGTTTAAGGGAAAAATGGTGATTTGGTACGAACTTCATGAATGATAAATTTTCAATTTAGAGAATCTAAGATTCAATTTACCATGGAGTGAAATTCATTAGACGTCAATGACAACGAATTTAATATTTTACTGGATATGTATTCCCAAAAGATTTTTAACAGAGCTAAAAAATGCTATGATGCTATTTCTAATCGATTATTTATTTAATCCAAAAATTTAATCCTTTAGAATGATGAAATTAATACGAACAGGCCAAACTTTATGGAAAGCCAATACATAATTTGGGAGATTTAGTAATTTTCCACTGATTTTTATTTTAACGACCGGTTTCGTAAGGGCCTGAAGATGTAAGAACTTCTTTCTAAACCGGTCGTTCTCAAATTATCTTTTTAATAATATCATATTTGCCATTTCCCGTTTAAAATATTTTTTAATTCGAAGATTATTATTTCTCAGTTGATTTTTGGTATTCAAAGCAGCAAGAATTATACAATATGAATATAGATGGAAATTCTCTAATATCTACATCTTTCAATGAGTACTGTAGAAGTAAAAAGATATTTAGGAAAAGACACAGAAACATTGTTAAAATTCAAGTATTGCTTCTTATTTCCCATGTGATACAGCTTTAAAAAGATCCCTGAAACTTTGCGCTACAATAAAGTTGAAAAACTACTCGATAAAGGTTGATGGGTGATAAATTGAAATACCTTGAACTTTGAGTTATTTGGCATCGACAAAAACTTTGGTAATAAAGTGCACTCTGTACTTTTCTTCTCACTATTTTCGGCTAAGAATTCTTCTCATGATTTTGCTCGTATGTTATCCGCATTACTTTTTGCGTGAAATGTGCCTCACTTTCCCATTGTACCCCTGGCTTGATTACTAATGCCGAACAAATGTAGACTAGTTCTTGTTGTATATAGGATCTTGCTGTGTGTATTCCCATCTCTTTTCACATTCCCTCTTTCTGCAGTCTTGTGTTCTGTGCAATTTTCCCTTCTTTTTTAGGTTTAAGAATCCCGCCGAGATATTTAAAATTTATGGCCCCGTATATATAAAAAAATCTTATCTCTCTCTATTTTGTGTTTGTTTTTTATGTATAAAATTCTGAGCATAAGAATTGTGTATTTTGGCAGAATTATATCTTCCTCTTTGATGCTAGATTCATCGTACTATTACCTAAATTTGTTTTCTTCTGGTGGATCTTTCGTGAGGGGAAATTTAATTCGTGTTAGGTAAAGGTCAGAATCAATGTTTGTACCTCTACGAATTCACGAGTCTATCTTTACACAGAGTATGGTTTATCTGGAATTTGCCGATCACTTGTGTAGGTAATTTTTATGTTTTCTGTTTTTGTATGAACTTTCTCAGTCATTCTGACGTGAGGGTTAATCTCTTAGCCTACCTCGATTAGATTATCAGCGATTTTGTGACCAAGGAATTTACTCGATGTTTCGTAGGATTTTTCACTGCCAATTCATCCTTTAAAATCACTCATTAAAATTTTGTTGTAATTCTTTGGTTCCATCACCATCAATTTCTCTTATATTTTTCAAAATTTTCTGATTTTTTTTCTCCTTTTGTAGTAGGTAGGGTACATTTGTATGGGATGTGTATATATATATATATATATATATATATATATGATTTGATATTATAAGAACCAAAAGCTTTATATTCTGCACGTTAGAAGGATTTACACAAAGTTCATGAAGTAAATATTGATGATTTCCTACCGAAATTTAGCTGCAGCAGTATTTCCACAGCTTTAAAGCTGCAAAATTCATAAAACTTTAGGTGTGTACTTTTCTCGTTAAACTTCTGACGGTTGTTTTACCAAAAAAATCACCGGAACTGAAAAGTAAATAGCAAGAAATTTGTTTAAAATTCAATGGAAATGGAATTTGTCAACTGTTAGTTCTTATTCGTAAAATATTTTCTATTCTTTTTTCGTTGTTTCCACTGTTTTGTCCGAGTAAACTTTCCAGTTCATTTCGTACACACTATACCGTAAGGAGTGGAACTTATTTTCTTCTTCGAATTGCCGATCTGGGATTTAAAGAGGAGAGGTTGTTTACAGATATCATATGGATACGTAAATAAATTAATTAAATTTCACTTTGTCTGTATCACTTTCGATACATGATATTTGATTTATATTATAATTTCATATTAAAGTGGTCTCTGAATATATGTAGTTTATTTTTATTCGACAGAAAGTTCTATCGCCATTCATTGCATAATCAATAAAATTGTTTCACGTAAATTTAAGTTAAAAATTGTACATCGACAGCATGTACATACTCGTAGTTATAGTGCGTAATGGGATAAATATCTGAGAGGTCTTATTGTTAGATAATTACCAGAAGCTATCTATTTATCACCCAAGAAGAGCTACCGAGCCTTTAGTTCACGAATTTTGACCCTTTGGCTGCTCAAAATTATTGCTGTTTCGAAAGGGTCTATACAAGGTTGAGCCGCTGTTAATATATTTTATGAAGTTAGAGGATGAATGCAGAAACGTAGCTCCTAATTGGAGGTGTTTCGAGTAGCAGTGGGTTACATCACAATGCCATGCGGTCAAGCGGTACGTGATTCTCCCTGTATATATCTGCTTTAAGTACGTAGACGGGACTTGATAACACCGTATCGGTATGGAGTCTCGAGTAATATGTGAGATCAGAAAACAATCCTAAAGATTGTGTATCTACGCAACGGTAAATCTGCCAATGGATTCACTGCGTACTCTCTCCTGGCAATTTGCTCGTTTAATTTAAACTCTCTAAAAAATTAGATGTTTGCTTTCTTCTTCTTATTTTGAAATATTTCCCAAGTTGATAAGTTGGAAAACGAGTGATGCATTTTTGAATAGATATTTGGATGTGGTAGAACGGGCTAAGTTATGAGTCGCTTACGAAATACATATATATAAATATAATGTCTATATAAATTTAATATCTATATATACTCATTATCAGCATCATTTTCCTAGTGTTTTTGTTTCACCTTTTTACTCAGTTTTGTAGGGAAAATTGGATTCTTTTATATCTAATACCGAAATCCACTTCTAAGCACACCAAGTTTAATTATAAACTGTTCGTAATTTAAATGATAATCACATCTAGGATTAGTTATAAAATTAGCATTATTTATTTCGTAGACATTTGAAAAGAATGCTTTACACATGAAACATAATTCACCTAAGAATTCTTTTTGTGTATATTTATTAAAGAGACTCTCTATAAATCCATTGTAAACTTATTCGTCCGTTATTTCATGGAAAATTTGGTGATACGATATTTATGGGATGAAATTCTTCGTATCGAGAGATGAATTTTAACACAATTTGAATGATCATACTCTTATATCTTCAAGATTTTCCTTACAATCACAGTGTACCGTCCAACTTGGTGCTATTTAATCTTCCAGTTTGATAAAAGTCCCGGTTCAACTTTTAATGAGTTAGAACTTAAAGGTTTGCTGAGTGTGAAAATCGGAAAATATCGGAGAATCACGTGGTGTTTAAATGAATCAATAATTACGTGGTGAAACAGAGTGTATTTAAAAATAATACCTATCAGTCAAGATTTATCCAACGTATTTTGTTTCAGAGAGTATCTGAAAACTAGGTAACTCGTAACTTATCACATAAACATGCAACATTCATGGATAGAGCAAAACATTCTTATTTTCTGAAATGAAGTTCTACATTCAGGGTTGATAAAAATATTTCGCATGTAATTGGAGTGTAACTATGTTTGAAGTATTTGTGTGAAGTGTCGAATTTGGTAACTTCTTGCTCTAGTTTCTATCCTAAAATATCCTGAACTCGTACATTCGACGCGTGTTTATTTCTGGAAGTATACCATACCTTAGCTTTTGATGCAAACTTTAACGTTACATTCAACCTATATTCTATAAGATGCACATTTTCAGTGGTATGATAATGAAGAATTCCTAAATCAAATTTCCATAACTGATTTCATACTAACTCCTCAGTTATGAGTCCACATCTTCTGAGAAGGGTCCATAGAGGAAAATCAGTTTTCTTTATCCGGAAAAATGAAAAAAAGAAGTCGAGAAGTTCTAAGGAGAATTGCAAATCAAACAACCATCGTTAAAGAATGAAATTTCCTTGAAAGGATTTCCTCAGCTTTTCCAAGAAACAAACCATTTATAGAAAATCGATCCATCTTAATGTCAAATTTCAGTTTCGACATTAATATGGATTCTTACATTTCACATGTTTCCTTAAGAACTCCTTCAGAATCTTCGTGTAAACTGATACCGCGAAACTTTTCAAATACCAAAACATGCCAAGTTTATTTATTAATTTGTTCATAAATTTTCGTCTTCGAAAGTATATCTCGCGAGGATTTGTTTCCGAAAAAATATCTTGTTAATATTACGTGCGGTAGCTCACCTTTGATTTCCATTGGCATCTTCAATTCTCTCAAATATGAAGCAAGGCAATGAGCTCTTCCTCTCAAAGTGTTGCTTGACATTTATGTTACAAATTACCTAAACAGGAAATGCTTTCCGGAACACGTTCACCAACGTGTGAGGCACTGCTAAACATCGTGATTCTCTTGTTATATTCTATATACTCATCCAGTAACGATGTTTTCCTCTAAGTCGTCCAATTACCTTTCCCATTGCGAAGCATTGCTGTGATTTCACATGATATTCTTCTTCACATCATTCCATTTTTCTCATTGAATCATTATTTCCATCACAACACTTTGCCTGCTTCAGGGAAGTTTATTCTTTAAGAAGTTTCTAACGGGATCCTTGCCGTGAATACGCTCAAAGAAACATGGAAAAATAATATCAATCCGGTGACGACTGCATCGTAAAGTAAAGTGCTTATTCTTTCGAGAATGAATGAAGATTAGTAACATAAAACCGGTATTTACTCATCACAATACATGAAACTCACAGATGATTAAACATTAGCAAGACTAAGAACTATTTCAGGCAGCAAAAAAATACGGGTAAAAGATAAAAATTGAGTAAGTTACACTATGAAATTAGCTGTTGGACTTTTAGAGACGGATACGTTAAAGATTTGCTTCAAAGGTGAACTGGGCAAGTTAAAGACGCGAGCCGTGAAAGGAAGATTCATGAAGTCTGACGTAAGAATAAACAAGATGGGAAGGGACAGAAAATCATTACTGATACAGCAGGCACACAAAAGATGCAAAAAACAATAATTACGAAAAGAATAGATAGGTAATATGTCGAAATAATGGAAATTACCTAATTCAAGATATTTGTAGCAGAGTAACCTTAAAACGTATCACTTGAGTTGTCAGCTCTATATAGTATAGCTAAGTTTTTCAATACTGCCATACGACTAAACTCGTAAAATCGTACAAAGTTTGTATATGGTGAAAAATACTGATTTGGGTTGAAAAGTTAGAAGTAAGTAATAGAATTCTAAAGAAGAAAAATCCCTCTACAGTGTGTATATAATTATTTATCCATGCAATTGTACCTTCTAGCTGGGTGGATATGTTGCAAGAGAAAGTATTACTAAATATTTTTCCCTTGACATTTGAAGAAGGGAAAGAAAAAAGTTTCAAAAACACACGATAACATTTACGTTCGCTTTAGGCATTTATTATTAACGTATTGTATACATCGAAGGTTCAACGCGTCAAAAACAAACATGGTATGAACTCCTCTAGGGTCAGCACTCAGGTGGCTTTGGATGAACATAAAGTGACCAGCGATTCAATGACCAACTCTACCTTATTCCGTAGGGATCTTGAGTGAAATTGGGCCTTTATTTATATCCCCATATCAGTCTAGCTCTTAGCAGTATAAACGTTAGAGGCTTAGAAGTCATTTAAACTTGCCTGAATTCGCTATTCGTTAGGCAAGCTTCAAATATTTCAGTACAAACTGCTAATGTTGTAGTGGAACAATTAATTATTCATTTTTCATTTAATTAAAGATTATATTAATAATTAATCGTTCATTTAATGTATTAGAGAATTACCCAAGATTGTAAACAGAAGATTTACTTCTTAAATTGTATAATTGACCTTAAATAAGGGGTTAATACACACTTAATTGCTTTCCAAATTGAAAAACCTCCTTACAGTATATTTGTAGATTTTTGAAGCTTGAGATGTTTTGAAGGAGACAAGATTAGGAATACCCTTTGATTGGATCCATGTTATGAAATTGTCTACATAAATCTGAAATTTCATACTCACAGTTTTTCTTTTACATCTACTGATGAAGATGCAGATAAAAACTGGATTACGATCAATCTTTCGATATGAGGTTCTTATATTTCCCTATCCGATCCATTCATTCACACGAAAAATGTGTTTCTCAAAAGCAAACATCTCCTCTTTCTCAGCTGATTTTTAAAGGCCGTAAACTTTAACTTAAATTCAGAGCACGATGTGAAAAACATTGATGTAAATGCAGATAAATACATAGCAAAATAAATGCGGTAATCAATCGATGATATTACTCTAAAATCTTTAAAGGCTTCATTTCATTTTACGATTGGTTAGCTGAGGGACAGTATAATAATTCATTGAAATCAAACTTTAAGGGGACTAAACCGAAATTATGCGTAGATATCGAATTATTTTTGTATCTCTAATTCCCATTTCGAATTTCACAAAGAGCATCCAATGCATTCTCTTGGCCGATGGCTGATCTAAATCTTAGCTCATATCTGTTTTGATTTCCACAAAATTTTACTCTTATCTATCGTGTCTTTACGCTTTGATTTACAATTGCATTATCATTTATTACCTTCTTTTCAAAGTAGGTTTCATAATAGGCAATACATGTATTTAGGGGTTTGTATTACTACGATACGTGAGGTATAAAAGAAGCCTTATAAAATATACATAAATATATCTTGAATCTACGTCCCTGGTTCATTACGTTCGTGTATAGTGCAAGAGAACCGGCAAAGAAAATTCGGTGAATTATTAAAACGACTTGTCTATGCATCTAATTCCCGAATTTCCTTTTAGTGTCAGAACGGCCTATGGAACAGGGAGCGCGCATAATATCGTAGACATACTCCAAGGAGCTGCTCTCTCTTGAAAATTTACTATGTCGTCCAAATATTCAATAGTGGTAAGGTTTCGAGCAAGGTGAGGCCTACTCCAGCGAGTGATGATATTGAACTCTTTTTCCACTCTTACTGTAGACCCTTGCGACAAAGCAGTCTTTTCAACACCCGCCCGCATATGCTTCGGATGTAGATACGCCAAATTCAGCTGTTCTTTGGGGTAATTTATGAATTAAACTTAAATAATTCTTTCCCAGGGTGAGAGTAAGAGTAGTTAATATTATAATAGATATTCTCTCAAGTAAGTCTTTCTGTAGTAAAACGTTTCAATTTAGCTCGAGTTCAAATAATTGTAATCCAATTAATTTAAAAGAGTTCATCTATTTTATTGCTTTTTATTTTTATGTTAACGATAGTTTCATTAGCAATTCACCTAAATTTATTCTTATTCACCTCCATTTTGTTTTCATTTCAAAGGACACCTTTATTCAAGGCGTTAATATGAAGTAATAAGACTAATGGTCCCATAACGCTACCGTGGGGAATATCCAAGGTCACCCTAGTAACGTTGAACCTATTTCCGTACGATAAAACTATTTTTTATCTTTGTTATAAGTAACGATTGTATTAAATACACCATTTTCATCGGTTTAATTCGAGACTCGAATTCTTTCTGGACAGTCTCCATTTCCGAGACAGTTTAAATCAATTATACGAGAATAATCGTCATTGTAGTGGATGAAAACATGGAAAAGGCCGTTCCACATGGTGTTCAATCTTTTTAAATTCTTTCATACGATTTCTCCCACGGATTCCACCTGTTTGTCGGAAAGGAAAATCGATGTATAGAACGAACTGCTCTGAGAAAATCTAAACCCGCCCCATCAATTTCTCTACGGGCATTGGATACGGCTGCTCTATTAATTTCCTCTGACGCGTACTTTGTCCACGAGATGCCCATAAGTTGCTCCAAGCGTCCATCTCTACCAATAACGCCATGCTCGTGTGCCATTAACGGTATCATAAAATGATTTTATTCCTCCGATACACGGAAATCTTCGTCGATGTTTCACTATTTTTATATCGAACATCAAACCTACTACAATTCTTCTACTTCATTTGCACCCTCAATTCAAATAGCTATAAGTACTTTTATCACGAGTTTCTTCGTCTGCGTATTTTTATGTGACATTTATTGGATTAGAAATCGGACGTGTGGAGTTTATAGTTTATACATGTATTTCTCTTTTTGGTAGTTACGCTAGATTGCGCTAGATTCCTGAGCGTAGACAAATGAGTTTCGAGACCGGAAGTGGAAAAAATTTTGCGAGATTATTTCGGTAACGGATAGCTGTTATTGATCTCTTTTCCAAATCGCGTTAGAAGCTTAAATTACGTGAATATTCGGGACTTGGGTGCATTTATACCCCCGCAATTAACAATTCACTCATGACCAGAACTTCGTTTCCTTCAGATGATGGTTCTTATTCAGTTTTACGGATGATTTATTTAATATACAGAGAAAAAATAGGATTTACAACTTTTACGTACGTCTTAAAATGATAGAAACATCGATTTTCTCTATCGATAGTCGTATTGTTGGATTGATTCGAGTTAGAAGAAGGAAGGATGAATAAGAAATGCGGCTGAAGTACAAATTCATAAGCACTCCTCGGACGAATGATATTTTAAACGGAATGAAAGAAAAGGTAGGCGTTCTATGAAATAGTGAATGGATTATAAAGGCGTTCGATGAATAATGGAGTGAACGTCTCTCTCCAGTCACCGAGATGGGAGAATTCGATGAAGGAATAAGGAAAAAAAATACTCTGCTCTCGGTAAAATATCGGAGTAGCCGATTGGAAATTCGAAGAGATATAATTAAATCCGATGAATGGTGATTTTGCATAGATCAAACGGAATATGTATTTCAGAGACTCATTCTTCATTTATCGTTTTTGATTTTAGAAGAGTATACCATCTACTGCTGCAACGGTCATTTTATACAACGTACGCAACATATAATGTATATTAAGTCTTTACAATTCAAATGTTGAATACAGTGTATAAAAGTCCTATTCATAAACCAAATATATCACAGTGGTAATAGAAGTGATTTTAATGTATTGACGATATATATTTCCAAATTCAACAATTATTTTTATATTATTGTTTATTATTATTATTATATATATTTGGAATACAGGCTTATAACCATTATTTAATTCCATTACGAATTGCATTATGCTTATCTTATGAAAGTTTATTTAATTATTTTATTGTACATACGTATTTACATATTCGTCTTATTTGCTTACTCGTTACGTTCGTGAAGACTAGATTATTATGTGTTCCATAATTTTTAATGCTAGATGTATTCTCGCTCATTCGTATACTATCCACAATACTTACTGGTAAAATAACCTTCTCTTAAGTTTATTCTTTTATTAAATCTTGCTTTACTTTCGCCTCGAAGAAAATGCTTTGGAGCTTTAGAGAATTTCACGATCGCTCAGAGATCTGTATATTTCTCAGGCCAGGTATCTTCATTTCTGTTCCTGAAAAAAAAAATTCTCAAGAAAAAGCTTATTTTGCTATGGTATCCCCCAATAAAAACGCAGAAAGCTGTACACTCGGTTACAGTTGGGTTTCTTCGGAAGGAAAACGGGCAATATTTGGTTTTCTCAGTGTGTCGTCTTCTCCTACAGCCAGCATCATCTTCTCAGGAAGCCTAGCGACCAAATAAAGACATATTTATCCCATCTGACTCAGGAGACGAAGAATCCTCATCTTCCTTTATGCTTCTCCCTCAACGTTCGTGTCATGAGTAGATTATATCTCCCTGGTAGGCTCAAGAAGAGAAGGGCGTGGTTACTGAGGCAACAGGTTTCGAGTTATTTGTGCCATGAATTAACTGCCGTTGGGCTATTTTACGTAAAAATGGGATTTTGCTGAGGATACAGGATATATCGGCTACAATATTGAATATCCAGCGCAAATTCAACGCAATAAAAAAGGTTTATAAAGATCGTATATCTAAAAATTAGTTCATAAAATTTCAATTGTACTGGAATTGGTCTTTCGACTATTTATCAACTTTAGAGATGTTACATACGCGTGCCAAAAATTTATTGTGGTTTCATGAAAAAGTTTTGGTAATACGATATTATGTGTTAAAGAAATATCTTCAGTTTGGAGAGATTTTCTTTGAAGGATATCTGTTCAAGTGGTGTGAATGTTTCCTTAGATTTTCTACTTGGGGCGTATGAAATTATTTCCTGACTTAGAATTTTATGATCTTCTATGTGAATTAGCTAAATTTTTGAAAACCAGCCTCTTAAATCCTCTTCTAACTTGAAGATTTAAGAGTTCCATATGTTTCAGTTGTAAAATTAAAAAATTAATGCCTTTAAAACTATAATTATGAAAGGCTCCTTAATTTTTTTGTGATTAGTTCTAGTGAAAAGGTGGAAGATCAAAAAATACCAGTCATTATGAAAATATACTGAAGAGTACTTTGTAGAGGGAACACTTTCTTGGCTATAAATTGATTTCACATCCGTCTAGATCGATTGAAACTATGACTTAATTCTATACTTTATGAAACCTCTAATAACCAGAACAACTCCTCTTAAATCTAATCATTTAACGATGAATTGGTTGTTTAATATTTGATTTGAAGCAAAATTCTCCCTGAATTGCTTAATCCCTCATTTTATCCTATAGACGAATTCATTCCCCTTAATTCTAATCCAATCTAGTATAATACATGCTCTCATTCGCTCACAGGGAACTAAGCAAAAGAATCTTTCATCTTCCAAATGATTTTGAACGGTTTCAAACTTATCCGGGCACCAGAGTGTTGGTAAACAAAAGTAAAGCAAATAACCTCTTTTGTTCATCACTTTCTGAGCTTGGCACCGGATTCCTGGAAGCGGGCGATTCCCTCAGCGGGCAAAACTTTCCCCGCTTCAAAGCAGACCAAATATTAAAACGATCCACAGATTTAGCTGAATTTTCCTCCTCGCCGATAGTTTGTTCCTTTCCGGAGTCCTTCCATGTGCTTCTTTAATTGTTCTCACGATTCCGGCTGAAACTGACGAGGAAGAGATGGAAAGTGAAATCGACGATTGTATTGATATACCGAGCAAAAAAGTTTGAATGAGACCAAATCCTCAGCTGGTATATCAAGGTTCTACTTTCGGAATTAACTTACGGATTTATTTTGGACTCCTAGTCATTTCCATGGCCATTCATTAAAACCGTCCGTGGATATTTTTGTACGTGTGGACAACCCTCGTTAGCAGCTCATGCATACGTATACACGTTGAGTTTCCCTTAATTATTTCGAAACTTACGCTTCGCTCTGTCATCCAGCGACTAATTCTCTTCATAAAACATCTTTTATCCTTGCCAAAAGTCCTCTCAGATTAACTCACTGCCTTATGTTACATCGCTTTAATCAATAAAGTTCCTTTTACCCACCCTTTAATACGGAGACAACAATCATACCAGCTAGAGAGAATTTTGCTCGATCTAATTCTCAAATAATTACTGTATCAGCTTCCCTTTTTATTCGTCAAATCCTGATAGCGTATGTTCCAGATTCCGTGGGGTAAATTTTACGTTTTTTTTTTAAATTTCTATCTATTCACTTTCATCGTTATTCAATTAAATGACACGCAATGCCAACATTTAATTCTACGTTCATTTATTAATATGTGATGGTAATTGGAATTGAGTACTTCAATAGTGGAATATTACATTCGTACTTAATTAATTGATCATTCACGATTGAGAATGGTTCACTCTTTTAAAAATCATTCTTTCGTAGCTAGTTCGATTATTTATTATTTGGCTTAGGTTAAATTGGGCACGTTTCCGTTTTCTAGTAATTCTCGAGTATCATTGGTCGAAATTCCTACATTTAACCAATCCAAATATTTTTGAATTTTCTCTTTTGGATTTACGCCATTGGTCCATCGATCCCATTTCATCGGAGTGAAGCCTCATCCCCTCAAGTGGGTGAAGCTGAGGAAAGAAGCCCCTATCCGTTACGGATGATGCTGGACGATGGACCTATGAAATGTGTCCTTTATTTTCTGCCCTTTGCATTGACATTTAGTCGTCTTTTAAAAATATCTTCAGCAAAGACGAATACCTCGGAAAAATTTTGTTAGATCCTATTTCTCTTTATGTGGGAAGCGTTTTGTTCAATTCAAAAAACAATTTTTACGTAGCTATTTCGTGAATTATCTGATCGAAAATTCTTTTGCTCCATTCAAATGAACTTTAATGTTACTAATATATGACATTAATAGTGTTTAACTATCAAAATTTAACATTCCGTGTAATAGATTGAGATCTGGCTCGTTTCCGATGCATCAAATCCTAAGATACCTTATGAATAAGGATTAAGAATTGCATTTTTGTTTGCATTCGATTTATAAAGTTCATGATATGATTTTATAAATCCAATAGTTCAAATTTACTCTGAAATTCAATGAAACTTTTGAATGTAGATTAGTTTGGTTGCAATTTTCAAGTATAATTCTGTTTATAATTTGAATTTATTGCTCATAAATATTGAAATAAATCTCCTATCGTTAATGATATTTGAAAATGAAATTAGTCCTATTCTTTTAAATAAATACTGGTTGTAATATATCTAAATGATAATTAACACTCCCATTTGTATTGTATTATAGTATTGTACAAACAGTTTAAAACTGAGCAAAATAATTAAAATTATAAGAACGAATTTATCTAACAATTTAACTTACATATCATAGACTTGAATCTTATCAGGAATTCCTGGAATTCTTCGAACTTATTTATACACGTATAACAATGGATGTTCAGTTCAGTTCATTACATGGGATTAATATGTTAAGGAAATGTAGAGTAATGATGAATTAAAAGTTCCAACTTTAAACCTACACTACTTTCGTGTAAACCTTCATTTGTGAACACCAATAATTGAGCATTTACAAATTATCTTTCTTTATGTAATGAAACATCCTAAATCTCCATCGCTAGGAAAACAAATTTTTTATCGAGCAATCCGCAGCACAGTGGTTAGTTCTAAATGACATACAGCGTAAACGCACCTTTATAGAAGCTGTAAATCAAAAGTATATACTGCTGAATGTTAGCAGGTGATGCTCTTATCAGTTCCCAGGGAGCTGACGTTCGATGCTCCGGCGATTACACAGATAACGCCTCTTCTTAAAACATTCTAACAAGAATGTACGTGACGCAGTATATTGAGGGAACGCTTGAATACCTTACAACATAGCTTTGAAAAAGAATAACATTGCAACCAACCTACGTTTCAAATAATATCATAAAGTTATACGTTTTGAGTAGCAACTTGTTTGTCTTCATAATCCAGTCGGTTCGCTAAGAAAAGTTTTGCGAAATCTTAAAAATGATTAACGGTAATTCTCGGAAATCCAATTAATGAGTTAATTAATTTTCTTTTTTGTTTTCACTCTCCATTTCCTTATTTTGAACTCGCTGCAAGATCAACCGAAATCTTAAAGAGTCGATTTATTTTTCCTAGAATATAATCAGGACGAAGTTTTTAGCGAATCTGCGAATTCTTTTTTTAAACTTAATAAATTTTCTTTTCTGAAGTTTTCAAACTTATACTGAGTCTATTTTCTCAATGTCTAGATATTTAATCGAGGACCTTTGACACGAAATAATGAAATTTCTTTTCAAAGAAGGTGTTTACGTTCTCATGTATTTTCAAATAGATTTCTTTATGAAGATTTAATGAATTTAAAGCTTGAGTTTCTGAATTTTATTGATCGAATAATAAGGTTTCTATTCAACAGCCGGATCGTGAAAATATTCATAGGATTAGGATAATTTCTTGTTCAGAAATATCATTAGCTTCACAAAGGCGATTTAATATTTGCGGTAATTACTGCGAATCACAAAAACTGATAATTATAAATGCTAGCAAAATCATAACTTGTATTTTGAAAGCAATGGTTTTCAAATTATAGTCAATAAAAAGAAAATAAATGTGTAAATCATAAAAAACTCATTATCGTTGGAAATAGTTTCCTTTCGGCTCTAGTTTTCAAATATTTGATAATGTTTACATTTTTGTTTGAATAGTGGATCTTCCTATATTCATTTATACAGACAGTTAATGAAAGATATTTAATAGAAATTCAGAAAAATTAATAAGTTATTGCATGATATTTTACTACTTCACATGATAAATAAAAAAAGTGAACCACATGCATAAAAATGGATATATTGAAAAAACAGAGAATAAAGTATGAATTGATATCTCAAAAATTAACTGAAATTTTAGTATAGACAGATAATACAATAGTAATTATAATGCAATGTGCTCCGAGGCATTCCAATATAGTAGAGAAAAAGAAATACTAAAATAATTTAGAGCAAGTACACGCATCGAAATAAATAATAAAAAAATAACCCAACATAATGCAAAGCTATAGAATAGAATAGTTTTCATTGAAAATTAGACGTGATAGGTTTTTAAAAAGATAAAACATAAAGTATATTGAACAAAAGGATGTTAAGTATTTGCAACAGAAAAATGGCGAAATAATTGTTCTTTAAATACTCGCAGAATGCTCAGAGTACACAGTGAGTTAGGAGTTTTATGAATTCAAGTATAGAATTTAGGAGCCGGAGAAAAAATTTTAAAAAATTTTCCATCTTGAAGTAGAATTAATTTTGTTATGAATCGAAAGAAATATTCTAAATTTGGCAGTAGAAATCAGTTAAAAGATTTCTGAACATCTGAATAATGTATACTGGAGTTATGTCACAAGGAATAATAGGAGACTTATCAAGTATGTAATAAGTCTGTTGCAGCCTTAAAGAAGCTTTTTCTCATGAAAATGAGAAAATATTTACATCTACTTTTTCCGCAAAGAACTCCTAAGAACAGTAAGCAAAACCATCACGTTATTCCCGGAATAAAATCTCACGTAAGACGCAGTTATTTCAATTTCTCTCTACTCCAGTTGTAATGACGAACTTCAGGTGTTAACACAATTTTCTCCGAAATATTTTACATTAAAAATTATCAGAGACGTGATATAATCGAGAGGTTCGCGTCTTCGGTTGAAAATGGTGTGTGAAACACGTTTGTTCCGTCTCATTTGTGAAGGAAAACTCAATTAAAATGCTCCATCGCCACAAAAGGTGAAGAATTTTTCTCGGGAAACATAATTAAAAGTAAATGACATAAATTAAACGCATTTAAGAAACCCCATTGCCGCAAATCTCACCAATTTCAGTAGCGGTAATTGGAAAAACCGTTCTTTTCGAATACGTCCGTCACTTGTTCGCTTTTTTTATTATTTTTTCTCGGCTCCCGACGAGACTCTCTCTTCGAATAATCAAATCAGCGAAGAAAGAATTATTTCAGATTGAATATCTTCTCGGATTTTCTTCTCTGATGTAGTTTGGGGGAGCAATTCGAAATTTTATTGTTCTGTCCGAAATTAAATGTCTCTCATCGTTATTCCTTACGATATTGAAGCTCCAAACAGATTGCACATGTATTCCCGTAATGCGATTTACTTTAAATTACTCGTAATTACTTTATCATTACGTTATAATCAATAGTTAATTTGTATCATTACCTGCGTTCACTCTGTAATTCAAAGCCATGTTTGTTACAAGTATAATATTACTTATGAATAACATATTATTCAATTATAATATGATTGTATTAATTAATTACATTACATAAATATTAATTATTAATGTGTCGTTTTTGTAGTAGGATTTCTTATGTATGTTTTTCGTGAAAAAAAATTTAAGTATACATACAATGACATTTATATGCTAAACAGTACATATTTGTTGGCTTTTTGGGTCATCGTTAATTTTTTGCGTTCTACATAGAAGGTGTAGTTAGATCGATTTATATTCGTTTGCTATTTCTCCAGAAACACTCGAATAATTTAATCTAGAATCGTTGAATCACTCGTATACAATGTTTGCAGCTATCCAAACTTGACGTGACACATTTGTTTGCCATACTCTTTCACTTCATTTAGCAATAGATACTTTAAAATAGGAATTTAGTCATTCTTTTATATCAAGAAAACAAATTATTAAATTTGTTAAGTCTAAATTTCTCTGGTTAAATCATCCCCTAAGGATTTTAATTTAGAGAGACATGTGGATTGATAATGGAGAAGCTCAGATATGAAAAATGTGGCATTAAGACGAGTTTTACCTTGCAAATATATTTTATAATATATAGCTATATATATTGTCATCATCAGCTATTTTCAATTCGACACTATATATAGGCCTCTCCAAGCATTTTCCAATAATCTCGTTTCTGAACTCCCTTTGATAAGTTACCCAGAAGCTCTTGATTATGTCTCTGTTCCATCTGCCCTTCAGTCTCCTCAATGGTATCCTCACATTATTTGGAATCCAGTTCAAATTTATTGACCTTCAATGGTATACGTATTTGTGTATGTATGTACATGTGTATGTGTATATATATATATGTATATAGAACCATAATAATTGATGATAATGATCAATTGTAATCTTATTAAAGTAGGGTAGGCTTCGTTCCTTATAAATCTTAAAGCGGTGGCTAACCCCCGAATGCTACGCCGTTGATTCCGCCTAAAGATCTTCCTACGGCTTGCTTTCCCTTGACCGTGGTTGCGGTCGGGATTTCGGAGTGAAAGACACGGTGCCCGGAGGTTAAATTCCCAATATCACTCTATATAATCCTGATCCTTTAATCATACCGTCTTTCATCGCCGTGGCCAATGAGATAGAACTCTGTAGGCTTCAGTGCGAAGAGAAAATCTGGTGCCATATACCTTGGCGAATGGAAAAGGCTTTGAGTTATCTTCGCTAAAAGAAGAACTTGCTTGAAATTGGAAGATTGGGTTATATCAAAAATATATAGCTGACTCAAAATTAATTCACAGTTGCAATTAACTAGGGTATGGGGTTTATCGGAAGATTGTTCTATCTTCAGATGTAAAACTTAGTGTCTCAGAATAGTGGATACGTAACGATTTAATAGGGAGCGAAATTTTTACGATCAACAGCTCTGTTTATTAGCGTCTCTTTAATGTGTTATAATTGACATAACCAAAAGGAAAATATGGACATATGGAAAGGACAAAGACAATATTTCCCTTATATATTTGTTTTGCATGTTTGCTATCACGAAAGGAGGATACATTTCGTAAAAGTAGAAGATTTTATCTTATTACTAATCTCATTTAATTTTTATTTTTATCTAGTTATTAATGCCTTATATAATTCTATTTATTTTTGAGTAACAATTTTCTCTATTGAACATACATTTTCTGTGATGATTTTTTGTAGAATTCCTAGTCATATTTGGTATTATGGGAAATATAGAAAAGTAAGAAATGTAATTCGAAGTACTGTTGCTTACAGCTCGTTTCCTTCTACCTGTGGGTAATTACTTTCTTCAACTTTGATCGTTATTAGCCTATAAATAAGAATATAAAATGAAACAAAATGAAGCAGATGGTGATAGATTGTATATTGTCTATTTAAAAGTCTTATAAGGATCAAAAGTATTCTATAATATCAATGAACTTTTACCATTGAGAGCGAAAGGAAAAGTTCCCTTATCTTTTATCGATAGTATGCATGACGGACACAAGAAGCTTCCAAGAGACGATCTATTCTGCAAGTGATTTCATTCCGAAATGAAAGCCCATCTCTGGGAGTGACTAGGGAAACGAAAAAGTGTTGGGATGAATGAAAAAAGGAAAGTTGGGGAATACTTTGACGGATTGAAATTGTGTCCTTGAAAGGTGGATGTTAGGACACGTGAAAGAGATCAACGTTACGTGAGAAGGGTAGGGAAAAAAAAGGAATATCTACATAAGGAAGGAGGATATCCAAACGAAGACGATATCCCGAAGAAAGGTAGTTTAGGTAGCGAGAGGATAAGTCAATAAGAGCCGCTAAGAGATTGATTTTTGTTAAGAGATTGTACCTGCATTTGATTTCATCAGTTATCATATTATATTTTAAAAAATAATGGAAAATTCGTCTTTATTATGGATGAGATAGGATTATGAATTCTTCTCTTACGTGAAACCTGCGTCATTATTATTAAAAAGAACGTTAGAAAAAGAATATATAGAGAGAAAGAATGAATGAGTTTATTAAGTTTAGGAAGGAGTTACTGTGTGATTTTTAAGATAGCTAAGTTATGATAGTTATGTTATGATAAGTCTCTGAAGCCTACAAGCAATGATTGCTCATTTTATATGTTCGAGAAAAATTATCTTCTAAAACTCCAATCTCTGCTCTCTTTAGTTTATTTCGCAGTTCATTTCAAACACGTGACTTTTAATTAATATCAACTCGTTTAAAACTTCGATCATAAGTATAATTTGCGGAGGAAAATAATCTTATAAATGACACGGATTAAATTTGATTTTCTTGATTAAGAACTGCATCAGTAATGAAACATTAAATTCTCTGCAATTCTGCATAATTTCTTGCTTCAGTTATCTGTAATGGATTTATAATGAAGTGATAGCTGTATGCACCGTTGAGTTGAAATGAACTAAAATTATTTATCGTTAAGAGAGAAATAATAGATTGAAATTCTGCTACATTTTTGTACATGTTTGCAATTTTAACGTTATAGTTGAAATATTTTGTAGTGATATTGGATTTCTCAATTTATCTCTCGCTGAATAACCCTCATAGTTATATTCTGTGGAAAAATATGATTACATCACACCCCCTCATAACGCCATCACCATGGGCAACAGAGCCCAAGATTGGTTTGTTCCTGTTGATACGTCTATCATATCCTTTTTCAGTCTCTCCGTTCCCTTATAATTCCAAACCTTTAACCGCCTATCACAATCCGAGCCAACCTTTCCTGGCTTTATCTCCCTCACTCTGTCATACGCTCCAGCGAATTCGCCTTTATAAACTCCCAACTTTCCTCCTTTGTTTTCTATTTGCTTATCTTTGAAGGACATTCATCAACTGGTATTTCCTGCACATTCACGTATTCTATTCTCCCAAAACCATCGCGATAGTATAAGATATGGTATCAGGTGAAAAAAGTGAAAAAAGCGACTCGAACCCAGGTCCCCTCAACACGTTGAAAAAAGCGACTCGAACCCAGGCCCCCTCAACACTAGATCACGTTTCTGTTAACATTTACTGTGTCTATACTTCTGTTTCACCTATATTCCAGGCGCACGAACCGAAAGAGTTGAATTAACACACCTTCCTTGACCTTGAAAATATGTGAGCGCTTTTCAGTTAATGTTTTTTAATGCGACCCTCGCATGAGAAACAGATGTCTTCTGAAATATTCCGCTCCGGAATTGAATCCCTTCTGTTGTGCGGATGAAAAGTTGCTCGATTCCAGCATTATTTAGTACCATATATGTTTGATGGATGACTATGCGGAGCGGGAAAGGTTCCGTCTGTTATTCTAACTTTGGGATGTTCATTTCCGAAAAATAGCGTTCACTTTTATATCCTTTTATAAAATATACAAGAGTTTATTTATTTCATACTGTAGTTGCCGTTTAGCTTTTATAACCCTCTTTATCTGCAGATAAGGTATAATATATGCTCCATTAATACTTAAAGAACAAGTTTTATTAAAACGTAATAGTTCCGTAAGTATCTTAAAAGTGAATACTTGTTTCTCTATTTCAATTTGATTTGTTTATAAATATCCAAATACTGCTATTAATTAAATTCATTCTGCACAAGCGTATAGCATAAGATCGTTGCATCATATAAAAGCTGAATATAATTACAACTTATTCTTCAGTGAGTAACTTAATTTGATAATGATTTTTATGATTCCTTATCTATGATAATGTTTGGTAATTTTCATCCTGACAGAATTTTCAGTACATTGCAAGATTGATTAAAAAGTTTAAGATAATATCGGACCAGGAGTAGTAATAATTGTACTTACATGTCGAAGAATCTTTTAATTTCACTAAACAACATCAAGTTTCATATGCTATGACCACTTTTTCATATTAAAATTCTATCGTAGGTGAAATAGGATTCGTTAACACCTATAAAATAGGTTTATCATATTTTTGGATTCATAGTATTAGGTCCTTGACTTTTGAATAAATCAAATTGACTAGGTTTAGCGTAATAACCACGTAACTCTACGAAGTTTTTCTCAAGTTCTCTTCTTAGGAAACAAAAACTTGAGAAGCACTTTCCTCGAAGAATAATATTTACCAATAACTTTGAAACTGGAAAATAGTCCCACGTAATTTTGAGCAAATTATGGCTGCAAAACATACTCTTTCCTCTAAAAAAATAACGCTAGGAGACTACTTTCTAGGATTAATCATTCTTATAACGAGTTTTAAACTCTTAACTTTTTTTTAGTTCTGGGGCGTTTGAAGCTAAAATTCCTCCACCTGTTGGAAGACTACGAAAATATACTCCCTCTTAAGGGAACGTTCTACTTTAGGCTGACATTCAAAAACTGGTAGGGAAAAATCTTTTGTTCTGACCCGAACTCAATCACCCCAAATAGTAAACATATAGAATGTATTGGAAATGCAATTTTGTCACTGCTAAAACGTTCTATCTCGATTTAAACGGAAAATGAGAATTATTAACTGATTAAAGACTTATTTCATCAAGACATTTAAAAATTGTTTTTAAAATTAATCTTTTAAAACACTGTCTTGTGAGATAAAGGTGATCCATGATAATTTTGGCTATAAATTTGGAAAAAATCAATAATTTTTATCCCTTGTAAATGAGTTTTTTCGTGGTTCTTAAAATTGTTTGAAAAATGACAAAGATAGGAAAATATACGCTTTATAAATGGAATTAGTAAACAGCGGGAGCTGTATATTCTTCATCAATAAAACTCTGCAAAATTAATGGAAAATTATATTCTTTGAATTTGAAACAAACTGGAAATATTGACAGAAAAGAAAAGAATCTGAAATTGATTACCGTCCATACGATACTGTTTTTACTCATTCCGTTATTCATGTACATTTCTGAAAATTTAATGATGAATTACTGCAAAAATTCGCTCTACCGCTGTAATGAATGATCCGGAACGTAATTCAAAACCTTCTCCAACATAAAACATAATTTATCGGTTCTGCGAATGTTATAGATTAATAAAATATCTAACGGCTACATGTAACTCACGTTTCATAGGGATGCTTAAAATCTCATGGTAACAGGATGAAGAAGTGTAACATATGATGACAGACTTTTCGCTCTAGTGAGTGGAATAATATCATGGTAGATTAAATCCAGATTTCAGGGGTTTTACCCTTGATTTGATGATGAAAAAATTAGAACCGCCAGAAAAAAATATTCATGAATGCCTCATAACTCTCAAGCATCAATTTTATCTGAATAAATGTTGTCGAAGGAAATTATATACGAAATAACAATATTGCATTTTTAAATTTTAATTTAATCCCACCCATTTTGTTTAAGCGATAATTGTCAGATAGCTCTTTCTGAATCCATTTTTAACCCCGTTCTCCTTGAACTGGGGATGTATAGGATACCGTTTATTTTGATTCATCGCGTACTTAATCTATTTATCTCTAGGAAACTACGAACTTATTATTTATTCATTTTATTTACGCCGCAATTTGGTTATCTCGACATGTGGCAGAGTTGGAAGGGGCATAACATATTATACAGCAGATTGCCTGGCATCCGCCCAAGGGCTGGTGGAAAACTTCTACAAAAACCTCCAGCAGGCAATACATTACATTATACAAGACATTACCATGCGCAAGATCATGCATATTGAGAACATATACATTACAAGGAACATAAGAGATTCGTACATTTACAGGGTTTGCTCTAAAATGTAATTGGGTGAAAATAGTAATAGTAAAGTCTTCGATAATAGAGAGTAGCTTTATCTGGATAGATCCATGTTATAGAGGAAATATTCAGGGGAATATTAATTATCTGTTATATTCTGCCGTCTAATATACGAAGTCCATTGCGTGCCGTTGTTAAGCATGGAATACCGGAGGGCTGAATTGATTGCATTCTTCTACCCCAGTCTCAGATTCCTAATATGTGTCATTGATTCATACCATCCATCACCTTGCCAGAGATGCGTGCTAAGAAGAGAGAATAGGGATTATAACATTTCACTCTCATCCTCTCATCTTTCCTTAGTAATTTAAGGTTAGCTCTTCCAGTTAATGTGTACTTAGACACGTATAATTTCGCGTAATTGGTAGGTATAGACTTAGAACTTTAAGTTCGTAATCAATTCACTTTTTTGTGAATTAATTGAATGTCTGTTGTTTGAAGTGTTTAAAAACTAATGATGTGTATTGTTTTTTCAAACGTTATTTTTTTATCTGTATATTATGTTTCTTATAAATTTATTTACACGAAATATATGAAACCAATATTTCTATAATATTACGTATTATTATTATACCAAATTATTTTTTATAATCACGTGTCCCTTATTTAAAAATAAAATAGGATTTTTTTCTTTAAAAATAGTAGTACAGTATTGATAGTTCCATTGTGATATTATTGTATACCCGTGCTTTTTCCAAGAATTTGACTCGTTGACGTAACCAATTAACAATACAAGTAACTCGTACCAGCGTTGCTGATATAAGCTGCTCTTTTGTATAAAAATGTTCCAAGAACTAAAATCTTCTCAGAATTTTATAAGTGAAATTATAAACTTCGCGATGAATATTCATTTCATGTTAATAATGAGAATCATCACAACATCGTAAATTCCTTAATTTATGAAAGAGAATTTCCAAAACTACCTCCTCACCTTTGATGTAAAATTTGTGCTGTGAACTTAATCAGCGGTAAAGGAATTATAAGCCATAAAAAAGGTGTTAAGATGTGCGCGATGATTAGTTTTCTTATAATTAATTCATTATTCATATAATTTAATTTTTATAATTGAATTTAACCTTTTTAAAAAAGTTTTCCAGCAATTTCAGTTACATTTTTATTTTATGTATATTGTATTAGGGGCAAGGAGATTGAGTTATATCGTGATAAAATACAAGCATCTATTTTTCATAGTTAATAACTATGATGCTGCAATACTAATAATAAAATAACATAAAACAGCAATACTCAAAATTTCATAATTTGTCCATACAAGGAGTGATACAAGTCAATCAAACTGGTGATTAAAGAACTGAATGTTTCATCAAAATTGTCGGTTAGGAAGTTACGCTATCATATATTGAGTTTATGGTAGGATTTTACCACAATAACATTCACATATAGTTTCCCAGATTTTATTCATTCTTTTGGTATACGACGAGAAATAAAATATTTTATCGTCACGCGGACTGAGTATGTCCCAAAGATACATGTAAAAATTCAGTTGATGTATAGAATGTTGTAGAACGTCGAATTCTCTCAAGTAAATGACTGTATAATTATAATAATAAATAATAAGTATAATTTTTTGTACTATTCCCATTAATTTTTTTCAGATTTTTTGCGCTGTTCTTATGTTATTGTTGTTAATATAAATAGATTAATGTTGGAGAATTAGTCCGTTAGAAATTATTTAACAATCAAAATACGAAGTTTACATTTAACGTAACATTAAAATTACAATAATATGTAAAAATTACAATATAACCATTTAAAAATATATTAAACATCGGAAAATACCGATGTTACAATAATATTACGAAGGTTAACACATAAAGTACAATTGTGGTCTATAGTCAGCTCTTAAGTTGGCAAAGAATCCTCAGATTTGAGAAAATTATTTCCGTTCGATAACTTTAAATGCCACCGAACAAACTTCCAGGAGAAGGAATTCTAATGCATTTGATTCAAAGGGGAGTTCATGCCAAGTGCATCACACCCACGGACTTAAGTAAGCTTCATATTGATTTATCCCTTTCCTCAACCGACCGTAGGCTGATATCTTAAAAGGTAGTTAGTTCATAGAGCATCGAAAACTTCATTTCGACACCCTCGGTGTCCATAAAAAATTACGGGCTGATTTCGAGGCGTAAATTGTCTTAAGGAGAGGAAAATGCGGTATAGCCGCGATGGGTTGCGTTAATAACATTAGCATATAAATGCCGCAGGAACGTGTATTTTGGAAGTATGCATCGAATCCAAAAGCATTCTTGCCTGTGGCTTCTTCATGCCTTTGAGATACGCCTAAGATGAGAACACTGTGAAAATTCCCGTACGTCGTTGCAAGAAGAGCGCGGGGTTTCCTTTAAGTTTAACGAAGTTCGAGAAGGAAATTTATTTCTCGCGTTGTATCATGTGTGCTGGGTTTTTTTTTTTGAGCATCAAGGGCCTATTCAGATATGCCGTATCGAATTTTTTTTGGGGAGGAACGATAAATTGTTCTCGGTAGTAATATTTTTAGCCAGAGAGAGTTTCGTTCTGGAATTTCTCTTGTGAGAAATGAAGTGTTTCAAATGTAAAATGAGCTATTTATTTTTTGTTTTCAGCATTATTTCAGTTCTACATACAGGAGTAATTGCCAATTGATGGCGAGAGAATAAATTAGAAACAGAAAATAAAAGAGATAGAATGATATTTCGGAGATGAACGTAAAGGTCACACGTTGCGAATTATTGATAAATAGTTACCGTACATTTCATTCGACATTCGACCAAGTTTACCGTTCAAATTCAAAGCATGTGATATCACAACATCACCCTGTATTATAAAGCGTATAAATTCTGTTTTTATGAGAATGATATTCTTATCTCTAGCTTTGGACTAAAGATGTGATTAAACAGTCTCCGAGTTCTATCTTTGTACATCGTAATTTTTTGTCATCATTTACTCTCGAGTTTTTACAAATCTCTCGAAATATATCATTTTGACTTTTTTTAAAAATTCGCTTTGGTTTTCCCTTGCCTCAGTGGCAGAATAGTAACCACACCATAAACCTCGTTTCTCAACTAACAGAATCTACATTAGTTGGTTTGAGTCTTGCTGGGTTGTAAATTTCTCTTCAAAGAACTTTGCTGATGATTTAGGATAATGAGAAAGGGTGGTTTAGCAATAGTAAAACTCACTCTAATGAAGATACATTTATTAACATCAAAGCCCTCTGTTAATGAAGCAAAACTCACTCTATATTCTTTCTCAAAACCTAGCATTTAATTAATCTCTAGGTCGAAGTATTTATTTATAGTATTTATTTATATAAGTATTTATTTATCCTACAGAAGCAAAATTTCTACAGTAGAAGTGTTTGCGTCAACGAGAATCACGTAATGGTTTAGCTTTGAGATACTATTACTCTTACAATTTAAATATTTCTCTCGTACTTATAATCCTTAAAGATTACGTCTTTTGTTTAATATCACCAATGGATCAACTTCAAATTGCATAGGAGCAGAAGAGACCGGGAAATTACTTTTCACGAATCGATTTATAGACTAATTTGATCGAAAGACTGTTCCGAATAAGAATTACGACTTTCTATTCTTAGCTGTCACAATCAGACGCTGTAATTGGGTGATTTGCGAACTCAATTCGTTCTAAAACAAGAGAAGAAGTAGTAACTGCTGTTTCTTTAGGAAATAATAGAAATTCATTGAAAGACCATTGAAGCACCAGATACTATAAGATGCATATAGAGCCGGATAATTATATCGCAGAGAATGCCCGGATAGCTTTAGACCGAATATCCAATATGATGGGAAGGAGATGTAGTTGAAGAAAACGGAGGCCGAAGACGTTCGGATGAATAATTGCCTTAAATCGGCAGAAATTGAGTCCATTAAAAGGGTTGAAGTGGAATTCGGAGGGCCGCTCAAAAACCCATCTTTAGGGTCAAACGCTTCGTCCTCTTTCGTTAAATGCTCAAATTGGACGAGATCGATGCATTTTATTGCGGAAGAGTAGAAAAAGCTGAGCGCGATTCTGCAAGCCGACGGAGAACGAATGTGGTCGAAAATTTCACTTCTGTTGTCGTAAAATTTAGCCTAGGAATCATATGTGGGCAGCTAATATACTGTTATTATCTATCAATATCTCGTAACCTATACGATTGGCGGTAAATAAAAGGGTACACGCATCAAGAAAATCGACTTGTATAATGTTTATATTATATCTTTTGTTGATTTAGGGTGCGTTTCCTTTTATATATACTTTAATATACTTTGATATACACGTCATTTATTCTTATTTGGTAATTGTATTGTTGTTATTTGTCTGAAGTTAATACGTAGTTACATCATTGTTTATTTGTATTCGTAGCATAGAAAGATAATGTAGGTCATTCTAGATCTATATTGAAATCTGTAATGGTTAGAAATATCATTTTACTTTTATTAATTTATATTTTGTACTTAAAATTATATTTCTGCTTTCTATTAGATAAGTCAATGTTTAATTATTTCTACGAGTATGCACTCTGAATTTTACTTATATTAGTTAACAAATTAATTTGCTTCAAATTTTAAAGCGTAGAAGAACCCGTAATGAAACTTCTTCTCATTATTATTAATTCAAACACCTCTTTGGAATAGAACTTTATCTTCATACCAAATATCAATACTAATGTTAAATAAACAGATAATTTTTAACTTACACAGTAATCAGTACTAATGGAAATTTTCTCCCGTCAGTCTTGGTGAAACTATATACTTAAAACACAAGCGTTTTTCTCAAGGTTACGGGTACTTCCACATATTGGGTAGTACTCTAATTAATAACTTGTAACTTGAGCTGAAATTGCTATTTTACAAGATATAGCACACTTCAGAAATGCATATTGATAAGTTCGCAACATCCATCTTATGGTATGATGCTTCATATTGTGTCGCATAGCAATGGCTTATTACTCGACCCTGTCACTTTGATGTAAGTCACATGCCGCTACGGTTTTTATCGTTGCCCTGGTTTGTTGTGGATTATCCTTTCAATTGCCTCACATTCTTCATCGGAAAAACTTGTCACTCATCAGATTCAAAGCCTTCCATAAATTTCCGAAGGAGTTTTTTTTAGATTCAGAACCTTCAATCACAAAGTGGAAGCGTTCCACTTAATGTTTCAGCTTTGCAGCAGTACCAAGTGGTTTTTTTAATGAAAAATAGATGAAATATTCCTTATGTACGCCTATAGTTTTACTTCTTTTTATGTGGGATTATTTCAATATCGGAAATAGGTATCTCTTTGAATAAAGTACGCACGAACTCTTTTATAAATATAGTGATAGAACTTCTATTAAAAATCTAACAACCCGAAGAATGTTTGTTGATATTATATTTAAAGTTACGTGTATGAATTTATCTTACGAAAATTGCAAACATGAAAGAGTCGTTAATATGCCTAATGTTTTAGTTCGGATGTCTTACAGGTTGCATAACCACGAAATAAGTTTAATGAAATCTCTGTATCAGTACTATGATAAATACGCATTATGATATTGACTGGATTATTTTACTATCAAAATCGCTTAAACAAAGACTTTATCATGATAATTTTAGAGGCCATTCATTACAATTCAAGCAGGAACTTTTGTCTCTTGTAAATCCGTAAATTTTACATTAAGCAAATCCGTAAGTTTCCTTTGACTGTAAAAATATTTCAAATAAAAAAATACATCACAGTAACTGTTCAGATTTCCGATCGTATAAGAATTCAGAATTCGACTAAAACTGTTCGACAAAAGGGATCGTAGTCAACTATAAGGGCACATCTTATACTCCTCCTTAGCCTTAGAGATTTTTTTCATTGCCAGGCTCTTTGGCATCTGATCAATAATTCAATGCTCTTTCAATCGGTTTTTTCATATCATTGGCTCCATCCACTACGCTGGGAGCTTATCTCACGGAATGTCTGACTCCTTTGATATCCGTCCCTACTCCATGTTAACGGAAAGATCGAGCTTTCTAAATGTATTACGGTATTCTGAAACGAAAAGGCTAAACTATCTAGGAAGTTCCTTGAATTCTCAATACTATATCAACTGGAATATAACTCAATGAAAGTATTGCGATTTAAATTTAGGATGTGAAGAATCGTATGAAACTGTCGTAAAGTAATAAAATATATAAAAAAATGTAATAAATTTAAAATAATGAAATAAATAAAAAGTTATAAAATAAATAAAAAAAATAAATTAAATAAATAATAAAATAAACAAAAAATAATAAATTAAATGTCAAATTTTATCGATCAAAAGCGTAGAAAATGTTATTAATTCAATTAGCAGTATTTGCAAATATATACACAATCCTGGTTTTGACAGAAAATCATTAAAATTATAATTCTTGTTTATCTACATTTGTATAAGTTAAAGCTGTCGTCTAAAAAATTAGGATTGAATTTAAAAAAAAAAACTTTGGTCTCCTCTATCCTTTAAGAAACTTTGTTTTTCTTCGAATAGCTTGTCAGTATTTTGTTCATACATATCGTTGAACGACTCTAAATAAAATTTCCAGCCGAGAAAGTATTATTTCCATCCCTTTCTTTTAGATATTGAATTTCTGATTAAGTTCGTGTCATTTTCGTTGTAGAGGACTCACCCAATTTTGTCGCCCGAGAGATATAACTGCTCTGTTTTCTGTGGACGGTATGAAAAGCAGCTTTTGGTCTGCTTGTCGTCTTCTGTACGTTAAAAGCCTTCGGCGGTAAAAGCATTAATGCGTAGTACACCTTGACTCGGACATGAAAGCGCTGTTAATAAGAGGGATCGTAAAAACTTGGGTGAAAAGAGAGATTTTCCCTGGTGCTTAACATTCTTTATTGACACTATCTAAAAATACGTCCTCTACTAGGAACTTTGCTCAGCTTACGGATCAAGAATCATTCTACGGTGAAAGTTATAACCCTTTTAATGGGCTAAGACTGAATATGAGGATGTATGAATCCGTATTTTCCACTAGCAGTGTTTGTGATATAATTTTTAGGGTTATACTTTCGCGTGTTTACCTAAATTGATTACAATGGTAGAATATTCCCTACAAAGAATTGTCAGAGAACTGAAGGATGATCTCTATACGAATACAATAATTTCAATCGAAATACATTTTTTCAATATGAATTACATATCTATTTATATAGATTTAATATTGTTTCGTATGATTGATATCGCTGAATTACGAAATGATTTGAAAATTTCAAGCCAATATACGCTCGGGATTAATCGATAGAATTTTTTAAGTTCAGTTCGGCTAGAGCGGGTGAACATGAACGGAAAACAAAACAGTTCATTTTAACGTCATATATTCAAATGGTATTTTTCTTTGAATTTATATTACATAAAATTTGGTGGAAATTTTAGAATGATTTCATGATTCCACCCAAAATTCCTTCGATATGTATCTAGATAACAATATTGCATTTACGTAAGATAATTATGTAATGATCTATGTAATTAGTTCTTAAAGCGAAAATAATTGAAAAACGATATTTTTAATTTACCATGCTCAATTCGAAAGAATTTTTATTATCAATACTCATTCAAAGCTGTAATTTCTAGAATCATGGAATGAAATTATATTGCAATATTATTCTTGAATCCTAAATTCCACTCATGGAAGCACAAGATGAACTAGCTGGAACATTATCGGTTATAAATATCTGTTTCAAATTTATCTCAATGATGAACTGATAGTTTACATATTATATCATTTTTTAAAGGTATTGCAAAAGAATAATTGGAGATCATTATTGTTTCCTCAGGTTCTTAAAGTTTAGTCTGGTGTATCTCAAGGTAGTATATTTTCTTTATATACATGTATACATTGCTAACTCTAGCGAGGACTATGTAACGATACTAACGTATTAACAATACGAATAAAGTATAGCATATCTGTGGTCAAAATTTAATTGTACTTGACATGTGATGCCTTTATTCCTGTTGTTAATAGTACATTATTTAAAGAGTCGAAGATTCGTACTTATTTGATGTCCTTGAAAGTCTGCCCCGAAAATCGGATTAAGGGCTGCTCGATAAATTTAGAGCAAGTGCGTAGTGTTAGTAGAGTACGTATTAGGTTATCGAGAAATGAGCACGTAAGACAAAGTTTACCGAGATAATTGAGGTACGGAGTAAGGGACTTACTTATCTAGTGGCTACTCCGTAGTTGCCTGCGGGCCATTCAACGTTGAAGGGTAACTCCGTTATTGATACACGTAATATGGGAACGTATAAAATCCATCTTTATATTAGCCATTTCGAATTGATTTATTGCGCGTAGTAAAAGAATAATTAGATCGAAGACATTTTAGTAGAGTAAAGGAATGGTGAAAACATCTTAATGCCATGAGTTCAGAAATGAAAAATGTGAAAATGACCGGGACTCGAACCCAGGTCCCCCCTAATTTTTGCTTTTTTTCTCTTCTGTTTAACCTTTGAGTAAAAACTTTCCTCCGGTCTTAACCGGGTCAACCCATCGAACAGCCCCAACGTTTTGGCTACTCCCTCTACGGACCCTGGAAGACCTCAGGGTATCCTTAAGAGAGAGGGCGGTGTTCAATGCTTTGACCCGCTTAGCGATCCGAGAAAAATTTCCTCTCACTTTTCAGTACGAAAACAAAAGTTCCTTTTATTCAGAGCGTGTCCTTGCCGGACATCAGTATTTTCTCTCACCCTGATGGAGTCCCATACTTCGGTAACGATGCTCGAGTGGGGAGCATCTTTTAGAACACAGCCTTTACTACCTCCTTTGTATTGATCGCGCGCTTTTTAATTGGCGGATGCGTGCCAAAGAAACATTATTCACCAACTCTCTCTTTCAACCTCCAGGCTCATTTTCTCGGATTTAAGACACGGGATGGAAGAGAGTTGGAACGTAAGGCTGCTATCAGAAAGTTTCGGTTTAAAGAAAACAAACGGATTAAGGATCCACGAGGTTTAGAGAATTTTGAGGGACTAAGTTTAGATTTCTTTTCAACCATATCGAACAAAGAATAATCTTCGCAACATTTGATTGCTAAGGTGGAATTATTTTGTGGCGTAGTGACCTCTCGCATTTTCGGACGATCCTATAGTCAGTTTATATTGATTTATTGGCCGAGACGAGTTTGGCAATGATAATCTTTTAAACTCAAGCCATTAATATCAATTCGAAGAACTGAACGATACTTTAAACGGCGGTGAAATTTTCGATTGATGGACCGAGGATGGAAGAAAGATCTGTTGAAGCGACGCGTAGAAAAATGCTTTAAGAACGGCATAAACATGTCTAGGAATGCTTAAGTTTTAAGTTGAGTTATAGTTCCTGGGAGTATGCCAAACCCTGATTATGAATTATGTAGGGTAAAGATTAAAATGCAGTAATTTATTCATAGTTTCATACATTTTTTCTCGTAAGTTTACAAATGTTATATCTGTTTTTCTAGTTCATCAAATCATCATTTTTCTTTCAAAACGTAAACAATTTTACTTTTTTTAGATTAATTTACACAAGTATTGCCTATATATTTCATTCAATTATGACTTTCATGGAAAATTTTGCTTGTATAGCGTTAGAATAAGAAAGATTATAGACAGGAAATGGCAAAAGTAAAAAGAATTACAAATGACGAAACTAGAACCATGGAAAAGTAGTTCGTAAAGTTCCTGATAAATACCTGAGGCATGTTTCCAAGTGAATTGAATTCTGAGAACAATCGAAAATTAACTTGTTTATTCTCGCGTAAGGTGTTGTTCGTCTAACTACGAAGTGTAACGGAATCGCTTGTTTTTTTTAGGCATCTCTCATTTTTTCAACAACTCAATTCTTGTATTTTTTAACTCCTTATTTTTCAATGAATGCGTGGTGGAAGGAAATACCGATAAGAAGGCCAGGGTCTCTCTTTTCTTTTTTCTTTTCATCTCGATAATTAATTCCGATATTCGCAGAAAGAGCTTCTTTTCAAAACTCTCGGACGCTTATTCAATTACAACTCAACCTTGCCAATGTATGGCGAGGTCGGTTTCTCGGAAATTTCCCCCATCCCCGTTTCTGCCCTTATTTTCCGATGCCCTTTGTCCGATTTCCATCAATCTGAAAATAACTTTCGCCCAAGGTTGATGTTCAATTTGGTTAGTTCGGCATATTTTACATATCGTTATAGGAATCTGAGTGTTGCTTCCATAACTCGTGGGTTCAAACAATAAATTTGTTTTTTTTAGCAGACTCAGGCCCATTATATAAACATACAGATGAAATGAAGACTTTTGGAACACAGACGAGTAAAGAATTCGGATCTCTATTGTGACAGTTTTTAATATAATTCGACCCTAACTAGTTCGCAATTTGTAAAGGAGATTTTTAGGAAAGATTTTATCGAACGCTGAAAATTCTATGAGATGAATTCCTTTTTGTGTAACTTTTTTTCTTTTCTAACTATACCAGTTATACCTTTCACCAGTCGAAATGAGATTTCAAGTTGTCTTATTAGCTCATACAAAGTGATTTCGGAAGAGATAAAAATACTTTTGTATGTTTCTTTTTGAAATGAATTCTAGATCATCAAAAGTTAAAAATAACTACGCTTAAGCTATCTTATATAAGGCACATTTATATAAATAAAACTATAATTGCGTTATGATGGTTTGCCAAATTATAGAATTTGACCAATGATAATAATTATAATTATAATTATTATATTAACTTATATTAACTTTCAACTCCGGTCGTATATTTTATATTATAGCGTATCTCTATGTAAAAATAATATTATAATCGAAAATTAACCGTGATATTTTTCCTCACTATATTTATATTTATGTAGATCTTCACTCAAAAGCTTTTTATTTTTACTTTTTTAAATATATGTGAAAGTTAAGTAAATTTACGTAAATTGAGGTAAGTAGTCTAGTCGAAGTAAATTATCATTTTCAACGAAATTTCTTTTGATTCGAAAAACGATACGTTTATACATGATGGATAGTTAAGAAAAAATATAAATTCAAGTTGTTTTAGTTAATTGATATTCACAAACTGATATTTTAGCAAAGTTACTAATTCTTTCTAAGCTTCGTAATGTTTTCTCGAAAATATTACGTATTCTAAGAATGAAACAGTCGAAGAATCACTCGTACGATACTGTATTAAATACAATTGATTCCAACAATATAACGATTATATATATATATATATATATATATATATATATATATATATATATATATATATATATATATATATATACACACATATATAATATACAATTTTATCGATTCCAACGATATATGCAGTGTATGGAACCCTTAGATAGGTGTTAGCAAATTAGAAAAGGTATAACGTAAAAGGTGAAGCGATACGTTCCATGAAAAATTGTTATGATATATCAGTAAGCGTAACTCAAAAGCTCAAGGACGCGGAATGGGAGATCGCTAGAATATAGAAGATCGACGCGAAGAATAAATTCAGGAAGAGCACGTTCCGGAAAGACGGTGGGGATATTATGCGCCATCCCCGCTACGGAGGCCGTTTGGATACAGCGAGTGAAATAAGAGAAACAGATGCCAAAACAAACAGATTTAAGAATTCGTTTTTCCCACCAACGGAGAAGGATCGATTAGGTCGTTGGAGTGGTGGTGTTTGCACCCCCTGCCACACTCCGAAATGTGGGTCGCAGGGTATCCGCATAGAGGAAGAAAAATAGACAAAGAACTTTAAATTTGTAGAGAAGCTTTTAAAAATTTTATTTCGTACAATGAATGCGAAATAAAACCTTGATTTAATGTATAACAATATAATCTTTTACCATGTCTCTCTTAACAATATCTTTTATATCAATTTTATTCTCTCAATTTATCTACTTATGACATATTTTTTTTTATTTTTAAACTCAAAATATAGTCTTCTCTTTAAAGATAAATATTTTGTGGACAAGAGACGAATTCTTTCTCTATTCTATTTGAATAAGTTTTAACAATGTTTTCGTATTTATGTTTATATTACTTTCGTGTATGTATATATGATTCTTATTCATGTCAACATATTTATTTTTCTATAACGCGCAAAATGGTTGAAGCATTGTGGTATAGCAAGTTCTTTTATTATAAAAATAAACGCACGAGTTTAGATTCACGAAAATATTAAAGATTTACATAAGATTAAAAATATGAAAATATACATCAGTCTACCAGAAGTTACATGGAATATATTCAGCAATTTCATAATAGTAATGCATAACTATTACGACAACAAGGTCAAGAAAGTTAGTTGAGTAATATATATAATAGAGGACATATAAGAATATATTTATACACCCATAGAAATTGAAAATGTAATCGATACAATTGTGAGGGGAATTGATCAAATGTTAAATTATAGTATTCTCCAAAATCCTGTCCCCATTAAAAACCTGTATGGAAATCTTTCATTAGAGTTCAGTGCGCAAAGATTCAATATCGTTGTCGGAGGAAGGTGAGTAGTCGATGAAGCTTTTAGATTTGCATCGTGGATTAATTAGAGCACATACTCTAGGAACTTGGAAGTTATTAATATTTCAACTCGAGAAAGCGATCCTGCATAATGGATCCGAAGAGGGTGGTTATTGAACGGTCCAAATAGATGGAGGAAATAGCGCTATTTCACGGGTGAATAAGGGATCAGCTGAAGACTATTAAAGCATTTAAATTCCGAGCTTTGGATTAAGTGAATTACGAAGAACCAATGGAATAAATGTTCCTACTCATCAACCGATCCTTTCAGGAATCCATCTTGGAATAGGAAATTGGATTGCTGGAAATACAGCATCTTGATTATTTGCTGACAAAATTCAACAATCGAAACATTATTAGTAAATATAAAATAAAGATTTGCGAACAAAGATTTCTAAAATCACTACATTATTCTTTCTCAATGAAAGTATGATGATTTAATTGCAAAGTGTTTCTTCTTTCCAGTAGCATTAGGTAAAAATGTGATTTTCTCATACAGTTCGTGGGTAATTGTTCTGATTAAGACTGAATTAGATTGATCCGACTTTTTAAGGCCTCAGAATTATATTACCAATTAACTGCATCGTATACAGAAGGAGGAAAAGATATTAGTGCTCAATATAGTTCTGTGAACTCTTAAACATGTTGATCGCTACATCAAGTGATTCATAAAGTAGACTTAGAACTCCACAAAACTTCCAACATGTCGCTTTTAAAAGGACATAAATTCAATCGATTAAATTAATTACAACCTTCCTCCATGGAAGGAGCAATAAATTGAAAGCAAGCAACCAAATAGTTGTTCCATTACATTGCTTAGATGAAAATTTCGGGCTTTATTGTAGAATGTAACCTAAACTCCTATTGGATATACCAGCATAAAATTAACTTACATCTACATCTCTTAATTATTAGTTTCTTTAGTGGGGTATGGTAAATCAAAAAGCTAAAATGAACGTATAAATGCCAATGTCTTATTTTAAAATGTCCAAAAAATTTAAAATGATTTCTTAAATTAATTTTTAGTCGCGATGTTTTAGCTCTAGGAACTGCGTGAACTTTTAGTATTGCCGGAAAGAGTTGAATTGTATAGTATATAGACTTTCATGAACCTTAATTATTTCAACTTGTATCGTGATTAAGCTTGTTCGAGTTAAAATTCAGGGACTGCTTTTGGCATGTACGTGAGCGTCTTAAAATTCTTAGCTAAAGAGTTCATTTAGACAAGGAACATATTTGAGGAAGTTCGTGGGTCTATGGAAGGAAAATGGATGACAGCCGTGAGTGTTTTCTCTAAGGATTTTCTTTGAGAAGATTTGTGTCGAACTTTTTGGGTGACAGTAAGGAAACCAAGAGGAAACGATTATAGTAAGAGAACGTCGTAGTGTTGATACGTCAGAAATGATAAGTAAGAGATTGTTTTCTTCTTTGCTCTTAATTAATTTCACTTACTCGAAGAAGGTGGTTGGAAGGGAAGGATTGAAACGAGGGTGAGTCAATATAAGATCTGAAGTGTTGAAGAAGAAATCAAATTCCCACAGCTTTACCTTCCTAAGCAATAACAAGTTTTCATTGCAAGAAGGATACGTGACACATTGATTGCCCTTTCTTTTGGTAACTTCCTTTACTCCTCGCTCAGTCAACCCTCAATTGACTGTTAAGAGTAAGAAGAAGTTGCTGAAGTGAGTGAGTTGTCAGAGTAAGTTATCTAAGGGCTATTCTCATAGTCTCCTATCACCTTGGGGAAGAAGTCTTTCAGGCATCTACATAAATACGAGCAAGCCGCCCTGTAGAAGGTGAAAGCACCGGCTATAAGGGTTATATTCTTAACCATTGTCATATACTTCGTGAAAAGAATGAGTTTTTTTTTTTTGAAAGACTCATCCTGGCATCCATCCTATCTTATCTTTATTTTCCACTCATTGTCGTTTCTCTTAAGGTAGCAAAGAGGTTGGTGGTATCTTCCACATCTTACTCAAATGTTCTTTACCTGAATTTATCGAGTCGCAATCTTTCTTTTCTCTTATCTCTTAAGGTTTCTCAACGTGCGTTTGAATATTTTAAACTTTTTTATCGCAATTTTTTTTGCAATTTCTTTTCTTTGTTCTTTCTCGAATGAATGTTTCATCCACTGAATCCTATGTATTTTATAACTATTCCAGATGAGGAATTTTGTTGAAAATGTCCATTCTGGGAGGAGAAATTCATAATATTAAATTAAAGATTAAGGAAGCTTCAAGAAAAGAAATCATCGTTTCCAGTGGAAGGTGGTTTCATACTCTAAATAAATTTCTCGATATGAAAAATCTTTTTGTTATCCCATTCCTAAACTTTCTGAGACTGTTCATTGGTGATACGAATGAAACACACTTATATCTCATGGAAGAATGAATGAATGGGCTAAACAACCCTCATTATATTGTGACCTCCGTCCCTTTCAAAATGCTATGGAAGGCCCATGGTGATGCGGCTAATAATCCAGAAAATATTAGGGTGATGACATTTACAAGATTCTGACCTTAATATTAAAGTTTCACCCCCCAACTCAAACAAAGAATGAAAGGATGTTTACAAGGGAAAGATCATCAAACGACATCAAACAAATCCTCATTGAGTACACATCTACGTGATTCAAAAATTGAAGTTGGAAGTTTTGAAGTTTTTACGGATCGTTATTCATTCTAGATTGCGATGAGTAGAGAAAGGTAATAGAAAAGGCGTTTAGGGAAATGTGTTCGCAAAGATGCATTAATGGGTTTTCATATTAGATTCAACGTATTTTAGGGGAATCAGGCTAGTTACTTTAACAAATAACTTGCCTGATTACTGAAGTAACTGGCAAGTTCATCTCAAAGCTAGGCACAATGAGTTTATCATAGTTTAACCTCTAATTTGAAACTTACGGAGAAATACAAGAAGACTGCTGTACTTATATCGAATAAAGAGAATTTTTAGTTTTATTTTTGATAACATTATATAGAATATAAGAGAAAAAATTGCGAGATAAAATTATTTTTAAAAGTATTTTTTTTTCGTGCTACCCGGTTCAAAGAAAATAGCACATTTTCATAAATTTTCAAATTATGTCGTTTTCTCGCACTAAAAATACATAAGCTAAACTATACCGCTACCAGATACGGTGGGAAGGCTATAATTGCTCTAAAATCTTAGTTTTTTAAAATTTTATAAATATATATATTTATTATGTAGAATTATAAAATCGTAAAAAAAATCCAGAAATTTATCGGCCTATTATACATGTAGATATATATGTATTCTATTTATATTTCAGAAGATTTAAAGAAATATTCTTTATATATCTTTTAAGTTTGATTTAATTTGATTAATGGCTCGATATATTTATTGGAATACTCGAAGTTTTGGTTGCTGATACATTAAAAGGTAAAAAAATTCAAACGTTGTTTGTGCGGTGTTAGAATTACGGCAGTAAATAGTATACCCACAGACCCTGAACCCAAGGTTGCGGTAGCTGTACAGGGAAACGGGAGTTGACTCGGTGCACCTTCGACCGACGCTAAGGCCACGCTATGTTCCTTTGAGGCGCTCTGGGAACCATTACACTCCTTTGGCGTCGAGAAGGAAGCCTCGTAAGATATTTGAGTATTGCAGATATTTTTCGGGAAGTGTGTAGGTAAAAAAAGTGGTTCTAGGGTAGCGAATGTAATGAAATTTTAACCCATAACTCAGGCACCTCTCTTCACTCACACATAATGCATCTAGTACTTTGATTATTGATTGTCGGAGCATCAGAGATAAAGTTTATGACCTTGAGCACTCTATAGGATTCAATGATTCGTACGCAATCTCAGATATCTGGTTAACGGAGAATGTATACTATTACTAGATTTTTAGAAATATTTAAAAATAAATCGTGCTCATCGTAAGGATAAAATTGGTGATAAATAATTACGATTCCCAAATACAATCGTATTCTCCAACGTAAAAAATTATCCTTTTATTATTTCTTATACCTTAGTTAAACTTCAACCTAACTGTTACCTTTTTAACCCAAGAATTTACAGACGTGAAAAAAGTCTTCAAGGACCGTGAATCGAACCCAGAACTCTTTTTAAATTCCAGGTTTATAGCGGAGCAAAATATGGGAATATCAGGGTTCGAATCCCGGTCCTGTAAAATATTTTCCTTATATTTCTGGGTTAGAAAGTTAATAGTGAGGTTGAAGTTATAACTATAATATATTTCCGGAAACTTCTGTATCAGTGAGCGATTAATTTACTTTCCCAAGTCGAGTTGTTTCCGTGTATTGCGAACTTTGAGAAAACCTAAAATCGGGGAGTTTTTAGTGCAACGCCGTAACATTTCCGCTACACACTAATGGATTCCAACACTTTCGTCTTTCGGATAGACAAAGAGGAATCGTAGAAGATGCGTACATCTTCTACAAAAACACTGGGTGATAGATGATGTAAAATAACCCATTTCATCATTGTAACAAATATGATATAAGAAACTAGCTGCGCAGATGAGTTTACCAGAAGCGCAGATGGCGGTCATCGAGGGAAGGTTCTTATGTCAATTTGATGGCAAGAAATCAACAACAGCGTAACCTCATTCCTAAGTCAGTCGATGAGAGGGAAAGCTTTTCATCACGTTTTATCGAAAGCGATCGGCCATTTTGATCGAGTACCATAACGTTTTTGGATCTATTCAGATTTATTTCCGTATTAGGAGCATTGCATCGATATATTTCTACTTTCCTTCGAGATTTTTGGTTGTTTAACGGCGTGACGGGTTGGACGGATATTGATTAAATATCGTTAAAGTAAATCGCTGTATAGAATTTAGAATACAATGTACGAGCTGTTAAACACGATATTTATGGCTGTGAAGTTTCGCAAATGGTTTGTTACAAATATATGTTTATAGAGGTAGGGTCGGTAGCTGTTTACGAAACATTCTGAACTGTTGGGAACTCGATTGAAGATATCTCAACTCAATGCAACGAATGATATAAATCGATGTCTTATTTACCCAAGAAATGACGTCCGTAAAAAAAGCTGACAGGGATTCGAACCCGACAGGGAATCTTACCATTTGCTTACGAAGCTACTCCAGTCGATTTAGCCACCATACCACGCAGGCAGTTACGGGCAACTTTTTATGCACCGGCTGGAGTAAACGACGGGAAATTGAGAATTCCGATTTTGATTCCCAGTCCTGTCAGACTTTTTCCATGTCTATTATTCATCGGGTTCATTCCGAGCTATGTGAATGTTTACGCCAAGAATTCCTTTCCCTTAAAGCACATTTTATTTAAATACATCTCATTTAGCTTGCCTTCAAATTTTCCGTCAAAAATGATGAAATATTTCGTTGATTCTCTTGTATCTAAAGTTGTTAACTGTAATATCATTCTTTTAATAATGTTAAAATATTCGTTCAATATCACTTCGTTAATTTGACAGATATTCCTTAAAAGAACAGAAAGTAAAGATAAATATGAATGTGTGAAGGAATGATTTTTCGAAAGATACGAGATAGATAGAATTATATTCGCTGTGTATTTTTTCGTTCATGCATAAAGCACGAGGAAAGTTAGTTAAATCGACAAAAATTAACATTTCATAATAATAATATTCATGAATTCATATATAGTTTTATTTCCCTTCTAAGAATTTATAGAGGAAAATCTGTTGGATAATTTTGATTCCGTAAATTTACATAGAGGCGTATATGCAAGAGAAGCTGTCACAATAAAAGAAGTATTGGCAAGTGATTTCCATTGGAGAATGACACTAAAAGCGATTGGGTGTTAGCTTTGAAAGGATGGCCAGGTCAATGAAGAAATATCATCCTTTGTGTGTCAAGCCTATTCGAGTTAGCTCTAAGGTCATCAAAGATTTAGCGAGCCAAACGTCCCGAAGATAGATCTTTAGAAAAGAAAACGATTCCTTTCATGTATATTTAAACAGATAATTTCAATGCTTCAATAAATTACGAATGCTATCTTGATTAAACTGGGGAAAAAATACGAAAAGAACTCTCAGAGGAAATATATCTGCTAAAGGAATTGATTGGCTTTGTATTGAAAAAAAGAAGAGAAAAATAAGTTGGATATAGAGACTTTTTTGTAAAAGAAACAAAAGTTTATGAAGGAGAATACTCCTTTTCCTTATCTATAATAATCCTAATTTTTTTAGTTTTTACTGTCTCTGATTTGTTAAGGGAGTAATAAGTACGACCCCTGCAGATAGCACAAATATCTTCCTTCATCATATCGTCTGCGCTCCAATACGGTTGTAATAATGGTTTTGTATCATGCGATGACTCGGGTTGAAGGAATCTATCTCTATTATAATTACTTCTTCTTGCTCGAAAGAAACATGCCATCTGGAAAACAATGATTGGGATAATTGACGCTATACAATGGAATTTATTGACTAAATAAACGAGCTCGTAGCAACTGACGTTTATAAACAACATGGACGTAACGAGAGGAAAAATAGATGACGAACGATTATCTTCATTCGCTAACTACAAAGTAGATAGGCATTTGTGTCTTACTAGAATTATAAAAAATAAATAAATAAAAACGAAGTTTATCATAATTCTTGAATAATGAGATTGAGATATTCAAAATAAACTCTTTTTTTACATATCACTCCATAGATAAAGCTATTTCATTCGCGGTTATAATGTATTATACCTCCCAAGAAATTTTCGATTCGAAAAAAAAATGGTCACGTGGTGCGAAAATCATCTCGAGAGAAAAGATGAATTCAGGACAAACACTCGTGGTCCTGGTTTTCCACTTTTCCTTCTCCTTGGGGAAAAAAAATATGGAAACTCAAAGGCTGAGAATGGGGCGTGCCTCGAGATATTTTCACTCCGTTCCAATCAAATCTCAAAACATTTTCCGCCAGAATGGTAAGTGGTCTCAGAGGTCAGACGTATTCGTACGGACTGGCATTCCTTATGGGAGTCGATTGAAAAGAGGGTAAAATGAGGGAAGGGTTAGAGGGAGAATAAACGATTGATTGGACTTTTTATTAGAGACCGCCCCCTCCACTAAACTCTGTGTTTGTAACCATGCGGGCAATTATTGAAAGACGGCAAAACAAGGGAATTGGTAGTGCAAGACGGGGTCCGTCGAGATGAATCGAAGTCTTCATTTTGTCGGGGCAGTAAAGATATTTCCAGTGGATATTGAGTGAAGCAAATACTTCTGATGAAAGACATGATCGGCTTAGCCTTCACTAGGAACTATTGTAGATGATTACTGGAATTTCCACCCCAATGGATGGTATTTTTCTCTTTTAAACGTGAAGGAATATTGCTATTGCTAGTATTTCATATTACGACGTACAAGCAAAATACCCACAATTGCTCCCGAGGCGAAATATTTTCCATGACTAGATACGAAAAGCAATCTATTTTAGTAATGTCATGATCTATCTCATATCTACAGAAAGTTTTTACGTACAGATTATGGCTACAAAAATCATGAACGTTGAAGATAACACTGAAGATGCTAGTGATTTAAGTTTCTTAAATATTACGTCAATATTGTCGTAAATAATCGAGCGTGTAAATTCTATACATGTAATAATTTATTTATGTAAGATTATTGTTTATTTAGGAGTAATTTATGTAAGATATACTGTATAATTTATTTATTTATGTACGATGTAATATTAAATATATAGCCCTACAGTATAGTAAAGTCAAGTACTTACATTTTACTGGAGTGTTACCACTATAAACTTTACTCTCGTTTGAACTACGTATTGTTAAAGTAATTTCCAATTACGTAAAGTGTCGAAATAAAATGGAAAAAAGGATGTGGAAGAATCGGGGAAAGTTATATCAATAATGCAGAGCCTTCAAAGGGTGCTGGAATTACTCTCGGATTTCTAAGAATCGGAAATTCCTACAGCCCACGCGGACGCTGACGGACTACTATTACGACATGGGCTTATTGATTTTATTTCTCTAAGTCAGAGGGCTGTTTGGAATCCCTTGCATCTTTGATGTACATCTGCCAGGATAAGGGATTGAGAATTATTATGTGAAACTTATATAGTGACAATACATAGCGACAATATATAGTGATTTTAATTGAAAATATTTCTTTTGTTCCTGATGGATTTCAGTAGCAAGAGGTCTATCCATACACGTACAGTTACGAAAAGGTATAAAATTGAAGAAAATTACGTGTCTTTAAAATAATCTTTAGTTTCAGAATCGAAAATAAAAGTTCGAATACTTCGTCTTATTTACGTTTCTTTCGAAGAATTTTCTGTCACGAGAAAGCAAGTCAATAATTATTATGATGGTTTACATACTTTGGATGTAATGGTTTTTAATGCATATTCAATATTTAAAACAATATATATTTACGTAAATTTTTCTACTGTATACGTTCATAAATATTCTATCGTTACTCAAAGTTCATATTTTCAATTAACTTCATTTTTTCAACCACCTCCTCCTGTTCATGTCACAAACATGTTTTCGTCAACCGCTTGTCCGTCAGTGCCTGTCAGCGATGTAATGTAACCACAAAATAATCTCGAAGTTAAATTCACTTTTGAGACGCTATTGACTTAGGGAAGGGCCTCGAGAACTTTATGTTCGATTCAAATGAAGCGTAGGACTTTTAGAGCCCTAGAGAGTTCAATTGTCCTATATTACACATCAAACTACTCTAGTTTCATCGTCGTCTATAAAAAGATGTTTGGAAACGTTAAATTTGGCGTATTTGAAGTGGTTGCGGCACCTAATAAATTTCAGCTATTTTAGCCGAAATAAATGAACTATCAATTTGTGTTAAAACCTGTCGTTCTTTTTAATTTGGCGAGAAAAATTTAATTAGTTAACAATGTTCGAACAAGATTGAATTAATTAATCTTGTGAAATATTTCGGAATGAATTTTTAGTGTATTAAGAAACTTTCTTACGATTTTATACACGTAATATACACATTTAACTTAAACATTTATTAAAATTTTTCACTCTATATATTTACGTAATAAATGTATTAATATCTTGCTTAATATTTACGCAAAACTCACTATAAAGTATTTGTTTTTAATCTCCGATTCATTCTTCTAAGAAAACAAACAAAAATAAGTTTTTATTCCTCTTGACTTGTAGGAATGGTCTTCATTAAAATTATAGATAGATTCTAAATCAATTTGCAATAGAGGGTGAATTAATTCTTCGTAAAAGTAATACACTTCTATTCTAATTCGGTTGTAATTTCAAAATTACTAGGTGAAACATTTCTTCTAATTATAACCCTTTTATAAATTATGCTCTTACAACAATAGAAATACCGATGAACGATATGATTCTGATTTTACGTAATTTTCTTTTTTGAGAGCTCATTACAAACAATCAGTAAAGCTATTGCGTGGAATATTTCAAAATAAAAAGATATTGCTGAATTAAGGAGAGGATGATGGGTAATTAAAATATTCTACGTTTTTATACTTAAATAGAATTATTGTAGCTAATTTTTATCACGAACGATTGATAAGGTACCCGTATCAGCTATCGATCCATAGATTCAATTCTAAGCGATAAAGTACCAGAGTACATACAAGTAACTCCATACGTAGCTATCATAGATTAGAAAAATATCAACAAAAAGTTAATCCAACAAGACAATGAAAGAATCCAACCTCTGCTATAGTCCGTTAGCACAACTTAGAATAAAAGGTTCCCCTAATTGAGATATAGGAGATATAGAGAGGTTTCCGACCAAGATTAATTTTTTCCTTATATTAGATCGTGTAACCGGCGAACGAGGTTGATTATTGATGAAGAGAAGGCTATGTCATGGGACGAGGGAACAGCGAGTGACATCTATGGCCAAATAAATGAGACACGGCGGGTGACAAATGAGCTAGGGGCAAACGACCAGTGGTATCGTGTTGGTGCCATCCAAGATCTGCAAATGATTCGCAAACTTTTTCTCGGCTTAATCTCTCCATAACCGATAGAATCTTGCAGATAAAAATCTTTATTTTCGCTGATACAGATCTAGACTTTCACAGAGGCCTTAATGAATTATTGTATCTCTCGCTTTGGCAGTGTAAATTTATTACGTTACGATAAACGTATTGATAAGGGATACGTAAACGATAGCTTAATTATGAATACGTATGTTTATGAATGCTTCATAAACATACGTATGAATATCGTCTAATAATATGAAGAATGTTTTAAAAAAGGTAAAAATTTATCTTTCAAATGTTCTTTTTAAAGTATCAATGGTATCAGTGAAAGTGGACTATAATCAGCTAATAAAAAACAAGAAAACAAGAGCAGATTATATGATTCATCATCAGCTATTTTGAACCTGTTACCTGATATGAGCCTTCTCAAATTCTCTCCAATTTTATCGACTCTTCCCTGTTCTAAATTACCCCTAAATGTTTGATTATATTTCCATTATATCTATTCATCGGTCTTATCCATAGTCCCTTTACATTTTCGTTATAAAATTTTTGAACTATTGATTTTTACCCTTGGTTCTTCTTGCCATATGACCTGTCAGTTATCTGTTGTTAAGCATTCTCAGAAAACCTGTTATTGGGGAAATAAAAATCATAGGCATTCAGGAATAAACCTCAAATTTCAATTTCAAGAAAAAATCAAACATCTTAACGTGTATTTAATATCGATGTTTAACGAAAGATCGATTTACGTTATTTTACAGTATTTTTTATGATGATAGTGTCCAAACTTATCCAGCGAACAAAAGTTTCTTTCCTTCCTAACCATTGATAAATTTCGTTTGCTTTCACTGTTCCGGAGAAAGATAATCATATTTCTTCCCCTCGCCACGCAATCATTCTGGATTACGCCCCTTGTTTATTTGACGCTAGGCGACAATTCTTTCGATAATATACGTTGTTATTTCCCCGCAAGTGTCGCGAAATCCTGAAAAACGACTTCTCCCCCGATATTTATTTCTTTCCTTTTCCATCGACGCATTTTCCCCCGTAATTTTTACGTAATGTACGTAAAAACGTAATTTTTACGTATATTACGTAAAAAAACGTGTTTCCATTTATTTATTTTCAGACAACTCGATCCACCAGAGCGGCCTCTACATTACGTAAAAACGTAATTTTTACGTAATATACGTAAAGCGTCATTTTTACGTATTATACGTAAAAACGTTTTTCATTTTTTTTTAATTTTCAGACAACCCGATCCACCGGAGCGCCCTCTACGGATAATTTTCCTCATCTCCGTGACGACGGCTCTTCTCCGAACCTCTCCGTGCGTTTCCATGACGACCGCGTCCCTCTCCGATGTCTACTCCGTTGAAGGCACCACCGCTCCTCCCCAGGACGACTTTCGTTGGTTGACACCGCTCTTTGCGTCCGTACAAGACGACAAAGCGAATACAATAGACGAATTTCTGGAGCCCAGCGGGTGTTGGAACACTACCGAAGACGGCAAGGAGGTGGAGGTGGAATGCAGATGCATCGGGGAATCCGTAACGGAAATTCCGTCGGATCTTGCGAAAGGTGTGAGCAGAATGTGAGTATGACTGTATAATAGGCCTATTTAACCGGCTCAGAATGTTGTAAAATTAATCTTTTAAGTCATCAAGAGCTATTTTCAATACTAAACCATATATAGATATTCTTACGTATCTCCAATTTTCGATTCCTAGCCTACCAATTCCAAAATACCCCTAAATATTTATTCCAACCATCCTTCGGTATTCCCCATGCTCTTCACCGTTCTATCCTTCGGTCTATACCTCGGTGTCTTTAAGTTTCTCGGTATCCAATCGGGGAACCATTTGATACAGCGCAAACGGAAGTTATCATACGTCAATGGTGACGTAATTTTCAATGGTTCGAAAGAGTTCGAATTTTTCTTCCTCAAAAACTGTTTTCCGTTTCTCCGAAGAGAAGTTAAATTCGAGTTTTTAGAATTGAGGTTTTATGAATAGCGATTCATGCAATTGCTAATTTTATATTATTCATCGTTGTCAGCATTAGCAACTCTACCCTCCATGTAGGTCTTTTCTAAATATATCTGTATTATTCTTGATTCTGAGTCTCCTACTTCCAAATTATATCCTCACAGTTGATTAAATTTCTGTTATATCTATCTTCTTCCCTATGTGATTTATTGGTATCCATTTTGGAACTATATATGTCCAACCGCTGTCTTTTTATTTCAACAAAATACTTACTCACATATATTTCAGTTTATTCAATATCGAATTTTGCGGTAGATTTCCGAACTCACGTCTTTCAATTTAAAATTACACATGCTACTTACAATCTATCTGCTCTTTTAATAATCATTTGTTTTATTAGGAATTTAAAAATTGAAATGGAATCGAACTTATCTACCGTTTAAATAAGGTTCACAACCTAAGAAGTCCGTCGTAATCTCTATTTGTATAGCTAAAACGAAAATCATATATAATATAATATAATATAATATAATATAATATAATATAATATAATATAATATAATATAATATAATATAATATAATATAATATAATATAATATAATATAATATAATATAATATAATATAATATAATATAATATAATATAATATAATATAATATAATATAATATAATATAATATAATATAATATAATATAATATAATATAATATAATATAATATAATATAATATAATATAATATAATATAATATAATATAATATAATATAACAGAACATAATATATGTTGTACGTAGAAAAGTATAGTTAGGGTTTCCTTCCTTGATTTAATGAATGCAACCACAATAGTAGAATATTCTACGCAATCCAAGCAAAAGCTACACGAACTCTAGCGAAGTTTACAAAGATTAGAAAGAAATCAAGTTTTCCTAGAACTCCCCAAACGTTCCAAGGTAAAGTAAATTTTTCTGTCATTTTCAAGTTCCTGTAAGTAAGGAACCTTCTAAATTTCCTTTCTTTGTTTCGCACAAAAAGATCTTCGTCTATTTTCCACTTTCCCCTCTTTATTACAAATTTAATTATCGAACTCAAACGGCAGTCTTTCCTTTTATGTTTTATTACCACTCGGCATCGTGAATGTTCCCGGAGAAACCATCCCGTGCGATATCTCTTTGGCCTTGATCATTGGAGTCTTTTGGGCTATTGAAGAAGTTCCTTTCTCGCCACGATGAAACATTTATAGGCGAGTCGAATTAATAATTCTGCTGAAGAAGAGAGCGAGACCAATTAGTGATCCCTGCAGAAGTTTCGGTGACCTATGGGAGAAGATATACCGTAAGCAAATTGAGTAATGGAATCTTACGTACTGCAGGGGTGAAACTTATGTGGCGGTTTTGAACAAAGATTCAGTAGAAGCTATAATTAAGATTGTATTGCTGAATATTTATTACTGAATACGAAATACGTATCGTTAGATAATGGAAAAGTAGCGAAAAGTTTTACGAGAACATTTCAAGTGTTGTTCAGGGAAAGAGAAATGAAAATGAATCCCTTGAAATTCACAAAGGAAGCTTGCTGTTTTGTTGAAATCTTATACGACGAAAATTTTCAAAGATATTTCGGTTTTTTAAAAGACAGCAGTGGAATTAACTTTCATTTGTCCTCCGAAATTTTATCGCTGAATAGTTTCGGATGATATAAAAATAATCTGGGAAGAAAAATATGCTTTAGGAATGAAATTGCCACTCAGAGCTAGACGCCCACGTATTATGGCGGACTAGTGAAAGTAACAGAACAAAAGACTAACGATTTTCAGTTTTTCTTTTGTTAACTGTCGTAATTTTATAACTTTGTATTTTATTCCTGATAATGGAGTTTAATCAAGTCAAGGGTTCCTCAGCTGGTTTTGGAGAAAAGTTAATTCTTTATAATTGTTTTAAAAGATCGTTTAATATTTAATTTTGATAAAAGCCCATTTTCATCGCCGGGATTTTATCTGATAAAAACCGCCTTCAGTGTTCCGTACGCCTCTGGAAATGTTAATTGAAGAAAACAAATGTTTTCGTTCATCGTTGTTCAATAATGTGTTCACTGATGTACAATGTAACAATTTTTGTAAAGCGATTCCAAAAAGGAAAAAAAAAGAGATATGAAATTCATTAATAGAAAGGTCATGACATGACATACACGAAAAAGAAGTACGTGTATACGAGTCTCTCTTATAAATAAGCCATTTCTTTGATTTATTCATGTAATAGTTAATGAGGTATTGTACAAAAATACTAAGAGATAATTAAATTAAATTTTTTTATTAGATTAAGTTTATATTATGTCAAATATATTGAATCCCCCTTATTTGTAGGATTCATAGATACAATGAGGGTTCAGTCTTTTAAAAATGAAAAATTCTGGTTCTAAAATCTATTTCTGGTAAAATAAAAAATTCTAGTTTAACTATATTGTCAATTGTAATTGAATATTTATTTGTAGGTTGGGCATTATTAAGAAATATTTTTATTGTGAATTCATTTAATTAAAGAGGAAAGCTTTTAATTAGGTTATATACTAGTCTATACTTATAAGGCGAAATTCTTTGTTTATGTTTTGAAACAACACAGAAAATATTATATTTCAAATCTAGGCAATTGAAAAGTTTAAGGTATTAATTTACACCTTAAAAGATTAATATATCAAATTGGTGAAATATGAACAAAACTGTATTAACATATATTTAATTCTGTAATCATTCTTTATTTACTCTTTCTGAGACTGTTTTACTAATATTTGATAAAGTACAACTTTTATCAAGCCCTATAGGCTCTATTACTCAGAGTTTGATAAACTCTAAACATCAAGAATCAAGTTATAACTCCTTCGATGTAAATTATTAATCAAATTCTTATATCTGTGATATTGATGAGCTCATATTATCTATCATATCTATATCATCATATATAATAATAAGCTCAAATTATGTATAATATCTATATAATTATATATGATAATAATTTATTTTACGCCTTTTCATTTTATATGAAAATAATTTGCGAAATTATATACGAAACTTAGGGTTACCGTCTTTGGATATGCCTTCGCAGAAATGCCTGAAGCGATATCCCAGTAAAACGATTAAGAAATACGAGTCCTAGCCCTCTTACTCCTTAATTTATCAAATACGTTAATTAAATTACATCCAGATAACGTATTCTCTTCACTTCAGAAAGCACTTCGTTACTTCGGCAATTCCCGTAGCGGATAACATTAAGTAACACGTTCTTTTGCACGAAAGTGAAAAGGAAAAGGTCTTGTGACACTCAATTCCGCGATTTTTTTACTTCCTTTGTTTTGCATCGGCTCAGCGGTTTGGGCGAATGAATATTCCGTCCTCATCGCGGGAAAAACGTGCCCCAGTTAAGCATTCAACTCTTACATTCCGAATTTCTTCCCAATTCGACAGCTGCCGCTTGATAATCCGCAATCAAAATGCCACGGCGTGGAATTGTGGCCAGGGTTTCCGATCATTGGAATAGATGTCCCTCCTGAATGAAGTGCCCTTGATTATTTGAATTTCATCTCTCGATTTTAAATCTAGTTTTATGTATAAAATTTTAATAACATTGATTTTTGAAAAAGTTTGACCCTTTTCGTAAAAATTTATGGAAATTAATTTGTATTTCTCGTGAAAATATTCGTGTAAAATTTTTACGTAAATTTCCAGTGTACCTCACTTCGTAGTGGTGATATGGAAAATTAATATTTATATGAAGATAAAAGACTTTGGAAAGTAAAAACTGTGGTAATATTTTAATTGTAGTTTTTTAAATGCCATTTAATTCTATTTAACATAAAATAATTATAATATTATTAAAGAGCTTTTTCTTTTTTGTTAATTTCTTTTATATTTGTAATGAGTTAATTTTATAATTTTTATTTTCGATAATTAACTGCCAAACGAACATTTCCTTATAACCAAAACAGAAAGCCAAAGTTTTTGTTGTATACGTACGTAATATAATATTAATTATTTCAGACTTCTTTTTTAATAGAATTTTCTTCGAACTGAATTTTCATATATTTTTATATTCATTATTTGAAACACGTGTTAATCTTTAAATATACGTCCGAATGTGAAAATGAGACTTAATTACAAATTAGTTTCCTATTTAGATTCATCTCCATTTCTGCTTGGAATTCCAAGCCTAACCTTTTACATTTAACTCGGCAGAAACTTCGTTTTATCCAAAAGGCTATGCTTTCCTCGTCTTCCTTTGATCTAACGCTGTTCGCGTGTTTTATCTTTTCCTTACCTCTTCCACTTGATTTCCACCTGATAGATTCTTCTTTTCACTTGTTATTTTCAATTTCCATCTTCTCTTTCCTATACATATCTGAAGCCAAAAGAGTCTTGTAGGTTAACATCTCAAACTTATATAGCGTTTTATTTTTCTTTTCAAATGGTTTTTTCAGTTCGCGGAATAGAAACATTTTGCTTAGAAATAAGTGTTCCAGTATTTCTTCCTCAAATAATTTCAGTCTTTCAGAGATCAAAGAATAAACAGTTGTAAAGGTTATCAGTGATCAATTCAGTAGGTTTAAAGTTATTTGATTCTACTTTCAAACGTATACCCCTGTTTCGCTATTTATGTTTACCCATAAATTGATAGCTTTATTTATGGTTATTTGCAGCGGAATAGCATGTCTAGGTTTCCTTATTCGCAATCTAAAAATAAATAAAAAAATATCTACTTCTCTAAACATAGTCTATCATGCTATTATTTAAACGATAAATTTATTCCATTAAATATGGAATTACAAATAAATATGAGTGGGCGAATATGTAAGGAATTATAATATATTGTATAGTAAATGTTATTCCAATATATACAAATATTTTTTGCTATATTGAACTTTGATGAGAACATATGTTTGACTTTTAGCGATGTTTATTTTTTCTTTCTTGTTCTAGCTCTATCGTCAAAGCTGGAATTGTCGATCTGAGAAGAGGTTCCTTACAGCCTTATGCATCATCTTTGAACGACTTGTAAGTGTCCATAATTATTTCCATTACCTTGTTAAATTTTCATGCAATGCTAACCTTTCCATTTGATGCACCGAATTTCCGTGTACATTGCATCGATACCTGTTCGAAAACATTTGATATTCAAGATGCAGTAATGTTAATATAGTAAATACACTCACGTCAAAGGTGGTACAATCTGTAGTAAAAGATCTGGGATACATTTAATGAGTTTAGTCATCGGTAATTTACATTTATTCATAGCTTTTTGTTCCTAAGACTTATTTAACTTTTTACTCGATATTTTTTATACTACTTCATCTTAAAACATACACATAAGTTAATGTCAAGCTATACGACATTTCTTACAAAGTTAACTAATTAACTCGTAAATGACTGAAATTTATTTTTATCACCCGGAAAATTACGGTTAAACCGTGGAAAAAAATTCGATCTTCGTGAGAATTTTTTTTTATCATTTATGGAAAAGATTTTGAGAGATTTTAAAGAGGATATGTCAAGAATCTGAAGTAAATCGTTTGAAACTCCACGTTATATTTCATGATTATTTTTACTTGTCCAAGCGAACGATTGAAACGTCATGATGATTCACGCTCCTGTTTCTATAATTTATAACCCTTTTCACGAAGAGTAATTACTATAGCTTTTAAACTGTACATTTTCCAATTATGGGTAAATATATTTTTGTTTGCTTTTAAAAGGAGAATTCCTGAAAGTCTCTTATAACTATCACTTTTCCCATTAATGAAAACAGTTTTGATAAGATAGCCAGAGGTAATTATAATTAATCAATCAAATGAATAATCATAACGATATAAAATGTGCATGAGAATGTATATGTAAGATTTACTTACGACATTTCGTTTTGAATTTAATTGAGATGTGTAACTGATACGTAAGAAATACTTAAAATAAAAAAAATTGTTCTAATTTTTCTCACAATCAAATACTTTATCACACAAAGATTTTGGAGCTAATCTATGGCTAACTTAACGCATATCCTCTTAAAATACTTTCTCTACTGCCCTCCTAATAAAATGATCTATTTTCGTATAAATCATAACCTGCGGCGGGAGAAATATCACGTCGTGAATCGTGACTGAATTTCATAAGAAATGATTGCAGCTTAGTTACCTTGAAAGCATTCTGAGAGCCCTTTTAGTGAGATAGAAGACGTGCAGGCAGTGAATTGTCGTTGGCGTATTACTAAAGAGGTGGTGACAAACAGCTTGCAATCACTCAGTTACTGCAGGAGTTAATTGGACAACAGAACGCTTCGCACAACTGCAATTTATCGGAAAGAAATACCTCGTCCCTTCTAGACTTTAGTGTCAAAGTTCTTTTTTTTCTTTTCTTTTCCAAACTTGCTCAATCACCCACCGTGTGTCTCATCCTAAATCGATCAACGTATACGTCCCTCAGTTAACTAACCCTTTAGTAGGTAATTGACTTATATTCCGGGAGGTTGATTGATATCTTATTAGTTAACGTCGAAACCTTGTACGTCTTTCGCATCGATCAAAATCGGACGTTAGGGTTTCCCGATCTTTCGTATAGATTTTACGAAATTCTAATGTTACGCATAAATCATCGAACCTATCTTATCCCTCTTCGGATTACGATGCGTTAGATGTACGTCGAAGGTAAATTAGTCCTTTGTTCGGGGAAGGATAATTTTGTCGTCAATTTTTTTTTGTTTTTTTTTTGAGTTAAGTGAAAGGTCACAATTTCTTTATGGGGCGTTCCTAAACCCTATTTCGCACCGAAATTGTTCGGTAATGAGTAGAATCCCGGTCTGTATATGCAAACAATGAATAATGACAGTTATTAAAGCAGTATTTTTGTAATTAGCTAGTCTAGTTTACTCTTTAATCACTTTTAGGCACAAAATGATAGACCGTTCTGTAAGCGTAGCGTGCTATGTGATTAGCGTCATGGATTGCGATTAGATAAAACTGTGCTATTAAAAGATATTATGAAAGATAAGATTAAAAGGATAAATGAGTTTCTTTAAAAATATGTGTTCATTTTATCCAATATTTACATAAATTTGAAGAAACAAGATCAAATTTTGTCAAAGAAATTATATTTGTACTTGATAAATTCACTGAATTTTTACGTAATGTTAACCATCAATTTTAGCATTCTGCAGAATTTGACGTCATAAAGGACAAATAGTAAACTCAAAAACACTAATTTTCACTCTTTTCCAGAATTTTAATGAACGTAGATCAACTTGAATTGATAGAGAACCGCGCCTTCCAGAATTTAACGGAGCTACGGACCATGTAAGTATATTTCTTTTTAGCTTAAATAAATCTTTTTATGTACATTCAGCCATTGAAAATCAAATACCGGATGTATTAATGTGTGCCTATGTCTTCAAAACCTACATTACGTACACTTACATTTAGTTTCTATTTTATTAAAAATATTAATTAAAATGTACATTATAATATGGCCATTGGCAAATATAGAAGAGTATAACATGCTTATTAGAAGGCAGTCGTCCAAAATCCCTTAAACCTCCGTAAGGCAGTATAATAATATTTTAATAAATCAGTACATTTATATATTTAAAGGACTTATTTATGGTATACTTCTGAAATAATTTGAATAATTTAGTTGCTATCATAATATTTACTTAAAAATACTAAAATATTATATTAACATGTATAATGTTCATCTTAAATTCTTCGTTAACTTTTAAGGATAATATAAGTTCCCAACTTCCAGTAACTGAGACGATTTCTTATATACTTATGGCTTAATTTTTCATAAATTTTCCGTTAACTTTTAAGGATACTATAGTTTCGTAATTTTCTGAAGCTAGGTTTAAATTCGTAACTGAGAATTTTAGAACTAATGATGATTTATAAATGAATAAAGAATGAAGAGTTTTAATACTGAAAGTAAACTTAATAATTAACAGTAATGAACAGTTCGATACATCGAAGAAAACTAAAACTTGTTACAACTTTAATAATTACAGCACGAGTAATAGAATCTGGTTTCTCTCATCTTTTCTAATCTCTTAAAAATAGATATCGGAAAATAGCCACACCGTAATTCCGTCGTATGAAGCTATTTCTCTCGTCTGATTTTTTCAATACCGATTAAGAGCTGCTAACGCGACTGAGATGAGACAGTTTGACGTCAGTTCAACGAACGAGAGTGAATGAGGCCATCTACTATTGACCAATCGATTAATTGTGCCTTTCATAAAGAGTAAAGCACGCGAACTAAAATCAGAGCAAAGCCGTACGTATATGCACGTAAATATGCACTTAAAAATACGTGCTCGCAAGAAGCAAAATATTCTTGACATAGAAAACAAACGACTTTAAATCTTTGTTAGTGAGTCAAAGTAATACTAAAATTATATAATAAAAAATATATATGATAGGGACATTTCTAACAAAGATGTGCAGCATCAAAAGATAGATGCACCTTGCTACCGTATATGCGTACCTTTTTTTCTGGTTTGCGAGTATGACATGAATAGTTCTCGGCCTCATTAAAGACGAGGATTTTTAGTGGAACAAAGGATTTGTGTTTATAATTACATTACGAGCTAATGAGTCGTGCATCATGATAAGAATCATACGTTGTTTCTAATTAAAATGCCATCTATTTCATACGTCAAGCTATGAACTTTTCCCATTACTATAGTATATAAAAGTTTCCATATTGTTTTATGATAATATTTATTGATAATCATACAAGTATATCTACAGTATTAAAAAGAATTTATATAAAACAGTAATAATATTACTTTCTAGATACATAGATCATGCCCCGAAGCTCAGGAGCATTTCAGATTCCGTTTTCAATGAACATCTACCAAGGTTGAGAATACTGTGAGTAATGAACTTGAAAGACTGAACATAGCCTGGAATGTTTGTTAATGGATAAACAAATCTCAAGTAATCACCCTCTTGCAGACGGATTGTTCGTACTGGTCTCCATACCATCCCAAACTTTTCAAATCTAAGGGTGGACTCCATACTGCATATGATGTGAGTATATGTTCTTCTTTATTCTGTATTTTCGATCCTAGAAGTCGTAAAACTTACGGACATCATACCCTTATGTACCTTCTGTTTTTCGTTTTGTTGTTAATTACTGTTTTTCGTATAACAAAATACTGCTATTACACTCAACAACTATTATTATTCTTCTTTCTTCCTATAATTTCTTCTGTTGGTGTATTCTTTTGTACCTTATGATGTAGATTTATACTTGTACAATTATCGCCTTCAATTAAAATAAATTTAATAATAAAAACAACTTTGTAAATTTCGACAGAAAATTGTTATATTTGCGACCGGTTTCGTAATATGAAATTACATCTTCAAGCATATCAAATAAATTTACGTGAAAGTTGCTAATAATCCTTCGTTGATTTATTAGTCTAAAAACATTCTATACTGCTACATATTGCCTCATATGAATCTTCTTATTTTCTATTATTCCACATATCAAGACTTAGGCTTGTTTATCATTTCAAAATGTTCTGAAAGAGGCTTACCAGGCTAGCAATACTTTGCAATGGAAAATGGAATACTAGAAGAGATATTCTACTTTAAAAACTAATACTACAAGACTTAAATTACGTATTCCAATAATTTGGCTTATCATTTCTCTTCGAATTTCTTTTACCTCGTGGTCCTTAAATGTAAAATTTTCGAGTTTAAAAGTCTATTTTATTCTTCCTGAATCTTTAGTTAGTTTCCGTAGCTAAAAGTTACGAGACTTTTACTGTGATTTTGCTCCTTTGAAAGAGATACAATTGGTATTCTTGAGACGAAAGATGGGAATGCAAACAGAAACAACATTCACAAGTGGAGAGAGATGTCCTAAAGGGAGAACGCAGAGAACAAAGGACAAAGTGTACCGAAGAGAGAAAGGAACTCATGGGGAAAGAATGAGAAAAGTTTGGAAGAAAGAAAATGGAAGATCAGAGCCTTTTACGAGATCCAGTTGGGTTCAACACGTATATGATATACGTATTTATATATACGCACATACATACGTGTATATATACAACCTATATTTCATGCATGATAGGGTCAAAGGAATTGATACAACGAGAGATTTCTTTTCCTCATTATTTGTGAGGCCTTCAAAACTACTAGTAGAAGTTTTCCTGGTAGATTCTTCTTGTGATGCACTATTTAATCTTGTTTATATTTCCTTTTACAGCGACCTAGAGAACAACAAAATCAACCGGGTTCCTTCGAACAGCGTGAAAGTGCGTAGTGAGCAATTGTAAGTATTGCGATCTTAAAAAAATGTAATTCCCTTTGTGTTAATAAGGGTATACAAACTGTAGTGAATCAATGAAAAATTAGTGATTCTATTATAAAATAAATGATATTCTTCATATTTTCGATGAATAAAGATTTAAACGTACATAGAATTTATGAAATCACAAATAGCTGTAATCGTATTAAATTTTACTAACACGTAATAATTAAATGATACACATAAGTACTTTTATATACTTTTATTACTAAGCACTGATATTTTACTTATCCAAACTAAATCATGTTTTTTTACCTATACTTATTCATCTATTAAACATTTACTCATCATTGATTTTAGTGTTCAATCTTTTGACCTTAAAATTGTATTCAACGAAACAGCTGTTTTTTCACAAAGCTTCGGAGATAAATATATTTATTTATTAAATGTTTCCTTTCTGAATTTTGTTACTCCTAACTTGGATAGATTTTATTCTGTATACTATTCAACTGATCCCGCAAGGAATAGATACAATTCCTCGAACAAACCTAATTTTCCTCCCGTATTTATTTTCCGAAGAATAGAATTTATTTTCATTTGTACATCTTTCCGCTTGAAACATCTCCACATGAAAGAACTCGATAGTGAAAAGGTTTTCACTGACTTCCGGGTGTTCCCTCAACGGAATATCTACCGCTTGACTCTCTGGAGATCCTTTTGCAAGCGTCATTCTTACCCAAACAATATTCAGTCATTTGTAACTCTCAATCAGAATAAATTTCCTCGTACTTTTTGGTCCAGACGTTCAATTTGTGAATAGAATGCCTATTCATAAGAAATAACCTAGGACGTTTAAGTCTGTTAAATTTTTCCTCTCGCTATACAATCCAGGTCAAAACCTTCAACTCTGTTTTATCAAAACCAATGATTATCAAGCAAACGAAAAAATTTACGTAAAGGGATTCAGTATCTATTCTACATTGCCCCATTTACATACATACATACATAGGTCTTTATTAGGCGAAATTGGGACTAAAAAGTCCCATCTTCCATTCATACATTTACGTACTCTTAATAATTTTCTGAAATACCTGAAAATACTCCTATGGCTTTGTAAAACACATCGTTAATAGATCCATTATATGAATATACAACGTTATATAATCCATGCAGAATATATAGAAGTTATCAAATATTCTTCGTATACTTTAATCGTATATATTACTTTCAAGCAATTTTCGAAAAATTGCTTTTTAACCTTATTTTATTTCATCCTCCTTTCCGATTTAATATCTGGTGCTGGAAATTTGTTAGAATCGTCTATTTATTTATTTTTAGAATAGAAGCAAGGATAAATTGTATTATCGTAACTGTGGAATAAATAGAGGGATTTTATTTCGTATATATTACATTTTAGCTCAAAAGCTCTAAAGTACGGAGGTGAGCCATACTAAATAAGCAAATACATAAGCTTTGACAGATAATTATTATTCTTCTTCGGGTTTGGAAGTTACCAATCGTTGTGTATGTATATATATAATCATTTACAAGAATTTTGAAAAATGGCATTACCTTATTCCTTTAGTTCATTTTTCCTTTTACTTTAATATCTGATTCTATAAAGCATTATTGAGTGAAGATAGACCATTGATTTTTCTCTCTTTGCAGTCTCTTATATTTCGCTATCAAGAATGTCTCAAAATGCTGCCTCATTTCCTTATTTGATCTCTTTTTCCCCTCTGATTTAAGCCATAGTTCTTGGAAAGAATTTTAATCCAAGATTAAACCAGTTGTTTTCCTTTCATTTCAGTCTCCTCAACTACAATCAAATCGAAGAAGTGGAAGACTTCGCTTTCAGCGAGGCAGAAATCGCACGACTGTAAGCTATTTTTTCCGAAATTCCATTCGTTAAGTCGATTGTTCATGTAGACATAAAAATAGAGAGTTGCTCTTTTAGTGATACTTGAATGGATTGGTATGAAAATTTTATCTCTTTCCGTTTCATTAATGTATAGATGGACTTCTACCATATTTTATATTTCTTAGGAGTCTTAAAGGAAATAGACGACTCTGCACTATGGGGAAAGCGAGTTTCGTGGGACTACAAAGTCTCAGAGAACTGTGAGTATATTAATTAAGTCGTTTTACTATAGTTACATGTATGTTCTCAAGCCTATAACACCAAATTTTTACGATCTATAGACGAATGAGCGATTAGGAATGGGATGGTTTAATTCTTTTAACTTTTGAACGATACACATTCATTAACATTATGAATGATACGTCTTGAATTTTTCCAGCTCAATAATTTACCGTTAAAATTAAAGTTATTTATATTATTTATTTCGAAGTGAATAAAATATAAAATAAGAATTAGTATGAGGATTATTTGAAACCAAATGCCTTCAGCGAGACTTTAAATTAATAATAATATCTTACAAATATTTAATTCTGTAGTTTGTTCAATGTTCAATAATAGCTTATTAAATGTATTTTATTATTTATAACATCTAAATTGTTTTTTTATTTCTTTATCATTTATATTTTGTTGTTTTCATTGTCTTCACAGATTTCATTTGTTCTCGTCATTTCTTTTGTTCGCTTTCTAAAGACGACATCTCAGAACTAACCAACGTTCAAATTAATCTATCGTAGAGATGATTAAACCGATACTTTGTGAATTTTCAAAGATCTTCTCTTTCTTCAGGGATTTGTCGGAGACATCGATAACTTCAATGCCAACTGGAGGTTTGGAAAGATTAGAAGTTCTTCGTCTTCAGAACACTGAAACTTTGAAAGTCATCCCATCGGTGTATAATTTTCAGGTTCGTAATTTTTGCGAAAAAATTTCTATGACGAATTAATTTATTAAGTCGTAGAAATTTTAGCTTTTACTTGCTAAAAATTATCTATTTTAAATTCCAGGATGAGAAGGAGCCAAAAAATGAAATATTGTTCTTTTAAAACCTAATATGTAAAAAAGTAATGATTTTTCATTCCAATGTTGCTTGATATCGATTCATTTTAATGTCGTGCAATATTTGTTATTCAACGTATTGAAATGAATTACACCGTAAAATTTTTTAAATACGAAATCCACGGCAACTCACTATTTCACGAGCAGAATAACGGAGTAAATACGGTTTCATAGGTTATTTATCGTATACCAAGCGTACACCAATATCCCATTAGACTCTTAAACCTCGCGTTAAATAAAAGTAGCTTTCATGATCCGGCACAACTATTCATGGACCATTACTCAACTAACTGCTGGATCGTATTATTCTTTACTGCTCCACATTAGATACCTCCGCTTAAACATGCAGAAAGGGTACCTCTGCATGGAGTTCCATGGAGAGCACCTGTTGACCATCATCCACAACGTATTAATGTACAGCGATATGTATATGTTACGGGAAGAAGAGTTGCCTCCCGCGATGGCAATTCCAGAGGGTTGTCCCTTAGGAATGGTTGTTGTATGAAATATACATTTCATGTCGTGGATAATTTAGTGGCGAAAAGAATTCTTCTCCCGTTCATTTATCGATATTTTAATTTTTTAACGGAAGTATTCGTTTGAAAATGTAAACATTACGTAAAAACTAATATGTACAGTGACTAAATAAGGATTCTATATCACAAACAAATTATTTATTGTAGATCCCGCCGAGATTTACGATTAAAATAAACAGTATCCTAATTCAAACAATGTTAAAAGATAAATATACAGTATGTTTACAATAATACATAATACAGAACTTATTTAATAGCACTTAAATTGACATTAAATTGCATATTACTTATTAATATTAGAACTATCTTTAATTGACCATTAGATGAACGTGCTATTTAATTACGATACGCTGGAAATTTTAAATTTATTGTAATCTACTGATTTAGAAGGTATTTAGTTTATTTGTGATTATAAATTTGATTATATATCATCACGGTAATGGTGTTTATGTTTAGCGGGAGTTATACTCAATTATTGCTTCTTCATTTTCAGTAAAGGGCCTTCAACTAAACCTCGTCTAATCTTAATCATCTTTTTCGATACGTATTTTAAACGAAACCCTGAATTGATCTATTCTCGAGTGTAGCAAATTTAAACGAGAGGAGAAATTTACGAAAGGGAGAGTAGCGAATTTATTTGTACACTGAATAATCAACGAGCACCAGGAAATCATAATCAATTTGTTTGACAAAGGCAAATTTAGGGTAGAATTCACCCAAGGATTTGAAGGGATCGTTAAAGGAAAAGACCGCTTGGATTGACAAAGAAGTGATGAAAGGTTTTCACCTTTCATCAAACGAAAATTTCCTCTTTTACCAAAATATAGATTCCTTCCTTAATTTCAAATCGATTTGGCTCTTGTTGTCAAATTTTCTTGACACTGGAGTCTAAATAATTTTCAGGATAAAAGTTTTTGTGATTAAAGTTGAGTTGCGTTGAATAGAATACTATTCAAAGCTGTCATAGTAGAAGTATTTCAAACGCGTTAGCAAACGAGTTTATATACAGTCTTGGTTGCTATATAATTCTATCTATTAACTCGTATTGAAAGTTATCCGTATGTCTTTTAGTTTTAGTTTACATAAGTGAAGTAATTCGAGCTCAATATTCATAAATGCTCAGTAGTTAACTTCTTTAAGAAAAAGTCCACTACCGAAGACTTTCTATATAGCATTCAAGGGAAAAATATAGCAATAGGGGAATCTGTAAAATATCTGGGAGTTACGCTGACGAATAACTTAAATTGGAGTGCCCACATCCGTAACATATGTGGTCGAGCACTAAGAAAACACGGTTTCGTCAAAAGAATAGTCGGTAGGAGCGATGAAAAGGTTCGCGAACGATGTTACTTCACGTTAGTTAGGCCTCACCTCGAGTACGCGTGCAGCATATGGGACCCTGCAAATAAAGACTGCATTCGGGAATTAGAAAAGGTCCAGCGTAAGGCGATACGCTTTGTAAAAAATTCATATGATAAAACAGCGAGCGTAACGCAAATGCTAAAGGACGCCGGGTGGGAATTACTAGAAGAGAGAAGGTCGAGCCAAAGAATTAAATTATTAGATAAATTCAGGGAGAGCTCCTTTATAGAAGACGTGGAAAGTATAATGCGTCCACCTTGTTATATAGACCGATCGGATAATGCGAGAAAGATCAGAGAAATAGATGCGCGAACGGAGCGTTTTAAAAATTCATTTTTTCCGCGGACTATTCGCGAAAATAATCGCATAGTGAAATAGAGTCATGGTGCATGCACCCCTTGCCAAACGCCGAAAGGCGGCTCGCAGGGTAAATATGTAGATGTAGATGTAGAATTCTTTTCATAGAAACATTTACTATCATGGTCTAACTTTGAGTAACAAAGATGTTAATACGACTGAAATTGAATAGACTTCAATAAATATCGTAGTTTAGAAGGATAAAATAATTACTTTAAACACGAGTTTATTTCGGATTAATCATCGAAATAAATCCTATATGAGCTTACGTAAGAGGCAACCGTTTCTTCTCTAACTAATTATACGTAAGAGAGAAGGTAACGTAAGTCATATTCGAATGCTTACCTGAATTATCAAACTGTAATATTTAATCGATCTGAACTTACTGATCTTGTTAGTGAAAGAACTCAAAAGGTGAATAGCAAAGTATATGAAAGCGTTACAACTAATTTAGAAGAAATTCTTGGTAAACAATCGTCATAATTTTTATAAGTCAACGATTCAATATTACTTAGAATTAATATTAATAATATAATAATAGTAATAAATAGTCATTTTTATTCTTATTATATATATATATATATATATATATATATATATATATATATATATATATATATATATATATATATATGATAGATAGATTCTGTAGATTGATACTACAGATAGGTTCTAAGTATATAGATAATAATTGTTTATGAGATCAATATATGATCTTACGAACAAATATTCTCAATAAAAGATCGAGCTCCCAAATAAATAAGGAATGAATTTCTACAGCAGTATCCAGCTCCATCTCTATCCACTACGTGTACAGCTTTTTCATCGATACCGTTCATCAGCATTGATCCTCGGGCCATTTTCAAGTTTTATCTCTTCAAGTACTTTTTGAAAACCTTCCGATATCTGGAATGTATTTTTTATATCTGCCACTCGTCCTTCCTTTTGTACCTTTTGAAACCTCTCTAACGCTACATTTATATCGCGACCTTTTTTTCGATCCCAAACGGAAATCTATACTGTAATAATCTCGAGATGGCATTTCCGTGGAGACGTCTTGATTTTCCGGCGAAAAATTGGAGTGCGCTCTCGGTCAAATAATTACAGAGTGAAGCGTTTCACTTCTTCCCTCAGTAATGGGTTGCATTCTCCAATTTTATACATTTCCATTCAGCGTCTATTTTTACTGGTATTGAAAGATTCGACTTCCATTATCGCGCCTATCTTCTCTTTACCTTGCCAATCGGGGTCCATAAGCGTCGATTCCCGGTGTCGTAATGTTTCTGAAGACTCCGATAATGAAAAGTTCTATAAAAGAGGGAAAAATACCGCTGCGTTTGTTATCGATATGAATCCCGTACTTTTAGTCCGCGAAATGATTGGGAATTCTGGAGTGGGTGGATTGTGTTAACTATAATCTACGGATCATAATAGGGTGAATTATAATCAGTAATTGGACATGGCTTAACCAAAGTATATGTTTATTTCCCTACTATTATGTTGAGTGTTGTAAAGTTGGACGAAAGAAGGAGTTTTTGTTAGATTTATAAGATAAAATTCCTTTATCGTATGACGTATATATTGATACAAAAAATTTAATCTCATTGACCTTACGATTAGATTTACTTTTAATATGATGAGCGATATATTTTCATTATAAGGTATCATTTTGTCTAATTTTAACAAACTTTTAACTGCCGTATTTTATCGTTTTCAGTTCTGATGATAACGTAGAAATTATAAATACATCGCTATTTATCTTCAAGTGAAATAAAATCGGAAAGATTGAAATGTAACATTTATCATTAATTATTTTGCATTTATAATGAACATACATTACGCAATTACGTCCAAATTACATTGTACTTACTTTGATAGAAAATGCTCCACATTTTATGCCTTATACTATAACTATCCTAGTTTTTTAATTTTCGCCTAATAAGTTGCTCCATAGAATAACAAAAGTATGGCTAACTATTATTCGAAGGAAACTGATGATTAAATCGCACAATTTTTAGTTCTGCAAGTTTTTACACTCATTCATGGAAGAAGATGAAATGATGTTAAATTCTTTCGCCAATGAAAAATATTAGAATGTAAACAATGAAATAAATCGACAAACTATAAGCCGTATTGATCTAGTTATATTATAACTTAATTATTGTTTTATTTATACATTAGAGTTAAGATATGCCGTCTTCCTTTCTCATCGTAATGAGAGCAAAATGGAGTGATCTTATTAGTTTCAGAGAAGAAATTACTTCGCAATTAGTCTTTGAGTGATTGAAACCTTAATTATAATTTTTTACGCATTATAAATAAGTTTATATGCTTAGGGATGAAGATAAATATCCGGCATTAAAGACAAGCGTATTCGTTTTATAAAACAAAGCGTAGACAATATAATTGATGGTAATAATAATAAAACGCCTTTTTAAAGGCGCTGGAAGTAGCTGTGAAACCAACATTTCGCGGTGTGTAATTCGCGACCCGCAACGATATGACCCGATTATTGGATAGCATGTAATTCCATTCTTTTATCTTATAATAAGCTTTCGTAAATGGAGCATTTATTTCTTAGTATTGTGTTTTTAGCTCTTCGTCGATCCTCATTACGTGTTTCAGTTTTTCCACCGAAAGAGATGGAAAGAATGGATCCACTGCATCAAGAGAGATAATTGAAGATATCATTCTAAATTAATGATAGCTATTATCTTGCTGACAATTTTTCGCCGTAAATTTTTTACGAGATTGTTAAAACTGCCTCATCCACACAAATTGGGTTTTTAATTTGATTCGTACTCTTGAAAAGCTCGGTTTATGCGGATAGCGGTGGAACACTGTTTTTTTACTAAAAGGAAGGCCAGTCAGTAATCGTACCTAAGTCATGAGATGGGAAAATATGATTTACTCTATCCAACTGCCTCTCTTAATCGTCTAAATTTTTTTATTTACTTTGAGAATACTAATGATATGGAACATAATAATGATATATAGTTTATTTATAATATTCGTTAATCATAGAATATTTATGCTGTTAAAGTAGCATGTCTCCAGCATCGGTTTTTATTTTTGTATCGATTATAGTTATTTATGGTTTGATCCATTGGTTTCCAGATTCTGTCTGAAGCATGGCTGACGTATCCATTCCACTGTTGTGCTTTCAAATACCCTGCGACCCACGATCCCGAAGAGCACATAAAGCACGAGGTAAGGAAGCTAAATTGGTAATTTATGCTATCAAGTTAAGTAAAGAACTACCGACCGGACAATAGATCTGGTTTCGTATCCGATTTTTCTTTATCTCTGCCAATTAAACTCAGTTAACTGTAATTTGACTTTAGCATAGTATATTTTATATTATTTAAAAATTCATTCATATCATTTTAACTATAGATTATGGAATGCTTTTATATTCTATAGTCCATCAATATTTGCCGGTCCATATGTGTTTTCTTCCCAGTTTTTGTCTTCCTTTACTTTGAATCTAATTCTTCATTTGTCTTAACTTTTTTCATCCATGTAGCTTCTGCTGTAATAAACTGACAAACAGAATTGAAAATTGAGATCCCCTACTTTCAGGGCAGATTTGCTGTACCAGCGGTTAGTCAATTAGCCTCAGTACTAAGTTAATTAACCTTTCCTTAAACCTGCTCCCTGCCTTAATTATATCATTTCTTATCTTCTCACTCTTTTATCTTTTATGTTAGAGTTATATCATTTTCTCTTTTAGTTTATCCGAGAATATAGTACTATTTACTCATATTCATAATAACGGACCTACGCTTATGATCGCTTACTTATTGTTAGTTCGTCATAGTCAGTTTAAGATTTAGTTCTAAGATACTTTAGAAGTAATGCATCATGGTCAAATTTGCATATAATATTCGTATCGAAATGCGCTGTAAGGCATGTTTATACAACGCATTTGAAACCTTTCTATTCATAGTAAAGCCTTTATCATTTAATATGAAATTCATAAAGAATATCATATGCATTCTCAGTATCCACTTCATTAAAAAATCCAGCCACTTTTACAGTTTTAATACTCCATACGTATTTTTCAAGATTACGGTTTTAATACTTCATTCATATTCTCAGAGATATTTTTATTATTTTTTATTATTATTAGCATATCTCATTATATCTTATTATTTACGCTCTACTTGCCATCTCTCATCCTTAGGAGGGAAGTCACACGTCTGATTTGTTATTCCACTTCCATACCTCCTCATACATAGCGGACTTTTCTTCCTCACTGGCATCGCAGCAAACGTGCCTTCTTCAACTTCATTTTATTATTTATACAGATTTATGCTTCTTCATCCGCTTCGAGCTGCCGTACCTCGCTCACAACATAAATAAACTTGAGAATTGGCATATTAGATATACTTACATACAATATTCATGTCTTCCGCCAACATATTTAAGCGTAGTTACTGAATATCTTAATATTTAATATAAGCGAATATCTGAATATTTAAGGATGAATCTTAGAGTAAATATCTCAAATGAATATCATAATATACGTATATAAATATATATAAAACATGTAAAGATTGTTGTACATTGTTCCTTGTTTATAAGTACATCTTTAATTCACTAATTTGTTAATCAAGCCAAAGAATCGAATAAAAGAAGCGTTGAAGATAACTTCGAAACAGTGGGGTGAACATTTTTTCTTGATCAAACAGACCTTGGACTCATATTTTTGAATTTACCTTGAATGATTCGCTGATACCTCATGTTATATTCATCTTAGCGGTGGCGAGGTCTTATGAAAATTTTAAATTCCCGATTCACTCTAAATTTTCCCTCTTCAATACCATTTCTTCAAGACTCTCTTTCAATTCGACTTTATTTTCTTGAAATTCTAATCTGTATTCGTCCCGTATAGCTCTCGAACCTTTCTCGTTCCACACAAACATCTGCATTATGACCAAGATCTTTTTCTTTCTCCTCTTAAAGATTCGGCAGTGTTCCTTTAAAGATGACTTCGCATATCCTGCAGGTGATATACAAATTTCAGCATCAATACTCAGACTGAGTTTTTATGAATGGTTCTGGTTCATGCATCAATATCTTTCAATATATATATAATATCTTTATACAGTTATTCTTTTAAGCTATCATACTTTGTCTTCGAATTTTTCAAAGGTGTTTTATTTCATAAAAGTACCTTGAGACTTGTGAAAACTTCGTTAACTCACTGAAATAATTCTACTGATCAATTAGAATGTATTCTTTCCTAACATTATATTTATTCATATTTTATAATTCATCTATATTTGAGATTATGGGCTTCAGAAACATTTAAGTGATTTTTTCTGTACTAATTTTGTATTTTTAAATTTTAAATCAAAGTTAACTACGAACCTTCTTTGAAACTGACCAATGTTTAAAGAAGAATGATTTGCGAATTTTGTGTAATGATATTAAATTTATAATGCAGTAATTCAGTTCGATTAGATTATAATTATAAAATAAACCTAAAATGGTGTCAATATTGGACTGATATGATACATTCAAGACCAATTATAATCACCAATCTGTCTTCGAATATTTTATATCATTTTAATATTACCATATTAATCCAGTTGAAATAAATCTATAAAACATCGCAGAATTTGTTTATTATAATTAAATATTCATATTGTATTCATGTTGGTTACATATGTATAATATAGGACGGGGAATAAAAATTAAATTTATAATGAAATGCTAGACAGAAAATAATGAGTTTAGTTCTATAATTAGTCTATCTGTCTCTGATTAACAGCATTCATCGTTCAGATAGTAATTAAATCCAAATGAGGTTAGTCCTCTATTTATTGCGAGAATTAATTTTATTTCGTTAATAGGATTTCGTTTTGAATTAATTCGGATTCAAATCTGTTAGCTACAACATTAGGATACAGCTAGGCAAGTAATTTACTCTTTAATTGGATTTTTCCGTGACTTTACTCCCTGTAAGTTAAGTTCTCCACGGCGGTAATGAACCCCGGAAATAAAACTTGCATAAAAGATTCAAGAAAACGCTTATACGAAGTCTCTTGTATATTACTATGTGGAATTTATATCTTTTGCATCCTCCACATTTTCCCGGATGGATAACATTTTAAGCGTCTGGCTGTTTCTTATCTTTTAAATTGATGAAGATTCGACGTTATCATACTAATGTACAAAATCTGCCTCAAATCAACTCTAAGTATCACTTACTTTCGTATCGTATCTCATAGAGTTCTGATATACGTTTAATCTCTTATAATTACGTCAGATAACGATTTGAAAGAATTTGATAGTAAATTTAATCCTTTACTCACGTGATTCGTTTGTTTTATTTAAGAATCAATGGTGGTGGTTGTCAAACGAAAGAAAAATGTATTACATTTTTCTTACTTCTGTTTTGATATGCCTTTAATTCCTTCATTTCTCTTCCTTAGTTTTATACCTTCCCATAACGACGAGAATAATTGTATTTCTTCTCTTATTTGTTTTTTTACGAATAGATACAAGTTAACTGAAATAGATGCAATTCAAATTCATTCTCTTCCTTAGTTTTATACCTTCCCATAACGACGAGAATAATTGTATTTCTTCTCTTATTTGTTTTTTTACGAATAGATACAAGTTAACTGAAATAGATGCAATTCAAATTCATTCACTGAGAAATTCATGTAATGAAGGGGAAATAATTAGTTACCTTACCACAATAATATTTCTTACAAGGTAGAAGCAACTAATTATTTTCCCTTCATTATGGAGAACTACCACGAAATCAAAGACGAGTTAGCAGAGAATTCATGTACTTTTAGATTCTCCTTACATAACGTCCTCTCAATCCTTACCACACTTAGCAAATGATCACTGTAATGTTAATCCCCCCTTAATTTCCATTAGAACATAGTGAAGCTGATGCAGGCACAATACTGCACCGCCGAACAGCCGCCGATGGCCTTCGAACTGCGGGCAGAGCGGGAATCTTTACCAGAAATCCCGCCTTCCGAAGACCTCACGGATGACGATCCAGGCGAATTCGGGAGGGTGATTTTCTATCCGGAAAATAAGTCTCACTCCAACGAACCGGACTGGAACGCCCTCACCGAGTCCCACCCTTCCTTCTCAGGAGACCACCAATTCGACCCGTACCACATGGACCCCCATCGAGGTTTCGGGGAGGAGTTGGGAGAGGGTAGTGTGGACAGCACTCCATACACCGGTTAGTTCACACCTCTCCGGACACGAAAATTATTTATACGATGCTGGATTTACGTATCCTAAAATCGATTTCCTCGAACGTGTTTGGGAGATTATAAGTTTGGGTGAAAATATATTTTCAAATGCTCAATGCAATTTTATCACGATGACATTTTACGTGATGTAATAGTAACGTAAAGTAACTTCATGCACAACTTAGAGCAAGTTAAATTTATAAAGATGATTCGATTTTTTAAATTAAAATCTTTAATAATAAATGTGAATGAAATGGGTTCATTCAAAAATTCATTCAAAATGTGAATGAAATGGGTTCATTCATCAATACAAAACTTAGAGACGATATAAGCAAAGAGTAATTAAGAAAGAACCTTATATATCTGTAGTACCACCACTTTGAGTTGTAAAGAATCTTAATTAAAAATTTAAATATCCATTTTAGAAGGAGCTGGGTGATTATATTTTATTCGTATTTACTTTAATCCTTCTTTACTATTTCCAAAAAAGAAAAGAATATAATCAAAAGTAAAATCATCAACTCTGCATCAGGCTATGTACCTCTGGTTTTACCTTTTGTGTTTCAGCGTCGTGCAGAATGCATGTATCTCTTACAATGAGCAAAATAGCCTAAGTACATAAGATATGAGATTATACCTAACCTCTTTCTAGGTTTCGCTGCATGGTTGCCACTTTTCCCAAAGGGTAGTGGTATCTTTCATCAAAAGACGGTCGCCATCCCGCCCCGGCTGCTGAAAGCCTTCTGCGGAAATCTTTCGAGGCCTCCCAGGAAGGTCGAGTGCCATCCTGAGCCGGATCCTTTCAACCCTTGTGAGGACATTCTGGGCAATTGGTGGCTGAGGATATGCGCTTGGATCATGGCCATCCTGTCCCTTTTGGGAAACATAGCAGTGCTGGTGGTTCTACTTTCACTCCAGTTCAAGATGTCCGTGTCCAAATTCCTCATGTGTAACCTCGCCATAGCTGACTTATGCATGGGCGCTTATCTCACCTCTATTTTAGTGATGGATGCGAGAACCGTGGGCGTCTACTTCAACTACGCTATTGATTGGCAAAGAGGTCAGAAGCTACGAAGTTACTCATACTGTTTTTGTTCGCTATGAACTATCAGTTTTAATTATATATGGATAGTGATAAAGAATAATTCTCGGGTTGTTAATTTAAATTTTGCCCATAATATAATCCTTTGAAACTTATATACATACGAAGAAAATGTTTATTGTACTTTTGCTGGATATATGAGTGTAGATATTCTTTGTATCCTTACAATTCATTTTACTTGCAGTATCTATTCAGTTTTCCTCGATTAATATCAACGATCTATAGTAAACGAAGAAATACCAATCAACTTAGGAACACCACTGAATGTAAAATACGTTGTTTCAAATTAATTCCTTTATCCATCATATCATTCGTTCATCTATGTTTCTTTTAGTGTTAATGATCATGAGGAACCTGAAGTTATTTACCCTTTTTATAGGACCTGGATGTCAGATCGCCGGATTCCTAACCGTATTTGCTAGTGAACTGTCCATCTTCACCTTGGCCATGATCACAAGTGAGCGATGGTACGCAATCACCTATGCCATGCACTTGGACCGTCGCCTTCGAGTAAGCACCGCAACAAAAGTGATGGCCGTAGGGTGGTTATATGCCGCTACAGTTGCAATCCTCCCTATTCTTGGAATAAGTGCATACTCTAAGACAAGGTGAGGAAAAAATATAAGATATGTTTCTAAATCTAATGGAGTATGCTAATGCTAATTTGATATGACTTATGTTAGAACACCATACCATTTGGAGTACATGATAGTTTCGACGAACGTTTTAAATAAAAAGTATCGTAGAAGAATTAATACATTTAATTTTAGTTAATGATGATATAAGTTATATATATACTTCTCAGAAATGTTCGTAGAGAAATTTTGTGAAAGTGTACGATAGGTTATTTCATTATAATTTCATTCCACGAAGTAAACCTTTTGATATTGAGTTTCATTAAAAAACCTTTCTGGTTCATGCAGCAAATAATTTATGTATTTTTTTAAATCTTTATTTTTATTGAATGAGATTAAATATAACATTCGATTTATGAATTGCTCTAGATCGTAGTAAATACTATGACAAATTAATTTAAAATTTAATCTACTAAGATTAAAATTGGTAAGAAAAATGAAAGAAACGGAGTTTCAAAAGATATAAAATTTCTATGTTAATTTGATTTAACTGTAAATTATTTGTAGAGAAATATGCTAAGCTCTGAAGCATCACCAATCTGTTGTGATCACATTACCTCTCGATATTTACTGCTCATCGTTTCTCTTATTTCCAGCATTTGCCTACCCATGGAGAATGTCGATCTACCAGGAAAAATATACGTCACCCTCCTACTCGTCATCAATGGCCTTGCACTGATCTTAATATCAGCTTGCTACGGAAACATATACTACGTAATCCGGAAGAATAGTCAGGAGCGGCAGGACAGAGAACAGCAACCGGACCAGGGTAGTCCAAAATTGGGAGGCAGGACCACCAACCACACCAGCAGCGATGCCACGGTAGCCAAGCGCATGGCCCTTTTGGTGTTCACTGATTTCGCTTGCAAAGCCCCCATAGCCTTCTTTGGTCTCACTGCCATGGGCGGGATGCCGTTGATCGACGTAACCCAGGCAAAGATCCTACTGGTGTTCTTCTACCCCCTCAACTCCTGCGCCAATCCCTTCCTGTACGCACTCCTGACGAAGCAGTACAGGCGCGACCTATTCACACTCTTGAGCAGACATGGCTTCTTCGCCAGGAAGGCCGCGAGGTACAAGGGTGCCTTCCATGGAGTAGAGAACGAGGTGATCAAAGATCGGGTGGAGACGGAGAAACAGACAACCATCGGGTGCTGGAGGAACTGCTCGGGTCCGAACGGGGTCGACAACCACATCGGATGCGGAGCCAACGGAGGTTTGATCAGCGACCAATCGGAGAGGGCTAGGTTCACCTCGCAGACTTCGTACCAGAAGGGATCCCTGATGACTCAGGTATCGTCAGCAGAGGTTGCGAAAGATCCACCAAGGAGAAGACTGGAAGAGGCTGCGATAGAGATGGGAGAGTTTGAAGGAAGGAGGATGTCTGAAGAGATCTCCTTGGACCAAACACATAGTGAAGGGTTCGTGAACGAACAGAAGTCAGTGTGGAACAGTTCTGGATCTCCGCATCCGATTAGAAACAGCTGTACGAGACTGGCGCTTAGCGATGAGCAGGAAAGAGACTTGAGGAGGGCTGTTGCAGAAGCATCTGAAAACCGTGTGGAATCTCCACCAAAAGCTTTGGAGGTAACCTCTCATATCTAAATGACCAGAAGGTAAATGTAGAGTGTCCCAAAAGTCGTGGGTTTCAAATGTTTATGACTCGCAAACCGTGCATCGGGATATTAATAAATTAAAGTACAAAGGAAGATTTTTCGCTCCAAAGGCGGTCGAGAGTAAAAAATTTCGCTCAAGTTTTACGAGCTATCAAGGAAAAGCGTTGATACAGAATAAATAATGTTCTTAATTCAATTCTGAAGTTAGTATTCTGATTCTATAGGTCTAAGTCTAGGCTCTTTGTAAAGAATCGAGAATTTGAAATTACAAATTTGAACATATACAAACACTTAACATTAATTTGAACACTTTGATAAAGTTCTACGTTTCTGATAAAGGTCTTTATATCATATTCACCGGAAGTTTTTCTGATTATATCAGTCAGTCAATTTTTAATTAGGTTTGAGCCTTATTATTACAATTTCCTCTAATATTTTCATCAAAATTTGCATTAAAATGTATTGAAAGAAGTACGCTTATTTTTAAGGATCATTCTATACTTATGTGATGTATCCTGTATGATTTTATTCAGAAAATGCTAGAGTTGTCCGTAATCTTCTTGTTGCAATCGAAGTTGAGCTAAAACGGTGTTTAATTGTAAATTATGAATTTCAACGGAGCGGTGCTTCAAACAATAGCACTCTCCGGGGTATCGATTTTTGTATATTTTTGTTGTTTAGCTCCTCAATAGTACAAGTTGATGTTTTTAGCTTTTGTGATTTGGTTCAATCATCGTATAACATTCTTTTTAATGATTTTTCTCCTGAGCTTTTTATTATTTTTACGACGACTGTGCAATTTTTTCATACTACCAATCAAGTCAAGATCAAGAAACACTCATTTATCGTTCCAAGAAATAGTTGATTTATGTCATCTTTACATTTGTAATCTTGAAGCGTTGTTTGGAATTAAACCAAACAAGTCCGTTTCTTTAACCATAGAACTTTACAAACTGTCCCTTAATCCCGATAATTTTCCACCAAACTTGATGCTAATTTGTTTCGTAACTAATTCGTAAAGAATAATAAGAGATGCATTAGAAAATTCTACTATTGTTTTGGTAAAATTGCGATGAGTTTTGGGACACTCTGTATTTGTCATGGAGAGGTTACTACACCTCTAATCTCTAGAAGAGATTATTGAAACATTTGACGATGACGAATTATTTCGTCCCGTTTCGATTCCAAATATTGCAAGCTTACTTAAGTACCTGTGGAGTTTTCTAGAGATTGTGTAGTGAGTGACTGATATAGAAATGGAAATTTGTGCTGCCCCCCTACATTTGTGTTTCTGTATCGTGCGTGAGTTCGTTGCATATTTCAAAAGTGGAGTTCTAACGGTTTTGCGTGATGGAGGACAATAGAAGAGTGATATTATTGACGACTGTCAAACAGTGAGGGTGTGACTTTATAATCCAGTACTTATACAAGAGAAAGAAGAGTATAAGGTAAACAAATTTATTCCATGTATGAGCAAGATATGTGTTTATCTTATATCCTTGGCGGCAGAAGAAAGCTATATCCTCAACCACAAAGATTATTGTACGTATACATCGGTGATTCAATCGAAAATATTTCTTTTATTAGCACTGATTTCATTATACCTCTTCAGTAATTTTAATCACGAACTTAATCATTCCGTTCCGAAAGCAATTCTTAGTTGGAAAGTATTTTTTCAAGTTTAGATAAAAATTACGCGGTAGATTTGCATTATTTGAACTTTTTTCGCAATTCATTCCAACATTAAATCACATTTCAATCTACTGAGTGAAACTTGGCTAATAACTTAATTTCTCGCAAATTTCTCCTCCAGGTGATAATCAAAAAGAAGTGGAGGAATGAACATTAAAGAGCGAAGTCAAGACCTTTTGAATTGATTTGAAATGATAATGGGTTAATCTTCCAGTGTCTGCGCGTATTAGAGGTGAGAATTCAAGAAATTTTATCTCATCGTTCCAACTTTCTTTGGTAATATATTCACTCTTATTCGTCACCCTTTTAGTTTTCATCGTGAACTATTATTTGCGTCATCGACGTGAGTTCTTGCGAATACACAAAATTCAAATTGTATTAAACGGAAAATACGGGTGTACTCTTTGACTACCGGAATAAACAGGATTAAGGAGGTATGAAATAAGTTTACACTTTACGCGATAAGTTTGTGCGACTTAAATACAAAGGTTGGACGGAAGTGAAAAATGGCGACATGACTGGGACTCGAACCCAGGTCTCTCACTTTACGTAGTGATGAAGATACACGCCCGGTCATGTAGATACATCTCACTTCTTTTAACCTTTTTACTAGTATTAACTTCGCGTGTTTTATTTTACCGATTCAAAAAGTAAGCTATAGCTTATCCCTCTATATCCTTAATCACTACCTACTAATGCAGTTGGTGGCTTAGTTTTATAAAAAAAAGCGAAAATTCCTTCTTGATATCTATCATTAACTTTACTGTTAGTAATCGTCTTCATTCCGCATATAGATTTTACGTTCTCGTTAATAGATATCATACCTCAACATTAAAAGTAAAAGTACAATATTAAATATTCACTTTTGTAAACAAATAATTATATTCCCCCAATTACAAAGAATAATTCTGTATGGCAATTTTAGTATGTGATTTTTATCCGATACATTTATTATTAAGTTCAGAATTTCTGTGTGTAATTTTTTTAACTCGATCTCCAAAAATTTGGCTTGAGTACTTTGAGGACGCTTTAAAATGGAATTTTATTTAAGATTTAACACAGTTTTATAATCATTTATTAAAAATACCTTCATGTTGGTCTATATTTAACGAATTGATCGTGAAAAATGAGTAAAATAGACGTTCATTAGCATAAAAACCCGTTGTTTTGCGCGATTTTTTCGAAATAAGTTAAAATCTAACATACGAGAGGTTAATTATATTCATTCGCATCTTCATTTAATTTGTCTGTTTGGGATGATTTTTAATAGGAACGACAAAAATTCGTGACAGTAATTAATTTAGTTTCATTATTGATCAAAGTTTGAATTATGTCATCACGAATTATTCGAGAGCTACATAATCCGGCAGAACTCTGTTAAAAATCGGACAACGAGCCACCCACGTTTTGAAATAAAACGCATACTTTTAGAGCGAATTCCATCCGAACTAGATAAATTATCAATTACAGTATTTTATTGCAGTTTGGATAAAGCGAATGAAAATCAATCAAAAGTGCCAATATATTTTATATGAATGGAATTACAAACCGCTATCTTCCCAAATTAGGATCCTGCTTTCAAAAGTAAAAATTGAAATATTTGTGGTTGGATTCGTAATGATTAATTTATGAAGAATTTACGTTATTAAATTTGAACTATTTTTCACTTGATTTTGTTTGTTTTTTAGATGTAGAAAATTCGCCATGCTCAAATTTCCGGTTCTCAAATTTCTCAAAATATTTCCTTCGCAGCCCAGGTTCTTTTTCATGACACAAACTCTATCATTCGAGAATTATCCTTTATTTCTTTCCTTGTTGTATAATCAAAATTCGATCTCATTTCACGGCTTTTTAAAAAGTGAATTACCTAATTTTCTACGAGGTTTGAAGAAATAGTGCGTAATTATAGAGAAATATGTTTCTTGGAGTTTTTTGTTGTTCGAGATACATTAATGTAATGTGTTTAATTCATCTATATGAGGATTTTTTATTGTGAATCACATACGGAAATCTTGATTTAACAGCAATTACTTTATGTGCTTATTTATACTTTTACGTATTCATTTTTGTAAGTTATAATAGGTTCATAAAAATAACCTTACTATTTAAGGGTGTATCTTGTGTTCATCAATATCTATCGTGTACACATGGCTTCAATTTCAGTGTCATAGAAGTTTATAATGGTTTCTGTTTGATATTTACTGATTTTTTTCATTATCATTTTTATCATACATTTTGTAAGCTACGATCCGTTGTCAATAAATGAAACTTGTGATAAATCGTATGTTATCATTATGCAATCCTGCTGATAAAGCGAACACTGCTCCGTTGTAAACACTGCATCGTAGATTTTTTGCAATGCAGGAAAAGTATTGATTGGAAATAGGCGATGGTACCTAACCTTTAGCTCTATCTTAAAACTTTATTTTCCGGATATTTTTCGAGTTTCTTCCATATTATTATCATCCACTCACAAGATTTTATCATCTTTATTCCGTCAAGTTTCCCCGATTATTGTTGTATCAGCTGTTTGTCGAAAGGTAACGAATGTTTTTTTCAATATGGATGGCTAATTTTTAGAATATTTAGGTGAAGAATTTCCAGCCGATAAATTTCGTAATATACGTTCTAAATAAAAAAAACAAAGAGTAGAAGGAAGTAATCTTAATATTAAGAAAGATAATAGAAAATTTCTCCGTTATATTAAAGGAATATTGGATCGATTGTGTATAAAAAATTGAAAACGCAAATATCTCTTCGTGAGTTTACTTCCTCGTGGTTTTATTTCCTCGTCTAGATATTTCACCACAGAATTTAATTAGTCTTCAGCAATAGTAGCGCATTCTCCTCGAAGATGAATAGGATACAAATGATGATTTTCCATACTTCCTCCCTCTCAATCTAGATAAAAGCAAACCATCCTTAACGAGGGAAACTAGTGCAGGAACTACGAGGGTTTTTTTGTCGGAACATTGCCGCAACGAGATATCTTTCTTACCACTCTGCGGGAGCTGAAATCCATTTACTCGAGACGTCAATGGTAGAGAAAGGATAAGACTTCTGGAAACATCTTGGAAGTTATTTCAAGTCCGTTGTCTGATTTCATTGTCGCGGAAGGAAATTTATGGAAGGTGAAGTAACCGAGGCGTGGCCCCGCATTGAAATTCCCTCGCTTCTCTTTGGAAATCGCCTCGCTTTTGTTTTCAGAAGCCCGAATATCAGCGAGTCGTAATCAATCGGTTAAGGAGGAATATTTTATGAGTTCCAATTAGTATTCAGATGGAGTTCGTGTTGGTGCCTGCGAGATAGGCACCTGTGCCGTATGACGTCACAGGTGAAGGTGGTGAGGTGTCCCGACACCCGAGCTCATCGATTAGCCGCGTCGTTTCTTTTCCGAACTTACGTATTCCGCGAATTTATTCGCTCCCGATTCGCGAGCGGAAATATGTTTGAAGGAAGTGAAAGGCTCGATAATAGGAAGATCGAGTTGTGTTCTTTTTCGCGTATCGTAATTTCTTTCGTAGAATTTCGTTTGTTTATCGTCGTTCAATTGTTATCACGTCACTTCCGATACGAATATTTATTTAGTTTATTTATTTATTTAATTAAAGTAATGATAAAAGGTCTTTCGTAAGGGCGAAAGGCTTGATATCACATTGAATTTTATGATTTTCCGTTCTGAAATAACAATATGTTTCTCTAAAACTAGGTTTTGGTCTCGTCTTCTCCTAATAATTACCTGTGGAAACAGTAGTGCAGGAATTGATTGATTGACTAAAAAGTATTGTAAGTTGATTTATTTCATGTCGATTACCGTCATCAATTATTTTTATTTTAATGGAATCGAAGTCTAATTAATCAAAAATCCAATTATTAAAAGCGTGAATTCGTGGGAAGCAATTGTATAAAGAAAAACTTTGTAATCGCCTGAATTACGAAACCAGTCGCGTTTAAATTATCTGTGGAAATTATTAAGTTCCTCGTTATTCTAATTTATTGTATTTTTAAACGTCGATCGGTTCATTTTGTTTACGTAATTGCTCGTGCGTAAGCATTATATTTTATGAAAATATCATCTCAACTCGGATCTTCATACGAGCTATTATTATTCCTTTCGTATTCATACCTCTTCTTCCTTTACGTCACGTTACTGCAAGATAAAACTCTCGAGGACTTAAAAGGATGACGTTTTTGCAGTAAATCCTGAATTCGTGAAGCGGTGAATTTTTTTTTAAAGGAGAGGAATATCTCAGCCAAATCCTCCCGGGAATTTCCGACGGCTGACCCAAGTCGGTGTTATTTGCTTGGACGACGGCGTGAAAAACGAACGTTAGAACATCGGGATCTTTTGAATTACGGAGTTGAATGGCATTAAAAGTTTTTCTTCTTTTCAAACACTCTGCACCGTAGCTCATCTAGCATCACCGGTAAAATTTGGATAACTGTCCTAATAGAATTAATGTTTAACATCATTATCTCAACACGTAACTATATGCTTAAAATCTTTTCCGTAGAAATAATTTCAATAATTAATATTTAAATTTATCGAAAATATTTTAAATGCATTCTCTTTTCTAAGGTTGAGTGGAATCAATAGATAAGGGATGGCGAGATGAACAAAGTTTACGAAATATTTATTTATAAAATTTATTCTACTCGATGTTAATCATAATGTTTATAATGTTATAAACCGTAGTGATACGAGAAGAGTCAAATTTTAGGCGTATTAGTGTGTTCTTTTCGAATTTAAGTTTTAAGATATTAGAAATCTTGTTTAAAATAAGGATGAATTATCCCTTTTGTATATTGAACTTCTCCCGAAAGTACGCAGTAGGGTTTATTACTTTTTTATTTGTTTGAAACAGATGAAGCTGAAATCGATATTGTAGCGTATATTACAAAAAACAGTCCAAGAAGAAGCGTTGCATTTTATGTATAATGTGACTAAATAATAACTACGGTAAATCAAAGAGAACTTTTAAGCATTGAAAATGTATAATAGTAGTAAAAATCACTAAAAACTCGACGGTTTTTAAGACTCTGGATTAACAGCCTTCTAATTAATTTTCGTAACTATTATTATAATACTCGATATAATTCAGTTGATTACTAAATACGACTTAATCTGTAATGAAATCTAAAAAAATTTAATTGTATAAAGTTAAACGCATATAATAAATAAGCCCCATTAAGAAGAATTCTCATGCGCGAAGTTTAATATGATATTGCGTTCCCCAGGGTTTGAAAATCTCATAAATGCTGCACCATAAAACTAGGAAAGGTTGGGAATCACTGTTTACGGTAAGTACTTGGGTAACAACCCTTAAAAACTCTTTCGAATAAAAGGATGTATCTTTGAGAATTGAATACTAAATTGTTGATATTAATTTTAACCACAAATGTCAACCGTCCCACTGCCATTCAACACCATGATATTGAATTGCCCAGATGTCTCATGGCCGCCCTGGGCTTCGACCCACTGACCTGCAAACACGATCTTTTCTTAGTAACTTTACTCTCGTTGATTGAACACCGATTTCTCTCTTTCATTTATAGAATCCGATTGAGTTCGAAGGAGAATTTCCAACCTCCTATCTCTTTTCAGCTGTGATGGACGTTAATTTTACAAGAGCCTATTCATTCTTGAATGTTCGTAAAACTCGAATGATCGATTGAAGTTATATTTCGAGAAAATCATTAGCAAGTATTTTATGATCAAAAAAAGTTCAACGAAATACTGTAAAATGCTAGGGAAAACGGTTATGTCTCATGTACAGATTACTAACTTAGGATAGGGTATAAATTATATATATATATATATATATATATATATATATATATATATATATATATATATATATATATATAAATATTAAAGTTTTTCATTCAGAATATCTACAATATCCACAAAAATTAATCGAATATCAATAATTTATGCATAGCTAATATGCTACGTTTATTTCTGATATCAAACTGCTTCTCACTAACTTCAGAAAAACAATTTGGTATTCTGAGATTAATGATTAGCAATTTTTGTTAATCTTTCAGAGAAATAAAGAGTTTTTGCTACTTATTAGTTAAATTAAAAGCACGCCCTTATTATTTCGATTAATCCTTGATTTCGTATGTAATCATCATAAATATTTTATTTATAGCTCAAAACAAATATAGACTTAGACAGGGTATTTTTTGGAAAGTTGCTTTATGAGATATTTAACAAGTTTCCTCATGATCAGAAGAGAATAAAAGGGTTATAAATAAATTCACAGATTAAACATTTCTATTAATTAACTTCGTTTCCTGACGCAGAAAAGCACCATTATGTAACAATGTTTCATTATTAATTTTTTAATGGAAAATCGCACATTGTCACCAGATATGAATGTGATATGAATTACACTATATTTAAGAAGATTTGCAAGTAGGGATATTGATATTGATAATTTGCGATATTGATATGATGGACAATGAACGAAAACAACAGTGTGTAGGATGAATATTTTCAAACGTAGCTAGAAGAAATGGGTAACGATGGGCTGTAAGAGTTGATAGATTGATTCCATCATCCTTTGCGGAAAATCTCGCTTCGCCATGGTCCAGTGGATGGGAAATGAGGTCCACTCAAGATAAAAGATCGTCAGGTCGTCGATCAGTCATCTGGAAGATGATGTTGCGTAAACGATGTAAGGGTAGATCATAAGGATGTAACCTTTAAGCACTAATTGAAAACAAACTCGTTAGACAAGTTTGTTAAACATGTAAAATGATAATTGCAAATGAAGATTCCACCACAAACTTCATAAAGAAATTGACTAAAATATCTTTATTCAATTTAGGCAATTCAATGGAATGTCAGTTGCTATAATTTCCGTTTTTGTCTTGTAAGATAAAATAAATTTCAGCGAAAAAGTTTCTCCTGAGATGTTTGATTTACGTGTTTTCTTTTAAAATGTATTCTTATCTTTTATGCTAATCACAACACGTTCAGCATTAGGACTACAAATGAACAAGGAGGATGAAATAATTCTGATTGTTCGCATTTTCTTCAATTGTAAATGTGTGCAGATATAACAATTTTGTCGCACAAATCTTTTCTTCATCAGAATTAATTCAAAATAATATAATTTTAGATTGTTAATTTCGGATTTATTTTTTTCTCTCCTCTTATAGATTTTATTTATTTTCAAAGATTTTGAATATGGGTATACATTTCGATATTTGTATTTTATATTACAATGTTTGCTTACTGTTTCAAGGATTCAATGATAGAATTTCGTGGAAATGCCTCCATTTATAAAGCAATTCTCGAGAGAGTAAGAAATAAGTACAAGCATGAATAGAAAGTGAAGTTAATATCCAGATACACGATTTCGTTCTACTCAATAAGTTCTCAGTCATTTCATAGTCATTTATGGCTAGTTTAAATCCATCAGGTTTTTAAAAGACTCTTTCGATCTACCACAAACTTACGCTCAAAAGAGCATAATTTTGTGGTAGATGAGGTTTTGCATTCTTTACATTGGAGTTTGGAATGGTTAAGTATACAGCAATCAATTTTGAAGGCATAGAAAACATTTTTCTTTACCTTCCGGCTGGGTTAATATGTAGCTACATTTTATCGCAAAAACTGAAAAAATATGTCTTAAGTATCTCATATCTTATTAATGACAGGTGAATTTTATATACATACACAATGTGTAGCAGTAATCAAAATAGAAACGTTGGTTCAATACTTCAAAATTTAGATATTTATTTATTATTTCATCATAAATCGAGGAAACATTTTTCCATACAATTTTCATTGACGTTTTTGCATGCAGTCAAAATATATTTCACTGAGAATAACTTACTTAAAAATTAAAGTTCCAATTGATATAGATTCCAATAAATAAGACCCAACTCCAAAAGATATCTCGAGAAATGAGGAAAGGATTTAAATCCGAAATCGTACAGTTTTAACAGTTTTGCTAGTTATTTAATAGACAGAACAACTCTTATTTACTAAAAGTGCATATCATATATGAAAATTAAATAAATTTCTTTGCAATTCATTTTGCTCCAATTATACAACACGAAAATTGCCTGTAAAGATTAGCTTCTTCTCATTTTACATTAAATAATACATTGTCCATAAAAGAACCATATTATATAAAAGGAAGTTTATCTTACTTCAATGACACCTTGATGACAATTTTAAATAATGTATTGTAAGAAAAGTAGAATTAAAAAATTTGGGGTAGTTTTGTTTCGGTTATAATCCATGTAATAGATCCCATTTTCGTTTCTTATTTTTATAAACGGAACGAAGAATTTCTATACTCACTTCTTTACTAGAGTAAAAATAAAACGAGCAGTTTACGATCTAAATTTCTCGTCGCAGAAGCAAACGATATTCCAAAATTTCGATAAGGTGGGTCATGAATCACACATCATGATTGATTCTGACATTTTAATCAAAGCACTGTTAATACATATAAGGCTATTGTTCACATTCTGGATAAATAAATTATCTCATATCAGCCACGGGAGGCGACTCAATCATAAACCGATCTGGTAGGTGTAATGCGAGGATTTGGAAGCGTCCAGTGTTAATATTGGAGAGGCCAGTCTTTCATTGTTTTCCCACGAGTCCTCCGGAGGTTGCCACTGCGTTCGAGGACACTCCACCGTCCAAGGAGGACCGGACCAAAATACTGCTCTGCTGCTGTAGACTGTGTTGGTCACCGTAGTAGCCGTATCCAAACTGAGGACTCACCTGGGAAGTTTATAAAAAAGATTATTGTCTTTCAGTTCATATCCATCCTCAGTAAGACACGATAGGATTCTTGTTGAACATTTGCAATATAATCAAAGAGCTTTTGATTAAGTTTAATTAGGAAAAGGTCCTTAGTATTTTATTTTGCATTATATTTTACGTCAAATGTTTTAATTATTAATGCTTGGTTTTCAGTAGGCTTTCAGGTTATCTCAATACTCGTAATTCCTTACTATGTTAACGAAGTAGAAAAATCTCAGTTGCAGTGAATTAACTTCTTTTATAAGGCCATTAACTAATAAAGTAGCTCGATATGATATTATGATTTCACATTTTTTGTAACATTCATTAACACATATAAAATGAGAAATATTATTTACGAATATTATTATAAGACTTCTTTTACATGGCACATGATTAATCAGAGCCAGAAAACCATCGTGTGGTTTTATGAAATATATCAGAACAGTAACTAATATATCATAAAAATCTACAAACAATTAAAAAATCATATTCCAACGCGATTTCCAATGAGATCCTATGACTCACAAAAATTGTTTGGTGATACTGGAGGAAATTCTATAAAAGTAACCCGTTGTTTTCATTTATTACATAAATTCAATAATATACCATCTACGAGTACACGACGAAAAGCAAAAAATTAACCAGTCCTGTTTCAATAGCTCTTCGAAATTCATTGAAACACATTGTACGTCAACCATTTTTCTTTTTTCGGGGGTTTTAAAACAATTTATGTTTATTCTAAAGCTGTATATTTATCGATTTATGATTTGATTAGGAACTTCGTGGAATAATAAATTTCCGCTTTCGTCTATTTTTCCGCTAAAATGAAGCTAAATAACAATCATTTAAGTATAGTGTTAACTATAGAGAGATATATCATGTTTATCGATTACCGAGTCAATACTTACAAATTGTACGCTGTACGAGCTGAACCCAGACTCAGTGGGGCTTGCTGGCTGCAATCCGTGACCGGTGACTGAGGCAACAGTTGGAGACAATGTTGGTAGCACGGGTGAGAAAGCCCTTGCCGTGGCATCCTCGTAGGAACCAGGCGTAGGACCTGGGACGCGGACAGGGGTAGAGTCCTGCTCTCTCTGTTGGTATCTACTTCCGTCTGACTCGAGACCCACTCCCTGAAAAGCTATCCTTTGCTCAGTCTGGCTCTCCTGCCTCTGAATGGATAGAGATCCGGGGATCTGCGGCCTCTGTCCTCCAGCCATGAACGAGCCTTGCCTCTGCAAGGAAAGCGTCAAGGATGAGGAGATGTCGGGACGGCGGTGGCCGCTCAGATCCTGCTGTTGCCCACGCTGTTCCTGCACGAAAGAGGTCCTGCCTCTACCCTGTACGTTCTCCGCTTGTATCTGTTGATCGAGCACCGAAGGTTCGGAACTTTCCTGCTGTTGAAGACCGCTGATGTCACTGCGTTGAGCCTCGGAGAACCTCTCTCTCTCGGAGTTCTCGGAGAACCCGTACCTCTGCTTCTGTTGTTGTTGTTGCTGGCCGAAGTGTTGCTGCTGGAAGGATTGCCTTTGGGGCTGGAAGGATTGCTGCCTCTGCTGGTTAATTTGTTGCCTTCGTCCATCGATGCCTTCCCGGTTTGAGACCTCGTTCACGATGTAATCCACTCTTTGTCTCTGCTGCAACTGTTGTTGCTGCAACTGCTGCTGTTGCTGTATTTGTTGCTGCTGCAACTGTTGCTGTTGCAGTTGTTGTTGCTGCTGCAGTTGCTGCTGCTGTTGGAGTTGCTGCTGTTGTTGTTGGTTCCTCTGGCGGTCGGATGTCCTTTCCAAGTTTCCGGATGAGGAGATTCTCTCTCTCTGGGGCACTTGTTCGTTGAGGACGTTGCCCGTGAGGCTGGTGGGTGTTGCGATGGGTGAGGCCTGCGTGGGGGAGCCCGGATAGGCGAGGGACAGTTGGTAGGCGAGGGGTGGGTGGGCAGTAAGGGACTCCTGGTGTTGGTCCAGGTAGACGAAAGAGGGAGCTGGGGAAGCCGCTGGGAGGAAGATCTGCGTAGATGCCGGGATGATTCCGGCTGATGCTCTGTAACTGCAAAGGAGGGCAGCCGCCTACCAAAAGAAGAAACAGTACGTCATATTAAAATGCTATCGGAATTAAATACGTGTCTCGATCTAGTAGAAATACTTTGGTGTGACGGTGATACCGGTGTTTCTTTAGGTCTTCTTGGACTTATTTAGATAGGATAGATAAATCATAATGTGGAGGAATAAGCGATTGATACTTTTTCAGATTTTCTTTTTATACTTAAAAGTGCCCAGGAAAATATTAGGAATTTATCTTGTTAAGGAAAATTATTATTTTTTATATGGGAATTATTCTTATTTTCCAAAAAAGGTTGTTCTTAATTTTTAGCGTTATTTAAATTGTTGTTAATTTTTTAAGTGTCGTTTTTTTCTATTATATGCAAAAATTTGAAACTCGTGATGCAGAAGATGCAATATTTAATAATAATAATATTATTATAAGTAAAATATTAATATTTATGAACAAGTGAGTTAAAGTTAATGTAGAACGCGATGTATTATACTTTTTAATTAATATATCATAATGTAGATTTCGAACGAAAAAAATTAATTTTTATACTTAAGATAATTTTAATTTATATTTATAATATCCGTTACTGAGGTTAAAAAAATTTCGAAGTGTTGTTCAGTGTGAAAGTAAATTTAAAATCTCGAATCTAAAAATATACTTTCCAGGAACTTAGCTCTAATGTTAATTCACTCATTGGAAGTTGTAATATGCTAGAAGTTATGACGAACGTATTTCATGCCATTGTACGAATACATGGAAACTTCTAAGCTGCAGTATCCCAGTCTTTCTACTCACCCAAAGCAATCGGTACTCCATCACGTTATTTGTGTCTCCGGCGGCCACCCCAACTGTACTGTTTCTATCTTCAACTCCCTTTGCTGGTCTGTCGAGGAGCAGCATCGCTTTATACCCTCCGGCAACGACCTTGACACGTGACCCGTGGAGTGTGAAGGAATGCCCAATGAAAGAGGGCGGGGTCCGGCCTTCTCGGGTTTCGAACCCGAGCCCTACGGTGCCGACTCCCACGCCCATATCTGATATACAGAGGGTGTCTACGGAATCTAATTACTTTGCCTCGTATCTAGAGTCGCTGCTTAAAGGATTTTGGAAATCGGATGAACGACTCTGTTAACCGGGGATTACCAACGTCATATTGCATCGATCGTGTACATGTATTCATGGACTAGTAAAACCACGAGTTGTAGTTGTCAGTGATTGATTTAATGCACTAACCAATTCAGTTTAGAACAAAAGATGTTCAATTTTTTTCCTCCGCAGTAATCTTTTCTTTTCATCAATGCCCCTAAATTCGGTCATGGCACTCACGTATGTTTTTTTCTGTTCTTATTTGTAATTCATCCCGTTCCATGCTGCTTTCTTTATTTTTATTTGTAATATTTTGTTTTTGAATCCATTGATTATTATTATTGGTTCGCTGTAGTGGTTAAACACCATCCTCTTTAGTTCCATTGGTATTCTTGAATTAAGTTTGCGTTACTTCCAAAGGCACTCCTACCCAACTCAAAGCTTGTTGCTTTTAATTTGTTTACTTTCATCGAGAGGATGAATTCAGTCAACAAATCAAGGATTGTTTCTTTTTTGTTTTATTTTTATTTGTTTGCATTCAACGAGACGATGAAATAAGAGAGTTATTTTTGGCTTGTTATTTTATTTACTTCCGAATTCCACGAAAGAATTAGATACGAATTTTCTGAAATATTTCCGCTTTTTAAATTGAAATAATCTGGTTCCATGACGATTTAGTTTATATTTAAATATAAAATGTTATCATAATATCGCTATGAACTTCATACATCTTGGAAGGAGGATACATATGTAGGAGGAAACGTCTGAGATCAAAACAAATGTAAATTATTAAATACTTGAATCGATACAGAAAATACGGAATTTTTGAATGATGAGCAACACTTGAAGTGTTTCAACTTTTGGCTGTTCAATTTTGAGTGAACCTATACACGACTTAGCGAGCTATAAACGTGAAAGAAAATTACAGTTGCAAGTCACGGCTGTGGGGTCTTCAATTCACACTATTACTATTGCATCCATCTTTGATAAATTCTATTTTAGCGCAAGTTCATCGCATTCGTTACATAAAAAATGAATCGATTTTGTGGACAAAATATTCTTATGTTTCACGCATTTTTCTCTAAATTACTTTCACTGTGCAACAAAAAGAATATTTTATCACACATCTGAATTGCGATAATGTTAATTCAGGTCTTACGCATGGTTTTTTTCTCTACTTCACTTCATTCTGCAAATGATGAAAATTACTTGTGATAAAAATTATTTCGCTTGCATTTCTCTTGGTTTCGATTCCTCAGTTCGAAAATCATTAATCATTAGAAAATTACTATAGATCTGTGAAGGATATTTGTTCATAAAGGAAACGATTTTTGTTTTCAGGGCGTTAAGTTTTCGTGTTACGAGTAATAACTCATAGGGCAAGATTTAAACCATAACCCACCCTCAATAATGCAATCAGTTTTACCGGCGTGTAATGAGGCTTGAAGGCCGATTAAGAACCCCATATTTATCGAATATATTTGTATCTATTCTTTGCCAACGTGGTCGACCTCGATTGCCTTCAAATGGCTAGGATTCCTTTATCAATCACCGCGGTTTCCATCCGATATCAAGGCAAAAGTGGGTATATCGTCTTTCAGCTACCGACGCCCAGCGCCCTAGCCACTGAATATAAACGCACCGTATGCATGAGCTACATTCAGACCTCTCCTTCCTCAGTCATTTGTTGTATCCGTAAGTAAAACACGGTTTGTTAAGATAACGAGCAATCTTTGTCGTGATCAAACGGCAATGAACACGATATCTCAATAAAGATAAATCATATTTCTATATATATATTCTATATATATAGAATATCTTTTGGGTCTTATAAAATACCAAAATTAAAGCCATATCAAATATACAATCAAAAATACATCAATACATCAAAAATCCAGAGTTAACGAATGGCAATGGTGGAGAAAATTCTAGGGATGCATTAAAAATCAGACAAATTAAACTGTTGACAACGAAATATATTGCTTTTGCATTATCAACTGATTCATGGAGGAGCATGCAAACTTAGACACACAAACCAGGAAAGCAAAATCTTGCAAGCAATGATAGTAGGTTTGGAACTCATTAAGGTAAAGGTACAAGGAATTGGAATAAATTAATTAAAGTAAGGTAAAAAAATAAAATTTCTATTGCAGAAGAAAGAGCTCTTAAAAGGGCACTTAAAAATTTTAATTTTTATCCTCAAGCTTTATTTCTTTGCTCTTCATGTTTTACTATCCCAATTCTCAAAAGAAATTAAGTGTAAAAAGACATTGAAACTATTGAAAATAATTCTACAACTCCTATTTTATTAAATTCATAAATAAAGTTCACAGGAACAAAGCACATCTCAAAAGCTGGTCAACTTAGCATGCTACTAAAATATTTTTATTCGACATCTTTCTTTCAAACCGAGATTTTGTAAAAATATAGATATTTGCTTTACTTTTGCACGTATTAAAATATCTTAATTAATTTGGCTTTGACAATTTTTGAGATTTAGCACTATATTTTTACAATGCTTTGTTAATATTCAATATTATTTGAATTGCTAATTATCCATTTTATATGAATGTTTCATATAAATGCTATATAGACTGAAACGTTTAAATAAACTGTAATTAAATAAAACTATAATAATATAAATTTTAATTGAACTTTAGAGAAAATTGTTACAAACTCCAGGTTACAGCACTTTTAAATTTAAATTTTGAATGATGTGACTTTTTAAAGTTCCTGTTTATTTTCTATACTCCTGTATCTCTATTACAAAAGAAATAAACAATAAGGGGATAGGGAAGGAGCTTATTTTGATAGATTTAAGATTCTTCACATACATCATAAATAATGTATAAGCAAATATGATAAATAATAAAGCACTTGAAAAGCATATTCAAATATGTAATAAACACCATATCAATATATCATTCAATCTCAATCATTTTCATAATCAACATTCATCAGATTCTTCCACGTCAGATACTTTGCAAGAGAATCAGCAACAAGGTAAGGTTAAAAGGACTGGAAAAAATATTGTCATATCAAAGTCATTGAATAAAAATATTGTAATTAAATAAATGTGTACTAATTGTATAAAATGTATTTAATTTTACCTTAAAAATTTGTTTGCTAATGCCAAACTCAAAACCAGTGAGATGTACATTTTTTTTTAATACCTCACAGATATTGACCATAATTAGTATCTCATCCACTATGATTTCTAAAGACTGATGAATTTGCCATCTTTTATGTTTGAATTTTTTTTAAGTAGAATATTTCATCATTGTATCACTTTTTGCTAGGAAGTGGATGCACCCCCTGCCACAAACATGGAAAGGTGGCTCACAGGGTATCTACATGGATATAGACGTTTACTAATAGGCTCTCCCTATTAATCATCAAGATTCAAGGGCATGAAATTTAGTTCAATCTTCCTCAGCTAGCTTAGAAATTTTCTGAAAAGCCCCTCTACATAAATTTATAAAAAATTACACATTAAACATCAATTTTCATAATTTAGTATCTTTCGAGAGTCGATGAAGGATCAACTAGGAGAAAAATGATAAATTCAGCTAAAAATATTTAATTTAATTGCAGCTATAAAATGTGCAAGATTATCTTTTTATTGAAATCATCATTTTGCTGGAACCATGATTTTTGATGTGATACATAAAATTTGTTAAAAAGTTAAGTCTTACTGTTCTATTATAGTTACTGAAAAGTGAATAATACTACTGTTATAAAGGAAATATTAACATTATAATACAATTGTTAACCAAATGATTTATTTCCTACCAATAAACATTTCATCGGAGAATGTTGAGATGTACACTTTAAATTCCCACGGTTTTATTCAGTGCTTCCCTCTGGCGGTAAAGAGTGGAAAGATTCAGTCGGTGTTTGAGGGCGCGGAAGACACGTTTCGTTCGGATGTGGAATGGCTGAACCAAGATATTAGTGAAGAAAAGGTTAGTAAATAGTGAGAAACAAGGCCTTCACGGCATCGATAATGTAGAATATTAGTCACTTTATGGATTACATAAGAGTAAAGTGATACGAATTTACTTTAACATTTCCCGAAATCCAAATTTACATTCAGCCGTCAAACGAAATTACGGTAAAAGAAGCATTGGTACGTAGAATTCAGAGAGGAATTAGTAAATACGCTTGGCTTATTATTTTGGGTATACCTTGTATTCTTTCCGATCGAATTGTTCTCTGTAGTTTTTAACGCGAACTGTGGAGGCGGATTATAGCAGCTTTTCTAGTTTGTTAAAAAGTCATGTGGCATTTCACTGCGCAAACATACTATCGCAGGTTTATTTTAGTACCATAATACACTAATCCCATCATCTCCATTTTTCCGGTAATATGAAGTTTATAAGATATGATGCATTTAATACGAGTCAATCGTTTTACATGTACCGATGTCATACGATTGCCACATAGCTGTTATACCTATTGGGTCTAATAACTCCCCTCCTATTTGAATTTAGCTTCTCGTATTGAATTCTCATTCTAACAATGGTTTCGCTATGCTCCAAAACAGGTAACTCTTCGAGAATCATTCCACACAATGCTATATGCGGGAATACGCTTAACTAGTCTTTGCCGTGATTCAATTCGACGTTCTTCTTATAGAGCATGAGCACCGTAAAATGTACACGTTTTCACGAGCAAAAGCATGGCATAGTATGTCCACGTTGCCTCCGAAGTCAATAGACCTGTTAAAGTAAAATACATTTTAACTCTTAAATCGTCCAGCGTAAAAGGAATACACTTTACTCATTTTCCCTAGCATTATTCCATTGTTGACTCCGAATTGTCTATCCGCGTTAAGTAAAAGATACATAAAATTTAACTCTCAGATTGTACTTAAAGATAATTGGTAATTAGATCGTTATATTTTAGTTGGTCTGATCCGATGTTCGGATGGACGTCAATAAATTCAACATTGAACGTATTTGCATGTCCCACACTAAAAAGGACGTGAACGTTTCATGCCCATTATTTGGAATATTAGTGATCTTGCCGTTTTCGGGTGAAATTGCGTTCTTTTTAAGGTAGCAATTATATATAAATTTAGAAATAGTTATCGCTAGTTAATTCGGACTTTTCTCGGAACGACAGTCGACGTCATGACGAAGCGCTGCTCGAGTTGCGCACTTTATTACATTTTGAATTTTATCTCAAATTAAAGGAACAAATATTAGGTTTGTATCATTATCCCTCGGTTACATTAAATGGCATGGAACTGACGATCTCAAATACTAATTTTTCTTTTAAGATTTCTGAACTTATTTAAAGTCGCAACAAAATAATCGATAATATTTTTCTTTTTTTTCCGGAATAATATAAATAGGAATTAATAATTCTCGCTAAATGAATGTCCGATGTAATTAAATTCAGGGAAAAAATGTCAGTTAATATCTCAAAATCTTTAAACCTCATGAAATTATATTATTGAAGCTTATAATTTCCATAGTTTCAAATCGGTTTATATTTATTTGTTGCGATGAATTCAATTTTCTTGTAGGTTGACTAGTAGGTGAACTTAATGAGGGTTAATATAATGATTCATTTCGTTTTATTTTTCAGAAAAATGCACTGCTGGGTCGAGGACAGGATTTCATTATTGCAAACAATCCTGTATCTCAACTGCAAGACCCAGCAGTGCTATTTTTAGGGATAAGCGGTAAAAATTTTAAATCAAAAATTTTTCAGAGCCCCGACAAAAATAATAAAAAATTTTGAGATGAATAATGAATTAGCGATTTGGTCGCCTTCCGGCGATGGGGACCGCGCCGCCCCGCGGGTTCCAGAGCTGACGAGCGGGTCTGAGACTCCCGCAACACTAAAGTACGGGCCCGAATCGATGTTTTTTCCGGAAGACGAATTTTTCCGAAAAAAGCTCCCAGTTATTTGGCGGCTGGGAGTTCCCGATCGGATTCGAACCCGTGAACCGTAGCGTCGCACCTAGGTGCCTCGACCCACTCGGCCAGCTACTGGAACGATGGAAGTCGGACAAATTTTGCCTTTAGGTCGGTCGGTCTCTCTCTTCCCCCCTCCTAACTCACCCCATCCACCTTACTTTGCCAACCCTCAATCCTGTGCTATTACCTTTGATCATACTAACTTGGAAAAGAAGATCGACACAATGAGCATTCGGGTTGATGATCGTACTTGATCGTGATAGATAGCTGGTGGATAGTTATAATCGATCGAATAATGTAATTTTTAGACAACGAAATGCCTTATTAAGGTATCGATCAATTCGAAGCTGAATGAAAAACTTGGGCCTTGTTAAGTTTTGAACTTGAAGATTAATACATCTACATTCGTCGATATAATATGATTTAGCAATTTATGTATGCATGTAATTCATTATTTTAAATTATGATAAAGATCTTTACACCACAACAATACACATGTCATTGCAAGAATAAAACCAAGAGATATAACTTGCTGTTCATTAGAATCAAATATTACATATGTGAAGTATTTAAAATAAAAAGAGATCAATTCTATGGATATAATTTTGTAATTAATATTACAATAATATCTACAGTCATCGATATAATATGATTTGGCAATTAATGCGATCAATCTGAATGCGTAACTGGTACTTCGTAGAGTTTGGAACTTGAGCGAATTTGAAACTTTAATATCTACATTTATCGATAATATATGGCATTTATTTAAGCCCTAGCCCTACCCCATCCTTACTTTTATTGCTACATTTCTCCTATTTACAAATATTTATTGTTGCTTTAGAGTTGTGCAGTAAACGTTCGTAGGATTTATTAGCACTCCCACTGAAATATAGAAATCGTACAGATACATGTATACCAGTGTATTATCATATATCTTATAAATAAGCGTCTGTACAAAGTTTCGAGAGAATCGCCCCCTTGACTTTGCAAGTTTACACATCGTTCACTAGCGTTCATTATTTTCAGTCCAATCGTAATTCCTTAAAACACCGTCTGGACAATAAATTAACAACTTTGAATGGTTTTACGCAAACTACATTTGTAAAATGAAGTTCTTACTATCTTTTTAACAGTAAAACGTCCATTTTTAATGAATACTTCCACATTTTTAAGTATTAATGCAGTACAAATACTTTTGTGCTTATTAATTTCGAATTTCGAGCAACCGTTCCATAGCAACCGAATAATAACCACACTTCCGATACAAAATTTTGGTTCATTTACTTTAGCAAAGCATTAATATGATTTTAATATGCTCTGAAGTTTAGCAACAAGGTGAATGTTTCCCGAGTCAATTATTACATCGTAACGGTATTATTTGGGTATTTAGAAATACCCTCCCTTATTTCTCTGATACAACCGAATCCTTTATTCCTTTCCATCGGAATTGCTGTAAGTTGATATATCATAAACTTGCGTTTATAATTCTTACAGTAAACTAAATGTTTCATGAATTTATTGCATCTCTTACCATAGGAATGTGACACCCCTTGAATATTGTCGAATGGTTTATTAATGCTTCTCCATTGAAAATGTATAATTTAAGAGAAATCGAGAACAGGAGCCGGGTAAATAATTTCGTCATTAGACAATTTTGTTTTATCGCGTATCATTTGTAACCTCCTAAGGAAATAAGTCAGTAAATTATATTTGAATAATTGATCATATTTTAGTATCGTACATATCATGGCTAAAATTAGGGGTTTTTCGGTTTTGTTGAGCTCAAGAAATGTTTCCGGTGAATCTAGACCATCGAAATATATTTCTTTTACGACTAGTTATCGAATTGTTTAAAAAATTAATTGGTTTTCTCATTAATTGGGCATACCCATTCATTCCTATCACTTAGCTCGAATGCAGCGTAAATACTTCTAAACAAAGTTTGCAGGGAAATAAGTATAGATCTAAACAGCAGGCTAGATCGAGACAGCACCCTCCACAGCCAAGCCAACCATCTCTGGTGAGTAGAAGATCACATGCTATCAGAAAGTAGTGACAATAAGAAAGCTGCCTGATACTCTAAGCTAGATTATTATATCTGTACAATCAATGTATTCAATCATATCAATGTATATTATTCAATGACATCACTACAGTTTATGAGAATGAAATCCAAACCTTAAAATTAGATCCAAAGAAATGTTTTAATTGAACAAACATGACTTTTTCGTAGATTTTATTTAGGAGATGAGAAAATAATATTATTCTCTCAATGATTTTTTCTTCGTTCACTATATTTTTGTTTGTATACTCAGGATTTGATACAAATTTATTGCTCATATAGTTGTTTGAAATACAATTTCTTATTTCTAGATATGGCTATGATATTTACTCTGTATGGTTTATTGGAATGAATATATATCATGTGGATGTTATTTTTGTTTTAAAAGATGTTATTTTTACCCTCAGCCATGCACCTGCCCAACAAAATCCACTGATACTGAGAAAGAGTCAAACGTCCAAGCATTGTTTAGGGCAGTGGAAAACGAAAGAAAGCATGGAAGTCATAGAAATTTGGAAGAATTTATGAAAAGCCAGAGTCAAGCGAGGGATATAAGATTTGATGAAGCAGTTGAAAGACTGAGGAGGGCTGAAAAAACTGCCGCCTTTGAGAAAGCAATTCTTGCAGCATCCTCTGCTGCAACTTCTGCACCTTCTGAAAAGAAGGAGGAACTGGCAGCTGCTGCTGGAGCTAGATTCCTGGAAGCAGCAAATGTGACCTCAATGGAGAAGATGAAAAAAACGATGGTGGATGGAGACAAATTAATTGAGGTGGTGGGTTATATTGGGGTAACAAGACCGAAGAAGAAGAAGAAAGAAAGTTAATTAGAGTGAATACTTTTGATTTTGCAGTATTTAATGTACTTTATTTTTAAAATTAATGCAATTAAGTCAAAGATATGAGGATTTGATATGAATTTGAATATAACATTGGCCTTTTGTTTTCGAAAAGCATATTTTCTAACAATCAGATTAATTATATATATATTTAATGGAAAGTATTATATTTCATATTGTTATCTTAAATTTGCAAGTTTTCAAAATGTTCATTCTCGGCTCATTTAAATTATGCAGATTTGAGACTATTACTTGTACAATTCTCTAGTTTACGAAATACGTTATAAGTTTAAATTCAAGCAAGTTTTATTCAAATCCTTCTTATTAATTTATTTATAAGAATTTTGAAATAAATTTTTATGCAGATTTTATTTCATTGACTAAAAATAGTAATAGTAATAAATAGTCTAAATCTAATGATTCATATTTTATTTTTTTCGTTTCAACATGATATGATTATCATTCGTTCATCAGTTGTATCACAAATTATTATATAATTATAATAAATAATTGTAGTGTCATGAGAAGATCTATTGCAACAAGTCTAAATTTCTACGAAAAATCATGCGTTTTTCTATTTCTAAATACGTTTCGCGTATCATGTTTGAAAATTGTAAACATCGCAGCCAAAGCTGCGCTAATAAGTTAATAAACGTTTTACTATTTCTTGGATATAATTTATTATTACCAATTTTAGCATTTTATATAATTCGTATTCATCATAAGCGATATGATCCGTATGTCCTGATATGCTGAATCGTAAAATGTGTACCAAAATTCCGGTGAAATTTCATATCATTAATTAATTTTGAGTTGCCGCTATTTTATATCATCAATGACGTTCGTAATGCGTACCAACTGCTCGGAGGAGAGTAAGGATGGCTATTTTTGCAATGCCTTACCAATCTCTCGTGGACCAGAGGAACGTTTATCTGTCATCGCGAATAAGGTGCGTTGACCAACACCCAGGCTTGTTTTAAAATTATTCTCATGATATAAAATATCCGGAGAATATGGAAACTTCAACTGAAGATGGAATGGAAGTATCTCAAGAGAGAGAATGTGCAATGAAATTGAGCGAAGTTTCCTTGTCAGATGTTGAGGAGGATGAACCTGAGAAGAACGAAGAAAATAAACCTGCGAGAGTAGAAGCGATGGATTTAATAAGATTAGGAGGAGGTTTGATACTATACGTTCTGGATATTGCCTTTGATATATACGCTGCCTGTGAAATATATAATCTCTGCAGCCGGGAGTTTACTGCTGCTGCAATAATATTTATAATTGTTCCTGCTATTATCACAAATCTCATTAGCTGGTTGTGGTATGTATTAATATCTTCATTAATGCATGTATTGATTCTTTCATTTGGTTGGGTAGAAGTACCGGAGATTTCTCAATTCACTTTTAATGCCGGGTTACATTTTTTCAAGTCTACATCCTTATGTTTTTTATATCAAATAGTACATTTTCTTGGAGTTTGTAATAATCATTATTGAAATTTCAGAAATATTTTACATGTTTAATTTCAGTTACGTGGAAGACAACAATACATCAGTTTCATCATTAATCATCCATTTATTTTTATTGGGTCATGCAACAAGGTAATTGATGAAGTTGTGTACCAAGTTAATTGCATCCAATTTTTTATTCCTGAATTGTTCATTTGCGTCTTACAGGTTAATGCATCTCTTCCAATTCGCTTTAAGTCTTTTCCGAAAAAATCCTAAAGCAATTGAGGATAAAATGAGAAAATACAGAAGCTTGGTTGCTGATGTTTCTATGATTGGGATGATGGAGGCTTTGCTTGAGTCTGATCCGCAAGCAATATTGCAGATGTCCCGAATCATACCTGGAAACCCAGAAGAAAGTTTTAATTTTGGTTAGTTACTTAACATTTATATATTTATCTCTCTTTTTGACTATTTTGACTAATTTTTTAATGCAGTTAATGAAAATTATGAATGGATCCACAACAGAAAGTTTGAAGAGAACTTGGAAAAAACTTATAATACAGATACATTAAAATTTTTATAGAAAAACCACATTTATTTACAAATATAGAAGAATTGATTAATTTAAATCCAAAATATATTAAATAAAATTTTCTGGTGCACTTAAAGATATTGTTAGATATTTATTCAAACCTTTTACATTAACAGGAGTTCAACGAACTATGAGTGCTGTGATGTCTTTTGTTTCTGTGGGATTTGCAATAGCAAGTTATCATGTATCTGTTAGAATGCCTCAGTCTCAGAAGAAAAAGATCAGCAAAAAAGGATATTTGATTCACTGGATTTGGCATCTATTAATCACAGGTATTCAATGTTTTCATAAGTTAAAATATAAAAACAAATTAAGAAAAATTTGTACTCAATACTATCATATATATCAGATATTATTAATAATTTAGATTTGAATTTTCTACTCTTATTTTGCAGAGAATTATCATTTGAAATTATTAATTATACAATTATTTTTCCATCCATATACAATTAAATTCATTATCTCTGACAATCCTTACTTTCCTATCAAAAATCCAGATTATGTATGCAATGTTTCTCTTTGCTTCTTTCCTTCTTGTTGAAAAGTAGTTAAAGGGAAAATTAAAGCATAAAATGATTTAGTACTATAATATATATTGATTGAAGAAATGTTATAGTTTGTTCATCCTTATTTTTGATTGAGGTGATTCCTTCTACTAGGAAGTATCATGATCAAGCGGCATTATATTAAAATTACTTTTATCTTACCCTCTAGCTTCACGAGTGATTTCATTGTCCTGTCTGGTGTCTGTGCTTCCTTATGCCGTTTTAATTGGAGGGCTTGTTCATATTTTCTTTGCCCTTATTTATCTACGAATACCAGGCATAGGACCAGAGAGACAGTTCGACTCCTTTTGGCAAAACTTAGGTTTGCATTTATTGATCTCCTTTGCATATTTATTTTATGCTATTCCTGTTTGTGATGGCTCATCTCGCAGGTTTTATACATGTATGTACTTCATATTCTTTGTAGAAGATGTATTAGCGGTCACATACTGGTACTTTCAATTGCGCAACAATCTTGCTTTGATGATTCTTATTTCTTCACTCTTCACTTTCATCCTTGGTATTTCATTCATGTTGTTGTACTACAAAAAATTTCATCCAACTATGGCAGTTACCAACAAAAATTTTGGAAGCCCTTGCAAGGTACCTATGAACGAAACAAAATTAGATGATGGAATACATAATGAAAATATAATTATGAAGGACCTAAGTGATACAAAATGAAGATTTATTGTGCCTATCCTTTTCATGGAATAAGGGTAGTTATTAGTTATATGTACTACTTTCCAAAAGATGAAATTTTTTCCTTCTGAAATACTGCCATGCCAAACACTTTTGTAAGAAATGCTTATTTTGCTACAGTTTTTCTGCTTTTTAATTAAAAGAATAATATTTTTGAATAATGTTTCGCTTTCCTGTAAGAGAATCATGTTTAGTGCTCACAATATGCATTTAATAATTGTAAATTTTAAGGAAGAAGAATGCAAAGAAAGGTATTTTTTAGAAAATTGTAGTATATACTTTTCCTTGGGTCTTTTAAACTCATCATTTCAATTTGGATACCTTTGATTTGATCTCAAATATTTGAATCAAATATGTCTGTTCTTTCTAATTTTTCTATACAAAGTCTTACAGCCCTTTTCAATGATTGATTGCTGATTCATCTTCAATTACTCATTTACAGTTGTTAAAATAGAATTGTAGGACAGTTTACTCTTTAAGTCAGTTATTCTGTCATTTATTCTACATCCTAATTTTAGTTTCAGGTCCATGGTTTTTTACATATAAGTAACTGCAAGTTACTTTCATTTTAGTTTAATAATTCTCTGCATTGTTACATTCTTTTGCCTCGCTATCGTCTAAGATCGTTTATTATTTATGTTGATAGTATTAATTATGTTAATTCAATAATTCATTTTTGCCATAATAAAATTAGTTTTGATTTTGATGACTTACTATACATCATTAGATACTCATTTTTAAAATCCAAATTCTTAGTCTTTCATACTGTATGTGATCAATTTTAATTGATGTGGGATATTCATATTTTATTATGACTCCAAGCCAGGTCCCTATATTCAGGTATGCATAAATACTTATGGTCACTACAATGCAGTTTTGTGTACCTGGATACCTGTGTTTGAGTCCCAGTCATGTAAGCATTTTTAATTTCTGTTTTACCTTCTATTCCAATTACAGAAAAGTATCAAAGTTATTTTCCTACTCATTTTTTCTCAATACTAGTGCATAAATGATATTCTATTAATTCTTCCACTTTCTCACCTAAATCATTTAAATTAATGTTTCCAATCAGAGTATCATAATGTTCAAGAAAATTTGATGAAAAGCTTCTAAAGTCTATATTTTATAAGAAATGTTTTCATTATCAATAATGTTTAGTATAATTTTTATTACATAAAACACTGCCAATTGCTGTACAAAAATTTTAATTTCGTATTCATATTACCAATATTAAAAAAAATATTTTTAGTTCAGCAGCTGTACTGTTAGATATTTTGTACATAATTTTGATAATATAGTGGAACATACAATTGTACGTCTGTTATATTTCAGTCTGCAGTGCCTAAATACTTATGCTCCGAAACAAGGTATAATTATTCTCAGGTTAATGTGGAATATTCATCGACACTACCTCTAACAAATTTAAAATAACATTTAAATCTCTCAGTAGAAGTAAAAGAAAACATTATTCTGCATTTTTTCACAATTATTAACTGTTTTCAACTGTGTAGTCTTCTGATACAAAAAGTGCTATTTGTCAGAAATTTAAGGGTGATTTTGTACCAAAGATGAACTATTTTATAAAATTATCATTGGATGAATGCATAATGTGAGCTATGAAACTTGAGGATATTGGTGCTAATTACAAGAATATTATAAATCAAAGCTTTAATTGAAGCATTGTTGTAACTGTATAATAAATTAATTATATTCTTATGACATTCATAGATGTAAGGAACATTCTTGAGATTTATTAATGCAAAGGCAGAATATTGTTTCCTCAATGATCTGCTTTCATAATATTGTTATTAATGAATAATTACTTGTGATGAATACTTGGTAGCTACTGTTGATTATCACAAATTATTTATATTAATAAGTTTTATATAGAAAAAAATACCTCCTTGTGATGAATAATTTATTTTCCTTATTATATTACATAGCATATAATACATGTTTTTTATTATATTTTGCAGTTAATAAGATCAATGGTGTAAATTTATGATGACATATGTGGAAGAAATACATTGTCATGCATGTGTATGCACGCTTAGTCAAATAAATAATTATGTGAAGTTTGGTTAAGTCTTTGCTTAATTCATTTTAATAGTATAAAAGTAATAATAAAGCCCCCTAGGTAAATTCAACCGTGATGTGTATCCTTGTGCAGTATGATCTCATAAATTCTCAGTTTTAAATTCCTAAAGTAGTTCAATTATTGTAATGGTCTCCTTTACAGGACAAGTGTGAGACTGAACACCTATACAATTTCCTGGTGGCATCTACGATTTTTATCTCAAGTAACCTTGTCTGTTGTGTTCATTCAGAAGGTGCATCTTTTTAAGCAGAAATCAATGACTTAATGGCCTTTATTTAATAAAGGTATGGTATTATTTGAAGAATTTAATGTTAGATTGGATATTGGCTAAGGATTGAAAATAGTTCATTAAAATTGCTGAAAAAACTAATACACAGTAGAATCTTATAACGATTAAAGCAATCAGTATGTCCAATTTAAAGATTATATAGGTACCTACTTCGGTAATTATTGAATTACTGTATTTCCTGGCCTATAAGATGCACCTGGGTTTTTCTGGTTATATACTTGGATAATGCAGAAAAGAATTGTAATGATAACATTTAACATAAAAACGGAACTTTAATATTAAAAAATTAATTAGCAAATATATCAGAGTTTATTCATCATAGAACCCCAGAAATTACTCATCACTGCTGCTAAAATCATGCACGTAGATATTTTCTCAGGAGTTGTCACTTTCCTCATACAAAATGTCATTTTCACTTCCATCCAGCGCATTGCTGATTTCACACTTTTTGAAAGACTTTATGAGAGAGCAGCACCCATTGCAAGATTAAACTAAACATGCTACATTATATGCATTTCTGATTTATCCAGGAATTTTTTTGAAGGAAGTTTGACATCGACATATTAAAACTTTATTTCTATCAACCTGCTCAAAAAAGTTTTATTATCAAATTTTTTAATGAATTGAACTATTTTCATTGCCTGATACACTAAAAAAATACTTAATGGTATTTATTTATCCTGTAAAAACGGTTCCTTAGTATAGAACGAAGTTATAACCGTGATATCCATATACCATAGGCGCATAAGACGCAGGCTAATTTTACAGCACATTTTGGAGATAAAAAGTGCGTGTAATCGGCCGGGAAATATGGTAGTTGGTTTTATTAATTCACTGAGTAGGAAGTAGAGAGCAAGTGAATGATTCCTATTACTATAAATGAAGAAGTATAGCTTTCGAATTGATAAATAAGATAGTAATTTCAAACGTAATATGTAATAATTGAAGAACCAAAGTTCTTTTTCTCTGAAACTGGAGAAATGTTCATTTTGAATTCGCTTGTTCCAAGTTTTCACTCGGTGCTGCTCTCTGGTGGTAAAGAGTGGAAAAACTCAGTTGGTGTTTGAGAGAGTTGCGCGCGTGAAAAGTGTAATTCGGACGAGGAATGATCGACCAAGATATAAGTGAAGAAAAGGTAAGTAAATAGTAGGGAATAAGGACATAACGGCATCCATAATATAGATTATTAGTAGCTTTATCGATTTTTGAATAGTGCAGTGATTGACTTTTACAGTTGGCATATTACCCCTCTACGGAGTTTCAGTTTTCGTTTACAAGATAATTGATATTTCCAATACAAAATATTGCCGATTGTCAGAGATGAAACAGTGTTTACGTTTTTCGAGTTCTGTTGCAAATGGTCGATGAAAGGGAATGAAAACATCTCAGTGAAAAAGACAAAATGGTACTTCATCGATGGTCGATTAATTTTACTTCTTTTTTGTTGTGGCATAGATGACTCACAGGATATTTTGAAGTTTGACTTTAATCGATATAATTATCAAATTCTTGGTTAGAAAGAATCCTCTCCTTAGTTCATTTTTGTATGATATAGATATTATGCACCAGATATAAAATTTTATTTCCATCAGATAAGATTCATAAATTTTCTACGTTTGCATAGTAAACATTAATGCTTTCCTCAATAAATTTGAGTTTGTTGAACTTGGGAGCAATCCGTGAAGTAAATAGATTGATAAATGCTAATAAAACAGTTTATTAATTTTCGTTACTCAAATATTTCACCGAGCACTTTCACGGAACAATTTCTTATGTATTGGTCTATGAATTAAACTTATTGAAATTATTCTTTGTGTTTACTTTACAAAATATGACTCTAATAATTTAGTATTATTGTAATATCCATGTTATTTCTCTTTATTCGCAACAATTTATTTTATTATTATATAACAATTTATTTCTGTCTACTACTTCCTTCTTATTTTAATATCAGAAATATCATCACTTGAATTTCAATATTTTCCTGTGCCTTCTCAAATCTCTATGTATCTTGAATCCTGCATCTTCTGCTTTTAATGCAATATTTCTCAAACTCAATGTCTTTCTCAAAATTTAACCTAATTCTAATCATCTATATTCTTCCATATTACTTATACTTAATTGTCAAAGGCAATCTCTGCTTCCATAGCAGACATCTAATCTTATGAGAATTGAATTTCCTGATATTTTTGGTTCATTTTCTTGGTTTTAATTAAGTAAATTAAAGTAAAAAATTTTTATAGAAGAAATAATTGCACTAATAATTATTTGATGAGACTTAAAATTATCACAAAGTGTGTGTAACAACTTTTGTATAATATTTTTTGGAATTTTACCTTCCAGTTACTGAAACTTCAGCTGTTGATCAAGATAATTGTCTCGCTGCATGGCACAGGTACTTAAAATTTGAATTATTTATTTCTTCTTGTAGATTTTTCATTTTTAGCCTCCATGAGAATGCATATTTAATATCTGCATAATTTATTAGTATTGCTTCTTTTAAAAATACATTTCTTAAACATTCAACAGTACTTTACTGTAGACTGTACTTTATTGAAACTGATGAATTAAATATCTGATTGCAATTTTTAAATTGAATTCTCCTCTAATTTCTTTAATAATAAATATTTTTTGCCAAATTATATATGTGAAATGAATTTATTTATAATTTATTTGAGATGAAATAAGCATTAGAGAAAATGTTTCACTTTATTCATCCTTAAGTAGTATATAGATTTATTAAAATTTTCTTAGGAATTCATTAGGAATCATATGCATTTATACAATATTCTGTTTTTCCTAGTGAAGAGAGACAGCACACAGCAGTTGTCACAACACCCAGTGGTGGCAGAAGCAGTCTTCCAAGGAAGGTAAGTATATCTTGTGTTCTGTGGCCCATAACTGCATTTTTTAAGTTTTTATTTCATAGCAATTTTCATATGCGAGTTTTAGGACCCCTAACCATTGTTTTCAACTATTTCCTTGAGTTTACTAATATTCCATGGTGTATGAGTACCAGCATTAATGGTTCGTAGTTAGATGTTTTTCCTGCAAGTCTTCTTCCTTTCTTAGGATGTAATTTACCTCTTGAGACTGGATTTTCTCTGAATCTCCAAACTCAAGTGGTGGAGATGTTCCTTTGAGGGATTTCTTGCTGGGGATTGAGATCAAAATATATGTAGTTTTTCAACTGATAAAGCAGATATAAACAAGATGTAACTAACCTAGATTAACATGTAAATGATTATGACTCAAATGTGATGTAAAAATTACATATATCTGCAGTAACGAAGGAAGAAATTTATCACAGCGAAATAGATTATTATATATAAACAGAACCTCAAACATCTATCTACCGCATGTATCTACTATCGCCTAATACATGTAACATTTAAACAAATCAGGCAAATCTTATTTCAACTTCTTAATGATACTCTCATGTAAATGACGTAAAACAATTTCATCGTTTACCATGTAACCAAGTTAACGTTGAGAAAATTATTGCTTATACACTATCATTTATCTACTCTGTAAAACATCATAAGTTTAACTTGATAAGGATGTAGGGAAATACGTAATAATATCGCAGGACTACATTACATCACTACTTTTCAATATACAATTTCAACAATATTACGTTAAAGGCGTACTTAAGATACTATTTTTTTACCTGGTTTTCAGTAAATTACTGGATCAGACGTTCCTCGCCATCCGAAATGTCTATCTCCTCCGCGCGCCCACAAGCACTGAGCGTTATTCTCCACTACCATTAGAGAGCAGCACTATCACGCAACTGGAAAAGTGCGGCGATTTAAATTATCGGCACGACAGTTCTCGAAACACACCTAAATAAATAATACAAACGTTACAATTAAATTGAATAATATTCAAATAAACTCACAAAAATGTTACAGAACATACGTATAATAAATCAAGAAGCTATTTTCGACACTTATTATTATTCATAAACGTATATATCTAGATAAAGTACTAATGGAAGAAAGAATTTTATAAATAATTAATTGAACAAGCTGAATTATTTTACAAAACTACTTTACTAGAATTATAGTTCATGTATGATGGTTCATTCCATTATTGTAATATTAATTACCAAATTATGTCCATAGAATCGATTTCTTTTTATTTTAAATACTTCACATATGTAATATTTAATTCTAATGACAGCAAGTTATATCTCTTGGTTTTATTCTTGCAATGACATGTGTATTGTTGTGGTGTAAAGATCTTTATCATAATTTAAAATAATGAATTACATGCATACATAAATTGCTAAATCATATTATATCGACGAATGTAGATGTATTAATCTTCAAGTTCAAAACTTAACAAGGCCCAAGTTTTTCATTCAGCTTCGAATTGATCGATACCTTAATAAGGCATTTCGTTGTCTAAAAATTACATTATTCGATCGATTATAACTATCCACCAGCTATCTATCACGATCAAGTACGATCATCAACCCGAATGCTCATTGTGTCGATCTTCTTTTCCAAGTTAGTATGACCAAAGGTAACAGCACAGGATTGTGGGTAAGCAAAGTAAGGTGGATGGGGTGAGGTAGGAGGGGGGAAGAGAGAGAACGACCGACGTAAAGGCAAAATTTCTCCGACTTCCATCGTTCCAGTAGCTGGCCGAGTGGGTCGAGGCACCTAGGTGCGACGCTACGGTTCACGGGTTCGAATCCGATCGGGAACTCCCAGCCGCCAAATAACTGGGAGCTTTTTTCGGAAAAATTCGTCTTCCGGAAAAAACATCGATTCGGGCCCGTACTTTAGTGTTGCGGGAGTCTCAGACCCGCTCGTCAGCTCTGGAACCCGCGGGGCGGCGCGGTCCCCATCGCCGGAAGGCGACCAAATCGCTAATTCATTATTCATCTCAAAATTTTTTATTATTTTTGTCGGGGCTCTGAAAAATTTTTGATTTAAAATTTTTACCGCTTATCCCTAAAAATAGCACTGCTGGGTCTTGCAGTTGAGATACAGGATTCTTTGACAACACTTGAAATCCTGTCCTCGACCCAGCAGTGCATTTTTCTGAAAAGTAAAACGAAAGGAATCATTATATTAACCCTCAATAAGTTCACCTACTAGTCAACCTACAAGAAAATTAAATTCATCGCAACAAATAATTTTCCGTAAAAAAAGAAAAAGAAGAATATTATCAATTATTTTGTCGCGACTTAAAATAATTTCCGAAATCTTAAAGGAAAAATTAGTATTTGAGATCGTCAGTTCCATGCCATTTAATGTAACCGAGGGATAATGATACAAACCTAATATTTGTTCCTTTAATTTGAGATAAAATTCAAAATGTAATAAAGTGCGCAACTCGAGCAGCGCTTCGTCATGACGTCGACTGTCGTTCCGAGAAAATTCCGAATTAACTAGCGATAACTATTTATAAATTTATATATAATTGCTACCTTAAAAAAAACGCAATTTCACCCGAAAACGGCAAGACACTAATATTCCAACGTGGGCATGAAACGTTCTCGTCCTTTAAAGTGTGGAACATGCAAATACGTTCAATGTTGAATTTATTGACGTCCATCTGAACATAGGTATCGGATCAGACCAACTAAAATATAACGCTCTAATTACCAATTATATTTTAATACAATCTGAGAGTTAAATTTTAAGTATCTTTTAATAACGCAGATAGACATTTCGGAGTCAACAATGGAATTATGCTAGGGAAAATGAGTAAAGTGTATTCCTTTTACGCTGGACGATTTAAGAGTTAAAATGTAATTTACTTAAACAGATCTAGTGACTTCGGAGGCAACGTTTACATACTATGCAATGCTCTTGCTCGTGAAAACGTGTTCATTTTACGGTGCTCATGCTCTAAAAGAAGAACGTCGAATTGAATCACGGCAAAGACTAGTTAGGCGTATTCCCGCACATAGCATTGTGTGGAATGATTCTCGAAAGATGGAAGAGTTACCTGTTTTGGAGCAAAGCAAAACCGTTGATGGGATGGGAATACGTGCGAGAAACTTAATTCAAATATGACGGGAGTTATTAGACCCAATACGTATAACAGCTATGTAGCAATCGTATGACATCGGTACATGTAAAACGATTGACTCGTATTAAATGCATCATATCTTATAAACTTCATATTACCGGAAAAATGGAGATGATGGGATTAGTTTATTATGGTACTAAAATAAACCTGCGATAGTATGTTTGCGCAGTGAAATGCCACATGACTTTTTAACAAACTAGAAAAGCTGCTATAATCTGCCTCCCCAGTTCGCGTTAAAAACTACAGAGAACAATTCGATCGGAAAGAATACAAGGTATACCCAAAATAATAAGCCAAGCGTATTTACTAATTCCTCTCTGAATTCTACGTACCAATGCTTCTTTTACCGTAATTTCGTTTGACGGCTGAATGTAAATTTGGATTTCGGGAAATGTAAAAGTAAATTCGTATCACTTTACTCTTATGTAATTCATAAAGTCACTAATATTCTACATTATCGATGGCGTGAAGGCCTTATTTCTCACTATTTACTAACCTTTTCTTCACTAATACCCTGGTTCAGCCATTTCACATCCGAACGAAACGTGTCTTCCGCGCCCTCAAACACCGACTGAGTCTTTCCACTCTTTACCGCCAGAGGGAAGCACTGAATAAAACCGTGGGGATTTAAAATGTACTTATCATCATACTCCGAAAAAATGCTAATTGATAGGAAATAAAATATTTGCTTAAAAATTATATTAGAACATTAAAATTTTCTAAATCACCTTTTATTTTATACCTACTCAATTTCATTTCATTTCTTTGTTCCTCATCAATAACATTTTCAATAGAAACTCAAATGAAGGATGAGGAACAGAAGATATTTCATTGATTCTGAATGTTTCAATGCACTTGAATATCTTATGTATGAATATAAATCTTTAGCAAGCATTAATTAAAAATGTTCCTCAATGGTTCAAAGTATACCTTAACTTCTTGTAAAATATTAAAAGATATTTCATACCTACATATATGGTTGTTCAAATATTTTTCTTTTTATTCTTAGAACATATAATGATTCAGTATATAAGGAGATAACAGATAATCTTTACAATAATTTCTTTAAAGTAAAATTTTAAGTGTAATAACCACTTTATTTTGTTATAATGGTTTATAGTGTCAGAATTTCTATTCTATATTTCCACATGACTTGTAGGGAAAATTTACTGCATAATAATATTGATCCTTAGATATTAAATCATTTTAATTGTGATATATAGCATTGCTTTTCTATAAAGCCAGTAAAATAATGGTTTTCTACATAACATTATTGGTAGATTTTTTTCTGAAATTATAATTTTAAAAATAATTTTACAGCTAATCAATTCGTTATAACACAATTTATTAAAAATTTTTAATGAAGATTAATTTGATGCTTATATCAAACACATGCATGTTACAGATAAAAGAATATATTTTAAATTAATTACTAACTACTGAGCTTTATGGGTTATTTTTGCTTGTAGTTTCTCTTAAGTTTTTGAAATTTAAATAAGCTAAGTTATTAAAGTTATAATGACTGTTAATCTTAAATAGTAATTCAAGATAAATAAATATATCCTCTCTATCCATGCAGTAATTTACACATACTAATATATGAGAAATGAAAGTATTTGAATTGTTAATTACTTTTTTGGTAATTTTAGAGAAAAAACAAAGTTGGTATACCCTTTAAGGAGGAATATCAGAAGAATTTTATTAGAAATAGTGAACTATCCAAAGCATTATATTCATGAAAAAAAGTAATGAGTTTTACATGTACACAGTTCATATTTATAAATTAGCATATCAAAATTATAAAATCCTGGATTAATTTGCAGAAATATGTAAAAGAGATGAATGGATGATATGCATATAAACATATTTGAAAGAAAACATTTTGGATTTTAAAGGTCCCACAGAATTATTTTCTTCATTATACCTCCCTTTGAGGGAGAGGATTAGAACAAAGGTTTGACAAATTATTACTGGTTAATGTAAGAGTTGGATGAAATTTTTTGTAATACAACAACATAAATGATATACCAAGGAAGAAAGTGAAGAGTGAAGAAATAAGAATCATCAAAGCAAGATTGTTATGCACTAGAAAATACCAGTAGGTGACTGCTAACACATCTTCTACAAAGAATATGAAGTACATACATGTATAAAACCTGCGAGTTGGGCCATCACAAACAGGAATAGCATAAAATAAATATGCAAAAGAGATCAATACATGGAAACCTAAGTTTTCCCAAAAGGATTCTAACTCCCTCTCTGGTCCTATGCCTGGTATTCGTAGATAAATAAGGGCAAAGAAAATATGTACAAGCCCTCCAATTAGAACAGCATTCGGAAGCACAGACACCAGGCAGGACAATGAGATCAATCTCGAAGCTAGGGGGGAAGATATAAGTAATTTCAATAAAATGCCGCTTAATCATGATACTTCCAAGTAGAAGGAATCATCCTCATCTGAAATATTGGCTGAATCAATTATTCCAAGTCTTTAAACCAAAATAGCATATAAAGCTACATAATTTGATGTTTAAAATTTCTATTTGACTTTAAATTAATTACACATAGAACTTCAATAAATCATGTTTGAATCAGTTTTTCTGTTTGAATAGGATACACATTCATAAAAATTAAAGGAAGATACTTCCTCTTTCTCCCTTTCTGTAAGTACATACACAACCTTATTTTAGAACACTAAGTGGTTTTATACTTTTCATTTTTGACCATTAAACTCAATGAAAAGCAAACTTCTTCCTTCAATTTTGTACATTTTATGCCTCTTAATCTTTTGACAGAACATGTTCATAAATAAAGGAAGTATAGTACTTTTGACTAAAAATATTCCATAATTGTATGATTGAATGATCTAGCATGACCATAACATAGAAAAGTACTAGGCAGGTCAAGAAGTTGAAAATAGAATGTCTTAAGAGAAAAATGTGAACTTACTTATACTTCTGAATAACTTCAATTGCCTAAAAATAATGTGTGGAAATCTACAGTAAACCAATCATTGTTTGAACAGAATTTATTTGAATTAGTCAATGTATTAAAATAATTATTTCAATTTCTTTGGTGACAGCTGAAATTTCACATGACATATTAAATTTGAAATCAATAAACATCACTAAGATAAAATACCTGTAATAAAAAGATGCCATATCCATTGAATGAGCCATCCCTTTCTGCTGATATTATTTTTTTGAGACTGAGGCATTCTAAGGGTAAGATGATAGCTTGCAATTGCAAATGCTACAGCAAGAAAAGAAGCAACAACGCTCATTGCACGTATCGCCCCTGTAATGGTAATATTAATAGTAAAATAAGTCTAACTTTATTAATTTATTTAGTAAGTGCTTATGAATATTTGCAATAAAATTATGTTTTCTCTGATGTTAAACATACATATTTTTGTAAAATATTTTTATACTGATAAAAGTATTTATGTAAAATTAAAGACATTATTCAAAATTCGATTGAAAGAAAATTAATTACAATATAAAATGGATGACCGCATATTGAAATATTAATTCATCTAGGGAGATTTTCAAATAGAGAGAGCTAATTAAACATAATCCTACCAAAATTAAAGCTTTCATCAGGATCACCAGGTAGAATTAGCGATAACTGCAATATTGCTTGTGGATCGCTCTCCAGTAAAGCATCATAGCATGCAATCAGAGCAACATCTGCTTGGAAGCTACGGTATTTTCTCATGGTAGCTCTCGTTGTCGGAATACTTTTCTTATATAGTTTTAGGCCGAGTTTAAAGAGGTCAATTTGTCTAAATTTGAATAAAACAAGTATTTTAGTATTATAAGTAAATAAAACACTAGTTATAAACCCATAAATTTAGGAGATCACCTTTTTACTTGCCCTAATAATAATATATGTATTATTTTCGTGACCAGGGATATATTCATGTCATCGTAGAAACTGAAAGGAAAGAGTTGTAAATAAACAATGAGAGTATAAATACATAATCTTCTTCTTTGAAAATAGTTAGAGGAAATTAGATTTTTAATCACGATCAACGACGACTGGAAGGGATATTAAATATAAAGAAAAAATAGCGACATGAAGGGGACTGGGTAGTGGTCAGCATACCTGCCCGGCAAGTGGGAGACCTGGGTTCGAGTCCCAGTGTTTGTGAACAAGAACACGCTTTAACATGAACGGCTATTACACCTGTCCTTCCTTAAATCTAAGAAATATTTATATAATCCAGTTAATCTAATGTTTCTAGAAGTTTAATGCTAGATTATAAATTTAAGCTTCTTACATATGCCCCATATAAAGAAGAACGCTTACCACAACCAGCTGATGAGATTTATAATAATAGCTGGTACAATTATGAAGATGACAGCAGCAGTAAAAAAACCAGTGCTATTATTGAAGTATATTTCATAAGCAGTATTCACGTCCAAGCCGATGTCCACAAAGTATAGAATGAAAGATACAACTGTCATAGATAAATTCATCAATCCCACTCCCGCTGTGTCCTCCACCCGTATCCCGGCTGTTTGATCTCCATCACAGTTTTCTGTTTCTACGGATGTGTTACTTTCTTCATCGGCAACACTTCTCATCCTTATCCGTACGTCGAAGGTTATCGAAATGTCAGAATCAGAACTTAAAAAGCCATGATTGTCCTACGTATTAAACGTTCGAAGATTGAATGAAAGATGATCTGCTAGGTAATGAGATAGCGAGTTCTTAGAGATAATGGATTTTTGATTTGATCGAATGCGATGATAGAGACAAGGAAATAACCGTACCGATAATTTATCGGCATTGAATCGTTTAAGTATTAGATAATACCAAACATTAATTTATCATAAATCAACTAATGCGCCTTTAAAGCACAATTAAATGCGATTCATTATTTTGCTAAGATAAGGTTAACCATACTCAAGTACTATAATGCTGGATCAGAATTTCAAGCTTAATCAGTGATTCAGGTGTATCGAAATTGTATTATTTAAATTATAAAATCATCCGTTCGAAATTCCAGCTAAGTGATGATATCTAAAAACATGTAAGTTGGTTTACTTGAATTTTATTACGATATAAAGCACATTTTTGTCAAATTAATTTTTTTATATTTCAACTTCGAACGAGAATGATACCTGAAGTTTATCTCTTTCCTATCAAAATGCAATTTTTGTTGGTATAATTTATCTTGGCAATATGTAAAAGAAAAATGTGCAATAAGAATTAAAACAACTTTGTAAATTTCCACAGAAAAAGTAACAAAGTTTGCTTACAAAGTTGTTTTTATTACTATGGCACTCAACAAAGTCACGCCTTCTCATACTGATTTGCAATAAGAAGTTTTTTCGGCATAATTCACTGTTGGGTGCAGGATATCCAACTCAAACATTGAAAACCTATCAAAAGATTATGAAATAAGAAGTCCTATCTAATCTTCAGCATACAGACATTGCCTCTTATCTTACCCTATATGTGATTCATTGGTATAACAAATACATTAAGTATTTTGCGTATAATTTTGTCCTGCACCCTCTACAAATGTTCTGACAGTAAATAGTCAATAAAATGATCAACTATATGAATCTACCACTCTTCATTTCACAAATGGAAAATAAATAAAATAATTACTAGTTTCTTGTAACAGTTTTATTTAATAACAACTGTATTTCAACTTTTTATGTACAATACAAAAGGGATACTTTTAATGCTAAATTTTGCAGCAACCTTCTCCAATGAATTATTTTCATTTTTTCATGTCTGTTACATAGTGTTACAATTCAGTAAAAATTCAGACTCCCGTACAAAATGTTAAATTACAAAAATGAAATTAAAATAAGCAAAGGCTTATAAATTATATAAAACATCATCCATTTTATTTATTTTTCATATATTAGAATAAGTAACATAATTTTGAAAGACATGGAAAAAACTGTCTTAATTTGGAGTCTTTCAGGAATCCACAGTCCTTCCCATTAAATACAAATCATAAAGTCTGAAGTAAACCATTTTCACCCAAATATGATAATAACTCCTACATTAAAAATAAATAAATTTCAGAGAAAAATATTACTTTTTAGGATACAAAAACGTCAATCAGCAAGCTTGACCTATCTTTTATGTTACTTAATGAACAGTTTATTATTCCTGTTCACCTCTTTTGAGGATTGCTCAAATACAATTTGTTTTATGTTAAATAATAATAGATTATATTTTGCAAAAGCATACTTTGTACACACTCTGAAGCGACAGAGTGAATAAGACCAAAAAGACATCAATAAATGATATAAACGAATATGTAGTCATCTGCATAAAAATTAGTTCTATCGATTGTTCAATTCATAAATATCTGCAAGAATGCAAAATAATCACAATGAACACATTTTTAATAAAATAAACAGCAATCATCATTCAAGATTTGCAGAGTAAACTATTATCACATTAGTCATTTGATTATTGTTTATATATTTTCAACTGCATGATGGGAGGTAATAGTAAAACCAGTCCAAAGACAGTTCAAAGGAATGTATAATCAGTCAATTCATAGATTCAGCACACAATACTCTCTCTGAGAGAAAATATTTAAATAGGATATGTCATCACTTTACATAACAATATTAAGTAAGTTGATTAGCATTCATTCATTTTGCATCCTTCAACCACATAACAGTAAACTTGTTTATTTTTATTATTTCAATCATAAAAGCAAAAGAAATTAAATATATTTATGAATATAATTTGGGGAGTGAGTCAATTTTATGTAATATAGGCAGACTCAATAATAAAAAAATACTACTACTCTTATCTAAATCAAATATCTCTTGTAAATGGAGAGAGAGAGATATTATCAGCAAAAACAGAACAAAAAACTCAAGCCTTTCTTTTCTCCCATGCAACCAATTTATTTACAAGAGCAACAAATGATGAGTTTATCTCATAAGCCTTTTCCGGAATGGGATCACCCACAAATATTCCTAAATCTTTTGATAAAAAATCAAATAAGTTTTGTTCTGTGATGCAAACATGCCAATCTATCATTTGAGCTTGCGTGGTGTTGGACTGTCGGGGGGTGTTACAGGCACCGACTCAGATCTAACAGAGAATGACTTTCGCTGGTGGATAGCACCCCCTGATTTGAATGTAGGCCTCTTCAGAGGACGAGGAGATACTCCTGCCGTTGTAGCAGTAGATGTAGATTCAGTGTTGCCACTCGATGAGGAAGAGTTTCCTCCACTACCTCCAAACCATACCCTAATGCCATCAGGGCCTGGAAATAAATCATTCATCAAAAACTTACACAGAAATGCTTTCTACAAAGCTAATTTTTCCCAATAATTCTTCCTCATATTCATGTAAAGGGGCAAAACTTAATTACAGAAAGAGGTGAAAATCTTAGGAGTGCAGTTTATTAAGTGCATATTTAAAAAAAGGGGCTTCTATAGCCCTCATCTCTTTACCATCTATTTTATTTTAACATAACCAATTAAATGCTGATCAGAGACATGAGGCTCAGAATATAAATGAATACTATATAACTTAAAATAATTTTATAATTTTCTTTTGAAAATACTTAACTCCACTCAAAAATATGGAGATGAATTTTATGAGAGAGATGATTCACAGTGAAAATACACTGAATACACTTTACACTGAAATAAAAAGGTTTGCGATTCACGTTGGCAAAACCAATTTAAGATACATTAATTTCAGCCCAAAAACAAAACAGTAGCATGCAAAAGTACTGAATTGAGTAATTTAGGAATACTTTGAAGGGATAAGCAGAAACAGTTTGATTGGCTATAGCAAGTGTCTGCACATAAGAAGGTTAAGGATGGAATACAGGTTATGTATGAGTTTCTTCTTGTCCATTTCTCTTTATTAATAGTCCCAGCCTTGCAACTATTTATGCTAAGATGGCCCTTTTCCAAGATGATTTACAATCACCAAAAGAGACAATTATACTTAGGTTGTAATTATTTAGAGTATACACTTTTGTCTACTGAAATTAAGTGGGATTATTATTCTTGAAATTTAGTTTTTTACAAATCTTTATAAGCTAAACATAAGTCTCTACTGGGGAAGCCTACAGTAAGTCAGGAACACTATTGAGAAATTCAAAACTCAAGTGGTATTTTCCATGAAAAATATATAAACCCCCAAAGGTTAATAATTACAACCATAGAAAAATATTAAAAACATTCCAACATGAAATCATCCAGCTAAATGTTAAGAAAATTCAAATCATTGGAATTCTGTTATGACAGCACATATTCTCATTAAATGAAAAATAGCTATGAAGCTCTACATCAGTTAGTAGGCTAAGAAAAACATATAAATATATCTTCTGAAGCATTTAAGAGCCAGTTTTTATGTGAGTTGAGATAGCACTTCAGATAGTAAATTATAAAGTTAATAAAAACTGAGCTGCTCAAATCTTAAACATATATATTACATGTAAGACCATAATTTCTGGTATCATAGGACAAGAATGATTTCCTTTCAAGAGTTTCTATACAGACTATATATTCTAAAATGACTAAGTTTCTAGAATTACATATAAATGTCAACAATGCTACATTTCTAAATTGTGTCTTATCAACTATGAAATTATCTATAAACTGAGAGACAGAAAAATTAAACAAAATACATTTACATATACACACACAAACACATTTTTTCTACCATTCAATAAAAATACAGCCAGAATAGTACACGAATCAGTGGAAAGATTACATTGCATTATACACAACTGCATATTCGATGAATTTGGAACAGAAGTAACCATGACTGATTCTGTTTAGGTTTTTAAATCATTTGTTTAATTTTTTCAATTCAACACAGGTGATAACTGTGAAATGAAAAAAGTAGTATACAGTTTCTAATAGAGATATTCTCCTGAAAATACTGTTTTTAATTTGCTTTAAACTGTTGTTTGGAGTTTATCTTGTTCTTTTTTCACTATTTTGCTTTAATATAATAGAAAATTCATTACATTATTTATGTATAATAAATACATATGATGTAAAAGAATCAAATAACTTTAATCATATAAACTGAATGTTAATAAGAAGCCTTTGTAATCTTTGAGTGAATAATTATCACATTTAAAGAGAATGCAAATGGATATTGGAAAAACATTTATAGATTAGGTCCAGATTAATAGATCAGAATTTCTCAAGAAAAAATGGATAGGGACAGAATTCGAATGAAAATGATTTACAGTCAGTTCTAAAACAAAACTCTTCTGCTAGAATATTCAAATTTGTTATTTATTTGAAAAATTTGAAAAGAAGGACAGTAAATACAGTTGTGGCATGGCGGTGTGGTGGTCAGTATACCTGCCTAGCAAGCAAGAGATCTGGGTTTGTGTCCAAGCCAATTCGCTATTTTTCACTTCGACTTTATGTGGGTCCAAAATTCTTCTCATATCAAACTTTCTCTTACTTAATCATCCTTGAGACAAGAAACAACATATGATGAAACAACATGATTATTTTGTGAAAGTTTTAACTGTATTTATCATCCCCTTCATGATTTCCCTTTGGGTCAAACTTGGCAATCATCATAAAACCCATAAGCTTACTTTATTTTCATTGCCCTACTTTTGCCTTAAGCTTAAATTCTACAAGAATCTTGATCTACCACACAAACACCAGAACATGCAAAATAAAAAAAACTTGGGGAAAGAATGTAAAAAAATGTAATGAGCGAGACACATTAGCTCACCACGGACTGAGCGGAGTCCCCCGAAGCGAAGATGATGGTGATGATCCAATAGTGCAGCAGCAAGAGTAGAAGGAGGAGAAGGTGAAGGAGGGGAGTGTGGGATAAGGGATGAAGGTGGTGCGACCCCACCAAGAGGTCCTGGTTCAGGACTGCGGCCATGGCCAGCCATGCCTGAACAGTGGCATGATTAAGGAGTTTAAAGGTGAAAGTAAATTTGAAAGTGCAACAAAAACCATTTGGAGGGATTGGGAGAAAATTTATGATGCATGCAAAGTAAGTGCATTTGGTTATTGAAGATAAATAGGGTTTGTAGGAAAAGGATAGGTGTGAGAGAATAAGAATGAGGAGAAAAGTAAAGACAGAATAAGTCACAGTGTAAAATTGCTTCAAAAACAACAAATAAAGGGGGGTTTCTGGAAAGGGATTACAAAGATCTTGAACATTCAAAGTACAGCAAAAAATTTGTGGTCACATATTTAGTAATGATATTAGATTAAAATTTCAACGTAAAATATCTTATGTAAATTTATTCTAAAACATTTTAATATAATTTGGTTGGATAAAAATTGCTGATGAAATTTATGTTCTCTTAGGTGTAGCTTTGTGACTTCAACTCAATGAAATACTTTGATGTTTAAACTGTAAACATGTTTTAAAATTACCAAACATAGGCATGTTCCTATCATGAGCTAATGTTAAGATAAATGTAGATTTTTCCTTTTATGTGTTACTAGAGCTGTATTTTTGTATACTCATGGATTTTTTTGCTGAAATTACCTTTGTTTTTAAATCATTAAAATTAAACTTTTCTAACACCAACGGTAATTTATAATTGCTCACAAAAGTAATTTTTAAAACCATATGAGAATATGAAGTCAACAACATTTTTGAACTAATTACATTAGATTGTAAAATTAGAACTTTATATAATTGAAATATAAGAGATTATTACAATCAAATACTACCTCATGCTATCGCTTATCTTATCTAAACAGCTGGCAAGATATATGTAAATTATAATTCATTAATGGTAATTATCTAATAATATGGGTGAAAGAATAACTTTGTAAATTTTCCATAGTTTAATTGTCTCTTCACTTCAACATGCTACTTTACTGGTTAAACTGTTCATATTAAAGATTAAACTATGGAAAATTTACAAAGTTGTTTCTTCTACCCATATGAAATAGATCTTTGCAAAACTGTAATAAAATACAAATATATATTTTAGTTCAATTTCTTAAATTAAGCCAATAAGCACCTTTTTATTATTTTTATATAACCTTATTTATTTAAAATAGAATTGATATAAGTACAAATTTAAGCAATTTACCTCTTCTTTCTACTCTTAAGACGTTTTTTAAATTTTATATACATAATAATATATCAAAAAGATATATAAAAATATAATGGAGAATATTATTCAAGAGGGCAGGTAATATGATTGATTAAATGTGACAGACAGGAATCAGTGCAGAATTAGATTAAAAAATAAACATGATTTGCAAAAACACAGAGTTTATTAATTAATCGAGTTTTAAAGGTCTCAAAACAAAAAAAACATGGATTCAGGAATTGGCCCCAAAATAATCTGAAAATGAAAAGTTTTACTGATAACTATTCTTTAAGAGTAAAGAAAATAATACAGAGTAAAAGAAAAAAGTTTTGCATAAAATTACAGGAGGATTAATAAAAAAGAATTAGGAACAACAGAACAAGAATTTTTTAAAGCAAGATACTTAATTAAAACAAACTTTCATACTTGAGAAAAATATTCATTTTTGAATACTGCTTATCCAATTATAATACTTACATACAGAGTTGTGCAAGTACAAAAATTCATTCAAAGAGGAGACTTAATTGTATAGTAAATAATAAAGACCAATATCAAATTTTTTATTTTGTAGACTACAGGATTAATGTTTAATATGGCTCATAAATGTTACATCTATACTATGCATTGGAGTCAGGAACATTCCTATTTAGATTTGGCAATTAGCCCATTCTGATATATACCCTAAAGTAAAGTATAATTAAAAGCTATTGATTATTATATACAAATAACTTGGCAAATCTTATTTTTGATAGCACTACACTTGAACTGGATGTAATATAATAATAATATGAATAATAATAGGACATGAAAATAGTTAATTTGATTTAATGCAATGCTTGTTTATGCAAAAAGTATCTGAAACTTATTTCTAAAGAAATTTGAAGAAAGATCTGTAAATATTGCAGATTGAAAATTAATATACTTTTCATGCTTTTATGTTAAACCTTTGATGCATTTATCTTAAGTCTAAGAGATTAAGTAGTCAGTTTGTGCTTTAAAATGCAAAAGATAAGAGACAAAATATATGGAAAATAACCAGGAAATGAAATAATAGTATTATACCTGATGATCTAACGGAACTCTGTCCAAAAGGAGATGAACCTATGACTGGAACATAGACTTGAGCTATGAAGTCTTCAAAAGTTGATGACTCTTTGTGATTTTGAACAACAGTCTCTAAAGCCTTGGCTCTCTCTTCATAACTGAAAAACACATTTCATGACAAAATGAAATCAATTCATTTTACAAATCTGGGTTCTTTGAGTTGAAAAGTAACTTCACTTCAAATGTTAATGTTAGACTACCATAAATAAATCAAACAACTAGTTGTTAGAAAGTATTATTAAAAGTATTCAGAAAGCTATTTATACTTGATTTAAGATTTAAGAAATTCTTGAGGATTCCTTTATAACATCATAAAAATTTGTATTTATGATTGTAAATTATATGAATTTATTCATTAAAACACCTTTATATTACCATATTCTTCTCTTTCCAGAATATTTAATTAATAAAAAATCAAAATTAAATCCATGAATGAGAACTTACTAATTTTGGTAATAAGGCAACATGCTCCTTTTAGCTCTGGAAGCACTAAGAGCCGTTGTCCTAACAAGGCCAGGAAGAACCTTGTGGTCAACTATTGCTTCATTAAACAGTGGACCAAAGTGAGGGACCTAGAATAACAGTTATTAAATTTATCATACAATAAAAAGAAAAATTTCTTACAGAATTTCAATTTCTTTTGATAAACTGCAAAAAACTTTTTAAGCAAAGAGCTTTGATTTTCAAACAATTAAAACAACAATCAAAAACCCTTTTCAGCCTCAAAATCATACCTCTTTTTTCCTAGAAACATGTATTCTGAATAATCCATTTGGAAGTGGATAAATGACTATCAGAACATCACAGAATTCAGTAGGCAGAATACCACGGCGGTAGTCTCTGACATGCTCAGACCAAACAATGTGAACTTCATCATTTCCCAGATGACGCATCTGAAAGAAAATCAGATGAAGGTTGTAAAGAATGAAGAAGTACAATGGAATGCCTATCAGAACAAAAAACTGGAAAAAGTTTCATCACCTTCTGTAACATCGATTCTTGGCTAGATGATGGCATGCGAGTTGCTACATGAAACATACATTCAAGAAATGAAGTTGCATAGTATGGAGCTGTTTCTCCTGTGCTTCTATTCCTTTGCAACCCACCAAGAAAACCAGTATGACTTTCTAATTCAACCTGGAAGATAGATGAACTAAGATTATTTAATAATATAAAGACTGCAGACAATTTAATAATTATTTACAAGTCCTTGGTTTAAGATGAGTATCATCTATATTAATAATTATATATGACAAAAAAACCAAATCTCTTCTATTATCGACTATTTTAACATATCTGATACATTTACTGAAAGGATATATTACCAATTTCTTACAATGATTACAATTCTGTGGTAACTAAATATATATTTATAATGATATTGAACTTTCACTAAATTAAAAACATATGACTTCATTTATATGAGACGCACTTAACATTTTTTGTTGACTAAATCATCAAAATGCCTGATCAATTTTTGAATAATTACCAAGAAAGAAAGATTCAAAGTTTTAATATAAAATTCGATATAAAGGTGGATTTTGAAAACATTTTCTTACCTCCCATGCTAAACCTGCAATAAACTCCTCATAAGCCTGACTTCCACTTGTGTTGGACAGAATGGAATTCTTATCTTCTTGTCCATCTGCTACATATATCACTGCGATTTTGTGTGTTTCACGGCACCTCTGTAGTAAAAACATGACTTTTGATCAAAACTCTAATGAATAATATCAGAAGAAGAGAAATATTTCACAAAGGTTAAAAGAAGACTTTGAACTAAGGCTATGGATATCAATTTTCATTTAAAGATTTGAAGAAGCAGGGTGATTCAATAACATAAGATGTTATAACATTACACAAGGTAAGAAAAGAACTTTGTACTAGTTTTACTCTACAAGTCATTAATCTCAACTTTCTGTCTATAAAATATTGGAACAAGTTAAGTTCACTGTTAAAGAAATACATGAAACAAACATGGTATATAAAGAGACAGAAGTTGGAAAAGATTTAATTGAAGTAAGGAATATATACTCATAAATTACATTATATGAAATACACATAATATAATGCAAAGAATATGAATCTTATTTAAAGAACTGTTAACCTTAATTGCTAGATTTTGCAATTTATTTTGGAGAATGGAACTTAATGTGTTATAATATGTAATATAGTATTAGAATTTATCATCAACAAAAAATTTAAGTAAATACTGCTTCCTCTTACAGATTTAGATCGATGATTTCCCATAGCAATAAGAAATATATAACACATCTTATGCACTGAAAACCAAAGAGCAAAAATAACCTTTTCCATTGCACAGTAAACTTTATTTTATTTTCAAATTATTTGGCTTAGTTTTGATACTATCACCCTTCCATAAAAATAAGGGAGGGTTGAAAGTTGTAAACATAGAAAGCAGGAAATTATTATGTCAAGCATAATTGTACAATGCAATTCAAATACATAGAAAGGAGCACAGTAAATATGGTCTTACCTGAGAATCCAAATTTCTCAACTCTCTTAAAAGCTTTTCTCCTTTATTTAAAAGATGCAGATGAGGTCTTCTATCCCACCCGGCAAGTCCAAGCCGGGAAAATAAAAGTCTAGCATGTTGGAATGAAGCTAAAGTTTTAGGAGGGCTAGGACGGCTAAGGCAACTCTGAGACATTGATGGGAAGTCCTCTTCATCAATCCTACAAATAATGTAACACATATTCTATTTGAATTGGCTTAGAGTAGAAATTGAATCATGAGAAGTTAACAAATTATAGCAAAGATAACATACAGGATATTTTCTTCCTTGCCATTGATGACATTATTTGTTCTTATTTGAATTATTAATTCTCATTCTTTTTTCATTTCATTCATTTTCTCAATCAAATTTTATGCTTGTAAGAAACTTTCCTAGATTATTAAATCAGGTTAAAATTCTCCAATCAAAAGTTATTCAATGCTAAGTCTGAGAATAATAACAAGTAGAGTTAGATAAATAACATGGATTTTGTAGTTAATAGGTTCCATACAAGTCTTTTACACAATCTCTCCTTTATTTCTTGATCTCAAGCAAAATTGACCAAATTATATTGCAACAAAATACTGTACAGATTTACTGTTCCATTAAAATACCCTTACTGAATGGCAAACCTTCTTTTTACTATCATGAATTTAATATTATTAATTCACCTTTGTAACATGAAATATAATTTTAATTATTATCAAATTCATGAATATGAAAAATACTAGAACTTAGTGGCCCTTAATTTTAATAGTTGCATTACTCTTTTTCCTCTCTTTTAAGTAAGATATAAAACTGCACAATAAGTTAAATTTAAACAATATAATAATCATTCTTATAATCATAAATTATATTTTCTGTGTTACATCATTAACCATGTTAATCTTTCTATCTATTTTCAAAAACCAATAGAATGTTCTTGCAGATAGAAAGTGAACAGGCAAAATGTTCTTTGGTGTATTGATGCAATAAAACTAACGTATTTGTTTTCATGATCACCAACTCTTTATTCTAAATTCCTCACATACCTTAAGTTGCTCTGGCTCAAAAGATGCTCACGCTCTATATGCCTTTGTCCGAGAAGAGCAGAGATTGCATCTTCCTGAGCACCTGGCACCAATTGCGGAGGTGGAGGTGCAGGAACATTCAGAGCTCCATCCAGGACGTCAAGACATTCTGGGCTAGTGTGACCAATGTACTGAAGCAACTAAAGTTTAAAAAAAAATAATTCATTTTTAAAAGAGTAATAGTTTTATTACTCTGGTGGGTATTTCATTTTTTGTAACATTTAAGCTTTTACAAATTCATAATATGTAGCATTCAAAGCAGGTGTTCCTTATTTGTTAAAAAAATTATATAAAAGGATAAGTTTGTATAATGTTAATACCCTAGTCATGATATCCGAGAACACCATACTCAGATACGTGGTTAGCCAACAGGAAATAAATCACTCTCATCCTATAAATGAATTCATCTTCAAAATTAAATACAACACCTGGTCACCTTAATGGAATAATTGGTTAATAAAAATGCTAATAAATTATCTAAAGTTCTTAATGATATTTTAATTAATCCTGATGATGTTGTACCAACCTAACAAATTCAGCATACTCAGATGAGATACTTTACTGAACATGCTATCCTATAACAAGTTTTAAATAAAACCTCATGGTCTACTTTTAAGTGAAGTTTTCATCATAAATAATTACATTTAAAATGCATTAAACTGCTTTAAATAGAAATGTAACCCCTTAACCAAATAAAATTTGATTGTTTAACTATCCCTATAACATTTTCATTAATAAACTTACATCATCCAAGTTGTCCATATCTTCAGCTGCATTGTTCCAGGTCGGCAAAAGATCTGGCGGGCGATGGCGCATGGTGTGTTGAGGAGGAGTACCACTCAATCGTGCTAATGAGTGCAAACGAGAGGATGGAATGGAGAGCAAAGATTGCTGCGATTCATCAGCAATAGATATTGGTCTTCTTGTTGATGTTTGGAACTTTCCTCCTACTATAACAGACATATCACCTGAAATATTTAAAATGATATAAGTACTGATAGGTTCCACAGTTCATAATATTTTTAAAAAGAGAATTTTCTGGCAACCTTCAAATAATTATTGAAGGTTATTTAATATGAACTTACATAAGCCAGTTGAACTATTAAACATACTGTTTATTATTGTCAATAAATAAAATGCTATGATTATTCTTTAAATATAATATAACGTTTAATGCCTAACCGAAATAGTTAGGCATTAAACCTGCAATTTTTCATTGGTCAAACAATTTCCATAGAAATAGATTTTAACAGATATAGACTAAACTCATTTAAAATTTATATCATACCACCATCTAAAGACACATTCAAGTCTTTGATCTCAGACACATCTGCCCAGGGAACATCTTTCTGAGAGCTATCATCATCCAAATATGGAGAATCTGAGGTTGCACAGTGTAGAATGGATACATCCCAACATGCTTTTCCACCAATGCCTCTCAGCAAAACTCGTACTTCAGAAGAGCCAGGGACCAAATCATCTCCCCTTGTCTGCCCAAGAGTTTCGAGTTCTACCAGGGACATCAGCTGGTAAGTTCCACTCATTACAAAGAGCTAAAATAAATAAGATGAAAAGAATGTGTAAAGTAAAAAAGCATACATAATCAACCACCATGGTGGCAAAATAGTTTATTAGCATCTAGCACTCACATCCCAATATTTCCTCAATATTATAAAGATAAAAGACACTAAATATAGAGCTCACAAATGTCAATGAGAATATATGGGATATAATAGGAGAATAAATAGGAAAGATAGGATCAAAAATCTACAGAAAAGATTATAAGAAAATATTGTATTCAATGGGACGAGAACCAAAATATACAGCAGGGAGATGGTATCCCAGGCACTCAACTTACAATAATGATACTCAATAATGTTGACAGACCATATTAAATAAAATTATAACAAGAATTAAAGAAAAAAATAATAAAAGAGAATAAACCCATCAATTTGATAGAATAGGAAAGCTAATTAACCTAAGAAAGCTACCAAGTAATAATTAAGAGTCTAAAATTAAAACACTAAGTTATATCATAAATATAAATTTCCAGTAGTAAATGAAATCTTTATTCTTTCATAGCCTAAGATTATACAGAGAGATTAGATGATATATAAAAAGTAATAAAGGTTAAAATAAATTATTAAATATTAAAGAAACAGTCTCCTTAGTTTGGATTAGAAGTTTCATATTATTTAACACCAATATGTAAAGACAATTTATCATTAAATTCTCTTATTATTATTTAGTCAATAGAAGCAGATATTCTTATAGAATTCTTACTTGGACATTGGGAGCAGAAAACACTTGTGCACTTAGCTCATCAGCTGGAAGTCCTGGAACATCATCATGCTCCACAACTAAGGATGGAAGCCAAGCTGCACCATCTGCTGACATTGGAAAGTGACCAATGTGATTCACCAAATGTGCCCGCACCTGATAGAGACATGACACCATTGAAAAAAGACATAAATTATAGATTTGTTTATTCAAAAATTAGCTACAATATACAATAGTAAATTTATTCTACCTCTGGACAATATGAAATAAAAATTAGTTATGGATGGCCATTTTTCTTAAGTACTCATATTGCAGAATATTTTTGGATTTAAGTTAGAAGGGAAATATTATCCCACTAAAAGCTTTTATTTCGTGAAAGAACAATTAGAAATTTTCAAATGAAGTATAAAATTAATACTTCTTGGAAATATATTTTTCATATATAACCTAGAAACAAACATAAATTACAATAATTCATAGAGAAGCATTTCATATATAACGAAGAATTTAATTTCAAATCACAAAAAAAAATTAATCTCAAAAACACTAAATACTGAGATTTTTCTAAACTGTATGACATATTTTTCACAGAAAATAGCAATAGGGCATTTAAATAATTATAATAATCATTCAAAATGACATTTCTTTCATGTCTACTCAATGAAAGGTACTTGAGAGACACAAAACACAAAAAATATAGAGATATAGAACTAGAAAAAATACTTGATAGGACTATTCCTCACACCAACTAAATATTGGGAACCAGCTTGATCATTGCAGTTTGGGTCAGACTCATTCTAATGATTCATTTCACCAATATCTATGTTATTTACTGCATCACTGGAGCTTTGAATTTCAATGAACTAGAGTTTCATATGATTTAAAATGAAAAATATTTAAATTTTCTAACACTGAATAATATGAGACTAAATCCACATACTAAAAATAGATTGTTATAGGAGAAGAGTTTGAAACCTAAAAAAAGCATATTTGAAGTATAACTGAAAAGCAGCAAATGGGCTCACCATTCTTGCAGCAAGTTTCACTCTGTTTCCAACACCATTTGAAGAAGGGGATGATTCTCCACTTTCAGGTGTGTTGATTGGAGGAGTAGATGAAGCAAATTTCTTTGCAGGAGTGCCTGGTGGGCTTCCCATTCCACCCACACGTAGGTTATCCAATACTAAGTCTGGACAGAAGGCATCAATCTCGCTGTCCTCAAATATTCCAGCAGGCCACCTGCCCCTCTTTTTTACCCCTGCCCAACCATCCTCTCCTTCAACCCTCTTCATTTCTACATCACCTGCCACTATTGCATCTAATACCTGCAAATTAATACAACCAATTTAACAAAGGACAATATTGGTATTCGGAAAAGAAGAGCTAAATTACTTATATTTAAATCTGGAAATTAAAAGGATAAGGTAAGTTAAGGTGATTTGCATTCGACCCAGGAATGAACAGATGTGAAAAGTCTGTTAAGACTGGGACTGAACCAGGATCTATCAATTTCAAGAGAGTTTTGCTCTATTGGTTGGTTGGGAGATCAACATTTGAGTCCTACTTTTTTCATTTGAATTAATTATCATGTCTGGTCTCGAAATTATAGATATGACTCAAGAGACTATTTTCAAAGTATTATAATAGAAGAATTTTATTTATTATACACCTGAAATATCACAGGGAATCCATAGTTTATGCTCTCACAATGAAAATTTCCCCGTTTCTCAACAGAAGTTAAAATTGAACAAAAATTAGAAATTAGTTAAAAAATTTTTAGTGTTGATCCCTGGAATTGATTTCCTACCATAAGTAGTATATTATAAATATATAATATAATAAAATGTAATAATGAAATATAAAGTATTAAACAAGTATACAAATAAGTAAGGACCTTCCTTAATTAAGATTTGCGAGCAAAAGAATTCTGAGTGCTAAAGTAAAGGAAGGGGATAAAACTGATAGTTTCAACAGACCTCAAATATAATGCGAAGCAAAGAGGATCCTCCATGTAACGAATCCACAGGTTTTGGGAGGAAGGATTTTGAAGGTGGTGCTGCTAAAAGACATGATAAGGGAAGACGCATACACCATTCCCCCATGCAGAATAGAAGAGATGTCATCAAACGACGATGCTCCTCTTCTACTATTCCAGCACCACAGCTGTTAGATAGATGTTCCAATGTCAGAACAAGCACCTGTAAAATATTTATAGAGGAATCTTAATACAGTGGTTCAAAAATAAGTCTATAGTCAGAGATTCTAATAGAAATTTTTCAATGAACTTAATCCAGAAAAAAATTTTGAATGAGAACCTGGCAATAAAATTATTTTAGCTATTGAATTAGGAATAGAATACATTTTAATTTTTTGCAACTGAATTATTAATTTTATCATATTTTAATTTTGTTCATATACAAACACAAAATCTTCACATTGTTTACATTCTCTTGAATCTTATTTTTAATTAGATAGAAAATTTTAAAATTTATCAAGCAAATTCTTAAATTAATTGAAAAATAGAGACTGAAAGAAAATATTACATTTTAAAATCATTACTTGGTAGATCGGATTTTGATTTACTAAAATATAATTTGATCATTCAAGTGTTGGTCACCTTTGAATATATAATATTTCCATGTAATAATCAGATCTGTATTATATAAATATAACTGGCATTCAGATATTAGCTTGTACATTGCGACCATGTTAAAAATTGTGACATGGATATGGTGAAGATTAATATGTCAATCATACCTCAACAATCCTTGGAGGAATATCTGGAAAACTTTCCATCAATTTATCAGCATGATCACATAGCATAAACAGGATGTCTGATGCCACTTGACCAACCATATTGCAGTTAAACTGAAACATAAGCCAACAACAAGAAAGTTAAATTTTCTAAAAATATTACTGAAATGTGAGCAGCTTAAGGAGCTGAAGTGATCTCTATGTTCTAATATTCTAAGTATCAATACATTGTATCACGGAAAACATTTTAATAATTTACACGAAACATACAAGATGTGATCCAGAAGTGAGATATTTACTTTGTAATATTACAGATAAGCATTAAAAACAGAACTATATTTTTAAAAAATGATAATTGCATAGCTTCTTCTTTCAAATCTATTAGCAAGTATTATATAAACAAGGAATATGAGGCTCCTAACTTTCTTCTGGCTTAAGATGCTTTTCTAAAATGTTAAAATTGTTTTCATGTTTCAAAGCTAAATGAACCATTAATTTCATTTTCTCATACAAACAATAAACATAAAAAGATGTTAACAAAAAATACATTAATAAGGAAGAAAATATATTGGGAACCTGTTAAGTTTCCTTCATTTAGCTTGTTTAAAATGAAAAATATTTTTGATGAACCAATTATTACTTTCTATTCATAAATTATGAAGATGTAGAAGGAAAATTCATCCGTATCTAATTTCAAAAATGAATTCCATAGAAAGACGGCAAAAATAAAACTTACCCCAAGAGCAAGCAGAAGAACATTAGTGGCTTCTTTTACACGTGGATGTGGTCCATGAAAATGGCTTTCCAGTGTTGGAGAAGAAGTTAGTTCTCCATGCAAAAAAATACCTAATCCAGAGAGGGCAATACAACGAGCTACTCCTGTTGGTTCATGTCTTCCGCAGTGAAGTAAGGCATCTAAGACTAAATCCTAATATAAATAAAATACAGATATAAAAAGTCTTAATAAAAAATTATTTTTACAAAGTATTACTTAATTTGATATGACAAAAGATATATGAAGCTGTATCCAGAAAACAAAAATGTGGCACTGACCAATTATAACTGGTTCGAATGATCATCAATTTGAGAATGAACCATATACCCAAACCTTATTTGAGACATAAAGTAATTGGAATTTTTTTCTAGCATCTAGCATCACTTCATCAATCATAAATACAACACATTTTGAAAGAGAGTAGTATAAGTTCGTAAGCCAAAAGTTACCTCTCTAAGTATTGTAAGTTTGATATATTGTTTTCTGTAACAAGAAAGATTTAATATTGCTAAAAGTAAGATAGAACTGATGATAAAAATATTTGAAGAATCAAATATACCTCCTATTCAAAAAACGAACTCATGATCCACTCATACAACTATTAAAGTATGTATAAATAAGTTTAAAATAAAAGAAAACATAAATTATAGACATTATAGCTGAATAAAATCTACAGAGAGGAAAGAAACAAATAAGATCACAAATGAAATCATTAAAAATGTTAGAGATCTATTTAATTGTTCTCACCTTGGCCCCAGTGGATAGAGTCATAGTGAACTGTCCATGCTCAGGCCGCAATACTGCTGCATCGGAAACTGCATCACAATAGCAAAGGAGGCCACCCAGGATTGAGCATGCTTCTGTTCTAGGTGCCTGCATAGTAGAAAGTAATCATTTGAATATTCAGTCAGAGGAGCATTGATAAAATAATACTCCATTATTATCAATATAAAAAGATACCCCAAATTAATATAATATCATAAATTGAATAATACATTACAAAAGAGCTGATATATTGGTCCACCGCATGAAAATGGTGAATTCAAATGTTTGACAAGAATAACGTTTTCAATTCTAAAACTTTATACACACCCCTTTGATGTCAGAAGAAGAGGCAACCTCCCTAGCAGCATGAATGAAATCCAGAAGCAAAATTGAAGATCCAGGAAGTACCATAGAGAAAAACCTTGGTCCGCAATAGCGAATAAGTGTATTTATAACAGCCTTAAACAAGAGGGGAAAAGGTAATTTTATTTAGTGGAGTTTTAAAAACTATATAAATAACTTTCATAAACATTCACAACTTATTGGAAGTTGTAGAAGATAAGAATAAATTTCACTTATATAATAATTTCATTATAAATTTAAACTTACCTGATCATCACATGTAAGTCCTTTGTGCAGTATCCTATAAAATTCAATTAAATAATCCCTAGGAGGGGGAATGTCCTGTGGTGTAACAGTTATACTGCAAAGAAGCCTATATGCACAAAGCTTTCCTTTCTTATGAGAGTCTGGTAGTTTCAGTGCCTGAAATATTAACAATACTCTAAGCAGGTTCTTTTCTAAAATTTTGATTTTTTAAAGATTTATTTACAACTCAAGATTTGCATTAGGATTTCTACAGCTGGATGTTGATATTAACTAATGAAGATTACTGAAATATTGATATAAATCAGGAGATGTTTAACTATCTTGGTGATTATGCAAATATGCATTGTATACATATTATATCAATGCATATAGACAAACTATTTAAACAAAAAATAATATATATCCATCCATCAATAATTAGCAAGGAATATTACAATTCTAGGATTGATTTATTGATAGATCAAAACAAAAACATTTTACAAATATTAATACAGACAAATAGAAAATATATTCATTTCTATACATAAATCAGTTTCAACAAAACATTTATAATTGATTATAATCAATAGATATAATATAATAATTTATGAACTTAAATCTAAATATCTCACCTCAAAACACCAAGGAGCAACGATTCCAATTGGAGGAACAAGCTCTGGAGGTGGAGGAGTAGCCTGGTTGTCACCAGACACCCCTTGGTTTAAACGAATCTGCAAAATTATGTATAATAAACAGCCAGCTCAGAGTTTCGATGATCGTAATGATTAATCATTATTAATAATAAAAAAACTTGGCTGACAGAAGTTCTTTAACAATGTTATAGATAACTACTCGTAATAAGCCTTACTAATAGTATCATGGTTAAATTATGAAAAGTAGAAATTTTAATTGAATATAATTACACAATTGAAAAATAGTTCGAATCAATCGAGGTTGTGATTCAGGATATATGATTTTTTGATTAGAGTGTACTCACTTTTACTAATGTTTCACATAATTCTACAAAATGGTCAAAAACTCGTGCATGTAATACTGGATCCTTTAAGGCATTAACATCTCCCAGAGCACCTAGCATTCTTCTCCAAAGCACCACAGCCACATCTGGAAGCCATCCACGGACAGTTCCCCCACTCATCACAGAAATACGCCCTGGTTCCCCACCAGAACTATTACTTACTCCTCCAGCCAACGCTGCGCTACAAGACCCATCTGGAAGATCTGGTCCAAGAAATACAACACAGAATTTATTTTTTAATACACATGCAATGACATTCCACCTCACATGTATAAACATATTTTAGTATGAGAATTATACCAATTCTTGAGAACTCTTTCTGATTACATGCAGTTTAAATATGAATAGATGTAGGTTAAATATTATCTAAGTGCTTGTACTTGCTCTAGTTCCAATTTGAAAACTTTCCACAAACTGATAGCACTAGCTAGCGTTGATTAGTAAAATCAAATCTTAGATTAAAAAGAGAGTGTCAATTATTTATAGTGTTGCTGAAGGATGAGCAAATCAAAAATATGACATATATTCAAACAGTATTCATTATTGCACTGTCTCATTAGTAAGCATTTACTTTTTGAAATGTATAATATAAATATAATAATAAATAAGTTAATTTTAAAAGGCTATTATGAGTTAAAAACTATTTTACCTGTGCTAGTGGCATCAGCCCCTACAACATCAATTTGCATTGGAGAATCTTTAATTGAATTACTTTCTATTCCACTTGAAGGGGATGGAGATGGAGATCTTGTTGGTCCTTCTGATTCACAGAACCGATGAGGAGTCCCAGCTGAAACAGGAAAAATTATAGATGGCATACTTCTTTTATTGTTCATACAGTTATAAATATTTTATGACTGCCATGTAAAGATAGCTATAGGTATAAAATGCTCAACAACCAAGAAATTAAAGCAAAAAAAGAGTAAGAGACAAAAATGAAAACAACTTAGATTTCAAATCAGCTTTAACTAGTTTAAGTTTAGCAAAAAATATGTAAAAGAAAGAAATAAATTCAAATATCAATGCATAGCTAATAATATAAGGTATTGAATCAAAATCTGCTATAAAAATTCTAAATGACAAAATGGTAAAGCTATATCCATGGTTTTCATTGTTCCTATGCATTCAATTCGAGAACAACTGTAATTTTACTTATTATAATGAATGATATTGAACATTATGAAAAACACATTCATGAAGTAAACTTAGTATAGAAATAGAAATGGAAATAAACATGTATACAAACTCTTGACTTACCTCGGATGCCAAGCAAGGAATCCAATGAATGAGATTTCCTGTTCAGCAGTTGTGCATTTGAAATTTGATTAGAAGCAGATTGAGGGCTGGCTAAAATTCTCTCTACCTCTCGTTCAACAGAAGAAGGTAGAACTTAAAAAAGAAACAGACATTGATTACCTTAAAAATTAGAATGTATTAATGTTCCTTCATATAATAAATTATTGAATGAGTGCATAAGGAAAATGCGTTTAATCTAAAAACTTTGTAGAGTTTGAATTAAAGTTTTTTCATATTCTTTCATAAACTACTAAATATAGTTTATTAAATCTCCCTACAACTTTGATGAAATAAAGAACTATTATTGAAAAATCTTCTAGATTATGAAATGAAATGACCAGGATGCAATTTTTTACATAATTAATAGAACTTGTGCCACTATTTTAACTATTTGAATCAACTGGAAGAACACAGTAATATTTAGAATCACTCACTTTATGTGCCACTTATATAACACAGAACTTGAACATAGAACTCCTTTTTTCTTCCAAAGTAAATTTATTATCTAATTTCTATGTAATGTTGTCATTATCTTTAAAATTATTCAAATATTTTGAGAATAGCTACAGTATATATGCTTGGAACAAATGTCAATTCTCAGTTAAGACTTTTCAAATTTAATTTCCATCTATGTGCATCCAAAAGGAGAAACATTTCATTTTGGCGATTTTCTTCTCACATTTGGAGCAGAAATTAAAGAAAATAAAATTAAAAAACATATTAAAAAGGCAATAACAGTATTATGAGTAAGATTTTGATTTCAAATTGCACTTAATACCTAAAATATAAATAAATTTTGATATAAACATTCCAACAGCTATTGAAATAGTAAATCATTAATTTTGGTGGTAAGTAAATTCTAGCTTTATTATCACATTAGATAACAATTGAAACAAACCTGGTATAGCGGTGGACGGAGGTGGTCTCGATCTGCTAGAGGAACTATTGCTGTGCATTGAGGAAAGATCTCCCTCGCTTGCACTACGTGGTTGGACAGATGAATGAGAAATAACAGCCCTCCTATGAGAATATCGGGTTGGATGCTGGAGATGAGGGCTACCACCACCAGCACCTTCGCTTTGGCCAAGCTGATTAAGGGTTAGGCTGCCAGAGCCACTACGACGACGGGAACTCTCTTGGTTAAGAGATGGAGGACTACCATCTGCACAGAATAAATATCATACATTATTCATATGGTACCCAAACCCAAAATATTTCCCAAAAACAAGCAGTATAGTAGGATAAGGAAAGATTAATATACTTCTTCAACTGTCATACCTTCATTGTATCTTTTAATAATGATGATATTTTAGCAGAAGGAAAGAAAGTCAAATTATCAAGGCTAATGATTGAGCTGATTCATTTCAGCACTACCCTTTCAAAATAATTTTTTTCATACACTGAAACCAAAAACCAAACATTTGTTTTTGTTAATGTTCATTGAGAGGAAATTTTATGATAGACAAACAAACTAAAAATCTGTAAAATGAAAAATAAAAATAGATTTCATCCCTAAAAACTCTTCTGAATAAGAAGTGAGTTTTAATCCAATAAATATGATGAATGTCTCATTCCATGTTAAATTTAAGATTTGAAAATGTAACTTCCTCTAACAATGTTAGCAGTCACATACATTTACCTATTTTCAAAACATAAAAAATCTACATTTTAGTGCCAATAGAAATTTGTAGCTGTATATTCACCCTTACTTTTAAAGCTCCATGACATACTTTTTATTGAAAAAGTAATTAAAGCTTAAATTACCAGGGAAGACATCTTCTGGGATGGTTCCTTCTTCTTCAGTCCGTCTTACACTGGAGAGATTCTGGGAAGGGACCGAGGAGGATGCAGCGTTGGAGGTAGCCTCAACAGAACTCCTCCTACGTCTCTGTCTTGCAGAGCTGCTGTTATTATTGCCTTCAGCTCCCCCGGCCCACCTCGAGCTACCATCTCCCCCACGTTTCTTCTTTGCTTTCTGCTCACTGAGCCGATCCAAGGGCAAGTCTGTGAGATCCAGCCCATAAACATGCCTTGCTAAAACTCTAGTCAGTGTTTCCAATGTTTTCTTCATAAAAGAAATAGAACATGAACTTTTAAATTAAATATGCACACATTTACATTTAATTTGCTCAATACTACCAAACTTATGGAGCAGAATATCATTATATATCTTATACAATTTACATTCAAGATCATGGACCAATTACAATCGAAATAAACTCATACTATACATAGGTTAACATGTTAAACAATCCAATTAAATATATTTCACTGAACTTGATATAATTATTTTGTATACATTAAATAACCAGTGGATATTAAATAATTGACTAGATAAAACTTACTTAACACTGATAAATAATGAACATTTTCATTAAGTAAAACAGAAGTGAAGAATAGCGACATGACTGAGCCCAGGTTTCCCACTAGCCCACTTCCACTTTAACTTGTGAAAAATGCCCTTAGCAAATTTGAAAATCTATTCTTCTCACATTTAAAATTTTTACTAATTGAAACCACAAATGAGAATTTAATAAAATGCTTGAAATAAATTATTTATGAAGAATAAATACATTTTTCAATTTACTAACATCACTCATGATTGACACAGAAATTTCATACAAATAAATATTACTTACTGCCCATTCCCGTACAAGTTCTTCCCATTGGTTTAGAGAAGAAAGGACATGCAGAAAGCGGTCCCAGAGATCAGCAGATATCACAACGTTTAAGTTTGCTTTAATCCAGGTAACAATTAGTGTCTGCAAGTAAGATCATAGGTTGATATAAAAAGTATTTGCATTAAATACAGATTGAATAAAAACTATACACCTAAGAGGCACTGGGTATTTGAAAATATCCTCCATATACCAACATTTTAAACATTAGAACTGACAATTTGAAAATCACTTTCATGAGGTATTTATAAACATTTTCATATTAAATCAAAGGAAACAAAAAACACTTGAGGATGAATATTCTTTTACCAATATTAAAAGCAATGAATAATTCCTTGAGAATTATTATTCAATATTGAGGGAAATTAAAGTCCAAAATGATACTTCAAGATTAAAGGGTTTACTTGCCTGAAAGATAGCTGGAGCTAGCTTTCCACCGAGTGTCTCCTCTTTACGAGAAGGAGGAGTTTTACTCAGAATTAGAGATGTTATCTGAAGAAGCACTAAAAGCAACTGCTCCCTGAACAATCAAATTACAATAACATTTTAGGTAAACCTTAAGATAGCATTGAAGATGGAGAAATTAAGTTACGACAATAATCGTAATTCCTTATATAAACCTTGAAATGGCTCAGATGATACAGGAAAAGTTTTATTTCCAAATATTGTGAGGATGATCTTCTCTCCCATTCCAACAACAGCAAAGTAAATAAATACTATGAAGTTTAAGATTATAAAGAGACATTTTTTGGATGAGAAAAAGTGAATTTATATAAAAATAAATTTACTTATGAATGAAGATTATATATATATATATATTTTAAAAAATGACTGTTCACTCATGGAAGATAGAAGTATCACCAAATGATTCTTTGGCATATAAATTATCAATTGAATAAGTTATTCAATATTAATAGTATATTCCTATAGATATGTTTATTTCTCACAAATGACAAATCAAAAAATACTTTACTGAAAATTAACAAATATGCATACCAAGTTGCAGATTCCATTCTCGTGTGCATGACCATGTAGCGATAAATGTTGAGTACTCTTTTACAAGTATCAACCTGTTCCTCTAATAGCAGAGGATAATCTGGGCTGACCTCCAAAAGAAAAACATTTGCAGCATGTGTCACAAACACTTGAAGTACACACTGTAAATAGAACAATGACATTAAATTAAATAATAGAAGGGATAAATGAGAGAAGGCACATTTCTAAGAAAAACTATTAAACTGAATTAGAAACATCATTGAACAAACCTGAGATCCTGCATAAACTGACAAATTCTCTTGCTTATAATCACCAACGGAATGCAGCATTCTGGCACTTTCCTTGTGGTTCTGGAGTTAAAAGAAGGATTCACACATGAAAACCCATAGATATTGCTTTGACTCAATAACAAGTACATTTTGCTTCTACAGTTACTCAACTAATGATAATTTAAAATATACTACATTTTACACTGCTGAGAATCTTAATTTCTTAAATAAATTTAATATCGAATTAAATTTTGAGTGGTGATACTAATAGACCTAATTCACTGACCAAAATAATATTTTTGGCACTTATTTTAGGCAATTTGGGACAATGGAATTAAAATTTTGGGATATTATTTAATAATAAAAATATTATGGAGCCTAGCGAGATTTAAAAGAATGATTAAAATTTGTACTCTAAAAAACCTGGCAGGTTGACATCAATTAGAAAAAAGGAATGAAAAATTTTATCCTGGAAAATAAATTTTCAAATACTTCATCTATAATGAGTCAGGATAGTTTTCCACATGATATATAAAGAATTTGCATTCCAAATAGAATTAATTGTTAACAGTAAATATAGCCAGTTTCCTTGCAAATCAGCCAAAATAAAACAATTTTCTCCATTAGTATGCAAGAAAGGTATGCAACAGATTGAGACAAAACTTAGAGATCATCAATTGTATTATATCATTCTTTTATTACCCAACCTATTTATGAAAAGGATAAAACTACAGCTTTTCTTTTTTTAGGATTGCAGCACTTACTGAATGAAGAAATAAATACTTGAACATAGATATCATGCAGAAATTAGAGTTTGTAGCTTACAGAAGCTTTAATAACTATGAGAATGGAAATTTGAGGAAGAGATTAATAGGAATTGGTCAATACTACCATCCTTGTTGAGACAGCTGAACTATACATTTATGTTTGAAAGCATTTAGTAGGAAAATTAAATTTAGATGTAAATTCATGACATATTCCATTCAAATTTAAGATGCTCTAATTATGATATGTATGCTCTTTTATTTCTTAATCTTTGTTTTTATTTAAAATGTAATTACTTCAACAGATCCTTCTGATGAATCTTCCTTATGACCAGATGGTGGCTCAAGCATAAATGGTGGAACCTCAGCAACCTTCCAAGGAAAGCATAGACAATTAAATTATGGGACAGAGAAGTTTGGCATAAATGATTTTAATGATTAGTTACTAGTATAATTCTATGCATAGTAAACATTAACTGAATATAAGTCAAGTTATTATAGTTAATACTCTTAAAAAGAATACATGTGAGTAGTTAAAGCAAGTCATAAGAGAAATTTGATTTACCTTCATGAATTAAGTAATTGATTCTATTTTTAAGGAAGCAAATACTACTATATATACTGTATATACAGTGAATGTTATATTTATTAAATTACTAATATTTACTATGTTTTCATAAAATGCAATTAGCAGTAGTTTATATTTAAGTAAAATGATAGACCTCTAACTCTTTAGCAGAAATATATTCAAAAAATGAAAGAGCAAAATGACAAAAGATATGGCCAAAAGATTGATGGTAAAATGAAAGGGATTGGTGGGTTATTTAAATAAAATACAGATAATTCTTCATCCATTATTATATTTTTATAAATGAATGAATGAATAAAATGATAAATGAATGAAATTATAGCACACTAAATATAAGTATTCAGAAATGAGATGAAGATTAAGAATGGGTCTTTTATATTCTTAAATATATAATGAAATTGAAATATTTTAGAAACTAATAATTATAAAAACATTAAATATACACACGAATCATTTAAACCTTGATAGTGTTTGTCTTGTATTAATACAAATAGCGGTACAAATAAATGGTGAACGTAACTTAATTAAAAAACATAAAACATAATAGGTTTTATAGGATATCATTGAGTGAAAACTTATAATTGGAAAGAATAGGGTTAGAAATGTAGGATTGAACTAAATTTTTGGAAAAAAATACTTACATTCATTTGTATCCAATCCTTATAGACAGCAATAGCTCTTCTAATTGCTGGGGAATGAGTAAAATTTAAGAGAAAGGCTTGTCTGTACACTTCATGAACAAAATTAACATTTTTGCGACTTCCGTACAGCACTTCCCTTACTATCCTGGAACCTATGGTGGATGGATCTTCCATTCTGAAACATAAAATTTTCACATTTTAAAAAGGATTTGAAATGAAGTAGCACTTTTCATGTAAATAACAGAATTTAGTGGTAATCAACACATAATTACTGAATAAACAATGAACACTTCTTAATCACATTAATTATGACTATGGGATTAATTTATCGTTATAACAATTATTAAGCTATTTTTGATTGTAAAGAAATTAAGATTTATTAAATATTTCTTTTCCTTCCTTCCTAAAAAAAGTCTTGATCTACCTTTGCTAAAAAGCCTGATAATAGTAAACTACCAACAAAACTAATCACCTTTGTTAAATTAATATCTGTAGAAGTTACTTAAAGTATTCTTTGCTTATTTTATTTGCTTCTTCCACAATTTTCAGTTTCATCGCATCAGATTCAATAATTTTAACTATTGTAAAGAAGCAGAAAATATTTAAGTGAATTATAATAATTTCCTCTTCTGAAATTTCAACATTAGATTCATTTACAGGAAAATAATAAAAAAATTAAAATTTAATAATTTATAGTTTAAAAAATAGCTAGTTTGAAGCTCTTTTGTATAATAAATAAATTCAAAAATCTTCTGACCAACTGACAGAAGTTCTATTACAAAATATACATCAATTATTAGCTTTTAGTGTGGTTTTGTTAAAAATGGATGTAAATGTTAAAGGAAAACACTGGGCATGAGTATGTCATTATATAAGGATAATAATGAAGATTTAAAAATAATAAAAATTTTATATTATCGCCCAGCATAAAATAAGTCATTTTAATAGATCAGACAAAAATTGAAATTAAAATAAATGAATAATCTTATTTTCATTGGTTCGTGCCATTTATACATACCCTGGAACTTGAATGTGACCATCCACAAATAATCTGTTCCCTAATTTTGATGCCCCGTCAGCAGATGAAGATGAATTCCCATCATGAGAATTGCTTACTGCCATTCCTGATCCAACCTGACTGACACTAACTCTCCTCAGCTCTGTGTCAGGGGAATGATCTGTTTCTTCACCAGGAGTGATGCTACAAAAAAAAAAATACAAACCAACTCCTATTACATTTAAATAAGATCCCTTTGGTAATATATACCAATTGCGCTTCATAAAATGTTCCCAATGAAAAAGATTCATATGTAGGTAATCCATTCATTAACATCTGTCATGGTTTAGAAAATTTTCTGACTGATATTCTGTATATTTAAGTAATCATTTGGAGATAGAAAAACACTATAAGAATACTTTTGGAATTGAGGTATTAAGACCATCCTTACAGAAATATTACAAATATACAATAAATTTAACTATTACATGAAATTAATATTTGATTATGTTCATTATATAATAGCTTAGATCCTTCTATGACTTAACAATTAACAAGGTGGATAGCATAATCTAATGAATTTTATAAATCAGACTATTAGAATCTATATAATGAATTATAATTAGGCAAGGAATAACTACATTAAATATAACAAAATCAATATGAAGAATTATTAGAATATTATAAAATACATAATCATACAAAGTATATAGTATGCATATATTACAGAACATACCTCCTTGCAGAGTGAGAATTACTGTGCAAAGGGGCCTCCCTTTTCACCACATGTGTATAATTGGCAACCCACTTAACCAGAGCCACTCTACATGGAACCAATGGATCCTGGCGTCTCTTTCCATCACCTCTACCCTGAGAAGCTTGCCTCAACTCTGGAAGATCTGAAAACATTAAAAAAAATCAAATAAAGTTATATATAGCTCAAATTTGTCACAAAATGTAACATATACAGAAAACATCATCTAAACATGATATGAACCTTACAAGATTCCTTTAAGGAAAGAATTAAATACATAGGACCATTATTAAAAAAATTAAAATCAAAATTTTTCAGTAAAAAGGAAAAAGTATATCAAATTGCATCAATTCACATTCTTTAAATTAACAAATTTAGTAGACACTGATTTATTCAAAGAAAATCCCTTACCTAAAGTTGGTTTGTAGAGGCTAGTTGTATGAGAAAACTTGGGAAATATATAAGGCAAATAATACTGTTTAAACCTTTCTAGAAGGAAGCTAAAACATTTTGGTTGCTGCTTGGCTTTATCTTCCCACTCTATTTTAGTGATCTGTGAGGGAAAAAGATATACATACAGTATTTTACATGTAATTAGCAAAATATTATAACAACCTAATAATGGTAATAATAATAATAATATAAAAGATGAGTAGATAATAAAAGAGAGGACATATGACAAGTTTTGATTATAGTTAGTTCCCATAAAATTATATCAATTTCATAGAAATTCAATAACTCATAGATGCAAGTAAAAATTTATTTCAATAAAATTTTGCGTTTTACTTAAAATTATATTTTTGGTATGTAGAAAATTATTCTTACCTCTGAAACCATATATTCTAGCAAGAGATCAAGAAAGAACCGAGTTAAGTCATCAGGCTGCTTCTCACCACTTTGAGGGGGAAGAAGGGGATGTATCTCAACCACACTCACTGGACACCCTAAAATTTAAACCAATAAATCAATAATAGAAACAATCAGAAAGAAGCCACCATCTTCAGAGTAATTAGATTAGTAATTCAGAGCCACTATCAACAAAATAATGAATCAGTACCTCGAGGAGATTCATTTGTCCCTGTACCATACATGGATGGATTTAGATTTTCAATAGAATACTGAGGAAATCCTGGCACAAGGGAAGCAAACATGCAGTGCAAGGATTCTGGAGCTCTTTCCCCAAGGGCTTGGTACCATAACAGAAATAATCTAGAAGAAGATCAAACAATAAGTACATAAGATCAATTCCTAAAACCAGTACTTCTAGCCAGTTTATTCATTATTTTTCCAACATTTACTTAATTCATGATTATTCTTAATTAATTACTATTACTAAAAAGCATATTCATGACTTTAGTTATTCAAATTCTGAAGGTTAATGATTATTCAAGATTCATATCCTGCAACTTCACTTATCACTGAAAGTGGAAATCCAAAATAAGTTCTTTGTTAGCATGAATATGACTGTTCCTTTATTTCTTGACAAATCACGTTGAAAATTCAAGCCATGAAAAAGGTGATAAGTGCTTAAAAAGGAAAAAGTTGCAAAATAAAATATTTATTCAAAACAAACTTTCATTGAACACCAATGATTTTTAAACCATTAAGAACACATTAAATGATTATGGTACTATTTACACTTTGCTATAGTATAGTAAGAATATCTGCTCTTAACTAAAGAGGACTTCATCGAACTTATATTGGGATCAAAATTTATTAAGTGCTTCTAGCAATCTATCATCTATTTTTATTCTCTGCAGCCAGAGTTTTTGTTTACTTTAAAGGCAAAACTCGGGCTATCTCTAATATTGGAAGGATCATTTTAATACAAATTTGAGGCAAATTAACTAAAATTTCATTGAATTAATATTTATAGATATACATGAATGTTAAACATTCATATATATCTATATATTGTTACAGAGGTAACAATACAAGAAGACAACCCTTACCTAGTTGCATCACGACGGAGTTTCCATGAATTTCCTGGATGCAGAAGTTTATACATGATGCGAGTTAAACTGTGGCACTGCCATCTTCTTCCAATCAGCTCGGGGAGAAGGATAAAGACTCTCTCAAGCATTGCCAATGCACAATCGACTTCCTCCCGATGCGCCTTGTGCACTGTCGATGGATTAGTAAATTTCAGTTCAAATAATTCATTTGACTCACTAATGCCTAAAACAACCAGATACGACCAAAAAGCTAATCGATGAGTGTAAGAAAAGATGATCATGAATGCCACCCAAAGAAATGAGAAAGATAGCTTCTTTGAGACCCGCAACCCAAAATAAGAAGCTCCACTCAATGATTCATCAAATGCAACAGGCAAAGAAAAGTTATACATCAGCTGAGTCAATCTCTCAATATATTATGTAAGCAATCTCTCAATATATATGTACAATATTAATAATTGTTAGTTGCTGCAAAAACCACAACGTGTGAGACTAATTTTCAATTTTGATGATTCCATCCTTGATACTGATGGATACAATTATACTTTTTCTTACAACTCCTAAAACATTCATTAAGCTCTGCATGAACAATGTATGGCAATATTTAATCTATACATTATTGATGTATTTATATCCTCATTAATTTTATTAATAAGACTGCTTATAAGAAGTACATAAGCAAATTATTGAAAAGAATACAAAGATAAATAATAAAAGAAAAAGGATAAAATTCCAAACAGAATACTAATACCTAATATGTGAAATTTTGTTCAAATTAAGAAAGGAAATGGAGTAAGTACTTGTTTGGAGATATCTCAACACCACTACATTAAAATGATTAAGGGTAAATACATAGAACAATGAACACATTCAGTAAATTACTAGTACAAAAGAATCTATTCTAAATATAACAAATACTTACTCTAAAAGTTTATTTTATGTATAAGTCTCAAACTACATTCATCACTGTAATAATTTGAAAATAGATATATCTACTGTATATTCTGGTCAACTAAGAGTACAAATTTTGAACATAAATAAAAAAATGTTAATAAATAAAACTTTAAAAGGATGATATCAAAAAAATATAACCAATCAATAAATGAAAATATCTCATATTAGTGCAAACTTCTTAGAAGAGAATAAATTAATTTCAATCATAACTAATAATATTTTTACTAAGATAAGCTAACAACCAGACTACTTTAATTATTGTCGAAATTGAATACTTAGAGAAAATACTTCACTGGAATAATTCTGTTATCCACAAAATTAGTAAAATTACATAAAAATGGAAGTACCATACCATTTTACTGAAAAAAAAAATCTAACAGTGTCTAAATTAATACTTCATAGGAAGATGGGTCAACTACAGAAATGAAATTCTATTCATATAATTCTTACTGTTAGAATGAGGCTTTCAATTTTTAAAGAACAATACTATTAATGATTGTATACATACATTCTGAAAAAAATTTAAAATCCTGATGTAATTGAATATGTTTAAAGTCATTATAAAAGTCAATTTTATTTCTGAATACAATAGTGTCTATTATCAGACTTGGAAGAATAATACAAGGAAACAAACACTGAGAGCAAAAATAAAACATTACATACCAAATGTAACTATAAGAAAAGTTTCTCTTAAGAGTTAGATTTTAGAAGTAAATAAGAATAAAAGAATACAAAATACAACATCTTTTTTAACTAAGTAACTAATTTAATTCTTGGTTATACCGAATATGATCCAAATGATGTGCTTAAAAAAGTTGAATTCATGGGCAACAATATCAACATGTAATAAATTTTGATCTTACAGGCAAGTTGGACATATGAGAGTTAGTCTAGTGTATTTATACAGATATCTTGCTGACCAATATCAAACACATGCAACTATATGATGTTTGTGAGCAGTTGTAACATTTCAATAATCCAAAAAAAACTCTTAGCATATAAAGATACCCTTATATAATTTTACATCATGTTCTTTACATAAGCATGAAATACTGTGAAGCAAGAGATATTGTTTGTCAATAATTTCAACTCTGTAACAACATCTTAGTTAACTAAGCATATTTGAAGTGAATTAAAAACAGAACAAGAAATAGGTTCAAAAAGTGTGGTAATGAAAACAAAGAAAATTAATTTTCAAATTCCAATGAAATTAAATTCAAATGAAATAAAATTATCTTTATTAATAGATAAATTTTGTAAATAAAAATATAACTCATAATTTTAATAACAACTAATGATGCGGCATAAAGTAGACAATTCTGATTAGTGTTAGTAGTATTATCAGTTACAACAACAATAGGAATCACTGTCTAAGATGCATTCCAGAATGACCTAATTCCTTCCATTGATAATAATTATAGAGAATTGAGAAATAAAAAGATGATCAAAATAATAAGTTTATACCATTCACCACAAGAGCCCTTCACCAACTTTGCAGTACTACCATGCAAATATGGTATATTACCCAAAGGCAGCTCTGTGAGATGTGATATACAGCACTTTTAGCAATTAGATAAAGGCCTACAACAACTATATTAATATACTGACTAAAAACTACTGAAAAAAGAAGATATGAAAATCATTTTTTCTACAATTTCTTACTCACCCAGATGGAATGGCAGCTCTGTAAACAAGAGACACCCCCAATGAAAAGAGAGATGAATTACTGTTTTCCTTATACTTAATAAAAGAAGAATCAAACTACATATATGCATATTTATCAATATTAAAATGGAAGAAATTTACGTAAGTTTACTTATACTTGAAAGCAGTGCTTAAAGATGAAGAATTTAAATGCCTACAGAGATGAAAAATTATGCTCAAGTTCAAGGTAGGTTGAAACACAGATTACTTAATTTTAGATATCTACTTTAAGAGTATGAAAAATATAAATTCAAATGGGATAACTGCATATGCTGAGTAATAAATTTATACTAATGATTAAATGGCAAGTGATGCAAGGATTCTAACTATATTAAAGAAATGTAGATTACTCATTAACTTTGAAAAAAAATGTAATTACATATGTGGAAATAAAAATTTACCTCCATTAAATAAGATTAAAAGAACAAAATGCAAAAGAATGTAAAAAACCAAGGGCTTCCAATTGTACAGAAAAGAAAAACCATTTATCTGTGCAAACTGATATAAATCAATGGTAAATAATCTATTTATTACAAAACCTTTCTTTCTCATTAGAGAAAATCTCTCAGAGTGGAATAGAATTGTCAGTGGATTTAATAAAATTATTTAGTTTATAAATCCTAATAAATCATTGCCTATCCATACTACTTATCACTGATATAAAAATTGCTTCTAGTTTTCAGCATTAATTAATTACTCTTTTCTATGGTGCATCTTAATTAATTCAAGCCCTCACACCACAAAATTAAGATTATCTACTGATTAATTGTAAAAGTAATATACAAACCATACTATAGTTAAAATTGTATGAATAAATACGACAAATGATTAAGAAGATTAAGATGTGATAGAGGGATGCAAATATTTTTTAATGACTTTAGATTCTACTAAAATTATTAAACATGTTATGCGAAGCATGGTAATAATTTCATCATATAAGCAAATGTTTCATTTGAAATGGTATAAAGGGACAGTAAATAATCACAAAAATAATTTTCAACAAAATAAGTTATGGAAAGAAGAGCTGCTAATACTAATCATGATGAAAATATTTTGTTGCATTCAATACATTTGACATATATGAGAATACATAATTATAAAAATATCCTATATAAATTTCATTAATACACATCTATTATAGCAGCCACTGTAAATTAATTAAGTAAAACTGCTTTATGACATAAGTATCATACTTATTAAAATAAGAAAAAAGATTATTTTCCAAGATGCATTCCATTTGTAGAATTAAGTACTGAACTAGATAGGTAAATATAGACTAGAGGTTTATGATTAAATCAATTTTACAAGTAATACAGAATAAAATAAAATTTCATTTTAATAAAAAATAATTAATGAAAATGAAATTTGGTTTGGAATAATCCAATTAAAAACTATAATAATAAAAGAAGAATTAATAATATAGCAATTTAATTAAGTAGTTTGTAGGTCATGAAAAGTCTCATACTAAACTCATATGAAAACAAAACTAGGAATATTGATTTGGTTCCACTTCATTATTCTCCAAATAAGACACCAAAATATAGTTAAAATGTGAATATAAAACACAAATTTCACAATAAATCTAGTCCTAATTGTTGGGGTTATTTAATATCTGTTCCTTTGAAAGAAGTGAATCATTCATTGAACAATATACACATACATGTGATACAATCCTATGAATTAAAGAATGATTTATACAACTGCATTAGATTTTAATCCAACAATGGGAAATTATCAATAGCTGGTGAGAGTTTGATAGAGAATATAATTTGCAATTCAACACAGAAATGTGATTTATTCCTTCGTGTTGAAATTAAGTGAAATTCAAGCACTTATCAGGTACACTGAAGTTGTATCTAAAGATTTTAATATCAAAGATTTTTTCCTGTGATTTTTGTCATCATGTCTTTTTAAAAGTATAAAAATACTTTAGATTATTAACACTCCCTCTTAAACTCTGTTTTGTAAGATATAGTACCACTTCTTATTCTTGCAAATATTCTTAAGTAGGAATCAATTCATTGATTGATTCCATGGTTATGATTTACCAATAAGAGTTTTTCAGTAACAATGATTGTCATTAAGCAATTCACAATGACAGTTTTTGCAAATTATAGTGATTTTTATATAGACACCATGAAGAACTTACAGAACATAATCTTTCCTTACTCACAGAGAACTAACTTATGACACAAAAAATATGCAGAAAAAGTAAATTATTACTTTATGTAAGAACTGGTGATACTATATGTATAAAATTAATTTAACAATGATGAGAACCAAATAAGGAATAATAGCATTCCAAATTTTGGAAATGAAAATATCCATATTCTCAATCAATACATCATTACATATCTTATTCTCCTAGAGAGAATGGTATTAAGTTTCTGTCACTGAATAACACTATGGAACTTTTCTCTAAAAACAATATGTTGGTCAATCTTCATGAGAAGAATGCAACCCAGATCGACAATCAACTTGAAATCAACAGTACCTTCAGTTAGAAATTCATTTTTAGTCTACATATGAATACCAAGATATAAAGACCTTTGTTGATAGAAGTACGCAATCCTTAACATAGATTTGACATTTATATAAATCAAAAACTGTAATCACCGTCATGCAGCTCTCATAACTTGGTTGGCCAGAGACATTAACAACTTAAAAATTGTTTTAACTTCAATATAAGGTAATAATGAATTCTCAATAAATTGCTAAATGCATTCAATTTGTAATAATTTCAAAACATAATAGTCAGTGACTCACCTCGTTGCTTAAGAGTTGCCTCTGCATTGATGAAACTTTCATAGAGGACAAAATATATGTGGCTGAAGTTGGTTTCAAAAATGTGCCTAGCTTCTTCAATGTCTGCATTTTCTGCAACAGAAATAACATCAAGATTTATTAGAAATATTATCCAAAGAACTCACAAGTGTTAGCAGTTTTAAGAGCTATGTATCAACTAAGTGAGAATATTATTTTTAAAATTATATTTGTTGTACCCCATTAGGTGATTATTCAGATCAAGGGTTAAAAAAATAATTTTTTGTCAATTGTAGGCAGTTCCTATTATAACGTAGATAAGCATAATTCAGATATAATTAGAAATAGGTAATGGCAAAGATAAATGAAGAATAAAATATTATGCAATAATAACATTCTTAAAAGATACACAATAAACCATGAATTTCAATATTATAATTCGAAAATCCCTCATTCTTGATGAAATTATATAAATATATTTGTGATGCACTGTATAAAAATAAATCTATAACAGAATTTGGAAGTGTTTTAAGTTGAATGATACAAATGTGAAGATTCCATAAGTATAACAAAAATGGATTTCCAGGACAGTGAACAACTTAAATAATTCCACATCATACAAAAAATGCATTTATGATTACTTTATTTAAGATTTGTAAAATAATGTAGAAATAAAAAATATAGTAGTTATATTAAGAGAATCATTTTTTATAAAACAGAAGTAATAAAAATAATTATTTGACACTTATGACTTATTCACATGTGATTACATTTCCTTTTCAGGCTTTGATAAAAATACTTGGTTAATGTCTAATTTGATCCCAGACTTGATCAATTCCTTTTCAATATGGCCAATGCTTGTAAAAATTACAAAATATTATGGCATTTTATTTATGAAAAAGATGTTAAAGAATCTTAATTTAATTACTCATTGAATCATAATGATACAACAAAATGTTTGAAAATTGCAAAAATTTCAAAATTATGTACATTTTTCTTTCAATAAATGTAAAAGTTTGTGGTTTTCAATACAATGTGATAGAATAGAGTACAATGGGATAGAAATCAGTTTTCAGGTCAGCTTTATTCAAGTATAATAATGTAATTATTTCTAGTGGGAAACGATTTTCTTCAGTTCACTCTCTTTCTTATGAGTTAAATATTATTACATATTCTTTTTAGAAGAATTTCACAACATAAAATAAGTAGGTGAAAAGCGCTTCAAAGGAATAAAACGTGATTAACATGATGGTGAGAGAATAGTCCAATTGACTAAATAAGTAATTTGGCTATAATATTCCCATGGTCAACTTTAATATGATTAAACGTGTCACGATTTTGATAAGGATTCCTAACTCAAATGAGGGAAATATATTCCAGTTTTTGCATGTTCCTTACTAAAATCAAACAGAAGGAAGTTAAGATAAGATAAATTTGATCGTCGATAAACCAAATTTTATAGCGAAAATAAAAAAAGCTGAATTTGAAATTCTCAAGACATATATAAAATAGTAGTTATAAAGGTGCATGTCAAGGTTCTGCATATTAAATGAGTTTGTAATCTTTTAAACCAATTTGGAACACGTCCTCAAATTTTCTACGGTATGATGCGGAATAATCATAAAAATACTGTAAATTAGACAAAATATGAATCATTACACAGGATAACAGTAAAGTTAACTTAAAAAGAATTTGGGCAACAAAACATTCCCACGACATGCCCATTTTTGTACACATAATCTATCACAAACATTCCGACGAAACGATTGAAATGATCATACACAACCATGTAAGGCTTTACCTTTTAAAACCGAAAGGAATCAGAATTAAAAATAGCAATTGCAGAAACATAGTACGGGGGAAATGCCAAACGTTAATTAGAATCACACGTAATAATATACTTTCTTTTGCACCAAACTACACTCATTACGTACCTAATGATAACTAGTACAGACAATATAAGCACATAAATGACCAATCATAAAAGAGTGCCCAAATTATCAAAAACATATAAGGAAGACTATGCCAACAAGTTCGCTCTTATTTGTAAACACCTACTGATGTTCACACGTAATCATTAAATAAACAGTAAATGAAATGACTTACAATTGAAAAGAAGTAAATGAAAGAAAATAATCAATCATATATCTTACCAATGATTATTTTAATATGCCTCAAACGTGTAGCAGTATCTTTCTTTGGATCTTGTATCTTTTGGGTTGACTTCTTCACGTCTGCATGAATTTTTTTGCTGAACATATTTAGTTAAAGTGTAAAATTTTCTATATGTATACTAAACAAAGGCTACATTATATTATATTAGATGATTTTCGATAATTGCTATTATAAAATTAAACCAAAATATCCCACGAAGACTACTAAGCTCTCTACAAGGTACACCTCCTTCCAACAATCCTATATTTCCTGCATTTAGTGTTGTCCGTACTCGCTAGATGGTAGAGGCATTGACGTTGAATCGCTCAGCGGTGTTAATGGAATAGCGTTTTCAAGTGCAGAAGTACCTGCAGCAGAAAAGCGCTCGCTTATTCAAGGGGTTTAGGAGGATAATTATCTCAAACTTTGAAAATGAATCAAAGCTGTCGTTCGTTTTGTTATCTAATATTCCATAAGACATGAAGGACGGAAAAATATGATCGCATTTCACCAGTAAAGTGAGAGAATTTGCTTATAGAAAGATGTTTTTTAATTTTTTGACAGTTTTCTATAACAATGTTGTTAATTCGGCCATTCAATCTGGCATTTTCTTGACCTTTACATGATAATTAAGACTTCAAAAATTTTTATCTTTCGATTTATATTTAATCATCAATATCAGGGTATCTAATGAGCAAACTTTTAATTCGTAAGAATAAAATTTCTTAGGAATGTAAGAGTAAGAAATCAATATATTCATACAAAGTGAATGCTCAAAAAATTATTCAACATGATTTCTTCAACTGTTGTAATGAGACGATTACTACAACTTTGTTGGAATTAATTTTCAAATGACGAGAGAAAACATTTTAAAGTTCGGACGTATAGGATTCTTAACAGGTTGATGAGGAATCAATTCTCTTATTAGGATTCGATCGTTCATTCAATTGAATACCTTTTTTATTTCTTTGAGTTTCGGAATTAAATAAAAAGAACAGGTTTATTATTCAAAACACTTTTATTCCAGCGAATTATCAAGTTAATACAATGAAAAGGTTTATCAGAAAAAGAATACAATTACACACAGTAATCATTTGAACACATTTTCAAATGAGTTACAGAAACATTATCGAATACTAAAATAATCCTTATTAAATAATACAAAACTACCAGTACAAATAATTATGACTTGTTTTTGTGTAAATGAGACAAAATATTTTACAAAAAATGTACATTAAAATTGTGCATGTTAAATATAATTACAAATGAAAGTATAATATGCTGAATTAATACCAAAACCGTAAACATACATTTTACTGTTATTTCGGTTCACTTCCTTACAAACAAGTTTTGGTATAGCTGCCTTGGGACGACAGGAATATCGTCAGAGGAAGATAGATGCCTATAACTATATATATATATAATTCTGTTTATACACATTTCAAACTCTTATACATTTTTGCTCTCTCAAATAGTTATCTAAATAGATCTGCCGTTTCAAAGCACAGCTGAACATGAAGTGACGAGAGAAAAAAATTTCACCCTGTATCAATCCTTCACTTCCATGAATAATTTATAAATGTACAAGCAATATTTATCGATGCTAACACATGATAAAATATTTACATTGGATAAATTTTTACCATAGGATTAATTTTACAATGGGTTGGGGAGACTAGGTTATCTGGGTCATGAGATCAAGTCCGCTGACGGATTTCTCGCAGAGAAGTCATTTGACCCAGAGAGCTACAATTTGACTAGATTCACTCAAACCCTCGGACACGATAATCCGAACGGGTATATTTTTCATATAATTTCTACATAACAATCTCTTCACAACATGAAATATTACCTCTATAATAATTTCTAAATTTAAGTTTTTTTTTATAAGGCCACTTTGGAAAAATACGCTGCATCCAGAAAAATGTACGTCCATTGACTCACAACACACATATTCTCACTATTTTGAACCTTTTGAAAATTTCGATACCAGAAAGAGTATTGAAAGATATCTTTTCTTTTTAATGATCTCCCTTTTTGTATATCTCCCTTCTCGCTCATGAGCTGATAAACGCGTTTAGGAGAAAGCCGGATTTGAAAGCGCGGGCTTTTGTTGCGTTTCACGGAATGGCCGACAGGTGCCGACTCGGTCGGCGTTCCGTGAAAAACCCGCGTCTTTCGAGTGGATGTTCAAGAAACCAGAATATTAATACATCGTGTTTGATAATACTAATACAAGAACGACGATCGGAAATTTGTGCTACAGCAAGCGTTGGAAACAGTTTTGCAAGAGCAGCATGTAGAAATGCTACGCGTGGAAAATAAATATATTTACACAGGCACTTGGACAACGGATGAAATATCAGGAAAATTCGTTATTGGCAGGTCCTGACGCAAACCATGGGACGAGAACAAACCAATAGAATATCAAGCGATCAAACTCTAATGTACAGTTTCTTTAGATACAAATTTAAGAATTAATATGGCAACGACAGAATCCACGGGAGACATCGAATAACCGAAACTATTAAAGTCAGATTATCAGAAAAATTAAGAAAGTTGAAACGAAAATCTCTATCTCGATTGCCTCTTCTAATTGGAAAAAGAGGAAGGAAATGAAGTCTAAAAAGCAAGGAAGAGCTCAAAATCTGATGTGACGTAAATAACAATGTGGCTCCATGCATACTCGAAGTTTGATGCAAACTAAAAACATCTCAAATAAATATTAATAATATATAATATAATTTATATTCCAAATAAATATATTGACTTTGATAAACAATTGACCATTTAGTCCCGGCAATAGCCATATTATTGAAACACGGCTAAATTCATCGAAGTTTTTTTTTTGATAAATAGCCAATTCAATTTTTTTTCAAATAGAAAAAAATATAATTTGATAATTTAAATTCGCTAAATCGCTAGATAAACGAAATATCTATACAAATACGCAACTAGCCACTGCTGAAATTTTAAATAATACTGAACGTTATATTTTCATCCACATAATAAACCAATACGTTTCAAATGAATCGTAAATTATGGGACGAAACGGTATCAGAAATTTCAATATTGTGCCCTAAGTAGAAGAAATTAAAACTAATGAAAGACATGAGAAACTAGTAATTAATATTAAATTCAATTAAGGACGGAATGATGAGACATTGACTAGCATAATTCTGAAGCTAAAATACTAAAAGAATGACTAGAATACAAATGATAAACTTTGATAAAATGAGACTAGTTTAGTAAAAGTTCGTAATGTAATGACTAGAAATTTAGACTAGAGTCAATTCTTTGAATACCTACACACTTAACCTATAGAATGAAAAATAATTACTGAATAATGCCTAATCTCAAAAAATAATTACAGTCAAAGATGCTTAATATTTCTAAAATTCTAGAGGACTAAAAAAATTACCAATAATCGTATACCCAAGACTAGAAAGTTTTCAAAATGACTAGTACATTAATTGAATAGCTAAGTAAGACTAGATACAAAAATTACGAAAATGACTAGAATTGAATTATGATTTACATTAATGTAAACTGGATTAAATTACCAAATAGTTTCTTAAATATAAACTAAATTTTTTACATAAATGACAATAAACTTTGCATTAATGACTAGAATGTTAAAAAAATGACTAGAATTTCTCATAATTGACTAGAATCATCAAATAAATGACTAGATTTTCCACACAAAAGAATATATTTTTCAAATAAATGACTAGATAATTCAAATAAATGACTAGTTTTTCCAAATAAATCATTAGAATTCAGAATAATTTATATAAATTTTCACAGAAATTAATATAAATTGGCACAAATGACTAAAACCTTAAAATAAATGACTAGAATTTCTCAGAATAGACTAAAGTTTCAAATTAAATGACTAGAAGACAGCAGAATTGACTATGATTTTCACATAAATGACTATATTTTCCACATAAATGATATTTTTAGATAAATGACTATAATTTAGAATGATTGACTAGAATTTCTCATAAATGACTAGATTTTTAAATAATTGACTAGAAAGTTTCAAATAAATGACTAGATTTTCCAAATAAATGACTAGATTTTCCAAATAATTGACTAGAAAGTTTCAAATAAATGACTAGATTTTCCAAATAAATGACTAGATTTCCCAAATAAATGACTAGATTTTCAAATAATTGACTAGAATTTTCACATAAATGACTAGACATTCCAAATAATTGACTAGAATTATCAAAAATGACTAGAATTTCTCATGATTGACTAGAGATTCAAATGACTAGAATTCACTCAGAAGGAACCAAAATTCCTTGAAACCTCTCCATAATAAAAAGAGAGTGACTACATTAAAAATATACAGACAAGAAATTGACTAGAATTGAATTAATTCAAATTTAAATGAGCATTAAAATTACAAAAATCGACTAGAATAAAAATGACTAGACCAAAAATACAAAGACAGGTGACTAAATACAATAAACTCCTTGACTTAGCAGCACGAATATTGAGAATTTCATGAGATGTCCACAAAATCATAAAATACCGAATGATAACATCATTGTTATCCACCCGGTCCCATAAAAAAAATGCAAGCCAGAATTCCTGCAAAGAGCGCATGAACACAGACAATAAAGTCCTGTGGTAAACATGAGCTAAATTTACAGGCAAACAGTTCGGAAAAACTATACTAATATTACAGACTACAATTACGAGACTAGAGAAAACTATAAATGAATGTTTGACTAGACTGGATGACTAGACTTAGTTATACCAACACACACAGTGCGAACGTGTTGACAGTAATAATGACTAGAGAACATGACTAGATACGTATCGTATATTGATCGCAGCTTGAAAAGAGCTGCTACATTTCAAACCATATAAAAATAGCAAAATAAAAACCAGTAACCAAAATGACTAGATGAACTAGAGCGAACATACGACCTCAGTACCACATCGAACATAGTAGTTCGGACACCAGTCTCTTGGGAGCTCCAATTGACTAGATACAGTGACTAGATTCCCTCCAAGGGGTTGACTAGAATAGGTTCCACTCTTACAACTCACGAGGCTTCCATCCGGGGCGCGATCATGCGAATCTCCGAAAGACAATCGGGCAAAAAATCTCAGTCCAATGGGGAGAAAACCGTTTCAGGGCAGCCCCCAGGGTCTCCATACGGGGGCGGCTTGCTCGCCGCCCCCGCTTTCCTGCTAGAACCTCAGCAACACCGGCAGCTGGCTTCTCACGTTGGGAGATGCGGCGCCGTGCGCCGGTAGCTGGCGTCAGTCCCCTGCAGCGGACATCCCAAGAAAGAACCCGGGAGCGGATGATGGCTCTGGCGGAGACGAGAGCGGGGGAGATGCCCCCATCCGGAAGGCCGGGGGCTCCACCCTGTCGATGGTCTTCTTCTCCTCACCCTTCCTGTGCGTAGCCTCGTGCTTTCGGAGGTAAGCCTGCCTCCGGAATGACTTGGGACACATAGAACAGGGGAACGGTGCCTGCTTCCCGTCCGCACCCACCCCACTCCCTTCCTCCCCCTCCTCCCTGCTGCATTCCTCCGTGGACGACGGGGGACCCTTTGGGGGAGCCGTCGGCCGCGGCCTGTGCCACCTCCGGTGCGAAGCCAAGTTTGCGGGACAGTTGAAAACTTTGTCACACTCCGGGCAACGATATTCTACGTGCACTATTCTGGAACACCTGTGCTGGGCCAACGCGAACGCGTCAACGAACAGCCTGCGGCACAGTCTGCACACGTAGGCACCGATGCGGTTCTCGATCTTGGCAAGCTCCGCCCTGGCCTCCGGCGTCGCCTCCACCACGTTTAGGGAAGGATCTATGTCCCCGGTACGTACCACGAGTGCCTCTCCTGCTTTGAAAGGCCTAATGAGCGTCCCGGAGACGGGCGAGGTGATGTCTATGTCCTCGTCCGGGATCCAACCTTCGTCGTCCTCCACAACTTCTTCCTCGAACTCCAATTGCCTGGTTGCCTTCTTCTTAGCTTCCTCCTCCTTGGAAGGCTGCTTCGCCTTCCGGGGTGAAGACGGGGAGGGCGTTGGCGGTGGCGTGATGGGAGCCGAAGTCTTGATGGAAAGATCCAGAAGCAAGCCATGGGATTCGGGCTCGTCGTAGATGGGAGGCGTACGCCCCCTGGGAGCGGTGAGAGCAAGCGGCTGTTCTTCCTGGGTGATGAACTGCGGGTGGTGGTGCCGGTGGAAGATGTACGGATCGTGATGCCTTGCAGTCGGGTGCCAATCGAATGCGAAAGGGGCAACGCGAACCATCCCGCTGTCTGCGTAAGGGTGCCCGGCTAAGAGGCGCGCCTTCTTCGCTGCCATGCGGGCCGCAGCGAGCCCCATGGATTCCTCCTGCATGATGTGAGGATCGCCTCCCTCCGGAGAACAGTGCCTTTTCACGAGGAAGCCTCGGGGCATGTCCACCTCCTGCCTCCACGGCCTCCGAACATCGAGTGACGCTGAGAGCCGAGCCCAACTCTCACCCGACCCCTTCCCCTCCCTCTCCTCCTCCGTTTCCCCTCCTGCGGAGCGGGCCAATGGGAACGCGGGGCTGGACCCGCCCACCTCGGCGGCTGAGTGGCGGCATTCGGGAGGGGTGGGGGGGCGGTGGTGCTATGCGATTGGACGGCGTGAGATTGGAAGAACGCGGGAGATGAGATGGTGCGCGCATGATGCTGTTGCTTCCAGGGGTTGAGAAGGGATGAAGGAAAACGGAATGGAGGGAAAAATGCGGGAAGAATGGTCGCGGAGGGAAATTTCAACGGTTGTGGTTCTTGTTCAAATTTTCCTGATGGCATTGCGCGGGAAAAATGGAGGGAACGTATCGTATTTACACGCGCCGAAACAGATGAACTCCTAGGGCCTACCATTCCCTAGCAACCACGGATAAACGAGACGAATAAAGAACAAAACTAAATGGTAGTATAAATTGATGACAACTGAAGACAGTATGTCTTATTATACACCTCATATTAAAGTATATTATAAATTATATCACAATTAAAATCTTAATATGAGAACAATGATTTAAAGCGAATAACAGAAATAATTTTCCACTGATGATATTCAACGTTTAAATACGATAAAAATACCATCCTCCTTTCATCAAACTATTCGATATAAAAAAAATATTAAATAATAACCGAGAAATATACATCTTAAGCTATAAATAATTTGTTAATATCGTAATAATATTCTTAATTATTTTGTGAGCGTAAACATTTTTAAAATAAGGATACATCTGTGTAATAATCATGATGATATACATCTCTTTATTTATAAAAACATCACTCTCATCATCTTCTTCTATAGATATTTTCCACAAAGGCCGTTGAAAAAAAATCCTTCCTCCTCAAGCATGCCAAAGAGTTCGTCGACTCGTAGATTTTTCATCCGAAGGATTTCGCGTAACTTTTTGCGAAAGTTCGCACTCGTACGTGTCGTAAACACTTCTAGGTCCGAAAAGGTGGAACTAACGTAGTAAACATCGTGAAGGAATGGGTAAGAAGGGCAGGAGATGAAAGGAAAGTTTTTCTGCTCGTGTAAATCCGTGAGCACGCGCGCTATCGGGGAGTAAGCGTGCCACGGGAGGGTTGCAATGGATGGGGGGGGGGGTTTGCGATTCGTAAGGGACGGGATGGGGGGAAAAGTCGCGTGGCAGCTGCCCCCTGTCTCCCCAACCACGGATGCTGCAAGGGAACAAGGTGCCCACTCCACCACTGCACCCAACCTTATACAACCTCTCTTTCAGATCCCCCTACTCCGTTCACTACAACTCTTTTGCCGCACGCACGCTTCTATCATAGCCTCTCCAGGCGTCCCGTTCTCCGCTTTATTTTTAACAACAACGTCCTCACCGAAAGCTAATCCGCCAGAAAAAAAAGTTCTGCATTTTCGCACAGCGCGCGAAGTCTTTCAGACTCTGGAAGTAACTTCCGTAGCTTCGAAACAATGTTAAGAAGCTTTCCCACGGGTAATGACCTACGAACAAATTCTGGGAAAGATGTTTCGAACTTTTAATCCCGCGTGCTAACGCATGTTGCGGACTTCCGAGTTGCGGGCTGTTGGTCTCCTCACGCTCCCCATCCACATACAGTACAGCGTTCGAACCCCGGATAATCGGGAGGTTTCTTGTTTGAAGACTGGTTCGACGCGTCTGGAAGTGGTTATAATTGTGCGATATAGACCTAATAAAGGAAAATTAAACGTAACACTTCAAAATAAGAATTTATCGTCACATTTGAAATAAAATCGTACGAAAAATACTTGGAAAAAAGCATTGATAAAAATATTATTAAATAAAATTGGTTTTTATGAAAAAACGTTATATTTTTTTAAAAAGACTTCTCCAATTCTTCCAAACTAATGTAACATTAGCCTTGTTACGAGTTGTATTCTGTTTTTTCTTGGTTATTGGAGTTCTATAGCGACCAAAATAAGTACTAGAGAAGCTTCAAAAGTCAATCCTCAACATTACTTAAGTATTCTTCCTATGAATACTATTATACTTATACTTAACCAAAATATTTTAACCTCCATTATAAAATATTAATCAAGAATTCTTATACTAATAAAGGAATACGAGTAATAAGCCATAGATTCCATTTTTGTTAAATCAAATCATTTTCAAGAATTTAAGGAGATAAAAATCAACACCACTGGATAAAATTAGAGACAATTTCTATGACAAAAGGATTTTTCTTTCACTTTTCTTCACAATAAAGTATGAAAAATGAATAACTGGAATTTTCATCACTATCATATGCAAATTATCTCCGATATCTATTATTCTTCCTCATATATGCGAGACAAAGTTCAAACCTTTCCTCAGACATCACCAGGTGACGTATGCCATTAGTTGGAAAGCAGTTAGGCAAAGCCCTCACAGAGTTTAACTGCAGTGGAAAGAGTTACTGAGCAGGCAGATGACTTGATGCTAAGTCGGTGTTATTCCAAAAGCTCGACCGTTGGAAATTATTTGGCGTGGGGCTCTGCTCGTGCCACGAACCAACAGGGGATGTGGTAGGGTGACAATAGGGGGGTTTCAGGGGGTGGTATTATTTCCGTGGCAGTGGGAGTATGTTACGGGGGAGAGCAACGCTTCTCCAGATTCAAAATTCGACCAATGGGACGATGGTTTCCATGGATATTTTTTTTTCGTGGAGCGTCCGTTAGGAAAGTAAAGAGCAATTGGGAGCGAATGCAGACTGCGGAAGACTGCCAACCGTCGCGAACCCCCACGCGTTCAATTGTTCCCTTAATTGCGGAAATAAAATAGGATTTCTGATTCCGAACACAATGCGATTTGCGAACGACAATGGGTCGATTAAAAAAGCATGGAATGGTATCACGTATTTTTTTTTATTCAACACCCTTAACGAACTGCTGGGAAGAGGTTTAGAATTTGAAACCGAGATAAAAATGAAGATATATCTAAAAATTTGTTGGTAGAATTTCGAGATATACATAAAATAGATAGTGCAATATAGATGTAAGAATAGATGGAGAAATAATTCATGATTAAGTATGAATGTATCGATTTTATTAACTAAAGACTTGTTCAAAAAATAGCAACACCCAAAGGTTATGTAGATTGTCATTGTAGATATCCACATATATAGGTAAAATATACATATATACATATATATATATATATATATATATATATCATGATCAATTACCATTCGTAATTTTGACGTCCTAACGATAATGTCACGATCCTACAAATAATTCCTAACAGAACGAAATATTTTGGATCAAAATTTGATTCTTTTACGTTTATTTTCTGAACTATCTTTGATTTACGAAATGAAAATGAATTTATTCGAATATAAATCCGCAGAATTTTCAAAATAATACGAAGAATTATTTTTAGCCAGACATTTTAATCCATGAGTAAAGAATTTGCTACGATTTCGAATAAATCATTGTCAGTTTTTTATTAACTATTGTGTTGTGTTGAATGTGGAATAAACAATATTGAATTCGCTATGGTAAAAGAATTTTTCCAAAAATATCGAATAACAATGGACAATTTAAGGAATAAGGTAATAAAATTCTACAGTTCTTAACTTCATACCACTCACCGATTCGACGTAATTCAACTCATAAGTGACGGCTGTTACGTTCTACCGAACACGGAAACAGTTTTCAATTAAATAAACCGTGGAAACAGAATAAAAACGATAATAGCGATAGTTGGCGAAACATAGTACAAACTATTGAAAACAAACAAAGTTCTGAAGATAAGTCGTGACAACACCATGTATAAATTCCCATTTCGCACAGTTCTAAATCGACGGTGTTGTGGCCAGCGGATGTTTGATCTCGTCAAATCCCCCATCCACTTTAACTTTCCACGTGCCACGTACGATTTGTTCATTTACTCAGGCAGCTGAAAATGTTTCCTGGTTGCTCCCAGGTGTTGCGGGGGCCTAAGTTAAAACAGCGTTACAAAGATTAAACTCGCCAAAGCAGAGATATCAGAACCAATGCTTCGATAGATTGCGTTGAACCGAAAAATACACTTCGTTTCCCAGGTGTGTGTGTGCAATGGATGCGTACGCTACGATAATGAAACCTCTTTCGAGTGCCACGCACCTTTCGATTTAACTAAAATAAATACTGAACTGTGATAAAGGGAGATTAAATGTAACTCTTTCTGAGGAAAGTAAATTTTGTTTCATTTTCACGAGAATGTAAGAGAGAGAACGAATTTCTGCTAGTGCTATTGAAAGATTTTCTAAAAAAGAGCTACGAAAAGCGAATAGAATTGAATAGCGTCTGGAAACATCGCAAGACAACCATATTACGTAAGACAGTCTGATATTTAATAAAGTTAAAGATCTATGAAATATGTATATATATGATAATTAACAATAAATATCTAATTCAAAAATATTATGGTTTATGAAGTAATTTAGGATTGATTGGTTTATTTTATCGATATTTCCTAAGATATAAATATTTAACAGCATATATGAGCAACAAAAAAACTCTACGTCCTACTTCATAGTTATTCCATATCGTAAATTTGAGAGTAGAATCGACGTATATTTTATACTTTAAGATTAACCTTCATTTGAAACTTGATATTTAAATAAATCGTAAAATCATATCGACGGAAATATCCATAGATATATTCGTCCTTTGTGCTATAAGATTAAAAGTAGTAGTCACTTGTAAAACTAATGTATGAAGAAGTTATGGGATCAATTTTTGCTCAGAATTCCGTCTTTCCCGTGCACTTCGAAGGGAATACGTCTGGAATTTTCTCATTAACTGCGCGTTGCGATATCAATTCTCCTCTGTCAACGCATTTAGCGAGGAATGCATCGCGTTTCCTTGGAGAGTAGATAAGAAAATAAAACAAAGGTGAATCAAGAGTGGGAAAAATCGAATTAAGGACGGCAACAGAACGAATTACGCTTCCTCGTGTCTATATAATGTCGCGTTTGACGTACTTTTCTTTCAAACATCACGACAGCAAACTTCTTCCTAACATTTATAACTAATAACATATATAACTTATACCATATCATAATTATTTTAAGATAATACGTAATAAACAATTATAAAATAGATATGAATAATTAATCTTAGTTAATGAGATATGTAAATTAAAATATCGAAAGCATAAAATATAAGAATATCGTATAATCAAGAGATCATGAAAAACCCATTTTACTACACCCACAACAAATGGCAAACAATATTGTTAAAATTTTAAAAAATCTTCAATCAAAATATGCGATAGATATAATACTAATATTAGGAGTTGGCAGCCAACCAACTCCAGTGACAATAACACTTAAGTATCTGATTAGCTTTAAACTTTTTAAAATATAGCACACATTTATTATTTAAATAAGTAACATATCAACAGCGGAGCATAACGGTTCTCGAACGATCGGGCAATGGTATTCTGTCCGCCTTCTTGAAGCATATTTCCTTAGCGCCTTATGATACTGCAATCCGAAGTCTAAGACGCTGTGCGGGTTGCATAACATATCCTTGGAGTAGGCGTAGGCATCTGGGAAGAAACTGAAAATGGCCGAAAAGACAAAATGGCTTCTACGGTTTTGAATTCCGATAATGGGATAAGATTTATGGGACGTAACATAAAAAAGCTTTGATAACAATCACGGTAAAAAACTTACATAGGTATTACATCTTAGAATCTGAGACATTCACTGCAATTGCTTTCAACATTTCACGTTGGGTGAGAATAAAAATACTAATATTCCACTTTGAGCTAAATTTTCCGGTACATTTCACTTCTTTACAGGCTTGTGGACTACTAATCCCTCAGAAAACTCGAAAAAATATTCTGTGTACTTAATACTGCATATAATTATGCTATAATGAAGCCCAAATTCATTTTGATTCTTACGCTATTCACGATGCAAGCAGATCGAAAACTATACTTCAACCAAATGAGTTCATTCAATATTGGTGACAAGAAATTATATAGAGAAAGTTTTGACGTTTTAAAAGCCTAATTGTCCATCGAAATGTTAAAAATTCAAAATATTATCAACTTCTTTCACAAAAAATACATCTCAAGCACACTCATTGCCAATGTTGACGACTTATTACAATTCCTCGTTTTAAATTGAACAGTATTGGAATAATATACAAGAATTACATGCTCATAGTGATATACGTGTATAAATACATGTACAGTGATACATATAAATACGTAAAATTTAGATGAACGTACATTGAAAACTACAGCAACCACCCGTTCAACACACGCGTTAGGTTATATCCAATAGTTTCGGGATACATTTCCTGAACGTATTCAATCTTCAGAAGCAAATACACCTCCGTATTTGGAAAGATACCTTTTAAGGTAGAAACTCACGGGTGGATGTGTCATCGGCATGTCCAGGAGATGCGACAGGGAATTCCTCACCACCGGATATTGAGGGTCAAAACCCATGGCACGCGTGTGTCACCGACGATGCAGAAGGAAACCCGAGATCTTAATGGTGAATGCGTTTGTCCCGAACACGCTCGTGCCATCGGCCATGTTCGGCGGTTTAATTAGGGAAGTGAGTGCAAACATCTACGGGGCATCGCATCGGGAGGAGTGACACGAGGTTTGATTGGCTCCTGACAAGTAGAATAGAAGATTCACTTACGACATCTTATTTACAAAGTGCCCCGTTTCGGAGAAGGTATCAATTATGTAGGGTTAGTTAATTAGTTTCCTAGTCCGATAAGTGAATTTATTTGGGTAATTTTCATTTTCATTGCATATCATACTAAATTAATCTGCCTTATATTTCAAATTGACGAAATATTCGTTATTTTTTTCAATTTTTCTATTTATACGCTCGAGAATTATAAATTCGTCGTAAAAATTTTCTCTGAAAGCATATAATACTACAAATATCAACTCAAAGAAATAATTTTACTATTAACAGCGATTTTTGCGCATCTTTAAAAAGGGAAAGATAGTAAACTTAGAAGATACGAAACAAATAGTGCAAAAGGAGCGGAAGAAGAAGATAAATTATGAAATGTTATACATTATGATCTTCTGAGTCGATGTATACAAGAGTATGTAAAAATTTTAACATTCTTTAAGCAATACACCCCCTAGCAAGTGTTGTTACTGATGTAGAAAACTCCTGAACGTGAGGATTAACTAAAGATGAATTGAACTTTCACAATTATTTTGAATGGGTAAAGTAAAAGTTCAAAAACAAAATTTGAAAAATAAAATATAACTGGGGATAGCGAAATGACTGGGACTCGAACCCAGATCCCCCACTTTCCTGTTAATACTATTCAAGTACAGGACCTGGGTTCGAGTCCCTGTCATTTCTCAAATTTCCACCTCCGTTAAACCACATTGTTTACGACAAATACATCGAAGTCGTGCGTTAAAACCTAGATGAAAGCTTCCACAACTTTCGTCCACTTTGGAGGCATGTTTGCACCCATATTTTCACCCGCAAAAAAGAAAAAAAAAGCGCGATTCCATCGTTCATTCTCCGGTATTTTCCCGCACCCAGCGAGCGCAAACGTTCGGCGTTGTAGGGGCTGTGGGAATGGCAGTCTGTAATGGCCGTTAATGGCTGTTCAATTTCCTATACGGAAGTGCGACGCATTTACTCTTGTGTGTGTGTCTCCCGTGGGAGTGATGGGAGCCCACATGGCGTGGAGGATGTCGTGGGAGAGGGTGGCATTATGTAGGTCAGATTGAAAGAGCTCTGTTGGAAATTACGATTCCATGGGAACGCTTCGTTAGAGCTGCAGTGATGATGCTGGAGTGAAGAAGGGTCTCCGAAACTATCGAATTACGACCCTTCCCTTGCATATAACGCTCTTCTTTAAATAAATTGGTTTAGTCACACCTCATTCCAGTAGGAAACTCCTTAATGCTTTTCGAATAATTAATCTTTTCGTTCCTTTTATTCTCGTATAATGTTCGTGAGGTATCAACCGTGGCTAATTTTATTATGGAGCACTTCATGTGTGATAAAATTCAGATTTTTGTTAACAATTCCTTTTAATCAAATCAAGACCAAGTCCTGTTGAATTGTATTACGTTGTGCATCAGATGTGAATCGTTATTTGACATACGTTGGTTTTTATTTAGTCTACAACCATGAGTTAGCGTAATTGCAAAATACTAAATAGTAAAAATAATATCATAGTATATATACATGGGATTTAATTTTATTACTTACTACACCTCATCAAATCATATTCGAACGATAATAAATATATCTTACGTAGGTATATATTCCATGTGATTACTGAAACACTAGTTAAGTATTGAGATTTCAATGAATTTCAAAGTTAAGTTTCAAGATACAGAGTACGAATTTGAATTTTTTACAAATAAAAATATAAGATATATATTTTACTAAATCAACTGTTGGTGGAAATTTTAGCACAGGAATTTTTATCAGTTGAACTTATCGGAATCTCTTACATCAGACATGTTCTATTTAAAAAATTTTATGCCGAAAATAATCTTAGTTTAAACAAATTAATGAATCCTTATACATTTTGGTAACTGATAAAATAGTTTACAAACAAATTAAAGTAACAAAAATAGACAGTAACTTTATCAGGAAACGTCTTTCAAAAGCATACGATTAATCTTGTTTAAGATACAATAAGAATAGATTATTCAAGACTTCAGCTGTGATTACTTACTCCCTGCCAATACGATGGGAAGACACCATAGAAAAATAACAACAATAATCTTCGATACCTATCTCTATGATGAATAATAAATCTTTCATTGGACACTCAACCTTTGGAGATGGACCATTCGATGCAGAAAACCTTTATTCGATTTTTGTTCGACCTCTAACCAGATTGCTTTAATAGGGAGGAAATATGGGTGAAAGTGTCAGACCATCTGTGCACTGTTTCCCACTCTATGAAATCTGCCGGCCCAAAATGCTATTACTGCATCCTCTCCCCCAAATATACGATAGTGGAATTCATTGGTTTAGGGGTAGAGGCGTGAGAATCCGTAACGTGCTAGAGCCGGATATGATACAGCTAATAATGGGTTATGGAGGAGAACGATAGAACTTTTGTAACAGATTTGAACGACAATACATTATTTAAAAACAACAAATCCTAATTTGAGGATTGAGGAAATGTAAAAATAACTTTACACGATAAGTACATGTATATACTATTAGAAAAAAGAGTTTGAACGTAAGTGAATGGTATTGAAATTATAAGGAATAAAATCCTATATTTCACTTCTGTTTAACCTTATCTGGTATTCTATTTAATTCTAAGGTTGCGTGTTTATAGATAGGCTTCAAAATTTCATTTCTTCTACAATTTATAACTTATAAATACTCTAATTAGAAACTTCCAAGTCTTCCTTCTCTTATATATGAAAAAACAAAAGTTGGAGACGAAGTTTCATTCAAGAATATCTATTAATTTTCTACTATTCAATTTTCTACAACCGAAAAGCACTCTACATCAAATCAAAAATATGTATGCAAGTCTTTAATTCTTTATTACTTTACGTAATTATCCAGCTACTTCACAAAAAGGTATTACTCCGCAAAGCCTCTTTGAAAACCAAAGAGTACATTTTTCGATAATGAAACTGATTTATAAGAATCATCAACAATAAATAAATTTAAACATATTTAAGATACTGAATAATGTGCAGTTTACGGAGCCAAAGTTACTATGGTTATTGGCAACAAACAACTGCTTGACACTCTCTAGCCTCTTTTTTCACGCCGATAATTAACGGTATTTCGAGATTAAGATCTTCAAGTAAGTAAGAAACGAACCGAAAGGAATTACCAACCACTTACAAAGCTTAAGGGTGACAGATGATTAGGTTCAAAATTGTGGAAAATAGGCTCAGCAGTTGTAGTAGTAGTCTTGGGCTATTCTTTGCGTGACATCGAGTTTAACTGAACGCCCACCTTAAAAGTGCTTCCGAATCAGGATTGTGTGAAGAAAAGGATGGGGAGGTGAATGAATGGGAGCTGAAGGAGAGCGTGCTTAAGAGGGAAGGAGAAGGAATTGTTACGGTGGTTTGGAGCCATAAAGAGAAGCTGAATGGTAGGCATGGCGTGTGGCTGAGGAGAAAGTGGTGCATAAGGGAGAGGAAGTCGGTTGAAAGGTGTGAATGAAGAACTGAAGAGGCAATGACCAGAACCTGAGGAAAACAAGCCGAAAAGACGTCTGGTTGTTTACAGGGGGCCAAGGATAAAAGAAAAACAGCGCGATCAAAATAAACGGTGTACGAAAAGATCCAGGGTTGTGTGGAATATCAGCTGTTCCTGGGGATTGTCGTTTGAAATGTATATCCTTTTTTAACGTATATTCCAGCCTTTGGTCCGTATATGTACATCTTAGTACATATACGGACCATGTGCAGTATCCTCAATATATGCATCAACATTATATATAACATTTTTTATTTAATTAAAGAAATTTGTTGATTAAGAATTGTTAAATTATAAATGAATTATTCCCATGAAATTTAAACTGTTAAAGTCGTTAGTACTACCACCACAATTCTAGGTATTTGAGAACGAAATTTGGAAATTTTCCTAATCCTTTAAAACAATGTTCCCAATTTCGTATTTTACTATTATTATAATAACAAATTGACTTTATTCATAGCAGAATTGGTTAGAAATAGACTAATTTTACATTTACCGCTGTAGCAACATAGTATATTAATATAAGATTCGGAAAAATCCGGTTTGCCGGGACTCGAACCAGGGACCTTCGGTGTACTGCTAAGTACGCTTACCACATGTGCATCTAAGATAGCAAATACTAAAGTCTTTAGCAAAGTATTTTTTGAACAAAACTCAAACTATGTTTTTATTACAAGTTAATCTTGCGACCAAAACAGACTTCTGGTATTTGGAAAACGGACGAAACACCCCGAAATAGTTTTACATTTGAGGAAGCTGTAGACGTATGCAAGGATGAAACCATTACGAAAAATTCTAACACAAAACATCGTCAAAGCTAAACAAACTAAAAGCTGAAACAACAACATATCTTCTGTCTTGATACCTTTCCCAAAAAGTTCCAAAACCCACATCCACCCAAAAATCGCGATAAACTACTCCAAACTTTTACCTCCTCCTCATCTTAAAACTCGCATCGAACGACCACCTTGCAATCCCACTTGCTCCACTCATAGCTCCTCATACACACATCGATAAAAAAAACTCCGATACTTCAAGATGTCCCGCCGATAAACTCCACGCGTCGCGTGCTTTCCTATTATCCTTCCTGGATCATTTTCGCCTGTATGGATATGAGATAAATGGAGAATTCTAAGAGAGAGAGAACGAGATTCTGAATAGAGAACGAGCCAAGTGGCGGCACGAGCGCGCCGGGGGAAGCTCGATGCAGACAGCTGTTCAGTGACGTCATTGTCCCACAGTGAGCGGGACAGATGGCTTGGTGGTGGGGAAGGGGAGGCAGCTGCAACGGGAGTGAGAAGGACCCCAGCAGCCAGCGATGCGAGCCGAAGGCTATGACCTTTGTCGTGGATTGAGGAAGGGAGCATCGTCACACCGATTTTAGCCCCCGGAACGATTGTCTACTGACCGGGATTGTTCCGACGGATTCCGGGCCCCCCCATCCACCTAAGGAATAGCGGTGTTTAATGATTGTATCGTCTCGCGAGTGCGGAAAGATAACCGAGATGTGCATGAACGCCCGGAAAAATCAGGGCGGTGCTCAAAAAGGATTTTTTTTTAAAGTCTTTTTAAAAGGAAGAGCTCTAATCGTTGCTATCAATCTGTAGCACCCCAAAAGGGTATCGCCTAGCGGAGAGATTTCTATCTGCGATGGGTGGGGGATTATTGATGAACGACTTGACATTTCTAGTGTGAAGGGAAACGCACTACGCTGAACTATAAATATCGGGGATGTGATTTGTCACCGTCTAGCCTTAGCGTAATGGTGAATTGAATCGTCAATTGATCAATTATACGATTTAGAGCGTATATGTGATAATTCTAATCTCAGTATTTCTATGTATTCTATCCGATTTCGTGGTGGATACGTTAATCGAAGTTGAAGACGTTTCTATTGTAGAATCAATTTTCTCAGTTCGATAATTCTGCATTGAGGTATCATAAATATCCCTTTCTCCTTATAAAAACAGAAGTTTTAAATTCTTGTGGTTATAAACATCGTGATGGTTTAGAGCCAATTCCTTCACAGTTATTCTTATTAATTTCTGTCCTACTGAAAACGTGGAATAGATATGCTGGCGTGTACTGATACACTCTTTATTACATTTATATTGCCATAAAACGTAGGTGCCGATACATAAAGATACCATTAATAAACGCGACACTGTATACAACAGTTATAAAAATGGATCAATCAATGGATCAATTATTTTATAGGGTCTATAGTGATCGATAATTTACGAAATACAAAAAAATCTGCCATTTGTATATATACCTTCCGTAACGTTTAAATTCGTCACCCCTCACTTCAATTAAGCCTGAAATGGAATAGAGACAAACTGAATTTTATATCAGTTCAACAGCTCGTAGTAAACCCTCCGTAAAATCGGTTCTTTAAGGTTGTTGAGGAAGCTATAATCCTCAGCTGGACAACGAACCCAAGAAAGGGGTTTGCTGATAAATAATGTAAATATTTTGCAACGAACCGCTTAATAATACCGAGATATATACGTATCTCTAATATTAATTTTAAATAAAATAATTTGAATTCATTAGAAACGAAACACATTTAAATGTAATAAGATAGTAATAGGATGATAATAGAAAGAAATACGTAATGTAGTAATGTGTTATACGAGATTCAAACGATTACGTAAATCATATTATTATAGAAACAGGTGAATTAAAATCAGGAAAAAATAAAGGATATACTATAGTTATATCTAATTATATATATATAATTAAATTTATTTTATATAGTGTGAAATATATATTCATAGTTTAAATGATTAATTCAAAATAGGTAATGAATAAGTAAGAATCAATTTCCATACCCTTCTAATCTCAAGAACATCGAGCGATGTGAAGTACGTATACAGGAGCAGATAAAAATATGATAAACGTAACATCGTTCGCATCAAAGACATGTTCTCTCAGAAAAAAAATCTTTCAGAGCATCGACAGCAGTCATTGATTTGCTTCCGACGTCTTTTTAAACGATAATAAAAGCATAATTCCCGCTGAGAAGACGGATAATATCCGATCCCAGATCAAAGTGCCCGGATGTCCTCATAGTTCGCCACACAAGAATCTTTCTTTTCCTGCTCATCTTAAAGGAACGCGCTCAGGATATACATATATATACATAAGTGTACGTATATGAGGGGGGAGACCCATTGAATGAGTAAATGGAGCATCTTCAAAGGGTGGGGGGGAGACTAATCTTCTTTCTGCGGTATGGAAAAGAGCGAAGGCTTAGGAAAAAACTCTCTGAGGAAAAAAGACACAAAAGTGACATTCATGGTGGCAAAAAGGTCTTAATACCTAACGTTACCCTTGAGGAATGTGAATGGACCTAATCTTTAGGGATTGTCGATCATAGGGATGATGGTGAATGGAATTGAAGTAAAGGATGAGTTTATGATGAGACTAAAAAAGACAGTTCCGTTGCTCAGGTGGAGTCTGGGATGAGATTTCGTAAAAAAATACAGTCTTTGGATATCTTCTTCAAAGATCCTTACCAAAGAAGTATAGAAAATCGATTCTTTAATGGGAAAAGATGTTGGGGGAGAGATTTTGCAAAAAGATTCTTCTGTTGAGAAGGTAATTCAAAAAATTAACACTCTTCCCTTTATAGGACGTTGACCCATATACTAAAAATCAATTTTTAATTTTTAAATTTCCTTGATTACGTAAATTCTATCATTTTAGTTGGTGCTCAAAGGAGATTTATCAACTCTTCTTTTTGTTTGCATCGTTCGTATTAATTTGTTACGTCGTTATTTATAGTATCATTACTATTTTTTATATTTATTATTCATGATTTTATTGGACTGCAAGCAGGCTCCAGGGCAGGTGTTGGTCATCTACTCAAAAGGTATTATTTATCTTACTCATTATATTTTTGTATTCAATATCAATATTTTCATATTCTGGGTTAAATATGATTGTAAAGTATAATGAAGCAAATTTAATAGTTAAAATCATTATTGTTCATAATTATTGTAATTTATTAAACGTAATATATGTACATACACTATCGTTCATTATTTATCATGATTTATAGTTTATATGTTATAATTTATTTTTCGTGCTCTTCTATGGGATAAAATAGATTTTAATAATGATTCGATTATTCTTTTAATCACTGACTAAATTTAATTAAAAGCTGGAATATAATTTAAGGAAATTATAAATTTAATTCAATAGTAAAATCTCTGATACAACAGAGGAATCGGGCATATAGAAAGTGCCCAAAATAAAACAAGTGTTTCAAAATTTCGATTGATTTATTTCGTTCACTGAAAATAAAACTCGAAATGTTATTATATATTATGGCTTAATGCCCTTCTGATGACTGATTGACCTTTAATGAACATCTTGTTACCTCCTTAATACGGATTTGTAATCAGCTAATTCATACGAGGGGTAACAAGTATGTAATGGTGGTAATTAAACCAGTAGTAGAATGCAAATACCTCGGGAGCCGTAAGAGCGTTACATAAACCCCATTACACTAGACTACACCCCAATAAGGTTAATTCCTTTCCGATAAAAGCCTTGAGAAGTAGAAAGAGAAGAAATGGGAATGGTATGGGGTTGATGCTGAATTGGTCGGAGGGAAGTACGTATAAAAGGGGAAATTTCCACCCCCATTCTGGAAATCCCCTCTTACTATTACGTAAAGACCCTAATATCTGCAGTGTGCCACCTGATGATTACGATGATCCACAGAAACTGGTTTTGGTCGGTTTGTTTTGAACTCGAGTGATTATATGAGTACTTAATTACGGATCGGCTTACAAAATGTGACCTTGATCATATATAAAGCCATCTTTAATCTTAATTGAGCCAATGTCCGGGAAATAATTGATGATACGAGGAATTAGAACACGATGACGTATTATTTAATCCTTGAGTAGTTCAGAATGGAGCATTGTTATGTGTTTCCTAAGCTACGGAACAAAACAAACTCCCAATACTTCGATGTAACCCATGGATCAGTAGAAATGGATAAAAATTAAGGACCATTCTTACTAAAAATATATAGCTCGAAAGGTTGAAGTATTATAATTTTCTCCTGTTTCCATACAAAAAGAATGTTAAAGTTAAACAATAATTAATAAATTAATTCCATTAAAGTTGTGCAAAGAGTATAACTGTTAACTGTCATATAATGATAAGATTCCCTCCAGTGATAGATTTCTAAATATAATATAATATAGACTAACGTAAGTTTGTTGCTAAAACTGTTCTGTGCTAATAATGATCACAAGTTTGCAACTATTAGACTATCATTCCAATGACAGCATACTATTACTAAACAAATATGTATGATGACGAGTTAATTGGCAATAAATTTCCAATTCATACTAAACTACGTAATATCAGAATTCGTGAATATGTCATTGCTAAAATTTGAGGAGAAATAATTAAAAAGTAAAACATACTTGTATATTTGAATGAAAATTCAATACTTCAAGGATATTGCATTTATTTTCCCTGAATATTCTAAATTCAAATGAAATATAAAATATATTTAATTTAATCGTTTTGAAAATTACACGAAAAGTAATTTAAAAGTCGAACAAATATTTCTGAAATTTAACAAAATATTCCATTGATTCTTCAAAAATATTATAGATGTACACTTTATTTAAAATACTAACTCACACTATTTTAATTCCCTAAAATTCATTTCAAAATTAACAAAAAAAATTCACTGCATTCCTCGACCATTTTAATTCTTGCTTCAGCTCAGCCCGATTGGCTAATTAAGATGTCTAATCTCTCCGATATATAGGGAGTTCTATCATCACCTCTACTCTGACAATCTAGATTTTCATTTCCCATGCTTTCTGTATGTTGCGGTGTTATTTAAGTCTTATCGTGCACTCTCATATGGAACCGTTATCTTCTGTACCCCCACCGCCTATGGACAAACGGTTCGAAATAGCCTCGCTTCCATGGAAACCATGCACTTGTTTATTTAGCGATATATTAAAGTTGTTGCTGCGTAAATGGCTATGATAGCGAAGATAACTAATTTCTGGGCTTATTTGAGAAAGCGTGTGTGAAGATAACTCGTTACAGCATGTTTTCACACTAGCATATTCCCCGTGAAAAGGGTTTCAACATGAATACGGACGTAAGGTTTAGGATGTTATATAAATACATAGAGAAATGGAGACAAAATAGATAAAAGGTTACTATAGTTTTAATAGTGATAGATTACCCTCTCATTAATGATAAATAAAGCATAAATATTTCATAAATTTGGAAGTATAACTAATTAAATTATATTCATAAATTAAAATATAATAAATGAAATGTACAACATGAAAATATATCTGATCCAAGGCATTATTAATCAAATCAATATTTAACTCGATTTTTAGAATATTGAAATAATGGATTAATGAATAGAATATACTCCGAGAACTATAGTTTCAGACTTAAAATATGCAAATACTCTACCAACTAGATATATTGCATTTAATTGATTAATGACAAATTTTTGTTTCCTATTTGTTTTATGAGTACAATAAATCAATAATTATACTATTTAAATTATAGAAAAGGTCATTCAGTCAAATGCTAGCTTATATGGATAAAATAATAATAAATTAAAATAATATTTCACGTCAGGATCACGCCAAAAGGGAAACAAATCTTAAATGATCATACTAAACTCTTAATTTGGATACAGAAATAGAAACAATTTTAGGGTTAAGGAAAGAGAGGGTCGACTCCTTTTTTTGTAGGCTAAATAATTCCAAAGAAAATACAGAACTTTGATCATATCGAATGAAACTAATACTGGCATAATAGTCGTTCAAACTCAACTGTATTAGAATATAACATATTAGAAATTTGAGCACTAAATTATCCCATTATTCAAACAGAAACACCACAAAAATTTCCCAGAATACACCATATGAGGCCCTAATCAATCTAATCTAGGATAAGACACGGAAAAAGCGTTAATTGATCCTCTGAGCTAAAAGGTGTCCGACGAAGTCGGATTATCCCTTTCTATTCCGCAATAAACTACGGGAATAATCCGGACTTGTGCTGATAGTTCCGCGAAGAACCGCCTTAATCCTTAACCGGGAAAAATATTTCATCGGACTGACCTCATCTCATTGTTAGTTCTCTGCCAACTATTCCGACGGCCACTTGTCGGTTGTGCAAGTCACCTCATGGGCTTATGCAGAGGCGATTGTTTCCAATGGTTACGGATACGAAGAGCAACAACTGTTGCGGGATCGGATTCCTCAAGCGGAAGTTAAAGAACGCGACGTGCTTCACATAATGTCCTATACGCTTTTTGTTTCGCAATTTCTGTCGATGTTTCTCGATGGTGCTTCGGGAAGACGATATTATCTCGTACTCGTGCTCTCAAATTCCGTGATTCTCATCATTTAAAACATTTCAAATCTACGCACGTAACATTTCGATTTTCGTGTTGGTATGGGGACTTTAAGAAGAGCTGGAAAACTGAACAACGTACATAATGATAAAAAGCGTACAATACGTATAATAAGTAGGGATTTAAGATTGATGGATAGATATATAGTATTGTGTCAAAGGTGGTATAAGCTTTACTAAAACTGATTTTTATCGAATATATAAGATGAAGGGATTATGAATAAGAAGTATTGCTGAAAAAACCTCTTTATAATTACCGATAGGGAGAAAATGTATTCTTCGGTACAAGAATTCTTGGAAAGTGATTCTTCAAAAGATAGATGAACTAAAAATTCCTTAAAATCATCTTTTAACTGGAGGACGATGTTTCTTCCAATACCATGAAATTTTTAAAAATGTGAAAGCTCTGTTTCGAATACCTGGAATAAAATAGGTGAGTTTTCCGAGCCGATGGAAACGATCATAAACAAACTTAAGTAATTCAAGGAATTTTTTCATAATCATAAGTAGAAGTAAAGGTACTTATTCAAATTCAAAAGCTTATGTTGTTCATGAAATAAATACAAATGAAAATAAATATTTAAAGCACTACTTTGATCAGTATTTTAACAGGTTTCAAAGGTTTATAAGAATTTTGTTTATTTTAATTATAAGCACCGAAAATTAATTGATAGATTTTTAAAACGTCTAAAGAGCAATATTAATTGGAACAAATTCTAATAGCAGGCTATGTCACATTAATAACTGACCCTCATTCTATGAATTAAGTTCAGGAAGATAGATTTTTAAAATTCTATTGCGATAAATTATTCTCGACTTTTATACATAATTCTTAAAATCGCTAATTTTTGATTAGTATTATTAGATTAGTACCTGGCCTAAAAGCAGCGGACCTGGGTTCGAGTCCCAGTCATCTCGCACTTTTTTACTTCCGTTTGACTTGACAATCCGAACAGATATTGTTATTTCGTCTATCCTTAACCCTGTACATCACAAATGAACTTCCTTGAAGTTGACCGATTTACTTTTAATGAATTTGAAAAATTTTAAATAAATAAATCAATAATAAGATAATATATTGAAGAGATTGACAGATCTTTTACACTTTTGTAATCAATAATCTTGTGATGATAAATAAATCTTTTTACTATAAAAGCATAAACGCACAACCGTATTTAAACACTTAATAATTCACTATTCACATGGAGTGTCAGATTTCGCGAAAGTAGACCGAACTCAGCGTTGAAGAGCCATCGTGGGTTAAGATAACTACACAGAACACCATCTGCCAACCAAATAGCCTCAGACAATAATCCATTACCACCCATTGGAGATGATTCCTCTTTATATAGAATATAGCCCCATTTTATTCCCTTTCTCTTTACTTTTCTCTACTTTCTACTCTTATTTGCAGCTGTCGATTTCTTGCCCATCATTCCGTATACACTTTTCGTAATTCTTTTTTCTCCCACTCCATGAGCACGCCGCTGTCATCGTGGCGGTTGTTTACTCTCCTAACAGCCCAGAATGTACGTCCATTCCCTAGAACAAGAGACAACGTTTTTAAGTCGCCTCCCCTCCCTTTATTGATTTATTTATCGTGTCTCCATGGATAGCATCATCATAACGCCCACAATGGCCGTTAGAGTCCCTCGGAACGTGTTGATGAGTTGTGGGAGGCGGCATTTTTCCAGTAACTGACGCAATCTTGGGTAATGCATGCCGTAATTACGGTAATTGATTGGTTAACCATCCACTTACGTATAAACCAGTCTATTTTGATTTTGATTAAGTTATAGATCATTATGTGTTGCATCGAAATTTTAAAATTAGGAAATAAAAGGATTCTGTACGCTTCCATTAAGGAAAATTGAAATAAATAAATACAATAAATTATATAATTATAATCAAACGAATTGTTTCACAATGATTCCCTCTTCAGAGTAATTCTTTTTGTATATGTAATTTATCCTAATAATATAACATAAATTTCATACAACAAAATACATTTCGTCTTAATTTTTCCTATCTGAATGTGTGCTGTTAATATAACTTAAAATATACTACCGCCGTTTTCTCACACAACTTAATTTTCTATCCTACGCTGAATTAATATCTCCAAGACAGTTAGTTACGTAAATATTTCCCAGGTGAAAACATATTTTACTTCCACCTTGTTGATTGTATTCGTAGTAACGATAATTAAAATTCATCTAAAATATTTAGACACTTTCTTAATAAACCATACATCATTTTACGAAGTACTTTTTTCCTTCAACTTAGAATGTCGTTCTATGAAGAGCTGCCATCTACGATAGAATTTATTCAAAAACTTTTTTTATTCGTGAAATTTAGACCAATTACACAGCAAAAGCTACAAAATTTCTATATCAAATATTAAATGTTTTCAAATGAGTATGGTTAAGTTCATTCTTACGTACCAAAAGTAAAGATGTAAGAGAAACTGAATTTATGTACGTAAGAAATAGAGCAGCTGGGCTTTTAGAATACTTTGCAAAAAAAATCAGTCACTTTGAATTGTTGGCATTTGCCCTAATGAAGTGTGAAAGATGAAGGAATTATGAGCAAACGCATCAAAACGTTTTATCACGAGTTAAACAAAGACAAGCCGGAAAATTGTTTCCTCCCCTAAATTATCCTCTTTGGTTAATTATCTCTCCCAGTAGCGTTTCGAATGGAACCCTGGCTGTGGGGGAGTTCAAAGGATTGAGCCCTGGGGCTGGGAGAGTGCCGTTGCAACTGTAATAATGGGATGGCATTTCGGAAAGGTTAAATACAAGATGTCTTCTTTTGTCGCCACTAGGGATATGCTGAAAATAATCACGTAAATAACTAGAATATTTTTTTGCTATCACAGTATGTTTACATCAATTTTAATCAAAAATATGTCTTGTGTAATTTCAAAACCTTTTTGTTATCATATTATTATGTTTTTTGTAAGTATCATAAAATGGAATGATATTTCTGATTGTACTATCCTCTCATAACTGTTCTGGTAAACGTTCCACTTTTAAATATTATATCAGAAAATTATTTATTATAAGATAAAATAAACATTAATATTCTATCCCAGGCATAATGAAAACAATATTTTCCCTATAGAATATTTACAGAGTTGTTTAACAGTCGATCCGTAGTATTTAACGAAAGAATTTCACGTATTCTGAGCATATTAGACTCCTTCAGATATTCCGAGAATCAAAAACGTACTTTATGAATCCGAGCGCATATTTCTGCAACAAGGAAATCCGAAAATATTCGAATAAAATTTGCTCGCACACAATTATTATTTTTACGAAGCCTCGAGATTTATTTGAAAGAATTTAGAGTATCTTTTTATTTACTACTACTACCTATTCTGTACAGCTTGAGATATCAACATTAGATCAAAAAAAATTTTAGAGTAATCTTTTACCTTGACGATTTTCAACTTTTCCTGTTCCGATTTTATTCACCAATGAGCTCGAGTTATGAATTTCCCAGTTAACAGAGACAAAAATTTGCAAATATTCCGATGAATAAATTAAGACTAGAAAATTATACAAGCGAGAAAATAAATTGAATAAATAAATTAAATTAGAATGAAGTGAATGAAAAACAAAATATGAATAAACGCATACATCTTTCATTAGTAGACATAGATTAAATACACTTTCAATAGCAATATTTGATGTTTGATACTTCGATTTAAGTGGGGAATCTGCTTGCTATCTTTAGCTTTCTAGTTCGAGAAGCGGAGAATAATAATTTCACGACCAGGGAATCAAATTTGTGTTCTTAACGTTTAATTCTCTATGGAAAAAGTAGAATAATTTACGCGATGCAAAAGATAATAAATATAAATGCAGTAAATAACTCCAATAGTTCAATTTTTACCAGCAAAAGTCTTTTGTGCCCTATTGCCCTATAAATATTGTTTATCCGTGCTCAAACAACGTCAAAACAGTAAGCCTTACTCTCTTAGTCACCTTATATCGATATTCGATCTATCGAACCCATCGATTTTCGATACTCGATTAACATTTCGAGATTCAACAGCGCGATTCGACAATCGATCTTGAATTCAACGCCACTTAAGTCAGAATGCACGAAAATCGATCTAGAACGCTACGAGCCGAATATGGGAGCATATATAATAGCATATCGCACCACGAATTACGCTCCGGACTAAGTCCTCAGGGGAGAGATGAAATAAAAGATTTATAATCACCGTCTAGAGTTAGAAATAAACACTAGCACTTTCCTGACCATATGCGAACGAGATACGACTCCCGATCGATCCGGCATATGACATAATAATCAGGATTAGGAAGAAAGTGGGCCCTGCGTTTACTACGCCATTCCCCTCCTCCGTTATCTTCTTCCACCACCTGCCCCCCTCCCCTTTCTATTAAAGCCCTTTTGCTTGGGGGCAGATGGACGCGAGTCGGTGTACATGCGTGTCTGCATCCCCATCGCCGAAGCAGGGATTCCAGCCAAACACGTCACCCCTGCTCACACCACTCTACGTCACAGAGCGTCACGCCAAGCGGTTCCACTGATAGATAAGGCATTCGTTTGTGTTGTCTTTTTATGCGTCCCGCCCTACTGATTTCGGAACACTCGGGATATAGTAACAAGTCCTGGAACGGATTCTTCTCAACCCGTTTGTTGATCCCCTGTCAATCTCGCGTCGATGCAGTTTTGGATGTTCCGAAGATGTATTGTAGAATCATCGTGGATGAGGAAGTGCCAAACTGGAGTTCACGATGGGTTGTAGTAAATAAATTCCGATCAATGAAAAGTTTTCACGATGTTTACTGATGGATTCTATATTGTGCATTTCAAAATAATGCTTTTAATTGTTATCATTTACGCATGTTTATATATGAATTTGAATACTGTACACAAATAAGACGCTAAGATTGTTCCTGCATAGAAAATCATAACGTATTCGCAACGATCGAATACAAATATTTTCGTTTCATTAATAATATTATGAATGCTATTACTTCACCAAATATTAACAACTATGTATGCTTCATATATTTCATTGATAAAATTAAAATCAAGAATCGAGTATAACGGGTATATTTTATTACTACCTAAGATGCAGTAAAACTACTTTTTGAATTTCATCCCACCAATTTCATACCTAAACGAATGTTAAACTATAAAAATATCCCATTAAAATCCATTCATTCTATTCTCCAAATAAGCTTCACGATTAGAATTCAGATATTAGCTTTATTATTCACGAGCTAGCGTGCCAAAGTTTGTATTGCTCTACACTCCTATACGATTACAATGAATGAATAAAGTATTTGGCAATACATCAAATGGGAAGTAGTCGTGAATAAAACTTAAGAACGCTCTCCAAGTTACGTTTAACATACTAATATATCAGTCTATGTAAATGACGAGATTGAAAAGCAAAACCCGAGCTGTTGAGCACCATCTGTACACCCTATATATTCAACCACGTATTCCACGAATCCATGAACGATTAAACCCGACCTCCGATCATCCGAAATCTTCCGACAACTTTCCTCCTCGTCGTAATGTAAACACCCGAACTCATTCGTCCCGGGAGCCAAATAGATATAAACCTTCCCCTGGCCGAAGCATTTAGATCCCACTTAATTAATTCCCCGCCATAACCCCCACGAGGATGGAAGCCGGCTTTCTTCTGCATCGACCCCCAAAAGCGCTTCGAGAGAGATTCGCGTTGTCCGAATTCCCTCCAAAAACAGCACAATGGTCGATTGCTATCGACCCCCACCTGCACTGTGAGTTAGGTTCCCCCTCCGACCATTTCCAGTCCTTCCAGAAGAACCCCTCCACTCGCGAACCCTTTTTCTTCCGACAGCTGTACGATGGCCACGTGGCCCCCAAGATTGCCACCCAGCCTTTATCTCCCCCCAATGCCACCTTCCATTATTCTGCACAAGCAGCCGCCCTCGACGCACGCCGTGCATCGGACGGGGGAATGGGGACGGGGAATAGTCGAAGAAGCTATTTACATGAGGGCTGCCAACGTTAGAAAAATTGGGGGATCTATAGGGGAAGTACGCTGCGGGCGAGATGGAATTGTCTACTGAGGAATCGATGGATACGCGTCAAACAAGTGGTGATGTACTACTGAAGGAGGAATGAATGACTACCGCCTTTGCGACCCCTTTTGCAGACGGCATGACAGGGGGGGGGGTGTCCAAGGAGGACGCGCACAAGCCGGAGACTTAAACGGGGGTATCGACCATTTTTTTGGTTACTTAAAAGAGTCCCCTATAACAGAATCATCTACCAGCTAATGCTCTCTCAGTGATGGGTACGATGTATTTTATTGCCGTTCCACCTACTCCTATTTTCAAAGCGGTTGTGTTCTTCGGGCTAATGTTTCTCCTACAGCTGCCGGCACCCCTTGGGCACGAGTATTATAGTCCGAAACATCTTGTTTTCATTCGTCTCGGGCACCAGGATCTCGAAAATATGAATCCAATTTTTCCGAAGCTTTTGAAAACCTGGAACACGAATGCTTCTTGTGCTTTGCGCTTTTGAACTGTAAACGGTCACTGGAGACCAAGCTGTGTTTATTGACAGAAAAGCTAGCTAGAGTCGTTCTCGAACTTTTGATAAATGAAAACATTGGAAGATTATAACCAAAAGACCACGAATTAATAATTTTCAAAGCATCAAAGCAGGAACAGAGATAATATTAAATCGTTGATGTTTTACGTAACTCAATAGTACCTTCCAAAACATTAGCACCAGATTATCAATCGTTTCCAGAGCTACCATAACAATTCGAACACCTACCCGAAGAATAACTACTCTTAAAACCTCCCGTTAGTATCTACCAACCATCTCAAGAAATAGCAACAAAAGAAATGGTAGTATTCACAAGCATTCATGGCTATTTTGTAAAAAACATGCAATGACACGTAGCACGTGGTTTCTCTACGTGAAACTACCCCCTAATGATACCATTCTGATCCCCCTTAATAAATTGTTTCTGGAAGTCGGGATATGGTAGATGGTAAAGTCGTGATTAAATCGATCGCTACGGTAGATGGGAATTATACCACACACTCTGTTGTCTGCGAGGAATACCAGAGAAAGTGGCAGCCCCCGTAAAAATCGTAGCCTGGCACGCGACCACGGAGGTGACTCACGCTCGCCCAGCCGGCACCGGAACATCGGCACGGGCGTATCTCATAAGATATGCGAAAGAATCTATTGGTAACCAAGAGCCGTGTCGAGGAATGACCAGTCTGCCACGCGTTTCCATCGAGGGTTTAACACCATTAATGACGCCCCGTAAAGACTTCCTGTGATTCATAAGCATATGGGGCCTCGATGGAAATTTAAATGTTAATGAAACTGCGGGTGATTTATTTATAGATCGAGATCTTAGAATTCTTGAATGGAAGTCATTTGATTATGATAAAATTTACGCGCTATTACCATTAGTTAACGTGATGATCTTTTTTTTAATTTTCAAAATTATACTATGAGTCCTTAGATTTGATACATTGGATGAATACTGGGAAAATAGTTCAATATATCCTATATTTATGTAACTAGACATATAAGAATCTTCGGATACGATATCTATTTACATAGACATAGGATATATGTGCAACTATTTTACCAGCATTCAAGTCTTTCAACAAGAAATTGTTCGATAAATTTTTGTATGCTGAAAATAAGACAATAAAAATTAAACTGAATCCTCCACAACTAATGTTATCAATAAGATTTTTCGTTAATAAAAACAGTGACATTTCATAGAAAAAACATCAATTTTCGATTAAAACCTTAGGGTTTAGGAAAAAATCCAGATAATTTATTGCATATTATTTTTTTCCCCACGGCCAAAGCTATCGATATATTCATAACGTTTTAAGTTCCGACTCAACACCCTATCATTTCGTTCATCTACATCTGCATACTTACACAGCCATACCCCAGGGCCAAACTTCATTACCACCAGATGTTAATAACATGTAACACATCACACCGATCCTTCTATATTTCAGTATTACCTGTTAACTGCTAACGAAGTATCATTTCCTTAATATCACGTTTGCACTCCGTCGAACGCCCGTACGAAACCTGATGCTCGTATATTGGGTTCAATATAGTATCTCTTGGCATCGTAATGAGTCTCCCACCTGTTGGAAGATTCATGTTCCAGAATCTCCTCTATTACTTACGAAACCCTTCTACGAATGATTTACATAATCTCCTATGGCTATTTCCATTATGGAGAAAACATTGATGTACATGTTTTGAATCGGACTCCATTACGAAGGATCGGTAAAACACATCGAAGAGTTATACGCGTAACATGCCTCATTGTTATATTATTAAACTAAAGGCAACAAGTTATCTCTACGTAAATATAATTGATCGGTATAATATATATATTATATCCAACTCATTTACTATATTTTCAAACGATTTTTCGTTAATAAATCTATTTGTACGCAGAGTTATCGAAGTGTATTTTTGCTTTAAATTTAAAAAAATCAAAAATTCAATTAATCTCAAATAAAATAAACGTGATTAAAAAAAGCTAGAGAAATTACGTGACCATTAATAGATACAACAAAATGAATATATATGCATAAACATAAATAAATGAATAAAATAATGATAACGAAAGCAAATTAACAATCATACGTAAACAAACGTAAATTAACTCGAGTTAAGTTCCCGACGATACGTAAAAACTAATAACTACAACACCCATAAGATCTAAAATTAAACCCCAATCTCATTCACATAAAGAATCACTTGTAAGGACAATCTTCCACAACAAGTCCCCCCGAGTTTTAAAAAACCTTCTTTATAAAAGACCTTGGGACGTAGTACGCCTAAACCACTCCAAGGACTTGTCTTTTCACTACCACCGGTCTACGTTAAGAATGAGTATCTATAAAACACCTCCGAACGTGAAAGACCATTCACATCCAACGGCACGCAGATCCCCTAAGATCGAGCTCGATTCACCCCACCCGAGATGAAAAAAAGCCCCCTAAGGAACCATTCGGGACAGAACCCAAACACGGAACCGGTGTGTGTGCCTCCCCGACCACCGCAAGGAGGAAGGGTCGGGAACCCCGTAATAGACGGTTGTAAGACGGCCGCCGTCTTCGATGACGTCAGCCTTGAATGGTTGCCGGTGAATGGGAGACTTGGTTCGGCATGACGTATAGGCTTCCTTTCTTCTCCTTCAGACGCACTTGACGGAACAGGGTTCTTCGCACGACCTGCCTTCCTTTGTGTGGAAAACCCCTCAAGACACTTTGCTCCGTTCTGTGGTCGTCGTCATGGGGTCTATATTGTTGTCGTGTTATGTTTACGTCTGTCGTTACGGATACGGATTTAATACGAGTGCATGTTGAAGAAAGGAATTCCTTTCTTGACGCGGACGAATGTACGTATACTTTGATGCGTTGGGAAATACCGTTATTTAAAAAAAATTAATTTCCTTAACTTCTTTATATATTGTATTGTTTATATTATAACATTTTAGTTAATATTGTAAATAAATAGATTTGTAATTACGTATTCCAATATGAAATTGCCAATTTTTAAACTGTTACGTAAAGACGTAAAAAATAAAATATGAAATAAAAAAAAGTAGAGATTTTTATAGAATTAGCGTAATTAAGAGATATTAATACTTTAACTTTCCGTCTATTAACTAGAGTTGCAAAATATCACATTTCTACGTTCACTACGTGTTTAGTTCTTATGAGAAAGTTCTTTCATAGATTTACCCTTGAAAACAACCATACGTTTCAAGTATGGGAATTTGGATATGAGTTTTAATTTGTATAAATTAAATAACTTATAAGCCTAGTTAAATGTTAAAAATAAAGGTTTAAAAATAGAAAGAAAATCAATTAATTGAATCGCAAATTAAATACAATAACAATACTATTTTATGGATATACAAGGTGAATATTGTGAACTTCGCAATTATTTTCAGATGAAATATATCAGAAACATATATTTCAAAACTTATCCATTACGAATAAAAGCATTGTTGTGTAGACTTAAATTGTTTTATTTTTCAATTAATATAAATATCTAAATATCCAAAATATATATTTATATAGCCTCAATTTAAATAATCAAGTTTTAAATTAGCAATTTTTTCTACCAGTAGCACAAAATTTTCTATCGTATATAATATAAATGGATACAAAATTTCGTATGTTTGAATGAAATCACTTAAAAAATGAAAAGAAGGAATTATTTGCGTTTGAACACTTTTTGATTCCTTTCACTTCTGGAAAAGACGAAAAAATTACGCCGACGAAAGAGTAGTCAAAAAATATTCTTGAATGATAAAGGAAACAAAAGGATTCAACAACTAATTCTAAATTTCTACAAATCGAAAGATATACAAAATAGTATAATTTTGATTATTAGTAGATAAATCCAAAAGTTAACGCATTTTAAATAATAGATATATCACATTAATCAAAAATACAATATTTACGTAGACGATCTCATTCACCCAAACAAACATACGACGCAACTTCAAACACAAATGACCCGAGTATCTTCTTCACAACACTATTCAGGAGAAATACGAGCGGGCAGCAAAAGAAAAGAATTCTGGATAGATAGTTCGACTGTTGACGATCACGGGTTGATGGACCCGTTCTCAAACGGACTGTTTCGAATCACTTCCTTGATTGTGGTTTCCGTTCTGGAAGATCGTTCCTTTCCCCCAAAGGGATCGCTCGTCCGTGGCATTTCTGTTTTCAGAATGCTGACCATCTCCGATATCCGACCGAGAGAATTCTGCTAACGAGCTATCCTATGCTTCGCCGAAAACACGGCGAGCGTGAATCGTAAAAGGGATTCTAACCACCCCCGAAAAACGTTGGATACCTCAGTCAAACATCGCTTCCTCAAAGCTTGCGTTTTTTGTACGCTTTGCAGTACGTCTGAAAACTTACAGATACGGAAAAATAAAAAAATATAATATCTTTAATGATAAAAACGAGACATGAATATCCATATGACACCTCGGGGATTCCAAGAACTGAGTTTTATAGCACTGTCAAGAGAAAATATTATCTTGATCGTAAATTATTTCGCATATATACTTATATTTATAGTATCGCAATTTATTACGTAAAATATTTTTCATGAGTAATTCTCTGACTGAGAGGAAGAATGATTTACAAACAATAAATATTTACAATGATCATCACGATTATCATAAACACAAATAACTTTATAATACGTCAACAGTGTTATATTTCATCTTTATAATCCAGTAATTTTATATCAGCTTGAACTTTCTGATTAAATTTTTCATCCACCAATAATAGTTGTACTACAAAGTAAAATAACAATTTGCTACTGATATCAAATAAAAATTGTACAATGTAATAATAATCAATAATTATTGAACAAGAAATACATAAAAGAGCAAACAAAAAAGCGAATTTAAGCTTTGAAAGATTAAACATTATAAATAAGCAGAAAATAATACCGCCAAAAACATTTTACGTAATAAAAATTAGGTTACGAAAGCTCTGAGTCAATATGTTCTTATTTGTTATCTCTTATATATTAGAAATAGGTAACTGCTTAAATAATAAATATAGATAATTAACGACTCTTCACTTTTAAGGACATATACATAAGACATCGAAAACCAATTGCTCCACGAGCTATCCAGCTGACCAAAATAAACCGAAATGCGACATCAAGAGAAGAATGTGGTGAGTGTTGATAAGTAACGGCAACGTTAACAAGTAACGAATCGAATTAGATGTTAATTAAAAGGTCCGTGGCCCTTCAGTAAGCAAGACTTCATTTGGGAAGGCCTGGCCACTTTCACTACAGTCGTCTCGTAAATTATCTCCCGTGAACTTCACCTTAGCCAACATAAATCCACTGCTTTCGTCCCTTCGAAAACGAGGCTGACCCGCCCCGTGAAAGCATTTCATCCAACGAACGACACCATGCCCAATATTAAGCCTTATTATTACACCTATGTATCATCCTCCTCTAATTCTCATTTCGTTGAACATATGTGGAGCAATATTAGAAGGAAAACTAATAGGAAAGAGACTGATGATAATTTTACTTATAATTATGTTGGTTAATTAAGCTTTTAGACATAGACAGATTTTTATTATTTATTACACACGATCTCTCTTTAATACCTTGGCCTACTTTAAATATGTATAACACTCTTATATGCTCAGCAATTAACTGTATACGTTTTAGCGAGCTACTATGTCGTAAATGCCTTGGAATAGCTCTACTATATTAGAATATGAGTGTAAAATTTGGCACGTAAATTTCTGTCGGAATATATTTACCAAAAATATGGATTTAACGTTCAAATATATTCCCAAATAAATATTTTAGCTAGATATTATATTCTGGAATAAATTTTGAGGTAAACAATAAATAAAAGTGAAAAAAATAGTATATCAACATTTGGAAGCATATCCCTAAGATCAAACGTCACGTAAAAATTTTATAGAAAGAGAAAGTTACTCCGGTAACCATCATTAACAATGACATTACCTAGACTGAATTCACCTACGTAACCTTGTGTATAAACAACCCGTATTACCACTGGCTCACTGCTATTTCCCTCGTATTTATCATTCTGTATAAAGTATTATTAATTACGCGCATTTCACTCGATGATTAATCTTCGAAGAATGAGGTCCCAAACAAGTCCCCTGTGGCATATCTGTGCTATCTGGAGTATGAGCGCAGAAACTCATTTTCATACATGATCACTTCATGTAATTAGCGCAAGAGCTTTATCATCGTGTGGGCCAAAGCATGCTTTGCCTTCAGCGCATTACCACTCGCCTGACTTTTACTGCCCAAATGGGGAAAGTAAACTTTATATGTAAAACGACTGTGAGGCATAATTCAGAGGGTTTTATGGCATAAGATGACCTATTATGGCTTTCAAAGAAGAATTTGCGCTTTATAATCTTCAATGTTAACAAAACATATCGCTAAGATTCTTTGGCTTTAGCTAGATCATCCTATTAGTTTAATTACAAATATGTTCTACGCAATAGATTAGGTGCTCTGTTCATAGGTATCCAATAAATAGAATGGTTAGATTGTAAAGCAATTACTGATACATGAGCTACGAGCTAGGACTGCGATACATTCTGAAAGACTTACAGGATTCGAAAAATTAATAACTCTGCGTACAATACTCGGTAGTTACTAATTAAGGAAATGGTCAATGTGCATGCAACCTCTTTCCAAGTGCAAAAACTTAGTACGCATGGTACTGTAATATATAATAATACTAATGATATAAGTATAATAATACTATAGAATAATTGGCTAACCAACCTAGTGGTAACTTCAATAGTTATCGATTAGTTGTTATCATAACCAAAAACCATACATATTCTATAATAGTTTTCAATCCGGTAGTAGAACTAAGATATCTAAACAAACAATTCTTCAAATTAGTGATTATAAAATTAGTAAAAAAGAAGCGAATTGAAATTCAATGTGTAACATCGCAAATATAGAACAAATGTTATTATAGACATAGCATAGCATAGAGTACCGTAGTGTAAATAAACAAGAGGGAAATAAAACAAATATAACAGTACTGTTTAAGAACCTAGATACCATCAACCCTTACAACCATCCTACTATCTTGATTTCATTTCCGCAAAACCCAACATTGACCACGTTTTGGTCAACTTCTTGCAGACCCAGATAGATAGTTTCGCACAACCACCCACACCTGGAACGTGTCTAGAAACCACTCAACAAAAAACTACGCACGCGATACCAAAACTCCTATCCACCCCATACGAACCACTTATTACGACAACCCACACCACGGAATCCGCCCGGCGTGTCTCGAGAGAGACTGCATAGGGCGGCCCAAAGGAGAGAGGTGCCACGCAATGCGTGCGTCCCGAGCATTCATATCTCCTCTTCGGAATCAAGCCCCGTTTAAAGGGACGCATAATTCCGTCGATGCTAATGCACCCGACGCTAAGCGAACCGTAAACAAGTTTCTCGCAAGCCTACGAGGGGATGACGTCACCACGCGGCCAGGTGGTGCCCTCTCTCTCTCTGCAGGGGATCATCGTATTGGGGAGGGGACCGCACGCGACCCCCATCTGCACACCCGTTAGTTATAGAACCCCTCCGCCCAGGTAAGGTAACCTCACCCACCTGCTCCCTCCCCTCCTTCCCTTCCCCTTCACCTGGCGCTCATGCACGCCAAGCGGCTTCTACCCGAACCAGATTTATGGCTGACAACAATAGGACGGATTCGGCATGCAGCGGTGGTAGGGAAGGGGAAAGTGGATCTAAAAGGTGGAAAGTGGAATTTTGATCGCGAAAAAAAAAACTCGCTTTTCAAGCCGGTCCCGGTGGGGTTATGCCGAGGGGTTCCCCAGGTTTGGCGCCAAAGGAACCACGTGGTGCGTAGCCACGCTGCGGCTTGACGGAATCTGCACGGTTTGCCGGAATCCTCGGGGTTTTGCCGGAATCCTCGAGTTTCTGCCGGAATCCGGTCTAGGTTTTACGATTTTACGTGCTATTCTTTGGACTTAGATGCATTTAGGTCATAACTATGTCCTTATGAGACTAATTTGCAATTCTTTTTTGCTCTGTAACACTAGATTTATCAACCCCGGATAAACGAGTCTTTAGGAATGTACCGGTTTCTTACGTTCTCGTTTTTCTTGATCCGGTTTTTTGTGGTTTTTCAAAAAGTGGATCTCTAATGCTACTCCAACCTTGACATTTATTAATAAAACTAATATATTCATATTATGACAAGTTTTTATAAATATATATCTTGAATGCTTATATACAGTAATAAGTGTATCTGCAAACGAAGTTATTTGTTAAACGGGTTTGAATTATCTTTAACAATAAAAATATGTTATTCCTTTTATTCTACAAATAAATCTGAAAGAGTGGTAGGAATTTGTTCTCTCTCTGTAATACCATTATAGTAAATTAACTTTGAAAAGAATAAGTCCTCGAAAATACCAAATTTAATACCTATGATTTGTTAATTCATATAACTAAAGGTATAATTACCTACTATACCATTCTTTTTTTCGTTGAATGAAGAAGGGAGCGTTGTATCATGCTCCAGAAACTACAATTTCAGATAGTTCATCATCTTTTCACGTATAACAAGAGGAAGTATACAGGAAATGACACGATGTCCTCTGGTTATCAATGGACGAGTGAAAGACGGAGCAGACCTTGGCTTGAGGTCAATAAAAACCAGTGGATGTGGTAGGAGAGGAAGTGACATAGATGTGACCAAGACGGAAGACTCTGTTTACCGTCGTCACAACCAACACATCAGCCGTGCAATTTGAGTTGTGGTTAGGGTGGGATCTGGAAGCACGTGCCCGAGGCAGGAAAATGTATAAGGGGGACAGTTGGTTCCTTCTCCTTCGAAAGTATAGATTTTGTAGAGCGTGCGAGGAACTTGTTCGCAAGGTGGGGCAGAATGAGGCAGACATAATAGTTTCTCATTTGGCAGTTTTGCAATGGTCTCTCTGGTTCTATAATCGTTGATGCACCACAGAGATTTAATCTGATTTGTGACCAAAGGTTCCTGGAGTAGGGAACCCATTAAGAATGCATGAATTAAAATGAATAGGATATGTAAACAGTGTATGCAATAAATGAAACTCCTTCCTTCAGAACAATAAATACTATACCAGCAAGAAGATACAGAATACTCGAAGAACCCTAAATTTGTATTTCACCAATTTAATTACATAAATACAGAAAACTAGAAGGCTAATACTTGCTTATAACGACTCTAAAAACTAAAGCAAAATGTGACAATATGTTTTATATATACACATCGGCAAAACATCAAATAATAATCATATTATAGTTCAAATCCCCGTTTAATAAATATGTATATAAAAATGAAATACTTACCTTTCAAAGTTCACTACAAAATGAAAACATACGCGTTAGTTTATAACAAAAATCCGCAGGAAAATAACGGAAAATTTACTTCGTATTAGTAGACCGTTTAAAATATAGTAACGCATGAGTCATCGCTCTAATTTTATAGCTACTAATCTGTTGATTTATCATCTTTAGAAAGGTATTGGAGTACCTAAAGCCCTGAAGGACATAACAGAACATGCCATAAGCCTTGAAGGAATGAACGAGACAAGTGGGTGTATGCTACCGTAAAATGAGGTGACCTTTCATGAAACTTGGCCCATATCGAATTTATCATTCCAGAAGTTTCGGAGGTAAGGTGGTAGTTGAGGAATGCCCAAAGGTAAATGATCTGGAGACCCTATTAATGAGGATCGCTTGGCCCTGATAAAAACTTACCTGTAACGCACCTTTTTCTTTATGAAATTCGAGATCATTGCGGTATATATTAGTTACATTCCGCATTCCTTATCACAAAAACCTTTGAGGAACAATAAGGCAAAGTAGCATACAAGTAGCAGATAACACTGTGCCCTTTTTTTTAAGGGATTAATAACTGTAAAGGGCTACTTAAGACGGGTGAAGTGGTTTTTTATGTTTAAATATTTTGTATGCACGTTTATATACCTTCGTGCAATGTTCTGGAAACGTAGACTTCTCTTATAACTCTAAATTTTTATCATTTCATCTGATACCTTTATACTATCGATTCATTGATAATACAACAAATTTCTATATATTTGGGACAACAAATGTTCTTATAATAAATAAAGATTATCTTACTATAACAAATTCGATTATTATGAAGATACTTATCTTTTCTTTATATTTTCTACATAATTTCGTAGTATTTTATTATTATTTCAGGTGCATTTAAAATTTTATACTTTATCACTAAATGTACGATGTTAATGTCACTAATTTTCTATAAAAGTTTAGGAAACTGTTACAAAAATATTAACAGAAAATAAAGACAGAATTCTGAAGAAAATTGTACGTAAATTAATTCTAAAAAAAATTGAAAAAATCCATATTTGGAATTCAACATTTAAGTATTAAAACCTCAGCCTATAAGATAGGTACACTAAGTACATACTAGTCTCGTCACGTAGAATCAGTCAAAAACCAAACTGCCAATAATTTTTTTGCATAATTTGCCGACCTCTTGATTACTTAAATATTATATCTACATTTCATACATATATATCTATTCTATCTAAGGAAGTATTAGAAAACTTTATAGGGCCTCTCTACTCACCCCATCTTTCTCCCAAAACTTACTTGTTTCCGGATTGATTCAAAGGGGTAGCTTATGTATAGTTGTCGGTCGTGCTATTTATTAGGATTCCATTTCCATAGAAACCATGTCCAGGAAGCAGTTTCCTTCTTTCAGTTTCCGCAAAAGCACACATCTACGGCTTCTCCATTCTTCCGCTCCATAGCAAAACGTGTTCCTTAGCACCTCAGACTCAGAATACCTTAAGTCAAGAAATTAATATTCTTTTATAAAGTAAGATTATATGTTTGGAACTTATTATGACTAAAACCGGTTTCCTTAGAAACTTTGATCATCGCCAAGGGATGAGTTAGAAATCCGAGATAAAACTAATGTTTGACTCATTGATAGTGCCCATATTTTATATAATGATTTTTACAATTACTCGCTGATGCTATAGCATAAAATGCATATGTTTGACTGTTAATATCTAAAAATTAATAACAATTGCATATATATACGAAACAAACAACAACAATGAATAAAAGTGATAACATAAGATATAACAACAATATCGTACTTAATAATTCCCTCTGAAAATATCACCATGAAATTTATGACGTAATGGGACAGGAATGGGAAGTAAAATTGAAATGTAATGGACTAAATTATTTTATTATGTGTTAAAATCGATTACCGATGATAAAGGGGTGAAGGCGAACTCAGCGAGAGTAGCTAAACCGGAAGAAATAAATTCTGGGACTTAAAAAAACGTTCCGGTCCTTCCAGACGATTTTTTATCGATAATTCACCGGAAGCAAACAAAGATGCCAATATATGCCCTAGGGAAAATATGAAATGAAGTAAATTTTAGTAGCTATTCGCGAGTGAGTAATGTACCAATTATATATTGTAAAAGTATCATCAAGTTTATAGCCATCAATTAGGGCACATCCGCGATATATACTTCCTAGACAAAATCCGCAATGTTTATGGGAATTGGAAACATATGTGGCTGGTACTCGGGTGGAAGTAATCTGTTTTTAAATTTTTAAATGACATACCAAAGCAGATTGGGGACCTGCTCATCAGCGTGTCCGAACCTTATGGTGTTTTCAGGTGATTCAAACTCTCCCACTGACATCTGAATTACGGATCGAACATATGTCATCAATACCAAATGCTGGGAAATTCTTTGACCGAAACCGAGTCACATAGCTTTTAAACCCATTCACAACTCAACTAATTTCGGAATATTTCAGCCATACACTTGATTCGACTGAAGTTAAGCTTCAGTCTGAGGATGCATATCTCCAATAGAATCCAGATGGCTTAAAGAAATACGAGCATTTACGTTGGAAATAATATATTTTTATAAAATATATTATTTCCAATGTAAAAATATAATTTTTATGATAAATAATAAAATTTTTTTACATTGAAATATGAAATATTCTTAATTTTAGCCAAAAGATATTATTTTACGTTAAATTATGAGAAGTAAAGAGATAACTTCAAGTAGAATAGAGACAAGATATTTGTCGGTAATGGAACTTTCTTCTGATACATCTAAAAAGCTACTCTTAATACTGGAGTTTTCATGGACGCAATCTCAAATAATCATGTGATGATAAGAGAACCATAAAATATCATGTCTACGATATGTACAATATGTATTGTAAACTTTGATAGTCCTTCAAGAAATGAAAAAATGAATCATATGTTAGAACTAGTCGTAACACAGTAAAATTAACTAAATAATGCGTAAAATTGTAAAAATAAAAAAAACAAACATTATCTATTTAAAATGAGAAACGAGTATTCTGTAACCATCCAGTAAAATTTTTATAACGAAATATTACAAAACTATAGACCTCAAAATATTAAAATTTGCCTGAATATATTTTGAGATGAAGTACACAATAACCCTTACACTTTTTTAGAGTTAAGTACTGTAAATAAAAAAGAATTCAATCAATTTTAAGGGGGAGATAACGAGTGATAATCTCATATCAAGCCTTCTTTTTGAATCTTTTAGACATCTAATTATAAGAATGCACAGCTATACAATTCCATTGACCATTTACCTTTCCTAGAAAATGCAGAATAAACTCCGTATGATTAAATATCACCATCGGAGTCCGTAGTTTGTCAACCCATCTTGCGATATCTGAAATGTACCAAACGTAAAAAATACGAAATAAACATCATCGTGGTAAAACAAGTGAAACCTTTGATTTCCACCTGACCATACGAAACTTCCAAAAGAAATCGCGTCTGCAAAACAATAGAACATCGAGTCGTAATAATGGCATTGGAGGAAGCGAGACATTAAAGTACGGGTGTTGAGAGAGAGAGTGTGGGCAACATCTAGAGGTCTTCCGAAGTAATCCCACTCCCTTGATGGACATCCGATACGATTCCCTTGGAAGTGAACCGCGTCGTCGTCCCGAGAACACCGGAAGCAGGGGCCATCACTTCCGGGGCGAATCGAACGGGGACCCCATTTCGACAACCACGCCACCTGCCGCCACTCCCACAAACGCCCCCGCACACAACCCTTTTCTCTGCGTACGTCCATAGAACGACTCGAGAACGACTTCTTCCGTCCAAAAGGATGGAGTCGTGATACGTGCCAGAAATCGCATACGTGAATGATCCCAAGCGTGCAATGCTCAACTGAACGTGTCATGTAAACAACACTTCGGTGATTTCTTTTCTTTTAAAAATTTTTAAAGGTACGGAACAACTGTTTGAAATCCTAGCACGTCTGATTCACTTCCAATGGGAACTAGCACACGAAGTTTTCATCAAAGGAATTGAAGGATACGAAACCTAGAGTATATTACGTCGTATAATTTTTGTCTATTGTAATGAAATGTTTTTGTTATGGTTGATGAAAGTATCGTAGTAATGTATTAATTTAAATAGTCAAATAGCATTTTAACTTTCGTATAAGAAGAAAAAATGAAAATTGATTTATTCTATTAGTTGGCTTCTGGTTTTATATATTCATGATATGACATTTTGAAGATCATAGTAAAATTATTCATTTCTGATTTACAGCTAGTATTAAAAACACTGTTCAACGATGAATGCAGAGATTGAATACTATGGCTTTAATACTCTTTCAATAAAAAAATATAACATTACCTATTTAATAAGTACTTTTTAATATCTATAATTCTACTATTAGTTTACTTATAAACTAAATTAATGAATGGTATAATTAGAATTTGAATAATAACTAATAAACTAAAATTGTATTCACGACATCGGAATATATTTGAGCAAACGAAAATACTTTTTTTATTTATTCTGAAGTATGTTGAGATTAAGGTCTAGAATAGTATCACATTTTCCACTCACTATATGAAAAAGCAATTTCATCATAAATAAACCTATTTCGTCATTTAAAGAATCCAATATAAATTTCAATATAAAATTACCTAATTACCTATACCAGATGAAAAGTTGTAAGTTCTAAACTCTTTTATACGTAAATTCCGTATTATTTGACAAACGTACTGAGAGCGGTGGAGTTCGGCTGCATGTCAACCACAAGAATTCAACGTTAAGAAGCAAAAAAAAGCTTATCAAATTTTCCTACAGTTGAACATGAAAAAGTGAATTTTTTTTTAAGTAACCTCCTGAAGGTATTTCGTGTGCATGAAAGATAAATTATATTCTGGGACAAAAAATATCGGCGAGGCGTTGCTCTCTCTCTCAAAATTTCTTTAAAACCTTTGTCCAGCGTGCTAAAGAAAGTCAAGTCCTGTCCCTTAATCCTTTGTGAATTCATGATTGAACTTTTGCGCTGTAATTTTTGAGGCGATGCCTTTTTACACGGAATTCTGTCGAAGCAACCGTTGGAACGCCAATATAGTACCAAATGTGTTCGATTTGTGTGGAGTCATCAGAGGAAAAGGGGGAAAATGGTGGAAGTATATGTCGTTACTAATTGTATCTCCCAGTTAACACAATAGTGGGCAGGTGATAAAACTTTGGCGGATGGAGGGGAACGATGCGTTTATTTTACGCTGCGTCATTGGTTTGAATTAGAGATAAAAATACGAGAGTTATAATCGAAGAAGAACCGTTTTAGGAATCAAATTTCCAACAGTGATCTATGACTAAGGAAAGGCGTTATGGCTTTACAGAATGAGTTCCTGCGACTTGTTTACGAGCTTAAACAGATGTGAAGGATATAGACACGACTAGGACTCGAACCCAGGTCCTCTGCATACCGTTTAGGTAATAATTCACCAACGCCAACTCACAAGGCATCATCTTAATAGAGTGCAATTGACATATGGTATTATGGTCTAGTTGTTACCATCGCTTTCCACATGAGTGAGGGGCCTGGGTTCGAATCCCAGTAATTTTTTCATTTTTTTTTCAAAATTTGAATAAAGTAACCCGATTAGGCTATCAATTTAATTCACTGAAGACTAATGCATAATCAAGATCAGTAATTATACGATAAAACTCTCAGTACCGCTTCATTAACTGAATTCGATTAAGGTTAAAATGACCTCTGTTTAATAATGATGGTTTTAAAGTCAGCTAATCTCGTATCCCGTACAAGTTTGGGAGATAGATAGACAAATAAGATATACGATTTATTCATACCGTTCATATAAATTCTCGATGTCCTATTTAAATTGAATTCGTATCATAAAATACTACTAATTATTATCTTTAATTCAAGGGTAAAATATAATGTGAAAAAATATATAAGTTCCAGTTCTTGAATGAGGACCTTCTAGTGACTTGGTAGCATTACGGAATTCAGGTGAATACAGCTATTTATTCTCTTTCGAGAATATTCATACAAATATGAGAGACCGGATTTGTGACTTTTTGTAGAGGATTTCGCAAGGGAAAGCAGTGCAACTAAATGGCATTCTGCGATGCCAACTTCTTCTGAGAGTAACTGACGTACAACATTAATGATGCGCATGGAATTAAAAAACAAAGGGAATGTGAAGGGATACCTTAGCTAACCAATGCTTTTTCCTTTGAAATTCCTAAGGGATCGGAAAAATGCCCCTGAGTCGTACAAACCTTTCCCTTTCTCTAAAGAAAGAGAAAGGTTTGTATTTATAAAAATATATATGCATATACATTATAGCTAAATATTATTATATTCTTTATTCCTTATTTTTATTTATTATTATACATAATATATTTTAAGGACTTAGAAGAATAATCAAATTAAATATTAATTAAATATTTTAATTTAATATATTATTTCATTGCCTTAGATATAAAATCTCGAATTTTAATTTAGTTTCTAAAAAGTAATATACCATTGAATTTGACTTATTAGTAGTTAATCAATGAACTAATTTATTTTATATTTAATTATCGAATTTATTTTTATAATTTTGTATTGTTTAATCCATTAGAAATTTTGCTTCATAAACTATAACACATCTACATATTTCGATAAAAGCAGACGGTGAAATGCGAAATTATTACCTGAAAAATATTTGGGAAATTTTGTAAAAAATTTAATACGGTCTATTTTATTTAATTTGTACTATAACAGTTCTATATCCAGTAACTTTTACCAAAAAAAACCTTTAATAAATTCGCGAAATGCGTCATTAACTTATTACCTCACGATCAACGTCACTCTATTCCAAAAGCTATCAGTTGACCCACATCGAAATCAGGTGCGTCCGTATTTCAAAGTCACGAGAAAAGCCCGTTGGTCTGCCCATTTCGGAGCCTCGTGAATTCTATTTTAGATCCGTAGTAGCCGTGAATCGGTGAATCACCGAAACAGATGGCGCCACAGGTGTAATCGATTTCGTACTTTTGGCGCCTTACGAGAACAGCGTTGGCGCCGTCTTGCGGCCAAAGACTGAAGGCGTCTCACGCGACCACTCAGACATTATCGGACAGCGCCATTACGTCGGACCGAAAAATTTGCGGCGAAATTCATTAAATGCGAATAAAAAAATTCACGAAAAAGAGTATTTGTCAAGCCATCGTTTTGCGTTCTGCCATCCTAAACACTCTGCTCGCATAAATTGCCTCGCTTGATAAATAACGGCAGAAGTAAAATGGCCACATTAAGTTTGCTTTGAAAAAACTTACTCGAATTTCCAGTCGTGAAGTTAAGCAGTTGGATTTGAATTCCGTAATATCTCTTGAATATAAATTCGATTTAATTTTTTATTCATTTTATATATTTCTTCTTTTTTATATTGAAGAGATACATCGCATGTTTACATTCAAACTAAAGAATATACAAGTTATTTATGAGATAATGATCTCCCATATTCTGAACTATTCACTCTTTATATAAAAACTTTGAAAAGAAATAAAAAATGCAAATGTGTCTGGGACTCGAACCCAGGTCCCAGGTATTCTCTCTTCACTAAGAAACTTTGAAAAGAAATGAAAAATATAAAAATGACTGGGACTCGAACCCAGGTCCCCCACTATATCATATTATCCCGGAACCTTAGAGATCTGGGTTCGATTCCCAGTCATTCCGCAATTTTCACTCTTCAACCTTTTCATTCAAGTCCCACGAACTAATCACGGAAAGTTATTTTCAGCTTCCTTATTTATCCTCCATTCATGTTTAAACCAAATAAAAGAACAGTTGATTCATCGGGACGTATGCTTCATAAGTACGATTTTTCAGATGACTAACCATAGGTTAGGAAGGAACTCCTCCCCACTAAGTTTGACAAAGTCTGGAATAAGGAAATCCTGCACTTTGGGTGAGGCGCCAACTTTGTACACATTAGGAATTCCAATCTATTTTTGCCGAAAGGGCGAAACCCCCTCTTGAAAAAAAACACCGATCGAATATTTCTGAAGGCAGGAGATCATGGATGACTAATAGCGGGGGTGGGTGCATTCAGCTAGACAGCTCACCTGGGCTGACTCACCGCTCGGCAGGAGTTCTGAGAGCAGGAGAATCTTCCGATAACGGAGGGATCATGCCCTAGGGAAATCACCCCGAACACTATGATGATACGTATTAGTTAAATAACCTCTAATCTTGCGGTTTCTATTTAGGTTAATGCGGATAAATATTTAGGAAACGTGGTTTAGGGTTTAAAACAAGGATTGTGGAAGTGAAAACACCCCCTAAGAGACGGTTCGCCCAAACACGTGTCCCAATAATTTGAATAATTTTTTTCTTGAAATAAATTTCGTTAAGTTTACAACTCGTATAAATTATCATTCCAGATAAACTTCGCCAAAATTTTACACAATACTTTCAGTTTATCTTACTTAATTTTCATCTTTATTGGTTCCTGATTTTCAGCTAATTTCAGATTTCATATTCTGTACTGTCCAGTGCTCAATATACTTTTTGCAAGGTATTTGAAACAATTTATATAAAGATAAGTTTTTTGCTCAAACATTGGTTCATGGTTGAACAAAAGTACAAAAATAATGAAATAGCTTGGACTCGAACCCAGGTCCTCAACTTTATGGAGAAATAAAACTACAATATTGCTCGGAAATTGGGAGATCTGGGTTCGAGTCCCAGTCAAGTCGCTTTATCACTTCTTTACGACCTCAAATGCCAGCCGTATGAACTCATCGCAATAAGTTATATCACTATCCTCTAATACTCACACATAATGATCATCAAATACCTACTGATAATGGAAGTAGATGGTCAGGAGGTGAAGAAGAAGTAATAGCAAAATGAATGATGGACAAATTAAGTAATGCCTTCTTTCGCGAAGAATTCATGTTCAAAGGAATTTTAAATTTGACGGAGTGGGAAGACAGAGTTGCTTGAAGTACCTATAAAATATAAGCTACGATAAAGAGAAAAAACGCTCTGTGATTCGAAACTAACAAATTGAGAAATTGAGTCAATTTTCTTTAGGTACATTTTCAAGCATGAAAGTAGGACGTATTGTAAATGCCTACCTTCAAATTATTTAAAGAAACATCAAAAGGTCAATGTGTTTGACCAAGTGTAAGATATGGATCTAGCTAGATGGAGATTTATATTTTTTTAAATTCTACATTTACGTCGAAGTTATATCCTCCTGCTAGAAGTAAAAATCACATTCCCTTGATATTCTTTAAAAAAATTTCACAAATAAAAGAAACACGATTTTGAAATAAAAATTCATCCAGGATATTTTTACTGAACACGCAGAATTCGTAGTGCTATGAAATATGACGCATAATACTGTATAATATATAAATTCTATTATCTACTCTTTTATTATCTTGATTCTTATTATTATCTCCGCGAATGAGCTTTTATTTTCTTGTCTTCCTTCAGTTTATCTTATCAATCAAATATTATTACTTTTTATTCTCGGTATGTAAGCTATTTTTGTAAATTTTAGACTGAACAAAAATTGGATTAAGGGGAATAAAAATAACTGTACCAAAAGAATTCCCACGTCATGAAAATAAGATTGTATAGAATCGAAAAAAGAAGCTAAAAACCAATATATCTGGGATTCGAACCCAGGTGCCCCACTTTCCGAAAGGTATGAATTCTTGTCTCCATAAAGCTGGGGACCTGGGTTCGAGTCCTGGTAGTCTTGTAATTTTTCACTTATATTTTACCTTCGAATATATTACTAAATATATTCCAACTAAACATAATAATAGTAATTTATTATTTACATAAACGATTTAACGAAAAAAGTTGATGTAAAATTAAAACTCTAAAGTAAAACTATCCAAGGAAAAAAACATTTTTAAACTATCAAAGGAAACAGAACCCTGAAAAATAAACTAGGAAAGACGAACTATAGCACTCCCCCGCTCCTTGTCCAGAGGCTATTCCCTATAGACCTGGTAGATCTAATTTCTCACTCGAGTAGATAAAAAGGGTTCGGCAGGGCCTTTTTCAACACGTGAACAGTATTGTCGTAGACCTAATTTTCGTCCGACAAAAAGGAGATGGAAATATTGGAAGGGAATGAGACAATGAGAAATGGCCGAAAGTCGAGCGATGGGGGTCGTGTGAGACACGTTGGTGGTGGGGTAGGCGACTGTCTGCCGCCACTAGCGAACACACACACACCCTTTCTCTCCCCAATGAAATGGCAATTTCGCCCAGACGTGAGGATTTTTATAATTCACCTCCGCATCAAAGATTTCGCTTGGATATGCTCTAGTGGGAGGTTTTTCTCTCTAATTTCTGCGGTCTTTAGATAATTTGAATTTGCGTCTACCCGTAACAGTGTGGTTTTATCTTTAGTAGACATTTCGTCTATAGAATTTCGGAGTAAGGTTCGCGAAAGAAAATCTATACGTCGAAAGTTTACAGAGAAATGAGTCTTAAAAATATTACCTCCTTCAGATTCTTGAACTTTGAATTTTACGCTTTATGATTATTTGTGATTTTTTAGTGTTCAAAAGTTAATTTATGTCAAACTGAAACCCTTCATCGTAAATTGATTATTTTATTTTATTTATCAATTAAAAGAAACATTTCACTTAGAAAAAATTATAATTTGTTATATTAGACGTTCATTATTGATTTAAATGAAATTCTATATATATCTAAGGTGCTTCTGCCATCGATTTCAAATAATTTGATTCTAACACAATAGTTTTACTTCCTTTTCTAAATAATATAGATCAATTTCACTTATAAAATAATTATTACTGAATAATCATAAAATTTTCTATTTTACGTGCATATTCTCGCTCTGATAATGATTACATTTAGAATCGAATTTAGTCACATGATATCATATAATACCCCTTGACTAATTGAAGACAAACAAATATATGGTTGCAAAAGACTGGCTTCTTCTACATTTTAATTTCAATAATGAAATAAAATGCATAAATAAATGATCATTCTTTTTGTACATTATTATTTCTCATAATCTCTCATTGTTGATTTTATTGTTATTATATAATTATTGTTATACTGTCTCTCATTATTATTATTTTGTTTGTTAATCGTCAGCTGTGTTTAGTTAAGGGCTATATGTAGATATATTATTAATAAACAAATAACTCTCTGGGCAAAGAGCAAAACGAAAGCCGTATACTTTTCGGGTTCAACTCAGAATGGGCTAACTTTTCCCCATTCATCTTTTCCCAACTGTTTTTTTTTTCGTCCGTTCCAGTTTCTCCCACTCACGGATGAACGGAAGAGCAGAGAAGCCTTTCCCGTGTCCACTGGAATGGTCACTCACGTGAATGGAACACTCCGTGCGTAGGTCACTCGCCGTGTCACGCGTAAAGACCTATAAATTGAGTTCACTTTTCACGTCCTCCACGATACCCATCCACTTCCTTTCTCGAATCCTATTCAATTTTAGAGAGAAAAAATAGAAGGTTCGCCGAAGCAGAAGGTACCGATCTTATTATAGTTGGATATTTCTGGAACGAAAGAAATATCGAAGTTATAGTAAGTTCACTTATTTGAACGTCTAAATAATTTCTTCGCGAATGATTCCGATGTAAAAAATCTTCATTCCTTTAAATAAGGAAGGTTTCCCTATAGTTGGGATTGAGTTACGTTTTCAGTTGAAGAATAACGATTTGATTTTGTACGAGTTAGTTTATTATAATTCTGCCTTGGTTGAAATTTGCTTTCTTTTACTACGCATCTGTTTCTGAATTTATACAAGTAAAATATATAACTCTTCCTATATTTATTTAATACTGATTATGACATTACAATGAGTATAATGGATAATGAATTACCTTAATTTAAATAATAACAGATTATGATCACTAGTAATTTATATAAGGATGGATTATTTAAGAAAACAACTCTGATGATTAATCGTTATGAAAATGAGACGAGAATGGTTTGAACTAGTTAATTCTTGCATAATCATGGGAAATATTCGCTGAAGTGAACAAAGAAACATTGGAGAAGAACAACTATGTGCATAAAGTCTACCAAAAAGAAAAACATTTCATTCTAATTTATTTCCTTTATCAAAACACTGAACATTACGAGAAGAAAGAAAATGAAACATTAAATAGATATGACACACAAACGTTTCTTCTAACTTTTGAATTATACTCATTTCATAATTCAGCAAGGGATATATTCCTACACATATATTATTCTTCATACATTACTTTCGGAAATCAAAATAATATAAATACACAACTGAGCTACGAAACGAAAAAAAAATCAAATTTATCTTCCTCCACTTCAAAATTTGTACACGTATAAAAGTTCCAAACATTTTCGTCTCCCATTCTCAAGATAAATGAATATTTTATTCATAAATTTCCTTAAAAATATCTCCGTATTAATTTCATTTGTTGCCCAATTTTTCACGCTCGATTTCACCCACGATCTTTGAAGAAATTCCCTCGACAAAAAAGTCTCTTAAGAAAATCCCGTTGATTTACGAACCTAAACATTTCCTTACAGATGAATTTTCAAATCGGGAAAATTCCGAAGAAAATATGGGGCGTGTATTTCTAGGAAACCGAGACGAGGTACGAACTTCATTAAGTTTTAATACACGGAATTCCAGCGAGGAAAACCTTCTAAAACGGAGCGATTGGAATTTTCATTTTCGCGAAGGAATAGCCACTGATTCGCATACGGATCGATGAAGTTGAAATATTCACGCAATCACAAAGCAATCGGAAGTAAATTATTCGTCCTCTCCCCTTAATCAATGCGTATTTGACAGAACCACGAGTTCGGAATAAATTCTGTTCCGTGTCATTAAAAGCGAAACACTTTTGGCCGATCGGAATTTAATATTGGAAACCGGAGGCTTTCCTTTCATGCTTAAATGGGTTTTAATTGTAACGTTGCGATGCTGTTACGACCAATTTGCTTTTCGGCTGTGCTTTGAATGGATTCTGATTTTGTCATACCTTGCCATTGATACGTACGTAGAGATGTTACGTAAAGTTAGCGTGAATCTCGTGATAGGAAATCGCATGCTACGTTCCAATTATAGCGCTTCCATATTAGCTTTGACTATTTTTACACGATGACAATTGGAGTCTATCGATTTATTACTTGCTAAATCGTGAATTGACGAATTGTCAGATTGGAATTCCTTACTCGAAGGCAATAATTCCACTCTAATCTACTAAACGTTATGGGTACAGTTCATCATACTCACTTCCGTTAAAGCATTCCACTTAATTTGAAGATACAAGATGAAGTAATGAGTAATCTAAAATCGATTAAATTCTTATATATAGTTTTTTAAAAACTAATCAAATTATGTTTTAAAATCTAGGTTATGAGAATTAAATTTTGTACAATTTGCCAACAAAAATTATTACCAGAAAATTGTTTGCTTTCTTATATTTCCCTGAATTTTTTTTCCCAAAACATTACTTTTAAGAAATAAGCTTCCCAACTATAAGTTTTAACTATAGTTTTCATGACCCTCTCTTACATAACTAGAAAATTAGAGAGACAGCAGATATAACAAAATAAAACCTTAGTATACTAAAAATCCTAAATATAATCTAAGAATTCTTAGTCACAATTATCTTCATCAAAACAAAACTTCTTTTTCATAGTTTAAAGATTAATTTCCATGAAATAATTTTTTTTATTGAGAAAACGTTGACCCCAATAAATAATTCAATCTTAAACCCATCAAATATGTTATATCTATTTTTTAGAATGAATGGTGGAAACTAAGAAATTTTTACGTCTGTAATAGTGCAGGGAATATAATAAACTAAAAATTTGATTTTTTCATATAAGACAATAAATCAACTAACGAGTTTAACTGAACTATTCAAATTAATGTATAAAATAAAGGAATCGAAAAGAAATATACATGAATTTTTACTGATTTCTCTCCCTTGAACTATTAATAAATAAAGAATCATTGGTCCATTAATAGTTTGATCTCAATGCAAGATATATAAGCGAATGTTACTTAATTATCTTGGGATCATAACAAAGGTTTATCTTACTGAATGTCTCCTAATTATAAGATACGAATAAAATCCTTGAGCAAAAACCACTAAATACAGTAAACTTCTCATTGGAACTGTAAGACCTCACAGCCTCCGGTACAACTCAATGCAAAATTAGAATATTCATCTCTAGATATTCGGTCCAACTAAGAGAGGATGCCCGTTTAGGAGGTAGAATGGAGCTTCTGAGTTGCGTGCGGATGCTACTTCCTTCTCCCCACCCCACGACACCTCCTTCGCAGGTAATGAAATTGCTTTCGTGGTCATGGAGACGGGGAGGATGTTTGGAGGGTGGCACGCTCCTCCTATGCAACGCACGATGCAGGAAAATCAACAAAAACATCCCCACCGCTTTGACGAAGCTATTTCATCAAAACCCCTGCATCTGGTGGGCTAGAAACAGAACTAACCGTCAGAAAATATTACTCAAAATTCCTTCTCGGCTTAGCTTTGGTCTAACTTTAAAGTATCTGTGACTGAAAGGTAGGCTTTAGACCTGTAATTAGTATCATTCATGCTTAATTAATTCTGAAACATCCAAGAAAGATCTTACTGAAATATAAATTGACGAAGAAAAATTAATAGTTATAGATATGAATAAAAAAATGATGCACTGATTAATAACTTAGCCTAAAAGCAAAGCGGTTCCTTACGTTAATTTCTAAAAACTAAGTACTTCAAAAATATTATCTATACCACCTTGGAACATCTAGTAATGATACCTCTAACAGAAGAAGAAATCTATGGAAATAATCACTGAGAAAATAGAATCATATTTTCGGGAAATAAAACTCGTAACTTTGGTCGAATTATTACGAATATTTCCCTAGAAATACTTGAGCTAAATTACAAAGACGATGTGGAATGAGGAATTTTAGAAGACCCTTACGATATACTATAACGGAAGGATAGATTTAATACTTAGCAAGAAAAAGCGATTCACGAGCTTTTCGCAAAGTTAAACAGAAGTGAAAATAGCTTTGCTGTTTGACTTCGTTACTACATACTTTGAATATCCACTCACAAGATAATTCCCTGAGCTTACGTGTGTAAGTATTATTGGTATCTGACCACACTATCCATACTAAACTCTTATAATAATAATAACTATAATCCTCGTCTTCATTAGATGCTTCAAATTGGGATCATAAAGTATCCCCTTACACCCAACCCAAAACTCGTACACACTACGTACTACACACAATGAAAAAAAATCGCTCTCAAATCAGCAAAGAGAGAGAGAGCACGGCCGTGATGTGAGCACGAGTTAGTCATTTCCCCGCTCAACATCTCATTGATCAGCTCCATTAAAAAAAATCCTATCTTCATTGAAGTGCACGACCTTTACGAAAAAGGATGCTTCCATCTAATATTAACTTTTAGGACGCACGCACCGACTCAGAATCCTTCTGTGACTCACTCCCCTTGTCCACGCCTTGTTATTGAAAAGAGATTCCCATCCCAATCCACCTTCCGTGCCTAGCACGCCTCGCACCATCAAACAACTCGTCCCCTTTCCTCTCCATTACGTCCCTTACATTGTTGCCCTCTGATTACGCGTTGAATGGCCGACTCAGATCCCAAGAGGAAATGGGGATCTGCTTTAAGCTCCTTAAACCGTCCCTCGCAAAAATGAAGGAGAGTAATGAATTAGGGCGCGAGATTAGCCTCTATGTCTATTACCCCGATGATGGGGGTGTAAAAGAATTTTTCCATCGAGCGTTGAAGTCACTGAAGTTGCCGAAGTTCCGTATCTTTTCGCGAACCGTTCTGTTGATACTCTCGCGAGGTGAATGTGATGTTTTCTCTCGAAAGATGAGTGAGAGGAAAGTTTTATGTACCCTTTTCAGTATGAATTTTCCCATCCGTATATTATAATGATGCTTGTGATGAGTGGGTGTATGTTTTTCCCAACCTCTAAAATCCCCTGTATCATTTTACCTCATCACTTTACGACCCTGTAATCTTTCTCGTCTATATTTCTTACACGAACTAATAAAACTTCTATTTACAAATACTCACTAAAGCGTATTTGCTGCCCATTTCTATGAATATTTCGATTTAAGAATGACGTATTTGTGAATGAATACTTTCGCTTGAGAAATTTCGCTGCAAAACTTTTCTGCTGCTTAAAAATTTACCGAAAGAAGACATTGAAATAATATCGAATAAGAAACTGCATTCACCAAGATAATTATTTTATGGTAGAATAAAGGCTACTTTTTATAATTTAGTAACTATATTTACCGAACATCTAAGAACTTTACCACCCAATTCGTTTAATTCTATGAATATTACCAATGTTCACGGAATTATGTATAAGTTTTTCAACTGTTAAACTTTGCTAGAAAATAATAGTTAGTATAATATTTATTTGAAGTCATTATAGGGAAGATGAAAATCTTAGTTTGAGAGGAAAGTTTTGAGAGAAAATTGCACACTAATAGTTTAGGATTGGTTGTCATTATTTTTTATCCTGATTAATTATTACATGTGTAGATAATAATAATTAAATAAATAATAAACATTGACCTCATTTTCATACAAAAGGAAAGAGTATGGTTCAGTATAACTACCAAAACCTTCAAAGACCTTCAAAAGATTTCAAAGACCTTCAAATAACTTATGTTAAAACGTGATTGGCCTAACGTAATATTTCACTCAAAATCCAAGGACGAAAGTTTTAAATGGCCATGATGGCAATTATGAACCAATATGAATCATTTAGCTGACATTACACTATACTAGGAGGAAGAATCCTATGTTTAGAGAGTTAAGGAAAGATCATTACACACAGGCGTATCTAATAGAGATTAATGAAAGCAAAGGATCGTATCTCCGTATACTTTATCAAGCCTATAGAAGAACACCTTTCGATGAAGGCAATATTTGAAAGAAGTAAAATTTTACGATGAAAAGGAGGTATGAGAAAATAAATAACGGGTCGAAACATCTCTTAAGAATTAACCAAAGAAAAAAAAAACACCTAAAATATTTCGAGGAAGATATTAATTTGGCCTCCTCCTTGAAGAAACTTGAAAAATTAATCTTTCCTTGATTCCCTTCGTCAGATGCCTCCGTAATGAGAATTCACTGATGGACTTCCTACATTCCCTCCCTAATTATTCTTTTATTAACGTCTAGAGTGCAGTAGCTGTTTGATTGATATTAAGGGGAAAACGAGTAATAATCTGCCATGTTTAAAGGAGAAGATTGTCCCGAGGAAGCCCGTTTTCTAATTAGGGAAAGAATGTTTTTCAAGAAGCGTTTCCTTGAGATATTTTCTCTATACAACGTTTTATAAAAGATACGTAAATAGCAATAATTATATTCCGTTAGGATTTAATCAGAATTATACCTCTACATATTCTTACGTACGTCATTAATATACTCTAATAGACTCTTTTCCTGGTGTTATTTAGAGTTTAATAATCTCAATTGTCCATTGGTATAGAATATATAACAAAGAGAGACAGATATGCATCTCTGCTTCTTATTGTATCGATTTTATTACAACTAAATTCCATGCGACAACTGCAAAAACTTGCGTTTATTAGATAACTTTTCCTTAAGAGATATGAGCAATATTATGTAACATAATTTCATTGTGAAGTACTTGTATAACCTTATTCTAGTTATAGCTTTCGTGATTATGGCGTGATAACGAAAGAAAACCAACGCTATCTCATCCTTTCTATTTCTTAGAAAGTCTAACTTTTGTCCAAAATATTTCGCGAGAGTATTGAAAAATCTCATCTTAAAATCGTTCTCTATACTGAAATAATGAACAAGAAATTTCTTTTAAATCTAATTCATAAAAATTCAATTGGAATGAAAGGGTATCTCAGAGTCGCATTTACATCAAAATTTAAAACAAATTCACTGTTCTCTGAATTTAATCTCTCAATAAAACTAGTTTTACTTCGGAATATGTTTATACTACACCATCAAGAATTACTTTAGTTGATTCGGAAAAATGAATCATTTAGTTAAATAGCTGTTAACGTAAAATCAACGAAATAACTTCAACTCACGAAATTCTACAAAAATGTATATTTTCACGATTTCACGAGAAGGAATCATTACACGCCTGTAAGATTTGACTAGCAGTTAAAATTTAATATTCACCAACTTAAAGAAGACTGAAGAGAAAAGCAAGTATTTTATATTAATAAGAATGTACTTAAAATCCAAGAGCAAGGAATTTTAATAAAAACCAAGATGTGTAAAGTTAAAAGCGAGCATTTTAAATCAAATGCAAAATATTTTTAATCGCAATCCAAGAAATAGTAAGAAATTATTGTTTTAAATTATAAAAGGAGACATTAAAATTTTATCATCTATCAACAAAGGAAATTATTCCTACATAATAAAAATAAGTATCGGTTAATCATTCAATAGATCTATCCCTTAAAGAATGTATATACACATCACATCCAAGAACACAAAACCCAGACATAAAAACACGAACAGACAAACTTGACCCACAACTAGACCAACAAAAACCTCAAAAACCAACGGAAAACTTTCAAGGCCAATAACAACACATCCTCCACAAAATAAAATATTTCATAAATATAAAATAATTTCAAGGTCTTCCACGAAATTCTGACATTGAACCGATTCATTCGTATGCCCCAAAAGCCGAAGTATGATTTAAAAACACTTAGATAAAGCTAACCTCCTCTTCGGAAGGCCAAGGCCAACCTCCGTCGGCACCCATATGTCCCACACACTTAAGGTGCGGGCGATGGCATCCAAGGGCGCGGCAATTAGTCGAGACTGCCACCACCCGACAATTCCGACACCCACCCACGCGGCACTCTATGCGGGCCAGATAGCTCTCTTCCCGTTTCCTGACAGATGTCCCCGAAGGTATATGTAAGGGCTTCACGCCAATTTGCATTCACGCAGACCGGAAACGATGGATTAAAAACACCCATTCTGTAGTTATGCGCCCGATTACGGAGGAATCCAGGCGACGCGCTCTGTCGATTACCGCGATCTTATCTGTCCCATTGTGAGCGGGGCTCGTGGTCGATGACGGCTTCGGTGAAACACCTTTACACTCGCCTAATAGATTTCACGCTTATTATCCCGTGCATTGTGGTTTTTGGGACTTGCATAGGACAAGGGTACGAACAAGAGGTCTATTTAGTGGATGCCGGATGAGCTTTTTACGGATCTAGAAATCGTGTAGGATATAGAATCGTAAAGGTGAACCTTGCTAGTAGTGCGGTCACTTAACATGTCCATGTACGGAAATCAGTATAAAAAAGTTTTGACAACTTATTCTTTGAGATTTCTAGAGTGCTTGAAGTATGGACTTATTATAAGTAAAAAAAATTTAAATTTTATTATTTTACTGATTTTTACATCTAGAAACATCCTTTACACGAGGAAGCCTGCTAGAAGATCATAAATTAATGGAATTTATATCCCGACAATAAACAACAATTATGAATCTAATCAAGAAAACATTGAAATTAAAAAATTAAATCAATAAGATATTATAACAATTTCCAGGATTGTGGTAAGTGTAAAAGTATTCTTATATGTTCGTTGTCCATTACGGAGGACGACCATAGAGCTAAAGCCGAATTATTTTATCAGATTCTATTAATTAAAAGGTAAAAATTACTAAAGATGTTAATTTTTCATTGGTAATAAAAGTCTATGATCGATGAATGCTTGTTAGTCCGAATTTGATGATTATATAAATTCTAGAAAATTATTAATGATAGGACGTATTTCGCAGGAAATTTATTTTCACGATACCTTGCATCAGAATAATTATAAGTAAGTTTCTCGAGTAAGATAAAAAGAAAACTTCAATATCCTATTAATTTAATTTTTAATGAATAAAATTAATCTTCCATTCAGCAAGTTAATCGCACCATCCAAAGAATCCAAAACTTTCGGAATAATAAAACTTTAACTATGATTTAAATAAAGCTAAATTATAAGAATGATGGAATGAAAGTAACTTAAAAGTATAGTAAAAAATTTTTGAATTTCCTTTTTTGCAAGAACGTAAGAATTGCTTTCAGAGATACTTAAAGAAACATTTCCAATGAAAATATTACTTTTACTTCAAATTTATATAACTCAAAAGTTATTCACGCACAAAATATCACCTAACAATACTACTGATTTCAGCAAAGGCTGCTTTAACGGTCAGCGGTCAACTTCTTTACAAACTTTTCAAAAAAGAATCAGTTAGAAACATATGGGAAAATTGGACCATTTCAATCGGATGAAAAATTCCTAATCTGAGACTTTTAGCACCGTTCCGTTAAGTACCCATCACGCTTCGCTACCTCCCCAATCCGTGAATGCGAATTACGTTTATCTAACACCGAGATCAGTTTCTTTCGGACAGTACGTCTATAACACAATCAAACTCTTGGAATCTCTCACGAACGACGACTTCCAAATCGATTCAAAATGACCACATCTGTTTCCATTCTTACCTTCAGACACTCGAATTCCTTTGTTGGCACTTCTCGAAGGCCCGTTTCGATGCTGGAAGCTACTCATTCCCGACCCGCATCTATAGCAAGCATCGATAGCGGCATTCATTGACTCCGTTCCCACCAGATTCACTGCGAATAACGCCACTCTACTTCACGAAACGAATGCTTCTTGAGTAAACGCTCTGATGCGGGAATATTAACCATAAAGATGTTATGAGTGTAGCAGAATAACTTTATTGGCCTAACATAGGAAATGCTGAAGGGTAATTTACATCGGTTCGATGATTTTCAATGCTAAGAACTGCCCCGAGAGATAATATCGCATTTATGCCCGAGGAAACATCTTTTTAAATATTTCTGTTTTTCCCTCCTCCTTTAGAGGGGTTTCAACAAGGATTGTGCTGAAAGTACCTAATGCGATGGAAATGTATAACGTACTATTATAATCGATATTGAATACGAATTCATCATGACATCTTTACAATATAACGATGTATCGATATATGTTTTATATAATACAATATATACACGCCTCGATCTATAACTATATGTAAATACAAAAACACAATTTTCTCATTTATATGCTAAATGCAAGGTACATTTAGGTACAGTACCCCAACCAAACATTTAAATACCTCTTTATTTTATTAAATAATTATAAATAGCTTCGCCCAGCATAGCTTAGCATATGCCCAGCACTAGCTGGGCATATGCTAAGCTATGCACAATACTTAAATCAGTTTTTCTAAGAAATACGCATTGAGTTGTAATCCAAAACCTCTGCTTGTAAGTGTAAGAAAGAAATACGATTAGAATTTTCAAATTTTTAATTTACCGAAAATTAATAATAAGAATTATCGAGTTCTATCAATAAGGTGTGGAAATGTATCAAAAATCCCTCATAAAATTTATGAATTTCGACATTTCAGAAATTCTAATATATCTCTGCCAGAAATACATTACACCCCTTAAATATAAAATTAGTTATGCAGATACACAGACATAATCTGAATACGTATAACAGTTATTCAACCTATGTAGGAACTCAATAACTCAATAGCAACCATAATAACAGATCCAGCATGCCGGTACGTGTTTATTTATGAAACCCCTTCCAAATAGCAATAGATGTATAACAAGACTTGAGATACGTCAGCGCTATATCGTTAGAGAAGAAATCGGAGAAAAATAAACAGCAGAATGTCGATTGCGCTCTCTTACACATAATCATGCGGGTTCTCTTACTTCCCTCATGGAATCCTCAGCACTCACTCTGAGAGTGAAGGTAGGAATCGTTCTTGCTAATCCACGGGAGGTGAGATACGTAGGAATTATGTGGGTACACACACTTTCCCCTTCTATAAACCAATTCAATGACTCCCTCATTTTCCACCTTTACGATGCGGGCTTACGACTTAAGCATCCCACTGCGACCGATTCTTTTCAATGACGAAAATGGATTCTCGATCTCATTGCCATGGCCACAGGAGATATAGGCCCCGGGGGCGTATGAGAGGGGCCTTCTGTCGACCCAATTACCAACATATTACATGCGTCTAGCTTTTGAGGACAATTTTTGATCTATATATCCAGTGCATGTTGATACGAGAGAAATACAACGAATATTTTCGTCATATTATTACGTACTGAAGTGATTCGAAGTAATTAATATTCGAGTAATCTGTAATTATATGCCTTAATAATTATGTATTTATATTATAATGATTTGCTTTAAACATAAGTAAGACTTTAGTTTTAAGCAAGGATGAATAATGAGTTTTTTGGAGTGTTATCCATAATGTATTCGAAGCATAGTTTCAGTGGACACATTAAGTTATAAGCTATAGTATAATTATTCGCATGATAATGAACACAAAAAATTCAAGTATTCTCGATAAACGATTATCCCTAATTATTGCAGTAATTATAATAATCATTTATAAAAATTTATAACGAATACCCTAGTGTCTCTATATTTAATCACGCTGATATTGAAATTACGCATTCAACTCAAATTCTGGGAAAAGCCCTGACATTCAAAAAGGGGTACTTAACTCACATGGTGAGTTAACATAAACGAAACACTTATTAAAATATAGTTAAAGGTAAATAAAAAATGAAATAAAATACCTTTTTTGAATGCCACAATTTTTCATTACTGCTTTTTGGGTACCGATCCGATTGATGGCCCTTCTACGAAATGTCAAATGAGAGGCGGTCTAGTTTCCCGACTCTAAACACTTCTTGCAAACTCGTAAATTCTTCCGTAGCATCACCCTGATGAAATACCTAATCGAAAAAGTATTACATCATTAAAATACCAGGAGTAAACTTACATTCAAAGGTTAATTAAATTCTTTTAGTAATTTAAGATTAAAAATACGTAGAATATTTCAAATTTATCGATCAAAAAATGTTTTCGAATCATTGAATCGTGGGCTATAACCTCACTTAAAAATGGTCGAAAATTCTATCACCTAGTCAAATTAGCAAATAAAAAATACACCTAATTTTTATGTGTATGACCTACATATACGTACTGTAGTATATTTTAACCATTACGTACTAATAAATAAAAGGAATAATAGTCATAGCAACGTAAAAATATATTTTTCCTAAAAAATGAATACGTGGGACTGTAATTGGACATTCAAACCGTGGAACTGTCTCTGGATCACTAGTGAGTCTAAAAAGAATAAGTCAGTAAATGAGTGTAATTAACTGTCTAAATTTTATCCTTTCGTTTCATTAATCCAGTACAATCGATATTTTTATACACAAAATTTTATTAAAACAAAAGTATTGAATAATAACCATAAAGGGAATATTCCAAGCAAAATCTAAACTTACATCCGTAAGCATAATACCACTACAAGTTACGGTATTAATGTTCATTATCAAATGCTTAAGTCAAACGAATTCACTCTAACACTCTACCATAGGATTTCACGAATCGTCAAAATAGCAACCGATCATCGCCGCAAAATTCCGAAATACCTCTCCACATTTGCGTGCGATAAGAAAGTTAGATTCGAGACGGAAACTGATTATGCGTCTTAAAAGTGTAAGGGTCGGTTTCCATGCTTTCTTCCATTAAAATCCTCAGATTATCGTGTCTGGTTTCGTAGCGATGAAAAAAACGAGTTCCTAGCGGTTTCCCACACGACAGACCCTTGAAGATTCTTAACAGGGTTAAGTGTGATTTAAATACTGTTCTTTAGGTTGACAAATTTGATGCTGTGTTTGATATTCGACCCGAAAAACTACTGTGGATAACTCTAGACACCCATTCATTCATTTTGGAGAGTTATGTTTAATGGGGTGTCGTATATAACCAAAAACACGCTGTCATTCCGATGAAATGTCAGATTTTGATACGTTGTTACAAAATGTATGACAAATTGTCCTAAAAGATAATGAAGTAAATTAGTTAGTAAACAAAAGGCTTAAAATTTTTCCTTGACGACATCGATCCATATCAATGACTACGTTATCAAACGCATGAAATAAATAAAAGATCAAGTCCATTGTTTATTTGTTGATATTAACTACAGTTGTTGGGGAAATCATTTGCGATAAGATTAAGTAATCATAGCTTATGTTATAAATGTTAATAAGGTAATAAAAGACGTATATAAAAATTGAAAAAAAACGTAAATATTTTTAGTATAATATTCTATACTCTTAATAATTATCAGTAAATTTTTAAAAGTTCCGAATGAGAACAAAATCAATTCTACTGTAAAGACGTGTATGCAAAAAAAGTTGCCAAAAACAATGAATCGTGAAGTCCCAGTTTCGTGGTTACCTTTTCTCAGAAATCTCACAGTATAAGTAATGAAACCCGAGCCTTTTTTGCCAAAATTAAACAGTACCTCCCGTAATGCATACCGCATTCGTGTCCATCATCATTTCGGGCAAAGGATACACTTTCTTTCCCGCTGAGTTTACATTATGACCTCGTTCCTTGTAACAATATGACAACCAACGTATGGCACACCTTCATTCAGAGTTTAATTATTTGAAAGGAACGACTGCATGTCTTAACCTTTCTATATCTCTATGTTAAGGAATTTCATGAACTATAGAAGGTTAGATTTGTATCGAGGAAAAAAATTCTTGAACAAGAGTCTGATAAATAATGCCTAAAAATATTAATAAATTTATTAAAAACTTATATATAAACCTCTCACACCAAGTATAATAATTTAAGAGTATAATGTTATATAGATATTTAGTTAGTGAATATTTTCGTTAGTTGTTATACCCATAGAAATGAATAATTAGTTATTTGCACCACTTATCATGTAAATATTAATTTTATAATGATCGGTAAATACTAATAATAAAATAAATACTGTATAAATTTAAAAATGGTTTGAATTTTGGAATATCATATCTACATTTCATAGACGTAATTACGTAAAAATTCTTTCGTATTTATAATTTACGTGTATGTATATACACATAAATATAACTAGAATTTAGTTCTACATTGTATAAAATATATAAACTATCAAAATTCTACTATAACAGTTACGCATCTACACCCCATGATTATCAAGATAAATAATCAATATATAATATAGAGTATAAAATATTACAGTATAGTGAAGTTAACATTTGTTGAAAAAATTAACCTAAAAACTGTATATACCCTATAAGGTACGCTACACTACATAACTACAATATCTGTTACAATTCAAACACACGTCTTCACTCCTTAACGGCTCCGAACCAATTTCGAATCGGGTCAACGACAATTCGGTACCGCGAAATTTCTGCAGACGCTCCCTTAAAGAGAGGAGCCCAAACCAAAGCCAAGTACCATTTCCAAACTATATAAACACACATCGATGCGAACAAAAGATGTTGAAAATCACAGCATCCGTTGGAGAATCATCTCGCGTGTTATAGAGAGTTATACAATCTCTCGTAAGTGTTTCTTTATTTTTTAAAAGGGAATTGTGCGGGATAGTGCTTTTATCTGGAGAAAGAGAAACACCACAATCATCTTGCTTATCCATACAGTCCACTTTGGAAAGAATGGGAAGGAGTGGCCGGTTATGAGTGATATGAAAATATTTGAAGATGGATTCTCTCTCAGAGATTGAATGTCCCCATCGCAGTTAGGGTCGGAAGTGGACACAGAAGGGACACTTCACGGAGTGCTGGACCCACAGCTTCTTCCGCGGAACGCTTGAGTGTGTCCGTGGAAAAAAAGAGAACGCCAACCACTTAGTGAAGGGGTTGCCCGCACCACTTGAGGGCAAACAATGAGGGCATCTTACGCGGAATCGTATATGGCTATTGATGCTACTGGAGTCCCCGTTCAACACGTGGGTTCTTTGGAGAAAGTTGACGCTAGGGATACGGTAATGGGTTTCGAATCGTTTGATACGCAGGTATGAATGTGAACTAGGGTAATGTATTCTTATGTATAATTTATTTTTATTCAATTTCGCCCTTAATAAAGACTTTATTATTATCATCATTTATTTTTCGTAGCGTACCGATACATGCTACCCGTTGTTATCATCCACTATTAACCTTAATTATTGTATTATTATTATATTTGAAAAAAATCATAACTAATTTCTTTGGAAATCTCGTGTATCTTATTATCGCTATTTTTTTATTATTATAATTCTCCTTTTATTCATAAAATATAAGATCACATGCACAAATATGGAGTGTTAGCATTTTATATGTAAAAATGTGAAATATTAGTGAGAAAGGAAAGTTGAAAATCTTCACGGACGTGAAATCTTAAAAATAAAAAATATATATAATCTTCCGCTTTTGTTACTGCTTTTTGATTATTTAAGGAATAAATATTAAGACTAACAATTTACTACCTTCATTTCACTTGTTTTCGATGTCATTATTAAATAATTCCTTCATTAATTATAGAGAGATGCAACAAGGCATACTTTATTAATGATTCTTACGAAAAAAAGTCATTCACAAAGAAAAGAAATCCTTGAACTATATTTTATGTAAAATAGTGGGCCTGTGTATAAACTTTGGGCTTAAAGCTAAAATATTTCGATGAACAATAATGCATAATAAGAAAATCACACCTTATTATCGCAACAAAAATTTAATAAATTCTAATAAATAAAATTTGAAGTAACAAACACAGCCGCAGCTCCAAGCTCTAAAAAATTTATTTAATTCCATTAAATGAATATTATCATCCAACGTATACATTAAGATTCAGTTTGTTAGTCTAATTCATGGGAGTATACAAGGATTTCTCTTGGAAAAATTTTAGTCCACAAACAACTGAGAATATACCCCTTGGAATTATAAAATAATAAATTCTTAGGATAGTTATACACCTTTCAAAATTATTAACTTACTTACACATATAATTTATAATATCACATTTAATCCCAATGCCGAAAAAGCATTCCTCCCAATCATACACACCCACTCCAGTTCCTTCCCACACCGCATCACCGCCCTTCCATCTCAATCACATCAATCCAGCCACTATCCGGATTCTTCACCGTCATCGGAAGAATTCGTTTTTTCCTTTAATATTTACTGCCTCCCACCGGAGAATATGGGAAACCCATAAAGACCTTCATCATCGCTACAACCTCTCGATATTACGTCCCCTTCCAATGTACCCGACGACCTTAACCGTCCATCTTTCGGATCCATTCTTCCCTCCAACCCACGCCATTCTTCTCCTATCTTATTTTGGATAATCGTACTTTACAAGTCTTCCCTAAATCCTAACGGAGAAGAGAATTTAGATGGTATCCAAGTGGTGCTCCCTTTCTCTAATCGTTCGATTTAAGGTTTAAGATAAAGTCTCGTCTTAATTTGTAAAGTTAATTCGATTTAATTCACTTCTTGGAATTCCCTTGTGGTTAATCCCGAATAATATTGTTTTATTGTAATAAATTGGATCAATATACCTTTATGGGATACACATAACCATCTTCTATAAATAGAAATTCAAACGAAATAAATAAACCAAAACTATCAGCAAAAAACTAATTTTTATGAAAAAGAGTGACATTTACATCATGACCGGGACTCGAACCCAGGTCCTCCACTTTCCGCCAAATCATTTGCCACTTGATAAATTCCAAAAACAATAACAAAATAAAATCATAAAGAGTATATTTTTAAAGTATTACACTCTGTTCTTCAGAATATCCTTCCAAGAAGTTAGAACGAGTATGACAATATGAAAAAGCTTGAAAGAGTTGGATATGAAGCCGGTCTTCCAGCTTCTATTCGTTTGATATTACCGTTAATTTATACTACGTAAAGCCCATATAGCTTCAGCATATTATAAACTTAAAAATTATCAAATCCTCAAATAATAAAGTAAATTTTCTGTTCTTTTTAAAAGTATTAGGTGTGGAAAACAGTAAGATTTAAAACAAGATAATAATAATGTCGTGGCAGACTACTTCTTTGGCTTGGTACAATTCGAGTTCACATTTTTCCCTCTACACTCTCTAGAACATAGAAAGCATTCCTTTTGGAATGTGACATGTTCAGCGTTATAAAAGCGTAATGCATTTTGTAAAATCCAAGGTTGTCTATCAAACCAAAGGTTATTAGATTAAAGCTTACTCACGCGCCGAGAACAAAGCAATGCTAATGCAGTGCATGTAACCTTTAGTCAACGCCCTAAAACCAAAGGACGTTTTTCTCATCGAAATATTTGCGCCAACAGAAAGATATAAAAAGTGTATCGTGGACATGACATAGCCATGATAAATAAATATATATGGAGAATTATTTTTCTTCCGAATAAAAATGTATAATAAGTATTTGATCCTGAGTTCGAAGGGAAAGATAATAAATAGTATTAAGTGAAAATCGCATTAATTAATCGGAAATTAAATTAAAAATAAAATAAATTCGAAATTTATTCTCACGAGGGTTATATAAATAAATATAAGAAATGTACAAAAATGACGAAATATATCATAGGAAACAGGAAATGAAAATAATTTCAAATATAATTAAAATTTCAAATAATCCAATAATATAATAATAATATATGAATAATAATATGAAAATGAAAGAGCAACGGGCCAACTATTGATAGATCCGATTACGACTCTTCGTTTAGATATTTTTAAAGTGTATCTTTCCTCAGATATATTTCGAGTCACTTAACTTTACATGCAAATATACACCTAATCTTTCATTTTTCGTAATAATATATACTTAATCTATTTACCTGTACACATCTGCATAAATGAAACGTTAATACTTCAAAATTGCTCAAGTTTACCTGACTTTTCCCCCTTAAAAATATAATACATAAAATTTAAATTCCTTTCGTGAAAATTATACATAAAATCCTTGGATACGAGAGTTGCAAGAATTCCTGAACGGCGCCACCAAGAACATAACCAAGTTTTTTGAGGCTAAAATATTGAACACCAACGATCTTATCAGTCCACGGGAAAAGATAACAATAAAACTCCGTTTCGAATGTACTTCGCGACAAAAAATTCCACATCGGAATTCGCAGTACAGTTGCCCGATCATTCCATCTGTAGAAATAAAAAAAAAAACATAAAAATTCCGCAGCTATACGACGATATTTCCCAACCTCACGTTCCAGAATTTCCCGCGAGATGCCCTCGTTTCTATCTGCCAAAGACATCTCTCGTACGAATTCTTATAATTCTCCCGTGACAAATTTCGTCACGCGAGATATCGCTACATTAGCGTCCACGTTTCGTATTAGTAATTTAATTAAGGATTACGTATCCCCGCTGTTTCGCCCCACAAAGAATACCCCCGGGGATACGAAAGAGGTTTTCTTCATTTCCATAAGTGGGCCGGGTGATGGAGTACTCCACGTTCAAACACGCGGTGAATCACTGTGTTAGATCTCCGACGGACACCAAAGTAATGCGCATTTTAATAAAGCCGAAAAATTTCAGGGTTCAAAGAGCTAAGAGCTTGCTGTTGTGGCCTTTAAGAGAGTTAATTATTCTTCCATGATGACTGGAAGTGAATTAAGTTCGTCACATCTTCGTGCGAAAAAAAATGATAGGGTGATCTTGACGTGATTATTTCGGAGCGTAATTCATCAGGGTTGGGATGACAACCGCCGCTAATCTATGCGCATTAAGAAGAATAATCAGGAGAGTGAAACAAAAAATTGAAAAGAGCAAGAAAAGTTCTTTCGAGTACGTACTATAATAACTGCATTTAGTCGCAATCAACATCTTTTGAAAATATAATAATTAACTCGTCTATATCAACTTCAGTCGCATAAAACCAGTATCACTTTTTGACATATTAAATAAACAACATAATAATGAGATAGCACACAGTAAAAAGCGATTTTGTAAGACTTCCTGTCAAACAAAATATTAGCATGGCAACATCTATAAGATCTAAAAATTGCATCGATAATTATTGAATTCTTCTAAATCTTCTAAATATTTTGAGAACTATGAAATATATGATAATACCATTGACTCAGCTGTCCTTAAAAATATTATGATTTAGAGTGTATATCTACATCGAGTAGAAGACCATAGTCTAATTGCGACACAGACACAATCAAGAACTTCAACTACCTGAAATTACGTTCAGAGTCAAAAAAATAATTGATGGAACTTGGGGTTGACTAAAATTTATCTGATTTATAACCATGCATAAAATAGAGATAGATAGACAGAATTATTGTGAATATTTTCCTACAAATATCAGCGTAAATTCCACCGGATATCATCAGAAATGATGTATTATATTCTAAATATGCAACAATAAAATATATACAATTCCATAGAAGAATTAGGAATATAGCAAACACAAGAACGATCAAAAATACTTTTCGGAATCCCTCATGGGTGTTTCCTTTTCCTTACACCACCATCCTTCCCTAAATGCACCACAACACAGCGGTAAATTCAAGAAAACATCTCCTAGTCGAATCGCAACATCAAGATCGCAAACCCCGGATAATCGAACGTCAACGCAAGGTGTAAAAAATCCATCCTAGTAGGGCAGGTATGAAGAAAGAGTTCCAAAAGCTTTAGTATTCGGGCGCCAAAAACCTCGACTCCTAACACAATGCTTTGACTCATGCAGATGCCTAGACGGGGACACCCCATGCATTCCAGACCCTCCGTCGCCTTCCCCACCTCCTGGCGACCACGCGTGCCCACCCCAGGTGCCCTCCGCCAGGTGCTGTCTGCCTCAATCCCACTTGGCAGGCTTCGCTCTGATTGGAAGCTGGGGCTCGATTGCATTTTTGCCGCCACTTTTCGACAATGCCCCGCTTTTGGCGGCAAAGCCCTCTGGACGGAAGAATTTTGGCGGGATACTCCGCGGATGCCCCCACGGAGGGGGGCAAAGCAGGAAAAATTACGACAAAGAGACCCCAGCTCGAGGTTGAATAGCGAAAGAAAATGACCCTGCGTGTATCGCCCTTCTCTTGTTAGCGGAGCTTTAGAATCTGTAATAGTTGCTCAGCGGGTCGTTTGTCAGCTGTTACTTATACTTTCGCTAATTTGTTTGGCGCACTGCAATTGTTTACAATGGATACGATCGTGAAGGATTGAATAGAATGCAAAATGAATTAATCAAAATAATTAATAACATAATACGCTATAATTGACATTCCATTATTAAAACGCATTCAAAATTGAATTGTAATTAACAATCAATAATGAATGTGGATTTAACAATAGCTATGTAAAAATAGAAACAGAAACTATTTTTATATTCATATCAATTTATACTAAAAATTATGAAATATTAATCATTATTTGCTATGAACCTTATTCATATTTCATCCAATAATCATGGATGATATTAAAAATTAAAACATTCTTATTTAATCAAAGACAGAATATGAACCTAAATAAGTAAATGAATGTAAATAATTTATTGTTAATTAATATAATACTGATAACTTTATTTTCATAATAATATATTTTTATGAATCTTGATTTAATAATTGATATTGCCTGTTATTAATATAGATTTGTGAAATAACGTTTACTAATGTTAGTTAAAAGTTTTTTGGCTAAATATAGGAACCCAAGTTAAAAGGTACGTCGCCTTTTTTGTGTTTCACATCCGGACTTTCTAGGGGAACTGGTTTCCTATTTAGGAAATGGTTACCCTATACACTTCCGTACCATGAATTTCGCAAAACCATTATAAGTAGACTATTCTGTACCTTAAAACGTGATCTTTGTTCTTGGATAATTAAAATTTACCTCTTAATTTTTCTACTTAAAAGTAACTAATTGTTCTTTTTCTTAGAGTGATAATTTAAAAATTTTTTTTTTTCATTTTTTAAAAACGGATATAATGTGAATTATGTATCAATAATAAAATAAAATAATAAAGAAAATAAATAAATGAAAATAAATAAATAAAAAAATAATTTATTCTTATTTTAATGAAAAATAGCTTCTCGATTTTTATAAAAAGAATTGTTTAAATTTAATTCAGAATATTTTATACTATAATTCATTCCTAAACACCTACATAATGTATCCATCATTTCTATTCTTATTAATTGATTTATTTTTCATTTCTACACTTGTTTAGGTGTTCTGATACCTCCAGCTAACCTTCTGTCTTAACACAGGAATGGTTATAAATGAGTGGTATACCTGGGCAGCGCTAAGGGTGAGGGTCGAAGGGATGTGGTGAACAGGGGAAGGAAACGGATATATTCCGGTTAGCTCTGCACAGATACCCACAAACCCTTGACTTTTCATAATATTTGAGGTAGAAAAGCGAGAGCTTCTAGGAATCATTAGGAAACTTAACATAGGGTAGATATAATTAATAGATCATTTGAGTTTGTGGATAAGTGGATTGTGGAAGAAAATTTCCAAGTCTTATTAGTTTAATAAATTGTGACCTTCGCACTTCAAATAAGGAAGATGTATACAATTAGTTTAAACACAAATTTCAATATTTGAATATCACGTTTTTTTCTATCTTAAAATCTTATAGAATAAAAATAATAATAATACTCTTAATTATTCACAGGGCTGAATATTACTATGACGTACCCTCTTACATAAATAACTTAAAATATAAAATGTAATTATAAAATAAGGAAAATACGAGCAAAAATGAAGAATAAATATATTCAAAATTTTTTGCATAGATGGAAACGAGGGCGTAAATTATATCTCTTGATTTTCCATCTCATATTTACCCAATTATCTAATCAGGTAAACAAATAAGCCCAATTCAAAAATAACAAATGGGATATATAAACTCTAAGAAAAGAAAATTACGTTTTACTATAGTTACCATTTCCCTTTATGCGATAGAGAAAATTTATAGTACTAACATTCTGTCGAGAGAGATATTCGGGAGTTTATCATTTCGATGTATTGGATACAGCAATTAATAATTAACTTAATAACCAAATGATCATTGAAAATTTTGCTCGAAAAAACTAGACGAAAATAAGTTGATAATTGAGCTTGCAACAAATGATTCTTTATAACCATGTAAAGATTGGTTCATAAAGGTAAAGTTGCAAGGGCTTATCAGTTAACAGATCGCAATTTCAAAACAGCGAATCTCTCATCCAAACCACACTTCGCAAAAATCATCTTAATTCGTCCTAACAACGCTGGTAGTGCATCATGACGTGTTAATGAGCACGCCATACATTCTGAAGCCCCAAAACAAAGCGAATTCGCGAAAGCAATAAGATCGCTTTGTACTTTCCGATCCCTCTTCTCCTTTCGTGGAAAAAATTGCGAAAAGCGAACGAGGCCACGCGAGACATTCACGTCGTTGAAATAATGCCCTAAAAAATTTTTCGCTGCTCCGTATTAGAGAGGGGGACCTTCGAACTCGACTTTCCCTTCCGAAATAATAAAAAAAACGTCTTTCTCTCGACTGTCTTGCGCTTTTAACGACTTCGCTATCAACTGCAGCGAGATCTCGAGGCGCAGCGCTTGCATGCGTGCGTTGAGGGAGATTATACAGACTGCGGAAGAGAGTGCGTTAGTATGTACGCGTTGGGGTGGGAAAAAGGGCAATTATTTGCATTCGAAGGAGGGGGTGAATGACGAGGGAATTAAGAAGTGAAAGGAGCGATGAAACTAGTGCGCTTTGGATCGATGCTTACGCTAGAACTATAGAAAAAGAAATAGATCCAAGGCTAGTTGTAACTATAATACTATTAGCAAACTAAAGTTAAAGAAAGGGTTTGAGTTAAACAAGATGAGGAATGAAACTCATAAATCTGTAGTAATTCTCACATCGAATTAAAATGTTTCTAAGGATAAATTTAGACACCTAGAAACCATTGTTAAGTTTGTATAAGTATAAAGAGTTTCCTAACTTAAAGAAGTATAAAGTTTCCTAACTTATATAGAACAATGTGACAAAGTCTGATTACGTTCTGAACTATTATATATGCATTATGAGTTTTCATAAATAATATCATAGAGTTAATAACAGCAAAAACATAGAATATATTTTAAGAATCACGAACCTATTTTTTAATTGATAAAAATAAAATATGGAATTGAATATATCGAGAGTCTATCATATCGAATCAAACATCGAAATCGAATCAAATATATCGAATAAAATATATCGAAAATCGAATTCAATATATCGAAAGTAGAATATCGGAAATATATTTTGTTAAGATATAATCACAAGGAAAAAAGATTAGTAAAACAGATTGGCCTTTGATACAGTGTCAGTATATCTACACACTATCAACAACAAAACATCGAGAATTATGACTTATCCTCGAGCTAAACGCAACTGGAGTTGCTGCACTCTTCAGACTTCCTTTCAATCCCCTTCCTACTACATGTTACATCAACAAACCCAATCATAGTCGCAAACATTTATGGTTTCCCCATCAAAAAGGCAAACCAGTCCGCCTTGGCACGAATTAATGAATTCCTCCAGCGGTAAATGACTGCAGGAGAGATACGTCGGGGGCATGAAGGGGTCAGCTTATAGGGAGTGGATCAAGAGGGAGAAAAATGGATTGGGGGTGGGCAAAGAGGAAATTAGGCGCAGGAATAAGGGGGAGAACAAGGGTGGAAACTTTTTTAAGAGCGGACTAATAACAGAGGGTTTTTTTCGATGATAGGAGAGCCGTGCGTGCTGCTTACTGCTTCTGGGAGATCGCTATCCGATCCAGAGAATGCAACAAACCTCGCTGCAGATCCCTAATCAGTTGCCATCTGACGCACTTCCCCTTATCGCGAGTATGTGTGCCAAACGAGCAGAATAATGGGGAGTGCACGGGGAGGTGTACCCCCCCACCACACAACCTCGCGCGCTTTTTACTTTGGTTTCCTTATGGAAAGGCCTTACCTTATGAAATGATTGTTTCGAGGGGTGGTTCCAGGAGTCATTTTCGGCTAATGCCAGGGGTGTGGTTTGGTTGGATTGGCAGATGCCCTTCGTTAGATTGGCGGCAAATTTTCTCTCGGGATCTACAAAGAGCAGTAGAGTAATTTTTCTAGAGGCTACCTTCTTTTTTTCAACAGTTTCGAAACATCTTCAATATCTCTATTCTAGGAATGCGTTGGTCTATCCCAGAATCGAATCCAGTAACCGAATAGCTCGTAAATTGAATCTTTTCCGAAATACGCTATACCAAACTCTACGGAGCCCCATCAGAGTAGGCTACGTAATTATACAGAGTTCCAATTAAGGTATCCAAAGCATAAAGAAATCTTAGATATGTATCCCTCAACTTAATACTTCTGCATCGTACTGTTATTTTTGAAATGGTATCAAATTCTATTTAATTTGTTTCTATAAAATATATCCACTCCGTGTTACTTTAGAGCATAATGCTGTAATTTGTTTCCATTTGATGGTTAATACTAAATCGTAGCCGTGGTTGTTACAATTAAATAAGTTTAAAACCATTTTAGTTACTCAAAAAAAAACTATTGCACTTTATTTTTATTGTTCGTTCGTATAAAATCGTAGCAGCAGTTGGTAAATATTAAATTACGCAAAAATTATTTAGAATACTGATTTTTTAAATAACTCAAAAACCCAAGTACATTTTATGTTTTAAAATGTATAATTTTTCGAAAATCCTCTAAGAATACTTTACAAAGAATGAACGAAGATAAGACTGAGAAAGAAATAATTTTAGGACTCGTCTCTTATACTCACTTCATTCACATTTTTTTCGATAACAATTATTTATCGGTCGTATTTTAGTGCTGAAAAATTACCTTTCATTTCCTTATTTTTATTTTACAGTCATGACTATTCATCAGTCTTATTAACCAAATCACTTCTCCTGGAACCTCCATCTCTCAACAAATATTCACGCCTTCACGCTTAGTTTTTTTATTCTCGACTTCATATCGAAGTGCGACTCAAAACAGGAAACAAAGGCTAAAAGTAAAAGTGCGCGAGTTGCATAAGGGTCGGAAAAATTGCGAAGAAGTCGAGCGAATAAAAGTCAAAACGGTTCTTAACGAGCGTTCTGGATGGAAATGCAGCGCGATGAATATAAAGGAACGATTTCGCGGATTTTATAGCAACATTACGTTTTTAACGCGTTCAAAAACAAACTTTCGATAAAGGAGTTTACGTAACCGTATTGTTGGGTATATTAGCACAATAAATGACGTACAGTAAAAGGTGTTTAGGAGTGTTTATTTTAAAAGATTATTAAATTGTGTATTATTTTATTATGTAAGGGGATGATTTTACACATGTGTGATTCTTTTACTAAATATCTCATCGCATTCCATATATGTCTCACGAAATTGAACGTATTCTATTTTAGATAATTCGTATTTTAGATTTAGTATTTATTTACTTAAGTATAGATTTTTTTATTCGAAATAGGCGTTAAATATTTATTCATATAATTATATAAACGTAGAATATTGAATTTGAATTTCGATATTCAAATCAAAAGAACGTATCCTGAAAGATATTTTTACATTTTCTTATTCCTATACCTTCTTAAATCTTCATAAAACCTTATAATCATAAATAAATAATTAGGTCATAACAACTTAATGGTATATTCCTCTTATCTTTCTAATGTCAATCATTTTGAAAAAAGAATGAAAAACTTTGTTTGAGCATAAATAAATAAAGAAACACAAGTGGAAATTCATGTCAAGAGAGGAATATTACAGACAATTCAAGGAAAAATTAAACAGGAGATACAAAAAGAATTGATGGTGAAAGAATGAAAGAAGTCTGGAAGATAAGAAAGTTGTTGTGAGTTGAAGATATGAGTCAGAATTCTGCTTTTACTAATGAGGGTCTATATGAAAATAATTGTAATCATGTACTGCTCATTTCACCTTAAAAGGTAAATTTAAAATAAATTTACGAAAGACCGCGACAGAGGGAGATTTACATCAACAGGAAAGAATATGCGCAACAGAAATTCTTTATCTGAACGTAGTAAGTTGACTTAGTATATAACGAATTCTCATCAGAGTTTTAATGCAGAAAGAGAAATTCTTCCAAGGGACACTATTATTCCTATATCATTGCGTTGCATTATAATTATATGAATAATATACAATGATATTTGATAGTCATTTAAATTAGAGCTAACATTATAAAGACATCTGTAATTCTAAGATTTTATGTAACTCATCTGCATCGTCTATCATCACCCATCGTATAAATACCATGTAAGACACATTTTGGCTTTAGCAGAGGATGAAAACTCAGGGAATACGCGCTATTATCTTGATCCTTATAATCGCGTATAATTTACAGAAAGAATATTTCCTTTAAACGACTTATCCTAAAATATTTTTGTCTTATTTCTGTACGCAAATTTCTGTGAACTTAATTTACTCATTGTAAATACGTATATGTGTAAACCTAAGTAGAACATTTTTGAAGGAATCTTAATGTACTAAGTTACTAACACAAATATCTAAATATGAAAAGCAATACCAGCAAATTAAAGCAACGAAATGTCCTTTCCACCACATTCAAAACTTCATTTATTCCGTTAAAACCTTTTCCTCAATCCAGGACCCATTGCAGTGGTGAAAAAACCATTTATCTCTAATAAAACTCCACTTCATCTCTTAGTCCTCGTAACTTTCAAACTCAGGTAAGGTCTTTGAAAGATAAACGAACTTCTCAGCGTGCCTTCGCCTTTTAACATCAAAGGGTGAACGCATTTCTTTTAATTACACACTTCCCCGAACGAGTTGCGAGAGAAATGAACCAGTCGAGAAGATAAGGGACACGTTAGTATGATATTGTGTTTCAAATGATAATTCGTAGTCGTAACCTCAAATGTAATAGAATTGCACAGCGAAACAATTAAAATTTCTGTTTCAGAAACATTCGTTACCGATTGCCGATTTCCAAGGTGACGAGAGCGTTTTTCTCCGGTAAATAAACGACGCTTACTGCGTCGAATATCGCAGTTCCGAGTCTCTAATTGCTCTTTTTTGTTCACAATGACGATTTTTCATTCAAAATACACGAAAATCTAATCCAGATAAGTATCTAGGTAATAAGACGTTCTCCCGGCAATTTAGACTAATAATATCTTGAGATATGGTCGTGAAAAAGCTAAGTTAAAAAAACATAAACGCTACAGAAAGGAGATTTAAACCACTGTGGTTTATTTATTAACAAGCCTTGAGATAAAGTCGTGCAAAACGCATTGCGTTTAGAGAATTATTGCTTTTAATTGTGCGCTTAATGGTACGAGTTTTTGCGGCTCGATCTAGTAATAGTCGGAGACAGTAATTTGTGCATACACGCAATTGCTATGAATATGAAAATGTTTTGGGAAAGAGAACTTTAAACTTGTCTTCCTAAACTTCTTCTTTCTGTTACGGTATGAAATTCATATTGTGGTTTTTGGAAGCTTATGTTTATCTGAGGCTTATTATGATATTTACTTTACGGAGACTTTCAAATTACCAATATAAGGTTCAATTAAAACTATATGTCCAGGCGTTACTTCAGGGAAGGACATTTCAGATTGTTTCCACACTATAACAGTTTGTAAATAAATCAAATTTGTTCTTTCTCCAATACGCTCTAAGGTTCAAATATTCACAATCAACATAATCTATAAATTCCAAAGACTTTATAGATTTTAGTATTAAATAATTTAAAACGTGTGTCATCATAGCTAAAAAGAAAATATATTGATATTTGTAAAAAAAAGTATTAACTAAAGTAGTGTATACTATTTAAAAGTTACTTGACTTTAATTGGAGAGAGAAAGAGAGAGTAGTTTTTATGAAGTTTCTTAAGCACTGAAAAAGATAAAGGATGTGGTAGCACCTATAAGATTGTCAAGAAGAATCAAATTCTTAATAATCAATCTTTATTTTTAATTTTTTAATTTTGCCAATTGACTGGTATAAGTGAGCGAATTATAAGCAACAAGGAATAACTTTGAAGATAGTTGCTTTAGAATCGGTATCTTTTTTTATGAAGAAAAGGGAAACAATAAAAATCTAAATAGCATCTCAATCTCGTAAAATGGTACTACGATCGAAGATTTATAAGTGATCATCTTTATGAAATACGTACGTATATTCAATCTATAATTTTTACTAATGCATCGCACCTCTAAGGACCCGTTTAAATGATCGTTCAAGGCCAATTTTAGCTTCTGAATCCATTGGAACACTCCAATTTCTCTATAAAAGCTTACCTTTTCACTAGTAAAAGTACAATTAATCTATCCTACATCATGGAAAGCTTAAAGTAAGATATTCAGCTGGATGCGTCCCTTTCAAAATCCAAATAATAATCCACCGAACAAATACGAATCTACGAATACGATATTATGCTCGTTCACCCATTTTAAAACGTAGACGCATAATTTGCAAATTTAATGCACTAAAGGCAAAAAATCTCTTTCAAAGAAAGAAAAAATCGAGACCAAAACGACTTAGAAAGACCGAACTTCGATTAAAAAATTTTAAATTAAACGTTCTTTGTGTACGCGACAAGAGACGAATGACGAGCGCATAATGAGAATTCGGCTTTGTTTCGCGGCATTAATCATAATTAACGAAACAATACGCGTGGAACCCAATGGAATTTTAAAGCCGTAAACAATGGTAACTAGGTGGAAACACGCTTACTTTTCCATAGAGGTAGTAATGGCGTTCGAGGCATGTTTCTAACGGAGTTTCGTTGAAAGATCTCCGCACGGGAGTGACGCGATCACGTTTAGGTGACAAAAAACTGGACGTGTTATGCCCGTTAGAGGGGGTGAGGTCGCGTGATTCCTATCACGAGAGAGAGAGACGTGCGTCTCCTGCTCTAAAACGCACGACAGTAGAATTGCGAAGAAATCTTAATTCGCTCCACTATTGCGGAATCGAAATTAAAGAATTACGATTCGTAATGTTATCTCGATTCCCGAAGGCCTGTAATTTGGACGGATACGTAATATTCCATGAAAAGGAAAAGTGGTTATGTTTCCAAAGAGCGACGGAAGACGAATTACGAATAATGATATTTCCGCTTAAATTATTAAAGGGGATAAGATTATAAGAATAAATTAAATTTTATTTCGTCGAGTCGATAACGCCTTTTTCGAATTACAGTATCCCTTTTATTGTAAAGAATGAAATAATTTTTGAGACGAGAAGATAAGAACTTTTCCCTTATGTCTAATTAATTAAAATATTAATTATATTATACCAATTGAAGTCTCAATGGATTAAAGTCATCAGTAAAACATCGTTCATAATTATACGTATCGACTGGGAATACGAGATAATTACGTACATATACATGCATCTGAATTGGGTATCAACAGATTTAAAGTGACTTAAGTAGGAAGACAGAAGGATAGATGTAACAAAGAATATTCAAATAGACAATAAATAGGCAGAAACATAATCAAGAATACAAGTATAAGATGAGCTTGACAAAAGGAGGATTAAGAGAGAGATGGAGAGATGTTGGTGAAAGTTTCATCTTCTACTGAATTGGATGAAAAATAGTCAAAGAGTATGGTGATGATATGCATAAATCTAGCATATTGAGGTTTTTCTATAATTCCCTTCTTTATTTTGTTATACGTTAAGACACTATGAATTACACGAAAAATTTTTCCTACCGCTAGCCTGAATTTTGCATGGCTTTACTAAAATAATCAGTTAAATTGATTCGTCTAACTAAGAATTACGTACATTTATTTATTCATTCCTATTGTACATATTTAATCTTAACTGTGGAATTAAAAAACTCATCCCTTTCCAGAAATTTACAACCATTCATTTGTATTCGATTAATTTAATTCTTCCCAATATAAAAATAAACATGTTATTCAAGATACAATAATTTACGGAAAAAATTTAAACTTGAACAATTTAAGAAAGAATTAATACTATAGATTTTATAATCGCATAATGAATTCTGTAAGAAAGAAGTCAAGCGATAAGATCTGTCCAGTTTGAGCCACTCATTGGTGGGTCAAAGTTCGATTCACGTGAGGAATACGTTCTAATTACAACATCTTATAACACTTAGAGACGAAGTGGTCGTTATTAGTAACACTTAGACTTCTAAACCTCATGCAATCGTGATCGAGATAAAATTATGCTATTATTCATGGGAACTTTGCTTTGTTCTGTCGCCTATGAGCTCAGAAATAACTACACTCACACCATACTCTCTTTTCTTCTACACTTGAATGTCCTTCAAAAAAGTACAGATATGATATCATTTATAGAAATAACTCAACTAGAGCAATCTATGCAATGTAGTACGTTAACTCACATTTAATATGGAGTCACGAATTAGCGAAATGACCTTCTCTTTCAGTTCATTCGGTAAAAAAGGTACTTTATCTTTCCTCTAAAACTATTTCTACGTTTCAGTCATTAATAATAGATAAGGATAATAAAGTAAATAATAATTTAAAAGAACCTATTTCCGTAAGTAGTAGCAATAACAGCTATCTGTAACATTTTGCGTAAATGTATTTAAATATAGGGAATGACTCGGGTATTAAATTAATCTCTTTTACTATTGTTAATGGTTTAAGCATTTTTGTTGATTAAAAGTATACCCAATAGCGTAAAGTACTTCGCAGACGATATTAGAACTAGTCGTAAATGAAAGCGTATGCGAACATGTTTAGATGACAAAACTTTCCATACTTACCATCACGTTTGGTTAGTAACAGGTATCCACGTGGGGAGTACGTAAAGCGAGAAATAAAAGCTTGAGATGATTACTCCATATAGGAACATAGAAACATTTCGCGTTCAAACGAGACAGCTTGTAAACAAAAGGTAACATTACGTCTGTTCCATTAGCACGTAAAATCCATCCTAAAAGCTTCGTTCGGATGAATTCCTCGCGACTAAAACATCTACCGGATTCCGGGAACCCAACCTCACCTTCGGCTCGACGTATTTTTCATGGAATATGGCAGCAGGTGGATGTTTTAGATAGGTCACGGAAGATATACGGGCTAATGTACTCTTTGCGAACAAGGTCAAATTCCCACGCTAACTGAGATATGGAAAATTAATTAGTTACTCCCTTTACTACAGCCAGCTGCACCATGGTGAACGAATAATAACTTAATCTCGAGCAAAACCTATCATCGTATGGATTTTTGATTATATTTATGATTGATAAAACAAGAATAATAATACGCGCTTTTATGAAGAGTAGAAGAATATAGAGAATAACTTCAAATCACTTTTCTTTTCACCTAAAAATTTCTTATTTCGATTTGTAAAAATCACTGTACGCTTTACAAATTATACTGAATGATATTATGAATATAAATCGAAATTATTATAGTTTCATATACACGAAATTTTATACGTAAAGTATTCTGCGCCAGTGTGGGAATAAATACAAATACCCCCTCACTTTATGTAGTAAAGTAATACATAATAACGACATATAATACTACATTTTCTACCTGTAGTTCTGTGTTTCCATTAGTTACAAGATACACATACACGTACGTACAGTTGGTGATTTCAGAATCCTCCTTTATAATTTAAAGTACTTTAAAGTACTTCATAAAACAAGGTATCAATATGACAGATTTCTTTATCATCATGAGCTCTTGGTCTCATATGTAAATGTTAAACACTGTCATATTATTTCTTCCTTTTAAGCGAAAATTAAGGAATGCTATTCATCAGGAAATGCAAGCCAGAGAGTGATCTAAAAAAAATCTTTGAAAATTGTATTTTTAATTTCAAAAATCAGGTCATTTTTCCTCAAAAGATACATAAATGAAAATCTATATCACATAAATCAACTTACTTTACATAACACAAAAGCAAATCATGAACTTATACGACCCTAGAACACTGAATATTAATTTAACCCACAATGAAACAGATGTGTTAATTAAAAGTAACATTAACTCGCGAGAAAAAATGTCCTACATTCGTTCATAATGCATCCTACAGTTTCACAAAAGAGAAAATAAAAAATACGGGCACAGCAAAAGTTAAATAGATGAGTAATTACGAAATGATACTCCGTTAGTGTGACAATGAAAGAGCAAAAAGAGTCTAAAAGGTTAGTGCTTACATTATCTACTTCTCGGTGTACATAGATGGTGCTCTTTAAATGAATTATCTGTTGATTCTCATCCAAGACTCGCCTCTGAAATCCCCGAACATGAATCCTCCTTTTTCCATATTTGGATATTTCGAGGCACGCAATGTCCATTGTCCGTGGAAGTGGGCGTGGCTTGCAGCGAATTCCACAAGTGTAGAAATGCAGGGTTGATCGATGCCTCGTATTCCAGAGGTAATTATTACGCTTCGGTATGGATTTGATATTAACGTTTATATCGAAAACATTCCATCTAGTGTTGACAAGCGTGTAGGTAGAAGGGTATTTATAATACATTACGAAATACTGTCGAAAAAAGTGTTTAAAACCTAAAAGTGATCAAATAAGTTTTATTTTTACTTTTTTCTTTTTTTTCTTTTCTTTTAAAATGTATCTTTTATTTATCACATAAAATTGTTTCGACTTATTTTATTATTCTTTAAATTATATTTTCTCGAAACTAATTATTTACCGAATCAATATATTGAATACTGTTTTGCAGAAATCACTAGTTCATTTTAAAAACTCTCTCTCTGTAAAAATTTATGGACAAAAATATTAAAATAACATAATTTCCCTTTTTCCACTTTTTGTGTATTCTCAGATTATTAAATTTTAGAATGAAATGAAATTAATTAAAATTCTGAGAATGTTTTTACGGTTTTCTTATGGTTAGAATGAAATTCATCATCTCGAATCACGTTAGAAAAATAACTTTGAATTTAATTACTAATGTTCCTCTTTTTAATGTACATAATTGAAAAATTCAAAAGAAACTATGGGCAATTACTTAATTTGGATTTGTTTCAAAAATTGATTGTCTTAATATTTACGTAAAACATGTAGATCCAAAATCGAAGAAAATAATTCAGAATAAACATAATAATCATATGAAAGGATATCTCTTAGGTCAATAAATGATATGTTTTAAGATTTACGCAATTTTAATTACGAGGTCTTTATGGATGATTTAAACCTACGTAAAAATATTCCTTTTAAAAGTGCTTTTTGTATAACACGCAAAAAATTAGCCTTTTATATACTTAATGAACACTATAATAAAAACAAAAATGTTTGGGTGTCATAACGATACCAATCCAAAAGAAATACTGCATTTTAAAAGGTCCCGATACCATTCAAATCAAACACCCTAAAAGGTGTTTATCGAACCTTCCCTCGTATTCAAATCAAACATCCGAAAGTTTGTTATCAAACCTTCCTTCATTGGTATCTAAATCCTCCAGATATCCAGAACAATTACCAAATTAGCTTAATTTGCACAGAGTACCTTTGGTACAGTTGCGAATATTTCCCCTCCTTTTTTACGACGGCGAATCTCCAATTGCAAGCGCACGGTCATAACTCTGAGAGGGAAATTCGTGTGAAAGAGAGTGGGGTGGAGTCCGAGAAAGCTTCCGGGGATGATCGCGTGACAGTCCGCGGGGAAAATGGGGGAAAGATAAAAGAGAAAAGCGTGGCTGAGGAATGGCGCCCGACGGACTGGGGTAGTCATTGTGGAATTCCCCCGCTGAGCGGCGCCACTGTAGCCGCTCGGGCTTTCGGAAAAAAAATGTGGCGGAGACGAAATGAATGAGCGAAGGGAATATACTGTTGCGAAGTTGGGAGGGGACTTTACAGGTAATGGAAGGAATTTCGGAATTTTAAAATAGTTAAAAAAATTACTGTTACGAGAAATTACACTCTGATAGGGGGAATACAGATGTGAAATCACAATAAAACTCAATGCGTAAAAATGGAAAAAAATATTACGTGTTTATATGTTAACAATTAACAATTGTTGGGTGTAAATAGTTCTGAATTGTTTACCTATAGACGTTAAGAGACATGGGAACCGATAAACAAAAAAACAGCTACAATATCAACTATTAAAGGTTAACTTGGCAAAGGTATTCAGAATCATAAAACACGAATTTTACAAAAGACTACATCAGGTATGAGATTCAAAATGATAGATAATGATATAAATGAAAATACTTTTCATATAAAAACGTATCGAGTGATGTTATATAGGAAGATCTAGCTATATTTTCGTAATAAACTCGGATAGTTTATGGTGTTTTGATGTATAAATCACCTTTTGATATAATAATTATATTATGGTTAATCAAGCTGAAAGTTTTAAAACCGCATCTAGATAAATTCATAAATATACATTCACGTAAGTTACAATAATAAAAAATGAGCTCCTATTAAAAATTTTTGATCAAGGAATTTTATGAAATTCAGTGGAGATCATCATAAAAAATAAAGAAACATAATAATTTTTAAAGATAAAATATGCATGATATTAGATTGGATAATTCGTGAGCAGAAATATTTAATCAATGCTTATAAAACTTGCGTGTTCTTTGCCACGTGACGGAATGCAGTAAAGTCCATTTCTAGGTGTAAATGGAACAGGCCAAGGGTTCGAATTTCACGATTAAAATAAAATTCTGTTTCTTTATTAATAGCAAACCTGATTTTGATACTTTGAATGGGTAAGAGTGAAAATTATACCGTGAACTAAATCCGACGATTAACAAACATGAACGAAACACACCAAACTGAAATGTAAACGATTATGAGGTATTTTCAACTTCCAAAAAAAATGCCTTATTTTAAACTGAAAAGTTTCTTAAGTTTTTCTCATACCCAGCTGGATGATAGATATCTAGAATCATAGGACTGCCGTTTCGTTAAACTTGTTGCCTTAGCAACTTTATTTAATGTTACATAAATAAACGGATTTTACTCTCTAAAAAAATACAATCTTGTTGAAAGAAGTTCCACAAATTGGCACAAAAACTACCGCACAAGTTTTACCCTTCCAAACGAGTTACCGGCACACATAATCAAAAGTACGCGGGACTCGAACCCGGGTCTTATAAGTTTCAAATACCAAAAAGTCAATCAAAAGATTAAAAATAATGATTTGTGGGTTATGAACTAAGTTTTAGGATATTTAGCAATTCTCTACATACTCCGAATATTTCCCGAATGCACTTCTTTGCGCAAAATATATCATTAACTCATTTTTATTAGTTTTCACCTATTTTACGGAAATTATACAATATTATTAGTACGTTATATACCCAATAATATTTGATTACATTCAGGCATGACAAACAAATTACAGTTAACGCTTTAAAAGAGATTTGAGTGAATAAACGCACAAAACTACGGAAAAGGTGAAGTGCAGGAATCGTGACGATGAAGAGTACACGGAAGTGAGATGAGGAAAGTAGGGGAAGTGCGGGGAAGGGGTGGGGGAACAGAGGAATGGAGGGGAGGTGAAAAAGGAGTGGGAATTGAGGCAGCTTTTTGCACGCACTATACCCCTCCAATACGCCCGTGCCGTATACACGTGTTACGAAGGAATTCGTTGGGTTGGCAGTAGTGCGTGGGTCGATTCAATTGCGTGAAATAACTGCATGGAAGGAGAGCAAGTCTTTTTGCTTTCCACTTCTATACTTTGCGGTTACGGAATTCGTACAATCGGTTTCTATTTGCCGATAAATTGCTCCGATTGGTTTAAAAGTGATTTTCGATTAAGGTATACCGATTTAAAATAACCATCCATTTTTCTAATCGTACATTTATATTTTAACTCCATATATTTCTCAATGTGATAATTCGATTTTAGATGGTCATTTGCTTTCATATAGATAACGTACACATTTTCAATCAAATCTTCTACAAATTCATGAAAGTAAGACAGCTTCCACCGTAATCAAACGAAAAATATAAAAGATACGAGTAAGATTTTTTAGTTGAATATTATGCATTCATAAAATTAACATTAGACGTATTTTGGTTAGTTAGTATCGAAATAAAACAAAATTTATTCACTCACTATTTACGTACGAAGTTTGGAAAAATACCTCATATTTTGGAAGAAGATGTTAATAAATTCTTGTATTCATGACAATTTAGAAACTATAAACTTTAAAGTAAATTAAATAACTCAATATGGAGAATTTAATCTTAAATTTGGGCATGATTTTTTGTAAATAAATATTAAGCTATTGAATTATATTAATTGAAATCGTACTTTAAATTTTTCAAATGAACTCCTCAATTGAAAATCCGTAAGTTTGTATTTCCTTCATCAAAAATTTATGAGCAAAATTTTATTTTTCTTTTGGATGTATATTTTTTGTTTATAAGCATAATAAACTTTCGCGTAATGGTTGATTTCAGATTTTTTAGAATTTTACCATTTATTATCACATTACTCGAATTTTCTAACCCTCTTACAGGACACTATCACCTAATAATACAAAGTCCTCCTCAAACAACATCCACTATAATAATACATTATGTTTAATATTATATATATGTGTATATAGTATTATGCTCAGTTGAGAATAACCTTGAACTCCCATTTCATAATACTCAACTCTTGCAGCGAAACAAACAAAAGAAACGACATAAGCGCTAAATTCCGCATCAGTGCGTAAATGGCAGCGCCCTCTTGAGCCGTAGTTTTCGTCTCACGAAAGCGGACCTTGAAAAAGAGTAAACTTCGAAGACGGACGCCTCCAGATAGCGCTTTTATCGCTTCTTTTGTTTCGATCGCTTTCCCCCTATTATACGAGGCGGAATCGGCGGAGATAAACGAGGCACTTTTAGAACCCTCGCAAATCGATTGAATTTTGCCGAATCTTTTTCCGTAACCGTTTGTAACGAATTCGAGGGGCGAGGAAAACGTCGTACGACCATTCATTCGTCCATTGATCCATAAGGAAAACAAACGAAGCGTGCCGACAAAACGTATCTGCGAGAGGAAAAGTTTCCCTAAAATGACGAATAAAAAAGTTCGCCGCCTCGAAAACTTTCTCTTGTAATTTGTCCTATATCTCGATCTTATAAACCACTAACGAGCTGCTAAATTTGATAAAGTTGTTTATGCAAGAGAAGAAAAATTGTATGCTGTTCATTTTTCGGCCGTTGAATAATCCTTTTCTGTAAATCAACCTATTAAAATAAACAAGTAATAATGAATGCCAAACCTTAAGTGTAAAATTATGGTATCCGAGGATAACGTGTTACATAGATATTTATTCAAAGATATTATTCTGTGTATGGCTATGATTTCTTTATAGGAATTTTTAATTAATTACATAAAAATATTTAAAAAGAATTAGATTGGGATTCTAAAATAATTTCAGCGAATAAACTTCACGTTTAAGTTGTATTTTCAGGTTAAATTAAAATTCTAAAATACCTTTTTACAATTACTTATTTGATATTTCTAGTTACACTATTAATCGTATATGATATTGCACCAAATTATTACCTAATTCATCTTTATGGTACTCCGATAAACTGAATAAACAACTAACTATTACTTTAACTATTTTTATAACTGTTTATAATTAGGACGCCAAATTTTCCATGCCATAGTGAAGAGAGTAAAAATATTGAGGAGACATTTCTGAGTATAATAAATTGATACTACACAAACTCAAGGTTTATCAGTAGTAAAAATTATATATTTAATTTAAAATATATTTATCTAATTGAATATTAGAGAGGCATTATGGTGTTAAGCGTACCTGTCCAAAAATTGGGGGCCCTGGGTTCGTATCCCAGTTACATCGTATTTTTCAAACTTATATTCAATCTCAAAAAGCAACAAAACTCAAAAAGCTTTACTTTAATTCATACCTATATAAAAAACCTTCTAAACATACACCCCTAAACATTCAGCACCCTAAAAACACCAAAACGAAACAATAACTCCCATTAGGAGAAATCGGCGTACGGAATGCATTCGTATACCTTTTATAGCCTACGAGGAGAGGATGTCGAAAAGTGGATGAAGGAAGGGGTCATAAGCGAGCGGCCTTTTCTGTTTAGGTAATAATTACCTTGGATGGGAGGGGAGAGGTGAATCATACGTTGGCGCCAGGTGTCTTGGCACCCGACTACGGAGGTGGGGGGAGCCGCAGAAGGGAGTGGTCTCCGCGGGGAAAAATCCCCAATGTTGGCACCACTGCTCATCACGCGTGATCTAAGGACACGTCACCCCACACCACGGGGCCAGACTCGCGTGCTCGAGTGCGGGGAAATTTCTCCACATTCTCGCAATATCTCCTTTTAATACGGGATTGCGATTCATCTGCACTCCGAAGTGATAGAAAGAGGCCATTGGAAAGCAGATGAAATCGGAGGAGAAAAAAAAGAAGCATTACGAGTCGAATTAAATGGAGAGTCGTATCAATTAATTGGGGAACGAACGAGCTACCTGTTGAGGAGGCTAAATTAACGAGGGTATCAAAAGCCTTAATAAATCAAGGAAATTATCCGAATGCGTTAATCGTCCCTGAAAACATTTTCAGATTTCAGAGGTATAAATTAAACGCTGGGAATAATTATCCGATTTTTGCCTTGATGTTCAATTGTACTTAATGGATGATAACAAGGCAAAAGGATGTAACATTAAGGATTATCATATTCAGAAAGAATTGGAGTATTTATAGATATCGAGAGATTTTGTCAATTCATTAATAAACACGATAAATATATCAAAATGAGTTTACAAAATACGTATCATTACTTCTGAATTCCTCATAAGAATCCTTAGTTGTAAAAAACATACGGTAGGTACGAGTAATTAGTTTAAATAGGAAACAACGTAAATTAAAATTATAATAGGATTTCGTTAAATAACTCTGGTTAAAAAAAAATATTTCTTGATGAACATTAAAATCAGGTAACGAAATGCTGCCCCTACCTGTAATGTAAGTATGCAACCGTAACATACACGCATGTACTCCGCGTTGCATACAATCACGGCGCTGCTCCAAAAACGTATCGTAGATCGATTATTTCCGAGCTCTTTGCGAAAAGGATAATAAGTCAAAATAAGGAACTAGTATAATATAAGCTTCCTAATAATAATAATAATAATAATAATAAAATAAAACTTTTTAGGATATATATAGTCTATCATTGTTAGAAATGTTCAATAATTATCGATACCCCAGCGAAATAATTCTACGAACCTACCCCGAGTTCTTGAGCGGGAAATTTAATCCCTATTTCTGTCATATCTATCAAATTTTAAGGAAATCATCTAATGGATCACAATTTACAATACTTACTAAAAATAATGTAATTATGGCATTGTATCAGTTTCCTCACTGAGGTGCTATAATTAAGGAGTGGTGAATTGACTTTAAATGTTCAACGATATTTGAAATATATTTATTATTTCACTGTTTGTGCTTAATTTTTGCCCGAGAGAAAATAAGAAAAATTAAAATATAAGGAAGTGTAATTACTTTTAGACAAAGAAACCAGTTGAGGAGAAGATAAAAATTGATAGTTGATATTAAGAGATGAAATTTGTATGATGAAGATTTTAAATAGCTTTATATCTGCAAACGATTAAAAAGAAAAATAATAACAAAGAAAAATATGAAATATAAATCGCTAGAAGTTCTTATTAAAGAGAATGGCATTTTCTTGATAAAATTCCTTCCATGATTTTCTACTTAATCCTTAATACTTTTACGTGAACAAATATCTATTTTAAAGTTCATAAAATTCTTTGACCAATACATAGATTAATATATGTTAAATAATCAATTTAATTCTTTTTGAACATTATTATGTACTCCAACTAACGCCGTTACATCTTATATTGCATACATCCCCTATATTAAAACCTTTGACGTCATACATCACGACGACAAAATGACTCGACAGACGAGTTCCAGGGACCCGAGAGATATTTCCACTCAAAACAGCATAATAATAATCTCCAAAAACGTCACGTATTCGTGCGCCACGATTTCCGCGGATACCATTACCATTTCGCCGGAATTCCAACCTACGCATTTCACTCGTAATTTTCGTGGAAGAATCCTTCACGTTCTCTAAAACACGAATTCCGGAAGAATTGCAAATTTCTATGGAAAGGATTCCTGTGCTACGTAAGCACACACATCACCATCCCCAAACATCTACCTCTTCATTTCCTATTCTTGAATCCCTCCCTTCCACCGTTGACCACTCCCATTAGCCCAACAACCGCCTTCAATCTCTACCCCACCTTAAGAGAGAGGCCGCATTAAAAACGTCGGTTTGCGGACGCCGACGTGTCTGCCACCTTTTACCGATTAGCGACACCACTCCGAAAGGCACAATCTTCTTAATGTCCCGTAACGCCCTTGACAAACGTACTCCACGAGAAAAGTGTCTGTCAACAGGTGGCAGGAAGGGAAGACAAATAAATCGTTGCGTTGTTAATAATGCTGAAAGACTAATGAGCCCGACGAATTTTTAAGTTCCGCGACTCTCTATCTTCGCAGACACTTGATACGGTTTCTGAAGAGAGTTCTACTTCTTTCTGTGTCGCGCCTCATATCCGGAAGTAATAAGGGAGAGAAATTTAAAACCGGAGTTAAAATTTAGTGGAATATATAAATAATGTCCATTAATGAGGTGATAAAGGTTTATACGAATTCATCATTGAATAATCCCCTTAAATATGAAGTACACTTACGCACGTATTAAGTTTTTACGTATTAATTAATTAATAATATAATAAACGAAGCATACTGAGACATTACGTAAGATTAGAGCCAGACAAGGATTCGATGTTCAAATGATGTAATTAGTCGATAGATGAATTAATGGGTAAATTGTAAATGTAAGCACATTTCAATATAACCAAAAGTTTATTATTTTTTTGAGGATAAAGGATTCAAAATCCACCTCAAGATAACCCATTAAAACCCTATATAGGATGAGTAACAAAAAGGGATATTTTAGCACATTCAAAACTTGAGATTCCATAGAAGATTTATGTATAGTTGTCTCTTATTTGAATCATCAATATCTCAACAGTACATTCAATTTAAAGTTATCGATATTATCTACAAAAATATGCAAAAATGCAGCTGCTTTTGTGATCCCGAGATTGTATAAATCCTACTTTATACTTTGAAATAGAATCAAATACTTAAATGAAACAATTATCCATATAGATCTAACTTATCTCCCTTCATGTCCATATTATACCTATAAAAGCATTTGCATTCCTAGTTTATCAACTATGGGTTCAAATCCATTAAATACTTATTGTTTATCTAAAATAGTACACGCATATATACTGATATATGTACGTGTATAAATGTATCATCAACTAGGGACTCCAAAAAGAATCCGAGACGTACTGGAGTATATAATCAAGTTTCGTTTAAGAACCATGACAATTAATTTGGATTGATGGACATTCTGCGAAGATTTTTCACTAGTAATACGAGCCGTAATTGCCTTACAGCTACTCTAAGAGCTATACGAACCCTTACTTAATAACCCATCACATTCATTATCCCTCTGCCATCCGTAAAAAGGTCATAAAAATCAATCCCCATCATTGGATTGTGGACCCACTTGGAAATGCGGGTATGACAATCCTGTAAAAGTAATAACATAATTACGGACCGGAACACACTCTGGCGGACGAAGACGGAACACGTTAAGGGTATAGTAACCGCTTCCTTCAGATATGAGGTACGGTCGGGAACGTAGACGTGTCACGCTTCGTGTCGTGACCACAAATCGTGTCTCCATCTGTCGCGTAACCGGAGAAGTAAATGATTCAAAAGTGGAGTCCTTTTTCGATTTGGAAGTGATCGCGATACAGAATTGAAGGGTTGTGATGTAAACAAACGACGTCCGATGACCTTTTCAGGGAATCGTAGCACAGATTGGCTTGAATTAAATATCGCCAAGGAGTTGAGGATTAGATTGCATTGTTTGCAGAACTGCGTTGGATTTCTGTTCAAAAATGCATACGTGCTGAACTGATTTTGAATTGTAAGTAATATAGTACGAAATATACTGAAGTTACGTAGCAAAAATCGTATAGAACATGGATGTGTATGTGACAGTTATAACCTTAAATATTTAAAATGACAAAATAAAATTATTTAAATCCTAAACTACAATGTTTGATAACATCTCATTTGGTTTAATAAGTAATGCAAGTTTCTTTATTCAAGATCTATGATATCAATTTACTAAGAAAAGGATAAATTTTGAAGAACATACTCCTGTAAGATACAAAGTAATGTAACTTAAGTTTACCTAGATCACATATGAAATATTATCATCGGAACCATACAGGCCATTCACGAGTTTTAAACATCGCTCAAAATTTCTAAAGCTACAAAATTTGATAAATAGATACATAAATTAAACCAAAATCTTTTCCTATGATTTAATATTTATTTTTGCTATGTATAATGTTCTATCTCCAACTTAACATAAACTATCTTCATGAATGAAAAGTGGAAGGCCAACTTACGTAAACTTAACGACTCAATTACATAGCAGAACCAGGTTTTTAACAGATATGATGAGTGAAACGAAGGACGAAGTGAAAGGACGGTAACTTGATATGAGTATCTTTCAAAGTATTACACCAAGTTTCCTATTCTCAACAAAAGAAAATAGTTCAATTGTAACAGTTTAAATGTAAAACAAATTAAATCTACTCTCTCTATACCGTTCCTTTTATATGGGGATATAAGTAACGAATTCCTCTCCTGTGTATGAGGGGTAACTCGTGTGCATGAAAAAGGGTCGCAAATAGATGCGTCAGGATGTTGCACATTGGAAAATAATGGGAGATTGATTGAGAGGGAAGTGAATGTGAGGAAATGGGGAAGTGAAAGGGGGAAGTGAATGAGGGGCGGCGATCAAAGAAGGAAGGAGGGGAGGGGGTGTGCGACGACGCGTCCCGACGCCTCCGACGTCATTCCAAGGACGCGTAAACAATGGTGTGATTGGTGTAGATCAAAAGGAACGACGTTTATTTTTGGAGGTATTCTCTCTCTCGTTTGAATTGGAAAAGGAGCATTTGACTGTTGACTTCGATGGTTGGATGTTTGTTGGTTCTTGGGGTAAAATGGAGCATTAGAATTTGGGGGCAAATGAATACTATATTGCAATTTAAAACGCAATATGGGAAAATATACCATATAGAAAAAAACTATACATTTTTGAATCAGATGAACCATTCATTATATTTAATATTGAATTATATATGAATCCCTTTAGTAAAATAACTATCCGACGATATTATATCCACGCAAACCCAATCCTTGTAAAAATATACATTATAAAACATTCCACTGAAAGTTTAAAATCTCATTATCTGTTTCTTATTACATTTCGTAGTATATTTTTAGAAATTGACGAAACTCTTAACCTAGGTTGGAGATGATTGCTTAATAAAAACAATTTCTCTCTTCAAAATAAAACTTATACTAGCCGCTTAAGAGAAGCAATGTTTCATAAAAATTTTAAAAGAAAGACGTATCACATTGGTTCACGCTAGTAAAGTATTACAAGAAAGTAGCTTTTTGACGATAAAAATATTTAAAATTCAAATATCTTATACATTTAAGAAACCTTAAACGAGCGAACGTGTGATAGGACTGGGACTCGAACCCGGGTCTCCTAATTTCCGATCATTTGCTCTAGCTATTGAGCTATCTAAAGAAATTATGCTTGTTTAGAGACTGTCAATAAAGGAATTCCAGGTTCGAGAGCCGGTCCTCTTACAACTTTTCTCGTCTATTACTATAGGTTTAATTCGAGCTGCGTTGATTTTCATTGGAAAGTTTCCTCAACCTCTTTACCTTATCTTGTGCAAAAATTAAATAACTCACGTTTGAGAAATCATTTATAAACTCTTTCAATATGTACTCACCACATGTTTGTTTGAATCATCTTTGAATCATTGCAATTATTAATTGCGAAATGAAATAAAACTGTAAACTGTAAAACTAAAAGAGACTCTCTAAGCTTCCAGTATATAAATTTCAGCTTCAGATTAATTTCTCTTTAGTTTTTTAACTTTGTAACATCGCAATGGATACTGCACTTCTACCAGGACCTTCCCATCACAAACAAAAAACAAAACAAAATCGCATTGACCACCATCTGCAGAATTCCAAATCGTACATCTCCATCCCTATTCTGCATTTCAATATAAAACTTAGCATTGGAGAGCACTTCGAACCGAATTTAACATTCAAAAGTCAATTTTCTCGTATGAGAGCGAAGAATTGTTAGATGGCCTGGAGGGGGGGGGGGTTAGGATGGAATATGCGGTAGATGAGGTTTTCAGGAGGGAAGCACGCTATAGGGGATGAGGGTGGTTTAAGTGATTTCGTAGGTGTCGATTGGGGCTTTGCATTTTAATTGGCCGTTTCGAAGACCACCATGGTATTTGTCACCCCAAGCAGGGAACGGAGATGCTCCGATGCCATAGGGTGGCCGGTATTGGACAAAGGAATACAAGGATGCCCCTCTATACGAGATGAACCTTTACTTTGCCAAACGCGGATGTTTTGAAGAGGACCACAGTAATCTAAATAAGAATTCCCATTCTCTCGTGTCAATCTATATTATACCACAGGAAAAACTCCATTTGTCGCATTTGGAACTCTTTGTAGTGTAAACGTATTTATTCGAGTTTAGATAAAGGCGAACTAATATGGTGTTTTACGATACTAAATAGGTACTAGATTTAATTACAACTAAATAAATTATTTTATTACAATTCGTATCAAAAATTATTATCTGATTACCTTGAAATTTGTTTAAAAGAAGTAAATAGAAGTAAATAGGAAGTAATAGTGACATGAACGGGATATCAAGGTTCCTCACTCGCCTGGAAGGTATGTTAACCGCTACACCGCCATGCCCCGTATATTGCATTCCATTAAGGTAACTTAGGTAGGACCTGGGTTCGACTCCCAGTTATTTTGGTAGTTTTTACTTCAGTCCCACCTCGTAATCAAGTCAAAGAAACTGATCGTCTTAAGTTAATTCAGTTTTCCTTGATATTGCAGCCAAAACTTGATCTTCGTCAACTTTAGGACTAATTTGATCGTTAGAATTTCGATAGACGTAAATAAGTCTCAGGAATAGAATGATACAATGTGCTAGATATAGTTTTCTTACTTTCTAATGATTGTAATCATTTATAATATTGACTTGGTCCTTAATTGTGAATATCGTTTACCGCTGAACATTAGAAGTTTATACAAACTTGATTGAAATTAAAAGACAACTTTTCAAGAATCCAATTTCGAAAAAATAATAACGAAATAATTTAAGCTCCAGTATATAGACCGCATCATCTCTTATAGAAAAACTTTACAAAGCTCTTAACAACAACTTCTTGCAAATTGGGAGTCCATATACTTTTCACCACCTCTTCTGCGATAACTTACTTAATAGCTACCTAAAATACATCGACTTCTAAAGCAACTCTGCTTCGTTTTGTCCTAGTTTTAAACTTTTAAAACTTCATATGGAATTGATAACGTGTTAGATTGAAGATTAATTCCATCACACCTTCATTATACTGATTTTGGAACCACAAGTTTCAAGAATTGAAAAAAATAACCATGAATCCATAACTATGATAATAAATTACATTACTCATTTCAAAATAATAGCATTTCGAAGAAAAACATTCCATCATCCATTTCCTAAATCTTTCTGCTTGAGACAAAACACTCCATCCCTCATAACAGATGTGATCAAAACATCTTAACGCACCAACAAAAATATAAAACACGTACACCAATTTTCCATCTCGCTCATAACGAGACGCCAACATCAAAACTACGAGATAGAGAGGGACCTCTACATTAACCAATCAGGACGCATATCAAACTACGCTCTCGCGACACCCAAATGCATTCCCCGATCCAGTCAAAGCATCTCTCACTGCTCGAACTGCATCCCCCCTCTCTCACGGCATTTTCCTCTTTCATTCCCCTTAAATGGGGCACAGATCGAGTTTGCCCCTTCGCTATTATGTCCCCCTCCCACACACAGCAACAGTTCCGCCCCCTTCTGTACGCTTCCATATTCAATCGTTCGCCATTCCCCACCCGAGCAACTGCGTGACAGATGGCCCGCCAAGTTGCGAGAGGTTCCCAGCATCAGTGCGCGTTCCTATTTATTCAATCCCGGAACTATTCTACTCCACCAGCACCATAGAAAAGAGTACACCCTCTATGCCATTTATGTAGCTCGACTAAAGGGCGTTGGTCGGAACCGTTTAGATCTTCCGAAAGGTTGTGAGGTCCGGCAAAACGGAGCCGATATAATAACATAAAAGGAATCTTTTTTTGGGGGATGAACGGAGCGAGTGTGCGTTAAAAAGGAGCTCTTGAAGGCTTTAGAAATGTGATTAAGTGACGTAAAGAATCCCTCGGTACGACGCTGGATGCAAACGATTTTTTTGTTGGCGATCTTACGTGATGAATCACTCTATATATAAATGTCGTGGCGTAGTTAATGGAGGATGAGTTAATGCTAGACCCTTTATTTGACATGATTAAAAGTCGCTAGAGATAAGTGAAAGTACTTATATTACTCGTTCAGCATAGTGATGATTATAACGCAAATTTATTTTGGTGAAAATAAATACATAGGTACGTTTTAGCACTTAGAAAGTAGACTTAGTATTAGACGCAATTTAATCCTGCATCGATGAATTAGCATCATAAAATACATACCCGAATATCATCATACACAAAGTTTAAAAATACCAAAAGAAGATATAATCTAGGAACTGAATCAGAGTCAAAGACAAAAAAATATATTCTCATTCAATCTTCTTTTTTGAATAAAATAAAGTACCTATTCACTTAAGAATAATCATGCACAATTAAAATCCAATAAAAACTGCAAAATACACCATTCACTTCGAGAGAAAAAAGCAAAAATCAAATCAGTACCTCTAACTCCCACTGGAATCTGGATGGATTCTTAATAGTCCACGTCACTTCGAATTCCCATTTTGCGATCCATATTCCAAATTAAATACGGGCATTGTATCGAATTCCTTGCCCTTGACGTCTCTGCTCATTTGCATCGCGTGAACAACACCCCACTTTGTGCAGACACCCGCCGATATCAAAGACGCAAGTGGAGACACGTCATGCCGAACTCAATTAGCTACGATGATACGCCGTCCATTCTTTAATAACGAGGCCTCTTTTGGGCCAATCAACGGCGAGCATTACATCGCATGAGCAGAGATTCCTCGCATGCAAAACGCCGTCCCTAAAGACGACTAAACGGTGGAATTCCTGCCCAAGTTCCAACGGGTGAAATGACTCCACCCTTTCGCATCTGAAGGTTACTCCGGACTCATATCGTCCCTACGTATATCATAACCGTCTGTGATGTTCCTTCCAGCACAAGCGTTCCAAAATTCCGTCATACCTTTCCCCTCCACTGATTCCTGAACATCCTCGCGTAGAAACTATCTCAATTTCGCAAATATGCCATCAGCTATTAAGCGGCAATGTGCGCGAAAATTGAGTATTGATACCTATCGCGACATTTATTAATAATACGTCTCTAACTATACTAAAAATACCCTCAGGAATACGTCTTTTATCAATCGAACCTCGATGAAATTAAGCACAAAAATTAAATACGATATATTTACCCTTGACGTAAATATTAACTGTTTCCGAGGGTAAAATATTCGATAAATTAGTTATTTAGCTGAATAACTGAATATACGGATATGGAATAGAAAATTATAAACGAGATGAAATCTTATAAATCATAATGGTTTTTTCATCGCTAATTGGACTTGTAATAATTCTAAATATCGATAGAATTGTAGCAAATTTTCTTCGGTTTCCACTCAGGTAATTTTTGGAAAAATTGCTGTTTCTAACATTTAATTAAATACGATATTTACGGAAAAATAATTTAAACGGTTATTGTTAAATGATATTAAATGATAACTTATACCGGAGAAAATAATTTAGTCAAATAAAATCGAATTCAATCATCGATTAATTTATTACAAGCGATAATTTATAACGGATTCATTAAATTTCAAAATATATTTACAATAATAATTGTTTTAAACTTAAAAATTATTTCCTTAGCACAAGAACCAATTTGAATACTTTTAAAAAAATTCGTAAGTATATATTATCATTTCAATTCTCTTAAAAAATATTTATCAACCAATATGGAAATTTAAAATTTTGAATAACTCAGTAAAACCTTATTTATCATAAATTTAAAACCATTGATGCATTTACGGATGCATCAAGATTGAATTTCCTTCCTGAGACACGCTCCTTGAGAAAATAAAATAGAAAATTTTCACTACAAACTCAAATTTATCACGAGAGTAAATCCACCGGTTTTAAATTGCGTCCTAACAGCCTCCTGATGACATCATACTATCGATAACTTCCATAAATATGCAAATTCTCAATATTCGAATCTTAAACTCGATTTTAAAACTTGGCCGGAATCGATTTTACCCCCGCACTTCACTCCTCTCCAATCTTCCGCGTACAGCCTGTTGTTCCAGTTCAGTTGAACACTACGAGATTCCCCACACTGTGAGAATTAACTTTCGTCCCGCTGTTAAGTGAAGTGGCTAATTCACATCCCTCTTCGAACGCTTCCTCGCCTCTGCTCCCCCTTCACAGAATCTCAATCGCCAAGATTCTCATACTTAACACCACCATTTCCATGACGTGTTACGATTGTCGGCTAATTTCGGCACGTGGTTTGTCCCTACGCACCGCAGTGACAAACTGGTGTTTAGACCAGTTTTCATTACGGTCCCTATTGACGATGGTTCTAATACCTTTAACTTTAAGATTTCAAATTTTTTTTGTGTAACATTTTATTCCTCATTATCCATAGAAACAATCCCTAAAATATGTAAACCAATATTCGCAGAAAATAGAGAAATATGTATGGTAACAATTCATAACAATTATAATCATTAATAATAATCATAACAATTATAATCATAAATAATCATTATATAACGTAAACAATGAATCATATTGACAACAGATTTTCACGACTATTTCAAGCTTTATTCTAAACATAATGTTAAAGATTTTTTGTATCCAAGTCACGTAATGTTTTCTATTTAAGTTGTATACCATCAATATTATATAGAATAATAATTATAGAATCGCATTATAAATAACTCGTAAAAACTCAAATAAATCGATACGATATAAATAAGGATTTATCAGAACTTAAATTCAGGATTTCATGTGTTTATGCTTTGAACTCAAAGTTTGATATTACAATAGAACTTCTAAAAATAAAACGAATAAAAGAATTTAGTTAACCTGTAGCATATCACCAGCTTTGAAAGTGAATACCAAGAAAGATTCGTGATAATTAGTTATAAATATGATATAAGTTAAACTGTGAAATATGTGCGTAAAAGTTATTAATTTCAAACTATATTCGAAATATGCATTATTGAAGATAAATGCTTAAGGAAAAAAAGAGCCATACAATAGAAAAATAAGAGCCATGCTATAGAAACCAAGGGCATTTATAAACTCCTGTAGAAGTTTAAAAAGTTTAATCCGTTTATACAAATTTTTTACCATACTTATACAACCTTCCCTTACGAAGCATATACATTTGTTAGCTGTTGTGCGTCATTTAGGTTCTGAATTCTTCAAATCTGGCGTTAAAATTCACTCAATCTTCCATGCTAATTTTTACGATAGTCTTTTGTCACTGCGCCCTCGTGAAGTGCCAATCTGCACTTGTCCAGTAATGGAAACGTATTCCGGAACAACACCCACAGTTTCGATCGAGAAAGACTATCAGACTGTTGATGGCTCTATTTCGCATACTTTCCCCTTCCCTGGTTGAGTGTCCCCTTTACCAGTAACCAAATAAGACTTCTCCATCGGCCAATCTGAGTGGAAGATGGCCAATCACCATGATTGCCTTTAATTCCCATTTTCTCCACCTAGGGTGCAGGATCTATGCCGGAAGCGGCCATTTCATCGCATGAAGCGCAACGTAATTCACATTCCGGAGAGTAAATTGATGGGAAAGTTTTTACCAGCTTCCCTTTTCCGGAAGAATTCTTCCAGCGCCAGTGAGAAACGCCAATGGTGATCATTGAATTATATAAATTGAAAGGGGATGGTGAATGATTTCAGTAACTTATCCAAGTAGCAGATGGTAATTTGCTGACTGAAGGCCGAGAACTTTTCACCTTTCCCTCATATTAAACTTCTCTTATAACAGGGTATAAAAGTTTCCTTCGATATATTTCATAGTATCTTACTATACTAAAATAGTGTAAATATTACAACACGAATGTTATTATATCTACTTCGAAGCTAATTAAAATAGTCAAAACATCTTACGCTGGTATACATTTTTTTCTTTATTTAAAATCGTATTAATTATCTTCACTATTCTTCTCGATTTCAAATTCTTTATTAACGCGTTTTCATACCTTAAATCAATTGTGTGTAACTTTCTTTTATCTTTTTATCCCATCTTAGATTTAAACCGCAAAACTATTTATCAATAAACTGCTTACCTAAAACGATCTAGAAGTATGTTTACTTTATACGTTCCTTCTCTTATACATAACGATAAATTAATCTGTTTTCAATAACAACCCAACGCAATATTTTTTCAGTTCTAGCTTTCCGAATATCATGACTATAACGAAAAACTAACATATTAATTTATATTACGTATACGTAGATTTAGAACGAGCCCTTAAAATTTTCTTGAGCTCGGTTACTTTTATATCTATACGCATAATTAAGACTATTAACACTTCTTTTACTTACAAATGAAATCAATTAATGAACAAAGAAGATAGAGAGTATATTAATCCAATCACATTCGAACAACAATTCACTGAATTTTGATTCTTTCCCAATTCTTGTATTCATTCGTGTCCTTTAACCTAATGAATATAAAACTATAGGCGTGACCACATTTTTCTCTCACATCCAAATCATTGGATAAATTTTACCTCAAAATTTGCAAAACACATCAACCGTAAAGTTCTTATAAAATTACCGGGCATTCTAAATACAAGATACACAAACAGATTTCCATAGATACGTAAACAATAAATAAATGGTCGACTCATGTAAACAAATAAATATTAGTGGATATGTTTCCAGCGTAAATTTTCTGTACAACTTAAATTTCTAGTAATCAAAATTAAAAGTATGAAGGTCAGATCTAACTGACAAAAAATTCATATGAGACTCAGAAAACATAAAGCTTTATCGGGGTATAATTTTAAACTTCGGAAAAGACTGAAATTGCAGAAACGTGTGAATAAGAGACTCGACAAAATTTATAAAATTTCGGATGAAATACAAAGAAAAGGATCAAGTTCAACGAAAGAATCCAAGTTTGAATATATCAACAACCTTCAGGTAAGAAATTTAATATACATCACACTTTCGTACAGGAAACCAAAAGATTTTTAACCTTCCATGAGATATGTATATATTCTATTAACAATAATTAACGAACTAGTTGCTCTTGTTTGTAATAAAATATTCCTTTAACCATTTTCATACTTGCTTATCAGATAGTGAACGAAAAATATTTCTTGTTTTTAATAGAGCCTTTTTTAAAGGTGATATCCTATTAGCCCTTAATTATTTGCACTCTAGTTCTGCACAATTATATTTCGAATAAAATACGGTTTAGTAGTAGTAGAGGTATAAAGTACATGATAATTACTTATACTTCCGATATAAATATATTTTTAATAAAAAATCTAAAAGATCTCGATGGTAGGACTTGAAAACATTTTGCGATATGTACGTAACATACAAGTTTAATAAATTAACGAAAAGAATTAAAACTAATTTCCATAAATGTCTTAAGTTTATTTTCCTTAATTGATTTTAGTTCCAATCACATTTTGGTTATTAATGTTTCCTTATTTCAAGATTCACGTTCTACTCTTATTTATGTTAAGATTTCAAATAAAATGTAACTCAATATTACTGCGGAGTTATAGTAAATTGGAAATCCTATTCTAAGTCCCTTAACCTAATCCTTATCAATGCTATTTTCTAGGTATAGTTGAAAGAAACGCCGTACGAACAAATTTACGTCCGGTAAACGAAAATGGAATTTCCGGATGACGAACCTTAGCATGAAAATTAAAGGAATTTTTTCGTATGTTGTCAACTGCTTAAATTTTCATAGAGAAGTGAAGAAAGAAGTAGTGATTCCAAAAGTGCCTATTATAACACAGATTGTGAACGGCTTTGTGGTTATTTGCATCATATGGCTGGTTTTGATGCTAGCCCTTTCAATCCTTTACCCGATTGTAAGTTGGCTTTCGAATAGACTACGTGAGACAGATCAAAATCAAATTACTGAAATTCATAAGCATCATCGCAAGCATCACAATAGACACCATTACAGACACCATCACAGAAATCATCATAGACATCGTGAACGGTAAGTTATCACAATCGGAATTCAAGAAATAGAACTTATATTATGATGAAATATGAGAACTTGCAAACCTACATAGCTTTGCATTGCATAGTAAATCATTTACAATGAATTTATTCCTGCCTTGTTCTGATATTGTATTTAGTATGTCAACCCTATATTTTAATTATTTTTCTGCTATAAGTAAAAAAATTAGAATGTGAATCGAATTTCTAAAAACGAACCAAGCATTTACTATACATAACTCCAAATAGTAAATCAAGAATTAATTCATGAAAAATATGAAGTGCATTTGTTAATTTTCAATAACTGTTCTAAGTAACATCTCTCAATTCAAAGTGTAAACAATCATCTTCTTTAAACTAAAGACTATTTCTAAAACTCTTTTTGAAAAATTTATTTTAGAAAATGACTAAAATAGAAAATTTTGCGGAAGAATATTTTTAATTTGACCCTCAAATATAGTGAGGAATTCTAACATGAAACATATATGGATTGTGCAATATCGAAGGAGATTCTTTCATCAAACATGTATATCATAAGCAATTACATAAAGAGTATTTTTCAGTGTTCAGTTATCCATAGGATGACTAACACTATTTCGTGTATTAATCTATTTTAGCCATTTTTAAATGGTAATGAAAAAGTACAACATAACCAAAAGAAAGCAATATTGATACTTTAACCTTAATCTATGAATGTTTACAGTAACTTTATATTTATAGCTCTGTAATTACTACTTATAGGGATCGAAGATACCATACTGAAGCAGGGCAACGAGTCTTATGTCATCGTTATCGATGAAGGGAGAAATTTGGTAAAATCTAATGTTTTTTCTAGTGTATCTACCACGTTCACTCCTCGCTCATCAGATGTTTGATTTTCCCTTAAAATTAATAGGATAATTAGAGAGAAGAGGCATAAATATTTACCATTTGTAATGGATGATTGGGAAGATATTAATTACCCTGCTTTCATTATAATAGAAAGCTTCTTTTATAGCCTCATTGCCATTGTATTTTCAAGAATATTGCTTCTCTTCCTTGTATGTACTCTTAGACCGCTATTCGTCCGTGCAACGCCCCAAAGATCCCGAAATCATCATGGAGAGTGAGTATTTCATAGCATTCGAATAAAACGCTTTTCTTACGCATTAGTTCGTGCTGGAATTATGTTATTACGTTTATGACTCCGTTATTTACGGAAATAAATAACCAAATGTAATTCTTCCGAGTAAATCTTTCATTTTAGCTAGTCATGACTCCATTCTAAGCATTTAAGAGAAATAAAACGTGCTTGTATTTCAAACTTACGTAATATTCGATATTTTAGCGGTACGATATAAAAACGACTCAATAAGTACTCTTTCTTTATTGCAGTCATTTAATCTCGTGTCATTAAGTCAAATTTTAAATAAAAAAGTATCTAGTGTTTCGTGAATTCTTCGTATCCAACACTGGCAATAGTAGAGCTCTAGTTTCTGAAACATCACTCCATAATGAAATCAATGTGTGAAGGCGTGACTTCGTGGAATGCCATAGTAATAAAAATAACTTAGTAAATTTCCACAGAAAAAATTGTTATATTTGCAACCGGTTTCGTAATATAAATAGGCCTGAGGATGTAATTTTATATTACGAAACCGGTTGCAAATATAACAATTTTTTCTGTGGAAATTTACTAAGTTATTTTTATTATCACTCCATAAGTTTATAAATGTACGTTCAAAAGAGAGATAAACTAAAACAATGCACTAATAAAAAAAGAAAATACGAACATAAGTGAGCAGACTTCAATTAAAATTAAATCAACAGCTAAATATCTATGTGCACTCACTCTTAATTTAAAATTCATCTTTATATAAAATTATGCTAAACACTTCCATGAATGTAAAAGTCAAGAAATTGTCCATATATGTCTTAAAATGCGAAAATTATTCCTACAGTATTATTTAACAGAATTACTAAAGCTTCGTTCTAAAAATAAACTAGCAGGTTTCGTCGCGTAAGTCTTATAGTATTTTGTATAGTACGATACAAATTTTCAATTTGTTCCATTTTAATTTATCCTGCTTTCTCCTAATTCTTGAAATATTATTTTCATTAAATTATTTTTTTTCTATTTATTTACTTCGAAAATTCACCTATACAGATCCGGCACAAGGACTGAACCGTGAAGAATTTAACCAATCAAAATTCAAGGGGAAGATATAACAAGAAGAAAAAGCTTTAATGACCTTAAAAAGCAAACATGAGTTGATGGAAACAATATGATCGTGTATAAATAAATATATTCTGTATGTGTGGGAATTATTGTTTTCAATGAATCTCTGTTACCGATCAAATCTCTGCCTGTAAGCCTTTAACATATTTTGGATGATGAACAATGGGGAAAGTTGTACGAATTAAAAAATATAAGGGATTAATATAAACCTGAATCCAAACGTTGTATTTACATAAAAAGGAATTTATAGGTCTTTCAAGGATATTTATTTCAATTTAATTTTTTTAAACTGAAATTTGTAAACTTTATGACTATTTGACTTATTCGTACCTAGCTATGAGATATTTAATAGAAATTTAGTCGGTGTATATATAAACATTATTTAAATAATGACAAATAGATAATCCTAGAACGATCGTGGATTTTTGATCAGATTATAAATACATTAATACCTAAAATTTCCATTTTTATTTTTCATCTAAGATTGATTTCTAAACATCAATTTTTCAAAAAAGGATATTCCTTATGTTTCTCAAACTATTGTTAATAGTTTACCGTAAATATTTCATATTGAACATCATCCTCAGGAATATAAAAATTTAAACTCATATATATCAATACTGGAGCTCTCATTCATCTTTACTTAATAATTAACACATAATAGCATCAGTAATAGCAGAAATAGCTTGGTTACATTGGTTACATTGGTTTTTGTAAAATGAATTCTATCTGGAAATGAAATCAACGGACGGGTCGTATATATCCGATGCAACAATTCCTTTATATATTAATAGGGAACCGATAGTATATCAAAAAGCCATCAACATTACGTCATATTATGCAACACTGATCCAGTCAACACCACCGATAACATCAAATCAAGATTATGAATGGGGAATCATACGGAATCGTATCTCACAAAACACATAATGTGCACGCGTTCAAAATCGAGCGTAAATTAATTTAAAAGTGAACGTAGCCTGCGAGCATTTTCTGATCGTAATAAAAGTACGTACCCGCGTTCCCTTATCCCTTTGGGGCCAATATTTCACGACGCACTCCCGTATTTAATAAACCGGACGCGGCGCTCATGGGAAGTGTCGTAAAAAACACCGCTCGACAAACATTTTCTCAAAGAATGATCAACTCACCATCGCCTGGAGACGTATTTTACTGGGGGCTTTTTATAAATGATCGTCGAACAACGGCCAGATCTCTTTGCTTCGTCGTTTTATCGAGTCCCACGAGATACAAAAACCACTTGCTTTGGTGAGTTTTATGCTCCGGGGGACATGGAAAGGGGACGATTATCAAAAAGGGGTAAGGGTGTTGAGCACAGACAAACATCCCTTATTAAAAAGGCGGTAAATACGTAGAGGACACCATTCCGAAGTCCAATTCCGGAGACGAATTTCTCTTATATTTACTTTAAAACTCCAATCAGACGGGTGATAACAATACGGTTAAGTAAAGTTGCAAACACTGTATCAAATTTTTGATTAACATTGAACTTGGTACCTCATAGTTGGAATCTTATATTGTGATCAATATTAACAGTCTTTGTTGACTACTTTATTTATTTACTTGCATCTTGCAGAAACTGTAAACTAATTTTCTTACTGTAATTTAAATATTTTTCACTAGTTATATTGTTGAAAGCTCTTATGACTTCTAAAAAGGTAAATCATTTATTTTTGAGCGTCCGATACCAGAGTTGCGAAAATTAATATCTTGACGACTGCCAGAAACATGAGTTTTTAGAACAAAACCTTATTTATGTTGATAAATAATCTAATGTTACGTAGATAAATAATTCTGAATTAAAACAACTTAAAATTCAATGAGCCGTTAATCTGAAGGTATTTAGAAATAATTACTGTACGAATCAAAGAAGTTAAAGTACTGGAAGTAAAAAACTAATATATTTAAATACAAAACAGAGCTATACAAACTCTGCGAAATATCATAGTTGTCCAAAACTAATTAATTAGTCATATCGATATAAAACTTCGTATTTTAGAACAAAAATGATACTTTTTGCTTGTTAGAAACTTTACATTGTAACTAAAGATTAAAAAGGTGGTCGACTGAATACATTTAGAATATCCATGGATAAGAAGTCATCCTGCCACAAGAAAGAATCGGAAAACTGGAAGGGAATACGTATATCATGAAAACGACGTCACATATAATACAACTAAATTCTGTTAGAAAGCTCCATTTCGTAATGGACACGAGATATAAAAGCTGAATATCATGCTATTTGATCAAAAAAATGTTTTGAATAGAAAACGCTGACTCATTACTGAAAAACGCCCATTCAGGTCTACCAACACCTGTAGCGAACCTCTGTTACGAATGAATAGAAGAGAACTGAAAAAATTCTTGTTCCACTTCAAAGAGGCCGTAGCTTGTTACGAGCTATGACAGAGCGGCTGTAGAGACATTTTATGTACTATGTACTTAAAAAAGTATCTTGAAAACAATGCAACACTGCTAATGTTAAAAAAAGTGTGTTAGTCAAAATATTTTATGATAAAAGCTGTTATTAACTTAGCACGATGATTTCTTATTACTTTGCAGAAGGTTATACAGAAGTTAAAACAGAGACCGGGACTCGAACCCAGGTCCCCAACTTTCCCGATAGGTACTTTTACGGTTTTTTTTACTTATTATGGACATTTAAAAATTACTATTCTTTAAATTAACAAAAATTCAGAAATTAAATTATCTATCATAAATACTGTTACATATAAAAATACCATTATCTTTTCGGCCATTAATTTGATTAATTGAAATATTGCCGATAATAAACAGAATCTATAAAGTTCAACTATATTATATATATAATATTCTTTCATTACGTAATGAAGTAAAGATAAAAATATAATTTTCCAAGATTAGGTGTTAAATAAATGGTAAATACACATTAATAACGATTCAAAGAGTACAAATCTTTAAAATAGCTATAAAGGGAAAGTAACGATTATCAGTATAAATTGATTTCATCCACTCTTTCAACTTCAAGATTTCGTAACGAAACAAAATCCTGTTCCTCGTTTTATTCATTAACTCATTTACTTCGGTCTAAATTACGAGAAAACATAGACTTTCCAAACTCCAATCCTTCTCCGATATACGTTAATATTCCATCCTTGACCAAAACAAATCGAACCAAATCTCAAACGCATTAGAATCACTACACAACATCCATTTTCGCGTACATATTTACGCACGATCCCTCCTGACCAGCGTGTGGTAGCAAGAAAGAACAACGTAAGGGCGTAAACACTCCCGATTCCCTTATCCCCAAAATCGGGGTCATCTAATACGAGCTCCGGCACATAGGACATGACAATGTCTACGCTCACTCTACGTACGTGGGAAAGGAAAATAAAGCTTGGGAGACCGATCGTCGCACCCCCACGCCGCCTTCCTATCTTCCCCTCTTAAATCCGCGGACAAAAAGCCCCATGCGCCCCTGGAGACCCGAGCTGTACGTGGGAGAGAGAATTAGAGCTCAGGGCGGCCATCTGTTGGAGACCGTCCCAAACGGGGAGGGGGGGGGGGGGCTCCATGACCTCGACAGGGCGGTTGCCTAAATACATCTCCATGGAAACGGCAAGGCGACTTTTCTGTTAACGAGCTTTGATGTTGATTTTCGAAAATTTATTGACTGCGTTTATCAGTTCGCACGCGTCTTCAGCCCATCCAAGTTTAGGCATCGAAACATTTCATAATATTTACAAATAATCCCAAGAGTACGAAAGAAAATTTACTTTTCCTGTTGAGAATTTCTCAAAAAGATAAACATCTGAACAGTTTAATAAAAAGTTCGAACTGGACGATTAAATTAACGAATCTGATAGCTTACGATCAATTATACTAATTTTAAAGACCCTCACCAAAAACATATAGAATTAGAGTCAGTATAATATGCTAACACTCGTACTGTAACAACTACGAACCTTTTTGCATTATTTTGGTGGTTACAATAGCAAATTCCTTTTCCTTTTTTATGGTTTTACTTTAAATGACTCTTTACATACTAATATTATAAATATAGTTTGGTAATTTATGAGTACTATTTTATAAATACTATTATACGTATATACACGTATATTAATATTATTAACTGCGATTAACTGTAGAAAGTGAAACTCTTTGTAACATCTACATAATATATATTACTCTACAAACGTGAGCTTTTTCTTATCAGATTTACCTAAAGTTTGATCAATAGTTCGCTAAAAATGCTCAGTAGCCATGAACATAACGACAATTAAAAACCACTAAGAATAGAAACCGAAAAATAATTTTAAAGGGACTCGAACTCGGGCCTCTCTCCTTACAAATTTCCGGATTTATAAACGAAAACATAAAGAAAGAACGAGGTAAACATACATTTAAACCTTCATCTCATTTATATCATAATTATCTCGTCTAATAAGAAAAACTCATTAAGGATCATAAAATCAAAACAAAACATCTCAAACCAACCTACTTATAAATTTTCTAGCACATCGATAAAGCAACCAAAAACATCGATTATTTCCCATACTCCCATTACTCATCCACATATAATATCAATTTGAACCCTTCAAAACAATTAAATCTTTAACCAAACCCATCGATTACATCTCGTGCACTCATTACTCATCCACGCACGCCCTCAATCTCCTCAAAAACAAAACCTCCGACCGTCACAACCGAACCCGAGAGAACTACGCTCGTATTATGCGACAGCCAATGGGAAGGGAAGAAAACCAAAACACGGCACCCATGTGCAACCAAAACAACTCCAGGAACTTCAAAAAGCATCGACTCATTCCAATCCAGCGCTCAACGGCGAAGGACGGAACTATAGGGGCGTTCATGGGTGACGGAAGATGCACTGAACGCACTGGGTGCTAGGGATGAGGGAATGAAGAAGAATTGCAGGGGAGTGCTAGGCAGGGATAGGTCCCATAGAGACTGGCACGTGTCATCCTTTCCGAGGGAATAAGAGATGTGCGTGCGGTTGGCACGCGTCGCTGCGTGGGTTTCGGCTAACGACGGCGATCCCACGCCGAGGGATGCATTCTTTTCTGCACGACCCTCCCTCACCTACTTCCATACCCACGCCGACATATCGGCTTCCCCGCCCGTAATTATCAGCTTCCTTACACTTCGGAAATCATCACATTGGATGAGTCTCCTGTCGGTCTTATTTTCCCCGTTCTTTTCTCTTCTTCTACGTCCCCAGGGCGACGGGGCAATTGTTGATTTTGTATCGCCTTTCGCTTTGCTATTACTTTGACTTTGAAGCGCACACGGACCCCGATGGTAATCATCAATACATACAAAGCTAGAAAACGTGGCGTACGAAACGATTATAAAAATTCATTTAGGCATTGCAGGTCTTTATGTAAATATTATTGCTTGATCTTCTATCAAACATAATATTTAATCTATTTTTCTAGAGGATTTAATCAGAGATACAACACGAATGTTATGTTTAACCTATTCATCTATAGTATTTAATTATAGATACAACACGAAAGTAACGTACTTCTAATATAAATTCATCTGTATATATAGATAAACGTATTCAACTAAAGTTAGCTTTAACTTCATCAAAATCGCTGAGGAGTATCAATTATTCACATAAAGAGTTCAGTGAAACTTATTTAATGCATTTTAATTTTCCCTTATATTTATTTCGTGAATATAAATATTATTTCTCTAATCCTAGAAATATTTAACTTCGTGGCCATGTACTTAGGACATAAAACGTAAGTTTATGGAAGTAATATCTCGATGGACCTGTATTGATTTCCATAAATATCTCATGAAGAGACTGAACGGTAATAGTTAATGCATAGAAATAAATAAATAAATACTGTGTATAGTACAGAAATAAGAGATATTTTTGGTGAAAAATATAGTAACATTATAATTAGATATGTAATTGCAATATCGTTTTTTTACTCATGCGGTAAAGTTGATTCAAAATGTGCTTTCTTTTTCTTGCAATAGCATAAAGGAAATTCAAACTAAAAAACTAATAAATGATTATCTAAAAAAACAAAGCATAGTATTTGATATGAGAATTACATTGAATGTTGAGAAAAATTTCTGAAACCAAATCTTGTAATAAAAGACCAATTTTAGTATAATCTAAAAAATAATACTAAGTTTTTACGGTAGGTTATGATCCACTCATTTCTAATACCACACACACACACCCCACGACGAATGATCGTACAAAGGAGCAGCTTTTGAACAGGGGAAAAGCGGGGTGTAATTTGATTCATAGGCCCCATGAATGAGGGATTATTATTCTGCTTCATAACAACGCGTCTAACGAAGACCCTTACTTCTTAACGACCCAAACTTTATGCACAATTAACGCGAAGTTAGAAAAACTCATGCCCAACCACATACGTATTTCTGCTATCCACGTAAACGTACGCGTTGCCATGGTGTTGAAACTGGATGTTTATAACCCACGTTTGGTTACGATAGTATTTAACTGAACTCAAATAGCAACGAATGTATTTACAAAGGACTAAATGTTCATTTCTCTGGTTAATAATTAACTATATTAGTTCAGGAAATACTATAGAAGCACTCGTGAAACATAACCGTTCTACTCCACAAACATCGATAATTGAATCGTAACCATTTTAGTACAACACTGCCGTATTGAAAGAGCTCGGTGATGAACATGTCACGAGCCGTATACGGGGAATTTGATTATAGTGGACGTACAGTACAGTTCCCTCTTTCGTGCAACCAATTATTTCTGCCGAAGGACACAATGGAATCTTTGTGGGCAGCACCTCATCGTCGCTTTTCTACCGATTGATAGCTCGAGAAGAATGCGTTGGGAGTCGGGCGAAAGCCTCGGAAAGAAATTGGGTCCATTCTGGGACACAATCTGCAGATGGAATGCGAATTCTAGGAAGTGCTTCTGGTCGAGATGTGGGGGAAAGATTGGATGTTGGTGACACGTCCGGTGGTAGTAGTTTACTCCCCCGAATGGGTGTCCACCGCTTGACAAATATCAAGTCGATCGGAACGGAATTCTAAGCTGAATATTTGGTCGAATGACCGTCCTTTTTGCAGCCCATATATGTTAGGGTATCTAATGATTATTATGTGGTTATTTCAGTTACTTTCATGGAATATTTTATATGGATTCCTTGGGAAATTTATGTCTCAATATAGACGGAGTCGGTTGCTTCCTTGAGGCATCTGTTGCATTTTTCTTTAAGGGAAGATGAAACAGGTCCAAAGAAAGAATCGACGAAGGATTTATAATTCATAAACTACCATTAAATATTAGACAAGCGAAGAGTGTTCTAAAAACACCATAATTGTGAAAATGTTTCCATGTTCTCGCTAGCTTAGTCTCTACTAAAATTCCATTATAATTGCTTTCCAAAATTTTACTTTTTACTTTTTAATGAGTATTTAAATGATAAAGTATTTAATACGTATAACGCCCTAAAGTTTATTTTGAATCCAAAAGCAATAGAATTTGGAGACATGAAATTATTTAACATTTTGCTACTCGATATACTAATGTCTTGAGTCTCCATATAAAAAAATCCGGGAGAAATGAAACTTTTATGGATGCTTAAAGAATTGGTTAGTCTTTAGTTTGAAATGATTAAATTTTTATGAGATTCTTTTTTTGGTATAAGAATACAAATCAACTAAACTCTAGATACAATTTATTTGTGAAAATATTCTATGAATAGAATAGAATATTAATCAAGATAAGAAAGATATTACAAGTTTAATCCAACTCGATACTAATGATATCCTGCCAAACGCTTAAATATTCATTTCAGTTTTAACTTATCAAGTATTTATAATTGTGAGAAAAACAGAATAAATCGGGCGTTCACTGTCTTTGCAGAAAAACTTTCACCATTGTAAAAAAATGATGACTTAAATATTCGAAAGATTAAAGAAACATAGAAACACTTTTAGATGCGCTATTGACTATACAACGAAACATTTTTAAAATGATAGAAGCTAGAAGTATAAAATACACAGGACAACCTCAACAACTGGCAAAAATTATATGCATAATATCATCACCCTACAATTTCATATAGATAATGGATAAATCAAGCATCTTTAAAGACTTCGAATTTAGAACGTAGACCGATTAGAATTGATATTAAAATATTCTAAAAAACACTTCGATAAACCTTAATGCTTAACTACGAAATAAAAATCAACTATATACAAATACTATACCCTATAAGTATATAAGTGAAGCGAATAAAACTGGCAATATTATTCTAAAATATGGTTCAGAAGCTATGAAACATGAGAACCTTTCTGATTTTTCTGTCACTATTATAAGATTTACACCGAGTAAACTGCAGGATTTCGAATCTAAAAATCCCTATTTGTATGAAGAGCATAGATAAATGTCTATAATTATAAACTCTATTTGTGTAAAGAGTGTAGATAAACGTATATAATTCCCAAACGAATTGCGCCTCACTGTGAGAGCCCGGCCTATAAATGGCCTTCATCAAATAAAAGGGAAAAGCACTTAATTTCTCATTTATGTATTTGCAGAGGGGAGGTTGCTAGACGGAAATAAAGTGGAACGGTTGATTCTAGTAATTATGTAAAGGGAAAGGGCACTTGTAATACTATAAGCGGTCGAAGCTCGTATGGAGCATAAATCTCTGAAAAACGCATTGTATTAACTCACTCCATCATTTTAATGACATGAAAGGTCAAACTTTAGAAAGAGAATTTTTGGGTCCAGACAATGAGGTCATATTAAATTACTCATCAGCCAAATCTGATTTTTTACAATAACACGTTTTATTACTTGAGATTTTTACTAAACCACGCAGACTATGTGACTCATTAAAAATCTAAAATAATGGATATTATTATGGATCTATTATGGATAAATCTAAAATAATGGATATTAGTAAATATCGTACTAAAGTAGAAAATTTTTCTAAGAGAATTTTTAAAATACTCGTCACAATGGAGATGAATGCTTTTCATATTAGAAAATTTAATTTAAAAATTATAGTAACCAATGATAAAATGCATAGTTCGATCCCAATATTAGTACACTGATCAAATAATATTATTTGGAGGAATAAGGTATATCAGCATATAAATAAATATAGATCCTCTGGGATATTTATCTATTTTGTAAAAGACAAAATCATATTTTGATCCTAAAACAAAAATATTAAATAAATTCTATCGTATTTGGCCTGACTACGCGGAAGTACATTCTAAACAATTTTCTACACTTTTGTGGAGAAATTAACAGTATTCTTATTCTACTCTTCGACTAAAAACATTCCCTAATTCTTTTTAATTCTTAGCTATTTGGTTCACGTTAAATTTTGGAAAACAAATCCCAAAAATAAAAAGATATCATCGTCTAACCTTTAAATTACCTCACAGACAATAACAGTTAAGTGGAAGAAGTCGATTATGATTCCAATCACAAATTTTGATTAAATTTTACACCTTTTTCAACTTAAAATACAAACAACCTACACTTTTAAGCTACCAAAATTATACTAAAATCCCCAAACCTTGTATAAAAAATTCGACATCATGATAATTTTACGTCAGCAACGGCTCGCAAGATCGGAAATATCTTAGCGAGTCGGAATCCTGCGTCTTACGGCGGAATGCCCGTAGCGACACACCGTCCTCCGTCACTCGCCTCATCATTTATTACTTTGGAAACAGGAAATCTTAAATAAATAAGAGGATCTTTAAAAAAGATGCTCTTCGGTCGCCTTAGCGGAGGGGACAAAAGATACAGGGAAATATGAAATCCTCTTCCGCCGTAGCATTTGTGATGCTGGGGATGGAGTAAGGACATTAAAATCTCGTAAAATATGCATAGGATGTGATTGGCAGAGGGTGCTCAGACGGTGTAGAGAGAGATGGGCTGCAGATTCCGTTCCGAAGAGCACATTGTGTACGACGAAGGTATGCAGACAGAAGGAAGGACGTAACACGGGGACAAGAGACGAAAATGGAACGTTACGTAAGCAAAATTCATCGGAAATTTTCCTTTGAAACCTATTTAAATCAAACGTTTTAAATTTTCAATTTATATATTTATTTCTAGCATCTTATAAAAATACATAGTTCATATTATTAATCGCAATTATTTACTAGTTTCTCCGTATTCTTTACATAATATATTCCTCCTTTTATTCACAATAATAATTGGCAAATTTATTGAAAGTAAGAATTAATTTATTGAAAAATATTGCTCTTTTACGAATAATATTCCATCCATATTTCTGCATATCATGATTACGTGATAACAACTTCTAGTTATAATTTATCTAAGTAAATTTCGTGGTCTAATATCTATTTACATCTTTCAGATTTCATTTTTTTCCTAATTTGTACTTATAAGACGCTTATTAATCTCCTATCTATTATACAGAAGTTAATTTCATCTTGGCGATAACTGTAGAGAGTATATGTTCCTCAGCTTTATCTATCTGAAATTAAGAGCACGTATTTTTCAAACTATTTTACATAATATATATATATATATCTCTCTCAGTATGTATCTGATATTATACTTCATCAAAGAGCTTAAAGTAGATTTATGAATTCAAGAAAGAGAAGTAAATCGATTCCAGACAGATGATCATATCTTTCACGTCAAAGATTAGACGGAACAAGGAAGTTTAAGGATGAAGTATTTTCCTCATGTTTCCGATATAGTCTACTATTCCTTATTTGTGCAAGGCATTGTAGTTCACGAGGAAATAACGGCTAGCTAGGATAGATAGACTCTATTGTAAATAATTATAGAATAATTCGATAAATGATACTTGGAACTAGCGTAATATTATAAAAATGCTCTTTCTACTTTCAAAGAAGATCTGATACAATAAATCTGATAAACTGCATATACACAGCCTGCATGTCACAGGAAAAATTTATCATCTATAAACTCGATTGAATATCTTGGAGTAACCCTTGCAAATAACCCATCATATACCTCTCACTTCCATTATGTATATATATATATGCGATATAGTGTTAAAGAAACTTGAGTTCGTGAAGGGAATAACGAGTAGATGCGATGAAATAGTCGTATCGAGTTAATCCAGTTTAAAAGTATAAAATTCTCGTGTTATAAAAGTTAAAAGCAATTTGTAAATCTTCAAAAATGTCTGAACAAAATACTACCTGAAATTGGTATGCTTAAAGATGATTCAGTACGTCGGATGAGAATCATAAGATGAAATACTTCAGCAAAGACTGAATTTTAATATAGAATAGATACAAGACGGTCTTAAAGATATATCTGAATTCATACGCCCGCCCTGTAAAATTGAATGTTCAGACAACGTTAAATAAAATTAGAAAAATTAATATAAACACAAATAGTTTCAAATATTAGATTCTCCACAGACAACAAGCAGAAGCAATCAATTAGTAAGGTGGAGTCATGATGTTATGCACCCCGTGCCGCACTCCGAAAGGCGATTTGAAGGGTTCTTCAGTAAATTTAGATTCTTTCTCAATCAAAAACAGTTTATAGTTATAGAACGATACAACTAGTACTCATTTAAGCTTAAATATAGAAATAGAAACCAGTTTTAATATTATATTATAAATTTTATACTCAAACGAATTCCTATTAAAACATTAAATATATTTTTGTGAAACCGCAATCTATCTCACCAACCTAACTTTAATTACCCTTCTTCTTTCATTCCTTCACCATAATCGTACGCAGGAAAAGATTTGCGATTGGAGTAAAAATCTCTTATGTCGATAAAATGTCTAATCAAAGCGATACATCCGAATTCTTAGAATTGTTTACGTAATACTTACACATCTTATGCGCTACATATGCGAATACGAAATTCTTACAAATGTGAATATCATCTTTACTATTCATTAATTTTACAGAAATATGTACAAAATATAGACACATTTTGGAGAGATAAATAACGATTAATGATAAGCCGAAGTCGACGTCCATTTTTAAAAATAATAATAAACCTACCGATAAATGATAATACTCATTGAGTGAATACTAAAAAAGGAACTTAATTATGAGAAAATGTATCTCATGAAATACCACAATTACATTTTATCGATAAATCACTTAAAAAAAGAATGCCAAAACTAGGCTTCTAACTCGCTTTAAGCTAACATATTTTCCTCTACGCTGCCAAGAACAGTCTAAATAAAAATGATAGCTACAGTTTGGAGGATTCATTTACTTCAGAGCTGTTCGGAGTCTCAGTTTGTTCGGTTTCATAGAATTCGATTGAAAGCGATTAAGTATATTCGTATTAAATTTAATTTTCATGGAAAATATCATAAACATTATTCACTTATAAAATTGCAATACTAAAAGAAAAATGAAGATGATTTGGATAGAACCTTGGAAAAATTTCAATAAAGTTTATGATATACAATAAAATACTACGAAAAATAAAATTTTACCTTAAATTTCTTGAACAAACGAAAAGTTAGTATTTTCATATTTCGTTTAATAACAAACCTTATTTTAATTAGGAAGACTAATCCCAAATTATGAAAGATCAACAGAAGCATATGTATCTTTATCTTCTTTCAAGCTGGAAAGGTATCTTTAAAAAATGGCAATGCGGGTTTTATTCAAACGACCCCTTAATAAAATACGTAAATTCGTAATGAAAATTCCATATTTTATTTTCTCCAATTTATACAGCAGATGATTGATACCCCATCCAATTGAGTTTTAATTAAACCCTGAAATCGAAAATGTGGAAGTGAAAGTATCGATTGGGAATTCAAAAAGAGCAAATTCCTTTATCAAACTGTGTTTCCCAATAATAATGACTTAAATACCAGACCATTCTGAATAATTTAAAGGGATGACATAATGTATTTCAAAGCTAAGAACTCAAACATTAATCTCTGTAAATAACCATTCGTTTAAAGTTTGGAGCCGAAGTTTTTCTCATTATAAAATCATACATATAAAATACTTCTGATAGTACATGATCCTACGAATTCCTCTATCTGTTATAATCGTCATTAATCTGCATAAAACATTGAACAATGCATGCAATAAGAGATAAAAATAAACATTTAGAGCAATGAGGATAAATACATGTATGTATTCGTTAGCTTTACATTTGAATCGCTTTGATGAATGTTTATCATAAAATCTTATGATTCTTAGAAATCGAACTATCTATGAATATTCACTGGGCAAAACTCTTTCTAAGTCATAATTGGATGATCTTAAAAATATATAAGGTGTTTATACCGATATTATCCTATGGATATCATTATCTAGCTATAATGTTGCGTTAACATTTAAGTAAATATAATATTTCATATATAGAGTCATTTTACCTAGATTAAATCTATACACAATTTATCGCATACTCTCTTCCCTTTACTCACTTTCAATCTTCAATTAGTATAAGAATTTAAATACTTCAAACAGAGGTGTATTCTTAAGTTAAAAAGCTGAATATTTTATGCATAAGAATACGAAAACTATTCAGTTTAATATGCCTAATTCTACTCGGTTATATTTTCCATTATATCAGAATTCTGCATTGTTTGAGAGGTATTGTACTCTAGAAAATTCACAATTTGTTCGAAGTATTTATTTCATTCTATTATATACACATTTTTATTCCTCTTATTTAGCTCAAAACAATTTATACGGCAATTTTTCTACACCATGATCCTCTTACACACCATTTATAATTGCTTTACTTTTTTGAATCTATATGAACTTAGTTTATTAGATATAACCTAATTTTATCCCAAATAAAACCTTGCTTAACGCATAAATGGACCACATCCTCCTCAAAATTCAAGGCATCCCTCCATGACATATTTTCCCATACGTGAACTTATAAACCTCTAAAATCAATGCTTGCCACATTAAAGGCGATATCATCATAAATTTTATCCTCCCCACACTTTAATAACTCCATCACTGCTAAATTCGCAAATAAACGCATAAAATTACCTACAGAACCATCGTAAACATTTTAATAAACCATCCTTTCCCATTCATAACACCCACTCTCATATCCTTCATTACATCGCGGCCAAAACGGTACTCGCATAGCTATACATTACGTCAAAATTACGTCGAAATGGGTTCGTTAAAAATGTTGCGATAAAGTTGAGTTTAAACAATCATTTTTAAGGATCGATATAGTGTTGTTTCTCCCGCAATCCCGTTTCTGCCGACCATTTCGCTCCTCCCCACGCCTCCATTCCTTCACAGTCCCCGCTGCCATTGGTCCACTCTTGTGTCGCGGCCCTGGGCATGTCGGCGCAGAATCCTCGCGCCTGAGCAGGGAAAGGGTGGATGGTGGGGTCAAAAGGGTGGGGACACGCGAAAGGAATTTAATGATCCGTGGGATGCAAGATGCTGCGCGATCTCCTACGTCATACCTCGTGATATTACGTAAGGATTAGATGGGATGAAAGAAGACTAAAATACTCGTATGGAAGGATACCTAAAATGCATGGGATATAATATACGAAATGAAAAAAAAATACAGAATAATGGAATTAATTGAGATTAGTTCCGTGGCATGAAATTCATGATTTAAAGGAGCTATTAATGTGACTTCCTAAAACTGAGAAAATATCCTGTATTTGATTCTTCCTACAGACGAATAAAAAAGATATAACGTAATACAATTCAAAACAACCTTTAAGATTTTTATGGATAGATATTTGAATGTGAAAATATTATCGACGAAACACCTCCCTCTTTTCATCAATATATTAGAAATTATGTTAAATAAAAGTAAATAAATGCATGAATTATTGTTCAATTTTATTATTAAGATTAAGATTTTAAGTTACGGAAAGTAAAAAAAACCTCAGAGAAGAGAAGTCAAAAATCATCTTTTACAAATCCTAATTAGTTTATCGATTGTATTATAACTCAAGATTTCATCCAAGATTCACAAACGAAGAGGGATTTTTAGGATAAAGGTCTTTCAGTTTTGAACAGTATTAAACATTATGGAGAACTTTCCAAAGATATAATACTATGGCCTTTACGCGTAAATACCACGGAATTCTGTTAAATCAACTGAGTAAAATTCAAAATTTTTGGTCCATTATTAAGGAATTTAGTCTTGAATGACATTCATTTCTTTAAGAAATTCTGTTTTCTTTTTAATACTCGGTTTTGCTCCACTGCCTCATTAAAAATATACAACATAAATAATCATAAGTTAGTTCAGATTATTTGCTACAATTTACGCATTGTTATCACTGGAGCATTAATGTTTTCGATGCATTTTTGTTTGTTTCTAAATTCAAGTTATACTTTAAAAGCTTTAATGGTTTTTGGACTGTAAATTCTCCTGTAATATTCTCCTACCAAGATACATCTGTGACAATCTTTATATATTCCAAGAATTGCTTTCGATATTTTTTGTTTGATATTATTGAATATTAAATATATTATACATCCCTATATATTCTTATTTATGTACTACATCATCTGAATAAAATTTCCGGATAAACTTGCATACAGCTCTATACAAATTCTTATATTTATCTTTAATCTCTATTTAAACTATTATAAATGCCTTACGGAATTATTAAATTAAGTTTATAAATATATTTCACGGATGAATAGGTTTTAATATCATGGACAGGTGAAACTCCCACTTATAAAAATAACCAAGAAGATAGTTACATAAACAAAAGGTATGAAACCCTCATTACTAAGAATAACACAAGTTGAAATCCATTCAGAAGAGGCGGAATAACGAAAATAAAGATAAATGAAGAGAGTAACAAACACAGAAAAAAGATTTATAAGTGAAATTTGATGTCCAAGAGGGAGATCACAAGAAAACCGGGGATAAAGTGGACAGATGAGGGAGAAAAATTCATGGGAAAGAATGAGATAAGTTTGGAAGACAAGAGATACAAATTGAAGATGATTTAGAATGCTTTGTGTTATTCAAGAAGAGTTAATATAGAAATATGAATAATTATAATAATTCAAGAAACAGTGCTAATATTCATTTAGCAATAACTTTAAAGTTCATTTTATAAAATATTATGATTAGAAACAAGCTTTCAAAGTGGTGTTGTTACTTGAACAAGACTAAAATATAAGTATATAGTAACAAAAATAGTTGCCACGTTACGATAGATATAGCTACATATAATTAGAAATGATATGAAGGTATTTCTCTAATCATTATAATATTTAATACTACTATGAGTATGAAATAGTTGTTTAAATCTTAAAACAGTCCTGATTTCTTCTCGGTATAATTCTATCAGAATAGAGAAATTACTTCCATTCTTTGACTACAATAATAAAAGGTCTGAGAAACATGATCACAACTTTCAAGGTATATCTTCTACGAGGATAATATATAAAAAAAACTCAACTCCACAATTAAAGAGAGCGTTTTTATCTTAAAAAAATCTTTGGCCTTCCTTATATCAGACCGAGAACTTTTCATCTTACCCTCGTAAAATTTCCGTGAACATAAAAATCAATTTCAGACACAATTAATCACTCTTTCAGTAATAAAAACGCGTAAATGTAGATATTCCGAACTATATTAATATCTCCAAGCCAATTTTTCTCTTTTAGCGATTGTCACCCTCAGAAAACCACCTTCCGAAATGGGATACGAAAAAGGCTCCGAATTTGGTAGCAGTTGAGAGTATTCCATCCTTCGACAGCACACGTGGAGATGGAAGAATTATGGAGGAAAAGGAGGAGAGACTAGCGAAGGAAGGAAAATAGATTCTGACGCAAGATAAGAGATTGAAAAGTTGAGGGAGTTGAAATGAAGAAGAGATTGGAAGGAGGGTTTTGAGGTCGGAGGTGAAAAGATTTGCACACCGAATCGATCTACGGAGAGGCAAGTCCGTCTAAATATTTTGCATGGTCGGAAAACGATTGGGTACGTGGAAAATACATGGGGGAATGACGGTAAAGGGAAATTATGGAACGTTGATGTTGGTTTACCTTATTGGCAAAGAGAATAGGATGGGAAGACAAAGTAATATATGAAAGAGAAGGAGAACGAGACACGGCCGCTAGTAAATAGTTCACTAAATTTAAAATAAACTACAAAATCCGTAAACGGCTTACGGCTTTTGGAGTTTATTTTAAAGTAATATAGTTTGCTAATTCTTAAGTTACATTCTTAAAACTCTTCTGTATGCTGAGCAACAGGCATGAATAGTTACACAGGACTTTAATTTGAATACTTTACACCAACTTTATATTCATTTTCTATTACCAGCAATTATCCAGTATTCGGTGCCCTTCTTTACGTAAAAATCAAGGAAAGGGTAACCAAAGAAAAGAGTAAAATAAGAACAATACTTATTCAATTTTCATTATTTTTCTTGAATTATCACATATTAATGACCAAATCACAATCAGCTTCGTTTCAAATGACAAGAGTTATAAATCTAAATAGTAATCGGAAATAATCTCTAAACGGAGTAAACATTGCGAGTTACTTCTGTTCAGATTTTTGACAATCGTAAAATTACCGATTATATACCGAATAATTTAAATTAATATCCTAAATCCTGAAAGAAACTTTTTCATAGAAGGAATTTCGTATTTTGTTAGCTGGCTTCATTTAATCAGAAATATTTCGGTAGAAGAAAGCTTATTCTTTTATGAAAAGCTGAAGGTATCATCGGTTTTAGAGCTCATTCGATACAGTGTCCCAATTTATAGTGAATTCTTATCGAATGTAATATTATAATGTTTTAAAAATATAGCAATGAAAATAAATCAATAATTTTGTCTATATTTGTATCCAAAGCCTAAAATATTTTTAAAAGTGTAATCCTAGCAATCCTTTTAAAAAACAGAAACTAATTATTTTTTCTGAGTGTTGACATAGGTATTTTTCAAGCATACAAACATATTACTTTTCTTATGTTTTTTTCAAGTCCCATAAACTTCACTAAGAATTTTTTTACGTATATCAAGGGATATATGATTACGCAAATCTATGGATGAGGAGACTTATTTTCTTAATCCCTGCCTAAAAAAATGATACAAGATATAATGAGTTTAAATACGTCATATTATGGTTTTTCTTTATCACAGTAATACCAAATTAGATCATTCATCTATCCTAGTTTTATATCCGAATTTATGGCTCAAAGAGGAACGGAATGATTAAAATTTTGACTTATTCTTCATATTACTAAAAAAAAAGTTCTAAAATTCGTTTAAGATTAAATATATCTTTCCACTTGGATCCTTCTCTTAGTCCTAAACAGCTATAGGTGGTAATGAGGGATAAAACTTGAATCATCTTCGGAAATTAATACCTCAGGGGCAGTGAAAACTTACTTCTTTCGTTAGTAAAGAGATTGATTCGTTTTTTAGCCTAGAGAATCCATATTGGGCAATAATTATAAGTAGAAAACCCAAATCAAGTCAGATATATCAAAGGCCACATCCTGGCAACGCAAATGCTAAAGTATGAAGGACTTGATACTTTTAGCACTCGTAATATCCTATCAGAACGCATTTTGGAACTTCTTCACCCTCCTAGCACCTTAGAGACTTAGAATTCCTCTCAACTCAGCTGCGATAAAACCATCATAATAGTACTTTGGGCAAATCGCTCGTCTCTAGCGATCCTTTACCAGAATTGCCATCCTTACCGTCTTCTCCCCTTTGAAAAATGCTATTGTAACCCAGAAATCCTCTCACCTTTCCCTTCTAGAACGACATCTTTTCTTCTTTCCTGCCTCATCAGTCTCATCCTTGCTCCCTTGCGCTATCTCGCGGCGTATTTGGGAAGCGTCGACAAAAGAAGATCACCGGCCGAAGACGCAGACCCGTAAATCCCTCGTCGACGTCTCGTCGCCATGGGAATACCCTTTGCCGTCCCATCGAAATCCCCTTCTCCATTCTATTTACTCTTCCCGTGAGCTTAAGTCTCCTGTCTTATACAATAGATGTCGGCTCAGGTGGTGCAGTTAACAATCGCCTCCCGATCTCACATTTATAAGCCCTGTATCCAAAGCAAATGAATGGCGAAATGTGTTTTCGTTATTGGAAGGCGGGAGACGTGTCCTAAATTAATTGTTCGGTACGAAGATTCGATTTGGTTAACGAAAAAGTGAGCTTTTAATTATTATAGAATTTGGCTGTTATAGAATTAGAAAATGGATATAATATTTCCAATAAACATTATCGAATGTCTGGAACAACATGCGTAGGAGTTAATTACGAGTTTTATTTACGCAATAGAATTTTTTTTAATCAATTCAAACACAAGATTCAAATGGAAAAATGTAAAGAAAAGATCCACGAGCTACTTTTGTATCATTGGTATTTTTTAAAAATTTATTCTTAATACAATACTGTAGTAAAAATTATAGAAATTATAAAAATGAAATCATAATCTATTTTATAAGTGACTGAAAATAGTCAAATAAGTCAAGTTTAGAATGATGAAGTAGGAGGGAAAGATTTAATTATTATTGTTTTCCACAATAAATTCAAATCGTTTTCGATAAGATGAACGCTTGGTGTATTTTTCGATTATATTTTTGTAGAAGTAATTCGATAATATAATTTTATTGCTGGGCTCTTTATTACGGAATTTATTAAGATGATAAGCCAAAAATTTCCTTGGGTTAAACTGGTTTAATTCTCGATGTTATTCTCTCGTAATAATATACACCAGTGAATTTTAAATGCTAACATTCGGAAACAATTGATTTCTTGACAAAATTCATCTCAATATTTTCAAATTCTATCTCATTGTGTAATACAATGAGCTCATGATATCATATTCATACTTCAACAATGATAACAGATATTACCGTACCAAACTTTTTACGAAAAAACTTATCTAACGCAAAACTCGATACCACTCTATCCCATCACCCCAAACACTTTTGGCACCAATCCCGTTAACGAATATCAGGAAAAAAAGGACACAGAAACGAATTCCAACTTTGAGCGCAGCTATTGTAGCAAATACTTTCGCAAATGGAATTCGATAGAAGCATTCTGAGAGAAAATGCCTTTGATTCTATAACGTCTACGAGAGGAAAAATTTACGGGGGAAATTCATTTATGACGATATGTAAGGCTTCGCACTTGGAAATCCTATTTTCTACTTCGGCCGCTTTCTTCTTGAGACGTCCTCCGCCCACTTCCCATCATCCTTTAGAGTCCTTGGGGAGTTCACCCCGTGATAGACCAAGGATCGAATCTCTTTTACCCCTCCTCCACGCCCACACCAGTTGAACGGTATATACCCCACTACTGTAAGTAATGGGACCTAGGTGACGAAATGATATTCTAAAATGACTACCGATAAAGTAAGAATAAAGTGATACGAAGTGCGTCGATAAAATATAACGACATATTCTGACATTGGTTTCGTTTAAATTTATACTTTACCTACAAATAATTATACACTGAATTGTGGTTTTATGTCAAATAATGCAAGTTTACAGTAGTAAAAATAAATGTTAAAGTAAAAAAAACACGAAAACCTTACACTAGAGGTAAAAGGGATTTTGAAATATTTTTTCTTTAGAGTAAAGATGATTAGTTAGTTCGTTTTCTTCGCAAACTCTTTTTCATTCTTCATACTGTTGTATATAGCTGTTTATAAGGAGGTAACTTATAAACGTTATCATTAACATAGTTCTTGTTACGTAAAATTATTACATACTGTGTTATAAAATTCATAAAAATAGGTGCTATCTACCTTTAAGATTAAGTTATAGAATTCTTAATTTTTTCTGTGAATATGTCGATAACTGATCGATATTTTAGTCAATTTACGTAGTGGTATCCAAGATTCAATTTTAAAATATAAATTTATACTAAGTATAGTTTACAAGAACTTTCATTCGGAAAACACTAAGCATGGAAAATCCAGCTCATCGCAGAAAACAAGTTTTTTAAAATTTTCTTTGCGATAAAATTTGTAATTAAAAGCTGTTAATAAAGTTGGAAAAAAATCTCTTCAGAAATAGAGTAGTAGTTCCTCCATTAAAAAACATTAAAAATTTAATTTCGTTGAATTTTAGTTTACTAATTCCTAAACAAGACTAGACCACTCCCTTTTGGATTTGAATGTACTAAGTACGTGGATGGCATTATCAAAACACCGTATTTTATTTCATGGAACTCCATCGTGTTAAAAGAAGTGTACTTTTCGATAACAAAACTTTTTTCAATTTAATCAAGGATGTACGAAAAATACAATTATAAAAGATAGCAGAAACGATGAATAAAACTTCTACTCTTCATCCTAATATTTCTCCGTCGATTCTAAAAAAGCTATTATGGTTAAAATAATTAACTATACGTAAAATAAAATTCTCTCAACAGAACGTCTAGGGTTCAAATATTCAACATTAATAGCGAATAATTTATGACAAACATGAGATACAAAATAAACCGTATCGGAAATAGAAACAAATAAAACCTATATTAACCCCACAGTTTTTTCTCTTTAATCCAACTCCTTAAACAGTCTTGACTCATCACACGAGGAACCCGAGCTATCCTCCTAAGCATAAGCATAACCACGCTAAAAATTGCCTGAAATCGATTTCTTGTCGAAATGAAATTCAGAAAACCTCATTTCCCAAGATGGATTCCCCTTTCACCCCGTTTTTATACCTAATCCATCTTCGAACCTTTCTTTCCTTTCTCTTATACGCATCTTTCTTCTCTATTCTTGGCAAATCCCGCCCCATCTTAATCCCCCCTTCCCACAATGCCCCTCCACCATTCACCCTGGAAACCTCGTTTGTGAAGCGGCGGATGAGGCTTACAGATCGGAAATAAATGACAGCCGGAGATGTCCCTTGATATTGGTTCCAACCTTCAAAGAGCGATCTTAGGGTGGGCAAATTCTTTTCAAATTGCTACCACCGACGGTACTCGGCTGAAATCTCTTTGGACGCATCGTGGAATTGGAGACAGTTTCTTAATGATGGATAAAATGTTCCCAGTTAATAAACTAGCCTTCATTGATTAATTTATTTTAATCATTTTTTAATTATGGAAACATTTCTATCTTCGAATCTTTCAAAGGGCTAGATAAAATATACTAGGAGCTTTAAAAAGTTCTTTACTGGAAATTTCTTATTGATCGGTAACAAAAAAATACAATATTAATCAAAATTCTATCTTAATCTCGTCTACTCCTTGCTTTAATCTTCATTTATCTTAGTTCATAGATTTCTATAAAGTATAGGGTTTAGGTAAAGTAGTTGCAAAGACTAGATGCAAATAATTTTTCTTACACCTTTATGAATTCTATAATCAAGATTTTTCTCCTTAATTTATGCTTCAAACTCCATCGCAAACATTGCTATTGTTAGCTTTATATTCACGTTTGGGATTTAATAAATAGAAACGTCTAATTATTTTTATAGTATGATGAGGAAAATTATTGAAAATTTATAATTAAAAAAATAGAATTTTGATGTCTAACCAGATAAACATTAATCGATCAAAAATCAAACTAAATCAAACTTCAAATTATTCAATCACAATATATAGCATACAATATTATATTAACTAAACTCACTTTATAACAAATTTTGCGGTGATTTTATTTAATATAAGCCCTTCGTAACTACCTTTACTTACGACCTACTAAAGAGACGATTTTATAAGACTACATTTCGACGGGAAAATATCAAAGAATTGTAAATCGTAGTCAAATACATTTTCAGTCAAAGACATTCATACAAACCGAACCCATGTACCATCAAGAACAAGAAACAAATTAGCACCTCACAGTACGTATACCTCCACCAGCTGAAATAGATCTAGAAAACTTCACAACACGAGTAAGACCAGTTCCCGTAAACGTACTCCATAATCATTGAAACACACCCTCTAACTAACGCCTCTTCAAAGAAGGACCTTTTACCTTTTGAAATCGACGCATCCGTACCTAAATTTTCTTCCTCCAAATCTTGCGACCTTTACGAACTTTCGAACTTGGTTCCAAAACTCATCCTCTGCTATTCCCACGGCTCGGTTTCAATTGATAAGGAACGCTTGAGCGAATTAACGACGGTGATTGGTAGACTCAGTTCTAATCAAGAGTAAAGGGAGATCATTTAGCCAATCAGAAGTGCCCTTTCAACCCGGGCCAGACACCCACCGTGTGCAGGCTCACCTGCTATATTTCCGGGCCAATTAACCCTCCATTGTGAATCTTATCCACATGCTAACCCTTCCCTCTCCCACGCTCTTGTTTCGCCTTTGACAAATCCCTCTTTTTCAGCTTCGATGCCTCGAACCCATATTTTCCCCGCGAGCCGTCATGTCACGGTTTTTTGTCGAGAACAATTTTTACCATTGGATGTTGACCTGGTCGTGTATACCACTAAAAATCAACGTATGGATACTATAAATAACCCGACTTCCATTCAAAATAGCACGCGTGTTTACAGATGAGTTTCAATCTCTTACTCATAATTTCGTTTACTCAAGATTCATTTCGTTTCACCGATTTTATTGAAAGAAAACAAAAATGACACGAATATTAAGAATGAACAACAAAATAAGTGTAAAAGTTCGACACTTTAAAATTTTAGAAGTTATCAGCTATTTTATTTATTAGTAGCAATTCTAAGTAGCTATATTATCCTTTAATACTTACAAAGTAAATATGTTAATGACCTTTATTGCGTGCGGTTAAGAATTCATAAGGATTAAATAATAATACGTAAAGAAATCTATAAATTACTCTTCAACTGTAACTAATGAAAGTAATACATTTCCAGCATTCTATTTAATTCTGAAGCAAAAAGTATCTCGAAATAATCCTCGTAAATGTTTATTTCGCTAAAAACCACGTAAAATATGTTTGATCTCTATTTTAACTGAAATGTCAATTAAGGATCGAAACTTAAAAATCAATATTATGAGCTACGTATTAAATAAATAGGTTTTGAGCTATGAAAGTAAAGGAAGCATAGCAACTGAAAATATAGGATTCTTATAAACTGTACAGTTTCCTGAATAATTTAAACTATCTATAATAGAAGATATATTCTTAAACAAAAATATATAAGGTTCAGAATATAACACTTACATTACAAACCTATCCTAAAATAAACGAACCCTCGTTCTAAATCAAAAAAAGAAAACTTCCACCTCCCAAAAGCGCTAGTTTAATCAACGTAAACTACGCCTGATCGCATTCATTCAAGAACGAGAATCGGCACATGACACACGAGCGTAATCCAAAGAAAGCTATCTAAAGTCTAATTGCCGACGAGGAGAGGACGATGAATAATAAAGTCATCAATATCTGAAAGGGAGCCCGAGATTCACTCATCAGAGTAAATTGTTCGCCGAGTGCTTGGGAGATTCGAATGCTAAATATCTCTATTATGATAGGGAGCAAAGGGTTAAGCTCGCTGACTGTTCCCAAAGGGTTATGCTCGCTGAGTGTTCCCGAAGGCCTTTTAAGTTTACCCTTCCTTACGTACGTCATCCAGTCCACTCTCTGTGATTTCGTTAACCCAAAGAAAGAGGGAGTATAGATCGCACCTTCCTTCGAATTCCTTTGATCCCGAATTAAGCTAATAATTCGCGAAGTAAGAGATGGATTCAGACTTAAATTCGTTCCTGAAATCGGATGGCGATGAGGGGGAAGTTGAATGGATATATCCAATTTCGATGTTATGGAGTTTATATGCCGAGAAAATTGATTTACGTTATATACCTTCTCGGAGTATGCTATGAAACACTTCGACTCAAACTTTGCTTAGCAAGATTTTTATCATCGTTTTAGTACGAAATACTGCCCAAATTAACTCAAAAATAAATCCATTATAAAATAAAACTCAACTTATTCGAATTCTATAGTTAATATAAATAACGTAGATAATATATCTCAGAGCATAGTTTATTAGTTATTTTATACACCTGATACGTAATCATAATAGAGCTATTGACTTACTTGATACATTATTATATTAAGATAATAAATAAATTTATTTATGTCTCGTCTATGAAACGCATGCTATATACGCCTGCTACTATATACTATAAACTATACTATACTATAAACATATACCCTTGACGTATGACAGTGTTTGCCAACACTGTTGTTATATCATCGATAGAATTACTTTTTCAAGGGAATTTTTTAGCATTTATTTCCCTAATTTTCTGGCTGTAAATCAACAAATTAATCATTCAAGATGGTAAATTTACCGAAAACACTTAGTTACGTTACATCACTGCTTAATAACCTACCATCTTTCGAATTCCATACCGACTTCTTAAAAGTATTATTCGAGAAGGCTAAATTACCACTATAGTAATTTACTAAACGTATTGTTAATATTCTCATTCTTTTATATAATCATTTCTTCTATACATTTCCTCAAATGATTTTTGTCACTCCAGCAATAAGACAGGTCAAGGTACATGTTGATCCTGCAACGATGAAACCCGCAGTACACGGATGAGTTGTATTTGCCTAACATGCTCACAAAAACCTCACAAAGCATCACGGGCAATTTAAGATTTTCTTGAGTGCTCAAGTATGACTGAAGGTATTAAATGCGACCGCTTATCCTTTTTAATTAAAATAAATTAATACTATCATAAGTATACAAAAAATACTACAGGTCTTACACTTAAACATATTTATGTTATCAAAATTCATAATTCTAAATATTTTTTCAATACGTTGTGGGTTATTCGCTAACTTTTAAGGGGCATGAAGAGAAATTTATGCAAGAGAAAGCAATAGAAAAGAATGTATCAAAATAAAACAGTAAATCTTTAACTCTATAACTGCCCTTTGAATTTTTAGAGAGCAGCGTTCCTGAATGGATTATTGGATAGCATTTTCACTTTCGTATTAATCGATAGCAAGTTCTTTCGCCGATGTAGGAATATTCTCTGATACAAATCTATCTATGCAAGCACCTTAAACAATTCAAACTAAGAAGCGTGACAAAATTTGTTGACAAATTATTATCGGGAAAACTCTTCATGCTTAAACTCTTTCCAAATACTTATCAGAAGCTGAAGGAAAATTTGCAAGTTATTCTTTCATACTCCTTTACAATAGCTAAATTTTAATACGATGATAGCTATGTTAATTTTAGAATATATTTCACAAGTATGTGGTAAAGGTTATTTTAATAAATATTAAATCCTTAGATGGCACAAATTAATTTGAATCCTTGCATCTCCCTTAATATCTTACCTATGCAAGATACATTCTCTAAAATTTCTAAAGGAATGGAGAAAAAATATTCCATAACAACATTCCCTTGGAATAACATCTTCGAAAGTGTAAAAAAAATAAAAATTAACGAAAGAAAAAGCTAAAATTTAGCCTGCACGGCTGTATAAACATTCTCCAAAAAATCTCTGTTGGAATTATAAGTTATGTAAGTTTATATATACATTATCATTATCTTCAAAACATCATAATTCACAACAATCCCCACATGACAACACCACAACCATCGTAGCCCTCCAAAGCAACTCATTCACGTAAAGATACATTTCCGACACAAAAAAAATTCCAAAAAACCCCTCCACTCTAAAAACCCCTATTACATCCATTCAACCCATCCAATTACGCATTTAATCGCACGTCAATTAAAAGACGTGCCGTGAACCCTTCGGTAAAGAAAGGAACGATTCCCAACTGAAATACAACCGGAAAGACTCGAACCGCTGTGGGGAAAACCCTTTGGAAAAGCCAAATCAACCGGAAGTTTAAGAAAGACTAAAATTTGGTGTCGTGTCGGCGACAGTACGTAGCACCTCTCAAATGCCAGATACAGGAGAATACGCGAGATATATAAAGGAGGCTGTGGGGCTCATTAGCGACGGATGGAAGGATTCCGGGTGTTGAGAAAGGGGTGGCATCAAAAGCTTGGAAGGGTAGTTAACGGAAAAGAGATAAAAGGGGGAATGCAACATGCGTCCCTATTAGCCGCATCGGAGATAATAAAGCATCGTAGTTAGGGCGCTATTGCTGTGACTTGTGCTGGGTGAGTGCGGTCCCTTGTGATGACGTACAGGTTGCCCCGGTATCCGAATGCGTAAATAAATACCCTGAGCAAAATACTTCGGTTCCTTACGAGGTAAAATACGAAGTAAATACACGAATATTGAGGGATATTATGACTAATATTTAAATGACATTAAATAAGATAGCAATGTATTTAGATTAAGTACAGAAAAACCAATACATCGCTTTATATTTTTCGTTACATCTTCGACTACCTTCATCATACATTTTCTGCATTTCTCGTATCTAAGTTACAACAAATGATTGCAGTAACAACAAAATACATTTCTGCAATATCAATTCCTTACTAAGTATCACATACTACATTTTCATGATTAAAAATTATTACTTAACTTAACAATATTATTTATTCGAATACATTGTTGTATCCGAAATAACGTTTAATTGTTCCACAGCATTAAAAGAGTACGTTTTATAAAAATGACAATCGTTGTTGGATTTATGCAACGAATTAATCCTTCCATAGCATCGATATTTATAATGTATAAAATACTTCCACATTGCCTTATCTAAAACGTCTGTTTATCACGTTCCGCAATATTGGAAAATCAGAAAATTGGAGACTAATCATCTAGCCTCAATCAATACCAACTATTCAGTATCTTTTGCATTGTATCATGAAATATTTTTAATCTAATTTTTAATTTTACTGCTAACTTAACAACCTTACATTCACAACATAGTGTCTGATTATTACGATTAAAGGGATATTAATTCGGAAATCGTGGACTACATTAGATAGCGCTATTTAAATTATTGGCTTCCTGACCAGTTCATTAACAAATTTCCGTGTAATAATTAATTATAATTTATGATTTGTTACAATATTTTTATACATAAATAAACTTCGTTCTTATTGTCTTCTCCTTATAATATTTGCACAGATAACTAACTAATACTTTAGCTTTAACTACGAGATACACCCTACTTAGACACATAGTGACGTATCGTATCATTATATCCAAAAACTATTTAGCATACGTAGTTAAGTAAAACCTCCATCTCAATAGCACCCACAATCCCGATAAGAATAAAGACGCGCTACTCATCGCAAAACAGAAAGCTATACCACGCTCGTTCGCTCCGTTTCAATTTCAATCATAAATACATCCTCCGTATGCATCGCTGAGCTCTAGCGACCTCGTCGACTTATTTAAGAACGAATAAAACCCGCACCCTCGTGACACCGAAAGGTTCCATTTGCGGCACCCTTCGAAAGGGGAAGGACGTAAATGCATTTTGTCGAGAAGTGGAGCAGAGGTTGTGATGGGATGGGGAGAATGAGGGGAGATTGCATTATGTTACGATGGAAACAAAAGAGGGATGGCAACGAGAGAGATTTCGAGGACGGATAAACAGTTGCGAAGCGTAACGATTTGAACGGAAGTGTGTCATTTGATAGCGTCCTGAACTTCAAAGAGGCGTTCTATTAATGATTGAAGAGAGAGACGGAAGTGCATCTCGGAAGTGTAAATAACTCGGTGCATCGTCTCGAATGCACCGAGCGTTAGCCCTGAGGTGAGGAATTTGAATTTAAAGTGAGAGGAGTGTAGATATATCTAACGAAACGCTGCACGATTGACAAAAGGACTCTGAAACAAAGGTATTGTGTGAATGAGGGAACGCTCTGCAAACACCATTATCTTCGCGCAAGAAAGAGATCGTATCAGTACCAAAGTTTCAAACTAAAGTGTAATTAAATGTGAGAAGCGCACTAACTTTTGTGATAAACAAAATTATAGTATTTAATACGTTTAAAAAACGAAACGAACTTTGGAAACCCTGTACGTATAAATTGTCTTTGCTGTATAATAATATTACTACGCAGTGCGTCAAATTCGACAATAAAAATTTTGATTAACGGCATTGGGATGGACAAATAGAAAACATTCGACGTAAAATAAATCTTGTATCAACCAACACAGATTTAAAAATTCAAAAAACAGACTGCTCCACTCTTTGACGTTAGCAAGGTAATGAACAAAAATTGAACTCACCACCTGGAACTGCAGCCTCTGATGAGTCCAACGTTGCTGGAGAGAGCACCGGTATTTAAGACCTAAATACGTTATTTGAAGGCCAGATTTCTATCTTCTGTTGTAGTGTCATTCTGAAAGAAATATAGCAGTGTTAGTCTATGTATTTATATTATTTCGAGATATGATTCTTATGAATAGATTATGATTTATGATTACATTTATTTTTAATTAATAATTAATTAATTTATTTATTTTAATTATGATTTATGATTAATTTTATTTATCTATACTTTATCTCTGCCCATTACATAAAAATGATTGATTGTAATTCGTATATCGTATATTAATTCATAGCCTATTGTATCAATTTGTTTTAATCTAAATCATTTATACCCAATGGTTCTGATATAACTTTTAAACCTATAACTAAGTTTAACGACTTAAATTATCAATATGTTACTGGTATACATGTAAGAACTATATAAGGAAGAACACGAAACAAAAATATTTTGTGCTTCGATAAGGCATAAATATATCCAGAACGTAATTCTTGTGAAATAATAATGATTACATAATCAGATTCATCCCAAATTGAGCATCTTAGACAACATGCATCACTGTAATTTGAAATTCAATACATACACAGTACATGTGAGGATAGGGAATGGAGAGTTGACAAATTGTTTTCCATAAGAAAAACCCGATACGTAAAGAAGGGAGAGAGATGACCCAAGATGAAAAGAAATCGGAGATTTGCGGTCTGGGAATGGGTGGACGCCCATGCAAAGATAGCCGACGACACCAAAGGACCTCGTGTCTTTCAGGAGAGGGCTCCAGTAATGGTCCGACTCATTCGGCCCATAACACTGATTTTTCCATTCCAACGAACACAGACTATCCAACTTACGAGTGCTACCTTACGTGTGTCCAAACCATTATAAAGGTATACACGCCTGTTTTTGGATTAAAAATAAATGGAATATTTTGTTAGAGGACCTGAATGTGTAAATGTGTTGCTGTAACTAAATCGTGTTCTCTAAAATTTTAGCAACGTAATTTTAAGGTTTCGTACATGAGAAACGGTATTCCGAAATAATCTAAAATCCTATCATATTCCAAATTAAAACAGCCTGATATCCTATGATATCCCAAATCTTAAACTATTCTGAATAAAATCAATGTCTTCTGAACTACTCTCACAACGATTTGAAACATAATTCTTATAAATATTCGGTTTAAGAAGAGCTGTAAGCTTTTATTTCAATAGAAATTACTAAAATACTTCGTATTAAGGGCTTATAAAGGACAATCAGCTCTTAATGTATGGGAAACAAAATAAAAAAGAAAACAACTAGCAAGAGCTAAATCATTATGAAAGAAATCTGACGTTTTTATAATTAATGGACTCTAAACTTATTATTAAACACTAATACCTAGGTCCATACATAACAGAAAACACCATTTCATTAATAACAGACAGGTAACAGAAAACAGCATTCCATTTTTACTTCGATAAGATTTATAACTGTATTATAAACATTATCGCGAACACTCTCGTACCGCATCTAATCGACGAAACAAGGGAGAAACAGAAATTCGAAGCGATGGGGTGAAAACCGCAGAAAAAAGGTCCTTCAGAAATTAGAGTCTTTCTTCCCAGTTTGCAGGAGTCCAGATCATTAGATGAGTCGGTCTTCGGAAGTATCCACCTCGTTATCAGCTGAGGGGGGCCGTGAAGAAGAAAATGTGGAAGACAATGCGGTGTTTTGGAAGAGGAGATACGGTTGGAAATCCATAAAGAGGGAAAATCTGACTGTAACTTGGAAATAAACGAAGAGAAAATCCGACAAATAATTAATTCAGCATGGAATGGAACTCTAAACGGAAATACAACACGACCATAGTACTAAATGGACATAGAACACTTTTTAAAACACGACAATTGTATTTGATTTCCACTGATTTTGTCGTTTACTCTGTCTGAAGATATCAAAGCAATCAACGAAACTAGTTCTCATCAAATAAAATTGTCGTGGAAGTTTACAAAAGTATTCTTTATCTATTTATTGTCTCTCTTCAACAAGTTCATCTAATTCGTATCAAATAAATTACGAATAGAGAAACAAAAGAAAGTATAACCTGCGATGTAAACGCGAAATATAGTATCGTAAATCATACAGATTACCCAAAAAAGCAACAAAATACGTTACGTGAAGGAATTAACGATAAATTAAGAGACATACATATCAATATGGATAAAATACGTCCTGGGTTCGACTCCCGGGATACTGCTGAAATCCTATCTAAAAATACATCCCGAAAATGTTAAATGGAAGTGAAAGAGTCATTAAACTAAATGAACTGCACCAAAATTTAAGCTTAGTAAAAATCTACATTCCTTGACCTATAACACAGCCAAATTTAATTCGATTTCTTATTGAAAAATATTGAACTTAATTCTACGTATACAGTTTAAAAATCAAAACAAAAAGATAAACCTTAACGAAATGAGGTGGATAAGAACGCAAACGAGCAAATATAAGGAGAACGATAACACAGATGAAAGACAAAAGGAGATAAGCTTACCGATGAGTGTTAAGGAGGGTTTGGTTTAGGGAGGGGGAGGACACACATCAAAAAAATAGGGAGGAATATTAGAGATCAGATGATACAGGATTACGTACCTCTCTCGAAGATGTAGAGATAAAAAAAAAAGATACGCGAGGGAGAGACTAGGGGCGAGTGGTTTCTGTTTACTGTCCTGTATCAGAGTGTAGAAATAATATTTGTTTCCGATAGCCTTGATGGAAGAATTTCGGACCGATATAAGAACTCGAGGCTATCTTCAACTTGAAGAATTAAGTGTATTTGGAACAAGAAATTGATTTTTGAATCTAAAATTGTATGACTTGGCGAAAAAAAATGCCAGGTCATCCAGAACATATACTTTAAGTAAAAAGGGATACGTTTAGAAATGTATGCGTATAAACTGAAATTTGTATCTTTTACTCTAATCTTTAAATCGATAAAAATATATCAAATTTTTAACCAATGACTTTATTGGTTGAGGATGAAACACATACTTCATTTCAAAGTGACGTAAAAATATGCTATTCAAACGCATGTCATAAGTCAAGATAAATCGATTCATTCAAATTCACAAATAATTAGCTTAAGCATCGACTTTTTATTCATTATCTCCGAGAAAGATAATTATGGAGTTCGAAAATAGGTCTTAAATTAAGGTAACCATAGTTCATTATAGAGAAAATTATATAGTTACTTTCCTTCATTAACACCATCATTAAGATGAATTACAAACTTACCTATAGTAGATAACTCAATTTTCTAGTCATTTATTAATATTTTTCCGATTTATGAACTAGCATAATTAATGTAATCGGATAAAGTCCAGTAAACTAATTTTTGTTTCAATTTTACGAAACTCAACCTTATAAACCAGCAGATAAAAACCTCTTGGAGTAAAAACCACTAGATAATTAAAATTCTATTCATTTCTTCGCTAATATTGAACCAAAATCTCTAATACCCTGTTGAACCTTTATTGGTGATAAATATAAATAAATATAAAAATACACAATACATAAAAAATACACAAAAAGCCCAACACATTTTTCCCACTTCCTTCACTAAAACAATAACGCATGACGTCCAGTTAACCCACTTACTCTTACGTCAGTAGGACATCCCCTCCGAAGTACAAAGTCTTTAAACTTGTCCTTGTAAAACGTTCCCTTTTTTTACCACCCACTTTCCCTTATTCTCTTCTTCCATCTCTAAAATGAAATTTCCTTTCCTCCTTTCGTAAATGGGAAGCCCCGTTCCACAGCCATTTTCGTAGTGCGACAAAACCCATTCCGTCCGAATCGTCACCTTTCCAAAAAAGCCCCTTTTCTCATTCAGTGAAAACTCAGCCAATTTCCAATTTCGGGAACCGTCACAAAAGAGGTAGCGCGGGAAGCAAAGGTCAAAAGAAGAGGGGGATTCTGGGAAACGATTGAAATAAGGAAGTCTTTACGGAGGAAATGGGGGATAAAAGTGCAGTAATTCTCGAAAAAAGAGGAGCTTTCCAAACAGTCCACTGGAGTAGTCTACGGGACCTAAGGAGATTTGCACGCTGCGATGACCGATGTCTTGGACTGTTCGGATTATTTACTTTGACGAGGGCGACATCTGTTGACTCTCATAAGATAACTGCGGAGGAACAGCACTTCGAAAATCACTTTGGTTGATCATAAAATCTTCTAATAAGAGTGATTCTTCGTATCATTTTAAAATACACTATTTTATAGAGTTTTTCGAGACTTTAGATAATACTGATTCTCAATATATCCTTCTGATAATACTGTATTACAAATTCTGATTCTACAATATATTCTTCTGATAATACAATATTGTACCTGATTTTTTGATATCTTACTCCTGAGTTTCCACCTATTTGCACCCATTTTCTTGAGATATCGATGGTCTCGACTCATTGAGAGATAAAAATATGTTGTCTTCGAATGGTTTTAATAATATCATTGATGGCTACACAAGGAAACAAATCCAAAAAGTTACTCTATCATTTATATATATCTATATCATTTAAGCTTAGACCATATCTACTTTCACATCTTAGATTAAGAGATTCCCTAATTAATTTACCCTAATCAACAAATTACCTTATCATCATATTATTGGTTTCAATTTAAATATTCCATCAACAAGATATAAAATCATAAGAATTTTTATCGTTTCGATGTTAGAAACAAATTTAATTCATGAATAACATGGCCATTTTTCTTCTATTATATGAGAGAAGCATAAATAAGTATATAAATAAGGTTAACTGTACTCAAATTGAAAATGAAACAAGTCCAAGTCAATATTATAATGTGGTTTGTTAAATTTCAAACAACAAATAATCAATACTGATTCAGAATAAAAAAAATTAAGAAGAAATCCTTCATACACTTTGATTCATATAATGATAAATAAAACATAGGATTATAATCACCCTAATAGCATACCTAAGAGAAACTGTAACAATGAAGTATGTCTGTCATAGAAATTCCATATCCAACCAAAAGGTATCAGAATAAAAACTAAGATGTGATAGATTAATAGTATCATGAGAAATACACCAGTAGAAAATAATAAAGGAAGATTGAGTAATTTGGAAATAAATGACTGATCAGAAAAACAATGAAAAATTTTCTGGTATGTTATTGATTGTGTAAGCAGAGTTAAATCATAAAGGAAGACATCAAACCAAAATGGAGGAATTACTTTCTAAGAGCACAAATAAACTCAAATTCTCTTGGGTAGTTAGTTACACACTGATAGACAATTTTAATAAATATTTCCATATATCATTCAAAGAGGTGAACCTAACTTAAATAATGACTAATCTCTAATAATCTGATAAAAAGAAAACAGCAGTTACAGGACCAATGTACATAGGAGGAATACATATGGATTTAAACAATTTCAGACCAGGTCTATTTTTCCTTCAATAAGTAAAATAACAATCAATCTGTACCCAACATACTTCTAGAATAGTCAAGAAAAAAAGAATGATATACTGCATCAAGTTCACTTTTTTACCATAAAAGAAATGGTAACACTCATTAAATCAATGAATGAGAATCTAGATAGAAGAATTACATTTTTACCTCTTTCGTTGATTAAAAAGTCAATGAATTCAATAATTCATAATTTACTTCTATCAACAAAAATAATAGAAATCCAAGGTAACATCTTGAACTGGCTCCAAAGTTATATAAATAAAGATATATATAAATCTAAAGCTATGTATTGTAACAGCAATGCTCCTAAATGGAAAACGGTCACTTTGGCTACACTAAATGTTTACACTGTGATTTAAGGTTTTCCTTCCATGATTGTTCATCCTTGCAAGAGCTTGGTACTAATTAATATCTACGAGTAACTCTCTTTAAAACTGAAATACTCTAAATATCAGTTCTCCATTAAGAAGAGGTAGCTACAAATTTTTCATTAAATATCCTAAAATATTTTGAAAGTAATGTACTATACCATGATTTGAACAATATTAAGAAAATTTATTACTATTTAGGGTTCCAATGACAGTTAGTATAAAAAAGAACTGAATAATGTTAAATAGCGTATAATTAAAACAATGTTTAATTCATGTTGATCTGATGGAAAATATGAGATTAGTGAAATATTTATTTATCTTAGAAAACACAAAATTCGTGACATTGAGACCTTGGAGCAGTCTAGACTGAATCAGTCATCAAAAAGTTGGTGACAAATACATCTTCTAAACTCACGTTGTTGGAAGCCTAAGAATACTTTCTACAAAACTTTGCATTAATATTAGTGTGTTTCATCACAAGGGCTAAGTGAAAAATAGCAACATGACTGGAACTCAAACCTAGTTCTTAGTCATGTAGCTATTTTCCACTTATTTAAACTAAGTAACTTTATTTGATCACCTAAGGCTATTACTTGAAAAATTAATTTAAATATCAGAAGGTGAAACAATATAAATTGCACAACCGAAACCAATTCACCAAATAATATAAATTGAAAAATAGAAACCAATTCACCTCATCATTGCAGTAAAAAAATATTTTCATTCTCCTTCCTGATACTTCCTACTTTTAACATTTTACAATTCTTTCTACTGTGATTTTTGATGAAAGAAATATATTATCATAAATTTACTATTTAATGTAGTGTTCATATGTATGAAACTTTCTATTGGCTTTAGCTCTCCAGATTTCTTTGTTTTTATAACAATATGTTTCTTATTTTCTTATCAATCAATATATATATTTATAGGGCAATGTTCTCTTGTGACTTATTTAGACTACTGTTTTCAGAAATTGATTCCTCTTTAAACTAAGTATATTTTCATTTCACTACTTTACTCACATTAAATTACAATTATTTCTTTATATAATTTAAGTTTTATGTATTAGCTTCTTATTCATCCATTCTGAAACTTTTAAAACCATTCATAATTGTTATGCAATACAGCTACTCCTAATGAATCACCTTAGACTCAAGATAAAATATATTCCTCAGTTACTGTTTTTGTACTAGGTTTTTTAAAAATAAATTTACAAATATATTTTTATGAATAATACATTTAGTACAACAAATACCAAGATGTATCAACTATTACTCATTGATTCCAAAGTAAATGAATTAACAATTTTACTATCTAGAATTACCCTAATAAATGAATAAGCAAGTGAATTACACATTTGTGTCTTGGTATAAAACAAATATAAATAAAATGAGTCGATTGATCGTACTTTCAACTTTAATAAAATTTTTAAATATTTTATTTTTCAAAACCCTTAATTCAATGAGTGCTAAAGAAGAATAAGTTGCTAAGAAAACGAAACGACACGTTCCAAAAGTTCACATTGCACTTTTCATCGAGTAATAAATTAAGATAAATGAAACCTGAAACCAATTTACATAATTTCCAATTAATTAATGACAATCCAAATCTAAAACTTACATAAGAAATCTCTGACTGGAATTAACATGCAAGGTGGAGTCTGGTTTTGCTTCTTTTGGTTTAGAGTTCATATAGATGAGGAAATTCATCAATAGTACACTCGTTGAATCCTCCGTATGTTCTAACCATCAACTCAATGAATTGCTAAATCAATGAATCGTTGTTAAAAAATTAATAATTCTTAGATATATATAAATTTGAATTATATATTTCTAGCATTTTATCAATTAGAAAAAATATTTCAATTGGAATCATTTAATTATCAATCAAATTCAATTTGGAAATGTCGAATATCTTTTAAACTCTGAAAGATCAAGGAGAAATATACGTTTTATCATACCTTAAGGAGATGGATAAATATAATGCTTACATGTTCCTAATCCATAGCGAAACACAATAACGTAAATATCATTTATAAATCTGATCGATTTTGCATCTTTTCTTCAATTAAAATAAAACAAGCGAATAGGAGGAAAAGAATGAAAGTTTCTTATAAAGCTTTTACGTTGATATGGAGGAACTTTATCGAGTCTTAGAGAAAAGAAAATTGAACCTTAACTAGAATTATTTTCCAATTAAACAATAGTCAGCGCTAAATTCTTACACAGTTGAAATTATGTGAGCTTCGTACTTAAAAGTAAGCGGGTCTTTTAGCTTCTATTAGTTCATAGCACAACCGTAAGCAGCACCAGGTGAAGAAAAAATTGAGTTAAGAAATTCGTTGAGGAATCAAATGTAAACGCTGGCAGGCGTGGAAAATCTTGCGGTATGGTTCTCCTGGAGAATGAAGTGGTAAGTTTTCGTTTATTCTACAGTAATTCTATTTGTTCAATGTATGGTTTCATAACGAATTCTATCGACTTGCAGTTTCTTAGTGAGCTGACGCGGATGTTTCAGCGATCGAAAACTAAAGGAAGTGTGACGTTGACAATGAAAAGATGTGCGTATAATTTTAGTAAAAACCTTTTGAATGACGTTATGTAGGTACCGATTGTGTAATAAATTATACTTATACTTTTCTCATTGCATTACATTACAGATGACGGCAGACAGACGCCGTTACCTAGCAAAATCCCAACTGAATATATGTGCTTAATTCGAGCTTCGCTAAAGAATAAGAAAATTAGCACCGTTGTAAGTTCTTTAGAATGCTACTTCCCAGTAGTAATCTACTTCCTGTGTACTACTCTTTCTTGCCTTTCTAGTTGGATGATTTCTTTAGCTTGAGCGTGATAGTAACATCTTGAATCCCATCATAGCTTTTTTATGTCCTTATGGTATTAGTATCATTGTATATCGCCCTATAATATTTTTACCATCGTATGCTTTTATTGATGATTCAGTTAAGGCCTTTCTTAGTTTAAGTTTGATTCTTTTTTAGGTTCATCCGAAGGATGTCAATAAGTTTCAACAAGCATATTGCAATCTTCTGAAAGGTAACTTGGATGGATTAAAGAAGAAATCTAAGAAAAAATCGAAAGCAACTCAATAAAATGTGATAAAGACTTTTTAAATGAATTCATGTGAGACATTGTTGGATAACTTCGGTCAGTGAAGCTGTAAATAATGAGTTTTGTCATGATTCCTCTGTCATCAGGAAATGAGAGATCTCCATTTCTTCCAAATCATCATTATTTAGAGAAACTTCATTTTTGTTATTGTTTTTTTCATTTTTAGTAAGTGACTCATACTCAAAGTTTATACAGGTATAGAAATGTATTAATTTAAGAAAGTTCAGTGTCCTTAAAAATTTAAGCACATTGTTATGACATTCAGAAATATACTGGTGCATATACCATGGTTATGTATGCACCATCATGTACATCAGCAAGGGCTGCTATGTATATTGATCCAAGCAATGGATGTTAACTGCTGAGGTGTATTGCATTGTTGTGATTCCAATTTTTATTAAAATTCTCCTCCTGAAGCACTCTGACTGTTGATTAATATTCCAGATAGCACTTCTTCCCTACAGAAATATTAAACTTGCATTTTTAAGATAATTTTCTACTATTAAGTGATAATCTGATGTTTTACAATAATTTTCCTAATGGTTGTTTTACTATATGCTAAACATTAAACGATATTTAACATTTGAAAGCATTCAATTAAGTTAGGTAATGTGATAATGAGAATGATTATTCTACTAATTATTTGCATACAAGAAATCAATGTAACTGAGCTAGGCTAGCCTTGGGAACCCATAACTTTTCTTAATTTGAGAATAATTACAAAAAATCTTCAGATATAGCTATGAAATCCTTTGAAAACTCATAAACCATCATTTTGGGTTAATGTTAACTTTACTACAAAAAATACTGATACAAATGGCCATATGCTGCTTCTATTCATAAGATAACATTAAATAAAAATAAGAAGTTTCTTCTATGCATTCATCTCTTTAAGATTTCCCAATTAAAAATAACATCACATTAACAGATATTATAAAAGGCCTTCTACATTCTTGCGTAGTAATGGACCGTTATAAACAATTTGATTGGTAAATATCCTTCAGTATAATTATCAAGGGAAAATATTATTGGTTCATTTAGAATAATTAAGCAGAAACTTTAAAATGTCTAGATATATTTCAACAAGGGAGCTGAGATAATAAATAAGACAATGATGACTTAAGGGAAAAACTAATGCACCCAAGAATGATGGGATATTGTTAAAATTGATCCTCAACTACACTCACAACAGCGGGAATATATACCAAGTATGTGTAAGTCTCAGAGAACAAAATTCATTTGGGAAAAGAATGTGTAATTCATTTACTATTTCCAATGTGTCTGATATACACATCAATCAGGAATATATCATCCTCAACACACACTCATGGAATTCTTTAGGACACTAAAACTTGTCACATATAGAAAACATTTCCTTGGACCTCAATCAATATAAAGATGTTTCTTCATTCAAAAAGAAATTAAAGTTCGTGTGAGAGTGAAAAATGTTCAAATTTTGGACAATGAAAATTTACTGCGACTGAAAAGTGATATAGATACTATTGTCATAAAATACATGATATTGTCGCATAATAATTCTCGGGAAATAGTGGAGAATCATCACCGTCTGAGAAGCACAAAAGAAGTCATTGTAAAATCAATTCCATCAAAACTACTAATATATTAGTTACCTGTTGATTTTATAAGTAGCGAACTCAAATAATTGTATCTCTCGCACCTCAAGTTGCAATAGCCAACCTATGAATATTTCCATAATTGTCTAATACACGTAAAAGAACCTTTTTACATCTCCTAAGAACACAAGCACTTCTTAGTTAGCTTTTTGATAAAATTACTTTTCTATTCTATAAATGGGAGTTTATTCCCACATTTCAAGCACTCCTAATGAGGAAACATTTTCTTCCATTGTAATTCAAATTGTAAACAGTAAAATGCAACAAATTTCATGTCTAAATCTTTCCACAGAACAATAGACTTTTAATTGTACCTATGTCATCATAAATAGCTTAATTCATTCAGTCTGATTCAAAACAAACTATCCAATAATTAATCACTTCTAATAAGCATTTGTTAGAAATGCATGAGGCTATAATTTTTAATCTTCAGAAATTCTTCACAGGTTAAGTTTTTGGTAAATACCTATGTTTCAGCTAAAACCTTTTGACATATTCAAAACCTCAAATCCTTCTTTACTTTCTAATTATAGACACTCTGTCGCCAATATCACAGGATGTTCTTTCCAAAGGTTCTCTCAAAAAGTTTAAATTATAAGCAGAGAAAATGTTGTGATCATTTAATCATTGCTTATTCATGTGTTTTGTGAGATCCATCTGCCCATCTTTAACACCAACTCCTTACCTCCAACTATTGCCATTTCTCTTAAACACCTTACTCCTCAAAATCTAAATCCAACACCATACCTTAGTCCATAATTTCTTCAATCCTCTTCATTGTATGTGAATCACATCTCTTTCTTTTGTATTGATACTTACACTAATACTTGATAAGTTTTTACTATGTTAACAACTGGAGGTAATACCTTGCAAGCTGAAACCTTTTTGGGCATTCATAAGAATGTATTCACTTATCTTACTCTTGATTGATTTTCTTCTATTGTCACAGAACAATTCTTCAGAGTACTTTTTCCTAAGATTAAACTACTGAAGAAAAGAATTTATATAGGAATGAAGAACAACAATCTTCATTGCTAGGAACTGTATCTCTTCATAGATGTAATTCATAAGATTTAAAAATATCTCTTGTCATTTTTTATTAATTCCAGAAGTCAGACCTAAAGGTGAAATACTATCATTAAATAGCTTGCCACTTATTACATATTTCCCTATGACTTGAGAGTAACCTAAGTCCTCATGAGTATCTAAGGTAAATAGGAATAAATAAAATATACTAGAAATACTTTCATTTCCTGATTAAACATATTTTGATAACAACTAATATAGAAATCAAAATGTCTGCAGTTTTTAGGGGAACAGCATACAAATGAAAATTTTATGTAACTTCTTAAACTTGTTCACTAGATACTTTCAAGTTTGTGATGTGATGCCCATGTAAATGAGTGAAATTTTTTTAACCAAAATATTATTTTACAACAATTAATGTTAGCTTTCACAACAAGAATGAACCCAAATTCACAATAAAAAGTTATAAGATATTTAAACTTAAAGTTTAAAGAAAAAATATTTTTTGTAAAATTAAATTATAGCCATAACCAACAACAATAAAAGTTAGATTAGACAAAGATGAGAAGTATCAATAGACTACATGCGATACAGTAATACAGGAAAATACAGATCTACTCAATACCACATTCTACTAGAAATGAACGAATGTTAGGACTTTATCGCCAAAAATGTGATCTATATACAATTGAAGTATAAACAATCTATAACAATACCTTTAATACAAAATTAATCAATTTTCTTAAATACTCACTAAATAACAATTTACTTCAGGATAAATATATAGGCATCTTTTTACAAGAACTTGCCAATATAAATGGATAAATCAATTATGCCATCCTTAAAATATACAAAAATGAGGTGAACACTATCAGCCATCCACTACCAGAGACTTCATTTCATGTACTTTAGAAGGAGTTGATAATCTAAATAGTTATAGAGCTATGCATTAGATTGCAAGCTTTTTTAACTTGCAGCTAATAAAATAAAAAGATTAAAATATAAATAAGTGAATAATAAATGTGTTTATAAATACCAAATTGTCATATGAAAGTTCGTTAATTTAAACCTTGCATTGAGATATAATAATAATAATTGAAAGAAATGGATCATTCTAAGTGAACCCATTAACACAAAATAGTTGTATCCCAGAAAGATACTCTAGTTACTAAATATATTTTTATTAACTATCATCCCAAAAAGTTTGTTTAGTAAAAATTTTAAACCAGTTCAGTTGTAAATTATATTAATTATAATAACAGGTGCTTAATCACAAGGCTGTTGTTTTAGTAAAATATTAAATAGATTAAAAACACAGTGAGGAAAAACATCTACTTTATAATGTTTCAATGTTGCTTAATATAATTTTTACAAGATGAAATAGCACTAGAAAAGTCTCTTTCAATAAGCTTTATTTTGGTTTGAAAGAACATGATAGGAAAGCACTAACTTTGAATATTAAAATGAATCCTATAGTAGATAAAATTATTGTTTTCCTAAATTATACTTTCATTAACTCTAAATTGAAAACTTTACCTTTAGCAGAATACAGGCATCTTGAGGTGGGGAATATCAGCTATTAGATCATATTATTACCAGTAGTTTTAAAAGAGATTAACATCTACACAAAACAGAATATTAAGCATATCAAAAATGAATGATGCAATAAGGTATTATTGTACTTTAGTATCAAAAGGTTTTACAACTCTAAGAAAACAATAGTTAGGCTACATTTATACACACTATCCAACCATATTTTCTCATTTTAGATGTTTACATATCAACAATGATTTGATACTACATATAACTACAGATTCCACCATACATGAAATTAAAAAATAATATTAATAACTCTTCAGGGCAGCAACACTTTAAATATGAGTTAATTTTAGGGATCTTATCTCTTAAACTTTAGCTCAACAAAAGGATGTTATTCCAAAGAAAAGAGTTGTCTACACAATAAATGCCATGTAAATTTGATGTAAATGCTTAGGCCAGGGATGCGCAACCTTTCTGCTATTGACGGCCGCACTACATAATTTTTACTTTAGGAGCCAGTAAGTCCAAGTAAACTTAATAATGCTTTATGATTTATGCAAAAATATACAAATTTTACATTAAAACGGAGTATGATATATGTGACATATTGCATTTATTGGTCTACATATGTAAAAAAATTTCTACGTTACATAATATGGTATAAAATAAAAGTTTTACAGTAATTTTCCACGCATCCACGGCCGCCAAAGTCCTTGCACACGGCCGCAGGTTGCGCACCCATGGCTTAGGCTATCAAAATAAGCCCTTCAGATAAAGTATGCTTTTGTATCTACCCTAAAACCTTTAACATGACCCAGATTTAATGAGCAATAATATGATTTCTTATATAAAAGTATTTCCTTGGAAATACTTTGATATAAGAAATTTCCTTCCTAAATTGAAATAGTATGGAAAATGTTCTAGTGTGGAAAACGGATAGGAGTTGAACTAATTAGAAAAAGAGAAATTATCAAGCTCATTTACTCTTGGTAAAGGATGGAATGGAATGTAACTTAGCACTTAAAAAGCATGCGCTTTTTCATTAAGTTAAACAGGTGAAAAATAAGTACCAGTAACGTCGCTATTTTTCACTACTGTTTAGCTTCATTTACTGTTTATAATCCTCATACAAACACCATCAAGAGACTTTACTGGCTTTTATACGTAATTCTGATTAAATTACTAAGTATTTTTACAGGATTATCAAACATGTATATTGTTAACAAGAGTATTCTAAATCACATAACCTGTGTCAGAGATGTTGCACAATATATTTATCCTATACAATAATGAGTGTCAGGATCTATTTGGCCAAATCCTGATTCAACCAAATCAAAATTTTCAAACTCAGCAAGAATTAGCACACAAATTTTGATGGGTTTAGATACTTGTAATATGTATATCCTATGATCTTCCACTACTATACTTGTATAATGTTTCATGATCATCAAAAGTGACATATGGAATGTTACCAAAAGAAAGATTATAGAAGAACCACACCCAGCAGATTATAACTTAGTTTTCCTGTAGAATCTTGCAGGTTTTTCAACATGCAGAGTTGTGAGTAGGTGATAACATTTTGTCACCTATGCAGGAAGCTTTATCATGTTTAATCCAAAGCTACCCGCATTGGTGACTACACGTTGCTCACTGAACATGCTGCAACCCTTCAGACTTCTGGTTGAGCATGATGTGGTGTATGTTAGGAGAAAACTTCTTGGATGCAATCATAATTTCACAAAATACCATTGACAATACCATAGTTACAAATATTTCATCGTATTTGAAAAACCATGCAGGGAAACATAAGTAAAAAACCAAAATACTGAATTACTTTCCAGACAGAACATTCATGCCAAAATTTAATAAATTCATGCATTAATAAATATAATTAATTTTTAATTTCTATAATTAAAGTTTGACTATGGGATTCAAAATTTCTAGTTAAGCTATCAATATTATGTCAATAATTGATCAAATAAGAATTTTTAATCATTTTTTTTCTTCAGAGTAACAAATTTTAGAGATTTAGATACCTACCAATAGTTAGTGAATATGAGAGCAGGCAACTTTCACTCATGAATACAAGATACCACATTAACATCTAAATAATGAACTAGTTACAGAAACTTATTCTACAATTGTATCAAATATATTAAGCTAGATGGACAAAGAGAAATTGATGCTTTGTTTCTAGTTAGAAGCATTTTAGGAAAAGTCTATCTTAACTTGGATTTCATAAATATTCTATCATGATTTTTCAGTCATAAATTACAACACTGGAAAACTAAAACAAATAATTAAAATTCACATCCAAAAATTTTAAATGAGGGAATAAAACACAAAGATCTTTAGTAAATATCACCAGATACAAAATCCAATTCATGATTGCACTATTTTCTTATCCACTGTAGTATTAAGAATAATTATTTGAAAGTGAGATGAGATGCTGATGTGGAGGGCACTATAAAGATTGTTAACTATTATGTGAATATTTATGGGTAAGTTTCATTCAATTCAGATGAGACTATTCATGCACATGATTATAATTTGGGTGATGCCACGCCATTTAATTCCAGCAATTCTATCATATATTCCAAAAATAAAGCATCACTCTTTTACGGGCTTATGATTATATTACCCAAACACAATCTCAAATCCAAATACATTCTGATGACATAGAAATATAGTGTGCCAATGAAATTTGAGATACTCCATCAAAAATCAGGAAATTATTTATGAAAAAGCCTGTGGTTGATCAACAAAAGAATGTTTAGGTAAGTAACAAGATATAATTTAAAAGTTTATGAAAGCAGGATGAGAATGAGGTTTTATGTACATAATTAGGTTCATTCTAGCAGTAATACTATATAGTACTCATGATAATGAATATACAGTATAATTAACATATTCTCGAAAGACTTGGCTAGAATGAATGGGACCCTTGCAACCAAGTCAAAATCTAGCTATTTGATACCGAATTAGTCTAAGTTTATTTCTAAAAGTCTCAGGGAAAGACATTTTACTTTAATAATCTATTATTAAGATGATGATCTGATATAATAACACAACACAAATTATTTTAAAATTAAAATGTAAGCCGTGATGAATAAACCAAAGAGAAGAATTAATATTCTTAGACATAGAGATTCATATACATAAACTATTGTCTTCCATTTAAATATGGGAATACACAAGAAGAGTTGTTATAAATATAAGTACTTACATTAGTACAAATAGCAGGCAAGAATATAAGAAAAGAAAACACTATATGTTCAGGTTACAACGAAGTTTGTCATTCCTCCAATACGCTACAAGAATATAAGAATAATTCATACATAATTTATAGCATACCTGCTATGGAAAAACATGATAATTTCCAATGTTCATTTACTATAAACAGGTGATTAGAAATGACAAGCATATTTTACAAAAATTGCAGTCAATAACTAGCCACAAAAAGGATAATGAATCAAACTCAGAGGAAAATTAACCTATTTTCCCGTAATTTAAAGCGTACTTTCCAAATACTTTTTTCTTTTTTTCGACGAAGATAGGAAAACTATGCTATCATAACAGTGAAAAGAATGTAAATTAATAGAGTCACAAAGTAATGCAATATGTAAAATGATAATACGTACAAATGATCCTACCTTGTGAAATATATTCTCCGTTTCTAATTAAGTAAGCCTCTTCAAGGAAAAAACATACGAGCAACATAAAAAAAGTAATAATGCAAAGCATATTATCAGCACACCCATACTAATTACCCTTTAAAAAGACACTTCAACTGACTCATTTCAAATACCTCTATATAAGTAAAACTGCTCTAAAAATTTATATATCTTTGCATGAGACAGGTTCCGAAGTGCCGGTTCACCTTTCTCAAATACAAAAATGAATACATTTCTCTAGACGTCTGTATTTTGAGAAGAATAAAGGATGTTGAAGAAGCTTGATATGAATAAAAATGATTTAAATAATCCACAAATTTCACTCAAGCTAAATGCGATTCATAGGTTAAAATTTTCATATATAGCAGATGACAGCTGCTTCAAAGCATCGATGATAGTACTAATAGAATCATACGACAACCACCGAGTAAAACTGTAGATTATTACTTTCTTCTAGACTGTAGAGTAATAAAGTTCTAAATTAAACGGATAAGGAGTGCAATGAAAGTTTTCGGCAGCCTAAATTCCTTACCGAGTGAAGTATCGGATAGAGTCCGCTTACCGCTATGAATTTGTTTACGAATATTACATTGACACGTTTGGCGGGAGAGATACATGGAAATAAGTTTCAATCGTGAAGTTGTCATCCTATAGCATAATGGATGCCAATGCAGCTGTGTTAAAGTACCTCCGGATTCAAAACAGACCATACAGTGCGAACGATATTAGTTCAAACATGCATAAGGAATTTGGAAAAACTGCTATCCAGAAAGCCTTGGATTCTTTAGTTGCAGTTCAGTCTTCATTCCACAAATCATAATTTTGCAGTCTTTATAACTTAGGCTTTGATTTTAACTGAAGTAATAATTTCATTTGTAGGAGGGGCAAGTCATTGAAAAGACTTACGGGAAGCAAAAAGTTTATGCTTATAACCAAACATGCGAAGCGGCGAATTTTAATGCTCAATCTTCCTCGGATATTGACGGTGAAATCGAGAGAATAACATCCGAAGTAAGCAATCTCGAGAAAGAAATTAAAGAGTCCGAAACCAAATTAAATGGTTTAAGAACAAGCTTAACTACGGCCGAAGCAGAGAAACAACTTTCAGAAGTGAGTGAATCGCTACATTTATGTTCCACTAATGGTATAACACAAGAATGATAATTTGCACATTTACATTAGAAAATTCAAGTAAATTAACCTTTAAATCTTAATTATCTTCACGATTTGATTGTTAATTTTCTTTTCGCAGGTTACGACCGAGGTAGAGAGATTAAAAGGAGAATTGAAGAATATTAAAAATAATCCCAATACTGTCTCTTCTGGTGAACGCGAAAAGATCATGGCAACTCACGCTAAGTATGTCAAAGAATGGAGGACAAGGAAGAATCAATGTATGCAAATGGTTTTAACAATCCTAGAGAATTTACCCAAAAATAAAGTTACCTTTATGCAAGAATTAGGAATAGAAACTGATGAAGATGTTAACGTCTCTCTATCAGAAATGAATTCTCCTAATTAATAAGAATTATAATTGTCATTTTTCGCTTATAACAAAGAAATTTGTTTTGGAATTTGAGAAAAGTCTGTTTAAGTTTTACACAATTTCTCTCTCTGTGTAGCATAATAATGATATTATCATAGCTAAAAATAATATATTAGTAGCTGATGAATCTCAGTGAGGAAGACAATATTGTAAAATTAAATTTTCTGATGTCTCAGATATAGTTAATCAGTTAACAAATTTTTCCAAATAAAATAACTTGTTAACTGTATACCTTCAGATGAGAGTACATGTAGTATGAGTATCTTATTAAATGTATATATGAGAAACTAATTTTAATTTTTTTGCAATACTATCACCAGAAAAAGTCAAGTTTTTCTTGAAATGAAATATTATGAAGACTGAAATAGAAACCACTGCACTAAAATTGCACAACTTGTATGAATTCCATTATCAGATGAGAGCAAATTATGTTGGTGGTAGCGAACTACCTATATGGTAAAGTATAATTTTTAGTAATAATTTCTTATTCTAAAACACTTCCCATTCATAAGCATTCAAGGTTGATAGATAGTTTTCTCCTAAGAGAATTCAAATCTTGTCCAAAGATAAAACTAAAAACGCCAATTATTACAGAGGTCACATTTACTTGAGAAACCAATATTACAATCAAACATTACACATATATTCATAATACATTGTGCACATATAAAATCATACGCAATACCTTGGGATTAAACAAATATAACAACTTGGAACCAATGTGTAATAACATGGGTAATATTCAAGATTAGTCATATCACCCTTTCTATATAAATGTTAATTCAGATCAGATTGCAATCAAACCATGCTTGGAAACAAATGAATTACTCCATATAGGAAAAGACTTAACTATCCTTTAGTCAAGAAAGCCCTATATAGGTTGAATTACTTAAGATTTACCAAGAATCTACGGCATCATATGCTATCTGGATGATAATACTACGCGTAAACTGCTCTTCTAAAAATGAGAGGGATCAGGAAATGCTCACAAACTTGTCGAATAAACTAAAATAATGACATGTAAAATAAAAACAATCAAGACCAATAGCATGAAGGTAATTACTTCTGATTATACTATCAAGCATTACTGAGCCCTAATTAAATCAAAATTGGAAGTAAAAATAATTAAATGACTTAACAACAATAGTGAATGAAAACAGGTTAAAAAAATTAATTGCTCCCTAAAGAGAGAACTAATATGTTCTCTGCATGTTATGACTCCCTATTTATGGTGCACAGCTCTTAAAGTTTGAACTAACTAATTTCAGTTTCACTGAGTAACTTGATTTTCTAAAAAGAATTATGCAAGTGCATATATTCTATCCTAAAATTGAAAATATTAACCATTAAAACATACTTGACCTTATTGTCAAAATTGAGACAACAGAACATAAAAAATATATATACATACATATAAATATAAAACTCACCAAAAAATTGCTTCTTAAACATTGAATTGTAAAAAGTAGGACTGAAAGGTCAGAAGTGATTCAACCAAATGAAAGAAAACTTAAGTGTGTAATATTTATACATTACGTTAAAATAGAAAAAATGTTAGGAGAATGGATATCACCAATAGATTTGGAAGAGAAAATAAGGCAAAAAGATTTTTAATTAGAAACAAATATATAAATGAAACATTTAAAGGGTTATTATTTGTAAATCAATCTTTAGATAGTATTTAAAAAGATAATATTTAAAAAATCATAGCACATACTCAAATTTTGTCTAACTCACAGCTAAGTAAGCAGTGATAATGCTAAAGGCTTAACATTGACTTATTCAGACAATGATATTCTCCTCTCCTATGTATGAGTATGAAATATTATTACTTTGGTCCAAATTGTACTTTTTCATGATTTTAGGAAATTAAAAGAAAATGCAAAAAAGGTAATTGGCTACGGAATTCTGGAAATACAAAATTTTACCTTTCTATTCTATAGGCAAGAAAATTTTCATTAAGGCTATAAAGAATATAATTTTTTAAGAAGAAATCAACTTCCTCTAATCACCTTTATGTTTGAGATTTGGAAAAAAAATTTACATTAAAACATAATGTATTCCATAAAGTATAGAAAAGATCCTATTAAACCCTACTAGACTATTTAATTTATTTTCATTAAAAAAAAAGCATACGATATTAATTACTCGTAAAATCCATAGTCTACACTACATCATAAGTCACCTTGAGGGTAGACATGCGCTGAGATGACGAATCAAAATATTAGCCATTATAATATCTCAAAACTTCGTTGTTTCATCAGTAAAATGTTTCAGAAAGTGATTGCGAGCAGAAACTTCTTCGAGCTATACACTTAAAAATTAGAAATCTCTTTCCTTGACATTAAAACCCAACAAATTAGAGATTCCTCTATTGAACAAAGACAAATATCATGAAAAGGTTACTAAATGAACAGTGCGAACTCGTTAGGTGTATTAATAACGTTTAACTTCTTATGCAGCTTCAGTTTTCTAAGTATATTATTTCCCACTTTACCATGGTGTTAAAGCTATGCAAAGAGGTTCCTGAGAATTTTACGTATATTTGATTGAGTTATTTAGAGATAAATTCATACTAATTCTTACGATCGGTTTTGAATGGTTTCAAGCTTTAGAAATACATACGCGGATATAAATGATATTATGATAAAATTAGCGCGATAGCAATAAAATTTTCAGTAGACGCGAATTACCTTACATACACCTTTACCTGGAAGAGACGCATAATTTAACACAATCAATTTATGATAGAGATGAATTTCAACACACTGAATTATAATTCTCCTATTGCGCCGTCGAGTAGTCTACTACATTTGAAACCTGAAACAAGTAAACACCGCAGTCTGTATCATTTCGAACAAGATGAAAATGCGAAGAAGTATATTGTCTGGATAGAAAATGTTATCATAAGATAATTTTCTCTGTAATTCAAAATAAGTCGAAGCTCTTAATTATCTACTTTTCTTCCGTGAAAATGGCGGGACAGAGAAGTATTATCGGCATGATATTCAAGAATTTCATTCAGTCGTTTAAACCGCGACAGCTTAGGGGAAATCATGCTGGAACAGACTACTTTGGAAACAAGTACTTCGAAATTCCTGCAGGTATGATCTAGTAAGCGTCAAGTAGCTCAATTTCCCGAGCGTGATCATGGTTGTAAAGTTTTTTCTTAGATCCATCCGTAGGAAAAAGGAAGGCATCTAGATGGTTTGAACCGAAAGAAAAGGATGCTTTTGATCAAGAAATCCCTGCTGAATGGGAGGGTTAGTTATGAATTATATCTATGATTCCGTACTATGTTCAAATAGGTCGTAAAGAAATTGAATTTCACTTCAGGGCGGTTTGTTTAATGCTCATTTTCTATAGCGTGGCTGCGAGGTAGAAGAAGTGAACCACCTACTCAAGATGAAATTTTGAAAAACTTAGCCATTATGGAAATGAAGAAAAAAAATGCCCAAAAGATCGCAGAAGAACAAGCAAGTTTGAAATCCGTTTCTTCAGGTTTACAGGTAGTTATATTTTCTCAATATTTAGATATTTGGAACTTCTCAGTAACAATTTGTTTTGCTGACTTTCTTTAACCTGAAACGACAGTCTATAGCCCAAAACACTCATCTATATAGTTTTATTACTCATCGTTTATTATACTTTTCATTATTTATAAGAGCTCTATGTTCAGGCGTAACTTAGTGGAAGGACATTTTTCTCGTTATTTTGTGAACACTAATAAATTGTGCATAAACCTGGCCATAACCTCAAACAATTGAATATTATTTTGCAGCAAACCCAGAAAGCAGAATTTCCTACATATGAAGACTATGAACATATACCAGGTCAAAAACCTAAAGAGAAAAAGTGAATAAAATTATAATAGTTTGTTTCTATAATGTAAATATTGAGTATTGTTTTATAAAATATAAAGATCTCAATCATTATTACAAGTTAAATTAGAGAAGACTAGACAAATGAACCTGACTCTTTCTCCAATAATTTAAAAAAGGTAGAATAAGTCTAAGATATTTAAATAATATAAGTAATAAATGATTCAGCCATATAATACTTAGAATTTTATTACTACCCAACCTACCTATGTCTTATAATGTAGTAATTACATTTATTCAATTATTAAGGGATAAACTCTTTTCCATTAAATGAATAGATATGAATAACCAAGAAATAATTACAGATTTATAATGTGTGCTGAACTACAACAGTTAATCTCTTGCGAATGAACCATAAATTGCAATTGAGTGATGGAACAAGTTTTCAGGATAATTCAGGGGGAGGGTATAATTACAGAAATATATCTAATAATCACCCCCCAGCTTAAATGTAACAAGCATAAATAATGATAGGAAAGTTAATGGAATTTTATTACTGTATTAGATAAATTGAATTGAACCAAACTGAAAAAGATAAAAATGGTTTATGTGGTACTGATTTTATATGAAAAATTCCATCTTCACCTTAAAATATAAGTCAAGCCACTAAAATTAAGACTTGTTGAAATAATATTTTTACATATTCAAAGTAGACTGCATGTTTTATAATGTGTTTCGTGATAAAAATATAAGGAGAGCCGTAGATACTCTATATTTACATTGGATGTTTGTTGATATATTTGCTATTTTGATGTTGCCAATATACAATTGTCCACATATAGCATGTATTGTTTTGGTAATATAAGAAATTTTGGAAGACAGTATAAAAATATAAGGAAGTGCAAAAAAATATGTACAAAATGAGATTTACTTAAAGTAAATGCAATTGAAGATATAGTAAAATATATATTTTCTGTTGAATTATGAAGATTCTAACCTGATTCACTGAGAAAAAAACTCAACATAGATAACTAACAAGATAGGAGTTTGAAAGAAAAAATACCAAAAAAAATTAGCTCAATTTTTGTTCTTTCTACTACCCACTTAATTACTCCCTCCTTATTAACTTAACACCTTACAATCCCCTGATAAAGACTAATCACAGATATCAGTGCTTTTACCAATTGCATTTGCATGGGACAAGCCAGATAGGGTTTTTAAGATATTGGTTTATCTAGTGGAGAAGAAATTTATTTAAAGCACTTAAAGTTTCAGCACATATTGGGACAAGCAAAAGTTTTGTCTTTTGAGGGATTTTTATCCTGCGATTCGTGTTGCAGGAATAAAGAATGGAAGAAAATTTTACTTTAAGCAAGCTAACATCTTAAATGGGTTTTACTATGTATACATCAACACCATTCCTTTACAAGAAGGATGATGAAGAGGGAAAGCTGTCAAGAGATGTGATGTGTCATGTGAAAATTTAAAAAATTATTTATATAAAAAGAGGCTTGAAAAGATATGGTTCATCTGTAGACTCTGGTGCTATCTACACAAAAGCATACTAGTGTAAGATGCAAATAATTATTTATTTCAATAACAATGATTTCATCCTTAGTGGTTATCAGTGAAAAGATTAAATGCATTGGTACCTAGAATATTATAATCAACTGGGAGGAGGGGATTAGTCCAGAGTCAATATTTTATTGTTTTTGTTTTATTAAAAAATTTTATTTTTTTCATTACTTCCATGAATCAGTCTTTTAAGGATCGAATATTTTTAAATTTTCAAAAGTAACAGAACTACTAACATTTGGAATGTATAATGCTACACTTGATTTATTCAATCTATTCTTTTAAATATAAAATGTTAAAAAAAAGTTGGCGGTGAACGATGGCAAGGGACAGCCCATAGCTGTACCATCTTCCTGCATATAATGAGTGTAATTATTTTTATAAGAGGTTGTAATAAGTAATAAATACAAAATAATCAAAATATATTGGTAAATATTAATAAAGTAGGTAGAATTTTTGTTTATGTTTCTTTAAAAATATTCATTATTTTCTAAAACTATAAATTGAATTCTTCTCTAATGAATCGTAAAAACCAGGATAATATTAAAACAGAAATTTGGAATTATTTTGAGAATGATTTTTTAATACACAATTGAGCTTCAATATTTGACTGCATATAAGACGCACAAGCATATAAGATGCACTCTCATTAAGTAGGCCACACATCAGGACAGGTATCTGTTCTTAAACAAATAGTTTAAGAACAGATACCAATACCTTAACATACAAGACGTGAGTAAATTTTTTGAGACCTTATTTGGGAAATTTAAAATGGCTCGTCTTATTTGCCTTCAAATATGGTAATTGATAAATAAGGTGAAAAATATGTAATGAAAGAAGGAAAATTAACTTCCTAGAATATATTTCACAGGTACTTCTTTTTATATTGTATTTTAAAATATTTAAAAAGAAACAATTTTGTGAAAAGCAGGCTAATAGTTTGTACTTGTTGCATGAATATGTATAAACAAGGAAATATAAATACATAAAGAAAAATAAAAGTATATAAAGTATGGATAGTAAGAAAATAAATATATAAATGAAGAAATATGATGAGGAACCTATAACCTTTTATAGAAGGAAGAAACCTTAATGAAACCTTAGGGTAATAGGTCTTGCAGGTAAAATAAATTGTAAATATATCAAAAACTGTATGGATTGTCTTCTTGAATTGAATCAGTTTATGGAATATTTGAATAAATGATGAAATTACCAAATTATTACTCTACAGAAAGAGAAAAAATGATTAATTTACAAAATTTGTCAGATTTCTTTTCAAAATTTAAGGAAGAATACAATAGTCATAAAAATATTATGAAATATTATCCAATATTGCCCCAAAAAAATACAATGATGTAAAATTAGTAAAAAGAAAGAAACATTTTTCCCATCTTGAATTCCTATTAAAATGAAAATTATATGGCTTTAGCAAAAAATTTCAAAAATCATTAAATAATTTCTAAGATAAGCAAAATTTGTTGCTGGAATTCAAGCTATTAAAATGTGATGGCTTCTGTAATTCTTTGAAATTTTGAAAACATTGGATGAAATAATCTAAAAGAAAATTATAAATACCAGGATCATCTTATTTAATTGAAGTTGTTAACCAGCCGAAATATTACTTTATATTTATTGACTAAGGATTAAATATAGTCCTCTATGAAATCATAAACTTATATTTAATGAAATTCAAAATTTCAGAAATCACAAATACCAATTAGATTTATTTTTTCTTGCCCTGTTTTTACATACAGAATCAATTACAGCATTAAGTAACTGACTTCTCTGAGTTGCAGTAAATATAAAGTTTCCATGAATCTTTCAAACTCTTACTCAGACGTTTTCATTTTTAAAATAATGAATGCCTGAGTCATGTTTATTGAAGCCAAATGCAAATTTGGCACTGTAATGCTATACATACCGAAGTGAAATGTAGTACACCTTTTCCATGTTTGATAAAAAAGATTACAATTCTGTAGAAACTTCACTCTTTAATTTACAGTGTATGACAAATTGCATGTAAATTTCTTATAGACTAGAATTTGAAATAACAGTAAAAATTAATCAGTTATTATCACCTACAATTATGTCAGTTTACAAAACTAAGCAACACAGACTGATCAAAATATTTTGAAGATGTGAAATTTAACTATTAATTTTTGTTTATATTACATTTCATAACAAACCAGCATTTCTTTTCAATTCAACCTCCTTTAATGCAATTGAATTATTGTAAACATCATTAAATTACTTGTTGAGATGTAATACTTAAAACTTTTGATTACCTGATACAAGAAGTTTTTATTGATCCTTTGGTATATCTCAATCCTCATGTCTGTGTTTATATACACATTAACATCACTGGAAGCATTATGATTCATATTTCTTTATAATCTCAGTATTAAATTTTCTTTCTGTAATTAGGAAATATAGCAACATACTTAGAAGGATAAAAGAAGGTGATTTGCCCAATGAGAAACATAACTATCTGATAGTTGAATGCTTAGATGAAGTAATTTTATGGAAACATAATTCATTCATGACAATTTCAAATTTGATTCTTTGAAATTCCCATACAAACACACTTGCCAAGAGAAGTCAATTCAGCTTGTAGACAGGAAAAATTTCTTGAATCAAACATTTCAAAAATTCCAGACAGATTTAAACATTAAATTTTATAATATAACATTTTCAATGTTTATCCAACAAATAGCTCAAAGATTGGGAGGATTAAATTTTCAAGAAGACTATATGAATAACATCATATTCAAGATTTGAATATACAGCAACTGGCATGGACGTCAAAAAAAATATCATAAATTCCAATAAATTTCACTTATCAATGCCTTTCATCTTTCCCAAAAATGAGATAATAGGCAAAAGATTCACAAGAAAAATGAATTCTTATTGCCCGTAAAGCATGAATGAATCTTCTTTCATTCAAACTGCCTGGTTAAGGCTCAAAAACTCACAAAAGTGATTCTTATTCAAGAGGATCAAATGTGAATCTTTATAGAAATATCTAAATAATGAATTCCATTCCTAATGAATTATAGTGATTCACTGAGTTGTTCCTTAAAATGATTGGACATACTACTAACCAATAACACTTTTCTTTCACACCTTCCTCAACACTTTCAATCACTGCAATTCATTATAAAAGAACTTCTTAAGTCCTTCAGTTATGAACTTTAAAATCTGCAATAGAGATTTTTAATTTCTCAATGTCAACAGAATCATCCATTTGTGGTCATCAAAATCTTGTTGCACTAACCACTCTTTGGCCTTGACTAAAAGGTCCACAGCTTGGCATCATTGGCACTCCTGTGACAGGAACCTATACAGTGAATTACATTCCAATTAGTATCATTTGAATGAAAATTGTACCTTGCTTAATTTTATTAAAACTCATACTAAAATTAATGGCTATTTTTTATTACATAGTTTCCTTGAATTGGGAGATTTTTTAAGATACTGTTAAGCATATCTTATAAGACACAATAAATCATATCGTATAAATTTCTCTCTTTCACAAAAGCAAGAAATAATAAATATTAATTCATTAAATCAAAAGGACTATTTACTTTACTTTTTCACTTCATATTACTGAAATTCGTGAAATAAAAGTGAAACAATTCATAACATAGAAACCATGACACTCATGATTTCTTCCCTTAAATCATCTCAAGCTTTTGCTTTAATGGTTCTTTATATTAAAAAATATTTTGAAGTACAACTTATCTTAAATAATTGTTTCATTATCAGAAGTATCACAAAGGTTATTTCTTGCTGGTAATATTCTTCTCTTTAAGTTGGAACATATCTTTTACTTGTATATTATATAAAATACATTTTCAAAGTTTATCTGTATTTGAAATGATATAAATAAAAATTTGAGATCACTTGCTAAAGGTTAGGTATTATGGATATATTCTAAAACATCTCAATATATATATTAACATATGGTCATTTCAGTCTAAAGGAATTCATATTAGAATTGAAATTTAAAAAGTGTTACAGATTCAAATGTTTTGTAAGAGGAAGATTATTCTCAGAAAACATGGAAATTAATCATGCAATGGGCAAGCAAATTTGTGCATAATTACCTCTTAAATTAAAATATGATAAAATAATACTTTCAACACACATATGCAGATGCAATAGCAACTTGGTTACAAACTACTCCAACTTAAATCTGAAGGTTCAATAGTACCAATCACATTATAGGGGTTGAGAAGCTACATCAACAAGCTACATCAAGAGATCTAAGTCTAAAACATTATTAGTTTAATTTCATACATTACATTCCACATTAAATGTGCAAAAACTTACTTACAATATTCAAACTGCCAAATAGGGTTATTAATCATAGCTGGATAACTTCTTCTTAATTAAATTAAAGTCAGTTTCTTTGAAATAAGTCAAATTTAACTTTCAGTACCTAACCTACATATAAATCACTTCATGAATTCATTCCAGTCACAATAATACATAATAAGAATGAACTGACAGAATTTCTTTATGGTAATATTGTCATAAATCAATTATATTTAATATTTATTGATTAATATCAATAATCTATCCTCAGTAGAATAATTCCTTCACTAACTATTTATATGGCAGAGTATTTGTGTAACTTTTAATCTTAAAAAGGCACATACTTTGAAATCTCTATTGAACTTTTTCATGTTAAGATCATCATAAAAACCATTTTATAATTTAAAAAATATTTTGTAAAAATTTTATTATATATAACCTCACCATTTGTAAATTAGGCAACATTAATTTTATTTTCAAATCATTTTTAATGAATGGATTTTAAGATTAACCCAAATACTCTGCACATTTTATTAATATTGACTCACATATATCAGAATAACAAACTCCAACATTTCTGAAAGAACTAACATATACAGTGCAAAAAATTAAGATGGTTTTCTGCTTTATAAGCAAAAGATCATTATTATCTCTTTATATCCATTTTCACCAAAATTCCTTTGACTGTATTTAAGTCAATCAAAGACGCACTACTTTCCTTTGTGATCACCTCCAAGTTAGAAAGCATCCATATTCATTAAAATATTATTGTTAAAGTACGGCTGCTTAGTTAAGAGTAACTAAGAAGAACTAGAAGTTAGTAACTTAGTAAGCTTTTTCCCCATCAATGAATATAAATATACTTGACCACGGTGGACCAAACTAATATGTACAATATTAAATATTATTTAAAACATTTTCATTGCTGTATTCTAATTATAAACAGGAATTACAAAATTGGTAAAAGTTTTGGTAAAAATTCATATTATCATTATCTAAATTCAGTATTAAGATTGTAGGAGATATTGGTCAAAAAATGAAAGTTTCATATACTTTTAGGAATCAATGCACAATAATTTGTAAGAGAGGTACTATTATACTGTTATTTTTTCATCGCAACAATCAATTTACAGTTAAATTATATCATATAAATTTTGATAGAATAAACCGATGAAAAATTTCTGTGTATTATTTATAATGGTAATTACAAGAATATTGAACTATTTGAAGACAAGTAAATGAACTTAAGCAAGCAAAATCTTTAATAAAGTGTATTATTATGGTATTTTGATCTAAAAAATATATTTTCAGTTAAGGAAGAAAAATTTTGCAATTGAGTTTTTTTATTGGGACATTATAATTATATACAAGCATTAATCAGTAATGATGATATTTTCATTTGCTCAGCTCTGAATTATTATATGAAGGGAATGTATTTAAAGAAGGACTGGGTGAAAATAATCTCATAATTTAACTAAAAGGAACTATGTAACAATAACTACTGGATGCACAAAATATACCTTTCTAATGACTACAGGGTAATTTTCATTACAGCATGATGTCTATACCGTGCTTTCCCGGTGGCTAGACATTAGTGGTGTCTCCACACTTGATGGCTCATCATCTTCTGGCCTCGAAGGATGGTGTGGCGGATGCAAATGCATATGAAGTGGAGGTTGAGGAAGCATTACAGATGGATGCTGATGGTGAAGTAATAGTTGCTGCTGTTGCTGTGCTTGGGAAAGGTGAGCACAGTCCATTGCCTGCGGCACTTTCTTTGAAACATCAATCTGAGCATAGACAGTTGGCTCTTGACGTCTGTTAACTGGAGGCACATACATTGTATGTGCATTTGGTAGAGCCAATTCAGCATATGTAATGTCTTCGACCTATTAAGATCGTAGACATAAATCAATTAAACAGAGATTAAATTTGCAAGCATATATCTAGGAGACCTTGTATAATAAACTATGTATTTATTAAAAGAATAGTTAAAAATATAAAGGACAAAGCATGTATTTAATAAGCACCATTGGAGGATTGCTCAGTATGGTGATTTAAGGTGGGGGCATATCCCCAGGACTGTCACAGTAGCCTACCTGCTTAATGAGAGCCCTCAAAAAACAAACTATAATGAAGGACTGGTTGTTGCTCATAAGTTAGCATTGGAGTTCTTTTTTATTATACACATATATTTTATGCCAACTTCAGCTGTTGCTTTGTGGCTGTGACTGAACTTCAATTTTATATTTCTTCACTGTAGGATATGCTCAAGCAAAGTTCAAGTTTAAAGCTAGGGAATGTTTCGTTTGAATATTACCCAAATTTCCATATCTTTGTTTACCAAATTTTATGCCAAAGATGATGAAGATTAAAACTTACCATTTTAGGTATACTGATGACATTATTTACACTATCATATGAACTGTTCACATGATTACCAAGGGGATGGATATGATGCAGTGTTTCATACATCCGAGTTGATGAGTTGTTTAGCTTCTCAAAAGCCTTCTCATCTGCATCTTGATAATCTGTGTCTGAAAAAATAAAATCATAAATGATAAAAATTACTCAAATGAGTGTGGATAGAACATTCAGCTAAAATAAGGAATAACTAAAGCATTGCTTCAGCTAAGAAATTCTAATTCTAAACAGGTAATTAAATGTACTCATAATATAATGAATTTATAGTTTTTCCAGAAGAAATTAAATTAATGATCATGGTGTGAAAATTTTAAAATTAGTCATAGATAATAAAAATAATATTGTCATAGTTACTTCAAAGTTATATAAATTAGAAAGTAAGAGATTAAGGTGAAGCAGGAAATAATATCCCTAATCCACACTAATATTTAACTGTGCCCATACTCCAGTTAATTAAATTTGATTAACTAAGTTGAGCTGTAAGAGTAGTATATCTTAAACATTAGTGATTTTGAAGATGTTATAAATAAATAAATATATATATAAACCATTGAAGAATAACCATCTTACCATTCTTTTGAGGGATAATGTCAGGATTATTTTCATCAGGGTCGGCACCATCACAAATATCTTTTCCGAGGGTTTGACCCGCAGATTTTTCATCTCCTCCATGTGTAGCAGTTTGAGGAGCTCCTTTTCTTAAACCTCTCACTCCTGCTACCCCTCCACTTCCCCCATTTTGCATGTTCTCCTCATCTTCATCCACTTCATCATCATCATGACCACGTAATCTCATTACAACCACAATGACTACTGCAACTAATACCAAGGCAGAAACAACTCCTACTAATACTCCTAAAATAGGGGTTATGTTGAGGATTGTTCCGGGAGTCATTGCTGTAAGGTTTAAAAAAAAATTACATCACATTACTTCCTTGAAGGAATTAAATTCCCATATTGTAAAATTTTTCCTGAATGAAATTCAACAATTTTAAATGTAAGTATGAATAATAAACTCAAAATACTAAATGAATCTTATCCAATATAATGTAGGTACACAATCCTTTCACTAAATTTTCAAAATATTCTTCAGTTTGCTTTGTAAAGTATCTGATATTATTATTATTACTAATGAGATCATACAAAAATTATTGAGTTTATTCACATTAAAAACCAATCTAAAATTATAATAAATCATTAAAAAATTTAACGCTTGAACTCATAACTTCATTACTTAATGTGACAATGTGGCATAACATTTCAGAACTAGAATTTTTGAATTCCAGATTTCCTTCAAGTACATAAGAAAAATAGAAGGTATTGGCATTCACCTGCAATTTGATCATGACATAAGTGAATAGGCAACTGAAGCATTGATTGCAGCAAAAGTCGTAAATTAATTTGATGAAGGTTCATATTTTTAGTAAAGATGGAACAATTTTCACTAAAAATTGTTACAATGGACAATTTTAGTTGTTATGAAAAAAAATGAAAAAATTAAAATATGTCAACAACTTACAAATCCCGGTTCGTTTCTCTGCTGCTTTTAGTGTAAATGCATGCAATGGAATGGAGTCACTCCTTCCCTTTCCATTAGCAGCATATACAGATATCACAAAACCAAGTCCTGACTCAAGACCTCCAACTGTGAAAACAGGTGTTCTACTGGTGACATTAGATACTAAGGCATGCGTCTGAGCATCAAAAACTTCCATTATGAAATTCTGTGGAAGACCACCATCAAAACCTTCTGTGCACTCCACATGTAGAGATTCTGCAGTTTGGTTGAGAATGCTACAGTTATGCACTGAATCTGGACGTCCTAAGAATTATAAGAGGCAAATTAATTATTGAGAAAACATTTTTGATATTAATTATAAATCAGCAACATTAATATTATCATATGTTCAAAGGCCATAGATGAATGTAATGAGAAATGATGAATCTCATAAACACAAGTAGATTTAAAGTAACTTTCTGATAATATATTTCCCACAATATACTATAATTTTAATATTATTCTCTTTCCGCCACTTTTACCCCTATAAAATTTTAACATTCCATTAAAATACTCTTTTAGAATGTATAATGTCTAGTGAAAGGCACTATAAATTACCTTAGACAGTATAGATAAGTATTCTTAATTTTAATATATTGTACATGAAAGATTATATCTGAATATTAATATTACTGGTGGCATATCCTATTATTACATCATCATTTATTTTTATGCAGTTTAAATCAGTAATAGGGAATGTATTATTACCTGCTGGTATTACATGAAAAACGCAAGGATGTCTCTGATGTCCTAATTCATTCCTTCCCCAGCATAAAAGGGTTCCATAATCCAGCTCTGTCATTGGTATGTATGTGGCAACACTTCGAGCTCGATCAGAAACAAAGTGTGACTGCTGAATGTCAACTGCTTCTGAAGTATTATTAAACTTCCAAACAAAACTGACATCCTTTGGATTTGCTTCTAACTCACACAAAATTTTGGCTGCTTCTTGACGAGCAACACCGTATACTTTCTGCTGGCCAGCTCGGCATACAGGAGCAACTGCAAGAAATAAAAGATAAATAACTGATGAGTATGTTATAAACAATGAGAACATAAAATTTAGTTTTCATAAACATTATTGCACTTCTGAGTTTTATGAACAAGAAATATTTACATGGCATAATAATTTGACATCAAAAACTGTTATTAAGCATCAGTAGATTAGTGGCTACTGTTATGCAGGATTAAATGTACTAATGTTACCAGAAGGAAACTTACATTTAACATCAAGATTCACTGGATTACTTTCTCCATCCCCTTCTTGATTACTCCCTACACAAGTATATATTCCAGCTCTGCTACGAGTAACTGACTGCAGTACTAAACTTTGGTTGCTAACAATTGTTCCAGCACTGGCATTGTTGAAAAGAGTTTTACCCTGTTATCAAAGAAAGAATTAATTGAAAATTCATACACTTTTATCACTTTACTAAACTTTATATACATGTATTTATAATGAAAGTTATGATTGTCATAAATGACTTAATTTTTAAAGGTATCAGTATTTATAAATGCTGTTACTTACATTGTGTCTCCAGCTGACCTTGTAGACCCATGGATTGGATTTTATGTTGCATTCAAAATAAACATCTACTCCCTCTCGTATAGTACTAGCATTTAAATTACTCCCAAGCTCCAGCGTAACTATTGGTACATCTACGGAATAAGAAGGAAATTATCAATGTAAGAAATAAGGTTCAAGACTTACAAATATTTCCTATAAATTGAGAAGACCAGAAAATTAAAATTTTATTGCAAGTTGCTGGGTTGATAGTTAACAAATTATGAGTCATACTATTGGTTTTTAGCTGAATGGAGCAATGTATACCCTATAATAGGTGACATCAGACATAATTTCATATGATATTTATGTATAATGCTGCATAATAAAATATATGTATAATTTTCTGCATAGTAGAAAATTATAAATAAAAATTTCTAATATTTTATCCAATATTTATAATTTTTCTTTATAAGATTTCACTGATCTCATTTCCACTGAAAGGATATTATATTTTTAACTGTTTAAAAAATAGATGTATTCAATTCTATTAAGATTTTAAGATTAATAGACACAATAGGTAAAATAAGTTACATAATATACATTATATATAAATAATTTTTTGAAATACATATTTGAAGTTGACCATTAAAAGCTGGGTGAGAAATAAAATTTATAAGAAATTTTGTTATAGAAATATCTCAGAATATTTCTTTTGTTTGTGTTTTATTAGCAATATCAATTGTTACCAAAATTTTGTTATAGAACTATAAAAATTTGATTTGAACATCTTACGGTAGATATTAAGTCTCCAACCATCTTCAATAGCACTGTCTGGAATCACAGGCACTCCAGCTCGGCATGAAAGATACTTCCCACTATCTCTCAACATTGGCACAAAAGTGAGAGTGCTGGTTGTAATATTCTTGTCTGGGCTAGTCTAAAAAGATAAAAGCAAAGATCTCATCATTATCACTTTAAATTATTTTACTTTATATCCAATGATATCAATTATAGTCAATATAAATTGAAATATTTCAAGAGAATCTTTAATAAAACAATTAAACATATTCACTTGAACTTCAAAAATCAAAATCAAAAACTTCTACTGAAATTTGTTTTAAATAAATGGTTATTTAAAATCCACTAATTTAAGAATTCAATGAATTGACTTTGATTCATCTATATTAAAGGTTTCATCACTACTAAAGTGATGTTTGAGCGGCTGTGATGAGGAATCAATTTCAAGGATTATTCACAAAAAAATTGTGATAAAATATGTCCTAACAATTAATGGATACTATAAAAGCTTTGTTCCATTTTTCTTTAGCTTTTCTTTGTTTATTTGACTTACCCTTTCCCTAGTATTCTTAAGAGGCACACTGCCTTTCCACCAAGTAATTACAGGTTCTGGCCTAGCTCCAACCACCTCGCAAACCAACTCATAAGTGTTATCAGCTGAAAGGGGATCATTCTGTCCACGAAGCCTCACAGAAAGTGGACGGACTGTAAAAGAAAGAAAAATAAAATGATAAAACAAATCATAAATAATAATTAAAGTTATTACTAACCTAAAATGGTAGCTTGCTATACTTATATAATTTAAACAAGGAAATTGATATTTTATATTGTCAGCTATTAAAATGTTATTATTATAATAAAAAAATAAACATCAGAAATGAATAAAAATGATTTAAAGAAACAAAAATGCAAAATTGACCAAGATTCTGGAAAGAAAAATGCGTTTCAATTCTTCGATACATGTTCTAACAGAGAGAAAATCTTCAAGAAACTAAAAATCATGATGTATTTCCGATATCATTTTCTAACAAATATTCCATCTACGATTTCCATCACTCATTGTTCATTTACTATATCATTTCCATTACAATGTAGAAGTACGAAAGCACTCTTTCTTAATTTCTTACGTCTTTTCATGAAACAAGATAAATAAAATTTGAAATCTATTTCTCGAAATTTATAGTTCTACATTATACGAGCCACAATAGTTTCCATACTACTTCAATATTGACAAAACTGGAATTCGAGAGACAAAAAATACAACCAATATTTTACGTAAAAACAAGCGGAACCTATTCCTTTCGTGATGAATCGGTACTACGATAACCCTAACCGCATAAAATATTACTTCATACAGCTTGAGACGAAAAATTCGAAAGAATACACATCCGTGTACAACTACTCCCATAATCTAATCCCAAAACCCATTTCACTTAATCGAACCAACCCTGATTTCATTCGTTCGCGCGCCTCTCGGAATTTTCTTGTTTTCCAAACATCTCGTATCCTTTGACAAATCAATGGCCTAATTTGATGATTTTTCGCTGCGTGGATGCGACACCGCTGATCCCAAAAGGCTAATTGCTATCGCCACGAGCCATTTATCGCAAGGAGATTAAGTCTCCCGTAGATATTAGCTCCATTCATCCTTCTCATCGCTAATGGCCTCGCGAAGACACGTGCAAATCGCACAGATTTATCGTGTTTGCCCGCCGATCGTTAGTTTTGCTGTCAATGATTTACGATTTCAGGAAACGATTCCTTTTTACGCTACGAAAATCTTCGTTGCTTGCCCTTGTTCTCTCGTTCGATGTCGTTACGCTCCAGGATTTCTATTTTCGCTGCGTTCTTTCCGTGTATCCCCAGAGACTTCTAAAAGAAATTATATACGTATACGAATTGGGCGTAGAAATAGAAGTGACAAATAAAATTCATAGTGTCCTATAATGGTTGAAATTCTCTTGAGAAAAATGTACTTGAGAATACGCACAAAATGGCGATATTGCGATATTGAAATTATCAGGTTTTAAAGAACTAGAACTGGGTCCTATATATATAATAAGAGAGGAAAGATAGACTTTATGATGTTGGGTTGAATAAAATCATTCTGTTGATTGAAAATAGCCCTCTAAAAGCAATAAACGAGATGAAATGAATCAGAAAGGATATTCAAAACTCAGTATATATTTACACTTAACTTATCAACAAAATAAAAACGGAGTGTAAAATTATTAAAAATTAAATTGTACTCTACATGTATTTGGGCCAAAAATAAATTTGAGGGGAAAAGAGTAAAATACAGAAAGTAAAAAATTAATTTCACGAAGAGAAGTAGCACTACTTGTATATGATCTAAGAGGAACCTTAGTATAAAGATAAAAAGTGTAATGAATTCGTCAATATGAGTTAGTGCGTCTTAAATAATAATAATAGTGAAGGTTACGTTAAATTAATTTGATCCATAATAAAAAAGGTTAAGCAGAAGTGAAAAAGTTTGAGTTAACTGGAACTCAAGCTTAGGAACATTAATTTTTTATCAATTAATCGTTAATTCAGTCTTGGATAAAATTTTTATCCGAGGTATAGAATAACTTAGAGAACGATAAATATATAAAAATCCATAATAATTATATTTAATCACATTAAAAATCGATATATTTCTCAGTTATCAATATTTGACTAGTATGATACGCTTAATTAGTTAGCTATGTCATGTTACATGGTTCTCCAACCTCACACCTCCATCTCAGATTAAATCAGATACCGTCACTCCGGCCCCAAACATAAATTCAAATTCTCCCTAACTACGGAGAGGTAATAAAATATTTATTATGTAGTAGAAGGCTCGTAGTAACCATTCGTCAATATCTTATTCCTATCTACAATATCTCGGAATTCCTGCATAAATTGTACGACTGATAGAAGGGCGTGCACCGGAGATTCAACTATAAAGCCATTATTCCATCATATTCTAATAGGATTAAATTACAGAAAAATGCCTCGCGGTCCGTCTTGGTTATCATGAGATAATTCATGAGCTCTACCTTTCAGAACCATTTGTTTACGTATAAATATCCCCTTTTATTCCTATGGAAAGAAATATTTATAAATTTATCTACCTATTTTTTAAGATTATACAATTCAGTTCTTTTTTATTTAGATCAAAATAACATTTAAATATAATAATAAAATATAATTATGCTGTAATGCATTCTCGTATGATTACGACACTCCATTAAGACGACACTCATAAACTACGACAATATTAAATGAATAACAAAAGAAGAGCGTAATAATTTCCAGCAACAAATATTCCACGATGATATATAAAATAAAAGCATTCGTAATACCTTTCTTTAAACAATTTTATATAAAAATTTTATCAACAAACGATTAAAGACAATTTAAAACATTAAAGACTCCCTTTCGAATATCGAAATAAGAATTGAGCTTGCTACGAGAGTACTCGTAAATCAAATCCTCCGAATAAATTCCAAAAAATCCTTAATCCATTCAAATATTTACCTTTAGTTTGGAATATATCCATTAGCATAGACGGAGGTAAGAGAAAGGGTACATGTTTCCACTGCTAAAATTGGTCTTGGAACACAATCGGCTTAAATAATCATATTTCTCCTCTTAGACGCTATTCCGGGTCGCTGCGCCCCGCAGTGAGGTCGCGAGAACGTGCTGGGAAGATACTTTCGAGGCAATAACTCTCCCTACATCGCGATAGGGGTGAATGGCAGGGGGTGGCCCTTTATCCTATTATTGTCGACGTCACGTAGGAATTCAACGTGTCGCTTGGCGCATTTCTTTTTTTTCTACGTCACAGGGGATTAGAATATCCGTCTAATCGAGAAATGCTGCGGAATCTTTTGAACGCCTGTTTACAGATGGATAACATTTATCCTAAGGAGAGACTTCAATCCTTGGGCGAAGAAGACATCAACTTCAACACCTGAAAATACACCCAAACCGATTTGTATGCTTTTGTGTTCCTCAACAATAGACAACATGAAGTTCGTATTTTATTTACTCACTTTTACCTCACACTACCCTTAATTCAGATGGTGGTATCCTTCTCTGAAGTAGAAGTTTGTAGGACTTATTATTACGTATTAACGCGATCAGTTTGTACGAATAGAATGCCAGGTTGAAAAATGATACTACTGGGACTCGAACCCAGGTCCTGGAAGCCTTCAGTCTTGGGAAGGATCTAGGTTTGAAATCCAGCAATGTAGCTTTTTTCTACGTCTGCTGGTAGAAGTTCTTATTGAACATGTTTGGATCTCTTCTCAATTTTGTTGAAAAAATAATGGAATATTTTAGCGTATAAGTACCGATTAAATACGAACGTAGATTAGTTTACATGATCGGAATTCAGACTCTTAATTTATCATTCGCCTTTATGATGAGTATGTTCCAAGGGGAATTTCAGTGAGCATTAATGATACTACTCTATGTGTGACCATAAACAGTAAAATACAGGGTCACACAACTCGGACTTCGGGTTTTAACAAGACGTCTTACTAATAAACGAGTAATATGAAACTCTACCGAAAAGGTTGTAACCTATTCCACCTAACATCTAAATACCAAATGTCGTTACTGTTTCTGTTTTGTAATTCTTTACTGTCTTTTCAGCACTTGTTTATTTCATAACAATTATTGTCCTACGATAGGCCTCTGTTTGAAATAATAGATTCCATGACAACGATAAGGGATGACTGTTCATTTTAACCCCCTTCAGTAGTTTCTTAAACATTTATCTTGAAAAAATTAAAGCTCATTACGTATAAACCATAGGGTTTCATCACAACATTCAAATGCACAAATCAATTGATAAAAGAATGCAATAAGATTATTAATCACGACAGATACCCATGAAACTAATCCAGAACCCATGTTGCTCATTTCCTCTAAAATTTTTCGATCGCATTAAAAAAAATTGACATCCGAAATAGAGTAATATTCGTTCTCTCTTTTCTTCCAAACACCGCCATATATCGCCTTTCAGTAACACCTCACGCTTCGATAAACGTACTAACATAAGCCAAAAATTTGGAATCTGTTGATATTCCCCGCTTGGGTCCCCCCAATGATCGAATCTCCCAAAGAAAGCATCGGACCATGTAATACGGCCGTGAATCATTTTCTCTCCGCCGATTTTATCTTATCAAGTGTGAAATGCATCTTCCGGTTGATTGAGATATTCCTTTGTTTTCCTATGACGCTTTCATTTCTTGCCACCGCCATTTCGTTCTTCTTTTACGAGAATTATGAGCGAAAAGTAACGATCTGCGCAACGTACAGAGACTCGTAAAAATGATCATATCTCCCGCTATGATTAAAAATTACATAAAACTACGTATTGCTCGTAAAATTATAGTATAATATATACTATTAACCACGTATATTATAATATATTACATCATAATAATATAACTTTGCTCTTTTAAATTAATACTTGCATTCAGGGTCCCAATAATGATTAAATATTGTTACTACGATACATCACCGGAGAATAGTTAGTTGCCGATCAATTAAATAACATCCTTAATGAGAAAATAACTTATATTTATTTCTAATTTAATTTTACATTTTCTTTACAGTCTCTCATTCAATCAGGATTACAATTACATATTATAATTTATTTTATAACATTCGATTGAATATAGAATAGTTAATTCATGTGCTTACATCCATATTTTGCTTTACACATCTTTAGCTAAAGCTATAGCTTCTTTAATATTTTAAAGTATTTTTATTACATTATCAGGATATAACTGATTATATTGTAAATAGTTATACTATTTGAGAAAGATATATCGATAATTAACTACGAGAAAGAATGGTTGAGTTCATCAATGACATCGTTAAATAAAATATTCCATACAAATGATAGGTTTGAAAACACGGACTTTTAAATTCACAATTGTAGAGAACATAGATGAGCAAAATTCCAATTTACTATTTAAGGTCATTGAACATTGATAATTCTAACAGTAAAATCATCTTCCTTTCAAATTGAATCTGAATTTTTACCGATGTACTCTTGTATTATGAAATTCATTTTCTCTCTAAATAAATCAAATTTTCATTCTTGACCTGAGAGTAAAAAAGTGTGGTTCTACTACTTCTGAATATTTATATGATTATACTCTATTACACTAACGTACTTAAAGTAATATTAATCTATATTTTTCACTCGGTTCTTATAAAGAAGATTCAAAGTGAAACACTCTCTTTTTAGAATGAACTTCCACAATAAAATCAAAAGACCATATGATCAAATAAAACCTCTCAAGCGATTCGAATTCTCCTCTTGGATTAACTCCATTTTTACCATTCTTCATCTCTCGAAACGGCTAATTTATCTCATTGAAAATACAAGGATGGAGTTCCGGGGAATGAATTACCTACAGGTAGCTTTTACTCAAACTTCGAGACATTCAATATGGATGGATGAAGTACTTTATCCCAGAGATGCAAATTCGAAATTGCCATTATTCTGAGGAAGGAAGCCCTCTCTCTGGCCGAATTCCAAATATCTGCAGAGATTTCGAGAAAGCTATTCCACTTTTACGCCAACTAACAATTCATAGCCAACAACAGGTCTCGATCTGCATTCGTTACGACGGAACTAAGTTTGCTACGAATTATTTGGAATCTTTGTCTCTTCCAATTGAAACTCGTACCTTAATTGCTTTACACGTTTACAGTGTTTCAAATCCACCAAGATTATTTCGACAATCGATAATACTATCGAAACAGATCAATCCATCGATAAATCGAATTTAGACTATTGATATCGATAGATCAAATTTAAACAATCGAAATAAATCGATCAATCGAATTTAGAATATCGAAATACATAGATTTTATACTTAGGAATTAGGATCTTTCTTATAGAAACAGATATCACACCTTAATTTAAGTACGTGATCCGCACTCATGCACGGTAAATTTTAAGAATGAAAACCCCTTCCTTTTAATACCACCTACCCAATTTAACACCCGAATGCGGGGAAAAAAGAACACTTCCATTCACATATGCGTCCTACGTGTCTATACGAAATTATACTTGATTATAGGGAGTACTAGCTACTAACGACTTCATACAACCATTACGAAAAAAAGAAAAATGGATGTTAAAGAGTTGTTCCTAGAAAATGATTAAGATATTAAAATGAAAAAAACTTGTAATTCATGGGATACCTAGTTGGGGTTGATGATTAAAGATGTTCTCGGTTGTTTGAAGGCTTCATTACATCTATACACAAACCTGATTTATCACAGGGTGCATATAACTACAATCAGGACTCTAAAAAAAAGACAGCTGACGAATCCCAAATAATAGCATACTTTAATTCATGGGACAGGTGTGGTTATTTTGATTAGGATGTAACTTGCAGGCGAGGAAGGTCAATTTACCATTATGAAGGCTTCATCCTCGTCTAATTCAGGAGCTAGGGATAGAAGATGAACGATGTCAATTAAATAAGATCACAAGATCCGAAATTCCTAGCTTCTATCATCGTGTATAGGCCGTTAAGAACGTCAGCTAGTAAATGCGTTTGATACAACAATGAATGGATGACAATCAAGCTTCAAAAAGGTATTGATAGTCATTCAATAGGTAACTGTTTAAATTAGAAATTATACTGAGGCTAAAGGCTAAGTCTTAGTAATTTATGCTTATAAAAACGATGTATGTACGTCAATTCCCAAGTATTTAGTAGAGTAAATACAACGGAATGTTTTGTGCGATTAGGAATAAAATAGACTATTTTGTACTATTAGTACGAAATGGGAGTTGGAAAGTTTATAACCCCGGAATTTTTCATTAATATAAAGAAATATACTATATAGTACGATATTCTTGGTAGAGCAGAACTCAAAATATAAGACACGACTGAGATTCGAACCCAGGTTCCTCAATTTCCAAATATATATCCTAACCCTTCTTTACTGTACCCAGAAGTAAAATTATTCATCAATTTATTCAAGTATTGAGAATGCATTTCCAAAGAAAATATTTCTTGCTATCCAGTTATCCAGTCGGAGATGTTCAAACACGTAATAAATAACTTGAGATTTTTATTCAAATGATCATAATTTTTTCACCTTACGCGTCAAAAAACTACAAAGCGCTTAGCTCGGTAAATATACGCCGGGACGTCTTAGAATCATCTAATCAGCTCTCCAATCGTCTTTGTGCATATCATAGCATAAAAATCTAAGACATTTTAATAAATTAAAGAAATAATGCATCGAAAATGCAAATTTAATCACCAAACTGCTACCTTTTATCGTATTTGTATAATTCCCTTGTACGACGAGTCAAAATTACTCCCTAATTGCATTTGAGGTTCGAAAGTACACATTATACCACTCCTATCTCCTCCTGCATTCACCCCTTATAATTACGTCAGCGCATTTTTATGAATATGGACCATTCTCAGATGGGCTCTTACGGGTTATTTTGTCACGTAGCTATGGATGGTCTGAACACGTGTAATGGATGGGTGTTTATTTAGTTTAGGTCTGCCTGACTGGTTTGTTCAATAAGTACAGATCGTAAGAAATAATTCTCATCATTAGATACAGGACTTCGATAACTACACAATCAATACAGTTCACAGTATGAATTCAACGAAATGAATGAATAAATTTTATTCATTTATTGTATAATTATATTATAATGTTGTTTTATATTTATAGCGTATATATTATAATGTTATTATATTATAATGTTGTTTTAAAATTGTAATATTATATTATATACATTTTACTCGGCGTAAGAGCAACAAAATACGCGATAACTCAAAATAAACTTAACAAAACAAACTAAAGTTGTCTCAAAACTCACATTTTACGCAAATCTCTCGTTATAATACGGATTTAGACTGTAAATACAAGGATCGGAGTAAATTTTAACGTACGACCACGGGCTTCCCTTCGACCTGTCGGTTCCTGCCATTAGCATATCTTGGGCGTTCCCAAATGCCATGGGGCATTGAAATATCGGGGACGCAAGAAAGAACAAACACGGGCCCCTAAAAGGGGTGCGATTCTGAGGTGGGCCCCCGATGCAAGGGTTGATGGGTCAAGATTAAATGCATAGCGAGCGTGATTGGAAATGTCTATGGATTGCAGCGGTGAAAAATAGTGATGAGAAAAATGAATTAACTTTACGACCCGTACGTGAGGCTGCAATACAGTTAATGGAGTTAAACAGAAGTTTAAAATAACGAAATGACAGGGACTCGAACCCAGATCCCTCATTTTCTGTTCTTTACAGTTTCAATTCACCTACCCGGGATATAAGAGACCTGGGTTCGAGTCCTATTCCTGCCGATATATTTAAATTCTTTCGAGCTTGTCAAAACTAGGGTCTCAAAAAAAAAAACAAAAGCGATGAAATATCGTCTAAAACTATGATGCCAGAAATCAAAGGGAACAAAAAATTGGATTTCTCTAGCTTTTAGAATGATTATACTTTATTCCTCAGATATATTCTTACACGAAATACAAAGAAAATTAAATAATTAATCACTAAGTTACGTAAATTTACTGAAATACATTCGAGAGGAGTGATAGAATAATTTCGAATGTATTAGGGTTTCGAGGATTAAGTAAACTATTCGGTATGGCAAAAAGCCGTTTTCACTTACAATGTACGTGTCAGTTTATTATGCGAAATATTCCATACCAATACGCGGATGAATACTTTTAGCTAAAGCCGATTTTGTCTACAAACATTTCCCTAAAAAATTTTCAATGCATATTTTTACATATATCACTTTCAAGAACTTTATCTATAATCTATTTATTTTTACGCGTCAGCGAAAACGAATTCGTTCTTCTTATGGCCTTTCCATGACGTCATACTTTCCGATGAGCCATTCCTATGCGTCTACATCGCGTCGTCATAGGCGACCGAAATTCATCGTTTTTTGGATCGTCGTCTTTTGTTTTTGATAATGGATAGAAAAGAGAATGTATATAACATTTACCACCGAAATACTTTCACGTATTTAATGGTGGAAAACCTTCTGGTACGAGAGATATCCCTTACGAATACTTGTGGTACAGTTATGAGGCAATAGCCGACGAACTTTCAGCATTAGCATTTCAGATCTAATTATAAATTTGTCTAAATATCTTACGAAACATCACACGCATTAGTTTATGATACGCTTTCCCTCCGAACGTAGCAATAACAGCCTTCCAGTACTCATTACGCAAATACTTAGAGATAGTACAATTGTGCCATTCCTAGTAAGGATTTAATTTCGATTTCAAAGGAATTTAATATTGAGACGCTGCATTGGCGAAATAGCATTCACTTCGGTTGGTTACGAGAGAACTTTACGGAAGTGCCATCATCGCATACCCTGTCTGGTAGCGTCAACAATCCCTTAGCGGAGGAAATGGCCGCTCTGCAAAACATGCGGTTTCATAATCTCCACCGAATGAGGAAACAGCACATGTCAGGCGGTTCCACTGCACTGCGCCTCGTGTTCTCTAGTGGAGACTACGTTTTGGTTTTCTCGCTCCGCTTAATTATACAAGATGAGCTTTCAACTGCTATGAAGACACGGTTCTCGCATAGCAGTTGTGATTCGGGAAGGAATCGTGTACATTGTTTCCGATGAAATCTCTCGGGAGATAGTTTGATTGTTGTAAACGATCGATTTCAAAATAAAGTTCATTGTTGATGAATTGACTACAATCATTAGTCTAAATTACATCATAATTAAATCATTAGATTCTAAAGAATAACTGGTCAAATTCACAACTGTTATGAATGAAAAGGTCTACCTTGAAACACCAACGTAGAAGAGTAAGGAATTGAGATACCATATATACAGAAACAGTACCATATAACAGGAATAGATATTATCTAGAAAATTTAGCGATTAAGGGGTTTGATAATAAAAGAAGAGATGATAATTCTTTGAAAACGCCAATCGATTTTTTTAGGATCGAATATTACATTCAACAACAGAGTTTCTTGGAAATTTTCGTATGGAACTTGTTGGATTTAGACGAAAATCTATGCTGAGAAACAAAATATTCTAAGAGAGGTAAAAGAATTCCATGGACGAAGAAAGATTGCAAAAATTAAGTGATTATAAATCGATATGAAGAAGGCTAAAGGAAACTTTAATCATAAATACCATGCTTTAGATGATATTTGATCAATTTAGCTGAAACATTAGGAATATTAGAAACAAGTGCAAAATACATAATTAATTAGAAGTTAAATTTAATTGAGAATATTTAAATCAAAGTCGAAATGCAAATAGAATAATAATATTGGAATAATAATGTTGGAAAATTCTCTATAATAATGTATACCAATGCAATCGTATATGAATCTAAATACTCTAAAACGTAGAGTATACTTCCTTACGTATGCATAGCTCCAGAGATTTGATTATTATGTAGGACATTCTCATAATTGCACATTGTTTTCCGTTTCTTCCGAGGCGCTGCAATCGTCCCGTTAATTCAGAACCGTCCGCATGGTGGCACCACGAATAAGGATTCCGTTGTTTCGCGCCAGTTATCCGGAGAACAATTTCTGGAGCCCAAGTCGTGCTTTATCTCATTTTTTCGCCCGCAGGGTGCTGAGATTTATTTCGTAGAGGAAAAAACTCTCGTCTGAGAAAGGCACTCTCTTTTGTTACTTGCTGGCGTTAAAAGATGGAAGCTACCAACGTTTGTTTTCGATTTGCTGCAGTTATGCTCTAATAGGTAGCGCTATATTATACATTCAAACCTGGGTTAATCTCGTGAAAGATAACTATAAAAGTAAATCTTCTTATATTTCTGGTTCTGTTTCACAATTAAAAATGGTTTACAATTAAAATAATCGAGCTAAACGCTGATTGGCCCAAACTCAACTACGCGGAAGGAAGCCATGTTTTATAAACAAAGAATACATTGTAAATTCCTCAGAAATATAATTGAGGCTCCTAGTTTCGTAAATAAATAATTATATAAGATGTTGATTTACTAAAAAATTAGTCATCTTAAAGATATTTCTATTGAAGTATACTAAGGGTTTATATTTAATTTATGACGCAATAAACGTTGACTGGACGTTACTCGAGTGGCATCTTAAAAATAAGGAAAGGCTATATCGATCTATTACCAGTGAGAAAGCATTTGCGTATTGTATAATATAACTGAAGGTTCATTATCTTTGATTATGATTAATTCTATAATCGGCAAAATTAATTAATGCAATCAATTCAGCCATACTCTTTGTTTACGTATTGAGGTAATTTTAAAAAGAATAAATTCCACCTAGAGACACAATTTTTCTCACCTCACTTTTTAGTCAGAAAACATACTTCTCTTGTGCGTTTCGCGCTCTAATAAAAGAAAATTTCCACGGACCGAATAATTCACTGAATTCGAGTCACTTTAGAGTCACTGGATGCACATTTTTACCATCGGTATGTGTCTGCGGCAGTGTTTTTAGAAGAGACGAGTTCGTTCTGAATTAATGGCGATGCAAATGAACCAAAATAATCAAGAGGCGAATCGGGGTAAAGATTAACATTTAAATAAGATCGAGAAGAACACTGGAATTGAATTCTTTGGTCTCCATATTAACGGGAAGGGATGGAAAATAGAGAAGAGGGAAAATTACAAAAATAAAGATCATCGGATAGCATTATCTCTATATCTTCTAGAACTCTCACGAAAAGAAAATTACGATTATCATTTTTCTTTGCGTGTATTTGCGAGATGAAGATAATGAAACCAACCGCTGGACATTAATCTATTCAAGCATATATACTCTCCTTATTTTGAACACGACATAAAATTACATAGATATATTTTTAGGGACATTTCTTTTATTTATTCGTAAATTATTAAGTATAGGACTTTTCTTAAACATCTCCTAAAGTATTATATAATTTATTTAAAGAAAATTCTTAATAATTCATTTTTCAAAAGCCAATATAACACGAATGCGTACAAAAAACAAACACGAATAGTAATACGCAAAAACTGAGCCGTTCGGAAGGTTAAAAAATCTTCGGGAAAAATGAACATATTTTTTTTAAAAAAGGCACTAATTATTGATGTAACCTGAGATTAATATTAGAACAATAATAATTGAGTAAGAATATCCAACAACAATTCGGTCGCAAAATATAAAAACTCTTCCATGTATATATCAAGAAATACATGTAGAATTATATAACCTTCTTATTAAAGCTTTAATGTAAGTAACTACCTATGGATAATGTATATAACTATGCTACACTTATCTACCTATATATATATGATTTTAATATCGAGTTATCATAAGAGGAAAGGAATGTTAAAAGGAAGTACACGCATTCTGACATCACCATCACTAGGAACCAATCAAAACGTCCATCCGATGAGACGAGAAATTTCACTCACAAAAATCCGAAGCGACCTAGTCTAGTCATCGTGACTCTTCGAGGCCCATTCACGTTGGAAATCACAGGAGAATTCCATGACGCGTAACTTCAAATACAACATTCCCGATACTAAAAGCACATTCGGTAAAGTAATCATAGAAAAGCTTCCAAATGTAAAGTTTTTAGGTCAAAGAGATCGTGAGTACTTAAACAGATATCCCGCACTACTTGGCGGAATAAAATTCCAAAAAAGATGGATTTAAAATTAAACCCTAATTGCTTTTGAGTTTAGCCTCTATATTTGTTACGAAAAAATAGATTATCTAACATATTCGTTACACTGTTGTATTATTAAGTTCTTTTTGAGAGAATTTCATTATTAGAATTCGAGTAGTTTACATTCACGTCACTAATAAACATTGAAATTCGATTATTACGTAATTAAGTGATTGTTGATATTTAATGATATATATATATATATATATTATATACATATTTAATGAAATCTGATCACCCCACAGTATGTATACTGTACATTTGAATTATTCCTGAGAGAATTTATACATATAAATTCGATTATTTTACATTTACGTTACCAATAAACATTCTAATTCCATTATTACGTAACTCTGCCATTGTCGATGTAATCGGAAACATATTCAACGAAATCTGATCGCGCTTTAGTCTGGAAGAGATATAAAAAAATCTTCACGCAATCCGTCTATGATGACCGGCTAAACCGAGTGGTAAAACAGCGATTCGTTACGAGTTAAAAAGGGCTGACAGAAGCAGGTCATGCAATTCCTTCCCCCACACGTTTTAATGAGGCTGGAATGTGCATTGCGGGAAAATAAGGGGAAAAATAGCGATTACGAAGAGGCAAGAAACACGTGATAGAGGGCGCATGATGTTCTCCCTAGGGAAACGAATTTTTCCTTGTATCCCAAAGGAAAACTAATAGAAAAAAAATGAGCGAAGAAAAAAATGAACGAAGAAAAAAATGATTGGCTGGAGAAACAAAAGCGAAGAGTGTAATTGGTGAGGAATGAATCCTCATTAGTGGGGGCACCTTGAAAATTAATTAAAAGGTTTCTAATCAACGCAAAAATGTAATTAAAGGTTTTAAAAGAGCCTGGATACGGACCTCGTAAAAAAACTTCGCGATCGTATCGAACAGTCGCAGAAATAAATATCTGATGAGATTTGTTCTCAAAGAACTTACAAAAGCATACCAGAGTCTTCTTAGATTTGCATACAATACGATTCAATGCATTACAATTCCATTTTCTTCATTCCTTCACATTATTTCTTTTAATTCAACATTATTATCGAGAAGATATTGGTATCTTTATTCTTCTTACTTCCTGCCTTATATATACTAATAAAACGTCTCAGTATACCTGAAATTCCCATCACTTACACTTAAATATCTATTCATAAATGTTCGTTAACTTTTTCAGTATCCTCGTATAAAAAATAGGAAGAAAATATATGAAATCGATCCTAAGATTGTAGCTGAACCTTATTGGTTTCACCTCTAAGCTCTCTTAACCCTAATTTCGGAGGGACCTCGTTCTCATAACTTCCTCTAAGCGTAGCACTAGAGTAAGAGGACACTACACCGAGGTAAAGAGGAGAAATCGACAACAGCCAAGTACTTGGTCCGGTAATTCTATCGCTATTCCACCAATACTTCTAGAAAACTTCTCAATATTAATTCTCAAAGATTTTAAAAATTCTATTCTAAATTTTTCTACGAATGATATTTCTTAAATTCTCTTATTCTATTTTATTCTAAAATAAAAGACCGAATTACTTACTTATAAATATATAAAATACGTAAAAATTTTATTATTATATTCGTACCTATAAGTGTATGGATGCGTATAAATTTAGAAATTGATTGAAGCATTACAAGGAGTTATTGCAGTGAGCTTATACGCATATCCTTAGATTGTAATTTAAATAATGTATAATTTTATAAAAATAATATATATTTATATATAATAATATACATTTATGTAATAGTGTATAATTATTTATAATAATATATATTTATATGGTATACGTGTAATAAATACAAGATGTCCAAGCCATACATAATGTGTAAAATACGTCAAAACTCAATCATTACGCACATTAATACGCGTGAAACATTTACGTACGCATTATACAAAAGAGACATTTAAATATATCAAAACCATTCGTTCGCTTTAATAAATACCATATTACGTACACTGATTTCATCATTGTTCTCTCCGGGCTTCGAATATAGTTATCCAACCGAGACCCGTATCACGCTCTATTTTTTTCGCGCCGTATGATAGAGGTATGCAAGAGAGCGTTACGGAACCAAATTTGGTTGCACTTGCAGCGAAAGACCTCCTCGCAGGATCTTCCCATAATATGACGTGACCCCAAACACGGTAGACTCATTCATTATTTTTTCCTTTTAGGCGGTGGCTTGTTTCACCTAGCGACCTACTTCGAAGATCAAAGAGCGATAGGCGGATAAAGCCGATGTTGGGTCTTATCAATGAGTTTTAGGTGAGAGGGGATCTTTTAAGCGGCAAGCGATTCACATGCGAGAGAATGCATCCTCTTTTTTCAAACGATTCGCGGCATCGAATAATACGTTTCGTTACTTTTTAAACGCTTTGCGTTTTGACGGTTTTATATTGGCACAAACGGGTCAAATACGTCATTTTTCGGCCGATAACAATAGCTATAAACACTGAATGAACGTAGTACGCATAGTTCGCGAATGAATACGTACCAAATATATTTACGAAAGATATTCCGATAAAATATTTAACCGCATAATGGAATACGTGATGCATTTCTGTGGTAGCGTAAATGCAAACATATGAATAAGAATGTATTAACGCTGTTTCGTTAAACTTATAACGATACGTCTTAACGATAATATCTTCTCGATTGTTTTAATATATATTGAGAATTACATATTTTCTTTTGTTACCTTAGAAACATAAAAACAGTCATTTTATCTAACTATTGCAGAATATGAGTAACTTCAACATTCGACAATTCACTGTCATACGTAATTGTAATAGAAAAATGGGTAAAAGCCTTTGCGAAGTAAACGAAAATAAGTATATATTATTGTATGTATGTAAAATAAACAAAAAAATTTAATATTAGAAAACTGTTGGGAGGAAACAAATGAATAATCAGATACATAAAATAAAAAGGAAAATATTAATCATCATAAGAAGAAGTTTTGGAAAAAATATAACTAAATAACAAATATTGTCATGCATATTGTTTACCAAATAAAGATTCTTTGAAAGAGAAAATTCCTATAAAAGCAGCCGATAACAATGAACAATGCAGAAGGAATTCGGGAATAAAAATGATACTTCGTACGTGAATAATTATATACAGGACTAAAGCAATCCAGAAGCTAACTATCTATGTAAAAAAATGTTCCGATTCGAATGGAAAGCACGCATACTTTGGTCTCTCTTTAACATTCCAGGAAAAATCTATTTCGAAACATTCCGAGACACTATTCCGAGACACTTTTCCCCTTAAAATCATCCCTCTCAAAGCTCAATCCTCGTTCGGTGTAATTAAAAGGTGGCCTAAGGCTCGCGTCTTTGATTTCCATGACAGTTTATGCTCTGAGAAAGGCATCTCTGCATAACACGAATCCGCTGCAGAGAGATATTTATGGCATTTATAACCAGCCTGCTCGATCCTGCTAGTTTGAACTTTTTCTTCGCTAATTTCTTCATTAACGAAGCCTCTTTGAGCTTTTTGATCCGACTGCGATGGGAAAAATCTCTATGGTAACCATTTTGATTATCTCTCTTCAAAAGGTAGCATTTTATGTAAATTATTCCGCAGTATCTGACTTACTGTTATCCATGGATCTAGTGAAGAGGATATGTGTTTACATTCATGAACTGAATGTAGAGCAGTTCAAAAAGACTTTGGTAAACATGTTTCATCGTCTCCCACATGCATAAGAGGGGGTTTCGTTAAGTTTTTTTGCTACACAACCCTTGTTTCAGAGCTGAATGGGTGGTCTCCTGCAAAACAGAACAGACTTGAAATATCGAACACTTCCTATACAGTTTTTTTACGCACAAAGGATAGCTGAAGCCTAAGAATCTTTAGTAGAGTGGTTATAACTTAAAGTTGAAATAATGTTACTGTTTGAGGCGTTTCTCTTATAAGGTAATACATTGAAATGATTCAATTAAAGTCTTACCATCATTGTTGTTTCAATAAACAGGTTATTAAGTCCTAAGATACTATATACTATTCTTGATGCCATCGTACCAATTAAAAATAAAAATTGGTACGGATTACATAGCCATTGTTGGGATAGCCTCAGAAATACTACATTGCATTATATTGAAGGACCATTATTATACACTCAGTCAGGAAGGATAGACTTAAGTACTCCTGCACGTACAACTTAATACACTCAGTTATCCTAAAATTGAACCGAACCTAAAACATTCAGTACATCCGAATTACGAGCTATCTTGGAAACAAGGAAAAGTGATAATTAGCATATCTGCCCGGAAAGCGAGGAACCTGGGTTCGATTCCCTGTCACTGTCGATTTTTTACTTTTTCAAACTTGTTATCAAGTTGCACGGACTAATTTTGCTAATTCTATTCACTCTGATACAATCCAAAGAGTTTATCATTAAAGAGAAGCCATTCTTCTAGTTCCTTTCACAATCTTGTTTTTCAATTAACTGCGTCTGACATATTCATGGGCTCACCAACGAAGAAAAGATGAGACGATTACGCAAGGCGAAGACGTAGCGCCCAACTCACTCATCCATTTTATAAGCCAACTTTCTTTGTTTGCTAATATGAGACAGTTCCAACACAACCCTACCGATTAATACAAAAGTGAAAACCAGAGCAAAAACGTATTCTGCTGAATGAGAAGTTTGAATGAATTCCGTTATGAACCTAATTAACAATAGATCAGAATTAGTACGTTATAACAATTACGCGATTGTTAAACCACACAACTCTGAATGCAACGAATGCAAACTAACGGTAACTTTAATTATTAGTAACGCAATTAAGTTATCTCTAATTTTAAAGAATACAATGTACGTACTTTTCTATTAAAAACCGTTACGAATATATTACACATAGAAAGAGATTAAAAACGATGATTTTAGATAAAGAGCTAGAACTAAAGACAAAGAAATTATGATTTATAAAATTACACTCGCGATACACTCCTGAAAACAAAAAAGTATCGTAATTTATGCTGGAATGCGTAGAGCAAACTTAAACGATGCAATTGAGCAAATCTCGGATGAAAATAAAAAATGATAATCGTAATGCAGAAGTTTGTGTCATTCAATTATATGGACTAGAAACCAAGCTCAGATAAATTCTTGAGAGTATTTAGAGAATTTCTGTTAAGGAGTACAGAAAGTATAGAATAACACACGATGATTTCGTTTTACAAGAATACGAAGATTAAAAGGACCGGAACCTGGGTTCGAGTCCCAGAACCATTTATCATTACAGTCACTTATTTCGAATACAACCGACCAACAATGAGCTTACATGCGAATCGCCAACAATCGATAGAACTTAAAAACAAACAAACACACTACAAATTTCGTGGAACGAGACAACTACACCGGAGGAATAATAAAAGACCCAACTCTGGAAACGGGAAAGATACATCGTACGTTTGAATACATACGAAGACGGTATGAAAGATAATCTTCGATTGTTTCCGAGAGAGACAGTAGGAGCCGGAAATCCGAGCAATCTTAGATTCCCCCGTTTTTCATCCGATAAGGAGCAACCATATTTGGCTTCCACTCAAGTGAACGCCAATTACAAGATTCCGACTGAAAGCATTTGCCGTCGCTGTCCCGAAAGCGCACGAAACCGGTCTCTATTCCGGTCAATTTCATCCCGTATTTAAATGAACCGAGAAATTCCGAACGTGAGTGGTCACTCGATTAATGGCGTAGTAGAAAATTAAAGTAGAATTGGGCCTTATTTCTATGCATAAGAAAGTTGACAGAGACGATGGAAAAGATGCAAGGCGGCCATGAAATTAAAATTTAAAGGTCATCAACCAATAACAAAGTAAGAAAACTCCAAGTTTAATGAAAATATTTAGAAAATTTCCCTTGAAGTGATGATATCGATCCATTCTATTAATTAGCGGCAGAGCTTTTAATTAAAGCTTGGCGATATAATGCGATAATCAAGATAAAGCAGGCATAAAGAAGTCGTAAGAGTTAAAGGAGGAAACTGAAGTTAAATGATGCTTAATTAGCAAAGATATAAATAGATGAGAATATATATATATATATATATATATATATATATATATATATATATATATATATAACCCTTTCAAATAGAAGAAGAGATTTAAATGTCACATATATTACTCATACTTGCAGGCCTTTGGTTTGCAGACGTAAGAGTAATCTTAAGACTAATCTTAAGATAGCCATTAAAGTTTAATATATTATAAATACACCCTTAAATAATATTGACTGAAAATCGCAAAATCTTGTTCGCCTTTCATGAACATATGCATTATCATCTTATATAATCTTTCACCTTACGAATTAGCAGCTGGAGAGAAGGTAACAAATGTCAAGATGAAGTGGTGAATAGCAACAATTGAATAGCTTACTCACGCTTAACCTATTTTGGACGTTTGGCATCAAGGAAGATATGTTTCACGATACATAGCTCTACATAAATTCGCTTATAGAGGTATGTTGGCACACACACCAAGGACCAATATTCATTCAATTTACTCCATGCAAAATGCAAGTTGAATCTAATAAGAATTACCGAAAAAATGACGAAAAATACTATGCTATGTATCTATTCTCAAAATTAAAGATACTTGGATATGGAGATAATTCGATAAAGGTTTCTAAAAGTTAAACATTTAACCATAAATTATTTCAAAACTAAATATTCAACACCAAAATTTATTCTCTCAAAGGTTTCCAGTGTCAAACATTCAAGCCACCGCAATATTCAAATTTTAAGAATAAACCTTTATTTAAAATTCAACTATAGACTTATCTCCTCTTGAGGTTTGGTTTGTGTTCTCGATAGGGCGAGATTGCGAATCAAAAACGAAGATTTGTGATAAAAAACAGGTTTCGTGGCAGAAATATCGCCTTCTCTTTGTGTGTCATTATCTGGGAATTCCTTTCGAAAGGTAACTTAAAAAAAACAGTTGAAAATAGTTTTATAAGTGGGCGTACGGGTTTATCGGTAGCGCAATCTCGGAACCCAATTATTGGTATCAGGATTTATTATAGATTCCCTAATTGAACAAAGTAATTTGATACTCTTCGATAGATGAATGAATTAAGAAATAAATATAACGTTGCCTTTCATTATGTATTGTCGTCATCAGCCGATTTAAGTCCGATACCAGATGTCTCTAGTAGCATTCTCCAATTTTCCCAAATCTGATCCTTTCCTTGCCAAGTAACACTTGATTACATGATTAAATCTACGTTCTATTTTGACCACTTTCTTTTGGATCCAAATCAGAACTTAGTCCAACAGCTGTCCGATGTTTTCAGAACATGATGTGCCCGCATCCATTTCAAATAATTATCTAATAATTATGATTTAATGAATCAGTTGCTACACTTTCATTAATTTACCTTAAGTTACAAATTCTATTTTTAATATGTGCATTTTAATAATTGAATATAAATTTTGTATTGTTATGTAATATTTGTATTGTATTGTGTAATTTTTAAATTTTATCGTTCCTTTAATTCTGTTTTTATATGATGACACTGCATATTGGATTCAGGTAATTATAAAAATATTCTACTGTATTATTCAAACGTTATGCAAGCTTCCCTTTGGAGAACAAGACGTGTACAACCAGGGAATTTGAACTACACTAAAAGGTATAAAAAAAATTACATAAGTAAACAAAGCCTTTAATTCCAATGTTAGTTCCCTGATAAGGTTCAATAAAATGAACGAGCATTACTTTTCTAAAAATTTAAATTTTTCCACGCAATTTTCGCAATTCTTCCAAGCCGTGAATTACTTATTTGCACATTTCCCCATCATAACGTAAAATATTTGCAATATTCTAGATACTCCACAACTCACCTCTATTTTCAAGTCCAATCCAATCCTAATCCAAAATACCAAAAATATCTTTTTTTCGGAAAGGATCCATTAAAAATCAACTTTGACTTTAAATACACAAAGAAATACCTCTAACGTACTTACGTAACGATTCACTAAAATCTAACAACAATATTAAAACTGACGTATTTGAAAATTAAGTCCAGAGTTTATCATTAAAAAAACCTTTTTTCATCCTTTCCATTTTTAGACGTCTGTATATTTTCTTACGTATATTTCCACCTTGAACTCCCAACTTCATTTAATTCAACCGCATTTCCAATTCGCACCCTAAACTTCCACCGTCAACACACGCTACTTGACTAGTCTCCACTTCACTATTATTCCAAAACCTCTCTCTTTATATATCACGAGACAAAAAACCCGGCGTCAATGAAAACTTACCTGGAATTGTGAACGGCAGATGCATGATTCGAGCGTAACTAATAAAGTGGCCGATTGATTGACAATAAAGGCGCAGTTTCGAGTGGGTAAACGAGTGTTCTCATAGCCTTCGGGAAAGAGGTGAAAAAACACGAGCTTCGAGACTCCGGAGGACAAATCCAGATATTATCGAACTCTAATGATTTCTCCTTGAAATTGCAGCAGAGAAATAACCCGTTCTGTTTCCAAGGTGACATTTCCCCTCACATCTACTCCCGGATGACTTTTTTCGTGAAAATAAATTCATCCTCTACACCGGGCTCAAGATTTCATCACGCTGAACATTTGTAAGCCATGTTCTTCATCGCAGATTATTACGTGTCAATTTTTTTTCACATACGTATCTCTCTTGTCAAAACCTTATTAAGCGTGCTGTCTTGAATGCTTTTACTTATAAAAAGAATTGAAGGATTCTTAATATTTTTCCCACATTTAAATTCGAATTTTAAACTATTTAATTCATATTATGAACCTATTGAATTTTTTAAATCGCTCTTGATAAGATTCATGAGCATAACAGTGTTACCAGCCTTGATTTAAATTTATATACCATTACTCTGCAAAAATTAGATCGAATTAGGTCCAATGTTCTATGCAAAATGCAATTTAAACGAATATATATATTTGAAAAAAAAAATATGAACGAGTTTGGCTAAAACATTAAATCGCTAAATATGCTAATTTTTATTATTTAAGCTCTTGTGAATACGTTTCACGATAAGAGCAATATAATAATCAATTCTTTTTCGTTTACGTACAATAACAACTATTTAACTTTCCGAAAGTCCACAGAGGTAATTAAAACACATCATTCGAGGAGATTTCATCATAGCCCAATAAAAAGTACTTTTGAATCGAACTCGTAACTTATATGAGTTTCAAACGTAAGCTATAATTACTAAGACAGGTATTTTCAAGAACTCAATCTTCCCGCGGACGGTACAAGATTTATTACGTCTCCATCTGGTGACCGATCTCCAAGGTAATGGTAGTTACGTAGACTCATTCTGGAAACGCATCTATATCATACGTGACTATACATCAAGGTAAACTTAGATGGAGAACTGAGGTTTCTCCCATCGTACGAAGAACCCGTATACATATCGAGAAGCCGAAGTTTAGAGCGGTGCGTCCGATCGTGAGGTCGATCGGCGTATCTGATTGGTTAACCCTTCATCCCTATGGTTACCAGCGACACCGCCACGCGCCATTCAAATGAGCATCTAGGAGCGCTTTCTAAACCTCTAAAAAACAGACATTTTTCCGAACGCGTTTCCCGGCTCGTTAAGGCATCGGAAAGGCGGCCTATGATGCCTTGGGCTGCGGAACATTTGATCAGAAGAGGAGAGCAGTTAATCACGTTGAAATATGGCGAGGCTAGATCCTCCACACCTCATAAAGAGTATCGGTGATAGTAAAAAGAGGAATTTTGAGTGGCGTATCCCAGATATCGAACAATAAAATAAAAAAGGTGATGTACAGACGCATAGATGATTTGTCGTTCAGTTTTTTATACTTTTAATAAACTTATTTTGCATATATTCAAACACATTCGTCATTCGACTCAACAATACAATATCGATGTCGATTATAAGGTCGAATGAGAGATCGATACGATGACTCGAAAGATGGCGGTAACTGCTTCGATATACGTTAAAAATATAGTCTACATATAAAATATTTATAAAGTATATTCGTTTTTAAGTTTTTCTTTAGATTTTGTACACGAATTTAAAACTAACAAAATTTAAGACGAAAAATTAGATCAATACTATTTACTCGGGTCTTATATAAGTCTTTATATCTAAACTAATGGGAATTAAAATATAAAAATAACTGCTGAAGTATTTCTAAATCATTGAATATAAAAAGGGCTTATATTTATGAATAATACAAAAATCTGTACTGAAATACAGAAGGGAAATAATAACATCCACTAAAAAAATGATTCTCAACTTCTATCATTACTATAATAATTGTAAGCTGTTTCTGTATGGATTTAAACAAATGATACATCTATAAAAAAGATACACGGAAAAATTTCTTCCCAACTTCACAACCCCAAAATTATTTCGTCCTTCAGAATTAATAACAATAAAATCCTCTCTTATCTCGCGATTATATCGAAACCTAGCGCTGAGGAATCCACAATTTAATTCCCGACAACATTTTACTCCATCTCTAATCTCCGAAATAATTCGAGTAGTTTCACACGCAGCGGGCGGTTATAAGAAATACGTTGTCCCGCGCTTTTTCCGCTACGTAGAATATTTAATAGTTTCAAAACTCCGGGATATCCTGTTGATTAGGAGATAGAGCGCTGAGTTGTTCGGGAGGCGCGTAAATCTGTTCAGTAGGACGTGTGATTCACAAGGGCCATCGCTGTCTCTACCTGCTTGGGCAGGTGATTCCGGAGGTCTTGCTCTTTTTGGTTCGGCGTGGGAAAAGGCCTCTGGGACTTGAGAAGAGGAAAACCAGTTTCGGAAAGAGACAGTGAGCGAACGAGGGATGTTTTGTTTGACGCCCCGCGGGGCATTGTGGGATGGGTGGTCACGCTTAGGTCGCGTGGAGTGTAGGCGGCGTTGCTATCGCTTTATTTGTAGTGCTTTGGTAGGGGAAAAGAAAGGAAATTCCTCCGCTCTGAGGCCCTTACGGCCGCTCAAATATATTACTGTTATTATAGCGTCAGTAGTCTGTGGAAGCCGATGATTTCTGGGTGTTGGGCGGAGGGGAATTTGTACGGACCGAGGTCCGTCGCGTTGGCTACGGTACAACAAAATAACTTTGGATTGTCTCGGGGAAAAATGCTAGCACGAAGTTCCTTCGCCTGAAACATTGGACTTGGGAGAGAGGCGGTGGTATTACTCTACTTCCGTAGAGTTAGTTCACCGCATCATTCACTTGCCAAGAAGAACAAATGTTTATAGCAAGGATTGTTATGTAATGGAGGACCTGGGTTCGAGTCCCAGCTATTTTTCTATTTTTAGTTCTATTTAATCTTTGCATTGAGATATCACAAACTCATCGAGCAAAATTATTTCACCTTTTTTATCCTTATTATTTACTTCTACTTCCCATTAAAAAAATACTTAATATTGATTAAATTTTTTAACGAAGAGAATAATAAATGTATAAAATTGTGTGTGTACTATCTTATCTAACCGATTACTTTAGACTATTATGGATTAGATTAATGATTAAATTTTTATAATTAGTAAATAGAATTATTCTTACTCATAATTGTGGATGGACTAAAAGAATAAATTATAGTTTTATACGTTTATAGGCGCCGTCAAAGGAAAGCTAAATTACACTGAATACGTGTGAAACACACAAAAATAGATTACTACAAAATTTAACTACACTCGTATACATCTGCAACCTAAAGATTTTCATTCTCTTTCACTTCTTTTCTCTAAAAATTATATTCTCCAATAATCCGTACGCCATAAAATTTCGATTCTTTGTCCCTGCAATCAAGATAAGAATAGAAAATGCATTTGCAAAGATTTACATGGAGTAGTGGTATCAACATTCATCATATCAACCAAACATAAATCCGATATAAAAAATTCAATAACACCAGATAATATTAATATCCTTGAGCGAATTTTAGATTAAATTACTGTAGGGAAATAATACTTATCATTTAGAAAGACCTAATGAAGAATCTACAACCCCTCTAGCGTAAAAATACAATCTCAAACAAATTAAATATCGAACCTCCTGATATAGGCGACTGAACAAGGAACTCCCCCGTTTCCTTCGGATATCACACCGATAAGACACCTTGTCAACAACGAACGTCGAAAAATATTGAGAGATCAGATATTTAAGGCACACATTGGATCGATTCGACGAAATTGGAAAACAAAACAGGATGAATAATGGATTTGAATTCGAAAATGAGAGATTTGAAGATAGGATGACGGCAAGTCTAGAGTCGCTGCTTATATATATATTACGTGTCCGTTGGTCACGCTTCGTATCGTGATTCGAATGGACGGAATGAGAACTGTTTGACGTACCATTGCGGTATTTGGTGGCCTCGATGAAAGGAAAATATCGCCTTTTGAGGATGATTAACGAACGTTGTTCGACAGAAAAATTGCCCTGTTGTCGAAGCGCACTTATCAGCATCGAAACTGAACGTAAATCTTGGATACGAAACCACGATTTTCGTATTCCGCAAATGTATGCTAATCAATTTTGAAAAACGCTTTGTTTGAAAAAATTATTTCGCCCGAAGACGTAAATGGTGGGTGATAAAGTTGATGTTTCTTGTCCGGCAATAATCATGGCGGAAAAGTAGTCGTAATTTGTCTTGTTACTACGAGAAAATGGTGGTGAAGAACCATTCGTCATTTTGTATCTAGGGAGACACTAGATCAAACATAACTCTCGTAATATATTATCACTAGTGACAATTTGAGGTTACTTACTATAAATTACATGCCAATATAGAGATAGTTTATAGCATGAAAACATTGAGATTTCTTCACTGGAAAGATTATTATAGTTTCCGAAGAATAAGGAGTTATTGTAAGTTAAGCAGGCACTACAGTTCTTGAAATTTTAACGATCGATAAAAATAATCGATATCAAACGAAAAGTGATTCACATGTAGTGATTGGAATATTTTGCCAGAAGGACAGACAAAGAGAAGAAACTCAGATAAAACAGCAAACTTTAGAAATCGATTCTCACATATATATTAAAAATAAGTTGAAATTAGCGACATAATTGAGACTTGAATCCGGGTCCCAACCTTCAGAAGGTAGGCAAAACCATTGAGCGTAAATTTCACCATGTTACGGTGAAGGGTACCTGGGTTCGAGTACTGGTCATATTTTATCTCAGAAATTTTTATTTTTTGTTCTATGATACCTTTATGTTAAAATCATACTAAATTATCATGTAACACTATATTAAACTTTCCTTACTCCTGCATTTATAACAACTCAAAAATCATTTGCTCAGTAATATGTCTACGTAATAGATTCCGAATTTGCTCATTATATATGACGCAGAGTGCTTAAAAATTAACCTCATTAGACATTCATATACAATTCGTCCTCAGGTTCACCCCAAAAAACGAAATCGATGATTTTAAAAGTACACGATAGGTTCAGAGTACGTCAAATAAACTTTAAAGCTCTATACCTACATTTCTTAAAACTATTCTTAGAAACAACATCGCAAACAAACACTCACATAACTCAACGAATTTTCTGTTTTTTAAGAATTTTAGATTGATTTACTAAAATTAGAACTTCTCAAAAACCAATCTACAATTGTCGATAAGATACATAGTTTACGAAACTCATAATTTACCACTTATTTATGACGACCGTCATACAAACCTAAATCACCATCCCATTATCGAAATTCTTCGAAAACTACTTCAGTTTCCGTCAAAAATACGAATAACTGAATTCGTATTGGCAAACGAGAAACGATCGCCCGGGACTCGATAAGGCTCTTTCAGGATTGGCTGGAAAAATAACGACCTGTGAAATTTTTATCGGCAACCTGTTGGTTGAACCCAAATTCTGGATTGATGCATCGGAATAATAAAGAATGCAAATCGAATCGGAGGCGAGAATTTTTATTCCGAGTTTATTGAAATTTATCTTTTGGTGGGACAAACACCTCTAATGGTTCACAAAAAAGCGACACTTTCACGAAAACAGTTTCGTATCGGAATATCCCGAAAATAACTAAATTAATAAAAGAAAGTGCATCGTCCAGTAAAATTGTGAATAAATAAATTTTAGGAAGATAAAATACCGTTAAAAGCGTAGCTTAACATAAAAAAGGCTAAAGAACACGTAGAGTTTTACAGGAAGATGGAAAACCCAATAAATATTTCGAGAAAAAGAGTTTTACTTAAATATTTAGCGATATTTGACGTTAAAAGAGTTAATTATCGTATTGTTCCCTCAAAATACTTCGTTATATCACCATAGTAACAACGAAACTAATAAAGATAGTGCATCATTCAATACCACTATGAATAAATAAATTTTAGAAAGATTATTTATCTTTAAAAGCTTAGTTTAACGTAAAAAACGCCAAAGCACACGTAAAATTTTATAGTTCATAGTTTTAAAAGTTCATTTCCTCAAAATACTTCGTAATATCACAATAGTAACAATTACACTAATTTCGTATACACATAAATAAATATTAAGTAAATTAAATAATGAATTCGTGTAGATAAATAAAAAAATACAAAAATAAGATAAGTTATCGTAGATTACATAATATATATACCTCAATTTCAACGTTCAACATTTAAACTATGGAAGATCCTCCATCTAAAAGCTCATCTTCCTTTCACAAGTCCTCAATGGCCGAAATCGTGAGTACGTCATTCTCAACCGTGAATAAAAAAATAAGAATGATATGATCTGAAGCCAGGCAATAAAAACAAGTGATGTAAAAAAAGGAAATCTCTTCGGATACATTTTTTGTCCGGAGCAGAAACTCGTCCGGATTTTGGAGCAGGAACGAGTTCGAGAGAACGTGTGGACCACCGACGAATAAAAATCTGCAGATCGGGGTCAGATATCAGTACGTCTTTCATTAAACCAAGCGCAAGAAAAATATTCCCACATTTCATTACGGAGATTCGGTGCTTTAATCGCGAAATAAATTCGCTATGAAAAATGTAAGCAAATTAAAATGATAAACGTCTTCAAAAAGAAGCCTTTGTATTCTTTTAAAAAGAAGATTATGGCTCTGATTATATAGATTTTACTATTGAAGCAGTTTTTACGTTTTAATTATCAGTATTACGTAGTTTCTTTCTAATTAAACTTCTGTTTATACTCTCACAAACAGATTCAATCATTCCATAGCAACCAGATAAGCTAGTCATAGAAAGTACTTATATCAAACGAAATTAGAAATACAAGCTTCTTTCAAAGGAAATATAATCCTTTGTATTGTTCATCATTTGTTTAAAAAAATTACTGTTGTAAAGCTTACATTATATCCCTCGTAATCTATCATAGCCGAAATAAACCTTGCCGATTACAATTTATATTACGATTGAAAGATTATTAAATCATGCTCTTCAAAGTTGAGAACGATGTTCAATTCGTGTCTCAGATGCTATCCTTATTGGCACATTTCATTTTCAACGAATTGCACTCCCTTACAAACCCAAGTAATCGTTTCATTTCGAATTTATCAGACCAATCAACGCATTCTTCTCCACTAATTCCCTTGCATATATTCTGGAGCTACGCACCGAAACCTCGATAATAAGAACAGAGCTTTAATCTCTCCGACAAATATTTTTATCGACTCATAATCGCAGCTAATGCCTCATATTTATGGGTAAGCTTATTTAAGAACCCTCCTAATATCTTCGGATAGCGTGGAGCAGGTAATTTTTTCCGACGGGGCGTGGTGCACTTAATCCAGATACCTTCGCTTGATCTTTTATCTCCAAAGCCCAAACTAATCGGAAGATAACAGAATTCCTTAGTTAAAGACAGCGCTGGGGATGTAACTCAAACTGGCATTCCTAGATTCGTTCTATATATTTTCGTATATACATCGACAATAAGATACCTGATTCACAACTTACGGTAATCAATAGGCCTTAGATACGTAATCAATAAATAAACGATTAAAGAACCTCTATGTAGACAAATATACGTAAAAAACCAATTTATTAATTTTATCGAAAACTGATAATTAAGCTCTATATATTTAATGAGTAAAAGAGTTATATTAGAACAGAATTTAGGGAAAGAACATTTTTAATTTCTTTATTAACGAAAACATCACAAAAACGTAAAAGTTCCAAACGCCATAACGTTTGAAATTACGTATCAAAATTTCCACGAAAAGGATTACGTGACAGCGCGTGAAGTTGAAATAATACTACGGTAATTAAGAATCATTGAATCGTAAAAAGTATACAATTAAAACAAAATCAACAGTTTTACTTTCCAAACACGTTTTGCAAATCCAAATTTACCGATTCTAAAGAAAATAAAGCTGAATTCACGTCAGAATTAGTAATTAATCGAACGTTACGCTCGAGGACTTGTTGGGGAAAAGATTAAAAGCCCGGTAAACGACATTTTAAAGCAAATTTGAGGAAAAAAATGAATAACGAAATAGTGGATCAATCCAAGGGACGATTAACACATATTCAAAGAAAACTTTACGGTAAAAAAATAAGGGAGGGTGGTAAAATTGTCTAAGCAATTCGAAAAATTATTACGCGTATTAAGAAAGAAAAAAAACACCAACGAAAAAATCGGGATAATAAATGAATTACGAAATATTCGCGGAATAATAGTTCCAGTGTTCACGTACAGGTCGCGCTGGCACCTGCGAAATCCTTTCTTTTACAATTTACGAAAAGTGGCTCCGAAACTCGGTTGACTGAGAATGAATGAGAAGATACTGGAATTGCGACTCCCTTCTCCAGTTCCCACAGAAGATAACCGTTGAAAAATAAAACGCGAAGAGAATATCCCGGAGAAAAGTCAAGTGCGAGTTTAAAAAGTTTGGGCACTCGAATGTTGAGAGGGTACGACGCATTTTTACCAAAAAATACGTTTTTTACTGCTCGGGAATGTGGACCAAAAAACCTTTTCTTCCTGTCACTGTATGCAAGCGATTCTGAGACGATAATTTAAGTTTCGAATCGTTGTGAGTGTCATTACATGGTTCGAGACACTGATGGCTGAAAGTGATAAAATATGGTAGCACATACTATACTACAGATATAATCGAATGCTCGGATAATTTTCTGAATGACACTTGAAATCACTAAAGAGTTTATGCTCGTCTCATTTCATAAAATCTTAGCCAGCAACGCATAGGTCAAAATTAAATTACATTAGCAGTAAAACGAAAGAACTGTCAACCTATCAAGTTCGATATTTTAAAATGAGACGAATTCCATGTATTACGTGACCATTTTATCAAATAATGTTTCATTACAGCCATATATTCGTAAGAATAATGATCATCTTAATTTTACCTTATTTGTAACCCAATTTAGTCTAAAGAACCACTCTTACGTGGAACCCTGTAAAGAATTATAATACGATAAACCAATCCTAGATTGAAAAATCCGATCTGCTGGGACTCAAACTTGGAGCCTATAAGAGACGCATGTGGTCGGAAAATCGCATAAAAGCAGATATAGAAAGATTTTCGTCACAAAGAATAATATTTTCTTTGGGCTTTACTCCCAAGGTTAACACCTTTTTGTGCAATAAAGCTACAGTGTCTTAAGTCTAAAAAGTCTTAAACTGCTTAAAAAACTCAATTTTTTAAGAATATTACCGTCCTAGATTCTGACGTAAAGACAATAAAAAGTATCATAAACGAATTCCGAAGAGATTTAGAAGCTGCAACACATTACCTTCTCGATCAACGTATAAATTTTCTGATTCATTATAGTTAAATGAATATATAATTAAGTATGCAGATGCACCGTTTATTTTATTTTACCATAATAAATTCAATAGAAGTTAAGGTAAACTTATTAATCTCATGCTAATATGACTAAGAGCTACTTGTTGGAATGGAAACATAAATCTATAAATAGCTATAAATTATCATATTATATACAGTATGAAGCTATTTATTCATTACCTCATTAATCTCCATAAATTTATTACCCACGCACAACTTTATATCCCTGTTATATCACTAAATTTCATTCCTATTTAGGCTGGTATCTCTAAATAGACTTAAAACAGCTGCAAAGCTTTTTTTCAATTATGAGTTAAACTTAATTTTATACAAACAAAAATCAACTATTGATTTATAATGCACTTCTACCAGGTGAAGTGTACACTACTCATTTTAAAATTCCGTACGCATATTCATGTCTTAAATCTCAAGCATGAAGGATCCACTCGACAAAACAAAGACACAAACCAAGAGGGGAAGTAATAAAAACAAATTTTTTATACTAAAATATATCGACTCCATTCGCTATTGTATTCAGAAAAATCTTGAATGACTCCATCACCTTGGAGACTTCAGACACCGCTTTTTAGGTCGGATTAATTTTCCCATCTTTTTCGTAAGATTACATCTGCCGCGCAAAAAAATCCACGCAACATTTGCAGGTGATGGGGTATATAAGGCGGGGGATGTGAATTTATCACAGAAAAGAAACATCCTGAGGCATGTGTGGAATGAAAAAGGCAGGCGGGAGGTGTCCATTGCCACGCAGTGCGACTTTGGTTCCTATGGCATTCCATTTCGTCTCTTTTCCATCCGCCGCGTCAAAAATTGGATTCTCCGATTGCTTCCTCGGAAGGCGCGTATCCGAAGTCGATGGAAGGCGTGTTCTATATCTGAGCCATCCGAGGGAAATAGGTTGCGAAGTAGAAATGAATCAGGGGTTGTAGAAGAATGAGTAAGACTCGAATTAACGTTGAAAAAATTGGGAGGTCTGGGTTCGAGTCCCGGAACTGTCTGACTTTTAAAAATTCCTATTATAACTGGGTTTAACTTCTCAGTCGCATGAATTATTGTGCAGGGTTCTTTTACCCCTTAACCAAAGGAAAACATGTCTAAACGAAAATACAATAGAAAGTAATTTTTATAAATTAATTACATAGATAATGAGGCGGTGAAAATAAGAGGGAATAAATGACGAAGTAGGTAGAATTTCCTTTTCTCTTTACAAATTCCAGATGGTTTTCTCAAAAACTTGTAACTCGAAAGGTATTACGAGTTAGCCATATAAATAAATAATAAGATACGCCTCTTCGTTTGGATTCGAAAATAATTATGTAGATACGAAAGTAGATAATACTTCATATTATCGTGAAAAGAAGAACAATTTTTGCCTCAAATTATAGAATATTACGATGACGCATACATTATATCGATTATATTCACAATTCGAACATAAATCAATATTCATTAAATTTGTATAACCTAATGGAAATATATATTCATATGACTCTAACTATAATATCCGTTGGTTATCACACCGAAGGATCAAGTTCGTCTCACTTACGGTAACATTCCATGAAATTTAACAGTCACGGAATTTCAAATACGTTCTTACAATCGCCTTAGCAACCGAAGTATTTATCTTACTGTCAAAATAACTTAAAGAAACAACATTTGTTGGACAATGAGCCATCGCATAAGTTTAAGATAGTACACACTGAAAGGCTGAAATATGATAATTAAGAAACGAAGTATAAGGATTAATATTCGCGAGCTTTGAATAACTACTTTATCCAGAGAAGTCTTTTAGTCGAAAAAATATTCTCTACTCTTCTGCAAAGAAAGTGAAATAATACTACACACACTTTATAACAATAATTGAAGAGAATAATTGAAAATTTCTGCCATTCTAATCCACACCAATCAACCAACCGAAATGCGAAGTTACGAAGAAATCAACTTCTCCTCTAGCATTTATAAAATTAACTAATTAAGACTAGACCAGACAAAACCTTTACTAACTCGTATTGTAATGAAAATTAAAATATAAAATATTATCACTCCTTTAGACCTTTCGTAACTGAAGCCCATTTTAGCTAAATAAACATCGTTCTAGTGAATAATCTCGTCAAAAGCGCGAGAAATTTTAGCAAACTTAATTTTCGTATCGTTTACTTTCGCAATTCCCGACCTCTTGTACTTCGGCTCTTCTGAAAACGCACTCGGGTGACGTAACATTCTTTCAAAAGATCTAAAATATCAAAATTCCTCGCTCAAGACACGCGAGATTCTTCCCAAGGGGGGGAGTTGAAAGGTGAGTCAAGTTTCTGATTATTTTAAGTTCGCAGCCAAGTAAAAGCTACGGGAAATCAGAAAAGGAACTTACGCAGTCGTGCAAAGGAGAAGTTTAAAAAGTTTTGGCGAGGATGGAATCACTTTTCAGCGATATCTTTCCCGATGAATAGATGTCAAACCGTCAACCCACCAAAAGGCTGCACGTAAAAGAAATACTTCGATATTGAGATGCCTTAAAGAGATCGAGAAGAAAGAGATTCGACGGAAGATAAATAAATACTTCGAGGTCAAACGTAGCAGAGGAAAGAAAATAAAAAGTCGTCAAAAAGTACAAAGACGATGCAATCATGTAATTGCAGGTGGAGTGAGTAAAAGGATATATACGATACTAATGCATTGAAGACGTTATTTAACAAATTCTAGATAGATGAAAAATAATAACGAGACAAATATGTAAATAATAAATCAATAAAATATAATGAATGAATATTGTATATTTATATATAAATAATAAAATAATAATTTATCATCTTATGTTTGAAATCATATTTCGTTTTTCTATAGCGATATATTGAATTTAATTACAAACTGCAATCGAATGAACTAAACATAAAAATTGTAAGGGATGGAATTATTTATAAGACATAGATTAAAAATAATATAATGCTCGCATGGAAATATTTATATCACTGTTAATCAGTACGATAAAATTTAGCTTAAACGTGTTTATACGGTTGAATGCGGAACATTCAAACAATGTATCATATAATCATATCCATGATTAGATTATGAAGAGTTCAATAACTTGATGGCACAAGCCAATCGTATGTATTTTTCATGGATCTGAAATCTTCGCAGAATTGAATAACTAATTTAAAGATAAGGAAAATGTTTGCGATTCAGAAAAATTTCAAAAATCAGAAGGAAATGAATGTAACCAAAATGTGTTGGAAGTTCACGTTATTGCGGAAAACAGTTGAAACTCCGGATAAATTTTGAGGGTTTTAAACAAATTTTAATCATTCAATAAGCATCTCGTTTCAATATTTAAAATTTCTCATTAACAAAAGAAACTCGTTTATATATCTTTGTGCGGAGGTTTTCGAAAAAAAAACAACATCGAAATATTTCATTTCAACCCTCAAAAATGCTGCGCAACCGTGAATGTTTAAACAAACAATCATACAAAAGCGCAAGAGCGGTGCGCCTTGTTCTTCCACGTAGCGGCTTTAAACAAAAATTATTTTTTCTTGATTACAATTTTAAAAGCAGCCGTTGCGCTGGAGGGCCAGACCCTATCGGCGGCCGGGAAAACTACAGCTCGGCTCACTTATCCCCAGAGGGCTCTGTTTACCGTGTCCTTGTTTCTCCCGGAAAATGGCCACTTCTAATCAAAATCCTCGACTTTCCATTTGCTTGCAAAAATACGGAGCAAAATACTTTTCATGATGCATACGTGAAAAAGACACGATATGATCTATGCAGGTAAAGAGCAAGCTTCATTCAAGCGAAGAATAATTTTGGATATGAAAAATTAAAAAATAAAAGACTATCGAAACCAACCGAGGAAATGGATTGTGAATTACATTAAATTTCCAAGAATACATTGCGGAAGTTTTAATTCGAAATTGATATATTCAGGTGCATTTTACACTATTGTAAAAAATTCAAGTGAAATTGAGTGAAAAACCCATTCTAACATGCGTCAAATGAGAATTTGACGTTTAGAATTTCGTAACAATGCATTTTATTCCTTGAAAAATGATTAAAATATATAAGAAAAAGAGAAAACAAATTACTTGGTTTGTGTATTTTCTGATAAGTACGAAAATAACCAAAATTTCACTAATATTCGAAATATTTAATCATAAAAATACCGAAAAACTTTCCTGCAATCAAATTTCATAGTATGAAGTATTTTCCAAAAATAATTCTAAAACATTCGTTTCTAATTAAGCAATAGTTGTATTTATGCAATTATCGAGGTTCTAGTCATATAATTCGAATTTGGATGGAACTAAAAATGGTTGCGGTTATTGTTATTTATTCGTATTCGTATAGGTAAAATACAATCTATCACGTACCAAAACATTTACTATTCCTACACATTTCTCAGCAATGTTTTTATTCGTACATTTTAGCTTTATAAAACCTTTAAAGAATAAGGCAACGAGAAAAGAATGTGAATAGGGTCTCAAGATTTTTAATCGCAAGCCGTAATCGATGGTTTAAATCACGTGATCCCGACCCGTTAGACGGAATTACCCGATTAACCGTTTCCGGATTAACCGGAATAATCGGAAATGTCAACAGGGGAGAATTACGACAACCCATAAAGACATAGGATTATAGATTAAAATCCTCTTATTAGTTATTTTACAGACGAGTTTTAAATTTTCCTTTCAAATAGAACGTAATTCCTAATAATGTAAAGTAATCAGAGAACGTAGTAATCAGTTAAATTCAACAATGACCTGGTTGAGTGACAGTAACAATAGGACCGTTTCGTAAATAGATTTACGTCAACATTATATACTAAAATGACTAAGAAGTGTCCTAATTGTTTTAAATGAAGAAATTTTACAAAATATATCAATTTTAAGAATTTAATTAGCGATACCAAGTAATCTAATTAATTGTTTGATCATCTTTGGATATCAACAGCATAAGTTAATACTTTTTATTCGTACGAAATACTTAAGTTTTGTTTTCAAAAAGGACTATTCAAGGAGTAAGAGATTGCAAATAGATTTAATATATACGTATAAAGAGGACAAAGCAAAACATTACGTATCTCTCTAAAGAACCGTTCATTCGAACTGGAACGAAGAAAAAATGAGCTAAGGAAGTGTTTTCCTTCAAATTGAATGGAAATTAAAGTGTACGTAAGAAAGAAGAGTTCATTAATTATTCTTTAATCTCTTGAAAATTGGCTGAAAATGAGGGGGTAGCCGCTTCATCGGAAAAAATTCCCGAACTTTAACGAATATTGAAAACACGATGGAGATTATAAAAGCGGTAATTATGTATTATTGTGTCCTTTTCCATTAAGTGAATGTATACGGATGTTGAACGACGATGCAAAATCCATCACGTCTCTCTATATAGACCCTCCAATTCGCATCTGAATTAAATTTAGCCTTCCAGGAAATTTCGGAAAGTGATTGTGTATCTACTTGCGAATTTGCCCACGTATTTATTCAAGCTAAATGTGAAGGGCACAGCGCTGTGAATCTTTTGCACGAGATAAAGAACGTCGGCCATTTTGTTATCGTAAAAACATTGATTACGTCACGCCTAACAACGAACGTATTTCATTGTTAATAATTAATGTACAAAACCGTTATAAAATACAAAAATAATACATTAATGAGCATAATAAAACGTAGAAAGGAATCTGAAAATAACTTCTAAACATTCCTAGCAATTAAAAGAAGTAATAATCTAAAAATAAATTACGAAACGTCTAAAATTCATTCCCGTCGCCTTTCAATTGTTCTACGCTACCGCCATCTTACGTTTCCTCTCTTAATATATAAGCTGCGATTAATTCCGCACCTTTGATAAATATTTGAAAATTCTTCCGCTCGTTCCAACGCCTGAGGAGCACTTTTTTTGTTCTGCAATGAACTGCCGTCCTCTGGTTCTCTCAAAATAAGTGTTATGGAGGAATGCGAGCGTCGTTTACTTTCATCTTCTGCTTTTTTCCTACCCTAAATCTGCGTTTTCCTCTCGCACTGGTCCGTCCATTTATCCTTCCTTATTAGTCGTGTTCGGTTCGAAAATGGACGAATTTTTCTCCCGCACTCTTTTTGCCCTGTATTCCCTTTCACTTTTTATCTCGAATGTGCACAAAAAGTCGATTTATCGATCTTATTATCTAGGGTGTCACTTTATAGAGGTAAAATATACGTTTTGGATGGTACTGTACAACAATATCGTTTGGAGGTTTACGAAAATGTAAATTTACTTTATACGATCAATTTTGTGCTACTGAAATACTGGAAGAGTTAAACAGAAGAGAAAAGCAAATAATGACTGGGACTCGAACCTAGGACTCCAAATATTTTACAGCTAGGTTCTTTCATCACTATTGTAAGTCCTAAAGTACACATTGTTAATGTAATCACTGTTAAAATAAAATTGCCGCGAACGTAAAGGACCTGGGTTCAAGTCCCAAATAGGTCGTAATTTTTTACTTATTATCAAACTTCGTATTCAGGTCACGTGGGCACTTTCCGTAGAGTTGATTCAACCTTTCCTTAACCTTATAATATTCTTTGGTCTGGGACGGACGGTTTTATTGAACGCATTAAATTTTACGCGGCAAACTTCCTTTCCATATAAACACTACGCATAGCAACGCATTGTTAAACCCTGTTTTCTCGAGTTTATTAATACTTCCCCCGAATATTCCACTGAAACACTAAAGTACGTTAATGGAACTCCAATTGTCGACCTTTTTATACGTAATATAAATAAATTCAAACGCCTTGGCGAAGGCAATTGTTTTTCTTCCACGGTTCGATCCCTCGCACGAAATGTCCCTTTTGGTGCGGAAGGTTATGCCATTCTGAGTCGTTCTCTTTTTCGCAAGAAAAAAGAGCATCGCCACGCTCCGGCGATCTCATCTCTTATCCGAACAAAGTAAAGTCGGCATTGCGAAATCCGCATTTGGCGCTGCGATGAGAAAATGTGCGAATTGAAGCTCTTAAACGCGACGGTGGAGAAAACAGTGCGCTGCGAGATTCTGCTAAGAACACTATCTGTGTCTCGGGAATAAACAAAAAAAAACAAATGAATGCAATTCCATCGATGGCATTGAGAATAAGAGTTGATGTTGTTGTTGATAATGCGCGAATACAATGAAAATACGAAAGAAAAATTTTAATTGATTTTAAGACGATTTAACGTCACGTGACCGAAAGCTTGTATTATCGCGTAAACTACGGCTATTGGAGAACGTTGGGGATTGGAATGGATTACATGTTGTCACTATTAAACCCCAAATGTCGTCTGTGATTAGAGTTACAGGATACGTATTCTATAAAACCTGGGTTCGATTCCCTACGGCAGCTCATCCGTGTAAAACACCAGTTAAAAACTTTGTTCAACCATGTTCAAATAGCAAAAACATACGAGGTTCTAGAACATCAAAAACCTCCGTATATAAAGTCTGCATTATCCCCTCAACTCTTAAAAAAATCTTCACAATTCTAAAACAATTCCATTCCTATAATTTGAAACTGTTAAGGTAAAAAGGTAAATAAAAGAGATTCGAGACAATCGTGCTTAAGTAACCTCATAGAGGTCTACAAATATTTAGAGTTTCATTACAAGAACCCAGTTGTACTGAAATCAATCATCCCTGGTCGCAATTCGTGGAAAAGCTATCGCGTGGAAACGTAAACAAAATTTTACGAACGAAATGAATTCCATTTCCTCTTTACCCGTTCTGTCCAAAATCCATATTATAAGTGCTCCCTTTCCTTGTATCCCTTAACTGTTCATTACGTTAAGCTTATAGTGCCAGTCCAGGATGGATATTGGTGGCCAATTACGATATATTTTATATCTCATAGTCGTAATTTCAATAATCGTAAAACTTATATTATTATAACTTACGTATGAAAGTACTCAAATAAAAAAAAACATAGCAAAAATACGACGTATAATGTTTTCTAGATGACCAATTCTCAAAAAGAGTTTTATCAATTGATTAATTAAATTAATTCGTTGTTCGTTACTATGATTATAGCTTGTAGACAGCCGAAGAATTCATTTTATCTTAACCTCCTCAAATAACGGACGGCATAACATTCATTCCAATCCACAATTTAACTTCATTCCGAAAGAAAATCGATGGCAAATATTATTTCCTCGTAATGATGCATCTGACGTTAATTTTCCGAGAGAAATTCGAATATTAAAACGTCATTTCAAATTAAAGATCGCTTATTTGCCTTGTAAACAGGTTTTCAACAGCAACGGAATTTCTGATCCCAAAATAAATATGTCAAACGGAAAATTTTATTCGCCACTTTGGGAAAAACATATACGAAGCCGTAGGCATGAGGAAACGTTTATAGTTTTCCATCAAAGTCTCCAATCAATTCCTTGAAAATAATTAAAACGAAAATAGACAGGGCGTGATGGATTAGGATGGAATTATTATTTATATTTATAGAATAGCTTGTTTATTTACAAAAATATCGAGTTGAATAGATAATAATGAAAGCTAAATTGATAGCTATATATAATATCACAAAACACTCGTAGAGTTAAGTAGGGATTCGATAACTGAGTAATATTCACGAATTAAGATAGTTAGATTGTTACTACGAATAAAAACGTGAGTTTATACAGTAAAATATCGAGATAAATGGATATAATAAAAATTAAAGTTGATATAAATTAATGATAGTTATCTTTAACGTGCAAATAATTTAAGTCATTCATATGATTCATATTCATACATCCTCATTAATGATATTTATATCGAAACAATCGTAGAGTTGCGTAGCGATTCGAGAACAGACTAATATTCATGTATTAGGATGGTTTGATCATTACCTCAAATAAAAACGTGTGTTTATACTGTTGAATATCGAGATAAATTGGTAATAAAGAAAGTTTAATTCGTACTTAACCTCATAATTGTCGTGGAAATGTGTAGCTAAACGAGAACTGCGTAATATATCGGTAGAAAATTAAACTTATATTATATTACATAATATTACATTCAATTATAAATATATATAATATATTATATTCGCTACACTTTATCGTATTTACATTACTTTACAACTCCCTTAACATTTGCAGAACGTACGCGAGATAAAACAACAATGCCACATATAAATCAAACGGAGCTCTTAGCAACCAATATAGAATTGGATATTTGGCAACGAAATGGATTACTTTAATCGCTTCGGTGGAACGAGTGGGTGAGAGGGGTTCGACCATCAGTTATCTAGTTTTCGATGGATAATCCATCGTAGAAACCCAAAAGTCCTTCTTGAGGTTCTCTTCGAATCCGGTACATATTCTTTCCGAGTCCATCAATCATCCCAAAAAACCTTCGCCATTACCTTTCTGCCAAATCAGAAATGATATCACTCCATTTGACTCACATTTCCTTCCCTGCGCAGTTTATTTACGAAGATGAAAATCCCCCTCAAAGCAACGGTGACCGATTGTGGAACTTTTGTATAACAGTAATCTGTTGGCGAAATTACGCTGTTGAAAGTCCATCACACTTGAGGAGTTACGTTTTGAAGAGATCTGACGTCAGATTTGGCATACACGCTTGTTTTTCTGCTTGCTGATAACTATAGCTGAATCTCACGTCTATAAGAGTATTCTTTATAAACCCTTTTCATCGTAAACAACGATTCTATACAACCATCTAACTTTTAGATTTTCATGTGTTTTACACGTAATTATTATGAAATGTCTTTTAACCTTATTTGATCTACATTTTTGAACAGACTATCTTTTAGTGAAACAAAATGTTTCGTAAACATAATTAAGTATAATATTTCCTAGCTACTGGAATATTCTAATTAATTATTTACTATCGGAAATATTGATAATAGAATGAATTACCATAATATATATCGACCAAATATTACTAAACTTAGACATTTAAGGCTTCATAAACGAGTAAAAAATAATTTAAATTTTACGAATATTTCGTAATTATTTTGGAAAAAATACGACAAAAATACGATTATAAGTCTATTGTAAAACATAAACAGTTCATAATCCAAAAATGTTATATTCAGTCTTTCATCACGCATTCAAATTTAGTGTTTTTAAATATAAAAAAGGCCTGCATAAAAAAAATTACTTCCTTAGTTTTCACTCAATAAACAAAATTAATAAAGACATTAATAAAATTTCTCTTTATAGATTTTCATTAGTACATCAGTGTTTAATTTCTTGAGAATTTCATTTCACTTAAGGTAATTTCAGTTTATTATCAAGGTTCAAAATCGATAAAACATTAAATTATTTATAGATAAGTAATGATAAATTATTTTATATAATAGAATATTTTACGCACTATAGTCTTATGTATCATCTAAAATACCTCTAGTCCTACGCAATCTATATCTATCTATTTAAAGCTTCATTCCGTTACGTATCCCATAAAACCTATACTTCTTTACGCTTCTTATACATCGCATAAAAAGTGTTAAGTCCCAAATTTATATTCGCGAACGCACAAAAGTTCCGCGCAGCTCCGGGGATACTCTCTCATTGTCATCATTTTTTATGCCTCAGTACCAAAAGAATATCCACCTAAACGCGCCCTTCTGTGATACATAATTGAAGATGGGCATCCTTAAAAAAGAGAGAGAAGGAAAGAGAGAGAGAGAGAACGGCCTTCTGAAGCATTCTTCCCTTTTTTTATTCTTGGTCCAGACTTAATTCCAAGGATCGCTTCTCACTAAAGCTGGTCCATCGGTTCCCATCGAATCGATAAAATCCAGAGCCTTGACGACGAAGAGTCGCACGACTAGAGAATCATTTACGCCCTTCCATTTGCTTTAGAAATTCCGAATATATATATACGTATATCCTAAACAAATGAAACGCGAAAAGCGTAAGTGCACACTCGATGGAAAAAGTTCGGGATCGAATTTCAACCGTGCGAATACGACTTGCGTGATTGCTACGGGAGTTGATACATCGCAAGACTTGGGTAAACACTTGAAATGCGGTTCCGGTCTCTTACGAAAGTTAAAACTTATAAATTATAAGCAAATTCAGTTCCTAAATGTATCGTTTTTGCTCTTGTAACTCTCGTATGAAATTTAAACGAAATTCGCGAACTTAAAGTAACTTTACGTCGCCTTCTAACTCAATACAGTAAAAACTCAAGCAAACTTTCTACAATTCGAAAAAATCATTATTTCGTAACATAATAGCTATCTATAACTACAATGTGATGATCCAATTTTCTTATTGTCAGCATGGATTTATTTCTGGGTTACTTTCTACAGTACTATATATTTAAGACAAATTCTGCAACAGTAGTATTCCATCGAGATGTATAAATATAGCAGTATAGATAATAAAATATAGATGTTTAAATCAAGCATAATTATTCTAATTCATATAAGATCTAAATTTAACATCGCTATAAACAGTTTAATACAAATTTATTCGTCAAATTTTCCTCTAATTTCGATTTATTCGGAACTTTTATAATATTTCATTGGTTTAACTTATCTAATTTGGCTAAATTGGAATTTAAACTTGGGCGACTCTATTTCGAAACTACTGAACTAAGTTGAACAAATTAAGAAGTAAAATTCAACCAGCTGATCGTAATTTTAAAGTAACTATGAAAGTCCAATTAATTTTATCGCAACGCTTACGTTATTTCATTCGTCTAACCTTTGGTTAGAATGGGACCTAAAGTTATATACATTAATCCGAATTAACTGAGCTTAGTTGAATTAACTGTGAACTAAAGCACATTTAACCTTAATTTTTACGATTATATTTCGAACTTAAACACTATAATTTTAAAAGAAAATAAATGTTAACCTTCATTCTATAATAATTTAAGACATATTATACATTTACGCAAATTGCCAATTCGCAAAATCGTTAGACTAAAACCAATTCTAATTCGACCAACCGATACCGCCTGTTCCACAAGGCATCATCCTAGGTCCGAACATCTCCTTAAAAAATACCCTATTTTCTTGAAGAATCATCTCTCGAACACATTCTCTCCTCTCCCATCATCAGCCGGAGGGTGAGGACCCGTTGTGAAGGTCGAAACAAGTGAAGTGAAAGTCATTGGCGTCATAACGGCTTCTGCAGCCAGTATGGTATGTGTTAAGAACTATAAGAACTTGGGAAGAGAAACTACGTACAATCTATACACGATTAAGGGAAGCTTTCAAACAACACGATAAGTTCGTACGATTTTAATATCGACGTTAAACATAAGCGAAACATAAGAACAAGACAGATACTCGAACCCAGATAACACCACGTTCGTAATCCATAACTTAAACAGATTTGTAATTGACGTTGGTAAGTAGGGGACCTGAGTTCGAATCCCAGTCTCGTCTATAATTTTCATTTATGTTAAACCTCATAATCTCTGGAGTTAGTGGTACCATTTTAAATGCTTTCAAGACATGTTGACAATAGTCTTTACGCGTGTCAGGATGGGGACTGGGTTTAGAAAAAAAGGGATGATGGGTATAAGAAAAAGCCTCAGGCAGATCCAAGCGGAAATAGGAAACCCGAAGAAGAATCTGAGGTAGGAAAAAATTAAGTTTGCGGAGAAGGAAAACGAGAGCAGAAAAAATTGAAGACTGAACTTGATACTGGTAACTAAGGATTAGAATGAGAAGTCAGTGTTATAGAGAGAGACCCGTTACAAGGTATCGTAAGAGATATTACAATGATATTTTTTGGTAAATAAATGTTAATCGAGGATTAGAGTAGAGATAAAAATAGATGAAGGACCTGGGTTCGAGTCCCAGTAACTCCGCTTTCTTCATTCTTTCAAAAAATGGAGAAAAGTACAATTAACCGATACGATTAAAGAGTTTAAACAGCCAAAAAATCAGCAAATAAGACCACTTAGAAACCGCGGGAGGAATAAATTACAAAGAACACAATTACATACCAACACCACCTCTTAACTAACCACGCTCCTTGCTGAACAAGTGCACAACTTTGAACACACGTGTTCTGAATCTTTCATCGACACAGCAATCAAAAGTCTAGAACAATGCTGAAAATTTCGTCAGCTAAATTCATTCACGTAAAATCTAACTATTTGATTCGCATGCTTAGAACATTACTCTTAAAAACTTCGATGTTTTACAGAGCATTTTACATGAAGTAATGAATTTAATCTCAGTTTAAGGGAGTGCCTTTTCAAGATCCCATTAATCCTACGCTACTCGTTGATGCTACTCCTGTTAGTGGGCTTAGAGTTCTGAAGGACTTACACGGTCCCTTAAGGAGCGACTGAAAGACATAATGCGTACAACCTTGTTTCTTTCTCAACCTTCTTGTGGAGGGGGAGGGGGACGAAACGTCTTAAGCGTGTGGAACCCCATCTCGAACTGCAGCTGCAAATTTATCCCTTTTGTGTGTGTACCCCATCGAGATTTCTTTCCGTAATTTCTGATGAATGCTCCCATCCTCTCATTAAATTTCATCTTTTGTTGATGACAGAGCATTCTGGGAAGAGTATATATTGCTACAATATTTGTTTCCGAGAATCTTCGGCACAAAGCGAACTCCGTTAACTTGATATTAACCTTTCAAATATTGACTCGGAGTTTGCATACGTTCTCTGCTCCGGAAGATGATTCTACGTAAGACTGACCCGCTCATCTCATTTTTGCAGAATTCTTTTCCCTTTCATTGTTTATTGCGATATTTTTAGTCCTTCAGTATCGAAAAGCTAAAAAATACGGCAAAACTGATATCAAGCATTAAATATCGGAACATAATATTTATATATATTTGAACTATATTAATATTATTTATTTTTACGTATGTATGTTTCGCTTATTCTTTTGTTTCTAAATCTTTCGTAAGTATTATTTATCACTTATCTTATTTATAAACTTCTAATAAAGTATCCATAAACTTGAACCAAAACGCTGGCATTATATCGCAATATTTTGGGTATTTATTATCCATTCTAAATATCAGGCTGGAGCATTCGAGGAAGATTAATTTCACACGAAGTAATTAGGTTAATGATGAAGTCATTAACCTAACTACTTAGTCATACTCAGAGATTACGAGATACGCTAAGTAGGTTGACTTGGCCTACATTTTCTCAGAAAGATTATAAATAAACACACAAATTAGCTCTAACTAAAATAGGATTTAGTATACAAAGTTGCCGTCATTTTAGACGAAAATTGATATAATTACTCAATACATATAACTATACTTACACAAAGTTTAAATGATTATCAATATTTTAAATGCAATGATTAATAAATATTAATGATAAAGATTCAATTTCCTCCCTATAGAAAATTAATCGCTTTTAAATATTTTATTTGCATAAAATACGTAGATTATCTTTGATCATTCTTGTAGGTTCTAATAGAAACAGACTAAACAATTAATATGAACAAATATAAAACGAAACGATTATCTTTAACCGTTCTTGTAGATTCTATTCCAAACATAACCAAGTTATTCTATACATTATTAATGACCAAAGTTTTACACCTCCGTTATATTGGGCGTTCATTCACGATAATACACAGTGACTCGACTGAATCTTCGACTCATTAATCCTTGATAGAAAGGCGTTCAAGGCTCATGGTATGCCGATATAAAAAAACTCGATAAAAAACCTCATGAATGAAGGAATCCTGCTCCTTCAACAACAGTAAACTGCGCATAATATAATAAACGGATGTTATAGCCAAGTCTACCTTTTTCTTTATGGGTTTTAAAAAAATCCTTTTTTATTCATAAATTCAATCGTTTTCAATATGTTTTAGTATCGATATTATGGAGAAAAACCTGAACTAGTATCTAAGAATAACATTCGTTTAAATAGTTCTTTCAGAAGCTGAAATTTCACGTAATTTACGAACTCAGATACTCGGATATTTTGAATAGAAACTCTCCTCCTTTTAACTCTTAAGTCCTCCGATTGAATCGTCGCTTTTCTAAGCAGAAATGGCTTTAATTGAGTTGTTTGAAAATCAATGCCCCTCTCACAGAGATGTGTTCATCAGTTTTCCTTTAAAATAAGCGACGTTGAGAACCGGCATTTTATTTCCTCTTGACATCCGATATCTCGAATCAAAAGCGCATTGTTGCCCTCATCTTGATCCTATTTTCACTTCCCTCTAAGGATGCAGCATCCTTTTGTCGCCCCAGAATAGGGTTTCATCCGAGATTCCTTTCAGAGGATGTAAATTGCTTCCCCTAGCGGCCGTTTGGCGCCACCGTCGACCTTTTTCCCGGGCTAAGGGAGAAAAGGCGCTAGAATCTATAAAGTGGCGTGAACGTGACGAAATCACGGTTGACAGTGCATCAGATAGTGGATCGAGAAACTAAAGAAGAGAGCCTTGTCATTATGACCCTAATGCACGGGTATTATAGCGTGCATTTATAACGTAAAGGTGTCCCCATAACGCGTTGAAGTGTGTGCTTTTTTTATTTTTTTAATTATAATTAAACAAAAGAGAAGCGAGTCCCGTAACTAATATTTTAGATTACGCTAAGTCACGCTCGAATTAATATTAATTTAAATTTTGTAACGTTTAATAGTTTCTAATCTTGTAAAGATTATTACCGTTAAATTTTTTAATAAAGTATTTAACCTTTATATATTTCCGTTCTCTATACTTATTATGATGAATGGAAGCTACCACCATATCTTAAGTTTATAAAACAAATTATTTAAAAAATCGATATTTTAGTTTAAACGCGTTTTAAAAACATAAAATTGCTTAAACTAATATTTCTAAACCGTCATCTATTTAGTACGATACATTAACTATTAATTGGTACCTTAATAAATTCGTAAATATAATTCCCTAATTTACTCGTGATCATCCAATAAATTAACTCTCATTATCATAACATCGGTAGAAAAAGTCGAATTAAGCATTAAAATTTTAAGTGAACTACAACTAAAATAACAGAAGTTATAATATAATATGTGGTGGACCTGGGTTCGAGTCCCTGTCATGTTGCAATTTTTACTCCTTTTAAACCTTGCATAACGGTATTAGAAACAAATTTTAATTTTTCAATAATAAGAAAATAACGATAATTTTATGCTAAAAGTACACGCAATCTTGTTCTTTAAACTTTAAAGAGTAAAATAAAGAATATTGAAGCCAATTATGAGACGAAATAAAACACATTCCAATTGGATTCAGGGAAAATGGATTTACATACAAAAACGCTTAATATTGTGAATGGATTGTGTAAGAATCGCCAAAGCACGCTGGTCGGCGTCATTCCTAAGCAACGAATGTAAATAAAGCGTCGGAATCGGTGATCAATATTTACTTACGGATATATTTCCAATTTCAGACGGACTGATCCATACTCTTTCCAATATTGTGGGGCAGTTATTTGCATAGCTTAAAGGAGTCCACTTTTAAAAACAAGCAATGAAAACATTTTTACACATAGGAACTTTTATTTGTCAGCTGTTATTTCGTAAACACCGTTAGAGATGAACATTGAATCCCAAATACTAAATACGAAGTATGAGACCGTGCCACACTTAATGATGGTATAAATAAATATGAGGCTGATAATTTTGAATTAGAATTGTGATGCACAATAGCAAGCGTGTACACAATACACAATTGAGATTTGATTTCAATGCCTGAAAATCCCAAATCTCTTTACTGAATATACTTAAACCGACTGAGTACATAATCCTATTTGATAGATGCAGTGATAAATGGAACACGAAGTTTGGGAGAGGGCTTTTAGAAATATTAATTTTAACTGGATTTAACTGAATGCGATATGAAAGGGCAGAGTAATTTTACCATGTTATATCCTTTCTTTAAACTGGGTACATCGCAAAAACCTTCAGTTGTTTAAATCTATCATGCATCATATCTTAAGACAACTGAAACTCAAGATGATTGTAGGAAAGAAGGAAATTAAATCCAGATATTATATATACACACATTTAAAAATTATATATATTATATGAAGTTGATACTAATATAATATAAATGATATATGGTCGTACTCCACAATTAATCAAGATATTCACATCCTTATGTTAGATATGATAATTTTCTTTCATCAGTTAGCTTAAACTGAAATATTCTAGAAGAAAGTGATTAGATATTCCTTTATAGAGACCCCAAATAATATATACTGAACGCTAGAACGTAAGTAAATATTTTATATGATGTTAGTACTATAGAAAAATAATATTCTCTACTAATATTCAGCTGTAATTGGCCTCGTGCTGTATATTGATGTCATACAAATAAATTAGAAATAATTTATAATTGAATTAAGAAGAAATTTAATTAAATAGCACGATAATTTTTTCCAATCTGAATAAAAGTTTGACTGGGACTTGAACCCAGGACCACAACCCATTTTAATAAATTTCCCTTCTTTTTAACCTCGCACTCATCACAAATTAAGCTATTTCGATAAGGGTACTGCATTATTATCCATCTCGTTACATCGCGAGGAAGATAAACGTATCCGAAAAACGTACGTTCGTTTTAATCCCAACTAGCCAATCCCCTATTTTTCCAGTGGCGCCACGTTTCTAAGCAACGGCCATTATGGAAATGAATAAGGCTTTGTGCAATGACAAAGGATCGTTTATGGGGTGTTTATGGATGTTGTTTGAAGTGGAGAGCGTTGCTAATTGGGCGAAGCGGAGGGTCCATCACGGAGAGGCGAGCGTGACACGGTCGCGTTTTTCTACACGAGAAAATGTCTTCGGCGTTCGAAAGCAGTTTTTAGCGCTCGCGAAGGGATGAAAAGATGTAATGAATGATTCATGTGTCACGGCACAAGGAGAATAATGTCGCAATGAATATGATCTCAGACGATTCCTGTCTCCCGATTCGTTGAACGTCCTTAAAACAAAGTGCGATCAAACATTGATGTAATGCATATTCCCCTTTTCAATTACGATAGAGCTATTTTATGATTAAAAATTTTACGAAAAATAGTTCAGGGCAATTCATTTAATGATTAATATGCTTATAAACAACCAATCTTTTATATATAAAAACCTGTAGAAGCAATTGTATATATTATCTATTATCTATTACATCACCTACTTATTATATACTGAAATAGAAACTCAACAAGAAAAAATTGACAATTTAAAAATTGAAAAATTACAACAGGACTGGGACTCGAACCCAGTACCCTTAATCTCATTAATTCCATTTTTAAAGCGATATCGTACTTATAAAAGGAGATAAATCGTCAAAGAACGTAAATAAATGTGAATTCGTATATACTCGTATTTTAAGGGATCTATTGAATCGATTGATAAAAAAGTAAAACCCACAAGGCGAAAGAAGATAGATTCAAAAGGTACAGAAATAGAGAGAAAATAAATTATCAGGGAGTAGCTGTATCTTATCAAAAGCGAACAATTTATGAGAAATAACAATACGATAGGGAGAGTTTTGCTTTTTATGAACATCTCTATAACTACTGTTGGAATAATATGAAGTGCATGTTTGAATAATATAATAATATTAGATACTTCAAATATACCTTTCAGGATGAGTAAATATTAAAAATACATTTTCCAAAAATAACAAATATCTATTATTTTAAAATATATTTTAAATTGATGTGTAAAATTAGTAGAAGAAAATTGTGGTACAAAATTGACAAATTAATCAAAAAGGAAACCTTACGGCACCACTTGATGTAGCAATGAACCTAAGCCATACTCTTATTTTCTCGAAATACAGAATTTAAACCTTAAAACGTATAAAATTCTGAAACATTAATGTAGTCTGCTGCGTATTAAAGCGAATTTCAGCGAAGATGCATCCAGTACTTAAAAAAAAGCTTAAAATACTAAAAAACGAGCAATACTACAACAAAACTCCATCGCTAAGTTATCATGGAAAAGAGAAAACTGCCGTGGTTTAAAAGAAGCCATTCTGGAGCAATCCTAAATAACCAAAAAAGGAAAATATGTAGAGAAAACATTCTGACGCCTCGTTACAAGAGTAGGGAGTTGTTGCTATGGTAGTCCTTTTCAATCAGCGTAAGTAAAAGTTAAAAAATAAAGTCCTTACGTTGAGCTCGAATTTCATCCGCATTAAAATTCATTTAACCTCAAAACATTACTTATCTCGCAGAATATATATATACTATAAACTTGGAAGAGAGATAAAAAAATGCAGACAAGGCGTTTTAAATATTCTAATGAAAAGGACGATCCTGGATAAGAGCGTGGAGAATATATTTCTCTGCAGAAGAAGTTTATTTGTGAGAGATGGATGGATTGCAAACGGGTAGACGAGAAAAATAAAGCTCCTCAACTCGTGGTAAGAGCTTTCTGCACACCACTGTTTGTGTAGAGCCTTTTTAAAAGATTTGAAAATTAAAACACTGTATGAATTGTAATTGTTTTCTTATGAACACCGATATATAAAAAATTATGGAAATACTACCAAACAATAATCGAGAAAATTACGTAATGCGATTTTGATTCTATTTGTAAAAATTAAGATGCATTTCTTGTCCAAAAAAAGGGTTCTGAAGTGAACTTTCGAGTAGACTACCACTTTTGTAAAGACAATTTTTGAGTTAGACTAATATTGAGGGTAGATATTCAAAATAAACGAGTCAAAAATTCATAATACGCTATTTTTGGAATTTATATAACACGATAAGGTATCTATTAAAAATTATTCAGGTCCATTTATCGCTTATGAAAAGGTTTCAGAAGACATCACACGAATATAAATACGACTTTTATGAAGATGAATTTTGATTTAACGAATAATGAGAGTGGGTATTCAAATTAAACGAGTTTAAAATATACATTACAATATTCTAGCAAATTACATATTACGATTAGGAATCTATTTTAAACTTCAAAGATAAATTTCTCGATGTTTAAAAACAGTTGAAAAGACAACTTACGAGTACAAATACAACTTTAAGACGATTTTCGATCGTAAAAAATATCGAAATTTTCATAGTAAACGAATAAAAATTATATATTTACGTATATAAGCATCTGCAGTTTCAATGCAAGCACGTAATCTATTGATTAATTCTTTTAAAACGATTAATACATCTTTTCGGAATCTCAACACAAAAACTCCCTCTAGATTCTACTGCAACGGATATAATTCTAATCCGAGTGAACCCCTTATTCTTCGGAAGTGCGAAAAACAGCTGAGAATCGAGGCGAAAACAAGTGAAGGGACGTCCGCAAGGAAGTTGCCCTAAGTTGCTCGTTTGTTTGAGAAGATGGCTGCCTCACTACTTCATACACTTCCCCAAACACGTCTCCGCTTTTTCCGTACAACACTTCTCCATCTTCTTCACCTCCCGTGTCCTCTTTCCAATCCATATTATGTCGCGCTCATGTGACGCTATCTGGCGGTGGCGTTTACAAACTCCTCCACACGCGCGTCACTAACACGGCCGTCAATTAAAATGTCGACGCATGAAGAGTGAAAAATTGCTTCAAAGTCGTTTTTATCGAAATGTATCGCCATTCATTACGTTTTGCGCTTGAATCTGCATTTGCGGAATTATTTTTTTTGCCATCTAAAATGACCTGCGATTATGATGCGTTCTCTAAAACGGCATGATTTGATTTTATTAAAAAAAACGCAGTAAAATTGCGCGAAATAGCATGACAGAGCAAAAAAGATTACATATTTTATTATAAAACGAATGAAGAAATATTTAGGTCGAGCGCTGTCCTAGTCCTTCATCACATTTTTCTGTACGAACATAAATGAGAGCTATAAAGGCCAAACAGAGGTGAAAATAGTTACAATTTATGTAGCGTTCATTTAATTTATTAAATGTTTAATTAATATCTAAAATTAATTAAATTATAATCGCTTAAAATTAATAAATAGGTAATAGCGAACATTAACGGAAGGTGGTATGATTTTAGACGTTATATTCCTCAGAATACTACGTTGAAAGAAAAAATTGCAATCAGACTGGGACTCGAACCCAGGTCCCACACTACGCAAAAATTCAGCTGTGGGCCTGGGTTCGAGTCCCAATAATATCTCTTATTTTCACGTCAATTTAACCTTAACATCCAAATCGTACGAATTCATTACGTAAAGTAACTTAAACCTTCCCTTATCCCAATAACAAGGGAGCTTAACATATTCGCTTGCGTAAACATTAATCAATAGCGTAAAAATCAAAATATGAGAAAAAATTAATTAAATATTCGTAAAAATATATTTATTATTATATTTATTTTAATGCTTAACAAAACTCTAAATACACTTCAATCGAGAAACCAATAAACAGTCGGCTAATTTCCAGCGATATTATTACGATATTAAAAATCGAGCGAATCAACAGCGCGTAAAGCTACACCCCGATCTGCGCCAATGGCAAAAGATCACTTCGGTTGACGTATTACGGTGGCAATTCATCGGTCACGATCCCAGCGGAGAAACTCCAATTGATCCCCAGATAATGCCACACCGGCGTTTATAACATACATGGACTCTGGAAACTGCAGTTACGCATTTTGGACTTTCCCCGAACCCATTCGAGATGATAAGGCCAAATTTGGAACTCGAAAACTTTTGGCTGGAAGGAAGAACCATTAAAATTACCATAAACGCGTTACAATGCGATATGCACGATAAGTAATCCTATAAATGGCAAACTTGCTTTTTACGTGTGATTACGCAAAGTTCACGATTTCGCTGATATGGAAGGATGTTTTTCGCTGCGAGAAAAATGTTTCTCCCGATCATTATTTTTGTCTCTATCTCAGCCGTGGCTGTCATGGAAACTGCTGTAGTGTGAAGTTGAATTAATCTTACTCACATTGGACGGAAGGAACTGTCACTGCGTCTAAGAAGGGTTTCTGCAGCTCATCCCGACCACTGAGCACATTATGTAAATACTTTCGTGGAAAAGACTTATCCGCTAGACTTTAAGAAACTAAACAAAAGACTAACTACCAAAAGACCCAACGAATAAAAAAAAGTTGTTAGTTAGTTTACGAACTATAATTGGGAAAATATTAAGTTATGAGATCGTGAATTTTTATTTTTATGATCAGTTTTGGGAATGGCATCAAATAAAAAATTGACTTTATATATACGTATATCACGAATAAATTAGACAACTTACGAACAGAAATAGGACTTTTATAAAGATGAATTTTGAGTAAAACAAATATGTAGAGCGGATATTAAAAATAAACTAGTTTAAAGTTATATAATAATACGATAAAGAATGTACTTTAAAATATTCTAATACATTTCTTGTTAATGAAAAAGGCTCAGAAGACAACTTACGAGTATAAAGACTACTTTAAGACAAATTTTGCGCCAAAAAATACTGATCATCAATAAACGAATAAAAATAACACATATACGTATATATGCTTCAACAGTTTCATTAAAAACACGTAATATATTAATACAATATGAGCTAAACGATAGTTTAGACATTTATTTATTATTCGATGACCACAGATAGACAATAGGCTTGGTGGCACTCATTTTGAAAAAGAAAAAAGATTTCACTTAAGAATTTAAAATAGAAATATTTTTAGGTAGATAACAAGTATATCATGTACAACACGCAATTTAAATTCCTCGCCATTCTTTTGTATGCAAAGATAACGCAAATGTATGTTAACACTAATGATAGAGTTTAAAAGTACAAATTTCTTTCTCTGTTGTTTCTGACGAACAATTTTTTGAACATGAATAATCTTCTATTTAATAAATGATGAATTAAAATTAATAATAAATTAAATAAGATTATTAGATTAGACTTGGAATAAGTATAATTTATAATGAGCAGGTTCTTGTTTTATTACACGTCGCTAATATTCATATACAACGTGTTTTATCCAATGCACTTAAAGTATTATATCGACAAATCGCAATTTGCAGCTAAATTTCCCTAGAAGCCAAAATTACAAAGTCGTAAGGTATAAAAATATTATATAATACGCAATAATACCAATACATATATTTTTACATAAATGTATAGTATTAAAGCGTTGCTCTCTTAATTTTAACACGTTTCCTTCGTAATTTTAGACGAATTACACCTCTAAACTCATACATAAAATCTTTCGAGAGAAAGTTAATTACACTATACGTGTAATAATAATACATCTATTCCTTAAAATATTAAATATAGCATTCGCATTAATTATAGTCTTTGTAGCCCGAAAGACCTCCAGAAATTTCACCTTCCCCACTCTCCCTTGTGCTTATACGAGATATATCGTGCGAGAAATTCCAGTTGGAAATCACGCAATGGGAAGACCTGGCCCTATCTCTTATTCATCGGCAGAGGCCATTGTTTTCTTGGAGACTACACTTTCAGAGTAGACAGAGTATTGAGTTTAAGCACCCATTAGGGGTTTCCAAGCAACGCTCAACAAGTCACGAGAATATCCACCGCAAAGTGGTATCTATTTCGACAGATTTAAGGTTCTGACTTACTCGATCCTCAATCTCAGCAGACTATGGGTTAACAATACGACAGTTTCTCAAAGAAACTTCATTTCAATCAGAAACTAATAAACACACGAATAAAAAGTACTCGTAATGTAAAGGGTATTATTATGGCTTTATAAAAATAAATCCTGATCGACAATTGAACAATTAAACAAGCATTGTTATGAAATTTCTATTTCTGAGTATAGGTTCTAAGTACTAGTTCCTTTCCAGTTCCAGATATAGAAGAAAGAATGTCAGAGATTATCTATCGTATACAAGATTTACTCAAAGATACTTCGATTTCTTAACCGTTTCAGATAACATAAAGAAAGAGAAGTACCACTAAACGCAAAGGTTATTATTAATTTTAATCTTAAAGTACCTCGAATTGTATATTCACGAAAGGAGCCTAGTCTTTTTAGATTTCTCCCTAAGTTACAAGTACTTAGTTACGAGATATATTATATATAATATTATTTCGAAGAAAATACGTGAAAATCATCGCGATATTATTTTGAAAAGAAACGAGATCTGTCATCAGCTGAGTAATAGATGTCGATGAGGAACAGTTAATATTAACAACACTATTATCTTAAAATATCTATGTAATGATTATATAGTAATATTATATAATAATTATCATAATGACAAAGTAATATTAGTAAAAAACCATTGAAAGTATCCATAGACCTAATACTTCTGGAATCTACGAACTTTATTATTCGAATAACGAAACTGATATATATTCTCGACACCTTATTACGTAAAAAAATTAAACAAACGAAATCAAAAATAATAACACCATTTCCATCTTCTTTCGTGAACAAAGAACGTGTCTTTATCATACGTACGTATACATCCAAAACGTAATAACTTTAAATATAAAACTTAATATAACGCACGTGTCTATATCATACGTATCCATTATAAACGTAATCATGCAAAACATATAACTTCAGCGAACGCAAAGAATATTCGACGTAAGATAGAGAGTACTCACGGTTCATGTCAAGGGTGACGGCACTCGAGATGGGTGCTACGAGGTTGTTGTTGCTCGCTTGGCACGTGTACACGGTGTTCAAATGCCGTCTCTCCAATCGCTCCAGCCTCAGGATGTTGCGTACTCTCTTGTCGGAGATGGTCTCGAAGGAGTCGTCCAAAAGGGCGTTCTCCTGCCACCAAGTGACACGTGGAGTCGGACGACCTGCAACCAATCACCAAAGGGTTCTTTCACACGCATTCTTTTAACACAGGAAGAACATTGATTGAACGCAAACTCTGCGGTGTAAGCACAAACACAGAATCTTAATCATCCACGAAAATACGCGGAAAAATTGAAAAGAAGAGAAAAATGATGTAACTGGGACTCGAACCTAGGTCTACCAAAATAAGGATTCTTATTTAATGCTTAATATTATCCTAGACTTTTTCCATACATTTATATTCCAAGCTGTGTAAAGTTAAGGGGTTGAAACCATATCCTTTAACATGGAACAAAATCGAAAAATTGCAATATGACTGGGACTCGAACCCAGGTCTTCCACTTTCTTAACTCTCATACGAACCACCAAACCCACCATTAAGGGTTAATTTCTCTCTAATAAGATGATGCAGAGAATAATGAAAAATTTTTCAAAACCGTTAAACTGGGTGACCAGGGTTCGAGTCCCAGTCACGTTACTATTTTTCACATCTATTAAAAAACTCGTACTTAAGTCACGCGAACTCATGGAGCTAAGTCATTATTAATCTTCTTAATCTCGGCAAGAATTAAGTAAAGTAAGGCACTTGGCACTCTTTCAGATTGTGATTAAAAACGCCTCGTGTGATATTCATGGTCGAAAAATTCCAATTATTCCCTTAGTTTTAGGGCATCGTCAGCATAAAAACCTTAGGCTTTCCGGGTTGATGTCGTTCAGAAAGTGTTCCCTGAATTTTCAACCAAGGAAAACTACATTAGAACATACAGTTATCTCTTCATTGGTGATTGAATAAAGTTGATCAATAGAATAATAATATAAATACATAATAGTTTCCATAGAATATAATGTTGATGACTTTGATTCGCGAAAATCAAAACGGGGCGTAAAGAAAATGACGCTCCATAAAATGAAGCTAGAACATACTGCTTACATTTAATGGACGAAAGCCAGAACTTCGTACAATTCTGTGAAATGAAGGCGTAACTTCTACAGTAAGATAATTTTTGGGGACCAGTTCTAAATTAGACAATTCATCATCAGCCTGGTTATTTCGAAAAAGTTCACTAATAAATTTCTTTCAGTAGAATTTGCACAATTATTCGAACTATATATAAAAAATATATATATAAAATAAACATGGCCTTCGGGGCAGCTTCTAAAGTACATTGACGCACGACATAAATCGGTATCACACCATTTTATACGAGTAAATCTGACAATAAGTTCGTACTAGTATCCATCAATCCTTATCCTCTAATAAACATAACATAAGGACACACGCACCTGTCACAACGCTACTCAACGACAAAAAATAACACTTTCGTTACTAAACCACCTCCTTCCAAACACGCAACCAAGCACGTAAGCTGTCTTATGACGACAGTCAGAAAAACAGTACTTAAGTACCAATTTCGCTATCCAAAGAGACACCCATTTCAATCCAAATCGGTTAGCATAATCTGCATTGAACAACGCTCAAGCGAATCTGTGTGTGTGTGTGTGGCTGGGGATGCATGTGTGCTCCCGTTAGTGGAAAAAGGACGCTTTTAATGAATTCGAGTTAAAGTTTCAAAGAGTCCCATTACAGCCTGATCTAGCTGGAAAGTTTTGAGTGCACACAGAGAGGTCGCTCTTTAAAGGCTAACGCGCGGTAGTTCGTCCAATTCGTTTCCCCGGAATTAAAATTGCGGAATAAAATTTGGGAAAGTGTGGCTTAAACTTGGCAAAGGCGAATTAGGCACAAAAGATTCGAAAATACGTTCCTTTCCTGCATTTGCTTATGAGGTGTGCTGTATATTTTTAAGCGCTTGCGAGAGAGCGTAATATTCACAAAACAGTGTTTTACGGGATTACGTCATAAACCCATAAAACGCGTGAGGGAAATTAGATTTTACGTTTGAGTCATGTCCATCAAAGGGAATAATTACGATAAAATAGAATAACATACAGATATAAAGGGAGGTACATATAAATTAAATGCTGGACACAATCTATTCACTCAATGCCAAAGTCATAACAGTACGTTAAAGGAACGTACATGCATAAAAGTAAGGTATATGGAGCTCAATACAAAACGCATTCTATTGGTAAAAAAATTATATATCTTTTCGAATAATCTCCATTATTCTTCTCAGTTTAACCTCGTACTGCAGTCGTATGATTTCTGTACAATTTCCTTCCCTTAATCCTTGTACGTATTTCATTATCAAAAAGTAGGTCTTCTAAACAAGCACGACAGAATACGACATAAAATCGAACAGCTCAAGAATATTATGCAAAATTGCGATAGTTACATTCTAGAGAACATACAGGTAATAAAGAACTTACAAGGGTAATTATTTTATAAGTAAAATACTCTGATCTAAATCAAGTTTGATCCTAATTCAGCCTACTACTACCATTGATAAGATACTATTACTGAAGATTAATAGTCCAGAAGAACAATTAGGTGCTCCAGCTTTAATTCCCAAAATATGTAAGAGAAATATCAAACAATAAATTGAATACTAAAAATTTACAAATACGTAAATATTATGAAATGAATTTAATAATATTTACGTTAAACTATGAGATAAGTGTAACCTTAAAAAGTGCTCTAAACCAATGATAATAGCCATGAGTCTAACAATGAAAAGACCACACAATATCGGCAGGATAGAGACTTAAAATGAATAAGTAAATCCTTAGCTATTAGATGACCTCAACCTAAATTATCATCATCAATAGGTCGTATTCAATTATATGATGAACCACAACAAAAAAACCATTCGAACACCCCCACCAAACAACAAATCCCAACAAAACGAGCACCTGGACACTAAAAAGGAAGATCCCTCCCATCAAAACATGCGCAACTGAAACAAAAGACGAACGATTTAAGAAAAAAACAAAAAATCCTCGAAAAAAAAACTTTCCCTCGTAAATAGATCAGTGACGTCACGTCTACGGTGGGGTCGTACGTCAGCGATCGCGGGCGTCGGCGGCGATGCGTCCGCCACCTTTAAAAAAGAGCGGATAATCTCTCGGAGGAGAAATATACGCTCTGCTCTCTTTCCCTCCGACTAAAAATACACATCCTTTCGGAGGAGGTGGGTGCATAGCTCGAGGGAACGTATTAAATCATCGGAAAGGAGCGGAATAAAGCAAATTTCCCCCGAGGACACTACGCCGTTTCAACAGACGCCCTCTTTACTCGTGCATATCTAAACGTTTACTTCTCGCTTACGCCAAAGGTTGATTTAACGAAATTACGACTTTGCGGAATCGTGAAGATTTCCCTCCTGAATGAGCATAGAAATTAATTTATGGTCCAAACAAAACAGTTTGTTCAAACTTTCGCCGAGCAGCTTCCGGGCGTGGAAAAGTGGCCGAATCTGTGAACCGAGTTGAAAAATCATTTGTTCCGCTGAAAAGGATCGTGTTCGTTGAGTAACGAATTAAAAAAAAAAGAAAAAGTATTCGTAACTTACGCGCCGGAATACCTCTACACATTACGCCGCTTGAACGTAACTTACGTAACAAAAAAAGTTTCGTTTCTAATTTCTAACGCGACGGGTGATTTTTACACGGAGCGATTTTTATGCAAATGCGTAAAAAGTGAAAGAAAAGTTGAACTGGGCTCCTTTCCGGTGAACGAATTCATCATTTTAATGAGAACTTTCGGGGAAAAAAGGAGATATGTAAATTATTACGGTGAGTGATGAATGACTAACCAAATTGACTGCTTAACATACGTACGAGAAGTTCGTTTGATACCGGTTTGAAAGTGCCGAAAGGAATTAAGCGAGCTGATAAATACGAGATAAAATGTATCGATATTAAATTGAATTCGTAATTCTTTCGCGGAAGGATGATGAAAAGTTCTAATAAAAGGTCTGCACTGAAAGATAAGGAAGTAACGAAGAGTAATTTACCGAGCAATTACGGAATGAATGAAGGAAAATTAGAGCAAAAAAGTACGTTAGTAGATTCGATCTGAATGTAAAGACGAACGAACGAACTTCCTGCTCAAACAAGAAACACAATTCAAACACCACGATTCTAAACCAAACTTTTCCTTGCGATTCCCAATTATAAAAGATGACGTTTCCCTAATTTGTGGATTACCTCGAATCGAACCGCATATAAAAAGCTATTACGAAAACCTCTCTCGAATAAAAAATAAATCGAAGAAAACGTAAAATTGAATAAAATGGATTGTTTTCCCCTGGTGATGGGGAATGAGGGATTCTGTTATAGGGGTCCAAATTGGAAATTGAAGATTCCCGCGTCGATTGCTTTTAAATCCACTCTTTGATTCATGTACTATTTAATTGGCTGCGATTGACGCGAGGGCAAATAAACACCTTTTACAACGTTTTATCCGCCGCTGCACGAAGCGAATATCATCTGGGATTTCATCTGCCGAATGAAGTCCCACAGAGGGCCACTTCTATTTTGAAGAATTAATATCTTCTTATCACGCGAATACAATCGGAAACCGTTTTCCTCCTAATGCCTTCAAATTCGACAATTTAGCCTCGCTGAGCTTTTTATTACTTCATATGCTCCTCCGCTCTTTTAACATCATAATTTTTATTCTTCGAAAACAAAATTTACGTAAATCTAAAAGCTAATTATTTTATATGTTCTACAAACACCATGATATACTTAACTACCTTATTCCATGATCCAATTTATATTTATTTGAAATAATATACAACTTGCATGTACGTAATATTTCTCTTTAGAATATTTCTTTGTTTCTTAAACGTACTTTCAAACATTAATATTGATTTTAATGAACTCGATTTAAATTCTTCAGAAATAAAACAGTGAAAGAAGCTTATTACCATACAATTTTTTTCTACTTAAGTTACGCTTTCCAGCCCTACTGAATAGAAACACGATGCTTACCCACTTATATTTCTAGGAGGACTAAAGAATTAATGCTTAGAAAATTTTAGGTTCTCCAGTAACATTATAATGATTAAGAAAAGGTGAAATAACCTTATACAAGGAATTCGTGCTACCGGAATACAATACTTAAAAAATATATATAAAAAGTAACGACATGACTGGGAAACGAACCAAGGTCCCATACTTATTTTTCACTTCTGATCAACCTAAACTCTCCCATTCTATTGACTATTGCATCGTAGTTCAATAGTATGAAAATCATGACGTTAGAGCAGTCCATTTATTTTAATACCGATTCATATTTGATAATCATATACTCCATTTAATAATTTACCTCTGAGAAAGACCAACTAGGGGTTACATAATCGTTTATAATATTTACGAATGATACGAGAAATTTCTTTACGATTTTTATGAAGAGTTTCCAGTTTTCTTTTCTTTTGAGAGAATTCAAATATACGTAATTTAATCCTATTCCAGTGGAAGAATGATATAAATGAGTAAAAAACTATCTAAAAACTCTCACCAACTAAATAATTAATTATAATAATGAAATACATAAGTCATTCATTCGTTCCTTGGTATATTAACAGCAGTAAACATCATCACTCAGTAGTGCTTCGAAATACGTGCTTTTGCAGAAGAACCGGAAATAAATATACGAATTCCATATCCCGTAAATCACAGATGTCCATTGGACGGAATCGACAGAACTGCGATAAGAACGAGTTAATTACCGAAAAGATAAATTCTATATCGTCTAAATTACCGCAAAATGAGATAAATCGCTCGCATGAATGATTACGCCGCAGAAACGTCTCCATTTCAACATCGATAACATTTTTCCATTTATTCCCCCGTTGTTTACTACATTTATTTCTCGGCAATAAAACTTTATCGTTCCTTATCGGCCGAAAGCACCGTGAATGTGACGGATTTTTCAGCGAGGTTTAGCGCTTTGTCGAATTTTTGCTGCATTCTCTCTTTCGCGATATTTATTCCCTCGGTTAGATAAGGCGATGTAATTTACGTTCTCGCTTTGATCGAATCAATTTGTTACATTGACTGATTTCTTATTCTCACCTATTCTGAAAGAAAACGAATTTTGCGAGAAAACTCCTTGAAGATTTTTCAAGTGAAAGAGATAGTTTTCAATTGTTCAAGGTATTTATGAAATTACTCCTCTTATACTTCTGACAATTCAATGAATTAATGGGCCAACTAAGATAAATGCTTGATTTTTCATTATCATCCATAAATATTACGTAACATAATTCCCGCTCAAGATTACAATGAAATTCGTAATTCAATCCAGCCAAAGCAAAGAAAAAAAATACGTTAATTCAAGACTCAATCACCTTCAATAAATATCACCTCAATATCTAGTGATAATATTCTTATAAAGGTTACACATAACTTAAACATACGATAGCAACAGGACTAGGAGTCGAACCCCAGGTTATTATTTTACCCTTCATTTGATGAGAAGAATTTTTCTTTTCATTACAGATTATTTTGAAGTTTGATAAAATGAGCTTTTTTCGTTAGATACATACATAATTACTGTAAGAAGGCCTGATCTACCACTCATTCCATAAATCTATGCCTTTCTAAGTGCTTAGATTGTGTAATTAAACGTAGCAGTTCATTCTGTTCATTACTTTTTAAATTTCATAGAAGCATAAAAAGATTCAAACGATTCAATCTCACGAAAATACTGAGCCATGAGAAATAAAGACAGTAAAAGCATGAAAGCATAAATAGAACAATTTTTCACAGCGTAAAGATTACACTTGCTTTAACTGATTTATTAATTTGATTGATTTACTTTACTTAATTGACCCATCTTTAGGGGTACATACTTATATCACTCATTCATTTGTTTCCCTTTATTGATAGAAAAAACAAAAGACGATCAATACCGCGTAAAAAGTAATACATCGACGACCTTTCTCATACTAGGCAACCCTTTATATGCAAAGGAAGACAAAAGAAGGGCGAAGAAAGAGAGTATTGATTGAGAAATATAACACCGCCTCCTTTAATATCCAATTTGGCTAGCTGAGTGCACACAGAGGAGGGAGAATCGGCAGCTTCCCTAAACAGGGACCAATTTAACACTTTGAGAGGTGCGAGAATCCCATTATGGACATCTTCTGCTCCATTATGTCCTCATCACACCCGCCATCTGATGTGATGAGGGAGATATTGCTTATTTTCCGAAATCGATACTTTAAAATCTTAAATATAACGTAAGATTCAAAGCATGGGTTAAGTTACGTGTAAAAAACTTGAGATTTTCACGCTTGATATATAACGAATTGTATTATGGCATGATTACTCTTTAGATATAAATATACATCGTGTGAATACGATAATTGCTTCCACGACCAGCAAGAAACAGTACCTTTTAGTAGCATGGAACCGAGCTTTGAAAAGAAGGTTATTATCTAAGAAATTTTATTTCAAATCCTACATAATGTTAAGTTAATACTGATATTTTATTTTAATTGATGTATATTAATTATGTTAGTGTCATTAAGACATGAAAAGAAAGTACGATTCAACATATACCTTTTGAAGCACGATTTATACACGCTTGCAAAAGCATAAACGAAGGCACACCTTATTTGCATCCACTAATTTCAATTTTCATTGTAGATAAATCCTTTTTGGATGGAAATATATTTTTATTTCATTCCAACAATTATGGAAAATGTCCACCAGATAACACCAGAAATAATTAAGGCTGCTGTAGCGCTCGCCGAAAACGGCCGTTTATAGCCTGTCTAATTTCCAAAATTACGAGATTAATATTCATTGTAGAGATTTCCGGTTTTCAGCATTTGCAAGAGAAATGATCGATACCGTACTTTTAGTTTTTAGAATTTAAATTTAAATCCTTTTATGGACGTTGAATGCTTTGGAATTCGGAAAAATTAGCTTCTTTTTCATCACAAGTCACTCGCTTACTATGAAAGAATATGAAAAATTAAAAAGACAAAACCCGACATCAAATCTTGCTATAACGGTATGTGAAAACATGTATGGGGGTTACAGATCAAAATCAGCTGTAATTTGGGAAATGGAAAACCTCTGTCGAGGTAGCTGATTGCGCGACCTCTGCACAGCCTTCAGTTTACATTTATCTGCTACGGTCCTTTAAAATTTTTTAATTTTAAATATGTTTAAATTATATGAGCCATGAAAAATAAAATAATAAGACAGCATTTAAATTGATGGAATGTTTTCCAAAAAAAGAAAGTGAATGAAGAAAAAAAAAAACAAAGAACTTAAACCGGACTCGAACCACGTACAACGGCATTATGAATCTGACATGCTAGCACCACGCAACCATTTGCTTGTTCAGCTAAAGATACCCGGGAAGGTTATATTGGAAGCGGCTAGAATTGACGATTTTTAAACATTAATTACAGAGAAACGAGGGAGCGTTGGCCCCTTGTATTTTCAGGTTGTTATAAGTAATATCTAAGCTACACATCCATACCGGTCCTATCCAATATCCCGTGCCGCAGTCCTAAAGGTCCCCTTGCAAAATATAAATTATTATTATCGATAAATTAATTTTACATTAAATATGTAAAATTATTTTTGAATTCCGAATACGGATATTTGTTCAGAATTATTAGTTACTAAAATGCTCTGTTCAAAGATCATCACGAAGAGCAAATCGAACCCGGGACTGCATCGATCGAAGTCGTACGGACCTCAATGAGAATCTCTCCACTATTTCTAAACCCGAATGAGACTGTTCTGGGATAACTAATTCGTCTTCTGCGAGCAAACGAATTTCGAAGATAACACGATACTTATCAATGTATCAATTTCAGTCTTGCTTGCTACTGTGAAGTGAAGAGGTTTCCCACCCCTCCAACCTCGTCTCAATCGCCAGTTGGTGCCAACCGCTTCAAAAAAGTCAGCAAATCATCCTCCCTGTGTTCTGTTAGTTCTCTAAGTTACCACTTTTCGTGCTCTGAGACGCGACCGTTAAATTCGGAAATCTCCGAGCGCTACAGCAGCCTTAATTAAAAACTACGAAAGAAATCTGGTTTAGCGTTAAAAATCAAGAAAGCGCCCAAATCTTATGCAGCCCGCAAAACAAAAGTGTCTTGCAGTGAAGTGTAAACGCCTAATCTCAAGGGGCTTAAAGTGGTGGATGAAAGATATTCGTTACGCATTGATTTTGATAGTTAACCGCCAGTTCTTAGAATTAAAAATCTAATATTCTAAAAAGCAAACTAATATTCGGATTCGAAAATATAATGTATCTAGAACTTCTTAAAGTAAAAAAGTCAAAGTATTATTATGGAGAAGATTCAAATGTACATCATTCCCCTTTAATATACGTAAACAAGATCTATAGATGAAAGCAAATATTAAAGATATTTCAAGAAAGATGTTTTGAGTTCTTTTAAAAATCATCTCCTCATATCTCCTCAAACATTTTCATCATAATAAGCTTCAAAATATCTTAATTTATAGTCCAATTTATTAAATCTATTCGATCTATCCAACGAAAAGACTCAGTATTCTCGTATTATCCTAAAAATTCAAACGCAATGTTCTTGATTGGCTCTATAAACTATAGAAACGAAGATGACGAATTTTCCGCGAAATATCTTCATTGGATTTCTGACCTTTTAAATAAAGCCATCCACTTTTTTTTCCTCTATTTGCACAAAATATCAATATTTACTCCGTTTCTAATATAAATACGATTCGTGAAATTGACAGGTAAGATACGAGCAGAGACTTTTTAAGTTCCATACATTCCGAGTTCGGCGCGGGAGGTGTTTGTAGGAGGTTTGCGATTTGTTCTCAAAGAAAGCGCTGGGAAATGTTTTTTTTATGAGTGTACAGATGCAGAAGAGGAAGTTTTAGGGAAGCCTTATCGCCTTCTAGAAATTTAAGTTTTCGGAAGTGGAATACTTCAGGAAGTGCCCTCAAAATTGTAAATGGGAAGTTTGTGAAGAACATTTGTGAGCTAGCTCAAAGTGGCGGTAGAACCTCAGCGCCCTATCACCGACTGTCTTATTTAAAATTTCCGGATCGGAAATTTAAGAACGATAGACTAAAGCGGAATGAATCTTTAAAGCTATCGAGCTGTTTGTTAGTTAAAAATCTATAAGTGAGAAATGAATAGTATATTGGTAGGAATTACATTTCATATTGTTACGCAAGATGGTCGTTGAATATGATTATTAATAATTTAAATGCTTAGAAAATACGTTAAAATAATAAAATATATAAAGTTCATAATATATATTATAAACATTAAAATGTACACCGTAAAATGCAGTTACTTTAATTGTTTTAAGAATAAAATAATTTTACGAATTCTTAGCTATACAAACACAATTCGGGGTCAAGTTTTTCTAACAACATCTCGCAATGAAAATATAAAATATGAAAATAATGTTCAATCATAGAATACCTAAAATATATGGATAAATTTCGGAGAAAAATTAATTCCTGTTAACCTCTCGCATTAGAAATCAAATTTTTATTAGTCCAATCAGAGGAGATATAATATATGGATCAAAGAATTGAACCATTATAAAAAGATCCAAATTTTGACCAACCAACACTTTGAGTATCTAATTTAACTATTCTCTAATTTAAACCGAGACTAATTAATAATTATATTGCTATTTTTCACTTTCTTTAACCAATAAATACGAATCACACATGAAAATCATTAACCTTTAAGTTATGTTAACCTTTCTTCAACTATGTTCGAACGAATTACGGTTCATAATTCTGAATAAAAAATTAATTGCTTTAAGCACATTATTGGCTATGTTCACTCACCCCCTATGGCGATACACGTGATCTCGACCGTTGATCCCTCATTGAAGGGGCCGATGGTGTGATGGTGCACGGACAATCCTTTGTCGTCCAGGATTGCGATAGATTCAGGTGGAACTGCGAAAATACATAAAGAAAATGATTCACAAAGAGAAAACAAGAATGCAAATATAGATGTTGTAGAATTATCATATTTTATAGGATAAAACGAAAGTAATTAGAAGTAAATATATCATATTTATTTAGATTAATCAATCAAAAATCAATTGTTTTGCTTATTTATCTATTTATTATATTTATTTAGATAAATCAATTTTAAACATCTACATAATTATATATTACATTCTAATTTCAAATTCAAGGCTCATTATTGCTTATTATACATAGAGGAATATGATTCCTCTGCGGAGATCTACTCTTATGTCTCCTTTTTCATCTGAAACATCCTTCTCGGAAGAAAATTTGTACAATCTGAAACTCTATTTCGTGGAAAAATCGACGTAGAAAAATCTCCAACAAGAGCGATCTCAAATTTCAAGAAGAGAAAGAAGATATCCTCATTTCGGAAAGACGAGACATTGCGGCGAATTTCAATTGTGAACACCGCCTTTTGTCTTCCAAAGTTTTAATCTGATGTCTTTATCACCAACTTCGAACTCATTTTCTATTACATTTGAGACGCAATTTGGAGAGAAACCATCGAGAATTTCTGCTTACACATTAATTGCTTATTTCTCTCAATCTTCAGTGTGTTACGAAACAGCGATCTTTTCTCAAAACTAAAACAGTGGTTCTGCTCTTGACTGTTCACTATTTAAACTGCTATAAATGATGTTGCCTATTGTGAGAGTTATTCATCAGATTCAATCGTATTCTGCAAACGTCTCGACATAGTGTTGATACCTCACTGCGTCTAGTACCTCTATAAGTCAATGCTAACGAAATTGAAATGTTAAAATCCTTTTGGAAAATTAATGAGAGCTTTCCCACAATATGGTAATTACTAGTTTACTAGAGATATGTACAATATTAGGTTTACTTTAGGGAATTTGTTTTCGCATTTACTACGCCACTATTTAGTTTTATTATTACCACGTTAAACGACATTTTAAGACAAATTAATTAACGATACTTCGAAATGAAATAAATTAATGAACAATTACAGAGCTATTATTATGTTTATCATAAGTTGTTTATTATTGCAATAATCGTTAAGCTCCAATAATTATACAATTACAATGAAAATAAAACATTACGATTTTAATAAAACTATAGCACCAAAAATATATATATTCTATACATTACAAAATATTTTATTCAAAAAATAATAAATTTTCACAAATATGTAATGATAGTAAAATGTATATACTCTTCACTTTCTCTTAAAATAAAATTTATTTTCGGGACCTCTATAAGATATTCATGGCTACCTTATCTATCCTAGGGACGAATTTTACTTAAAACGAATTGCGAAATCCTTACTCCACTCGTTATCAATAAGCTTACTCACTTAATTCGTATTTATTTACGTAATTTATATTTACTACAGCTTCTCATAAATCTCTAATGATTTTTGTGGAAAGGCTCCAAGATTTCTAAAAGTAGATTATTCAAATCCTTACAAAACGGTTTGTAAAGGAGAATTAACTGATGTTTGTTCTCTGTAACGTAATTATCTGCAATGATTCGACACAGGATTGATTCGTTAGATGCGAGAGCTGTGCATTCATCGCAATTGAGATACAGACGTGACGGTGGTATCTGATTGCCTCCGAAATGAATGGATAGATCGCAAATGACCTGATATCAGTCTCAGGTTTCGAAACTCGAATTAGTTTATCTTTGGAAATAGAATTTGCTTACTACGTCTCTAGAATCTGAGTGAATTCCAACGATTGAAAGATACGTTAACTGTGTCTGTTCAAATGATCAAAAATGAGTAAAAATACTCGTATCCTCTCTTAAAATCCGATTTGAACATTCCTGTTAATTTAAAGCGGCTTTTGGTATTAAATTTTAAAAAGAATTTTGCTCTTTTCCAATGACGTACTATGCGCATAGCAACAGCGTTAATATCTCCATGGAGCAGATCATCCAAACTCGATGACATGTCGACTAGACAACAAATCGGATCACTAAATTAAGCTACTCGTTTAGCACCAGTACATTTTATGTATTAATTCCACTAGAGAGGCATTTCATGTTTAACATGGACATTCAATTCAATTTCCAATAACTACGATATATTTTCTATTTAAAAAATGTACAATATTTATATTTTTTGACGATATTTCAGCAAAACTGCGCTTATTTACGACAAGACGAAAATATAAATTGTGTGAATCCACTTCATCACTTATCTATAAATTGTAGAGAATAATCCTGGATTAATGTTCAACCACATTCAATCCTTTTTACTTGTATGTTAAGTTTCCAAATACATAGAACTAGCATACAATAAAATGTAAGAACTATTAACATTATTCCTTCAACGTATTCCTTGTTTACAAGAGTTAAATAAAAGAAAAATAGGAATATGATTAGTTCTCGAAGCCAGGTACAACACTTTCAGAGTAGGTATACTAACTAATACATCACTAGGTTTAAATTATTTTAGTGGGAGTCCTGGGTTCGAGTCCCAGTCATTTAGTAATTTTCTCTTCAGTTTCACCTTTTTGGTTCAAATTGCAAAATTATCTCTGATATCACTTTCTGATAACCCTTATTATTACCTACTTATTAATTTTAAGCAATTAGCATCATTAGAAATCGATTTTAGATATATATTTAGCATTTAATAAACTAGCAAAATGAATCGGAATTTTCTTCGAATAGATTAATAGAGAATAGGGAACCCAATTACATTATGGATCCCAACTTATGAATACGCCAAAATATCCACTTCCACTCCCTCCGGAATCCATCTTTTTCGATCATTCAAACTCCGGAAAAAACAAAAGAAGAACTCATGGCTGTCGTTGGATTAGGACATGCCCTCGTTCTCCTGTTTCATTCATGTAAAGTGTCCTCCGCGAGTGAGTTTTCCAAAAGCGGCCGTTCGTCATCTCCGTCGCTACGGAAACAATTTTCCTCGGAAATAAACACCGCTCGTAAACATCGGAAACATTAAATATTTTCATTTGTGTCTCCGCCTACGGTCATAATCGCGTTAAGAGAGTGAATAAAACAGTCCTCTGGCGAATAAAAGAAACAAAATGGCGATTCCTTTCACTCCGCGAGTTCTTGAAAACGCTGTGACAAGTACTTTCGGCAATTGCTACGCTTTTGGAATTGTTCTGAGCTTTATTACGAATCTTTATTTTTAGTTCGACACTCGTATTACTTTCAGTAAGTAATTGGTGAAATTGCGTCCTTAAAAGATTCAATGTTTATGAATTCCATACAATATTACTGTACTTTGCTTAAGTACCTGATAAAATAAATTAAAAAGAAAAAGCGAGTGAATATATTTAAGTACTTCCCTAACAAGTACTTATATACACATACATTTGTATGCATATATATGTAATCTATCATAGTTAAATATTCTTCTAACTTTATATTCATTTCTCTTAATTGAATGGCATTTAATTTATACCAAACATCATAAAAGAAAACTGTACAGTAAAGAGAATGACAGAAGTGATACATATTGGCAAAGAGTATAAACAATAGTTTATTATACATCAATCATATGAAATAAATTTTTTAAATATTATTATATTGTCAGTGAAAACAGATAAATATCATATACATTGTTGAGAGCATTTCCCTTCAAAATTAACTATTGGCTAATTAAACACTATTTCAATTATAAATTCCGGGAAACACTCTAAATTAAAGTTCCACATTTATTTCCATCGATTTCTATGATCCTTTAATTCATTATTTTGATGCCACAATCTCTAATGATGATAATCATATTATTCACAGCGCTGAGGTTCTAAGAAATAACTATTGAAAAAATGTACACCTATAATAAATCAATCATAAATTATAGAAATGAATAAATTCCTAGAAGAGTAAATTTTATAAACAAAAGAAGTATCGTGGATTAGCGTTACATTCAAATCATAAACAGAACAGCTTCATTACGGAACATTATTTAGGTACCATTTAATTGATAAAAAAACTGTTTGTATTTATGCGTTACGAACTTAACATTTACGTATCAAATCAGAAGTAAAACAATTGAAAGTATCGCGTAGTATTTCGATCACTTTCACTTCCGAAAGAACTAGTAGGAAAAACATCGTGACGGAATAATACTGGCCAAACGAAGACGGATAATGGTGGACCCTGTCAGACGCAAGCAACAAATAAAAACACTCGAAATAAATGAGCGAAAATACTCGTCCTTGAATCCCCTTTCTAAAGATCGATAATTTCGGGATGAAGGCGACAGAGCGCTGTTCGATAAGAATGAACAAAAAATACTCCCGAAAAACACTTTCACGTCTAACTGTGAGAGAAACAAAACCTTAAAAAAACATTCTTTGTTCTACGATTACTTTTAATGATCAGAGAATGAAAAGAAAGAAACATTTTTGAACTTGATCCACAAATAGAATCTTCAAATATCGAAATTTTTAAATTCAAATTTAATTTCGTGTTATTTTACGCATAAAATTAACATACAATACGATACTTAGTCAAAATAACCAGTGAATCTCTATCAATAATTTCTAGCTATAATATTTACGAAAAGATCATACAATCTGCATTAGAAGAAGTAAAATATTACTATCATACTACGTAAAAAACTTAAACTTAAATTTTAATTTAAATAATTAAGAAATAATTTAATAAAATGTACATAAATTTAAATAAGTAAAATTACAAAATGAAATAGAAAGTAATGCATAAATTCATTCCTTTTTACACATATTGTATTTTACCCAGTGCAAACACCCCTAATATTTTGAGGTTTGTTAAATTCAGGAAAAAATATTTCATTAATGAAATGAGGTTGTAGTAACATAATTCATGACTCATGATAATTTATTGTATTTAAATTGTTCGTTTACTTAAGGGTGCGTTATATTATTAACCCATTTTTAGCAAACACTATTTTACTTCACGTAAATTTCAAACATATTATATTTATATATAAATATTACAATTTATACCTTCCTTATATAAGCCCTCCTACTCTTTAAAGACGTTTATTATCATTATTATTAATAAATACCCTTATTATTATAAATAATAAAGTATTATACCACTTAGTAAAGACATTTATAACTATTATAATTACTTCTTGTGCATCAAAATTAAGGGGAAAAACGGGGTGGTTTTACTCGATAAAATACGGTAATTTTCAGATCATCCTTTACCGTTCTCCACAATATATACGCCTCAGTAGAAAACCAATTTCAACAGCAACATCTCCTAGCAATACGATAAACAAATATCATCTTTCTACCTACCATTACCGATATTTCGTCTAATAAACTCGTACGTATGTATCTACGTAAATTGACTTTGGAGTACGTAAAAAAGCAATCATCAAACGATAAGACCCCTTAAAAATTCCGAACCCCCAAAAAACTATGGAGCATCCTCGACCTATAAATCTCTCCTTTACGCTCCGTATGATTTCCCAATCATAGAAATCTTTCAAACCGATATATACGTGCATTTTTAAATGCGGTTGCGTGGGAGAGCGGATCGCTTAAAATGGCTTAAAGGATCGACGGGAGGTCACGTTTTGTGCAAACATCAACTTATAGGCATTCGTCTGGATCGGAAAGCAGCGATAAAAAAAGGGAACCACAGGTGAATGCAGAGCCCCTGCTTACGTATTCTGGCCGAGTTTTCGGTTAGGGAATTGCATGAATAAACAGCGTACAATCGGGAAGAATTCAGATTATAAAGTGCCTTTTCCGGTGTCTATTTAACCTCTACCGAACGAAAAAGGTTATTCTGGGGACTGTTGTTTAAAATTTAATTATTGTCGATGCTTTTTTTTCGTTTTTTATTTGATGAAAATACCGCGCGTTGTTTACTTTTAACCTTTTACATATTTCTGCGGTAATCAAATACGTATATTGTTACGTTGCCCGGCGACAGAAAATACTACAAAATTCGTACTGTAGCCTTATACAATCACCTCTCATCCTTAAATATTATTTACATACTTACATTTAAAAAATAAAAACCAGTTGTAAAATTATAAGACAAAAAATACGTCTTTGACCGCGAATAATATTACGTTAAAAATCTTTGAATTTTTTATCATAATTATAGAATATAGTAAATATAGTATGTAATTCAGTAAATTTAGTTAAGGATTAAAAATTTAGACTAAGTGTACACTTACTTATATTCTATCCCTCTAATACTACACTTTTTAAGCACAAAATAAATTACAAAGTGCTTTGAATATAGCACTTTTTGAATAAAAAATTATTATGTAAGGACATTAAATTCTGAAAGCACCATAACTTATAGTTTAATCTAAGGTAGAAGAGAATCGCAAATGCAAAATTTTTCAAATGGGAGAAATTTTTAACAAAATTTTATGTACGGAACATGGTGCATCATTCGAACAAATATTTAGAAGATGGTATTTTCTCATCTGAGTTTCTAATAATTTGAAAGCACATCGCTGTAGGTCAAATTAAAAAAAGAAACTAAAGCAAACTAACACAAAGCCTCGTTTAATAATCATAAAAATGTTCCGCACGAACTATAGGATTGAAGAATGAACAACACTACCTTGATACTGCACGTTCAAACACTAAACAAAACGAAAGATACAAGGACGGAACTGAATTAAAAGATTTGTATGAATAATGAGTTACGTACGCAAATTACTAACAGTTGAACCTAGATTAATATCATTGTTGTTACTATGGATAGTGAATGATGTAAAGATAAATTTACGAATAAGAAGGGCGAATTTATACAGTTTTTTCCAAACAAGGGTTGCAACTAAATTGATTGGAATATGCTTCCCCGAAGAGATCTCCACAAATCCTAACTTAATTAAACATGGAATTAAGAAAAAATTTGCCAAGAAATGCCATGATAGTATTCAGTACTTAACAACAGTGGGTAATATTGTATTTTAATATTTTATAGCAATGATTTTTCTTAAAAATATATGATAATATCGACTCTAGAAAGTAATAGAATATATTCAAGCAAAATCCAAGAAACTCTCGATGATCAAACGTAAATATTACGTAAGCGATACCGATAAACCTATACATCGATAGTAAACACATTTCCTTACATCGCATCCCATAAAAAATCGCTTCTCGAAGGATGGGCGAAAGTAATTGAACTCGTTGGGGTATTAAGAAGCGAAACGATGAATTGGAAAGAGCACGTGACGCTAGCACCTCTCGAGGCCCAATAACGAGGATAATTGGACGTTTCAATACGAGCGCATCGCGTTAGTCTTTTTTTCCGATCCGATATCAGACGGATTCCGAATTCGTAAGCAGGCGGCGTCTTCCCTTCGCGCACCTGCTGTTCCATTGTCATTCCCGAAGGCCTTTGCGAATGGCGTCGTTTCAAAACACCGCCTCCTACGTTTCAAATGAATCGTATGCCAAACTGTTTCTATTTCTTGTCATTAGAGCCGTTGCGCTGCTCGTAAAATTTAATAGAAGTTAAATAACTCGCTTATGGCCCAATTAGGGCGAGGGATGCATGCGCTGAATGCAGGCGCCTGAATTTCCGGAATTGGATACGACGTACGATTACGATTCGTTTTTGTTTTACCGCTAAAGACTGGAATAATTTACGTTCGGGTTGCTAAGGAACCCTTCCCAAAAATACATAGGGATTTTATAAAAACATTACGTAAACATATAAAGGACGCGTGAGCTTTCTGTTCACGGGAACAGGTGGATTAAAGGATTGGCTAGTAGAGGGTGAGGTAGGCTTTTATTCCAGGGTCCAAAAAGGTACCCGTGAAAGCCTGCTAGGAACCCTAAAAAAATTTATTTCATGGAGAATGGATAAGTTCATACGCTTTTCTATGGTTGTACGTGGAATTTCAGAATGTTTATAAAGATTAAATATCTTAGAATTTTAATGGGACATGGTTATTCATTTATTCTTGGTTGTAATTATAAAACGATTATTATGCGTCAATGTACGTAAATCGAACTCTTAACAAAAAGACTTATAATTATTTAGATGACCAATAATATGAGTTTGGATAAATTCACAGGAAAAGATTGTCTTAAATTTGTCAGAAAATAAGGCTATTGCATAACAAACTGAAGGAAAAATCGTGGAGGCGAATTTCATACGGTTTTCTTCGTAGACATTAAACTTTCAGATCAGACTAAACTATTTCCTAAATCGAATGAATTTTTAAGCAAAAATCACCCTTATCTTGGATAGTTCAAAGAACAGAAGATATCAACAACTATTTTGAATGGGGAAGATAAGAATTCACTAATTCACGTAAAAAACGGATCAATAAGTATCCGGAAAGGTAATTGAAGCAATTTTATAATTTTCTCTACCGCCAAAAATGTCCTCGCTAAATTAGATAAATAAGAGTAAAATTAACGAATCTCAATTTCTGAGGTTAATTCTTTTTGAGAAAAACAAAGATATTAAATACAGAAATATTCACCTGAACCTTATCTAAAGCTCTAAAAGATACGTATACGATATAATATATAATAATATAGTATAAAATTTCTGATTTTATTTAAATGAGATTGTAGCTTGCAACTATGACTTCTTGGAACTTATAAACACTCCATAGCAACATATTTTACAGGAATTCCATCACTCCACCAAGTAGGTTTCAGTGATGCAAATGAACGAAATAGATTATAGAAAATAGGGATGAGTGATGCAAGTCTACTACGACAACAGCCCAAATCGATTTTATAATTCGCACAGCAAAAGTGCCTTAAAAAGAATTCTTCCTTAATATCCCTCACTTTCGACCATTACAATGTAAACCTCCGAATAAAAGGTATCGGACGTTGTCATCCAACGATTCCGAGTTAAAAAATAAACAAAACTGGTGTTGATTCGACACGAAAAGTTTTCCTTGTTTCGATTGTTTCACTGAGTGTCATACTCTTTTTAGAAGTGAAAGGCGAGTTAATCCTCGCTCTGAAACAGTTAATATGAGATTAATAATAGAATATGCGATAGTAGAATTACCCCAAAGGTACCCCAAAAACAACTAACATCCTAACGCAAGGAAATGCAGGAAAATATTTTAAGGATGTCTAAAGTTTATTAATGTACCAATCAACGATGATATATTTTCAAAGAGTGCGCGAGATTTTAATCTTTATAAGTCAACCATTTTCCTCATTAATGAAACTTTAATAAAAACCATGTATTAACTTATATTAAAAACAATTCAATAACAGAAACTAAGAATTTAACTATAATTTTTAAAAGTATCGTGAATTTAACAGAATTAAAATCATACTTTTCTATTCATTAATTTACATTTTAATTATATATAAATCATTTAAATTATACGTAATTAATATAAAATAAAAAATAATTATTATAAGCTAAATAATAAATCATTCCTTTCAACTGGGCTGACTTTCCTTCATCGAAAAAAAAATTACAAACCCAAATTTTACTCCTTCGTAATGCAACATTCATGTATTTCTCTGTTCAACATGACGTCATATTTAGATTAAAACATAACCTTAAATGATTAACACTTTCCAAAAAAATACTCCCTTTTCCATAGAACCCATACTCAACGTCGGAATATAGTAAGTCAACAAACAAACTAAGAAAAAATACGTAAAAAATAAAAAAAAGAATCCTTTACCTCAAGAACGAATCCACGAGCGCATCCGAGAACCCAAATCGAAAAACTTAAGCTCTTTTCCGCGAATAAAAAGGTCGTTTTTCAGAAAGGAACTTGAAAACCACTTTTTTTCGCTTGGAAATTGAAATAAAAGGTCCGTGGTGATATGAACTCTTCTTTTGTATTCAAATGAACGTTCTAAGGTCCGCGGATTAAATCCATCTCAATTCCTTCTCGCTTTACGAAACCCTCTCTTATCTACCCTCGCATTCGTCTTCTCCGACTCTTATTTAACTAATTAGCCCGCGGCAGATAAATTCTTGTCTCGCGCCCCCATTAATCTTTGATCCAGCACCGCCGTTATTAGATGCAGATGCTATTCTCTCCCCCCTTAACAACGGGCCCGGAAAATTGTTTATAGACAATGGAAACAGTTCCTTCGTGGAATCGAAATCCGCCCGTTATGTGCGCTACTGAATTTACGAGTGACAGAGAAATAGTAACAGGATTAAGGATAGACGAAAATAACTTTACGCCATAAGTTTCTGCGAATTGATCACAAAGGTTAAACGGAGGTAAAAATAAAGTCGTTACCGGGATTCGAACCCAGGTCCTTCACTTTCCACTCACAAGGACGGATCTAAATAATATTATATTGAAATTCACGTAGCATGATGGTGAAGTTGTGAGCATATCATACGAAAATAATCTTATAAGTGGAGAGTGTTGGGCCTGGGTTCGAGTCCCTGTCATTTGAATAGTCTAGCTTACGTTTTGACTTTTAGAATAGCAGTAGTGAGTAAATGGGGATTGAATACTCTTTAGACTAATAATAGACTCTTGAATATGAGTAAACTCTAATATTAAACAATACTTCAGGGTTCAAGTACCTCTTTATAATTTACAATTTTACAAGTGTAAGAACATAAACTATATCCTCATTTATATATTACATCGCTTCTATATCGACGTTCGTAAAATTTTAACAGAAAATTAGATGTGTATAGAATCCTCTACAGTTGTTTTCGTAACATTCTCGTAAGGTACATTTTGTCTTTAAATATTTCCACATCATCACCTTCTTAAACTTTGATCAGAATCATGTTCGATTAAATTTAAAAAAATTGGTAATCATTAAACCAAAGCGAAATTTTTACCTCAAATATTACCATTCATCGTAAAATTTATCCAATTTATCTCATTTCTAAAATACTCATATTATTATCCTTTTGAAGATTCCTTATGCAAATTAATCTGGGAACGCCCTGAATGAAATGAAACGTCCAGATATGTTTCCCGCAAATCCATTCCCCTCACCATATTGAAGGAGATTCGGTAATCGAATATCCCCGGAGGCGTTATATTAAAGTTTCTTCTTTCCTCAACTGGAAAACCACTTTCGTATTCAAACACCTTTTTGTTTGAATCACTGCCCACGTCCTTTGACTTATTTGCCCTTCTTACGGGTGAACTAACACATAATATTGGCATGGGAAAAATCCGACGAATATGATTCGTGGAAAGCCGCGTTTCGGAATCTGAATTATGCTCACATTTCTTCTTCCTTGTATTTTCAACTCGGAAAAGAGAATCGGATAAATTTGTCGCTCTCATAATACGTAAACCTTAGGAAATAACATAATATAAACATTAGAGTGTGAGCTAGGTAGAATACTATAGAATGAAACTTTATTATAAATTTAGTAAATTATGTAATACGTAAATTTTAAGAAATAAAATGATATAAACATTAAATTATGAGCTATTTTGAATACTAGAGAATGGAACTTCATACAGTTAAACTGCATAAGGTTAGTACTGCAATCTTCCTCACGTATTTGTTTAAAACTTAATGCAAGAGAATCAAAAAGAAATGCTCCAAAATAATCTATTCTTATTTCTGTTAAAAAGAAATGTTTGTTTTAAGTCTATAACTATGATTACGTAGTGTTTATGGTGTAAACATATACAGGGTACTTAAATGGCTGATTATAAAGATCGTTCTTAATAAAACTGTAGTCAAATACGAAACATATATATTTAAATATTAGGATTCAAGAAATTTGGTCTAATTTTCGTGTCATATATTCTTATTGAATATTTAAACCTGTCGAAGTATCTGACGGTATTGTATAATAAATAAACGATTTTCTTCTATATTATTATTTGTCCGGGCTTAAAGTCATATTTGAATGAAAATTTAGCGTAAAATATCGAAGTTTGTTTCTGAACTTTATATAACATTCAAGTTTCTCCAAAAGAAACAACTATTTTTCGATATTTTATTCAAAACTTTTACCATTATCTATTAAAACCTTTCAAAATCAGTTTCAAAAGTGATTGAAGGTCTAAGCGAGGTCTTACGAGGTTAAAGTTCGTATTTGAACTAAAATTTATCGTAAATTACGAAGTCATTTTAAAAATTCTTAAACAAACTTTATATTAACTCCAATGGAAACAACCATTTCACAATACTTTACTCAAAACTTTAAACATTACCCATCAAAACCTTTCAAAATCAGTCTCCATAGAAATCCAGAAAATAATCAAACAAACAAAACCATGCCAACCATGTACAAATTAGTCCAACCACTACCTGTGGTCAACCCTTTGAGCCTATACACTTTAAAACTTTACTTTGATTCGCTTACATTATGGATGTCCATCGAACGTCCATCAAGTTTCAAATAAATGACAGGAATAAAAGCTCCGTTGAGTGAGGGCGGAGCACATGCGGGGGCAGCATTTGCTACTCTGGGCACGAATCCACTTTAAGAAAAAGTTTCCAAAGCAGTTGCCGTCGTCTTCATATTGATAAACCATTCGTCCTTCGTTGAATTCTTTTTTCCCTATATCTTTGAGGAGGAATGCCCTTAACACATCCACAGACCTTCCGAATCGATTCGAGCGAATTTCGGATTCCGATTGGACGAAGAAATGATGATATTTGGCGGAGAAGAAAGAAATTGCACTTTTCGGGAAAACTAATCGTAAATTCATTAAAAACGAAGCTTACGTGTGAAAGAAAGATAAGTCCAACTTGACGGAGAAGGATGATATAGTACAATTGTAAAAGTTTACACCGAATAAATCGACGATAATACAAAAGTATGAAATATCTTTCATTCTAGCTTTCCACGTTAGTAAGGCCTCATCTCAGAAATACATCGAGAATATATATTAATATGTCCAATATCCGAAATATGCAAATAAAAGCAATTAGTGTTGTTAATAAAGAAAAAGCAAACATTACAAAAATGATGTGAAAAGTGCGTTAATTATACTTAAAAGTTAATAGAAGGAATAAGAAGCTAGATTCCAGTTTTACGATAGAATTAGAAAAATTACGCTAGAAGAAGATGTGGTTTCACGAAATCAATAAAACACTAAGAAAATCTGTAAGTATTGTTAAAAAAGTTACGATAAAAAGTAAACATTACATTAATGGTCTAAAGTGTAGGTTGGAAAGCCTTAAATATAACAGATTAGGAACTAGATCACAAAAAAATACGTAAAGCACATCAGTGGAAGATAAGACATAATACAACCCGGTAATAGCTTTCAATTACAAAATTATCGTAAAATAAAATTAATAGATACAATGACTTGTCGATTTAAGAATCCATTAATTCCATAAAGCCAACTACAATATAGCAAAATTATAGATGTGCAATGTTGATTCTTAAATTATAAATTAGTGAATTGCTATTATTAATATTTGATTGTAAATGCTATTATTAACATTATTATTATTTAATTGGACGAGAAGTGGGATATTTCTGTTAATTCTACATTTAGAATTTAGTTCCATTGTTGTTGGCAAGTGTAGTTCTGTGTAATGATGTCGCCACCAGTCCTAGAGACTAACAACGACAATACTGTAAACAAACAAATGAACATAAAAAATATAAAGCGTAAAGAATAGTAAAGTAAAAACCCTATAGTTTCTAACTCAGCCATAAAGCCCAGTCTGCTTTTATGTATTTACGCCGAGGTAGATCGCGTTTGTTTCACTTTTAATCCTTTCGCATTCCTTACGCCCTTCTTCTGGAAATACGCTTTCTTGTTTTCGAGATTGGGAAAGAAATATGATGGACTTTGGAAGACGCGGCGAAGTGGCCGAATTAAACGGATTCTAGCCACGTATCGCTCAGAAAGAATACAGAATCGAAATTCAGCCACTGACACTAGCTCCATCTGGAAGCAGTTTGCATAATTCGGTGATTTCCGCACGAGATCTCTGAATAATTCCGAGACGAAAGGAGAAAACGAATTTATTTCGGTTCGAAATGAAAGAAGAGATTAAGAAAACTGATTTGGGAACCTGATGGAGGGCACGTTGACATTCTAAAGACTCTCCGATCGAGAGAATGGAATTATTGGCCAAAAAAAAGAAGGCGATTCACTTAGTCCAAATAATAATGAAATGGGTGAATACAAACTAATGAATAACAAGTACGAAACATTTCCACCGGAATGGAGTGGATAAATTCATTGTTGCAGGAATATAAATTACATTTATTTCTATTTATTGAATTACTTTATATACGTAGACATATTTTACTTCTATTGCGGCAATTACGGATAAGTTCCACTAAATATCGCAATAAGTAGACACATATCTAAACAAATTCAATTTGCCAAATTTTAACTAAATCGATACATTAAAAATATAAATACATTATAAATATAAATTGTAAAATATTGACATAAAATAAAATTATATAATATAAATAATTTAAGCTCCACCAATTTTTCTCTTTATTTTGGGCGAAATTTATCTAAAAATACCAAATTTAAAATTAGCTCCCTAAACATTAAAACAATGACATACAAATTTAGAAATCCTATCCACTAGGACTCGAACCTCAGACCCATGGATACGAAAGCTATCTACTAGTATGCTAACTCTTACATAGCCCACGGAGAACATAAGAAGTCTAAAAAAGCGAACATAAGCATCAATATATTCAGACAAACACGATTTCTATGCATTAACGAGAGCTATAATCAAGTAAATCTCAAGAATAACCCAGAACTTATAGTAACATGGATACCCTTCCCTTAATAGAAGAAATGATTTTACAACATTGGAATAGATTTTTTCAAGACCTTAATACACAGAAAACTCGATATTCAACAATAGTTCTACGGAAAAAGATGTAGTTTAGTACACTCCATCTTCAATATAATAAAAGTTTCTACGTACTCATTTATAACTGTAATTTTGTTTAATATTAATAACCCTTTTCAATAGAATTCCTTCATAGCAATAGCATTTCACCCTACTCTTCATCTTTGCTAGCGTTTAAAACAGATTTATATATCACTTGATTAACAATACGTAATACTAGACATTCTAAATGGAGCAGAACTACACGCTACCCAAAACAACCAAAAACTTTCGCACAGGAAATTAATCTACGCAGAATAAAACAATCGATACTCACGTAGCACGGTGAGATTGACTTTGGTGTTCCTTGTGGGGGATTTCTTGAAGTCCACTCGGCATCTGTAAACACCCCCATCGCCATCTCGAACGCTCTCCACCGTCAGTTTGGCTGGTTCGTCTGTGAACCGGAAGTACGCACGTCCGCCCAGGGTCTGCTCGTCTGCCCAGTGACGCGCCTGGTCGAACGACTTCCCTCTCGAATCGAAGCTGTTAAAGGTTGAAAGATCGATTTAACCTCCGTTTACTGAGTATCAATAGCAAATCTATGCACAAAGTTATACGACAGAATTATATCGAGCGAAATAACTCAGTGCGAGTTAAATTAAAGAGAAATGAGAAATAAAAACATGACTGGGACTCGAACCCAGGCCCAGGCAATGATCTTTAGCAAATTGTTAAGGTTTTTTAAGCTGAACAGTGTCAACTCTATTTCTACCAGGTTCAGCAGAAGTTAAAGTTGCTACATGACTGGGGCTCGAACCCAGGTCTAGGAGTATAGAGAAGGATCTGGGTTCGAGTCTCAGTCATGTGGCATTTTTTTGCTTATATTTAAACTAGTTGAAACAGAGATCATTTCTCTTTAGCTAAAAAGGACCTTAACAAACAAAAATAGATGTGGTATGGTCTATTGACTAGTATACCAGCCCAAAAGTGTGGGTCCTGCGTTCAAGTCCTAGGGAAAATTCTTTTATTTCACTTCAGTTAAATACTGTATTAAAATATTATAATTTATGCCGGAGAAAAAAACCTAAGCATTGCTATTTTAACTAAAATCTGAATATAATATTTTTATACGATACTCAATCAAATGTTAACATTAAATCGCGTAAACTTGTCACGATTGACAAACAATAGTATTCCATTACAAACGATTGAATTCATCGTGAATATCTAGCGCTTGATATTTGGATTTCATAGATTTCGCTACGTATTCGATACGCTCGTTCCATTTTCGGCTTCAGAGGCACTATTGCTGTTGATTCCTATTAATGCCGCAATAGCATTGCCTTCTATCGGGCAATTAACTCCAGCACTGCGTCCTTTTAATCTGCAGATAGTCCACGAACTGTTTTGGGCAGCGCACTTGTATTTTTTTTCCGTAGGACTTTTACAATCGATCTTTAAAACAAAGCGTTATGGAGAGACAAACAGATCGATGCTGCAGTGAAAAGGGGTGTTTAAGACTTTTTATTTTATGGTCGGTGGATTGAAAATAAAGGAGAATGATTGCAGGAATAGAGGCGAAATATTACGCAGTATCTGCAAACATCAACCATCTAGTTTGAGCCAATCAATCGAGTTTCCAAGAATAGTCAGCTACTAAATGCAGAAATATTGTACTTCTATTTCTGTAATTTAGGATAAGTTTAACTGAAAGCTGCCTCAAATAGCGAATTTAAAGGACTTTTTATAGATTAGATGAGTGGAATTTTACACCTGAGGTAGACTTAATACAAACAATATCGTTGCTACGTGACGAACGGAATTATATTCACGTCAAAGTTCCCAATCAAATACAAACAACTATAAAAAAATATCGATACACATTTTAAGTACTAAAATACATCTTTATGGTTGAAACTAACCTGTAGATAGGCGTGATGGCTCCTTCCTTGTACCAGATGACCAAGTAGACTTTGTCACCGGGCATCGGTGGGGATATATCGCAGGGGAGTTTGGCTACACCGCCGGCCACTGCAGAAGTTTCCGATACCATCACTGGAAAGATCAAGAGGTGATATAAAATAGCGTTCGGGTTATACAGCTTATAAATTAAAACGTCCTTCTGTACAATTTATGACAAAAGGATAGCTCCTTCCTTCTACATTTCGTTTAGTACTGTTTCGAAAAACATACCAAATTACATAAAGTTACAAATTTTTCGTTAACCAGGTTAAACATAACTATAAAATAGATATATAACTGAAACTCGAACCCAGGTCCCTACTTCCCTGGAAAGTGCACTACCCACTATAACACCATTCAGTTTCAACTCTACTTAGTTATGATAAGGGGGACCTAATGACGAGGCGTAACTATTTTATTTACTTATGTTGCAATTTAAAAAAAAGGAGTCAACGATTTTTGAATTTGAATTGGTTACCAAGAGGGTTCATAAAATCATACATAAATAACTAAAGAATAAAAATCATAAATAGTATAAATAAATATAAATCATCTCTTCTAAATATTTCTGTCGTTCCCAGGGCAGTTCAAGTAAAAGAAATATTCTCAGGGCCTACTAATTTAAAATGTTTCGATTTACTTTCAAAATAGACAAAATAATATAAAGATTAAAAATTGTAAAAATGAAAGTAAATTATTAAATTCCCTATACTAAAAATTGAAAGTATTTTCGCTAAAACGATTGCCTGTGGATGAATTTAATTCAGACTTGCGATTGTAAAGAAATTTCACTGACAATAAACGCTTATTAACCTATGACAAGATCGATATAAAATTTGAAAGGTTATTAAAAATAACCCAAAGGCCACGGCAATCAAAATTTCTGGTTCAAACTCCTAAAATTAACAGCCCGAATATAACGAGAAAATAAATTCACATAAGCGCGTGGAAAGGGATACCTCTTAATTCTCTTCCCTAGTTCTTCCTGCTCAAAGTCAATTTCCAGGAAATAAAAGATTACGAATGTCAATTACGAATGATTTACGGAGCCCTCAGGCGATAAAACCAATTAAGACAGGTTCGCTAAATCATAAATGAGAAAGGATATCCGTCGAGACTTCTCAATTGATTCCGAGCGAAAAATATTCACTCTTGAACTATTCTCCGAGAAGACGATGCGAACCGAATTCCGAGAAAGAAAACTTGTGACGATTTCGTAAGTTCTCGGGAAAGCAGTTTCGGGAAAGCAGTTCCGGGAAATTCGACTTTTTAACTGAAAACCTATCGACGGTAGATACACCTAAATCAAAACCTAACAATTACAAAGGGAAAGATGGTTTTTCATTACTAAAACATTAGAGAGAATCGTAACTAAAAACACGCTAATTGCAACCGTTAATTTAAACTAAGGTTTTAAACAAATAAATGCGTTTCTAGAAGCGCATTCAATTAAATTCTTTGACACCAAAACTGAAGCCGTATGAAAACGTAATAGGCAGTTTTGTATCTCCAATTTACCTTTATTACTCATTTATTTTACGTATCCATAATCAACATTCATTTAAAGCACAATTACAGTTTGATACTGAACAAAGTACGATACACAGCGCGTCGTTTTTGACACAGCTTTTTTAATTCGTTAACTATTTCGAAACGTAATTTTGCAAAGCGTTGGATGGAAATTGGCTGAATTTATATTCTTCCTGAAATAATAGGAGAGTATTAACAAAACACGTGGGGCCCATCGCACAGAGCGATATGGCCACGTAAATGAAGGAATAAATAGAATTGGATAGTTAGCTTAATTTTCAAGCAGATTGTGCTCTATTTGCGACAATAGATGCACCGACGAATAGCACTTCATTAAAACCTGTTGATTTATCACCTTTCCAAAGCAAACACAAGCCGATCGAAGCCTGATTTCGAAAAACGAAAATTAGTTGCAGCGTATCGCTTTTGCGAGCTGACACACTTTGATTATTTAAAATATCATTCGCAAATATATCGTTTACAAATGTTCATAATAAAATTCAGTTTATCAAATTAATATAAAAAAACGATTATATTTACATGTATTATGTGGAAATTCTTTACGTTGGGATAGTTAAGGTAATGACTTATTTTACGTTAGTATACATGTATCATCATAAACCTGGGTTCAAATCCCGCTCATTATGCTATTCTTACTTCTTTCTACCTCTATTATTCAATCTCCTTAAGGTACTAGTATAATTCTGAGGATATTTAAAAAGTTAAAACCTAACAAATGAATAAAATTCATATTGAATGATGTAATAATAATTTTAGCTTCGATCCATTTATCTTTACATTTATTTGTTTTACTTTATATTTGATATAATATATTTCGATATTAAATTTTTGTCCTTAAATATTCTTAAGAAAATGATCCCCCAACCTTAAAGTATATATCGTTAATAGTTTCTTCCTGGTTATTGTATTTAATTATTAAACCTTTCGAAAGCTTCCCTATTCTTATATGTAGTTCCCGTTTAAAATAAAGCGATTTTTCGTTAAAAGAACGTACCGTAAAAGATAAACGGAATATCGTGAATTATAAATCCTTAAAATATATTTACAAAAGTAAAGAACTGAAATTGATAAAATCCATGAATTAAGACTACATAAAATGTGAGTATTTGAAGGTCGTGAAGAACTTTTTATATAAGATAAATTTTTGTTTCGAAATTCTTTCATATAAAACAAAGGAATATATCAGTTTTACAAATGTATGAGGCATTCATCCTATCCTTGCATTCATATTTTCATATTTTATATTTTCTTGGAGTATTTAATATGATAATATGATTGAAGGTAAACTGATTTTTGATATTTTTATTATTTTTACGAAACGCATCTCCTGTTCTCAGAATCTTTTGTTCAAATAGGACTTTACCTTACGATGCTTAAATACGTGTATTTCTCTTTTCGTATTCTAAATAAGATATTCCTTTGTATTGGTACACGGACCTCATTTAATAGCAACGATGCGTTCGCAAATTCTTATATTATTCGAAAGAGGTATTAAAATCGTCCTGAAGCCATTATACGAAATAAAGTCTTAAAAAAAAGAAATTTTTCTGCTACAATTTCGAATGAAAGCACTCGACGGGCACGTGTAAATGACAAGGATGAAGTATTAAAGTAACGGCTCGGAATTTCGATGCGTTTTTGGTATGTAAAAGAGATTAATAAATTAAATAAATTACGAGCTATTAAAACGTAGAAAAACGTAGAAGAGGAAATTTTCCCGACTAAGGATGTATGATTTCGTATATATGTTTAATCAAACGCATTTCAGTATATACATCTGTTTGATATAAACGAAGTATTACTTTCATCATACATTTTTATTTATTTTGATGTAAACTTATATTTGTACTAAATTTATTATTTCCTTATGTATAACGAACTGATATATGAGTAAAATAATTATATACATAAATGACGTACGTGTGAACATAACAGTTGTTTAAAATTTGAATAAAACCTTCTGATATCGAACGTACTAAGCATCTCAAAGTCTGAAATGACGCATTATCGTAATTTCCGATACATCACATCCACGATAGTCTTTTTATCTACTCGCCTAATCAACGTATTCAATTCCAAACTCAAATTATAAACACCAATTCTTCAGAACCTTAAAATCGACACCAAACGATACATCATCATCAACAACTGCATACGCGATTAAAACCTGCGGGAAAATTCAACAATAAAAGCGGAAATGACGTGACGTAAAGTCGCTAACGTTGAATGAAGTCGTGTGATTCATTCCTGACAATCCGTCTAAACTATAAACGAACAAATGAGCTATTCATTTCATTGTCTCTTGGACACGCGAGCATGGTTTTTTTTTGCACGAAACGAGAGCGGGGGTTGGAGAAGAGAATGACATACGCAAATTGTTCAAATACAATTTAATGAGGAGTCGCGAAAAATAATTCTGCGCAACAACCCGTATTTTACCGCCTAAAAGTGACGGGAATTTGTAATTAAATCTGTTTGCGTCGCAACGCGCTAATTTATCAGATTTATCATGCGCCAAAAACCTGATGCGTTTATATGAATTCGCTCGGCGCGCGCTATAAATAGCTGAGGGCTATTTTATCAGGTCAAACCGCGATACGTGTACTAATAATTTGTCTTTGAATTTGTATTTTCGTAGCAAAAGGAAGCTGAGGCCCATATTGTTAACTCATGTTCCTGTCATCTACTTTTTTTCTCTCTCTGCTGGAAAACTAAATCGCGAACTGCAGTTAATAATTTACGGTTAATTCATTTAATGCGCTAAAAATGTCATATTGATGTTCACATTGTTATAGTTGACCAAAGTCATTTAGTTCTAAATATCCCCATTTTTAAAATGATTTACTGCATTACTTAAAGCAAGAGATAGCATATCTCTAACCACGGGAAAACTTCATCTCCAAAAATCGGTGTTAAAAGTATTAGTAGATACTTTAAATCCATTCTTTGAGATCAATAATAATAATAAAGATAAAAATTTTCTTAAATTTAAAAATTAGGATGAAGCATGAAACTTATGACAAAATTTCATTACGAATAAATTACGTAAAAAAATTACGTAAATGCTGATAAATTATAACTAATAGACATTCCAATAAATTTTATACACTCGAATATAATTGAATAATACAACTTGAATACATTTGAATAAAAATAATTTCAATTAAATTAAATAATATGCCCTAAATAATAGTAACATTGGTATTTAGTAGAAATCTTGTTCGACTGAAAAAACACTCGATAAATAACAACATAAAAGAGAATTATCTAAAGCATAAAGTATACACGTTAAATATAATGCTACGACAATATTTTACTGTAATTAATTCGTATTGATCCACATGTTCCATTAAAGTACATGATAAATAAAATACTGAGACTGTATTTTACTGCCATTAATTCGTATTGGTCCATGTGTTTTCCATTACTAGCATCCCAACTCTTACTTGTGTTCCCTCTAAGAATCTGCTACTTACACCCACTATTTCTGTGTTCGTTGAGTGCGAATGAAGAAGCAATGAGAAAGGCATGTTGGAGGAAGTGTATCGTGGAAGCGGGAAAACAAGAGGTCATTCTGGAATTCGTCCAAGGAGATGATCGCCTGAAGTGCTTAAGGACATTCGTAGAAGACTCTTACAGAACTATAGGGACTGTCGCCTTAATTGTAATACAGAACATAGAAGACACAGATTACGTCTTATCCCGAAATCCACGAAGCAGTTGAAATAAAAACGACTTTCTCTTTTAGTGAAGTAACACGGTTTTAAGAGACGTGATACTATATTTTATTATTAAAGAAGGAATACTATGTAACTATCCATAATAAAGAAGAAATACGAGAGAAAATCTTTGAAGAAGCGTTTAAAATGCGTTATAATTGCAATTGATATAATCATTTTATTCGAATTTATTTCTAATTGTTCATTGTTCTATTATTTTCTCTTATTAGATTCTCCGTAAGAAAAACAAGTATTTTGAGGTAAAAATATTTCTCATAGGGTTCCATAAGTCTGTTTTCAAATCCTATTAATTTTATATCTTTCCTTCTTAATTTCGTATCTCTCTTTTGATTATTTGAAAAATTTCGATAGTCGTAAACATTAATTAATTTATGTAATTCAATATAAATTTCTATGTTAATAGTTAAAGTAATCAATCAAAATTTAAAATAAGTACTCTTTAAGAGCATCTATCGTTAAAACAATTGAATAAATAATTCGAGAAAATAAAACATCTATATTTCCATATAAACACTAAAATCTATCTAATCTAAAAAACAATGATAACCAACAATCCAATCCATCACATCAAAGATTAAACCAACTCTATAATAATAATAGTAATAAGTCCAAAAATCAAAAATCACACTCTAAAAAACTTTTATTTACGTCAAACTTCCTTAGCGCCATTTGATTCCCCTTAAGCCAACAATCGTTCCGGGAATCAAACAAAATGGCGCGATGTTTACTAATGCGCAACAAGTCACAGCGACTTGATCGAAGAACGCTCAAAATGGAATTCGGGACATTCAGGAAGAATCTCAAAGAGGACCATGGCGCACAACGCATTCCGATGTCCGTTCCAACTGGATCCTATCCTGTTTGGTCACGGAAACACGTGCGAGAGTTGATTTGCACAACTTTTCCCGAAGTTGGGAATCAAATTGGCGTCTTTTGGCAGAACTGTATCCGACAAACTAAACTGATTTGCGAACACTTATTTCTGCTCCGAATAAACGGCTATATTGGGTTAACGCTAGAAAGTTCTTGTGCCCAAAGTACTACTTTCACAGAGAATACACTCAAGGATAAATCGAATAACTGGGCGATACTCTGAGGCATGCGTCCAAATGTATGAGAATGTACGATGACAAGATCCCTCGTTGGTTATGACTTGAGATTCTGCATAGAGCAATGGTACATACTACGGGTTCAATATCGTCTCGTAAATAAAGAGTAAAAATAATAAATTCAATGTGTAGCAAATAAATGATAGAACGATCCGCATGTATCCTCCGGTGACAATAAATATGCAATTGCGTACATTCTTCTCCTTTCCTTTCCAAAAAATTCATTGACATATTCTTATCATTCAGATATTTTGTGTGATAGTTAATTCGATATTTTGTTAAAGATAATATATGGATACAAGTGTGGCTGGACTATATATACTCTTACAAATAGGACACTATTAAAAATTCTTTATAACCATTAGTTTTATTTTAACGAATTCATTTGATATCACATAAATAGGCTTAAAGCAAGAATTATTCTTTTAAATTTATGGTGCGTAATTACGTTATACATTGAAACGAAAATTTAGTCGAAGTTTGGCTTAGGATCAATTACGTTGAACACAGAAATACATAAGTAGTTATTTATTATTTAGTTAATTTGTTGTATACTATATTTAGTTAATTTGTTATATACTCCTTACGCACGTACGATGATTGAAGTTTTAAAGCGTATTTTAATTGCTCAAAATATAATTGCAGAGCATTCTTCTGTAATTAATTATACTATAAAAAACCTATTGCTTACGAATTAAATCAATTATTTACTCAAATTAATGTTAGACCAGAAAAGACGAAAGAGAAACACATTCCAAATAAAGCTTTTCATAATCGGTTCGATAAATAATCGCCCTGGATACCAAACAGAACCTAAACAACACTCAATTCAATAACTCACCACGCTAAAGTTTCTTCCGATGCATTTCAAAACAAATAACTCCTGAACTTGGTACATTGTAAGCAAACGTCACTGTAAGAGATAAAACGTTTGCAAAAAGGCTTCTGAATACTCCGGAGGTCGAAATAATTGGCAAAAGGCGTTGGACGTGGAGAATTAATGTTCCAAGGATGAGTAGATGCTTTTGGGTCGTTTACAGAATTCCCAGCATTTTTTGGTGTAAGCCAAGTAACCACCCTACTGAAAGAATCCAATTCTCCTCGAGACCAGCATTTTCAACGAATCGGACCAATCAATGTTTCACTTGATGAATTTTCAGCTCGTAAATTACTTTGATAAAAAGGTCGACTAGATTATTTCTCTAAGGAAAAGTTTTGGGCAAAATGAATGTGATATTTACTCCTTCTGATGGTCAGGAACCATGGAAATACAATCATTTCATTAATATAGACTACGAAGAGTTGGATGAAAATGTTCGAGTTAACAGTTTTATGTACTTGATGAAAAGAAAAGGATAAAATAAAATTGGCCAGCATTCGATTCATTAAATAATTCTACTCTTAAACATTATGTATATATTCAGACGATCATTTTCAATAAGTAAAAATTACGTATCCCCCAACCCAAAAGTTACAAACATTTCCATATAATTTAAACACACTAAATAAACACAAAGTCTGAATGATTACACGTAGAACTTAGTTCACTGTAACCAGAGTAAAGGTCTGCACAATAAAGGAAAGTTTATCCCCACCAAATAGACTCTAAAACAACAACCTTCAATAAGTAATTTCGGTACACAAACGGGGTGTTAAATTTACGTTGAAATCTGATTTACGCACGCTTTGAATCAATGGCAAAGTCGTTTAACAAACCCCTAAAAGGTAACTGTATCCGATAAGAGGATACCGCAGGAGTGAACTGTTGGATTGTTGTAATCAGGGAATGAATTTCAACCGTAGGAGATGGAGGATTCATCTACAATGTCATCCGCAAACCGACTCCTCATTCAGTAATTGTTCGCACCGGTCGAAAAAATCGCTAACAGAAGATAGAGGGAGATTAATGAAGGGTACAGAATCCGAGGGATGCTGTTCGCAGTGCCGCCAACTGTTGGAGGGATCTTTAGAACTAGAATTCTCTTTAAGCAAACTTACAATGGCTAAGAAATCCACTTCTCATTGGGAATAAGTCGTCACCAAATCTCAACGCGTAAGATAATGTATAGAATTGGAAGAATGAATTTGAAAGTAGATTGATTTTGTCTCAATGAGAACAAAAGGTAGTATCTAAGGAACCTGCCGAAAATGAAGTTTCAGACGTATACGAAACTAGTGAAGGTATAATTGATGCGTGAGTTTAATGATTTTAAGTGGAGGACCTTTGTTCGAGACCTACTTATATTGCTATTTTTCACTTGTTTTAAACTTGATAGCTTAACACATAAGAGGAAAATTTTATGGGTAAAAAATAATACGAAATCTAAGAAATCGTTTTTTAATTATATCTTCAGTTGGGGACCTGGGTTCGAGTCCCAGTAATATCCTAATTCTTCACCCTGATCAACCTAAAAGTTAGTGACTGTAGACGAATAAGTCATCACTCGAGATGAAAAAGATAAATTTGTATTAATAAGTATTTCTTTAGTGAAGAACAAGTAAAATGTAGAGGACCTGGGTTCGAGTCCCAGTAACATCGAATTTTCTCTTCCATTTAACCTTCACTTCTAAAGCATGTAACCCTGACCCTCTTTCACACTATTCAAACAGCATTCATTAAGGTTTCCGCAAACTTTCACGCATCTTCAGATTTGTTTTGGGTCGCAGCCTTCCTTAACCAAGAACCCATTAAACATCTTCGATATCCACAGGTGTAGGTGAGATTCTTTCTTTCATCCCCCTTCCAAACGGTAAACATTAATTCCCTGCTACCGAAGTGTAGCTGATTGATTGGCTTCGGAAGTTGGCAAATAGTTTTTCCCGTTATTTTCCCCTCTAAATTAAAACCGCAACAGTTGGCACAGCCCCAAAGTCAGCGAGTGAGAAATTCCATCCGTCTTAAGAGGTTTCCATCTGCAGGATATTGTCGAGGACAATGGAGATCCACCTGTCTCCAAGGAGATTAATGAATTGCTACGCTCCGACGCCTTCCAAGATTGTGACAAAAACAAGAGACATTAAAACATATTAAACGATCCATTTAACACTTGATGACATCTTTCTTTCCCTTACGGAGTCGTTTTTTATCTTAAAAAGTAGGACTCTAAGCCCAATCATATGCACAGGATTAAGGGGAGGTGGATTAACTTAATAGAAGATGAGTGAAAATTAGCGATATGACTGGGACTCGAACCCAGGTCCCCTATGTTTGTATACTCACAATTAGATCCAAAATCAAAATAATTATTTGCTAAAAGTTGGGAATTATTGTCAGTAGGTTACCCTGTTTTTATACAAACGCCCTTTCTTGGGGGTGTTTCCCTAAAGTTGATTTCTTAGGTTTTTTACTCTTTAATTCATAACTTTCTTTTAAAGCTATATTTTAAATCAATGATCATAATATGGGAACAACTCAATATAATTGATTTCAGAGATCTGTCTTTGCCTAGAACTTTCTTCTTTTAAAACTCAAAAATTCATTCTCTATTTACAGCTTCAAGAAAGCGATAATAAAAGATAATAATTATTTACATGAAGCTTCAAATATTAATGTCGATTTGACATAAAGGTAAAATTAATTTCGACCACTTCAATAATAACAGAAACTAAAAAATAATAATAAAAAATGAAGTCCCAGAAATGTCCTACGATAGAATTTTGTTGAAATGTTAATTTAAAAAATTTCACACAAGAAGTCCTTTGACGGCATTTCACACGATTAATTTTTCATTAACCTTACAGACGAATTCGTAATTTTTTTATCAATCTGAAATTGACTTCATCATCGAACTCTACCGTCAATTTTTCCACTCTCAATTCGTTTCCTCATACAGTCTCCCACACGACTTCTTTCACCGTCAAATATCCGAAAATCATTTTTCATCTTTCTAAATCTCACAATATCGGAGTTCTTTTCGCCCGAATGAAATTTAATTCCATTAATCTGAAATCTTAAACTACAAGTCTAATAAAGACGCTGGATAGAGGGAAAATAGTGTGTGTAGCAACGGTTAATTATACCTCGTTGGCGGAATGGTTAGTATGCTAATCTTCTAACGCTGAGGTTCCGGGTTCAAATCCCGGGTGAGGAGGAAATCTTCCTATCAGGATGTGTAGGTTTGGGACACTCGTTGTTAAGTTTAGAAATATTTATTGTAACGCACGTTATTGGGGTAACTATTTGCGTTCAGTAAAGTATTATTATTATTATTTCTTATATACAAAACTGAAATACTATAAGTATACTACATATACGTGTATTTTTATATATATTCATGTAAATTACTAGGTACTAAATATCCTTGGTTTGATTATAAGATTTTCCAGACTTTAGGTATAGACCTTACTGTTCCAATTATTGGAATTTGTCAACAACACTTTCTGAAAAAAATGAACCATGATTGGGGATAAGTGCGTCTTGGACAAAATCTACGCCTACTAATCCAAAATGGCTCCAATGACATGTCCACTCCAATGTCACCCGTAAACGAAATGTGTTACTCAAAATTGAAAGAAACGAGAGGCAGGATCCCTGAAGGAAGGAAAGGAAAAATATATATTTCTTATCGAAAGTGGAAGTCGAAACTTTACTTGGCACTCGGTACAATGTTCTAGAAATGAAAACAACTACGCTGAGACCAAAACTTCTCCAATAAGAAACATACAACGCAAATTTTTGATAATCCGCAAGTTTATTATTAATGACTATTACCTTCCTTTGAAATAAAATTTGTTTCTTATAACATACACGAATCCAGCGTAATTTTTGGAATATTCTACTGCCAAAATAAGTAACATTCCTTGTGTATACACTGATAGCTCTGAACTGAAATATGTCGTCTAAGGTAAGATTTTGAATAGAAAGTATTTAAAATTTGCGTATACAAAAGATTATATAGATACATAATATTTAAATGGATGTATATATGTACGTATACATGTACGTATATGTATATAATTTACTTTAATATATCTAATTCAATAATAAACTTCAAACGTAAATTTCAAATCAATTCAAATTCTATACGCTCAACTTTAAGACCCAAGACCGTAAACACATAATTCATAAACTCAAGAGCACAACGAAATCCCAAAATAACTACGTACACATCAACCACAGAGATGAATAATAATCTATGACGTATTACATAGATCCCCATTCCCTTTATAACCATTCTGGGTCAAATATATTTTTACCTTTGTATTGAATACTTCGACTAGAACACCACGAGGAGGATGTTCATTCATTCTAACAAATCCAGCGTAGCTTTGAAAATCCGATCTATATTTTTTTTAAACTCCGCATCGGTTGCGGTATGTACTAAATACGCGAGCATTACGTCGACTCGGAATATCGCAATTAAAGAGCTGGCCTTATACGGCACCGCAAATCAGTTTTTTCCTCGACGCACGATTAAGCGAAGCGATTTTTATTGCATCGCTCGACCGAGTTTCCCGACCCCATTCGCTAAATGAGTATCGATTCCATAATTCGATGAAAGAAAAATAGTTCGTATGAGGGATCCCCTGGTGATATGGATGTCGGAGTGGGAGTCATTCGGCAAACGAACATTCATGGAATTGTATCATCGGATGTCGGCGTGGAAATTACATTCGAAAGACTGAAGATCGACGAAAGGTACGGATGGCCCATTGCAGGAAGTGATAGAGACGTGTTATATTTTCGCCTTGAAAGTATATTAAGGTGGACTATTTATTAGATATTTTATACACTGGACACACATGAGAAGCGAAAATTAGCACTCCATTACAGCACGTACTTCTACACAAAATAATATCGTATTTAAAACATAAAAATTACGTAATATTACGAAAATGTAAAGGCTGAAATGTGTTGAAAAGATAAAAGAATCGTACATGTAAGAAGAGATAAAAACATTGGAAAAGCTTCGGGGAATATTCTGAGAGAAATTAGATCCAGTTTAAAGATTAAGAACTCCATAATTATTCTTTCGTAGTTCTTTTGATTGAGCATTCAAAACGCTTCTTTTAAAGTTCTGATTTAAGCTGATGTGAAATGTGGAATAATGGAACAAGATGGTGATTCATTAAATTAGAAGTATGGAATAAATAATGAGATATTCAGTGGATTAATCTGGGAACAGTGACTACGTAAAAATACCGATAAATTTTGATGGCATCCCAAATTCATGCATGATTCTGTAATGATCGGAGATTAATCTATCATAAGCTGCTACGTAAAAAAAATTTTGGTTACATAAATACAAATTTCAATATTCTCTATTCATTATGAAGTCTTATTTCATTAACAAGGACAAAATGTGGGATTGGCTATTTTTATCCTTTAAGGTGTTGTTTAACTTTAAAAATCCGTGAATAGATACTTCATTTATTAGATTTTAGCATAATAAATCTTCCACAGCCATAATTCTGAGAAAGAATCCGTGTTTATTGATAAAACAAATCAGTTCCTTGAAAAAACGTTTTTGTTTTTTTTTTTTCAATTTAAACATGAGAGATGGTTTGGTTAAGTAGGCCTATATCCATGGTGAAAATTGATTATATAAAAAACTTACTTTAAAAAAGATCAATTGCAAACATTGAATATAAAACATTCTTACTTTGAAGGATACTCGAAAATTTATCCGAAAATGATAATACTTCGGCATAATATAATTTCAAACACTCACACATGGGAAAATATAAACATCAACACCGTAAAATTCCGCTCTAGACAAGTATTAAAACAGTCTCTTAGAAAAAAAAATAATAAAAGTAATTTCGAGACAAATAAAAACCGATCTTTTCCAACCAAAAGCCTTCCAACACCCTCAACGAAAAACAAACTATGAACCGTGGAAATCAAAAGACGAATTCGAGGCGTTGATCCGAATGTTCTACAACACGTCACCGAGAGAAAACTTTTTGATTCGCCACTTCACGAACACGCAACACTCGAGCAGCTTTTCTGAGTTATTTCTCTTGCTTATTCAATTAAATCCTCGGCAAATTTGTTTGCTACCTCTCCTTATTCCACCACATCTCCATTTAGCATCCCATTATGCATATTTACCTTCCATTTACTTCTCTCCTTAAAAAGCCATTCACTTTGAATTTAACACGTGTGGTTACCATCCTCTCTCTCTGCACTTCATTCATATACGTAAGCCGCATGCCATTGCTTTCAGTCCATCTATTACTGACGCTGTATATTCCATTTCCACGCTCGTCTTATTTGCAATTCCAAATGCGTTCACGAGCACTTCTCGCGATTCACCTCATCCACTTCCATGGATTGATGTCTCCATCAACTCCTCAAGGTCCTATTTTAGGCCCTCCGGACTTCAAACAATTTTCGAGTCATCTGAATGCACGAGAACATCTAACAATAAGTATGTAAGAATAAGAATGACGTTACGTCTTCTTAACACGTAATTTTCCCGTCAATAAACAGCGCTCTCCCAGAATGAACAATACGAAAATCTTTTTTAACTTTCACCTTATAATTATGAGACTTACAACGATAAAATCGCGAAAAAAGTTATGGAATTAAAATTGATGGAATTTATTTCAATCAAACATCTAACAATCTAGAAAAACTTCGAATGTGAAAGTAAGAATCTGTGCTCATTAAAAAATGATATTACCATATTTATATTCTTTTCTCTACGAACTACGTAAACAGATGTATAAAACTGAAACTTGCTTCATTAAAACTTCACGAAAAACTAAATTTAGCATTGACATCGCCACAACATTACATTTAATAGATCATTAAATATAAAAAATATGTTTTTATCTGCAACATTATCAAAAACTCTCCCTTCGTAAGATATTACTTTCTAGCATAATTCTTCCAAAATATGGATTTAATAATAAATAATATGGATTAAAGCATCAAACTTTTCAGATAACATACCCAATTGTATTCCAAATACTCTTCCTTTCATAAAAAACGAAAAAACACATATATTTATAAATAAAGGGCAGCTTACAGGTAGCTATTATTAATCCAATTTATACCATTGGATGTTAGGTAAAATATTTCGAATATTATATTGTTGAAACAGGATTTTCGGCAACCCTAAATCCATATACGTTTATTTTCTTTCAAAAGAAGTATTAATCTTATTAAAAAAGTTTTTCCCATGCAGTCGAACTCGCTGAAAATGGTAAGATTCCTACCCTTACTACTTTCGAGGTTTCCATTACCTTAATTCACGATTAGCATGTGCTAGAACCTTCTTAAGCGAGCGCCTGAGTACGCTTGTGACAGATGATGATGATGATACCCTAATGCACCATTCACAGGCATCTTTTGTTCCCGACCTTTGTAGCGGGGTTGATCTGCAACGTTGCCAAATACACTCCTCGACACAAGGATCTTATTTCGAATCGATGTCCAGAAAATGGCGATATTCATAATTAATAGAAGTAATCATAAGGATAATAGAGTCTAGGAATAGTTTTGTCCACAATGAAAAATTTTCGAGGGTAAATATATAATGAGGAATCATTATTATTATATTAGGGGTGAAATGAAGGCGTGGTCTATACAGACTAAACTTTGTCTTGAATTAATACAGTAGTGTTATTGTTATTATTATCTGAAACGATATATTTGGATCAACTTTTTTACGAATGTATATTTTTCAAACATAACTTTGTAGAACTATTTATAGAAGTTAAACTAGAACTCATATTTCAGAATTATTTTTAGGAATTTCGGATGTTAATCTCACTGAAAATATTTATTAATAAACGATTCATTTTATTTTAAAATAGACCCTAATTGGATTGCATAAGCCATTTTGACTTTTTGACATTTTCAATTCCTCCCTCTCGTGTTATTTACTCTTTCATTCTTCCAAATGAATTCTTTTCCTCTCTTCTGCCAGCTTAATTCATGGTCTCCATGTAACCTTCCCCTTAAACATTACGTCCCACTTGTGTAATTCGTTTCTGTACGTGTTACTTCCTTCAGTTTAATCTTTTGTATTTTTGCATTTCCGAAATCAATTTTACTAGTACTCTCCAGGATACCGCGAAATTCACACCTAAAATACATTCGATGATATTCTTAGTGAGATTTAAGAGTGGAAATCTGCTTAAATGTCAGTAACACTCACGTCTTATTCTTCTTATACCTTCAATTAAGTCACGTCATCTTTGAAGTTTTCGTGGAAACCAGTCAATAAACAACCTTCACCCGTTCCTTTTTTACCGCGAATATTCCTCATGATTTCCATCCACGACCTCTACGTAAGATACGAATTTTCCGATCGACATATGAGGCTGTCGAAATAAAAAAAACAACAACGAAAATGAAAGTTCTTTCTGCGAAATCTCTTTTCGGATGAGCTTCGAAATGCTTCGCCCACAATTATAGCGGAGAAAATGAAAATTTTATGCCTCGCAGACAGCCACGCGTTCATGCAGAAGGATAGGAATTCGTACCTACACGTGTGGGAGTATCGGAAATGCTTAAAAATTAACGTCCAAAGTAAAGGTCAACGCTTTCAAGCGTTAATAGACGATTATGGACTTCAAATAGAAATGATGGACGTAAATCAAACTTTTATTGCCTATGGAAGTAATTAAGAAGGGATTAATGGCGTCAAATGGCAGAGGTCCTTACGATAAAAGCAATAAAGGAATGATTTTCCTGAACCGTTATTAGCGACCTCACCCATAAAGGTTTTTATCGGAGTTGTTTGCAAGCAATTGTGTACATGCATGTTTTCGTGCGTGAGGGATACAAAATTTATATAAAATAAAATATAAAATGTCAAGGTGTATTAAAAAGGAGTAAAAGGTTATTTAATCTAATAACACAGCCGTTAATCTCTGAGTGAGCATTCGGATGTTTGATTGAATTAACGGCCACAATTTATCTGAAGATTTGATTTTTGAAGAGTAAAATTGCATTATAAAATTAAACTGAAAAACTATATCCACTGCCCTTTGATAAATGCAATCTAAAACGTCCTCATCACGATTATTCATATTAAAATACTATAATACAGGGATTTCCGAACATTTTAGATCTATATTTTTATAAATTAGGAAAGTATGTAACTATAAATAAAATTTTATCTAAAAAAGAACGGGGTTAAAGAACAGTGAAATAATTATACAGGAACAGTTAATCGTTATGGGTTATTGGGTAAAAGAAAGTGATGAATAACTAAATGGCTAGAAGATGAACCCAGGTATACTACTTCTCGAACAGTTATGTTATTATGAAAAAGAATATGTATGGTGTTTTGGGTGAATTTGTATTCTAGATAAAGAAATATATAAAGAATAACTATTGAAGCAAAGAATTGGTTACTAAACCAAGCGATAATTTTAGTTTAACGATGAGAGAGATATACAAACATCTAAACGTTAGGATGGTTAAATTGTTAACTATTATAAAACTATCTTCCATGAAGAATATCAGCTAAATAATGACGTATTCAAAGAGAAATAAGAAAATGAATATAAAGACGACAAGGATGCGAGATTACAATACGCTAAACAAAAAAATTTAAATACGATTTAATAAGTCGATAGACGATTTGATAATGGATTATAAGCAACCAAATATCGTGAGAATATAGTGGATATAATCTTCCAAAAGTTAATATAGATATACATTAAGCACTTCAAGCGCACATTACGTATTATGCGTATGAAAAATGGTTTGAAGAATAGCCCGATTCTTGCCATAGTTACGATGTTTAGTCCGCATTGCAGATGCCATGGTTAGATAGTGCTTTGGAAGCGAAATGATGCGATCAAAGGATTTTCATTCCCGGAGATTAAAGACGCAATAAAAACAGTAGAATGTCGAAATTCATGGAGTCCACAGTGAGTGCTTCCTGGCTGATGCATTGCGGGAAGGCGTTCGTCATTCTGAGACAGTTCACTATTAGAAGCCGTTGCTTTGTAACAATCGCTCTTTAACCCGTTCCGAATGCAGTAACAGAATGTTATGACCACTCGGAGCGGTAAATTTCTGTACTTGAAAAAATATACGTAAATACGTGATTATTAAATGAACTTGATTCGCGTATGAGAGTAGTTATTCATTCGAATTTTAAACTGAAAGCGGAGCGTGTTTTAATTGATTAGTTGAATAAAAATCGTTCTCTAATTGTTCATACTTATACTGCAAATGTTTATAACGAAACTCAAAATTGTTAAAATTAATATAAGATTTTAATAAACTATTATACAGAGATGAAAATCAAACTGGAAAAAGTTTAATATGATAAATGTAAACCAGTTATAGCTTCAATAAATCTGTAAATATAATAATATAAATAAAATAATAACTTTAACAATTTAATAAACTTTAAATTGTTAATATAAAAATAATGTTTTAATACACTTTTATACAGCGATGAAAATCAAAATTAGAAAAGTTCAATATGATAAACGTAAACCAGTTATAACTTTAATAAATCTATTTAATTATATAAATTATTACGAAACAAATTTGAGAGATAAGAAATTAATCTATTTTTGAAGGAGATTCGATGCATTAAGAACCCTTTTCTTTCCTTATCCCTGAATCATCTTTAGGAAGAGTAGAGCTGTGTGTGATGGAACCACACTTCACAAAAGATTTTCTACCCCAACAGAATCAAAATTCCATTTTCTGTCTATTTTGAGAGAACCTTACATAGAGAGAGAGTCGGGCTCACAGAAAGAAATACGAGATTGACAGATAGGAAATGCATATAAAATATAAGACGTAATGTCTCAATAAAAAACCACATCGTGACATGTTCTACATCCCCTTTTCTCTAAACTGGAAGAGGGTCTTTCTATTCGCAGAGGAGCTAATATAACTGTTACTACGAAGATGTTGGAGTTGTATATCACAGCTAAATGAAGACCTCTTTTATAATTAAACTTAAAACATTTAGTGACAGTAAATTTCAGAAGCAGAGTAACAACGCTGTTCTTAGAATTAGAAGAACAAAAATTTCGTATTTGGAAGCGTCATGTTTAAGTCAGACAGAAAGATATCGTTCAGAAAATATGTTTAATTCCTACGTTATATCAGTACGATATTTTTCATAGAATTACACTTTAAAAGAGCTCAAAAGAAAAAAGCAATAAAATAAACAAAGATTAAAGATAAAGGTTTAATCATTCAGCACGATTGTGTCTAAAATATGGTTGAAAATAAGTGAAAATATCAATTTTGACTGGTAATCGAACCCAGGTCCAACTCACACTTGAGGGAAAGGCATACTGAATTCCACTCATGTCCATATTTTCGATTGTTCGACCTTGGAAATAAAGACAGTTAATTCCATCCACAATCCAATGCTACATTCACCAGAGATTATACCATTAGATTCGTAATTTATTATTTCCTCCAAACAGTACACATTCATCACAGTTATTACATAAACAACAGAGAAAGTTCCACGTCATCTATCTCTCCATAGATGAAGACATCCTCGCTCTGCGATACAATGGAAAATGCTTTGAGGAAAATAACTTTAACAAAAGATGCTTTCGGATGAGAAAAAGCGATGATTTCGAAGCAAAGACTTCATTAATTACAAAGTCGAAGGAGAGTCGTTGTGGACTTAGTAGACCATTCCTCTCTTTAAGGGTGAGAAATAAGTTTCCCCTGTCGACTCATAAAGCCCTATTCCTCCCAATTCCGGGCGGTCATTTGTCAAAACAATTGTCGGATGGGGTGCGTCTAACTGTATCCTTGAACCGAACCTAGGAACAACTGAGAGGATATCTTTAATGTAGATGTATTTTGGATCTTTGTCTGGGGTATATTGCCCTCTTGTGTGACACCGGATGAGATTTTGAGAGCTGCGAAGTGCTAAATGCTTGATTAATTCACTGAATAATTACTGTATTTCCGGAATGCGTACTACTTTAACAATTCCGAAATTCGATAAACATGTATAAATAACACTTAGGATGAACTAGAGACAGAGTTATAAAGTACCAAATTTATTCAATATCAGTCAGTCAGTCAGTGAGATGAAAGATTTCTAAGACCTGAATAATCTGTTATTTAATTAATAACAGGTTCAAATTTTACTATATGGTCATTAAAATATGTAATATACAATTCAGTTATTGACTTCTTGCCACTTTGCATTGTATAACGATTAAGTTTTTATTAAATAAACTTCAACACTATGGTAAATATAAGGCAGGTGTTATGAATTGAAAAATAAAGAAACATAACACTGAAAAGTTATGCTAAAAGTATTAAAATTTAATGAACAGTAACTTGAAATTTGATTCGTTCTTAAATCACCAATAAAATGAAGAATGAATGGTCCAATAAGTGATAATTTTATTTATACTAAAATATGAAGAAAGCTTAAAAATTAATTAACCAACAAAGCGTCGTATTCGCGAACATAAGTCCATTATTACAACAAATTTTAATTCAATTAATAAAAAGTTAAGTCAGTGAAAAATCGACATGACTGGGACTCGAACCCAGGTCCCATACTTTACCGACGTAATCAAGCATGGTTGGAGATTGGGAACCTGTTTAACAATTGTATTCTGATCACACAAAATAATCCTACAAAGTTGTTCTCAACATTCCTTAATCCTTCGATAAATAATATGAATATGAGAGATAAAACCATACTTCTCCATCTTTAGGTCTATCATTAGTAAACAATCCAAGCCTGAGATACTTCACCACTCTTAGAAACTCCTCATACTCCATTACGTTACAAAAATCAACCAGAAAGAAAAACCTAATCCTTTCAAACAGCGCAGCGTTAAAATCTCCAAATGCGGAAGAAGACGAACCGAGAAAGAGTACAAGAAAGCAATATTCAGTCTGAATATTAGGAGCCTGAAGTTTCTTCGAGAAGTATCCGTTCCTTCCGTCACTCTCATTAAGCACCATTCCAATTAGTATAAGTGGGAATTATAATGGATCGCTACTCGAGATACGTCCTCCAATGCGTTCGCGGTGATTATCTTCATTTGTCTTTGGATTCGCAAATCGAATCAACGTCTCCGACAAATCCTTGCGCCGCTAACTGTTCCGTATTAACTACTCTCGCATTTTTCACTACTCCGCCGCTGCAATTAGTTCATAAAACGGCCTCATTCTGATAGATCTGATGCTAATTGAGAAACGCCCGACTGCTTTCGACCGATGGAATTCGTAGCGTTGATGACATCTCGTACGGATATGCTTCCGAAATGGATCAGAACCCTTCAGATCAGAACGTTCCGTCCTCCGATGAACATTCCGATGTCGTTAGGCGAGTGGCAGGAGGTGAGAACCGCAGAATCTCTGATAGGAGACTGCAGTTGAAGTAACGGATAACATACTACATTTTCGAATACAGTTTCCATCCAATTTATGTCAGGAATATAAAACTTCACGTCATTATCATTAGCATATTTAATTTATTTATGGCATTAAAAATAGATTTATCGAAAGAAATCCTCAAAGGCAAAGTAAAATATATTCTTCAGTCACTAACAACATTTCTTAAGTGATATAGGAATCATTGCATAGCCGAAAATAGATGTAACGACTTCCGCCAAAGTTGCGAAAACGTAACATTAATTTTTTCGCACTTACAATTTTTTTCCGACTCTTAATTTTTTATTTGTCCTTTCTAGACGGAAAATAGAAGATTTATGAAGAAACATATCAGTAATTTTCTGGCTAATTATAACCTTGGCGGTTAATAAGTTAATCGATGGTCTTGATTTACCGTGCGCAGGATTCTTGGAGCGGGATTTTTAGTTACATAGTCATAGTAGAAATTAATACTAATAATTAATTGTCTTTATTTAGAGCTAAATTAAGACTAAAGAGTCTTCTCCTCCATTTAACCCTTTCATATACACTTAATTTAACTGCTAATTACAGATTAACTTTGTTTACATATGTGTTACTAAGGGAAAACTAAACATGAGAACAAAAAACCTAAGTGAAGCTTAGGAAAAAAATTATCCACAGCAGAACACACGCAGGATATGGGGGTGTAAAAAACCAGCTCAAAACTCATAGAAATTCCTGGAAGAAAATTGAATATCTTAACCGAAACCTAACCTGAAAAAAGAAGATGGTACAGAAATAATAAAGATTGTCAACAGTCACGATAGAAATAAAAAATAATATTACTGTTAGTCGTATTCTTACTAATTTTCTTTCACTATAGTCACTTATTGTTCCCTAAGATAAGATAAAAGAAATCAAAAACAATAATATACTAAAGTATTGGTCATTCGAGTAATAAATATGTATGTATTATATATAGCGGCCGTTACCAAGGTAAAATAGCTACGGATTGACAAAGAACAGAATGTCCCGCTGCCTCTATCCGTTGGAGATATATTTTATTACACTAACCATGAAAACAAATGACATCGGCTCATCAAAGCATCTTCGAAGGAAGCGTATTTTGCATGTAAAAGGAATTCTTCCGAAAACACTTCTAAACTCGATGGGGCCTTCTAGCGCTGACGAAATTCTTTTGCCAGCCATTAATTCCACGGAGAGAACTTTTTTCTTGTACAAGAATCTTATGGATAGGTTAAGTCAAGGTTCAAATCTGTCTTCCAGAAAAATGTCCGTATCTTCATTAAAATCTAAAATACAGCTTCAAATTCTTTTAAAATACCTGAAACTCGATTATTTACCAAGAAAGCTTAAGCAATATTTGTATCAGCTTATCTTCTTTATCAACGTTGAGCTTCTAAAAAAGCCTCAAATTTAAAATACATATCATTTGAAGAAAGAAAGATAAACAACATTGAGATGGTGAACCTTCACTGAATGAATTAGAATCTGTCTTAAATATAATACTTAATAACATCCACAAATAATACATTTTCGGTACGACAGGTTTCGTATTCAAACATGACATCTTCAGATGTCAACTCGTTGACCATCATTAATTCTAAAATTTTGGTTACGGAACGAAGGAAGAGTACTCTACGATGGGAATATCACTCATTTAAAAGCGATTAATTACTTAAATTGAGCTAAAAATACGACGGTTCAATCTATCATGTCCGAAGTACTTGACGTACAACGACATTTCCTTGAAGTTATGATGAATATTCATCCTTTCCCATTACTTAAATTAAAAATCTGTATTCTTATCCAACTTTTTGAGGAAGTATTGAGGCAGTTTGATTAATTAGCCACATTCATCGTGAACGACAAAGGAAAATATCTCACTTCCTACAGACTTTATCAAAGGCGGTCCATAAAGTCAAAAATAATTACCATTTCTTTAAGATTTCCTCATTGAAATTCTTTCAGTAATCACCCCATAAATCAAGGTGAAAAATTACCAAATTACGACCAATAAAAAAGTTCGCTTATTAATATCTTTCAACTACAAAGTGAATTAGTGTAAAACTCCGTTAAAAATGCAATCATAAAAAATAGTCCAGATTGTGACGATTTATTCAATCAAAATTTTTCAAATTAACTTGTATTTTTGAAGTCAATAAAGGTATAAACATATAATGGAAACTACTGTATTAATATAAAATCAATGACTCATGACCTTTGAGGATTGTTTTGAGCGACTTAAAAACATGTGATATCCAAAATCGAGATAGAATATCTATCCCTTAAAAACTCATATCCACAAGAAATTTAAAAGACTTCCATCTTTCAATTTTAATTTCACGAATATCTATTTTAAGTTTTATACTTAAGAATGAGTAACATACATAACTCATAAGAACATTAAATTTGACAATAGAGTAATTCATTACGTATAGAAGATAATAGCTATAACAATCAAGTTAGATCAATAAAAGATTAATTATTGCAGCTCCAAAAATAAATTTATATTTATTCATAGGTTTATACGCACTTAGCCATAAGTCTGGGAACAGCGTTTACGTATAAATGAATTAAATATAATAATGATTTAGTAAAAATTTAAGGTCCTGTCACCATACATATGTACATATATCTCTTAGGATTTACAAACCCATTCTCTGCCGATTAAATACACGTATCTATCGACTCAGTCGAGCGAATTCTCCCTTCAGAACGATCGTAATTCAAACATGCAAACCTGTGCGATTGGACGATCGGTGCATGACGCATTGTACACCATCTTAAACCGTTCACACAGCTCTGGCAGTTGCATCGAACCGTATTTCCCGAGCTCTCCTGCTAAAACAGCTGTTACGCTCAAGTAACAGCAGGGCTTCCAAAAGCCATAAAACTCCGTAATTTATCTGCGAAATTAATGTATGTGTCAGAAAGTGTGTTGTCCGCTTCCGTATGGGTGCTCTTTTTTAAAGAAATTTATAGTTTGGGGTGATAAATGGAGTAAGCACCGTGGGCTACATCAACGCCATTGATCCTACACGTGTTTCCATCTCGGAATGCTCGATACTCTCTTATGAAGTAATTTACCGCTTTTTCATGGAAATCGATTCGATTGAGTAATGAATTTTAAAGCCTTTAAGACACGCGTTTGCCGAAAATACATCCTTCCCCAAGAAGGAATCGTCTCGTTCGAAGACGGTAAAAACCAAAACACATTAATTTCGACGTTGTTCCGTGTAATGTCGAACATTATTCATCTTCTACGTACGAGAACTCGTTATGGCATTCAATAATGGGCCATTATTGCTCCAAGTTCGTGATAAAAGGTGGTTGATACCGAGCGAACGAAAATTTGTAACAATAGAAGGTGAGAGTTAAAACTTTTCAAGAACCTGTACTACGATTCTTTGGGTTATATGAAATTAATAAAACATAAACATACAAGTACGTTTTCCTATAATTGTGTGAGGTGATTAACGTAATTGACATGATAAATCAAAACATTTTTAAGGTTTTTCTCTTTAAAGAATCACAGATAATATCAAAACAGTTTTAACAACGAAAATATCGTATTCTGAAATCCCCAATTCAAAGCAGTTCCCCATCAAAATCATAAATACTTTAATATCATCATAGCAACATCAAAATGATGTATTCATAAGGTTGAGTGCAATCAGAGATAAATCATCCACTATATACGTTCTCATCACTGACTAAAAAATACTTATCAAACGAAAAACCCTTATTTCAACAACTTTCTTTTGTAACAAAGTATCCCTTGACGGCATGATACACACCGCTAAGGGATACTTCGTAGGCATAGTCACGTACGTTAATTCCTGAGTTAATTCCCAGACGCGTGACTTCACGTTAAGACGTCCTTATCCCTTTACCTAAGATATTTTTTAATTAAAGCAAGAGTGGATTAAAAATTCCCAGTTCCCTTTATGGTAATTAAACCCAAAAGCCCCTAGAGAAAAGTAAAAAATAATCAGAAGATGTCGTTAACATTCAAAATTTCTTCTGTACTTCACTACAGATTTAAAAACAAACTAAAAATAGTAGACCACCAAAACTTGAAAATAATTAAGTTAATTTTATAAAATGATTAACTATTTTAATTTAAAAGTAGAACTAGTAAAAAACTGTCAAAACAAGCTTTAAGATCCTTAAAATATAGTTAGTTAATTAAACTTACAATTATTTATGATATAGTTGATTATAATGTGAAGATACTAGGCTCATATTAATTTGACCCAGTAGAATAAAAGAGCATATGAAAAATTAATTATAAAACGCTGAGGTTCCGGGTTCGAATCCCGGCCGAGGAGGAAAATTTTCCCTCAGGGCGTGGATGTTTTTGTACGTCAATTGTAGAGTACAGAACCATCCCGTAATAGTCCGTATTGTGAATATTTGTGCAAAATTTTTTAAACAAGGGAATAAATAAAAATCGAACAAAAAGTGAATTTTAATCAATAAAAGCTAGATAATTAAATGAATTATTGCGTACAAAATATTGAAATATTAACATTTATAGCCTAACCCCAAATGAATTAACTAATTTTACGAAATGAATATCAGCAAACATACATAAGAACTTAAGACATTTATTATTCTTAAATATTGATTATTAACCACGACCCACAAAGTAACCTAAATTGTATCTAGGTCTTAAACGGGACACTTTCTTCATCACACGTACATTCGGTCGAATGAATGCCACGCGTGCTTTATGACTAATCCGGTAGAATTCACCTGAATCAAGGGGAGGTTTTGGAGGGCAGAAATTTAAATGCATGCAAATCGAATTTGCCAATTTCCCAGCTGAAAATGACTCTTGGATGTCAACAGGCTCCTTGCAGAGATCAAATGTACAAAGGACGCGTTGGCTGGATCTGTTGGGATGAAAGGTGGCTTTGGCAGATATACGGAGTCCGGGAGAGTAATATTTAGTGACGCCATCCTCTGAATATATATTCGCGGTTTCGCTCAAAGCATTCTAAATAGCGCGATACATGTGTGGTATCTAAAATATAAACCGTTCTACTACTATACATACTGGTCAATGGTGAATATTATAATAAAGCTTTCCTTGGCGATTCAATATCTTATAAGTAAAAAAATAATATCACATTTCGATAACACTGTGTCTTAAAGCCAAAAATTACTGTTTATTAAGAATTCAAAGTAATTTTTCAAAGAGTTTAACTAAGGCTTAAGAGAAGCACAAAAATTTAGGAAAAATATTAGGCTTTTCATACCAAAGACTCCTTAATATTTCCTTCCAATGAGTCTTTTTTTAAAAGAACAATTCAGTCAAATTAAAGGGCATATACCTACACAAGCATGAATGAAAAGCGAGCAAGAATGTACTGACAGTTTACGTTTTCGTGACATTCCCATTGCAAATCAATCTGAAATACAATAAATCTTCAAATATTTCCATTTTAATTTTGATTTATTTAATGAATACCAAATTATTTCCGATTATAGTGTTTTTTATTACAGTTCAACCTTTCCCTAAGAATAAGCTCCTTTTACCAGTAGATTTCGCAAGTTTTTCTAGCCCCCCTTCTTGTACGTAAATCCCATTCAGTTTACTGTTTCCTAAACATTCACTTTGGTTGCCTTAAGCCTATGAAGTTATTTTGCTAATGGTACTTTTTGTTTGTGCTCTAAAACATTTCTTCTTCAATCTTTTTTTGATAACGAATAAAATTAAAGACATTACTTAAAGACTAGTTTCAACCTAAAATAAAAGGGATTCATTATAATAATCATTAAACTTTCCACAATGAAATTTATTCTATAATTGATGATAATTAGATATAAAAAGCGTCTTGGTAATATTAACATAGATAAAATAAATTTCAAACTAAGATGTCGCTAAAATACGAGTAACCACCACTATATAGCGAAAAGGCAATTATGCATTATTATATACTAAATTATCCTAAATTTCACGTAATAAATGTCCGATAACGCACAATTTACGTGTAAAAAAGGCAAAATCACGAATAGCAAAAGATAAATATATATTTATAAGGCTACTTTAAATTTTAAACATGATAAAAATCGCTAAATTATAATAGTTAAGGTCAAACATTAAGGCAGCTAAATAATAATAATCTTGGGCCAAAATTATATCCTAGGTAATTTATCACAGATTTTGCGGAAAATCTGGGGAAAATTACGGAGTTTATAATTTTAAAAAGCCTTTCCTTGGGGTCACGCCAACGAATATCAATATTATTTTTGGGCTAACTAGAAAATAACAGACTTCTGTAAAGATAATCGTAGCGCAGGTATAAATCTTTCTACTCCGCAAAGAAACCAATTCGATTCAGCTAAAATAGTAAGAAACGATGATTCCAATACGCTACTGTACTATCTAAACCTTATAATCCATTCTGAAATACCTCCATACTCGCGCAAAATAAAACGAAATGAATGGACAAAAAATAATCTTACGTTTGAATAAGTAAATAGAGAGCCACAGACCAATTCTCCAAAACCCCGAAGCTGAACACGAGAAAAAGATTAAATTTTCCGATAAAAAGAGAGAAATTCGATGAGTTTCAAAGAGAAAGATAACAGCTACTTTACGTAAATACGACCTCGATTCGACATATCGAAGACTTTATCCAATTTCACCATGACGAGGATTACGCGTTCGATTTATTACTCCTTTGATGCTTTGTTTATATCCCTTGGAACGCTCTCTTGGAACTGAATAAACAAACACGTTAGGATATATAAGGAAAATTAATTTACATTCCGCCTTTCATTTTTGGCGAAATTAGATATCCACAATTTGCTCACTGTGGCAAAATTGTTTACTAGATACATGTAAAATAACCATAGCAATATAAAGTTCAATAAAAACTCGAATAACTTTAAAATAGCTCAAAACAAATCAACCAATACATTAGGACAAATTAATCGAGCAAACATCATCCACGTAACACAAAGTTTCAATCAAAGTTTTAATCTATATTCAATAAGATATATATCAATCGCAATTTATAGTCCATTAATGAATTAATTTACATAGCTAGACTTACGGGCACCGTTAGACTTCAAAGATATTGCGAAATCACCGAATGGAAGATGTATTAATAGAATAATACACGAGTCGTCATGTCAAGATTCAATTTAAATGGAAATGAGAGGGTTCAAATCTCCTATTTGTCATCTCTTTATTAGTTACTCTTCATCATTGACGATACTGTGTTTCCCTGGGAAACACGACGGTGGAATTTTGGCTCATTAAAAATTCATGGAAGAGAATGACACCGTAAAAAAATATGATTTGATTAGCCGATCAATCGTTCCCTAGGAAACAATTCTATTGTCGGATCTCTTGATTAATCAAACGTGTTGGCCTTCGACGGAATCGATCTATGGAAAAATTCGTCTCATATTCTTCCAAATATTGTCTCAACGTAACAGGCAATATGAGTAGCATGGGAGACTCGAGACCTTCGACAAATATGCCAAGTAAGTTCCGTAGAAAGCTATTTTTAGTAGTCTCCCTCAAACAAAACCATGTTTATCAAACATGGAAGAAAGATAAAATTAATCAATCAAAATTTTAACAGATCTGATCGAACTAAGGATATGATAGAGGTTCTTTGAACATCGTATGTATAAACTTTCGCAAGTTATCAAAAGAATCTGTATGTTATGCCTCTATTTTTTACCTGGTTCTCATGCGATACGAGTATAATGAAGTAAAGACTTCCTACTAATTAGAATACTAATAAATTTGTTATGAATGATAAAAATAATTTACCTTTTCTGAGCGATAACAGTAGTAATTGCAATTTTAATTCCATTTAATTAATCTATTTCATAGTCTGAATAATTAATAAGACGACCCATTATTAGAAAAAATTCAAAGTAAGCGTAAGATTAAAGGTTAAAAGAAACTAGGTTACTTTGTAAAAAGAATTGCGACAATAGTTTTGAGAAGAAAATAGATCAATTAGAAATATTTGTTGTACATTAGTAATTGTTATGAAATTCACTTCCTTTTTGTTGAATAATAATCGAATTCTAGATATTTTTCAATCAATCATTTCTAATTAAGTTCTTTAAGAGTATTTATTCAATAAAATTTCAATTAAATGCAACAGTTAATTCTAAAATGTTAATTAATCTTCTAAACTAATAATATAATTAATCAATAAGCTACGAGCTTAATAAGAAATGAATCAAAAAATAATTCCGATAAATTCATTCCCATCAAAATACGTAGGTGAGAACATCTACTGAAAATCTTAAACAGTCTCCAATTCGAAACAAGGGAAAGGAGATGAAAGTTCTCGTCTTCGTCACATAATCTCCAGAACTGCCGAAACCGTGAAATGAAGGTGATGAAAGAAGAAAGGAGATGACCTTTTCGAGGCAAAAAATAAAGCTCTTCAATTCAGCGGATTCGTCCGAAATATCTTCCGATCCATTTTTAGTTAACGGAGGCGTCAGATGAGGCAGAAACTTCAGTGGTATAGATGAAACGCCACGAAAATACGCTATTCCTCTGTCAGTCTAATATAAATATGCGAGCGAGCGTTAAATGTTCATGAAAGTACATCGGGAAAATAGTTGTCGATTTTTAGCGGTGAAAAGTTCAAACCTAAAGCTTATCAGTCTGGAAATAGACCTTGGACCTGGGTTCGAGTCCCAGTCATTTTGTTTTTTTTTAATTTTTTGACCTTTCCATTAAATCCTCAATATAGAGTAATTAATCCTAAGAAATATCGATCTTATATCGAATTGATTATGAAAATGTGAACAGCAAGAAATATTGAAAATTCGCCTCGATTTACTGGATATGCAATGTCAAATATTAAAGAGAACGACAGAGTATCTGCATTTCGCTTGAGCTAAGATTCTATTAGCAGATCCTGATTACGTACAACGAACTTTATAAATGAAAAATAATTCACATAGAAAGTAAAGACATTTTTGTCTATTTTTCTTCTGAAATTTTTCAATATTCGATAGAGTGATAAAATATATAACTAAGTATGCCCTAATATTTAATGGAAACAATATCAGATTCTAAGAGACAATACTGTTTTTATTATTGATTCAAAAAAATAAATTTGCAATTGTTTCATATTTCTATATCAATGTCAATACTTTATTAGCTGTAAATGTTACTTATTCAATGTAATTGTCATACCTGGCTGTTATTAATTCGGTAACAGAATCAGTAGCAATAAATAAAAATTAAAAACATAATTCGTTATCAACAATTGTAGCTACCATCTGATCTGGTGCCTATCTATAGCTCAAACAAAAAAAAAATAAATAAATACATCGTTTCATCTTCTTATTTAATAATTCAAATACGAAACAAATTCAACATTCCACCAGAACGCGGGTAATCTGATGAGTCACCAAAGACCTTCCTTTCGAATAAAGATCATAACGATAAGAAAAATAAAAATATTCAGATAGAACTCGCAAAGTCGTAAGCATGAATAGGTTGAAGACTCTCAAACATAAACGCTCAAAAAAGTAGACGTAGAACCATCGACTTTTCTACACCAATATGTACGCGACAGAAACAGCTGACGGCGGATAATAAACTTCAATTCTTATACTACGTAAAGACGCATGCACCTTCCAGATAACAAACTCCAGATAAACTTTATTTTCTGCTCTCGTCATCCTTCGGAAGGGTTGACTTTGAACGCATTCAGCACATGTGGAATTGGAGAGACAACGAGATATGTCACGCCTTCGACTACCTGAGGTCCACTCGATGTAACGAAGAGGCGGACGAGATCCTCGTGCATCTTATCTCTCTCAAATATCTCGCACAGTCACGGCTCTGCAAGAGATAGAGGCGGTCCCTCCTAAGGCGTATGGAATCACAGCTGATTGACGAGGGGGTACCTTTGAGTCCGTAACATCGTATTCATAAATATTCCTGCTGAGGTAGTGACTCGAATGTAACCTCCGGAATAGAGATATAAAAAAGATAAAATCGCCTCCTGGAAAACTTTTTTCAACCTATAAAATAAGTACGTAAACTTAGAAATCTACAATCCACTTTTCTACAAATCTACGCATTACGTAATTGTTCAATTTACCGAAATCTTATTCACCTCTTTAAATCACTACTTCCTAATGAGGTTTGACATCAACGGTTCCATTTAGCACAAGTAAAAATCGATAACAGAAAGGTAAATATACAATCGACTGTATCTAAAGATAGGAACACAATCAGTGACAAGTTTCACAAAAGGAACATGATGTGAGAGAGGGAAATCATAAAGAAATCAGTGACCAAATGGACAAAAGAGAGAAAAAGAATTCGTTTTGAAAGAATGAGCAGATTTAGGAAGATAAAAAAGGCAAATCGAAAATGGGAGCCAGAATATTTTGTGTGATCCAATTAGGGTACAAATTTTAATAATAATAAGTCGTCACGAAAGTACAGCTCGATTGTAAAATGATTCCGTGAATACAAAATTTCATCTAGGTGAAAAACTCACGGCTTTTTTATCCCAAAATCACATTACGAAGTAGTTTTAGAGCACTACTACCTTTATTACACTGTCTGAACTCATTGATTTCACACCAAATGGCTGAAAATGTGTCTATATTTGAAATCAATGGAATAATTAGCTAAAATCAATACAGCAATACATTTTTACGAAGTTACATTTCCAGCTCGTAGCTGTCTCATTGTTATTTTAACCTTTTTTACTTATAAAGTAAACAAGTAGTGAGCATACGTAACAATAACGATAATTGAATACGTACGTTAATATTTATTATTTATTATATATAATTTTTCATTATTTGAAGCATTTTAATTAATGATAAATATATTTTTTTAAATATTTAACCTTCCCACCACACTAGATGACAAAATTTAAGCCTAAATTGACTATATAAATAAGATAAAGAATAACGATAACATTAGTTCAAGCTGAGTATAGTATGTGTAACTGGAACGGCCACTGTATGCGGTGAACCGGAACAGAGTTGTCTAAGATGGTTGATCGAGAATTATCAGAGACACTGGACTGCGGGATGACCTTTGTAATAAAGGTCACAGTGAAAGGTTAATGCCAACACTCCCCTAGATTTTTCCCCTCTTCCTTTGAAAAGGCGATTTCGATGCATCTATTGACACTTTCTCTTAAAAATATACAAGTCCTCCGAATTGATTCGCCTAAGAATCAATATAATACACTTTTGAAATTGATTTTCCCCTTGCTATCTACATATGAATACAAACTGCATGTTCATTCTAGTCATACCTTAGCTCCACGTCTGAATTAAACATCAGAGGGACACTTTTATATCCATCAAATATCGATGTATAATTTTCGTAACAATTACATCTTTGGAGGAATCTAGATTATTACAATTAGATTCATTAAGGACAACTTCGATTATTTACAAATATTCTAAACAATTTACCACTCACAGTTGGATAAATTAAATTAGCTTGACTAAATACGTAAATCATAGAATATAGCAGCTCTACATTCCATTAAAACTAGCAATTTTCTCTGAAATAAACTCCAAGAAACCCAGTTCTAATAATTTTAATATAAACCACTATCAGACAGAACAAAAATGAGAATAATAACCTAGTATAACAGTGCATTTATAGCAATACTCTTACGTATTAAATAATAGCTATATTACACAGGAGAAACGAGATTCTGTGAAGAGACAAGAATGAAAAATGTTTTAGAAACAGAATATTAAGCGAAACATTTCAAAAATGAAGAATTAAAAGCTGTTTAATAATATCCTCCTTGCCTTTTCGGTTCAAAACATCAAACTTATTTAATATCTACTAAAATGAGTATGTATCCTTGGAGAAACAAAAAAACAGTATCTTTATAATCTACAGCAGACAGCTTGATTCGAGCTTAATCTGAACTAGAAACTGCAAATATCTACATCTATCTACAGCACACGCAAATTCGCCTGACCTCCTTTCTTAATAATCTCCCTCACAAAGTAGCCTCGTGCGTTACTTCTACATCTTCCTTACTCATTATTCACATAACTCTTAAATATTGTTCCACCATTTAATACGAAAGAAGTAGTACGTGCGGTAAATTGCACGATCCCAGTAGTGCATGGCATAAATCTACGAGCATGAACGAGGGAGTTTTAACAGTTGTTATTGTTTGTGAAAAGACTATGGAATCTTTAGGTAATTCCGTTCTCTTAAAGGTCTTAAGCCCGGCATCCGTAGCTATTTTATGAAGTATCTTCTTGCGCTCTTATTAGTCAAATGTATAAAGTACTTGTATGGTCTCATCTTCTGCAACTTCGTGGCGCTACTTTGAACTTGTGCACACTCTGCCGAACTGTTTACGATATCATAAACATCCTTTTCGAAGTATTTTCGAGCTATTATAGATGAAACGTAAAGGTAAGTCATGCAGTACTTCCTGAGCCAAAATTTGAGTCACTGAACAAGAAATTACTAAGAAGTTTTAACTTTTCATAAACACAATCTAGGCAATAAATGTTTCCAATAGCCTTCTTCTTCAAACTTTAAAATTATTCGTCTCATTCCTTTATTGGTGGAGATATTTATATGAGAATTTACGAGATTATATTCAAAATAATAATATACAACAAATGTATAAGACAAATAGTTAACAGAATGTGCGTTCTTTTTTATCAAACCATTTCATATCCATAATTTTTATTTCTCTTCCTCAAATTCTGATTTAAAATACAATCATATGTGTAGGATCGAATCATAAAATATTAAAATCTCTAATCAACACGTTTGAAAATTACAATTGAAATTTATTTTTGATTATTTTGAAATTCATTATTTATTATGCATTATTACGTGAATTTATAATTCCTCAAATCTTTATACATCCAAATATCTCTGTGTATCCAATAAATCTCTCTGTAAATATAGACACAACGAAACTACCAGAATTATGAGAAAATTTCATGATTATAAAGTTTATGAGAAAAAATATGCATAGATATTAGCATTTCACTTGTTCAGCTTATTGTTGGATAGCTCGCAGTCCTCTAATAGTTAAACTTTCCATCTGACTCGTGTCTTTGAATTTCATAGACTTCTATAACGTAACTTACTTACAAACATTGACAAGTTAACTACGAGTTCACTAGACAACGAACTTTATAAACAATATACTACTTTGTAAAATTCCGTATCCATAGCTTCTTCACGAATAAATAATATTCCCGACTGAGTTTATAGAACATCTCATTCTCATACCCGAAAAGCATTCCATAGATTATACGAGTTTTGCTCGGATTCCAAATGAGTTACTCATACGTAAAATTCCTTTATAGACTAGTAAGATAGTCCCTTCTTCAGTTAACGGCCGCTGAAGACGTAAAGCGGATTTGAGGAATTCACGAAATCCTTTACCCATTCAACACCAAAAAAAAGTCGAATCTGCGATCACGTTCTCGTTCCGTATTCATCGCGACATGAAAATTAACCAAAAAACGCCTTTTGATTGAATTAGGGCGAAAGGGTTTTACAAAAAAAACACGAGTTGGTCAAATGCTCCGCGTACGTGAAAATAACGCTTTTCCTTTGTTTTAAATGGCGTCCGACGAAGAAAGTTCTTGAAAAAAGCGCGGGCAGTGAGCGAATCACCCCTCCGAAACGGATGGAAGGGGGAGTTTTATTATTTTTTCCCGCGGTTTTTCAGCACTGTATGAGAGCGTTACGCTTCATTTTACACAAAGCTACGGCCACGAGGCACCCTCGTCTTCGGCTGTTTTTGTTCGAAACAAACGGAGAAAGAGAACGTGGAATTTCGTGCACTGAAAAAAAAGAAAGGATCCAGCGGCAGTATACGGTCGTATCTCGACAAAAAGCTAGCGTCCTATTCCGGTCCGAAAAGTTGTTAAAAAGGGGGATTGCGGCATTTGACGGCCCCGCGCGCCTTTTTTACGATTCCATTTAATCATTCTTCCTCCTTTTTCGGCCCAGAAGATGTTTATCATAAAAAGTACGGCGTTTTTTCGACTTTCCTAAGAGTTTTTGCGGTAGTCAAAGAAGACAAAGATGTTCCGTGGATTGAAACATAAAAGCATCGATTGAGTACAAACGATTCGTAAAAAGCGGTTTATTTCGGCGGGAATTTTCCGTCGTATCGAATATGACCGTGGACTGCAAATAAGGGTATAATAATAGTATAGCGGGAATTAAATGCTGAATGGGGAATAAATTTCGTAAAATGAAGTTCGCTTTTATGGATCGTTCCGCTATGGATTCATGGTTGACATCAGCAGTTCTGTTTTTAAACACACGATCTCCAATTACATTTCCTCCCACACTTAATCTGGACTAGCAGAGGATATTAGAAATTTAAGATCGATAAATGCATCGCACTAACCATTCGCTTTATAGAACATGAATGAAAGACTCGATTTCCCTTGAAGTAAGTGGAGACGTAGCCTGTAATGCATCTATAGTAGAACCATCCTTATGTATTTGGCTCCTGTAGATACCGGAGGGGTAGAACATAGGATCCGAGACATAATCAAGTATTTAGGGGTTATTTGGTATAGGGGGACAAAGAATCAAAAATGTACATATATATCACATTATTATTACTCCTTATGGACCTCGATTTGATCACGAAAACCTTTCTGACTCATCTTCGATTTGCCTTCCCTCTTTTATACTTCCAAACTTCTTTCATTCTATCCAAATGAAATCTCTTCCTCCCTTCTGTCCACTTTGACCAAGCTTTCTTTGTCTCTCCTTCTCTGACATCACGTCCCACACTTGTGTATCTTTTTTCTGTATTTGTTCCTATCTTCAGTTTCCATTGATTGTATTTCTCCCTTTCCCGAATCGATAATACTTCTGGTAACCATGGTAATAAATATACGTACGCATATAATATAACATTAGTCTTTAATCATCACGAACAATACCTTCTTTCATTCCCGAAACGGTTTCCTTGGATACTAAAGAACCACAGCTTTAAAAGGGCACGGAATGGACGGAAGTTTCCAAAAAAGAGCAAAAATTAATAAGGATCTCATTAAAAAAAAACATACTGCGAAATACGTACGACTTTAGAACGAATCTGGAACAGGAACTATTTCAGCTCTCCTCAATATTTAAGGCAGGGAAAACTTTAAATAGATAATAGGGCTCACCTCGTGAGCTAAAACAGCGATTTATACAGAAGGGGTGTGGGGAAGCGTAAAAAATTCCAGGCAAGGGAATCCGGAAACCTGAGGTACAATAAATAAGTGTGCTTTATGTAGCAAAAGGGCGGATGGCCGGATTCTGGGGGACTTTAAGTAACATTTCCACGGAGGGTAACAGAAAAGCTTAATTTAGAGAATTGCGCCGGGTTTCCAAGCAACCCGTTTAAAGTAGAGTGAACACGCAATTGGCATACATCGGAATCCGGATATTTGGAGGAAAATCCGAGGATCTGGAGATCGTGGGAGAGTAGACAAATAGGAAGGATGGCTGGAAATATTGGAGAGGAATTTCATAAATAGGAAGGGAAAGGAAACAATGGAGAAGGATGTTGAAGAGACGCCCTCGAGGTAGACGTGTCCGGATATTGACCCATGCTAACAAAAAAGTCCGAAGAATATATGGTCTATAAGATGGGAAATATTAAAAAAGAAGAATATATAGCATGACGATCAGTAGTTATTTTTAAGTAATAAACCTTGAAGTAGAAGATTATTATTTTTGATATTGAAGGACAAGAGAGGATTTCAAATACTACTTGTGCTAACTTCAAAACAACCTTGAGTTATTTTTTTACTCGAACACTTATATACAAATTTATTTTCAATTTTTAGTTATAAATGCACAAAAATATTTCTAATAAATACATATATGTATTCTTATTTCATAAAAACAGTCTTGTTTTAAGAAACATAATGTCTTGAAGGTAGGTTATATTGTTGCAATGTAACATAATCCCAGTTGGTAATTTTCCTGGATATAATATCAATCTTAAAAATTGATTTTAATAAATATCGTAATAAGATGTTACATAGTTTAAACTCAAATCTAAAATATTGGGTTGCATTAGTATTAAACTGTTATATTTGTGCTTTGAACTGTATTGATATTGATTCGTTGGTCAAAAAAAAGGCACTAGCCAATTATATTTTTAATTAGACCGCATGTTGCAACCCTGCTTCTCGTGCCATAGGCATACACACAATCCGTTTTACAGCAATTCAAAAACAAAAGAAAACCTCAAAACACCACTTATAAAAATGTTACAAACAGATCAGAGACTAAAACACTGTCTTCTTTACCAAATCTGCCCATTACGCATCCAGCTCCTTTACTCTGGACCACTTCTGCATCTCTTTCAAAGACATCGTAATTCCTATTCATCCAGTACATCATACTTAATCAATCCCATATTTTTTTTTCAACGTTGTCTTAACGAACGTGGCGAATTTAGAGGTAGTTCTCAATGGAATCCATCCAAATTAAAAAAAGAAACATTTCTCCAAAGAAGATGCGGGGATTGAGTAAAGTCCTTCGCAGAATTCCTTCTTTTGTCTGCATCGTATTCGTCTCACATCTCCACACGTAAGTGGCAATTAAGAGTAGACGTAACCCGTTTCATCTTTCCTAAGTTTTGATTACCCAACATGCCTACCTACAATTACTCTCGGTTAATTATAACAGTAATTAAAAACCACCGATTACAACTTTAAAATCAACAACGAACTCTACAATTCGAATATAAAAAGGGTAGCAACAAACTTTAAAAAATTCCACAGGTAAAATTTAAAAAACCCGTAATCTTCCGCAGGGAATACATTCAAATCCAAAGACTGTTCCTGAGCAAAAATAAAGAAATATTAATTAAAACGCACGAGCGAAAGAAACATATCTGTTAAATCTCTAATCACCCAAGGCTTTTAAAAGCTCTTTCTGTAAAAGAGAAGGATTATAAATGCGATGAAAAAGATACCTAACATAATTGAGGTTACGCATTTGTACAATTACGAAAATGTACCCAAAATTACGAAAAAATAAACACATTAACACTTAAAAATCACCTTACTTCATTGTTAGACCTAGTACTATTCACGTAGTAACCCACGTAGTTTGAAATCGTACTTAAAAAGTCGTACTAAAAAAAACATCGATAAAACAAAAAAGAATCGCGTTTTTTCTATTCCTGGACACGTAAAACGTCATCAGGACGTTTCCTCTCTTCTTCAGCTACCCTTTGAGCACGACTTTTAAAAAAACAACCACTGCAATATCCCCTATAAAAGACAAAAGAACAAGACGTACTAGATTTTGGTCCTTTCATTGGGAATCCCTCTTTACTCTTAACGAATTCCACTCAGACTTCCTTAATTAGAAAGCACCGTGCCACCTTTATTCGGGGCAACTTTCCGAGGGAGATTCCGCCAAATCCCCGCAACCTAAGAAACGTTTATTAAATCCTCCCCTTGCGACGTTCTCGTCCGAACGCAATTTAAAAAAAAAAAAAACAAAAGTCGATCGAAAGAGTGAATAATACGCCACCTAGGGAAATTCGTGGAAAACGGGGATCAGAAGGAATATACGGGTTGCGATGCGTGTTTTTTTATTTTTCCGGAACGCTTTATAATCGAGGCCATATCCTCCCCGATTCGATTCCAATTAGAATAAATGAAAGCTATTTCGGTAAAGGGTGACGAAATCCGCCCGTGCCTATTTAATTATCGGGAAATTAGAAAACTCTACGACCTAGCGACGAATCGCTATGAAAATTTTAAGGAATGGATTATTATTGGTTCCCGTAAGCCAATGAAATTGCTCGATACGTGTCCATTATTGCCACGTAAGCGAATATCGTAGACCGATTGAAATGTGATTAATATAAGCAAACAATGCGAGGCTGTGTGTAAATATTTATTCAGAGGATTGGTGTGAAAGGTAATCATATTTCATGGTCTAGCAACCGCAGCGACTCAATTCCACTCGTGAACAAGATTGTGCAAAATATCCTATCAATTATTCTACTTATTTACAACGACGAGCAACTTAAGTTCCTATCCTAAATCTTATAATTAAAATTGCTTATACGTATTTCATAAATTATAATATAAATTGTACCGTAAATTTAGAATCTTAAAAGAAAAGTAATGCTAAATAAATTTGAGAAGACGTAATATTATGGAAACGAAATGGATAAGGTGAAGAACTTAATAATTTCTACAATATTTAAGAGGACGACCAGAATCACTTCTGAGTAAGATACTTCTTCTTTTTTCTTTATCCTTATAAAATTACAGCCGATTAAATTGAAGTTGATATTCCGAATAAAATTATATACAATTTGATTACTCCCTCAAATTTCATTACGTAACAATGTACGTTCTTTCAAACTTCGAATGCATTTAATTCCCCAATATCTATCCATGAAGAATTTCCTTCCACAAAATAATTCATTAACATTATCCGAGAATGGAATTATGGAATAATCGAAATAAAATAAATTTACGACCAAATTAAGCTCGATTAAATATAAATCAAGTCAATTAAAAGTTTCAATATATATTCCTTCAGCTTGACCTATTTCATTATCATGCCAATTATCTGCTTGCCATAATTGGAGTAAAATGGATACGTAACCATAGAAACTTTGTGTATAAAGATAATTATTGATAATGAGTCTTAAAATAGTTTAAATGAACGTCCCGCTATGAAAAAGGTTAACAACAGGCAAATGATGAGCAGTAGAAAATATAATGAAATATTAAATAAAAAATTTAGCGTGTTCATTTAATTCTGAAAACTTCCGACGAATTTTATAATATTTTTTTTCAAATAAACACTTCATTGCGACATTTTTATGGAAATTTACATATCGAGTCAATTCGCTCATTATCATAAATGTAATGTTTTTCTCAATAAATTACACGCGATTAAAATCATTAAAATGTGAAAGTTTTTTAAAATGAAGGTATTCCTCTAGGGCGGACTTTCCAAAACCATCGATTTTTAGGGTCAATTATTTTAATAAAAATTAAAATGTTCTGTTGTTCAATATATGAGTTGAATATATATTCGACTCAAATTTGTAGCATCCACTTTCTTTACCCATCTAAAATATAGATATTACATATTCTCTTACATTTCTAGGATACAATGTTTATAAGATTAATTTAAACGATGAACCAAATCTGTTATTTAATCGAATTTCAATATTTATTTTATCGTTTTATATTTCCAATTTAATTTATCCTTATTTTCTAGAGTTTATTTAAATGTAAAACGAGTAATTGAGTCTAAAATTCTTAAACTAAACTGCTGAGTATTCTACCACCAACTAAGTCTGCTAAATGTAGAGGAATTTAAAACACTAACATTTTTACCATGTTCACGAAAAATTCTATTATTATGTACAAGCGTAGATGATTAATTATAGTGTTAAACATGTCGAACTTTAATCATTATTTATGATTATATGTATATAAATGCAATTATTTTCACCGATAAATATACCTTAGTCCTAATTATCTATTATAAACACAAACCTATAAAGAAAAAATAATACGTCCATTTAAGGCGATAAGATTAGCAAAAGACGTAAAATATACAGCTTTTCCAATAGATAAATTCCATTATTATTTTAGCATTATTTGATTATATCTTCATGTACTTAACTGATCCATTTGAAAGAATAATCAATCGTAACGAAGGGAGACATCGTAAATCTCTGAAATCCATCACTATTTAAATAGAGAAATACCGCTGAAATCTATTATTTAACAATATATTTATCCTACTACCCTAAACTATTACGCGAATAAATAAAAAAACTAAAACTCCAATATCAAATCCTTCCAACGAAAAAAAAAACGATAAGTTCCCAACCTCGGGTAAGTACACAGTAAGCGCACACAGTCACACCTTTACATCGACGCGAGAGTAGAACAAATCTATAATGTATATAAACCTCGTGTCGAAACGAGTATCCCAGAATGCATAAACACGCTCGTGAGCACGTCTTCCTTACGCACTACCTTCTTTTATTTAGAAAATCCCTCCTTTTGAAACGGCCTTATTTTATCGTCTCTGCTTGTTAAAAATCTCTTTTGTTTCCACTCTGAATGGCTCCTTCAATTCACCAGCTTCCTTACACTCCTCACCTTTCCGCTACTGAATAAAAGAGGAATAAAAAAATAAAACAATTCATTTAACCTTCTTCTTAGGGCTTCTTTTGTCCTAATCGGGATACGACCCTACTCGTTTTTGAGTATGTGTCCAGCGAGTCTTTCCGAAGAATAACTGCGCTGAAATTAACTTCCTTTGGCTTATTTTACGCTTTTAGACAAAGGGATGGTTATTTTTACACGCTTTCACTTTCACCACGGACCTTTTCAAATATCCCTTGAATATCTTAGGAATGTATCGATCCGTTGATAGAGTAAATAGCTTAATAACAGCTCTGGTTGCTAAGATACATACAGAGGTGAATGTGGTCTGTATTAACGAAATTAATGACCACTTTACGTTCATATTCACAAACGAATATTAAAGGAAAATTCTGTCATTAGTTGGGTACGTATTAAGACAGGAGGGGAAATTCAAAACTACCAATTGTTCAGGTGACTCTAGGATATAAAAACCTTTGGAAACGTACTTTTTCCATTCACAATAACGACCATTTTACTCTTTAAAATACGTAAATATTTTCTTTAAACTCGTCTTAACAATAAATGGATACGATCGTAACTATGGTTATACAAAGAATAACAGAAAAACCTATAACTAGAAAAAGTCTACTAAAAAGCAACTCTACACGTAATGGACAGATTCCATTGGGTACACAGTGAAACATTAATCTTAAGAACTCTTGAGTGAGAAACATAACATAAAAGAAGAAAAATAAATCGACCAGGTCTCATTTACAATATTATAAAAGGTATTAAAGAGTGGGAATTATTGTAAACATCAACTGAGAATCAGGAAATCAAAAGAAAAGATAGTTAAGATTTCAAAATAAAGACAAGGCGCTAAAGAACTGATAAAGCAAAGTGCTTACTACTTAATGAGGGTTTCATGGAACGAAATGAGTTCCCTGAATGACTCTTAAGGCGCTTACCAGAAAAAACTAATTACTTCACAAAGAAATTTGCATATTTTCTGTAAGTAGCTTTCTTTAAGCAGACTTCAAAGGAATTTACTTTTCTTCAATTGCTTTGAAAAATGCATTTTTATGTAGTTACAACGTTTACAACAAGCTTACAACCAATCTTTGGCCCAATTCTTACAATAATAATAGATGATCATAGCTAACGTTTTAAGTCTATAAACAAACATACCTCGCGAACCGTAGTATTACGTATGGCAGGGGTTGTCAACAAACTACTAAACCTATATAGCTATCCAGTTTCTACGCCTTATACCAACCAGAAAGAATGACCAATACTAACAATCCTTTTAGCTATAATTATAGGTATTATTTGGTCAAAATTTGGTCTCAAAATTCTCGTTTGCATTTCTCAGGAATAACTATGAGTCGTATATAATTATGTAAATCATTATTCACAAATTTTTCCCGCAATTTGAGCCTGTACTTGGGCGTACTATCCACTAGACAATTCAAGTCACAATTTATTCTTCCAATACATCCCCTACCTCTATATAATACATCCCTAGGGACATATAACAACATCAAACAAGAACTAAAAAGAATTGAACTATAGAATTAAATACCCCCCAGAGAATCAAACCTAAACTGCTTTTAAGAAACAGAAGGACGAATAAAGAAAAACCCAAAGGTCATACTGAAAACAATTTCATACCTAAACTAGGAAAGGAAAACTGCCATTGTTATACGAGTCGCAGTTGGAAGTCGATTCGGAAACCAAGGTAACTGCCTCTTTGAAAGTTCCGGGCATCGTGGAGTACATTATACGGGGCGTCCTACGTTTAATTTATGTACCGTCGGCCCGTGTTAATCTTAAGTAATTGGTGGTGAAGATTCAAAGATTCGCCAAAGGGAGTTCCTTTATTATGTGAATTCCACCCCGGGGACAAATCACGAGTGAGCATCGCTCGCTAATGCTCGCAAGCATATGGAACGCCGGGTCAACTAATTAAGGCACTCTTGGGACGCGTAAAACAAACCAAGTCGTGAATATATCAGACGAAGGATGAAGTAAACAGGACAGAGTTCGCGGCAGAAATGCTCGTTTAGACCGTAGTCGACTCGTTACTTATGACATTCTAATCTTTTGATGATCTAGGCTGCAAAGAATGTGTTGATATCATCATAAATTGGACAATGGTATCGTTTGAGAATTGTTCTATGCAACGAATATGACGAACGATTAGAAATTGATGTAATGAAGAGTTATATAGTTATATACGTAATAAAAACTACTTACGATTTTTTTCACAACATTATACTATAAAGTTGACGTAATTTTTTATATGTAAATTCTAAACATAACATTCTAATATAATGATATAAATAAAGCTATAAATAAAAAAGGAAGACAAAGTTTAAGAATGTATCAAACGTTTACAAAGCAGATTCTGAAATGTATGCGGTCAAATTACGTAATATTGCGAGAAGTAATGCCTAAAATTGTACCACTCTTCTAAATTATGAACTGGATACGAAAAGATATGACATGAGGGAAGATTAGACCAAGGGATAGATGAATTAAAGACATAATTAAGCTAGGAGTAATTAGAAAGGAGAAGTTCAGAACTAAGATATGCGTAGACAGCTAGGAAGGTCTAAATCCTGTTCCAGATTAAAAATAGCTGATAACGACGACGATTACAGTTAAAACAGTACTCGAAGTACTTAAAAATCATCACAATTGTACAGCTAAAAGAACAAAAACCTCCTTCATTATTTCAATTCACTTTTAATTATAAAAAGAAAGAATAAAACTTTAACATATAGAAAACTTTACGTCGTGAAATAATTCCAAATTTCACCAACTTCATCTCGAGACGTAAGAAGTTCGATCTGAGAAAACTAAAGCAAGGCGTCAGTGGAGAGAATGCCCCAGACTTAGTTTTGTTTCCTTCTGCAGTGCAACCAAAGAGCATTCCCTGCCCATCGGAAATCTTCCACTTTAGAGAATGGCAGAGGCAATCTTAGAAGGGTCGGAAGGCTTTCCCTTGGACGGCCACAGCTCCTCTTCTATTTCGCAGACGTTTATTCCCCAAAACATCTGAATGGAGGATTGCGTGAGGATCCCGATTTAAGAGAAAGTACGGTGATGGGTTGGATAGAAGGAAAGACGCAATATCGACCACATAAAGATGGAACATTACTTCTATCAACTGTGATGTACATATATACAATATATACATACTTTTAAAAACTGTCATTTGATAAATAATAATTTCATTTGATTTACTTATTATTTAATAAAGTATGCTCCAAGCAATTCATGCTAAAGACTTATACTACGAAAATTAAATCATTTTTTTACTCGCATCTGAATATTTTTAAGGTTTTATATGACACGATAGCTATCGTAAAAATGCTGACAAATTAACAATACTGCTTAACCATGACAACGTGGAGTATAGTTTAGATAAAACTGAAAGTATCTGCTTCTAAAAAAGGATCTTACATTGAATTGAAAATTTTAAAATCAACCAATTAAAGCAACGAATAAATAAATAATGATGTGAAAATCTTTTCTTCCTTTATTATCTTGTATACAATCCGATATCATTATCTTAACGAATATTCTTTAAATAAATAAACAATATAAATTCCCTTTAAAAATCGAAATTCTATTTAAGTTATACAATAAGTTGAATAACAAGTATGTTTAACGTTAGCGGTGACTAAAGACGTTTATCCCGAGATATGGAGCAACTTACTGGTACAAATTTCCAAAAATAGAAATTAAAGTAAATAAAAGTCAGACAGGACTGGGACTCGAACCTAGATCTCCTAATTACCTGCCGACTGCTCTCTTCCGGAAATAAAGAGATCTGGGTTCGAGACCCGGAACTGTCAGACTATTTTATGCCCGTTAATTCCTGCGCTTCATCTCAACCGAGCGAGATTTTCACGCAAATTTACTTTCAACTCTTAACCTTTCAAAAATAATAAAAAAAACCTACTAAAAGTGACGCGAAATATTTAATTGGAATTTAATTAATAAACAGTATTCGTATCCAAATAAATCAAATAAAGAACGCAGTCTACTTCACGTAGATTTCCAACGAAAAAAAATATACGTAAAAATACGAGTTAAATAAATATCGGATTTAATTCATCGAACTTTTAAAAATTATTAATATCGAGCAGAATCGGAACGAAAATAAAAATAACTCGAAATCCTTTTAGCTTCTCGTACGTCATTCAAACACGTAACTGTCACATTTGTATTGGAGAACGCATCGCAAAAAAATCTATTTGCGAATATTATCCAGAATCATCGTTAGCGGAACTCATTAAGGAGAGTAATTTTTGCTCAATTATGGAAAACTGATAACGAATCGGATTCGTTTATTTAAGGCGCATGAGCGAATGAATTAATTAAAACTCGAGTGAGATGCTGATTTACTCTGAAATAAATTCGGAGTTATTGCCTTTTAAATGCTTTGGTTTTTACGAAAGCGTTTCGTTCTTCATTAACTAATGAATGAATGAGCACTATCTGGTGGGAAAATTCTGAGACTGAAATTAACGCTATTCATAACACTTAGATTTGATATAATATTATTATCGAATACGATTGCTTTTCCTCCGATGATATCCGATTAAAAGTATGAAAGTTAATAAATTCTTAGCATCAAAACGTTTCCATGGAATCAGGTGCGAGATAAATAAATATTAAAACTAGTTCAATAAAGTTCTCTTTTTTATATCCTTATGAGAAGATTATATTAGCACGAGAAAATATTTATAGAATTCGATTTTTATAGAAATATTTTAAAAGAGAAGAAGAGAAATGTATCAGTTTGTCTTTTCTTCGCCGAATAAAATATTTGTTCTAAAGAAGATATTTCAATTTTAAATTAAATATTGACTTAATATCAATAATAATAATATATGAAGAAAAGGTGTATTAATTTAATACTATCAATTATAAACACTGCCAAACAGAAACGAAAACAAAGTAAAAATATGTCTGGGATTCGAACCCAGATACCTCAGGTAGGTATATAAAAGACCACACCATCATGTAGCGTCAGTTACTATTATTTATTATATTATTATTGCGTTAAGTTAAGCTTATTAATAATCATAAGGCATTAACATAATAGACGAGTTGGGGAAATGGGTTCGAAACCCAGTTATGTCGCTATTTCTAATTTCTGTTGAACTTTGAATGGGCTTATGCATTTATTTATTATATTATAATAGGCACATATAATCCTCATTTATATTCCCTATGTTATACTGAAATATAATAATTTATACCAGTGAACGAAACGTCTTCTACTAAAGTTGTCCATTCGAAATGATGTATAGATTACACGAAATCTAATTTGGACGGCATTTATAAATTAATTAAAATGTTCGAATCGTTTTATCTACTTCAAAAGGTTTCCCCGAACACGTTTCTTCGCTCTAAGTAATTGCAGCGTACGGGTTGCCTCATCTATTTGAACGCATCGGCCCTCCAACGCTGCACGCTTTGAGCGATCTTGTAAGGCCTCTTGCAAAATGCGTTGAGTTACGAGCTCTACCGCTAATTCAGGAGCACATATGCTCCCATGAGATGAGCTGTACAAATTAATTTCGCTCTGAAAGAGTTGAGCGAAAAATCTGTTGCAAAATGGACAGGATTTGCATCGCGTAGCATTCACGTAGTTTCGGAATTTTATATTGGAAAATCTCGTTAAAAAATTCGGCAACATCACAATGCTACCTTTGAGGACAGGCATAACCAAATAACTATTCGTTTACAGTTACACAGTTTTCGTTTAGAATATTACAGTTTGTATACAGTTAAAAGTTTTACCCAATCATAACTGAACATACGGCACAAAAATTTATATCGTAATTGTACATGTCGACGCTTTAAATTGACATTTTACTCTATACGATGCTTTTCTTCTTCAATGATTGAATATTAAAAACCCTCAAATAAGGTTTAAATCATAATTTTCATGTTTTATATCACTTTATATAATTAAATTACGTTGGTTATAATTTTTGAACAACAAGGAGAGAAAATAATGCATCAGTAAAAATTTATTTTCAGTTTATTTATAATAATACGAGAGGTTAATATTTTGCCATTATTCGAATATTTAAAATCGTTTTACTTTCACATACTGAATTCCGAATTCCAATATTTTTGATACGTAACAGTTGAAATTCGATACCGCGAAAATTAAAAATATAAATAGTATAATAATTATATATAAATCAATTAAAGACCTGAGTTCGAATCCCAGTCACGCCCATTTCTCTATGATACAATTTATGGCATTTATTTATTTTCTCTCATTTATTTAAACCACGGAGTTTAGATAGTATTGGAACTATAGATAGGACATAGCTCTTAAAGAAATAATTTAAATAAAATAATAATAAATTAACAGTTCCTTCCTTCAAATTAAAGCGAATTTCAACCATATCTCATCCCCGAAAGATGCAACAAAAACTATCCACGACAAGAAGCGATTCAGAGATAAAAAGTGCTAAAAGCGCCATCTAGTCGAATTCCAGCGAACATGACGCGTCTACTATTTAGAACGACAGAAGTCCATCGGGATAGAAAAGGACACTTCGTACGCAGCACGGAATATGACGCCATCTTTAAATTCGTCACTAAAAAATGAGAAGTGATAAGAATCTCGATTCTTTTAATCTACTGAAACCACGGGGGAGTTGTATCCACGCCCATTTGTGCGTTTTTCACATTGCGTTTTCCCACAGCAATTATCGCAATGGGGTTCTTATAAAATGGGATCCATTATCACAGCATGTGTTCATAAAAAACTCTCTCCATATCGGATTGAAATATAAGAAGAGGTTTTAATAGCATGAATTCTTATTCTAATTGATGAGTACGGGGAACTTTTGATAAAAAATTCGTATAATTTAATTTTAATTACTCACTCGTGACTGGAAAGTAGAGGGAGGCGTTCGGTTTACTCACCTAGAAAGTAAATGGTTCAAATTAATGAAAATATAGACTCATAAGAATAAATAATAATATCATATAAACAGAAAAGAATAACAAATAAATTAGTAAACTTCTTGAACTCATAATATATCGTTGTTTCTAAAAGTAGTACATGTTATACACAGCAGAAAGAGAAGAATAAAAATTGTTAAATACAGTGGTCCCAAGACTTAACTATGAGGAACACCTTCTTAGTAATTTCGCCATCAATAAAATCTATATATTCTTGATTAATAACATATTATCAACCTGTTACAATCTTGAAATTTAATAGATAACAACGCATCCTTCTTTATTAAACTACGTAGCACACACGTTAACTGTATTATAACTCTTTTCACACTCAAATAATTTCACAGCTTTGGTGAATGACGAGATAAAAATGGCTCCAATCCAGTGGAAATCGTCGATTGAGTCCCGCTTTGTTCTCTAACGTCTCTTCTTAAGTCGACCCTTAATTTAAAACCACGGAATGAGACCGTCGAAACAAAACCCTCCTTCGAAATTTAATCTTTTCCTTTAACTTTCTCCGGCGAAAACGCCCTCTTGTTTAAATTCTTTCTTCCCCATATTTAATTAGAATTCCTTTCCCGAAAAATCCACGGCTCGAGATGATTAGATTACTTTCTTAATTCGATCCCGAATCTTAATGTATCCCCAACTATTCCCGAAATGAATTCCAATGTCACGGAAAATGCAATTATAGTAAATGGATTACATCTTTTTTTTTCGCGAGGACTCTTAATAAAGGCAGTTTATTGTAATTTTCTTTTGCGGCTGTGAGGGATGGTGTGAAAGGGACCTTCTTAAATCATTAATTTGAGCCGTTAAATCGTTTTCGAGGAAATTCTCTCTTCAAGGCACTCTTCTTTCTCAGAGAGAAAACTCGATCTCATTGTGTGTGTCTAAGAAGAGAAATATAAAAGTAAATCTTCGTTTGCGGAGAAATGCAGCCGAGTTAAAAAGAAACGCTTTTGGGATTTAAATTGAAACAGTTGCTTTCACTTTGAAGATGTCTCTTCGATAAATGGCATTCAAAATCGTTGACTTTCTTCGTAAATTTTTCAAAGCCGGACGCCTATATACAGTCGTAACGGGACTTAATTTTTATCGCCCCGAAATACTCAACCTTGATCCAGAAATAATTTAAGATTTCCAAAAATTTCACGCTTATTGAAAGGAATGAATTCTAAAAGAAACTGTTTTAAAAAGAGACTTAAAAATAACACCCTATTCTGCGATTTCCGGGTATTTATTCGTTCCGGGAATTAAAGATCCTAAACAAAATCCTAACAACTAAACAACTTAGATGACAACGAATGAGTTACTTAAAGGAGCAATAAACTGTATTAATAGAGCAAATTCAAATCCAAATATTCCTTTATAATGCTGAACTATCAACAAATAAATTCATAATAAATACACGAAAAACCCGATACAAACTATTTCCACTTCGTTACGTAAATACTTCTTTAACGACGAAATATTTTCGCACTTAAAATCAATTTATCAATTGAAATTAGTAATAAGAATATAATAGCCATATAATCTTGAATATATGCTACAATTATTTCCTTAATCAATGTATCTCTTTCGTACATAAATACGCGGAATTTATTTATATATCGCTAAAACAATTACGTTACGCTGAACAACACCAAACCATACCTCCCCAAAACCACTTACTTTACCTACATTTACACCAATCCAAGCGGATTTTTCCGATGTCCCCATAAATTTCTCAAAAGTAAACGAACCTCCGCGTCATTGAGAGCTCCGGTTAATCGAGTTACGTTTTTCAGTATCTCATTTGAGAGTTTCGACTCGTTAGAAGAAGTTCCTTTTTCGTAGTCATTGATTTAATAGGGCATTTTTTTGTGTGAGCACTCCCACGGTGAGGACAGGGGGACCGCCTAATTGGCACTGTGATTTATCTGAGGCGATCTCAGGGGCAGAACCGGCATGTATCACTTTTGCGATTTTTCTCAACAGAAAAAAAAGCTGCTAGTGTTGCGGACGATGGGAAGATTTGGAGGATCCTCCAACGCTCGAGGGTGGTCTTCCTTATCAATCACTGGGAGGGCATTAGAAAGTACGCTGTGTGAGGTCATACTGAGTTAGAATTAATCCGTCGAGGATACAAAAACTTTCACGCAACAATATAAAAGTTTACGGAAAAAAACTTCGTAAAATACCCGAGAGAAAAGACCACCACGATCGTTTCACTGTTCCTAAAAATTCCTCTTCCAAAATCTTACGATATTTACGTAAAAACATCCTAAAATCATCCTATACGTAATTCCTTCCTAATGATAAATATTTCATACAGTGCGGTAGTAGTCCAAATATTATAAATAATCTCCTCTTATAAAATCTTATAATCTTTACGTAAAAACACTGAATACCACCCTATAAGTAATTCCCTCCGTTTCATTAGTATTCTTAATAGCACGGTGACATAAGTATGAATTAATAAATAATATCATCTCATAATATTTTACGATCTTTACGTAAAAACATCCAAAAATCATCCTATACGTAATCCCCTCAGAATCATAAGTATTCCAAATCCTACAATATTTATAAATGGAAATTCTTTTTGTACGTTATAATCTATGAATGAAAGGTATTCCAAATGGTACTTCGGTGCTTGGATAGGTGATAAATAATCTCCCCTTGCAAAATCTTTCAATATTTACGTAAATATACCCGAAAACCATCCTAAACGTATCTTCCTGTGAACAAAAAGTATTCCAAGTATACGGTGACACGATTATGTGATACGAAATATCCTCCTACACTATCTTACAATATTTACTTAAAAACACAAAAAAACCACCCTATACGTAATTCCCTCCAAATCATAATTATTCCAAATAGTACGGTGACTTAGGTATTAGATAAACGATCCAAATCCCAAATCCAAATATAAATAAAATTCCAAAATATCTCACAATATTTACGTAAAAATCACCCAAAAACCATCCTAAACGCAATTCCCTGCGAATGAAAGTATTCCAAATAGTACGGTGACTTGGGTATGTGATAAATACGCACTGTCCGACCGCAAAACACAGATGTATGTTCTTCGAAACAAAAGCAAAAAGATTTACGATTCGGAGGCAACGAATGACGAACGAGGCCATGGAAACGCGGGGCTCTCTCCAAAAATTATCGTTAATTTTTCAGTAATTTATTACGTTTAGAGGATCTTAATTTGCATATAAATTAACTTTTTCCTTTTTAAAATTACTCGCTGAAAGTTTTTCCACGGAATAAATAAACAGGAAATAGCAGCCCATTGTAATATCTTCATCGTAAACTAGTGACTCCACCATTCACTTCTACCAACCATATGCATACTATTTCCAGTTGATTTGCTCACTATGATAAAACGCTAATAAGTCACAGATGTTAATGTGAAATATTCCGCTACTTTAAATAAACGTATTTAGTGCACAGAATAAAACTGGAATAAACTCTTACATTACCCTTGTAACTTTTTTCGTTACTTCCACATATATATTTTTAAGGAAGAAGTAATATATACTATTTAATTATAACCATATTAATAAAGAATTATTAAATGGCTTAAATGGATTTAATGAGAATTAGAATATTCCTGCTACTTTGTTACGTAACTTTTTTTGTTCCATCCGCATAATAATTTTCAAATACAAGTAATACATACTATTGTGAGTATACTTACAATGATATCAACTAAAGAATTATAATATATATAATTATAAGCCTTTATTTAAAAAAGGCTTGAGTGGATATCAAACTGAGAAGATTAAAAAAATAAAATATAATTACTTTCCCTTATCTAATTAATAATAATATTCCTATGTTTCAATTCAAATTCTTATTCTACTACATGTAAAAGTTGATAAGAGAGTTTGTAAATAAAAAAATACGGTTGAATCTATTAAATATTTTATTTATTATAGAATAGAAATATTAATTTGTTGGAATATGTGAATAAAAATTATCTATTAAATATTTTACTGGTTGACACCTATACTACATTTATGAATTTACGAGTTCCATGTCTGAAAAATATTTGATGACAATCATAATACGAAATGCATTTCTCTCGTAAATCGTAGCATATTTCAGACACACTTTTACTACCTGATTCACATGCAGTAGTTAAAATTCCCTCCATAAGCATCACATATAGCTCTTTTAATTCCTAATTAATAACATTAATCTCGTGGCGTATTCCTCGTGAAGCAAGCAGGAAAGCATAAAGACAAATCGTTTCTGGAAAACGTCACTTTTCCTTTGAAGCTCTTGCTCTTTTCTGAGTAATCCCCTTCCGTGTCTACTTCTACGTCACGAAACTGCATTCGTGACCGAGTCCATTTAATTCTTCATTAACGCAGTCATCCCCTGCCACTGCTCACCAATTTTTCTTCTCTCCGTGATTGCTCCTTTTTTCACGTAACAATGATATATATTCCTCTATTTAGTAGCCATACTTATTCCTATCTCATTTGAGTATTTTTTTTACTTAAACGTTTCCCATTACTTACGAATATATCAAGTAATATGGTTGAATCTGAATGAGTCTAAATATCCAGTTCTTAAAGAGTTATTAAATCAGACCTTGGCTAATTTTTTATGAAAATTACTTTCTTCAACTTAAAAAACAGTACCTAAATTACCTGTGCACGCAAAAATCGTTTGAATCTAGGCTTAAATTGGAATAATATCCTTGAACAAAGATTAATATTAATTATATTCTTTCTCTTTCTGATTGATTTGTCAGTTTAAATATCAACGTCCATATTATGCACAAGAATCATCTTTAATTTAGCTTGAATTAAGCCGATAATTGATAATACATGCAAATTAAATCCATTATAATGAAAGAAAAATAACCAGTTATAATAACAGTCAACTGTCTCTGAATCAATCACTCTCACATACCAAAATATAAACGCCCTCATTATCATTAAAAAAAACCTGGATTGAATATAATTAACTTATATAAAGAGGTGCTGAACAAAGACGGATTGGTAGAGGCAATATTAACCTGCTTCTCATACGCCTTCAAATTAAAATACAGAAATCAAAAAATGAAAATTATATAGGAGATGTAAAAATTAAAAAAAATTAAAATCATTACAGATCATCAAAAATCATTAGATCACTTTCACAAGCGAAACTAACAATATGAAAGGCATAAAAGAGCAGCCAAAAGTTTCGAATTTCATTTTAAGTACGTAGTTGTATACCTTTATGAAGATCGGGTGATCTGAGTTATTTACTTTCAAAGGATATCAGTTTCTTTTTAACCTTTGCGCATAGATTTCGTTATACAATGAAAAAATATCAAAATTATAAAGAATCGAAAACTAATGACTATAATTCTAACCCTATAAGTAGTTCAAGCATGATTTAGTGAAAAGAAGAAAACTTCGAAAGTGAAAGTACTGTTTTATCTAAAATTTACGTAAATAACGTAGATTCTCATTGTTTTATAAAACGATCATAAAAATCCACATATTCTTACTATAGCTACACTTATCAATCAACAAATAAAATTTATTAAAAATGATTTTTAAATCTAAAAATTTTTGAAACATCAAGATATCTCATAAAAAAACATCCTAGTACTTAGAAATAACAATTCAGTAATCCCGTTGCTACAACAAACAACTTTAGCTCTCCCTAAAATAACACAACACTCATTCACATAAACCTACGTAACGATTACGTAAAAAACCCCAAAATCGTCCTTCTTTTATTTTAGGATACCACTACAGCTCCAAAATCACCACCGCTTAAATTAAAAAACACGTAATTTCATAAACAGAAGTGTTCCGCTACGCATTTGATCCATGGCAACGCCACGGTTTAATCCGAACGATGTAGTCTACGTTGCGATGCAGAAACATCCCTTCAAAGAGCATAACCAAGCGTTGCCTAGAGAGAAAACAACTTCGAGAGATTGGTGGGAGTTCTTCGTGGAAAACTCGCACACCACGACCGCCTTATTTGGCTGGTGTTCGTTACTTCAGAATCGCCCCTGGAGTCGCTTGGGGTCGGAACCGCGTTTGCTTCCATCAAAAGCTCCCTCTGGTTTAATCATGCGAATGGGGATTCGGTGCGCCTCTAGATTGGCGCTAGTAACGTTGCAATTCCATTGGGATGGCTGGAATGATTTTTCACAACGATGGGTCATTCACCTTAAATGCCAACTAATCGTTTCAGAGACATTACTTGACTTGAGATGCGGCTGGATTTTGATAGTGGAGCGATCTTTTTGGGTTACTCAGAATCCCTTGGGTGCACGTTTCAAAAATGCTAGAGAATATCTCGGAAGTTTTTCCTCGCTACTTTTCGTGCTTAAACTGCAGCGCTGCGCGAAACGTAATTGGATTGGATTCAATCACATTCTGAAGACACGAGGGCTAAAAATTTTAATTTTAAATACTTTTACGTGTTGAAGCTCCTTATTCTATACATTTTGATAAAAAAATATATTCGACTTATTTAAAGATGGTGGAAGACGATTATCGATAATAATCGCAAATCGATATATAGCGCGATTTTTTATTTCGATAGTAATTTTATTCGATAGTACTTAATAATCGTGGGCATTAGAAAAGAACCTTTACCTTTTTATGAGTTTATACCTAATGTATCATTAAATTGTATTCTTAGCATACCTTCCTCTTTAACATCAATGAAGATGTTCCTTTTTCTTTCATTTGGACATACGCAGCTCGTCCGCACTGAATTTCATACGCGATGAAAGCTCTTACGGTCGATATCTTACGCAAAAATGTAGATAAGCGATTTTATTCAGCGAATTCAAAGAACTCTCGCAATTAAATTCACCGCTAGGAAATTTCATAATTATACGTAATAAATTCCAAGATAGGCTATATTTCGAGAAAATTTAAAATCAAGAAAGAAAGAATGCTTTTAAAGTTTAAGTAGATCACGTGATGTTAATGCAAGAGGGGAAGCAATTAATATAGCAATCATCTAATTACGAAAAAGAGAGTTGAAATATCATACGTAAAGATTAAGATTATGAGAAAATATTATAGTGATACGTAAAATAATATTTATCAATAGTAACAGCGTAAATTCCATAGAGAGAGTATATAAAAAGATTATTAAATATGAATATATTTCTGTATCCATGAAACTTGATCTGAAAATCGAACTCTAAAAGTGAATATTAATTACCTTTTTTGGCAATCCTAACGGGATACAGTACTTTATCTCATCTTTAACATTTTAGAAATTACGCATATTATTAGAGCCGAATATACGTATTTTATCGTACTTCACAAATATTGTCACGAAGCTAGAACTACAAAAAGTAATGGAAATAAATTCACAAACTCTTGAAAATATAACCCGAAAAATTCATAATAAAATTTAATAAACAATCAAAACTATAGCCTATAAGAATCGTAACATAATATCGTAAAATCTATGGAACATAATACCATAGCAACTTTGTGTATTTAAAAGTCTTTTGAAATATATTCATTCATTACGACACACAAGAGGCATACCTGAATATCACGTCACTACGAAAAGATTCAAAAATATACGAACGCTTAATATAAATTTCTGGAAAGCACTCCAGATTGGGTCAACGAATAGGCTTCCCATTTCCACTCATTCATATCAATCAAGCCAAGTTAGGAGGGTAATTTACCAACTCACTTAAGACCTCACTCAGGACACTATGATAAGAGCTTTGAATAGATAGACCAGGAACTTCTGGGACAATATTGATGGGTACTTTGTTACCACACGCTTCCTGTGCCGCGTTGAAGCTTCAGTCACGTGATTCTAACATCGCTCATTTGATAGAGTGATTAATTAAGGAAGTAGAAGCGTGTCTTTCCTTGAAACCTTCATATCGTCATCTTGGTAAGTCATTTACAATCCCACACCATTGTGGGATGTAGCTGGCCCGAATTACCTCTATTCTGAGCCACCCATGGACAAGTTACCGCTAAGTACTCCATTTTGTCTTTGTTTCGTCTATCCTACGGTATTTCCCTCGGTCTCTTCACCTCTTTTGGGATAAAATCTAGAGATATTGTTGTCTAAACATTGTTGTATCTTCTCGTCAATAAAAATGGAAGGCACACATTATAGCAAACGAAAACCTATACAGAATCTCACTTCACATAAATTATCCATTTCCAACGAAAAACGCTTTCAATCCAGATAAAAATGTTTCTCGATAGAATGAATTCCGATTTTTATTATTTGACGGGAGCTGATTTGCTTGTGCAAACGCTTCGGTTTAAAGATGAGAAAAGGGGGATGTGTCTTTGATAAATGAAACTGCGAACTGCGGCCAGCGCCGATTTTCGGCGCGGCGGTGGCGGGAACTAAAATAACGGGGGGGCGCATCGTTGGAAAGAATTCGAGAAGTGATTTGGATTGAAATTTATGTGTCTATGTGGCGGCACGTGAGAAAAACAATCCGATAAGAGCCATCAATCTCCTTGGGCCACACTCGATTAAGCGCTGCGGTAAAAGAAAGGGAAACAAGAGAATAACGGAATTACTTCCCAATCGATATCGTGCGCTCTTATTTTAAAAGTCCGGCGTTTCCACTTTGAACCGTTTATCAGCGCCCGAACCGTTAAAAAGGTCAACGCCGCTTCCTTCCCTTTATTTCCACGAATCGTTATTGTTCGAGCGTTGCGGACGTCTCCATGGATGCGAGTTTCGCGCTTCTTTTGTTTATTCGACTCACGCAATTGGTAACCGTCTCCTTTAAGCCGATAGCGGATGTATTCACTGGAAGACGTTTGTTGGCGGATTAAAAAACGACTTACCTTAATCGGGTGTGAATCTTTATTTGTAAAACGTGCTAAGAATGATAGATTGGAGTGAATAAAAGGCAAAAAGAACTTATCGAAAGATCTATCGATACAAATCGATTCGTATTACGTATTATGAGCATTTGATGTAAATCCGATATCAGTCAGTTATTCGTAGTTATCAAATTATATTACTGATCTTAAGAAATTGGGCAACAAATGTATTACTTAAAACGTGAGGAATTCTACGGCAAATACTAATTGAATATATAATATAATATATATAATTCTAACTTAATATTATGTATATGTAATATGTTACAAACGAATATATATATAAAAAGATTGTTCATTTGTTAATTTTATTGCCTTTTAATATAAAATAATCCTATCAATATTGAATTATTATAAATCAGTCTTAAACTATATTTGGCTTAGATCTCCATGCTAATATTTGTATTAACAATGAAAATATCAATTTAAATTCAAAGATTAAAACATCTATTCCTTGAATAATACGTTAAACACCATGAAAATCAGTTTAGACGATGAGTTAGGAAGTTAATTTTACATTAATATATAAATATGTCAATACGTATATCCCACAGACGCAATATAAATAATAATACGTAAGAAATAAATTTCATCTGAGATATTTAAAACTTTCCCAGTAATAATCCTAAACACCAAACAATCTAAAAGATAACCACAACAATTAACATCAGCTATTAAAACGTACTGTACACCTATTTAAATATTCTTGACCTCAAAATATATAGTTTAAATGAACCAATTTACACCTTAGAACTTCGTAAGTGCTAAAGTGATAATCCTAAAAGCCACCACAATCTCTCGAACTAAAATAAACCAAAATTCACTCCATCTAGCCCTTTTGCAGAAGACGACAGACAAAGGTATCCCGGAGCCAGTAAATTCCCACCCCTTTTTATGATAAGGAAGGCCACTGAATCGGAGCAAATTCATTTGGGCCTCCGAAGTGAGGGTTACTTCGGACAGTCCGTTGGAATGGCCGCTTCTTTGGAGAACCAGTCAATAAAGTTTACGTTGGCAATGGTCCAGAGGCCAAGCAAAAAGAGCGCGGTAGCCATTTTAGAGGTGCGATGCATTGTTGCTTTAAATGAGAAGATATGAATTCCGCTCTTTAGGATACTGGTTCTGCACGATGTATCGTGTGAGCCACGTATGTTTAGAGGAAATTCCTCCGTTGATTAAAATGTATAGAATTGAATGCAATAAAGGGATAGTAATAGTTCGTACTTTAAAAACCAATAAATGCAGTTGCTATGGTGCTATTATAGAAGAAATGTACGTTAATTCCTAGGTGAGCAAGTATTCTGAATTCATTAAATAACTTACGTTAAAGATGAAAATGAATTTTAATATCTATACAAAAGTAATCGATTTAATGTTTATTTAAGTAAATTAAAATATCTTGGAAACTATTACGTGATTATTATTCAACAATTAACTGTGTTGTAGTGAATACGTATATAAGATTGCAAAAGATTATCCTACTTTGATGTAATATAATTATAGAAAGAAATAAATCGCAAAATTCCAATCTAAAATGGCCTTCCACAAATTCACGCCTTTCAATATTGATTTCATCTTGTAATTATCACTATTTAAAATAGTTGTACCTCTATTATATTCCTAAACATCGTCAAAATATTAAAATATTTCCCCAGATCTAAAATTGTTGATTTAAAAAAAATACCATAAATATAAATGATTCATCAATAAATACAGTAAATATTGCAAAATACGATCGTAAAACTTCTTAAACCCATTTAAAATAACAAAACACACATTTCGTATCCCCGTAACATCTCCGAAGTAGTAGTAATAAACTAAATAAACCTCAATTACATAAAATAGCACAACTCTAGCCAGCCAATGCACATGGATTAAACATCCCTCTCTATAAAAAAAATCTAGATACCACCTCTGAACAAGTACAAGTAAAACTTAAACATTTCCAGACATCGGCGTATCTTGGATGCACCCCCAATCGAAAGTTGACACGATTGTTCGTAAATATTACCTTCCGTTCCCCATTAAAGTCTCCCTCAACCGGGAAAGGTCACCGTTGTTTCTCATATATTCGCGAGTGGGCGACGAGTAAACTCGTTCAAAAAAGAAAGCGCAAGAAGACAAAAGAAGGGCGATGGAGGCGACGTGCATCGGACGAAAGGGAAAGCACCCGTGAAGAGTCATTCAGACTGGAGTTAATTAATCAAGCGGATCGAAGGCCCAGTGCAAAGACCTTACATACTTAAACGGTCAGAGAAGAGTTATCCTTCCCTCAGTTTCGCTGAGGAAGGGACTTTGGCTGTTTCAAAACGACAACATTGATGCTTTGAATTATTACCGCTGTCTCCTTGACCAAACGTTTTCGTAATGAATTAGTGATCGATATACGGCGAGATTTTCGCAGAAGTGGGTCAATTATGAGACGGGCACTTAAAACGTCTTATGATTTACGAGACTACGCATCCGTTAACTAAGAAATGTCAGGTTTCAGAGGATATGACAGAAAGATGGATAGAAAAGAGACATAATCGAGTACATAAGGGTATAAAATATCAAAGAAAGACTCAGAATAGAGAAAATAAGAGTTATGTACGTATATACTTAATCATAGTCAAAAATAACAAATCCGTTGCCAGGTTACTCTAAATGTATTATTATTATTACGTGTTTGTTGCAACTATAACTCGGTCTTTTCTTTATACACTTTACATTATTTGATATCCTATCCAGAATAACTGCCATCCTAAGATTGTTTTTTCCTCAATGCACTTACGTATTTTCTTGGAGAATTTTTTGAAAATGAGATAGAGATTCAAGAAAAAATACATCAATTACGTAAAATAAGTTTATTTTCACTGACTTTTGAGAAACGGCACCTTTACGGACGATATTTTATACAAGAACCTCTGATTCTTGATTATTTAAAACGACCATTCGTAGAATATCGATGGGGGACAATCTATGACTAATGTCTCTTTTAAACTTCCTTTGAGTTATTTAAGCTACATTAACGTAACAATCAATTGTCTCTCGTGTCAACAATTAAACTTTCTAAACGTATAGCTAATCACCTTACTTTTTCTGTAACAAAGAAATTACTTAATTACGCTAAAAATCTACAAAAGTCTCTCAAATAACAAAAATCATTCGTAACCGCACACGATAAACTAAAAAGATTTTAAAGGACGTTCAGAATGAAGACGAAGAAGGCAACCTTCCGTTTACGAGATCCAGTGAAAGGAGGACTGCAGTTTCATCAGCAATTCTTCGACTAATTCCATCCACGAAATGCCCGCATCATCTCTTCCCTAAATTCCGTTCCCGTGAAAACCCTCTCATCATACGACGGACCGCCATTCTTTCCAAAACTCGGATCCAAGTTTGAAGGATGCAAATGGAGGTCGATCAAAGAAAGCAAATCATCAAAACATTTCGGAAGATATCTCTAAGGAAGGATTCTAACTGATTCCAATGGACCATTGGATTTTCAAATAAAAGAGCTTATGGCTCAAGAGTTGATTGCTACTCTATCCACAGTAATGTCTCTTTCAATTTGATGACTTAAATCAATCGATTTTTAGAATTATCATGAAAGGGCCTTTCAAACTCATAAATGCCTTTTTAAAAAAATGTCAGTTATTTAATAGAATTATCTATTTTCTCTGCATGTTATGTGCAATTCAGTACATAAAATTGCGTGATGCCTATTTTATACAATTCAGTCTCAATTTTGACCTAAAAAAACATTATTATTATTTTGTTTTCTATAAAAACCCTCGTAAAAGTTACTTCAAACACCTTACTTAATCTCTAAGACTTAACAGACGTTAAAAAAAGCTATTGCAACTTCGTCCGTATAGCAGCATCGTCTGCTAACGTGGCCTTACAGAGGAGCCGGACTTTCGATACAACTGCAATACCTATACCCTTAAGAGCATAATTGGATGTTTTGGTTAAAATAGCTAAATATTTAGAGGTACCAAGTTACAATCAGGAGATTCGGAGTTCAACTTTACCCCTTTACCTAATCATTTCAAATATTCCGGAACAGAGAAACAAAGCAATTACCGAATTAACGTTCCGCAAGAATAATTCAAAAAACCTTTATTTCCCTGACAACAGTAATCTACAGGATTCCAAAATTGACGTCATTCCTTCTATGTAACGTCTCGAACCAAACGAGTGTTTTGAAGAGCTCTGACGGTTAGATTTCGGCGCTTGAATTCCTTCGGAAGAGATCCGGAAAAATCGCGATTTCGGAAAACTCTTTTTGAGTAAAACAGATTCGGAACTTTAACGAGGGTCAGGGTTCGCCTTAAGGAGGACTTTAGCCAGGGGATAAAAAAAGAAGGATGAAAGGGGACGAAGGGTTGGGACAGTAAATACAGCGGAAATAAAAAAAAAGAACGAGGCATCAAACTAAAATGTGGCGATAAGTTGGGAAGCTCTTTTTTTATTAGTGAGCTACAAATTGGGGAGGGGTTCCTAAGGGAACCGAAGGGTAAACAATATTTGAAAGGTTGATCCCTTTCTGGTACATTATCCGGACATCGAAATAGGACGTAGATTTTTAGAAACTCACTCCTTTTCAAAAATGATTTTAAAAAAATCACAATATTACATTGCTCCCTCACTAAAAGGATTAAAATATCGACGGGTAAACTGATAAATAAATCGGATTTATAGGTAACCATAGTTACTATTTTAAAATTAAGTCTAAGAGCCAAATAATGGACATAGCGAAGTATTCGTTTCTCAATATGGGTACCTAACAATGTGATAAGTTTCCGTATAAATACTGAAACCCTATACAGAAGATAGAAAAAATTAATGTATTTCCAATACTTTCTGAGTTCACATCATTAAATTGTCTTCTAAAGCAGTTTATCCTATATAAATTTCTGTATTAATTATTGAACATATAAGTAAGTAACACGTTATCACTAGGTTCACAACCTAGCTACAGCCAAATTTTCATCGTAATTAATCAGTATAAATTTTATTGAACCAAACAACCAATAATAATAAAATAAACTACCTCATTCATAAAATGAAAATGAAACACAATGCGATTTACTTACTTGCATTCTAAACTGTTTTACGTAATAAACTATAATTTATTCAAAGCAATTGATTATAGAACTTATATAGAATATTCTTGATCCAATTGTCAGAGACTGTGATAATAAAGATCAATGCTAGTCTCTTTTTAACTATAAAATAACCATTTTTAATCTCCCACTCACAATAATGCAGACGCTCTTACGTTATAATCTTATTGGGGACGAATTTGAATCATTCTTATCAGTAAATTTGCTACTACCGAACGATAATCGTGCCCAACTATGAGAAGTAAAATTAAAACTTAATAGACCCGAACAACTCTATTACTAAACAGTTGTTTGAAAAGTATTCGTTTTCTAAGTCGTGAACCTTCCCTTCACTCTAGTTTTATGCACTTCTTTCCGGAAGTCCATTCTACCGTTGATAATGTGACTTTAGCACGAAAGGAAACTGCTGGTGAAATAAAGGCCTGATACTCGGAGAAAATATCCGAAACACTGCGTCAGCCAAAAATAAAAGGCAGAAAATTATGAGATGGGCCCCTGTAAAAAAATAGGATGCAGGTCCGGCCAGGGACAATTCCTTTGATGGCTCCAATTAATTGTGAAGCTATAGCAAGATGTGAATTCCATCCACCCCTTGTGTTTGAGTACGGAGGGTTATTGTCACGTTTTGCCTTTACAAAGGGACTCGTGTACCGCGTTCATTCCTTCCTGTTTGTCACAATAGAACGAGAGAATTTGAAAATTCCACAATGATTATTTTCATTCAGCGAAGAATAATGGTCTTTGTAACATATTTGAACCAAATATTTAAGTTTGATCAAAAAATTTCTTTAATTTAAATCATAATTAAGAGATTAAATTTCTTTCGCAAGAGGAAATGAGCTTGAACTTAATAGAGTTCGTTTTGAAAATACGTTTACTATAAAATGCTACATTATTTATCAAAGATTCCTCATTCTAGGAAAGATTTAGCTATTTTTATTTCAAAAAAAGCTCCATTCATCCATAGCACCAAAAAGTTTACGAATATCCTTCTTTAAATTCCACGTTTATCGATACAGTAACTCATTCCTCGTATTCACCCCTACTTAACAACCATCTTATTTATTAATCGCCATGGAATCCCAAATAAACAACTCCTATAAATGGACATTGTTCTCCAAATGCGTAACGAAAAAGTCTCTGTACGAACTATATTTATCGTATATTCCTTCAAATTGGCATTTATTACCCAGAAGACCTTTCGGGGACCAAATACGAAAAAAATACGGAAAATAGACGGACTTTGATGTACGAGTAGGTCGATTATTGACGTCTATATCGGGAATACTTGGAGAAGGGAAGTAATAGAGAAAGAACGGAACGACAATGCGTTTCGGAAAGGAAACGAGAATAGAGGGTATATTTAGTGTTTTAAGGGTATGGGAAAAGGACGTAATTTTTTTCGCTCCGTTCGACCGGAAATCGTTTCTCCGTACTTTTTGTGGCGAATTTAAGAGTTATCGATGATAAAAAAGAATCGGAAGTGCATAAGCGGAAGCGACTGAAATTTAGAATCCAATATTTTATATTTGGGAAGAGAATGGATTCTCGGACGTTTATGACTCTTCAATTTAAGAAGTGAAACACTTTATGTGGAAGTGGTGGATGGATTTTCCTGAATTATTACCCAATCGAACTGTTTTTCCAATCTTTAGAGGAGAATTAATATTTTCCAACGTCCCCTTCTCTGAATTGAGGAACTCTTTTATTCGAAGGAAAGGGAGGTTCGGTCGATACGAGCTAAAATGTCCACCGAATGTTGCTGTGAAAGTTTCTACCGATTCTACAAATACCATGGAACATTTCCCTTCTGTTTTCTCATTAAACAAGCCAAATTCTCATATCTATACCAACAGATTTTCGTTTAAATAACTATAGTGTTAGCATAGCACTCCATTTGAAGAATTAGCTGGTACAGTATCTTAAAAATACTTCCAATTCTTCTTTTACTGAGATTCTAAATACAGCATAAAACAAAGGCGATTAAGAAGTTAAAAATTAATGAAATTAATGAAAAAATATGATAGAACTCGAACCCAGGTCTACTTCTTTCAGGGACGAATGCTTGGGCAGTGTTGAGTAGCATATTTAAGGATGTAAATAAATTTTATTCCTCTCAAATTCAGATATATATTCCTAGAAAATGATTATGTAATTCAAAGGTTGGAAAGTTTCAAGCATGAACAATTTACTCATTCCTCACTATTTCTATTTACGATGTCTCCAAGGGATACTATTTCTAATTCATATCAATTGTTTACAAAAGGCACTGACGTGATAAAATTATAAATACTAACACAGTCCAAGAACTTCTCGATTACGTCATTCACGATTTAAGTTTATAACTAAAACTGTTATCTAAACCAATAGTATCCTTCTATTCTACTTTAAGTTTGGGTTCGTATCCCACTTTTAAGTAACAAAATATGCTTTCAAACAAAATTCAAGACGGATTAACTTCAGAAAAAAGAAATATATTAAGCAACAAACATGTAAAAATCAATCCTAGTCATTTTAGAACGATTTAGACAATGTATAAAATAACTATTACCGAATAAACAATGAGATAAATACTAAAATAAACACTGAAAGACATCTGAACCAAAAATATCGAGTTAGAAATTAAATTCTTAAATTCACGACTATCGTAAACCTTTGAAAACTGAGAAGCTTGAAGACCCGAATCTATCCTAAATTCATTCCCCTACCTCTTCTAATTCATGTTTACGGAAGCTCTATTTTCGTTGAATCGCTGCTTTATTAACAGCCCTACCCTACATTGCTTACGTAGTCATTTTCGAATGACACACATAGACGGGAGGTATCTCACAATTATCTCTGAAGTCGTCAACGGTTTTTCGAACACTTATATACACGAATTTATGGACGATTACCGTTCTACTCGAATCTATTGCTTCTCTCGCCGATGGGTTCTCTAATCAACTGGAAAGCTATAAAAAAAATGGCTAAAATGACTCGAATGACGTTAGTTGGAGATACGTGGGAGAATCCGTCCGTAAGAGATCCAATCGGTGGCTGCGAACAGCTAATGGCTTTCGGCGAATTCCTTTCTTTTCGGAAACTCTTGGAATGCGATCACTCTGAATTCAGAAAGAGATTTTCGATACATAACACCCATCTTCCATTCTTAGATTCGTTCTTATGAAACGTTTGGAGCTATAGAAACCAGAACTTCGATGAATGTTTATTTACATTGTCCATAGTTACTACCATCGACGTAATTCAGTATCTCTGAATAGACTTATATACATCGAAATTCGACGCTATTTAACATTAAAATCAATAATTATAAATAACTTTATTAATATAAATTAATCTATCAACTTTACATGATCGTTTTGTGTGAATGGGATTCCAGGTTAAACGGAGCTGACAAATAGCAAAGAACAGGGACTCGAACCCAGGTCCTCTACCATTTATTTATCGTCATTTCAGCGAAATTTTAACGAAAAGTACTTCCTTCAATTGTTTTATTACTTTCATTGTACTTTCCGGGTATAATCGGGTAGGCATTCATAGCTATCTGTCACTTTATTTAATGTAGATCTTACGCCATTTAAAACAGGTCTTCATAAGTCAATAAGTCTGATCCCATTGGATTATACTCATAATAAATATTTATACAGTTTATCACCAACATTTAAAAACATTTTTACACGTAAACCTGAATTTTTCAATAAATACTCAACTAAATTCCTCACGAGCAATAACTTTGTAGTAACTTAAACGGTGGATATTTCGTATTCGCTGGATTACTAGCTTGTAAATTTCAAATACAATTTAGATAACCGAAAGATATATTAGCCGCTTTGAAAAAGATTAATTTCACACGATGAAACATTCATATCGCTGACCCATTTCTAAATCACCTCTTAGTTTTATGCCCGTGAAGCGTGGAGATTACCTGATCACGAAAATTGTCGGATTTGGGTAGATTTTTAAAAGTAGAATGAAAACACGTCAGTTGGGCAGATACCCTTTTTTGAGAGTAAAAAATGAGCGTTATTCTAATCATAATATTGATAAGTATAATTATTTATATCAGATATAATGTATAGTAATAATAATAGCTTTAGATTAAGGTAGAAAGCTCTAAACGATACAGAATATTTATAGAATAGTTCAGTGCATTCATCTCCTTCCACTCGTTTCAGTAATTATGAAGTGAAATTATATCAAATAACTATACGTAAGTTTGAACGTCATGCATTTTTATTTTTTCCAGTCATTTCATAGATGACAATATAAAATTGTATCTAAACAATGACATAAAATATATCAGACCCCTAGTTAAGTATATATAACACCTAGTGATTCAGAATACACCAGTCCTTCACAGTTCGAGAGAGAAAAAAATCTACCTAACACATCCAACTACGCTACAGCAACAATACACGAAATTTACATAGCAACAAAAACCCCAATTTCTTGACCTACGACAATACACATTACACACGTAACAGTAGTTGAATACGGCCAATTCCCAAGCCATCGTAATAAACAGTACGTCACACGGGAACAACTCAACATCCGCAGGAACTCCGAAAGAAAAACCCTACGGGAGAACGCGTAATATAAGGACATGGGGAAGCATTAAAAGCGACTATCTTTGTGCCATAAAACGGACCAATCAATCTCGGTCGATTTGAAACGAAGCCACGATTCGGTTTATGACGTTCGCGCGCCTCGTAATAAGCCCCGATGATGTGTCTGCGCATTTGTTTCTCCGATAAAAGAAATCGCTGCGTCGTCGTTCCGATATCTGGAAAACAAGTTGCGTCCGCAGAAGATTATCCAATTCGTGGAAGCATCTATCGTTTACGAAGCACGTGAAGACACATCATTCCTTCTGAGAAAAGATATCTTACTCATACGGCACACTTTCAAAAGTAGATTTACAGTTTTATAATTCGTTATTTATGATTCGGAATCGGAATGCTATAAACACCTTATTCTCTAACCCCGTCTTTATTTATTTATTTATTAAAAAGTATCAAAGTAGAGCACGAAGCAAACTGTAGTTGGCAATTAAATAACAATAAAATATCAAGCATAAAAAATAAAGTAAGAGACATTAATATTTTGAAAATCGATAATTGTAAACTAAAGTAGTTGTGTCACAGATAATTATATTTATATCATTAATAAATCATTATTAGTGTTAAACTGAGTTTTCAAGTCCATTATTCATAATTAAATCATTTATTTTTTCAATTTTTCAATTTTCATATTTGAAATTTAAAACTTTTATTATATATATTTCATAATTTCATGTAGAATTTTTTAAAATTTTTACGTTTTTATAAATTAAACATATTTACAAACATTTTGCAGATATTTCCCTATTGTATTTAATAAATAAAAGCAGTAAAAATTATTTTCTCTCGTTTGAACTCATCTATATAGTTAAACCCTAAGAAACATTTATAATTATAAAATTTCTTAAAATTAGCTGTAAGAACGTTTTCCTTTTTAGATCTAAGAAGTTATATATTACACATCTACGTTCATAAATTAGCCAAAAAATATATTTCCGGTAAGATAAACTTTATCTCTACCGATTCTGTGCATATAATGCAGTTTTAAAGCATTTCAAAAAGCAAAGAAAAACTAAACCCGGCTTTGATTAAAGCTTCAATCTCATCTTTCTTCCGCAAAATTGGAGGGAATATACGGATTATAAAGCTATTCGGTACGTGAATGGAATAAGACAAAAGTTTTTACACTCTAGATGGTTTTGTAATATATTTTTATCAGAGAAGTTCTCCATTAATAAAATGTAGTATTTTATGTTTCTATTCACGAAATTTCTTTTTAATTTTATAGGTACATCTCGGAAGTTAACGAAGAATTGACAAAACAAACTAAAATATAATACATAAAATATTTTTACGTCCAAGATACTTTCCAAATAAGAATACTCAACAGAAATTATCAACATAGCAACTAATAACACTTATAAATAAAAAATAAAGCTTTTCACCGTAGAATAGAATTACGGATTACAAAAAATAAATCAATATATTATCTATGAAAGCATATAACCACGAGGGGAAAGAAACAATACAACCGGAGAAGATAAAGGAATTATCGTCTTACAAAACAAACGAGAAACAAAAATAACACAACCGACAAAGTAAACGAATCACGAGGAACATACGAGAAACAATTTAATCACCTAAGAATGCGTTAACATAAGGACTTAGAAAACGAATCGCCAATAGTTGTATTTTACGCTCCATTACTAAATCAATCACCATCTCGTCGAAGTGTAACGAAAGAGAAAATAAATAAGCAAACAAAAGAGACGTAAAAATCCATTTCCATGCAAATTAGAAGGAAGATGTGGGCGGAGGACTGTGTGAAAACGACCTCCATATATCACTGCGTCGCATTGCTATGTCACTATGATTCATTTAAAGCCGTATGTCATTCCTTACTTATCTTTTGTCTCGCGTATCGCTTCCCTGAGTGAAACATCTTTTTCTCCCTTCGGAATGACGTACCGATCGATACGTACTCATAAAGATCGAATTATGAGGTTAGCAACGCCTAAAAATTTCCTCTAACTAATTACCCTACGCAGAGCTAATTTGCAGCTCTTTATTCTCGTCTGGTATTTGCATTTCATTACGTATACCGACCTGAATTCGTTACGTTTAAACTCATTCTTACGGACTGAAATGAAAGAGTCAATTAGAGTAATTCAAATACGTTCCTTACGCCTTTGGATCGGGAAAATATTCTATCCTTTTTTACGAATTCAAATTGCAATTTTAATCATACAAAAGTCAGGGCTTATCATTTAGACAAGTAAAAATAAAAGTAAATCTTATAGTAAAGTAAAATTCTATCGTATTCGGCCTGACCTCGTGAAAGAAGATCCTGAAGAGTAGAATGAAAATACTGTATACTTCCACACTATTGGATTTTATTTCCTGTAAATAAAATCCAATAGTGTGGAAGTATACTCTGTTTTTATTCCACTCTTATTTACCAGAACCTCTCAACCTTCATTCCAATGAAAATTATTTCTATCATTCTTTATTCTTTTTAGCGTGAATTTCGAACAATAATGTTTATCTTTCTATTACGTTCGGTTCAAAATGTACTAAATTAGTTTACTTTGGTATTATTTTAAAATGAATGATCTATTACTTTATAATCACTGCTACAGGGTAACTACTACATGCAGTAATTTCAATAATAATAATAAACAAAATTAATCCTTTCTGAATTGATTTAGGCTATGCAGTTGAAATTATATTAAATCACTAATAATTTGATAACAAATATGATTCTTTTGACTTAGAAATTGTCACAATGAAATAAACATATAACTCGCTAATTAAAACAATATTAGAAGGCGTGATACCTTCAAGATGTAATGTAAAAGCATCAAGATATATTTTAAAATTACGAAACCGGTCGCGAGTAAGTCAAATTTTCTGTGGAAACCACAAAGTTTTCACTATATATAACACGATAGTTTGTTTAAATTTCTTTCTTCGTTGATAATAAACACGATTTTAGAAGAAATTTAAAACGTTATCTCTAGAAAAATAAGGTACAAGCAAAGACCATACGCATACATGATATAAAACGTGTTAGAAAATATAAACTAAATACGGGAGAGGAGACAACTCTAGAAGAGTTTAATGACTGTAAAGAGTTGTCCACACACTGAGTAAATAACCGGACGATGTATTAAGAGGAAACTCCATTTTCTTCCGGGTACATGGACGATAGGATGTTTGAGGAAAAATATGTGACTTTTATAATCCAATTCCCACGTTTCATAATGGTGTGCAAATTTTCCTCATTCTTCCACAGCGTTAAAATAACCATTAATTATAGTTTAGCACGTTTAGAAGTGTATCAATATTGGTATTCACCTCGTAGAGTAGTACCATCATAATGTTAAGTAGTACTGTTATTACGTAAAATATTAAAATTATTAAAACTAGTATTTTAAGTAAAATTTTAAATTAATTAAACATAGGATAAGCTTCCACAAATTGATACGCGTGAGTAAAATCAATTTGAAGAGTATCAATTCTCTGTCTAAAATATTTCGAGAGAAATTTTACAATAATTTTGATTAATGTAAATGATTAAGTAAAAACTTTAAAATTATTTTCCAATTTAAATAAACAGGTGTAAGAACACTTTTTTAATGAATAGTCTCAAATTATAACAGAAATATTATTAGTTAAATAATAAATATTAGGTTGCAGATATGCTGTAAACCTGGTAGCGTTGCCATACCTACGAGAACAATATTAATAACAGAAACTGAAAGGAAATGAAATACCTTGGACGAATACTTTAAGAAACTATTTTAAAATATATGTAAATTTCTTCGTTATTTTCTGTAACAGAAATTCACCAATAAAATATATGCAAATTATATATATTTTCGATATTTTAAGCATTTCCTCGCAAGCGTTTTATAAATGATCCAGGAAATTTATTCCATTCTATGAAACTTCTTTTAAGACATGATTAGTTCGCTATACCCATTCATTGTGGTCAAGCCTTCTAATTTAAATCGTGGCTACCTTTCCATATGAATTCCAGCTACTCAATTGGTTTTCTAAATTATTTTTCAGCTTTTATTTCCTATGATATAGCAGATCCACGTAGTCAAAATAATTTTCATTACTTTTTTGATCTATTTCCCACCCTAGAGTCTTAAAAATATTAGTCATACTGTCTGTTCTACCAAATCTGTCATTACATAACTATTCTTTGACCTTTTTTAGTATCAGTTCCCTCCAGTATTTATTGCGCTACCATAGTTCCAACCTTTCATGTCTTCATCGAATGAAAAGACAAATTTCACGACAATATATACACTTTGGAAGGAATAAAAACAGTCATTAGTGCAGAAGGGAAGCCTGCGTTTCCAAAAGGAAGGGTATACCCTGAATTCACCGGAACAATCGGTAATTTTGAAATCCCTCTTCTGACCTAATACGCTTCCATTAATGACAACCTTTTCCCTTACCCTTCCTCAATTCCCCCGAAGCTGTCACATGTCCAACCCCTTTCCTTCAAAAAGCAACCGCTTTCTTACACAACTACTGCTTCTTTCTTATATACGTATAGCATATGTTTGCATTTCCTACCATATTGCACAGAACTTGAGAAAGCGACACACGTGGAACTCGAACCCAGGACCCCTGTACGAGTACATTAACAATGCGCCACCACCGCGTAAATATTGCCGTCACAACGCATGACGTAGAAATTGATATTGTTAATTATTGTACAACAATACGCATTGTATTTTATAATTATACAACAATAGGCATGAAGTAGAATATGATATTTTTCAATTTTGTACAACAATGAACAGGTACAATATGTTTATAGTATGCTTATTATAATGTGCTGTAATCATAGCTTTGATTCGCGTAATTTCAACCTTAATCACAAAGTACGGTGAAATTATCCTCTGTTTTTGTCACAAAAATGTGATATTATATTATATAGAACAGGGTACTGAAAAAAGTGCTATTCTTTTCATGCTTCTACGTCTTTAAACACGTAAAATCACAAATAATTCTTATCGTAAGCTTACGGAATTCAATTTGACGAAGCCCTACATTTAATAAAAGATAATTTTAATAATACAACTTTATGTTAATGAACTCAAGTACTAATTATTGTAGTATCACCAATTTCATCCCACACTGGACAACTTTCTAGTATTTAAATATAATTATATCAGATATGAATGTTTATCGAAGTAAAAAACACAAGAATTGTTCTGATACGAGGAACGTGATAACAAAAACGTAATTAAATGGAAAGTAAAATAAATCTTCCTCGGGATATTTGTGACCATTTCGACGAATTGATCAACATTGATCATGAAGAATTCTATTCCGTAATGAAAGAACAATATCTGTGTCCTCAAATTGAATTAAAAATCAGGACCCGGTTCCCAAACTGAGAACGTACAGCTCAAAACCTACATATCGTGCTTTCATTCGTGCAATTATGGAAAAGCTCCAGAAAATTATGCACGAGACACATACCATGATGCACGAAACCGGTATCTGTGTAAATATTCATGGGAATATACGAATTAATTTTGATTTATTCATTTGTTTACTCGTTATAAGTGCTGCTGGTTTGTTTACTGTTTGAAACACTACTTTTCTCACTGTGCGAGCGTATTCACGAAACCCAGATTTGAATTTGTGACTTCCAATTAATTAATATTATCTAGCACTTCCTAGTTTTCCATTCTTTTAATTATTTTCGGAGAATGTAGGTCAGACAGATGTTAAAGAATTCAAAACGTCTCTATCTATAATCAACGTTTCCACAACGTGAGATTGAGTTACGAAATCGTACGTATCAAAATTTTCACCTCGAGCAGATATTTTCATTTAAACAAATTCAGTGAAATTATAAAATAACATAAATTTCAAAAATGAAATAATTAACTTCCTAAAAGAGATTGGTATATTTTCTGAATGAAATCTTTCCTTGAGCTAATTAAATCATGGCTACTTTATTTAAGTTTTAAATTTAATAGAAGTGATAAATACAGAAACTAATACGTCTCGGACCCCGATTATTCTCTTTCCAAGTATAACATCATTTAAAAACTTTATATTCCTTTTGTTTTCTTCATTGAACATTGCATATTTTTCTGTTTACATTATGAAACATATATTGTATATTTATTCATTTATAGTATATCAGAACTACAAAGAGGTTTTTTAGATTACGAAAACTAACTTTTAGCTTTATTTTCCATTTATATCGTTATCACACATTCAACTGATTTATTGAGACAGTATTCTAGGTATTTGATCAACATATAAAGCAACCTGGGGTCCTAGGTTCGAGTCCCAGTCATTCGAAATTTTTCATTCCTCAACCTGGTATTCACGACACGCAAACCGACTCTATAATTTTATTATATCCTTCCCTAACCCTTATTCATATTTGCTTGGAAACAGATTTGTTTTCCGAGTTCGCTCTAGATATCGGAAACAAGAAAATTTCGAGCAGAAATCGAAATGGAACACAAGGTGGAGGGACGGTGTGAATTCCTTTTGAAACATTTAAAAGCTTTCTCTTCTGAAAATCAGAAGATGGTGCCAATAGCAGCTAAGAAATTCATTAAAGGCGATCGATAAAAATTCCCTTTGGAATATCTGAAGAAAGGGAAGAATGCCTTGTGATGAAATATTAATATGTTTTTGATAGAACAGTCGTCCGAGGAACAGGGCGTCCTAGGACGAATAAATAATTCAGAGGCGACGCTCTGAGAAGGCTTGGAAAGATTCGTTGGAATTAATCTCTTTTTAATTATATTACTACTAAAACTACTAGCAATTATTAGCCTTTAATAATTAAATAATTAAGCGACTCATTATCGTCCTAATAAAGTCGCTTAATTATGATTAATTTTAATGAAAATGTAAGCGAGAGCGAGTTTCTATATTTCAACAATGAGATAAACGTAACTTATTTATTGTTATCTTAACAATTATCTACATTATTAAAGCATTCGTTCCTTGTTTACTGAATAAAAAACTGGATTCAGAAAACGCTTTGCATTTATTTATTAATGATTGTATTTTTTTGGAAGGTCGAACAAGAATTCCCAGCGGAGATATTTTTAAAAAAGTTCGCTTCGACAAAACATTACGACAATAATATATTCGATGTTATGAATTCGATATATATCGATAATTAATCGAATTTAACTCGATATATTTATTATTAATCGATTGACCACATTCACCTCTCCAACCTTCGAGAATTATAACAACAATTAAATAAAAACAAACGAATTATAAATTCGAGAATTTACTAAATATTTCATCCAAGATGGTTAATGATATTAGAAACATTCAACTTTGGAAGAGGTAAGTTGGGAACATGAACTTCACACTTCTAATTTCTAACCCATTTCATTTTAAAGAAGAAAACATTATGTATTTAAACTGGAAATAGTAAACCCACAAACAAAGCTGGAACAACTACATCTCACTTATTTCTTTTCGTGGGTGTTCCAAGGATCCCCGTGCAGTTTTGTACTTCCGGAGATTTACCGAAATACGTAAATCGCAAGAAAAGTTTCCCGAAATGTATTCCATGATTCCAGAAAAGGATCGGAAGTGTGTGATGTGACTATGGAAGACGGAAAAAGGAAACATGGATGAAGATGGAATTTCGCGGAAAGGAATTGGAAAGATTTTAAAATAACGATTCCTTTTCGCAGTTATCATAACTTCCGTCCAGAAAAATGATATTATCCTCTCTAAACCGTCCACTTAAATTACTCACAACAATTATTAAACAATTCATTAAAATCGTCCCTCACCTTAGTCAGTAATTTTACGTTTAATACACTGAAGATATTTCTTTTTATCGATTGAATTGACTTAAAATCATACATTGTTTAGAAAAATTGTTTAGTTACAGTTTTTATTTACATTGTTTAGTTTCATTACAAGAATATACGTCTATTCTTGGGTGGAATTATTGCTTTAAAAATACAGATAACCTGCATTCATGAATATTTTTCACACTGGAATATATGATAGTAATCTGCATAAAAAAGCAGGTAGAGTTGATAACTTAAGTTATGTTTTAATTTTGTTAATTTTTGGATATATTTCAAACGATAAAAACTGGATAGCAATAACCGTTATATACATGTATATCAATACCTAATCGGTTTTTAGCTCCTATACGATAGTAGAAAAGAATTTTTAATATTAGAAAGAACAGCGAAGGATGAACGGAATAGAAAAATATGCGAAACTTTTAAAAAACTACCTATATAACATAAACTTACGTATGATAGTTAATTCTGTCATAGATACCTCCATGAGTGAATATGAGCAAAGTATTCTTATACTGTTAATGTAATATTTTATTTTAATTATATCATATACTATTTTATCTATCTATAAAATCTACTATTTATCTATATATAAAATATCATATATATTTACTATTTTATTTGTTATTATGAGTCCATTGGGTTGGATAGTTCATGCTTCATTTCCAGTATATTCTATACCTACTATCGTCCAATCAAAACAGATATTTCACAGCTGACAGTTGTTCAATAGATCAATACAATACGAAAATACAGCGATAAATGTCAATCAAAAAAATATTCATATTACTCTCTGCAGATTAAATTCTCGCATAATCTAATTTGTTAAATTAAAAAGAGTCAATAATAGAACCACTTTACTCGAATAAAACCTAAATCATCCTTTGTTCACCCACGTAAAACCTGTATAAAAGAGAACACCCACAGAAGACCAAAAAAATATATTACTCACTACGAGCAAACAAGACGTTTTTTTTTATTTTGCTTAAATAAACATAATGCTTTGGCATCAAAATAAGGGGACAATTTTAGTGACCACCTTTGACCTTCTGTCATAGTCTTATTCCAAACTTTCACTTCATCTCGTTTACGGAATTTCCCATTTTTTCTTTCTCATTATTTGTTAAACAGTCAAACTGTTATTGCGTCATAAAATAATATATTCGCGCCCTACGTCACCAAGAGACCGATGACGCAGGATTCCGGGAACTGACTTCCGGATTCAGTTCAGCAGAAAACAGAACAAATATCCATTCGTTGTAGGTTAAAAATTGATAAATAAGTTATGATGATATTATTAATGAAAATTAAACTCGCATGACCTTTTTGGAGCTTTAGGAATTGTTTGAAATACAATTCAGTTTCTTTGAAAGATAAGTGAAATAAGAAATAAATAAAAACGAAAAATATAAATACGAAATTTATACGAGGAAGTTCAATACAATTGATGGCTATATTATTTTTAACGTCATATGACGAGGAAACCTTAAGCTTATTAATCGTTAATAAGATAAGGAAAATACAACAGCTTAAAAACAATGATAATATTATTCCAAAGCTTTTCAAATTGCATAATGGAAAGGAATACATTCCTTTTTGTTATGAAGTTCATTTTCGACAAAGTAACTCGTGATTTGAATCAAAGGTGACTTATTTTGTAATGCAAAGGGATAGTCGTGTAGTCGTAACAACTAAAAGGAAATTATTCAAATAAATTCGAAAAGACAGTCATAAAAACTATAGAAATTAAAAAATATGATTACCTCTGTAAGCTCAATAGAACGCTAGATGAAATAAATGAATGCCACACTTAAAAAGATAATAAAGTATTTCATCATATTAAGCAGAAAGTAACGAAACAACTGGGATTCGAACACAGGTCCCCCTACTTTACGCACAGGTGTTGCTAACCACAACAACCACAATGTCGCGTTAATCCCACTCCGTTAAGGTAATGCCTTCCTAGTATCCCTTTTGGAAAGGGGAGACCTGAGTTCGAGTCCCGGTCATTTTCTAATCCCTAATTTTTAATTTCTTCGGTTTACACGAACTTATCACGGTTTGTTAATCCTCCTTCATCAATCTTTTATTAAATCGTTGGGCGTTAATTTTAATAAATATCTTAGGATGAAAAAGTAAATATAAAGAATAATTCTAATTCGGCTTTAAAATCATAAAAATACGTATGCTAAATTATAAGACAGCCCTACAAACGTAGATAACTTCACAATAATACGAAAACATCAAAAATTAGGACACTTCGTTTTAATGAGAATATTCATGCCCGAGTAACGAAAAAAAAGAGCTTAAGAAATTTCGTGGAAGAAGTTATTTTACGATATAAAAAACGATATTTTTCCATGCACCAGAAATGATGATACTTGAAAGACGATTTGGTAAAAAGTGAGCTCGATAATGCACCACGTTTGCTCAACCGATTCCCAATAAAAAAAAGTGAAAACAAAGAAGATTCTACGCGTTGCTACCCACGCGATTCTTCCTTAATGCATATGTAAAACATCGCAAGGGAATGGAATGGAACGATGATGAAAGATACTCCGAAAGCATTTGCGAAAACGATTCTCTGAAAATAAGTAAAGTGTGAAGAGAAGAAAGATCTTGATAACTTTCTTTGAAAAAGAAGAACTCGGCTTCCAGGACAAGGATTAGCTAAACAAGTGGATTATGACGGATCGGAAAATATTTCTAATTCGATATTTCTGCAGAATATAACTATCCATAAGGGACTAAAATATGATGGCTCGTTTTTAATCTAAATCATGAATTATACTTCGCAAATATTGTTTCCCTTAAACTTAACAAGCAATTGATTAATACTTGGAACTTCTAAGCAATTTTTTCAATTTTATAGCTATACCTACGTAATTTCACCATTATGGATTCTTTAAGAAGATACTAAAACATTAAAAAAAAAGATTTAATCCTCCTTTTATTAGTTGGAATTATTTAGTGCTCAACTCAGCAATCAATCATTTATATAACCTTAGCATTCACATACACATACATATATATACTACATACACATATATTTTAACTACTATTACAATCCCATATTCAAATAGTTCTGTTTCAAATTTCCTATTTAATCCAAGGAAAATAAGTGAACTGTAATAGAATGCTAAGACTGACATCTGTCCCAAAAATAAAAGCTTCCTCTATTCTAAATCGTGAACAAATCCTAGAATAAATGTACATGCGTGACTAGCTTGTAAAGTAAATTTTGCCTTGGGCAAAAGTGAACGTAAACTGCGTGGGCTAATTCATGCGAGTAAAAATAGGATTATAATAGCTAAAACTCGTATTTAATCCCATCATAATTTCGCTAAATTGCATGACTAATCCTTAAAGATTTAAGTATTGTAGTACAAATATATTTATTATTATTCCTACTCACTTCACTAGACTTACTTCAATATAATATAAAACCAAGATTCACTTCATAATATATTATGGTCACATCATTTTTATATATCGATACATGTGAATCAGTAGGCAATAAAATCACGAAGAGAATTTATCAGATTTATATATCACGTAGAAGGAACTGTAATGTATAAATATTGCATAAAAAATTATAAAATTTCCTCCTGAATAAAAGGTCGGAAGGTAAGGTTTTTCGACATTATTTTATGCGAATTACTCTTAAAAATTCTCGGAATAAAATTATCTCTTTCCCCAGAAAGAACTTAGCAACAAACATTTCAGTTCCGAGATGAAACTCGAATCTTGGAAATGAAATGCACAGCACTTATGCGTATAGGAACCGCCGCCATCTTGGAAATAAAACGACAACAGAATATTAAAGCGGATGAGGAAGACGCATTTTGATGAAGGGAAACAAAGAATAAAGGCGGGAGATGAAGGGATTTCTTTAAGATGAAAGCAGCAGTGGGGATTTGAAGGGTACGTCTGTCATTTTTGTGAAGTCCAAAGTCCTCAATAAAAATATACGATTGGGAATATTTATGCCGCCTACGGGCAACGAGCGGAAGCTTAATTTCGCCCTTCACTTGTTTTTTTTTTCCCGCGTCAGAAAGGACAGCCTGCAGTGACATTAGGAAAGTTTTCTCTCTACGGATGCATCTGAAAGGCACTGAGTAATGTTAAATACGTCTTCTTATACTTATAAGTACTCTAAAGGAATATTTGAATAAAAGAAGGGAGCTCCTTAACGTGGGCGGATCTTATATTGAAACGAAATAGGCCGCAAAGGAAAATCAAAAGGATCTCTTTCGAGGGAACAGTTTTCTAAGAGCATAGGGTTTCTTAAAATAGTCCCCACGTATTTTATTATGTCGCCACTAGTATCTGTAAGATCATCTCAAAAACATCATCTAAAATAATACCACGATTCTAGAATATGAAATCAATTTTGAACGATTAGTAGTGTCTCTGAATCTATTTTTAACTGATAACTTACAGTGAAGTTGTCAAAAATTGTCTGAGGAAGTTATAAAATCAGAGAGCACTGAGTGAAATATAAATTGTTTCATGAATCCATATAGCACTGAAAGCCTTTGAATGCCAAATTACGTGGACATACTATAGGCTAGCATGGATAAATAGAAGACTCTCCAACTTTAATTTAGGCTGATATTTCTCATAGCCAGATACATTTAAAGAAAGATTAGCCGATTGACTTAATGTGAGCCTTGGATAGATAGCATTTACATAAAAATATTCTCATAATTGACCTTTCATTATTAGTTTACCATAATATTATGTTTTCTGAATTATTTTCATAATGTATACGTCACAATTGAGAGAAAATTCTCAGATAATTAAATCCCTTGCTCTTTGACGATTTTCACGCAAATTCTCAAAAAGGTCTATTTTCAAGGTCTATATATGAATAGCCCCATCCTTACCAAATGAATGAATATATATTCATATAGTTTGAAAACATTGAGAAGACCTAAAAATACGCCTCATAAGAACGAATAAATCTCTTGGAACTTTTGCCATGGAAATGTACTAATGCATAAATGTAGTTTTCCAGGAAACTGAGGGCATATGTTTTCGCAGTATTGCATTCACAACGCTTCAATAATACCCTTTGACTTTTATCTTCTATGCAAAAATATTTTTGCGATGTATTTCAGCATAGATGAAAAAGAATCTATAACGTAGTACTCACCGATAAGATGGTCAAACAACTCAAAGGAGAAATCGTAATAAATGAAGAAAAAACTTGTGATAGAGGCAACTTACCTAGAAAAAAAGAAAGAAAGAAAGCTTTATTATAATTCACGTGAATAAAAGAAAAATAGTACAATACAATAATCAATTTTATGAAGATATATTAGAAGTATTTCCGGACATGATAATAGTTTGATTCAGAAAAACTTTACAGGAAAAAGAAATAATAATAAGGTTTGGAATAAACCCAGGAACTATCAGATGTGAAAAATTCCAACAGGACCGAGACTCAAACCAAGGTCTCCCTAATATTAGTCGGTTACTCATGCTTAACAGCAAATGCAACATTTTTAAATAATAATAATAATAAAAATTTATAAAGCTAGCCATGTGGCGGTATATCTCAATATTTAGAGCATCCTACCAAATATCTTGAGAACCAGGTTCGATTCCCTGTTTTATTTTTAAACTTCTTTAGTTTCTTTAATAGCTTAAAAGATTTAAGAATGGATCTGACCACTTCTATGAATCCAGTATTGGAATAATAATTCTACATTGGTCTTAACCATAATATTTTCTTCAATACATCAACGAAATTAACAATCTTCTTCATTGATGTTCTCTAAAGATATTTAAGAATTCTTTAAATAAAAAAATCGCTTGGATCAAAACTTATAGATTCTATAGTAAATATAATGACATTATACCTCTCTATTGTTAACAATAATACAATAACGTTCAACTACAGCAAGATAAACAAGACTATATAACATAACCATAGTAATGAAAAAAACTTAATCAAAATCTTTCACATTTCATCTTCAGCTTACGATATATCTATACATTACACAAAAACGTCTGGAGCCATAATAAAGAAGAAATATAGCTTAATTAGCATACTATATAAATTAAACATCACCGAGCGCGGGATAGGCTTTCATTAGAGCTAATGGTCCCGACCTTTGGTCCACAGCGGCGAACGGAGTGCGTCTATCGAACCGGGGCTGCGTCCTCCCACATGGAGTGAAAGGGTGGATTACCCAGAGCCCATTTGCCCTAAATGGCACGCACAAATCTGACGGAATAAGACGGCACCTGCGTTCTATTAGCCTCTTGACCGCTAATCTGTTACGTTCGAAAAATGACGCACCACAATTTAAAGGGTTCCCCTGTAGTTAGCGGTTAGAGGAGGGTCTCATCTTCACACCGCAGTTTAGCGACTCGCTGAGCACATGTCAAATCAGCCCGACATCGCACCTTATGTTACGATCGAGAAAAATGATGTTGGGGTATGGTTACATTCATGCGATTGTAGGTTGGGTAAATATAAGGATCTAATGCGAGATGGTCTCGAGTTCAGGGTGAAATAGTGTTTTGAATCGATTTAAGATTGAAACACGATCCCTTTACGATATTGTTATATTACGATTTATGATATATTTACGATAATTTTTTTTGTAACGTAATATTATACAATGCAGTTAAAACTGTATATTATATATTAAAATATAATGTGAGATAATATAATGTTATATAATATAATGTTATATAATATTATAGTACACGTATATAATGTAATATAATACGTTATAATTTAAATTAGTTTAATTTATTCTCAATTATCGTACTCAATAACTCTATCGATCAATCCTGCTAATACTCAAGCGTATGTTTTCCATATAAATAGTTTACGTTAAACATAAACATTCATTTGTTACCAAGGTGATATTGCTATTTTTCTTAAGCCCAATTTTGTTTCTATTATCTTTGCATAATACACCTAAGAATGGTGATAGGCCTGGCAGCTAAATAGCATGTATCATTATGCTACTAATTATTCTGTAAAATATACATTATATAAACATTAATATTTACATAGTTCATCATCATCACCGATTTCTTATAAAACAAAATATCTGTGATTTGATGTAAACTGATCTTTCCAATTAGCGAGGATATATATCCATCCTACCAAGTATCATATAAAAGATACTAAATTTACAACCAACATATACGAGTATCTACATACATATAACACATAACTTTTACATACTCAACAAACGCATATAAATATAACACATAAGCGGTACCTCCTAACAATCCTTGCATTCATTTGCACATACGTAAAGCACTGACCCCAACTGTTAAGCATCACTTTCCATGTGATATCTTCAGGGTTCCTGATGAACCCTCACGGCTATCTTAGGGGTCCCGCTAAGTCCCCACCGTACATCAATCTACCAGGCAATCCCCTTAACCTATCATGCAGATAGTCGTGATTACAATTTACGTTTCTAGGAACGAAGTTAAATATCTTACGTAAAAATAGTATGTACGTATATATAATTTAGTTCAGTATATAATAAAATTATATGCTATAGTAAAATAATGCTTGTAAATATAAAAGGCTCGTAAAAATTTACGATTATGATGAAGATAAAATAAGGTAACAGTATTTAAAAATGTAACAAAAGTACAATATTGTTGAAAGAAATATGACGATTACAATGATATCGAAAAACATACGTCATCATACAAAAACTACGTAATCTAACACGATTGAAAAGTAGGTTTCCGCAGTATACCACCACCACACATACTGAAGCCTTCCACGGTTGAACACGAACAATAGACGGCTTAGGGTGGGCAAGAACAGTAGACGAAGTCATTGTGTTGACTGTGAAGTGACGTGAATGAAGTACGCTCACAACACCATGAATCGTAAAGACAATAACAAATCAACGACTTCTTGAGCATCTGAAAAAGTATAGTACGTCATTAAAGGTTTAGAATAAGAGCTGGATTAATTCTGAAGATCGGAATATATAAAAGGAAAGAATAGAAGATGGAATTAAGAGGGGCATAATGCGGGATAATGGATTCACTAAGACCCTGAAAGGATATCACAGTGAGTCTGCACTTTCGCGTAACGACCCTCTTCTCCCAAAAGGGGTTTTTCGAGAGAAAAATCCGAGATATCGAAAATATCCGAGAAAAGCGAGAGAAAAATTTTCGCGAGTTATTTCGATAAGAGATATCCGCGAGAGGGAGCTGAAATGTTTGTCCGAATATAAAATATATAGCGTTTCTGCTCCATCAGCCTCGATTACATCTTTGAAGACCGAAAGCGGGTTATTTCGTATTTACTTGAATTCCAGTGCTCTTACAAAAGAAGAAGAAATTCATCTCGATATGAAATCACTCGATATTTATCGAATCCATTTTGTATTAAGAACGTATTTATTTCCAAATTAATGTATAGAGGAATATAATCGACCAAATTCGAAGGAAATTTCCTTTAATAAAGCGCAATTATTGACGGCTGACGATAGTATATAATCATATAATAATTTACATATTATATATAAAATTATACAAATGTATATAACTTATTTACAGAGCATGTTATATATAATATACTATTCATATATTCATAATCTATATATATATATAATAGATGATAGATTTATGTATAAACGTAATATAATATATTTAAGCATAGTACATATTGGAATATATACATATATATATATATATATATATATATATATATATATATATATACACACACTTGTAATATATTTAGACGAAGTAGTTAAAAATCTTAATTTTTTATTATAACTGCTATTAAAAAAACATCTCAAGTAGATGAATCGACAGTTAGTAGTGTTTACTATACTAAAATTATAAATTATCTCCATTATAATTACACTAAACTAAATATATTTCTTTAATAACAGTACATTTCTAAGCTTTTGCTCTAGAAAGAAGTATTACCCTTCCCTTAAACAGAAATCATTATACTTTTATCATAATTACTATATTAACTTACGTATCATATCAGCTTCAGATAAAATACGTAAACAAAGTCTATATAAAGTCTATATGTTCCCCCAAGGTAATGACTTCCTAGATTAATGCGAATAGAATATATATTTACGTGTACGCACATATATAAACTATATATAACAATATATATATATATATATATAACAGTATATATAACAATATATATATAACAATATATATAACAATTTATATAACAACATATCTAACAATATATAATACTATATACATATATATTATTACGTGTATGTAATTAATTCGTTCCTATTGCACGTAGAGTTCGTGAACTCCACTATCCACAACTAAAATGGACCTATCAAACACGCCACACCTTCGATACTATCTCGAAGCGCTTTATCGAAGAACGCCTCCCTCCCTCGCAGTATCAACTTGTCACTTAAAAGGTCGTTTTGTTAGCATCACCCTGTGAGCAATACTTCCTCACAGACCCGATTCCCTTTCACTCCTTAAACGCGACTCCTTCTGTACCTGTTTGAGAATCATTCATCATCTCCGTTACAGACTCTCGCTGTAACACGTCCTTTTCGCTTGACGTCACATTCTACGCTTTACACTTGGAATGATTACATTCATTCATAATTTTACACCTGCCGTCCATTGTGTCTATATATATATACCCTGTTGCCGCTTTTAGGTATGTGGCAGAGGATACAAGCACAGTGACTCTACTAACTTAATCGAAAACCCTTATGTATCGTTCGTGGGAGAAACAAATTTTTAAAATCTAACCCCTTATTTTCATACTGTATTACTATTATGCTTCATTACTCTTATACTATTATAGATCTTATGCCTTATTCGAACTGCCTATATAGCAGGTATGCGCATAATATACACTAAGTATTCAAATACTTTTTCTCTAAATTTATTTACTATACTTATCCATCGCGTTGATCATCTATATTCTAGTGAAAACAACATTTAAAATCGAATATAAAATTTTAATGGATTACTCAGGTTCATACCCATTTCGTTGGTAGTAATATACTTTAAATATATACACAATACTATAAATAATAATTATTAGCGGTTAATAATCAGCATTAGATAGTTATTTACGTTGCTTAAAAACGATAAAAAAATGTTTTTATTGACAGTAGAAGAATGAATAAAATAAAATTAAAGTTATCGTACTCAAATTGAACTGTTTATCAACGCATATTTACTCTTTCAATTATTTTACGTCTCAATATAACTTAATACCATAATAATAAAACTACCTTTAAACCTATAAATTCGGATTAATTTTACTTCTATAATATCTGCAAGTATATGGAGCATTTTCAGGAAGTGATACAAACTCGCATCAACCTTTAAATTCGATGACACATCCCTTAAACGAAAAACTATCAAACAAATAGCATTCGAGCTAAAAATAGCCTGCAATGAGGCTCGAGCCATCTCTTAAACGCAGCCGGTGTTCACAGATCACGTCGCACGCACGCATTCACGCATCACGCGGAATGAGGGAGAGGCGTTCCTTGCAACACAACGCACTATGCCCGCATTCCGCCATTTCCACTGCCGTACTACGCTTTTTTGGTCCTCGTTTGGCTCTCGGGTCGAAAATCGAAACATTTGAGCGAATAAATACTTTGGTGAAATTATGCGCGATGAAATTCCCTTTCTAACTGCCCGTACGGACGAGAGGAACTTGATGCAATGGAATGCCTCATTTCGAACGACTTCTTGAACCCTTACGTCCATTGTTGTCTAGCAAATACGAGTGGAATAGAGAAATTCTAAATAATGGTACGTAGCGAAAGGTTCAACGAGACGAAAACGAATAGCATACTGAAAGAATTCTTCTGAGCATGCCTTTCAACAAATAGAAATGTAAAAGGTTAAATTGAAGTTGAAAAATACCGAGACGACAGGGACTCGAACCCAGGTCCCTCACTTTGTTTCTTTTCAATCCAGTAAAATGCTTAGATAATTCTGTATAAAAAGTATTGACATTGTTGGAATTTCTCTCCCAAGAGAATGTATGATAAATTCATCAGTTTTTAAAAGTGAATTACACAGGAGTAGAGAGAAATTCTATACAATAATGTGAAGAAAACATTCTACCAAGAACTGCTTCATTTCCAGTTATCATCATGACTTAATATTGCGACTTATAAAACTGCATGTTTGTATTCTGTACAAAAGAATCAATAAATCGTATTCTCTGATACTTTTTGCTACTAAGTTCAGTTTACTTTACGAGGTATAAAGTGACAATACCCATTGCTGCAGAAAGCTTTTATTACTCCCTCATTGTTATGATTATTTTTTGCTCTTATCATTACTATTAATCTCTTGTCACTAACATAATACTCTCTTATTATTAAAAACGTCTCAGGAAATTATATTTGTAATGCTTCAACGGAGAATTTTAAAGCCTAATTGTAGCCTATTTCCTTCGAAAAACGAGCCAGACTTCATTGCATAACTCGCACACTCAAACGGAGAAAAGAAGAAGCAACTCACCTTTGAATTTCAAATGTAAGCTAATATAAGCACTTGATAGAATATCTAGACAGTATTCGGAAACGTAACCTAATACACTCATCCCAGAATCACTATGGACTAAGAATATCAGGAGATTAGAAGCCGAACATAATATCTGCAACGAATTGAAAGCCCTTCAATGAATACAAAGTCGGACATTACGAGGCGAAGAAAGAATTCCATTTGGAGAGGTCAGATCTAAATATCAATGCGTACTTTAAACACTACGTTGAATACTTCGAGAGAAAACTTCACGTACGTCGTAAGAGTACGGTGGTGCGCTTGGGCTGATTAGCATCTAAAAACAGCATAATCAACTTTAATGGGCTGCTTTAAAATTTTACCTTTTTCGCTGCATTAAAGTCTGTATGTAGCACGTCTGCGATAAGATGGCGACCTGAATGCACTCATCCACTTCGTACGGATATGGACTAATACGAGAGGTTCTTAAGGGAAAGACTTGACCTAGCGAAGCGGTTTAGCGCGTCTCCGAATTATTCCGAAAGCTTTCTAAATGGGGATGATTCATAATCGGATGGCATTGAGATGGAATTAAGACCGTATCCGACGATTCGAGATGCTGCTCTGAAATAAGGTGCAAGGATGAAATTGCAAAAGTATTAGTTCCAAGAGATTGGCACATTCTAACTGATAATTTACTATTTTTTACTTTTTTATATTTTTAATGTAATTGAATTAAAGAATTTATTATTCAACTTATTATTTAAGCTATAAAGCTGTATAACTTAACTAATATAAGCTTTAAACTTTGTTGCTTTTTCGTTATTACGAGTATTTTATTATTATTCGTCAAGTATAATTAGCTTCGTTCTATTCGTTGATGTTCTCTGATGAGTTAAAATAAATGAAATTCATGAGATATACAAATAAAAAGAGAATACTTCTGTAGACGATACTTATCAATCACAAGAAACGTATTTCTGTATCAAAAAAAATTCTGACGATATTTCAGCTCCTAGCTCAGCAGAATATATGGAATACGAATCAATATTTTAATAGTAATTTAATGAGTATTTTTTACAGTAAGTTAATGAATTTAACAGAGAGAGAAACAGTAATATTTCTGGGATTAAAATCCAGTTCCCAACTTGATATGCTAAGAACTTTAATATTACTTTACAATAATCATAATAAAACACTTTAATACAATCATATCACCTCAATTCTGCTTTTAAAAAGAAATTGGAGGACCCGGGTTCGATTCCTAGTCATATGTTCCGCTTCTGCTTAACCTCATACTTTAGTGGCAAGAACTCGTGTAAAGTCAGTTCACTTCTCCCTAATCCTTTGAATTCTTATACAATAATCGCTGTTTCATAATTCCTCACTGATAAGATTGTATGATAACTTCCAAGAGTACATAATTTCTCTAAATATCAATAAATATTCACTGAATGGACTGCATATGTTCTATAAGTCATTGACCTTTTTTTCCAGTAGATTAAAAATAAATTTAACCGCGTAGCACAACGTCACCCTCAATTTCGGTGACCAATGAGCCTTGAAAAATTCTTATCAGAAATCGATATCTTTTGAAAACCTTTTGAATTTTTAGCCTAAAATGAACTATATGAACTATAAATATTTTGATCCAAAGGGTGTCGCCTATATGTTGATGAAGTTTTTCGACTCTGACTGAGGCCTTGGGTTCGATTACCAACACACTTTTCAAAAACTCCCTCTTCTTTATCAGCTACATATACCATATATATCTACATAGACGGCACCTACAATGCACTTTACGGTGTCAATGGGTGAAAGTACCAGGTATAAAGGCATCTTTTTCAACCAAAAGTAATTTCGTATAGTTAAGGAAAAAATGAACTCGGAAAACGACTCATCCTAGTAAATATATCTATAATTTTACGCCGATTTTGTATCCGCCAAATTAATAAAATACGTACCACATTCATCCTACTAATATACATTGCATCTTCCTCAAAAGTACTCCCTAATTTTATCTAAACCAAACTCCTAATCTTTAACGGATCCCCAACCATGATTGAGACCTTTTAAATCAACTTAAACCACTTCCGTATATCCTTTTCGTGTTCATGAATGTATATTCCGTCCGTGGGTCCCACATACTTGATGCATACCTCGTATGAGTCCAAACTTGCGTAAAATTACCTCTCTTTGGGGTCATGCACTTACCGCACACATACCACATAGCATCAACATCCTCAATCAATGGCTATCGTACGCCATAAGATTAATCCCTGAAACGGAAATTTCTAAGACTAACCTCCATATTTCTCGCAACATTATATACAAAAGCTCTCGTCCCCTCTTTTATGCAAACGTTATGATTACGAAGATCGGCTATAAATTGACGCAAGAAACGTCATTGTGCGAGTTCATCAACTGGCAGATGATGATGAGAGAATATCCCAAAGTTTTCAATCTCCATTCGAAAGGTATACAAACGTTGAATTAGGGAAGATGATTGGGTCGTAGAAAGGCTTTTGGGATTAATCGTGCTAAAGAGGCCGAGGAAGTAATTTCATAAGGAGTAAGAATTCCATTCTTCGAAGCACCAGAACTTTAAACGAGCGAACTTTATCAGCCTACGACACTGAGATACGTATTGAGCGATAATGAAGTGCCAAAGAAAGCATTCGATCGTGAACCCATCGTGTGAGCGGAGAAATTGATTTCTGGCGAAAATTTCATTGTGCCTTGCCCTCGTGAAAAAAATAGTTGCAGTCGAATTCATTACGTGGAGTTGCCGTAAAAAGAAATGCCTTTTGAAAACGACTAAATGAGCAGTGAATGAAAAACGGGATTTTTTTGAAAGATTTCCACAATTCCGACTGAAACAAAAGACAGATGAAATCAAACTTTCTATAATGGAAGTTGATCTAAATCGCTCCAAAAGAGATTTCCGCATAAAAATGTTCTCCGCTTCAAAGTCGAGAATGAGTTTATGAGAATGAAATATATTTGAGTGGGATTTGAAATGAATAGGAGAGCACGATAGGGTGGTTTTGAGAACGATAAAGGCGATGGAACAAAGAAGAATATATATGAGGAAGATATAATGGAAATGAGTAGCATTTGCGGTGTAATTTACACTATAAGTACGTTGTGATAGAAACGCTGGGTCTAATGCTGTAGAAGTTCTAAACAATTCCACAAATACTCCTGAGTTCTGAGGTTTGGTAGCAAAAACGTTTCAAATTAGAAACTGCGTATATACTATATACTCATATCACATTCTCATCTAACATTGCAGTTAGTATAAATGCATAAATTACTAAAAATAGTTATAACAAACAATTGTTATATTTAAAGGCTCATTCAAACATAACGACCGTTATTTATGATAGATTATGAAACCTGAAAGACGTTTCTAGTTATTAAAAAAATTTCACGGTAAATATTTGGTTTGATTTGGAAATATTTTGTTAACATAAAACTTTCAAAAATACAGCAATAAATTAGCTGTCATTTATGTATTCCACTAAATTTTAACATTGTCAACCCCAGTGATAGAGGGGTTTGGTTGTTAGACTTCTAATTTTTCAGTGCTAAAGGTCCCTGGTTCGACTCCCAAATCCTGGTATTTTTTTTTCTCTCAGGAAATAGATGCTAGTGTTCGCCTATTATTGAGTACCTTACCGTAATTTGCCTATAAACTGACGGTTGGGAGTGGGTTATGCTAAATAAATAAACATACTTATACGGATTCAATTCACTTCGACGAAAATAATGATATAAATAATTCAGGAATACATTACAAATCATTTCCGATTCCCAGCATCATTAACCAAAGATTAGATTAAACAATTAAACCTTCCTAAAACATCCACACATTTTAAACTCAATTTTCTCAATTTAGAAAGCACGGGGGCACTTCCTCCTCTAAAACATATCCCTTCTCCATCCAACATAAATCATGATAAACGTCGGTCCCTAATGCTGAACGCGTTATGCGGTTAACCAAGAGAAATCCTCTCCCTCGGGAATTATTCTCAACGTTCCAACCAAACGTTCCGTCAATTTTTACGTAGAATTTACAGTTAATTAGGAAAGGCAGCAACAATTTTGGGCTACTCTGTCAGACACGTCAAAAGGGTATCCGAGGAATGCGAGGCCGTGCTCTAGTCAATTATTCAACACTAATACACACCGATTCCTACGTTTGTACTGCGATATAGGCTCGGGCCTTTCGTTTGAACAAGATTTCCACCACCGCAAAGAATTTCCGGCGAATGCATTTTCGGGAATACGCTGTGGCACGCGCGTTCGATGCATTGCAGATTCTAGAAGTAGATGCGAACCAATGATTCTGTACTACTCATGCAGAAACCACTCCAGCATTCTTTACTTTGGTTGTTTATTTTCGTTTTGCGCATTCAACGAGCATTTTAGGTCATTATGGACTACAAATAGACCTGTTAGTAATAGAAGTACGTAAATTTTCGTGTCGAAGTGCTATCCAAAGTTCAAGACATCAAATACAGATTGACAACTACAGTAAAGGAGTAGTAAATTGAATGTAATTGGACGGTATTTGGTGAAACTTTATAATGAAAACGATACGAAATTTGTACAATCCAAAACACGCAAGAACTCAAGTTCTATATTTATCTTGTGCAGCTATACATATTTTGTATTATTTTTAAGGGAGCTGTATTTTCTTGATAAAATCTTCGCGAATGAAATCAATATAGTCCCTTTAATTTATATATTCATAAAAGTCATATGTAATTCAAATACCCATAGAATCTACAAATAATACAAATATTTTTGAACTCTATAAAGAAGTGTCTTACATTTGCACCTACAATAGTACAGGATGCATTTTAGATGGCCAGATTTGAATAATATAACGATTTCATAGAAAATAGTACATCGTAATTAGTGGACGCATTAAAAATATCGATTATAATTTACATAAATATCGTAGACTTATTATATTTAATCTCAATTACATACACATATACATCTGTATGTATATCATCGTAAAGGTGAGAAGGATGTGGGCAGATCATGTCCTTGGAAGTACTTCAATGGCTTATAGTTCTGAATCAACAAATGTGAAGTTACCAAGGAAAAAACCAAAGTGTTTACGTAATTATCAAAATCAACAAATCTTGTTAGCAACAAAGTGAAGGACGTTATAGCTGACCAAATTGGACAAATTGGAATATAATTAGGGATGCCTACATCCAGTATAAGATTAAGAATAGCTGATGATGATATATTTATGAATATCTACACTTATACATATGAAAATTTAGTATATAATCAGCAAGTAATCGTTACGTTGAAGGCAACGAAAAAGTAGAAATTAGCTACAAATTAACTCCTAATTGGAGTAAAATGAGAGGCTTAAGGAAAAAAGGTCCTTCTGTTTGACACATTTACACCGCTGAGGAGTTGATATTAAGGAATACTCCTGCTACTTAATGAGCACCCTTCGAGATGATTTATATCGCAACCAAGTGCATAAATATGGAGTTGAGACGCTCCATGGACCGAAAGAACAAAGGGCCGAGGGAAAATTCGCTTCAATTAAAGACCCCAAAAGTGAAATTCGGTCCCCACCACAATACTCATTCACAATCTTCTATTCTTCTTTGAAATAACTACGCGTATAACTCGTTTTTGTGTTCGCACAATGGAATCCCGTATGAATTACAGCACTAGAGGAATAAATTTTTGAACCTCGTTCTAACGATTTGTATTCTTGAATTGGATTGTCGTAAATTTCAGTTAGCGGTTGGTAGAGGCAAAATAAATCTTAAACTCATTTTACTGTAACTGTTAATTACTATAATTGCAAAGTATTTATCATAAAATAAATTATAATAGAAATGCTGTCTTTAAAAGGTACCAGGTTCGAATCTCGGCTGATGGGAAAATTTAACAGTAAAGAAATGGATCGTCTGTATACTTAATCACATGTAATTTAGTATATAAAACTATTAGTGATAAGTAAAATATTATAATAAATATGTATAGTAGACCTTTATATAATTTTAATGTACCAAATTATTTATTGTTACTTTAAAATAGATCCTAATTGCTATACTCGAATCATCTGACGCATATTCTATTTGTTTCTACGTGCTAAATGAATCATGATATTAAATTTTATCATTGCCATAAATTTATAATTATATTATTTTAAACTATTACCATTGCTAGATAGAATATAGTTCATATAAACCAACAAACAAAGAAGTTGATGGTATGTAAATTTCAGGTTTTAAGGTAGGATAGTACAGAGTAAGTCAAAGAAAAATGGGCGTAATTGTATTTAGTACATATTAATTGTTGAGATGAAATAAGGCAAGCATAATAAGAATGAAACATGTAACTCTTTAATCGCCATCTTTCATGTAATAAGGCCAATATTTGGTTCTTATTGGTATTCATAATCAATACTCATTAAATAATGTAGATAGATTAAAGAGCTAACGGATTTAAAATTCGTTTTCCTCGATCAATAAGCTAAAGCAATCTTTTAGATACATGGTATATGATGCAAACTCATCCATAGACCAAAACGTGTCTTTTAGTGTATAGCCATGTACATACACATATGACGTAGATATGAAGTTTCAAAAATATAAAGCCAATCAATCCCAAGAAAACTTTACATACGTTCACTAGCTGATCAAACAAGATATAGATTTCTCAGAAGAAACTATTTACCCCTAAATTTGGCTCATAAAAGTTGCGATACACATCTCTCGATCCACCCCAATTATATACAAAAAGAAAAAACACTCCGCCACATCGACGATTTTTATTGCACCTTTAGGGTTACGAGATAATGATAATCTCTCAATTTATACAAAATTAAAACGTACGATAAGATCAAAACTGGACTCCGAATGAGGCAATCGGTATCAGATTAAATGGAACGCCTTGAAATAGCTGCGACGATAAAAAAGAAAAAAAACTTTCTGAATGAGAAAACTTGAAAAGGAACACAAATTATAAAAAGTATTATTCGAGAAACGATTAGAGGGAGGGAGTGAGAGACCAAAAAAAAAGATGTTGCGTCGGATTGATCTGCCGCATTTAAGAAACCATAAAACAGAAAAGGTTTTACAGACGAATACGTGGAAAGGGAATTTGGGAAAAGAGCTATAAAAAGGAGTCCAAATACAGAATCGTCTTTTTTTTAATTCTTTAAATGAGACATGACTGAAAATGAGAGAGAAAGGTCCATTCGAAGATGTTCTGAATTACTTGATGAAGTTCTTTTCGAAGTCGACGGATTAATATGGATATAAAGCGACTTCTATATAAAGACGTGTTTTGTTATGAAAAAGCTGTTTAATAATATCTTCTCTTTAATTTTCCACTTGGAAAAGAATATTTATTTAAATTAAACGTTATATATAAGAAAGGCTTATTATAACTTATTAAGATAAACCGTGTAACTTAATTATAAAGCAAGTAGAATATATAAAAAAAGGAATTCAAAACAGAAAATAAATTAAAGATAAAAAATTTAAATTCTTCTTCTCCTTGATTAAATATTTGACATAAGTACACAGATTAAGTAATGAAGTGCTGGATAAACAAGGCTGATATTTAAATAAACGTGCTCTGTGTATTTTTGCTTTCAACCCATACGCTTTCTTTATTCACCGAGATGTTTCATTAAGTATAAATTGGAAATTGGAGGAAACTGGGAAAAATTGCAAAAATAATGGGACTCGAACCCTGGTCCCTCAGGTATTTTAAATTCGAAACTATTTGGATTAGTTAGGATAGTTATACAATTGTTTTCCATTTCTATTTAATTCATTAAGAAAATTTGAATTTTCTGGGATGAAAAGTGAGGGACCTGGGTTCGAGTCCCACTCGTGCCCTATTATTCATCTCTATCTTTAAAAAGAAGTTATAATAAATTTAACATAAAATAAACTATCCATTAAAGATAACAGATTATATATAAATGTAACGAGATGAATAAAGTTATCGCTAGCCCTTTATTAGAACAAACACTCGCGTAAAAGTATTCGAACAAGCCATCCTTTTAACCCCATTCCATCCCATTCCAATCCTCCAAAAACCTAAAATATTTGCACTGTTTCAAAGAAGAATATCCTCAGAATAGAGACACGTTCTCTTCAAGTGGAACTCGACGACCTTAAACCGCCTCTTCTCATCCGGTTTACTCATTCCCAATATCAGTGCTTTAGGCAGTACTTCCTTGACATGGCAACCCCTTTGCCATCCGTGTGCAGCCTCTTCGGATTAACAAAGGAACTCCAAAATTGAATCTGCATTCGTCTCTTTCACGTGCGGACGTATTCTGCTTTGACATCGACCGTGGAAATACTCGGAAAACAGCCTTCTCGACCACCGACGCTATTTGCTACTTAACTCTAAGAGCTGAACCGCACTATGAGAAGCTTCCATTAAATAAGGCAGCAGTAGATTAAATCGACTCCGCCGAGTCAATTTCTCTTCGCGAACCACGAGTTACGAGTGGAGGAGGCTATCGATTCCAGTGAAATCGTTCCGTAAAGCGGAGAAATTTAAAATTTGCTCGAATTTGAGGGAATATTACTTCGATGTCTGAAGAGATGATGGTTACCGTATATTCTGCTTTGAAACGGGAATTGGGTTTTGAGAAGGATTATGGAAAGGTGAAATTGACTTAGCAAGGTAGTTCTTACAACTTGATGTAAAGGCTATAAGTAAATAAATAGACTGAACATGAAGAGTAAATAAATGACATTAAAGACGAGAAGTAAATAAATATAAATAGTATGAGAGGTTAATGAATAATAGTAATACGTGAAGTAAATATATAACTGCAATTACGAAAAGTAAGTATATAATTATAAATACGAATAGGAAATATATATTTGTAAACATGAAAGATAAATAAAGAGCAATAGTACAAAACATGAATTAATGTGAGGAACACGAAGTTTAATAGAAGTTAAAAATAGCGAGATGACTGGGACTCGAAGCAGTAATGAGTATAAGAATAATAAGAATGCAGTAAATAATGTATGAACTCTTCGATTCTGTCTGTGACACCCTGTAACAGGCAGGTATTCAGCAAAACTACCTATAATATAGCAGCTGGGAGACCCACGTTCTTGACCAAGTTATATCGTTATTTTTCACTTCTATTTAACCTTCTTAATCCATATAACAAAGGTGAAACAATATATTAAATATAATCACGGCCATAGGTCTCGAACCTAGGTCTTCCGGGAAGGTTAGCAAAACAACTGTACCAATATGACTAATGAATTTAACTCTGGCACGGTTAAGAAAAATAAGAAAATGTTTTGGTGGTTAGCATACTATCTACGGTCCCGGGTTCGAATCCTGACTAATATGAATTGTTCCTGATGCAGGGAATTTATTTATGTGGTCGTCTGTATACCAAATCACACTCAGTTGGGTATAGAAACCTCTTTCAGACTAATAGCTGTCATTGTGCTTAGACACTTGGACCTGGGTTCGAGTCCCATTCACTTTGCAATTTCTCTCTCTCTCTTCAACCTTACATTACGTCACAGAAACTTAACCTGCAGAGTACCTTAACCTTTCCCTGACCATATCTAGCAAGAGCATCGAACTCCTTAGATATGTTTTAAAACTCCCATCGAATGGCATTTGCATAAAACCTTATTATCGCGTAACATTGCTCATATGAAAGATGGACACGGCTCTTTTATGTGTCCCGTACACGAGCTTTCGGCAACTTTCCCTGTTACGACGCCCACTTGGATCATCTCGAAGGAGCCGTCGCTGTTCCTTTAAAAAAGGGCAAAGGGGTGGACGGAATTAAATTACGGGGATTAATGTAGCAGTAGTCTGCCCAACTACATCACCACTCGCGCCGAATTAGCCATTTTTAATTTCCCCAACGTGCACTTGCGAACCGATGCACGCATTCTTCGGGAGCGGCACTTGCTTCCACTCTGTCCCCAAAGAGACACTCGGTTGTGAATATGTCCTCGAAAGAGCGAATTAGTAACACAAGAAAAAGTGAGTGAAACGAGTGCGCGAACATTTAGTCGATTAGTGCCGCGTTTTTAAACGATATCAAAGAAAACTTTTTAAGGCCTTTAATTTGCTTTTAATTGAAGTAACAATATCACAATATAATACCTTAAATGCTCTATAATATAATATTATTTTCTCCGATAATTTATGTCATGACACTGATATAATATTTTTTCCTAAATCCAAATGAACATGGTTTAAATCAAGTCAAGATCACAAACATTCACATCTATGCAATATATGAAGCATAAAGCAAAATTTATTGTTAGCATTGGATTATATACAGTAAATTAAATTTTATCAGTAAATAATTTGGAGGTTAAATAATAGCACTGCCTGATAGTGGCTATTCAATTCTTATTTTCTTCACTCAAAGAAGTATATAAAACATTTTTAAATCTCTTTTTATATAAAATGTTGCAAAAATTCTCTCTTACCCAAAATTCGGTAATAAATCATTTCCAAACGGAGTGGACATCGAACGATTGCGATATATTAAAATCCAAAAAAGACGAAACGTTTTTTTATAATTAGTAGGATTTTTATTATTTTGTTGAACGCATTGGTATTTTCTTGATTAAATTCTTATTAAATAATTACTTTTAAACTCCTCTTCTAATTCAGTAATACATTTTCTAATTAGACAGTGTAACCAAGTGACGGCCATGCCAAAAGAGTAAATAAGATGCAGAAAGACTTCAATAACAACCGAAAAAAATATTCGCGGTCATAATAGAAACAATAAGACCAAGAAAGAACTTCAAAAAAAAAACAAAAAAGATCGGAGTGCGTGGGAGAATGTACGAATTTCAGCTACACCTAACGACGAGTTTAACAATAAAACTGAGAAAAAAATGAGAAAAAAATACGTCTAAATAAGCACGCCGTTGAAAGGCTATGCAAATAAAAGAAAAACCCTTCGAAAAAAAAAAAGATCGCTATTTGAGTTTGTTAAGGAGAAATCTCGATGTCTCTTTTGCCTCGATCCGTGAAACATCTTTATGAGCGCAATTCGGCATTCGTTTATTTTTATAGTTTTGAACGAGTCCTTCAAAAAAAGGTCTTTTTATACCCTATGAAAGGGCAATCGAATTTTAGGTGTTTTTCTCGAAACTAATCAACTCGTAGTATAGAGGCGCGATGCTTTGAAATGATATCTGAATGTGAGACGAGTTTGTAAATGGGTGATCGCGTACGAACAGAAAAGATCGTAGAATGAACATGACCACTTCGCTACATAGCGAAACAGGAAAAGTGCTTTTATCTTTGAATTGAAATCTGTGATGTATCGCACGATATTCGACGCGTATCAAACCGTTCCTTTTGTGACGTATCGGTACATTTCACAGTCGTGATATTATAGTCATTTACTCCAACAATGTGATCAATTATACGGAACCGTTTCGGAAAGAAGTCAACAAACACACAAAGGAGTAATTACGGATTGTGTATAAGGATTAAAAATAAGAAGAAAGATATGATTGAAGGGCGAAGTGAAAGGGGAAGATGATAAATGGGTTTGGTTGAGACGAATTCCACCCAAACTCTATCCGAATAATGAAAAATGAACGTGGTACGAATATTGTGATTATCAGATACTCAAAACTCGTAATCTTAAAATTAATCGGGGTCTGCATAAATATAAAATTCACATTTTTAAGATTTAGATCTTTGGAATTATTAAAGGATGACACTATATGTATTATTTTTGTCCAAATAACCCATTTCAAGATTAATAGACGAGATATTTTCTATTTTGCTCACGAATAAGATAAATTTTCTACATACACCCTCTATAACTCTTGAATTTTGATCATAAAAATCTAATTATATAAGAATGGGGACAAATCGTGAAGATTGTTTCAATATCATTGGAAAAAATTAAATTCTTAATAACATTCCTTTCCTATATTACAAGGCGTATTAATACATGAAAACACTTAACAATGAATGCATCAAAATTTATGTAAATAATATACTTAGCTTTATACCTAACTTTATCAACTATCATCTAAACTATTACACAATTTCTATTTCTCACTAAGAAAACTGCTTTCTCTGTCCATTACAAACGATGTACGATTTTACAATCACAACACGTAAATTACAAACATTACCCAATCAACACCAAAAACCTTACTTTTCTTGACTCCTGATACTATATCTTCAATATTCCACAGAATTTAATCTCTTCCCAAGAAATAAACAACTTTCATTCTTCCTTGGCAACCATTACATAAATCAACCATTACACGTGTAATACGTAACACGTACTTGCACACACCATCACTCCCATTCTCTCGTAAACAATTACACGTACGTATTCAATACGAACAAATGAATGTTAGGTTCGAACCGCTTTGAAATCTATTCCCTAACTGCATTCCAACAGCCTACATATTGGTAAGAACGCGTAACATTGGCTAAGCCTCGTAAGGTACTTCTACTTCCCGGACTTTATTTATCGCCCATAACTTCCCATTTCGGTCCGAAAAGAAGGAACCCTTCTGGTCTTCTCCCCTTGACGTCCAACCCAATCCCCCGCTCAACTCCCCTTCATGAACATGGTTACCGAGTTTCCGGAACACGAAGTAACCTCTGGTTGGAATTATGTTCGTTCGCCCGGAAAAAAGGCAGTTTTTGGGAGCTGCGTTTTAAGTTCGTAACATACAGAACCATATTTAAAAATATACGAGAGAACATATAGACCTGTTCTCCTTATTAAAATCCAAAAACGCTATATAATACGAATATACAATACCAAAATATTCACTTAAAATCATAGAATATTAAATAATAGTCATCCAACATCAATCGTTCAGTATAATAAAAAAAATTTCTCGCGTTAGATTCCCGCAGATATGCCCCCATTTCAGGCCTCGTGAAAGAGTAGGTAATGGATGATGAAAACTCTGCGTAATACCGCCGCTGGCCACTGCCCCAAAGGAGGCGCCTCGGTCGGAAAGATAATTTTGTGTGCCCTTTCCTCATTCCAGGGGACAATCCTTCTCGCGCCTCGACATGCGTTTCCATTCGCACGATCATTTCATCCACTTCCACCAGAGGCGCAAAAATTGCGAGAGGAAAAAACTTTCATCTACGCAATTGCTCCTACAATTTGTCCAAGGTTGTTTCGAAAGCGTTTGTGCCCATCCCGATGCTCAACTATTGCTGGAATTCTGTCGTTTGCTACGTCATAGGTCTAACGTGATAGAAAATTCAATTAAAAATATATTCATTCTTAATAAATCTACGAATAATGTCGTAGTATTAAGTAACTATAAGGGATAACTTACGTAACCATGGGAATTTAGTTTTGTTTATATTCCACCCTAGTTTAACAATGGTTATTAAATAATCAATCTATGTTAAAGGTAAAAACATGTCGATGAAATAATAATTGATACATTTTAAATCTAATTCTTCAATAATGTAAAAATCTACACAGTTACAAACAATTAATTTACGTAATTGTTTAATTAAGAGAATACGGTGACCTAATCATTGCCTATGAATAGATAATCCTATTCCTGTAATATACGTAAGCATTATTTGCCTATATTACTGCGGTCTCAGAAAATAAATGTATAAATAGAAATTGCATTGGTTTGCAGATCTTTAGTAAGAGTTAACATTAAATTTTGTGCTTAAATCATTCCCTATTTCAATTGCCAAGAATGGAAGTAACTTTAACGCAGTCCAAGATAATAACGTTAATAAGTTTTATTATAATTTATTAATTGCTCTAATAACTAATTATTCTCTTAATTTAAGCCAACATCTTCAACTCCCTGAACTCAAAGACTTTACAGCGAACTTTCAATTCCAACTTTAAAAATACGTAAATAATCGGAAAGAATTGCAGCCCCTAGAGCATAGGCGTTTATCCTCTGAGGCAGCCATGGCAACGAAAACAAAACGAGTGCATGCAAAAAGGGGCATTAATATTGCATCTCATCGATAAACAAGTGAATCTCTGGAGTTCGTTTCTCTCATTAAATTTCCACCGCTACCATTCTCTTGTCATCTTAAGAGGAAACTTAATTGGCCCGCTTCATTCGTAGGCGACAGATTTCAGCAGTGACGACCGCCTACGTCACTTCTGCAACCTAAGAGCGTTGATTTTACGAAGGCCAATTTCCAGAAAGACGTTTAAACCTTTCTATTAGAACTTCCTCTTTCATAGCTTTTTAATGAGCGAAACGAGTTTTGGCGATGTGCGGAGTTGTACTCCTCCCAAATATTTTTTTTCATTTTGATGAGAAAATCGAATAAAATAAGCTCTCGTCGTTTTATATTCATGGAACTGAAATGAGACTAGAATAACGAAAAATATCGTTCCTGGAGCTAATAAGAAGCTTCTATTTTAATTTCCATTTTTTTCTCTCGAAATGAAAGCTACGGTATTATATATATAGCCACGCCCATTCCTTCAAATCATCCCCTTGTGGAATGTCGGAATGTTCTGGTAAGATAACTCAGTGACAAGAGAAACCCGAAATAAATTTAGAGACCCGGGTTCGACTCCCGATCCATTCAAATATTCTTCATGTCTGTTAACTCCAAGATTTCATACGAACCCGATAAAAATTTCCGAAAATAATTTTCTACCCCTGTACCTTTTCATCCATGATAAAAATACGTAAACACGTGACAAAAAAGTCAATAAGTTAGTATTTAAAAAATACATATAAAGAATACGGTTTTTTCATAGAACAATGCGTCAAATACGCAAGAAACTAGTTCCACATCGAAGAAATACCCTAATCAATTCCGTTTAAGCTTCAAAAACAAGTATAAACAGAACAGTTTAAAAGTTAAAAGCGTCAATAAGGCCGGTTAAACGGAAAATCTCAAGATAAACAAAGTCTTGACAACCAAACGCAAACGGATACTAAAGAGACAGATTCCAACGAATTCTAGACCGAACTTCTTCAAAGCAAAACACCTCGTTTTCCTCAAGTCCCATCTTAAAACCTAAAAGCAAACATGATCGCAGAATTGTGTTTGATAACTCATTCGCTAATCGCAAACATAAGGTTTAAATCCATTTCTATTTTAGAGTTCCAAGAACGTACTATTTACGTTCACAGAAACTAAGACGAAAAATAATACGTAAACTCTCTCAACTCAATTTCCAGGGAACGAAGAAATTTCTTCAAAACTTTTTAAAAATAATACGAAATACGTTAAAGAGAATAAATTCGGTTCCCACTGAGAAATCCGCAGCGACGAAAGCTGAGCAAACTGTATTATTCCGCTACGAAACCAAACATGTCACATCACCTATACTCGTGCGTACTTTTAATCTTTAACGAGAGCATTAAAACGTTACAAGGAAACGGTTAATCAACTTCAAAAACCCGTTTACATATGTCTAAAACAGTTCTATTTTCTAAACCTCGCGAAGGAGTTACGAGTTTAAACTTCCGCGTCGATAAAGAAACAAATGAAAGCGAGAAAAGAAGACGATCGAAAGCGCAAGGAGGAAATTAGCAGAGGGGAATTAGAAGGAAGAAGTACTGCTGAGAAACGATCTTTATTTATTCAAGACTCGAGATCGCAAACGTAAGACATCTCGACACACTCGTACATCAAATGTTTAATGCTGGTATCAAGACGAGAAGTTCCTTCGTTTTTCGTCCCGATTAATTATCCCTCGCGGAATAAGTCTACCGATGTTTCGTTCTAATCCTTTAATTTAAATGGTAACCTGAAAATTGCACGTTCTTCGATGTTACTTTAAAATTTTACCATTAAAAGATTAATATATATCGATATTCATATTTTTAGATTAAGAAACAGTAAAATTAACTTACAACTAGAATAATGAGTTCTTGCAACTTAAACACAAAGGTTGAATAGAAGTAGAAATTATAAAGTCACTGGGACTCGAACCCAGTACTGTATTACCTTCTGAATAGATAACGACAAACCACAAGTAAAAAATAAAAATAACGAGGAATAATTCTCCAATTCAGCTGAATTTCTACTATCATGTCCAGAAAATCGGAGACCTGGGTTCGAATCCCAGTAATATCGTTATTTTAGCATATTTTTGGCTTCTGATCAGCCTTTCATCATTAAAATTATTATTAAATATATTAAGCTACATATAAGCCTTGCGGAAGGGTCATATTTACACACACAACACTTATTAGAGCATTCGGAATAAGATAAACTACCTCAGAATGACAGTTAAAAAGGAGCTACTAACAGAAAATACGATATAAAATGCGTTTACGTATTTTTGAATTTATTTAGAATTTATATTACTTATTGAGTCGAATATCGACGTAAAGATCATAGCAACACGATCATCCTTAGGAAGCCGTATCGTATTGATAGAAGTTCCGCGTCACTTGGCAACTTTTCGCCTTTAAAAGAGTTTCAAAAAATAAGGACGCGAAAGAAACGCCTATGAAAATGAAAAAGGAAAGCTACGGATATGTTTGAGTTAAGCGATGATAAGTAAACAAAAGGAAGTGCCTCTTCAAACATTTCTCGGCCGGAGATTAATAAGCCACCGAGATGAATCCAATTTGATGGTAAAAGTTTGGCCAAAACGAAGAAAACATCGCTCTCGAGTCTTCTTCGTTGGTAAACAATTTACGTAGCAACGAGCTCTGTTGTAATTGGGAAAATTAAAAAGGTGAAATTTATAATTAAAAGGTGATGAAATTTGATATATTAATAATAAGATTATATAATGGATATAATAAGATTATTCGAAATAAAATTTACGTAATTTATAGAGAAATTTATGCACCTGACTGAAGTAAACCTAATAAGAGTTAGAACCTATTGAGAATTATCGGCCATTAGCTATACTTGATATTCATACTATCCCATACTTCTCTAAATTTTATGATAACCAAATCAAATTTAGAATAGAAAATTTAGCAGTTTTATAAATCCTATATAAGTGTATTCCTCGTTTATATATGAAGAACGAATCTCAAGGTTTCAATGAGAAAATAATAGCAAATATTTAATCGTATTAAACAAACGATCATGTTACTCCAGAAGCATAATTATTTTACTGAAACTTTTGAAAAACCATTCAATTTCCTCAAATATTAGCTACTAGAGTACTAATTTTAGTTTTTTTAATAGGAGATAATCATTCATATCTGCATCAAGGTACAATATTAATTATGCAAGAAATAAATTGGATTAACTAACCAAATCAATATAAACTTTTCGGAACAAAAAATCTCACTCTAGCAGGAGTAATTCGTGCAGAACTAAAAAACTTCGAAGCGTAATAAAAATTACAACTTCACCCGATTATAACTGAACTGAAATATATGATAATCAGAAACGCCGTGGGCAGAATAGTGACTCCACCAATAGCAATTCGTTCGGTGAATGTTACAACAATGTAAGCAATGTAACAATGTAAGCACTCGCTGGAACTCAACTCGCTGTCTACGTATTCGATAAACATTGTAAGCTCATGAATCGATAACGAGGGAGCTCATGTTCATAAACAGCACCATAAACTTCAATATTTTGCGTAATCCAAATTAGATTACAATAAAATGTGCCGGTCCGAATGCGTTCGCGAAGAGTATAAAATATTCTCGAAAATTTTTTACGTAAAAAATTCCGCATTCCAAATGCTCAGGTGCTGTTCGTGAGGTTGAGTGTGTATATCAAGAATTTCCAAGCTCTGAATTGGGTAAATAAACGTCAGAAATGAACTCCCCAAATAAATGTAAACGATTGACTGTTCGCAATGAAGGGCATATGGATAAAAATTGATACATAAATCAATATCGGAGAAATTGACGCAAAATCGACTGCCGGTACCGGAAAATACAGTGGGAGATTCTTTTGGGAATAAGGCGGAAAAACACAATCTATTCGCCCACAGCCGTCTCTACTCCACAAATACTGCAATGGTAATACTTCACATAGCTCCCTACCGAATGGGTGTGGATTGTATCTGCAGAATATCAAGAACGAATCAAATGTATGAACCACTCGCAAAGTTTGTGATCTGCTTATAAAATCCCCTTTAATTTAAAAAAGAAATTCCTAGATACTAAAATAAAATATAACCTCTTTATAAGGTTACCATTGTCCATGATTAACCCTATTCCAAAATGTAGAATTCTCAATGGGTTTGTACTCAAAAGAGAGGTTAGAATTATAAATAAAAAAGCATTTAACTCAACAATGAAAAGTATTAAAAAAAGAATAAACAGAATAGAGTTTAATTTCCCGGGTTGTCACTCGCAGATCAGCCATAAATTGCGCTAAAATATGATGCTACCAAATAGCTATACATTTGGAGATCCATTCACATCCAATGAACTCCGTAATTTATCTACAGAATTTCAGAATTCCATCATTTTGTCCCTTTTTAGTCTATTTTAAGTGTTTTCCAAGCTTAGGTCATAAATTTTATCGTGCTAATTAACAGCGAACTAACTATCTAACGCGTGAACTATTCACACAATGTTAACCTTTACCTCTTTACATAACAACGCGTAAATACCCTTCTGTTCCTAAATTCTATGGCATCAGTTTCAGAGTTTTTTAATAAAAAAATCTACTGCAAAAATAACGAGAAAAGCAAGATATTGTTCATAGTTTATCTCACCACCTCAACGAGGTTTGTACTACACTTTTCATGCTTCAGTTACTTTAATTATTAGAAACAATACGTATATCATTAAAATAATGTCATAATTTAGAAGACAAAATAAATGCTTAACAAGGTATTTCATTCAGTCTTCATGTAATCCAATAAATGGATAATGTACATTATATATAATATAATTATAAAGGTAAACTCTCTCTCTAATATTATTTGAATTTCAATCATTCAGCAGAAATACTTTTTTGTGTCTCTTTGTTGAGGTAGATTACTAAACACTTGGAGAATTATCGCTTTTAATTACATTGTTGAGAATTCAAAATTCGTATTTATTACATTCTCTTGGAACTGTTAATTAGAGCCCTCATTTATTTCGTCAACAAAGCGTAATTTTCTTTGAAATCTACTCACACATTGACCGTTGGAAGTATTTGGCTCGGTTTAGAGTGTTTCAAAATGAGAAGGCAAACTCACTTTGACTTTAGCAGGTATTTCAGGAATTTCACGCACCTTTTCCTGTCCTTTAGTATTTAACTTAATTGCTTTCAAAGAGCAGGACTCGTTAAAACTTTAAACCGGTGGTACTCTTTTTAAATAGAATATAAAAAGGCGTCTTTCTATCAAACAGAGATAAAAAAATGCACCATCTACTAGTATTACGCGTTAAAAATTGAATTTTAGTGCAAAGATTAAGCAAATATCTACTGGAGATTATTATTATCATTATTCTAACTTATAAAGAGAAAAATCAGTGAAAATTAACCACTACAGGGAATCGAACCCAGGTCCATTGTTTACATAGATTACTGAAATATTTAGAAAATTATCGCGTTACCATAATTTCCAGTAAGGTAACTACTATACGACTAATGATTATATACAACTAACTATGCTGCGTAAATTCTTCCGAATAAAGGTACATGAAGGGCCTGGGTTCGAGCCCCGGCCATGTCGCGATATTTTACATATTTTTTTTTTATTTTAGTCGTAAAAAATGTTCGCGCTGAATTACTTTAATTTAATCTTGCAGAGAGGATATTAAAAAATTACTCCACTTTCTCTTTGATACATAACCGTACGTATCTATTATTATAACAATGTGAAAAGCGAGTTTAAAACCCTAAATTCCTCATCAAATAAAATACAAACCCCCTTGAATGGCTTATCTCACCTTTAATAAATCAAATTTATTCCTATAAACGCAAGAATAAAAACATACGCACAAAAGCATAAGTGGGATAGAGTACAAAATCGTGCTATTTCTTTGTTCGATACGTTTTTATCGATAGATTGCAACTCGTACGGTTTGGATCGGAGAGATTGAGGTTCCGATGCCATATTGCTTCCGAAACGGATTCATAGGTGGCGTATCATTCCCGAGAAAAAAGATCGATGGATTTGTGAGGAGGATTAAGGTCTTTCGTGATCCCATAGCAACTGAATCGTGCTCGAAAATTGTCTCTCGAATCCAGTGGCAGTGGAAATGAACGGATATCCAACGATTTCGCGGATTCGACGGTTTTTTCTCGCATTCACACCAAGGAAACCATCTTTTATCACAAAAACCATTTGACACATATCCCTCGGGATGGAAAACCGCAAACCAATATAGACTGAAAATAATATTGGTTTCGAAACCGAGTGGGTTTTCAACACAAAGGAAAATACCAGTCTAAAAAGAAGTAAAATAATAACAATATATCTGGGAATCGAACCCAGTTCTCTACTTTCAGGGTAGATTTATTAACCAGAACAATCCATTCCTTGAAAATTTCATTAGATTTCTGATTTTAGCCATTAACAATGTATAAATTAATTTATCCTCAGTTTATCAGTTGAATTACATTGTTGAGACAACAATCATTAGTAGCGGCTGTAAGCATTTATTGTTTAATAATGCGACTATTATTAGTATTGTTACTTATTATTATCCAAGTTAAAGTAAGAAATTAATATCTGTTAGAACCAATTCGTCTTTAAAAAAGGAATTAAAACCCTAACTTTATTTTCAATAAATCTAATGCTACACTTACACTCCATGAGGTTACAGATACTATAACACAACAGTTAAAACAAAAGAGTAAATACAATTTGATATTGAGACCAGAATGGCTAAAACAGATAATTTTCTCTTCCACATTTTCCTTACCGAATAAATCGAGTCGCAAAATTGTTACAAAAAATTAAAAACGCAAATTTCCGAGAATTTTGGAGGAAAGTAAAGGAAGAGAAGGGCAGATAATCTTCAAAAGTAATTTCCAAAATGAAAATGTTGAAAAACTAAAAAAATAAAAACTTTTCTAGAAAGTCTACTTTGACCTCTCACGCCCTTTTTGCAGATTATTCGAACATTACCTGGAAATAACAGCGTATTTCCTCTTCATATTGCTTGCAAATACATTTAAAGGTTTACTCAAGATACTTCCACGGCTAATATTGTATAAGGTCAATTTCAATTTTTAATTTTTTACTAAATAAAAACTATTCTTAGATCTAAACAATTTGTAACTTTTACGTTCTATTACGAAAAATTCTAGGTGATGAAATAAAAGACTAGAAATTTTTCTAATTCTCCACACAAGTTGAACTAAGAAAATAACGAAAGATAAATTGTTATCAATAAAACTAAAATGTGGCTGATTGAATCATTACAAGTTAAATTCGCAATTATTAATCAACTATACTTCCTATTCATTAACATCCCCAGAAAATTGATTTAATCGTGACCGATTTCGTAATATAAATTACATTTTCAAGCTGTATGTTATGTAAATTACGAAATATAATGTAAATTAGGAAACGATTAATTGAAATTTTCTATGTAAATTACGAAGTTTTTCATTATACCATGCCTTTCAATGGAGTCACGTGTTCTAATATTGATTTTATTACTAAAATCATTATTTGTTTAAGAATTATTACGCTAGTATAATTCTATTGCTCAACTTTCTTCATTTAAATAAAAAAATTACAAAACTTTCAATTTCGATTAAAAAAACATAACACAAAATATTACGAAAACATAACAATTGTAAAAGGTTTTGTATTAATAGATAACGGTACGAGCATGAAAGTATAGGTTCTCTACATCAGAAAGTTGAAAATTTTCACAAAAAATCAATGTTTAACATCGTAAATTACAAACCTATTCATCAATTCACTCACCCACTTCATAAAATCAATCAAACCCTCCAAAAAACTACATTCCTTCCTTTCACCTAGATATGCAGAAGTAAAACTTACGTTGAAAACGTCCGCTTATCGCAATCCCGTTTCTGCTGAAAACGCAAATTGCGTCACGACCGTAAAAACAATGAAAAATGGCCGTTGTGCAAGAACCTCCGCGAGAGAATATAGTCCGAGCGAAAGAAACAAATCCTCCCTTTTTCAAATGAACGGAATCCACGTATTTGTTCATGCGGAACGCCTCCTATCCGAATACCCATTCGGAAAATATTACCTCCGTTGAACCAAAATTATTCTACCGACCGCTCGAACCTCGACGGAATATTTTCCACGGTAAAAAGACGCGGGATGACAAGTGAAGGAAGGATTGAAGAAATATGAGTGGGGAAACGTCGAACACGAACTGCCTATCGTCGCCTTTCCATCATTTCACGACGAAGAGCACTTGATCGTGTCCGAGAGATCGGGAAACCCGAGAAAAATAAATGATATTGCCGAAATAATCGTTTTCCGCGACGTATTTTTACGAAATATGATCTATGAGGAAAGTGTGTATGACGTATGGAACCTGTGATCCCATGGTTACTAAGTTTCGTATTTCAACTTCGATATATCGCAAATTTTATTCGATACTAGATCGCCAAGCGTGGCTGTCATCGTAAAAACTAAAAATTGGAGTTCATTTATCAAAATGTAACCTTTCTATTTTGTTAATCGTGATATGAATACGAAATATAGTTTTTTTGCTAAAATAAAATTGATTTATAGGAATACTCGCCGTAAATATTAAAATATTAGAATTATATTATACGTTGTAAATATATGAACTATTTCTGACGATATTAACGATGAGGATTGGAATATATCTCTAATAATGATATCCATGACGGTAAATTACATTTGTGTCCATTACTTACGTATATGGTACGCCGTAATATAAAAAACAGAAATAATTCGTAGACGCACGCATATTGGGCTTATATCCCCGCAACAATAGGAAAGAGTATAAAAGTGAAAGGGCAAAAGATGCTGTAAAGACATCTAACGGTTCCATCCCAGACTGTTATGTTTTTGTAGGCTCATTTTCAAACCATATTACAACAATAATATAATCACCTAAGATAGCCAGTATAAAGCAATATAATATGATCATCAATTTTGAACCATGAATACGAAACTTAATTTCGTAATTATTAATCTTATTCATATATACGACTCATACACTTAATGTTACCGCTCGAGAAAAACTGTGACTCCTTTCAAAACTTCTTGTAAGTATTGCTGTAGTAGGAACCTAGAAAAAGTGGTGGACCTGGGTTCGAGTCCAAGTCATATATCAATTTTTCACTTATTTTCAACCCTAAATTCATTTTACGTAACTCCTCGTCCATAATAATCCAGGATTCGCATCTACGGCACTAGTACGTACTCAAATTCAACAACTTTGGTTTTTTTCAATAATTTCCTTAACACAATTCATAATTATCTTTCAATCAAATTAATCCTCGAATGCTTAACATGAACTTCAACACTCCATCGTTTTATTACAGCACATTTACGAATCAACACGTATTCCTCATACATTACATTCCCTATCCAGCAACATCTTCTCCAACTCTTCTTAAATCACCACTCCTTCCAATTTAGAGATTGCTCCCAAACAATTCCCTAGCAACCGGAGAAAAAAAAAGACGGTCTGATTGCGTAACTTTCCCGCCTCCGAAGGTCCACCGGTCGTGGGCGACAGTGCTTTGTTTTAAACGCCTTAGCGAGGGTTTTGAGGAGAGTTTATCTGTTTAGGGCACACGAGGGCGCTTTTGAACGAACGACGCCCATGGGATGAGTGTGCAGATTACATTAAACTGTACATTCATCTCCGAGAGAAAAAAAGATTTTTTTTTCAGTTCGACATTTCGATTAACTTCGATTGAAATGGTGGGATGATTAATTCCGGTGACGCATGGAAATGATCGTTTAATTCCACCCATTTGCTTACTTTTATCTCTGCGATTTATTTAAAGCGAATCATGCCCTCTTTCGATGCGGCGGAAATGTCTTTAATAGATAAATCATCGTCCGTACAAAAGAGTAAGGTTTTTTTTAAAATCAAACAATCGTCTCTATTGATTAAAGAATGACCCATAGAAACTCACGCAATGCATACCCGTTTAACTGAAAAACACGTCTATATATGGTCTATATCTAGTGGTTAGCATGGTAACTTTCTAATAATGAAGTTCCAGATTCTAATCCCGGCTGAGGAATACATTTTCCGCTAAGGGCGTGAATGGTCCTGTATATCCATCGTTGCGTTGAGTACTACGCTTTAATTGTCCAAAAACAGGATTTTTGTGGTCTATTTTTATATAAATTAATGGCATATACTAATATGGCAAGTATTTATATATGTGATAAATAGCTCCTGGGTTCGAGTCCCAGGAGCTATTGATCAACCAAACACAACCGTTTTCTTGTTTACTTTATTACGAATACGTCTGTTGCACCGATTTCAAAAATAGTTCATAAGAAAACGGAAAATATATTGATTATAAGGTTGTAAGTCTAAGTTAATTAAACTTCGCTGTATTGTTCGCAATTAAAATAACCTATATATAATTTTTGAAGTCAATCATGTATCAAGAACGAAATACTTGGCTCGATAAATATTCTAATAGAATTCTTATTATCTTCCTACTTACAATCTTTAGATTAGTAGTTCGGAAAAATTAAATTGCAACTTTTACTAACTTTAAACATTAATTACTTTAACCATCAACATTAAAAACATTTTTCTCGTATACGAGCATTGTAGATTTTCCTCCGAAGAAAAAAGTTAAACTTCCTTACTACTCATGTATTTTATTCACAGACATTTGGATTTTAAAACTCGTTTCAAACAACATCCTTCTTGTGTAAAGGAAAGATGAAATTGCCTTTGCACCATCAGTTCTAGCTACGGAAATACCAACTCAAAAAGACGTGAAAAATTGCGTCATGACGAAGTCTCGAACCCAGGTACAGAATGCTTTTTTCTATTACGCTTCATTAACGGAAGTCAATTTAACCCGTAGTGCTGCAATGAATAGACTTCGTAGTGGACAAAGGAGGGTGAGCCGACCGAATATCACGTTGTCCCCCGGAAGGGCGGATGTTCGAGATGAGGTAGTTAATTAAGTAATTTGGGAATCACACGGCCTACTCCCTAGACTTACGATCCCATTTCCGACTGAAATAAACGGAAATAATCTGTGCATCCGTTGGATCATGAACGTACCATGATACGTACCGCAAAGTCAAATAAATCCAATCCAAAGATCACACATACGCTATATCGAATGAACTATGAAATTCGGTACAATTTAACCTCCTTGAGAAACAGATATTTCATAAGAGATTAAAAAGAACTGATATAAAAAATGACTGGGACTCTGGTCCAACACAGGAATACAGTTGCACAGGCGACAATTGAGGTCCTGGGTTCGAGTCCCAGGCATATTGCTATTTTTCACTTCTATTTTGTCTCATATCCTTGTCACAGGAACGGATCGCTTAAAGTTCTTTCGCCTTACCTTAATCCTAGATATTTAGTATTATTTATTTCTTTTTATAGTTAATATGTTAAATGATTGATAAGTAATAGTTCACAACAAGAATATAAGACGTATTTCTTGGAAGATTCTTGCGACATTAAAGCCAAATACTTCAACAAATCTAAAAGTCCAACTGAATAAAAACTAATTATAAAAAAAACACATAAAATATGCTAAGGATATAATCTATCCGCTCTAAAATCAACCACAATAAACTTCACACTGGAAGCCATTACTTGGCGGAAGACTACTATAACAAAAGAAACTTCTTTATACTACCACAGAATAAATTCAATTCAACTCCTAGGAAGCACGAAAGTTTCTTATCAACAACCAAGATGCGTATAACTTTTTAACCGTAAGGTCCGCAAAAATCTCTCGGAACAAAACCACAATCCACTATGAAATTTCATCTCGGGAGGTGTATATGAAGTCATCACCGATATTACTTTCTCTCTTTGACCAAAAAAAGGTCAAATATATATCAGAGAAATATCGATGAACGCCTTTTGAGCTCTCCTCCATAGTAACTCGCCGGGAGATAGGTCTTTATGAAAGCCTCTAGGGGACCCTAAACAAGAACAAATACAAGGCGAATGAGCAACTCCCATTAAAGCAGATTCAGGCGGACATCCGAAAGTGCTTAGAGACAGTTTGGGACATCTGTTCACACATTCGCGTGAACTGAGTTTAATGGAGGAAACACTTCTTAGATGTGACTGAAAGTTGGAACAAACCACGCTACTGTTGCTATCGGATACCGCTGGAACATGTACGCCAAGTACTATAAGTATGAACTCAGCGTAGAAACGTAATAGGAAACCGGACTTTGAACCGTGAACTATACACCTATATCACTTCCAACTCAGGGGATTGTGTAACACCATTGATTTCGACAAGATGCGGAAGATGATGATAATAATAATAGTATTGTGACTATATTTAACTTAATTATATATAAGACTTGAATATAGATACAGTCATGGCAAAATATGGCAAGTTAGACAACCATCTCCAACTTTATATTCACATACGTACTAATGCACGAAGAGGCGAATATGGTTTTTTGACTATGTATACCTGTATGTATGTATATAACAATTGAGTATAAATATAGTTATAGCAAAATAGAGTAGGTAAGCCTATAAACTCCAACTTTCTATACGTATACGTACTAATTTATGAATCTATAAGGTTAAACAAAAGTGAAAAAAGCGCATGCTTTAACGAGCTAACTTAACGTCCTATCTCATCCTTTACGTATGAATCTATGTTTAATAAATATATTTAGAAAAGATATAAAGTGCCTCCCGTCTTTATAGGACTGCAGAAGAGTTTAAAAACTCATTTTACCTCCAGGTACTGTTATCTAATAGGAACCACTTATTTTCAAATAAAAAATAAATTATGTTGTGAATGACGAAGAAATACTTGAGAAATGTAGCACTATATCCTCCCAAAAATCTTTATTTTGAGATAAATAGGTGCGATAGATGTGTCTTCATCATCAGCCAAGACAGAACTATGGATTTGATAAATTCCTGCATAAATTTATAGTTTAAATACGTAACTTTAAATCAACCTTTAACTTGAAAACATTCGATATTAATAATATTTATTTCGGAAACATTTTTCTCTTACAGTTTATAACCAACGGAAAAAGAAATTGTGTACTACTCCAAGCTAACTAATAATTCAAAAAGTCACTTATATATCAACGAAAAAGATAATTAACAAACAATACAAGGAAGTGATAAAGTATTCAAATCATGAAATAAAATGCGTTATATTACTATTATTAATCAAAGATTAACGAATTGGCTAGACACATTGAAAATAACATAACGGATAAAGTCAATAAAATGAAATATAAACATATTTCACACATATTACGGATTTAAACAGATAGCAAATTGAAATCCATAAAATCATCACCTACTACAACCTCAATCCCAATCTAATATCGAGCACATCAATGGAAAAAATCCTTCAAAAATATTTCTTTTTTAATCTGGCGTAAAAGTATTCGCAGAAGTAAAAAGTATTGTGAGTGTTTCCCTTCTTCCTTTAATCTATCATCTAATGCATTTGAATACATTCATTTTAAAAATGCACTCTGTATCTGTCAACTGAATTCCATATACACTTTTTCTGTACCCTCACTCTATGAATTACACACAAAAACATCACTACACGTGTTCCCATCCACTGCGTACTTAACAAAAAAAGATATTTCAACGTTCATATATCTATTCCATAATCTATACATCTACCAACAAATCCTATAAACCACCTTTATAAATTAATTCCGATTAAAATTCCATTCCAAAATACGAGTGATCAACGCAAATAACAACTTTAATCACGAAATGTATGTTACAACTTCCTGCGTTCCAGATTAAATCACTCGTTGAAATACGTGCTTTAAATTATAAAAAAAAAGAAAAACGAAAAATACTTAACCTGAACTAAAACACGCCGCCATTTTGGAGTGCCCACAATGACGATATAACGAACTGCAAAAAAAAGATCGATCCCTCCCGAAAAACAAACAACTTCGGTTATTTAATTGAAAGGGATAAAAACAAGGACAGGTGGTTTGTACAATTACTGTCGCGATTCATACATTCAAAGGGATGCCTTGATTTACGAGAGTGCGTATGAAGGCGAACCGATGTTACGTTTGATAAACGCTAAGTGGTCGCAAATACATGTCGATTGGTTCAGTAACCCTTTTAAAAAAAAGTTCGCCGCTAGAATTCATCCGGCGGAAGATTTTCGGCCATAATTCACGCGTACACACAATTATGCGACTTTTCTACTCGAATCCTGTCGCATTTTATTAATTTTTCGTCGGACGCGTCCTGCGGGTGAAGAATTTATGACGTCATGCGCTCCATTTGACTCATTTCCGTTGTTAACGGTTGTTACCACGTGACGACTTCTAACGAATCCATTGCGTCATTAATTGTTCAAATTCGCGTGTTGCAAAAATGCTCCGGAATGAATTGTGGTCTTTCCTCTCGCCACAGTGAATATGTACTCCAAAAAGTGGGTAAGAAAAATTTACATCGTACACGTGTATTAATACGAAAATACGAAACGAAATTTTACGCAATTTCCCGGTGTAAACAAGCCGAAAGGATTCCTAGCTTTGTTTGTGTACAGTGTTACCTAAAATTTCATATTTACGCATTTCTCTCCAAAATTCATTATACGTATACGTCACTACTTCGTGGCTTACGCTAATGTTAACCGAATTATTCCAATATCTCTGGCACTTAATACGTAATGGACGTTCAAACAACAATAATTAGCCTTAGATGCAATTCTTGGAAATTACGCTCGTGGTTTATTTTCAAAACAGCAATGCATTAAGCGATAGAGGCTGGTAAACAGAATGATACTGAAGAAGAAATACAAAAGAGATTAGTTTCATTTAGGTTGACGTATTAAAATCCTCTATTTTATTCCTATTTAATTTTCTAAAGCATAAAGAAGTTCTTATTCCGACAAAAATAAAATTCTATATTTCACCCGTCAAGAGCAACAATTTTCAAATTAGATTCTGATGGCCAATAACACATCATTCTGACCTTTTATGGAATCGAGAAAGAAAATTTCTACACAACTTTCATACACTGACTACAAGTACTACTAAAAATACACTTTACAGCTTCAATTCAGCCAAAAATATTGCCACTAGATACATATAACGATATTTTGACTAATTCTTTTCCAGGGTTTTCCGTTTTGTTTCACGATTATCATATTATAATTAAGTCGTGTCCAGTTTCTTTGGAATTCCTCTCAATAAATAACTATAACGATGTTTTTAAATAAAAATTTTCTCTTTTATAACGATATATTTACAAAACATATTTGTTTCTGAAAAATTGAATAGAAGACAAACGTAACGATATGACGGGGACTCGAACCCAGGTACCTCAATTCCTGTATTTGTAAATCATATTATTGTACTTGTCGTTCTTGACCTGTAAGTTTATATCAAACAATGAAACCAACAATACAATAGTAACCAAACACTTCTGCTCCATGGAAACCTCCATTGTTACGCAATATAACGTAAAGCTTTTAATGAATTTACGTATTCATAGACACCATCTATCAAACTCTACATTTAAATTTATAAATCGAGTTTGGAAATAAATTTTATAGAACTATACGAGTTTAAATTAATTCAACCGTTTCGCTATTATAAGCGTCGCTTTGGTCAATTGATTTTCGTTCGAAAAGAATTCGAGGAAAATTATCATAATGATTAGGGAAATGGCAAACATCCGACGAAAAATGGCCCCGGATTCAGAGAATGTTTCTTTCGCCCGAAATAAAGGTTAGTTTCCGATCTTCGAAAAGAGAAAAGGTTCCAAAAATATCAACGAGAAGATAAAAGGAGTGAAAGGAATAATTTCAAAATCGAGGCGTCGAAAAAGGTAATATTGTGAAAAGAACATTAAAAGGGAATATTTCCGAAATAAACTGCGATTAAACTCTTTTTTGACGGAAAAAATAGGCAACGGCTCGTAAAAAGGTTTTTTTAAGTAATTTCATTTCCAAAAATGATGGAATAAAAAATATAGTTTTCCAGGAAATAATTTTAATAATTAGAACTCAGGTACGACTATGTCAGCTATTAAAATTTCGGTTTTTGATTTCAGAAAAATTGATTTCACATTCACGTACATCTTTTTCGTTACGTAGTTTTACTAAATCATACAAATACGAAGTTAATTTCTTTAGCTATCTATTTACAGAACAATTGTAGTTAGGAAATAATATGAATGATTAGGTGATAAATAACACAAAAACCCATACCCTGAGAGAAAATTTTGCCCTAAATAATCCTAAATATTTTACAATCACGCTTTTATCGTCTCAATTCCCCATATAGATGCGTTACTACTTAATTACGAAATGAACGACATTTATAACGAAAAAATTTTGCGGTAACTAAGTACAATAATCTTCTCCATTCTGATAGCTCTATTGTTGACACAACCTTTCTACAGAAACCCTAATCTAAACTAAATCTTAACTAAAGCGACAATACCCTGCTTATTAATACTTCCCTGCCCTTTTTCAATAATAATTCAATGACTCTTAAAAGTATTAATTCTAATCTTGATCCATAAATTCTAATCCTATATGATTGTTGTTTTGATTCCATTTTATTCCGATTAAACTTCTAAATGGTAAATAAATCAATTTTCACTCAATGCGTGACTTAATCAAAGTCGATTTTTAATATATCGAACCCAATCGATTATAATCAACAATCGAAAAAAATCGATATATCGATCGCGAGCACGAGAAATATTCCACTTTCCCGATCTCTGACGCATAATTATCGGAAAAACGTAAGACGACGTTGACTCGTAATCTCCGCATACGAAATAAAATGGAGGAATGACGCGCTGATAAGCGTAAATGTGTTTGGAAGAGACCTCTCAAAGGGTCCATCTCACTCGGTCATATATTCTTTGTTTATTCCGCAATGCGGTGAATCAAAAAGAAAGCGAAACAAATGTGATCGAAGGGGAACATCACAAGTCTATTTCCGGCGGAGAGACGTCGGCCGCCATATTAATTTTATATCATTGTTTTATGACGACACACGAATACGACCGTTGATTTAAAAAGCTAATTAAAAGAAGACCTCTCTTTAGATTTATGACGCAATAAAGTAAATACTCATTAACTGCGTGTACGACTGTTGGGGCTAGATAGCTCAAAATCTAGATTGACCTATCGGCTATCACGGGTCCTGGGTTCGAGTCCCGGGCCTATCAGCCTATTTTGACGCATCTTTTAAAAATCCAGGTTTATTCCAGCCACGTGAGCTATTCACTCATAGTTTTTTCACCTCCATACCTCAAATATTAGGCTGAATAAACAAGTTAAAATCCGAAATGAGGAAAATTACACGATTACTTTGTTCGACTGAAATAGTAATTTGAATAGAAAGTTTCCAATAATACTGGGACTCGAACCCAGGTCCTAGGAAGGACTCTGGGCCTAATTTAATTAAACTACACACAATTACCTTAACGTTACTGATTTGACGCGCCTTAAAGGTGTGCCCATAAATAATCCTACGCACGGGGACCTAGGTTCGAGTCCTAAACATATCAAAATTTCCACTTAGGTTTAAAATTGAATGTGTACAAGTACATCGAGCACTACTTATAACTAATAAGCGTTCAACCCTTACAGTGTACCTACCTAAAAATCGCTTGTTACTCATTAAATTCCCATACATCCTAATTTTATATTCGTTACCAAAATGGTCGACAATAATAAGGCACAAGCTTCGCAAAAAAGATACATTTCACAATATCCTTACCGGAAGAACAACAAAAGCAAACCTTCAGCTCAAATTAAGACTCCGAAGAAGTATCCCTAACGAACCGGAAGCACTCAAGCGTAAACATTTATTCAATACGTTAATATTTCGATCCACATCCTCCGTAATATTGGAAAGAAAATTGGTTCCTCACATTTGCTAACTTCTCCATCGATAATTCATTACTTAGGACCGTTATTATCGATATTAAACGTACTAAATCCGTCTTCACCTCGTACTTACGTACTCTTTACATTACGTCAAGAAAAGCAATAGAACTAATTATCTTCGCATTACGAGAGAAAGGTCACATCGTTACGTCCCGTTACAACGAATTGATTCCGAAATTCTTTTTACGCCCTTCAAATGACCGAATACGTAATTCGTATGAGAAAGATGCATTCCGAAGACAAATCCATCATTGACATGCAAATGGAGAAGGAAAAAACACACAGTCGAATGGGACGGATGCTATGGGAAGAGTCTATCTGACTGCGCAAAAAGTTCCAATGAGGGTAGACATATTTACTATTTTCGGAATTTGCATATCCCGGGAGAGGGATGGTAAGGTCGTCGATCTTTTGTAGGCGGCGATTCGCCTGCGAGATATTTCTTTCGCTGATTTATTTCAGTCTCTCATATTCATCTCGTGAAGATCGAGAAGTGATGGACGAAATATATTGCCGAGTTGGATGAGCGAGGTGCCTAGGGAATCACAATGAGATGCTGAACATTGTTTGTAACTATGACGACGAAAATTATAATATGAACCTGTCAAATGGGACTGATAATCAATGATGACGAAAGAGCATTAAAAGAAAGTAAACTAGCTCGACTAAGAAGTGAGTTATGGAAGACTTTTGAAGGAAAACGAATAAGCAATGTTTAGTAAGAAGTGGAAAATAGCTCTATTCCTGGGACTTGAAACCAGGTCTATAACATAAAGAAACACGCATTATTATCTAGATCGTTAAACAGTCGACCGCTAGCGCAGATTTCCGTGACTATAAGCTACCAACTTTACTATTGCATGTTTCACTGTCACTGACTTTTACAATTAATAGGAAACTGACACATTATTTTTTACTTCTATTCGACCCAAAACATCATTTTCTCTGAAAATAGGAATGCTTCTTAAATTTGGTTTTCCTCATCCTCAAATATTATAATGATTCTCAACAACAATGTTTTTTCGGAAATTTGAGGACCTGGGTTCGAGTCCCAGTAACTGTTTTCTTTTCCTTTACTTTTCGAAAAATGTACGAATACACCAACGATACGAGCTTTTAATGTTAATTTAATTCAACATCAGAATTACAAAAACTCTAACCTATTACAGCCGTATCGCAGTATATAATAGCTTGATAATTAAAGCATTGTTTCACAAACATTGCCTTGATTGTTTCTTAATTATATCACTTATAAAAACAAACATTTCCGCAAAAACATCGCAAATTATTAAAATTTACAACAATTCCAAAACAAATAAAGAGCTTCATAGGCGAAAGTATACTATTTCGTATTCCAATTATAATGAGTGAAGATGCAACCAAAAGTGAACGCAAAAGTACGACTCGAGTGAGAGAGAGTGCGTTTGAAAGTCGATCGAATCGATAAGTCTCGCATTTTAAAGAGAAAGTTTCTTCGAGTTCATTAATATCCCCTTGGAAGATGTTCCGCAGGCACTCTTTTTGATCCTCTGCTGTTTCCCTCTGACGTACCACCGTCGATAAAAAGGGAATGCGCCTTCCAATTCTAGACGAATGGATACTAGAAATTACATCAATTCTCGTTCATTCATCAGATCCCAGTCTATAAAGCCAAAGGATTTCTTCTATAAATAAAACATACATTTCCCTCTCTCGATTCTTTGATGACATTTTTATATTTGGCTTCGAAGAATTTATAATGGCGAAAGTATTCCCAATTATTATCAAATTACGTGGATAATAAGGACCCATTAAATGTTTTCCTATATATAGACAACGAAAATTAAAATTGAATCGAGCTAAAATTAGTCTTCCAATTAACTGATTAAAACGATGGCATTTTTCTGAAAATTGGAATAAAAACGAGTGAATTTCGTAAAATTATCTATTTTATGAACGTTTTAATAAAGCAATACTTCATTATTCGAACAGTAAATTTCTCTTTGAAAATGGAACCAGATTGAATTATACAAAACTGAATAGTAAATTAATTCGCTCGATGTTTTGAAGGTTAAGTAACTGGTATTGCTTCGTAGAATCACGTAACTTAATTAACTTACTCAAAGGTTCAAAATTTATGAAAAAGATAGTCATTAAATTAACAATTATATGCACAAAGGTATCAATGTTTATCGTATTATAGCGCTAAATTTCAGCATCTATTTATTCAATAAAAACTATATTTGAATCGTAATTATATTTTAATTAATACTTAACAAAATAAATCTTCCGTTGAAATATACCACAAATATCAAGTACAATGACAAAAGTCATATACCTTGAGAAAACCAAGCTAGATTGATACATTCCTTAGCATATAGAAGCATTAAAATTCGCTTTTTTATTTAATACAGAAAACATCAGAGAAAAATTATCTCAATATAAATTCTGCCTTTAATCCCGAACTTAATTGGCCCAACTATAAAATCTCCCAACAAAGCAACCCTCTACTACAACACAACGACCCTTTCTCGTAACCATTCCATAATCTTGATACCGTTCGAGGTAAAATTCAAAATGAAGGAAATAGAGGCGTGAAAAAGTCGCCCCTGGAAACCAAATTAAACAAATGGAAGACGTGGACGCATTTAAGAGAATCGGAAGGAAACTTTCTCATTATAATTCCTTATTTTCCCCAAAATGGAAATCTCTCGTAGCGCCTCCGAAATGGCTGACGGGAGCGAGTGGAATTTCATCATAATGCCCCTCGAAAAAATTTCCCTTTTTCGTCTTATAAACAAAGTTCATGAATAATATTATAAAGAGCGCGAGAAATATCTAGGAAAATTATTCCGGAAAAGGTTTTAAAAAAATCGGGTCAAGGGAATGGTTGGAGTGTCCTTCGTCTGGTAGCGAATGAACTCCCATAGAGTAAATTGACAGAAACCGAATTAATGGAAAAATCTATAATGCGTCGCTTAGAGGCATTTTCATTTCGGAAATAAAAATTAAAAATGAGATTTGTATGATAATCCCGTCTTAGCTTGAGTGGAGTGAAAGGAGAGGAAAAAACAGAAAAAAATCGAGAACGAGGGGTGGCCGAATTGAAATATTATTCGATTAAAAGTAACAGTAATATCGAGGTGTTCTGTAATGGCTCTACAGAGTATAAATTCCATTATTCTTAATGTATCTATTCTTCTTGAAATTAAATGATTTTTCCCAATTTATCCCTAACTTTCATCCAAAGAGAATTTAGATAAGGTTAGAGTAACTTTATATGATTATTTCCTGCTACCGAAATAACAAGCTAAAAATAACAGAAAAACGTTGATTTTAAAATATTACTGGGACTCAAACCCAGGTCTAGTTGCTACTTTCACTTCAATTCAACCGGCTACCCAAAGAGGATGAGTAAGGAAAGGTAAAACTACTTAACTCTATCAGTTTGTGCAACTGGATCACTATGTTTAAATAATGAAAAAATGCCGAATAAAAAAGTGACCGGGACTCGAACCCTGGACCCAGTATTTTCACTATTTTCACTTATGTTCAAGCTAATTCAAAATGGGGTCTTGTACAATTATTCCGTTGAATTCGACCAAAATAAATAGTAAAATTTTTAATACAACTAAGAGGAATCAAAGACTCAAAACCCTTCATGAGAGATTGAATGTCAAAACACGAAAAAAATTGAACTGGGCTGAATACGAGAGAAACATCACGAGCGAGTAAAGAATGAAAAATTTAAGAAATATTGGCATTTCGACACGGGGAATACATTATCGTTTTTCTCGTACAACGTCGAATAATCAATTCGACCCGTTTCCAGACGGGGTTGTAAGATCACAGTCCTTTTTCTTAAAGATACTCCCGAATTAGTGAGCTGTTTCCTCGTTTAATCAGTCATGAATCCAACTCGTGAAACTCAATTTTGGTAGAACTCGCTTTCCAAATCCCCGGGGCGATTACAGAAAGAAAACTACATTCAAGAAGGTGCTCTCTTTAACAGATTGTAAGCATTAGAACAACTGGCTCATATCCCACTAAATTCTTCTGCTAGGGCATATGCTGCCTTGGAGAAAGTTTTCCCATTGCTTGCTCCCCGGAGCAGTAAAGGAGTTGAATTTATGTGCCCCCTAATTCTAATTAAACAAACTCCTTCGCAGAGAATATGGTTCTGAAAAAAGAGCACTTTTACGACTTAAAGTAGTAATTTAGTTTTTTTCGTGGAATGTTCGCGTTTAAAAACTGCGAGATGTCCTACTTCTTAATTTCTTTCTATCGCGATCGGTTGTTTTAAAAGAGGTTCAAGAAGGAAAAAGGATTGAAGAAAGTTGCTACGAAATTCTAAACTTTAAAACGTATTAATTGAAATTCTCAGACTAATTTCAAGTGTTTTTTCTAATTTAATTTACATGTTTAATACCATAATTTGGGTTACAGGTGCAGGTTTTTCACAAACCCTTTTTTAGAGGGAGGTAATTCTGCGGTGGATTTTTTCCCCTAAGCCTCGCTTAGATTTTTGAAATCCACACCTTAATTATTTCTGATTCAACTTAAATTCATTAAATTTTTATTTTTAAAATCATTTCTAATATTAACTGGGAAAAATGGAAGGCGAGCTTTTCAATATCAATTTCGTATTTAATAATGACGTAATAATAATATGGGATTTTCTAAAATATTAGGTTTACACAGTAGTTTATCATTTAATTTGGAGTGCGCACATTTGAGTAAGTCTGATACGTCTAGATTAGAATGTTTTTCCCTTCTAAAAGTACAATTTTAAACAAAAAAGGAAAATACAAAATATTATAGGGAATCGAACCCAGGTCTTCCTGTTTTCGAAGCTGTTATTCGATTATAAAGGGTGCCTTAAGAACAATATTATAATACGATCTTGAACGAGAGTGTTGAATAGGGTCACATTTGGGACTTGAACCCAAGTCCGCCGCTATCTGGACAGTTACAGTTAGTCCTGGGTTCAAGCCCCAGTCATTTTTCTTATTTCACTCAATTTCAAGACTGGATTCACGTCATACAAACACCATGCACTAAACACATACAACTTTGCTTAATCATTAAAGAACAATACAATTAAATCCAAACCCAACTAAAGTTCGTGGCGATCATTTAATACATTTTATCACCGTATTCTGATTCGGGGTCACGGATTTCAAAACTTTCTTCCTAACCCCATAAACTATCCGAGGAATTCGAATAACTGCGCAGATCTCGCGAATTCAAAACTTCGAGAAATCGATAGTTGAAAGAGTATATGGGCGAAAGCAGAAAGATATTACAATGGATATTGAAAGATATGAGCGACAATTAATCGTCGGAGATAAGCCGTGAGCTATAGAAATTGATTCCTTCATCACTTCCAAAGAAATGGAATTCTCCGCCTCTTGCACGAATTTACGTCTTTCGAAGATAGATGGAGTTCTGAACTAAAAGTAGGTTAATGTGAGTACCCAGTTTGGCACGTGAAGGCTTTGTTGTCGAATGTCTGCCGGCATTTTCGGAAAATTAAAATCGTACGGTGACCTTTCCTTTAAAAATAGAATTCCATTCCCCCGAAGTCAGATTTCAGGACGGATAAAGTTATGAGTAAATAACTTTTTTTTCGAATTTGTTCATTTCAGTCTAGTTTTGGATAAGTAAGGACACCGAGGGAAATTCTGTCCGATTACTTAAAGATATGACATTGATAAAGTAAAATTAAGATGGACTTATGCTTATGATATGACATTAATATTGAAAGGGATTTTTAATACAGTAAACACGATATCTACACGAAAGGTTAAACAAAAATGAAAAATAGCGTCATGAGTGGAACCTTAACCTGGATTCCAAAATCTCCTGCATGAAGGTCTAGAGCTTACTCGGAAAGAAAGACCTGGGTTCGAGTCCCAGTCATATCACTCTTTTAACTTTCACACGAACTCATTATGTACAGTTATTATAACTTTTCTTAAATCCTTGATATCTCAAAATTCTTAAAAATGCATTTTCATTTCCAATAATAAGGATAATTTTAATAATTTATCATACACATTTAATTTTTACAATTTTATAGGGTAAAATTTAGTCTAAAAACGCCACTCCTAAATTAAACTCAAGAAAAAAATACAGAATTAATAATAGATCGGGAAAAAACCGATGTACCTGGAATCGAACCCAGGACCTTCTAGGGAGTTCCAGCACTTATTGCTAGAACGCTGAACACTAAGCAACCAAATCTATATAGCAACAAAGATATCTAAACACAAAAACAGAAACTTTACAACAATGTTTTTACAACGAGCATTGTTGCCGGGCGACAAAAAGAATCCCCATGAATATTAGATCAGAGTAAACAATAATGCAATTATAATAACCCACACAAATACCAACGTAATAAACAATAAGAAAACCCTTTCCTCTTTCATTATTATAATTACAACAAGATGAGGTAATACACTTGGATTAAAACTTTATAATTAAACAATTTTCTGCCCCATTCACCTCCGCACTACCTCCCCGAGTTTCTCTGCTCATCTTCTGCCGAAAGAATTAGACGAGTTCCTCGAAGGCGCTAATGGATTTCGGTGGAATGTTTCAGATGCCAACTTCCGCTGCGAAGTCAGAACGAAACGAGAACATCAACCGGAGAACAGTCATAATCTACAGCCATTAGAGGACCTAACGAATGACTGATTTTTATCTCTGATATGCAGTTCGGGGGATTTTACATTCACACGGCATTTTCCGCTAGAATTTCTTTAAATCGGTACGTGTTCAAGAGGAACTGTCACGTTTCCAGCATTTTTGCCCTTCTTTTGTTACGTAAGCTTCATTTGATTCGATTGAATCGCGTAATTGTGAGGAGTACGGGCTAATTCCAACAATGAGGCCGTGAGTAATTAGGGGAGATTAATATTTTGAACGAAAAAAATATACGTTTCGTTCGTTAATAATTATTAAGTACTCTTTAATGGAACAAATTAATTTCCATTTGTGTTGACGACCTTAATTAGAATTGTACGACTAAAAAGGAAGTACTGATTGTATCCAATGATTTATTAAGCGTCATTTAATAAAATGGCTTTACGAAAAATGAATTTAGGATGTATTTAGCGAATAAAACGCGAAAAATTATTTGAAAAATAAACAAAAGTTATTAAATTAATAAGTAATAAAATTATTATTCTAACTTATTAAAAATTTTTATAATTAAACTCAATTAAAAGAAAAAATTACATTGAGGTAATAAACGATGGACGAAGACCAATACATACTCAGAGAGGATAATTTCTTTCGATTCGGGATTCGAACCCCGGACCTATGAATTCGCATCGCTAAGTTAGCTTAGTCCTGAGGCCGGCGATTTTATCAATACTATACAACAATTGTGTAATGGATAGTTTAAGTTAATTATTTGAACACTAAGTTAATGAAAATTATAGGTTAATTATAATTAAACAGTAATTATAATTTCTAGCGAAATTTGAACAAAATTACAAGAATGAAAGCGCGATGAATTCCACAAATAAATTTCGAAGAACAGAAATATTGTGTTCACGTTCCTGCAATTATTTTAATTTTCGGAAAAAACAAAAAAAATCACACGTCGATATAAAATGAAAAACGCTCATTTCCGTTTCGAATTCAATCCTGACTTCTAAGATCGAAAAACCTTTCGATCTCGAAATCAATTCGATCGAATACGCAAGGATTTCCGAAACTCGCTAATAAAAATCGCTCCCGGCGCATTTGATTCGGTCGAATGGAACGCAATCTCCAGGGATACGGACGAGTGGCGTTGCTAACTGAGGAACGCGTGTATTTATTCCATTGGAGGAAAAAAACCTGCGGCGTTAAAGATATTTCCCCCGATAAAAAGTGATCATTTGAATCCCATTTGATATCCCCACTTCGGAGTCCCTGATGCTGTTACCAAAGTAACCATTAGGAAATTTATTTTTAGGTCCCTAGAGATACGAGAGATACGGTGAATGCAATTTAAGCTGTTTCATAAAACGGAGAGATACACACATTTTATAAAATTATTTCGACTTCGACTTTAATCTCGTAAACACACTATCGTGAATATCTCAATAAATAAATACGAAAAAATAACTTAATAATCAATGATAATGTCTTAAATTGCAATAATAATCGGTATATAAATACGATAAAATACGGAATAATTTACTCTGAATGTAACAGTATCTACTCTAAAGGCTGTGTGTTGATTGAACGGAAATTTGTCACGAAAACTTTTAGCTAAACTTTTATCTTTCTTAAATTTTCATTTATTAGTTTAATTATTAGTAAATAGTCATTTATAATAAACATTTATAAACATAATTTTAATAATAAAAGTGAAATACATTGTGAATTTAGAATAAATAATATCAAGACGATAAAAACAAAATTACGAACTCACAGTCATGCTTGCTCTTTTTAAGATACATTCTATCGGGATTCTAAAAATAAATAAACAAAAATTCAACACCATAAAGAAACACAATAAAATTTAGAAAATCCTTAGCCACAAAAAAGAAATAAAATCCTTTGATTTTCACTTAACTAAAAGATAAAAACAATCATTAAAAGTAACAAAGTTCAAGCTTTCCTGATTCATTTTAAAATATAAAGGATAGGTTTCGAAAGTTAATACGTTCATCCTCTCGAAACACACAAAAAACACTAGATTACCTCCACGTAAATACATTTAAGACGAATAGTTTTGGCTTATACACCAACAACAACGGATAGACAGCTACCTCAAAACATATTCCGGTATAAGTTACTACTTCTTTTACGCGTACATAGCACAGCACCCACAAAGTCGAGCTAGAGCAACAGAATAATTACTCCCTAACTTCATTGCGGCAAGTATATCGACGGATTGGCAGGAAACAGAATATGCCGAAGGCAATTTCAAAATTACCATCGATGCATTCATAAACAGACTGCGAGCAACAACAACATTTCACGCTGTAATCATTTAACAACTCCCTGCTCGGCTAATTACGATGTCTTCTGAAGCTTATCAGACCTGTAATCCACTTTAAGGAACCCTAACTTTTTGCTATGTCTTTTTGCAGCTTCTAGTGATATCCCAGGGATCGGTCTCTTTCCCGCAGAATATTTAGCTTTGTTTGCTGTAATTATCTGCCTTTTCTTGTCTTCCTATCTTAACTGTGTCTGGTTGCGGGCGTTCCAGAGGTTGCAAACAACGGTTCCGTTCCCTTTGATGCATAATAGCGCTAAAGGGTTTAACGGAATCGAAGATCATCCTACACGAAATAGTTCTGAGTACTTAGGATTACGTAAAGGTGAAATAACTTTACAGGATTAGTTCGTGCGACTAGGAGGAAATCAGGTTAAACGGAAATGAACAGCGGCGACATGACGGTAAGGTGGTGTTGCGGTTGGCATACCTCACAGGATAGTGGAGGGGGACCTGGGTTCGGTTCCCAGTCATGTTACAATTTTTTGCTTCTCTGTAACCTGATACTACGGAATCCTTTTGATATATTAGCTACGATGTGGTGGTTGGTTTAAAAAACTTTCACTGTTAAAATATGAGTTTCTTACGACATTTTGAAGCGAATTGAAGTTTACAAGAATGAATGGTATTCAGATGATACAGACACTTTTTTATTAGTCCGAATTAAGAAAAAACTTCAGAAATATATCAACGATTCTAACTAAAAATGCTTCCAATATTTTGTCCTTTCTACACGTGAAAACATCTTCTAAATACGTCAGTTATTGCTATGGGTGATGGAGTCATATAGAAAGAGTACAAAAATAAGTAATGAAAAGGTTACCCTATTTTGAGTATCGTTCTATTAAAACCGATTCTTCCAATAGAACGACAATCAATCAATAAATGAATCCTGAATGAATCTTTTCGCATATCGTCTTCGTTAAAAGTACGAATGGATTCCAACGAGCTAGTTCATCTTAAACTTCAGCATACATTTAGCTCTCGCTATTTAATAAGCGCAAAAACGTTCGATTAAAAAACTAAATTTATGAATACATACGTTTACGAAACAAGAATTTGGAGATGACAAAAATCCACGTGTAAGGTACATACCTGAAATGAGAGAGAAACCAAATTAATAAATAAACTACAACAATTCGATAAAATAAAAATAAATACGATTAATGATAAACACAACTTTTAATAAAGTATAAATGAAACTATAGATTTAAATTTAGCAATAATACTATGAGTTAGTGCTACTTTATAAAAAGATAGTCGGTGAGTGAGTCCCTTACCTGCCAAGCAGGTACACAGAGACCTGGGTTCGAGTCCCAGTTACATCGATATTTTTTGCGTAACTGTTTTCAAGCATACATTTCATTACATTGAATCATATTAATATATCATTCGATTAGCACATCAATATATTAAATAAACATAAATTTTACTCGCCAAAATTATAAATTAATTACATAAATAACAGATTATCGATAATTAATAACGATTAAATTTGTGGAGAATATAAACTATAGAAACAAAAATCGCTGCTTTAAATCCTTTTGAGATAATTATTTTTCTATCACACTTTTACCACGATAGATATCCTAATCTAACGAACTACGCCTAGTTGTGGATTTCCGTACAGCTTATACGGATCGTTGAACATAGAGAATTGAGAAAACAGGCAGTGGTTTATGCGGCTACACAATACGGAGGGAAATCAAACGTGGATTGGGCAATCACTCAGATGCAATTACGTAGATCCTGTTGAGAGTTCCCGTTGGCTAGAATGCTAATTTTCGATCGATAACTACGAGTACATACGTGTACATGGCATAAGTATCGGGCAAATGGAAGTTAAATATCGATATATGGGCATGGTTTCCATTAGTTACTGACATCAAACACTCCTCCAAATCTTTACGTAATTGGTTACTTAAACCCTTTCTTAAAATGTTAAATAATACGTAATATTAATACGTTTCAAACAGTGCGGATCAGTTTGAAAACAAAATGGCTGACGAAATAAATAAATAAACCTAAATAACTCGATAAAAAAGATATATAAATAAACTGTTTCCTTGGAGACTAAATAAACTTATTCACCCTAAATATAACCATTTCATACCCAAAATCATTATTCACGTAATCTGATCTCACTTACAATTCTAGATAAGTAGTTATTAATTACGTAATTTGTGAGGGAGATGCGTCAGTCTAAAAGGCATCATCTATTAATGTCTCTTCTCGAAAAGTAGTTCATATGAGAGGTCATTACATTACGTTTCCTTGGAAATAGGGCACGGTTTTTTCCTCCAACTGCCACGTTTATCTACTCATATACGAGCAGTGGCAATTTTAAGCGTATTAAAAATACGTGTTGATGCATTTCGAAATCATTTTAAAGTTCATATTTTACGAATCTCTTTTTAGCTTACTTACGTAAAATAAATCAGATTATACCTTTAAAATTAAACGTCTTTAGAATAAATGCTTTAAAAAATTAAACTATATTATAGTTTATAAAACTGACGATTATATGTAAGGAAAGGAAATAGTCAGTAAATAATGTACAAAATAATTTACTATTCTCACTTCTTATTATATTGATATATTTTGATTTTACGCTCAAGAAAAAGGAAAAGTAGTCTTTGAATGAAATTTAATTTATTATATTGAAATAAATTCTAAAAAATAACATGTACATTGCTACCAATATTTGGTAGATGATAAATTTACGCAAATCAAATAGATATGATAGATAATTAACCATCCAGAAGATGCAATAACTATTTAAAATCGATAATTCTGAATTGGATACAAAGAAACGTAATTGGACAACGAAGAAGACCGAATGATAGATAGAAAAAAGACGAAAAATTCAATGAGTAAATGCATTTAGGGGTAACTAGGTAACGGGTATGATTACGTAAATTGTTGGATCAAAAAATGGCTGACGATGATATATATTTATCATCATTAATACTTATAAACGCGCACATTCAAAGCAGAGATGTAAATAAATCGAGAAATGTTAATCTTCCTCTCAGACTGTAACCATTTCACAGCTGTTTCGAGTCGACAAAGCGAAAAATCTTTTAAATAAGAGGGTCGAGTTTCCGGCAGAGATTCTAGTAAACTCGGAGCGAATTCAGATGACGAAGTTCCTCCTTCATATGCATGTGTTTATGTATATGAATATGCATTTGCCTTAGAAACCGTAGCCTTGGGCGTACGATATAATTTAATACAACACAAACTCGCTGCTCCCGGATCTCTTTTGAGAGAGGATAGTTTTTCCGTTAGTAATCTCGTACCTGACGAGAGGGCGTACTTTGAGAGAGGATACGATTAATGGAGACAGGGTACTTATCACTACTGCCTTCCATACACTTTATTATATTACGTTAGTTATCTTGCATAAGAATTATACGTGTTTGAAATACATAAGAGAAGAGATTATCGTAATATATCTCGTTTATAATAATTTATAATTTCTTTTGACTGCTTCTAACACAACCTCTATACGTCGTGCCGAGAACTTTTTACGTTATTATCGTAAATTACTTCGTAAACTATAAAAATACAAATTCAAACTACAATATTTTTGATGGGCTGTTTTAATGAGTCATACATTACATACTATGGTATACTAATCCATTCAAGATTTCCGAATACGTTCCCTGATTTTTTTAATCTACTCAATGAATACGAACGATCGGAAATACTGAATACGTAAACTACGATAATCAAGCCTTTCATTCATATTCATGATTACGAACCGATTAACATTTGAAATCCAGAAGATATGTATCTCATAACTTGCGATTAATACATTTCTAGCGTAGGAACTACGCAAAACACCTGCTCTCAATTCGTTTGAACTCTAAAACGATTTCGCGACTTATACTCCAAACTTTCGTTCCGAGTTTCGTTAATCCATCATCGTATTTCAACTGTTTTCATCCCTAAATCGTACTATAGCAACTAACGTCTTGCTTTCGACATCGATAAATAACTCTCGAGCCTTCGTAAAAAAAACATCAAAGCATCGGTTTGTTCGGTAGCTATCCGCCTGAAGAGCAAAGTGGCATTGTGACGTAATAATTGCCTCAAACTTTCGACCTACTTACACGACTTTGGAGAATATCATTGCATGAAGTAACGTCGGTTGATCCGGTATGCGATTCTTTGTCTACGAACGAATTAATTTCATCGGAGAAGTGTATCCAGGGAGGAAAATTCAAGAAGGAAAACGTTGAGGAAATTTCACGGTTACAAAGTGAATCGGATTAAAAGGATATTTCAGACAGGATTTCCTCATTCTTTTAATTAATCCGCATTGGAAACTTCTGTATATCTTTCTATTTATGCGTCTACGGTCAAAGATGATATCTTTCCGAAGCAATCGATCCAAATCTTTTGAAGAGGTAATCTGGATAAGAGGGATGTATAAACTCGACTAACTGGAAAACATTTGAATAGTCTGCAAAATCATTCGTATGTCCTACTGATAATCACTATGGAGTAATTTATCATATCAATTCTTTACAAGATTAAAAACCTTCAAACTACATGTTCGTTCAACTGAAATGCAAGGTTTGAACGTACGTGAAATATATCGACATGACTAGGACTCGAACCCAGGACCCCCACCTTTTGGATATGCCAACTATTACACGTTACGAAAAGTGACGGACCTGGATTCGAGTCCCAGTCATGTCAATGGTTTTCACTTCTGTTTAATCTGGAATTCCAGTAACTCGAAATAATCCTATACGTCAATAAAAGAATATAACTACGCTGAAATATCATCTTATAAGTATATGCAATGAAGACAATAAACTGCTATACTATTTCAACAATATGAACACAAATTTTTGATGTACAGCAGGAATTTGCGCACTGGATGAAGCAAGAGCAATTGTTATTATTGGCTTCTGCAATAGATAGATGAAATAGCTATACAACTTCACCTCAGTGATCACTAATTTAGAATACATTGCAGATATACGCTCACCGGGTGAAGTTCGTATCAAGATGAGACTATTATAAACAAAAGGAGCTCAAACAAAATATCTTCGAAAGGAACAGTTTTGGAGTGGCGACACCTCGTTTAAGTCAGAGGACTGTATTCCAGTTTGCGTGACCTTTATTACATAAGGTCATTTTCGTCCGATCCGATAACGAGTACAAAACAAAAATCATGCTTTCCGTGACAAGTCGTTCCGAACACTTTTCGCGAAAGATACTGACGTAACAAGGAATTAGTTAAATAACCCGATCTTTACATCCCTTAGCAATAGGGGTTGTCAGGGTAATTATTTGGAACCCGATTTCGTTTGAAACGTAGAAACTCAGTACTTTAAACTGTTTACCTTCAACTCCACTTATTCTGTGACCATGACATTTCATTGGTGACCTTCCTTGTTCGAGTGTTATCGCTAAAAATAAATGCTAATTAACGAGAGAAGTCTCAAAGCAAAGGTCGTAGAAAATGTCACTCAAAGATTGATTCGAACTCCGCTCTAGAGCTCATCATAACCTCGAACTCTCGGAAGAAAAAAATTAAAGAAAAATTAAATGTTAAACTAGGTAACGTAAACTGATTTTTATGGAAGTATTAATACTTATGTGAAGTTAAGAGCTCGTAACTAATGAATAGTCTTGTTAAAGAAATAAAGAAGAATCCTCTGCAGATATAAATGCATACCTATAATATATATGAAGGTGAAACTGAAGTAAAAAAGACATGACTGGGACTCGAAGCCAGTACCCCCACTTTTCCTAGAATTAGCCTACTTGTCCGGAAGGTAGTATGAACTAATTCTCTTATATTATATGATATCAAATTATGATACGTAGTATGAACTTACCCTCTTATATCATGTTTCCTTGATATTACTAGTTCAAAATTTATTGAAATCGATCTATTATATCAGCTGGGAAAACTACGTCATTTCATCGTAAAATTTAGATTTCATTTAAAAAAATAAAAGTTTCTATAGGAAAAGAAGTCGTTCCCATACTAAAACGATGTAAAAATTGCTTTTCACCGATAAATAAAATACGTCAAATCACTGATAATTCCAAAGTCACTTGAAGGCACCAACACCGGGAGCGCCATTAATAAGTGAAAAACCACCACCTTGGGAGTCAGCAGATAAGAATCTGAAAAATCCCTGGATCTAGGACAAGATAACGCTCAGAAAGGGTCACCTCGAGATGGGACAGGAGATATCTCCAACGTTTTGAAAGACCGTGAGTACGTGTGTTTTTTAATCGAAGTTACACGTACGTCACCGGAATACATCGTATTTGCCGAGTTTTTGCTCGGGAAGTCCGTGAATCAATCCAAACGAATACGAGGTGAGAATCTAAAGAAGAAGGTCGGTGTTTTGTTGAGGAAGCACAGGAAGGTAAGAAACGATTTGTTTTCCAAGGTTCCCATGGGGACGAACTTAATGAAGTCTTGGGGGAAAACGGTCTATATAAAATATAGAAGCGTGAATAAGGCTTACCTGTAAAACAGATATCCGAGAAGAATGGGGAAGCGTTGCTATGTATAGCTGTGAGAAGAGATGGGTGAAGATATATTTCATTCTGGTAGGAAACCACTTCAAAATATTCGGAATGAAAACCCCTTACGTTCAAAAGGACCAGAATAACCTTTGATTATGAAGCTGCTTGAGACGAAGGAGTCCTCAAAAATTTTTAGAGGATAAATATTTTATTTCGTAATAAAGACTTCATTATACGTAGTCGATCGATTTTCAGGGTTCACCGAAGATTCGAGAATAAGCTCTCAAAATAGGTATTTTGTCCGTAAATGTCAAACAAATTAATTAAAACGTAAAATATTTAATCTCTAGGACCCTTTTGAAAGCCCCTCGAATGTGAGACGAGGTTGAGCGTAGCCGATTTTCACCCATCTTATAGCCACAATGATACATCCTGTCGTTCTCCAATGACCCTTTGTATTCTACGGGGATTATTTTGGATGAAATATATTGCCGAGCTTTAGTGAAACTTCGGTGGTTTTCGTTTGTCCCGACAAAGGGAAACAAAACAAATAAAAACGAGTTAAATACATATACATACATATTTATACACATATATAAATGTAAGCACTGGAAGAGTATTTTACAACGCTAAAGTGATCTAGAATACGTAAATTAATTCCATTGAGAGTACTTTTTATTTTAATTGTTATTTTACGCTAATATTATTGACAACAATAGCTTATAAAGCTTCCTATAAATACGTGGATACATACGCAACAATACATCAACAACAATATCAATATTAAGGCAAGTTAAGTCAACAATGTCCTACGGATAACTCGCCTATAAGTGACACTTCAAAAAAAAGTTCGTTATAATAACCGTAATAGATAAAGAAAACAAATATTTGTCTGTACTAACAGAAAAACATATTTTATAGATATATTTATAACTTTCCACGGAGCTACATATTTTTACTAGTATATTATAATTTTATTATTTAAGATAAGAAAAGTTTGGGGTATAATTTATCGTTTCGAACAATAAACGCCTATTACTATTGTTGTATTATGATATGAATAACTATACTGTATTAAATTATATTATATTATCCTAAAGAATTCATCCTAAAAATACGATTAAAATTAGAAATAAACGTCAGAAAAAACTTTATATTGCAGACGGTACACATGAACTCCCCCACGCCCTCCTACATAATTTTCCTCCGTTTATTATAACCCCTGAAACGTTTAAGGGCCAATGTGAGCATATACACCATCACATCTCTGTCGTTTACATTACTCATTCAATTCCCATGGCACATAAGAGTGGCCATCCGGGTCTCTTTTTTGTCACCTCATTTTTATGGAAAGTAGCGCGATATTTTAATAAGGAAGTTCCAGAATACGTGCGCGAGGCGCCACTAGCGGACGAAAAAGAATACTCCCGAATTAAAAGTGTTGGAATCCATTCATGACACGATTGTGAAAACCCTCGAAATCCTGAGTTAACGAGTGCTATTAACAAACCTTAAGTGGATTTCCTTTCGGAGAAGGAACTGAACCACCGATAATTATCATCTCGTTTGATACTTCCAGAAGAAGGCTGGACTTAGAACAAGAACCGTTATATGGTAGTTGATGAACCTAAAAATGCATTTACTGAATATGGTCCTTAGTTAGGCAATAAATGATACACTAAATGAAGTTTTAAGGAATACAAAAGAATGCAATTAAATTTCATACCGTTCATTTTATAAGCATTTAGGCATTAACCTATTTGTCTCGTATTTTTTTATTACAGCAATAAGACAAAAAATCTCTTGGGTGAAATAGAGTAAAATAATTCTTCTACTTATTTCTAATATGCTTTGAGAATTACGAAAGCTGCATCCCACTTAGTCGACATAAGAGTTACATCACCATCCATCTTCGCGTACACGTCTAACGTTTTAACTGAATGTAATCCAGATTCTAAAAGCAAGGGAATTTCTGCTCATAAGAGCACTAGTTCTCGAGATTATTAATAATAATATTATGTTTAATATAGTCAAATTAGTATATTTAGATATTACAAGACATTTCTGAATATTTCCTTGAAATATATAACAACATCCAATATAAAATAATAATGATAATAATAATCTTATATGATACTTCTCAACTTTACATCGAGTTAAATCTAACTAATTTATTTTAATTATAAAGAGGTAACTTCCAAACATCTATTTTAATTTTCTAACGCCATTAATATATCTATTTTATATTTAATACAAATTGATTTTTTATAGTGTAAATTTTAAAATGTTAATGCGATAAATTATCAGATATATTTTATCATAAAAACTATTAATTCTAATTCTTTTCAAAGAATTTACTTAATCGTTATGCTAAAGGAATAGGATCCTAAACATTGAAAACACTCAAAGCTACACAAGAATATGTTTCTATTTAGTTAATACATGAATTAATAACTTTTCTTAGTGAATTACTATTTACTCTAACACCTGTTCGAATTAATACTCACACATAAGTTAACAAATTAGAAAAAAAGCAAAATTTTAGAACCCGAAGTATAAAAAACACTCGATTCGTAAAGATTAAGATACTCATATGAATAAAGAAGACTAAATAGAGCTGAATTCTAGTCTTCTTTAAATACTATAAAAAATTAGGAATTGAAATCAAAAGATGTTTTGTGCCAAACAACGCCGAGCTCTTGACAAATGACTTCAATAAAACATGTTCGATCTACCCATTATTGTGTCCTCCTTGTCTTCGAGAAACCGCTCGTACGATCACAAAAGATTGTATTGAATACAAAGAAATCTGAGGGAAATATTTGACAAGGGTCGGAACGAATGGTAAATCGTGGTCGTACAATGGCTAAGATATGGTCATTATCAACCAACGTATCACAACGATATACATCAAACGTAATTGGAATACAACTTAAGTAGATTACATATTGTATTCAAACCAATTTGACATCTCGCAAAAGCATTAAATAGATGTATTCAAAGCACTCTGGGAAGGAGATCCTATGTAATCAAAATTTTACGTGTTAACTAGATTAGAATTGAGCTTATAGCAACGGATATTATAAATACCAAGATAAAAATCATGATTAAATCTAGGCCCAATATTTACTTCAATCTTATTTCCAGGCAATTCTGTATGAAATCTTTCGGAATCCTGTTTGACTGTACACACATACAGACTTCCATAATTTACGTAAGGTTACTATGGAGACGACCAAAGGTTGGATGGATTAGAGACAAATCAACCACTTTCGTCTAACTTACGGAAGAAATCTTATACGTAGTAGAACAATGTTGAGATATTTTGAGAAGACCTACATCGGATTGAAAGTAGCAGATGATGATATATATAGTTCGAAATATTTATAGATAACGAAATCTCCATAAACAATGCACTACTACGGTGGCCATAACAACCGAGTCGAAATATCAAAGAATACGAGCTAACGAAGCCCCTTATGCAAAAGCACCGCAGAATAAAATCGGTGGAGGAAAATCATCGTCTGAAATTCCTTAATAAAGGAAGAAGGATTAAATTCACACAACCGAACCTCGCCTTTGCACATTAAACCGCTTAACCTCTGTGGAGGGAGAGAACTTTAAGTGGCCCACACAGAATTCATCCTACGAATTACTCGTCTCGCTTAATTTACATACTTTTATCCCCGAGAATGTTTCTCTATACCTATCCTTTTTTGTACCTTCTTTTACGCTGAGTGAACACTTTATTCGACTATAATTCCACCGTTAATAGTTAAGCTTTAGTAACATTTAAAAATTAAATGAATACGATGATCTTTAAATTTTTCCCTTGAGATTAAATTTTATGTCTACATTATTCTACATTACTCAACAACACTAATATAAATATACTCAAGCTATACGTAAGTAATATTTGGGATAAATTGTACGTTAAATGAAAAATATCATGCAACCTACTTTTTTTCAAAATTCAAATAGAAATATTTTAAGAACGATAACGTTTTTCCGCAGAATTTAACTCTCTCATTATTGTAAACGATAATATAAAGAGTATGAACATTATTTTCCTTCTTTTAATAGAATAATCAAAATAAAATAATTAACTGCAATAGTTAATACTAAACTTAGACCTCGGTTCTGTTGTGAAATCAATGTGAGAAGGCGTGACTTCGTGGAATGCCATAGTAATAAAAATAACTTAGTAAATTACCACAGAAAAAGAAAACGCAAAATTGAAGCTAAAAAATTTCGGGGTCCTGGGTTCGAGTCCCTGTCATTTCGTATTTTTTTCAATTTTTTAAAAAACTGATCGTAAAAATATTATACACCTTCCCTTAATCCTAAATAGACATATTTAATGCACTTCACATCTTACATTGAAACGTTGCGTTGAAAAAAATGCAAATTTACTGAATTATCGACCATTACAATAGTAATGCACGAGTTCTCATTGTCACGCTCCCATAAACAAGAGCAACGTGTCACTCAGCACGCATCTTAAGTCACGTTAGCGTGGGGTTGGCTCTTAGAGAGGAGTTGAAGAGGCCGTGTTTCCCGTGGATATCCCGGAGACGTGATCATGCACTCTCGACCCATTCACGTGCCAATTTACACTCAACCACAGGAGTGACTCCTTTTAACTCCCGGATAAGCCGCTAGGAGTGACTCTAAGACGACGTCATTCTAAAGTTTCTGATGCCGGATAAGGATTTGGGTGAACGTGATAAAACGAAGGGAAAGTAAACACCCCGAGTACTTTCGAGGGGATGAATGAAAAAACAGTACCTCAAATTAATTTTAAAGGATAATCTTATCCAAAAATTTGCGCGGTGCAGAAAAACGCTCGAGAATTTTTAAAAGATTTTTTTAATTTAAAAAATAACTATCTGCTTATGTTGCAGGTTGCTGCTAGGAAACTATTGTTCAAATTAAACGATTCTTAACTGAAGTTTGCGTTACGTTATTAAAAGAAGAGAAAAGTATAAACGTAATATATATAAAAAGAATACGTAAAAATATATATTTATACGTATTTTATGAGTTTAAGTTTACGAGTCATATATGTTTCAGTATATATATTGTATATTTATAAGTATACGTAAAATACAAAATAAATATACGTAAAATAAACAATAATGGGTGTGAAAAATCTTTAAATAAAGGTGCCTACGCAGGAATCTGGAGAATTGAATGATAGAAATCGTTTTATAAAACGCAAAAAACTACGTTCTAAACAAACAAATAACGCCTTATGAATACCCACAAACAATATAACAATAAGCACTATAATACACGTAAATATATCCTTTTTGCGTTAAATTTAGGGGATGAATCCCCCTCTTGGGTCGACGCATTCTAAGAATAGCACAACAAAAGCCAAACTTTGTCAGTCGGTCCGCAACACCTCATACAGCGTCTGCGGTGGGGAGAAATTAATCATTCAGCACTGCAACACATTTTATTCAGAACGTCTTAAATTTTCCATTTCCTTAAAGAAGCCCTCGCTATATCCTTGACAGTTTCCAGGACATCTCTTGGGTTCGCTGGGGTAAGTATCGTGGAAGTGGAGGAATGAATGCATTCCAGCGCAATCTGTAAGGGTCCCTGACATTCCAGCATCCATTACGCTAGAGATACATATCCTTGCAATGCAGGTGTTTTATAGTTGCCAACACAACGAATGACAATCATCACTTACGAGGGAAATAAAGCAATTCTAAATGTGCAGATAAATCCTTCGCAGAATATGAGTCTCTTGCAGTGACGAAAAACAAAGAAAATTGCAATTGAAGATATTAAAACTGGAGTTAAATTTAAACGGTTGAACACTAAATACTCTTTCACAAGAAACAATGAAAGAATACTTGTAAGTAATTTAGCACGATGAAATCGTACTGCTTATATAAAAATGATAAATAAAAGGTAATAACACGAAATGACTGGGACTCGAACCAAGGTCCCTTTTTGATTTATTTACCATTATTTATGCAAAACTGAAACGCCTGTTATGTTTGCGTGTATAATTTTCGATTTCAGTAACTAATTCTTACGTAATACATCCATCCGAGCAGGAATGATAGAAAAAAGTGGGGGGACCTGGGTTCGAGTCCCAGTAACATTTCAAACTTCCAATTCAATTCAACCTTTTTTTAAACCCTTTAACGTGACGATTTTTCGGGTTGAACGAAGGTGATGTTTCACTTCAAAAGAGCAAGTTGATTTTATTTTTACAATTCGTGTGCGATCCCTATAGTACAAGGATCGGTCCTCCATGGCCCGACAAAGGCAGTTCGTAAACTCCGCAGCTGTTTCATCACACACTCTCTCTCTCTCTACTCTTTCTGTTCTTTCTACACGAACGACCTCTCTCGACAGACGGGAAAAGTTCGCCAAAATGGCCGCTGTGGCAAAGCCCTTTTTTTTGAGGTTAAGAATGGTTCGCATTTTTCTCCAAACGGACCGAAAAGAGAGGAATTTCTTCGCATGACAGATTCCCTGCTTTTAAACCCTTTTGTTCTAACAATCGCGTGGAGGTGAGTGAATCCGTGGTGGCTGCATCTCGGAACAAATGACGGTCGAAAACAAATAAACGCGGTGCAATGAACTCCTTTCCGCGCGGTTTTTAACGACCCAATAGCGTTTTCGCTCCGATTCCGCGGTTTATGATCGAAAGAGAGACGGGATATTGGAATCATCCCACTGTGTCTATACACGAACAGCAATTCTGAGGCGATTTGGTTCCGATCCGTCACATATTACGTCATCAGCATCCGAAATGACGTCTATGGTGCGAAAATGCTTATTAAAACTGGCGGAAAAGGGAAAAAATAAATGTACATGAATTCTTAATATTGGAATTGAAAAAATAGGGAATTAAATTCGCACGATAAGTTTGTGCAATTGGAATTTGAAACGCATTAAAATTGAAATACAATTTAGTAAATGACTGGGAATCGAACCCAGATCCCCAACTTTCTATTAAGCTTAATTTTATTACGTACGTATTATGAAATAATAACATAATTCGTGTGAATGGAAAACTATTTTAAACAGAGTCTAAATAAATAAAATGACTGTGAATCGAACCCATATCGAAATAACAATCTTATTTGGAGCTCGCCTTCGATGAAATACATGGTGAACATTTTTATTTAAAAATATTTTTTTTTGCAATTTCATAATTTTCAATTGAACAATGATTTTATTTTGATATATCCCTTACACAAACACAAAATTAAGAATATTTATTGTATAATTTAACAAATATCATTCTTAGATTAATTTATTCCAACAATGGATAAAAAGAGTGGTCGACGTTAGAGTCATAAATTCAAGACAAAATTCAATTTATTAATCCTAATGTTAAATATAACCAAATTTAAACAATAAATACATATTACGATACGGAATATAATTTTATCACATTTTATATCGTCCTGCACGCAAAACACTGACATTAGCCGGGCCAAATATTCAGTACGTTCAAAATTCGAGGATAAATTTCAAAACTGTAAATAAACTAGAAGCGGCGGTAATATTTCCCTCGTATAATATGTAAATTCATTCCGAAATGTTAAATGAACAATGCAGAAATAAACCGAAGTACTTTAAACAATCATTATGCTTCCATTTTACCGATCGTAAATTAGAGCTTCGCATAATTCACTTCGTTAATTAATATTCACGCAGCGGAGCGCGTTTTCCTAAAAAGAAGTTCGTTTTGCAAAATTCACTTTCCGCTCGATTGGCTTGCTCTCTTTCTGCTTCCGCAACTCGAAAACAACGCACATTACCGCAGAAAATAGGTCTTTTGTGAAATAAATCGGCGAAAAAATCCAATGTCCTCCTTTGGTTACACGTAATGATAGACTGTTTTTATTCAAAAGTAGCTTTTGAGTATAAAAACACCGCATAATAGGATTGTGATTCATTGAAAAAAATGTATACATACAACAATGCCAATAAAAAAACAAAGCTGAGTTGCGCTAATAATATCTACAGCTAATGAATTCATATTGTTACAGGTCTTTAGCCTCATTGTTTTAATTTATTATTAAATTACGCATGAACTCGGAGGGAATGCTTTAATTTTTCAAACTATTTGGTAAATGATATGTACGTTTGTCTTGGTGCCCGAGCGATTATCGCACTAAAATTTAGCAACCGGGTCCCGGGTTCGAGTCCAGGAGCATAGGAATTTTCCGATTGGTTTTGATTGCCTTTGGTGCTAGTGTGTGTCTATATGCTCTTAACTATACACTAACCGAGTTAAACGTAATAAAGGTCTTATAAGGCTATTTTTAGTACGCAAAATATAAATCTTTAAAATTATTTTAGAAATATTGATAACGATTCAATACAAATCCTGTGAAAGATAAATGCGATCTATTTTTCTGATCCTAAACAATATATGTGCAATATTAACAAGCAAAAATAAAATAATAATCATAATACATTGTAATTATATTATGTAGCGATTTATCTCCATACGAATACAGTATTTGATTCCCTTTAACGTACGAAAATTCTGAATTCCAATACGAATCGCATTCCGACAAGATAAAACTCTCTCCCCCCGAACATCCAGGAACCACCCAAAATTATTTGAAAGACAGACAGGCATCCATTGGAGAAAAAATGCATTTCGTCAAAAGTCTTCAATCGCGAAATATTATTATAGATGTCGGGGACCGCTCCGGAGCGACGGCAGCGACACACCGCGGAAGCATCTCTAAAGCTTCGTCTCAAAGACCGGGACGTGCCTTGTTTATTGTTGGAGCACTAAGATGTAGGAGACAAGTGGGCGAGCGATTTTTCTCGTACATTCCCATGGAAACAGACTGTCATCAAGAAAAGAGCTTTAATCCGGGAAGGACTTTTCATCTTCCTTGAAGGAAGACGAGATCTTACGGACGCTACCGTACGTTCTTTTTCCTGAATAACTCTTTTCTCTGAACAATAACAAAGCCACAACTCGCACTTTATATGAATTACGGACTCGTATGAATTTCCTCTTGGCTGTCACTCCTCAGTCTCGTGCCTGAATTCGCGGTGAATACGTGCCTGAGAAAGGAGGCTGACAGAACTGTGGAGCTCGATTACGTCTCGCTAAAAAAAACTTCTTTATTCGTAAACCTAAAGTGTTCTTCGGCTGAAATTACGCGTTCGTCGAGGAAGGACAAAGAAGTGAGATGTGCGAGCTGTCGTGAAATATCCTTTTCCTTAAATATAATGCATTGATAAAATAACTCATCATTTATACGTTTAAGGATTAAGGAAAGATGAATTAACAGAGTAATGGAAGTTCGTGTAGCTTTAATACAAAGGTTGAAAAGAAGAGGAAAATATAAACGTTACTGGGACTCGAACCCAGGTCTATAATATAGAGAAAAACATATTAGAACATAGATCGAGACATAAAGGGATTGATGTTGTATAATGGTTAGTGTGGTAGATATATAATGGTACACGTACAATTCATTCCACAGAATGTGTGGGACCATGGTTTGAGTCCCAGTAACATTGATCTTTTGACTTTAGCGCCCACTTTGGATTTTAACTTTTATAATTGATACTAATAATTGTATTGTAGATCATTAAATTTCCTATGAAGAAAGGAAAAAAGCTAAGAATCCTTAATTAAAATAAATATTAATACCGCATGAAAATGACTTACTGCCAAGTGGAAATCGCACTTCCGGAACTAAAACTTAATAACTGGAGCGGTTTAACGTAAATTAGTAAATATTACCCATTGATCGAACATCGCCATATGTATATGTATGGAAATTTCATAAAATATATGCAAATTTTGAATCCAAATGAATACAGTAAAAATGATTTGCATTTCCGATGGAACATTGAACGTATTCATTTAGTCAGAAATGATAATAATAGATGGACTTCATTGAAAGATAAAATTGAGAGTGGTACGTCTCTTACTAAATGTAGCTCTATATTATGAAATATTTTAAAAATTAAATACTGTGAGGCTAAAGCAAAGGAAATTGATTGAAGACAATGCATACGTGCTTAATAAAAAAATAAGTTAACACTTAACAAGGATAGGGTCAGTAGGATTGGCATTATTAAATATAAGTAGAATAATACAGAATATAATCAAAGTGCAGTTCAGTATGATATTACAGTTTAGTATAACATTAAAGTATGGTTTAATATCACATTATAGTACGGTTTATGATGATATTTACAGTCCAGTGGGATTGTAAAGGATAGCAGGATAAATACTTTACCATAATTACAATTAAAAATAGTATAATCGAAGTTCAGCTACTGATATAGTAACTACAAGTACTTAATATACACATGAAGATGAAATAATACAATGTTTTTCGTGAAGAAATATAAAAACTGTGATACTGAAAAAAAGAATATAGAGAGGAAGGAGTAAGTAAGAGAAATGATCAGCTAACAATCAATCCCTTCTAGAAAATTAATCATTCGAATACTACAAGCAATTATCCAACTATAAATCGTTTAATTAAAAACCAAAAAATACCAAATTCTCGAAAAAGTTCATTTGTCCTTGATTGTGATAAGATAGAACGGCAATTCCGTGGGAAATTACGAAAAATAAACACTTTATTAATATTTTATTCTCATAAACTTCCCTCCATTAGATATAATGGGTCCATTCCCTCCGAAAGTCGAGAAAGAAAAGACTTTAACTTGAGATATAACCGATTAGGGTGTCCTTTAACGAGAAAACCCAAAGATAAATTCGGCGGGCGTTTATCAATCGATTGGGGGGGTGAACCTTCCATTAGCGAGATTCTTACAAATGCGGATAACAAACATGGTAAGTGGCGAATAGATCAGAGGCCGTGTTTTCTAAGAGGGAACAAACTTCGGAGGAAGGTGGATGATATGGCTTCTTGGAATTTCCTGATGACCAAGTTTTAATGAGCGATGAACATTGCAAAAGTTTCCCAAATAACTCGATTGTGAAGCATGCGCGACAGATATCCACTCAAACCATATTGCTACGTCCACAATTAGAGTTCCCTATAAATAAGGCTCAAATTACTCGTTGCTTGGACCATTAAGTATCGTAAACTTGGATGAGAAAATAATTTCATTCCGAATACGTAACTCAATTTTTAGCTAAATGTCCATTTCGCATGATACATCATCGAATAAGCATCTGGCATGTATCAGGATTTCAAATTAGAAAACGAATAACGATTTCAAATTAGAAAACGAATCTTTTTCTTTTACTACGAAGATTTTTTAATTAAAGAACCAAAGAAGGTTGTCTATAACAAAAACCATTCAATAACTTTGACTAAAGAACTAACTGTAATATAGGGAGTTTAAGTCACATTAACTCATGTATTATTTACAAAACCAAAACAATATCCATCCTAGATAAACATTGGCAACAAGCAATAGCATACAATATGAAGAAAAATATTTCGTCTCATAAATGAATACATTAAAAACGTTATGGAAATTAAATAATCAATTATATATATCTATCACCGTAAGTTTGCAAAAGATATATTCACTCTTTATACGCGTTATAATTCATAAATCATATAATATTGAAGATTTATTAACGAATACTATTAAGTGTACAGTAACAAAAAATCAATTTGCTTTTATATGTATATAAATGGTTAAAAAAAACCGTCCAACTGTATTATATGTAGAAATATTTTGTATTTTGCTGCGATATATATTTATATTTTACTTTTAGTCCAGCATTCAAACTACAAGGTTTAACACTAAAGTATAAATTCGAAAGGAAAAAAAATACGCAAAGATAAATGTAAGATAAGATATTTAATCATATTTTGCTTAGCAACTGGCGAGATCAAAGAGTTTAAATACGTGCATTATCATCCACTTGAGTTACCTTCCCTAGCATATCTTTTAAAATCGCTAATTTCGCAGGTGAATACTGCAGATAATATCGGTCCAGTATCTTAGTTATTCATACGGCACTCGAGCCCACGATACAAACACATTCCCTCGGATGTTAACTACGCAAAAACCATTTATGATCGCTGTCAAATTCGGTGTGATAAAGCCCCGACCCTATGAGATTACGAAGAAGCGTCGCTCGAGGAACGTCTCGGGAGAATAATCAAGTTTTAAAAGCGAGATGAAAAAGTCCCTGGATGAAGGCGCGAAATCGAAACCCTCCGAGGTAAAGGGGAAAGGAAAATTAGGTTGAAAGGAAGTTGCGAATATTAGAGAGCGAAATCGCTTGCGAAAGACGTCTAAGAAGAGAGACAATTCGGTCAAACGCCCATTCCCTTTGGCGATATAAACCGGGTCGTTAAGAAGAACTGGATGGGGTTTTCATTCCGCCACCTAGAGTGAAGACGAGTTATTAATTGCGTTTAAATTGTACCTTTCCTTCTATTGCTATCCTACTAATTTGTCAAATACGTGAGCGATATAATACTTCGGTAGCATTGCTTGAAGGAAACTAAAGGAAATTACGTCTGCAAATTCCTTCCAGCATAAGATAAGTCTGTCATTAAAGTACTCAAGTACTCAAGAGATGGGAAGTGTTATACATAACCCCATCATATTCATATAACACTATTTCCATGGCTACAAATTCTCTATTTTCACTATTTAAAAGCCAAAACTTTCTTACACGTCTAAATAATTATAAGTTGGTCTACATTTTACTAAACTTAAAATGGAAAAACATTGTCTACATACGTAATTATCGTTAACTACAAGCTGTGCATTCCTTGTTGTCCGAAAACATACATAGTTTATTACAAACGAATAATCATCGCTATCTCTTTACTATCCAAAAGTTTTTTCCTAGAAAACAGTTGAATTTTCTCAATTCTAATGGAAATATTTTTACAATTTTCTATTATAAACCTTTTATTTCTCTATGGAGAAAATATCTCTCAATATCCTTGTATAACAAGTATAACTGCAAACAAAGTTAAAGGCTTAAACAAAAACAGACTCGTGATACATAAAGGTAAGCTTGAATATAATAAGGTACTAAAGATATTATAGTAAAAGAAATATTTTAAATAAAAATCAAGAAGATTTTTGAATACTACACTAGAAAGAGAAAAACATCAAGAAGGCATCATTAAACAAGATATATCGATACATAATATAATTCCCGTTCTTCTATATTTTTTTACCTTAACCTACCGAGAATACTGTTGAACGAAACAAAAAAATAAGAAAAATTAACGAGATCTATTGTTTTCAATTTAATTTTCACAATAGTTCTAATAAAGATTAAAATTCTTCAAAGAATTCCATTCCTGATAGTGGGCAAGTACGTAAAATATATATTACGTACATATACATACGTATATAAAGTCATATTAATCTCACAAATACCCCACTAAAATATGAATGCGACAAAAAAATACGGCAGCGTAAGTGAAAGATGAAAAAAACACCGTAAAAAAATTCCAGACGAAATAGATGAGTTAAAAGACATGCAACTCGGCGTTGGATTACACATTTGATTCCCTTCTTTTATTGCTTATGAAACTGTTTTCCGTCAGAGCGTATTAGCGAAAGATGCAATAAAGGACTACCGTGATGTCTCGCGGAATAACGTCTCAAACGCGAGAGCATAGTAGAAACGGTCCGCGGATAACATTATGCTAAAGCAGCAATATAGATGGAATTGGAAAAAAAAGGATCGCTTTAAAGAGGGTAGTTACAAGGGATGAACAAACTGAATTCCCCGAGAGAAAAGAATACCGGATCCGTTGAAAGCTCTTTGCACGGGAAAAGGCTGAATCGCAAATGTGGACGTTACTTATTTCGTGCGATGATAACCTTGCCATAACACAGGCGATTAAAAAAGTAGCTGGACTATTTTTCTGCACCGTGGGAGTACTTAGTAGTGCAAAATGGAATGGGCTCGAAGCCCTTTTGCGATGAAATCTAAAATTAGATACTCGAATTTTCTTTCGAAGCTGTCTTTAGTGTTACAATTTCGTTCTTAGACGGAGACTAGGTCAGGTGATGCATAAACTCGTACTTAGTTAACATTAGCATAAGGCAATAGGTCCGAAAATCGACTGGTTCCTTTTAATCCCGATGCAGACACTTGAAGAAAAAAAATAAGCTTAAAAGTAATTGGTTTTATAGCTAACATTCATGATAGTATGCAATATATATAGATACGTATTAGAAATATATAAGCTCATAATCTCCTAGAATCTTTGCAAAAATCCGAGGTCAAAGTACTATACCCTGAGGGACACCTACATTCTCCTCTCGTAAGCTATAAACGTGACCCAATATCCTAACTTATGACGAGGTATATATAAAGGCGTTCTGAAATATAATGCCTCAGAATACCTTTTCATATCTTAGCATGTAAAACCTCCTCTGATATGGGAAACAATAAGAATTAACGAGCTTTTTTAACTCACAAATTTAAATACATGGATAAAGACCCTATTACGTCGAGATGGTGAAAAAAGATTCTGATAAGTACTTCGTGAGTAGTTACGCTGTTAAGTTTACTCTTAATTAATATTTACCTCTTTTCTCATCTTTGAGAGCTTCTATAATCTTAATTCTTAGCTCGTCTACTTTCCTTTCGGTTTTCAACGCTTCGCCCTCTTTCTTCTCCGTCAAAGGAGTCTTTCTAAAGGTAAAAAATTATTTGATTGCTTCTAGAGGTATTTAGAGAATGATGTTAAAGGAAAACGTCTCCTTCCGAAAATATTCAAATTTCGACGAGAGGTGAATGAAATTTCAACGAGTGTCGACGAAGTTCCTACAACGTTGTCTCGCACAACTTTTTGGGGTCCTTCGTCGATGGAATCCGCACGAAAGCCTTTTCATATCAAAGTTTAACGAAGGCCTCAATCAATGGCTGTTTCATTGAGACTTCCAATCCGATTTTCGTGAAAAGAAAGTAGCTAAATTAACATGTTTCGACGAAAATTGTGATTGCATTGGGATCGGTTCAATAAGTTCCCTCCACTACACAAACACGGTCAAAGCAAGTTCTTTTTTATTCGACTTTTATGTGTTAATGGATTCTTAAGGACTATTAATGTAAAGGAAAATAAATATAAAACGAGACAATATCTAAAACACCAGTAATAAATGTTTATTTAGTTGTTTTGTTCGCTACTAGAATAGAGCATCACGTCCTATTAACAAGCTACCTTTAGTTAATGGCTCCATATATCAATCGTATCCCTTCATTACACGTAAAGAACATTTTCTACATACATAATAGCACCGTTTTTATTTATATCACTACAATAAATGCTAATTTACATATTAATTAGTTAATTTTATTTTGAAAGTAAAAGTTATGGTCTAAAATTTATAATCCACTTAGGTTTTAGAATTGATTCTTACTACATGAATTTTATAGACAGAAAAAACTCTAAAAATGGAGTAAGAAAAGAACACGCAATACCTTTCGATTGTAGAGTTTTTCTCTTTGACCATAAAATGTAAATATCAAGGAGACTTGGGTCAGACTTTAAAAAACGTTAGGAAAAGCAAAATTGGGAGAAAAATACCGAGAAAATATTAAGAATCTAAGATAAAAAATTGGTGCATATTTAGCATGAGTATAACAACGTTATAGAAGAAGTTATTCTTTTAAATTGTGCAGCAGAGTTATTTCAATGGTCACCCAAGAAAAAAACACCTCTAGACCAATAGTTAAAGCTACAATGTTTCGCAGAATACGTGAGAAATTTTCGATCTTATGTTCTAGAGTACTAATTTCCTAGAAGAGAAAATGTAACTCCAAAATTTCTCCAGTAAATACTTATCATTAAGAAATGAACTCTACTCGCCATAAAGTCTACCTAGGTACCTTCTTAACGACCAGATCTCGAACCAGATACAACGGGAGTGAGAGAAGCAAACCCTTCGAAACACAGTTACGCACTTCACATTCGTGAAGATATACAGTTGCGTGTGCCTTGTTTCTTGGTATTCGCTCGTGCAAATTATATTCATCACGGACGACAGCTTTATGGCAAGAGAGAACTCGCGGTGAAATACCAACTGAATCCTTCAAAAAAAAAAAATCTTCCGATGCTCTAGAAGACCTCGTTCTTGCTTGCAGCAGTTTCCTTTTGGAAACCGTCCGTTAACGAAAACATCGTCTCCGTAAGGAGCCTATGATTTATAGGGCACGCAATAATCGTTACCTGGGGGCCATGCAAGCAGGTAGAACAAGCATTGGGATAGGCCGCTCGTTAAATACGTGATTGGGGCACTCTTAATAGCGGAGAGGTGAGAAAAAAAGGAGCATCGGGGCGAAAGGCGCTACCCGGCGGACATTTGGCCATGTTTGGTACGTTCTCCGCTGTTGCCACGTTATGAAGATACTGAATAAATAATACCGTTGTACGGTAGGATGCAGGATCGTAATTTTATACGTACATGTTGTGATTACGAGGAAATGAAGCGAATGTATCGATCTTTGAATGCATAAACGCTGCGCTAAGGTACTTAAGAACATAGCTATCAACCATTATCTTACACAGTTTAATTCCTAATAATCAACAACAACTTAATATAAAGAATATGCTTAAGAAAATACGTAATAGTTTATTAATTTTGGCGATATAGTGGAACGATGTAAATATAAAATAAATTACATGGGACCAAGAACGCGTCCCTGAGGTACTCATAATGTTTCAATTCTAAAATACATTAATAAAAAAATTCTCTTATCTTAGGTACAATATAGGATGAGCAGTCGGTTGGAACATATCAATAATTGCTGGATTTTAAGTACAATATGCCTGCGTTCAAAATCTATCCATTGCTACATAAGACGTATTATTTGGTAGATTTTTAAGTCCATAAGGGAAGCTTATGTACTTAAAAATTAACTCCATATAACTTATTCCAGAGTTAAAATTTCGCGATTTAAAAGTAAAAATTTCAAAGTATCAGACCGCTAATTTGAATCATACGAACGAACCTACCAAAAGCACCGATGTTTAATATGAGCATATATTCAACGCAAACTAAGATAACTCCCCTGGGATGTGGAAAATCCACCTTCCTGCGAATGTCACATACGCATTAGACGACTTAATATCCACTTTGTGGTGCATAATGACAGTGCCTTGGGAAATGCCTAGTTGATTAGCAGTTTTCAAATAAAACGAATTATCAAGTTTACGAATGAAACAAACGCTGTTTCCCTCACGATTAGCGACGAACTTTTGCCCTAATGAGAAAGCATCAAACATTATTCTACTGTTTGAATTTTCTGAAAGATATCTGCATTTTCTTAAAGCTGACGTAAGGTTATTAATCTCCATAAGTGGTTGATTTTCATTTGTCATCTTTTTTTAATTTCCATTTTCTTTGATACAAAATTTTTGGATGTTTACTACTCACTGCTTGACTACATATTAAGATAAACAGTACGGTTCCAAATAGATTATTTATTGAATTATGATTATATTTAATATTCAAAAGTTCATCTAAACTACTTAAAGTGAATCCTTAAAACCTCTTAAATGATTGATCGCTAAAACGTCGCCAGAGTCGTCATAAAAAAGTTAGACGGACGAAGATCGAATTTAAAAACCAATATGGCGCTCATTTCTGTCATCATTTCCAGCACTTCCTGTCTAAAAATCCAGGCTAAAAATAATATCGAGAAAAGACGTACAGAGAGAGCTAGAATACGTACTAATGTAAGATATAAAGTTGGAAATAGAATGGATCCGAAGTCGTTAGCGATAAAAAATCGCACAATGGATAGCGAGTTTTTTTGGTGACGTCGCCATTTTCTTTCCGGCGCAATTCGAAAGGGTTGTCGCCAAGGAGAAGATGTTCATATTTTATCGACGGCAGCGCTGCGTCGCGGCAAGAAGATTAAAATTACAAAACGGACGATGAAGAAGACGTTTCGAGGGCGAAATTCCTTTCTTTTTTTTCTTCTGGATAAATGTTACAGCTCTTCCGCTCCCTTCCTTTTTTACCGAAGTCTCTGGAACGTTAATCCGTCACCCGGGAGAATATTCTCCGAATCCACTCGAATCGAAATTACGAGAAGGTTATCGGTGACAGATGAAGATCGAATTTTTAAAACCAATATGGCGCTATTTACACAAACCCCCGAAGCATCAACCTTATTAAGAAATCAGATGCTTGGCAACTATGTTTCTCGATAGAACTGGTCAACCTTCGACGGGATATTTAATGCGAAAACACTGCCCACCATAATACAACGCAACATTCTTTACAGCTATAATTTGTACCTACATTGAATATATTACGTCACGAATACATTTCCATAACATGATCACCGCATTTATTCCCTTACCATAATTGGATGCAGTTAATTCTGAATGCATGAGTGAATAAATAGAGATAAATACATGAGAAGGAAACAGGACTTCTCATAACGATACTTGGAATTTGGAGCCATGAAAATATTATCAAAGTAACAAAGTCATTTAATATAAGCTTTCATAAATAAAAGCCGACATTTATTCACTTTTATTTACGTCTCTACGCAGCAGAGCGGCTATGTATCTTGGCAACAAAAGAAAACACCACGCTATCCACAGGTTTAATTATTACAAAACGCTCTATATGAAGTTTATGAATCATTTTTTCACATAATACAATTTCACAACACAATTATGACGATACGCAAACGTTTTCAATATCAACATACAATTATTTCAATTAAAGTATTCTCTGACGCATACTGAATTCTTTACTGTTCAGCTAGAAAGTATCTTTAGATAGTCAACTACTATAAAAGTTAACCCACTTCTTATAAGAATGAATGCATTTCTGCAATTTCTGCCTCTTACATTTTTAATTGTTTGTTTTCTGTGATTACCACGAGAAACATAATTGTCTGAAATCTGGAATTTATCGCATAATTAAACACTACTCAGACTCTATTATGAACATGATCGAGTCATTCTAATTTTAGGTAATTAAAACTCATAAGTACCTCCATACTCTTACCAAGAAAATTTCTTCTTACTTCGCATAGTCATTAATATTCTTTCCCTTTATTCCTGCCCTTAAATTGCGCCTACTTCTTTGAATCCATTTCCATTCTATTTTCTCTCGCTCCGTTCCTAAAACACTAAGATATCACTAGACAATATGTAAGTATTTTATTTAATATATATATTTCCCTACAGAACACATAGTCCTCGGCGAATAAACGAATCTTTCGATGTTTGTTTCGATAGTCCGTTCATATGAAAAAAATAAAAGTGGACCCATAACGCTACCCTGAGGTACCCCTGATGTTTTAATCCTATGAAACATTAACAACAGAAATTCCTATAACTTAGATAAGATAGAAGATTAAGTCTGTAATACACCACAATAGTAGCAAATTCCTTATATATAAAATCGCTGTTCAAAATAACTTCCCAAACTAGAAACCCTTTGTAAGAATTCCCCAATTTCTACTCCTTGTGCCCACTCAGAGTGGTATTTCCATAGAAACGAATAGAGCTCATAAACGGTACCTTCCAACTTCTCCCGCATCCTCAGAATTGTCTTCTTTCTATTCACGCACAATACCTCCCTCCTACTTCCCTAGGGTAATTTGATATTTTTTCCTACCGTAGATGGTCCCCATCTAGCTGGACCGAGAATGGGACGCATTAGAGAAAGAAGTATTTTGTTTGTTAAAATAGGAACGCTACGGCACTAGAAGAAGAAGGGAAGACATCTTACTTCCCATTAAGAAGAAGATTGAGTGAGTAGAGCGAGATATATTCCAATTAATCCTGAGAAATTGAAAGAGGTATGACGCTAATGAGCTACAAAAAAAATCCGACAATAAACACTGCAAGTGGCATTCACCCACTGGCGGTAGGATAGCCTAGTGAATCTTTTTACTTCATCCCCAAAAAATATCACAATTTTCTGGATGAGTTCCTTTAAAAGAAATTATATCTGGGCCTAGAAAAAAGCACCCATTTTGATATCAATGAAACGATTACATTACTAAAGTCTCCTAGAGAAAAAAACTACCCTTGGCCACGCAAATCTACAGTAGTTTGAAGAACAAAAATCAGCATCTAAAACTACTAGTTCGACAAAAAAACTCCTTAAAGTTTTGTTTTTAGAGAGCCAACAAGAAGACTGATGGGTTTGTGTTTCTTCAAGACTTCTTTGTTTACCTCCTAGTCCAGGAGCACGACCGTTGCTTGATTCCTATCCTATGGGATTCTTCCTTGCTCAAAGCAATACGAAAAAGACTAGAAAAAGTCCACTACGTCAACTTTTGAATATTCCACAAACACCCCATCTGATAGATATATCAGTATACATGCACATATATATAAAAAGAAGAGCGCGCGTACTGTTAAATGCGAACTATATCATATTAACGTGAAATATTTTCTCGGGGGAAGCACTAAAGATAATTGAGCCCTCGCAGATAAGAGACGCTGTCGAGGAAAGATCGTGAAACATTTGATAAACGCGAGGGATGGATGGCTCCACATTCGGGGAATACAAAATAAGGGGAATACGAAGGTGGTTGGGTGAGTTGAAAACAAGCGAAAAAAAGAGAAAGGCAATTTTGAATAATTGGCGACATTCTTGAGGATCGCTATGGCAACGTTCTTACTCGCGAAAAAGCATTGGATGAGATTAGATTTTCGTATTTTCCCTCCACTGTATCCAAGTCGACGAGGAAAGGTGTTGATTTTTATAACAAAGGGCTTTAAGGGTTATAACTTATGACTCTTAATAATAATGTAAATCATATTACATTATGAAATTATGAAATAAATTTCAATATGAATTTGAATGATAATGTAAACAAAGAATTATTATCGATAGCAATAGATTATTACAACTTATACATTGTTCCTTGCAATGCTCAATAGATTCCAAGTTATTAATGCTTTAAAATTATATACAGATACAGGATACAGATTCGTTATTTATAAGCCTTATTCTCAACATCAGGATTAAATCTAAAACACACATTTAGTTAAGATGATGTTAAGTTACGATGCATTATGAATAAGACATGAACGACTTCTTAACCTAATTTTAAACATGAATGACTCGAAAACTATAAAGCTTTGGACAGAAAGGTTTAAAATATAAGATATTACTTAGTAAAGAATCTATCTTTACAGTATTATCAAGATCCGTTACTTGAGACTCTAAAGGTGCGTTTGTAAGACAAGAGTACTCAGCCGTTACCAAAGACGGATTAATACAGATTCCGAATAATTGAAATAATGAAATAAATAAATCATAACAAAGACTGCCTTGAACTGAGAGCCTCAAAGAAACAATTTCATATAGTTACTTGATCTTTAAGTTAAGTTTTACAGACAGTAAAGCTTTTCTTCTCAAGTTAAACAGACATGAAAGATTCTTGATCTTGCTATGATGCACCTATCATTTCCATATCCTATTCTTCCATGTTTTTAAACACCACAACTATTAATTTCTTTACCGAACTACCAATCACTCAGAAAATTAGAAGAAACATCGTACGTCGTAACGCACTATTGTAAATTTTATAAAATTCTCGCCCGAAATCGTGCTCCCATTTCATCAAAAACCACCCTAGCGTGAAACGATTGTTACGAACAATCCTCACGGAACATAGACATAACATAACCACTTTACGGTCATCATAACTCCACACTATACACACCATTAACAAGATCACTCCCGCATCATTTTCTTGATCGTCCTCCACCACTCCTCACCTCATGGTACGCACACCCACCCTTCGTAAGCCATCCATCGCTTTCAACCACGCAGCGCACCTCTCGGCAGATGTTCTCCGTTCTGATTACATTACTTTAATGGAGGGGTTATATAAGAATTGAGGTGTTGGAGGTTTGGAAGACGAGTTTCGATCTCGTACACTCGAGACGTCAACGGGTAACCATAGGAACAAGAGCCGCTCTTCTTAAGATTCCGTCCATTGCATGAATGTCTCCTCCTCTAACCGCGCTTACTACAGCGCGTCCGTGAGAAATTGGGGTGAATTTTCGCAAATTGGGATTCATTGCCAAGTGAAGGTAAAAGGCCCGTGGAAGAAGATGTGCCGTCTCTTCGAGGTTTACGAGGATTTATTGGACTCGCATCCCATCACGTGCACAGTATTATAAATTATGTTTCGCTGCTTCGGAGTACTCGAGGGCAAAAAGAAGGTGCATCTGCTCCTTTTATCGTATTATTCTTGGGGCCATATACGTCTTGTGAGCTGTGCAACGAAACCCGGATGCTCTTCTAAGCCTACCGTTTCGATTGAGAGAGGAACCCGTAGACATTTGGAGGAAGACTATTTCTCGACATTTCTGTATTAGATAGACTATTGTGTAGAGGTGAAGATAGCTTTGGGTTAAAATTCATCCGGGTTGGAACCCAAGAATTAACGGATGTATACAACTCAAACAGCACCGGGATTCGAACCCGGATCATCCAAATCCCTGACAGTTGATCTAGCCATTACTAGAACATTCAGACAAGCCGTTAAGGGATACTTAGATAGATTGAAAGACCTGAGTTCGAGTCCAGATAATATGAGGCTTTAATCAAGCCCGTTAATTTCTTTACCGGGATTCGAACCTGGGTCTCCCTATTACGCTATATCTGTTTCTATAGCCATCGAACTATCTTGTAAAACAATAGGACACATCGATTAGGTATATTAGGGTTCATTAAGAGACCTGGCTTCGAGTCCCGGTAATGTCAGATTTTTTCGGGTTAATTTCTGAGTTAGGTTGATTTTTATTGTGCTATCATGTATTCGCCTTATTCGCGTACACTATTGCAAATTTAAATGCAAGGAACTTAGTAATATTTTGCTCATCAATTATGAAAGGTTAAAATTAAAAATGTTTTACGTTAGCCCTCGTAATATATAAATGTAAAAAGAAAGCAAGTATAATCCAGAATCTGCATTTTTACAAAATCCTTTGTATTCGTTTGAAATTTTGAAAAGCTAATTTTTTTTATGTGCAACATCGTAAGAGCCAAACTAATCTTAGCCATTCAGCATCAAATCAACCTGCGGAAAGAGCAGTAGAATATTGAAATCGTACGAATAAAATTAATTAATTTTTTTAGCGGATGAACGAGAAAGATACGTTTAAGCCGAAATATATCTTCCGTTTAATTTTTCCGCAGCCCGGTTCAATTTACGTGGAAAAAGTAATTAACCTGGGATTTATCGACGTAACTCCTTATCTGAAAACTTTTCGCAAAAAAAAAGATAGTTGGCGATTAAGAATTTTAATTAAAGTTTTCTTCCTTCGCGTAGATTAGAGAGAGAACGAGAGATGCGATAGGAAGTGCCGGATTTTCCCATCAGATATCGCTTTTATCCGATTCGGCGATATTTCAGATTGCGACTGTACAGCGACGTAAAAAAAACACGCGAATTCAAAATCGAAACGGAAAAAAAAAGAAAAACGAAAAAAAAAACAAAACAAAAGAAACGCAAAAAACGAAAAAAACCTTCCTTAATCAGGGAAACGATGTTTCGGAAATAAAAAGCTGAAGAGAGAAAGGGCATGCGAAGTTATTAGAGATTACGCACGATGTTTTGGAAAAATTAGGACGTAATTTCATTTGCCCGAACGATGACGACGTTCCCGCGAAATGAAACAGGTAATGGATGTTCACGGCTTTTATATAAAAGGCCTTCCTTCTCTATCGTACGTAGTTTATTTCCAGCAACAAATTGCCTTACGAGTCGTACCGAACTCTTTCGCATTCCATGGCATAAATTGCGTTTCCTGGTAAATCGTCGATGAAAGCATACAACGCAGGTACTTAAGGATGAGAAGTATTAAAATAAACGACCTACAAAATGCAGTTTACAAAGAAGAAAGAAAGGATTCGAGCTAGAAAGATAATCACTAATTTAAATTCTGACTAGACGACAAAGTACGTATATAAGTATTTGTTTCCTAAATGGTATATCATAGAATGGATTAAGTTACTTAGAACACTCTTAAAGCCTTCACTAATCAACTACTAAAAAAGAATTTTAAATTTACTTAATCTTAAGTCTAATTATTTATTTTCTGAAAGCAGCTTTCTCTAAGTAATCTTTCGAGGTAGTTTATATTTTCTTCAATTGCTATGAATGTGATATAAATATGACGCTAATGACAATATGACAGCTCAATCTTAAAGTTATATATACTAAGCATCAAGATTATACTATCAATCCACCCTGAGGAAGAAAATAATTGAAGTAGTACATTGACTTACAGCGATTTTTCGTTGGGAAACTCTAAATGTTCACTAAAAAATATTTTTTTCACATCGATTGCCATGAAAATTTAATAAATTCACAACTTTATGACCACAAAAGCATTAAATATTTATTTACATAATCAAACCCCGCAATTTTTATACTTTTTTATACGCCAAAATGTATAACCAATACTTTGATCATTCAACAAAGCTTGTGTATGGCTTATTTTGATTAGTAAAACGACAATTCAATCCTTCTACTCCTAAAGAAATTTTAGTGAACATTATAAGCTCCATAATTGAATACACTCTTATATACTGATATCAATCTAATTTACTTTCCTCTACTCTGCAATTCAAAATCCCTCTCTCTCTAAGTTTTTTTGCCGTATCCTGACCCTTTCCATTCTTCCTCCATAAAATACTTTTATTACGACTGAAATCGATATTTTTTTGGGGCACGTACTTCCTTTATGAAGCTTAATTTTTTATTCCATCTCTTCCTTTATTATTGTCTTCCGAATGCAATTGATCTGCGTGAAAGGTTCTCATTAAACTTTCTCCAACTAATTCTAACGACAGCTGCTATGGAACAGAACTTTTTTTTCCACCGTTAGTCATTTAAATAGATCGCAATTGTTACTAGAACTATTATTGATCATTCTTAACAATGGCTGCGACAAAGTAACTTGAAAACAATTGCTATAAATTAGTTTAGATAATAATAGATGAGTTCAATTGTTGTAAGTACTCCTTCTAATCAATTCAACCATTGAAACATGATTCACATTGTTGTAATTTCTTTAATCGAATACCAATGCCTTGCTTCTAAAACGAGCAATTACTTTTTACTGTATTTTCTATCGCAAGAGAGAGTCCATTTTGAACTGGAAGTATCCCTCTTCAAAACTAGTAAGAATCATCAATATTAATTACGTAATATATTCATTTCGGCGATGCAATCAACGAAAACACTAACCTAAAATGATTTCCATTATTAACGAATGGCAAATTACGTATCTTTACCTTCGTTAACAAAAGCGTTTGACTCTGGACATGGAGGATTAGATAGCTGAGGTCCATACATTCGTTAGAATGTTTGCTTCTTCACCGCGCCCTGGATCCACGTGACGTTGCACCAGCGAAATGCAGAGGAATGTAGTCCAATCAAAGGTCTGCAAACATATCCTCTCGTCCGGTCACAAATATCACCCAAATTCACTCTTTGGATTCCAACTTGCGTTACAGTTTACAGGTCTTAAATTAAATTCTGATGTAACGAATATATGATCCGCACCGCTAAATCGAAAATGGTACTATATTTAAATGCAAATTGAAGAGATAAATTTAGAATACGTATTTTAGTCTCTGGGTAAATGGAAGGATAAAAAAGGCTACATGATGAGTTCCTACGACTTGACTTTTTGGGAGAAAAAAAAGTGAAGAATAAAATATCACTGGGAGTCGAACCCAGGTCCCCAATATTTTTCGTACACCTGTCAGAAAATAGAAGACATGGGTTCGAGGCCCAGTCATGTCGCTATTTTTCACTTTAGTTAAAAATTTTCATAGAAATCTCCGTATAATAGAAAACTGTCAATCATTGAAAATGGAAAAATTGTAAGAAGATTTCGAAAACCTATCTGATTGTTCTGTTGACTTAACCCGGTTTAAACTAATAAATACTACGAATTTCCAACCTAAAGTTTCAACCGTTTCGACCTTTAACAACTCCGAAAATATTTGGAGAAAAGTGGGATATGAGCTTAAAACAGTGTTTGACCCACTGCTGGAGTTGGTCACCCTACCACACTCTAAAAGGTGGTAACTAAAAGCTTGCACGGTTCAGATTTAGATATAGTTGGCAATTGATTCCACTATCCATAAAATAAAACGAAATAAACATGCTATTACAAAACTACCGAAAGTTTAGCAACACATTATGGCACTAGATAGGAATAATACAACACAAATTCAATGTCAGAAAGTACAACACTAAAACTTGTTTTATCAACCGATTTTTAGATAAGAAGAAGATATTTTTCCGTACTACCGCTCCGAAACTTTAAAGAAACGAACGCTTTCAAAGGAAGTAGATACAGTCTTTGATGTTATGAAAGCTATTAACTTAGAGTAGATCAAATAAGGGCAGGATCAAATGTAGTACTGGGAAAGAAGATATGAATTGCTAATGCAATTTACTCTTTAAGTTGCATTTGGCTGAAGGAGTTTTTCTATAGATGGAAAGAATGATGTTTTCTTTCGGAAAGCGCCTCTTTATTGTTCCATCAACCGATATCGGCGCCCTGGAGGGACAATTGATTACGTAACTGTCTCATCTTGTTGATTCCTTAATCGTACAAAACCTATCAACCGAGATAAATTACTTATGACCCGACTCCTGTAATTTCACGTTAAGACTATAACACATAGGACAGTTTGTGGAGAAGATTTGGCTTGAAATTATACGTCCGTATTGAAATTAACTTTAACAGTTATTTTAGAATTAAGGAAAGTTGAAATAGGTATAATCAGTTCGTATTCGAAGCAGATTTAAATACATACGTTAAATAGAAATGAAAAATGTCGATATTACCGGGACTCGAACCCAAGACTCTCAATGTTTTTTTCTCTTCCTTATTTAGCATTATAACATTAAAGTAGCGTGTATATTTTTTATTGCTATTTAACAATATAAAATATTTATTCCATTTATTAATACTTTTCAATGCTATTTCATCTCTGTCTAAAAATTATAATTCATTAGCTCCGTACTAAATAAAATTACCTAAGTAATATAACAGGATAGATAAGAGCTGATAGGTTCACGAAATATATTTCCCTTTACAGAGAATAAATTATAAATCGAAAACTCTGATATTTTCGTCGTAATCAAAACCGAATTAGCCGATCATTTCCTCTCTTATGATCTTTACATCGACCCACAAATTATCCTCACTGCAATAAGGACTTCTAGATTAAATCGAGGGCCCTTCAATTTTCCTTTTGCCGTTCAATTTTAACCCGATTGATTTTTCTTCGTTCGTTTGCATCGGAACTGTGCGGTAGACTGCGATACGAGCATTAAATATATACATTCAATGCAGCGATTGCAATCGGGTCGGAATTCTAAATGTAACTACAGCAGTTGAATGAACACAGATACGGATTGCAACAAAAGAACTTAGATTAGGTACGATAAATACGATAGTCTCCCCGAGTGGGTGTTTTATATAGATTGCATGCTAAACCCAATTGCTTACGTCATTTCCTTAGACGTTTCCAAAAATCGATCGTATAAAGTTCTAGACTTATTGATTCAACAACGAAAGCAATATCCATATAAAGTTATTCTGGCCAATGGAATGAAGCGATGAAGATGTGTAGATTAATATCAAAACGCTCTTAATATTTTTTATTTTCGGATTGCAAGAAAAGGACTTTATACTCCATTCTTCCATTTTCATCCCTGGCTTATTTATATTATGAAACACAATTTTAGCTCATTTCTATCTAGAAATTACATCTAAACTGTATTTTAATGCCACCTATTGGAAAAAAAGAGAGGTTGAATGCAGACATTTACTAGACAAATTATCTTTGTAAGAAACTATCATTATTAGCGTGTAGTTATCTCTAACATGTAATTATTCTATGTAACCAAATAATCCGATTTGCGTAAGAATAATTGTAAATAGTGACATAGCTTTCTCATTGTTTAACAACCACAAAACATAAGAGTAGACGACTAAAATTAGTTCCAAGTTAAACTAAAGTGAAAAATGACTAAATGACAGGGATTCGAACCCAGGTCTCTTACATGCGAAAATTCAAGGCGCTATTTCTAACTTCTTTTTAACCTGGTACTCTAATAGGAAGAGGTGTATTATCAGGTGTAGTTAACACACCTTTTTAGACTCAATATTTATATAAAATACGTAAATTCGCTTATAAGTGGCAACTATAAGATAACAATTCTGAAAGACCACGATAGAATTTCATAAATATCGGAGATATAACAAACAAATGACAAACGATAAAGAACATCTCAAAATACAAACACGTAACCCTCATAGTTAAGATAAAACACATCGACAAATATAAAAACATCCACAGCTTTCTTCCAAATGAATAATGACCTAAACAGAGTTTCAGTACTCTCCGAAAAACGGATGCCTTTAAAACTCCAAGAACTTTACGTTTATTTCTCCATTTCATACCGTAAATGTATACCCTCATCTGTCTTTTTTCAAGCGCGTATAATTCTGCCGAAAAAATTCAGCTCTCGGTTGTGAATCCGGTCGAATATATAGCGACAAAAAAAGTCCGAAATTGTGACCTTGGGGTCTCATGCTGGGAAGATTCCGCCGACCAAGTCTTTTCGGGGGAGAGATAATATTATTTTCCGCCATTAAACAAGTAGCTGCTCCCTTTGAATATTTCGCTGAGGATGTCCACCTCCACCGGCGCCACTCCGCTTCACAAAAGCTTTCGCCGCAATGAATAAGCGCTCTGCAGAACGAATACGTACGCTGCTCCCTCTCAGAGCATTTCGCTGAAGGCGTTTCGATAAACAAAGCATAGCAACGAAAATGTTTTATTCGATTATATCTATGTGTACGTATATATATATGAGAAATAAATACGTATACGTACTCGTACGATATCAAACATCATTCTAATAACACGATAAAAAATTAAGTACGCTAAATCACTGGAAACGAAGTATTATAGCAAAAAACTTTATTTTAGAGCAAGTGTAAGGCTAGTCTTCTCTAATGTCTAGTTCTCTAAGCTTTTTTTCATCATCGTTATCTATTGTCCCTCGCTAAAGCTATATTCTTACGTTGCTAATGAAATCAATATCATTATATTACGTTGCTAACGTATAACGAAATGAAATTACAACCTATTGTATCTAATTACAATAATGACAACATAGAGACACCTTCAGTTCGATTTATTTATTATTTTATATTATTTAGTAGTACGATTTATTTGCATATTTATTTCTCCATCCAAAGCAACTTCTGTCTTTAAAAATCAATTAAACAATCAAACTCACGTCTAAGAAGCGTATTTCACCATGAATTTACTTCCATTAAAGGAATAATATATGGTATTAATAGTAAAACGACTTTGCACAGAGATTGAGAATACATCTATTTCTACATCACAAAAAGTTTGAAAAAGAAATCATAACACGATACTCAAACAAAAGAGAATTATTACTAGAAAAAGAAACCTTTAAGAGTTTAAATAAATCTGAATAAAGATTCCTCGAAATAAATAAAAACACCGTAGGAAAACGCCCCCTGCTTCTGGAAATTCAAAACCTTCGCAACTTACAGAGAGTTAGTGTAAGAGAGCAGCTATAATTTATAAAAAAGAAGGGCAAAATGCGTGACAGATAAAATACTGAATAGGAATTTCTAAAAGAAAAGGAAAAAATTAACGCAAGAGGAACAAATAGGAACACTGAAAAGACACGCCAATTTCGGAAGGAAAATAAAATGTATAGATATTAGCGATGTTTCCAGCGGTATGTCAACTTGGCAATGGACAAAAAAGAGATCAAATACAACACAACTACACATCATAAAGTATATAATCTCTCTTATAAAAGATACGTACGCTAACAGTTGACCCAGTAAAACTGCCGTTAACGATGGACCGACCCACGTACCAAATAGCAAGCGAATTAAAACGGACTGGACAACAAATCCGGAACATTTGAAAAGGATAAACATTCGCAACTCGTATCGACGAAAGCCAAAATCTCATGTCATATTAAAGCTCCCTTGCGCTTTATACATTTATACAGCCGAACCCTTTTAACCGACTCGATTTTGACAACCCGATGACCGTGAAATATCGTAGATAACCGTGAGTTAAGGAGGGTCGAGTCGTATCTTACGATCGCAAACAGTTTCCCCGGCCAAGGTGTACGAGGAAGTTTATTTTCATACCTCAGTTTCCATGGATACCACTTAAAGGCGCACACGTTTTCAAATTAAAGAGAGAGCTAAAGTAATCGATTACGGTCACGCGTGCGTCTTATTCGAGAGAGACACGGAAAATTAACAGTTTCTGACGAATGATGCCATCTGATGTGAGTCGTTATCACGAAAAGGAGGTTCTTTGAGCGTAATGATGCCGTTCTGTGTTTGACATCCTCTTACTCCGTGTTTTGGAGAGGAGCTGGTACAAAGGTTAAGCGGAAGTGAAAAAAAAGCGAGATGGCTGGGACTCGAACCCAGGTCCCTCTTGTGCTTACCGTTAACAGATGTACTAACTACGCAAGCAATATATACGATTACAAAACGTTGATTGAAATGCAGTTCACAAATGTGTAGTAGTTTGCATTTCTATATGTGATTCCGGGACCTGGGTTCGAGTCCCTAATATATAGCTGTTTTCCACTTCTCTTTAACCTTTACTCATAAGTCACAAGAAATTATTTTTCCCTAATTTTGATCTAGAGGAGATTACCATCCATCATTAGATGAAATAATATTACTATTTTAATAGAAGAAATTGTACTTTTAGAATCTTTTAAGGATTAGTTGGAATTAAATTTTTGAAAAATCACTCGAGACTTGGGATTTTAAGTCAAAAATTACAAGTGGAAGAGTTCCAAAAAAGGAGAAAATCTTTGACAATGCATAACAGTTACACTGGATTTGATACATGTTTTTTTATAAATACGCACTACCTTTATAGAATCTCAAAAAGCAATAAATAATAATTTCGCATTTCAACACCAACAATCTCAATTTTACTTGTTCCGACTCTTTTACGTAAGAATATCAACAATACTGTAACAGCAAGTCGTAACAATGATTCATTCCTAGTTGTTACGTACCGATAACAATATACACTAGGACACCCCTAATAATACGGAATTACTTTTTCAATACTTCGTACGACAATTTCAATCCCAAATAGACGAAAAACAAACCACACCTTAGAAAGACTCAAAAAATTCGCTTCTTCACAAATAGACAAACGCAAACCCAAATCATATTTCGGAATAAAACAGACTCCAGTAATTGGACGTATATTCCGATATCTTATGCCATCTGTGGGGGAGGGAGTCAATAAGCCGCTCATTAGCATAGGGATCTGTAACGTGCGTGACGTAGCTCAGTTAAGAACGAGTCACGAAGGGTTAACTACAGGTGTGGAAAGGGAAAATGGCCGATGGAAAAACACGAGCTCTCGACCCGTGTCAACTCTCGTGAGGAAATTTATGGAATTCGAAAGGAAAACAGGAGCTTAAGGATTCAGAACCCACGCGTAAATGAAAAGGGAACAACGTTTTCTTCGATTCCGAATGGGATGTCGAATCGTAGTGAAATGAATTGATAATGGTACCATATTTCATTTGAATATGTACGACACGCGGATGGATATCCTCCATTTTTCCATTGTCGAAATTGTTGGAACGCAATTGTTAGAACTCGCTCTTCCGGGAACTGTTTCTGCATTAATCCTAAAGATTATTACGCTCAATATTTACGTACTTGGAACTACTTTGTATAATTAGTTTCGCAAGCTCCTAAACTTTGAGTTCTCGCTGGGAAAGGACGGAAAAGTAAACTTCCTCGTTCCGTCTAAGTCACTGACGTAAATTAGATTCCTAATCCTGTTTCAACACTTTAAATGCACGAGAAAGGACGTCCGGAAACCGAATTTCGAATAAAAGAAAAATTAAAGAAATGACTAGGACTCGAACAAAGGTCTACCACTTTTTGGTAGGTATGCAAACCACAACACAACTATTTACTATTTAAATATATATTTGTCGTATTGTGGTTCAAAAGACTGTGTTCGCGCGGTTTGCGTACCTTAAAAAATAATGGGTACTGGGTTCGAGTCCCAGTCATGTTTTAATTTTTCACTTCTATTTGACCTTGTGTGGTAATGTATTAACTGATTAAGGAAGGATTGATTTTAATAACTTTTCTAGTTTAACTATAAGCTTTTACGCAAAGTTAACAGAAGTGAAAAATAGCGACATGACTGGGACTCGAACCCAGGTCTCCCAATAGCCAGGGAGCTGAGAATTTAATTAACTGATGTATGGAAACTGATTTCTATGTCTTTAAATCATTAAAGAGGAATTTAAACCGGCATAAACTCATCGTATAACATTAATTTCTTCTTCTCTTATAATCCAGTGACGTCTAGAGTATTTGACAGCAGTAACGATTACTTTTGCACCGTATCAAATCAAAAAACAATCTTCAAAATAATTCGAGGCACTGATACTCGGAAAACAGTACGATACCATGAGCTCGTTATCCTTTTTCAAATCGAGAGATTTCGTCATAATCACTATGGATACCGGAAAATAAAAAAATAAACACTTTCTTCACAGATTGCAAACAAGAGTACGAACACGTTTGACTCTTGATTATCAGAGATTAGTATCTAACGAGGCAGCTGTAAAAAGTCCGCATTGAAGGTGGCTTTGGGAAGACATAAACCGTAATTATTAAGTGCCTCCAATTAAGGTGCCTTAACAGTCAGAATAAACGAGCATCGGATAAGGGCGACGCTAAGTTTCGCGGATTTGCGGATATAGGAGGCAAAATTGCTTGGGCGCTCACTGAATCCTATGCGGGGAAAAAAGCTGGACTGAAATGGCCGAGTTTCGGAGTCCCTCTCAACTGAGGAAGACTGGTTTGTCAAAGGTAACTTTTAAAGCGGATTAGAATAGGAATTCAAATAGAACGATAGTATTACGTGACACAAGTGCTAGTCAGGATGATAAACTAGATACAGACTAATCTAAACACTGCAAAGAGTAATATTATAATTTAATTAATAATTAACAGTAAAATTGGAACAAGCCGGGTTCGATAATATACTATTTCATTACGCTCGAAATTAATGCTTCCCTGTCTTCGACATCCATATGATGAAATTTGAGTGAACTCGTATCTAAAGGCATCGATATAAAATAATGATATTTGATATTTCATGATTGCTCTATTATCTGATGTCGTTGCTTTTTACGAAATTGGTGATACAATTTTCGTAATTTCAAGGAAGTCTTCGAATGAAAAGAGGAAATTGAATTATCGAAAATTCTCGGATATATCAGGGCTTACTTTCTACATAATGCATTCATTAAAAACAGGACTGCTAAATTAACATCATGGTATAACATAACTTTAGCTCTTTAACAAGTGTATATACAATATACTATACATTAACATCTTTCTATAATTATATTATGCTACTGATATCCCTAACTATTTTTAAACTTCTGTTTAAATACCCTGATATCGGATTTTTGAGTGATCTTCACGAGTTACTAAGATTTTCTGAGGTTATTTCATAATTTTAACATTATAAACTCTTCTTTTGACGTATTTAATGTCACAGAAACATAATCTCCAATAGACGCGCCAGTATTTTTACGATTCTAGAAACTTATGAGATGCAAATCAAAAATAACGTAATTCAATATAAGTCTACGTTCTGAATACTGGCATCATGTATCACATCTACCTGCATTCAATTTTATAATAGCAATATTAATGAATGATACTCAAATTTGATGTAATTGTAACTTTTAAATCCATTCAATAAGTTAGGATACTATGAATAGTTTCACAATTAAAGGCCTATCTACTCAAGTAAAACCCTAAGAACACTAAACATCAAATCAAACTGTATCCATTAAATCTCTTTGTTAATTTCCTTTACAAATCGTTTAACTATTAACCAGAGCTTCAAATCTACAGCATTTTTCCCAAAACTTCACATATCTGACGTACTTCTATAACGATCTCAAAAGAAAATACCATAGCACCCTACCATTGCCAATGTGCATACCATAGCAACCATTTTCCACTCTAAAATTACAAACACTCGTATATGAGGAGCATTCATATCAAACGAGAACCCTTAAAAAAAACTCTTTTTCTAAAGATCCAAAAAACCGTAATCAAAGACGAAACAAAAGCGGGAGATACTTTTATTTCCTCCCAAATTGTACTATTTCCTACCGAATCTTTTATTTACTCTATCCACAGATGAAGGGGAGCCGGATTTTTCAGACAGTTCCAATTTCCTACCGGTTGTTTAAAAGTCAACGTGCTCAATCCGCATTCGAAGTGATTTTCGACTTGGAAAGAGAGTTCGCCGGCCCCTTTTTTCTCTCTCAAAAAGAGAAACCACTATCTTCTGAGGAAAAACGATTCCCTCTTGGTTACGGGTCATGAATCTTTCTATTCAGCCCGTGAACCGGTCGCTCTTGATCACTAAATATCTCTCGAAGATCTTTAAGAAGAAATTTACGACTTCGCGGCTTGAAAAGTCGAATTATTCAATTCCTTTCGTTAAGTGTATCGCTATTTCGTAATCTTCCGATGATGGATTGATTTTAAATGTAATTTTAATCTACCCATAGTAGCCAACACCTTGCGATATATACTCGATACCAATAATACGGGATGCATTCGATAATATTCAGGACACATTGTTGTTTCTCCAAAAATAGTTACATCCATAGCGACGAATTCAAACACATATAACTAGATTGATATTAAATGTATTTTTAATCCATCTATAGTAGCCATCACCTACAGACTCACGATATATACTCGATATCAATAATACGAGATACATTCCATACAATTCAACATAGGTTGTTGATTCTCCACAAATAGTTACATCCATAGCAACGAATTAAACCGCGAATAACTAAATTGATAAAAAGGTATTTTTAATCCATCTATAGTAACTATAACCTACAACAATATGACATAGTATACTCGATATCAACAATACGAGATACATTCAAAACAATTCAACATACATTGTTATTCCTCCACGTATAGTTACATACATAGCAACGAATTCAACCGCAAGTAACTACCGAACTCCTACAAAAAATTCCCCAAAAATGGAAGTCCCTTTATACGGACAGCGATACGTAATACATATTTCAGTACACCTGAAAGACTCCTTCGACGAAGAGTTCCGTTTCAAGGAAAAACATATACTTCGAATAACACCGGCTTGTTCGCTCTAGTTCGTCACAATGCTGAGGACCGCTTGAGACAAAGAGACACAAATGATAAAGGTATACATATCATATGCGAGCGTATTCACATACGTTCTTTTATTAGAGGACGAGCGACTATTTGAGAATCCCGGTTCCACGACTATCTGTGGAATACTTGTCCCGGAGCTTAAAAATGTGCAACTCTTTGGTTTGTCTCTGTTGGTCCAAGCGGAAGATGACAGAAGTTCTGAGATGAGCACAACCACCTAATCTTTAGAACCATACGGCTAATATGTGGGACTTTAATATATTTTTTTCATCAAAAACCACTGACGATTTGAAAGGCAAAAACGGAATTCCCTTCATCAGTTACGTGTATAGATATTATAGCTGCTAATTCATACATTATATAATATATGTATATATTCACAAAAAAAGATAATTTTGATTAAACACAACGTAACAATATTATAATAAAAATTTACATGTAAAGCTATGTAGATTGGAAACGACAGAATATTAAGGGTCAAAATACGAAATTTCCTAAATAAACGTTTATTTATTACCTATTTACTCGTAGATATAGTAGCTCCCGAATCCTACATTATGTAACTTATATAAGCACAGAAAAAAATAACTTTCGACGAAACATACCGTAAAATGCTACAATAAAAATTTACGTGCAAAGCTATACAAAATAGGATAATACAAAAAATATTGGAATAACGGTAACGAGAATTTTAGTAGTTATTTTGAATTATCTAATTAAAAAAACACAATTTCATATCCTATTACATTTATGGCACTTTGGTGCTTATGACAGAATACCCAGAACGAGCTGTGAGATAAGCTAAATACTAAAACAAATAACAAACGAAATTATAATTCGAATTCTAAAAAAAAATATTTCGCGCGTCCGTTTATAAAATGCATCGCGATGAAACTTGATATGTCACGGATTTATTTAATTAGACCAATTTTAGAAACTGCAGAATCGTCATATTACATCCTGCTCTCATTAAATGATTTTACTCACCGTTAGACAATGGTTAAAAAAATTACGTAAGAAGAGAAAAGTATTTCTAAACAACTTTAATTTTTTGTGATGGGACTCATACCCTGAGAACCACCGCCTGCCACGGATTTGAAACTAATTTGAACTTCTAGAGTTCTTTCGTAAAGAATATAATTAACAGCAAAAGGTTTTTTTGAGCTTTAATATTCTCTGTGTTATTTTTCAGAGTTCCTCGTCTCGACTAGCTATAAATTCTCTACGAGTAATCCATGTCTATCAGTAATAAACAGAACACTTTTATTACGCATTACTTACTAATTTTACTCATTTTCTTCCGATAATAACTTTGACTAATACGTGTTATCGATTCGTTATATTTCTACGAGAGATTCAATAGAAACTATTTCATTTTAACCATGATTTATAATATATATATATATATATATATATGTACACTATACATTATCATAAAATATGTTTTCGTTGAAGCTTTAATCCTTGAAGTTACAGTACGGTAACGAACAAAAACGGGACTTGGCCTGGTGTAGTTCCACAGCTACTTCTTGCGAGTCCAGAGCGAAAGCACCGGTATTTAGGCAGCACGGAATACGTATACCGGAAGCCCAGCTTCCATCTTCAGCCGTCTTGTACTTCCGAAACGCGTATATACTGCTTCCTAAGCACAGGCGCTTTCCCTTGCAACGTTGGACTCACCAGAATAGCAGTGGAACAAACCCCAGGTAAATATAATACTTGTTACGTTGGAAACCTTAAGGCTTTGAGTTCTCTTATTAAAGTTTCGGTATTTCTTTTGCAACATATATTTCTCCTTCGAGTTAAAAATATAAAGATGACGAACAATGCTATAGTAGTCATATATTTAACCTCTCGTTCTAAAAATAATCAACACGACAAAATTGACAAAACTACTTTTATATATTTGAATTCCAAATTAAAAATAACCTCGATTAATCTACAAAACTTTACTTTTAGGAGAAAAGATAAAAATCACACTTTTATAACCAAAAAGCTATTCTACCTACCGAATAGGATATTCTATGAGAGGGAAAAAAACAAAATGAAAAGAAAGTAACTCCCTTAAACTTTAATTCTTTCGAACTGTGACCGGTAATTACATCTCCATGAAATAATGAAAAGATTAAATTTCACCAACCAAAATTCGCCGAACGATTTTCGTAATCCTCTTAAATTTGATCAAATACGAACGCCATAAAACGATTCAAAATGGCCGAATTTTAATATCCGGTGATGTTAAAAAGGAAACCAAAACTATTCACTCCGCACGATTTTGCGTGATCGAATAAATCTTTAAACCCCAACGAGACTCTACGCGCGTTTTGGTGCTATAAAGTAATTAAACGGCAGATAATTATCGCGTCCTTTTTTGGGAAACAATGGCGTTTTTCTCACTTCCGGTCGGCCATAGTAACAATTGATGTCGGTGGAATGATTCCCGGGTCGGCCGTTAGGTATCGCACGAGCGCCTTATCGCGACATTGTCTCCGAAGGATGAGACAATTGAGCATCGGTACTTAGGTGTTTTGGAGATAAGAACGAATGTTTTTTTGTGCGTTTGATGAAGCGACGCGTATCTCTCAGTTAAACCCTTTTTCCAGCTGCGAAATGGACAATATGCTGATACTGAAAGCATTGGCAATCCCATATTTCAAAGGATATTCGATTGGTATCTATAACGACTGTTCCGAAGCAAAAAATATAATGAGAAAATATCGATTTATACAGAGAACCCTTTCATTCCTTCGCACTAGATCAATAAGTAGTATAATTCCTACACATTGCACATGTCTCGAATATACATTACTTTTTATTTAAGCCATAAAATGATGCTGCAGGAAACCATCTAAATTTACCAAAATTCATTTTAGTTAATTAGCTTAGTTCATTAAAATTTTTCTATCTCGATCATCAATATTTCATTCATTCATTTTATCTTTATCATCTTCTTTTCCTTTTTTCATCAAATTTATCTAATTCGCTATACTCTATTTATAATATTACGTATATATTTTCTAACTTTTAGCCCCTGTTCGTTCAAGAAATAATCCCAAAGAAAAACTTCGGACCAGAAGAAATAAATCCAAAAGAAACTTCAACCAAAATTCCGAATCTCACAATCCCAATTTCAGACGCACTAATATATATAATGCATACGCCAATTAACATTAAACTTCACCCCGCGATAATAAAACCGTTTTTAAATTAATCATCGGTGAATTAATGGAATTAAAGCGTATAAATCCAAGAATCCAATTGTCTCTCCGTAACTTGGAAATTATATATATAAAACGAACTTATCGTTTAACCTAATTCTAAACAGTTCGATAATTAGACAATAATTCCTCCCTTACATATACACATCGACTTTTAACGTACACAAACTTTATACGTATATTTGAACACGAAAAAGTTGGAATTTCCAATATTCCGCCAAAACTGAAATTAAAGGAACGATATCTCGAATAAAATAATAAAAGAGTTCGTAAATCACATATATTTACTAAAAATTGGGTCGCGAGATTCAATTTGAGTTATCAGGGCGTAATTATACGTGAAATAATCATAAAGTCCGACCTTCCTTTGTTCGTATCGAAAGGGCGGATATGGCGCCGGAGCAATCGATTCGAGGCGAAGGTGTTTTTGCCGAGAAAATGGGGCCAAAGCGCAAGAACAAATGCCGGTCGAAATTTATTGAGACCCGTAATGGCAACAATCGCGTGAAGAGGCCCATCAACGAATGATTGCGAATTCGCCTCGCCTATTGTTGCCATTCCATCGAGAGCTAATGTAGGCACTTTATCGGATTAAATAGGAGGTTATTCAATAAAAATTCAGTGTTATAACTGTATATTAAACTTATATGGAAATCGATTCCAATACATAGAACATTAACAAGAACGGAAAAGATATATCCGTATCAAGTATTGATCAACTTCGTAAGTAGTACATTTCTTTATTGACTGACTAATGAGACCAATTGATTTTGATAGCTTATTTAACTACGATATAGAGAGATACTAAAGAGAGATTAACCTTCTTTGCTATCCATAAATAAATAATATATAATTATATTTTAAAAATTTATATATCTACGTATTTCTAATTCTAAGTCGAAAAATTACTAAACTTTCCGATTCCCTCATTCTAATGAAGATTCATTAATATAAAGAAATATATAATAATATATATCAATTATTTTATTCTATTTCAATATATATAATACTTAAAATTAAAAATTAAACCGAATTAAATTCACAAACTCATTCCGTAAAACTCAGGGGTCAAGACTAAACTCATTCACACTTAACCAGCAATCTATATATCATCTTTCACCTTTGAACCATCTACTCACCATATTCATATATAGTATATACTTATACGATGTATAAATGTATATGCAAATGCATAAATTTGCATATTCCATACGTGTTTACTCGTATATACATTATTATTTATGCTTCGGAACATTTCATAATCAAACCGCTGTAATTCACAGCAATAAAGAAACTATTTAACCCCTTATTACATCACACCCAAGAGACAAAAGGCTATAAAATAAAAACTAACACTAAATCTTACATACAAATACCCATCAACCATCCATAGATTACGTAATACAACCTTGTGAATTATCGGTAAAAACCGTGAAACCTACGTGCATAATTTAATGATTTTTACGGAGCACTTTACTTGACGAGAGGAGAACAAAGGGGGAAAGTTTTGAAAGGATGCTTGTCTCCGGAAAGAAATTGCCAGAAGGGAAGAGTGGTGAAAGGGGGCGATCGGAGTATCCGAGATGAAGATATGGAAAAGCTCTCGTAGAGTAATCTTCAATCTAAGTTATGCGGACCGAAGGCAATCCTGAACCGGAGGACGTATAGATCGAGCTAACCGGATCGCCGAAGGAGAAGTCAAAACGATATTTTCGACCGAATTTAGAGATCCCTTACATCCAGTTACTCCTGAAAGACTTGTGTTTCAAGATCCTTGAGTGATATCTCTCTAAATATGATGGTTTCTACGAGATAAGAGGTGTATTTCTCAATCAAATTGTGGGCAATAAAACACGAGTGGCAGTATTCGAAAGCTCACATGATATTTGGGATATTAAGCGTTGAAATAGTTATAGTATTGCTATAGATCTACATTATAAATACAATACATTATCATATATAATGCACTATATAATATCGTATTTATAATATCATTTACTTTTAATTATAAATGATAATAATAATCATAATAATTATCGTATCGTATATGATAATAAAAACATAACATGTGATAATGGAAAGATCGTATGATATTTGGGATATTATGCGGTGAAACAGTTATGGTATTACTGTACATACACATTGTATATACAATAATTTATTATATGATATACTCTATAATATTGTTTATATAATATCATATATTATAAATTATAAATATTATAATAATTATCGTATGGTATCTTACATTGCCCTACTTATTCACCCCCTAATGGTCTAGTGAGTGGATTTGTTTACAATATATTTTTATTTTTCTCTTTCGATTGTATTTATACATACTGAAACTATGGTTGTGGTTCATGTAAGTGAAATTAAAGGAGTTCATAAAAAATCGTAAAAAAATTTACGCTAAACATCGAATCGAGTATAGCATATCCAACGAATAGACCCTTTCAGGTACATTTACATATACCAAAACAATGGTGGTGACTAACATAGATTAAATTAAGGTATTTTATAAAAATATCGCAAAATAAATTGAAACTAAACATCGACACAAGTTTTTAAAAAACTTATAAATAGACCTGCGCCCTCCTTTATAGAAAATGGTTTGAACAGAATGCAATATAGTACAAACTAGTACAAATATTCCACTTAATCATTAAAAATTTGAGCCACAATTATACACCCCTAGCAACGGAATACGTTGTCTTGAGTTGCACCGAACCAAATTGAGGATAAAAATCGATTGGGGACTTGAAGAGATGGGAATTATGTTAGCTGTCTTCAAGACGAAGATACCAGCGAACTCCCTCTTGTAAAACAAGAAGGCCTATTAGCGGTACGGATTAAAGGGCCTCCACATACAGGAAGACATGATGGATGGCATTTTAAAGACATTCCGGGTCACATTCAAACCCAAAGCTTCGATATACACCACATAAACAAGGAAGGAGAATATTTTGCCTAAGAAATATTATTTCATCGCGTAAAAAATAAAAGACGTATGGATAAAAATAGATACTTTAGAAAGAGCTTTAAGAAGAAGAAAGAGATATAATTTCTACAAGAATGAATGGTATCAAGGCGAAACAGGCACTTTAAATAATTTTAAATAAATTTATGATTCTTACGTAAAAGATTTCGAATTGTCTCGATTGAATTTGGAAAAAAGTCATTTAAGATGTTAGGCACTGTAAACAGAAACCGAATATAATCTTATTGCCTTATAATAGAAAGAGTATAATAAAAATACAATTAATAAATGAATAAAGTTATTCTATATAAGTTACTAGTTAATCGTTATTATTAGTTAATCGTTCTTCTTTGAAATATTTCTTCCACGAGAACTATAATATATAAATTAACGAACATTGACTAGATTGTTTCATCATTAAAAGTACAAATGAATTCAAATGAACCTGTCTGTCATACATTTAACTTAATTACCTTCCCCCTATTTTAATTCTCGCCCTTACATACAATCGAAAACTAAAAGTATTAATACGTACGTTAACAAAACACAAATTTTGAGAAGACAGAATCCACACGTAAAGTACATACCTGAAACGAGAGAGAAAACAAAATAATTAATTAAAATGCAATTATTCCATGCAAAAACAAACATTTAAATACATAATACGAATACAGAATTTAATAATAAATATTAATCAACCAAATACATTGTTTAGTTTCTATTGTACACGTATGTTGGCATATAGATTTAATGTATGTTGGCATAAAGGCAAAATCGATAAAAACTTATCTTAATAAATTCTTATATCGAGCTAAAAAACATTTTATACACTCCGAGGAATTTAAACACTCAAAATTAATAAAAAATTCGAATCCTTTTCGTCACTTTATAATCATCCCACTCAATCGCAGACGAACCTATCCTCCGTCACCGCGTACGACAGACCACGTTGGTTTTCCGAACAGACTTTCCATCGGGACGGGATATCATTCATCCTCTTAGGACCGAATTAAAATACTTTCCCGACACTTCCATCCCAGAGAGAGAGAGGAACACGTGTTTCGAAGGAATTCTAACTTTTTGCGGCCTCAAAATTGTGGGATTTTCGGATAGAATGGCCTTGGGGCCATCGTCCACTTATCCCTGAAACTTGTAGACGCTCGTTATCGACACAAACACGTATTTCGGAAGAGAAACAAAGGTGGATCGAGAGGCATAATCGATAGGTCGAGAGGTGTAATCGATAGGTCGATAGGCGAGTGTAACACTTTTACGTCACTGAGTTTTTTTTTAAATTGTCGTAATAATTTTTTTTCGACTTCAAATTATCGCTTTTGAGTTTCACTTCGGTTCAAGCACCTTTTATAGGCAGTCTATGAACTCAGACCGTTAGCGTAACGCAAAAAGAGACAAATAATAATAAACTCCTTAAAGTAAACGATGCATCTTGTGTCAACAATGAAAAGCGCTAAACCAATAAGGTTTTATTCTTAATAATTCGTAATTCAACGTGAATACCAATGAGAACTCTTATTGTTCTATTAAATTGAATTAAACCTTAATTTTCCCAGTGTATTAACAATACAATTTACGTAAGAACATAAACTAAATAATGAACGCCATATTTGTATATAGATACGTAAATTCTATTGATTGTTAAACTAACTCAACCATAGTTAACATGGTAAATATTAATGTATAATTATGCATCGTAAATATTTATGCATGCATTCATCACGTAATATATAATCATACGATAAAATTATTTTAGTGGACGCGTATTGAATAAATCAATACGAAATTAAAACCCCTTCATAACTATAAATTTTCTTTAAAAACATCGATATACTCCATCATCAAGTAAAAAAATTTCATCAAAACAATACGTCACGTTATCATAGCCATACAACAATCATATAAATTACGTTGCTCTATTAAAATTTCCAAAACCCTCCAAACAATTTCCCGGAAATTTATAAAAGACACTCGAGAGCTAAAAAAAATAATGAAGCACCGACACAATTTAAGTTTCCGCCCCATATAGCTCAAAATTAAGATCGCCCAGCGCCGGTGTGAATGAGGTAATTGGATTGAAATTCGATCCCTTCCAAGCGGAGGTAAATAGCGGGTCACGCACCGGAGGGCATGACGTCAGATGATGGGCGCATCATGACGCCTCCCATCGAACGTAAAATATGTTTTCGAAGAAATTGGTGCATGCGATGAGGAGGATCTATCCGGGAGGACTATGAGCTGAAAAGATATTAGCTTCCAATTCAAAAGAGAGGGAACTTAGAATGAGATTATATCTAACGCTGAGTGTTCCGTGACTGATGCACGTATTCTACCGAATGACGGAGTTGATTACGAACGAAGATGTGATGAAGTAGGAAGAAGAAGGCGGTATGAATACTTTCAGCGTCTGGAGGAGTACTTTGAGGTTTCTTTTATAAAAAGAGGGACTTTTAAACTTTATTAAACCTTCAAAGGTTCCTTAAAACCACTGAGGGATTCAAATAACTGTTCCTACGTGAGGCATCCATAAATTGATCGACGTTTCATCAAAAGAAAAACTCGTTTTAAGTCAACGCTTGCTCTACTTCACCACGAGGGGATTTCGAAAAACAATGAAATTTTTCAGATCTAAAATACTCGATTCAAATAAAAAATTCTAACCCTTTCTTTTCGTAATATTATGTGAAACTGATCCTCTAGTTTCTCAACAACGATATTTTTTTATAATTCTGACATACTCAAACGAATATTAATGGATTACAATGGAATAAAGCCGTTCTAAATAAAGGAACGCTTAGTAGTTTCCACACAACTATTACACAGACTTCACGAAAGCTTGTAAATTTTCTTCTTTGTTGGCAACATTTATGAAATCGATAGATATTTCATGAATACTGCCAAAGTTATTTTACGTCTACACTAAAGTTTACAGGGCCTGAAAACACTTAGCGGCTTCCACAGATTTTATGTACGCTACTAAACTGTTTTCGTACACTTTTTCAAAACTTCCTTGTATACTTTGACATACACACAACGTGTAATGTTCTTGATATGGAAAGAAATCATACACACTCTTTCTAAAATTGATTCGACATCTTTACTAAAATTTACAAGGACTTATATTAGATTACATTTTCACATTTTACAACTTCTCATCGTTTCATCTTCAGTGAAACCTTAGTAACCGTCAGAAATTCAACAGATGCTTACAATGTTACTTTAAATCCACGTAAAAGTTAACTGAAACAAAGTATGCTTAGTAGTCTTCTATAGATATATTCGTATATTATTGATCGACTTATAGTCATAGGTTTTACGTAAGCAACTGAAGTACTTTCCCTGTGTTAAGTAATATTATTATATCGACAAATTTTGCGAACTGCCTAGATTATTAAAACATCAACCCCAAAGTTTATAGAGCTTATTCCACACTTATTAGCTCCCACATATTTCTATCAAATCTTCTGCAGAGGGTTCCTCCTTTATCGACCAATATCTTTTATATCGAAAGACATCCTACGAACGCTGTCAGAGTCATCCACATCAACACTTCAGTTTACACGTCGGGTCAGTGCAGGTCTCCGTAATGATCACAGACATCCCGGATCTCGTATCACCTACGTAAAGGGCACCGATGACCCCCTTACGTCGAACCCTGCAGCTTCCCTTTATCTCCCCTTTATCCTTTCTGTGGCTGTATCCTAGAAACGAACGAAGAGAATTACAAGACGTTTTAAGACGCCGAACCTAATTTTGCATTCACGGGAAGTGCGCCATAAATTGCTTCTCTTATTCCGAAGTCACGGAATCCAATTTCAAAGGTACAAAGGGATTAAAATATTCGGAGCTGCATACATAAGCGATCTGAAATATAGTTGCTTCCACCTGGAATTGGCCAATTAAACGCAGATGAACGGTTCCCTCTTTACAACCCCTTTGCCCCAAAATCTGAGATCTGGGATTAAATGTTACGACTCCGAAGGTTCGGTTTAAGGCTTAATAGTTTTGCTGATATCCCGAGATGACTACGGAGCGGAAAGTAATACTTGGGAATACGTAAAATACGACGGGTTTTCACAGAAGTGCTCCGAACTTTGGAGTCCCAGGTCATTCTATTGTTTTCGGGGTATTCTTCAATTGATATTGTCGATATGAGAAATATTCACACGGTGCTAAATGATGAGAATAGATGGGCATGGTAGTGTGGTATGGTGGGAAACAGAATCTGCCATGTTTTTAATTTCAAAATTTTTTAATTATTTCATTACTTTTTTATTTATTTCTGTTTACTATTTTTAATTATTTTATTTCAATATTATTTTTATTTTTTCAATTTTAATATTATTATTATTATTTTAATATTTTAATCTCTATGTTACCTTCGTGAGACATATTATTTCTTCCATTACGTCATATTTACAATATTAATATAGCGTATTGAAGTACTGAGGACCTGAGTTCGAGTCCCAAGCATGTTTTTAATTTATTTTTCATTAATTGTTTTATATTTAATTTTTTCATTTATGTGTAACCTACGTAAGAAACATTTACTTAAAATTTAAATTTTTCATTCAATACGAAACAGTTTTTCGTGGAATACGATGTTCATAAGATGTTAAATTTTTAATTATCACGTACAACTATCTTAGCATAATTAAATGCACGATTTAAATTTGCTTAATTGTAATCGAAGTGAATTCATTTCCCTAAATGGAAAGAAGATATCTTTTAGTGCTTGTTATCATTTCCAGGGTACGTCTTCTTGCAACGTGAGTTAAATCAATTCTAGGTAGCTAAGTCAGGAAAAAATACTTTTGAAATATCATATAGTTCGTCTCCATCATTTTTGCTACCACAACCAAAAAAAACCTCAAGACAACACATTCAACTTTAGTTTAAGTCCTTTTTGATCTAAAATCCACTATACATTACGAAACAATCCAAACAATCATGAAGGAGGAAGTTAATAGAAGATGAACCTCGTAGCTGTTACAGTACGGGTAGGAAAGATTTACTTATTGCCCTCTGTATTGTGAGGGGAAACAGCTAATAATAAATAGAGGTGCCACTCTGAGGAACTCCCTCAAGTGCATCCACTTTGGAAGTCTTGAGAAGATGTGAAGAGGTTTGGAGGGAATCCTTCGTCAAAGGTGAGTGTGCCTTCGAAGACAGGGGTCACTCGGGGGAAAAAGTCAACAGTTGGGCCGACGTTCCATTGTTTCAGCACATCGACCTTAAAGAAGAACTTACGGGGGGAACGATGACCTTTGAACATGTTGGCATCCCTGGAATTAATGATCATTACACCCCCTCTATTGCAATGGAAAATGCATTTCTGTATGCTTAAGTACTACGTTTTACTCCACCTTGCTTTGCGTTTCCTGAACCCAATTTCCGTAAACATAATATACACCTATATTCACATAGAACCTTAACGATGAAAAATTGAGAGACTTTATAAAGGGTAATTACAGAAATAGATGCAGGAATGTAAACTGGAACAACCATTGTACATCAGTAGTTTGCTAACGGATGCCTAAATGTGTGAACAGATCAAGAAGAATACCGAATAAACTGAAGAGGATAATAGTCTCCATTAAATAGAAAGACAATGTATGAGGTATTGTACAAGACAGGTATGTAAATACCTGTACACTGGAAGCTCAAGATATAGCAAATGAGAATAAATTTCAAAAGTTACAACTCTCACAACTTCAGAGAATTTTCATGATGACGGTTAATTATCCAACCCACATTTAAGAATAATTTCAAATCCTTCTGAGTGACTTTAAGCACAAAATATAATACAATAATTTCCTTGTAAGATAATATTTTCCTTTCGGATTAGCAATAAAACTGTCTATCAACCTTCTCTTAAAGATGATTATCATAGATAATTATCTATTTATGGCGATATGTAGTATATCATCTACAATTTTTGGATTGAAGTACAATATTCCATCTACTTCCCTAACCGAATACTAACCAACATGTTGATGCAGACGTATCACATTTTGGTTCCTTTCCCATAAGAATCTAAGCAAGCTAGCACATGAATCTCACATTTCCGAGAAGAATTACTAGAGTGTACATCCATGGAATTTCAAAATTAATTCGTTGCTAGGATTATGTTTCCTTTGCCAAAACAAAGCTATGGTTACGCATTAAAACTAACAGCCCTTGAGTTACAGCAATCCAGGTCAGACATCAACAAACAAAACTTAAAAAAGTAAACAGAGACATGATCATGTCATAAGATTTAAAATTACTGATGATGATGATATATATGTATATATATTTCTGTTGCTTAGTAAGCGACTTAGTTGCGACGTCATTAAATAAGAAATATAACCATATTACTAAAGACTATTCTAAAAAGAGGCCTTATCCTTAATTGAGTTATCAGCTCAATATCTCTCCTAAAGAAGTTAAAGTTTCAACCCAATATGTACTCGACGCCTTACAAAAAAACGAAAGACGTATTCGCATTTATGAACCATCCTGATTTTGATATCGTAATCCTTTCTGAGGTTCATTAAAGTCTGACGTAGCAACATGTACAGTTAACGACAGCATACATTTATTTTTCCACCCACTTCCTCTACTAGTAATCATCACACAGCATCTAAAACGTAAGTGTGTTAGCTAAGGTCGACCTTATTTTTTTTCCAATAAAACCCACGTATTCGTATGTTGAACAAGGCAGCAGCGGTGGTTATTTTTGGGTAGCGGTGAGTGACCACAGATTCAGTTTCTTCTTCAGTGAACGCGTCAATTTAAGTTAACGTCGACGAGGTATTTCGCCTCAGCAAATGGAAAGTTCGGGAGAAATTCCCATTTTGTGCGGTTGATTGCTCTCTTTTTGGATTGGATCTATCGTATTGCCTATCCTCTCTTCCCAAATCCAACAGCCATTTTTCTCATGGCTGATTTTCTACAAAACTCCTCATTCCATTTTTATCTCCATCACGTTGTTACTTACAGGTGGGCATGACGTTGGAACAAGAAAATCGAAACGAGTTCTAGCTTATTTTTCATATTCTATGATGTTATAAGTTATTCAACTCTATCCATTTTTTCTTTAAAAAACCCCTTCACGAATTACCCACAACTACTTGATTGAGAGTTCAGTTCAGAATATAGTATAACATGAAAATAGATTCAGTACGAATATCTATATTCGTCTTATTTTTCAGACTAATAGGTGCGTATAAAATCTCTATATTCAATAATGATTTAATTACTCTACAATAAATTCTCTATTATAAAAATCTGCAATGTTACTTATTATTCAGTGCGCCTTATGTATGAATCATCATTATGCTGAGGTGTGATGAGCACGAGCCAATTTTTACATTCACACTACGCTTCTAAATAAGTCACAATATTTTATTACGACTTTGTTTCCCGACGAAGCAATTCTCATTAATAGCGGAGACATAATCGCTAGTCTACTGTTTTATATGTGTTACGAGTAATCAATATTTACAGTTATGGTTAATGAGTTGAATAGCGTCTGAACTTTAGGACTACTTTGTTTTGGTTTATGCGTCTTATCAACCGAAAAATACGGTATATATCAAAGCTGCCCACTGTTACTATTTCTACACTCTTTGAAATATCTACTTGCAGTTTATTCAACCCTTCTATTTCACCTTTTACGTACATATTACATTGATACGTAACAAGAAATCTTATACCATTAGAACTTATTACCATTCCCATCCCATCCCGTACCAGCTGAAGTACCGGCTAATTTAAATATTAAGAATATCAATCTACTATATATAAATCTACTATATATAAATCTAATACACATTTAGAATCTTCCTAAACGCAAATCTAAGTCGGCACTCTCAATTCATAATCTCAACGCAACCCCCTTTTTCACCCTAAATCGTTTCCCGATGAGCGGCTGCGTAAAAACTATTTGTAGACAGACGCGATTTGCTTGACAAATTCAGAGAACGTTGGTCCAAAAAGACTCCATTAGCGGAACAGGACGGTTGTAAATGTCATCGAGAGTGCTAAAGTATTTAATTTGCCTTTCCCCGGGAATGAGCGGAGCGCATTAATTCGGTCCAGGGAGTGTGAGGGCGTTGTAACTACTTCTTCTCGCAGATTACGCGGCGCGACATTCGGAATCCAGTTGTGGATATAATCTCTCCGTGGATATATTATTCTTTCGGAGGATTAGCGACGCCTTCGCATACGTAAAATGTTTATTCGAATTACGAAAATGTCCTCGGATGCGATGCAGTCTAAGATTCGATCTGGAAATGCGAAATTGGTATTGAATTACGCGTATGGATGTAATGTTTTTGTATTCCGTTAAAAATACTTTAAAATACTGTCTAAGATCCCATCCAGAAATAAAAAACTTGTACTAGATTGCGCGCAGGATGTAATTTTTTTGTATTCTGCAAAAAATACCTAAACAATTAGTTAAAGGTACGCTATGTATTAGTATATGGCAACAAAGAAAACACGTTAGATACCGTAGTGTTCCTATTTATATTAAAAATGCTTAATCATTAAGTCTAAGATAGGATCAAAATTACACGCTATAAACCGTAGTGTTTCTATTCTGTCAAATATTACTTCATCACGTTATGGATTTGATTTATATGAGTATACTGGTAAAATATTAAGCGTGATGAATCGTAGTATGTAAGGATCCCGTTTAAATATATATAACCGTAATATTCCAATACATCCACCAAAACTAACTTTTAAAACATTTCAACAATCAATCTTCATGAGTTTTAGTTCCATATATTCCACTAGGGAATTTTAGAAATGTTTTGTACTGCATCGGAAAACACTGGTTAACGAAAGCAGCCAAATTCGTTTCGTTCGTGAAAAATAATACGCTATATTTATCGTCTTTAATTACGAAAAGTTGTTTTAATCCGCAATTCAACTTATATATAATCAATATTGCGTACATGTCAGTCTTTACTACAATTTTTATTCAATTATTTACAAATATTTCCCTTAGAAACATAAATTACTAGGAAAATTACAGTGAGATACGCAACAATAGATGTACGCTAACATCATATCCAAAGGAAAAAGTAACATATTATTCCGGGACTCGAACCCGGGACCTTAACAAAAAATTTGTCAAAGAATAGAGGAATTCAGTATATAACAACGCCCAAAAGGAAGCATTAGCATTGGAAAGCAATCATTCTAACCACTCTGTCGCTAAGGAGACGAATTTCCGTTACAAACCGAATTCGTTCTCACAATCAGAAAGTTTCTCGATAAAATTTGAAGATCGTAATCCTGTGCTTGGACTCCGAATTCTTGTCAGTCTCTTTTTTCACTCAATGGAAACGGAATGCCGAAATAGTATGAATTCCGTGTGTCCTCTTGGCCATCTCTAGAAAAGGTTCTTGAAATTCTTGCGTCAAAGAACAAAACAGTGCCGAAAATGAGTGGTCAAATTTGGCAGAAATTCCACTGCTTTTCTCTGCTCCAAAAGTTTATTTTCATTCGTAGGAATGTTAAAAAGGTTCGGATTTAATTTTATTTGGGAACACTATCCCTCTTTACCGTCTGATTAAGGCCATGACTCGAATAAGGAATATATATTTACGATTATTGGTTTGAGCAAAGGTTAAATTCTTTAAATAATCATCTTTGTATTCATTTGATATGTATATTTAGAGTACTGTATCTTTTAATTTAAAATATAACCTCATCCGAATCTAAATTTTATCTTGCACTGATGGGCCATCAACTTAATGAGTAGTACCTAAATTTGCAATATTCGTTTTTCACTACTAGTTATTTTTTCATTAACCATTTTAATTCAATTAACTTTCTTTAATTCTCTCTATTTCAAAACATTTAATACGATCTATAAAATTACAGCAAACCTTTCTTGAACTGAATTTACGTTTTGATTTTGTGCACTGATCCTTAACATTTTAAATCGAACCTTACGTTCTATTATGATAGGTATGATATTACTTAAATAAGGAGCCGATAAAATAAAAGTAAAAAGTAAGAAGAAACGATAAAAATCTGACTTCACACTCCACCGTCGCAGCAAGTGCTGTTTTCGAATTTCTTTTGTTCTTATTTATCTGCACCTTAACGGATATTTTTGTAGAATAAAAACGTCCTAAATGTACTGCATTCCGGTGTTTATTCAAAGTGCTCTCGCAGAAGTAACTTAGGAATGAGCGGATGAAAAAAACCTATTTTAACGACTTTGATTTATAATCTGTCAATAAAATCGATCTACAAGGCCTTAACGTTGCAGAATTCCATAACAGGAAGTAGGATGAAAAACTAAGCAAATTCTACGGCAAGAAAATTGAATGGCGACCGGTTTTGAAAAGGTCAGTTCATCATCGGGGAAAAGAAATAAATGGAAAAAAATAAAGCAAATAAAAAACGAAAAAAAAATCAAACTGACTAGTTCAGAACCGGTCGCTATAAAAATATTTGGTGTAGAATTTGCTTAGTTATTTCATGCCTTAATATTAGCAAGTTTCTTAATTAAAATACTACGTACAAGAATGACCGCTTGAAATTTAACATACTGCGAATGACAGATTACGTGATTTACTTTGGGAAACTTACCTTATTTGACGGCATATAAGACGCACTGGCATATAAGACGCACGCACCCTAATTAAATAGGCCACACATAAGGTAAAAAAAAGTTATAATAAATAGTCCATGCGACAGCGCTGGAATTTTTCTAAACAAATAGTTTTAAACACAGACACCACTACCTTCACATATAAGACGCGGGTAAATTTTTTGAGAACTTAGGAATTAATTTAGGAAAAAAGTGCGTCTTATATGGCGTCAAATACGGTAATCCAGTGAAAGTTTACTTCTAATAATATAACAATTCAATGACTTCGGAATTCGTTGATTTACTGAGAATTCTCATTTTAAATCTTAGACGGATAATTACTCAAATGATACATGTAATAATTAAATGAAATATAATTCAAAACCTCTAATATATGCAAGGAAACGTTAATTAAGTTCTAGGAACACAAAGGCAGAGGAAGATGTACTAAGTTAAAAGAATGGAACTAGACAATCGGCGGTGAAAACGTAAATCTCCTTCTCCAATTGGAAAAAGAGACATCTCCGTAAAGAGTACGTTTACTTGGAATGCAAGTGCACATTTCTCCTTTATCGGTGTCGACAGAGATGCATTGGATCCGTCCCTAATGAGATTCAATCGCTTGAAGATACTCCGATGGATTACGAAAAGAAAGATGCACAAAATAACTGTGCTTAAAGGCTTGGAATAAACGTAATATGGAAAGACATTAACCCCTAAAAGGCTATTAAAATAAAATCACGTTTAGAGTAGACTAATATGAATATAATGCGAGTAAAATAACATAATATATAGGAGTATGATCATTAAATTACAGTTTACTAAGGTGATATAACAATGAATAAGATATAAATTCAAGCGATATTCAGCGAAAACATTTCAAATTATTTCAACAGTAAACTACAATAAATTTAGTTTATTTAACTTTATTTTGACCGAAGTTTTAGTTTTAATATCTCGTTGTTTTCCAATACAGCGAAGGAAAATTGCAAGAAGAGCTACAACGAAATCCACTGCCTCAGATTTAATTTCATCATAGTCATTACAACAAAAGGAACAGAAGAAGAGTAGATTTTAATTAAGATTACAATTGATGACGAAGCAACTAATTAACCAATCATTTGAAGCTTAGACGATTTGAGGCGGACCAAAAATTAATATTTTCCACGTTTATAAAATAAAAAACAAATTCTCTACGCCATATTAGAATCGAATAACCAAATCATACTTTTTATTAGATTACGTAATTTTAAAAAGAATTGGTCTCTTCGTTACGGTTACACGTACAACAAGCTTTCTCTAACGTTAATCCAATCGTAATAGACGATTCCACTCACAATAACCGCATTCCGCTACTCTTCCGACAGATCAAGAATTGGGATCAAGTACCGAAATTTTCCATCATGGCAGTGTCCCATTAAGCCCTTCTAATTCACCGCTAAATCCAGTGGATTTGCAATTCGTTGATCCGAAAGGGTTCACGGTAATTTTTTAGTTTCGTTCCCCGCCACCTACGATGTTTTCGAAGTACCTTTTATTGCTGTTCGGTGATAAAATTTCTCATTAGCACGCGACTGCGCTTTCAGACCTTAACGATGACTAACTACCGTCAAAAATTTGAACGACAATGCCGCTTACGTAATTGCAGGAATGAAAACGTCATGTATCAGAGCAAATTACATTCTTAAAATCAGCAACCGGTACCTTGGTAGGGTCGGCTCATTATGTGAACCTGGGAGGTCGGGGTTCGAGTCCCCCTCATTTTTTTATTTCATATGTACATAAATAAATACCTGCATGCATGCATACTATACGTACCCGAGGACCTGTGTTCGAGTCCCGGTAACACTTTTTTCATCTCTGCCCATTCTGGATAATATTTCCGGATATTCCACGCTTGGGATATTTTAAGATAATGAAAAATAATAGGTTGCGATTCCTAAACGATAACAAAATAGCGTGGATAGCCAATTAAAAGATTGAAAAACCAAGTTAAACAGTTAGTGAGAGACCTGGGTTCGAGTTCCAGACACATTTTTTTTCTCGTCTATTATTTCTGGATAATAATTCTTCCATAATTTAAAGACTCACACATATTCTTCTCCTTCAATTATAGATAAGTCCAAAAAATATCACCAACAACAATCAATTTTAACCCACTTACGTAACCCTAGTTACTGAAACTACCCCGGAAAAAAAGACATTACATTTTCACACATATTAGTTAACCCTTCACACAATATCCGAAAGGATAATCTCGTATTTATCACCTTTGGCGTATGAAACACGAAATGTGAGCAACTCTACTGAAGAACAACCGACGGCAGAGGATAAGGATTTGTCCCCGATAAACTTCATTCCGTTCTGTCGTTCATTTCCTTTGACGGATAGGAAGGTGTGGAATACTAAGACACAATGAATCCTTCTCTTCGATAAGGGCATAATTGCTTTCGAGGGGTGAAATGGATAGGAATGTTAGTCTTCCCGACAAAGCACTCACTCTCTACGAGATACGAATCAAAGGAAACACATCGCCTGAGACGACGTGATAAAAAATTTTTAATTTCCTCAATAGTGAGTAAAATGCTTTGTACCTCCCTTTGGACATGTACCAATGTATCATATCAGTCACGCATATCAACTTCATTACGGTCTATGTCACTGTACGAGTCTAATTACATAGAATTCGTATCGCTCTTTTGATATAATTTACTGGTAGCAGGATAAAGGTAATTATTCTAAATGAATTACGCGGCAGGGATAAATCTAGGAATGAAATATCGAAAAATATCTAATAGAACAGAATCTCGAACCCAGATCTCGCGATTTCCCGTATGATCCATTTCTTAAAAGTCTCCCTTAACTATGGGTTTGAGTGTCATGACAAGATAAACAATCAAAGGGTCGGGGTTCGAGTCCCAATCTTGTCCCGAACTTTTAGGATATTTTAGCGCAGAAGGTAAAAGATACTATGCATAACAGAAGCTTTCGATCAGCAATATCTCATTTATTGCATTCAATAATTAGTAAGGCACTCCATTAACTCAATTTAATGGTCAGAAGTGATGGAAATTTACATTTACGAAAGAAAATTTCAAAAGCGAGAAGTTTTATAACAGTATATTCACGCAATAAGGAATATAAAAAGAACGTAAAATCTTCTAATTGTGTAGGTAAGAAGTATAGGATATAATAAATAAGAAGCAACCGTAATTATTTGCCAAATATTAGCAACTAAAGAACTCTTACGCAATTAAACAAACACCGTATCCAAGGGAACCTCGCAACGAACACTACCACGTAAAGACATGGAAAATTCATCATCGCACTCCCGGCCCATCTATTTAAACCCGGAAAATGAGACGAAACGGGACAAGAGGTGAAAATAAAGGACGATATATAGGAGAATTAAAATCAAACGGTGGCAAGTAAAAAAAAGACTATCGAGTTCGTTTCGAAATAGCGATCTTTCTACGATTGGATCGGAAAATTCAATTTCGAATTAAGGTTGGCTTTTTACGCATTTCTGCTGGCTCTGGCTGAAATATTCCTTTGAAGGAATTTAATCAGGCGATCGGTTCTTTGATGTAACAGAGGGAGAGCAAGATGATGCCAAGGAATCCTCGTACGGAATAAAATCTCTCTTGTGAAAAAGGCTTACGGTTCCCAGGAATGCCTACTGTTCTGCAGAACTAAACTGGCGCAATTCTACTTATGAATGCAAAGAAAATTTATATTGAGCAATCAAAACAGGCAAATAGTTTCATTTGAGGAATATTCAACACGGAAACGGGAAATGTTAAAACCAAAAGGCTACCTAGAATCTCGACGGGGTGCTTTTTTTTATCCTTTATTCCAAGCTAATGTTAGCTTTAGTTCCTTATGAGAGACAAGGACAAAATCCTTGTGGCTTTGATTTGAATTGAAATTGCGATATTAGATCATTAGACCGGAAATATAATTCGCGAAAGGAATAAAAAATAAAGATTAAAAGCAGAGAATTGAATCTTTCTGGGTGGATATACATTCGTATATAAAATTACGATGAATAATAATACTTTTTCCTACGTCCTAAGTTACCTAATTATTCAATCAAAAACACTCATACGAGTACCTATGTATGCGTACATATATTCTATTATCATCAGCCATTGTTAATCTAACTCCAGATGTAGGCTTTTCTAAGATTTATCTCTAATTTTCTTGATTATATTCTGAGTTTCCCTTTACCAAGTTACTCTGAAGTACTTGATTATATCTCTGTCCCATTTATTCTTCTGTATTCTACTTGATCTCTTTAGGTTTTATACTATCAAGTTCCGAACTTTTGGCGTAAAACGTTTCACCTTTCTATTTATCATGAGATCTACCCACATTCATAGCAATGATCTATCATTTCAGATATTGCCCATAATCCTGTCATATCTCTCAGTCATGTGCTATGTGCCCTATACCTCTTTCTTATTCCTATTATTCCTAACATATATGTATGTGTGTGTGTATATATATATATATATATATATATATATATATATATATATATATATATATATATATATATATATATAATGTATCAAGGAGCATACCGATCAAGCTTAAATTAAACAACACAATATTTCCTCATAAAAAAACTCTTTCTTTTGAGGAAACTACGTCGATTACCGTTCTTAATAACCTTCACTTTCACTCGTTAAAATACAATAAACGAATTAAAAAAAAAGCACTTGTCAGTATCTTAATTGAAGAATAGAACTAAAGGATCGGATGTAAAAGCAAAGAATATTGGATTAGGAATTCGGAACGATGGAGAAAGTGAGGCAGTCGAAAAAAAAATAAAAAACGAGTTAATTAGAGCGATCCTCCTTTTGAAAGCTGCTTCTCCGAAGATAATGCATTTATTTTTTGAATAACGGCGCCCGAAAACAAATTAAACGGTTGAAGGTTTTGAAATCGATTCTTATCGAAGGACGCCTCCGTTTAAAATTTATAAGAATCGAAGTTCCGGAGGCGAACCATCGAGAAAAACACTACAATCGAATTATATCGATAATTATCGATAACACTGTTTCGTTTCAATAGGAGATTAATAAAGAATCGATTTAAGGTTTCGGTCGATAAACGGCTCAAAATTAGATTCCATTCAACGCCTCTGATTAATTATGAATGATAGGTTGCGATTCATCAGCAATAGAAAAATAAAATGGATAATAGATTAAAAGATACTTATTCTTAAGTTTGAAAATTAGTAAAAAAATAGAATGATATAATATGAGTACATATATATTTATTTGATTGATATAATATGCAATTATACCCACACAAAACTACTTTCCGTAAGGTGGGGTACCTGGATTCGAGTCCCAGTCATGTCGCTATTCTTAATTTTTATTAAACTGGCATTAAATTCCCTCAAAATGATCATCTAAAGCTCCTCGTAAAATATTCCTTAAAAATATTATAAATACACCGAAAAGTTTTATAATTATACAGTTTTGTAGTTTTAAAATTAATCAAAATTTATCACATGAAAAAAGGGTGTATTTTAAAAATTGCGGTGAGATCAATTGTATAAATTTCTCTTTATGTTAAGTAAAAATATTACTTCCACATTAAAGACCATAATAAAAATAGAGTAAATTACGTTAAGATATCCTTTAAACACAGCGTATCGTGTTAATTATATTACGTAATTTCTTTTCGTCTCAAGCCACTCGGAGAACCACATAAAATCCATTTCCGTCGTACTTAATTCTTCATTCTCAGTTGTACCACTTATTTGACACATCATCCCTCGACATATCTCCAGAGGTCGTCTGCATCCGCATATTACGAAACGTCTGGAATGCCCACGAGACATTAAAAATAGCGAATTATTCTGGTTTGATCATTCGATCCTGGAATAGCACTTTCTCCAGATAGTGTTACAGACGGAATGAGACCAAATTGGCTGCGTCTTGCATTAAGCCAATTAGGCCATCTCTGGAAAGCCAGTCTACGCTGCAACATTCACTCTGCCGCCGCAGACATAGGAATATCTAAGTCTCGATATATTTTCGTATTTTTTAGTTATTTTCATAAAAATAATATTCAAACTTCAGTTGGATTCAGTTATTTTTCCCAACTTGTTCTTCGTCATCAAAAAAGACTATTTAATTCCTTTATTATAAAAATAATATTTAAGTTTACAGTCTCTCCCATAATTTGACTAATATACTCTTTGCTTTAGAGCTATAAGATTTACTCTTTCGTGTAATTGTTGCGGGAATAACGAGAATACGTTTCATTAAATATTCATAATATAGACGCTTTTAGAATTAGTATATAGGATAATAAAAATCTATTAATCGTTCCCGTTTAATGTTAACATATTATAATGAAAAAAAGTTAATTTCTCAATTGATACGCGAACTATGATATTCCAAAATGTACCCTGACGTAGTTAACTATCTGCTCTTAAATAAATACTGGAAATTCAGTTCGATAATTTTCCTTAACAAATAGCAATTGAGAAGTGAAAGCCAATATTCATAACTGAATATAGCTATAGATGAAAAACAATTAATATCAAACTTTAAAATACAGTGCAACAAAATAATAATTTGAAATTAATCCTAGATACATTCATTAATTCCAATAAAATAATTCCATTAAAAAAATATATTCCATTGTTTTCCAAAAATCTTCGATTCAAATCCAAAATAAATAATAACAAATTCAACTTCTCAATCCTACATCTTAATGATGATCATCTATACTTTGCATCCTCAATTAATTATACATATTCATAACACTTCTCCACGAGTTCAAAATCCACCCATTCGTAAACAATTCGTAAAAACTTTCGCGGATAAAGAACTCGCAAATACATTTACAGGAAATCCTGTACCGACACATCACAGTTTACGTCATTCCTTCCGACAGAAAAAATTCAACCATCCACTTGAAAGAAACATCGACAACAACGGAATAAAACTTCGCGACAAAAATCATCGAGTGTACGCAGACGAGAACGAATTCGGGGCAATCGGTCGACCTACGAGAGGTGAAAGAACACGGCAAGATGACCGTGGTGGCCGTACATCCAACTTTTAATTAATTGCATCGTTTTTTCCGGCGAATGCGAGACCGCATTTGGTTGTTATTTTGCGAGAGAAATTTCGGTACCACATACACACACACACGTCCTTTTTATAACCACTCTTTCCCATCCCCTCACGAGAGGGAGAGGTCGAAAATTTCAGCCCAAAAACTACTCGCCGTAAAAAAATCCGCTGCAACGAAACGGGATGAAGAATCAAAAGGTTTCTGCTGAGGATTAGCACCGGACAACTGGAAGGTTATCCCTTCCAGTATTTATGGAGCGAAATTTGGGAAATCGAGTTTTTAACGGATATAAAAGGGGTATAAAAATAACGAGGAAGTACGGATTTTGTGGGCAATCAAACGGAAATCCACTTATAAGGTTAATTCTCGCCGCGGATTTTGGGGAAATGATTTTATTCGGTCAGTGGAGCATGAAAAGGATATCTCAAATAGGAGCATTTTAAGGATATTTGGGGAAAATAACGATGGGATTGAGTGGAGTCGGTCTGAAGGAGGGAGAAGGTATTGATCTGTTATGAGGAGATATTCTGCAAATGGATGCACCGGGATTGGATTATGATACTTTGTGATGAAACGGAAGGGAAATCCTACAATGCCTTGAACGTATGGAATGCGATCTGCTGGCTTATTGACTCGCAAGAAAAGAATTTTTGTTCGCTATGGCGTTTTTGAGTCTAAAAATTCCAAAAGTAAACACTATTGTAACTGAATGATATACTGGAATTTATTCTTGAAACGAAGAGATGTAAGCTGCTCCAAAAATAAATTATCGTTCTAAAGAAATGTTTCGTTTATAAATAGGCATCTTTAAAAGATATTACTCCAGCAGTTTAATTTAAAAATCTTTATAAATAAGGTTCCAGCCGCAGCTAAAATTATATCAGCACATAAATATCGTAGAAAATTTATTTACTCCCAAATCCATAAACTTACTTTCAATAAACTTGTACTAACATTAGCTTCATCTGTCTCAAAAGAGATATCAATAAAATCCAGTTTCAGCGCCATTAATCTAAAAAATAAGCACACTTTTATAATACACATTTCGTTAGCAGATAATGATACCATGAGAGCTGTATTGACCCTCAAAAACAAATACGAATCGCCTTTAGGGGTGGCGTACGGCAACCATGTCGGAACACTCCAGGGTTTGCAGACGCGTGTGTATAGCTCACACCTTCAATTCCTCCTATTGAAAGGGAGTTTGCATTGTTTAGAATGTCAACCAACAATCCAACACCCCTTGTGTAGTCCTTGATTAACAAATCACGTCATATTTACATGGGTTTAGGATGTTGACGATCAACCACGTTACGTCGTTCACCACGTACTGGTCATCCTTAGGCTATCTTTTAACTTGAGCATGCCATAGTGTATTGTCTTATTTAGCTTATTCAAATGCCGAATTTTGCAATCTTTATCAAGCTCAAAGGGCAGAATTTAATCCACGTTCAACTAAAATGTTTGAATCCAAACAAAGTATCTTCTAATACTATTTAACCTATCATTCCCGTAGCAACAACTGACCGTATTTATTAATCGCTACTACCGAGTTATAACACCTTCCCTTGACCCTATGATAAAGCCCATTTTATTTCAGAGATACCTACATTTATTGCTTCTCTCTCGGTTATTTATCGATGTTACGTGACCAAGGATACAAGGCATTCGAGATGAGTTTAGGTTTTCGAAAAATTGGACACGGTTGTCGCTAAATGCCGAGGTTTGAAAAAATAATACACGTTTGTGATATTTTTCCTCATGACACAACGTTCCAATAAGACTTTTATATTATAAATTCTCTCATTTGTATCATGCCAATAGCACACCTTTATGGGAAAGTGTATTCTAATCTTCATTTAACACTGAAAATTGAATTTACAATGATAGACACGCTAATTAGAACCTCTGTGACAGGATTAGAACTATTCATCTGAACCTAGTACACCCAATGAAAATAAAAGGGGAAAGATAACTAAGAACTTACGATAGATACTATATAATGAACTATACTATACGATATATGATAGATACTATATAATATATACGATACTATGTATATATAGATTAACGTAAAATATTATTCGTCATACAATTCAATCAACATAACACAAACGAACTATGTTACTTGACAACTACATAGTCCCATTCTCCTGTTCTAATAGAGTAAATAACACTATAACACATGGCAACAGAAGATCCTTTGTTAGCTCATATAAAGAAAAAATACGGTTACCATGGCGGCAAAAAAAGCTACGAGCGGTCGAAGGTGTGCGTGATAAAACACCGTTGAAAGAGATGTGCTTCTCACATCGGAAGATGCTTAAGACGCACGTTTTCAACACGAACGCATGATTGCAAGAGGAATATCACTTTTTTCGGTGGATTTTTTTTCATTGTTTTCCCACGATAGACTCTTATTTTGGTGAAACAGATTCTTCGTGCTAAAGGGTTGTTTTACGCCGCGTTCGACCTACTTGTATACCTATCTCTCTACCTAAAATATAGTCGTTTATTCCTATTATTATCGTTATCTAATGAACGAAATCTGGCCAATAAGGTATAAGGTATCGTATTGTAATAAATCTTTTGTGATAATAAAAAAGAAAGAAATTTCCATCGGTCTAAAAACAGGAAATTTAAAATAATTGGTAAATATTCGATTTTCGATTCGCAAAATTTGTTAAATATAACGAAAGAGATTTTTAAGGAGCAATGTTTCTTTACGTAGTAGAATATTAAATATTAGTATCTGTAAATATATTATAATATACTCGTATAAAAATAGAATAATATATTCCTATCGTAAATATTTTAAATGTTTTTAAACGCAGGAAAAAAACAGGGGAAGCACTTTATTAAAACAATAACTTAGTGTAATACGAGAGATTTAGTGTTCAAAATACGTAATTTTGTCTTTCCCGTAGCTATTTACCTCCTTACTTCATTGTTTAATATAATGAACGAAATTTTTAGGAAGCTATGTACCTTTAAGTCGTAAAAATATATAATCTCTTCTCTATCATACTAGCACAGGGTCATTTTCAAATTAAAATAATAATGGAACCAAAATTAACAAAGCAATTCCCTGGAAGATGTGATCAAAGACCAAATCGTATCAGTTGTTCAGATCAGAACTTGGGCAAACGTTAAATGGATTAATCCACCGCATAATCCACTTGTTTGTTGAGGTCCACGTGGCGAAGAAATTGGTCCAAGTCCGATTTTAATCTCTGACAAATAACGTTTATGGATTGTGGCCCAACAGCGTTTAATGACAGGAGAAATACTGCGGTAAATCTAGATCGAAACAGATTATCACATTCTTCAATCAGAGCAATGGGTGTTACCGAATTTTCTAAAGAATATTTGGCGAAAGGAAAGCCTTGGAGAAGCTTTGTTATGCCTTACAGCTCCAATACTAATACGATCTATTACTACAGGATAATTTTGGAAAATTTAAATTGAAAATATGAATTGAATCATTAACAATTTCATATTTAAGGATTGCGGATTAGAATGGTTTGTTGAATTCATGTTCATTTAGCACCATAATTTTTAAAATGCTTACTGAATACTGTATGCAAATTCCTTTAAAGAGATTAACCGAGAAAATTAAACAAAAATTCAGCATAAAATAATAACAAATACAACGTAAATAAGAGGGTAAATATAAGTAATAACTATCCGAAACTTTCTCGCCAAATAAATAAAATTTAAATTTAAAATCATCACGGAATTTTACTTGATATTTTATTAAAAATTAGATGACTGAAGCCCAAAAAAATATATAATATGCTATGAGTACTAACTCAACATAGAGGAAACTTGTACTTCCTTACTCAACCAATAGTCTCATTAATTAGTAACTATAAAAGCCAAAGGATGACTAAGAAGCCATAATGAGCATCTTTAAATAGATGCTTGTTCTCTACCAAAAAAAAGAACAACACTTTTTTTTAATTTCTTATCTGTAATTATAAGTGCTCGTCACTTGATTCTACACTATTCAAAAAACAAAAAGATTTGCGATTTCTTTCGTTGCTGATATATAAGCTACAGACATAAAAATATCACAGTTATAACTGCAAAACTTGTACTTATAAATGTGTATCCTAATCTTAAAATAAATATGAATTCGTAAAGCCCATACCAAAACGCGGTGCGATAAGCCAACCCATCGCATACTAATTGTTCATTTACCCCACAAAAGAAGATGTGAATGAATGAAGATGAAAGATGAAGATCAGAAGTTCAATAGCCAAGAAGTTGGGAGGACCCAAGGTTCGCTCACTTTGCGAAGTTTGAAGGAGTACTCGGAGCAATTAATCAACTCTGCCTTTGACTCAGATCTACCGACCATCTTCTCCGAAGAGATTTCCCCTAAAGACTCCACATTTCTGTTCCTAGACTATGGGTTCATACTCTTTGTGAACCAATTGCCTTCTTACTGTCGCGACACGAAGTTAATGTTCATCCTTCTCGAGTTATTTTCAGTCGGAAACTTTGGAACTGAATACCGCCTAACAATGCAGTGAATTCCTAAATATCGTCTTATATACATAAATCATCATTTATACTTATAATTACGTCATTTAATTACATGTACATTTATCCTTATTCTTTAACAGGCAATATTAAAATGTTAAGGAGATGGTTAATAAAACAGACCTTATTTCTAAGCAATTTTTTTCTGAATTAAAACTTTACGAAAACTTCGTTTCGTTGCCATGTTACGATATAATGCCAATTCATTATTATTTCCATATCAGACACACTCGTACGTGTATTTATATATACTAAACATATTGTTTCAAAATGTTCCTTATAAACTACGAAAATAAGTTAAGTTATACAAGAATAAAGCACTTGGTTCAATAAAAGATCAATGACCTACAGAACAAGCTCGCGAGCAAATAAATATTTTTTTCATCGCATTAGTTATGAATGTAATTCCACATTTGGCTGCAGCCATTCCATTACTCTCGTCCAATTTGGCATGAGAACAAGAAAACAAACCCTCGAGATGAATTCATCTTTCGTCCTCACAAACAAAACTTACATGTTATAACGTCAGCAAGGGATTCTGAATCTCAAATTCGAGTTGATGTTCTAATTAAACGTAAGTGGTGAGGCTTAGAGAATACTCCGTTCATATAGAAACGGATATATGATTATATGAGGGCTACGGTTACAAAGTTCGAGCGTGCAACGTTCAAAACTTAGGTGAGACATCAGGTAAATTAAGGAGAGCATTATGAATAACTGACTGTGATGAAATCCAGCAGTGGATAACCCTGCGAAGGAAGTAGGACTTCGTGGCTGGATGGCTCAAGTTTAATGATGAAAATCTTATCTTATAATCAATTTTATTATAACTGGTCACCGAAGTATATTATCTCCACTCAAAACGTATAGACCCTTCAATTAAAAACATCGTGTTCTAATTAACGTTCTGAATGGATGCACAGAAACCATTTTGTAATTAGAATACCTTTCAGCATATCAAATACCAACACGTGTGGATCAAGCAAGTTGGGGGACCTGGGTTCAAGTCCCAGTCATGTTGAAATATTTACACTTCTTTTCAACCTATTATTCCCGAACAAAAACCAATACTTTTAAATTAATTCACTTTTCTTTAATTCAGATAAAATGCAACAGAACATCTTCCAGCCTCATAGCAACCTATTGTTGTTGAAAAAAAACAAATATATTTGTACATTACTTTATAAATTTTACTGTCGAAATCATAAAATGAGAAACATTACATTATCAGCTCTCGTAAAACTAGATAACTCAATACTCACTCATAACCAACCCACGATTCCTCCTACTAAGCCATTAAAACAAAAAACAAAAACAAAAAAATTTAAAACAGTCAAATTGAAAAAAGAACCCGCAATTGACAAGGGATAGCATGACTCTTAGTCCATCAAAGGTCCAGTAGGGGGTGACTTCAACGCCTGGGGACTAACAAGAACCCAAATCTTAACGCAAGAGCTCTGTATTACAGGGCAACGCCGCCAAGCCAATCTTTTCAGCACTCCCAAAAACTTTCGAGGAGTTATAAGACTGTCACGCAAGCTCGAGTACCCCAATGCTTCCTCTTACTAAGTCACGAAAGATCCTTCGTAGCTCATATTCTCGAGAATTCTCCTCAAAATATTTGGAGACGGAATGGGTTACGTGAGGAAATTAACTCGCACCGACTTATCTCTGCGACATCTCCTATACGGCTTAAGGTTATCGAACCGAGGCCAAGAATATACACTTGGGAAATAAACGAGCCGATTTCGTTTCTCTTATCGGAAAGCAGTTTTCAACGCTGACCACCTGACGAGCTGAGCGTGGATGATGATGATAGATGGTCATAGTTCAACGCTCCCTATATTTCTTTATTATTTGCCCAAATTTAGCTAAAAAAATGGATGAAATAAGTGAATTGACTTCGCAAACTGAACTCGCCCAATGCTAAAATGAAGTTTTCCTTCCATTGTGTTAAATTAAGTTGTTTCCACTTCATTTATAATAGCATTCCACCACATTACGCCTAAATATATCGTTCTGATTATAAACCGGATGAAATTATAATTTGGTACATAATTTCCAACATACTCAGAATACGGAAACAAATTTCCAAAGTACTCTATTGACTCAGAGAGAAAGCCATAATCGGAAACGTGCGAAATAATAGGAAATGCGAAGTGAAGGGAATTTGAGACTCATATGTACATACAAACTTATATCCGCGATTATAGGATAGATTGCTTCCCGCAGAGATTTCGATATAACTCACAAAAGTTAACAATTTGCTTTTCATTTGGAATAGGCGCACAACACACAATTGTTGCAACTGTACAGAAAATGGAAGGTACAGAGAAGGGCTTTATCCTTTACCTTTACTGGTAAGCATACAGTTGCGGTATATCCGGAAGCGACTAAGTAAATAAGAACAAATGAATTCTCTTGCAAAGTACATAAAATACTGCTATTGTTGAATTCTATGGATCTGACTTAGATATCATTCACGGTATTTAAAATTATTAGCCCGATTAAGCATATGAGAAATAAATTTTGAAGATTATTATATATATATTATTATATTATCGATTATACTGCTTAAATTTTACGTGAATTTATTACGAGAAATATGGGTTTCAAATAAGAAAGAGCCGACAATGACGTAATATAATTCTCCTACACCAGGATTGATATATTCGGGTTAAATACAACTGTAATTTCATAATTTTACGAATTCTATATTGACGTTTTTTGTCACTACAGATCTATTACCGTAGTATTATTTTTTTATAAACCTGAGTTAACCTTCAATTCTGCTCCATAATAAAATATACACGAAATAGAGTTGAAAAGAATATTGGAGAAATGGGGTCATTAAAATATAACGTATTTTTATGGAGAGAAAAGAGTAAGTTTCGTCGTTATTTAGCGGAATGCCATGGATAAGAAGACAGAAAAGACTTGGCAATGTTCTACAATGTAGCAATACATATAAATACATACATATGTTTAACATTATGCTGTGGAAAACTAAGCAATCTTTCCCTACTACGTATATCTATGGAGGTTTCATTAACATTGATCGAAATAAAAAATAATCTAGGCTACAAAATGAACTAAATTAAACGCACAAACTTATTCCATCAGTCTCTGAGTTCATGAATAAACTCATTCACACTTTAGCCGCTAAAATATGTGTCGCCTTTCATATTTTAAAAACATCAACTCATTTACCACTCGTGCTATCTCGCGGCATACGCAGTTCTAAGAACTCCGCGTTTTGAATCCCTTCAAAGAGCTTTCGAACACATCGTAAATAAATGTGGAACCACGTACAGCTTCTCATCAAAGCAGATTTGAAACTGTGGTACTTCCTTCGTTTTCGCTCATCCTTAAAATGGCGCATTTGACGGAAATTATAAATACTCCCGTTAATGAAAGAGCAATTCTGTATTTCAATGTGAGCACATCACACCATCTTCCATCGGTTAGAATACTGATTTATTTAAGAGATATATAGTAAAGTTTGTTTTAAAATGGCTTCTGGGGGCCTGAATGGATGGTTAAATTGCCAAAACGGAACTTTAATACGAAATATCAGCAGTTACTTTCAAGAGTAAATATTGCCGTAAAGTGCAACTTATTTTGCTGATATGAAACAGCATAAGTTTCCATTTCTAATAAAGATATAGAAGTAATAAACGAATGAAAAGGTAAACAACGAATAAATAAATAAAAATACATGAGATATTTATATTTAAAAATATTGAACTGTTATAAATATTAAGTACATTTCCAAACTAGTAAAATTTTCCTAAGAAGGAATTGAGTAATTTTTAAAATCTAAACGGGACTGGGAATCGAACCCGAGTCTCCTAATTTCAATTATTTTTCATTTCTGTTTGACCTTTGAATAATAAGGATCTCATTTAATATAAATGACAGGTACTAAATAAGATTGAAAGGAAAAGAAATAAAAAAACAACAAAAAAAATCCAAAATAACATAATAAAATATTCCCAACGACAAAAAAACCTTGCGATCTAAAAATCCTCGACTCTAATCCATATATAAAATACACAAAAACGCCTCATCTAGACCTCAACGTACGTAAATAAAAAAAAGACACAAATATTTCGTGCCTCAAAAGGAAACAGCCAATTGCGAAATTGCGTACGTTCCCTGAAAAACGAGAACCAAACACTCGTGGTAAAGAAACAACGTCATTAGAAACGAACTAAAAAAAATGGGATAGCGAATGAAATTCCGTCTCTGGTGTTAATTCCCGCAAATCATAAAAGGGCCTTCTAATAAAAGTTGCCTTTGATGTGGTCGAATTAGAAGTTGGTGTCCTTCCAAAGCGAAGAAATTGATCCAGCTAATTAAAATGAACGAGTGAGAAAAGTTTCCGGGAGTTTACAAAGCACGGAGAAGAAAGTGTTCGATGAGGAGTATAAGGGAATAGAAGAAGAAGGTTATTGGGTAGATACGCGCTTTGAGACGATAAGGCAAATAGAACCTCTCAGTAAATTAACTAAGTTTTGAATGTGACAGTCCAACTTAAATGAATGAAAGTATGACGAATATAAAGACCCCAAGCAGTTGACCTAGCAACGGTACTGCTGTAATAAAAGCATTATGATACTCATGATGTATGTTGCTATGTCAACAAATTGTTTGTGTACGTAGAATGAAGGGTGAAAAGCATACTTCGTATAACTCTAATAAATATAATACGATGAATTAACTTAAATTTATATTAATATATGAGGTCATATTACGTAAAGCATGTATTAGTATGAATATTTAAACGATATTTATAGTTAATATCACAAAGATTAAGCGTAATAGAAGATCGGGTAGTTGGTTTAGATACGGCCGGGACTTGTTCCTAGGAACACGTCAGTAGTTGCAATTACTATTACTACTATGACAATAAACTACTATTAGGATACTATAGAAACCCTGAATAGCCTTGTATTACATCTAATAGTGAATAGATATTAATATATGTATCATATATTCGTAATGTATGTATGCCTATGTATAGTTGCGATTAAAAGTTTGGAATTTAAAAAAATAAACCTTTGTAACTGAAATGAAACGTAATTATTCTTTGCTCAGTATATTCAATCCAAAATTGTTATTTTTATGTTATTGTATTGCACTTTTCATGTGCTTTCCACAAGATTAATGAAATTTAACGCAATTATAAAAATACTACCATTACTTTACAATAAAATCTGGATAAAACAATTGCTGTTCAATATTTCGTATTTTCGTAAAATTTGTCATACTCTAATCTCCTATCATTCGATAAAATTTCGCGTTAAACTTAAGATATTTTGCGAACTAAATATACCAGCAAAAGTTCCAACATGACGTCACGTTATCCTACACCAGCGCCATACAAGTACGCGCAGAGCAATGACGAACTAAAAGTCGAATCAGATAACGAGTTAAATTCAACTCGATCGGTAGGAGCTCCGAGAGGCACGTAACTACATTACGACAATTCCAGTTATTGGAAAAAGCGGAAGTGTTGGTGAGGAATGTCTCTCCGAATGAAAAGGAATCCAACAGAAGGAAGATATGAAAAGGCCTTCGAGAGATTTGGTACTGAAAGGAAAAGGTTTCATAGGAAAAAAAGCAAAATGAAAACGGAAGGGAAGAGAGCTTGGAGTTTAACAATATATTGGGCAGCGGAGGATTTCGTTGGGTCAAATATAGTGAAGGACTGCTTAAGAAAGCAACTGTCGGTATAGAATTCAAAAGGAAGAGAGAGGAAAAATAAGACAGATGGAAAGTGGAGAGCATTAAGAGCTCAAAAGTGTGATTCGATAAAAAGAAGGACTATTAAATTGAGAAGTTGAAGATCTCGCTTTATCTCGCTGAGAAATTCAGACATTTCACGAAATATATATATTTTCTTATTGTAAAGAATCTCTCTTAAGTCAAATATCATATTTATAAGATACATTTCTCCATTGAAAGGTTTTAAAGAATCAAAAATACTAGATAAATATGCTGAAGATGGAAACTGGTTAAATAGATCTATCGATATAAATCGATTATATATAAGATCGATATATTTGATACATCGATAATCTAGATAAATGAGTAAGGGTTAATATACACACGAAGAGTATGATATTAAGTTTATTATCATTTATTGACGAATAAAATTAATATTAATAGTCAACGATTAAAATATACAGAAATGATTCTCCAAACATCACAAAATTACGTAATCTAATTCAAACGTTAAATAGAAGGGTAAAAATCATTGTGACTCGAACCCAGGATCCTCTACTGCATAAAACATTAATATTTATCAGTGACATAACAACATTTCTCTTCATTAAAACACCCGACTGTAACACACATCCGAACAATATCCAACAAAACTACATCCTCCATCTTGTATCGAAAGAAATAAATGAATCGAGTGACGTCAGAGCGACACGTGACACTACGTCGCGACGGAAACATGTCCACGCTGAAGTCACGACTGTTTTTCTCTCCGCTTTTCGAAATAAAAGCGAAAACGTCGGTTGATTTCCGTGAACAAAAACTTGTGGACGTGAATGGCAACAAGAGGGCATTAAAAAGGAAGTTCCCCGAAACAGGATGTACGTCCAAAATCCTTCCACTTGCTGTCCTCTCGGACGCGAGCGCTCTCTTCCGATGGACTGTGAAAGGTGTTTGAAAAGGGCAAGAGGGAAGGGATGGAGATCATAGGGAGAATTTAAACAGTACGTATATTTCGATTGTCTGAATGTTGCTAATTGCGTGATGTATAAATTCACGAGGATTAAGATAGTAATTTTAAAGCCGCTCTTGTTCCATGACCTTAATATTTAAAGTGGCTAGCGTATGTGCAGTTAAAGGTAACTTTCCAAAAGGTCCCGGGTTCTAGTCATGAAGTGTTATATTTTTCTGATTCGTAATATGTAAGTGCGTTACTATGTACGTCAATCTTTATTGGGATAAGAAGCTCATTATTACGTCATACTTTAAACTCACTTTCATTTATTATATTAATTAATACATTAGCTTCAATCTAAGGCGATATATTCATGGTTTATGTAATATGTAATAATATATATTTACAATTTATTACTTTGCACTAATACTGACTAATTGCAGTGATAATATTTCCAAATTTTTATGGCGATTATTTATAAATAGCAATATTAATTTGTCTCCATTTCAGAGTAAATAATTGTAATAATGTTATCTTTACTTGAATGTGATACGTAATAGGAAAAACTCTCTTAGAACATTCTTTCCCTTCCTATATGTAAAGTCGAAATACTTGAATTCACTTTAAGAAATTCCTACCCCAAATTCATCAGAATTTTAAGGAAATTAGAAAAAAATCAAAAATTCAGACGCTCTTAAATACTTCCACGACAATACTAATCTCTCACAGGCACCCTTGACAACACTTTAACTTACGTAACAATCACTACGACTCTACTAGTTCGGCTAGCAACGGCGAAATAACCCTAATGAATATTCCTACACCCATCGGACTTTTTTAAAAGTATCATCTCCGTACATCACGTGACGTAGCGGCGCACGGTGAATCTTCAAAGAGAGAATTACTGAACGCAAGACGGTTAAATCACTCCAATAAATCTGCGTTCGCCGCAATTTATGCAGACTGGAGTCGAATGGGGCGGACACACCAGCGCCTCCCCGCGGAAGAATACGGAGGCACGCAAAACGGAATTCCCCTCGGGAATTGAAAAAAGCTCCGCGTAATCGAGTTTTTAAAGAAACGAAGGGGGCGCATTAAGAACGAGGGAAGTTTCGAAGAAAATAAGCTTAAAAGGGAAATTCTGTTTTAATATTAGGTTAAGCGAAATTTAATTCGACCCAATATCGAGCGCTCTTCACAAAGACTCTATTTCAACAGACAATTTAACTTACGACCGAGTTAAGCCCCTCTTATTGGCGGAGCTCTATAAAATAAATTTGATGTCTTAAATATAGTTTTTTTCGCGAAAATGTTTTACCTCGTATTATACAAATTCCTTGCCCTTCGCAGAAATGGAGAATTAAGTTTGGTTTCGTTGAAGTTATTTAAAATTCAATATTTCTAACTACGTGAGACGACGTCAGCAGAGCCAGGGTAGCAGAAGGGTATACATCAGAAGATGCCCTTCTTCTTCGTTAGTTCAATCATCAATTATTATCATATCATTGTATGATTACTAATATTATCACCATTAGCTCCTAATACTTTTGTTCATTGGTAACTATTGGCAATATTCATATCGCTACATGCTTTAATTATTACGAGACAAAAATGAAAATCGATTTACAAGACCAATCTTGAAAGCTATGATGTATTTTTGCTCTAGAATATATAGAAATTAATTGAGAATACTTGGCAAAATAGGAAGATGATACAACTAAAATATATAAGAATTAAAGAAAATGTATCGAGTAAACGAGGCCGAAATATATTCGAACAAAACGTATTCAATCTCTGATAATGTTCGTGCCGCGTGAGCTATTTACGTACAGTTAACCTTTATCCCTTTATATTGAAACTAATATATGAAACAGAAATATACTCTTTCATGAAAATCATTAGTAGTGTAAAAACAGAATTATGAATAGGAAAAAATTGAAGTGGAAATTACAGCTCTTAACCGTAACTAACACAAAGTAGTAATTATATACAGCCCCCAAGATTATTTACAATCACCGCGGACTCGAACCCAGGTCCCCGCTTAATTTTAAATCTCATTCCTTTAATACAGCGAAGGGGTTCCATAAGTCGCGATTAATTCAGAAACATTAACATAACTTCTTATGTCTCGGAAATCTTAGATTTGTAAGGAAAGGAAATAATTTAAAAATTTGTAACGTAAGGAAAAAGAAATCAACATCAAATAAAATTCATCCGTGAATTCCATAACGCGTATCCACACATACCTCATGAACAACCCAACACCTTCCCTGAACGAACCATACGCTCCACCACAGCAATACGTATTAGTAACAAAGATTCCTTCGAAACAATAGTTTTAAAATACTAACGTGTACATGTGGGTATGATGATAGAACAGAAAGCACCGAATTTCATCGTATACGGAATGGAGAACTCTAGCGTCTATGTCATTATCCAATTGGACCCTTTACAAGGACAATCATCCCAAAGGAAGATCCGCTGTCCGATAGTTACATACATCTTCTCTTTGCGCCGAAAAAACTTCACTGAATTCTTCTGCCCTGTCATTTGTCCGTCCCTCCGCCGATGACCACCTAAATACTGCGGTACACTTTTACAATAACCAACGCCGGAGTGGAACTAGTATACTGCAGTGTACTTTTTGATCTACGTTTACAAATCGGACGAAAGAATCATATGATATAAAGAGACTAGAGGTTACGATTGTGTTTTTTTACTCACTTCTCTGGTCGTCTACTTTTGGCAATAATGTTCGGATTGGCCCATGGATTTAACGTGGTATTTTCAAATATTATAAGTATGCCGATCACTAAACCACCATTTCTGGTAAAATATGCAAGTATATCGTCATATTTCACGCCAAACTGAGTACATTAATACTGTACCATCTACGAAGTACTAAACACCTCAAAATATATTCGCTTCACATTTATCGTCAGCTATATTCCTTAATTTGATCAAAATCAATCTTAGGCTCTAACAAAATTCTTGCCGTAAGTTTAGTAAATATAATGCATATTTATTGCAAAAGTATCAATGCTGTACCGTCTATAAATTACTGCATACCTAAAACCACATTTGTCTCGCGTTTATCGTCAGTTATATTACTTCAATTGATCTAAATAAAGCTTGGGCTGTCCCGAAACTCCGTATCTACAAGAATGAGCGGTAAGATTTCGTATCGCTACCACAACAATACGTGTCTCCAAGCAGTCCCTTCGAACTGAGTAACTCAGTACCACTCTAGTATCGCATCTACTAAACGTTTTTCCGCCTAATCCATCGTTAGACACTCCCAATTGGCACAAGAGGGTCACTCCCAAACTTCATTTGAAGGCCTGCCAACGGATTTAGGCTTCGCTGCATAAATAACGACGCCCATTCCTACGAATGCGCTGAAAAGCTAAGCCGAGCTCCTCTGCATTGTCTGCAATCATTAGAATATATATTCAACGACGCTTGGGTGACTGGAAAAGCAATTTAGATATTGCGACATTAGTAAGGGGCTTCCGAGATGAATAAGACGAGAGAAGAAGTCCAATTTCTGAAATGCACGACACTGAATTCGAAATAAAATTGATGAAGATTTACGTAAATCAACAACGAGGCGAACCTCAGCTGTTCTTGAGTACTCAGAGTAATCATCAAGTAACTCCTCTTCTACACTACGCTATTACTACAGTATACTTTGGAAAAATACCAACATTAATAGCAGAGTTGAAATTGTACTTGTGGTAAATATATTCTATAAACTTCAAAAAGAAATATTCTTTACGTATTTTGTGTGAGAAGCTCTCTTTAAACGATCCTCTAAGGTATTTTGCCTTTTATCATTTGCTGTAATATGTATTGCATACGTATCAACAACTCTTAAACAAACTTTACTGCCTAAAAACAGCAAAATGTATTTAAAACATAATGTACTAATTACTAACTAAAACTAAATGACAGTTTTACAAGAACCCTGACGTTTTCCATATCGCAAACGATCGTATATGGTGAAAAATAAATACACATATTTATAAATATATATTCTTTACGTATTTTCCACAAGAAGCTTTTATCTCTAGCTGTTATAGTTATTATTTACATAGCAACAACGCTACCATAACGTGCACAACCTCATGATAACCCCGTATTTTTAAAGATAACCTATTGACAGTTAACTAATTGACAGTTTCAAAGTATTACGAAGTCTTCTGCAACGTAAACGACCATATATAGTTAATTATACACGCAAACATTCATATAGACCAGATTATACGTAACAAAATCTGATCCCTTACAACGTAACACCGCTCTTATCGTACTTAAAATTTGTCATATTGTTATAAACGCGTGTGGTCCACGAAGACCCGGGACCTTAACCGTTAACAAAGGGGAAAAATTCGATGGAATCAAACCCTTAGGATCCCATCCACTCCGGTTTGACTTTCACCCTCTTTGTGATCCTTCATTTTTACGCACCCCATGGACCCTGACACAGAGGGTAGAGCACGCTTGGCTGGTGTCTTCCGGTAGAGAGGGGGAGGCAGAGAGACGTGTTTAATAAGCGTGGGTGTGACTAAGTGCGGGAGGGAAGCACGCGTCCAAGGATGAGGGGTCAAAGGTCTTTTGCGTTAACTGTTCTTCCGAGGGACGCGTGCATGAAGCAATTAAGACAATTTCCAATTGGGGCTCAAATGCTTACGTAATACGAATTTAGACGCTAGAGTTGGACTTTTGCTTCTGGAAAACGTGAGGAATAGAGGTTACGAGTTTCCTTTTTTACTCCGTATTGACCCCTGCGACAGGCTTCGTGAATCATCTCCATGAATGTTAAAATCACTCCACGCTTTGGGGACGTCATTTATCGGCCCTTCATAACTGCAATAATTCACAATGTTCGTGTATATTCGTATTGCATATTGATGACTTCATCCATTATTAAATTAGCGGTAATTCGTCCTGATTCAGCGTAAACTTTGTAAAAAAGTGTAGGTATAACCGTACGGCAATTGGAGGTCGTGGTTCGAGTCCCAAACATATCGCTATTTTGTACTTCTACGGTATTAAACCTCGTATTCTAGTTTGAATGATCTAGTTAAGTTCATTCACCTTTCCTTAAACCTTTACTAATTTCTTACGGAACAGCGACTTACTTACGAAGTCTAATTAATTATAGAAGTCTATTTTTATATAGACGTAAATACAATGATGATATGCATGGACAGTATTCAATGACCCAATTCAATGATAAAAAACAGGAAAACTCCTTAGCATAAGACGTTCATATTTATCACAAATCTGTAACCATTCATCACTTAAACAACACATCTATAGTTTATGTATAAAAATAACCTTTCCTTAGCTAAAAGAAGCACAGCTTTGCCTATTTCATCGTATCATACAAATCCTTTGTGTTTCAGTGTATCAACTATCCACTATTCTTATCAAAGAAACTAGCGAGCTCAACTCAAATGAATATTCATAATATATTATATAAAATAAAGTGAGATAATACGCTATTATTTGAACCCTGCATACGTCTTTATGTATTAACTATTGTCGAATAGCAGTTAACATATATACAGTTTTAAGTTATTATACACTGAAGAACATGTAGTATTGAAATATCTTTACTTTACCACATATTCTATATATTCTCCTATATCTATTGGAATGGGATTGATTCTTTGACTACTGCCTAAGGGAGGCCTTCCTAGGGGTCCCTTTTAGGGCAAATACCAGGCAGACCGTCGTTCCCCTCAGTATGTACCATATTCATTTGTTTGATTTCATACAAGGGTCGTTTATTAGTTAAGTATTATCGTCACGTAAAGGATGTATAAGCTTTTAAACATCACCGCAAGGTGCAGCACTTATTGAGGCTATTAAAAAAATAACTATAACACATCGAAAGTGATAAAGCGAAAGTCTATCAAAGTGAAAGCAGGTAGAAGACTAATCGATCAAATCCTCAACGGAACAATTAATATTTCGACACCTTTCCCCCAAAATCCTATTAACCGCCCGATTAAAATGCATCGGAACGATAAAACAAAGAAACGACGAAAATTACGTCAAATGGGACGAAGATAATTCGCAAATCCAGAGCCGGTACCAGAAGGAACGTGAAAGTACATTAGCGACGAGTGATTAGCCTCCGAAACGATCATATTTCGCGGGAAAAAAGGCGGAATATTTAGGGATCGCAATTGGTGATCATCAACCAAGATAATCCTTGGTCCAAGAATTCGCAGAAACGAGATTATCTCTGGATTCATCTGCATAAACCCTCTCCCCCATCGTACATGCACTTTGGCAATCCAATTCCTCAGCCGTTTTAACAGCCCTTGATGAAACTAATTAAATTTGATTCGCTCATCCTTCTCCGATCATTTTAATGGCCAAAAAAAAAACAAAAGAAAAACGAAACTCACGATGATGGCGTGTAGTACGATCGAGGTAAAAGGTCAGCTATTGAATTTCAAATCGTTAATTAGGAAACAAGTTTATTAGTCGCTCTGTAAGTCGGGGCCGCTACTGTCCGGTGGAAAGGGATATTTTTTTTTACTTTTTCATTGTCCGAAAGACTATCAATTTTCAAACATGCAAATGCACGGCTCACAAACGCCGTTTTGAAAAACAATCATACGGGCAGTGTTTTTTTTATTCAAAGCTTTGTTTCGGTCTAACTTTAATGAGGGCCATCCAAAGGGAGGAAAGTAACTAACAAGTGAACCTTAACGGTAGGGCCGAATGGAACTTAATAATACTGTAAAGGTAGTTCCTCAAGCATAGAGCCATTACAGCTTTTATACCATTCTGGTCAAAGTTCAATAGTTTCCGAATAATTAACCTTTCAAAGTTAGGGTTATGATTAGTTCAACTTATTTTCATAACGTTCTTACACTTTCAAACGTATTTTATACCCTATTTATTCATTATTAGTTGATATTTTTCACTTTAATTTCTCTATATCAATTACTTTTACCATAAACGTTTTTACCTTTTTGAAACATAATCCATTTAAAAGTAAGGTTCAGAGAAACATTTTTGCCAGTTTATACATTTCATTGTGTTATAAGCTATATAAAAATCATAATTTACATACAGTTACTGATCTAAGGTATACACAAACAAGATAAAAATATTGTTATGAGTTATTTTATAACATCAATTCTAAGTATTAAGTTAAACTACGTATTGATTGAGCTTATTCATTAAGATTTTCAACACATGATGAAAAGCTGTTAAAAAAAATTTCGTGGGAATAACAGAATTAGATTCACTCAGACTTTTTTTACACGCCCATTCGTTCCCTAAATAATCTGATATCTTGAAGATTAAAAAAATCCATTTAGAACTTTTTATGCTCTTGATTTAACGCATTAATGCCTGACTTTTTGAAAATAGTTCTTGTTAGAAAAATTCTTGTAACTATGAATCTGAGGAATCCATTTAACATGTAAAAGATAAGCTACAAAACTAAACTGAATTATGACAATTTTCCGATTATGAAACATCGATTTTACGAACGTACGAGTCAAAGAGTCACCAGTAGTATGCTTATTGGCAACGGAATCGGCAAAAGTAATTAACGGAAGAAGGACAGAATGAGGCAGTTAACAATAAAAGGATATTAACCCACTTATTGAGGTTTGAAGTGCACCGAGTTATTGACTCCAATAAGGAACTGAAAATCAATGCAATAGTGTCGATACGAAAATTGTATCATAAACTATGCTACAAATGAATGGATTAATTATTATAATATTACTTCAATATTCAGAAATTATCAATTAAAGGAAAGTCATAAGTGACCAGTTACACGTAACATTGATGTGGTTTACTTGTGAAGTACTTAAAAGTAGTTGGTAGTACTTTCCACAAAAGAGAGTTAATTAAAATGCAGGTTACTAAGGAAAGGAAGCATAAACAAGTTTTGATTAATATGAGAATAACAAATTAATGATGCTTCGATACCTTATGAGTAACACATAATAATGCATCTATCATATTCCAGTACTCCAATTTCGGGAATAACAAACTCTTCTTGGTATGAAGCACGTAACGAAACTGTCTGCTGGAATATTGATATAAAAGCCTTCTTTTAATTTTCATAGAATTCTTAATTAAGATATTGTTTTTCCAACCTCAGATTCCTATATTATTGTCTATTATATGGAATTTAATATTTTTCTTTCTCTGTGATATTCTTTGATTTTTCAACTCCATTCTTTGTGGGTGTTTCCCAGTAGAGCGAGTGTTTCGTTAATAATATTCAATTTCGTAGAATTATTCCTACATTCTTTTCATCATTTCATTTGAGTTTAATTATTCGTGTAAAATATTACGATGTCATACAAAGCTAGAAGGTGAGGAGACTTGGTCCCACCACAAGCTTCTGATCTCGCTTAATTAATCAGCAATTCATAAATAATATATATTTCCAAAAGTATCAAAGGTTAGGATTATTTCAAGCACGTTTCTATCCACCCGTTTCCAATGGCAATAATACTAATATTATCAACAACGCATAACAGCATCAAGTTGACACCAGACTTAATCCTTAGACTAGAATAAAATTCTTTTTTACTTCCTTATGCACATTTCTACCAAAAAGTATGAACCTATAGTTTAGACAGATATATACCACGTAACCTTAAGGATTTATTACAATTTCATACAGTGTGCAGTTATGCCCACCATTCACAGTCCATCTTCTTAGTAGTCACAGTTTAAAAAACGAGCATTTCAGAGAGCGCTATGCCCTTCATTTTTTCAGCTAATCAAGGACTTGCTCCGACCATCAAGACTCGCTGCGCAGTAAAATTCTCAATGAAGAACGCTATCTACGTAACGGGAAAATCGGCGATAATAGAGTGGTTAAAAAACAAATTTTCCTTTTGTTTGAACGGTCAAAACTCGTCCTCTCGTGCAAATTTCGCGATAAAGTGGACTATTAGATGCAGAACAAATCGAATTGCATGATCGAGAATCGAAATCGAACTCGCAAAAGTTTTTTTTAATCGAAACCAATTGAGAATTCGCTCGCTTTCAGCTAGAACGTTCCCGGATTTAATTCTTTAACTATTTATTCACCATGACAACAGAATTGTATAGCTGAATATACTGATCGCGATTGAGGATAGTAGATATCCACCTTTAATTCCTTTAATTTCCACAAAGGTTAAACAGAAGTGAAAATAACGAGATGATAGGGATTCGAACCCAGGTCTCCCAATAGACTTCATATATACAAATCACCAAACAGTTCTGCGAACATCATTACTGCATACTTTAATTGTACATAGCAACGCAGTGGTTATCATAGTTTAATAGAGTGCAGGGGACCTGGGTTCGAGTCCCGGAAACCTCTACATTTTTCACTTCTAAATAACCTTTAAAACAACGCAAGACTCAACGTACAAAGTTTATTTCTACCATTCCATATCCTTCTTTATCCTCGATACCGCCAAAACATCGTATTTGAATAGTTTCTAAGGGAACGCAGACAATAAAGCAATATCAACGAGAGAGTTTTATGTGAAAATAGCAACAAATTCGTAGCACAATACGGTAGCCAATGGCGAACAATTACCAGCGACAGCTAAAGAAAGAAAGAGTACGAAACGAGCGTAATAAAAGGTAACCAGCATCCCGGAGTGAGAGCGTGAAAATATAGAGGTCGCGAGCTATAAAAAGATATAAAATTTTCATTATTCGTATGTGCCAAATTCAAACGGGCTCAACCTAATTGCGCATTTCAATTCGTGCAGCCACTTCTTTTCGATGTTCTTCTTTTTTCTCCGCCCTTTTCATCCCATTGAACCCGAATGGGTTAGACGGAAAAGGCGGGCGCGTTCACCTTTGTTAGTCCGGCGAACACACGAATTCCAGACGCACGGCGATTATGAGATTTTGTTCTCTGACGTAATAAAATTCAACGTAGCGAAAAGGCATCAGCGCAATACGTACCGAATTATCGAATGAAGATATCGAACGTTTCTCGGGAACTAAAATTTGTGTGATTTATCGCATCAATATTCCGGTCGGTCCTTCCGTGATCGGGGAAATTTTTAAAAACCACTCGGAAAAGGTTTTAAAGTAAAGGATAGACGTTAAAGTAGGGGAAAAAGATTATTAAGAATGGAAAGGATTTAGAGTTTGATTTAAAAATTTCAATTAAGTAAATAGATAAAGTAATAGAATATATAAAGGAACAAGGGAGTAATAGACAAATTAAATGGTCCAGTTCCCTAAGAAAACTCAGAAAGGAATCAATAGTAAAATACGAGGGGATAGTACAATTCTGTTAAGAATTACATAACATCTATTGTTGAGCATTGTTGCTTTACCATTATACTGTATGCATACAATTAGGTATTTTTGGATGACTGTTGAATTAATTATTTTTACGAGGATAAGGCAAAAATTCTAAATATTTAAAAATAGAAATAACATCATTATTAACTGAAAATCGTCTCTTTTCATTGTTATTCTGAGAACTTTTCACTTCTTTCTCAAAATATTGGAGTTAACCTCATTGTACCATGTACAACTGTATACTAATTCTACTTTGTGCAATGTATTATAAACTTGCATACAGGATGTTCACTTCCACAGACGTCACCTAACATGGTCAATAAATATTAGTTAGAGTGATTGAAATCCATTTGTAACTGTAAAGACATTAGGTATCTTGAACAGCAACAGTAAACTAAGGAAACTAACAAAAAAAGAACTCAGGAAAGATGATAAGATTATTTTTAGAATCAACTTTCAGTGGAATTCATTTGAATTTGGTCCTAATACTAGAAAGATTGAGTCAATAAACAAAGACTAAAGGTTACTAAGTTTCGTTGCCAGGCAATATTTAAACTTTTCAGAAGATTTAGACTAATTTAATAATCAAATCCACACATTTCACATCAATTACATTCCCTTATTCATGTTTTGTATTGGACAAAGAAAACTTTGAAATATCCACGTATTATCCAAAACCTTAATTTGAGTGGAAAATAATTAGAACAAATATGCGCAAAATTAGCGGTGAATACGTCGAATCAGCACGTCAAGAAGGGTCAAATCACCAATTCTCTTGGAATCCGTAACTACGCGAAATTCACAACAATTAATGTACGTGTTCTTTAATTAAGCATTCGGCAAACACGATCCGTAGAAGAATATTCCGTATTAAAATCGTCCCCCGAAAGGATGCGGTTCCTGTTCTGCGAAATAGTAAGTTCGATTTGCGGGAAGTGAAAGGAAGATCGGGGGGAAGTGAAAGGAAGATCAAGGCAAGCAATCAGAAGGTGAAACGACGCGTGGAGAACACAGTTGCACGGCGGAGTTTCAAAATCTCGGAATTTCCAAAATCGGAAGAAAGGGTTCGGAGCAAAGGAAATTCGACATTTACTCGGGCGAAATGGGAAACGTTTTTGGAAGAAATACTTCGCAGAATGGAGGCGGTGAAGAATTTCGCGACAAAAGAATAAATAAATAAAATCTGTACAATCTGTCTTGGGACTCTTGACTGGGTAAAACTACATTTTTAGGGACAAAATAACAAAAATAAACTTATCTAAACTAGTTGCACCTATAAATTATTTTATAAAACTAAAAATAAAATATATACGAATATATGCATATCATCATCATCAGCCATTTTCAATCTGACATTAGAAATATGCGTCCCCGAACATTTTCCAATTTTTTCTACTTCGAGCTTCTCGTTGCCACGTTACTCCTAGCTACTTAATAATGTCTCTGTTACATCGGTCTCCTTCCTATCTTAATATCTCTTGTGTCCAGTTGAGTACTGCTGACAACAAACGGTTGTCGTTTCCTTATGTCTGTCGACATTAATTTCAGGTTTTAGGATCCTCCATCATATCTGTATGTCACGTTGTCACCATTACATATATATTTACATTATTATATCACTATATCTGTATCTGACTCCTGTCATCTTCCTCACCCATGCATTACGCTTCTTGTCCCTTCTTGTAATCCCAATAACTACACTCATAAATATAAATAGATCTATCAACATGTATACCAGCAAAACATTTACACAAAAACAATTATATTTCAGGCAATAATTCTCAAGTTCTCCTTACATCCAGATCTCCACGTATCCAGACCCAGCACCTTTCCATCCAACCTTTCCAGTTTCCCAAACATAAACTCACGATAAGATACGTACTCATTCTATCTACCATCACCTATCACAACAAACCTCGAGAACCCTTTGTCGAATCAAACTTCGTAACTAAGGCCGAATCGAACGAAATTTCCCGCTCTCCCAACTCTGCTCCATGCAGCGATTCTTGAACTAATTAACGACCGATCATTCAAATATTGACGGAATGATAAGGACTCTGTTTGACGATCTGCCGTGTATTGTTTTTTCCACAATCGATCTTCGATTCGGCAGGAAAAATTGAGCGGAGTAATTGGTATCGTTAATCATTTCCTCCCTCAGATATGGAGGTTCCGTTGAGAGTGCAAATAATAGAAGGCAACACCGTGTAATTGATGATGGCGAAAATATCTTAACAGTGAATCCGGGATTATCAATCACCTGCGATGACTTAGAAATGACGTGATTAATCGCGTCGAATACGAGTGAAACGTGCATGGCGATAGGGATCACGTTCGAAGTGTTTTTTTTTTTTTATTCGCTAGGAGAATACGTATCGACAAAGCCTTAATGGTAACTAATGCTCTAATGGTATTAAGAAGGAAATGAGTATTGACTGCGTATGAGTATAGAGCTTAAGTAGACTCCACTTAAGTAAAAGGGAAATATAACAATAAGACTTAAGATTTGAACCCAGGTCCTCAATTTTCCGGGATGGAATATTCTGCTATACAACACACCTTCCCTATTAGTGGGGACCTGGGTTCGAGTCCCTGTTATATCGCTATTTTTCACTAAATTTAACCTATTATTCCTCCAAAACGAACTGATTGCGTACGATTAAATCTTGCCTAAATCTTTAGATAAAATATAATTTAAATACATCAACATAAGAAGGATATTATAGAACAGCAGATGACACTAAAAATATCGTTCATCATCATGAATGGTAAGTAGTACACTTTACTTTATTGCCCTTTTATGAAAGTATAACGTCAAATTAGTGGATGTTAGTAAATAATTATAGGCTAATATTACCCAACGTCACTTTTGAAGAACTGGGTTCAGCTCCTATGAAAACATTTATTTGCCTAACGCTCCATAGGAAATAAATAGGCTCGTAAAATTAACAACCCCTACGACATCAATTACGATTCAAACATTTAACAACATAATTAATATTCAGTAACCAATTTAATTGCATACTCAGATGCTGTAAAAATAATCATCCTTCTAAGAGGTTGTACAATGTACGATTCCATAAAAAGGGACGGGAGATTAATTCATGTAGCTCGTTACAGCTGGAGTTCTTGTTCAGGAAATGAAAGACATGAGACACTGCCCCATTTATAGCGTAACGCGTAAATTGGAAGACTTTGTCAATGACGCATTGGGGACAATGAAGCACAAGGATCTTCCACTTATAAGATACTCATATGGCGGGTCCGTTTGATACCAAACCCTCCATCTATTAGCTATCCACGGCTCTGCAAAAAAGTAACCGATTAGGTATACAGCGAAAAATATTTGCAAAATCTTGATAAAAAATGAGTAAAGATACTTGTTAGATGAGCTTAAGAGGATTAAGCAATCATCTTTTTGCTAACCTCATTTTTTCGTGTGTTTTTGGCGGTTTTTATTCACCTCCATCTCTGTGGATGTTTTCCCACAAAGTGGGTTTTTTGGCAGCTTTCAGTTGCTAAGATTTTCTTTCTACACCCAGCTCTTTTTTGTGCTAGCTCTATCATTATTATTACAAGAATTACCTCACAATTGGATAACAGGTCCATTGGCAACCATTCTACAATTACTGTTAAGTGCAATATTATAATTACAGAATTTACAACATTGCAATAATGTGATAGAACAATTATAAACCATAATATATGTCGAAACAATTGCTCACGTTACAAAATTGGTCAAATAAAATATTTTACTTTAAATTTAAATACTATACTACATACGAGTTGTGTGGTAGAGAAGTCCACTTGGCCTATATCGCCAAATATAGTCTACTTTCTATAATATTCTCATAAAAGCTTTCCAAAGCAGATACTCTGCATCATAAACGACTATTTCAGCTGATTACATCGATAATCCTACATTTCTGAGCGTTGAAAAATATAAGTATCTATAAGTATTACGTATACTATTAATTAATTACTAGTTAGAAATTGCGAGTAGAAGAATACGCAAAGTTCTATAAATCCAGAATCCAAAGTTCGACCTGTTTTTTATGTGGTTGAAGTCATTTCGGGTCATCGTCCGCTCCACAATTGGCAAACGAAAGAATTATTGAAGCACTTTGTCAATGAGCCCAAAGCAATTAAATGCAACGTTCAATGACGAATCTTTTATTCGCGATCACAAAAATTGACCTAATGGATGTTACAAAGCATCGATCACATCTCTAAATCGATAAAAATCATTTACTGACTCAATTCATCATATCCTATCAGTATCATGCATTTTTCCTCCAAATTACGTAAAATACCATCTGAAGAAGATACATGTAAACTTGTATATTTACTGAAGGACGCTTTCTTTGAAGGATTTAAAACATTTTCTTTCCATATGACTTGAAGAATCCCACGTTTTTTGTGAAAGGGAATGCCTCTAGCTTTGGTTTAGACCCTTGCATTCCTAGGATTGACCCTGGTAAAAAACATTCCTTTGACTTGCATCGTGAAAGCCTTGATTTCTTCCTTCAAAGAAAAAACTAATACTATGAAGATACGTTTATGAACCTTTTCCATACGATTAGAGGTGGTCGGTAGCTAAGTTTGAAAGAATGTTTAAAAAAAGAAATTTTCTCGCCATACGTTCGGAGTTATTACGCGATTTAATTGCATCTCTTTCGTTAGGAATTCTCTGGAAGATTACTATCCGATAATAAGTGCGCGTTATTTAAAAGACGATAAATACTTAGAAACCTAATAATCATTGAGAAAAAAGGTGTGTTGCTGGGTCGCGATCAGCGTCCACCACGCAAAAATGAATGATTGAAAATGCTCTTCGAAATTCATCACCAGATCACCAGATATACGAGATATAGATATAACCAGAAGTTATAAGTAATATAGTTATTTATAAAATAGGCAAAAGCTATTTCTAAATTATGATCCACATTCACCCTTAAAATCAAGGACGTAAAACATTTTACCTACAGAAATTCAAATAATGTTTTACATATTATACATGAAACGACGAACATGTGGTTAAATAAAAAACATGACATATTTGTGAAGTGCTCTGATAGATTGTTAAAGGTTGTGGATTATTAAATGACTGATGATGAATTGATTACATTCTATTTAAATAGTACCATTATTAAATTTCGTATTCATTGTATGGTAATGTAACCTAGTAATACACCCATCTTCAGTATCAATGCAATACTAATAATAACATTCGAAAAAGTACAACAAAAGGATTGATGGTGTGTATTCTAGCCGCCAGACAGCCTTCGTGAAAGAAGACGATTACAAATGAAAAAATGGTTATGGACAGCCAATGGCTTCAACTGTCACATTGATTGACTTTCAATTCATTCGTGCTCCTTTAACAGGAGGTACATACGTAATAGTGGATTTGGTACCCTTTATTCTCTTACAGTGACAATCTCTTACGATTCGACAACAATCGTATGGTTTTCAGAGGACGCAGGTACACTTTAACGGATTTAACTTCATCTTACAACCAATATGTTTCCTAAATCAAATCTGTCAAATTTCACGAAAAAACGTACTTTTGAAATTTATGCAATTTTTCTTAAACGATAAGAGTACATTCCTTATGGTTCGCTTCCATTCTAAATGCTATAACACTTACTACAAGTTAATTCCAACTGAAATTAGATTTTATATTACTTTCTCGAACTTCAAGTAGTTACGTTAGTTAGACAATGTATTAATAGAATGATAAATATTACGATTACAGAAACTCTACTAATATAATAGCTATAATTTAGGGATTCTTTCTCTAAAAATTTCCAAATATTCAAAACTAGGCTTTTTTTATCGTAAACTCACTTGTTTACGCAATATTTCAAAACAGAACGTTTGTATGTGAATAGCACGTAACTTCGACAAGTTTGCGAAACTTCGTTGATTAATGAAAGTTGTTTCAGAGAACTTGCCTGAAAACGATATCTGCTCATGCAGTTGATTCCGGTGCATAATGTTTCATTATTTAGCTTTTTCACTTTCGATCAACCGCAACTGGGTCATAATAAAGCCAAGAAATAAAATACGTAACAATGAAAATAATTAACCGCATATAAAACAATTTTCCATTCATATGGTAAGGTAAAACCAAAGCAAACAATCAATATAATACTGGGACTCAAACCCAGGTCTCCCACCTTCCCACAGTACACTAACCACTAATACCACAGCGCCACGGCCGTGATGATACATAGCAAACAAGGCTGATAGTCATATGCAAAACCTTTCTTATTTACATCAGTTACAAAGTCTAATGTACTTACAAAATAAACAAAAAAGTATTTCCACTTTTCCTATAATAAATATCGTAAAACTCTATGAACTCATACAATTAATAACAAAACAGTAACTTCAACAACTACGTACGCCTTCCTAATCGAGAAATTTCGGTTAGAACTCGTAATTATTCATACACCGAACGAATATTTTGCCTCCTCGGGGATTACCAATCAATATGTACACCTTCTGGCGATATTATTATTAATTTCAGGGACGTATCACTTTCGTTTACGCGGTGAAAACGGAAAAGTGACAATCATTGTTGACAACTCTTGATGTATGCATTGTCACAAACTTTAATTTATGCACACTCGTCAACAATTACACCACGCAATAAAAGAATGGAATAAGTACATTTTTAATCTACAATCGTACAAGCAATTAACTTTAATTGTTACTTCCCGTTCCGTTGTAATATATATCGACTAAAAATATCCACGAGAGAGTACGATTGTAATCAACGTGAGTGAACCACCACCACTGTCGCAAACAATGAGCAAAAAAAGCTCGCAAGAATAAAACTTAATTTATTCCATTGCCACCGCTGTAAGGAGAGAGTCCTGCCAAGGCGAGTGAAGTTTGGGATCTCCCACGCACAGCTGCATACTGTTTCATCCCTCCAAACGATCGATATCATGCGGATTATAAGAAGGCCCCAACTTAATTATATCCCATCTTGAGCTACGTACCTACTTTCCAACGTACGTCTATGCGCTGTTTATTGTGTTCGTTGATTAAGTGCGATGATTTGGAATTATTTGATGAACCCTAATTTTCCTTTCCCTTCCGCAGGACTATCCTTTTGTCGCCATTTTAAGGGATACTTTTTCCGCCCATCTTCCGTCACCCCTGTTCGCACCAATGTCACGTTTCCTCCGCCTTCACTCATTAAGGACTCCGCCTCCGTAGTCCGTGTTTTTCCCCCAGCGAAGACTTTGAACAAAAACAGAAGCCGCTCGAAATTCTGATACATTTTAAAAACACGTGGAAATTGCAACATCACAGGGACTCGAACCCAGGTCCCCTATTTTCGAGCAATTATGCTTTCCTATAGACCATAATGTACCGTCGCACGTAATGATCACCTTCGAGGAAACTGGGGGACCTGGGTTCGAGTCCCGGGAAATGCGTAATTTTCTTTCTTTTTTGCCTTTAAATTGAGGACGTTAATCATACAGGAAATTCAGAGTTAAAATTAAGCTACATCGTGTTTGAAATTCCAATCCTATTCATACAATAATATCGACCGTCAAACGATTTCGTACAGACAATACGTAAAAAAAGACATGAACATTAAGGATTAAATGGAAGATGGGACTTTTGAGCATCTACTCAGCTTAATAAAGTAGTTTATTATTAATTAAATGTATATTTTTAGCTTTCTCTATCTACCGCTAAGTATACCATTCAAGTCCCAGTCATATATCTATTTTTCATTTCTGCTTAACCATCGTATTTTTGACACGAACTCATCACGTAAACTCACTCAACCTTCCTTCATTCCTCACGTACTAAACACTTCATACAGTCAAGCACTTTACACGTAAATTCACGCATCAGTCTCCTACTTCAGTACATACACATTTCCTACACAACCGGTAACGTTCAGTTCAATTACAGTAAACCGTACCCCACTACGATTGTTGCTACCTCACCATTATTCAATTCGTCTATTGCCTACGGACGCCTCGACCGACAAAACCCACTGTTTCGTAGGCCATTCGTCCGGTTCCCGCATAGGAACCCTCGCTTCAAGAAAGAGGGAGTGATGAAACGTATTTTGCGGGGAACTGACGACGCCGTTGTGGTTCCTAGGGGACGCGTCGCATTCATCCCTTGTATGAAATTACACGATACAAATTGGAAGAAGTTTTTCCTTTTTCGTTGGCACTGTTCGTCGAAAAATCTTCCGCTACGAAATTACGGAACTGTACACGAGTTGTAATACGACGAAATTTTTACGTTAAGCTTAAATGATATTTGAATGAAAATTTAAGTAAAAAACGTAATAATTATAATTTGAAAATTACATCTATGAAGAAACAAAGGATTAGTTTTGATTTATATCACCTAACAAAATCAGTTACGTGAGAATTAAGTACAGCCATTAGAGAACGGTAAATACGTAAGGAGTTTACGCGTACATTTGTGCACACAGAGATTTTAATCATAGATTCTTCTCAAACATGATGTAAATCATATCCTATAACATTAGCAGTAAAATACGAAATGCAAGCTAGTCTTGAATACCAAGAATGAGCCCTAAAAAAGCTTTGCTTGAAAACAAGTATAACCTAAAATATACATACGATAATCTACAATTAATCTACTAGGTTATAAATAACATGAATATCTCTTGGTCTTTAACTGATTCATGTGTCAATTATGCGTCATATTCTATGAGCTTTAAATACCCTTACGTGTTAGATATTCTTGACTTGAGGGACCTCATGAAAGCACTATCATACGAGTTTCATGGACATTGTGATTTGTTCCTGTATTCGACATATTGGTGATATTATTTTCTATTTAATGTGTACTGTACCAGAAGAAGAGGTGAAAAAAGTAGCAAAATTCCACCTTGTTCACCAGTCAATAACTTATCAGGTAAAGTTAATTAGTCCTTAATCCTAGTTACTTAACATTCCACAGGAGCTTCCAGAGAACAACATTCTAATAAAACCTTAAAAATTTTTAAATATAAAAATAAAATACTAAAATAGCATCTCACCAAAACATATTTTAAAGCTTATATATAGTTGTGAGTAATATAAACATCCCGGAATCGTAAAAGACTGAAATATTACGCGAAAATACCTAAAACGGAATACTAACCACGAGAACACAACCAAACCCTGAACAGCACATTCAAAATTACCTACCTACAACCTACACTAAATCCAGAAATAATTGAAAATTAATTATGCATTTTAATGAGACAAATCCTCCCTACATGCATCTTCACGACGTTAATTCAGTTTATCGTTCATTTGGAGAAATTGCGAGCAAAACACGTTCTCTGTATGGTTTGAGCGAACCTCGTCTTTAGGCAGCGCTTTGGGTGAAATGCCAACGATCCGTACAAAGACGTTTTGTTCAAAAACTAATGTGCGTTGAGCGGATGACGTCAAAGACAGTTCAAATGGTAAACAGTGGAAGCTGCTGGGAAGCAGAGTTTATAAGGTATGAGAACGTTTAATAATACGAAAGAAAAATGATGAACCACGATGACCTGAGCGGACGATATATCGCTATTCGATTAATCGACTAGATAATTCCCAAGCATAATACACTAAAGTACGATATAAAGTTAGTAAGGTATGAGTAAGGTATTACGAAAAAGAAAAATTATGAACCATGATGACCAAGGCGTACGATAAATCGCGATTCGATAAATCAATTACACGTTTGACATTTGACAAGTTTAATACAGTAAAGAATAGGGTAGAAATAGCCTAGAAAATAATATTATACACTTCTTATTTTTTCACGTAAAATAAGAATTTCCGAAGATTTTTACGACAATCAAACGTCCAAAGTCGATAGTTTACAGTTATATCGATATATTTCTTCTTAAAGTCGCATTTGACGCACCAAACATTCTTTATGAATCAATTTCTTTATGAAAAAAAAGTAAGCGTTATATTTTAATATCACATTCCATCTTTCTGTGACTGATTGTATGAAATGCCACCTACTTGAGATTCTTTAGAAACTTAAGTTGCGATATTTTTTAAATTGGAATAAAAAGGACGGAAGTGGAATGATTGAAATGAAAATGAGTTTTCGGGGCTCTTACGGCGATATTCAGAGAAAAATAAGTTTTCTGATAATAGAGTTCTACCGATGGAACCTCTCGCTTTAATAATGCTATATTAATTAATTGTATACATCGGGAGAATACGCAATAGATGTTTCTACGGGTTACGGTATCTTAAGGTAGAATGTACGCTACAATTGAATTTTAACAAAGTAAATAATGAAAAAATAAAATACGATAAAATTAATATAATAGTAAAACAGGAGGCAGTAACAATATGTTTCTACACAAACATGTTTCTAAGGGTTACGAAATCTTAAGGTAGAATATAGGCTGTAATCGAGTCTTGACGAGGTAAAATATGTAAAACTAAATACGATGAATTCGCACAATAATACAATAAAATACACAACAATAGTAAAATATATATTACAATACATCAATTATAAAAATGAAACAGTAACAATGTAAGAATTCAACGTAATAATAATCAACGGTATAACATTATTGCAATAATACGAAAACAATAATAAACACGAAACTAAAGCAATGAAGATGAGTCAATAGACTGATAAAGAAGATGCGTTTAAATTGTGAGAGAAATCAGAAACAGCAAAAATTAAACAAGCTTCCTTCACAAACGAACTCGTATTAAAAAAAAGAAAGTGTCAAAAAAGCAAAACTCGGACAGAATGACAGATATCATAAAAAAATTCGAAGGGAAAGTCAATCAGAGAGACTTGGAATATAGAGGACGGTGAAATTGCGAGGAAATGGAATTTTGCGTCTACCGTTGTCGCACACTTCCAAAACTGTAAATTTAAAAGGTCCGATTAGCATAGTACGAGGTCGATTTCCCCCTCCGATTTGAATCAAAAGAGAATATTGAGGAACTTTTATGGATAACTGATTCGAAGACATTTTTTTCATCTGCGGATATCGCTTTGGACCGAATGAAACGTATATTTAATGAAACGCAGCCCGTGTCGTAATGGACTGAAACCTGGGAAAATGGGATTCGGTACTTCGCATCGCGATACGAATATATCAACACGTTAATTAATCGTAAAAATTCGTAAAAATAGATTTGCGATGCTGTATGCGGAAAAATCGTAAATACGGATCAGGGCGATTCGAAAACTTTTCTTCGTATAGGAACGTTTTTATTCAATTCGAAGATGTTATAAAACGGATCATCGTGCATTTGAATAATCAGAATAAGTTAAACTATCTACGCAATGTTAAATTTAGACAAATAAAATACGAGCATATAACCGAAAAATAGAACTACTGCAATTCAACGAAAAGTCTAACCGATAAAGTTAAATAACCCGTAACTAAAGTGAATCCTCGTATATAATCGTATCTATATAAGTTTAGACGGTTAAAAAAATTATTTTATTTATGGACACTAAATAGAAAAGAATCATATTTGATGCTTTAATACTTTCTTTACCAGATTAAGGTAAATTTTGCGAATTTTAAATGCATTGCGTTTTTTTGCAATTTTAACGATAAATGGCAAAATTTTGCACCTCGTATTGTTTGGAAGTGAGAGGACATTTTATCTTGCTAACCCACTAAATTCTGAAATAAAATTTATAAAAATCCTAGATAATATAGTACAATTTTATAAAACAGTGAGATATATTTGGGAAATGCATACTAGACCTAAATTCATTATTTAAAAACACAACTATTCCTAAATCATCTTTTTATATATTCAGAGATAAACTGGTCAAAATCCTCGAAAATGTACTGGAGTTAACCAATATAACACAGTACGAAATATTCGGAAAATTTTCCCTTTTTTAAAACTTACTCTCTGAAACAACTCAATAAAGTAACGCGACAATCAGAAAAAACTATTCCCAGTGAAGGAAAATTCGATGTTAGGCTGTTTCGTAAATTTCTAATAATCGTTTGATTTTTTGACATGAACTTTATTGGGTGACATACGCTGAATCTAATTATCACACAGAATTAATTAATTCAATACTCTAAATACTGCTCAAAACGTAAAAATATTTAAATAATAGACACAGACATGACCGTTAAAGTTTCAATATATGATTTTGATTCAATCACTTGAAAATAAATTGCTTCGAATACGTCCGATATATCTTCCATTTGTGTATGGTATTCCAGGAAAGAGAAAAGTACCTCCAATATATTATTCGAGAAACATCGCTTTTGAAGAAATTAAGAGGATAAAAATTCATTCCTCCCGTTGAAGATAAAAAATATTCATTGATTTGGTTTTTTCCTATAAGACTTCATTTAAAAATAGGATAAAATTAAACAGACGACATAAAAGCTGATAGTAAGAAAATTAAGGCTCGCATTTCGCCGAATTATAAAACTAAAGTTCTAAATTGGCCCAATTTCATTCGAATAGGATTTACGATATTAATAACAAAAATTCATTGGATTCACACACTCCCTAACTCAGTTGCATTCAAAGGACTAAAAAAAATGATTCCAACGTATAAGAAACCGCAATCATAACGAAAAATTAATAACAATAAAAGAATATCCAAGTACGGGAATCTATAACTAATCGTCAGTATAGTATTTCAAATCATACATGATCATTGTATATCATCATAAATACTCAATGAAAACTACAGTTTAAATCCACCGATACGTCAATCACCCGATGAAATCTCCACATAGTAAAATCATTTTCATTTCCAGTTAAATGTATGCATTGAACTTTAAAACAAAACATCGCGATATCAAAATCTATTAAAAGTTAAACACGAACATACAGACGTATTTCGAAGACTTACAACTTTATTCCCCAATTATTTATCACGCACTTGAAAAGGGCAACGAGATATCGTTGCAGATGCTCGCACTCATACATATATCGTAAAAAGGAGAAAAAATGGGATATTTTATTGAAACCCTCTTGTTCCATCTCTAATGTGACATCGAATTTCCGCTCCTGCGGAAAAATATAACACGATACCGGGTCTCCCGGGCTCCAAGAGAAAAGTTAGAAATGATAACTTAGTTGTGCGCTCACCGAGTAAAAGGTTCCAAAAGAAAAGTAGAGAACGTAAAAGACGAACGGGAAATTCGGCAATAAATGACGATAAATGATTGCTCAAATTTGATCAAAAGGCAGCCCTTCAAAGAGCTGTTGTAAAGCGCCAAAAATGCGCGGTGTCGACTTGAAAAAGAAAATGAATATTCAATTCCACTCCAACACACTGCGTATGAACGATCTCCGAAGCAATTAAATGCACGATTTTCATCATATTCACAGGTGGTTATCGGAACAATGACTTGGTAAAGCATTATTTACAGCTGTGGGTCGAACCTGAAATACCGCCCAATTGGGCTAAGCGGGGAATGAATGGGAGTGCACTGGACAGATAAGAAATTGCGGGAGGGATCCGTAGAATCTCCTGGGTGCATCCCTACAGAGGTCTTTAACATTAAAACATTCACGCGAAAATTTCTTGGGTATGTTTACATCTACAATAAAGCTTTCGGCGAAGGAAGTAATACTACTAAATGCACCCCGCAAATATCGCATTCATAAGTGGGAAAGTCCGTAAAGTACTCGTCATTCTATAAATTAAGACAACCCCAAGATATAACGACACCACGGAACGCTATACTGTCCTATGATTGACACTTGAGGCTAGTTTTACGAATTCTAAACATAACCCCATCGTGGCGTTCGTGAACGCGACGGTTTCGGATTACGGAAAAGTGGTTTAGTTCAGTAGCGCCTAAAAAATACGCGACTATATACACGAATTGTGTACCCCGATATAACTTCGTAAGCTTCGATAAAAAATTTGAACGAAAACAAGGGATATTTATGAAGTCCGAATAAAAAAATTCACCCTCCTACAAAACTTCGCGGACTGTGAAATTGTCCCCTAAATACAATTTCACACTCCTCGCGCCATGTATATGTATCGTTTACACTCCCGCATTGGAGGGAAAAACTCCCCGTAAAAAAGAGCGGGAATGGTTGTTATGGAACACTTTCTTCGATAGGATAACAACTACTTAGCAACACAAACTCACCAGTTTCCTCGTCCAGTATTTTGGCGTCGATGGACCCGACGGCGATGCATAAGATGAGCGCAAGGAGAAACATTGCGAATCCAAAAGAAAACCAATCACCGCCAACGGCGCCTCGAGTTTTTCATCGCGGCTACCGAATTCTCACAACCACTAACACTCATGAGTCGCAACCATCACCACTTTTTCCGAGCGTTCTCCCACAACCAGTCGAGACCAAAACATTCACAACACTTGAGGGTAGCCCGTCCAGAAGAACAACCGGCAGGGTGAGTGCACGCGATCCTTTCCGACGACCGCCGACTTTCGAACTGTACGACGTCCTTGGTCTGCGGCGGAGCGCTCTCCCCCCACCCCTCGCCAGAGTCCGAACGTTTCCGAGTGCGGCCGAACTTTGACGAAGGCGCTCCACTAGACGCTCTCTGCCGCCACTTTCGACTCGGCAATCAAACGGGAGCAATCGATAGACAGCCGATCCTTATTGCATCCGTTTAGCCGCCGACTTTGGAGGCATTTGACGGCGCTATTTATTTCCAACGAGTTTTTCATTGGCGGTTTTTAGCCTTGAGGTGCTCGGGAAGGTGGTTGGGGTACCATTTGACTCCCTTCCGCTGGACAGCGATGAGGGATGTCACCACCATCGTCGGCGGAGGTGGGCATTAGACTGCAACGTGATGTGCGTCGACTCGCTCCTTGCGGAGTGTAAAGTAGACGTACTTTAGGAGTTTAAAAAACGACTCTTATCGCTATGAAAAGAAAAATTTTTAAAATGAATAAAAATTAATACAGACGTTATTTATAGAAATAAACTTCTATGTATATTGTTATTATTTATTACGTAATTCCACACATCTTTTTTTATACCATTTTATCGATTTCATAATTAAGCCCAATTACATTTACGTAGATATTTCCGAAGACAATTTTTCAGTTATTTGTTCAGAAGAAACAAATATCATATTTAATACCGCTTCAATCCATTAAAATGAAGAAGTCGCATGGGTTCAGGATTTCACCAAATTGATAATATCATGGATTCTCATAGGCCCAGACATCCGAAGATGTCTACATCATCACCCACGCATCATGATGCGAAGATCAGCAATATATATATGCTCCGATTTTTAGTCATTACTCATCCGTGATGATTAATTATTGGATTCGACGCAAAATAAACATTTAACTTTTTTCATGGTTTGCATTCCTTGTTGTCTTTTAAAAGGTCAATAATACTTCAAACGGACATCAAATATTGTCCCCTTGCAGCTTCCAACCAGAGATGACGCGCCCCAGTGTTGCGATGCGGGTCTTCTGAATTAAAGGGGCTAATCCTATCGGACGCGGTAATCAACAGCAGTGCTATTTGGTGGACAATTGTCTTATTTTACATAAAAGCTCTAAGAGGGAATGATGGTCACGTGTTTACAAGTATCTTAGTAACTGGTCGGTTATAACGTAAGACTTACAATACCGTTATACTGTACTACGAATTAGCTTCTAGAATCGCATCCTTAATTAGAAATATCGATCATGATTTACTATAATATTGCTTAGCTTCCCGAATCGCATCCTTAATTAGAAATACCAATTATTATTTACAATAATATTGCTTTTAAATTTGCGGAAAACCAAAAATATAACTAAAAACGTTTATTGAATTATTAATTAGAATTTACTTGCATAATTTATCTTTTGTTTACTTAGTATACTTTTCTACATGCAAAAACTATTTTTATAAATATTTTATCGTATAGTTAAAACAGTGTGAGTACGTACGTAAAAGAACATATTTTTTTATATCTGAGCGTATAATTTTATCATCGTATTCATAAACATTGCTTTTGAAGATCTTCATAACTATTTCATTCAATTTCATCAGTTTTATTTCATTCAATAAATTTTAGTGCGATAACACTTCCGTTGAAACTAAAACGATTGCGGATAGTTTTTTTGTTGTGTACGCATGTCTCTGAGAGTAATTAGAGTTTATGTACTTTGGTAATGACCTTTCTTTTCACAGCCAACACTATCCATTCATCGCCTTGGCCCAATTTCCAACACTGCCATACGTCCATGGGTGTGGATGCGTTGTCTCTGTTACATCGCAAACGTCACTTTGGCACAAGTCTAATTTCGAATTTCAGACATTGGGTGGGGAAAATAATGATAGAATCAGGAAAATGAAAGAGAATAAGAATAATAGAAAAAAATATCAGCTTATAATTTAAGTTAATAAAGAGCCGTTAATGATAGGAAAGGCAAATTGATATGAAGTACGTTCAAAAAGTTATTATGCGTATATTTCGGGGAATAGCGTATTTTGTAGAGCGAAAATATATTTTGACTTTTCTCTTTCGTTAGTCGTATTCCTGGCTTCACTAATATGAAAAGTATAGTTGATCACCCGTTCTTAATTTCAAGAATTCTTTTATTTCTAACTTTTTGAGAGAGGAAAATTTAATTCTATGTTTAGTATGCATCAGTCTGTCGTCCTCAAAGATTGATTCTTAGTAGATGAAGTGGATAGTAGATAAAGAAAACTATAGAAACTAAAGTTATAAAGTTTCTTTTCTGATTTTGCAAAGGAACGAGACAGACATATACATAAGTTAAGCTATTGTATCAGAACTATTATAAAATTATTTTACTAAATATTATTTCAAAATAATTGGCCAGCTAGTAGGATTTACGACTTTTGGAATCTTCGTATGTACGTATATAGTTTTGATTAAAAGATAAATTACCTCAGAAGACTTATTAAGATTCTTTTTCATAAACTACAATTCTTTTTGAAGTTTTTAGTATATTCCAGAAAGACTTAAAGAGTGATCCAGATAGTCTTGTACATTCTTTTAAACATCTATTGAGAAACGAATAATTCGGTATATCCGTACCATACCGTCTATTATTAATTGAAGAATAGCCTATTATTTGCTATGAATTCTAATTTTTTAATCGATGTTTAAAATATTTCCTATATTTCAATTGCTGTGACGATAATGTGAATTGCGCCTAGTGAATTTATCGTACTTCTTTTGTCTATTTTTCTTAACAAGAGTCTATAATGTTTCAGTAACACTTTCTATTTTGCTGAATCTACACATTACGTATTTAGGTGATTTATGACTAACTTTTTAGTTAACTACATCTTCTTCCATTACCAATATATGCTATTTTCTCCTAAACTTTAACGTAATCAGTTTAATGATGCACATCATGGATATCGTCTCAATTATACAAACTTATAACTAAATTGCTTCGGATCGAGTCTTAAAATTTTAACTTCCCAAACACTCATTCATATAAACGCCTTGCTCCTTTCATTCTCTTATAATGCGGTCATCTCATTTTATAGGAATCAAAGACCGTTTAACATATTCACGTGAAAATTCATTAAATTTGCATTCCCGGACATCAGGTCGTTCTTTTTGCCAGAAAATGGACTCTTCCAAACAAAAGAAGAGCACTCCTGGACGTGCATGAATAAGTAAGACGACGCGGGAGAGATGTTTAACGGACCAAGGGCGCCGGGATTCGGCAGCCTTTGTTCCCTTTATTAATAATCGATAGGTCGATCGATGTATCGAAGGCACAGTTATTCTCTCGACGGATTACCCAGTCGGAATTCGAATCTAATTTCCGACTTATTTGACTAATTTCCGTGCTACTGGTCTAAATCTAATTTAAAAGCCGACGTAAATTCTGTTTGTGAATCCCGCAAAGTCTAAATTTTGATGATGGAATAAATTATTAACAAACATTTAGAGGTTTTTATTCGTTGTTCAAGTTTATAAAAGCTTTAAGGTATTTTGAATTTAAGGGGAAATAACGTTAGAGAATAATTACGTGCGACCTGAATAACAATGTTAAGTAGGTAAGGAAAAAGTGAAATGACTGGGACTCGAACCCAGGTCCCTATAATGTGACCTATATATGCCAACAATGATTTTACTGATAAAGATTAGTGTCAACAATTGTGGCATCACCTTTACAGGATTATATTGATGTGCGATCGTATTGTAGTGGTGAGAATAGCTTTCCAGAAGCGGTGACCTGGGTTCGAGTCCCAGTCATGTCGTTATTCTTCACATTTTCAAATTATTGTTTATCTTTTTCTTATAGATTAATTTTTTTATCTTAATCAGTATATGAAAGTGTAGATATTTTCTGAATAATCCCGTCATTATGTATTTTTCAAATTGAAATCTAATCATTTCTTTCGTTAGAACATGCACAATATTTTCACGTAATTTACGAACACTTTTACTCGTCGTTCCTTCATCAGTACGATGTTTAAATGGGTATAAATTGCACCTATAACCATCATATTAAATATTTATGTTAGATAGCATATTAATTGCACTCATAACATTCAATTTTCTTTTTCTAATCCCCTGTAAAGTATTGAACCAAATACACAGGAAGTTATATACACTTGAGTACAGATACCAACCAATTGATTCTTTAGGCCATATTTAGCCCAATTACTTCACGATTCGAATTAATTCCTAAAGTGTACACAAGAGGTCTCATAATTCTTCGCAACATTAGGTAAGAAGGGAGAGGTCGAAGGTGAGATTCTCAACAGGTGCGTATCGGGAAAGGAAAGAAAAGAATCAATGGGAAAAGAAAAAGTTTGAGAAAAAAGAAATTTTTTCGTGGCCCGACATGGAGCAGTCAAATACGAAGCAGGTAGACAAATATTGGTTCAGCGAAGAGAAAGAGGTAAATTGTTCGGGAGAAAGAAGAGAAAAAATAAAAAAAATCAAAGTTGGAGGCGAAGAAAGATTTCGATGGGATATCCTACCCTTTGACAACATAATCAATTCCCGTTTGGTTTTCAAATGCGCAAATCGCTCGTCTTTTGTCTCGGATTCGTATTTTATTTAACGCTCGATTCACCTTCCTGTAAAATAATATATTTATGAGCGGGATTGATAGGGACGACAAAACACTACGACTTAATCCCTTTTTCAGATTGAAAAGCGATCTTATAATGGTGAAAAGTATCTCTGGCGATTATATAAACTGTATTTGGATCTTATATATCGTTCTCCAGAGATTAAACTTATGGAATTAACTCCTAAACGCATTTTTCCTTAATTTCAATGCTTTTTGGAGTATTAGTGTCGGAAGCAAATAACCAACGTAATACCGAATAAATTACTTATATAATACACTTCTATAGATACGACTATGTTAACTATTAATTTATAAGAAGCAAATTTTAAAATGCGGCTCAGTTTGTTAAATATTAAATACGTAAATATAGTAGTTGTAGCAGAATAAATATTTCCTTAGTGATGTATCCTCAAAAAGGAACATCTGTTTAATACTAAATTTGAAAATATTACGCATTATTGAAAAATTGTACAACACATATCTTATCTTGCAAAGTAATATAACTTTTAAAGCGGCAAGTAAATGTAAGGGAACTTTACTATGTTACGTATGAATGCATATATATTGTTTTGATCGTGAAATGTGATTGTCAGCCAAACCTGTGCATGAACAACAATTGCTTGATTATATAGATAACAATAGATGCTACAAATAACAGATTCGGCCTAAGAATGACTATTGATGATGTATTATTTGCCTTTTTCTTCTTAGAGGAGAAGTTAAACTCTTTGTAGTAGTATGTACTAGTAGAATGTAGACTTGTGTTCATAATTTGATCAGTTCTTAGGTAAATTAAAGAAGAATAAAATAAGTATTTTCCACCGAAAATAGCATCAACTGCAAGGAATATTTACTTTATCTTTAAGATAACGACTGGTTGTCAATTAATTCTGTACAATTCTTCTACAATTTTCATACAAACATAATCATATTCAGCATCCCTGTTGAATTCTCATGAAACGGTACTGGTTTTAAAATAACTCGTAAAAAATAGTCTCTTTTTTAATATCATTTAAAATTCTCTAGAGAAAAACGGGAGTAATACAATTCCAACTATTAAAAAAGTAACCAAGATACAACCGCTGTATTAGAACGGAAACACTAAAACCAGTATTTTTTACGGCATGATTGTATTGCTCTACCCTTCCTTATCTATATTGTATAGGACGCATAGAGGAAGGCATGTGTGTGCCGAACCTTTACACAGAGAGAGCAGACGAACCCTTGAAAACTGTCCGGGATAAAACGCTCCTGAAAATGACCATAACGGGGTCATGTGAGATACGTCTGACACAAGCGTAATGGTCTCCACAAAAAATTCCTAGCTCAGGCTTTCCCACGCCGAAAATGAGACAGGATAAGTATCTAGCGAAGGCGGAGACCGTAGGAGGCCTCGGGACATTTTTATTCCCCTAAGAGAGCGACGTTCTACCTCAAGATATCTGAATTTATGCGTGAGCGTGCGTCTCGAGACGGGCTTGCTTTAAGCTTCAACAACCCCCCCTTCCCGACGTGATTTAAGCGCCTTCACGCGTATTTTCGGAATTTGGAAACACATTCGTTAAATGTGCGTAATGCTGATATAGTGACTGTAAAATCTCGAGATGTATCGCTCAAACAATTCGCAATAACTGGTTTCTTTCCGAAAGCTAAGTTATTCGAAGATTTGCACGTTGTAAAAGTCTCGTAAGTCATATCCTTTTTTTCAGAAAATTAACGTTTGCGAAATTTTGCGATGTTTATTCTTCGTTTCCGTCCATTTTTCTTGATTTATAATATCGTGGCTTAGTCAGATGACGTCCCATGGCAACGATAGGTTAATTATCAACATACGTACGTTACACGTCAATAATAATAAATACGTACTACTGGTAGGTTTTAAGTCATTTATAATCAAAAATGATAATAAACTTCCGTTGCTCATAATTTATCTTGATACTGAAATACGTTCTCTTTCTCTTAAACTTAACAACCTTATTTGACTTCGAATTTTAAATTGTATTATTTCATTGAAAATTAGGACATATATACTATATCGCATCTTAGAGCATTCTTAATATCTCTTGAAACGTTATTTCTGCTTCTATTTAAATATTATCTCATTCCTTACGATATTCCTACCTTTATCAGAACTAGCACGAGTCATTTTCATAATTCTCTATAGGAAGTTCATTTATTACAAGTTTATTTACTTAATTATTTATATTTAATGCTCACGTTAGTAACGCGTGTATGATCCACCATATTCTTCACTACGATTATTTATTTGTTGGATTGTCCGTATTTATTTATAATTAACCCTATATTCTTTTACTATGACTGTGCCTAAATTCGTATGTGTTTCCAATTACATACGTAAAATTCGTAAATTTTTCCGATGGTGTTCATCGTATTCATTTGTATCGTATGTGTGTTTATTTATATCCCTAAGATCGTTAGCAGACACTTGTAGGAACAGGATTAAGAACCCAAAAAGCAACACAAAAGAAATCTTTTCGAAAATCGCGAAAGATAGAAAATAACGACTTAGAACTGGCGTTGTAACATCGTTCAAGATTTCCGTGGCACCAATCAGAACCAGTTACCACCTCCCGCGAACTTCCAAACTTTTTTAACAACATTCAACACACACACACACAATCCCGAAGAATTCGCCTTCAACTCATTTCTCTCTATCACTCGCTTGTTAGTATTCATTCAGTACTCTTTTTGCTGTCGACGAGGTGACTCAGCCGTTATATATAAAGCCAACACATCCCAGACTTTGGAACATGCCCGATTCAGACACGACGCCCACACTTGCAAAAAGCGAGGATAAACGACGAATTTTTTCGTGTTTCCTCTTTAACTGCGAATTGAGCGCGATGTTTTGCCGTCGGGGAATCCCTCCGAGACCTGTACCTCCCTTGAGATGAGACAGATGAGAATCACGCATATTTACGCTATACGGGACGGTCCCTGGGAGCCTGGGAAAGCTTCCAATAGCTATGGTAACGAGAGAGTCGCCATACGATGAGTACGTTTATGCATCATCCTAACGTTATGGGATGATGACGATATGTGGATGTCATCTCGACACATTGTGGGGCGTGTTTAATACTCTTAAAAAGTAGCCCTTTTGTTACGGTTTATTACGGTTACGGTTGATACGGTAATGATGTGAAATAGGGAGCAACGAGGAGGAATTTAAAGGGAAAATTTTCGAAGTGCCTGGGACTCGAACCCAGGACCCCCAACTTCTTTCAATGCTCTAATTAAGAAAGGGTTGATTAATTTTCATAGCGCTGCCAATCAAAGGGTACTTTAACCAATTAAATTAAGTTAAAATGTCTGGTACTCGAACCCAGGACCCCCAATTTTTAAGTGCTGTGTTTAAAAGAAGGTTGATTGATTTTTATATCCTTGACGATCAATAGGTTCATTAATGAATGAAATTAAAAAGGTATTGGATTAATATTCACAAAAGTACGCGATAATTAACTCTCAAAAGAGATTGATGTAAGTCAAAATCAGATCTACTTGTTCCACATTCCTTTTCATTCTTCTCTATAAAATAGCTCTGGCAAACATCTACTTTTTAACAGTAACAATGTAGATCCTAAATCAACAATGGACGCAAAATAGAATTCATAACCCTTTTAGAGGAAAATTTAAGCTAATATTCAAAGTCTAAATACGCCGCAAAAGTTTCATTCAAGGACAGTAGACGAAAAGGTATTCATTGAGAATCGTACGGTATCCAAGCAACCAACTGTTCGACGTATTTAATTTCGATTTAACCGCGTCAATGGTATCCAATTGATTCGTTATGTGCGTTTGTGCTACTCGATCCTTTTGATAAGAGTGCCGAATAGTTATGGACCCTCTCGAGACGCGATCTTCTACTGATTGAAGTGCTTTACATCTCGTCCATCGACCCGGTCGACACACATCTCTTAATTGCGTATTTTAAAGAGGGAGTTCGATCGTAACCACTGGACGAGTCGTCCATTGTGTGTGTGTGTGTTTGTCAAGGGACTTCTGGTGAGGCGATTGAAAATTCACTTTCCCGAAGTAGATATCGGAGTTTCTGGTTTCTGATGGACCATTTACGCGCGGATCCGTCTGAAGGAGACTTACCATTCTACAAATCATTTAGCTCCAATTTCCTTTTCATTGCCTTAATTTGTTCGCCCAATTTTATGAACGTAAGAGGATTACATGAAGGTGAGGGAATTGATTATCGGGATGAACAGAAGTGGGGAAAAGGGACATGACTGGGACTCGAACCCAGGTCCCCTTAAATTTTTATAATTTGCTTGTTTACGTCAGAATATTGTCCAGTTTCAAAGCTGAATGTACGGTAATGAAGCAAAAGACTATTTTGGAATAAACCTAAAATAAAACCAATTACAAACAATCAAAGCAAATTACCAATTAATTATTTCTGGCCCTCAAACTCTTTATGATCTCTGTTGATTTAGCGATTAATATTTTCTTTCTTCACGAAAGAAATCTTTTTATTTCATCATTTTAATCTATTTCTCCCTCTTTTTATTATATTTTATTTTAACTCGCTCTAGAACAAAGATTAAATGAAATACAGAACTCTCAATTCCCAATATGCTCAATAAAGACAGTTTTCAATTCTATTAATAGAAAAGACTCTCAATAGTTTTTAATGTTATTATTCTTTAAGGTATGACCACCGCTTATAATAAATAAAGTATAAAATTGTGTGAATAACTATGAGAATTCTTCAATAACAAACCTTTTTCACAATTACATTACTATCTAATATATTATTACCAATTATATTACTATCTATTATATTATTATCTATCATATTATTAGCTGTTAACCATCCTTCCTCTAGTGATATTCTTCAAAATTCAAACATCTCGCATTGATTTTATTCAAACTCTAGTATAGTAGAAAAGAATTCCATAGATCTATAAATCAATGGAGATTTTCCTAAGAATTTAGGGTAATACAAATAAGAGAGCATTGATCTTAAGGAAGGGATCACTTTGATGGAATCCTTTAAGGGTTCCTCATTGTTTGGGTCTTGTATGAATCGAACCTAACATTAACATAGGATGCTTCAATGGAAAGGGTGGAAGGGTTAAGATAAACAACCGTGGAATTCACTCGATATTCAGTTCACTCGAGAAGTTTTATGAATAATAAGATGTTTAAATAAGGTTCTTACTGTAAGCACCTGTCCTTACCTGTCTGGTGAGTTGGGGAGCTGGGTTCGAGTCCCTGTCATATAGCTATTTTTCACCCTTGTTCAACTTTGTATTTAAGAGTCACGAATGCATGTTTTTTTTAATTCAAGGTACATTATGTCTTACTTTTTAAATATATATACCATTAATCATTCCTTTGATTATACAAATATTAGTAATTTGTAATTATTTTAATTTTATTTAATAAATTATAGTTTTCAGAGATTTCTTGACACAAATGTGTTGAAGGTAATTGGTGAAAGCTATATGTTGAGGCTTAACCTTGTTGAAGGACATCTCAGAGTCTAATGCAAAAATGATACACTTCGTTTACTTTCACACTATTTTTATTTCGCGACCGGTTTCGCGAAATGTCAGATCACCTTATGATCTTAAGATATTTAGCGATGGTGAGGAAGTGTATATCATTTCTGGATTAGACTCCGAAGGTAATTGGGTTCAAGAGATAAAATTTTAATTCAAACCTTCAAAATGGATTAAATTATTGATAATTTTTGTGATCCTTTCTTTTTTGAGCATTTTATATGAAGAATAATAAATATTTCACGAGAGATAAAGAAGAGAAAAGAAGAAATATCTAAGTTTAAGTTTAAAGCATCACTAGACAACAAAGCTTCCAAGGAATTTATATTGATTTGGATAAATAAAAGGCATATCAATTCAACACGAACAGTTGTTGGTATTGAAATACGAAGTTAAACACATGTAAAACATAATGACATAACTGGTACTCGAACCCAGGTATCCCAATGGCTATATAGGTATACCAACAACCATAACTCAATGCCACGTCGATTGCACTTAGTATACGTAAATTTTCTTAAGATTTCGAATAGTTATATAAAATACGAATTCCTATTGGAACTGAATTTTTTTGAGGCTGTATTTATATAAGAGACTACCTTTTAACTGTCTTTTTTGGTGACTTCTTTTCTCTATTTAACTATGGCGTACGTTTGATTAGCGACTACCGTATCTAGAGCATCTTTAAACAGCCCACTTCGCTTTACAATCTTCAACATCTCCAAGCAACAGCGGTCCACAGAACAGGAAATGGCTTTTCCAAGGATCTCGAATTATTTGAACTGGAGCCTTGAATTAATTTCCCACATCTTCTCCGAATCAATACACCGATAGTTTAGAACGGGAAGTCTTAGCGAATTGAATTAGTAGCCCAGTTGCGTGGGTAGAGACACGTTAAAAAGGAAAATATTGAGTTTGTGCTTATGTAAAGAAGGGCTTGATTGAAGGAGGAATCATGGAATGGGGAAGGGATAGGTTTTTTTTGTTTCTTCGGTTGGAAACAAAGGATTCCAATTTTCTAGAGGTTTGGCGATCCAAAAACATGTGGCTGATAAAAGAGTTCGAATTTCGAAGTGTCAGGTCCAAATTCTACAAAAAATGATTTATTCGAGAATTTATGAACTGTATCAAGTTATAAATTAGATCAAATTTGCGGAAGGATTTCAAGATAGTTACAGTATGAGAAAGTTTTGAAGTTTGACGGCCTCGTGCGCTGAATGGTTAGCATGCTAATATTCTATCGCAGAGTTCCCTGGTTCAAATCCCGGCTGTAAACTTTTTCTCTCCTGGTGTGGTTGTTTGTGAACGTCCGTTGATAGGTTTTGAACTGTACTATAACTGTACAGAAAGCTCTTTTTGATATTGATAATAAGTAAAACTAAATAAAAAGGTTGTGAAAATTCTGTGGTTTCTTATAAATTATAACTTTGACAGTGATCCTTAACACTTTTTTTAGATATAACTTTTATAAATATAAATATATATATTTGATATTCTTAATTAAACTTTAGTTTATGTCTTTTGTCTTTTCCTATCTTATTATAGTATATTGTACTGTTTTTTATTTCAACACGTCTAAGAGAGTTTTTTTGACTATGTTTTATATAATAAATAAGAAGAATAATAGTATTAAAGTTCTTATTTCTCAAAATTTTGTACTCAATGTGTAAAAATGTCTTGGAGTTTAATCTTCGACCAAATCCTTGAACGATTAACTTCTGCAAATCATATTAATAGAAACTACCTCTATTGCATTAGTTGAAATTTTAAATCATAGTTAAGGTTGTATATCTAGTTATTCCAAAAACCCGAGCTTTAATTGACACTATTCATGTAATGTGTAAGACAATACAAGGTAGCTGAGCCATTATCAGATATTGATACCATAAAATACACCAATTCGTAACAAAAAATCCGCCTAAACAACATTCCAGTCCAAATAAGGGATATTATACAGCTCCAAATTTCTGAAGGGGAGATAATATGGAAGATGTTTTTGCTCTCCATTTCACCATTATCTCCACGAAACAGCTTTTATTACAGAGCAATCATCATAAGAAATCCGATACCTGATGCTCACTAACGTTGATAAACATTAGAATCTATTCATCAATATTGTTGTATTATAATTTTCTTTCGTATACGAGACTGTCTTTGATCTATTTGTAAGAGAAAACCTATTTCTTTAAAATTAATCGCATGAATAATAGAATAAATATAAATAATCTCCATGGTAACATATTTTATTCGAACTCTAAAGTATACTATTTAATATCACAAGTTTTGTACTATTATTAGTAATGGTATTTAGTAGCTACGTAAAACTTAAAAATGCCTGCCTAATATATCTATATTACGAAAAGTTGAAATACGATAAAAATTTAGGTAAATTCCTTTAATAATAAATAGACATCGTGTTTCTAGGCAACGGAACGTAAATAAGAGAACAGAATGAGCCGTTGTTTTGTTTGGAAAAGAAACGCATTTCTCCAAGGCCGATATTTTACGTTCCGAAGTTTTTCGGATTTCCCGCCACGACGATTCATCAATGGTTTCCAATTTACCTAATTATATCGGAAATATTTATCGCTCCGAAACAAGCCTCCGAAAAATTCCGTTTACTCCGCTTTGACTAGTTTTTCCCTTTGTCTCCGTCGGCACCTTCAAACCTTTCTTTAAAATTTTTTTATTCCTATAACGTCTTATTTCCGATTTTTTTCATCCCGTTGTCCAGCTGAAGGGCAGCTGAGAATCTTACGCAGGAATTTTTTCTTTGGAAAGGGACCAATGGAATCGTGATGTAGGCGCATATCGGAGTTCCTTTTCCATCATTACTCAACTGCCCTTCGCTGTCCACGCTATAAATATCCATTTGCCAGCGAGGCTACCATTAAAGCTTTCGGCAAGAATTTTGGAACCACCAAGAGCTACCGGAACGGAAGGGAGTGGTGGACATTAAGGACGATTAGGAGCGGAATTGCTGTTAATAGCGTCTTAAAAAGTGCGTAACTACGTCATATGTATCATTATTGAAATGTTTAGGATTTTTCGATTGTTAGAAACAGCGTAATCTCTAAGGGTTACGGGAGGATTTCAACTAATGTTTACAGCATTTTGTCTTCGCGTAATGTATTATGATTTCGTATACTGATTGTTAGTACTATTACGAGTATTTTCGTATTTAATTTTCTGCCAGAAGATATTGAAGAACGTATTAAATAGCTTCTAAAAGAGTACATAGAAATAATAATAATAATACGTCTTTATTTATGAAGGGGGATATATTGTCTACAGTGACTACTCTACTCTTTGATCGTAAGTGGAAAAATTACTAGTTAAGGTAATTCAACTTAACATAATCATTTCATGGAACTGGAGTAATAGGTTAAATAGAAAAGGAGAATTTATATATGATTGGGACTCGAACCCAGGTCCCTCTTCTTCCTAAAGAACTTATGGGTCGTCCTTGGTTTATAACGTAGCATTTGGTTTGTAGTATCCCTTCCAAGTGCATTCTTCGATAACTTTTAGTAAAGTATAAGCCGTAATTTACGCTCGGGATCCGTGATGAAAACAACATTTCACCTTTGATATTACGTTAAAAGAAATTTTAATGCTTTCAGCAGAAGTCTGCAAATATTTTTTAAACGTTTAGGGCTGGAAATTATTGTTTATTATTTTAAAAATAAATTAAAGGGGATTATTTTGCATTAGAAGGAGCCAAATAAGGGCTTTTGTGGCCGAGATTTGTACAATTTTTTATTGTTTATATAATTTTACTGGAAAATACAGAAATTTTTTTGTTCTTTTTTATATTATATGACCATTAAAAAGGTTTACGAATATATAAAGGTTTTTTATCTAATCCTAAAGGTCCCCTTGTGAGACGCATGGTAACACAAAGTTTAATTAAATTCGACCTCTGTAGGTGCTTGAAGGTAGTAACGAGCAAAGCGGACCACGAGGCAACAAAAAAGTTTTACAGACTGTGAACCATTGTACAGAAACGAAGTTCTTGGAAGACGTAATTACAAATCGATTCGTTTACGTCCACTGGGTACCTTAAAAAAACGTGAACGACTCGCTACAAGGGAGGACGAACTCTTGGAGTAGAACTTGCACCTCAATACTGGTACAATAACTTCTGTTTCCATGGTTATTGATTTTAAAACAACATATAATGATGCAATATAAATACGTATGTGACGTTGCCATGCAAGTACTATTACATTTATGAATGATAAGAAGAGTCAGACTGTATACTGTTTAGTTCTTCGTTGACCAGGTTCTTGCCCAAGTCGAGTGAATTGGTTGGTATAGTAACAAGATGGTTTCTAAGGACGGACAACACAAACTAAGCCTTCAAACCTTAGTTTAATTAAGCTTTACACGTTCAGATTACAATAATGATAGACTTTTCAAATTAACAAGTTATAAAAGACTATCTCTTTGTACAACAACTTATTATGGACATCTCCTAGATGTGAATTTTATTGAAGTACACCCATATACTTCATTCTTATTGTTACTAGTACATAAATTCACTATAAATAGGTGTGGAACATGGTGGTAGCGAATACAGAGACACATGTACCGAGTGGAACAAAAGTCCATCTGGTACTTGTCCTAGTTGGGAGGCAAACCCTTTGAGAAAACCTCCATACCGTTCCCACCTTTTTCATGCGGAAACGGCATAAAAAAGTACCACTCGCTTTTAGCAGCGTGCGTCTAGAATTCGAGTAAGAACAGGCTACAAGCAAAGCGCTGAGCCGTGTCTTTTCTGGCACTGCAGGGAATGGTTAAATCCCTCTTTCTGCACGTCGTAGTGGGCGTTTGACAAAGAACCTCCTTCGATGGACTTCGACTCGTCCCCCCTTTGGAAAATCCACAATGAAATCTCGCAGCCGCAAATCGCCCCGTAAAAAGGAAAGCCCTGGGCGGAGTGACATCCGCAGAGCCATCTATCAATGGGATCGCGCATTCGAGACACGTATTCTTTAAAGAGCGAGTAACGAATGGGTTTTAGCTTGCGTTTAATTAGGAGCGCACGCCACTCTCTTCAAAAAAAGGAACTACTCCGCAGGGCTATCCGCAAACAAAGGTGGAATATCCGAGAGACGGGATGATGAGCACCCAGATCACGTACTGCACTCGTTTTGTATTTAGGGAGGGCTTTTTTAACGCAATCTTTGGCCAAGGTTTGGGCACTCAAATCACGGATTCATCGGAATCTCAATTTATTAATGGCCCAAGGATCGGAGTTATAGACGAAACTAATTATAAACTGGAATTGAATTTTGTCTCGTTTTATATCGAAACTTCTCGCGGCTACTGTGGCCACGGATGAAACTGAAGTTTGGATCACAGAGATTAATTATTTTCGCGGATATATTTTTTTATAGAGGATAAAATTGGATAGAGTTGATAGCAAGCTACCTTTAGGTGAATAGATATCGTTTTAGGTAAACAAGTGTCATTTCATAAATCATTGATTCGCGTAATTTTACTTTTGAACTCAAATTTGATAAATAAGTATTATCTATTCTATTTATGACTAATCTATTAATTAAATAATCCTGTTAATTTTTATTTATAATGATATATAGAGAGGGTTCAGTTGGCTTTTCTAGTTATTTGATAAATTCATTTGTGGTTTAAGGAAAGGTAAAATACCCAAGTACGGTGAATTAGAGGTGAATTAGGCACTGCTTGGCAAGGGATCTGGGTTAGAGTCCCAGTCTTCTTGTAAATTTTCATTACTTTTAAACTTGGATCCGTGTATAACTATTATAATATCTATACATTGAATTAAAATCACTTCCTGGCATGATGGACTGTTGGTTAAGTAGTGAGGTTAACTGAAGAAATTATATTTTTAAAATTAACTACATTTAACTACATTATAAACTAAATCACCAATAAAATTGTTTCTAGAAACATAAGGAGTGTGAGTCGCAAATTAAGGGTAACTTTGAATACCGATTTCACAACAACAAAATTGTTTTTTCCTCTTTCTTTTTCTTCTAATAATGGAGTCATGGTACAGTACTCATCGGACGTCATGCAAAGTACCCTGAAATTATAAATAATTTCTAGCCATTTAAACGAAAAAATGCCACGTATGGAATCAGGTACATGCAAAATACTGAAAAATTATCTAAAAGCAATTTACCCAGTAAAATTAATAACAATATTGCAAAATAAAACCCGTACAGGTAGATAGGACAGCGGTAAACTAACTGTAAAATAAAACTTAAATTTATTTATGTTTAATATCCATTAAAAGGGAGGTACTTATGGAATATATTACCAAATTTTTCGCCTTTCCCAAAAGGGGAAAACATGCGGTTGACAAATTGTAGGAGAAGAGGCATAAAATGGACTTTATTTTGCGGTTAACAATCGCAAATTACAGATTGTGTACGGCACCAAACTACAACCATGATTTATTGACCATTTAGTCTAAGTCGCTCGAGAATTTATATTTACATAACGCGAAAAGTAGACCGAGTTTTGATGCTACTTTAGCATCCTCTGCGAAATATATTCATTCACATTCATCTCACTTTTACCATAGACTCAGCTATTTCAGAAGACATTTGTATATATCAATAAACGAACAGCTTAAATTCTTAAATTTATGTTATTTATATCTCTTAAAATTAAATGTTTCAAATTTTTCTCCACTATCGAAATGGTAATAAACTGATGTTAGAAACTTAGTTTCACGGAAACATACTATTCCTAAACCCCATACCTGCGACACGGGGTTTTCGATAAAATTGGCATGAGTATGTAGCTTAGACATTACTTATAACAACCTGAAAATCATAGGGGCCAACGCTCCCTAATTTCTTTGTAATTAATGTTTTAAAGTCGTCATTCATAGCCGCTTCATAAAAATACCCCGCAACAAACACTTACATATAAGTAAATGGTGGCTGTGTATTAGCGAGTTCGATTGCTTACCTAAATATCCGTGGCTCAAATCTGATTTATGATTATTTGTTTTCTTCAATTACCTAATTTTTTTGGCAAACATTTAATCAATTTAAATGCATGTTATGGAATACCGTATTGTTATTTTAATCTCATAATATTTTCATCTCATATAATTTTAACGGAAAATATAGAAAATTTTTAGTTTTTTATATTATATCATCATTGAAAGTGTTTACCAATACATAGAATAACGGTCATTACACCGAAATGCAGCTCAATGTATCAACCGACCCATAGGTTTTTTGCGGAGTGAATTAAAAATACACACCATAAGAAATAAAAATACAGTTTTCCATAAGACAGACGTTCACAAATGTTAATTATCGAAAATATATAAATAACATTGCTAATAAAAATAACTTAGTAAATTTCCACAGAAAAATTGTTATATTTGCAACCGGTTTCGTAATATAAAATTACATCCTCAATTTTATATTACGAAACCGGTTGCAAATATAACAATTTTTCTGTGGAAATTTACTAAGTTATTTTTATTACTATGGCATTCCACGAAGTCACGCCTTCTCACATTGATTTCAATAACATTGCTCTTTCAGTTTAAATTTTCATACTTAAACTATCTAATATGAACTTTGATTTTATTTAAGAATCTTAAAAATTATTATCCAAGCAATTGATAAAATCTCAAACATTAAATAAACTAACTGATATAGCAACGGATTTGTTTACAAATAAATTTAATGACTCCATAACTACATATAGATCATGAATAATGCTCACTATTACACCTTATATATACAACTCATCGAATCAGATTTTATCGTAATAAATTATTCTCGATATCTTCACCAAAATCGAAATACTACACTCATTTTCAAATCTATATCCCATTCAGTAACTAAGCAACGCATAGTAATGCACTTAATACCAAAATAAACAAACAGCATTCTGTACCTTTATACGTATATCACATAGGCGATGAGTCGGGCTATCAGTAACGCGTTTAGGCGTGGAACCGTATTAAACCCCGTTTGAATTCAAGGCGACGAGGGTATCGTTAAAAGGGAACCCATTATCGGTCAGAATAAGCACAGGGAATTCCAAAACAAGAGGATATCTTCTTCATGGGCGATATTCCAACTATTTATGGCATCCTTAAGGGACATTAATCGGAGGAACAACACGTCTTTTTTTCGCTGTAATTGGAAAGAATTCCGGGTAACGGAATCCGTGGAATATAAAGCTCGTCTTCTTATAACTGGTCCAGAGTGATTATCAACGGAGTTTCTATCTCTTTCCTTCCGATGCAAGATAAGAGAAATACGTTTCGAATGAATCGCTTGATCAAAAGACCCGACTGTGCGGGTTTACCTTTAAAATGCACGCGTTTTGATGGATTGGGGTTTTCTTACGTAGCAGTGGACCTATAGTCGCCGCTATCTTTGTTCGTGTAAAGGGTTAGATGCGGTTGCTGATTTAGACCTTTTTATAGCGGTAGATACTGAGGAACATAACCTCTAGATAGATTAGGGATGAACTGTTAACAGTTAATGGGCATTTATTTATCGATATATTGTACATTTATAGGACGGTAATCAGTAAAGGAGTGGATGTATGGTAGAGGATGGGACAAAGTGATGTATCATTCAATTTAATTCCAATAATAATTCTGATGATAGTAAGCGTATTTAATGGGATATTTAAAGATGATATGGAGGAAAAGATACCTGGCAAGATTTGTGTATAAATGGATTAAATAAGGACCGCATTGATCATTTCCTTCACATAATTTAATGTGATGGTGAATTAATAAATCGAAGCATTTGCTCGTTTTGATAATGAACGCGAAAATTTTGAAATTTCTGGGATTCGAACTCGGTTCTCCAAAAGAATGAGATCTTGGACGAAAGACTCACAACTATTTGAGCACAACCCAAGCTATTTCCATAGTAACGTAACAATTCAAACAAATTTAATCATTATCCTTAAAAGAAGAGAATCTGATGAAACTATAAAGCCTTACCTAATGCACAAGGTTTCACAATAGCAATAAGATATTAAGGAATCATATCTCTAATTAAACTGTAAAATATTTTCTCAATTGATACTTTTAGAAGAACTTCCTAATCAAAATAAATGAAGAAAACCTTGTCTAAAAGTGCATGCAAATTTCATTCAGGAAGCACATAAAATGAGTTCCATGAAAATTCTGAATCGTATTATCCCAGATTAGAGCAATCCTATTAGTTGCAAATATGAATGAATGAAAAATTCGAAATGTTACGAAGCAGAATTTGAATTAATCACTTCGATTAACCAAAATGTTATCTATATTAAAACTATGGACGATAAACTTCTATGAAATATATCTTGAATGCGTGCTTGAACAGCATCATCTAAAGAAACTGCCGGTCAATGGATGAATGCGTCGTAAAATAAGAATCACATAAACACCATATCCACATGAGTAGCAGAGTTATCTCTCAACGTAATTGCAAACGAAGCGCTCTGAGCAATGTCTCTACCTGTTTCCCTCAGAGATACCTCATCTCGGACCGAGTTTTATAGCTCATGGAAGAGATTTTGACGGACCACTCGGTTTATGCCCATCCTAAACATAGAATCAGTGCTGTCCTCTATAATTATGCTAATAGACTTTGGTGCTAACGATGCAGAAAGCATTCCTTCTGTCTTTTATGACCTGATTTAATTATCTATCCGTAGCTGGGTTTAGGTCAATATTACGCACAAATCTCATCAATAAAGTAAACACGCATGGAAATGAAACGTCACGCAGTGGGCTAGAATCGAAAAAAGGTGGCCAAAAATACGAAATGTTTTTTTTTGAGTGCGGACTTTGAAACTTCGCATGGTATATTTCAAATAAATTGTACATCGACTGTTAAAGTTATTTAGCTTAGTTTCCGCGTATTAAAATATTACAAGGGGTCAAAGTTAACCAAATTTTGAGAAAAAGGGCCGTTTTCGATTTTTCGCAGAATCCTTTTCAATTTCAAACCAACGCTGAACCCAAATGAGCAAAATAATCGGACAAAAACTGTTTTGTTTTAATAAACCTGTTCTTTATGCTTCATAGTATTCAATTTGAATGATCATACTTGGATCTTTGAATATTTTACAAGATAAATGGCGGACCCTTATTTTAGAGGCGATTTTTGCATAAAGCGAGGAAAATAGTTTTGATTTACATCGATATACAACGAGTTACTTATGCCACAGTACTCGTAAAAGTTTTCTGAAGGAGGATCTGAAATAAAATCGTGCGCCTTTGAAAAATAAATCGACTTTTCATACAATCAGATATAATTTTCGCATTTTTGCAAAAAATTCATTTTGTATTTTTGGCAAGCTTTTTTCGATTCTAGCCCGCTGTGCGCCGTGAAGAATGCTGCCAAACATATACATGGGAAATAGAAATTAATTCAAAATACGTAACGACTCTAAATTCAGTTTTAGTAGCATAGAGCATTACACGAATTTCCAACATACTTATTATTTATCATTATAATTATAAATTTTTCCTCGTTTTTTTTAATTTATGTTTATTTGATCATATTCAGCCTATTATCCGTAACATACGTGTACAAGCAGTCAGAAACCCGGGATTCGTTCAGGAATTAGTCTTAAAGAACGAGGAAAAAGTCCGCTAAAGGTGTTATAATAGCAATGTTTTTATAGGTGTATAATTTTTCATATTTTTCATTCAAAATTATCCCTAAATAGACTGATTATCATTGAATTACACAAAATCTCGACGAGGAAATTTCTAACAATTTTTCTAAAAAATTGATTTATTTTTCATTTTTTACACATTTCAAATGATTAACTCATTAAAAATCGTTCCAATGGTTCCTTTTTATTACATTTCTATCTTATTTAAAAAAAACTTAGCTACTTGATTTTTACGTAATAGTGTGACGTAATTACGCGGCAATACGTAAATTCAGAAAGTTTCAATAGGAAGCTATACAGATGTCTCTCTACGTCAGTCAGTGCATAAACGAATACTATTCTAATTCATTAGTCAACAAAGAGCAATTCTAATGTTTATGATGAGCCTAGCTAGGCTGCAAGTACAAACCTACCTAACAATTTCAGTGAAATACCTACTTTTTTATGCAAACGTCTCTGAATTATGATCGAATTCTTGTATCATCACTTTTGACTTAAACAGTGTCCATAACAAAATGTATCCGTGAAACTCTCTGATTATGAATTCTGGACAATCCTTTTTCAGGGTTTGCTTGGCAGACTACTATTTCTCGCGTAGTTACCATCGCAAGGGATATACTGACCTGGGGTCCTCAGTGAAAATGAGTGGTTTAACATGTTAGAAGAGAATGAGCCGATAACTGTGTGGTAGACAAGGATTCCAAATACTGTTGTTCAGTACTACGGACATGACGTATCGACACCCATTCGGACGAAGTTATTTATTACGATTGAACATCTTTTAGAAAGGAATAACACTAATCAGGAAAATGTTCATAAAAGAAATACGTTTGAGCTCGTGCCTAACAGCGATTGCACACACAATGCTTTGCAATGCAGGTTGAACAGTGTGCGAGTTTCCTAAAACTTACATCTATATACTTACCCTGCTAGCCGGTTTTCGGCGTTTGGCAGAGGGTGACTACTTTCCTTGGCGATTATTTTCGCGTATAGTTCGCGGAGCAAATTAATTTTTGCGCGCATCTTCGCTTCGCGGATCTATTTCCCTGATCTTTCGCGCATCTAAATAACACGGAGGTCTCTTACTACATACAACGTCTTCTAAAAATTGAGCTCTCTCTGCATTTATTTAGCAATTAAATTCTTTGTACCGGCATTCTTCATTTCCAACCGGCGTCCTTCAGCTTCAATGTAACGCTCCTTGTTTTAAAATTTTTACAAAACGTATCACCTTTCGTTGGACCTTTTCTACCTCTCGAATCCAGCCCTTACCTGCAGAGTACCAAATGCTGCACGCGTACTAGATAGTAAATGGGATGGAATGATAGGTAATTTACTTATTGAATAATAATACGTTACCAGCTTTTAATCTAATTAACTGTAAAGAAACATGAAAAATCTTATGGCACAACCAATAACAATTCGCACTTTCCGTAAGTACTTTACAATTCAATGAATGAAAACCAATTCGTATTGTACACTTCCGAAACCGCGCACTTTTACGTAATAGTGTGACGTAATTACGCGGCAATACGTATTCTAAAAGTTTGGAACAGGAAGCCATGCAGATGTCTCCCTACGCCAGTCAGTACATAAACGAATTCTATTCTAATTAATTAGTCAACAAAGAGAAATTTTAATGTATATAATGAGCCTAGTTTGGCTGCAAGTACAAACCTACCTGAGAATAATAGTAAAATATATTTTCTCAAAGCATTAACGTCTCTGAAACAAGATTGACACATTGACCAGTTCCGAGATACCGTATAGTACAGCGACCTCTCTGGTATCAACGCTTTGAGCTTTAACAGTGTCCATAACGAGACGTACCCGTGAAGTTCGTAGTTATCATTCTAAGGGGTTCAGCTGTCGGGAATTGCTTGGCAGACTGAAAATTCCCGGATGTTCGATTCAAAGAGGTGTGTCATGGGCCGCACCGACCTGGAATCCTTAGCGAAACAGCGTGGTCTACCCTCTTTTCCGAGGGATAGCGAGAACACTGCGGTACCTTAGAATTCCACAAACTGGTGTCGTGCTTCATGGGCATTGCCATGCATTCAGCAAGGGTTTCGACGCATGTCCGGATGAAACTTTTGTGATGGTTGAACCCCGTAAATATAAGAGTAACATTCATTAGGGAAAGTAAGAAGTAAGTGGCAGTTCTTACTTGACACTGAATATACACACTCAAAACTTAGATCTACACATTTACCCCGCTAGTCGCCTTTCAGCGTTTGGCAGAGGGTGCATGCACCATGATTACTTTCAAGGCGATTATTTTCGCCTATAGTTCGCGGAGCAAATGAATTTTCGCTTCGCGCATCATCAGATCGGCCTAAATAACACGGAGGATGCATAATACGTCCGCATATGTTACGGATGTGGGCACTTTAATTTATTTGTTGGGGTAACTGAAAGATATTTGACGTACTTAGGGATTTCAGAATTTTTTATTTACTAATTATAAGATGTATCAACCATTTGCTTTCAGATTAAATTACAATGTACACTATTTACTAGATTATACTACTTACTAGTATTGTATTACTACGCTTACATACAAGTATTATGTACGGATGGAAAATAATACAAAGATATTTCTGTCTCATTCATCAAAACATGAATTCACAAAGCTTACGACTAAAAGAACACTTTAGAGCCACCTACAAAACTCTTCTGACATCTATTTCAAAGTTTGAAATTTTGAATTTTCCCTCTACATTTTGGATTCATTAAAGTGATCACGAGATGTCACTCGACGTTTATTTGTAAAAAATTCACATATATTACGTTTTAATTCGAATTTATTGAAACATTCCTTCTAATATCACCTCTGTCACGGTTAATTTGGGATGGTTTATCAATTGACCCTTTTCCAAAATTTCAAATGTTTGTTCCGCGTTCAGAATACCTTGAAAAATAACTCGGTACTTCACGTATCCGTAGCCATTGCCTTAGCCTCTCTTGATTTCTCACATTTACGTGTGGATACCTAAGGATATATAATGTTAAAGATGGGGAACCAACTTTCGGGGGGTCATGGAGGAAATGCTGCACCAACTCAGGTCGGTGTACATTTCCCAAACACGACCTCCCATTCCGGAATCGGAAACTACCCCATACCAAAATGACACGAGAAATTAAGACACATGACCTTAAACCATTTATAATTTAAAACACCTGAGGAAGAAAAAAGTCGTCATAATTTAAAAATCGCAAAATCACGAAGTAATGAAAACTAGGAAGAATTTTTTTTTTTAAAAGAACGCGTTCTCTAAAGTAAACGCCCCACCCTCAAACCCCTCTACGAGCCTCCGATTCTACAAGTATTCATACTTCTACTCCAAATATGGTACACTCGATGACTAAAAGGTGAAGGAAAGAGACACCTGCACAACTCATTCTCAAAACACTAAGTATCTATTACACTATTTCTAGCCCTATCCGTTGTGGCGCTGACGCCAACCATTACTATCCCGTACATTTACGAGTACATGCTATTAGTATCCAAACCACGTACTTTTGCTTTTCTGCATCTCTCTTACAGTTCTTATAATAACGTGGTGGGTACTGGAGGGAATAAATCAACAAAACCATATACCATACTTCAAAATTCTTTAATATCATTCAACATACATATATAAATTTATCTATAATAACTATCAATCAATATTTAAAAATCATAATATTCTGGTTTCAAAAACTTTCACCGAATGTGAATTTAATCTCTTCTTCTGCCTGAGGTGCCTACTTCTTTCTGAGGTAGTTCCTTCTTGTCTCTGATGTCTTTTATCCTGCGAAGAAAAAGAAAATATATATATACAATATGATATTCAAATATAATAAATAACAATCCTATTTTGGCAAAAGGCGTTTTTTTTTTTTTTTTTTTTTTTTTGCTCGTCCGTTGCTCTCTACCTCGTTACCTACCTGCTACCTACCCTTCGACCTGAAGACGCCCGCAAGAGATCTCAAACTTTCGTCAAGATGAAGAAAACACATGGCGGTGAAGCCCGAAAAGAATTTACAGTACCCATGTTACCATAGAACGTTCGCAAACATCCGCGATAGGAAAATTTCAAACTCAACCAGGATTTGAACCCAGGTTCGCGTTAACTTCCTTGCTAGAAGTCTAGCATTCTTACCACTCCGCCATCGAGGCCAAATAAATGAGCTGTATCTACCCTGATTACATTCCCCTGCATCACCCTCATACCATAAGATATTTTGTTTATTATTTCTTTGTTTTACAGCATCATAATCTTATTTCGCGACATGACGGAAGAATTCGACAAGAAGAAGCATAATAAAGGAAAATTTTGCTCCTCATGGATAATTATTCTTCTAACACAAAACCAGAAGAGCTGTAGAACATGATAGTTGTATTTTTTCCGCGAATTCAACTACTTTATTGCAGCCATTAGACCATGGGATTATCAATGTCTCGAACCAGAAATAGAGAAAGCTAATATTACATATAGTATATTATTTTAGTATATTATTTATTATTATTTTCACCTTTTAGAACAGTCCATCTTCACTCTGACCTAAAGGTAAACGTGCTAATGCTGTTACACTACGTTGTCCCTTGCCGATAAGAAGTTAAAACAAAAACAGTTAAAAATTAAGTAGGGTACGTAAATCAACGCAATGACTTAAGATACAATAGCGAAAGCAACGATGAAGGGTGGGACGGACCTTCATTGATAATTAGAACAACCAGGTACCTAAGAACATTTCGTTGAAGTTGATGATGGATTGGTGACAGTTGATCAGCATGTAATCCAAGATGAGACAAACTGTTGAAACATTCTAAGCATGGTATGACTCGAAAAACTTGAAGCAAATGCTTTATATAATTCATTTATAGGCAAGGTGACAAAAGAAGCTTTAGAAATAGAGAATATTAGAGAAATTTTGAGAAGTACTAAATCAGGTGTTGGGCTGAATAGGTTGCAATCAATAATGAATTCCTAAATACATTCGTGCATAGCTAAATGTACACATAACTTAATGTTTATTGACAATTGTTTATAATGCTAATAGAATTACTGATTTTGAACCTACTATTTCATGCGACAATTGTTATTAATCGAATTCATACTTATTATAGAAGTAAGTTGATCAACAATCGAGTGATATCATTCTCTTCTTCAACAATGTAAGCGGGATATTTTGGACGTTTACATTTATAACATACCAATGGACGAAACCTTACCATATACATACGAGTGTCACAGTTGTCTCTCAGCAGTGTGATGGTCAGATTCGGCTCTTCTCCGTAAAGGCATCATCCAAATGTGACGTCATATCTCATCTTGGACACTAGACAACGAAGTGTGCGCGCGTGAAAGACGCGATCTGAAAAAGTAAATAAAATCATAAATTATACAAAATAATATAATATAACAACATAAATACTGTTTCCCTAAGAGGAACCTCATCTCTATGGCTGAGTTTGATGGCACACGGAAGAGATTTTGAGTGGCCACTCAGTTTATGCCCAAAACGTAGAATTAGTGATGTCTCCTATAATTATGCTAATAGACTTTGGTGCTAACGATGCAGAAAGCATTCCTTTGCCTTTTATGACCTGATTTAATTATCTATCCGTAGCTGGTTTTAGGTCAATATAATGCACAACTCTCATTAATCAAGTAAACACGCATGGAAACGAAACGTCACGCTGTCGGTGCCTCGGGCTGGGTTCTTTAATACCTCACCACATCTGAAATGAACCGGAAGAATGATGGCACGCCTAGTGTACATACTCCGCCTATCAGTTTACATTGACTATAACGGATAGTGTGTTTTCACTACTAGAATTCGCCCGGCTTTACGTATTGTTGAGTAAACGAAACTCAATTGCTGAAGGTCATTTCGTTAAATGGATGGATATCGATTTAGGACACGGTGCACTATAGTGGATCGTGTAATCTAAAAGTAATTACTTTGTCGAGCAGTTATTGTTATATATGTTTGTTACTTTGGTTGTGCTTCGAAAATCTACAACTTCTTTCGGAGGTTTTTTTACGTATCTTAGAAACATACTTGCAGAAGAAATTTACGACGTAAGTTTAAATATTCAAACATTTATGTAGAATAATAGGGAAAAGATATTAATTTACTAACCTTAAATTTAATAATAATAAACGAATTAATACTACTTCTATACACATTTAATTTTGATTATGATTTATTTTTATATGCTATCATATACATTCGTTTACATTATAGGTTTTGTTGATTATTTATCATCTTACTTTTCTTAAATTTAATTTGGTTAATTTATCATCCTAATTTATTGATTATTTATCAACTATTATTTCTTATTGTTGTTCTTTGTTGCTATTTATTGTTGATCGTCAACAGTAATTGGCTTCGAGGTTGATAATATTATTTCATTAATAAATACGTAAAAACTTATGGCAGTCGACTGAAATTTAAATGTCAGACATATCAAACGAAAAGGTGCAGTAATCAAATGCATAGGAAAGGTTTATGTCAATTAATTAATGCAAACAATCTTTCGAAACATGAGGTTCGCGACAACTCTTTTTCATACGTATGCAAGAATAGTTTCAAACGGTAATCCACGCGTACAAAGGTAGGATTATTATGGAGATGTATGCTGATATAAAGTACGTCGAGCCAACATATAAGAGAACATGTGTATACAAAAAGGGAATTATTTCTCTTTGCCTAGCATTTTATGTATTCGAATAATACCTTCTCGCAGGCGATTTTAAAAACGACTCGCATGAGTTCGCCGTGAGCAACGTTTGAAGTCCATTATGACGAATTGCATGTAACTATCCCTGATCCAGATTCCATTATACCCTTTATGTATTCATTTCAAACATTCTTGTGTACGATGAAAAGGGAAAACTCTCCCGCGAGACACTGCGTGACATGGTTTTTCTTCCCGCACGGAATCTTTCAGGATCACTACGTCAGTCACTTTGTTGGTGTTTAATTCCATTTCGAAATGAACGAAAGAACGGAATTCTAAACACGTCATAAAATATTTAAGGCTTCGTTAAAACTCAAAGCAGAAGAATATGAATCGGGCATTTGCGTGCAGAGATATTTATAAAGGTTTTGTCTTAGTAAAGAAGGCAGAGCAGGAGAATACGTAACACTGAGTCTAGATGTTAGAGTTATAGGAATAACGCAATGGAAATATCGTATAAAATTGTTTTCTATTTTCTACCATATATAGTATATGACATCTTAGCCTATTGTATTCCATCTTGTACGATATATTCTATAGTACATAATATCTTAGCCTATGTTGTATTTCATTATGTAATGCATGGACACAAAAATATACATAACATTGTTGCATGTGTAACATTATTGCATAAATAACATTATTGCATAAATAACATTATTGCATAAATAACATTATTGCATACATAACATTATTGCAGGTTGAAAAGGGTGGGACGGATCTAAAAAAATCAATTGGGACGACGAAATCCATTAGAAATGATAGCTATGGCATTTTTAAAATTAAGACTAGGTTAATAAACAGATATAGCGAAGTATTCGTTTGTTAATAGTTTCTTATTATTGAATAGAAAAAGGTTACCTGAATCACTAAAGGAGAACTCTCCACTATACCATTAATAATACTAGATCCTTTGAAAAGAAATATGTACCAATTCTTTGAGTAGTATTTAATAAGATTTCAGGTAGTGTTAAGTTTTCTTAATTATGATAATATATGCATAACAGTAAATTATAACAAGGTTTTTACCGTTACGTATTTTATGTTACCATCGACAGATTAGTCCAACCGCATCCTATTTAGAAACATAAGTATATCTATATGATAAACTATTTTAGTAGCATTTATATTTGTATAAATGTACCATAAGGTTTCTGCTACACTAGAATCGCGATATTTATAAAATCAGGTCAAAACTTTTTTCCAGTAATTACTTCACTTGTTCCGGACGCCTTATTAACAGAGACTTATAAAGAACTGAAATACTAAGCTAAATTTTCTCATCCCACAGATGATAAATTGGTCCGAAAAGACCTCGAGGCAATAATCAGAGCTCATTGAAGATTCGAGGGTGATAATTCATCGGTGGAAAAACGTCTCAAGGCCATCAAGGTACGCGATTCCGGAGGCCAACAGATGAAAAAAAGCGGCGGCCGATTCGGAAGGCGAGGAAAATGAAAGAGCTGATATGCACAACCGATAATTTGGATGCAAACGATGAAAGAGTTCTGTGAAATTTCACTTAAGCCTTTAAACGCGTAAGATGTTTTTTAATGCCCCCTAATTTGTTCGACAGTTTAATCACAGCCATCGAAATCGTACGTACTTTTTAATCAAGTGAGAGTGATTTTGGATATGGAGCGTTTCTTGTAATCACGTGAACGTGTATGAAATTAGGAGAAATATGCGATCAACTTATCCGATTATGATTGTGCCATTAGATGAATTAAAGTGGTAAGATGACGTATTTTAAACCTTGAGTGGTCTACGTTTACTATAAGATTACTTATTCCTGATATCAGAAGTAACTATAGTGTATATATGTATATATATATATATATATATTATAATCAAGATAGGACGTTTAAAATGTTCGTGAGATTCTTATTCTAGAACGGATATTTATATATAGTCTCTCTATCTAGATAGTATTATTCATAAAAATAGGGTTGCTATTCAGGAAAATTGGAGTATTAACACCCTCTGCCATACCTCATAAGGTGGTTCGTAAGGTATCTACACAGTAACGGTTTAGATAATTCGGAATACGTGTTCCCTACAAACAACCTTTCGTCTTAAGGTAGGGAGTATGTAACACTAAGACAACAATTATATAGTGAAGGTATTAAAATTGATATCATAAATAGTACCTTAATTAACGAGTATTTTTAAAGTCCTATTTATTTCCTTTACCATTTATCTTTCAATTATTATGATGGACACATCAAAATATATTATAATATTTCCATTGGACACGATGTATTGGTTAAAAATATTAGATAAAATAAATCAACGAATAGAACATTAATCAGTAATGCTATACGCTATCATATCTAGAGGAGTTGAGAATTGGAGGATATATATAATACAAGTGGATATATATATGATACAAGTCTCCCTTTCAGATGAAATCAATTCAGATACATAACATATTGAAATCACTCATGGCCTCGGGGGTGAAAGAACGTGTTCTCCTGAGAATCATTAGGGACTCCTTGAATGACTGACCCCCGGCCAACCACCCATCGATAGCGGGCAAAAATCCGTCCCAACGCCCTGACTACCTGCGCACCACTTTGTTCGAGCAGTAATGGCGAGTAGGGCCAAGAATGAGTAGTCTACATTTTTATCTATTTTTTCTATTTCTCCCTGGCTTTTTCGAAGATATATTTTTACTGTTTCAAATGTATTTAGGGGGACTTTAGTAGCATAAGTACTTCTTTCACAATTTAAATCCATGTTCGTAACGAAAAAAGCACGTATACTTTGACGTATATACAGGATGGGTATATACGAGATGGGGATATTATCACTTCTGACGTGAAAAAGCTATCAGTATCCTTTACGAAACCTCGTTTTTTCCACATCGACCAGCACGCTTCTAAACAGGAAGGAAGATGAAAACGACAGAATGAGTGGATGTGAATCTCCTTGGAGATAAATGCATGCAGCAATTTCGTGCGAGTTGGATATCGGTTCTAATGAAGAAGACTTCGAAAAAAGCAATCAGAATGGAGTCGAATTACAGCTCGTTCCACGACGGGATGTGAAATCCATCGCCTGTGCATCATTAAGGAAGTTATTCATCACTTCGGCGGCTACATTTAATTTTCCGTTGGATACAACATCCGCCGGGAGTGGATGTAAATAAGTGCAGGAGAAAAAAACGATAATATAATCTTGGAGGGGAGAATTTCAAGACGTGGATATGAAAGTTTTATAAGGAATGGAGTGAAAGTTAGCGTTTTATTTGGAGAGAATTGTTCTATTGAATGTTTGTTGGAAGAGTTATAATGAGGAGAAATGTAGCACTTTAATTGTTGTTCTATAATACGACCTATTATTATTAATATTATTAATTAATACGACCTATTATTAATATATAATAATAATAATATTATTATACCTATCGTACCTATGATTAAAAGGCAAGTTCGTATTTTTTGTTTCTTAACCCTCTTTTTATCAGTGAATTAGTAATTAATTATATTTTTATTGTTATTAATTAGTACATTAATGCATAATCAACTAGTACGATAATAGGATATATATACTGTATCAGTATAGGAATAGGGGAAGGTTAAATATAAGTGATAAATTGCGAAATGACTTGGACTCGAACCCAGGACCTTACTCATTTTACGGGTATGTATAATAAACAATGCTCCATCACTATACGTCAATTGTAATCTGTTAAATACAAACGTATGTACGAACACAATGCATAAATTATTACGTAAGCTGAATATAGTACACTACTATGTATATAAAATTATGCATCGTCATATATTATTCGATAGGTAAAGAGAAATCGTTCGTAGGTCTTTTAAATCGAATATACTTTCGATATACGTTCCGGAAAGATCGTTCCTTAATTCATTCGTCGTTGGTATCATTGGCAAAGGCAGTATAATTTGGATGATGTCCATAACGGAAGCATCGCGCAGTGTAAATATTCCGCCAATTAATTTTTTTGCGGAAAGGAAGTGGGTCTTTTGCGGGCAAATTTTTATAACTGCTGTAACACGACTATAATACCGTCCGAAAGATGCGTCACTCGTGTTTTTACTCTCGTTTCCTCTCGAAAAGGTGTTTCGTAAATGGAGTTTAAACAAGTCTGAGTGACTCATATCCTTTATTCTGACCCTTTTTTCAGCTCTTCCTGCATACACGTAATAAAATATTTCCCATGCGATGTAAAATATACGTAAATAATTTAATTTATTCTAACTTTAGCTGTTTACTTAAATTTCTGAAAATAAATTCTAAAATAAATGTATTAATTAACGAAAATAAATAAATTTACAATATTTTTGTAGTTTATTTCTTAATTATAAAATTCATGTTCAATTTTCAATGAGTCAGGAATATCAGTGAAAGTTTCTATGAAAGAGGCTAGAGCTATAGATTAGTAATGATTCTTCAAGGATAAAATATTGTGACTACAAAGCTTAATTATTAAAGTTAACAACGTTTGAGAATATAATTTTATCATTTTAATTTTTTATTCAATCTAAATGAAGAAGGCAACAATTAAAAAGGCATTCGATATTATTTTTGGAAACGATGTTGTAAATTAATTAGTTGTTTAATTATTTTGTATTAATTTACACAAAAATTATTTATAAGTCCAATTTTTTACCAATTTATAATGGAACATAATAAAAATATACATGAATTCGAATCACTAACGTAAATAACTATGAATATCCACATGAATGAATGACAATATTAAAATTGGGTTGATTTCTCAGAAATTGCATTTCATTAATAATTATCAACATAAAACATTCATTTCAACAAAAATTTTAATATTAAGCAAAATATTAACACATACTTAATAATAGTAATAAGCCATATAGAATTTAGATTATCTAAGCATTGTACTACTATTTCATTGAATGAAGGACAATTAACTTCCTTATCACACAATTAATATATTTTAGCCCATACGTATATTAAGTGCGATCATATAACTATAATTCACTAATAAATTTTACTCATGCAATCGATTTTGCATTTCAAGTATTAAAATACGTAATTTAAAAGTTCCGCAAAAATTCCTCAAAAACGCTCTTATATATAAGTCCAAAAAGATAGGAAAGGATTCTCAGTCAGTGCGTATCCCGAAACGGGAATTTAATTCTCTCCGTTGACCCTAGAGATGGATTAGAGGATATAAAAGGATCCCGGAGAGTTAGATATGGTGGAAATAATCCGAAAGGTTATTCTAGTCGCGCTCTTCGAAATAAGCCGTAAAATTAGAACGAGGAAAAGCGCGGAAATACAACAATACATTCCAACAATCGTAAACGCAACATAAACAAGGAAATGAGTTAATTAAAAGACTGCGTCACCGATTTAAGTGTTCGTTTTAAAACAATCGACCATTGTGACGTAATTCGTACGGACTGTCACACGCGTAATGTTGGGAATAACTTATCGTGGGATAAATGTTTGTGGCCTGAAGTATTAATTTGGAAATTTGACTCGTAATGGATGATGATTCATATCCATAAACTTCCCAACTGCATTAAGGGATAAATGACATTGTCTCGTCTTGATGTCATTTATCTTCGTGACAATTTAATATGAAAATTCGCAATATTCAGCGGAAATATTTGATATTAAGATTTAAATTTCAAGGTAGGGGACAAAGTTTACTTTGCGTAAAAATTCAAGTGGGAAGGACAAAGCTTAGGAATAATCGTACGTTAAGTATGTCAAAAGTCAGACAGGACTGGGACTCGAATCCAGGTCTCCCAATTTTTTATTTCCATTTACAGGGTGTATATCAACGTTCCGGAAAGATACTTAAAGCAAGATACTACAGTGTTCAATGAGAACTGAGCACGTAAGGGACCTGGGTTCGAGTCCCAGTTCTTTAGCTAAATTTTCAATTCTGTTTAATCTGGTATCCTCGAGGATATTTAGTAGAAATGTTGAATCTTTAATATTTCCATTGTTTCTAAAGAAGGAGATCTTCTGTCACTCCTTAATTAATTCAATACCAAGCAAAATTGAAAAATAAGGACATTACTGGGACTCAAACCCAGGTCCTCTACTTTTCCGGACATGTACGCTACGCCATTAAACTTATTATTAAAACCTTACCAAGTAATTTTTACTCTATTTATGTTGTGTTTTACTAAAATATTAATTTACGGATGACTAAAATAAATTTTGAACAACTTCAAACGTTTCCAAATACCGATTTTATAATCAATCCATCATTGGATGAATAATTTCTCTCTTCCGCCAATCGCAACGTACTTTGACGAGAGTCCAACTTCTCAATTGAGATCGTAAGATTCTGTCTCCCACGCTATATAGAGGGAGAGCCTTCTTATAGAATCGAAGCTTTCTAAAATCGCCACCAAAGAAGATATCCGAGGGAAAGGAATGGCATGCAGATGGCGTGCAGATCTCTTGCACTCTCGAAGGCTTTTTGCGGTCACGAGAAAAAAGTGAATAATGCAACGCGCTCCCACAGCCGAAGCCACTCACACGATCTGCACTTCTGGTTCACGGCAGAGATTTCCGCCTTCCACAACTCTTTTAACTCTCACGTCGCATTACGATGCCCATCTAATCTGCCAAAGAAGGATAGCCGAGGATTTCATTAACGCTCCAAGAGAATTGTCTTCGAGTGCTCATGTCTGCGAAAAGTCAATCTTTCGTCACTGAAATGCATTAGAGTTTTTGGAAGATTATATATAACCTTACGTCATTGTTGCAGACATGTAAGAAAGACGTGTTTTAAAAATCTACTCTGAATGTCATTAAGTAACAATTAATTAAAACAAAAATTGATTCCCAATTAATTAAAACAACAATTGATTCACAATAATTAAAAATTCCGGTACCTTTCATTATTATTTATGTATATTAAATCAACACGTAATTCTAATTATAAACGATACGTTGACACTGTATAAGTATGGGAATAGAGTTAACGTAATTCTATGACCCGATATAAATTGATTACTTTTGTCTCTTAGCAAAATCAAACTCGTCTATGTATACACACGTCTCTGATTTTTCTGCAGTACCTTATATGGAAGAGGAAGTACGAGTTATGAATGAGAGAGTAAACACTGTTAATAGAAAAAATTCCACAAAGACCCATGGCTATATGATTGAAGCGGACTATTTATCAATAATACAGTTATTGTTGTAAATTTACAGATAGAACTGATATCTCATATCGTTCAGTACCTTCTATTACTACTATTGTCATTAAAAATTAGTTAAAAATGGTATTATACACGAGTGGTTACATAATTACGAATATAATTTCGCATTTATAATACGATGATACGGTTATAATACAATAATGAAAGGTCAGTACAGTATTAAGATTATATCACAAACAATTAAAAAATTATAATACAGACTTATATGTATTTAAATTACATTATAACGACTAATAAATTAATAAAACAAATTCTAAAAATTCACACGCAACTGTATAATAATTTATAGACCATTCTCTTCCCTTTACAATACAAGTTTGTTTCAGGGTTCCCAGTTGACCTTCACGGCTACCCTATAGCGGTCCCGGGGACAAGACCCAAACGTATCTAACCCTACTCAGGGAGTTCATTAGCCAATTCCCTACTCAACCTAACCTTTCTATCCTTAACTATCTTTAGATATTGTTCATCAATCAGGTTAATGTATTTTTCGGACCATGAGGCACATATAAAATTCCTATCTTTGCTAATAAACCGGCTATGCTACTTATATTCCGGTACGCATTATGTAAGAATCCTTGTTGTGCCGAGATCTAGTGAACTCGAACCAACGTCTACACTCACACTGCACTGGAAAATCTGTCAAAATGTTTTTTTACGATTTTGAAAGCAATAAAACAACTACTCTTGACTGTCGAAGGATAATGGCTGGTCTGGTGTTGCGTATATGCTACAAGTAAACAATACTGTTAGTTATTGTTCATGAGTTGAATAAAGTCCTATTTATCCAACCATTTTCTCACGCTTTATACTAAACGTTTACCAGAGACAATCTCTCGAAATTTATATTACGACTATGGTAAGTAACAAAGCAACTACAATTGATTGTCGAAGCATAATCTTGGTCTGTTTTTTATATTGGTTACCAGTAAACAATACTTTAAGTGATTGTTGATGAGTTAAATAAAGACCAACCTATGTGACTATTGTTACGCTTTAGCCTTACAATACGATGCGTCTTGTATACGAAAATAGATACGTTAACCGATACTGCGTCTTATAAACCGTAAAGGAAAAATACGTATTAGAGTATAGTAAACGTTTACCAGCGACGATATTCAAAGTGTTCGACGTACGAACTAACTCGCGAGCAATTGCGAAGCGAAATCTTAAACTCAGACGTATCGGGGGATTGTAAAATAATCTCCGATACGGAATCGAAGCTTCGAACGGATTAAGGGAACAGACTCGAGATTAATTCGAGGAAATCAGAGTGCAGGGAGAATCAAACGGAGGGAGAATTTAATTAACATGGGACAGACAACTCTCGTGGGATAGGAAGTCGATCAATTAAGCCTTTCGAGAATGGACACCACCTTCTTCGGGAAAAGACTGACGCCTCGTATTCGCACCACATCCGATTAAAGCCCAACGACGAGCAGATTTGCAGGGGATTAGTTAAAACTGTTTGACGACATCTGCACTGCGATACGCTAACGGTTACCGGATACTGCCGGATCGTAGAACTCGGTTTCAGGGTGTTTATTTCCGAGGGTTAGACTCTTAGAACTGCGTAGAGCTATATATATACGTATAGAGTGCTATACTTATGCACTGTTATATCCATTTACTATGTACATATATACAGTTACTCGCTTTACTTATATGCCATATCCAACTCAATATATATACATATACTCCGATGTGAAAAGGTTATACTACAAGCTAAAATGTGCATACATATTTATGTTCTAATTCACTATTTCATCCATTTACTATGCATATATATTTACATGCCTTACTTATAAGCTATATTTATCTGAATACGTAACATACACTCCGATCCGAAACGCTACTGCTGCAACTTATATTTTGAACATTTATACGTACCAATGTTGCTATAAATTTTTGATTTGAAAAAGACTTTTTTACGAAATATATTAAACGATTTGAAAGTATTTATTCGTGTATTTCGGATACTTTCGATTAATTAATGTTTTCTATAATGACAATTTTTATGTTCTAATCCTATTACGTCATTTATTTGGCTCTGAATTTAATATACTGTGTATTACTTGTAATTGAATTGAAATAGGAATTAAAATGTGTGTTAACGGTATGTTTAACGAAGCAATTTTGCATACTAGGGACGATGTATAAGGAAAACTATGCTAACGACAAATTTAGAAGGTAATCTACTAAATTTAATGATACTTCTAGGACCTTGGAGTAATTTATAAGTGGTATTCATTCATTCAGTTGGCCTTACATAAAATAGAACTTATTAAAATTATTAATAATAAAGTGTCTATTGCGTTTAATTGAAAATAAATAGTCCCATTTTCTACTTAATCCTTAATTGTGAATTCATGATCAATTTCATTCTGAAGATATTCACATTTTCGTATTAAATTTTGAACATTTAATTGGCGCGATAATTTTACGTCAGCAGTCTGGAGAACTAATTTTAGCCCATCAAGTTCCAGTTATTGAAAAATAAACAAAATTTTAACCGAAGATTAAACCTTAAGCTTAAGCTAATTCGTTAACTGTAATCAAAATTGCAAAGCAGGATGAAATTTACCTTTATAAGCGTTTAAACAAAGACTCTGTTGAGGAAATTTCTAATTAATTGCAAAAACATTGACTTATAAGCGTAGAAAATAACTTAATATGCTTTTTATTGGATTAATAAAAACTTTAATCGTTGCTATAGTGCACCACGAAACAAATTCACTTTATTGTTCAATATAATAATCTAAATTATACTTTTATTTTTTACGCTACGATCTCAGAATAGTTTAGTTCTTGATAATGAAGCAAATTTAATTATAAACAATGATAACATTAATGTCCATTAAAAATTTCTTTTTACAAATCTGTGTCAATTTTCTTTCGCTTGAGAATATGCTATATGTACAGCAAGGACCATAAATTCGCATCGGTCGCCATGGACTACGACAGTAAACATCGTACGTATGCATCCCGTTAATCGACGCAATGCGTAAGAGACCGATATGAACCTGACCGCAGTTCTCTGATACGAGCGGAATTTTCTTCGAATGCACTCTCGGATGAATTTTCGGTTTGCACAAACCGGCAGCGGTAATAAATAAGATCGCAATGACATCTGTGGGCAGGAGTACGCATCGAAAATGAGCCCAAGATTTGGTTGCAATCGGCAGCCTATGATGTGTCCAATAACCGAATTACGCCTTTCCATCATTACCCCATAAATAATGAATTCCTCCCGCGGAGGGATGATTAAGGCTGCTTATTTATTATGTTCCGATGTTGCTGGGAGACCGTTTGATTCCCGAGTTGATTGCATGCGAATCCGCGGGGAAAATGGTCCGTCCGATGAAGAATGGTCGAAAGTAGAAATTAAAGGGGGAAATCTGAGTGAAGGTGATCGTGAATAGGAACTGATATCGGAACATTTTATTTGGAACTATTCTGAGATAGTTTAATGAGTATTGGTTAATGTATGAATGATTAAAAGAGTGTGTTATAATTAATGAAATTATGTTACGTTCAGATTGAACCTGGATTTCTTTGTATGGTAAAATAATTGAATTATTTCCTAAGTTACGTGTTCCGAATAGGGATGTACGATAAATTACGAATGAAATGCACTATTCTCTAAAGCACTAATCCTTGGTATGTTTAATTTACAATTCATATATATTCTTCATTAAATATTATTTTAATTTTAGAAAGATTAAACGAATAAACTGTGAATAAGTACTTCGTTCTCCAACTTGTTTAGTGGAGCAACTGTAAATACTTTACCCGTTCAAACTAAATCTCTTTATTTTTACTCGAAAAATTCCATTAAAATAAGGACCTAACTTATCTTTTGGCAGGCATAGTATTCTGCGAAAGTTAACCCAAAAAAAATGCTCACCAATATTTTAATCACAAAAAGATTTACAGTTATCTTTATGGAGATAATATTACATTAACTTTGTCACTTTTGAGAATTCATACATTTCATACATTTAAATCTATTCAGTGGGAATAAATAGACATTGTTTCAAATATATATTCTTTAAGAGTGAGAAATTTACGAAAATCAATATCGAGTACTACATAAATATTTACTTTAATTCTCAATAAAAGATTTTGCTACAATTTAGGGATATTCATCGATATATCGAATTTTCTATCGATAAATAATATCGAAAAAGATTAAAATACGTACTTTATATCAAGAATTACATTATTGTTCATAATTTATCGATTCATTCATCATTCATCGATTAAAAAGTGAGTTACTTTTTAGCGATATATATCGATGTATCGAATTTGTCATCGATAGATGGTAAAAAATTAAAAATTCTTCGTCTTCTTTTGATAAAATATAGGGAAGCATTTAAATCATCGAGTTACGTAATGAGAAATATTGATTTCGAGCCTCCATATATATATTTCACGATTATGTTAATTTTTCATCGAGATTCATTGTAATTCCATGGAATTTAAACGCCTATGGTAGATTTAATACGATCGGCTGCTGATATATACGAAATAAAACACAAAATACTTCGTCACATGAATGTTTCATTATCTTCATATTCGCATGAAATCGAGCTTCGCCGAATTATTTTTTCTCGCAAAATGAAAATTCCAATTTTTAAAATTCACTTTTACCAGAAACATTAAAAAACTTTCCGTTAAAGAGATGTATCACATTGAGAGGTGGCGTAAAAATATTTAATCGAAAAAATTCGTTAAATAATGAACAACATTCTAATTAATATTTATGAAACTTCATCAGTGGCAGCTTAAAAAAATTATTTAATGACTGTTTCGATCAGAAGAAAAGAAAACAATTCCAACATTATGGAGATAATTGTTTTTATTGCATAAATTATGAACTTGTTTGTTTCCAGGTTACGACTTTGTCAGGGTCAACTAATGCTATAATCAAATACGTACATACGTGCTAGTTGTGCGTAATACATAACCATACTAATATGGGCGTATATATTGATATACCGATGGTTAGACATTCATATATTTATATTATGCATATAATACATATGTATTTCATCGTCAGCTTTTCTTATCCTTCGCAGGAAGTTGGTCTCCTCAATATTATACGTTATATTACTCAATTATGAACATCTCTATACCAAGTTATCCCTAATTACTTTATGATTTCTATCTTTCATCCATTCTTTAGTCATATCCTCAGTCTCTTAAGATGCCTTAGAGTCCAACTCTATACCTTTTATGACCAAATATTGTCTTTTCTTTTCGTAAAATTTGCCCATCGTCATTATTGCTTTTTCACGACATTATTTTCAGTATTATTTTCTCTCCATTTTTCATTAGAACATACTTTCTAATACGTATCCTCCGTGGAAGCCTACCAAGAGCAATCAAGATCAATTATAAGCTCTTGGAATTTTTCAAAGTAATATTTAATAGTCTATCTGTATATCTGGAGGAAGGAACTTTTTCATGTCTCAGTTGTCTGCTGGTTCAATTAAAATCAGCTCTTATTCTTAAAGTATACGTATTTGATAACGTCACGCGTTTTTATATGGTTTATTTCATATCAGTGCCTAGTAAAGACCATAGCGTCCTGTATTTTTCCTTCGATTTAATTGGATGTTTGAAAAGATAAAACATTGTAAATAAAACAAAACATTGCCATAGCAACTTCGTAGCAACACCATAAAACAAAGTAAACATACAGCCGGTGAGGAAAACTTCGTTTTCATAGGTATTCAAGCAAATAACTATTAACTTTCAAACTAGCCAATTCTTCTAGACGTAAAGCGTAGTATTTAGTTTTGTTTACTTAGATTTAGTGTGGAAATTGAAGAAAATGATGCCTCTAAGTATTTTCATACTTCATTTTTTCTTTGATTTCCCAATACATCACGATTCATGCTTGAATCGGCATTGCAAGTTGATTCGTCACCGTAGTGACGATTGTAGTTCGTAGATAAACAACTCAACATTCCATTTCTCTCATTCACAATTCAGGGTTAACCTTTCGACTCATCAACTCGTTATTCTACGCTTTAAAAAGTAAAACTTTATTGATGAAAGTAGTAATGTCGAAATGAAAGGAAACCTCGTCTTCGATTGGTTGAAAAATGCCCTTTGTTGCGTAGAAAAGAGGAATGGTTAGTCCCACAGAAAGGACAGCGTTATTTAGAAGCGAAAAACGACGATTAAAAGTAAAGCCTCAAAGTCCCTCGCTAAATATTCTCTTTATTCATTTGCCACAACATACGGTGCTTCCACCTGGCGGAGGCTGCCGCATTTATAAACATTTGAAGCGGGCAAAGCGGTCTCTTGTTCCGCCAAGCGTGAGATATGAAAAGGACTTTGAATAATGGAGGAGGTCCGAAGGAAGAATGCATGTGACTACAAATGGGCGGCCAAATATTGCGGGTGAAAATTAACGGTCGCCCGAGAAATCATCCTCCCTTTTTTTGCTGTAACCCACTTCGCGTAATTTGTGTACACGCGTAAATAAATTAGATTTAACGTATATTCCAACGCTCGATTGAATGAAAAGGAGCAGTTAGGGCAATATGAAACAAGAATAACGCGACAAGATGCAACGTATTCACCAAGAGTACGTTTTGGGTCCACATTAGTTCATTTGGATTCTTAGAGATGTTGATTTGATGGAGTTAGCGGTTCTCCATTGCTGTAAAGTGGCGATATGAACCCTCGTAACTATGGATATTTATTGATGTTTACCTGTCTGTTTTATTTACAACGTTCTATTTCGTACACTCATTGTTAGTTAGTTGCTACGTAGATTTCGCTGGTCTAGTACATCGAAACATGCCGTATACGTATGTTTACTTTTTATTGGTAGAATTGTCATAAATTTACGAGTATATACACATAATTATATATACACAACATTATAATATAATTTCTTTTATAAATAGTAAATCAATAGTAAATCTACGAATAGGTATATCTATTAAAACTATAAAATATCTACTATTAAATTAAATAATTTATATTGTATTTTATATACATATTTTTTACGAAGCAATATGCTTTTACCTTTTATTGGTAGACCTATAACATGTAAATTTTTGCCTATGCATTTATATTTCACGGTATTAGCAATTTCCCCTTTTTGTATTTCGCTTTCAAAAATAATTACATTCGCATCAATTGCTTTTTGGGGAGTTAATGAAAATTTATGAGCTATTCGATATAAAAATAAAATGAACTAAAAATACACCTTTGCCAATTTTATCGCGTAAAATAAATAGTTGCAGTAACATACCGCAAGTTTCGATTTTGTGAACAGCAGCGTTAATAGATGTAATTACAATTCAGTACATAAAAAGTATTAAAAAAAACACGCGTTTTAAGTTTATTCCTATTTCAATAACCCCAAAACGTGCCAAATTCATCACCGCCAGTGACGCGTAATAACAGGAAAAACCTTTCTAAATTAACTTTTTCGTTCCGTACATAATATTCCACTCCCTTTTTTATTTACAAAGGCGATCTCGTTATTTCGTAAATATGTTTTTTTTTATTACGTAGCAGATTTCATTACCGCACGAAAATCTCCACGGCAGCGATTGAGTCGCATTGCCATAGCAACGCAAACAAACGTCAAAAAAATCATATATATATTCCCTTGTTTGAAAACATCTCCCCGTATTTAGAGAACGAACATTCCCGCAAAACGCCCCCTCCCTCGATTTTTGCCAACTTTCGCGAACTTTCGGAACGGCTTCCGCACGATTTATAATAATTTTCGTGTCAAAGTTCTGCGACCGATTCTAAAACGGCATTCATTTGCATAATCACGGCAGAGCACGCGGCAGTTGGCATCAAATGGGAAAATGACGTCGTGAGTTATACGCGGAATTGTATGAGGAAAATTAAGGACGCATTTTTATGAGAGAATTAAAAAAAATTAAGCGGAGAATGTTTGCGTTGAGTATATTATGTACCTACGCCTCGTGTGTAATAACTTGGGGATATGAATCCTATTTTTAATAGCGTTTAAGTAAATTAAATGGTAGGAAAATTAACCCAGGCTATCATAGTGAAATTTTAGAGATGTTTAAACTTTAATATCGTAAACTACGTAACTCGCCACTCGTAGAATAATATCTTCTATTTTAACAGCTTAAGTAATTACTCGGAACGTTTCGTAAATTTTATCACTTACCTTCAGAGTACATCATTTAAAAAAATAATACGTACTTCGTCTGAAAACTATTATATTTTAAGCCTTATATTTTTTTTCTACGCTACGTCTGAATTTTTTCTATATTATATAACAATATCGATCGAATGTAAACCAAAAAGATTATTGGCAGGATATGAGATTTTAGTCATTTAAAATTCGATTCAAAATTGCCGAGTTGTATTTTGGATACTTTCGCGCAGCCAAACCGATTAATTCGACTTAAATTAATCCGGCTAATTCGGTTGAATAAAACAAAATTCACACGGTTGAAGGAGCAGAATTCAGCAATTCAAACCTCCCCTCGTAGGGAGATACTTTCTCTCGTTGTGATGGGATTAAAGTATATAATAATATTCATTATATACATATACACACATTGATACATATACTAGCCGTTTCTTAACCCATTGTCACTTGTATATCGTTACTTATACCGAATGAACGAATTCTTAGCATAACTCGCTTTTGTATCCTTATTCTAAAATCTATATTTCTCATATTACGGTCATTAAAGTATCACCTAAGGAAGCAGTGGATTTGTATTATATCAATATAAGAATACCTTGAAATTCACGTATTAAAGCAATAATGGGAACTAAATTTTATAAATACGACAATTAGAAAATTAAAAATTGATGACAAAGGAAACAAAAATATCGTATACGACCACGCTAATAATCACCAATCAATTAACAATGGTTTAAGGCAACAAAGTATTTCATCGACTAAGTATCAATTTCCCACTCCTAAGCGCGAAATGTGAGTAAACAACACTATTCAACATAGGTGGCCTCTGGCGGTATCTGACGGAAACTATACCTGACAATGTTTCAAATATACTAATGCCATCGTATTATACTCACAGGTACATCCTTGTGTATAGGTACAATGTCATATTTTGATTACCTACCAAATAAGATAATTACATTAACTTTAAATCCACAATACTTGTAGTTGCTGGAAGGTTATCGATAACATTGATGAGACAAGACAAATAATATTCCTTGTATTCCGTTGACGAGGGTGCTATTTATATAATGATCCGAACCGCTTTTCAAAATATTTTCAATCCAGTCGGATTTGCATGTTTTGATAAAGCGCTAATTCCGTGGGCAGCTATCGCTTCCGTGCATTTGCAATTCACGATTTCCGAACAATATCATTCACTCAAGAGAAATAAATGTTTTCTCATTTTTTCGCTTAAACTTCACGAAAAAAATTTTATTTTCGTTGCATCATCCGAGCAAGCGTTCGTTGAATGAATTGAATAACGAATATCGAAGTAAATTTTTTCGTAAATAAAAGAAAATGAAGAGTAAGTCGTCTACAGATAACAATTTTTAAGAATTCAAATTCACAATTTACTTTCGTTGGTCAACTGGGTTACTTAATCAAGAAAGCAATTTTAAATTGAGTCTAACAATACTTCTTTTGCTCTTGGCTCTTTATAGAATTTTCTCCTATTGGTTAGACGCAATCCCATACAAAACTCACTATCCAATATGATAAATTGTGCACAAATATTGAAAGATGAAAGATTTAAGCATTGAATCAATTTGTTATAAAAATTTAGAATAATCTCTTTAACACAAAGTTTTTCGTAGTTATGCAACCCTTTTATACGAGCAGTATTGTATTGAACAACGCGAATATAATTATAGAAATTAGTACATACTGAAACTGATTCTGTAATACATTACTTCCTCGGAAAATACGTAAAAATAATCGAGAAAGCAAGTCATTGATACGCACCCCCCTGCCATACGCCAAAAGATATATGGCAATGTAAGATATAGATGATTCTATTTAATATTATATGCAAAAGTAGTAACCAAAGAAAGTATTTAACCGAGAGGAATTACAATAAAGAATACAAGAAGAAGATTCTATCAAAGAGAGGAAATTCAATAAAGAATACAAGAAGAAGATTCTATCAAAGCCATATAAAGATACGACACTTAATTACTGAACATACAGATCACTAAACAATGCGTTTATACAGTACTATTCATTAGTACGCTTATCATGCCTGAATGTGAAAGTTAACCTACTGGAACGAGGTTTCCATGAGGACGTTTTTCGAGGAATCTCAGATTTAAAGAACGCCAAAGTCAATGTTAGTGTCGAGATATTTCTAAAGATTTACCTTCCACAGAAGTGTATCCACTTTAAAGGGAAAGTAACTCAGAGAGCGTTATATTCCAGGAATTGGAGCATATTCAAGGCTTACAAAGAGACCTTTAAGGGTTGCGTCAAACTGAACTCAATAATACCGAAAAAAATAGAAATTCGCCTCTAAAGGTAATAGAACGTACGGGAATACTATTGTGGTCGTATTTGTGTGGAATGAGAACGATGTATTGAGGTTTAAAGCTGAGTAAAACCATGATTCTTTCATACTTTAATTACTCGAGAACTATTGGGCGTTGGTCGGAAAGATTTTAGGGTTGTAAACATAAATTAGTAAAGATACTATCGTAAAAGTATTAGCAACATCTGTTCAAAAAAACCCTACTATATAGACCCATTGTTAGGACGATGAACTTCGTGTATAACGAACGTCAAACCTATTATTAAAAGTCGTAGTAAGTACGTACGCCGTTAGGGGGGAAAAAGTCCGATTTATAACGCGCATAAGTTCGGTAGGTCACGAAAATCGTAGATAAATTCGATGTTTGGAGACAAAAGAGAAAAGAATGCAAGGAGTCCGTTTTGGGGGCGTCAGCGGACCAGGTGTCGGGTCATGTGACCATAGTCTGGGAGCCATTATGGAAAATTCACGCCTCTGCACCGCGTCGAGATAGAAGCTCTCACTGCACGGAAGATGTGCTCGCTCCAAAACACTATATGCGCGCCGATTGTGTAACCGCCATAGACGTTCGAAGGGCTGCAAGTGTGAATGACGTAACAAACTGAGTATGGCGTACTCTTACGTATAAAACGTAAAGTGCAGTAAATGCATCCATTATTCTATCTTTATAAACGTACGAGAACATAAATACGTAAATTTAAATAATTTTTTGGCAATGATGATTATTATTGTTTAATAAATACGTACGTATGACCCCAATTGTATGTGTTATTATAAATTACTTAATTATAGAAAACGTAACATATAAAAACATAAAATATAAATACGACATGAATAAGCAAATATAAGTATAAATGAAATTAAAATTCTACTTTAAGTATATATAGATTAAAATCCCCCTTATGTGGCTACATAAACCCCTAATATATTTTTATTAATATTAGAATAATTAATATTAGTGTTGATTAAGTTAAAGTGAACAATTCCTACATCCAAAATAAAGAGCAGGACGATTGGAAAAACCTTGCAAATCAAGGATGTCAAATAGATAATTAACTTCGTAAAAATACTCCCACATATAAATTACAAGAGAGATGAGAAATATAACTAATATACTAAAATATACTAAAGCATATTGTTTAGATAAGTTAAGCACATAAAATTTTGATCATAAATGGAAATACATGTAAACATATACATTTACTTGTAATGGAGAACAGAAAATCTCAATTAAAAGTTGAAATTTAAAGAGAAGGAATAGACAGTAACATTAATAATGAAGCCAGAGGCTGTCTATGTTTGCTTTTTACAAACATTATGCTCTAAACATAGGAGTCCTAGTTATTGTCATAAAGCTTTAAATATAGTAAATGGGTTGGTTAACTTTATTGTGAACGCATGAAGGGTAAGCATGGATGATATTCGACAATTATATAGTACTTTAATCGTCAGTTGCCACAAGTTGTACGAAACTGTTTGCTTTCGAACGATTAAATTTAATTTAAACTCTACGTTCATATTTTAATGTTTGTCGATGTTCATTCGCTCAAACACCCAATGCGCTTAGAATTATAGAATAAATAGCTCATTCCTGCTCATAAAATTCTAACGCGTAATTCATTTAACCACGTATATCATTTGCATGAAGTATTTCGGAGACATATAATGAATTCTATTACCTATATTTATTATTTGAAAAAATCTTATTTACTCTGAACGAGAAGAGAGAATATTATTTTATTTCACTCTCCTACTTCTGGTTACGTAAAATGGAAGTTAAAGCGTTACCGAGTAAAATTAAACCTACTAATTTTCTAAATAATCATACGTATCTTGCAACGCAATTGTATCTGAACCTATGTAATTACCTTTCGAATCCAGTCACAAATAATTTTTTTAATAATTAACACATGAGACAAACGAAAAATAATCAATATATATATTTCATATATATTTCGCATGATAGTTCTAAGGCATAAAAAAATTTTGTAATGTTTATCGTTTAATGTATCGTTTACCTTCTCTATTAGGATGTATCTCATACATTCAATATAATATTTCTTTCTATTATCATTTGAGTGAAGATTTTATTTCATTCCTGAAATTATTAGGACATATCTTAGATAATAGAGTATATGAAGCTCTAAGAGACGTAAAAATATTAGAGCGATACATTTTTTTTCTTATTTTCAAAGTTTATGAGGAAATGTGCTGCGATTACGTGAAATTTGACGTATGAAAAAATGCAAATTTAAAAAAGTCTTTACACAAGTTTACTCTTCATTATTTATTGCAGTATCGGGTCAAATCTATTATTTATTAATTACGAACACACATAAAACGAAGCTTAGAAGTCATAAGAGTGGCTAATTACCCAAACCCTACAACCATGGCAACGTAATAAAAAATATCAGAGACATATTTCTTTTGAAGTAAAAAAAATATGTGTAAATTATGGGTCTAAATATGTGCATACATGCGAGAAAAAAATAATATAGAGATTCGTGGGGGAAGCTGTGCTCCCACTCAATTTTTGGGGGTAGCATCCGTTGGAAGGGGAGAAGTAATTGAGGGGTGAGAATTCATCCCGTAGCATCCCCTTTGAAGATCACAGAACATCTCATAATACTGAGTTTCAATCATGGTCTCGTCTGCACCTCATTTTTACGCATTTCGAATCAAAATCAGGGCTGCGAACCAGTCTTCCGGAAACGGGACTGTGTGCAGATTACGTTTTCGTAAACTTTCCTTTGTTACTTACATTACTTTTATCTGACCATACGCATGCACTATATTAGCTGCTAAATAAACAATCGATTAACGTAAAAGATAATGGAATAGATAATGATCGTATTTCCTCAAAGAAGAAGATTAAATAAGAAGAAAGGGATAAACAGATAAAAATCGATAACAAAAAGTGCTATAACAATAACAGATTATGAACAATACAATCATTTAACAGCATCTACAAACATTTTGAAGTAGCTGTAACTCTGATACACAAAATCACTTACATGACTGATTGAACGCTTATGAAATTTCTGGTGATTAAATTAGGATTTACATTATGGTTTACAGAGCAAATTGAAGTGCAGTAAAATATCAGAACATATTAGCAAATTCACTTTATATGACAGGTACTTGGGCCTGGAATATCAGGTTGAACAGAATTGAAAATTTCCCATATGACTGGGACTCGAACCCAGGTTCCTCTAGGTTCCGTGGATCTAGCTAACCACTGCACCACGATTCCGTGCTAATTCTGTTTTATTTAAATCAATGCGCATAAAATATACTATACTTGTACAGTAATTAGTACATTTATACCATTATAGCAAAACAAAACTGTTAATGGATCTTTTCTATTTAATATGGATATATTATTTTACTCTAATTCTACTTTGTGAGGTCACTTTTTTAGTATCAGTCATGTCGCTTTCACTGCAGTTTAAACTAGACATTATCCTTGCAATATTCTTAAATACGTAAGTATGATGGTGAAACAAAATCTTTTAGACAATAGGTTTGTTTGTCTTTTCGCATTTTCTTATCAGTACCCACTAAATCATCCTCAGAGGACATACCTCAACTCCAATTTATTCCACATACATAAGGTCTGCTTGTACCTCTTCACTCGACATTGTTTCTCATTAAACCCCCATTGCTTTGCCCTAATGGACAGATTGGGTTCACGGTTAACCCGTCTCCCTTACGACAAGAATATATCGCACTCGATCCATAACAATTACGATACATCGATAATAGCGCCACTTGCGTTGGTAAGAATATAACTCGGAGAAGGTTAAGCGATTAATTTGATACATTCGATATATTTGATATACTCGATAAATGCGATATATTCAACAAATGCGATGTATACGATAAATACGTTGTATTCGATTAATGCGATATATTCGATAGGTTCGATAAATGCTATATATATGCGATATCGATAGATTTCGAAGCGATATCTATCATTCAAATGGTCGTCCTTTCAAAAGGGAAGTCCATGCATTCATCGCAGTTCACGAATCGTTTACGGAGACAACGATCGACGGTTGCGCATTGCGTTTTTCTTCTGTCCGAATTAATGAAGGCGAAAGGCTAATTGAGAGTGAAGCAACGCTTTCGTCTCTTCATTTCCTGACAAACGGACGCATTATCAACTGGAGCTCTTTTTATGCGTCGTCCCTTCGGAAGAGGCCATATAGATAGACGCATCAATTTCCCCAGCATTAGATGGGTTTCCTCGACGATCCTCGTAACCAAGGAAACCCTCGGGAGGCTGTTTTCGGTCCAAAATCCATACGCCAACTAAAGGACGCTAACAAACACGTGATTTTTATTCTGACCAATCCCACGAAAGCGTTCTGTTAAATTCTACGAATTTTCTACTTTCATTTGTTTATTATTATGTAATTTACGTTGCTATATGGTCGTAAATGTTATGGATACATGGGTGGGTGTGCTTATGGTCAATGGTAAGGTCAATAATAATAGCTTATACGTCAATAAATCTGCACTGAATGCAATAAATGTAAAGATACAGTGAAGAAGACCGAAAGATGGTACAAAGATATATTTAACATTTACAAGCAAATAGTACTATTCCTAGATATTTTATCAAATCTAAATTACCGATTCTATTTGGGTTTTAACGATTTATATCTTTAACTATGCGTATAGAAAATAGCATCCATATTGTGAGATTAAAATGTAGTGACACTTATCCATAGATCTAGTTGAAATCCATAAATTGTGGGTGAACATACAGCTGAATTACAAAAATTGTACTGAGCTATACCATAAGTTCGCAAGACAAAGTGTGAAGTTCGGAACGATTAGATCAATTCGCCCATAATTTAAGAGAAATCAAAAGATATTAAATAAATTATGCATAAAAATAGAAGAATGTAATGGTAAAACTACGCGCATTACTCTAAGGATTGTTAGATTCAATATCATCACAGGAAATTTTTTATAGCATCGCCTTTGACTGACGACGAATGAAAACACTTTCCAAACTAATAATTGAATAAAGACGTTATTAACCAGTTCATTTTATCGTATTGTTGTGATTTAAATATTAAGCAAGAGGTAGTAAATTAATTTCGAAAGGAAATTGTTGTTTAAAAGTCTTCTAGCTTAGTAAACAAAATTCTTCAACATTGTAACACACTTCATCTATCCTTCAGTAACGTAATATAATTAGATTTATACAACTATTAATTGATTGAATTGACGTATCGTAAATTTATATTTGAAACACATAGAGTTATTTAATCGTGAATTAGGTCATTTCCTAGTTTGTTTTTATTGCTTCCTTTTGTATTCTAATGTTTATTTCCATTTTGATTCTGTGATTTCCGGGTCCCACCCCTTCTCCACCGGTGTTTCCCCGCAAAGTGGGTTTCTCCTTTTCAACCTCAGTTGCAAAGATTTTTTCCCACACTCCAATTTTTCTCGAATTTATTTATTTTGTAATGAAAGACAAGGAGGAGGAACCACATTACATTGCTTGAGGGGATCACGAACATAAGTTTAAGCTTGGGAAATAACGAACTGATATCGCGAAGTATTCTTTTAAAAATATAGTAGTATGAGATTGGAATATGTTAGCTGAAGAGGGCTCCAAATTCAACCGAAAAAGCAGAAAAGAACCCAGGAAAATACAATTTAATTTACTACAAAATAATGCAGGACTGTTGTAATAGTGCAATGCATCTTTTGTATAGAATAACGCTGCTACTGGGCATTGTTAATTGCGTCAGTAGACGTAAATAAAGCTTGTATTCGTTGCTAGGGAAGCTGTGCTTGTAAATAAATATTGGCGTGGTTAAGGATAGAAAGATAAACATTGAAGTCTACATTGTCTGATTGTGAACTTATATTTGTTAAATATAGTTTATTATTACTATTTGACCTGCAAATAGTATTTTTGTACACGATAGCTTCTTCTTTTATTATTTATTTCCATTATTTCTCTTTAGGTGGAAGTTAAAGTTACTTGTGCTCAATTCTTACCATATTGAACATTATTGTGTTTGTAGAATAATAAAATAAACATTACAATATTATTCCTTTTAATTAGTGAAGTACAGCAATATTCGTTGATAAAAAGATATTAAAAAGATTAAATAATGGGAAAATTCGTTGCTATGCATAGATAATAAATAAATAGTAATAAAATAAATTAACACGTGTGAATATGTGTTATTTTTACGTAAATTGTTCGTAATTCATACTCGTAAAAACTTATCATTCCCAGTCGTCTTATAATCATATTGCATTTTGAATGATTTGTTGACATTTCACTCTTTTTATTATGAAATTATACTTTAAATTTAACAACCACATTCCATATTTGTTTCGTATATTAAAGCAAAGATTTTAGTTACTTTTATCCAAATCATACCATCGGGTCATTTATATATCCGTAAGATTACATAATAAATACATAATAATCTACGTACGAGTTAGATGGATGGAAGAGGGACACGTTAGGGTTTAACCTCCCCAATAAAAGGTCAATATATCAACCAAATGCATTATCCTATCGAACAAAATGCGTCCATTGGACCCTTTGCATCGATTGGAGGAGAAAGGGTTGATAGACGAGGCAAACGACTCGAATTTGCATTTTTTTCATTCACTTCTTTCGGACATTTGGCGATGGGACAAAAAAGTTGAAATCAGCGTCCATGGCGGACTAAAAAAAAAACTAGATCGCAGTCAATCAATCTCATTTCTCGAACGACGTGAATTTGGCGAAATAAAATCGATCAAAATACATCTTTCGTCCCTAAAGTGATCGTAATAATACAATATTATGCTATATATAGGGCACGGCTCTTTTTCCAGGTGAGCCCTGATAAGGAAGTGCACGTAAGGAATTTACGCTTGTAAAGCTGTTACGATAAACTCATGGTCACCAGCGGTAGTTCTCACATTCACGCGTCCGTAGTGAGACATGCATATCAAAGAGAGCGTGAGACAATCCCACCGATCGATGGATTGCTTTCATACAGCTTCTCCATTGCCACTTTCTAATCTCCCAGGGAATCGATCCCGAGACCAATTAGGTCGTAGGATCGGGTTTACGAATAACTGTTCCTTGAATAGTTGAGATGAGACGTTTAGTAAAACTCAGGTAACAGTAACACGACAGCTTAAGAAACATATCACACGGTCTCGTTGGAGGCTCTGTACTCATGCCGAGGAATTTTTTACCGTATTATTCCGTACGTATATTTTACCGTAGCATTTACTCGCATGTATTTTCTTTCAGAAGAAACAAGTGTTGGTATTTTCATAGATTTCTATCGAATGAATGTGGTTGTATGAAATTCACACCTCTAACGTTAATATTACGCCAAAATTTTGGTTTTGGAAATACGAATTAGTTGTATTTAAATCTGTAATATCCTTATATATTGTTAATATTATCTTTGATTTTTAGATAGACCTTGTAATATTCGTAGCTGTTGTTAATATTTTCTTTGTTATTTACATAGACTTTTGATTGTTCTTTTTTTCACGTGGATATAGGTAGTATTTTTATAATATAATATTTCTTTCATATTAAAATATATTATCATTATATTTGGCATGAGAACTTTGTCAAATTTCAATATTTTCTTGTTACTCTCGTTTAATAGGAAAATTGGCTATATGATAAGATAACTATATTTAGAATTTACAAAGAGGCAGTTATCTATTCTGGGAAGGAAGACTGATTACAAAGAACAGCTGGACAATGAGCGCTCAAGTCAAAGAAGATTTCGTAGAAAAACCACTAATTTTAACTGAATATCTCCACTTTCAATATTGAGCCCGAAAAAATTTCACCTTAACCTCGTATTATTAACATCATTGTTATAAAAAGTGAAAGCATTTCCCTTTAATTGTACAGACGGCATTGTCGAGGTCGACAATGGCGCTTTATTTATCGACCTTTTTGTGACGCGTATCAGTGGTCATTCAACCCCATCCCTCCCTTTTTACGGTCAAAATTCGAACTAATAAAAGATTCGCTTTTCCGTGGGAAGCATCTTCAAACCAGCTGAGTGTCTGTTGGTCCATTTTGCGGGAAAACGGATGAAAGAAACCTCAGAGAGAGGATGAAAAATAATACGGGGATTTAAAATAAAAATGCGGAAGGCCAGAGTTATCGAAAAATAATAAATAATTGCGGTGGGTTGGTTCACTTGAAATCTTTTGAGCAAACGATTTGACGAAAGATAAAAAAGGGCTGAATTCGAGAAAAAATGCCCTTTGAAAGAAATATTCGTGAAAAGTGAAACTGGAGATATTCCCTTTGAATTCGACGAACGTATTTTATTCCGAAAATAAACGGAACTAAAGAATACCTTTTTCAGGATAGAAAACAATCGCGTAGGTTCTTTAATGGGAATGAATACTCGTGAGTGATCTTGCGATGATTAATTTTACGAAATGTAATTTTAGATAAAATCGTGCTATACATTATTATAGATGCTTTTGTCTAATTAAAAATGTAAAGTTTCTTTGTCGTTTGACCTTTAACTCCAGCGATTTATTTGATATCAGTATCATTGAACTCTTTTACAATTGACTATGAGATTCTAATAGTTTAAATGGAGTAGAAATGCGAATTATTTTATGAGAATAATTAGGAGAAATTTTTCCATCGCCACATGGCATTAAGCTCGTGTTCATTTATCTGCTAAAGTATTCATAGAATGACGGTGTTGATTCTACTTTCCTATTGGTTGCAATAATAATAATATCGACTAATTTTCCTTTTTGTAAATCTGTTAAGCAAATATTTTCCTATAGTTTAACTTTTATCTTATACAGGGATTCTCATTTTAATGCTATTAGAAATTTAATGGACGATTTCTGATTTACATTTTCAATACTCTGGAAACGACAGATTGTATTTTATCTTCTTAATCTTTAATTTCTTTGATCTTAATTCAATGAAAATACAAGTTATGCCTCATTCTAACGAATTAAGCCCGATATTTAAGAAAATCAAACGGTTCAACTTTTACTTGTTTAATAAAGAGTACTTTAACGTGTAAATATAATATTAATGATTCATGGCTAATTCAATCCACAAGATATTATGGTACAGTTTTGGTGTGCAATAGAAATATTTCATTCGTGGTAAGAAAACATAACATATAGGTATCAAAAGCACGAGCGCAATATTTGAGGAATGAAATATTAATCCAATGAATGTTAAAGGGATAAAACAAAAATTATGTATAATTATTATGCATATCAATTCTTATTAAAGAGAGAATAATGAGCAAGGAAAAATAATGTGTGACAGTTAGATAATCGCGTATTATCTTACGCATGACTACAGTAGTAATGAGAACTGAAATAAAATGAATCACGAAAGAATTTTATTCATTAATGATCAGCATACTTTTGCGAAAAATGAGGGACCTGGGTTCGAGTCCCCGTAATGCCGTATTTTTAACTTCCGTTCAATCATAAATGAAATTGACGGAAAGAATTCTCACTACACAATCATATAATGTATTCAGGTATGCCTAATCAACCACATTCTGTATACCGATACGCGTGTGAGAATACGATTAAGATAACGGACACCCTGAAACCGCACCCAAAGAATCAATCGCATCAAACAAACATCACCGATAGATCGATGTTAAAATTTACGACTCGGATCGCTTAAACCATCTCTTAATGAAGCCGTTGAGATAGATACTATACCGAGCGAAGCTCATTGGGAAAACTGATTTATAAAGCAACAACCACGCCTTTCGTTAATGGAATTTTATCTCTTATCAAAGGGAGGGAACTTCTTTTAAAAGGTAGCGATATATTTTGTATGGGAATGGGATTAGCATAAATTTACATTGGCAAGGAGAAAGGGAGATGGTCTGTGTTCCGAATCCAATATAAATTGATGCGTCATTTGTCTCGATGGATTAGAATATATCAGATGGAAGTGAGAAATGGAGCTGTCCTTCCTCGGAGATCATTGGTTGGAGGCAATCAGTCACATAGAAGGCTTGCGGTCGGGAGAAATCGACCTGCGTGGGAGAAAGGAAAAGTCGGTACCAACAAACTCGATCCTTGGAGGTTGCTGCTGCGGCTGGAAATTCATATCCCGTTGCATCGGGACTCGGTGTTCGTAATTACGCGCCGGATTCCGCGGAACGCATTTCCGATAAACAAGTCCGGAAAAATATATATGGGCGGCTAAGCGGTAGCATCCGGAGGGAATTTCATCGTCTTATATAATGAAAGATTTATCGTGCAGCAATATGGAGAAACTCTGGTACTATACTTCGGAATAAAATGGATGTTAATAGTGCATTTTATTCGCTTCTCTCGTCAGTGTTTGCGGTGATATTCAGGCTGATTTTTGGTGCCTAGATCTCTGTGTACGTTCGTAAATAATTTATAGAAATGTTAATCATAAGTGTTAATAATAATACTATAGACTATTTTCATGATATCTCTTTGATATTTGAATATTTACACTAATAATTGTGAAGGTCATACGTAATTTTAGACGGAATATAATATATAAACGCCTAAAAATATAATCCAAAATCTAAATTAATAAATAAGTAATAATAATATATTAGAGTCTAAATTAGTATTGATCATAAAATAACAGACTTATTTCATTACATCTTATTCGACATTTGAAAATGAGCATTATTAAATGTAAAAATAAGACGCAATTATAGACAGATTAGTAATATTTAAACGCATAAAAATATAGTTCAAAATCTTAATTAATGAAAACGTCTTTTTACTTGTCCTAATATCTGTTGCTAATATTATTCTTTTGTGGAATTTCAATAGTCATATTCGTGGAATCACAGTTAATGAAAATATTTTTCATCTGCGTATTAATCTTGGGCATATACTTTCATTATTTATCTGGCTTCTATCGTATTTTAATATATTTAGTTTATATATCAATATCCATATCTGAAGAACGGGTAAAAGAAATTACTGAATAGTCCTTTCAGAATCTCAAAAAACCGAACTGTAAGGACACTAACTATAGCCAAAATAATATCTTAATTAACAAAAAGAAAGCATTACGTATCCTTCGCTATACACTTCAAATTACGTCGCAGTGCACAATACGAAAGAAATAACACTACTTATTAGATTAGAGATTAGATTTCTGCGAATGCACTATGCTCTCTTTAATGAGACAGAGGACTTCATCTCGTCCAGTGTATGTATGCTTTTTTTCTCCGAACAAAGGACGGTTAGAATCTGTGACATCCTCCTGTCAAAAACCAGAGAGGACATGGTTTGCTTATACTGTCGTTTTCCTCGAAAATCCTTTCGATTGCCCATGACAGGTCTCTTTAGCGCCATCACTCACGCCTTCTAACGCATCATCCCGTTTATTTAATTAGGCCCTCTCCTGAGGGAGGAAGACATTACGTAATGGACAGACATTTTCTTGACCTTCCAAAGGACGGCTGAAGGACGTTTTGCCAATTCAAGGCAAATCATACGCTCTGCTGTACAAGCAAATGAACGTCTCTTATTTGAACGTTGTCTGTACACTCTCTTCGAGAGACAAACAACCGATGGAAATCCACCTTTGGATTAGTGTCAACGAATATGAATTCATAATAAGACGTGATATTCTATGTTCGTATCGCATTTAAATACGATTGAATGCACGGAAATGAAAACTATGACGTGAGTGGGACCTGGGTTCGAGTCCCGATACCAATTTTTGTTTTTATATTTTGCTAATTTTCGTATTATTTATCGCTGTTGTTTAGTTAGGTACTGTAGCTGGACGAACTGATTGTAAGAAGTTTATTAATATTTCCTTCCTATTCTGAATCGTATAATTATAAGAGACCTGGGTTCGACTCCCGCTACCTAAGTTTTTCTTTTATATTATGCTATTTTTCACATTATTTATCGCTGATATTTAGTTAGGTATTTTAGTCACACGAACTGAATGTATAAAGTTAATTTATCTTTCCTCAATCCTATCTTGAAATAGTATAAATTGAGTGATATTAAATCTAAGTGATATTTCTTTGATTTTCTTCGTTCCATTCAGTAACTTCATTCATCTCCTTTCTTCTTAATTTCTTTTTTTCATTATCTTTTGTTCCCAAAATTAATTTGACGAGGGTTGGATTGAAGAGGAGACTTCTTCTCCAATATCTTGTCCAAAATAAAAACGATTATATTCATGTCGCTAACCATCGTGAACGTTTTTCATGCACCGAAATCAATTCATGAATACTTTTTGGTTCCAATACTTTTTATGACTCCATTATACGTATTGGCGTAAAATATGCCGATCCTCAGGCAATAATCGTAAATATAAAATAATAATAAATTATACTATTAATATAGTACATAATAGTATAATGAGAACGATAATCGTAACTATTTATGATTATAATATACATGTAAAAAAATTAGTGTACCATAGATGAATAAAACAATAAATATTAAAATTTTTCGTACTTTGAATACAATTTTACGTATATTTTACGTATGTACATCATTAGTATATTGATTTATTTATTTTGTTATTCCTATTTTATTTACGTATATATATTATTAGTGTATCAATTTATTAATTTGGAGGTTATAGTTTACGTAAGAACATATTTAAATTTATTTCATTCGTAATATTTCTTATTCAAGGGAGAAAAATCACAATCTATTAGGATCTATGACGTAATTAATTTTCAGAAAAAAAAACATGATTCTTTTGTTTTCTTACTGGACAAAACTCGGGATTATCTACGGCCCGTAAACGATCCTAGAATTTCCGTCGTAGACATCGCAAAAGAAGACGTAAAAGTCAAGAATTAACGAGTTTCTAGAAAATTACGCGCTCTTCTCTTTTACAGGAGAAATTCAGACGGTAACATTGACAGCATCGGAGATAGATTCTTAGCCATTCAAAGCAATAAAAGACGATGGCTGAGGGGAACGGTGGATGTGTTATCTTTCATTCCTGTGGATCTTTTTGGTTTGACAGCTGCTACATTCCAAAGACTTCCAATAAATGCATTTCCCGAATTCCCCCACCGAACGACATCGCAATTTCGCGTGGCTGTCTCTCGTAAGAAACTCTACTTATATATAAATCTACCGATGGAAATGTTACTTAAGTTAACGTAATCCATGCACGTTTTTGAGGGAGAAAGACGTATTGAGACGTTGAGGGGTAATACTCAATTGGGTACATTCTAAAGGTAGATGATATGATGATATTTAATTCCTCTATGTACTATTCATGATAAAAAAATTAGACTGAAATCAATAGCAACTTATTCGCGTAAAGATGCTTACGTAACAATCTCATGGGCTTTTATCGAAAGACGATTGCACAGAAGGCAAAAATACGTACATAAAAGAATTAACGCTGTTCATATCAAAATCGGATGTTATTTCGCAGATTATAATTGCGAGTTTGCATAATTGCATCGCAAGTTTTTAAATGAAATAAAAATTTAACAGTCGCGTCAACTTCAAAAGAATAAAAATCGAAAATTATTGTGGCGTGAATTTTAGAAAAGATTTGCGAAAAATAAATCATATACTTTTAGTATGTCATTAAATTTTTTTCTCGATTTATAATTGGTTTTCATTTGTTTTTTTTTTACTCTAACTCTACAAAATTTATAGTTATTGATTAAATAAAAATGCAAAAAAAAATTTACGTCATTGTAGATATGAATTTTTACTGCTCTGATTATATCTAACTCGTTAATGTTAAGGCAAAAAATATATGCAGAAAATTTTAATATAATCTTATATATGTAATGTATATCAACTATTTTTTATATACATACGGATTATAAATATAAACATATATACGTATATGTTATTACAGGTGATATTTTTGCCCGGTAGTTCGCATCGTATCATATAAGAGATATGGTTTACTCATCCACTATTTCTTTAAAAATTCCGATATCTCTTAATGAAATCGATTGAATGAATCCTATCAAAGAGTTGCATTCATCAATCATGCTCATCTTAAAGGATTTAAACTGCTGCATCAAATCAGCATCAGATCGCGTAAGAGATTACGTAGAAGCAATTTGAAAGAAGAAAGAAAGAAAGTGTGGGAGCTGCATACTTATATAGATGGATCCATGCATTGAAAATGAGCCAAGCTTTCCTTTCGCTAGATATTGTTATTATTATTATTAAGATAGGGCTGCAGAATGGACTATGAACGTCATGATAACGTCATAGCCACGTATATAGTACTTATTACAGAAATTGTAAAATAAATAATCTACCCTGGGAGACTATTTTAAGAAATTTCCTTAGAGATTATGCAAAGTAAGTTTCTTTTCGAAATTTTTTGTATACAATTGAGGTTAGTAGTTCCAGTTGCTTATTCCAATATTTTACATATTTATTGATAAACGAATACTTTGCTATACCCGTTCTTTTTAATTAGTCTTAATTTTGATATTGTGATTATCTTTCCCAACGTATTCCAGTTTTTTGATTGATTTTTTTAAAGCCATCGCTATCACCCGTAATGTAACTGTAATTATAAATCTAATCTTGTTGATTTTATTGTACTCATTCTTCTTATGTTTCCCATCCAAGATTCTTTAACATATCAGTAGTAACGTATTCTTTAATAAGCAGAATATATCCATTACGCATCCAGCTGCTTTTTTCTTTTAAATCTAATCTTTTTAATTACTTTTGGAAAGGCGTTTACTTCCTTGTTCTAAACTATAACCTTAGAAATCCCAATAGAGTAAGAAATCTGATAGAAACTTTTCGAAACGAACGCTCGGTTTAGGGATTGTTAGAAGTTGCAGTGGGAGTTCAAGAATACAACTATCTTTCACTTCAGCGAAACTGGAACTGAAAACATGTGTGTTCTCAAAACAGAAAGTGTGCAAATACAATAAAAAGACAAACCGTTAATCCAGAAGTGCAGCTGAGTATCATAAAAAGAACCGCTTTTTTATTTGAAGTTTTTCCTCGGCGCTGTGGCGGTCATCCAAACGAACGCGTATTCTTTTTTTCTAGGAATTTTATGTGTGAAAAAGGATTTTAAAACTCAACAAATTGCTAGAAACACAAGAGATACATGTGTTTGGTTATAAATTAATTTTTTTTACTCCCTTGAATGTTGAATCGTATTGGTTATTTGTTCTTGAATTAGAACGTTTTTACAGATGTTTTCCCAAAATATTTTGAATTAGGGTTACCTGTTTTTCAATGTTATTTTATGCAATATTTTTCCCGAAAATTTGCAAAAATGCTATGAAAAAGAGTTAATAATTTAACCTTTAAAAATATGCTAATATTCGACCACAGCCATTTTAATCGAGTATAGTACGTCATAAAGAATAAATCTATGACATCGAATTCCATAGTATCAGATCAAGTTTATTTCATTTTTATTAAGCAAAACTTGATAGGTGAAGAACTTCATAAAACTTAACTCTTGGCATTTGTCACAAATTTCGGTCAACTTTGACTGAATTATTTTAATGCCCAGGAATAAAGGTGAATGGTTTCACAGTTGTATGCAGAATTTATTTAAGAGTATTCATGCCAAGTTTCCAAGTCCTCACCCAAAAAAAAGCAGTTTGGTATATTTGCCAAATTTTCCAAATTCTAGACCTTTGTACATCGTTTCGAGCAAGCATTACTTTTCCTTACTTTGAACACTAAGATTTTATGAGTGACCTTAAAAATATATTAAAACCTTGAATGCTACGACTGAAAATAACTCTATCACTATTCATAATAATTCCCTTGATCTGAAACGGTTCTTATTTAATACATCAAAAGAAATTCGTTTAGTGAAGGACCTGGGTTCGAGTCCCAGTTACGTCGTAATTTTTCCACTTTTTAAATCTTTGCGTTCATGTACTACGAGATCATTGTATAGAGTTATATTCTCTTTCCTTCACCCTTAATAAGTTTATATTTATCAGTTGTCATGGTTATATCTATAAACTAATGTAGAGGGTTAAAAAGGCATACTTTTTTCTAATCACGTAAAGTAAAAATGAAACGGAGTTCACAGTAATAGAAAGATAATGAACGAGATAAAAATCGCCCATCTATGGGCGGAATAAAAACCAAAACCGAATAACCTAAGAACTCATCGCGAGAAGAGCACAAAGAAAGAAAGCTATTAATATCCGAAAGTGCAGAGAGCTCACCAATTTCTTATTTCAGAGACGTTAATTATTCCCGATAACGTTCGCTAAGGCGTCCTTTGCCAGCACAGTTTGCGAACTCAGATATATAAAAAAAGAGTTTTTAATAGTAATTGGGGCAAGTGGTTTTGACGGCAGGAAAAAATATAGGATGGAGTTTTACCAACTAAATAAAGAGGAAAAGTGCTAATGGAACTTTTTAATTGCAGCGCTTAATTGGGCTTTGAGAAGTGAATTTCAAAAGAGTCGATACGAGAAGAGGAAAAATATCATCTTCGCCCCGAACGAGTTCCCTTCCCGCGTCGCTCATCATCGTTTCTTTTACGCTTTCCTGTCAAAAGAAAAGTCCCCGTTTGTACTCTTCCACGATCCACGAAGTGTTTTCTAATTAGAAGTTATTAGAGAAAGAAAGTTTCATCAAAAGACGGTTAAGCGTTACGTAGAAACGTATTATATACAAAAAAACATCGCGTACGATTTTCGGCTCGAATTGGTCGTCCTTTTGCGAAAGATGCATCTCGCGCGAAGATCATAAACGACGATTTTGATAAAAAGAAACTCATTTTCGCTCGAGAAGGGCAACTTTTACCTGCGATTCCGTCAAATTGCGCATCCATTTTGATACGGTTCGAGAGCTAAGAGTAGTAGTAGTTCTTTTTTTTGAGGAGGTCATAAGTTTACGGCACGTAGGCACAGCTGCGCCGTGCGCCTTGAGAAGATTTAAAAAAAAGGTAAAAGAAAAAGTAGATCTTTTTTTCTGACCCGAAAGGTTCTGTGTGTATGTGTTTGCGGCTCACCTAATACTCGACACTTGCCCACGCGAATAAAAACTTAAAGAGAAAAAGTGTGACGATTAGTACACCAAAGGTTACGTAGAAGTGGCAAATCAACCTTGGCTCTGATCCTGTACATGGCAACCTTGGATAAACCAAACCACGGAAAACCATACGTAATTCAACGATCCAACATTACAGCAAAATTATGGTCACTACATTGGAACCTATAACACTTCAATTAATTAAGAAGGAATTATGTTAAAGGTGTTTTGTTAAAGGACCAGCCTTCCTATTAGGCCTTCATAAGACTCAAAGCTACTGAACCCTAGCAACCAACTACCAGAAAACAAAACATTATCTCTTTAGATACCATCTCAACACATATCTCTGAAAATATTAAGCAATTAAATCTCTTGTTTCGGTCCACAATCTTGAGGATATATCCATCTTCCAAGAGAAATGGTTCCTCGTTTGTTGACGTGTATCACTCGTCAGTACCAGTGAACCTGGTATGCGGACCATTGTTATCCAAAGACATTCGTTTCTGTACTGTTGGTGTGGAATTCCTCAGAAGGAATGGCTTCTTGAGATCACAATAAGGTTCACACGTAGTGCTTTCGCTTCACAAACGTGCTCCAAAACAAACATCGTATCGATCCACGCGTGTGAAAGACACGCGGAATCTTCTAGCGAGGGTTCAACGCCACTAGGTGAACCATAGTCTCTCCGAAGCGCAAATTCTTCACGCTTCTTATCGGAAAAAATGGACGCGGTGTTAAAAGAAGGCCATAATGGATGTAAACAGGAAATATGAAGGGCTGCAGACGGTTGGGGTGGGAGACAAAGGGGACTGGAGAACGGCTGTCAAATTTAGCAGAGTACTAGGGGAGGGTGGAACGCCTTCTCTTTCATTTGTTTTTCCGTCTTTCCGCCATCTTAGTCGGGACAGCGGCTCTCTGTCACGCGTATCTCGGGATACGTGGGGCTCTAATGAGGTGAAGGAACAGCAATTAGGTGAGATTCTGTGCAAGTCAGGCGTATCAGATAGTGGAAATGTACGGCTTTATCTGTAGGGGTAGTAATAGTAGCTTTATCTGTAGTAGTTACGGAAGGATTGAAAAGAATATTACGCTTCGTTGACGACAGATGTAATTGCGAGGGAAGGAATTGTGAAGTTATGTTTCCATTTCTTCCTAAGGAAAATTTTTGCCGTATTGATTATACTTTACCTTCAGCAGATCGTGACATCGTAACAAATGTATAGACGTTTGTTTATCTATTTATTATGGAGATAGTGGCATTAAAATCTACTTCATTTAGACTTTGGATTTATATTTTGAGGATCTATTAGAGCTTTAATTCTGTTTTCACTTAGAGACATATAAATTACTCGTATTTCAGAACCGTGCAATTATCATTCCGCTAATGTAACTTCACGATACATAAAAAAATTCTTTTTTTTAATTATTAAGGTTCCATCACAACCAGAGAGGTTTTTTTTGGATAATTGAGACTCCAATTATGATCAATAATGTATTGCAAATGCTCATTATAAGAATGAGTATTATTATGCAACTCAATTTCATGCTGTTCTCTTTATTGCATGGATGGACATAGGTGAAAATTTGATGCTGACATGCTAAACCTTCTTCTGGGATAGAATCAAGAATATATGTTATAGAAAAAGAAAAAGATGGTGCACAAAGAACGATATTTGACGGCAGGTTGACGTGAAGATGAAAAGATATGTGAGTTTAGATTGTAATTTTGTAGATTTCCAGTGAAAATACGCTGATTTTTGACTAAATAAGGAAAAAGTATGGAGAATCAACTTTAATATAACATTTGAATCGGGATATTACTCGATGAGATACGTTTTAAACCTGACTAGCTCACGCTGAACTTTATGAAAAGGATCCATACTAAATAAAGGAAGAAATAGTAGAAATGTCACAGAGATTAATTTCAAAGCAACTTGTGTCTTTGATACTAAGATGTATTCAGTTTTGATAGTACTAGTAATCATAAAATAAATTTTTTGCCTAGGTTTTCTTCGTTCATTTTGTATTTATATTTTCTCGAAAAAAACCTTTACCTTTAACGAGTGAATACAAAGGTAATAATTATTATTTAGAAATAAAACGCTATGATTGGACAATTGCCGGGTAGCAACGTTTAAATTTTCATAGCAACTCATCACTATACATAGAAAATACATCCATTTATCAATACATACCAACATAAATCCAATATGTACACAAAAATGATTAATTTCCAACATGTTTCTAATACATACGAAGGTTGAAAAACATAAGCAAAGGATCATGCGATAGAACTAATTTTTATAATATACTATGATCTTCAAAACGTATAGCGAAATTTTAGATTTTTATCGAAATAAATTTAGTTTTCCATTGATTTTTTATCGAAATTCTTTTGTTGTACTTGAGGAAAGGGTTAAGTATATCTGCAATCAATTCATTACATTTCTCAAACGATGCTGGTATTATTCTATGCCTATGATAGGAAATACAGGAATTAGAGAGATATGAATATCTAATTCAAAGTATAGAATAGATTAAAGATTTCGGTATTGTAACTTTAAAAGGATTACTCACATTTTTAGCTTATACTCTAATCTAAGAAATACGTAAGACATCAAGATCTGGAATCCCAAAGTGGACACCATTTACAAAACAGTATAATCGCAATTACTGTACTGAAATCAACGCAAAATGTACCCAAAATTGCGAAATGATGAATGCAGCAGTTCTCAAATTCGAGTAATTCGTACTTTTTTTCGTTCTAAAGAGAATTAAAGTCCGGAAATGGTCCTCCACGATCCAAGTCCTGAGTTTTGTAAAACGTCGCAAAACATTACCCAAAAAAAAAATTACGTATACTCCTTCGCATAGGGAAGGGGTATCATAAATATCCATTAAATATTTTCCTCTTTAATTCAGCACGGACTTAAACGCTTACCGTTCAGACTTTCTGGTGAAGAGCGGGAAAACACAGAGCGCATTAAAATGCATGAGCGTAATTGCTGTTTGAGGATTTAATTGAGGCTCAATTAAAAGAGTGAACGCACTCTGACGTCATCGCTTATAAAGGTACGAGAAAGACCGAATGGCAGGTGTATGAATCGAAAATTCGTAATCAATTCGTGTGCGGGGATAAAATCGTTCTTAATGAACGTTATTAACAATTTAAGTGTAAAAAAGTTGAATAAATTTCTTGCCTATTGATACTTTATGACTTCAAAGTGTCTTGGTTTCGTTACAAATAAAATATATTACGTTAAAACACGATAAATTTTGATCCTCGAGAATATACGTATATACGAGAATATACATATTTTATTTACGTCGGAGAGCGAAACATTTGAATGAATCCTTTGCCTATTGATACTTTATGACTACAAAGTCTCTTTGCTTTCGTTACAAAGAAAATACATTGCGTTAAAACACGATAATCTTTGATCTGTGAAAAGACTCGCAATTGTACGTATATTGTTCACCACGAATGTAACATAAACACTTCTGGATACAGTTGGGATCATTTAAAATTTCAAAAAGAACAGCAGCGTTATAAATCCGCGTCCACGCCAATTAATGTTCATTTTCCCTCCTCATTGCGCTTTCGTGCTTCGCTTTTGTTTGGCCCTCGACTCGTTTTTACGCTCCTTCCGCACGCACTTTGAAATATCGCCCCCGATGAACGCCGACAGCGTGTTTTCTGATACAATGGAAAATCAACCAATATGTACGCGCTTAGGAGCGCCAAGTCCGATTCATCTGTTTACTTCGTTCATCCTGTCACTTTTTTCGTGTTGTTGCCAGTTTCGATGAGTAGATTTATCACGTAAATTTAACCGAAGGTGTTACGTTAAGTTTTATTGATTCTAGAGTGCGTAAGAATAACGTTTCACCTTTGTTTATTGGGCTATATGGCGTAATAACTGAATAACGCAAGGTAATGACTGAATGTATATTATATTATATTATATTATATTATATTATATTATATTATATTATATTATATTATATTATATTATATTATATTATATTATATTATATTATATTATATTATATTATATTATATTATATTATATTATATTATATTATATTATATTATATTATATTATATTATATTATATTATATTATATTATATTATATTATATTATATTATATTATATTATATTATATTATATTATATTATATTATATTATATTATATTATATTATATACTCCATAGCTAAATCTTATTTATTTATTATCTTACAAATAATCTCAGAATGTTTCAAGTACAGTAATCACAATCTAATATTATTAGGGCATTTTACAGTTTATTTCATGTCGCAGATATCATATCCCATAGAACCTACTAGGTCAGCTGGAAAAGTTAGTTTAAAGTTTGATAACTTACGAAATACTTCATAACATTCGAAAGAGATTACAAACTTATTTTAAACCTAAAGTTATTTTATTACGATATATCAGTATCGATACATCGATATATAAATCGATATCGAATAGAAATTAATTCGATAGATACTAGAATTTGTTCGATATATAATCGATTTCTTTCAATATATAAATCGAATTAGTTCGATATATATCGATGTTCGTTTTAAATCTTTTTCTTTAAAATCTCTCTCAAAAAGGTCGGACTTCGTAAGAATTCTTCGGGGCATTCTATTCTCGGCCCATCGTTTCGGTTCAATTTTCGGAAAACCGTGAAAGATGAATGAATAACTTAGGGTCGAGCGTGAATTGAATGCACTGATCGGAATCACATATCGATCGGTGTCACGCGTAAGACACGCGTACGTGACGCAATCCAGGTCACTGCGGTTTCTGCCACAGTCCCGCTCTCCAAAGTTATCGGTGGTTACTTGTTTAAAAAAATCGATCGAATGAACTCCCACGCGAAAAAAAAACATAGGGAGATGTTTATCGATACATTTCGATACGTTTCGCTTGTTTTAAAAGAAAGTGGCAAAGGTCGTGAACCTTCTTTTTTTAATTTGTTTTTATGAAGGTGAAATATAGATCGTTATAGGATTTTGGAAAGCTGAAATAACACTCTTTACGGGATGAGTTCGTGAGGCTTGAATACAAAGGTTAAAGGGTTATGCAAGGTTTTAGCATACCTGCTAGGAAAGTGATGGGTCCTGGGTTCGAGTCCCAATCATGTACTAAATTTTTCACTACCGTTTAATCTTTAGATGCTGTTAGGTAGGCTTGATTAATTTTGGCTTCATTTCGTTGTTTTTTCGTAAGAACTCCGAAAGAACTTTAAACTTACAATGATACTTTGTACTAGACCTACATCAATAGAGATTCATCTTCCTTAATTACTCTAAGCAACAATCCATCAAACGACAAGGTCAAAGTTTATACTGCAATGATAAGCATTTTAAAGGTCTGGCAGTATTTGATATATAACTCTTCTCTACTCTTATAAAATTTAAACTTTTCGCTAATTCAGTGATATGTATAATTTTATACGAAATTATTTTCTTATATCCACATTCGTAACAAAATTCATCTGTACATCATTTTACAAATTGTATTTCATATGAGACTAAATCGTGTATTAATAAAAATATTATTAAAATTTAGCTAAAAGACAAGAACAGCTGACGATTAAAAATACGTAAATCAAGGAATATAAACAATAAAAACATATTCTAAAATACAAATATTGATAATGACAGAAGTAATTATACATGCATTTTAAATTACAATATAAATTAAACATAACCTCGTTAATCTATTTAATTTTAACTTTTACTTATTATACAACTATCATATTTCGGAACCAATATCATTTTCATAATATTTCAAGCTCAATGCAGAATATGGTAAAGTATTTATTGTGAACCTTAAACGTTCTTACACAACCTGTTAAAGAAACTTCATTGATCTTAATCAAAGAAATAATCAAAGAAAACATAATGGTTTAGAAATGGTATGTTATGCTTGAGAAGAGAATTTCGCACCACCTTCAGTAAAAATACATCTGTTAATTTGATCGACTCAAAGGAGATTTCTGAATTCATAACCCATCTGCATTTTGTGAGAGAGCCCTAACTATATTAAGAGCTCTCATTTCATAATCAACACAAAACAACAAGATTCGAATTCATTATCCTTTTTTTTAGACCAATTGCTTTCCCTACAAATCTGAATTTCTGATCATTCATAATGTATCGACCAAGCTTATCAACGAACCAATCCCTTGGAATAGAGTTAATTTTCCAATTGGTATTTATGAATTCTAACACGGAGTTCCTTCCTTTTTACGAGAGAATATTAAGCAGTTATTCTTATCTTGATAATTGCATGTTCCAAGAGAATATCGTAAAAAAGATAAAAATATCAGTCCCTAATTTCCATCAAATATTACTTTACATTCGAACAAGACTTTTTTCTGGCTATTTCAGTGAAAATGAACATTTAAAAAGATACAATTTAAGCTAAATAAATATATGAACATTACTGGGAGTCGAACCCAGTTCCCCCATTTTCCTGAAAGGTATGCAAACCACACCACATAAATATAAACTCGTCCATTCATCCTTGTTGCGGTAACCTGCCAAATTAGCTTACCTTTCCGGCAAGCGGGGGACCTGGGTTCGACTCCCACTTATGTTCATATGTTTAACGTAGTTTTAATCTTTATAAAGGCAGATGTTAAGAGAAATAGAGCTAACAATTAAATCTTGCGTAGCAATACGTAATATAAACAACTGAATTCCCGTATGATAAACTTTTACACTGTATTAAGTCAGCACACTACATAATAGGCTTTAAAACAACTGAAAAATAACTACTTTTGGTACATATTCATCCGTACATTTAAGTTTCATACAATCGTTTCATACCTACGTTTAAATTCCTCGCTAGATTCCAGTAAGGTATTTAATACACACGATCCATTAAACTCAACATTAAGGACGTAGCATTTCCACTACTCTGATCAACAAACCCTTCTCCCAAGTTAATTCCTCGCTCCAATTCAACCTAGAAGGTGTAAATAACCGTGAGCAATAGGGACACTCCCCTCACGTTATGCGAGAAAAATTAAAAACTCCCTGCAACGGAAATCTTTTGAAAAACCTTGGCCCTCCCCCAATTCCATGGGAATAATGGTGATGGAGCCATACTGTCTGCCATTGTCCCTTCACAGGAGTGTCCACACAGCTCTATGAATCGCACATTCAATTTACGTACGCGATGTTTAGTCCGAAGGGAATCTCCCGAATGCGACGCTGCCGTATTCCGTGACGTCACTCACACGAAAACCAATCACTCTTGACGATTCTACGAGAAATTGTTTACGTATAGAAATATCTTATATACGTAATCACGGCTATTGAAAGGTAGCTCTAGATTCGAAATCAGACCCAGTTTATGGAAAGATGATTTTCGATAACATATATACGAGATGAGACACTAAAAGATGTTGAGTTTAACAGTCAGTCAATATATGTAACAGTACAATATATGTCAGTATTAATAGCAGAAGATATTAGAAATCATTGAACAAGATAAACCTACATCCAATAGCATTAACTATGTCACAAATTACATCCACTTAAGAAATAAATTGAATTTAAAAGGATATAAGCAGTCCACGTTTAAAGAGAAGTTAAAAATATGAACAGGTACTCAAACCCAGATCTCCAGCTGGGCCTGTATGCAAACCAGCACTTTTTCATATCATGTTCTCTCTGTTTATTAAAGTAATTCGGAGACCTGGGTTCGAGTCTTTGCGTCATTAAGCTTTGAATTCAAGCCGTGCGAACTCATCGTGCTGGTTAGAGAAAAATATGCAGCTTTCAAGGAATTTTCAAGACGAATAGTTCCACAGATAAATCTACATCCGCAGATATACTTCAGGCGTGAAAACGTCTACATCTTCACAAAGTTGGCCTGGTTCATTCATTAGATTTATCTTCATGCAAAATTGAATTTTAAATTTCTTTGATACTAAAGTTATTTACGATACATTTCCCTCTTAAAAAGACTCTTTCTTGTGGCATTTAACTTATTGTGACAGTACTGGATGAAAAAAGAAATTCATTATCCATTTTTATCGTAAGATAGCCATCGTAATACTATTACTTTTTTCTCAATGAACACAAAATGGGTCAATCAGGGAACTTACTTAGTTCCACCACAGTTGTCATCCATTCCGCATGATAGACGTCATAGAACTTTTTTTTCTAGCTATTATTTCGCTACGCCAATTTTTTCCACATTCTCAAGAAATTAAAGCTCTTTTACGCCCTCGCTAAAAAGGTCTTCTCCCCCACGCAATCTCGTCAAAGCCACTGACGGTTTGAACTTGCGTTAGAGAAAGAATGGGTGAATCAGACGCGTTTGGGAATAGAATGGGTTCGTTAAATGATGCCCTTATAAAGGAAAATCCATTGTTGGACTCAAAAAAAAGCCCTCACCTTTTCATTTTTTGGGAGTGGATCGGCGATAGATATCCCACGACGGCCACGTGGCCCAAGGGACGCGGTCGTAATCGGCAACAATATGGATTCTAATTAACTTCATCACGCGTTGAAGTTTCCAGCGAGCGATGTTCAAGTTAGCGGGAAAATTATACGTAATTATTAAATACATGCATATAAATGAATAAGGACTATAAATTCCAGAGAATTTCTTCCAAATTCAGCTCCAAAAACGCCTGAAATTAATCAAAACCAGTTCGCGTCCCGAAAACTAAAAATACGAAAATATTTCATTCCGCGAAAATCTTACGAGGAAACCCAAACTTTTGCGAAACATCAAAAACTTCTTCCCAGGATTCTATTCCTACTTAATCTAGTCTGTTTCCGTTTTTATAAAAAGCTAGACCAACATTTGAAATGGGAAAATCTCTTCTCTACAAACACAGCCGCTTTCCCGTATCCTTTATTTTCAAAAGTTCTAGAGGAGTAGGGGAAGTTGAGTCAGTTTTATGCTAAACTCATTCAAAATCCCAGATGGAACTTGTGCGTGGAGAAGGATGGAGTGTAATTCAAATTGGTTTCCACTCGAATGCTGCGCCTCCTAGCGTTGGGTTCGGGAAAGAAGGCTCCGAGGATGCGAAAGACAGGGTTCGTATATAAGAAATGCAGAAAAGGTTCTTCCTTGAAGGATTACTTGATTACGTGCCTGGAAATATGGCGGTCAATTGTGCTGGCAGTACTTTACCCTTTCTACGTTACGTTCACATTTACGTAAATATCTCGCGAACCATCGTATGGACTATGGTAGGGGTCAATTTACCAATGTTCCCTTAACTAAACAGCTACCTTATCTATACATCTGAAAATATTCTAAATGAAACTTAATTAACAAAAGAACTTACTCATTTAGTTTTTAAATATATGTCAATACATCCTCCGAAGGTTCATCCTCCATCTTCCAAGTTATGATATTTTTCTCGAAGTATTTGAATTGAATTTGAATAATCGTAAATACGTCTTTCACACGAAAATTCCATAAAAATTCTTACGAAATGACAGTCGAGCTTTTAAGTTACGATCAAAAACTTTTCGACTTGAAAGTTTAAGCTAAAACCCACGCTATTTACAGCCTGCTTGGTGGCATTTCTTGAAAAAAATATGCTTTAACTTTGATATTAGACGTTTTTCGTAAGCCCTATCGCGAGCTATAAAAATGTTGGATGCATTTTTGAGTAATAAGCTTCACAATTTTTTATTTATCGTGAGAGCGAGGCGAAATTAAAGAGAAAAGTTTGCATTATTAAGTAATACAGGCTTGACATTTAGCTAGAAATGGAGTTCAGAAAGACTTTATAAGGATCAATCAGCTTGAAAAAAAATTCGAGAGAATTTTTACGTATTTTTATTACATAACTAGCTAATTATTCTTTAGAAACAAACGTTAAATATAGGGAAAATATTGGTTAGAGCGAAGGATAAGTTACAAAAATAGTTGTTTAAAAATTTATAAACAATGACTATCTTCTCTGATAGAAAAATTTTTAGTTTAAGATCTATTTTTCTTATTTTTTCTTTTTTCCCACTCAAGACTACAAAAACCAGTAAAACTGCATGCATTACCAAATAAAGTTGCTATATTCGGAGAAGAAATACATTACGCGATGCAATTGAATATCGAGACAAAAATGAATTTCGAAGACGAAAATTTTTCGAAAACCTAATGCATCGCTGCGAAGCGAGTTTTTTGCAAAACACTACTTTCGAAGCTAACTTACGAAAATATCTTAGGAGGAGAGAATTTTTACTTTGCGGGAAGTTTCGTTCGACTGCTCTTTCCAAAAAAAAGAAGAAAAAATAAAAAAAAAACAAAAGACTCTCTTATGTATATATATAGTATATTCTATGCGATGAATCATCCTAAGAAACTCTGCCTCGATAAAGGAACGATAAATTAGAAATGGCGAAGCATTTATCGAGAGTGCTTCATAGCCGTCGTCTGCAGTCAAAAACTTCGATATCGAATTGAGAAAAATGAATAAAAGGTTCGAAACAATGCGATCTTTTCTTTCTAGGCCAAAACAATGGAAGGCGGGAGAATTAAAAGGAAAAGAGAGGGACGAAAGAAAACAACGTGGAAGATAAAATATTGATTTTTACGGACCTTTTTCTTTCATTTTTAACGATCCGCAAAAAGGGTGTTTGCATTTCTTTTACACTAATTCTCGGGGATATTAAAAATGAAGACTTTAATTAAATGCGTTCTACTTTGATATCTCCCGAGAAATTTAATTTGGATTGAATTTATTAGAGGTGAAATATTTTAAGGCGTTGGAAATTTGAGCAAAGAACGTATATGTCTTAAAGACAGTTCTAATTCCGTAGTTAAATGTTAAAGGTCGTATATTGACGTGTATGATAACTGTCTTGCTGCGGAAATAAATGTAATGAGACTCTAAAACTTAATGCATTGTTTCATTCTATTTTACCCGATTATTATTGGACTAAATAGCTTTTAAATTTCTCTACAAACTTCATATTAAAAATATGTATAAAGAATTTTTAATATAGTTTTTAAAATAATCTATAAACATTTTATAAAGGATATTATAACTTAGACTAACAAAAGCCTATTCACTCAATCAGATTTCGTACATCTCAAAATGTATCGAAACATTCAAACACCCACTCCATTCAATTTATCAAAATATGCCCCATAGTCGGAAGTTAATCAAAATCTAAAAATTTCTAAAAATAAATCTTAGAATCATCTTCATTTTGAACTGTACATCCCAAAAGCTTTTGACTGGAATACTCCAATAATCCGCTTTTATTCGGAATATTTCCTCTTTAATCTCGCGCATGGAGTAAGCAAACCCTATAGCAAAACTAAAAATCCAACCGATAGCTTTTAATTGAAAGTTGATTAAACCACATTTCAACAGAAAGTGAGCTATGATGATACATTACTGTAAACAAAGGTAGATTCTATCGACAGAGAATATTAACAGCTTTTGACTCACTTACTTTACCCTCTTTCATATTTCATATCTCCTATACGTGTTTGAATTAAATAGAGTAATATTTTCAGCGTAATGTATTATTACGATATATTACAATAAATACGTAAGTGTATAGCAAAAACGAATGCGTATCAAAATGAATACACATACTTCTCTAAAACTGTTTGAAAGTAAATAGAATAAATTTCCAGAGAAATATATTACGATAAATACGTACAGCGAAAACGAACGTGTATCAAAATTAATATACATACTTTTCTATCTATTATTATTACTATACATTATAAATATATATAATAGTTATTCATAACGCAATCCCAAGACTCCCTTAGTAACAATTGCGAACGTTACAATATTTGGGACGCTCTTAAGCATAACGACATACTCCCGAAAACGATACCAAGAAAATGCATAACATTTGCGTCATTCGCGACTCGTATTACAATATTTTTTCGTCACATCTCGAACGTTCGCACAGAATCAGTAAGCATTGGAGAGAGATAGGGAAGGAGAAGCAGTAGAAGGATGCTGAAAGGAGCAACTTCTTGGGAAGATAAAGGACAAAAAAAGCACTCTTCCAAAGAGATAAGGTAAGAGGAATCGAATAAAAAAGTGGTGTGTTGAAGAATGAGAATTTGCATGCTTTCTGAGCCCGATATCTTCTTTGTTTCGTGTTCCGCCGGCGCCGAGTGGCATTGTGGGTAAAAAAAAGTGGGTCCATAAATTTGCCCGGTCATCCTCGAGACTCGAAAAGACGATATTAGCTGTTCGTAGATTTATGATCGGAATTATGCGCCCATTTTAAATTCGGGGGCGACGAGGAATGGCTTGAACCAATTGGATGTTTCCAACGATAAACAAATTAACGAGGCAAGATGGCTCCGATACAACAGGCTCTCGGTTTCCCCTATCATTTAGCGATTTAATGACGGCACAGTTTGTCGTAGAAACGAGCGAGTTTCGTAAATAAACGGTTTCCATGGATGTTGAAAAGTTCGGAAAGTAATTAAAACGAAAAGACGTAACAGAAAGTTCGCGACAATTCCAAAACGAAAACTTTTTTCGTTTCCTTTTCGATTTCCAGCATCACTTGCATCACAGCGACGTAGTGTAACGTCAAACCACGGCTTTAAACCCGGAATTCCCTTTTTTAATATTCTGTATTCTATCACAAACTCTTCCCTTGAAGAACCCCCATCGCTACGTATCATCCATCTTCACCTCAAAAGGTAAACAGATTCTAAAATGCTGCATCACGAGAACAAATAATGTTATCTCTATAAGTATTTAAGAGCATACGTATGAGAGGGTTGTATACTAAATTTAAATTCCTAACGTGTTTCGGATATATATATAAAAGATGTTATAAGTGGGCCATTATCGACTGATAGGTCTGAAGTTCTACGAGTTCGTATATTCACACAGAAATACGTCATAGTGCTGGGGAACCATATCGAAATTCAACATTAAATGATTGAGAAAATAGTAAAATATCAATTATAGATTTAGCTGTTTAAATTTTCAACACATAACGTTATTAAATGGTCCATTTTCTAGAAAATTTTACCATCAAATAAAGGTTTTATTCATATCAACTCCAAATAGATAAAATCAGAGAAAATGTATTGCTTTAATTTCCATTTTGCGAAGTTATTCTTTAACTAGCGAGGATAATAAAACTCCATTGAACTTCCGATGTCTTAACATTATCACGCATATCTCCCGAACTATATTCAAAGTTAAACTGGAGGAAAGGAAAAAAATAGAAGATCAAGATAAAACTACGTATCGTTGCCTTGCATCGTCATTTTTTGCTGCATAATGGGCATCTTTTTTGAGATGAAAGCTCCAGAAAAATAAAAATGATTTATTGTTTGTGATAACCTAAGAGAAAAAGTAGAAACAGAAAAAAGTTATGTTGTGGTCCATAGTGCCGTGTACTGAAGGTCTATCAAGGCAAATTGAGGGGTAAGTGAAAGACTTAGCATTAAACCACAGGCTTAATGATATTCTGAGGAACAGTAGTATGCCTGGAATTCGTTCTGGAAGTGCGGGGAACCCCTAGGTAAACATCGGAGGCAAATCATTGGTTTCATTCCAATGAAAATATATAAAGTATGAGGTATTGTTCACTTAAACATCACTTACCCATCAGTAAAACAAATATATAAAACTCTACTAAGTACACCTTTCTACCAATAACATCTATTAACATTAAACTTTCCTGCACGATTTCCTAGGCTAGAACACCATCAGCTGGGCAAGCAATACTAGAGTGTATCTTTTTATTTAAAGTCGAGTTTTTACGACACGAATAGCATTTTAAATTTGTCTGGTGATTTTTGGTCTTCTATTCGAAGAATTTCTAGGAACTAACACGCTAAAAATTATGCTGAAGTTTTAAGAAATGTACTATTCTTCTTGTCTACTCTACGATCACTTCACCCTTTCATACTGCAATGATACTTCAGCTACTGCAATAGTGTTCTTTCCAACGTAACCATCCCCAATTCACCGCAAACTTTGCTCCCTCATGCCCATTAATGCCTACTTAATAGCCATTCTTCAGGATTCCAGAAGCGAAACCACCCCTTTTCCAAACAGAAATCAAAATATGTGCGACAAAATTCGAATGAGCATAATTCGTACCAAACCCGCTGCCTTAGATTTGATCTCAGAGACCTCTGGAGGCATTTTTACGTAGTGAGCGTACTCCAGAGAATATTCCGGCCTGGTAATTTCCAAGGAGATATGTATCAGAGAAAGGGCACCTAAGGAAAGAGGGTTGAGTGTGGTGCAGAATCTTAGCGGTGCGAATGAGGCGTTTTTGGGAATAAGCCGACAGCCAAAGGAAATGCCGCAGAAGGATTCATCTTTCCCTTGGGGGAAAGATACACAAAATGCAGAGAAAGAGATTGTGAAGATAAGGGATGAATGAAGAGGAAAACAGACGCGGGAAGACTAATGAATTCTATGAAAAGGACAAGACTTAAGGGTACCATTTTCTGTTATCTTAAAGGGAAAATATTCGTCTCTTATTTCTATGGAAGAATTCGTTCTCCCTCGGATCCATTCTCGTAACATCCCATTGAAAACAGCGGAAATAAGAAAGAAAAACTTCTTTTGGTTGTTTTTTTCTTAAGGGAAGGATACGGAAAAGCGTCAATTAAGACCCGGAATAGAATGATTCCGAGATAATCCTTTACCCATCAGCTATTTGCGAACTGTTTATCCACCTTTTAAACTTACGTATCCAGTACCTTTATCCTGTATCTATTGACAACGAAGTATCATCGTCTCCAAATTGAATTCATTTCTGGAGATATGAATATTAATTTCGTTACGATTTCTGCTTACTTTCTTGTTATCTCTATATCTCTCTTTTTGAAGCATTTACATATTCCTCAAAGATGTTTTCGAAGGCGACTCATGCGGAAGGACGACAATGATTAAATTTCCCCGTCATAGTTTTCCCAAAACAAGACAGAGGGACTGATAAAGTGAAAACAGAATCCACTGTTCACAATTAGGAATTCTGATATCTGAGCATGATATCTCCTCTTACGCATTCCTCCTTTGAATCTCACCCAATAAGAGATGGCGAAGGAATATTGTGGCTCGAGATATTGCTATTAAAAACATTTCCTCGGATGATTTCCCTGTTCCTCGTGTTGCTAAGGAACAAACAAGATGCTCTGGAAAATAGGGCCGATTGTTGCTAAGATGGAATTTAACAGCGCTTTGTGAGCAACGTTTCCTTGTTCAATATATTGGAAATCTTACTCTTTGAGTCCTCGTCATCGTTTTATAATTATATGGAGCCTTAAAAGCCCAAGACATTTTGTTTTAAAAGATAACTGTTCAACCTTTGATTCAGGAATGAGAAGAAAAAGCTCTTAAAATAGTTGAAAACATGGGATAAAAATTGGAGATGACCTATCCGACGAAATCAAAGTAACAACAGGCATAGCGCAAGGTATCGTGCTGGGGCCTTTATTCTTTCCAATATTAATTAACGACTTACGATCGGTATGTAATCAAAAATTCAATTATTCAAAGAATATCCTTTTTTTTATTAGGGTATAAAAATGTGATGGTATAGCAAGAAGATATAACTACCCTCAACAGCAGAGTCTCGACTAATAAATAAAAAATATAGGAAAGTATATGTAAATTCATTATACTCAATAGACGTAGAAATCAGCACGTATATCTGATGTGAGGGAAAATATTGCCTAGTGAGCTCATAGTATTAAGGGTTAGCATTCAGTTTAGATATGAAATGGAACGTACTTAGAGAACGAAAAATTTTGAAAGTAAATGGAGACAAGAACGTCATAGGGCCTACGCTTAGGATATCAAATAAGGAAGTTAAGGAACTGTATAAAACTTTTTGTTCACAATATTTATAATGAAATTATTCAAAACATCCATGCCCATCATTAGAGAGATGATTAGAATATTTTCAAAGGAAAACGGATGCACTGAACGACCGGGTCATGACAGAAATTGGTGAATGGATGCAGTCATCCATAAGAGCCGATTTGGAATTCCTGGAGAACAAATGGATGATGGGTATGTAATGAGGCATTCGATCCCAAGATATGTGGAGGTGGATAGCATATTTCGAGCAAATACCTGGACTTGCTCGGACATATTCATAAAATCCATAGGAATCACTATTCTCTTATTTTGGGTTACTTATTAATCGCTCATTTTACCCTTGTGTATTGAATTCTTCAAAGAATGAATTCCTTACATTATTTGCAGAGAATATTATTGCATCGGCAAAATAAAGTTGACCATTGTATTCTTAGTTTATATTCAATATATGTTCCATCTGACATAGTGATTTGAATGCTCAATCAAAGACTATTGTGAATAGAATGAGTAAAAGAAGATACTATGTCGTATTCCCTTAGAACGCTAAATTAATGTTACTTAAGTTGAATGACTCACACCCTTATATTATACATATTTTACGGCGTATTAATTCGATAAATTTAGCACTTATCTAAATCTAGCACTTCTTTTATTTACATAGTATTTATTTACTTCATTTTGCATCCGACCATCGTGTAGTCACTTCCAATGTTGAAGTCATTTAACACTTCACAGTTTTCAACGGAGTAGATTTCATTTACCAATAAAAAGCCTATCTCATTTTTTAGATGAATATATATAGGCTTTCCCATGAAAACTTCCTATTAAGGTACTTAAAGTAAAAAGTATTGCATAATTAAATAATAGTATATTCTGCAAACTCTACCAGTACGTAACCTATTTTAATTCTTTCTTCAAGTAAACATTTTACAATCTTCATATGACCCATTTATTGAAGTAATGTGTTCACAAAACATTAAGGTATTTCGTACAGGTATTCATTAAATTGTATAGTACATTAATGCACATCAATTGCATTGCCTTATTGTACTGGAACTGTACATACATAGCTGAACTGTTATTCCTTACGTAGCCAGCATACTTCCTCAGACTCCGGCGGTATAACATAATATATATATTCCTATTCCTATATATTCCTAATAACATAATATGTTATTCCTTACATCTAAGCTTATTTATACATCTCTGTGACAAACGAAGGGTGAAATCGTGCTTAGTAGAGCGTTGTTTTTAGAGGGGCGAAGGCTTGTCGATGAAATATGCGATGACCACAACATAGAAATGCTTCGAGTAGTAGCATTTGAAGAAGATATCTCAGGGTGTTCTCGAGTGGAATGTCTCAGGCGCACTTTTCGTACGGAGATTTATTCTCAACGGACGCCCCCAAGCACTTGGTTTAAAGTATCGCTGCGTACTAAACTTCGTTGGAAGAAACTGCCTCATAATAATGCGTCTATGGAACTTGTGAATAAGAGACGAGTGGAGAAGTTATGGAAAGGAGCTTCCTTACATCTCCCCTACAACATTTATAACCATGGAGCCTTCGAAACCCATTCCGTGTATTGTTTTCCGTGCTCTTTATAGAGCGAAAGAAATGTTACACTGTAGCAGTATAGGAGACTTTAAGAGTAAACAATGGAAGGTTGATATTGTTAACAATATACTCTTTCCAGGGCTGAAGATATGATACATTGTAGCAGTATAGAAGACTTCAACAGTAAACTATTGAAGGTTGATATTGTTAACAATATACTCTTTCCAGGGCTGAAGAAATAATACATTGCAGCAGTATAGAAGACTTCAACAGTTAACAATTACAATTTGATATCATTCACGATATACTCTTTCCAGAGCTGAAGCAATGCTATAATGGAACAGCATAGAGTACTTCAACAATGAACTGTTAATATTTTATATTGTTTACCATATGGGAATCCACTAACAATTGGTAATAAACATTTCGAAAACCCGTAACGAAAAACTATCCTAGTAGAGTGCGATATATGTGTTCTGAAAGTAATGCCTCCTGTTTTTATTCATGGATATTACAGAGGTTACATATTTATTGGCGCAGTTATAGAGAGCAATGCTTTAAGCTGCAGATAGCATTATTTTTTCACATTGTTACTACTATACGTTATGTACCCATTATGCCGAGGTACCATAGCCTGTGTGCTGGGATTGTAAAAATAGAAGATAGGTATTATGAGACATTATATATCGTATAATAAACATTATATTACCACTTGCCATACTACGTATATCTTATTCCTGTATATGTATAAAATTAGCTATTTTTTAGGTAAAATAATTAATTACGTATTAAATTACTTAGAATAATGGGTAATTTAATACATATCCATTCTTAGTTCCGATTACGAAAGTTAATATATTAAATTATAAATAATATTACAAAAATGTATAATATTACAAAAATTATAAGTAAACAATTAGCTTTACTATATTAAACACATAGTTTTTGCAGTAGAATATATAATACGAATAGCCATATTTATATTTTCTTTTTTACGTCACCTAGCCTCGCGTAGTAACACAATTATTACCCTAACGCAGTTTTAATAGTACAAGTTTCGTAATGGAAACATAATCTACGTGTATATCCGGCACAAGAAACTCCATGAACTATATCTCTCCGGTTCCATCGCATTATCTCCGCGGATTATTTTTCCCGTGACGTCAGACGGATTTGTTGTTTCGCGAGGGAACTTGCAGATTTAGCGGAAGACGTGGAGAACCCTTGGGTGCGTTGGGGAAGAATCCTCAGAAGAGACGGCCAATGACGTGAAAGAAGCGAGGGGAGGGATTAATTTTTTGTGTTCTGCATATTAACAGCTGGGCACGGTTCCAAAAGCCCTCCTCGACCGTCCTCCGCTTTTTAGACCCCTTCGCACGCCGATGAGCAATGGGAAAGCCTCTCTCTACGTGTACTGGAATCGTTATCACGTTATTCACTCCCCACGCGATAACATTGAAATTAATTGAAGTTTTTTTTACGGAGTTGTACGCTGGAAGGTGGCTTTAATGACCGTGTGGTCTTATTGTTTCGAAAGGGCGAAAAAAATTGAAAAACTAAGATGTGATAGGGACTCGAACCCAGGTCCTCACGAGTTGTAATTTGGATACTAACGTTAATGATTATGTGGTCTTATTGTTTCGAAACGCTGCGAAAAACTGAAAAACTAAAATGTGACAGGGACTCGAACCCAGGTCCTTACGAGCCTGGAAGATGTGCTATTATGGATATTGATATAAATATGACAAAATATAATATGCTAACCAAGACGCAAGCATGTTGCATTAATTCAACTGTGAAGGAACCTGGGTTCGATTCCCTGTTCTTTGAAAAACAAACGTTTTTAAGATAAATCATGAATAAAGGAAGTGAATCAGTGCTCATAATTCACGCGAAAGTTTTCGAAACTATAACTTTAAAACGAGAAGCATTTCATAAGAAGCTTAACGAGTGGGAATAAATAAGTTTTGACGAAGGAAAGAGATTATACTACAAGAGCCACCAAATAGAAGTAATAATATAAGCATATGAAGAATGAAACTCCCTTATGATTGGTCTTAATTAAGAAAGATATGTTTTCATAATTTTTCGTAATTATTATTTTAAATCATTGCATTTAGTTCGTCTAATTAATATTGTAAACGTCTAGTAGAAGTGTTTACGAACTTAAAGATAATAGGAATAGGAATCATATACATAGGAATAGACGCTAAACTAATAAATTACCCTCATTTTTAACAAAAAATGACGAGAATTATGTATACTGAGGGGAGTAACAGCTCTTAGCCGTATAAGGGAGAAAACCTGCTCAAAAAATCTATCTTGGAAGGTAGTCAAAACATCAGTTCCATTCCAGGAATCATATAAAAATAACATAAATATATAGACAAAATTCGTTCGCCAATCAACAGTATTGTAACCTCTAATATCTATTACGTCTACTAGCTACTAACATCCTACATCCAACTAACAATAATCAATACACAAAGACGAAAAGAATAAGCCCAAATCGCACCACATCACGCATTTACTTCCTCCCCTAACAACACGTACTTCAATTAATATTAATTCCGATAAACGTCCCGCAGAAGTAAACGTTAAAGGTAACAGATTATCCCGAAAAGCGATCCGTACAAACGCGTCGCGGAGCCAAGATTTATACGCAGTATACTTTTTACCCTCGACTGCCTCTGGAACTCCATAACGTAAATTTTCGACGGAATCCACCTCACAGGTCCTCCGGCTCCATCACGTCAAGCGAGCGCCAGGAGTTAATTAGCAAGAAGATCGCACCAATTTGTGCTCTGATCTATGGTTATCTCGTACAGTTTTGTGACCCAAAACGACGCTCCCGAACGAACCCTTGTTTGCTAATCGCGCCGGCAGGGGGATCTAGTGGAGGAGAAACAAACAAAGATCGAAATTCAACGCGATTAATCCGGAATAGGTTTAAGGAAATTTTTCTACGATATTTCTCGAAGAGGTTTTACGTTTAAAATTTATCGAATGAAAAGTCCCTTTTAAAAGGGTGGCGATAAATATTCATACGTTTTAAGTCTTTTGGATCCTGGATTACTATCCGTGCCAAATTGTGAATCCTCGGATGTCTACGAAGATTTTACTTACGTTCGGAATTGGTTGGGATGGAAAAAGGTAGTCACGATAATCTGTTTGCTTCGGAATTGATCTGTTTTAAATCTGAGTTATCGGAGTCGACAACCTCACGCGAGCCATCGTCTGAGAAGGAATGAAACTTGAGGAATTATTGTCTGTAGACTGGAGGAAATCCATAGGATTACCAAAGGATTATTGGGAGTGAAAGAGGATGATTCAAAGTGTGAAAATTTAATCATAATTTCGTTATTACTCAATTACTAAACTAGATGATGACTGAAGTGATATTTTACAATCGATACGAATCATTCTATCAATTAATTTCTTCTAAATCTTTACGCTGATACTTTTTAAACACGTATGAGAATCTGTAATTAAAATGTTAAGTGTTTTTTTCTTTGGTATTAATTCGTACCCAAAAGTACTTTTATCTTAATATGTGACCGTGTTATCTTTCAATCTAGGGATTGTTGTAGCTCTTTATCTTAATATTGCCAGAGCTACCGAAAATGTGTGCCTGGGTTCGAGTCCCAGTTATGTCAGACTTTTTTCACGTTTTTTTTAAATCCTTGAATTTATTCCTGCCGCATGAGCTATGCACGAAGATTTTACCTTGACCCTCTATATTTTACGACTACGCCAGTCTAGATAAGAGAAAGTAGAATATGGAAAGTTTTAGAAAGGGATACAATGTAGTTACAAAATTAAACTCATAATAAATGTATTAAAGGACGGAGCACAACAATATGCTTATTACTCAAAGTAGCTACTTTGTAGTTAAAATGGGGACTAATTGAAAAGAAACTATCAACTCCTACTTTTGTGCTTCATTCCCATCCAAATACCATAACAAAAGACTGACTATAATGCGTAACCAATGGAAACAAAAGGCTGTTTACACTGTGGAAAACAAATGAACTTAGATTCATCCCACAATACGTATCACGGTTCGGAATGCTAATTTTGATTCGGAAATTAGAGCGAATGCAACAGGACAGCACACGTCTGCAGTAAATCTGCTGTCTGGTGTTCCATCCACTTTCCCATAGTGACAAAAAGAGATGAATTTAACGCCCTCAAAAGACAGCACCTCCAGAAATAAAGCTCTCCGCGGGATGTTGGAAACACATAATAAATAACCCCGAGTTATCTGGAAACGTTAAAATAGAGGAACCCGACCCAACAATGTATGTTCTCGGTGGAGGTTTATTTACGACCAACTTCGTAAATATTCTTGCAAAAATCGTGATCTTTGCGGGAGGAATAAAACACTGCTCTCTTAAAGCATAACGATTATGAAGGGTTATGATAAAGGGATGATTTCCCAAAATTTTACGCCATGTCTACTGAGATATGATGATATGATACATGATGCTTCACAAACTGCACTGTGGGATTATGCGTTGTGTATAAATGCTTAATTTGAAGCTATACGTAAAATTTAGGAACGATATCACTTGTGATTTAGTCTTATTTGTAGTATTACGGATATATTAAAGCCTTACTTGATGAAGGAAGATTACGCATAATATTTCTGGAGGGTTAAACTTTTGTGATATTTAAATGAATGCTAATGGAGGATAATACTCTACGAAAATAATGTGGGATGATATAATACACGATGCACAGTTTAACAGAAGATATACTCTCAAAATGAATAAAAAAGGAAAAGGAACCTCTGTAAAAGATGAGCCCATATCCGATGTATTATTAACTGGGTTTTGGAATAAGTTAACAAAATTTCTAAAAGGTTAAACACAAGTGAAAATAGCGATATGGTTATAACTAAAATCCAGTTCTCCTACTTGCAAGATAGGTATCCTAGAAGCTATCCACCATGCCATGTTTGTTTATGCTATTCGGAGACCTGGGTTCGAGTCCCAGTCATAATCGTATTTTTCATTTCTGTATAACTTTCGTATTTAACTCATCGTGTAAATTAATTTAACTAATACTCATCTGGAATATGAAGTGGTTGAATTAATTTGATTGTAAGTGAATGAAAAATAAACAGTAAATAATGTGAATGATATGGCAATTACAGGTATTAAGATCGTTAAGTTACAGCAAATGACTGCACGTGATAAATCAAGTCACATAAATAGTGTATACGTTTCCCACGTACAATTCAGTTCACTCTCCCCATTCTTCAACCCCTGAATCCCTTTTATACGTCACAACTTACCTTGCCTGCATTTTACGATTCTGATTTTCACTTCGAAGGGAAATAAAGGTTTTATCCTCACTTTGAAAGAGACACACTCTTCTACGGAATTTACCTGTCTTTTATGTGTGTGTTAACGCTTTGACGTTCTAGGTTTATCGCTCGCTGTATTCAACGATTGGGTTCCTTTGGAATCTAAGTTCCCTGATTTCCGCCAAATTCGCTCAAAACTCAGCGCACTATTTTCCATTTAATTTCCCTTCATTGTAAACCCTTCCGGTGATAAATTTCTTATGATTAAATAAAGTTGAATTGACTCTACTGGATAGGATATTGTGACTGAAAGAGGTGGTTAAATAGAAGTGAAAAATTGCGACATTATTGGGACTCGAACCCAGGTCCCCCCTTTGGAACTGCTCAGATATTAGGACAAATATCAGCACAGAAAGACCTGGATTCTAGTTCCTGTTACGTTGCTATTTTTCACTTCCATTTAATCGATGACTGATTATTCTATTTAATTTTAATGGAACCTCTTCGGGGCACATAATTCGTAATAGAGTGTATATGATTACAAACAGGGTAATTTCATTCAGAGATACTTTTGTCTTCCGCTATTAATATTGTGAATATAGAGAATTGAGTGGAAGCTAGTCGAATTCTTTTCCTTTAGAAAAACAATTTAGAAGAATAAAGGTAAAAAGGGATGTGTTACGTATTTCATCAACATTATCATATATACACAGGATAATATATATGTATATAGAGTTCTATACCCATATAAAAACAAGAAAATAACTCATGAAACATTTATAAACATAGAATAGCAACAAAAAGTATTTTATCAACATTTTCAGCGCCTAATCTTCTCGATGAAATGTTTCAAACTGGGTTAATATTAGACTTTCATGTAAAATAATTCAGAAACCTAAGTGTGAAGTCTGATGGTCTTCCATTTAACCTTGATGGTTTACTTTATTGACGATGAGATTTAAAGGCAATTTAAGATGAATTTCCCACATAATTTAAGACGTGAAGGATGGACACACTTTGCATGAGGAAAGAAAGATGTAAAATTCGTTATATGTGGGTTACGAAACGAGATAATGTATTTTATTGGTTAATAACCTGGGAACTTAATTTCCTCCAGATTCAGAATCTTCTGGTTGAATAAGACATCCAGTAAAGCAGGTCAAAATCCCTTAGAGGGTTTCAAGCTCAAACCACTGCATCCTTATGACCCTTGTCTGCCGTCAAATTAACTTCCTTTGCAGGGGTCCTATTCATTAAACTCTTTCCCAACAATGAACACCTCCTCTAATACAATTCCCTAGTCACTTGTATTACTTTCCCTTTTCATTAGCCGATTACCGAGACTTCATTGTCGCGAAGTGCGATCAAGGGCAGACACGTCGCTTAAAATGCCTGGAAAGCATAAATCGAGGAATGTACCACGTTCGTAAGAGTACACTTAAAGAGGAAGGATGTATCTTGGCGTATGTACGTTCTTCTAAGGTCTGTTTAGTATTGTATTGGATTCGAAGGAATTTATTTGTATACAATCTTTAAAATATCATCACATGACGAAGTTTGCGTTTCCCTTAAATTAAATAGAATTACGGAGCATACAATTACGAATTAAATCGAAAAGTTCTTATTATACATATTATAATTATAAACCATATGCTTCTAAACAATACATCTAGGAGTATAAACTATAGGAGTCTAATTGAAATAATCCTGAACTTACGTAACAATGTAGTAACTTAACAATGGAACGTTATGAGGAGGAATTTAGAATTGTTCTTTGCCTTAATTCAATTCGTCATTTATTGTTGCCGAATTATTCATTTTACTTCTCATTTTTTCCCCCTGTAGATATGTATATCCCGTACATTTTTATGTATGTATATGGACATAAATATGAACGTCCTTGAACTCACAAAGTTAAAAAAAGGAAATATAATGATGTTACAGGGACTCGAACCCAGGTCCCCTACCGCATGAAAAGTAATGACCGAAACATGGTGTATTAGTTGTCAGCATATCTGCCGGAGGACCTTGGTTCGAATCCCGATCATCTTGCACTTTTCACTTCTGCTCAACTCATATGAACCCAAGTACAAATATATTTAAATAACCTTTGTGAACTAGTCGTAAAAATTCACAGTGTAAAGTTATTTCAACCTTTCTTTCATACTTTATTTGAATTTTTACAAGAGTTAAGTGTCTTGAAACGATATCACTCATAGATGTCACTTCTCCTTCAAAGAGCAATCCCCTAAGAATGACTCGCACGGCATTTACAGCTTCCCCACGATAAATAGACAAAGCCGTGGTGAGAGTGTGAATATATATCGTTGGGAATCAATCGTCTCGTCTATTTGACTCCTCAAAGGAGGGCCCGTGTTTATTTCCACGCTCCCCTATCGCATTCCGAGGCGAATTCGAATCTCTCCGCAGATTCGGAGGTTTTCGGTTCTTACCCTTTGATCTTTGCTTTCCCGTTTACGGATGTCGGATTGACGTCTTTCACACCAAACTTAGTTAGCCTTTACGATTCGAATTTCCATTGCTGTCTTAGTCCACCTCAATCAACGCTTAAACGTTAAAGAGGAGTAAGTACGGCAACACTTATGTGAGTCGTAGTGAATGCAGAATGGAATAACAGGGTTGCTACGGAGATGTTTAGGTATTCCCCATGAGGTTATTGATTGATTTCGCATGAGTACTGAACCATAATACACACACACACACATATATATATATATATATATATATATATATATATATATATATATATATATATATATATATGATAAAATATTAATATAATAATGCTGATGAAATACTAAATACTTCTCTTTACTTTTCTCAATAGTTTTATTATCAGGGGAAGAGTTCGGTTTGACTTCGATAAAATAACTCGTAATACATTGAGTTTGTAAAAGTAAACGGAGATGAAAAACAGCGATATAATTACATGTATACAACATCTATTTTCTACAGAGCTTTTATTAACAATGTACCAACACTATCCTGGAAGGTGTGCCAACAGCTAAGCTTTCGAAAGGACCTGGGTTCGAGTCCTGGTCAATTTTGTGTTTATTTTTTTCCTTTTTAAATCTATGTATTCAAATCGCACGGACTATTCGTGTAGAGTTATTACACATACCTATATGCTATTATATTTCTTTTTCCATAAATTATTGAGTTCTTTAATTAACTATTACTCTATATATTATGCTCTGTTGTTCTCTTCTAATTAAATGAACTACACATTCCCTATCCTATAATATTTATTTTCCCATACATCCCTGCTTTCAATTCACAATGGACAATATTACACTCTATTTCATGTAAGCAAAAACATTAATGGTTCAATTACACCCGCAAGAAATCACTTTGACCACTTTCGAGTAATCCGAGACTATTGTTTCCTGCATATTAAGGGCAGTCCATAATCACAAGAAGATCGGACAGGATCGTTAATTAGGATTCCAAATGAACGTGTTCTTTATCGGGGTGGGTAATTCCGTACCACTTCATTTGAGAGTGATAACACGCGAGAAAAAAAAAACAGGGGATGAAATGCGACCCCTCGGCCGGGGACAGACGGGCGCTAAATCAAGGGGCCACTAGAGGAGGGCATCGTAGATCAGGGTCTCCCGAGAGAGAGGGCTCTATAAAAGAGAGGGCCTTTGTCCCGTTGAATCTATTTTGAACTCATATAATAATGCTCTTCGAATCAAACCATCTGCAACACTCACCTGCCGTTTCGAAAACCTCTTGTTTTAGCCCAAGGTCATCCTAACTTCTTTTTCCAACCACGCAGCTGTAAGACGTCTTTCTCTAATATTTACGTTTTCGAATCAGAGTCGTAAGTGAAAAGGTAAAAGTACGCTATTACTGTGAGTTTTAATGTTATTACTTCATTAAAAGCAACCCAAGTAACTCTTTGTGTTGTCAGGGGTGTCTTATAATTAACATAACGTTAGATGTACTTAGAAAATTTATGATTTCTATACCGATACGTCATATCTCAAAGTAATGAATGCTTACAGAAAATAAAATCAGAATGAAATATTTTTATACTTCACCGTAATATACTTTTTTCGTCGATGGGAGTTTAAAAATGAACATCGGATAAAAGTTATAGAAAAGTACGATTTCTATACGGATATTCGTATCTTATAGTTGTTAATGTTTACGAAAAGAAAAATCAGACTGAAATAATGTTTAACTTAATCAATTATCTATGTAAAAATCAAGTATAATATTGAACATATATAAAAAGTGCTTCTGTAGAAGTTTATGTTGTCTTTTCACCTGATGAATAAAAAACACGAAGTCACAACCCAAGCTATTTATTTTATCGTATAAAGATCGTACTTTTCATCCATCAAACTTTAGCTAATTTTAAAAAAATATACAAATGTTTGTTCATTAATTAGAAAGACCAGTTATTTATATCATTTCACCAATGCTAAAACAACTCGCATGCCTTTTATATCCATTTCAGATGCGAAAATTACGTGTCACTAACATTCGCACATCACACTACAGTCTCACAAGTGGTACAAGGTACGGTTTAATTAGCTAAATACACAAGATGTAGCGTTAAGTGATTGATGAAAAGCGTTCGTTTCCTTTGAAAGAGGTCAGAGAAACCAATTATTCAAAATGAACCACGCGGGGGGATGAATCGTAAGTCCGCGACAAATGAAAAAAATCGATCTTCTTTCTTTCTTTTTTTTTACGCAATTGCTCCGCAGCTTTTCCGCTAGGTGTCCCCCCGATCGCGCCCGATCGATTCCTCCAACTGGATAAGGATAATAAAGCGAAGGAGCGTCATTCAAAAAATTTCTTCCGCTTCCCATTACACGGTCATTCCTTCCGAAACACATGGTAGTGATGTCGTTTCCGCACTCGACCACCGCACGGCGCTTCTCACAAAGGCATCCTTTTGTGTGCACTGAACTGGGATCCCTAAATCAGTCGCATCAAAAGGCAAACATGCATTGAGACTCAATTAAACTGAGATGTGGGCACGTAAACAAGGCAACGCGCGTGTGCATTGATTATCATCTACGGACCTCAGTTGATTTAGACCTCACGAATCGAGGATAAAGCATACGATTTTGTAAACTTTCACCTCTTCCCTTTCATTACTTTTGTAGACGACTACTTCACGATTATGGTGTAAATTTCGTTACTTCTTATTCTTTTAAAATACTTATTTAAAGACCTCTTAAATATATACGGTTTGGACTGTAGGGAGCCAAGTCATGGGTAGACATCGCTGATAGATTATAATAAAGCCAACTAATAACAACAGAACTAACGAGCAACTATAGTTATAAAATCAAACCCCTGTCGCAGAGGACAAATTTACGTAAATATTCGTATTTAAATCGCGGTACAGAACGATGGAATGCATTGCCTGCGAGTATCTTTGAACTATTCCCTCCTCCTGTTCCGAATTTAATTCAGGTGAAGTTCAGGAAGTTCATACTATAGTAATATGCTTTTAAATTTGTGTACGAAGTTTACGCGAGAGAAATTTTTTTCTGGGATGATAATTGAGAAGGCTCTAAACTTTAAATGTATATTTATCTAAATTAAGGGTATTGGTTTTGATTTGCTCGATGTTTTGTTTGTTGTATTAGTTGCGTGTTTATTTCTTGTTTGTTTTATTTGTCGTATATTGTAGCCTCCGGATTTTGTCCAATCGCAACAATTACATTAATAGTAATAATAATTATAATAATTTCTGAGTAATAAAGTTAATAAGGAACGTATAATTATATCCATACTCTAAGTGTAAAAATTCCTCCTAACCCAGGATACGAACCCTGGACCTCAACATCAGAAAGCAAGCAAACCTACTTTAAGACGAATAACCATTTTCTGAAACGATGTTTCCAATTTACACGTCGTAAAATTACTGGATAAATCTGAGGTACAGAAATACACGATTTATTTACGTAGGAGTGACGTCAAATTTAATGAAGGAATTCATGGAACTAAGTCTGTGTACTATAGAGTATATGTTCCTAAATTCGCGATTAATATTTACGCTAGATTTATCGTCAAAATCAATTAACGAATTCATGGAACAAGGAACTGAATCTTAGAGAGTATCTATTCTACAATTCACGACTTAAAACATTTCAAGTGCATAATAGCATTTTATTGATGCAAAAAGACTATTCAAACGTTATGGATGAGGATGCAGAATCTGTGAATGGATAAACTTTACGATCCTTACAGCATCCTCCGATGCATTCGAATGGTTTCAAATGCACGATTCCTTTTTCTAGTTCCTTTTACGGTGATCAACGGAAGAGAACCGAGTAAGATCTCAGGCGTCAACAGCATCCGGGAAAGTTTTCTCATTCGCGAAAGCATAGCTGTTGCACTAAAAAAGGAGCAGACAAAGATGGATTGCAGAAGGCCTCTTGATCGGAAACATTTTTACGAGAGAGATAAATTCCAGATATTTCTTCTCTGTCAGGACGCATAAATTTTGGAAGAAGAATTGTGAATACTTGAATCGTAACTAGAAACTTGTGCCAATGTACGCACATACATTCTCCATTGTCTTGGTAACGTGAGAGGGTGACTGTTTGTCTGAGTGTTGGAAACGACAAGATTTGAATCGAGATAAAGTTTATATTGTTAGCATTAAGGATATATGGAAATAACTCTACGGGATGAGTTGGTGCGACTTGAACAGAAGGATAAATAAAAGAGAAAAATCGTGACATGACTGGGACTCGAACCCAGGTCCACTACATTCCAAGTGCGAAATTTAGAGTTAATATAAAGTGAAAAACAGTGCTATGACTGTGGCTTGAACCCAGGTCTTTCCAGATGAGAATGCTAAATTTAAAGAGAAATGAAAACTACCGTCGCGACTGGGACTTGAACCCAGGTCCCCCGCTAGCCAGTTCGAAATGCCGATGTTAAAGAGAAGTGAGAATTGGCGTCACGACTGGGACTCGAACCCAGGTCCTCCACTATCCAGGTGAGAATCCTAAAGTTAAATAGAAGTGTAAACTGGCGACATGACTTGGAGTCAAACTCAAGTCTCCCACTTTACGGGCAGATGTGTTAAGAGTAGGGGACCTGGGTTCGAGTCCCAGTAACTTCTCTATTTTCCACTCCGATATAACCTTTGTGAATGATGTTTCTTTGTGTTAATGAATCAATTGTCTGTTTACTATTAAAGCTGTCGTAAAAGTGGAGAAGTAGCGATCTTTTAAATTGATACAAATTATATTAATAATTTTTAACCTATCATATTATTATTAAAGTTATATTCTATGTTTTGTTATCATCTCCAAACTGAGCTGTTTGCATAAGTAGATGATTACTTCTCTCATTGATATTCCACGTGTCACCTTCGACAAAGAATATCACGTCAGCGTTACTAATACGCGAGAAATTCGTAAACAAATAGTTCGGGCGCATATTCTAGGTATCTAATCACGCAGAATAAATAACACCGGTATCACATAGGATCGTCTATTGAAAGCTGACCTCAGTGTGGCGTTACTAACGAACGGCAAATACATCTCTTCCTTCTCTAAACGCATCCCTTTCGCTTAACAGAGCACTTAATCCAAGTAAATAATGATAAAAGGCCCTGCAGTCTCGTGCTATTTAAGCCAGTCCAAAGCAGAGAGGATTGTGAATTCATCATAAATTTTCCGCGAAGATGATATTTTCTTCGGCTATTACTATGAATTACGTGGGTAAGATTAATTTTGTTGTCATTTGGAGTTGGAGGGTGGTGAAATGGTGGAAAAATTCCACGAAATCAGCAAACTGTTTATCTACTCGAATTCGCCTTTGCAAAAGGGAAGAAGTCTTTCGGAAAAATGGTCGTCAGAAGTGTTTGTTTACTTGACTACGTTCGAATTTTAACGTTAAGAGATAGGGGATTTTTTATTGAACTTTGATTTATCCTATCAATAAAATATCTATTTAAGTTTTGTCTTTAAATTTCATTTTATTTACTGATTTTTTTCGTATTTAAATACCAGACCTATATTTTAATACGTAGAGAAAATTGCAAAGTTAATCAATACGTAAACAAAGACGTATTTTGCTTTCATTCAAGCAACAATAACAAGTAACCAAGAAAGTAAATAAATAAATACGATCGGCTTAACAAGATCACCATTAATAGTTACTAATGTATAAGTTAATTAATACGTAGATGAATACGTATTTTGCTTTCATTCAAACAAAAATAAGAAGTAACGAAATTATATATTATAAAATTATATATAGTATGTATTATAAATAAATTATATAAATAAACACGATGGGTTAACAAGATCACCATTAATAGTTAATTATATGTACAGAAAACTTATTTTTACATTGACACGAATAATAAAATAGAACTTAATTCAATTAGATTGTTACATAAGGTACTCATAACACAATTATCATCACAATTCATAAAATATATTATACTTGGTAATTTTCCAAAGATACACGCATTTATTTTGTGAGTGGTTTCGTAAACGTGCGTAAAAAATGTAAGGTTTCAGGATTCATCAGTTCAAGTTCTTACGAAATCTGAAGCCAAACAAAAACTAGCAAGTACATAATATTATTGTGTCTTTCAGTGAAGTCACACCCGAGAGAATCCATTATTCAATGTTCATTATTAAGTTTCTTTTACGATTCAAATCGCATCTTTTGAAGTGTACGTACTTTTACATTGAAACTGTACGTAATCTACCGGTAGAATTGAAAGTGGCATATAACCGAGCGTCATAAATGCGTTTCATATTTTATCACACCCAAAAGATGACGTATCTTATCGTAATTCAGTTGTTTCAGAGTAAACACGATCGTCTTGTTTTAGACGTCCAATTCGAACTGTAAGAGTGTCACTCGACCTTAACAGCCCCCGTAAACATTTTCTGTTGGCATAAATTGTGACGAGAGGTTGTGTCTTTCACTTTCGGTAAAAGCACTTCCAAAAGATCGCGTCTCCGAACGCGTGGAGAGAGAGAGATCAGTCACTCTCGTGCGTATGTTCCGTGACTTATTCACGCCATTATTCCACGAATCGGCGCATCTCGCGCGGCAGCTGTTTCCCAATGTCCCCATCGAATCAGTGGGCGGACAAAGAACGTGCCACTCAAAGGCGGAATGAATGTGCTTTAATTATATTAATGAGAGAGGCTTCTCTATGATAAGTGAACTACGCAGCTTCCCCCGTTTTACAGATGCGTCCTTCTTTTTTTTTTTTCTTTTTGGAAACGTGGGGGTGAGAATTATTTTTTTATTTTTTTCGGAGATTTTTCCGGTGGTGTTAACTGGTGGTCGCGATTGCTGTATCTATGGAGACGAGAGGAGTTTAAGTAGGGAGTTTTGTTGATAATGACAATGTGGGGGAACAGTTTATGTTTGTAAGGGTTACGAGTATGCATTTTAATAGTACATGGCAACCGAAGTGTAAATACGTAAGTGAAAAATATTTACAATGAAAAGGTACAAGGGTTTATTGCCATTACTCGAATACTTATATCAGGAGGTAATTCCAACGAACTAGTTCATGTTTGATGTTTTCAAATTACGTATTTCATAGTTATAATGTTAAATATAATTATTAGCATTTAATTTTGAAATTATTCCTTTCGATTTATTTCTATATATTTTTTGTAATCTCTCTCTATATATGTTAATTATTTTATATTTATATTGATGGAATTTGTTTTTGCATTAATATTTACTGTTGAGCGAATAATTATATAAAGTGAGTTAGACATAATCAAGCCCAACTTTGACAAAGGTAGCTGTACTGAATGCATAGAATACATTTAGTTATTTCAAGAGAAATTGATGTGAAAATTTATCACACTTATTAAATTCATATCTGTGGAAGTCAATGAGTATAGACAGTATTTATAATTTCACTTTTTATTTTCCATTTTTCGCTCTACATATCGGTAAAGTGCATCGTGGATAAATGGGAAATTCAGAAATGGAAATCTCGCTGTCAAAAGGTGGAAAAAAGTACAAAAAATGGTGAGGAAAAAAGACAGATAAAAAGGTACTAAAATAAAGGTAAAAAGACATGGGGAAAAAGGGTGAAAAAAGTAAATAAAAACAGGAAAAAATCGAACCAAAAATACAGGAAGAAGGGTAGGAAAAAGTCCGAACAAAGTTAGAAAAAATGACACGAAAAAATAAGAAAAAACGAAGATGAAAAAATCAAAGATAAAATAAATTTCAAAATCGTCAAACAGTTCGGGAGAACATATAATAAAAAAACGAAAAAATTCCAGGAACGCGATCCTCTCGAACGCAAGGAACACGCAATCATGCGAAGAGAATATTTCATTAATGACGCATCGATTAAACATGAAAACGCCACCCGTGATTCAATTAATAATTGGCACCTCTTCACAGAAGCCAATTCACTCGCACCACCGAAACTTCCGTGCATCTCTTCAAATATCACGATTGTGATTCCCATAATGCACGAGCGACTCTGCAAACTAGTTGACCGCAATGAAATCTCCGCTGCTTCCATAAAATATTTCGCGCGATGAAAACATCGATCATTGCGCATTTTCGATTGTCATTTGTTTTAGGTTGAGTTAAAATGGATGCTGAAAATATCCAAGCGGTAATGAAATATATATTGCATCGTAGGAAATATGTAAATCGTAAAAATTGTGAATTACAGTGTGTATATATATGCATCTTTGGAATCGATGAGGACAGGTCATGTATCGAGAATATAGAAAAACAACTGAATATCGATATAAGTTCGAACAGGAATACCATAAAGTGAATATAAACCGAAAAAGAATACCAAAGAACAGTTTTAATAGAGGTATAATCAAATACTTATGTTTCTCTTGACAAAAATTACTCAAATTTGAAGAGAGCTTATATTTTTAACTATAAAAGGGTGTGGGTAGTTCTTGAGGCGATAAAATTATTCGAAATCAATAATAATGTACTGAATACGAAGAAAAAAAAGTAACCTAGGAGAAGACGTAAATAAAGATTTATTAGGGAGCATAAACAATGACTTATTGGTTACTTGGCAACGTAAGACTCAAAAACGAAAGAAAAAGGCTTTTGATGATATAATTTCCCTTTAAATAACTGCTCAATAACTTAATTCACATACTTCAACACCAAGTACTTTCAAACTAAATCATTTTTAATAAATCATAAGGTTTACGAGTTCGCCCAACAATATCCTTCCTACCCTAACTTTCTTCAGAATTGTTGAGTAGGTAATTTGACCTCTCCAAGGCAACGGAACGTAGGGAGCATCAGAGATCCTCCCACAACATTCACGTCACGGCTTCCCGTGCATTAGTGACCTCACTCACGGAATTGCAATCCATTCGACGCGATCGGAAGACGTATCTCCCCCGGAATAGTGCGAAAAGCGAAGTGAGTGGATATGTTTGCGGTTCGAAAATGAGATCTTAAAAATCCGCCGCTCGGATGTTTGGAAGTAAACTCGGGTTCTGAAGAAGTGTGAGGTGGTCTCCGTAATAAAAATTGTTACGCCGCTACGTTATTGTGATAAAATAATTAAAATAAAGAAGTATAAATAAAGATTATAAGAATCTCTATTCGATAATGGCATCTATTTATAAATTCCTTCGTATAATTTGTTCAAAAAAGAGATGGATCGGTAATATTTTTACCTTAATCGAATACATTTTGCCTTCGTATGTCAAAGGCTATGATATCTTATTTTTGATCGACATGTGGTTTTATACAATATATTCGAATATCGTATTCTATACCAATACTATATCGATATATCGAGTCGTATCGATCGAGATTTTTACCATCCGAAGCAATACATCGTAAATTCTAACTTTTTTATGTCCACGTAATCTTTTGAAAATAAATATACGTATATGCATAAATCACAGAAAATATAATAAATAATTAATAAATTGAAAATTAATCCCATTAAATTAATATAATTATATACTCTAGAGTATAATATAGAGTGGAATGATTTCATTGTATGTCCATAAATAATTGTAAGAGATAATCTTAACTATTTGAATTTTTTGAGCATTCAAGAGAACTGGTAAAAGAACGACCATATAATAGTAAAAGTAATTCCTAAAGTAGATTGTCCTAATTGTAGTGTAAGAGTTATTGATTATTTATCGTCTTTTATAAATTCAAAACTATCTTATACGTTTGACGAATAATTCTTATCAAAATATAATCGTGACTTATAAACTAACATATTACATAAAGAGAAGGAAAATCTAATTGAATTAAATCAATCTATAGTTCACTGCCTATTAGGGTCTTTGTAGCTCTTTTAAAAATTCCTTATTTTTGTTTTTATAGTTAAAATAAGATAATTACTCTTTAACTCAGATGATAACGACCTCCTTTCAGCAATAATTACAAAAATCAACTTAAAAGACAACCCACTATCGATATAAAATACTCACCTCGTAAAAGCTTCCAAATTTTCTTTCCGAATTTTCGAAAAATAACTACAATTTTCTCGACACTTCGGAATATTAAATCCCCTTCAGTTTTAATCTGATCCACAAACTCCGTAATTTTCTTTTTTCTTTTACGGATTCGGCCAATTAACCAATTTAGACCTATTCTTCCCTCCGCTTACAAATGTTAGCCTAAGAGAAAAGATCATTTCCCATAGCTCTTCCGAATAATTAATGTCTGCAAACATCGAAGGGAGGCCGAATTTTCCGAGGAACGAATTTTTGCTTCGGAAATTCCGTAAAATTCAAAGTTCACGCGCTTTCTTTATTCGATTGTTTTGTTTTTCAGCATTTACGAGCATCGTACGGTGTGAACATACCCGTGAATGAAATAAGGATGCAAGGACTCAGTGATTATAATGATTAGTTAGCGTACTCAAAGGTCCGGAGTTCGATTCCCGGCTACTATAAAACTTTTTCAGGTAGAGAATGGATATACGTGTCCGTCTCTATATGAAATCACACGTAATTGGATAGATATAACGGCTTTTGATAAATGAATTATTACTTTCAACAATGTACTTAATTACTACGATAAATAACAACAATAGTGACTTTCGATTAGGTTAGTATCCATGGAAACACATGGAAAATATATCTTAACCAAGCTAAAAGTTTATTATTATTAATATATATATATATATATATATATATATATATATATATATATATATATATATATATATATATATAGCTATAGATAGGCTTTAAACTTGGTGACATCTTCGAACTTACGTCACTGATTTTTATTTCAGTAATTTATATGAGACGAGCCGCCTTAAGAAGACAAATTAAGAAAGATAGCATATAAACAATATACAGATATACAGAAAATAAGGAAATTACATTAATTTTTGAAACATTTCAATGTTTTTAAATGGATTTCAAGAATGACCCAGGTAACTTAATCCATTCCATAATACCTCAACTAAGAAACGAATATTTCGATATATCCATTGTAAGCCGCCTAATCTGAATAACTGAATGACGAAAGGAAACGAATTTCGACTTATTTCGAGAAAAAGTTCTACTTGCATAGCGTTGTACTGTACTTTCTTTTTATGAATACTAATAAAGCGATGCTATTGAACGCAGTCGGCCTCCGTCTCACCTTTGCATAACTATCGAATGCTTTTAATGTATGCACTTTTGTTTCGGAAATTTTGTCTCGAACATCGCTTACGTAAATGAACACCATGTCTATACTGCATATCGATCCAAAGCATGGGATTGCAAATACGTAGGAACGCTGAAACACAGTTCTCGGAGACTTGTTGAAGATTGATTGTTAAAAAGTTTCTGAGTAAATGCATAGAAATCATTGTAAGAGATTACAGAATTAAAGGGATTTTTTACCGTTTATTTTTCCGTCTGTATTCTAAAATATAATCGATTGAAAGTTAGCTTATGATTTTATAGCTTATTATTAATAATTTAAAGGAAAAGATGTTTATTACATTTCTTTCAATGAAATTTCGATAATTGTTTACCTAGGTAACCTTATGAGTTACTTGTTTAAATTAAACGATTTTGAACTTTTGAAGATCATACTAGATATCATTTAATAGTATGTATTTCCAGTGACCCATTTCAGGATTCTTTAAAGTAAATAATTGGACATAAAAGCGTGAATTCTATATAGATGAGTTTTACAAACAACTTTTCGAAAACTGATTGTCAAATCGCTCATTTATTAATGTTAATAATATTTCCAAAATCAGTCAGCGTTAAATTAATAATTCCAATGTATCTCCCGTGTTAATTTTGAAATCGATTTAATCTAACTCTGCGGTTCATTCGGGTGTGAAAATATCGGAGAAACGCATAAAATTTCTCATGTTTAAAATAAATATATCATAGATATCAATTATATAACTTAACACATTGTTGACTCATTCTATTCCATATAAAAATATTCCGATGAAAAATTGTTATTTAGCCGTTAAAGTTGTGAAATAAAAATTCCGAAACGAAGTAAAATATTTACGTAAAAAATTTTTAAACGTAAAACTTTAACGTATACAATTTTTAAACGTAAAACCTTAACGTATACTTTCAACCCATTAGACAAAACAGTGTATCCTCGCACCCCCAAAAACAGTGCAATTTAGTTGATTGCTGGGTGCTGCAGGAGTATACAAATAAACCTGCATTTTTTGCCCCAAATGTATTTAATTTTCCCCACTCGGTTCGCCATTTTTTGCACTGCAATTCGAACCCATTCCCATCCCTTTTTCCGAACCCTAAATTTACATACCACTTCTTAAGGGGTTTAAAGTAGTCTGAATCAGTCGTTCAGATAAACCAGATATGCAAATGTTTAGGCAAATTAGATGGAACTAGATATGGGATATCTCTTGGGGGAGGTTTCGTATCTGGAAAAATTAATCAAACCTTCTTTTCTCACAAACTCCCCCTCCTCCTCTCTCATCCATCTTTAAAGGGGGAGTCTGTGAACGATAACAGCGCCTCTTTCGGGGGTAAACAACACTTCGAAAGGAATTCGGTCGAATTTGAAGGTTGCGTCAAAACTTCGCGATTTTTGAAAAAGGCGATGATGCGAAATGCAATTTGTTGAGTGTATCTGTAAAGATATTTCGCGGGTCAAAAAAGTGTTTTAAATTGAATTAGAATATTGAACTTTGGGTAGAAATGTTGACTCTCTTAAAGGGATTGAATTTTTTTGTAAATGCTTAAAAGAAATTCAAATGGATGCAAATAAAGAAATTATAAGCTGATAGAGATACTAAAAATTTTATATTTAATTTTGTCTCGTAAATTCATGTTGGAATAATTTTCAAGTTAACTTCAGTCTATTCTGTACATCCAATTCAGTATGAGGGAGTTTCCAAGATCAAAATAAGATATGTATTTAGAAATATGATGAAACAAAATAAAACTATCCGAACGAATTTTGAACTTTCGTCAGAGATTCTCAAATTGATCTTTAAAACTCACTCAACGTCATACAATACATCAATACTTCTATCTTTTTACGTAATTAAACTGCAATATACGTGAGTTAGCTGATGAAATGCTGAAATGAATTTAAAATTTCTACGTAAAGGAAAGTATACATAATGTTTATCACAGGATAAACGTTCTAGATCTTTCAGCAAGTTGTTAAAGTCACCGTAGTGTTGGAAATATGAAGTTTTCTTCTCGTTTCCTATAAAGATACGATAGTGGATATAATTTTTTATAACAAATGCCTATATTCATTGATGGAGCCGTATGCAATATTTAATACGTATTATATTCATAGCAAAATAAATATGTCAATTGAACATTAAGGGAATCTTCTCAGTTATTTCTTCATAAAATCAATCAATGCAGCTTTGTCTTTGTATAACTCCATCCTAAGTAGAGCGGATAATACGTAACTTTCCGAAATACTCTAACCAAAGTAAGCAAAGTTATCTCCCGCCCCACTTAGTTATTCCATTATCCTTCCTGTTTAGGAATTGTACATGGTTAAGGTTTCTTCGATTGATATTCCTTCTTATATTCACAACTGTAATTAGAGGATATGTTACTCTAACTGGGCGCTATATGAATAATATACTGTTCAAAATTAACAGCATAGCAAAAAACTGTTTTTAATGAAACCTCTTTTACATGAACTTGGTGTTTGCAAGTTGGTTACTTCAATTTTCTGTGAGAGGTCGACAAGAATATTAAATCGAAGTACAAGAATAGGAAAACGTAACAAATTAGTGGGAAGGCATATCCATTGTTGCGGTATGCGTAACAATGAGAAGTCTCATCGCTAAGAGGGTATTTTCACGGAAATAATGAGTATAGTCGAAAGAACAAATAAAAAAAGGTCTTTCATTAGCCACCCACAGAAAAATGTGCCTTTTAATTAAGCCGAATGCTATCTAATTCCTCCTTTACTAATACAAGTAATGTCTGCAACGTAAAAGACAAGGGTATTTGTCATAAAAAACCATATATATTCGCGGTATTAATATTTCATTATGATCTTTACGTTTGCTTTTGTAATTAAACATCTACGTGCAACGAGGAGTTTGCGGGATTAAAGTTAGTTTTCTGCTTCAATAACGAGATTTTTGTTATTTTAGCGCAGTGTTCCGGCGCTATCATTACGTATTTTAATTAAATGGTCTACAGCAGTTTTAATTATATATCTCGTGCTTGGGGTCAGTCTTTCACGCTGTATATCACGAAAGATGTATTTATATTTCTTTAGTGTCAGAAGTTAGACTTCGTAATCTTATTCGACGAAATAATATACGAATACAAGAAACGAGAAAAAAAGAAACGTTCGGAAATACTTTCCAGGATGAATTTTTTAATCTAAGATCAAACATTTACGGCTTTTAAGATTTTTCATCTCGTCTTAAGGCATATAAGGATACAAAACCAAGCAACAGTATTGGAAGAAGGAATTTAATTCGAAAAAGCCTTTGTTAAGATTCGTTATCTACAGTTCGTTGAGCATATTCACTCATGTTTTACGTCAAAGGAATCTGTTCAATTAGATATATTTCGTGGAATTGTGAATGGTTTTTTTATGGATGTTTTCATTTTAATTTGAATGTTGTAGGTCTGGTAAAAGTTTTTTGAAGTATGTATCTGAATTATCGATAAAGAATAGTTCAATGATACATCTTAAAGTAAGAAGGAACTTTAATTGGATAGATTGATTTTTATTTGGGTTACACGTAGTACTGAGTTTGATATTACTCATTGTTACGCCATTGAACATAGATTTTGTATTGAATTGTTAGTATCGTATCATCAAAAGCATTGGAGCAATAATAAGCATAGCATCAATTATAAAATGCTGGAATGATACGTCATTGTGATTAACACGTGTTTATTCCCGTTGTTATTGAAGTTGATTGTTGTAAGCATTTTTGATTGTTGACACCGGACGATTATTCCAATTTTAGCGTATTTATAATAGTAGCAATAATAAACAGAAAAGTATTATATGCTCCAGTCATTTTAAATCTACAATTAATAAATTCTTCACCGACTTGTAACTTGATCTTGTGAATTGAGGTGAAGTGCTTTCGTAGAACATTGTTTATGGGAGATAAACTTAAGAAATTGTGATATTGTTTAAAAATGTGATGAATTATAATCATCCCCTTCGTGATTTTTGATTGACATATTTTTGTCGGAGAATCAAAACAATCGTATGAAAATAGTCAATTCAATTGTAAGTAAGACAATGCAAAAGTAAGGAGGGTTTAAAGAGTTAGCATTGTTACTAGAATAAAAACTAAATACGAATCAAATACGTGATACGAAGACAATAAATATAATATATGAATATATGTAACTTTTGAGAGACAAAAACTGTTCTCATAATGACCAAGTTGTATCGCTAATAATCATTTTCATAAAAGAGATTTCGTATCTGATAACGAGATAATCATTGAATATTAGCAGTGCATTTTATCAGTATACTTACGTTATACTTTTCTGCCATAATGAAACATAACAGCATATTAAATATTACCTTAAATAGACCAGAATATGAAAGTCCCTTTCACATCAACGCCCTATCGAATCGAATATATCGAACATGGAATCGATATATTCAAATATCGAAATCGCACATCGATATCGATTCGATAAAGCTAAAGCATCTCCCTGAGATAGATGGGTCCATTATTCGCGAATTATCATCTACTGAAACGGGTCGCCGAAAGAACTCGTTTCTTCTAGAGAGAAATCTTAATTCCAATATTTTCTTTGCGCCCGAATTCAGATAGGGAAGCTCTCGGAATGATATTCAATGCAGTCGCACCCTCACGAATAAAAAGAACCCTCCTCTTACTTTCCTTTGAAGAAATAAGAAAAAATCGGAGAGACGCAAAATTCCGCCACCAGAGGGGATTAAGGTCGCGATAGGATGGGAATCATCTCGAGCCATCAAAACAGCAACGGAGATTTCCTTTTCTTATTAAGCTACTTATAGTTTTCTTTTCCCCGAGAGGACGGGCTTTCTCCGCAACGAATTGTTTTCTTTGTCTTCGCTGTTTCCGCGGCGACTATTTGCTTCCTTCCCTTTGCTGCAGATGGCACTGATGCAGAATTCCGTAATTTGTTTCCACGACTCATTTTCGACGAATCTAGTTTAAACAGAGGAATCTTGAGGATACAAACAAAGGATTTGCCGCGGATTGGAAAGATATTTTTTTCGGAATTCGATTCGCATTCGTTCTGAGAAGGGGAGAAAAAATGCGTAAGAATAACACAAGGTAAGAGCCTTGGACCGCTCCATTTACAAATTTCTTGGCTTGACGAGTGAAAATGGACTCTTGGAAAAACCGACTGTAGCAGAGAAGATAAATTAGCATTTCATCAAACTAGACGAAATTAGAAAAAATCAGAGATATTTAAGGAAACATTTATCGTCTTAAAATATCAAATAATTAGAAATTCGAATATTTATTCTTTCCAATCGTGCCATATAGAAAGTTATTACAGTAAACGCTTGCAGTTAATTCGAAATTTTCTTAACTCGTAAAAGACTATTAAGCCTGTTAACGAACTTACGAAGTTACTTAAATAAATACTCGCAATATGATGTAATACATTAAAAGTGTAATCATTAAATAGGGTATAATAAAAGAATTAAACCTTCAGGGAACAAATACTAATAATATTCGGAAATATAAACGACTAAATACAACGTAATATTTATTTATATTTATGAAGAAATATTGTACTTTTAATCCTGCAATTATGGATAATTCCGTCAAATATCTCCCGAAATAGTTAACTACATTGATAGGAGGTTAGCGAACATTTATTATAACCTATATACATTTCTACAATCTATAAATGAAATCATATACTTCATGAAAGGGTGAAAATAGAGTCATACGATACTAGAACATCTTCCAAGCCTCCCGTTTGGCTTTTTATGCCAGCAAAACGTAAGCTAAAACTACTGTAAACACGAGAATAAATTAGATTAAAATCGATAACCGTCATTTTCGTAGCAAAGTATTCATTTTCGAAAGTCATTCCTTTTGCAATTAAGACGATCGCGTATTGTGACAGCATTCTTTGTGACGTCTTTTCTTACGCTACATTTGCTAAGAATGCGTTTCCTTCAGCCACTTTTTTCTTTCCCGAGTTAGGAAAAAAAAAGTCGAGAAACGACTCCGCGTCGAATGAATTCTGGACCATCGGATCGGAAACCCTCCTTCCTAAATGAACAATTTTTGACATTCTTCTTAAATTGAACGAGAACATGAATAAAGACTTCACTTATCAAAAAAACGTTTTCCGTAATTTCTCATTTACGTTCATGTGCTTCTTTTGCAAGCAGTTTCTCGATTATTGAGTTTTAAAGGGAAACGTTGCTACAAAATGTATACCTTAAAAGGAACCGAACAAATGAATGGTTTTAAGAAAGACTAGAACTATATAAGCTATCTGTAAAAGAAATAATTATATTTATCAAGAAATTATCGATTAAATTTATCATTAATAATCATTCTGATATTATGTATTTACTCATTTCTGTATTCATATGATAAAACTAGTTTGTTGCTATGGAAACATGTTTATTTAGTCCCTAAGTTTACAATGTCCTCTACTCATTGTACATATTTTAATTGCTTTATAACCAAATTCAATTTATATAAAATTGCCAGGATCTTAAATATTTACAATATAAGTTTGTTTTACATAAATTAATAACTATCCATAAACAATAATGTAAGAGCATGAAGTAAGCTTTACGTTTTACGAAGGGAGGTCTGTGTTGTGTCAACCGTAAATACTCGTAACATATATTCTATAGTTACTGTTAATTATAACCTCAAATGCCTTCCGGGTAACGATTAATATTGTGTGAGTAATTAACGTTTCAAATGAGGGTTTTAAATCATTCACTTCTTATTATCTATATATTTAGTTCATTGCTGTTCATCAGAACAATTTAATGGTGTAACAGTAAAAGTTTGAGATAAATTTATTTGCGTTTAAGTCAACAAAGACTCGAGTCCTTGTTATATTGCAATTTTTCACTGCCATATAACCCTTACATTAGAGTTGAACGAACTATTCGTCTAAAACCATATCAACCGCTCCTTAATCCCGTAAATATTTCCTGTTGGGCCATCGCGTGAACATTAAATCCTCCGGAGAAGATTTGTCTTTGGTGGTTGAGGATTCACCAACCGTCTCTAATGATTTTAAGTCACGCCGCCACGGAATATTCCGTTTCGAAAAAATTCACGAGGTTAGGTCCCATACTTTTCATCTTCCTCTCCTACGTGAATTCCAGCGGTCGCCGACATTAACATCAAACACGATTTCTGTCGAATCCTCCCGACCGATCTAAACATTTCCCAAAGAGCCTATATGGACCTACTTTGATCTTCTTTATCCCTTTAATTTTTCGGCTGCAATTTTTCATCGCTTAGAAGCAGTTGACTTTTAATTCGTTACTTCGTCTATAGCCCTTTTTATCCGAGGGATTTTGAAAAAAAACGTATATTAAGACTTTTTGATATTCAGATTAAATATTTCCATAATTTTCATGTTTCATCTTTGGAAACTCGTCATTTTATATAAAAATCTCTTTCTCCAATTATGTTGATACCTTTTGAAAGAGCTGTGTAGGGTCTTTTCCTTCCTAAGAAATAATAATCTGTTTTAGATTTTCTGTAAAGGATCCAATAATGTAATATAATACAGCAAAATTTATTTATATTTCCAATAGTTTTTTGTTGTTTCTTAAGATTATATTACATCCTGAATTAACCTCTGTAACTCTATTAATTTTATTTTTTCCTTTCATTATCTGTGGTCATCTCCAATTCTGTTATGATTTCACTGTATACTGAATATTCCCGCTGTATATGGAACTGATACTCATAAATAAATTATATTAATTAATTAAATATAAATAATATATAAATAGAATGATGTAAATAAATTATTCAAATAAATATATAATATAAATGAATAGTTAACTCCTTTCTTCGTAATTTTATTTATTTAAGAATGTATCACATTCGCTGATGATAATGATTTTTATCCACTAATATACGCCATCGAGGTTATGATTTGACTTAAGCTGAGAAATCTAGATTTATTAATAACTCTAATATAAGTAATATGAATAGGGAATAAATAAAAGTATGATCTATAAATGTGTATGTACATAGGATAGTTATTTTAAAATTGCAATAGTTATATTATTAGTATGGTATTAGTTAAACTTGCATGCAGACAGACAGTAATATCAAAGTTTTTTGTATCGGCTTTAAGGAATTTTACTGTATATCCATATACATGAATATTACTGATAAATGATACTTATAATGTAAGAAGTTTAATTAGTAATTTAAGGTCCAATTTTTTTCTTAAGCTACCACCAGTCTAGCTGGTTCTGGTACGCCTTTCCAAAACAGCCAGACATTAAATAAACAGATAAAAAAAAACATTACAGAAAAGGAAAACTTTTTTTGCTAACCGCATCTCCCTCAGAATTTATCATTATTTCACCAATGAGTACAAATAAAAAGAGGCGAGTTTTTTTTATCAACCCACGAGGTAGTTTTCTTGGTATTCGCCAAAGGTATCTTTCTATAAAATCTCTTCGGGATAAATCAAGTTGGAGGGAAAGAGTTCACCATTTCCTGCCCTTTCCCTGCGTTCGGGAAGCAATTTCAGAAAGTTTCCTTTAATTTCCGTGACCTGTCGCGTTCTCCGTTCGTTTTGCTATATTTCCGAGGGATAAACTGTGGAGAGAATGCACGGAAAGGGTATTTGTCTCGTGGAAAATGCAGAACGAAAATGTGCACCTTTGACGATGAAAGAACTGCTTGAGAAGGCAGCGCTTCCGGAGGTTAAGTAAACACGGCGTTTGATACTTCCATGATCCTTCTATTTGTAATATAATATACCGCTATTACATTCTATTTATTTATAATATCAATAATTATATTATATTCTACTTTTCTGTCCTATTGATTTGTTATATGTTTCGTTTAGCTTTTGTTCATCGGAAGTTTTTTCGCGGTGTTCATCTCTGTTCTTTTTCAAATGCTAGAAAGACATCTATTACTTCCATAAGCCTTCTATGAGTATAATATACCACTAGTACATTCAATTTATTTATTATATTATTATTTGTATTATATTCTACTTGTTCATCCCATTAATTTATTGTATAGTTCGTTTAGCTATTGTTTATCGGAAGTTTTTTCGCTGTGTTCATCTCTTTTCTATTTCAAATGCTAGTCATCTATCGTTTCCCTCAGTAGATATATTCTTGTAAATATAGGGCAACTAAGTAATAAAGTCTAACTGGAGTAATTTAGGAATACATGTAATATTAGTTACTGAATTGAAGGGTTATTATTACTTCGTGAAATTACTCATTTTTTGCAATACTGTGCTAAACTATCGAGTAAACAGAATTTTACGAATTGAAAATCTGACGAAATAGTGTATACGTATTTAAATTTTTACGATTAGTTTATTTTATAATGTGATATAGAAACATTAAAAAGGAATAAAAACATTAAATATCGTGATAAATAATACTATTCATATATACTATAATTACAAGTAAACAAATTGCTATTTATAATAGCTAATATACAAATATAACACTCGGAGTAACTAATTACGTCGAAAATAAATAAATTCCGTTGTTTCGCAACCAGCGGTCCTTAAGAATAAAATGCATGCTCAAAAAACAAGCCTTGGTCGAAAGAATGATTGATGACAGACTAAAGAGCGTTTTTGGAATATATTTATTCTCCTTTTGATAAAAACTGCTCGCGTGCTATACAAAATTAACCCTATGAGATCAAAAAGTTTCCTTAAACGTTCAGTACGGTCAGAATTTTTTTAGAAAAATCGGAAATTGTCTCTATTTAGGCTGGCAATTTTATATCCTATGTTGAGGATATTTCACTAAAGTATGCAGTGGTTATGTAAATGTACAGCTTTAACATTTTAATATAATCCTTCTTTCCTAGAGGAATTGATTCTTGAACAGACTCATTCTATTTATATAGAATACGTCTTACAAAGTCGTAGTTTTCAGTGTTATTTATTTTTTTAGGACCAAATTAATACATAAAGCAAAAATAGTGATACATATAAATGATTGTAACTTACAACAAACACGTATATTAGTTGAAGGTCGAACGGAAGTGAATAACATAGACATAACTGGTTCTGAACCCAGGTCCCATACTTTCAGTGCATCTACGCCTCACATCCATCATACGTGATCTTTCACTACATCTCCTGCTATATCACGCATTCCAATTTACAGGAAGAGCATGGCGGAACACACGTATACTCTAGATGGAATTGTCCCTTGCGGGGAGTGAAGTGAAAGGGACGCTTTTAAAGTGAAAGTGCGAGAAAGTACTTGTACGTATCAGCCTTCCGAGAATTGCTTCAAGTATCTTTTAAACACATATCTGAATTTTATAATCCGCACCATAGCAACGTGCTTTGTTGTTGATTCTTTTTTGACGGATACTGCTAGGGGATTTTTATTGTGGTAAGTCAGTAACCAATAATATATATTTGTTTACTTTAATAATTGCTTAAAACTTACAAAATAACCTTTAGAATTGGATACCTATTTTCCTGAGAAGGTAAATATCGATTAATTGATAAATATTTTAAATTGATTTAGAGATATACTTACATAAATTTTGAGAATACGGAATAAATTAATTGAACTACAACTATCTACCTCACAATAAGATTATCAAACGAATTTGTTTAGAGTTCCATTAAGATAACACTGAAAAATTACGAAACAAATTTTAAAAAATCAAATTTTTCAGGGCGATTTGGGTCAATACAAAGATAATAGAGAACTATTTCAAAATTTTATGAGTTCCGTTACATTTCTTAACTCAATAATCCAATAGCCAACATTTATGAACTGGAAAATGTAAGAATTAAGCAAAAAACAAAGAACTGGCTATATAAAGATCGAGAGGTAGAATTTGTTTATCCTACACAGAGATATTTCGAAAATATTATAGCAAAAATAATATGATACCATTCGTAAAGATAAGTAAAACAATTTAGATAGCTTGAAAACCGTGATTGATTTCGTATCTAAAGATCAATCGATTTCAGTTTCCAGAAGATAGAAAAATGGAGACCTGAGGATAATCTGAAAGTATAATGATTCTAAGGGTTCAGAGATATGATATATTAACTCTGACATTTTCGATTATTTAATTTCGTCATTGATGGAAAAGTTTATTGTATTATAAAATACGTTTCTGAAGGTTAAAATGAGAATTCAAGACAATTGTACCTTCTTAAATAGTTACCGTACGTCTTCGTTCATTTAATCAAATTATATTCGCAGATTTTTGTCTCCAAAACCGTTTCCCCTTTGTTTCCTCGTAGAACAAGATGGCTGCCACCCGCAACCAAGGATTTTCTCCTTACAAAAGACATGCATTCCGGCGATTTCCCGTTCTCTTTGCAGATACGCATATTAACAGCAATTAAAAGGTACAAAGCCCAGCACGACGAGATATCATCTTGGGAGATCCATTAATCCCCTTTTATCTCACATCTCAAAAAGGGTTTCTCTTTTCTTGTGCCTCGTGGGTGGCCGCAAACAAGATCCATTCCATTTCCTTCGATAATAATTATCTCCGATTAAAGATTGGCTTCTTTTGGACCCTTCGGGAGAGACGACGGTGGCGCCCTGCGGCGAGGTACCGATTCAATCGACCCCTGGCGAGAGAACAGCCATTCATCTTTCCAGATGATGCACAAGAAGATCCTTGTGAGCTGTTGAGTGCCCTCCAATAAGTCCACTTGAAGACGGCTAATTCTTGAGAAGTCTTCACGTACTGAAGAAGCTCTATTTTTGTGCTCCTCCCATCGCACCGCGTTCACTTGAGCTTCCTCCGTTGATGTCCTCTTTATAAGTCCATCGGAATATTCTTACACTTTGCAGATGCAGCACTTTTTATTATGTACTTGAATATAATATCGAAAATTTATACCGATAATATATCAGTGTCTACGATAGGTTTGTTTCCTTTCTATTATGCATTTACGAAAACCTTGGATTTAGTTCAGAACTCGATGCCATGCTATGTAAATGAATGCAAAGTTAATTTTTTTAATATAAATATATCCATATGGTCTTATTAGGTATTCAATTGATTTACGTGTACGTACAAAAGCGGGCATTGTTTCAAGCAGTTAATTAAATATGTAACTTGCATCCTAATATCATAAACCAGATAGGTATTTTATAAACATGATAAAGTTAATACAAATATGTCACATATTACTCATTTCAATGTCGAAACGTATTTAAAATCTTAAAAAACCCGATATTTAATTTAAAGAAAAATATACGAATTCACTGTCAAGGGGTTCAACTCGTTTGAGCACAGGGATTCCTTTCTTTTATGGTTACCATGGATCTAATCCGTGGCATTCCTATTACGATTTCTAAAACAAATGAAGTCATTCAAAGCGTTAGATAATGAAAACGACATGAAATCATTTTAAAGTTTAGTAGAAGTTGAAAGAGTATTTCCAGGTATTCTCAATATATAAGCGGTTATTTATAAATACAAAAATACCTACACATACACTAGCATCTTAACAACAATATAATATAAAGTACAGAATTTTTTTCCGAATGATAAATTTTAAATAGCTTTACAATAGGTCCTGATAAGTGGAGATACTGGGTTCGAATCCCAGTCATGTCGCTTTTTTTTACTTCAGTTCAACCTCATATTTACATGGGCAGTTACACATGGACTCAAGGTATAAAACTATTAAACCATTTAATCCTGAGATACATTCAGCAAACGCTTTAATATCAATTAAGCATTCATAGCTCAAAAAGCTGCTTGAACTGTACTCCTAACATAACATGGGTACTACACAATGGTGAAAAGTTACAACTTACGAATCAAAAACGAGTAATTGTTCATTGCGTAGAGTGTTACTAAAAGAACTAATTTTGGCGAAATAAATTAACTCCTTTTACCGTAGAAATGTACTTTTTACTGACGAGTGTAAATTCCACTCAATTCCACATCAATTTGAGTGGACGGGAGAGAGCACGAAAATGTCCCCAATCCTAAAAACTCTTTTCGCGCCGAGTGTGTCGCGATAAAGCTCCGAAAAATATAATTCGGAGTAATTTTTGCGTCAGTCGAAATTTATTCTGAGATTTCAAGATAATCGCAACGAGAGATTTAATTTTTCAATGGAATTCACTTGATGATGCTCAGAGCTCGGAGCAGTTTTTTACTCTTTGAGGTAATTTTTAGGTGGAGTGTTTACACTTTAAATGAATCCCGAGCGAGAATATACCTGCGTTTTTTAACACGCGAGAGAGAGAGACAGACTCTCGTGCGCAAGGAAACAGCGAAATGTTAAATACGTCTCAAGGGAGTGAACATTTTTAACGAACGAAATACTTTTGTGTAACGACTCGATTACAATGGAAAGGAAATAGGCAATTTTTTCTAAAGGCCTCGTATTTTAGGAGCAGTCTTTCTATGATACTTTTTAAGTATTCCTTTTAAGTAGGAGAAGTCTTTTATTAAACGTGTTTTCATCTATTTCTTTTATAGTATCTCGGATATAATCTAGCTCGTGATATGGTACATGCAGCTTCTATTTAATATATCCATCACATGAGAACATTAGCGTTCTTAGTGCTTAAAATAGCCTCGCAATTTTCAAAATGAGCTTCTATAATGGAAATATATTTCGACTTAAAAGAACCACCTATTTGAATGTTTACTAGATGGTGATATAACAGGATTCCATCAAAAAGAAAAATATATATTGCTCTTTCGTGTTTATTGAATTTGATGCATATATTGAATATTAGTTTAAATTGATGTTGCTAAGGTATTATTATGATAATTACATTAAGAATACAGACATGCAGTGCGCCTTGTCATACAATGTGCATTACAAAAAAGATCATATAATATAATAAGAAGAGAAATAGATTACACCGAAAATTCGATTAAAAGTGAACTAATAATACGAACATACCTTTAGTAACAGTAAGTAGAGCGATATTTTATATTAATATAAATTGAAATCGCTGATATTTATTTTAGCATAGAATCTCTATTTCATTTCTTCAATGAGTAATAAACATTGACTTCATAGGTAAGGAATTATTTAAGCAAATTCTTTGCATTAAATTCTAAGCAAATGATCAATAGTTATATAAAGATCAGAGGACAATGTATGTGCCGAATTTAAGCTGTAGATGCCTCTAAATGGAGTTCGTTAGAGAGTATAACTGCGTCGTATTCCACTGACACACCCTTACGGTATCTTGGGTTACTCTCTAATATTGCGCATTTGGTGTGAACCTCTACCCGTAAGCATTTCATTATTTACAGAAATAGACGACATTAATCACTCCTATTCTAAACAAAGCTAATTATCACAAATTAACAACCCTTACTTCCGCTAGAATACAAATATATGCAAAGATCAAGTAATCGTTAAAAAATCGCGAAGTTACCGGGACTCGAACCCAGGTCCCCCGCAAAATTTATAAGTTATATTGAAATTAAAAGCAAGTACCTAACATCCATAATTATACATAAATACAATATTTAACATTATAATTTAACTATGTACGAATATATATGTACCATATATATAATTTTTTCTGGCTGACCGTAACAGCATTCCTTCGAGATACGCGACCTCCAACCGGTTCCTCATTTCCTCATTTTAGGAGGATCCGCGCAAATGAGCGTGAATTGGACGGAGCAAAAAAAAGTGAAGAAGGAATTTGCGCTTTCGAGCGGAAGAAGTCACTCCAACGTCTCTCACAAGTATATGTCCCAGTTATCTGCCGTTTTTACGAAGCGAATGGTTACTAGGGTTAGCCGTTTCGTTACCAAGGGAAACTACGGCTTTGTTTGATCTTAAACCGCGTATTAAATTACGTTAATATTAGAACACAGTATATATAATATTATGATAAATATATTAAGTATGTTTTTATGGTAATATTATAATATAAAACATACTTTAATTGCATTATTAATGTTTGTTGCTGTTATTGTTTCGTATTGCTCGATGCATGAGCTTTATTACTTGAGAAATGTACTTAGCCACTTATAATGAATCTAATTCTTTCTCAATTCATCACTTTCATTCTTCTATTTCTACGTAAAATATCCTTAATTTACGCAGTATGGTTTATTGTTATCTATTTCACTACATTTTCCACGAAAATTAAAGGTGTTTCTACGTAAAATGCCTTTAATTTGCCCTTTATGGTTTATTGTTATCTATTTCATCATATTTTCCACATTAATTAAGTCACGTAAAGGTATATCTAACGTTGTTGTGAAGAGTATAGAAAACGGAGTGAAATTGTCACTTTGCATCGCTATGAATTACTTTTTAGAATGCTACGGCAGTACAAGGAAATGGGTTTCGGACGCCTATGCCATTCTCAAGGATTTTCACCAATAAAACGGTGTATCATAAGATTCCGTCCAAAGGAAATGCATTCGATTGCTACGATGACTATTTCCGATTCCGGACGAATACGGTGTGGAAGATTTTTGACGCCGAACCTAAGAAGTTTGAAGTTTCCAGAGTTTCTTGTAAGTGTACTTGTACTATCACTTATAGTTTGTGGTAAGAAGTCGATTTCAATAAAAATACGAATAGAAATAATGATTTTCCGTACGATGTCGCTGAATTTAATTTATGCCTAATAAGTAACTTTAGAATATACGAACTTTTTTCGTATAACATAAGGATGAAGTTTATCGTAAGTTATCGTTTTTAATATAGAATTATTTATACATGAACATACTCATTTTTCATTTTTTGCATCGTTTTGCGTATCTTGTAATATTTTAGTTATTTTACTGCTTTACTTTATACCCTCTTCTCACCGTAAGTTTTCCCAAGAAAGTTGGATATTCTTTTTCAACCTTCAGTTGACCCAACTCTCTCTTGAGTTAACTTTTTATAACAATAGACAGGATAGAGGAACTTTACATAGCCCAAGGGCATCAAAAACTCAAGCTTAAGCTTAGGAAGTAACGAACAGATATCACGAAATATATTCATTAACAAATAGAAGAATAAAATATGGTGTATGTTATATGAGGAAGCACAAGTTCAACCCTAAAAGTATAAAATAATTTGGGAAAATAATTGTTTTAATTCACCATAAATTATGGTAAGTTTTACATTTTAGCATAGTTTATCTTCTGTACTGTATAACGCAACCACCAGACTATGATAACTATGGCAACAGACGTTAATAAGATATTTCGCTGCTGGGTTAAATACATTAAACGACTCACAAGTTTGGGTGGAAGAGAGGTCCAGTCTGGTCTAACCTCTCAAATACAGGGTCAATCTATTTATATCTCTCATCTCCAAGGTTATCAAAACCCATCCATTTATACCTCTAAATTAAAACCATCATTATTAGCGGACTTTCCTAATACATAGATGTAAGGCTACGAAATGTAATGAACTCTACGTTAGATATATTACGTATTAATTATAACACGAAGTCTACGATAAAAACTACCTATCAATCTTGTATTCGCACTGGAAGCCGTTGCAAGTGGACCAAATTTTACGTTTCGCACTCAAAAAACGCAATTTATACGTCTAAATTTATATAAGAGAGTCAATTTGCGTGTTTCCCACGGCCCTCCGGTATAATTTGCATGTACGACCCGTCGGTATTCATCAGGGACACTTTGACTATGGTCCCACGTCTAATAAACGCTGCCCGACAATGATTCCTTTAATATTCATACGTAAACGCGCGCCCCATTCTACCGAGGGGGGGCCCCGTTTGACGCGGTGACGTCACGGAAAATATGACGCCAATCTGAGAGGACGATTAGCATAGATTGATGGCAGAATCTGCATTTAAGGGCTTCCGACAGAACACAATGCTTGATGGAATCCACGCCATAAAAGATTCACTCCTGGAATTTGGATTTACTCCCGGAACGAGTTCGTACGAAAGGCGGTTATGTGTGTAAAATTTCCAAGGAAACGTTGGTTTGCATTTAAATTATTTATTTGATCTCTGAATAAGAATATACTGGTAAATATCTGCATTATGGAATGATACGTATCATTTTACGAATACCCAAGAACCTATAATGTAATATAGGTACTCTTATTCTTTCTTATATCTCGAATTACATTATTCTTGTTTTCTATTGCATTAATATTTATAATAAAAATACGTAGTGCTATCCCATATAACAATACTAGGTTTATTTACCTCTATAGCAACCAATTATTCTATTTATTAACTCTTTTAAAAAGCTACGGATGTTTACCTCGTTTCTATGCAATTATGATTGCATTATGATACGCATTTGTTAGAAAAATCACGAATATTAATTACATTAATTGATAATAAAACTTTAGTTCTTTATAGTGTACGGGAATAATTTATCTCGGGATAACAGAGTTTTAATTTACGAGAGTTGGCTAAAATGTCATGCACCGGTGTTTTCAGGACACTTAGAGAATTTATATACTACATATAATATAACATTATTTAATATATTATAGTGTAACGTAACACAGTATAATATAATACGTAATATATTAAATTAGGTTAAACAATTTATAGAATAAACACTGGAAAATTAATCTCGTAAAGTTGATTAACCTCTCTTTAATAATCGAATGTCGAATATATTATATATGTATATCGTATCATTCCACCAATAATTCAATGGTTTATTAATGCAATCGAACGCCTCTTTTCTTCGAAAAAAAAACGAACAGCGATATTTTCACACTTTACGTCGAATCGTCGATAAAAAAGTTCGAAATGGAAATTCTGGAAGGAAACCGATATATAAGATGCATTCGATTAAAAACTTATTCTGTAGAGAGAGTGTGTTTCGTAGGGCGAATGCCGCGATGGAAGCGTGAAATTCACAAGTCGAGAGAAATTTACATCTTGACAAGCTGCCATATCCGGAATATGACGAAAATTGAGTTGAAAAGGAACGGCGTATCATACACCCACAGTCCCTCCTTGGGGTAAACATGGATTATTATAAGGGAGAAGAAATATCCCCCGCTTGATACGAAGTATTTCATAGATAAAGCACCTATTGCAGAACTTAAATCCCACTGAAATTATTAATTATAACTTTTTATTTTATAATTGCTGGCCATTTTAAATTCATTGAGTAATGTATATTGTATTAGGCTCTCTCCAAGTGTATTCATTACCGGCCTCCCTTGCTAAATTATCCCAAAGTACTTAATTATGTCTTTATTAAGACTATTATTCAGTCTTTTCCAAGTTCTCTTTACGTTTCTGGGTGTACTGTTCGGTTAAATTTAATATACATATTAGGATATCGAAATATTCTTCGGAATTTTTATTATGCTTGAAATATCTCCTCATAAAATACTTGATTTATAAGAAAGAATAGAGGCATAATTAAACGTATTTTTTATTCTTTTTCTATTACAAAATTAAATATCGAATCGATCGTAGCGATTTCGATAGAATTGAGTTCGATATAATTGATAGGATCGAGTTCGATATATTCGATATATTAGATATGATCTAATGGGATAGAATTAATAGGATCTAGTTCGATACTATCGATAGGAACGAGTTCGATAGAATCGATCGATAATCATTCATCCCATCTGCCATTATTACACCGGTGCCCAGAATAAATTTCTTCTTTCAACAAGTGAAACAGTGTTTGCGATTCATCTTCCTAAAAACGTCAAAGTGACTAATTTGGGACCGATAAATGTTACGAAGGCTTTACATAATCCTCTTTCTTTTCCACCTCCTGAGGGAACGGGAGGTCGCCACAAAGAGGATTTCCCGTACGAGCTGCAGTCGCCATTTTGTTTCCAATCGAATGATGAATTTTAGAGTGAAACAACGGAGAATCGTCAAATGATTTTTAAAGACGGTTTAATTAAAGGAACCATGGAGATGGAATTATAATAAAACATATCAACAAAGGATTGAGAAAAAAAAGAATGATTTAAGGAGCAAACACGAGGTCTTATTGTTTCAGTCGACGAACGATTTATCGATATTTAAATACAACGCAAAAAAATTATAAAAATTACGCTCGTGCTAGAGAGAAACGGAAGCTACTGATTGATTCAGTCAAGCTTATTTCATTGAGTCGACAGTTTCTTTTGAGAATTACACCAGAATTTGAGAATGTATCATGAATTGCAAAGAATAGCTATGTTGTTTGATTTAAAAGGTTTCTGACCGACCAATACAACTGAAGCCATTCTCCTTTTGCATATCTTGAATAATAAGAAAGCAATATTTACCATGTTATTAGCTGTATCGTATTATCTTTATGGTAATTACGTATTTTTACTATAGAAGACGCATAAATGCCTAAGATATGTCTTTTCTTCCCATTTGCATGTTCATCTTCAAACCAATTTCCTCTAAACATATTACATGCAATGATTTAAAGTCCTGAAAATTATAAAACCTTTAGGTTTCTTGATATACATCAATAAGCTATATAAAAAATTAATATATTTATTCCTTTATTTTTTACATTTTTAATTTATTTATTATCATTATCTATAAGGATCACACAAACATCCGCTTTATGGACAATTACAGTGAGGTTCGAAACTTAATAACGGACGTTTAAAAACATCCAGACCCTGACAGTTAAATTTCCTCCTCAGCCGGGATTTGAACTCGGAACCTTAATGTTATATTGAAAAACTTAAATATTTAACACTTCTCAATTTATAAGACGTTTAGATATCAAATTCGTATTTAATACAACCTAAAGGTATTATTATTTGAAATAAGTTTCATATTTAATAAATATAAATATATACTTATTTTTTCATGAATATATCCACTACTATTTACTCTACCTCACCCGCAAAGAACCAACCTCACAGCGAACGAACCAGTAGGTTAAAGCATTTAAAAACATACGAAACTCAAAAAGAGTCTCCGGAGAAAAAAAAACACAATCAAAAGCGTGAATTAAACATGGATTCCTCGGAATATGAAGCGGCGGTACTCGCGAAAGGATATTTTCCTTCTCTTCTTAAGATCGAGACACTTGCTTCGAACGCAGTTCAATTCATCTTCCCGAAAATGTTTACCCATCTTTCGGAAAAGGACCGTCTTTTGTTTTCCTTACTCATCCGGATGAAAAGTCCCTCAAGATCCGTCCGCCATCAAACATTACTATTTTATTTGGCGAAAATCATTTCCTTTCCGGATAGCGAGTTATTCTTCTCCAAGGCGGAGATAAACATTCGCGTGTTTTTGGCCGACTACCTACGTACGGATGATATTGAGGAGTTTGATATTTCACGACGGAAGATATATACTCTTCCGATGTGATCTGAGTTCCGATGTATTCCATTATAAATAAACCACGAGAAATAAACATCGATCACTTTGAGGAGTATAAGATGTCTCATCGAAGTATATTTCCCATTCGATGGGAAGTTTCTTTGCCGGAAGGATACTAAACCCGTGTGCCACGCTCGTGTTCAATCATTAGAGAACGTATAACGTACGTCAGTAAGAGGTACTATAATGATGATTAGGGTTCGTACAGCGTAACAAGGATACTTCTTTTAGAGTCCGTAAGAATCATTTTTCTTTATGTGTGTGTGTGTTTTGGATTTATTTCCACTGTTCGTAATTGAGGATAAGAATTTTTCCGATGCTAAGTTTTATTATTAATTTTTCGTATAAAAAACTATTCATTGAAAATGATAACTCAATGCCTTAATTTCTAAAATGAACAATTCCATTCTGAAAAAGAATTTATTCATTTTATTCCGTTATATGTCGTCTAAAAATCGTTAGATATCAATAAATAAAGGTTTGAAATTAGTAAATTACTAAGGGTTTTGGTTAATTTCTGGATATTTTGATACTTAAATAATTCTAGCAATGAAAATTATGTCTACGTAACCAAGATACTCTGAATGACTCGCTTTGAAGTAGGCTTTGTGCGAAAGAATAGATAGATGTGAATAATAGAACATATTTGTATACAGGCGTAATACATTTAAAATTATACAATATAGATTTAAGAAGGGGTAAATTAATTGAGCAATATATAATGAAATAGCCTATAGTACATTTCCACAGAAATAGCTCCTTGGTTACCAAGTTATTTATTTACAGTTTGAAATGGTTAATTCTAACTGTACACATATTTACGATCTTTCTCATCAAACCTCACAGAGCATATATATCCAGAGTTTATGGTATCAAAATTTATATTCGATATAGCTATTCGAAAACATTATATCACTGTCTTATTAATCATACAGAACTATATTACCCTAAAGTTTTGGACAAAACAAATAATCATCAAAAAGGAAACCATTTCGTAAAAAACGAGAAATATCGATCCAAAGATCCTTGTAAACATCTTCATTAACGAATTTTTGCATCGTGAATTTCTGCAGAACCCGTATTCGATTGCCGCTGTGAACAATATCCTCACGGGATGTTAATTCCTTCTCTTCCATATGGAACTCCCTGTAGAGCGTTTCAGCGTAAAATCTCTCTTTCTTTTTTTTTTAATTCGATATTCTAAATGTGTTTCCACGCCATTATTTTTTAAACCTGTTGAGCGTCCGTCTGCCAAACTTTGCCCAATCGAGTGAGACTCATTAAGATAATGAAAATCGAGTGATGCAGAGGTCAAAGTTTAGTAGTCCGAATGAAAAAGTTCTCTTCCATTGTTTCGTTCTCTGTTTAGAGAGGTTTTCTTTGGAGAAAAAGAATCCAAAACTCCGTGTACATTGTAGATAAGGGAAGGTGAAATTACTTAGCACGAAGGTTAAAGTTAAACTAGTGGAAAATAGCAGATTACTTGGACTCGAACTCAGGACTTCAACCATTTTCTGCACTCCAAATATCTTTAACTTTCTCTTCTATTTAACTTTTGCTCTTGTTCAAAGTTATTTCACCTTTGACGTGGCTGGACCTCGAATACTTATCGAGCATTTATACTGAGTGGGAGATCTAGGTTCGAATCCCTGTTAAACGAAAAATTTCACTGTTTAACGTTGGTATCTAAGTTGCATGAACTCATAGTGCAAAGTTATAACTCCTTTTCCCTTATCCTTAGCACTAAGAGTTCGTACTACTTGAATTGAAAGGGAAAAATCACGATATTACAGGGACTCGAACTCAGGTCCTCCACTTATCCTAAAATATGTATGTTAACTACTTTACCGAGGTATAATGACAATCTTACCTGATTCATTATTTTTCTCTAATATTTTATATATAACGATTAAACCTCTTATTGGAGTTTGACAGGGGCTTAAGATAATAACTTGGAGGACCTGGGTTCGAGTCCTAGTCATCTCGTTTTATTTTTATATTTCTCTTCAACCACTACACACGTTCTATCTGTTAATCGACAACGATAATGGATTTAAGTGTACGCAGTCACTAACCACTCTATTTTCCATCGCTTTCCTCATAGCAACGCTACTTTTTAAACAACGCCTTTGAGCATCAATGGATCGTTCATAAACCAACACCCGATTGGGGATGCATTTGATGGTAGACAGAGGCGGAAATTTCGAAAGTGAAATGGTGTTAGGATGCTCTCTGAAGAAGGTGTCTATCATTTCCATAAAGGAAATGTGGGATGAAAGCGTAGGCACCGAATTCCATTACAGTTGACCGACAGCCGTCTTTTGAAGACCGCTTCGGTTCCGAAAACATTTTACGTTTACAGTTAACTCCCTCTCTATACCTCTAACCCTGGTAGTCGATGGTCTACGAAGGAATGGTTATTATCCTTATGACTTCATTTTCGTTTAAGAATTCTGTTTAGTTTATATGCTTCGATATTTTATGTGCATGTATTTTTTATTTAGTTCAACGAGCATAGTTTTTTTTGATATTCACAAATTAATGAATTAAGTGAGACGAAACAAACTCAACTGTTAAGATGCATAAAGAGAACTTAAGACAATCTATTTGCCGGATTCTTAATTGTGTAAATTAAATGAAATTTTTAAGGAGAATCTCAAATAAATTAACTCTACTAAGGTCAAAGTGAAATCAGCTTGATTGATTAGACGAACTGGTAAACCATTCAACTTCAAGCTGAACGTTATTTTTTTCATAATGTGGCCGTATGTATACATTAAACGCTTTTATCCATACTTTTTAGCTGTTTTGTCGCTGAGTGATTGCTATCACGTATACTACGTGAGGATTTGATACTTTACGATTTATCAATTATTTTATTTTGTTACGAAACGTAACTCCTTCTTATACCTTTTCTCATCCAATAATATTACAATTATCGGCAGGATGTATATACATATTATCATCATCAAATATTATTATCATCAAATTCATCTTAAGTATGTTTGTCACCTAGTAGCAATATTTACTTGCAGGTTACCATGTAGATGTATTGAGGGTAATAACAAAATCTGTCTAACATTTGTCATAGAAGGGAGGGAAACTTATCAGAAAAACTCATAAACGGTAGTCAAAGATGTAATACAATAAGCGAATAAGATCCACTAATTATAGTACAAGCGCAAACTGTTCTATATGCCTAGTTCTCGATATCATTCCATTTTATCGTTTAATGCACAAAGATTCACAGAAAGAATTAGGTCAAATCGGCATCTTACCACTCGTTTCCTTCCCCCACTATAGCACAACATTCAACTTAACCTTTCAGGTACCTACTTGACGAAGAACTATGTAAACTCATCTCTGTATTTCAGTGGTTAGCCTTCCTTCTTTTGTATCCAGATTTAACAACGACCGTATATTCGAGCTCTAATTCAGCGATGACAAAAGAATAGACATGCGATGCTCATGTGTTGACGTGAGTTCAAAAAGAAGCCGATGGAGTAACAAAATGTCCGAAAAAGTCTGTCCTTCTCTCGATAATGAGACAAATGTCCAGATGGATGAGAAAGGGTGTAAATTAGATTCCCTTTGGCACTCTTAGGAGTCGCTTATTAGGGGAAGGAATTCCTCTTGCCACTTATCCTTCAGAAGACGGGATAATTATACGATGTTTTTTGTGAGTCCCTCTGGTGAGTCTGGAAGGCATTTTCGGTGCCTCGAAATCTTCCACTTATATCCCCGAACATTGAAAAGGATCATTTCCATCACACGAATCGGTTTAAATAAATAAGTGTTGAGATGGACTCAAACGGGGGCTGAAGGGAACTTCTTTAACTGTACTTAGATTGGAAACACCCTTCTTCGTTCGTACAATACGGAATCGGTTTTGATAAGCATTTTGCTTTGAATCTGATGGAATGTGATTTTGCGCGAAAGAGAAATTATTCGCGTATTTATTAATATACTGGGTGTCAAATATATTGGATACGAATTATCTTCTAAGAAACGTATATGAAAAAGCAATTATAACGATTATAGCTTGAGGGTCCTATTTGTAAGATATTGCGAGATAGTTCTAGAAAGGTATTACGCAACAAAAAATACGTAACTAATATTTTATATAATACGCATTAAGTTAGATTTAATTAAAGTTAAATAAATTGAAATTTAGTTTAATTAAATTACTAAAGGAAAAATTCTATGGAATATTACACATAAATATATATAATAATATTTATATAAGTTCGATACCATTTATCAATGTATATTTTGAATTATTGCAAAACCTTACTATTATCGAATTCTTTTTATTAGCAGAAAATATTTAATTTTCATGCATTTAAGCATCAATCCATCTTTCCGTGTATGGCAGGAGGTTGCTTTTACTTTCGCTCACATTAGTTTTTGTTACACTTCAGTCGTAGTACAAGCTCTCTTGGAATATTTACTTTAATTTTGTATTAGAAATAATTTACTATTGTGCTAACTACCTAACTTAGAAAAGAAACGGATTAATGTACATCATCTTCCTAGGAATATTTCCTAATTACTCTGATATGTACTGTGTAAGCAAATAAATGTGAAAATGCTGATAAGAAGACAGGATAATATACGCATAATAAATATAGCAAACAAGTACTTAGGGCCAACCAGACAAAAGGATGCTCTGAATATAACTAACTAAAATACAAAGAGCTTCGAGAAGCCTGTTGTCTTATTGAAAATAGCTGACGATAGCAATACATGAAGTATATATGTATATACTAATATACCAATTCTGAATATACTATTTATACGTATATCTATACAACCGTGTATATTATATATATTCATAACGAAGACGATGTTGATATGTTTTCTGAATCTATAGAAAAATACTGAATATATAGAAAAATACTGAATAAATAGCAAAACTAGAACCTCAAAATATAATAAAGAACTCCAATTTATAAGGATTTCGCAAAAAAATGAATGAGATTAGAGAACAGGGGGAAAAAAAGATTTACATATTCGTGAGAAAGGAATATATATACGTCAAGGAAAACAATTGGCATGTGAAAGAAGAAGAAAATATGACAAAAATGTATTCTAAATCCTAAGGCAGTCGAAGTATGAAAATTATAAAAATGTTTTTTTTTTAAACTATGTATTTCGTCTATGCACAAAACCATTTGACACGAAAACAATAGAATGCAAAAGTCTTAAAAAAAGGATGATTTACAGATTTTACCAATTCAATTCTTTGGAGTGCCTTTCGTATCCTACTCCTTAACTTATTCTTCTCTTATCCTCAATATTTTTCACTCTTAACCCACAAAAAAGCGGGCGTTTTTCATCTGTTATATCGGAGATCGCCATATATAACCCACTCTACCCATCCTTCCCTTCCCTAAATTTCACGATTTGTATTATCAGTGTATATATGTAAGTGTGTACATACATAGAAACATGTAAAGACCTTTTTATATTTGGGCTTTTAAAAACGTTTCGCCAGGCATTTGCGTTACAATAATAATTTTATAACGGTTAAAAAGCGGCGAATTAACTTCGCTAGGTTAGTTCTAGCGAGTGGAATATCATGTTGAAAAGAAATGACAAATTTAAAAATGACTGGGACTCGAACCCAGGACCCCCAGTTAATTTTTCAATTTTGTTCGACCTCGTAATTATCCGGTAACTTAACATGTAACCTTTTTGGTTTACCTTCTTTAAATCGCGAAATAGTGGGTAAAAAGTATAATGATCCAAATGATAAATCAGTTCGATTATATTTTATTTAATATCATTCCCAAAAAAGCTGTTATCGTACCCGGAGGACCACAAGTACTCTATGGAACTCGAGTTAGGCAATTGGATTCGTAAGAAAATGCCATGAAATAGAAGCTGGTGTCACAACAGTTCTATTTGTTGCAATTTCGTAATCTCATAAGACGTAAGATTTGAAAATATGCTATGATTATTAGCGGAAACCATATAAAGTAATTTTGGGGAAGAGGTAACTAATGCCATATTACTACTCTGTTATATACCCCTAGCTGATAATGTTCATGAAACAATGGAATAGATAGAAGTAGCTTTAAGACTCTATAAAGGATATGATACGCAATGATAAAACTCAGAAAAACATCTCGACCTTATACTTTTCTTACACCCCCTGCCGCGCTAAGGGTTTAAGGGCATTCATGCAGATCTAGAGAGTAGAACTGGATTTCCAGAGAGCTCTCGAAGCGTCCATATCCATTATTACACGCGTGTTTGTGCATACGCACTTACGTATGCGTGCATACACGCAAATGCACGCTATCATAGACGCATGGATAATCCGGCATAATATCTACGACGCCTCTGTTTCTGAAACGAGTTTCCACTGTAGTGCGTGCTTCACTTTTCGTCCGCCTAACCCTTCAGGGCGCTCGCTGCTTCTCACGCAGAGAAGTCCTTTTTTGTTATTGGCGTCGTAAAAAAGAGGAATGTGGCGAGGGGACGCGTGGAATTATAAGCGACGGACTTTTATATTTTTCACCCATTCAAGGCGATTAAAGAGCCTGCGTTTTTCTTCTTTATTTCCTTCGTTTGTTTCTCTTTCCCCCTACGTCACATCCGGCCGATGCTCTCTTTTCATTGCGCACGCGGATTTGCTCCTTCAACTGTTCGGTAATGCGATTTTAATTCCGAATCGGCCCCATCTAACGAGCTTCCGGTCTTCTTCGGCGTATTCCAATATTTGCAGTTTCGACAAATGAATAAAAGATGGAATTTTCCGAAGGAGGAAAAAAAAGAACAGCGTTTATTTACGAGCGAGATGGAAGTTGATGATACGTCTCCATTATCAACTCTGGCAGATAATGTCATAAAAATAATTGCGTCGTGTTTTTTTTGTGTCCCTTCCGAAACTCCTTTTGAGTGCTTTTGATGATTAACCACGCAGTTTCTGGACTCCTTTGCCGTTGATGCTCATCTGTTTATCATCCGCGCGGGAAACCGTAATATAGAAATATTTTCGTATGTTTTTTTTTCGGATCAAAAAGTTACATAAACGAACAGAACACAAATGGAATAGATTGAGTACAGGATAAAAGTTACCTAAAAAGTGTTCATGTATTTTAGAATTAAGCTTTATAACTGTACGGAAAGGGTTTTTTAGTGATGAGATTCAGAAGTAAAAAAGAGATATTTTGGTTTCAAATCGTACGAAATATATATACATCAATGAATGAATCGGGAGACGGAATAGACTGTGTACTATATAGTACGTTTAAACCAATAATATTTTAAGCAGATAAACTAATAAATATAGAATAGCACGTCATTGCGTATAGTCTCACATCCTATAGATGAGTAAATATTAAAATTAAATATGGATACTCAAATTCATCCCAGGTGGTAACGAGAATGCAATCTGCTTTCAGATTAGTGACGCTGACTAAGGTTAAATTATACAATATTGTAATAAATTATGTATTAAATAATTTCATAAACTTTTAACATTTATTTGAATATTTTAAATTAATATCCTTGAAGAAGGTAGACATCGGGCGAAATCTAGTCTAAACAGACCACTCTTACGTTTAACCTTACATAGAACACATACACTCTCAGATTTAAAAAATACGATCCAGGAGTCGAACCTAAGACTTCAGGATAGTAATTCCTAGCTCCAAAAATTCTAGAACATTTCTTTTATTTCAATAAAGTTTCATTGCGTATTTGAATCTTAAGCCCAATGATTAGCATTTTCATCGTGTATATAATTACAGTTCAAGGCGAATAAAGATCTGTATCACACCCTCTAATAATTAATCCATCACCTATCAGAGCGGTATTTAAAAAAAATACAAGCAAGCATTCGATGTCCGTTCAGAAATCCCGAAAAAAAACTTACGACCGACCGCTCTTTGTATTTAATCTAAATTATAACAAAAAAATCTTTATCATTTGATGCGTAGGTCGAAAGAAGAATAATTAGGCGGCAACACAATTTTAGACCAAAGGTTCGAAGAATTCAATTTGGAATCTGTTTCTCTTTTGATAGAAAGGCCTTCGAAAAGAGGACTACTCAGCACAAAATGAAATTAAAAGGGCCCTTATCAGCGAATCACTTAGCGATACAAGGAGATTCGAGGGGCGCTAAACGATTTCAGAAGGCGTTAAAAGGGTCTATTGAGAAGACTGAAATAATATGACCTATTGGGATGAACCGAAGTTATAGATGGGAGAAGGAGTCTGGAATAGAATTTGGGAGGAAAATAATTGTGATGGGAAAGGGCAAAAAGCATGAATGTATGTAGAAGAGTAGAAGATAGATCCATCGTATTTGTACGTTTTGATAATGATTCGAAAATATATATAACCGTAAGATTAATACCATAAGATAATAATTACACCATAAGAATAATACCATAAGATAATAATTATACTATAAGAATAATACCATAAGATAATAATTATACTATAAGAATAATACTATAAGAATAATACTATAAGAATAATACTATAAGAATAATACTATAAGAATAATACTATAAGAATGATACAATTAGATAATAATGCCATAATACAGTAATTCTCTATAGCTGTATAAAATTGTCAAATTAAATTCTATCGTGGATAGCCGCACTTCGTGGAACGACATTCTAAATAGGAAAAATAAGTACTTAGTATTTTCCACTGGATATTTTTTATTGGACGACCAGTTTCGGCTAATATGGCATCATCAGGTCAGCTGATGTACTTATTTTTCCTATTTATTTGTCAAATTTATATGCTGTTATCCTTTTTTAATCTCTGAATTGTCATATAATTTTTCTAAGTAAATATTCAACTAAAACTGAGTGTTCCGGATGAACTGGATAAGGAAACAGTTTAATTTTAACCTCCCACCTCTATGGAACCGTGAGTAATAAAGTAATATCTTAAATTTAAACTACAATCGTCAAAATATGATATCAGAGATATGGTGTTGTGACGTACACAAGTAGTAGGATTGCTGAAATTAACTGCAGAAGTGCAAATTAGCATTCAAGAAAAATTATAATTTAAAAACTCCAAAAGTGGACAGCTTGGCAAACTAAGAACAAAATTGATATGTTCAGGCGTAACTTGGTGGAATGGACACGAAATCTTCTAGAAGATAGTGATAAAGATGTTATCATTAATTAGCCCTTTAAAAACGTAAAATATTTTGAAGACAAAATTATTTCAATATATGGAAAATAGAAACATTTCCAGACTATGATAATGTGCATTCATACATCCGCTACACAAGAAAAGTAACAGAACAGATGTGAACAATTCGAGGAAATCCTCTAATCCTGTGAGTAATCGAAGAGTGGTACAAAAATAATAATCCAAATATATAGGAAGCCAATGCGCCTTCGATGACATAAAGACGCCAATAAAATAATATGCTTAGCCTTCAAAGTCGACCTAGTAGTACACAAAGACAATGAAACAATAGCAATACAACAAATAAGAGCTATTCAACAATGTGTAGAGAAAGTCTCTAGACAAACCTATACTTTATTAACAGCTCACAATTAGGCATTAGACAGTTTTGAAATCAATTACGGGATAAATAGCGTCTCAACTGTAAGTTTACCGTTTATCTTTCGTTCCACACCATAATAGAATCAGTTTTGTGTTTTTGGCCAGCTCTTCCAGCTCCATTCCAGCCAACTATGCGCAGCAGATCAGAGCGTAATCCAAACCACAATATCGCCCCGAATGAAATAAAGTTCGAGGAAGACACTGAACGGCGTGGTGCGCCTAAAAATCCCCTCAAACTACGTTCGGTAGCCGTTTTCCCTCGTATTTAGAAGCTAAAGGTGAATCAAAAATCTGACTACGACAGGGAAACATCTATTGGCGCGTAAGTTCTGCTCGGCTTGAAAATCGATTATCGATGTTAAAACATACTTTCATTAAGAGTTTGATAGGATGATTTTCGTCATATTTGGGCGATCTTATTGCTCTAATGTGCAGAATGATCTTATGTACACTTTAAACATTTATTCCTTTACGTAATCTACAAAGAGTAAGTTCACCAAGTTTTTCTCGTAGCTTGCTTGCCCTCATTCACTGCATTAAAAAACATCGGAATGTATTACCATCAAGGTCTTTTTCATCCATTACCTTAAGTCACACTATAGTGACACCATCAATGTGTTATGGGGAAACAACTAATGCCTCATTGTTACTTTAACCTTCGCTTTACCAGTAATTAAGTGAAGAGAAATAGCAAAGATGCAAAACCTATACCGTTAATTGCTTCTTATTGCATCACTATAGCTTTCCTCCAAAATCTGGAGCTAAATCTTAAAAGTCAATCCATTACATGAGTCTGATCATTGTAAAGAACAAGTTCAAATAGAATAACGAGCAAGGACATAATTAAGGAAACCAATGCTAAAAGATAAGTTACCAAGGCTACGACAAATCTCAGCATCAATGTAATACATTCGTTTCCTAAGATAAAAATTCTTTTATTTGGTATATTCGAAGCCTAAATGAGGAAAAATACCTCCCGAATGTCGATGGAGGGGAGTTTTGGGTTCAACACGCAGAAACTTTCTTTCCCGAACACTCGTTTGAGATACTCAATTTGACGAGACGTGTGAGTAAATGAATTGGGCCCCAGTTCTCGAAAAGTTGAGGAAAAGCTCAAAACTTGTAGTAGTGGAAAGGTAATCGGAAAAGAAGATTTCAACGACGTGAAATTAAAGAAATTATATCTACGATTCTGTCATACTCATTCATTCCTACCTTAATATGTTAAACTACTCTCTACTTTAAATACTACTATTTATAACCTCCATACTTTTTATTCCCGTATTTCCAAATTATATTTGCAGCGTAGTTAATTAAAGAATTTAAGGTGTTAAGTATTAGGACATATGTCTTCGCTTTATTATTATCATATGTATTAAACCGTGCAGTAGACACATCCTGATATGAAATATTCCTAAAATTTAAGCCAAAATCAATATCTCACCATTTAATTCTGTACATACTAAACGACTTCCCAATACCGTATTTTCGAATCGTATATTAAACGAGGAACCTCAACTAGTTTCCTAAATTGAGCACATTTGACGAGCGTTTATGTTTATCGAAGCTACGTAACTAATGACGAAAGACTAAGGAATTTCGCATTTTATCTTAAAAGCAGAAGTAATTGCATTCTTTATTTATGTATTACGATATACATAGTATATGAACACGTCCATATATTCCCCGATATTTTACCAATTACTGTTATCTGGCGAATTCCTCCGCTAAAAAGGGATAGCGCGCCGAGCGCGATACATCATTACGTGGTGAGGAAACCCGTGAATCTTCTTCTATTCCTCAAACGTAACTCTCTAATATCTAATTTAATTACTAAGCCATTTTATATTATGGTTTCTAGTCTGCATTTACATTTCTCTTTGTTCTAGGTGCTACAACCAATCAAACTGGAGTGAAAATTTTATTTCCCGTCAGAGGATAAAACTTCATCTTCCTTTTGCATGAATAGCGGTACAAGAATTATACCCTATTCAGATTAAAATGTATCAATTCGTGAAGCAATGAAATCATTCTCGTTTTTATTACTTCTCAATTATTCATGATACTTTCTATTATAATTCTAGATCTTTTATCCCACAATACTATAGACTGGAACGGTAGCTTCAACGGTAGGACTTAGGTCTACAGAGGTGTTACTACATTACAGAGGAACAAGCCAAAATTTTTCACCATGGCCGCAGCTAGAAGGATGTTCTATTGTGATCATGTGTGTGATTTTCTGATACAACATCTGTAGCTTCGATATAAGTTAGCATAAAAATGTATTGCTTTTGCGAAATTCTATAACAGCTTTAAATAAAATTTCTTGCTATATATATGTAGCAATATTCTTCCTTCCTTTTCATCCTTCAATTTTAATTTCAATCCGGATTGTTAATTGACGATAGAAAATGATTCGGTTTTAAATAATATGGTAATTAATCTACAATAAAAATATTCGAACATAAAATAAATGGGAAGTTTTTAAATTGCCTAATTTCGACAATGTTTAGGAAGTTGGATATTAAATAGCAGGAACCTACGGAAAACTAGACTGGATCAGTAAACTCTCAATATGCAGCGGAATGATCTAACTTCTCGTATTACTAAAAAATCCCAATAATTCGAAAATACGGGTAAATAATTTCTAAGAAAGAATGTCTAATATCACTTCGATAATAGAATTCTAATATCCGAAGGTAGAATAAATCATTTAATACTCTAATAAATCATTACTATTCTCAAATCAAGAAAAATGCTCGTAAATATGAAACGTAATCAAACGAGTGAAATTAGTCAACACAGAGTGTATATATATAGCTCGTGAAAGCGTTACCCAGTAGAACAGTAAGAGTGGCAATCAAAGTTCGGACGGGGAGAAAGAATTCCGATGCAATAATTAAAAAGGGAAGCATCAACGGCAATAAAAATATAAAAGCTATTAATTCTAGTGGACCCTCTCTAAAAGTCCGAGACGGAAACGTATCTAAATTGGCTGTTTTATCCGAAGAGCAATAAACTCCCGATAGAACTGTCATCTCAAAACAAATGAATAGCCAAAATAGCGGAACTCTTTGATGGAATCATTCCAAGGGAAAGAATCTAATGACGAATGAACAAAAATCTCTCGGTCGTTCCACACGCAAGATTAACAGTATCTACCGAATTATTGTGGTCACAAAAAGGCGTTCTTAAAAACACCCAATGAAAAGTAACCTTTTACATAACTACATTGTAACAAAGACGTAACGTAAATGAGTACGTACCGAAAAAGTAACGAAATAACAAAGAAACAAAACAACAAAGTAACGAAATAAAAAATAACGAAACAAAATAGCGAAATAACAAAGTAACTAAGCAAAATATTTACTTGTATGTAGGTTCACATTTCATCATCAATATTGAATAATGTTAATACAAAACACCTACAATAATATACTTCTAGAATCCTCAAAACTACATTGAAATAAAATCTGTTTAAATTGCTCGAAAATAAGTATTCTTCGAACAAAAAACAAGCAAAATATATAAAGTATTACTCGCATATTAGATTTATTCTCATTCGACTTATGTTCTATTCATTAGAGGTACAGATATGCCCTTAGGCAAATACGTATTCATTGCATTGAATAAATACACACATATGTACATTATATTATATAAATAAATTATATTATATATATATATATATATATATATATATATATATATATATATATATATATATATATATATATATATATATATAAGTTATCTTCCATACATTTTTCTTCTGTAAGACCCATTTCATTTACAATAAAGCATTTCGCAGACTGATAGTTGCCGAATGGTAAGGAAATTTATGAAATAGAGATAAAATCTTAGTTTATGAGTAAAGGAGCTTAGTTATAATAGCCTCCTAAAAGAGACGACAGTAAAATTCGCATCAACTTTATGCCTAAAATGGAGAGCTCTCTTGATTGTACGGCTTCATAAGGGATGCAATGATATTCTATCTGGTCCAGAGCGAGATGCTGTATATATTTTTCTCTCTCTTTTATGACGATAATTTTGAAACGACTGTGATATTACTGGTAATGAAGCGTAATAAGACAGTTGTCGGTAAATTCTATTTGAAATTTCGCACGAGTTACGACTTGATATCAATTAAATGGTAGTTTATATTAGAGTTGGAGATTACTTGCAAATTAGGCTTTCTCGTGGATAAATACGCGGATAAACCGAGTCTTAAGCTCACGGTTGTATTTCAGGTGTCATTAAACAAATCTTTATACATCGCGGCAACTAAAAAATAATATTCTTACTCTTATATTGCTCCTATAGTAACTCTATGGAAGTTAAACATGCATCTATCTCATGGAAACATCGTATAATGAATAGGATATACTTAACGTATTCCTCGGTTTATAATTTCCATCTCAGATTCGAATTCAGAGTACATCTTCAATAGAAAATCGGGAAGGTAGTGAATTAAATCAAAGAATACTCCGAATAATATTGAATGGAGCGAAGTCTTCCAATGGATAAAGCAAACTCCTTGGTCCAGAATTCTATTCCCATGACAAAAAGGAAGAATGAATAACATTTGCGAAAAAGAGACGAATTCCTTTGGATGAAACCGACAAAAGAAATCATATTTCGAAGAAAACGATTACACAAGATACACGTAAATGACGGAGGGAAGTAAAGGAAATGAGAGATTCACCAATGAAGATGGATGATATATATCGATGCATACTTATTCTTTTCTCCCGTTTAATGACCTTATCAGGCAACCTTTTATCGGGCTTCATCTCTCATCTCTTCCACGAAAAGAGACTTCCCTTCTCCCACGCAATAACCCAACTCCCTCGTAACACACCTTCGATATCTTTAGATTTTTACACGCCATTATACCTTTGTCCGTATCTAAGTGTATGGAATATTATTGTCCCTCGATACGAGATGAAATAAAACGTAAAGTGACGTTTACACGCTTAAGTACCAAATATACTAATGGCAGTACGAAATCAAGAGTCCATATTTATCCATTTGTTTGTATTAGATACCCTATGAGGTTCTTTTGAGCGCGTGGCATAGGGTGTAAGCACCATGATCTACTTACCTGATTGATTACTATAGCGTATAGTACGTAAGAAAAAAGAATTCATATATTTTTTCAGCTTGGCATATAATTCCTTTATTTTACTCGTTTCATCCCAAAAACGAATATATCAACGAGAGTTTGGACTGCATCCATTAAGTAAAGCGATCTTATTACATTTACCGAGGTCTTATCTCAAACAAAATTACGATTACAGTAAACACAGTACTTGGCCAGCATTAGATGCATGTTTGTTTTAGAGTTGTAGTAAGCTATTACAGTTCGGAATGTAAACTCCATCATCCCATATCGTTTGTAGGTCAACCTCATTTCACACGTATACTGCTGAACACTTTATAAATACATGTTGCTACGTGATGTTAATTAAAGTATAATCTCCCATTCTTGGTTGAAGAAACTCGTAAATAATCAGCTAATGTTACACGATACATACATTAATAATTAATCACGATATATATTACGATATTTTCAGCGTATTTTCGATAATAATGAATTTAAAAAAAGAGCAACGAAAAGTCCCCGTAGTCAAGTGTAGTTTCAAGAGCCGTGTACAAAAGTCTTTGTCGGTGTGCTCAAGAGAATTGATTTCGGATCAAGTGAATCGTAGTTTGGAATGCAGGAAATTGAGGCTGAGGAGATTCGAGGAGAAGTATTTGAAGCAGAAGAGAGAAGGGGTCGAATGAGATCGATTAATCGAAACGTGGAATCCACCTGAGGCACGTGATTTTCTCATCATTGATGGAACGTCCTCGTCAGCCAAAGAAAATCAATTGGACATTTAATGCAGAGTTTCGTCGTAGAATTAATCGAAGCCTATTCTCGTAGGTTAGAGGTTGCGATATCGATTCAATATATCAATTACGAAAACAATCGAACTAGTTAAAGGAAAGCATGTTCCCTGAACACGTACAGGGTATTACGCACCCTTCCTGCTATGGGAGCCGTTGGGATACGAGTAATATAAAAGAATTAGATGCCCTAACGAGCAGATTTAAGAATTCGTATTCCCCTCGAGCGATACGCGAAAGTAATCGATTGGATAGGTGGAGTTTTGGTACTTAAAGCTCCTGCCCCACGTTGGAAGGTGTCCCACAGGGTACCGTCATAGGCATAGAGAACTTTTGTACCCATTTTTATGGACGAGATTGAATTGAAAACTTGTCGTCCTTGTAAGATGAGGAATACTAACTCAATGGAGGAGTTGCAATATAACTTCAAAATTTAACATCATGTTATTTTATCTAAGCACACAGATCGATGAGATTGTTGTAAAAAGAAAACGAGGAAAATAACTTTAGATGAACACACCTTGATTAGTAGTTAAAAATTCATTTCCAAAGTTGATAAGCTTTGACTGCTATCCATTCACAATTGAATCAATCAATACAATACGTCTGAAACAATATTTTGTTTCAAATTGAACCTTAAAGTTGACTTTTTCATAATCCTACCTTTTAATTTCCAACTTTTATGCAATGTGGTTGAATATTTCCAGAACTACGCTGGCCTTTTTTGGAACATATAGATGCTAAATTTAAAGTCCAAAAGGGGAATACAAAAAATTGCGAATGATTCAGTAAACAAATGTAACCTAATGAAATGGTTGTGAGAAGAAAACAGTTATCTATAAACTTATGATCTTTAAATAACCTTGAAGTTTCCTCACTCGAATCCCGACTTAGAGATCATATCTACAAACTAGATTTAATCCTACCTTATATATACGTCTCCCTCACTTTAAGATAGAAAAAAAGGTCTACTTTCTTAAACATAACGAAACCTACAGAATATAACCAAGTATATATAAAACCGTATGACTAAAACTATAACGAATAGCACAGTTCTTGGAAGGGCTCCTTGGAGGTGCTTTCCAATAACTCTTATGGACCACTTTAATCTGTGGACTTCTTTTTTGCCCCGCAATGGAGTCTGCAAACAGAAGTAAATCAACCCTTATCCATTCATCTATCCCATTTCCTCCGCCATCGATGCACAGCGAGAGATACGTTTGAACTCGATCATATTTTTAGAGCTTCTTCGATAATGCCTCGTGAATCATTCCCTTAAAGGACCTTCAAGAATTGCCCCTAAAAGAAAGAGGAAAATATTTATAAAGTATATATATATATATATATATATATATATATATATATATATATATATACAGTAGAAAACAATCCTGAGATTTGCTTCCGTGATAAATTCCGATGAAAAACACGCAGTATACGATAGAGTGTGTGACTGTAAATTGGCAATTACTTGGGTCGAAATCTATGATGGTAAAAAAAAACTTTTGGTATTACCGAATTTCGAATCATTTATTGCACTACACAGCTCTTTTTAGCCCTTTCCTTCCAAAACTGTTTATCTAAACGAATGAGAAGTGTTATAAATGAATTTCAACATAAAAAGGCCTCCAAAACTTGACGTTAAGTCTTCATCTATGACTTATCGTTCTAAAATACCTCATGAATACAATCAATGCAAGTCAAAGTTCCTATGATACGAATATAATTGACTGTAATTCCTTTATAGAAACAAAACATCCCCTGAATCCGATTCTATTAGCAGTTTCATCTCTTTCTTCGTATTCGTATTTACTCGTTTCTGCATTCTGATTCAGAAGTGAAAGGTCATTTCGAACGAGTCCGTCTCCAGGCAATAGCAAGTACTTCGAAATAAGAGATGAGAATTTTTTTTACAACGTCCGAGAAAATATATATATATTTTGAGAAGATGGACGTAGATATCGCATGCAAGCGTAAAAAGGGCATTTGAATGCAAGGGAGAGAGGAGATCATAAGCAAGTAGGATTCAATACTAGCGCAAGCAGATAGTGAAACTCCCGATCAATTCCTCGCTTCTTCAAAAGGAATTTTGGGGTAAACAGTTTCGTTCAGCTCGCTTCTTTAAGTTCAATTTTCACTGAAGACTATCTCCAACTCATTTCTATTCAATTTTGTGAAACTATCTACTGTGTTTTTTCTTTAGAAAAGTTAAAAGTTTGTATTGTAGTTGCTTGAAATGAAATACCTAAACAATTTTGATAAAGTTGGAGGCTTACAGCTCAAACTATATACATACATACCTCATTTTTAGGACTTATAGGAATACCACAAAGGGTATAATAAATCAACTGGGGTATTTATGTGAAAAACTATGAAGAAACACCAATTTTTTAAACGGATAATTAATAGTGCTTTGGATGAAAATGTTTCTTAACCCCTTTTTTGGTGTAATTATTGTTAAAGGTTGTCTATCATCAGTAAAAGTGTACTTACCTAACGGTTTTTAAATTCTTCTTGATAATAAACCATATAATAGGACTATAAAATGTAAGTTTTTGCGATTTAGAGCTTTCCAAATTTACGAAGAAGATAAGTAATGATCAAATTTCTCTAGCCTTTGGTAGAGTTGTATTCTGCTAGATGAAAACTAAGGTATTGTACAATGTACGAGTATATCTGATGTGACCTTTTTTCACCTGACGTTTGCCATTCCTAGCTGAAACCCGTCGTGTCATTTTAATATAATCTGGATAAAAGTATTCGTTAACTGTATTTATATCATTTAACTGCTATGGATACCGAAAGTATAGCCTTCAACAATTGATTATATTTATAAAACGTTTATTGTTATTAAACCACACCTCAATTAGAGATTAAATTACAGAATAAAACTGCACGCACGTTTTCGTAACGATAATTCGGAAAACAAGAAAATATTTTTCGTATCTCTGAAAGATATTCGATTTGAATAACGATTCGTAAAAAATTTTTAAACACAGCTGCAGATAAGTAATCTTTATTCGCCAACCTTTTCAGTCCCTGAAATAGAGTTTATATGATGGTAAACATAAAGTCGAAATATTTGGGAAGATGCCTTCTAGAGGAAAGATAAACGTCAGGTAAAGACCTCAGGAGATGTGAGATCATGGCTCAGATAGGCCATTCAAGGGAGGCTATCGCTTCTAGAGATCTCTCTTCAAATTCGTCATAAAAACAACCTATGCTCGGAAATATTTTATTAATGTCGCATGGCTCTGCTGATTTATACTAACGTCGTGCATGTTATAAGCTTAGAATTGATACATCTCGTATATTCATAGGTCTAAAAGGAATTTATGAAATGAAGTTCGTATTTTTGGCGAATAATTTTCCATCTGACTTTGTCGTGAATACACTCGCAGACGATTTTATCAAAATTTTTTATGAAACGACTTCGTTTGTGAATGAAATGATGATGAAATTCATTGATAACTGTTAAATAAACAGTGAATTAAGGCGCCATCATCTGCCCAGATGACCTACATACAACGCTATACAAAATAATTATCAGTATTTTATAAGATGAGCTCGTGCAGCTTGAATAAAAAGCATTAACTAAAGCGAGAAATATCAATATGACTGGGACTCGAACCAAAGACCACAACTTTCATTTGCAGGCATTCTTGTTGGTAGCATACGTAAATTGAGTGACCTGAGTTCGAGTCTTAGTCATACTGATACTTTATACACTTTCATTTAACCTTTGTAAAATAAATAATTTGTAAGTAGCAATCTTTGAAAACACGCCATCTCATTGTTAAGAGTAATTTTTCAAGTACCATTTGTTTATTTTCGGTCGTCATCAGCAACATGACCTTTCTTCAAATAATGATGGTGGAATTTTTTGTGGACATTAGAGGTGTCCGACTAAGTGGTAATTATAGGAATGGTCCACTTTTACGATGCCGCTTATGAGGTGCTATAAGACCCATGCCTGCTAAGTATACCTTAACGGTACGTCTGAATCCTCTGCCGCCTAGTAGTTCTATTGACTAGAGACTGATTGTAAGGAGAATCACGATGGACATCTGGTCACGTAGAACTTCTTTTATATGCGTTATTTCTTTGTTGCAACGAAATATGTGCTAAATGCGAGTAGCTTTATAGTTGTTGGCTACGTATTCAATGGACCCAAGTTCTAATACTAATGATTAGAATATCTTTTACTTTCTGCATGGTAATTTACGGAACAAGGTAATTTTCAATCTTTTACATATTACGCTCCTGTATTTATAATAGAACATGAACTAGCAAAAAAGTTCCTATAAGTTTCCCCATCGTAGGATTCGAACCATTTTCGTTTCAATTTCTAAACATCTGTACTCTATCGTTATAGTCACATTTTATTGATTGATTAATTGTCGTAACTACTAGTAACATTGTAGGTTTACTTACATTTTACATACGTATTATTGCCCTTTTTGGAAGCATTCAATGTCAAAAACGTGAATAAACATGGATATTTTATATTACATAATTAAAGAGACCAATTACGTATAAATTGTGGCATATTACATCGTTGATGTATGCATATTGTTAGTATATATAATATATATTATTTTATTGTTATTATAAATACGTTACTATTGGACCACTGTCCAGAGGCAACGTCTATGCATAATCATTCGTAACTATGAATACAATGAACAAAATAAATAAAGTAAAAATACAATACGATGTAGATATGATAAAGATATTCATCATATATCTGTTAATTCATACGTTTATGCACGCTATTTTATACAACCATGAATATAAAGATGCGCAAATATAATGCGTATATCTCTTTGGCCAACTTTATGGTCAAGCGCAGAATAGGGGCACCGGGATGAAAGAGAAGATGGGCAAAGGGATTAAGGGAAGGAAACCGTAGCGATCTGAGGAAATTCTGGGGCATAAGGAACTCCCGAGGGAAGAGGCAGGCGATATTAGGAGAGAAACTGTTGCGGGTGAAAAAAAGAAATAATGGGAAAGCGATTTGGAGTTAAGTAACCGAATGCATAAGCGAAGACAAGCAGACCATTTACAAGCACTCATTTCGTTATCTCGAGAGGGCTTTTGTTGTATTTTATGGCATTAAAAGATGAAATAATCTCTCTATCGAGGGAGATACGTACGTTTTCTTTCGCAAAACCCCTAAAAGTTACGGTTCGGTGCCGGACCCTGAACGAAACTCAACCATTCGAACCAATGCTCTTTGATTCGTAATTTATGTTTTCCTCTCGTTTCCTAGGTTATAAGTTATCGTTTAACGCATTTATAGTAAGATGGACGAAGTTAGAACAAAAGAAGAGAGTTGCTTTTCAGATAAAAAGAATAATTGAATTGAAATAATTGCTATAACAGAAATAATTATTTGATTGTTAATTGAACTACAATGGAAAACTATAAATGACAATTGGGCAGTTACGTATCATTGTTGATACAAATAAAGGCAACAATAAAAAGTCAGGGGCGAAACTAGGTTCGAGTATACTTTAATAAAAACAGGTTTTGGAAGACTAGTCGTTCTATAGTTTACAACTAAAAATCTTTCGTAATAAATTTTATTTTATCAATTTCATAAATTAAAGAGCAAACATATATGGTCAAATGCTGATTTTAATGAATTTTCCAGTCTAATTTTCCATTGTTTTTTAATTGAAAAGGATGAATTACAAATTACGAATATTACGATACGAATATATACGAATAAACGAATATTTTCATTTATCCCACACACATGAGGCGTAAATATTTCTCATTAACAATAAATGCTAGATTAAATAGATTGAAAAAAACCATAAACTACTGTGCTAGTACACTAATTAAACTAGTCATTTCTTATTGAAAAAATATAATAAATATAAGACAGAAATGTAATTATTATAATATAATAATTAATTATTTGAACGCATGCATGGTTAGGTTTTAATCCAGCATGAAGGATTAAAACCTAACCTATTAACTACTGCGCTAGTAGACTATGCAAAAGAACTATTCCTTGTGAAAGATATTAGATTCAATATAAGACTTAAATACGACATTTCCTCAGTATATACCGGATCAAATGATCCATACACTTCTGTATTACCAAACCTATAAAAGAAATCATTCCTTACGAACAAATTCATATTAAATACATACGCGTATAACTGGTTGCAAAAGTTCGGCATACACACTGCACCAACCAATCGGAAAGGAAGAATGGAAAAAGCTTCGAGGAAAGAGTCGGAAACTCGTAAAAAATAAGGAAATGGTTTGGAAAGGGTGCGAGAGGGAAGGCTTACCACAAGAGGGAGTGTTAAAGCAGGAATCAATGGTTTCCTTTTTCTACTTCAATTGTTTCTCGCACTGTAGATCGATAGCTCGTAGATGATATCGGCGCACGAGGCGTCCCTTCTGCAATAGAAGTGATCCCAAACGACATGTTTATCTGAACAGATCTTTGCCGCAGAATTTTTTAACTTCGCAAAAAAAGACGTTGCGGGTCATTAATGTGATTAAATCATTTTCACCTAACAAGGGGGGGTCTATCTTTCGTGGAGTATAAGATAGATAGTATCTTTTGATGAAGGAAAGGTAGATTAAATTTACACGATCAGTTCGTGCTACCTGAATACAAAGGTGGAATGGAAGTTATAAATAGAGATATTATAGTAAATTGAACCTATAAGTTTTATACGTACTGAGGGGGTATTCAGGTAGTGCAGTGGTTTGCATAGCTGCTTCCTGGGTTCGAGTCCCAGTGATATAATTATTTTTCATTGTTATTGAACCTTTAAAAAGTAGCTTTTTCAAATGCTGCTAGTAAACTATTGTATGGTAAACTGATATGTACACTAATTGTAAATTGTCTATCGTAGGATCTGAAAAGTACATATCTGGAAGGAAAAATTAGAAATAAGTCTTTTAATATAAAAATTCAAAAATTCTTTTGGTTATTATGTTGATTGTTCATTCTTGATTGTATTCAAGTCCGTGAGTTATAATGGCTCAGTTTGATGCTATTTTCGAAAGAATTTGTTTGATAAAACGTACTTTACAGTCTCTTTCACAACCCAAGATCCATAAATCTTTCAGCATTAAAATCAAATGAAATGTGTTTCTAATAATTCAATGAAAAATAGCGAAGGGGAAAAAAGCAATGTAATCAAAATCAAACAGTTCCATACTTGAAATTCAGAGAAATCCTAGCTCGCTACATATTGCTACCATAAATCTGAGACCTGAAATGATCAACTTACAAATTCATACAACACATGCAAAATAATTCATGATCTGTAGTCAAGGAAAACATTCACACATAAAGATACAATTGCTATGTCAAGAACAAAGACTCCAACCCCATGCCGACTCCCCCCTCGTGCAACACACCCCTCTAGAGAAGAGGGGGAATCTAACCCACTAACATCCCCTACTTACAAAAGACGAAAACAGTAAGTACATTCACCCTTTCATTCTCGGTTACAATAGGACGCACTCTGTAAAAAGGTTGAGGGAAAAGCACAGCAAAAATGGGTACCAATGACGGTAATTGTAGCTATGGAAACCCTTTTCTAACTCTTTAATTACCTAGGTTACAAGATTTAGCAGCGTTGTCGATCAAAGATAAATGCGTCTTTGAAGTGTTCGAAGTATATCAGGGCATGAAAATGATACGTCTGTAAAGAAGAGTTTAAAGTCCAAACCCTCAACGTATCTTAAAGAGTACTTGATTTTGTATGCGATGTTTTTGGAGGGTTAGATGGTTGAAAAGTTAAAAACTTCTGGTTTAAAATGATTTTGTCTTCCCTAACTAGAAGTGTACTCGACTGTTGAACTTTGTTATTTTTTTGTCAAGTGAATCTCAATAAATAAATATTGACTTTTAGTAAATATTGAAATGCTTAGCATGCTTATCTTATAAACGCTGAGGTCCCAGGTTCAAATCCCGGCTGAGGAGGAAATTTTCCTCTCAGGGTGTGGATATTGGTGACGTCCATTGTTAAGTTTAGAACTGCACTGTAATTGTCCAGAGATTGGATGCTTGTGCGATCTTTCATAATAAATGAACAAATAAATCTAAATAAAATGCTTCCTTATTGATGTATCAAGTTCTTGGAACAAAAAAGATCTACTCTTCAGTTGGTATAGAGTTTCAATAAACACTACCTTACCTTGGTTTGAAATTAGTTTAAATTGAATCTCTTTATTTTATTTATCCAAAACTTATTAGTACTCCTCAGAATATTAAAAATTAATTCTTACAACTATTCTATGGGTTGTATGCCTCCAAACTTATCAACAGTGTATGGTTGCTAAGTAAATAAATAAATTTTCAAATTTCCAACGAATTTTTCAACAATTACTGATAATCGTTTGTTATGGTTCTATCAACGTTACGAATGAAAAATTGCGATAAAAGGAAGAGATGTGGAGCGGAAAGATTAGAAAAGAAGGAAATGAAGAAAAAGGTAAACGTTTCCCTTCTTTGGATAGTTGAGGACCAGTTGGAACAAGATGGACGAGCAGAGAGAAATATGTTCATTTGATGGAACGCAGTTCTTCTCAAAGACGACAAAAAGAAGTGGTTGGAGATCGAACAAAGTTTATGGAACAATCTTTTTATCAGTAACCATTCCACGAAAGATGTTTTCTCCTGAAAACTTATACCGCTTCCGTGAGATGGACCTAAGCCTCAAATATATATATAATCCGCTTTCAGCACCTGCTAGTTCTAACGAATTATTTTTTATCATAACTGCAGGAAAAAATAAACATCGTGCGGAAGTATTTTAATTTTGTAAACCTCTTGGTTACCATTATATTAAATGGTCCTTTTTCATTCTTATTTGCGGGTATTAAGGTATACTGGCTTAAACACGATGACATATATACGCATATTTTCCATTTTCAAAAATCCCATTACTCATAATATAACTCACTCACTCATAAGTTAGCTAGGAATTACTCTTATTATCTTTTTCTAATACTTGCTTGTTTTAACGTACTTGTAAAGATAAAAGCGTACGAATTTATATACCTCCAATATGAACGTTTCAGCGATAAAAAGGAAATATTACATTTTATCGATTAATCTTAGAATTGGTTTCATATAAGATTATTACAGCCATAATCACAGCTCAGAAGGATCCTTCAACAAGTAAAACCTTATAAGAAAGCCCTGGATACCATTGTTTACATTGTAAAAATCCAAATAAATATTCAATGCTAGTCTAAACCTTATCTGTATATACGTATGCCTATAATCCACAATGGCAACATTAGTTCTACGATGACTTTGAAAACACTACTTTTAAACTAGCAGCATATTTGAAAAGAAAAAGGCTATATACGATGATGCTTCCTTCTTCTACTTCGATCTCTAATATGGAAATTATATTTAATCCATTTAAGTAGGCATTTTCCATTCTTTACAATAGAACAAGTACGATATATAGTAGTGGAAACAATAAATTTCCCAATGAAAGATTGAAAATACGGATTAATTTCAGAATTGAGGCAAGGGAATCAGTTCCTGCGACTGCATACCAGGTTTAATAGATGTGAAAAATATCAAAATAACCGGGACTCGAACCCAGAACTTTCCTTATAGTCCTGGTTGCTAGACCCTATCATATCATTAACAATTGGCGTAAACAAAAGTGAAAAATGTTAAAATCACCGGGACTCGAACCCAGGACTCTCCATAAAGTATTGGGTTTGAGTCCGTCATATCGTCCCTTTACACTTCTGCATTCTTAACAGATAAACACATACTGATTATAAGAAGCTACGAATCGTAAATTCTCGTTCGAAAACCCCGAACCCGACGCACCATCTCCAAGGAAAGTTCCCGTGGATCAATGGATCGGCAAAAAGCGGAAAAGAAAAGCATTCCCACGCGGTGTCATCTTTTTGCACACGACGGACTTTTTGCACCAAGAGCTCGAATGGCTAATGCAATAGACGTTGGGAAAAAAAATGCCGCTCGTTGCGGAGAAATGTCATTGGAGGTCAGTGGCGTTGAGTTGGCTCCCAAGAGAAATCAAGTGCACCAAACAAGGGATTTGATGCGACCGACGGAGCAACAACGGACGATAAAAAAAATTTATATATACCATGTGTTACGTGGAGCTCATATTCAGGGCCACGGACGAATTACTCGGATTTGTAAGGAGTCATATGTTCTTCGAAACAGTCATTAGAATCGGATACGGTACCTATTTTCGGGTTTAGGAAAAAATTTCAAAAATCTTGAAGAAAAAGGTTTTCGATACTTGACGAATAAGCAAGCGTACATGCAGGATAATATTTTCAATTGATTATACTTCGCTGGACAAAATTTTGAGGGATTAATATGATAATATATCAGTGACGTTACTTGGGTACATGATCAGTTCAACAGTCGAGTTATAATTTTCTTATTATTCGTATAATATGCTAAAAGGAGTGATTGATTAAATTGCGTATAATAGTGGAAATTTGTAAAGGTGATGATTTTTAAGAGAGATTTTAACACTATGAAAGCCATTCACTTGATATTCTTACAAACTGGATATAAGTGAACTATACACATAAATACGACAGTTACGAAAAGCTGAATAATAAGTATACGTATAATATTCATGCTGCTCAGTTGAGGCATTCAAAATAAAGCTGATTGTTTAAAGTGTGTTAAGGTAACAAATTCACAATACAATGTAGGCTATTGTTCCAATAATTGATATTATTAGGAAATTAATAAGATAATGAAAAGATAATGGTGCTATATCCATTCCAACAATGAACTACCGATTGTTTTAATAAACGATACCTTTTAAATACATCAAAACAATCATGTTTACCAAATAAACAAATATAACGGTTGAAATTTCTATTTAACTATAATTTTGAGGAGAAAAAGCTAAATATAACTATATATCTAAACACGAAAATATTCATCAGGTCTAATGTATTGCGAATCCATTTTGAGCCTAATTTTTCATCTGCCTCCAAGAAAATAAATTTCTGATGGGCATGTTTAATAACTGTTCGTTAATTTCGTGAAATGTTGTCAATTTTTTTAGGTTAAGTGATCGTGTATGAACGAAATAGAAATCAAAATTTATCCTTCAACCTTTTACTCCTTTCTTGGTTAAGTAATTTTATAATAATATCTATATTTAATGTAAAATATTAAAGATTATTCATGGCATGATGAAGAGACAAAGAAATTTCACACGTATCCTTTCCTTATTTTCTCATGACCTAAGGGAGTAAATTAAGAATATTTAACATAGAAGTACTCGCTCAGTACTCTCACTAGGAAAACCTTCTTTTATACATTACGGCACGTAGTAAGTATCAAATAAAAGTAAATTTTTCGAAAAAAAACTATCAAAATCCTCTAAGAGTTTATTATCATTCACTAACTAGTTACTTTTCTATTTATTTCTGAAGATTCCCTTTCGCGGATTACCACAGGATTCTCCCATTTAATGCGGAATTTAATGTAAGTCCTTGAGCGTATTAATAAAAGGTTTCACACCTTCCCGGCGAAAAATTTAATTAAGCTTCCTTCCCGGGCTCCCATAAAAGTTTTTGAGTGACATCTAGCAGCCTTTCCGAATGAGAGATGTGCGTGACACCTAAACTGGAGGCTTTGGGGGACAGATGCAAGTTTTCTCGTGTAATCTGAGAAAAAGAGAAGAAGAGTCTTCAAGGTTCTTCCAGATCTTTCGGAAGAATTTGAATAAAAATAAAGTGGCGAATATATAAACACCTCCCTGTTTTTAGGGATATGATAAAGAAGTGATATCGATCCAGAAATGCATATAGTTTGCGTTTAAGATGCAGTTAACTGTCGATCTATTTTTTAAAGTATTACTTCGTTCTAAAATTGATCGTTAACTAATGTACGTAATACTCAGTATTTAATTTATGATTGATATGAATAATCTAGCTTTAATTTATCCTTATTTACATTAATGCGTATCGGAATTTTGTATACTGGTTCATTATGATAATTCAGCTAAAAACCTTGGAAAGAACTTGTTTCTTATCAAACATTTAATTACTGTAGTCTTTGATTATCCCTATCCAAATCTAATTATCTGAAAAGTACTCTTTATTATTTATTTATTGATTTACTTTGTTGACCTAGCAACGGACAAATAAATATTCAAATAACTCTCAGCAAATTTAGCTTGATCATATGTAACGTTTAAATGTTGAATTTTAAATAATTTTAAATATAGAAATGAAGATTTATACTATAAAAATAGAATTTAAAGGGGTACTAATTAAATTCGTTTGAATAGTTTGTTATTCAGGAAATCTTATATTTTTTGAGTTCGAAGGGAATTCTCTTTCTTCAAAAAACAGAATTTGAATGCATTCAAGTCAATCTATAAAAGCTTTAAATATCTGAACTATATAGTATATATTCATAAATCATAATCAAAACACCAAATACTAATGATGCTATCAAGATGAGTAACTGAACTAGAATGAACTGAACTGATAGTCTAAGAATGTTTACCATAGCAACAAATTTCAACAAAATTCATTCTAGTCAAATAGTAGTAATTCATTAATATGATTCCCTCATCACATTAAAAATCTCTTAAGTCAAGAACTAGAAATTAAGAAAAACAATCAATACCAATAATCAATAAAAAGTAATTTATTACCATAGCAACGGATATTTATTTCTTTAAGATGCTCGATTAAAATAAACTTTTCCGAACACAGTCTTATATTGTATTTACTATGTTTTTTATTAAATAACATTAAATAAATTGAGCAATTTTCCTTGTATAAATTATATTTTACGTTAGAGTATGCTACTAGGTACGATATTTAAGAACCATCCCTCAACATTCAGTGAAACACAACGCGTATTCATGATTAAAGAAGATATACCCTTTTGAGTGAAAAGTCTAGAAGAAGAAAAATCACATTATAATTATTATAAAGAAGCCCGTATTTATGGCATCGCGACTTATAATCCTCTTCATCTTCCCAACCTTTCCTTTTCCCACCAAATTTCAAAATCCCTCTTTCTTCCCTAATTTAGGAATTTCCCACATTTAAACAGCACGTTGATGCCCTCTGACGAACCAAACTTTTCTTGAAATTCTCGAGCACCGCCTCCGAGAACTCATCAAAAATTACATTCCATTTTATGAATTCATTCAGGAAGATATTCCGAAATGCGTTCATTGAAAATTACCTCGACAAAGAAGCACATAAATGTTTATAATAAAGGAGAGGATATTAAAGAAAATTTTGTTGAAGTAAACGTCTGTAATAAATAATTAATATACACAAAGTACAAATTAAGATATTTTGCGTAAACAATACAAAATTCCAAATATATTAAATATATTAAAGTAGAATTACGATAGTTCAATATTGATTTCCCAAACGATTTTATAGTACGACCCTTAAATTAAATAATTCCTTATTTATTGGTTTACATTTCAACGCATAATTTAATATGTGCCTTTAATATTTACGTATTATTCTGTAAAAGTTAATATATAATTAATATATGGTGAAAAGAGATTGAATGGACCGATAATGCATTTGTATGTCTCACGAATCATTTTAAATCGAGATATTCCTATACCTACGTATTAGAAAAACTGTAAGCTCCTTTTTATATAGCATATAAAGCTTAAATTTATATCAATTGCTTTAAATGAAGTCAATACTAACTTGTGAAACATAGGATATAAAACGGACAAATTTTTTCATTAGATATGTATTTATATCGCATAGCGTAAATATAGAAACTCATAATAACTCATAACACTGAGATCATTAGTAAAATTAATTCTTGGTAGATCAGCGAAAGCAATTATAATTTATAACATACCTTTAACACCTCCCGACATATGTTGATAAAATTCATACACGCCCATGCTGGATAAATGCATACGAACACTTTTACTCAAAGCCATCTCTTTATTTTCCGATAGAGAACGGGAGTGTTGTATTCTAATGAGAGTGAAACTGTTTGAGAAAAGCTCATCTGAAGAAGATTAAGGTAAAGAGGCAGAGAAGACTTTCACCATTCTCTCCTGAGCTGAATTTTCATCGAATTATTCGGATTAAAAAATCTCTGATTAGGAGGAAGCCATTCTCGAACCTGAGGTGGAATGCGTAATATAATTAACGTATTATAAAAGAAGTTTTACGATAGAAAGATCTATAAATAGGGGAATGTATATAAAAAATCAACTGACCATGGGTTTTCCTCGTTTATATACCAATTATTTTCGGTTATATGATAAAAAAATCAATATTTCTTACGTAAAGTTCACCATGATGCTCTATCTCTAAAATTAAAATTCTGTTAAATAAAGATTCAATCCCAAAGCCTCGTTAAAAATGGCAATAGTTATAGTGGTAATAATAAGTGAACTACGTATTATCCCTGAAAGAAAAGAAATATAATAATAATGCAAAGTATTTCAAAATTTGATTAACAGGTTTGAAACAATCGAAAAACAATTAAATAAGTACATTGCGTATTATCACTTAAAGATAACAATAAGTAAGAATGACGTAATGGTAATCAGAATATAAATCACAGATTCAAAACAATGGATATCAATTAAACAAGTAAATAACCTATTGTTACTTTAAAGAAACTATGAAAAGTTAAGAATGACATAAAGTTCATCAGAATATGATTAACAAGTTTGAAGCAATGAACCAGTTAAACAAGTACTCTACGTGTCGTAACTTACAGAAAGCTATGATTAATAATTACATAAATTTAATAATGAATTATAGATTTGAATCGATTATTGATTTGAAAGAATGGAAACCAATTAAACAAGTGCTCTACGTATTGTTACTTGAGAGAAGCTATGAAAAGTTAAGAATGACATAAAGTTAATCAGAACATAACTTACAGATTTGAAACAATGTAAACCAATTAAACAAAACTAAAACCCGCATTTCTTGAATTCTATTCCCTTTCACATTGATACAGTCTCTCGTTTTTTACTTCGCGGCACTTAATCGTCCAACCAAAATGCAGATTCGACTTAAGTAATTCGGTTACAAATTCGCTCAGATGAGAACATCTTATTCCGTCAGAGAAGAGCGGATTTACAGAAAATAAGAAGAAAAAAAACTTTTCGAGACAAAGATATTTCCCGATTTTTTTGGTGATGAAATACATATGAAACAGAAAATCTGCCACGGTTGCAAAAAATACTGAAAGGGCATTTTTTTCCGGTCATTCTTTTGGAAGGGTATTAATGTCCCATCATTTTTCTTCTCTCTCTTCTTCTGGACCTTTCAAATTGCTTCTCCCGAGAAACAGCTCAATTCTAATAATCGCCAGGAGAAGAAGCTAGATGTTTTTTGCAACAAAAGGGTAGAGATTGATTAGAGTGAATATATTTGCGAATTTAAGTATTTGATACTTAACAGAATGAATAATATTGATATAATTTTAATCTCGTATTTTATAGAACTATATCTAATTCAATCAGAATTTTTGACGAAGTTTAAATCAATTTTAAAGGTAATCGAGAATTATGTAGAAGAGTTAAATCATTACGTATATGTTATCATTTAAAATTCAAATGGAATCAATATTGCATATCTAAAAGCAATTGGTAATGCATGTTTTGTCAGTTTGGGTATCTGATTAGTACAGTAAAACAAACTCACTGTCAAATTTTGAATAAAAAAACTCACATATGAAAAATAAGCCAAATAGCACAGGGACTCGAACCCCGATCTTCCAACTTATACTATCGGTTGCTCTTACTATTGATATTCCGTGCCTGAATGTGCAGACGTACCGTTAAGGTAAACTGTGTAGTCCTAGAGTATGTGTGCGAAGATAGGGAGACCTGGGTTCGAGTCCTGGTCCTACAAAACTTTTATCCACGTTCATGAGCTCCTATTGGTTTAATCCAACCCCTGTGAGTTTTAACAAAATGTAACATTTACTCCTTTTTCCTTTTAAGTAATTTATTAGGGAGCAGAAGTAAATTTTCAGAATTCCACAATACCATTATAAATAACATTTCACGAGCTAACAATAATATGTGAATTTTAAGATTTTATAACTATTTTTTTCTTTTTTCCTGCATATATTGAATCTAATAAAGTTAGTTAGCTATAGTAGTTGTTTAATATTCATTTAAATATCAACTGAGATTTCTGAATATCGAGATGAATTTACATGGACGTATTATGCGATGGAATACCGACTGATGCTGCATTTTAATTTTCTTTTTAGCGTATTCATGAAAATAATCCGATCCGATCAATTAGCGAATTTGAGCTCATGAATTTTCTAATAAGAGTAAGTCAGATGCGTGGGCTAATTGAACACCGTTTTAAACTAATTGGAATAATTAATAATAGATCATGTGAAGGGAAAAAACTTCGTCATATATATAATAGCTCTTAGGACCAATTCTGTTCCAAAACTTTTTCTTTTAAAAAACTTTCCGTTTTGAAGACTCAGTTTTTTCCAATGTTTGCTTTACACGATGAATTTATCACGTTTGCTTGGGTGAAGCGAATTTACAAAACCATACAAGTCCTCATTAATCTGAATCCTAAGCAGATATATTCGTAGCGAAGGAAATCCGTGTTTATATTTCCCAGCACGGATCGCGAAATTGATTCGTGAAAGTTGAAATACCTCCTAAATTTGCATAAAGTGAATTCAGTCGGAAGTAAACTAATTAGAACCATCTCTTGAATATGACCAAACATGAATACGTCACATGCGAAATCAAATCGTCAGGGATTAAATTGATTGACCCTTATCATTTGTGAATCGCACGAATTTGGTGGCTTCGTTCGAATTAAAACTCTTCATTATGGAACTAATGAATTTGAACGGAATGGATATCAGCATAATTAATACTGTTATGAATCGAACTTTCAAACCTTTTCATTTCTTTGTCTCGAATTTAAAGGGCGATATAATTATGATGTTTCAAAATGACACGCATTTGATTTTTAATTGAATCATTTCTTTTGAATTCATTGCGGTACTTTGAATTTGTATTCAGCTTGTAAACGTTTTCTGGTCTTATCAAAACCCTTTTACATAATCCTCCATCTAATATAAATAAAGATCCTACAACCACGTACTTCCAAAGGCGGAAAACCAAAATTGAGCAATATATATTTTAACACGGTTCTAAACACAGTAGCAGCATAAGCTAGATTAAAATAAATATTGCAATTACTTCCTTCAATGCTATGCTTATTTCCTACGCTACGAAAATCACTATTATTTGCAGAAAAGTTACATTATTCTTTGAAATACTTATGGATCAGCAACCCCATGGCCCAAATCCGTACACAGGGTTATCATTATAAGCGTAAAGTCCAATTAAAGTACTAATTTAAATATTTCTCTCTATTTCCCATAGCTACGTAACTTAATGAAATATCTTCTTTGTATTTTGCAAAATTATACCCAATATATACATTTAAAGATTTATTTTATTTAATTTTTAAAAACTGCGATATAAAATTCGAATTATTTAAAACCTATAAAATGGCGCGAACAAGCATAGCGTAAGCTACGGAACATCTGAAATAATTAAATACTATTTGCTACCGAAATTATTTTTCTCTTTTGATTAGAATTTTAGCGATAACTACATATACAAGCGATTCATTTGTTTTTCTGGCAGAATCTGTCGTTCATCAATATTTTAACACAAACGATTCGATTAGTTCGTTGCGTTAGTAATTATCAGTTATTAATTTGAAGCATGCCAAAAACAATGAAGAGATGAATTAATCCTCAGAAAGATTTCCTCTCGGAATCCGGAAAAGAGATTTATAATTACATTTGATGAATCGTTTTTACGTTAATGAGTTACGAATGCGGAAGTTTTACTAATATCACGTGACTTGGAGAGATTCGCCATGTCAATGACGTTTCATCGCAAAGCTACATCGCTTCGCTATTCTATTTTCATTTGTTCTGTCAAATATATGCACACGAGAGGTAATACGTATGTTTTACCCCTAAATAAAACGTTTGCTTGTGTTAGAAGAACCCTAATGTTGCCTTTTGTTTGTTTAGGTAATGAAATAATAAGGACAATGGCCTTTATAATGTGTATATTATACATATGTTCTGTCATCTAACTCGTCTCGACATAAAATAGGAATTCAAAATTGTTTATAAATTAAAAATAAAAAACAATTAATTTAATAAAAACAAAGAATAGCTGTTTATCTTTTAAATATTCTCAGTTAGTAACTAAGGGAAACATAAATAAATAAAAGATAAACTCATACAATAAAGGGGTTGTAAAAACTTTACGAAACCTATTGATAGCTTAATTGATAACAGCAAAAATAAGAAAACAATTATTTCCTTAAACCAGGAAAGAAGAGAATAAAAATAGAATCCAAAACAAATATCGGGTAGGAAAGTAAATATTCGTATAATAATAAGGAACTTGCAGAACATTTTTCTGGTTTCTTCATCTTTTTTTTACGAGATTTTTTTTCTTTGAGGATGCCCCATCAATTTGCCCATCCTTCGTCTCGAGTGAGATATGTAGCATCAAAGATAATAGAGGCCACTAAAATATACCCTCAAAAACTTTTTCATTTAGCTTCATTCGAGGATGAAGATTAAAAAATTGTCCGAGATGAAGTAAGTCTACCTCATTAATTTTCCCACCCACGATTTTATCAACGGAGATTGGAGTGGATGCAATTCTAAAAGAGGACTCCTTCCGCATTTTAATTGCAAGGACGCTATATCTGCTTAAATTGGTTTATTGTCTGAGATGATACGATATTTTTTCCACTCTCGACCAATAATATACTTTATCCTTCTTTCCCTATGATACCGCATCCGTCTCTACTGTTGAATATAAGAGAAAAACAAAAACACGACCTGGACTCGAACCCAGGTCCTCAACAATATACCTACATATAAAAATAAGCGAAACTGCAATATCAGGTTAAATATAAGTGGAAAAACGTCAAGTTATCCACGTTTTAGGACCTGGGTTCGAGTCCAAGTCATATCCATAAATTTTACTTTAATTCAATATTTTATTTAATTCGCACAAACTCATCATGTTTATATTCTATCTTATCTGTATTTTCACCAATTTTTAAACCGTTTCTATCCTTTAAATTGCCTTTTCGTTACTCTAATAATTAGAGTCTAATTAAAGTACCTAAATATTTTCCCTTGAACTTTTAATATCATGTTATATAAACATTTGCTCCGCGTTCAAGGGATAAATTAACTTCAAAATTCCACCATAAACATGTTAAGGAAAGGAATTTCGTATCTTTTAATGGGTTGATTGGAAAAATATAAATTTCAATCTTAATTATAACGATTATCATAAATCGACTTGTGAATGTGTGTTAAAATCGTTTGTCTCAGTTTTTTACCAATAGGGACGAGGATTTCTATGCGAGAGATAATGAATATATAATAATAAATATAGATAATAAAATTATTTTCAAAATGACAACATATCATAGAAAAAACAGTGCATATTAAACATAAATCGGATTATTCTAACCATAAAAAATAAATACTTCGATTTCATGCTAAAAGTGGATCAGTTTTACTAGACCTAATAATAATGAATATGTCGATTTCATAGATCTAGCTTGAGACATAAAGTAAGAGTTATATAGACGATTTTCCCTCATCTCTCAAAACAAAAACGAAAATGCAAACGATTGGATTCGATGAGACGTAAGATTGAAGATAGGAGCACCTGGCTTCACTCATCTCAAGTCTTTCGAATCATAGACTTCTTCCTTTGAACGTATCCAATATCTCCCTTCAGTTATTTACATTTTCAATCCTTTTTTCTATAATCTCCATCGAGTTACAACTCGCATCTTTCATTTCGAAAGAGATAAAAAAAATATATATAACCTCTCGAAATACATTCCACTGCTGTTTTCCTCCGGTCCTTTCTAATCCAAGGATGCCTTCTTTCACTTTATTTTTGATATCTTAAAGCAGCGCGCAAAAAGTGAATTGGTCCCTTTCAATTCCATCAAGTCTACTTCTAAATTCCATCTCTTATACTTTCTGGTATCAATTTAATTACTTCCATATCTATACGAAGCAAAAATCAGGTTAAGCGATGTTGTAATGAATGAAATTTGGTCTCAAAACGCTTTTATATATACACACGCCTGAATCGTTTTGTATGGAGTAATATCATTAATTTATAGAAGCTCTACGTATACAGTTACATTAATGGTCTTAAATGAAATAAAATCTCTTTTCTTTGAAGGTTGAAGGGAATGTGTAAGCAGATACACACGATGAGTTTGTGCGACTGAATTGCAAGGCTTTAAGAAAAGTGAATAATAGCAACGTACTGGGACTCGAACCCAGGTCCCCTACTTACCACTCTGGAATCCTGTAAGACAGTGAAATTGTTTTCTATACGCAGAGTATACCTACCGACCGGCAAATAAGTAACACAGGTTCGAGTCCCAGTCATATTTTTATTATTTTCTTATGTTTGAAAGTTCAATTTGGATGCAAAAATATATATTTATATACGGAAGAATAAATTTGGATGATATTAAAATACTCAAACTATACGTTCAATAATAGCATGTGAACTAATGGGTAGATTGGACGAATTGAAAAAAATTAAAAGATAAACATGACTCTATTGAGATAAATCACTCATCAACGTAAACTGTAGTTTTGAGCGAAGTGAATATAATAACAGATAAAAATACAGAAATATTATTACTCCATAAAGTTACTTTACAGTTAATATTGTCATCTTGACGCAGAATAAATTGAAATTGTCCACACTTACGTACTAAAATGCAGTATACAAGGGTAATAACTTTTATTTCTAAAGCATTAATTTAAATGCTTTAATCCTATCCAGAATTCTTCGTGTCTTATTGTCATCACATATAATGCACACACAGTATATTAGACGAATATTTTAAAGAATTACCTTATCATTTCTAGCACAACTAAGCTGTAAGAATCCGAAATAAACTACCAAATATTCATAGTACGTTTTCAAATTAAATCTATTACGTAGCAACACGAGTATGCGTCTCAAGATAATTCGTGCAAAAATCTTTTATTTTGCGCGCGAAATTAACAATAATTGCAAAGGATCCAATTACCTGTTTCAATTACGTCTGGACATTACAACTAAAAGATGTGTATAAGTGGATGTAATAGCTCCAAGAAGCGAGAGTGCGTCATTGTTTCCTACCCTCATCAAAACACGCCACAAATTACGACTTGCGTTCTGTGCAATTTTCTCCGAATCACGTGCAAAAAATGCTCATTATACGACTCTAAAAATAAATGGAATTAGCGGAAAATGGAATTAAAATGGAGGGACATTAAATTGTAATGAAAACAGAAACGCCCGAGGAACGAATCAGAAAAAGCAGAATATTAAATTATTAATTATCTGCAAGACAAGAATGGTCCCTTGGGGGTATACATACTTTCATACTAATTATATGTTACGATACGTGAATGATATTGGAGAAAGTATTCATTATCTTATCGTTTTACGAATGTAATTGAAACGCAACAATGTATTAATCTTCGAAGTGTAACAGAAATACAATAACAATGTCTGGATTTGTTGTGGTTCATTTAAAATAAATAGGGATTAAATTATATATATTGCTTTATCATTTAATGCATTCTTCCTCAACTTAAGCGATGTTTTTTTTAGTTTCAACTAATAAGATAACGTATGATAATGATAATCTATGGGATAAGAAATTCTGAGATTTCAATTGCAAAGGATCATATGATGATCTAAACATAGAAACCAGTAATCTCCGTAAGTATTAATCTAATCGTAATCTTAAAAAGAAATTTATTTCCTGGCAAAAAACTGCAATTATTTACCGTGATTCATTTATTCTAAGTACAATCAATCAATTCAATACATTCAACCTTTTATCTCGATAAATATTAGCATAGATTTTTTATCATTGTTACGAATAGTTTATCTTCACTCTTTTGTTTTACAATCCATTAAAAAAAAAACAATGAATTACTGTGCTTTATTGATACAAAGCACAGTGAATCGTAACAATATCAACTCCGATATTTATTAACACTTAATCATTGTTACGAACGCTTTCCCATCGTGTTCTTTTGTTTACCAAAATCTCCAAACAAGATGGAAGTCGCGGACTCGTTTCTTAGTCCCGTTTATGCACGACAGAGCGCGCTTTCCGATATGAGTTTCCATTCGGAGATGCATTCGCTTTAATTCGGACGTCAAAACATATCAATCCTCCTCAGCTATAATGCGGAGCATGTAAACCGCAAAAAAAAAGAAAGTAAAAAAGACCCATCTTGAGCAGAATTCTGCGGATGACTAATAGGCAGCTTCCATTAGATAATGTGAGAGGGCAAAAAATATATAATACCGGATCATCTGTTTCTCTGCTGCGTTCCTAAAATTCTCGGCGAGAATCCCACGCTTTTAATCGAGAAAAATCTTTCGAGAGACACAAATCCTTGTGAGAGATTGACTAATTCGCAGAAAAGAGGATATTTTTCCTTTTATACTCATTTCGGGAAGATTGAAGATCAAAGAAATTAGTGGGTACAGCTATTTTTGTCTCCCTTGTGTGTTGGCTTAGGTAATCTTGTGCTTCTTTCTAAAATAACCCATTATTAAGGGCTCGTTTTATGCTTTCTTGTTCGTAACAAAAACTGAAAGGAGACTAAGGAAAGACAGAAGGTTATATGGAACATATACATCATCAAATACTTATTGTTATGGCTTCCTGAACACCACTTTGTATGGCCGGTGTCTCTAAGAGACCTTAGCAGTAACGATGCCGTTACGCCGGACGAACCTGCGTCAACAAACTATACCTTAACTTTGCGTCTATGGCTAGAGCAACCGACCAGGAGATCCGGGTTCGATTCCAGGTCTTTTCAGACCTTTTTCACGTCTTTTAAATATCTGAGGTAACTCTGAGAGGTAACTTGAGAAAGGGAAGTCCTGAATCGAGAAAATTTGAGAGTACTAGTGACCATGACAACAGGAGACTTATATCTTACACTTCAGCATTTAACGTCTTCATCCTATCGTCAAGATAAAATGGACTTTTAAATCAATCAGATATCTTATATTTCCATTATTAGCATCTATTTCCAGGGTCTATTTCTAGAATGAAAGTCTTCGTAACCTAACCTAGCCTTAACTTATATAATCCTGATTTTGCTGACTGGTATTCCATACTTCGAACACCATAAATTTCCAGACTATTCCGAACCGAGCCAAAAAAAAGTAAACGGCATCGTATTCCAGACATTTTATAGGTTCATTGAGATCAGGTTTTGTAAGGTCTCGTCTTTTCAGTTCGGGAACTCAGGCATTCGATTCAATCAATGATTTGGAGGCTTCTTTCATTTGGTGTTCGATAACAATCCGTCGCAGGGATAAGAATACGGGCGCCTACTCACTCTCCAATCACTTATGGTGTATTTTGTGCGTCATGACGTCATAATCTGTCATGCAAACACAGTAATTGATTCGTCGTTTCGTAGAAGTTTCATAATCACGAGTTCACTAACTTGGTTTCTTTACGAGTGAAAAGTGGGAAGTTTACGGGCTAAAAAAAGTAGTGGTATTCCAATCGGTACGAACGTACATGTATATCCTACCTGATGGCATTTGTCTTAGTTTCGTAAGAAAAATTTCTAATTGTCCTCTCAAGTAGTTTGTTTACAGTATTATTGAAGACGGTGTCGGCCATACGTACAGAAGGAGATATCGATGGTATATGTGCAGAAGAGTACTTTAACTTCTTTGTATCTCGATTCGCTACATTAAACTATTTTACGTATAGGTTTTCCCGGTGGATTCTGCTTCTTAATGATATCTCTAGCTCGCTTGAACACAACCCCACTACGATTACAATAGTTTATTATAAGTTTCCTTAATTTTTCATATTAATTATCTTAAAAAGTATTTTGTTCCTTAACTCCAATACGCTCCAACGACTATCATGAGGGTTCAAGTTGCAATGAAAAGACAGCATATTCTGTTCCAGTAGTTACTGCGAATTAGGAAAACCTATCATCATAGTTCCATATTTTCGCACCATTACCATATATTAGTATACCAATACAAACCGATTTTTAAAAATTTTTCTCCCAAACGATCGATATGCGAAATTAATCTATTACGTAGAAGTATGGTGCTTGCATTATTAGAAAGTCATCGTGCTTTCATTCATTGCTTTAGAGAACGAGAGGTGGCTATCAGAGTATATAGTCCAATATTGGTACATCTGAAGACGTGCCAAAATTCGGATGGGTTTGATTAATTATGTTTTTTAATAATCATATATACATATATTCTATAAACTTTTATCGTTCAAAATTTAATTGAATAGAGTACAAGTTCAAATATGAGCTGACGTAAAAAAGCTAAATTAAAGGATTTTAAACGTAAATTAACGAAATAATGCAGACATTTATAATATGTGCTATAGAATAGACCATTTCATATATATACATATATATATATATATATTTAATGGTATATATGTCAATAAAATAAATAGGTAATTTAATCAACGTCAAAGACATCGACTCATAGCATAATTATAATATTCGTTTTCATCATGCGACATCATCATAAGAGAGATTGGGCCCATGAAGTCCTCTCCTCCATATAACCCGCACAGGAAACAGCAAAACAATGGCTAACATATGATAACATATAACGTACGATAAGACAACAGAAACAGTACGTAACAGTGGTTACCAGTACGAGTATTCTGCATCTCCCTCATAATGAGCAGCTACCACAAAGTCAGCACGAATTAGGCTATTTAAGCAGCACTTTGTATATTATAAAAACCACCCCAAAACAACACCACAATGTATTCCATAATCGCAGAGGATCTATACACGGACGGCACTCAAAAAGGGGAAAGATTTTCGTAACCGAGAAAATATTTCAACGAGACTGAACAAATGGCGGGTTTTTGAGAAATCCGTAAGGGGAAGGGTCCATTTGGAATCCACGGGGAGTGGAGTAGAGGAACTCATCCATCATCTTCGGGTGATCGACCCTTTTTTTTCCATCCACTACTCCTCGCTCTTAATACTTTTGGTACACTAGACCTTTTTCTCCATGTGCTTGCATCCAGTAGACGCCGTCCTTGGTGGTCGGCGTAAATTTGTTGCAAAAACGTTTCTCTTACGTTAAATGCCACGACGTTGCAAAACTATTATTATTACGCGAGTGGTAAATAATCGTAAAAAATTACGCTTGGGAAATGACAAATGTCTGAAATTAGACGGATGTGCTTTTTTTTATTAGAGGACGTAAAATTTCGATTCGTAATTTCCAAACGATTAAAATTACGTAATTTTAGATTAAACTTGATCGATCTTTTATGTTATTAATTATCAGAAATATAGTTATGTATGTACTAAAAAAAGATATATTCTTGAAGAAATCACCTCAGCTTTGTCCAGATATCTTGATTATTTCAGTAGTATCTTTAAAAATTACGTATATTCCATATTTTTCTCATGAAACCGAATCGATCTTTTATATTATTAATTATTAGATATATTAATTAAATAATACCTGAAGAAGGTATATTCCATAAGAAATTAAATCTACTTTATCCAAATATCTCGATTTTTTTAAAAGCATCATTAAAAATTACGTATATTGCGTGTTTTTTCTTTCTTCTCCTTATATCAAGATGGTCTCCCCCTCCTTCCATATTCTATTGCCTTAGAAATACTTCCTAAGCTTCCCTTTCTACATAATCGATAAAGCCCATAGACCGATGCTAGGAAGTAAGGGACGCCTATGTATAGATATGAAATATGTACTTTTACAACTTCGAATATCGGAAGTGTAAATAATGATACTCATAATCAGCTACTTTACTTTCGGATAATTATTTAAGGCAGGAATTTGTTATATACTTTAATGATAAGATATTTCTCCAAAATATGAAGGCATGAATTTCTAATGTTAAATAGCAGTTAGTAATTCTAGACCATCAATAGCCTCATCATATCAAGCTTTATTCGTAAAAATTACTGCAACAATATCTCAGTTCTAGAGAAGTGAATTATTTTCACGCAATTAGAATTTTATCTGAGCATTATAAAAATCTATATTCACTACTCTATACAGTGATATGGCGATTTTATATCTGGCTACAACATCAGAATTTTTTAAAAAATTTAATATATTTTGAACGGTTAAGACCCTTATGGAAAGTAGATATTGAATCATGAAAGTGTAGAGAAAAAAGACGTGAAGGAACATAGTAAAGATTAAACATTAACTTAGCGTGAATAGCTCACGTGGCAGGAATAAATTTACTTTGTATGTATAATCGTATTAAATCAGTGGAATTTTGTTTTTGATTTTCAAGCAAAAAATAATACAGAAAATGAAAAGATATTTTCACTTTTAAAGGCCACGGATTTTATGGACTTTTCTCTCGATTAAATATGAAATTATGGAATTATGTATTATTTATATGCCAAAAAATCTTATGCAAAATATCCAACAGTGGTTACTATGGATGGACTGCCAATTCAACGGAGTATTGTGCGGGATATACAGGAAAGCATGTGTACTTGAAGGCAAAGTAGAAGAGGATGCACCAAGAAGATGACCAAGGGACGAATATTTAAATCATATAAAGAGGAATATCAAGAAATAGCAAAGTATTAGAACAGACAAATAGAGTTTGTTTATTAAATTATTAAACATAATTCAAACAAAATTCGACGAAAGATAAATTACATTGAGCTTCCCCAACAATTGAACAACATGGCGCTCGTATCTCACCGTACAAATTTCAACTACCCGAGACTTGAACCCGGAACCTTGTCATCGGAAATTCGGTACTCTTAACCTTTCCTCCAACTACTTGAGCGAACAAATATATATTTCTCTCTTCTTTATTTAATGATGCGTTACCCTTTGCTTATGTCCGTTCCGCTTTAATGTACATTTTTCCAATTCCAGTGTCTTTGATCCTCCCACCATTGATATATGTTCCAGTATTTCACCCTCTCGAAGTCTGCAAAAACTCTGGAAGGAACTCCACGGAGTTTTACCCTGCAATGACGCGTGGAAAATATTCCCCAACCCACGGCGTCCCCACTACGAACAAAAGCATGCGGTTTTTCCGTATGGAATATTCAGAGTTGGGGTCAAAAAGTAACTTTATAATAACGTTTTTAACATATTTCGACACGTGACCTTTGCGACAAAAAATTGCGTGTTTTATAAGTGTGAAATACGAGTGTTATGTAACGTGTACGTATGATATGATATATGATGATCGTGCGTAACCGTTTGGGTGTTCCAAAATAACTGATATATATATATATATATATATGAATTCGATAGAAAAGTTCAAATACAGTATAGTTGCGTTAGAAAGTGAAAAGTTATAAAAGTAATTGATCGCAGTTTAAAAGATACATGTATGTTAAATATACAAGCATTAGACTAATCTTGTACTATATTTAGAGTTAATTCACAGTATAACCCGTTTCTATATATTTAATATTATTTAATAACACAACCCTTTCTCATATTAACGTACTTAACATTCTTATTTGATTATTATTTATATTTTACATAAAATTAAAATACAGCATATGTATTTTTAATAATGTTATGTGTATATAGATAAAGTACAATTTATTTTATATCTTAATGTTATAGTTTATTAAATCATTAATGATTTAAATATTAGTTTGGTGTAATATAGTGCGCAAGTTTACTAAATACTATATATATTAACCTCTTCAGTATAGAAATCATTTATATATATCTTAATCTTTACAGCAGAAAAAACTTCAATGGTGTTGTATATGGATGTATGGGGATAATTTCTGAAAGTATATTCGACTCTTTCTTTACAAACTGTCAGTTCATGTTCCTATTTCCTCTCCAAGCATAAGAGTTTCCAATAATATTTCAATCCCACAAACGTACTTAATCTTTAACTTAAAACTCAACCAAAAGCTTTTCTATCGGAAATTCGATTAAATACGATTTACGTAACCGATTTTTATTCCGGTTTTAATTCCCGATCCGGCACGAATAACACCTCGACTTGTTTTCGAGAAATGAAATCTTAAATGGTGCAGATATTATAGTATAATCGTAAATCCTTCAAATTCTCGTACCGAATTTTTTTTATGGACAGTTACCAGTTTTCGGCTTAGTTGCTAGGAAACACGTAATCTCTCTCTCAACACGGTGATAATTTCCTAGCAACCCGGGAAACGAAGGGGGTTTTTTGGCGTAAATGGAAATCGTTAGGTGATAGAAAAGCAGTTTCGATGGACGTCTAAGTCGAACTTAATCTTCTTTGGAGATGAAGAGAAGGCTGTCGAATCGAAGTAGAAGATATAGAAAAAGCGGGAGACGGATTAGACGAGCACGCTGTGACGGAATATGCATTGGATTAGTTCCAACTAAGCCTGAGTGGGAAGGGAATTGAGAAGGACGCACGAGGATAGAGGGAATATTTTAGCAGGAGAGAGGAATGTGAAGGAAAAACAAGGAAAAGGGGAAAAAAGGAAAGACCAAATGTAATCAAAGAGAGGTTCTGTTATTTTTAGTCTCTTCTCTACGCTGATGGAATACGAAGTTATCCGGAATATTATGTTTGTGTGAGTACATATATAAATACGTGAATATATACGTAAAACATACTTGTACTTAAATTTTCATACTGAATAAGTATGTACTATTTATAAATATATTCATATATAATATTAAATCATATACTTGTATAAAGCTTGTATATATGCGTATGAATGTAATTAAGCGTATAAATGGTCCTGGGTTCGAGTCCCGGTCACTACGGATTTTTCACCTCAAATTTCAATTATATACAAATCAGTAGATAAATATACAAATAAACATATATAAGTGTGGACTAAATATATTACTAAGTCTTATATTACTATATATATAAATATAATTTAAAGTGAAAGTTATAAATATTATTTACAATAAATAACAAAGTACATAATAAATATCTAAACGAAAAATCGCGTAAATTTCCTTAAAATAAATTAAAGAAGAAAACTAAAATTTAATCTTGTATGTAATACAAGTATTAAATGAAATAAATAAGATAGCTACAGCCAGTTTTTGTACCTGCACAACACACATTGACTTTGGACCCACTTGGAAGGAACACCGAGTTGACTCGAGGTTTCGCAAACTGCTTCATACGATGGCAATATCTATTTAACGACTCGCCTGGGCTAAATTAAGTTCGCGAATTTTTTCTTCTACGACAAAGTCCGAAGTCGATTTAGGGTGAAAAAAATCCGCAAACTTAACCTTGTCGTGGGAAGGACCAGAGGATATTGCTCTTAACATAACTTCAAAGTCTCTCCTCAAGTCTTCGGACATCGATTCTCCAGAAGTTTCGTTCATCACACAAATTTCAGAAGCACAAAAGGCTAAGGTCGAGGAAAGATATCACGTGCTTATGAAAGACTTCCAGCGAAAAATCTGATGTGGACATCTTGTATAGAATAATCATTGGCAATCATTCCTGCAATTTATATTCCCATATTAGAGTTTAATTTTAAGTTTACTGAATTTAGTGATTATTAAACTACAGGGTTCGCAAAAGATTTATAATATATTCTATTAGGAATCTTAAAATTACACTCTAGATTTTATCGTATTGTTTGATTTAAAACACAGATTGAGAGTTTTAATTGCGAGAGAAATATACGGTACAACTTTATGACTAAATAATATACCATTTAAACTCAACAATAAGAAGGTTGTATATAAGACGTAGTAGTAATATCAAGCTAACGTAAAGAATCAGGGGTAGTTTAAATTTAAGACGCTCCTGAATTGAGACCCGTGAAATGATATATCAGCAGTGTAAGTTGGAAATCATATAGTAAGTTGGAAAAATGCAGTGAAATTCTCTATATTTAAAGATCACTTTATGATCGAGCACATACATTCATATATAAAGTAAATGAAGAATACTATCCATTTTAAGTATTTTAGGGATAAACAAAACCTACCTACCAAAACCTTTGAATTAATCGTTTATCATTCTAATTAAAATATAATTAAATAGTAAAATAATTGTTAAGTAAAATTCTTGCAATAAGTAGTTTTACATATAAATGCTGTTGATAAAAAATTAATCCTTTTATTCTTTAGCTCATAGAGTACAAGAATCTGTTTTAAAATGTAGGTGGGATAATGCTCGCTATAAAAATATTACGTTCATATCTATCTTTAATAAGAATCGCTTCAGTTTCTCGGAATAATTTGAAGAAAGAGAAACAAAATGGATGTCTTTCTTTGAGTGGTTGATACGAAAATCTATGTCTAACGTTTGTGAAGAGTCGGGGAGCGTAAGAATATGAAATCAGGGAACCGGAAGATATGGGGGAAAAACTGTATCCATGGAGCCGATCTTACTTATCAACATCCTGTCATCGATATCAAAGGACTTCTATCCTTGGATTCCCTCTGGATTTTGAAATCTGACGCACGAACTAAACCAGTAATATGTAGTGCGCGTCTTCCTGAAGTGAGATTCCATACATACCCACTTGAATTTATTATCGTTGTTTTAACTGCAAATGTTGAATTTCATTTTGCTTGGATAAAATAGGAAAATTTGAGCACCAAAAATAAAAATAGCACATGAATCTTAAGAGTATTTTGACTAGATTAAGAAACAGCTAAAACATTTTATAAATCTTAAATTTTGTTTCATTACGTGTATGTATGACGATTAAGATAATGTAAATTACAATTAACGTAAGAATAAACCAATTTTTGTTTTCAAAAGAGATTTTAGCTATAAATTTTCCGGATTTTATCTTCGAATAATTATTTTCGTATTAAAGACTTCAGTACAATCACATTAATTCCATAAAGTTACAGCAATATCTATCATAGTAAATTAAAAATTATCAAAAGAAAGTTAGAAAAACCGGCAAGCAATGGTAAATGTGCACTGAAAATTTAAAATATAAATAATTTAACTCTATATCTTTAATAATATAGTTCGTGTATTTCCATTCTGTATGAAGATACTTCTGCAATATGATAGTTGGCATTAGTTACGTTCAAAACTAAAATCAATACCTCATCCGATCCAATCGTTTAACGAACATACGAATCCTTTGACAAGTAAGAGGAATAAATCCTTTACGCTAAACCCTAAATCAAAATTACGGTAATACTTCATAGAGGGAATTTCAGATGAACAAACGGTTTGACGTGAATGATATAGGGAACATATCACGAAAATTATTCGCAATTTATACCATCATTCTTCACCGCATGAACATCAGCTGATGGCTAATGGTTACAGCTCCCTAAAATTATCGCAACAACAACCTTGATTTCATCAAGATCATATTAAGATAATGCGGGAGTATGCATAAAAGTATATGCTTAGTAATCCAATTCCTTTTACTTTTGATACGAAAAGTAAACATCATAGGATCATCACCGTATCAGACACTGCGGCGTAATTCATAGAAGTGCTACTATCATCCCCATCTTGTCACTCCCCTTCCGAGAAAAATCATTTTTTAAAAGGTCCACTTAATTCGGAGGACATGTGTAATCCATCACGCAGCAGAAGTTGGCAAATGTATCGCCAGAAGGCGCTCCAATTCGACGGGGTACTTTGATGAAAACAAGATGGATCGGCAAATTGACTCGCATTCGGTCGAAAGAGAAAACATTTCATCTTCAAGAGGATCCTTCACTCGACAAATATTTATCCCGCGATTCTCTATCGGCAAACGGGAGAACGAAATACACCGATGGAACTCAAAGAAGGTCAATGGAATAGGAGAACTATATGAATCATTCTCGGACGCGATGAGTAAAATACCACTATCGCGATATTGAATTCTTTTAATAAAAAACACCGTGTTCTTGAGTATCATTATAATTGAATTTTACCGCGTTTACGAGGAGGAAGTTACACAAATAGGAGTGCTGTTACAGTTCTGATAGAGTGATATTAATTGAAAGGAAAATAAGCGTTGTGAGGGTTGAATACGAGCGCCAACAACAGTGTAGTTTTCGGAAACAGTCAGTCTAGGTATGCTGGGAACTCACAACTCTAAATATACGCTGTATTTAATAATTTTTAAAGAATATCTTTTGGTTCTTTACCAGAAAAATAAGAAAAAATAATTCTTTTAATATAATTTACCTATTTTGGTTGGTATTTGATTTTGAATTGAGATTTTAGGATGAGTTAGATTAACAACAGTATCGGACCTAAAACAATCCCTTGCGATACTCCTGTTGAGCTATATAATTATTGAGATAAAATATCCTGTGCTATATTTTGAGACTGTCTAAGAAGAAAGATTTAAATTATATCTATACTTTCAAACTCAAAAATAATTTGCAATATCCAATTAAATCCTACATAAGAAATGGAAATCATTCAATGCGGGTATACTATATTTCAGTTACCATAAGCCTATTGCAGGTATTAGATGCATGCTACTATTTTTAGAATGTTTTATGGTCTGTCGCAAATTTCATTACAGCAGGGTTATCCTCACCATCTGCCAATGGAACAACATAAAACAACTCTATAATCCTGCGTCCGATCATAGATCCCGCTTTTATCGGGCACATGTTTCCTGTTAGTATTTAGTGATTTAGGAGTTCGTTGTGGGAGTTGGCTACTTAAATTTTACTATACCCACAGTTAAGCTGATTTTACAATTGCTCTTTTACTGGGATACAGTTTTAGCGGATCCCATTTAGATTTTCTATTTCGAAATCACATTCTCTGCACTGGACACATAGTTTATTAGCATTCTTGTAAACTCATTGCATTCTCCCCACTTCCTAGTGGAATCCCGGCATTCATTGATGCTTCACGCACAATTAAACCCATCATAAAATAGTTTTTTACTCATTCTCTTATTTTGTATGAATTAACGTAAATATTAATTTATAATAGAAATCAACTGAAATTAGACTTTATTTGAGATGTATGCTTACTTTTTAAGATCTAATTTTCGGTCTTCGATATCTCATTAAGGCATATAAATATGGGTGAAATGAGTCAACAAAGATCCAACTGCTACTTGCCAATAACCATTAGTACCGATATTCAATACTTATTAAGAGGAATCAATATCAAATTGTACACTAATCGAAAAGAAAAAATTTTCGTGACATTATTCACATAATTCATATTAATAAAATCTAAAACAATAGATGTATTTTCAAGCGAATTTTTTATTATTGTTCATTCGATTCCGGATTATTTCATTGCGAGATTTCAAATCTTTCCCACCACCATTTCTGAAATATTTCTAATATTCCGCCTCATTGTAGTCGAGGTCGATTCATTTCGATTCATCATCTCGAATCAGCTGCTGGCTGAAATTCAGGGGAGAGCTTCCATGCAGAAGAAAAGTAATATTCCCATAGTTACGCCGCGCGCTTTTTCTGAGAACGAATCACGTGCGCTAACGCAATTCTTGCAGTCGACGGTTCTACACAAGATGTCGTCGTCCGCCATTGTTTTGCCAAACGTTTTGTTTGATCGCGCGAGTTTGTCGCGGCTTTTTTACGAATGGCGCGACCTGCGCCGGTCACGGGACCGTATAATACGTGATGCCCACGTGACCACGTGTTTGCAACCCGAATGAATTTCACCGGAAAATGAGAAATGGAGAGGGACGCTCGGCTAATTCGAGGCGTCATCTGCCGCTACGATCCGTACACACATACATATATATCCTCGCAAACACCCCGAATTTTGTTTGAACGTCTCCCTCTTACTGATTTCGCCCCGCATTTGTTTTTGATACTCCGCCCGAAAAGTCCCGAAAATGGTAGCGATCGTAAATTCCGCAGAGAAACGCCCTACATCCTTCATTAGTTTTTCCGCGGCGGGGAAAACCGCCGATTTTTATCGCTCGGCTTTTTTTTCGCCACGGTTCGTACGTCGGCCGTAAGAGGGCTTTACTGGCGACCGCTGCTTCCATGGTTACGGACGATTGCTCTGTTTGTGCACAAAACATGCGATCGACGCCGGGCTAATTGGACACGCATTTCGTTATTGTTTTTTCCGGAACACAGACTCGCATGAAGAACCGTAAATACGGTATTTTTGAAAGTTTTTTGTTTGCGGTGGCAACGGATTCGGTCAGTTGCAGGGATTGTTTGGGACATAAAGGTGGATGTGCAATGTTATAACATCTCCGAATAATGAACTGACGTAAAATAATACGAAAATACTGCAGGTTAGGAATCTGTCCTTAGTTACTCGGAGTGGGTGACCCAATCAAGCTGAAAAATGTCAAAGGAACTTTATTTTCAGCAGCGATTGTGTTGCGTTCTGAATTGTCGCTCATATGTTGCAAAAAATATGTGTACCTTTATATCAGTTCGAATAATTGGCAAGTCTTTGCTCTGGACACAGTCCAACTGTCGTAATGTAGAATTGCAATTTTTAAAGTGCTGACGAGATTCTGAAATAAATGTTCAGACTAATTACATGAAATATTTAATGATAACATTCATTTAATTCTCTCTGTCTTCAAATAACCTCTTAAATCTACTTCTATGTTTCCTCAAATCAATCGAAAACGTGACTGTAAGATAACGATTCAATTTTCTTCTTGATTAAAAATGTATATCTGATGTATATATTTTTGTCGATTTCTTTTCTTTAACTGTAAATTTCTAAAACTTATATTTCAATACTCACATCATTATTATCAGTTATTTACTGTAAAATACAATTGGCTTCAAGCTGTACTTTGATCTATTTCAATTCAAAAACAAATATTAAATTAATTAAAGTATGCGTAAAAGTCATCCTAAGTTTGCATGTACGGGTATATTACGCGTACACAAATATAGAAATACACTAAAAGCAAATTGTAAAACAAACAAAAAAAGATATATTAATTGCTCATTTCAGGTTCATAACTTCCCCATCCAGCATTTCTTTGTGCCTCAGTCAAACAGGAAACAAAAGAGAGGCTATTCGTAAAATGAAGAATTGTTTGTGCACAGTCTGGCCAACAGAAGAATACACCTTTTTTTTCGTTCGTGAAAGTGTCTGAAACGTTGCACGCGATAAGACATCCATACATCACAGCGGCGCGGGATTCTGCCTTTGAAAACCAACGTCCAGGTTGATTAATCGTCAACTGATAAGCCACTCTGCTTCCAATGCCCTTTTTTTTAAGGCGAGTTTAAACGAAAGTTATGCTATGGCAGAATGCAGAAGAAGTACGTTTTTGGAAACCCTTATCGGGAGTGTAATAGGAGTACAATGATGCCCTCTGCGCTAATTACTGCCCTCGTACAAAAAAACGTGTTTTAAATGGCTAATGTGTTCCAAAGAGTTCGTCCCGAGTTAATTCATCTCCATCTCGTAGGGGAGTAAATAAATAGAGTTGCCGTTAGTTACGTAGGTTTTTGTACTCTTTTACGTAGAGACTGAATAGCTCGATATTAATTTAGGCTTTTATGTACCCTGTAATGATGTTATAGGTACAGTTTCCAGTCCTTTAAACACTTCGTTAACGATAAATATTCCTTATTTATACTCGCTCTCAAACTGTATTGTTTCCTTGGATACGTATTTAAAATTTGAGCAAAAAATGACGAGCGGATTCCTACGTAGAAATAAATATAACTGCGTCCATATTGGTCCATACAGATCGCCCTATCTCGTAATTAAGTTCGTAAAGGCATCTCTTTCTTTTTTTTTGAAGAGCGGACATTTCAGTTATAACTGGGATGACGAAGGACGTCCAGCTGGGAATACGCTCGTTGAAAAGGGGTAATGAAAGCGATGGACAAAAAGTGAATGAATGCAAGCAGATAGTCGACTCGTTCGAATATCTCCGTATCACTTTTACTGACAACGTGAACTGGAGCACGCACGCATACGAAGCATCCGTGATAAAGCTGTGATGAGATTGTTTTGTTTAGGCGGAATGTCGATGGATGTGATAATACGTACTATAATTAGAGATGGATGCTTTTTAAGATTAGTCAAAGCCTCGTATAAAAATACGTAAATGAAATGATTGGGCGGATAGAAAGAATCCGAGAAAGTCTTACAACAATATCAAATAATACTATTATTAATACAATAGAAAACGATGGGATTTGTTGGAAATTATAATCAATTGTTGAAGACGTTGCTATGTGGAAATCAATTACGGATAATTATCACCTGATTATGGCCACTTATATCTATAGCAGACTAAGTCTTTCTATTATAAGGTGAAAAAAGTGTTCGTTTATATTATTTCTACGAGTACTCGTTAAAATACGTCATAATAAAAAAGCAAGTGTAACTAATATACTCTTAGATATACATGAAATATAGTAGATTATAATTTAGTTTACGATTCATTTATAAACTTAGGGAAAGTAATTTTGCGGAAGATGTAATAGATGTGTACATAAATCTCCGCTACCTTGATCAATATAACATTGAGCGTATAGTAAAAGATATAAATGGTACGATGACCCCACTATACTACGATAACAGGAGGTTAAGAAAATATCTCGTATGTCCAGTGCAAAAATAATAAAAAAAACTACTTCGTTAAAGAAAATAATCGCAAATAAATGAGAATGACAGTGTAGCATTCAGTACTAAGATATGTTTGTAGTGTCCGAAAGGACTGAACAAAATTGAAATTTTAAAAAGAACGAGAGAAATATAAGTAAACACGAGAGGTTTTTGTCCTTCGGAAATTTCGCCTCATCTCTGTGAAAGGCTATCTCGCGAGTCATAACACTCAGAGCATAAGACCTTTTAGCGAAAACAGTTCAATGACCACGAGTAAAACAATCCACACCGAATCGAACGCGTGTGAAAGACAGAGAATTTCGAGAGTTCTCAAATGTACTTATTGGATATGAAGCGGTACTTTAGGTTACGTATATAAGTGACAAAAAATTACTTAATATTAACGGAAAAAGATTGATTCAAAGGGTAGTGGAGTTGTATAGCGACTATAATAACTAAAGGACACAGGAAAAAGGTGTGGACATTTATCTCTTACGATAGATTGGTGAAAGGCAATAAAAAGTTCGATAACGTACAAAAATATCCTTTGAAAAATGATTGCTGTCGATTATATTCCGACGAATTTTCTCACAGTGGATTATCGATCTATAAAAGACGTTTTAGCACCTGAAAAATCGTGTTTTATCGTAACTTTTCAATTCGAATACGATAATAACTCAATTTGTACAGTAACCTATTCATTGACGCCGATTTAAAACCCGTGGTTTAAAGAGAGAGAAATAGAGCTAAAAAGATCGAGGTAAAAGAAAACCATCTTAACGTGAAGAACCCAAACGCGGAAACGTTACTTTCAGGTCCACGGAAAGAGGGCAAGAAATACCGGAAACGAGAGCCATGGGGTTGCGACGCCTGAGTTTTCTTTCGTTGAATAAATTCCGAGCGTCGAATGGTTTTAATTGCATCCTCACCCGAGAGAAGTTGCGAGACAGGGTTCCTTGAAAAGAAGGGGACGACGCTCTCTTAATAAACCCCCATCGCGCCCTCCAACGCCAACGAGGGCGTGCGTCTTCCCCACAGTGATAATTCCATCGGGCGGGAAGGAAGCGTGTGGCCAGGAGGCTCAAAAACCACCGCGTCGTAAAAAAAAGGATAACTCGTACGATGACCGCTGAGGGCGTTGCTCACCTGCCCGAGCCCAATTCTTTCCGGGAACGATAATCCACGGCCGTGAAATGGACTGTTTACGAGTTTATAAGAGTTCTCATACCTCATGAGGCGGAATGTGGAATTACGTTACGGTCGATTCTACCGACCCACCGCCCGCTCACCGTTCAAATTCGATATCTCGGGTCGGAATTTAGTTTTACGTGTTTTCAAAGAAAATACGCGAACGGTGGAGTATGAGCGCGGGAAAGTTTCATCCCGGAATGACGTAATTCGGCTCGTATTGAGAAATCGATAATTGCGTGGCGGAAGATTTGAAGATGTTGAAATATTTAGCGGTAGTAAATTGTTAGGTTCAACAAATCATCGGCATACAACAATGATGAGGATGTCAAATATAAAGCAGAGCTATAAAGATGTTTTCCAGAGCTTGAATTAGAATGGAAATCTATGGAAAAGGTTAGAGATAAAGGGATAAGGTCGTCTTAGCGTGAATTTTGACGCAGTTCGGGATAAACCCAGGAATTTAAGGACGTAAAAAAGTCTTTTAAAACCGGAAATTGGTACATCATGGTTGGAATCTTGTCAAACCTTTTCTTAGCGTCCGTTAATTTGAAGATCTTTGGAATGGAAGATTTGACGTTTATTATAATCGAGAGTACGCCGTAAAATTTTCGGAATACTTCAAAAGAGTATACCTTTTAAAAGTCGTCGTCAACAAGTTATTTATTAACGGTTGCCATCGATACTTGGGGATGAATTATGTCCCCGTAAACACCACAATTATCACCTAAACTTCCTCCTTGTATATTGATCTATATCTTCTTCTTGTATATCCCTCAAAATTCGCAACGAGTTTTATGAGACGCGGGATGAACTTGCATCACCCCAAAAGCAGCTTATCCACGGTCGGCGAGTCTTCGTTTAAGTGCTTCGCCATTCCAAGTATCGCATTTTAGAATTCGCCTTGGCTCTCACGATATTAAAAATCGTCACGTCCACGATTCGTGTGAGAGAGCTCTAAAAAAAAAACATTAAAAAAGAGGTCTTTTTTTTAAAGAGGAGAGGATTTGGCATTTTTAAAGAGTCTTTCTTGTCCCTTTGTTCGCAATTATTCGACTTTTTCGCCTGAATTTTAAGAGAGAAAGAGACCAGAACACAATACAAGAGGAGGAGGACTCGAGCGAGTCTAAACAGTTTGATTTAAATATATATAACACGTGCTTTTTTACGAGTGAAAGGTCACGTGTTTTTTTTATTCTCGCGAAAGAGGGCTTTCATTAAACGTGTTCACGGTTCTTAAGGGAGGGAACACGCGGATGATTTCAAAGGTATGAAAGGACACGCGTTACGTAGATTGTGGAACGTTTGCCTGGTAACCCCTATCACAATAGAGATGGGGTTTTTTTTTTGAAGGAATAGCATTTAAGGTCTGTTATGGTCCTTATGGAGTAAATTCTCACTTCGTTTTAATACGACGTATCTCAAAGGAGTCAAACATTTAAATGTATACAAAAACCTCTCTAAGATGTAAATAATACAGGACCTAGTAATGGTCAGTTGTACCTTGATGTACACCTGTACTAATATCTCATAAGTGCGCCACGATTAAAAAAATAATATGAATCTCAAAGGAGTCAAACTTCAAGGAATTTATACAAAAACCTCTTAGATGTAAATAATATAGGACCTAGTAATGGTCAGTTGTACCTTGATGTACACCAGGACCAATACCTCACCAGCACGCCACGATTAAAAACTAACATGAAAGAAGTTTCTCTTATATTGTTATGTATAAAACTAGGAATGAAAGCACAATATCTCTGCAATCAAAAATCATATCTGAATATCAGCTTATGACTTATGACCTTTAATATTTAACCTTTATTTTTAATAAACTAACCTTTCGTTTAATTATTCTTACCCTTTTCTTGCATTATTTAACCTTGTATTTCTGTTATTTTAACCTTCGGTTTTAAATAACTAAAATTCATTTTTAAACATTTAAATGCAGATATTTTGTGCTTTCATTCATACAAGAGCCAAATAACGATAATAGTAAATAAAAAAGTCTTTTTCCACTTACCGTCAATGACCTACACTCGTATTCAGGGATAGCTTTAGGGGACAAAATTACTTAAGTTGTAGAAATACTTTTTGTATTCACAAGAACGCAACGAACTTCGATTAATTTGGCTGGATGTTTTCATTTAGTACGTTAATCCTTGAAAATTTCAATTGTTTAACTTTGTCATATTTTGAATTTTTGAGGAACGCAATTAGCTGTGTATGAAAATTAGTATTCGAATATTGTATTTCAATACATTCCACACGCTAATCCAGAATTGAAGCTGACTTTAACGAGAATGAAAAATCGACTTCTCAGCTGTTCTACAGAATATCACTTCCGGAGTTAGATGTAGTCAAACTTGCGTTTACTTCATAATTAGCCCTAAATTCCAATTTTAAAAATGTTTACCCATATATGTATACATGTAAATATACTATACACGACCCTGAACTTCGACCAAAGATACGAAAATTATATATCGCTTCTTAAGCCAAAACCTTTTGCGAGGGAAACATCGATGCAACCCAAATACGTCCATGAACTGACAAAGCGTTGAATAGCCTTGCAATGTATGTTAAATCCGCTGAAAACATTTAAGAGCTGCAATTTAAGGCTTAAAAATTTGATTGAGGTGTAAAGAGACAGTATAGGATGGATGACTGCGTTTGACGTTTTCAAAAGCCATACTGACGTTCATAAGCCGTTGCTAAGTTACCCTTTTCGAGCTTACAGCATATCGTAATTGCACGAGAGATGTACGCGCTATGCTTCGTTTAATCTTTAGTTTAAATTTGATCGTGATAATGCAGACCGATTCTAAAGGTAAGAATGTTTGAAACTACAGTAACAGACAATCCTGCATTAAAAGTATTGGAATTATTTTGGTTGAATTTTTCTAATAATCATTAACATTTTCCCAAAGCGAAGTTTATTACTTGCAGTAAATTTACCCATACAATGATATGCTATATATATATATATATATGCATATACTTATACGTGTATATATATAGTGCGAAAAATGCATTTATTTGCTTAAAATAGAGCTTATATAAATGGGAATTCTTTCTTCTGGAACCTTCTAGAACTTTATATCGTATCCTTTACGGCACGTACTTATAGGAAGTCTATAAAATTTTAAAATTTATCGCTCAAATCCACTCAGTTTCTATCCTACTTCATCATTGACATGATGGATTGAAATAAAAGTGTGATTCGTGCAGAGATTGTCGAGTAAATCGGATATTTGTAAAATCAGTTTCAGAGTTTAATTTCGGAAGATTAATTCTCCGATTTCCAATATCTAAATTTTGCGTTTTTAGGGTGAGGGTATAGATAACAGTTTTTAAGGCATATTTTACGTAAAATTCGAATCTTTAAGGTGTTAATTATTTACGCATATTCGCCCTTACGTTCTACGTATAAAAATCCCATTCCAGGGTCTTCCTATTTTAAAGTTTTTCTTCCGATGGAATATAGATGTGAAATGTGTGGAATCCCAATCCACCTCCTGCCAATTTAATGCACCCGCTACGACGCTCAATGCTCCGCTTCGAAGGGATTCATGAATCTTGTCTGACTTTAACGTCATCGGGAATATAAAAGACGGGATTTGCATCATCGCGTAACCCACTTCCCTTCCACGCGAAATATACTGGTGACGGATAAATTAAGATCCACACGAACGCCAACCAATGGTGGGTTTTGGAATTGAAGTTCAAAAAAAAGGTAACAAATATTTATAGAAGCGGAGCTTATAATGGTGATTTGAAACAGTTTTTAACTGTTCTACTATTTCTACGTTATTTTTACAGAAAGATGGAGCAATGAAACTGGATGTATTTAATTGTTAATGATATAGTTTTGTGAGCTCATTGTTACGTATAGTTGAATGATCACTTATATAGATAACTTATTAGAACTAAATTATATAAAAAGTATGTCACTAGAGAAATACAAAGGGAGCCAATATCACTCAGTTATTCTAAATCTCCAATACGATTTCATCAAAAAGAATGGGAAAGATCAATATGACTGGGACTCGAACCCAGGTCCCAGGCAGATTCACTAATACATACGTACATCATTATGAAGTATCAATTCCTGGGTGTTAAGATAAAATCTTTACAATTCTGCGTAGTGAGGGTTGTGCAATTAATACCCTGTGATAGTTAGGCATTCTTTTTGGAAGCTCGGGGGACCTGGGTTCGAGTCCCAGTAACTTCGCAATTTTCACTTCTGCTCAAGATTTTCTTAAAAGAGCACGAACTTAAATGCCGAATAATCTCATCTTACGTCAAACTAGATGGGATAATCAATAACTTCCCATCAAGGCTACCTAAAAACGTCAGTTAACTGTTAACTATTAAAGAGAGCTTTAACACTCATTCCTCACGAATTCTCAGAGTACAAACATGTCGGAGGTGGACTAATGTATGGATGTGACAATTCAGAGGAATCTATAGGAGCCTTAAAAATGGTATTTTAAGTTGTTAAAAGTTTATAAGTGTTTAAAAGTTTAAGATTACGAAACATTTCGAAAGGATATGAAAGTCACCCATTTCCATAAAAAAATTCCAAAATTAGATTCACAGGGACGAGCTATTTTAAGTCGAGTCGATCGATTGAATATTTAAATCCCTCATTATCCACGACAAACTCGTGATTTTAATTGAAATCTCAAAAGTGAATTCCCCCCGCGCATGGGCACGTCCGCGACATAAATATTAATTTTAAACTCCCATCGTTAAAAGATTTGTTACGAACGATAATGGCCGTTGAATTTTACGTAGGTTCACCTCTAGAAAAGGCCATATCTCTTCCACAGGTGCCAATTTCGGCGTGGGATATTTAAAATTATCGGACGTTAAAATTGGTGTGATTTAGTCCTCCCGAACGCTGAGTGGGTAACACTTTTTGAAAGGAAATCGGAAATGTTTTAAACGGAAATTCTCCTCTACCTCCATAAATCAGAAAGGCGCCTTAAAATAAAACCGTCTTGTTAAATCAATTGCCCCTCATTGACCGGCCAAGCCTTCCTTTGTTTAACCCGCTACTGTAGCCTTGGGATCCGGAATATTTTATACGTGATATTTCCAGTCGTCCGATACTCTCTTTATACATTCCAAAATTTCGGATATTGAATAAAGATTTGAGATAAGCGGTCTTGTTCCGACATTTTTTCTCCTCCGTGGTCAACGGAGTAGGTTGAGTGACTCTCTACTGTCAATTTTAAGAGGGAATAATGATTTTAAAAGGGTTTTTTATGGCCTCGAGGTACGGGATGGGATGTCCATTAGGTTCTAAAATAGCCGAATGGCTGCCAAAGAGCCATCTAGAGCGGGTTTTCTTATTATACCTTTTTCGTTTCAGCAAGATCTCGTACTCAATCGATCATCATCATCACGTAGGCCTGGGAACACGTAGGTCATTATTACGTAAACGATTCGTATTAAATTTAAATAGCGTAAGGTTTATTATGTATTATATGTATATATTCTCATCCTACAACAACGTGGATATTAAAGATAATCAAATCTGAATAAATCAAACTATAAACAGATGAAACATCCACACATTTGGAGCTTGAACCATGGTTTCCCTAACCTATACAAGTCTACACGTCGTAGGTTAAACAGAAGTGAAAAATGACGACATGACTGGGACTCGAACCCAGGTCCTCCTTTGTAGCGCGGGTATTTTTTTATGCTTCTCTTTAAACTATGTGATAAAGTCTAATATCTATGTCTAACATTCACGTACGAGCTATTTGTATGTCTAATATTCGTATAGCTAATATCTACCTCTCCTGATCAACAGTTCGCATTCCAAACAACCCATTTTCTGTTACTGTTTTCCTCGAGGATTATTAAATGCATTTATTTTTCTAAAACATTATTCTTCCATCCTCATAGTTCTTTCTTAATCTTTGATAGTATTAGGGCGTGTTTTCAGCGATAATTTTCCAAAATAATCTATTTTTACGAGTATGTGTAATTCTACGTAGATGCCCCGCGAGCCATCTTCCACCATACGTCAGAGATTACAACCTTTTGGATACTTCTGGAATTGACTGAAGGTTCTGACTCATGCCAAAAGCTTCGACTCTGAATATCCGAATAAATGACTCAATATTGGGCATGAAAAGCACCCCTCCAAAACGCTGCCATGGCAACTCAGCCCAGGGATTTACTCATTCAATGACCTACTGTGGGATATGCGAACGGGCTCACGTTTCAAGCATCGGTTCAAGGGTTCTAAACCTTAAAATTTTGTAAGAGTGGAAATGTTTTTAGAAGCGAGAAGGGTGAAATAAATTCGGCCAAGATGATATCCACCACAACGAAATTTGAGGCTGTCAGAGATGTCCCAGTTGGAAGGGCTTCATTTGGCTTTATTAACCGCTATGGGAAGTTTGTATAGGAACTGACTGAGATTGGATATAAATAAAATAAAATAATATCATACGATAAATCTATACAGAATTGTATTAAATTTTAATTCACAATTCAAAGTTAGATTTTCATATCTTACCATTAGAAATCAACTATTTCATTGTTTTGAGTGTATCATTTATGAATATGAGGAAACTTGATTTCACTTTATTGCTGTTTTTTACCCACAGTGTGGAATAAAATTACTGATGGATGAATTGAATTACTTTTATTTACTATCAAAATATATATTTAAACGCTATGATTCTGCATCTTGTTTCTATAATTCTTTATCTTTTATTTTGGTTGCAGTAAGGCGTGAAGGTGTTATGGTTAAAGTCTGACACTCTATTCTATCTTCACTTAAAACTTATTCATAAAAATAACTTGAAATTATATTCACAATCATTAAAATAACATTATTTACTGAAATAATATTTATACATTTATTTACCAAATTACATAAATATATTTATTTACCTTAGAAACGGTTTTACTGTAATAAAATTCCTTCTAAATTTTCTGTCCACTCAATAAGACGGACTTATATATCAATTAGATCAATTTTGTGTGATTAAAAATCAGGATGATATAAAAATATTCAAGGTATTTAGGTCATAAAAATGGTCTATAAGTTTAACATAGAAAGCACAAATAATTTAAAGCTCCTGGTTCGAGTCCCGGTAATAACAGATTTTTTCTGCGTAGATACCAATGAAGCTGCCGTTCGGTGGATGGTAGGAGGTTCGTTTGCTCTTTGATGATGAATACATTGATATCTATTGATGGATCTGTTTCATTGACAGCCTTGTTAATACCCTCTCTCAATATGCCGTATGTTCAATAATTGCCCTCAAATTCTCAATAACCCTATGAATGTTACATTTCAATCTAATTTCCACGGCATAATTGAGTCTACGTCATATCTCTATGGCTACCAACCGAAATGCAAACCTAATTTAGGGCTCATTTTCTTATTTACTGTAACAGTTTGTTACCCTTTTTGCTGATATTGGAATTCAGTATTATACAGTATTGCACAAGCACAAATATTCATTAACTAGTGGAAAACTAGAACGCGGCAACAAAGTTCTTGTTTGAAATAGAAAGATATAGAAATAAAAAGAATGAATGGTAGATATGAACACATATTTTGGGGATTGGAATAAACAACCTAACGGGGAATAATACACACGAAAGAGCACCTCAAAAATGAATTTCAATAGATCTATGGATACCTTAGGCACAATGATTTTTTTTAATAGGATTTTCTCGCTATATAACATGAGATAATAATATATAGAAAACAACTGGCACGGGATGAATATAATTTGCAAATAACTTAATTCTTGATGAACTTTATTATCGAATCAGATATCTTAACAGATATATAAAGCATCTCCAGAGCTTTCCTATAAAGAGAGACTTGATAATCTAGCTTGAACGAAATGAATCAACACACCAGCTTCATCCTAACTCTCTTATTCGAATAACCTTTTAAAACTCCTTTCGGATGTATTGACAATATAACTAAACGAATTAATCGCAAAAGTTAGGAGGGAGCTCGCCTTAAATTTTCAAACCTTCTTATAAGCATTGTTCACCCTTTCCACTCAAATTATTTACGAGTCCATAAATTTTTCCGGCACTTTCCGGAAAAGTTAGAAAACTTAATCGGAGAATTAAGTAGAACGAGCGGGGAATTTAAGGTTGAAGAGAATTGGCAACTTTTTGGTGAAATTTTCGCAATACGAAATCGCTGAAGCGTAGGAAGGCGTGGAATATTGAGAACTGATATAAAACGAACAAGCTCTCTCGCCATGTTTGCTAAATTATTATCGTTACATACTGAATCGGAACTGGGTCGTGTTATGGATTTCAAACGTTTTATACAGACTTACTGGTTGATAAATGGATGTTAAACTTTAGGATTGTATGAAATAATGACACAAATATAGTAAACAATACAAAGAGATATGGAACGCTACATGCCAAAAATTTTAGTAGCTTACGACACTAACGAAAATGTATGAACACTGAAACGAGTGGAATTAATGATATAAGTCAACAGTTATTCACTGAATACCAAGTAAAGTGAAGATACCGAGAAGAATAAAGCAGGACAGATAAATGAAAGATATAATTACGTAATAAAACATTAGAAATTTGATAAAAATAATTCAGTATGTTGAGAAATTTTGAGGCCTATGTTTAATGAATAAATAAAAGGAATAATACGTAATTTATACGAATTAGGATGAGGAGAATATAATTAAAGCTTATATGATCAAGCGTTACTTTGTGGAATGGTAACGTGATGAATAAATAAATTCGTACTTTACACCGATATGAAATATGGATTAATGGATATATCTATGAGAATTTTGAAGCTATTAAGAAGCAAACTATAGAGAAACATGAATCAAAGCTTACGAAAATAACATTCATGAGAATGCACGTAAACTTAATAGAGATACGAGAAAATCCTAAAAAAGTATCGTGCTATATAAATGTAAAAGATTAAGTTTCGTGTATATATAGACAAGACATAACTTATTACGTGTACTTTAGAGGTACGAGGACATTATAAAAACGTATCATGATGCATAAATGTATAAGATTTAGTTTCATTTATATAAGGAAGACATTACTTAAGAGGAACCTTTTCAAAGTAACAGTTTCAAGATATTTCTCGAAAAAAAAGGTACACGGGATTCTCTGGGCTTAAAGAAAGGGCTTCGGATGAGATGATAATTCGATATGCAACTTGAGCGGACTCTCATCTATCTTAATAGAAACTCTATTAGTCGTAATCCGCTTCGCAATTTTTTTCTTCTCGTCAGGGACACCCTCCGCCAAGCGGCAACTAGAATTGGATTCTGAAAACATCTTCCAAGTTCATTTTCTCCTCTGACTAACTTTTTGTTTGTGTTCGAGACAACTTTAAGTGTGAATTAATTTCGCTGCAGAAGTTAATGGTCTTGGCGCGTCTACTCTTCCCAGGGTTTCCAAGCGGCGGAAGATGTATCGCGAAATCCCGGATTTAAATTGGATTCAAACGGAACATTTTCCGTCCAAAGGAAAATATTAAAAAGGGTGGAATCGGTCTGAACCGAGGGAAGTGGTTAATCTTTACGTAAAAGATACAAGGATATTCAGGAAATTCTATATAGAATGTATCCTAAAATATTTAATCTCAATGAAAAATAACACGAACATCATACATAAGAGAACATAAGTATGCAACGAGGAAGATACGGAATATACTTATTGATTAAAAGTCCCTTAAACATATATAATTTACTCATTATTTAAAATTATTTTCGGAGAACATACTTCCTTTCCAGATGAAACAAAGGTATAAACTTTCAAAATTCCAAAAAAAAAACTAAATAACGTTTGCTATATGTAAACTTTAACTCGTTAGTTGAATGTATATAATAGAAAAGTATATTAAAGATTAAAAAAAAAGTATATTAAATATAATAAAATAAAAATTTTAATGAATAAAAATAATTGTACTCATTATGCCACAATATTGTAGAATTTACGTTTTAATTTTCAACTAAATACAATTGTAAAATAAGTGCGTTATTATATATTAATTGATATAATTTTGCTTGTAATCAAAAACTGCACTACACTACTTCTTCATATAAACATTAATGATATGGCATCCCGTGCGTACATTTAATTACATTGTACATTTACTTTGAATTGTTATTATTTTAATTCTTGGCAGTTCTTATCCATAAGGTCTTCATCCTTTACATAAATCTCTACTCATCACAAGATGGAGGTAAGTTACTCGCTCTTCTCTGCCTTAAGTTAAGCAAATCTACGTAAGAAAATACAGTTAGTATCCACGTGACACTTTGATTTAGGAGAGGTCTTCTGTCTATGTTTTAGTTCAGAATCACTCATACACCTACGTCTACAGCTGCAGGGTTCATTTCATAGTTGATGCAAGAAAAGCTAATGTATATGGAACTTACTCAGCAATACTCCATTTGGTTTAGAGAAACAAGATAAATTCACTCATTAACGCAAAGAAGCAATACCGTGAGTGTTCGATTGAACTATTAAACTCACCGATCATGAATATTAAACAATAATAATTCAAAATAGCCACGAGACTGCTCTTGAACTTGGGTCACACTTAGGCCCACCTGCAGGGAGAGTATGTTGGTAGGGGGGACCTGGGTTCGAGTCCCAGCTATGTCGCTATATTTCAGTTCCGTTTAAACTTTATTATTACCTAGTTACAGACCAATACCGTGGTAAGTAATACCATTTCCCTAGTCCCAATACGTATATCATAGCGTGTAGAAAGATCCCTCAGGGGGACCTGGGTTCGAGTCCCAGCTATGTCGCTATATTTCAGTTCCGTTTAAACTTTATTATTACCTAGTTACAGACCAATACCGTGGTAAGTAATACCATTTCCCTAGTCCCAATACGTATATCATAGCGTGTAGAAAGATCCCTCAGGGGGACCTGGGTTCGAGTCCCAGCTATGTCGCTATATTTCAGTTCCGTTTAAACTTTATTATTACCTAGTTACAGACAAATACCGTGGTAAGTAATACCATTTCCCTAGTCCCAATACGTATATCATAGCGTGTAGAAAGATCCCTCAGGGGGACCTGGGTTCGAGTCCCAGCTATGTCGCTATATTTCAGTTCCGTTTAAACTTTATTATTACCTAGTTACAGACAAATACCGTGGTAAGTAATACCATTTCCCTAGTCCCAATACGTATATCATAGCGTGTAGAAAGATCCCTCAGGGGGACCTGGGTTCGAGTCCCAGTCACAACGCTATTTTTCCCTTCTATTTAACTTCTGTTTTAAGACCTCTCGAACGCAATTAACTCGGCTCTCCTCGATACAAGTTATAGTGAAATAGTATAAATGGTTTACTTGATTACGTTCTAGTCATGCACATCTACCTACAGCATTCATATATTTGACCGCCTAGTACATTCCCAGAGATGTGTCTATCTACGTAAAACTGTACCTCGTATACCGTAATTGACGCACCTTTTTTTTGTAAATTAGGTTAATAAAATTTATCCACGTCTTATATATGAAGGTGTTGGTATCGGTACTTAAAACCATTTCTTTAAAAATATACCCTCGGAGATATGGCTAAAGGAAACATGAGATTAAGCTACAGCATTCAGTAATAACTAGAAGTGTTAAATTACTCTAAATTTCACGGAACCAGAGCAGTGGTAAGTCATTATGTTATTGTGGTACCGCGCTGACGCACGGACATTAAAAACTATTTTTTCCTTGTGTGTGGCCTACTTAATGAGGATGCGTCTTATATGCCGTCAAATACGGTATGTCATATCATATAAAATATCCTTATCAATAAACTTTCATATCTTCCTCTTCTCTTTAAGCTATTCTTTCGACATATGTTTTAACTACAATTTACAATGATTCAGAACTATCGAATCTGGTTTCCACAGCCCACTTATGATTAGAGATTGGACCAAATTAGAATTAAGAGATTTGCTTCATCAGATCATAAAATGTGTCATTCACAGATTTGGAGGGTTGAGTGGTTCTGACAGCCCACTTAGCTTCTCCTGATATTGATGCTTTTTCCATCTCCTAATGGTTTGCTAATGCAAAGTGAATATCTTGCGTGTCGAAGAAGTTACTTTCAGATAGATTATAACCATAATAAAATGTGTATGACTCAATAAAAACGTAGTATATATAAATTTGGGTGTTTATGGTTGCCATAGTTTCGGGAGAGAAACAATGAAAATAAATCCGCGTATTTTTTTTCCTGATCACGCATCCAATCTGCCCTTCCAATTTTCAAAACAATATTTCCGCGAGATGGCATCCTTCCACTCCGTCTTTTTCACATCGAAAATTGGAACAACAGCGGACTCTCGTTTAAGAGGAGATTGTTTCGAAACAAAAACTAATCGTTTTATTTCCGGAAGCCTGAGCCATTCCCCATTCATATTTTTCATTCGCGTCCACGAGAGTAAAACTAACTCTCGAGAGCTTTTTAATTGATTCGGATCGGATTTTCTAATTCGGCTGGAAACCGCGTTTAAAAGCGAGGGAAATAAAAAATAAAACAGACGAAAAGCGCGGTGCGGCGTAATCAAATATGGCGGATTGCGTGTTACAGATGACGCTCGGTTAACGATGACGTCCTAACTGATTGGGATCGTTAAAAACCGAAGCGCGGTGCGATGACGTACATATCTCTCTGATTTTGAAATGCACGGAATGACGTGATTCGCTTTCCGCCGTGATTAAAACCGACGAAAAAAAAAGCCGTTGAACCCACCAATGTACATCCATTACAACGATCGAGTTTGGGGATCCGTGTTAATTGTCGACCGTTTGATTGTTACCAAACTGTCATTGTTTTTGCTGATCGGAAACTTTTTGAATGGGGACGGCTTTTGACGGGCGTTAAATAGCAGATCGCTCGTAATGTATATATTTAACAGATAATGCTCGAAAGAGACAAAGAGCTTGACTTTTTACGCGTGCGATGTTTTAATTTTTATACATGGTAAATGAGACAACAAAACAATTGAGTATTAGGCATAATTGATTCCCATTACGACAATGTAGCGTACAAAAGGAAAACCTGAAATGGTGGGTGATGAAACGAAAAAAAGGTGGAGGGCTCGGAGCTACAAAAAAAGAACAAACGCCGAAGTAACATCGTTGATCTGAACATTTGGACATCGACATATGTGAGAAAGATTATGGGGAAAGAAGTGGCCCAAAGCCATAAGTGTTTTCAGTCGTAAAATATATTCCAAATCAAATTTCTCCTAAACTAGCTTTCCGTACGTTGGGAGATTTTTCTACAAACCTAACAAGCCAAGTTCTATGTTTGTTGATGCTTTGCGAGGTCAGGGTCAACGAACGGATTAATTAGGTGCCAATCTTATAAAGAAGGGCTATCGAAACAAAAACAACGGTTAAAAGATATGAAAATCAATAAAAGCGAGAATCAATCAAAAAAATTTCAACAGTATGCGAGATGAATACATTGAGTAACAGATAGAGCTCTAGAATCTGCGTACAGGATTTTCATGTGAATTGACAATAAGGTTGAGAATTAAGGATTAAAGGAGTGTTCTAAAATATTTAATTGATTATAAAATATAAGAAATTATGATATTGATAAGAGCAAAGTATCGTTGAATTCTGGAGCATAATCCTCGAATATAATTAAATATTTTAAATAATTTATTTAAATACTGAATATTGATAATACATTATAATGTAGTATATTAGATTAATTGATAAACGTAAATATAATAAATATTATTGACTTCATTTATAATTCAATATTGACGTACAGATATCTTCTTTGACGTATATTTTTCGGTAGTTGTTTCATGATATCTCGTAGGAGTTAACCATAGTTACAGGAATTAATACACAATATTTTTACGTCCACAAACTTTATTTGTGTCAATTCTCGATCGTAAACATATCGTACTTTTAATCAGAAGATAACTTTAACAAAGGTAATAATGAATCGATTGTTGGGACCATGTTAACCATCGAGTTAATCAGTTTATTTACAAGCTTTACTGAAATATAACTGAGCTGTACAATTAAAGATGGACAAACGCCTATACCACCCTCTTATTACGTAATGAAGACGTAAATTTAACGAATATTTAACCCGCAAACACAGCCAATGATGCATACGACTTTAATAAAACCTCACCGCTTTATATTCAGCGATTTGTTAATGGAATTATTCAGTAATTAATCGAACCGAGCGTTGATAATTGCACCGATGATGGAATGAATTACTTAATAAACATTGTCATCGCGTATAAAAGATCGATATCACCTCGTGGAAATATTAAATGAGAGAGAACGCTACTTTGTTTGACGTGTTCCAGAACGCGAAAAGAATTTACATCATCTCCAATGGACAGCCGTGGGCTTCCTTTAATGTTCTACTCCCTTCCCTGGCAACCATTTTTCAACTCCGCTCCCTTAGCCTCATTTGTTTCCGAACTCGTTTCCCGGGGAAATCTCTTAGGCGCGAGAAATGATTTGCCTCGAGGGGTTACAAACCAAGAAACTACCTGAGATAGATTTACATTCTCCCAAGATTAAGATTCCCCATATTTCATTTGCTTTCTTCGAACGATGAAAACAAATAGAGAGTTGCAATCGAGCGCTTTCGAAACAAAAGGCTCACGTTCCAAGAAGTTCCGTTATCAAATACGAGTTTTAGAATCGATATAGTTCACTGCGTAAAAAATGGGAGACTGTTATAGTTTCAAGATCGATTGTCTACTATGTTATCAAACGTTTTTAGCATGATTGGGTAAGCATAAACCTACGTATGTATGTATATATAGGTACACAAAGAGGTACGTAAGCAAGTTACGTAGCAGAAAACAAAGATAAGAAGAGGCCTAGAAGATGACCGAACGTTAGACGTAACCAAGTAACAGAATCAAATACTTCTGGGTAACCAGACAAAGAGGGAGACTAACAATTGAAGATACTATGGGATGGCAACTATACGGTGTTGGTCTGGAAATGACTAATTATGATTCAAATAAACCTTAATGTATATAATGACACATTTGCATGATTTTGAATGATTCATCTCTACACATTGCACTGGTCTGTTCAGTTACACGTAAGCTTCATATCTCCTTTAACCACCCTTATCACATATTGTTTACTTCTTTTGAGCGTAAACTCTAACAGTTAAAATGTAAGCCTTGTTATCCATTAGCAACAGTTTACGCTATTGGTAAAGTAACACGAAACAACCAGTTTTAAAAAATTACGTAGCATCGTAAGTTCACGTGGTCCGAACACTAAGTTACTCATTCACCACTGCTAATCCTCCGTATCCAAGATCTTTTTTCACTAAGCTTCTCCGTAATGGAAATTTATCCAGACGTAAAAGCACAACCCATCCGGATGTCTGGGAGGCGGTGACATTGCAGAAGTCCATCATCAAGAGCTGCTTCTATATACCCCGCCACTAACAGCTGCCTCAGCTTAAATATCGACTTCTGGAAGTACTGAAGCAAGCAGAGAAGATAAAATGGGACGTCATCGGATTCAGAGGAGTCATAAGGATATCATAAGAGCACTTTAGGGAGGCCATTTATTTTATTGCGAGGCCTCAAAGAGCTGGAGGAGGATTCTCAGGATTGTAAATCGATAAGACGAAGAGAAATAATACAAAGAATGAGTAACATACTTACTCGTACAATGTACGTATGACAATGTTGCAGATGAACAGTCGTTTACCCACTTCAAATGGTAAAAAATTAACCCTAGCAATCAGAGAAGTTTCTTCCGGACTTGGGACAAGGAGGTGTACCAGTACAAAAACACGGGCGACTCCAACGTACGTGCAGGTTAGCAAAAAGATCGCGGGACGAGAAGGGCAAGCGTAAACATTGTCTACAAGAGTGAACGCACTGTAGTACATTACAAATGAGCATTGAGGAATCAAAGGAATTGGTTGTAAATGGGTTTCAGTGGACTCAAAAAGAAAAATACTACGAGGATGGTACCCAAGGATCGTGTAGTAAGAAACCTCGAAGTTTTGTTCCTCCATGTAGTGAGAGATTTCGTAGATTTAATAAGAGTACGTAAAGGTGAGAACAACTTTACATAATAAGCTCGTAAGACTTAAATGTAGAGGTTTATACAGAAGTGAAAAAATAGCGAAATGACCGGGACTCGAACCCAGGTCCTAGTGGTGAATTACGGTAGTGTAGTGGTCAAAATACGTATCGGAAAAATTTGTACTCAAAGATTCTAACGATTGAAGAAAGAAAGTTAACTTTCAATTCATGTTTTCTGAAGCAACAAAGGTTTCTATATAAACGATGACGATATAGAAGCTGTCTACGACAGTAGCATTGTTTCACGCGCAACAATGCGAAACTTTACGATTGATTATTCTTGGAGACCATCGGAAGTTTCCCAAGATTACAATTCAGCAGAATTTTCTTTCGAAATACCTTCGAGAGGCTGCCGTTTGAATTCCATCCCACGCTCGGCTCCATAAGTCTTTGAGGAACCTCCGATTTCCCTAGAAGCACTTAACTCACTCCCACAAAAAGGCCGACGTGAAAAAAAAACAGCTTCGGTAATTAAGGGTCTCGGAGGGCCGGTAATTCGCCCTCGTGCTGCCAGAGGGCCTCCCGGTCGGATATCTAACACTTCCGAGGAAAGTGATCTTCGTTTTGGAACTTCACTTCCAATTAACGCAGGACCCCGATATGAATATGGGGCGGGAAATGCGGGAAGTGATTTTCGTCAAATTATCAATTAAATCGAATCTTTTCTGGAATCGTACTTCCAGTAGACAAACACGTAAGATATTTTTCGCGTGGTATCCGTTCGGGTTGTGCTTCAGGTAAGCGATAACTTAAGGTTAATTTTTCGTCTTTTAAATTGTTGTCCCCGATAATCCATCAATTGCATATTTTATGCCAACGGATTTTATTAACGTTAAGTTTCAATATGATGTTTATATTTGAAACGTAAAGGTAAACAGAATTGTAATATGTCGATGAAATACGCACCCCTTTTACAGTGGTTAAGTGGTTGATAGTGGTTCTTACAGTATTTATTTGCATATTCTAAGTATTTTAACGTTTATTAGATATGGTACTTGTTCTTGACAACTATCTACGGGGGATTTTACTCCGTTCTAGGACAAATACCTACGGAATTTTTTTGTTTCCCTTCATTATAAGTCCTTTTCAATATAGTTGTTTATATACGTGCTTTATTAGTTAAGTATTATCGTTATGAACACGATTGTTAAGTTTGTAAATACTACCACCAGATAAAGCACATACCAGCAGTTACTTTAACAACAATCATAACAATGTCATGCTCATGAAAATTGGGCTCAACAATACTTTACCTAAAAGCAACAATGCGACTCATAAACATATAGTAAATTCCTCTCCAATTCAAGTAGAATATGTTCGTAACTTATGCAGAAATGAGTGCTACTGTGTGTAAAAAGTATAGCTGATACTCACGCACGTTGCAAACAGTAACTACGAAAGATTACTTCAAAAGTAGATATGGGATTCAGGGTTCATCCGACCCTTAGGGTCTTCTACGCTCAGCCAACCATCAAACGGTCAATAAATGGGTCCCACTCATATTTTGGAACAGAAAGAAGGCCATCCTAGGAGAGGATAGTCTGCGAGGATCTATAGCAGTGGTAAATATTTGAATCGGAAAATGTGATCTCGCAAGTGCCATGCTCCCTTCTTTGGAAAATTAAATGAGAGCTTATTCAGTGGGCGTTCCATCAGATAATTAGATGGACGAATCCAGAGAACCGACGTCTTTGAACGTTTCCACTCTTTGATTTGAATCTACGAAACTCATTCGCCGATTGGGAAATAAGTATTCATTTCGCAGAAGGAAAATGTTCCCGCGATTTCCATCTGGATAGCGTTCGATGACTCTTTAAGAACCCCGCGTATCATTTCTAAGAAGCATTCTAATCAAATTAATACTCATTATATTACTTTAGGAGGAAAATATTCCCTACGCGAGTTTTTTTTTAATTCTATCAAATTCAATTACTCAAAACAATCAACATACGTACTTTATACAAGGTTGAAAATAATCGAAAAATAGCAACGTGATTGGGACTCGAACTCAGGTCTCCTGCTTTCCCAGGAATATTGAAATATATCGCACATCTCCTAAAAATGATTTAAATCCAAAACTCTATTTGTAAAAAGTTTGAAAAATTATAAAATAAACAAAAAACGACATTGGACCTGGGTTCGAGTCCCAGTTCTGTCGATATTTTCCACTTCTGTTCAACTGAGTATTCGAGACGTACGAACTCATCGTCCTGAGATACTAGTCTTTCTTTAATCCAAAAATATACTTGCTATCAATCCATAACGTTTCATGTTTGAGTTGTAATGATTCTTATCAAGTTATGAAATACAATTTTATTAGAAAACTGAAAGTAAGTTTAAGTAAAAAGCCTTCTACTTCAGAAATAGTTCTAGCTATCTTTATTTCTACCTTTCAATAAGAACATTTTCAATTGCATTTATTAGCAAAAAGAACAGAATACGTAATCAGCAGTTCATAACCGAGATATATCCGTCATGAATCCATTTTGATCGACGTTAATAAGTTAAAGAGAATAATATAAAGATTAAATCATGATTACTTAACAAGAAAAATATGAATTTAAGCATAAATGTAGAGATTATTAATGAAGCCATACTTTTATTTGATTATAAACATAATATCATACCAAGAAATACGTAAAATTCGTCAAAATAGACTCTTTTACTCCTTAATACGTCAAGTACGTAAGAGCTTTACATTTGTCGACAGGGTGTGGTTCAAAAACATATTCGGGTTAAATCCCGAGCGATGTATACTTCGTGAAATCACATTCTAAGTATTCCCGTAAAAGGAGTCAAAAATTGGCGTTATTACGAAAGTGTATCAGACGCCTGAAAGAGTCGACTTCTTGCCGAAGCCTCTCCTAATGACCGAGATCAACATTTTCTTGTTTTGTTGCATTCCACGAGCGCCCTTCCATAGATGCTATCGAAAGAGATGACCCGGGGCGCGACTCATTAACATAACGATTCTCTAAGGAAGGTCACGTCTTCACACTCCATTCGAAACACCGAATTAACAGATCCAAATCTATTTGAATAGATAAAGGAAGGCCATCGTGTGGAAACGTACCGTGGCGACTGAAGCTAGAAGGGCAACATGATACGTTTCGGTTGCTTAAATTGAACGGAACACCTTCTAAAAAAAAAGTAACATTTATTATAAACCCGTGGCACATTCAGGTTTATATTTTTGAACCTTTTTCGTGCAGCGGTGTACCATTCTTTCTTTTTAACCGTGACATCTTAAAGAAGGAAAGCAGAAGTTGAGTTTTATCAAAGCCGAATCCCGCTCGACGTAACAACTTCATTATCACACTGACCCACAACTTCTGCTTGCTTTCGATTTGCGGAAACTTATTTTTATTTCGTTTCTTCATTGATTAAACCTGCAACGAAGCGTGGGTAGTACTTTCGTGTCCCCATAAGTGTTTACCTAAACGTAGGGAAGATAAACAGAAGAACACTTCTACATTCTACTTCACTTCTTCTTCAATGCTATCCTCTTCTAAGTATCCTAAGAAGAAAGTGAAGGAACATTGAAGTGTTTTCTATTTATCTTCATGATGGAAGACTTCCACAAAGTCTACGCTTAATTACTTGTTTCTACTAACACAAAGCTCTATTACAATACCAATTTGAGAATTCGATTCATTTGTTCTATATCTTATTATGGCTTTTCACGAAGTATGGCCCAATTATAGAGAATATTTATTAATTAATTATTAATATTAATTGATTGAAGTGTTAATCTTACTAATTACGCAACTTTGTAATCGCTTCTGTTCGACTATGGCTTCTAGAATGAATGTAATCGATTCCAAGTGTGGTCATTTGCTTGATTTACCATAGAATAGCTAATAAAAGTCGTATTTGAGCCACATAAGTAATAGGGCAAGGTAACAATCATACAACACCGTTAAATTGATAGGACAATACCATTCATTAACTAGTTTCACATTTATTATCGATTGATAAACTGATGATTCTTAAATAATAGATTATTACTATTTATTATTCTATTGATTATTATTATTTGATTTCTCGATAATCAACCTAGCATAGCATTTTTAAAGTAATTTAGGAATACCTGTTTTAATTTTAGGAATGCATATCGACCAACATCAATTTTATGTACAAACACGTACTTCATAATCACGTGATCGTTTTTCTCGTGATAATAACGATCATTTAGCTCAGGGGATAACTCATTACAGCACGGTTTATCCTGGATATAGGTGTCGTACGTGATTCCCCAATTTTATCGATTTACGCGGGTAATAATTTCCAAGGGAGGTGAGTTATCTCCCATAATTCCGACGAAGTTTAGGCTTTCTTTCGATAAACGTAAGAAATAATTCCTTCCTCAGTTCAGACCGTAACTACCTTCATACTTTTCCTCAACCCTTCTTATATTTTTTTGGGACGTTTAGTCGATAAAGGAGGCACGTAAAGAATAAAAGGTGCAAACGAGAAACAAAAGAAGGGCGAAATTGAAAAATGTTCGCGAATCGAGGTAAAGAACGAGGAAATATATTTCGATTCGTTCCGATCCTAACGAAACAATGGAGCATCGGAGGGCGTCCAAATGAACCCAAATGGGATGGAGAAATTTACGGCCCTAAAGGAACATGGCACGTCATTAAGTTTTATTTATTTTCCGAGTCATTTGCCGGGGCGTTTGCCACCTACGACGTTTCGACCTCCCTCACTGCATCTTTTATGACTCTCATCTGCAAGTTAAATACCTTCGGATTGCCTCAAAACTCTTTTTAGTCCGCTCCCGACCCAAGGCGTGCGTTTCGATGCATCTATTCGGCACGCCTTTGTCGGTCGAACGCACGCCCACGAATTATGCCGTTTCTCGCAGGTGTTGGAAGGAAGGAAATTCCGGCTCGGAAATCGTTTAAAAGCCGTGTTACCTTTTTTTTAGAATTTAGAAGGTAATGAATGAATACGTGAATACGTTTGATTCTAATTTTGTGGGACGACACGTTTTCTTTCGATTCACGAGAGTAATGCGTCATAGTATGGGATTAAGGAAAGGTGAAAATTACGTATGCGATGAGTTCAAGCCACTTGATTACGAAGTTTAAATAGAAGTGGAAAATATTCAAATTACTGGGACTCGAACCCAAGCCCCCAGCGGAAGTACTGGGTTCTACTTCCGGTAATTTCGTTATTTTTCAGTTCTGTTTATCCATTACGTTATATAATATTTGTATTACTTTTGCGATCGATGTAATATTTTTTCGTAACGGTGAAATGTACTCCAAACAACAACCAGTGCTTTCGGTTACGAATTTACTTCCTCAATTGAATAAGGAAATCCTCTAACTTCGAAAATAACACTTTTTACTTATTTTAAATTAACATACCGCCCAACTATCATATAAAGTGAATATTAAATTGGCTTATGATTGATTTAAAAACCTTGGAATTTATTTGTAATTCAATAAACGAAAGCATCAATGTGAAGGGAAGCTATAAACTGAAATAATATCACGATGACTTCGGAAATGGCTAGTTTTTCTGATTTTACTTCACCAAAAATTCAGTGGATGAATTGCAAAAGTAAAGTAACACGAAATTAAATGATTATTCATGATTCCGTTCATGAAAACAAAACAATCGTTTTAAATTTTCACTCTCTCTCTATTGGCTAACGTATTCCCCCATACTCCACGTACCGTTAGAAACATACACTTCGTCTTCCTTACAACTGACACCATGGTAACCACAAAGAGGAAGGAAGGAAATAAGAAAACATTACTTTTGTGATTTAAACCAACGTTGATTATGATGATGATAAAGACGAGAATTAAACGCAGTTCTTCGAACGGATTCAATTCTCATTTCGGAAATACGGCACCAGAATCGACCGCGCACTTTTGGGAAATTGAATATGGGCGTCCATCAATTATGTGAGTGAGGGAATGGTTGGGTGGAAAGAAAAGAGCATCATAAGATGAAAAATTGGCCCCATTTGTGAAAGGTCCATCAGCTTGAGGCTTTTGGGCTCTGTGCATGGACCTCACAATTCAAACCACACTGTTCTGACAACGCGTCTAAAAGTGATTTCAACTATTTCACTTCGATATTCGAAATTATGTATGCCCAATGGTTGCTAAGGAATTCCAATAGCTATTGAATATATGTAAATATATAATACTAAATTATATATATTGTATTTCTTTTTTACGTACATGAAAAATTACTAGCAATTATAGTATATCGGTAGCAATTGTTCTATTTCGATGACAGAGTAAATGCATTAAACTTTATTCGACTTACTCAAGCAATCTGTATGAAATTTTATGTCGTTTATAATCGTTTTATTATGGAACGAATTCAGGAATTTCAGCGAGGGAAGTTGTTTATTTTATGGTTCTTTGTCAAGTGTTGATGGTTGTCAATAGTTGATGACCACAATTCTTGTGTGCAATAACTTAAATAAACAATAATCGTATTTGGCCATATTTGGTACTAGTGATTTAAAATTGAAAGCGAACAAAGAGTAGATGTGCACTCTAACCCACGTGTAGAATTTAGGGGCATAGTGATATAGGTAATGTAAAACTTCTCCGTAAAGTATGGAATCTAGGCTAGGGACCAAACTAAATCGATATTTTTCCGTTTTACCAATCATTCCAGTCTCACGAACTAACTTTCTAATGTCAATTCACCGTTCCCTAAATTCTGTTTCAGAAAAAGAAAAACTATTAAAGCCAAACTATCAGTTGAAAGGTTAATTAATTACGTTGTAAACTGATGTGGAAAGTAAGTTCTAATTCTTTCGGAATTACATCCATTAACAGTCAATCCACTTGATCAATTAGCGTGGAAAACATTTCAGCGGTTGTTTCATATACTTAACGTAATTGCCAGTTTTCAAAAGTGAAGTGTGAAAGTTCAATTAATTGCAATTAAACATGCGTTAGCAAAAGTGATCTTCTAGAGATGAGATCACGTTCAAATATAAGAGTAATAAAGTAGATCGCATCATTTCACTTTCGTTTGATAGATTGCATTCATTCATCGAATTGTTTGCAAAAGTGATGGCAGTAAATTTGTAAAAACGTGACGTTTCTGAGTGACGTGTTCGCCAAGGTACTGTGTTTGGCCATAAGAATTTTATAATTCAATTTTATGAGAAAAAAATATAATGTACATTTTCAACCAAAAAGTAAGAAATAAAGATGACATTTTTAGTTATTATATTTATAATTATTAGTTTAGCACAAAAGTAAATGTCTAGGTTTAGTTATTTTTACTTTCAATGTGCGGTAAATATATTAACAAGTGGCTTCTACAGAATGGTCTTATGGTACATACGCAATAAATCTCTCTTGAAGTAGATAATCAGATTACATATAGATCGTAGCTTACTCCACAACTATCATTATATGAAATTAATGAGTGTAATAGGATTTTATCTATTGAGTCTCATTAAAAACACTTCTATTATACGTTTCATATTATGATGGAGAGTTTGTATCAATTGTACCCATTTATTACACACATAAAATGCACAGACGAGTGTATGAAAAACTTTCAATAAATATAATGTTCTATAAAACATTCTACATTTTATCTGTAAACATTTTTATTCATTATCCATGAGAATTGCTTTAAGATTACCTTTATATTCAAAGCGAAACACTCGTTTTCTACTAGCCTAGCCACAATACGAATGTCAGAAATAATCTTTGATGTAAGTACTTCTATTCCACGAGAAGAATTCAACATCCATTCAAACTACCATGATTTCTTTTGCCGCAATGAAGACCAAAAAATTTAAATCAAACACAATGGGCACCATAACTTTGCTAGTGGGCATCTTTCATAATTGTGGATGCTGAATCTGTAAATTGCTTATATTTGGTTGTTGCAGGAGTGGGTTTGAATTCGTAATCCTCCAACGGCATTTGCATACATAAATCTAGAGCCAGGTACGTCGCGCTCCTGTCTCTGAAAAGCCCGACCTCTGGCGTCGACCTCAGGAAGCTCCGATGCGAGGATTCGCAAAATATTAAATGCAATGAGAGATGGTTATGTAATCCGAGGGAACGAAGAACCTGACCCAGTTCTTCTCCTCTCTTACGTAATATTTTAATCTTCGGACTGAATTCAGCTCTTCAATTAAAGAAGTAATGCGATTTTGCAGTGGCGGTTTCTTCTCGTCCCGCTCTTATCGTTCAGGAGATATATGTTTGCATACGATACCTGTGTTTATGACAAACATTCAATATCCGTAGCACAAGCTCTATGCATATCTTTTCCCTTTTCGAGTTTGTTTTTAATGGTTACCTTCCCGGAACGTAAACAATAATGTTATTAGCATAAATATGTATCTAAGTTTTTGCTGCAAACAGCGGCCAGATTTTATACCATCTTTTTCTGTCTTGTTTCCCACGCTGAATAGAAGGAGGAGTAGATCTAACCTAGTTGTGGATCCAAGAATACTTTTTACGCTCATATTCATATTTGTAACATTAGCTCTTTGAAGAAACTAAAAGTGAACGCTTTGTACTATTCCACAAAGAATTTATTCTGAGACTGGTTTCGTAAGTTTTACTTACTTTTATGGATTAACAGTATCGATTATATTAAATATTAAATTAAAAAATCGATTAATTCATTAAATAATGTAATGAAATTTCCGTTTAAACTATTTTAGTTTTAACTAAATTTAGAAACTTCGTATTGTGTAATTATAATTAGCTTATTTATTTAATTGTAATATTTCAAATTCCTATTGACCGAATGCCTTATAAATTTATCGATAGAATTAGAAATTCTTAATTCTCAATTCTAATTTATTATTTTTTTAAATCTTGATATATAAGGCCATGCCTGAACATACATGCCTCTACATGGTATCGTTCCAGAAATGCCGTATAACTTTCACTTATACTTTTCGCTGCCTGACCGCACTACCTTTTTAGAATTAGTACTCCATGACAATAATATAAAAGAAACCCTAAAATGAGTTCCTATATTTTTCCATATTCTACTTAATAAATCCTATAAATTTCGGAAAACTTAGAGAAAATTTTCGGAACCGCACGAGTTTCAGTCTTTACAGCGAAAATAAAAATCTAAAACATCGTAATATTGCAACAATAATCGCCAATTTAATAATATCTATAATTATAAATCATAATGAACTTCATCCCTTCGGGAAAAGCAAAACATTAACAGTCGTTGTTATAGTTACGCAACTCTAGGTAAGAATTGATTTGAATGGAATAAATGTTTACAGCAACCGGTGTACGTAAACGGAAAATGCAACCAGAACATTAAAATGTTATTTACAATCTAATTGTGGCTCTTTCTGGAATTTAGATCAGCGAAATGTATAAATCCTTTCCAACGAGATATGCTCGTAAAAGATATTTCCCGTAGATTATATTCGTATAGAGAATTTTGCGGATTATTACTTTCTAAAATGCTTGTAAACGGTCGAACATTTACGTATATATATTATACATGAAGTCCCAAATATCTATTGTATGTGAATGCGAGAATACTATACAGGGTCAACCTAAAGTTATGGCGTTGTGTAGTTTAAATATATTGCTAGATTTCACCCCTTTTGTAACGATGGAATTTGAATAAAAATAAGTTTATTTTAAAGCGCAGAGTTATCACTAATCCTTCGTTTCCCGCTATACATTCGCTGGATGTCTTTATTTTGAAATTTCACGCACAAATGCCGAGTAAATGCCTTGTTATCAACGACATTTTAGAGCCCATAAATTCAGCTCTTTGCTGTTTCCATAATACGCGAGCTCCGGAATTTCACAAACTATGCATCGATCATGAATGTTTTGAAGTAAGAGCGGCATTTCTATTATTTAACCGTAAACGAGAACCTCAACTATTACCGCCCGTGATGCTATGGGATAATAGATGCAAGGATTAGGGAGAGATTATACGCGTTCTTTTGTACGGAAGGATTTTTCTGTCGAGTCATCGCTTCCATTGAATTATTACGTTGAATTATGAAGGGATTCGAATATTTTACGGTATTAAGATAAAATTTATCTTACTAGATTAAAGAGAATTGTATATAAGTGAATAATAGTACAGTTATTGGTACTCAAACTCAGATCAAACATTTTGAGGATAGGGGTGCTAAACAAATAGTGGGGGGACCTGAGTTCGAGTCCCGGTAACTTTGCTATTTTTCACTTCCGTTTAATCTGACGCTCCAATAGCAATTATTGATAATGTAGAGTTTATGCAACTTTCTTGATTGCTTAATCAACTCTTTAACAATCCTTACTTACTAATTTATTTGTCCATCTTTGTTCTATGAAAATACACCTTAGAATGATGACTCAATCAGTCATCAATATTTTCACGATTTTAATGCTACGAAACGGTTTTTAAACGCAAATACAAGAATACTTTTCATTTAAATATAGTCCTATCTTTAATGTTCCTTCTATAAGCTCTATTTCAAAAACATATATAATTTTTATTCATCATCACACCAAATGGGAATAATAAGGTAAAACATTGATAAATAATTATGTATATACACATATGCATTAATATAGTAAACCTAATATATCTGATAATGATAAGAGACATTAATGAGAATATATTGTTAACCTCCCAACCGCGAAAAAATTTAGTTAAAACAAATTCCAGGTTGTAAGAAGTTTCTCAATTTCCTTGAAGCTTAGTATTTGAAAAGTGAATTCTTTTCGAATTGTTTACAATATGTAATCAATACATTTTTCCTTCCAAAACAACCAAATAATCAGAGCAATTGTTTAAATTTAAATTAATGATACACGTCTTAAGACAGTGCATCGTTATAAGAAAAAAATTATGGTGCGATATTAATACGAAATTATACGAAAAACTTGATATTTTTCAAAAACAAGCATTTCAATCAATCAAAACAGTGTCTTCACCCCAATATCTACTGGAATTTATAATTGAATGATATCTTCACCGTCCAAAACATAACCCATTTCTTATTTGAAGAATTAAAATGAGTATACGTAAAGCGCACAAATGTTAGTACACCGCTATGAATCCGCTTCGACAAAAACTAACAAGCTGACCCGAAATGAAACCACAGCAACCTGAAAGCGGCAATCCGATGGTCTGGCGAGAGAAGATGCATCGCCCGCTTTGTAATTAGATAAAAACAAAAATTACTCGACGGCAAGCTTCGCTAGTTTTCTATTTTCCAACTCCGTTAACGGAAAGACAATCTCACGAGATTCAAATGCGACCCAATTCGTTGAGCCATGCTCACGTAGAAAGACGTTTCATCTCGATTACGTTAATGATACTTCGAAACTCTTTCACGAGGACTGACGGCTATTCGAAAGGTGTTCCACTGAGGACAAAATTACAACATCGCAGAGTTTACTTCCATCGCCCCATCTACGCTTAATAACTCCACTAGAGCATCAGATAACGACAACCTTATGCGTGTCATGGTAGTTAAAAAGTATTCGTTACTCTATATGAGTTTCGTAGCTAAGTTTTTGGAGTGATACAGCTAAATTTTGGAATGGATATGGGCAGGTCATGTTGAAAGAAGATGGAACTGCAATGATGTTGCTAGTTTCGAGCTTAATACCAGACGTGAAGAGGGCAAGGAGAGGGTTAAAGGATAGATAAAACATTGACAAAATCATGTGCTTTAGAGGTAACTTAGACGTTCGGTATTAGGAAAGTTGGAGACTGCTTATGAAGGCCTGCATTCGCTGTCGATAATAATAGCTGATGATGATGATGACTCAGTTATTAAAATTTGATTCAATAATACTTGATTCTTTAATGATTAACAATCAATCGTAAATATACAATACAATTCCTTGGAAATATACTGTGTTTCTACGTTCCTCTATCCTTAGCAAACCTTGGAATATATGAGGCAAATGGATAGATAGATTTTAAGCCAAATACACTCCGAAATGTTGTGCTATCTATGGAAACAGTAGAAATAACAATAATCTTAGCTGCCATACGGTTGTAAATTTTACATTAAGTTGCGTGTGTTTTTTCAATGAATATGGTGTTATTTCTTAATCAATTCTAGAATATTTATGTAGAATATACTAAGAATACGTTAATCCACGAAAGAATTAGACGAGATTGTGCTTCCTCTCTGAAATTTAAAAATACGTTATTCAATCAATTGGTTTTATTTACTACCTTGATGGAGAAAGAATATGTAATTGCTCGAATCCTAAAGTATACGAATCTTATTGTGTAATTATTTCTTAAAACGTAACGGTATTGAATTTTCGGTATTGGGTTATGCATACGAAACACCCACAAATATAAAGATATATTATATGACATATTCTCTTTGAATAGAAAATAAACAACGTTGACAATAAAGCCTGATTTGAACTGTTATTTACTGAATTGAGAGTCACTAAACTAATCATACCTGCCGACAAAAATATTGATATTTAATATTATGGTTCTATTTTCCTTGGAAGAGTCTTTTAAATTTCTTGTATCTCCTCTTAAACATGCAGTGAACACACTTGAAAAATTGACCCATCCATCCTCGATATACCACGTAAACTCTTCTTTGAGGTGAGTCATAGTATAAAATAACATATAACCTTACATCACCTATCCATCCCTTAAGTATCACCTCTACGTAATTCAATTCTTCGTCGGATAAAGAACACGACCCGAAATTATCGATTTATAGCAAGCTTTGTCCCTATAAGCACTCTTCACCGTCCTTCTCTTCTTTGTTTAAATATTCCGAGCTGTCGAATTGATCGGAAAGCATCCTTGTGTAATCCGATCTTCTGGGGCAAATTTCGCACGAGGGATTTCACGTAGAAGCGGCAGCCTTATTGTCGAACGTCCGCTTACGAGTTTAGTTGGACCATCCAGAGTTCATAATGGTCCCTCAACGTCGGAGATCCGGCGAGATTAGTTACACCTTTAGACCCTCCGAGATACTTCTTATCAAATCAACCGTTTTATTCGATATAGAAACAGATCACGCAGCTCAGTATGTTTTGGAAGATTACTTCTCTTTGATGGAATCTAATACACTGTTAGTGTTTCACGGGTATAGTGCGTGAATTAACTTAACAAGTGACTTGAATACAAGGTTTAACAATAGGGTAAAATAGCGATATGATTAAGACTCGAACCCAGGTCCCCCCACTCACAATTACGCTGCCATGTTACGTCAATTCCATTGTCAATTAGGGTCAATAATACAGCGTTACTATGGTGACTAAATGGGTCCTGGGTTCGAGTGCCGGTAATGTCGTTATTTTTCACTACAGTTCAAATCCGTTGTAAGGTTGATTAGACTTAAGTTATAATAATTGTATTAACGAAAGAATATTGATTAAATATTTAAACTAATTTCTCGCATACAGGAAAGAATGAGAAAACAATTCTATTATTCAATTCCTATAAACATTTTAAAAGATTGAATTAAAAATCCCAAAAGCTTCGTCAAAAACATTATCGAACTTTCTGACTTCCCTAAATGTTTAATTAATTTTTTTCAAGCACAATTTCTTATGGAATCTATTCGTTTTAGTTATTGGATGATAATCTATCTTCCCATTGATAACACGAGGGAAAAATACACTTAGCTCCGGACTAAAGGAATTTCAACATGAATTACTGATCCAATAAGAGTCGACTGTTTGAAAATAAATTATCATAGAGCACCATACTCTATAGATTACTCTGGATAGATTCTGTAGAATCCTCCCGATTCCTTTCACGGTTCAAAGTCGATCATTCATCCTTCGCATTGGCCACCCTTCGGATGCACGCATGATCCTCTTTAATCTGTCCATTTCTATTCACCGCATACTTTCATCTCCTATTTATCATCCATATCCGAATCTCATCGAACACATCACTTCCTTTTTTTGAACTAAAGGAGAAACAGCGACTCTGGTTAAAGTTAGTTTCAACTATGACGTTTTGTTGGGACTAAAGACAAGAATATGCATCTTTGTAGCTATGTGTTTTTCTATCTATAAGTTCTGATTATACAACTCTTGAGTGTGGATAATTTTAGAAATGAAATGGAAAATATTAAATAGACTTGGAGTCTAATTCCAGATTCCAGAAATGATACACTTAGTTTAGGCTCTGAGATGTCCTTCCACTAAGTTACGCCTCAATATACACGTATAGTTTATAAATAATAGCTTTTATAAATAAACTTGGTTACTTTTATAATACTATAGGTGTTTAAGGGTATGAAGTATTAAAAGAACCGATACATAAAATTGAATTAATGGTAAAAGATTTTATTAACGAATTTTAAAATGAGAGTAGGGAACAAAGAAAGAATACCGTCTATTAATTGGGAATGCGATAAGTTTCCTAAATTGATACTAATAAAGGCTTTAAAAAAGAAATTTACTTTACTTACTTTCTATTATTAGTATCCTTTTGTACCTTCCAAAAAAATTTATCTACTTTAAATTGTTTTAATACGTATAAACATATCTAAAGTTAAAGAAGAAAAAGAGCGAAAAATAAAGATATGACTGGGACTCGAACCCAGGTCTTCAGGTATCTATTGTCTATTATTTTTATATATCTACGAGTATTTTTCACTTTCGTAAGTTACGGTAGAGTAAGTATGAGCTTGCCACTAGGCTTACAAGTTACTCGTATCTTTAAACAAATTTTCGTAACAATAGTTATTCATTCGTATCATTATGCCTCATCTATGCGGATTAAGACGTTTCAAGGTACGTAACCCTGACATAGCAACACATATTGCTACTTTATATCGGGAAAAAACAGCGCCTCTTTGGAAATTGGGTTGAATTTAAAGGAAGAGATAAGGAAATCAAGTTCTCAATTTCAATTATGCCAAGCAATTTGGCGGATACGCGCTTCGTTGGGTTGAATGGTTCGCACAATAGAGTTTCGCGCATTCATTCCTTCATTTCTTTATTTTTCAATCTCACCTTTCCATTGTCTCCGAATGGGAATCCCACAAAATTCACCATTCATCGATTGCGCTCCACGCATAGGAGAACAAACGAATACCGAATTCAATTAAAGAGAGTCTTTCCATACGAAACCTCATTTCTTTCCATTTTTTCCATATTCTGTTTCCGGATGTTTTCCGGAGGAAAGATACGAAATAATAATTCCGTACGTAATTTCACTTACGTAATTCGAAACGTAATTTCACCTTTTAATGAGGACGATGAATACAACTACTATACATGATTGCAAACTACGTGTATATTACTTTAAATAATATCGAAATATAACACGTGAATTTTTAGGGAGCAAAATCGTAACCCATTTATAATATTAACAATGATATTGTTATTGGTACAAAATATCGTCGCAGTTTGACATTTTATCAGGTGGCGACGTTCTTATATAATACATTACACAATATAATTAACAACGTATAAATACATATATATATATATATTGCATTAAATTACATATAAAACAACATATAATTTGTTAAAATACTCAAATAAAAAACCATATATTCTATATTAACCAAATCGTTGATAACTTATATCACGTATGATCTTTTGTATGATGTAAATAAGACAATAAAAGTAATAATGCTTTTATAAAAGTTCGAATCGGAAGACCGGGGTTCGAGTCCCGGAACATTCAGATTCTTTACGTATTTTTCTTTGCAGGGATTAACGACTTTAGTGGCTTGATTTTATCTCGATATTAATTTGTAATTATTATAGATATTATTAATAATTAATTTATTAATCTTTGCGATATTAATATCTCTTGCGTGCCGATGTTTTAAATGCAAAGGAATGATTGAGAATTAAGTAATTATTGAATCCTAATTCATTATGATATGCGTAAAAATTCACTACGAAAAAAGTGAAATTTCCACCTTTAATTTCGCATAACGGAGGTGTTTTGTTTTTTCGCTGTTTTTCGGGAACAAATCTCTCAGACCGCAACACTGCACCTACTCCATTTCAAACGACAATATCTCTAATATTCCCACGTACCGCGTATGGGATTGTATACTCATCCGTAGGTCGCATCCAGATACCGTGGAATATATATCCACCGTGCAAAATTTCGAATGCATTAAAACGGAAATTCCAATGTCCCTCTCCGTAGCACAGTTTTAGTGGGAATTTGAATTTTCGGCTCGAAATGAGCTTTCGTAGGACTCTATCCAGTCTCGTATTTATACAGATAGTATGAATAGAAATAAAAGCGTCTATGTATTAATTGATAATATGATATGTTCTCACTTTTTATATACTCGTCAGATATATTTACTATAAGTAAAATTACTCATAAGCAAGACACTGATTGGAGCTAAAAATTCTACCTAATTCTATTAACACGTATGGTTTGTCTCAATGGTGAGCTCAATCAATTTTTCTCGATATACATGTGAAAAGAGTCTAAAATCATAAAATTAACCGAAAATAAGTTATAATGAGTATTGAAGGCACTATATAGTCTTTTATTTTCTAAAATATTCCAAGATTTGGTGGGAAAATTCTATCTCGAGCAACAATAAACTCAATCGAAAAAATTCATGTAAAAATGCGTTTAATACTCCAACTTGCTTATAAACGTTAATTGGAGGTTTTTAAAAGTTAAGAAAGAATCATAAATTATATAATCATAAATTATATATGTCACAATCACAAATATAAATTATACATTGAATATATTACACGAATATCTAGAAGAATATATCATTAATACTAATAACAATGAAGACAAAAGAGTACGATAAAGAAACGTAATACGTATGAGGTACTTCCAATGACCGAAGCAATAGATATGCCAATGTAATCATATAAAATACAACAAATGTTATAAGGATAGGATCGATTTTAATTCTTTGCACGTTAAAGCGTGTGCTTTTTCACAATGTTAAACATTCTCTCTTGTTTTGAGAGACCTGGGTTCGAGTCCCAGTCATGTCGCTATTTTTCAGTTCTGTTTAACATTAAAATGAAGTTATAAATCCTCATTTCTATCCAGGATATTTTTTAGTATTATTTATAAGTTTCTTATTGATTTCTTACGGGATCTGTACTTATTATTCCGACTTTAATTATATATATATATATATATATATATATATAAATATAATAAGGAATGAAGTTAATATCCTTTTATGTGCAACGAAATCGATGTTAAAGGACAACGTAAAGAGTAAATTTCAAAAATACGATGAGCGCAAGTGATGAATTTCTGAGATGATAACAACAAGCGTCTGGAATTTGCCTTCCATTTGAAGAAACGGAAATGGGAATTCTGGGGAATGAAAATGTAGGTGGAAATGAGCAGGGTTTATGAAAACGCTCTTGAAAGACGTATATTTATTCGAAAAAATGAGGCCTTAAGAGAAAATAAGGAAGGAACAGCTGTGGAATGGAAAGAGAAGACTGCAAAGATGTTATTTGATTTTTTTTCCCTTCTTCGGGACTTCCTGAAAGACTAACGCTGCTATTGGTTCTTTTTTAAGAAGCGCAAACAATCTGAGAATCATACACTGTACTAAAGAAAATAGAGGATATACGTAAATATATATATATATATATATATATATATATATATATATATATATATATATATATATATATTACGTAAATATATATTACGTTATATTAAATGTATATTACGTTTCTAGAAATCATCCTTATGTGTTCTAACAAAGTATATCCATTATATTATTTCTTTCTGTAAAATGCTGAGCACTTAGCGTGTATAATTCAACAGATAATAATATAACTGAAACTAATAAAAAAGGCTATTGTGAACTGCAGTTCAAGATACGATATAATATGACGTAGCACCAATGGATAAATGTTCATAGTACACTTGATTAGATCCAACAGTACAAGAACCCATTCCAAGTGAAAAAAGTAACCAAGTAGACGAAGGCAGGTAGAAAGTTCCTCCAAGGAGAAAATTTCATTGGTTATTCATTGGGATGTGAAGTGTATTGAAAATGTACATAATATGATCATTTCAAGGTGATTTAAATAAGTAAATATTAGAGAAAAATTAATACAAGCATATAAACAATATTATATATTTTGAATATAATGATTTACGTACAGTAAATATTATAATATTATAAATTGTATATGTAAATACTTTTTACTTCTCTAGTTTTATTTCATCGGACAATTAATTTTAGATAATTTTCGGAACAGAATTTGAAGTAAGTTTTGGCCACATATACATTAACCTCTATGTCACTGCGTCAAAGACAAGTTGTGTTATTTTTTATTCTTGCTAATAAAATTAGAATTGTTCGTAATGGAAGTAAAACAAAAAAAAACCTCAAAGATAACAAACGGTGTATAATTTAAAAAGGCGAAGTTTTCACTAATAAATCTTAAGTGACCAAAAATAAGACCTGTTCGTTTCATAAGGACTCGATGAATACCACAGAGCATGTTTTCCATTATAATATTCAACACAACCTTTGAATCCAAGCTGTATAAGCCCACGATACCACGCGTTCGCTCATTTTGGAACTTCGACATCGGTCGCTCGGGTCGATTTAAAAAAAAAAACGATCGATTTAATCGTTAGAGATTACGATTACGATAATCCTCAGTACCCGCATGCATCCGAATTGCAATCCGTCACCAACGATTAGAATGTCATTACTCGTCGTGTCCTCAAAATTCGATCAAATATACTGAAATGAGCCGCGATCTATAGCCCGCTTATGCATTGGAGTTCCAATCGGAATAATGCGTTGAAATGACGTCTTTATACACGTACTGCAATGTGAACTGGAATTATATGATAGCATTATATAGCATAATAATATCTAAGACTGTAATAGTAATATAGTCCAATAACGTAGTGGAACTATTGAATAGAGTAATACAAAAGATTAATATAGGATTGCAATATAGAATAGATAACAAATTGTGTAATATAGAATCGTAATGTAGACCAGTAAGATAGGGTAGCAATAACAGTAATAGAGTAGCAATGTAGGATAATAAAGTATTTTAATATAGTGTAAACACCGAATAATATAAGATTCTTTATGATAATATAATCAATTTTAACGAAACATCAACGTCTTTAATTGATTGGACGAGAAATTGTCATCCTAAATATCGTGCAATATATATTATAAGTTACTATATTTTACGTAGCTAATATATCTTACCGAGATATATATCACGATATATATACAGATGTATATTACACAGATATAAATATTACGATATATATTATAGAAATATGATATGTACATAATTAGGGTGGAATCTACCAAAAAGTATAATACATATCAAAGTAAAATAGAGTGAAAACATCGAGTGCTCATTATGAAGAATATACTTGTAAGAGACGTAAAAATATTCTTCATAGAAAAAAAAAATGCTCCACATCTTAAGAGCTGACTCTGCTGTATGAGGGCTCTTACGTCAGACACCACGTCATCGCGTATTCCAATCAAAACTCTAATGCTCGAATACGGAGACGACCCAAACCAAAGTAAAAAGGCGTCGAGTCGTCATGGAAGCCGATTCGCGAAGGATGCTTCCTTTTTATTTGGGAATCGAGAGGCGCTGACGTAGGACGGATGGATGGACGCGCATGAATAACGCTGTTCCTTTATTAGTTTCCCGCGCAGTTCACTCGATAAGCGGAAAATGTCCTGATTTCGTCCGTCGTCCTTACGATACATCGATGTACTTTTGGCGGGATTCGATTCTATCGAAGTTGACGATTTTGTTTTGTTTCTGAATATAATATATCTTTATCGAGAGCGAGTTATTATCACAAAGACGGACATTTTCGGATATTACAAAGGCGTCGGAATAAATTTATTGATTTTTAATCCGCAAATTGGAGCTTTTCCAATTGGAAATTATTAAATAGATTGAGATGAATAAAAGAAGAGTAATATAAGAGAAAACTTCAAGGATTCGTCAATGGAAGTAAATTAAATTTCATGAATATATAATAAACGATACTTACGTAATAGACGGAAAGTTATTTCTAGTCTCCCGCGCCAGATATCATTTAACATATAAATTAAGTAGTTTTAAAGGGACATATAGGATAATATAGAAGATTAATATAGAATAGATAACAAATTTTGTAATATAAAATAGTAATGTAGACCAGTAAGTTAAAGTAGCAACAATAGTAATAGAGTAGTAATGTATAATATTGTATGATAATAAAGTTTTCAATATAGTGTAAACATCGAATAATATAATATCATTTATGATAATAAAATCAATTTTAACTAAAATTTTCATCCTAAACATCGTATAATATATAAATACTGTATTATATACATTGCATATTGACATTTTTATATAATAATATTTACTTTGGTACCTAACTACTCTAAGAACTTTAATACGTACAATGATATTCACTTTGATATTCCAATATTCTAAGAACCCTATAAAATTGAAACTTTGGCTTAAAATGTAATTTTAACATACAATTTTTGAGGAACAAAGAGTTGTGGAATAATCTTTTCTGGGAATAGTAATGAAGGAAAAAAGAGGATACAGCTACTTAAGAATGACAATAGGCGAGATAGAATTTATTAAGAAGATAAGGACAATGACGAAGATGCTAATACGAGAATGAATGCATTCGTATTTTCAACAACGAAGTGAATTTTTGTTGAATTACCAGATGAATAAAATATAAAATAATTAGAGTGTTTTATTAGAAAATTATTTAACTATGAGCATATTGATTTTTTTCGACAAACAACGAAATTATAAGCATATTACTGCAATAAATTTCACTGTAAGTACATGTATATTACCGCAATACATTTCACACTATAATTATTAAATAGTAACAGTGACATTACTGTAAGTATTAAAGAATTGCAGTGTTTAATATTTCAAACTAATTATCATTTAATGGTTAAAATAACACGTTCCCATAAAACCGAGCCGAAGAAATTTGACGAGTGACTGACGAAAAATTGATCTTCAAAAATTGAGAAGAGGAGAGACAACTTCTCAAAATCTTAGGCGATTAACTTTTCATGTCGCAAACTTTTGATGGGAAATGAATATTAATGAAATAAAAGGTCTTCTCCTTCCTTGAAATGAAATTTGCATGGAAATATAGAGAAAGGTGGACTGAAGACTATAGTTCGGAAATTCATTTCTTAATTACAGGTCGACGATATAAGTAGGGTCATCGGTTGACCTTTGTTTTTAACTTGTATATATATAAATGAATATTTATAGTTTAGCTGTCATTTTTTCAAAAGAAAATGATCATTTTAACTTTCGTTTTTCGTTATAAAATTAATTAAGCAATATATAATTTTGCGCTTTTATGTTTCAATCCAATCAAATTCAATTTTATGTACATTTTAATTAAAAATAATCGAGAAAACTTTTCCTTACTTTCCACACTTCCGAATATGATTGATAGCTTTATTAAAAGTTTACATTATCATCATAGTTATTTAGTTTCTTCGACCATTAAAAAACCCTGCAAACACTGTTCATTTGAACAAATTTTAGTTACATCACCTCATAATCGTATTCTATTATAATCGAATGAAGGTCGTTTGCTATAAATATCAATCAAAACAAGTAGGATATATCAGCTTAAATAATAATGTTCCCCTCAAAGGATAATAATACGATAGGGGTAGGTAAATAACAATACTCCTTAGATACGTGTAACAATCGATTCGGGTGTGTAACAGCCTCGAGTTACGTACGCGATCATTATTATCCAAATTTTCGGCTAGGTATCGCAATCTTACGGCATATTAAAGCCTTTGTTTGTGCAGATATGATACTTCTTTGCTCTACTTGCATCCATTTAAAATCTCGGCGTAAATTAAGCCCAGAAAACGAATTCGCCGTTGGATTCATTAGCGGAAAAGGTCTGTGCATCTTTGAAATGTGTTCCCTCCTTGTTCAACGCAGTCCTTAAAAAGGAGGAGAATTCGAGATACCCCAATGCCTCCGGGATGCGACTCCGGAAAAATGCAAATTTCTCGGGAGCTATTTTTCCTCTCTCGTTTTCAGTAACTAGTATCCGTGACAACAGTTTTGTTTTTCGAAAATTGTGATCAAACTTTGCGTATATAAACTCGGAGGATATTTGCACGTAGATTATATTTTACGTAACTGTTCCGTTAGATATTACATGGCGTTGTTTAGTTGTTTATATCCGCGATCGGTTATTTATTTGAGATCAACGTTTATGATGTTTATGGTGTAACTCGTTAATCTTTTGCATCACTACGTAGTTCGTAATTACATGCATTTAGTCTTCCGCGTAATTGAATGTTAAATTACCCGAAGCCCGCGTATTGACGCTATACCAAAAGCTATTGGTGCTAAAAATTCAACCAGTAACCCGTTTCGACACCGAAGCAGCGTAATGGACCCCGGAGTTGTTCAAAGAAACATCGCCCAACCTAACGAAGGTTCACGAAGTCGCCATCCGTGTCCTTTAACAATTACCACTGCCTAGCGTTCACCCTATTTTCCAGCAGACGGGAAAGACGCCATCGATCCGGGGCACAATGCTGCAAATGGACGCTGCTCTCGAACCCGTAATACTACTATAGAGTTGGAGTCCTTAAAAGGACTCTAAATCTCCTCAGGCAAACGAGAGAGGGCGTCGTTGACATGGTAGCGGAACCCGCAGACGATAGCAACTTGCGCCCGCAGTGATTTGGGATACTTGTCCTGATGCGAGGCAGAATGAGGTAACCCTTACCGTTCTGCCCTTCGCCGGATAAAGGTACCGATGCATGCCTAACACTCGAGTTTCCTTTCGATATAATTCCCTCGTCGTCTTTTTTCGGGAATACGACTTACGCTTGTTGATCTGGAGACAAAGTTCGGTCAACTATGTTGCTGTTTTATTCTGACCAGAAGTAATCATTTCCTCATCTTATTTCTCTAAATACATTTATTCATTCCATTTTTTCTCGCGTGATATCTCCAGAAAAGTTACCAGATGTACGTACAAGTCCTTTGAGTGAGCGTAGATGGTAGTTAATCTTCTACCCCCGTAATATCTGATCGAACTTCTAACTACCACTCATCTCCTTTCCATAATTCTTCATTAACTATTAAAAAGGCTTAATCTGTATTCACTATTCTCTAATCCCCTATAAAATCACAGCGTCTTCTGAATGTATACAGACTTTGATACGTTTACCAAGGTCGTTGATGCAAACACGAATAGCAGCGGGCCTATTATACTACCCTGCGGTACACCCGAAGTCAACTGAACCAGGTTAGAAAAGACGCCGTCAAGTACTATTCGCTGTTACTCCCCTCGAGCTTACAGACCCGAAAGAGGGTCGACTTCTGTGAGTCACCCGTAAGGCGTTCCAAGGTAGACCGATAAGACCTCGTTCCTAATGGCTTTAGGGTTCTAGAAATACGTGAAAAGAAAGAAGATACATTGCTGGCGAACAATCTACCACCCGCTGCTGTTTATCCGCGATGTGTACGCTTATTTGAGTTTAAGTATAGCGGGAGGGGAAAATAAATAGGTGCTATGGGAAATGAGATTGAAAGTAAATATTATTAAAAAGAGAATATATTCAAATGAGCTTGTAAGCACATCAAATGGACTTGAAAACACTTAGTATCAAAATATGTGAGAATTAGGGAAGGTAGCAGTATGGAAGACTAATCAGAACAGCTGAAAACTATTTCGTTTAACGTGAAAAATTTAAAGAAGGGAAGAGTAAAACAAAACACGCTTTTAAACCTTTGAGAATAGCAATTTGGCCACACGCATTCACAAAATGTTATATCTGAAAAACTACCAGTTATAAACCATAAGAAAAATAAAATGATGGATAAAAATTTAGCCTTGGCTTGACTCACCATTACTCTTCAACAAATTCTGTTTCTCTCCTTACTCCATCCTCTTTGAGTGAACTGCTACACCCGGTAGTTATGGCAGCGGGACGGATTCCGCCGGACATCGATGGGTGGTTGTCCGAGAGTTAGACACTCGAGTAGTTGCTAATGATATTCAGGAGAACTCGTCCTTTCACCGAAGAGGGCAAGTGACGACTGAAAGTTAACTGCCGAATTTAACTCTCAAGTATTTGTTATTACCTACGAATCAAATGGATATCCTGAGATTTGATACCGTAATTTTACCACGCCGTTCAAACGCTTACAAAACAAAGTTGCACTTTTTAACATTCGAGTCAAGTTCCCAATATTTGCACCATATTAATAGAACGATCCATGGTCCATTCGAAGGAGGCTGTTACATAAACAACGACTAAGCCCTATTTTTATAAAAAGTACTAATCTATAAAATAGAAACAGTTATATTAGCTGATATATATTGCAGATAAGTTATACTTTTCTTATTAATGATTTAAATGATAATCGAAGAGTTGGAATGATTTGAAATTCATCCCTTAAAAGTGAATTAAATTTATCGAAAGACTGGATAGCGTTGATAGACATTTCTTCCAAAATTGACCGCTGATAAGAAAGGAAATTACGTCGTCTTTCTGGTTCGTTTTAAAAAAGATTTGGAATGCAAGAAATTCCATAAGGATTCATTTGGTTCTTCTCAAAGTTATCGTGCCCACACGAGTGATTTCTTAAAAAATGCTAAAAATGATATAAATGATATCTTATAAAATCTGCATGTAATATCAAATTCAACTAGTACGTGATATGGCTTCTTTAGAATATCTACAATGTATAATCTACTGAGGCGTATTTGCTTGGAAAGAACGAACTGCGGAAAAGAAGAAGTTTCATTTTTAATTTAATCTATGAATCAAAGATTCGACGTTTTAAAGAAATTAAAATGAGATTTTGATTCATCATTCGAATTTGTTACGTTGTAAATATCTACTAACCAGTTAATATTCCGTATAAAATAAAAATTGAAAGAAAACAGGAAAATGATCTATTGAAAAGTCATATTTTTATCTAGAAAGGTTTCTTTGTGCCTTCAGAAAATATAGTATCCTATGGCCAAGTAGAAGTGAAATTGGAAAATTTTATAACGTTGAATACATATCAATTTCTTATTACCTATGCACGTAAAATATCAGATCCGCAGGATATCTATTCACTTTTTACTTCACTGTTCATATTTTCCTGACAAAATTTCAATGTCCTATTTCTTTCAGTATTTAATTTATTTTATGTACTTTATTTACAATTTTATTTATATTCGCATGTCTTTTCATGGTCATTCGTCATGACTAAGCAACATTGAACCATACAATACATTTGTTCTGCCTTTGTTATTTCTTTGTTCGACATTTAATACTAATTAAGAAGGTGGTTACGAATATGAATATACGAACTACTTATATTTTAAATTGAAGAAACAATGGCGAATGTTAATACACAATGGTACTACACTTTACAGAAGCACTTATTCTAATTATATCCTCAATTCTAAACTGACGGAAACTAAACTAAATGCCTAAACACACACTCTGACAGCGCTGACGAAAGTAAGATAGAACGTCCCTTATTCTTTGCTTTTATAATACTCTGAGAAGAAGAAGCATTAGTGGGAATTAGGTAATTGAAGCTGAGAGGTCGTGATGACCAGAGGCCAGCGTTCCAAATCGATTGCCATTCTCTTGGGACTTGATCCCGTCCTCTAATCCACTAATGTCTCTTTCTTATCTTCCGAATGTTATATTTCTTTCTTCTCGTTCATTTGCTCCCTCTTCTCCTACCAGTCTTCAGGGATAATCTTCCTCCAAGTTCATCAAGGTGATAAGGTCGAATCCCTTAAAAAATGACCGCAGGACTTTATCTCTATCTACGAGCTTGACCTTAAAGCCACATCCATTTTGGGAAAGAGGACGTACGACTTAACCATTCATGGATTTCCGATTCATCCGAAATTAAATTAGATCCGATATCTCGAGGATAAAACCCGGGTAGAAAAATCATAGTGTCGAGTGGGACAAGTGTGGGTTGTCGTGCGGATTTATCGATTGTAAAATTCTCTCGCCTGAAGAATACCGGTGAGGGATTCTATCATAGATGAAGAACTTGCTTAAAATTCGCTGACGGAAGCTAACAGATAAATTATACGATGCTGAATTCATTTTAGAAAACACATCGTCGTTAAGGTAAACAAGCGAGTGTGAGGACTTTATCAGATATATATTTATATATTTTTAATTTTTAATACGTATAAAATATGATATACGTACTATATAGATTATGATAAACGAATTATATATATTATTACGTACATCAATACGTACGAAGCTCCTCTACGAATTTAAAGGTCCCGAACTTTTAGAAAACAAATCGTCGTTAAGGTAAACAAGCGAGTGTGAGGACATTATCACGTACGTATTTAATATTATATACGTCATTATAGATACGTCTTTAATAATTATATACTTAAATAACACGCATATACGTGTAAAATGATATACGCATTATATATTATTATATAAGTATTATATATTATTATATAAGTATTATATATTATTATATAAGTATTATATATTATTACATTCGTATTATATATAATACGCATATCATGTACGTATGAAGCTTCTCTACGAATTTAAAGGTCCGGAACTTTTAGAACACAAATCGTCGTTAAGGTAAACAAGCGAGACCGATATTTTAGAGAAACGACAGCCAAGGAAGTGATCGCCGAAACTGATTGTTATTTTGGGTCGTTCTTCCCGATAAGTTTCAGATAAGCGAGCAGGATGGATTAGGTTAGGTCTTAAGTGCTGACAAACCCACCACCATAAGCCACTGTTGGATTACGTGGTATATAAATCTAAACCCGAATCTGTCTCGTATTTATTACCGCGATTCTTTGATCGATTTTATTAACAACTGTGTGGATCGTGTCCACAAATATGGACGTTATTATCTTTAATTCTTTACGTAGTTTATCGATAGTGATAGAAAGTTTTAAGTAAAACGTACTAACTTGAAAAAGATATATATTTACATTCTACAATGCTAACTTTGAAAAATAAAAGCGGGAGAATATATATATTTGAAAGAGATAAAGCAGTATTAGAAAGTGTGCAACAGTAGTTATAATACGTAATAAATTGTAATTCCTCTAAAAATTACGTATTTAATAAATCAATTTTTATATATTCGATAATAATACTAAAATACATCGCAATTCTGTTCTTATTATTATTCGCAATTAATTCGCAGATAAAGAATTGCAACATAGATTCGCATTTGAGGCGATTTTAAAACCCCCCAAAAAAAAAACCTTAGGATTGAAATTGAATTAGATTTTAGAGATCCATAATTTCATACAGATTACCATCATCGTAAGGAAAGAAAAAAACGGCAAACGGACGATTTGGATAATGACGCAAAAAGCATTCGCTTGAATGATTTGAAATCCAAATTTATCGATTTCTGCAGCGGAAATTGCACTTCCAAATGCGCTCTTTTTATCTGAACCTTAATTATTTCGTACGAAGAGAGAAACTGCCTAAAAATAGCCCTGTTCATTCTTTAATAACAATCATAAATTCATTATCTAATAAATAAAACATTATTTATTTCTCTAACTTCTAATGGTATAATTAAGATCCGATTACAAAAGATGGTAACTGCTTATAACAGATATATCATTAGATCCTTCACTACCGTTGCTATGTTATTGTATAGCATAAATAACCTTTCATGCTCACTAAGATACAGTGTTTTACTACGTAAGTTAAATCGTAATTAATTAAGGAGTTTTCATATTCTGATGGAATGCCTTTGAAGCTTGCATGTCACATTTTGTTCGTGGCGGATTATCTTGTATTTACTGCTCATCACCGTGTTAACGATTATTTATGGAAGAAGTAATACCGAAATAAATAAATATATATATATATATATATATATATATATATATATATATATATATATATATATATATATATATATATATATATATATATTACAAGTGCACTATATCAATATCATTGAAACATTAATTAACACAAAATGTATGAGAATAAATTAAATCATGATAGAAAAGAAAAACTTCCTTAATCGTCAGGTTTTGACGAGTATTTAATTTCAAATAGCACTGGAATCGAACCAGGTTCTCCCAATTGCCAATCGGTTACCTCAGTTCAATCAATCCCGTTTATTCCTCTGTTTAAACTGTTCAATTGACTGGTAGAAGCTTTGTAGAGAAATTAAAACAGCTATTTAATATTTTAATCAACTTTAATTCGAGTTTCGAACGAAGTTACATTGATAGCGGTGGCAATAATCAGCAATTTTCCCCTTCAATTAGAACGTCTCCTTTATTGTCCAATCAATCGAACGCCCCAAAAATTATCATCATTCGTTTTTCAAATTACGGTGGGAATCAAATTAAAGCAAAAAAAGAGACATTTTTATGGCATGCCACTTGTTACGCTTGATTTAATCGTTATCTGATCGTTGATAACGAATTTTGACTCGATATCTTTTTTATTTTCACAGAAATATATTGAAGTAGATGATTGTGATTCTGAAAAAGGCATTTTAGTATCGTTTCAGAGTTAATTAATGAATTCTATTCAATATAGGAATTCTTCGCGGGATTGTAACACTTTGGATTAGAGGAAAATAAATTGCATGATTCATTTATTTCACAATAATCCTGAATCTGTTTTCACAAATTCAAAGATTTATTCAAAAAATATCAAATTATTAGTACAACAATCAATCACGCCATTATTACGTATTTTATGGGTGTGAAAAGTAAGTACTATATTGTATTTAGTGGCAGCTGCTCTTATTTTTAAAAATTCGATTTTAAAAAAACCTGTCTTTAAAGGATTAATAGTCTTCATCACTTTTGAAGATTATTATCAACTTCTTGGAGCAATATTTACGTTATAAGATTATTTGTTTTTTATTAGATTTGTATTATTTACGTAAGGGAAGTTACAATTCCAAATAACAGAGTTTCAATTCCATTCATAGATATTATAAATTGATAATTAATCAAAACGTTACCTTAGTAACGTCATGAACTAACCTTTGAATCTTTAAAATGGTTTATATTCAAATTTTTAAATATACTAGGCGCTCATAACATATTTGGAATCAATGTTTACTTTTAAAGTCTCTTAAATTACATTAATTCAATCAACCAGTTTAATCGCAATGTACGAGTATATTCATATTTTCGATAAATTCGTTTCGAAGCCAATTGATTTTAATCATTAAAATTTTTGAGCAGTTTCTCTTCAACACTCAATTCATTGACACTGACTGTCAGGTGTCACCAAGTGAATTAGTGTTAACCAAAGGATATGTACGACAAGTGATGACAGGTACGCATAACACTTGTCCTCGATATGAAGAGTACAAAATCGATGATGAAGTAATGGATTTTGATCATGTACGATAAGTATTTAACTCTTTACAACTGAAATTCTACTAATTAATAAACTATCATAAATTGTTCTATGTAAAAATAACCAGAGAAAAACGACATATTAGAATATATGGATATCTGCCAATAACCCATAATTATACAAATGAGTGAATTTATATGATAAAACAGTTTCACACAATCTGATAGATTGATTAATTTACGTATTGACTATCCTTAAAAAGTTAGGTGACAAAACAGTAAAAATCTATATCCAGCAAGTTTATATTTCTGTCAACAAATATAAAACAATCTAGTAGATAATTGATAACTATAAAAGATTATTCAGATCAATAGAAAACATTTTAAACAAGTTTCCAAGAAACTCAGCGATTATTGAAATCAATGTGAGAAGGCGTGACTTCGTGGAATGCAATAGTAATAAAAATAACTTAGTAAATTTCCACAGAAAACTTTTCTGTGGAAATTTACTAAGTTATTTTTATTATCAGCGATTATTCTTTCAAAATTTGAAAATAGAACGTTTATTTATAAATTATAATAATATGTAAACGATATATATATATATATATCTCGACGCAATTCAAAAGAATTATATTATATATAAATGGAATGTAGATTATATTTTCACTTGTTCTTCCTCTAATGTACGTAATAGCTCTACGGGAATGTAATTTGAATCTGCGTACTTGATCACTTAAATAGCCTAAATGCTATTCGAACGCCATCGGATGAGCGCGGTATTGACCCCATAGGAAGCAAACAGGATCTGCCTGTGGGAGGGTGCGGGCAGAAGCCGTGTCCGGTACCTCTAGGATTCGCACAAGACGTATGGATAGCGGACACCTTCAGTCCCTAGGATAAAGCAGGGAGTTGGAAATGTTAATAAGGTCACCCAACAATCGAACACCCTCTACTGTCCCCAATCAACAAATTATACGTACGTCATATTTCCAGGGTATTTTTTAATTGTTAATGGCCCACTAGGATACGTATTTTATATTTACGTCGTAGTGGTCATTGTTAAAGACTTAGTCTTTTAAAACTCCAACGGAATTCTAAATTACTATTGAAATTAATAAATTGAAAATTTAAATATGACGTTAATTATCTCAAAGGTTTGTAATTAAAAAATCCCACGTTATACGTGCAGAGGTGGAAAATAGTGACATGACTTGGACTCGAACCCAGGTCCTCCACTTTCAGGACAGGTACTTTACTAGGCAGGCAAGTCAATGGAATACAACTCCCATTACTCAATTCTATGGTTAAAATACTAAGACAAAATTATAAAATTTATCTCTAGAAGAATGAAAAGATATTTTCTTTTCTCATGAGGCTTCTATATAAAGTTGTTTCGACCGTTGGATATGGTTCTCGTTAAATAAACACGTTTCATACCTGTTGCAATGAAAATTCGTTGCTTAACCGGAAGATACCTTGCTATAAACACGAAGAATGCAGTGAAATATGGTAATCGATGTATCAATAATTAATTCCTATCAAAAAATTTCCCTAGAGAAACTTTCAAAATTTTAAAAAGCTAGACAGGTTTTGAGTTCACTATGCAGGAGTGACCCAAAATCTCTTCAACGTTAAAAAGGATGGAACATCTCCTTCCACCAGTTGAAACGTACGATGTGAATTTGAATGAATGATTTAACCGTTGGGAAGTTAATTAATCGATAGATTCAAATAGATGCCTTAAATAACCTTTTTATATGTATGCATGAACACCCTTTACGCGTTTAAATTAAAGGAAACAGAAGTTAAGAAAGATAAATTCAACCTTTGAATGATTATTGCTTTCTTTCGCTACGTAAATCAGGTTGTTACGTAATGATAATATCAACTTCTTATAGTAACATCTTACAATTACGTCAACGCAACAAAATTTGAACATGAGTACCACTGAAGAATTCCAAAAGATAAACTAATGATTTCAAGTCTTAATATTTGCTTATCCTTCGCTTAATCTGATTATTTTATTCGACTAAATTAGAGTCTTCTTGAAGTTAAAAAAAACCCTTATAACAGCAAACTCTTTACGACTTAAGAAAATGTATATTCTGAGCAATTGCGAGTTCAGCTCTTCAACTGTGAGTGTATTTTCTCTGAAAACAAAAGAAAATAAGCGTGTCTCATCGTCGTTCGGAATTAATGAGTTCCGGGAGTTACAAACTGCAGCAAATTCTTCTTCATTTGAGTTTAAAAAGTAGTAAGGAGGCTACGTTTTCTGAAACTACTCGGGATACATTTTCAAATTAAAATCGTTTACGATGTTCGAGTCTTAGTTTTTTTATATTTTATACCCTTAAACGTACTTTTATAATTTTCTTCGTTTGCTTTTACGAAGAATTGAAATTTCGATTGTTGCATAAATTATACGAATTAGAAAGCGTTGTTCAAAACATGCATTGTTACGTCATGTTGGAAAAAACGGTTGGTAACACAACTGAAAACATTCGTTGTTAATAATGATTTTTTCGACTGATCCAAGATAAGTATAAATCTATTTACTAGTGTAGAATTTTGTGAATCTATTACACGCTTGATTTTTAAATACATTGAAAATACTTTACGAATAAAATCAGTTTATTAACAATTCTGTAGAATCCCATAGCAGGAACTATTCTGAAAAACAATGATATAAATTTTCGTACATTTGCATACGATCTTCCAAGAATTAACGCATTCTCATATTGAGTTCATGCTTAAACACTATACAAGTTCTACTATAAAAGAATTAGCACTATTATTCATAAATTTGGATATATTTATCAATAGGAAAATATCACGATATTGTAATTCAAACGATATTGTACTTTGAATCATCACCACAAGTAAACTAAAGTTTTGAAGACTCGTAGCAAAATTCGGAATAACTTTTCGGAAGCTTTATAAAAGCAACGGATCGCTGTTCCTATAAGGACGCAGATTTTATGCTTTAAAAGCCCAAATGCATAGGAAATCCCATGCATTTTACGCTGTAAGCCTACAAATGCATAGGAAATCCCACGTACGTCTATGTTTCACGCGTAGAAGTTTCGCAGAAAACAGTCTTGGGCAAACAGAAAACTCGAAAGGTTTTTTCTAATCGGCATTATCTGAATTTATGTCCTTTGCTGATAAAAAAGGGTGATAATTCATGTCGATAGAATCGGTTGTGAATCATGTTAAATGCCCGAATTAAGCGACTCAGCGGTTCTGGAGACAAATTTTTTTTACGCTTCCTACTGGAATCGATTGGGAAATCTCAACTCACGTTAACCCAAATTTGAATCTGAAAATTCTCATCGCGCTATCTCTGGAACCGCATCTCGGTACATGTTTGCGATGTGTACATAAGACGTATACGTATTATAACGTCGTATACTTTGAATTTACGTAATTTCTTTGTGAATACGTAATGAAATGTAGAAGAGAGTGAGGTATGAGTTTGGTGAGTAATAGATTTTATCCTGGGACTTAGACGATAGGTCTGATTGCTGTTTAGGATATAAGGAAGGTTTTTAAATTTAACTCCTTTTGAACTGATTCATATCATGACGAGTTTAATGTTACTAAATTGTAATTATGAACCTATAAATAGCTAATTTCACGATGTTTAACCAAAGGTATATTGGAATTTAATAAATCATGACGCGAAAAAATTATGCAATAAAAAGAAAAACAGTATTAAAAATAGAAGTACGTAATATTACGTAACTTAACGCTCCTACGGTTCAAAATATTTCGTTTTATGAAAAATGGACGAGGAAATTGATAACAGCGAGAGGCTGTACGTGAACAAAACCTGAGCATGGTTCTGTATATACTTAGATCGGGCAAATGGAACGTAAAAGTATATAATAAAATTAATGACACTAAAATTATTATGATGAAACGTCTCGTAAATACCTATCTCTTATAAAATTCATAAACTCTCTTTTAAAAACGGTTTATCCTATAGTTATTTTACGTATCTTACTTCATAAAATAGATATAAAACTGTGACTGAGAGAATTTTAAAATTCTGAAATGCCCTGTAACATCGAGTGATGTTATTTCGTTGATTCTGTAGAAATTAAACAGCAAATAAAATCAGTTATCAATCAACTTCACATTCGTTAATTTGTTGACTTAATGAAAAAACGTAAGCATTCAAAAACTGTTTTGCTGATCGACATTAATTTGGTAATAAAACTGTTAAGTGTACGAACCTTAAACAATGAAATACTATTCAGTATTGCACACTCTAAATAGACTGAATGGCCTCAACTGGGAACAAAAATTGCATCAAAGCGATTTAATTTCTCGAAAGTGTGTATAAACGTTATTCCATTCCTCATAAAGTCAATTCAAAAACAGCGGTAGAACGAGCCCATTTTGTTAATATAAAAGTGGTCGATCTTTGGATATATCACGTAATAAGATATGAAACTCAAAGTTGTGTTTAAATAGTGAATTGCTATTTTATTCTATTCGTCTCTTCTGATGCTGAAAATTATGATAAATATGTATAATAAGGATCAATATATTATATAGTTGTATAATTTGTCGTATTTTTCCAACCAACGATGGTTTTAGATCTTTTCTAATTTGTGTTTACAACCAGATTCATGAGCAGCGTTAGTAATCCATGTCCAAAATAGATACCATGAGAATGCAGTAATGCATCATTATCAATCATCTTTGGAGAGACGAGATGATAAGGCCAAGTTTGCGGAAGATGCTACGTCTAAATTATGTTTCAAAATAAGGTCATCCACGGACCATGCGTCATTTTGAAAAATTTTCCTGATTTTTTCATAAGCGACGATTTATAGATCGATATAAAGAATTTATTGCTTATATTTATCACTCATTTAGCGCTGATATCTTCGATTAAGTACAAAGACGTATTATGAGTTTCCCATATTAAGGATGAATTATTTTCTATCGTTAAAATTATTTATTTGATGCGAATGAAGTTAAGAATTATTTCGGTGAGGATTAGCTTGGAACAACTCTTACTCGAATCAATAGAATATACTTTAGTTTATCAATAATGATAGAATATTTGAGGTAAAAAAATAAACTATTACGTGTTAGGAACCGTTCATTCGATCCAAAACATAAAATTCTAATCAAAGGCATATATTTCTTTTGTATTTTATTTATTATTTCCGTCATTTAATCAACTAAACTTATAAATTAATGACACATATGAGCAATACTAACATTTGAATGAATAACTAGTGTAAATGAACTTCGGTTGAAAGTAATTAACAAGTCAAACCCGGTTCAACTGGTCGTAAATTAATGAACTGAAGTACCTAAGATTGACAAGAGTCTTGACAGTTAAGAGCTTCAACCACTATCACTTGTAAAGTGGATGAATATGAAGAAGGATCTTTCACTGTCCTTCAAAATGATTTCACTTTCACCGAAGAAAATTGTGATCTTATACCACCAGCGAAGACGTTTCGACTGTGCGGGCAGCGTATCTGCTAGGATATTCCTTACTTCAAGATACCAGTCAGTGGAGAAACCTCATATTCGTGAAGAAATGTTTCCAACCATTTAGTTTTATAGTCTACATTCTCTCTTCCTCTTTGTACCAATAACGAGCAAGATGCAACAGAATTGAAAAATAAAGAAATGACTGGGACTCGAACCCCGGACTTCCACTTATCTGCAAGTATTCGTTATTCGGTGTGAACTCATCATGAATTAATTAATTCACCTTTACTTGATCCTGGGATATCTTGGTTATTTGTTGTATCGATTCAACTGAAATTGTACTTTATTTTTACAACATCAACTTGGGCAATCTTATATTCATCTATTTCTAACCATAGTTTTATTATTCATGTCTATTATATTTATTTATAAATGGCGAATTACGAACTAGCTATATTACATTCAAAATTATCGATACGAAGTTCGATCACAACATCTTCAGAAAATTGCTTTTTCCTGTCCTTTTGCAATTGGTGAGTGAGAAAAATCAAAATTTTCTTTTTCTTACCCTTGACTCAATTGGTCCTTCGTCAAATTGTCAACCTTCATCATCATGTCAGTTGTTCTTCTTCTCAGGAACCCCAGTGACATATGTCTTCCTTGGAGTTACACACTCTCAACTACCGGTCAGCATGTTGTGTCCTTTTACGGTTACATTGGATTCTTGAGAAATCACATTGTTAAGTTTTACTCGTCCTACTTCAACAATACACAATGTATACGTATAATTGTTGTGTAATTTGATGCATTATAAGCGCATTACTTTTATCTTTCTCTACATATGTAACAATGAATATTTAACTAAATGAATACGAAATTATATTTTATTACCTACGTCACGAGTTATTTATAATTTACATATGTGAAAAATAGTCGTGAGCATTTTCTATTCTATTGTAACTTTCATCGATCGACTGTATCAAATTCAAAAAGTAGCAAATAAAATGAACTAATATATCTACAATATGAAATTCATCCAGTGCATAGTGTGTCGTATAGATCCACAGAGTATTACATGTATTCAAAATAAACAGTTGAGTGCGTGGAGATATTTATTTCCGAAATTTAATTTTAAAACAAATAAATATGATTGAGTTGTGGATACATCGTTGTCTCATTATATATCATTGATTTTGGAAACGTCAGTTTTTCGAAAAATTGTTCACCGAATTTTAATGAAATTCAAAAAGGTAACCTTCCACTCCCCAATTTCATGTATCGCCTTTACATACATTATTTTTTTATATTTTAAATGGAAACATTTTCCTTGAAAATAGTTTCATTGATTGACAATACAAAGACTGAGAATTCCTATAATTAATATCATAATTGAAAATAACTCAGCATTATGATTTCGTACAACTTGAACGGAAACTTTAAAGATACGTGAAAAATAGAAGCATATCTTAGACTCGAACCCAGGTCCCTCACAGTATACCCGAATGTAAAATGAGAGTCCTGGGTTCGATTCCCAGGAATTTTGATTTTTTTCATCATGAAGATATCATTTTATATCGAAATTTTATCAAACGATGATTTTTAACATAAATTCATACATTTCTGAACATACATAATACTCTAGCGTAAATATAAAACGATAAAATGTCTCTGAAATCCTTATCTGTATAGATGGCGTAGCAATTATCGCGTCCCGACGAAATACGTGCGTTCCGAGTCCAATACTCTTCCATAAATTGTAGTTTCCGTTCCTCTATGGCTTTCTATATTATTTCATTCCGTTAGCCCACACAGCATCCGAAGTGGAACATCAACCAGAGAGAAATAGCGAGCTTTTACGTATTTTTTCGAAGCGGAGGTCGTGAATCATGGTTCTCATAATGGGGTCCTACGAAGAGACCGTAATTCACATTCGTCCACTCAATTTCTTTCACTTTCAGGGCTTTTATGTTTCATTCCTTTCAGGACTTGGCTATTTCCTAGCGTTTTAGAATAATCCACATTCTCGTGCTCTAATCTATGGGAGTTAGCGTGCGATAAACAATCCGTTACGATAATGAAGATGCGTTGGAAGATTACGGAGGTTAATTCGAGAGAAATGCGCGTGATAATGGAAATGAGTTTTCTAAAACGTAGCGATAACAATGGATTAACAATGAGATAAATATCGTATGGAATACATTGTTACGTATTATTACGTTTCGTATTATTACGTTTCGTATTATTATGTCAGTAATTATTACGTTGCATATCATTACATTAAATATGATTAAGTTACGTATTATTACATTAATTATTACAATGATACGTATTATTCAATGATGTATTATTATGCATCGATTTATTATTACGTAACATTGTTTAATAATGCCTTTTTGATTCTTAAGAAAATTTATCGTTAAAAAACGAGTTTCATAATTTTATATATATATATATATATATATATATATATATATATATATATATATATATATATATATATATATATATATATATATAATATAATCTTTCAAATAAATTTATAAAGGCTGTGAACAAAATCATTGGAAGTCAAAAATTACGAACTAAAAAAAAAACAAAAGAATGTGAAAATGCCGAGAAGAAGACCGCAGGATATATGTAGATTGACAATATCATAAGCTTATGGTTCACCGAACAAAGAGAACGCGGCGAATTTTATGGTGGATTGAAGTTGAGGTGCTAAAAAAAAATCGTTTTACGTTAGTTATTGATTCGTAAGAAGGTTCATCGCGAGAGAAATGGATATTATAATACGTGCAAAATCCTCACTCAGTTTGGAGTGAATCTGGAACTCGATTCGGGATAAATTTTGAAGAGATGATGTCATCGCGTTTGTGCACTTCTTCGCGGAAAATCGATAGTCCTCATCCTGAAAGCGTCGTTTACTTTTCCCACAAAAATGTCTTATTTATCGGATTTGCGTTAACGGCCTCTCCACTGCGCTGTTTACAGAAATGACTTCAAAAAATGTAGCTTTTTGGATACGAGAGAAATGGTCCGAAAAAAATCGCTAACTTGATCTCGCCTAAAGAAAAATAACGAGAGAACTATTGTTGTATCATTATAAGAAACTATGTATTGTGAAATAACTGTCATGATAACCAAAAAAATTTAAGTGCGGAATTTTGCATATTAAAATGCGATATAATGAGAAAAAGTATCTGTCGTCTAAATTTTTAGCTATAAGTTTTATGGAACGAATTTAATTCTTTTAATTGTGTTTACAGTTATCGTAAGTTTTCGTTGCAAGTACATTCTGAATCTATTGAAATCAATGTGAGAAGGCGTGACTTCGTGGAATGCCATAGTAATAAAAACAACTTTGTATTTTTCCACAGAAAATTGTTATATTCGCGACCGGTTTCGTAATATGAAATAACCTGAAGATGTAATTTAATATTACGAAACCGGTCGTGAATATAACAATTTTCTGTGGAAATTTACAAAGTTGTTTTTATTATTCTGAATCTACTGTCAGTATTAACAAATCGTAATATTATAGCTATATTTCATTAATTTTAATCACAATTATTTAATACTAATAAATAATTGACAATAATTTACTAGTCAGAAGTATGGAAAGGGCTTCATATTACCCATTTCGTTCATGAGTAAGAGGATTATATAAATAAATAAATGAAAATGAGTATAAATTTGCCAGCAAACTACAAACAATCGGTTGCTATGTCTAATAAGAAGTAAATTAAAGTGTTTCCGAAAATTATACATTGCTCAAATGCAGTTAAAACTAAATTTAAAGTGATTAATTCATCGTAATTTGAATTGAGCTCGATTTCCCATGTACAAGTATTTCTTAAGGCAGCATTCTTCTCATCAATACATCGAACTAAGGACAATCCTTGCTTAACTTGTTTATTATGCGCATTAATATCTTAGTCTTAAAAAATTTACCATATTTCAGAGCAAAAATCTTTCAGAATGTGCCTGGAAAGAAGTTTTGATTATCCTAATACTCCTTTTGGAGATAAAATAAACGCCTTCAATAGAATCGAACTCAGGACCTACTGTGAAATGATCCGCTTATCGTATAATTGCTATATTTATGCAATTTTACAGCCTTCCATCTCTCAGGTAAGAAATTATTCAATGTCTCATCCCTTGTACTAGAAAACAGAAAAGTCGAGCAGTTCATATGTTACCATCGTAACTGGAATTAAAAAGATGACTTCCTATACTTTTGTCATTTAATTTCATGACTTATATACATACAAACATACTCTGTAGCCGCTCATGCTTGGAAAGGATGGGTAAGAAGAACAAAAGACAATCTGGATAAAACAGCGATGCGTAATGAATCATCAACAAAATGGCCTCCTGACATTTCTTCAAATTAAACACGCTCTTGATAATTCCACACTTCTCCCAATAGCCTTTTGTATCTTCACGCGCCCTCTTTCGGTGAACTGATTTTCATTCATAACGAGCATCGGATAAATATTCTGCTGTAAATAAAGGAAGACCTACCCTCGATGCTAATCTACTGCTCTTATACGAATCGCCTCTTGACCACAATTTCGTTTTGTATCCTTTTGCCCCCGACAGAATTGATCGCTAAAGCTTATTCTCGGAATCTGATGTCCGTATAAAAGCGTTCGTTTAGTGGCACATTCATTCGAAACTTAAAGTACGCAAAGTCAACCTTCATTTAAATATTTATAGTTCGTAAAAACATCATAGAATAAGATATTGACTCAGCTATATTTATCATTTAATTCTTAGTATATCTGCTGTTGATTTTAGTCACATACTATAATGCTTTGCTAAATACAACAAGAATTCCACAGAATCGTCATGGAAACAAACAATTACAACTTGACAACCGTATTTTTGGGAGTTAACTTGAAAGTAATTCGAATATTTCTGACAAAATAATTAAAATTGTGCATTCACTTTTGCATATTTTTATATTACATTAATCGTAAAGGTTCAGATGACGAAGTTAATATGAAATGCTATCGGAAAATAAATTGATTCTGATTTCTCAGGATTTCAAAGTTAAAAAATAACCTAATTTTTATAAGGTGAATAATTAAAAGTTGATTTTTATAGTTATATTATGTGCATATAATATATAAAGTAAATAAATATATTTGTGTATATAAATAAGTTATACATATACATTGTTTTATCTTACAATAAGTTACTTCACTGTAGAGGTGTGAAATCATTCATCCTATAATTCAATCTATTTATTTTGTTATAATTAAAGATCAATGACTGGATTCGTAAATCAACCTTTCTGAATCAGATTGCTGATGGATCTGTGTAATAAAACGCATTGGTACTAGGGCTACAGAGTTGGTTAACGTAGAAGGAATCTACTCTACGTGATTCAGTAATTAAACCGGTCCAAGAATGGATCCGCGATGAACTCTTTCATAGCTGAACACAATGGCCGACCCTTCTTTTCGTAACTTCCGATTTTCTTTCGATCGAGATAAGGCATATCCCTGACGAGAACTCCCACTTTGACGTATCGCTAGGCTTTGCTGAGGTCATTGTTTTGAGGAGACCTTTTATATGCGCCCAGGTGCATTGTGGGTGAGATTCAGCCCGAGATAAACGCGCCATGCAGGACCAGTGTCGCTACATCGTGTACTTCAATTACGTCACGATTTCCTCTGAGGGTGTAATTCTTTAAAACGCTCTACTTTCGTCACAAAGATGCTACCTAATTTGTGGGGATGAAGATTAAATGCTAGAATGGTGCAAAAGGTACAATTTATAACAAATATTAACTTGTATCATTGTTCATTTAGCGTAACTTGGAAGGTAGGCTGCTAATTCTTGTAAGTACGATTGTTTTTTAAATAAATTAACGCTGATTGTTTCAATACTTGGAAACATTCAATCGAACTTTATTACGATATTTAGGAGATTTAATGTAAAGTTAGACTACCTGATTTATTATGTAATTTTTCTGTAATAATTACACGTTAAATACTGTTCGAAAAGCCATGTAAAACGAGCAATCATCCTAGGTTAGCTATTACGATTCGAATTACCGACTCAATTAATCATAAAGAGTACGAACACTATCATTAACGATATTATTTCATGTGATAGACATGTTGATTAGGTGTATGCATATTTAAAAAATGAAATTCTGTATTCATTAGATGAATTTTTCCAATATGTGAAACCAAATAGAGGTTTATTTTCAAATAAAGTGCGTATTTTTTGATGCAACTAACTTTAGTACTTCTAGAAATAATTTAAAGTGCATAGAACGTAAATCTGAAAACAGAATAATGTTATTCGTCCATTTTCTAATTTTCTCCAATTGTTTTCGGAATTTACGAATTTAATAAGCAATTAATCCCATAAAACTTTAGTTTTAATTCTTTATATCTTATTTTAAATCTGTAAATATCACTACACGATTAATTAATTTAGTTTTCTCAATACCTATCGAGTGTTTTAATGGATAAGGAAGGTACTCAGGGCTTATCGGCGAAGTGGAGTTAAAAATGTAAATTTAACTTTTGACAATCATAAAACCAAGTTCGCTGCTTCTTCTCCTATTCCAAGAAGAAGGCTTCTTTCAATAGCTTTCGACACCGTTTTTGTATGACAATAAAGGGAAGACCCCTCTCTAAATTCCCGTATCGAATGCGTGCTCAGGACGAGTTTATCGCGAAATTGCAGAGGTAAGAAGCACAAGAAGGATTTCAGTAACTCTTGAAGGGGACCGGGCATTCTGAAATAGGTCAATCTATACGAAGCGCATTTCCTCACTTTAATATACTCTTTTCCCGAAATTTCAGAGCGTCCTTTCCCGCACAAAATATTCGCGTTTGTTTTGTTTTTGTTGTCGTCGCATCCGACGGCACTCGATCATGCTTCGTCGATAAATCGAAATCGAACGAGTTTATACGGTCGAATAGAAAACGTTGTGCTTTATAATTATTACGTTTACGAAACAAAATAGTGTTTACTAAACTTTTTGATTGATCTTTTAAATCGCATATTTTGCCTATAAATTTTTAATTTAAAAAATACGAAACACAAGTCTATAAATTTGTGTCTAGGTTCGGTTGCTTAGTAAATTACTTCCAGGCATATTTCCGAGGTGCTAAAGTATTTAAGTTGGTGTCAGCGTTGGATTTATTTAAGACGTATTTCCAGAAAATCATCAAATTTATTTGTACGAAATATTATGTTAATTCTTTCGGATACAAGAAGCAAATTTTAGATGAATGATAACTCAAAATGTAATATAAGTACCCTTTTTTTAGTTTAGGAAAAAGGAATTTTTATTTACGTATAGTACTACAGGGTTCTCTGGAAAGCGAAAACTCCAGAGCAAAGGAAACGAGTATATTTAGGGAAGCCTATTATCTACGTCTAAATAAAATGGCTGCTGATTTTAGAAATCATTCCTCCCACAACCTCAAAAGTTATAGTAATGATTAATTATGAATATTTTTTTTAGTTCTACAGAGCGGAAACTCCTGCAGTATATTTTTCTAGTGCTAATTTAGAGAGTTAGTAAAAGTTGGTTCTTTACCCAAATAAAATGGATAATATTTACTCGATATAAGGACGCACTTTTGAGGATACATTTGAAGGTAAAAATGTAATGATCAGTATTCGAACCCACATCCCACGAAATTCGGTTACCTGAATAGCCTGGTGAACCAAGGTGTCAGATTATACATACCTGAACTATCATAATATATAGTTTTTATAGTAAAAAATATCTATTTAAAAGAAATTTTAAAATGCCTTGCACAAAAAGTTAAACACTAATGCAAAAATATCAATAAAAATGGGAAACCTTGGCTACCTAGGTGAATCAATATTCTTACATAAAAAATAATCAAGTATTCTATCCCAGCGAATTAATAGTATAAAGTTAATTTCATCTTTCTCTAATCCTTTATACTCTGCGGCTAATTTACTTAAACGATTTTTAGAAAATTTCGACCGAAATTTTTGAATTTGAAACAATTTTAAAACACGCCTGTGACCTTCCTAAATTCATTTTTCCGAGGTGCGTTAGATGATGAATTCGCCCAAAAATGAATAAAAATTCGAACTTTTAATCATGCTTCTATGTTATTAATCCTATAGAGCGGATAGATTGCCCTATAACCATAATAAATAATTCGTGTGATGTAAAAATAGACTGTCGTAATGAGAAATTTGTTTAAGTGATGTTTTAAGTTACATGAGTTGATATTAATAAAGGAAAACTAAAACATACTATCATTACATATAATTTTGAATTATATATTATATTATATTATATTATATTATATTATATTATATTATATTATATTATATTATATTATATTATATTATATTATATTATATTATATTATATTATATTATATTATATTATATTATATTATATTATATTATATTATATTATATTATATTATATTATATTATATTATATTATATTATATTATATTATATTATATTATATTATATTATATTATATTATATTATATTATATTATATTATATTATATTATATTATATTATATTACATTACATTACATTACATTATTTTATATTATATTATATTATATTATATTATATTATATTATATTATATTATATTATATTATATTATATTATATTATATTATATTATATTATATTATACAACGTATTTGATCGTAAATAACAAAAAAGGTGCTGCCACCTAAGGCAGTCTGTTAAACCCGAATCACCATCGCAACCAGTTTAACCTTTATCCTTTTTACAAGTTCCAGGATTAAAGCGTCTCAATCAATTGTGTCTACCCTTCCTTTCCCTTCCATTGTGTTGCTCTGATACCAATCCCTCGAATTAAAGATTTAGGATAAGAAGTGACCCTCGTAGGTATATCCACCCGAATGCTCCTTTGAAACTCCCTTCCAAAAGCCGCGACATCCGTAGCGTTTATCAATGAAATCGGCCAAAGGAAGAACCGCAATGAAGAAACACTTTGTTCTTACAGAGGTTACTCTTGTACTTGCTGTTTCGTGTTCCACGTATCGATTTTTATAAAACGGGACGATATTATGTATTATTCCAAGGTGTCTAAGGTATATTATGAATAGGTGTGAATTATGAATAAGCGTGTAACGCCCTGAAGGACTGCTATTGAGTATATCAATTAAAAAGAAGTGATAAACACTACTATCTTAGAATCCAAAGAATATAATTTTTCACGTGTTTTCAAAGAAAGAGAAAAATGGCGCGATGTGTAAGTAAGATAAGATTTTAAGTATTCATTAATAATTATTTTATCAATAAAATCTGAATTAAAAAAACAATGAAATTTTAGAAAATTATTCTAGCAAAGAAATTCAGAGATAAGATTTAAGATCTAGAGTTTTGAGACATCTTTCATTTACGTTTATATTGAATTCCGTAATGTCGGAATGTAACTGACGAGCTAATGTACTCGCGAGTCATATTTCAACTTCAAATTAGAGATACCTATGGAATAAATTGAATCGAAGGCGACCAAATTCCAATTATCTTTCTCACCTAAGTAAATTAGTCACATCTCAATTTTCCAAAAACTTTAATTGATATTTACTTAGCCGATCACGTGTATCTTATTTTATCTGCTTTGGAAAAGAAAATACATTCTTAATTCATAAAATACAGCTTACATAGCAACGAACTCTACGTCAAATTAGTAGGAAATATTAAATTGAATTCCATAGAAAACCATTGATTCCCGATCGGTAAAAATCCATCCATCTCATAGCCAAACGATGAAAATAGATAATAGATTCCCATTACGAGAAAGTATTCACGAAAAAAAAGAGAGGAACGTCGGGCGGTACGAGAGGAAATTTGGCGCCACTTTTCTGAAGCGCCATTTTGACGTCCGGAATAAAAACAAGTGACAGCCGAACGCGCGCTGGAGTTTGATAAATGAGCGCAGAGTTTTTTTTCGTTTCTAACGAAACTAATATGTTGATCTAATGCCTGTGCTTTATAGACGAAGAAATTAATCGAAAATGGATGTCCCATTAGTTAGTGTCATTTTTATTCCCAGACGAAGAGATTCCCAAAAAGTATTCCAAATTGAGAATAATGGAAGCGATTTTAATGTCGAGGGAAGTTTGAATGCGAAGAAAAATACGTGGCATTAAAACCAGTATCCATGGTAATGGAATTGATGGCTTGCGTAATTGAAGTCTGAGGACTCATTTCATTTCGCTCAACATCACAATTAAGAAATGATATAATCATTTAGAAACATTTCCTTTTACTAACTCTAAGTCCACAGTAGTTTAATTTTCAATTAGATGAACACTCACTATGATGATAAAAATTTTCTCAGTTAAAGGAATTTAAAATAGCGTATGTTTGATGTAGAATCGACTAGAAAAATTGCAATTGAGTCATTTCTACCAATCATAACCTCCATACATCCATCCTAAATTATTGATTGATATATTTATAAGAATAATTCTTTTCCTTGCTAGTTTTACGTATTTTGATAAACACTGATGATACAGTCTATTGATATACGAATTATAATTACTAGAACTAATAGGTTGGAACTCTAAAAAATCCACCTAAATTAATACCACAATAGACGATAGAAAACAAGAGGATGTTTGAATCTTGGCGTGAAACATGTTCAACTTATTGATCATCGTGATTTGTCAAGTTATTCTTCTATTTCTGAGGGAGACATCCGATGAAGACTTCTAGTTGTCCTATTATTTTATATAAACCCTTTTTAAATAATAATTCCTACAGTGATATGAATGCCAAACTTTAAGGCATGGCTGGATAATAGATTAAACGAAGCAGACTTCATTGTTGATTGTATTATGTTCCCGTGAGTGAATACATTATTACCCTAATTAATTGTTATCTATATTATTGTTATTCATATTTTTATTGTTGTTCGCAATATAATGATTACATACGAACAATTATAGAATGAGATACGAAACAGTTGAGTCTGTGATACAAGAATATTTATTAACCCTAATGAAATGTAGAGCTATAGTTTATTATGCCTTTGATAACGAAATTCCTAGCTCTGGAACTCGAACCTCATTTGACTCTCGATTTTTCAAAGTTTGAAGATATCTCGGTAGCTATGCATCACAATAGTCTTAAATTTTGGCTAATATAATTGAAACAAAGTTCAACGTAAGCCTTCCAGAGGACTTTATAATTTTTAAACTTAGCCTCTAATTGTAACTCTACCTCAAAAATTAGTTGTAGTCACCATTGTTCCATCTATCTTTCCAGTCTTCTTATTGGTATCCTAGCATCTCATAGTTTTATTTACTACTGACGACGAAAATATATCCATCCTATGAGCTATGAATGTATAATCTAGAATGTAATGTTTATTCTGTACTATTGTACATCCTTCACAATTGAGGACAAAGGTAGATCCAAAGTTAACGCCGTACATCGATTGAGAACGACAAAGAATCGTAAAGAATGAGTTCTAAGGACGATATGTTTGCTCAGATGTAAGGGCAAAGGTTAATCGGTGGATTTAGAATCTGAGAGAACACTTGGTTATGACGGTGGGAAGAATAAGGAGGTTCTGAAAAATGGTATCACCACATGCGGAGCGTTCCCTCTTTTCCGAAGAAGAACAAAAGGGTTCAAACAAGAGGGTCGTGTTTTTTAGTTCTTCTAACACGGATCAGTGACCCTTATTCGTGTACAGTGCTCATCTGATTCCTATTGGCACAAGCCCGTACCTGTTCGTGCATAATGGAAAATGTACGTGCAACAAATGAGGCATTTACGTAAGACGAATAAGAAAGAGATTGGAACAAAACATAAGGTCTGTTAAATGTGAATATTAGCATAAGAAATATAGACTAAGAATTATATCAAGCGATTGTGAAAGGTTTATAGTTTATATTTCTGAAATTGAATAAATCTAAAATTCGATCTGAAAAGAATTTAGAATTCGATAAGATTTAAAAATTTATTAAAATCGATTGGTATTGGACCTGGGTTCGAGTCCCAGTCATGTTGTATTTTTTTACTTCAGTTCAATTTTGTATTTTAGTAACGCTAACTAATCGTGCCAAATCAATTCAATAGGTAAAGTAAGTCACTAGGTAAAGTCCTATTGTGAACTGCAGAGGTATTTATAGTAATAATTTTTTAAAAATAAATAGGAAATAACAATTGCTTGTGGAGATATAATACTATATATGTATAATATAAGTAAAGTTATATATTACCTATGTATATGTATAAGTAAAGATGGTTAGATGTGTAAGCAGTGTATTAAGAAAGATTTCTTCCCGTTGCGATGATGTTGCGAGTATAAACAATGGTGAATACATACGAAAACAAAACACTCGTTCCATATCACAAACGTCCACAAAAGCGTCATAAAAGTTGATGCATTTACACCGTAAAATGATGGAATGATATTGACCAGACTTAACCTCCTTCAGACAACAGTATCATAAGAATTAAATATTTGAGTGTTATTGTTTTTGCGTAATAAAGAAGCGATTGCAATTTAGGTGGAGTACTTTTCAGCACATCCGGGTGCATGCGACAGAGATGGATGGAACGGCGTAAGAGCACCGCCAGGATTTTACAGATTAAAAGTGATCGTTTTGAAATCCAAAAAAAATTTCGGAAGCAGGCATTCATATCCAGGCCAAGAAATTTTCAGACTTACAGTTTTCGACTCTGGATTTTTTTCACGGTGCTGCTCTTGGTTGAGTCCTACGTTGCTATGGAAAGCACCTGTTTTTAGGAAGGGCTAAATACGTACTTCGAAAGTCAAGTTTCCATTTTCGGTAGTCATGTAGGACTCGCCAGAAGTAGCAGAGTAGAAGTACACCGAGGTGGGTCACATTTCCGTTCCTTACCCTGTTTTATGGCTGTCTCTAACTTAGTTCTATAGATATATATACTGTGAAAGAAACATCGTGGTAATCTCAGTGCAAATGAATTTCACATAAAGACAGTTTTACATCGATAAATTTTGTGTCAAGGTTGACATGACGGTGATCACAAAATCTCTTATGAATATATTTTAGCCTAATTATAGATACAAGTTGATACAATTAATCGTTCCATCTAATTTTTTACTCTTTCATTACGAAAAACTTAATCAATAACCTATCAGTCAGCAAGTATTTCTGGTGAGATTAAGCATGATTACGTGGGGTGGCATCAAATTATTTTCCCTCGTGCCACAACGAGATTACCTTAAGCCTCAACTCCCGCGACTAATGAAGGTAGTAATAATTAGATTCTTTTCGAAATATTTCCCCACGTTAATCATCAGATTAAGGCTTAATCGTATAATCAGATGATATCCGTAGTGGATCGTAAGCATACAGTTCCCTCGAGTCACTCATTTCTGACTGAAATAACCTCTCGACTCCAGAGGTCGCGGTGTTAAAAATTGAAGGACAATCAATCGACGGGAACTGTCTCTTCCAATGAAGCTGTACATATTTTTCGCGAATCCGAGTGAACTTTTTCCGCGAACCGAGGATTTGGAAGCTACAGCGATATCTCTGTTTCCTTCACGAGGGAGAGAATCGTATAAAAAAAAGAGAACTTCAGCATTTTTGCAACGGATTCGTAAGTTTTTTTTTCATCATCTGCCTCCGTAACACGGCCTTTCACTCGTCCCTCCAATAGCAGTGGATTAAGGGCATAGGAGTTGAGATTACTCATCAGGAAATGTTCTCAGCTATAATTGTAACAAAGGTCTCAGGAGGGCGTTTTTTTTTAAAAAAAAAGACTGTCGATTTTTTTTCGCGATTCATTTTTTTACGGACGATTTGCACATATGAATAGTAGAGTATCATTCCAAATATGGGTCTTTATAGCTTAAGAGGCTAGTTGGGTAGAATTAGAGCTTATCGTGATACTAAGAGAAAAAATGTTTTAATAAACTGAAAATTATTGTCTGAGCGTTTAAAATGTTGGCTACCACACTCGCTTTCAAAATTTGTTCGTATATTTATAGTTAAGGAGTGAAGATAAAGTCTAGTATATTCGTATATCACTATATCAGAGTGTCAAAAATATTGAAGGGGTCCAATAATCTTTATTATACGCATAGAGTAACATATATACCTTCTAAATATTAGATATAAAGGAGACGTAGTTTGCGATCTAATGTAAATAAATAACTCGGAAACTCGTTGTCAGGGGTGACTATTGAAAGTTTATCTGTATTCAATATTGATCAATAGTATTATTATCATCGCAAAAGTATTTGACATAAATTCAATACATCTTAAGACATCAAAATATGAATCAGAATGAAATTTTTTGTTTCGCTATCAATTACTAGTAAAAGCATTTTTACTCTTTATCTGAGAATAATTTGACATGAAAAATGAAACGATAGGTTCGAGCACTTTTGTGAGAAATCAAACAATATGGCGGAATACATTTTCGTGGAAAATTTTTTACAAATAAATTTGATATATTTTGTAATTATTTTCTAAACCCTTGCTCACTGAAAGAATCGATTTTAGTTTTACAATTGGTTAAAGATAATCCAAATAGAGATATAAGTAAGTAGACTTTGATATAAATGATAATAATACGTCTTTTTTAACTGCTAAATTGAAACTGAAAAGTTCCCCATTCCATTTAATCATGTTACTTTTAATTAGCTCTTCTAGTTCTCTAAAAATAATCAAGTGGACATTGAACTTTTCGTTTCGCATCCTCATCTTCATCATTCGCTTATAGAAATCGTAAATAATCGTCCTTCACTTTTTATAGTTAATATTTCGAAAACCCTATTCAATTCCTACCGTTCCTCTTTAACATTGAAAGATTTGGACTTACGTTAATGAAGAGCAAACTTCGGAATATATGCATGTCTCTCTGACATATTTTCGGAGATTCGTTTCTGATGAACGTCTTAATGCGGACTTTTGTTGATTGATGTGTTTCCATGGAGAATACATTTTGTGGATGTGAATTCAACTCTCTCTTCCGATGTCGGGACCCATAAATGAGGAAATTATTCTATTCAAACCGGAGCACAAAAAATCATTCTCTTGGAGGTCCTTAAAACCAGAACGTTTACTTTTCCCGCTAAAATCATTCTGTCTTTATGAGAGGGTGAATGAAAGAATATGAAATATATTGTATTTATATACGCACGTATTTATTAATTTTCGTTTAAGTATAATTTTATTGATTTTCATTTGAGTATATTTATAAAGTTTTGGTTTGAAGTTTAAACTAAAGTTTTAAAATTCTATTTAATAGTTATTTTCGGAAACAAAGATTAAATCAAGTAAATTATAAAATTAGATAAGTATTAGGGTCTATAAAGGATAAACAGAAGTAAAAATTGCACATCACTAGGACTCGAACCCAGGTCCCCTTACTTTCTGTGAAGGTATGCTAACGACTATACAAATATGTCGTGCGTGTTGGCATACCTTTCAGGATAGTATGATACTTGGGTTCAAGTCTTAGTCCTGTTATTTTTTTTACATCTGTCTAACTATTACATTCAAGTCGCAAGAACTCATAGCGTAAAGTTATTTCATCTTTATTTAATCCTGCTACATTTCCCACTGTATTAGGACATAAGGTACCAATTAATTTATCATAAATCCCAGAATTAATGTGTCCAAATCTCCTAACGTATTTAGTGATTTTGGCTTGGTTACGATCGTCTGTAAAACTTAACTAAAGGTCGATGGAGCCTTTTGGGATGTATTAGTCATCGTCGACTAAGGATTTCCATAATCACTAAAATCGAATTGATTTTTGGGGCGGAAACTACAAATCCAGCATCGTTTTTCAACCGATGATGGATGTTTTAAATAGATCGAGAATTCACGCACCCCTTTCGCACTGAATTCTGCCGAAAGTTTCTCCATCTATATTCCCCACCATTTTCGTTTGGTTACGCCCATGCTATACAGATAGGGATTCCCCCTTTTTGTACGAACTTGTTTATTCCTCCCTCACTCGGACGAAGAAGTTCTCCCGCTTCGTTCCCATTATATTCGCACATCGTATTTCCGAACCCTTTCGTACATAAGCCATCGTCATAAACAACCTTTTTTGCTCTACGCGATCTTTACTAATTTGCACCTAGGCAAAAATGAAAAATGGATCGAAACGAAGTTTATTCCATTTCATTACATATTTCAAACGAATATTCCCAGATTATAATGAGTAATAATCAATAAATTATACACGTACAGAGACAGTTTAAAGATCGTTGGTCAAGACGTTACCATGGAATCTATTGATACGTAAACAAATAAAAAATAACAATCGTGAGTTTCTTCGAATTGTATAGAACTTCAAGAGCTTAAACAGAAACTAAAAAAGAACGATATGACTGGGACTCAAATTCAAATTCAATAAAATATTGAAAAACTTTTTCTCCTAAGAATCAGTTAAATCCAAAAATCAATTTCAAAGAAAACGAAAATTTCGAGAAAATTTTAAAACACAAAAAATTAAATTATTAATAATAACGATTATAATCACAAGTAACGATGAGTACAAATATTATTATTAACGTATATTATTAATGACTTATTTTGTTACTAATTTATGTTATTATTATTATTAATTTGTTACTTTTATCTGTAATAATGTGAGTAATACACGTTCCAGTTTATTTACGTAGTAGTCACATGACCTTGATTTATAAATGCGTAACTATAACAATGGATGGACTGTTACAATGGAATGGATGGAATTGTATAAACAGAAACTATACAGCGTATATACAGGATCCACACGTTTCATTTTATGACCTAAAGAAGGATATTTTGAGGATAATTAACGCTTGGAGAGAATGATTCAGGCAAAATGATTTATAAAGGAGTGGAAGCCAAGAAGTGGAGAAATGTTATGAGAGAGCTAATGAAGAAAGATCGATGTAATAAAAGAAGCAGAGAAAAATAACTCAGAGATGTAAGAAGTATAATTAACGGAAGGAAATAGACTTTTCTTTTAATTGAACCTATTGATCAGCAAGTTAATTCAAGTGCCTCGCAATTATGTTTAATCTAATCGGTTTTTTAAATTAATTTACCAAATATATGTATATTTCTACGAATGTATCTCGTAGGGAAGTTTATTACTGAAAAAATGATTTCAATTATACGAAATTAATGCATGCATGGGCCTTAATGCTTTATCGGATTGCACACTAAATCAGCAACCATGTTTTGAGAAATACTGTGTAAATCCTATAGTTATTATGTACTGTGGGTGATTGCGAATCAATTTTCAATGTTAACCATAATGATCTCTGTAATAGAATTCTAAAAAATGTATCGCTTCTTCGTATGATTTTTAAATTAGTGAAGGATCAATATAAATGCATATAAATAGTACGTAGAGTATTTGTAAATGTTGGATGGACTTTTTTTCATACCTTAGACCTTATACCTAAGACCAAACTATTGATTTAAATTCTAAACTTTTACGAACGAAAATATTTTTCTTCTCGGCAGCTCCTACATAGCTGTTAATTATAATTCGGTTCCTTTATTATCCTTCATAATAGTGCCTGAGGAAATAAACTTTTAATTATAACTCTTCATCGTGTACCTCAGTTTTAATCAGAGATACAAAATACTAGAGTTTAGATCTACGATCAAAACCTTAGATTACATACTAAGTTGTGCAAACTTTTCCTAAATATATATCGAAGATAACTTTTCAGGAATTTTATGCTGACTACAATCAGGATGTTACGAAAATTAATTAAATTCTAACCATTTTAAATTCCTCTAAATTTTAATTCTTTCCAGAGGCCTATGATGTTCGTAAATGAAGATATTTCAATTCTTAAACATTATTAATCTGCATCGGCATATTTTAAATAACCTTGAAAGTTAATGGGACCTAACACTAACCCTTGTGTCATTACAATCAAATCAAGGTTCATAGACAGACCAATAGATGAATGAGAATAACTTGACTAGTTTTCTAAATCATTATAGGACGTGAATTTATAAATTAAGCGACTAAACAATCAATCTCCAAGGCTTTTAAATGTTTCATAAAACATCCAATAATGAGACAGCCAACAATGGGTTTCCAAGTCGATAGTTCAGAGCCAAGATCCTTTTTTAGGCTTGCATCGCCTACAAATCGCCACTTGGGAATAGGTGACGTAGATGGAATGAAGGAAAAGAGAGATACAGCACCGCTCGTACATTACACGTCACATGAGGTAAAGTAACAGTGGGCGCCATATTTCCCATGATGCTCTTCTCATAAATTCGCGATGTTTCCTCGCTGATCCCTTGACGCACGGTCTCTTTTGGAGCTCTAATGGTACATTCACTAAGGAATACACGGGAGATGTTCGTTCGTAGGCGATAACGATGTATGATCGATGTGAGTTAGATAAACAAGGAAGGAAAGTACACATGTATAATGCAAATTTAAAAGGTATCAATAGGCTGAATAATTTTATCAAAATCTACTATTCTACAATATAAGCATTTTGTCTATATGTTGCTATCAATCAGGATAAGAAAATTCAAGGAAAATATTCCCATACGTGTATTCTTTATTAGAAATATTATGTAAATAAAGTATATACGGAGATGGAAAATAGCACATGACTGGGACTCGAACCCAGGTCCTACAATTTCCTTTTGGGTATGCTAACCTGCGCGACATAATTGCGAGGTAAATAACATACCTATAAGAAAATTAAGGGAACGGAGTTCGAGCCCCAGTTATGTGCTATTTTTCACTTATATTTCGTATACTTTGCATTCAAGTCGCATAAACTCATCGTGTTATGTTATTATTACTTTTCTTTGATGCTGAAATGTACGAACTCCTTTCAATTCAATCTTTAATCAAATATTATGTTATTACAAGGATAATTCTTGTCAGATTTAAATTATAAATTAAAGGTGGCAGTTTTTTGAGTCCGGTACCATAGTTCACTTCCTTTATCCACGAAGTTTATTCTTATTCAACATTACTAAAAATCCATTAGTTATTGCAGTAATATACTTTACGATGGACTCACACAAAAATCCATACATCTAGAGAAGAAATTACCCACGTATAAATCATAAAAATGAATCGCTACGTTCTTCAAACGCATACGTTCTTCTACAGAGTAGATTGAATCAAATTCTGCATGAACAGCCGAGGGATTTCAATATTCGACTTCCTCGGCTTGATTTGCATTCCAGACTCCTCAAATATACGGACTGCTCCTCCCTTTCGTCCAAATGGACTCACGTGCGATGGCCCTTCGCACCCACGTTCTGCACAACGGCTGAGGGATAACATTCGGAGTCGTTTTAAGAGACATGTTAAACCGTCCCGCGTGTGTCTGCAATTCCGGAATCGAGCGAATTAATTGCCGAAAGTGGTTCGATCGGCTGTTCTCGAGGCTCAGGTGTTATCTCTGCAGCATTTGCCCCAATAAAAAAAAGTTGAAGGCATAAAATGCGATTCTTGAGTCCAATCTTTTCGCTTTTATTTATTATTTACGGAAGGCGGACGACAATTTTGTTGGAGTAGAATGATTGGGTGACCCTCTACCGAAGTCTTTTTATAGTATCTATCTCGTTAGGAAGTATTTCCGATTGGAAACAATGTATTTCTTAATTTATTTATATCTTTCGTATTAAAATTCTTATATTTTAAACCGTTATGCGGGGAATGCAAGAAATGCAAGGGGACCTGGGTTCGAGTCCCAGTTACGTATTTACTTTTCAGTTCCGCTAATCCTTAAACACTGGTAATGAAGGTGGAGAATAAAAATGCTTTAAAATTGTCTTTCGGGTCAGATAAAAGTTATATTGAACTACCCAGAAAGTGTTGGACCTGGGTTCGAGTCTCAGTGATTTGACTTTATTTTTTACTTCCGTTCAAACTTGTATTTAGCCCACAAAAACTGGTGGTGTAAAGTTAATTCACCTTTCTTAAATTCTGATGTTTTTATACCGTGATGATCTAAAGACACAGAAAAAAAATAAGGCACTGAGAGGTATATACTAATTATTATTATTATTATTATTTTCGTCTTTGTTATGAGCGAAATTCATATAAGAGAGTCTTATCTTCCATTAAACCCATATTGATAGTTGGAGAGGATTTGATAATTAATTATAATGGACAACATTTATCACAAGACATCATTGACACAAGTAAATAATCTTTTCATAAATCTAACGATTATTGACGATAAGTAAGTTGTCTTTTGCCGATATATGTATTTTGAGGGAAAATAATCTGGTAAGAGGAGAATGTAAAAGCACATAAATTGGCATAGACTTGTTAACGAGTTTAAAATAAAAAGTATTACAATTTATGTCTACATCTCTTGATTTGGATCATAACTTATCGCTTACAAAAATTTAAACCACCATAATAATGATGTATGCTAGCTATTCCCTATAAGATAATCTTATGGAAGAAGAGAACATATTCGAAAAAATGAAAGTTACATATTTTTAGAATTTAACTGGAATATATGCTCAAATTTCTTGCGAAGTCTTGCGATTGATTGTTGAAGGGCCGAAAAATATCTTATTAATTTTTTCATTAAAATGATTATACTCTTAAAATAATAATAAAATACAGAATTGTAAACATTGAAATATGAGAGAAACTTAAGTGAATTGGTATTCACCGATCCAGACGCTACACTACGTAAAACTTCCATTCCAAAACTCGTAGAAGTAAGACGTATAAATTTGAGTTGGAATAAGAGATACTACGCGAGTAAGGTTTTTTCGAAAATTCAACGAAACGGGAGTCCGGGAGCAATCCATTTCCAATTAAATGCATGGAAAACTATTTTAAATGGTATTCTAGGATTGGGGTCAGAGGATCCACGGTGCTGTGGAATGTTACCGCTGCAATGGCCCGAAAGTGTCCGGAAAATTTCCGATTTGCGCGGATATTCGGTAGCTCCGTTTGCGGCGGGAAGATCTCGAAGTATACGTCACTTCCGCTCGCATCTAATTGGGTCCTTCACCTTTATTTATACGCTGCACTGCTTCGAATTACTACGGCAACCGACTTGGAAACCGGGTACAACACATGCTATGCTTTGTAATTTGACTACGTACACATTCTCCGATTTATACTCAATAGAAATTACGAGAGATTCAATAAAGATTGTGTTATGTATTTTTCCCATAATTTATTGTGCGCTAGATTTATATTTTGGTTCAATATAAACGTTCTAAGGCATAATTTATGCAGTAATATTAAAATAAGCCTGTAACTTGGACTAAAAACAAATACGTAACGAATTTATTACTTTATACGTACTGCAATATATAAAATATATCGAGTATAATCAATATAAAATGTGGTAAATGAAACATGAGGGTATTTAAATTAAATTTTGGAGATTTAAAATAACACCCATGTCTTACAATAATGACGTTTTACATAATAATTTTGAAATTCGATTGCCAGACTAATATATTGATAAACTCCCTCAAATTCGTAACAAAATTGCTTCCGATAAAAAATTTTAAAATTGACACTCCAATATGACCTATTTGTTTATTTATCACTCCTATTTATGGTTGTATTTTTCCTTTCATATCGTAACGTCATACATTTGAATTGATGTTTTTTCATATTTGACGTTTATTGTAGTAAAATTTATCAGAGTTATTCAAAATTTATAAAAATCATTTGGAAATTACGAATAATAAGGTTTCAAAATTTTCCCGCAGCTATGCAAATAGATTTTTAGAGCATTTCGTTTATTTTTTCTTATCAATTTTTCACTCGTATGAAGCGAAATTTTCTTTTTCCGAACAAATTTGTAACGTTCTAATATGAAAGGAAATCAGAGAGATCAATTTACGATAAAGCCAATACAAAATAATTTGAGCCATTCCACATACTCTAATATACATGTAACTATCCTACTTCAATACGTAAGAACAAAATTTCACGCTAAATTTAATGCCAATAGATAAGACTTAACTATACCGAAATCTTAAGTACCAAGTTTTTAATACCAAGAAATCTACATAAATTCGTTTCTCTTATTTAAAATTTAAAAATATTAAGTAAATCATCATTCATTCATAATCTTTTGCAAAATAATACACGACTTTTAGATTTTAGTTATACAATTTTCTAAATTATTCTTTAATACGACCGTTAACGAAGTTTTAAAAGGTAGTGACGTAGGTGAGTGCTGATACCACTGGATACGTAATAAACAATAGGCGTTGCACTTAAGTTATAATATTCTTCGTTTTCGCTACGAACCTAGCTTTCCTGTATCGATTACCCCTCGGACGCGTCGCTCCGTGTAAACAAGTTCCCGCAGCAGATTAAGCGCCAATGGGGAAGCAGCGAGCCGACAAACAACTAGTCTGATCTGTGCACCACGTTCCCGATACATTGCGCCTACTTCCGAATCTCCTAATCTCTAAATGCATTCATCTCCAAATCCTTAAGGCAGTGTTGTTCCGTACCACACCACAGAGCGCTGCAATCGCAAAGGCTGAAGATTAAAAGATACAAAACGGGGGGTTTCTTGAGTGCGTAATTTTAAAATTCGCGTATTTTAGTAGTGTTGCGTTAAATTCCGCGATTCCATTTAATTTAATATATTTTAATGTGTTAAAGGAAGATATAAAAGGAATTAAAAATTGAATTTAAACTAATTTGGAGTCTAGAACGTTGTGGTAAACAAGATGGTTGCTATGGCTTTTTTTAAAGTCTAAGCTTTGGATTATTTTAAATTTCGTAATAATCTAACATTTTTTAAATTTTCAAACCTAAGTTTTTCGCTTTTAGAATATTTTCTTTCGCCTTCTTTCTATTTAATCTTCAATTATTTAGTATATATAAACTAATCACAATTAAAAAAGTTAGACTGAATTGATTGATACAGAAATTGATAGATTGGCATAATTGTAGTTAAATATTCTTGATGTTAAACTTAACTTAAGTTGGAGTGAATGTTGAATTTTGGAAAATCCGCTTGTATTAAATTATTATTAAAAATTATATACCGTATTGTAAATCACGTTTTCCTTTATAGACTGGTTTTAGAAGAATCTAGGATTTTATCAGACCCAGTAATTGTGCACGGGTCATCTACTTTCACTTCATAAGGTCATAGTGGTCATGTGAAAGGATAATAAGAAGTAAAGGCGAAAATTTCCCGGCCTAAAGACCTGTACATAGACATATGCAAGTCAACCATTAACATTCGTTTCCAGGAAGGAATAATAATGTTTGAGAAACGCTTTTCAGTGTGAACCAAAGTTAAAGGAGGTTATATAAAAATACGTAATCATTTTCATTAGCAACGAATCGCCGTTTCCCATTGTTATGCCGAGAACTTTTACACTATACCCTAGTATACCCTGTGTACTGTATTGTAATATTAGTGCTGTGAGATTCACCCATTTCCTTTCAATTCTCTGGACGTATAAGGACACTGCTTTCTTGAAGATTCGAGTATATACATTGAGCAAAGAAAAAAAAACGAAGCGATATTTCGCGGAGCGTAATTAGTCGAAAAAACCCTGCTAACCGAACTAAGAAAATCCGGAATCAGCGAGCAGTGATTGGTACAAACGCAAGAGAGAGTTAGTTCATTTCCAGAGTTGCATATCTCTCACAAATATTTCACTTCCTCTTCTGGAAAACATCCTATCTTCCGAATTACTTCCAACCCAGTTCCACTTTTATTCCATTCCTTGTACCTCTCTTGCGGAATGCATAGACTTTCACAAGAAAAATAATACGAAAGGATTCTGGGAATGAGGCAAAAGGTCTATTACACACAACTTTACGGAAACAGTTTTAGGGAAAATTTCTCGAAAATTCTCCGCGTGTTCCATTTCAATTCGTCTTTAATGATACAGAATTTAGCCCGTTTTTCGAAACAGTAACTCTTATACCTTGTTCGTATATATACCTATATATCTTTTATTCTCTCGTATTATATTGAAAAAAATCGATCGGTAGCCATTTTAAAAATACGTAAATCTAAACTTCGATTCTAAAACACGTTATCCGAATGTTTTTCAAGATTGTGAGCAAGGAAGGCAACCTTATTCGTTGATGATATTTAAAGCAACGTTAGTACCACTAAATGCTCAATCTAGCACCATAACCTCTTTAAAATATGAGGAAATGATATTTTCTTTAGTCGACCCATATTTCGATTTTAAATCTCTGTAAAAATGTATGTCGTTTGGAAGGATGGCAATATAGTATTGTCTCTCTTTATTTCTTAGATATTTTCAGAGTTACATATTTATGCATTCTTTCTTCTTAAACATTTGATTGGGACAAGTTGGAAGTCGTTTTTTTATTACAATGTAGAAATCGGCGATCTAAAATCTTTGTTTACACGAGATTTACAATTCGAATCGATGATATGAACTCTTAAGAAACAAAACTAAGGCATAACAATGTTCTTGTCATTGTCATTGTAACATTGTTGCATGCCTTAAAATATCAAACAATAAAATCTCTATAGAAACGTAATCCATTACTAATTAGGAATTCAAATACTACAATTTAAAGGCGAAATAAGATAGTCTAATTAAATATGAAGTTTTAAATAAGAAAGTATGAATATTTGGATATTAAATCCTTTAAAATACTTTTCATTTAACCAAGAATCTGTGTTGAATAGAACTAAAACGGTAAATATTTAACAATCCCAAGTATTCAGTATAAATATATAAGAGAAATGAGGATAAATACGCTAACTATTGAATCCAGTTTCTTTCATCTGTTTCTCTAACGAAGGAACGGAAACAATTGAAGGCGAAAAAAGCGTAGGATGATGTAAGAGTAATGATAGGTGCGAACGAGGAAACATTTGAGCGACGAAATTCCATCGATTTATCAGACGAGAAGGAGAATAATTAGAGACAATTAACTATGTGGAAGGGCCGACATATCTTCGCATTCCTTTAAGATTCTTTGAGAGATAAAACCAATGAGAAATGATTCATGCGAAGGAGACATTAAAAGGGTAAAAGTTTTCCCCTTCCACTTTTTCCCCCTTCAGAAATGTTTCACTCAGCCATTTTTTCTCCTTTATCGAGGAAAAAGGAACTCGCTTTTCGAAATACAGACGTTTAAGACTCGGTGTAAATAGACCTCAGAGTGTACTGAATTCATCCTGTTATACGTATTTCCAAATTCAATTGAAAAGGTTACGTAATTTACGTCCTTTTCACAGACGAATAAGGCTTTTAAACCGTAAATAAAATATATTTTTATTATTATATTATAAAATATAACTGGATTAGGAATATATTAATATAATAATTATTATAATAACGTTAAATTATAATAAGGATTGTAAAGTGTGATTAAAATGGGTTTTATCGTGGATTTTTAATGTATCTATTAGGTTTCTATAGAGATGTTAACGTAAACAAGACGAGGATTCGTTAATTTCCATACTCAAGGCAGGCAATTGAATTTCAATAATAAGACTATAAGGTATCATAGGTCTATTTGAGTTTAATAATTGAATACTTCGGTTAAAGATCCCTTCGGTTACCACACTGTAATTGTCCCGAAAGAGGATGTTTGTGTGGTCTTTGTTAATAAATAAATAAATAAATAAAAGAGCTATTATTGTAGTATTAAGTGAAATATAAAGTGCGAAATGACTTGGAAAAGTGTATAGCTATCTCTTTCTAGTGTTTTGTGCTTTTTATTTGATAATTTATTCCTATTAATCATTAAAAGTTAGTCCACTGCGATGTATTACAGTCCAGTTTTTATTTGGAGAAGATAATTCCACTTTATGAAACTACGTGGAATAAAAAGTGGACCAAGTTGTTTATATCCAGTGCTAGCAATCCAGTCGAATTAGAAAAAGTAAATAATGTTTCTCAGGCTACTTACTGTTGTTCATGAAACCAACAATGAAATCCATTTTGATTACCTTTCATCTAATTCAAAGCCAATTGTTCCGAATGATTGACAAGGATTGGTTGAAAAGCGTTGGAAATTTTATTTATCTAAATCTATATTGTTTAATAAATCTTTATTGAACTTAATTATCTCATAGAATCATCCAAAAATTCTTTTAATTTTATTCATCTAAAAGCCGAAACTAAAAATATGATCCGATTTTTAAATAATTTACCGGTTATGACAATCAGGTACAATGATGAAACCTACCTGATGTAGTCAGAATGATTTTTGCCCAAAATGTTTCGAAAATATTGAGTAAAGAAAGGATACCTAATGTTATAAATATACGCGGTTATTTTAATATAAAATGGAGTAAATCGTTGTTTCTGAATGGTTTAACTGAATATCATTGGATTTAGCATATCATAAGGCATATTAAAGGTGAAGTAGACCCTATGACAAAATGAGGGGTAAAATCAAATATTCTCTTAATTGTTGCAGATGTATTGTTAATCTAAATATACTATTGTGTAAAAGAAATCGAAATATAACAATCGCAATATACACTCTCCATTCAAGACATTAATTAAATTAAAGACGTAACTATTGATTTTAATTTTACATTGTTGCTTTTGTGTATATCCATATAATCGATGAACTTAATGAGAGTGGAACTTAGTAGGTGTCGTAAATTCAATTTTTCACTTCTCACTCAGAGAGCTATGGAGGAATCATAGGGAAAGGTGTCTGCACTGCATATCGCCCTACCCCCTGCACTTCCCGCATTTTAAAGAAGACCGGTCCATACGCCCAAAGACCCCACTCTTCCTTCGCTAAAAGTTGCGTAATATGTTGTAAGTGCTCCTCCATCACAAATTGCGTTTGAAATCCTTAGTAAAGTGTCACGATAATTAGATGAGAAAGAAGATAATTACTTCCCTTTGTCACCACCACTCACGCCCTCTACCTTCTAGTACGTGAACTAATCAAATCACGAAGTCTATTGGAGGCATCACGATTTTTCTCGTAAATATCAGTAAATTCTGCCAATGATCGATTTATCGTGTCAAATATTCAAATATCCAATCCGAATTTGATAGTTGAAATATGTATACGAGATGTTAAGTCCTCGTAGGTTTACGTAAAGTTGGAAATAACTTTACATACGTTTTCCCGTTACTTGAATGAAAAGCTTAAGAAAAGTAAAAAATTACTGGGACTCGAACCTAGGTCTCCGCTGTACATATAGCTCGGAAGTGATGGATCTGGATTCGAGTCCTAGTAATGTCACTGATTTCAATTCATACAGCATCTTTGCACCGTATATCATAACATATACTTTATGTTAGCAGCTAGAATACGAGTATATAGAATAGAAGACATATCCCGAAAGCAAGGTGGCCTGGGTTCAAGAACCAGCCATGTCACTATTTTCCACTTTTATATAATGTTCTTGCTCTCTTGAAATATTTAAATATCATAGATCTATCGTCATCTTACTTATTATGAGGATTGAACATTGTCCTAATTCAAAAATTCACTCCTGTGATTTGTTATAATTATAAGTGTGCCAAATCCAAAGACTAGATCACGGATTCTTGTATCTGAATAAGAGAAAAATGGCTAGTGATGAATGGTGTCGCAGATTCCTAAAAGACCATCGAATTCTTCTCATGAATTAAAAGAATATATAGCCTTTTCAACTTTAAAGTTCCTAAATGTAACGTTCAGTTATGATCTGAAATATTTTTAACCATGCTCAAATTTCTATCGACGTGTAGAAAGTAATAGAGATTTAATTATATTATACATAAATCTGATAAACCAGAACAGTAACATACTTTTATTGTTCGATAAAAATTCATAGCTATAATTTATAATTTCTCACTATGTAAAATTAAAGTTGGCAAAATATGTTGACTTCGAATACGAGATTCAAAAAATATTCTGTGAAACTAAAATAATATAATTATAAATTCATATCAATTATTAGAATTATAGTCAACACTCTTTACTATCATGGGTAATGCACTGATTATAGCATCTTTCATTCCGAATAATGTTTAAAAAAAGAGACTTGAAGTAAAGGAATTTCCCACAGTTTAGTGGCGTATTATCTTAATCCGTTAATAACCATCAAAATTCAAAAACTCTTCCCTCAATTTTAGTTTGGACCATAACTCACATTTCAACTTGATTCCAATTCCATTAGAATACATAAAATTTCTTCGCATCAAAATTCGCGAAATTAGAGGGATTAATCGATATCGTTCGATTCATCGATCAATTAGATACATTAGAACTATCGCTTCGATAATTTTTTTCGCATCGAAATTCCCGTAGGATTTAGCTTATTTAGCGATTAATCGATTTCGTTCGATTGTATCGATTAATTCGATATATTCGAGACTATCGCTTAGAAACGTAAACACGCCGATGGCTCCGTTCCATATTTCCTCGTCCGATTCCTGCGGACGAAAACTTTTTAGCGCAATATCTCACTTTTTTCCTCCAGAAAATATAATCCCCGATTCCCAGCAGAGTTTCTCCGTCGTTTTACTTCCAGAGCGTGACCCTTTTCCAGAAAGGGCAACGATTGAAACATGCCCGGAAAATTTACTAGTCTAATCGAAATGTTTAGAGGGGGGAGCCGAGGCGAACTTAGCCGGAAAATCTTTCCGGAGAAGATTTCAAGAATCGATCCTCAACGACCTTGCCTTCTTGCGGAGGATTTTGAGAAAACCGCTTTGAATTATGGGATATCCTCGTATGCGTCCGATCCCTTGTGCCTTTAGGATAACGGCGACTTTAAATGAATTTCCGTGGAAATGCTTCTACCCGATGCAATTCATCGAATGGAAACTATCTGGAGAGAGGGGTGAATTCTAGAGCGATATTTCTTCCCAGTTGCCCTCGCAAGTTGAGGAAAGAGTTTGCAACGGGGGATGTGTGTATGATTAATTTTAAGCGAGGAATGCCTTTTGGGCAAGAATTTCTTTAGGATTTCGTAGTAGAAGAATATTCCGGATTTTTTCCCCTTTTGTACGAATGTGATTCATCGGAGATTTTGTGAATGCAAGGATGAATTTATCGTTATAATTCTACTCGCTGAATTTTCGCTGTATCTTTCGTACCAGTGCAATTTCCACGGGAATTAGGATGGTTCGTTACTTACGAGATACTGCGCCTTCAAACTCACCAAAACTTCGTTAATTTCACCAATTTAAAAAAATTGATGATATATCAGTACCATAGCCCGTCAAAATGTAGATTTTTGAGTTAAATAAGATATAGTACTGGTTGGATGTAAGAGGATACTTCATAGTCCAAACATCTGCCATAATGAAGAATATTATAATTTTTCGACTAAATATTTCTTAAATACAAAATGGGTTAGACTTCTAGGATGTATGAACATTAGCTATATTTATATTAAGAAATATTTCCGTTCTTCCATTACTTTTTAGTCACTGGCTGGCGAATGAGGGAAAAATAGCCTCTAAAAATTTGAACTACACTTAATCAGAACATTCATATTGCTAACTTTAATCGTTTGGAAACGTTAAAAAAAAAAATATATATATATATATATATATATATTTAATCATCCCTATTTTTAAAATAATTCGTTACAAATATATAAATATTTTCATTCGTTTACAAGGGAGAGGTTATAGAATAACATTGCCTGTATGAGAAGTCCCTAGATCCATTTTCCTAACTTTTCTGAGAAAACTCATCCTTAAGCATCACTTAAGCGTAAAATAACTCAATGCATATTGTAGTCCGAATCATTGAGGATATTACTACAAAAGAAATTAATATATCGTTCTACGTAAGGATATATTGGAACATTTATTCTCTTGCTAAATTCTACAAATAATAACATTTGAATCGATCAATACATATTATTATATTACCTCATTATTCATCCTCTAAAGATATTTAAAGTTCGTTTCAGTAAATCCTATACTTTAAGATTAACCTTTATGTTGTTGTTATACCCCTGCCATTCATCATAAATGAGCATTCTTCAATTTATTTATGGTATTAATTATTATCGACAATGACATTCGTAACCAAGGGAACTGATTTTCACCAGGAAATCAAAACAATCGTATTTAAATCATCAAAAGATTAGTAACAACATTCCACGATTAAAACGAGATTACATACTGCATTACCGTTATTCATTTTTAAACTAAAGCGAATGTACAGTTTATTTTTTAAAGCGAACCGAAGTATAACGTAACCAAATGAGAACTTATACATATACTATGTTACTAGTGATTTAGTCTCAAAGTAACGGCACCGTCTTCATAATGATTTGGTCACCATTTCGTATTAGTTTCTCTTTATTCGTGGACAGCTCTTCTTCGGAACGGAACCGACTGATGCTTTTATCGCCATCTCTCGCGAAAAGCTCCAACTAACTCGAGGGTAGAAAAATGAACTTCCAAGAGAAGCTGTCTTGTTACCTGCATCAGCATTAAACTGAATTGTGCATGACGTAAAACCGAATTGCAATGAATTACGATATACTCATTACAGTAGTTGACTAATCTCTACGTCCATTGAGTGACATTATTCATAATGAAAATGGTTAATATCATACGTAAATTTTTATCTTTAATATGGTCAATGGCTCGTAATTTATGTTAAAAATCCAGAATTGATGATGTTAAAGTAAATCTTTATGTTACGTTTCCAGGGAAAACCCAATTTCCAGGATGATATGCTACGGAGAATGCTTGGGACCTGGGTTCGAGTCCCAGTAACGCCGATTTTTACCCATTATGCTTAGTTTTTTCTCCCCTTTCTAATGAATAACCATCAAACTTGATATACACGAGGAAACTTTTCTTAGATAGAATAAATTCAGTTGAGACATTATAATAGACTTCTAAGGACGCTGAAATTTGTAGTATAAAAATCATGTGTTATTTATTATTATTGTCCATTATGTGTACATTACGTTATTAAAAATAAAAATGATATCTACATCTACATAAGTACCCTGCAAGCCGCCTTTCGGCGTGTACGTACGTACAACGTACTTTCTCTAAACTTATCTAATAAACGCAATCTGGCTGCTAAATGATATATATATATAATTTTTATTTTTAATCATATAATGGCACTTTATTATAATATCCCTCCAATATTGACCACCTTCTCTCTCAAGACTTGTATTTGACAAAGGATGAAAATATAACGAATAAGCATTAAATATCCTCAGGTACAAGAATGATACCTCGTAAACATATTGAAGTCTGGCGGAGAGACTTAAGTACAGAATGAATAAGAAAGGTCTGTTTCTCCGCGATGAATAATGGAATCCTTTGCTCAGAACACTTCACAAGATCTTGTGAAAGAATTGTAGTCTACCTTAAGAGTTTCCCATCACTCGTCTGCCCCTACTACCGCCATCTTTTGCCACGAGTGAAGCTAACATCAAGTATTTTATGAAAACGGAAAGAAAGAGATGAAGAACGATTCCATAATTTAGTAATGGAGTAATTTATCTAAATAAATAAAAACAAATGAGTAACGTATCCAAGTAAATAAACATTGATTCAATTCGCGCGCGTTGCTAACCATAACAAACTTAGGCCTTAATAATGCAATAATAGTAAAATAAGTACCGAAACAATTTAAAAATCATGCTTTCGATTGTTTTAGCATCATCAAAGAGTACGAAAACAGTCGAGGGACGTAATAGACGTCTTTATTATGCGAGGAATCCCTCGTATCAGTTATTATAGAGAGCTTTTGGTGACATTTCCATGACAAAGAAACGTCGTACTGAGTGACGCTTCAAGGAAATGAGGAGTTAAAAGTTGTTCCTTTGCTAGTTTATGAAAGTCTCTTTCTCCTTTAGGCCAACTTTTGCGATTATTTCGAACTCTCATACTCAACCTTTTAAAAATCTCGTCGGAGGTAACTTTTGATCGAACACCTCCAACAAAACTCACAACATCAATGGCCTATATCGTACAATCAGCGATATCTACACAGAAACTTTGTTCCATAAGGAGTAAAGCTGGTTTCTAAAATATAATCGTAATATAATGACAATAAATTCGATATATTTTATATTTAATATACGGGAATATCGAAAGGCGATTTCCTCTCGAAATGAAAAAGAGTTTTCTAGAGGGAAAACTACGGTGAACGATGTATAAGAACAACCATTCCAGTTCAATATCTTTCAGGGGTTATAACCTTAAGGTAATGTATTTTTCGTAATTAATGTGAACTAGGGATTTGAAAGCTATTTGAAGAGACTAATTTGATGGCTCAAGGATGTGGTAAGTATATATGCCGAGATACTGGTGGACCTGAGTCCGAATACCAGCCCTGTCGCTATTTTGAGATAAAGCCCCAATGGTTGGGATCTCGTCCAGAAGTCACGGGTTCGATTCACCACATAGATGTATTCTTCACTCATGGCCTGTTGGTCTAGGGGTATGATTCTCGCTTCGGGTGCGAGAGGTCCCGGGTTCAAATCCCGGACAGGCCCAAACTTTTTTAAGTAATATTATACATGCATATATAAATCCATAAGTTACAAACAAAATTTGACAATTTGTAATGTAATACTGTGGATTATATTTAGCGTAGTATATACATATTTATTTATATTATTTTCTTTTTTCATACGTATAAGATGTAAAGGTTGATATGCATGTTACGTATATGTTACGGAATAAATTTTGATACGTAACTTCGCCACCTGGCAATGCACCAACAGAAGAATGATACAGTAATAAAAATAATGTTAATGAGGGATTCGTGAAACAGGTCAGAGGATCATGCTCGTGGAGGAGCATCAAATGTTGTAGGAGAGTATTCACGTATTTATCAATGGATAGTTTTTGAAGCTAAAGTGGACTTTAAAGTGAGTATATCGGACCACATCAAAGAAGGGAGGGAGATAACTTTAACGGATCCCTTTGATCATGTCCGGTTTCGGATTCTCTAAAGAAAGTGAAAGGGCACTACAGATGACCAAGAGAAGTCGAACGTCAGACCACATTAACCGCTTCGAAATTAATTTAAAAAATTAAAAACGGAAATGCGCATGCGTATTGAACCGAGTTGTTAATTGCCTCTCAAATTAAATCCGCAACGACTAAATCTTACTATATATATTAAAATAGAAGTATTACTGCATTTTACTCAAAACTTAGTACGATTATTCATCAACAATCATAACCTTTACGTATTGTTCACAGCGCTTTCATTGTTGAAATCAACAAACGAGAGTAGCAAACAAAGAGTAACGATACATTGCGTTACGTTTTAAATGAGATTCCTAGCTCATAAATAAATAGAGCGATAGTGATATTTTCCCGTCGGATAAAACTAAATATGAAAATTTTCAGTAAAAAAACGATTACTTTTGAATTCCTTTCATACAGCGGAGTATGAATATGCATCCTATAGTGCTTAAGTTAAAGTCACTCTTTGTCGAAGAGTCTTTATACTCCATAAAAAAAGAAACCAACATACATAGCAGATATTAGACGTATTCAACTTGTTGTGTAAATAGGAAATGCTTGATTTTAATGATGTACAAGAGGATAATGTCTAAAAGCTCTAATGTCTTTAAAAGCTTGAGATATGGTAAGTAATGATTTAGATATCGATATTGGCTTTTTTGACCAACGTAACTGAGTAATTACTGCCATGATTATACACGCTAATATGTTTAAAACCAATTACTCGAAATATTTGCTTCCGCGAATTTCTTTTCCTTAGCCATTTCTTAGATTCATGCATAAATATCACGAGGTACGTTATTTGTCTCTTTACATTTAATGTTCGTAGCTAATGTTCCACCATTCTTTACCTTAATTGAAAAATTCGTCAACTCAAAAAGATTGAGCGTAAATAAATCCAGACGAATGTACAATTATCTTAGAGACTCGACAATTACTTCCGACTGTAATAGAAACGAGCAAGATTACTGCTTGTCTAGAGATATGAATGCAAGAATGGAGGGGGGGCTGAAAATCGTCTTCCAAGCCATATTTCTCATCTGTAGAATTATGAGGACAATCTGGTGTGGTATCTGGCGAGAAGGCACTCGCTAAGATAAGATGGTTCGCTAATTGAACAGTTTATCAAAGCAATTCCCGTCAGATTGTTTTCTCGCATGAATTGCTTCCATCCACGAGAAGTTGCGGGCTAGTTAGAATCCCTTGTTCTGGGGTAGCGGAGCGAAAAACTCTTATTAAAGTCTTCGAGGAAAGGAAGAAGTTGACAACGGGAGTAATGGAAGAGCTACAATATACGACAATAGAGACGTTCCAATTCTTAATTCATATCCTGAACGGAGTTCTACGTATATATATGTTTATAATATATTCCGTTCAAGATATCCGCGATAACTGGTTGCACTTCATATTTACGACAAGCAATTTACAGTCGTGTTATTCGAAAATTTATTTCCACGTTCACGGAACTTGGCGGTTTAATATCAGCGCATTCAGAATTTTTTATATATCCTGACGCAACATCTAAAACACTGAGTTACTTTGACGAGACACACTTTGGGTAGCTAAAAATTTACTTTATACTTTATAGACAATCCGTCTCTTTTATATGGTCACCGAATACACTCAATTTAGAAAAAAAATAATGCTCGGAAAACGATGAGAAGGCAGCAAAAAGAGATAGTGATTAAAGTTGATTGAATGGGTCTGTAAATTTAATCGAGACAGAAAGATATTAGATCAAAAGAACGTCTGTGTGCGAATGGAAATCAAATTAAGTTCTTTGAGACGTTTTTTATGTCCATAAAAAAGTTTCGGTTAGCGAGGTGAGACAGAAGGCTTTACAACCAAGGTCACGACAAAAAAGTGGATGACCAAATGGAAATTTCATTTGATACCGAAAGGGAAAACTTATCGAGAGGTCTGGTGGTGAAAATCATCAAAAGAGTCCACTTCTATAAATAATAATGTAAGTAGCCAGGAAAGGTGATTTTTAGATTGAGCTGTTAGTGCGAGGTACAATAAGAAGACTAGATTTATTACTCTAGTAAATTATGTTTGAAAGGCGGAAAGAGAGCTTAAAATAACGTGCTCTGGATTAAAAATAAAAGTGATGGTACGGAATAATGCGGAAAAATGTGTATGATATGAAACTTCATTACATCGCGACACGGAACCTTCTAATATAGAGACAGAATCTGCATACAGAAAACGAATGAAAGTATGTATACGGAATCCATAGTAAGTCTATGGAATCTATAAAGTGTTTATATTATTCTCTCCAACCATAGGAACGCAATTAAATTCGGGTAAGATGAGAATAAATATGCATCTGTATACAAAGGCTATTTGACAGTGCAGATGAAAAGCATGTGAGACATATACGTACAAACTTTATTAATTCAGGCTGCCTACATTTTCGCAGAACTCTTCCACATAATAATTAACAAGCAATAACAGTAACTTTTTAAAGGTTTTAAGTTCAACCAAATATTTTTATCCCATTCAAAAACTCGTGGCTAGTAGATATTCGAATTTCTCCCGATAGTTTTAATAATGTCATTCTAAATAAAAACGAAACATTTTGATTTATAATTCGTTACATTCTTTATCCCAATCTTTAAATTCAGGCTGACCTTACGTAACAATCCTTCTCATACGTATAATTTAAATAAAATTTCGTTGTTTCTTTTAAGGGTCCTATGGATAAGAGAGTATAGACCTCTATCAAGATGAATTGATTCAAATAGAGGTGAAGCAGACTTTGAGTTGCTAGAGGAAATTTGATCTCACGGAACGGGTATTCTATTTAACGAAGAATTTTTGGTAACGGATACTCATAAAGTAGTTTTCCGATGGAAGGTCTTCCTAAACGGATACATAACCCTATCACGATGGATTTCTCTCTTCTTTTACGTCCCCTTGGGCTGCCAGTTTTAGTTCTCCCTTTACCTTTAGATGAACTACGTGTTGCTTTGATAGCGGGGTCTTGGTTTACCGATCGCTATAATAGGAGATTCAATGCTTTAGGAATTTCAAGCGTCGTAAAGTTTCACCGTAATTTTGGAATCGATATAAAGGTTTTCAAACGATTCAACAATGTTGTATATACGAAATTAGTTCTTAATTGTTACCGCTAAGACTACAATGGAGACAAATAAAACATTTTCTAACAAACTTTAATTGAGGTTGTACGAAAGTATTCTTTAATCCCTAACTCCTATGTTATGACTGAGTTAGTTAGAAGACAAGTGAGCCTTCAAAAATAACGCATTAGGTTGAGTTATTTGATGACGACATATGAAGTAATAATTACTTATATATAATTTACTAATAATCTAGATAAACTCACTATATTTATGAACATTGTTGAATGTTTGACAAAGAATGGACGACAAAATGCCACATTAAATACTGAACTTGGATTATACCTGGGTTAAGTTTCTTAGTACTACTTCGTTTAAATACCATCATTGTTACAAAAACTTTAAATTTTTAACTCAAAGTTGAAAAGAATGGAAAAAATTGAAAACTGATCATCACTCGTTAAGATTAAAGGAGCTTCTAAAGATATCAGATTTCTAATAATTTTTGCTATATTGCAAAGAGTGAGAATTACCCTGATGGGTCAATTCTGCCTGTAAAATATTAGCAGTTGAAGTTATTAATCAGCAATGCATATTTGTTTTCCAAGGCATAAATTGGTTTCTTTGCTACACTGCTTCAAATATGACATACTAAAATGTTTAAAGAATACCATAAATAAACTATATATCCTGAAAAGTCATTATGTGAAAAACTTAAATAGAAGTTTTCTACATTCTCGAGTGGCCAAATACTTTCATCAAACTTTATCATAACAATAATTCCATGATCGTGATGAAAGAGAGAGTTAATGCAAATTCATGGAGGATTAATTTTTTTATGAAAATGTTATTGTGATTGGTACAGGAGCCTCCCATCAGTAAATCACTTTTGATGGTAACATAATGAGCCACTTATGTTTTAATATTAGTTAAAATCCACCACAGGTAATGTTCAACGTTGCTGAAGAGAGTTGGCTCAATACTACAAACCCTTTTCCCTCCTGATATGATGCCAACTAAAATTGTTCTATTATATGAATCATCGATAAAGTTTGAGTCTTCCCCATCTGAGAAAAGAGATGTTAATACAAGAGGTCCTCCACTGTCCCCATGGCAGGTACTTCCACCATCTGCGCCACCGACGCATAACTGCCCAGGTTTCAGGTCTCCTCCAATTAAAGATCTGCAGGCACTCCTTTCCATCAACTGTGTCCTAGCTTTAAGAGGAATTTCAGTACCTTCACCTGAGATCAAAATGAAATAAGAAAAGTCTCAAATTCAACTAAAAATTAAACTAATTCTCTGCTGTACTTTCAAATAAATCCTACCGTTTAATTGTATGATCCTTAAATAAGTGTCATTCAATTTTATATTTAAAGATACTTAGATAATAGGGCAATCTAAAAAGGACAACTAGAGCCAGAGAGTAATTATGGTTAATTACCTTTACCTGTGATCTTAAATAGAATGTGTAAACAAGAATGCCATGCTCAAAGAATGTTAAACTATAGCATTGCACTTATAAAATCTATGGGAAAAAATAAAAGAGAGAGCTTTTAAATATTTTTTTAGGTTTCTTTTAAAGTATGACGAATGTTTGTGAGACCATTATAATTAACTCGAGCTCAATAAAAACATGGCAGAGAAAGGACAGTTGTTAATTATGAGAAAATATATAAGGTGTGAACCATTACATGAATGCTTGTAGAATCAGGTTGAAAAAGGTTATCATCATTATATAATATATTATAATAATAAAGAAAAGATTAGCAAAATTATTTTGGATGGAAAGAGGATATCCTTCATTCAAAGCGATAAATACTTTCTGCTGTGAACATATCAATCTCCTTCATTCTGCAAATGTTGTTCATTACATAGTCAAAAACTCTTTCCCTAGGCAACATACTCTCAAGAATTTTAATAACTCAATCTCTTCTCAAGCCTTCTAACAGAAAGAGATAAACAAGTAACTATATCTGCATTTCCCAAATATTAATTTCCATTTTCTCCGAGTTATCTCCAAAGAAAAAGTATTATTCCCGACAGTAAATACATGAAATTACCAAAAAATTTCAATATGGAAATCCCCTTTGCCCCTTTCTGCTGCAATCCCAAAAGAGACCTAGCAGTAATTACTGTTAACTACTATTTCATTTTTTATCAATACATATTGTATTAATGCAAAAAAAAGTAATCCCAAGATTCATATCTGTAAGTATTCCATACAACTACAACATTCCACTTACAAACTCAAAAGGCTTCAAAAGTAAAGGAGAATTAATAAATGCTAACATAAATCTAAAACTGATGTCTTCTATGTTCATCCTATTAATACATTTACCATAATAATTGTTCTTTTTTTGACCAGCTTTATTAGAATAAAAAGTAAGATTCTTACTTTTCTCTGTCATTCCCCATCCAGCAGACATCAGATCTGAACCAGCATGGATCTTAGGTTTATAACGACCAACTGGTAAGCATATAGGCTTGATGTACCCTGAAATCCATTCATAAATTCTATTAATGAACTACTTATCACAAACTTACATGTTGACAACATAAATATCTCAATAGCATAAAATGTAACTTATCAAATCCAAGATATATATTATAGAAGCTTAAAAAAATTTAATTAGAAACTAAAGATTAACAATAAAATAAATACCTAATTTGCAAAATCCAAACTGGCTTAAGAATAATATTTTATACAAATATTTTATATTTTAAAATTAAAATATAATCTAACCCAAATGCTGCAAAAATTCAAGGAATAACAAATATAAAATAAGTTTACAGGATTGGGACTAAAGCTAACATATTCCCACTACCAGTTAGTTGCTCTAGTTAATTGAATGATCATGCCAGAGCATTCTTAAATGCCACCAAGGGATACTTAGAGTCATGTTCATTGAAGTTTCATTAAACATCACAGTATCATCTAATGTCTTAGCCTCAAATAGACAACAGCCATGCAAAGACTTAATGGAAACTCTGATAAAATGCTTTTAATCTTTTATGGAAATTCAGAAAATACTGGTAGTATCTAATAGATAAATATATACTCACGGGTATACACAACACTTTTCTTGAGTTGGATAAGGCCGATGTCATGGGCAAGATCATCACGTGTATATGACTCATGATGCCTAAAGCTTTTAATTTCATAGTCTCTTGCTGGCTCACAAGTATCCATTTCCATATAATCATTTGGCATTTTAAAGTTTGCGGAACAGTCCATATATTTCATTTTTGTATTATATTCACCAAGACGCACAGATTGCCTGGAAGATTATTTTTTCAAGTAAAGATCTTAAAATGAAAACTTATAATTAATCCGTATCATATTTGGATGTGAAACGTTTTCAAAAAACTACAGTGCAGTTAATATTAACTCAACACTAAGGCTATATGAGTAACTTATGTTGTAGAAATGTTTACACTTGGATCATATAATTACTCAATCATTCTACTTTCATAACCTTTTTTTTATGACTATCAGTAAATCAGTAAAAGAAAAGTGAATACCAGGATTTAGTGGATGATAATAATATCTAATGCCTAAATATTTTGGCATAATAATAAAATTGCAACTTGATATTACAAGATCAGCATTTCAAGGACTTATCAGATATTTCATAAGTACATTATTTCTTGGAATGATTTATTCAAAGCCAAATGACTTTTCATGCAAAGTCATGATAATTCATTTGCAATGGTTGGCCAATATCATATGGAAATAATTCCTTTCCATCTCAAAATAAATTGTAAATTAAATTCATTACCTGAGTTACCATCTTACCAATTACAACCAGAATATTTATGTGTGAGAAGTAAAAACTCTACATTGTCAAGTGCAAAAAGAAGTTTGACAGCTTACATTTAAAACAATAAGTATTGAGTAGAGAGAATTCATATTTTGAGGAGAGGATGAAAGCATATTGAAAAAGTTTCTTATTTCTCCTTCATGATTTTCTCTAATGGATTCCCAAACCAATATATGTAAACATATATAGCAAAACCCATTAAAGATGTAGGCGTTTAAGACATTATCCCACTTAAGACATTATCCTGCTTAGACGAGATTTCCTTTCCTTTATATATTAATTAAATTTATATAAATATATAGCAAAGATTTAAAAAATTTTCAGTCATAAAAACCTGAAATTAAATAGCAAAATGTTTACCTTTCATATGTTTTTAATAATTATTTAGAAGGACAATCATAAAAATATATGCAACAAATTTAAAGAAAAATCCTTAAAAAGAAGTTTTATCTGTTTGCAAAAAGATATAAATAATTAAAATAACTGTAATAAAGATTTTAACCAAATTCATAAAAATTTTAAACAAAATTAATCTCTCGATCATCTTAAGCTCTAGGTAAGTTTCAGGTAAAAAACATTTTTGATCAGTTTAATTAAAACAGAAAGGAAATGAAACTTCCTTTGAAAGGTTCACATGACCAGATTTCATATCTTAGAGCATGATATATAATGCATTCATATTAAAAATGTACATTAAAACTAAACTCACAGTTTATTTGCATAGTTGGTCAGGCAATGAGCTGCTGTTAAAACATAATCAGGAGTGATTAATGATCCTCCACAACGAAAGGACTTCTTGCCTGTAAATTTTTCTGCAAATTGGGAAGTATTTATAATATTATAGCAACTTATATTAATTAATTTCATTATCAACTATGTAAAAGGTGAATTATTCTATGGATATAAAAAATGATTTTATATTCTCTAAATCCCTCATTTCATTTCATTTATTAAATTTCATTACCTGAATACTCAGCAATATGTTAAGTTCAAAATAATGAATTCACTAAATCCAAATGCTTTAAATTTTCTGATCATAAGTTTAAAGTTTTTATTTTCTTAAGTAGCCAGGGTAATATTACATGTACAGTTTTGTACGTCTCATTTCCCTCCATACATTTAAGGAAGAATCAAATTATCTAATATACATGTATATTTCTTTATATATGATATACATATATACTCATATGTATTATTATTATTAAACTATGAAATAATGCTAATGAACTTTTGACATGCAAATAGCCAAACAAACATCTGTCATCTAACTGCTACAGAACTATTCCTATATTGTGAAAAAAAAGAACAAGACAACTACAGAGAGAAAGAAATCGCAAATAGTAATTGAGATGCAAATAGCATAGGATCAAGTGCATATTATTTCTTAAAATGTATTCATGGTATAACTTAGCCTTTGCTAACTTTTCATCTCCAGTAACAATAATATTATGTGCTGTAAAAACTTTCTATTCTACCATTGTGCAAAGAATTTATAAAATATAACTTTAGAATTAATAGCTCATCTTATTCCCAAGATGAAAAAATTTTGTTGAGAAGTAATAGTTAGAATTTAAATCCATTCATCTCTACATTATCTTACCTTTGTATTGAAGTCTAGCAAGCCAAGGGTGCTCTCCTGGCATAGTATTCTCGCCGCCAAGAATGCGTGGCTCCAAACCAACCCCACAAGCATCATTTTCAAGATTATGCATGTTCTTCTCTGCTCTTTTAAATAATGAAACTGGATCATGTATATGAGTTGTATTTGGTGTCAATGATTTATTATAAAGTTTATCCGGACTGATGGTGGTTGAAGATACACTAGAATTTAAAAATAACTTACATGAGTAGGTTTGAAATCAGTATGAGAAGGCAAGAACTTCATGGAATGCCATAGTAATAAAACAACTTCGTAAATTTCCACAGAAAATACGCTATATTTGCGACTGGTTTTGAAATAGAAAATTGTAATTTTATATTATAGTTGTTTTTATTATTATTAATTTTAATCATTATTAATGAGTAGGTTTCATTTTCATCATAATTTGAAGATAAGATGTGAAGTAAAAGGCGAACTTGATTGTACATTGCAACCCTTAATTGTATTGATGCAATTTTAGGAAAATCTAAAGCAATAATTTTAAATTTAAATTTACCTTCACTTAAAGGAAGGTCTTTAAACCCAAGACACCTTCAACATTTTCAAAACAAGATATCCCTCAATCAAATCCTTATCAATATATGTTACTCCATAAAGATATACCGTATCTGACAGCATATAAGACGCAACTTCATTTAGTAGACCTCACACAGGGAAAAAAAGTTTTAATAGTCCCTGCAACAACGCTGTACCACAATAACATCATGAGTTACTGCTGCAACCTTTCCATACACTTTAGCTTAATTTAACACTCCTAGTTTCTAATGAATGGTATGGCTTAATATCTAATTTCCTTTATCCTTAATTTCATATTTCCAAGAGTATTTTTAAACAAATAGTTTTAAGCACCGACACCAATACCTTCACATATAAGACAAATAAATACAGACCTATAAATGTTTTGAGAACTAATTTAAGAAAATAAGTATGTCTTATATACGGTCAAATACAGCAGTTGTTAAATAATGCAATATAATTAGTAGGATTTTATAGTTAAGATTTATTAAAATAATTCTGATCGTCAAAAAAAAAAATATTAGAGAATAAGGAGCAAATATTTTTGCTTTTTAATTATGCTTCATAATATCAAAGGTAAACTAAAGTCAAGATCAACATGTGAATAAGAATTCATTAAGCATATTTATCTTTATTCTTCATAAATAATTTTTAATTGGAATTATTTATTTACTTTAAAATCACAGATACTTTCAAAATGTTTGTAATTTTTTTCATTTTTTGGGGAAAGGTAATAAAGTGAATTTACCATTGAAAAAATTCATCAACTTTGTTACCTTGGCTTGTTACTGATTCCTTTTTCCTTTTCTTTTTTCCGTTTTTTAGAACCAAAAAAATATGCTAAGGTATCCAATGTATAAACAGTTTTCTCCACCTTAGTTTTTAAACATTTTGATGACAATGGTTTCCATTTACAAGGATCTTTATGCCTTGTGCCTGAAAGAAATGTGAAAATGGTCTGATATGAACTCTTAGATTTAACACTTAATAAGTATGGCTTCCCTACTGAAATATACTGGAAGTGAAGTTCTTATTAATTTAACTTATTCCTTGGTCTCAATTCAAAATAGTACCTATTATTGATTTTCAGAAGCTAAATTGGATGATTGATATTATGAGTTAAAATCAAAAGAATATATTTTTAGTTTCCTTGTATGATTAGAAGATGTATTTCTCTGTCAGGGATGGTACAGTTCAAGGGATATTGGAACCATTATCTCTGTGATGACTAATTTTATTTTCCAATGTGTTTCAAAAGTATAATTTCTTATTTTGTTTACTTTACCTAGCGAATGAATACAGCTCCTGCAGCCAATACTTTTCTCAAACCACAAGTAAATTTCTCCCGGTATTCCAATACGTTTCAAGTTTATAATTGGTATGTTCCATAATTACTGAATCTCGTACCAATTTTAATTCCGATGGAAAATGTTTATTAAACTAAGAATGGGCGTACATAATATCCCTAATGACAAATAACCGCTGAGTTTTACATAATGTTCGCTTAACCTTGAGCACTTCCTTGTATTGAGGCCGTTCTCGGTTACCAATCTGCTATTCAGGAAGGAAGTTTGTCCGACAGATGAAAACTTAACTAGATGCTACGATATAAATAAATAAAATTCTTCTAAAATGAAACTTAAAATAAAATTGTTTCGATCGATAGAGGTCGTTTATCTCTTCATTTTATGGCCTTCCAACGTTACGGTATTATTGAAACGAATTAACGAAATATTTATAGGCATGGACTTCTCATAACAATTTCGCGTCAATTAACGTATACACGATTAAACATGTAATGTTCAATGTTTTGCGAGACTTCACTGTGTGTTCGATATCGTAAGCCAAAATCAATTACGTAGAAATTCTGTAATTCACAATGTGTGATTTACATGTTTCACTTATGAGGAGTAGTACTTACCTTCCGTCCTTCCATCAGCTATAGATATTAAAGCTGCAATTAAAAGTATCGAAAAAAATTGTATTTTTTTGTATTTGTTGCCTTTCATTTCGAGAAGTTGTTGTGTTTCGGTATACCTAGAGGCAGTTTGAACGAGAAACCTGTTGTTGCATTACTATTTTAATTCAAGCCCCGAATTCTAAGTTATCTTTTTTCTGCGGTTTGAGTTTTCCTGTAGAATTTACCGCGTTGAAGTTGGGCGCGGTCAAAAGACTAGGAATTGCTTTAGCATTCAGTGATAAGAAATGGGAAACGCTAGCATACGTAGTTTCAGAGGACCCAACATCTAAAACACTCCTTATCGTGTTGACTGAAGATGAAGCAACATTCAATTCTTTCTTGTATATTCTGTTTAAATTCAAACTTTTATTTCTTCTCACTAAGTTGATTTGAAGCTCAAGTCGAGTCTACGTTTAAATGAACAATCTTCACCCGATCCATTTATTTGAACAATTATTAATAACAAGTACAGTAAGACCCCACTAAACGCTATTTCAGTATAACGCGGTTTTTTTGGGTTCCCTTAAATCGCACACTGTATTGATATTTGTCATATATGTTTGCTAAGAAAACAGCCATGCACCAACCAAAAGCGGTGCACTTTATAGCGACGGTGGTATGTAGATATACTTGGTATTTTTTCAACGCTCTTTCGTAGATCTGTCCAGAAAAAGGTCCCAACTGTATTCTCTTAAGTTGCAATCCCAGTACAAACGCAGCTTTCCTGCGTCACGTTGATTTATTTGTTCTCATCAAGGTTATTAGGTTTATAAAGGTATAAACATAACATTTTATTTTATTGTGATAAATTCGGCAAGAACTGATAAAATTTCTTATACTTTGTTCTTTTTCACTGATCCCCATTACATATTTACATATGTACGTGTTACGTTGCCCCTTTTAACGCTGTTTCGTTTAGCGCTCGAAGTTACTGGAACGTATCCCCCGCGTTAAGCGAGGTGTTACCGTACCGCATAGATTATTTTCAAATTAACACCATCACATAATTAATGCAGACAAGTGAGGGTTATTTTTCATGAATTGGTTATGTTAACTTTCCTGTAAAAAATTTATTGTTGCTTATTAAATATCAAGACTTCAAGAACTAAACGTGGATCGCTTATAGCTCTTTACATTAATATCTCCTACTTGTATTAACCTAAAGAAAAGAAGTTTGAGCGTTTAATACAAAAACAATACGAAAACTGTCAACAATACGAAGAGATATCCGTGTGTACAAAGAATAGGTTATACATAGTGTTAGAGATGTCAGGAACTACGGGCTTTATTGTTTCCTCCTGAGATTTTAAATTTTTATTCGTTCCTTTAAAATAATGTCAGAGGGTTGGTTTGAGAAATTTTTGTGCTTGCAGACGCTAATCATCGCAATCGTGAAATTCAATTGAATTTTGGATGTCATGTTTGGAACAATTAATTTACGCCTCATCGACATTTTATTGTTTCCAAATACCTTACATACGTGTTTTCATTTTTCACCATTAAAATTTAAAAACAGACTAAATAAATCAATTCCTTAAATTCAAGAGTCGTCGGGTATGAATTAAAATTATGAAGCATAATTTTGTCAATAATGAACCTGCATTACGCACAGCTAAACAGCCAGTAAAAATTACGAGTCAATAACAATAAACTTACTTGTCAAAATGTTGACTTTTCACAGTATTGGCGGGAGATGAGCACGTCGTAAGACCATGTGGTTGACAAAGGAATAACTCTTTCTACCGGAAGAGATTCAGTTGGCGCGATATGTTGTCGAATATTTAAAATGCAAAAGAGGTAGTACACTACCATGATTCACTCAGTTTAATCTTTTCCCAGGGAGAAGATGGGAAGTATAAGAACTTTGAATATGGTTTTCACGGAGCCATACTTTTGCATACGTACTTTTGCAAGGTGTTTGTAGCAGATTCATTGATTTTAAGAATTTTGTAGAAGTTAAAAATCAATAAATATTTCCGTAATTCTCATTTTTCAGGTGATCAGATTACGTAAGAAAATGGACTATGCTAAGAGGCATTCAAATACCATTACAGAAAAGGGTGAGGACATTAAAATTTTGAATGGAAGTCCAGTTCTGGCAGAAAAGGAGTTGATACTGTACCACTCATTTTTTAAATATTTAGTGCTCCGAATAGTTGGCTTAAAGTCATTTACAGTAATTGCCATCCATACCATATTATACTACAATTATAATAATTATATTATTGTATAGTAAACCTTATTAAGGATTAAATGGAATACAATAAACTTTCAGTCCCCACTTAAGATATTTTATATCAAGGATTAGTAGGATGTAATAATACTAAATGAAGCAGTTTATATTGATTTAATAAATTAATTGTGTCTTGCAGAAAAATTATTAAATAGATAAATCAAATCCCCTACATCTAAAATAAAACTGTTCACAGACTAGAGAAAACAAATAGGTAACTGCAATAAGGTTTTGATTTTAAATTTGTAGACTAATCTCAATTCAAAATGACTTGAAAACTTTTGAAAAACTATTGAATTTATCAATTGCTATCATCATGCATATAAGTGCATGACTCTTACCATTAATCCAATGGAATCTCAAGCTTTATATTTTGGAACTTCTGGATGCCTGAGATACATCACAGTTCTGTGGATATATTTTTAAATATGACAAAGACATCAAGTTCAGCTTCACCTTCAACAATCTAGGTATACTCATGTAACTCTTCTTTTTTAATGCCTCAATTCAACAATATACAAAAATATAATGTGGATGAAGCAGATTACTTGCATCTTACGGTCTCTAATATATGTTTTGCATTATTTACCATTGAAAATGCTATACATTGTCAAAACCTCACATGAATAAGAAGTAGAAAATAATTTTATTAAAATTCATTTTATAAAGAGAAAAATATTGAACTGAATCTTGAAACATGATTGTAAAAACTTTATTATATTTCATACATTCACACTTAAGATGCAATCTCATTTGAACTAGCTACAGTAAACTATTAAATTGAATATAGGAAATGCTTACTTTAGCAGCAAATAAAATGATTACATTTTGGATAAATCAGGGCTCTATTGTTTCCAAAATCCAGGGCAGATATGTTTCCACACTTGTAAAAAATAGAGGTGTTGAATAATTACAAAAGATGGAAGATAAAACTCCCACCTGAATGCTTTTTGTCTGCATTGTTGTGCCATCGTCAGAGGATCCCAGATCAATACTTCTCATCAATGCACCACCAATGTCTCCTTGACATCTATTCAAATCATCATCACTTTCAACACAAAACTGTCCACCTAAAAGGTTCATATTTAAGGCATCACTGCATGTAGTTTTGTCTTTTAGTGACACCACTGCTCTCATTGGGACAACTAGATTAAAAGTAGTGATATTTATTATTATTTTTGCTCAAAAGAAGAGAGATAACAATGGAAATTTTTTTTATTTCTAGTCAAATAATATAATATTCTAACAGGAAATAAGTTTTACAATTATATTCAATAGCACGAGTCCACCTGAAACCAAACTTCCCCAAGCATCTTTTATCTATTATATTCCTTAGAACAGTTTTTTTTTACTGTGCTCCTGTAATCTAGGATCAGATAAAAACATCTCATTCTCAATCATCTCAATAAATTGCAATAATTACAGTCTATAAATGAGTTTAGTTTAGATTTAAAGAGTTTAGAACACATTTCAAGCAAATGAGTAAAGTTGTATTTATTATATTTTAGATAATCTTATCAAAATATCGATTTAAAAGTATAATTGACATTAAGAACAGCAAGAGAATGTCAGGAAATAAATAAAAATTAATTTTTACCATTCATCATTCCCCAACCAACAATGGTAAAGTTGGCTCCAATGTTGTTAGGATCCCAAAATGATTTCATTCTCCCAACAGGTAAGCATACAGGACGGATTTGTTCTGAAATTTATGACATTATCTCAAAAAAATTCACAAAAATGTTGAATATTTTATTTAGAATTTGCTCTTTTTGTAAATATGAAAATCAATGGGTGCATACTAAGTGCTCAATATGAATTTTCTTGGTTCTTGGAATACTTTAAATACAGCTCCTGTTTAAAAACTGGTTAAGCTAACTTTGAAAATTATCACCTTGAGAATTAATACTGAATTAAAATGAAGGATCAATGATGGATTCATAAAATATACTCTTAATTATTTAAGAAGAAGATTATATCTATGTACAGTTTTTAAATCGATTAATGCAAATATTTTTCTTTTCTGTTATATTCCATAGACCAATATAAAATAAATATTATTTTTAAAACCTATTAATAGATCTGTTTCCTTAACTCATATTAGCATCTTTAAAATTATGGTGATCATTAGCAAATAGGAAAATTATTGCAACAAATCACCTGTAAAAGTCACACGTTCTGCAAGACGGATCAGCCCAATGTCATGATTGCCACAAATGACATCCTCCGAATAAACATATTGTGGGTGTAAAATTAGTTCAGCATAATCATAATCTATTGGTGGTATGGTGCTACAAGCTTCAAATGAGATTGTGTCAAATATCTGCATCTCCAGATCTGAGCAATTTCTCTCAAAATATTCCAAATTAAATTCACCAAGACGAACATAATGTCTGAAATAAAAATGATGTATAATAAACAATAAAAATTTTCTTAGTCCTGATAAAATTTCATTAATAATATATATATAAAATATAGACAAAACGTCAAGCATGAGTAAACTGTGAAAGGAAATATTTTAACTTGGAATGTAAATTCCAATCAACTGAGGAAATCAACAATACAGATTTCAAGATAATAAGTAAAACAGTTGAAGTAAATGCTGAGGTGGATGAGAAAAGAAGTATGAACAGCAGAAAATAATACTTTATACAAGTAACTGAAGCTTGAATAAGCAGCTACTGATATTGACAGATGCAGACAGAATTTATTTATCCACTTTTATTATCAAAGACTGCTAAAACATCTGGATAATTACAGTATGGTCGTAAACGTAACAATGGACACAAACATCCAGACCCTGAGAGGAAAATTTCCTCCTCAGCCAGGATTTGAACCCAGAACTTCAGCATTAGGAGTTTTCCACATGCTAAATATTCTGGCAACGAGCCCAGCTAATTCTATTGTATGAGGGCTAAAAGATCTAGTTGATATGTTACCTTGATCTTATTAAAATTTCATGGAATTGTTCTCTTGAAATAATAAAATTACTTTGAAAATGACATTGAAAATTAGACTAAATCATTTATAGTACTACTAGAAGCAAATAGACAGGACTATCTCTTTGAGGGAGAGAATCCAACCTTTATTTAAAATATGAAAAAAGCACCAGACTTATTGCGCACTTACAAGTCATATTTTGGCATTGACAGGCAATATGCAGATGTAAGTACATATCTGTCATTGATCAGGGACCCACCACAAAGATTCTGAGTTTGTGAACCATGCATTTTTGGAGCTGAAAGTAAAATTAATCTCATTTAGGTCTGGGTTTTGCTGAACAATTCCTCTTTATGAATTTATAATTGGAATACATACAATGTAGTTTATCTGTAAAATATTTCTTTTTTGTTTGTTATGAGTAAACTAACATTAAAAGTGGAGTTGTATTTATCTCCCAAAAATAATTCATTGTGGTAGGGACTGAAAAATTTAGTTTACATTTCACAGAGAAATCCACAGCTGCTGTTATAACAGTATCTCCATATTGAATTAAGTGCTACGTACTAGCAGTTCATTTTGCTTTTAGTGTAGAAAGAAACCATATCGTATTTGGTTCTTAATTAATACTATTATTAAATTTGATTTTAAGTGGACAATGATCCTGATAAATGTTATAATAGGTGTTAAAGGAAATACAACAAAACTATGTATATAGTTGTGTAATACCTTCATTTACTTCATAATACAGTTCTAACCTTATCATTGACCTTATTCTTCGAATCTCATAATTTTGTTACATTTTTATGATTAAATATGTTAATATTATTGTTGAAATTAGAAATTTTCATAATTTGACTTTAAAGCTACTTGGCATCTCTTTAGAATCTTAATTCACCATGAATTTGAATTTTCTAGACAAATAATAGGGAGAAACATTGATCCTTTTCATATCTCCTAAATATTACAAACAAACTTTTAAACAGACGGACTTCAATGTTTCAAACTTGTTTATATTTAAATCTTGGTTTTAATTATAAAACCTAAAGTGCATCTTTAATGCAAATATCATTTATAAACCTTGTTATTTTGGATAACTTTTTCTATATAATAATGACAATTTCATTTTTATATTCTTTTTGCTGTTTAAAGGAGAATCAGTATTATGTAAAGTGAAAGGTGGAATTTAAAGTAAAGTAGATAAACGATAATTATGTAAAAGAGCCAGAATGGTTCATGATTTCTTTCATTTGAAATTGCTTTAATCATCTTGTTAAAACATCTTTTTATAACCATGACTGCCCAAAATATAAAACTAATTGGGCATCACTCACACTAAAGAGATATATAATCTTGAAATTTATCAAAACTATTAACTATTTAATTCTACAAATGAAAACATACATCGATAGAGAAGTAGAGCAAGCCAAGGATACTCTCTAGGAGCTGTCCACCATTCATCCTGTAACTTGTTGGTGAGACTCATTCCACATGGTTCATTTTCCAGGCGAAAAAGATTATTCTTTATGATCCTCATCTCTCTCTCAGATGGAGTTGGAGGTTGCTGTGTTACTGGAGTCATTTTATAAAGACTTGTCATCTCATCCCTTGAACTTGAAGCTTCAGAACTGAAATATTACATTCGTATCCATTATTTCTAAGGTATTATGTCAGACGTTAATAATACAATGCATTAAGTGAGAAATTTTGTTCAACCTTGATTCTGATGAAAGATGTCTGCCTTTTTCCTTATTCCGATGAGATCCAGACAAGAAATATCGGAATGTTTCGAAGACGGAAAGAGGTTTATGCAGTTTTCGAAATATGCATTCTTTTGACCAATGTTTGGAATTGCAATGTTTATGTCTCGCTGATATTAAATAATTTGGAGCCAAGCAATAGGAAAAAATTTGAAGAATAAGTCATAATAAATCATCAGTTTTAAACAACATAAAATCCCTTTAACTAAGCCTTAGAAAAGTATCTCGAATTTTAAACATAATATCAAAGGATTTTACAAAATAAGCGGAATAAATAAAATCTTAAATAAACGTAAAAAGCGTAACCAAGATGAGTATGCTCAATAATATAAGATGAATACACTCGTATTTGGAAGACGGAATTTTAATAATTATATATATAACTGAATTTCTCTTGAAACCTACGTGAAATCGTTTTCTGAATTAACTTAGTTCTTGACCAATGAAATAAAAGAAAGAAAGCTTATTTAAAGGGAGCCTAAGATTAATTTCTCAGTTGGCAGCGTATTGGAATTTTCAACAGATAAAACTTTCGTATTTATTTATCAAGCGAGTCCTAAAATAATATAGCGAAAAATAATTAAACTATTTGATACTCACTCTCCGATATCGTCATCGCAGAAAACGAAAACATGGATAAAATCACTAAAGAGAACAACAAAAATCGAAGTATTCCAAACATTCGGACAGTTTATAGATATTCTCAATTCAGTTCATGGAACACTCTCTAGTAGTAAAATGATGGCCTCGTGAGTAGGGTATCTAAGACTTCTGTAATCCAACGGTTACACGCACAAACATAGTTTCTTGCGGCTTTTCTTTCCTGAAATCAAACTGCGGTGAAATGGCGGACGCGAAATGTGGTTACAAAATGATAAGTGCGTTACTGAGTAACAGAAAAGCATATTTGAGAGTAGACGAGCTGTCCCTTTTAGCCTTCCAGCATTTACAAAAAGCAGTAAGGGATGTCAAACATTCGGAAGATTGCACCCATTATAGAACATTATTCTACGTTGTACCAAAATATACGAATGATTTACCAGACAATGAAATTAAAGTGACACCTTAGAAGAAGCAATTTTCAAATCGATGCTTAAAAAAATTATTAAACATGTCCTATATTATAACATATATTGAGTCAATGAAAATTTATTCAAGCGTTGACCACGTAGACTAGGATTTCAGACAAGTAAGTATAATGATAGAGTTGTTGGATAAGGATAACCTAAAAATTCTAAATAAATCAAAAAGATTGTAACAAAAAAATTAGGCGTTATTTCTAAAATGTTTTGTAGTTATTATGAAAAGTATAGTATTAGTAGTTAGCTAACTTTTATTTTTAAACTTCAAGCGGAGAGAGAAATATTGATATATTCGTAAAATTCTTTTTAATCTACGTCCAATCCTTCGTCGTTGTGTTCCAGCAGTTTTATACGAGATTTTTTTACTGACAAATCAGTAGTATAATAACATAAAATTATGAGAAAGGAGTAGAACTATACATATCTCAAAAAACTCGCTTTGGTTCGCTCACACATTCATTTTTAACATCAATGGAGAATAAAAACTCACCAATTTTTCTAAAAGAAGTATTTGTACATTATTAATTTCACAGTATGCCATTTAACGTAATATTTTGTCATGAAAAAAAAAGGTTAAAAAGTTTTGAAAAGTACCACTGAGTATAATGTAAGGCGGTATGAAACTGCCATTCCAATTATGAAGCGTTTACTTTAAGAAATAAATTTCCAAAAAATATATCTTTTTTCGCGTCACTTAACTGAATTTGATTTGGAGCAATAATGGATGGCTATTTTTAAACTGTGAACATTAGACGGGATAGGAAAATTTCCGCATTCCAAATATACAGCATGCAGTACGTATGTACATGTATGTTTTACAAATTTCATCATTTTTTATAATTTCACCGAAGAGCTATAAGTGTTTGTTCAGTGTAACGAAAAACGCATTAATTTCTTTCTTTAACTTAAGCTTTGGCAATTTACGCTTCTCGAGTAAGATGGAATCGACTTTCACGGATGACCGGGGAATTCCCATGATCATTCAGGAAAAAGAAAATAACAAGGTCAAGGGCCATTGAAGAGGAGTTGATGATCTGAGGAAAGCTTCCATTTCGCTGAAAGACGTTCCAAAAAATAGGTACTTTTTAAGACAAGTAAAATATCTGGATTTAGATTAGAACTAGATATGTTTTAGTCCTTAGATCTAAAGCGATATTTTCAGCTTCATTAAGTATTTAAATGAACTATTTCCTTTTTCAAAAGAGATACATATACATCGCGAGAAAAACATAAGAGTTTCTGCAAGTCTCAGGTAAACAAGGTTAATAGGTAAATTTTAACTTATCGTGATTAGCGTACACGGTGGGAATAATCCCAGGATTATATCTACAGATATTCTAGCGAGACGGTTCGTTGAGTTCGGTATTCAAAATAATTAAAAGAAGATTGCTAACAACGATATTTAGGTTAACATGCTAATTAGTGGTCGAAGGAATAGGTTTCCAAGAAACGAGCTGAGCCAGAGCGCCAAAACAAATCTGGCTTGTTAGAACATTTAACTTTTGAAACTGGGAAAAATACATCAAACAAGAATATAAAGAGCCAATGAATTGTCCTTCACAAACGCTAAACTGTAGATCTTTATTCATTCAGACAGTTTCTTCCGTTTGTGATTAATCGTTACGAAATTTAATGCCATAATTTTCACAAAGAAAACAAATTACGAATTACTAAATTAAACTTTTTCTTGCAGAAGTAGGTTCAGAATTTTGATCGCCTGATGGGAAGAATGAATTACAGATTTTATTTATTTATTAATTAAATCGGAACTTTGTAATATTTATAAAAAGCATTTTTTTCGATAGAATGATTCTTAACTAAACTGTTAATAACAGTAATTGACGCCATGTCGATAAAAAGGAAGTAGTGAGCCTGGAAGTATGAGCTCACAACGGAAATAGTGAATTAAATAATACGCACCATGCAAATGATCATATTCAAAAAAATATTGAACTTTACCTTAAATTTCTGTCCAAATGTTATAAATAAATCTAAAACTGTTATTATACTATTATAAAATTGAAAATTGCTAGATATTTTAGTATAGTTGCACATGCATTACGTAATAACAAATTAAATATTTAATGTCAGGCTAAAACATTGCATCTGCAATGTGTTAATTTAACTATACATCTACATTTTAACGGTCAAATAGGGTAGATGGATGGCCTTAACTATACAATATTAATTGAAATATAGCTTTTAAGTTAACGTTCAATTTTTCAAAAGTTGATTTCATTGGTTGAACAGCTAAATGTGTTATTATGCTCTCTTCCAATTCGTTTCTTGGAATTCTTACGACATTCAATTAGCGTGGTAACCTAAATATTTGAGAATCAAGAGCTTGCTTAATGATTTTGTATAACGAGCTCAATGAACGTTTCACTAGTGCATTGGAAGTGAATTATCTCATAATCAGTCATAAAATAATCTTAAAAGAAGTATGATTAAATTGCATACCTGATAAAAAAAGAAAGATATAAGGATTTAAATAAATTATAACAACCTTAATATCACTGTTTCATCAGATTACGGAAATAAGATATACAATATTTAAGAAAAAGATAGTAGCACACCGAAATATGATTTTCAATGAGATTCATTTGTACATAGCTTGAACGTTAATAATAACCATAATACACGCTGTTAAATTGGACACGTTAGCCGGAAGGTAACGTAGCCGATAAGTTGCCACCGGAAAATTGTCCACTAGTAACTTAAATTGTATAAATAAATAAATAAACAGAATAAGAATGCTTCTTTTATATGTAAGGACGTATATCTGTTTAGATGTTAGAGAGAAGAATGGTTTTAGTCCATTTAAAATTTTCGCCTTCATAAAACTAAAAATACGGACGAGTTCCAAAATAAAAATACCACTGCCTTTTCATTCTTGATAATACCGAAAATTAAAAATTTCTACCACCAATCTTAACCCAAAATGCTTAACTATCGATTAAATCAAAGCTTTCCACTTATCATTAGATTTCTTTGATAGCTATCGACCTTGTTATTTACTTTTCCTGCACAGGGATTGGAATTTCCGGTCGTTAGTAAATATCGGTCCCATCTTAGCCGGAATTTATAAATTACCGAAGCATGGCCAAGAGAAAGAAGTCAATTCGTCTTTTGAAATGCATGAAACTAAGAGGAAGTTAGAAATTTGTTTAGTACGAATTTTTTCACAAAATATCATAATGAAATATATATAAAATTCATTTTTATCATGAATATTATTGAGTATTGCTGCGTAATACTAATGATTTTGACTTACGAGATGTAAAATGAATAAGTGTGGTGATGAAATGTACATTTCTGATGTGGTTGAACAAACAGAAAATATATTGATATTTGAAATAATACAGCCCTGTGTATTCAAGGATTACGAGTCATTTCCGACTCCACTTATTTTTCAACGTCTCTAAGGAGTTAATTTCGTAAGTTAATGGTAAAAGAGAAAATCTCAAAGAATTTTCTGATACTAAATGATAAGCAAGCGAGTTATTATATATTCATGTGATATTAAATATAAATTAAATGTATTAATTATTTCATTACCACAAATAGGAAGTTCCCAATTGCAAGGAATGTAATATAAATATAATCTTTATTAGAAACATACAAATACTACGAAATCTACAATGTAATTTCTAAATCAATATGCGTATATAAAGGAAAATACTAATCCAAAACCTAACAAAAATAAGATATAAGTAAGTTTATCATTAACAGTTAATGTATCTGGTATAATATAAAGGTAGAAAGAAATCAAAAAAGGAAAAGCATTGAAGAATATGGATGCAATACACAAAGGTGATGATTTTAACTTGATCTCCGAATTTATGAGCACCAGATTAACTTCTAAAGTCAATTTTCTCGAACTATGCATTAAATATGATTTCCTATTTTTGAATCGTATTATTTCATAGAAATATAACAAATTAAAACTTTCCCTACGGTAATAAATTTGATGTAATCAAACTCGAGTTTGTTCAAGAAAGCTATATTAAATGAACTACGGACTATTTTATAAACTTTCCCGAGAAATTTATTGAGTTTTACTGGTTTTGTAAATGACTCAACATCATCACTATTGATTGATTATACACGTATTTGCATTTACGAATTTATCGCCTTTTAATTAAAGAAAAATCGACTTCTACGTTTCAGAATAATCAAGCTTATTTTATACACATGATTGTAGTATTGTGTAGTGGAGAAATCAGGGAGATACTGTAATAATAGAAAAAATCGCTCAAATTAGGGAAACTAAATAGATCATTAAATTAACAGCTATAATCGCCCACGCATCGCGATTATTGTGCAATAATGAAATAGTGATGGCGGTGTATTTCATTCTACAATAGTTCCTAATTGCGCATTAATAATACTTATGTGTTGGTAAAATACATCAATAGGACTTCCCCTTCATAGAGTAGTAGATACCTCGTAATATTCAGAAGGCGATAAGTATGCTGGAAATCACAATGGTCCGTAAAAGCACACATTGATTGTGAAACGCTTATTTCCACTTTCAAAATTCCCTCCCTCGTTTACGTATGTGATATGTCACTGTGATTCGAGGCCAAGAAAATCGGGGGGCGATGAAATCACGTCCTGCTGTATCGGGAAATGAGCGGGCCACTGGGAAATCTCACGGCGAAGGAAAATCCCGCCTATCGGTGTTAAGGGAGCGGAGTAGAACCGGTTCCAGTAAGGAAAACTGAGTGGAAACTACTGCGGATTCGAAATATTCTTTCACGGCCAAAACAAGAAAGGAAGACACCGCTTGGACCTATCGTGTTGCAAAACTTCACGACGAAATGTTTCGTTTCAGCTGCGGAAGGTTAGTGAGTCCAGAAGGGAAGGAGTCGTTTGCAAGTTTAACTCTCTCGTCTCACGTGGTTTTTTATAATTTCAGGAACACCAAAGGGATCGTATTGTTAGCACTTATCGCGATACTTGCCGAAGGTGAGTTTATCTTCCTTACCGTTGAGAATAATGGATGACGGTAAAAGGTTGCAGGTGCGGAATACTCATCGCGATGGAATCTGAAGGCATCGCAGAAAACAATTTGCGTGACTCGCATATATAATCCATAATATCCGTATTTTAATATTTATTCATGATTAAAGTTCCATTTTGAATATAACAAGATATAGTATAATTATGGCGACGGAAATTTACGCATAATGTTTCCATTTTTAAAATAAAATCAGCCTTCTGAATAATTCTTGGCCATTTTGTCGAAGGAAATAGTGTGTTTGTAAGAGGAAAAGTACCGCTGGTCCGAGGGCTCTAATGAAGGTCATGTTTATAGTTTTGAAAGCGTCCTTTTTGAAAGATAATTGTCACCGCAAACATCAATAATCGGTTGAAAATCAACAATTCTCGTTAGAAGAATATCTTTTGAATGATTTTTCCACTACTTGTTAAAACACAATTTACTCTGAACTACTCATTTAACTCTGAAATCTCGGTTTTTTCGCGGCTCTAGCTTTCGGTAATCGTCCTTATAATGTTATGAAAATGAGCGAATATGTTAATGGAACTTTAATTTTTCAAGGACGTGACGAGAGGAATGGGAACTGAACCGCCTCTGAGAAAACGAGAGATGTGGTCAACCTGAATATACCAAATTAATGATTACGGATACTCGGCGGGAAGGCTTACAGTTAGACTTAACCTATAACCGACCGAATATTCGCAAACGTATCACATTAGCATCCTCTTACGTCAGACTTTGAAACCTTGCCAAAACAGGAGTTACGGCTGAAGTGCAGAGGATGTTTCGTAGTATTTTGTTGAATTCATCCATTCTTCTCCGATATTTTTATGTCGACAGATTTTACTTTTCACGTATGTCATATTATAATAAATTCCTTCAATAACTTTATCTTTAAGAAGTCAACAAGAGGGTAGTTGAAGCTTGTCCTGGAACGCAGAAATGTACAACAATAAAAGAATGCAGGAGAATTCAGAAGGAATCGAAGTACCAGATGGATCTCTCAACCTCAGTGCTTTACCCGTGTGAAGAACAGATTCCAGGAATGATATGTTGCGCTGCTAGCCCTCCACCTGAAGAAATTGAAGATGAAGACCCTGGCTACACGATAACGCATGACGAGATACCGAAAGCTTCGGAAACAATTCCGGCTGCTCTTCCGTTAACTTTGCAGACGAAGAGTGAAGACAATTGTGGAACCTTTGTAAGGGGCAATACAATGGAAGACGCTTCTTATTTGCAGTTTCCCTGGCTTGCTTTAATAGGAAGCGATGGTGAGTTCTCGAACTTAACACCCTTCAATTAAAAGTAAAAATATAAATTGTCCTGATCGAAACTGAGTTTTCATCCTCGTGGTAGATTCAAGAAATATGGAAAATTATAATCAATTGTATAACTGTGAATATTCTAAACAGGTGAAGAACATGTTATGGTAGAAGAGGTATTGGCATTGAATTTTATAATTAGATAGGCGAATATATGAAATATATATTCATCAACGAGCATTCAATGTTACTGAATTGCTGTATATTTAATACAACTTCAAACAACAAGGCAGACATGAGTGAAAATATAACACAAACCCTTCTTGAAATTAAAATGTCTTTAAACATTATTTCCTCTAAATTAAGTAATAGATAAGTTTAAATGATTCAGATAATATGAGTTACTATACTAGTAGAGCATATTTATTCCAGGTGATAAAGAAAAACTTGTTTTCAAAGGAGCATTAAGAACATCAAATATCAGCCAATTAATAAAGTATTCAATATCAATAAAGTTTCATTCAATCTAATAAAGCATACATAAAGTCAAGTATAAATTCTGCTATAAATATATTTTTGTTAAAGCTCATTTCTTACTTTGATAAATTAAATTTGTGCTAAGCTACGTAATAAGATTTATGTGAATCTTTCTATTGTTATTTATGGCTCATAATTCTTTTGTGTTCGTTCATTTATGTTAAAATAAAATAATATACAATATAAAATAATAAAAAGTTTTTGAAAGAGTCATATTTACAATTGACAGATGTTGGCAGTAAAACTATCCAGTTTCAATGTGGAGGAACACTCATTAATTACCAATATGTCCTGAGTTCAGCTTCATGCATCAGTAATATGCTATCTCCACAGTAAGTCAAATAAGTATATTTCTATATAAATAATCTTTCTTCCCACTGGAATTGATAGAAATAAATTGAGATAAATGATACAGAAACTATAACGAATTTATATTATACTACCAATAAATATATTATGCATTAGTTTTTTAATTTATCAATTCAATGAAAAATATCAATAAATAATAAATTTATATAAAAAATAATAAATAAAGAAAAAAATAAAGAAAAATAAATTTAATGAAAAAAGCTTTGTGATTATAAGTATTATCTTTATCCTTAATGAAAGATTCAGAACCATAAAAAGTTATTGGAAGATATGTAAGATAGTTTTAATAAACTTCTGGGCTACAGATATTTTATCCTGGAAAACAAGAATTGACACTATTCACCACATCACACATCACTATTTCATGAAAATATTAGAAATGCATATAATGCAAATATCTTGAATGTTATATAAAATCTAATTCATGATGACTTTGTAACAATATATAATACACAGAAAATTCTAAATATTAAAATGGAAAAGTGACTTGGCATTTTGGTGAATGGCCACCATTAAGAAAAAAATGTGATGAAAATAGTGGTAAGATTGTTAGAATATTTTAAACACTTGAAATCTATATATAAATATTTGTATGTTATCCATGACATCTAATCATATTATTACTTGTGTTACCACCATTGCAGCCTTATGATTCGTTTGGGAGAGAATGACATATCGAAAGAAGAGGAATGTGGGCCTCAGTGTATGACAGTAGATTCTGATGTAGAACAAATTATCATCCATGAGTCATACGACTATCCTTTCAGAAAAAATGATATTGCTCTATTACGACTCAAAAATCCTTTGCCAAAAGATAGAGGTATGTATTTCGTTTACTTCAAAAATGCTCATATTTAATTATAAATGTTACTGTTATATTTATGTTAACATATATATACATTACTTTTTTAGAAAATATAAGGCCAATATGCTTGCCAACATCAAATATAAAATATGATACCTATACAGTTGCAGGATGGGGAATCAATGACAACAGTGAGTACTGTTTCTCATTAAGGCCATCTATTTTGCTTGTTTTTTAAACTGCTCTTTAAAAGCAGACAACAAAATTAATTTTACTTCCAATTATTACCATTTAAAAAATCTCACTTTTGCTACTATAAAATAATATTACAAGAAAAATGAGCATATGAAATTCAATGATATTACAGTTTTTGACCAACACGTTAAATCATAATTAAATAAATAATCATAAGATAAAAATATTAGCATTCAGAAATGGACATCAAAATTATGAACATTAATAACCTTACCTGAAAACTCAAGAAAATTTTTGATTTTATATACATTCCTACTGATTGGATATGTGCTTGATAGTTTCAAGAACATCTTGACTTTTAAGCTGACAAAGTTTCAAATAGAGCTAATTACAAAGAAACTCTTCAGGTTTCTTAGCATGTCTTTTGAGATGGATAAACACCATCATTAAAGATGTATTACTTACTGATTATCAATATCACAGACATGGAGGAAAGGGTGGAAAAATTATTTTAAACAAGAAATTTGGAAGAGTTAGAGAAAATTTGTAAGCATAGAAGAAGTATTTGTTATAACATTAATTGGGTAGAAGAGTATACTTCAATTGAAGTCAACATTTCCAATTTATGGTACCGTTGATATCTGGAAAATTTAAAGTATATCTTCAAATAACTGATTATATATTAGAGTATTTCCAATGTGGTGATTGAAGATAAAAAATCAATTTATTTGAATAAAAAAGGAAACAATGTTCATAGGTTACTCATTGCAAAGAGCAACTTAAAGTTCAAATAAAACTGTGATCAAAACATATCCTTCACTTCTGTAGGAAATTTTTCTGTGACCCCAAAGTTTGGCACTCTAAGCTTGGACTCTCCAACGTTATGTGAGGCTGATCTATCACTAGCTTTAAAACCAGTGGGAGAAAAGCAGCTGTGCTCAAAGAAAATAAAGGGATCCTGTTATGGAGATGGAGGAGGTCCACTTATGGCCTACAATAAGAATGGCTTCAGTGAGACTGCAGTATTGGTAAGAGTTAAAAATTACAAATAATCAATTTTATATTCATATTTCATAGAATACCATATTTGACGGCATATAAGACACACTGACATACAAGATACACCCTCCTTAAGTTGGCCACAGACAAGGAAAAAAAGTTTTAACAGTCTGTGCGACAGCACTGTACCACAATAACTTACTGTCTTAATCCTGCTCTGTTTCCATGCACTTAAGCATAATTTAACACCCCACGTTATACTGAATGGTGTGGCTTAATCTCTTGATATCTTTACTCATATTTCTGAAGGTATATTTTTAACAAATGGTTTAAAGCACCAATACCAATATGTTCAACTATAAGACAAAAGCAAATTTTTTGAGACCTAAGTTAGGATAAAAGGTACATCTGATATGCAGTCAAATAGGGAATTCTGTACATCTTGCGGCATATTTAGCTGGTTATTAAGGTAGCATCAAAAATTGAAAAGATAAAACACATTAATAACCTCTATATAAACTTCTATCAGTTCCTACTTAAAGAATAGAACTGCCTTTATTTAAGTTGTTATTAATTATTCACTAGATGGTATTTTATTAGTTGTATTAAAATGTTATTATTACCTTTAGCTACTTGAGATATAAGAATTTCAAAGGAAAAGTTTTTCTTCTAGAAAACCTTGATGCTAAATAAAACTAAGATACATTATCATCAGGAATGTTGTATCAAATTTATTGCCATAGGTGTATAATTAAAATAGTCAAAACAATAAAAAAGAATGTGAAGTTCAGCTTTGATGTCAGATATAAAATTAATTTGATGGAATAACATTTTGTTTTGAATCAATGCAAAAACATATTAATGAAAGAAAGATACACAAGAATATCCTCCCCAATTATCTCTCCAAAAAATAATCCAAACATTTGCTCAACTTGAAAAAAAGAGTACCTTGGACTTATTGATAAAATAAATTCACTTCCTTATTTTACATTAAAATAAGAATTAAATGGAATGTTATTATACATGATGGGTACAATTTGCCAAATTGAATCAGAAAATTTTTTATTAATGAGAGAAAATAAAATGTCAACTCACTTGTGGGATTTTGAATGACTTTTACGTAGATTTTAAGTAGATTAGAATTATTTGATGTTATTTGAATCACAAAACAGTAAACATGATAATCATCAAATAAAGTATTGGGGAAAATAAAATATGAATGTCTATAAGTGAAGTAGTGACTTAATGGTGAAAATAGCGTATGCATTGTTGTGAAAGGTTTTTGATAAATATTTGATTACCTCCTTTGAAAATGTATTACAAACAAAAGAAAATTGAATTATAATTCATTCAAAGTTCAAGGAGGAATCTCAAAATTGGAGAGAATCAGCAGAGGTTACATTATCATTATGATGATGATCATAAAATTAGGTTAAATGGAGGATGCCCCAATTTTACCATATAAAGACCTATTTATGTATGTATGTATGCATAAAATCACATTTTTTTTCAACAGGCTGGCATAATATCAGAAAGGGTCTCAAGATGCAATTCCCCATTCTCAGTAGATCTTTTCACAAATGTAGCACACTACTTGGACTGGATCAACCAGAACATGAGGTTATGAATAAGTTTAAGGCAATATTTGATACAAAGATTTTTTTAATGAAAGCAAAAAATCTTATAATTGTATAATGAAATTATAAAACAATTTCATGGTAAAATTTGAGGACTGATAGATCAATATTTGGCAAATGTGATCAGAGGTGTAAATTATGTTCCAATAAAAATTATTTATACTAAAAAGAGCAACTATCTCAATGAAAATATTAAACACCCTTGAAGATTAGAAGTAATACAAAATAATATTCTCCAGAAGAAATGTTGTTTATTTATTAAACTAAATTATGAGAGCTATGTGTCTCCTGACAACAATTTAACTTCAGAAACATTATATTCCAGCTGATTAAACTATTTTTCTCTGGACAAACAATACACTTGATAGGAAATCTAATAAGTTAATCTTGGTAAGTAATTATAGACAAACATTAAAAACATAATAAATGTGATAAAAATATGACAGGATCATTATTTAAACTCATAATAATCCTAAATATAATCGTTTGGTTCAAATAAAATCATCTCAGCCTTGAGGATGAGTATCTGCTATTACTATGTTAAGGTGTTCTTTACATGAATGGGATGGATCAGTTAAGGTAATCTAATCTATAAATAGCAAGCAAAGTAGTACTTTAAAACACTTGATGTGAACATTGCCTGAATTAATTCAATAAAAATGTTTCCATAATTTATATTGATTTTATGTTACTGAATAATTAAAATTGACTTAAAATACAATGAATGATTTCAAAATACATATCATTGCGAAAGGGATTTCTCTTGAGGTTTCAGAGATAAGAGAAATTTTTTAATGTGGATCCCTTAAAAAGCATGTCTAAATGTTCCAGCATGATGTTCAATTGGCTAGTGCATCTGATTCCAATCTGGAGATTTGGATTACAGTCCAGTCACCATTTCATGTTTATTAGTCCCAATTATCCACAGACATCATATAGATGCATTCAGGATTCTATGTAATATGTATTCTAAAAAAGGATTTTTCTAGCTACTTTTTTTCTTGAGATTTGAAATCAAAGCATAATTGATGCATTATAATTAGTCCATTATATGGAAACCATACCAATCCTTAATAACCAAATTACTTCATGTATCCTGAGATAAAATCTATGAAGAATTTTCTTAAAGTGATACCTCAAATAATAATTCCTGCATTTCAAATTTACAAAAATTGCTCATTAATTAAATAAGCAATATACATAAAGCAAGAGAACATTTACAATTTCCCCTAAATTACTTTTAACAATGTTGAGTTAATTCAAAAGCATTGCTTCAGCTTGAGCATCAGGTTCCTAAAATCACTACATATCCAAAAATTTCAAAGAGTCGCACATCAAATCCATCACTATTAAAAGTCACTAAATTTGATGTTAAAAAGAGAAAATAGATGATTCCTTGTACTAAGATAAAAATAACATACAGAGATTATAAATGAATTTAATAAAGACACACACCAACAACATACAAACAAGAACGCATACACCCACATATAATAAATAAGTAAACATATTATAATATACTTTCGTGTTAGACTACATATGATTCTTTATAATACCCATTTTTATTAGTAAATCCTTGATTATATGAAATTTATAAAATCAGTTAAATATTATATAAAAGCTTATTTTAGTTATATAAACTTGATTATTATCATTATAGTACATGAAATATGTTAAATATATACTCACCACTTAACTATCCATAAAGTATATGTTTTTATACCTGTATGAATGGAAGTAAGATTATTTTATCATCACAAGTATTGAATCATTCAGTCAAGAATATAAAATGTCCTGAACTTCACTGAATCAGGTAAGGTGTAGTGGTGTAGTGGTAATTCATAATAGAAATGTTTATAAAGAATTACTATATACTTTAATCACAAAATTCAATAAAACAAAATATGACCAGTTTCAAAAAATGATTCTTATAATCTTTATCCAATTTTGTGGTTAAAGTAAAAGTTTTTATTTATATGACCATTTCCAAACGTCTTTAGTTTCGGAAAACTGTTCACCTCTACAACAATGTCATTTAAAACCTTAAACAAAACATTAATCTTCTAATAAGCAATCTTTTACAAAATTTAGTAAAATAAAAAGATAGGAATTACAATCATGTTTTTCCTTAAGCCAACATATCAATTACAATCTTAATGCATAAAATCTGCAAGAGGAAGATTTTGTAGAATGACTGTTTTTAGGTGATAAATTATAACAAGAATGTGATATAAATTCATAATAAAAATCATAAAATAAGAATAATATAATATTCATCAAATAATAACATTTCAAGATATAATAATATATATGATATATAAATTTAATCATGGAAATATAACGATGTAATGGATATACTTCATCTGCAATAAATTACAAGTCTAGAGACTTATTTTGCATATTTAACTTAGATATGCTTTGTTCAAATTTTACATCAGTTGTACTGTTATCATCAAATAAAAGGATAATTATGATACCTTAGAACTGTTCTAGGAATTCAAGATCACAAAAGAAGCAAAATTTAATCATATCTAATTACTTAAAGAGAAATGTGATGTTTTCTGAATTACTGTAACCTATATGGCAAACAAAACAAATATTTAAAAATCACTTTAAAAATTAGTCATAAAAATTCAGAATAAAGTAAACAATTCAAAATAAAAATGCAAATACTTAACTGTATTCACAAACTTTTAGAGTTTCATCTACTCTGTGGGACACTTGCAGAACATATCAAATGTTTTGGAAACTATTGGAACTCAATAGACGGTTATGGAAATTATTTCATTTTTATGTGATATATTTGAGATTTTGAATTAAGTCAGAGACTAAGAGTATAATTAGTAAAGGAGTAAATATTTTTACGGCTTTGTTGAATACAAGGGAAAACTTCCATTTTCCATTTTTAAAATTGTCCTACAATTTTAAAAATGGATAGCTAAAATGCCATCCCATCTCTATCCTAAGTGAAATGAAGGTAATGACTATTTCTCATCATTCTCTTTAAGATTCTTCTCTACGCCACATTCCCCTGAATTATGAGATACCTCATCTTCTTTTTCGTCATCACTCTTGTCTTTCTGCTGTTCATCACCAACTTCTTCATCTTTTATCTCATCCTCAACCCCTGTTTCTTCTTCAATATCCTCATCAATGCTCTGCCGACATGTTTTGTCATCTTCTGGATCGGTATCATATGATTCATCATACTCGGTCTTCGTTTGATCATGAGGAGAAGGTGAATTACTAAAGTCCTTTCTTGCTAATAACCTCACGCTTTGCTTTGGTGATCTCCTTCTGCTTTTCTCCTCCTTAACAGGAATCTTCAAAGACCTCTTTAGATGAACTTCATTGATGAACTTCTTTGGTAATTTCATCTATGGAGTATATTCCACAGTGATGAAATACTATTAGAATTCAGTAAAGCTATGGATACATAGCATTAAATACTTTTCTAAAGAATGCTCTCAACAAAACAGACTTAATGTATATCATAATCAAATATATATTTATAATCAGTAAAATATACTAATGAATATAGGTTATCCTAATTAAAAGAATACTCATTACATAAGAGATATACAAAATGCATTACCTAATACCTGTTCAGTCATAAACCTATTATGGATTTATATGGGTTTATAAATTTGCATGATTAGAGAATTGTTCTTAACCTTGGGTTTGGTTTGTTTATTACACTAACTTTACAAATTATTTAGCATTGAAGACCCAATTTGATGAGTCTAAAAAAGCTATTTCAGTCAAATTAACATTCAGAATTTAACATAAACAGAAGAATAAATACTACACAGGTATGTAAGAGAAATTTACCTCAGATTGTCTTTCAAAGAGAGTTGGTATTCTGTACACTCTGCTCATCATAGTCTCCATCTGTCGTTGGTGAAGGCGTCTTTGGCGATCCTCCTCCTCTTGCCTGCTTGATGCTCGTATTGCCAAATCCTCCTCCACTCCGGTCCAGCCAGATACGATTTTCCAAGCAGGATTTTTCCTAAACTCCTTCTCCCTAATGCGCATTTCTTCTCTAAGTCTTTTCTCTTCAATCCGTTTCAATTTTTCTTTTTCAGTACGCTCTCTTAACAATAATGCATTCCAGTGAGAAATTCAAATTAGTGGATTTAAATAACAAGAAAGGGATTTCATACAAATACATTCAACATATAGCATCATATTATATGATTACTTTATATTTATCTAATGCATTATTTTTTGGATGAATGAGAACTCTCATTACAAAGCAGCAATTTAAATTCCTTAAAAAGTCTAGATGAAATTTGAGATGTAACTAGTCTTAGAATTGAAATGATAAAATGTCATCAGGCTAATGAGAAATTATTTCATTGCCTTCCAATTCCATTAGTGTTATTTTAATTCATGACCTTGATGTTATGATGAGGTTGAAATGAAAAAATACCAGCTCTGGAACATATTTAAGAAAATTTCAAAATTTAGATTAGTCAAACAAAACTTTTTACAGTTTCCTAATAACATTATTCTAAGAATTATCATAAATATTTGCTCTTATTCTGAAATTTTTAATTGGAATGATCAGTTGGAGGATATAACCCAATAGTTTCATAATATGGTAATAATTGGATATTTATTCTACCTGTAATGCTGTAATTTCAAAAAATATAAATATATTTTCATTCATAACTCACTTATTCACATATTATGGAACACTGAATATTAGGAAACATGAGGGACAAAAAATGCAATATCATGATGCATGAGTGAGAACAATGAAATAAGTTAAGGACATCATTTGAAAAGACGAGATTACTGAAATAGATATTGGCGGGTCATGTGGTAAGAAATAAGGACAACTGTTGGACATCAATTTTTATGAAATGGATACCAAAAAATTTGAAGAGAACAAGGAGTTATAGACAATCAAATACTAAGAGGTAACTCGGAAGGAGAAATTCTGAATCAAGAGAAAGGTAGGAATATAGAAAGCTTGGGTATAGCTTTATCTATATCTATATTTTTTTATTTTATACCTAGATGATTGAATTCTCAAAACAGATGCTAGGTTATCTCTATGAAGAACATAGGTTCCAGCAGAGACAGGTCTAATCCTACTACCATTTGGAGAGTTCTTTCTCAAGGATGAGGAATTGCAACATCTTTTGGCTGATTCTGATCTACGGGACTGAAAAAAATTGATAAATTATTTGATAATTCCACTCTGAAGTGGAATCAAAGAGATTTTAATGGAGATAAAATTTTAAGATATTGAATACTATAATTAAAAACAGACCAATCAAGTAAGAACTGAAACTAATAGCAGTACTAATATTAAAATATATGCATGATTTACTCTTTAAATCATCATTGTCCTTCTCATGATAAAAAATTAATACAATATAAAGCATAAAAGACATAAATTTCAGACATTAAACAAATTAATTTACATCTTTCATCATTTAGCAAACTATTAACTTCAACTTAAATTCTCTTTATTCTTTTACTTGATTCATACCTTTCTATCCGCAGTTTCAAAATGGAATGGATGTGGAGTGGTAGTTATTTTTTCATTTTTTCTACCATCTAGCTCCATCCGAAGAATGTCATGAGACAACTTGTAATCTGGAATTTTTCTCTTCTTCTTTTTGCAACAAGATTTATGCTTTTCTTTACCTGAGTCCTCCAGTTCATACTTTTCCTTATTCAAACAGTATTTTTCTCTTGCAGCCATTGATGGTGGCAATGAAGATGATCGTAACAGTTCTTCAGATCTGATTCTCTTCTTCAGAGTTCTAAATTGAATGGATAGCATATATAACTTTTAATGTAAATCATGTTTATGAAAATATACACATAAAATTAAATATAGCTTCATTACTTCACAAAAGTATTTTGCTGGGTGTAAGAATAATGCATTTGTATTATTTCTAGTAAAAATCTCTGCAATATATATTGACTATACTTCTGTAAGAGCTTTAAAATTTATCAATTATAATTTAATAATCAATAAACATTTTTAATTGCGCTAATTACTCAATTATATTGAGCGGAAGTTTAAGTCCCACTCCAACAATCTAAATGTGGTGTAAAAAATTTGGCATAGTTATAAAGAATTACTTTATAAAATAATTTTACCTATAATATTCATCTTCTCTCATTCTTTCATAGACTTCACTACTAAATAGATTTTTTGGAACTGGTTTTGCTTTGAACATTTTAATTGGTTTTCCAATATGATGAAGCTCTGGAGTAGAATGTGAAAGAATTCTATCATCTTCCTCCCTTCTAACAAAACTGAATGGCTTCATCATTGAGTCCAGCTTAGCTTTACTTTTCTTCTTCACCTCCCTGCTTCTGAAAGTATTTAGTTCCTTCATTATAATTAAAGTATAATTAACTTTTTATTAAACCATATTAATGAGAGAGAGAGAAAGTGAAACTAGTAAATTTTATGATCAGAAATGATTTCCATCGATTTGATCACTTAAACATCTAGTTTTTTAAGTAATGAGGGGAAAATTACCAAAGTAAAACTTAAAGACAGAAGGGTAAAATGTTGACAAAAAGAAATACACTCAATATCCATAATATCATTATAAATTGATATGAAAATAATAATTTAGTAATGGAAAATTGTTATTGTTATATGAAGCCAAAGAGCATACCTTTTTTCTTGGTCATTCATAATCTTATCAAACAAGGGAATACGTGAAGTGACAGGCACTGGATTAGCTCTGAAAGATTTTTTTCCCTCTGGTGTGAAGTTAAGATTTGAATCAAGGGATTGATTTTCAGAAGGATGAATTTGCTGGTTCTCTTTTTCCCTAAGGATTACATTTTGAAAATGAAACCAGCATTATATTTTAATTTTAAATTTACCACTTTCATATTTTTACAATTTATAATTTTTCAGATTTGACAAACCTTAAAGTTAATGGAAAAGGTTTTGGGACAGTTATTTTAGGAACTCTCCACGCAACACTTTTACTCTGCCGTGGGCAAATGTGGCATCGAAGATCTGTATTGCTGTCTGAATCAGACAATGAAATAGCTGACTTAGAATAACAATCATCCAGACTAAAATTATCCCAATTACTGTCCGCTAAGGAAACAGAACTAGCATGGACTTGGCTTAATGGTCTCTTCATTCTCGATCTTGCTCCTCTCATTAAGTTTATTAATTGCTTCTCAGTTTTTTTGGGGTTTTTATGTAGTTGGATCGAAGTTTTCTCCAATCCCTTTTTAGGGGAACGTTTAGTTCCATAGAAAGCAAGACCATCGTTCAAATCTTCTTTTTTCTCCGAATGTGTATTATCTAATGATTCTACAGTACTTTCTTCGCTAGTCGATGCCTCCAAAAATTTCTGTTTTTTCTTTCTGATGATTTTCGAGGGCTGTGACCAGGTTTCTGAGACGATATCATAATCTCCAGGAGATCTGAAGAGGCTTTTCGATTTCTTGGTTCGGTCCACTGGTTCTCTCTTTTGTTTCATTTTATTGTCAAAACAGTTCACTCCAACAATTCCTTTAGTGATATCAGAAGTCACACCATGCTCCGAAGAATAAATTTCTTTTGAGGTAGCTTCAGATTTTATATCTTCATTCAGGGTTTCGTCAGAAGAGACTTTATTTAAAGACTCAGTGTAAAGCTTCTGTTTTTCTTTCAGGCTTTGCAATTTGCGATTGAACTCCTCCTCAGAAAGATGATTCATGTCTCCATAATCAGGAATGCTTTCATAAAATTCTATAAATGACTTTAAAGGTGGTTTTGATTCATCATTTCTCGCAGATGTGTGGGAACGGATTCCTATTTTACGGCGTGAATTTGATGATCTTCCACTAACTGGTCTCGATTCACAAACACTAGATTCTCTGTTCGAGCTCATAGTAGTAAAGATATCATAACTCCTTTCAAATAGAGGAGAAGGATAACCACTATAAGGGTTGAGTGGAACTTTTAAACATGCGTGAGTAAATGATGAACCAATACTGCTGTTTGGCATCACAGCCTAAATCTTCTACGGTCATTGATAGAACGAATATTGCCATGGCAACGGCGGAACACCGATCAAACGTTGGAGCCTCGACCACTATGGCCATCTACAGAGAATTAAAAATTACTATCGAATCTTGGCGCCGTCTTTAAAATTCTCAAAATATACTGATTAGCATCTCCTTAATTGGGCAATCAAGACTTGCATTTACTTCTTATGAAAGAAAATACAGTAATTATCAACATGATATGTTTTTCGAGGACTTTATTTTCAACGTCATAGATTTAGAAATCAGTTGCTTAGGACTTTATTTCCTGGCGTCTAACCTTTAATGCATCGAAGAAGATTTGTTACGTGCACAAACAAAATCTTTGATTTAACAATCAGGTAAAATTGTATCTGCAAATTTTTTCGAAGGCAACATGTGCAACAGGCTCCTGCTCTGTGTGAGTTATTTAACAATCGTAAAATCCATTAAGAAACATCTACATTAAGCCAATCGTTTTCTCATTTTTGTAACCACAAACCCCAATCTGTACAATAATCTCATTGGTAAAGGTATGTTTTATCCAAAATATAACTTAAGTATCTTGGATGGAAGATTTAGGGAAAAGTAAAACAGCTAACGAAATAGGTAAGGGCATGGATATCTCTCTACGTTTAGGAGAGTAACAGAAGTAAGATGATCAAAATTTGAAGAGTAAATCCTCAGAAATTTACTGAAAACATGACTAATGAAAGAAAGTAATTGATAAAAAATAACAACGGAGTCCTTTAAATGGAAAGGAGATTGTATTTGTTAAATTTATTGTACATCATAGAGAATAGAGGAATGTATGAAAGGTTAATAAACTTGCTTAAGAAAGGATTATAGGTATGCTAAGAGTCTAAATAAAATTAAAAGAGGCAAAATAATGTGAGCGAATAATTTTTAAGAGATAGCAAAAATTTTAATAAAAACACTCACAATGAGGTATTTAGTTCAAAATTAAATATGATGTGATTGGTAGAACACGCTAAAGGACTAACAACATAATCGAAATATTTTAACTCCAAGCCAAGAAACAATCACTATGCCATTTTTCCGTTCTCACAGTTCGGTTCTTAATTACAAATATTACTGATATCACCTTCATTGTCAGCCCGTTGTTTGAATTATCAACGGTATGCGTGATCTTTTGATCAGTCATTGAACCTTAATTTTAGCGCTAACATATCTTCAGCTGTATCAAGAGAACGGCAACGTTGGGAACCACTACCAACCGCCGTACAATTGTCTCACGTAGTGACAGAAGGAAATCCGAGCCAAGAAAGCGTTTTTCGAAATTGCTGACTTCTGATTTACTCCTCTGTGATTTACGCTGACAGACCATGCTGTGAAAATTAAGCTTCAATGATCTCTACCTGATATACTTGTTATTGAATCGTGATATAATACGAAAGTGTGATAAGATGGCTGGTAAGAACAGTGATCATGCTGTGGTTGAAATTAAGATAGAAGAAAGTCTGACTTCAAGCTCCTGTTCGAAAGTCGTCAATGATATTATTAAGTATTTAGCATATCAGAAGCAGCAGATACCTTATCCGTTTGAACAGCTGAAACTATTAATTAACACAAACAAGTCAGCTGAGGATCAAGAAACGAATGGAAAATCTAGTAAGGTTAGTACAATTTTTAAACAAAATGTATATTGTACGTTTAATTAATTAAAGTTAATATAATTGTATGTATTTTATTATACATATTTATTTATAAATATTTATTATCAAAGCTAAGTTCTTCCTTAGCTGAAGAAAAGAAATTGTTTGTTCGATTTGCATGAAGTCTATCGTAAAATTGTTTTTGAATCTCTTTCTACGTTTCTGCTCTTGGAGTTGAATGATTTTGCATGTTTGTTGATGAAATAGATCGGAAAATTTACATCACCAACAATCGTTGTACTCGTTTCGCTGAGAATGCTGAGATATTAAAGCTAATAATGATCATATTTCATCAAGTTAATAAAAATATTGATGAACTATACGAAAATTAGCACAAATCTACGTTTGTCTTTGTTTGTAAACGGCTTCGTTATTCAATTAAAGGATGCATCCCGTTGTTTTAGTTACTTGGAAATCATATAGGCAATAACTAAGTGATATTATTTTAGCTATTTAAAGCAATGAAAATTGATTGTATAGTTTAGCTTTGCTGAGTACTGTCCTTTTCATTCTTGTAATGACGCAAATCTGATTACATCATTGCAGAAAAAACATTTACAACTTGAGAGACTTCGCTTGAAAGCAACAGAAGCGGTAGATACTCTTGAAAATATCTTTAAGGTAAGTCCTTCTTCGGCGTGTACTGCTTTTTTAACTTCTTTATTTACTCTTGTACTTTCCAGCCAGTAGAAATTGTGTGTGCCACCTCTTTCATTTAAGTTTAGATTTTGGGAAAAATGCTTAAACTTTTATAGATATGTCGCCCAGTTTCTAAATATTATCCTAACTACTTTAAACCGTTTAATTTTATTATAAACATAATCCCTCATTTTTTGATTAGAACATAGAAAATGAGTTCATGACTCCAGATGAAGATGGTTTAGGAAGAGTTGAGGAAGTAGTTTTAATATTTGGAGCTACACCAATCACCCCCAAGGATGTCTTTAGGATACAGTTACCTCCAGTCAAGTATCATAGTATTTTTGATACACCAAAACCTCCTTCTCAAAAGACTATGATACATTTGCTCAGGTAATCCTTTTTTATTAATGCTCATCATGATGTAGATTATATTTTTATTTAGATGCATATAAGTGGAGTAAATATAAAATCCCAATTGAAATGTAAGTTTTATCTAAACTACCATCTTAATCGAGGTTTCTATAGTAAATTAATTCTGTAAGAAGTTTCTTTACAAAATTGACTGATTTGAGTAAACTCAGAATTTGCAATTCACGAGAAATCCTTTTAAGATCCAGTGAATGTTCTTGAAGATCATTTCTTATTTCTGGAACCATAATGCATAATTCCAATGTAGTAAGAGTATTATGGTAAGTTCATTCTATCCCATTATAAATAAACACTATTTATGGAGCATATTATAACTATTATGTGATACAAGGATTGAGAGTGCTAATTTCTCTCTTTGGGAAATTTGGGGAAAGATAACAAAGAATTTATATTTTACCTTCTAGTTTTATTACTTAGTTCTGAATAATATTCAGCTCAAAGGTAGATAATAAATAAATCTTAGTTTCTTGAGTGTACCTCTTGACCAAAAAATAATTTTATCAACAGAGAGGGCTAATTTATTGCTTTTAATTCTCAATAGTTTTTGTGCCTAAAATGAGCCCATTTAAATAATTTTACTTAAATTTAAGGATTATAAGTTCAAAAAATGAAAGTAATTAACGATTTTAAAGAGTATTCTTTGGCCTGCACTCTCTTAACTTTATTTCTATTTGCTCTAACCAGAGTGAAACAGTGAGATTCTTCTCTCTCATATTCCTTTCAATTTACAGGTGCTTATTGGAATCTGAAGGATTGAATTCTATTATTAGTCAACCAATAGCTACAACCAATGCATTTGTATTCTTCAAGAGGAAATCATCGAGTGATAAACTTTCTCAAGCCTTAGGAGGAAAAAGGTGGTTTTTGCCAAGGGAGAATTTTAGACTTCCACAAAAAGGAAGGCAAGCTATTCTAAAAATAGAATGTATCCCTAAACCAACGGAAATTGATATAGAATCTCCTCTTGCTCATCCTCTTGGAAATATAAGTGATTTAGATGACTCATTGAGTAGTTCATTATCAGAGTGCCAATTAGAAGAAAGTTCTACGAGTTCAAATAATAGCCAAGCAATAGGAAATACAAATAAAAATCCTATTGCCAACTTATTTTCTACTCACTTAATTTTCAAACCTACACACTTACAGAAAAATGACTGTGATGAAAGTTCATCTGACTTAGAAACAGAGTGTGAGGTGCAGACTTTGGTTGAAGAAGTTTTAGACAGCATTGAAGATCTTAATATACCTATGAAGGAGTTGAGTTTAGAATCTCAAATAATAGAGAAAAATTCTGTGCAAGTTAATCATATTGAGTGGTTTGAGTCTCGGGTGCCTCTGCGAGGTTTTAAAGATATCATTGTTAATGGAGTGTCTGCCTAATTTTTTATTATAAATTGTTGTTTCAATTAATTAGGATTTGCAAAAATGTGATGGTTATATTATTGCTAGTAACTCATTTAATTATAATTTAGATTAACTTATCCGTCACAATCTACTGTAGTATCCTTGAAGAATCCTTTATTGAAGTTTCATTATCTGTTCTTCTATCAGAAATTTTATGAACTGAAACTCTAAAGTTTTTAAATGCTACAGTCAGACTGTGGAATAATGAATTTTTTGGGGTGTGGCAATAAATATATTTTTTTAACATGTACATCTTTAAAAATTAAATGTTGAGTTGACAACATTGATAGAAAATGACGAATTCAAATTAAAGTGGTATATTAAATTACATATAACCTGTTTATATTTCATAAAGAACCAATTAGCCATTTCTGATGACTGAGAATTCAGTGGCTAAAAGACCAAGATCCCATCTGTCCTATGCATCGACCTAGAAGAAACAAAATGTGCTTTTTTCAAACTAATAAAGAAAAAATGAAAGTTTTAAATAATAAACCAGGTATTTTATTGAAGTAGAATACTACCACTGGAATTAATCCACCAGACTGATTTTACAAGGATCATATTTAAATAATTGTTCAGAAAAATGATGGGAAGTATTTGAAATTCAATCAAAAGGGAAAACATTTTGCAGGACAATTTCACTTTATAACAAGTTTATCAACTTTTGCTGTAAAAAATTAAGTCTTTTATATTTTAAAAATAAATAAATCAACAATTATTCAACCATATCACCATTGCAAAACTCTATGGCTTTTTGTAATGAAGAGGATCAATATCATGGAAAAACATGGTACACATTTCTTAATAAACAAATTTCTCTATTGATTACTCTTTGTAGACACTCATCTATATCTCCTTATATATATATATGTCTCATCATTTTTCTGAATATTGATAATGATTTAATGAAATTATTATATAGTAAAATAGAACAACTGTTTCATAGAAAAGGAAATCAGGTGGTTCTTTAACCAAATTATGGATAATTTTATATTATCATAGGTTAAGTGTATCCATGTAAAAAAGAATTACTAGTTTAGTCATCACTTTATAAAATACTCCAGCACTTTTCCTCCTTATGCAAAACCATCACAGCATATTTCCAACTAATTTTTTGAGAATTACTTGAAATATTTTCAAAAAGATAATACTACAGTTGTCATCTCAACCATACAAGCTCATTGATTTCATACAACTAAAAACAGCTGCTATGTTGTAAAGCAAAAGTTTGGCAACATGCTGTTAAAATCATTGTCATATTGTCTTTCCTAAATAATGTTCGCAAACCTGTATGAGCATGGCAAATAAAAATTTTAAGGGTTTTAAACGATACTAAATAACTCAGAGAAACTGCTATCTTTACTATTATCATCATCAACTCTTAAAAATTGAATCACTATATCATTATTACCTTATAAACAATCTCTAAAACCTTTCATTAACGACGTTGACAATATATTACATGGATCAATATGAAGTAATTATTCACTCCAACAAATGTATGAAAAAAATTTATCAGTGGTACCCTGTTCAGATGCAAGACAGTGGTAATCTATTAACAATTGAATAAAAATATAAGAAATAAGGAAAGCAGCAAAGCAATATTTAGCACTACATTACTGGAAATGAAACTACTTAGGGTATTTACAAATTTAAAATTTACATTACATTAGGTTGTTTACTGAAATACTTTAGATAATTTCAGAGAGATATTATTTGTAGGCAAATCTGAGTGTATGTGTCAACGTACCATCTTCGTCAAATGTAGCAAGGGTAAGTTTGCTCAGCTTGTTACTCAAACAAGATTGTGGAAGTTCTCTCCTTGTAACCATAGTTAGTGGAACTTGTGTATCTAAAATAAGGATATTATTATTAACATATTAAGGATAACTTTCTTTAGGTTACTATGCACAGTAAACATACATAGAGAACCTAAACTCATTAAAGTTCATTGGGTTTTTGCTACTTAACAATTTATTTAATTAATTCAATCTCAGAAATTTTCTAAATTTAAAATAGAGAAAACTTACCGTCGCTATCGGTGGATGTATCATAATGAGGTCTGTCTACCTCATCTGTAAAATTAACTGCTTTCTGTTTCAGCTCTTGAACAAAAGACGAAATGAGGGCATCCATCATAACAGCCTGATATCAATAGATATAAATTAATTATGTTAGTAATATTATTCCAAATTCAAATAATCAAATATTGAATAGGAATTATTTCTAAAACTTGAAAACCACTGACAATGCAATTCAAACCTAGTATCTGTAAAAGCGATTCCTTCTCTAATTTTCTAATAACTCCAGGAAAAAAATATATTATTGTATAAAGATTTTTAAAAAGATTAATGTTAACTAAGCTTTTAAGATTTACATAATTATCATACTACCCTTCTGTAGTCTCACTCACTATAGTGTATTTATATAGCTGAAATAGTTCTAAATTTAATTTACCTGTTTAGAAAAAACCTGCAGTATCTTTGATACTCTAGTGCCATTTTCAAGCACCATAAACTGGAGAAATAAACAAGGCAAACAATCAGGGTCATCATCTCTGGATGGCTTAGCAAAGTCCCATGAGAGTTCTTCATACTTGAGACCTAGGAGCATTGTCTGGATAGAAGCAGTGGAAAAGAAGAGTAAATATCTAGGTCTCATATAATACAAAACAGAAGCTGTGCATTCACATGTATGCATACAACAAGCAATATATCTTTAAAGATACTCATACATATTGCATACAATAACACAAACATGGTGCATTCATGTCATTGATGTGAAAAGCAGTGGCAGGTTATAGCAGATTAGATTTACTAAACACAATTTATCATTGTTATAAGTGAAGCTAGGTAACTAACTTGAAAATATAAGTAAGATTAGTATTTATCTGGTATTTCTTCATGGAGTTTCACCACAATCAAGTGATGAGAGGAATATGATGGATATGGAACTTACTTTCTACTATTAAGTTGCAAAAATAGAGGGTTAAGTTGTTGAGTGATAAATTCCTGTGTCAAATATAGATATATTGGGAAAAATATGTTTAAAATCATGGAAAAATAGGAACCAAATACCAACATAGATCACATACATATTGCTTGATAGTGAATATGAATATACATGGACATAAAACTTAATTTTAATTATATTTATTAAAATTTTAAATCCAGTTTATTTTAGGATTACATATATATTATATAAGCTAAAGTAGATCAAGTTTATGATGCCATTATCAGGAATCCTCACTCTTAAGTACCAATCTTTAGTATTAATCATAACTGATAGGGAAATTATGTACCTTGAATAGATAAAATTCCAAAATATGATTATATTATAGCTTAGCTTCCTGTATGGCATTTATAACTAAATGAAGGTTGAAATAATATACTCTACATTAACCTATGACTTCACTCAGAAGAGGATTAAAGTGGGAGAGATGAGGAACCTTAAAGGGTAACTGTCCAACATATGCTATGTTAATAGCTCATGGTGAAATTCTTGCAAAGAGCTGCCTTACATATTTTCCAAAATGAACAAGCCTACATCCATTTTAATGCATATTCGTGCAATAAAGCTGAATAAAATGAATAATCTTCAAACTACTTTGTGGACAGATAATATATAACAAATCAAAAGTTATCCAAATTATAAAAAATAACTATTTTAAATATACAATAAAGTAGATTACTATAAAGTTAAATATTTACTTATAAGATGACTACACAAGGAACATGCTTTAATATTCCAGACCAATCCTATTAGTGTACTAATTTGTCATTCACAAAAGTTAAAAAGAGAGAAATTGATAACAGATTGCTCACACATTGCACATCATCTATGACATAGACTCCTTGAGAGTTAATTGAGACTAAAACTGGAAGATCTTGATGTGTAATTAATGATGTGAGTCCAGTCACAGGTTCTTCAACCTGCCCTCTGAAGAAGGCCCCACTAAAACAAACATCATTATTCTTGACCATTTTCCTTAGAATCAGTAAAATTTATCAAGGAAGAATAAGTATACTATATGAAATAACAAACTGGTTTTACACAATGCAAGAAAGACCCATTGACTAATAAAATTTTCAGAAAAGAAGAAAAAGATGAGGAACCTTAGAATATTTTATTTTAGAAAGTTTATAACTTTAACCTATTGAAGAGAATCTTTTCAAAATTATAAATAAAAATTAATGTGTAAGAATAGGATCTTACCCATAAAACGGCAAAGACCAACAAAACTCCAAATACTTTCTGACCAGCCTTTTTGTGGCAGTGCTAGATGGAATCCGTTTGAAATGCTCAAGAAGACGAACTTCTGGGGATGACTTTCCCCCAAATCCAGGTAACCAACTCCAACCTCTAGATCTACGCACATGAGAGGGAAGAAGTTTTTTCTGCTGCTGCCTAGAGATAAAATACATTATTGGTATTTAAGGATCATTAGTAGAGTCCTGAATGAAGCCTTCAAAATATCTCATCATATTAACTCTAATATCGGTCATAATTAAGTTTTAAAATTAAAAGTAGTTAGAATAAAACATCCCCAAGCTCCATTCATACATGGTTAAGTACCAAGATACACATCTGAATGAATAAGAGCATCATACAAGAAATTCAATACCAGCAATCATCCACAAATATTGATGATATCAACAATATGATCTAGTGATCAATGATTTGAAAATTGAAAAATTTTAAATTGAGACTAAAGGCATAACACAAGTTGAAAGATAGATTTGGTTTTAAAGACACACACAGAGGATTCCTTAGCATAAAATTTCACATGGGTAAAGTCTCGCATCTGGGGCTTATGGCCAGATATCTTGACACTCAGTTAGTTGCTATAGCAGTATAACTTAAATTGTATAGTTCAAATGAATATACATTGGGATCAAGCCCCATTTATGCCAGTCATTATAATTTCAAGTTTTATTCTATTATTCCTTTGCTCTAGTTATGTTAAATAGTGCATACCTCTGCTCACCTGAAAAAGTCAGTTGTATGAACCTGTGGATTGTATGGTCCCAGCATAATTCTTGCTTGAATTCCTCCAAGTGTGACGTAGTGTGAAACTTCACAGGGGTATCTTCCTTCCACAACATTGAAACAAGCCTCCTCATACAGCAAATCTAAGATATGTTGGTCTCTACGGAAATGGATCATTTATGAATTTTTTAGCTCCTTCATACACATGAATAATGAGCAACGTATACTTAAGGATCAATCAAAGAGTACCTATATTTGGTATTCAAGTGTGAGTTTATAGAACATTTGAAGCCTCTCCGGACAAGTCAAGATACAGTGCTTTGACTTAACTTTGTTTAATTTGGTTATATATGATATTTCATGAAATATGTATGTATAATTGTAGTGAGGTTTCATTGCCATGATTTGAAAGACAACAAACATGAAACATATCTTTGCTATTAACATCTTTTTAAAACAATGAAATACACCATTAACTACGGGCTATCCAAAACAATCACCAAGATAAACTCCTAACTCAATTCATTTGATATAATTGGTTAAACTGACAAAAGTAAAACAGCAAAAGTAATGTTTTAACACAATAGCATTTGAAAGACAATGATTTCTAGAAATACGTATGGTGGAAATTAATTTTTAACTACAGAGATAGTGAATGCCAAAGCTAATACATACATATAATATTGTGAATAACAACATGTGAGAAACATACGAGGAAAAAAATACCCTTTTGAAGATATTTGCCATTAAATACCCAGCTGAGCTGATTTTTGCATGGCATTGCAGAGAAAATTATTATAATTGGTTCTTACTTAATCTTTTCTTCTTCGCGTCTCGTAAGGAATACATTGCGCTGTAAAGAGAGCACTGGCTCATCCCTCTCCATCTTTGATTCAGATGCCAGAGTAAAGCGCCTGAGGAAATGGACCCACTGCTTTCTTACTTCAAAAGGCCGGTGGTGAGGCTTCAGTTGCACCTCTTAGGATGGATAATCATATAAAATCAAAACCCTACTATACACTATGATGTTTCAATTTCTTCCAATATTTATCTCATGCAAGCAAAATATATACATATGGTTTAGAGTTAAAAAAGGGAATTACCAAGAAGTCCAGAGCACATCCAGAGAGCAAATATAGGAGTCTGAGTGGTGGGCCTAGTTCCATTTGCATGTGCATTACCACTGGTCAAAGCTCCACTCAAACTAAGTGATTCTAGGCCCAAAACAGCATCCAGTATTTCCTTAGCTGTCACAGCAAACCCCGCATCAACATCTAGCTGTACCACAACTCCTGACATTAGGTAAACACACATCTGCACAGGCTGGATAACGCCAGAAGGATTGGAAGGAGCCAGAGCTACAAAATATTAAAATTTTATTTTCGCAATCTTCTCTACTTATACACATATCATAATAAATTTATAAGAAAGTATGATTGAAATTAAAAGTGGACTTACAAGGTGATAATGATAATGTAACTGAACTAATTATTGCATTCTTACAATTAATTTCAACAAACAGATTTAACTTTAAGTTTCTCAGTTTATGAGAAAGGATAAATAAAAATTGCATATACCTTTGCTTTGAATACAATACAGCCTAAACTAAATGTCACCAATAAATAAATATTATACTTAATTATTTGTCAACTCAGAGAACAGGTTGTTAATAGATCATTTAATTGGACTTGCCAGTGAAATATCAACAACATAATGTAAGAGAAAATTGTTTATACAAGTAAGTTATGTTTCATTTTCATTACAGCATTGTTTAGATAATAATAAATGAGCATAACAAATATTAGATTGATTTCTCATCTTAAACAATTTTTAAACACACATATTCTTGATACTCTATATAAGAGGGATAAATTACCTCTAATTGGCTGAGATACACAATGCTGCAGTTTTAAAGCATCCTGATGTGGGTGGTGGGGGACTACTGGGCACTCCACTCCATCTTTTCCGTTGGTGTCCTGAGTATTGTTTTGAAAAGAAGTGAGAATTGATACTCTCTCTTGCTCTCTCTCCCAATCATGCTCATTTTCGAAAGTGTCATGAGAAAGCGCAGCAGCGACAGATGGTTGGTGCTCTTGCCTATGCTGCTGTTGTGATGACTGCGGTTGAAGTTGCTTCTCTCTCTCATACCGCTGAGATACAGTGTACAATGGACCAACTACCTCATCAAATCTAGTGGAAGCAACTCCATTCGCATCTGCACTACTTAAACTGCAATCCCCTCGCATGTAATCATCGCGTGCACGTTCTCTTAAGTACTCGCTAAAGGGTGCAATATGTTAATCAAAACAAGGAAATTTTGGGTTTACGACAAATTATTCCAAAGTCACAGAATACAGAATCACTCACCTGTACTGCTCTACGAGGAATTCTGATCCTGGTGGAGGCTGGAGCATAACCCTCCTTGGATAATCCACAGGTATAACTGTAATATAACTCTGGCCTCCAATTCCTCCTCCGCCTACAACATCAACAGAATGCCCACCACCAAGATCCATTGCTGTCATTTTATCTCTACTTTTATCGGAACAACTAGTGGGAATGGTTGAATTGGTCAAAGGAGGTGTAGACGAAGCCATTTCCTTATTCCTTTAACATTTCAGAGAGGCATGATAGAGCAAACGCTTCAATAGTCACCACCCCAATGTAAACAAGGCTTACAATCAATTCGGGGGAAGTGTTAGACCTGATGAAACAAAGAATAAAGCATAGCACTATCTATCAACAAATATGAATGTTAGTAGCGTTAAATATGTATAACACTTACGACTGTTTGCCTTCATGGCTTCTGAAAAATTAGGAAGACTATTGTTGTCAGGTCTATCCCGACTCCGCGCATGCCCGGGATTCTTAAGGGGCGATTCCAGAGCAACATACCCTATTTCTACATCATACCTTGCACATTAAGGCTGAAAAAGGCAGCAGCTCAGCGTATTTCAATTTATCTTCTATAAATTACCACCATCATCTAGTATGGAAGAGCGAACTTCTGTCTAATTACGTTAAGAGTTATTCATGTTCAATAGCACCACCATATTCGAATCATTATTTATCCCACCAGATGTAAGAATGAATTATAATTTCCCATGACATCAAGTAATATACTCTGCGCAATACGCTACAAAATACCAGAGTTTTAAAAATGTTAAATTAAAAAAATACTTTCGTAAACGTCTATGAAAAATAAACTTCGTTAGATTAATAAATGCTAGGGAATTAAAAAAAAAATATGAGTAGGTTCACGCTGACTTTCTTGTACACTTTTTTATTTGCATGTTTAATAGCATACGATGAGTCTAGCTAAAGAAAAATAAAAGTATTATTATACTATTCTTTATAAGATTTCTAAGTTTTTTTTTTTCCTTGCCCACACAGAACTACTAGTGACACTTGGTGGTGGACTTTGAAATGACAAGATGCTCCGCGCTCTATTTAAAAAGAGATACAAACGGTCCAAGGCTCAATTCAATGTTGAATGCCAAAGTACGGTAAAACCTTAGTATTGGAAGTATTGTTGTATAAAAAAATTACTTCTACATTTGTTTCCAGATTTCAGATATTCGCAACCCGAAGTATTATTGAATGTTTAACGCGGAAACATAATGTTTATTATTTTTCGTAATTAAGGTTTGTCAAGGGCTCGAATCTCTATGCTTTAAAGTTAAGCTCGCAATATTTAAAGAAAATTTTTAATATGTTCTTAGAAAGACCTAATTAAAATGGGTGCATAAAATCTCGAAAAATTCGATACAATCCTAGCAAAATGTAATAATTTAAGATCTAAATCTTATTTATATCATCGCACTCAATCATACTATTTTTATTAAATATTTTTATGAAGAAGATATGGTATAACAATATTTCACATATTTGAACAACTTGTTCAATTTAGATTCTTCAAAAACGTACATTTTCGTGAAGATTCGGAACAAATATCTGCTTTCAACATTTTATTTTATAGAAAATTTTACCAAGTACTGAACGACTTTTACTTTACTTTCTAATGCATTGTTTGAGGGAAAGATTATAGCCCTGAAAATAGTTTTATTAAAAAATTTTCCTAAATAATTTCACTTAACCGCTACATGATAGATATTTAGCTTTACACCCGTAAATGACAGTGAACGATTGGCAACTTAACTCTGGCACAAGCTGCAATCTTATAGAGATCATCTTCTAGAAGCCAACAAATTTGTGCTTGATAGCACTATTTATTTCGTTAATTTTAACGAATGATCAACCTAAAAACTTGTAGTTTAAATTTCAAGAAAATCATCATTAGGTTTTCGTTTGTAAAATATATCGAAATTGGGCAAAGATCTTTGATTGATTTGAGTGAATTTTTTTCACGTACATTGGCAAAATTTCAAACTTTTATTACGCACAATTTTATTTACATGTATTTACGTAACTTTTCTCGCTCAAATATCCCGTCAACCGTTCTGGAAATTTAAAATGGAGGATAATATGGATGAAGTCTCAAAATTGAGCACTTTACTAATACTTAGAAAAATTAAATTAGGAATTAAATTTCTCTTCAGCGGTAATTAAAATAATGATTTTGGAATATGCAATAAACATTCATTGAAACCTCCCATCTCTATCTCACCTATTGATTTAAATAATGCATTATACCTGTGCGATGCTCTTCGAATAAAACATAGGCAACATAATAAATGTTCAAATTAGAATATTTTCAAGCATAACGGACTTCTGATTTCGAACGTTGGGCTCAATCTGAAGTCACTCTTGTCTATCACAATCCATTGTTCCAAGCATTTAGATTACTTTATGGAAGACTGAAGAAAGTTGGTGCGTCTTCTCATTCTAAACATAAATAATAACACCAGATTTTGAAAGATCTATTATCGCTGCTTTAGGGTTGAATGTTATCCAGAATCCATTTCAAATAGCAGGTGACGTTAGTGTAAGCTGCTGGATAGCCTGGAGTTCCGCACAATATATCTCCATAAGATGAGATTCCTATTTGAACAGTTCTCAATCTTCCTTCCCGCATTGAATCCAACATCATAGGACCGCCTGAATCTCCACGACAAGTGTCGGCACCATCTTGCTCTCCTCCAGCGCATATGAGGCCGTCGTGCGATACCTTACAATCAGATATGTCTCTAAGGAGAACCGATGTTCTCAGTAGATGTGAGGACAGTTTTCCTGTAGAGAGAAGTGGATAATGTAACAGAGCCGATGATTCCCTCTACCTAAAAAGATCCTTTGTTTCTGTATCGAAATGTAGGGTTCTTACGTCCCCCATTAGGTACTGGTTGGGGCCAAAACTATAACACTAGTAAATAACTTGATATGAGAAAAGGCATGAAAAATTCCGTGTATATTAAAACAACCTCTTAACGATATAGTCCAAGTCAAATTTCCTTAAGTATATATACATATACATTATATATACACATACATACTCGTTTCCGATGTATAAAATTCAGAATATAAGATACCGAATTACACTTGGTTTTGCAATCAATGCCGTGCAATTACTCGCAAATTTGCATATTTTTTGCGAAAAAATCAAAATGATTTCTTCCGATGATTCAATTTAAAGATTAAGGAATATTTGACGTAGAAGTTTAAAATCGATCTAAAAATAGATGTAAAAATTTGTAAAGTTTAACAAAAATCCTAGGAATCGATTTTAAACTTTTAGGTAGATTTACAACAATTTAACGGTTATTTTTAAAATTCAAAATGTTTAGCACAAGGAGCTCGTCAAGATGCTCTACTGTTTGAAAGTGCATTGCTATAAGTTGTACCATTTCCTTGGAATTGACTTTTATGTTTCTCAAATATGACGGAACTCTGAAAAAGTGCCGTTTTTTGGGTACCTTAGTTTATATTTTTCTTGCGGTAGGTTAAGTATTCAATCTGCGGACGCAGAAAAGAATTCGCTTAAAGTAAATAAGATTATGCTTAGTTTGATGTAAAAATAATTCCTTTAGGTTGTGTACTAAGCTATCAATAAATTCACAATGGCCAGGGTCATATAATTAATACTTTGACTATAGGTTCGGTTATTTTATGCACTAAAATCCAGGAATATAAATCTTATTTCTTACACTACCCGATGAAAACAGTGCCCTCCATATCAGTAGTGGAAGAAAGAATTGGAAGCAAATGATGACATTTGAAAGACAGTATTATTTGTTTTTCTTTGCAATCACCTGTCTCTGTTTTTCCCCATCCTGCTACACTTGCCCATTTCCCGGTTAGGTCATTGTTACCCTCGAAGAACGGAAGGCAAATCGGCGACACTGCACCTTAGTAAAGCAGATATCATTAAAATAATAGGCATATTCAAATCTGATCAGAGAATACAAAATTAGATTATATATATTTATATATACATACATATTTATAGAAGGAATTGATATTCAACAGTAGATATCCGCTGATATTGAATGGTATAACATTACATTGAATATTATATCTTATATCAATGATATTTAGACCTTATTTCAATTGGAGACAGTAAAATCGATTAAATAAAACTAATAAAAAAAGTTTGCTCTCAGAATTTCGTTTGATAGACTTCGTCAACTTATTTGACCGTGGTTTGACTCAACAAGTTTCCATTGTTGTTACGTTGCGTTTTCCCGCCATAAGTAAAGAACTCGCTTGATAACTACAATGAATTTTTAATGGAGAAATGAACAAAATGGTGGAAAGAGTTATAGGAGGCAATTCGTAATTTCCATACACTTATATTTTAGACACGACTGTTCGTGGCAAGCCTAATCACCAGGTAAGAATGCAGAGAAGCATGTACATGCATGGAAAGTGCATTTATTTTATTCTGAAAGTACATTATTTAGTTCCATGAAGGGGGAAATTGGTTAGGAAGAGATCCTAAGCTACCGCTGCCCGTCTCTATCTAAGGAAAGGAAGCTTGGCGGATTAGAAATCCTTGAAACAACCAGCTGACGAGGAATTTTCTCAGGTCAACGGTCGGGTCACTGGATATACCAGATCCTTTATGACCAGCTGACAAACACACCAATGAGTTCTCTTTTCATTACCCTTTCCCCTTCTTACCTTTTCCCCATTACCTTTCCACACAAAACTGCTTTTCTTTCCCCACCACATGATGACGTTAGCCGAAACCGGTTGTATTAAAAACAAAACAAGATTGCGAATTTCCTTCCTCGATTCTCATTATGGCTTTCCACGAAGTACGACCTATCACTTTAGAATAATTTGTAAATATATCCTTAAAATTTGTATATATATCATGGTGGCTAATAGGATATTTGAGGGAAATAGGGTTTTTTTAGGTTAGACGATAGCGTAGAAGTGCCACCTCGCGTAGTTTTAGAGACCATAGATTTTGAAACGAGTAAAAATAGTACTAGTAACATAACAATAGGCGATAAATACATAAATCGGTCTGCAGATTGTGCTGCTAAGAAAGTAAAAGTCAATCCAAAGAAAAAATCGCCACCTCATTCAGTTATAGATAAAAAGATTAGCGATCATGTAAAGGAGCTTGAAAAATCTACTTTTAATAATAAAAACGTTAATTCGATAAAAATATCCATTAGAGATAGTGAGAAATTGCGTAGCAATAAATTTAATCCTGTTTCTCAAGTAAATAGCGAAAATGATATTAGATTAGTCGTAGTAAACTGTAGAAGTATTAGAAACAAGCAAGCGGAATTTTTTGATTTAACAAGCAAAACAGGAGGCGATATAATACTTGGTAGTGAGAGTTGGCTTAATGATGAAATAGCGTCTAGTGAAATATTTCCTCCGGAATACAAAGTTTATCGTAAGGATAGAGACCAGAGATTAGGGGGAGGAGTATTTATCGCAGTGAAAAATAATCTTATAAGCCAGGCGGAAGATATACAAGGCCAGTCAGGCAGTGAGATGATTTGGTGCTCAGTGTCCGATAGGCGCGGCAAAAAAACATATTTCTGCTCCTTTTACCGCCCTCCCGATAGTAATGACGACCCAATAGATGATCTGCATCTCGCGCTTAGTAAACTCAGAAAATGCAAACCGAGAGCCTCAATATTCATAGGAGGTGACTTTAATGTTCCAAACGTAAATTGGACAAACATGATCGTCGTCAGTAACAGTCGTGAAAAATATATATCGCAGAAAGTCATCGATTTATTCTCGGTCTTCGCCCTTGAACAGGTCAATCTAGAAGCGACTCGCACAACTTCTCTCGGTAAAAGTAATATTTTAGACCTTCTAGCAACTAATGAACCCCATCTTGTAGATAGCATCGTTGTAGAAGAAGGTATATCAGACCACAAAATAATAAACGCCGTGCTAAAGATAGATGCAAACCGATTGCTGAAGCCCCCTCGCAAGATATACTTATTTCAGAAAGCCAATATCCCTGCGTTAAAAGAGTTTGTTAAGGGAGAAAAAGAAGCCCTTATTCGCTTCTTTCAGCTCAACTCAGTAGACGATAGTTGGAGTGAGTTTCTCCGTATCCTTCGTGAAGGCACCTCGCGATTTGTTCCGATGAAAATGGTTAGAGATCGTAAAGACCCGCGGTGGGTCAAGCCTAAATTACGTTCCCTCCATAGAAAACAAAGAGAGTTTCATTCCCTAATGAAGTCCTTCCCACGCGACAGTAGAGAGTACGAAGAATATCGACGCAAATATTTACATTTTAAGAGCACTGCGAAGATTGAGGCTCGTAACGAATTAGACTTATATAGACGTGAAACATTACGTGAATCGCTAGAAAATAATCCGAAGGAATTTTGGTCGTACGTTCGAGAAACTAGAGGGAAGCAATCTACTGTTACACACCTCATCGATAGTAAAGGTTGCACCATTACCGAATCTCGCGAAAAAGCTAATATTCTTAATGAGCATTTTAGGAAATCTTTTATAACTGACAACGGTCGCGTCCGCGCTTTCCCTCCTCGTGTTTCGAAAGAAATGGGAAGTTTGGAGATAAGTGAGACAGGCGTCAGAAATCTTTTACTTCAAATAGACAGCAAGAAGTCCCCCGGGCCAGAAGGAATACCCGCTCGCGTAATATCTACCCTCGCGCATGAACTAGCTCCCCTTCTCGTCGTACTATACAATAAATCCTTAAGCGAAGGAATTATTCCATCCTCATGGAAGGAGGCGCATATCACCCCAGTACCGAAGAAAGGCCGTAAAACAAAGCCGGACGACTTCAGGCCGATATCCCTGACTTCGATATTTAGTAAAATTTTAGAGCACATAATATGTAGTTATGTTATGCGTTTCCTCAGCGACAATGCTGCTATTACGCCGAGTCAGCATGGCTTCCGCAAAGGGCGCTCTTGTGAAAGTCAGTTAGCGCTCCTCCATCACGACATAATGAGATCAGCCGACGAAGGTTTTGGGACAGACGCGATATTCTTGGATTTTAGGAAAGCATTCGATACTGTTCCGCACGCGAAGTTACTTCATAAACTAAAAGCCTACGGTGTACATGAACATATAATTCGTTGGATTAAATCCTTCTTGAGTGGCAGAAGCCAACGGGTGGTTTTAGATGGCGCGTTTTCGGAAGTAATAGAGGTAACGTCAGGGGTTCCACAAGGTAGTGTAATAGGACCAATTTTGTTTCTTATTTACATAAACGATATAGTAGATACTATCGAGAGTAAGGTGCGACTATTCGCAGATGATACCCTTATATATAGGAAAATTCAGAATGAAGAAGATAAATCAATATTACAGCGAGACCTGGACGCCATTACCGAATGGTGTAATGATTGGCAGCTCGAACTAAACGTAGACAAATGTGTAGCAATGAGTATGAACCGATCCCAGAATCCAACCTCTAGCGAAACTCCTTACCTCTTAAGCGGAACAAGACTAGAATTCGTTAGTCAGCATAAACACTTAGGAGTTACATTCAGTAGTAATTTATCGTTTAAAGCTCACATTCAGGATATAGTGGGGTCGGCCGATAGGACACTCAGACTCTGTAACCGCGTTCTCAAGGGATGTCAACCCAAAGTCAAAGAGGTTGCTTATTTTTCGTTAGTTCGCCCATTACTTGAATATTGTTGCGCAGTGTGGAATCCATACGAAAAGGGTTTGATCGCTGAGTTAGGACGCGTACAGCGCAGAGCGGCTCGATTCGTAAAAGGGGATTATAAATTCGACAGCAGTGTATCGAAAATGATTGAATCCCTCGGATGGGATACTCTAAGTATTAGAAGAAACGTGTATAGGCTCAAGTTATTCGAAAAATTCTTAAGTAGCGACTATAATGATGAGATAAGAGACACTGTGATCCCCACGCGTAGCGAATATAATTGTAGAATCCAGGCGTCTAAAAAATTTCGTGAGATAATCGCTCGAACGGAAAGTTATTATTGGTCTTTCTTTCCCGATAGTATAAGATGCGCAAACAAGAAAGAGTAGTTAGGGATTGGTGTCTTAGCACCCCCTGCCAAACGCCACAAGGCGGTTTGCGGGGTAATAATGTAAATGTAAATGTAAATGTAAATATCCATGCTGATGTTGAAATGAAAGATAGTCTTTAACTCTCTTTCTACTTAAAAACCTCCAAATACACCAATAGTTCGTTTACCACTTTAAGTTCGATATCGCGCATCATTATCAGCTTCAGAATCATCAATAAATGTAAACAATCATAAATTTAATACCAAAACTGATTATCTTACCAGATTTTATGTCTGCTTTCTTAGACAGTCGTAGGAGTGCTATGTCATTCTTTTGTTTAGATTCAATATTGTAGTCTGGGTGTGGAATAATCTCTTCTACTTCTAACTCTTGCGAGGTAAACCCAGTCTTCTCCGGTGAACTGTAGACTTTGCTGTCGGTAATTTTGGAAGTAGTGATGTCCCCTAGTCTCACTAGATGTCTTAGAAACGAATATTGCAACAAAATTTAATAAAGATAAACAAATTTGAAATTTTCGATGTTGTGTACAAAAATAATAATCATGGAATGTTTGAGATTGAAATTGGCCGTATGATATTAAGCGCATTCGATTCCATTGTAATTTTAATCCCATGTTTACTTATTGAATTTCATGCGTTCTATCCCTTATATTTGAATTTTTCACACAGGTTAGTCGTGAGGTGAATATTACGCATTTATTTTAAATACTCTTCGATTGTTATAGAAGACTAATGAATTTCCCCCTGCCATACGCCATAGGGCGGTTCGCGGTGTATTTATGTTAGTCTAATAAATTGCAATAGCAATTAAATATTTTCTTATTCCCTTAGCAACAGGTTCCAAAGTTTGTCATGTGGCATATAGCAACAGAAAGGATTTAAAATTATTATTATTAGTTAGTATTATTATATTAGTTAGTATTAATATATTAGTTATTATTATACTTATTATTATTAAACTATTTAGTATTGGTATTTAGAAACCAAAGAAAAGGCACATTTTATATTTTTCCCTAAGCTATGTTATTCTTAAAGATCACTAAATGATAATTAACTTGGTCAATATCATTTTATGTTAGCCACACGGATCTTGAGTTTCTGGAGATATTCTATCGAGGGAAGTACTTGTAAAAGAACATGCAATTTTACAATATGCTCTATCGTATACTTACGGAAAGGTTCTGCCAACGCAGTGGGCAGCAGTTAGAATATACTTCTCGTTGATCAGACTTCCACCACATATAAAACGACGCTTATTCTCTCCTGTGAAACGATTAAAAGTGGGATGAGTGCATTTTAAGTTGCTCATCTTCAATCGATCTACACAGAACATGAATTTGCTTTCTGGGCAAATAATTTACGACATCTGCAAAGTACATGATGATGGTACAATCGTTACTTACTCAACTTCATTATTAGCATAGCCATCCATGGAAGCTCGGATTCAGTCACCTTTTTCCCGCGCGTTATCCTAAACGTAGGAACGATTTGTCCGCAGGCATGTATTGGTAAAAGTGGCAAATTTGGATGTGCGATCAAGTCGTGGATGCCTATAAAATTCAATGCCCCGATTCCTCGTTACAAGAAACTTTAAAACGGATCATATACCTTACGTAAAATACGGTTTTTTTGCATGTCGTATATCTTCTTATTGGGACGGTTCCGTTCGTTAGGATAGAAGAACTGAATATAGACTAAAACTTTTTGAAAAATTCCTAGGCGGTGATTTAAATAACGAGATACGCGACATCATGATTCCAGGAAGTAGCGATCGTGATTTTCGAAATCAGACGTCAAAAGAATTTCGTGAGATTATCGCGCGTACGGATGGTTTTCATCGGTCTTTTTCAGATAGTATAAGAAGAATAAATAGGATAAATAGTTAGATGAATTGATGTATTGACACCCCCTGCCATACGCTATAAGGCGGAACGCGAGTTATTTATGTAAATGTAAGGTAATACTCTGCTCCAAACCATGTCGTTATTTTCAAGACTTCGATCGATTCGATTGTTGCATTATTTTTCAATGATCGTTGAACTTAATATAAAGAAATATTTGGGACGACGAACATAGCAACTCCTTACTTACGATAATCGAATATGAGACGTAGTTGATTCCTTTATCACTTAAATACTGTTTCATGGTTCCAGCAAAAATCAGACGGGGTAAATTTTGAAATATGTCCATAGTATTTCATGAATATTGAACTAATTTGGATATCTCGACTCATATATACTCACAATTAGAAGGCCCCGAGGATGAAAATAGGAAGATTACGAGCAAACTAATAGTTTTAGAACTCAACTGCATCTCCGATCTCGATATCCAAAATCCCAGGGAAGAGTAAAAGAACAAATCAAGAGGATTGATTGTTCCAATATTTTATCATTTGAGAAAGAAGATACCGACACGAGATAGAAGAATAAGGAAGAGATTTTCTTGAGATTTCTTAACAATGATTAATTGCAATGGAATGTAAGCTAATTTTTTACATAAAATTAATCTTATACCGGAATGCAAAGTAAACGCTACGTCATGCAGGAATGCGATTAATTTTCGACGAATAATTTTCTTTCGTCTTCCAAGAGTAATTATACATTATTTAATAGTTACACTTAAGTGATTGTGAAGTCAAGCATTTATTTACACACAAAAAAGCAAGAGAACTTTGAAATAAAACACATATATTCCTCAATCAAATCTATTTATGTTAATCTAAATTTTTCTTTGCTTCCTGTTCATAAAAGACGTTGAAACAGTTCGGCTCAAAAGAGAATGATTGAGTTAGCGATCAAGTTACAGTAGATCTCGGAGATAAACGAAAAAATTCGATTTCGACCTATTAATGGCATAAATTGTCGCGTCACCGAACATACTTTCATGTTTCACCTTTCACCCATTTGAAGCCAAACTTGTTGGGGATAAGAATCAAACTCGATGGCAAAAATCGGAAACGAGCAAATTTAGGTAGTCCAGGTATGATCGCCACCCGTGAGGGTACTGCCCTCTCCTGTCTATTGTCTTACATTCGCAACCCGATCCGTAATTCCTATTACCGTTCCCTCAAGCTCCAGGTGGTCGTCTCTGACTATGAGTTCAAGACTTAAACTCTTCATCTGTTATCTCCCACAGCCTTGAAATTTCACTTCTCTTTGGCACAGCACTTCGGGAGGCAGATTTTAAGTAAAAGTATGAAATTAAACAAAACACCTTCTGATGGGAGTATTAATAACCGTAAAAGAATACGTTCCAGCTTTTCTATGGATTCACCTTAGGCGATATATATCGTCCTCCAACTCCGTACGCTAAGAATGATATTCTCCCAAACAAATAATACAATTTTACTGACCAAAACTTGGTTTCATTATTTTCCAATGCTTGTTTCAATCATCTCTTAATTAGAAAATAACCTCGGAAGAGTACAATGTTTTTTTCTTTCATTTCACGATAACTCAAATTTCTCATTCAGAATTTTTAATCTGTTTAGTCTAACAATGTGTAGGTTTAACGCTTCAATTTTCGCTTCTGTTCCATTATTGTGTAATTAAAAGTAATTTTTCCTCAAAGGGCCACTTTTTGGTTTGATGTAAACAGGAAATACACTTTGGAGGTAGATATCAGGAGCTCGTTATGAGAAAGGAAGACAGTTCGGATGTGACAATTCCTGAAATTCGTGGATGGAGAGGAAAGAAATCATAAAAATACAGTTGTGAAACTCATATCCTTTTCATCAGCTTGATAATGCTACAATTTCAATAACTGAAAGATGTATCGATATCTACTAAGATTTTCATAATCTATTTGAAACCATGCTCACAAATTGAATCAGTTTTTATGATACCTTAATTAATATGCATTATTGAGGTGTATTTTCTTTTCCTTTCTGCCGCTCACCGAAGTCAATTGGAGAATAATTCTTTTTAGACTGAAGTAATTATTTTTCCTAAATTTTTGAACAAACCTATCTAAATTAAAATGTTTCTATTACGTGGATTACTTAAATAATACTTATGGATTTAATATTTTACTACTGCAGATCATTAAGTCAAGTTAAGACCGTTGAATAATTTTTCATGGATATTATGGTAAGCGCAAAATAATTCAAAATTCACGTCCTAGATTGTAATAATAGTTGATCGTACACACGATAATATTTCTTAGTTGATTATTAAAACGTGTAATCGTTTTTAAATAAGGATATTATTGCTAGTTCTATTTGAAGAGGGCAGCGACTGTAATTGCCATGGTATATGTTGCATTGTAAATGCAGCAAAGTCCGAGTAACTGCAATAAGTCGAGAATGCCAATGACCCTACATGAAGATGATAAAAATTCCAAGCCTGGAAGGAGTGAGTCACTGCGAAGGGGGAAATAGGAATGTGCCGTGGCGCCACCGTCCCTCTTATAGCTGGAAATTTTAAGTGGCGAAGCATTTGGGCAAATGTTTTGCGATATACCAGTTCCTGGGGAAGATGAAGTTCGTCCATCTTCCTTTAATCTACTCCGTGCTCACCGCCTTAGCATCTGAATCCAACGCGTGTGAGTAAAGGATTTATCGCGGATTACCTTTAGACCAAGTATTCTTACCTACCCAATCCATCCCGTTATTCCTCCTAATTCTCCGCAAAAAGAATAACTTCCTTACATCGCTCGGTCGACGATTCTTACAGACTGAGCGCGTTATGAGTTCTAAAATTAATGTTTCCTCAATTACATCCGAAAAATCAGGACTGATAACTTTTGCTAGGTGCTTTCGTCCGTCTTCAAATCTACTTCTCTGCGAATTGGGGGAAATTTTAACATCACAGCAACGCTGCTGTCGAATCTGAAGTCGCTGCCAACGAAATAGCCGCTCATCGAAAATTGTACTGACTAGGAAAATGGAAATCCTTTTAAGAGAGCGATAAACATATTTTTTGGGTAAAATACTCCACATTAACAATACTCTCTCTTTATTAGGTACGCTACACATAGGGTTTTCGGTTTTAAATAGCACAATGAGTTTTACATTACAACACATTCATGCGGAACACTGGGGAATTGAGTCCGGCAAGAGCGGAAGAAGATGACGATAAGATCTCATGGACCTCAAAGGAAGACACAAAAAATGAACGGATGAAGTCCCTAATATTGAGAAGAGTTAGTGGTCAAACTTTCGATTAAATTAATCTTTATAATTTTGACTATTTGAACTGTATAATGGGAAAGATATCCTTCAAATCAATTCAAGAGAGTGGAATCCAAGAACATTATCAAATGGAATAAACTTGTGCGGCGGGAAAGTCAGGATATGCAGATACGTCGAGGTGCTGCCGAGTCTTACAGGATTAAGTAAGTCTCCTGCAGAGTCGTATGGGATTAAGGAAAAATAAGAAAGTACGGAAAGTAAACTTTCGCCTTCTGTCCTTTTTGTAAGAAGTTTTTCTACATTGGAAGGAAGGCCACATACTTCTTTTTTGGGGTCAACAAATCGCAATTAAATTGAAATATTTACTCTATTCTAAATTTCTTAGCTAACGCACATGATGAAATATTAGAATAAGAAGGTTAGCTACGCCTTATTCATATCTTCCTTACATGTTCATAAGTTGCTTTTATAAATATACATTGAGATAACCTGATCTTTAGCGAGCGCTTGTACAATCAATCAACATAGGTATTTTTCTTACTATCTCATCTTTTATAAATTCGTGATAATAACATTACTTATATCTATATGGTACGCAACATCATTATGCGTATCTTTTATATTCGTTACTAGTAATCCCTTTTCAATTTTCTTTTTGTAGTGAATTATAGAGATTCTTGTCAAACTCCCCTCAATGATCCAGGAACTTGTCTTCGATTGAAAGAATGCTCGCATTTTACCTCTCAGATTAAAGAAAAACCAAATGAATCATTTATTACTCAATTGGTGCAATACATATGTGGGAATATGAATGAAAAGCCATTAATCTGCTGCCCGTCTAAGGAAAACCCATCTCTAGCTGTAAATATGTCAATATCTGAGCCCCTGCAGGAATCCAATGGTAATGTATTAGTTTTAATCTTATTATTCAGAAAAGGTTTTTTATCATTAGTTCAATTTGTATAATGATCCTTACTTTGCATTATGTTGCCAAACATCTCTTCTCTTTTAATTTGTACCTCATTGATTGCTTCCCTTCAACCTTAAAATTAACCCACTTGTTCTATCCAGTATCTTTTACCACAAATTAAGATCTTTTACATTTAAGATTGTTTATCTTTATTTTGTGAAAGAATTTTTGCAATTCTCTTTATATAATTAACTGGGAGTAAAATTAATTTTCAAAGAGAATACAGGCTTCCTGTAATTAAAGCTACTTATTAGAGTATCCAAAGTTAATATAGCTTTGATTACACCATATGGTGTTAAGAGCATCATCTCAACAACAAATCTCTTTTTGTAAAATTGACATTAATTGACTCATTTTTTCTTTATTATTTTATAATAATAACTAAAATAGGGAATCAGCATAGTTGTAATGAAAATTTCTTTTCTTTACTTTATTTAAATTAGAAGACAGTTGTCGTATACCTTCTGGACAAAATGGAATATGTAAATCCTTTAAAAATTGTCCTCTTTTGAATGAAATGCTGGAAAATGCCCCAAAAATTGTGGACAAACTTCAAATTACTACAACACATCTCTGCAAAAAATCAGGATCACCTCCCTATTGTTGTCCACTTCTGCCTGATCAGAATATATGTGGCTCAGCTATTAAGAATGGATTCCCAGAAGATGAAGGAAACAGCACTGAATTGTTCCAGTTTCCATGGATGGCACTTATTGGACACGATACAAGTAGAGGTAATCTTAATTTCCATTTTCTCAAAGCTTCCTATCAGCATATGTTTTATAGTAAAATGTTTAGTGATGCTTGAAAGTATATGAATGTTAAAAAGTGTTATTCTTTGTAAAGATAGAGTTAATATCTAGTTTGACTAATAAGATATTGGTATGTGACTTACATCATCTATTATATATAGCTGCCTCAGGGGATGTATATATTCATACATCTGTCGTATAAATCTATTATATATATAGCTGCTTGGGGGATACATAAATGGGGGAAATTTGAGAGGAGTAGGTTCCATGAGACCTAGTTCCATTAACTTATTTTGTTTATTTGTAGGTATATAGAAATTATATAAAAATTAAAATAGAAAATGGATAAACAGGGATTGGGAGATTTGTACTTGATTTCATAATAAAATTTGAGATGATAGGGGAGTTATTATGAAGTTTGAATTGGAAGAGTTTGAAAATCAGGTTCAAATTCTCCTAGATCTAGATCAAATATTGAATCTCATAATTAATGGATATTAATATTTGCCTTTTAATATCTCTTTAAATTAGGTAAAAGTTATGATTGTTTTGGAAGTATCATCAATACTCGCTATATTTTGACTACAGCTTCATGCCTTGAATCACATAAGCCAGTGTAAGTAGTTAATATTCAGTTTGAATGAAGTTATTCATAACTTCCATCTTTCCATCCAATTAAATTTTTATCTTTGCTGATAAAATAATAGATATCAGTGAATGTATCTTTTTCACTTTTACTAAGTGAGATCTTATGATCTAGTTTTATATAATGCAATTCATTTCTCATAAATGAAATAAATTATAACTTAAAAGAAATATTTTATACTTTGAGAAAGCTTTCATTTTACCCAAAAGTTTTCATTCCCAATTTTGTTGCACAAAATTTCTTTGTATTTATCATTCCACTTCCTTTTACCACTTGAACTCAAGTTTTGACAATTAAAATAAATAATCATTTTGATGCAATCAGTTGTACACAGCCTTATATGTACATTATATAACATTCTATAAGTCTTTCTAAATGACTCTCTAATAGTATGAGCAAATTAAATTGTTTTATTCATTGAAATTAGGGTGTACAAATTTCATATTGAGATATTGATTTGAATAAAAATCTACTAGGCATATAGAACAAGCTTTCCAGAGATGTTATAGAAAATATCTTTGTAAATTGTTTGAAGTGGTTTATTCCTGCGCATAAATGAACTAACATTATTATTTCTATGAATAATCTCAATTTTTTTACAGAATACACGTGAGACTTGGAGAATATAATCCGAATACTGAAAGGGATTGTGTAGGTGATATTTGTGCACCACCAACCATAGATATTCCTGTTGAAAAATATATTGAACATCCATCTTATAACAGAGTAACATTAGAAGGAGATATAGCATTGATAAGGTTACAAAGAGATATTGAGTTCTCAAGTGAGTAAGTTTTTAATGTAAGGAATAAAGAAAATAAACTTTGAATTTCTGAAGTCAATTAATTTGACTAAATTGTAATAAACATAAGGACTAAACATTACCATCATAGAGATAATTTCATATTATGTTCAAAGTCAAAAGAAGTACATCAAGGAAAGTCCTCATTATCCCTCAACTTATTTCATTCTGCACTCGTATTCTGAAAAAGCACAAATATATTTGACATAATTAATTGCATTCATAGAAATTTTTCAAAGATGATTCTCAATATGATAAATATGTTCTGATTCATATTATTAAATTTCCCATGCTTTTATTGTAGATGGAGTAAGACCAATTTGCCTGTTTCTTAGCTCCATGCCTTCGATGGAAAATTATGATGGGAAAAGATTTGTTACTACCAGCTGGGCAGATCTTAGAAGTAAGAGCTTATTTTTTTTACTAAGGTTTATCTTACTAAGAAAGATTATGAAACCAACAGTGCACCAACAGTATGTACAATGTTTTGTTAGGTCCATAATAGAAACAAAGGAATTGTTCTCTTTTGTCTCAGAGTCATCTATGTTAATTACTAGATGCTTTTCTGTACATCAATCTGAAAAATTCTGAGCATATCAATCTATGCTTACCATGATAAATAAGCTAATCTTATTTATAAATGTGAATTTATTCACTCCAATCGCTTGGCAGTTTTTGGTTTGTTTAATCATCAGCCAGGTTTAAGTGTGCTTTTCTCCTATAAAAAATAATACCAAACTAGCCTTATTAGGAGCACTAATGGAGTTACTTTCTCAGTTAAAATTACTGAAAATATATTAATGTCATTATTTCTCACCAGAGAGTAATCCATACATATCTATGTAAAATCAGACCTTGTGTGTAATATAATCACTAGTTTAAATTCACTATATTCAGTACAGTTTTGATATTTTCTACATTCTAAAAGGCTGCATCAAATAATTTAATGATTAAAAATTGTAAAACATACAGTGTATAGGAAGTCACTTTAGACATTAAGTACAGATTTTTGCTAGTCAACTTCAGCACTTCTCAAATCATTTTTATATGACTGAACCATCAACAAATAATGCTTTGGTAAAACCTAATATGAAATAGGAATTTCTACATGATTTCATTTAACTTTTCTTTTATTTTCAGATGGGGATGTGTTGTATACACTAATGAAAAGTATTGTAAGGGGTATAACGTATGAAAAATGTTCAAAGGAATTGAAGAGACAAATACAACCTTCTCTAATATGTGCCAAAGCTGAGAATGGTAATGAGTGCACAAAAGTTTCTGGTAGTCCCTTGGTCTCCTATGAAACTGTAAATGGAAAATCTGTTGCAGTACAGCATGGAATTGCATCATATAGGACTCCTGGAAGGTGTGAAGATGAACACCCAATAGGGTATACAAACATTAATTTTTACAAAGAATGGATTCTAGAAATTTTAAAGCCATGAATGAACCTGCTTGTACCTATAAACGTAGTAAAGATAATTGAAAATACTTTATGAAACAAAAGACTCATTATTGATTTTTATAGCTCTTCAACTTTAATAAAATTTAATTGAAAGTAGAGATATCATCTTGGTAAAATATTCCTAACCAAATCACAATAAATCTCTTTTTTTCAGAAAATTTTTATTGTACATTATATGGAGGAAAACTTCTTAGAAAGATAGCTGTTCTGATTAGAATTGAATTGAATTATTGAACAGAAGGTTCCTTTGACTTTTTAATAGAGACCTTATCTAAATATAAGACCAAAAGGCTTTTGGTTCGTTTTCTAGGTGTTTGCATAAAATTTTCTTCATAAACTTACAAAGCACATCTCCCATGATTTGTTTAGTTAGGGATTGGGATAATTTATAATTGCTCTGCATTTAAGTCAATATTGATGGAATTCCTTGCAGTGGCTTTTATTTTAAAATGTAAGCACCTCATTTCTCAAGTGCTGTCATAGTCTCTTTATTGTACCATTAACCCTCCTTTTTCAGACAATTCCATTCAACAATTTTTATCTTACATCAAGATAAGGAAGAGAGATCCTTAGAAAGGTAGCTATTCTGTTCAATATAAATCAGCCATTATATTGATTATATATAAACAAAGTCATATATATATATATATATATATATACATACACACACTTCCATTGCCTACTTACTTAAATACTTATTTTCTTCTATCAATGATCATCAATTTCAGAGATTTATCAGTAGTCACTAAATATATCAAAAATATTTAACAAAGTTAATTCTGTAAAATATTTTTAATTCATGAAACAATAATTTCTTTATCATTCTGTTTTATATTTAATTTAATATAGGAACACAAGAAGGAAAAGGAAAGTGAGTTAATATTTAGAATGCAAGGATAAAGTATGAAGTAATTCTATGCTAAGGATTAAAACCTCACTGATTGAAATATGAAATAAATAATATGAATGAAATATAATGATATGAAATAAATAATAAAGGTTCTCTTGACTTATTAATAGGTACTTTATCTGGAAGAAAACATTCTATTGATTCATAAAGCATCTCTTTTTACATTGCAAACTTATTTACTTTTCTTAAAGTAATTCACTTGTGTTAATTAGTCAGCGATATTTTACCATTCTCTTTGTGATTTTCTTATAATTATTTCCACCATGCTGTGTCCGTGAAGTGTTTTAACACAACAAAATCACTCTTATTAAAGGAGTTGCAAGAATTTCATTGATGTGCAGTGATTGACAGCAGATTTTTAAGTCCTGAAGCATGTTTTCACCTACATTACCTGCCTAGTGTACCATGTTTCAGAATCACTTTTGGAGCTATAGCAAGTAATTATTTGTCATGACTCATACACCCACATACTTATAAGACTTAATATATACTTATAATGCAGAAAATAGGATGAAAATTTTGTAAGTAAAATTCTTAGCAAAGGAGATATTGATTTGAGGTTCTTGAAGTCCCTATGATTCACTGATGATACAATGCTACTTCTGATTATTGATGCAATTATTCAAGCAACACCATTGATCTTGTTCATTAGTTAATTCTATTATTTTAACTAATTCAGTTCTTAAGCTCAAATGGAAAAAAGTTAGATATTGAAACAGATATTATTATTTATACTTTAAGCTGCATATCTGTTTGTTATTCATTAGGTGAATTCACAAATTTCATATACGCATATTTAATAAAAAATTTAAAAATAATTCTTTCTTTACTTTTCTTTCTTTTGTAAATTCTTTTTTTAGCTATGCACATCTTAAAAAGACACTCCCAAAGGGAAATGGCCAATAATAAAACCAAAGATTGATTTCTAAATAATCCTAGAATATAGGTACTCAAAATAAGTGGTTGAATGTGAGATATTATCAATGGATCCTTCAGTCTTAAGTAATCGATGAAAAAGGTGAAGCGGAGGAAATTTAAACAAAAATACATGACAAAGTTCAGGAATTCATTTTCAATTAAAAATAAAGAAATTACAAATATATAATACATATTTAATTTTCAGTGATAACTAAAATAAGAATCACAAGAATGGAGATATTGGATATTCTGTAACTAATAATATACAGAATGCAGTAAAATAATGAGAACAATTCAATATTTTTCTGCACAATCGGGGATAAAACAGTTCAACTCCAATAACGACCTAAAATTTCCATTTCAGTTATTACTTATGCATTTGACAGGAAGTTTTCATTAAAACATTCATGTTACAAATGCACAAATTGAGAATTTCAAAAAATGAGGGGAAATAACAGAAAATAAAATTTAGAGAGCCATATTCCTTCCTTCAATAGATATTCCTACAGCCCGTCGACTCTGACTCATTCTCTTCTTATCAATAAAATTCCTCATATGCTTCTCAAACCTGTTCATTTGCTTCTTCTGGACCTGAGGAAGGAAATTTTTCAATTATTAAAAATGTTGGCTATGATTTGTAATAATAATAATAATCTGCCTTTATTGAATCAGGGCGAAATTTAGTCTATATAGACCACTCTTACATTTAACCCCTACGGACAAACACAAATACATCCAAGATCAGAAATTTTTCCGATCCGCTAGGACTCGAACCTGGGACCTCGAGACTTAGAGCACTAGCACTCAATGTGCTACACACTCAGCCACAGAGGCCGGCATGTAACCTGTATTAAATCAAATAATTACCTTAATTTCATAATTAAGATAAAGATTCTTATTTAAACCATTTGAGGGGAAGAATAGACTATATAAAAAGCACAACATATTTTCCTAATAAAATAAAAATAATTCATCAACAATAGTATAATAGCCTACAATAAGTTTAAAATTAAAAAAAAAACTGTTTGAATAGTTACATTAGTTTAGTTAAAGATTTGAATAATCAATCAAGTACTTTACCACTAAGTTTTGTGGGTTTAAGTAACATTTATATGTCCTAATAAAATAACTCACTCCAAATTACATAAAATTTACAGATTGATTCAATAAATCATTCTACTAGTATATAGTTTGTTTCAAAATAGCATTGAGAATCCCAAAAAATTACCAAAGCATTAAAATTAAGAATACTTACTCGACTAATATCTGTATCAACTTTCCACTTTGGTCTTACAACATAGTCTTTATGAGAAGGTAGAGGTACTCTTGCACGGCCAACCCATCCTGGATCTCCAGGTCTTAATGCCCTAGAATAAAACAAAATATGGCATCATTACTTTGAGAAATAGCTGAAAAAAATGCAAAAGGCAACAAAAAGAAAGATTAAATTGCTTATCTAATCTTTCAATAGCATAACAATGAATTTACTGCAAGAATGCTTCTAATCTTTCAGTCAGTTGTCCAAATTTTAACAGCTACTATTGAGCCAAATTTTTAAAAAAGCTATACAGGTGCTTGGCCAAGAAAAAGATGCTAGGTGCCAAAATTTTAAGCGGACCCAATTTTGTAGTGGATAATCAACCAAATGTTTTACCAGCACTTATTTTGTTAAGACTCAAGGTTATATACACAATCTTATGATTACATTTATATTACATCAAACTTTTAAAAATAAAAAAATATGTACTTACTTTCCATCAGAGGTCAAAGCTTTAGTAATATCATGCTTCGTGGGGGTACTACTAGTGCTCTCTTCCTCTTCTCCTCTTCTTCTTTTTGGCATTTGCTCTAAATCTCTCATTTCTCTCTCTTCCTTGCTCATTGCTAAAATAAAAATACAATTTGACAAACTGATTATTCTCAAGGGGAAAAGTAACTTGTTTCAAAATTTAATCTAAAAGAATAGGTAATAGCATGTAGAGATGCTACATTCCACAAAAAAACTAATTACATTAATAACTTGATGAAAATTTTTGAGATAATAAGACAATGGCTTAACATATACTCACCCTTAAAATCAGTGGATAAATTGAAAATGGGTCTAGCCCACTCATTGATTAGTTTTCCAGCACGTCCTTTATTCTCTTTTGTTTCTTTAGGATGTTTATACAAATACATCACAGCTTTTCCAATACCAGAATGCTTTAAGGTAGACTGGTCTACTCTGGGAAACTGCAAAGTGATTCAACTTTGAATTAAAATTAACATAAATATATAAATACTTATTCTGAAAAATATTTAAATAGAGTAAACATTATCGATGACCTGATAAATAGTCAGAATTTTCAAAGAAAGAATTAAACTCGGACTCTGTTGAATTATATAAATTATTTCACAAGAATCACACAGAGTAATGACCATGACTTTGGATAAATGTAAAATCAATGAATGGAAATGTTGTGCAGAAAATTTTTTTTTAAATAATAAAAATATTAAAATTAAAATATTCAAGAGCAAGTTTAGTACACTCATTGAATATTAAAAAGAAATTTTCATTATCTACTTAAGCTTTTTCAATTCATACACAACATTATAAACATAGAGATTTATAATAGCAATTGCTTGCTTGACTTTGAAAATGAACAAAATTGTTAATAGGTAAACATTTTAGGAACAGCATCTTTGAGAAAAATGCTCATTAAGCAAAATATAAACCTCACCTCCCACAATAATTTTAGAATACTGTCACGAATCCTAAGAGCTGGTAGGGAGCGATCAGGCATTGGGGCCAACCAATCTGTCAACACGGATAAAACATTGTGTTCAATGAATGCTCCCTGAAATAAAAAGAGAGAAATGTGTTATCACAAACAAACAAAGGGTCTGATAACATTTCACAGATACTGTTAAGATTAAAATTTAATGGTAATACACAATAAAAATTTCATACGCAACTCTTTTCATAAGACTCATTTCTTTGTCTTTTGAACATGATATACCAAAACTTTATTTAATAAATAGATGGTTTTTCAAGAAAATTATTCCCTTCTTATCCGAATATAGACAAAATTACAAAAATTAAGGATAATACAGAAAACTATTTTAGGAAAAGGCAAATAAATAGATATATTTTGATGGTTCAAAGAATGCCTATAGACAATTAAGCTTACAGTTTAATTGTAAAAACATAATTATAATTGAATATTATTTTTTATAAATCTTAATTATTATTTATACTTAATATATTGTCAGGATTGATTAATGAATGTTGTTTTCAGGAAATAACCATAATTCTGCTTTTGTTAAATGAAACTTTCAATAACATATGGCCAGAAATCCAAAGGAATGAGGTTATATTTATGCATACATTTCATATAACTATATATTCTATGCTTAATGAAAATTTGAAACACAATTGTCAATGTTCATAGTTATTATTATAATTTTTTTACACAAATTAGTAGATAAAAGAGGATTCTTAAATCTCTGAATCATTGCATTTATCACTTTTATAATTTTCCCTATTTTAAGGACTTCTAAATTCAGAGATAACATGTTTTCATTACAACTAGACTTAACTATGAAAATATCTATTTAAAAAACATTTAAAATATTTACCTGCAAGTCATGCTTCTTCAACTGTGACATAACAACTGGTAACATTGCAATCTTTTTGGTAGCTGGTTTTCCCTGCTGATTCAATACTCTATCCTCCTAAAGAGAAATAAGTTTGAAGTATTTTTATTTTAAATGTAGATGAAAAATAAGTGAATAAACTTGTAAAAGCAATAATGAACTCAATTCAATTATATGCAGTTATTCATTTACAATTAAACATTAACAAAAATATTATTCAAAATTTGAATTTAAGAATAATCTAAATTTAAGAGATTTTTAGGATTTCATCTAACTCAGTCATTCTAATTAAACATTTTTCTTTCAAAATAATAATCTCTTAATGATTAAATTCCTGTCATTATATAGTTTCTTCCATAAACTTTATCTTATGCAGGATTTTGTTTAATATTGTTTTTTCTTCTTTCTTTTTTTAAATAGTAATAAGTTAAAAGGAAGAGGAGACTTTCCAGTCTGATTTTCACTCCAAAATAAAGATAATTCTTTTAATTATATGTACATATCAGTTAGTTGGCTCATCTTAAAATAGTCTGGCTCTTATTTATATTTATTAAATGCACTTGAACTGACTCACTGAGAAATTGTATCCAATTCTTTAAAGTAAAATTTAACTCACATCTGCTGCATTCCTCATTTCCCCAAGAAGCTGAGCAATTATATCATCATTATCGTTAATTATATCCACATCCTTCCTCTTTCTTTTCTTAGATTGCTCCTTTTTCTTCATTAGCATCAAGTCAAAATCTGACATTCCAGTTTCTTCTCTGTAAAAATAAAAGACAGGGATGGATGACTTATATTGTGAGAATAGAGAGAAGTGAAGGAGTGATCCATAATTTAAAATGAATTTCTTCAGAATAAGAAAAATATATAAAAGTTTATATGGATTGAGATACTGAATAAATTACATCTTACTTAAGTGCTTACACAACTAGGACCATTTTGTATTCCCAACTTGAACACCATGAATTGAAACCAGGATAGGTCAAACCAAAGTACACATGTTGCACAATTGGTTTTCCTGTAGACTAACTAATGAAGTGCACCCAATCATAGTACTTTGGACGATTAAGTTTTCTCTTTAGCTACAATATACCTTCAGTACGACAGTAATAAAAGATTATATACAAAGATAATATTAAGATATAATAAATGAAGATACGAGTAAGTCAAACTCAAAATCAATGCTAGCTTAACTGATCCCTAGTCATGCTATATCTCATATAGAACTTCAATGGCAAAGGTTATTAAGATTTTCCCTGAAATTATTCATGTTTTTAATTCTCAAGCAACTTAGCATCTTTTTAAACTAACATTTTGCTGAAATCAATATGAGAAGGCTTTGTAAATTTTTGTCCACGGAAAATGCTATATTTGCGACTTGTTTTTAAAATAAAAGATGTAATTTTATGCATATTTTCTGTGGAAATTTACAAAGTTTTCAATATTTTTCTACTGACTATGTCAAAGCAAATTATAGTAGTTTGAAAATTGATATCCTTACTGGTTCTGATTGACCCCAGTATCTGAATCATCGTCAGACACATCAGGAACCACAGTCTTGACATCCTCTCCTTCAGCAGGTACATCTTCAGCTCCCACATTTGATTTATCTCCTTCTTCATCTTCAGATCCACTCTCTTTTCCCTCTTCCCCTTTTGCACTGCCTGCCTCCTCATCTTCTGAATCTGAAGCAATTCTTGCTCTTTTCTGAAACACCATTAGTAATGCATTTCAAACAATAACATATATAGAATTATGTGGGAAATAAAGTCATACTTTCAATATTTGACATTAACAGAAAATAATCTATATGACACATTTATCTTTTCTGAATTGAAATACTACTCAATAAAAAAGTTAACTGGGAAAGCCTGAACATTTGATGAACAATTTTTCTTGCATAGTAATAATAAAGAGTGTTTCCTAGTACTATAGTTATGCATAGTATTTGGTAGAAACATAATATCCATACAAGTGGAAAATTTAAGTCAATTATGTTTGATTATATTAAAGTTATTGTTTAAATAATTGTATACATGTGATTGTAACACTTTCAACCACCCTAAAGTCTAGTTTCACTACTGTAACTTTATATTATGACAATAATTATTAGTCAATAGGACTAAACAAATTTGACAGGTATCTGTTTTTCTTCCACATTAAAGAATTATAACCCCAACTTCAATAGCTTATTTATAAGTTTAGGTTCTTCATTCTAACAAATATTAATTAAAATTGGATGAGAATTGTCAAATTATTATATTTCTACAATAAAAATAATTTTTGAATCTTTTATTGCTTCATTTGCTTTTACAATATTAATAGTCTGAAATTGCATTCAAATTAAAAAATACTTTAATAAAAATAATGATTAAAATACTTACACTTTCAGCTGCTTCTGGTTCTTTACTTTGTTCTTCATTATCAGAATCTTTTTCATCTTCTGAATCTGACAGAACGGCTTTCTTCCGTTTCCTCTTTTTTGGAGCATTCTCTTCATCATCGGATGCTTGACCAGCATCATTATCCTCTGCATCAGAAGTAGCTTCATTACCTTTCCCTAAAGTTTTTCATAGAAAATAGAGACACTCAGTAATGAGGGATATAATCATACTCAGCAGAATAATTAATTAAAGAGTGACGGTCATAAGAGCAGACTGAAAGATTTTGTTACTGTTTGAATAGAAAGCTTAGGTGGTTGGTGGTGTTTTGAATAGCAAGGTTAATTAAATGATTGGAGTTGAATTTAACAAAAACTCAGTAAAGAGCATTGATATATAAAGTTTAAAAATATATACTTAAAACAGATATATTTTGGCAACATTTTATGCACATAGAAGGTGGCACAGGAAAGGGCAAAGATTTATGTGCCTTTATTTATATATAGTAAGTAAACTTGATATTGAAATTTCCTTTGAAAATGACAAGTTACTTGTTATTTTTTAAATAACAAATAACCTCAGTTTTGCAAATAGCAAAAAATTAAAAATAGCCTAGCAATCATAATACTATGATATGTGCAAATCAATCAATAAAACTATGCCATTTTTGGAATCATTGATTAAGTTGAGAAAATTGCTAAGGAAACTAAATGCAATGTCAACACAAACTCCATGAGTGCTTCAAGATTTAGAGAAAGCAATTGAAGATGTGATATATTTAAAAGGGATTTAATCAAAGAGGAAAGTAATTATGTCCATGAATAAATGAAGATTTTTCAAGCAAATCAAAAATATCTACAAATTTTATCATCATTTATATACATCCCAAGTTTAATGAAAAATTTGAATTTATAAAAACAGTGCATTCTTGAGAGACTTAAATAGTAAAGAGAGTATATAGAGCTAAAAATAATATGATTGAAAAATTACCTTTATCTTCCTTGTCCCTGTCAGCTTCTGAGGTACGCTCCTCCACCTCTCCATCAGAATCTAACGAAAAATTTATTAAATAATTTAATCAGCTATATACATTAATATACAAACTTTAAAATAAATTGAATAACTGTAAAATATGGTATATAAGAAAATTAGCGTTTTAATTAATAAAATACTTAAATCAATTGTCAAAAAATATATATAAATGCAAATGATGATTCAATAAAGAAAACATCCTATAATCTAATAAATATCTATTGTGATATCATTTTTTTCACTATAAAAATTGTAAAATATAGTAACTTATTAACAAAAAAAACCTGGTTCACCATCAGATATGGATGTTGCTCCTCGCTTCACTTTCTTTCTTCCTTTCCTTTTTTTTCCAGCATCACTATTATCAGAGGTGACAGATTGTGGAGATCCAGGAGGTGACTTGACAGGAGATTCAGAGCGAGATCTGTTAGATTTTGGAGACCCTGAATGCAACTTATCAGACTTTGGTGATCCAGATTGAGATCTATTTGATTTCACAGATCCTGAACGTGATCTATTGGATCTTGCAGATCCAGATCTGGATCTATTAGACTTTACTGATCCTGAGCGAGACCTGGCTGATCTTGCTGACCCAGATCTGGATCTATTAGATTTTACTGATCCTGAACGAGACCTGGCTGATCTTGCAGACCCAGATCTGGATCTATTAGACTTTACTGATCCTGAGCGAGATCTGGCCGATCTTGCTGACCCAGATCTGGATCTATGAGACTTAACTGATCCTGAGCGAGACCTGGCTGATCCAGATCTGGATCTATTAGACTTTACTGATCCTGAACGAGACCTGGCTGATCTTGCAGACCCAGATCTGGATCTATTAGACTTTACTGATCCTGATCGAGATCTGGCCGATCTTGCTGACCCAGATCTGGATCTATTAGACTTTACTGATCCTGATCGAGATCTGGCCGATCTTGCTGACCCAGATCTGGATCTATTAGACTTTACTGATCCTGAACGAGACCTGGCCGATCTTGCTGACCCAGATCTGGATCTATTAGATTTTACTGATCCTGAACGAGACCTGGCTGATCTTGCAGACCCAGATCTGGATCTATTAGACTTTACTGATCCTGAGCGAGATCTGGCTGATCTTGCTGACCCAGATCTGGATCTATTAGACTTTACTGATCCTGAACGAGACCTGGCTGATCTTGCTGACCCAGATCTGGATCTATGAGACTTTACTGAGCCTGAGCGAGACCTGGCTGATCTTGCTGATCCAGATCTGGATCTATTAGACTTTACTGATCCTGAGCGAGATCTCACTGATCTTGCTGACCCGGATCTGGATCTATTAGACTTAACTGAGCCAGAGCGAGACCTATTTGAAACAGCTGACCCAGAATCTGACCTTATTGATTTTGGGGATGCAGACCTTGATTTACGTGATGTCCTCACAGAAGGAGAAGGTGAGCGGCTACCACCAGAATGTGAGTGGGGTGAGGCAGACCTAGATTTGGTTACATCAGCCCTCGGAGAGGGTGATCGAGAATGAGCAGACTTTATTGAACCTGATCTCACAGATCTAGGGGAGCCGGGAGGAGATTTAGAAGAAGCAGAACCGGATCTGTTTGAATGTTGGGAACCTGATCGACCAGATTGCTGGGATTTTGGAGTGCCAGAACGTGATCTATGCCCAGACTCAGATACTGACTTAGGTGTTCCAGAGCGAGATCTTCTAGAATTGGGAGAACCAGACTGTGATCTGTATGATTTAGGTGATGGTGACCTAGAAGGTGAACGTGATTTCCTAGAGCCTGGAGACCCTGAACCTGATTTTTTGTTTGACCTGTAACCATTAGGAAAAGCTTGAGAAAGTAAATACGATGGGGATCCTGACCCATCTTTGGGTGATGGAGGTCTATCGTTGTCATCGGCTGGAGAAAAAGATCTTTCACTCTTTGACCTATGAGGTGAAGGAGATCTAGACCTATCACTCCCAGATGAACCAGAACGCGATTTCGGCGATGCTGATGGTGACCTTGAAGCGGAACCATTGCGCGATCTTGATTTTCTTGAGCTATTGGAAACCAGTGATGCAGGAGAACCAGATCGGTCTCTTGACTGCGAACGAGCAGATTGAGGTCTAGAAGTATCGACGCTAGGAGATCTTGAACCGGATTTTGATCTTGATTTCCGATTAGCCCTTCTCACGCTTTTCTCCGTAATCCTATTGCCACCACTTTCAACAGAATTTCCGTCATCATCACTTTCACTTCCCTTGTCTTCATCTGAGTCGTCACTTTCATTAACGCCATTGGCACCATCGGCTCTGTCTTCACTCATTGGGCTTGATGGAGTTTCTTCTGTGAATAGAAATGTTTTCTCAGTATCTTCTACACACATATGAATACCACATTACAAATAAACAGTTAATTCAAATCACGTTAATTATAAACTAAGATAAAATAACCTAGAACGCAAGAAAGATTTTATAATTTAAATTCCTTGCGAACTTACCATAATCAGAATCCATGGTGATTCCTAGTAGATTGTTCGAAAAATAGCCGAAAAGAATATTATGTTTGACTTATGACAATTCACTTCTACATATGCAGTTTGAATCACATCATATGCTTGGTTCGAAGATTGAACAAACACCTCGGACTTAGTAACGCTTTCCGCTTCTTTCTTATTGTAAGCGTTGTGAAAAGCGAATACTCATATGCGTTATTATCTTGAACTTCCGTATCAGGTTTAAATATCCAATTTTTTATTCATACCTGTATAGAAACATACTGAGATATTATCCGCTATAGTTTAAGTAAATCATTTTCGATTTTTGTATGTACAGATACTTATTTTTTCTGTAATTTCTTAAGGGTAAGTGAAATATGTATGTATGTTGTGTATGTTACTGTCTTTCTGAGCCGCTAGATCTCTTTATTTTCCACTGAAATAGGAATTCATGGTCTTATGGAAAGTTACAATGAGTTACAAGTTTATGTTAAATATTTTTGTGTATCAAAAGCAATCATTCCTAATGTTTCCTTTATTGAAATTTATGTGAAATGGAGATTTAGAATGTAGAGTTCAAGTTTTAGTAATTAGATTAGTAAATGGGTTTATAAAGCATATTGTTGTAGTGAGTAATGAAATACATCAACAAAAATGCATCTAAGATTGTCTTTTCAAATAATTATTAATTTATTTTCGTTAATTGAGCCAAATCTAACACTGAGCATCCAATCTCCGTGAATCAGAAAATTAAAAAGCTTCTTTCGATGAATTTTCTAGGATTTTACTATATTATTTACGGTTCTTTCCAATATCTGTATTCCCTATCCTGTTCCATTGTATTATTTAAAGTTAAAAAAGACTTGATTCTTGGTTGGTGAGAATATTTTATTGCCCATAACAATGTGTTTGCGATATGGTCACTTAAAAATTTTGTTTAATTTGTGCTACTATAGTTATTTGTAGTGCGATTTATTCATTGACTTAGGAAGTTATTTTTGTAATAGTTTAATACGTATTTATTTTAAAATTACCTTATGTTTTGATTAGAACTCTACTCCAAGTAGCCTCTACAAGGTGTACATAATCCTTCCATGTTAAGATGATCGAATTCCTTGTTAAAACTAATTGGGCCATTTTAGGGAGATAAGGTAGAAAGCAAATTTTTATTAAAATATGTCACCATGATTACATTTCCCTATAACTCAGTTAAACCTTCCCTTGTTTGTAATAAAGATGTGATGGATATACAAATGTAATGAGTTTTACATATGATCGTCATTTTGAAAATATTTTCACAAAACGTTTTCTGTGTGTGCATTTACATATTGATGTACTTCTGGATCAAAATTGTTTTTTTTTTTTGTTTAATCTTGGTTACTCATATTGGCCATCACTATTTACATTGATTGGTGCACAGATTGCTGCTTCTAATTGCTTAAATTCAGTTAACCTTTATTAAAGTTAAAAATTCACTGACGGTAAGTGATACCTATTAAGAAAAGTAACTATTTAATAGTAGCTCCAAAGTAGAAAAATATCAATATTTGATTTCAATCTAAAGCTTAAAGGAAAGTAACTATTACATACATTTTTGAAATATGTAGTAAATTTGCCTGAAGATTGTAACCTTGCTGCTTTTTCAGTTCTGACAATGAGTGGAGTAGTTGAAAAGATGATTTTCAAGATAGTGTTCATTTTAGCAGAAAGATGTAATTCATGTATCAGAGATAAATTATTCATAAATTGGAGTAAGAAATCGTTAAAAAAATTACTCATTAGTATTTATTAAGTTCTGGTACATTCCAGTCTTTTTTCAACTTCTTTAATAGAAGTAACATTTTAATATATCACAAAGCTGAAATACATCCTTACCATAAATAGAAGAACATAAGTTTGTATAAGTACACCAATTAAAGTACCCATTATTTCACAGAGGAATCAAATTCACTTGTTTCAAAAGTAATTATAAATTCAGCTCTTAATTCTGGATTGGACACTGGAAAAATTAATGATAAAAGATCCATCACTTGTAGTAACAAATATCCTTATCATAGAGTGCTTCCAAGATTTCATCTATGGATTCATCAGGAAAACGTTCAATCCATGACTGGATGACACCTTCAGGGCTGGACTCATAGTTTTTCAACTTCACATCATCACCTACACAATAATAAAAGATTAGTTTATTTACAGAAATAAATGCAAATAGTGCCACAAAACAGCAGGTATTGCATCCATGATTTGACAACAACAAAGCTCTATAGTAGAAGTGGTACTCTCAAAATTCTGATTTCCTTTTACATTGGGCAAAACTTACTACACTTAAATGCAAGAAAAATTAACAAGACAAATTATATGATATAAGAATTACCTTCAATAAAGGTGTTAGCTTGCACAAAAATCTTGCGTGGTTGTTTGTGGGCCATAATTATATCTCTCCACGTAGCCCAAGGATATTTTCCTTCATCAGTTACTTCACTGTATTTACTATACATCGAATACACGGAGTCCACATCACCTGTACTTATGAAAACCTGAAACAAAAAACACCAGGTACTAGTTGAATTTCCATTAAATTTATAATTAAAACTTTTGATAATGTACGACTCCTCTAAAGAAGTCTGCATATTGTTCCTAGAACCACTTACATTTTTCCAGATATAAATAAAAGAGACACTAAATTTTATAATTATCACAAATTTATAAACAAACATTTTAAAATTCACAAGAACTTAAAAGTTTTTCATTTTTCTTCCCATCATTATCATTGTTTCATGCAAAGACTGTAGCTACATTCTGGCTCTTAAGAAAAACTACTGTTAACTTACTAGACAATTCAATCAGATTTAATGTAAGGAATACATGAATAATCACTAGTGATGACATGCCATACCTGTAGCTTAAGAAGGAATTTTCCTATGGCTTCTTTGCCCACACTGAGCAACTTGGTACGATCAAGTGTAAGAAGAAGATTTTTTCCACCCTCAGTTTCTTCTATCTTTACCAAACCTTCTCCAGCCTCCAATAGAACTTGTGTAATGACAAAGCGAGCTTGTGAATGGGCCTAAAATTCAGTTGATACACAATATTAACTCATTTAATAGTAATTCACAGAAGTATTAGGGTTACATTACTAGACAAAAAAATGAGAGACATAATATTAATGAGCTGTAATAATAATAATTCCAATCTCATCAATTTTATCTGCACTGTAATTAATGGAATACTATGACAATGAAGATATTGGATAAATGCAAAAATTTAGCAAAGGTTATCAGTAAAACATCCGCTGTTAATACACAGAGATGTCATGTGCATTATCAAATTGTGTATAATACTTCAAGTTAGAGAAATCTTCATTCTAAAATTATGTAAATCTAAAATCAGTTTACAAACGATTAACGTTCATGCAAATAAGTATATTTATATACACAGATGGCAATAACTGATTTGGGTATGGAATTCAAGGAAATATAGATAATACATTTGCATTGCAAATTATAGGATCCAAATTAAATAAATCAATGAATGAGCAATATACTTAATGCATTAAGTAAATAAGGCCAAATAAGAAAGAAGTTGATCAAAATGAAAAAAATGTTACTCATTCTCTCACCTGCATCCAAGACTTAGTTTCAGGTTGGTACATCTCAAGAGCTTTACCCATTCCATTCCAGACAAGACTCAGCCAATTAACATACATTATATCTTCTGCTTCTTTATCTACATAGCCAAATATCCTATAAATACAATAATTTATTAATTTTACAAATTCAATCAATCCAGTCAGAAAAGTAATTACAAAACCTTGCTATTCAGAAGCAAAAAATTCAACCACAGATAAACAAATGCTGCTTTATTGAAGTTAAATAATAATTACTATTATGGTAATTCTTGAAATCACTGAATTAGGCTTTGCTAGAGACAAAGTAATAGAAATCTGAAATTGAGTTTCCTGTTCATTGCTATAAAAAATTACAAATAAAGAAAGTCTGTTACTTGAGGATTTCCTTCTCAAGGCTAAGGTATAATCCAACACATTCAGCTCTGCACTCTTCATAAGTAGAACCCATATTAGTAAACTTTGTGTCATGAGTCTCCCCTGGCTCAAACCATGACTTTATCTGTTGGATAAAAATAATTATTTTATATATCACATGAACTTACTCTAATACAACTTCAAAGTATTTCAATTATTATGAGCCATTAAACATTACCATATTTGTTTTAGGAAAAGAGTAGATCCCTCAATAATCATCTTTATTTCTATAAATTGTGCAAAAAACTGTCCTTTTGAAAGGAACCCATTAATTTAAAACATGAATACACTGTATATCTAATGATACAGAAAAATGACCTATTTATGAATTTCGGGCAAGGCTCCTTTAATCTGCAACTCAATTATTAAGATTTTTAGAAGGCAATTTCTGACTTGTTTTTTCAAAAAGAATGACAACACAAAGAACTTGGATTATTTTTAATAACTTTTTTAGATAATTCATTAACCTAATACAAAAGGCGATAGATACACAAGAACTTTCATTACCAAACTCCATCCAATCTAATTTCTCCAAAAAATCAAAAATGCAGATTTTATATACTACTATACGTCAGTTTAGGTACTTGAAATATATGCTTGTTTCTTGTAACTTCTTGAAGTAATTGATTATGGAATTTAACTATAAAAGGAAAAATAATTAATTGATTAATTAATTTTACACACCTTTTCATTTGTTAGAGGATTAATAACTTTTTCCATATCAAAGTTAAATTCTCCCTTATCATTTCTGCTGAATTTTTTTCCACTTCCATGTCCAAGAAGTTCATGAAGTCCAACTTGGAGCTGATCAGAAAAGAAGCAAAATTTTGGAAATTATATCTAATAATTATAATTAATTTATACTGTTCAAGGTAAAAAAAACATTATTTTGATTCATTAGAGCATAACAATAGGAATATCACAGAATAAATAGCATAAAAATTTAAAATGAAATACCTAATTTAGTTATTAGTTTGTTTAATAACTTTTATATATCAATAAAAGACAAAGAGGTATCTATTTCTCGGGGATATTAGATGATTATGAAATCTGAATATAGTAAAGTAAAAAAGTATTTATAAAAATTGAATAGATTATTTTAATAAAAAACTTTGTCGAAGTCACAATTTAACTCAAGAGGTGATATAACAGTGCCATAAAACCTATAAAGCATAATATAGCAATGGCTGAGAAACCATTTAAATCTGCAGTATTTAGAAAAATAGACCTGATTCAAATACTTCCGATAAAACTTCATAATAATTTCATGTAAATTTTAATGCAATCTGCAGTGCTCTAAAAACTGAAAGAAATAAAAATATTGTTTAATATTTGAATATGGATTGAGAAATAACAGTCTCCTATAGAAAATGAAAAACTGCTATCAGATATTATTTACGTAAAATTGGACTTTATAATGTGAAATTATCAAAGGAAGATCAACATTAAATATTCAAATAAACCCAGAATCCACTTTATAAAGAATTCATTAATAAGGTCATAGAATAAAATACTATGAACAGAAATTTATTTTGAACTTTCCTCGCTCTCAGTCATTCCTTACCTCAAAGGCTTGCACCCTATACTTGACAAGAAGAGCTTGATCATCCTCTGACAGGAAAGGTGTAACTGATTCCTTATAATTAGCAGGAATAACATTTCCTAGAGAAACATTTTTAAAGCCTTCTTTCTGCCGGATTTCGTCATCTAGAGTTCAAAATAGAATATGTATACATCAAAAAGCAGGATCTCTCTCTCCAGAAAGAACTTAAAATTTCAGTTAAATTCTTACAGTTTGGTATATTGATACCAGAAGGTATTCCACTCCCCGAGAACGTCAGAACATCAAGAGAAGTGAAATCCGGACGCAAGAAATGATCCTTTTCAAAAGTCTTTGGCCAGGGAAGCATAGGAAGAAATTGTTCTGCTTTCTCTACTAGTTCATTGAATTTGGCAGACATTTCTTTGTTCACCATAGCAACAAATCCTTCAAATTCTCCTCTTGTACCAGAAGGATCTCTATAGGTTTCAATAAATCCTATGTATCTGAAACAAAGTTGTAGGATGAATTGTACACGAACTTAAAACCTTAATAATAATGGTAAGTGTATAATAAACCTAAAATAGTGAATATAATTAGTTTCAGTAATTAGAACCAATATTGATGAGCATTTTTTTAACTGTAACCTATTTTTGTGATTTAAATTTAGCATTTTTATAAATAAAGTCAATAATAAAAGATTGGTGAAGTGTGCAACAAATCAATAAGGGGAACTGGATTTAAGTCTAGGTTATGTTAGACTGTAATTATGTCTATCACTCTCGGATGTTTTTTTTAGCCAAGTGCCTTTTGACACTAAGTTACCTTCAAACATTTATGAAATCAATATTAGGAGGCATGACTACATGAAAAACCAAAGTATAAAGGAAAAAATGTAATTTCCACAGAAGATTTTCTGTGGAAATTACAAAGTTTTTTCTTTATTAACCATTTACCTTGTTAAACAATCACTGTCATACGTTTTTAATTTTAGAACCTTTTCTCAACTATCAACCCCTAAAAACATTATTTATTGTATTTAAATATGAAAATTTATGCACAGAAGTATGTAGCTTTTAAAAAAGATAATTTCAATAATAGAAATAAAAAAATGAAATTATATGCTTTTAAAAAAAATTTAAATTTCTTCTCTCTTACGTTTCTATCACAGGTCCTTTGTCTTTTATCCAGAATCGTGATCCTTCCATGTGATCAGAGATATTTCCACTAATAAAACTCTTCGAATAAAATTCTAGCATTTTTTTCTCTCCTTCATTGGCAGCATAATCCTGCAATTACATCAAATAATATAATTCACTGGAGAATGTGGAACAGAATTTCACAACTTCTATTTTAAAATATCATAAACTTTTATAAAGTAAACATTAGCATCACATTTACCTTGCCTCCTTAATTGCGAACAAATATTTAAACTTCTTATCATAGTCGTTGAGAACATTTCTTAACTCAAATTTAATTAAAAGACAAATCTTTTGCACCAATTTAAAAAATAAATACTATACCTATGAATATTGTAAGCAAATATATTAACAACATTAAGTGTATTTCCCATAAGTAATCATAATATTTATTGGTTTGTAAACAAGGATAATTCAATTACAGATACCTTTATTTCCAAAATGCATTTAAAGAGAATCTCAGATTATGTTTAAAGAATTACAGTGTTGTAAAATCTCTACGCATCAATTAATACAAACCTTTGCTTTTAGAAGATTTTCCGATACCAATTTCATAAGAGGAGAGTAGTCTCCACGAATAACAGTAAAATAAGCTCCCTTAAATTCTTCTGCATCAGGTATTTCCTTACTGGTTTCTACAGAAGCCAGTCTTATCTAAAAAAGATAATTTCATAAATACATAATTTTATATTATAAATGAAGCTCTGAAACTCATCCAAAGCAAATAAATACCATGTAGTGTTACAATTTATCAGTTCAATGAATTATGTACACTAAGTCATGCAATCTACATCCATGCACAGCTAAGTTAATCATCAAGTGGGTAAAAGAGAAAAGAAAGGAGAATTACAAGCTGGCAATTAAGGCATACTTCTCTTAATACTATAATATAATTATTCATACTCAAACTTATGAATTAAAAATGCAAAGAAATTCCATTGAACTTAGTATGCAGATCAAATATAATTACATAATTATTAATAGAGAAGGAACAAAACACTTCTTTTATAAACCAAGATTTTTCTCTACTTTGCTTAAAATCAGATTAAGAACACCTGCTCCTGCAAAGACAGGGCCTTGAATCAAAAATCATACCTCCTATTTTGACAAAAGTTAGCTCTCTTAGAATTCTGTAAACATATGAAATTCAGCAAATCTCAAATGACCTTGCAACTTAGTAGGAAACTAATTTATAGACTTAGACCTTCTAAAGCACAGTTTAAGCAAAGTTCCACCAATTATATAAAATGAACGCAATATCTTTTTGCAGATGATGTGAAGAATAAGAAAAAAGAAAAGTATGAATCAATTTCCCTGGAAAATGCAAGGTTTTATTTATTTAAAAAAAGCACCCTATCACCAAGTTCAGCTTGACATTTAGAACATATTATATCAGAATAGAAAGATAATAAAAAAAATAATATAGGAGTTGATCATTTTTTGGAAATCTTATCTTTATTAAGCAAAAAAAGAACTGAACCAATTTTTCTCACCAATGAGAATTTGCTTATCAATTGTATTGGTCCAAGTGTTGTTTGTCACTGATAATTAAGGATATAGGATGTTTTTAACAGTGAAGTAATACTAAAGAACAATTCTCACTACCTTGGCTCAAAATATGCTTGGGATTAAAGAGAAGAAACAATACTCGTAAATATATTTTCTTCTTTTCAGTTTGGTCTAATATTAATCCATTGATCTATAACCCTTATAGCTTCTTAACTTAAACAGAAGAATAACATATTTCATCTATCTGAAGAATTTACGGCCAAAAAACAACATTTGCCACAGCCTAATACAGACAGACCTTTGGAATATTATCGTATAAAATATTTACAATTATATCAAATTCAAAGCTAAAACTAGAGAAATAATTTCTCTCCTCATAAAAGAAATAAATCCAATCCTAAAGATTTGTCAATCAAAGACAAAATTTATATATCAGCACCGTAATCATGATGTTATTCCATTACTGCAGGCAGAAATATAACGTAAGTTTTAAGTTAGTTTCCAATCAAATAATCTTTCAACACCAGGCAAAGATCCATACAGACGAGAATGAAATGCATTAATTAAACCTACCTCAAAATAGCTAACTCCATTTTTAACTGTTTTGCAAGCTCTTGTGTTGTAGGCAAGAATAGATTTAAATTTGAGGAACTCATTAACCAAGTTTCCATCTTCCACAGTGCAATTTCCCGAGAAGTATGTAGTGATGCCCTAAAATAATACTTCAATTAGAGAATATCATTCATAAATTCAATTATATGTGAGATATGGACGACATACCTTTCCACAAAATCCTAGAGATTTTTCATTGTCTTTCAGCGAGTAAAGAGCGTCAGAAATTTTGGCCCATAATGACTCGATTTGAGATGGATTGCTTTTATATGCAGCACTGTTTTTCACAAAAGCTTCGAACTTTTCTTTAGGGAGTCCAGGAATAAACTTTGTATCTCCGAAACCTTTGTAGTTTCCACTATTAGCAATAATTCCTGAGAGGTAGACGAGAATTGCCTGAAAGAAAAATTCTCTTTAGGCGTTAAGGTTATTCAAATCTAACCATCTTTACCAAACATGCGTACCTTGAACTCATTTTCGGATAATGACGCGTTCTCGATAGCAGTCTTTTTGATCTCTGATAGTGACTGATTTACAAATATTCTATGCAAAATGGAATGAATGACCGGCGATTCTGGAGATGTCTGCAAGAGATCTTTGATTTAGGTACACGAAAGGTGTATTTTACACGCTTAAGCACAGAAGTAGAATATTTAACCTGCACTAATACAATAAGTCCTCCATTCCAAGCAGCTCGACTTAAGTAATGAGCATATTTCTTTTCTTGACCAGTTAAAGCATTGAAAGCGGAGGTACATTCCAACGCAACAACCGGTTGATCTAATGGTAATATATACGGTGATATCTTAACCATGATAGTTAAAAGAGAAATAATATGAAATTACGACTGATATAAAATCAAGTAAAATAACAGCTTTAGGTTGAAGTGAATGCTAAACAAGTAATGATAGAGTCCAGTGCTACATGCACCGGCTTTCTAGAGTGGTTGATAGGTAATCAAGATCTCGGAGAGATAAGAAAAGAAAGAATTAATAGTTCGAGCTAAATCAAATAAATTCTCTGCTTGACTATAGAAAAATGGTTATTTAGAACGGAAATAAATGTTGTGCATTAAACATGGATAATTTTAAGTAAGGTTATGAGTTTCCAAAATGTCCTGAAAATTAATATTTTTATAGATAAATAAAGACCGTCGGAATAAGGAACTATTTTTGCCTTAAAGGAATTTTTATACATAAAAATAAATGCATCATTAACTATTGCTTTCTCTAAGTTGACTTATGTCGTAGTAAATGAGTCACTTATTTTACAACGTATAATATATATTCTTGAGTTTCTGTGCAAAGAGAAACATTTTTCGTTCAAAAATTAATTTTAGATTAATGTTTTTAACCCCATCCTGATAATAATACTTATTAGAAAAACAATTAATAAATTTTCGCGCCAAAGTCAGTGGCCTTTGAATTGTAATATGTTTGAAAGCATCACGATGATTGGCTCGAAATTCATCCCTGACAGTAAAGCTCCCTGATTGGTCCGGATCAACTGGAACTTTCAGAGAAGCTTGGAGGACGCTATCCTTATCGACGCCATTGACTGGACAAGTTACACGGACTAACTACGCATCGAACAAAATATCCGACGATGGGGGACGGTAAGTACTTTTACAAGCATTGCGTATTAGCAATCTACTCTTTCTAACCTAACATTTTATTCACTCTTATAAATGCTTCGTAAAGTACGTTACTTTTAATGCGTTTCAATGAAATGCCGGCGATCTTTCCGGTCAGTTGAAGTATCTTCTGAAATCGCTTGTTGTTAGTTTTTATCCACTGAATGTTCTCAGTTACGACTTAATCTCAATCGAAAGCATAATGTGTGATTGTTTCAAAGCTTTTTATGCTAACTAATGGGCACGTGTGTAAGATTACCATTAGAGTTGGCCATATTGGATGGGAGCTTGGTTGTAGACATCTTGTCTAGTGCGAAGCTTTGCCGCCGGTCTCTTAAAAATCGGTCTGTTTGTGAAGATAAAAATGCAGAATTCTCTAAGATGCACGTGCTCTTTGCAAAAAACATTACTGTTCATCTCGTTATTTTGGAAGAGCCAATTAAGCTAAGCATTAGTTTCAAGATATTTTTCCTTAGATCTTGATGAGTAAGCGTTTGCATCTTTCTTGGTATTTTCTGATTCGCACCACGATTAATCTATTTGTTTATTTTTCAGATATTCGCACTGGAAGCACACCACCCGTAAGTATATTTGTTTTTATGCCTTTTTATTTAAATATTCTGAATTGCTTCTCTATTAGTTTTAACGTGGTTTGTCAGTCGATGAGAGAATCTTCAATTGGAATTTCTTTCTTAGAAAACAAAAATCTTCGTTGGTCGACTTCCTGAAGATGCTAAGGCAGCAGAATTGAGGCGTCTGTTTGAGCAATACGGCGTCGTCTCAGAGTGTGACATCCTGAATAGGTATGGCTTCGTACACATGAAGACGGAAGAAATGGCTGCCCGGGCCATCGAAGGATTAAACAACGCTGAATTCATGGGAGTGCAAATCAGCGTAGAGGTTTGTATCGTTTTATCTTTCACAGTAATAGATTATTATTAACACTAAATTAAATCTCTAATTCGTCGCTTATCACTCTTACAGCAATCTACCGGTAAGAAGAGCGGTCGTGGTCGAGGGTACGGACCTATTATGAGAGGCAGAGGTGGGCCCATGAGAGGAATGGGAATGGGTCGTGCTCCCCCTCCGTACATGATGCGTGATGGTCGTGGTGACTACGACAGACGCGGTCCGGGAATGGATGGAAGGGGACCAGGAATGGATCGCCTCGCTATGCCGCCACCATCAATTCGCAACGGATATTACGATAGTTACGATAGAGCATATGATGGCTATTACACTGCCAGAGGACCTCCACCTCCTCCCCCTATGCTTGGAACACGCGATCGGTACGTAGTTGCTACAAGCCTGCGACGCCACTTTTCATTACTTTAATTTTAATTGATGAAATTATGATTATTGAATTAAAATTGTTTCCTCAACTTTTTTTCCATTATCTGCAGTGTTTGAATCGTCATTTATATTGATTTCCATTTTTAGGGAGCCTGAGCGACGCACTTACCCAGATATGTTGCGCGGAGATCCATACGAGCGCCGCAACTTCTCTGACGTCGGTAGGGTACCATACGAAAGACCCATTCCTCCATCTCCCGCATTTGAGCGTCGCACAGACTACCCAGCTAGGGTAACTCCAGATATCTATCGCCGCAGGACTCCACCACCACCAACTGCCTATGGAAGCCCAGCCACTGGGTAGGTTGTTTAGATGCTTGTGTGGACATTCATGCTTGGTGAGGGTAGCATGCCGTGTATATTGTTACCTCGAGTCCTAGGCCAATTTGCTTTCCTTTCGTAATTACTTCTTAGATGAGCGATTTGATACCACTAGTAGAGGTTTGCATCTATTCCAGTTGGATGCAAATGAGTAAAGCAGTAGAATTGAGAAGTTTTTCTTCTGTACTTCAAGATGCTGTTAATTTTGTATTTCACTAATTTCGGAAAATTAAGTCGTGCTGTAACTGCTAATTTAAGTAACCATCTAATGGCCAACCTTTTATTTCACTGTAGTTTGAACTTAACATGAATGGCTAAAGTTTGTCATAAATTAGCATGTCCTATTCTAGTGAGTATTCCATTCGGTTTTGTAGGCGAAGCTGCAAGTTAATTTATTGGTCTCGCGTGTATAATCGTATTGGGTAGGTTAGGGATCAATTGGAATTAGGAATTCTTCGAGGAGTTGACGATTAGATATTACTTCAAGAGTAATAATTTTATCATGCCTAACGTAAATATTATGCACTACCCAATTGATTTTCAAGAGTTACATTGGAAATAATTGATTTACTGTTCATTTTCCGTATGTATATATTCAATAATGAAGAGCATTGCTGGGGAAGTTTGCATGATTATAAGTAAATATTACTAAAATTGCCGATATCTGTTACCATCCCGTATCTGTTCTTTCTATGCTTTGACGTATTTTATGCAAGGTATTCTTGCTCATGTATTTTGTAATTTTTTCCTTTCAAACTCCTTGTATGAAACATCCTAGCTTGCTTTCTACATACTATCGTCCAAATATGTTCTGAAGCTGAGGGAGATTTTCCTTCTTTATTAAAATTTGTTTTGAATCTAATTTAATTCGAATTAAGTCTGAAGCTATGTAATGGAATTTACTTCCTCATTTTGAGCTAAAGAATATCTATAAACCTATGTAAATAAAATTTCGTTATTGGTGTATATAGTTTCTAGAGGTAAACAGGTCTTGTTTTTGTAATATGCTTCGATTTTACTTGCAGCCTATTGAATTGTTTGTTTGCAATATACTGAAGCACGCGTTTTAAGAATTTTTGATGAATTGTTTTAACTTTTTCCTTGTTTTAAGTTGAAATTTCCTAATCAGTTTAGTTATAATTCGAATAAATATTTTACTACAAGCAATTGCATGCATGAGGCTTGTTTTATTTAGAGAAAAGCTTTTCTTGCTTCAGAACTGAAATTATTTTGCTCATCGTGCATGATAGCTATAGTTTTGTACAAATGTGTTGCTTTATTTTTTCCCTGCTACTTGTGCAATGCGCTCTGAGTTGTCGTCCACGTTGAGGTGGTACGGCCCGATGGGTGCACGCGTGCGTTTTGGAAGCTTTGACCAGCGCGCTTGCTGGTCAAACCTCCGATGGCGGGGAAGCGGGCCCTACCCTACTCAAGTTAACAATCGTTGCGTCTTTTCTCGTCGTAGCTACCCCGCACCATCTCCCCTTGATCGTGACATGCCGCCGCCTCGACGATTCTAGATACTCTAGATTCTGCGTCGACTCCCGGAAGTTCAGTTGCGGCGCATCATGTATGACTCGTGCGTCGTATTTGCATAAACGGGAAGAGCGATCGAGTGTGAATCCCCATTGGACAGCGGTCGGAAGGTGACACCGGTACAAATTGACAAACTGAAATATAAATGTCAACCATTTTTACTCCTTCTGTTTTATCGTTGCCTTAGGCTAGCCAATTGCTTCTTACTATGAGAGACACTAAGTGGCGTACTTATATATTCAGGAACTTATAAGTGACCAATTGAACATCAGTTGTTTACTGTAAGAGAGATGTGAAGTGTTGCAATTCAGTCCGTGTCATTGTCTACACTATTTCTTTGTGTTCAAACTGGCGTATTGTAGCAATTGTTTGCGTAAGGGGGTTCGAGGGAGCTTCCAGAACTTTGGAGTGTTTCTATTTCATGTGACAATTGTCAGGAAATCTTAGAAGATTGGCGAGAAATTCTTTGCGCAATTTTTAAATTTTTAAGTATTTGGTTTAGGTGTCTTCCATGAGTACTTGAAGCTTCACTCCCCCTACTTATGTACACGTAATAATAAATAAATTACTTTCTTTATAAAGAAGTTCAACTTGCGTATGACTGCTAAACCTTCATCACCCGATTTTTCTGAATTGTCGTTGCCATCCATGAGTGGGATGATGCTACTTACGGAAGTCATTCGTGGCTTTGAAGTGTCGGCCTGGTGTCGATAGCCATGCATTCAGGCATATTTTTCACCTCATGGACTCAACTTTCAAATTCTTAACTTGCGACGTAAAATAAATCAGGTAAAAGCTGAGCTACTTACATTGAGCAATCGAAGTCCTTGAGTTTCAGTGGTGATTAGTACGTGAAATATCAATTTTTAAGAGTCTTGTTTCAGTTGGGCCATGTGTGGCATAGTAGCCATTGCGTGCAGAGGATTTCGATACCATCGAGGAAATAGTGACAGCGGCTGCGAAAAGTAGCAGATGGCGAGTGTGGTAAGGTTAGTATGCGTCCGTTGATGTTAACATCTACTTGAGTACGTAGTGTTCCCAATAGCGTTGCATGAATCAAAATTTTTAAAACATCCTCGTTTCTCGTTCACTGTCAAATTCTAATGACATAACTTTGCTACGGGAGACTTGACTTAGGCCTTTGTCGGTCTCAACAAAACCGCCGAAGCGTCCTTGTCCTGCGTTGAATCTCAGTATCGTTAGATCCATCATTCAAATATGTGGAAGTTGTTGCTGTTGGAACGCTTAAGTCAGGCTATATGCACAAGATATAATAAATGAAAACGTCTGGTTGAAGTGATCATATTTAAACCATATGCAGTCACAATCTAATTCTCTTCTTTTTATTTCAGTTTCCCAGTGAGGTAGAGAGATGTTCTGGCTTGAGCCTTGGTGAGTTGATTCTGATGTTTCTTAAGTTGTATTTGGATAATTATCAGTTGTTTCTTCTCTTTCACTTTTGTACCATGGTTTCTGTACATTTTGGAATTTGCAATCCACTTATCCAGAAACTGATTGTATATTGATTTAATTAAAATTCCCTTGAGTGACTGTTTTGACCGAGTGATAAATATCTTAGCACTGCTATTGCTAGGTATTTTGTAACCTGCTTGGAACTCTCACATGATTTTAAAGTTGCTTGATACATAGATTGACTTTAAATCAATGGGTGAAAACTAATACAAGGTTTATTAATCTCTAATACCTCTCCTTTCAGATGTTGGAACTCCACAGGTCTTGATGTTAAATGTAAGTATATAGTTTATAGTAAATAGTGTTGACTTTTAATAATTTTAATGCAGAGTTCATAATTAGATTTTTTTATCTTGCAGTAAAGAAGAGCCATGTTCAGCTCACCTTGTGTTGGCATCCTAAGAAGTGTTAATGGTTAGTGCTGGGTAATTATTTATTTCAGCTAAGTTGTTGGGTGTGGTAAGGTGGGATGGTATGTCTTAAATCAATAAATGGAAATTGATGGGAAATGTCTTTGATGTGACTGAGACTTAATCCTGGGCTCAACACATCAGCCATTTTTTCACAGGATGGTGTCTAATCGGTTTCTATTATCATGTTAGGATATGTGTTGATGTCAACCTTTTCTTACCTATGGTTGACTTTTCTCTGGTACTGTTATCTACCACATTCACAGAAATTAAATGGCTTTATACGAGGTTTTTGCTCTTGGTGTCATATTCTGATGTCATTAAATGTTTAAAAGGAACCTCAAGAATAAGGTGTTGCAGGAGTGGGAAAATTTATTTTCTAGGTCCCATAAGATGGTCAGCATCATTGATGGGCACAAGTCATTTGGCCCCTGAAAAAGTTCTTCAGTTTCCAATTGATATGGTGGTTTCTGTCTTGGCATTTGAATGGAATTGATAATATTTTATGTGAATAAACAATTTTTGAGACAATTTGGTTTTTTACTATCTCCCGTTCCTTTACGACTAAACTTCCTGAAACACGATAAAGCTCTTTTCGTGGGGGATTTAGTTATACATGTAATTACGAGATAGAGTAAAATGGGAAATTGACTTACTAACATACAGGGCGGAAATTTCGTGGTTAATAGCAGCTAACCCGGTAGGGTTTTTACGTTCATGTGGGCGGCTATCGAAGTTATGCGCTTCGTAGAGATTTTTCAGTGCCTAAATCCGCCGCTGAAACCTTATCTTTCGTTGCACTAGCAATTGAAATGCTGCGAGTTATCATGTAATGGATACCACGTTTTCAGACAGTTGATAAACCGGTGAAATCAGATCTCTGGAGGTAAAGGTTAATGTCGCGACATTCCGACTGAGGCCAGGCGAGTTGATTGGATGATGACCTATCTTAAGGAAAAAGAAGGCTACAACCCGCAAAGGAAATCGCTCGACTAACAACTACTTTCTAATGGAAAGAGGAGCACTGTAGGACTGGTTTATACACATTGGTAGTCATCAGTGTCTGTGGAAGACGAATAAGATATGGCTGTGAAATTAAGGAGCATTTTTAGACATGTCATTGAGGCTATTGCTGTGTTTTTATTAATCGTCTATATACCGGCTCTACCTCCTAATTTAGATTTTTCCCAAGTCAGGTAAAGATTTGTTGCAAGTTCCTCCGACTGTTTAGATATATTTTTCTGAAAACTATTTTATTTCAGATATAAGGCCCCAATGGCTTTAGAAGGGCCTCTTGCTCCGAATAGAATTCTTGACAAGGGTGAACACCTGTTTGAGGGAGAAATCAAAGGCCCTGAATCAATTGCTGTTTTCGGTGGTGAGATTTACACCGGAATACACGGAGGGGAGATAATTAAAATTTCTAACGATAAATACGAACCAGTGGTGAAGTTGGGTAAATCTTGTGGTGAGTTCTACATTATCTCATGAGTCGTAAGATCTTGATCATCCGGAAAAACAGTTAATACAGTTGCATCTTCTATCCTGAAAATTTATTATTTCGGTTGACCTATATTTCGCTATGTGGAATGGGGAGAATGACTGTTTTTGTGGAACCATTTATTTGTTAAAAAGAAAGTATGCTCTTCTTGCATATGTTAAAGTGCTTTCGAACAGCATCTCGGTTTTATCTATTTGTTGACCGCTAAAAATTTTAGTAAAAAGATGAATGTAAATTGCAGATGATTAATAACTGTCGGTATCAAGGAAATAGGTGCGTATTTACGACCGATTCCATTAATAAAGTACATTCATTAGACATTCTGATCTTCCTTTTCGTCATTATTTTAATTTCATTAATTAGAGTATGTGATTCTGGTTAGTGTTCCGCAGTCTATAAAATTGTGTTATTTCACAAATAAATATATTTACAATGAAATAATTTCCAATATCTCATCAATAATATTTAGCATTTATTACTGGGAAACGTTTGCTAGTTATTGTTTTAATATTCAAAAAATAAAACAAATAATCAAGTCAGGAAAAGTGATTTTCTGTATGTTTTTCCTATTCGACGAAAGTGGTTGCTTTATGTATACCTACAATATGTTGATTCTTCAACACTTTACCTTACTGTACTTGTGTAAGTGCAAAGTTCTTGAATTTTCTCTCGTGCTAAATAAGCTCATCATCTTTCATTTTTTATTACATCTGATTTAAGTCATGCTATAATTTTCTATAAGTGTAATTTTTTCTTGGCGACATTTGGGTTTTATGAACCAATAATTATATTTATCTGTAAAAGGATATGAAAATAAAATTTAGTGTCTAATTTTGCAGATGGTTTTGTTGAAGAAAAAAAGTGTGGTAGACCCTTGGGACTAAGATTTGATTCGAAAGGAAACCTTTTTGTTGCTGATGCCTACTATGGTTTATTTAAAGTAGATGTAAAAAAGAGTGAGTAGTTTATAAATTTGGTAGTAGACTTAAGTAATCAATTAACAAATTGCATTCAGTGTACTACTTTATGCTGACTCATGTGCATTTTCTGTAAATGTTCAGAAAATTTTATATAAAAATGAGAAACACCCAAAATATTTCCTTAACGTTTGTGAACAATAATTGTAATTATTGTCTTCTATAAGAAATCAGAAGCAACAACCTTTTTTATAGAATAATCTATACGTAGTTTTTCACTGATAACATTTCCTGAGAAATCATTTAATTGTAAATAATTTATGTATGTTTTTTTTTAATTATCAACCTTTGTTTTGCTAATTATTTGTATTTAATGAGGTATAATTATATATAAGTATAAGGAATAATTCTACTTAACCTTTTTTAATTCTCTGCATTAATGAAAAAAGGGGCATTTACCCAATTGGTGTCTATGGATGAAGAGATAAATGGGAAGAAACCTAATTTCCCAAATAGTGTGGATATTGCAAAAGATGGAAAAGTGTATTGGTCAGATTCCTCAACAGAGGTGGATTTACAGAATGGTGTCTTTGCATTACTTGGTGACAGAAGTGGAAGGTGAGGTGTTTGAATGATTATTTTATATAAATATATGTATTACAAAAATATATTAATTAAATTACTATAACTTATTTATTTGAGAAGATTGGTCGTAATCTTTGGAAAAAGATAACATTTTAGATATTAAATGTATTGACATACAATACAAAAGACTATCATTTATAATGCTTCTATGTTGCCTATTATGTTTATTGGAAAATTTCAATTCAAGTTGCTATACAGTTAAGAAAATGAGGTATGGAAGATTGTGAATCTTCAATTAATTAGTCGAATAAATACAAGAATTTGCATTCCTATATATTTATTATTGTTTCAGGCTCATAAGATATGATCCTGTTACGAAAACGAATGAAATTTTAATTGACAAAATACGATTTGCCAATGGTGTGTGTTTGTCTCCTGATGAAGAATATGTTTTGGTTTCTGAAACTATGGGCTACAGAATATTGAGGTAATTTGAACTGCTGTGTATCCACATTATGCCAATAAAAAACTAGTAATTGGTAACACATAAATTCTTGGAGTGAATGCTTACTCTGATCAATACGCAAATGTTCCTGTGAAAGTTATGCCAATTAGAGAAAAGTAACACAAAACTGAGTTGGAACTTGTCTGATTTTAAGTACAAGTAATGTTGCTTTCTGTCCAATTATTTATTAGTTTCTGATTTATATCTTTCATTAATAAGAAAAAAATTTTTTGATTATTACTGTGATAGATCAATTCATTATTCTGTGTAACTTTTATCAAAAATATTCTTTCTTTTTAGACTATGCAACAATTTGGAGAATTTTTGTAATTTGGTATTTTAAAGATACATTTTTGAAAGATATTGTTAACATGATTAATTTTTCAATTGGTAGTAAGTTATCTTTTTTCTAGAATTTTAACTATTTCAAAACCTTCTTCTTAAATAGATTTTTTTGAAAATTTATTCTATCTGGTCTGGAGGCTTTCCCCTAGGAAATGTTGAATTTAATATTTACATATATATTTTTAAGGTACTATTTGAAAGGGCCAAAAGCAGGAAAGTCAGACGTATTCATAGATGGCCTTCCTGGAGTTCCTGATAATATAAAGCCCAATGGAGAGGGTGGTTTTCTCATCAGTCTGATAACTCAGCGAGATAAGGGGCAATTTGATATAGTTGCATTTTTAGGAAAATATCCTATTATACAAAAATTCTTTGCCCGTATGCTGATGCTGATTGAGATGTCATTTTCTTCAGTGGAAATGGTTATGCCAAATTTTTATACACAAAAGGCAGTTCATTGGGTAGGCAATGCTGTTTGTTTTAAATATTACCAATTTTTGTATAGTATTTTAAAAGCCATTTCAGAGAAAGTGTAATTGAATCTATCTAAATTTGCATATCTAATAATTTCTAATCTCTAATTTGCATTGCAAATTTTTCCTAGAATATATTGTAATATATTTATTAAAAAAAGAAAAATTTAATTGATGTTTATTTAAATAAATGAACAAAGGAAAATTCTAGGAATGAAAGTATACATGCAGATACAAGAAAAATTATCATTTGTTTAGTCTCTCTCTTTTCTTTTGAATTTTTTGTGTTTTGGTTATATTTTATTTTTAATTTACTACAAATTATATGATTTTGGTATTTGTCAATCACAAACAAGATAATATATCTAATTTAAGTAATTTATTACATTCTAATCCCATTAAATATATTTATTTTAATGTTTATAGTAATATGGTCAATATTTTTGCTTATAGATAGGACATTTTGAATCAATCCATAGTATGATTCCTAGTGGTGCAAGAGCTCTTGAAGTGAACAGCAAGGGACAGATAATTGGAAGCCTTCACTGTTCTGATGGGTCCTTAACTTCCATTAGTGAAGTGGTATTCCATGACAGAACGTATTACCTTGGATCTCCGTACAATAACTATCTAGGTAGAGTCAAGACACGCATTCCCATCCACATCAAGGTGGCTGACTCATCAGAAGGAGTTGAAAAATCTTGATCTCAAACGAACTGAGGTATTCTAGAACAAATTTACTGTGCCTTTAATATATTCATGATGAGATCATTGGGTTAATAGTTTTCCTCACAACCTATCAATATCAGGTGTTTGTTTCTTAATTTGTGTTATACTTCTGTAATAATATTATTGCAGATAGTTCAAGACAGTTTTTACTGTTGGGTTGTTAAGCACTTTTTTGTTAGTAGTATAATATACATTTTTAAGTTGAATGAAAAATCATCATATTTGCATTGCTCATCTTGCATGCAAATGAATATTTTTATAGCCTTATGGCAATTTTATTATTCCATATATTATATTTAGGTAATAAGAGGTGATTAATTACGTTAAACATTTGTTGGTTTTGTAGCATTTTTTTTATATTTGTAATTGAAATTGTTGTGGTACAATGTTTATCATCCACAGTATATATATAATGTTAATTTATGGTAAAATTGGTTAGATAACACTTTTCGCACTAGAAAAAATGTTAGTAGTTACAAGATGAGTTGTACTTTAGAATTAACTGAAATGCTTAAGTGATTGATATGATAATTATTATTAAGTTGGTGATTCATGATGAGATTTGGTTTTATTTTTACATTTTCCCTGTTTACCTTGCAAGTCTTAGAAAGTTTTCTTTCCTGAGTGCCCTCTTGCTTCATCACACCTGTTGTGTACACAATTATTTTGTGGTTGTATTTGGATAGTGAACAATTTCTCACAGTTAAATTAAAATATTTCCTTTGAATAAAAATATTATGAAGAAACTATTATCAATCAATTTGATTATGGCTAATTTAACCTTGCTGTTCTCTTTGGTTACGGTTTTTATAACCCAACCTCTTTTCATCAGTAATAAGGATATTAAATTTATTTCCTTAGGTTACTCATAAGGAGGTTGTTTATTATAACAGGAATTACTACAGACAATGAAAATCATTTAATTGCTAGAAACTAATTTTGTTATTGACAGAATTCTTTGATTTAACCACCTGTAGACAATTCTATTCCAAACATTTATGTAATGTAGATACGATATAGTTATACACAAAAATTTCAAGTAGTTCCGTTGCTCAAGATTGCAAAATATTTGTTTATTCAGGAAGGAAGGTTCTTCCCCATTACTTTTTGAAGATCCCAACGCCGAATACGGTATAACGGTAAATATAAATGTATGTTCACGGCGTTAACCATCGTTTGTGTTAAAAATTTTCGAATAATCTGCGATACATAATATACTGATACAAAGATGTAAAGTTTCAAGATGAGCAACCTCATGAAGAATGCGCTAGGTCTATTAAGCGATTCAAGCTTGAAACGTAAGAGAGAAAAAAAAAGCCATTAGGCATCACGCAATGCGCTAGCATTAATGGGAACCAAATAGGAAATAAACCTTAAAAAATTAAGATTTAAATAACACACTACCTAAGTAATTATGAAAGATATAGTAAATATCTAAAAGAAATAGAAGGTCTCTCTGGCTCCTCTATTTAAAGCTGTAAAGGTGACGGTCTGATAACCTTGTAATGATCAAACAAACAAAAAAACAGTAGAATTTATGAAAGGGCAATGAATCTATCATAGCACGGAAGTAATAAAGTACCTGAGAAATGGGAAATAACAAACGGTGTTTTATTCGATTGATCATTGGCAGTAAAATTCTTTTGTGTGTATAATAATAATCGAAAAGAGATTCCTGATAAGAGTTAATTAACGTAGATATAATTTGAGAAATCTTCCTGAAAATGCGAATAGATTTTGTTATAAGGATCAAATAAGATTTAGAATTAATCCGCATCAATTACAAAACTATTTTGGGTTGACAAATAGCTTTAAAATTACTTAAGTTGGTAGCTTGTCGTGAAGAACTGGCTCAAGTACAAGTTTGCTTCACGGAATAGAATAGTCATTCCTGTAAATAATATACCACTTGTTGCGTCCGATATTAACAGTGCCTGTCGTTGCTGACGTTTTATTAGCAAAATAATTTTTTGAGGATGAAATCCCTTGTAGTTTTTGGGTCTACTGGAAATACCGGTCTGTGTGTACTTCAAGCAGCTTTAAGGAGAGGTAATTTTTTGTTCATATATGATATTGATACAGTTATCTTTACGCATATCGTTTAACGGAAAACATCTTCCTTAGCATATAAGGTGAGAGCGTTCGTAAGAGATCCAAATAAACTTCCAGAGGATTTAAGGCCGCAGGTGGAAGTCGTACAAGGAGATGTTCTGAATGAAACGGATGTTAAGAAAGCTCTAGAGGGTCAGGATGCAGTTGTCGTAGCACTTGGAACAAGGAATGACCTCAGTAAGATTTCATTATCTTAGTTAATGATTGTACCTAACATTCAGTGCTTAAGTAACGATAATTACTCTAAACATTCACAGGCCCAACCACTGTTTTATCGGAGGGTATGAAGAATATTATCACCCAGATGAAATCTCTTGGTTTAGAATTAGTGTCTGTCTGTATATCAGGTAAATCATTTTTTATTTCATTTCTTTTGATAATTTAAAATGTAATTGTGCGACTATATATGTCTAGTGGATTATTTCTCACCTAAGATTAAAATTTCATTACATGCTTTAAATTGATGTCTTCAACAAACTTAAAACTGTATCTTACCATATCTTGTCCAGCTTTTCTCTTCTGGGATCCAGAAAAATTGCCTCCTCGTTTCATCGATCTGAACGCTGACCATCTTAGGATGTACAATCATTTAAAATCAAGTGACCTGAAATGGATTGCGGTCTTACCCCCTCATATTGCAGGTAAGTCTTGTTTCACTCGTATTATTAATTTCATTCTTGTAAACACTTTGTTAGAACCCCTTTTCTCCTCATGATAATACTGGAATCTGACAAATTATTTTAGATTCCTCTCCAATTATTTTTTCACTAATCTCTCTTTGCATTACACTCTTAAATGTCTTTTTCTGAATAGATTCTTTCTGCATTTTGGAAAACTTTAATTTTACACATTGGTGTCAAAAATAGCTACTAGTTAGACATTTTATCCACTAGCATTCCACATGCTATTCATAATCATTCTCTTTCTATTTCTTTTTAGTTATTATTTAGATATTATTAAGGTTATTGACAAGGGAATCGTAATATTTACATTTCACTAAACTGTTTATCATTAATATTTTACAGATGAACCAGCTACTGATAAGTATATTGTCACATTGGACAAATCTGCAGGTCGTGTTGTATCAAAACATGATCTTGGAGACTTTTTGGTGAAATGTTTGACTTCACCTGAATATTATAAGCAAACATGTGGTATTGCAAAGCCGCCTGAATGAAATTTAGCTGCAATTCTGCAAGTTATATGAAGAAGGTACTGTAGTAATAGTGCTGTAATACATGCTGTGGCAGAATTGAGTATTTGAAAATAATACAATATATTTGTCAAAACAGATACATCTTGTAACTGATTTGAATAATACAGTTATTTGATCAAATTTGGGATGTTAAGGTTGTAGTTTTGGTGATTTAAGGCATCGCTATAGTTGAGGTTAATTCTCATGTATGAACTTAAAAGTAGTCTTTAATTGTAAATTCAGTGTTGATGCTATATTCAATTTATTATTCTCATGTGTTCAAGAAAGAATACTTTGACTGTATTCATCACCTTTGCTTTGGCATTGGTACCCTACCAATAATCTTTAAAGGTCACTATTATGATACCAATACCTTAATCATAGAAGATTATTGGTGGGAAGCAGAACTTGTAAGAGAGAGACAAGAATCAGATCATTTCACAGTAATAGTAAAATTCCCACATCCATGCCTGAGAGCATTTATCAGATGACGTAAGTGAAAAATGAAAAAATGAGCTAATAATTTCCTTTATCCTTATTCTCTTCATTGTCCTTATAAGAGCTTTCCATCTAAGAACTTCTTTTCGTCAAGACGTTAATTTGACGATTTTTTATCAGAAGAGTACAGAGGCTAATTAAAAAAATAATTGAAAAAAAATGTTGTAGCTTTGGTGCAATATTGCATCCCAAAAGACATGAGCTAGTCCTGATTGGGCTCGGCAATGTGGAATCTAGCATTGTTATAAAGGAGTGAGAGACTATGAGTCTGCTTCTCCCTTCTTTTGTTTTGACTTAACTGATTGAGGATTGGAAATACTTGTTTTGACTATTTGAACCTTTTTATATGACATGCATGCCTTGAATAATCAATCCTTAGGTGCTTTTATGTTTTTATGTACTGGAAGTAAAGAGGTGTATCAAGAAAAAATAAACTTAATTGAGAAAGTCAAGGAATGAAGATTACTCCTCATCCTATTTCTAGCTAATCTCTTTTCTTGAGAAAAATTGGGAAATCTACTTTTAATGAAAAGGATGAAAATATTAGGTGCATTTGGGTTAAACTTCAATCACATAAGCCCTTTCAAAAATACTGCCATTTTTCGTAAAGGAAAACTTTCAGCTCATTATACACAGAGTGAATAAGAAACATATATTTTACTTTAACTTTCCTGCAAAGCAATCAAATCTTAAACAGCTTCAGAAAGTATATAAATGGTAAGATTTCTACTGTGTAAAATTAAAAAATGACTCACTGCTGCATGTGTTTAAGTTATCTCATGAAGATATATAAAGTAAATTTGTAATGCTTTGTGTGCGCAAAGAATATAATTAATTACCCATTTTTGACCCTTCACTGAAATAATTCTCTAAAAGAAAAGCAGGTTATCATAACATTATTTCAGATTAAAATTTTTAAAAACACTCATAACATATGAATAATATGATAAAATAATTAAAAAAATGTATGTAACATAAAAATTAGGCAAACAAAATAGGTCATGGTAAAGTAATAAGAAAAAATGAACATTCACATAAAAATTAAATTAGCTGTTTATTCATAAAAATCTTCTTTACCTCAACAGTTTTTTGTACCACTGGCATAGGAGGTGGGGGTGGTGGAACTTTAGGTGCATTAGAAGAAAATATTTTAATGTCCTTGGAATTCTGAAATGTATTAACAATTTCTGATTCTTTCTCGGTTGTGCCAATTTCTTCCTGTTTTCAAATTAAAAAAGGGGAATATTCTTAGACATTTAATTTAATATGGATAAGAATAAAATAGGCAGGTGCATACCTTAGCCTGTTTATTATGAATCGATGATCCATATATTGATACAGGAGGGCATTCACAGTAGCCTAATTTTCCATAAAATATTTCTTGATCATGAGTTGATAAGAACATGGAAGTGAAGTTGCGTCTGAAACCATACAAACAAATTAAGTAATCACAAATTATTCGCAGATATCTTAGTTATTATTAATTTTATTGCTTGTAATATTAATGTATATAGAAGTTCTTCACCTTCTCGCATATTCTTCCGTTTTGATCATCAGATACTTCCCTAAGCCCTTTCTTCGGAAATCGGGATGGATGACAACTGTCAGATGACATGAAAATTATTCACAGAAACGTAAAGAACAGTTCGAGCAAGAAATCTATTTACCGGATTCAACAAAGCATCCTTCAGGTACGGTTGGTATTCTTGATAACTTGCTGTGCCCTATTACTTTTACAATGTTATTTTCATTTTGAGTTAGCACAAGGCAGGTTGGTAGCTCATCGCAAGATGCACTTAAACTTCTTAACCTGACGATACAAAACAGGTTTCATTAAGGAAAGAGATTCTAAAAATCTATTATATTCATGCGTTCAGCTCTGAATCATGACACCAAAATATGATTTACTATTTCGGGCATCGTGTTAACAAAGGTCTGACTATAACGTGAATTCATAGATGCAACCCATAGTTTGAACTGACCAATAAGAAAGAGCTATCTAAGTTCAAATTTCGCTCAATAGTAAAGAAAGAGTAAACATCGCCTTATGAACATTTTACCTCGCTGTGTCGCTTCTCTTCCATTCCATATTCAACAATTCACAACACTCCTTCATGAGGTGAGGCGCACAATGAATGGGAGTCACTTCCATTTCCTTAGGTATGAGACTAATAATCAATGTTATGAATGATTTTGATAGATTATGCTCTAATTAACCAAATAAAGTAATCACACTGGTATCTTTGAAGTCGGTACAAAGTATTCTGACGAGTTAATGCTCTACTAGGCTCGTGTCCGGTTCACGAGCTTAATGTTTTACATTAGTATATTCTATTTAAGGGCATAGTATTCAACATCCTACGTTTAGAGGAAGATGGGCAAAAAATTATTTAGGAACCAGTAATTGTATGTGAAGTTTTTACGATACAAAAAGTCCTGAAAATTACTTTTAAAGTCTTATTAAATTTTCCGAGTGAATGATTCGTAAAAATTTTTGCCCTAGTATTTTTTGGTTTTTAGCACAAAATAAGGGATTTAAGAACATGTGAAGTTCGATGTGCGAATAATGAATATAATGTTATTATCTAGCGGAAGACATTAGTGTGTGTTGTAATGCTTATGTCAACGAAATTTTCAAGAAAGAGATTGAGGTAAAGGGTAAATATGAGCTATTGTCTTTGATAAATGGTGGAAATTAACTTTTATTTTATTCGCATATATGGAAGCAACGTTATAGCAAAGTCTGTTGTAGTCCCTATTTTTGGCAATAAAAGTATTGCCTATCCTTTTTCTTCGTAAGGCGTTTTAAGATTGAAATCTGTTGGATAGATTTCTTCTTTTCATGCAATTTTTTATATCTTTCTATAGCTTAGTTATTATATTCATTATTAATTAACTGAGTGACTACAAGAATGAAATTTTCCTCTTGTCCACCTCTGTAATGATATTATATACTTAATATTTAAGTAGCTTTGTATGACTGCGTAAATTATTTGTATTAATTGACAATTTTTTTGTGATAGAGTTGAAAATTTCTTGAAGCGCAATGAAGTATTACTTTGCGCAAATTAGAATCATTATATTGATTACATTGATCAGATATTAGAATGATCTACTATTTACTAGTTGGTAAATATGGTCATTCTTCGAAACCAGTCGTGTATTTGTTAATTAAATATATTTTCTGTGGTAAAAGTACGAATATCTTTATATGAATTTTTCCATAATGGAGTACCACACGACCTCACCTGATTTTAGGTTTTATAAAATATTTTAATTATGATAGTATGTAACGTATTATGCATTATTTAAAACCATAATGCATTTTATTTTGCTACTGGATAATTAGCTCCACCACAACATATTTATGATAATAATGATAAAGCTGTGTCTATTTTAATCATCTAATTCCGGTTCTTTAAATGTTAGAAGCATGATTCAGATCATTGTAAATGCTTAATAACTGTACATAATTTCCTAGCAAATGTAAATTTCCAACTTAATTTTAAATACCATGTATCTTTGTCTGGCTAAATCTATTCTATGAAAAGTCTTAGTGCTAAAATAATTTTATTCTTTAAAATGAAGAAACTAACTAAAGCAAAAGAAAGTGTGTCAAGTAAAGCATCTTCCTCATGACTAAACACATGAAAGGCTAATTACTTATGATTAACTTCATTACTTAAATTTACTTCATTCAAATAATTTCAGAGAGATAGGGTAATAAATTTTGCTCTAAGGAATAAAATAATAATCAAACTTATTATAAACATTTATTTATAACGATTGTAAATACTATGAGAAATAAAACTTTTATCCTTCTTTTTTCAATCGTTCTACTTCCTTCTCAACTAAATTTTCTAAATCATCCAATGGCCTATAATATTGGTGAACAACCTGAGCTCCGGCAAACATTGAAACCATAGCTGCAGTGAAAAATTTTAAGTAATTCGGCCAAGTAGTTCCTGCTGGCATAGCTTCAGATCTACTGAAGTGTCTCCTTTTCCTTCATTAACCGTTCAGTAGCTAATTCGTTCGCTCTCCGCCTTTTGAAGGTCCTGTCTAAAAGAATCAATGTATTTTCCAAGAGTTCTGGTAGGTGAAAATTGAACGTAATTCATCATTTAAGAGCATTTCAGTGTATGATAAAAAACATAGATAAAAACAAATAAAAACAATTAAACATTTGAAAGAAAATTCCCCGACTTTAGAATCATCTTTTGTCCAAATAATGAATATACTTACAAAAATTAGTTTGCCCAAATTGCCAATTGATCATTGAGAATTCCAATGCAGCGCCAAGAACGAAAAACAATGGCAAAAATCTATAAATCCCAAATAACTTCTTTCCTGGCCATTTATCTAGGAAATCCCTAATGTTTCGACTAGGCTTGATCATGAGTGTTCTGAAAATCGCTAAATTTTACTCTTCTTCGCATATAATTTATAGAAACTTATATAAACTGGAGTCAGATCATAACCTAAACGCTAGAATGATATAAAAATACACCGCAATTGTCGGCCTTTGTAGGAACGAGTAGTCATCGCCGAACACTTTACGCTATTGCGCTGTCTTCAGCATGTTCCAGAATTACGAGCGCTGAAGCGGGAACTCAAAAATCAATTGCCGAAACTTGATTTTATTATTATAAATAGGTTACGGTTGGACAATGTGTACAGTGGCAACCATTATAAAAACCTGTTTCGTGGAGTACTTTTAATAAATTCAGTTTTATGGAACTATGAGAACAGAAAAGAATATACTATTTATTTACGCTTCCAACGCAAGTGAAAGAGGACCTTGAAGACAATAGTTGTTATTCAATTATCATAGCAATAAAGCCCTATTTTGTTCGGAACCTTCCTACTTCTTCTAGAAGGCAGATATTAAATAAATATTATCTAATCAATGCCATCTAACTGTAGCATGCGGTGTCGAAGAAGTATTGTTTCAGATGAAACAGCCTATTGCCGTATAACCTTCCGATTCTCACCTAAAGTATAAATAAATGATCCGCAGTGCGAATTCCTGATGGAAAAGATTTGATACGGTCGTTCGTCAGACCTAGTTAAAATATTTATCCGTCGCCTTATTAAGCCAATTTTTCTCGGAATATCTGGGTTTTCAAGCATGTAGAATTTCGTGAACCACGAAGACTTTCGAAATGGTACGCAAAACCTTTTTTTTCTTTAGCTTTTTAATTCCATTCTTGATGACGGAAAATTCAACATTAACAAAACCCTTATTTTTTCATTTAAGTTTTTCCGAATTGTTCACGACGGTAATGTATTCTTTCGGTTTTAATAAACTAGCCAGCTGGACGATCGATACAATTACGAAAAGTATTCTTTCAGCAAATAAATGAAGGCTTATGTGTAACGATTATAATCTTTAATTAGAAGTTTTAAAAGTAAATTGCCGGATATCTGCGGTCTATATGAGGCTCATATTTTGTATTAATTATCATCCATTCATAATTTATACTTTATGTTTACACTTTATTATTTTTTGTAATGTATGTTTATTATTTATTAATTTTTTAAACTGAAATCTGAAACAGTAATATCGAACATTATATTATATGTCTGTTCAGACATAAAACAGTATTATCATAGCTAATCAAGAACATTTGATAAAATCCGGTTTAGCAGTTGATTATTTTTGAATTTTAGCATCTGTAATTGAGTATTTTAATTATAAAAATCTCGTTCAGTGATTTATTGTTGGAATTGTTGTATTATTGTTGTTGTTGTTATAATTGTTGAAATGTTGTATTCCAAGATTCTAAGAAAAAAATGACTTTCCGCCCGTGAAAATTGTAAATCCGAATTCCGTATGCTTTTTGAGGTAGAAAATTTCGAATGCAGTACAAGAAAGTTTCTTTCAAAATTTTATGCTCTAAATAGATCTGTTGTTTGTATGGATAATTAATTTTCTTTTTACCAATCTTGAATTCAGTATAGATTCATAAATTTCCAATGAACGGAAAATATAATATAGATACGACATTAAGGAGTCTTGGATGTATCTAATAATAGAACCGAATACATTTACTTCAAAATGTAATTGAAATTAGACTGGTAAGGAACATGATAAAAGGAATACTCTAATAGGGAATGCCAATTAAACGAGATTGACGAACGCAACATAAAAATATAAAACGTATATAAACATGTATATTAAAATGAACATATTCGTGCAGCATGGATAGGATTTTTCGGTAATTAAGAAAGAAGACTACTCTAACATGATTCAATCAAAAATGAAGCATCTTGGAACTCGGAATAGATAATGAGCTGAAAAAATATCCCCACGTTCATTTTCAACCAAAAATGCAGGAGATTAATTTTTATGATCAGAAACAAAATTAGGTATCATAGAGATGACTATAAAATACGTATGGGTATAAACAACTGATATTGTTATGCGTTATGGGAGTTTATTGAATTAACGCTCTCCGAATACCGTTTCTCTAACGATGTACGATTATTGTGACTTTTCGAAGAATCAGATTGTATGATGAAAGTAATAAATTCACACTTTAGGAGGTGTTACCATAAGACACCCACTCAAGAATATTTCTTCGCACATTAACAAAATCGTTCGATTATCCTAGGAAGTCGCTGATGATACCTTTCCATTAACTTACATTGTTATTGATGGGTGTTTCAGTATCTATAAATTCTTAAGGATAAATTTCGAAAGAATCCAAGGCCACAATCTTAGAAATGAAATCAATAATCTCAAGTCGTTGCCAGTAAGTAAGAGCTCACGTAGATAATAGTAAAAATTCCTTGTGGACGTTAGAGAATGAAAGCATCTTATACGGGATTTCTAATGAAAGGCTACTCGATGATTCTATCTTCACACGCGATGGTTGGTGGATAAGGCTTTCAGGCATCGAATGATTGTCATGTCTATACTTCTATAGCGGTGTACAAATTTTCTTATTTCAAGGTCACAATCATCGAATCGGTCGACAAACGACTATAACAATGGAAAGAGCTATTGAAAAGTTTCTCAAGTTCCCAACAATACATTTAAAATGGAGGAATTTGTGTCATCCTGTTGTATAAGTTATTATTGTAAACCTTTAAGATTTCAGTTACTAAAATACCTATTCATAAATAATAGTGTATTTCTTTTGTTTTTTTATATGATAAACAACAGCTTCAGATGGTGGTGGTATATATTACTCCGTTATTATCAAGTAGGAAGAATGGCGTTTTGAATGCATAACCATGAGCACAATGGAACAAGAACGGTAGAAATGTTTAATTATATCCGGCATCTATAGATTTCAAGCAGAAAGGCTTGGCTGAGGGAATGGTTAATATGCTTTTCAATGCTAAGGTACCGTATTTAAGTCCCAGCCTATGATAGATGTAAGCTGTCCTTAAATATTTTAATATTAGACTGTAGGAAAATACCTTTTGTGATTTTGCTCGTACATAAAATATTTAAACATATAAATACATATATGGACGAAAACGGTATCGTAAATTCTTAACGTATATTGAATTTTAAGAAATCGCTTTATAGTAATTGATATAAGTTTTTCGTATTGTTTTCATAAGTTTTTCTTTGTTATTTACACCTCAAAAATGTTCGCCAAAAACGAAGCGATTCGGAAATTAACGAAAAGTTCCGAACTTTCTCAAAGGCACGAAATCCTGTAAATCTTTGGCCAATTGAATACTATAATTGGTGATGGGCAGATGATTCATATGCATTATGGATAGAAAGTTACGTTTTAAACCCATGTAATATCTTCTCAATCAGTTTCATTCCCCATAACGTTATCTAACTTTTCCTCGTCTTATAATATAGCGAGTTTTTGGCTCGTTGGTACAAAAGCGAGAAAGTGTTAAAAGTTGCGAGATGAGACTGACTTTCACCTTCCTTCATCCCTACACATGTATTCCACACACATTAAATAGAAATAGACAGGCCAGTTATTGTGTGCGAATTAATTGCAAGAAAGCTGTAAGGTTTGCGAAGGAGTAGTCAGTGTGTGAAAAGTAAACACAACTTGAGAGTTAGTTCCACGGAGAGAGTCATGCGAGAAGGAAGAGGACTAAATGATTTAGCTTCTTCCCCATCTCACGGCATACCATAATCACAGCGAAGATAGTAATTAAAATAATAGAAGTAAATTCCTCCATGTTGTTTTATTACGTAATTGTGACACGCCCTTATTTGTTAGATATTGTCAGTTGAAGAATATCCAACTATAATGAAAAACTTTTTTATTTACCCAGAAAATTTTCACGGAATTTTCTGCGGGAATAACGAAGTCTTTCATTACACTATGACTTTCCACGAAGTAACGCCTTCCTAATATTGATTTCAATATCCAACTGGGAATATGTTCTTGGAAGAGTAAAAAAGCACTCGAATGAAAGTGAAAAGAAAGGAAGATTCCTGCAGACGTAATTAGTGTGCGCTGCTGTATGGTTTTCTTACGTAGAAAGATGAAGGTGAAGTAAGAAAACAGCTTTGATTAAAAAAATGGGTTACCAAAAGCAGCGAGGGGTAAAGCTGTCATGCATGCATGTTTATGTAAGTCATTCATTGGTCACTCAATCCGCAGATTGTATGACCACAGCCTTCTCTAACTAATGCAAACTCTATATCTACAATGACATCTCTTCTTTCCTACACCCCTCTTCATTTGTTTTTAATATCCATCCCTTGGTTTACCCTCTTCATTTGTTTTAAATATCCATCTCTTGGTTAACTTCCCAGAATCAATTGTTATAAAAATCCATTCCTTTGTTTACTTCCTTCCGCCTTCAAGGTTTCGTTCATCGGGAGTGGTCGTCCATCCTGAAGAATTTGCACCATAAATCCCGATGGATGCAGAAATGGTCACCTGTTTCAGATTTACTCCTTTTACATAAGGTACGCATCGAAGATGAACCAAGAAGCACGGAGGCGGGACGCTTCCGCTATTCGCTGGGCACGCACGAGTGACACGCTTCAGTTACGGTAACTATGGTAATGCAATTGGGTTTCACTCAAGACTTTCCCCTTCGTTCGACAGTCGACGGCGAGCTAGCCAAGGAACCACTTCATGGATCTACTCTGAGGCGGGTGAGTTGAACGCTCGGTTTTCATTCAGACAGTCGTTTTCCTCGAAGAGGTATCGGCTCCGGAAGGGAATTATAGGCGGTTTCCGATTACTTCTTTATAAAGGACATTGTGATAAGTTCCTCTGATGTTATGAAAAGGATTTTGTAGCGTCTGAATACTATCGTTAAAGTTGGTGTGTGTTGCGTCTGGTGATAAATGACAGACGCACGGTGAATGAAGATTGATTTTGAAAAGAAGGAAACGCTCGGTGAGGTAATAGTGTGTTTCTACGGGGAGATTTTTTGGATCTCTTCCATCACGGTTTTCTTTTCTATTTATTAAACTGTTGGTTTCGTTCTGGAAATATATATGGCGTGGTGGAATTTATTAGGTTATGCGAAAAGGGATAGATTAATTGTATGCGCTTTTGTTGTGTTAGCGAAGGTGGCTGATCATTGCAAATATCGCAAATAAAAATACATCCGATTAAGATTACACCAGTGGATGAAAAAGTTCGCCATAATCGGCATGTGAAAATGCGGTCTGCTTTCTCTTATAAGAGATGCTCTGAGGCAGAATTATCAGTTTTGATGGAACGAAAATCTGCCTAAGTATTTTGGCTCGTGGTGAAATTTGCGATTTTTCATCGCGATAATTTTACCTCGCTACTTTTTCGTTAGGGTTCACCGTCGCTGTTCAACTATTGATTCACTTTCAACAATCGAATACAAACTGATTTTTACTTTGCGATTGATTTGAGATTTAAATACGACAGTCGGGCAGAATTACTAAAAACTTTTAATAGAACTTTGACGTAATAAAATGAACGTTTCAAATTTTAGTTTTAATTTAGAATTTTTTTTAGTGATTAGGAAGAAATAGAAATGGTAATGAGTATGAAGTAAGTGCGCAAAGAACAATGGTGTGCATGATGAAGCTTTTTCATCTCATGTTTTCTTACGTAGTTCAGAAGTGTCGGCGCTGTAGTTATTTTTTTTTCTATTTTCAAAATATAGTTATATTCAAAGATATAGTTTAGAAGTCACGAATTATGTCACAATGTCTTTACAGCGTACTATCAAGTTATACTACAAATTGTTGATTGGTTGAAATTAAAAGTTAAATTCGTAAAGTAATTAGGTGTTAAGTAATGCAGTTTTAGCGAAGTATAGTTCTTTAAACAGTTGTTATATAATAAGAAAAATTCAAGATGACTCTAATATTAATTAAGAATATTTATTTATCACTATTTATAAATATATCCTTTAAAGTCATTTAAATTTTACGTCACAGAACATAAATCAGGCTGTTAAAAAGTTTTTAAAGCTCTCATCAGAGTTAAAATATTGTTACTTTCTTTATAATTGTGTTTTCTCTTTTATGCATCGCTGAAAAAATCCTCTTTTGGCTCATTAAGAAATTCCATAGATTTGGAAAGCGGATGAGAATAATCTGGTCACTACATGTGAGGATTGGATATTCTATAAATGAACGGCGTAATGGAAATTTTAGTTCGTAGAAAAAAGTATTTTATTGGCTTTCTTTTTTTAATTTTAGAATTTGGGTATAAACATGTAATTTAGTTTCCGTGACTAGGAAAAAATCATAGTTTGAATTTTTAACGAAATAAATTAATTCAATCAATCAATAAATTTCTTATCTAATAAATTTCAACGCTCTAGTTTCAAGATATCCCTCAAGGTTACATCTTAGGACCGCTATCATTAAGCCTGTTTTGAATCTCTTAATTTATTTTTATTATCATTAAAATCCCTAAAATTTGTTGCGGATTATGAAGTTAATGTTTAATATTTCGGGCTACATTTTATTACTATAATACATTTAATAATAAGAAGATATGCTAAGCGGATTCGTGATTTAAAATAAATAGCGAAATAGATCCGTTGAAGATCGACGATAGAAACTTTGAGAAAAGTTTTTCCGAAAAAAAAAAATTAAGATTCAATAGGGAAAATGAAAGTTCCGAAGTATATATATAGAGATTCTTAATTATATGATGCTATTGTTGCAGTATTACTCTACATTTGGTGTTCTCATATCGCGAGAAAAATTGGGGAAAAGTTTGGAAGAAGTTGTATTAACACACTACTATAATTAAACGAAACTGATTAAGGTTAAAAAATAAGTATGACTTACTGTTGAAATTCAAGTTTCTTGAAAATGCACAAATAAGAGACAAAAAAGAGGAAAAATATTTTATAATCATCCGCTGGTCAACCCATGTCCGGTAGGTTGCTACACCCCATCGAGCTAGATGATATGATATTAAAATGGGAAAGCCGTGTTTAGTTCCGATCGAATCAGAATTTTCTCAACTTCCGCATCTGTTACCCATTGGGCCAAACTGATTATTTTTCAATTATGCGTGAAAGTAAAAACTTCCTGAGTGTGCTAGGTTTTTACGGTGGTAGTGAAATCTTATTTCGAGAGATTATTTTTCCCTTCAATATCGTTACATACCTAAGCTTAATGAAATAAATAATGCATAACTTTCTAATTTTTATTCTGCCTTCGATAAGAAAGAAATGGTAGAAGTTTGTATACTGGATATCAAAGACTTAGGCAGAAATGTGCCTTCCTGTATTTTTATCGAAATATACACATACAAGAAGGTAAAAGGTAAATTTGTGGGGAAATCCATGAATAGCGTGCATAATTGTTCTGACAATATAGCTCATAAGTAAGAGCTACCGTTAATTGGGAGCACTGGGTTCGATTCCCGCTCTGTCACATTTTTTTCGTGTCCGTTAAAAACTGCGTGCTTTCCACACACAGTTACTTTTCGTCTTCTTACGATAACATTTTTATAATAAATAAATGTTAATAATGTTTATAAATATGTTTAATTACATTCTTCTTGAGGATGAAGGTTAATCAGTGAGAATTCTCCATGCATACTCTCACATATGGTTCAGATGAAATAGGCGAGTTTTTATCTAAATCTCAGCCACATAGAACTTTTATCATTAATAATTTCTGGTCTCGCAAAACATTTCCTAATCCTACGCTAGTCTGTTTTCTATTCCGTATCCAAGGCCTTCCCTTATTTAAACTTATGTCGTCTTCGGAAAAGGTCGTTGTGAAATATCGTCGGGGATGAGCATGGATTTGTTTGAGTCATTGTGAACACAATCGATACGATTCGCCAACAAATTTTGTTTACTTACGAAGCTCTTCCTTGTTACTGTTACATGCATCAGTTTGTCGTTATGCATATATGTATGTATTTTTTTTATTTCTCGATTAATGTGCGGAATATAATTTCCCTTCTTAAAAATAGAAAGTTAGGAATGATACTGGTATTTTTTTAAGGATTTCCATTAACTCAGCACTAACTCGATGAGGGATTTCCAAATCGTTCATGTATCAGCGTTTTTCATTCAGTTACGATGCATCGCATTCTCGGGAGGATATCAGTGACGTGAAATTTGCTTAGCGCACGTCTTTTTTTCTATTTATCTTCAACATTAAAAGTTTTGGTTCCACTAATTCGATGTACCCCTGAAGATGGCAGGTAAATCAAAATAGGGTACGTTAAATTACGTTTTTAATAACCATCCATTCCTTAAATTCCCCTAAAACATTTTAAATTACTTATTCTTACGCTGCCTTAATCTTCGAAGATTTATTTTATCCTTAGAAGTTTATGTATATGATAAATATGTATGTACTAAGGATGAAATCAATACCTTTTGGAAGTTAGGTAAAACCTAATGTAAGCAATGTAATACTACGTGTATTTACGTAGGAAAAATCGGCCGTATCTTCGAAATCAGAGTGAATGAACTTAAAATTGTTTCGGAAACCTGTCGCTTGCCTCCAATTTCGATAATAATCTTGTTGAATTCCGCCCACGAGGGAGATTTTAAACCAAAAATTTTGCACTTAGAAAGTGAAAGATTTCGAAATCACTTTCTCGGACAAGTCGGAATTCTTTAACACTCCAATTCCCCGAATTTCACTGTTATAAACGAACGCTTTATTACCTTCATATCAATCCATCCGTTCTTTCGTTAAATAAGACATAGGAAATATATATCGTAGATTAAAATTAATGAGATTTGTATTGTTAAGTACATACGTAATAAATTAACTTAAACCTAGAGCGATAAGTAATTGTAACGCACGAAGAGGTATGCCAAGTTCCGAATTAATTCAAACCCTTTAGATTGTCGTTATTTACGATAATTAATCTATAATATCAAGTTAATTACGTTTTACTAAGTTTTCGTCGAAGTTTTTTTTTATAAGGAACTGTCTACTCTGAAAAGTATTTTATTTTTCATGGCAGACAAAGTTGGTATGGTGGTGTTGAAACTTCTTCGTAATTTGAAGTAAGCGAATAAACGGGAATTTCACCACCTCTTCGCCGCGCGATAAACTTAAAGTAAACGTTCCCGTAGTGAACTATATGAATAATAGGAGATGTATGAGTCTTAGAGAGACTAGAAGAAAGGATGTAGCATGCGAATGCGTTATGAGTTCGTAACTAGGAATATTATCGTTTTTCCCCGAATAAATAAACAGCGAATTCAAGTATGTTCTAGTTGTACGAGAGGAAGGTAGCAAACCGCAAATGGAAGCATTTTTTTTTCATTCCTCATTTGTCGGTTACTTCGCAACCTCCTCTTCGCTGCGTGCCCCATTCAATTCAGTCTGAAAGAACTAGTTCGATAACTAATTACATTGAATGAGGTTACTTTCCTTTCTACCTGATTCGGTCAATGAGACTGGGTCATTAATTTGAAGTTGGCCAGATTTCGGTTCATCAATGGAATTAAGGGACATCTTTGGTAAGACTTCTGACAATTCCTCATGGCGCATGCTACTATACGATCCGAAATGAAAAATTCATTCATCATTTTAATACGTAATAGAATATTTAGGAACGTTTGTAAGCAACTATTCTTGCTTCTTTATTTTTGTTGCTATTTCAGATTTATTTCTATCTTTCGTTTCATTGTTACTATCTTTATTACATTTTTACTTGTATAGATTTTATTTATAAGGCTCGTCATTTCGGAGATTTGTCTAAATTAATCTATTTACTAGCGTATATTGAAATATCCTTTTCATAGTAGCTACATGAGTAACTTACTTCCTAGTTCTTTCGATAAGAGTCAATTTTTAATGGAGGAAAATTTGGTCAAATGGGCTGCATTCCGTTTCAAATACCAAATAGAAACTGAAAAAATTTCAAAAATGTAATCGTTACGTAATCTATAGTAATAGCAACACATCATCCTGATCATTTCCCAATTTCGGCGTTACAGAACAGCAGTTCTTGAGGCGTAAAAACTAAGGAAGAGGCTATCTGACAGAACTTTCCAACGATTCATAATAATTTTGCAAAATATTACGTTGATCATAACTTTCTATGAGTTTCACGTAAACGGTAAATTTGTTCCATCGTTGCTATGGTACTGTGGAACCTCTTATATCACCGTAAAAATTTCGTTTCTTATGAACATAGAGAGCGTTAAAATAATGGAGGAACGGAACATTTTCTTTGACATGTACCGCGAAACTTATGTGTATAACAAATACACTGGGGACGGAGGAATTTTTAATTCCCCTCATGGACAGCTGCTTTTAAAAGGACTGTTCAACCTAGATTAAATAAAAATAGGGGTTTAATGATGTTGGACTACTTTTTTACAGAATTCCTACGCGCCAACAATTCATTGAAGCATTTTGATTTTCATTATCGTAGTAATCTATCATGTGTATGATTGAAGTGCACCGAAGTGGTGACTTTCAAATTTTTATTTTAGTAGAATTCGGAATACAAACATAATGAAATTATGACGTAATACATAGGTACAAAAACTGTTCTGAATTAAAAAGTATTGAATTCTTCTATCAGCAACTCAAAAGATGATACTGGAAATACATTTTCAAGGGGACGAAAATGTTTCTTATAAATTCCTTCCGTAAGCCTTTTCAAGACGGCGACTGAATGTAAAAATCTAATTAACCACTTTATATTGAAATTATTTGCAGTTACTTATAATTATGCTGCGTATTATATCAATGTGTATGTTTATTGCCGTGCGTTGTCGGAGTAGTTAGCATGCAGATCTTCTCTAACGCTGAGGTCTCAGGTTCAAATCCTGGCCGAGGAGGAAATTTTCTTCTCAGGGTGTGGATGTTTGAGTACCTCCGCTGTTAAATTTAGAACCATATTGTAATTGTACAAAAAGTGGATGTTTTTGACTTTGATAATTAATAATTAAATAAATGTGGATACCCTGCGAGTCACCTTTCTGTATTTGGCAGGGGGTTCAAACACAATTACTGCATTAGTCTAAACGATTTCTCTCGCTTATTGTTCGAGGTAAAGACGAATTTTTATATCCTAGAGTGTTTATATTTTTGCGTAATTGTTACGCAAACGGAGAATTTAAATGTGGTTGTTAGTGGTTACGTAGCAGCATATATGTTATTATTACGCAAAGGAGATTAAGAATTACTCCAATTGCTTTTAACATTTTCTTTGTAGGAAATGGAACCCGCGATGTCGGAGGAAGAAGGCGTGGTTGAGAAGAAGAAGCGATTGGTAGGCACCAAAGGACGTAGGTGCTTAGCCGTGATAGCATTTCTACTCATTCTTGTCGTAGCCTCATGCCTTCTTCTCATCTTCCTGCCATGCCTCCCGCCAAACCTACCGTTCCCGCCATACAAGTGAGTTCACTGCGTATCGTTTACTTTGTAATCCATTTCGTAACGAAACACGATCCGTTCGCTTCGTTATAAAAAGTCAATTATGACGTTCGAAGTTATTCTTATAATGCGCGACCGTACTTTATTTGTAACCATCGCGAGCATGCGTCGTCCTTGATGAAATGGTGTTAATATTAGTTCATAGTCTTCCGAAAGTCATTCGAGTTCTACATTTTGGCAAAGAAGTGTTTAGCATTCAGTTCAGCCCCCCGACAGTTATCTTTGTTGAGCCGCTGGATAACTTGGATGACCACCAAGCAAAACTAGGTGACGATGATTGAATAATAACATTTAACGTGAATGATGTTTCTTGAAAATATTCCTTCTTCGCACTAAATTTTCATTGCGATTTAAGACATCTTGCGAATCGCTATTTCATTTTCATTTGAAACAAGTAAGAAAAGATATTTTTCCCAAGGTAAAAGGCGTTTTATTTATTTATTTAAATTATCTTACTAATAGAACAATGATCTGGTGGTAAGTAATTAAACAATTCAACGTAACACCTCCCTCACCCAAACATAATACATAAATAATTACACCAAAACACTTTTCAATCCTACATTATCAATACAAATTTTTAACAATATAATTGCAATTTAAATAAATCATGGCAATCGAAAGAAAATTTTTCTAAATTATTTTCTGCTTTTCAGGTAGAGTTTGAATGTCTCTTCAGGTTACCTATTCCAATCCTTCACTCCTTTATCATAAGACAATATTTCCCGATATCAGTTCTTTGATTTCTAAGCTTATACTTGTTCTTATGATCCCCTCGACACATGTAATTTAAATTTTTTTTAAGGATACGAAAATTATTCTTTCCAAATGTTTTCGTTGAATAATTGGACATTTTTTATGATAGATGGATATACTGCATGACCAAATAATTGTAAGCAGGAATACAGTTTTTCCATGCGTTCTTCAGTAGTAGTAAAGTAAGGCATTACTAATTAACAAGAAAGAAGTGTTTTTCGATCGATTTTTTTTATTTCAACTTTTTCAGAGAAGCTCCTCAAATTTCAACGAAACATTTTTATAAAAAAATGGAAGTCTATGTTGAAGCAATTGATTCATTCCTTTACTTTTCGGGCTACGAGCTTTTTAGTATAATTCAGGGAAACTAATTAGTAATGGTTCTTTTTTATTGTCATTTTCCCAGTATATTCTAATTTCCATAATTTCGTATACGGTCATCCAAATGCAAAATAAAAATTTATTTTTTAGATCGATCAAAACTGTGGTAACTACTTTGCGGTAAGTTAAATATATTTACATATATATTAAACGAGTAGAAGTTAGCTTGCTAACTGACAGCAGTCGGTTAGAATGTCTAATGATGAATTAATAATAGTATGTCCGAAAGATGTATAATGCTCACACACGGCTAAAATTAAATTGAAAGTCTTCGTATTTTGAATTGTTTATTTATGTATCCGAAAAAATCATAAAGTTGTACTAAGCGAATTTAAGTTTATAAATAACAAAGAAGAAAAAAAATCGATAAAATTTACAATAAGTAGAAAGTAAGTTCAATATCCTATGTATTTCTTGTGGCAATATTTCCGGGGGTTGAACAAAGGACAATTTTTGACATATTTCATTGTTCGCAATAATAATATGATAGATTTTAAATTTTATTTAAAACTAATATTATTGTAGTTTTATGCCGAATGTAAGCCTCAAATTCTGAAGTTTCTAAAACATTGAATAATTAATTGAATTAATTTAATGTACTGACTTAATGAGACAAAATAAAAAGATATTCTATTCTAATATCCTGTAGTATTTAAAAACTGGAATTCTCCCGCTGGTATGTATTTATTAAAAATGGTGGTATAAAAATATTAACATACAGTATTAAAATAAATTATTTTCAGCTAGATAAAATATTGTATCATAAATTAACACAACAATTGCAAAGAAACATGAATGAATCATCATTAGTGTTAAAGAAATCCATACATAAAGAACAATTCGTATTGTACAGTATTTAAACTGCATGCTTTTACGTAACACTGTGACGTAATTACGCGGTAATATACAAATTCAAAAAGGTTCTTATAAGAAGTCATACAGATGTCTCCCTACGTCAATCAGTACATAAACGAACATTATTATATTTTATTAGTAGACGAAGAGCAATTGGAATGTTTTAAAAGTAACAGTTCGGTTAAAGAAGAAGTTTATTAATTGACCCTTTTTCTATAATTTCCAATTTTTGTTCTGCATTCATAATAACTCAAAATTACAACTCTCGATACTCTCGTATCCATAGACACTGCCTTAGCCTCTGTTGATTTCTCATATTTACGTTAGCACATCTTTGGATACATAAGGATTTAGACGGGGACCCAACATTCGGGGGGTCATGGAGGAAATGCTGCACCAATTCATATTGGTATACATTTCCCTAACATGACCTCCCTTTCCAGAATCGGAAACCACCCCACACCAAATTGACGCGAAAATATAAGACACCTGGGGAATCACCATTTCATTAAAATTTGTAAATAAATGAAAAGGAATATTTTTTTTTTCAAAGAAAACGCGTTTTCTAAAGTAAACGCCCCACCCTCAAACCCCTCTACGAGCCTCCGAAAGCACTAGTACTTAACCTTTATCCTCGTACACGATGTATGCGATGACTAAAAGATATAAGTAGAGAGTCACCTATACAATTCTTCTTACAACACTATACATTTTCAATTTTCCCTCTTTATGACGTCATTATACTCACTCAAATCAAACATCAGATGCCTTTTTACGTTTTTCACCGAATTTTCTCATTTTATTCACTTTGATACGATTTTAGCAAACACAATCTTTCTTCATATTTAAAATATTAATTTTGAACTCATATTATTCCTAAATGTACCAAATATTATTATTCGATTTATTAATTACTTCATAGTCTCGTAGTCTCTTTATTTTTAAGGATAGATCATATTTTGTGTATAACGCCACATACAATTCATATAAAAACGTGGAAAGTAGGGTGTAAATAAAAAAAACCATATACCATGCTCCAGAAATTTTTATTAATATTTTAAATTATTATAAATTCTGACTCTTTACACCACACACTTCTCATACATTTTCAAACTTTCACTTACCTTAGTTACGTTACGTTAGATACGTTATTCACTTCTCAAACATACCTGTGCTCGCTATACCAAGATTTTATCCTAAACTTTGCGTTTAAATCTCATAATCATTCAAACAAAAAGATGTAACTGCTATTATTTTCCTGAAAATGATCATGGGTTCGATGCCAGGGGGTTAATTTTCCTCAAATAAAAATAAAATCCGGCTCACTCTGAAAGATAGATTATTGAAACTTCGTAGTTGTATCAGAACATATATTGCAAGTTCATAAAAAAATTAATAGGTCTATTATGTGTCATTGGTGTGATTCTGGTGGCCTGGAAATCAGTTTATATTTTTAGGATACGCACGCCGGATAACGAAAGAAAATCTTTTGAAGCGATTTCCGAGTAGGTAGAAGATTTAAATTTGATGCATTTATAAAAAATTAGTTATTTTTAAAATTTTTAATCAATTAATTAAAAATTTTATTAAGACTGATTGCAGATAAGTTATTTTCGGATAGAGACCCGCCTTCAATTTCGTACAATTTGGCGAGACAATTAAAAAGGAGAATTAAAAGTCATCCTTTTCCTAAAATTAGTTCCCGTGTACTAAAATTATACACGAGGTCAAAGTTGACCAAATTTTTAGAAGAATGCCGCTAGAATGCAGCAACTTCAAACAAATGTTGAAACTATAAGAACAACACCACCGGATAAAATCTATCTTATGTTTCAGGTCCATTTTTTATACTTTAACAATACTTGATTTGAATGATCATTGAATATTTGCATACTTTACAGAAAAAATGGTGGATCCTTGTTATAAAATGAATTTTTCCACAACGCGAGGAAATTAGTTGTGATGTACAACGACGTACAAGGAGTTACTTACGCAACAATGTTCTTCGAGGCTTTCTGAAATAGAAAAATATGAAATAAAATCTTACGCCTTCTTTAGGTCAACAATACTCTCCTTCTCTTGTACTTGGAGCAGATTTTCGCAGGATCTCACCTTACCAGGAGTCATAAATTGTTTCTCCTTTAAGCGAAACAATAAATCAGTAGAATCCGTTTCAGAAAACTTTGAAACAGAAATCTTCCTAGGAACAGAACTCATTAAGAACTTTCCTGGAGCTCTATCATAACCCTTTATGAATAAAAAATGAATCAGTAATGGATTCACCATTAAATATAAAATAGAGAAATACTGAATAAATGCCTACATTAAAATTCCACAAAGTAACGCTTGGACATATGAACTTTATATCGAGGAATTCATTTTTATAAATAATTCTTCATTGTAACAAATTTTATTACATTAAATAATCGTATAAGATTTTCAGTACTTATATTAAAAGATTTTACGTATCAGAATAATTAGTGCATAATAGTAGCGCTAGCTTCAACTGTACTTCAAGATGATTAAAAGTAAAACATTCCGTAAAGCATTAACCAATTCTATGAAGTAAATAAAAATTACGCATTACGAACAGAAACAGGGTACTATCAAAATATACCAAATTATAAATCAAATATATTTTACATTAATTTACATTCCACAATAAATCTTTTGCTGTAAATAAACATTATAAACTTTCGATATATTATACAAACTCTCTATGAAACTAACTTTATGAAAATATATTAGATAAGGACTTAATCAAAGAAACGTCGGATGTCGGATTTTACTTGTATGCCTCAAACGGTTTTGAAGTAGATAGTTGAAAATTTACATCCTTATATAAAAGAGGTAGATATCAAGGTATATGTTATAGATAAGGAGTAAATGTGTGTGTATACCAAGAAATAAAAAGACATATCTTCCTTAAATATAATTACAAACTACCTACACTTAATGTAATTAACAATGAAAAAAAAAAAATAAATGTATATAAGTAAGTAAAACTAGTTGCAAATATGTTAAATTAGCCCTCAATAAATTCACTATTTCTTTCCGAGTTCGGCTGAATTTGTGATTTTTTTCTTATAGCTCAACTTTACCAAAACCACTAGTGGGTAATCAGATACCAAAAGACTGGCTGAGTGGAGCGAAACCTGTAACAACATATTCCTCTGGTGCCAATGAGGATGAAAAATCCCCAGTCTTGTCAGGCCCTGAATCTATTGCTCGGAGGGGAGAAATACTTTATACAGGCCTACTTGGCGGGCATTTGGTCTCTTTGTCTCCAAAATATGGGAAAATACAAGTAACTAATGTAACTGAATTTGGAGAAGAGTGTGGTGAGTTAACAGAAACTAGATATACATAGAATGGGAATAAAGTTAATAATTCCCAATTATGAGTTGTTTTCATTATTATATATTCTTCTCCAACAGTAATTTTTTCAACTCTTGAACCATCTACATGTTCATATCAAGCTTTTTGCATGGCATATAAATGAAATGAATTATAACAAATAAAAATTGGAAAAATTCAATGTTCTCACTAAAATTTTTCATTTTGTAATGATTGATATTCATGATTATGAAATCAAACATATATATAGTAAATTAATATAACAAAAATGGAGGAAAATCATTCATTACCACAAAACTATTTGATCGGGAAATGTAAATAAATCCTTAACTAATAATGAGAATGGGTCAATACATTGTCAGAACAAGCCTCATTCTGTTGGAAGCATATTTCATTACAGTGATTAATTAAACACTAATAACTGATTAGGAAGAATTTTGAGATTGTTTATAGTAAAGAATTTTTTTAAATATGCAGAGGATATCTCAGAGGGATCAAAATGTGGACGACCCATGGGGATGAGGTTTCATTCTGATGGATTTTTGTACGTCACAGATGCATATTTAGGGCTATACAAGGTGAATGTTGAAACAGGTATGTTTAAAAATAGTACTTGGAAAAAATATTACGACTCAAAGAAATTAGGAACTATTATTGGATGAAATTATTAGAGTAATTTTTCAAACAAATACTTGAAAAGAAGAATCCAAAAGATAAGATTATGCTGAATCTATTACATAAAAAAGTATTTTAGAAAATTACCTAAGAATATTTTGTAACACTCATAAAATATTTAAAATAATGTTATAATTAATAAGTTTTGTAACTAGTTATCACATATATTTAGTTATCAATATTATGCCTTTAACAGCAGCCTATTAGATAACATTTTGAAAAAAATCAATATTAATGACTTATATACTCATGCAAAACTCCAATAAATTACGCTAGTGTACTTATTCATATATGTTGCATGAATACAGGAATGAAATTTAGAGGAATTCTTCTTTCTTCCCAAAAACTGTATTTGTACTCATAAATAGGTATCTTTCAGGAGAGAAAATAAGACTAGCCAAGTCCCACCACTACATCAGTGGACACAGACCTTCACTACCAAATGATCTGGATATTGCGGCAGATGGAACAATTTATTGGTCTGATGCTAGTACTAATGTTAAAGTGGAAGATGTTGTTCTAGAATTTATGTCTGAACCAAGTGGAAGGTAGTAATTTTAATACTTTTGAACTTAAAATCTGACAATTTAATCAGTATTAAACAGCTTGTGATCACTCTGTTGCTAATTTGATGAGCAGGTTGATCCAGTATGATCCAGTAAAAAAGAAATCAGAAGCAATTATAAAAAATGTCCAATGTGCAAACGGAGTTCAGCTTTCCCCAAATGAAGATTTTGTATTGGTAGCAGAAGGGGGAAAGGATCGTATTCTAAGGTGAACATTTAATTCCTATAGATGTCCAATAAAATATGATAGGGCAAAAGTTTTTAAATTCCGTTATACATAGTGGAAACTGACGTTGATTATGATTGAGTTAAATTTAATGAGAGAAGAAAGACATGTACTGTGAAGGAAAAGAATGTTACCTTACATTATTAGTTTGTTTGCTGATTAAAATGATGAATTTGTTAAAATGGGGAGCAATATTCATGAGAAATACAGTATGAATTATATGCATAACTTCTGAGAAATAAGATCACTGGGCTATAATGACAAAGTTTGGTCTTGCATGGAGAAATCTGACATGATTATGAAATGATTAACTTTGAAAGAGAATATCGTATTCTTAAAATTTATTGCTAGTTGGTATACATATTCGATGTCTCATGCTCATTGTCTCATGAAATGGTGATAATTTTAGGTATTACTTAAAAGGTCCACAAAAAGGAACATATGATGTATTCGTAGATGGTTTGCCTGGAGTTCCAGATAAAATAAGAAGCAGTGGAAGACCAGATGGTGGTTATCTGGTTTGGTGTATAGTCTCTCATGGAACAGCTGAAAAGGGTGGTAACGGTGGCGGACTGCTTATGTGGCTGAGAAAGCACCGAATTATGAGAACAATAATGATGAGAGGACTGTTCCTACTAGAAAGTATATTCAAGAATTCTTTTGACCGATTTGGGGATTCTTTTTCCAGAAAAATGATTTATGCGGTAAGTCATTCCATACTTCAGCTCAACAGATGAATATAAATCGTAGAAGTAGATGAATTTAAGAAGCATTAACACAATATCAGCTCAATAGTACCACTTAATTTTATCAGAATTGAACAACAATATCCATAAAAAAATTAACCATAGAGTGTTTAGTGAAATAGAATAGAAATATCTTAATTAATCAAACTTTAACATGAGTCTTGTTTGTCAAGATCAAATATAAATTTCCTAAATTAAAGTATGTGCAAAAATTATAGTCTATGTTACAGCAACATGAATAAGATCAAAATTTCATAAGTTATTATCTATTAATTATTCATAATAGCCTATAATTTATCATTTTCAGCTTGGTAACTTGGCGTACATGGGGCCTTTCCTTACATCAGAAGGGCTGGTGCTGGAATTAGATGCTCATGGCAACATTACAGGAAGCTTTTACAGCAAAGATGGTAGTGTCACCATGGCAAGTGAGATGAATGTTTTACCTGGAGGCAGAGGAGGAATTAAGGGTCTTGGAAGCATATTTATAGCCTCACCTGTCAACCCATACTTACTGGAGGTACCAATAAAAGAGGGCAAAATGCTGGAGATGGCAATGGCATATGAACGAGGGAATACCTATTATGACAATCAAACATTTACAAATGAGCACAAGTTTGAGCCCATGACGACAATGTATCCTGAAACTGATGGATTATATAACAATGCAACGACTGATAATACAACAATGATTCCTGAGAATACTACTAATGATATTTTAGATTACAACAGTGAAAATGTGAACAAAACCGACAATTCAGACAATGATTCAATTACTTTTCCGGTACATGATGAACAAACGTATATAAAACAGGAAGACATCTCAAAAGTAAATGAGAGACTTACAGTTGAGGATAATTTCAATCAGTCTTCCACTGAGTCATTCTTGGAAGCTTTCTTTGGAGCAGCGACGCTAAATAATGTAGATCCAACAGCTGATACATCAGTTGAAAATTCCACTAACAAACAATCCAATGACTCTGATGGAAATTCTCATTTTAATTCAAACTTGACTGAAAGTAGTGGATCATTGATTAAGAGAGTACTGGAAGATGATTCTAGAAATATGGTGTTAGAATATTCCGTGGAAAATACTGAAGATTACAAAGAAAGGAGTAAAGAAAAAGAAGACCAATCTCCAAAAAGCAATAACCAAAGTACTGTTGAGTCTTCTTAAGGAAAGAGTCGATGTAAAGATAATTAAAAATACCTCAATTCAAATATTACCTACTGCTGTACATTTTGCTAATACAAAATGAGTGTTACAATAAATAAGAAAAATATTATTTTTATATCTTCAAATAAAAAAAATAAATATTTTACAAAATACTTTCATTTGCTTTTAATTTAACTTTTCTCTTAAGCCAGCTGAAATTAATTAGGGATTACTTTTATTGAATTAGTAAGATTCAACCAAAAATTAATAGGAGAGAAAAAGCTCTAGAATAATTATCTGGTTTCAAATTCTCATTCTTTATTCTAATAATATGTGCCAAATTATTTTAGTCAAGAGGATGTCTCAAAGGTCTTCAAAAGTCTAAGGGAAAGATGAATTTGCTTTTTGTTTCATCTCTTTTGCTTAACATTAAGATTTATAGAAAAGTAATGAATAAACTTTAATCATAATGAAAATTTTAAAGTCTCATCCAATCATCTGATATTCATTTGATGGTAAAAACATTTAAATAACAGAATAATTAATGGAAAATTAGAAAAGACTAAATTGGTCATAGAGGAAAAAACTTGACAAAAATGAAATTCACAGCAAGATTATAAAAAACCTAAGAAAACCTTCAAAATAAAAATTCACGATGAAAATATGCTTACAAAACTTCGGGGGTGTGGTAAACCCTACTATAAATCATATCTAAATAACATAAAAAATGTAGAAAAATACATAAAATTTAAAAAAATGTATTCAGTTATATTAATCTATTACTTGCGATTCAACTTAAAAGAGTATAGTCATAGTTAATAAACACCTTAGATAACTATTAGTTTCATGTTTAACACAAACATGTTGTTCTTTCAAAATGAAATAAATTCAGTAATACTTTTGTAAAAATGTATTTGGTATGCTCCTTTTCCAGAAAACTGACATTAACAAGGCCAAACTCTCTTAAAAAGGAATAAACTCTTTTCAATTATAAAAAAATTACATTCCAAATGTATCACATTTAAAATTCAATTCATTCCACATAGAATATAACAAAGATAATATCAACTCAAATCAAACAATCCAAGAAGAATAGCTTGTGTATCAATCAGTGCTTTCTTGGCATCACTGATGAGTAGCATAGTTGCTAAGACTAGTTTATTTTTTTGCAAGGGCTCAGCAGAAGACTGAAACAACTGCAAAGCAAAATGGCTGGTCCTGAATACCACATCACATGAGCAATCAAATTCTGAGGCCATGTAACTTTACAACATTTTTGTGGGCAATCTTATTGGTGTTTAAATAAAGAATCAAATCCAAAATAATAAAACTTGAAAATAGCCCACACAGAAACTATGTGTAATGACATATTATTACATGTATATTTTTATAGTAAAATGAAATCACCAAGATTTTTTTAAAATTGCCAAATAATGTTTTCAGGGATTACTAAAAAAACATAGCTACAATCAATGAAAATTATTTGGCAAAAGTATCACAATTTTCAATGCTTTCATTTGATAAAATACTGGACTATAGTTAGTGTCTTTACTCAACATGTAGCAGAAAGATGTACAGTGATGATAATCTTGTAAGAAAATAGGAACATAATATGTTTTATACTTGAAGTTGATTATACAATATTATAGATGAATTTTTAATAATTGGATAAGAGATTGTGAGAATTCTGCAAACACTTAGGATGTGGTTTGGTCACATACATCTCAGCATGAGGTATGTCCTAATCCTTCTACCCAAATCATAGAAATGAACTAAACATTTGTGCTATTACCTAAGTTTCTTCAATTCCTACTGCCACTCAGGCAAATATTGGGCGTTTGTTATTTTGTCACCATCAAGTTTACACTCAATAAACACCATAAATAAAAATACAGAGTTTTCACTCATTCATCTTCATACAACTCTCTCTTAGGGATTATAAAAATGAAATCCAAATATATTATAATACACTGAATTCTTTTCCCTGTGGTGAGTTAGATTATTTCTAAAATACAAGTAAATAATACATTTATCAGTGAATTTCTTGAAAATCTTTACGTAATAAATAGAAAACAGATTAGAGGCTATGAAAAATATTCCAAGAAGAAACATAATGGTCCTTGAAAAATCACAAAGATATATCATAGTGTATTCCAGTTAGGAATATGTTTTATATTGTTGATGAAGGTAGGATGTTTAGGAGGGTGATTTGTTTATACATTAAAACATTTAATTCATGTTTCTGTAGTTTTGTGTGGCTATGTACCACAAGTTAGAGATTTCAAGCATTTTATTACAAAAATGTTAGATTGTAGTGTGATGACCCGCTAATGGAAAAATACCATATCTACTTCGTGTAAACATAAACACTTTGACCTACATTAATATTAACGAAGCAAGAATTATAATATTTTTACTTTTCTGAGCAATGATATTATGTTATTTACATTATTGTATTTCATCAACTCTCAGGTCAACTATAATTAGATATAAAAGGAAAACCAGTGGAAATTTCATACATTAGTAAGTAGAAAACAGCTAAAATTCATTGCTTAATCTCACAATGAATCCCAAAGAAATGATTTAAAGTGCAAGTTGAGCACTGATTGCTTAAGGACTAACTTTCAAAGACTGTTTAATTCCATCCATGTATGGCAGTGATGATTTAAATGAGATTGCCAAACTTTATACTTGAAAAATTATTCTCAAGTGTTAGATCAATTTAAATGTCTTATAAAAGAGGGAAAATAAAAATTTTAAAATTTAAACCATCAGAGTATCATTAAAGTTCGTTATCATATTAGTCTGATTATATAGGATCCACCCTCCCACATTTTAAAAGCAACATAAAGGCCATCTATGTAGATGTAGGAAATTCCACCTTCTAAATAAAAGATAAGCTAAGACTTCATCTCCATTGGACAACAAAGCAATTTTACAACTTTAAAACCCCACTAGTAACCCATTTTTGTTTTATTCATCTCTCGAAAGAGAATTTTTATAGGGGTACAAGAGAATTCAAGCTCAAAAAGCCATGCCTTTGTCACCTTACAAGATGACATAGCAGGAATATTATGGTAGATAACATCCAGCATATTTTTGCTGATCCTGAAACAATCCTTTCCATCTCTATGGAAAAAAGGTAACCAATCACAAATTCATTTAGATACCCATTTAAAGACATGTTAGGTCTTCCTGTATGCAAGCCTACCTCCATGGATAACTGTGTGAGCTTGCCATATTATTACAGAAGACTCATCACAATCAGCTTTATTTTCCTAAAAATTGAATAGGTATCTCAAATGTGTCGTCACCGTTGCCCTGTCATACCTCTCCAAAAGGAAGCAATGCTTGCAGCTGCACTGTTAACCAGACCTCCGGCCATGCTAGTAGTTCCATGGCCCAAGTACTGGCCCCTGCCTCCAGGAGAAGATGATGATGATGATGAAGATGAGGAGGAGGCAGGTACAAAGCTGGAATAGCGTGGCACCAATGGACCATGGCTAGCCTCTGCATATGGAAGATGGGGTACCTATTGCAAGAAAAACATGTACTTAGCAAACTTATAATTCAATTTTCTATCAAAAATCAATTTCTTAAAATTTTAATTGAAAAGAGTAACAAAAACTAGTCTTACATAATTTTATTTTAAAGATATTTTTCTATCCAGGCACTTTGAGTATTATTTAATATTAATTAGCTTTTGATGAATTTATTAAACATTCTAAAAAGGTAAATTATTTCAATAAACCTCTTACAATGGTTAATTTATTAAAATGATTATTTAATATATGGGATGTCCTGGGAATACACTAATGTAAGTTATTATGATTAGGAAATCAATACTGAATAGCAAAACAAATTCAAGATAAAAGTAAACCTCTTGAACTCAATTTTTAAAACAGAAGGAAAAACTTGAAAATGCTGAGAGAATATGATAACTATACCCCTTACTGCGCCACATCAAAATATAATAATAATATAATCTTTTATAATTACTAAAACTAATTAAGTGTCAAAGCTTTATTTTCAAATTTATCAACAAAATGGAAATGGATAGAAAGACTAAACTTGAAAAATTTTTTAATCTTTAAGTATCAAATACAAATTTAAATTGAGAAATTTTTTATTTAAACTTACAGCTTCCCATTCCCCAATAAGACCATCGTCATCTGAACCTGAATCTTCATCATCTGCTGCATCACGTGCCTCAAGAGCCGGAGCTAGTTGGTCCTCAAGAGATTTTGCCAAGTCTGGGTGCACCTCGACAGGCCCTTGTCTGAAAATAAACATATGAACAGAATTACCTCCTTAAGAATTCAATATAGACAAATGTCATATTATTAAGAATACTTAATGATTATGAACAAATGTTTATTTATAGTATTGTATAATTAGTTAAATAGAATGGAAGCAAAAATTGAAGGATCTTAGACCTTACTATCTTACCCAAACAAAAAGAATCTTTAAAAGTCAAATAAAATCTGTTTTCAGAGTTTGGAAGGTTGGACTGTTTTGGACAATCCTGAGGATACTTAGTAGCTGAATTTTTGATATTTTTCATTGACTAGGTTTCCGTATTATAACATATTTTTTTAAGTCAAAGAAATTCAACATATTGGGAATTATGAGTAAGAAAAATTGTCCAACCTTAATGAAATCAATGTGAGAAGGCGTGACTTCGTGGAATGCCATAGTAATAAAAACAACTTTGTAAATTTCCACAGAAAATTTTTTTTGTGGAAATTTACAAAGTTGTTTTTATTATGTCCAACCTTAAATATTAAATAATACTGTCTACCTTATATCAGAATGAAACTACAGTTAACAATATTTTGTTACTTAATTAACATATTTCATAGTAAATATGTGAGAAATTATTTCTAGATATCAAGGACAAATATATGTACAAGTAATTATTTTTAGATATACAAGGTGTAAAACATAAGTTCAGATAACAGCCTTAATTTCTCTACAGCCTACCTTCCTAGGTCACTGACTTCTGGATTTAACAATAGAAGCAGATTCTGCAGTGTCCTATGAGGATGGAGGAGTTCAGGCTTTACATTCTGAGTGAAGCAAAGGTGAAGAATATTTGCATTCAGTTTAGCAACCTTCCTTGCAAATCGACGATCACCCATTTCATTTCCACAGAAATCACTGGAAAAATAATAAATTTTCCTAAATCTCTCAATTCATTGCTCTCTAAAAAGGAAGTACTTAAAATTCTTACAAATGTTTGTCTTAAAAACAATAATGTTGAAAAATTAAATGAAAAATCCCACAAAATTAGCATAAATCCAAATTTCTTCTATAACAGATAACACTTCTTCTTACAATTTGGCCCACATAATAACAAACACCAAATTTTTATAGGTTCATACGTCATTTATGTATGAGAGCAAATCAATAAATTACCTGTAGTATAATTTCTTTGGTAATCTAACATCAAGATAATAAGCCAACACATTCACCAGCTGCGTGGTGTAGGTTAGAGCAGCACTGATAGTGTAAGCCGGATGGTGTTTCACTGCCTCTGGCACTCCACTAGTGAGACCATCCTTGTTTGTGGCCACTAAGATTATGTACAAAGGAAAATATATCAAAAATAAAACTATGCAAAACCATACAAATAATTAATATAAATTTGAAGAAATAAATAATTTATATACAACATAAGGTAAGGAAATAAGAAAGGCTGGGGATGGTTTTTGAAAAAGTCAAGACATCAGAAAGAAGACTTCAGAAATAGCTAGTGTAGAGATGGGAAACCAATTGTTATAAAAAATGCATGAATGGCAGAGAAAAATTAATAATGTAAATGAAAAATTTTTATTTCAGTGTAAGATTTAAGTCAATTTATTCCTTCTTATATAAAAAATTAAAAATAAATGTGTATCAAATTACAGATACACAATACAGATTTCATTAAATTCAATAAATCAATTATGACAAGCAGAGTTGAGGTGAATTTAGACTTTGGGTCAAATCAGGAAAAAGAATTAACAGATATTTTTATGCATTTTGACTATAAAAACTAAAAAATATGATAAGGGAAGGATGGAACTTAGCACCAGAAGTCATTCTACTTTTCAACAAAGTTAAACAGTAGTGAAAATTAGTGTCATAACTAGGATTTACTAGGATTTGAACCTAGATCCCAATCAGCATTAATGTCTAGTACTTGGAGGACCTGAGTTCAAGTCCCAGTCATTTTGCTATTTTTCACTTCTGTTTAACCTCATCTTTGAATACATTTAATAATGCATTTACATTCTATCAGAAATTAAATAAAAGATGTACACAAAATGTACCACTACTGATATATCCTTGCATTTACTTTCAGCAGTACATTTATGCTAATTTATGATGGCAATAAAAAATTTGAATTTAATTTGCTTGAATGAACTTAGGATTATTTGAGAGAGAAAACCTGGAACCTAGATTTCCATCCAAAATTTGAGATAAACAGAGTATTTTCTTAATTGTTCATAAATTAAAGTTCTCCTAAACTTGTTTAAAAAATCTTGTGTAGCATTCAAAGTGTATCTTTATAGGTGCCCTATGATAGGGCAGGTGGTGAACATTACCATAGGGGGTTTACCATCGCAGATTACAGAGGATGCAAAGCAACTTGAGTATTATGCTTGAATGATATCTTACCCCATGTGCAGTATGCTGAGTAATCACCAGAAGCAGGCAAAGATGGAGCAACTATAGTATTCCTCAACTCCCCAGGAGATCCAGAATTTAAGGCATCAGTCAAGACCCACTGCCCCCTAACATAAGCGGTTCTAGTGGCTTCTGCTAATGCGCAACTCACTTCTTCTCCTTCTTCTGATGATTCTTTCTGCTCTGCAGCTGCAACCTGTTTCATTGACACTGCACCATCTGCGGACCTAAAAAGAGGTGTGATTTTTAACTTGGATTTTGGGAGATTTCTTACTTCCAGGATTTCAAACCCAGCTGTTTCCACAATATTAAATACTTTTATTCAATTCTTTGATAGGGTACATTTAATTAATAACTCTAATACAAAGCATAGGAATCAGGGGTATTTATTTTCTTTACTTGAATGAAATTCTTAACCTACAGCTTCTCTATTTACAGAAAACGGCATGTATATTTAGTAAATAAAATACAAAAAATTAAGTGTTAGACTCAAATTAGGATTGATATAAAATTAATACAACTAAATAATGAAATTCTTACCACGTGGAGGTAGTAGGTGCTGGAGGAGAGACGGGTTTGCTAATGGGAGATTCTGGTTGTATAACTTCTTCAGTAAGAGGAAAGATGTAACGCACAAGTTGCTGAACACTTGAACGTACAACCAGTTTAAGGCGAGCCTGCGTCTCCTCTAACCGCTTTCTCTGTTGTGCAGTTCCTCTAATAATCTGTCCAACATACCGTTCAATGCATTGGATTTTAGCCCTGTCATCTGTTAAACATGCGCACCTATGGCCATTAGCCTCTTGCAACTCCAATACTTCGACTGTGCCTGTAATTTTAAAACAAAAATAGAGTTTCAAACAGAAAAACAGCCATCCAAAATTAAAAACTAGACAACCAAAAGTGTTTTCAACCACTAACATTAATAAAATGGATCATGGCAATAGCTGAACTTCAAAGGTAAGGCTTGTGATGGCTGGATTTGTATGATATCATCTTCCAGTTATTTTTAGGCAAGAGATAAAAGGCAAGTTTGTATTTTGACATTATCAAAGAGGTATGTCAATTAAGAACCATTTTAAAATAATAATTTCTCTCAAGAAAAAAACTGACTAAGAAATTCTTATTTACTCTTTTTGAATCTATAAATACCAAATAAATAAATGAATGATAATGTCATGAACATTCTGTTAACTAAGAAAAAAAAGAATTAAAATTCAAGATAGCTTAGGGGAAACTAAGTAATTGAATAACTTGTTTTTTTTCAGAGATTTTCCTTTAAAAAATTAAGGTTAATTTTTTAAGGAAATTAAAAAAGAATAAACCATCTTTTATTGTAACCATGACTTTTTAAGTTTATTAATTTAGATAAGGAATGAAAATTTTGGCCAATGAAAGAAATGAAAAAAAAAATATCATTAATGATATTCATGAGATAAAAACATAACATTATGTGAATTCAACATTTTTTATAAAAGTAAAAACAATATTTTGGAATTAAAGGTACCTTTTAAAATAAAATCCCTCTTCTCTTGGATGAGTTTTTTCAGTAAACTTATCCTTTCCTGGCATGCTTGCATTTCACATAGCTGAAAATGTAATTTATACATTTTTAAAGCAGTTTTCAGATATAACACATACATGAACATAATTTAATAGTAAGCAATGCTTAGGTATAGCTAAGTAAAGAAAAAATGAATTAGGTGAAATTTAGACAGTCAAAAATTAAAAACAGATGTTCACTGTAGTAAGGGAATTAGGAAACACTGAACTGTTATTGCGTGAGAAATTTAATAAAATGATTAGAAAATGATACAAAGTAGATGTTTTTGTATAATCCACTTGTTGTATGGCTACTATATTAAGATTTCACTTATTGCATAAAATATCTTTTGGGCTTCAGTAGAAAATGCATGGTCAATCAACTATCAGTGCACTAAAATTTTTTTAAATGAAATAGAGAGAAAATATGCCATGAATCTCCATATAAATGATATGAAAACAGCAAAATAAAGACTGATATCAATAAGCAATTTAAAGAACTATTTTTTTGATGGGTTATTAATATTAAAATTATAACAACAAAAAAAGAAATTGAAATGAATACAAATGATTCTGTTGGTTAATATGGGCAAAGTAATTTTTTTCTCTAGAAATTTGATGAACCAAATCAGTATGTGTAAAGAACAATATACACTTACACCCTAAAAAACCTTCCACCATAAGAGTAAATAATAAGCAAAACTTTATTAATAAGAATTCATCTTTGAGATATCAGGAGTGATAATAATAAAGAAAGCAAACTTAATAAATTTTCATTCACATAGAATTACAGAGAGTTTCTTAAATCATTTTAGAAAGATATCTTTAATCCAAGGCAAATATTATTGTAACAAAACCATACTGATATCTATACAGTTTTAGCAGTGACAAGTAATGAATGTTTCCTTACAATTTGATCTGTTTCTAATCTCCTCCTTATGCGTGTTTCACATAATTCTTGAACCTTCAGCCGCTCTTTTCTCAGGCGACACAGTCTTAGTTGTTTTTCAGCAAACCTGGGAGGTAAAGAAAATATTTAACACACTTATAAGCCTCAATATATAGTGAGAAAAATTTTGCATTTTTTAGAATTTTATTTAAATTTAATTTAACAAAAAATGAAGAATTATTTGCAAAAAAATTTTGTTTTTCCTACCATTTTCAACAAGGGTTACAAAAGAAGCTTCCACAATCACTTCCACACCTTTAATACTTTGTAGCCAATATTTTAGAACAATAATTTTGATAATTACAACTATTAAAAACATGTGCAATTTACTTTTAAAAATTAAATGTATCATATATTTTGAATGGAAGCAAATATAGGGACTTCTCTATCAGTCTAAAAACAAATAAAAGTCAGTATCTACAAATGAAAACCAATTATATTTCAGCTTTAGAGATGGTATATCATTGAAATAGTTCTTCATTGTATGTCGTCTTATGCTCCAAAATTCCTAACCACTATCCAAGACCAATGTTGTTTTTTCCCACATTCTTTTAATTATTAACTTGCAAAAATATTTTCACAGAAACTTCGATGTAAATAAAGGTATTAATAATGAAAACCTTGCCTTAAGTTTTCACTAAAAGAAACTGTTTGAAATATAAAAACTACAAAATAAATTTATAGAGAATTTTCAAAATTCATTTGAAATTGAGGAAAACAAAATTAATCCTGACTAAATTAACTTGCAATTTATAAACTTATTCCATGATCTAAAGGGAAATAGTTTATTTTAAACATATTTAATTATACTCCGGAATTTGGGCAGGCAAACCTAGGTTCAAATTCCGATCAAAGTAAGGCTGTTTGTTTTTAACAAATGTAACAATGGAGTTCTATGATTTTGATAAAAACGTAGGTATATTTATATCATTAAGGAACGTTTTTGAGCATTTTCTTGTACTGGCATGTTCACCAGAATAAGTTTTGTGTGTTATAGCCGAAAAGAATGAATTTCCTGTAGTCTGAAGGAAATATACAGGAGATTATGACCGTCAAAAGATCATGCAAGCAAAGGGTATACCGTAGGTTGGAAATGGAATAGGCAATTGTTAAAACCAGATAAAATTTTTATTTTAATCCTTTATTTTACTTTCCATAAAATTTTACCAGATTTCAATTTTCCACTTTCAGGCCTTTTTTATCATGATAGGTATAGAAGAACAACTTCTCAGCTTGAGAAATAAGATCGTAACTCGTATACAATCCACTGTAATTTTCTTAATTTTTTTATTCATATAAGAATTCTTCTATGACATAACTAATAATAGGCATCGTTTAATAACTCTGTGACCTATATTTCTAGTGGAAAAAAAACTGAAGCCCGGGAAATCATTTTTCCTAATCAGGACGAAGATTTACATAGGAAATGATTAGCTTATTAATTTTACAGTTATCTCAGGAGAATTAACCCTTTCTCTGAGGAGGAATACGTAAGCGCGTTCTCCATCTACATTCGGAGTAGCGAACTTTAAATCGTAAATTCGGGATCTCTCCATTAACCTTCGCTGCTCTGTTCGTTTCCAATCAGTCTGCTTGGGAACGCCACTTTCACGTGCCCGCTATCGCTTTCAAGGACAACGGCAAAATTTCTTGCTTGCGTTAGCTTCCGTTTGGATATCAGCTGCCATTCATATCCATTCCCCATCTCCAGCGCTACTATTTAGTTCATCCCAGGAGCGGTCACTGGTTATACAAGTTGCCGCGTGAGGGCGGCTGCGTATACGAACCAGTCAAAACTGGAACGAAGTTTTCAAACTAAAAACTATTGAAAAATATTCATTTACTACGATAAATAGATCATTCATACGTGCATAAACACATGGCTGAATGACATTCATACGTAATTATGTGATAGATGGACGGAAAACTCGATAAAACGATAAAATCCGGATAAAATGGTAAAATCGCACGAAATTAATTCAAACGAAATTTCAATACAACACTTATCCATTAAGTTCCGTTAAAATGAAAGATTTTAGAACTTCGGTGAGAGGGATGATGAAACGATCATTAAATGGTTCGTCATTCTCGATTCGTAAGAAAAAATATCACCATATATATATCAACTAAACAAGTATTCCGAGTTTGGTTATTTATGTGTTATCACAAGGTCTCTAAAACAAAAGTTTTGCATCTCTTTGTTTGCGAATTGCGTGCGACAAAACAAGGAGGGATTTCCGAAAGAAGAAAGGAAGTGGAAAAAGCCATACTAGGAAGTTAGAAGGCAGACCGGCAGTCCACCTGCTCCCTGTTGTCACGCCACCTCAATCGAATCCAACTCCAAAACATGAGATCATCAACCGTTGGTAGACAGGAATAGACACGTTCGGTTAAACTTTTCCGCTAGATTCAAATCTTCCCGAATTTGAATTATAATCGTTAACAATACCGTTCACGCTCGACCAACCAATAAACAACAATCAAATTAATAACACAGTAATTTGGATGCATAATACGCATTTTTATAAATTATTAAGGATTGTTATGTATGCGGCATTCTCCGTAATTCGTATCGGAAAACCAACATACACGGACAATACATAACATAGCGACGTGACTGGGACTCGAATCCAGGTCTCCACCTTGCCGGGCAGGTATGCAAACAACTACTCCACTCGTCCATTCTGCCTCGTTAAGTGGAGGTATGGGTTAGGGGAACAACCAATATAAAAGGTCTGATAGGAACATTTTTCTCTAAAATCCAAATCCACTATACACACGCTTAATCTTGGCGTCTGTAACAAGTTTCAGAAGGGACAAAGCTCCCTTTTTGTATAAAGAAGTATTTATTTGCCAATGTACAGCTTTCGAAGAGATGGTCAACTAAAAGGTCATGCATATCAAAATACAGGAGTGCACGCGCTATCTTTATCTAGTTCTAATGGTCAGAAGTCAAATTCCGTTCGAAAGATAAAAAGTGAAAAAGTTAATCTTATGTTTTCAAGCAAGTGTTTTATTTATTTTCATTAACGATGATAATTGAAGTTGATAATGAAGATTTGAAAATTAAGAGCGTTTTTAAAATGTATGACATTATTTGTATAAAAGATTGCACGTTATTTTAGATTTTATTCCACCAACTATATTATTTTTACTAGTAAAAGTATTTCCGGGAAAAAAGTATTATTTCGAGCACTCTTTTAAATTATTTGGAAAAAATTTAATGTGAAAATTTTCGAATATCCTTCCACGAAGTTGATGCGTTGTTTATAAAGAATATGATAGAATTCATTGATCATCGTAGTTGATACTTGCAGCTCAAAACAAAGCTGGCCTCTTGGCAACTAACCTCTGCCACTACTGGGCTTGAAATCAAATTTCATGAGTCTTTAAAAAGAAGACGGACGCGCGTTACGTACATTGTTATTTTTAAAATACGTTAACGATGCGATGAAATGACAGTCATAAACGCAATTTGTGCCCATACTACGATGACTGTATACTTTATAGGTCTATTACAGGTGTATCTCTATCTAAAAAGATTGCGTTATGGGATTCATAGAATTTATCGAAATTAAACGTATGGCTTGAGGAGAATGAACTTGAATAAAATTCAAAGACAAATAAAATGATTTAATTTACTCGTAAAAATCAATTAGAACATATATTAGGAGATTCATGTGCATCGAATATTAAGTCAATCATTACTTCGGAGTTATATTAAACAATAATATTAGATCGGTTAATAACGTTGAATTAGTTGCTTGTAAGAATAACAAAAACTAATTTCGTCATTAAAAATTGATTCTTAAATGTATCTTTAATTCGACCAAAATTGCAACTTTAATGAATTAAATAATGAAATATCATGAATCATTCGACAAAGGGAAAACTGAAAAGTTTCCATACTTCACATGATCATTTGAACCTATAAAAATACGATCATATACTCGTTCAGAAAATACAATCGAAATCTAATGATATGATGTCTGTAAAATAACTGATTGTTGTACAATTTATACTTTTCCATAAATATATCGCGAAAAACTTCTTTTAACAATGAATTATTTTAATCGGTCTCGGATTTCATATCATAAAATAAATTAAAAATTTCTTTAAAAAATGAATCATTAAGTGTCAAAATCGATCAAACAAAATCGAACGAATCGCGTGAATCGATTAATCGAAAGAGTAAAAATCTATATGCATATTCGTAACAGTAAATAATAGAATTAATGTTTTTGTAGAGTAAGTGTATTCTAGATAGAATAACTGGATTAATTCCTTCTAACATGAGTCACCAAGTTGCTAAACAACGGCTGGTTTTAAGACCAGCGCGTTAGCGCCGCTAAAAATAGTATAATAATATAATTACAAATAATACTACACAACTTAGCAGCTACAAACTGGAAAGCTTCTTGTTTACAAAAATTGGCATCTTACTTTTCTGGATACTACTGGTTTGAAACCATTTGGAATACAAAGTAGAAGATCTAGTTATGTAAGCTCGGTAGCTATACACAGTCATCCCCACTTGGGGTCATTACTCCGATTTTCAACTGTGAATTTCTTGTAAACATACTCGTAACGGTACCGAATTGTGATATTCGATTTATTACTTTCAAGATATGAAATTAAAGTCATCCTTAGTCTGATGACAGACGAGAATAGACATCACATGATAATTAGAAAAGTAAGGCGGGAATTTGAATAAAATTACTCGAGTCTGATTCATGATAAATCTAAAAGTTTCCCTCAAAAGTTTGAGTTAGACTTTATAGAATCAAAAATAGATTCTGTACATGCAAAATGTCATGATATAGCAATCAGTGTCGAAGGAACAAAATAGTCGTTTCTGATGAAATTTTAATTACTATTCAGTCTAATTTTCTGATTTGTCTCTTTGGAGTGAATTTAAGGTATCTTTTAACATTTTATATCTATATAAAAATGTATGAGCCAATTTTTGATGAATTCTTGTGTTTCATAATCCATTATTATAAGAGCTGTTCATGGATTTATACTTGATAAACAATTAGATTAACCATATTATTTGCTTCTGAGAGTGTTTAAATGTATCTTTATCCGATAACATTTTTTTTAAATCGTACGAACTATTATTTTCATCGCCAAACAAAAGAATTCAATAGATCGACTATGATTACGTCAAAACGATTACCATGGCAGGCCGATTTGACTACCTATATTAAAAACCTAGAAACCTTAATAATGGATCACATGACAAGTGAAACTTTCACATTGTGCTTTTCTCACTAAATAAATTGTACAGTTTAAACGCAACTGTTGAGTGTATTTTACATTTTACAATTAAACGAAACATATCGCAATAAACGCATCGTAACACTCCATGCACGAAACAAAATGAAAAAGGATTTCGCAATGAAACTTAACACTAGAATTTCGTAAGGTAGGATGAAATATTGTGGAAAAAACATTTAATACCGCCGAGTGACTAACTTTATATGGTCATGGGCTCGGAAATTGCTTATGAGCTTTTTTCCTCGGAATCCTGCTTAACGATAATCGCTTCGGAAGACTTTTAAAGGACAATTTTAACCGATTACGTTTTGAAGTCTTTAAAAAATACTGCTAATTTAGCGATTAGATGCGAGGTTATATTTTTTATAGACATTTTATAGGTCTGTATTTTTAATGCTATTTACTGATCCTTATTTTTCTGATATAGCAGGTGTCGACATTTTATGGACTAACCCCGTGACATTCACTTGCAATTCGAGTGTCATATTACTTCGCGTCTTTAAGAGCTTGTGCTAATTTACGGAGTATTCTACCGAGTCTAAATGGGCGTGTTTATAAAACCTTACGATAAATACAGTTAGTACCTAATCTCTCGTATGAAACCAAATTAATACATCGACGTATTCCCAGGGAATAAACCACTAAAGAGTCTTCAACAATACGTTGCTACGGCAGAAACCTCCCTCTACACAGAAACATCCCCTTAACATCGATTTCCGCAGAACTCTGTTTGTTGCTATCGCGACAACCGGATGACGCATGCTTTATTGATATCTCGCATTCCGAACACGGAACGTTTCGCAAATCGCATAACTACGCGTTCTGAACTCTTTCTTCACGATCTTCGCGCGTTCAATAATTTTACGACCGAGAAATCGTCGCCTGTGACTCATTTCGTAAACGCGGAACGCTAACGCACTTCAGAATAGCTGAATCGTCCCCTGATGCAGGTTTCTTTTCGAAGACTCTCAAATGACGCGAAAAATCGCTCTCCCATTGGACGGATGATTGATTGGTCTTGCGGATCGAGAACTGAAACACACGAGCCGCGAATTATAGTGCTTCCAGTTCCACTTTATATATATCCTGCGAAGCGGATTGGACATCGTGAGCAAAACAAACGACGAAAGAAAATTAACCGGAAACGATCCGAAACCTTTTTTTTTAAAACATAGAATTCGAACCCAACCCAACAGAAGAATAAAGAACAGTTATGGGTAACATCAATTGCTTTCAGAACGGGACCATTGCAGCCTCGCATTTCATTTCGGAATAAAAGCTCAATTGCTCTCACAGTTATTATGGACGTAACTGTTGATAATGAAATGAAAGGTAACAGTAATTAACGAATTCAACACGATGCCCCTAGTTTTTTGAACCAAAGACTTATTATAAGAAATATATAATATATTTTACGTTATATACTTTTTATGTAATTAGAAATATCGATTTTTTCTTCGACAGTAATACTCGGAAAGGGAAATCAACTGAATTCTAAACTAATATGACAAACTGATTAGAATAGTCACCCCGCTTGCGTCTAATCGATTCGGAATCTTGCACCATTTAGCATAACAACATCGAATCGTCACAATAAATAACGAAAACAAAAAAACGTCACACGCCATGGGGTGGGGCTCGTACGCCACTAATGCATATGTACATAAATTCTACCATAACAACGTATGATCCAAAAAATACGCCTGGATTTTCGCAAGAGGAAAAGCCAATATCGCAACAATAATTTATACGTACGTTTGGATCAGATCGTAATGCACACCAGCTGCACCAGTACGTACGCACCCAAAACAAATGCGTACGAAAATACGCAATGAGGAGGTTCTTAGACGTCATACAAAATCCGATAAAAATAAGTGCCATCCCCGAAACGTTGCGAAACATTAAATTTGTATAATCGGAAACAGTAACTCTCAAACCTGCGTTTTCCGCGGATGGCCTTTAAGATGCCGGAAGTGAGAGTACAAAAATAGAAGAGGAACGGTGTAAATAAAGTTGGAAGCGCGAGCGGCAGACGATGGAGAGGGAATCTGACGACTTTGAAGAACAATAATTGTGAAAAAAAGACGGATGTGACACACCGTTGGTCTGGCGGGTGAAGGACTCTGATTCATGTCCGATCCGCATCAAAATACGCTACTCACTTATCAACCGCTATCCATAATATTTACTCGCTTTGTATCTACTATATGTATACTACGAAATATTCATTTATTAAAGTAATTAGCAACGCGAGTTTTGGTAAACATTCTGTGTGTAACATGCACTTTAATTGAAAATGTTATTTCTTAGGATACTGGTCATTAAGTTTACAGTTAGAACATACAAATTTGATTTAAATTCGTTTAACATTAAATACGCTAACAGGCGAATAGGTGACATATATTCTTTTACGTGTTAAAAATATAATTCCTAATTAATACATTGATTGATATAAATTTGAGAAACGCTTGAAATCCTTTTCGAACTTACGTAAACAGCTGATTAAATACGTCGAAAATATGGACCAAAATGGGAAAAGATAATATAATTTGGTATATAAGTTATGAAAAATTTACTTACGAATTACATCAATTTATATAAATTTGGGAAATGCCTAAACTCACTTATTAACCGAACTTACGTAAACAACAAATTGACTAATTCACCGTACTATTTACTCAGAGAAAAATAAAGGGAATTGAAGGATAGACTGAACAGGGAGCTCAGAAAGATTGTCTCTCGATATTATTTGACTTCGACGAAAATATCGATGATGGCATAAATCGCACTTCGATAATGGTATCGAAGTGCGATTCGATTATCACGTTTCTGAAACCCTCGTGCGATGGGGTGAATCCAGTCCGGGATTGCAAGGATGTGAACCGCGAGGAAGAAAACAGCACAGAAATAACTTCTTCCGAGAGTTTCGCTCGATATCATAAGCTCCGCGCTTAAGGAAGGCAACGTAAACAACCGCTAGCAAAAGAGTTGCTTCAAAAGGGACACGGAAATGCCTAACGAACATAAAATACGAAATGGTCAAAGGTTATCGTCCGGCGATAATTATATTAGGGTGCCGTAAAGAGACAAAGAGCGTTTTTATATCACGCACAGAGGAGTATCTTTAAAACTGTCCCAGATTCTTCCAAGGTTTCGAAATTTATTATCTCGTATTGTTTATCTAGTGAAATAAAAATTGATCCTACGAGAAATTCGAACGCGTTTTATTTACAGTTTCGAAGGATAATAATTTTGTTGCTACGACAACAAGTTTTAAACTAGTATATAACGATAGAATAACATTTTCCGTTTCAACCCTTTTTCATATATTACAATCATCCTGTTGTCATGAGACGTACATTGGGTTTCAACGTTTATCAAGAGGCAATTTCGACAAATATCTGCGATAGAAGTGTTTTTTATATAAACAAAGAGCTTCCAAATAGAAGAGTCAAATATTTCGCAGTTTAAACAATTCTATACAGATTTCTATCACTGCCAATGTTCTTGAATGATCCTCCGTATAATCTGTTTATAAGTACATCACGTATTCTTAGAATAAACAAGGAAATAAGAATTGGTCCTTCATACGTGAACGACTCTGACGATTCGTAGAAATGCATTCCTCATCAAATTTCCTCCCATTGAACAAGGTTACGTACTTTGCCCGGTACAATCCGGAAATCAAAAACCATGCCGCGGAATTCCACTCCGTAAACTGTTAAGGACCTGGGTTCGAAACCCATTAATGTGACAATTTTCATTTTATTTTAACCACGTACTTGATGTTAAACTTGGACTCCTAAATGACCTAATAAAAATACCATTTAAGAATTGATAACGTACTAACTACTTTCAATTTTGAAGCACTGCATGACCAGGAAGGCTATACCAACTGCAATAATTTGAAATAGGTTGAAGCATAACGAGTGATACTCATTTTTCTAATGAAATTTTGGGAATATAAATGAGACGCTTAAGATACGAAACATTTAACTCCATAGACTTCTATCAGACGCGTAAGTACGTAAATTTACACTATTCTTTACACAGCATTAATGGAGGACATTCATTTTGCCGCACATTTCTCTTAACGAACGGACGACATTTTTCATTTGAACACTCGCTGAGAACAAACTACACTTATAAACTCTATCGAAAGGAAAATATAACCATCGATAATCAAACTTCATTCCGTAGATGCATGCCTGAATTTAAATTGACTAACAAATACTCCCATTCATTGATAAAATCCCGCACCGTGGGTGTATCAACAAAACCGTTCCAGTGCCATGACGACACGATGTTTATATAAGCAACGAATCAAGTCCATACTGGACGAGAACGTCAAAATCTTTTTTGGGCGAACATTCGTATCCTTCGGTAGGTCCTTCCTTCCAAGTTGGCACGAAAAATGAAATATTTTCCAAAAAGGAATACATGTGCGATGGGTGTGGTCGAGGAACGATATTTTGTTCCGTAGAAAAAAGAACGTAGAAAACAAGACTTACGTAAAGATTGTAAACAAATACATCGTGAGGGAGTAATTGGAATTAAAGCTACGGATCGATGCATCCTTCGTAAACAGATTACATCCAACGGACAGCTCGTGATGAACGCGTGATGCTAAAATAGTCTACGCGGTCCATTTGCTTCGAGGTCGGACACAAGGCCGACCAAAAATTTTTAAACACGCTTAATTAAAAAAGAAACACCTACGCGACTATAATTTTACTACGTCATTATATACAATTTTAAGTTGTTCCCTCGTCATGTACGTACCTTAAGTAGAATAACGTACTGTAAAAGTGAAAGGAATACAGCGATAATGAGTAACGATTTAGAATTTTGAGTGCATCTTTACGTATTGATTGATGACACAATATTAGAGCCTACTTGGCTTATAGTAGAGTTTGAATCATTTGTATATTTACCTTTATTTGTATACTCTGTTCATCTTTTTATTATACGTTTCACTACTGTCCAAGAGAAGTTTACCGAGGTGTTTCTTTCCCTAATAAATCAAATACAAGCCAGACTTTTGTTGTGCCTTTAGGCATATGTACCCGTAACCAAGGCAGTAAACACTGCTACAAAATAACAAACCTACTCGTAGCGACGATGATAATAATAATAATAATAATATTGTCCACAAAATAGATGGTAGAAAACAAACAATCAACAAGAATTGTACAAGAGAATTGATTTATATTATTTTAATAAATAATAATTGCATTATTAAAGAATTAAACGGCTCGAAGTAGAAATATTATCTTATCTAGAGTTACGTACTCGATGATTATGACGAGGTATTCAAGGATCAAGGATTAACTACTTCAATCAGAGAAATTTATGTTTAATTTTGACTATTCTCAGATCATTACTAAACATTAGAAGCTTACCTAGACACGTTGCTATAAAAGCGTAGAAGGTTGATATAATAAATTAAAACTAGATGCAATTGTTATGGACCAATTAACTAAATATCAATCAACCCACTCGACAAACATCAACAATTAATCCAATTCGAATAAATATAAAGTAGAATGACAACAATGCTCCACGTGAATGGAACAATGAGTAACAATAATAAGATCCTTTTTTTACTTCCGCAGCTGATCTTCCAGAAGCTCCGACATCAATTGATGTCTAAAATAGCCTGTGCGTCTTTTATTTGGAAGGAGGCCTAAAAATTACGCGCGAAGTTCTGTGGGTTGCGTTTGAGATGATCCGGATTAAAAATCGCAAAGCTCTTTCTCAGGGTTGTAATCCTAAAAGCACTAAAACATTTACGTGAGATGAAAACAGAATCAATTTTCATAAAATTTTGAAAGAAAAAAAAAACAAATATTTAAACCAGCACACTGATTTCCACAATTAAAGGAGATTGAGGATAAAATTGTTAAATTCGAAGAGATAGAATTTCTGGACCAAAAAAAGAAGGTATACATTCTCTACCATACACCTTACTCCATTATTATTACACTAAATATTATTGACTGCACAGCAGTAAATACTAGGACTCGAACCCAGGTCCCCCACTTACGTAACAGACCATCCCAGAATGTGAGGGCTTGGGTTCGAGTCCCAGTCATATCACTAAACCACATTCCTGTTAAAAATTAGTCTTTTCTAGATTTCCATGAATTATGTACTGATGTTATAAAGAAAAATACGAAAGAAACATTAAGACAGACGAACAAGGGGGAAACTGTAACATCGGGAAGGTAACGAATTACCGGATGGAAAGAAAACGAAAAATATTTCAAAATGCAACTAGAATGAATTATTTCTGAAATAAATATTCTACAAACATAAGTACGATATGCAAAAACTGGACGGTAGAGCGCATAAATATCTTTTTACGTGATATTTCGAACAAAAAAGTCCTTCTTCGCACAAAGCGATACTTTTGAAGATAAAAGCGAGATTATCATCAACAAGCAGAACGCTTTCTTGTAACAAGAGATATTTGTTGAAAGTTCAAAGGCCTTTTCCCTTCAACGTTTTCATGAAAGGTTTTTTTCCACTACAACACGGATGCATCATTTTACAAACTTATCACACAAACGTAAGGTATTCGCGAGTAGCTAGAAGCATTTTAATCTTTAATTACGAACTCTTGGATTGCCGCATCATTCCTCATATCATTACATATGCTTCCAGGTGTTCCCTGTCTGAAGTCATTGTCATGTCATGAAGGAATCTTTATCTTCTTTTTTTATCAGACTTTTTCCCCCTTCCTACACAACTTCTGCTACCCCGATGCAACTGCCAATTAGAGAACTCGTCTTGGACTCTTTCATCAAAGACGACAGGCTCGGATCAGCTTCAAAATCTTTTTTTGACGTTAGAGTTGGTTCCTCGCCGACTCGGAACACACAAACCTTTACTTTATTTAAAACGGTAGACTTCTGCAACATAACACCAAGAACTCACTTCACTTACGTTAGAAATATGAACTATTACGAATAAAGGTCGTAAGTATAGGTTAACTCTGTGATGACTATGGATTGGGGAATTTATTTATATAAATAAACACATTTATACATTAAGCTCAAATATTATATAATATACAATATAATATAATAGATGATATAATACATAATAGTTGAGTTTACTCTTTCTTCACGAAAGGATACATTGTTGACACTCAATACGTACAACAATTAAGAGTCCAAGTTTTAAATGAAATTAAATAATACGTGTAAGAGCTAAATTGTCTAACATTGTTTCTACCGCATAAGAACAATGACCTTCTCGTCCAGAGCGAAAATTACCATCTTTAAGGGCATGAAAACCAGTTTCCACAAATGGAGATGATTTCATTTCCACCAGGACTTAATTAAGCCTCTCTCTTAGGAAAAGAAACTGTCATAAGAGTCGAAAAGAAGAACAAATGCCACGGACGAAGTATAGAAAGTCCGAGATGGTTAAAAAAAAAATCGGAGAAAACTAGTTTCTTGAGTCGATCGCGAAACAGCCTATAATTGAGAACAATTCGCAATCGATTGAAAAAAGAAGAAAAATAAACAAAAACTAGTTTTCCTTTTTAAAATGATGAAAAGCTTTCGGTCGGTCGAAAGGTTCGTAAAACCTTCCGAGAAATCCAGTTCTCGAACGATAGCTTATCTATTCTATTGTGAAAACATGCAATCATAATCAAATTCATCGATTATAATTTTTTCGTGGAGATATATCGTGGTTATTTTATTAATCTTCTTAAATTTGATTGATGTTTCTGTCCTTGAAATCCTATTCTACGAGTACAACACTAAGGTTTGCAGCATTTTAAACCATGAAAATTACAAATATAAATATGCACTGCACTCATACATACATTTAATTCACAATAATATACAATACGTTATATTACGATACAAACGCCTCTAATTTAATTCCAAAAACACTTAACTAAAGACATCAATTGAGTGTCAATAAACCAACTCTGGTTTTGAAATACGACACGCGAGGTTTCTGTTCGAGAAATGGACCTATATCACTCTCGACAGCGGTTAGACAAGACGGTTGAGTAACTCGAGTCGATATATAGAAACAATCGGAACAAAACTTCATTGTTACAGAAACAGGTATCCATCTTAAACGGTTACCGTATACGCTCTAGCATAAGATATTCGAATTGCATAGCTATGTCTTACAAAACGTACGGTGAAGGTTGAAATTTCTCGGAATCATTGCCTTTGAATAAAATCGGTTAAAATTGACGTACGTTTTCTTGAGTTAACAACTGCATAAATACGTATATAAACTTAAATTTCAGGAAAATGATAAAATCCTTTGATAAAATCTAATCAAAGAATTCACTCCGCGTTGAAGCTTATATTGCTTCAATCCCGTCAAATAATATTATGCAAGTCGATTAAGAAAATAGGAAAAACATTTTATAGAAAAAGCTAAACCGTAAATTCCGTTATGTACCTACCAGAGATTCGTCACGTAAACATAAGGAAGCTCAATGAGCGATGTTTCCCAATAGATCTGAGTTTACGGAAATGTTTACTTCGCATTTATCGATTTAAAATACTCGAGGAAGTAGAGCAAATCAAATGCTTACGAGTAATAAAAAAAAATTTCAGATAAGATAAGCCATAGTATTAAAAAAATTTTTGATGATAATAATTCGTGTAAATTTTATTCGTCCTTGCTGACTGGTATATGAGTAGATATGATATCTATACAATCAGAAAAGGAAAACATACTATAAAATATAATTATATATATTTTATATGACAGCAAAAATTAAATATATAATAAAAATAAATAAATAATAAAAGTTATGAACTAATTTTTTTTACTTGTACGCATAATGAGATATAGGTTACCGATTCATTTTACACTCGTATTTATCATACTTATATTTAGTACTAAAAAATAAACAAAACAGTAAAAACCGAGGGTAAAAATTTAAAGATTAACTCTGAATTCATCAAATCATAAAAAAATTAATGGTTTATTTCAATTTGCGTACATCTACTTGTCTATCTTCTTTACCCATAATATTCTAATAAAATGATGTTATTTATCGTTGTTGAACGTTTTTCATATTGTTGAATTCAACATTACATTGTCGGCATGACTTCACATTAAAGAGGGCAGTTTTAGGAAGAAGTTCTACTATTAGTATTTAAATTAGGAATTTTTTAATTCGAATAAGAGACGATAAAATGACGAAAATCGGCAAAATCGCTAATATTGAAGGAATGTATTTTTAATCCGGTTGATTTATCATCCTCACGTAAAAGCTTTTTATTTATTTATCTAACGTAGTACGGAGCTGGATAAGAATCCATTCCATCGGTGAAAACTCAAACGATACTCGACGAAGGTCAAACTCTAATTATAAGACGGATAAACTTTGTTATGAGTACAAGATTCTGAACTGGATAAGATATAAATCACAACTCAATTTTAGCGGAGGTCGAATAATAACGAACCAGTACACGGCCTATGTTGACCGGATATCCAAGCTAATTATCATCAAGTTTATCTATCACGAAGAGTTCATTTCCGGAAGCGAATCTCTCGTACAACTGTTCTCGTACTTATCTTATGGTGACACATTCAGAGTCGAATTAACCGAGATAGCTATTATCTTTCCCTAAATACTCCATTAGCCATAAGGTTCACACACCGCAAATACAAACACCGATAAGTTAGCCGCAAAAGAAAACTCCGTAAGAAAGGAAACTTGGGAGAGGATATAGTGAATGAGCAAGCGTAAGGGGAGGAAATGATAATTCTACAGATTTCTTACGTGTTGCCTCATGACGTCATGGTTCAAGCAATCGATTCGATCAGAAAATTAATAATTCGATTTAATTCGAATACATAAATAATAAAAAGCATAGAAAATTATTTCCGTGTACATTTCTATAGATACACTTAGCAACCTAAACCTTGTTTATATTATTAATTGAAGTAGAAAATAAAAGATATGGGAAAATATTTATAATAAAAAGCGCTGAAGGAAAGCTATGATCGATACTTTGAGGCCGAGGGGATAAAAACTGTTTCGGTACCAACCCCAGGGTTGAAGATATAAATCCAGCTAGTTTAGACGCTTAAAGTGATTGATTTTCCTGTACGTTTATCAGTATGGATTCCATTCACAATTCCATGTTTACAATAGTAATTTCAATATTAAAGACTAACGAACCAATGAGATCACGAACCAGTGAATTTAACATTGGCGCCCTCTCTCTGATTGGTCATTTGAATGTTCACCTGAGAATATTTAGACTTAGGGAAACTTTCTTTGAACTTGTTCATACGAGGCAGTAGAGACGTTGGAAATCTACTGCTTTGTGGGCTAAGATAATTCCTTTTTAATGTCTTCTTGATTATGTTAATTATTATGATTGATGAAGGCTGCAGGAAAACGCTTATTATCAAGGCAGCTGAAAAGTTTCCTTTACCTGAATCCTACGGAATTTTCATCAGTCACACAAAATCAAACATCCAACCGTTTCAAACTAACTTAAACCATTTACAATATTTAAAATATTAACATTTCCCAAGCATATTCATTTTGGAATAAATAATGATAGTTTTACTGATCCTCGTCAGATGGCAGGTTCGATCCGACCGCACGGCTCTTTTTTATTCCTTCTTACTTCCAAAGGAGAGAGTACGACTTCCTACTAGTGAAACTTGGAGAATATAATTTGAAGCGTTGCAAGAAAGAGCCCATGATTAATTCAGAGATCAGTATTGACGATATACTTTCGATATTTCTCCAGCTGATAGTATTCTTATTATCAAGAAATGAAAATTATGGCAGCTGTTGATATGTCGGCTAGCAGCTGTGCCTCAAGGATTTAATTTTTTCAAACGTAAATAAGGGCGAGTTTACGTGCAAGATATTGATTCGGTATTAGTAAACCAAATACGCATATTTATTTACTCTGAAGGAAACGATACGAAGGTTGAAAAAATCATTCAAGGTAATATTTTATGCGTAAAAACTAAAAACCGATTATTAAGGATAAAACTTTAATTTGAGGTAATCTTATTCGAGGTTAGGGTATGGGATTAATGGCGGAATTTTCAAACTGTTTTCGAAAACACTTTTCGTTGCCAAGAACGCTTTGTTCGCTTTGAGAAATCCGAGTTATGTTAGTTTTACGGAATCAGAGTAATTTATAACAATACATGAACTAATCCTTCAATAAAATGATGGTGATAATAAAAAATGATTTTTCCGAATGGTTTCTGAATATGAAAAAACCCTCTGAAGGCGTATAATATAAATCTTGAATTCCCATTTATATCCCGCATAACCTCTATTTAAATCTATTAGAGTAACTACATTAGTTTTTCCTTTTCACAAATTATGTCTCAAGATTATTTGAGTGAACTAAACTTGAGTTTAAAGATGCGAGCTTTATTATGCTGATTAGTATTTTATAAAAAAAGGCATGCAGAAATTAAAAAAAAATATTTACAACAATTATAAAATCCCACCATGATTAATTGATCGCTTCCCAATAACTTTCTGCAAATTGTAGCCAAATTAGATTCATTTGAAAAGATAGCATAATATTCTAATATCATAATCATCAATTAGATATGACAAAAGAGAATATTTATTGCATTAGAGGATCCCCTCAAAGAATAGTGCACGCAAAATAGGTAAATAGTGATTCTGCAAATTACAGTGACTTCCCGGATAGCTACCAGATAAACATGCATGTAGGCCTCATCATCACGGAAACAAATTTTCAAATGTACAGACAATTCAGCATTGTTAGAATTTTTCATCAATGAAACTAATAACCGGTGCCTGGGTTCAAACCTCGTTATTATTTTTGTCCAGATATTCAGAGGGTCTTCGGAAAATTTACGAGCACAAACAGCTCAAGTGCAGCAGGCGATTCAGCAGCCGCACCGTTTTCATGGTCCCGGGCCCAATTCACTTTCGATTTTCTCCGCTAGCAGCTGACGAAGGACACAAGCAACCTTTGCTTTCCCTAGGTCCTGCTATTGCGATACTCTGGACGCATCGCAGACAATTTAACCACAAACAGAAAGAAGGCGATGGAAGATACAAAAGTAACGACTTTAAAGTTGAAGGTTAAGGTTAAAGGAGAAAGTTCATAACGCACAATAGTATACAAATTGAGTCTGAAGGGTGTGCAACCTTCGAATTAACTTTTTCTGAACTTCGAAAACGTTTTGAATTTTTCGACATCTCACATACATAATCTGAAGATAAACAAAGAAGTAGGAGGGATAAATAAGGATCTCGGCGAACATGGAAAAATGTATCTGGGGATACGGCGATCACAGAACATCAGCTCTAGACGAAAAAGCCTTTCTTTTCTTTCATTCGAAACGAAAATCAGACCTTTCTCTTGAAGATTCGACGCGAGTAGTTCAAGGGCAGGCAAGCGAAGGTGTGTCTCACGCAACCCTAGAGTGATCAGGAAATGAATATACCCGAAATTTGGATAACACTTTCTGATGGGTTATGCTAACGAACAGAGCGACCTAAAACAGACAGAAAGGCGATAATTAAAAGCTAACGGTAACAGCCATTTCAGTCGTAGAGTAAATAAATAATCTGCCAGGGTCTGTGCTTCAACAAAAAGTATCTGATTAAGTTTTCTTAAATGCTTAAAAATCAACGAACTGTCCATTGATGTCCATTTTACCACACAAAGCTGGATGACAAATTTAATCCACAAAAATTGAGAGTAATCACAGATGATCAGAATTGCGATGATTTACCCAATAAGAATTGCTCATCGATAAAGATGACACAACAACTAATTAAGCACAATTTTTCGATTCAAAATAATCTCTTCAAATTCACTAACTACAGCACATAAATGTTTCACTTTTACAAAAACGAAATTGTAAGTGGTGATACACAGAATCAGATATCTGAAGTAATTTTCTCGAAAATCTAATTTTTTGTTATATATTTGACAGCAGATATTAGAGGAAACCAAAAACGATCGACAGAGTTGACTATTTACCGATGATCATCATTAATCGCACGATAGGGGTTCTGTATAAGTATAATGGAGATCAGTAAACATCACCAGTTCCCTTTGTTTTGGAAGACCAGCTGATTATCAAAGCTTACCTTTCAACGTAGTGTGGAGTAGAATGCACAAAATCTCCGTTTTGAATACACTGCTTGCAATAAAACGTCCTTCGAGAACTATTGCACATAGGACACTTCAAAAAATTTGCACTAAATCGCGATGCAGATTCATCAATAGAAGATGTTAAGTGAAAATCCGTAGGAGCAGCACTACTACCATCCGAACTGGTGGTCGCCATACTCCAGAACAGTACGTCATGTACAATCTTGTGCAAGTCCTATCCCAATATCATTGGGAGGTTGGACTCGTATACTTCGTACGTTAGCCGGGAGAGAGTGCTGTGGGCGGTCTCCTAGTGCTCCCAGTACATAACGTACATATCCCTGCTTGCCTTGGCGACAATGTTTAAGATATAAATATTTAATATTCACAAAGGAAATATGTTTTTAAAGACATTTGATTCGCAATTTAACTGCAATAAAGATTTTAGTCTTATAGCCATCGACTAGCAAAGTTGAAATAATGATGTATCTCTAAAGAACCGAACAACTCGTAATTTTCTAATCCCTCAGAAATTTTTATGTTTTTCGTATTTTATAATGGCATCCTTCTACAAATTTAAGATTGGAGGAACAAATATAATCATGGAGATATTACAAAGTATTCGTACCTGTAAGAATCTAAGGTCAGAAAAATCAAGGTTTAACAGAGTAAATTAAATATAATAATATTGATTATAACAAAGAATTTTTAAACTGAGGAGTCAGGTATCCGCGGAAATGAAATTAAACTTAAGATAAATGAGGGATTAAATATATTGAATCTTTAATTTGATGCTGATCTATTGAAGGAGTGTATTAATAAAAAGCAGTTTAAATTTTAGAATGAAATAAATACGGTGTACTCTATGTATTATTATATAATTTTTAGTGATGCAATTGTAATTTTTGATAATGACTCATTAAATTCCTTGATTTGGGGAATTTAAATGAGGACGATTGCCATTATGAATACTTAACCGCCAGGTTGAGCCAGTATTGAATGTTATCGCTTGCAGTTTCAGATTCCTTGGAAAACAAAAATGTTTACTCCTTTCGCTGCCAATTTCATATTTCAACTAAACCATGTTTTGTTAAGAATACATACACCTTCATTATTTGGAAAGATAATGCTCAGCATTATGCCGCGTCTTCTTTGATTAATTACTTCAAATATAAGCTTACACCCTCTGAATTATATTTACTCAAAATTACATCATTCGACCGATATTGTGCCATAACCAAACGTAGTGTCATAATTCGAACTACTTCCCCGCTGTGAACCGCCAACTCATTGAAGTTTTAATAATACTGCCGTCACGAAATCGCGGATAGTATTCAATAGTTATAGAAATTACCGATGACCCCTGAATGGTAATGTAATGGTCAATTATACTAGCATTGATAAATCTAAATAGAAAGAAAATTTATTTCCTTCAAAATATTACATATATAATTCAATCATAACTCAAACGCTTGGCCCTCTTTCTTTTTGAAAATTATTATTAATTAGTTTTTATTTTTCATTAACACAGTGAATAAATTAAGTGTTAACTTAATAAGTTTCAATAGTTCTTTGTGAAAATGTTTCGATTATTATTGTAAAAATTATGTTGTGATGACCCGAAAATAGTGAAAATCAATTTGAAAACTCATAGGCTTAATAAACTATTCATTTTATGAAAAATGAGTCATCTGGATTTTCATCAATGTGATTGCTATCTCGGTCACCGCATGTTATCAGGATGGTAATTGGCACAGGCAGAGGTCGAAATGGAGTTTATGGCTAGGAAATCTTGCAGAGTTACTTAAAACTTCTAAGTTTAACTACTGCAAGTACAATGACGGTAAAAGTTAAATATAAAAAGTAGTTAGGTTACATGTTTTCATTCAAGAATTGCATAATCATGTCTATCATTGAGGAAAAAGTCACTGAAGTCTGGAATGCAGTCCCACAATTAATCTTCTTTCTATCACTGCACATACAATACACTATATGTCTAAATAACTGATAGTTGGCTTTTCCAACTCCATTTATCCAAAAATATTTATGACACCAGCTAAATCTCATATAATATCCACTTCTTTGGGCATTTGGAAAATACCCAATCTTTAACCAGAAAATAATTTAGATTAGAAACAGTTAAAATATTTATTTTATCAAATATTTAATCAATCACAACAGCTATAGTTTTGCTCTCATGCAAATTAAGTTTTCACTCAAACAGCAGATTATACAAAGTCACAAAGTGTTTTTGTGGCCATTGGAAAACTTTCCTTGCACTGTATACATATTTGTGGAGCTGACTGCATTTTCAACAGATGTCATTAGCATGCACAGCACAATATGTGTTGTATAGATCCATATCATGTGTGAACTTAACAGAAACTTAGGTCTGCATCTTCCTTTTTCACTTCAGTCTCACAAATCTGCCATATGCTCAAGCACTGAAAAATCAACCAAAATAATGTAACCAAGGATACATTATGCTTACTTCACACACTGATTTTCCAGACTAATTCTTTCTGATGTAATTAGTTTTCATAGGATTATATATAGGCAGAAAATAATCTGGGTGTAAAAAAGGTAAATAGGAAAAGTGAACCCTCAAACTTATGCTAGTTTCGCTTCAACTACAAAAAGATTTAAATAAATAATACGACATATAAACACACATATACTTGTTAGCATATTGCTGACCCCTATACATGCTGCTGAAAACAAGGAAAGAGCAGTCACAAGCTTACGAAATCCTGTGAGATTTTTCATCTTTAACTGCACTTAAATATCCTAAGATATGTCTAAAAATTTCCATCTTAATTTATAGGCAATTATTACACAATAATTACCTATGAAAGATAAGCCACACATGATACAGGATCTAATCAAGCGATTACTCAATCCTAACAGCTTGGTTCTTTCAATCCACAGAAAGACTTGTCTTAGAATCCATTTCAGCATGATTCCACGAAGGAGACCAATGAAATTTTCTCTGGGTATTTTTTGGCTCCTCTTCTCACTGAATCAAGATATGAATGTAAAGGGATAATAATGGATATCTTGACAACTCAATTTCAGAATGATAATTAATCATCTCCTCCTAACTTTCACAATTCAAATCACAATCTTGCTTCATCAAACGATGAACTACATTCTCACTTGTGGTATAACCTTCATGAGTCATGGGTAACCAACAAAACAGGTTTGGAAACATACTTCACATCTTATGCCATACCCTTTCATCTCCAAGGGATAGATTCCAAATACACTTTCAACAAGCTACCTTTTGCATTCTCACTTATTCTCACACAAAGCACAATCATACAGAAGCAAAAAAAGATAAAAATGCAGATAGAGGAATCCCTTAACAGCAGAACAGGAGGTTGTTAACTTTTCTTCTCAGGACATACTTCGTATCCAATTCCATGATCACACTGAGAAATCTTTCTGTTAAGAGTCAGTCGAGATTAAAATTGACATGCATTCCAGTGAGATTCCTGAAATGAAATCTACTGAAATTGAATTTATTTCACTCGCACACTTTCGAAACAATTTTTTCCATCTCGGCATCCACCTCTTCTGGTGTTTGAGGATTTGGTACAGAGGTCTGTGGAGCACCAGAAGGAGCACTTTCTGCAGGTGAGAGTGCAGAGATAGAACTTGGGGAAGACAACTCAAGGGGTGAATCTGCAAGGTCTTCGAGTCCAGGAGGCGGCTTAAGCTTGGCTAATTCCTCCTTCAGCAGGCGGAAGTTACGCTGAAAAGAAGATACATTTGAATGATGGAGAAACACCCGTAACTCTTAATCATTTCTAAATCATATTGTATCTCCTATAGCTGATTCTCATAAAAACATGCTAATATTTGGAATTTGTTTTGACTGGAGTATTTTGGCTTTTATAAGTAAGGAAATGTAACTAGGATATTGCAGAAAAAGAATTGGAGACATAAAAGTAATCATCCAAAAGTGATAGAGAATAGGCTCTTCACTGATTCTGCATTTAATTAAAGATTATATTCAGCAATTATTGAATGAAATAGCAAAATTGCTGTGCTATAGGGGACCTGAGTTTGAGTCCCAGTCATGTCCCTATTTTTCACTTCTATTTAACCATGCTGCATTATTTTTAATGGATGAATTAAAATAAATACAGCACTTAAAATTAGGCAAGAATATATCAGGTAATAGATTTGATAGCTATGGTAAATACTAGAGATTCTCTGATAATACTTGAAAAATTAGGAATGTATGAATTAGAAATAATCTAAAAATTTTTGAGTAACGCTCTTCATATAAATATAGTGGGTACTCTATTCTAATTTGTTCTTAGAAGACTTTTATCAAATGTGTTTGTCTGGTACTAACCTTAAGCGCAACAGTGTGTAGGGAAATGGCTCGCCCAGTTCGTCCATCACTGGACAATTTTTCCATTTCTGACAACCATCCTTCTACTTGTCGTATCACTTCATGACGCTTGAACCAGAAATGTGTGTGGATTACCTAGAATATTCAGACAAATATAAAATTACAAGAAAAATTTACAATAATGAACAAAGAACCATAAAACCAAAAACCTTACTACTGGTTTTAAGATTTCCAAAACAACAAATCAACATTTTTCAATCATTAATCAAGTAAATGGAAGAAGAAATAAATAGAAAGTTGGTGGACCAACTATTCAGATAATAAAATTGAACATTTCTAGAATATCAGACTCAGAAAATATTTTTAGCAAATTGGTGGATTTCTGTAACTAACCATTTAAATTTCAGAATTGATTCTGTTAAGTTACTCAATTTTGGTTTACTCAATCTTATTTACAGATAAACTAATCCAATTAAAAACAATAAACACTCAGTAAAACCTGTATTAGAATAAAAATTCACTCTCTGATATTCCAAATTATAAATCAATTACATTTACGAATGTAATTCCCTCATAAAGTTGATGATATTTTAGATTGAACTAGTAGTTTATAGTGTAACAATCATTATAAACTCTGGTAATTGTTGAATAAAAGAGCGATAATAATTGAATTTATTGATAACATCTTTATGTTATCTTCTATACTTTCAGAGTTTGCAAGGATTATGGTCAAACATACTTCCTTAAAACATGGGCATGGATTCCGTATCTGTTCTAGCATTGCCCATTTCACTGTGGCTTGAGAGATGTTGGCATTGTACTCTCTGGAACTCTGATTCCCTGAAGGGGATCCTCTTGAACGTTCATAGCCAGGCTCATTAAAATATGGCTCAGGTACAAAGATCAGGGACTGGATGGACACCAACACCTGAAATTTAGCAACATAATTTATTATGCATAGGTATTGGTTTGGAAAGAAACCCTTAGCAAATAAATAAGCAGAAGGAAAATGGCATGATACATATTCATAATGATGGATAATTCTCTTAAAGAAAAGAAATAATCTATTTCTATATAAATCCTGCAATTATTTTCATTCTACATTATTTGTGATGAATTATGAAAAAAAGTATTCATTCAAAACCCTATCAGTCAGCTTAAGTTTAAAGTAACACACTAATTCAGGAGCTATATTAAAACTGTATATTAATATGGATTAAAAGCTTGACTAATATGGGAGCCTAACAATTTTGCCTGATATGGTTGAGAAAACTAATGAGGAAAAATTCTGAGTTAAACATGAAAAAAGAGAATGTTATCATTATTGATTTCAAACTAAAGTTAAAGAATTTTTATAAGATCTTAATGGGAGGGGAAGAGGAATAAATAGACACAATGGAGGGTAAAAGACTTGAAAAAAGTTTTCATACAATTCATACAATCATATTCTTTAGACAAGATTCTTTTCTGTTCATCAATTAAGGTTCTCAGAACAACTGACATTTATAATGACCAAAACAGGCAAAAATCCTATGATAGTATATTGATTTCTTGAACTTAAGACACTCGACACTTAATTGTAGTTTGTAGGAAAGAAATAATCAGGCTATCATAAAATTTTCAAAATTATTAAATTTCAAATATTTTACCTGTAGGAAACTGGATGTGCTAGCATTCCACTTCTCCTCAGGCCTTCCATGCCAAGTGTTTAGAACACTAAGACAAACTTTACCATCATTGTAGAGGTTTGGATTGAAGCGGACCATGTGATGGCCTGTGGTCTCTAAGTTAATGTTCATGGGGGCATTGGGGTATTCTGGTGGGAAATAAACATCAAACTCAAAACAACCATTTGCATACGGAGTCTCAGCTGGGCCAGTTATCAATACCTGAAATTGAAGATGTGAAGAAAAATTCATTTAAATATCAATCTTAATTACTACGAGGGAATAACAATGATAATTCTTATAACTATTAAGATATTATACCTCTTATTCTTAGTTTCAAAGTACACAGTTAAAATAAAGTGCAAAGCATTTTTACATATTACATAGGTACATATTTTAAAAGAAAACAATCAAGTTTTAAAAATTATTGATTTTTTTATAAATAAATCTAATACAAGCTTCATCTATATGAATTTGAATGTAATGAATTTATTTATATATTATGAAAATTTTGGATTGATGATGCAATTGAAATGATCAAATTAAAAATAAAGTAATATAACAACTGATTTTATTGCTCTGATACCACAATGTATAAAATAAAATTTCACCTGGACTAAAGAAGCTTTATTATTATTATGTACATTTAAGGAGTCACTGCATGACTGAAGGAAAATGATTTCTGATCATCGTTAAACTTTAGATTTGATAATTATAATATATGTTGATTGATATAATATTTATTCAATCTGTAATTCCATAGGTACATGAGGAGAATCAAGAAAATATAATTTTCCATTTCCATCTGTGATAAAAAAATATGAAAAGATTGCACTCACTTTCATCACATCATATCGATCCACATCACAGCGAACAAAAACAGAGCTGCTAAACGAAAGAGGTAGTGAAGTCGTGAGGGTTACAGTTTCCTGTGCTAGACGCCTCATTCTTGAAGGATGACATCTCTCTCCTGCTGCCCTCAAAGAAGGCTCAAAATGAAAGGGCACTACAAACTGGAAACCTTCCTCACTTTCAGTAATTATCTCATACGAATCTGTAATAAAAATGTATTTTTACTTAAAACCCAAATTTAAACTAAATGTAATTAACCTTTATCTTTACAGAAAATGTTTAAACATCTAATTTAATCAGGATAATTACATAGTGGAACCCATTATTAGACCAGATAGGTTCAAGAATATAAAATTGAATTTGTTCTTCTTTTCTAGTCTTTTGCATGAAATCCTGTCACTAACCTTAGATTCATATTTTTGGAATATATATTTTAAAATAGATCCTTTCACAAAACAAAAATTTTTAAAAGGTTTTTCTTGATTGAGCGACTAACTTCAGCGAAGGAATATCAAGTGAAAAGTTCACAAAAAAGAATGTAATGTGATCTTTCATACCATTTTCTACCACAAATGCAATACCACATTTCACTAATGACTATTGCTTTCTGTCCAAGAAATTAAAAGCTAAAAGAGTGTCAGATGATAAAGCCAATGATTCAAATATAAAATAACAGAGAAATTACAGAAATAAAATTCATCATCAGTTAATGATAATATGAGTAAATAATGATAATAAAGTAAGATGATCTCACCAAACTGCAATTTTCTCATCACTTCTAGGTATCTCTCTTCAACAGACTTATGAAGAGGAAGCTCCAAGTTATTTGAAGCATTGTTATTACTAGAAACTCCTTCATCTTCTTCCATTACAAGTCTATCTGTTGCAACCTGGATAGAGAATTTTTTAAAAATATAAACACAATGAACATCAATGTAACATTTGCATGCACATTGTTGCATGAACATGATACTGATAAAATATTTTATATTTATATATAGAAAGAATAAATACCTGTACTAAATGAGCAGTTTGCTGAATATCAGGTATGAGCAATGCTAGGCCTTCGTCCTGTTCAACTCCTTCTGAATGTTTTACAGTTGATCTGAGCTTCCAGTTACCTTTGATCTTGTTAGTTCTTCAGTTGTTTAGAATAAGCATATGATCATTAATATTTTTTTCATTATGAATGAACATGTACATCTAAATCATTTCCAAGACAACAGGTAACTAAATTAATACTTAATGATACTAAATTTTATTAATTTTGCCAATAAATAGGGCCAACAAAATGCAAAGCATAAATAATGCTTTAAGAACTTTGCAGGGTGTCACCTAATGTTTAACAGCTTATTTTACCTTCTACTACTAAGGTCAGTTTTTTTATAATTTACACTTTACTATTACACATTATCATAATCACATTATTAAAAGTCTGAAATTACCTGAGTCTAGAAGCATATGTATCTACACAGTTCTTCATTTTGGTCAACAGACAGACAAGAGCCTGTCCATCAGATCCAATGGACCCTCCTGTATATGATTTTCCCCTGGATGTGTCTTGAGGAAGGAGGAGGCATACCAATCTAGGGCTAAGGGCTAATGCTCTAAGCAGCTGTAAGACAGCTCGGTATAAGGGGATGTGCCTAGCCATGTCCAGTACTGTAACAGAATAAACAGTGTTCATTTGATAAGAGTCATATTATTTTTGCATATTCTAATAAAAGATATTCAATTTATAATAGTAATCACATAAGGCTGGACATATATGAACGAAACTGAGGAATTGTGTTAATGAACTTATGAGATCTTACCTGAATCATTCCTGAGATACGATGAAATGGCTGGTAAGAGGCATGATCCCAAAAGCAGATCATGAAATTCAGGGGGTAATGGGGGATCAGAGCTTTTTTCTCTTTGCAGGCCATGTTTACTTTCTTCGTCCTCACTATTGCTATTATCTTCATCAGAAAAGAAATCTGAAGGAACTCTTCCGCCTGGATTAATGAAACTGGAAAGAACCTAAAAAAGAGTATAATAAATAATACAACGATAAAAATGATATTCCAAAGTATTAGGAATGTTCAGAAAATTTATAAACTGAGAATTATATATTTCTTGATTTAAAATGTACTGTTATATATAAAATTCAATTTATTCAAATAAACTTTTAAATCAACCATGGGAAAATAAAATAAAGAATACATCAAAAACCTTATCAATCTTTCTAGCAATTAAATGATTTTCTTATATCAATTTAATTTAAAGGTAAATTTTATCGTTAAATAATTAAAGAGAAATATGATCATTAATTCCTTGTAATTCAATTTTTATAACAATGATATAAGAGAAAGGAAATTAGCTTGAAATTAGCAATAGTTTAGTGAACTTAAACATTGATAGTTACCTTAACAAGAACAGTAACATGTTCCTCCTCACTCTTCTGTCTCATCAATGCCTGTTCCACATTCCATGACTGAGTTGTACTTCCAGTACCAAATCCAGTACCTTTTGCCCAATAAAGGTGAGATTTGTCATCTGACGAAGACCTTCCGACATCAGACATTCTTGAGCCATTTTTTACTTTGGGCACATTAGATCCCTAAGGATGAAGTAGATAAGTCATTAAATTCAGATATTAACATCAGTTTAGCCTAATTATCATATGGAAACTAATGATTTTTTATTTATAAGTAGTTTTTCTGTAAGTTTATGTAAAAATACAACTAATTACTCTTTGGCTTTTTTGTCTCAGACGTAAAGTCCTTGGATGATTTCAAAATAATGCAAAATTAAATATGTGAAAATCCTCTAGGACATCAGTAGAACATGAAAGCAAATCTAGCCAATGCCAATTGAACAAACAGCCAATTACTTACTTGAGTACAAGGCTTTTATATAGGAAAGAAGAAAAGGCATGTCCTATATTGAAAACTGAAGCTTACCTCTTGAGAGCTACCAGCTGCTGCCTGTGAACTGGTCTGAGAACTTTGATTTGAGCTAGAGACAGGACTATGGTGAGTGAATGCAGAAAGGCAAGCAAGAAGTAAATGTACAGCTCCTGACTCCACAGCTCTTCTTCTGAGAAGGACACCATCGTCAGTACTAAGGGGAGTGCTGTTTAAAAGGCGGCTGAGTACTTCGAAAGGCAGTGTTGGTAGGGATGGAGCCAGAGACGAGCTCAAGATGTCTCCTATGAAAGAGAGATAAAAAGAAAAGTGTCATTAATGTAGATCCAGTTCACACCTTTTTACATCTTTCATTAAATAAATAACGATAAGAAAAATTTTGTATTAGAATAAATTGCTAGCTGTTAGGATGATGCTGTTGTGGATTCAATGGATATCTTCTAGTAGACAGACAATATCTTTGACTGAAAAAGGTTATTTTTGAAATGATTAATACTTAAGTAGAAATAAAATATTCCAAAAACATTATTAATTTCTAAGGTAAAACTTTAAAATACCAACCTCCTTCCCCATCATCGACCACTCCCAACAGAAGACGCAGAAGACATCTCGCTCTGAGACGTTCTGTCAATAATGCCTCTGCGTAACCAGGCAGTCTCAGGAAGATTCTGAATGCAGCAAGTGAATGAGCAGGAATGGAAGGTCTTGAGGATTGAGACTGAACTGCCCCTCTACTACTAGGAGGAGGTGGAGGATTGGTTTGGGTTGACTGCTGAGGTGGTACCATTGTTCCTCCTGGAGCCATCCCGGGAGAGTTATTTCCTCCAAAGATTACTATCGGTTCATCAAGATCCTGGAAAAATGACTGATATTAGAGTGAAAATCTATTTATTAAAGCAAAAGTTTTAGAGCTATATATAATGATTATATTTATCCTATTCTACAAATAAAGAGAAATGTGATCTATGAAGATGAACTGAAAGGGTCTAAATTAGATATTTACTGGAATACTAAAGGTTCCATGCCACTATAACTTTTAAACAAATTATATACATGAGCCAAACAGTGAACTTGAGCAAAATTGCTTACAAATAGCCATCATACTGTCAAAGCTGATCATTTATGAAAAGTGACAGATGTAAAATGGGCATTTAGTTCTAAAAATTAGGAAAATAATTAAAATTCTATTAATATTTAGAATAAAAAAGGCAAATTACTTCATATATGTCTTCATTGGGCTCAACTTTCACCCACTCTGTGTCAATGCCATCTGGAGGGGACGGAGGCTGCTGCTGTGATGATTGACTTCCACTCATGATGCGGGTGTCAGGGGGAGTTAGGCGCAGTAGTGCATCTGGATGTATCAAAGGCAAATGGTGAGCCAGCAATGCTAATCCACCTTGCTGAGTGAACACCAGCAGTGGGGAAGGAAGGGGTTCAAGAAGCTTCCTTACTTCATCCTTCGTCAATTCTTTCTTCTTTGATTTGAATCCTACTCTTCTAGCTTTCCTCTCTGGTCCATCCTCTTCTTGAAAAAAATTCAAATCATATATTTGCATGTCATTAATAATAAAGTACATATACATACACGAAGACTCAAATTTTAATTGGAATGAAAATAATCAATATCTTTATTTCAAAATTATAGAAAAAGTTAATAAACTTATGTATATATACATATTATATGTAAATAAACTACTCCTTAGGAATGCTATCATTAAAAACTTCACGGCATATAGTGGCGAGATTTCTATCATTGTAATACTAATAATAATGAATTACTTGGACTATCATTGTGAAAATATAGTTTGTCAAAATATCAGAAAAATTAACTTGCAAATGGAAAGTGTTACCAATTCTCATTAATTGATAAGATTATTATTTACAATAGCCTATAAAAAGAAACAAACTATGCATTGAACACAATTAAATCGTAATTTGAAGTTTGTAACACATGGTAAGCTATGACTCATTAAATTTGGCAATGATTTTATTATCAAAATTTGATCTGTCATTTTACTTGGCAACAAAGATTGTAGCTAAATTAAACATTTTCCAAGCAACTAAGTTATGTTCCACAAAGAAGATAAGAATGGTAATCTAACTACAGATTCTTAATTTAACCCAAAAATTAATACATTTATGATACAATTAAAAATACACATATGATATAATTTAAGTAAAACACTTAGAACTAATATCATTTAATTATAATTAACTAGTTACACTTAAGCACTTTTCAAGTAATTCAATGAAATTACCAGCAACAGTGGGACTCTTATCGATCCACAAAGTGATTCTGGGCTCTCCTTTTATGTGACCTTGACGTTGAAGGGCAGCTAGCAAATGAGCAAGTCGAAGTTCTCGGGGGAGAGGGAAGGAGAAGGCTTCGTGGTACAGGAAAGGACCATCTCTTGAAGTGCCATCTGCCGTCCTACCAGTGCCTCCTCTTAATGGAACTGGCATGGCCCCTGGTGGTGGTGATACTGCTGATGCACAAGCAGCTGTTGCATCATTTTTAGCATCCTTGACCCGCTTGTCTTTTGCTGTTAAACCAGCGATCATAGATAAATCCATATCCAGCATCTCTTTATATTGTCCATTAGTCTGGCAAGAAATGCGCACCCCAAGATTTGAATTTCCCTTTCCATCACCATTAGGGATGTTACCTCTATTACCAGGAACTGAGGAGAAATTACATTCAATATATATTAATTAGTTTTGAACCCAGAGAAGCAAGAGATATTTTAATTCAAATCATACAGAATAGATAGTAGGAAATCATTATCTAATATAATTGTCAACAATGCGAGTTTACTTCTTTAAGATATATAATAATTATTATTCTTGGTTTGTCTGTAGATAGGTATAAACCAGATGATAGACTGTCTAACATACAATTTTATATATAACAAGCCTCAACACAAGTACTTCAACAAGAAAAAATTTTAAAATAAGTAGAAAATTAAGTCCTAACGATTAAAGATTACAAGTTAATATTTACTGTAATTGAAACCTTTAACACATTTAAAAATTTTTTTTTGAAAATTCTGTTATTTACAGGGAAGGGATTGAAAACTTCTTCAGGTAACGCATTTAATTTAAATATGTTTCTGTTAAGAAATGAAAATTTACCAATATTTTTTTGTTAAGTAAAAGATCTAACCTTGTTTTAGTGACCATTACTTTCTATGTAGTAAGAATAGTTACTCTTGAACTATTTCTTTGAAAAGAGAATGTGTTCACATTTACTAACATTTATGCTCATTTTGTTATCGTTTACCCAAGAAAGTAGCAAGCTAAAATACTCAAAAAGAAAATTTGTCAATTCCGAAACGACCATACCCAAAGATAAACCAAGAGTAGGTGTCTGTGGAATTCTTTTCTATAGCATGTATAGTTGGATACACTGTAAAATAGAAATTGCCAGCTTATTCAACAACATGCATGAAGATGAAGAAAAATTTTCTGCTATGTTAGGATTACTCTACTCAAGACAAAATTTCCTCTCCTCAAACACACCTGGCTGACTCAATATCATTAGACCACAAATTGTGTGCAAATATGATACCAGTTCAAAATAACGAATTAATTAAGAAAAATATCCATAATTTGATTTCTTCCATAAACAGCAATGTGAAGAATAAAGTATTATTCTATATGACTTACTTTTTAACACTAAACATGAGGAGAGACACTTCTTTATTATCTTCAAGTATCCTTGGAATTTTATAAGTTAAATATTTAGAATACTTTTATAAATGCTTCATACTACTGAAATCAAAACAAAATCTTAAACATATTTTTTTACCTGTAACTAAATCCAAGATTTCTCCTATGTTGGTTTGTGTAGATAAATACAAAAGGTTCCTTTGATTTTTTCCAACTCCATATCGAGGATGGGGTAGGGCTCCTCCAGGGAGTCCATAATTTGTATTTCCGGTGGTAATTCTATCTTCAGGTGCTGCATCTTGATCCATTTCCTTGACAAATACAACAAGCCTCTCACTCTCCAGAAGCAATTGAAGTATCAGTCTTCTGGTAAATCCTGAGATACCATGCAGGTGCCAAACACCTATAGGATATATGGTTTCAACATTCTGATTTTAATAATCTGTTAAATTGTTTAAATAATACTTAAAATGATAAAACGATTGGGTTTCCAACCAATGTTATTTTCAGATGGCAATATGACATTCATACTCTGAAATCATCTTCAGGAAAAAGTTATGAAAGTATTTTAAATTTTACTTAAATTGGGAACTTAATTTTCTTGTCACTATACCACACAGAGATTAGTTGAATCTAACACAATCTGTCACATTACATAGATCATAACTACTTGGTTGCAACTAAACAGAGAGCAGGCTAGTTATATGAAAAAAGATTTAAAACAGAGAACTAGTCTGATACAGCCTAGACTGTTTTGGAATACACATTACTATGCATATTGTAGGGAACGTGAATGGTTTATTTCATTTAACACCATGGAAACACTAAAGCATTTATTCTTCATATAAGTAAAAAAAGAGCAAAATATAACTCTTATCTTTTAATCTTACTAAATAGGAATTGAGTTTTCTCACCTTGCTCTACTGTCTTTCCTCGTCTGATAACTTTGCACAAAACATTAGAAAAGAGCTGTTGATTGGTGGAATGGCACCAGCAGCATCTGGCAAAGAACTTCACAGTGGCTGATTCAAGGGCAGAATATGCTTCTGTGCTTAGTTCACACCTGAAAATTCAGACAACATTGATACCTATATTCTCTAATAAGAATACCTGAGACTTGTGAGTAGTAGACTAACTGGAAATCAATTAAAAATATCTAAAAACATCTTAGCAAGGTTCTATGGTAACAATGTTTTTGAATTACATGACTCTTTAGCTTAAGTTACCTGAATCTCAATTATTTGGGCTATAAAGTAATTATAACATTCAAAATACAAATTGCATCTTAAAACTGAATTACTATTGTTCTGATTATTAGTAATTCATACTTCATCATTCAAGTATATCTAATAGATCAGCAATTCAGATAACTGCATCATTTTATTAGTATACTCTTGTTAATTGTAAGTTCTTCATACTTATTTATTTTTGTAAGCTTTACAAACAGCATGAAATGGTACAATATTTTTATCTCATGCCTTATTTTGTATAAGTTCATACCTAATAAGATTGATTTTCACAATTTTCTTTAAATTTTACCTGTCCAAGGATCCATTAGGTCCAGGAGAATTACACAGAAGATTTAGAAGAGGAAACCAGAAAGAGGAACCTTCTGAAGATCCAAGCCAATTCCTCATCTGGCCTTCAGAGCAAACTTCAGCGAAAAAGTTCAGCACAATTGTCATTGTATCCACTTGGAAATCTCCTAAACCATCTAAGGAGTATAAATCACATACATAAAAAATACAGAAATAATACTAAAACAAAATCAAATAAAATACCAAACAAGAAAGGATAAAAAAATCTATTTTGAAATTTTATTCATATACTAATGAACAGATAAACATGCAAAATATAATAACATATCACATTACATAGTAGTTAACTGATATGTTATTTATAATGATTCTTTACCAGAAAAAATCTTGAATTAATATCTAATATAATATCTTGAAATAATGAATATTTTCCTTTCTTTCTTGGTAATGAAGCTTTCATTTGCATAATGAGAATATTTAATTATATCTATTTAATAAACAGAATAAGACTAGGGAATCTAAATAGTTGATTTCCTCTAAAAAAAATGAAATAATCGATTTCATGATGAGGACTTCAAGGATTACCAAATTTTAGTGAGTGCATCATTATTGAATTACGCTGCAGTTTATTGGAAATTAACCCCAGAAGGGGAAAATCAAATCATAGATTCTAAATAGAATAATTTTTTAAAGTATCACAGTATTATTGGAGTCAAATACAAAGAATACCAAAGGTATGATAATGGACATATACTAGAAGGGTATTTAAAGTATGCCATAACAGAAATCAGTATCGTACCACTCAAAAGATGATTATTTCCACTGCTCTCACTCCTTCCCTTGGCTTTGTCTGCATCTGTAAGAGTTGACTGGGTGAGAGGCCACTCTCGAGTGCTTGCAACACCATCTCGAATTTGATCTGCATTGGCTGATCTTCTCTTCTTCAGTCCTACATCTTCTGACTTTTGACGAGCTTTACAGAATTCTGTAATCGTTGAGAGAATTATTAGTAAAATAATCGAGAAGATTAATAGTAAAATACATAAGTTGTTATTGAATCAACCATTCACTGAACTGATATTAGAATGGTAGAAAAGATATTATAGAGATGTTTATTTTTACAATAATGATAATGTAAGTAATTATCTACAATGATAATAATTATAATCTAATCACCTGTTCTTATTATCTCAACTAGCTAAATTATCTTAGCGGTAAATTATTTCTAATTACTAGGAAGTGAAAACAAATGAATGAACAGTACTTAGAATGCCTTTGGCCAATGCAGAGGGCAGACCGGATGAAAGAAGTTGATCAATAGCAGCAGGTGACTGGCAGGCAGAGGCCAAGGTATCTAGCCTCCTCTCCAGCATAGTTAGCCTTTGTTGATAGCCTACTCCAGCAGAAATCTCTTCTTTTTCCTTTTCCTTCAAATCATCAGTCACAGAATCTGCTGAACTCTCTAAAGGATTTCTGGAATATTAAAAATGTTTCATTCACTTACAAATTAATATGCATGTTTCTCATTATAAATAGAAAATTAAAATAATCTTGTTTTATTGAGTAATGAAATATTTTGATAATTAAGATTTGAATTTAAACTTTTTTGATGAGAAAAAAGTTCAATGACCAATTAACTCATTTTTGCTGACTGAAATCTGGCAAAAATACCAAATGATGCACAGTTAAGAAAAGAAAATTATAGATATTCCTATCTACTAGGAGAGCAGGTAAATAAATACATATTTAACAAACTAATCAATTCAATAAGGATTTATAGTTAGATAAAATTAAAATAAAATAATAGAAATACACAATAGGACAAGTAATTTCAAAAAATACTTGTTTTGGCTTGTTATTATGAATACTAAAAATGAAAAATATTGATTTCACTCACTCTTCCTCTGAATGTGATGAAGAATGCGTAATAGGTAATTCGGAATGTTTCAATAAAATGGAAAACAAGTCTGGTTTGATGTAGCACATAGAGCAGAGAACCCAATCTAATGATTTCTTCAAAGCTGAACGAACTGATAACGTCAGAGTCCATTCATGCAGCAAACTGAAAATGAAAAAATCTATTAATTATATATGTTCATCACTGATAAAAAAGAAATATTTAAAATTAGAATAAATAAAAAAGGTTATATTAAACAGTTTTAGTGAGAGGGGTTATTTTAATCTCTTCATTTACATAATTTATCAAAGAAACAAAAATATACAGTATATCTAACATTAATTATACAGAATCTTATCACAGATTGCCTTCATAAATGCATACAATTTTCTAGTAATAAAATTCATCAAAGTTTGAAGATGAAAAAATATTGAGTAGCAAAATGAGAATTTGATTTTTGTAAAAATAACTACACAAACAAAATAATTAAGTAAATCAAATTCTTAAGATGTATTGGGTAGTACTCAAATTCAGTAAATACTGTTAATAAATCTAGGCAAGATTTTAGGAATATTATGAAAAAAACTAGGACAAACCTAAAGAGCTCTTGATTGATGATATGTGCTATGTCACAAACATCTTGATGGATGTGCCAAAGAATGGCAGCAATGCAATGGATGTACATAGCAGGAGGCGCAACCCAATTTGCTCCAGATGTACTTCCTCCTACACCAAGAGCCTATGGGTAAATATGTTGTTGAGTAATTAATATAAATTTTAAAGGAAAAATTATAATATATGAAATAGATCAATGAAGTAGCAAATTAAAGCAAGAACACAAATTCAATTACGGTTAAAGTTATTTATGAGAAAGATGAGACAAAAATTTCTATCAACTGAAATAATAAGATCACGACATTAGAACATGGAACAGATCCTGCCATAGTGGAAAACTTATTTCAATCACTTAAAAAAAAAGGATATGGTTAAGTAAGTTCATTTTGACCTGAAGGGTACCAGAAAACTTTTGAGTCAATAAGTTTTTTTGAAATCTAACGTAATTTATATTCTACCTCTTCCTATGATTTATTAAAAAAAAGTAAGCATGAAAAAGGAAATGATCAACTTACTCGCACAGCTTCATTCTGAAGCCAAGTAAGAATTGGCTTGATTATATCCCAATTTCTGTTGTAAAATGAACATAAGTTGAAAAGCAGCTCCAATATGGAGTCCATTGCATCATCCCTTCGTACTCCACTTGCTGAGGAATCACGAACACTCATGGATGATGCTCTCAGAGAACCTGCTAGAACAACAACATAAAATACAGAACATAATATGATTTATAAATATTAAATAAAAATCAAGGAAATAAAAAATAGTCATAGAAAGGCTACTGAAATATTTCGATGATATAATTTAATCATAAAGGTAAGTCAATAATCTTTCTCTGACAACACCTACTGAAATTCAAAATTAGAGAATTTTAAGAACAGATCATATTTAACATGATTTGCTTAAAGTCTATAATCTAATGATCATTAAACAGATGCATGTTTAAATGGGAAGGCTTTTGCATTGACCATGAAATTCATATCAGGACCTCTTCCTTGGTTTTAAATGCCAAGAAATAGAACTGCCTACATAGCATAAAAACACTGGTGATCATTAATCTAAATCTTTAATTCATAACAGTAACAATTATAATGATTTAATAATATAGAAATGGGAAACCCACAACATGGAAATATGAAGTGGGTACAAAAATATTTAGAGCTTTAGAAGAGAGATATTTGAACGCTAATGAGTAATGATAAAAGATATCAAATAAGTTAGGAATATAGAGCATGATGATAATTGGCTGATTAAAATCAACAACATCAGTGACAGCAAATTATTTACAGCAATATGGGCATGAGGAAATAGGCATAATAATTAAAACAGGGTATTCATAAGAGCAAATGTAAGTTTTTGAATATTTATTAAACTTCATGTTTTCATGGGGAATATTTTAATAATTATGCATATTTTCCCCTTTATGTAGATGACCTTTTGAGATGTCCTAAATATACTGTTTTGGGGATAATAAGATACATTTTACTGAGAATTATAATCTCACCATTACTGAGAACAGCTGCAGCTCCGTTGCTAAGGAGCAAATTCACTTGAGCTTGAGCAATGTTGAAGCTAAAAAGGCCTAAATGCAGTAACACTTTTTGAAGGAAGGGTCGAAGGATATCATATGGAAGGGATGCTCCAGGTCCACTTTGCGGAGGGACCAAGAGTAGGCCACAGCACGTCTCAGGAAGACCATGTACTGCAGCTGCAGCACTGGCTATTTCTTGGGAAAGCTTGGAATCTTTCTTGGGAAGCAACAGGCACTGTTCAAGTAGGCATAGCCAGACAATACTGTAAAAGAAAGTGAGAATGAAATCAATATTGGCAGGTATAACTTTGTGGAAAGCCAAAGTAGAACAGACAACTTTGTGAATTCTACATGAGAAATTGAAATTCTGCAAAAATTATTTATCACAAGGTTAAGGCTTCTTTGATTGATTATCTTAGATACCACAATTTTAAAGCCAATCTATTACCCAAAATCTTTCAGTCTCTGATGTATAGTGCTGTTCATGCTTCTGTATATTGGTCAATAAGTGTCACAATTTACAAAAGCTAAATGAAAAATTAGACTTAGACTTTAAAAAATTTAAAAGTTAAATTAGAAACATATATATACATACTAAATGTAACCTAGGAACTTAACAATTGTACTTTTCTCCTCTTTAATTTTTAAAGATTCTAGCATAAAATAAACTAAATTACAATAAGAAGTATTTAAAGGCAAAAATTTTTTGAATTCATTCACATTAAAAAGTAAGACGATTGCATCACTCTATGATACAGAACTTTCAAGCAAATTTAACACTTGTTAACGTACCATGATCTGGGGAACCGATCTTCACCAGCTGAAACTGCACCAAATGAACCCAATGAAGTTCCAGGAAGAATGTTTCCAGCAGTGGAGATGTGTGGAGGCTGCGGATGTAAGGCAGAGGAAATGAGAGGATTGTGAAGAGATGTGGGTAAAGGTTCTCCACCATAAGCAGTAGATCCAAGCAATCGAATCTGTGAGAGTGCCATATTGGAAGCATCCCTAGGACGGTAAAGCCGTAAGAGGACAGAGGAGGCAACTTCAGGACGTGGCAGAACAAGGCGGATGAAAGTTAGCCCTCCTGTTGGCAATGGAGGGCAGACTGGGGCTGGAGGTCCACCATCCCTAGATACCTCAATGGCTACAGCTGATGGGCAAGCTAAGGAGAGTAAAGCAATACAATTATGTTTATCATTCACTGCATTCAACCAAGGTATTGTAATTATTATATTTATTTAAAAACAACAAAATTATCAAATTGGTAATGATTATAACCTATTACACAGATCTAGTCGAATTTTAATAGAAAATTTTCAATGATTTTATAGTATAGAGAGACTAGATAATTAATTTGCCTTTGTTGATAAGAAAAAGTTAATTGGCTGTAACAAAGAAGTAATTATTTTTTTGCTCTACTAAGACATTAAGTAGATATTGAAGCATCGTGGGTGAATCTGCAACTTATAATACATTATACATATCTAATTCTATAACTACTACAATTATATTCTTTAAACTGATTTGCTAAAATTGTTATGAGTTGGAGGTCAAAAAATTTCTAACAAGTGGAAATCATTCATTCCACTTTTGCAACCAATGACCAGTCACCTTTAATTTTGAATTTCATAATTGACCATTTTATTCAATAACAATTTAAAAATTAAATTATGTACTGAAATTAAAGAGGGTCACTACAAATGTTATACTACATACTTGCAAGTGATGGTAAATGAGGTTGCAACTCCACCACCTTCAGAAGAATCGCACAAGGGAGAGAGATGGTGAGCTCTACCCATGCCTCTTCAGAATAATAAGTGTAAGCCCATGCTGGTGTTCTGGCTCTCCTATGCAGAGGAGCACTGTGGATTAAGACATCAGCTGGATGTGCAGTGGGACTGCTTGAAGTAATTGTACCTAGAAAAAGAGGTGTTTCATTACAACTTTTGCACTACTAATGTATGCAATGAGTTTATTGAAAACACAACAAGAAATTATAGTAAATTATATTCAACTCTATGTTTCAAAAATTGTGGATAAGTAGGACTGACCTATGGGAGCAAAGTTCTGGAGCCCTTCAAAACTGTCAGGAGGTCCACCGGATTTTCTAGGCATTGGAGTAGGGATAGTCCTTCCAAGATGACGTGTTATGACTGAGACCAATCCAGGATGTATGCTGATCATTGCTTGGTTGCTTCTCACCAAATTTTGACAAATCACCTATTGAATTAAGTATAAAAAACATCAATACTCATTCTTGTTAAATCTTTTTAAAATAATACATAAAAGCTACAAATGCATCTTTAATTACAGCTATTAATAACTGTTTGGGTATCAATACATTAGGTGTACTGAAGGAACACACTGATTGTCAAAAAAAATAATTTCCGTGATACTTATTAATGCCAAAACATTCATGAGAAGTACTGCTTCTATGAATTTCATGATGTCTTTTAAATTAATTAAATGAATGTTTTTAAAACATTTTTAACTTTTAAAATAACCTGATCTTTAATTTTAAATTTAGAATATCAATACCTCAATGCCTCCCATCTGATTAAACTGGCTAATAGCTTCTTCCGTGTTGAGGACATAGCGTATAAGAGCAAGCAATGGTTCTGATAGCTGCACTACACCAGGGACGGAGATAAGGTGTTCAAGTGACTCAGGAACACCTCTAGAATGAGAACCATCTTCTCTCCCTGCACGATGAAAGAAAAACAAACTTCAAAAAGCTACATAGAAACTACATCATACATATTCCGAGCATAAAATAGAATTATGCCAAACTGAATGTTTAATTAATATAACGTACATATTGAGGAATAGACTAAACTCGAGGATACAATTAAAAAAAAGTTAAATTATTTGAATAAAGGTATTTTAATTAGTGATTAAAAAGACTGATGAAATATTTCTGATGAATTAACTTGTTTCTAAGATTACAAATTACCAACTTTAATTCCTTAAGTCCAGTTGATTAAAAGTGAATCATGATCACTCACAAATAAATGGAGGTTGATGAAGAAATAAAAAAAGTTAAGCTATGTTATGTTTACACAGTACATGTGATATAAAGTTAAGAGAACAATTCAATTGAACTAGGTCATTTCAAAATGAGTAGAAGTGGATAGAAGAACCGTGATTAATCTGTGAGAAAATAATTATAATGGAAGAGTAGCACTCGAACTAAATTACCTCCATCAGAAGCTGATCTTTGCTGAGACAAAAGGTGCTGCAATGGTGGAACAGAAGGTGATAAGAAGCGTAGAAGAGGTCCGAGAACAAGTGTGGGTGTGGTTGCCCTTTGGGCCAGCTCCAGCAGCAGATTGTATACGCAGTCTGCCACTGAGAAAGAGTCGACGGAAGATGTCCTTTCTACTCCTGGAGAAGAAGAGGAAGCAGAGCGAGACTTCTGGTGTTCCAAACACTCTAAAGCGCAGGAATAGGACTCGGTTACTGGAAGAAATCCTCCACATCCAGCAAGGACACCGAGAAGCCTAACCATGGTTGGCTCGTGCTGAAGTACTGAAAAAGGAGTCAGAGCATATAAAGAAATTATATGGATGATAATTAACTTAAAAATAAATTATACTAAAACAACAGAGCCATAACAAAAAAATTCATGCAAAGATAGAATATGGGAAGCTTTTTCTTAAAGCTTAAGAATACAACAATTTGTAACTGGAAAAGGAAATCCTTCAAACCATATACATGAATCAAACATTAACTTACGTACAGAGTTAAAACTTAATTATAATGTAAGTCAAAATTAAAATTCATTATTGGCTAATTCTACATGATTAAGTGACCAACCAGTATCTGCTACACAGGGGACCTTGACATCAGGAGGTAGCCTTGTGCCATTATCTCTGCCCATTTGCCCATCCATTCCACTTAGCTGCTGGCGTTCTGCCTTGTCTTCATCTGTCTGAGCTACAGCTGGACCATCTTTTCTCTCTCCATCTGCTGAATGACCATCACCTTCCAGATCTTCTCCTTGGTTGGAATTTGTACCGTGACGATTCTAGAAAACAGAATAACCATCTTTACTCACAACATCAACTATTCAAGTCTCATAATTACAAATATCTCAAACTTAAATTTTGTAACATTCAAAATCATCCTGAATGGTATGCTTACAGCACAATATATAAAGACTTATAATTTCAAGAATCATTTTATTCATAGTCTACATAACAAACAATAATAATTTTAAAGTAAATGCAAATAGATACCTGTGAAGACAAAGGTGTTTGTACTAATACGGTAACAAGACGAAGAAGAACACAGATGAGAGTATTCCACGATGGAGGAGGAGGCACTCTGGCTCTTGATCCACCTTCTTGTCCATTAACAAATGCCATCATAGATGGAGCTGATGCATTACTGAGGCTAGAGGTAAGGCTTTGACAGTTAACTCTCTCCAATCCCATTACATATGAGTGAACCAGAAGAGCTGAATAAAAAACAATAAAAAATTAAGATAATTTAACATACAGCACTTGAAATTCACACAAAAATTGGTTGCATGATAGAAAGAAATATGGACTGTAAGAGCTTAGAGCTGAATGGCATTCATTCATTTGAAATACCAACAAATTCTCATTTGATGAGATGGTTTACATACCTACTGATTCTGTGATGCTTGTTGCAGTACAAAGATCAACACCTTTGAAGTCTAAACGCACAAGCACAGAAAGTAATTCTAGCTGAGCATCCAAGGGCCCTCTTCTAGAAAGAATCGCTCCCACTGGAGAACAAACCAAACGGTATACCACATCCAATAGGAGACTCTTAAAATATGCCCCTAATCTACTGGATACTCCTATGACATCAGTCCTCATCTGCAGTCTTAACAGCAACCCATGCAAAGCGTGACATACTGATGGTCCAGCCTGATATAATAAACGTATATTGAATTAACTACAAAGAAGATAACTTTTAAATATTAAAGAAGAAAATTAATAGTATTATTCGGGTTTACTCAATTTAAGTCATTCTTAATCAACATATTATTTTAAGTTTTAAATGAGTTTCTAATATTGGCTATTCTATAATTATAATATAACAATTACTGAATAACAAGCCAATATGAATATATAGGTCATATACTCAGTATTTACATGCATATTGTAATATTTAAATAACTTTAAGAGGCTTAAATAGTTATTATATGTCAATAAAAACAGGCTAGCATTAATTAAAATATGATTATTTTTTCAAGTTATTCTACACAGGATTTCTAAGAATTTCATGAAAAAAATTAGTAAAAGTAAAGATGGTGACACTGATGAAGATGTATTTCCAGGAATAGGATTGAAATATTGGGAACAAGGAAGAATTATGATACAACTGTACTCAATCAGCATATTCACCTTAATTCCTGACTGAATAATGGATATACTATATTATAATATAATAAGTAATTACATGGCATTAGAGATGTTCATTTATTATCATGAAATGCTGAAAACAAGACACTAACCATTCCATCATTTGAGTGGCCACTTTCTCCAGCCCCTGAGAAAAATCTCAACAACATTGGGACAAAGTTACGGTCCCTGACAATGGCAGATGCCATGCCAACAAGAGTTTTCTCCAAGGGATCTCCACTAGATGGGCCCCGACCCCGGAGGAGGGCTTCAGCTCCACTTCTTTCCAAATCTTGAAGGCTATACATTGTGGCTAAACCCAAAACTACCATGTCAGGAGATATAGGAAGATTTGCAGCTAAAGTTAGGCAGCGAAAAGCTAAGCACCAAGTCCTCAATGTCACATTTGGATACCTGAAATTTTAAATAAAAATGAGGAGAGGAATTGAAAGTGATACAGTCCAACATACACCATTATTTAATGCAATCCTAACCAATACAAGTACAAATTAAAATGCCTTATTTTTATAAAAAGAAAACACAACAAAGGATACAAAAAGAAGATATTGTTATTATATTTGATTAAATGTATATTCTTACCAAGTGAGGGCAGACATAAGTCCAGAGATAGCATTATGAGAGAGGCAAACTGATGGGCAGATGGTAGGATCAAATGCTGAGAGTGTACCGACACGAGTTGTAACATCACTGCTATCTTGATTAAGGCTAAGCCAAAGCTGTAGGACCATCTCCAAGTTTGTGAATGAATTCTAAAATATAAAAAAGATTAATTTATGCAGGAGAAACTTGTTTATACTAACTAAAAAGCAATTTATATCCAAACGGCTTGAAATTGAGCATAATTATAAAGGAGTGATTCCAAAAATAAATTTTATTATTACAGTGTTCTTACTATTGCACTGGGCTTAACTTACATTAAAAAGATGCCCAGCAGGTGTTGAAAGGTCAGTAAAAATCTTGTCAAAACAGTAGGTTATTATTTCAATGCTACAAGGGGCATTCACATCTTCCCACTGAGATGAATTTCTTCCCCAAGCTTCACTAGGTCCCTGTTTCATTAATTCTGGTGGAGGCTGGAGCAAAAATAAGAAACAATTAATAGCAAAATAAAACATATTCCTTACCTTTGACATTCTTTTTTTTAACACATCTTTATAGGATCTCCATTACTATAATAGGTTAATATTAACCAAGTAAAAAGTAAAGCCAAAAAACCCACAAAATTTAAATTTAAAATTTATGAATATCTACATCCTTAGTCTTTATATCATTTCTTTTCTTTTTTAATTTTGTAGGTTTTCTAATAAATGATATAAAAATCTTAAAGATATACAGCATTAACAGTTTATCCAACCTGGGTCACCGATAAAATAAAAAAGTAATGATCAATGAGAATAGATATTATATTTGTACATCAGATGGAGCAGGATAATTTAATAAAAACAACATTGTAATATATTATTAATATATATTAAAAATTAACTTTGTAATGTAAATATAGGTCCCTTACTAAACTGTTTGCAATTTCTATTATACTCTAGAAATAAAAATAATTTTTTTTCAAACTTTGAATGAATTTCACATTGAATTCAAAGTTTAAATTATATAAGTTGAAGACATCATTCATAAATTCAAGTATCCTTAACGTGGGTTTTGCTCTTAAATTATTTTATAATAAATGAAACTTACTTGTAGAGGCGTTGATATCAATGGCTGATTATAAAAGCCAAAAGAAGTCATTTTCCTCAGCATTATTTCAGCATTCCCATCCACACCACATTCGAGACGTGCATCTACAGCTGTTGATATGCTGCAAATATCCACAAACATGTTTAGATTTTGCAAACAATACTTTTATTACGTATTCTCAAGTACTCAAAAGATCAATAAGTTGATTTTCAAAAGTTAGGAGTACTCTGATAAAAGATACTCAGTAAGAGATAATTCAAAGAATCATGGAATAATTTCAAAGGGAAATTTATCGATAACTACAGACTATTATACAATGCAAGCTCTTGAAAGTCGTGAGTTATTTTTATGGTAGAATTCATATTTTATGACATTTGGCTGAACTCTTACCTAGAGTTAGAGGGAGTCAATGTGTTTGTTCCTTTCCTGAAATGAGAACGCCCTCTCTCCAAGAGATCGTCCATGTACTCTTCCAGTTCACTGTCATCAGTATCAACAAACCCAAATGAAGATAATAGTTTTTCCTTCATACCTGCAAGCAAGAAGAGAAAAACAATCAAACATTAATTTATTTGTTCATGAATAGAGTTATACATTCATACACCCATACAAACACATGGACATAAATAAAATTTACTGACATCTACACCTTATATCTACAACTTGGCAATAGTTAAGTAACTGAAATAACATCAATTTAGATGTTTAAATCAGTTAAATATCCATTAATTTATATTTACTGAATTCACAGGAACCAAATCATAAACGATTTTTCTATGGTTATTGGTTATTGCAACAAAAATAAATAATAGAATTTCACATAAATGATAAATAACTACCGGCATCGGAAGTTCCCTCAACAGGTTCTTCATCAACTCCAAATCCTGCAACATCACCCACTGTGCCACTGATAGTGCTGGCAGATGCAGAAGGGGACACAGATACTTGAGATGTGCCAGAAGCTTCTGCATTTACTGGACCCTTTTCAGAAGTGCTACTTGAACCCTCAGGTACATCCTCTGCATTACCCATTTCTCGATTTGCTGATGCAGGATATAGCTTCACAGCTAAGTAATGTATAAATAATAAATACATTAACATATGGTCATAATTAAAAAAAGGACAACTTCTTAATTTAACAGAAAAATACTTTCTTCATTCTTGATAATAGAGATAAAATAACATTTGGAAAAAAGGATTCAGAGAACAAAATGATATCATGAGACCACAAATTGGGTCATTAAATGCTATTTTTAAGTCCTTCATTTATATTAATAATCACACATCACACACGTTATTCTAGCATATTGAATCAATAATTAATGTAAACCCATGTCTATTTTATATGTACATTTTTCAATGCAACCTTAATTATATATGCCACCTATCAATTGCTAATTGAAAAATAATATTAACCTACATTCCTACAGGAGTACAGCTTACTATGCTGAACACTTTGGTGATCATAACATTGATACTAAAAAGCATCAAATTGAATGATATATTCAAAATAATACAAATATTATAGAGTTGGAACAAACCATCAAGTATATCTTGCAGAAGGCAGGATACTGCGTGCGAAGACCAAGGACCTCCCCAAGAAGCACAGTGCTGATCATTACAAACAGCCATTTGTATGAGGTGAAGAAGTTGTTCACGGGTCATTAACTCTCCAAGAGATATTGCTGGTCTGGTAGAGAGTACTATTTTTGCAAGTACCTGGAGTGAAAAAAAACAATACTTATGATTTATTTAATATTTAAAATGGCTATGGAGGAAGATTTAAGAGTCTTTAAATCTCCTCTCATTTGTTTGCAGTCATAATATTTTAAAATATAATAAGCTGTATTATCATTAATAATTTATATTATTCAAAAAAATCACAAGAACAGATAATATAAAATCTGTTTAAAATGTCTCTACTGAGTTAGTTTATGTATACTTTCATGACATTATGTCTTCATAAATGCAATTATCAATAATTAATATATTTATTGGTCCTAATCACAATATATGACTGATTTTTATTTGTATTTTTTGAACTTTTATTAAATAAAATTTTAATTTTATAATCATAATTTGCTTTATACATATAATATAACTGACACATTGTGTGAAACATTTTATCGTATGAAGTTTTAAAAAATATATTGTTTTTTAAAGTTGGGTTATGTTGTGTATGTGTTAATTGGTTTTTGATACCCATAATAAATTTTCATTACTAATATTCTCATTTATCATTATTAAAGGATTAAGCTCCAAACAAGACAAACATTCAAACTTCAACACAGATAATAGATTACAAAGCATTTTAATAAATACTGGAATATAAATGTAACAAAAAATAAATAAATAATAATATTAAATACCTTGCAAGCCAGAATGAACGTGTCAGTGCTGCAGGTGATATCAGCCCTAAGTATAAATGCCACTAGACCTCGCGTTACAGGAAGGCAAATGGAGCGAGGCAGAGATATCTTAGGACCACGATCCGAGGCATCTGGTTCAGCTGCTGTGGTTCCTCTTTCTCCTCTAGTTCTACTACGAGCCTCTCCTGGCCACCATGAACGACGTCCTGGCTGTTGTGCTTCACCTTGCTGTGAGGGGAACAATGACTTGAATTGCTGAAATAAAGAGAACAGTACTGTTACTAAGAGTATAATTCAGTATTGTGAAAGATTTTTGACTGCTTTGCATGTCTAAGCCTTCAGTTTGGATAGGGAATGGAGTCCTTATCCTCATTACTACCACTACCCACTAGGTTATCCCCTCAAATATAGAAAAACTAAGAATGCCAGAATTAGAGAATGGAAAAATAAAATCAATTTCAATAAAGAAGCAAAGAAAAACATTTAACCAACTATCTATTATTGCCAATAATAGAAAAACAAATAAAGATATAACATAAAAATATCACCAATTTTTTCAATGCAGGGAAGGGGTAACTCGCTAAAGAACGAGTCACAATATTGGAAATTGATATTTCAGAAACAGAAACTATAATAAACTATGCTGATGCACATCAAAATGCATGCTTGTTGATGAAATCCATTAATATTAATATTTAATTTATACTGAAATGGTAGTAATTTAGTAGAGCATAAATACCGAGAGAGTTTTAAGGAATGGAATTTAACTGTATATAGTTAGGCTAAAGACCAATGAAAAAATGAATTGTATAGACTTAATAGAGGAAATATTCATAGCCACTTTACCTCTAAAGCTTGTTGAGAAAAATTCTTTTTGAAGAATTTTTCATGCTGTTTCAAAGCAGCTCCCAGTTTATTGGATATATTCGCCAATGCCTAGACAAAAGAAAAGTTGCAAATTTAGAAAAAATTCATGAAAGATGATAGAGAAAACATGTATTATTAATTTTCCTGAAATTTCTAAGCCAAGTTTTATAAAATTAATTTTCACCTGAGAAGGATTAAAGGCCTTTTTGGTTGCTTCAAGATCTTCCAACTGTTGCTTATGATGCATCAACCTCTTTTGCAACTTTCTACGGTAGCACTTTGAGTAGTTATTCTTCCCTGATGATGACATTTTCTTTTGCATGGCTATATCTCCCTGAATGAAGTCCCATCGTGAAGGTACTCCTAAAAAAATACCCATAAATATAAAAAAAATTTAAAAATAATTATAATTGGTTATAATTCCTTTACAAATAGAATCTTCTGTTAAAAACTATCTTATCTTGATTTCATTATAAATTGCCGAGTTAATGGCTACTCTTTCCAGAATTTACTATAAAATATTTCATAAGAATCATTTCATCATCATAAATAAAAGAATTCCAAATCCCTGACAATACTTCTTGTTAAATATCCATAAATAAAAGAAAATGATTTGACTGTGAATAACTAATTGATCTGATTCAATGCTTTTATGAAGAGATAATTAAATGCATTTTCTAGAGATGATGGGAAACAAGTTCTAATTGGCAGAAATATTTTTTGACAATTACTACAATACTCCACAAAATATTGAAAAATTAGATAATATTTAAAACATACCTGGCACATGTAACATATAAAATTCACCACACAATATAATCATTACTATAATATATCACTACATTACGATACTACTCCATACATTTAATCTACTAAAACCCTACCCCAAACATCAGAATATGAAGAAATACTCTAAGATATACTATACCTTGGTCCCTGTATTTATTGCGACTTCCATCATCTGCATTAGAAGCCTCAGCAGAAGCCTGAGTTGAACCAGAAACTGAGTCTAAACAGAAGGAAAGAAATAGTAGTAACCATGACACCAGTTGCAAATCAGTCTCTGCCCCCAAAAAGAGTCCAGGTTGAGAACCATTAAGCGGTGCACAGAAGGGAGCTAACAGAGACCCCAGGTCACGAAGTACGCTATGCATCACTCCCATGTCACCTAAGGTCACCGACTTCCTACCTAAGTGCATGATTAACATGAACACTCTGAAAAGAAATAAAATTTCAGATGTGATATACTTGCATGATTTAAAATGATCATCAATATTAATAATGGGCTTCCATGACAAATAATAAGGAAGTTCATTTACTACTCTCATTAAAGTTTTTATCATGAATCCCAATTAATGTATATTATCCCAATACTTAATAAAACTAGCTTAAAATTCACAAATAACAAGTCAAAACATTTAATTTAAGTAAATAAATTTAAACATTACTCGATGACAATAACTTTTATGTAGCATTATTAAGTCAAGTTTTCCTAAAATTTGAATTACGTACACTGCATTAAAAGTTAAAGCATCAGATACTGATCATAATTTACAAAATGCTTTAGTTTCCTTGAAAATATGTATTCAACTTGCAGAAACTTTGTAATAAAGAGAATTTATATTAACACCAGGCAAGTTCAAGAGGGAAAATAGTTATATTATTCGTTACATATATCCAATGATCAGTGCTAAATAGAATTTGAAGGCAGCTATTAAAATGTGTCAAAGAAAATTATGATAATCCTCTTGACTGTTTACTTGATAAGCAATGATCCATTATCAGAGGCATTGAAATGAGAGATCAATGAAGTGAACTAATTGTGGTACATGCATCTTTTAGAAACTTTTTAGATAAAAAATTTCATGCTGAAATTAAATACATCCAACATTAGATGTTCAGTTCATTCTTGTGATTTAATAAAAATGGCTAGATGAATAAAAAATTAAAGTAATCTTTTCCCTAATTAATGATAATTGAGTCTACGTGAAGTAAATCAAACTATGACAATCTATTTACCTGTCCATGGGAAAGATAAATGTCTGCTTGGAACTATATAGTTTGGTAAGGGTCTGGGCTAAAAATTCACCCCACCATGGCTGCATTCCACACATCTTCATCAGCAAGTGAGAGGCAGCAAGCTGCATTCTTCCATCTTCAGTGACACACAAACAATGGAACAATGTTTCACACAGTTTCTCATCAAAGAGCTTGAAGAAAGCTGCTGGCAGCTAGAAAATTCAATTAAAAGTTTTAATTAATTCTCTACCTCATGTAATTAAATTACAATCAGTTTCTAGAAGAAACTATTAGAAGGTAATCCAAAAAAGCTAATTCTTTCCCTTACCTTAGGGCCAAATTCATGGGTCAGACCTAACAATGTATCTAAAAGACATTCTGCAAGAACTCTAAGCTTATCAGTAAAGATATGAAGTGGACGGTCATTAGGATATATCCCCAGGGTTGACTCCAATCTTCTTACAACACTTCGTACTAGATTTAATTGATGCTGGAAGGACACGCATTCCTGTGAACCAGATATAGATAATGATCAATTAAGATTTGCTTGCATGAATTAATTGATAAGATACAGATTCCGTAAAATACCGCATTGCATGTAAAGTACATGCAAAATAAAATGGTTACCTATTCAAATTTTAAGGATTAACATTAAACTTTTAGATAATGCAAATTTTAGGGTAACTTAAAAATTATTAAGCCACTGAAATATTTGATCAATTTTTTAGATATAGATAATTTTGTGTAACGATGATTTTGTGACAAGATGAAAATGTTATTACTAAATAAGAAATATATAGATGACATTTTTGATGAAGAACATATATATATATATATATATATATATATATATATATATATATATAATTTTTTATCAGGCAGAAACACATTATATAATATAAATAGAGTTCAACTGTATCAGCCTGACATCTTTTGAAAAAGTGAAGGAATATTCAAATCAAATTTACATTAATTCAAAAATCCTTGGTTGATAATTTTTACCTGAAAGGCTGAGGTTATTTTCTTGGTTTCATCAGAGGGTTGGGAACCTTTTTCACTATCTTTCTTCATTTGTAAATAACTATGCATATGAACAACATTTGGTGCTTCGGATGCTAAAATCGGATCCAGTAAGTCTTGAAGCCTTGCACATGCTAGACTATATCGACAATGTATATCATCAAATAATAAAGAAAGGTCTGCTAACTGGGTCTGTAATTAAAATATAAAATTAGCATGAGAATATTGGTACTTTGTCATACTGTGGTACAAAATGTAAATTACTTTCATGTATAACCGAGATATACTAACTTCAATTTTTTCTTCACTAAATGCATCAGCATAATTCTTTTCTAAATAATTGTCTGCTACTACATGTCCGTAAAAAAACCCAACTGGTATTTTGCAACGAGTAGTGCTCATTCCATACCTTCCAATAACTGTGATCTAAAAAAAAGAGGTAAAAAATTAGCATATATTACGGATGAACTTTGCACAGAGTTATTTCCATTTCTTGATAATATTCTATTCACAGTAAAACCATATTTTTTAAATGATATGAAATGGTTTTATAATTATAGTATGAAAATTGAGAAAGAAATTTTTGAAGTTACATAATTACAATGATACAGAGGAAGAGTTCTATGTGGTGTGATAATTAATCATCATAGTAGTCATAAACTTAAATTCAGATTCCGTTATCCTTTCTCAAAAGAGAAAAAAACATTCTAGGAGCAAGGATTACCTTACAATTTAATCTTCAGACACCAGGAAATACATTTGATATCTAACAATAATATCATGTAAGTTGCGATCAAATGAAACAAAAGAATAATTTACACATACCTTGACAAACATGCACATAGGAGAAGGCTGAAGATCATTCATAACTAGTGATCTAGAGCCAATGTCAGATGCCACTACAAGGCGCTGTCCATCTACTTCTTCACCAACAGTCCAAATGTCTACAGACAAAGATACTAAATCTGAACAAGCTGGAATTATGAGATCCGTGAGGAGTACTGGACACAAAAACTCTAATACAGCAAAGCGCCTAGCACCTGAGTGCATTCTTTCTATCACAAGCACTTGCTGTGGTGGGGGATGAGATAGATGACGATGCCAAACTGGAACCCGAACATTGTCTTTACAAGCGCATACATCCTCTTCACCACTTTCATCTCCCTAAAAAATTCCAAGTCATCACAATAAATAGATATACAAACATTATAATATACAAATATTGTATAAACTTATAAAATAAACCATGGTTTAACAACAAACTGAGAGAATGACCATTACACTAACTTTATATAAAATTAGTCTTTTTTATCAAAGCTAAGCAAGGACCACTAGAATTTCTACAGAGATTTTTAAAAATTTCTACCACATTATTATTGGCCATTTCATAAAATTGTATATTCTCATTATTTTCAAAATAGATTTGAGAAAATGTACCTAGCTGCAACGAAAACTGTTCAAATATCATCAATTTAAGAACTACTTTAATTACAATATTTTTCAATCAATATCACCTAAAAATTTACAGATAATAAACACTCAATATTTTTCTCATTGAACTGTATTAAAAAAGTAGAATGACCATTTATAAGAGGTAAGAATAGATCAATACATTATAATTTACAGGATAAAGAGTATTATTGTATTTGTCCTCTTTTACTGTAATTACAAATTAATTAAGACTACATACATTCACCAAGTCTTCATCTGCATTCTCCCTTCCAGGAACAATGGAGTCAAAAGTACCATAGTCAAATAGATTCTCTAATGACATTCCAGGCACATTCACAGCTGCAAGAAAAGAAGTTTGATTAAGATTATATATCATACCAAACACACAATTACTTATTACACAAGAGAAATTAAAATAGTAAATGCATGGAGCATTGGATGAATTTCAAAGTCAAGTTTTAGTTTTTCCCAAAAGGGAGAATGGGCATACAGATATAGGGCATTCAATTAATTGGTGGAAATTTTTTGATCATATAGAACTGAAATTATTACATATAAATGCAAAATCTGATAAAACTAAGACACTCTCCTAGATATAATGTATCATGTAGATGGTTTTTATCTACTAAATAAATTAGGTTATTACTATTATTATTATTATTCCATTATCAACCATATTATTCACTGAATATTAATTAAAGTTCCCTCAAAAATTTTTATATTATTTTTTAAGCAGGAGGATCTTTCATACGAAAATTTTTATGTAATTAATCATCCAAAACTTAATCTACATCATCAGTTTTTTCATTATTCATTAGTGAAGTTAAATTAACATAGATGTTACTTTCATTTGTAAATTTAGAAATTGTTTGGTGATACTTAAATGATGAGAAGTACTTACGTGGTTCCATTCCTTCCAGCCGAGTGCCATCACTGGTTGCATGGCAAGAGAAATGAAGAGGTACAACTTCTAAGAGACCCCTTACATGACCTGCAATTCCTTTAGGTTTGATGCTAGCACTATTACCCATGGCATTGGCTCCTTCAATAAGTAACTCTCCCAGATCCATCGAATCTCCTTGTAAAGACAATACCTTTGGTCCGTCCATACTTCCTGGTTGCACAGAACTTACACCACCTCCAGTGCCATTGGCTGTGCCAACATCTACTCCTCCGGTACCTGCCACAGTTGCATAAGTTACAGGAGAAGAGGAAAAACCAGCTGGGGGAGGAGGGTCAGCATCAAACTGCTCTGGCTCTAATGGTAATCCATACAATCCATACCTGCATCATAGAAATAATGAAATTTTATTTTAAAATCTAAGAGTAACATAAAATTTTTAATCGATTATTACCAGAATCTACAAAATTAACATAAAAACTGTGATACTAAGAAGTTACTGACTGATTGATTGAGAAATAAAAGAAAGGCATACATAATATGTATGCAAATATTTTTCTGTTAATTTGCAATTCAGCTTAATTAAATAATATGATTGAGTCCAATATTCAACACTACACAAGTTTTTATTTCCTATATGTGTTACATATTAAATAATAAAATAACTGGAAATAACTAGATTAGTCATAATGCACAACATAAATGTCTTTAATAATCTTGGAAGAACATTGATAAAATTTTCCTTTTTTCTTAAACCTTAATTATAATTAAGGGAGGTAACTTATATAATAATAATTGGGAACCTTAGGTCATATTATGACCACTACAATCAAATTCTTTATTTAAAAAATGAGTGTATAGTGCATCCCATATTCAGATTAACTAACTTTATTTTGCTTAAGGTATACTTCTCTTTGCTTTTTGAGCTTGAGTTTGAGAGAGAATGAAAATTTTATTAGTGTTTCAATTTTTAGTCTTCATTTTCGGCAGAATGTGGAAACTAATTTAATTAATAATCATGAAGCACCTCAGGGGTTTGGAAATAACTACAGTCAAACAATGATCATACCTAGATCTAAGTAATAAGTGATAAATGTTGGTGTTGGCACTTATATCTTGAGCTACTTTGAGAAGAAGGGAAACACAGTGCTGTCCCACAAGAATCATTCCTTCTGGTCCTGCCATCCTTCCCATCAAAGAAAAAAGCCACCTAAGAGCTCCAGCAGAATGGCATTCCTTTAACTTCATCAGACCACTTATAAGTGCATCGAGTACACTTGTATCAAAGCTGGTTCCATTCATGCCCACGCCAGATTCCTTCAAATTCCAATAGCCCCTGAAATGAGCAAAAATAAATATAGCTGCATTTTTTATACTCAAAATAAATATTAATTTTATTGATAACTCCCTATGAACAGTCATTTATACTTCAATTCAGATTTCATATCATAATACAGTGAATTTTTCCTTGTATGAATGTTACTCATTCCATGAGTTTAGTCCCCAAACCAAGTTCTGAGCATGTGTGCAGTAAAATGAGACAGTGTAGAGGAAATAAGCCTCATAGTATTTAGTATAAAATTATCTTGAAAATATGAGAAGTAAATTTCACATTTCTATTGAGACTACTGAGGCACAAGCCCTACAAAGACATTCTCATAATAGAACTTTAAGATAAAAATTGTCAGCATCTGATACTATTTACATTTAATTGACATATGATATTACAATACTGATAAAAATTCCACCTTTCTAACTATATTGGTTGACTTACTCGCTGCAGATAAGGATCAGTTTGGCAAACTTGTGTGCAATGCTCCGTCCAGAAAGGATAAGGCAGCTATAAACAAGAGTCTCAAGACGGGACTGGATGATTTTAATGACCTCTAACTGATTCTCTTTATCCCCAAAAGTATGATGGCTGAGACGAATTGACACAACCCAAATGAGTATATCTAATGCCAAAGGAGGTACAGCAAGAGATTCAACTGGCCCACTGTAATCATCACAGATTGAATTCAGTAATTTATGTAAGAATGAGTTTGAAGTCAGCATGGCATTGCGCTGAGCCCTGTGAAAAAGAGACAAAATGCATTAAGTATCTGGATTTTCTAATAAATGGAACTATTACCAAAATCATTTGCAATAATTTAAATTCAGAATTGAAATTTACTTTAAGCAGAAATTCTCATAATCTAATGGTAAATGTAACCCTTAAATATCATTAAAATAAAATAAACCTTTCTCAAAATTATAATTCAAGAAAGATGGATTTGAAGTAATATTATGAATATGTAATTATTGTACTTTGGTTCTAGCTTTATTAAGAATATAGACTTTCTTGGTTCAAATAAAGTTATCAAAAGTTTTAAATTTCAGCCAAAGAAAGGTTCTACACAATATGGTATAGGTAATAGGTGAGCATTAAATTTTATTTTATCTTCCTAGTCACATAAAGACGTAAATTAATGATCAATAAAATAAAATAATCTTTACCACTGCATTCGTGAAACTGAGGAAATGTCATTGTTTTTAAAAGATATTACAATCATAGCCTCATACCTTTCTTTTGGAATTTCAGTGGCTTTGGTTTTCCTAATGGTTATAGAAATTTCATGGAGCCAATCACAGCCTCTGTACCCTTCGACAGACTTTCCTACACTGGATATCCTGTCTACTGTAGAAAGATATCTTAATCTCTCACTTGGTATATCTTTACTTTTAGTTGCTTCACCTCCTCTTGATCTTCTAGAAGAGCTGCCTTCCTCTGAATTTCGTCTAAATGCATTCTGGGTAAAAAAACATGTATAAGTGTTATAAATACAGATCATACCAAAGAATGAAAAGAGAGATTTCAGAGAGGATGTTACTGGTTTTGAAAAGGAACATCTTCTAACTCAAAAATTGTTTGAATCAGTTTTGCAAAACACTATCCCATTCTATATCTACTATAATATTCACTTTTGAGCATGCATTTTTATTAATATACTAGATATGACCTACCTCCTTATCAGGCACTGCCTTAATATGAACCAGCAGAGTGCGGCCACGAATTTGAAATAGTTTTGGACTAGTTAAAGTAACTGTTCCTCCTTCATTTGTGAGATCAAGGCATGAAACTATGTTCACAGGACCACAGAGAATTTCAGTATTATGTGCTTTTAAATATGCCTCAGATGTTACAGGATTCTCAGATGGACCTTCAAAATAATAAAAAATTACTTCAAGTTAAATTGAATTTTATGAATTAAAAAAAAATTGTGAGAAGTCTTCAAAAATAATAGCTCCTTGAATTTATATACCAACAATTCAAATTGAACGAAGAAAATTAGGTTTCAAGCTAGGAAAAGTGTAAATAGTTAGTTGGTGATATTTACTTACTTCTTGCACTACCATCATTAGAATTAATATTAAAATTAATTCCTTCGTCAACGGCAGGTAGACATTTCTTTCCCTTACGCCCAATACCACTAGCATTCTGTTTTAAAAGCGTAATTTCAATATTTGGAGGAGTTAGATTGGCAGGATGCAAGGAAAACTTAACATCCACATGTCCTACACAACAACTTCTTGGTAAGGTTATCTCAAAAACATGCTCATCCCACGTTGTCCTACAGAGAGATGTATATACATGAGATCAATCTTAAACTTTAAAGATCTACAAATAATATCAAAGAAACATGTATTATGCTTTGGTAAAGGTATAACAACAACTTTTTTCATAAATCATACATCTCATATAATTGATAAAAAGTAACTGTTATAAAAGAAGTATGATACTCTTCTTTCCTACTGCCAACAAACAAGTATAATTAGTGTATTTATTTTTTTTATTGAAAGAAATTATTCAATTCTTTATGTTTTCAGAGAAAAAACTGGATCATAAGAATCCACAACTAAAATGTTGAAGGAATGCTTCTTTACCCATCCTGCAGTAACCGCCAGCTACGAGTATGTTGAACCTCATCTCCTCTTTGCAGGTGCTGAGGATGTCTTCTCTGCTTTTGTGCCTGCATCATTTCCAGCCAGCAAGGAGGTACAGTGGCTGCATAGCAAGGCACAAGATTCTCAAATTGAGTGAGCAAGTGGAGTTGTTGAAGGTCAGGTAGAGTAAGAGGAGATTTGGAGACAAGGAAGGGCATAGCAGAGGAAGACAGGGGTGATGGGGATGACTCCAGACTCTCCTCCCCCACCTCCCAAGATGAGCCAAACTGTTCCTCCTCTTCCTCTCCAACAGATTCCCCTTCCTCTTCTCCAGGTAGTAAAAAGAAATGTAAGGATCCCTTATTCGTACAAGCGCAAAGCCTTTCCAAACCTGAAAAGATGAAAAATAAATATAATATAGTCATTCTAGTATAATTGTTTTATATTTTTTATTTTTGCAAATAGCTTTTGTTGTACGTTACCTGAGCAACTAATGAAAAAATTCTGAATTGCACAATCTTTTACAGTTATATTCCTAAAGTTTTTAGTCTTTTTTATATTTACTACAATCAGAACTGAACATTTAAGAAAATTGAACTGTTGGTTGTTTTTTCACATAATATATTTCATGTGACTAGTTATATTGATCACTAAACCACCTCAGACAGATAAAATAATCAACAGAATTAGTCATCTGAAATGTATTAGGTGAAACAAAGAGTTAAACAGAAGTAAAAAATAACAGACTAGAGCAAAAATATTCTCCTTTATCTTGTTTTCTAATTCTACACGACTTAGAACACAGGATCAACTTATCAGAAACATAATGAAAACTGTTTGGAAGCAGAAGAGAATGAGACTCATAGATATACAATCAGATGATGGTACGGATTTCATATTAAATGGATGGCAAAAAGAGAAACAAGTATTATTTAAAAAATAATAATGAAAACAGGGTGGATGGCCTTTACCTTAAACATTATTAAGTCAATAATTCCATAAAATACCAAGAAAAGAACTTCGAATACTGTATTCCCATTCTTTACTTAAGTGCAACAGATATTAAGAATAAAAACAGGGCATTTCAATACAGAAACAAACTAGCAACTTTATATAATTTTATGGTGGAAGATTAGGCCGGAAAACTATACACGTAATACTATAAAAATGACTAAATATCTTCAGCATAAATGGATAAAATATTGTAAAAGTTAAATTTATGCTATAACATAAAATCATACCACTAAGCATGTTCATGACAATGAAAAATAAGACAAAATGGAAAATAAAATATGTTTGTTAATCCCAAATACTTTCGTACATTAATAATATCTTAACAGTGACTGATAATAATTTCAAATTTAATTAATATCAGAATTAAATAAAAGTCATCAAGATATCATGAAAATTATAAGCAGATGGCCTCTTTGTTAACAATGGAAAATTTGTAACTGATCCTCAAATGAACCTTTATGATGCAACAAGATTCATCTAACTCACAAATCATAGCATGCCGATTCCAAAGAAAGCAATTAAATAGATTAATCCTCAAAATTCCATGATATTTCAAGAATCATTCAATACAATGAAAGATTGTATAAATGTAAGAAACAGTAAATGTCCTTCATGATCAACCCCCAAGTCTGAGTCAAAAAACAATAATACTCACTATTGCAATATGTTGCAGAAACAAAAAATTTCCCTTTTTCAGGTTTGGCTATGGACACCACCTTCATTTCTGCTAGCTCTATGATTCTTAGAATCCCATCCTCACAGATGAGTGATACAAGGCCACGAGGAGTTCCACTCACTCCATGCTCACGGTCTTCACTTTCTGGTGGCAACATATTCACCTCAACTGGGTTGAGTCCTTCACCATACAACTCCTTGGCATTCACAGGAAACTCCCACAATCTTAACCCCTCACCACTACACTCCAAGGGGTATAAAAGCAATCTACAGCCACCTGAGAAGTTGGTAGTCACTACTAAGACATATTCACCATCAAATGTTGGATACAGTCCCCACACAGCACTACCATTTTGTTCCCCAGGCAAGGGAACATACTGCACAACGGTTGACCATCTGGTATTCGAGGGTGAACAACTATTGACCTTTTTCCATACCTGAGATTGTTTTGTCTCAGCGGAAGCCTCTGAATCACCTAACCCATTCATCTCCTCATACATAAGATCACCAAGTTCATGAGCCTGCTGTATTTGCAGGCCTCCATAGTCACTGATGAAAGACTTTAACTTTAAGGGAATAGCATCCACACTGTCTACCAATTCCTTGGATGTACCTTCAGAACCTAATCTTTTTGGAAAGATGGGTGCTGTGATGCTACTCTCTTGCCTGGTCCCAGAAGAACCTCCAGCTTTATCGGGTCGGGCACCTTCTCTACGCTGACCTGGTATTGATGATACACTTTCTGACATGCCACCATGATCCTGATTGCTAGGCAAATGCTGTAGGTCATACACAACCAGTTGAGGAAATGGAAATGAAGATGTCCGTGGAGTTTGTTGGGATGAAGAGTCTGAAGGTTTTTGAGGAGAAAATCCTACAATAAGAGCTCTCTGCACAGTGTTTTGTGCTTCCGATGCACCACTTACACTACGAGCCAGACGACATGAAACTCCCACAATGCTTAAGGCAGTCAAATTCATTTTCAAGACACTTTCATTTGAGGACTGATCACCTGCAATAGATCACAAATATTAAATAAAGGTATAAGTTCGATTTGTTCTGGCCGCACTTGGTGGAAGGACATATTAAATGAAGAAAAGCACTTGGTGACTTCCACAATTTATATACAATACTATTAAAATGTAAAGAAAACTATAATTCATGATTACACTGATATGTTATTTTCTTTGTGACTGGTTACAATAAAGTTATATTATTGCAATAATAATAAACAATAATACCTTTTGAATTAAGATTAATTTTTTTTTAACGTTTCATATAATTAGACAAACAAAAAGATGAACACTAACCTCCCTCATCCGGTGATAAATTTGAGGCTGAGTTTTCTTCATTTTCTACATCTGTTAGGTCTGCAGAAAGTACATCTTTATTCAGAATACATTCCTTAGTTTCTATTGCTTCAGACTTCAAGTTCATGCTTTGGCTACCAGAATCGACAGCTAACTCAGGGTTTATTAGATACACTACACGATACGAGGCTTCTTTCTGAAATTAAAAAATAAATATTAACATTATTATGAAATACAAATAATTTCCAGATATTTCTTTATTCATAAGGCTTAATCACTTTGTAAATCCAAATAAAATATTTCATTAAATATTTCCACTCTGAAAATTAAACAAGCTTAAGTTAACTATGCCAACATAATACTAAAATGTAATGGAAAGAACTCTACATGTTTTATTTAAAAATTTTAAAGTAACCAAAGTCGAGTATTTAAGTGCAAGGAAGCTATCATTAAAATTAGATTCCCTGTCCCTTTCTGCACTGAACCTTCATTTTATACAGTACAATGTGCTTTCATTTTCAAAGAAAATCCTTCCACTCAATAATTTTATTCATATTTCAAAACTATTGAATGAATAAACTGAATTTAGGAAACAATAATAATATTGAAAAATCCAAAATATATGATTTTTTTAAAGTGAACATCTCCGTAAATGACATTATTGGGAAGATTCAAATTCAAGAAGAATCAAAGTTCTTACTAGTGTGAATGGTACTTAAGCTTTTTTATTTTTATGATTTACTATTGTAGCTGAATAAACATACCTTTAGTCTGCCTGAAACATTCCAAATTTTAACTACAGGTGGAACTGCTGGATCTGAATCAATAGTAGCTGTGGCAACTAAGCCTGAGACAGATGAAGTTCCCAACACAAGAGGTGGACTGTTTGATGAGAGTGCTTTCTTCTTATGGAATTTCCTTCTCAATGGAATGGCAGGTGATGTAGCCAGAGTTACTGACAGAGGTACGTTTTGAGTATATTCACCTTTTACGAATGGACAGGAAGGGGAATGCCTTTCATGTTCAGACCTGCAAAAGTTGGAAATGAATAATGACTTCTAAGACAGTACAAAATAAACATAAAACAGGTCCACAACAATAAAATATTGATAACTTTGACGCATATAAAGGCACAAGGTTAAGATGAAATAAAATAAAACAACACAATTATAATATTAGGAGGCACAAATTATTTCATGTCCATTCACAAAAGTTTTTTCATTCTTCATAAAATATTTCTATTAATACATTTAAAACAAAAATTATCAAAATTAGCCCCCCAAAATCAATTTTCTTAGTTCTTAATATCTTATATAATCTTAATATACCATACCCCAAAATCAACATTTCATGCATTGGATATTAGTATGTTTCAATTTAACATTGCTAAGCATAACTAATCAACGAATTTTTACAACTTTTCTACTGCTAAAGAGAATAAAAGTATATTAAATGACTGGGACATGAAATTAGGTATCCCAGTAATGAAGGAAATTATAGCCTGGTAAATTACTGATAAGGCTGATGAATGTGAACCGTGGGTTTGGTTCCAAACATGCAACTATGTTTTTAAGTCTTTGGATTTCAAACTGCACATTGAAATTTATGAGACAACTTCCCTGAAAACTTATTTTAAACATTCTTTCCAATATGATTCTATTCAAGCAGTTAATTGGATGAATAAAGTTAAAATATTCATATTTTCAAATTAGAATTAATCAAAAACTTATTTGAAATCAAAATGAAATGTTTTAAAATACAATCCCTCATCATTTATCATTGAAAGATTTTGTAAAATACCAACTTAGTCATATGTTAACACGGTTAAAATTTGCTAGTATATTAGTTGCCAAGAAAAAGGAACAGAGGGAAGTAATGAAAAGCAAATATTATGCACACATTGCATGAATAAAGGGTCATTTATAACTTCAGTTTTCACATCAGAATTATCAAACATTCTAAGCTATTACCCATAAAGCTTGAGTCTATAAATTTTCTAAGCTGTAAAATAAAATATGAAACTAGAGTAGATGATGCACACCATATTTCCTGAAATTGGGCTTACAGAAAATTATTAGGAAGCTACCCTCTGAAACAAGAGTGAGAGTAATCCATGGCCCAGACATTTTTGTAATTCCCATAGTTTTCATAAAAATATTTTGCTACCATTTAATGTTCTTGAAAAAGGCATGTTCAATCAATTACTATTTGTACTACAATGAAAGGCTAATTACTACCAAATTAACAAATAGGCCATAGCAGTCTATCTTTATAACCAATGAAAGAGAGTATTTACTTCTATTACAGAAAGTAACAAAGAATTTGTGAAATCTTTGAAAAAATTAATGGTTTACCAATTGCGAATATATGTGATTAAGCTTTAGAGATTTTCATCGGTTCATAAATAATAATATAATAATCAATGACTTTTTAAGATAGCAATAATCATACCAAGGCTCATCCGTGGGCTCCCAACACACTAGGCACACATTACAGGTGAAACACATAGAACGGTCATCTCCTGTTGAGCTCGGCTGATGATAAAAGCCAGCTTGGGCCATCTGATCAGGTAAGGCCCATCTTCACCAAAAACATGATTCATAGGGCAAGAATTATGGAAATTTGAATCATTAAATAAATATTTTGAATTACAAAATCTTTTCAATTAAAATATGACAACCCAAACTAACAACCAAAAAAAACTGACAACCAAATTAAAACCCCAATTTATAAGGGAAAATTTTTACTAGCAGAAACTAGGAAATAACAATAGGAGAAATATTTTGAAAGAGGAAATATATTCCTTATGCATTAGATTACACATGATTTTAATTTATTCAAAGAAACCCTGTATCTTCGCTCTCAAGCTATGAGTCAATCATCAAGCTGATTTATAGGCAAATCAAAAAACAAGTAACAATAACAATATCAATAATAATAATAAAAATAATTACCTTTTGCTTTCATACCTGCAGTCTTATAAGATTATTTGCATGCATTACCTACATTTCATTAAGAATCTGATTATGGACAAAATTTCTGAATTTTCAGAGGAAAATGGATAGGGCTAATAAGAAACCTGATAGCTATTATAGGTCTTTATAGCAATGGAATGAAGAAAATCGAGAGAAGGGATGAATCAATTTCAAACTATTCAATATAAATCATTAATTAAATAAAGAAAATAGAGACTGACTTGTAATTCATGTGTGGCCATTTCCCAAATGTTCCCCTTCTGGCAGCCTCACTGAACATCAAAGCCCGGTCTGTGGCAGATTGATCTTGTTCATTGCCAGCTATTGATCCTGACGCTTGCCTTGGTTCTGGCAATAGACAGTTCAACCTCTCTGTGATTGCTGAAGCCACTGGAAGTGCTGGAACAACACCACTTTGTCGTTTTAGTTCCTGCATTACAGCTACTGCCACTGGCTTCAGAGTTAAACATGGCAATTCCAGGCATACTGTATTCCACTAAAAAAACATTCAATGAATTATAAAATTAAAGATTAGCAAGAGTTCTATATTTCAAAAATTTTTATCACATCAAAGGTATAAATATTTCAAAGAGAGAATAAATTATTTTTAACTAGAGTGATTAAATTGAAATAATAATAATACACTTTTATTACTCCATGGTGGAAATTGGTCTACTAAGACTACTCTTCCATTTAACCCCTACAAAGGACAAACAGATATACATCCCATCCTTGACTGAAAAAAATTTGATCTGCCAGGACTCAAACCTGGGACCTCAATGCAGTAAATTGTTCTGAAGAAAGAGGTACTGGGTGTTTAAAGAATGACATTAATAAATGAAAATACAACAGTGATTTCAATATTTACATTCCCAAACTAAAATGTTAGTCTGATGATAACAATATATATACAAAAAGTAATTTAGCTGTTTTATGATTATGGTGTAGATGCAAATAAGTTATGGAACAAAAAATATAATATTCAATAAAATCTTACATCAATAGTTTCATTTGAATTTTAGCTATCAAATCTACAATAATTCAGTGGTTAAATTTACAATAACAAAGGATACTTTTAATGAGTGACTTATTTATAGGTAAAAGAAAATCTAAATAGAAATATCCAAGTACAACTATGTACCTATAACATCAAACAGTTCACTTTGATTTAATACCTAATTTTTCAGGTAAAACAGATACAAAATAAAAAATAGGTAATGAAATTGCAGGAGAATGGTTACATAATGGAAACTCATAATTTCTTACCTAGTTTTCTTGGGAAAACATCAATCAAAACCATTTAAATAATCACTCAGCCAATCATTCAATCCTTTATCTGTATTTCATACTGATAAAGATTTTAAAGATTATGAAATGTAGTAGCAGAGAGCTCAAAAAACAATGTAACATAACATTTTGAGATATTAACGTCAGTAGTTTAAGTAATTACCTTAATTGCTTTAGTTCCCTTTTTTGGCTGAATTTGTCCTTTTTCTATTTTCTTTGTTAGCTCTTCTAATACTTCCTGACTTTCACCTACTCCAGAAAACTGCAAAGTTTGTAAGACCTGCTGCAACAAAACTGCCTGCAACAAAGATATAAAAAGTTTCCTTCAAAACTGTGTATTAAAGTAAAACAGTTTGGAAAAACAGCTAATCGGAATTGCACTCAATCATTGCTCAAATTTTTTGACTACAGTGAATTCTAATTCTACAAAAAATTAAGAACATACAATCTAAAATATATGATATTAAAAGGTTTTTTTTGAACTTCGAGATTTGCCACATACAACGGTCCTTGAAGGATAAGTATATTACCTCGGACATCAACAATTCCAGTTTAATTTCATCATCGGACATAGACACAGGTGTCTGAAGAATAGTATCCAGAAGTAACACTCCATTATAATCTGACCTAACACCTATGGAAACTCCATCGGTGAATAAAACTTTGTCTTGCCCAGCTAAATACGCTCCACGGAGATAACCGCTCGAAGATGCTGTGTCAAAGGTAATAAAGACACAATGTTATTAAAATAAAATTAAAGAGTTTAGCGCAAGATAAAATAAACGCAAAAAAGTTATATAACATAAGCTGGTTACAATATTAATACAACAAGTTGATGACAACGTTCAATATTATGACAGATATACTCTGCTAAGAAAATTGTAATGGAACTGATGTAGGACATGATGTTTGATAGAGCGTTCTAAAAATATACAATCGTGAAGTTTAAATCTAAAAAGATAACACAAACCAAATATTTTGTCATCAGTCGACAACAAGCTATAATTTATAGTGAATTGCCAAAACTAGTCAACGTGTGACTTACCCGAAAGAGAACTTCTGAGCAGGATGACGCCTGAATTTACGTCAATCACATGAACCTCGGATGTACTAGTTATTACTAAAATTATATTTAAATTAGGATGGTACAATATACTTCTAGAATCAGCTTCTACATTGAGGGAACCGTCTTCAGTAAGTAACCACAGACCACCCTCAGCCATTTTGATCGACAGTTCCTTCGCTTTGTATTTGTCTTTTCATCATGTGATATGCTTATGGCGGTAAAATCATTCGTTCTTGTTGCTATCAATCATCTGTTTATGCTATAACTCATACGACACTGCCTTATGCTGAATCATTATTTTACCTAAATTATTCGAGAGACCTTTAAATTAAAGGAACATAAATATAAAAATATATTATGATGTATACAATATTCGTTTAACACGCTTCATCAGAACTATCATACCATTTTCACCGTAAGATCGTTAGAAAAAAATTTACTTTTCTTAACTGGTTCTAAAAATCATATACCTTTAGAGTGTAAGAGTTAGCACGTTTTTCTTCATCGAGTCTTGGTTATTATTTATTATCTCGATTTTGGATGGATATTATATAACAAATTAAGTAGCATTAGTTATGTATTGGTCAATATTTTCTGTTTAAGATCATTTTATTATTGCAAGAGATATCATTACGAATCGAATATTCAATAAGATAATAGTATGTCTAAAGAAAATGCACTTTACCTTAAATATCTCTACTAAATTCCATGATGTATTGGATAGACAACATTTAAAAGTCTGTTGTCATGAAATACTATCCTCTTAATAAAGCACTGATTGCATTCATTTTATCCGGTCATGAAAATATTACCATTGCTCTCTTACTCCACTCTATAATTCCAAATCAAATATAATAATGTATCCTTGAAAACTAATCCAATATTTACTTTATCACTTTATGTTAACATTATTCATGAAATTGAATTTCTAAGCAGTACAAAATATAATTATATTGATGACTCTTACCTTTATTAATTAATAACTTAATTATTAAAAAATCACGTTTTATATTTCATAAGTTACACTTCAATAGTATTTATAATTTTTTATATTTCAAATTTAGTGATCAGTATTCAGTGTCGATGTTTATAGATAATGCTCTCAAAGTAATAAAAATATATCAGAGCTTTCAGAATAACTTAAAAGCTGTGATGTTTATTTAGAAATTTTATAATCAGCCAATTTTATACATTCTTGTAGGCAACATTCTCTTATACAAGAAATGAATTCCACAAAGAAAGATTTATTTATTGGAGATATACATCTCACTGGAAAGATTTTATTTTTGTTTAAGTTTGTTCAATTTCTGAGTCTAAATATAATGTTGTATATTTTCATAATTTTTGTCTGAACATCTATTTAATAAAAACGCTGACAGTACAGAATAAGAAGCAATGAATTTAATCAACAATTCATAGGATATTCTCAAATTCATTAAAACTTCTTTGATTCATCCTGTTTGCCTAATGTTATTGAAAAATCATTTTTGTAATTCTTTCTTATTTGTATGCCTAACAATGTCATTATTCTCATTAAAAAAATTTTCTGAAAATGATATTATGATAACTTATCAAAAATACCAATTTTGGTGTGAATGAAGACATGAGTTATATACATCAATTAAAAAGTGAGATAACTGAAATGGATGTTGTCAGCTTAGTCAGAGGTTGATGTATGCAAATAATTGATTACATGATGAACATTCCATCTAGATATTGTCAATTCACCCACAAATATCTTTCTATGAGATCCCAGACAACTTTACAAAAATATCAGGAACCACTTACCTATATTTGCTGTTTTACATTATTTTGTATTATAAAAGCATAAATATTTCTGATGTATTCATGAATGTATTTAATGTTCTCTGTGCATTTCATACTCATTTCAATGTGAATAAATAGTGAATAATTACAAATAAAAAAAATATAAATTTATTGCATGGTAAGTCAATGTAGGTATGTAATTCGATGTGAATAATTGTAAATATTGTGTGTAATTCAATTAGAATAACTAGTAAATTATTACAACTAAAAGAAATATAAATTTATTGTATGGTAAGTCCTTTGTTTGATTTATTTTAGTGGCAAAATTCATTCAAATTGGTGATGATAACTTTAGCAATCATTTTTGCCAGACAATTACTATTTCTACTTATGTATATGACTTATTCTTCTATCTGAGCTCCAAATATTATTTGGTAGAATAATTATTTATTAATTATATTATTGGGAATTGATTTTACTTGATTAAATTCTATTTTAATGAATTACTGACTACTACATTACTGAATGATTTTACTGAATTGACTGTACTGTTTAGATAGTGGTACTGTAGGATAGTGGAAAGGGTACTGCAACAGTACACCATAGTTTTTCTGAGTCATTGTCTTTGTGAAGTTCCTTTTTTTATAGATGATTAAATTTGCTTTTCATGTGACTATGATATTCCTTTTTTATTTCATAAATCATAATCACTGGACATTGAAGATCAATGGAAATCATATCAGTAAAATTTTAAAACAATACTTACTTCATTATTACCTAAAATTTTAAATGTTAATTTTGTTCAATAAGCATTTGCATTCCCATTCAACATCATATTCATCACATTGTTCAGCCTATTATTCATTACTCTGAGTCTTATACTCTTTAATAATTCTGAAGTGATTGCTTAAGCAATATAATTTTAATTATCAACCTGTCAAGTTGCAGTTCACATTATTATATACACATATTATTATATTATTATTATAGACACATAGGAAAATATAATTCACATTGTGAATATCAAAACCTTTAAATTTTTATTCCTTTAGCTTAAAAATCTATTTATTACTCTTAGTTATTCATTTTTTCTTTCTTTTCTTCTTCATTCTTCATTCATCTTGATTCAGTTCATCAGGAATATTTCATTTATCATGTTCTCAGCTTATAATTAAAATAAGTATTTTACATGAAGAACTTTGCCAAGAAAGATTATTAATAACAGTATATTATTCAACAATTTTTAGACTACTAACTACTAACCTGTAATTGATTAATCTCACATATCTACTCATATCATTCAATATTTCTGAAGCCAATCCTTCTCAGTTTTTCTTTCTGTAATATTGCATAAAACAGCTTGTTTCTATTAGGATTTCACTTTAAATGAAGATTATTATTATGTATGTAAAAAATCAACCAGGTAATTGTTATCAGAAATCTATTCTAGTGAATTTGTGGTTTTAAAGAGTTTTTAGTGCATCATCCTCTGGATCTTATTCTGAAGATGGCAAGATACTTCATATTCAGTTAACCGTAAAAATATCTGCTTAACTTGCATTTTTGTATGCATTATATTGAAGTAATATCAATGACAATATTTAATGAGATTTATAAATATTTAAAGCAGGTATTTCTTTAAAACATTTTATACATATTTTACAAACTTGAAAGTATACTATTGAAAATGTATTTCAATACATTAGTTACCTCATTATTTATATAACTTTGAAGATTGCAGGAGACTGAGGAGTTGTATTTTTGAAACAAAAGGCTGGAAACAATCATTGATCTCATTTCCAACATTTAGATTATTGTTTTTGACAAAATTTGAGTAAGAATCAGTGTATGATTATAGCATGAATGAGTTAATAATTTTTTTTCAAGTTTTCAATAATAATGTGTATTCTAGTTAATTGGTCATGAATTTAAAATTTAATGTATACTAAAATTATATTTTAAAAATTAATAAAACAGATGATAAAGAGAAATCCTTTCATAGAAATAAGTACTCTAAGGAAATATTTAAAATTAACATGTTAATTAAAAAATGACAGTTATTGTATAAGGTGAGTCATATCTAAAACTGAAACTATCTTCTTTTCTCATGTCTCTGTATAATTTATACTATAGTTATCTTGATAGCCATATCATAGGCCATTCTCTGCTATCATATCTGAAGATAGCTTGATCATAAGTCATTACCATGTGATATGAGTATAAACTTAGCAAGAGAATTTTAACATTTTTTACAAATGGATCTGTATTTACTCATTTTGGTTATCAAATGCTTAGAGCATTGTATAATTAGCAAAATTTAACATGTTTAGATCTAAAATAATCATGAAAATTTGCTTGGCTTTGAATTTGCACTGAAATAGTTACTAGTTTAAAAGGGTCTACTTAATTGTGTGTAATGTTAAATTAATGCCACTTGTAGATTCTTCTTGATTACGCATGATATATTTTCAATTCTTATATGACTTTCAGTATAAAAATAAAGCATATAAATAGATTTTAAAGTGAGCTAATTTTAAGAATCTTTTATGGATTATTTGTACTAATAATTTTCTAGTTGATCATGCTTATAGATTGCATTATTTGCTTCAGGAAATTAATTTGAATATTTTAATATGCAATTTAACTTCATGATATATTATTTTTCAGAGGTTTTAAAGGAATTTTCATCTAGGATATTAAATACATCTGATTCATTATTTTATTTATTCTTTCTTGTTAAGTATAAAAAATATAGCCTTTTAACTTTTTCAGCATATATGTAATGTGAAGGATACAAATGTTACACTGGAATGAATATTTACTCTTTGTTAGTTTTCTGAAGATACTATAATAATGAATTTATAGTCAGTGAAACTAAATTGACTTGAGAAATGAATTTTTTTTTAGCAGAGGTAATATGACAAAATCATATTCAATTCTGCTTACATATTTCATCAAATACATGAATTACTTAAATTCTTAGATTTAATATTCATTCAGGTGTACAACATTCAACCTTTATTTTCTGTTGAGCATCATATCCTTACAATAAAGAGTTTGTAGAGAATTATTATAGCAAAAAGACTATATTTAATGATGTACAGTTTCATATTAGCATCAGTCTCAATGGATTTGGAATGGATAATGATATCAAGTTCAATAAAAATGAACTACATACCCAAACTTCACGCATCACAATTGATTTTTCCTTTATATAAAAGGATGGTCCCATTTTTGAGGAAGTTCATTGGTGGAGTTAGTTTAGAATATATTATTTTTTCCATAGCACTTGTAATTTTAATTCCTCCGTCGACATAGATCCAAGTATCTTGCCTCCGGATGCTTTTTTAGTTTTTGCCACTTCTCATTAAAAACCGAAGAATTTGACTGAGAATTCATCGGTATACTGGCACTATAATATTTTGATTTCAATCAAAAGGTTGGCACCATACAGCACATAAAAGATACCGATAGTGAAATAGCAAACATATGTACATGTATATTCGTATGAAAAAAATCGTTCAAGATGTTCAATCACACGAAATTCTCAATTTTCAGGAAAACTGAGCTAAGAGAGCATGAGAAATCCGGATAACACTAAATGAATCTATTTTCCACGACAACATGATGTAATTATTACCAATTCATCCGTGCATTATCCATGACTATCTCTCGGAAGTTCATGCCTCTTGGTCGATTTCTAAGGCTTCAAATTGCTCAATATCCAGTCGAGGTATCTCGTTACTCTTGAATAGACTCCAGGTATCTTGCTAGATCCGCAAAGCCGGGATCCAAAAGATACAACTCCTACGAGAACATGGCGCGGAGTGGAGTTGCTAAATTCTTCGGGCCTTGACAATGGTCCTCCACTGTCTCCTTCACAAGAATCTCTGTCTTTTTCACCTCCTGCACACAGCTGACCATCTGGGTCTATAGAAGCGTCACTGGCAAACGCCTTTACGCAGACATCCGCCGAGGTAACTTTCAAATCTACGTAGCGCAGGACGGGGCTGCCCGAATTCATGCCTAATCGGTGAAATAAATTGTTTCCAAACACCGTTACTTAATAAGAAATACTAAAAGTTGCTTGCATTATTAATAAAAGTATTAATTTTTATTTGTATCGAATCACAATCTCATGAAATATAAAAAATTAACTTACCAACTTCAGTTACTCCCCAACCAGCAACGAAGGACCTCAGGCCAGTGTAGTTTTTGGTGCTCAAAGAATCAAACGGAAGACAAATCGGGAATACGTACGCTGAAATCGAGAGATGTTGTTTGAATACGACAAAACATTACGAACATTAGAATTCAGAATTAAAAGTGGTAATTTCAGTTTATACTGCTATTATAACAATAATATCAGATCACATGAGGTTTCAAAGTTGTTCAATGTTTTTCTGTAGAAAAGAAATAAGCCTTTATAATTATAACTAAAATTCAATATTATCTTAAATATATAAGCCAATATTTGATCTGGATGAAATCATATTTTAAAAAAATTAAATACTCAGCCGTTTTTTCTTATCGATAACTTATCAAGAGGGGGAAAAAATCATAATACATTCCTTTTATTTTCGTCACACATTAATGACGAAATCAACTTCGCAACATTTTGGATAACCAAGCTCTTTGAACAGATCATTCTTCATCATGAGATTAACGTGTTTACATTAAAAGTGAATATTTGACATCCTACATTTAATGTATGATTGGATTGAATATGCAAAATTCAAGCTAATCGATTTTTTAATCACACTGGAAAACCCAAAGTTGCGTGTGTTGAAAAATCGCAATTTCAGCGAAAAAATTTCTTTTTTTCGCAATCCCTATCCATCGCGAAGGTCATTAAAGAGCGGATGATCCAAACGCGAGTTCACGTCAAACTTTTAGCGCGATCTTCACCAGGAAAGTGTTGCGATTCCTCCCATTACGTAGAGAGAAAGCTTTCACGTCACAAACGACGTCATAATTTTAACACGCCCAGAGAAATTTCTTTTCATAACCTTTGCCGTCATCATCTGACGTGGGATCTTCAATGTAAGCAACAAAATAATCGGCAGGGGAAGTACAACATTCTATCAAACCAGATCCTTCACCTTATCTTCTGATGTTATCTATGGAATTCCCTACATAGCTGTTGGATGAGTAGGAAATTATATTTACGCTATGTATGGGATTAAACCGAATCGAACGGAATTCCTGCATTAGATAAGGTACAGCAGGAGATGATACGTTTCTGAAAGAGTCTCGCGTAAAAATCATATTATTTATTCAGAAGCTTGTCGTAGGACTATAACCTTTAGGAGATGGTTAATTTATATATTAATATATATATATATATATATATATATATATATATATATATATATATATATATATATATATCTATTTTATATATATATATATATATATATATATATATATATATATTTAAATATATATATTGGTAAATTATAGATTTTTATATATATATATATATATATATATATATATATATATATATATATATATATCCCTTCAAGCGCGGAGGAGATTTAAATGAATCCCATCTCGTAGGTCGAAGGAGATTTAAATAGAATAGCCGATTTTTGTAGATGCTTATTTAAAAACTAAACGCCGAAATAATTTGAAATTTTTTATGTTAAATGATTAATGTCTTCTTTGCTATACTGAGCAATTATATTTAAGTTACCTTTAATATTTTATATGATAAAGTCCTTGTTGATTTTTTTGTTTTCCATCGCTCGCATCATTAATTATTTTTTAAATTTTTTTAAATGCATTTCTAGGTCTAATCTATTATTTGCTTCTAGGCAATACAATCTCAATAATCCACATTATATAATAGACTCTAGGTATCAATTATATTATAGGTGAAAAGGCACAAATGACCGCCTCACGAAGCGGGATGTAGCTATTGCACATTCAGCGATGACAGTATTAGTTATGATAATGGCCCACCTCAATGATTCTGCTTGGTGTAGTAGATCTCAAAGCAATCAAAGCAAAGTCCTACGACTCCGTTTTCGCAGAAGAACACAATATCTCTTCTCCTAGAATGTTTTGCGCAGACGACACACCTCCTCTTAGGTACCGTAAGTCATTTTTCTAGTTTTCGATGCCATGGTTAGAAATTAGAAATTATTCAAAAGAAAATAATTTCATAGAAAAGAAACACATCCACGAGAGATACCACACTTAAGAACGTTACTTCCAGACTAAAGCGTTTTAGGTCTCGAAAAGAATACTTCCTTTGGGCTGTGAATGCTTCCACATCAATCTTCCAACCATGAGCAACTTCAGAGTGAAAAATATTTTACACAAACGAAACGAAATGCAGACCTAAGGATCCTTCTGATTGTTTACGGTGGTGTTAAGTGTTGATAGAGATAAAAACATGACTGAAGTCATAGAGAAGACAATCAGGCATTGAGAGAGGCAGGCAACTCGACCCTCTTCCCTCAATATACATATGGTGGGTCAAGAAAAGTTAAGGGAAAGAGAAACAAACAGCTGAAAGATTTTATTAGCTGACAAAGCCTTCTAAAAAGGTCCTCGAACAGCAACACATTATCAATCTAAAGAAAATCACACTATAGTATCTCATGAGCACATGCTAAAACGTACACTTACAGAGAGTGTGAAAGTAAATGTATATATATATATATATATAGATGTGTTTAATTACCAAATTTAGAGAGGTATAATTTTGTGAAGGTTCTCTGATTTCATAGGCTGTTGTGATTCAAGAAGTAAAGCCAAGGAAATGGATGCAAAAAATGTTTTAAATTTTCATTTCTCTGCAAAAATTACGAAAATGAAAGATATATCGTTATTGATAGAATATACATTCAAATAAATAAACAGCAATTTAATAAAGCAACAGACTCCTTAATTATACTTAAAAACAAACATAAATCGCATTTCTGTTTGATTTTTCTTCGTTTCCTATGTTAACTGATTTCTAAGGCCATTTCCCGAACAGAAGGGTTGATACCTAATGGAGATTAAAAGAAATTAACATTTATTCTCTTCTTTGAACCGGAATATCGATAATAGAAGAAGTAATTGCAATTTCAGCAAAGCATACCATTAAGTAATGGAGATAGATCGCATTATGGTAGAGTTTTCTTTTGTCGTTTGTAGGGAAGAATCTTCAAGGACTTGTCCTGCGTGATTATCGCTCACGGACAGTCTGAAGACGACATTTTTGTATGTTCGAAGAAGAAACTGAATCAGGATGGTTTTAAGTTCAATGGACCTCATCCATGTTCCACAAGAGGTTATAAAGACAACAAGGCGCTAGATGCAACTTGTACTATGCGGACTGTGCTCAAGCAATAGACTCAATCAGTATTTCATTCAGGAAGCTATCTAGAATCAAGGAATTGAGAGCTGAGTATATCTTTTTATCCCGTTTACTGTGTAGCAACAATGGCAATGTATCTGCATTAGTAACTCCACATGAAGAAATAGAATTGTTGAAGGGAGTTCAAAAAGGGTGTGGATCCAATAAATTAACAGAACATTGGAATATACGTTTAAATCTCCTGACTGGTAGGTTAAAGGACTGTTAACAAACAGAGACTGAATTAGTCACCTGCCAATAAGATAGTTCTATCCTTAACAAATTAGAAATACATAACGCCAAGACCTTCCTGGGGCAGGTTACGTTGCGAAAATACAGTAACAACTGTTCAATGATAGTTGATCTAAACAGGACATTATATGACAATAAACCAAAGCATGGAATTAACAATATATCATCACGTATCTAAGGGAGTGGCAGGGAGAAGCTCTAAGATGAAAATCTTGGGTAAATCTACATCCGGTGTCGGATGAAAATGGCCGATAACGATGTATATGACATAATAAAGATGGTGGTAATGTAAGTACATATTTATTTCTGCCATTTTCATATATATCACGAAGAAACATAAGTATGCATGATACTCTCTAACTAAATACGTATTGGACTGTAGTAATGCGGTATTATTCTGAAGCAGGCTGTCGAAATATCAATTTATACAGTAAAAAACAGTTCCTGTTTGACCGGAAGTTCATTGCGCGCGCGTTGATTCCCATTTCTTAATCTCATGTGATTCCAAGAAGAAGTCCGTCTCTGTTTACGAGAGAAAATTCGTTGAGGAGAGTATTTCGTAGGAAATGCTATGGAATGGTTCAACCCCTAGCTAAATATAAACCCCCGAAGAGGTTGAGCGAGTCTAAAAGGAAGTCCGCCTTATTTTTCTCTTCCGCCAACGGAGGAAAGTGTTTTCCGACTTGACGTCACGTGGGCCGAAAAAACTTGCGTGGTATCTTCAGATCTCCGCTTGAGTGGCTTTGAGGAAGACGGATTTAAATTAGCACAACGGAATTGGTATTCCCCGCTCTTCGGAAGGTAAAGATAACTCTCACAATCAAATGAAAATCCGACTCGAATTCTCCAGTGTCTAGGTCGAATGCCAAAACGATAATTACCAGATATATATAATAATGTTCGTCTGTTATGCATAAAACGTGCGTATATATTAATGCTCATCTGACTGTATAAACCTTCTTGATAATATCATACAATAACTGTAATACTATCATACAATAACTGTAATAATATATACATGTAATAAATAATAATTATTACAACTAACATCGCACGATTAATAAATAATATGATTCAAAGCTACGACCCCTACACGAGATTCCAGGTCTATGTTTTTATGACTTAGCAGACAAGTTAATCAAAACTGTTTTACTACATGAGTTTTCGTCATAAATCTCCACAGAGATATTTAATCTAGGATCAAGATCGCATTTAATTCTATAGCTACCAATTCCGATAATAGGATTACATTTCTAACGAAGCTGTGAAGATAAAATTTAGCAAAAGTTTAATCTTTTCTATCAACCTGCGAAATTATAAGATGATCTAGGCTTTCGACCAGTTTCAGCAAAGATATTACACAAGATTCCCATTATGATATTTTGCAACGAAAACACGTAGGTGATTTCTTAATAATATTCTTTGGAAGACTTCTGTTGTAATTAAAACTTGGATGAGCGGGAAATCAAATCCTCGTAAGATAATCCATTCAATTTACATTTCGCATATAACGATAACTTTACACTTATAACGTTACACATATAACGATAACAATATACTTTTTAAATCCTTGAAGAATATACAGAGATACTCAAAAAGATGTTATTACTCGTGTAGATCCTTCATTTTGCTAATGAGTGCATAAATCCCAAAAGAGCAAAGATTTAAATGGATTTTAAAACACGAGATAATGATTTTCCAAAACAATCGTTGCGAAGGTCATGCTGCGACAACTTGAGCTGATATCTCGCTCTCATTCTTCAGAAGTGAATTGCCTGAGAAACACTAAAAACGTCAAAATAGCAATGACATCAAGCAGTCATATGATCATTGACGAATCTGGTATGCGGATCTTTGAAGGTAAACCATAGATAATTGAGCGGTCAGGGAGTTGCGAAAGATCGATGCATTGCTTCAATGACTCAGATTCTCAGCCCACGAACAGAAAAAAAAGATAGCCGATAGTCATCATTTGCAAAAAAATTTCCCCTAAACATTTTACGAAAAGTATGATTACTTGAGACGTTGAGGCAAAGAAGTGATTACAGAAATTCGTGTGGAGGACTTATATTGTAATGTAACTTGTGAACACAGAAATATTTCGTTTCTCTCACCCAACAATGAAGGGCTATTAAATCCTTTTTGGTTAATGCATTTTGAAGATATACAATTCCACCTCTTGAAATGAGTTCATCAATAACAGAGGATGTGGTTGGCTAAGATAGATTGTGTAGGGGAATTGTACGGGTCAATTTCATGTAAGGAAAACAAATGTCGAACAAAAATAACTGTAATAATTACAAAGATTTTAAGGAGAGAAATGGAAGTTACAATATTAAACCAATCCAAAATTAAATACTCGATATGCAATTGCAAGGAAACGTATTTTAAATAAGTATCGAGGAAACTAATGCAAAGATGAAATGATAAATGAGATGATATAGGATGGGAGATAGGACACACTGAAAACACATTTTAAATGACGTAATAAACAACTTTTGATTCTACATAAAATTCGAAACGTTAAAGTCGGTTATTTGCAACGGAATCTACACTCATTATTTCTTACTTTGTCTCCTATGCAACAGAGTAACCTACTTTGTCGTTTTAATCTCTGCTTTCTTTGTTGGCAACTTAATTTGAGCATTAATTCGATTAGAGTTGAATTCTGGCAACAGATTTAAGCTGTGACAACAGCTGTTTCCGGTTGTTTCAAGGTACATAGCCTTTCTCTTTTTCTGTTATTCTTTGCAATATATTTGGAGAATCATTACAAAAGATGTACTTTCCAGTGAATTTCAGTTACGAAGGAGTAATTGAATCGATCGAAAGCTTTGAAAGTCTGGGCTGAACAATTGGACACGCGTTCAGGAAAGGAAACCGTAGAGTCATTAAAAATAATAGGAACGAAAATCACAAATCGTAGCAAGGTATATTTCTTTGAAATTCTGTGTCCCAGCAAGGTAACGTTTAATCAAATAGAATTTTACATCGTTCTCGGGATATACGCCTACCTACACTCAACTGGAAATAAACAACAATACTCTTCATTCTTAATTATGGTTGCAACTAACAGATATTGTCAGCGAAGTTTAATTCAACGTTGTTACATAAGAAATAAACAAAGAATTTGTGTGATATCAATGGATAATCGTGGAAGTTATTTTGTTCCCCCTTTGGAACAAAGTTCGTTGAAATCAAAAAAGAATTAATGTTGTTACTTTTGCTTCGATAAATATAGTTTGACACCAAGATAAAATAATAGTTTTAAAATGTGCAAAATTTGGCTTAGTAACAATAACTACAATTTTGGGTTCAAACATTCGCATTCTAGTGAGTGAATGACTGAAAGGATAGTTAAATATACTGTTTTCACGAGTTATCCATGATAGATTTTTAACTATCAAGCTTCAAACGAGAAGAATAATGAATCGATGTTAAGATATCTTGCCTAAATTCAAATTATATACTAAATCTAAATTCTATAGTATTCAGTGGACTCGCTATTGATGAAAAAAATGTTAGATATCACTCAATGATAGATATAAGCGATATGTTCTTTTTATATAGTTCTGGGTATACAGAAGATAATTTCTCGTTCAACTATACAGCTCACCACGCTCAATTGCGTGAGAAATATACGTAAATTACACGGAAGTTTTCGGTAATTTAAACATATACCCATAATCTCACGTTAGATCTGAATGATTTTGGATATGCTATGATTAAAAACTTTATAAATATGCATACTCCGAGTAACATGAACCTCAGCTTGGAAAGTCAAGGTTCTTTTCCATCAATAAATCATTCACCTTCCTGTTTAGGTTCAAAAATCGAGTTGTGCGTGAAATATATCGTTCGCTCGTTAAGTAGTGATGAATTCGACGAACCCACCTGTTATGTTAGCGTCCCTGTTGAGGCGGATGAGTGCTAAATCGTGCCTGTACTTCGGTGTATCGTAACCCCGATGTGGTATCACTTCTTGAGGGACGAAATCCTGCGGCGGGTCGGCACATTCGCTGTCTATACAGTCCGTTGAGTTCCGCTCGTCGTGTTCACCAAGCCGAACCGTCACCCTGAAAAATGTATACTAATGAAGAAGGCCTGCTATTGTTCTCCAGATACTAAATAGCACTGAACACGAAAAAAAAAACTCTGGCCAGGATTCCGCACTTTATTAACTCAGAAACATTAATGTTCTAAAAGGTCGTCAAATTCAAAAATGGAAGCGGAGTTTAAGAAGTTTGAGCACTATACTTTCACATTGCATTCAAATATGTTAATGGATTTAATTAATGTTTTCACGAGCTAATAACAGCTATACTTCGATATGCAGTATTTTGATACTTATATAAGGAATCAAGCAGGGAATTTCAAATTTTTCGTTGTTTAAATAAGATATTTAACTTCAAAACTCTTTCTTCTAGTTCCTGTATGTCGATCTACATAAATCTCGTAACTTTGAAATATTTTTATACGTCTTTATTACCATGTATAAGGCTGTAAACATCATACAGTTCTTATCTTAAATTTAAAGTGAGAAACTTTAGTTAGTGTTTAAAGGGTATAGGAGCTTCTTAAAGCTAGGGTATGGGAAGGTTTGCGAGTTTGGAATCTACAGGTTACCTTGGCCTAGGTCAATGCTTTCATCGATTTTGCCTATTTAGAACAAATGTGTTGTACTGCTCGTCCTTGTAGAATATCTTATTGGCCTATTTAAAGTACGATTGTTGAACTCTTGGCTCGCCTTCCAACCCAGGTCCTTTTTTTACTTTAACAATATACACTGGAACAATTACGATAACCTCCAACAATGACCTTCAATTTAACTTTCTTAACATTAAGATATAACTGCCGTTGATTTTAGAGCAAAGAAAGATTTAACAAGAATGAACATTCACTTCAACAGTATGATTGCAACTTTTATACGTATTCTATCCAAAGTATGTTTATTTAATCAAAATATTCACTGGTTTCCTTGCTGAGTTATAACCATGTGCCCAGATACATATCTGTGAGCTTTCATCATGCTCTGTTTTACCTCAGATCAAAAAATGAGGTATATATTCATACACATATTGGGATTTGAATTAATTTCAAACTTCTAGATTTCTTCCTAAATTTATCAATTAATTTGGCCAAATTCAACAAGAAATTAAAAAGAGGATGTAATAGAAACACCAATCAATATAGACTCGGAAGATGGGACAGTGAAGTAGGAATAATTCGATTGATCAAGAAGCTGATACGAGGTTATGGTACTTCTAAGCACTACAATTAACGATGTACGCTTGAGAGTGACTTACAGTCTCAATCCAGCGGGGAGTTTGGTGACGCAATGCGCAGCGGTTAGGATGTATCGTTTGCTGATAAGTGAACCGCCACATCGATATACGATATCCTTGGAACCTTTACCTGAAAAGAATAGGGTAAAGTCAGTTTAACTTGCAATATTAGAGATAGTAATTACTTGCTGGGAGTTAATAACAACTTCCCTTCCTTTTCGTATTTCAAATATTTAAGTCAGGATTTCAAATAACGTTATTATCTCAATATATTGTTCAGTGTGTTAGTTAAATCAACTTACGATTTTTACAGTGCAGTTCTGACAATGGTCATTTTACATTCTATGGTTATAGGGATAAAAGTTCAAGGGGTCATTCTATAATTATATGAATATTTTTATTAATTTTAATGATATTAATTCATGATCTTAGCTTCAGTATATCTTATAGTAACAGATATTTTAATGGTTCACAACATTTCCAAAGGGTAATTACCAGCCCTAAGCGAAAATAGTCGTATGGTATAATATCATTATTACCTAGTATACATTAGTTTATAACAAAAAAATTATAATGATATCGAAAAATAGAAGCGTTAAAGTTCTAGGTTAAATAGTATATGAAATAACATATATTAGTATAAGAAATACACAAATCTTATCAATAGTGAAAATTTATATCGATGATAAATTTAAATCGAACTTGAAGCACTGACGATCAAGAAAACTCACGCAATCATCCCCAACACAATATAACGTAGCATTCAAAATTTAAGTGTTCGAATTTAATCACAAAAATTGTAGGTTATTTCAATTTACTTTTGAGGGACGCTAAAGAGTTAGTTTGAGTCTTCTGAAAGGAGCAAGGATGCAAAATAAGGGCCGCATGAAAGAATAAATGTACATTCACGAGCTAATGTGGATTTCATATGATTCATGGGTATGTATTGTTTCAGTAAAGCAGTGCGTACACACTGTATCACTTAAAAATAAACAAAAGTATAACGTGGAGTTTCAATGAGTGATTTCGTTGCTAAGATTTAAATTGTTTATTTACTACCAAAATATATTTATAACAGGTCTTCGCAGCTTTGCATTTCTCGCTTTCATAAACAATAATTCGAATACATCACTATCCTCAAAGGTAATTTGAACTTCAAACATTAAATACAATATCTTATTTATTATTGTTTTCTTTATCATTATATAATACCAATATTTAGGGTGTTATTATAATCAAATAAGATCGATACAAAATTCACGCCATCGGCTTATATCACCTTACGTTTTACAAAGGATTACATCGTATACATTCCCTTTATGTCTGATTAAAATTCTTGATTGATAGGAGATATTATTTAACACGGCGGTAGAGTTATCATAAGTATCATAATTATGCGGAAAAATGTCGATGAGTTGTGCAAAAAAGGCGTTCCACGAGAGAGACCAAGTATATGCAGAGATTCGGCCAAAGAGCAAGAAGATGTAGGAATGTCCGGGGAAGATGTCCCAGGTGCATGCAGACATGCCCTTAAGGTAAAGTAATTGGCAGTAAAATGTGATGACATGACTCTGAATGACTGAATAGTGTTTAGTAAAATAGAATACTTGAATCGCAGAGTTTTTTGGTCACTAGTAGAAATTTTAGATTCAAAGATTCTAAACTGACTACTAGTAGACAGGAGTAAAGAAATAATTTATGTGTCATCTTACGAATACTTCAATTTCTTACCTAATTTATCTCAACCATTAATTATCCCTACCGATTTTAGATATTTAAATACTCATTATTTGTGTATAAAGTTATTGTTTCCGTTTATTTACGTATTATTTAAAACAATGAATGATATTTATCAAATTATATGAAAATCGATAACTAGGTTAATAGGATAATAAGTAGGTTCGTGAGCATACATATATATTATTAGTAAAGAGATAGGAACTATAAAATACCATTTTCTATTTAGAAAGTATATAATCGTTTTATATATTCGTCAAATGTTTGGATTTAATTCAATTCTAAAGTATGTACGATGAGAAATATTGATAAAAGCTCTTAAAACAGTTGAAAAGACAATTTTAAAACCTCTTTAAATACAAACGAATTTTATATTCATTTGCGTATAATACATAACGCAGTATTAATCCATACTAATATTACAATAACGATATGGAGATTGAATGTAATTGCATAGAATTGATTTAGAAGCTGAAACTGACATCCAGAAATTGAGAAAAGTAAGGAAAAAGAGTTAACTATCAATATGAAATGAATTATAATACACCAAATATCAACGAATATTTTATCATCCACAGCAAGGGGTAGTGTTCGAAATTCCTACACACGGTCCATCACAATTTGCGTTCTTCCTCAGAAAAAAGGGAATGTTAAAAGAGAAGATCCCTTGGTACAAAGAATACTACTTTCAACAACTCCTCAAAAGCTTCCTCTTCTTCGCCGTTGGCGTGAAAATCGCGAGGGATTTGAGTAGACATCCATTTTTTAAGTAAAATTTTCGTATTTAATAAAAATAATTTTTTTCTAGACTCCTTTTAATAATAAAACATCGCTCTAAGTCACTTTAATATATACTTTTACTGAAAAATTGAAGTCAAAATAAAAGCTGATGTATTTATATAAAATTTTGCATTAAAGTTTTCCTATAAAACTATGATAGTACATATGCATTTATTGATAAATACATTTATACCATTCAAGGTTAAGCATGATTGGGTAAGAGGAATGTATACTAAATATACTAAAATAAAAGTCTACGTATTTTAAATACCTCGTGGAAATGGTACTGTGAGGTGAAAGATAGTTCAGTTGAACAATACAGGAACTCAATGTTCATCGAAATGAAAGTATTAATATACTCTATTGTTATACTCGTAGCTTATATACGTTGCTTTTTGGATAAACAATCGATGTATATTCTGTTTTACGCGTGTTCTGTTTGTTCAGTTTTAATTGGAGAAATTGCGTAAATGAAGTCCGTGTGTGAATTCACTGAAATTTATTTCGGAGAAAGTTTTGATACAAAGACAATGATAGGAAACGACCTTAACCTGTAATTATCAGTAAATAATCAACGAATATGATAACGATGAAAGCTTTCCTACGAACTTTAAATTCATCGGAACCAATGGAAAGATATAGGATGGAAAAAATTAGCTAAATTCGCCCTTAATAAGTCACATTTTATATTATCTTCTAAGATGTATTTATTCGCACAATGACGCGAATTCTGCGGTTGTATTAAAGAAGATGTTCAATTAATACGAACCAAAAATTGGTTTATTTCTTTTAAAATGTTATCTTACATGTCCATCAAATTTTAGTTTCTTTTTGCAAATAATGTAACTGAATAAAAAATATTCTTCACTCTCTATGTCACTCTATGGAGTAAATAAATTAGCAGCAAATCAATACGATACATTTACCAATTTCGAGTTATTTAAGCTACAATTTTATACCATACAGATATAAAGAAATGACTCAAAGCAATTAACGTGGGAAGTGAAACTGGCCAGTAGTTCTACCGAACTTCATTGCATTTCCCCTTTTTATTTCGTCTGGTTCGTAAAACATACTGTTTCATCATCATAAGACGACATCAATGTGGTCTTACTTTCCATCAAATGAGCCCCGGAAGAACTTCTGGATGAGTAACGAATACCCGTATTTAACGATGAATTGCACTAGTTACCACAAACGAAATTTTCTCGTCGTCATTAAAACATTTCCTTTTTTGGATTGGGAAAGTTTACATAACCCTTCCTAGTGAAACATTTGTTTACAGGACGGGCCAAATCGTAGCATAATATATTTTACGACCAGGAAGCACGCGGTTTCCTGAGTTCGTAATTCATAGTAAAGAAATTAGGAAATACAAGTTCCGGGTGAAGTGCTGGAATAGGTTGCCACCGTGATTTGGTGGTTCTGTTGCTTGAAAATTTTGCAATTCGATCTGCTTATGTAACGTATCTTAATTTTTTTAATTGGTTTCCTGTGATGAGGCCGAATACACGCTATCTAAGGCATATCCGCAATTACGTATTTTATGATCAAGGCTTTTGAAGATATTCAAATTAATATTTAATATAAAACATGGATACATACAATACTTAAAAAATAAGTGAAATATATATTACTTCTTATAATATATTTTTATAATTTCCTTTTTAAATATATATTATATAAATCATTTGGAACATTAGTAAAATATATATCAAGAACGATAGCACACAATAAGAATTAAAAGTATTGTTTATATTATATAAATCATTTGGAACATTAGTAAAATATATATCAATAACGATAGCACACAATAAGAATTAAAAGTATTGTTTATATTCTCTTCATAGGGCATAAATAAGGATTTATTAAATTAACTCTTCTATAAGGGAAATAGGTTAGCAAGTAAAGTATAGTATAATATTAGCAAGATAAAGCGAGCACTTTTCGCAAGGTAAAACACAGAGTTAAACAGAAGTGAAGAATAGCGACATAACTGGGACTCGAACCCAGGTCCCTACTTGAATTCTCTTATTATCACGTAACCCTTAAAATTCGTTTATTTTTTTAAATTTCAATTAGTATTTTATTTCAAGATAATTTCACTCGAATTTCACGGTAGAATACTTATATTTAGATTTTTCAAATAAAATAGTATCATAATTTGTTAGAATAGAAATACGAAATTTGTAAATAATTCTTATTTCTTTAGAACAATAGTCTGAACTGAATTACATGATTTTGGATTCCTCACCACAACGTTAAAAACATAATTAATTTGAAGAAAGGCAGGCTGATAATTAATAAGGATATTATAGGTATGGAAAGCCAATTAAGAAACGGATGGATTTCCTTCTTTAAAAAACGCTAAGATTCGGAAGGTTGAACAGGGAGACTCGTAAGTGGATACAAGTATACTCCTATCTGCTTCTCCTAATTGTCCACTTTTATTTCATTTCTAAACTTGAAGAAAAATAGTATGCATATATGTATGTATATATTAGTAGTATCTTCTGTCGTAATCATCATATCATAGAATTGCGCATAGCTATACATGATTTCGCTACAATAATCTTTATAAAATAAATCAAATAAGCTAAATTAGATCACACTTATAGCCAGTACACGTATATGGTATGAACATATATTTCTTTCGTCTTCAATTCTTCCCCGAATCGTTCCAAAATTTTTAGCTGAATACCGTTTATTATCCCATAAAAATCCCCACATCATCAAGTCTAACTACGATTAACCAATTTGCACCGAAAGCGTTATGCGTTTTGCAAGCGTGTGCATCTTTATGTCCTACGTGATGGTTTTTGGTCAAGGACTTTGTGTGAGATGTTTCAAGGTCTTTCAACGGCTATTTAACCCACATCAAAGGGGGAAACGTCAAGGTCTATCTGCAGCAGCATTTTACCCACATGACTTGCATGAGTTGACTCTTTCTTAAGAATTTGGAGCGAGATGGGATTTCCACTAATCCGTTCAGGATCCACGGTACACTATTAGTAACAAATTAAACATACAAAAATAACTCTTACAATACCGTAATAAACGATGCTCATGAACGAAATGAATTACACTCCAATATAACAATGAACGATGTTAATATTAGTTTAAAAAATCCTGTGTTTCAAAACAACTTGTTCTACAGATTACCAGAAAAAGGATAAAGCATAATACTTTTTTGGGTGTCTCTTCCTTTTAGAATAACGGACGTAATTAAACCGTTACGCGACCGGAACTCGAACTTAGTTCCCCAAATTTCTCGCTTGCTTTTATCCGGTTGGTTCTGTTAACCAAGTGAGCCATCAAGCTAACGTAATGCCCCTAAGTGACAATTAGCAGGCAGTAATGGAAGCATCTTCCAGCCTAAGCCTTCTGAAAATTCCCAACAGTTTTCCTCAACGTCGTGCGAATTTTAATTCCATTATTGCCAATTGTTGATTGGGTATTTCCCGATAAGAGCGTTTTTTCACGCGAATTTATCTTTGCTTATTAGCCTTTCTTCCTCACAATGAAGCTGTGCTAGGAAATGACCAGAGTTTAGCATATTGAAAGAAATGGAACGCTGACTGAATTTCAACTACAAGATTGATCACGATGATAATATGGGTGTAAGGAAATGCTTGTGTAGACACAAGGAAAAGTTCTTAGGGGTTGGTTTCCATCGAACACAGGGTGATTGACTCTTCGTTCATACTGTCTGATGACACATTTTGTCAAGGCTGCCATCACGTATCAATCGAACGGATGGGGTACTTAAGGTTTGACAATGACACAGGTTTTTCATCTTCTGAATACTTAACGAATGCTGTTCTTTGTCTCCAAATTTCTGATGCTATCATCTGCATCGTGGTTTTCCCGCTGTTCATGGCCCGAAACAATTTAAGCGGGTATCGTCATCAGACAAACATTTTTAGATGCTGTGATGATGCGATATAATAATTCATAAGGTAACATACCATTTGGTATTAATCATAAAGTCCAGAAGGCTATTCCAATGTGTTGATTTTTACGTTGCTATGAGGACCACAATGCCTATGTTTTTAAAGTATACTGATTTGAATTTCATCTCCATTCTATATAGATGCTTAAGTATTCTTTAACTTCACATGAGCAGTCGTTAAGTTGGGTTGATCAGAATTCTACCAATCAATTCCGTCTATTCGAAATTAAAATTTGAGTTCAATGATTTTACCTCTAAAATAAATTGAAAATCATAAAAGAGGAAATATAATCATCGTGAGATGTGCCCTGAGAAATTTCCTTACACTGAATTTCATTCATAAACGAGTTCTCCATAGAGAAAGTTGTATGGATTAATCACTTACAACATTGCGCTGTGAAAGTAATTCCACGTGAGAAATAATACTGTAGAAATCGTATTCCTCATCATGAGTCATTCAGACTTTTTCCCTGATCCTTCCCATCCAATTATATGTCAGTTTATCATCAAAACAGCATATGATACTATACAGGAAGTCTTTTTTCAAAATTTAACGAAAGGTTTTGAATCATTTTAATTTGAAATTATTTACGTCAACCTCAAACAGCTGTTATTTCCAAGACAAATTATTTACCTATGATAAAAAATACATCCGTATGACATTCGAAGAAATGAAACTTGCATATCCTATGCTAGTCTTTTCATCTTTTTAGCATAGAATATCGATTTTTTATCTGAAACGTCTAACACGTGACTAAGCAAAAATACATGCGGAATGAACTTCAATATTAAACGCATAGAAATAGATGTAAGGGAGCAGATATTAGATTTATGGAAGATAATACATGCATATGAATTAATTCATTGCTTAATGTGTTAATGCATTAATCACGATTTATGTATGAATTGAAACAAACATGTATACATATAGTTTCAAAGATTAGAATAAAAAGATGTCTTGTTCAAAAGATATTTCAAGCAAAATACATATAAAAATTAACTTTAAAATTGAATAAAAATAATGACAACGCAAATAAAAAATTATATATATAAAAAGAAGGTAAAAAATTAGCTACTAGTATTTGTTACAAGTTCCAGTTATTGGTCTTACTTAGTTATCAGTATCAATTAATATTAATAGTTAATTATAACAACATAGGTCGTAATATTAATTATTAAAGCTTTTAAGTGTACTCACGCGTGTATCCAAGTCTCGCTATCCAAGGGTAAGCTCCTAGACCCGCCTCTCTACCACCGATGACTCTTTCGTCTATGGACAGACCACACTCCTCCGGCAGTAGCTTCCTGTTACCACTCCTGTCATCTAGTTCCGTTGGGTCTGGTATACGCGGCACAACCGTCGTGGATGGTGACCTCCTGGGGTTGGGTACTCTTGGGAAGGTTGGGAACCTACCGTTCGGTGGACCAACAGCAGGGGATCGCGTAGGGTATAAGGGGAAAGGAGGTGTGAAGCCAACCCCATTGGGATGTGGGTACGTGGGATATCTTCTGCTGTCGAAGTTTTCGTCATCTTCTGGTAAATGATACACTTCGTACGTTGGCTTGGGAGGGTTGATGTGACCCCCATGGTGTCCTGGGTCCTCCGGGCAATCCCAGAAGCTCCCGCGGTGGCTTCCTCTACCGTTGCAGTTCACGGGCTTTCCCCAGCCTCCGCGTTCGTTAGGGCAGCAAACTAGTGGAGTGGTTCCGTCGAATCCGCATCCTGCGGCACGAAGACGTCTTGCTGCAGCGTCCGAAGCAGCTGATCTGTGCCTTCGCAAGGTGTGGTAGAGCAAGGGGCAAGCCCTTATGTCCATGCATGTCTCCCCGATAGGGCATGCCTTTGATTCTGTCTCCTCGAACTTCCTCGTCTCCAGTTCCGCGTCGGGGAATACGAAGGCGTCTGGATCCGGTTGAGTTCTGATGGGATATATGTAATTTCCTTCCATGCGAATAGAAAAATTACGAGAGATTTATTTGGTGTTATTGAAAAATTGCGAAAATGAAAATAACTTACATATAATGTAACTTTTGATAACAATTCGTAAAACAAGCCTCCGTACGTGACAAATTAATGACTATATGACATCTATTTTAATATAAAATGATCTAAAGATCCTGTATCTATAAATACACAAGAAAATAATGAATATTTCTTACCTGATGTCAACTTGAAATTGGAAATTAAGATGATCGTGTATATTACGCCACTGAAGATAACCATCTTCACTGAAATGATAAAAATTACCAGGTTAATTGATGGAGATAAATACAATTGAAATGATAAAAATATTACTCTAGCTTCATGCATAACTAACCTGTTACTACAATATAAGAAATATAAATACATCTCAATTTTATCACAGGACAGAAGATATCCTATCAGATGATTTCAGATCCTTAACAATAGATTTCATTAATAAAATGCTTTTATTTAAAGATATTCAGAGCGGAATTTCTAAAATTAATTCACGTATTTAAAATGTTGATGTTAATTTCAAAATTTTAGATGTAAAGTGATTATTGATTGTGTGTATTTTTAAGCATGAAAAAATTAAACTTTAAAGTCATATTGTTCATAAACCGTACATTTAATTTCAGCTTTGGTGGATTACTAGTTTTGACAAAAAATATTTTCTATTACGTTTCCATGTTACTATCAATTATTGCCATTCCCCTATTTTAGTCTAATTATAAATCTTCAGTCATCTTATTACAATATATTAATATTACTAAAGGAATAGCAAGTCAGACATTTATTTCCATTCTATGAAGCGTTGGGGAGTTAAAATGCTATTCATACAAAACGACTTCGTCAAATAATCGTTAAAAATCAGCTAACAATAAGGCTAAATGATTAAAGGAAATTACACTCGCTAAAGTATTCAGATACTTACATAAAGATGGACTGTGTTTCATCGTGCTTCAAATGGAGTTTGAATCTAAAAATAAAAGAAATGTATGTAAGTTACAGTTATGAGATATAAATAGCGTATTATTCAATTATTTTTATGTCTATCCCTTGCAAAATTAGCGATGGTACTACCTTTATTAAAATATATATTTATTTGCGATAAAGTCTGTGGGAAATATACCTTATAACCATAGTGATATGCTTTATTTTTACATGTAAATAATTCATAGTTAATACATGGTAAATTTACGACGTTTAACCATTACGAGATGCTTTATTTTTAAATGTACACAATTTACAGTTAACATATGGTAAATGTACGAAGTTCATTATATACGACATGTGTCACAGTCGAGTTAGAATGGTGACCTATTCTGCATACGAATGGGTCTTCCAATCAAGTACCTAGAGTGCCTAGATTTAAGCTGCAAAACTGGGCTGAAAATTGGAGGCGAGTCGTTACCATGGTAACGTATCGATTACAGCAATCCACGTGCACGTGCGGAGGCGGCCTCAAGTGGGAAGGGCTGTCGCAGAATCACGGAGGCTGCAAGATACCTTTTGACCAGACATGCACTTTAAATGGAGTGAAATTTCGGAATAGCATATATCTAAAATTTTCGAGCAGGGATTTAATCGTGATAGGGAGCAAATGTGCACGAGCGATTGTTTTCCGATTTGGTTGATTTTGTGAAGTATGGTTCAACGGTTTCCGTACAATTGATTGGTGGAATACTATCCTCGGACTTTCTTGTGCAAAAGGAATCTACATCTGTATTTTCAATTGCAATAATTAATAAACAATACTATCGAGGAATTATTTTATTTGACGATGAAATTATGAGGCCCTATTTTATGATATTAAAGGGTTATTACGGACGAAATTTTTAAAATGTTTTGTATTTATTGTGGTTTTAACCTCGTACTGTATTTATTTTGTTTTTTTTTAGAAATAAATCTACCCAGTATTAATCAATAACAGGGCTGATCAACTTCATTTTCCCTTTTTCTAAAGAGATAATAAACACCACCATGGTGGTGATTTTATATTACTTAAATATGATACAACATTATACTATCAAGAATTTCAAACGCGTAAACTATATCTCATTTTAGTATTTTAGTTCTATCAACTGACGTGATTTTGACGTTTCACAACATGGTTTTGACAGTTCAGAAATATCAACAGTAACGTATATAATTCGGAATTTACCATCTATTCTTCTTGATCAGGAATATCTTAATAGGAGAAAAATTCAATACGAATTCAAACGGATTTTTTTGGAGAAAAGCTACTTTTATGAACGTGCTCAAAACAGGATGATAGCCTTAACAAATAAATAACTTCATTTCAATAGTTTATTCATCACATCATTGTCGTCTGTCACCATAAATCAATCAGAAGCGAGACACTGGATTTTTTTGACGAAATGCATATCTTAATTACAAGCATGAAGTATTTGATATTAGCTTTAGCTACCAAGAAAGCCCTTTTTTATTTTTCTTGCATGTGGGAACATGACAGATGATGCCAGTATGCATTTAAGTCGCTCGTTACGTTAATTCACTTTTCGCTGACCCGGAATCATCTAGTTCACATGAATTTTCAATATCTTACCATCTTACTTTTCGTAAATCAGACGGTACAAATACTAATCGAACAAAGTATAGAAGAGCTCTATAAATATAAAAAATATATATAAATACCAAAACAATGATACAATTTCCAAAACAGCAATATAGTGTAAACACCAATAAAATACCTTATAATTCATTTAATAAGGAGAAAATGCATTCAAAATGATCATTGACAATAATAAGTCGCTGAAAAAGCAAGATATGAGAACCTCTAGTAATTAGCAATAAATCTTAAAGGATACAGACTTAAATTCATCATCAAAACCATCGATTATTTCTTCCCTATTTATCATTATGATGGTTCTTCGAACGTCTACTTTTTCCGTACCAATTTACTAGGTCGAATTAAAATGATTCAACTGAAATGAGCACATTCCCTTTAATGGCCTTGAATTCGAATGCAATCCATTTCAATTCGTTTGGTTCGTTAGTCATTCAAATTGCGTAAGGAAATTGTTTTGGGTAAACAACGTTGGTGGTGACGAGATAATGAATTCGGATAGTATATCTCGCGTTAGATGCTGAAACCACGAAGTATTCACCGGTTCCTATAACCACATATCGTGCAAAGAACGCTTTTGCGGTATTAAGAATAACTACTTTACGTCATAATGAAACCGCCATTGATAAATATGTATTAGTTTGTTGGCAACAAATTACGGGGAAACGTAAACAAAAGGGGGAGTAATAAATAAATAAACAACGATTGTAAATAATTCGGCAGATTTCTACAGTTAATACTTGAAAAAATTTCGTTCTAAATTATAGATTACAAGCCTGTTATTTCAAGAGCTGTTAGAGTAGTTTGGAGCTACTGCCAGAAGTGTGTATGTATATACGTAGTCATGATGGTTTCAGAGACAAATCTGATTCAAATTCACTATGCATGAACGAGCAAGACATTGCGAATAATCAGTCAATACTCTGCTGAGAATTCAGGCTACGGGCCAATAAGCTCTGTTCCTGGGAATCAAAAACTTCGTTGCGAAATGTGGCAAGCATTATCGACTGTTTCCGAGATCCGTATGACTGTAATTAGCATGATCGTTAAATGAGATGGAAGTTCTTGAAGATAATAGACTTATTAAATTGTTTTATTTCATGAATGAATTCGGAGAAAGTACATTACCTGCACTATCTGTTATATATACGGGTCTTTGAAGCCTCGCATAACAATGTAATATTACTATTTTATGTGGGAGATGATTTTTTTGTCAAATTTTGCCATTTAACTTGATTTTATCACTCAATAAACTGGATAGGTAATACGATAATGAAGGGAAAGGGAGCTTAACTTCCAGGAGTTTTCGATTTATGTAAATTTAAAAGATGAATTGTATTCACTGAAGCAGAGAAAGGAAACATTATGATGCGGATAATAATATGTTAATTAATACGATGTATTAAATAATACGATACGTTAAATAATACGACATGTTAAATAACGAATTCGAATTAGGATGAATTCTTAAAATTCTTTCAAAAAAAGTCCTTTTTAGGAAGATTTTTAACGCAAAAATTTAAGACCGGAAGAAACCATGAGCCATAATAAAACTATTTCATACGATACTCATTTCTTTTGGCACGCTTCCCTCCCTCATAATAAAACTGAACTTTTGAACAGACGCCGTGTTCGGGGAGACGGATACGAGACCAAAGATGCATTCTATAGTGCAAAAGTACAGCTGTTTTTTTATCTTCATCTCAAAACGCAGTTGCAACCAATGCCACATGATGATAGAATAAGAGCTTCCGTAAAATAATTGACTTTGCAATGGTTATTTTGAATCATTCCTGGGATGAATATTCAAGACTCCTTGGACCATCACTAGCGTTAAAAATTCTTGGAATGATACACAATTACTTTTGGAATTCCCATGAGTGAGAAAGATCAATACCGTTCGGTCTAAGCGATGAGTCTTGAGTAAATACGCAACTTCCGTCTTCTTAGATACATTTGGCAAGTTATTTTTACTAAAGCGATCGAAGGCCAAGGTTTTCTTCTTAATATTTCTATTGTTCGATAAGAAGCAGTTTCTGACTCAGAGAGATTTCTGGATGTACGTATTTTATGAATAACAGATCTGCGAATCACAAGCCCCCAATAATTTGGAAGTTTCGTAAAAAATAGAGACGCTAACTAAATAAAATCCATAAGGAAGAAGTCTTTGAACGATAAAAATTTCTAATAATGCGGACCTAATATCACCTCCTTGGCCTACGTAAATAATACGTAGCGTATTTACTACGTAATACATTCTCAACCACAAATCAAAACAAAAATTTCTCGCTATCCTACGTCATACATTTTCCTTAAAAAATACTGACGACAGATCTGGAAGATTTGTTACGTATGCGGTAATGATTCTCGTAAAAAAATTAAAATCCACGAATTATGGAATCGTCCAGCGATTGGATAACCTTTGAGTTGAATCACATCGGAATATTTTTTCGACCTTCATAATTTGGAATGGGAGAAAAGGCACGTAACACGTTGAAGGGGTCCATGGTTGCCTTTCCATACGTAATATTGCAGTACTGTTTCTTGACGTAAAATCCTTTTTCGACACTGGATTTTTCTCTCCCACACTCGCTTTCCTTTTTTCTCTGATTCACCATCGCGCCCGCTTTCCATTGAGAGAAAACTAGCTCCTCCGAAATCTCAGGTCAAGGAAGTTACCGCTTCCGTTGGTGATAAACGATGCAGTGTTTTATCCGGACACCTTTTTTAGACGGTCAGATTAGTGTAAATCATTACTCAGCAATAATAGAGAACTTTCACATTGACGAATCAAAGGTGTAATACCCTTCCTGAATATATCAGGTTATAGTTGACGTTCCAAAAACTGTAATATTCTCTAAAATTCGAAACTTTCTTCTAGATAAACACCGACAAAAAATTACATTTTGAACTTCAAATTACAAATATTACGCACCAAAAAACCAACATTTGATATAATGAAAGTAATCCAAATTAACATATGATTCATTTGTCACGATTAGACGTAAAATGGCATAATAAGTTTCGTAATCATCTGAAGCAAACAATTGTCCTCCCTGAAATAATAATACGCCCAAAATGTAACTTCTCAAGAAAGGTGATCAATTAATATTGCATTCAATACCGTTTAAAATAAAACGAAATACTTATAGTCATGGTCGCAGAGAAAAGGTTTGATTACGATAGACACATGATACTTGTAAATTTCGCTCAAGAAACTTATTTGCTACCTTCTCCAAAAATCACAAGTTCGTATTACAAGTACAGGCGAGAATTGTAATACCATTCAATATATGATGTAAAATAATGCTTAGATAGACTCTTGCCTTGCACGTAAGATAGTATCTGCTGCCAATGGATAGACATACTATCTCTAAAGATCCTCTGAGCACAAAAACTATTATTGCGAGTTATATTAACACCGAGTTCAATAACCATTAAAAGATACGACATAAATCCATTCAGGGTCATAATAGAAGGGTATACATCGACACGACGCATGACAATGACTTTCAAACTTTTGTCTCTAGTTAGTAAATAGACGAGAAAAGATGGAATGAAAGCTATTGAAAAGAGACATGTTCTATATAACATAAATACTGCAACATAACCCTCAAAATTTCATTCTTCGTTCACTCGTATTTTATGGATGAGTCCGATCCAAAGAGGGTAGAATTTTCGAGAACAGTGAAGAAATGCGCAGAAAAAATGATTTCCCAGATTTCCGACACTATATCAGCCAATTAAACTTCTAATTTTTTAAAATAATACCGCAAAATCAAATAATGAAATCTTATTGATTTTAATCACCATGGAGAGAAGAAAACTTCACTTAAATCAAGCACTTAAATATAAAAAAAATCCGATTAGCTACCAACAACGAACTGTCACACATTCCATACATTGTTGATTTTAAAATGATATTCTGAATCCACCGTGGTTCCTAGTCAATTATTTCCACTCTAAAGATCATTAGTATGGTATTCATTACATCACAGTGAAACAGAAACGATCCACTTGAAAGTGAAATCCTAAAAAGGCTTCCCGAATGAAATTCGACCAGAGCAACAGCTGAGATAAGAGCGGTTCCTACCGGTGTTATTTACTTCCTTCCAACCGCACGGCGATGCGCTAAATACCTTCTCCACATATATATTAAAACATTTATATGCCTAAGAGGACAATGATATGATAATATTTTTGCTGATGTGTGGAGGATTGTTAAAATTCATCCGCTATGCCTAGGCCATCGACTATAGTTAATTACGTCTTGGGTCAGGGAATCTCCAGGAACGCTTGGCTGAGTTCACATCTGTCTCTGAAAAATTAATCGAGATTTAGAGACGCGATTCGCTATTGTCTTCAATAAAGTTTCCTGTCGTAATTCTTCTTAGTCAAAAATTGTTTGTGTTCGCAAATCTTGGGGAATTCTGAAATCCAACGTTTACGAGACCTCATCTCCATGGTAGCCACGATAAATATGAATTAAGCGCTCATATTGTTTTCTTCTTAAATCTTGGCTAACGAATAAAGATATTTTTCGGTCAGAAAACTGTTTTCGTGTTTTAAACAGTAAAATATTAACAGGAACTAACTGAGGGAATGTCCTGAGATAAAAAATTGCTACTTTTTACCCGAATTTTAGCTTGAAAATGAAATGTGTAAGTCTAATTAGTAAGGTCATAGAATTTCACACCCCGAAGTACGTAAATTTAATTCTGCTCGTCTTTAATAAGAACTACAAGTCTCTTTTTGAACTCATTGTGAGATTAAGACAATAAGATGAATAATTCCATCGCTAGAACTTCGAGTTACTTCCTTTCAGCGAAAATGGTAGCTGAATAAGTTTAAATTCTCAGAAAAATAAAAAAAAACAGTGTGACTGTCATTGTTGATAGCTCCGAAGAAACGTATATGGATGTAACTTGGGTTGGTTTCAATCCAGCAAAATATATATAAAATTACGAAAGAAAAAAATTCCCCCCTGAATTCCTCTCCTCAAAACATCATCAAGATGATCAAAAAAAGACGTAACATCAATGGAAAAGATACGTAAGTGAATTTTCGACGTTAAAGTTTCTCAAAAACACTTCTAATAAAATGTCTTTGACCTCCTACAGAGCATAATCGATGGACGCTCAACACCTAACAATTCCTAAAAACTTTATCCCGCTCCCGTCTTGTAACAAACCGCATCTTCAACGAAGTGCCCCAGAGGGCGTAAGGCGACTCACCGTGGTGGAAGACCTTCACCGTCGGTCGGCAGAAACTGAATGAGCGCTGCAGCGGAGAAGATGAGAATGAGCCAAAATGTTTTCGTTAGCACGAGCCTTGTTGTTCGCCTGAGTCATGGATACGGGTATTCCCTCCGCTGCTGGGACGCGCGTGAAATGCGAAACAAACCGGAAACCCATTCCGGATCGACCTGTTAAAAAGGCGGGGGTCTTCACACCTTACGGGTGATTGCAGACGGCGTCGATGGAAACGGTCTACCTTCACATCATTGCCCATCGGCTCTTGCAGAGATATTCTCGTATTGGACCCCTTTATCGTTACGGTATCTTTTTATTCGGGAAAGAGTTTGATGAACTCGCGGGGATTCTGTGCTTCTTGTTCTTCCGATAGGTTGACGTTCGCGGATGGCAATTGTGAATGTTTTGGGCGAGCGAACATCATGAAGAGGATGTGGTTGAACGCTCGGTCGAAGGTATCTTCTTCTTCTTCTTGAGGTGATTGACTCCTTCTGAAGTTGAAGCTAATTTTAAATCTTTTGGATAAAAAATATATGCGTCCATGAACCGTAATCAATTAACGTCGGAAAAAATTTCCGTGAAATACATTTAGCAGCAGTAGTAGAATTAGTTGATGCAAAAATATCACTATAAGATTATACATGTATATGAGGCAGAGTATTGATACCTTCCCTCCACATATTGCATAACACCACGCTAAAATAACCTATGAGAGAGACAATAATTCCAATTCATCATCAACCTGTCTTCTTAACTGATTCCATATAATATGAGATATGTACATAAGCATAAAAAAATGGAAATTTTTTCGATAAATTTTATATCTACTATTTCTCTACGTATTTCACACACGTAAATAGCAAAAATGTCATTCTGAATGGTTCTTTGAAAGTCTATTGTTGTAGTTTTAACTACTGTTGTCGTTTTAACTATTGTTGTCACTCAAAAAGTTAACGAGTACTTAACCAAGTTTGTTGATTACTAAATTTCAAAAAAAATTATAAGGTAGAAAAGGACTAGAAAACTGAGCAATTAAAAACCGTTTATGGTTGGTTTTGATGACTAACAATAAGACGTACGTTTACATGTGTTTAAAACAGTTAAAAAAGACGGTTATGAAAACAACAAACTGAACAACTCGACAAATCCAAGAACTACGACCACCGGAACAGGAAATTACTCCAAAAAGGTAGAGAAAATGATTGTGTACGATAGCTGGATCATTATCCGAGAATCGCCAATTAATTATGGGCACCCTCTTACTCACCGTAAGCAATTATTATAATGTATTACAATGCAATACAGTTATTAACAATTCGTTCTGGGTATGAAACGAGTGCCAGCAAAATGCGTCTTCAAATTAAGGAATTAATAGCAGAAGGACCAACTGATAAACATTGCTCAAGAGTTACTCAATGAAGTTCTGGAGTTGACGATCCAGGACTGATTGAACGTATGACGTAACACTGATGTATTGGAATCATGTCGGAACCAGTCCAGTCGTCTCAATGGAAATTTTCCATACCAAAACCGAAAGAACGTGCGAGTTACATCGAATGCATAGATGAATCACATATATTTTCCTTCAAAATCTGTATCATTTCCTTTTTCTACATTTGTATCATCGCCTGGTTTTCCAGTTGATATATATAGAAAATACAAATTGAAACGTCTATGAATGAAGCCTTCTGACGGAAATGATGGGACTGATGTTGAAATGATTCGTAGCAATTGCAGTTGCCTCATGATTTGTTCCTGATATTTTAAACAAACGCCATTTTGATACCTGGAACTTCATTTTTAACCAGTCATGGTGATTTCTTTCCATTCTTCAAATCGAAAAAACAACTTTGAAAGGACGAAATTTTTGTAGCTTGTAGGAAATCAACAGATAGTCTTTTCAGGAGCTGAATGTCATACCGCTTACGTTCCAGAAGAGCTTCAAGAATTGAAAGACATTGAAGAAGAATTAAAATTTCAAGAGAAAGAAAATCGTTTCAAACTTTGGGTGCACTGCGGGGGAAATTTTTCTTTTGGTAAATGGTTGATAATGCAAAGATATATTAGTATATACACGTATAAATTAGATGTATTACGTTTCTTTGCATTAAATTTCGGAGCATTTTATTATAGGTATTTTATACGAGAATGGTTGCACTCTCACAGCATCTTTTGGTGTTCGAAGACGATTCTTATAATGGAAGAGGAACAACTGCAAAGTATGAAAGCATTCGTGCAAATATCTCTGAGCTTATGAACAATAATTACTAAGTTACCTATCTTTTATATTCCCCTTTCACAAGGGTTGGTCTAACCATCAGGATGATTGTGGACGGAACGGATTTTTTTATGCGTATTGCATAAACAAACAGGTGATTCGAAACTCGAACCTGGTTCAATAATTTGAAATTAGTGCTTTCCGTTACATTCTGTATTCCTATCAGCATACGCTATCTCCCGCTGACAGACTGAAGTTCGATTACTTTTATTTATTAAGTCGATAAAAATCTTTCGATTCTTGGAATAGATACTGATACCAAGTAGAAGCTTCATTACTATCTTACTTTATCGATAAAAATTTACTCGTACCTTACTAGCTATTATCCACTTGCTTCATTTTGCAATAAAATCGTATCCATTGAAATAATTTTGAATCTCTTAAAAATTTTTGTCTTTTACTTGGGGGAATGCTACGTAGAACAGCTCAAACAAATACCTGTAGAGCATTTGAAAATTATTTAATTTGTAAGCGTTACGAAAATTTTCAACCTATCTTAAAAGCGAAAGCTGATTATGTTTAAGGGGATATATATTCAGAACTAATTCTGGACTGATTTTATGTATTGCAAGTAAAAACGACAATTAATAATATTGTATTTGAAGAAGATTATGGAAATAATAAAATAAGAAGGAAAGGTTTTTCAAGCTTTGCACGTTAAAGCGGGGCATTTTCACTTGTTTAACTTTATTATTATTAGATTATAGAACGCAAATTGTCTCACCTCACTCTGATCGTTATCCTATAGATGTAGATCTAGAATTTAATTGGTCCCAATAAATTACCCTGTGGAATGCCGTATCTTACTCTGACGTCACATGATCAAAGTCCGTTCGCTGAGATTTAATTCCTAGAAGCCATTTATTGATTCCCTAACTTAATCATCCGTTACGCGGCCCACGAGCTTTTAAGCTATCTTACGATGATGTTAGCAATTTTTTTATCAAAGAAGGTGTACAGTAATTAAAGGCACGTGCTGAAAGCAAGTAGCGCTGTGTATAATATCTCTTACATATCTTTCAATGTTGACACCCGTGAAGTAGATAAAATAACTGGTATTAGTCATAGCACTCCTCAGACCGTTGTTAAGGCAGTGGTATCTTAGCAAACTGTCTATTCAACGGGATACTTTTCTGTTTCATTCACCTGTCCAAAATGAGTTTTCCAATCTCTCGGTACTTTGAATCGGCGGGCAGTATCCATCACCAGTCTATAAAGTTCCGTGGTAATGAAGTATCAGAATATCACCAAGTGAATTGGGTATCTTAAGGAAGGCCATATCGGAATATATCATGTTAAATCATCCGTCATTACAGAAACACTTGTAAAGGAGGTTCAATAACATTCCCTGATGCTGGTCAAGAGAATCCATTCAAGACATTCTCAGGTTTCAGGAAGTCTTCTGGATGGAATTAGGCCAGAAATCCTGGAATTAAGGAAGTTGAGTTCACAACTGGTGTCGAAAACGTTCTATATTTAGAACATCACTGTCTCCTGTGGGGCTATGCCCATTCTCCATCAGCTAAGAAATCTAATTTCAGTTTTATTAGAGGAAATATGATGAATCCAACATTTGTGAAGTGGATGGATTGCATGTGCATAGAGTGGACATTATCAATACCACTCCACGTTACATTCCCGAAAGCTAGATAAAGAATAAAATCATATGACTCGTGGTACATTAGTGATAACATATACCTTTTACACCCACGTTGAGACTTACATCGTTTCTAGTGGATGAGTTGTTGTGACTTTAAGTCAACGCTCTCTTCTCCACGAACCTAAACTAAAAAAAAAATACTTGGAACGAAAACCATCTATTTTGGAACAATTGGAATTTCATAGGGATTGTAAAAAATGGCAGGTAAACGAATATAAAATCCGAGCCCGGACTTTAAAAATATATTTACCTGACCAGCGATTTTAAGGAGAAAAGATGGAATATTTTTTAGGAAACCTTACGAAATTCTATTAAATAAAGTAATCTCTGTAAATCTAATAAATGTTTCCTGCAACAAAAGAACAGGAAATTTTAAGCCACAATTATCTTGCTGTAAATTGCTTTTCCTAAGAGCGAGCAATTTAAGGGAAACTCACTTCAATGAAGATTTCGAATGATGAGCTTTAATAAATTTCAGTCGCCCATTTTTAAAAGAAGATGAATTATAAAACTAAATAAATAGATTCGGTGGAATTAAACTTAATTCGAAATAAACTGCCAAAAGAGTGGTCCAAGAAGTGGAAATCATTTGGAGAGTTGTGAAGCTGATGATTCTTGAAATGAGGGTCAAAGAGATTTTAATGAAAAATTACATTTTTCATTGATATGTATATCGAATAATAACCATCAATTTTGGCCCTGAGGGAAGAAGAAGAAAAATTTGCTCTGAGTTTACACCGCTTTTGATTCGATATTAAACCTTCATAATTTTTATAAATATCCACGAATTCTTAATGATCATCAGTCTCCCAAAGAAGAACTTGAACGTAAATGATAATCCTGGGCGTGGATTGAAAGATGTGTCAGTGATGGCCGTAGAGGCTGAGATTCTGTGATCAGTATGAGTGTTTTTTTCTTCTGGGATAATGGTCACTTCTTGATCAATATCGTTGATATGTTACTCTTGATGTATTAATTCCGTATAGATACCCAATCGGTGAGAGCTATTTCGTGGATTACTTGCTGCTAATCCACGCTATTAACGTATTACCTACTTATCGTAAAATTTTACAAATTCATTCATGCGTAACGTTTCCATTCTGTTACGCTCTCTTCTTAGTATTGTAAGATTAGAAAAATCTTAATATTTTATGAGAAATATGTAGTAATTAAAATTTCTCACTAATTGGTAAAAGGATAGAAAATTAACTCATCGTAAAGTATCGATTTATTATTCATTCAAGCACTCGCAGTTTATGGGAAGACTCACAGATGGCAGGAACGACCAGTCCAGCTCAGATACTTTAGTGCTAGTAATGCCCGCCAGACGGTTACAAATGCACCTACTTCACAATGAAATATTCTTCAGATATTTTTCAGAAGAATAAAAATTGGTATCAATCATTGAAATTTAACTTTAATAATTTCATTAAATCGACCCAAATTTCCTAGACAAGAGGTGCAAATCTCGCCTACACAGTGGCATTCATAATTCCTAATCTTCAGAAAGATTTGTAATTTCATTAAAATTGCTTCCTGTAATCTTCTTCTTCTGGGTAATAAAAGGACATGTGATCCGTGCTTTCACCAGATTTATTCTATATGAGCAATAAAATTCTCAGACGAGCATACTTGCACTGATACGTTTGCAAAAGCAATAGTACAGTTTTTCATAGAAAGAACAAATTAAAGCCACATCGAGGAGTACAATTCAAAATCAAATTGCACCATAAATCACAGAGACTTTTTTAAGTTACACGGCAGTACACAAGATTACAATAGCAACGAAGGAGCTATAACACTTGGAATGTTGTTACATCCATTCATCAAACTTGCAAACAGATACTGCATGGTGTATAGTATATTGTTTGTTGAACAATTCAGCTCAGTCCATATCTCAAAGAAGCTACCTTTACATCAATACTCGGTCATCACAAAGCTTGGCCCAGACAATCGCCAGCAATATTCTTCAGGAGAGCATGATTTACAACACATGCATAGAGAAGAATGCTTCAGAAAGTGTATTACAGCCTAATAATGGAGGAACATGGGATAGAAGCATGTTCAACTATTAATAGCGTTGAGTATACTTGTTACACATCAAGTACACCTAGAAGAGGACAAATTGATTACGATGTAAAACATACAACGCTCATTCACCACCTACTTGGTGATTATTCATGATAACATTTTGAGATACCTTTACAGCTTTGGAAGAGTTTTTCTTTTTCGTTTTAGCAGACTTCTCCCTCTTCTTATTCGAAGAAGAGGAGCTCGTGGATGCCGAGTCTGCTGGAGAAGAAGTATTAGAATGTTCTAACTCCCACACACTTTTACTTCCTGATTCCCTAGCACCTTGCACTTCCCCCTCGTACACTTCTCCATCGCCTTGAGAAGCTCCTCTTTGAGGAATGGGAACCTGATTAAGTCCAATTAAACTAACGACCGCACCAGACCCACGATCGACCACCATACTAATGCATTCTCCCACCTCAACATCAGGATTTTTGTTGAACTGTCCGAGAAACTGCTGCTGCCCCAATAGGTTGACCCTCACCGCACGTCTCTGCTCCTCCGTATGTAGAGGACACCGCATGGACCTCAGACATAACTTACCAGTGTGTTCGGAAACGACTCCACATATCTGTGCCAGCAAACTCCTTTTGTCCTCGTCCGACATGGTCTCGAAGAATCCCTTGGAAGGAAGAGCTCCTTCGGAATTCGAACCAACAGACGTGGATGGTATGGAACTGGAACTAGCACTATCCTTGGAGGTAGTAGTTGCGGCCGAGCTTACGAGAGGAACTTCACCATTCCTCACTTTCTGGGATTTGGGTCTCCGACCTCCTCCCCCACAATGACGGTCTCGTCGTTTCCTCCTCCTGTCCGAACCACCTACAGTCCAATCTGCATCGTCGTCATCATCGCTCCCACCGCCGTAAGATGCATTTTCTTTACTGTTGTTCGCTATTCTTCGACTAGCGATACGAGAGCTGTTCCTTCCCATTCCCATGCATTTTTCTAAATGAGGTGCGAACCTGGACGCTGCTAAATTCCGGTGACAGCTAGGGCAAACACATTCATGCTGTTTTTTCACTGGGAGCTGACCGAACACATCCACATCAGGACCTTCGACGATTTGATATTTTTCCTCTTCCATTATACCATCCTCTAAAGCGGCAAATCCCAATTTCGTGGCTCTATGTACATCAAAACAAACTCCTAATATCACATCCTCCACCAAATCTTCGAACGTGGACTCTGCCGACTTTTCCAAACTCTCCGGAGTACTTATTAAACATTTTAATTGCATTGCAATTTCCATTTCATTTTCGTCAGCCATCAATTCGAATATCTGAAAAAAGAATGGAAGAATAGGATTAGATAAAAGACAATTACACTATAAATGTCAAACTAAAGCGACCTACATTTACGATAAATAGTTTCCCAAAAACATTTATTCGAGTACTAATCACCAAAGTTCCATATTGCATTTACTTCAATGCCTTCAGGATGAGTGAAACGAATCGCTGGATGAAATATATCATCACTTCAAGCGATAGAAAGAGTACTAACCTTAACAGAATATGGCAATTTCATATGTAATCACAAAGAATTTGGATCCAATCTAAAGATGATCGGCCGATTTTTGGAGCAAAAATATTAAACTAATATTTCTTTTCACATTATGCAGAACATTACACGTCTTCTTACACAATTACTATTCGCCGCAGACCAGCTGACTGATGAGGTACTGCGCTTGAAAGGTACTCCTTTATTTGTCACAGTCCGACAAGAAAGACCATAGCTAGCGACACGTAGTGGGTAAATGAAGAGACTGCTTCTGATATCCGGGGCACGATGTAAATCGACCAATAAGGTAAAAGCTCCGTTCAAACCGCTCAATTCAATTTTAATCGGTATGTCTTCGAATTCATACAGCACAATATAATTTGAGTAGGCAAATTATATTTTATAAATATTTATGTATTTTTTCAATATCCATTAAAATTTAATTTTCATGTTAACCGAATAAATCTTCTTATCTTCAGTTCAGAACTAGAAGACTGAATAACTATCCTTTTACGTCCTAGAAGTATGAACTTCTTTACACTCCATTCAAGTGTCAAAATAAATATTCAATAAGACGTATATAAGAGACTATCACTTTATCGATTATCCGAAGGGTCTTATTGAGTTTTTTATCTACAAATCAAATTCGATCGTTACTCGTTGATTATAGCATTTTCCTATGTTGATTCATTCATTTCTACAATGGATAATCTGAATAAATGACTTTTAAAAACGGAAATTAAAACGATTGAATTTTATTTGCTCCTATTTAAGTCGAACATTTAAAGAAGAGCATGCGCAGACACTAGGGTGTAGTCTAACATCCCTCTTCCGATATTCTTTTCTCGCTACGTTCAATTCAAACCCGTTAATGACCTACATTTAGATTCGCAAGATAGTATTCTGAATTGAGAAGTATTTCCGCAGGTTGTATTCGCGAACCCCTCTTGAAATTTTGATATTACAATCATAAAGCATCCATATTTAATAATGATTGATTTTTAATTGGGTCACACTTTTGGGACATATTCTTCGTTCGCCATGCCTGATGCTCGAATTCTTGTAAATGTATGCATAAAACATAGAACGTTGTTTTGAACATTAATGTTTAACTACAAGCATCTATTCCAACACCAAGCAACCGTACCCGACTGTTCCACGAGCGAAACGAATTTTTTCGGAATACATTCGCGTATTAGCAAACTATTCATCGGCTACACTCTTAGATTTACTTAACGTTAGTTTCATGAATTGGCAAGCATTCCCATTGAACCATATGAGCAAATTAGAATGCAAATATAGGAAACAGCAAACACCTCAGTTTCACAAATCACATACCTAATAAAAGTTACGATCGTTCATCTAAAGGCGACTCTAATCTATACACTAGTGAATACAGATTGGAATTTCTTCGCCTGGAAACCACGCCCTGATAATAGAAAACATTCGAGCGGACGTCATAATTATAGCGGGAGATAGGACATCTATCACAAGATGTTGCCTACGTCACCGAAAATCACGGATTGAGAACATTCTTCAAAATTCAAGTTCAGTTGACAGCAGAATGAAAATCTCTATTGCGTCCTCGGTGGCCAATCAAGAAAGAGAAGGGGTGAGATAAGATTCGTGGTAAGCGGAGACAAACTCAAGCGCAGATCGATGGCATTATTGATGTTTATATGCTCGGCTTGTTGTCGCTAGTATCACGAGCGCTTCTTCTTCACAGTGCCGGCAGGTAGCGTTTGCCTTAGTTGATAGCTATCATTGATACCGATTGTAGGGCGCGACGAGCTATTCGATTTCATATAAACGCAATGCTAACAAGTTTATATTAATCAATGAAAAGCCTGATGTTGGTCGCTATTACTCTTGCTGTAAAATATATAGCAAGGGGGCATCTCTACTCGAAATAAATATGCTCACGTGGCGGGGTAAATAAACAGTTATCCACAGGAAACAGCCAATTCCGCAACTGTCTTCGGAACACTTCAAAAGTGAACACTACTCGCTTGATTTCTCATAAATTAACCTCGGCAGAATTTAAGCAAAAGATATTGATCGGTTCGGACTGTTGCATGATTGAATATCTTGAACGGTAATTTAAAAGAGAAACAACATCTTAAGGGAGTTACAGATGAATATACAGGTACAATACAACAAAATATACACGAGAAAGATGTATCTTAAACTTGGAGACACCGTGGAGGATGGTTGTATAGCTTCAACTATCATAAAAATAAATAATTTACTTCTTTAAATATCGTCGAGAACATGTCTTCTTGATTATTCTTTTCACTATCGTACGTTTACTTCTTACTATTTCCGTTACAATACAATGGAGATGTCTATCACTAACTATGTAATGCTATTAATGATGAAATCAGGCTTAAACTACATTAATACATACCCTTGATGGTTTTCTTACGTATTTTTTTCCTGGTAACCACCACAAGAAGGAATGACCACGTCCGATATCTTAGGCATTTTCTTATTCTTTGAAACGGATACACATGTGTTACATCGTTATGGACAGAATGCTCAAATATTCGTAAAACGGTACCACCTTTACACATCGATTTTCATAGGAGTGGTATGGTGTTTTCAGTTCAAAATGTTACATCAGCCAATTAATGAACGTCTGAGTTCATTCAAGTTCTGTAAAATTTTGAGATTACTAAATTATTCAGAACATATAATTAAATAGTTCTACAAGTTTGTGAAATTCCCTTAAATATTGATATTTTCTATTCAGCGTCGTCGAAGTTCGACAACATTACAATGCATTCAATCAGTATCATTCCAAATCAAAATTCTAATGTTTACTATTTCATATAATAGTATGTGTACAGTCAGTGATCACGTAAACTTGAGTGGGAAAACAATCAACTAAGTAGAGATGGATTTTTATCTTATCAACATCTTCCAAGGCAACAAGATAAAACTTCCTTTATCCCAGATTATTAAATGGAGACCTATATTTTAATACCGTGGTAATCAAATTCAAACTTGTTGCTTCAAAGTCTTACTTAACTTGAGAAAATAAAGCACGTTCACTTACGCCAGTCACTCTTTATTGTGAGGTTTATTCACAAACTATAATATCCTTCTGTTGAGAGTTACGTAAGAACGCAATTGTTAGCTCAATTGTTTATTGATCGACTACCTTTGATTTTTCTAGTAAAATATTTGGCTCAGTTCTAATGCGAACTCCTTTAAATATAGAGCATTAGAACTTAATTAGGTTCAAAATTTGTATTTAAATTACCGATTAACAAGAATTTATAAGTTCATCAAAGAATAAATTATACTAATTTTCTACAATAATTTTGTATTTCGCGGGAGACCTTGCAAACTACAGTGTAAGCCCCGTAGCGCGTTGTTGTGAATTCAATATGGCGTTTAATGTTGTGGCTATCTGAAAGAGTACGTCAGTCTTTAGAAATTAGGTAATTCATGGTGCGTGTGGACATCTTATGCTTTAACTTTTTAAATGTTAATTGCCGGTTTATTCATAAAATTTATATCGGATTTGCAAACTTATGTTGTTAAAGTTTCTGTAATGTAGCGTCGACGGCATTAACGAAGGGCATTGGTGTGAGTTCATCACGAATATTACGATCATAGTTATTAAGTTTGTTAGAATTAAATTCGGATAAAGAGTTCCTGGCGACTCACGGCTGTTATTAATTGAGCAGTGTTCGAACTGTGATTCATCCTTGTACAAAGCTGATCCATGTTGTTTCGCTTTTATGATAACGATATTGTCGTGTGCTTTACGTGTTTCAATGGATGTATACGAGAAAGTGAAGTAATATTTGCTTTTTTTCTTTACTTAATCGCAAATTATGTTCATTTTTAAGATTATATTCTTTTCCTAGCGTAAACTTGATTTACATATGTATTCGTTGTGTGCAGTAGGTGATTTAGTTTAATGAATGTAGTTGTTGACAAAATGAACTTATCTTTTATACCAATTTTGTCTGATTTTGGTTTATATGAATTTTATCTTGAATAATTGTATTAGTTTTGGTCGTCTGAATCAACTATTATGTTAAATCTTCCAAAAATTTTCGTTATATCAATTAACGTGATCAGAATTGATCGAGGTTATTTCTTTTTCAAAGGATTTCTGATCAATTGAATAATTCTATTGTAACCAATGCATCGAACGATATTTTTATTTCTTTATGTTTAAGAGAAACGTTTCACAAACAATTGCTAATTTAAATAATAATTTTGGGGGTCAACACCCTTAGTTCATCATTTGCTTGAATACTCTTGCTTTATTAATTAAGGTACTACATAACTTTGTTTACTCCATACTCATGATGATTTAATATAATTTTTTATATTAGTTCACATAATCCAGGAATGTAAGGGAATGCAATCCTCATAAATTATTAATTGGCCATGACGGACACAAGAAGACGTGTCAAGCTGTATGCCCTCAATGCTGATCGACAATGGGATGATAGAGGAACAGGCCATGTTTCATCTTCATATGTAGACCGCTTGAAGGGTATATCATTACTTGTGAGGGCTGAATCTGATGGTAAGTATTGAAGTCCAATGGATATTCTGTGTTACTTAAAAACCATATCTCCTTGCATAAATGTTTTTATTTTCACAGGCTCCCTATTGCTGGAGTCAAAGATTCAGCCGGACACGGCATATCAGAAACAGCAGGTGAGTATCTCTTCTGAGGATGTAGTTTTCTGTTACAATTTGTACATCTAGACTAACCTTTTGTTCTTTCACCAGGATACCCTAATAGTTTGGTCAGAAGGTGATAATTTTGATTTGGCCCTCAGCTTTCAAGAGAAAGCTGGCTGCGATGAAATTTGGGAAAAAATTTGTCAGGTAAGTTTTATTTTACTATGGAAGTATGAATGTATTAAATCGTTGAATTTGAATTACTTTAAATTTTCAAACTTAACTCAGAAGATTTTGTATCATTGTTAGTTGTAAGGCCCTTTTTTATCTAAATTAATAACTATCTTCTAATGTCGGTTAAGTCTAGCCTGAGTTGAATTTAATTTTCGTTTTTTTTTGTGTTGCTTCAGTTCCCATTTCATGTATTCAATTCTCTTGTAAATTTGAAAAATTTTCCTATATTTATGCTGTATAAGTTTTGTTCGCATTATCACCTCTGTTATGGATGTTATTGAAGATTATTGTTAGATTATTTGGTTATTTTAATAGTTATCTATTCAAGCTGGTAACCATTTCAATATTAATTCTTTTTGTGTTTCCAGGTTCAAGGGAAAGACCCATCAGTTGACATTACTCAGGATCTTGTAGAAGAATCTGAAGATGAGCGTTATGATGATATGTCAGATGCAGCCCTCCCAGTGGAATTGCCCCCTTGTGAACTCAGTAGATTAGAAGAAATTGATGAGGTTGGTTTAACTTACGGTTATCATCTACCATATCATTAACCTGTTGCTACTTTTTCTCTTATATGTGTTATTTTCATCTTTTTTCTCCACACAGCTTATATCAAGTTGCTTGACCTCACCCATTCGTAAGGAAAAGTTGGCCATTGCTATTGAAAGTGAAACGTACATTAAGAAGCTGCTTAATTTGTTTCATATATGTGAAGATTTGGAAAATACTGAAGGGCTGCACCATTTGTATGAAATTTTTAAGAACATATTCCTTTTGAACAAAAATGCCCTCTTTGATGTAATGTTTTCTGGTGAGTTTGATTCAGTGTATGTGTGTTATGCTTTTACTATGTAATTCTTCCAATCGCATAATAATTGTTGAATTTTGATTTTTTTCAGATGATACAATATTTGATGTTGTTGGATGCCTTGAATATGACCCATCCTCCCCCACTCCCAAACAACACAGACAGTACCTGAAACAAATGGCTAGGTAAGTTTAATGTTATTGAAATTATGGCTGTATTACTAAGTTGTTCATTTTAATTAATATATCTGTAACTATCTACTTTCTATTATGTATTCTAGGAAAGTTTAATTAGTATGTGTGTTGTGTTGAACATTAACTGATGCAGTATTGTAATACATTGGCTTTTATTTTTATAGGATTTTTCTTTTCTAATTCCATAAGTTGTCTTAATTCCTTTTGTTCTTTGAATGATCAGATAATAGTTTAAAATAAAATCCTATTCCATGGTCATATATCTGTACTGATGGAAATAATGGAGATAATTTGTTATGATTTAGGAAGTATGAAAATGCCTGTTCAATAGTGCAGTATATTACAAATGTTTTAAACAAATTAGGGACTAACATTGTTCAACATCATAATAATTTAAGAGATGTTTTGTCTCCTGAAGTTTTAATGCCAAATATTTCATTCTGATGTTATAATCTTCCATGTTTAAAACTAACTACCACATTATTATTACATTTTAAACTGTTCTGATGTCCAACAGAGAGGAAATTTAGAATTCTGATAATGCTAACAAAGTGTGAGTTACTTTTAATGTAGGAACAGTGATTTTGGTATTGTTCATCTTAAAATCATTAAGATGGTTTCCCTTGATTCAGTCTTCATCATTGGTTTTGATTTTTACTTACTATAAGAAAATGTTCATTCACAAGAACATCATATTGGTAGAGCTAAAGGTATTAAACAATTAATTTTATTGTTATGGGTTGTGCTCTCTATAATTTGTCCGGTTTTTCTTGGCTATGGACCTTAAACTGATTGTATGCCATAAATCTTTGGTGAGCTATAGTAATCTCTCATCTTCTTATTTTTTCTTATTTTACAGGTTTAGGGAAGTTATACCCATCACAAACACAGAATTATTGACAAAAATTCACCAAACGTATCGTGTACAATATATTCAGGATGTAGTGCTACCAACACCCTCAGTTTTTGAGGAAAATATGCTTTCTACTTTATCAAGTTTTATTTTCTTCAACAAGGTTGAAATAGTAAATTTAATTCAGGTAATTACTCAACTGCGCTAAGTTCATATTAGTTATTTACTTTTTATTTTATTTTAAATGTAAATTTTGATTTCAATTAATTTTACAGGAAGATGCAAAATTTTTAAATGAACTTTTTGCCCAACTTACTGATGAATCTACTCCTGATGAAAAACGCAGGGACCTGGTTTTGTTTTTAAAGGAATTTTGTAATTTTTCCCAAAGTTTGCAGCCCAATGGAAAAGAATCTTTCTATAAGGTGAACTTCTTGGTTTTATTTCCTTTCTTAAACATGACCTTAAAGTTTTGTTTAGCTCATGCATTTCAGGCTAATAGGAAAACCCTATTATCCTATCACCAGTAGATGCAAGAAAAGTTATAGATATATTTCTCTTATTTGTTATTTTCTTATATATTTTACAAATAACCAGCTCTCATGATTCCATTTTAACCTATAAATAGCTATACATATTATTGTAATAAATAATATTTTAAACAGAGATACTAACTATGTTAATTCTCTGTAAGACTAAATATTGAGTTAATCTTTTAGGTATCATAAATGAAAGTGGAATGAACTTTTTGTAAACCTAAAATTATTTATAACTTATCTCTTTATTGACTTTATTCTGCCAAGCATTGCGTGTTAGAAAAATTTTTAGTATGATAGCCATCATTGTGTTATTTTTCCAGCAACACAGCTCAAGATGTTTTAAGTTTTCTTTTTGTAATTGGACAAAGATGTGTAAAGTGTTTTCCTGAGGGAGAAGGATATCTTGATTAATTTTGAAGTGTAATCATTATAGATTTATATAATGATTAAGGCATTATAGCTAAAATTTTGGATGAGAAATGGTTTAGCTAGGAATAATAATTTTCTGTAATTAATGAATGATATCATTGTGAAAATTTAAGTAATTTAAATTAGCAAGCTTTCCACCATGCAATCTTGAAAGATTCCTCTTCACTAAATTGCCTATAGGTACTAATAATGCATAGTGTTATGAATTTCTATATGAAGATATAAATTTTAGTTACTTACTCTTTAGCTGCAAAATAATTAGTTTTATAGGTTTCTTCTGGGCCATATCATTTGGACCTTCGGACTTATTATTTATTCTATCATATTCATATGTATGAGCAGCTTATGTAAGGACAGGATATTTATAAAGAACATAACTATAGTTTCTCCCAATTTATTGTCAGCTCAGTTGTCTCTTTCAAAAATTTGGGCAGTAGCCTTTTCCTAATTGAGCAAGTAATTATCCTGGCAACTTGTTTGACTAGATCATTTACAAAATCTATGATAAAAGGAAAAAATAATACGGTGGAATCCTGTTAATGTAAACTGAATATGGTTATTGATGGGTAGGCTACAAAATCAATGAGAGTGACTACCCTAACTTCAGTGTGAACTACAAGCAAGAGTTATTAAGTTATTAAATAGAAATAAATGAGATTCAATTTTGGTTATACAAACAAGCTTTAATTTTTTAATGTTTAGTGTTATGTATTGTTTTCTTTAAAATCATATTCTGACCAATCAAATACTTTGCAGACTCTTTCCACTCTTGGAATTCTCCCTGCACTAGAAATTACTCTTGCAATGGATGATCCACAAACCAAAACAGCCTCCATTGACATTCTTACTCACATTGTGGAGTTCTCGCCGTCCGTAGTCCGGGAGTACACTCTTCAGCAGGCTAACAATACAGATGAAGTAAGGTTTTCTTCTTGCTAATTGTGTCATATTACTCTATTTTACAAGTATCATTTAATCTTATTGAAACTGTTTTCTCCCCATTAGGACCAAATGTTAATGAATATTGTCATTGAACAAATGATCTGTGATAATGATCCTGAGTTAGGAGGAGCAGTGCAGCTGATGGGAATATTAAGGATATTGTTAGATCCTGAAAATATGTTGGCTTCAGCAAATAAAACCGAAAAAACTGACTTTCTGAACTACTTCTACAAGCACAGTATACATGTTCTCATTGGTAAGGTTCAATTTCAGTTTTGTGTCAAGTTAAGATTGTATTTATCATAACTGTATAATTAGATTAATAATAATTTGATTGGCTAGAGTTTCAAGCCTAAAAGTCACTGGTTGATGTGGAATTTTTATGTTCCCAGAGGGAACAATGTAGATTTATTTATTGATTATTATCTATCCTTCTGTATGCTAGAAATTATTCAATGATCTTAAATTAGATTGAATAAGTTCAGTTCTGGATTTTTGATGTTATAGTGACTTATTACAATTATTTTCCAGCTCCATTGCTTGCAAATACGGCAGAAGAAGAACCTTCAAAAGAAGATTACCAAACAGTACAGCTTCTTGGATTGATTCTAGAACTCCTGTCTTTCTGTGTTGAGCATCATACTTACCACGTTAAGAACTGTATTCTCAACAAAGATCTTTTGAGGCGCATTCTGGTGTTAATGAAATCCAAACACACTTTTCTTGTTCTCTGTAAGAATACTATGTGGTCTCTTAGTGTCATAAGCTTATAATATTTATCAACTATTAGAAGAATAGCTTCACTATTTTTCACTATTGAATATTACTTGTAAATTTAAAAAATGTACTATTCATTACTCTTCACATTTTATGCAAGTTTCTAAAGGTCTTTTTTGTAATTTTCAGGTGCATTAAGGTTTATGAGGAAAATTATTGCCTTAAAAGATGAATTTTACAATAGGTACATAATAAGAGGTAACTTATTTGCCCCAGTGATAGATGCATTTCTGAGGAACAATGGAAGATATAATCTACTTGATTCTGCTATATTAGAAATGTTTGAGTTTATTAAACTGGTAAGTGTCGTGACTCATATGTAATATTTATTTGCATATTTTACTTTTATTAAGCAACATATTTCTTTGCAGGAGGATATCAAGTCATTATGTACACATGTTGTGGAAAACTTTGGAAAGGTGCTAGATGGTGTAGAATATGTTAAAACATTTAAGGCATTAAGGCTTAGGTATGACCAACATCAAAACAAGCTGAAAGACAGATCTTTAGAGAGGTAAGTTTATTTGCCAATAGATGCAAAAAAGTGTTATCTGGGCTATTACTGAACCATTGAGTTCAAATACTTTTAGAACTCAAGCTCTCATATTTCAGTTAAGATTATTAGCTAATCATAAATTGAGTATACATTTACATGGAGTAAATAAAGTAGACTTATCACTTGTTGCTATCACTGTTCAGTATTCTTTCAAAAAATTGATTTTGGGTGATTTATAGTTAAGTATTTTGAGTTTTCTATGTGTAAATAATTCATTTGGAGGTTTTCAATGAATCAATTACTCAATTTTTGGTAATTATTGAGTAAGTCGTAAAGTCGATGACTTAAGTCTTACTCAATGTAGGAAATCACCTGTTTATATATTAATTGATGTTTTGTATGTAAAATGGGGGAAGATCTTCATAATATTTTAAACTCATAATCCAAGAATTTTAAATCAGAATTCCAGTATCAGTATGGAGTTAGTGAGATGATCTAATATTATTAGTTATCCTTTCATTAAATACATGAATATGTAAAGTAATTCTTAAAAGAATACTGTATGTAGGTAAAGATGAAGTGGTTTCTTATTGAGTTTATGTATTCCAGTGTCCCTTCCATCTTACGGAATAGCAGATATCGCAGAGACCAACGCCAGCTAGAGGAAGAAGAAGAGATGTGGTTCAATGAGGATGATGATTTTGATGATGGGGAAGCAGTAATGACTGCCACTAATGATCTGCTAGGCAAGAGACAGGTCGAATCTGATTTAGATTCATTTGGTAAGGACTGATTTGTGTTATATAGAAGATATGATAAGAAAATGATTTTTCTAAGTGTTATCCATATGAATGCCTTCAATTTTAATTAACAAAATCAAATTACTTTGGTTTTTGTGAATCAGTAGAGCAATTCCTTAAGATTAAGCTTTCGGCTAATTTAATTTTGAATGGGTAAAATGAGTTAATTGAAACCCAATCTGCTGATAAGTATTTTTACCTTTGAAGAAGATTTTGAACATACTAAATAAGTTGTGCAAGTTTGTGTTTTATGCAAGTTTTTTATATCAGAAATTCTAAAGGAAGTGTTTATTTCTTTGATTACTATAAATAGAGTATCATGTTGGATATATGTTTTTGTGATTGATATTTTGGTTCATTTTATCATTGTATATTCAATATAAGTTGGTATTTTCGTATTTTACAGCAAAAATAGTTGACAAGAGAAATGACAACTCTCCTAAGATGCTCAACAACACCAATAAATCTGGAATGCTAAATAACAATCTCACTAGTAATTCAGCAGTCAATTCTCCTCCCAGCCCTGGTGGGGATGTGAAAGCTACAATGTATAAGAAGGTAATTTTTAATTTTTAATTTAAGTTTTTTTTTGAAGTTTGTTATGGTTAGTCAAAATTAAAAATTCATTTTGATAAAGTTCCTCTTTGCTCACATGATAGAAGATTTTATGGGAATAGATGTTAAGAACATCAGTTATTGACTCTCAGAAATGTATTTTCAGGTCGTATTGCAACTTCTTATCCCATTTTCAAGAAAATATAGATGCATTTGTTTTTATTAACTTGTCTACTAATGCGTTTACATTGGAATGAATCGGTTATAGATCAGCAATTATTAACTCTTGATTATAGGGGATGAACAGATCGTAATTTTTATAATAAATTTTATTTTATTTGATGAGATAAGCTTTCTAGCTAAGTTCAGTTTCATAAGTTGCACTTTTTCTCAGTAAGTCTATACCTAAACTGAATTTCTTAGTTAGTATTAACCCTGAGCTGTGTTAAATTAGAAGAAATATTACGTGAAACAATTCATTTACTAACAGTGCAGATAGTTTATGTTTGAAATGGAACAATATATAAGAAAATGTATTGTTATTATAAAAATCATTAAATTTTTAAATGTTTTTCAAAATTTATCAATGATGACCCAATATGTCATAAAAACTTATCATTATCATCTGAAATATATTATGATCGGTTACTACTTTATCTTTTTTGAAATTACTGGGAATAGCTTCATAGTAAGAAAGTAAAAGGTCATCAATTTATAATAGTAAAATTTTAAGCGTAACATCGGTCGTTCGCATCCCATTCTCATGATCGATTTTCCTTCGTTTCTAGGCTTTGGTGGACTATGAGGGGGACTCGGACGAGGATGAGGAAGAAGAAGAAGAGGAGGAGGAAGATGGCGAAGTGTTGACTCCCTCTCCAAAACGTGCCAGACTCACATAGTGAAACAGAGACCTTGGATACCTTGTTACTCATCAAGTCTCGTCGGAAGCCATGAGGGGGTTGGGAAGATTTCGGGAACACGAGGCGCAAGTACGTTGCGCGTGCGTGTATTTTTCTTGACTGACCAGAGTGGTGGTTGTTAGGTCGGTCTTTCCTCCCTTCTCCACCGGGCTCTCAAACGTCAATCCTTGCCAAGATGCATGAAGGGCGAGGAAGTTTGTGCACAAGTGGTATGGATCTCGCGAATGTTGCTAAGTATGAATGTTGCGTGTGAATGCGTGAAAGTCTGTGTACCTTCTTGCAGACTTCGGAGGATGGTTTCAAGTTGGGGCTATCGTTGAGGCATGATGCTCGTTTTGTTTTGATGGCCCATCGAAGAGAAGTGACCCTCTGCAAAAAGCCCACATCTCGCGTGTGCCTTCGAGCGATTTGTTCGAAAGGAGAGGAATCGGCGTACAGAAGATACGAAAATGTCGACGAGGTCTCAGCTGCGGTTGTCTTCATTTACACAGCTGTGCGGCACTGCCACGTGTTAAAAAAATCACATCACTAGCTCATCTATTTCGTGGAATCAGAAACGTATACGTGAGTGCTTAGTATTTCTGTGTAGTGAGACTTCAGCTGGTTCGAAATCCGCGCCTATCTAGCGGATGGTGTTTGATGCGTATTCTTTTCCAAGTGCAGAAGGTGCGTCTCTTTCAGTTTCGATCGGTTCCCCACATTTCGACCTCGTCCAACGACAGCAGCTAATAAAATCATCCTTTCGTCCATCGCCGAAGGGATACGCAATAGATATGGATTTTTTCCCACCTGCTACCAGTGGTCACGGCAAGTACTCTGCAGTGGGGGAGTTCGTACTCCCGTGCCGAACTACTTTGTAATCGAACTTTACCACACTGGTTGCCTTGGAACTTGTGCATGGAATATTCATGTAAAAATTTTCACACTGTTCAATACAAATATGAATGAATTCAGTGACATTCTTTAAGTTAGCATGCTGACATTTCATAATCTACAAAGTTGGGTTGGGTAAAAAAAATGTGGGAATGTATGTGTCGGAAGAAATATATGCATATAGAAGGCCTTCTCTAGTGTGGATTTTTCATTGAGTGTCTGTGTGGAAGCTGAAAGTCTGTCTGTGACAGTGGACTTCTATTAGAGGTCTAGGAGTGCATGAGTGAATGTTTTCACCTGGCTCGTATTGTGGTCAGTGTATTATAGGCCAATAGGCTCTGGTAACGTTATATTGACTCAAAAGTGGCAGCAAGGGACATTCTTTGTACCTCTTTACCAGGGCTGTGATAGACTTTAGGCTTGTGAACTGTATCCCGGTAGAGCCAAGTATAGGTTCTTCATAGTTACAAAGTAATTAGGGAGTGGGTTTGTACTGTAGAAGTTGTAGTCATTTTTGCTGTCTCGGTCATTTTGTTATAAAAATTCATACGATGGTAAAAAACAGAAAATATCCTATTGGATACAATAACTCGTTCCTACATTAATGTTGTGTATTTCTGTCCAATGTAGAAAGTCCCATGCTGGGTGGACAAGGTTATTTTAGAAACCCTTCCTTTTTTTCTGCAAGAATGTTTCATAACACCAAGAGCCAAAATTACGATTTCCTCTTGCATAGCCCATCACACCTCACCCCTCATTCAAGCCACTAATGCAGTATTGTTGATAATTGAAAGAGTGACTTGTGAAGGCATAGGAATCATTATTTTAAGTGACTCATTCACTGAATTTTATGAGCTATATTGACATTGTTATTCATATTAACTAGAACAATGTGTGAACTTTTAATCAGTGACTAAGTTTATTGAATGAAAAACATCATGCAAATAATTTTATTCTATTTATCATGTGGAATGAATCACTGAAATGTCTACCTGATGGCATAAACCTTTAAGAAAAATTAACACGAAAAATTAATATCAGCAGAAAAGCGTTATCCATACTTGCTCAATGCTTGCACATTTGTACAATTTCTTTTGGTGCGAATTCTTGAATCAGAATAATAAGGTGTAAGCAAGTTGTTGGTAACATTTCAGAAGAAAATTTTCCTAAGTTTATTGTAGATCATAACCATCTTGAAAAACCTTCGAGTTTTAACACTTGTTGCTCCCCATTAAACTTTGCTATGTCCACGTTAGTAAGCAATGTGAACCCTGCTTTTGAAACACATTTTCACTGGCAAAAGTATCTCTATCCCCACAACATGATTCAAGTGAAAGGTTATAATAGGCCATGGTTGCATAAGCATGTGTGCACACCTGTTAGTATGCATATGGATTCATGCCCTTGAAAGTGTATGCATACAGCATCAGATCAATGTATATGTAAATAAGGGATTGATATTTACATACATGTGTATGTATGGGGGTTAAGGAAAAGTTCCTTGTGAATCATTTATTTGGAAATATTTTTGCCATGGCCCTGGAAGCTCCCTTTTGAGTATATGACGTGCAAAGAAGCCATCACTTCAGCCTGTTTCTTCTTTAACTGCTGTATTTACGGAGAGGGTAATGGATAACTCAGTGGCCTTTTCAGTGCTGTATTTTTATGCTGGCTAAGTTGGTTATTTTGTTACCCTCATCATCATCAACTATTTCTTTCTGATAAAGCATAGCTATTAAAATAGTGAAGTTCATGTTTTGTAGAATCATCAAGAAAGGGACTTTTTGATTGTACATTGTAATCAAGTTATATTCCTGAATAAAAAATTTATGTGTAGCGGTTCTTGTGGTAAACTTTAAAAACACCTTTGCCAGTGGTTGCTAGGGTGTTGCACCTTAGGATATTTTTATTGTGTTGATTTTGTTTGAAAAAGGACCTTCTTTAGCAAAATTGCAATTTGTTTATTGATTCAAAACTTATGAAAAGAAGTTGTTTTATTAAGTTTATTTTGCCACAGATAAATAAAAGTTTTAATAACAAGCATAAATAGCTTTTACGTACTTGAGATCATTTATGCAATCTAGAACTTCCCTCGATTATAGATGCTTACCATACAAACATGCTAATGTAGATATTTTACTATTGGCATGCATGTCATAGAGATGATATTTAATTTTTCTTAATCACTTCTTCCTTTAACCTTTTAGCTAAGGCTTTGCGTAGCTCCAACGTCTTTGGGTTCATATCAAAATTACCGGACATGATAGACTCGGCTGCTTCTGCAGTCTTAGGTCTGGGAGCATCACTGGCATCATTCTGGTAGCTGTTTCTCAATGAAATTTCCCTTTCCCGTCTTTTCATGTCCACCAGTTTATCCCTCTGAGATCTCAGGTATTCTTTCCTCCTCTGGATTTCATCCTTAATTAAAAATGTCGTTAGGCATTGTTTATTATCCTTAATGAGCACTGGACGTAGTCTACTTACAAGGTCAATGGAATCATTTTTCACTTCATCTTCTGGTTTTTTCTCAAGTACCAAGGGGCTACTGCTTCCTTAAAAAAAGTACAGTCAAAGTATTAATATGAATATCTTGTCTAAATTATTTTCAAGCATGCCCTGCTCACTTGTGCTTTCTTCTTGATTATGTTTCAAATCTATTTTCATGGAGGCTTCATCAGGAATGTCTTCTTTATCATTTGAGGCACTTTCTTCTTCATCTTGCAAAGTTAGCTTCTGTAAAGTATCATTCTCTATGCTTTGAACATCTTGAGGTGACCTAAAGTAAATTAACACCCAGCAAAATATTACATATATTAGGATTACTACATTTTAACCTTTTCTGAGAAAAACTTTATGAGAAAAGTTTTGAGATGTTCTACTGTGAATGAAATCGTGAGAAATTTTATAAAGCAGATGAATCATGAAATAATTTCAATTATTGGAGATTTTAAAAATATATTTTTAGCTGTTTTTATATCCTTCATCACAGAAGGATATATTTTGTTTGTTTTTGAGTTAAACAGAAATTTCTGAGCAGTTCAAAATAAAAATTTTTTTACTTCAATTTAACTTGGGAAGATGTTAATCCTTCTTTATGATCTCTTGCCAGGGGTGCTATGAAAGGATAAAAAATCAGTCAATTTTCTGTATACTTTTAAGGGAATGTGCATTACAAGAATAAAAATCTGAGTCATCAAAAAGAGAGAAACATATCTTCTGCATTAAAAAAATAAGATCATAGAAAGTGTTATGAAAATCTCAGTGCAAAGACCTTAAGTTTATCATGGATCTACTACATATCAAATAAGACAATGAGTACGTTTGATAGTTTGTTATATTTTAGAAACTTAATATCTGATGGGGCTTACTTAGCATTGGTGCTATCTTTACCTTTAGCAAGCTTCATTGATTTACATAAAACCAGTGATCTTAAGGGCTGAGTAATGTTGGAGTTTGGGACCACACATTATTTTAGTCAGTGAGGAGAAAGATCTGAATCAAAAGAATGTATCATCACTGCTTTATTTCTTTTGTTGCTTGGCGAATTGTATTTGAAATGGTTTTAGATTTATATTCTAAAACAGTAATAATTGACAACTAAACAAAAAAGTTTTGCCTGAAAATTTTTGTATAACAAATTGTAACTTTTTGTAATAATACAAATATCTTTTGATTAATGAATCCTAAAGATGTTTTTGATCTGTTTTACGTATATCATTTTACAGTAATTCAAAAGTTGGACTGAACACTCCACTTACACTCCATCTTGAGTCTCCTGCAATCCTTCAGCTTTTGATTTTTTAGGAGAAAAGTTTAGCACGAATGACTGTGGAGTGATTCCCAAACGATTATGGATCATTTCCAATGCTTGCAACTGAAGATCTAAGTTTTTCTCGATCATCATTCTATTGAATATTTCCAAGTCGTTAGCCGCCCACACTTGCTCAAACAAAGTCTGCAACAAATAGGTGATTAATATGGTAAAATTTGAGTGAAAAGTAAAAGAGGAATGAATATTTTTACTTGATGAAGCTTCGCTTCGATTTCTCTTGACGGCTCACTGCAAGCATTTTCAAAGTCCGCTGGAGTTATTCCCATTTCCTCCATATAAGATCCTAGCATGTAGTCAACCTACGAAGGGAAAAATTAATTTCTCTGGACCATTCTTACGATAAACACTTTCTTACATATTTTCTTCATAAAGTGCGTTCCTAATGCTAGATAATTAGAATACAGCTGATATCCATCAGTCGTACGACATCCATACTCATAGAGAAATTTTCTCGACGTACAGTTAAGCATTATTTCTCTCAGATACGTACTTAATGCCAAAGTATTGGGGATATTAATTTTTGTACTACCATGAAGCTTTAATGTTTCTCACCAAGTTCTTATATTCATTGTGTAGCTTAATGTGAACCTCACCGATACTCTTGTCTGCAACCTCGAAAACTGAAAAAATAGAGAGATAAACAGACTTCAGTGCTGTTATAATGTATAGAAAATCCATCGCAACTTATTGATACTTACAAATAGATTTTTGTTCGATGAAAGAGAGAATTGGTCCATTCCACAACGGACCTTTCAAAAAACCAACGAGAGAATCAAATACCCACGATTTATCTTCAGTAGACATACTTGCAAGCGGTCAATCTTCATGTGAACTCCGTGGTGCACGTATTTCAAAACATTGCGTTGCCATGGTAACCTCTGCATTCTCCCCAATGCGCATAACATTGTTGGACACAATGCGTGACTACTGAGAGAGGTAGAAATTTTTTTCGGAGGAAAGGGATTCGAATCGTCATCGGTGTAAGGTAGACAAAAGTATGATTCCACTCAAAATTAGGTAAAATCAATTCGTTCAAATTCTTATCTATACCGATATCATAATTATAAGACGTCGCTTATCATCCATAGGCTGCCAAACTAAATAATTCCTCAATTATTCAATACTAATATATTCATTTTTTTACCACGATACCACAATTAGAACTATGTATAGGATCTAAAACTTGTAGGTTTGATTTAAAATGGTTTGAATGGAATTATTTTTCTCACAAGATGTGAGTGCTGATGAATGATATTTGCAAATTACTGGACATTTTCAAGTATGTACCTCAAGTATAACCATTTTTGGTTGGTTTGAATATGCTTGAGTTCAACAATATTTTCAAGATTTTATTCAAGATTTCTCTTTCCTTTACTAGAAGTATTTTCTTCACTTTATGGTAATCATTCTTGCATACAAGTTAACTTCAATTCTTTCTTAATTTTCAGCTGCAATTAAATCTGAAAAAATCAGGACAAGAATGTTAATGATACTGTGGAATAGAATTATAATAAAGTAAAGCCTTTGCAGCATTAATAGTATTCTCCATTAAAGTCAATGAGAGTAGCATGAATCTCAAAAAACTGAAAAATCTTTGAATAATGTCATTATGTATTTTATATTTCTGAGTTAAGTAGAATTTGAAGGGATTACAAACGTTTATTGATGAATAAATTAACTCATATCCATTTGCTATTCAGATAAAAATTAATATTCTTGGGTTGGTCAACAGAATCATTTGTAAGGGAAATGAATAATTTCTTTATCATAATCGAGTTATGAATGTTCTTTCCTCTTGTTTTTTTTTTTCAGCCAAACAGTTCATTATTTTACCAATTTTTTCATTCTCTTCTGTTACTTACTGATCCATAGATTATTTGTAGCATCCTCCTTTCAAACTCATCCTTAATAGGGCAAATTTGACAATAATTGCATAAAATAGTATATCATGAAAAAATACAAATGAAAAATAAGAGCACTAACAGTTTTATTAAAAAGAATTGATTAATTAGCAGAAAATCACACAACTTCAAGAAGCTTAGATACTTTTCTTTTGCTGTTCAATTGAAGTGGCAGAAATGCTTTACCATTAAGTTCATAAAATGCTAGGGCTAGAAACCTTGCCATTTCCTTATGGGTTATGCTATTTGTACTATGAATTAATATTGCTATGTAACAGATCTTAAAGGGACCTGTCTTTTTTTTTCAAAAAGCTTGATGAAAAAAATAAACTGCCATACAGCTATGCACTCATGCAAACTATGTGTAAAATTTTTATAGTTAAAATATTAGTTTGCATTTGAAGCGAGTGTCTGCCACCACAATCTGACATTTTCTTGGCATATCTTAGTGTGTAACACTTTCAGAAAAATGAGGTATCGACACACTTTGAGAGACAATGCTGGTAAAAATACCAAAGGACTGCACATTGCTTAGTTTGAAGGCCACTCACACAAATAATTTTCAGTTTAATATTAACAAATTGAGGTTCAAGCGTGGAATCATGAAAATTCCTTATATATTATGAAAATGAATGTTGTGACAGACACAAAATCATCAACACCAAAACTTAAATCAAATTTCACTGGAACATTTTCCACAAATAATAATTATGGATGATTGTTTTGTGCAAACGTTGAGTTCAACCACACGAAAAATTGAGAATTTGTGACAAATTATCCAATTGGATTAGTTTTTGTAAAGATCACAGTTATGGGAAAGAACGCCAGCATGATGCAAATGACAAAAATATCCAGGTCATTTATATTCATTTTTGGCAGCATCAGATAGTTCTCAACTTCTTGAGAAGAATTCGAGATGGCACTTATTGCATAGTTCAACACTTATAAGCGTGCAACACAGATTTTTCACAAGGAATGATAAAAGGAAGTAATCTTCAGAAAAATTATCTCCTATTTGGTGCAGACTTTCCAACAAAAAAATTGCTTGAAACATCAAAGTCCTCCTTTTACTAGCTCACTGATATAAAATCAGACAGAAGCATAACACAGAATAAGGTTCTTTACATGACTATACACTAGTTAAACCACCATGACACTCAAAATATTCACTAACATACACACTGCATCAAACAATCCATGCTGTAACAAACTCTTCAAAAACAGGATTCATCAATAATCTTTTTCCATAACTAAAATTTCCCTTTATTACTGAAGACAAATAAGGAAAGGTATAATTTTTGAAATTCTAGCGGTAATTGCTCTAAATTTTGCTGAAGATTTAACACTCTGAAGTACACATCAGACAAAATTCAATGATTTTCAGGAATGGCCTCATTCAGGCTCATATACATTTATCGTTTTTAAATGTAAAAAAGTAGCAAAACATAGTCCTCTAAGGCAGTTATAAAATGAGACAAATGCTAGTTGCTGAAGCAAACAATGTTTGCCACTGAATTGTTAAGGGAAATTCCACAATATTTTCCATATTTCCGGCTCTCATAGCAAAAAAAATTTTTGAGCAAGGCATTCAGAGCATCTGCACAATGTTCACAAAAATTCCTTTGACTAAACCTTCCTTACTTAGATCACCTCAATATGAGTAAACAAGACAAACAATGTAAAATGTACAGTTTGCAACACATGATTCAGAGCCAACTCATCAGAAAATCGAGTAAAAGCACTGAAAAATAATTATACCAGTGAGATTTTCATGGATTTCAATTAACTGTTTAAAGTAGTTAAGAAATATTTCAAACTTTCATTCTCCAATGTACATAGAATTGTGGGCATAACAGAAAATCTGAATTGCAACAATGCAAAAGAAGCAATACCCATAATAATTTGAAACAATATTCCAACTAATAGAACAAGAAAATAATGAAAAAAATTCCACCTATGAAACCACAAACTCTGGGGACTTGAAGGTGATTATGAACTTTCGCCAAGACTGCAAGAACAAAATAGTTGAACTGGCAGGAGTCTTGTAGCCCATAAACCCCAAGACGCTTCACTGTTACAAGCCTTAAATGCTAACATCTCCAAATTCTTGATTCCACTTCTCATAAGCAGAAAGACTTAGAGGTGATACACTGCGACGTATTCTCTTCAAAGAGTCAACAAAGTCTTGAAATGTTATGAGGCGTACACTGTTTGGGTCCATATTACGAAGCTGTTCAGTGTTCAGCTCTGCAAAGTAAAGAAAATTTAGAATCAATCACAACATCCATATTCAATTACATAAATATCTGATCACTAATATCATCATACCAATTTTTCTCTTTACATGAATATTTTTCTTATACTGAAAAACAAAGCTCATAAAATAATAATTATGTTAGGATCAAATATTTAGGTTATGAGTTAGTAAGTAAATTGAAAGCATAAATTGAGATATATGCATAAAACTGCTGATTGAAAACCCTAATAAAATCCTTTATCTACACAGACAATTACTATCTCATGCAAAGGCATGAATCAGTAATTTAAGTAGTTAAGTGAACAATTAATTAGCATACATTAAATCTAAAAGGTGATTCACATATCTATAAAGTTTAAGGGAAGATTGTATGATTTTTAACAATTGATTATGAACAATAAATTCAACCAATTCAATTCATAATTAATTAGTCAACAGAGAAATATCTCTCTTAGATCATTGAAACTTATGATGCTAGTAAACGTTTACAACAACTCTTCAAAAGTTCATGGCAGGAAAATAAACTTATAGAGAAAAACTCTTATAGGTGAAATAATCAAGAGATTCATACAAAATTCACTAATATTTAGTATGATGCACATAAGAAATTTGTTAACACATAACTTAAAACTGTATATATTTTTTATAAAATGAAACACTTAAGAAATAATTTGTACAAATTCAATGACTTGGTTTGTAATGTACTATCATCGAAACTAATATCTTGGTATGATTAAAGAATTTTTAAAATAGTCATATAATCATACATTGAATAAATCACAAATATCATATCAATTCATATTTTAGAAGGTATATACATCTTGTGCAGTAACTATGCATAAATATCCTAACTTCTAGAAATTGGGCATTTTTTATTCTTTAACTCTTACTCTTGTGTCAATGCAAGTTACGCTAATATCACAATGGTATTGATTGACCTGAAATGTTATTACTCTACAAGTTGTTCAATATGTTCTCCAAAGAAGGTAGAGAAATTGTTTTATGTACATACTTTGGAGGATTTCAGCATCTTAACTCTGCATACAAAAAACAGATACTTATCCATCTTTTTTGGTCTATTCAAAAGGTAGAACTTTGAAATCAAAGAGCTTGATAAAATCTCTTTGGGCCTTTTTCACAGTTCACAACTCTAGTCAGCAAAGACTTTTTTTAACTCTAGAAATAAAAATAGTTGAAACTGGTGAACAGAGAGATTGTCGAAATAATTTGATACTTTGGTCCACAAATCTATGTAAGTATACAACAGTATCTTATCTGGATATATATAATCAAATCTAAATACAATATCTATCCCTAATTTTAAACATTTTAATACTCGTTTCAAGCAATCTATATAATAGAATAATAGATTCTGGGTGTATACCTGAATACCCAGCTTGACAATTTATCTACTTTGGATCTCTCTGATATAAAATATACCTACTCCTTTGACTGCTTGGACAACAGAATGTAATAATATAACTACGCTTGGTATTGACACAAAAACTTTCCAGTGATTACTTCAGAATTGGCCTTGCAATGGAATTTATTCCCTGCACCAATATGAGTTGCCCACTGACACTTAATTTTGGAAACATAAAACTAGAACACTGAATGAATCATAGGAATCACCTCTTATGGGTCCTAATGCAGCATCCTTGGCCAATGCTGTTAAATCACTCCCTGAATATCCTTCCGTGAGAGTGGCAAGTCTCTTTAATTCATCCGGCGAAAGAGGGCAAGAACCATTGCTTGTCCCATGGCCATTCTTCTTGAGTAATCTCTCTAACAGGTGAATTCTGGTTTCCTGATCAGGAAGGGCTACATAGATACGTTTCGGAAATCTCCTCAGGGCTGCCTCATCAAGCTCCTGAGGCCTGTTTGTTGCTGCCATCACCAAAAGACGTTCTTCAGGTCGAGATGGTAGGCCATCGAATTCCACAAGAAATTCTGTCTTCAGGCGTCGACTTGCTTCATGTTCTCCCTCACGACGTTCAGATAACAGTGAGTCTACTTCATCGATGAATATAATTGATGGCTGTAGAGAAAAAGTAATATCATAAAGATTTGCAATCAAAGCAAATAAAATTTAAATGAAGAGCAGATGAAAAGAAAATATTAAAATATAGATATGCCATTACACACTTAATTCAACTGAAAAATGAAAAGAATTAGAAGAGCAGGTCAGAAGATGGCCTTCTTAATTTTTGCCACATTCACATATAGATAGAAGTAAATATAAATTTTTAATTACTCAATCAGCTCAATTCCTTCAATCTATTTCTGTTAGACCATTTGAAATATCGGGGAGACACTTAATACATTGAAAGTTACTTCTAACATAAGTTTCAAATAAATATTATAAATTTCAATATGAGAATCAATAACTTTCCGTCTTTTCTTCTATTTTAAAATTTAAACAATGGGGTGGATAATTGCTCAAAATAAAATTTAAAACAATCAAAATGTCATGAATTTTTGAAACTTCAAAAATAAAAGTGGAGAATAATGTTTTTTTAAAATCATTTACATGAGGAGGGGAGAGAAATTTGAAATTACATATATCTCTTACACTTAAAAAATAAATAACACAAAGCATATGTATATAAAATACTTTCATGTTAGAATAAAAAAGAAATAATATATGGAGGAAACTTTAATTTCTGAATAAAACAGAAATTTATTTTGGAATATCAAACAATTTTCTGGAACAAAATTTGGTAAATAAATCTAGGCTTACATCAGTTTAAATCATCCAAACAATCACACTATTTTTTATATCAAATTGTGATATTAATCTAACAATTGATTACTACTATATTTAGTGATACTATGATACTATTTAGAGGAATACAATACTACAATAAATACTTTTAGAACTAGTGAGAATTTGAAAAAATTCCTTATATTCCAAGCTCATGTTAAACAGCATCAAATGTAGAAGTGCCATGAATTCCTTTGCATGAAATTATTATGATAAATTATGGATAGATTCATAATAGTAGTAGTAGTAAAGTATTAGTAAGTCTGAAAGAGGACAATTTCATACTAAGATCTTCTACAGAATATATAAAATATTCAAATGCAGAATGGAACAAATTCTGATCATAATCAACCAAGTTGAAGTGAAAACAAAAGATAGCTCCCAACAGATATATTGATTATAAGACAAGATATTGTTTAAAGTGACATGTAAAATTACAAATGAAGAAATTAATCAATCTGAAACACTTGGATGATTTTATTTATACTAAGGAATTAGAGAATTCATGTATACTAAAAAAGCTGTACAGATTTATTTATTTCATTTTATAAGGGAATTTAGGAATGTACAGAAAATAAGGAAAAGGAAAATAAATTAAAAATAACACAAATTAGTTATTATTATATAAATAAATTGTCATATTATATACTGATAACGTAAGATACATACTATCAACTTCAAGGAATATTATGAAATTATGTCCACCAATGACCTATGTTAAACAGGACTAGTATTACTCACAAAACCACAAATTATAAGCCAAATTTTTACAATAATTTTGATAAATAAAAATAATCATTAAAAGTGACATATTATTAAATTATAAGTGATAACTTTCCAATCAATTTAAATAGATAAAGGAGAATGTTTTTGATATTCAAAGTACTTAAGAAGGAGAAAGTGACATCACAATATAAGATTTTATAAATAACCCATAGAAAGGTAAAATATAGTTACCTGCAATTCCCTAGCAACAGCAAAAAGTGCTCTAACCAATTTTTCTCCTTCTCCAACATACTTAGAGGTGAGACTTGCAGCACTAATGCTAAAGAAAGTTGCATTGACTTCAGTTGCCACGGCTCTTGCCAACAAAGTCTTGCCATTCCCTGGAGGGCCAAATAAAAGGAGACCCCTAGCAGGAGCCCTTAATCCAGTAAAAAGCTCTGGACGAAGGGCAGGCAGTACTGCCATCTCTTGTAGGGCCTGCTTACCACCCTCTTGTCCTGCAATATCACCCCATTCAACAGGCTGCCCTCCTTCCAACACTTCATCCAAAATAAGCTGCAATTTATAAATATAACAAAATTTGATTTAAAATTCCATATAACATGAATATGATAGAATGACTGAATTTAAAATTAACAAATTTGAATTTAATTCAATTATTTTATTATTATACCTATTATTATTATACATATTATTATTGAACTACAAAGTACTTAGCATGGAGATGATGCTTTTTATCTTTCACAGGAATACTGAATATTTTTCCATTTCATATCTTTCTATGAAAACTTCTATCTATATGGCATCTATAATTTGAAATTAAAAAATGCCATACCAAAAGCTTAAAATGGATACAAGGTAATGAAGAATAATCATTCACATGATTCTTATCAAGTATCTATTGATTAGCTGTTTCTTGCAGCAATTTAAATAATGAAAGTTAATTTAATTGTTCTAAGGGACTAATAGTATCAAAAAATAAAAAATAAACAAGCAGAGGCTGATGTTCTTGATTTTCTTTTACTTTGTCATATATTTTACGTCTCTATTAAAGAAATTTATTTATTTATAAATTACATAGATAATACTTAATATTTCATTGACAATATAACTTATACACACATTATCAAATGACATTCTATGTTTGCTTTGAAACTCATATGCAGATCTTCCTCTGAAAAACCATGATACATTGGCCATTGATTTTCATTCTTACATTGGGAATTTAAATATATTTATTTCAATTTTATATTAAAGAACTTAATCAGGTGGGTTTATACTAAGACTATAAAAATCAAGTAAGTCCAAAGTTACAAAACTCAAGCTGCAACAAGAAGTGGGGCATGTGAGTTTAAATTATTAATAATAGCATGATTAGCTTATAGCTTACCTGAGCTAATTTTGGATCAACTCCTTTTAAAGCTAAAGAGGATGCTGAAGTTGGATTAGAAGCTGCTTTTCTACTTGAGCTGGGAGTGCCTCGATTTAATCCTGAATTAACACTCCCAGGGCGACGAACAGGAGAACTACTAGGACCCTGTTAAAATAAATAGAAGAAAATATTAAAAATACTTTGAAATAAAAAACAAATGATAATTGATGTTACAGAATCATAAAAGTTCCATTATTCAATCATGAAGCTATTGAATGGTAAAATACAAATCTAAGGTAATCAAAGCTCAATGTATCTTTATGTGACCATCACAACATAAAAAGTTTAAAATTAAAATTATCTAATGAAATAATTTTATAATTTAAATACCTTAAAGCTTTTTTGTATATTGATGTAATTTTAATTTATAAGAATAACAAGAATATAAACTAAAAATGAATTTTTTCAGTTTTTGGTAAGGAGCTAAAAATTATTATTCAGTTCAAATGATTTAATTTAAAAATAATTTATTCCATTATATCTCTTGAGTACAATTTCACAGGCAATTCTGATTGTTTTATTAACCTTTTATCTGTATTTACTTAATATTAAGAAGATACGACAATATCTGTATATATATAGTCATGTGTAGTTCATAAATAATTTTAAGATTTATTTTAATAAAATTATACTTATTACCGGACAAAATATACTCCTATCAAAAACAAAAGATTTCAAGAGTTAGAACAGAAACTTCTTCCACTTTATGTTAACTTCAACTAAAATAAGCAGTAGCTATTTCTTTGTAAATATTTATTAACTTAATTATTTTATTTTACTTACTTAAATTTTAAAATACCATTTAAAAACTGCACCACTTTTACTATTAGAATTGATAAAGTTATAAGGCGAGTTAAAAATAATATATGTTTCAGTTTGTGCATTAATTTTGTAAAAAATAGAGATAATAATGATGAGTGAGCATGCACACTAATAGTTTACAGTCTCTCTTCAACACTTCATTATCAATTAATTCTTTAACCCATTATATTTTAATTTTTTGTGAACTCATTGATAAAAAACTTCTACAACTACTGGCATAAAAAATGAAGGACTGAAGAGAACAGATACAAGATACTTGTCTGGATAAGGATTACCAATCAACATACAAAGGAAAAAATTGAAGGAAATCTGTTCGATCATGATTTCCCATTAAGTCCTACTATTATAAGATTGGTAATATGATATCATATGATTAATGCTGAACACCTTAAAATACATATGACTTACAGAGAGTTGTCTTTTGATGGCTGGAGGTGTGGAGGTCAAAGGCTTTGGACGGTTAACCCCACCTGCTCCGGCAGAATGTGATCTTGAGCCCATACTCCTCGGTAGTGTTTGGCTCTTATGGGCATGGCTAATATTATTTGTGGCTCCTATTCCAGAGGCTGTACTGCCAAACTTTTTGCCAGAAAATGCTATTCGACGACCAGATGCTTCAATGGACAAAGAGAGTACAAATAAGAAACAATAACTGTAATGAAGTTGAGACTATTGAGATATTGACATGAAAGAGTGATTTTTAAGATGGATGGAAAAAGTAATTCGGAAATCGATAGTGATTAACATTCCAAGTGGCTGAATATAAATTGATATTTTATTTATCTTACATAAATCTAAGTAAGAGAGTTCAAAACTTATTTATCTTTCCTAAAATGTGCATTTTAGATTTTTTCTAATATTCTAATTTTTAAAAAGTTATAGAAAAATATTTCTATAGCACATGATGAATTTTAGATTAAATCATTATTAAAAATAAGATTATTTAAGCTTATAACTGAATTTATTGTAAAACAATAACAACAGGTAGAATTTGAAAAATAACGTAGGACATTTGTAAGTATTTTCTACAATCCTCAATTAAGTACACCACAGATATCGATAAAAACTTAATAAATAAATATTGATTGAAGATGAGGAAATGTAGGGTGTTTAGTTTATTAGTAATTATTTTATTTAGTAATCATGATGTATGAGAGATTAATGCTTTTAGAGTTGAACATGATATAAAAATATTTAGGTACATGGAATCGTCTAGATGTAACTTGCATTTATGTACACAACAAAATAATAGAGACATTACAATTGAAATCGTTATTAAGTATTTCATATAGAAGAATTCAAAATTTTTCAGAGTTAGCAAAGGTATATTTCATCACGGAAAGGTTTAATAAATTAATTTTATTCAGAACAAAAGTTTTGAATTTTCAATTAATGGATAAAAATAATTGCTCAAATTTTATTAAAAAATTGGCATTAATTTTGCATTAATATATTAAAGTAACTTAACAAGGAATAAGATCTAGGATATTAAATTTATAATAAATTACTTGAACTAATAATTAGTGCTCATCACTAAATATGATGATTTATTCAGTTATCAGATACCTACCAAATATCAGTACAAAAACCTTAAATCATACACAAAAAACGAGTAATCTGAAATTAAAAATATTAAGGTAAACTTAGCCAATTATGAAAATTAAACCATTACCTATAAAACAAGTTGTTAATTAAGAAACACCAAAAGCAATAATTTCTATGTGAACTAGCGATAAATAGCAGAGCTCAAGGCACACACTGTTAGTTTCCTTTCCTCATGCTAAGAATAAGTGTCTAACAACTTTGTTTGCCAAAGCCAACACCTTGAGTGTCCAAGATAAATAATATATTTTTTGTCACCCTCCAAAAGCATAAGATATTTTTATTTTTGAATAAATAATAACAATGTTTAAAATTAAAGCAATCCATCCCATATAGGAAAGAATGCAATGTTTGTTATTAGTTATTTCCCATATATCAGTACAAAACAAACATCCAATGAGGGTTTTCAAGCCAAACTTATTGATTTCAAAATAATTACCAAAACAAAAATGAAACCCAATCAACTGAAGGGCTTTACTTTTGTATTTCTTCTACAGCTTGAGACACAAAAATCCTCAACAACATAATAAACTCTGCTTTAAAGCAAAAACTTGGCATTTTTAATCTTTTGTAATCCAGGTATTCAAACTTACACTAATGCATTCAATTATTATAGCGCTATATCCCACCACAAAGGTAAACAGTAAATAATAAACCAGTGATTACAAAATTATAACAAAAGTATCCTTTTTGAAATATACATTAGTAATGAATCAATATGATCAATGGTTCAAATAGCAAATGAAGTATGAATACTTTTCAAAGCTGTCATTTAGGAGTGTGCAAAAAGTGTATTGAGAGGGAGATGCAGTACCTTCTGGGACTTTTCTAGCACTTGTCGTAGTGACAAAGGTATTTGGGCTTCCTTTATTGGAGCCCGTAGAAGGCACTGGAGACTGCTTTGGGCCAGGCGTTGCCCTTGCGCTGCTGTTCTCGAGGGGGTATACCTCGGCTCCCCTTTTAGGGGATATCTTTCGTGGACAGAAAGAAGGGCCATGGGCCACTTGAAGGCGGGAATTCCGCTGGGGGGATTTGACTGTCTGAGGGGAGGAAGGAGTGTGAGACATCGGCAACACCTGCTGGCAGCGTAGATTCCGAGATCCCAGACGAGTTGCAGCTGGCTGATGGGACGCAGAGACTAGCTCGGGAAGCATATCCATTTCAGCTACTGCTAAGTGTTCTAAGTGGGACAAATTGACTGAGGGTGGGAAGAATTTGGAAAGGAAATAAGGTAAGGTGAACAAAATAATCATAAAAGTTTAAATAAAATATAAATAAAGCCACAAAAGCAAAAACAAAATCACAAAATACAAAATGATAAATTTATGGACGAGACAATTTCTATACAATGACAATCTACATTTGAAGTGCAGCTGTTTGTACCCTACCAAGTGAGAGATCCTAAATGATTCAAACTATACCTAACATTTAGAGATCTACTGGATGATTAACTTTCAATTCATTCTCCATGATCAGTCCTTCATAAATTATAAAATTATAATAAATAAAAAAATTCATCGTTTTGTACACTAACAGTTCATTTCTGGAATATGACTCATCCGGCCAATTATATTAGGACTAATTAGGTAATTTAGAATGAGAAAGTTAATCATTATAATATTTGTATATAAGTATCAATTTAAAAAATGAAGAACTGTAACTTATTTATATGGATGGTATAAATGAATGAGACCTAAATAAATATTACTATTCTAAATATTTTAAAAATAACTAACCTGTAACTTGAAATATTTCTGAAATATATCTTCATGATTTGATACAATTAAATATAAGCAGCTTACTAAACTAATTACACATTCTATGTATCTTATATATATATATATCATATATACTATTATATCATATATACTTTTGTCCTTATGAAAATTCAGAATAATGTAAAATTATTATTTGTTCCACATTCGAATGTTTTAAATGCGTGTCATCATAAAGATGGAAATAGCTACATAAGCTAACTCATTTCTCTTGTAATATTTCAATTTAATGTACTTAAATTCATATTACAAGAATAGAAAAAGGTAACAAAATTTACTTCTAATCAATGATTAAATAGATTCTTTTTCCTTCAATAGAACCTCTACTACTCTTTGTTGACTACTAATCTATATGATCTCTAAAGACCACAAATGGAATATTTATGCTTTGTTTTTCTTTAATATTTTTGATCTACCTTCATTCTAAGTCATTTAATTTCCACATCTAAAGAAAATCATTGATCTAATTGTTTAAATTTCACCTCTAAAAAAATAAAAAATCAATCAATGATCAAAATATTCACAACAAAAATATGTTAAATCCATATCCATAAAATAAAGACTAAACATAAAAACAAATATACACTTAAGATTTTCCTTGAATAATAACACATTCAGGAAGAAAAAATATTTTTGAAAGACAGGAATTAGAATGTTATCTTTAAACAGTCATTCAAATAATAACTTTTGAAAACACTTGATTGAATTTAATGAAGATTATTAAGAATTTTTTATTTGTTACAATAATATTACTAAGCAGAAGCTCAAATTTTAAAACAACATCTTTTAATAGAAGTAACATTTATGTAATTTCAAATCATCTGTACTATTATCCTTACTTCAATATAAAATACAGAGTGCAATTCAAGCTTTGTGCTTTAATAAAGAAATCAATCAAAGTGCTATGTTATAAAGTAATTTAACAGAAAAATATTTTTAAATCAAAATATATCAAAACAAAAGGAAACTATGAAAAGTTTATATACAAAATAAAATTCATATTGCCATAACCTTCAAAGAAGTAGGAAGATATCTATGCACAAAATCTAATCTAAATCAGAATGGCATGCCAAAAAAATACAGAAACTAATAAGGCATAGGTATGGGAGGGTATAGGAGCTAATAGCCTCAGTTCCTTTTATGTCTTATAAATCGAAAAGTATTGAATCCTTCCTGCATCCATTTAAAATGGCCATAAGGATAAAAGAAGCAAATTGTGTGCTAACTGACAATATTCATCTTTGTGTTATGTAATGACATGCCAGCAGCTGAAATTCATGCAAATACATTTTTTGGAAACAGCGGTAAATGAAGAAGCAGAGGAAAAACTGTCAGCCATAATGGTGAAACTATTTTTAATTAACCTTATCTTAGGATTGTATACGCTAACAACAACCTAATACAGAACAACATTTGAGTGACAGATCCCAGGAAATGTTATCCATCGGCAATCAAACAGAAATTTTCATAACTGGCATTTATATGTACAGTTAAAGAGAAGAGTAACACAAATAAAGTAAGACAAGAACATTTTCGCCAAAATAATTTCAGTATATAAAGTTAAATAAGACTAAGACTGAAGAGTTTCCGATAATTTTGATGGAGAAACGAAGGGGAGAAATCACACTTTTCATCCAAATGAAACTCAAATGTATATTCTATGATGAATTTATGTGGTAAGCAAGTTGAACTCCATAGTTCTTCAGCTTTTGATTTCAGCGTGCATCTTGTATGGGATGAAGCAAGCAAATAGGTGTCAGCCTCTTATATAGGGTAACCACTACGCCTTCTTAAACAACTTACTGCTCATTGGAATCATCACAATAATCTGCTTCGCCAAACCAATTATAAACCAGCTGGGATTTGAATGGATATAAACGATACCTACCTAGAAACTCGAGGCGATCTTTAGCCATGGAGAGGTTGGTGCGCATTTTCTGCTGAAGTCTCTGTGCCCTCTCCCACACTTCCCCTTTACCTCCGAGGCAGTCGATCGAGATCCCCTTTTCCAACTCGAGGATTCCTTTTTTATAGAGCTCAATAGCCTGCTCTTTTTGACCTAAGAATGAAAATGAGAATGAGCATCAAAAATTACAATATGCTGGAAGATTACTAAATCTACTACATGGTAGGGAAACATAAATACATAAAGAATGTTGTGACATTAAAAAATTAATCATAAAAATTCCTATGATTTAGACTGATGAAGTAAAAAAGTTTCAAAATGAAACTATGGCTAATCTTCACAAACTTGAACAGGATTAAAAATGGCCATGCATGACGATAAAAAGTAAACTTTAATCTATTAAAATTTAAAACTAAATTTTTCTTAGTTGCTACTCATCTTTCTTATTGCTAAAATGTATGCCTACATCTATTTTCCTTATCTCTAATCTATAAAACTTTAAGACAAATCCAAAAGCACAAAGTCATGGAAATTATTCCAAAGATTTAGTTAAAAATTTTTCTGGTTAATATTCTGTTGATTAAAATTATGGACAAATATTGCATAAATTGCATGCAGCCTCAATACTTGTGTTAATTCACTTTATAATGCATTTTTTGACTTAAATATCTTCCAAAATATAAATTAAAAATTGATCATTCTCACAAGGATATACTATGCCATTGAGTATTCTCAAAAAATTACTTGAATGACATGGCAAATCAATATGAAGGACATCCTTCTATTACAAATTTGACATGATAATGCACTTTTGAAACACAATTAATCGTTAAAATTCCCATACATTTCATTTCTTATGCCAAAAGGGTATAATACTGAGAAATTTTCAGGATAGAGAAATGTTTAAAAGGAAAAAAATTTAAAGATCTTAACATTATGGAAGAGTGATCAGAAACCTAATTTTTTTTTTAAATTGAACTAGGTAATTTAAAATAAATAAGAAAAGTGGTATTATATTTCCATGATCAGTTCCTATGAGTGAAGAGGATCTGAGTTCAAGTCCCAGTCATGCTCACTTATATTTAAACAGGTAATTTTTTCATGTAAATTCTTTATAACATATTAATAATACAAAAATAATTTTTCCCTCTACTCTATTTATTAGTATAATATATTTCCAAGAATATTTTGAACATCAGTAGCTGGCATTATATTTATTTTGGCAACTACAATTTTTGATGATAGAAATATTTGCAACTTTCAAGGAGAGTGTTGAATCAAAATCATTTCACTTTAGTTTGGTTCATACCTTTATATTAACATCCTTCACACGGATTGTCTTCAAGATAAGTAATATTAAATTTGCTTTATTACTCTTTTAATTTGAAGTTAAATTTGAATGGAAATTCAAACACACAAAACAAATCTAGTGCATGAATAAATCTTCAGCATTATATTTTGCTACAAAAAATTCAAGGTGGATATTAAAAACTGATGGGAAGACATGGATAATAGTATTACTTAAAGGTATGTGTAACCCTACACAGTAGCTATAAGATCTACCAATCTGAGATTAAATTTTTGCAAACTATAGGATAAAGAGCTTCAGTGAATGACTTACGTAAACCTAAATTTCCATGCCCCCTTATACTACCTCATAACCAATATCAATTTTATTTGATATTATTCTTCCCAATTTTACATGTTTTTAGAAGGATATGCTTATTTGTTCAATCTTTTTTTGGAGTGTTACATATTGGTAAACAAACGTATATTATAAATTGAAAAAATAATAGTATTCCTAGACATTGCTCATGGAAGTGAAGTAAGACTGTATATTATAGCTAAATTAATAAATGACTGAAGGAATACCTTTATATAAGGTAATTCAATCTTCCTACTCAAAAAATTTACATTAAATATGTTTCTGATAATAATTTATAGCTCGAAATTTTTGACAAAAAAATAAACTGATTTATATTTTTAATACTGTATGCAGACAAGGATTGTCATCTTTTAATAACAGAAAGCACGAGGGAAAACAACTTGAATCTCAAATGCAAGGTTCAATGAAGCCAAGGGTGGAAAAAAAATTAGACCCAAGGCACTTGTTACTCGATTCCACGATAAAGCAATTAACATTTCGGAAATTAACTATTCAAAATTAGCATAATCATTATGATCTCCTAACAAGTCAACTAAAGAACCGTTTTGAAAAAGAACGGGGGAAATTCGTAAGGGATGAAGCCAATAGGAGTGGAAAAGTGCGGTATCCAGAAGAAGAGGATGCTGTAAAAAAATATCTCTCAGGAAACATTTTCCCGACGCCGGAAACAGCCTCATACGGGCGAAGGCTACCCACAATCCCCCGCGGCACCCTTCTCTCGTTACGAATGGGGGATTAGTTTTTTATCGGTCCGCCAGGGGGAGGGAAAAATGAGCTTTCTGGATGGTTACCAATGCAGAGGATAGAAAGGTAACCATGGAGATGAAAGCTTAAGATGCGCATGGATATCGTTAAAATTATTGAAATATGCATAAATGGAAGCAAAGTTTCAGATTTATCCATAACAAAATTTAGAGAAACATTCGTTTTGGGAAAGGAACAATTATATTTTACGATAGTTGAAAAATATAGAAACTAAAGATTCCAAATCTGCACCTATAAAATTCTTTTACAACAATAAACTTTTACGATTTATTTCATGGGAATTTTATACGTTATAATAATTATTGATGAATTAACATTATTTCTACACTCCTATCTTCTTTCTCAATATATTTACGTATTAAAATATTTTTTATCGGTTGCTTGTATGGACTCAAACATTAAATTTAATTTAAACTATAGAATAAGAAGGGTCGATTAATTTTCAAAAATCGGTCCAGCAATACATTAATTTCATCTTAAAAAACATTATTTCGAAGATAATATGTTTGAACATCGGAAATAATTTTTTAAAGTTAATTTAGAGAAATCAGCATTGGATATGCCCAATATTAACCTTACTTTCTATTATATAAAATACTGCAAGGTAAATTAAGAAAAAAAAGAAAAAAAACCCTTAAAAGTTACTTTTTTCCTCGGATATGAAGTAATGCACTCACTAAGATACTCAATAAAGCAACCTGCGAGGTGTATAGGTAGATGAAAAGATCTTAGGATCAAACTCAAAAATAATGTGAGCAAACGCTTCAAGGAAAAGATATTACAATCTCGAAATAAAAGAAATACGAGAAATAATTTTCAAAGACCAAAACCGGTGATTTAACGATGGATAAGAGGAACAAATAAGCCATCATTTCGTTCTTCAAAAGGCAATGCTGAACCCTTTAATAAGCCCTGAGGTCACATTGCTTTCAGTGGCTTTATACTTGAATCGAACGGAGCTCTCCCGAAAGAGTTATCTCGTTGCCAAGCGATGTTACGATGAAATTTCGATGCGTTGAAAAGGCATTTTATGAAAAAAGTTTGTTTTCGCAGTTTCTCGTACTCGATGATACATTTCCAAATACTTTATAAGCAAATTGTATATGAATATAAAAACACTTCTGAATACGAGTTATAAAACATTATAATGAATAAAAAATAATCGTGAATCCCAAACTAAAAGTATTACATTGAAGGTAAATAACGTAAAAGCAATGATTTTCAAATCACATGACATTTGCCAAAGGGTTCGAGTCAAAAGAACATTGGTTTCGGATACATCCTGTGCATTAACACTAGAACAGCGGGAAACGAACACCCCCCTAGAACAGCGGAAGGTGTCCTCAGGACACCTACACTTGCGCTTCTTTTAAATTGAATGAGGCAGTCGTATTTAAATTTCTGGTCTTTCCTTATAAGCTTAAAAATTAATAACTAAGTATGGGTACTTATTTATCGGCAGATCATGAGGTAAATAGTTGCTACATATTTAATATAGAAATTGTTGTTGAGTTCAATCAATTTCATGAGACTCATATTCTGATATAAAAATATACAGAACAGTAAATCCAGAAATAAATTATATGAATAAATTAATATAAAGCCTTTTCGAGATAAAATAATTATTTGCTTGAATAACTTTTGAAAATTACCCGATTTTATCAACAATTTACATGGGGTACAAGAGAAAATAAACTCGCGTAATAAAACTTTACCGCTTCACGTACCTTCCTTTGATTTTATTTCACAACAAAAAGACTAGAAATAAGGTTTAAGACACAAACTGGACCTTAAATGTTATTTGCATTCGCAATTATATTAATTTTTCTTTTTTAGCACAATGATGCTGTCACGAAATAATTACTCCACAGAATCCTTCCACGAAGCTAATACATAAATCTTCTTGATGTTACAGTTTCTATTTACCTATTCCTTGCACTTCTTACACTTATCTGATGCTATATTTCACTTGTATTTTCTTTTGAACAGATATCGGTGGCTTCATTGGATGATGTCTCGTGCATCTAGTGTTTACTTATGTCCTTTTTGAGATCTCTTTAGACAGCTTAGGTTTTACTTTGTTTATCTGCGATTCGTTGCAAGAATCTATATCTGGTTATTTGGCGACCTCTTTTCTGCTTGCAAATAACCTATACATTGACTTCTGCTAGATAAATTTTTATGTAAAAAGAATGCATTAGGCAACGTCGTGAGTCTGTCTCACCGTGTGCCTACGCGCCATTTGGTCCACTACGCCGCTTTTTGTACAATTATGGTACGTCACCGCGTCTGATTTTCTTTTACTAATACTGTCAAATACGACATAAGAAAGCATCTAAATCGCGAGAAGAACATGTTTATTCGGTTTAATTTTATAAAGAAGGATTATTCTTCATTTTTCGACAACATCGGAATTCACTGCAGATTTTTGCTGGTTTTCAACTCCAGCGACTCTCATCACAATTTGATCTATGTTCCAGATAAAAAATACCTGCTTTCTTCAGCCTTTTAAATAGTTTCTTTAATTTAAAATAATTATCGGTCATTAGGTTTATTCCTTTTATATAGGAAAGGTCCCATCAAGGTCATGACCACATGGTTCAGGAAGATGGCCTATCCTCCAACTCGATAACTTATGGAAATCTATTCTATGCATATTTGGAATGAAAATCCACTACTAACCGAAACTTAAGTACATATTTATCAGGTTTATCAAGAATAAATTGTGTGAATAGACATCTACACTTTCTGGGAAAAAGCTGATCATTCACCGTCACTTTTGTACCGGGATTGTAGCAAGCGTGGCAATATTCAATGAGTGGTTGTAACAAAAAGATATAAGACAAATTAGTCAATTGCGAAAATAGAAATGGGAAACGTATCTTATAAATGGAAATATTAGAAAATATAAGGCAAAATGTTTCCAACTCAAATCATCATTAGAATTGCTACCTCAAATTTTTATACATAACAATATACTTTATTAATTTTAGAGAACGGGGACAAAATAATAGCAAAAAGCAATATTATCTCAAAGTACATTCGTAAGAGCTTCTAATATAAATCAATGAAGGTTTTATCATAAGAAATAATAGTAAATATTACGTAGGTGTCCTGAGGACACCTCCGCTGTTCTAGGGGGTATGTGGTAGGATCTCCTATGAAAAAGTTCCAATAATTATAAAACTTGGTAGAAATACGCAGAATGTTAAATTATTAAAAGCCACGAAACGATTTTTTTCTGTGATAGAAATTACAAAAATGGTGCGTTTTTTTCATGGGCGAGGTGTCCTGAGGACACCCTCCGCTGTTCTAGTGTTAAGGTTCGTGAAATGCGGAAGGGTATATTTGCGGAATGGATAAGGAATTTCCGCAGCAGACGGTTGAAATGCCAAAGATAGAGAGCACTTTGAAACAAGATGATTAAAGGAGTATCAAAGATTTCCTCTAGATATGGAGGGAACGAGAAATACGAACTTTATCCTGATGACGAATGTTCGTGACAATAGCTTATTACGTCTATCTTCTTATTTCAATTGAATACAGAAAACGAACGTTGAAAATGAAAAATGAAATAAACAAATGAAAGTTGAATATTTAAATTTTGACCTTTTTCCAAACTAAGTTCCCATCTTAAGTTTGAAGAGGTTACGCTGTGGATTCATAATTCTAATTCACGTAAATCTGAACTTTTCCTTAATTCAAAGAATGGATAATATTTTCAAAGACAAGTACTTGGAAGTACTAGCCAAATGTCTGTATTGGTAACAAGAGAAAGACTTCAAAAAACCAAATACGAAAAATGAACATAGTAAAATAATAATTTGAATCATGACGTTTATCGGTGCGTACCAATGCACTCTTGTACATGAAGAAATACAAGATTAATGACCCCATCTCTTGCACAATTCTTTGACAGAAACTTTAATTATTGAATAATAAAAAATATTAAACAAAACAGATAGAATAAAGTTTTCGCAACAGAATGTGTAAAAATATAACCATTAAAACAAACTGAATGTTCTTAATGTTACTGTTTTATAATGAACTGCACTGAATTGAAATGAATTTTCTTTGATTTCTAAAATTTCGGATTAAAATCCTAATATTCATCCTTTTTACGTGCTGTGCAAAGGAATCTAGAGTGATTAGTCTGAATCCAAGAAAAACATTACACGTGTAATATTTGAAAACTAAACACCTGAAAACTTAATACCTGAATATATACACGTATAAATTAATAAATAAACAAAAATAAATAAAATAAGAGTATTTATTAGTAATGATAACATTTAAATAGGGAAAGTAATCACGGTACTTTGAAATTGACTTAACACCGATGTTTTATTATACGAGCTAGGTGACGAAGGAAACTACTCTCCCAGGGAAGTATTACTTCACTCACAAACGTGTCACCTTGGTAACAACAAACCAACTGATCGCCAACCTTTATACAGCGGACGATAAATTGGTTTCTTGCGAATATTTATGACCATTGATCAGAAAAGATATCACACCAGAGGTCGACGCTTTTCAAATAAATCGACAGAGGTCATCTAAAAATTTTTTTTCGACCGAAATTTTGGGCTGAATGATAGCGAATTTTATTCACAGCGACATTTCTAATCCGAGATATTAAAATTTATTCTTTAATTCCGATATATTTTGCAAAAAACGAATGAATTTTAATAAATGGTTCGGCTCGAGTTGGATTGGGAGATGGGGATATACATCGTGAATAATTCATAGAAATATTAAGTCGAATTTCTACGGTATCAAAAGGGTTTTGCTTATCGAGTTTTGCGTCTCAAAAATACGAGAAATAAATAGAACATTTTTCTTTTCCTTCCTATTTTATCCGTGGAATTCCTCAACTAGTAATCCATCCAGATATAAAAACAATAAAAAACCTAAATAAACACTCATAAAGTAACAAATAGCAGCAAAAAAGCACGATTAATCTGCCAAGGATGCAAAATCAACACAGAAGGGAATCGTTACCTTTTTCAGGATATATAATGCTAATAAATCAAGTATTTTCTGATGATAGGTACACAATTCCCCAACATACATTAGAAAGGTTAGCCATTTTCGAAATTTTATCTTCGGCGTTAAATTTCCAAGGAATGACTTTTTGCTCCTTAGAAGACTTGGTCTCCTCTCTGAAGCCAAAACTTCGCTCTTTTGAGGCATTTTTTTAGGCAATGGAAAGAAGAGGAAATCATTGGGGACCATGTCCGGTAATCATGGTCTTTCAGATATCCCATGGCGCTCATTTCTGCGAATGGTTCAAAAAAAGAAAAAAATTATAATGATCGGTGAGTTATAGCGATGCAATCGACTTGAGTTATAAAACCATAGGTCCTATAAATTTCTTAGTACTGCTAGTTGGAAACGACAAATAACTTCCACGTAATATTCCTTGCAGACCGTGAGACGAAATGGTAACTAATTTTTGATGAATCACGCAATTGAAAAAGAAGAGAACTTTGTTAAGAACTTTCACACCTTCGATCCAACATGACATGCTTTATTCGGTCTTGACTCTGGAGGATTCCTCTATAGCAAAGTTCTGACATCGTACCCATCAACCATAAAATTAATCATCCAAACAAAATTACTTAACTCATTCAGAATAATATCGTAGATCTCAATTTAGCGATATACCTTCTTTAACACGCAAATAAACAGCGACTTTAAACCATTAAAAATAACGTAACCACGAACTGCTACAATTGTTTCAAAACTTTCCCTATTCCATCAAAGATCACTTGTTTGATCGATTAATCGAATGCGATTAATCGATCTATTAATCGAATTCGACAATCGATAATCGCAATCCGTCCGAAATAGCCTTTCTCAAAAGAGGAGCGGCTTATGCGGAACATTAATCAATTCCCTCGTCTTCCGGAAAAAAGACCCCTCCTTCAACACCTCCGACTTAACCGACTGTGAAATCACTGCCTTGATCCCTTGACACCATGATCAGATGAAGAGCACATGAAATGGACCAAGGAAAGGTGAATTAACTTTACACGACCACTTCCTAGGACTTAGACATCAGGATTGATAAAAGTGAAAGATAGCAGAATGCCTGGGACTCGAACCGTGGTCCCCTACTTTGTGTAGACGTACCATGTCTGGACCATACCATCTGTGCCACCGGAACACAAAGGTTAAAGATAAACGAAAACATTATTGGGGGTCCTGGGGTTCGAGTACCAGTAATTTCACAACTTCCCACTTCTGTTTAAGCGAGCATTTGAACTCTTCAAGGTTACGTATTAAGAGAAAACTTTTTATTCTTGTTTGGGTGGCTTTCATGTTATCGGAAAACAGATAGGGCCCATAAAATAGACCAGATAGCACCATTTTTAGAGCATTAGATGTTAAACTAGAAGGTAACACGCAATGGTCTATAATAGACTATAGATTTTGTGAGGTAAGAACAAGGCAATTCCAGAGAAAGGGAGTTTATAAAATCGAATCTCAGACATCGATAAACTGAAACAGAATAAGTTCTAAATTTACACTAATCTTTATCGAGTTGTACCAAAATGTGCAATGACAATTATAGAAAACAAATTTAGAGAGAGTAACTTGAAGCCTAGAGGTAAACGATGTTTCGATAATGAGTTTATTTAATCCTTTTCCTGTAAAATTGAATACGATTTTCGGCTAAAAGATATCCATTATATACTTTTATATTTGATATAATGAGTATAAAAATGTTAGAGAAAACAATATTCAAATACAATCCAACAATTAATAGTTCGGTAAAACGAAGAACAACAATTAGAAAAGGAGCAACAATGAACGTGAATAAAACTGTCACCATTTTATCGCATTGTTAGACCATCATTGAGCACTCTAATAATCGTACACAATAATGAAAATTGACTTAATTTACGACGTAACCATTCCCCAAAATTTTTTCCCCGCTAAACTGTGGGTTTAGGCCTCATAGTTAATAGCAGCAATTAAATACCGCTTCAAATTCATAATGGATTTCTTTAAAGCTCGGGATCAAAACAAAGACACTTGAGCGACGAATAAATCGTCCCTTTCACTCAGAAAAACAGACAAACACAAAGGGTTTCTCAGACATTCAAAATCCGTGTATAGTTCTAATGGAGTGAAAAAAAATGAATTCCTTTTGAGAACCCTTAAGAGGTACCCAAATGCATTCGAGACAGTACTAAGAATACATCCGAAGCTAACAAAACCATTAAAACAAAACCCTTCACTTTCAGCCGCTAAAAATACTTTCGATTTATTTTCCCCGTAAGGATTCTTAGCCCGGGACAATCTATTTTCTATTACGCACTGGAAAGTGACACGCACGACAGTCTGAGGTAGATGCAGAATTTTGAACGGATGATCAATCTTTATCTAGAAGATGGATGAACGAAGCTTTTGAACACCACCGAAGGCTATTAATTTTCAGTCAAATACGAGAAGATCTGCATGTCATTTATCTATGATGAGGAGACAGAGAGGACAAATTCTAAATTAGACTAGATTACAACGAACTATAAAAGAAAATATAGCAGCATAAATTATATTCTGTTTGGAAAAGTAATAAACACATCAATTAGCTCAGAATCATTTACTTCATTCTTTCCTTTTATTGTTGAAGCTCACTCGATTCCTAATAAATGTGATGGCCACAAAATAGGGAGATGAAAGAATTCCAGCACTTGATTATACAATGACGAGTAAATACTTAATGAATTCATAAACAGGTGACAGACTAGGAAACATAAAACAATTTATAATAATAACCCAATAGCATTAGACAATTTAAACGATAAAATTTGATAACTTACTAAACAAAAAACTTAAAATTAAACAGAATAGAAAGAAGTTCTGGGACTCGAACCCAGGCCCCTCATTAAATAATTTAATTTCCGTTTAACCCATGAATTCAAGTAACTAGACCTAATCGAATGAAGTTTTCTTTAATCCAATACACAACCTTCGAAAAGAGATAAGCACAAAAAATCCTACAAAGTTCTGAGAATCAATCCGAGAAAAAAGACAACAATGTATCCATTTAAGTCCGCGTAAATTCAATTCTAACAATTCAACAACCACCTGCGATATTGATTTCCAATGAATATGAATCCTGTCTCGCTGTGTATAAACGCAAGGGTTCAACGGACGATGATCAAAACTCCAGTGAACTTGAAAGAGGGTTTTTAAAAGCAAGAGATACGGGCGGTCAGTGGATTTTCTAAGGGAGACTAAAGGCGTTTCGGATTTGGTAGACAAAAGACATACGAATACAGAGAGCAAGAGTGATTTCACGGAGAAATTTCAAGCGCATGTATAGACTTTTAACGTCTAAAATTATCCAGATTTTAAAGCGAAAACAAAACAAAACCTCTACATAATCCTTAATAAGTGTAATAAAAAGTGAATTAAAAAAAAGCTGGAATAATATTAAAATAATAAATTCAAAATAATACTTGACGAAATATGTGAATTCCATAATAACGCTATGCTAAAGTACAACGAATATCTATGAACTAAAGACTACTTTTTAAAATTATTTCTTTCGCTAAGTTACTCATAATTAATTTTTTGTACTTATTCTCTGATTTTTTAATAATAGGCTAGTGTAGTTAATATTATAAAATAAATATAAATAAGATTCATTTTGCGTGGATCAAAAATTCACCAACGAAAGAGATTTTAAGAAGCCTAAACAAAAGAGATAGCTCTAACATTTACGCATTCAACACCGATGATTGATTGTGAGTTATGCAGAGAAAATTTCATCTTATTCTTGTTAATTAATCAACACTTATGAGAATATTTATTTTAGCTGAAGGTCATCCTAGCCCAAGTTCTATTTCTATAGCATTAAATTCAGGAAAAAGGAAAGATAAATACATTTAAATCGATCGATTCCTTGATTCCAAGTTCCTAAGTAATTGAAAAGAAAAAATTAGGCCTTCCTTTTCAGCCTACGAATAAATCAATATGTATTATGGGGCTAAAGGTCAGTGGTTAGAGAAAGTATCATTCTGGGTTCGAAAAACTAAATCTAAAAACTTTCTCATGAAATATACAGTAAATAATCAGTCATTAAAAGGTAAAGTGATAAATATTCACCATTAAACAAGTGACGAAAGAAGACGTACAGAAGAAATGAATACGCACATTGCTTTAAATGTATAACCACCCCAATATACTCTCTAATTAATACAGTTTTAACCAACCGTCACGATAAATCAAGACTCGAGACTTCTATTCAACTTCAATGACAAATTTGACAAGGAAAGCAGAAAAACGTCTTCTTCATCAAAGCTCTATTACTTTCTCATCTCCCACAAGGAACCTTTCACGTCATCAGTGCCGTCATTTATTATCTTCCAATTCATTATCTATTAACTGCCGCCACAGAAACGGCCTCGTCTCCGATCCTTTGTTTAATATCGCTGCAGACATCTTGAATATCAGGTGGGAACATCTTTGACGAGCAGTCGGTATTCATAACTCTGCCCTCTGATGTCTCTTTATAAAAAAATATCTTCTGCGTTCTGATGGAAAAGTGAAACTCAAAGAGATGGAGGATAAAGAGATTTTCGTCAAATTCGTATTATGAATTAATTAAGCAAAAAGTGAACATTTTATTAAACATAAGTATACTTATTGTTTTTCATCACGACGACTTATGTATATATATAAATAAATATATCGATATTATGAGATCACGAAAATGTACGTAAGCAAGACTTGAGTGGAAAAGAATGGACAACAATAGGATGTCAATAACTCTGAACTGGATGCCAACAATGTAAACAAACTAAAGAGAAAACGTAATCAAATATGTGAAACAGAGACGTAATCAATTAATTTAGTGGTTACTTAGGAAACTGAGGGTCAAAATCTATAAAAACGGAAAAGATATTGTTTAGGACAGATTGAAACTGGTTGATGATGATAATATATACTTCATTTAAGTGATAAATGACACGAAAGAAACGAAATATTTCGACACAGATGCCGATCCTATTCGCGCTAATGTCCAACGGTCAATGACACTGTAAGGTTCAACCGGAGGACAGAATTGGGAGCGTTGCGCCAACTCAAAATGAAACCATCTGATGCACGCGAATGAGACGAGATAAATATTGCATGAATAGAACCCTTGAGGGAACCTTTAAAGGATTCCCGATCCTATCACGCAAGGGAATTGCTAGTGAAAGGCGCAAATATCGAGAAAGATTGAGTCTTTGTTTTTCCATCATCCGCGACACTGCTATTAAAGGTTAATTTGCGATCGAATTTCGCATTGGAGGAGATGGATCGTAAAGGTTCTTAAAGGAAATAGAACCGAGAATACGTATAATTTCTTTCGACTACGTAATAAACGAATGATAACGAAAAAACATTGCGATAATAATAGTAATAATGTCTAGTATAATGTAGTAGTAATGTCCAATTCTACGATACGAAGAAAGTTTGCGTCTATGGAAACGGTTACTATGAAAAAGTAGGGTTTTCTAATGAGCGTGTTATTATGAGAAATACTCGCATTTAGTATTGTCTTGGAAACAGATATATCCTCATGTTTCAGTTATTAAGTTTATATCAAGATATATTATCGGGTAAGAAGAAGTATGTTTAACCTTCCGCATTCACGAATCTCACTTTCCTCTTCATAGACGCCCCTTTCAGTAAGAAGGAGAGGATAGTACCAAGTAGGTGAAAGAAATAAAAAAAGGTAACGTGGTTACTTTGTGGAAGAACACAGAATCTGTGCAATCTGAGTTGTCAGGAGAGAAAGCCTTATACTCCATACTGTACTTAGAAAAGAATTGTAAGAATAATAATAGTAAAATAGTAAGAATAAAAATAGATCCTTGGGCACCTAAAATCCATGATCACAGTGCGTACAAAGTATTTCCGTTATATATTCCATAATTAAGATGAGACATTTTTAAGGATGATTTTTTAAGGTTAAAGGAATTCCACTTCCATTTAATAAGGCAAAGAGGAAGAATTTTAGATCGAAGACAAGGGGCGAGGTCATCCATACATTCCTGACATTACATTATTAATATCGAAAAATATTTGGTTACTCTATAGCAATACATTATATTGAAACTCAATTTAATCGATTTAAGTCCATCGTATTAGTCCTATTCGAAATTATACTTACGAGATGATATTGCGATATTGAAATAAGAAGTTGAGGACCTGGGTTCGAGTCCCAGTCATGTAGTTTACAACAACATAATATGCGATGAAAAATGATACCAACGTAACATCAGTAAACCATAGATCTACCTTTCTTCGTATGGATAAACATTTATTTCCTATTTTATGAATTTTAACGAAAGAGAAAGTTCTACAGCTATAGACAAACACTTTCCTCATCATTCAATTTTTCAGCCCCTAGAAAGACGGAGATGTTATTGGGATGAAAGAAAACCGAACTACACGTGCGGCACGAGTTCAGCAGTTTCCACCTGAAGAAGATGTAATTCGTAGAAATGGAACAGCACACCAAGTGTGCTTCACTTTCCACATAATTTATTCATCCTCAATCGATCCTTGGGTGAAATAGGCCATGAGGGCAACAAAAAGCGACTCAAAACAGAGAAAAAGAAGTTTCTTCTTTTCCTTAAAGCGAATAAAATCAATGAATGTATCCCACGTTGACTGTAATTGACAAGAAAGCAATGAACACACTTAAAACTACGTTGGTAACGAGTAATTACAAAAATAACAGAATAGGAAAAGCCAAAAGAACGTACGAGACACGAAAAATCGTTGGTAAACATTCTTTAAGAGTATATCAGACAATTATTACAATATATTTATTTACTAAAAGTAGAAAAATAGAACAGATATATATATATATACATATATATAATGTAACAATGTATTTTCAGTAGTAATTTAGATTTCTCAACCTTTGTTGGTTCCTTTTTATTGCTTTCCTTTGATATCTAATACGTTATTACATTATAATTATGTTGTGGTTTTTAGTTAAAGTATGATATAATTACAGAGCTAGTATATATTGTGTGGATTTCAGTTTGTTTTATTAAACTCTATAATACAGGTTACTTTTGTTATTCTTTACTTTATAATGCTAAAATCCTTTCAATTTTCCTTTTGATCACGTCCAAATTCGCGATATTATGAATTTTTTGGTCATCTAAAGAAACTGTTTCTACGAAACGTTCGTAAAAACAGAATTATAGTTCGTTCGTAATGATTAATCGACACAAATTCTTATAGAATACTTTTACTGCTAAAACTTATTTAACTCTTATAGAACTCTTTTCATACGATACTATTCAAGACTTAATTAATCCTAGTATTAATGAGGCTAGTAATATAAGTATTCCATTATTTTCCGATTAGCTTTTTTAGACATTCCATCGAATCTTTACTAAAATAGACAACTTTATCATTTTCCCTCGATCGTGAAGCGTAAACAGTCACTTTTCCGAGACAAAACATCATCATTATGAGCATAAGATACTTAAACGATTCGGGCCAGATTCATCAACACCGTCTGCTTAATATAAATACCCCCAAGTCGGGTTAAAATTCTCTCTCCTCTTACCTACGACCTTCTTCAAAGGTCGAAACGCCTTCATCAAGAGCGCCATACCATTAAATAGTTAAACCAGCAGTCCTGAAGAGGGCGCAGGATTTTTTCACTTATTCGTGCACGAACTAAGAGAGCTAAAAGGAACGTAGAGAAATCTCGGAGGACGGGAAATTTATGCAGACAGAAACGCATGTTTAAGTGCGGAAGAGCTGTGTTCGTGAGAATAACTGGAGAGAGCTTTTCGAGGTATCTCCAAGGAGATGAGGACAACGAGCGTTGCTAAGTTTAATACATGGCAAAGGAGGAATATGTAAGAGAAGTTAATTCGGATGAATGAAGACATGAGGATTAACAGAGGAAGGGTTAACGAAGAATGAATGGTTTTGAAAGTATTTGCAAATTAAACGATATTTATTTGATATAATTAGTGATGAATGATTCAGAAGTTTGATCGAACTAATGCTTGACAGTGATGAATAGGAAATACGTAAATTAAATCAGCGAGAAGTAAAAATATAACAAAAAATTAAACAACAGGAAATGCACAAAAAAAGTAGAGCGTTCAATATCTTACGTGCATATAAAATAATTATTAAAATATAGATATATTATAATTATTTTCGCGTGCACATTTTAACACGACTTGAATTTAAAAATCATAGATTTTTAATAGTAAAAATGCATATAACATCGATTTTAAATAAATTTAGATATAATATAGATAGAAACTTAGATACATCGAACACAGTTCAATTATTAAATTTATTTATCGTTCAATATTATTATTAAATACATATAAAACTCCGATTTAGCATTAACGTTGAATGTATATAATGATATGTATATAATGATAACGTTGATGCATATAATGATAATCCTGATAATGAGGACAGATAACATGATAATCTGATTCCTATATACATTAATCCGTGCATTCAATAAATTTAATTGTAACATCTTTTTTACCAAAGTATGCGATAAAATCCAATTTATCCAATTATATTTATATTTTAATATATTAATCACATTTACGTTACTTTAATCCAAATACCCTATCAATAATCATATTTACAATCCAATTATGTATAGAGACCGTTTAATAAGTATGCCATTCAATTTAACCTCATTCCAGCCCAATTACAATATACGTAGAACACAAATGAACCCCTTCCAAGCATCTGTCGTATATTGCGTTTGTTATAGACCACATCATGAGTTTGGAAGCGTTCAAAATTTCCATTCACAACAACGCGTAAACAAAACTTCCCATAGCAACGCGCGGAGTAACTCAGTTCGACAGAACATAAACGAATTATCGGAAGAACATAACCCGTATCACACACACATTCGAGTCAAACGTCCTTTGATGGACAATTCGGCGATTCTCAATTGCAAATCGCTTTTCAGAGAAGTAATTTAGTCTCCGCATCGAGGCGCAAATTCTAAAACCACAACGGCAGGATCGGTTTAAATGCACTGGGGAGGAGAGATACCGCTCTTGGGTCAATTTTGACCTTTGATGGAGAATACTACTCGGGAAACACTTGCTCGACGAGATGATTAAGAGGGTCGCTAATGACACAAATCGAGATCTGGGATGAAGAGGATGAAAGATCAGTTTTTGTGAGAGACTAATCCAATAAATTTTCCGTCAAGAGCTTAAATGCCAAAGGATCCTATTCCATACGATAAATGGTTGATTTATAGTCGATATATACACACACAAACATTCAGGAAAAGCATAAAAGAGTATATAAAAGTCACTGTACATAAAAGAACAACATTAATCATATTAAGAAGAACTTAAATAAAATAAGCAAATCATCGAGTTGACAAATTATAAGGGAACAGGCGACAGAAATATATATTAGATAAATTTCAAATAAAAAATACGAGTGAAATCTTGCAAATCGATAAACGAAGGGTTTAGATGGAAATAGAATTTAACTGCATTAAGACTTTTTAGAACAGTTTGGATGTCGAGATAATATAGTGATAAGGTTTGCAAAATAAACAATTACTGAAGTTGAGGGTATTATAGTTAAATCAAAAAATTTACGTAAAACTTAATGAAATATATATAACTAATTTTATACTTCTAGGATATTATCATATACTATAAAGGGTGTATATTTTAGTTCATAAGTTACCAAGCGTATTAAATTATGTATAATTAATGCTATATTTGCAGAATACAGCTTAAAATTGTAGATGATCATAGATGAGTGAAATGACAAACGAAGTTTGTTGTTTTGCTTCTACAGTTCGATTTAATATCTAGACTGTAAGCATTTCCTGAAAAAGTCTTAATAGAAAAGGATCTGGGATAGTCAATACACTTACATAATCTAGTAACTGTTAATATCATTACACATACAATAAGAAGAATATTCCAAGTTTGAAATGAAAAAAAAAGTTTCCTTTTTGAACCAAAACAGACAGCGCTACAAAAACTTGCAGACGCGGGGGTTCCAGACAGATTTCACTTTCAAGATACAAGTTCAAGAATCAATCGATTGGGAAGAAAATGAAATTCGACAGAGCGTATCGAATTCAAGGACAATCGCCAACTAGGGCCCTAAAAAATTATACGCGGAGCTATTAATAGTGTCAAAAAACATACAGTATCGTTTTGAGGAGCATTACGAAACAACAATTACGACAACAAGAGATTATACGTATTGTCTATCATCATTAGCAACTACTTTTCAAAGGAAACTTGGCTATGACGTCTTAAAATAATGTACCGATGATTAAGTTCTCCGTTTCCTAAGGTTCTAGCTAAAAATTTCATCATTCAATTAATTCACCTAGTTTACTATACAAGAGGGCGCATAGATATAAACATATTTATTTCCAAAATAATGTTTCTTTTCCATAAATCCATTTGTACTCTGTCATTTGCAAGTTTACAGCTGAGGTATTTATTCTTATGTGTGTTCCTAATTTTTGTTCGCGGAAGAATATCCAACAAAGAACTTCGAATTACAACTGTCGTATTGTAACAATCGAATGAACTACTTAAATTGTTACGCTCTCGACAATTAACATCAAATTCATACATTCATTCAACAATAAACTCGATAATAACAATAAATAAATAATGGACAACAATAATTTACATGTTTGTCAAATTAAAAGGAACAAAATACCGTTCTGTTTGATTTCCATTGAGGGAAAATTCAGATATGGATACGTTGAAACATTGATTAAATAATTAATCGCTCAACTATAATTAAAGAATAAGAAGAAAAATAGAATCGGAAAAAACATGCACAAATGAATCAAAAAGTAGAAAAAGTACATGCTAAATGTGGACGCAGTACAGAAGAATAATTCCCTATTCTGTCTAACATCTGTAAAAATATATTCTGGAAAATTAAAAAAAATTAAAAAATAAAAGATATCAAACTGTCTCTTTAAACACTCAGCCTAGTAATATCTATTTCCTAAAACATCTTCTAAAGACTGATGCGTAAATATCGAGAACCTATCTCTTAAAAAAAAGCGTTATGAATGTTGAGATAAAACTATTCTACGCAGAAAAACTGCAATAATGCGACGTGAAAAGATGAAAACTCCTCTTCTAAACACAGAAATCTATCTATGTTATGACAAAACTTCCTCACACTCATGCCTATATAAGTGATAAGGCTTAACTGTAAGAGAATAGCCGCCGTTTGATGGAAGATCCGGGCTGGGAAAGTTTTCGCGTCGGCGCCTTGTAACTTACCTGAAAAGAAAAAAAGAACATGTTAATCATCGAATCGTTCGATAAACATATATTTAAAAAAGAAAGCATAAAACACTCAAAACCCTATATGTAATTAAAAATCGTATAGTGTTAGACTTAATTGGATGGATTAAGTTAGTATTCACAACAATAGTTAACAAGAACGCATTTGAAACCAGAGATTTTAAAAAAAGTTAAAAAGTGAAAAATCTCGATATGACTTGGACTCGAACCCAGGTCCACACTAGCGCAACAGAGCGGGATTGACGCGATATAATTGAGTAGTGGATAGCATACCTGCGCAGAAAGTAGGGGACCTGGGTTCGAATTCCAATCATGGGGCTATTATTACTTTTAAACCTTTGTATAAAATTTACACAAACTCATCGTTTAATTTCACTTTTCTTCAATCGCAACAATAAATTTATCTTCACTTAACTAATTCGTTGACGTGTTTCGAGAATTTTTTTTTCTTCTTCATCGTACTTTTAAAAGCATTAAATAAACTAGTAATTTCCGTCAAACTTTTGAATCATCATTTCTTATCTTGGTATTTATCTCCAAGATTTCGACCCAAATTGTAAGAAATCATTTTCCTCTTTGTTCGAAGCCCCAGACTACTTCACAACAACCATAAACTTCCTAAAAGCATTCCATAACATCCTTAGCGTAAATTTTAGATTAGACTCTCTACAAAATGAATTAAATCACCAGGACACGAATGGTGTAGGAATCAGCAAATAAACGTATTTAATTATATGCTAGGAAATTATTTATAAGCCTGCATTCATAATGAGGAACTGACTGAAGTATTACTAAGGAAAACTAAGAATAGCAAAAGGTTCCACAAAATCCATCCACACTCCCAAAAGCAATAACAAAATTATATCATAACGGTGAGGAATAACATAACACTACAACTTCCTCGGGGATCTTAAGTAGCGTTGTCTAGCAACATCTATTATTACATCCGATACGAAGAAACTTCCACGACGATGAAGAAAAACCATGGAGAGACTTGTTGGGTGATCGCGTCTGCGGTGTACCACAAGGTACATCTTCGGTTACATCCTTATACTAAACCTTTCGCAAGCAGAGCTGCGTTTCAGTCTTTCTCGTACCATCGCACGGACATCTGCGCCCATAAAATCTATAGCACTTTTACGTCCGACGATCTTATTGCAGATATCTGCAGGATGGCGCCCACTTACAAGCTGACGTACTTCGATGTGAGGGCACTAGCGGAACCCATACGATACCTCCTTGCCTACGGAGGGATAGAGTTCGAGGACCATCGGATTGCCTTTGAGCAGTGGCCTGCCATGAAAAACAGTGAGTGATTTTTAAAGCAAAGATTCCACGTGAATACACGTATGGCTCGATCTATGTCTACGCTGGTCCATAACCTTACGGTTTTTCCTCGAAGATTACATTCAGTTTACCCAGACTTTATTCTTTACTGTCCAAATAATTAACAAGTAAATCAATACAAGGTAAAGGTAAGCGAACACAGGGCCAAACAGATAATGAAAATACGTAAAGGAAGAGGCTATAGAATTCCCTTATAGTAATGATAATATCCTTGAAAAGGTGATGAACTAAGTTTTGATTAAAACTAGTTCAATACTATGAAGAAAAGAAGATACGTAAGGTACTTAAATTTTTGATTGGAGTAAAACTCAGCTAAATAAGAAAAAAATTATCATACTCATCCAATCTAATCGTAGTTTTAATACTTAATAATTTAGAACGTAATAGTTTTGTAATCAAAGTATTCATTTAATAAGCATTTCTCCTAATTGATTCTGTCATAAACGATTAATTCTAAGAGTATCTTTGATTTTTAGTTCGGTTAAGTTTTTCATTTCTTGAAAATTAGCGAATATACACCCATCATCTTTTATTCCAATCACTTTTATTAACGAATTTTCAAGAACAGTTTCATACCAGCGTATTTATATTTACGTTCGCAGAAGACGTTACATAATGGAAAGGGTCAAGTTACGGAACAGCTTCTCTTCCTCTTACGTAATCTGAGGATGAAGCGGTGCTTATCAGAGGATGAATATCAGCAGAGAATTTTAAAAAATACAGTTTAACTCTCATAATTAACGTTACATCAAAAAAGATGAAAAATCGTATCAACTCATCCATCAGGTACTTACATTATTCTAGATATTACACAAGGACTATTAAGTATTTATTGATGGCTTTATCCTAAAAATATACATGTATTATATCTTTGATGACGAGAAATAATATAATAAAAAAATCATTACTCTTCGAAAACTTAATGCAGACATAATAAGAAATAATGTTAAATAAATGTCGTTAAAATCTACTCATTCTGAGTATTCAGATAATGACATGATAATGATATGAAAAGATTGCCATAAATTCAAAACTGACCGATATAGAATTAGATGAGATAGAAAGTGTTTGATTTATCATTGTTATTACTAAAATCAATGAACGTTAGAGCTTTGACTAGCGACAGCGGTCACACATTAATTGAGCGTATACTTTACAATAATACTAAACAAATTTCCTTTATTTTAAGCCAAACATGATGAGGATGGTATATACTGAGGGAAACAATAGAGGTATGCATGTCATTTGTCCTAGAAGGGATAGAAAACCATTGGAAAACCTCTCCTAAACTACAGTCAAAGTACCAATCCCTTTCCAATGAACATAAAATAATAAATATGTACAACATGTGAAAACTACTACCTTGAAGAAACAAAATTCGAAGCTCTAAATCGTATATCCCTTTCCTACTAACATTCTACAATTAATACCAATACACAATAGTTGTTTTAGGCATAACAAGAGAGTTTAAAATGCGAGATTCTTGACCATATAAGAGATACGAGATTTTAACATTATTTACGAAAGTCACAATCCTTCAACTCTACTCTTCTCTTTGATAATGAAGGCGCTACCTTTCCATCTTTCAAACCGAATTCTTTCTACATTTTAATAGCTACACCGTACGGAAAGCTGCCTATAATGGAAGTGGATGGTGAAGTGATTCACCAATCTCCGGCGATGGCTCGTTACTTCGGAAGGATGTTCAACCTGGCAGGGGATGACGAGTGGGAATCCTTACTCTGTGACATGGTGGTGGATGCATTCACCGACCTAAGAATGTGTGAGTCTTACGGATTATAATCACCCTCTGTTATTTACTAAGGGAACATACATACTCTCCATCAGACCAATCTAAAGTGATCAATAATCATATACCAAATAAAAACCTTGGCCTATTGTTGATCTACGTCACTGAATACTTGACAACGAAAAGCTATAAATATAAAATATCATATGAGCAAAGACATCATGAAATTACAACAAGAAAATACTAACGCACACAAGAGATATACACTAATGATTAAGAAGTGGTAAAATAACTTTGAGCGTCGAGTTTCGGAATTGAATACCAGGATAAATAGAAGTGAAAAAACGTGATGACTGGTACTTGAACCCAGGTCCCCTCACTTGCAGGGAAGGATTGCTATCCACTACACCATCATGCCGCCACCGTAACCTTAACTGAGTGGAATTGACGCGACAAACTGGTGTAGTGGTATAGCACACAAGCCTGGAAAGTGGGGGACCTGGGTTCGATTCCCCGTCACATCTTTACTCTTGACTTCTGTTTGACCTTTCAGATAAGGATTTTTGTTCGAATTTCTACAAATGAGACATATAAATATATCAATATAATAATACGAGACAATAATTAATACATCAGTATAATGAATAACAAAAACAAATATTTAATACGACAAAAATAACAGGATGGCGCCCACTTACAAGCTGACGTACTTCGATAATAATAATATTACTTCGTTATTTATGGTATTTAAATTATAATTATTAGCTTAATATACATATTCAATCTTTCATGCATTTAATAATTTAGCTTCTAATTAGAAACGACAAGTTTCTTTGCTTCTTGTAATCTTCATATAATCACGAAATTAACCCAACAAAACATATGTCCTAAATCAGTTATACATTTGTTAATGTCTACTTTCACTTTTAAATCCCTTGTCTTAGTGACAAGTGGGTTCTTTCGGGAAAAGGACGAGAGTATTAAAGAGAAGAAGAGAGGGCAACTCTTCAACGAAATCATCCCATTCTATTTGGATCGACTGGACAAGCAGGTGGAAGAGAACTCGGGCCACTTCGTCAAAGGAAAGGTAAGCATAAGTGGAGACGAAATCATAAAATAATCAAGGAATTATAGAAACTATAACATAAATTTCGTACATCTTACAAAAGATCTGTAATAATATCATAAAAGCATAGAATTAAATAAAAGTGAAGTGACTTGCGTACAACGAAGGATAGAGGTGAAAATACCAATATCACTGGGACTCGAACCCAGGTCTCTGTAATGTCGCAATTTTAATTCTGTTCAACCCTATATTATCATATTTATTGAATTACAAGGTTTAATAATGTCTATAATATCTGTCTCCTCAGCTATTGTTCATCTACTTTTATTGTTACAGCAGCGTTATGAAAAGAAAATGCTAACAATGGATGATCATTAGAAGTTGTAGAACTTGCACTGCATTGTTGTTAACTACATTGTAATTTTGGTCAATATAAAACAAAATGATTATATTTTAGTACTTTGTTTGGCTTCCAATTAAAAGTTATTTATGAATGCACTACCCTAGAAAAAAAAATCAGAAAATAGCAAACAATAAAATACTGGAATTTAAGCAGAACATACATAGAATAGTTATATTACAGTCAGATCGTTACCATATTGTAAAGATATATTACCATTAAAGGAAATAAATTTTGAATCGGAAATTTCTTAAAATCAGAATTTGTTTGAAAGAATTGAAAATCAGAGAAATCAATCAACTACGAATCAAAAGAAAGAATAACTCAAGTATATTATTTCTTTATTGATTACATTAATCTAAATATCGATTCAAAATGGATTAAAATAAGCAAGTCAGTTAAGAAAAAATGATCAAAGTCTTGATATCCATCCCAGCTCAACGTAACACATTTCAAATCAAATAAACTTTAAATAAATCACTTGACAATTGCATTATTTTTATACTGTTGTACTTCGCTGTAATAATTAAAGCTCTACTTCAATTACAGCTGACTTGGGCGGATTTCTACATCGTCTGTTGCCTAGAGACCATCGGGACAACTCTAAAGATCTCTTTTCTTGACAAATATCCGAATCTAAAGGCGCTCACCGAGAAGATAAATAACCTTCCTCAAGTCAAAGAATGGATAGAAAAGAGGCCCAAGACAATCTTTTGAGGAAATCCCTTGAGAAAGCTAATTCAATAAAAGATCATAGAAAACTGGATTTGTCTAGCCATTCCTTACAGATTGCCCTTCACAAGAGATTTTGAGTGAAATTAATTGCAGGAATTTATGACACGTGTAACTTATTGTTCACACAATATTTTCGAGGAATTATCAACGATTTAAATTTAGTATTTTAACACGATTTTCATGGATGTATAATTTAATAAAATAACTGATTATTGTTCCAAATTTATACATAAAAATGAAGAGAAGTTTACTGTTTAACGAGCCTAAATTATTCATTTGATGGCTAGCATAAAATTCTCCATGGATATAAATAGGAAGGTTTCAGTTTACTTTCCTAAATCTCAATTTGTTCAAGCTAAATTTTTTCAATTTTCCAACTGAAATTCAAGTTTTGAAAACCAAAAAATGTAATACTTGCTCGAAGCATTTCGTCAGAAAAATTCATTAACTTCTTTTAATTGAAATATAAGAGGCATCAAAAGTAAAGTTCCCTCAATGTTCGCAAATGAATGAGATTCTGGTACATCTTTACATAAGAGCTTTACAGATGCAAAAAAATCTGTGTATAATAAGCAAAAAACTATTAAAAATTATGGCAAATCCTGTGAAAAGGAAATTATTTCACATTGCTTTGTAATACTAAAAGTTGAAATGCAAAAAGATTCTGTTGCAAAATTTGAAAATAAACCTTTAAGAACAAGTTTTCTCATTTACCAGGATTATAAACTAGGAGAGTTTTTATCAGGGAAAATATATATAAATGGAGGAAGTTCTTATAAAAATAAAATGTATTAAAAATTCTATGGTAGAGGAAATTGTTTCAATCACAGTTTGCATTTGAATCTGAGGGGTTATTCTGTTGAAAATAACATAAATTTACGAACTATGACTTATGGATGATCCTCCAGAAAGAAAAAAGTTTAGATATATTTATAAATGTTTACAATAACAAATTTGTTAAATTAAAATACTAAGATTAAAGCCTCAAACCCAGAAATTTCGGATAACTACGTACTTATCAAACATTCTAACTAAGAAGATGAGCAGATTCCAACAGGACCATAGCTTAACTTTTAATCTAAATCCTTTTATATTAAAAAGAAATTCGTTATTCAATTGTTTTCCCTTTCGTTAAAGAAAAGACAATTTTCACGCGGCATTCCGGTCGAGGGATTCTTTCAAAAAAAGAGGAGCAGACAAAGTTTTTAATTCCCCAATCCGCCACAAGGAGGCAGAAGAGATGCAATGGGTGGAAAAGGAAGGTTTTGGAGGGCGATTCGGTTCAAACAGATGTTCAAAGGCGTGTTTCGAATGAACGCAGGACTGGAATAACGCAGGGGACGCGTTACTATGGCTACGCTCATGACGCCCCATAGATCGATAAAAACCTCCACTGACACGCATACACCGGACTCATTTCCTGTCTCCGCTTCGGGGGGTCTGCGTATCTACGACAGTCATTTGTCTTTGAAGTTTATAAAGTTTCGTTTTTATTCCAAGTTTCTACTAATTGCTCATCCCTTACGTACGGTTGCCAGGTAAAGGATTCTTTTAAACAATGGCGTAACTATGTTTTGAAATCAAGTCCTTGTTTACAGAATATAACTAGGAACTCAATCAAAAAATTTTCCCTTTCCCTTAACATCAAGAGATTATTTAATCTTGAAAAATGCTTTCGCTGCAAAAGATTCTTTCGTAATTATAAATTAAAATTACAAATAGTGTTTGCCTCGATAACTGTGTCTAAATTGAAATTCAAGAGGGGATCTGGGTTCGAATCCCAGTAATGTTGTAATTTTTCGCTTCAAGTGAAAATTTTTCATTGTATCCTCAATAGATTCTTTTGTTTGTTATATATAGACGAGGACTAACAATTAAATTATATTAATTTCATAGTCACCAGTAAGTCAAATGTAATCAAACATTATGCTTTATAGTTCTTAAACGTAACTGATAAGCTTGACGCGGTAAATCACTACTTCTATAGTCTTTAAAGTCCAACACAAAGACGTAATTTCGCAAAATCGTAATAATAAAACGATTCAATGTAATGATTGAAACCAAAAAGAAAACTAGGTGAATATCAGTACAATTACAATAAAATATGTCCAGGAAAGAATGGAAATATAGAGCCTAAATTCAGAAGATAGATATTTAGAATAATATAATTTCCGATTCAAAACAATCCTATCGAATAAATATAATACGTTAACGCTTATATTTTTACCGAGCCATACTATATAAACGAAGACAAAATCGATAAAGTAAAATTTATTTATCATGTTGATCTAGTTTGAGGATGTTGATTTATTAACAAAACTTGCCTCCTTAAAATCTGTGAATAATCAAAATCCATGGAAGTAGAAGAGTTCTTCATTCATTTAGTATAAACCCTATACAGGCTGAAGAGACGAGAATTTCTAAGTGGATACCCTTGAAAGAAAGCTCTAAATAAAACAAACCAAACTCTGAGTATTTTAGAGAATTAACAACCCGTAAATTTAAGAAGCTAATATTAATAACACCATCGACATTATAGCCTCATAATCAAAGCATGAGAGAATGAATTGATAAAAAAGTATTTCGGAAAGAACAGCGATGTTATAAATCATATGGATACAGAAGCATATCTACATATGATTTGTTGGACGTATATTTAAATTAAGTCAAGATTAGGTTAATAGCGTTCATGGATTATTCCAAAGGATAAGAGATATATCGACTATGATTAGCCTAATTTAGGGATTGGATTAGTGCTCGCCGTTCCACTATGCTAATCTGAGTTAACATCGTGATAAATCGTTCAAAACAGAACATAGCTGCTATTGGTAAAGCCGTGGATTTTAGTACAGATAGATCATCAAGGAGAAACTTAGATTCAAACTAGTATTCAGGATAAATTTCTAGTATATCAGGATAATTCTCAATTTTCATCTACAGATTAACATACTAGAGATGTTGAACAGAAATAAAAATCAAATAAATGACTGGGAATCGACCTCAGGTCCCACCCCATAACTACTAAATCACCGTGCTCACGATAAGAGAATTATGCTAAGAAACCTGGGTTCGAGTCCCAATCTTTTTAATAATTTTCCTTAGTTTGATACTATTGCGATCAATTCGCAATAACTCAGCGCGTAATTATATTTGCCCTTTCCAGAAAGAAACCAATTTTAAATTAAAAACTCCAACGAAACTACGAGTAATAAAGATTAATACAACGAAGTATCCAAAGAAACAGCGAGTTACTTTTAATGTATGTTGAGAATCGGAACTAGAGCAAAATTCTGCAAGGTCATCGCGTCATAAAATTTTAAAGAAACCACACCCACCAAAGATGGAAGGCTTTATAGGATAAGTTTATTATTCCGCGCACTTCTTCTCCATTCTCCATCCAACCTTTATATTAGGGCTTTCAAAAAGCGGTAACATATTTTCACAATGGTCGGTTTCCAAAGGAGTTGAAAATGGGTTGCCATGCCGACATTCTGCATTCGATTATCGATCTGAACGATAAAATATAAATCACCTATCGGACGTGAAACTGGTGTCGGTGAGGGCGTGCGATTGAAGGGTTGAAAAAATGGTCGGTAAACGTAGTGACGAGGGTCATAACTGTATTGATGTTTCCTGATGGAGGCGATAAATTTCTTGACAATGCGCTGTTTTACAAAAGCGTTGAGGAAATATCGTTACCCGGGAAACGTTTACACAAGAGTTGGGAAATGGGGATTATGAATTGGAATGGACTTTGGGAAGAGACGTCGATAAAAAAAATTTTGAGAAATGATTCGATTCGAGAAGAGTTTCGTATCGGAACGCTAAATAAATCCAATAAAAAGTAAAACGAGTAAAAAGAGAAAAGATAAAGTGAGATGAATGTACGAAAGGTTTACATCAATGTGCCAATAATCTTTCAGAACCTTTCTTTATTTGAATTTCAATAAGAACGCAATTGCTGGTTGCTATGGGTACGTAACATATGGCTCTGTAATATATTAATTACTAATACGTCATTAAACTGAACGGAAACGGAAATTTTGAGGATGGATACGCAAGAAACTAAACGCAAGTGAAAAATTGCGATATTACTGGGACTCGAACCCTGGTCCCCCTCTTTTCTGGCAGATATAAAAAGGATTTAAGGTAACAAGGAATAACTATAAGCGTAAGTTCATGGAATCGATGGTGGTGTAGTGGTTAGCATACCTACCCGAAAAAGGGAGACCTGGGTTCGATTCTCAGTAATTTTTTAATTTTTTTATTTCAGATCAACTTTTGATTCTCTTTCATTAGGAAAACTACCCAAATTAAGCGTAAGAATTTGCAAAAGGACTCAAGAAAAAGACGTAATTCCTAAACACGTATTTTTCTTCCCACTTCAACCCCGATAGGTCCGTAGAAAAGAATAAATCGAACAGTACGGTTCATGATGACGCAGAGGTGTTGGAAGTCCAAAACAAGAGAAGGTTAGGCCAATAACTTCAAGAAGCAAACAAATATGGAATATCGATAAGCATAACAATACTCCAGAGCCAAGTCCAGTGCGCAATGAATCACGGATCTTTTTTAAAGGGTTTAAAAATAGCAATGGCTGGTAAAGCGAAGAGATAAAAAAGCGTCAAATATTGCCCTCGCTCTATAAGCCGAGGTCAAGTATGTTTGTCGGGGGTCTCAATTAAAAGAAAAATGCGAACTCTTTCGGGAGATGAATTAAAGGAGAGGGAGTGACATAACGATGAGGAGGAGAGCGTGGAACATCGAGGATTAAGGGGAACAGGCTTTTCTTTCAGAATAGAGAAAGAAGCATTCTATTTCTTACGATCTCAAAGAAAATCGGAATAAATATTTTATATATTTTTAGATAACTGGAGCTATACATAAAGTACGTGACCCATAAGCGGTAAAAAAGTGTGATTAACCTCGATAATTTATTCAAAAGATGCTTTGAATATTCAGGCCAAAGAAAGGCGATTTTAAGAAGTCAAGTTTTGTGGTTGCTAGGATTCGCTAACAATAAAAAATTCGTAGTTATTTAAATGAAAAGAATTATAGCCTTACTCCCGAATAATAAACTACATAAAGATAGTCTACCGTTAACTTAACGAATTAATAATCTATTATTATAAGGAAAATAGTGATGGAAGGATGGATTAATCCATAATCGTTTATTTCTAATCAAAATATGAGCCAGGAAACCAGAAGAAAAATAAGAATAATAATAAAAAATAAAATTAACTAGATAGAGCTGATTCTAAGAAGAGAATACAGAAGATACAAGTGGAAGGGGTAGAAAAGGTATCAATAAATGGAAGACCTACAGAAAAGCAATGATTATCAGGATTTCAAGGCTATTGCAGAAAATAGGCAACAATGAAAAGCTCGGTTTAACTTCAAATCACAGACCTGCGAAAAGATAGAATACCGAAGATGATGTTGAATCAATCATAAAATATTTACTATTAATGGAAAATGGATTTCGTGAAATGTAGAGAGAGCGAGTAAGCGAGAATCAATTAACAATACAATGTAATGCTTGTGCTCCAACAATCAGAGCCTTGAGAAAAAACAGTTTTCAACACTTTAATATGTATATGAAAAATTAAAATTCCAGATCTCTGCTTTGATCTCTTACTTCTTTGATTCGAAGCGTCCTTTGAAAGGGCGAGGCAATCCAAATATATAAAGCATTCTACGAAGGAAGTGTGTGTGAACGAATTGTGAAAAAAAGAATTAACTTAGCACGAAGAGTTCATTCCACTAGAATACCAGGATAAAAATAAGAGAAGACAACGATTGGGTACCTGGGTTCGAGTCGAAAAATTGCGGATTGACTGGGACTCGAACCCAGGTCCCAAACAATCGCCTGAATGGTATGCAACCCACCATGACGTGACATGATATCGGCACAACAATACTGCTGCAGGGTTAGCATACCTACCAGGCAAGAGGGGGACCTGGGTTCGAGTCCCAGGCATTTCTAAACTTTTCGCTCCCGTTTATATAACATATAAAGATTAAAAGAGCACAAAGATCGTGAGCATTGGTCGGAAGATTATACAGTCGAGTTCCAATGCAGACTATAAAAGGGGTGCGATGATTAAGAATGGAAATTGGAAGAGGGGCGAAGAGTAATGGAAAATGGAGGGGAATCTCTCCAGGAGGGTTCCCACTGAAGAAGCAATCCCCTTTTTTTCTTATTCCGACGCATTTCCTTCGAAAGAAAAGATTCATCTCAACTTCTCCAGATAACAGACCTCTTGAGAGTAGAAAATTTTCGGAAATTTCCACTACTTGGCCGTGTTCAAAACCCATTACAATTACGAAGCGCTTCAAATAGGCCGCAAAGAACATTTCGTAAGTAGGACGCACTACTTTCTAACGATATTTATAACGAGAAAAAGTTAGTTGTTTGTGAGTTGAAAAATAAATGAAAATAAGACAAGATAGTTGTAGACAAGGTAGTATGAAATATAGTTTATATAATAGTGGTTTAATAGAAGAAAACTTTCTTTAATACACAATTTTTAACACGTTTTAGCTTCGTAAGGCTCTAAATAAATTGAGGATGCTAACTTTGAGTTAATTAATTTTATTAATAACAATCCAGAGTTAACTCTTTTACGTAAAAAATAAAAACTTGGTTCAAAGGAACGATAAGGAATAATCTACTCACAACACTTCAAACTATAAGATCTAACACACTGAATGACTCTATCAAGTAGTAAGGTCAAGTGATCTATAATACTTCTATCGTAATTTAACTTCATAATCTTTTTGGCCAATCCACTTGGAGTATATTTACGGATTCTGTAATATTTGGGGTCAATTTATGTTCCACCATGATTCAAACTCAAGGGCTAAAGAATTAGGATGCAGAAACACAGGCACTGCATTAAAATGAATATTCATAAATTGGAAAGAACAACCATACTAAGGAAGAGAAAGGGGTTTTAATCTATACCTCTTGCTTCTTTAATAACGCTACGTGAGCGGAGTTATTTCTTATATGAATTATATCCTCACGTCAAAGGTTTAAGGTTTGTTTCGCCATAAACTTTGTCGTTAATCCTTCATCAGGGGCTGATACAACGAAACAGAGTTAAAGAACAGTTCCACACTGGGAAGTATCGAGCATAAATATACAAAGGATATTATGATAAGATGTGCATTGAAACAAAGTAAACAAACAGAATAAGTTACCATGAACTCAAATCTTAATAGTATCCAAATCTTAGTCGATTACATTCGAAGAACTAGAAAATGAACAATACAATTCGGATCGTAATTGCTCAAAAGATCTATTTCAAATTAATCAAATAGCGTGTTGAAGAACAAAAGCACGCCAAAAGGAATGGAATCTAAATGAATTTTTAATGAAGATTAATTATGAATATGGATTGTGATACAAGTACAAAAAATTAAGTAAAGTTTATTAAAAAAACATTTCTTTTTACTACCATATTAATAATATAAAAGCAACCTTAAAACCTAGCGTAAGTATTATCATTCATACTGATACCAAATGATTCACTTTTAAAATGTTTAACTTAAAAAACATAGAAAATTCAACATCTTCATTTGAATTCATAAAAAATTCCTTAACTATGGTTAAAATGTAATTTCTACCGATAAATCATATAAAAATACCAACAAGAATACAGAATTATATGTTATTTTTTAAGATAAACAGCAATAATATAGATAAAATGATTCATTACTTCTAGTTTTTACTAAAAAAATTGAAATTAATTTCATACGAATAAATAATTATTATAAAATACAGCGGTCAAATTCTCACTGTCTCAAATTTCAAATTATCCATTGAAGAAGCTATTCCTCACTCAATTATGGTCAACATCTAGTATCAAGAGAACACAATCCTGAAAATTAGTTACCTCATTTCAACACGATGAGAGTGAAAGGGATAGCTTAGGGAAAAAAGCAGTGCATCCATCCAGGTCAACGGAGCTATAAAGGAGACAAGAAAAACAAAAGAGGGCCGTTTTTATACCCTTCGGTGGGAGAAAAAGTAGAACAGCCCTAGTAACGCTTGAAAGGTGCGGAAGTGTTTTGGTTTGGGTATCCAGGATTTTTATTTAGACAAGAGAGTATATGAGGCGTTTCCTAGCAACGATTGAATGTATTAAGTCAACACTTAAATAACAACATGAGATATTACGAGGGAAATTTCTAGCTCTAATATATAGAGTACATTATAACCAACTCGTACGTAATTTTATGAAAAGACGAAAGAAAGTCATTTATACATACTGTATCTTTAGACATACAGCTAATAACTAAACCTATGGGAACATTTAAAAAATAAATGAATTTAAATTAATTAATTAGTTCTCATATTAATATAATATGAAATCATTAATTATGTCTCCACAGCATACTAAGGCTGTATCAAATTTTTATCTGGGTTCTCGGTTGTTTATTTGCAACGTTAGACGTTATATTTCGACAGAAAATTTCAAAAAATCTTTGCTTGATTCATAACTATAAATAGAAACAAATAATTGCACTATTTCCCGAAAAAATATTTCTCAACTGTTCAAAAACAATTCAAGTTACGCTAAATGAAGACTTCTTGAAATACAACACGACTTGGTTGCAGTGAATGAATTGCCTGCCTCTAAACAATACAGTCTTTTTATAACAGATTATTTCAGCGTAACTATATTAAAAGGCGCTAAATCAAACGCAATTCTACAGATAAATTTAACAATCAAGAAGAGCACAATGGTTTATTGACCAGCGATAAAAATTAATATATTTTCGTAAACGGAACTTTGTCGTGAATCACCGGCTGCATAAGATTCAGGCGCACACAGTAAGATTTCGAACTAGCAAAAGTGATCATTAAAAAATTTCTTCCTTGACCGACCGAAAGTTTATTCAAATACGATCAGTAAGGTTCATAAAAAACAAAAATCATACGAGATGGTATATTACCATCCAACTAACAGAACCAATCCAAAGATTTCCGTTCAAAATCACGTACAAAATACAATCGCCACCACAATTTCGATCAACGTAAACTAGGACCATAATAAAAGCCAAGGTCTTATGAAAATCTCGCATGGACGTTGAAGATTTAAGGTAATGACCCACAATTTCCCTTTTACTTCCCCAAGGATAGGGCAAAAATTGAGTCAAACATAGAAATACTGGTAGGAAATCACATCCTAACCTCCAACAGAGAATAATAATGAGAATTCAGACTACGTGCACGGAAGCCGAAAATAGGGTTACGTAAAAATCGAGAAAGGATGAGAATGGGAGCCAAGATTGACTAGAATAAAAAAAGGAGATTTAGGCGAAATACTGCGTGTTCAACAAAATAAGGGAATGCCACACAAAGAAGGAAATAGCTTCATCAACTCTTTCTTCGCTACGTGATTCTTATAATTAGCTTGAATGAACATATTCATCTAGAGGGAAAGCTTACATCAAAATACGTAAACAATGACGTCAATTCAGTACGTAAAGAAATAACATTTACGTAACAACAGAATGAATATATAGCCATAATCAGTACAGCTGTAGATCTTCTTATCTAATCATTAGAAAGTAAAATAATCATCGATGTTCGCATAAAATAATAATTTAATGTTCGTAATTACTCACTTCAGACGCACCCTACGGACGTATCCCATTAAAATAAAAAAACTTCGCCAACTTTATAAGAATCGTTGCAACTAAATGGAAACTTTGAAGCGTTGTTAGGAAGAGCGTAACTCGAGGCGTATCCACTTCTTGGTTGAAGAAGTTTTCAAAAAGATTGAGGGAAAATTTGGAGTTGAAAACATTTTCGAGAGGATGGATGGAGTAAAGGGAAGGAACGGAAACAGCTGAAGGGGATAAAGGGCATCATTAGTTATTTCCTAAACTTGCTTTTGTAAGTTAATTTGATTTGGATCGTTGTCGCCACCTTCGGTTTACAAAATAAACAAAAGTTCGCTTGGAAGTTGCCGAGAGAACTTCACGCGGTTGAAATTCAAGAAGCGTAAAGACAATACGTATTAAAACCAAGAAAATCAAGAACTTTCACTCCTGGGGAGTTATGGAAACAATGAATGAAAACAAATTAAGAATCCTGACAATCTAAAATCCACAGAAGTACCGCTAGAAATATGATTTTTCCGAGCTATACGAGATATTTTCAACCAGCAGTCCTTTCCATCTTACACTCGTAAATTATACTATATTTATATCAAATACAGTAAAATACGAAGTATATGACTCCATAAAGGTTAATCATAATTGTTGAATTCCTTAATCGAGAATATCCATTCTTTCGTAAACATATCTGCGAAAAAATACTATATACTTTAAATACTAAACACCACGCTAACAACAGGACAATGAAACAGCAAACGATATTACACTGATATCAATATGCAAATACAATACAAATGTAAATATGAGCATATATTTACAGAGAAAGGGACAGAAAACCCAAATATTTCAACAAGAAGAGGATAAATTTAACTTCCCTGAATTTCAGTTTGAACAGACCCTGGAGGGGGAGTTAGCTAACTTTGAAGAAAATTATAACATTCAAATATCTTGTGTAACAATGGACCCAGCAGAGCTCCTCGGGGCGCAAGAACATCATCAAAATAAAAGATTGTCGAAATTCGAAGTGTCAAGATCCAGGCGCAAAAACTGCGAGCGAATTCGAGAGCGAGAAAATGGTCTGGATAAAGATCTTGATTGTTAAAGAGGTCATCAAGAAACGTCTCACACTTCTTTGTTCTTCCAAAACAAAAGATAGGTGAAATTGACCTCGTGACCCATCTGATGGCTTCATCACTCAAAGATACTTTTATGAGCGATCAAAGAGACAAGTTACTTCTGAGTTGAAAGAGGTGTTACGTAAATGAATGAAACTTCAACTCTTTTTGAGGCCAAACTTTTTCGAGATATTAAAGCTATTTTACAGTTATGGAATCGTCATCTACGGCGTAACATTAAAACATAATCATACATAAAAAAGTTTTAAAACTATTCCGTTGTATTGTCTCAACGTATATTCATGATTAAGAGCTCCAAAGCTACAATAATCAATCATAAAACAGATAATATTGAACGTGTAATAGATAATTTATTTTAATATGAATATTTTATGATGTATATAAATCTCAAAAGAAATGATTTTAAAATGGAATTTTTCCCTCAAATTCCTTTGAAATTACAGCTCCTAACATTAAGAAAGAAATATTCATATGTTCCCCGTGAAAACAAAATAATTTCATTCTTTTCCTTCATTATAAATATTGATAAATATAAAATATAGCGAATAAAACATTGATAATCGTAGCTTACTGTATCTTTCGTAAATATTACATACATTTTCATTCCTTTTACATTAATCTTAAGGATGATTTTTTAACGGAAAAGATGCAACAATTTTGTTATACTAACAACTATGAGGTGGTTTATTTAGTATTCTTAATTTAACTTTATTTTTACATTTTGATATACTTAAATGAAGACAAGAGATAACATATTAGGGGAAACATTTTTATTTCATACCATAAGTTCGAAAATACGGTTTTTAAGACAATTATAATTTAAAGACGCTGACGATAAGATATTTATTTGAAAAATATTATAGTTATATTATACATATTTGGAAAATATCAAAAAGAAATTAATAAATCCGCAATATCTAACGCCACTGAATTCTGACACTTCTAGTGAACATATCCTAAAAAAAATAGGACACCCAATGCCCCTTCAAAGTAGTGATTAATGAAATGGATCTAGTCGGTAATTTAGTATGACCTTTGGCATTTCTTTTTCAATTCCTCTCATTACAGCTTAGCTTTTGACACTCCATTCATCACCACACGCACTAACCCTTCCTTGCAATAAATTGCTTCTGAAGGGATTTAACCCATTACTATATTAATGTCAAGGAAACATTAAAGAGAATTCAATTCAATAACTTATGAGGACGCCTATTTGAAGTGAGTGAGTGATCGCATTCGTTTGAGGCAAAGAAATGATATCTAGTGATTGATCTTAATCTTCCAAAAGACCATCAGGTAAATGGACCACGAGAATCATATATTTCCGGAACAAACTTTACACTGAAATTAAACTTGATTGATAAACGTAGTTATTTTTGATAAAATCATTGGAATTACAACTGCGATAAATGATTGAGAAAAATATTTAGAAAGTACGATAAGATACGTTTTCCAATGGAAAAAAAATCAAATTTATATTGAAGGAATGAAGCACATTTACCACAATACGTGAAACTGATTTTTCACGTAAATGTTACCTCAAGAATTATTTAGCAATTTTAGAGAAAAATGATCACATTTGTTGATTGATAAACCCTTTAATACCCAAAGAATAAGTAGAATGTACAACTAACAAGGAAAAGCGAATCATAATATTTTTACACGTATTAAATTGTGAGAAACTATGATGTAGAGTAATAAAGTAAATGAAAGAACGGAAATTTCGTCCATTAAGTAATTCAAGCGAGTCCATTACGTATAGATGAAATTAATATTACGAATAGCCAACATTTATATTATCATAAAATCAAATTATAAACAACAGGATTGAACAAAGCATAAAAAACTTAGTAAAATGAGTTCTTGCCACTTTATACTCAGTAGAACAGAAGTGAAAAATAAGAAAATTACTGAGACTCGAACCCAGGTCCCTCGGCAAATATGGTGGCCGCTACACCAACATACCACGTCTCCTACTCTGTTAAGGTATTTAATTACTTACGTTCGACCTTGTGAACTAATTAGAAACTAACTTAACATTCAATGTCACAAACTATCCTCTCCAGGATACAGTTGGCATAGTTACAAAAACATTCAGCGATGACAATTCTTAATATCAATCGCGAGTCAATCTAAGAGAACTTTCATTTTCGAATCATTCAGAAGTTGTGATTCCCATCCTCCCGCCTACGAACCGTTTTATGATTAATGGCAGGATATTGTGGACTGGGGAAAGAAAGATTGACTTTTTACGGAATCGAGAGCTGAGCGAGGCGGTCGTTCTGCTCCGATCGTCCCCAATGGGATTTGTCTGCATTCACGCGAATTGACAATACAGAGTTTTTAGAGGGAGTGTTTCAAACGAAGGATGATGAAAACGGATGGCTTAAAGAAGAAAAGTCGCAATTCAAAGAGAGAGGTGGATATTTCTGCCTATACTTAGTAGCATCTATTGTGCCGTTTACATTACTTACTTCGCTATATAGCGAGATGCTTGTACTCCTTCTGGGATTATTCTTTATGAAATCTAGTCACCTTACACTTTTAACGAACTACTAAACAATATTTTCTTACTAAATAAACTAAAAAACAAGTGTTTTTCTCAATAAAACTCTTAAAAATCGACGGATATTGAGAACAAATTTCAATTTAAATATATGTGAAAACATTATAACATTCTTATATCGATTTCAATTGATAATATTTCGAAGAAAAACTCGTAACAGAATGCATTCTGGACCGTAAAGGAGTATATTTTCTAGCAATAAACATCTACGAGTAACGCATACGAGTTGTAATTTTTAAATGATTATTATAATTACTACAGCCTTACAAAGATTATTCGTAATTCTTTCCTCTAATCTTTTCTTTTATTACTATTAATTTTTATTTCAATTATTCTACATTTTATCATAGTTCGTATCAGAAAGACCCATAAAGATACGTAAGACGTGTGGGAAACTGAGATGGAATTTAAAGACGATAAAAGAAACGGAGAACATTAAAGAGAAAGAAGATGTATAGGAGAGGTTAAACAGAGATAAAATAATAGCGAAATGACCGGGACTCGAACCCTAGGCCTCTGAATCCATGAAGGTGTGCTAGCCGCTAAACCACAGTTCCGATATTAATATTACTTAGTTACGAATATTAATATTTACTTAGTTACGAAATTGTTCACATTATACAAACGTGCATGCAAGTACGGTACCTGAGTTCGACTCCCTGTCACATCGCTATTTTTCAATTTTACTTGATATTTGCGACCGTTTCTATATTCTAGAAAGAGTTAAAGTTCGACGGAGTTAAAGTAGCAAGCGATGCGTAGGATGGGAAAAAAGTGGAATCCAAGGATGGGGAAATGTATTTTCCCAAAGGAATTCGAAGAAGATTGAACGATAAACTCTTTTAAAAAATATATAGCTGCGAAGCTTTACATCAAATTCATCCGCAACGAATACGAACTCATCTGGAAGAAGTTTTGAAAACAATCTCCAGAAAAATTTCAATAACACATTCTCTTTTGAACAGATAAATGAAATAAAACTCGCACGTTTAAATAAACACCTCTTTCACCACTTGAAAGGGCACAAACCCGTGTTATTTTTATTCCAAAAACGAAAGAGAGCGTAGACACTTGGAAAATATAAGATGTACTTGAAAAGAAGAGAGAATATAGAGGTAATGAACTGTTAATACCCACCCCACGTTTTTCCAAAGGGTTAAAAACATACTTTGAAAGGGCATCCTTTTCAGTTTGGGAAAAAAGGTATACGATAGGGGGCTGTAGAATCTTTAACCTATGGGGTTCTTTTTTCTCAAGGGTATGGTGTATAATTTATGTTGCTTTAGGGTGCCATTTACAGCATATGTTTGATGTTCAAGAAGTTTATTTACGAATAAAGATCTAGAAAAAACGTAGACCCAATCGTGTACGATCATGAAACTAAACTACGAGTAGAAAAAATTGTTTTTCGGAAAGTTACTTCTTTCCAATAATAACATAGTATATTGAAATAATAAGTTTAGGGTAAGTTGAAAATGTCTGCTAGTAATTATATTTGATGATCTAAAATGACAATAATGATACGCGCTCTGAAACAAAGATTAACATAACACAACATTAAATATAATCAAATTTAATGTAGAGCTAATTTTAGGAAAGGACACTCTAGAATGCGCTACGTCAAATTATCAAATCCAAATAATGAACCAAGAACAAAAATTAATTCAACGATGGGAAATTTAGATTTCCACGAAGACAGAAGAAGTTATAAACCACAAAAAGAACAGTATAACAAGACAGCTTAATGAATCATTAAAATTCAAGCAGCATTCTTTCTCAAAACCCTCCCAATAAAACTCTCATTAGTCAAAATGCGATTATGACTAATGATAGAGCTAAATTTCACGTTTTTATTATCTTTTAAAGCTTGCAGATTTATGAGATAAATCCGCTAGAAGAACTAAGATGCGAAGAGCATACCAATGTGCAAAAAAATAAGAGGAATAAGAGGGTATTACAAAAAGATGCTGTGCAGTTCAATTTGGACAATAGGTAGTTCTTAATCTTTCCATCTGCAAGCAACTAAACAACTCGCCAGTGGTTATAACTTATAGAAAAACCTATGAATGCATGGCTAAGTACAATGCGTCCTACTTTTGCTAACTTATGGCGTTAAACTTGGGAATAAAATACAAAAAATTACTAAAAGATAATAAAAAAAACACACAGAGGTATAGTATGATACATAGGGTGGTACGTAGAGGTATATAAACACCAAAATTGATCTTCCTTGGTCTAAAAGATACTGAAGAATAGATCCTCTATCTTCCCAGATACGTCTTTTTAAATCCTCAACGGTACTTAGTGCAGAATTAAGCAAGAGGATGGATTGCTGTAGCTTTGGTGAGATGAAAATAAATCCCAAGAAAGCGACCTTGGCAAGGTTAGACCTCATTGTGATTCATCCAACGTCGCGACCGCATGAGAAAAACAAATGGTTCGGAAGATGTCACGCGCTACGACACGCTCAGCTCACTGAAACTCATAAAAGACATTTTCTTTCTCCGATATTTAGGAAGTTTGGGGGTTGCCATAGCGTTACCGGAATGTGTATCACGTTTATAATAACAGAATCGTTTTTTTCTTATAAACGAAGACGATATTAGCAATGTAATTGCATTGCGTGTTTATATATATATATATGTATATATGGTTATTGTAATAATAATATGTAATTAATTTATTTGAAGCTTAAATAAAAGAAACCAGAAAATAAGCCAATAAACAATTTCGAACAGAAAAAGAAACGAACTTAGGTACTTACTTTTAGGTTAGATATTCAAATAAATGTCGTATAATCTTTCACGTTTAAAATACAGCAATAAGTTCAGTATCCATGATTTACTTTTTTACTTATTGTAATATATATTATATTTCTTAATGTTGATTTAAATCACGTCTCATTTTTATTGATGTGCTGAGCGAAATATTAAACATCTATATTCTATATACTCAAGTTTCGTTTGTATATTAATAATTTATTACAATAAGATATAATGAAAAAGTAATACAAATTTATCTAATGTGTATTTTATGAAAATAATGGGAATTTATCGCAAGTTCATCATTAAGCAACAAGTATTTCGGGAAGAAGAAAATAAACAAAATAATAATAAAGAATGAATAACCTAAATCATTAAAAAATAGAGAAATATACTTGGATATTTATGAATGAAACATTTATTAATTAGAAGATCATTCACGTACGATAAATGTGATCTCCTTACGTAACGAAATAACTCATAAAAAAAAACAATTTCTTAGAATAAGCTACACTTGCCAAAACTGCCACAACGTTCTAACTATGGATACAAAGGTTCGATGCACTGGGTGTATTTTTAATTTCCCTAGAACCAGACATAACGATTCGCTGATCTTTATTCTAAACTCTAAATAAAGAACCTTCTGCCCCTGACCTCTTTTTCTGTTAGAGAGGACAGGGAGAAGAACGTTGCCACCATAAAGAGGGGTCTATAGAACGAGGACAGAATTCACTTCAAAATAACGAGACCATAGGCTGGAATTTAAGTGGACAGGTTCCCTCGAGTTTCACATACAATAGATTTAATAAGACAGCATTAGAAGAGATGCTTCGGGTTTTTAGACATTAAATAACTACGTACACATAAGTTTCTCTCAGACTCGGTAAGAAATAATACATAAAAACAAGAGGAAAACAGTGGCTCGTAACTTTCAGCCAATTCTTTCACAGCCAACGATCGAATAAAAAAGTTTCGTTGAATCTGTACTCGAACGTTAAAATTCGTTATCCTTCTCCTTGCCTTGAAATCACAAAAAATAACTAAAAATAAGGGTTGAAGAGAAAGATATGTGTAACTGATTGTTTTAGAATTGGATAAAAACAATATATCGATTTTACGTAAAAAAGAGAAAATTTCATAAGTGAAATATGAAGAGTAAAAATAATTACGATCCTACATAAGACAAGCGTATGTTATTATTGTACAATCTTTTGTATTTTAATCGATTACGAGTGGTTTTATCTATAGATCACAGCATCTGATATACATCAAAGACTTTATTTATCAACAATAAATTGCAAGAATAAGAAGAAAAAAAGTATACGTCAGTGAATGTTTCAACTATTTCTGAGTGTTTCAAGGACGATTCCCTTTCGCTCAATACAATTCTTACAACAATACCTCTGTATTTACATTCTGCAGCTCTGAAGCTGTAAAAAAATTCATTGAAGTGCAACAAAACGTTTCCAAAAACACTTTTTCGACTTAAAATACGAAGTGACAAAGGCAGATTTCGCTGTGAGGAACCTGAAAGCAATGCGAGCGTATAGAACACATATCCCTCGGAGAGGAGATAAAATATGGTCTTCATTGAGTCGAAAGGCAACGCTGCCCAACGAAAAGTCTTTCGGAGATTCAACAAAAAAAGCAGACGGAAAAATAGAAACGAATGATGAATTGAGTTTGTGGGTGGCAGATAGGTTAAGGAATTCGAGAAAAGTGGGTTCGCGAAGCAGAAGAAAATGAATCAAGGGATTTGGCAAAAGGCGAAAGAAAAGCTCGGGAAGCAGTTTGCACACGCGAATTTCAGCAGAGGTCGTAGTTGAAGGTCGTATCGCGAATTTTCTCCGAGAAAATGGATGTTTCTGAACTCGGTATAGATCGAAAAATAGCTAAGATTATTCCGATCGAAAAACGAGCTCTGGACGAAAGATATTATACATGTTTATCATCATCATTATAAGCTTTACTCAATCTAAACATAAATACCTCTTTAAGGCTCTTTAAAATTTACTCTCAGTCCCTACTTTTTATGCCTAGTTAACCTATAGTATTTGATTACTAAAACAAACCAAATCGATTCATAGAACATAGTACAACACCAGGTTAAATAAAATTAAAAATAAAGAAATTCATGGGACTCGAACCCAGGTCCCTCACTTCATTTAGGATATCCACCTGGAAAGTAGGGACCTGGGTTCAAGTCCAAGAAATTTTGCTAAGTTTATTTTACGTTCAATCTGGTATTCCATAACGTGCGAACTGATAGTATGAAGTAGTTCATTATTCCTTAATGCTTCTTAATTGCTAATACTCATAGAAACTAACTAACAAAAAAAACTAGTTGAATTTTAGGAAAAAATACAAAAAAATGCTTTTTTTATATCAATCTTTTGGTCTCCCCAAGTTTCTAGGTAATATATACATATCTGAATCAAAGATAAATCAATGTATACATTAATTAACTCTAAGAATTGCTTGAAAGGTTAAAGATGGACGTAATAATGAATCCATTTAGATATCTAAGGATCTATCCCAAACAAAATGCTAAAAATACTTCTCGTGATAAAAGTACATTTATTTATTTCCTTTTAAGTATGAATATTTTTAATTCCTACAACACAAACTTCCAGCACATCAATTACCATACAGAAGAATAATCCTAAATTCAAGAGTGCAAGAAGAGAAAGTAACATAACACGTTTACTGTAGAAAGATAAGCTTTTATAATCGTAACAACATCTAACACCAATATACCAAAGCACTACTGTATTGGATTTACTGAAAAAACCCACTGAAAAGCACCACCGACACACAGACAGACAAAGCTTGCGATGAACCATCACTTACGTGTTCTTTTGTTACAGTGCCGTATTTTTTAAAACACACACATTTCACAAAAGCCAACAAAATCTACAAAAAATATTAGTTTCAGAACACACCGAGGTAAGCATCGACCAATCCGCGTCATGCAAAAATCAGTCGAGATACGCTACCTTTGTTTACACTTTGAACAGCTGGCTTCATGGTGATGGGACCTAGAACATATTCCAAAGTTATATTACAATATTTCGATATTGAACTAAATATTAAAGCGTAACAGAATATATTGCACAATACCACACGACAACGTAACTCACATAACGAACCATGATTCATACGAGCAAGAAACTTTGGAATCTAACATCAAACCAATATTTAGACATTAAATATTAAAAGTGACATATACGACTTCCATAAATATCACACATCGAAAGAATAAAGCACACATAACATCAAGCTAATCATAAATAACATCATCCATTAACGACAAAAATGAATTATGACGACTTGCTATCCAAATGTGACTCAAAATGTGAGAGGTAATAATACCCTAAGGTTACGTTATCAATTAACACAGAGTAAAGTTCATCAAATAGAAACTACATGCGGTAAATATAGATTTAAAGCCAATAAACCTCCCACGGTGAAAGGCACACTTTAAATAAGGAAAACTTAAATAGAAAGTAACCAGATATTCGCAGACTAGCACACTAAAAATATCTCGAAATAAAGTTCCGATATTTGAAGGATTAACTTTATTAATTAACTAATTGGAAGCCAATTATATGGAAGTAATTTTCTATTAGTTTATTTGAATTTATTACTCAATATGATTCATAAATCGAAAAACCATAGTAACCTTCCCATCAATGCGCTAAAACAAATCATTTCTTGGAAAAAGGAATTTCTTATATTCGGGATTCGAACCAGGGATCTAGGGATTGGAATATTGGCATCCTAATTATGCTGGTATCAAATTTACAAAGTAAAATTCACTTAACATATTTCCTACGGAATATGTATTACTTTGTCGAGTCGACAAGTGTTTTTTTCCGATAAAAGTTCGCACAGAACTAAGATATAATTTTTTTGATTCAAAATCCTTCAGTTGAACTCGGTATTTACGAAGAAATTTTCAAATATTCATATCGAGAAAAAAATCAAATAATCCACATACATTCTGACACCCAAAGCTTTATTTTGAACGATAATGTAGATTCAAAACTATATATTCTGTGATAACACTATTCCATATAATTATAATTAACTACAGACGATATCTGATGGTACTTATCCTTAATTGTATACGAAGACATATTGTAGTTTTTTATTAAATTATATATAATTTAAATAATTTATAATCTGTATTATTCCTGAAATTCTTCTATTAAATTATATTCATTTCACACATAATCCAAACTAAACCTAATCATTTTAATTCCACAAAGTTTCAAATTACACGAACCCCACAAACAACCTTTGCTTCCATAGCAACGAATGTTTATTGTGATCGTCAACGGATTCCTGTACATTTAAACAAGCCTAAAATAAGCAAGATGGGTTATCCGCAACAGCGAGGAAAGTTCATTTACCCGACACAAAATGCGCATAGTGTGGAGCCTCTGAATAAATCACGAGATGTACGTCACGAATGAATGTCACGAAGGGCGCCGAATTGAGTCCGTTCACACGGACTAAAGAAGGCGATCCTTTTTTTCGCGATTCGGGTTCCTTAACCCCGATCGACCCTCAGCGCGCAGAACAGTCATCGCTCGTTAATGAAGTAATGCACCATCTAAAAAGGACTGATTGCACAATTCACGAAAAGGATTTTATGCCGCATGTTATGTAGAATGAAGATGGCACTCTACAAAGGAAGAATACTGAATGAATAAACCGAATGGAATCATAGGAAAGAAGAGCAAAATCACGTTTAATACAAATGATATTATATGAAGATATAAATATTACAGGGATTCGAACCCAGGTCCCCCACTTTTTCACTTAGTATATCAACCTGAAAAGTGGGGGAACTGGGTTCGAGTCCTAGGAATATCTCTATTTTTAAACTCTGTACAACCTGTTATTCCAGATCCACAAACTGATAGTGTGTAAATAAAATTCACTTTTCTTTTATCTTTCGTAATTGAAAACGTACACAAAAAGTTTATGAGAACTGAAACTTGTTGAGTTCCAGGGAAAAATTCTGAAAAAAAAAACTTCAACTTCTTTCATAAATGACATAAGAAATGTATCATGGGCACAGATAAATTTTAATATTCGTATTTTATAAAGGAATCCTTTGAAATACGAAAGAGAACTCGAATCTAAAGATATCCAACAAAAAGAATCCCTCCAAGTAACTCATAACTCACAAAGGCATACAATTTAGGTCTTCGCGAAGTAAATATAAAACTCCTTCAACTTTCGCTTTCACAAAACTCGGAAAGAAAACCTTTTATTAAACAATTTAATTACGTAAACGATCAAAGTCAAAAATCAAACAGCAATTCCTCCCATCTACAGCACTCAAGGATACACTATTTCACAGAATAGATCGTACAATAAAAAATAAAGCCGATAAATAAATTAGGAGAACATTCAAGATTCTCACAACGTCACGTAAGGGTTCCGTAAACGCGACCCTTTGGAAAGGTAATTCAATTCCGTGGAATGGTTGAGCATAAATGATACCCCAGGAGATAAATTCCCATCGATTACCCATTATGAATTCAGCCGCACCCTAATGGATAACAGCGATTGTATTTCATAATGAGTAGAGACAAAGTGATAAATTTTCGCTTGAATTGTATAAGTACTTAGAAATCGAAAGGGATGGAGGTACCATAAATTCCAGGAGGAGCAACGGAGGTAAGTCAATGGATGTAGGAGGAGAGTAAAAGGAATTCTAAAAGGGGCTATCCCACGCACTCCACGGAGTTATAACCCGTTCGGGAAATAGAGGTGGGTAAAACGGGCCGATGAATCGCGACTGTGCCTTCATTTGTTAGCGAGAAAGCAATTCCATGGCTCTTTGGTGGGATTTTCAACAGGGCCCTCTATTGAAACTGTCCTGAAAGGCTCGCTACGACCTATAAATGCTAGAGGACAAATTTAGCATTTCGCATTTTGGCCGTAGATTCATACGAAAATTGGAGGTGAAAATTTTGAACGTTATTCACCTCTTTACTGCATTGTTGCGAATGGATTGAACACATCACTCATTATTGAACATATTACGAACATGTTTAGAGTTTCCTAAATCGTAAACATTTTCCTCTGGTCGCCCTAGTAACCGTAAGATAATCATAAAAAATAAGATATCTGATTATATTTAAGAAGAATAACTTTAGCTAAAATTTACTCCTTAAAGTGAATGTTGTAATTCAATCAGGAAGCATAATGAGCATATCACGAATAGTTTGTGCGATTTGAATTGAAAGGTTAAATAAAAAAATAAATTTATAAAAATAAAAAAAAAATAAAGAAATGACTGGGACTCGAACCCAGGTGTACCCATATTCTAGTACGATACTTCTAACGGACAATATTCATAAAACAAATCATATTTAATTCACAAAAACTGATGCTTTAAAAGGTCAAATTGGAGACAACGAAAAATAAATGCATTCTGTATTAATAATACTAACATAAAAGTAATGATACATTAAAGTGCAACAAAACGTTTCCCTTGATGACTAAAATCAAATTACATTAATATTACACCACACGGTACAAAATGTCCACAACAGACTGAATGGAATTCATAAATGATTTAACCGAATTCCACGAAGGTCGTCAAATGGGAAAATGTTTAATTTACTCCGGCAACTAGAGCATAAAGTTCGGAATCGCAATTGTATTTCAAAATTAAAGCATCGAAACAAAACGAAAGAGAATAAAAGCGTACAAACATTTTTTGTGAGTGAGATTCGACGAGCAGAACAAATATTCACCAAAATCGGAAAGCAATTATTCGATATTAAAAAACATTAAATGTATTGATACGCAAAAAATATCAAATACAATATGTACATATTAAATAAAAAATAAACTAAACGATGCATCCATTTACGTCATAAATGAAATTCCCCAAGGCTTTCAGTAACCAATAACCGGATCGCGATGAAATATTAGCAGTAATAGTTGAATAAAAGCACTAAAACACTCGAATGAATTAATGTTGTACATTTACGAAGCGGGATTATCAGCTAACTCGTTCGCAATTATTTCGATGGACGTGAATTATTGAATTGTCAATTCAAACACCGTTCGAAGCAAAACATAATATCCTTAGCATTCTAAACGTATAGAAATAATCAAAATTCACATCTTTTGAACGCGAATTTAAAGAAAATCATTCTTTTAAAAATGTACACCAAGAGTCAATGCGCTAAGTCGATGTAAGCTGCAGCCAAATAATACGTCTTTCTGTCGTTGAAACAAAGCAATGGATTACGAGCCGTTCGAACGTTTTTCCGGTCGATTTCATTGGCTAATGGAGTTTCCGAAAAGGCGTCCGTGTCTGGGAAAATTACGAATACCAAAAGAATAGTCGCAGCAAAAAATCTCGTAGTACGAAGAAGTCACTGAACTAATATTTTCGTTGCGTATTTCGGATATAAACGAGAAATTGCCGATTATCTTCTCGAACTGTTATACTTATCGATGTGTACGTAAATTATCTACGATCTCCCGAACGAGATACATTTTTTATTCCTCCTAAGAAGGGAACTGATTTATCTCCCCACAGGACCGGTTGCTCTCCCATTACTCACTTGGACTCTGGAGGAAAGGGGGTTAGTAACGAAAGGAGAGACTGTTGCCACTTCTTTCCTACTTAGACGTAATTTTTAACCTTCATTAAAACACGCAAACGAACCATCAAATTGTATATTTGGCTAAGATTATTCTAATAGAAATTAGCACTACTATACTGACTACCACATGTTTTACGATTCCTTATTATCCGATAACAGTAAACGATTTTAATATAAATAAGGATTAAGAAAAGGTAAAATAACTATAAACGATTTAGAATTGCGAAAGAAATAGCAGGTGAAATAGAAGTGAAAAATAGTGAAGTGGCCGGGACTCGAACCCAGGTCATACACTAGCCTAGAGTATATGCAACCCAACAATACGACGCATGATAAACCACCATATTGATGTAGTATTAATACACCTATCAGGTAAGTAGGGGACCTGGGTTCAAGTCCCTGTAATTCCCTATTTTTAACTTACGCTTTAAAACAAATGGAGGGGTATATCACAATTATAATGGGATGTAAAAAACGATATATAAACAATATATAGAAAACATATATAGAATAACAGATATATAACATATAGAAAAAGACATTAAGAAATACATTTTTAAATATTATTACTTGCAAAAGTAAACATCCCATAAATCAGTTATTGTAACTGACATTTTTAATTTCATAATCGTAAAATTACGAATGCAGGAAAGAAATGAAGATCGCATAACGCTGGCTTAATATTTCCCGTATACATTAGGAGGGACATAGCGATGAAAGCAACACACGCGATGTGAGGATGAAAAACGGTCGCGTATCAGTTGAAAGAAAGGGAATTATTTCCCGTCTAGACAACAAAAGATCGCTAGGAATTCGTTCAGCTGTTTCTCTAATATCTCTTTTTGTTAATTTTGCTAAATGGGCAGGCTACTATAACTACTCGTAAGTCAGTTGTTTCATTTTTACTCGTTCGAAGACATACCAGACCTGCGATAAAGTATCTAGAGATAGAGATAAACTTCAACGAACGTTGAATTTTTGCCTCACAGGCGTAAAATAGCAGAGACGGTCATTAAACGTGGAGTTCAAGGACCTTTCGAAACTTACCGGACTATAAAACGATTCCAAAGTACAAGAACGAGGATTTAATGGCGAATCAATTCGAAGAAATAGCAATAGAAGTGGATAGAGTGACAAATCTATCAGATAATTCCTTATAAAAATTTCGCCTTTTTAACATACTCTTCCAACGTACTTCTACTGTAACATAAAACAGAATCACTGGCCCAATCTTATTGGATAGAATGAATCTTTACAGGATTAAGGAAAGGTAAAACTACTTATTACGATTAATCTATATGACTTGAATACAAGCTAAATGTAGAATAGAAGCTAAAACTTTTTAAAATGACTTGGACTCGAACCCAGTACCCCGCTAGCCAGACAGGAATTCCAATTACTGCACCACCATGCTGCGTCCATTCTACTCAATAATGGAATTGACTCGGCCTGGTGGTGAATAATGGAATATCTGTTCGGCAATAGGGGAACAGGAGGGTCCTGGGTTCGAGTCTCCGTCATGTTACAATTCTTCCATCCTGTTCTACCTTAGAGTTTTCTTACATCGATACGTATGTACGCCAAGAAATTTGACTCGTGTTTATTACTGACTTATATTATACTGACTTCATAAGGTAATTTATAATAACTTTATCTATTATAATTCTAATAATAATGGTTTAAATTTCACGTCGATTTTCATTCACTAGGTATTTCTCAAATCAGAAAATAAATACAGTATTTCAATGATTGTATGATGTCATTCAATTCAGGAGATATAATCGCAAATTCCTTCTCCAAGCTTGGAACATTTCCGATCACGAATTTCGCTCAGAAAATTCTCTTTAATCAGAGAAAGGATTCAATAAAGCCAATTCCTGTTATCAGCTGTTCATGCCCACGCGAGTTAATGTAAATTCTGAGAAGCCGGGTTTTAAAATGTCATGATCGTAGAGTATGTACAGGCCAATATCATTCCAATTTTTTCCAACTCACGAACGAATGTCAGTTAAATAGAAATTTGCATTTGTCCATTGAGAGTTGATACGACTCCAAACTGATTGCATTGGATCGAAATATTCCCACCGTTGCGTGACATACCAAAGCCATTCCAGGGACCGATTCTTTCTTTCTTGTTTAAATTTTTTAGACTAGAGAAGGATAAAAGCTATCCATTTCCAGAAACCTCGAATGTCGGATTATTAATGAGAAACGTTCCACGAAAGTTATAAATGAGTCCTTTATGACCGTTACATCAAATATGTGAAATAATTGAGCCACGTTTCGGAAACGGAAATTAATTTTTCAATGCTAATTGAATTTTAATAAACGAGAGAGAAATTACGTAAAATTGAATTTTATGAACGTTAGTTCACTTTCCAAATATACGAATTCAAAAATAAAAAAATACGATAATTATTTATTCTGAAACTAAGTACTTCGTAAGAGAAAAAATATTAACATTTCTTAATAAAGAGTAAAAATCAATAAAAATATAACATACATAGTATAAATAGATGTACATAATATATATACAGAGATACGTAATGTTTTATAAATATGCGCTGAATTCGCGCATTTGTTCACGATCAATTTGAGGAAAGAATATCATAAAAAATAAAATATATATGTTTGATAAGACCAAAGGTTTAAGATTAACATTTTATTTTGATTGGAGTGTAATAAAACCAATATGATATAACAAGGGTCAAGTATTTTCAAGTTAAAAGTTACACTGCCCATTAACTATTACATTGGATTAAACATTCTTTTATATGGCACTCCTTACGAATGCCTATTTTTAACCAGTTCAATAATTCGCTGCAGAGACTTCAACTCTGCCATAAAGGGACCTCTACCACCACATAAAAGAGTAAAGGAAGTGGAATTCAAATAGGCGTTTAATATTTCAGTGGGATACCAATTAAAACTGGGATCTGAGTATTAATAATGAACGTGTCATTGGCGTTCTTAAATGGTGCAACCTCCAGAATTATGAATTTAGGTCGCAAGACAAGTCTTAGGAAAGGGAAATTTTTTCATTTGTAATAGTTTTTATACCCCATTGCTAAATCAAAGATATGGAATAAGTAATCAGCAGTGATAATATGTCTATCATAAGTCAACTAGAATCAAAAAACTTCAACGGTAATCATTTGTCAAGGTTTCCACTAAGTTGATCATGACCTACCGAGAACTTAAAATTGATACGAGGTAAACATTTTGAAGTTAAAAATAAAAAAAAACTTAAGCCTAGCAAAAATCAAAGTTTTTCCGTATGAAGACTCAATATATAAACCTACACAAAATTTTTCATAAAAATAAGCAGGCTTTTACTTAAAATAAAACTTCACATTTAATAAATAAAAACTAATTAAACTTCCAAAAGGATAATAGCACGAAAATGCTCATAATAGTTTATATTAGTTTAACACCGAGTCTAGCGATAAATACACGCATAAAAAATCTGTTCATTAAGGTCCCAAAACTAATTTCACTCATACTCAATCAGTTAAACCGCGGGGACTAACACGTTGGATGAGAATTCCGCAAATTGTTCCTCATAATGTTCTGTTTCCACACAATACCCCATGAATATTGCAGCTGTACATATTCAAAGCTGACCTGCGCCACTCTACTATTACGGCAAATTGGGGAAACTCCGCTAGAGATTCTGGGAACGAAGGCAGTCGAGGCTTTATCTGTTAACCAAATTGCTACATTCGCCTGAGGTTCCACTTTATTAAGTTAAAACCACCAACTTGCTTACACCTATCCCATTGTAACAGATTTACCTACATTATGATGTAACTTCCAGAAGAACGGCATAACAGACCAAAGCGAATACAAGTAAACGGGTTTTCGTAAATCATCGGATAATGAGTGTACTAATTAATCAAAAACGCAGATTGTTCAATCTAAAACCAAAATTCACTCAATACGTAGTTTAGTCTAAATCATAGAAAAAATAATAATACTAAGTATAGGATCAGGAAAGGCAAATAAAAACTTTGCGCTATTAAACCAGTGTCTTCATCACACAGGTTGAACAAATGAAAAATAGCGATATGACTGGGACTCGAACCTAGGTCCCTCACTTGCTATTTGCCTGGTACGACCTGGCTTTGAGTCCCAGTCATTCTGCTACTTTACAATTACATTTAACCGTTGTAATGTTATTAATACTTAAGTATCTTCAAGCATTTCCTAACACAATCATAACCAACAGAATTATGATTAAAACATATAGTCTTATGAGCCGATAGAAAAAGAACATAAATCATATCAACTTTCACGAATAAAAAAGAAATGTTTACATATAAACAGAAATCAAAATAAAACCTTATCCTGTTCCATTGGATACCAAACACTTTCATTCAACATTACGTAAGTATTCAGAAATGATCCTGAGATATGTATTCCCTTATGATTATCGTATTATCATCTTGTAACTTAAAAAAATCATGAACAAAAAGCACTAGCTTCAAAAAACTACACGTTAGTTCTTCCTACATAATATCTTGCATACGAATCACAACTCTTTCCGCGAGAATCAAGAATAGAACCCTTTTAAAAAAATGCATAGATACAAATACTTCCGCTGAGTTACTACAAAAGAGATACTCTTAGGCTCGCAGAAATGTATCTCGAAACGGCCATGAACTGTGGTTTCGTAAGATTCCCTCGGGGCTCTTCTGAATCGCCGATCTTCCATGGAATATTCAAAGGGACTGTAAGGGACCGGAGATGGTCTCGAGTGGGGAAAAAAATAAATCGCTCCGGTCAGAAAGAAAGTATTCACGGATACGTATGGAGGAAACGGGGCTGAATACAGCGAAGATTCTCTCGTTCGGTCGCCATGGCGATTCAAAAACTGTTTCCCAAAAAAATGAACGCAGAGAAATGCGTACAAAAGATGAGATTTACGTGTTTTGATTTTTCGCTCGTCAAAAATAAAATATAATATAATCGAGAATAATAATTCGAAAGAAAATAAGTAAAAATAATAACATTTCTAAACAATATTAAGAATATTATTAAACAAATTATTTATACATTTTTCCAATTCCAAAGATCGTTCTAATAACAAGGAGTTTATCAGCCATAAACACATACTAAAATAGCCGTAAACAAAGTTACCCTACGCACATTTGAATAACTAAACAGCAAAGAAAATCATCCATAACTCATTGTGCAACATCATAAGTTTGATTTTACGTCTTTGATAAGGAAATAGAATCAACGATGTAATTAAATGCGGTTAAGCCGTGAACTTCGCAATTACAGAACACCGCCATTCTATAAATAATCTGATACGGTCAAGCTCAACTTTGTCAAAGTGAGCCAAACTAAATGAACGAAGAACTCTTAGTGGCTGCCAAAGAAATTTATTGCGAGGCGAATAGTTTCCTTGATGGTTCAACATCTCCAGCCTGAATTCAGTCGTTTTGAAATAAACTGTTGGCCACTAATTGTTCTTTGTTTGTTTATAACCACTAAACAACAATGGAAACGAAGTTGCAGTAAATAGATACGTAATTTCCTCTATACGTTTCCCATTGTTTTTTACGAACGCGGAACAAAAGACGAACGTATTATGTGCGCATGGATAATTTATAATATATAATTATAATAAATAAATAGCAATAAATAACAAAATATAAAATTATACTCGTATTAAGTAAATAAATTCATTCAACAAGTTACGTAGCAACAAAAGACTCGTAAAAACCCATTTATCGCATATTATTGATTGTAAATCTACAAATTTACATCATTAAAATTCTTAAAATTTAATCCTACGAGCAGTCGAGTGACGTATGGCAGTCGGGAATTTATTAATTCACTTCTGAAACTCATTTTAAGCGGATTAATCTAAAGGATGACGCAACTTGAGGAACGGTATTCTAAAATTCAAATAGACGGATCCAGATCGTTTCACACGCCAATATCTTCAAGTGAGCTGACGCCATATTTGTAATGTAAACAAGAAGTTTTGGGATTGGAGAATCGATATTCGTTCTCTAATTATACAAGTAAAAGGAAAGTTGAAATGAAAGTTTCCATGCCAACGAGACTATGCTGACTTCAGATAAACTCGCCAAAATCAAGCTACAACAAAGCATACAGTACTGGAATCAGAACCATGCAAAATTCGAATTCTTTTGAGAAATTCAAAGATCAAAACTGTCATTCTTTGAATTGAGTCATTATAATGGAAAATATTCTGAAAATATTAACTAACTCCCAGAAGGAATAATGGAATATTAGTTTATTACAATCTTTTGTGGTTCCTTACATTTTAAAAATTGAAGACTAGTCGCAAAATATTTCTTTATTCTTCTCTAGAATTACGATATAAGTAATTTCATAAATATCACCCTGTTGAAATTCTAACTAAACCACAAGGATGATTGATTCTAATTCTAATTTTTTGATGTCCAAAATCAATTCACTAATCTACCCAACAATGAAATTCAAAACATCATTAAAACTATTTGTTAAAATACAATTTACTCAGACCTACAACGCCCATCTTCCTGCAAAACGTCTCCATTTACATCCGTTGCCGGATTAGGCAGGAATTTAATTAAAGTTAGTTCAACTAGTGTAAATACTTAACCTCGAGGAGTGAAAAAGTATGAAGGCTACAATAATGGACACTTGGTAGCAGAAGAGTGTATCATATATCACCAACTTACCTGCAATAAAAGAAAAAATTGCAAATTAAATCTCAAGAAACATACCAAAACAAATGAATAAACCATCATCATAAAATAATAACTTTTGTAGTAAAACATTATATATTTCATTCGTGCACCGAAATATTCGATCGGAACAGAAATAAGATAAAAAACTTATTAAAAAATAAGATAAAGTATATCATTACAATAATTATAATACAAAAGGAAAAGGTAAATGTTAAGTTATAGGATTAAACTACAGTATACATTATAAGTTACATGCAGTAGACCTAAATTAGATATAGTAAAATAGTTACGACAGTAAGTTAAAGAATTAAAGGATTATAAGTATTTGAGTTTGAGTATAGTGAAATACGATTTCTTTATTCATAATTTATTATATATTAATAATCATTTAAATATTTGTATACTTATTAAACACGGAAAACTGCAAACTTATGAGGGAATTGTTACCTTCAATTAAAACAAAAAGCTATTATTAAGAAAAGTGATTTGTATAAGAAATGATTTAACCATGCAAATAATATCCTATACTGATACAAACAGATGTACTATACTGGGTTCAAATCCTTATTAGAGAAGAGCTTAAACACCTTCCCGCTCCATTGCGTAGACAAAAAATACATAAAGTAATATTCAACATTTGCTTCACTTTGTTCCTTCTAAAATCTTGCGTGAAAGAAGTTACGATACTATACGAACAAGTTCAACAAGCATACGAACTTTAAAACATTATAAGGGATGAGATCAAACTCCAAACACGAATGGGTTTGTTTCCTCAGAAGATAGACATTCCTTTCTCCGTTACAACACGCGTTTCTGCACACGTTAATGCAATATGCTCTAATGAAGGCCATTGACATCGACGCAATGCAACGAACGAAATTTTCCAAACGAGAGCTAAAATACCCTACTCGTCATTACGTAGAATTTTTTTGGTGGAAAAAGTATCGTCACAAAACGCCAACAGCGGAGACGCGATCTCTCTGTCTCCAATTAAAAAGTTTCTCCGATCCGTAGCTTCTTTAACTAATGCGTAAGAGAAAAATCAAAATGCGCTGCGTGTCGTTTCGCGAAAGACGTCAATGGTGATTGCTACAGGCGATGGAAAAAAAGAAGAGTTGTATGAGAGCAAAACTCGGCTTAACTTTGAGGCTAAGGACAAAAGAATTTTTCTCATCTCTTGCATGTAGAACATCTAAACAGTAATGGGGGAGAAAAATAACATACAAAATACCTTTTTGCATTAATATAATTATAAAAGTTTGAGATCTCCATTGCGCATCACGTGTCCTAATGCACCATCAACAGAATGTACCTTTGTTCATTCGAATGATTTGACAAAAAATTATTTAATATTATAATAGTATTTATGAATAACATCGAACATTATTAATTTATTAACGAAAAGTCAAAAAAGAAAACAATATATATTTTCTAAATGATATCAAAATGAAGAGGATAAATCTGCCATTGAATTTCAAATTATTGTTTCACTAAGATATATACAGCATATTTAAAAGGATAAAATACCTCACGTATTAAAAACAAAAATTTAATATAATCTAACCCATTTTTAAACAGTTGAAATATTGAACTTCTAAGCCCGAAATCAAATCATTGGAAAGAGCATAACAATTTTACAGTACAATAACAAAAGCCATTGAATTTACACCGCGCGTGTACAAACGTTCAGTGTAAGAAACAAGATGTAACGCAATTTCAAGCGGTAAAAATGTTTATCATACCTAGTAAACAGGGACAACTTATAAGCAGATATTTCGGAATATTACGCAGGCATTTAATCGATGGTTATTATTTATATATTTCGCACATTCATTGAGCATTTAATTGATGCAGCTTTGCTAAGAGCTCACTTTTACTCGCAGTTATGAAGGAAACTCAAATAAGCTAATTCAACAGATAAACACGTAGGAAGGGGCGTTGTCTCTTCAAATCAAATTCCGTTTTGTCCACACACACAACTCCCATGTTTACTAGAGAACCCAAAGACAAACAGTAGTTCAAATACGGTGTTTGAACCGCGAAACAAAGTACGAATAAATTCCTTAAAAAGTAAAAAGTTAGACAACCAGAATTATTTCCCAAGTTTCGAGAGACAAGCTTAAGTAACTGGTCGAACAATCAGTCGCAAAATTTGGTTCTGAGAATCTAAATTCGAATTTAATGATACAGAATAAGTGACAATAACAGCAGAAACTTTTCAATGAAATTCCAAAAGAAAGAACTATATTATAATCCGAAAGGATTGAGTTACATTATACGGGGAATTATAAAAGCCCCCGAACGTAGGCAACACATCGCACACTTGCGTAATGTGGGTTGCGTGTATTCACGGCGCCATCTTCAATCTGATATCATTACGTACGTACAAATTATATGAAAAATGCGCTCAATCGAATATGGTAAAACTCATACTTTCATATTTAAAAATATTAAGAGAAAGATATTAAAATATAAGTTTTATTATTAGGTGCAATCTTATTAAATATCAGTTTCAGTTATATTCAAATCAATTAGTTTATAATCTTACTTATTAAATATTTATGAAAATCTTTCAAATAATAGACGACCAATTTAAAAAAAAAATAAAGATCGATCCACAGATTTAAGGTAAAAAAATTTCACTCAAATAAATTGAAAACGATATATCAAGTTTGTTTTAAAATTTTAACAATGGTGTAGATATGGTAACATATCTGGGATAGTTTGCGAATGGTATTAAAGAATTAAGAGATTAAACTTTAAAAACAAACAATTTTTACTATAATTAAAGTTTAAGTTAAATTAAAATAGCATTTTATACAATAAATGCTCCAAGAGGTTCATTGGGTCATTTATTGGGTCAAATTGGGTCATTTATATATATTCACCATTAAATTTTCATTATCCATTATGAACCCTTAATGGTGTAGACCTTTATGAATAAAATGTTTGAACACGAAGGCAATTTACATTTAACACCACTTCTGTATAAAATCCCATTTATGCATAAATAATAAACTTCACTCATTAAGTTTGGACAGGATTCCATAAGTTAAAATATTAATATTGAAACTTCGATAGTTATCTATAAATTTTGTAAACGCAATTCTGTTAATCATGAGCATATATAGTTCCAATGTTCTCTGACAATAGTTGAATACACCACTACTTATATGGTTCTCATTACTGTACTGTCTATCATAATATAAACATATCTTTAATTAATGCTACTAATTTGTTAGAAATCGGAAGACTTTTCATTGAGATACGAAGGTCGATCAGAGGTGAAATATAACAAATTGACCAGGACTCGAACCCAGGTCTCCAAATTTTAGGATGGTATTCTTTTCTGGGACCTGGGTTCGAGTCCTTGTCATTTTGTTTATTTTCACTTCTAATCAACCTTCGTATTCAAATTGCATTAAATTATCGCGATTAGTTAATTTCACACATTTCCTTAATCCTATCTCTTACGAAATAGATAAAATAGCTCGTATATTGTTAAAATGTACGATGTTCACCAGAAAGAGGTACATACCTAATATACAAGTTTATGCACAGAAACATCATTAGCTTAGATCAAAGAAGCTCAAAGAGAAATACATCTACCACCACAGAAGACCCAAAAAGGCAACAGGTTGAACTGCGACATCGAGTATTAAGGGCAAACCCATAAGGTTGCCAACTCTTTTGATTCGGAGAAAAGAAGAGATGTAAAAGAAAACGTTCACTCGCTACGCGTTAGAAAGAGAATATCTTAAAAATGTTGCAGCGAATTTACTGCGTCGAAAAACCATGTTACCATGGAGAGGTTGCTAAGAGGGTAAGCTAAGGGTAAGCACTGTTCCGGTAAATGAAGAGATAAACAGGGCGTGAGGAGGATTATAAGAGCAGATCTTCGTAAGCCGTCGTGAGAGAAGTTTAAACCCATTCTTCGCATTTTTATTTTTCGAATTTAAATTTTCAAAAAGGAGCTAGTACATATAGTAAAATATTAGTAACGTATCGAATAATATTTCAAGTCCATCATAACTATCTTCCCCCAAATCCTTTGTCAAAAATAGACCGTTAAACAACTAGATAAAAACCGAAGAACCCATCTAAATATAAAGATCGTACAAGAGGACTCTCAAAAACGCGTAAATGAAAGATCGATACTAAACCAATCTCATATACCACTGTGGGAAAATATTACTGATTCCAGTCTCTTAGAAACCTTACGGGGAGTATTATTGCTTCTTAATAAACAGAATACAGCTATCACATCAACACATTAATTCCGTTAAAATAGACCTCGATAAAATTTCAGAGAATTCTTTCGAAACAGAAAAAATAACAACAGCAACAACAATAGATACAAAAAATGAATTAATAAAGATTTTTTGTTAATTCATTCTGTTCAATAAGTCGACGATAACAGTCAATGCAGTGCTGCACTAAGATCGACACACGTATTTAAGCAACAGAGAAGAGAAAACGATTCTGATTGGTGGAAACAATGCGATTACGAGGAACGATGTAATGAAACCTTAAGAACCAGTTCAAACAACTATTATGTCACAATTAAAAATTCAAAATAGTAAGAGTAGTAGAAAAAGAATTAAGAGAGATTATGAAGCTTGGCGGTGGAATTCGGAGAGGATGTTGAAAGCAAAATGCCCAAGTTTTTTCATCATACTTTTGTCGTTACTTTTTCATCGGAAAAAGCGATCGGGCAAGCTGAAATTAAACCATGCGTTAGATGAAAATCGGTTTCCGATTTATGAGGAAACAAACTTCTTTCTCAAAGCAGGTGGAATATCATATACATTTTTCAAACCATTCCCTGAACTAAATAAATGAGAGAAAGAAAAAATAAAAAAAAGTACGGAATCTGGATTCCACATATCAAACAAAGATGAGTGCTTGGATGAGATGTTAAATATGAAATACTTATTCGCATTTTATTTATGAAGTTAAACATCTCCAATTGAAACAGTTGCTTAAAATTTTATGTTTAAAAATATAAAAATCAAAGATGTTTGCATCTATTTTCTATTCAATTAAATCTACATTCTATCATTCAAACGGATATGTATTTATTTAAACTATTTCTCACGAAGGAATAGCATAATACAGATATGTATAGAATAGTACTCCATAAAGCTTTTTATTTCAGAAAAATATACTTTTAAAAAGACTTGTTCCAAAAGAACTTCAGTTCCAACGAAGGTTTTTATTACAAATAAAATTATCAATGCATGAGGCATCAAATTATGAAAAGTAAATCATATTTTATATCAAAATTTAAAAAAAATAAAAATCAAGGAAAACAATATTTTAACTGCAGACACTCGATCTTAACAATAGAAAAAATTGTACACCTAACAAATCATAATTTAAATACATCTGAGAAGCGATACTCAATGCTAATACGAAAGATTTAACATCACATAAAACCACCTTCAAAAACACGCTCAATTCAGAGCATCCCCACATACATTCCCATGAAAATATTCACGAACAGTAAGGGCGACAAAAATTTTCACGAGAGCATTTACTTCCAACAGAGTCTCTAAGGACGTACACTTTAAGAAATATGGCGACATCTTGGTGCTGAAAGCAGAGATAAGAGAAAAGATCGTAAAGGCTGCAGTCCACGATTCACAGAGTCCAAAAAAATTCAAAAGGTCGGGATATCATTTTCGAGAATTTTTCCGGCCGTCGCAATCTTCAGAGACTTCCTTCCGAAGTGTGGGTCGTCGCGTTTTTAAGTCGATACACCTTAAAGTCTTATTGGATAGCCACGGAGAGGCGATTCTTCAGAAAAAAGAACTCCTTGCGCTTCGAATGTTTCCGAGTCACATTCATTGCCTCGTGTCGATATTCCAAATACGGGATCGGGAGGGGTGCATATAAAATATATAGAGCTTTTTCTTCTCCGACGAATAAGGCCAAAAGGAGGTGGACCTGTAGGACTGTGTTTGCCTGTGAGGGGTTGCCAACTTACGAGAGATATACGCAATTTTTTCCTAGCGACTGATGGAATGTTCGCGCCGTAAAAAATTGGGGTTCCTGAGAACGTTATAAAAAATTCCTGGCGTACCGGAAGAGAAGGAGGACAATAAGCGGCGTTTTATTTTTTATTTCCGTTGAGTTTATCGGAGAAATATTTTCCTTGAAGTCAACTAATTGTTTTACTGATCCACGAATTGTTTCACGATACATTTTAATACAGAAAATTCTAATTTAATTTTCCTTAATATCTGATTAAAACAATGGGTATTAAAAAAGAGACAAAATGATAAAGGATTTGATGTTTTCAAAAATCCGGATAAGAAGTAATTTCACAGATTATTATTAACTACCACAACTTTCGTAGTTCATAGAAATCCCAAAATCCAATGACGTAACCATCTACCTGAATTTTTATTTTCTATATATATTCTATTTCTTCTTTTGAACAAATCGTTATAATAGTCCCATGGATGTGAAATTCACAATTGAACTAAATCTTAATCAGATAAATATTCGGAAAAGTAAACAATTAATAAATTATTCCATATGTAAATAAACAACTGATAAACCATTGATAGACTTATATAGTATTCGAAATAAGTTAAGCAAAAAATACGAGGTTTTTAGATATTGTTACAAGATATTACGCAATACGCGTACATTCGAAACAATGATGGAAAATTAAAGACCAGCTAAGGATGTGAGGAAAATGCAGCAATACATACATACATTATACATATTCAATTAGTTATGGAATCTCCATTACGCTGAAGGTTACTAGCGAAATATATATGTGCAATTATAAATAAATAAATAAGATCGAATAAACAATTTGATACCGATCTTGACTGATAGATAAACAAATAAATTAGAGTTTGCCCAACGTAGCTCCGAAAACACACTCTGGCGTGAGTTTTTTTATTCATCTCAGCAGAAAGTTTCGTAAATGTTACAATCCGATAAAATTGTGTTGATATTTACCCTGAATATAGAATAAGCCATAACGTAGGTTAATTTTATTCATATAGAGATCTGCTGAACAAAGAAAGAAAAATGCTGAAATGTTCAGGGACCAAGAGTCTCAAATATCCCTAAAAAGATAATCTGAGCAAACTTCTAAGGCCCACACACTCCAGAGTGAGGGGTTGGTTTCCCCCAAGGTGTGAACGCCAACCCAAAGATAAGGCACGGTTTTAATACCCAAGGAGGTTTTTCCTTCATCCAAAATTTACATGGTAAACTATTAATATTCGACGAAGAAAATAATTTTATTCGATCCAAGAGAATAAATATCAAAATACTCGTATATATATATATATTGATAGTAATTTATTAATTCACATAAATTCAAATAAACTATATACTAATGTGGTTTTCACGCCCTTAGTTAAAATATCAAAAAGTAGTCTTCTAATTTTCTTCGTCTATATAAATCCGTACTCCTGTTATGGGGGTAGTTCCATATAAAGGCAAATGCCACAACGACAGAAACTTTTCGTGCACCTTATAAGGTAGAGTGAAGGGTTTAACAGATGTCAAAAACAACGATGTGATTGGATTCGAACCTAGGTTCCCCGCATATAGTATAAGCTAACCACTATACTACCATATCTATTGGAAGGCTTTATTGCCAAGGTGTTGTGGATTGAATAGTACACCTGCCTAATTTGGGTTAGAGTACCAGTTATATCTTCATAATTCACGTCTATTCAACCTTGCATTCAAGTTAAGCTGTGAAACCTAACAATCGCAAGAATCCCTCGTACTAAGTCGTATAACCCATCTTGGATCCAAGTTTAAGAAACTTTAAATAAGAGTTATAAACAGGAATCATAAAAGGGAATAGAAAATAAATACATCCTTCGTGAAACATTAAACGAAGGAATCCAAATTTAAAGAGCAAACTAATGGAATTTAATGAAAGAATTAATACAGGCCATATCCATCCAGAACTATACATAGTTACCGATAAGTTATCCAGTGATTTACAGACACAATCCTACTCCTTACTCACAAAAAATCTATCACCAGCTTGCTCAAAATGAAAACAATAACAAAGAGAACAAAAAAACATCGCAAGCAGAGAGCGTCCTATTAACCTGACGCAAGATATATCTCCAGGGAGGCGCCGGAGTAAACAAAAAAAGGGAAAGAGAACTTATTACGCTCTCCGGTAAACGAACGCAATGCACGTGGTCATCGCGATGTGCCATTATGACTCTCAACACAGCGGAAAAATATTCACGGATCGATACGCGCTCATTACCATTGGCGGATCTCTTGTATGGTCGAGTGCATAAATTGAAGGGAGCACTTGAAGTCAATCACTTCGACGCGTTTAATAGAAAAGTCGAGGGTAAAACATGCTCGACATGAAATGGGATTTGAGTTCGTGTACTCGGGTTATTATAAAGATAAAAATCATCGTGAATAGTATATCGACGATGACATGAAGTTATAAAATGAAAAACACTGTACGCTTTCATATAACATTGATTTTATAACTTTACAGAATATCATTCCATGAAGTTCGGACGAATGTGATAGACGCTTTTTTTATATTTAAAGACGTATTATTTTATTTATTTCAATTACGAATAGAACTTTCTGAAGATACATGCGCGAGGAACAATATTTGTTGACAGGAATGATATCATTGATAATCATTTTAATCGATTAATAACTTTTCTTTACATAAAATCTATTTTAATGACAAAAATATAAGTGAAATTATTCCCGTACAATTTAGTCTACGTAAGTTTTATTCGAATGTTTTCAATCGCTCGTTAAATGATTAAACATTTAGGACTAAAAATGAAATGAAACAAAGGGCTTTTCCACGCAAAAGTTTGCGTAGTTTAGTCCCATATGGCATTCCAAAGAGCTACGCCTAGCCATACTGACTTTAATAAACATTTATTTACGCTTTAATTGAAATTAACGCATAGCCTATTTGCAGAAAACAGTTGGACATACAACTGTGGTAATTAACTTGGTTTTTTCCATCCTTTTAAGTGAAAAGTCACTCCACAAAGTACGATTCAGTTAATTGAAATTAACACACGTCAGCTAAGAATAGAGATACAAATTAGTACACACGGAAAATATCTTTCATCTATATGATAAGTATCATCTTCATGAGAGACAATCTACTGATGCGATATACGCTTACATGTTACACATTAACACGGATTTAACTAGCAATGTACGAAAGGAAACGAATCGTTTTCCAATACGCGATTCCTCCAAGCGCAGGGCAATAAATCTTCTTAATCAAGCACATGAAAAGGATAAAAATGATTCATGAGAGCAAAAAATATATCGTAATCGCAGCTTTAAATACGTGTGACGCAGTTCTATCTTGTTACGTAAATCTCTCCATTACTTTTTATCGGCTCACTATTATGATAATCGAATTTCAGGAATGGATATTTTAGAGTAGATATTTGTTTTAATTTAACTAAAAAAATTCATTACATATTTCTATTATTTAAATCCTACTGATAACGATATTTATGTATAAATTTAAATTCATAGATTAATGAAATCAATGTGAGAAGGCGTGACTTCGTGGAATGCCATAGTAATAAAAACAACTTTGTAAATTTCCACAGAAAATTTTTTGTGGAAATTTACAAAGTTGTTTTTATTATTCATAGATTAAATTTCATTGGACAAATAAAATAATAAATACATAGCTTTCATACGAATCGTAAGTTACTACATCACTTTCTATACTAGACAGGGATATGATGTAAATAAACAACTTTAAGCAATTCAAAAGACTTGCTCTACAGCTGTTAAAAGCCACTTACGCTATGGATCATACAAAAGAATCATTCATTTTGATAAACACGAATTTATTTCCAAACAATTTGTGGCGTAAATACGAGAAAACCACCAATATTTCGATACTTAAAATGACATAAAAACAGAAGAAAACCGTGAATAAGTGGATAGACTTCTTAGTGATAATTTCCAGCAACAAAACCTAAAGGCACTACGAAAAAAATCATAAAACATTCCCTCCTTCATCCACAGAATCGTTCTAGCAAACATCGACTCGGGCAACAAACCAATCCCACTGCAGTTTACATTGTTAAGCCGAATTTGAGGACACCCAGGAAAAGTGAGTGAGGTTGAACATCGATCGAACGAGAGAAGTAAACAACCGAATAGCCGAGAAAAGCGTTCTCAAAACAACGTGAGACCTTCCTTGGGAACAAAACCCCTTCCTTTTGGAACCTCTGAGAGAAAATATATATAAATTCGCCCCGAGCTTCTCAAGAAAGCAAGATTTTCGCCGAGTGCTGAGAACGTCTGGAGACGATGGTAGTAACATTCGGCTGCGAGAAGACGCAAGGTTTCCCACCCCAGCAGCCAACCCCCTGAGGGTGTACGAGTGATGGAGGGGTAACGGAATCGATAGCATGCACACGCACTTGGATGCTCCCCTCAAATCCTCTCTTACGACGGAGCTTAGCAACATAACTCGTAAAAAAACACGAACAATGCGTTCACCTTCTCCCCAATTGAAAGGGTTGTGCGCATTCCGGTGATGTTCGACGCGCAATTGCTATATACGTACTGTATACTTCGGTTGCGATGAAAGGGTGTTGGGAAATAATCGTCACGTATTTGATCTGTATCAGTTAATCCTTGATAAGATGACTCTCGGTACGTTTATTTATCTATGGCACAATCCCTGCCTGAGGCTGCATCTGATTGATGGTTAAACCGATAAGATCTGCTGAGTTAATTTCATAATAAATCATTACGTTCTTACATATGCGAAAGTTTAACTCTTTTTTATATTATGAAAGAGAATATTTGATAAGTATACAAAAATTAAATTTACACACGATTCTGGTGCTCAAAAACAAGTTTAAGGTTAACGAAAAATGAATTAACTTTATTACGTGAATTAAAGAATATTTTACGAGATGATATTACATATATAATATATTATGAACATAAAGAATATTATATGCAAGAACATATTATGAAAAACAAGTTTTAATAGACGTGAAATTAGATACATGACTGGGACTTGAACCCATTTTCCATTCATTGAAACGACTGTATTTGGAAACGTATTAGATTCAAAACTCAAAGAACATTAAGGAACAAATTTGATCCAAAGAAATTATATATTTCTTTTATCATCCCTAATTAAGTTTGTGCTTAAGTGGGTAGTTTTCCAAATGAAAGAGAAACCAATATTTCACCGGAAGTGAATTAGAGTGACATGACTGGGACTCGAGCCCAGGTACCCTATTTACCGTAACATACCTGCCTCGTAGATATGAATACTGATTATAACAAATCTTAATCAAATGAAACCTATACAAATCGGAAAGAGCAACGATGAAATTACATCACGTAAAAATTAAAAACGTTTCAATTACGCATGAAAAAATAAATTAATGAAACTTACTATCTACGAAAAGGCCTCTATTATAGAACAAGTATGAGTGACACTTCAATTACTCCTGGCTACAAAACGTCTAGGGCTATTCATTACTTGACTATGGTTGAAATTGACTTGAAATTATACGAAAATCCTCCGTCAATCAAAGGAGAAAATTATTCAGATCACTGATCCACGCCGCAATTATAACCTTTGGATGAGCAAGACGATGGCTCCTGATGTAATTGAAAGAGTCGTTGGAGTGCATTCTGGGGAAAAAAAGTAAGTAATAGCTTCCTTCAGGAACACTTTAATGCAGCCATTTCAAATTAAATGGTTTAAACTGATTTCATTAATCAAAATGTCCAATTCACTACAACTGAAGCTCTTCAAGAAAACATAGTTTGTTTAATATTCAATAGTACACCGAATTAATAGACAAATAAATATGGTAAGAATACGAGAGTAGCTACAGGAAGCGATTGCAACCATAGTTCCCGGGTTTGAGTCGATGTATTTTTATTGGGTTACAGAGTTGAATTTAGTGGTTTCTTTAGACTAAGTTTCGTCCTACATAAAGTCATTATTATTATTTTTTTATTATTGATATTACTAAGATTGAATGTTTTCTATATTATATTAGACTTAATGTTTGATGTTTATTAATCAATAACTCCTGGAAGAGAGCTGAAATACAGTATAATAAACCTTGTTGTTGATTTCGATAAAATAGGTTGAAATAAAAATTACGTCCGATCTTTAATACGCCATTATCATTATCATCACAACTTTTAGTAAACAGTAATAAACTAATTTCCACAAATTAATTCATACAGATATCTTTTATAACAGAACATCAACTTCCCTACTGAGAAACCATTAAGATGTACTTAAAATTCTGGGGTTTGATGAATCATAAGTACAGCGATTCAAATGTTATTCAAGAAAACCCTACCTTGTATAAGTCTATTTAAGAAATGCACTTGAAAAGCTTCGATACACTATACTTAAGCCACCCAGCTGCAACGGAAATGCAGCTTAAAGTGCGAGTACGCAATCCATCATTTGGGAAGCATTACTCACTTCCTTGTAGCAGAAAAGAACTCGGTACATAAATTAAAGCTGGTGACATACACCCAAGAAGCCATATATACTCGAGACTTCTAAAACCAACGCGCGAGGATGAAATTTTAGAGCGAAATTCTAGTCTCCCGCACTCGTTTCACAAGCACGATACCCTATGCTCATGCTCCATGAGATCTTCGTTACAACAGGCGAAGTGTATCTTAATTTTTGTAAGACGATGACGATTCTTAACTTCTAATTATACCAAAACAGCTTCCTTGCAGCTAAAGCATTCGTAAGGTTACGTCATATTAAGTTAAGTCATATTAAAAACATTACACATATATATTTGATACGAGTTTACTTAAATTTGGGAACATAAATAGGTTTATTTGGTATTAAAACACACGCCAAGTAATTTATAAGTTAATAAACTAATTTCATCATTAGTTTACAATCTAAATATTATTCTAACACTATTCTTTACATTAAAAAAACTTAAGATACGATAGAAATTCGTCCAGTCGAATGAAAACTACGTCAAGCACTCTTTGATTTTATTTTTCTCCTTTTTAATATATATTTTTGATATTTTTTATTTACTTTAAGTTGCTGTCTTCTGTCTTTTTTCGATTAATTTATATTTAAATTTAATATAATATATTTTAATTTATATATTAATGTAGAATTTTATTACGTTACATCTAAGTGGGTTTTTCCTGTTTGTGTTACGTAATAAATAATAATAATCCATTACCTTAAGTAAAACAAATACTTCTAGGCGAAATTCGAAAAAATATTCTACGTTATCTACTTCATTCACAACATATAAATCACTACCCCAAAAATGTTTTAGCTCTTTCATTTCTTGGTCACATATTACATTCAGAAAGAAATTTTTTCGAGATGAGAAATAAATCACGGTTTAAAATCGTAATCCAGTAAAAAGCCTTAAAACTTAACGAGAAGGTCTTTCGGTCGAATCGCATGAACAGTTCCAAGAGTAGAGCATCTCTCCGCCTCTGGAATCATCCAGTAATGCTCCTGTACGCAATGCGGCCTCTTGCAGAAGGAATGAGTACCCGCAAAAGAATGAGCAGATTGGCAGAATATCAACAAATGTTGAAGTGAATGCGTCTGAGCGAGGAATTCACGATGGATTTTTTTGTAAGGTTAATCGTATTTATGCACTTAGTCCGGTTTTCTTAAGCATAAAGAGGCCAGTGTGGAAGTGCGAGAACATACTTATGAAAAATGACACTTAGTTTTATAATTCAATGTAATAATATAATAACGTAAGATTTACAACATGAAACGATACGTTGATCGCGATGGAATTATACACAAAATGGTTATTGAATTGAGGATCTAAAATACAAGCAGAATTGCGGCGTAATAACGTATATTCCAGGACGCAATAAGAGGAAAAGAAGAACTAAAAACATTAATGTTTCACACGTAATACATCATAAGAACTATGAAATGCTAAGCTATTTCGTCAATCCACAATTTAATCAATATTTCTATCGACTATCAAAGTAGACGAGTGAACTTTAGTAAAAGAATAAATTTAGGAATGAAATGAACTAAAGCAACAGTTATATATTACTTAGACTTCAAGTAGTGAACAAATATAAAATTTACGTAAAAGCAGAAGTTATTGAGAAAGAAAGCTAAGATTTTGATTCGTATTTCCTTCCATAATTTAGGTATATTTTTAGATCAATATGAGAAGGCGTGACTTCGTGGAATACCATAGTAATAAGAACAACTTTGTAAATTTCCATAGAAAATATGCTATTTTTCCGACCGGTTTCGTGATGTAAAATTACTGAAAGTGTGATTATAACTAAATTTATAAATTATATTAATAGTTCTGTGGAAATTTACAAAGTTTTCCTTATTAGGAAAATTTGGATAAATTACTTTCAACTTTCATAAAATTATTGTCAAGACAAACGACTCATACATCCACTGATAGTATTTTAGCTATCAACCTATACTCCACAACGTGCAGAACACGCATTTCATTTTACAACAACAATGAATATAAAGGTTATTCTTATGAGATTCAATGCTTGCATATAATTCAAAGATATTAAAATTATATATTTGATACGGCTATCTATAACATAATCTTTTACATTTTATCTTCTTCATAAGTGCCACTTAAACAAAATAAAGCCCATAACACTAAACGATCATACTTAGTAAATAAATGAATCTCTTATCCCATAACAAATATTATTTCCATGGTTACAGCAGAAATTCCTTTGACAGAGATAAAAGTACTTGAACGGAACCCTTAGTACCATAATAATCGCGAACAAAGTTATAAAAAAAACAAAAACAGATATATCTCTACCAAATAAGTAGTACATATCAAACAAGAATACATCATCCAAAAAATACGCTCGTCTGAATTAAGAAAGAAACATAAGAACTCAAATCTGTGAACATCATACGATATTTGTACAAACAAAAGCAGTGATGGAGTGGAACAGACGTAAAAAAATCGAAGCTAAATAAAGGATCCCTCAACAGACTGATTTTTTTTGGGCACGATGAGTTCAGAGGAATTGTTCGGACTGAAGGGGTAAAAAAAACCTCAAGGGATGAGAAGACTGTGGAAAGAAGGGGGTGGGAACAAGAAGATGACAAAACCGTCTGGAAGAGCGAGCAGAGTTAAGATGATAAATAATTCATTCGATTTTTTTTCATGTTTGAATTCAAAAAAGGTAAGCAATTGAGGATATTAAGACCCCAAATAACAAGCCAAAGTAGAAATGAATTAATGAATTGAATAATTAAATAATTAATTCATTACTATTAAATACTAAGTAAAGTGAAATTCAGACTTATTCAGGCATGTTTAATCCTTGAATTTATTACAAATAACAGCATCAATTATGGATAATCTAACTTCTTTATTTCCTAAAGTTTTCTTCAAAATAATATGGGAGGTTTATTTGAGTGCAATCTTTTCAGCTTAGAATAATAAAAAAATATAGTTTAGAAAAAAAGTTTGAACAAATATAAAACAATGCTGTGTTAAGAAATACTAAAATTTAGCGATTTTAAGTTTTTAATACGAAAAGATTAGGTTTTTATAACTTTGTACATTAGAACGTTACTACTCTTTTTCACAAGGTTAAACAGTAGTGTTTTTACCAATTTCTTTTTAGCAGTTTTATTATAAATAAATACATCGTATGATAAAAACGAATATATTAAAAAGCATATGATGATTAACCAAAATGTTAAAACTTCTTATGACTCAGAAAGAGAGTCTAAAGTAAAACGGAAAATTAACTTTGACGAAGATAAATAAGTTCTTGAGCAGGTAAAACATATAAACTCCATCAAATGAAACGTCTAAATTACGTGCTTCAGTATGTTAAAAATTAGAGTAAGACATTCAAGATAATTTCAAAGAAAACATTTTGAGACGGCAAAAGAACGCGAAACATATCATAAGAAAGAATAACAATGCAGTAACAGCAACAATGAATCTTTATTCACAAGGAGAAGGTAGGAATTTCTTCAAAGGACGAAATGTGAAATAAAATACATTCATGAGAAAAATGTTCCGTCAAAGTCGTGAGAATTCGATACAAAGAATAATTGATGTCAAGGTTAGGAAAATATAGCTGAACTAATTCTGAAGGATTCGAACCCGAGCTTGTGGGAACAAAACCCTTCTTCTTCTATCTTTATGTATAGATACATGAGTTAGAATATATTTCATCATTAACATAAAAGGAAAAAAAATTATCATCCAGGTTGCACTTACAATATTATCGCAGGTGTTAAAGAGTTCGAAAAATGTTAAAAATAGTTTTAGAAACTGGAATTCATAAGTAAAGCTATACGAAGAGGGGGATAGAAATGCCAAATAAAATTAAAGAAAGATACAGCGAAATATTCGTTCCTTAATAGGGGTATCAAAGAATTGAAAAAGTAATCTAAACCACTCATAAAAACAATGCCAACAAATACTAAAAACATCATAATAAAATGTGCTGCAATTATTTCCAGTAAGAACCCTTCTTTTCGTAATTTTTACGTGTTTTATTATTATTTATCTTTTTCGTATGCTGTAATACGAATCGTGCTCGTAAGTATGGCATAGCAACCAGGATCACAGCTTCTCTGCAACCCAATCTTCATAATAATAATGATGTTTTTGAACATCGAACTTAAATAAGCTTGTTTCTCTTTTATCTGAATGATATGGACCACTTTCTAGTGGAATTGTATTACTTCGGAAAATGTTATCAATACATATTAAATAACGACAGAATGCAGTGTGGTATCGGAGAAACGAAAAACGACACTTACGAAAACAAAACCTGACGAATACGACTCACAAAAACATCAAATATTTCCGTCGGGCAATGAATCTCTCCCACAGAGAGAGAACACAGCTGCATTAAGAGCACCGACAGCGCCACACTATGCGCGCGGCGATGAGGGAAAACAGCTCGGGAGACGAGGAAAATGAATTCCTCGAACACGACTGAAGACAATAGGGCGCGAAACAAAAGAATTTTGCAAGTGCGCCATCCGTTTTGCTCAAGAAAGGAAGCCTCCACTCTGCGGTGATGAATTTTATGCGATTCCATCGATGGGCGCTTTCATACGAATTATACGGATCCGTTGGAATTTAGGTTACTCTGGATTGGAGTGCCTCTTTCATTCTCCGAGAGATAACGTGTGATATCTTGTGATGATCGAATCGGAGCATCATCCGCGAAATTCTATAGCGAATGTGCCTATTTACGATCACTATTCAAGGGCAGGGAAAGAGTATTTTTAGACTGACACGATTTATATATACATGCGGTGGAATTATTTTGCATAAATTACTTTTTCCGATAACGACCAACAATTATTTTTAGATGAGTTAATTTATGCACGAATTATTATTTGTTGTTTCGAATTCGAAAAACTAACTCGTAAAACAATTCCTTACGTACACCTACAAGTAACAAAACTATAAATAACTATATTGTTCTCATGGAAACTGAGAACGGGATACGAGAATAACAGATGTAAATAAGCTACGCAAACTTGAGATATAAACAAAAAAATTTACAATATTAAAATATAATAAATTAAATATTTTTAAAAACAAAAATTCTCATAAAAATATTATTTATTAATAAATTAATATTAAGAAATTATCATTAATGTATTATTACTGAATAAACTGAATATATGACTTTAGCATTAATAGAGAATTTTGATTATTGTTATAGATTTCTAGATAATTTAAATCGATTAATCATTTCTAAAATACGATTTATAATGGAATAAGATAGAGAATTTACTGTATAAAATACCAAAGAGTAGTCTCGTAACACATAATACCTTAAAGCTGGATAAAGGATACCACACAAACGCATTCTCGACTCCACTACGCACATTCCGTAAGAGTTTCCGAAAATCCTTTGCCTCTTAGATTTTACTAAAATTCAATGTAATGTGGGCGAATAATACACAGAATGTTTATTTAAAACTCCAAGTAACCAGAGTAACTATTCTAGATTACCTTAACTACAATGCTAGATTTTTAAATCTAAAATCAACGATTCCATCACACAGCGATCCATGTACATCTCAAAAGGTTCGATGATCTTGAAAAATATCTAAAAAGCTATTTTTCAAGTTAAATTTAATATAATAATATTAAAATCTGCAACATTTAGCTGTTAACCAATGAAGACAAAATTAACTTCTTAAATCCTCCACGAAGGCAGGTTTAATTCCAAATTCGTGAGGCCTTAAAAACTTAAAGGTACCAAGACACACCCCTGCTGGACACATTCGTCTTTAGAAGAAAAGGCTTAGGTTATTAAAGTACGAAATAAGAATGGTTGTTATGGAAACAACAGAGATTTTTTTATGTTTGGATTTTTTTATATTGATTATCAACAAGCTATTGGAAAAGTTTGTTGATAATCAATATGTAGTTATAGTTATGTATAGATAGTTGTGGTTTTATTTCCATTAGCAACCTAAAACCTAAATGAATCGATTGAGTCCTTATGGGATGCCGAGTAATCTCCTAACCAGTGTCTGTCCCATCTGGATCCATTGGGTTAACCTCATCTCCAGTGAGAACCAACTTAGCACGACACAATGGCTCTAGAGAAGCTCCGGAGATTCACTCTCCTATTGTAACCAAACAAAAGATGCTTAAAGTCTTAACCCGGGATTTAGTTAACAAATACTTAGGGTTTAACAGAAGGCCAGGTAAGCAATGAACTGACGTCAAAAACCACCTAAGTACACCATCCTGAATAGGAATCACAGAGAAATTTCAGATTGTTATTGTACACGAAAATGAGACCTATACTACATGGCAGTTCGTACAACATGCTCTTAAAATCATTAAGGGTTCTAGAAGTTGTAGAATACGTTCGCAGAATGCTATTTAAGCTACTAGCACAGTCCTGCGTTGCAGTATTACAAGATTATTATTTAGAGTATGTAACTAGGTCAACCGTGAAAATCAAATAACATTCTAGATACATTCATTGCAGTAAATAATGTTACTGATCTAGTTCAAATAATTCTGCATAGAACAATATGGTATTCACGACAGGATAATTCCGATCAAAGATACAATAAAATAACATTAAATGAAGAAAATTTACAACAAATTTGAAATATGATATATTGCGGCCAAAACATACTCCACTTAATATACGTTTTACAGGGTTTGTTACGTATTATAGGTTCTTTTAGTTTTATTGTTGCGTAATCACTAATTGTAACCTAGGTAAATTTAGGTTTTCAACAATGCCACCAGGTGTCGCATCCAATTGCAACAACCTTAACAACAATAATAAACAATTGAATAGCGTTACTAGAAACTTTGTTTACGCCGCTCTAAATCGATTTCACATTAAGTTATTGGTAAATATCAATTGATTTCCAAAGTTTCGGCCGAGGGAAAAAAACGCTTTGGAAAAACTAATTCGAGTCTATAAAAGTAAAAGGAGTTTGAAGATGGGCGGTAATTGAAATGATTCCGCAGAATCACATGGAGGGGCGATCGATTGAAATGGGATGCCTCCAAAAGAAGGAAGGGGTGGGTTAAAGAGATGAAGAAATCAGGGTTTCCAATAGCAACGGAAGATCGGATGAGGATGCTGATGTGGGGTAGTCACTTCCCCTTCACCGAAGAAAGTTTTTTTAACTTTCGACGGGCATTATCGATAAGCGAATAGAATTGGAAAAAAAAGCTTACGGACCGGACACTGGAGGTAGCATAAAAAATAATAATTTTGGGATGGAATCTAGCAAAAAATACGATGAAAATGTAAAATATAGTACGAATTTCTAATCTATAAACATTTATGTAAAAAATAAGTTCTTTTGTAATAGCTGAATAGAATTAATTGATGTTGTGTCCGAACTAACTTTACAATACAATTTTCGTATGGTAATTCAGTTAATTTTATTGAGCATTATTACTCATCGAGTGTATTGTTACATCGTATTAAATTGTCAACTATTGGTTAGATTGTGCGAGCATAAACTCCAATTAAACTTCGTCCACCTGCACAATAATGTAATCAATAATCACAGGAAATGTTCAACCAACTATTGTTAGACGCAATTAATCTAATAAATAAATCATATCAATAATCAATACAATAATACTCAAATAAATGCTCAAATTACATTGTCGTTACAAATGTAGTGTTTCATTTCTACCAAGAACAAGAGTTCAAAAAAATCATAAAGAAACCTGGATCATGGGAACTATGGCAGCAACATAACATAAAATTGAAGAATGAAGTTAAAAATGTACATTTGTGAAAATAAACACGAACAATAGTTGAAAGAAAAACATAAAGAAAACTATCCATAAGGAAGCTACAGTAACAATATTAAATCTAAATAAAGAGCAGAGATTTTGAGAAGATTAATTGCAAGCCAAAAAGAAGTCCTTGATACGGAAACTCAATTAGGTTTAAGTGAAACAGCCGGATTGGGGAGGGGACAATATGGCGTGTGGGGTGCAGCCCCCACTCAGCTGACTAAAATCACCCAAGATAGAAATCTTTGGGGCGAAACCAGATTCAGTGGGTCAACATTTTAAAAGGAGGTCTTGGAGAGAGTAATAGACCATCTTGCAAACATCTGAGGACATAAAAGAGCAAATGAAAGGGTCAATAAAACCATGATCGGCCGTTGGATCTCAACTGGGAGCCTGTGAGATGACAATGTCATACTTGAATCGCTTTGGGTCGTCATTGTTAAAGAGAGACGATTCAACCGAACGGCAATTGTTGGTTTGACACGAATTAATTTATATCAAACGAAATAATAACTTGAAATTTTTTTCAAATAAATGAAAAATATTCAGGACTTCATTGAAAATATTGTACTCTAAAAATGCGATTATTTTATTATTATTAATTATAAGTGAAAATGATTTTCATTAGAGTTAGGGTTAACTTTAATAGTAATACTGGACTGAGGGAAGATAATTCTTTGCTAAGTAAGCCATCAGACCTAAGAAAGGCATAAGTGTAAGATCTAATTACGTATATAAAGACCTCATTATTAAGAATTTAAATTTTTAGCGATATTTTCTTCTAATTAGAAGCATTTCAGTATTGTTACAAGTGATTATGTACGATTTCATTCCATAAATTGATTTATAACGTAAATAAATCGATAATATATAGATATTACAAATGTATGTATGCATGTATTTGCTCATCGTTATGTATTTTCGACTTATATAGAAAAATATATACCATAGATAATATAGATTTACTTATTTTTATAAGTATTTATGAAGTATTTTTATTTTTATAAGTCGACGATAAATAATCGACCGTAATCGATATAATCGGCGACAATCGATATAATCGACTCATGTATATCTTGGATACTATATGTATATTACATAGATACGATATATACGTTACTAAGCACGAGGTCGTTCCCTAGCAATTCCACACGCATTGTTTACGAGCACCATAAAAATACGCGATATTCGACGCCATGATAGAAATAGGGCAGAACAGAAGAAAAAGGATTTTCCTTTGGAGTCATGAGTCGGAATAAATTAGTTGGACGGAGACTTTTGAAATAGCCGCTGAGGGAAATATACTCGACCCATATTAACGAGAGCTGCATTCAGCGGAAAAAGTAGGAGATTTTCTTCATCTTTACCACCTGACGTATTTATACGAAGACGTATGGGGAATTATTCGATAGATGCCTTATCAGCATCAACACGAAAAATATTGCGGCAGAACGTAATTTGCGATATGCTTCGTAATCAAAACGAGAAAAAAAGTACTTATATATACGTTTACGAATACATAAATAACAAGAAAATTTTACAACCGTAAAGTTAAAGGCAGAAAAACTTACATCAGCTGGAGAAATAAGACTTCGAATCAAAGGATATAATACAGAGTATAACAATCATCTATTTTTGTAGCTATCTACAAACAAATGCGATACATTATGGGTATAATTCCCCTTGGAACATTTCAAGCCCAACTACAATGATTAAGATAATGAAGAATCAAGAGAAAAATGTCTCCCAGGAGTAATGGGAAAGAATGAATTCCACAAACGTTTCCAAGGGAATTATGGAATTTCTAAGAATTCGAATCACTGCAAATATGTATGAAGGAATGCTATATATCCTTCCGTTCATAAATTCTATGATTTACGACAATCATATCGCGATGTAAAGTTGTGGTCCCAGTACACCGACAGTCGGTCGTTTAGACTTCTCCTTTTGATACGTAATTCTCTTTAACCGAGCCCAAATGTTGAGAATATGAAATATAAACTATGGATGAAAAGTTTAAACAAGTGAAAAGTATCGATATAACTGGAATTCGAACCCAAGTCCTTATGACTCCGGACTGGTGTACCAATGTGGAGGGACTTGAGTTCGAGTCCTTAGACCTATATTGTAATAACCTTTGTATTAAAGCCTTTGTATTGTAAAAAACACGAATTCATTGTGTAACATTATTTCATCTATTTATTAACATTATTATTGATGAAACATTCATGAAAGTACGATACGATTTCGCTCATATTTCTGAGGCAAGTATTATTTTTGGTAAACAAGTACTTGTAAAATGTTTATCGATTCCTTCTTGTTTTAATTATCTGTCGTTTATTTTGTATAAACATCTCATACGGTTAAACTTTCCTCTGGTGATTAAAAATGAAAATTTCAAAAATTCCGTAAAAACCCACCCAAAAATTAAAAAATAAAGTAATACCGCGAGGATCCGGTGTATACACCCCCTGCAACACGCCGAAACCTGACTTGGACGGTATGGATGCAGATGTAGATGACTTACTGGCGAAAATAAACCTGGAAGTTTCAAAAACCCTTACGTGTACGTAATTGGAAACCCAAAACTGGATACGGGAGATTAGTGGATTAAAAGCGAGAATTAAATTAATGAGCTTAATCCCTCTACACCCATATATTTACAATCCCCTTCATCAAAATTACGCGTCGAGCCAGAGGGACTAGGTTTTCATTAAGTCATGCCAACGTCCCTAATTACTGCCCAAGAACAGATGTTCCCGGAATACCCTGTGGTGGATTAGCGGGTCTCTTGGACCTGAGGCCCGCAAATTCCATAGGGTCCGCATGCTACACAAAAGGTGGGCCTAGAAAAATGCTAAATAACTGCAGCCGGTACGTATTGATCGCCCAACATTTCCGTCAATAGACACAGAAATGATAAATAACTTGATTCGAGTCATGTACGCTCCCGTGGCCGGTTGCCAGGATACGGGCTCTAATTCCTTGAGGGTTTGACTAGCAAGACCATCTCTCGAGCAAGTTAAATAGCCTCTGAAGAAGGAATAGGTGGCTTTCCGATAAATGAGCCGTATTTGATGAAACTTGAGAGAGCCCGACGAAATTTTTTTATTCGAACCCGTGCCTTTGTAGGTTTATTTGGACGCGTTCCAAAGTTTCAGGAAATAAAAAAGTACGAATGGTACGAAATTTTCCCACGCCCTGTCTAATGATCGATAAAAGTATAAAAGCACAGATAATAGAGCATTAATACACTGCGTCCTATTTTTTTATTTTGATGGATCACTGGGAATAAAATGCTTCTCGGTTATTTTACTAAATAAAAAATTTTGATTTTAAACTTTGAGATTCTTTTATAAATTTATTCTTATTATAATTCGTTTATTATTTATTTTATTTATAAATCTAATAATTATCTTAAAAAAATGAATTGCGTATTCTATTTCAAGATTTAATGATTCGCATAAAGCATTTATTACGGAGATTTCAATGAATTTTGAAACATTTATTATTAATATTTATGCTCTTATGGTTTGATAATTTAACCTATTCCCTTCTACTTTCTCAACTTATTCCCACTTCTATAATAAATATATATAGACAGATATTTTCATTATTTCTATAGGGTAAGATCCAACAAGATTCATACTTGGTATATATGTTCCAACTACTACATATATATATATATACAAATACTATTCTAACTTCCTACAACTACGAAAGACACAAGTTCCTCCCAAGACATCGTTCTAGATGTTAGAAAAGAGAATTGGTAGAGGCGTGGACATCCTTCAAAAAGGACACGCCTACGCTTTTTAGAATGAATGTCTATAAATTCAAAGCATCTATTATCTATTCAGTAGAAAATTGGGCTAATGGCTATTATGAGACAGAAATTTAGACTAACAGGTGCTAGTTCTAGAAGCTACGATAAGATACCTCCAAGGATAATATACTTATGGGTAAATGTAGCATTGATTTTATTTCGTAAATTCCTTTCATTTAAAACTGAGAAAATAAAAGTGTTTTTGGAAAATAGAGTATATTTTAAGAAAGAGCTTATCTTGCTTGCATTTTATAACAAAATTCAGATTTTTAAATTTTATATGAACAGTGAACAATGAATATTCAACAGCCAATACCAACCAAAAATTCTCAACAAGAATTCAACCTGAATTAAACACGAATTTATATACATTCGTTTTGAAAATATATTTACACATTTTAAAATAAATCTACATTTTTTATCTCTCTATTATTCATAGAAGAATTCTCTTTTCGTCTGAAATTTCAATCTTCCACTACCTAAACAATTTCTCTTTCATTTACATGCTTACATAATGCTCTGCATGATCTAAGGGACTAATATAACTTCTATGAAATGAATATAGTTTTAAGCCTAATAAGGATACGCAAAATCTTGAATGAATAAATGAACGTCTTATTAGAGCAATTTTCATCCATAGCAACACCGCGAATTCCGAAAGTTTCGTCCAAATAACCATGAAAGACCAGCGAAAAAAGAATTTTCAAGGATCAGATTAAAAAAACCTTTCCGGAAAAAATTCCATTAAAGAATTTCAATCGTCTGAAAAGATTTCTGATAGAATTTAAAAAAAGAGCGAAGGTCACGCTAATGAATACGCATAACAATCCTTCCCGAATATTGTTGACGGCAATTCAATTAAAAAGAGTTGAATGAATAAGGTATTGTTAAAAACAGCGCTGTATTTCCACTTCTATTTAATCAAGACTAATTGAATTTATGAGTCCTTGGGGGACTGTTACGAATCCAAATATATCTAAAGCGTAAAATGAATGAATACGTTTCGTATAATTTTTATTCCCTTAAATTCGGTACTCGGTTCTGAAAAATTCGAGAAATGTCTACGTGACCTTGGAACTCCGCTGAAGGTCAAATTGAATTAATTCGTAAGTGCTAATTGGGAGCGCGACTTTCGCCAAAGGAACCGCAAATTATGAATTCTTAAACAGTAGAATAGGAAATATGTCATGCTTCGTTTGTTTTTAAGAACAAAATGCGTAGAATTCGATCTCAAACGAGGGATAGATGGCGTATGGGTCTTTTTCACGGGAAATATATCGCACACCTGTATTCGTAATCTTACTACCTAAATTATTATACATTAATGATACTTTTCAAGGTAAGAATACACAAAAAAACCTGTAAAAGCCTATAAACTATAAAATAAATTACATAAATTACAAAATACAAAAACCATAATGTATGTGACTCTTCTTTAAAACTGTGTTTAGCATTAACATATATATGTGCTGATATATTTACGTAATTATAATTTAGCTGACATTTTAATGCCATACAACAATAAAAATTTATATCGACAATGAAAACGGATCAGGATATAGTTTAGAATAACCTTGATCCCTTAACTAAGTTCACTTAAAGTTAATGAGAAATTAAAAATTAATTAACAGACCGTAATTCAGTGCCGGAATGCGTCCAACACAGTCATTGACTTAAAACCTTTACGATACTTAATTATTTAAGTAGAGGAGAGATAAAAATGCGACATTGAGGTAGGTAAATTAATTATCCTCTTAAGCAAGAGCTATGAATTGTTAAACCGCGCTTTGAGTAATTGAAAAATAGCGCGTGTATTAAGTTATATCGTTTAGATATACCGTATACTGTTATGCGAGTCTAAAAAATTCTGATAAAATAAAATCGTCTGCTGCCAAACGTTTCCTTGGAAACATGGGGTATTATGGGCTGTTCTAAAGAATCAGACTTCATCAAAACAAGGGTAAAAATTTAATTAAATTTTTGGACATAATTATCATTAAATCATAACTTTTAAATTACTTGTTAAAGATAAATGATAAAATAAAACCTGATATTGGGTTAACAGACTATGTAAGTCGAAATTAAACGAACATTTACAATAGAATTTTTCACCAACTTGAAAAGTAAAACTTTATAAGATATTTATCACTTACTCAAGCAAAAGAATTCCAATCACAATAAAAACTAATAAAGTTTTAAGGCGAACTAATTCAATTCATTGCGGAACCTCGCATATTACTTTTCACCCTCCGCATTCCCTCAGATGCTCGTGGAATTTGTACGTTAAATTCTCGACATTACAACGAAATTCCCGCAAAAACCGATTAAATTAAAAGACGAATGAGAAAGAATGCAAAACAAAGACGAATCGGAATTTCCGTTGGATGAAAAGATGTTACCTTTCCTGATTGTCTCAAAAACTCTTTAAGCTATTGGAATACCTCAGAAATGCCTTAGCGGTTAGAGATTATGCAAAATATAGGTTACAACGAGAGCAATTTCAAAATTGAAGTCTATAAAACTGTACACTCATTTATCCTCGATTATTAACTGAGCAAAAAACTGGTTTTTAGTGGTAGAAGGATGACTTTTACCGTAAGGTATATCAGGGTACTTAAGGATTTGTTCTAAAAAAAGCGAGGTAAGGGTACGTTAAATATTTTTTTAATAAGCTTGTGTTTTTATTTAGACGTCAGACAAGAAACCTTCATTTTTACCCTTAAAATACTTAAAATATGAAAAAACTGCGTTTTAGAGTAATTTGGCGTAACTGCTTAAGATGTCAGAAAAACATTAGTAAAATTTATCAAAAAATAATTTTGAAAGGTAATATGTGGGCTACTAGCTATAGATTATTATATATTGAACAATTTAACCACTTTGAAAAGACAGAGTACGTATTAAAAATATACAATGTACAAATTCCTTAAACGTAAAATATATTTTCATGCTGGCTTGATAATCATTCTCATACATTGTTGCTAAGTGATTGTTCCTCAGAATATATTCTTAATAAAATAATTTAAGTCATTAAAAAATTATACTAGATATTATGAGCATTGACCTTCAAATTACGAGTAAAAAATCCAAGCATTAAAATATTCCTTAATTATCCTCATTGACAATGAGAGATAATGACGAACTGTATCAGCCATGCATTGATTAGCTTTTAAATACCATCTGATTATATCGTAACAATGGAGAGCAATTATCGAAGCAACGAATTGCCTCGTTTCCGGGGTAGAATTTTGTTCGGATACTCATCGACCCAGAGAATAACCTTCGAATTATCACCTTTGAAAATCTATAGCCTTCTAAGGAAGTTACAATGAGTAACGAATTTCAGCAAGGACGAACCCATACATTAATACGAGAGAAATTGACTTTTTCAATGTCGTGGAAATTTCCCTGGAAGGAATAATATGATATGTGGGTCAGTGACATGTTCCCATCCGTAACTTCTACCTACGTATGGTTGCAGTTTTCGCAATACCAAATGCCACTAAGGTAAGAGATAGGAGAATACAGAAACGAGCATAAAATTATAAAAATGTGGATAGTAAATCTTCTTAAGCATCATGTAGCACCAATATTTACAGTTGCAGTTGTTTACCATAATATCTAGAGTTGTTTCACAGAAAAAGTCATTTAGTTAATACTGGAATATTCGGGTGGTTACGAGAGAATATTTTTTCAGAACTCAGAATAAATGTCTTTATTTCTATTCGAACATACTTACTGTGTATGGGCCTAGTTCATTGCAAAGGCTCTATATACGACAACTACATTTATTTATTTACCACAGCCCCAAATCATCCATTTTTTGAACAATAATTGTGTTGCACTAAAATCAACAATGGTGTTACACTAACAATCCATACCTACAATGTGCTGCACTCAAATCAACAATGGTGTTACACTAACAATCCATACTCTCAGAGCATGGATTGTTAGTGCAACTCCATTGTTGTAAAGAGAGGAAAAATTTCCTCTTCAACCGGGATTCGAACCCAAGACCTTTAGCATTTAAAAGTTGAAAGTTGATATAAAATCAAAATAAATCGATAAAACAAACAAGAATAGTTTAAAGATAGGTATAAAGTTTTCAATTAATCCTAATCACACACGAAATAATTTAAATTTAATGTTTATATCTTCAATTAAACATCTGCAAGAGCACAAAATTCGGGACGATATTCTTAAGCACAAAGTAGTCGCTGAAATAGGGGACGCATCATATTCCGTCCCCGGGGAACGACGGCTCCCATCCCCGAACCCCAAAATACTAAGAAAGAGCAATAGCAACCTGTAGATTGGGGGGGGGAATTCATCTAGGTTGCTTACAATTGCTCAGTTGGGCGTAGGAAAGGTATTCCTGGAGGGGCTTACCGGAGAGAGAGGATAAACTGCTGTGGTTTTTATGAACACCCTCCAGAACAAAGGAGTGCAGGTAAATTACCTGCAAATCTATTTCTTTGCTTTCAAACAAGCAGGAAGTTTACCGAAAACATAGAGGAAAAAGATGAAAACAAAACACTACTATACTACTATAATAAGGATACTATAGTGTTCAGAAGTTCAAAAGAGTACTTCATGATGAATCTACCCTTAAATGGAAAGGTAAATTTTTATTCAGTTCGTAGAAATTACGTGGGGAGAGATTTCGGTATTAACTGTGACGGACTTAATTGAGACACCTGTGTACCTGGGGAAATCAGATGAGACGACCAACATCCGATTTTTGTCGCGTGAAAACAAATGCTAAAGAGCAATGAGTAATCGGGAAAAGTGTGACGGTTTACCTCGCGAGAAACGTGGAACGACTCCCAAAGGTATTCAAAGAAAAATTGCAGGTGAATAATTCTAGTTTCCGTGGAAAATGGACGTGAAATATCTAGTAGTTAACGATAAGCCACGAAAACGAGGCTTGGGTAATTTAAAGGGAAAGATTGATCGAAACTACGTGAATCAGCCGCTTTTTATGTGAAATATAAGGGACGAGGTTTCATTGAAAGGTTGTTGAATAATTCAGGGTTTCCCGATACAAAAATGTGCTCACGATAATAATTTTAGAAATAAAATCAATAAAGGATACAATGTTGATGATTACATTAGAAGAACAATTACATTATATGTAAGAATAATAGGATCTCAAGGCTATAGCGGAAAAGAGGCAACAATGGAGAGGTACGGTTTCTAATAATGCAATCAATAATTCATCGATAATAAATCATAATACTGTTGAAAGAGAGAAAACAAATTAAATTAAAAATAATGAGTAATAACTACACATTATTTAATTAAAAGATATAAGACGAAGTTTTCCTTGTAAAGAAATGCTTGAAAATACACACAATTAAAATCTATTATAAGCTTTCGGAGAATATAAAACAGTGATTTTACATAATCAGCCTTTATGAGAAGGTAAGATACTAATTTCAAGTTTTATGAGAATTGATAATGAAGAAATAATAATAATTATTAAATATTCCTATGTACTAATGTAATAATGTATGAGTCTACAGTACTATTCGGATATTTACAGATACCCTGTTAAAAAATAACTGAAAATACTTGTTATGCAAGTTTCGATCGATTATGTACATGAAAAATATCAAGATGGACTTGAGTTGAAACAAAACCAGATCTAATTTTATGGCAACGAACTATGAAGATAATAACTCAATAAGACCGCAAATATTCTAAATCGTACTCAAAAACTTACTATCGCAGTTGTACTTATATTTTAAAAGTGAATATAGTGAAATTTTTATTGAATTCCTCTCCGTAAAATATCAAAAGCTCAAAGGACTACAGGTTGGGATTATTTTAGTATATTTCAATAAAAGATTATCACTGATATTATATGCGAAATTAAAATCGAGAACTAAAAGACCAGACCACAAATCTTGTGAAATATTGACTGAAAGGCCGTATAATGATAATTCAAGAAGAATCTAATCTTGATCAATAAATTTCCCATCTCGATATCGATTGAATAAACCTAAAAACGTCAAGATTAATTGCCAAACAAAACGATTTTTCATTTAAAAAGGATACCCCTTAACGTAAAAATTTGGTACTCCAACTCCAAAAAATATATGAGCCTTAATTTTTCACTCTTATTCCGATACGAAAAAAAAGAGGAAAGATCACCGTAATCAAAATCTTTAGAGAATCGCATTGAGGAAAATACACGCATAAAATCTCAGCTTAGAATCTTGATGCGTCATCCTTGATGCGCAAAATCCACATTCTGCGCTGCAATTCAAAAACTTAGAACCGAAAATTTAGCTTCGTCAGTACTTCGTGAACGCGCAATTTCCTTCCAAATTGAAAGTTGAAGGATGCTAGAGAAGTGGAGAATACTTTTTCTCGGACGAAAAACGAGGCAAAGGTCACCGGTAAATCTAAAGTAGGACTGTGCGGTTTCATACAAAGACATGCTCCAATGACTACGCCGACGTGACCAAAGATAGGCATCTCAACCTCTCGTGTACATCTCGTGAGAAAATATACTTCGGTCCAGTGAGTACGTAACTGAAGCTGAATTATGGTACTTCCATAATACATCTCATCTTGAGACCGAACAAACATACATTTCAAGAAATCATTGCTTGGAACTGTGCTATGATGAAATTATAAATGATCCACCATTATAACTCACGAAAAAAGTTGAGACAAATCTAACAATAATTGAAATTATTTCAGTATTAACGTAAAAAAATTTTGATAATATAAACTTTAAGTACTTTATATACTGTAATATTCAGTCACAAGATATATCCTATATATCTAATGTGGAAAATCGTACACACTTTTACCATAGTGATTCGAATCAATAAACACTTTAGTTATTTACTAATGAAACTTACTTAGTTACGTCCATTGCAGAACAAGAATGTGTTGCTATTCGTACAATTAATTTTCAACGTGAAGTACTAAACATTGTTTATTACTTTAAACATTAAACTGCTTTGCATCACAAAATTCTTCGATTGTAATGAGTTTAGCAAAAGAAAATAATCAAGCACGAGAGTAAAATCATTCAATATCTTATATGACTATTAATTAGTAAGCTAATTTTCGTCCATTATGCGTACATTAGAAATATTTTGAAAGCTATAAAGTTTTGGTTGACTTTGAACTTGTCTTTCAAATAAAAGACTAAACCTTACTCGAATGAAACCCTTCAGTAATTCAAACATTACGTAAGAGTGCATGCACCGCTCCTAGTAAATAGATCTTATATAATTAACGATAAGAAGCAATATAAGTACTTTTATTACATAACTGGAAAAATGAATAAAGCGAAGAACAGTAAATGAAATGGGTACATGAGTAGATGTTTATAAAACACATTTGCACCTACAAGATGCAGAATTATCCTCTTTGGTAGGATATGAAAAAAGAACTCTAATTAGCATGCAATATATTCCAAGGTCTTTTTACGTGCTAAAACAGGTTAAAATCTCATTGCTTCATTGGCAATTATCGTTAGCGCTTGCATCCAGCAATTTAAGAAAGGTAAGGATAAATTTCTTCCTATTAGCCCAATGGTGAGAATTGGATTTAACTACTGCACTTACAGCAACTGTGAATACGTTATATTGCGCGTATAGTTTCAAAGAAGTTGCATAAACATTGAATGGCATAACATTCGTTTTCTATATAATAGAAAATAGATACGTAATAAATGAATAGTAAGGTTTTCTTAATTGCCTGCGTTTTCAATAAATCATGCATTACGTAATCTATGATTTTTCTGGATTAAGGAAAGGCAAAAACAACTTTACAAAATGAATTTGTGCTCACTGAATTCAAACGGTAAATTTGAAGCCTAAAAATAGCAAAATGACTGGGACTCGAACCCAGGTCCCCTACTAATTTTTTCTATAAACCTGAATCTTTGAAGTTCTCAATGATCATTTATTAATAAAACTATACTATAAATCTCCCTTTCTGAATACTTCAACACCATTATACGAGAGCACGACATTGACTCACTCATCATACGTACGCGAAGAGAGGGAAAGCTGTCTCTCTTGACGACGATTGTTAAGGCTGTAGATTACTCCGCAGCACAAAACAGGCAATAAATTCTGGGATAGTCATACTCGGACAAAGAAATCCTTCAGCACTGGAAGAAGGGATACATTTATTCGCTACTTCGGTGGCAAACATGTGCCTCTCTCCAACGAGATAAGACTTCTTGGCAAGTCTTTCTCGAGGGAGGTACACAAAAGTGTTCCGAGAGGGAAGTGGGACTGGAGCGTAGTTATGGGTTACCGAGGACTCGTGTGGATCGAAATCAACCCTCATCTCTCAGAGGAAAGGCTTCCGCAGACATGACACAATGAGTTTCGAAACGTGAAGATCTTGGGAAGGCCTCGAAGGTGCTAAAGGTCTTCATGAGAGCGTTGCAATGTGGGTATTTTTAAACCGCGACTTTTTAAAGCAAAATTTCTAGATAGAACAAAAGAGACCAGCATGTGGATTAGGAATCCTTATGGCCATTAAACTGAGACCTCTAAACCTAAGAGGGTAAACAGTCTGATGTGTCAATAATAAGCATTGCACATTCTAATTACTTCTAATTACATCTAATTTCACTTTACGCGGGTTTTCCTTATTTGAGAAGTGATGACCATTCCTCTATGACCCTAAAAACCATTTACTGATAGTTAATACAAATATCAAATGATGCTCACTGAAAAAAAAACTAATTACAACTTAACAGTATACTAACAAACAGAAAATGCTAAATTATACAATTCACTAGTTATTCCGCTGGTAAAATTCAAGCAGTTACGTTTTCTTTTTACGTATTCTTAATCCCTAATAGGTATTTAAACATCCCTTGTTGAATATAATTAATTTGTATCGTAAATATCAATTTTTTGTATACATCGATGGATCGATATATCGTATCCATCGAAGGTATGGTCGAAAAGTATCGTAATCGACGTATTAAAAAATTAATATGTAATGATATTTATAAAATACGTTTTTTTTTAATTCGTTTTCATACATGATTATTTAAGCGTGAATTTAAAGTAAAAATGAACTCGATGTACAATTTATACATTTCTCATCAAAATAAGCTTCAGTTCCTCCAACCGACGGAATCCATTTTTTATACATTCCCGATCTATATTGCAACTATCTGCAAGAGCGACCTTCGACATTTCCACAAGTGTCTGTCCACCTAATGTGAATCACTCTAGAGGACGTCCTACTCAGTTCCAGAGGCCGGCTTGCACTGGGGCAGTAAACGCCTACGATCTCTAAAGATTTAACACGTGGATCTTTGGAGAATGAATCACGACAACCCACGCGTATTCAGAGCTACCGAACGCGGTCTCCCATCTTCCACAAGACAACGGATGTCTACCACATCTTCGGAAGTAATAATGTGACATAATAGCAGTGGAAGTTTGGAGACTAACCTAAATTTAAGAAACAAGAAAAATACGTAAACTGAAATATGTTTCCGAGATATTCTTTTTCATGATCGAATTTTCCATTTCATAAAATATTAACGAAAAAAGAGTTTAAGGATATTTTGAAATAATATGAATATAAAGCCTATACATAATTATATACCGACCACGGTGGCGAAGTGGATATTATACTAACTTTACAACCGTATGGTCCCAGGTTCGAATCCTGGCCGATGGAAATTTTCTATGTTTGTCTCTATATTAATTCATATAAGTTTGGTTAGATACACTTGCTTGAGATAAATGAATATTACTATTTTCTTATAATTCCTAATTAAAATAAAACTATACTTCACATCAACATTTCATTTATAAAATCTATATTTTCGAGTTTCTATGATCCAGTATTCCTAACCGATATATTTTATTGAGATCGAACACAAGCATCAAAACAAAATGCTTAGCAAATGATACAAATATTCTACGTAAATATATACCTTTCATTATATCCATTACACTAATAAATTGACAGAAAACAAAGGTATAATTTTATACGTTCTCGTTAGAAAAATCAAACAACTAAATTACCAATCAGTGTGCCGAGTCAATGCACAACAATATCAAAATTTCTTCAAGTATAGTTGTAGCTGATTGTACAATACCAAATGACTTAGACAACCTTAAAAAAAACCTTGATAATCACAGCGAGTAACACGTGTAGCAGATGGTCATTAAGGATCCTGAGCCTTTGGGGTCCGCGTAAATGCATTTATCTTTTTAAATTTATCTCGATGATTAATGACGGCCGAGGTCTGACCAAAAGGGGTTGCAACTCCGCGATTTATATCCAATGAAATGACCCTCGAGGTACTTTCAAAAGTTCGCGTTTTCGCCACACCTTTTGCAGGTCGTGTTTCGCAGAAAAGAAAAGTCGCAATTCGCAATTCACCTGTGATTACTAAAGAGGGCATTGAATGCACGATCAATGAAAAAACTCATCCTTGCTCTTTCGTGTATTCGAAAACGAATCTTAGACGCAGAAGAACTAGAAAATGAAGCTGAAGTGCCTATTTGAACCCAATAGCTATCTGTCAGCTTCATCGGAAAAAAATGAAATACGTATACTTTTATGATTGCAATAGATTATCGACACAAAGACAGGAGATCAGACTGATTGAATGGAAGCGAATGATGCAACCTTTATCGCACCAGAGAACTGTACCGATTTGTCGATAAACAGAAAGAATAAAAAATCTTTTCAGAACGAGCTTCATCGGCAGATTTGCAGACTAATTGCTTAAGTAGAAATATTTTTCTTTTCGGAAAATGAAAAGGGTAAAATATGAGTTCAAATACAAGTCATGTCGCTATTTCACACTTCTGTTTAACCTTCGTTTTTAAATCCTACGAACTTATCGAGCAAAATTGATGCATCTTTTTTAATTCTATGATTTATAGAGTTGCGATTTAAATATTAAGAAGATACTTCAGCAATACCTTTAATCGATCTATTTCACTTCAAACCATAAAACTCAAGACACAATGCGTAATATAATTATCATCACTGAACATAAGTTTCGTTCGTTAACAACCCACTTCGAAAAAATACCGACACCATACTTTCTTATATCTAATTAAATTGTTATAAAATTGCTATATATTCTATTGCTAATAAAATTGGAATAGGATTGATCAAGTGGAATAATATGTACAATAATTTGATACTTTTATCAATATATATTTTTATGAATTATATGTAGACTATATGGCAAACAAACACGTCATGAAGAATTCAAAATTTTCATTAAAACTACACGAATATATAAATAATACTCAGAAAATACTTAAATTTAAAACAAAACAATACACCAATAAATAAATTCATATATATATAATGCGTATCCATCCCTTCATTAAAAGCCAAACGACATTGTTGTTAGACCTAATTAGACACGTATTTATCGATTATTTGGAAGTTACGGATTCCGACACTCAATTGTCATCGTTTGACGACATCCTCGACTCTGATTAAGGATGAGACACTTTTCCAACATTTCCGTTTCCAAAATCGTCCGCCATTTAGGGGAACTTGTAGACTTAAAAATTAATCACCTTCATTAAGTGAACCCTTGTTACTTGGAAGAGCTGCAGCGGAAATATAGAAAGAAAGAAACGTGCGAATATAAAAGGGCACAATTAGTGAAATGCCTCCGCAGCGAAAAGTCGAGCTTTTTGGGAAGACAAAAGGATATTCGCGGTGTATCGCTCGAAACTCGTTACACCCACCACTTCCACATTCCCAGTTGGGCCGAAAAATAAAAGAAGACTTCGTTCAAACGAGAGCTGAGTTTTCATTTTAATAATGAATAATATATTAATGAATTCTGGAGGGAGATGAGTTTACCACCGACGATTTGAATATATTCCTCATTTCAAACGATATTAAAAATTTTGTGACGTGAATAAACATAATCGGAAAGTTAATTAAATTTGAAATTTCGGGCTTAATTACCGATTCGTATATATCCGATGATATTTGAGATATTAAGGTTCACGAACGAGAAAATATTAACTCTAAAACAATTGCTACAGTATAGCATATATTCTAGGAAAGTATAGGATCTGGGTTCGAGTCCCAGTAACTCACTATTTTTCCCTTCTTTTTAACCCTATTATAACATGTTTCTAAACACAAAAGCAATTCAATTCTAATAATTCGTCATATGGTCAATATTTTTACGCGAATATCATTTCGTACACGTGCGGTACATGGCCAACACTTTCACCTTTTTTCTTTAACAAGTTCATTTCACTCTTTCGGCAAGCGGTAAGTTATGCTCTATGTCGTAATGGTAGGCTACCGAGACTGAAAAAAGTGTGCCCCAGTTCTCAGCCAAAAGATAAATGTCTGAGTAGCGTATCAGTCCTACAAAAGCATGAAGCATTCAAGTGAGCGGTCAGGGTAGCTTAGGGTGACCTTACCGGATGAAACCCATTCACAAACGCACTGCCATAGAAGAAGACCTAAGACGGAGTACTAAGGAGAGAAACTTCACTGAAAGCAAAAGCTATTCGATGCTAGGGTTTTTCGTTGTTGACATCTAAAGAGATAAACAAACCTTGGTAACCATTCTTAATTCTAGACAGTGAAAAAATGAACTATATCTATTTACTATATAATTAAAATAGTAATAAACTATAATATTAACTAGAACTAGAATACTAATATACTATAATACTACAGTATGATATACTATCCTATAGTAAAATACTACAGTAAATTATAGTATGAATTAAATTTATTTTAGTCTGCAGCTCGTAAATAATTTTACCGTTATGCAATTGTTCTTTACGTCTGAATGGGTTTATTCCACAAAATTAGCAACCGAACAGTGTGGATAACCCAGAGAAACAGTCTAATAATTATAAAGATTATGCGAAGATAAATCAACTTAAAACGATCAATTCGTGTGGCTAGAATATAAGTATGAACATAAATGAAAAATTAGAACATTACTGGGACTTGAACCCAGATCCCCCAACTTCCGTAGCGGTCAAGTAAGCCCTACAAGTTAGGTAGCTGGGTTCGAGTCCCAGTCATACTTTTATTACCCTCCTCTTTTCATCTATGAGTCTAAATGAAACCAAATAAAGTCATACTGCGATTATAATCACATCAAAAGCTCATAAGCTATGCCCGGATCGCGTGATTTAACACCTGAAACTATTACACTGTAGTACGGAAACTGCCTCTAAATTGTATGCAAATGCTTTACCGTGGGCGATGCCGTAATAGAAAGGTGCAGCGGGGATAGCGTGCCGCCCCGCCCACGCTCTCCCTAACAACACATGTTAAACAGCTGGATCAGAACGCGTCATACAACCTCGTTTCTAACGAAGCCACATAGAAGCGGAAATTAAAAGTTTTCTAAAAGGTTTCCGAGCGATCTCACACGTTTCGTAACTCGTGACGAGATTAAATCGGCCTTTCTTTTGAAGATTAAACAATTGAAACTAACAACAGCAAACAAATACAATCTCTTGTAAACATTGAGTATATCGTTTCAATATGTATAATTACGAATGGCAGTTGCTCTTGAACACAGCGAGCACTCATTTCAGTTTATTACGTATTCCATTCATCGAATCTTAGAATAAATCAAAGTCCAATTATATTTCTATAATATAATAGCCTGACATGTCTGGCATGAAATGATTGTGTATATATAATTTACCTTTCCTTAATCATATAATAGATCAAAAATGGTTAAGGCTAAAGTTTTATTTGTTTAGGAGGGTAATAATAATTAAATGTGCAGTAAAAGAAGCAAAAATATGAATATAGTAATCAGTTTGAAGCATGAATATCGTCACTTTCATATTTAAACTTCCCCCTTAGTTCTATCAGAATTAATACGTAATCATCCAACCATTTAATCTGGTACGTCAGACAATACCTTAATTCTTAACTTATTTCAGAAGATCATACTTTCACAACTGATATTTATATACGTCAAGATAATAAAAGCCAATGAGAATGGTACATAAAACTGCTCGCTCCTCGCAATAATCAATTCACTAACAAAGAGCACAATAGGGTATAAAAGTTACAATAATTCTGTGTAAAAATGTTCAATTGTTGAAATAAAGAAAACGTATGAAACTTCGTTGCTTCATAAAACATATTTTACTTCAACTAGCTCCTATTAGCGAAATGAAAGAACAGAAATGTAACAATTCAGCTAAAGCGTTACTTGGACTACGAGATAGATGAATCCACGACAATGCAATCAGAAACACTCATCTTCAGCTCGGTAATGTATCTCTTGACAGACCTAGACAGAACTTTCGCAACCCTACGGCAGCAGTTCGGGCTCAATGAATCGGTGTGGCTGAGAGGTTATTAAGCCTTCGCATATTCCAAACGAACTTGACCTGGTGAAGAGAATGGTGAAAGGGAGACCCACTGCCAAACGCGTTCCTTCGACTTTTATGGAACGGTGCGCTCTTGGACTTGTATGGAAAGCGATTGCTGAAACCTAATCGATGATTTTTGCGATCAAATGGCGTTGGAGATGCGAAAGGCTGTTTTCATCGAGTACGATCCGTAACCAAAAAAGGATTTCGTGAGATATGTGTGATTAAAGCAGACGCCGTTACGCGGAGATTTCAAACGATGGTTCAGCTTCACGATAAATGACGTGGGTCGTCAAGACTTGGAGAGAAAAACATCGTTTCCACGGTGATATTAGCATAAGAAAAGAACTCCTGAATAACTTGTGGATTTCGACACTGGAGTCGTATAGAAAATGACATCTTCCGACAACTAAACATGTTGGCATACGATCGAAAAATTAAACTGTTTAGAAATTACAAACAAATTCTGACTAACGATTAACAGTGATTGATAGAATTAACAGTAAATTCATGTATAATATTAACTCCCGATCAGTTCCAAAAAAGTTACTGAGAAATTCTAGTTAACGATGAAACAATTCATTTCACATAAATTAGAATTGCTAGGCAAAGGTCCTGGGTTCGAACCTCGGCTGAGAAAAAAAATTTCCTCTCGGATTTCGACATTACTGTACGTCATTTGTTCATTTGAGTACTTCACTGTAATTTCTCAGTAAAGTGATTGTTCTTAAAGACTACGTTAAATAGATTAAAAGTTGAGAAAACGATATGAAAACTGTTTAGGACAATAGAAAACTTTTAAAATTATATTGACAATGGTTTTTATACACAAATTTATAACTCCACTTTCCTTCTTGCCATAATTTCAATTTTTATCTATTTCCCCTTAAATATTCTTCTCAAATATAGTTTTCAATTCAGTGAAGTGTCTTTTTAATTTTATAAAGTAGAATGTACAGGAATAAAGAGAAGGTATTTTACTTCGTGAACTTGTACAAGAAATTCCAATTTGGGATGAAACTTTTTAGTTACATTGAGCTCAAAAAGTCCAGAGAAAATAAAACGTAGTTTTTTCAAAATCTTGTCGAGATTTGGCAACGTCGTATGAAAGATTTTATTGGCAGTAAGGAAGAGTCTACTGAGTTGAGAGAGGGAAGGAGGTGAAAGTTCCCGAACTCTATTTTGCTAAAACAATATAATCGAATCTTATGTGAAGATATCATTGGCTATGTAACTGATAAAAAATGCAGACTGTTTGGGAGCAAACATGCTGTTATTTTACTCAACCGCAACATAACGTACGAAGTGCGATGAATGTTTACGATAAATTCGAAGGTAGTATTTCGATAAACGAAACCGAAACGAAATTATATTTTCGTTTACTATTTTTGGGTATGGAGTCACCGGATCTTTTCCGATTTCTGTTCTATGAAACACAAGTTTGAAGTAAGACTGAACTGAGATACTGAGAGTAGGATATTTCTTTACAAGAACACGAGAAATTCATACTATTTATGCCAACAAATTTTATCTGAGGAATAGTTGATTTTTTCTTAACCCCCTCTTATTTCATCACGGAAAATTCGTCTCGTAAAAGATCTCAAATCTATAATCTTTTGAAAATACTGTATTTATAAATAATCAATATATTTACTTAAAGAGAATTACAAAATTGAGATGTGATTTGGATTCGAACCCAGCCCCATTGTTTTATGACGCGAAAAGGTGTTGTAACGGTTATCATACCTTCCCGGAAAGTGAAGGACCTTTGTTCGAATCCAAGTCACGTCCCAATTTTACTGCTGTTGAACCAGGTGCTCCAATCGTTGGAGCCATAAGTGTTAACTCATCTTTACACAATCCTATACACTACATACTTTAGGGAATGCTACAAAATATAGATCGATCAGTGTCTACTAAACTAAACTAACAACTCCACTTTATTTACAAATAACACTTAGAAACGACATTTGCTTCAAAGGTTTCCAAACTGACCACTTTGTTATCCACCTACGGAAAATTTCACCGATATTTCCGCTATTCCGAAGGCCTGTCTATTGATCAACTCCTCAGTCAGCGTTTCGAAATGATATCCCCATAAATATCTCCCTTTTCAGAAGCTAAGAAAGAAATACGGGCCATTCCTCTCACTTCTGAGGAAACGATTCAACAACAACAGGCATAAAGTTTTTAGGGCGCACCTGACCTAAGTTACGTACGCAAATATAGAATGCATGTTTCTTCAAATAATATTCAAATTCCGTGGATAAGAAGAGTAATATTCAAACAACTAGAATAAACATGCTCTGTGCGTACTGTATACAGTATGTTTAGCGAATAAGTTTAAGTCTTCGACGTCAAGGACATGATAAAGCAATAGCGAACGAGCAGATAAACAAAATAGCTGTCAAGGAAATCTATCAAAACAAATAACAAGATAAGACTAAAATTACATACCAACGTCAACGCTTGTGAGGTATCGAGAATAAACATATGAATAACAAACTCAGTCTACGATTTTCAAGTAGTTAATTTACTGTACTATATCTAACATCTACATTAACAGTAGAAATGCACTCCCATAAGAATGCTTCACTTCGAAATGAAAGAACATCGTAATTTTAAAAATAGACCGTATAGACCCATTTCTTGACTGAACTGAATCCTATACATTTCACAGTCTTTCCTGATGTTAACTTAAAAAATATAACTTTAAATTTAAACTGAGATTTCTTATGAAACTTAAATGTTAACTCATTTTATTATTTGTTCGCAGTTTGACTAATTGATGTTTTTCAAGGATATATTCTTTAACTGTTTCAGTAGAAATTCTTATTTTATTATTCCTTACATTCCCACTTCTAAGGAAACCATTCTTATGAATATTAGAAACAATTCCTTCTGAAAATTTTCAGCGTATTTCAGAAATATATTAAATTGCGGTAATACGAGTAATCCTCACATATATTGTACATACATACCTCATACATATAACTAATTCTATATTTATCCAAACCATCAATTTATACATAAAAAATTACGATAAAAAACTCAATATAACCCCTTCCCTTAATTTCACGACAGTTTATGTAACTCTACACTAAAAAAAGTATTTTTGTTCGTTGGAAAAATACACACACCATACCAACGCTAAGAAAAAATCTCTGACAAAATATTGACGCCTGAGACAGCGTTGTGAAAACACCTTCAGGAAGTACCGAAGTAAAGAAGAAACCGGTAGGAAACAAAATATAACTAAATACCTCTTACATAGTGACTTAGAAACTTCTCTTCAAAAATTTCCTTTCCAACACAAGAATCCAAGGTCTGTCTGCAGTTAAACCACGAATTAAAAGTAAACCATAACTTAATTGGACCATTACGTATATTTAAGACAAATTAAAAAGACCCTACAGTTAGAACTAATTCTATAAAAGATTAAGTGAAGTACTTCTGTACTGTATACGTGAAATCTTCGCGAAAATAGGATCTTGAAATCCGTACAGAGGGAGCTCCGCAACTTATGCATTTAGGGCATGGAATACATAGCGAGTACTCTTGGAGATGAGTCGCCCATGGAGGAGGAAGAAGTTGGGGGTGAAAAGGGGGCAAGTGAAACTACCCAGGGGCAAATTAATTATTAACCGAGTCATTCATTCTACGGACACACGCCCTAAAGAGGAAAGACCTTCTGGAAGAGATGTATATCTACCATCACGAGTCCTCCACGCCCATCCATCACACCGTAAAGGTATGGTAGATTGCAAATAATTTACGGTAAAAGCCTAAAATATACCATAACAGATACAGCACCTGATACCTGATAAACGAATGCATAAAATTGTTCATCCATTTATAAAAAGTTATCCATAAAAGTATCAGCATTAAGCACAAAGTTATTTACCATTGACGATTAAAAATAATGATAGTCAAATATCAAAATATAATATTTTCTTCAGACAATACTATTAAACATACTTTCCATATAAATATCTCTTTAAAAGAGTGTATTTATCCCCAATAAAATTTTCCGGTATAATAATTTTGCACTTATACTTTACGTAACTGAAAACAATTTCACACAAGCCTCTCCATCTTTACATAGAATACATTTACTCGTTACTCAACGTTGTTGAGTATCTCTCACCTATTCTAGTATTGCGGAAGACAAATGAAATCGTACGATCGTTACCAAGGCGATCCTGTATCTGTTTATAATTCCAAATACTAGCGAACAAACTATCGACTGACGAAGCCCATTACGAAATCCGAATAGACTGAAACAGTAGCGATGCAATATTGACTTGAGAAGAGTGTGAGTGCCACCATGCGAAGCACGGACTGAATAGGCATAGGTCTACGAGATTCAAAGTAAACAGAAGACTAACTCAAACTAAAAGAACTGTTTATTTAGAATCAGTTAACTTATAAATCAATTTAACAATAACGAATTTGACAAGGGACGCAAACATCTCAGCTTAGAACTGTTTGTTTCTCAGCAGTATTGATAACACGACAATTAAACTCGAACTCCTCGGACTCGAACCCAGGTCTCCCAATACTATTTCGTTTTTTCATTGTGAAATCATCGTACTCCAACATAGTAACTTCTTGAGTTCTAAATTAAAATGTAGTGATCGAGAATTATAAGCGATATAATTTCAAAATGAACAATTGGAAATAATTTTTTATAACAATTTGATAAAGTCTTCTTGAGAATTAGATAATTCGTATTATATGAAATACATAAGATAGATGAATATATTTGATAAAAATATAAACTAAATAAAAATATAATCAAATAATATACGAACATAAAATAAGAATATGCAATTTTTTATCAAATAAGTATTTTTATCAGATATTCGTTTCCATAACATTCTGCCCTCCACTGAAACCAATCACCAAAACCAAAATGTCACGTGAATATATTTAAACGCAGATTTTTCTTTCGAAACGAGAGAGCACGCTTGGATTATACATACACTCCTGTATCTTCCCTCCGCCCTCGCGTATAACAATCGCTGTTATTACACGGCCCACATCCTTTCCATAAGAGGTGCTCGACACACCGTGAAGTCAATTTCGAGTTTCTCTGATTGAAATGCATACGATCAAATCATTTCCTTGGTCCTTGAATGGCTAATTAAATAGACTTCAATGCCGTTTCCACACACAGAACGACGATGACCTCCCTTGTTGATAATTGAAACTTACAGCCTAGTTAGTACTTGCGTTAGTACATCCAGCGCAACAAAAGGCTATTGTGCATTATTACTTAAGCACTCCAACAATGACCGAATTAGATACCATATAAAGAGCGGAGCTACCTTCTAAGTATATTATTACGTATCTGTTCCTCTTATCCCTTGTTATTATCCTCTGTTTCTTCACAGTTTTTGGTATCCAATTGGGAAAGTTCTACTTTGTATTCACTTCGACGAAAATATGATCCTGCCGTACAGTTTGCTGTATCCAACCAATTAATCTCGGATATGAACTTAATTGTACTTGCCAAAATCATCATCCTTACACCGAAATACTTGCGAGGTATTTATTTTCTGATTTTAACTCGTAAGCAGAAGTGGACAAAGTGATGAAGACGGAAACTTACACAAAAATAGAATAAATAGGGAAAATAGAAATTTTATGACACGAAATTACGCACTGAAGCAAGAAGTTAATAATGATAAAAGAAAAAATACTGACAAATGATATGATGATAATGGAAAGAGGGAAAAGTTTCCAGAATAGATTTGATTTCCATCCCAAAACTAAAATCAATCGATCTTGTATACGATATTTCCCTCACGTAAAATAAAACATACGAAAATAGAACAATTCTACTTCAAATATATATAACAAAACAGATATGAATACTGTACAATAAAGTGAAGAACAAAATCATTTTTATTAATACATAATCTCATCTGATCATAATAATCTCATTTTCTTTGCTTTCCTAACATATACGAGCTTTGAACGTAGCGGAGGCTGTGCGTTCAATAATGGAAAATAGCAAAGGAAAACAGATCTCAGTAGACCAATAATACCTTGTCCAAGTAAGGTATTTAAGCGCTACCTTGAGCTGGATTTACGTAAATTTTCTCCTGGTCTTACGTAACTTGTCGTTTCACAACTTTTCCTTCGATACCTTTGGCTAGAACCGAACTACGTTACTATCTTTGTTTGATACAAATGATGCTGATGAAATTCTTGATACATCGAGAGATAAATAAAATAGGCTTATAAAAAAATAGAATCATTAGATTTAAGCTGAAATGAACCTTCTTAACATTTTCCGCATTCATTCCATCACCTTGATGTGTGTTTACAAGGCATTTTATGAAAATAGGCAACCATTTACATAGGATACCAACATTCATTCCTCAAGTCTGAAAGGAAGGCGGACAGGAGCAATTCCAGCAAGAGACATTTTCCTCGGAATATATCCCGGTCGTTTTTCATTTGGTGAAGATCAGGGACCATTCCTTCTTCATTCTTTGGTAGCACATTTGACGGCGCACTTTTATTACCGATGTTTCCCCCCTGAGGCTTTACTTTTTCTTTGAATTCCGAAAATGAATTCCATGGGTGATTGCCCATTTTGGTGAAACGTCTCAGCGATTTTAGACACAATAAAAATGCTCATTTTTTGTCATGTAGATCAATTTCCCTTCACATGAAGTGATTTTTGAAAACTTTTGACCTTTTGATGTCCATAAACATTGCAAAGGTTGAACAGAAATGAAAAATTGAAAAATGACTGGGACTCGAACCCAGGATCTCCACTTTGCTGAAGTCCCCCACACTGACAAAAGGAATGTGACAAGGCGATTAATATTAGCTGGGGCTCGTACTCAGGTCCCCCACTGTCAATTCCCGTGAGAGGAATGCGGGGGACCTGGGTTCGAGTCCCAGTCGCCATTGATTCATTGTCACACACGCTAATTTTCACTTCTGTTTTACATTTGTAATCAAGTCTTACGTAATCATAGTTTAAAACTATTTTTTAACTTTATTCAATGCTTATTATATTGTAGAAATAAGAGGAATTAAAATTAGAAAAACTGGTGGATCATGTTTCAATTTTCAACTCTCTCGATGAAACGTTAAACTAGAATTACAAGTTGCTACGATCTAAACTAAACTCCGTAACAAAAGTGACAGAAAAAAAAGAATGACGAAACCCAGCAGTTTTTTAACATCGCAATTATACGCTAAAATCCTCGAATTTAGGTAAAAAGACACGGGAAAAAATATCCCAAATATAAATGAAGCTTATTTAGGGAGGTTTTGAAAAGGGGGTCAACACTTATTCGTAAAAAAAACATTTGAAACGAGAGAGGTAGAGATAAACAGTTTGGGAGTTGTTAGGGGTCCTTCCCAGGTATTGTTATCGATTGGACCTATAGCAAAGAAGCGCGGGGTGGGCAGGCACATGCTCCTCGAGCCTTTGACAAATATCTTGGGAATGAATGAAATAATACTGACAAGGATCAACTTTATTGGCTAAACTGAAGAAAACTCGTGAAATTAACAATATAATGAACAGTTTGTTGAAAATTTATAACAATCATTGACTTAACACATACTGATTCTGCACCGATTCACGTACAATCACATCGAACACTTTGTACTTTTCACTGTTTAACAGTTCTCAATTCATATTCAGAAAATAATAAGACTTTGAATTAAACTGGCAATCATTCTTCGCAGAATAATTAAATAATAACTCCTTAAAAACATGGTTCACTTCTAAGTATCGGTTAAACCAACTAAAATATAATTGCTACAACAAGAATATTCATTTGATTATCTACTCATGTACACGTATTATACACGATGTAAACACACGAAGAAGAAATATTTGAAGACCTATAAGAGATGAACTTCACGAAAGCAACTTCGTGATCTTGTCAAACATTATGACGATGTTTAAGATTTGATCAAGTATCGAATAATCCTAACTATAATGATCCTGATTCACAATACAATAAATCAAAACAAAAAAAAGACTGATTCACTTATAAATATGACCACAAGATGTCAAAATGTATTCCTTGTTAACTAGAATGATTTTTTTACTAAATTTCAGGAATAGCTTGTCATGAAAATTTATTTAACAATATTAATTAAATTAAACAACAAAAAAAATTTTCAGACCAATGAATTAAACAAACGAAATAAAACATAGATAAACCTATTCGGTTGGATTCAAAATATTTTAAATATAATGTAATTTATTATCCCATTGTGCTGCTTCCAAAGTCATCTAATTTGTCATAAAGATGTATTATTCACGTTCTTATAAAAGGTACAATCATTATTTCAAAAGAGTAACATGAAGTTAATAAAATTTCTAGGAAAACTATTGACGGAAATCTAGCCTAACACAAAATATAAAAAACTACTAGTACAATGTTAAAACAATTATTAATTACAAACATTTATGCCTAGGTAAAGTTTCATATAAGACATTGGGACAGAAAATTATACAGACAGCCTTCGTGTAATAGTCCCAATTAACTTCTATATCACAGACTAATTATCTGATACGTCGAAGCATAATGCGTAACGTTGATATTGCAACATCAACACTTACAGTCAAGCAAATCTGTGTAAAATAGCTATGCAACACTATTGTATAAATTTTTACTACTTATCTTAGAAAATCTTTGAATAAAATGTAGCAGGACTAAAAGGTTGGGAATATTAATCATTAAGTAGTTAACAATGAAAAATCTGAATTGTCTGTTAAATGATAACATTTATTTTCAAAAATAAAGTGTCAATGCTGTAACCAAGAAACTATCATCCCAAAACTTTTATGGATGACATTGTTTGACTTCCTTTAATGTTTTCAGTAGACAAACAAGTAGCAAAAGAAATGGATGTATTTTAATAAATGTATATTGATTACTAGATGAAATGATACATGAAAGGAACTTAACACATTACTGAATTAGAACCTCTTTCTGCTTTTCTAAACCGTTTTCACGATAGCATTTTAAGAAAGTCCAACAATGATTCCAACGGAATTTTCAACAAAGAAAATACAGCGTAGAAAATGAAATACAACAATTCTAAACTATACAAATACTAATATTGACTAAACTGTTTCTTTCAAATCTACGCTATAAGATTAAAAACATCAAATAACGATCATACACATCGATTTAAATTCAAAACTGCTACATGGGACGAGGATATCAAAGACACCTGCTCGGTGGTAACATCTGCAGTATCTGATACACACAAAATAAAACACGAACATTTAATAAAGATTATTCAAAAAGTATCTATAACTGTATACTTTCATTCCCTACGTAGCTATGTGAATATAACATGAATAGAGGGATCTACATACATGTAAACCAAAGAGGGTTGAAATGACATACCGCAACATCGACTTCAAACTAAGTGGCACTTGTGAAAACATTGCGCGTATATAGACCTAATATCTTTGATAGACTCGATAAAAACAATACTTATACAATAATTATGGAATGACAACGATGTGACTCGTTCATTTGCATCCTAAAACAGCTTACGTGACGACTAGCTTCAGAAGAGCTTCTTTCACAATTAACTCCAATTCTGACCACGGGAAACAGAGCTATCGGCAGCCCGCCAAAAAGTAAAAATTCTGCAAGTGTAATTAACGTAATTTATACATGAAATGCATTTACACATGGAAATGGTTAATGAATAACAATAGCGTAGTCACTTCTTCAGAAGAAACCCAAGTGTTTAAAACAATATGATCATACTCTTCGACGTTATGAGATAGAAAAGAAAAATCGATTGCGGGGTAACTTCAAATGTTAAATTTTAACGATAATTTATCTATCTCTTCAACATTTTCACAGTATAAATAGATCTATCAAAATACTCTTCTCGCAGACAAAAACGAATTACATTGTTAAACGCAACAATGTGAGTTTTGAATAACATGCTTCGTAGATTGCTCCTTACTGTTTCTCTTACTGATAATTCTATAACCGATAAAACTTTGATTTTCTTAAATACTCAAACTTGAACTTGATATCGTGATCATCAACTACTCTGATGTAAATAACGTCTCACGGGGAGTAGCCATTTCAAAGTTTTACAAAGACCAATCCAATATATGAAAAACGACTATAAATGTCCGCGAATCGAAAGAAATAGAGTAAAAATTGTTCAATGAACTACGAAAAACAAACTTTCTAAACACATTTGGAAAAATATTCAATGAATGACAGGTTGTCGTCGGCATGAACAGCTGATCATAGACACAAGATGGTAAACAAAAACCACTTTAAGCACAATATATTTAACCACAAAAGAGAAATAAAACTGCTATTATTTCAGGACTCACCTTCATTCTCTTCGTCAATTTTTAGAGCTTTAGATATATACTCAAAAGCTCTCCGATGGTGGTGTTTTTGCTTTGCCAGCAAGGGATCTCCAGGCCCAGGGCCAGTAGGATGCTTTGGCTGAAGTTGAGACATATCCTGCGGATATTCTTCCACTTCACTTTCACTTTCCGGAACTACTATGTCAACATTAGTTGATTTTGTTTTTGGACGATTAACAAGTCGTGTGGTTGACGAGTAAAGATATTTAAATATCACGAACAATTGATAAATAAGAGTACGAAGCACATTAAACAAAAATATCAATGGTAGAGACACTATGAACAGATTTTTTTGATGAAACGAAACTGGTTCGGGCTTGATCGTCCTTTCCTCTGTTTTACGTGACTTTTTTGGGGACCTCGGACTACCTTTCCGCTGCATTCGTCCGCCATCACTGAACGACATGCCGCGATATGACGTCACGGAGATAGACTTCTTGGTTTTAGCGGCAGTTACAAAAATGGTTGGCCAAACGGTCGCAAGGTAGCAGCACCATACGCACCATCCCTTCTACTTCAAAAGGCAACGCCCCTTCCATTGAATGATTTACTTCTCCACCAAGATGTAAAATATGAGGAAGGAATGCTGCCATTTTCTCTCAGGTCAATCAGTTTCGGTGAAAATTTTTTGATGGAGCAATAATACAATTTAATATGCATTTTATATATCTATGTGGATATATTTAGTTAGTAGCTGGTGCATAACAAGTTAGTTCATAATCTTCACCCAAATATAATTTCTGTTGAGAATCAGAACTTTTTGAAAAAATTAATGTCTATAAGGAAGTATCTTCTGCCAAAGTGACTTAAAATGTTAATAGTATAGGGTGTATGACAATTTTTAAACTTGTCTTCAGGGTAACTTATGTATTTATCAAGATGGAAGATATCATAAAGAAGAGAACCATTTAAAACTATTATTCTTATCTGATAATCAACAACTGTAAGCAATAACTGTATAAAATTCAGATTTAATTCTTTTAATAACTAATTGTTCAGTGTAGTAAAAGAAATTTGCTACAGAGCATAAATGCTTAATATGTTCTTAAAAATTGTTTGGTCAAAAATGATGGTGTTTGAATATCTTCCTGAAAGGATGGATCAACTTTAAATTCTCTCTCTAATCTGTTAAGGAAATAAGTAATCAAGTGAATAAAATCAAACCTGACTTTAACATAAAAGTTTTCCATTTATCACATTGTATACCTCAAAATGTTCCTTACAGGACTTACCAGAACTGCCATACCATTGATAGTCTCTCAATTAATATAAACTAAATAAATGTATAAAGATTTGATCAATTTTGTGTTTGTAGGCTTGTTTGGTATAATATTGTAAAATAGATTTGGAAAACCTGGAATGCCAATGCTGCCTGTTTATCTTAAAATTTTATCTTTCACAAATAATAAGGTAATTCTCAAAATTAGCCAATGAAGTTTTCTACATTGGTTTTAGTAAATTAAGATATATTATTAAAGCTTTTTTGATTACTAATATAAAGTTATACTTGTCTCTTACCCCAAGCTCATAAATGTATATGTCATGGTTTGCAGTTTTGAATAACTAAATCTTTCTGAGCCCACTTGATGAATCAAAATTGAAACGGGCTGAAGGATTATAATTTTTAAAAACTAGATAAAAATATCCTCAGAAGGTAAACAATGGAATAATGTTTCTTAAGTGTATTCCCAATTGAGAAACCTACTCAGAAAAATTCCCAGAAGTAATTCAAAGCATTGTAAGCAGGATTGTTACCATACAATAAAATACTATCTGCATTAGGATTAAGAAATTTTTGAACAGGTTTTATGATCCTTCTCAACAAGAAACTTTTTGATGACTATAACTTTCTTATCTGCATTTTGCCTATGATGAGTTTTTAATAGTTTGCTCCTCTTGATTAGTTCCTAGACTCCTGTGTAAACTTTTATTTCTCTTCAGTGCTTGCAGCATTAGTTCAAAGGATACATATAGTCTGAAGTCAGCAGTGCCAGTTAATCCATTAAGAATATAGAATGATTGAGTTAATATATTTATAAACAAGTTAAAAATGAACTTCCATTAGAACAACTGAAATCTTTTATAGGTGCAATGAAATATTTTTGAGACTTATACTAACCATTAAACATTTTTAAGTTAAGTCTACATGTAACACAAAATTATTTCCAATGGTATTAAAACCTTCGATTTGAAATGTTACTAAAATTACACACAAAATTTCACTATTTATACATAACAGTCAATATTTATATGAAAATCAACTATTAAGATCCAGGTATCATAAACTTATTATCGAGTTGAGCTTGAGACCTTTGTTATCAGAGACTTAAGTTACTACTGACTGGCGTTCTAGAAAGATACCTTTTCTTATACACAGGAACTAGGTATATTACGCGATTTTAACTTCATAGATTAGGTGATTATTCAGTAAACTCTTGTGCAATCGATCTAATTTCAAAAATTCATCATATGAAAAACAACTTATAATGAAGGCACACTATGGAGTTTTAAAAAAATATAAGGTTAAGCATTTGGAAATCTTAGAAATCTAAGATGAAATACCAACTAAAGTTCATCGGAATACTCTGTTACTTTAAAAAATGTCCCTACAAATAATCAAACTTCTGTTCCTGTGGCAAGGTTATTACAAAGATAATGCAAACGTAAGTTTCTGGCAGGGATTTTTTTCCATTTAAAACTAAATATATTACACACAGCATGTATACGATTTCAAACGATTAAAACCATTAAAACTAATCAAGCAAGCGTCGGACGGCGAGGTCCAACAGTCATGCAAGGTGACTTATTTCAACTTCCGATACGAATTTCACCGCTCAACACTTTTATTTTGAAAATGGCTGCGCCCTTAAGCAGAAGAGCTTGGGCATGCCGAAGTTTTAAAGGAAATTTTAAAAATAATCCCTTCATATCTGTGTACATTAATTTAGCTTTAAGGAAGCAATACAATGATTCCAGTGCCAATCGCGTTCCAACAGTCGATGTTCAATTCAATAGCGGGTAAAATGTCATTAATATAAATCTAAGTAGTTGCCTACATTCAATTAATCAACAGTTTAATGCTATAATCAGTGCTTATATGTTTCTTTTTTGCGTATCTGAACACAGGTAATTTTCAATGACTAACTCTTACATTACATTTGCTTGGTTTCAGACGTTACATGACGATATCAACCGGAAAGTATGCTAGGTTTGCAGATGGATGTGCGGTTGCAACCCTTGGGGATACATCTGTTATGGTAACTGCAGTGAGTAAAACAAAACCAACACCATCATCCTTCACTCCACTCATAGTTGACTACAGACAGAAAGCGGCTGCAGCTGGTCGCATTCCCACTAATTTTCTGAGGAGGGAGTTGGGACCAACTGAGACAGAAATTTTAACCAGTCGGCTGATAGATAGATCTCTCAGACCATTGTTTCCTAAAGGTTATTCTTACGAGACTCAGGTATTTGATTTAATAATGATATGGTATTTAATTTCGAAACTATTAATAACGAAGAATGAAATTGGTGAAAGATTGAACTAATGCTGATAATCATTTCTTAGATAATATGCAACTTGTTAGCTGTTGACGGTTCCAATGATCCAGCAGTTGCCAGTATAAATGCAGCATCAGCGGCCTTATCGTTATCAGATATTCCATGGAATGGACCAGTCGGTGCCGTTCGAGTTGGACTTACGCGTGGAGAAGGAGATGGAGCCCCCGAAGTGTGTGTGAACCCCACCCGAAGAGAAATTTCTCAGAGTTATAGTGGTTTAGATTTAGTGGTAGCTGCAACAAAACAGAACCTCGTTGTGATGTTAGAAGGGTCGGCAGAAGTAGTGCATCAACAGGATTTGATGAAGGCAATTAAAGTGGGAGTGCGTGAATGTCAATCAATTATTAGTTCCATTCAGCAGTTACAGAAGACTTATGGTCGGACTAAGCGGGTGATAGAAAATCCACTTAACACTGACACTTCAGAAGGTATATTTCCCAGTGTATATTTATAGAGGTATATATTTTTATTAAGTAATTTATTCAAGTTTCTTGGCAAGCTTAGTGCTTTGAATCACACGTATTTTTAAAATAATGCTGCTTTAAGTGCTCATTAAAATTAGAGGTGATTCATGTGTCCATGGATACATTATTGAGTCCCAGTTTGTTACTATACATTATTGAGTCCATTGCTTGTTTGATTTTGATATTGGTTATAATGCTTTCTTGTTTTCTTCTTTGTACTGACAATCTCCAATTTTATTGAGTATCTTAAAAAAATTGCTGTACTCAGTATTTTTATATTTCTGTAGTTTTATTGCCTATGCCAAGTGGTATACTCAAGGATTTAGAGGTATTTTTATTTCATCTAAAAATTATGATTTAAAAAAATCTATTTTACCAATAGAAATAGATTTGTAAGTACTTCACCACATCAAATTAATGATTAATGTTTGCTTATAAATACCAAATACATTTAGAAAATTTAAAAAATAAGTCTATAACATTTTGAGCAATTTTTTCCCTTCAAGAATTCTTTACAAAACAATGAGTATACAAGCTTCACTATTTATATAATACTGTTTCTTCTAATTTTTCACATTAATTTCATTCTCCAGATGATTTATTATTTTTTCAGTAGATATCTAACACATTTCTTCATGCAAAATTGATAATTATTATCTATAATTTCTTTTAAATGAAAATTTTTATTGATTTTTTCTTTGTACAATACCTTTCTAACAAAATTAGTTTATTATCATAGAATTTCTAAACTTGTGTCTTGTTATCCTTTTATTGTTACCATTATATGGTCGTTTTTACTAATATCTTTGCTGATCATAAATTTTTGATACTGTTCAATTCAATTTAAATTTTAGCTACATTGATGTAATTGACCTTTCCTAATGTAAATAATTAAGCAATATTCTATCTATAATGCAGGTATGGAAATTAACCCTTTATTATATTAGATATCTTTCCATCTTCCTTTAAATAGCTGAATTCCATTGTTTTGCCTTTAATGAAATGAACTTAAAAAACAAATTTTTAAGAATAGTAAGAAAATATAGAAGTATGGTAAAAGAATCATCAATAAACATGCTTTATATATGCTCGTAGCCCAAATATCTACCTTGCAAAGATGTTCCAATTTTTTGAATAGCATAAATAATTTAGTTTGTTTTGAAATTTTCTGTGGTCATTGGTTTGAATTCTTCTTAACCAAGAATATATCATTCAATTGTAAGAATCTAAATGCATAAAATTTATCTAATGCCTCTTTATGTTAATAGTGTATCCTTATACTATATTTATGTGTTTTTATTTAATGACTTAGTTTTAACTTAAACTTTAACATTATATCATTTTATGGCTAATGCCATGTGAATGGATCTTTGTTTACACCAAGAATTGCTGTGTATTTTGGATGCGAGAGTTTGGTATTATCTTTGTTACCACAACATTATTTAATTGATGATATATTTTTCTTTCTATATTAGGAAATATACCTCAGGAAGAGATTAATGAAGTTGTAAAAGGTGAAAGTGAGAGCAAATTGCGAGAAATATTCAGGGATTTTTCTCATGATAAACTTTCTAGAGATAATGCAGTCTTTACTCTTAGAAATGAAATTTTTGAAAAGTATAAAGATAAATATGATCCTACTGCCATCCATGAAGCTTTTAATACATTCTGCAGAGAGTTGTTCAGAAATATGATATTTGAAGATGATTTGAGGTCAGTAAATATATAGTATTAAAAATATATAACAGTAAATCTGTATTCAAAACAAATTCCTAAAATTAGTTTTAGTTAATTTTTTATTGCATGTTAATAATAACAATTTCCAAAAGTTAACAAAGTGAATTTTTTTTCTCACTGCATTCTAAGAATTTGAGAAATTATCATTTTAATAAGTACATCACATATAGAAACTTTTAATCAAAGAGTATCTTGTACTATTTCAGTCAACTAAAGATATTGGATATTAAAGAAAACTTCTATTTTGATGTAAGAAGAAACATGGCATTTTATAATGATAATAAGTTGATTTCCCTGACCTTACTTAATGAGTTATTGTTCTCTCAGAGCATTTCCCTTTTGATATTTTAGTTTCTTATTTATCATTTTCTTAATAAATGTTGTTTAAGTCGTTATAATAATTAATTATTTGGTTGATTTAACCAAATAACTAACAACAAGTGTTCCAATTCTCTGTTTAAGAAAAAAGTTTCTTATTTTCAGGAAATATACTTTATTAACAGTGAAACAAATATCATAGTGAGAATTTTTATTTTTAATTATTTTATTTTGTGGATTTGATTTTTTGAATGGTTGAGATGTTTTATTTTTTAATTGATTTTTAGAATGTTAATTGTTTTCTTTCTCAATTTGTAGTTTTTCATCAAAGTGTATGCATTTACTTATAGATGTGATGGAAGAAAACTTGAACAACTGAGAAATATTTCATGTGAAGTAGATCTTTACAAACCACTACATGGATCAGCCTTATTCCAAAGAGGTCAGACTCAAGTGTTTTGTACAGTTGCCCTTGATTCTCCTGAGTCGGCTATGAGAATGGATCCTGTCTCTATTCTAACAAGGTTTCATTTTATATTTCTCTCTTACTGAGATTAATTGCTGCTCTTTCAACTATTATTTTAATTCATATGCTATTAAAACTAATAATTTAAGCTAATAAAAACCTGCACATAACTCATTACTAAGTGATTTGAAGTAAATTAGATTTGAAAAGAAAAGTATGATGGAAGTTGAATCATAATTTATTGGTTTATTCAAATAATAAATAACAAGAATTATTTATTTGTCTCCATACTGATGAATTTTGTGCTTTTTAACTCAGATATTAACTTTTAAATTATGGATATGCATAGGAAGTACTGCTATAAAATTTTAAAGTGCACATTATGCAAAAGATGAAAGTTAAAGTAGTAAGATTAGAAATATATTTTGTCTTAGCTGTTCATGATTTAAATATGTATTTACTTTATTAGTATGTATTGAAATATTTTTCTAATGTGTTTTTGTCAAATTGAAAAGATTTTTTGGGATATATTTTATCTGTGTAAGCCACTTATCTGTTAGGTGACATGGTATTCAGTTAAAATATCTGTAAGCATATTTTCAGTGTGAGTTTCTTTCTTTAATGTCTTCATGGCTTGATTTTACATTGTTTTATTTAGAAATATTAATAAGGAAAGACGTTGAAAATTTTTAATATGATTTGATCTTTGAGAGAGATATGAAGAAAAAAAAATTAACTTGCTGTTCAGGTGGAATTGCAGCATGAGGATGTATTTGTCTTCATAAATATTACCAAGAACATACCTCAGTGCTTATTTATGAAAGACTTTCTTAGATTAAATTAAAAATTTTACTTTTGTATATTGCTAAATATACGTATACGTGAAATTAATCCAATGGATGATAAATTTAGTATGCATTGTACTTTTACAGTATTGTAACTTGTACAAACTATAATTAATTTCAGTGGCTTGAAGGCAAAGAATTTCTTTCTGCATTATGAATTCCCTCCGTATGCTACCAAAGAAGTTGGGAGGAGTGGTCCAACTGGACGGAGGGAAACTGGTCATGGAGCTCTGGCTGAGAAAGGCCTTCGAGCCATAGTTCCCCCTGATTTTCCATTTACAATTAGACTTACATCAGAAGTTTTAGAATCAAATGGTGAGGGTTATGTTAAATAAATATATTTCCATTGCCAAAAAGTCATGTAAAAATAGTATAACTTTCATTTACTAAAGTTATAACTATATTCAGTCAAATTTATTATATTAAATTGGATTTTCTAGGTTATTTATTTAAATGTTAATTAATCTTTTCCTTTTAAGAAGTAGAAATATCTTTAAATTGGACTAGAGATAAATAGGGTAACAAAAAGTGTCAATAACATCAATCTTCTTGTTGAAAACATATGTTTTGTATAATTATTTTAAATGAGTATGATTGGATATCAATGATTTCTTGGGATTTGAAAATTTTAGTTTCAATGGTAAAATAAAAAGGAGAGGTATAAGGTGTAGCACATTAACGCTGTGTGCCGTGGATAATTCTAAAGGCAGAACATTTATCCAAGCTATTCGGGAATGCCACACAAAGTTTCCCGAATGGCTTGGAGAAATGTTCTGCTGGTATAGCTCAATGGACAAAGCACCCGACCGGCCATTAAGAGATCCGGGTTTAATTCCCGGTCACGTAAGACTTTTTCCAAGTCCATTCTACCTTTAGAAGTAAAGAGGAGAGAGTTTAAGATTGATCTAATGAGAATGAGAAAGTTGTTCCAAATATTTTTGGAAAGTCAAGTTCTATCTTGACAACAAAATTTCTTTATGTACCTTATTTTTGTGGAATAAATTATTGAGCTACCTAATACTTTATCTTTTCATAGATAAATAAAATAGAGTAGATAGATAAATATAAAAAATTCTTGTAGAAATGGGTGATGAACAAAAAAATAAGTAATAACTACTGCAGTTCCAATTGCCATATACATTGAAAATATTTATTGACCATTGGTTCTTTAATTGGTAGACCTCAAATATCTGATAGAGGCTTACTATCAAACAGTAATAGTACAAGGATAACTAATTATTTTAGTGTTGAATAGTAGTTGTATTAATTCATATAGTTATGGTAGAAGATGTTGTGATCTTTAAGATCTATTATGGTTTAAAATTTTTTTCTGACGCTTGAAAAAATCTTTCAATAATGATAAAGTTTTGACATAATTTTTAATTAGATATTTACATATTATTTATTGTTTTTATGATTTTTTTGGAAAGATAGCATGCTCCTTTTTATTTTCCTTCCATATATTTTTTATGACTTATAATTAGTTTCATATATGTATCTATAGATGTAACATCATAATCAGAACTCTAATTCTTGTACAACCAAAGTGGTTCTCACAAGGTATGGAACCATTGTGCCAAATTTAATTTAAAATTGGAAGATATTTTCATATTTTACTGTCAACATTTTCTTTATAGGTTCGTCATCAATGGCTTCTGTTTGTGGTGGTAGCTTGGCTTTGATGGATGCTGGTGTACCTGTTTCAGCTCCAGCTGCTGGTGTGGCAATGGGTCTTATCACTCGTTACCAAGGGGATGATACCAAGCACATAGAAGACTATAGAATTTTGACTGATATTCTGGTATGTTAACTTTTAAGTTTAAGAACTAATTTTCTCTAATTTTCTAATATTTGAAAATACAAGAATAACGTAAAATTTACTGCAAGCAAGCTGATTTTATTGGAAAAACTAAAAGAAACTGCTATCTTATATTGAGAAAAGTGATGAAGTAGATCTTTATTTTATGAAATGCTGAGTTAAATTTTTCAAAAATGTTACTTGATTTCAACCAAGAGAAACTTGATAGCATTATTTTTATATTGATGAAGTAGATATCACCTTTATTTGTTTTATTTTGAATTATGGACGTGTAAAGTTAAAACAATAATGGAGAGAGAATATTGAAATCTGGGATATTATCATTTTACAGAGTGTTCTTACAATTGTAGTTCATTATAAAAGTATTGGTGGATATCGATTCTCCTAAGTATCTCTTTTTGTTGACTAATTGTTAGATAGAGTGGTAGATTTGGGAGTGTTCATTAACTTTTTCTGAAAACATTAAAGAAAAACTTCACTCTCTTCTATGTCATTTTGACTTAGCCTTTGAAGGAAAGTTTTTGAGTTGTTTCTTAAGCCAAAGAACTTAATTTTTTGCATTAGAGATATCTGGAGATATGACTGGTTTTAGATGGTTTACTTTTTTCACAATTGTTTTGAATTAAGATTTTGGAATTGTACTGTAGTAACCAAAACATCATAAAAAATAATAAACCTAGCAAGAAAACTTTGAATAAAATATACTATAAGAACTTTCTTATAAGAAATAAACAGTGGTTTGATAAATTGCCAAAGTTGATGTATTTCTGAATTTGAAAAATCTATTCTTGTTATAGCTTCAGACGCTGGTCTAATTTCCTGTGAATTGTTTTTTTTTTTTATTCAGGGTATTGAGGATTACATGGGAGATATGGACTTTAAACTAGCTGGAACAAAGAAAGGTGTAACAGCCATTCAACTTGATGTGAAGATACCAGGACTTACTCAAAAAATTGTAATGGAGTCAATTCTAAAGGCATCAGATGCTAAATCCAGAATTATTGATATCATGAATGAAGTAATTACCAGACCTAGGTAAGTGCTGATAAACAATGTTTAATAGATAAGAAGGAAATTTTGAATGAGCATAGTTCTCATTTTGATACCTCTGAGATCCTCCTCTTCATACGATGATTTGATTTTACTATGCTCTAGATGCAAGACTAAAAATGAATCTGGTGTTTTTTAAATTATTTATTTCTCCTAAATCATGAACACACCGTGAATAAATTATGAAATGAGCATTATCAAATAAAAAGTACATTTCAAGAATAAAACAATTAATAATTGTTATAAAGAATAAAATTTTCCTTATAAAGTTATAATTTAATTTAATATTATTTAATTTAATGAGTTATTTTATTGATATACAACTTTGATGTGTCTCATAAATCTGAAAGCTTACTCCATTTAGTCAAAAAAACTTAAGCTTAATGTTTAAATTTTGTATGAATAGGAAGCAAAGGAAAAGCAACTGGCCAATTTCTGAAAAACTAGAAATTCCTCCTCAGAAAAGAGCAAAATTCATTGGCCTTGGTGGAGCTAATTTGAAGAGGTTGATGGTGGAAACAGGAGTCCAGGTAAGTTTTTTTGACTTTCTTGACCAAAATAGCGACTATTTTGATGTATTCCAACTTTTGTTTCTTAAACAAAATTATCAATAAATAAAGCTATTAAGATTATAGTCAAAACCTGTCAAGTCAAACCTATGTTATTCATTTTATAGAATTATTTGATGAATTTTAAAAATTATTTAGTTATTAACCATCACTGTTTTTAGATATCTGGCCTAAAGTGTGATTAAGTATATTTAGTTTGAACTTTCTTTTGGGTGAGGAAATTCAAGAGTTTAAAAATCAAGTCAGTGATTGTCTGTGCATCAAAAATTTTTGTACATCACCTTGTTTGTGGGGATAGAATTGACAAAATTAATAGAATTGATAGAATTTGCCATTATTATGGCAATATGAATGGCAATATCATTAGTCCTATAAGAGGATACTATTTCAGACAATTGTATCTCATTATGAGATGTAAGTACACAATAAACTTCTTGAATTCTCTAACAGCATTTCTAGATGCTCTGACATCTTCTAAATGAGGGACGGGAGAGACCTGGGTTTGATTTTCAGTCATTGCTATCAGTCTATTCCTTACTTCATTTCATAAAATGTGTGAAACTCATAACTGCATTCATTAGCATAAAGAAAAGGTTATTAGTCCAGTCAACTTCATCTTGTTTTATTTTGGCAGATCACTCAGGAAGATGAAGGCAATTTCACTCTTTTTGCCCCAAATCAAGCAGCCAAAGATGAAGCTCAAGAGTTGATTGATGGATGGTTGGCATCTGAGAGAGAGCCACAGTTAGACTTTGGTGCTATTTATACGGCAACTATTGTTGAGTTGAGGGATATTGGAGTGATGGTTACTCTTTATCCAGGGATGCAACCAGCTCTTTTACATAATTCACAGCTAGATCAGAGGAAGGTAAGAAGTTTGTGGTAGTTGTTAAATTGAGACACTTAGTAAATAACCAATTTTACTAGATAAAACAGGTGATTTTTCAAATGGGTTGTATAAAAGGTTATCCTAAATTATTATTATTATTATTACTATCTAAATTATTTGAATTTAGAGGAATGAATTTGTTGATTTTCCACCATAGTGTTATAATTTGTTATTTATAAATACTGAAGGTTGAAAGAGACTGGCAAATAAGACTCAATGATCTTCCACTGATAGAGAAGGATCCAAGTAATGCAAGAACTCTGAAAAAATAATATTCTGACAAGCTATCGCTCACATTCTTTTACTAAAGTACTGCAACTGCACTGTTCCTATTAAACGAATTGTATAATTACTTTTGTTGGCTCTCAAACTTTATTTCTGTTTTAATAAATGAAATACTTTATGCATGGCTGCCTCAATTGAAAAAGAATATGAGTTTTGAAATAGTTTGGTAAAGTTTCAAATTCTTGTTATGAAATTATACCAATAAAGATGTCATGAAATTTGTTTGGTTACTAACCTGAATTAATGCATAATAATAATAATTCTAAGCTACATAGCAACCAAAAGAAATAATTCAGAGAGTTTAACTGTGAAGTATTCTTAGGTAATCTGAAGTTTTGTTCGATTTATCTTTATGAGAAGATCTTATACTGCAAGACCAGCATTGACACTTATTAAAATATTTGAATCCATTTCTTACAGATCAGTCATCCAAGTGCCTTGGGTTTGGAAGTTGGAAATGAAATTCAAGTGAAATATTTTGGCAGAGATCCTGTTTCTGGCCTTATGAGGCTTTCCAGGAAAGTTCTACAAGGCCCGGCTTCGGGTATTGTGCGTAACTTTGGAGACCAGTCAACTTCTTAATCTCCTACTTTAAATATCTGGTTGTTAATATTGTTATCATTGAAGCATGAAATTGCTTATACCGAATTCAGTTTTATGAATTTTTTGGATTATGGAAACATTTTACAATGAAATTGATTGAATAAAAAGTGCTATACTGTCTTGTATGCTTATGGCTGTAATACAGATTTAGGTGCTTGGAAAAAAATGCAGGAGAATATTTTTGAATGCCTTAATTATGTAGGCACACATTTTATTTTATAGTTTACAACAAATAAATTTAACTGTTTTGTGAAAAAGTACTCTTGTTATTTTAGATTAATTAATTTAATTATTTTATACTAGATTAATAGACACATTTTCCAGTACAAATTATTCTAAAATTGATGTAATTTTTAATAGGTATGAATTTGTTTATCCTAAAACTAAAATATTATGGCATCATCTGTATTTAAGTACGACTTATGATTTATATTTTAGTTTCTTATAAATTGGCATTATTTAAAGTGATTTGTGAGCTTGAGATTTTCAATTATTTCATATGTATTAAAAGAGTATTCTTTCCTCAATTATCAATTTTACCCTTCCTGATAAACTGATGTCTTTTTGGTATACTTATCGGGATTGTCCTGATGACAGTATTTTCTCCTAATATTAGCATTTGGTTTGATATAGAATATCTCTTGTGCAAAAATGATAGAGCTTTCTTCTGGAACTGTTTGTGATGGCGAATTAGAGAAAAACTATTTAAAACACTGTAGCGAATCTCAATTAAGTTTTATTGCATAAGAAAATTTCATAATTAAATTTGATATAAATTATAATCTGGTTCACAAAGCCATGATTGTTTTTTATTTCCATGGTCTATTACTGAATACCTTAGATGTATGTATAAGTTCCAAAATCCAACAAGGTTTGTTATGTACATAACAATGATAATAAGTAAGGTAGACCAATGAGATGTTGGATTGTCCTAGTATAGATTTAAAATGAAAGCGTTTCTCTATATTTTGTAGCAGTTTATGGATATTATTTCCACATGGCAATCAAGTTTGTCATTAACTTTCTCCATACAGTATTATCAACAAAAGCTTCACATTGAAAGTTGTCTATTTTAGAGGTATCCCTGCTACTATATCTTGAGGTTCCTCAAAACATTTGGATGGAGTTTATAGAAATTGTTAATTTAATTTTTATTACTCCTGAGTTTACTAATTGTTGTATTTTTCTCCACCAATAGATAAAATAATTTTTTAAGGTAATGTGTTTATTTAGGAATAACCAAAGAGGAAACTATCACTATTATCCATAGATAGATACTTATAGTTCACAGTCATACAAATTTACTGTTTAATATTTAATACCCCTCTAGCTGCTACTCTCCATCAAAGATTTTTCAGCATTGCTTCGAAAGTATAAAATTTATCTGAAGATTAATGCATTGTGAATTGTGTTTGTTTAGCTTAATTTATCTTCGAAAATTAACATATATATTTTAACGATGTTTATCTTATCGGAATTTATTAAAGTTCAACCCTTTAGGAAGCAAAACCATTCTCTATTAACATTATATCTCACAGATGTTCATATCAACTTCCAAAGCATTCATTGCTAAAGGGTAATAACTTCGATCTAAGAGAGTATATCTTTACTAGTAAAGGTATGACGTCTTTGATTTATGCTATTCGTAGTTTTCAAGTTTTTCCTCTACCTATGAAAAGATTCATTCCTAACTTGTGTGACCATCGGCTAATGACCGAACAGATACCATAGATTTCACCGTACTGCTGCGATTAGATGAACCATAATCATCGAGTATTGAGGACTAAGAATTTTTTGCAATGTTTTTTAAAAATTTTTTCACCCTTATCCTAAATCTTATTTTTCAGTAGTGAGGCATATCGCTTTTGTCAGCCATTACGTTTGATCATCAATTCATTAGCGTCACGTATAGTGTTTTATGCACACTAATTCTTGTAACTATCATCACTTTAATTCAATTACAGCCGTTTTAAATATTTGGATTTTGATTCTGTTTTGAATAGCATTAAGTTTTTAATTTACCGAGCTTACAGAACTACAGATTTTAGAACCTAGTAAAATGTGCTCTTGTTTTTGGCAAAAACAGCAGAAGGCTGCTTGTTTACTTGTAGTGTGATTAGGGTGTGCGTAAGCGCTAAAATCACGAAGGTTAAACTGTTGTGATAAAATAACCTTCGTAATCAACTCGCACGAACTCATTGCGTAAAGTTCTTTCACCTTTCATTAATCCTTTACAATAACCTTGAATATAGCTCACTGAAGTGTCATTACGAGTGAGTCAGACAGTGAATGAGTGAAAATATTCACTTTCGTTTATGGAAAGTTGTTTGTTATCCCTAGTGATCCTCCTAGTGATTATATTTCTCTCCTTAACGTGTCTCAAGTGACTCAAAAACTTTTACTGTTTCGAAGTCTCTTGGCTAAGCTAATAATTACTGTGCAGAAGGGCACTACGAAGCGAAACTAAGGAATTATTCATTGAGGCATTCATCACAGCCCAACACTATTCTGCAATAAGGAATACCTTCGAGGTAACTTAACTCATTAAAGTAATTTAGATTAATTAAAATATCAAATTATACAAGAATAGTAAAACATTTCCAAACTAGTATTTGTTTTCTGTTCTTATCTTGCATAACTTTCATTTTCATACCTCTTAAAATAAATGTATTATATCGTAAATCCCTATGGCTATATATATATGTTGGTTGGTATGTTTAGCGAGGGCTTTGCAAACTATCTAGTTGTAAAATCAAATTTGATATAAAATTATCATTGCATCACTAGTATGATCTATGCTATACACTTATGCTAACAGTAAGAGACCCAATTTCAAAGTCTCATATTCGTAGCGTATGGTTTTCAACAATATATTGTGCATTAATTGGACGCCATTGTTACGGCGGTAAGGAATTAGGAACTCTGGGAACTCGTAATCAGGAAATATCCAATAGTTAAATTGATCACAAATGGAAATGAGTTCGCTGAATAATTTACTTGATTTATTATAATTCGTCATTTAACCGGAAAGTAGTAATGGTTACGTCATAGCTATCAAAATGTATCACATTTTAACTCGGAATGGAGATGAACGGTAAAATAAGTTCAAATTGTCTACAAAGAAACTATCTTCCCTACGCACATTTCTTCTCTACCATCTGATCATGAACTATTTGACTCCCTGTGTGAAGTGAGTTCAAGATGAATGTTCAAGCGAAATAAATACATCGGAGTAGTTAAGGGAAATATGCAGCACATGAGTGTTAGAGCGAGAGTGAATATATATCCTCAGTGTTTCCAATACAATTCATCGTTTTTTGAGATGACGTTCGATTTCTATAGTAGGTTAAGATCTATTACCTGTCAAAGCCATTGAAAGTTATTCTTGTTAGTAATTGCCTTGGCAACTATTTTAATTCTTTTTCCATCCTACTGGTGAATGATTTCACCCGTGCAGAGTAGCTTTTTATTTTTTGCTTCTCCTGAAATAGAATATCTGCTAGCGGATGTCTGTGGATCTCTAGAACTTGCTAGAAGAAATTTCTCAATTCCTCGCGGGTGAAGTTTGCTTTCGTAGGATGAACGGGGGAAATATGTCGTGAGAGGGGTTAATAGCGTACACCGCTGCACGTTTCATGCCATTGTCAGTGCAAGGTTATCGTTCTACTAGGAGGAGGCAGTTCCGTAATTGAAGCAAACTTGCAGAGCACTACGAAGCTATTAGAGGTATAAATTTGAAATGTTAAAGGAGCTTTTGATGAGCTATTTATAGCCTCAGTAATACTTGCAATGTTCCTCGCCCGTTCCTAATATCTATTTAAGGTACAATTATCTTTTTTAGTCCATTTAAGATGGCTGAATAAAAGCAAAATATTCTGTTTTAATTTTCGACTGTGTTCATGAAATACTTCCTTGGTAGACATTATTGTTTGAGTTATTCTGTGTTGGCCTAACCTATATTACATCTTCAGATGTATATGATTGAGGATATATGACCTCATTTTTCCCAATTATACTATACCATGTTAATTTTAATGAATCTTAATATTCAATTTTTTTACTTACACGAAAAAATGTCTTCTATGCTTAATTTATGACTGTTACTTAATGTTATTGTTCCAAATATGGTAATGTCAGGGGTTGATAATGCTTCCAATAATAATAATTTGTACAACAATCTGCTATCCGTTACCGCGAAGAATAAACTGTTTTAAATGTCTTCATTGAGGAAAATTACTATCTACTGCTTAGAAATAAGGGAGAATTAGGCCATAAAACTTTCAGTTATAGCTGTAATGAATATTATTTGGATATTACAAATTTAAGAGATTCAAATTTCACTCTACGAACTCCGTCGGGTTTGTAATTTCGTTCATATAATGCATTCATTTCACTTTTCTGTGGTTTCATTTTCATGTTTCACGGAAATGAATATATTAAATGTTTTCCACAATATTGTCCATGGTTTTTTCGTTTTCTACTTCGATGAATCATCGCTTTGAGTTGTTCATTGGACAGGAAAAAGAGCGTTATCGAACCCCTCGTATCGTTGAGTGCATCGTTAATACGGAATATATGTTTCCACATATTTTTATATTCGAATGCGATCATGAACGACTAAAACATGTCTCGTGTTCGTTTTACGAGTAAAAATGCTGGTACTTTTATCGAATTTGTAGCTATTTATAGGAATTTTATTTTAAATATTGTTATACATTGGTTTGGTGCCAAAAGTTATACTTCATTTTTAAAATCCTCTAGTTTTTTATTTCTTGTTTTTTCGTATTTGAAACTCACTGGTTTATACGCTTTTGACAATCATTCTACATATTAATGCACAAAAATTGTAGTGTTTAAGATGTATTATGCACAGGGATATTATAAATGTAATACATGTTATACCCAAAGTGAGCAAATAGCAACCAATTTAATATTATTAATAGAATAATTTTTCATGCTTCACCCTCTTTTTTATTCTAATAATCTTTATTAACCTATAAATTTAAATTAATTTACTATCGATTATTATATAAACCTGCTCTTATTTTTCTATTGGAATTAATTGGGTATTAGTCTGAATAAACTAGCACTCTAAGAATTCGTTTTATTTATTCTTTACATCTTTGCATTACTGTTGTTTCATGGTTTTGAATAAGAAAAAAAATACTTTTGGTTGTAGACTATTTATTAATAACACGTTTTCAAAATTATATGGAGACTTTATATTTATTCTGTGAATTTAATGTAATTATATTCGATGTCTGATTTTGAGTTAAATGTATTGTAATATTCCTTTAGAATTTATAGTATGCGCCAACCATGGTGATCTATAAAGACGTAAGTATATCTTATTTATTATAATTATCGTAAGACAAAGTAGTCAATTTTGTTGGGCTCAAAAAATTCAGAATCGACTACTAAGTATGCAATATTGTCATCATTTGAATGTAAGAAAATAATGATTCCTAGAAAACGCAATATATCATACAACACTCAACATTGTTATCTTCATCTCGATTATTGTTATTAAGGATTATTATCTTTATACCCAGAGTTTTACATTAACTTCAACCGAGATTCGAACCCAGATCCTTATGGTCTGGATCTGGAGATATGTGTCAAGTTGAATGACCTTTATCGCTAGTGCAAGTTATCTATGAAAGATGTGAGTAGTTTGAACTCAAACAAGGGTTGCTAAGACTACATAAATAAACACGATGGTAACTATTACGATGAATACATTAGTACAAGCCATTCCCCCTACCCTTTCGGCCACCATCGCATTATATGTAAGCGGAATTAATTATACTACATATCTGAATCGTGAAGGCAAAAGATTCGGTTTGGATTTCTAGTTTTTCTCCCCACACTTACGTAACGTAACGGGGATCGAACCCAGGACCCCTTGGTTAGTACTTTTATTTTTTCCTCGATGTCCTGAGCGGGAGTTTTACATTAACTTTTCAACCGAGATTCGAACCCAGATCCTTATAGTCTGGACTCATTCAACCTGTCACATATCTTTGTTTTATTCTGTAGGATTTTCATAACTTCAATGCACGTTAATGAAGATACATTGTTGTCAACAACAATAGTTGATCGATATCAACTATTGTCGTTGATACCGATCCTCATCACCAATCATAGAGACTTAACGTTTCTTTCCTTTATCGTCAGGATCAATGAATGTCAACTCAAAATTACTTTAATCGTGGATGCGTTCCAATTCGAAAAACAGGGCAATAGAGGTTCTTAAGAACAATTACAGTTTGCCTGAGTATGGCGCCTCAGTTTAACGGAAATTTCCCCCTCTTATAGTCGTTCAATCCTTCATACTCAATGACAGTGTTCTGCGAGAGAGTATTATACCTTGGTATATTGTCGTTTAACTCCATTTTCTATTGTATGAGTAGATTCAGTTCGTTACAATTCAGTTCTCAATTTTCATTTCATTGTATCTCAGTTTTTATTTATTCACGATTTCATTGAATTCTCTTATAACTAATGCTGTCAAAGAAAAACGTTTTCTATCGAGTATATTATTTTCAGGTATCTATAGGTATTGTAATTTCGCTTGTACATGATGGAAGTTTTATGATTATCAACAGATTAGTTGCTATGGCAATTTATCAATAGTCTCACCTTATATTAGCTCATAAATGTTTTTAAATTTATGTTTTATTGTTTTTTTATCTTTCTGATTTTAATTGGCTAAAGTTTCGCCACTTTTTACATTTCCTGCGATGGTTTTTGAGTAGTTAAACATTAAAAAATTATCTTCTTAAACTCTTCAAGTACTTCGCATTAAAATAGGTTTAAATTAAAGTTTTTAGCCCAATAATATTAATTTTATTTAGGCGTATTAGATCCTATGTTCTCAATGAACGTGAAATATTATGTTAAAGGTCAGTTTGGCTATTAAATAATTGTATCCTTCCAAAAATTAAATGACTGATTCATCTATATGTAAAGTAGGTTATATATTTTAGAAACGTGCAATAAGTTTACGGTGAATATGGGTTAACCAGAGTCAATGTAAAATATATATTGCATAAATTTAAATGATATAGCTAATTACTGCTTTAATGAAGTTATTACGAATTAAAAATAGGTTATATTCTCTGAGTTAGAATTTTGTGTGATTTAACCGAAAAATTCTGATAAGTAAACTTATATATTATTGTAACTCTTGTCGGTTGTTATAATGAATCGCACAATGTGGGTGTAATGATATAATAATATAAAAATGTACAAACATTAGACCTTCATGTATTTCATCGAACAATACATCTTTGTATATTGAAATTTTACTATTTACTTTGATTCATGCTCTACTTATAAGGGAGTTTAAACGCACCGTAGAAAACAAAAAACAGTTGGTGCATAAACTTCGCATGGAACGAAAATAGTTCTGATTCATTTTGGTTTGTCCGCTTTAAGGTAGAGCCGAAAACTAATATGTGGGCTAAGATAAAAGGAGCAATTAAGCGAGTAAATAATTCACGATGCCATCTACTCTCTGCGCTCCATCTGTCGTCCATCACCGAAACTTCTAATCCAATATTTTCAAAAGGGATATACGAACGAAATGTCGTAAATCATTTCCCGTGGAATTAAATCTTCCGTAAACGGTCTGTGTCACGTAAGTCCGCCGAAAGAGGGCAAAAAACGTACGTAACACAATTTCCGTCTCTGCATTCCGGCCTTGACCCAAATCTCAGGACCGTAGGTATTTCTAATGGGGCGATCATGCCTCAACGGATTACGAATAACACAAACCATTCCTCAAGGATATTTCGTCGGAAATTTCCTCGTTAAAGCCCGTTACGCCAATTCTTCCCCTTTTCTTATGCAACGCTGCGTTTTCGACCGTGTTTTTTTTATGGATCATTAAGGGAAGTACGAGTTAAAAGGGAATTAATTATTAATGCATTCGAATTTGGGATTTCTGCAAATGAGGAAGAGGAATTTTGGGAAATTTCTATCTTCGATGCTGAATTATTTTCCCCTAATTATGCGGGATTTGACGCAAACCTTCCTTTTCAATATTAAAATCTGATTTCATACGGAAAACTTCAATCAGTACACTGAATTTATCGTTAAAAAGGATTGTTGTGGTGTTTGTTTACTCGATATCTCCTAGGTGATTTCAAAACAATGTATTGTAATCGAACGATCTATTTATATATTTGAAATTAAGTACGAGAATACTGCAATAGCTTCATTTTGACGTTACGTATATATAAATATAATTAAAAGATTACAAATTTTTGTAAATTATTGTTAATGAGTTATTAAGGAGTATTTGAATTTCTCACTTACGTATAATAAAACGATACGAAGGGATATAGAAAATTAAATAATGAATTATTATTTGTAAGAGCTTTTGCTAATATATAATGCATCATATTGACTATTAATAGGATCTTATATGCTATCTGTCATATTTTTTATATAAAGTTAGAAGTGGAGTTTATGAACCTTATTCAAGACATTCTTAACCATTTAATTTTAAGTTTTTAAAAAATATTTGGTAATATAATAATGTATGCTAAATCAGGAAAGTTAAGAATATTATCAGATGAAACACTGTTACAATAGAACTGTGAAACTAAACATTTATAAATCGTCTGTCAAGATATCGAAGAAAAGTTGAGTTCCGAAAATTAAAATTTTTCCTATTTAAATCCTCTCTTTTCTAAAAAAGTATCTAAACCCAGGAAGGAAAAGGAATATATATTTTTTCTAACTTTGAATAGTTGATCAAAGTACGCTTTGTTTGATTCATCCATATTTATTGGTATCCAAGGTGACAAAGAGCGGAAAAAACCCACAGTTCCGCCATCTAGGAGTTGTGCGAAACAAAAGCAGTGCGAACTGCGCGAGCCTCGAGGTTTCCGTGGTGACGAACGCGGGGAAAAAAGGGTTGAAAAATTTAGGTTAAGGGTACGGGAGAGAGGTTGGAGAGTCGGTAATAGCTGGGATGGGGGAGATAAACAACGCACTATCGCACCGCGAGCGTGGAATCGTTACCGTTTGCGAACCTTAAGGGTTCCTGCCCTTGGGGGTGACAGGAGAGCCATTAAAAAACTGGCGCCAGGACGAGTGATAAACCTTCTGTCGACAGGAAGCTGAAAGAAGATGACAACGAAGTATAATAATGAAAGAGAGCATTAAAGGAGACGAGAATAAAAAAAATTGAGCCACTTTTAGAATAGATGATAAAAATGAGCTGAATTGTTCATAAATCTTAATAAATATAATGAAGGAGTCTAAAAGTTAAAATGAGACCGGGATTCGAACTGGAGTCCTTTGATTGTTGTAGCCAATAGAGCTGGCTGGACAACAATGGGTTCGGGTACTTGATTAACTTCGTAAATTATTGAGGCCTATTTACGACTGTTACACGTTATAACAATGATATAATTGTTTAAGTGTAATTGTTGGTGATTTAAGAATGTGCTATTGTAACTGAAATTACTTGATTTTTATCAGCTGAAGACATAATTGTTCAGTTGTAATTCATGGTGTTTCAACAATGTGCTATTGTTACTGTAATTATTTGATTTTATTAGTTTTAATTTTCTTCTCAATTCTTAACATTTTAACCATATCTGAATTGACCCACGATAAAAATATAGACTGAATCTAATTCCCAAACGATTAATTCTATTTTTAATTGATTATTACGAAATTAATCCGATATATCTATCTAAATATGGAATAACAATGTATCTAAATATGGAATAACAATGAATAACTTCATGCTTGATGACAGATGGTTTGTATATAGAGAAACTCTGCACGCAATTCTTACGTTATCCAAAAGGTCGATGTGTATCAGCGAAAATCAATTATAACTTTGAACGTTTTGCCACATGACAAGTTGAGCTGGGTCCAGAAGATTGGTGGTGGCGGTGAAACTTTCCTTTTTTCCTTTTTTTTAGTTTTACTCTTTCCATGTCACTCATTCAAATGAAAGAGTCAGTCGACGAAAATTTTGATAGGACCCAAATTGTCCAATTATCAACTGAGATATTTTGGAGAAATAAGTTTCCCAATTATTATACTAATTATTTACGAAATGGACTTCATCTTTGTATTGACAAAGCCAATTTCTATTCTATAATATTAAAGGGTATTAACCTTCGTTCTTTTATTAATAATAACATATACTTTTTGTTCTATAATATCATAGATTGAATCGTAGTTATCTTCTAGAAGTTTTATTTCTATAATCAATAAATATATGCCTTACAATCCTCAGTTAAGAGGAATATTTGTCAAAATCATGGACGAATGTACGCAATTAAAATTAATCCCTTTAATACAAAGTATTTTTACATTGTTTAACTAAGTCTTCGGGAAAATGTTCCCTTGTTTTGTATTAATTTTAAAGGATTGTCTTCAATATTACTTCTATATTCCTACAGTTTGAATTCTCATGGACAACACCAGTAAAACTAGGGTAGAGTTATCCTTCAGTTAGTCTTTTCATCAATCAAAGGTGTAAAACAAGTAGGAAGCGCTAAATAATGGTAGATTTGGGTGTCATTTGATCTAGTTACTATCTCAGTAAAAACGTTCCAGAAGATACTCTAAAAACCAGCATCTCTTTGCAGAAGTTTAATTCAATTCAGTGCAATTTTCAAAACTCGCAAAATTATGCACTTAATATTGCGTAGGAAGTTTACTTTTGAGGCTAAATGGATTAAAAGACCCTTCGTTCCATTTCGCAAAACAGGGCGAAGGCGGAGGTCGTCTTTTTGTGCAGAAAAAAAAGGTTGATTAAGTTGACTCGGTGAATAAATTAAAACTACCTCTCTCCATCCATGGAAAAGTTCTTTGTTTCCTTGATTTTCCCTTTACCTAATGGAATTAATGTCTGACGACTTTGGCGAGAAGTCAAGAAGTGAATTAAACAAATGCTGAACACTTCCAGCAGTCGGATATTATAAGAGCCTAAGCAAGAAAATTTGGGTAAATGTATTCATGATGGGTCGAGACTCGATTTAAATCGTCTTTTGTTATTTTTTAGATGAAATTAAAGTTTAAAGGTGCGATGTGATAAATTAAGTACATACGATCAAATCATAGTTTATTTGAATGAATTCCTTCACTGGAGTTCTAAGGAAAATATTATATTTTGGAATTAGTACGTGATATTTAACAATCATATTTAGAGCAAAATTAATTTCGATAGATTTTCACCATCCCAGGACTTAACAGAAATAAAATAGGCTGAAAGGATCGAGAATCATAATTTCCTTTATAGTTTAGTAATAAAAGCACAATATGTCTGCGCCCGTTATTTATTATATTATTGCGGCCTGTTTATATTGTTGTAGTATGGAAACACATATTACGTTGAAGCAGAATTATTGCGCTTTTACTCCGTAAATTATTGATAAATTCCACTGAATATCACTCGAAATAGTAAATGTAAACTCAATTACGTTGTAGTATATCAGAAGTCGGATGTTATTGATTAATAGTTAATGAAAATGGAATTCCTATACTTGCGTATTTGACTCTAAGCGTAGCTAATGTAGGACCAATAGCAGCTAAGTAATGTAGGTAAAACAACTAAGGCCTAGGATAACGCGTTTTGTTTACTCTGGTAACTAAGGTCGATTGCTAAGGTAATTTAACAAGATAAACAAAATAATTTCCTCTATGGTTGATAAGTGTTAATTTTAATTTAAAGGTAATTTTTAGCGTATAAATATATTATAAAGGAGTATATATTCAATACAAAATTCCGTCTTCAAGTTATTCATGAATTCATAGGAAAAGGTTGATAAATAATCCTACATTAGAAACTTAGAAAGGCGTGGTTTGGATTCACGAACTTTTGATTTATCGACTTAAAATCTAAACGCTTGACCAAATCTCGTGAGAGGAAAAACAGGACATTCAAAAACTCCGCATTCAACATATAAATGAGGAGAGGAACTGATTTAGGCGTGGCTTTTGGAGCGCAGATTATTCTCAAAGTGGTACTTATAAATGCTCTGGGGAGAATACAACAGCGCCATATTTTTCACTCGAGGAAAGTGACCTGTGAAGCTCTTTACTTCTTTCTCCAGAGTATTAAATAGTGGCGTGTAGAATTATTGACCTATGGCCGCGACGCTAATGAATGGTAAGAGACTCTTAGGGTGAGTTTACGGGAAAAAGTTAGCTCTTCTTCATGTCAGAAACATGCACTCATTAACTCAGTGGAGTGTTTCCTTTTCGAAGGAAGTCCTGTGTTCATATACGTATTTTCTTTTACGAAGTTAAAACAGAAGTGCAAATAGCTACATTACTGGGACTCGAACCCAGGATCCTAGCTAATTCTTCCGAGATATGGGGACCTGGGTTCGAGTCTCAGTCATGTTGCTATTTTCCTTTTCTTTTCCAACTTGAGTCTAAATAAATCCAAATGTTGCTATGGTTACATCGTATCGAACCTAATAAATAAATAGTTGAATTGAGTAATATTGCATACGGAACTCCTCAATTACATTAGTTAGTATACTTTCCTGGTGGATATGCTACCCACAACGCAGCATTAATATGAATAAGGTATCTGGGTTCGAGTCCCGGTAATTTCGAAAAAACTTCACTTTATTTTACGAGCTAATTCAGCGGCACGAATTGATCGCGTAAAGTGAATGCTTTCTGATATTCTCTTTTATTTATAAAAACCTGTATCGAGTGTGTTAACTAGCCCGGTCCAGAGATTTTTTCTCTCATTTAATGCTTCCGGCACGGGAACACATTAACCAGAAGCCTTTTGTAAAACGGACGGATTTTAGAGGAATTCGATATCCGCGTAATTGGAGCGAAAGCTGAACAAACAGTAGCTTTCTCCGATCAGAGATCGCTAACAACTGGGAAATATGGCGGATTCATATACACGCTTTCGCTCGGGGCGGATTTCGAGCGCTGTCGGGGATAATGAAACGTATTCGGAAAACACTAATGTGTTGGATCAAAGGAGGCAGTGCGTGAAGCTAAACGGACTGTGGATGAAAGATGTACTGTTAGTGAGTACAGGATTTAAGGGAGTGGAATGAATAAATGAAAGTAGTAACAATCGTAGGTTTTGTTGTTCTGTTAGTTACGTAAGAATGTATGGATTGTTGTTTGATTCTAAGAGTCGTTTACGGGTTGAATAATGACAAATCGGCAGTAAATTAGGTAGTATTGATTATAATGAAATTTATTGAATAATACGACTTTTATTTACGTGTACATTATTTAGTATTAATTGTATTTTATAGCTCCTTGAATATCTAGATTACAAGATGAATCGAACGTAAAATATGACATTGTTTTTATTTCAGCTATTTTAGAGGTAACAAAGTATCAAAATTGCCCACTTACGTTGAAATATTATCGATATAAAATTTCAATAAAGTCGAAATTAGTACCCATTATTTCCTATCGTTACACATTATTCCCCTATCGTTTTCTAAAGATGACAGAAACCAAGCAAAGGTTACTCCATTGTTGAAAAATCAATATGGTTAATTACGTTGAAATAATAGAGAATGAAATGTCAAAGTTTAAAAAGAGATACAAGTTGATTCTACGTATGCTATGGATAGGTTTACGTATGTGTAATATATCCTTCGATAGAGTTAATTAATTCACTCGTATCTGTCAGAGAAATTGAGTTTCAAATCACAGGAGATAAAGTTTATTCAACTCTAATTTTCCTCATCATATGGAAACACGAGAGCTTAAATTTATCTCTTTAATTTTAGCAAAGGCTCTGATAGTTCATTAAATTTCAAATACTCTCGTTACAATTTCAATGATATTTTACTAATTTTTTTTCATTTATTAACACGCAACTCACCCCTTTCGGGTGATATATTCATATACTTATATTGCATCAATTATGTTGTCATGGTAAATAACAAAATATCATTGCAGTTTAAATCTTCCTATATTATTTATAATTGAATATAGTAGAGTATTTTTATTGTTTTCTCGCAGGATTTAATATACGTATTTCATATAAGGTCATATCGTGTGATACCGAAGAATGCTTCTACCAATCGTTAAATGTTACAGCCCCTCGATTTCAATCCATGGCTGTTAACGGGTTAGGATTCTTCGTCCAATGGTCATAAAAATAGAAATAAAGAGTCGTTCAAAATAGTGAAAAGCAATCTTCTTGGAAGCATTTTAGTATGGATGCAGAAGTCGCTATGTTAAGCTCCAAAAGTTCAAATCAGCAAAAAAATAGATTTCATCTTACTTAGACCTGAGTTCGGGTGGAATAGAATCTCTAAAAATTAAATTAAACTCTTACTTTGATTCTTTCGCAGTATCTAAATCTTTTTCAATAGATCTAATACATTCTGAAAATTATTAATTCCACGTTTTACGTTCTTAATTTTTGTCAGTTTCTTTTTTTTTTTTTCAAAGTTTCGAATCGACCAAAGAAAGGAAGATGTTTTCTGCTTTTGAATTCTTTTGGCATATAAATTTGAGCCGTTTATATCAAGTCGAATTCCTGGACTTCTCTGCATAAGTAGAAAAATAAAGTTCTCTTAATCATTTCGTTCATATTTAATCATAAATATATCCTCTTTCTAATCTCTTTAAAAGCACTCTTTTCTATTATCAAATGATTATAAAAATAGATTAACTCTAACCTTTCGATATTGTTGACTCATGATCGAAAAGAAGTGAAAATTATTATATCACTGGGAGTCGAACCCAGGTCTCCCACCTTTTCATCATAGAACCCTAAAGACTTAGAAGATTAAGAACCTTAGTTTGAGTCTCAATAATGTAATAGTATGTTATAAATTGATTATAATAAATAATACGGACGATATGACCAAAACCTTCAATATCTTAGCATATATCTACGCGGAAAGTGGAGGACCTGGGTTCGAGTCCCAATGATATAAAAATTAGTCATGTCTGTATTTGGGTCTCAGTTATATCTGTATTTTATTCTTCTTTGTAATCTGGTATTCTAGTCACTCTAAATGATCTTATTAAGTTATTTCACCTTTCTTTAATCTTATTTTCAGCTCCTATTCCTTATAAAACTATTCTTCTTTACGTAACATGATAGTAATTCTTTCAGACCACCGTATAACGGCGCTAATTGCCGGTAAATCGATCTTCTATTATATTCTCCTAGTTCTTTCCACTCCATTGTTCTTTCCTCTCTTCGGAGAATACTTTTTGGACATAAACGGAATGAGGGAATGGCACTTAAGCGATGTGTCCCCGAAGGCGGATCTCCAGAAGGCCTCAGGACCAAACTGAAATTGATCGTCACCCGCCCCCTCTACTTCATCTTCACCGTCCTTTATTTTTACTTCTTTTCGCACTTGGAGCCGTCCATTTTCGGCCAATAAAAGCATCCGACCCTGAGCGCAGACATTCGAGTTGATTGCGTTCGCAAGTAGGTTAATTTTCGTGATCTAATAAGAAATTGGTCGAAAGAGTTCTTTTTCCTAGAGTTTTTATAAGTAGCGAATATTCGTTAGTAGTGAAATATACGCAGATTGCTCTATTCGGATTTTCACAAGTTGGAATTGATTTAATAAGAATCTTAGCAATAAAACAAGCAGCAGTTCATTAATTAAGAGAAATCAACTCAAAAACTACTAGTTTTCTATGTTTTGTAAAGTGGGTTGACCCTGGAAATATATATGAATATATATGTGAAAAACTTTCAGATTTCTATGCGTCGTATTTTAGTAATTTGGTACAAGTGTTTGTCTAAATATTACTGTGTTAACTAAAAGCTTGGCTTAAGTTATTTTTTTAACCTATTGATTATACTGTTTCCTCTTTGAAATAGAGTTAGTGAATGTATTCTATCTGATTTTAGCAACGGCTGTCCGATGAATATTAATTAGATTAACAATGAATGTTCGGTCGCTGTTTTTGTGGTTGTTTTTTTTTTAACAATGAATGATGGATCACTGTTTTCATTATTGTTATTCATTGTTACTCGGGTTGATTTAAAATCATTGTTCATTGTAATGAAATTAGTCGCTCATGTTTACTTTTTGCTCTACCAACTGCTTTTTATAATACGTGGAATAAATTTATATTAAGTGCTATATTTGATTTAATTCTATATGGAATAAGGTAGATAAGATATTAAAATATGTTATAAGACCCTATTATATTGTTAGGAAATGTAACAATGTTACAATAATTATAGCCTAACTTAAATACTATTTGGTATACATCCATAGAGCTATTATTTTAATATTTCGATTTTCATAATCGAGTTGTTAACCTCATCAGCTTTTTATGTAACGTTATTTAAAAAAGTAACGCTTCATAATCACTCTTTTAAAGCAGAAGATATCTTAGTGATGTATTACTCGCGTTGACGTAAATTTAATTTCTAATTCACGAATTAGAATCAACAACCCGTTGCTATGCCGATATCTCCGGAAAGGGAAACAACCATAAATTCAACATTTCGTTCGCTTAATAATTCATGCAGCTTTTGTTGAGACCGAGCCTCGATTAAAGCACCTATTTAACGTAACATCCGATTTTGCTACGCATTAAAGTAGAATGCGGTCGTAAATAAATGCATCCAATAGGCTTCGATATCGGAAATTATTCATGAAGAACGAAATCTGATTAAGTTATTAAAAGGATCTGTTCTAGCGGTCGGAAGGTTTATAATAAATTTCGACATTAAATATTTAACTTTGGAGTTTAAAGATAGCATTTAACAGTTGATATGAATATATTAACGTATGAATTGCAAATTGGATAGCTTCCGCTGACTGCTGCGTTAATTCGTTGTTTGTACGAAAGATTATTTTATTTTCTTTGATTTTATAAAGTAATTACTATTCTTTTTCTGGAATAAAGTTTTTATTTACGAATGGAAAATTTGACCCACTAAATCGGATATCTTTCTTGTTCTGTGGCATACAAAGCTTCCAAGAGAAGTAATTAGATTGAGGAATAAAAATTCCTGTAGAAATACAAACATTTATTTGATTATCATTGGCTATAATTAATGAGTTTCTCTTCCTGACATTCTTCATTAGAGGAAAAATGTATTTCATTCCTGAAATGTAGTAATGTTTCCACAATATGCGAAACCCGCTAAATTTAGAAAAATATGGATTCACTATTGATACAGCGCAAGACTAAGTTTATAACATTATATGATAATATACGCTAGATTTTTCAGGCATTCGAGGTATTTTAATGTCAAACCTTCATTGTAATTATTATTGCTATAAGCCTATAAGTATCATTTTTCTTATACACTTATGTTAACTAAGCTCCTGAACAAATGCCAATGCCATGATGACTAGTAAATATCAAGAACATATTTATTTCGTAAATCATATACATAATTATTTAGGGATATTATTTCCTGAATGGAAACGAAAATATAACGAAAATATATCGTTTCCAAGGTATTATTCAGTCATCGATCTCGTCGTCAACTGACAGTCTGTATCCATGGGAACTCCAAAGTTCTCGCTCGGAAAGCTTACGTCTTACGATTGCGTAAGAGGCAATATTCCTTCAAAAGGAAACCCTTTCCAAAAGTCTCTTCTTTTTCACATCCCAAGTTTGAAGTTTATATAATCGATACTTTGCCGACAAATTCCAAACCGTAGAACCATAAATCCCTCCATTGTACGGCTTCAAACGCCTTTTACTCCAGAAAAAGGAACCACGATAGAAATTTAACCGAACATTAATTAAGTCTGGGATAAGGCAGTGAAAGGTATCTTCCAGAGAGTTTTAATTCAACCCCTCGTTCCTCCTCATGGGTGAAATATTAACCTCGGAAGACGGGGAAGAGAAAGGGTTGTCCGTAATGTATATATCAGGGGACTTTGTGGGGTTAATAGTTTGAGGAAGGTCTCCGGTGAAATGGTGTGGAACTGTTGATTCGACGCGGATAAGGAGGAATTGATTGGTGAAAGCGGCTCTATTTTTAGGGTGGATGCGGGATCTTCTAGGTTGAATTCTCCACGGCGAGAATGTGTTCGATTAACAAGGGTTCCTATGGGAAATCAACGTGTAAAATAGGTGTTTCAATCTATTATCGAAAGAGACGCGGTCCCGAATCGGCATGGGTGATGATCGGAATTCAATCCGAGGATGAACTGGGGATGGAAATATGTGATTATAGTTCCTTTTTTTAATATCCAATTATTGGGGCAGTGTTATTTTCATTTACGTTCGTCTGTGTTTGTGAGAGAAATGGTATGTGTTACGATTTAACCGAAATTTTAATAAACAGAAATTAAATGTTATCTCTTTTTGTCGTAATATTTAAGAAAGTTATATTCTGTTCGAGGTTTACAATTATTATAATTAGTGAACTTTGTTTGCCATTATTATATTCTTGAATTTACGAAGTGAATCTGGCAATAAGTTAGACCGATAGACCAGGTTAAACAGATATGAAAAATGTTTAAAAAACATTACTGAGATTTGAACTTAAAGGTTCCCCAATTTCAGTTACTGGCGTCCTGGGTTCGAGTCCCATCAATTTTTATTTCCATGGAACCTGGGTATCATATACATTATATTGATAGTATTTGTTTGATTGAAAATTGAACCTTAGTGTTTAACAAATAAGTAAATTATTCATGTTACATTGTTACTTTTATCATGGATACCATATCTGATACTGAATAGGCTTTGGAGAATCGATTTTAGAAGTCTAATTTAATTTTCATAGACAATCAGTGGAATAGTAAGGAATTTCGAAGGCTAATCTTCGTTATATTCTATTGAGAAATATTACTTCTTTTCAAGGTTTTTCTAATTTTTCTAAATATATTTTCGATCTTAAATAACACTGAATTTGTGCTAAGATATTATTACGATTCGAAGATCATTACGTAAATTAATTTTATGAAACAAGTAATAAATATTCGCACTATTGATTTTAGGTTTACTTAGACAAACTAATGTTTTGCTAATTTCATTTAATATTAAAATTTGCAAGCAATCAAAAGCTTTAGCTTTAGTTTCAAATAGATCATTTAAGAATTTTCAAGCTATAAAAGAGTAAAGCTTTTAACATCAAACTACTAATTTTGCCTAGGATACGTATGAAATGTGCATTCGTTTCATTCATTGTTTGCTTCTGGATAAACATAACGCATCACGGAATCATCGCTTGACTTTGAGTCGCTACGTTTTAGGAGATTGTTTCTTCAATCTTTCCCTAACCGTTATCACCTTTCATTCCGCCATCACCATAAAGCTTCAAATGCTCCCTCCGACCCTGAACAGATGCTAAAAGGCGTGAAAGGAGATGTTGCAAAATGTGGTGATTACCAGCATGAATTGGGCGCGGTGAAATCCATTTCATGGATAATCAAGAGTTACGAGCGTTTCATTGGCAATAAATAGAGGCGAATAAGATCCTTTCTCAAAGTCGTATCTTTCGAATATAATGAACTGACAGTTTGAACGTCAATATTAAGGATTTCGGTGCTTTACACCGCGAACGGATGATCGTGGTGAAAGTGAGGGTATAATAGGAAGCAGTGGATTATTTATGATAACAAAGGTCTACTCCTACGTAAATTAGTACCATTTACGATTTATTAAACATCTGTTCTATTTCAGTGAAATTTGTAGTATAAATGTTTTTTCTAGTCATCAAAAGATGATTTTTGAATATAACAAAAATATAATGAAAGATAGATGAAGTAATAGGGTCATCTATTCGAAACTACCTTTTGACGGAATTTGGAAAAAAAATTTCTTCTTGCTGAAAATCGTCATAGTACCACAACCGCGGATATTTTAAGTAATATTAATTAACTTTAATTGTAACTCACTCACTGTAACAATTTCATGTAAAAATCGTTTAATGATTTCTATTTCTTCACAGTCTCATAATATAATATGTAAGCAATTTGAAGGTTTATAATACCAAAGTATATTCAATAATTTATATTAATTATTACATTTGCAGATATATTTAGAGTATTAAGAAAAGATGAATGAGATCAATTCATGCTACTGAAACACAAGGTTAAACAAAAGTGAAATTAATCATATTCGGCCTAGAAATGGGTGACCTGGGTTCGATTCCCAATCAAGTCGTAGGTTTTTCAATCATTATTAAAAATATATTCATGATATTGATATAGGAATCATAAATATGATAGCAAATATATCATCTATTAAATATATTACGTATGGGAAAATGAAATAGGACGGTGGCATTTTCTTTTTTTCTGATCTGATGATGTATTATGGGATGTTTTTACTATTTACTTCGGGATATTTTATTGAAAATATTTATTTTTGTTACAATCAATACGATTGTATACAATAAGAACTCAAATTCAAGGGAAAGTAGATTGTCTTACCATGTTGTATTCAGTTATCTAAAAAGTAGACTTGGCATTGGATAGAAAGATGGAAAGCATCCAAATTAATAGGTACCTGTCTTTCATACATTATGATCAAACTGCTAAAATATCTAAAAATATCACATTTTTAGATATTTTTAGTTTATTTTGTCACTGAAAATACGAAAATTTTAAACACCAAAAGATCGTTTGCCCTTGACTTTCTTTAAATTTCGTAAGTTTGGTGCGATGATCGTGGATTTTCCGTTTGATATCTCGGCACCTCTTAGTTACTCACCGAGGTCTGAACGCAATGCCCTCTGCAAAACCTCTTTCAACGGCTTTCAAGGCCCAGTCATCGATTGAAAGACTCTTTTGGTATCAATGACTCTTTGGCACAACGTCAGCGTAGAAAGAATCGGCAGATGAACTGGAAGGAAATCAACCAATGGTGTGGAACGTGATAAATTTACGATTAAGAAGAAACAATGCGACTTTGAGTCGAGTGACACTCGGAATGTTTGGGGAAATAACAAAGGAAGTTATCAGAGGCCAATTTTGGAGGCGTTTGAGTTTGAGGAATGCGAAAATCGGGTATGGATGCATTGATACGATTTAGCCTGAATGAAACTTTGCGTATATTGCGTGAAAGTGGAATGTATATTCAGATATTATTTTGGGGTATTTGAATGCGGAATTTTTAGATATTATATTAATAACATTTAGATATTATCTTTATTTCAACGTAGCTGGATACAATATTCGGCATTTTAATCGAAAATCTTTGAAGATATCTATCCGCACTGAGTTCTTTATCAAAGATTGAATACTTTATTAAATTTTACAACTATTGATGGTTAATATTACGAATATTTCATCTCTTTACTTCTTATATTTTACATTAAAAGTTATTGAAGTTAAATACGAAGAATTATTTAAGGTGTTCACAACTTTAAAAATTCGATGTACAATTGTATATACTTGTATTTAGAATTAGGAAAATAAAAATAGTTTAAAAAAGTGTTTATATTAGAAATTTCCATGGTTACAGTTAGTAGACGTACTCATTATTACATTATAGTATCTGAATACGAACCTTTAATACGACCTTTAAAATAGACATTCTATAAAATTCCATTCACGTAATAGCTTTCCATTTATAACATGCCATTCATTAATATCACATCTTATATTTGACACTCTAGGTCATTAATTTATCAATTAATTAACTTTGCCTCGATTGTTACATATTCATTTTGAATTCATCATCTGTTGTAGCACTATTTCCACGATTTAATAAGAGCCCCCCATCGAAAACTCCAACAAAGAAGTCCACTTTGTTTTCTTCTCTTGTCACACCCGTCCGATTCACAATTTGTTGCTTTGTGTAAGTGATGGAACGCCACTTCAAAGAGTTCCGTGTCGCGTCATCCTTAATGACCCGGAGAATTTTGCATGAGAATCCTTTGCCGGCGGGATTAAATAGTTCGTCCGACTGCCGCGGTGTCTCTGGCATCGTCCGCGCGATCTTTCGAATTCTCACTGTGCCATCGAGCCTTTTGAAGGAAATGTAACGCGTTTGGTAAAAGGGTCGGAATAGATCGAGGAATATCCTTTACCAAAGGTAACTTAAAAGGGATCAAAAAGGGTTTTAGTGTAACTTTGTAGGAAGAATTTACAGATTCGGAAACGTGACCAGAAGTTTTAGCAGGGTAGAATTCCGTAAAGTTCTTCGTTCGTCAGATGACAAAGAGTTTATTAAATCACAGAACTCGGAAAGAAATACTATTTATCTGTATTTGGATGAATGTTTCATTGTTTTTTAGATCGTCCATAACCTTTAGTGAGTTTCAGTTTGCTCGTTAGTCGACTTTCTTTAATGCGATATATTTCCCCTGAGCAGTTAGTTAGAGCGTGTGTTTGCTATACACAAGCCAGGCTGCTATGGTGAATTAATAAACCAATATCAATATAAATAAAACAAAATATTATCAATACTTCCTCAAGAGTTTCTGGTAACCTAACGGACTATTGCATTTCTTCTTTTTTAAATCTTAAAATGAGGAATTCAAAGAATATTATGTAAAAAATAGAGCTCGATGTACATGTATACATATGTAATAGTCATAATTTAAAAATTGCAAAAAAAGGCGTTGAACATACGTTTCATTCAACAAGCTTAATCAAATAAAATATAACGTAAATTCAAAATAATGATGTATATAAAAGATAATAGTTTTGAAATTTACTTTATATTGAATCAATATGTTTAATAATCTTTAATTTCAAAAAATGACAACATTTATAGTAGTGGTGCGCATAGATCGTTATTGACGGTTATTAATATATTAGTAACTTTATTTGTTTTCAAATATTTTCGAGTAAAAGATTCACAGTCAGAATGCACAGAAGTCGTTTAACTCGACATCGACTGTTGGTTCTCATTTTATAACTGTGTTTGACCCCGTTTCCGAGCGACTGAAGTCCTAGCATTCATATTACAGACTTTTGAAAGAAAAATGTTCCGAATGTTATCATAGAACTTCAATCGCATATTTCATCCTCATATCTAATCCAGATTCAGTCCCTTTAAAATTCAAATCGCGTTACCCGAGATTTCAATTCTACTTGTCTGATAAAAGCTTCCCATCCCTGACTAGACCGAATTGGGTTTTTGGAACAGGACTTGGGAGGAGCTGAGACTAAAGCCAATCATATGCGCATATATCTTCTCTATTTCATTTGTAAACTTTCCGTGATATGATGACAGAAGACATTTTCAGAGTAGTTTTCAATTAGATAGTAGTTAATGTAAGCGTTAAAGTATGTGACTTTTCACCCATAAAGATTTTTTCGTAATCTTTATTGAGCGCCCTTTTTAATGAAATTTTAATGCTATCTATGCACTATATATTACACTATAGATTGTCGTTATTTACCTTAATGATATACAACTTTATATACATTGAACAAGCTCGGGTGATATATCTTTAAATTTTGAAGGCCACTTTTAAAAATTCTACTTTTAGGTTCTTCTAAATTAAAATTTTTGGTGATTTAAAGAATCATATTTTAGTCATAATTTGTTGCAGCATGATTTCAACAAGATATACATAATAATTTTTGGTAAACAAAACTATATTTTTGAACAAATATTTTTTCTCTTACAATTTTAAGTTAATGCTGAGTTATTTTTCTACTGAAATTTCTCGAAAAGCCTTTGGAGAGACTGATATTACTTTTCGTGGAGTGTTATGGGAATGATTGAAGATAAATTCCTCTTATGTTTGAGCAAATATATAGATTGTTTGAATATTTTTCGAAAGCTTGGCGTTAATGAATCCCTTGTAATGCATTTCTGTTAAATATTGATATACTTTTATAACGGATTCAATAATATGAATCTTAAAATGTGATGTATCACCGGTTACATAAGATTCAGGCGCAAAACTGAAGCTTCCATGCTAACGCTATAAAAAAGATTTTCAAAAATATATAAATGGTTGATTTTTGCTGAAATAGAGTTCGAAACGTAACAATTTCACATCTTAATTGTTTACATATTTTTTACGTGTACAAATTTAATTATTTGTCTTCATTCTTGTACGCAAAAATTTTACAATAGGTCAAAGTTGACCAAATTTTGCGAAATATCTTATTATTCGATTTTTGGCGAAAATTTACATTTTTAAAGCAATTCCAAGCAGAAATGAGGAAATTATTCATCGTATCTCGGGTAAATGTAATTTTGCTTTCATAATATTTACTTTTTTATCGCGTATTTTAATCGGTTTTTCATCGAGTCGTAATAATATTTTCCTAGCGTATTTTAATAAAATGGCGGATCCTTTCCGCGCATGTTTTTAACAAACTGCCAGCAGAATTTATTAATAGATAAAAATTAATTCAAGGGTTGCTATGCAAATTTTGAAATTTTACGCGAAAAAATGATTTCTTTGTTTTTTTTTGTCACATTTTTACGATTTTTAGCCCACTGCGCGAAGTTTGGTACGTAACGAATTTTTCTCAAAAAAGTAATTAGCAAAAAAATGATGATTTTCGTACTTTAAATTTTATAAGTTCGTTGGGAAAAGAGATGAGTGGAAATTTTAAAAATGGAATTACTTAGTTACTTCGGAAGATTGGAGTCGATTTCGTAATTAAGGAAGGGACTAATCTACAGCCGCTACTCTTTCTGATTGGTCCCTTGACTTAGGGACATTTTCACACAGTTTATGCCTCTCTGATTGTCTAATTTACTCAGCATACTCACGGAATCGGATTGTTTTCCCAAGGGATTTTTTCTGCATCGTTGCTACTACTACTCCGTATTACATCTTTGTTTGGTAGTAGAGTTCAAATAATTCCCTTTAGAATCATTTCAAAGGTTAATTCCTTGAAATGGTCGTAGTGGAATTTTTTGACGTCTGTTTTCATCTTTTCGTTTCGTAACAGTTAAAAAAGTATATAAGTGGCGAAGGGTGGATGAGTAAATATAAGGAACAAAACAACTTCTTTAGTATAACAACCTCCCGTATCTCTTCCTCTACCTGAAATTAGCTGAATGTTGTAATTAATTCATCCTTTCTCAAGGTTAACTCTTTCTTTCTCATTTCTGGCTCCTTCTCCGGAACTTTAATAATCCTCGACTCTATTTTTATTTTTAATAGAGAGTTTTCACTCAAAAAAGAGCTAATTTTTTAATCTAGTATCTCGCACGTATTATGCTCTTTAAATTTGTTGGATCGTATTAAAGTCGTACGATTAAAAAAAATCTTATAGTTTACACGATAGTTTTATATATTATACGATATTGCTTTAACTTGAAGATACGATGCATCTCCAACTTAAAGCTCAACTAAGTCCTTACGTTGACTGTTATTGACTCTATAATTAAATTATAATTAAAAAGAATTTTAGCAGAATTTAACAGATTTACGTATCACTTTTTATAGCGAATACTTATATCGCACGAATTAAAAATGTTTTTAATAAATTTATTCGGAATTGAAGATAAAGAATTTGGTGTAACCAATCGTATTTTGTGCTTCATAATTTTGCTTACAATACTTAATTAGAGAATCATGAAAAGTTATTTAAACGTCCATTTTTAATCCCAGCAATATGAATCTCTCGCTATGAATCTTACATAAAATTAATTCAACATTACAGAACGTTACTAACGAACATTGAGGAGATTTTTCTCTCGCAGTCGGTTTTATATAGGGAATAAGTATTTTTAAAGTTCTTTGTAATAGAATTATTATGAATGAAAAAAAGAAAACAGCACCTCACATAAACATTCTAATGCATTTTCTTGCATTACGTGATCTTTTTACTTATTTAGTCTCTAATATTACGTAAAATTAAAAAAAAATGAAAAACGAAAAAAATTATAGCTTCTCTTCACGATGTACACACACAATGGTTCATGTCGGACCGAATTCTCCACCGATTCACTTGCACTCTCTGGATCCGTGTTTTTCCGTAATGACCAAGTGACACGCTCTTGTGCATGCTTCTCCACAAGCATTCGATCAACGTCCACCAGATAGCGCTCCCGTCCGTATCGTTTTCCCTTTAGAGAGTACTACTCTTACTTGCGAACATACGCGAGTTGTCAACGCCACCTCAGATTTATCAATGGAGTTTCATGCAGCGTAACCAATGGTGATGGTCAAAGGGTTTGTTTGGTTACGGAATAAAAAGTTTTGAATAGCGAGCTGATTGTGTATTCTTCATAAAGGTGGAACTAACGCGTTGTAACGTAAACGTGCTTTGGATATATGATGTTACCTGCTACTGATTAAGTCGAGAACCCTGTGCTTTGATAATTCACCCTCTTGTTGAAAGGATGTCAGAGAATAAAAAGAAGAACTTTGGATACTGCAGTGTTAACCTGCCTTTGAATCCTATAGAGTTATATACTGAAATATGCATTGTAATTGATGCTTTTTGTAAAACTACAGAATAGCTTACTTGATAATATAATCATCTATATCTTCTCCCAGTTTGAGGCCTTGTAATTTCGCTATTTTTTAACTTCTCTTCAGTCGTGATTTTCTACTGATGGAACTTAACAATGCATATCCAATGGTGTAAGCATGTGATATTTATAATAACATATAAATTTACAATAATTTCGACTAAATGTAGTAATTTTTGTAGTATATTTTTTATTGTTATGATATATGACAGTTAATTATCCTCCGATATAGTCTTAAACTTTACTACGTACCTATGATTATTAATACGATAGAAAAAGAATGTAATTCTTATTTAATACCGCATATATTTGTTAGTATACAATTATTTTCTTATGTTGCGTAGTATTTTTGTAAAAGCTTCGTTTCAAATTAAATATTCGATTTATTTTTATCAATTATAAACTATATTTATTAATTATACTAAAATATGTTAAATATTAGTAATTATCATAATGAAAAACGATATCTTAACAGTCGGAAACCAAACATAAAAAATATTATATTTTTACGGAGCTATATGAGTAAAATAAAACTTTAGAGGCTACAAAAATGGAGACAATTAAAAAATGTATAAAACTAGGATACTTCTAACATTCCAGTCATACTCGTGCATTCGCATATCTTCAACACAATCACGTAAACTTGATCTCCACTAAATAAGGGACTGAGAACCACCATTTTTTTTTAAAAAGGCCTTATTAACGCTGATTTAGCCTCGTAAGTGCTTTATGCGATTAAAAAAAAGCAACTGCATTCTGATACTCTTTGTGAAAGAGCTACTCCCGCGTTCATTTTGTTCCCGTGACGGTCAAAACTCACGCAACAAGTTCCTGTTTTGTTGAAAATATTCCAGAGGTTGCGTGCGAGCACCATAAAAGAGACGTTTAATGAACGAATATGTTGTAATGGAAAATGTTTCTCATTCAGGGGCTGTGTCGTAATCTCAAAAGCGATATTTCATTCTTATTCTTCCATTAAATTCATCGCTCATATTTCATATCATATCATAATTTGAGTGATACTCAGATCTATCAGATTTAATTAAAATATGAATTTATACACGTGTATGATTTAGTTTATTGGTGTAGATTGTTGATTAGAAACGTCAACTTCGATTGTTGGAGTTCATTTTAACTGCTGTACCCTATTTTGAGTAAATCCAAAGTATTATATTGATTCTTACTAGAACCTCTGTTACGTAACAATGATTTCATTTATAAATAATTACAATTTTTCATCATTTTTTCCGTAACAATAATCATCCAAAAGATATAGAAATTAGTGTATCCATTCAATATTTCATTCTTGCTCTTCCATTAATTTCAACACTCATAATTTAAGTGATACTTAGATCTATCATATTTAATTAAATTATAAATTTATACACGTGTGTGATTTAATTAATTGATATAGATTGTTGATAACTACTGATTGTTGACATCAACTTCGATTGTTGGAGTTATTTTAACTGTTAACTGTTGCACCCTATTTTGAGTAAATCCACAGTGTTCTATTGATTCTTAGGACCTCTGTTACGTAACATTGATTTCATTTATAAATAATTACAATGTTTCATCAATTTTCCGTAACAATAATCAATCTTAAAGAAATACAAATTCGTGTATCCATTCATTCATAGAATTCACGTATAAAATTATTAGCACGAGGAAGTTACTTAACGCAATCTTTCTTTCGAACATTTCCTAATAGTAATACTATTTTATAATAGGCTATTTTGCTTTGCCTATTTCTCACGTGGAAAATTTAGATTACTCTCGTCTCCGATAAAAGCTTTACCTTAGATTAGATATACTTTTTAGAGTCCCGAGAGGTAAGCTGATTATCTTGAGCCACCTTCTCTCATCGCATTATCTCCTAATACCATCTTCACCGCCTAATGCCATAATAAGTTCTTTTACTCTCATACAAAAACCCTTTTGAATTTAAGGTCTTACGTTTTTTTTTTGGATTTTATGCATTTTGTAGCTTTTAATTAAATCGGGGAGTTTTAGTAAATTTTATTTTACGCATCTCCTTTGACATTTATTTGAATTTATTAAGGGTTAGCTTTCGACTCTAATTAGAAATAAATTGGTAAAATTAGTCTTCAATGATTTTCATGCAGTCAGGAAAAATATCGAGTTCAAATAAAATCACCAAGCGAAGTATACAATTTAATATTAATAAAGTGAACTTACATCAACCGTAGATGGTATTTTTGTTGTAGTCTTAAATCTCCTTATATTATAAAGCATATTATTTATATTCAACAACCAATATTTATTATATGGTATTATATATATTATATTAAGGAAATATTAAAACAGTAATTATAATCGAAGTTAATGAATATAGAAGGATAAATATCATTATATATAATATGTAGTCTGATAATTGCTATATACTTTAATTTTTGAATTTTATTATTGACATTTAACTTGACATTAATCTAACTATACACTCTCCAGTATATAGTGTATAATATATCTATAACAATACGATGATATTGATATTAACCTCTTTATTTAACAGCGCAATTAAAATGTAAATTAGGAGGCAGCTTCTCAAATCATCCTTAACCTCAAAACGAATCCCCTTCGATCGATTCTCCTCTTCTACTTCTATAAACTCCTCGCTCTAGAAAAACTTTTACCCGTAAACGGAGAAGTTTCCTTCCCGTGAAAATGTTCGAACGTTAGATCCCCGTACGTGGGAATTCTCGTAGAAAAAGGAGGGATTATTTGTACTTAAAGCAACGCCGACCAAGTTGTATCGGATGAAGGGAAAGAGATCGCTGATTCGAGCTTTACCTCGAGAAGTATCGAGAATGCGCTAAATCGATAAAGTATCGCTCAATTTGTAGAACGTTCGACCTTTATTTGAAAACCAGAAACGTTTTATGTTCATACTTTGCGTTTGGGAATAAGCATTTCATTTCATTGTTTTTTTCTTGATCATCCAATCAAAAGAGAAGTAATTAAAATTTAGTTTTTAGTGCGTCCTTTCCGAGGTTATTAATTGAGAAATATATTATAGTATTTGTATTTGATTTAATTTTGTAAGGATATCGTGATCTATCGATAATTCCTCAAGTTATAAGTTTCATTATGAGTATACGCTTCGATTCCACGAAGTAGGTGAGTTGAAGGTACATCTGGTACAGTTTTGTCGTCAGCTATTTCCGAGAAACATTTTTTTATTATTAAAGGTGATTTATCACTGTCTTAACATTACGTACGGTGCTTCAGAGTTTTTTTCCACAACATGTGTCCCATTTTGTGTATACTGCAAGGTGGTCACTTTCCTAATACCACTTCACTGTTTGCCGTGCCTGCTCTACTTTTCTGTTAATACCGGCATCATTCTTTGATGTGATACATGTTCATAAATCTCATAAGATATTAATTTTCGTGTATAAAGCTTCAAGAATTGAAGTATTTCCTACCGTATTTAAACAAAGATTTTCCTCTCTTTACGTCCTTATAAAGTCTTTTATGATTTACTGCTGACTTGCTATACTTGTCGTCCACAGCAAAAAGGGATGAAACTTATTTCATCGTATCCGAAATAAATAGTCAAAGCAAAGCTTTTTGAGAAAGGAAACGTTTTCTGTCATCAAAGGAAATGATAGACGTCTCTTCTTATGTATGTGGCAGCGAGAAATTGGTTGATGAAAAGCACAAAAGTGTGGAACCAACTCGATGTTTGGTTTTCAAAAGAACTCTCTCTTATGACTGATAGATTGTACTGAAGAGGAAGGCTAGGTTGTTTCCTCGTTCTTGGAATATTTGAGTTTTTCATTAGCGTTTTAGTTAAATGCGCTATATCGAAGACACTGAATTAATATCAAAAGGTGGAAGTATAGTTTTTGATGTGTAATATTTCATTTTCAGTTATGATGCCTATATTCTTGAGGGAAAGCAAAGTTAATTTTGTTGGGATATACGTAATAATAGAATTATTCTATTATATTTTAACTTACAAAAATGATGAAGGTGGTATCTTTATAGTAGTCAGTTCATCTTTCAATATAGACTTTCAATTGTGAAGATGAAAAATCCATCTTATATATTATCTTCTTTAATCTATGCGTAATTTCCCAACACCTGAGCTCTACAACCTTAGCAACCAGATAAACTCATAGACCCTTAAGAGTAAGCTGTTCGTAACCAGGGAATAATTCGTCATAAATAGTTTGTTATATGTGTGAAAAGTTAGTAAATACTTTCCAAAAGAATTATCGAAACGAAGCGTTTTAAATTCAGGGAAGAAAATGTTCTTCGTTTCGTTTTGAAATTAATTTTCCTTAGTGTGCAAAGAGAATTTCGATCAAAGAATGACTTTGTAACCATAGGAGCGTGTATGAGGACATCGATTTTTAAGTGAGTAAGTGAGTAGAGAAAGTAAACGCAAAAGTCATTTCCACTAGAAAGCTAGAACTATGGAGGAAGTATATCAATCGTTTTCTGTACAGTTGAATTTTATACGGAAAATGAGTCTTTGGATTTAAAAGTTAGAAAAACTTTCAGAAATAATGCCTAAATGTATATACTTACACCTACCTTCAAAGACTCATATCTAGACTTGCTTTAAAATCTAGACTGTACATTCAAGAAAGACTCTCCGTAAAAGTATTCGGGGTAATACGAGATTATACCATCACAATAGAGTAATCATAATTTAGACGTACGCAGAGGAACTAAATATGAAAATAAGTAGGGTATACAAAATTTCGTGTCATTGTAAACAGCTGATTCTTAGGGATAATTCTTGTACAAGACCCTTCAAAATATATCTTAAATAAGGAAATTGCAAACAGTTTACTCACTTAAAGATGGCAGTAAGTTAATCAAAGAAGTATTATTCGTATCTGGTAGCAGAGAGGCACAAACACACCACACATCTTTTAAGTGATATATACAAACATATTAATGAAAAGTATATGCAATACAGGAAATGAAAACTATTCAAGAATATTGAACAAATCCCCAATGTTTAAGGTTTTCTGGTCTGAGTTTAAAAATAATTTATTAAAAGCACTGTATCATGTCTTCAGATTAAGTTTACTATGTCAATAATTAAAGGATTCCTATAGATTAATGATTCATTCCTTACCATGTTTAGGAACGATATATTTCCGGGTGATGTGTTTGACTTCTTGCGATCACCCTAGCAACGTTCGCCGCTCTGACGATAATCGTAAGAGAAATAGACGCGGGAAAAAGTCGTTAGCGAGTCTAATTCTTCCCCCTAACGATACGCGATATTAATAGGTTTAAAGAAATAGTCTAAACTCCCAGTGTTTACGCTTCCCGGCAGCTGAAGGGCGGCTGGCGGGGTATTTATGCAGATGTAGAAGTTGTTAACTCCACTGAAGCCGGTCTTCACCAATGGCTGATAGTAGCGAAACAATAGGGTTGAGTCTATACGAGTCTTATAATCCTAAAGGCATTAAAAATATTAGACTTTTATTAAATATAAGGGTAATTTAAACCCTCTCTTTTGTTAAATAGAGGAGAGTGAAGTATACTTAGTGTGTTTCGGGTTCATAGAAGCCAACCTTTTGCTGGATTACTAAATATGATGATAGAGAGTGGTAAAGTAGATTCAATGATTTAGTTATACTGAAATTTTATTATTTACTTTAAAAAATTAACAAAAAACAGACAAAATTTGTGAAGTTTTTTGTGAAAAGCTGAAAGAAAAGTAGCTTTTCTTTAAAGTTAACCAACCAAAAACCTGAATGGTCATTCACGTTCATTCTTCTAATTTTTTACTCGAAACGTATCTTTGATAGGTATCGACTCAAACATAACAGGGGCAAATATTTGTAAATCTCGCGTAATTAAAGGTATTAATCTATCTTAAGAGCTCCATTCTGTTTAATCATATGAGGAAAGTTTGATTTAATTGTTATAATAATCGGTCCGATTGCATCCTGAATAGGTAATTGCATAAATAGTTGAACTGCTACAATCTATAGAAGTAGATGGTGATGCTTGATGTTAGAATTCTAATTTAGGTCGATTTCAGTTCATCCAATAGATTTTTAAAGATTATAATTGGTTTTTCCAAGAGATTATCAATCGATATAAAGTAAGAGTGGAAATTAACAGATTAAATATACGAAGACCAAATTTTAATCATAATCAGTGCAATAATTTCACTTCATATAGAATATATTTATGGAAGCGTGTGGTAAGAAATATTATGTCCTGTTTTTGTCGCACTTTAATTGACAGAGAAAGTCTTTAAGTCAAATGAAATTTAAAGAAACACTACCTTCGTGGGACAAACGAGAGAAATAAAAGAGAATCATTAAATTTTAAGTTCCATTGAGAGTGAAAGGTATCAAAGATTATGAATTCAATGGAAAGTATTTACTTTAAAACTTTTGAAACACTCAACGTATTTTTTGCTATTATTCTTTTATAATGGGTATTCTAATCAGATATTAATTATCCTGAGCAATTTCCTTGACGATTTATTGATGTTTATGTTATCTTGTCCATGACAACCAATCATCCCGTATTCATACTTCTTTAACTTTTTCGATATTCTTTCGTATAAATATATTGTGATAAGGAGTCAAGGCACTTGATCTCATGAGAGACGATTCCACGGTTGGAGTGGACTAGTTCTTAAAAATATCCCTGGATTCTTCCTCAATACTCAGCAAAGAGGAACTTCGATGGGAATTGATTCCTTGGTATTTGGAACGTCTTTGTGCTTTTCTGTTGGAATGCCAAGGAAACCAAAATGAGCTTCCTTTATATTCCTTTCCTTGAATCAGTTGTCTACTGCCAGTTGCAATTCCTTCGGGTTTCCGTCAATAACTGTATTTCGTTAAATGGACTCAAAAAGTACTCGAGGTATAAATATGGTAATTCAGCCATAGAAATCAGTAAGGCATCTCTTATACTGTTCCGTAACTTTTGAAGAACTTTCAATATAGAAAACATCGAGAAATCGATGTCTTTGAATGGATTATTATTTTGGACACGTAGAAATATAATTACGACAACTATATATTAATAGATTTACAGGAAATATTTTCAAAATTTAATCCGAAATTTAATTTTAAAATGCTTTAATTGCAGTATTATCCGTATAGGAATAGAATAAGGAAGTTTAATTCAGGGCTACGATTTTCTATCGATAACCAAAGAAATTTGAAGATAGTAATATGTCTTTTCCAAATGTTTACTGAGTATGTAAACATGATCTTTCAATTTTCATAAACCTCAAATAACATACATATGTAAGGATGAGGTATTTATGGTGGATAAATAATTAATTTAAATTATTTAATATTTTTTATAAAATCGATCATGTAGAGAATTTTAATGTTGTAAAATAATATTTATTTTTAACACTTAATAATCTTATCTTTCCTTATATGGGGTATATTTTTACGTTGTCTTGGTTGCATTATTATTTAATCCAGTAAACATTCCATTAATCAAAACTTTAAGTCGAGAATAACTGTTTTTAATTACCATAACAACGAGTAAACAAATGTCTATAGATGCAAAAGAATATAATATAGCTAACTATTTATATTTTTCATAATTTTATATCATATTTATTGTATATTTATATTATATTTTATATTGTTTCTTATATTTATGTTTTTTGTATTTGTTTATCTTTATTTTATGAGTGACAGAGGGCATTCTAATAAATAAAATCAAATACCAATGCAGCGTATATTATACTGATACAAGATTATTCGGTTGGGCTACCAACGCTGGGAATAGTTGGCCCCTTTTATACTTTTGCACAAATTACTCTACTGAATAAGAATTTAAGCCTTCCGTGGTGTCTGCATCGTAATTTATTCCTTTCCCATTCTCCTTTATTTCCTTTCTTGAAACCCTCTCTTTCTCCCAAATCTTCCAAAGAAACACTCTCGTTTCACAGTCACCAAAGTAGGGGGCTTAAGGGAGATGAATTCTGCAAAGGGAGGCTATATTACCCGTCTCATATAATCTGGTATTTAGGTCTGAGACTGCTTGGAAGCTTCCCTCCATATTAATAACTCACTTGTAAGAAATTCGACCGGAAAATTTCAATACAATTTGCTGAGTCAAAATTTACTGAACGGCTACCAATTTCATGATTGCTTTCGTATAAATATACAAAGTATTTGTTTAGGTATAATTAGTAGTTTAATTTTCATTTCCTTTTTATATATTAACTTTTTATTCTTATAATAGATAGAATGAGAAAAAATTATCATTTGAATGAGTCGATTCAAAGTTATAGTACTAAGGAGAGGTTAATATAACTTTAAGTACTAATTTCGTATGACTTGAAGGTTGAAGAGTGGTGTAAATTAGCGATATTACTGGGACTCGAACCCAGGTCCAGGTTTAGTGGGAGACATACAGAAGCAGTGACCTATATTTGATGGTATAGCAGTTACGTTTAAGAATAAAATCTTTCCTTGGCCATTTAAAGAAGCTGTAAATGATTAGAATACCATTAAATGTTTTCATTCTCGTAAGATATCTTAATATGGAGCAAAAATGTTTTTTTAAATTTAATTAAAATATCATATAGGATATAAATAGACATTAAATACAATCTAAAATATTTAAAAATTCACCTTAATTGTTTAGAATGGTAAGGAAAAAGGTGAAAATGAATTTCACATGTCAGTGCGAGGTAGTTGAATATAAAGATCCAATTTAAGTGAAAAATACTAAATGACAGGGACTCGAACCCAAGTCCCTGACTTTCATTTTTTAATCTCCTGTTTCACCATTCTGAATTGCATTGAATTAAAACACCATGGTAACCTATATTATACAAAAATATAATCAATAGATACAATAAATAAACAAAGAAACAATTATTATAATTAATCTTAGGTCACTCGTGTAAGTTGGGACTTATCAATAGATTCTTTCATAAAATATAATAAACGAAATTTGTTATCAAGGTAATTTATGTGTTAAATTATAATTAGTTTGGGAGATATTTTTTCAGATAATTATTATTTTAAATCGTTCAAGGGCATCCTAAAATCCGACATTTCATACAATGTTTTAGTTCAAGTTTTTTAATATTTTTCTATCGTAATCTTCTCCGGAGATATTTCCCCTTTCGAAGGAGATCGTAGCGCAAGTTCCTTCGCTCTCCTTCAAATAAGCTGAGGATTAGTCAAGTGAAAGAGGCGAGGATTAAAAACGAGGGAAAGTGAAAGGAAGTTTTAAAAAGAGGGAATTAAAAAAAGCGGAGATTTAATGAAGGGTGTGAATGGGACAGAAAAATTCCCGTTGAAGATTCTCGGATAAGTGAAAAAGGAAAGAAGAAATTTTTTCAGCCGTTGACACGGAAACCGCGTCGGATGTTTTGGTTTCGTCGCTAAGGATGTCCCTTTACGGTTCGCGATCGAACGCATTTTAGTTTAATTGGTGTTAAAGAACTTTTGATATGTAATTAAAATGGGTGCCTAATGAAGGAATATGTAGCAATTGTGGATATTTTATAAAAATTAGCTAGTTCTTTCCGTTTTTGATACTTCTATGTACGACTTAAGCTCCTTTTACAATGTGTAGAGATATTAATTACGATAATAATTGGGTTCATTTTGGTGGAAAATAGAAATATGAAATCTACCCTTACATCCAACCCGTGTCATTATAAAAAATAAAGTAAGAATATATAATAAAGGACCCAGAGGATAATTTAATTAAATTTAGAAAAGAAAGTAATTACTGAGGGCTTAAAAACCCTAAGCTATTCGTATGAATTTAATTAAGTAGTGCCACTGCAGAAAGACACCAACAAGAAGGGAAAATGTAAAATCTACAAAATATAGTGATAGTAATTCCTGGGTTTTAAAATTAGAGAATAATTATTGTCTTAAAAATGAAATAAATAAAAAATTCTAACATTAGATACCCAAAAATCTATGCACAAAAATGTACAAAGAGGAAACCTCTTTTTATAAACATGCTATTATCAATAAAAAGCTATTTCAGACACCTTCATACCGATCTACACATTAGTCTACATTTCCTCGTCTTTTTTCCATCAGTTCGTCAATTCAAACGATTACCAATTATAAGGAACACATTTTTTAAATCGATTCAGCAATATTTCTCACAAGCACGGTAATTTACTTATTATTGCAAATATAAATGGAAATATCGTCTTTAAACAAAATTTTAAGCTTCATATTTTTTCGTTTCCTTTGAATCTTTCTATTGATAAAGATTGCAGCGTTTGCCTCCTTTATCGGTTTAGTGATGAATAAACCTAGAATTTTTAATGAATCATAAGGTCAATTAAACGAAGAATTAGCCATCTCTAATATGTTAATTGAAAATGTTTATCTTATTATTCTGTATATTTACCAAAGCATTATATCAGTAGAAATTCTTTAAATAACAAATCCGCATTTATTATAGTTATTATTCTTCTCAAAATGTATTTAGAATATATTTCTCTTTTAAGAGGATTGTTATTAAATTAAACAAATTTAATATAGTAAAACCTATTAAGAGGAGCATAAATATCGTCTGCTTACAGGAATGAAAGCACAGAAAGTCTGGTAGCTCTATCCTTATAAAGGCTTTTAGATGTAATTAATTATAAAAAATATTTTGCTTTAATTCTTTCAGTTATGGATCTACTAAATATTGCTAGAAGTGTTTTATTATGTAATACGATTATATCTTGCTAGGAAATAGATGAACTTTTAAATTCAACAATCCAATTAGTGTGCGAAGGTCAGACGTTCCTTGATAACCGTGGTTCAATGCCTTCCAATTGGAAACCAGACTATAAGAGAAAAAGGAGTAGATTGAAGATGAAAAGAAAGGACATTGGGTTTGAACACAGGAAAGGTCGAGAATTCCGCCGGAAAAATTCCCAATCATTTTTGGGAAGGGATCTTTTCATATGCTCTAAAAAATTTCCAAATATTGGTGTGAAAGCTCGGGTCTACAAATTCGGTGAGGGATTCCCCCAAGGATAAAATCTTCAATCCTCAAAGATTAAAGAAGAGTAGTTGGATGTTCCAATCTTCTGAAATTCCTGTTCAATCCTTTGATTTCCTTGAATTATTGACATTTGTTGACAAGTCATTGTTTCAAAGGTCGCTGTTGCGTAGAGACATGTATTGGATACAATAGTAGGGTGTTGCATGGCAACATTAATAATAGATGTTAAATTCAAGTCTATATGGATAAATTCCTTATTTATTCTTCTTTAAATGTAATCCAAATAGAGCTATTTAACAGTTTTTTATAAGTATTGTCTTACGAATTTTCAACCTCAAGAAAAATTTGATTTAAGGAGTGTGTCCTGGGTTCGATTCCCAGTCATATCGCTATTTTTACGTCTGATATTCCCTCATACTTTAGCTATAGTATTTATTTGCGGTTGACAACCTTTCTTTTTCGTAATTCAACATCGAAGTCTTACATTAATTGTGTACCTATCATTTCCATTAATTAAGAATAAAGTTTAGAAGGGATAAATATCTTTTCTTGATTGAGTAAGTCTCTCTGTGCAGCATGAATTTCATAGGATTCAGCTGTCTGTATGAGCTAATTTTTAACATACGCACAGCGGTACGGATTGACCATCCTTCAGAAGGTTATAAATTGGGAACGAGATGGGAAAATGTAGATTTATACCCCATTATTGTTCACGAAATTTTAATGTTCACAGTTACGTAAGGTTTCGTATTTTGTATTACATTTACATCAGCTGAAGCACCCATATATGAAGATAAATAATGGTGTACTTAAAAAAATTTCTTTGCGGCAATATTTCGTGTAAAAGAGAAAACTTTAGAAAGGTAAGTTTATTATCCACAAGAAAATTTCTAAATCACGACCGTTTCTTTCGATGCCATTAAATTTTTATAGAGATTCATTTTCATCCAACTCACATTCGATGGCAAAGGATTTTTTCCTGTGAAATCTTCTCATTCTTCAAACTTTCACTTTCTCAATTTGGGCACACAAGAGGGTCCTACCTCTCGCCTCGACAATGGGGCCCTTTATTTACTTTTATCGGAAAAACGTGGCTAAGAGGTAGAAAGCCCATATCTGGATGTTACGATCATCTGGTTATCGAAGCCTACTCATCCTCTATTCATCTTAGGGTCATTTTTACGAGAAATGCGCTATTTCTGAAGATGCATTGACCTTTGAGTTTTTAATGAGATATATATGGTCCATAGTACACTAATATTACATATATTATGTATAAAGTATCATAATATAAATTTATTTGAAATAGTGATCAATTCACTGAGAGATTTATCTCTTAGAAGTTTTTGCTTATGTAACTCTCATACCCTTTGTACTGATACATACTTTTATAATCACTTTGTATACTTACAATTTTCCTTGGGTCGATAAGGATATAAAACTCTATCAGTTTACGTAATTAAAATTGATTATATACGGTTGATATTATGATGTCCCATTTCGCTATACAACCAAAGAATTTATTTGAGATATACCTGTGAAGAAAACGTTAACTTTAAGCGTGTTATTGGGTCCCATGAATTGATTGATTGTGAATTAACTCCAGGAGAAATGGATTTATTTAAATTTTCGTTTCGAATGTAATATTTATTGATATTATTTTTTTCTTTAGGTTTAAATTTAGGTATTTATAGTCTTCCTATTGTAAACTCTTTGATAATAAACGTAAATAAAAGTATAAATAAATAATCCATCTTACGGCTTATCTCGTACAAGATATTTTACTCTAAATTTCTTACAGAGGAATATTTTACGTATCTTTATTAGATCTACTCTATGACTTTTATAATATCTATTCTTATTTAGTTTGTATATTATTCTTGATTATTATTGCTTAATATTCCATCGACCACAATGTTTAGATAGATATCACCCTAAGGTATTGGGTCGAGTGAACCAATTATTCCCATGGTTATGATAAAAATTTGTCATAAAAATTTATAAAATGTATTAATATAATATAAATAGAAATATTATTTTAACTTAGATTTCCTTTACATGTTCTCTATGTAGAGTTATAAATTCACTATTATTCACTTCTTGTTCAAGAGTTCCCTAAAGTGTTTTAAGTTCGTAAAGATTCATTTACTTAATGGTATTTAAGTAAATTGACGAATTCAAGTTGTTCTACATTGTGGTGTTTAAAAAGCAGCAAAATTATAAATAATCACTCGAACATGAAAGGAAAACATATTTGGATAGGAATTTCGTAATATTTTTCAAGAGAAATCCACCGTCCGCAGGATCTCGACTTATAGGGTCCTTACTATACGCTTTCTAGGACCATCATATGACCCTTGCAGAATCCCTTGTTTTCCTTACGGACCCCCTTCCCCTCTAGAGGTACCGTCTCGTAAGAACATTCCCATTGGAGTGCGAACCTCTGCAAACAGTCCTTGTTTGCAAGACGAAGCAAAGACTGCGTGTGCATCGTTCGGAGATTGTTTTCGTGAAACAAAGCTAGGTGCCGACGGAAGAGAGGCGAATGAAGTTTTCGAGGAAGCAGACATAAGCAAGCTGGAAGGTGTTTATAATTTCCAAGGGAACAATGATGGAGTCGAGATTGTTGGTAGATTAATTATCACCCAACCAGCGGGTTACCCTCGGAGTCATTCTGTCTGGGGTTTGTACACACGGGAGCTAAGACTAAGCGCAAACAAAAGGAGGGTTCTCGGCTAATTTAATTCTGATCGTATCGTTTATGTTCATCAATATTATTATAGGACTCAAGAGCTCCAAATTTTGCTACGTAAGATTTGTGTTGTTATAGAAAGTTAGTGTATAGTTTATGGTGTTCTATTTAGGGTTATTCTAGAAAGTGAAATTAGCGTCGTAAAGGTTATTTCGGGCCAAATAACATAAATCTTAAATGTATATAATTTATATAATTTTTACGCATTAATTTACTATTAAATAATTATTCTCTATATATAATATTATCACGTTAAAATATGCTGAATATTTGGTTTTGAAACACGTTTTCGAAAATGAATGTAGTGCAATAATGAGTTTCTTTTTTAAGCCAAGAAAAGCCTAATAGTAATGCACAGAGACATTAGAATTTTCTACTGAGAAGATCGAATAAATTTTCTTTTCTTGAGTGATTTTATGTTTAAACTTTCCTTAATATTTCATTTAAAATGTAGTAAGTTTTAATGTTACTCTCTCTTGTAAAATTTGTAATTTTTTTTGTACACCTTTGTTTTGTACGCCTTTATTCTGTAGATTTCTCCATGGTGTATTTTTGCTGTTTTATGGTGGATCGTAAACTTTGTAATTGATCGTAAAGGAATAATTATCATCTTTAGAAAGTACAGCTCGGCTGAAGAGACGATATTAGTGTTTAGGATTGACTTATGTGGTTATCTTTTATGTATTTTCCATTACTTGGTATACATTGCTCGGCTTGATCAGGTGAAGTGTTTTTTTTTCAGAAAGACACCTTTTTTTGAAAGGTTTTTCGACTACGTATCAGAGGAATTTTTGATCGAAGATCGTTCATTACAATTAGCCGCTCTCCGGACAAATTTGAAGATTCCGTCTCTCCAAACAAGGGTTGATCGGGATCCATTTATTCATGACGGGCAATGAAAGTGGGTGCTGTTCACGAAGGCACTTCTGTAAAATTGAAGCTAATTTTTTCCTTCGAATACCCATATTTTGTAGGCTCATGTAGGGATAATTGGCTTCAATACACCTGCAATAAGTTCTGAAATTGATTCTTAAATTACCCTCTTCTCGAATTTTTTGAGATAAGTTCAATATGTTCTCTATATCTTTGTTTAACTTTTGATTGTTTGAGGACAATTGGTTTGATTTACAGCTAGTCTCTAATCATTTAAGATTTCTTATAATGGAATTATGAATTCAAATATCTTTGAAGTTAGAAAACGGACATTATTTTATTTCTTTATGTTTTCTCCTTGAGCTTTATTGGAATTAATAGCGGGGTAACACCATTTCCAGTTTACTTCATATCCTTGCTGTCTATTTATTTCATATAGTTCACTTTCCTGATATTTAAGTGGCATCAAATGAGTTATACGTGAATATTTAATCGAAATTGGTTAAAAATATAAATGATATATATGATAAATAAATGATTTTACTTCATCGAACTATATATCTTGCTGTTTGCAGACACGATTCAAATTAATATGTAAGGAAATCGTTAAATTCATCAAAGTTACTCTGTCAGATTTTTCGGTAGTTATTATGGATATGGATTTTCGCATGTATTTAACTTGGTAAATTTTGTTGTAAAATGCTTATAATCTCTAGCCTGCTCGCCTCGGTATCACTTTCAGGTGCTATTTTTTAATTCCTAAAGTTTCTTTCTTTGATTGTTAAACTATTCTGACAAAGAATGAATTTCCTCATCGATATTCCTCACCAATAGTGGCCGAGAGAAGTTAGAAGTTAAATGATTAAAAAACATTTATAATTTACATGAAAACGATAGATTTTGTCTGTTCAGTGAATTATTTTACATCGCTATACTAATTTTCCTTCAAAAGCGATGGATAAGTAGTGAGTTATTCAACTGTAATAGTGTTATATTCTCAGAAATTTTAGTTTCATTTCGCTGTAATTTATACGAGGATGTACCTACAAAGTATTCATTACGATTTCATTTCCATGGAAACCCTTTAACGAGACATAGTCTTCTTATCTCCGAGTAAAGAGGATTTTCATTTGTTCGGTGGAGCGTTAGAAAGGTAGGATCGAGTTTTAAATGAGAGAAAAAGATACTTTTCGGGACATAGAAGCTGGAAAATGTAGCAGTTGACGTGGAATGATATTAAGAGGATTAGAAAGTTGAAATATAATCGGGGCGAGCAATATGTCTGAAATAACTTGTGCCCCAATTGTATTGGATTTGAAAAGTTGGATTTAAATGTATCGGTTTTTGGTGTTACTTTTAATAGGATACGGAGGGAAGTAGATTTAGTTAAAAGTTGGCTTATATATTAAAATAAAGTTTCTAAATACTTCTATGAATGTTGTAACACCAAAAATTGATTAATTTCTCTTAAGATTCAATTGTTAGTTCTAAACATATTAATCAAATTTCAGTGATTATTAACATGTATTTCATATTTCTTATATATGTTAAATAACATATAATACATCACATTTAATATGTATTACATATATAACAAAAAATCTATGTTTATCCATGTGTATATAACTTTGATTTCTCTGTTGGGAGATGTTCTAAATTTTATGAGCTCAAATTTCGTCGCATATAAATGAAAGGATTAATTATAAATAAGGAAAAAATTAAAGATTAATAGTAATTCGATTATAAAGCATAAGTTTATTTTATGATAGTTGATAATAATGATTTTATGATATACAAAAATTAATACACAACAATAATTTTAAAAAATTATACATTTCTAGTTGTTAGCGAAGTTAATGATGGTAAAATTAAAGTGAACATTTCAACACGACTAGGACTCGAACCCAGGTCCCTTATTAAGCTAATATGGTTAAGCATTACTTGGTGGAATGGTAACATGAATAATATTTAATAATAATGAATAACTTAATGCTTTTCACGAAGGTTCTAATTTTTATCATTATTATTCCAGGTCCTTTACTTTGTAGAAACCTTTTTTTATTTATCTGTACGTAGTTTTCTCTGAAAAGTTCATTGACGTTGCCTCAATCTTGTAAGTTGATAATCCAAAAGTTACTTATATGCTGTGAATGTTCATAAAGTCTGGTTGTATTAATCGCACGATGAGATAATCGAGTAGAATAAAATCCTAAAGTAAATCTAAGTTTTAGTATCCTTTTCTATACGAAGAATGTACTGTTAATTTCGTAAGATTTGTCATTTATATAAATTCAGGTATATGAATAATATATCTGAATTTTCCTATCTATCTGTGTTTCCTATATCTGCATGTTTTAATATCTGTATATTTCCCTTTATCCGTATGTCCTTATTTAAAGCACCATTAATCCACTTCTCCTGCATAAATTACCCATAATGCTTTTCGGCTGATATGCGCTTTTTTAAAGGGTTATAAATGCACTTCCTTCCGAATTCTTCTGGAAGGCATAAAAAGGGGGCAAAGGGCAAAAGAAGGGGTTCCATCGATTTTTCACGCATTCCTAAGTTGCTTCACTCCCACAAAAGTTTCATCTGGAGGAGTTATTGCTCTTTCATAAGCCTTTTCCATTCTTTACCGAGGCAAACTACTTGGAGGGCTGTCCAATTTATTCCATCAATAGGGGAAATAAAATAGGAGTGCTCCAAAGTTCCCATTCGCAAATTTTTGCCTTCTTAAAGATTACTTATACGATGCGCTATTCTCCAAGGAATTTAAAAGTTTCTCTTACGTCTGATTTATGTATTTTTCAGGTCGATATTAGCGTCTTAGTTTTTTTCTTGTGGTTTCGTCTTCAAGTTTCATCAAATGGGTTTTTGGATTAGTAATGATAGCAGAGATATTAGACAAGATCCTGTGCTTCGGAAACCACGTGAAATCACAAGAATGAAATTGGAGGCTTCAAGAAAACTTATTGAAGAGTTGGTAAGTACATGATCCATTATTTTACTGCTAAATAATGTTAGGAATGTAGATCTTTAATTCTCTGGTTCCTTGTTTAAACCGCTGTAAACTATTCGAGTTATATTTACAATAGTGTGATCCTTAGGAACCTTACCTTAGCTCGTGGATTTATAACCCATGCATGAATATTTTCACCTTATTTATGTTTCTGCAATGCAGTTTAAATATATTCAAGGTCATGATTTAAAAAAGTTTTATTAAAGTGTAATAGTAATTAAAATTCTGAAATTGAAGATGCCATGTCGGAAAAGGTATAAAAATTATGTTAAGTGATATTTTTTTTTGAAAATTCTCTTTGTCAATTTACTTCATTCGCATATTTTAATATTACTTTTACTTGCTAAGATTTTGAGTTCATAATAAGTATTCAGTCATCCTTTAGAGAAAAATAGCTGGATAAAGCACTTATATAGTTTTGTTAGGCTTCTATTTCGAAATAAGTATTTTTAATTTAAACACGCCTTTCCAAGGGTTATTCCAAATTTCTTTGAGCTATCCAGAAGGTTAGATTTCGGAGTTTAGAGATTAGGAGTTCCTCTGAACGAAGCAATGACCTTACAAACGTAAAATTTATTTCTGTCCATTTAATTCCTGATGATTTATGTTTGATGTTTTCTTACTGCAATTTCTGAGGTACGAGTAGTATGAGAATCGTTTCTAACTGCCACTTAATGCGTTTTTCCGTAATTCATTCGAATGAACGGTTAATAAGAGAAAATATAGATGACTGTAATTTTACTTTAATGAAGCAAATATAGTGATGTAATCTTGAACTTAAAAAGGTACGGTATTTCGAATAATGTACGTAAGAAGTTGATTAATTCTGTCACTATGAATCTTATATTTTATCTTGCAAGATAATAAATCGGAACATTATAGTATTATTATTTAATTGCTATATGGAATATTTGGTACACAATACCCATAACTAAGGAGGTAGATGACAGATTAACTCATGTTTATGTGCCTATGGAATTGGAATATTTTAAACCGTTGCTGAAGTGCAAAATACTAAAAAACACTCAAATATTATTCATTTAGCCAAATCTCTTTTTTTTATCTTATATGGAAGAACTTAATCCAGAGTATGTTTTCTCAAAATTTTCTCCTTAACGAAATCTGATAGACGTACAAACAACAAGCATTTTGATCCTACGAGTATGCTCGTATGAGATTCACGTATCTAGACAAACTCTTCATTCGGAAAAGATTATATTTTCTGAAGATTCTTAGACCAAATCCACTTCTACCTTGTCGAATGAAATGGTGCATTAAGACTTCCAATATCGAAGACGGATCGTCGACAATATTTCTGCGATCTTTTTCTCTTTCCAAATAATCTGTACGATCTATACGTCCTTGCTTCCAATTTCATCCCAATGGTCGTGCGAAGTAGTTCTAATAGAAAAAGTGATAAGGCAGAGTTTTCACTTATCGAAATATCAAAATCCAAATTGAGTTGCTACATTCATTCCAGTCAACAAATTCGTTGTAAAGATACGTTTGCTAGGTCTGTGTGGGTAGATCCCTTCCCAATTTGTGGAGTAATAAAGTTATAAATAAAGTAGAAGTTATTGGACATTTTTTATGGAAATATATTTTAAAGCTACTTCAAAGTTTATTTTTTCGATTATACAACAAAGAAGGTGTAAGTCAAGTACTTCTGGTTTCCTTGACAATGGAAAACCAATTACGTTACATCTTCGCAAAATAAAATGAAAGTTTAGTTAATGGGAAAACATACTTTAAAAGCCAATTAAAAGAATAAGTGGAGCTCTTAGTATTTGAAGCTTTTCAATATTCTATTCTAGCTATAACAATTAAATTAGAGAACAGTATATGATGAAGAACAATCTATTTAGTCTACTGGTAATTATGTGTATTAGTTAAAGTAAAACGTTTAAAACCTTAGTTTAAAACGTGGAATTAACGCGACATGATGTTGTAGTGTTTAGGGTACCTTCCAAAAATGGTGGGGGACCTGGGTTCGAGTCCCAGCAATGTCACAAATTTTTACTCGTTTAACCTTGTAAACAATTTGTACTAGCTCGTAAGTTATTTCAAGTAACCTTAATGCTGTTATATTATAATATCTATTAAAATAAAAATATGTGCCGTATTTAGCCAATTAGAATACAGTAAAATTAAAGAAAAAAGTTGAATTAAACGTGCAATGAAAATGAAATATCTACCTTGTACAAATACTGTCCATTCAGACATATTGAGCAAAAGTATTTTAATTCAAATCGGAAATTAGAACCGTTAAAGATGGGAAACGTCGAGTTCCTTCACCTTCACAAGATATTCCTTCAAGGTTTCCTCCTTAAATATATTGAAATATGGCCACCTTGGAAATATAATTCAAATGGAAAAGGTTTGTCATGAAAAGATTCCATCTCACAAGCTTCGTGAAACGTACATTTCCCCCCTGACATTCTCAAATATTTATTTTAGACGGTTTCCGGATCATTTTGCCGTTTCCATGGCAACCCGTGTTGCGCGACCCTCTCCCTTCACCCTGGGATACCTTTTTTTCGCTTTGATTTTGTTTATTTTTCTTTCCCTCGGAAACCTCAATACTAAATGCTTTTCCGCCGCGAAATTTTTACGTCTTCATTTTCTGCGTGCGAAATATGAAAAACTAAGTCCGGCAAAGGTTTTTTTCATATTTTATCCTCTTCAAAAGGCTCTCCTCTCTTTCAGCGGAGCGAACTGGCGAAATTAAGGGGCAAAGTGTCGCTTCTTACGAATTAAATAGGATTTTTTTAGAATATAGCATTCCAGTTATGAAAGGGAAATCACTCGTGTGTCTACTGGATTTCTCTCGCAGTTTATCGTTGAACGCTTTGTCGAATGGGTGTGTTTTACGTTAGAAATAGTTTCGTACGCAGTAAATGTTTATTTATTTTGTTAATTTGATTCGTTAATTAAACATTTTTATGATATTTAATGCAAATTTTATACGTTGACGTATTTGAATTTATACCCTAGTTGAAGTTCAGCGAAATTAAGAAGGTAAGTTTTATTTATCATTATATATTCTAATTTAATTGCTAATGTTTTAAATGAATGAGTCCATCAGCTATAGATTTATGTATTAGATAAATTATTCGAAATAAATGGTTACAGAAATATTTTAATCCTATTGAAAGTATGCCATAATAATCGTTAAGAAAGGTTTATCGCGTAATATAAAATCGTTTATTAAAGCATAACAGAATACGTTACAAATAGTTAAAACAAGAGATTCGTATAGCAGTCTATTTGTAAATATATGTATATATTCGTATATTTAAAAAAAATTATATTGAAATAGCCTCCACGAACATCAATTTATAGGAAAATCTCAATAAGATAATCAACAATGAACGAAAACCAACATCCATAACCTGAGAGAAAAATTTCGTGTTCAGCCGGGACTCGAACCCGGTACCCTTACGTTGGAATGCTATTACTATATTACTAATATTAAAAATTTGATGAAGCAACCTTAGAAAAGAAGTATTCTATATACTAAAAAACCAAACGTATATTAACAGCTTTAAACGAGTCAATAATAGAAATGTAGTGGTTAGGTACACATAGGCATATAAGATACCTCAATAGACCCTAACGATACGCTTATCTCATTATTTTAAGAACAAACATTTTCCGAAAGATTTCATATAAGAATCCATCACACTGTAAAACCTGCAAGTTACTCATCAAGCGTAATATCCTCCAAAAACACATTCTAGAGTGTTTTTGTCATCTTAAAGTACCCTTCTGACAATTCCCCATTTGCCCTATGCGACATTCAACTACACGCGGTTGACCACATCGCTCATAGGAAGCGACTTCCTTCATCACGCGTTCAGATGTGCACGGCCCCGAAGTCGTTCGTTTGGAAGTGTGTGAGATGATGTGCACATCCTCAGGTGAGACGTGTCTAATTTGTCGAGACTTAAACCGCTTTGGGTAGATTGCGTTTCGGTTTAATTGGAACGCTGACGAAAGCAATCTTCACTCTAAGGTACACTTTCTCTCTTTATCGAAAGAGATTTAGGTTTAAAAGGGTTTCACGAAGTTATTTGCAGTTTACTTTCTAATGCATCGTTTTAGTAATAGATTAGAGTTGATAGCAAAAGTATTAGTATTGGAATTACTGATGGGTATTGATCAGCTGCAAATGAGGCAGTAGAAACGGTATGATTATTTTAAATGCTGATTAGTTGTATAAACGGCAAGAATACCAAGTTAAAGGATGATAAAACATAGCGAAATGACTGGGACTCGAACCCAGGTCACTCACTTTGTTGGTAGAATAAACTTAATTTAGTATACAATGGAATATATTTTATTATATTGGGGATGAAAAATTAATAACTCTATGCATTCATATATGAGGATGGACTTATAATTATGTAAAACTTAGGGACTATAAATTTCTGGTTCACTATTCATTTCTCTATTAACAGAGAATGTTTGGAATTTCATTCTAACAGATTTTAGCTAGAAGTTGCCTGACACATTTTATCGTGAAGCAATGTGAAATTTATTTTCAATTAATTTTATTGCATACCCTTTTATTTGATACAGTCGATTGAAATTTGAATCATACCCAGCTAAATGGTTTAAATTTGTTTATTGACTTATCAAGAATATTCGTTCATATAATAATTTTAAACATAACCCCTATTTGAATCGGCCTATATATTTTCGATTAGAAAACAATTCCTTGTTGATTGAATCTCAGGATAGTCCTTTACATCTTTTTAGGCATGTACTCAACGTCTGAATTGTTCGCATTAATTTTCTTGTGGTCTCTTATTAGCGACGAATTCACCTATATGTGCAAATATTTCATATTATTAAACCCTGCATTATTACATTGGTGGCCTGGCAACACACACTTCCGTTGCCATATGAATGTCTCATTTCAAAATCATGTTAAGAATTAATATAAAGACTATGTATTAATTCTGAATAATGGATAGTGTAGTAAAAATAAAACAACGTGGTGGATTCGATTTGGGAATACCTTTTCCGAACCGTGATTACATCTTCATTAAGTAAATTGCACGTAAGCCCATGCTAAGACTCCTGTGTCATCAGCCCTTACCCGTGCGAAGTACATCCCATATATCGCAAGAGAGCGGTCTGTAAAAGAAGTGACGTGGACAGAGTGAAGTGTGATTAAGTCCTTGGAATCGTACCCAGCAATTCCCGTATCCCTTGAGGAAAATCCCTTGAATCTGAGGCAAAGGTAATTAATCTAGAAGCGTCCTATGGAAAGAGATTTAAAAAGTCCACCGCGTCTTGCATTTTGGTTCGCGCTGTGGTATAAATCACCACAGTGACTGGAAAAGTGGGTAAAATAAAAAGTAAAGCAAGAAAGAGATTGATGGAAGGTAAATTAGATTTCAACCAAGTTGCAATTAAAGCCGAAATGGAGCGGGATGGCCATGGTTTATATAAAAGGAACACTATGATTAACGATGTGGGAAAAAAACTCATTCTTTACGCGATGTATGAGTAGGATATCGCGTAATTAGGTGGTATAATTAGCTAAGGATGTAATGAACACCGTATATTTTGGATGATAAAGCGCACCTTATTATAGAAGGCATAAAGCAAAACAAAGTAGTCCAACTTTATTCAACTTATCAGCATTAACACCGTATATTTTGGATGATAAGGCGCAGCTAATTATAAAAGGCATAGCGCAAAACAAAGTAGTCCAAATTTATTCAACTTATCAACATTAACTGCCAATATTGTTTACTTGTAATACATTTAAAACATCAGACTAGCGATTATGCTTCAACAAATACGGAAAGTTGCTTTGTTGCTTACCAAAGTCTTATTAGAATATTTTGAAAGATTTCTCAGTGCAGTGTGAGCTTAGAAAATTGGTTCAAGGTCACTAGACAGCCAAGCAAGTATTCATAAATGATATACACTGGAATACAAAACGTGTTGCCGATTTTTTTTTGGCAAATATAGTGATTTTATTATTTAGGCCTAATAGTCAGAAAAATACTGTATTTGTCGGAAAGAAGTTTTATGTAAATTTTTATTATATTCAGTTGTGTTGAAGGAAAAATATGTATCAATATGATCAGCCATTTTTAATCTGATTTAGGAAGTAGGTATCTTCTCTATTTCTTGAATTAACTTGATTTACAGCCTATATTTGCCAAATTACCACTAAATTCTCGAATATGTCTCCGTTCCATTAATTCTTTTGTCTTATTCTTGGGTATTCTCTTTATAAATACGTACTTGTTTATTTATCAGATTAGCATAGTTACCACCTTCATATTGATCAGTAACTCCCCAATATTTCGTGTTTCAAGTTTCTGTACCCTGCTTCGCTAATTAGAACTTTCTTAAGAAGTGTATCGATCAATCTTGAGGCTTTCATCTACCGGTTACTTTACTTTCAACATCCTAGTTCTCATTTTTCTTCTGGGATCATACCTTTCTCAATTATTTTCGTGAGATTCGAGAAATGTGGAGAAGATTAATGGGATGACTGCACGAATTCCTTTATTATATTGCAATCTTACGACCTTTCTACGCCGGAATTGCTGTTCTAATCAAGTTCGTCCTTCTGTTTGTAATGAGTGTTGTATTTGGGTCTGTGGAGAATTCGATGAATTTACCTTTATTTTTGATCAATTTAATATTACTTATGATCAGTTGTAATTACATCATCTATTGTTAAATGTTTATTACGAAGTAAAGAAGGTTTAAAGGAAGGTAAAGTAACTGAACATAATGAGTTGGATCGTATCTAAATCAAATATCAATTAACTAATATTATCTTTCCTTTTTCTCTTAGTCTTCAGTTTAGTATTCACCCTAATAATATAGTATCTACTTTTTACTCCATTTATTTCGCAATTCGTCAATAGAAAATTTAAATATTAATTTATTAGGCATTTAAGCATATCATTGTATGATTGTACTTGGATAATTAATTTGGTGTTTGTATTGAAGTTTTTTATATACGTGTCTTTAAAGCTTTCGGAATATTTTAATTCATCAAAACAACTGGCAAAGAAAGCTTGGATCAGTCGTGATGTTTGTATTCATCCTTGCCAATGATGGCTTTTCTACGCCATTTCCACTACGCTTCAAGCTATTTACTTTTTACGTTCACAGATGATTTTTTTACATGTATCTGTATACGTACGTATATTTGTATATTTTTCGTCATTAAGCACTTAGAAAAGAGGTAATTTTAATGAATACACGTTCCACATCTGACGGAATTATGCACGTATTTCCTTTTTTTACTATAAACAGGATTATCCTATTCACTATTTCACTATGTTTTTTATTTGATTTTATTTAATAGCTAATGTCATTCGAAAGATGTTCCGTTAGAATGGTACATTTGCATTTAAAGTTGACGGTTGCGTTCATTCTCACAAAGCCATTGGCAAATGACGAGTTTGCATTCGCATACAGTTCATCTCGTCCTTTGATGACGAGAATTTCCTTTTGGAATCCTTTTTCAGTCTCGCGTAAATAAACGAAAAGATATATAATTTAATTCCTGCACCAAAACTAAGCATCTGATGGCAGAATGTATCCTTTTGAAGGCTCCTCTTTGAGTTCTTAATTAAAAATTATCGAAAATCTGAGGCATGAAATGACTGAAATGTGCGGCCGTCTGTGGAATATTCAAGGAATTGTTTTTTTCCGTTTAGTTTGCGGAATGTTAAAGCAGCGACTTCGCAATTATGTATTTTATTTACTTTGTGGGTGATTATTCAGTTGTCGGTGAATGTTAAGGAAGGGTTCTTTTTGATATTCTTCGATAATTAAATGCTAATCTACGTATTCCTAGGGAGTATTTAAACGTGTTCTACAGTGTATATATAAATGTATTGACCTTAATTTGTTTTTTTTTTAAGAAACTGAGGTTTTGTGGTGTTTATGATTTAACATTTATATACACATATATTGTCGTTACATTGATCTTGAATTTGTAAGGACATAGTATTAACTTTGAATCAATCTTTGTTGATTTTGTTCTGACGTTGTAGTAACTTCGTATTATTCGTATTGTATATTGACATTGTATTAAATTTTTATTTGTTTATATTGACTTGACATTCTTTTGACATTGTATTAATAAGCCTTAACTTCAATATTGACTTCGTATAGATCTATGTTGATATTGTACTGACTTTGTAACGATTTATATTGATTTTTAATTGACATTGTATTGGCGTTATAACGATTTACAATTTCTTTTTATTGACTTAGAGAGGACTTTGATCGTTTTTATGCTATTTTATGGAATTTTGAGAAGATTTCCATTTCACTCTTATAATTATTTTGACCGTAGAAAGTTTATGCAGACCCGCTTTCTATTCATGCTCTTCAATTTAAATTATCGTTGCCAACCATCCTACCTAATGAATTGTGCCTCTTATGGAATTCTAAGTACTATATATTATTGATTGATGTGCAATGTTAAAATTTCACCGTAACGAGTATTACTGGGATTATATTCGACAAATATACATAAAAAATACGAAGCAATGGTTCTTTTCTCGTAAAAATAGGGAATTTCAAGAAGCCTTCCTATACGAAGTCAATATGATTAAGCATTACTTAGTGGAATGGCAATATAATAATGAAATATAATATAGTATATGTGGAAAGTACTAGGCTAGTTATTCATTAAGCCTACATATATTCACCTTTTGGCAGAAGCTGGATTCACAACAAATTTTGCACCACTGTTCGACATCCCTGTTTTGCCTTGCAGATTACGCAATCATTCGATGACCGAATAGGTCGCCCATTCAGATCGATTCGAACATAAGGTCATCGGATACATTCAGCGATTTCCATTGAAGATCTATCTTCGTCATAGTACGCATCGTAACTCCATCGAAGTGTTTAGGCAGTTGCAGCCGTTTGATTGATTACAAATTTGGGAATAATTGCTCGTAAACGGGTATCGTTCGATATACACGATTGTGCAGTACGCGTGTTTGGGATCCGTCGATAATGACTTGGCCTAGGATAGTCATGCTTTTAATGCCTTCATCAACTGTTGTAAACACATCCGAATCAATTAATCAATTTACATTTGGATGCAGTAAGGGAATTGGTTTAATACGCATATCAAACAAGAAGATTTGACTGTTATTTGAAGGAAAATGCTTATATAGTTGCTTTTTCAAATTTTCATGCGTAAGGATACTCATTGCGTTCATAAATCTTATAATAATCATGCATATCTACCTATTTAAAGGAAACTGATACTTCTTCCTTTCCTTCCAAGTATTCCTAAATACATATTCAATCTTTTTCCTTGTATCTTATAGGAATCTTTATACTATTACATATTTGTATATTACGTATAAATTGTGTATAGTATACATTTGGTTTCTTGTACGATCCTCCTTGCTTTATGATGAATTGAATTGTATCAAAATCAGTCGTTATTAAATTTTTTTTCTAAGCTTCTATTTCACCATGCTTCCAGTTACGTAATGGGAAATGTTTATACTTCATCGGTTGATTTATTCATATTTTCTTTGCATCTTACAGTAAATAATATTATCCATGTAAACAAATACATACATACATGATTTATCACCAGCTGTTTCCAATCCTACTCCAGTACGAAGATCCAAGCTCGCTCAAGCTATCTTCCTTGTTTGTGCTTCCCTTTGCCAAATTACGCCTAATTACTTGATTATGTCTCTGTTACGTATATGTTTCTGTCATCTTATCATTCTCTTTTTATGTCCAACAATTATACTTTCTTTTCGCCATATCGCCTCACTACTTCCATTCCAGTTAATTATATGTATACATAAATATGTTGTCCAGAATAGAAATATTATTTTTCTATTATTACTCTGTAATTATTCTAATATTGTTTTATTATAACTCTAATATTATTCTATTTTTACTCTATTATTGTTCTATTGTTATACTATTATTGTCCTATTGTTATTCTATTATTGTTATAATTATATTCTATTTTTATTACTATCCATTGTTTAATATTATTAACATTACGTACATACGGAACATCTGCAGTATACTCAGAAACAGCTCTTTAACCAATGTATAAAACGGAGTTTCCGGTAGAGAAGAAATTCAAATCATAAAAGTAATATTTTTAATCTATTCGCTACCCATATCAAAAGATGCACAAGCGTAAAATCTTTTTTTAGCTCACAAACCACACACCTCCAACGTTTCTCCCTTAAAAGAACGCCTCACTCTTGGGAGTCGCCACGTAATGAAGATGCGACGCATTTTTGCTGATTCCATCGCTTTTTAACTCAAATCTCTCCGTTTATCGCAAACCCTTTTACCCTAAAGATCACGTGATCTTCTTCCCCCCTTTCCCTTCGGAGATAAAGCGTCCCCAAGAATATATATCTTCTGCCATCTTCATGACTCATTTTTCCCCGGCGATCCTATCGTTGGCAATTTTTTCGTATCCATCGAGAATCATCTCCTATGCGGATCTTTTTAACCTCGTATCACCCGCAGAGAGAAATACTTTCTCCGCAAGACAACTTTCTTTTCGTCGCATTCCCTTTAAAATTCCCGCAAGGCCTTGTGGTTTTATTTTTTTTACGTTGTCGACTGCCCCTCGAACGCAGAATTCATTGCACATTCAAAAATGTCTATTCCTGTTTATATTTCGTTATTCGTTAAGATTGAGGTTGATTTTGAGGATTCTAAAAGTTTGGTTTAGGTTTTTAATTAGGGTCAGACCACTGTGATTACGACCTATAACCTTTAATGTCCTTGTAAAGTTTAAATGTTAACTTGTTTTGATGAAAAGCGGAGTATATGTAAAACGAATTACATATTCTTCTTCTTTGATCGTTAGAAATATACTAGGATGTTGGGAAGGATTTTTAACAAGCTGTATTAAAGGTTTATCTCTCTGGTTAATGAATCCTTAGTCATTAAAGAAAGAATGAATCGTTTATGCTCCAATCAAAGTCGGTAGATTAGGGATATGTTCGTAATATTTAAAAATCTTCATATGTTAAAAAATGGAATATTTTTGTTATTATGTAACTTAAATATAATAGAGTGCTGGAGTTTTAATTCTGCACGATAGGGCTTATGAAGGATATAGTTTAGGAGATTATTTATTTAAATATCTTAAATACTATTAAATTAAAAAGGTTCACTAGTTTGATTATAAGAGAAGATTGAGGTACCATAGTGTTAACGACAGAACTACAGATATATTGTATTAATCTCCTAGCAGTTAAAATTATAGTGATAATTTTCTAAAACTCATTCACATAAAGCTTACTATTCGGTTAATAAAATTGAAATATTTATATTATTGAAAATATGTTAATGAAAGATCCTTAATACTTACATGATAGTTTTTTATATCTTTTAAATTTATATATTTGCTTCTATATATTTCATATTTTTTTGTGCTGGAATAGGATATGTATCATACTTTAAACATCGATCCAGAAAGAGCTTCACTTAGCTCAATTACACGTTCTTAATCTCTATAATTATTACAAATAAATTTTATATATTATAATAACATTCTTCAAGCGAGACAATTTGAAGTAAACGAATTTTTCGTAAAGGAACTGAACTCTGGAATCAATAAGTAATAATTAGCTTCTTTTCCAAATATATAATAAATAATATTATTATTTATAATATTATAATACTTATTAACTTATAATACTTTTATTTTATCGAGTAACCAACAAAATTTTGGCCCAGATTCCCTTTGATTTTTTTCCCTTTCCCAACATGACAGATTCGAGAGAGCGAGGTTCTCCCTTTCCGGAGAACAATTCGAGACGTAGGAGTTCATTCTGTTGAAAACTAGGAATACATTCCACAACATTACCTCTTTCTTTCTATTCTTTTTATGGTTACGCGTGGGATTATTCGCCTAAAAGATGAAATATCGCCCTATTAGAGGGGGGAATTCACTCCTTGAGGAAGTGACGCGAATAAAGAATACGGTTTGCGGAAGTTGCAATAATTAAATCACGCTTTTCCTCCGAAATGAAAACTGTCAAGAATTATAGACTCCAGAAGTGGACGATGAATTTAAAATGAAGCATGAGTGAGTGGAATAAATTATCCTGAATTTATGTTCGTTGTGTTTTACTCAGTAATCATTAATGAACAGGATATGGCGAAAGATAAATTTAATACGTGTAGATAACGGAAGAATTTTAATCTAAATTTGACGATAAACCTATCATTTCCTGGCAGAGTAATTATACGATTTTATTAATAAAATCAGTATGATAAGGTGTAACTATAATAATTTACTAAAATTCTCAAATGATTGTATGATTTTCGTTTTCTAATTATAGAATTACTCCTATATACGTTCTCAAAACCACGAAACATATTTATATGCTTTTTTTATATGTGATATTTTATTTCAAGTTACGAGCTAGCATTCATTAGCTATTTTCATGCATAGAAACTTCGATAAATGGGATCATACTGCTATCAAAGTCTCTGTTATATTTGATCTTTTTCCGTTACCTTTAGAAAGAAATTATAGGGATTATAAGTAAGAAGAATCTTTTTTACGAATTATATAATAAAGTCAGTATATATTATTATGTTATAATTTAATCAGTACATATAGTAAATAAAAGTGTGTATACATATACCGAAATATATAAATCTGATGTTTATCAGAAAAAACGTAATGTGTGTATATATTATTACGTAAATTATCGATATCAAAGTTTTCTCGACCGGAGTTAGAAAATCTGAGAGATGCTTCGTAGAGAGAGAAAAGTCATACGAGAACAGGGACGTCGCTGCATTATTAATGCCAGTGTATCCTTCTTTATTCTTCTGAAGCCATGCAAAATCCATGGGATGTAATCGGCAAGATGGCGTATAAATAATTCATGAAATTCCGCAAACGTTTCCCAATTCCGTAACTGCATTGCAACGGAATATGTCCATAATTACGAGTCTTTCACGAGTTGCTTTTAATTCGGATGCAAAAACGAGTCCGTTCTTTCAAACTTTTGGGAATATTTACGAATTATAGGGTTGGTACTTTCACGAGGAACTTTTTTAAAAAAATGGAAGTGAAGTACTTTTCGAAGATAGATTTATTCTGTGAGCGGTTTCGTTAGTTTACTTATATCATCTGGATCTTTAATTATCTGAATGTTTAGGGACAAAAGATGTAATTATATATATCTATACAAGTAACCATTCGCGCAATGAAGTCATTGTGGGAAAGAACGAAGTCTACGCTTTCATTTATTATTGCTTTTCAACTAGTTACGACTCAAAATATCAATTTTCTTTAATATTTTATCTTTAATAATAATATAATTATTTACGAGGAACTTAAATAAGTTTCGAAATGGTATTGTTTAGAATCATGAATTTCACAGATTCAGGCGAGGTATTGTGGTAATCCATAATGGAACGGAACTTTAAAGAATTCGTACTTTTACCACAATTTTAGTAAACTCAAGTGCAAATTACGGTACAGTAAATTAAAGTACAAATTCTTTAAAGTTACTTTCTGTTTGGAATCAATTAAAATCAGCTATTCTTGGCGACATCTGGCGGAATTAATCTGCAGGAATGAAAGTATAGCATATACATAATGTAGTATATAGTGTATGTTTATATATAAATTATTTATATTTATTCACTTTATAAATTCAATTTTAAAGTTCCGATATTTTTCTATCTCAAAGAGTAGAATTTCTTAATCAATAATTGCAGCATTTTCAAAGAGTTTCTTTACATACTATATTAAATGAAAATATTAATAACAATGTTACAAGTTAAAGTAGAAAAACGACTGTCAGTGGAGTTGCACAATGATGTAATAGTAATTTGTTAAATATATGGTATACTATTATAAATCATTATTAATTACTGTATTCGTTGCATAAGTGGTATTGTAGTACAAGAGAAACTTTCCTTTTTTTATTAGGCTTATTATTTGTACGTGTGCGTAACCTTGGTTACCCCCGGTGTGACTTTCAACAAGGTCATGAACTAGTGCTTATTGACGTAAGCTGTGTCTAGGCAACGCAGGTTTACGTATACATTTCCGAATAATTCAATCCCAGGAACGAATGATTTTATACGCATTTCACGCCTACGTTTCCTCACGAGTTCTGTTACGAAATTATTTCTAATGGTTTTACAAGTTTTGTACGTATCGCTCCTGAGGTGCGCATCCAAGGCCATTAACGAAGAACGTTTCCTCGAAAAACGAAGGATTCCTCCCACGACTTTAATTAAGTTGGGAGCTCTCTGTCGATTTCTCTCCGCTTTCGATGTGGAATCGACGGAAACAAGCATTTAACCGTGTTTGAGCTGAGCTAAATTGAAGGCAGGGGGGGATTTCTTCTGTTTAACTAAAGGGAAGAGACCACATTCACTCAGAAGATGTTATCTGTCAGATTTGCGTCGGAAACGGTCGATGACGGATCCCCAGTTTATCGTCGTTGGATGCAGTAGTATTTTTGATGATGACGTATTAAAAATTTTGATGATTTTAAGGATTTTGAATAAAAATTAGTGAGCTTATAATTTCTCTTATATAGAAGAATTAAGGTCCTAAATATATTGGGGTTATTATTTTCTGAATTCAACGGGACTTAATGTGACGTATATTTTTATACTTACATATATGTATACTTATTAGGGAGAGCAACTTAACCCGTTTAAGATTAAGAAAAGGGTATTTAGTTAAATGTAGCCAATTCCATAATTGGATAAATAGATCGCTATTTATAGCATTCCCTGAGATTTTAATATATTCATAGTTTTATGGATATCTTTAGTGTTTATTTTGAATAATATCTTTTAAAATAATAATCATAGTAATAATGCGACTTCATTGTAGGTGAAATTGGGAAATGAAGTCCCATCTCACATCTAACTAATTTAATCGTACATAAATAGATTAATAAATAGCTTTATAAATAGATATATAAATAGAAATAGATAAATAAATAGAAGAACGAATTTTGATATTAAATTGGGAAATTTATTGATTGCAGTACGTGCGGTAACCCTAAGTAATTCTTATCGTATTTGAATATAGATGAAGTTTAGTAAAAATATATTATAATCATTCAAAGCACTTCATTTTTCATTAAAAAGAAAGCGTTAAATAATGAAATTAAACGTTGTGTTAAGAAAAGTCCGACTCTTTATGATTAGCCAGTCAACGGGAAAATGAATCAAGAAAAATGTTTGTCAAAATTCAGAGATAAGAAATAGAATACTAATAACTACACGAAGAGGGCGATCCCCAATTTTTAATGTTCAGTTCCTGAGAAAAGACTGAATCTTTGACTATCACCATCTAGTAGAAAAAAATAAGCCAAATATTAATCCCCTCAAACGTAAGATAAATTAATTCTCAAGACTTACATTTCTAATTCTATAAGCATTTAATCAACGGAACTTATTAAACTAGCAATAAGGAGCTCGTTTTGTAAAAAGAATCATTCCTTCTATCCAAAATCTACGCTGGAATCGTAATTAAAATCCCTAAAATTATTACGAAATCGAAATACGATTAATAACGAACCTTCATAATTGAACAAACTCCGAGTTCCAATATTTAATTTCGTTTCAGTCGTATTCTCATCCAGAATTTAATATCCTGGAGATAAGATAATCCGACCATGATGATCCGGACTTAATGACATCATTTTAGTCCCGTAAATCGCCAGCTCGAATCCTATTTCTTCGAAGGTAAGGCGCGCCCCCTCTAAAACAGAAGATGCCATTTTCCTTTGATTTACTCGCGACATAATTAAGTGCTCTTTGTAACCTCCAGAATACGCAATCCTTTCACGGCCCTTTTACCAATGAAAGTGAAATATTCCTCTGGATTGGGTCCCTTGGAGACATTTCGGTGCCAAGCGGTCCTAATCGATAGCGCTCAGTCTTTTTTACGAGATGGTATATATTCTCTCTCATTTGCTGCGGACTTGAAACTATTGACCTCTCGAGGAAATGGGGTTCAACGGAAACATAAGCTACTCAGACGTTGTCCTTTTTCGTGTTTATTTATTTTTAAAAATTTGCATAGTTACGGAGAAACATCGGTCTTATATTCACGATGAATTGTCTCTAATATTTCCGCGATATATATTGCAGTGTATCGTAATAAATTATTCTTTTACAGTGTGCGTACACATAAATATATATTACGTAATATCAATATAATTTATGTTGTGTATCATTAAGATACATATAATTCTTTGTAACGATAAAGGACTGGGCAATTTTATTTACGTTGATTCAGGTTGCAACGGAAATAATACATAATTCTCTGCATAATTAATCTCCCCAGATTTTATCTAGATATACAGCTCTCTGTATTGAAATGTATCGTCATCACAATGAGAATGGTTTTCGCCGAAACGAAATGGTTTAAATATAGAGAGTCGTAAGATAAACGTCGCGTGAACATTCATCTCCTTCTTTCTTAATTTACCCTGCTTAATTAATGATGTCTTGAAGCTAATCTTAAGCTAAGCTGATCTTAAGAGACGACGATGCTTTCTTTGATGACTAAAATAGTGATGTTGACACAGATACTGTTTGGTTTATTCATATGTAACAACGCAAACCTTGAATTAATTATTTGTATGGAACTTATACATAATTGAGCTACTTCTTATCGCATTGGAATTATATTTTCATTAATCTAGTCTTTATCGGTATATATTCCTTCATTTATGTTACGACAAGTTAAATATTACCATCTAGGCATTGGACACATTGTATCAATATTTTGCTACTTTGCGGTATCCTCCAGTTACTTCTTATCTTTTATCATTCATTTATCATCCTTCTTTATCCAAACAGTAATTTAAAACCCATATATATTTCCGTAGTTACATCTGACGAAAAACAGTTAAATACACGTACTATATCTTTATCCAGAATTTTTACGTATTTGGAATAGCCTTTCTACAGCATATGTAAATCGCATTTTCCCACTCAATTTCAAGCTTTTCATATATAATTAATAATAGTCATATGTTGTTACCTAAGGTACTGTACTCATTTTTTCGATATTTTGCTACTTTTCAACATTATCCATTTTCTTTTTGTCATCTATTATTGAATTTTTAGCCCTCTTTTTCCAAATAGTTATTTAAAACCCAATATATTTCCATAGCAACATCGACATGTGACGAGAAACAGTTATATACCATATATATTTATCTAGAATTTTTACGCATTTTCCATAGCCTTTCCACAGCATCTGAAAACCGCATTTTTCCAGTCAATTTCAAGCTTTTCTTGCAATTTTCTCATTCAATATTCTCGCCAAGATATATTCTCTGCTCACAAACCGAATCCTCACACAGCCTTTCCATATGGGTTTGTCCGTCCCTTTCAAATGTTTTTTTACCCTTTCCATGGAAGACCGTTCCTCCTCTGCGTACATTTCCTCACGAATCCTTCGCATAATTCAAGTCCCTAGACTTTCGATGTCGTCTCATCCTTCCAAAATGGCTTTCCTTGCCCTTCATGAAGAATTCTGACACAGTCCGACATATTGACGTATTTTCGCCGATATTCCCACGCTCAATTTCGATCTTCATGAATAACGTGATGCAATTGTTTTTTCTACTGCTACTTTATATACTTCGTATATTTATATAGGCTGTTGGACCCTATATAGAGGTAGAGTTAGATGGTTTTAGTATATGAATCGTAATGTTTTTATATAGATACTCAAGTTGAATTGGTTCTACTTCTAAAATTCCAAACTCTGCCTCAATAAAACGTGTCAGAAATACGTAAAATATTTCATAAAAATGCCTTGATAATAAATTTTAATTAAAACGTATATTTCCAATGGAATTATTGGAATGATTTAAACACGAAGTTATGCAAAGTAAGCGAAGTATTGTGATCTTGGAAGAAATTTACGACGTACGAGAAAATGTAGATTTAAGTATTAAAAATTGAGAAATACGAATAGGACTAAGTGTAATTATGATGAGAATATAGATATTATAATTGTTGTCTTGGTCGTTTCTTATACTTCTCTATTTAATAAAAGCTCTCGTTTACAGCTATTCGGTAAAGAACCCGATCTCTTAAATATATCCTTTACTATTATAAATTAAAATAGCCAACAGTTTAAATACGTGTTTACGCGTGTACAAAATGTTTAAAAAACAGTATTAGAGCAACAATGAACCAATCGAAAAAATGATTCAGAACTTATTTAATTAACTGACAGCTTATTATATAAATTAGTCTACAGATGATTATATTTAGTTTCACCGTAAAGTATTTTCTTTCAATTATAATTCGATAAGAGTACAATTTAATAACGAAGTTCCGTAAGAAAATTACAAAGGGCTATTCTATATTCTTTCTCCTTACCTAATTATCATATTTCAGATAGGAGTAAAAGTTTCAGATAAGCTTATAATTATCCGTTAGATACTCGTTGGGATAATTTTACGTAATACATCTTCCAATTACGTTGATTACGAATATATTTCTTCTTTTACGTACAAAGTATCTGATAAGCTCCACCAGCGCAATAAAGTTTTAATTAAGACATGATAGGAATGCATACAGCGCGCGCGAGTGTTGTTAGAGTTCTAGAAAATGAATGTCGGCAATTGTGCTTTTTGAGTTAGCATTCCTCTGAGTTTGCCCTCTTCCCGCCCCTTCTTCATTACCCAATTTTTTTCACCCCGCCTCAACGACTTTAGCCTCTTACGCTGCGAATTCCACCAACTCTTTCCATTAGCTTCCGCTCTTCTGATTTACCTTCCTCTGATTCAATTTTCTCCGTTCGTAAAACTCATTTCGAAATCAAAAATGACTTTCGGATTCGATTCATTTGAAATTATTTACGAAAAAATCATTTCGCGAGTCATTTTTTTCTGATCTTGTTTACCTTTTATGTGGTGTTTATTTGATCGCGCCACAGCAACCGAGGTTGTTTACTCTTTTGATATATACTCTTTCATGTAGGCAAATTAAAGGTTAATTAGAGGTTGGAAATAGCTACCGAAAACTTGCGGGGACCTGGGTTCGAGTCCCAGTCTTGATTATATTTTTAATTCTATTTAAACTTTCTATTGAAGTCAAACGGAATTTTCGCTTTAAATTATTTCCTCCTTTACTTTAATCCTGTATCCAAAGAGATTGTAAATATATCATTCTTCCTTCGAATTGTTATAATTAGAATAAAATCTAAAATCAGTTAAATACTTAACAGTTTTTTATAGATATAATGAAATAGAAATACGAGCAAGAACTTAAAGGATTAAGCTTCTAGGAAAGTATGTTAATAAGTAAATAAATCAGTTCTTACGTAATGTACAGGATGATGAATGATTGCCTAGAATTCAACTCGATTGATGTTTTAGTTCTTAGAAAAACTTTTCGTAATTCAGAAGCTGCGAATCAATTAGAAAGTAGACTTTACTGTTTAGTTCATGATGAATATGTGCCAAAGATAATAAAATATGAAGCTTTTGGGATAAATTTATTGTATATATATCGTCACTTCTGGGATTCGAACTCGGGTCCCTGTAAGTTCACGGTCATTAATTTCCACTTCTAGGTAACATTTCTTCTGGACTCATAAGAGAGTGTATATCAAAAGAATGAACAATGTCGGTTGCTATGGAGCGGAAAAATAAACACTATATATTATATATTCATTCTAGGAAGGTTGTTATATATATGCATTTGATTGTATATCCTTTATACGTAAAAGTAGGAAAATGTATTCTCTTCCTTACAACATCCTTGTAGTCATAGCTCTATATGTATTTCGTGGCAGATGATTAGTCACTTCTCTACTTTGAACCCTTCCATTTCTTTTTTTCCTTTCTTTACTTCGCCTCGCCTCCCTCTTTCCTTTTTCTCACATTTTGTAATCGTGACTGGAATCTATATCTGTGTATTTGGAAGGGACCTCCCTCTCTGTCCATATTTTCTCGTTTATTTATACTGCCACTCCCACAGTGTTACACATGTGAGAGGATGTCGATGTAATGAAAATTAAAGAGGGCGCGACCGGTCGAGATTCGAATGAAATTTAGTTAATTACGAGTTGATATTGATGGTGAAACACTTGATCGAAGCGATGATAGACTCTAGGATGCTTTTGAAGAATAATATATTGCTATAAATGTGTATGATTTAAGTGCATTTAATTCGTCTATTGTTTGATCGTTTTATTTATTTTATTCTCGTTATTTATGATAATTTCAAAAGAAGTGCGTCTTGTATATGTAAATAAATGGGAGAAATTTTATTATTACGGAAGGTTTATTAAGTGTTTAAATAATACAATGAAAGTATTTATATTATACAAGAATATGAAATGTTCTTGGGTAAGGAATTGTGATGGATAAGTAGCTTAATTGAATTCAGCGAAGGAAATGTTTTACGACCAAGGAACTATTTGTAATACAGACCGTTGTTTATAGTTTTATATAGTTCTTCATTGTAATTTTTTAAATTTAATGAGAAATTTCAATGTAAGGTCTTGTGCCAAGTGAAAGGGTAATTCTTTTTACAATAATGTATTCAAATATTTCCAATTTATTCTACTGGACTGGACACTTCAAAAGATTCATTATTTTATACCCTTCAATACTGCTACTTAATATACTGCGGAAATTATTCAAATTTTCGCTAGAAGGATAATTTATGAACAGAAGAAATAGTACAGAACTTTAAAAAAAAATCGAATGAGCTGGTCTTCATATTTTATGAGATGATTTGTGTAAATATTTTCTAAGACTTATTGTAGATGTAAAATAGCAATATATAAATATATTCATTAAGAGTAATCAGTATGGTTCAGATATGAAATTCTCTTCTTTATCATTTTCGTAATTCAGTTACAGTTTTATTTGAGTTCATTCCACTCCCTATTTCTTACTATTTTATTTATTCCCTAATATGAAATTAAGGTTTATTAATATCTCTATAAACTCATATTTATTTTATGATTATTATAAATAAATAAATAAGTTATAATATTATTTATTTCATTGTAAATAATTAAGGTTAATCCGAAGTAAACGTTCACGACATGTCTAGGACTCGAACCCAGGTCTCCAACGTTAATAGATAAAAATATTCAGAGGAGGTTATTGAGTCTATATAATTTGTATTATTATTGTAATTTGATTACACAATAACATATATTATTTAAATAAAGAATGCACTTTTTTTCTTAACTTGGCAATAGTAACACATTCAAAACTTTTTCGTACTATTTGTTAACTGAAAAGTAAGGTATGCTAATCTCTCTATAAACTAATTTTTACTATAAATAAATTATATATTATATAATATTATATATGTTGTTATAAATTATCATGCTTTATAGGAAGAGAAAGTATTGGAGATATCTAGGACTCGAACCCAGGTCCTCCGCCTTAATAAACCAAAAATATTCAGAGGAATTCAATTATACTTTATTAATTCTATCGTGTATTTAAATGCGTAAAACCGCGTCATAACGAAAACAAGAGAAGAGCACAAGGCGAGTGGTGATGAATCGATATTGCTCTTTTGTATGTCCTCGAATCTTTCGCTTTTCCAATCGAAACATCCCTTTCTCTCACTTTTGCTGTTTTATCTTGCGCAGCGGCGATCTTCATTTTTTTCCGATGAGTGTTCTTTCCGATATGCACGTGTCTCGTTATTTTGGAAAGCTCCCTTCAATCGCCGCGATAACGACCACGCGTATCTTTTTATTCTACGAAGAATCTCCGATGTAAAACTCGTGTCCACGTCGGACACGGGATCTCTTCATTGAATTCCCTTTCAGGGACACCTTTAAGGGTGAATTGGATTCTTTATTAAAGAGAAACAGCGATGCCTCAAAAGCGTGATGCAAGGGTAAAGCGTGAATGTTGCTTAGATATGGTGGTGAACGTCAAACCATTGATACTTCTGCTTGCATTCAATCCACAAACAATCAAGGCAAGGAAGTGTAAAGCATTTTATACTAAGCGGTGAACATAATTTGTTTATATTACAATTATAAAATGTCGTTTGACATTTTTGTTTGACATGTTGTTAGGCGACGAAGTTTACAAATATCGCACGAAATAATTTAAAATATATTTATAATATAAAATTAACTATATAAAAACCTAAATTTGTTTTACAAAAATACTTTAACTATACTTTAAAATGCTTTTCATGTACATTTACGTTAAATAACCTGTCGATATAATTATCACGTAAGATTTTTCGGGATAATATATTCGGGCATATAAATACGATATTTATTTACTATTGATTGTTATTGACTGGCAACCAACCATGAGATAAAACGAAGTGTGAAATTAACTTTGTTGAATGTTATTATAAAATGGTTAAAGGTTATGAAAATATCAAGTACTAAATACTTACGTAACATGTATTTCTAATTTGCCATATTTTTATGTATATTGGAAAATATTTTTATATTTATAAAATATTATATAAAATATATTAGTATTTAATGAATATATTTAAAAAAAATTCTCGTCATTTTACTCTACATACATCATGGCATTTACATCATATATCACTTATTAATGCAACAGTGGTCTTTACCTTCATACATTTTCAGACGTTTTTATATCCAACTGTTAACGTAATCCAAAAAACTGCCTTCCATTTCCCGTTAGGGCATATGATTTTCTTAATTTTCGAACATTAAACGAATATCTTTTATATTTCCACGTATCCATCTCTTTCAAAATCCTCACGCTCTTCATTTATCAAATCAACGCCATTCCCTTCTAAAACTTTCATTTTAAGCACGATTAACGTTCAAATGAAACCCAATCACTTTGTCTGTCACCAGACACTCGACCGCTGCGTGACTCCGTTATTCAAAGCCACAAAAGGGAAGATTGGTCATTAAATTTTTTAAAACTCCCGACTTTCCTTTCACGCCAAATTTAAGTGAGAAATATTAGTGTGACTTTACTCGAAAGATGCCTCTAGGAAGTGTTGATTGTAAATTTAAGTACAGCTTTCTTTCATGCATCAATGATCCATTGATGCATGAAAGTCCATTGTTGAGTATCACAGTCTAATTGTTCAAGAACTGGAAGTTTGTGTCGTCTTTGTTGAATAAATAAATAGTGAAATATTTTAACTTTGTTTAAAGGTATGCAACACAAGCTGAAATACTCTATTGACAGTAATGGATGTTTGAACGATTATGAATTTTATTCCTTCCTTTCGTATGTTTGAAATTTGGACTGTGAATAGTTAGCTCTCCCGCGGTATTATATCTAGAGGATTATCGGGCTGAAAGGAATGCGTTGGTGGATAAATTGTTTACGAGTAATTAATTAAATGCAGTTATGGTGATGTCATTAATTTGCATACATAACTATATTATATCGTAACACATAACCTATACATTTACCTTTGCAATATAGTGCACAAATAATAGGTTGTTGACAAGTAAACTTTGTTTGAACTTTATTTTGTTTCAAACTTTTTTATTATTAAAGCTAAAATAATCATAGAGGATTAATATTTAATACTTCTATGATTTAGGAATTCAGTTCATTTTGTGGAATCTTGGCATTCAACCTTCTTTTTATTCCAATAATGATTAGAAGTCCACTTCATCCTCTACTACCACCTCCCTTTTCAAACTTTCTCATTTCTTCTTCTCCTCATTTATTGAATTACGCTTACTTTTTGCAGTCTCTTTCGCACTGTTTATTGAGCGCCTTGTCACGGAATTTCTATCCTCACTCCACGCCATTTCTCCTTCGAAAGAATTTTCGAGGGTATTTCGAAAGCAAAACAATATATTTTCCGGAAGAATCTCCTGCAGGTGTTTCTAGAGCCCGTATCCTAGCAATCCTTTGCTGCCAACTTATGAAGCCCTCCCGTTGCGTGTTACTTCTCCATGTTCATCTTTCTCCGCTATATTTGTGAGTCTTTCTCTACAGTTTGGGCACTATTGCCTTTATCCTTTGTACAAATAACAAGTAGAACAGTCTGGTATATTTATTTGAATTCTGCTGTTGATTAAAGTACGTTGTTTCTGGCGTTATTTTAGATTTTCTTATGTTACGTAACTGAATAATACAAATAGAAATATATCAATAATAAGGATTTAACGAAAAGTGGAAAAAATTTACATGAAAGGTTCTTAGGCTTGAATGCAACAGTGGGAAATATCAACGTGACTGGGAGTCGAACCCAGGCCTCCGTTATAATGTTATAGATGTAGCGGCATAAGTTGCTGTTTTGTTGACGAAATTATTTATGAGCTTTGCAGCGCTTACTTTGTTTTATAGAAATTATACATTCTATGTGTGATTACGAAGGCATACTTTTTGGGCATAGTTATCGCAGATGTAGAGGAAGTACGTATACCTCGACAGCTTATCTAACTATTCGGACATGATAGCTAGTCTGAGTGACCATAGCAACCGACTGATAACGATACACTATCGAGTCCTAGTTACATCTAACTGTTTTTCTCGCTATCAATTCCTTGAGTTAATTTCAAGACATATAACTTCCTATTTAAAGATAGTCTCTTAAACATTAGAATAGCTGAAATAACGGTATATTATATGGGTTTGTATTTATGTACACGTAAATTAAACAGTTATGTTCCTTAGGAATTTACCGAAATATTTTCGATAAAAGAATCATTTTCATACGTAAAAATTATTTATATGTTACTTAACTATTTCTTTACTAAATCAGTACTATACTAGTTACTTGAACTTTAAGTCGAGTTTTATTCCTTTTTTAGAGTTTTGTTTGTATGCATTTCACTGCAAGCACCAAATAATATACATATATGCAACTTTATTTATATATAACGTTTATTCCCACGTGTGCATCTAGATTACTCTTTTTTCCCATTCTTACATCATAGCTGATGCATACTCTGAATTTTACTCACAGTGATCCGTAAGAGTTTCAAGGAAAGGTGTTGATTCAGTTCGCTAAAATAGGGAATTCAGTTCATGAAGTTCCAACGTTTGAGCGGAAAATGGAACATTTTATGTGCGTGAACAAGGCGCGCCCTGAAAGGAAGATGTTGAATAGCTTTAGCGATGAAACTTTGGAAAGGATGCAAAATACTCACTGACAACCTTTCTTTTAGAGATCCCGAAGTATTTTTCCTTCGCAAAGCATGAAGCACATAGTCGACCCAGTTACGATTCTTCCATCCTTTGTAGACCTTTAGCACGTGGGAGAGAGATTTCCTTCAGAAGTGTAAAAGGATTGATAAAGATGAGTTCTCTGTATTAAATGGATGAAAATGATGTTACAGTGTCACTTAAGGATGTATTCTTCACTTTTACTAATACTAGGATTTTTATAAATCCCTTAAGCAGAGTTATTTTAGGTTATGTTTAGTTCAACTTGTAGCAAGTATTTTCATGAAGTATGAACCTGCGTATTTTATGATATAATTAATATAATAACGATTCAAATATAAAGTATAAGATAATAAATCATCAAGCTATGGGAATGTCTTTTGGATAACCTTTATAATTAAATTAATTGACTAAATATGATTTTACTTAAATGGAGATTGCCCAAACTATGTTCTCAATGAAACGAAGATGATTTTTATATAAATTCAATCATATCACATTTCAAAATTATTGAAACTGTTACTAAAACTATAACTTTAAATAGTTATCCATCAAAAGGTTTTTACAGAATTGAGTAAATGTGAAAATTACCTTTCAAAATTGCTTCATATGTCTTTTTGTAAAGGATAAACAGAAGTTGGAATAACAGTATGACCGGGACTCGAACCAGGTCTCCCACTTAGTGGGCAGGTTTGCTAACATGGCATGTAACATAATAGATTAAAACATGCGTCGTAAATTGGTTACGCAGAAGTAAAAAAACAGCAACATGGCCCATTTCAATGGTTACCCATTTGCCGAGCAGGGAACCGGGTTTGAGTCCCTGTCGTGTTTGTATTTTCGTTTTTTTTCTGCGAAAGTAAATCTTGTAATTTACGATCTGGAATATAGTTTCTAATGACTCTTGCATTCAAAGTGGTTGCTGGTAACATCCATTTGACAAAGTGAAAGTATCATCTCTTTTTATATGAAAATACCATCACTTTTTGGAGACGAGAATTCAAAAGGATACAGAAATTCAATAACGGAACACGAGCTGCTAATGAAAGACCTACGCAAATATACAACTCCTGGAACCTTCACAAATACCACCGTTAATGAGTCAAAATAGGGGAACACGAGAGAGTCTAATCAAAATAAATACCAGAATAAAACACGCAACAAAGAAAGGAGCGGTAAATATTTACGATCCTCGAACCGGAGCGACGACACTCGCGCATCGCGTATTGCATCTCACAGAGAAATCGTCAAAGAGCTCCTTTTTCACACTTCTTTTGTTTCTCATATACTTTTCATCCATAAAAGGTCCACATTTATATTTCAGAGATATATTCCTATTCATCGCCCTCTCCCATTGGTCCTTTTTTTGGCCTCTTTCGCTCTCTCTCCAGTGAAAGCGCACTTCCCCCGCTTTGACCAAAACAAGTGAAGATCGCGGACGACATTTTGTTTTGCGCCGGCGATTGTTTTCGAGCCAAAACTGGCCGATGCAAAAATACAAGAAAAAATGTCGCTACGGTCGTAATATTTCACGGTGACTTTTTGGCAAAAAATGCTTACTTTCACTCTTGTTTTCGGCTCGAAAACTTTTTATTCCTCGTGCTTTATTTTCCTCATTTCCCGCAACACTCGCTCAGCTTCAGTCCGATGCGCCATATTTAGCTAAGGGAGGATTTATTCGCTTTAATTGGGAATGAGTATTTCAATTCATTATTTGCAACCATAGCAACGTAACCCAGCAACCTATGTAACGATACCGGGTTTTGATTCACTATGTTGTTCTGATGGGAAATGCATTTAAAAGAAATTACTGAATACATTTTTTGCTGAAATAATCTGGAATTCGTCAATGGCCGCATTACAAAGAAAATTTGTATTTTAAACTTCCAAAATCAATTAAAATTCTGAAGAGTATGGACTGGGAAGACATTGATGTCTTAAGTTTCATTCACTGGAAAAGAAAGTAGTGTGGTATTGTAAAAAGAGAAAGTAAAAACAGTTCAAGGATTAATTAAATGTGAAAATTATCGAACAAGAAGATTTCATAAGATTTGAAAAACTCAATAGAGTTTCAAGTCGGAAAGTAGGGGAACCTGGGTTCAACTCCCAGCCATTTCGAAAATTTCACTTCCGTTTGTCCTTTGTGAGTGGAATTGTATCAAAATTCTGTGTCGAAATTTTTAAGGAGTAAGAAGGTACCGCCAGATATTTTAGGGTGATTGCGGATTTAAATTTAAAAGCCTTCATCGTATATTTACTATAAATAGACGTTTTGTTTATCCATCCTTTTTGTATCTATTCCTTAATTATCTCTAATTCTTGGGCACATTAATTCATTCAAAATTTAATGTCTGCTACGGAAAAGTAAATTGCTAAATCTATTCATCATGAAAGGATACCAGTGAAGGGAAGATGGAGTTCTGTCCTAACATAAGTTTACACACATTTTTTTATGATTTTGTATAAATATCCTTTGTGAATCCTTTCTGTGTCTTCAGATTAGTGGGAACGATAAGAAGCGAAAAATTTATTCCTCCCGACAAATTCAAATGTCTTCAAACGAAATGCATTCTGGGAGATATTGCGTATTCTTCTCAAGGCTCTGAGATAATAAGAAATAAGTACGGCCCTATGGTAACAAAGAAAATTAATTTTTTTACGAAAAGAGATGTGAAAATATGAGGCTGTGATAAGAGTTAACCGGCAAGGTGACGATATCTTGAAAAAAATTTGATTACAAAAATTACAATCATGTAATAAAGTTGCCGAAATTTTTAAGATAGAGAATACGTTCTATTCAGAAAAAAATTTTTCAAACCTAATTCAACAATGATTATAATTTTATTTTCTAACAGGATTAAAATAAATATACTAAAGTTAAATCTAGCTATATACTCAATATCTGTTAGTACTAATAATCTCTTGAATTTGCCATGAGATACTTTCTAAAACATCTCCTACAATTTAGAATTAAAATTCTCTGAAAGTTTGATTTGAAAAAGAATATTTGGCAGGAAAAACAGCTTTAAACGAAAGATAAAACAATTGGTAATAGAATGTTGTTATCCCTTTCCACGTATAAGTGACATATTTTTTCCTATTAGAGACTCAGTGTACAGTAAATAGATCAGCATAAAAAGTGAGGAATTTAAAAAAAAGAGATCGTGTTCGAAAATTAAAATTGTGTTCTCTACTGAGCGAATTTAAACAATTATTAAAAGGATAAATAAAAAACAAAGTGATGCAAAAAAGCCAAACAATCACGGTGAATTATTCTTCGCAACCTCATCTAGCAAAGTCATATCATTCGAGCCAATTCGGATTTGATTTCGAAGAGATCATAGTTGTTTGAATATGAGCGGGAACGTTTCGAGGGAAATTGTAAACGATAGGAAATATCAGCGACGCAATATTAGGCAATAAATTCACTTTTAACTCCATTTGATACCGGCATTCCCATTTTAGAAGTGAACGTATCCATACTTCTTTATTTTTTGTCTCTAGGCAGAATTGTTTACATTGTTGCGGAATTGAGCAATCGAGACTCACGCGGGAGCCACATTTGCATTTATTGCCCTAAAATGCAAACAGTTATTTCGAAATCGTATACGGAATTATATTCCACACACCTTCCATTGCTCGGTTTTAAAGCGGTTCTTTTTTCATTTATTCAGAATTATACCCACAGAGCATTAACATTCGATTGAAATATTTTTATTGACTTTCAGTTCATGTAGATGAGGAAATTATTTTATAAATCGATGCATTATTGCTAGATTCTTTACTTTTACATCAAAAGATCGTGTTTTACTATATAATGTTTAATATCTATTGTTGGTTTTTGGAATAGTAGAATCCAGCAACGAATGATTCCAATTCGAAAGTACTTCCATTTTAATTATTTAAATCGTATAAAGTTATTGTGTTGTACATTTTAAATTTATCAATCGAAACACTGTATAATCTTCCTTGAGCCCTATGTGTAAATTAGGTATAAACTATGCACGCTAAGCTAAATATATCAGTCTTTAAAGATCAGTGTGGAATGGTTTCTCAAGGGTAAAATTTCCAATTTTCTCATTAGCATAGTATTCCCATCCCATCCATAAAGTTTGGAGTACTTTTACAGCGCGGTAAATCTCATCGAATTGCATTTTACTCCCTTCCGCTAAAAGTTGCGGTACTTTCATGAGGATGTCGGAAAGTTTTTCTTATTCTCGGAGGGCGTTATAGATCGACTCAACAGCGGTGAAAAATGCATCAGTATAGGGTGGTGTTTCTGGCGATTTTATAAGTACTTGCATCAGCGAATAGTTAAGCTGACTTTTCGTTATATATTGGTTCCTCCTCGTGTTTCAGTTTTCTCAAACGAGATGGGCTTACGTAAAGCTGTTATACTATGAAAATTATAAAAACATAACAGTTTATTTTCAAATTATCTAGAGGAGAATTATTTCTGTTAATATGATGAACAGATACCGAAGATCAAAATAAACAAAATATTTCGTATTAAACGGCTTTGATTTTTTTAGAGTCAAAATTGTTTATTTATGGTTCATGTTTACGTTAGTCATAGTCTGTTGTTAGGTTATAGCCATTACTTCTATTTACTCTGATGGCAGTCTTAAAACAAGTTATCTGAAGTTTAAAAGAAGTTCAAAGTTCATGGGTTTAAGAATTGCTGGTAAATTTTAGAACTTAGAAGAATTGGTGCCAAAAATAGAAAAATGATAAACATTAATTTTTATTTCTCTTTTTCTACGTATTGAGTGACTCTAATGTATTAATACTAAAAGTTTCATTAATGATAAATCGGAATTAATAAACTGGCAATTTCTTTGTTCGAGAGATTTCAAATATAAGATGAAGAATTACTGTTAAGTGGCTCACTCAGATAAATTTAGGTCAGAATATCGAAAACACCAAACTACTAATGGTGTTGACCTACTTAAGAAAGCAGTTTCTTAAAAGTAAGAAATCTACGATATCTGAAGTATCGCGTTGTACTTTAAAATGACCGCATCTTTAATTATTACCGATCTGCTTAGATTCCTCAACCATGCGGTGCCAAACTTGTTCCCCTTCATCCTCAAAGTTCCTTCGGTGGTTCCTCAATGGATGTGGTGTTACGCACGAGAAACTTTCGAAAGCCCCGCATTCATAAGATCATTGCATATTTGGGAGCTTGCTTGCATTCCGTTACCTTGTATCGGATGAAACAGATAGTAAACATATTTGGATTTAAACCATCATGACTTCTATTCTTAATATTTTACTTTATTGTCATAATTGTGTTTCGTCTAGTATATTTAGTGTATATATCGCTGAGTAACTTTATGATATAATACGTTATAATATAATACGATAAAATAAGATATAATACGAAATAATAAGATATAAAAGAATATAATGTGATATAATACGATATAATATGATATAATATGATTTAATATGATATAATAATGTATAAAACCTCCGCGTATAAGTATTAATAAAATTACTACTTAAAAATTATTTTACTCTAATTTTCACTATTAAAATACTCCGTAAATTATAGGAATGAGACATCAAATATATATAGCTACAGATTAATGTAAATGGTAGATAATTGAGGAATTAATCACAGCTGTAGATAAAGGTGATACATGTTAGCTCCGTCCTTCTACTTTATTCAAAGGAATTCGGACTTCAGACTCCGTAATTTAAATGCATCAAAGGTCACGACCACCTTGATTTGAGTACGGACGAATTTATTTCGTCGACGTCTTTAAGGTTTCATTTTCATTTACGACCCCCTTCTCGAAAACTCAAGTTAAAAAGCTACGTAAGATTCTGTTGCGTGACAGAGGCGTCGTGTATCGCACGGCTCTCTCTCTCCCTCGGGGCGTGGTAAAGCACTCCGTAGTGGGTGTGGCAGACCATTTCTTCTCGGAATGTGCAACCGTTCCGACGTGCCCTTCCTAGTGAGCTAAATCACTCGTGGACAACTGCCTCACATACGTTAAACATTAAAGGCTGGTCTACGCCCTTCTTTCTTGAATCGAGCTTCAATCTGAGAATTATCTAAGTGTTGTCGGGTGAATTATGGCGAAAAAGTACTATTCCAAGTAGAGGATTATGGAGATATGAAATACAATACTGTATCTTAGCCCGGAATAGTTTCTAAGATTTACCGACGTTGCATGGAGAGGCGCTGATGTCCACCGTAGTTACGTATTACGGAAAATATTCGACAGTGCTTATGAAGATGGAAACTCTATGGTGTCTCTATTCTAGATTAGGAATTTAATATTCTTGTTCTAATCATAATTTTTTTGTGATTAATATTTCGAAAGTTCTTTCGCATAAAAAGGGAATTTATTATGAGAAATCTCGGAACTGCAGCAGGAATATTAAAGGTTTTTTTAGGGGGAAAAATAATGAATCCCTTTAATTAATTAATTTTTACATAAGAAGTGAATCGTAAATTGCACCACTGTGAAAATTTTCTACATCTCAAGCTTATGATAATTAAAGGAGATAAAAATTAGGAATATTGAATTAGGATTTGAAGTTGGTTAATTTTGTGATGAATCTATGATTGATAGATACAGTAGATCATAGAGTTTGAGTGTAAGATTTAGTAGTATGGAGTAGTTAAATTCTTTTCTATATAAATATAATTAAAGGCTTTTGGATTGAAAATTGGGAAGTTAGGAAACAAAATACTCTGGAAGTACTTATGGTGAAGTATAAGAATCGCATTTCCGGGAAATTGAGTAGTTTTTTATATGGTAAACACTCATAAATCAGTGAAAGTATTTTATTGTTCAGTACACAACCGGTTGCTACGTCAACAGAGGTTCCTGTTATTTCTATAGCTGCAATACTTTATATTATTCTCTCTTCTGTAGTAGAGGTCCTTACAGTTAAATATTAAATATAATCTAATATAAAAAAATGTAGGAAATATTTTCAGATTCCTTTTGTCTAGGAAAACTGTAGGAAACATTTTCACATTTCTTTTGTCTAGCAAATTAAGCTGAAAGGAGAGTTCTGAATATTAGAAACGGAAGACATCTTTCGTAATGCCGGCATAGGTTTGAATGAATGCCAACACGCATTAATAACGTATCTTCGACAAGTCCATTCCGTAAAAATGCGGCTGTTTACTTCGTTATTGCTGGCAGTCAGCGTTCGATCGATCTTTCAACGTTGTCAAGAAAAACAGAGACGATAGAGACTTCGTTTTTGGCTGAGGAACGCGAGCGTAATTGAATTTGAAATTAGCCCCAAGGAGAACAAAAGACCTGTCCATTCTGCCCGCGAAATGGACTTGCGATAAACTTTTTAAAAAGAATTCCGCTGAATATACGGGAAATGAAATGGAAACAGTGCTGATTCCCGCGACGTAATAAATTCTAAAATCTAAAAATAATACGTTTTCGATGCTCAATTGTTTATTGATCGCGTTGCTATGGAAACGTTGTTTTGGAAAATAATTAAGTTAGAATTTCTTTCGTTGTAATTCAAAATGTTTTGTTATTGTTCAAAATGTCCTCTTACTTATGAAATGGAAACTATAAAAATTGGCTTCAGGAAATCGTGTTAATTTTAATGATGGTTTTCTCATTAGTTTATATAAATCATCAACTTCATTAGCCATACTCAATCGACGCTGGATGAAGGATGTGCCTTGTCAAGCGTCTATTTTCCAGACCATTAGTCTTCTTTTGCAAAGTTATTATGAACACTCAATGTTGCAAAATGTACATAGTATTAGGTCATATTATTGTGTAATTTTAATGTCTAAAATGAGTAGTCAATAATTGGTTACCCTCGTTGGTAACGGATAGAAGTATTCGATTTTTTACGTAGTAACGGATATCAATAATAGTTTTCTTTTACGTAAACACTTGGAATATCCATTGACAAACTATCCATTATATTTTTACGTATATTCACGCAATTAGTTGCTCTTAAAACAAATTTACAGAATTAGAATACGTAGAATTTAGTTTCTAAGAGCTTCGAGGGTTATATTTCTTTCCGTTTATCCAAGGAATATTCTTTAAAACAATTTCCAATACATCTAGGCAGTTATTTTATAGACCTTTATCAAAATAATGCGTCGTGTAATAGTACTATAGGTCCAATATAGATCAATTATTACTCGCAATATCCACGAAAAATCTCAATAACTAGAGGACAATGTCATTGAGAAATCTCTGCATTCTCAGTGCCGTGTATCCTTTGCGGAGGACTTGAAATTCCTAAATGCCGAAGCATAGAAAATTGGCTTCCCAATGGGGTCGTTGGCATATATCCGATGTGCCAGGAAAACGCTTGACATTCTCATCGCGCTGCTATGGGCTAGGAATAGATCTCCCGCTGTCGAACATCGATACACGTAATTATCACAACAATATTAATGATATCAGGCTACTTTGTCTCTACGTATATCGCTTGGATACTAGCTGTAAACAATACCATGGTTACTATAATATATTACGGTAATAATGATATTTTTTTACGTTTGGTTATGTACTCTAGATGTTTGGAAGCAAAGGATAAAGTAAGTTTTACGATCAAAGAAGGTCAATAATGGACGAACAATAATTATTTAAAAAGAAAGTCTTCGAAATGATAATGCTCTTTCGTAAATTTATACTAAATATATATTAGGGAGAGGCAATGTAATGAATTATATTAGAAGTATTAGAACCAAAAAACTCAACCATTAAATACAAGAATTTAGTCTTAACTTAAATACTGGATAATCTCGTATGATTTCTATTCATCCTCATATAATTTAAAGCAAATTATATTTACTCCCTGTTTTGTTTATCTGGTTGTATTAAATTGGTAAATTGAAAAAGGAACAGCTTAAAGCTTTTAGAGTTGCTACTGTCGAAGCAAATTGGCTGCCAATTAATTCAGGGGAGAGAGGCAACTGTCACATGGGATCAAACAGGAATCAATATCAGCAGCTTTTTCGGAGGGAAATATTCACTCAAAAGCGTACGAATGCCCTTACGGTTTATTATTTTGTTAAAAGATCTTACCGGAACTTTCATTAGATACCTATTTCAATTGTTGTTGGTTGTTAAGTGTATGGGAAAATTATTTCCATACGAAAACTTTTAATGATAATAATGCATGGTCAGTAGTCAAGCTGAAACTGTACAAGATAAGCTGCTAATATCTAAAATGTGATGAGATTATCTTAAGAAATGTAAGAATATCGTAGATATATTGAGAGTATTTGTGACATTGTAAGACTGAATGAAACAATGTTAGACTTCGTGGAACTATCTGTCTTCTATACCTTCTACGAAAGATATTTTAAAGTGATTCATTGTCAGTTGATCACTATCTGGAATTGTAAAATTAAAGCTTGACGTATTCCAGTACATTTTTGGACATAAATACTCTTTAACAATGGATTATTCAATTGAGTTAACTATTAATAAATAGTAATCTAGTGAAGTAATCTGACAATCCTTTTTGGTTTGTCGTACAGTATAATTTAGAGTATTCTAAATAAACTGTCTCAAACTGGATTTTCCTATTGCATTGTTCATGCTAAAAAGTTTTACATATACACAATAATATTCTTATGACTCTATTTTAAAAGCTTGAAATTTACGGTTGATAAATATTTCGAGCGATTAAATGGTTAAACAAACTAACCGTGGTATTTTCTATCCATGAATTAAGTTAAACGGCTTTCAGTTTAAATATGAGTGAAAAAATTCGAAATTAAGTCTATACTATAGCTATTCTTCAGTTATGTTTAAACTTGTATTCTAGTCTAACGAAGTCTTCGTATGTAGTTCATTCAATTTTTTATAAAACCTGAATTTAAATTTGAATATAAAAAAATAAGTCAAAATAGTACTCACTAATAATCGATGAATAAGAGATAAATTATTTGAAATCTTGTGTGAATATCGTGGGAATATAAATTTCACACATCTTCAAACTTATAAATCCACCATAAGAAACATTTTTGAATAATCGAATTCGTCTACGCTGAAGTAAAGACCCTACCGAAAGATGGCAGAATTTAGAGTAGGATACCCCACTCTATCTATGACATCTAAGCAGAAGGATCGGAAAAAATGAAAGTGAAAAAATCCATCGATAGACATGTACCTTATATCTGCTCTTGACACCTTGGTTATCGATGATGATATTGCCACCGTACCACGACCTGAGTAAGCATCAAAAGGTAACCTGAGTCACGAGTTTTTCAGTCCGAATAATTGATGGCCCACCCAAATTTTCAATGCTCCATAAAATTTGGGCGGTGGAATATTTTATGGAGGGAGAAAGTTTTCACAAGTTCTTTAAAAAATTTTTTCTGCCATTAAATTTGATGGATATCTTTTTATCCGAAAAGTTTTTCGATATTAAATTTCATTTCGTTGGTTATTTGATAGTTATTCGTGTCTTAGCGTACTTAAAGTGCTTTACTAGTGGAATATTAGTAAATATGACTAATCCCTACATACCCCTAACTACATCATAAAATGTTATTGAAAGTATTTATTCGTGTTTTTTAAGGATAAAGTAAGCACCTGCAATGAGTTCGGGATATATTGTTACTAAAATATTACGAGTGTAAATAAAATTATTTGTCGATTGTGTTGATAAGAATTGAGTAAGGAGAACAATTCGATACATTATGGCAACAATGTATTTAAATATTTCCAACTTATGATTTTACTCTTTATTGCTATACTGTTAATCAGTAAACATTCTTTCGTATCTTAAATTTTGAAAATTTCTCTTTATATGTGCCAATATTTGATAAGGTATCGAGGCAGTGTAAACAACAGTTGCTAAGGTACGGAGGGAATGCATTCCTCTTCTACGATTGGGCTTATAATTCTGTCGTATTAGCCGAACAGATGTAAAGAGCGGAGGTTTAAGGCTAGACAAGGGTAGTACTCAAGCATCTTACATGACAATAAAATCAAAGCCAAACAAAGAACTTAAGATTTCATGATTAAGGGACGGTAAGGAGAATACTGTAACATGAAAAGCCAGTGCGATTATTTTACAAAGATGAAACAGAAGTGAAAAACGGTCATTTGACTGGGATTCAAACCCAGGCCCTCCTTCTTTCCAGACAGGTAGGTATGCTAACCACACTTGCATCTATGCGTAGCGGTTAACATACCCACCAGGAAAGTTGGAGATCCTGGGTTCGAGTCCCAGTCATCTAGCAATTTTTCGTTTCTGTTTTAACTTACAGGCTTGAAATATATCTACGTTTAGGAATACTGTTCTGAATTAGATTCTTAGATTTCTCTTGCTAATTCCGCCCACAATTTTAGTAAGCATGCCCGACTTAATTACATTTTACTCCATTATTAATAACCAATTTCCGTATCGTACATCTTTAATTCATCATGGAGAATGCATATACTTTCCTCGGTTTTAATTAAAGAGCTTAGTCTGCGTCTAAATGTCTCCTTTGGAGGCGGTAAATGGAATTTATTCGCTTCGTCTGGGAGGATGGGACATTCATTAAAACTGCAAACATTCATCATTTAGGCAGCGCGGCTACAGCCAGTCTCCACTTACCTCAGAAAAATTCCATTATCATACTTTATCGCATTCAACTCGAGAAATGCTGAAGAATTTTTTGCTGATTACGTAAAAAACTGTTCGTTTCATGGGTTTTTAATACGATTATATTCTTAAGTTGATGGTTTACGTATAGGATATTATATTTTGATACTAATAATGACGCATTTTTATTATAATTGGTATTATAATGTTCTTCGTAATTTTCTATTCAAACTAAATTAATGACATTCTAAATTTCAAACCATGATTTCATGTGTCCTTTCACGTTAATTCTTAATTTTAATTTCTCATTTAAGTGCGATGTTTAAAAAAGTATTTTCCTTTCGTAATCTTCATTTAAGGTTTGGCTTGTGTGGTAAGATGAAAATTCCTTTGCCTAACAATGAAAGACGGCGTTTTTCTTTTAAAAAACGATCTTATTTTTCTAGATAACCTTCCTTCTTTACAACACACTTGGTCCAACGTTCAGTATCAGTAAATAAGTACCTCTGTGATAGGTCGAGAACTTTTCACTCTACCCACGTACCCATAACTTATCTACAATTTAGTATCTTCGTTGGTCTAAAGTGGAATATTATTTATTTTAATTGTGCCAAAAAAATATACAGCCTTTGAATATATCTCCGATTTGTTTACCTAGACCTTACCTACCGTTACTTAGTTACTGTTCACTTTGCTTACTTAGATACCATTATTCTAAGGATACTCCCATAATAATCCTTTCCATAACAATCTCCGATTTGTTTACTTAGAACTTACCTAAGTTACTTAGTTACTGTTTATTTATTTTACGTAGATACTATTACTCGAAGCATACTCTCGTAAAATGTAATAATTTCCATAACAAAAACTTGATAGAATATCATTAGCAACTCATTTATCATTGGACACATACAATATTATCGATATATTAGTATCATTGGAACATTGTGATGATAATGAAATAATAAACGAAACACTCCACAAGTAATATATACAATTAAATCAAATCACGTAATTGTCTTTTCGGATCTCCACTTAACTTTCTCCCTCTCGAATTCCATCCGATCCAAACAGTCGCCTCTGGAGATCCAACCGCGTAATTTCATTATCCCGTCATCGAACCCTCCTTCTGCAGCAGCGCCACCAATTACCCTGCGGCCGAGGAGTGCACTAAGATTCCTTTCATTTGGGCGACCCTCTTAAGACGTTCGGCAGACGGATTGTATTTGGAATGTCCTCAGAAAGATATCAGTTTCTTAGATTGCGTTTCTCTAATGAATGGTTCACGAATACGATTCTGAATATTCAAGGATTTGCGAGAACCCACTCAGTAGAAAACATTTTCAGAATATTAATGTAGTATAGTCAAATTTAACATATGCAGCTGTAGTTCGAAAAGTTAATAGTTAGTTAATTTTGTTTGTGAAATAATGTTGCATGTATATTGTTAAACGAATCGCAATCGCTATATGAATAAAAAATATTTCATACTTATATTTCATATTTATATTATATATCCTATAGCAGCATGTGCTCCATCAAGCATTTTGTTCCATTAGATTTGTCTTATAAAAGATAGAGAAATTTTTATCCTTCACTAGATCACGACCAGAACATTTAAACCTCACTGAATAAGGTGAGGTGTTATGGTAATCTATAATGCAAATATTCATAAAGAGGCATTTTTGTGGTTAAATTACGAAGTTTTTCTTTTTATGAACATTTCTAAAAAAATTGTTCGATCTTAATTACTTTTTTGGCTCTAATACAAACAAAAACCCAAAATTCATTTCGTCAGCAGTTCTGTATCATTTTAATATGCATATATTACCCTGATTATTCTTCTGTAGACTTCCGTAAGAACATCTCTATATATTGTTCCTTTTTATACTTCTCTGCTTTAATAGATCCTTAATATGCGTTGCTATGGCTATATTCTCCATTTATAACCTCGATTTATGGAGAAAGGGGGTCAATATGTTTTCGCAGCGATAACAAGGAGATAATGGGAATCAAGTGGATCATCTCCTGCGCTCCTTCAGACTGTAATTTGCATATCACGTACACCAAGTGCTAATAGATTGCGCAGATAATGGAATTCGCTTTACGTCGCTCGCTGTCACGGAAACGGTGGATTGTTTAAAAAGTATTATATTATTAGTATAGGCGATGCATTTTTAACAATGGTATGACAAAATTAAGAAGTGTGTGGGACCTGGGTTCGAGTCCCGGTCAACTTTAACTTTTATTCTACTTTCTATTTTGTATTATATTTTCTTTCTATTTTGCATTGCAATCAGGTTATCTATTATACGAATATACACTGTTGCTTGATGCTGTGTAAATCGCTTTGCATTCATCATGTAATTTCTAGGATAATTGATGACTAATGTATTCCGTATCTCTATTTAATGTTGGTTAGGCTTCATTAGGAATGTGGAGTAATTGTAATAGATCTGAGGGATGAAACATATTCGTGAATTTGAGAAACTGCAAAAAAAATTATAAAGTTTAATAAATAATGCTACGCTGAAAGACCAGCGAAAATAAATGCTCTGGGACGTAAGTTTTGGAATCCTTAAAAAAAACACTAAATTATAATTACTAGATAAAACGAGAATACTAGATTCTAGATCGTATTGCTTGATATACTCGTAGTTAGGGAAAGAACGTTTGTGAAAGATGTAGTAGATACTATGCAAACTCCCTGCTTCCCTGTGTGTCCCGAAAATTGACACAAAATGAAAGAATGAAAGCTGAGATTGTTCTTTTAAGAATTCATTGTATATGTGTACTCTGCTCGTTAAAAATATATTAAGAAATTAGCTCGAAAGCTCGGTGTTATCACTCCTTCCCACACGGAGGTGGCTTGCAGGCTATTTATGTAGATGTAGATGTAAATTAATGTAAATCTTCCAAGCGCTCGCGGTGAACCTGGTTGTGGGTAAGTCTCTTGGGAACGATTAAATACTGATTAATTCTTCGGTTAGTGTCTCTCCAAACGCACTCTAGTGACGTATTGAGCTACGGATATCCATGACATGCATTGAATGTACTGATAAGATGTTATTTGTGTATACAGGGGTTGCCTAATCTAAAGGAAACTTATCGCACAATTTTCAAAATCACAAAAAATCGTTTCAAATTCAAATGTTACATTTTTTAAGAACTCTTGTCGGCTCCTCACTTTAGTTCTTCATGCAAATTTAGCCTCTTGCTGAATTATTCATGAATTTCGTAGGGAAATCTTCGTGTGCAATAATTTGAAGGATGGATAATTTACAGTTTAGGGGACTTGGTTTTGGGTTAGTGGATTCATCTATTTGTTTATCTCATTTACTGTAATTTATCACTTTATTTGAAAAAATTAAATTCATCTATTAATCTAAATATACAATTTTCTTTATTAATATAAATCTACAATTTTTACTGAAACGAAAAATAATCAGATTTGAATTTCTGAGGTTACTCATTGAACAGTTCATTATTTTGAATATTATTACATTTTTTTAGGACAAACGCATTTCAGAAGTTTGTGTTGCTATGTTTACCTTCTGTTGAACTTCATTGTAATTAATTAAAAAATTTTTATTAGCCTTACGAACTCGTGATTTTCAATTTGTTAATGTTCATGAGTATTAAATACATAATTTGTTATTTTACTGAGTTTCCGTTGTTTATTATGAATCTATTGAACGAAAAAGAACAAATTGGGTGGATATCATTGCTTGTGTTATGTAAAATACTTCCATAGCAACCAAGTCCACCCAACAGTTCCTATACCAACCTAAGGCAGAGTATAAACAAGATAAATCCGGGCGCGAGTACCATTATAATAATAGAATACAAATAATAATAGAATACAAATAATAATAGAAAACAAATGATAATAGAATACAAATAATAATAGAATACAAATAATTATTAAATTAGAATATAATCATTTTCATTGATCATTTCATTGTGTCAGTCAAATTAATCCTTAACGGAATTATTTATTTCCTCATTTTAAATCTCATTACGATAATTCGTAGACACGATAGACCGCAATCTTGAGAGCGTACCAGAAACGGATTCGTAGAAAGATAAAGCTGTAGTGAAGAGTATGGAGGCGCACCATAAAGAATGACGGGGGTTTTTGGAAGCATGCGATGATAAAGGGAAGGAGTTGAGTGGCCTGAAATATTGCGGGGAGAAGTTCCTTTCTCCAAGGCGTTCTTAAGGGTCGGAAAATAAAAAGAAGCACCGAAAAGTGAAGAATAATTGGGAGGATCAGAAAGGAAAGTGAGATAAGAAAGGAAGAGTTTTTGTTAGAGAAAAGCCAGAGAGAGACACACACAGAGAATGAAGAAGAGGAGGTTACTATGGAGAGAATAACGTAGAGTTGACAATTCAATCTTCATTATTAAATCTTATCCTTAATAGAATTAATCAATACGGGCAGTCCTTACGTTATGGAAGGCCATATTGGACTAAAAAAGGAATGGAAAGCTTTTTAAATTTCACGCGTATTTTTCTTATTTTAGAGTGGTTTTGCTAAGGTTCTATCTACATCTTCAGGTATAGGAAATTAATGGTATTTTGGGCTATATATCCTGTGTAATTTCACCTTATCTGGTATACAAGCATTTTGCATAAAATTTCCTTGAAGAATATATTTTTTGGTCTAATTGTTAGGCTAATCTAATCGTTGTAATACATACATTTCTCATATTTGATAACCATTTGTTATACATTTTCATATTATTATATTCCTATGAATTAATATAGTCTATTTCTGTTTTAATAATTGTATTTTAAATTATAATATTTTATCGCATCTTTTTTATTCTAGATTAATTTCACATATTGTTTTTTATATCTTTTAATTAATACTAGAACTAGGTTTGTGCAGGTTTTACACACCCTCGTCTTTCAGAGTTATGTCCTGCCCTAGATATTTTATTTCGAATTTTTTTCTTGGTTTTTAGATTCCAAAACTAAATACTTTCATAATCACCTTAATTTAATCTATTTAAAACATTAAATCTATCTTTAAATTTTCCGGGTTAAATAGAGACTATTTTCTTAATTTTAACCTCAGTAAAAACTGCTTATTATTATTATTACTCATCTGTTTGCAGAAAGCGATAACTTGGGGTAATTTTTAGTGTTTTAGGTACTTCAGTTTTTGATTTAAAGATGGCTTGAAAACTTTATTGAACGTTCTGACTATCTTCTGCATCTCAATGTTAATCAATAGACTTGTTATTTTTTAATTTTACTCGTAGGTCTTTCTCAAAAAACATTACTTAAAACACTCCCCTAGTCTCCTCAAATTTGGGAACTTCCACATTCGCTTTATCACCGAAAAGTTTCGATTAAAATTTTCGAAAAGGCTTTGATTTTATACGAATTCTCGAAAAGTGGATTATACGTGGGAGCAGGTGACGTGGGCGTAGCCATAAAAGTGTCTTTGGCAGCCCTGCCTTCTTCATCTTCCTGCCGAAGGCCTCTAATAGAACCTGTTTACTACCTCCTCTAACCGTCGAGGTACATAACACTCCACCGGTTGTGCAATCCTTCGTCTCGTAACTCCAATAATAATCGCCCTCGAAAAAGGATCGACCATTGATTTCCTCGAAAAATAAATCTCTTTTTCAACTCGGAAATAACCCTAGGGCATTCGCAGATAGATTTGTGGTCTGCCGTGTCATCGCCGAAAAACGACCGTCGATGAGTGTTTCGTACGAACGCCACGCTTTCGCTGATAGGCGCTATCGCGAGATGTAACAGTTACGTGACATTTATAGCTCGTTTCGAATCTGCATAACCGAATGAGTCGGGAAAGCGTTACGAGGGATGTTAGGTTCTTCATCATTCCATCGGCAGAATAATTGGCAAATTATGGATATGCGGGGTTGTCGATGTATTTTACGGTGCGTTCCGAATAAAGCGCGATTTCAATGCGATTTTGTTCCGTTAAAATGTTCTCGTTTTCTCCTAAATTGCTATTATGCGGTAATGAATGTTTTCCGCAGCATATGGTGAGCATCATGGCCCCTGGAAGTTAGGCAGTTTTCGTTCCCTATAACCCTTTTCAATTCAATTCTTGTCAGCAATATTGAATGTTACGTTTTATGTACTTAAAACTTACGTATTTACCATCCTTTGCCCTTGATACTTACTACCTTCTCTTCTCCACCTAATTCCTCTCCAAAGAGTGGTTAAGGTCCCGGGTTCGAGTCCTGAGTAATGGGAAAATTTCCTCTCAGAATATAGATGTTGATATTCGTCCATTGTTGAGTACCATATGGCAATTTTACTATCCATTATTCTTTGTTAGGACCTTGTGAAATGAATACAAATGAAGGTGTTTCATTTCATAAATGTATTTTCCTTGATACGTAGTCATTACAATTTTTATTAACGTACATTTTTCGTGCCTCATTTCATGGTTTATCTTACGTTTTTAGTATCGAATGAAGATCGATTTATTTACGTAATTTTCTAGTTCTAATTTTCCCTTTCATAAATGCATATAACGCTACGCTTTTACCAAATAGCAACACCTAGAGAGAAGGTTACAAGCCTCGATAGTGGGCTGTAAAATGCCTCATCACTCGCCGCCTAAGATCTTGGGCAAAGAGGCGCGTTATCCACCAACAACATTGGCGGCACATTTCCTGCTAGAGAAGCGACAAAGTATCCACTCAAAGTAACGATCATCCTACCCGGTGTCAAACCGCCGGAACTATCAAGCACATATACATCCACAAACAAAGAAGCATCTCCTTTGAAAGACACAAATCCTGCTTTGTCTCCTTTTCCCTACTAATCCTGCGACTACACATTCCACCTCACGCTCGTTTCACTTACGCCTGTTTAATTCCCTCGGCATTCCCTACCCTAGATACGGCGAAACAAACAACAAAAAGGTTCGTATCCTAGTCACGAACCCACACAGAGCGTTTCTCTGATATGATAACGATAAAAGGATTAAGAGGATTACATTTAAATGGGGTAATTACCTCAACTAACGTAATAAGTTGGAATTTAGGGTAAAATCCGACTGTAGTTGTGAGAAACTGTATATTTTGTTATAGTAGCTTTGCGGTTGGTTCAAGGTCGCTCTCGATTTAAAGGCTAAAATGTAATTCCGAGTATATTACGTATCTTACGTAAAATAAAGACTATTTAAAGACAACAAGGCATAAAATTTCACCGATGAAATTTTACTGCTAATCTACAATTAAATCTACGGAAGTAAAGAAAATCTTCGCGTCTCATACGCGATATGTGTATATGTGTGTATGCGAGGCATCTATATTGCATAAGTTTTATATTTTTCTCTTTTATTATGAAAGGATTTAGCGCCATGTATGCAACAATTGATAACGTTCAAATACGATCGTAACTCTTCCACAACAATGCAAGTATTCTTTGAAGTAATTAACTCAAACAAAGGGATAAATAGAATTTTCAATTGTTGGATTTTAGTGAGGATATTTGATGAAACTTAATGATTTAACAACTAGAAAAAATAGTTCAATTCCACATAAGATTTATTATTCTATGCATTCGTTTAAATTGTAATAAGTTTTCCGGTTATTTTCAATTGTTAGTTTCGATCATCATGTTTAGTTTACAGGAAATCTCCATTTGCAATGGAAATAAATGATTTCCTATTCAACACGAATGCATGAGATGCATTTCATATGCAAATAGTGTGGAATGAACAAACTGTGGCTATCTCATATTGCGAGCATCGTAAACTACGAGGAGTTGAATGCAGTGGCACATCTAGTGTCCATTCATAGAGGTTTATGCACGAAAAGTGCTTTTATTCCAGAGGCAGGGATATTTATTTGTACTTACAAATGTGCGGGAAAAGAATAGATTCTTTCTATTTTTCTGAAGTTGAATAATCGTTAATTCAATCGTTAACTCTATTATCATCTCTGAACGAGCTAGGGGAACCTGGGTTCAAGTCCCAGTCATGTTGCTATTTTCCACTTCTGGTTTATCTTACATTTGAGTTGCACTATCTCATCGTACGAATTTAATTAGACACATCCTTAATTTTTATCTTAATTTTAATGAAAATGATGTTAGACTTATTTTGAATAATGTTTGAATTTCAAGTCGGTCTTGTGTTAATTCTATAAGATAACCATTATCTATAATGATGGTTTTTGAAATGTAATTTCAGATTACTGTCTTCCACCATGCTCTCTAAGTCATTTTCACTTAAGCACTTAGTAGAAAGATTTCCTTTACGTTCACAGATGCCAAAACATGCTCAAGAGATTTATATATTCAGTAAAAGGTAGCTGGGTAGAAATGAGTGTTGTCAGATAAAGTGATATCGTACACCGCCCCTGTCTCATAGGGGCAACTAAAATAAAAAGAAGTGATAGAAACACCTAAATTCTAAGGTTAAGAGATTTATTAAGCAGGTCTATCGAATCGATAGGAATTAGGCATAGGAACCTACTTATATCCTGTTATATATACAACCAATACATAACCTCTATATATAAACTATAAGATACGCGAGCGACCCGGGTTCAAGCCCCAGTTATATAAGATTTTATACCTTTCAAATTGTCTTAAAACCAATATTTAATACTATTTTCTATAAAATCCATCTTTCATTTTAGATCGTTAGTTAGTATCAGTTGCTATTAGCGTCCTTAAAAAGTAAGTTCGGGTAGAGGTGAGAGAATAAGAAATATATCCGTATGCTGAAATTACAAAAGAGCATAAGAATTGAAAACGGTAAACGAAAAAGGTAAAGTATGAAGTACAATCACGAGGCTATGTTTCCCGAATTTATAGCTATATTAACTTAAACAAAAAGTGAAAACGCCAGTGTGGTTTAATACCTGTTCATCACTGAGCTATTTCTAAAAATCAAATCATTTCCTATTGAAGACCTGCACAGCGTGATATTTTTATCCTTCTTCAACCTTAAGATTCGCTTCGAAGAAAGAAATGCCCCGTGAAAACTTATTTTGGGAACTGTGAGAATTCCTGGTGTATTATTTTCTTAATGAACTCTTCCAACGGCGAGAAGGACCAATTACGAAGGCACTTCAGAGGATTTGCAAAAGTGTCCGGAAAATTTTCTTTGGGGCAATGAAAAATCATAAGGCTCTACTCTCAAGAGAGACGACTGTAGAATTTTTAAAGAGTTTACACTCTCAAGTCAACTGTTACTATTCGACGAGATTAGGAGGATTTCTAAAGGTTTTATGCGTGAATTTTATATATTAATCATTGAATTCCATATACATGATACATCCTTGCAGATTCAACAGAATTAGAATGGATTTTGAAGCATTAAATTGTTTTGGTTACTTCAATCTTGTCAGTTTTGCGAACTGTCGCTAGGGATATAAAAACAATTCCAAGGATTTAGCAGATGTGAAAAAGGTCTGATATAACCGGGATTCGAACCCAGATATCCCAATTACTGTTCGGTTGGTCTAGACATTAAACATTATCCCTTTGGAGATCCGGGTTCGATTCCCGGATCCCGTTATTTTTTTTAAATCTCTCAAAACTTTGAGGTTATTCCTGTTGCCTGAGCTATTCACGTTAATTTAATCTTTATTACCTTATCCTGTACATACAAAGAGATCAAAACCGTAGGTTTTCTCTATTAATATAATAATCATATGGTCTGAAACACATCATAGAATGATAATCCTTAGAAGTACGTAATGTTGTGAAATACGGGGTATTTTTAAAATCCTACGGTCACATGAGTATAGTTGTCATTTGTTTTCTCACCAATTTTGTGTTTTCATTTGATTTGGAGTCAACTCTATGCGTAAAATAGATTTTTGCAAATTTTGCTATTTTAACACGCAGAATAAAGAATCGAATAAAACTCAATAATTTACGAATCGCTAAATTTAGCACTAATATATTATAAAGGCAAAAAGCGTTACATTTTGTTTTGAGTCGAAAATGTGAAAATGAGATAATACATACATATTGTACGGCGTTGCTTGGTTACGGATCGTTGTAAAAACTTTAATGACCAAGTCAGAGAAAAACTTCTTGGATTCCGGAGCACAAAAGAGGAGCTTTGGATAGAAGGAGATCACTGGAACTGGACACCGGAAACTGCGCAAGTTTTTTCCGACTTCGTCATTAAAAGTTTGTACAAACGATATATTTCCTTAAGACTTTAATCCTTTCGGGAGATTTGAACCCCTAAATCTCTCCCTTTTGCAGCGCCATCGTGTCTAGCGGAATAAAATCTCATTAATCGATGAAAGAGGTATGTATTTAACCGAAGCTAATTGCGTGCTCCAAATTCGTAGTTTATATCGATGATATTCAATTAAAACACGGCAACACATGTACTACCGAATATTGCAACCGCTGTTGATAAGGGTAATTATTCTGACGAATAATGTGTATCTCATTCGAATTAATCTGTTTGGTTCACATTGTTAATGGACTAATAATTGATGCATAGCAACGATCAATCGGTTTTGTTCTATGTGAGTGTGTTAAAGTGATAAGGATGTTTTGGCGTTAAAAGTCACTTGGTTACGAGTGAAACTAGGACGTGAAATGTAATGGATGTAACAGTGAGTGTGACACTACAGGGAATCGAACCCTGATCTCTAAATATTATTATCTGTAATTTTAGTCATAAAGCTTGATTGTCAGAAAATATTATTAATATACATTATTCTAATAATAAAATGATATAGATAAAAGTTATATATAAAATGAGCAATGAAGTGCTTAAATTCCAAAACAGTAAAATGCGTAAACATTACAACTAACCTAAACAGTAGTATAGTTTAAATAGTAAACTTTTATCCGTAATATTACTAATATATTCGTTCATATTTAAGTAATAATAACTGTTTTATTTGTATAAATAAATAACATTTTATAGCTATGTGTAAATTGTCTAGTAACATAAGGTTTTAGTTCATAATCAGTTGATATAATTTTATTTAAAAACGAGTAATATTTGTGAGTCATAAGGCTAGCGGGAAGGTTACCCTCGCGTATTTTTCCGAATATTGAACAGGTATCGATATTTTTAATCAATTTCTCACACCATTTCCACCTCAAATGTACCGAATTTCAATCACTTCATTAGATAAATAAATTAAAGAATCAGTGGTGATGCAACGAATCAAATCAGTGGCGATGTACTAACTAAATAAATCACACTCAAATAAACCTTAAATTGGTTTTTCGCAATCATTTTACGGCAATCTAAATGATCGTGAGTTTTGAATACTCGGATAGTTAAAATTCTCGTCGATTGACGTAACGTATTGAAATTGTCTGTGTGACTAAATGTAAGCACATTAAACGTAATCAAAACATTGGGAATCATGATAGCGTACATTATAGATGAGAAATCGGAATCGGATCGGAAACCAATTAAATTATTTTTGTTTATAGTGGCCTATTTTCAATAGAAATTAATTACAGGATAATTTAGAGCTTTGTACAAAACATTTTTTTGTATATGTGAATATTATTGCCCAAATATATATCTGATTTAAGGTCTGTTAATGGAATATTAAACAAATCCATTTAAACTATGCATTATTAGTAATAAGCACTATAATTAATTGACGTTAAATGTATAATAATAGACCTCTATAACCATTAACATTTCAATTTCATTCAAATTCTGATTTATCCTTAAAATACTTTTATTTCGAATTCAATCATTATAATTGAACAGAAATGTAGAATACTATTTATTGAATAAAATATAATATTAACAAATCCATTTAAACTATGTTATAATTAGCAATGTAATTAAAGTTAAATTTATAGAAATACACGTATTTTACCATTGATGCATTTCAAACACTGATTCATTCGTAAATAACTTATATTTCAAATTAAATTTTTATAATTTAAATTCAACGTATGTATATGAACATAGCTTAAATTTCGCCTGCACAAATTTGTCAATTAATTTATGATATATTATTATTTTGTTTTAGGTAACTATCTTTCATGATACATGATCTCTTGTGTATGCTATCCGTGTTAATTTTAAAACATAATTTATTTATCATCTGTTTTGTAATACAATTAATTTTAAATTTTATATTTATTTTCCTAAATCTATAACAAAATCATGTAAGATAACTAAATACCTAAAAGTCTACGTAAATTTTGAGAAATACCGGAAATTATTAACAAGGAAGTACGGAATTATTTTTCGGCAAGAATGCCTCACATTTTCGAAAGAGAAATTAGATGAATATAATCAGGCTGAGATGATAGTCTTATTGCATGCCACAGTCTCATTTTTAGGTTAACGTTTCGAATGATCCAGAAAACATCGACTGCAATGAATTCGATTCGGGTGTTAATAAAACGAGCTCACACGAGTTTCGAATTACTATGGCAACTAAATTCCGAGGAATTTCGGAAGTCTTTTGGTGAACCCAAAGGCCTTCGGAGGTTGAGTGAGATCGGCGAGGGTGGAGAATCCACCAGATGGCATGGCAATCGTTTGGGAACTTCGTTACTTTAAGGACCTTCTGGCAATATTTAGTTCCAAAATTATAAGCAATAGATACTTTTAAATATATGAGAGTCATATGGATTTTATATGAGTCCTTATAGTATTCACCTCATTATCATCTGATGATGTAGAAGGTGTTGGTGTAGTTTTTGAGATCACTTAAACTTGATGAGTATATTATTTTTAAAAAGCTTCAAGGATAAACTAGAAGTTATAGAAAAAACATTATAAAAAAACAAATGATAAGAACTAATTTTAAATCTTTATCTAAGGAGCTGAAATCTATATGAAGGTAGTGAAATTGATACGCTATGTTTGAAGTGATTTTAATATTCATCTTACAGGGGAAAGATTGAGTAATAAATGATGTCTTTCAATGGTTACGTTTTTACAAGTTTACTCAAATACTGTGTATATTTTATATGTAATGTGAAAAGGTTAATTATTCAGTAGACATTGTAGCAATGAGAACAATTTGTTGATATCCTTAATTGTTGTCGTGTAATAATTAGTCTGTTATGAGTTATCGTAGTTAAGTTCCATCAGATATCTCCTAGAGACATTCATTATGTTTCGTAAAAAATTGCTAAGAAGAATAGATTAGCTTGACCCAAATATTTCTGATTGTAAAATGGCTAAATTAAGATAGTGGAGGAGTTAAACGAAAACATAACTCACTTAGCTCACGGCAAACGTACTTTTAAACCAACTTAATTTCCCTGTAATTTGGATAAACTTAACGTACGCTGTGAATGATAAGGTATGAACTTCTTGTTGCATTTTACAGTTTCGACAAAACAAAGAAAATCAGGGGAAAACATGCAAAGATAGGTCTTGAAATAAAACAAAGAGTCAAGAGTCATAATGTAGCCATAGGGTCGGGAAGCGGTTTCCAAGGTAAACTTGTAGATGTAGATTAGCGAGTATTTAATTGTTGAGTTCAGTTGTATTTAATGTAATTCTTATAAATAATAATAAGCATTCTTTAAAGGTGTTGACGTTACTAGGCAACTGTTTTGTTTCAAATTTAAACGAATAACAGACTAATTAAATTAATTTCAATCGAAAACGTTATACAACGATAAAGTAAATCATAAATGAGCGAGTTAATTGGTCAAAAAATAGAAAATCTATCCACTCAAAAGAATGGAAAAATATTTTACGAATCTAAAAGAAATAAAATAAATAGGAACCACGAACTAGGAAAAAAAACTTTTCCCCATAATCCGGCGGAGAGCTCTTCTTGATTGGGAAAAGCCGGGAAAGAAAGAAAAAACTTTCTTTCAAGTTCTCGGACGTGGAATATTTCATTTAAAACTTTTTATTTTCGCATTAACTGAAACATGACAGATCACTTCAACATCCTTTCTAACTCAAGTTGCCTCTATTCCGGAAATAATCCGATCTTTAGAGATACTGGATCGTGATTTTTTCCCGAGAATTGGGAATTCTCATCCCGGAATTTTCTATTCGTACTACCAAATACTTTTTATTAAATTTTTCTTCAAAATCCCTGTTTAAATTGAAGTGAAAGGATTCTTAAGAAGCTGTATGATTATTCCAGAAACAGATAACGAATTTTACTGTTACGGTTCGCAAAAATGTAGGGAATTCTGGGTAACGCACGAAAAATAGAGATGTTAATCATGCCCTAAGGAAACGTATAATGTGTTATCTGTGTTTTGCTAAGGAAATGGAGCTATTTGGAAGGCTCTGGAGAAGCTGCATTTATTTCTAGAGATTTACGTAGCAGATATAAAGCCTTCGCGAATGCGTTATTCAGATAACCCAAACTGTGAAATTAGAATGGTTTAAAAAGATTTTATAAATGTGATGAGATTTCCGGAAAAAGAAGAGATTACAGGATGAAATGAGTTTCGAGTTGATTGGTCGTGAAGATTAACGTATCACTAGCATTAGCATACGCGGGGTTTCGCTGTTTCTTGTGGATGGGATAATGTATCTAATTCGTTATGAATGAATTTTTCCCTATTTTAATGGATATTACGTTTAAATTCCGAAAATCATCCATCTTTTACATCACGAATTTATTAAATTGGATTGCTTAAATATTATTTTAATTCGAATGGATATTATGAACGTGATCTCAAAAAATGTAATAGAAATATATTTTATTTTAAATAGTTTTATTTCACGTAAATAGTAATTTGAGTTGTCCGCGTTTTAAATCAACGCAATTACGCAGAGATACATAATTAATATGGCTAATAAAACTTCGCGTTGTTTTTAGTTGAAATAGTTTGAAATCGGTTTGAAATACATTTTAAATTTCCTTTTAAAAATCTGAGGTGGTATATTTGGATAGTGTATACCGCAATTAATTGGAAATCTTGATAATTTTTTAACTGCAATGACATTCTATGCATATGAACGATTGAAGAAAGGTATGGTTGACGTAAATCGGTGCCTAAATTGAAACTATAGCAACGCTGTCAAATGTTATGGACATAAAAGAAGCTAATGAATAATTTCCATGGTAACAAAAGAAATTCTCATCGTAAAAAAAGGATATAATGATGATTATTATTACGTTTGAATACATTAATATAATTGTACATCCTTTGAAATTTGAGTAAATTTAAAAGAATAATTCACTTCAAAAATTAACGTATACCTTTATAATTACTTTAATTTTTGCAGTTCGTGGAATTTTGATCGTTTGCTTCCAGGAGTTTTATTCTTGTATATCCAACGTTAGATTTTGAATGTTTTCCATTGGTTGGTTGCACTAATGCATACGCTATCGGGTCACTCTATCTCCAAATACACGAGATCACTTTGGACCCATCTCATTTTCAAGAGTTATTTAGCACATCTTCTTCAGATCATTTTCGGTTTCTGAAGAGAGAGAAAAAAAATGAAGAGCGAAATAATCGCCTCCGAGTCAGTCGTTAAGACCTTATCTGTGTACACATAAAATGTAAATGAGAGTGCCATGGCAACGGTGGATGACCCGAGCAATAAGCGGGCGATGTAATATCCGAAAGGGCAATGCGATGCACTTTTCACGGGTGATGAAATTCCTAGAAGATTTTTGATGGCGTTGTTGGGGAAGATGCTTAAGAGTTGAGAGGTAGCACTCAATCTACTGGTTTTTCACTGCAGGATATGCTCGTATTATTAGGTACTTGCGTATTATCCAAGTTGTCTGGCGTATGAGTAATCAAAAGGTTTTAGATTGTCTGTTGCAGAAGATAGGAGAGAGGACTGTAATGTGTACGTGAATCAAAAAATACTCGTGATTCTTTAATGATGTACGTTATGGTTTAGATGTATTTTTATACATTTAACAGAATTCGCTTTAAATTTATGTGCTTAATATACTTAATTGAAGACAGACATGTTTTTAAGCAATCGTTTATTTTCATTTACGTAAACGAAATACACCTACGTAGACGAATAAGTTTTATTGTAACTTTTAAATTAAGTTTCTCCTTCCTCGTTAGAATTTAAAGTTTAAAATGTTATTGGTTGCTTATGGAAGTAAGTTAATTATAACATTTAGAGTTTAATATATTAAGAGGTCCTTAAAGGCTAATGTTTTTCTTGAATATATAGCATTCATTTAAAAAATAGTGTGTGATATACGCATAAACACGATAAAAACTCATTATTGAATTATCGCATGAGAATTAATTGTAATTGGAGCTAATAATTAAAGCGATCGAAGAGAAATTTTGAACATTATCTTAATTACTTACCTTCATTTCTATATTCAACCATTGTCATAGAGGAATGTTTATCCGTTGTGCTGTATTTTAACCTAATCAATACTACTTCAACATAATTATGCTTTGTAATGGCAATACATCCAATATAATTTGATGTAAGTTACTTATTGTATTAAGTGAAGGAGATGATATTGTAACTTAATAAATGTTAATAATCTAATAGGTAATGGTTTATGTGAAGGTGAAATTACTTTAAAAGTGAGAAAATAAATGTGAAAAACTAAGTCACTGGGACTCGAACCCAGATCCCCTACTTTCTATCCGTGTATTAAAAGCCAATTTAATAACGCGCACTTTCAGATTTTCTTCTCTGAACATTGGATATTGATGGAGACAAGTGCAGACACGAAGATCCTTGGTGACGGAGATTAGACTTACGCAGCACCATCTTGAGGGATGCTGTTTACGCTACCGACACAATGCACTCCCGCTTCGGAACGACAACTCTATTGTGCTGTCGTAGCCTGGATACGAACCGGAAGAGCTTATCCTATGCATACGAGCTGAACAAGTAAGCATCCGGTTTCGATATTTACACACCTTTGAACGTATACAATAGGCTATGGATTTTTTTATGAGTTGTGGATGATGAATTTGGGTCAGCTGTTTTCAGGTTTTGTTTTAGAATTCGGATAAATATTCAGTAGTTTTTATTATAGAGAACTGGTTTCATTTTAGTATACTTTAACCATTCATTTCTTAAAATTGTATATGGTGAATTAAATTAATTTATGCTCCTTTGAGAATAATATAAAATTATCATAGATCAAAGTATATCGTTATGTTAAGATCCAAATGTTTATGCCTACGTAGATACCCCGCAAACCACCTTCCGGTATGTGGCAAGGGGTGTAAGCATCATGATTATTTGCCTAAAAGATTAATCTCTCGTGTTATTCGGGGGAAAAACGAATTTTTAAATAGATTATTTTTGCATCTATTTCCTTAATTTTATTCGTCGTATCCTATCTATCCTATATATAGTAGGTATGGTGCCATGATGTGTACTACGTCTTCATTGAGCGTTCCTTCTTTGGATCTGTTTAGTAAATCTTATCTACGCTTTGATCGTATATGTTTTCCATCAGTTCCTATCCCGTATCCTTGAGCATTTTGGTTTGATTGATTTATCGTATCATGTATCTTCATGAAACGCATTGTTATACGTTGGATATTTTCTAATTCACTTATGCTACTTCTATCATGGGTTGTGAATGTACAAATAAATCGTTGCCATAATAAAATTTTTTCTGCTAGATCTATCCTAAAAAATAAACAAATAATTTTAAATTAAATTTTTAAATAAAAAATTTATGCTCGTTTAATAACGTTCCGATGAATTCGAAACGTACTGATGAATAAGAATCGGATTGTCTGAGTAGTTAGTCTCGTGTAGAAATCTCCGACATCAAGTTTACAATTCCAAGAGACTAATAATTCCTTCTTTACCCTCTAGTAATTAGAAAAACATTAAGAATCCATTTCCTAGAGAGATTGTATCCTTCACAAATGCGCATTCCGAGACTAGTTTTCACATCGGAACAATTCTCGAAATCTTATTGGTTTATTTGCTCCGCTATGAATAGATAGCAAGCCAAAAGTTTCGCTTCCCGTTCCTCTAAAGAATTCTCCTCTTAACCGGACCATCCATTCGCCAAGAGGAGGATGGATTTTAATCTTTCCCGTTTAAATGGGTCCTTTGCCAAAAATCTCTCCAAGCGATTGTTTGATGCAAATGGCCCGTGGATTTTTTCCTTTCCAAAGCGTTTTTCCTACTCGTCGCGTTATTAATTATGGAGGTGCATAAAGCTGCCTTTTCCAGCGCCCTCCTGGGGAATTTATGCGAAGTAAAAAAAAGAAGAAGATCAAAAGATCAGAGTGAGGGCTGTGAGATGGATGTCGGAGGAATGGTATAAAAAATGGGTTAAATGGCGACTGAAAAGTAGGTCAATACTAAAGGCTTCATCGGAGCTCATTTTCTACTCTTATTTCCGACTCTTTTGAATTTTTTGATTACCCGCGTGAGTTGCCCACGTGTTCGGCGAATTTTTTTGCTGAAATTTCGCTCGTTCGCGGATTAACTATTTTTTATTTTATGGGTTAATTTAAGGTTAAGCATATGTCTATTTTTGTGTTGCATCTAGGTCGCGATTGGCTCATTTCGTTAGATTTGAACTCACTCTTTCATCGTAACACACTCATTTCGTGAATATTTAGGGTTCTTTTAAATTTTTTTGTTGATGATTAAGTTGAACGTGATAGTGGTCCAAAATTAGCGAGTTTTAAAACTATTGAAAAAGCTTTAGATTCAGTTCTAAATATATTCTCTATGGTAGTGGTAAAGGGTGAATGATTTTTGAGTATGGTCTCATATATACTTCACCCTGTCCAAATGATGTTTTCTATTCATCACGTTTTAATTTGTTTTCATTCAAATACTGGCCATAACAACGATTATATTTATACAACAATGATGGTGAATAATGATAATTGAATAATCATATTCAATGAATTTCATGACAATGTGAGAAATTACCTGAAAAAAGACTACTTATCTCTTGATTCATTATAAGCTAATTGACACGTTTCATTTGTAATATAACGGTCAATAATATCCCTCTAATATGGAAAATTAATACGAGTAACAATCAATAATTTGATTGTTCGGAAACCATATAAGAGGGAATGAAATTGCTCGTTCAATCATTCCCGTTTCTGGAACTCGATCCTTTGGTTTCTAAGAAATTTTCAGTTGTAAAGTATCACGTGATCGACCTGGAAATAATTGGAAATATGCCCGTTTTACTCTAAATCGTTGTGAAATCAAAATAATTGTCATACGATCGAACGAGGTTTGTGATTTCTGAGAAACAGACGTAAAAGGATTCCCAGAACAGGGAGAAGGGATAATTATCATGATTTTCATATTTTTTTTCGTAACTTTAATTGCGGGAAATAAGGGTTTTGAGGACGAATAAGGCATAGATTACATTTCCTTTCTTTCACGATGTGTTTTTTAGTAGGTCGGGGCTGGAGTTCAATTGTTGACTACAATGTTAAATGCATCATTGTTGTAATTAGCTATAATAAGAGAATATAAGGTAAAATTTGAGTGAATAATAAGCAAGAATGATAATTGAGATAGTTACATTTTTTGACAAGGATGAATAAGATTGTTTTTAAATTAATTTTAATTTTAATCGAGTTTAACTCACCAATTAATTGACATAAAATATGAAGGAGGACAGGGTCTCGAACCCAGATCTCCCCATTTTTTCCCCTTTCCCCTTTTACTAAAGGTTACTCCTATGCCGACATAGCAACCATTAGCTTTGTCAATATTCCTCGATGATTAAAAAAAACCAAGCGAAAATGGGATATCCGGGTTCGATTCCCAGTACAATTAGATTTTTTTCACGTCTATTGATTCCTATACTTCAATATCGTAATTTTTTTATCAGAAAATGTCAGTGATAGAATTAAGCTGAGTTCGTTACCGATAATCTCGCTGTTGCTATTTACTTTTTGCTCATTAAAATCTGATTCCTGTCTCCATGGTCCAAAAGTTAAGGGTACAGACCCTTAAAATGTCCTCTATGAACTTGAGGCCAAAGAAGTCGAAATCTACGATAAGCCTTTGCCATTTCCGCCGACAGAGAGCGCGGATTCAAACAAAAGAAGGAAGAGTTCCGCTTCATTTGATGTGGCGCGTAATTCCGTGTCGGTGAAAGAGGCGAACTGGGTCACGCTCGTTTTATGGTCCTGCCTACGCAAATGCTTTGTATCCCATGATTCTATTCTCATAAATCGTCATTCAATGCGGAATCCTTAACCTTGAGAGACCTTGAAGCGAACCAAAATGCCGACTCTACAGAAGTATTCCTTTTGTTTGGAATGTTTTCATTGTTGAAGTTTGATTCATTGTCGTAGTTCGATTTATTGTTGGTTGAAAAAGTTGTAGTATATTTCTAACTGCTTTTTGATTTGAATAATATGTATGCATATATCTTGTGAGAGTATGAATCATTTAATCATAATAAATTCATTAATTTCGTTAACAATTTTATCATTGTTGTAGCTTGATTTATTGTCGTACTTAGATTTATTGTTGGGTGAGGAAGTTGGTGTTTGTTATCTTTGAATAATACATATATATTGTGTGAATACAAAGCTCTTAATTAATGTATATAATTCGCAACTAATGGGATAATTGTTTGATTGATAGAATTATTTTAGTTGGATAGAGAAAAGGCAAATAATCTTTGCATGATCAGTTCTTTAGATTGAATTATCAGATTAAGAAAAGCTAAAATGATATGACTGGGACTCGAACCCAGATCTCCACAAAGCCGTGTTAATTCCACTCAGTTAAAAAATGTGGTTCCTAGCTTTGAGTTCCTGTCAAGTCGCAATATCTACTTCTGTTTAATCTGCTATATTAAAAAAAATATAAATCTAATGTCTAGTATTTTATCTAAGCTAAAGTCGATAATTTTAGTAATCTTCAACTTGAATAATAAGTATGAAAACTTGAACTGTTTTCTCATATTGTAAGGAATAAGTTAACCCTTTTACTGCCAGCCCATTTCGGGTGGGGTGTGCGAAGACTGCCAAGGCTATTTTCCAGAATATGCAGGATTTCAGATTCTAAATTATTTTAGCTACTTAACTTTATTTAATTCATCTAGATTTTTTCCCAATGCTAAAGATATATTTATAGTTTAGAACCATATATGGATTATGGGGGTTTACTTAAATTTTCAGAAAGAAAATTAATCACAAAGTAATTATAATATATGTAAAAACCCGAAATTCTCCGTTTCTTGCACTTTGTGATGTATAAAATATTATATACGTGGAATAAAATTATAATAGTTTTTGATATTATTTAGTTTTCTCACCAATGGTCAAGTTTTATAGTGATAAATCAATTTTTGCCAGAGATATAAAATATTTTATCTGACTCTACACTCACGGTCCCATCAGCTAGCGCGCTTATGCTTCTGGAAGCATTCACCAAGAAGTCCTTTTTTGCATTTTCCACACACAGTTCTGCATCTTCTTCTTTATTTTATTCCTTTTTTCCTCTTATACTACACACACAACAGTTCTTTTCTTTTTCATTTGACAATTTTATAAGTTTTTTGAGGTATGTCTCTGAAGATCCGGGTTGCATATCTCGGTTTTCCTTATATAAAAATACGCGGGCCAAAAATGAATATTTACTTATCTAGCTGGTAACTGACAAATACTTAGAGCCACAAGAAAACAGTTCAGCACGACTTGCGACAAACACGAAAGATAATACTGTGCAGGATGACGCTGGCCCGAAGTAACGAAAATATCCGGACGAATTAACGAGGAAAAATCACTGTAAATATCAAAATGTATCGCAAGGTAAGGTGAAACCATATAAGTTAGATAAAGTAAGCAGTAGAGATACAGCACATGTGTATTAAATGAGACGGCAGCCGTTGAAATGGTCAAAATCCCGAAATAAATTATGTCAAATAAGTCGGGCCGATATATCGGCCCGCTGGCAGTAAGAGGGTTAAATTTTCGAATATGCTTTTTGAATGAAAATTTTAACAGATTATTGTTAATTGTGAGAGTTTAAGAGTTCATTCAAACGGATATTCATTCTCATGAATGATTACGATGAAACGCATTCATTATCGATTATGAAGTGAAAGGTGTGGTGTATGTACCCCTTGTCGCACAGCTCACTGAGTACGTTTATAAATTCCACGTTAATTCAGAAAATGCACTCTGTTTGCATCATATAGATTATATTTATACTGAAAGAACCATTGCAATTTTTTGTAACATATCGTAAGGTATTTTTGTGGAAGTACATCCTTTTATATTTAAACATTAGAATCTTTTGTTTCGAAATGTGCAATGAACATTATCCTTTATAGATGTTAGTTCATTAAAAAAATCGTGTCTTTAATACATAGCGAATCGTAAAAGTTTTACAGAAAAGGTGTCTTACCAACTTGGTAGTCATATTTAAAAACCTCTAGTAAACGTCGAAATAAAGTAAAAATAGTTAAATCTGAAGTAAAAGAAGATATAACATACATTATTTCGTCATTTATTTGTGAATATTCAAACCTAGTATAGAGTTGAATATTGCTTCTCCCATGTATACTATATAAGTCAAAAATAGGAGTTTAAAAATTTTTTATTCGTTTATTTATTTTCCGTAATAATTTGTGAAAAACATTGTCGTTTCCTGGAAACATTGTCGATAGATATTTCCTAAGATTCACTTGTAGCTAAAATTCGCTATTAGCTGCTATATATTTGAGAGAAGCGAGCAAATACATTTTTAAAAGGAAGTGTCACCTTGGATACTATAAGAGGTAATTATTTGAATGACCAATTTGTTTAGTAAACACCATAAAAATCGTTGCGAATAACTACAACGCAGCATTTTAATAGAGTAGAATGAATCAAGGTGAATTCTATACTTTCACAGATTGTATTTTTTCACATTTACTTACATTTCTGGTCAATTAAACATATTTTACGCAATGCAGAACATAACATTCTTAACACTCATGAGGGGCTATTAGAAAGATTGACGTAGACACCTGATGTCCTTCTGGAAAGGGCAGGAACAATTAGCAATAATATCGCGATGGAATCACCGTTGAACCGCGACAGAGTACAACGCGTACACTCTCTTTAATAAGAGGAAATATTGGAAGATATCCAGAAGATGTACAAATGCATTCATTACCTATTGCACTCCCACAGGAGAGGAAGGCCCGTTCGAATGGCTCCCTGCCAGTTGACCTCGGAGGATGAAGTACGTCCATGTACTCACGTCGTGTAATGAAGTATTACTAGATCAAGATGGTGAGTATTAGTTCAGAATCTATATCTTTACCCTCTTTGATGTGGGAAGTAATGCGATAGATGCTCGATATGCAAATGGAACATCTTTTTTTCATATAGTTTTATTTTTCATTTTTGATCCTATATTTTCAAATCAGAGGATACATTTATCATTAAACAGAGTCTAAGAAACTTTGTTTAGAAACAATCAGTGTTAGATAAACACACCTTATAACAGAGAAAATATTACGTAAATTACTGAAAATTAAAATTCAATTCTCAAATTTTCATATTAATAATACTTCGTCTGTATTTGACGAGAAATTTAATCTGCAAGGACCACTTTTACATTTTACCCTACTGTTTATACACTACCCTTATCTATGCATCCAGATTCTAATTTAATTTAACTTCTTCTTAAGCTCGTGTCCTTGATATAATATAACGGGCTTATAGTGTTATCTCCTCTTCAATTATCGAAAATATTCTTACGTAATGGAATAACTTGAATTATTTTCAACGTAATATTCATGTATGATGAGATATTCGAAAGTTTTACCCGAAAATATTCTCGTCAAGTTACTTCGTGTCTTAACATTAGTTATGGTAAAATTGATGTAAATGCAATACTCTGATTGTATACTTCGGAATTAAGGTAAGTCAATCACTGCCTTCTATACATCATCCAACTCCATCGACTTTCATAAAATATACCATATTCTTACGGTTTATAACGTATCAGTTTTCCTTCTTAAAGTTTAGCAGTACCTTCCTTCATTTCAGTAGCTAATATATTCTCGATATTTCTATCACATGCAAATTGACGTAACGTCAGAAATGAATAGAATTAAAAAATAGCGGCATGACCGGCACACGAACCCAGTTCCTCCACTTGCCGGACATGTATGCAAACCACAACAGCACCCTACAGCGTCAATACCGCCTCTGTTACGGTAAAGCGGCATGGTGTTCTAGTGGTTAGCATACATGTCCGGCAAGTGGGAGATCTTGGGTTCTAATCCCTGACATGTCTCTATTTTTCACGCCGTTCAGTCTTGTGTTTAACTCGTACGGAATCATCGTTCTATTAGATAAGTTAATGCATATTTATCAACTGTTGCGTAATTTTAACGAGAAATATATTTATAAAAACATACAATATATTAAGATATATGTATGTATAGACTGATTTACAACATTTGTGGAAAAGTAGAAATCATATCATTGATATGAGTACATTGATTCATCTCTTAGTCAAATTCAAATGATTCAAATCTTAATACTAAGAGGTTGTATATGAACGTACTATTTATTACGTATCCTACGTACGTAAGCTTTATGGAAATATTTGTTTTATGTATACTATATATTTGGATAGCAAAATGAATGGAACAAATTGTTTTTATCCCGTATTATATATTTTCAAAGTTGGATTAAGATATTTTGTACATTTTTTAAGATTTTTTTTAAACGGTTTGCTTAGGTATGTATTCCTTCATTTTCAATTTCGTTAGACTTAGTTATATTAGACCTACACACGTTATGAATGGTCAAAACAGATTCTTTCCATTGATGATTATCATTTTGCAGAATCATGTAGGGAGATACAACTGGAATTTGAATCTTCATCCTTTTATTTCACGAATCACATAATCTGGATTTTTTTTACTTTAATGGCATCGTTTAATGAGAACTTGTATCCGTCAGAGGCGGACCTTTAAAACGAGACGGCCTAAGGTCCCTTCGCTTTATTAGGAAACCCCTCTGAGCCGTACTTATGAAAGGAACGCTTCCCTCTGTTTCAGAGCTCTCATTATAATTGCATCTTTGTTCATTTAAAGGAACATATTGCATGTCAAAGGAATTATTATAACAGCTCTCTAAGCGTTTAGATTTTTGCTAATTTATAGACTTAAAGGTATGGATATTAAGAATCGACGTTATCCCTTGTGTTATTTATTTGTTTTGTGACGTATTTAATGTTCTATTCGTATTATTTGTAATGGAGAACAACCACGACACATAAATAAGGCCGAACATACATATTATCTCATTAATGATAAACTTTTATTACGATAAATACTCAGGTAAAGTAGATTACTAGTAGGATTAGTAGTAGGTTTATGATTTTTTAACTTTATAATGAGATAAAAATCGATTTTAGAGCTTATCTACATATTTATTTTCAAATGAATGTCCAAATTAAACTGATTAGTGCTAAATCGGTATTAATTTAGTATAATTAATCTATGTATTGTACGTATGAATAAGATATATAAAATTAAAAAATATAAGAAAATTGAAGTAAACATTATAAAAGAACATTGAGTGGGAATTTTAGCATGGTATAAGCATTGTCATTACGGGGATTATGAATTTGAGTTTGAGAAGAAAAAATTCTGAATTCGTTTTGCGTGTTTTCTATTCTTAAAAATATATTCGATCTTGTCGTATATTTTGAAAATTTTCCTTCAAATACCTTTAACTTGAATAAGATTGAAGAAATAAATTTATTTTTAAAATGTACGAATACGAATTTTAGGTCACCGTATTTTACTTTCTTTGACAATTGATGGTACAAATCTTTCATATAAACTTATTTTATTTCAAAATTTTAAGCCAAATTTAATCCCTAAATGTTAACTTTAATTACTCTTGGATTATTGAAATTGATATGACGAAATAGTCCTTAATATCAGCCTACTATCTTTACATATGTCAAAGATATTCTTCTTATTATTATCTTTGCAAGATCATGGATAGAAAACTGAACCATGTAAACTATGTTGAAACAAAGGAATCTCTTTCTACGGGATGCTGTACAGAATCACTGAAATAGGGATCCAATCTCTCTTCCAACGTATTTCTCAAGCTCTTCCATCTTTTTTGCTTCTCTCCTAAATGGACCATCTATTTTGAATCTAAGCTATCTTCCCTTAATGGTATATCGATTCACAATATTAATAACGGTCGTTTTATGGTGCTATCTTTCAGTAATATGGATAATCACATCTTCTAGATTATTTCATTCTTGCTTTAATTCAAACCTCTACACCTCCTTATAATTTTTTTCTTATATGAATATAAAATTATATTACAATTAATTCATAATAATCAACAACGGAGCTGATTTTCATTCCTCACTGCCGCTCTTCTCCGTATGAGTTACTATGACAACCAGCTTATCCTTAAAATTTTATGGATTGCTTTTCGTCTGTAAACAAATCTCTCATAAGTTACTTCTAACCTTTTTTGAAATCACTCGAGTCAATCGAAATTATGATTACAAGAGATTGACCTGGAACTATTTAATTTCAATCATGGTTATTATTATATATGTATAATTATTATCTTAAAATTAAAGAATGGTGGAACAGATTTAAGAGGCTCAGTTCGTCGAACTTGGACAAACACGAAAATGTCATATAAATTCCACGCGTCTAAGTTAGTGAAGGACCTGGGTTCGATTCCCAATCATTTGCATTTTCTTCATTTCTGGTTGGCCGTTAATTATTATAGTTTTTGAATTTTTCATTATGTTTTCGCTGTTGATGTATTTGTATAATACATTTTATTATTAATTTATTGCGTAAAACGTACAGGAAAAACCCACTTAGATGTGTTGCCATAGAAATACAATAAACAGTAAATAAATAGGAAAAGGATAGAAGATGACAACTGAACGTTAATAAATATAATCAAATATACGTACTTAATATATAAGGAAGAAAATCTAATACGTATTAAGGTCACAAATTAAGTTTATTTCTAATTACAGAAATTGAGTCGCAAAAAACTTTTGAATTTTTTCGGGAAGCAAGCAATTTTCAACAAAATTAAACGTAATTTCTTTCGAATTTTATGCTGATATTTGTACATAAATACGTTTGAGAATGATTTCTGGATTGAAGTAGAAACAAAAGACAGTGCGTTCAGAGGAATAAATTCCATAATCCCTTTACTCTTCAGCCTAAACATGGTTCTCGTCCCGAATAGGACTTGGCGTCCATCCAAGCGCTGGATATGAGTTCCCGAGAAATACGACTCCAGTGGCATTGTTTTTACATCCTGACGTTCCGGGTTCGAGCTCGCGTAGAATGTTTTCGTGGCATTTCACAGCAGCTGTATATTTCCAAAGGAGTCACGCGAACGGAGTGTTAACGGCAAGAGAGCAAATGTTTACTGGCTTTTGAGATTATCTTTGGAAGTCTCAGCAAGATGTGTTTTCGCATAAATAACGCTATCCGATGACACGGCGAGGAGGACATGCGAAAGATCGGGTTCAATAGGGGAATGGAAATATTCCTGGTTTGCTGGAGTGTAGCTATAAGAGGAAATGATCATGGTGGTAGAAGAGCAGAGTACGGTCTCGTAACCATATCAACTTATTAATTATTAAGTATTAATGAGTTATTTATACGAGCTTATTGGTTGTTTTTGGATATTTTAATAATAAATCAGAAAGGAAACAAGAACAGGAAAGGAACTGTAGAACAGGGAAGTACGGTCCCGTAACCATATTAACCAATAACGGTATTAATGAACTATTTATTTATGGTTATTATTAAGTTTATTGGTTGTTTTTGCATAACTTAATTATGAATCAAATAAGAAAAATTGAATGGACATTAGGAAGGCTTTCTAAGTATGATATTTTAAAATATTTTCTAAAAGATGTAATTCAGCGATATATTTATCGTAGAAAAATTAAAATATACAATATATACTTTAAGTAATGTTTACGTTAAGTTTAAAAAGTCTAAAAAAACACAAAAATGTAGTATATCTTACGCGAATGCGAGTAATCTAATATGTATATTAAGCAAAAATTTAATCAAACAAATTCAATCGTTGTACTTATCGTAAATGCTCGATTATGAGACGCACGTTTTTAGCTACAAAACTTTACTGTATTCATTATACGTATGTATATATTATTAAAACAGCGACAATTGAAGGATTGCATCGCTATATGTCGGAATTCAGTTTTGAATATTTTCCCCTTGACAACGGAACGAATGAATGTCGATATATTTCCACTACTCCTCTTTTAAGCTTCCAAGATGCGTGAAGCAAATTAATGCGTAGACGATCTATATGCCATTAAATCTCTTAACAATCGCATTATCGAAGTATATATAGGCCAAAAGATGGATTAGATTTCGTTTATCTCTAACAGATTAATTTATATTATTACACATTAATATAAAAATTAATTATTACAATTTAATGTCAATTTAGGGAGTTGTTTATTTATCTACCACACACGAATATATATAGCAACAACTTGCTACATTTCATTTCACATATCGGATGTCATGAGGTCCGTCTTATATTTAAACTACCTTTGATTCCCCATGTTTGCTTGATATTTCTGCTGCGTCTTGTAATCTATAACATACGGTACTTACTGAATGCTGTTTTACTTCAGTAAAATCAGTGTAATGCTCATAGCAGATGAATCTGTTTAAAGTTCAACCATCTATTCTTAAAAATAACTCAATCAATAGTGGGTAATGAACACAATTTTAATTTTTTTAAAACAAAGTTTATTAAACTCGCATCACATTTTACATCAAAAGCATTGAAGTCCATTTTTAGAGCGTTAAAGCTAAGAAACTCTTTCCTACTTGTGGCCGTGGTCCACATGTGACGAAATCTATTCACATCTTGAAAACAAAGAGTCAAGCGCCATCGTTCCTTGATCGAAATCCTCTCCTGATTGGGTGTTCTAAGTATCTGAAACGAAAGTAAAAGGTATATATCATTAATAAGGCACTGTACAAATTTCTTGGTTTGATCCGATTAAAAGAGCGCAGTGGCATAAGTATTTCAGAGATACAGAGTAGCTCTTTCAAATATTTTAAAATTGGAATAGTGAATGATATAGATTCAGCATATTGAAACAAGGCCTTCATTGTAAATTATTACAAGTTTTATATAGAATATATATAGATATATGATAGCTATAGCATTCTGAGAGAGAAACTGAGATATGCAATTACAAGTGTAGAAGAATAAAAACAATAAGGCGCAGATACCATGCGCCCTTGGATGAAAATACAGATACTTGAGCCTCTGTAAGGAAGAGGGAAACGCAATAACTCTAGAAATGAAGTTTCCCCATCCAAAACTACTGCTTACGAAACCCAGTACCATGAAATGAAATGAAATGATTGCATTGTAAAATGCTCCAGAACGATTGATTGAAACATGAAGGAGTGCAATTATGAATACAAAATACCGGTGATAAAACATCTATATGAACTCTAAAGATCTTACAGGATAAAATAGTTAAAGAAATATTACGAATGGAACACTTAAATGTGGAGGAAAGAACAATGTTGCATATTAATTGCTGGAGGAGTAAAGCTACAGAATGTGTTCTCATTCAAACTCCTTAAAGATTACATTACATACCATGAAAGAAAAAAGGAAGAGGCTACCTCTGGGCTCCATGAATGTAATTTTAAAGAAAATTGAACAAACAACGTTAAATACAACCTGTAAAACTTTGGAAAGTGGTGTGGTAATCTATAGAACACTGCAGTGGATCACTAAAAATAAGTCTTGGAGGACTCAACATCCTGAAAAGTTATCTGGAAAATTAAATGAATGGTGTTTCTTCTGAGATATAATTATCTTTTAGTAATATAAAGTGAAGTGAATGCAAAGCTGCCAAAAGGAAGTAAACCATTCATAGAAGAGTTAACGGATAAAGGTCACAGCTAAATGAATGTGGAATGGACATGGATGATGAAGATACTGAATTCTGATCGCCCATTTCTCATATTTTGATATTCCCTTTAACATTATTTAAGAAAGTACAAAGTATCTTATTCTCATTGCCAGTATAAAAGGGTATATTGGAAGACCTATGTAGTTTTAAGTCAATTTATCTTGTCCTTTCATATGCATATATAGAAAATTATTAAAAATCTGAGGTTGGAATTTGTGCTTATGAAAGTAATCAATAATAATCTCATAACTCAAGGTTTCCAAGGCAATCTAGGACCTTCTTCAAAGGATAATCATACTCACATACTCTAACGTTAAATTAATATCTTTCACTTCCATAGGGAATGAAGAAAGCGTTGTAATCCATTCCTTCAATACGATCACTCTTCTCTTCGATGCTATTATCTAGTTGCTCATGGCATCCTAAAATTGGAAAATAATAATTATATTAAAAAAGAACGAGAGAAAATCGGAAAAAAGGCTTACTACTACTCATACACTGTCAAAGATACTTTGTTCATGCATTGTTGATGCATCGAAGGTAATTTAAGTCACTATCTCCATGGGCAGTTTAAAGTGAAATGCAAAATAGAGGAAGAGACAATGATAAAAATATAACGTAGAAATTTTAAAAGATAATAATAAGCATAATGAAATCTACAAGGAAAATACTGCACTCACATTACGATGGAAACATATCTAATTACAAGAATAGTTTAATCAACTGTTTATCAATTTTAAATTTAAATAATGTGAAATTCTATGATTTAATCTCCCGCTAAACATTTATCTTGCTTCTGATTGGCCTAGAGAAATACAACGGTTGTCAGTGCAGGTATTATATTTTGACAAATTGGTCTGATGTTTCTTAATGTAACAACCGATTGAGTATCTTTAAAATTTCTCTATTCTATTACGTCGTCCGCGAGCAATGTCGGTTTTCTTGAATTCGGTCTAAATAATTTCTGATACATTATGAAAATAGTAATTTTGCGCAGTAAAACTCACGTAGTAGGAAAAAAATCATAATAAATACTAGTATTAATATAAATTTTATCTGTTACGAAAGACCCCGCTTTTGTTATTAAAAATCTAATTGTAATTTTAGAATACCTGCGGTGACAGTCCCACTGCCCTACACCGTTCACCGTATGTCACTTTACCCCTACACTTCACCATGGTCACATCGTTTCTATCACCAGTTGTATAATTTCGCCATATTTAAAATTAAGATTGTAGCATTGAGGTTACAATCATCCCAATTCGAACAATAATGCTACCACAAAGGGCTCTGTCCTTAGAAACCGCATCCAATTATTGATTAATAAGTGCATTCCAACATTATTTTACGAGTCCACATGAATGACAGAGCGTAGGAAAGTTAGCATTCAACATTATTGTTATATAAGCTTATTTCTAATATTTAAAACACCAACTTTGACGACGAAGGGGAATCTAGATACTCGTTCATGGTTGCTTTCAAACATTGAGTGGGTAAAATTCTCGAATCAAATTTTCGTAAACACAGGCGAAGGTCTTTAGAAATATTATCCAATAGGACTTGGTTTCTTACCTTAATTTTTCCTTTGAACCTCCTATCTTCAATCAAAGCTCTTTTGTTGCAGGTACTCTCACTGTAGTCGCCATTCTTTGCTCCGTTTTATTGCCGTATCCATCAAATCTTGAATATGCACCGATAAACTTTTAGCACACAGAATTGATCACAATCACTCCTTTCAGGAGGAATCGTTGAGGATTCACAGCTAAAAGAGTGGCTCAAAATTGACGTTACACAACGGAAGAGGCTACCTGATTCACTAGTTAGAAGAACAATCGTTGTTCATAAAAGTCCCGCCAACTAAAGCCGGAACGGCGACACGTGGATGATTACTTTGCCCTCTATTGGAATGAAGTTTAAAATATTTTCCTCATGACAACGTAACGCGGAATGTCGATCTATTTCGACTAACCTCTATGAAGGTTTAGAGGTGTATGTGGTAACTCTATGCAAATACAATCTGTATATTCTTAACTCTCTTTACATTAGCATTATTGAATTAACAATAAGACGAAAGTTAGATGATATATCTTTTATCTCTAAACATCTCATTTTCGACAATGTTCGTTACTTAGGAAACCTATGTAATTATTTAGCAATGATTTCAAAAGGTAGATGAATTCGAGAAAGAACTTCTGCTGTAGATGGGTGAAGAAGTGAATAGCAATCAAATATATTTAATTTAGTTTAGATTGGAAGTGGTCGGAATTCTTCTAAATTTAATTATTCTCTTAAATTTGAATCCGTATATCTAGATTGTCCTCATAAATCATATCGTATCATTTGGAATTCGTTGTGATTCATCGCAGTCTCTTTCGTCACAGAATTTTAATATCAACGATTATTTATTATAATATAAATCAGAGAAGGCAAAGAATACGGTAACGAATAATGAGTATGAATTATCAAAGCCATCATTTCAATATAGATAGTAAATTATCGATGTAAAGAAAGTATAACATTTGTTTTGGTTTAACAATGTTATTTTTCTCCTTATTCTTAAGTCCATTATTTACTGGATTCTGGTGATAAGTTTGAGGAATTCTATGGAATCAGGATGAAATATTTTTCGAATTCAATGTTGAATAAATGTAATTTACATAAACATATATATATATAATAAAATTTGATTTTTCCACGAAACTTCGCGAATGCAATCCGAGATGAGTTTTCCCCACAATTGGACGTCGTTCGTACGAAATAAAACATCGGCTGCATCACTAAATAAAACACGTTCGTCCGACCTCAAAAGAGTGAAGTATTTTTTTCCGATTCCTTTCGCTCAAGGTCCGTCTACTTGAAAATTTAATAAAAGGAGTCCCGTAGAGAGAGGCTATGGTACAAGAGCCCCAAACTTCCCGATCGGATAGTGTGCATCGCGACGCTAAACAGGTCATGCGATATTGAATATATGCATAGCTCTCGGATGACATCGCATCGCTACAAGTGCATTATATGAAATACACAACAATGCGCATAAGTAGTTGACCTTCGGATTTGAATGAAATCTGTCTCCGATGAGGTCTTTTGATTCAGTATGTCGCGTTATTACGTTCTAAATAAGTCAAATTAGAATTGTACCGTGTCGTATGATATATGATGATATATAGGACTAAAATTTCGCAGGTTGAATCCTAGGATTTGTAATTATTTAAGGAAAATAATGGGAAATGTTAAAATAAAAAACGAGTTAATTTAGGCAATCTAGTTCAATTTCCGAAATCAGAATTGTTTCATTTTATAATCACATTCATTCTCTGAAATTAACAATGATGTGGTAATAATAACAATAACCTAAACTAGGTTACCTCCTTTGTTTATATAATGAAGTTAAGTCTCAAAACCAACAAATTTAAAGTATGTTCTAATTCAATTTGAATCGGAATAAATTAATCGTACTCTAAAGCTAGAATTGTTCTTTGTTTTAAGTTATTTTTAAAGTTAAGTTATTTTATAACATAGATCGATCTTTTAATGCTAATTAATTGATCGGAAAGGGGTCAAAAGTTGAATGTAGTGGTCATAACAACTGAATTGTATCGTATTCTCACTAATTACCATAGGAAGGAAAATAATAGAGCTTCATGTTGATCTATTTATTCAAATGTACTTCAAAGGGTCGTTCTTAAGGAAGCAGTGAGGCGTCGAATTTTCTAATTAATCCTAATTCCGTTGGAGTTTAACACTTGAACACTCTCTGCTGTTTCCAAGGAGATTAAAATAAACTTTAAAATAACGGAAGAGACTATACAAGGAATGTATTTCTTTATCCGGTACTGTTGGAAGTAGCTCTAAAGTTTGGATAAGAATTCATTTAAGATATATAACAGGATAGTTTGTTGATAATCGAGGAAATTAATTGTAGATGAAGAAAAGCAGAGTTATTGGCATAAAAATTTTAATATTTAAAAATTAAAAGGTGCAATTTTCATTTTTCGTTGAAAATTTAATGTTGAATGAGGAATTACTTGCATCAAACTTTGTTTAAAGCTATGTCTGTCAATAACGCTTAGATCATTCGTAACCTAATAATATGATTTTAATTTTTTTTTTAATTTTGAACTAAAATACGCTTAAAAAAAGCCTTTATATTTAGGATAGGTCTACGTAGTCATATCGTATGAGTGAATTTTCTAGTTGAATGAACTTTTCGAAGTGTTTTGTTTCGGTTTGTTTTACCTTGGCAACACGTAAATAATTCAATTATCGCGATTCTTACCTTTTCAAATTCAATTAAATCTTCCTAATTAAAACCTTATATTCTTTTGAATTTTTGTTCTATTAATTGAGTATAATTTATTTTTGGCTCACAACTTGATCCTATTTTTCATCTTTGTAGTTTAATTCGCCGAAAATGAATTGCAATGCGCGATTGTGTTATCCGTTGCAAGTCTAAGCGATCCGTGCTAACAATGGAAACACTCAAGTAGGAAGGCCACGGAGTAGGCGTATTGGGTGCTCCTCAAAGGAACCTCTATTTTGACAGTTTAAATAAACCGTGAGGGAAATTTCTGCAAAGCTTTGAGGGAATTCTTCAAGGTCTCCGGTAGAATTCTGCTTTCGTTGGTGGCGAAATTCCTTCCCCCGTACCCTTTCCTTCTTCAAACAACTCTTTTTTATCTTCCCTTTCCGTATACGTTTCGAAGAAGAGCGAATTTATTCGTTGCGTCGTTGTTTGAAGGAGTAGAAATTTGTTAATCGAATTACTGGTAATTAAATTATCATTAAGAAGATAATGTATCAATTTACGATTGCTGTTAGGATATTTTAAATCGCAACATTGTTGTAGTTTCCATGGTTTTAGATTGTTTAATTAGTATCGTATTTATTATTTGTTTCTATTGTTGAACTTTTTTATTAATAAGTGTCAAAATGTAGCAATTGAGTATGCATTGTTTACATTGTGTTGATTTAATGTCTCGCTTTATTGCGTATTAAAAGTAATGAAAAATGGCATGATTAATTAATTTACATCCAGTACTGCAGGAATAGAGTTATGTGCTATTTATGAGGAATTTTGCACATATAGATACTTGTTTAACTCAGTCTAATTATAAAAGATTAATCAGAGTTTCAGATACAGGAAGTATCATTAAGGTACGCTTGGGCTTTAAATTCCAGAATTTCGTTCGTAAATTAAATTACTTTGATCTATCCTAGTAAGATAGCGACATATATTTTGATTTAAATTCTATGAGAAGTAGGGTAATTGATGTTTTTCAATTCTTATTTTATATTTTTTTGCTTGTTCATCGTTCACCACAGTGTAGCAATTAATTTAAATGTTGTTCGTCATCTTTTATTCTTTCTATTCAATCGTATTTCAAGTTTTTTTATAGCTTTATTTTATTCATTTCTTATTTTTTTAAGCAAATTATTTAGTTTAATAGTTTGATTGAAGAAAAAAGCTCATACTATAGAAGATGATAATTAGATTTAAATTAATTCTCCTCTTTTATTTTTAGTATAATAAAGCTAATATATAACTGATAGAAAATCTTTTACTAGAACTGCGTATATACCTTCCTTGTGTTTGAATTGCATCCTTGTGATTAGATATAAACGATATAGAGGAAACGGTGATGTAGAAAATAATTCGTTTCATTAATCACTTAAATTTTAATTTAAGGGTTTAATTGGGAAAATTGAAGTAGATTACATTTAAAATGACAGCTGTCATTCAGTATCCAATATTGTGTCACATAATTAAATTCCGTGTCAAAAATTATCAGTGAGGGAAATGTTTGATACAACCGAATCTTGACGTGACCACAGATATTTGGAGATATGAGAGATTTATCACAAATTAATTTCATTTTCACGGGTATATAAATTTCGTGGAATTAATACAATCCATTGGAAATTTTCTATAGAAGACTAATTAGAATTAAGGGAGCTAAATGTGCGTTCAGTTGTGATTTAACTTGTATCATTTTAGGAAATGGTGTTTACACTCTCATAATAAGTACTTGTATGTTAATTTAACAATAACCGCTTTATTAGATTGTGTTGCTATGGCTTATAAAATAAATAAACAACCATACGTAGTGAGGCATCATAATGAAGCAATAATTGAAAGTAAGGGTACGATTGTAAACAATCTTAAAATATCTCAGTTGCGTCCAATGTATTAAGTATATGATGCAAGTTAGGTAATTAGTAATATAAAGAGAAGCTACTTTTTGGGATTCATACGAATTAGTAAACGAAGGATTGTAATTTTCCTCAAATATTCTGGCTCCTGTGTATAAAATAAAGCTTTATTGACTTTTAAAATTGTACCTTAAGTTAAACCTAAAAGAAACGTTTATCATCAACGTTTGACAAGGCTACGAAATCTTATTTAAATTTCAATATTTCGTAAAAAAGGAATCGTTTTATATTTCTCATTTATCAGCAGTATAAATACATCTGTTCCTCTATTATCGTATCAATAAATATCATTCAATTACTATTTTTAAAGTTATTGAACCATTTCATTTGCTGGATACTTATTATATTCTATATTTCGGAGAATCATATATCTTATTTTATTTATCAACATTAACTCCGTATTACATTACCGCGAGAAAACTAATAGAATTAATTTTTCCATAAAAATAATTCTAAGAACCGTTTTTGCTTTAAAGGTTTTAATAATATTCATAATTTCTTTGTTGGAAAAAATTTCGTGATTTATATCAACTTTGAGAAAAAAAATGTAAATTTACTTATTAAAGCACGTATTTATAACATTGATCGCAATTTCACGTAATTAATTCGTGTATAATAAATTTTAGGGCAGAACAACGTATATGTGTATGTATTACTCTTTAAGTATCATTAACAAATAAATATCTATAAATCATTTAGCAGTCATTAACACATACAAAAAGCTATGCTTGTTTGTTAACACGCGTGTGCACTTCTAAACATCTGAATAAGACACGAGTGCGTAGGCATACGCGAGAGTAAACGAAAGCTTCGGATGCTGACACAATCAGCCTCATCGGCGTTCCATCCCCTTTATTCGGCTGCCGTATCCATGGAAACGCACCCCGCCCTTTATTTTCTGCAGGAATTTCCCCGCATCCTCCGATTCGGCGTTCGCATGTGCCATGTTTTGCAGCCTTCTTGGCACATGTCTCTAGGCGTAGAAGAATTTTGCTTTCCGGCTGGAATTTGCGGTGATTTTGCAGGGAGTTCATTAACGCACGCAAATTCCAGTACGTCTAGTAACTCTCACCGAGAATGTGTTCTTATATAGTGTATGGGTTGGATTTTTTCGATGTATCGTGTCTTGTTTTGGCCTCATTTTAAAGTTTAGATGCTCTTATTGGTAGGTTCAGAGGTTTTTTTTTAACGTACCCGCTTTTTGTTAGCGTTTTTTTGCCTGTTTTAGGTTCCTAAGCTTTGAATTTTATGTTATATAAACACGTTAGCATCTATGAATGTATATTTATGCACGTATACACATAAATATCTTTTGGAACAACTTGATTGTCGTTTCTATCGAAGCTTCTGGGAGTTAGACATTATTGACACGCACCTTATTGTTGTCCTAATTCTTGTATTGTTCTAATTCGCCCTTAATCAGCTTGAATCTGTCTTCTTTTAGGAACATACTCAGTCTATATAATTAGAGTGAAAGTTTCATACGTTAAATTTAAAATAACTTATTGACGTAATTTTGTGTACATTTACGTTTATACATCGACCATATAGAACCAAGGAAACGGATGTGAGACCCGCGTAAGGTTAACACATAACCACAAAACAAACGAATACGGGGAGTTACTTCCGAAATGCATTATTGAAGTTGTTAAATATTATACGTAATTTTAATTGTTTAAGATTATCGCAAACTTTGAGGAACTAAGAAACCTATTTTTGAATACAATTTACTTATAAAATTTCGCTTCAATGTCTAGACTGAAGAGAAGTAGTTAATTTTTTAATTCGTTTTTTTTAGAGTTCACGTAGATGGAGCTGATATCCTCTTTTCAAAATCACGTTTCGGTCCAAAGATTACGCAAGCTTACCTATCTGCAGGTCGTCGTGATCGTGAAGATACGATGCACGGATATCCCATATTTAACCTAATAATACATTGAGCTCCCAATTTCGTGGGGATTTTTCCTCAATTTCGGGAGGAATTTATTTTATTCGATCTTCGATTGGTCGAATGATCGATAGAACAGAATCGTGATTAAAGACGTATTCTGAGGGAGAAAGGAAAAAAAATACACTTGGGTGTGGAAGGGTTCGGATGGGGTTAAGCTTTAATAAAGGTAGCGCAAAATGTGTTGTATTATAAAGGATTGGGAATGGAAAGCTTTATTAAGAGACTTTAATTATCCATAAATTGTTACGTAGTTAGCGATACAACAATGGGAACTTGTTACGTGTTTTGAAAATGTACAACAATTAAGATATTGTTGCGAGAGATAAACAGTTTTGATTCAAAATTATAACATTGTAGCTGATTACAATTAATGATGTTATTTATAATTTAACTATGATTGGTTTTCTATCGTTTTCTGTTAATCGAAAGGTGTTTCTATAATCAATATTTTCTTTTGTGTTTTGTTTTTCTCATGTACCGAGGTTAAGACCTATCTCATTGTTGGTTACGCCTTGCTCGATTCTATTCCTTCCGGTAGATGGCGACTATATCTGCAGAACCATAAGCTTGATAAATTGTTAGATATATTACGTATTGTTAAGTCATAATAACATAACAACTGAGAGAGACTTTCCTTCAGCAATAAGCAATAATTATTTATCCATCTGCACACTTATATTATGCGTAGGTAATTCGAAGGACGTAGATTTATATTTCTTTAAGGTCATTTAAACCTGAATTTACATTTTAATAAATATTCATGGTTTTACAGCGTTAAACATCGTTATTCACTTTCGTAACAATGACCACTTGCACTCATGCCACACTCGTGAGTAATTTTTGGAGCCGCGTTGAGCGGTATTTAAGGTTTCATGAAGTTCAGATATTCACCGTTCATATTCGTAATAATGTTTTTAAATGTTTTTAATTTATAGTTTTCTCATAGGAAAAGTTTAGTTTAATATTAAAAATAATTCAAAATTTACTGAATGATTTCATTATAACGTATTTAAATACCTAATTAAGTTTAACGATTCATTGTCGTATAGATCTGAATGTGTATCACATGATACCAAATGAACATAATGGAAGATATTTTACATTGTACGATTTCTGTGCGGAGTTACATAAGAATTAAAGCTTTCTTTAAAGGAATTTATGATTATTCTATTTTAAAGGACCATATGAATAGACTAATCTACATAGTTTTCAGAGTAAATAGTCTTGAAATTGATAATTGGAAAATGACTGAAGCTTTAATGTAACCAATAATTAAATTAATTCATGGATAATTAATCTAGAACAGAGGTAAGCCGTGGTTATAAAAATATTCCTCTTATAAACGTGGTAAAATTGCGATGCAAAATTAATTATACCCAAGTTATAAATGCTATAATCTATGTATAAGTAAATAGTATCTGGTTACTAAGCAACCAAGTCCCACGTATTAGAAGAAACTCAACAACTTTCGATTCCTAAGTAACCAATATCTTGTTACTAGGCAACTAAGTCCCTAACCAATTCCTTAGCCCTTAAAAAGTTTCAAAAATCCAATTCTCTAGCTCCATTAAAACTATTTTCTTCCTGAGATATAGAGCCAATTAAAAAGCTGTTCTCTTCGTTTGAATTCTTTTGAAGGGTCCATTTCAATAGAAGCGATTGAGGAGAAAGTTCCGAACATAGGATATCTCCAATTAATGGATTTCCAAAGGATGATATCAAACTGCATTAATTAATGAGGGGTTAAAAGAATGAATCTGGAGAGAGTGAGAAGGGTCAACTTAGGAATAATTCATCGCGAGTTCTGTTTCTTAATTCCATTGGATTAATTACTATTCGCTATTACCATATGATACGAGATTTCTACAAAAGAACTGTCGATCTTCTCATCTCAAAAGCAAATACAATCATTTATAAGCTATTCCTTTGAAGCAATGTGTCCTGTGTTAATTGACTTTGGATTCAAATTTCCCTTTCTTTTGAACGAATGATTGCTTTTATAATTCTTCGAAGTGTGTTTAGGAATTCTCGCATGGAATATCGCATCAACCTTTTATACCCTTATATATTATATAGTAATAATAATATGCCGTTATTAATTCAGGACGAAATTTAGTATTGTAAAAGCACTCTTCCACTAAACCCTGACTAAGGATAGACAAATTATTTTTTATGCCAGATCTGAGTAATGTACTTCGCCAGGACATGGACCTGAGACCTCGAGAGTTTTAGCGCAAGCTACTTGCGCCCTGAGCACTAAGAGCTACAGAGACTGGAAAAAATTTCGCCCAACGTGGGGCTCGAACCCACGACCCTGAGATTAAGAGTCTCATGCTCTACCGACTGAGCTAGCCGGGCTGTTGTTATATGAAGAGTATATTGAATAGAGGTTATATAATTGTAATGGTTTATTCATATGGTGATATGATATTATTATAAGAAATACGAGTTTTGGGGTATGTAGTCATGGACCTGACCCCTCCTGGAAAGGGTTCATATATGCATGAGTGCATATCTAGGAATATTAAATGTGCTTGGAATACCAAGTGATTCTTACCTAGATAAACCGGATACGAACAAGCTCAACTTTGTGAAAAATAGCCCTCATTAAAGAAAGAGCTAAAATTGCATTATTTTAAAATTATGTATCGTTGGGAGTTACTAGTTGAATGCTTTTCCGGTGGGAATAATCATGATTTGGTTAGAGAAGGATAGGTTTTCAACTTACCACTAGAAGTCGTGCAGTTTCTTTTCACAGGTTAAACAGAAGGGAAAAATCTGGCCATGACTGGGACTCGAACCCATGTCCCGATTCTTCGTTTTTATTTAACTTAGCGAACTATGATATCTTACAAAGAGTATCAAGGATATCGCACAAAAAAACCACGATGTGGATTCATCTGTCGTTCTGATATAAAGAGGAGTTTATCGTTGACAAATGAAGGAACTGTATCCATGGTATCTCAGATGACTGTTGCTGAAGTGTCCTCTGGCGTGCAAGTTGTGAGTTATCGACGAATTCAGCCATGATGTTGCTGGAAGTCTTAACTTTCTTGTACTTTGAAGAAGTTCTTGTTTGTGGACAGCTGTTCTCGCAAACTCGGACTGAGTTTTTCTCAGCATCTGGATGAGTTGAGGAAAATTCCCGCAGCGGGTGAAGAAAATCTTCGACGCATGAGAATATTTTTATTCCTTTAGAAAGTAGGGAAATAAATGTTTGTACTTTGGGTGATTTATAGGAAAGACACAAATGGAATGGGTATCATTCTTCCCACTGTTTTTTTGTATTTATTAAATTTAAGTTTTTAAGAATGATTCACGTGTGAATCGTAAATAATTCAGGAGGAATTTCGAAATGGATATGTACGGTTGTTTTAAGATTTTATGGTGAGTTGGACTCAAAGCAGAAAAATTTTAAAAAAGGTGAATTATAGTATAAAATTTAATATATCCTTATGATATTTGTTCTATTAATGATCTAAAACTCACATTATAACAATATTTATTCTTTTTTTAATTATAATAGAGAGTAGCTGCAAAGCGAATGAATTGCATTTAAATATTCAGGATGTAGTTAAAAATACGGGAGATAGCATATTTCAAAGGTACTGTGAAACATTTGGAACATTGCTTGGGAAGTTTTGATGGATCAAGGAATCTAATTCTTTTCTATGATTTTGTTACCTAGTCATTGCACTGAATGATCTGTATTAGTGGAATATAAAAAATACTTTGATTTTACTATAGTTTAAATATTCACAGTATCCATTAGTCGTTATTATATCATAGCTTTGATAATTGGTCGAAAACTAATCGTGTAAATAAAGAGCTAATGAAAGAGATAATAGCATATATTATACATATCATTTGATAATCAAAAAAGCGTTATATATCGATTCACTACATATAGAAAACCAAGAATCTAATATGCGATACAAATACTTTTTATAGGCCACATTTGTTAGAATATATCGAAGATCAATTTTTAATATAATAAATATACATTTAATGAGAAATTTGAATAAATTCAAAAACGACCGTTTCATTATAAAACCGCTTTTATCAACAATGAATGATAATGTACGAGCCACTTAACTTACTGCGTATAGGTCATTATTAATCGTAATAATAAATATCTTCTCAACAATTCGGGTTTAATTCGATAATACGCATTCATTCATTATATCTCTGTTGCAAAGCTTACAGAGCTTACAGATAATAATTAATGATGTATAAGCATTGTTTACCTAAATTTTTAGAACTCGTCTTATTAATATTAACGCACAAAACCGTAAAATACGTGACTTGCATAAAGGAAAAGGAATTCAGAATTTCGTTCGGGAGATATGCGTTTTGATTACAATCTAGTTCTCTCCACATTCATTACTTTGATTAATGCTTTCGAAGAACATCAGCTGAATTCCTTATTATTACGTATCTGTTCTCAAAGTTTAATTAAACACTCGAGAGTGTATGGCGTTATATATCATCGAAGTCCAAATTCAACCATAATTCATCCCAATAAGTTTCTTATCAGACGTTTCTATTTTTAAGTTTATTCGCTCCTCATATTTCCATGGTGATATATGTACGCTGGGCTGAGTTCGTTTGATTCTAAATCCCACGTCGGATTCCGCATCAAATTTGTCGCGAATACCGAAATTCGCGCACTTCCTTTTTCGCATAGCGTTTCCCACACATTGGTACAAGTGTCACGCGGATTCTGGATGCGTTTTTTCGAGTCTACAAGTGAAGTTGTGCGATGAATACTGATGCACTAGGAGACTTTATTAAGAAACTCCAGAGGTCGCTGCCACTCGGCGGTTTGATTCCAAAGTTTTCCTCGGAGTGGGATGCAGTAGATTCTACAAACAGAGTGTAATAGAACTAAACAATGGAGTTTGGTACTGTGGCCGTATTCGCTTTACGAATGACCTCAGGCCGTATTGCATTAGCGAGTTACTTTTTACGCTTCAGAGGTCATCAATTAATGTGATTTGGATTAAGAATCATATATTACATTAATAAACAGGCAATTCGGTGTGATTTAGAAGTGTACTGGAAAAAGAAAAAATTTGTAAGATTAACAATATTACGTATTCATTCTTACGTTAAATTTTTTACGTAAATATATGCCGAAGAAAATTTTGGAATATTTGAATATTTTAGATGACCTGTCAGAAGCAGCCTCGTGTAAAATCATTTATAAAACCATTTCATCTAGGTTTTCTATCAAATTACTGCACATTGATTCAGTACATTTTTATGTGAATTACAGGAATAGGTTGTTTTTTTTTAATAGGTAGATATATAACGGACATAATTTGGCGAATTTGGAACTATTGAGTCCCACCTTCCATTTAACCGAATTATATGTAACCAAATTTAATGTAATTCTAAACCTACAGACAGGAGGGTTCTGATAATGCACCAGTATTACTTAAAATATCCATTCCATTAACAATTTAATGATAATCTATCACGAATGTATGTACGTAATAAAAAATATATATTATTTAACATAAATCCAAATTACATCCACCGTATGATATTCCTATCAACAATGTACGTACGAGCTAGCAACACGTATACTAGCAACAATACCCTGATATTTCCTCCTCAGCCAGGATTCGAATCCGGAACCTTGGAACTTGGTTAGAATGCTAACCACTCCGGTAAATTAGTCATTTATCCGTTACAGCTTTCGTGTAATCATTAACGAAATAATCTAAGGTGCAATCTGTTACTTAGGCTTTTTTTTAAGATCGCTTCTTCACCATCTACATCAAGTTCCCTCTTGTTTAAGCTGCAGACAAAGTAGCGCCTTGGGATCTAAATATTTTTGCTCTAGGGAGTTGGAAATTCTGCTTTTGATTTGAGATGATTTGGAATTCTGTTGTCAGATGCATTTGGTTAAACTCTCAGATCAATACCATTACTTAAAGGGAGATGTTTACTAAAAGATGAGATTATCCTCTCTATGAAAGGGATTCTCTTCATTATAATAGAAACGTTATTTTCCTTTTAGAATGATGAGATTCAAAACACCTCTTCTATTGACCCCTTATGCATTGATTGACCTATTCATTCTGAAATGGTTTGCTGTAAGATGAGCCTTTTTCCTTTATATAAAAAGGTGTGAATAAGTAATAAATTTGAGTCGAAAGTTTGAATAATAAACAGGATTAAGTAAATATGAATCAAATTAAGTACGTTGAGCTCATAAAACTTAGATTGAACTGAGGTAAAAAATAGCGGAAAGACTGGAACTCGAACCTGGGTCAAATTTTTAGATAAATCAATGCCATGTTCATGATAGATTATGTAAGCACGATTATAAGATTTTACGTGAAATTACCGTCTGAATTGTAGAATTAACTCTTGGATGGATACGTTCTAATTATAATAGAAGATATAGCGTATTTACATTTGTAAAAGAATTTTAAATGTCTTTTTATGCCTAGGATTAAACTATAAATAATATTAATGTTATATCTTTCACTGAAAATTATGGCAATGTTAGTATATTCTATTCTATCAAAATAACCAATTCTTTTCCGAAATATATTGAACCTTTTTATAATAACCAACTATCTTCTTTAAACTGAGGTACTCCCTGGCATTAGCAATGATTTTTATCATGATTCTTTGCAGTATTGTAATCTGAAAATATCTTCATCGTAAAGTGTTTGTTAAGATATTTAAATTCATTGGTTTACCATCTTATTTCCTTAATAACGTCAATTTGAATTCGATTGTTGCGCAACAAACGAAAGCGGTAAGTGGAATCAACACGGAAGCTTATAATCATGTCGGGAAAGTGAAATGACCTTGGACGTGGCATTGCATTCACCGCGTGATTATGGACCTCGAATAACTACATAATTAGTTTCCTCGTTATTTTGTTTTCCCGTAACGGGCGACTATTTTCGCGAAAAAAATTTTGCAAATATTTTGCGTGTATAAATAGAGGAGTTGGATTGTTTTTTAATGAAGAGATTACGGAAAAAAGATGAATGGATGAATTGATTATTTACGTTAATTAATTAACAAACATAGATACAGGACGATTACAGTTGAAAGATGAATTCTGGACCATGATATGAGCATTTTTAAAGCATCTGATCGTGCATGATTTTGTTATAGCTTATTAACATGTATCCATTTATCATAGCAACATCTAAACATCAGTTGTCATAGTCAAATATTTATTTATATGCTGACATTTTATGAGGGTAAGCACCAAAAAGTTATCCTTTATAAAATTAAAATTTGACAGAAAAAGAAGAATGAATAACATGGAATTTTATTGAGATCATGGCTTTATAAATTGAGGTATTGAAAATTTGTCCCAAAAAGGGATTTTTGGAAGAATTTTCGAGCAATTTTCACACCTTTTGAAAATGGTGAAAAAGGCCCCACCCGCATAAAATGTCCCGTTAAAAAGTGCGTTGCCCTTGACACGAGAGGGAGGTGAACTCTTCATCACCACCAAATCAGACAATCTCTTTTCAGTGCGTTGCGATTTATGTGTTCCCACTTTCTACGGGAAGAAGAAAGTTATCTGTCCGATTGATTCGCTGTTACTTTCCATCCTGTATTTTTACTAATAATGAGACTGTAAAGAATATGAATAGTAATAAGTGAAAGAGCAAAGTAAAAGGTAAAAAAAAACAATATTATTGTTACTTAGAACTTCAAGCGATGTCACATTTTTCAAATCGATTATTTTCGATCGATCGAAATTCGATTCTTATTCGATAGATCTAATTACGATATATTTTCGATTGATCGTAGTACGATATATTTTCGATTTATTGCAAATCGATTAATTTTTTATTTTTATGATTCTAAAGACGAATTTTGTAAGAAAGTTTGAGTAATGATATACGTAAATCAGCCAATAAAATATATTAATGAGGAAACTAAAAGATATAAAATTAAGAATACCAATTTCTCTGAATGACCATTGATGTGCGTCCATGAACTTCGAGCGAAGACAAGGGAAGGTGAATATAACCGCATTCATTCGAAGCTCACAAGGTCAGCGTTTAACGCGAACTGGTTAACAGCTGAAGGGAGAAATTTAAAATCGCATTGAAAAGTGAATGAGGCACTCAAATGCCTTTAGTTCGTATTTACGATTCGTAATTTAAAACTTGTGAAAGGTGCCTGAAATGTAATTAAATAATTCGAGAAGTATATTTATAGTTCCAACTGTTAATTAATATTTAATAGCACATCCAGGGTTGAAAGTTTACCTAATCTATCAATAATGAGCATGTAATGGAAAGTTGTTAAATTGTATCGAACCCCTCTCACTCGAAAACAATTGGATTTGATTTCAATCAACTTACATTGTCGACATAAGAAAGGAAACAGATTATGGATGAGTAGGAACATTTCAATTCATAATTCACGCGTCATTCCCTCATTATAATTCTCCTTCAATCAACTCAACATGGGCTGGTGATACTTTTTATTTCCCAGAATGTTCTCCTGTTGCTAGATCGAATTTACTGTACGATAGTTGCCACAAAACTCGAACCTTCTGAAGACGTAATGACGTAGAAAGTGTTCAATTAGCGAGTCTGCTCATTCTATTATCCCGAGCACGCGTCTAATCTAACGTTGTATGGAACGACCTTCGCAAGGTACGCTCGTAGGGCCGCCGTAGTCTTCAATTCTACGCGTCATTCTTTGTTATGGTCGCTACAATCTACGACAATGACAAGGCGTTCCACACTCCACGCTAGATAATTGGATGCTCAGTGTTGAAGGCGATGTCCATTGACGACGTTAAGGTCGAATGTCTTTTTATACCCTGAATGTACTGCGAATTTATGAGCGTATGTTAGTAGTATAACTTTATTGTCATTGTATTGAAAATCTATATCCACTTAGCCTTTTAAATCCAGCTGATCCATCAGTTAATTAAACAGATTTAGAAGCTTTATCTATCTTCTATTTAAAAAGGAAGTATTTATGAATTTAGGGAAGTTATTTTTACATATCAGTAAGAAATATTGAAAACCAGAAATAGTTAATTAAGTAGGAAACAGCGATCAAAATCTTGAAACCACGTACAATGTTTTCAGAAGCTTAGCTTTATTAATGATGCTTTGTTAACCCAAGATTGACATGAAAAGAAAGTTTGAACAAAGTCCTTTTTTTAATGTAGCTTTCAATTTCAGTGAAAATGTGTATTTTTTCTTTTGTTTTCTCCTTCGGTTGGAGTATAAAGTGATATATGCTTATAATTAGTATCAATAGAGTTTAGAAGGTAGAGGAATATACAAACTTTGCCCTCACAGATATTACTCAAAACTACATCCTTCAATACTGCAAAAGTTATTAGCCATAAAAGATAGTATTTATAATCGCAAATACAAGAAACTCATCATCATGCTTGGTTGGAATTCCTCGTTTTTATTCAAAATCCAAAGAGCTGGAAAAATACGAAATATTAGGACAGAACAGCTGCCAGAAGATGAAAAAAATAAAAAATCGTTAACTTTTAACTAGAAAATTTTATAATTCAATCATTTTAAACATCGAAATTATACCCTTGTCTTTTGATAAGCCTCTATAGAAGAACACTTAATTTATATTTAAATATCAAATGAACTGCGCTGATTATATACATCGTAGATACGATATAGTCCCCTTAATCGAAACAAATACAACTTCTGCTCGGGACACAAGAGCGACTGGTGGTCGCGATTAAAAATAGCATCTATTAAATAAAAATTCTCCTTGGGAAGTTCCTCGATGACGCAAAAGGGAAAACTCCGCGTTGACCGAGGGATGAGACTCTGCGAAACCGGTTCTGCGAGAACAGACATTCCTCGCGCTATTGCGAAACCTCTAGTTCCTTCCTCGCGTTTCTTACGCCATTCAATTTGCCTATTTACTACTATACCTTAGTATTCACGACGCATATGAGGAAAGAAATGTGAGAAGGTGAGGATGCAAACATTATATAGGAGGAACCAAGGTCTTTTGTGAAGACACTGTGCATTGCTAAGACGTGTTGGTCATCAGTTGGTGTCTCTATTCTAATGAACGGTAATAATGTTGCTTGTCACTCGTATGTTTTATGATTTACGTTCATATTTAAATAAAAGTCTCGCAAACAGTTTGATGTCTTTAATAGCTACCTTATTTGTATTTCTAGTACTATATGGACTGAAAGAATTGTAATTTACTATCTGTTTTCGCTTTAATGAAAGGGACTTGATTAATGTTTCGTGTAGTTTTCATTTAATATTTGTTTTAATGAAATTGTGTGTTGCGGAATTTAGGTGTTTATGCTGTAGATGTATTTATTTTTGTGGAAGTTACCTTAGCAGTCATACTCCGTTGGTCCATTTGAAGGATTCTAAGGATATAAATCGACTAATGTGACATTATTGAAACCAGGATGCTCTAAGCCAAACATATTTAACAATAGCAGCAGGTAATAATTGAAATTCTAAGTGATTTTTCGTTCAACAATATTGTTGAATTCTACTGATAACTGATTGAGAAAATAGACAATCCAGCGACCGGAATACATAAAAATAAATATTCTCCATTTTTAAATAAAGACTGGGCGACAAGGAAAGGATATACCGTAGTATACTTTCCTTAATCAGTGTTTTATAGAATGAAACAAGGCACTTTATTAACTCTGAAAGCCATTGACAGAAAAAATTGCAAGATATAAACCCAAATGAATAAATATTTCCTGTTAGTAGCTTTCCTTGAGTAGTTTTATTCGTGCTTGAAACTTTTTTCAACTACTGTGGAATCTATTGTGCATAAAGATGTGGCACTAACATCAAACTTATAGCATATGTCTTTGAGTTTACCATACGAGCCAGCATTCGCTGTTTGGCTGAAGGTGCAAGCACGACGTCTCTACTTGCCTAAACGATTACTCGGATTGTCCGAGGAAAAACGAATTTTCAAATCTGTCAGTTTTTACATGTTTCCCTTATTTTATTTGCTTTATCCTGTAATACGTCTTCCTTGAACGTTTTTTCTCTGGAATTGTTTTGTAAATCTAATCTATTATTCTATCTGAAGCTCATTCTTTATAATTATGTTATTAATATTAGAATAAGGTCTATAGTATTTAGCATGAAGCAGTTTTAATTTAAACACTTCTAAGGATGGCTGTCAGTAAATATGCACTATTTACGTCATGAACAATTACAAGAGACAAATTCCAGTTTTCACCAAAAGCAAATTTCAAATTCCTAAATTCGAATGCATAGTTACATCGAGTTAGGCACCTCTGTGTGAGGTGCGCTTCCCATATTTGATAGCTCTCGTAAATGCTTACAGCTTCCATTTGGTCTTCTAAAGGCACCCTTCCTGTTAACAGAGCCTTCGTAAATCAATCACTTCCACGTGAAGAGGTGCGGTAATTCGATGCATTTCCTGTACCCATAATGCAGTTCTCTTCGTCCTCTTCTTCCAGATGACATGCATATTCACGGACGCAATCCACTGTCTGGGTGCATGTGTTCCCCATTAACTACGGATTTCCAGTAGGACCGTCATCACCGACAGCTTCCCGGGCGATAATTAACGCATCGATTAGTAGCCGTAAATGAGATACGAGGAGCGTTGGTAATTTACAAATATGTGCTCTAAAACACGGCATCTCTATTTCAATTAATTCGGTACTCATCGTTACTATCTTATTCCCGTAAGCGATCTATTTTCAATTACCGAACCCACCTGCGCTTTGATCTTCAATCGATAATTAAGCAAATACTATCGCCTGTATTTCGTTGCTGTTTTACTTCCTGTTTCAATATTATTAAAACTTCCCTATGTCGTTTAGATTTGATAATACTACGTCATAAAAATATACATATAAAAACAAGCATTTTACTGAATTACGTAAATATTGCGTAACTTATATTATTACGAATGGGAATTATTCATACTATTTAGATATATAATGACCAATCGTTGCTATGGCAACACCAATTGCCCTGGTATCTTACTAAGTTAATTATCTACATATATTACGTTAATTATTATTTTACTATAAAGAAGTACACTTCTATTGTTAGAGTTGGAATTAAGTATAGCTATCGAGTTAACTTTCTGGAAAATATTGAATTTTAATATAAAAGAATCCTAAGCAGCGTATACTAAATTAAAATATTACACATATTCTTTGTAAAAATATTGTGCTATTAATAAACTAAACTATAAGCTAAACTAAATCTAAACTATTCCTAGTACATAATGCGCAGTTTTAAATTTCGTAAAACTTTAACTTTATTGTGTAGATAACAGGATATTTCGATATCTATTGATATAGATATCGAAATATCGTACATGAATTTCCGAAATAAAGAACTGAGGTTTTTTTTGTCGAAATAGCGGAATACAATTAACCTTCAATAGTATACGTTGAGTCGAGCTACTTCAATGTTTACTTTTGTTTTAAAACGAACGTTCGTTTTGTACTCCGCATAAAACAGTTATCCAAACAAAGAGGCGTTTAAATTAAAGGATAGTTGGAAAGAATACAGCGCCAATTGACGGAGGCGGCGGAAAAAATTAGAAATAAAGTAAAAATGGAGGAGTAGACCAACTGTATCTGTTCTGTAAACGTTGGAGAATTTTCCTTTTGCGGAACATCAATTTCGCAGACTCTATTATCTCGTCTTTCGAATGAGGTGATGGGCGGAATAGATTTAGTTGCTTTTGCACTTCCTTTGATCCAAGTGTCTTATTTGCTGTGGAATTCCATTTGAGTCCGTCTCGACACAGAGGATAAAAATTCAGTTTTGCGTTGGAAAGAAACACGCTCTGTTTATGAATCGAGTTGCGTGGTTGCTATGTGGTTGCTAGGCTGTTGTTGTTGTTTATGGTTCAATAACTTGTTTAAGATATTTTCAAAGATTTTTATATAGAATTAAAAATATAATAATTTAAATAACTTATACTTTTTTGATGGATAAATTTCAATATATTATAAATTTTTAATGGATCAATTATATTTAGATTAGTTTATCTTTCTCCATAACAATGTTATTCGTTTATTTGCGATTAATCAAATGAAATTAAAGAAAATTAATTTTCAATATTATAACGTTTGGGAAAGAGGAAAAAAATTTGTTTGTTTTACGAATGAATTTCAAGTTCATTTTTAAAAAATATTTCAATTTCAATTACATTCAATCGATTATTCAAGGCGAAAGAAACGTATGATTGGAATGGATTTTTAAAAAAATTCTATTAAAGCACGTATTTGGAAGACTAGAGAGTAATTTTGATTGTAAAAACCAATAGCAAAGTGTTGAAGGATAATGTTAGGTTTATGTTTAAGTATTTTAATTAGATATTCAGCTGCAGTTCACTAAGGGTTGTTTTTTATGCCTTAGATAAAAGGTAGTATTATATTCATGTATTTCATGTTATACATTTAAGGCATTCAATTTTTAGCGTACTTTTTTGTTTCTTGTTTGCACAATTATAATAACAACAGATCACTAAGGAAGGCATAGGTTTTTATAATATATATATATTTATGATTATTAAACGAAACGGATAATATATGTATTATCAAAAAAGTGGATTAACATAGCTAAGCGAAGGTTATTCTGCGAAGAAAAGGCATTTCAGCTTTCATTTCGTCAGAAGGGTTAAAAAGGTCTTTAACCCTTTTAAATGAAGGTAATCCTGCTATATTTAAATTTATTGAGCTTAATTGGGGAAACAAACAGCTTAACGCGTTAATTACCCTTTTAAGATCCAAAATTAAAACGAAAATGTTCCATTCATTGCTGCTAAGCATCTGAAATAATCCATGAAACCATTCCTATTTTTAAGTCGAATCAAATTAGGATACTTGATTTAACAATTGTGTTCTTTCAGTACGTCCCTAGTGGAGAGGATAAGTTCAAAATGTACGTTAAATTATATCAGTTAGAAACGTAATAAAAGTAATGCATTAAAATGGAAGACCTCCTATGTTTATTCTCTGAATATTATATCATAATATGTATTTAATATTGTATTATATCATTGGAGATAAATACATTAAATTTGATGAAGTAATATTAAGAATTAGAGCTAGTACACAAACTTAGCTCGATGAGTACGTTAGATTTGAATAATAGGATAAACATAAGCGAAGAACTGTTACATGACTGGGACTCGAACCCAGATCCTCAACTATCCTGGAAGTTATACTATGCAAACGTAAAGTGATGTACCTGGGTTCGAGTCCCAGTCATTTGACTATTTTTCATATCCGTTTAATCGAACTGTGAAGGTATCAAAATATATGGAATGAACACATATTGACATACAGTTATAAATCGATAAAGATCTCTCTCAATTGACACCCTTTCAAGAAAGGAATAAATAAAAAGTATTTCGAAAACTCTTCTTTCTGAGAAGCTACCGGATAATGCATTTCTAATTCCAAATGAATATTCTTTTCGGGATATTTGAGATTGGAAAGAGAGACTTAAAGAAACTTTCGTTACCTTGGTGACGGCGGTTCCAATCTTCAAGTTTTTTCTCGGGATATTTTTGTGGTCGATCATCGAAAAAGTTTTTTGGCTGTTGAAAGAAGAAGTTTTGTTTGATTGCTTACTCCCTCTGTCGCCGATCTTCTTATCACATTATCAACCTTATTTATTGCTTCGACTGAGTCAATAACATATGTGTATGTATCTCCTACGTTTTCTGATTTTATTTACTTTATTTAAGATGATACACTATTAATTATCAATACTATAAAAAGTATGGGGTAGGATATAAGGGGTAGAAAAATTAATTATTGAATTTTCACTAAATATAAAATATTTATAGAGTAATAAGTAAATAATATTTACAGAGTAAAAAGATACTCCAAATTCCTATTTTATCGCGAATTTTTTTAACAATTAAAAATTGAATAACGAAAAAGGATATAATCCGCTTTAACTTTAATTTATCATTCATTGCTCAACTATGAAGAGTTTAAAATTAAAAAGGCTCAAATACAGTTAGGTCTCAAATGTATTCAAAATAAAAGATTATTTTCGCATTCAGTAAATGAAAACGAACTTATACTAAATTGAAGCAATAACGTTTAATGTATTTAATTGTAAATATCGCAGGAATAAAAATCTCGTATTATTAGATAAATTGTATCTCATTTAATATCTATTGAAAAACTATTAAGACTACAATGTTATTTAAATGTATTATCGTTTTATCTCGAATAACCTCCACAGTATTTTTTATAATTGTAAACTTTTTGAAATGACATTTTAAAAACTTATTGTGAACCATGCATAGGACATTGTGGAAATAAATTTTTAAAATGTATATATATAAATATCATCTTGAATGTGATCTATCGAGATTAATAGAGGAAAAAGATAATTCTACATGGATGAGAAATTATCATTTCTCGTTCACTTCAATATAAATCTACATTCATACATAAGAGACAACAAAAGATAAATTTATGCAAGATCCCTTCCGAGATAGAATAAAAATAAACTTTAACATGATGCAAATTTAATCTGTAAAGAAGACGAAAAACTCTTATCGTCAACGCATATCAATAGCTCTTAAAACTGGGACAATGTCTACATATCCATTTTCGCGAAGTTTTTTTTAAACGAACCTTTCTGAGATTTTAACATATTCCGAGTGGAAATTCGTCGTCTAAGAAGTTAGTCTCTACTTGCTATTCATAGATGAAGGCGTTAAGCAAACATTGGGGTGTCTCTAGAGGGTCCTTCCAATTAGAGATTCCAATCCGAAATCTCAGAAATAAGCATCTCCCGGGCTTCTCCTATTTTCATATTGCGGAAGAATGCCAATGTTCTTCTAAAAGAGCTCACTATAATTGAAAATAAAACATTTATTTCTTAGTTTTGATTAATCATCTTGGCTTTTGTGGATTCGTGATAGATGGACTACTATATATATTCAGAACTTAGCTTTGTGAGTTGTTAGGGAACATTTCATAAGATATTCTTCTGAGTTATTTACATGGAAAGGCGTAACCATGGGAATATCGTATCTAAAACATTCATTTCCTAGTTCGTTTTGATCAATCATCTTGGTTTTTATAAATGGACTAAATAAATGTTTAAACTCAGCTTTTTAGGTTCTTGTGATATTTCGTAAGCTATTCTTCTGAGTTATTTACATGGAAAGTTGTAACCATGGGAGCATCGTGCTTAGAAACTGATCACTGATATAAACCTTGGGGAAACTGCTCAGCATTACATCGTTATTATTATTTGTATATCGACTCTTATTATATCAAGTACTAGATCATTATGACTCTCATCTTATATTTTTCTTTATTATCTTCCAAAACTTATCTCATTATTTCTCCATTACTTCTTTTATCTTTTATCCATTTTGTATCTGGTTTATTTGTGATATCCATCTCCCACGTCAATGACCACTTGTGTGTTTATTGTTTCTATAAGTGTTCCTATCTTTGGTTTTTGTTGCTTGTATTTAAGCCCTACCTTCATGGTTTTCATCTATGCTATCTATGGTACTGTTAATTTTATGCCTTTTGTCTATGTAATGATCATGTTGGTCTATATTATCGGTGGAAGTTTGCTTATGTTTCTGAACCCTAAAGTCTCCTTTACCTTAATTCTTCGTTATTATTTCGATACGTTTTTTTTATATTTACAGCAAATGAACTGGTAAAATCGATTGGTATACGGTTTTTCTATTTCTTAAAATTTGAGGAAATTCGGGGAAATTGGAAAAAATTAGTTGTATTATTGAAAAAAATAATGAAATGAAATTTAATGAATAATGAGAAAGAAATGGGAAAAAATGCAATCTGAAATATAGATTTATCTTTCGCATCAGCTTATTCACAACCCATACTTGTCTTACTTTCTCTACAAATCATTTACAGCCTCTATTTTCATCATTATTACCCATCTCACAGATCTTTTCCTCAGTTGCCAAGTGAGAATATCGCTGTTCGGAAATCGGCTTTGAAACTTACGAGATAAGATCGGAGCTTAAAACTTGTTTCATTTCCAATCGAAGAATATACTTGGTATTCCAGACATCTTGTTTGGGATCGAACCTCTGCTGTATCTAGTCGGTAATGGAGAAAAAGTTGGAGCTGAATATAAATTGTAAAGAGATATTTTTTATGGAATTATAGTAATGGAACTCAGTAATACTCTACCGTAATTAACCATGGTAACACGAAAAGTTTATTATACTCTGAGAGGTTTATTATTTCAATGCATATACTTGATACTACGAGTAGATTGGAATTATATAAATAGCGTATTACATTATATATTTAATAGGATTATAATAATGAAAATCAATGAAATTTTACCATACTTTACCAGAGAACGAGTGAAGTTTATTATACCCCTAGAATTTTTTATTTCGATATATATACTTGATAACACGAGTAGATTGGGAACATAGCAATAGGCAAAAATCGCATTATGAAAAATTTATCAGAGTTGAGATAAACTTAGGAAACTTAAAAAGAAAAAGTCTCAAACCACAAAAGAAATGTTAAGAATGATTTGAGACTTTTAAATAAGTTTCCAAATACTATTTAACCTAATTTATTCCTACTAAAACAGAAGAAATTCATATATAAAAACCCTTTTAGTAAGCTTGGAGAATATTGAATTTAGTTTTGTTTAATTTTAAAATGTTTTTAATAATAATTTAATTTTCATAATAATAAAATTCAATTTTGATAATGATATAATTCATTTTTCATAACAATATATATTTTTATAAATATATATATCTTTGAATTCAATAAAAATTAATCATATCCTTCCTTAATTAATAATAATAATAAACATGAACACTGATTCACGAAAGTTTTAAGTTACTTGTTATACACTTTTGTCCCTCGTAATCTTTTATAATGAACTCCTCTCAAAAAATATGTTGCGAATTCCCTCATCAAAGAAAAGTTAGGAGTACGGATCAAAAGAGAAATACCTCACATCTTAAATTACTCCGATATCCACAACATACCCCGAGCAATTTCATTTTTCCCTAATTAACGACCCTCGACCCTTCTTTGGACCTCACGAGGGACCGACTCATCCCCAGCAGACGGCTTTAATACCTTCACGATCGTGTTCCTTCAGCGTCACGTGGGGAATATAATTTAGTCCTAAATGGCGCAGAAATTCTGCAAACACGCGTGCGGGGAATTCTACGGAGGATTGAACATCCAGTGTTGCATCCACCACCATCGCGTGATTTAGAATCGGTTTGCAAAAGGGCAGAACTCGGATAGAAGTCATGCGTAATTGGTCCACGCGGACCGGTACTTCTTCTTCTGTTTGTTATTTTTATTGGCTCGTTTAAATAACCAATCACCAGACTTTGTTTACGAGATTTTTTTCGGCCGGCGGAGGTTCTTATAAAACCATAACATAATACGTTGTCAAAGTAGAAGATACACGAAGGCAGGATCAACATACAAGGATCAGAAAGGGCGCTAAACAGATTTGGGAACAAAAAATCGATTTTACGAAGCCTTACGAAGGTAACCTGAAGGTGTCTCGGCTTAAAGGGAGGATAAATAAAAATTTTGCCGAATTCTGAATTACGTAAGCTATTCGACTACATGTAGAGTATTCTTTTGTACATTCCTGTACACTTTATTACACAAACGACTTTGAAAAGTACTTAAACAGATAGCACATCGATAAGTCCTTTTACTTTCACCTGCATTCCGTTCAGATTATAGGGACGTAAACTTAATTAGTCCCAACGAAATTTTTATCATATTTCCTCGTAAATTAGTTCGACTAAATTTCAACGAAATATTTCGATGTAAATTTTTCGAGAGATCCAAAAGTGTTAACCATCTTTTTTGAATAATCCTTTGCCCCATTATGTCTGTCTGAATGGTAACCTTCTGTATCGGAGAACCTCACAATTATATTATTATCTGCGGGCAGATTCCGAAGCAGATGACGTCTCTGTAAAAGGGTTTTACACCGAATCCCGTATTATGGGAACAAAAGAGAATTCCTCGACTGAAAAGCGACGTAAAAAGTGTGGAAGTGAAATGTGTGGACGGTACGGGATGAAGAGAGGATATTTCCCACGCATTGAGTGATGGTAATTCCGTAGAACCATTGCGTAACATTATCACGGCATGTGATTCACAGTTATTTTCGTCATAATAATTATATATAGTGATGTACGTCATGAATACATGGATAACGTAATAGTTTAAGTACTCGAACATGTAATAAACACAGTATAAGTTTTACAGGTCGCCTAAATCAGACTTTATCGTAGCATATAGCGATTAATATCGATTTTATCTCAAATGCTGAATTGAAACGTGATTTATAGGTTTCAGTCCTCATAAGAGTTGAATGAACTGTCCATGCAATTGTAATATTTTCAGGATAATATTCGTAATCGTTTTTTTATGCAGAACCATGATGAAGCCTTATTTATGATTGATTTAAGATTCTAATTTGGGGCGGAGATATGACTTATCAACGTCAAATTAAAATTAAATTGGTAGAATCCTCTAAGTATTTGCATAATTTAGGGTTTAATTTATCTTGTGTGGAATAGTTTTTAGGAAAAACTCATCGTGGGAAAAACGGCAAAGGTATATATACATTAATTTTAGCCAATTACAAGGTTCTTTATATTATCCATGAAGTCACTATCTATATGACTTGAAACGAAGAGAAATTTTTCGTTCTAAAGTTTGCTAATCTTGATGAAATTTTTTATTAAATCCATTCAACCTTTTAACTCTCCAAAGCGGTTGATTGCGAGCATACCTTTGTTTCCGTTGACGTTTTAGGCGAATCAGTAAATTCCATTATCTCGTAACTGATCTCTTAAGCAACTGAATAATAAAACTGCTGAAAGTGAACACGGAGTTACCTTTCGAAACAAAATCATACTTCCGCCGACGTGTGGACGGAAATGACGCGTCAACCAGAATCCTTTCATGATTTATAGAGTTCCGGGGAGATTGGCTCTCTTTTGACATCTCACTCATGGAGGAAACATATTCGTTCTCTGAGTTCTTTATGGAGAGATATTCTGGCCATCCATGCTATGATTTAGGCTGCCGCTTACTTCCCATCTCTCTATATATCTCCCGCTGAACATCGCTTTCAGAACCGCTTTCCGGGAAAATTCAATCTGTGACTTGGATTCGTGTCTACACGGAATTTGATTCATCTATTCATCCCTAGAGAGATTCTAGTCTGATTTTCACTCAAGGGTCTGCCAAGAGAGTATGTAGATGCGATTCGTCATAGAAACCCCTTTCAAACGAATTTATCCTTTATCATTAGATTAATATGCTATTGATATTTGTAATACTACTCCTGGTAATCTGCAAATAAACGTACATTTGGTTTGATTAACGTTGGAAGATCGTAGCTACAGTAAGAAATTGAATAGGTCCAAATACTATTCCTTGCGGAACTCCCATTGTTACTTTTATTTCTTCGGACTTATTTTACTTTCTATGCAGTTTTTGCCTTGTCTACATACCTTGGTATTACGGAATACATATTCGCTTAAATGGAATACATATTTATTACAGTATATGTAATATAGCCACTGAAACTCTTATAAAAGAATATTATTGGTATTGAACCTCTATTATGATATCCACATACAAGACTTGCATCTACTTACACAATGTTTTAGTTTTGAGTCGAAGGTTCGTTACTAAGGGTGGTTGAGATTTTTTCCGGTAAAGGAAACTCGGTTTGAAGTTCTTAAAGTCAAGGGTTCTCGAAATGTGTGCTTGAAGTTAAACTAATAAACGGGAGATCAAATGAGGACCTTTTGACGAATATTGAGGATGGATCTCATTCGTAAATTCACTCATTTAACACGCGGAAAATACTCGTATTAAGTAAAATTGCCCTTCGGTATCGCTTCAAAGCAGACAATAGTCTGCTTCCATGGGAACTGTGAAGCCTTTCAGATTGACAGAATCACAAAGAGGGAACAAGAGGGAGAAGATTCGGGTAGAAATGTGGAGGAAATTGATTCGAAGAGATGCAGGAGATCTGTATTTCAGGAAATGGAAGTCTTGTAGCTCTGAATTATATGCGGCTATAGGAAAAAGTACTATATTATAAGTATCAAGGAGAATATCGTATATATAATAATGAAAAATCTCATATTTGCCAAAGATAATTCAATCACTATCGTGTTCGTAATTTAAATTACATCTTCAGGGAAAGAAAACTAGTTTTATTATGTATATATGGTTATGTTGTTTATAAATAGTAGTTATGGAAAGTGGTAATGTGGAAATTACGAAGTTTTTCATTATTCTATGACTTTCCACGAATTCATGCCTTCCAATATTGGTTTCGATATCATATAGAATTAGTCAATAAGTGTAGCAGCCTATAAAAAGATGTTTCAGTATTCAGTGTTTTTAATTTTGGTTTAATAAACCAGAATGATAAAAAGTATGATTTAAGAATAATTCGTATGATAAATTATTGTCTATGTGTGTTGAATTCTTTGGATAATTGTTGATTACTTTTAATTCACACTAATTAAGATCTCAGATTACTTTAGTCATAACATGAAAACTTAATGTTTGGTCTATTTTTAATTGATAATGTTTAGAAATAAGGACAATTTGTGAATAGATAAGTTTAAGGATAAGTTAATATAGTAAGCTATAGATAAATAGTATAGTAAAATACGAGAAAAAAGCTAATATTTTTTTCAATTTTAATCTAATTTTCTGTCGTTTATCTAGCGATAGGCTCTGAGCTCACCTCAAATTATTTCCATTCGTGTCCGATGTTCGTATAAATCACTATCAATTTCCGCATTCAATCACTACACAGCAATTAACAACTCGAGACAACCCATATTTTATGGTGATTAACTCTGTCGATTCACTGATTGCTATCCGAAAATGAGAACCATCGACAATTTTGAAAATGATTACGTCGCAGATAAGATTTCGCAAAAATTCGCTCTCATTACGAGAGCTGTTCGCTTTTTCATAACACAGAGGGAGATAACGGAACATTCAGTTGACGAACTTCGAATTCATCATTTTCCCGAATTCCGCTCCAAAATAAAACGGTTGCCATGGTGATATTAGCGAGTCAAATCACGGCAAAACGAACAAATGATCGCTGTTACGAGTTCTTTCATTAATTGTCGCACCATTTAACATGGAAGTATAAAGTTTCTTTTATATTATATTTTGAGTGAGTGAAATTGTTTTCCTGTCGATTAAATCAAATGACTAATTTCTTTTTTAATGATGCATGTATATGGATATAAAATTTAAAGGTTTCAGCTTATGATTTTGAAACAATTTTGTATCTAATTTTATAAAATAAGGGTCCAGATTCATAGCGGAATTTATTTACTTTCGTAGTACGACCTTTCTATACGAATAGAATAAAAACACAGCTTCGCATTCACTAAGGATTCAATGAATGCATTGATTTCAGAAGAGTTTTACCATGCGAAAGCAAGGTATCGTTGTTTACTATTGCTAATATTTGTAATAAAATCATCTTATCTGCGATAGAAGTCTTTATAATTATTTAACTCAAAAGTTTACATTTTCCAGTCATTTAAGTTATTGTAATATGCGAAGAATTTTCTCTTAGATTTACCGATATTAGTTATGAATAAAATGTAAAGAATGAACTCAGCAAACAAGCAGGTAACTTTGAGTTATTCCATCATTAAATGATGAATAAAATTGAATCTATTCCCTAAAAGAAAATAGGTAGTAGTTGCCAAAGAAGAGTCTAGTAGTGTACAAATTAAAGATATATTCACAATTATACGAATGAAGTCTCATTACAACGCCCATACGACCATAAATCATAAATTCTTCTTATGATAAATTTTTTGGTACGTTTCAAAGATATGATTGTATATTTCAGTAGGAGGAATGGTAAATTTACTGTCAAATAAAATCAAATTCTTTAGAACATTTAAAAATAAATTTTAAATTATACCTCAATACATCATATGGCTTTGTTAATCGTATGGATTATTTAATATTAATGGAGCACTATTTTAGTTCTAGCAGTGATTCTTTAATTATTTTAACGCCACTCTATTGTGAGCTACTCCCGGCAACCTCAAAGAGGAAAACGCGTTACCCTTTTCGCTGTTCAATAAACGATCTACAATCATAATTTTTAAAGGAATTAACGGCAATGAGTCTCGTCCGTCCAGAGCGAAAGTAAAGTACATCTCCGTCTGATTAATTTCAAGGACAGTCCCGTGATGAAACGTTTAATTTCACGAGCAATTTTAAAGGTTTAAACACTTCTTTAAATATACTCCATTCTTCCATCGCCAGGCTCCTATTTTGGCAAGGTTTCAACGACTGAGGAGGCAAATAAAAATACCCGCTAATTCCGCGCGCTTCAACATCCATTCTCCAGAGAAAAAAAAAGCATTCTTTTTATCCACTCGAAGGCGGTTTGGGCTTAATTTCCAAAAGGACAGCGAAATGCTTTACCACCGAAAAAGGCAACTCCTCCGCTTGTGAAGAGTGCTTCTCAACCGCGCGTTTCGAATAAAGGACCCGGTACCGCTCTCGCGAAAAACTGTGGTAAAAACTTTGCGGTAGAGGAGATAAAAACAGGGAATCGATTCGTGAACCGTGCAATGCGTCATTCATTTATTTCTTCCTCACATCATTCGTCTCCTTCTCTCAGAACATCCATCTTTTTTTCGGCCCTCTGGCGGCTAAGCTTCTAAGCAGTTTGTCTCGTGTACCCCAAGGCACGAGAGTGGGACCCCTATTCTTTAAAATTCCATTTTTATCGTCGGGTCTTATAGATCTCAACCTGAACTCGGTTGTCTAGGGGATACGTTCTTCTGCCACAGTTTCCCAATTGCTTTCGCATTCTTCTTTCGCTAGGCCTCTTCTAAGTTTCCGAATATCGGTCCTATTTGAAGGTATCGGAAAGAGGTTAAGAGTTCGGTGCAAAACTGAAATTAAGACGCTCTGAGCGCTGAGTTAGAAGTGCAGTGCAAAGGAAAAGGACTCGTTTCAAAGATCGATTGAATGCCTTACGCCGTTTCTGGTCCACAGAAAGGCTTGGAGAATTTTCACAGAAAGGTCTGAACTCTTCTATTTCATCTATAGGAAATGGGTAATTGAAAAAGGAGTCTTTTTATTTCGTCTAATCCGTAACAGCTTTATTGAGTATTGTGCTTGAAAGAGCAGTAACTAAGTCAATCTCAATGCGAGAGACCGTACGTGAGTCTGTAATTCTGAATCTTTGACCCTTTCTTTTATTGAATTGTTTTTTATTTTCAATTTAGTTTGACCCGTATTTTATCCCTAAAGGAATGCCTTTGAGGATATATCGTAAAACTGCAAGATAAAGACGTTTTTAAATTTAAATTAATTAACAAATTTCTTCGCTAAACGAACACATTCCTTAGAACGATTCGATAATCTTATAATGTTATTCGTGTCGTAAAATCTGCCTCTGTATTTACCATTTTTAACACGCCAGATTCTTCACAATGTTTCTAAATTCAAAAAACGAAATATTTATGAATAAAATTGCCTCATAATTGTTAATTTAAATATATTATAACTTTCTTACTTTTAGGGATAACTTTGAGATAGACATTTTTAAGAAAAAATATTACCTTATGATGCATATTTTCTTCTGGAAAGAAATGCTACACGAAATAAGGGAATTAATCATTTTCTGATATTGTATCACATCTGTGTTCTGTCGCATAATTATCTACTCGTTTATATTTATCTTAAGTTCTTGATATAATTTGTATTTCCTTTTTTTTATTCTAAGAACTTGAAAGTTTTCCCTACTAAGTTTACGCATTTAAAATAGAAACAATAGAGTTTCTATGGGGAGGTTTCAAATTGTTGGTGATCAACAATGAATAGTATTTGGAGAGCACAGAAAAGAAAGTGGTCAGTCAACATAAGAACATATCACGAACCTTAAGTAGTTTAAGAACCAAAGTAATTGCTATGGTACTTGTAAATGCATCATTTATTATTTTTGTTTCCATGTATACAATATGAATTTTCAAGTATAAGTTTGAGTTTTGAATAACAGTAATGTCACTTTCCTTTATTCAAAAATTATCATCAGTTTTATTTCCTTATTTCTAATATTACGCACCGTCTGTGTTGAAATCCGTCCAGAGCGATATCTTTACATTTCAGCACCCTTTATTCGAAACTAGGATTTTCAACGACACCCGAGGCTTCTCCCGATAAGTGTTTTCCTCAGAAAAGAGATGTGTTTATTTCCCTTTCACCAGAGGGCTCCTAAATCTTTATATAATAAGGAAAGAAACAACAAATTCGACCAATATATACTTCTACTTAGAAAAACCGATGCTTATTATGATTTAGGAAATGTGAAGTGTATTTATTTATTATGCTGAAAATTGTAAAGCTCGCCTTTATGTTGGGAAACAAAAAGGAAAGGAAGTATAATTATTTGTTTCAGACGAAAAAATAGAAATGGAAAATTTAATAGAGAAAGTTAATCTCTATGGAGGAAACTTTTATATTTTTATAGACGTAAACAAGGAAAATGAATAGACCTTGAGTTAATTGTTCAAGTAACTTATCCTTATTCATTCCTTTATATTTGTGGATAACTTTGCATTCTTACGATGCATAAATGAGGAAGTTTGATTTCTCTCGCTTGACTACAAAAAAATTGCTATTAAATCTTACTAATTAAGCCCCCTTTCAAAACCAGACAACAGAAGGCAACAATCAGTTCTTGACCTTCCGACTTAGCGTACATTAGTATTAAAAACAGGAAACGTTCAGCAATTATATCATTATCTCATAAAATAAGAAAGGCTACTGATGCGTGGCGAAGGTAAACCGCATACAATTGTTAGAGCGTATCGCTATGTATAAAGATGCTGTGCATGCTTTCTCGTAAACATCGTTATTGTTAGGTTAACGAAGTGAATCGATTGCATTGAAGTTATTACGTTTGGTTTTATGAGCAGCACGTCTTTAAAATGAGAATGCTTCATGGTTTTTATAGGCATGAAGAAAGTTATAGTAATCCAAAATAATTCATTTTTGTTATAATTTGATTAATTTTTATTTTACGTAATTTTTTTTGTTTTATCCGGAAATCAGTTCTTTCCATCGTAAGTGTAGATTGGGGCTATTGGGTGTTATAGACAGGCGATGCTTTTGGAGAACATTTTATGCGATATAATACAACTCTCTTAATTGAACCTTGAGGGAAAATCACTCCGCGGAACTTACATCCAAATTCGCGTAAGAAATGGGTCATGCCGAATTTTTTATTCGATATATCTCAGATGTGGTACATTCGAAGGAATGATTTTCATCCGAGATACCCGAACTCAAGTGCACGATTGAAAGCGTTTTCCGATGCAAGAGTAGTCAATAGCTAATTTATCCTAACCTTAAAACTTATCGGTTTGCGATAATTTTCATTTTTTTCTATTCATTTCGTCCTTTTCATGTAACTCATTCACACCATTGGTTCGGAAAAGCGAAGAAAACCGTTGCCAAGGTAAATAGTTCAGTGAAATAGCCGAATTAGACCTCTGTACTGTAAAAGAATGGAATTTAAGAAAAAGTAATAATATTTCAGGTTAAGTCGTTATAATTTCTGAATATATTAATATATGTGTATGTATTTCATTATTTCATGCTCAACCCTTTCAATATTTTATTTAGATATTTTATCTTTTAATTTTTATTTATATTTATTTCATAACAATGTATCTATAGCAACAAACATTTAATGCTTTGCGAAACTTTTAGCATATCTCGTGAAAAGTAAGATTTATTATATTCAATAATAAAAATTAAGTAATTGAGAAATAATTATAAAATAGAACCTGATATAAATGGCTCATATAAAATTAAAAACGATGATAATTGAAAATTAAGTCCATGAGCAAATTCGTATTATTATTGTATGATAAGTTGATACTGTATAATAAAAGGAGTATAGGCAAAAATGAGTGGGAAATAAGGTTATAACAAGGACTCGAACCCAGGTCTCCTACTTTCGAGGAAGATAGACAAAGTGTAGGTGGTATTCCTGCCTAACTTGGATCTGAGTTCGAGTCCCTGTCATTTCGCTTTGTATACTTTTGTTTAAGCTTTTATTTGAGTACGATATAGCCTTGTAAAGTTATTAAATATTTCCTTAATTCTAAAAGAAGTACCTTAGCAATTATATTCCGTTTAGATATATTTTTGTGATAAGAATTAATGGAATCAAAATATCAACCACACAAATCGATTGCTGTTAGTGGTTTAATTCAAAGAGGTTGCATTTATAATGCAAATTGATTTTTAGCGCTCGGTTTCAATGCATCGTTTTTATGCAACGACTGTGAACGTTCATCAGAGATGCAAATTAGAGTGTACTCAGTGGAAGTGATAAATCCGTGATGAATCCCATGCACTCAGGTTTTCCAATTAATTTTCAAATTATACGTTGATTCATCAATCCCCACGTGAACGAGAATTTAGCCCGATTGACTTACTCTTGTAATCACTCCTTCTGATTGGTCGGGAGGTTTCTTAAACGTGCTTGTTAATTCAGAAGATTAAAAGGTATTCTCGGTAGACAGGGCTTTTCTATAGGGAATCGAATGTACATGTTGAGATGCTAGCGTATAATATCCTCTTTGGCAGATGTGTGTTGCATTTCATGGTTCTTTTTTCTTGTTCTTTTGTCTTTTGTTTTTGATGGAATTTCTGAGAATACGAAAGTTCTAAGTAAAGGATTGTATAAATGAAAAAAGAGGTTTCTGCAATCTTCAGAGATATTTTATGAATTTTAAAATGGTGCTAATAATGGGATATTAACCTCGTCATAGGTTTTTTCAAACTTAAATAATAATTATATTCGTCTTAAAAGAGCGAGTTAATACGAAAATTAGACACCTACAAGTAATGATACTATCAATTATAAAAGTTTATTTAGTATATTATTATATACCATGTAACACAACATTATAATAATATATTAATATAATTACTGTTATTTACTACAAATAACGCTATATATTAATTTATTCATGAAAAATACCGACACAGTTCGACAATTCGTTAGGTGGTGACGAATAATTACAATAAATGTCACATTTATAACACACAATATTACTTAGTTATATGAATACCAAAACTAAATGATATTATATAACTGCTCGTACATTATGTTCTAACTAATTTAATTTAATTTACTATAACTATATATGTGCACAATTTAAGTTACCATACTTTTACATTATAACTTTTAAGGACATCACTTATACTCCACTGAAAAAATTGCATCCACTTTACTTATTAAAAGCATATGTATATTATATAAGCTATATTACCCCTAAACATCATTAAACAACTTGTAGACTTGACTTATAGGAACATTATTAATCTTTATGGGTATATATTACATATGTTGTTACAAGCAAATGTTATTTAGAAAGGTATCTTTATACCATTATATAATTGGTTACGTATTTTCCGTCTCCGTCAACTTCGAAGAACTTTTTCACTACAAGTAGCTGAAATTATAATCCTTTTAATTCAAAATAGTTAATTTAATCGCAATTTTTTGTCGTGGTTTGGATTTATAAACGTACCATTTACAATTTTAATCTCCTCGTCTGAGAGTGAATTCATTATTTTCTCGTCCTTCCCTAAACCGTTTTAACGGCACCAAATTCTTGATAAGTTTCGCGGAGTATGGAGGCGAAACGAGTGCGGGCGCATCCCGAAAATTGCTTTCTTGCGGAAGTAACCCAAAAAATTCCCCTCGGTTTGGCCGAATTTCGTTCCCCTTCGGTGTCTTATGTCCTTTGGATGAAAAAGAAATGTCGGAGACGAGGCGGGAATGCGAAAGCCGATTTGTGTGAACTGAGAGTGTTTTTTTTTCCCTTCAAGTTTTGATAGTCCGTCCTTGAAAGCGAAGCACGAGGATTAGAATATGGGAAACCATTTGTTTGACTTCGTTTTGATCGATATTTGAAGGCTACGAACGTTTGTAAGAGTGCGTTTAATATCTTTGATAAGAAATTCCTTGAGAACTTTCGAGCATTTTGAAGGCGTTTTTGGCGTTCTATTTTTTTGATTTGATGTTAAAAACTTTCGCAAGAGGAATTAATGCTTTAATTAGAATGTTTTTGATACACGTAAGGATCTTTTTTTTACGGACAAATTTTGTTTATAGGTCCGATTACGTAATTCACATAGCGATCAGGAATTCGTTCTCTCGCAAAATGGTCCCGGGTTCGAATACCTAATCCTCAGAAGTTTTTTGTGTGTACAGAATGATTATCTATCTATGTTAATGGTTATTGTATTAACCAAAAGTGACTTAACTTTGTCTTATACTTTTATGCATTTTAAATACGTATCTTCAATAGATAATAGCGATATGACTGGGACTCGAACCCAGGTCCCCCACAATTTGGACATGTATGCTAACCACTAAGCGGCTAATTGATCTTGATATTAACCTCTATAAAATTTTTATATTCATTAGAGTATAATAAAATAGCTCAAATATCTTTTTGGGAAGATTTTTTATTTTAATCCTATTTATCGTTTGGAAACAGTAACTAAAGTTTGTGATAAAAATAACTTTATTAAAGAATAAGTCAAGGTAATATCAAAATGGGCATCTTACAGCTTCAATAAATATTCTACAACTCAAGGAGAGAAAATTAAACTTTTCCAAAATAGCAGATGACTAAATTTCCTTTAGAATTTTGTTCTGCAAACGACCAAAAAATTTGCAGGTAGCTCTCATCCGGATGTACGTCTGTGCAAATAACTCAAAGGTGAGGTACGTATTCCTCGAAGTCGTGGGTTGGCTGTCTCGATTTACTCAAACCTTCTGACGGAGTTTACTTACCAAATGCTTGCTCATTCACTTAAATGTATTCGACAAAATACTGCAGGCTGTCTACCGCCGAATTCCGTGCGTCGTAAATATGAATCTCAAATTCTTCAAGGCCAGTATGTGATATAAACTAGGAGTCGCCAATAATATTATTAATGAATTTAGTATGAAAATAGTTATTTAAGGTATCGTTTTGGTATTTTGTGGTGCAGATATTGGAATAGATGTATAGGACAATAAGCTTCATTCCATGAATTACTGGGTGCCGTGATTTGAATTATTTTAGAAATGTATTCAGTGTAGCTTAAATAATAAAACACTGTAATACCTTTGAGATGATAAAGTACTGGAATGTCATTATTGAAAGAAAAGTGTAGCAATACTAAATTTAATAATAGTGACTTTTCAGGTAAGAAATCAATAAAAATGGAGTAGACAACAAAGAATGTCGAAATGGCGTAGATTGTTTGTTTATGTAACTTGGTAACCAATGCGCGTAGGAAACTTTTAGTAACTCTTAAACCAATATAATATAATAACTTCATAGATATGTAACAAAGGCGCTCTATAATTATTGCAAGTGTTCGATGAAGTTTTGAAAATCGACTTTTTTTAGCAGTTACGACTAATACGTAATCAAGTACAGCTTTTAGATAAGGTATTTTATTTTCAAACGTTTATATTGTTGGCCAAGTAGCGAGAATCTTGCTCTCATACCTCAAGGACCCAGGTTCGAGTCCTGGTAGATAGAATTTTTCCGATCTAGGATTTGCATTATTTTATTTAATGATATATTTAGATATGTATGCATGTAGTTTTCTCCTTATTTACGTGGTTATATGTAAAAGTGTTCTATGAATATTAGGCCGTGAATAAAAAGAATTAATATTTTGAACATCTTTTAAAATTATATTAAAATATATTAACTATGAATAATCCAGATTAATCGCACGCTTTCCTCCATGACTAGAACGAGACTAATTAGCAAGGTTCGCAACAAGCAGGGGAATTCGAAATCATTGCAATTGCATTCCACCCAAAACTGTGTCGACTGATATTGGAAAGGTTCATTAGAGCATGCATTCATGTAGCCCAAGATCTCATCTCCGTTTCCCTCTTGTGAAGGCGGATGTTTTCGAAATTCCCTAATATCCGTCACTTGAAGTTGCATCATTGCCCTATAATTTCAAAACCTGGCGTCTGAGTAGCTGAATTTCTGCCATTTTGACTTTGATCGATCAATATCTCGAATGGAGAAGATTAATTAATTCTTCTGATGTACAGATTTATTAAATTCACTCGATTTTCAATGCACATTTTGGTTAAGGATGCAAGAAGGAACTTCAAAGTCCCAATTTCGCAATCATTCGACTGTAATATCCATACGTTAAGGATTTAAACCCGGTTGCCATGGTAAAAAAAACATAAATAAGAAATAAGCAGCATTCATGTTTTTCTTGTCGGATTTATTCATTTAAATAATTGACGTTTTAGACGAAACTTTTTAAATTGCTTTATTCCAACTCTATATAGTTTGTTCTCCTAAGCCGGGTAATTTATAAACATAACTGTTCAATGTTCAATACACATTTTGGGTTAAAATGTAAGATGGAATTTTATAGTACCAGTCTAGTTAAAATTCGATGATTACATCCGTACGTTACGTATTGAAAACAGGTTGCTATAGTAATAAAACATAAATAAGAAATAAATAACACATAAGTTTAAAGGATTTGTCGTATTTATTTATTAAAATAATTTACGTTTTCATTGAAACTCTTTGTATAAGGCTTTCTTTTTATTATATATTCCCCGAAGTTGTGTAATTTATTTACAAAACTGTCCATTCATTCACGTATCAGTTGTTTGAATTGAAATAGCAACTATTGTTGTTTTTTAGTTTTCCTACAGAGGTATGGGAACATTTATATTTACTCAGAAACATAAGGAAGTCATAGCACACGATACGTTCATACTCTGTTTGTGTACCCTCCCAATCTTCATTTCAAGAGGTTGCGTTGATTTTGACGTTTGAACTGATTATGTAGCTCCGTGCGATACATTGGCAGTTTGATCATATCACGTTTTGGCATCCACAGCACGTGCAAATAATGTTAGGGATTTTCGTGCTGATTTGGATCAGTCATGAAGTTGCACCGTTGCTCTTCAAATACGTGCATCATAAATAATTCCATGCTTGAAAAATTCTCTCTATGCTATTCTCTTTGTATATGAAATAAAATAATGTTTTTTAACAATTTTTAGGCCGATATAATATGATAAATCATAGAGTAATATGCCTATATTTTGATTGTTAAACCCTCTAATCTTACACAGTTTTGGAAACCGTTTTTAAAATGCTATGCCTAATTCGAAAATCGTACTGGGTGTATCCGAAAGTTATGTAGTTTTTATTTCCTGATATAATAAATATTACATATTTCCTAATGGTTTTAATCTCCCATATTGTATTAAAAAGAACCCTGAATTTATCTTACTTAGTGATAAAACAATGAAAAATCAAAAATAGAACTGCAGAGATGTTTCTTATTAAAGGAAAATTTACTTTACAGGATTACTTACTACGATTAGAATACCAAGTGAAAAATAAGTGAAAGACCTGGGTTCGAGTCCCAGTAATTTTGCTATATTTTCTTTCCGTTTAACGCGTTACTTTTCTCCTTTCTATACAATAGAATTTTAGAGGTGAATTACCTTTTCATCATCAGTTAGTGCAACAGGAACACCTGTATAAAAGTAAGTGAGGGACCTGGGTTCGAGTCCCAGTCATTTTGCAGTTTTCCACTTCTGTTTAACGAGTTCCTATTCTCATTTATTGACAGCGATAATAGATTTCATTTCTGTTGCTCTTCGTTCACCATCGTATTCAAAAACATTATTTCGTGATTTTTAAGTACTTCAAAATCATCTTATTTTTTCCACAGGATTTCTTTCGCGGCAGATCTAAGATTGCATCCTGCTTCGACGGTGTCATCTTCCTCAAGTGGTGCGCTGTCGTCCAGCCTCTTAATCTCCTCTCCACTTGATGAGTGCATCCTCTTCTCGTGCAAAACACTCTTAATTTTAATAGCCTTCCCACACTCGTCTCTTCTGAAGGAACGAGCCTCAAAGCACCGCTCTTCTAATTTTGTCCGACTCGTTTAAGAAGATGTTTGGAAACAATCTTAAGGTAAAATATTCATCCTGTAGCTTATCATTATCTTCCTTTGTCACCAAGGAGGAAGGATGTTTCACTTGTAAGTTCGATAAACCCATTTCTATTATTTCCTTCTGTTTTCCTGTTATCTATCAGTTTTACGTATATAATTATGTTCGTAATGTTAACATATTTATTTTAACATGGCACCACGAAATCTATATTTGGAAAATTACAAATAGGTAAAAAAATATATACTCTAAAAGGAAAATTTCCGCCTAAACCGGGATCCGAACCAGGGATCTTGGCATGAGAAAGTTAGCATTATAACTAATATAATTGTATTTATAATGGGAACTGTTTACTTCTAGTAATTTATCTCTATATGCATATATGTATAGTTTTATTTGCGATGTGTAAATGCAGGTACAGATATGCTTATATTAGGTAATAGTGCTTAAAATTGCCTAATTATGAACTATGTTTCTTATCTATGATCCAATGCGTAACCGTGCTTCATTCCTATTGATTTCGCGCTTTGTTTTATGACATTTTCAATTACCGTTACCCAACATAATACGTATATTTCTGTTTTTCAATGTTATTCAGGGGCAATTATATAATTAATATTATTATCATCTTATGTTGAAAGCGTATCATATTAAAAGCAAATATGAAGAATTGGAGTGATGGTGATTCTCTGATTAGTAATCTAAATTGTCTTATTCGAATTTATCACTCGATATGGATCTTTATAGAGCGAATGGCAGTTATTTTAGGGAAAGATATCTTTATTCATGATACCAGAGCAAGTAAAAGTTACCATTGAATTTAGACAAGGATAGTTGAAAAATCGAATAGAGTAACCAATTTTCCGAGGAAATGTATGATTTACGTATCATTGCAGATGCCAGATTCATCTTTTGCTAAGAAAAAAAATATTGTTCGGTTTTTCCGTAACGGAAAAACTTTTGAGACGAGGTTCCCTTTCTAAAAAGTTACTTCCGATAACTTTTTCCGTCGTATTTTCTTTGATACAAATCCGTTTCGCGGGATTTGAACGGATTTTGTTATTTCTATATGTTCCAACCATAAATTGGTTGCTTTTCTTTATTTATTAGAAGGTTGATTCTTTCGTATAATATTCTATTAAAATTGTTACGTAACTGTGCTGAGTTTTTTGTCTATCCTAAGTTCTAAATGTTCATTTTTAATTAAAATTTCTCTGTATTATGCTAAACAGTACAATTTCTAATATTTCATTCTCCATCTTGAACATTGTTACTCACTCATTTCTTACTCTTATACCCTGAATATGGCAATTATCTTAGATACTTGTTGTTATTCATTGTATACTATACTATTTATGATGCAACAGTATACGAAAATGCTGATAATCATACATTGTTCATGTTAAATATTTGCTATAATCATCTGGACCAATCTTTTTTGGGTATTGAACATTGGGGCTTCTTCTGCATCCATATTATTCAAAATCAGCCTGGTATTTAGATGAACTTTGCGTTTCGGTTTACGTAGATTATATTCTCGCATAATTCTTTATTTTATATTCAATTTACACGCTAAAATATTTGTTAGATTGAGATCTAAAATTCTTGTTCCCCTGGAAGTTTCTTTTATAATTCTTTGCAATGAATTCTTTTTATTATCCTCTTAAAAATCCTGCAAGAGTCGCCATCTCTAGATTTTTTCCTAACTACGTTGTTTAGCCAATCGATATCTAGCTGATTGTTGTCTCCTCCAATCATATTTACTGTATTGTTACTTTTACGTGAAAATGAGTCGATTTTTTTGTTTAGATGACGTAAGGTTTGCTTAGGACTGTTGGATATCCAATGAAACGGGCTGATACTTTCCAATTTCATTGATTTTTGTGCACCTTCCTAATTATGTTATTACTTTCACTACTAAGCAACAATGACTAAATCAAAGAATAAGATGCAACCCAATACCTTAATCCAATTGTTGATATTTTAGTATTGTTGTTATTTAAATGGATGATTGTTCTCCGATGAAAGCTAATACTTTGTAAGTTGATATTTTTCTGAAATAAGGATAAAAATTCTCCTAATCTTTTTAAGGGTTACTTTGAAGGAATCTGCACTATCAAATTTGGTATATGCTAATATCCTTTTCCCAAAAGATTTTGCAGGTTTTATTAATACATCCTTTTGACCTAAAAGAAACGAGATAATATATTTGAGAAATATAGAAAGTGTATTCATTAATAGTTATGTAACTAAAGTTTATAGGAAATTTTTAGTAAAGTTTAAATATTATTTGTTTTTTCAATATTCTTTATAGATTCTGTTCTATTGGATATATTTTATATCACATATTTAATATAAAATATCTTCAATATATTTACCTTCATTCTCATCGGATTCATATACCCTAGTTATGTTAGTTATGGTTTAACTTAAATTTTACTTTTATTAGTATGAATGAAACCTAACTTGTTGTCACATTCAAGGATTTACACTACGTATCGTATTTTCATTCACAAATCCAAACTAGCATGATGATGTGAATTAGAGATAGAAATAATCAAGGCCAGTTATTGAGGCACTTAGATTTATCGTTATAATTTTGTTCCTTGGGCTTCAAAGTGTCCGTGAAACCTTCAGCTGACCTAGTGAATGAAATATTTGAATGAAAAAATAAATTGAATTCGGACAATCTCTTCAAAACATAAAGGGTGACACAGTACGGCTTCGTCTGGGTTTTGATGTCTATGTAGGTCGAGAAGGAATCTAATTTATACCTCAGATTTAAATATATCTCAGAATCAACTTTTTTAAGATTAGACTTCTCAGGGTTATTTCACACTTTGATATATTCATGAAATCTTCTTTCCGACAGAGCACCGTAGTATTCATACGCTGAGCTGCTCTTGGTTTTGAGTTCTTTCTTTCCTATTCGTTGTTTTGACATTTCCTTGGTTACGTGTTACTATCTTCAGCTTATATATTAGTTTCGCTTGATGTGAATTATGACTATTCCTTCACGAATCCCATTTCTTTCGCGTTAAAACTCTTCACACTTAGTGCTGAGAAATTATTATTCCATCTACTGGAATTCTTTCTTTTAATCCCTTAATTTTTTTGTACTTACGTATTTCAAGTTTCATTTTGATAAATGCGAATAAAATCAAAAGTTAAAATTAAAGTTACGCTTGCGTATTCATCTTCATTCTGCATCTTACCATTTAGGGTTCATTTTCCGTCTTGGAGATATGCAAGTGTAGATTTTTTCACCTTTATGACAATCTCAATTTTCATTTCATTCATGACTCTCTATGAACTTAAGTTGATATTTAGACATCTTGTTCTATTGTTGCGATCTTTTTCGTATCAAATTGATTATAAACAACTACACACCTCTTACAAGTATCTCTTATTCATCTTTTATATAAAACTCTATAAAACACTTTATATTATCTACACGTTGTCTCACCTCTTCTTAATAAAATTCATAATACTACGAGTCTTCAGTCCTTACTTTCTATGTGATAGATTAAAAACCCTTCATTTAGAACTATAATAGTTTTAGGTTTTCTTCTGACTTCACTTAATATGAGTACTCCTGAATTCAGGAAATGTAAGAGTGGTCTATATACACTAAAATTTCGCCCTGATTAATAAAAGCAAGATTATTATTGTTATTCAACTTTTGCACTTCATAAAATAGTTCCCTGAGTTAATCATTACTCTTCCAACTCCTGAATTTGTATGTAGTGAGGTGAATGGTTAAATCTCTTCATAATTTACCTCTATAATGTTATCACCTTTAGTACTCCCATATGAGTGGTGCTTTTACGTCTGGATAAATGTTCATCGGCTCTTCGTAAAAGTTGAGAGTTTTTACTTTAGCGTAGAGGATGGTAATGAACCAGCTATCCCACCACTGGTTTCCGATTGCCACTTTAACTTTTTGGCGGGTAACCCTTGAAGCATTCTTAGCATTGTTGAGCCTTGGCTACACATCACTTCCGTTAACATCTTCCCGTGCCAATGAGGAAATGAACTGTGGTCGTTCGAGGAGAGTGTATACGTACACATAAATACGAATATAGTTGTGTATTTTTGGCTTTCTAGAAAAAAGTGAATGCTACGCCGATACGTATCATTTGTCCCGAACGGGATGAGACAAGGCAGTAGCCTCTATGTGTTGTATAATATAGTGAAACGACGTGCGGAATGAGATACGCCACTTCTGGCAGTGAACCGCATAAGAAAAGGAAGTTTGTGGATGGCGCGAATGACTTCCGCGAGAAAAATGACGGGGTAACGGAAGTCGGCCGTTTTGACTAACAGCTGACTGTGCTATCGCGAGTGAAAGTGTTCACGCCTTCCCTCTGTTGCCTTCACGAAACGTCACGACCTTTCAAACAAATCGCTGGCACAAAAAATGTAGCTTTTTTACATTTTTTGGAACACGGATTGATTTTATATTTTTTTCCCTTTTTACATCGCCATCTCGGGCGAACGAAAATCGCTTTTGATGCTTTTGAAACGAATGCTCGTTAAGTGTGGGAACAGTTCCATTGAACGTTGTGCTCCCGAGTAATAAATGGTGGAGTAATTGTATACGTGATGAGATCGTGCTACTTGAATTCTGAGTTTGAACAGAAGTGGTTCATAACGATATGGCTGGGATTCGAACCCAGGTACCAGTCAAGCAGGTTTCTAGCTATACGTAGTGCATCTACCCCCAAAGTGGGGGATTCTGGGTTTGAGTCCCGGTTATGTCGCTATTTTCAACTTCCTGTTTTGAATTTGTATTGTAATCATCTTTGAGTAACGGTTTACTTTGTGGCTCCTTTGGTTCATCATATCATGCATAAGAATTTTATTTCTAGTATGAAACATTACGTATAACGAAAATACGAGTATTAATTACCAGATAACCGGGGAGGGTGTAAGGTTAAATAACCAAAGCAAGATAGAGGTAAAGTAAAAGGAAATCAGAATTATTTGAAAGGATTAGCAATGATGTAATATCTAGAAATTGCTGGTATTAATTGTTTTAGAGAGTATAACAGAGTAATTCATAGAATCTTATAAATATCTTGTATATTCATTCAGTCATATTCATATTTATGAGGAGACTATAGTTGAATGTTTTATTTCAGTTAAGAATACGAGATTTTCTGCTGAGTACACCATTTTAATTAGGTTGGTTATGAAATAAGATTTCAGTAAAAGAATTGTGCAGCCTCACGTATAATATGTACGAGATAGAATAATATTTAAATCCATTCATTGAATAGAAATAACGTGTTCATTTAAGGAATAGCATTTTTGAAACATACCACTTCTAGAATTTCGTAATTCTTGAGTCCATTTAACAGTATTTCATAAACATGCATTCATGTTGAAAAATGCATCGGTTACAATCATATTCCCAAAGTAACGTATGTTTTTTTCACAATCTGTTTATGGTACAAAGTACACATATTTCTACACTATTACATAATAACTTTAAAGAGTTTTTCCATAAGTTATCAAAGTAAGAAGAGTTATAGGAAATAAGTAACGGAAAGAATACGGTTCCGCACCAAAAACAAGGAAGTTAGAACGGAAGGAATAAAAAATATATTTGTTTTTGTGGATTTTCGTAAAATGCATAGTAATAAAGGAAAAGGAAATTCCTATTCCTTAAGAGCAGGAAATAGTTGGAGACCATAAAGTAATAACAAAGATGGATGATTCGTTTCCTAGGTATACTTCAATGTTAGATTTAACACTTTATTTACTTATTGGTTTATTCACTTAGAGGAATGATTATCGTAAATACAAACCTATTATTTAATCACGTTAATCATTGATTAATAACATAAATAAATGAATTATATATTATGATTTAACAATGTGATTTACTCACATTATTCACGATTGATAATATTAATAAATATTGCGATATTTTTACGTATATATCACGATATAGTAATCTTAATATCTAGTCGAAATCGGGGCTTATAGATTGACGGTAGGTTTACCAAAATACGTAGCATCGGTTTGGACACTACTTCTCTTCATGAGATGCGTAACAGCTCCTTATAAAAGCGGACGTTGCAATTTGTTCCATGGAACAGTCTCGCCACTCCATTGTTTTCAATCCAATCGATTGTGTGCCTATTGTGCCTCCACCTCTTCATTGCTTTGTAAAACAGGGAAAGGGAAAGGCTGTTAGAAAGAGCGTGAAAGAGACTTCGAAACGCAGCAGTGTTTCGCTCGGGTGGATGACTTTGTCGCCGATGAATAAATTACAAACTATCCAAGGACTTTGTTGCTACGAAACATTCAGGGTGTCTCCAAGGAATCTGTTACTTTAATTTATATCAAATTTGTTACAGCCCTACTCCTGCTATAGTGAAAGTTACTCCCCAATTGGTTTTCTTTTCGATACGAAGGAGTAAAACCTTTGCGATTGCATCTTCTTTGGAAGTTATGTTCTAACGTATTGTTATCGATCTATTTATTTACCTCCTTAGTTACTACTTTATACATGGTTACGTTTGGGGTAGAAAGGAATTGTTAGCAATGCTAATTGGAAAACATATGGAAAATTAAAATATATAAAATATTGGAAAACAATTGACGGAATAATACCATAGCGATTACTTACTATTGCTTATACTGGAAGCTAAAGGGCAATGAAATATTTCTTTATAGCATATATTTATTTCAACGAAAGAAAAAAAGATACTATGTACTATACTATATTATCTTATAGGGTACTTAAAATTCGGTTGTTTAGGGATTATATATGAACATTTGAGTGTTATCTGATTAATGATGCATTAACGTATTGTATTAAGGCATTTTTAACTTTTGATTCACGTTGGTGTTTGAAGAAGTATTGGAATTGGAGTGTTTATGGACGAACGCATTAATTTACCTCTCTATTTTATAAGTTAAATACGTAAATTGAAAATTTAATCATTTATGGAACCGATTTTATTACGTGAATGATGAATCGTTGAATTTCGTTAAGTTTTTGCATCTTTTTATCAATTAATATGTGTACTGTAATAAATAAATTTTCCATCAGCAATAAATATACGAGACATATTGCTGATCGTAGATATCCCGTTCTAATCAATACTACTTCAACATATAATTAATTATACATTGTTGAAATGAAATATCGTAAACATTGGTTGTTGATAAGAGGTATCCTATTCGAATCAATAACATATAAACCCTAACCCTTAAAAGTTGAAATATAATATATATATGAAAGGTTGAAATATATAATTTTGTTTCTCCGCAAAAATTTCTAATTACAACAGTTTATTGGCGGTTGTGTCATCGATGCGAAAAACTTGCATCTCCCGTGAGGTGATACTTCGTCCGACTGGACTTCTGAAGCAAACGAAACGGAAGTCCATCTCCGTTGATTTTATTATTGAACGAGTCCGGTTTCGTGCGTTAACGCCTTTTCACTTTTACGTCACAAATGTTTCGGTGACGCATTTCTTACCCTTCTTTTCCTCGAAAGAGATTCTCTCTTCCTCCTTGCCAACTGTCGCTGAGTAACGTATCACTTAGAAACCCACTTATTCGATTCCTTTATATCCATTTAACTCACGTTTCTTTAGCTGTGTTAAATTATTTCTTATCGTTATATTTATCTATCTATTTATTAAATCATATAGGTATTTATTTATTAAATTATATATATTTTATATTATTACGTAAATTATGTTTTATAAAATTACGTAAATTATATTTATTATTGTGATTATGTTGAACTTGGACCAAGCGTCCGGTGACAACGTAAATTACGTAATGGCAACATATAAATTAGTATAATTAAGTTACGTATATCATCACTATTAAAATCTTTAAGTTACCCAAATTATTATTTAAAAGACTAATCTTTTTAATAGTATTTTAAGAATTAGTATTTTGCAAGGATTTAGTTTATATGGTACGAGCTCTAAGAGTGATCCAGGTAGCTTATTCCATTCAATAATGCGTCCATTAAGAGACAAATACTTCGCTACATCCATACTTTGTCGTCTATTCTTATTAATTAAAAATTATAAAATGAATCATTCTTTCTTAACAATCATCCATCCACTACTGACATTATATACAATAATTAGCTCGTTACCGTAATTTCGTATTCTTACGTATTTTGTGACAATGCGTATATTGTTACACCGATACTCTTTACTTAGTGACAAGTGAACGTTACTCGGAGCGATGTCTTTGTAATCTGAGCTCGCATTGATAACAGCTTGTAAATCTAAGCTACTTTACCCTGCGAACAGTTCGTTAATTTATAGCGCAGAAGTCGTACATCGAGGCTTTAGGAATTCCAATCAGCCCCTTATAGGTACCGATTTCTTAGCTTGCCCATGACCTATTTCCACACAAGGGGCTATGAATTATTTACGAATCCGTACAACGTGATGAAATTTTGGAAAAGGTCGAATTAGAGCGCGGATTTTCTAATTGATACGTAGAACCCTGTCGGCCTATAATGATGTACAACTAGGTATAGTTAGTTAACCTAAAATCCTTTGCTTAAAAGGTTTTATCTCCAAAAAGACCTGTCGTTTCACATGAATTAAGAGAATTAGATTTTTTAGTATAAAATAATTAGAAGGCCTTTCAGAAATGTTAAACAATAGTTGCAAAGAAATATTTAATGATTAATATATATCAGACACCCGAATCTTAAGGAAATTTCAATATTTTCCCCTTATAATTTTCCAAATTCCATAGCAGTTTAGGTAATATTTCTTCGGTTTTTATAAAACATTAATTTTATATTTATTAATTTCAAATTGCTTATAATCTTTTTAAATTTGTCGTAAAGATTGATCTGTGAGTTAAAGATCGTGCTTCTTTTAAATAAAACCCTATTTGAAGCACCCAAACAAGTTTCGATAGACATGCCAGTTAGAAATAGCGTATTTTAGTATCCTGTATTTTTAAGTTAAAATAAATAGTAGCTGTGACGTAATTCAGAACTGATGAAAGTATAATTATTTGTTTGGGAATTCCAACCTTAAAGCTACTTGTGGCAAGTGAAAATATACCGAGTATAACATTTCAATATTGCGTTGCTATGACAATCATTAAACATCTGAATAACTTTCGCTTGGCAACGCGATCAACTCCGCTATCTGTATTAAATAAGATTATAAAATTTCAATATTACGTTGCTATGACAATCATTAAACATCTGAATAACTTTCGCTTAGCAACGCGATTACCCCCGCCATCTGTATGAAATAACATCTCAGTACTCACTTTATAAATATCTAGTAATATATTCTGCCTCAGCGCAGTGCAATAGAGCATGTTTCCTATTCAGTGTTTCCCATTCAAAGTGATTAACAGTCAAGAAAAGGATAGTCCGCATCCGTGCATTACATCATAGCATTTTTTTCTTTCGTTCCGGAATGAGTCAAAGGCTTAAAAACCGTTTATCTGGCATTCAATTTATCTCCCTTTCCTGTTTATGAATCTGTCATTCCGTTGTGCTTCGAATTAGAAAGGATGTGTTTATATGCATACACTTTCCTGAGCAGAATCGCTATTTTTTTCCTGTAGCACTTTCCATTGATACAAAGGGACAAACGATGTGTGTTAACGGTGCATAAATGTGGATAATAAAGCTTTAAATAGGATCATTATCGTATTCAAATGAGTAAATGCTGTGTAACTATGCAAACAATTTTTCCATAGCAACTTTATGTTGCCATTAGCATCGTACTATGAATTTATAGTAGGCAGATAGCCTAGAAATTATTGTTATAAACTTGCGAAGTCTTGATTAGTCGTTAAAACTTACGCGATTAAAAATATTCAGCAATTATCTATCCTGTTTCCCGATAAATTATTATCATAATCATATATTTGTAACTTCCGAACTAAACGATTTTTATATATTTGTGAGCTTATTTATTTGCAAATGCATAGCTTATAATTCGGAGAAAATTACTTTTGTATAAGTTCATACGTAATGAAGTCAAATCTCGTTCCCGAACTATATTCATGAGGACGAAGACGACTTTGATTTTCTATTGGAATGCAAGATGCACTTGTGAGGAGTTAAATTGTCACCCGCGTTCCTTATTCTATCTAGCTCTTTCAAATTGTTTTTGAGTATTAAGTATGTATTCGTAAATTAGACAAACACATTATGTGTCTAATCTTCAACTTTTAAATTTAACAATAGTTTTACGATTAAGTGCTCTTCATTATCTACTAATGAAGTCAATGATAAAGACTGTATTTCATGAGAAGATAATAGGAAAATATTTTCCTGGATTAGAACGAAAAATAAGTCTAATAATAAATGTATACTTATTCGCTAAAAGGTTCCATTCCATGGCTCCATTTCATGCAGACAGATTCGCTTGTATCTCCTTAAGGACCTTCCCCTAACTCCCAATCAAACAATTACGAATTCAACAATCAAATCCTCCTTTCGGACAACATTAGCGGTATCGGATTTGAATGCCTCCTTACTTCCCGAACCTCTCTTTCCTCCCCAAAAAATACTCTTCACGCACTTCTTCCCCCTTCTTCATGTGATGGGGTTGCCGAAGATAGGAATGTTTCCACCCCTCCCTCTGCTGTGCCTCTCCTAAACCACTCGCCTTTCCTCCGCGTGGCGTCGCTGCAGTCGCTGCGTGATCGCCCCCAGTCGCAGTTAGCACGAGGACGTCCAAGGCGTAAGGTCCCCGCACCCCATTCGGCTTCGCCTCATCCACGCACCGCTCGTCCGAAGGGAAGTGTGCTGAGGTCAGTAGACGGCGGGGAGTGGGTTTGAGGCGAAAGCTCAGGGGGTCTATCTCTGGACAGTACAAAGGTGTTCCTGGAAGAAACCCGCTCCATACCTCACGGACTCTGTAGTGTTTCCTTCCCTCGGCGAGCAAGAAGACACCCTTATTCAACCGCTGGAATACGCGAGGGTTGTGGCATTCAAACTGTCTTTAGATCCACGGAAGAAAAACTCGCGAGTGACGGTACAATAGGGAATCCCCAGCTGTAGGGTGAAATAGGGCTGTTCTCGGGAGTTCCGAACCAGGAGGGTACGCGTGTATTCTCTAAGGGGAGGGGAAGAGTCTTAGGGGAGGACAGGGGAGTGACGGACCCTCCCCTCCACCGGTTCCCCGACCAACGCATACCTTCCCAGACGTCATCCCTCACAATACGTGTTAGCCCAAAAACCCCTTGGTCATCATAACCTCGTCCGCACGGCGGTGGTGACCCAAATCAAGAGGAGACCAGGGAAACCTTGTAGCTGGGGATTGGAAGATTCCCCGGTCTAATAGCTACCAGAAGACATGGACGCGGATTTCGTGGCCAGTATTCGCGTCGGATTGCAGAGAATAGTTTGAGGAAAGGAGGGCAAATAATGGGGCAAGGTTTTCTAATGTTATTGTGGCGCTCCTGTCGTCAGGAAAGTGACGAACTTAGGGTGGTACTTGTGCGGTAGCTCTACGTGTTTTGTGAAAAATTATATAGCGCAAACGTGACTAGTGGAGGTATTTCGCACTCGAGGGAAAGGATTATTGAGTGTAGTAAGTGAAGTGGAATAACCTTTCTTATTCGATCAGAAGTGACTGTCGACTACAAAACGCCGACTTGAAGAACTACATTTTATTTCGACCGGGGATATAGTACATAAATATTTCCATTATGGGTGCCTTTGGTGTCAACCGAATGATTCCGATGCCAATGGAAGGTAGGAGAGTGAGGAAATGGTGGGGTGCCTGGTGCCTACCGGTATTGCTCGTCATGATCGCCCACCAGGTCGCCGTAAGTGCCGAGTCACCAACAGCCGAGTTCAGGAAGTCTAATGTAACAGTATGTTCGGATGGCTTAATCGTCCCCGCCTGGATGCCACAGGATAACCTCAGCATCGGAGATCGTGTCTCGAGAGGTTTGGTCTATTTTTTATCATTGGCTTATCTATTCATCGGTGTGTCCATCATCGCAGACAGGTTTATGGCTTCCATCGAAGTAATCACGTCTCAAGAGAAGGAGGTGTCTGTCAAAGTGGGCAACTCGGGAGAGACTCAAATAGTGGTTGTTAGAGTCTGGAATGAGACTGTGGCTAATCTAACGCTTATGGCCTTGGGTTCTTCTGCCCCTGAAATTTTGCTGTCCATCATTGAAATTTGGGCGAAGAACTTCCAAGCCGGTGACCTCGGACCGGGTACCATTGTCGGTTCGGCTGCATTCAACCTTTTTGTCATCATTTCTTACTGTATGTATGTGATTCCAAATGACGAAGTACGTAAGATTAAACATCTGCGTGTGTTTTTCGTGACGGCAACTTGGTCCGTCTTCGCCTACGTCTGGCTCTACCTCATCCTGGCTGTGATATCCGAGGGAGAAGTGGAGGTATGGGAGGGTTTGGTTACCTTCCTCTTCTTCCCTCTCACAGTCATCACGGCCTACATTGCTGACAGGCGCTTGCTGATCTACAAATATCTGAACAAGCGGTACAGGATCAATCGAAGGGGCGTGGTTGTGGAAGGAGAAGGAGATGTTGAAATGGGTCCCGCCGGGGCCTCCAAAGACGGTACCAGCAACCATGTTGGAGGCACCAGGAGATCTGTTGACGGGCTCAAGGTCTTCGCCGAAGAGGACATGAGCGAAGAAGTAAGAGATTTCGAACAAAGCCGACGAGAATTCATCAAAGTTCTAAGAGAGCTGAGGCAGAAGCATCCAAACCTGGACATGGAGACCCTAGAGACAATGGCTAGAGAAGAGGCACTCTCCAGAGTACCGAAATCAAGAGCTTTTTACAGGATGCAAGCGACTAGGAAGATGGTGGGTAGCGGTAACCTTATGAAAAAGATGCAGGAGAAGGCCTCAAAAGATTCTAGCATGAAATCGCACCAAGCACCAGAAGAAGGTGAGGCCCAGAAGGTCGACAGCGGTATCATCCGCATCTTCTTCGATCCAGGACATTACACGGTGATGGAAAACGTGGGAGACTTCGAGGTTAGGGTCGCAAGAGAAGGCGGCAACCCTGAACAGGCTGTTCTGGTCGACTACGAGACAGAAGACGGTACTGCCAACGCCGGTAGCGACTACGTCGCCGCCCGGGGTACATTATTGTTGGGACCAGGTTCAGAAACGGCGACCATAAACCTTCAGGTGTTGGACGACGACGTATTTGAGGAAGACGAGCACTTTTACGTTCGCCTGAGCAACTTGCGACTTGCCGCACCCGACGGCACGCCCCTTCCAGGACCACCGGCTGCTAACGGGGGCACCAGGGGTGCAGGTAGTCCCGCATCGCCAACCGATTCCGGTGCGGCGGTGCAGCTCGTATCGCCGGCCCTGGCTACTGTGATGATCCTGGACGATGACCATGGAGGCATATTCTCGTTTCCCGAAAGGGACATAGAGGTGGTGGAATCAGTTGGATCTTTGGAGTTGAAGGTTTCCAGATGGAGCGGAGCTAGAGGAAAGGTAGCACTACCATTTCACACGGAGGACGGGACGGCCAAGGCAGGGAAGGAGTACGAGACCATCGAAGGAGAAATAATATTCGAGAATAACGAGACAGAGTGAGTACTGAATATGTTTTACTTCTTAACAATTTGTGTACGATCTCACGGAAACATCCTTGTCTTATCCTAAGATACATCTTGAAAGGCTTGGTATACATAGCTTTAGTTCCTCACGAAAGGAAGTTTCATTCATCTCTTTGAAGTGCGTTATGATGTTACTTGAGCTTTATTTAATGTCATCTCTATCGTTGGAAACCTCTATTACCTGACGCAAAACCTAAAATTTCGGTATCTTTTGTTTATATTTGGGAAATATTTCGAGTCATATTTATTGATTGGTTAGAAAGAATAGAATTTTAAAATGTGATTGGAAATCAAGTATGATGTATTTTATTTTTTGCTAATTCATTATTAATATAAGTAAATTAAATAAAAATAAAAATTATTTTGGATCGCTCTGAATAAGATAAAATATTTTGATATAAGCCTTGATAATTAGAAATTCAACGGCCTGTAACGTCAATGTCGCGTAGCGAAATGCATTGGATATCTGATACCATAATCGCTATAGAATCAGCGATGAATTAGGGAAAATAATATATATTTGAATGTTTGGAATGTATTTTTATTAAGAGAATATCCATAGCAACTTTTCTCGAGTCATAACATTGATATGGTCGTTGCTTTATGTAAGTAAATTAATTTGTTGCTATTGACTAGTTGATTTGTTTACTACACTATTTGCTCAATGTGTTTCTAATCACCCGTTACGTCATTGATAATTAAGATTAAGAATGGAAACACAATTATTGATGTTTATAAGGCTGCCTTGTTATAACTTAACGATTTTATTTTAACTTCATGTTACATTTATATATTTCCTCTAATGTTAGCTTATAATTATTGATGATTCTTTTTTATATATTTATCCGTTATTTAATTCCCTTCCATATCTCTATGCATTATCGTATTTTTCAATCAGCCATATCTTACGAGATTAATTTATTGAAAGGTAATTTTAAATCGATGAGGTCTTTCTCTTATGCGAAGATTATATGGCTTAGAGTTTTCAAATCCAAATTTTAAATTATAAATCGGTCTGACTGATAATTCGGTGTCATTGTTTTAAGTCCACAAACTGAGGAGGAATAGAATATCTGTCCTTGGATTCCATTTAATTAACTAAAATAGTTTTCCCGAGTCCCGGCATGAGCAACTGATTATCTAATTTTTGTCATATGAAGGATGTTTGGGAATTTTGAGAATTATTTTGTTGCTTTAATGGTAAATATTTGCTATTATATTTCTTGAACGTGTTACTCGATAATACAAGTTCATGATATGATATATATATATATATATATATATATATATATATATATATATATATATATATATATATATATATATATATATATATATATATAAATCGTAGTATAGAAAAGGATTAAATGTAGATATATCTGATGTATCGTGAAATAAATCTCCCTCGTTTACGAGATAACAAATTTGTGTGGAGTGTTTGATAAGAGATAAGTGGAAGCAACCAATCTGAAGGACGTAGATCTATGTGGTCAACGTCTGAGGCATCAGCTGTTAGTCTGGAATCTTATATTTCATAATGATTCACACTTAAATTAAGTTTTTCCCGTCTTGTTTGCGATTTTCCTGTTGATTCAACAATGACTCGGTATAATTATTTTGATTGTGATTAACAACAATAATAATCGATGAGATTATACGAAGCGCTGAAGTATTGTTAAGTATTACCATTAGTATCATTATTAAGTATCATTGTTAAGTATTGTTAAGTTAAGAATGTAAGACTGTTTGTACATCTTTAGAGACAATAATGAAATGTTTTTGAATATCATTTCTTACTATGTCAAATTGTGTCAGTTTCCCTGACCTTAGTGGGTGTAAGCGTCCTTATAATCTTTGACTTATATCATGTGAAATATTTTCCTATATTTCTTTTTCTCTCAAGAATGTTTCCTTCCCTTGACATTTTAAAAGTATTATATCCATGAGGTTAGATTTTTTGAAGCTTAAAATATAAATAAACACAGATAAATCTGTCGATACCCTATTTTTTTATTTTTCCCTTCGTATACATTTTTTGGTGTCGAAGTGTTTTGAAAACCTTGGAGTAGCCGTATCTCTGTCGTATCTTAAAAACTATCCATTCTCGCCTTTGAAAATGCAAAAAATCAATCATTTCTGCTGATATTGGGCTTATTTTGAAGAAATACGGACAGCTAAAACACTCGTACAAGGAGATTTAGGTTGCATGTTAAAGGAATGAGTGGCGAAGAAAATCGATGGCATGAAATTAAGTTCGATGGAAAATCGAGCATTACGTAAGTTTGTTTTTAGTCATGCCAACCTGGGTTACTGAACTCATTTTTTGTATTGTTACGCTAGAAGGAATATAAAAGCAATCGACTACTCACTTGGATTGTCATGAATGTTTTTTTGTTTACTTTGGTAACTATTGTTATAGTCAGTTTCCATGGATGGATTTATTGATTGGTTGGATCACGTTATTCTGAGCGTAATATTGGACAATATAATGTATGATATAATTCCGTGTGACAGTTAAACAATTTATTTCTCGTAAGTCATTAGAGTGATACATTTTAATTTTGTATTGTTGTAATGATCATTCATTCTTGTAATAATGTAACCGGAGTTTAACTATTAAAAATGCTCTGTATACATTGTTATGAGTTAACAAATACGAGATTAAAAAGTTTTTCAATGTTATTTATTAAAAAGAAAACCTAGTTATAAATAATTTTGGCCATAAAATTGTTATTTGTATGCCTGGTTGAGAAAATTCATTTTAATTTTAATGCCTTGAGGAATGGTGTATACAATACTTATTTACTGTTAAGTAACATCGTGATTACGTGATTTAAATACCGTGCCTTCTTCCGCCTTCTTTGTTCATTTTCATTAATCACATTTTTAATTTCTTTTTTTCCATTCACCATCAATAACCATACCAGAGCCCATTAGGGAAATGTATAAGTCAATATTTGTTATTAAACACATCTATCTATATAAACAATTAAATTTATAATCTAATTAAATATATTTTGTCTTTAAGTGACGTCTTTAGAGTGAATATTTATTTGTATTTCCACTTCAATTTTCAATTTTTGATTGAAAGGTAGACCTTTTTTCTTGAGTAATATTGAATGTTACGTTTCGTCTTTCTCTTTTCTCATCCAAGCATAAATGAGAAAATTATTTAAATGTTTAGTGTGCTCAATTCTAGAAAGGAATGCCCTTTTGCATCTACATGTAATAAAGAGTATAATTTAGACGTATTTCTTTGACAATCCTCACCATTAATTATGACAATTTGTGGACAAGTAACTCACGATAATAACGAACTGAATTAAATAACAAGTAATAACTCAACAATTACATCTTAGCCCTAATTCAATTTCTCGTGCAATCATATCAACGATCTATTACACAATCAATCGATTGTTACAAAGGTTCGTAGTCATATGGATCTCTCCTATTAATAACCGATGCATCTCCAACGAGATGCTTAAACGCATTTCGATAAACAATTCCAAGTCTCAACAAACGGAAGCTCTATTTTCGTACCTAAAACTTGCTTCCGCCGTTCCCGATGGAAGAACGAAAGAGATGATTCACTGTCCATGCGTCCGCCACGTGTTCCCAAGAATTTTAAATCTAATTTCGAGGCAAACAAAAGCCCCTAAGACTCGCAGCGGTCAGGAGTCGTTCACGATGTGTCCGAGCGGATAAAACCAGGTCGCGCTCCTATCTATGCCACGATACGGTTCGAGGGATGTAAGAATTACGGAATTAAGATTATCGGTAGCGCTCAGGAAACGTAACAAAGTGCGTGGGGAACGTACGGATTAAGACAATCGATAAGGATTTCATTTTTGGAATGATTACTCTAATGGTTTCCTCTCAGATTGTTAATTGCTTTACATTGTTGCATAGTAGTGGAACAATGACTATGCATTGCAAGGGTTTTTGGTGTCTTAAGCCTATTTTTCTTTAAAATAGCGTTAATTTAATTGTGAACAGTCTTTTTTAGGTAAGAAAGAATGGTTCTAAGTTCAACAACGGTATTCGTAACGTCAATTATTGGAGAAAAGGTTCATTTGTTGCAGACTTCTTTCTCGTTATTATATTCTTATATAAATTACATAAATCTGAACTGTAATCTATATTACACCCCGTATATTTTGTTTCTGATTAAATGCTTTTCGAATTAATGTGTGGATAACTATTGCAGTGTAAAAATTTTAATTTCATATACTTTTTGACCCTCCTAATCGCACTAAATGTTGAATTTGGTTTGTTTAATAATGGTTTCCATTGAATTTGAATATTATATATATTTACCTTAAGTTTTTTTTGTTGAATTCCGTGATAAACTGTTCGTTAATTGAATGGAATACTGGCCGTGAAAGGATAAGAGTTTGTTTCTCATATAACTCCTCCCCGTTTAAGTATTTCCGATAATATTGCAGGTTTTCATTCATATCTTTTAGTAAGAAATTGGGAAATGTAGCCACGCTAAGATAACTCGCCGCGTTGTATTTCTTCGGGCTGATAACCATTTATTTCAGTTGGAGTCGTAGCGAGCGAAATTCGATTACAGTTGACAGTAGGAAGAAGTGAAATTTCAGAGTATTCATTTGTCACTTTTCCTATCACTTTTTATTTCTACGCTTATCGTCAATTCATTTCTTTTGTTTTCGTAATTGAGAATCAGGATTTTAAAACGTACGTTAAAATGTATACTAATTTATCTGAAGTGCTCAGAAAAAGTTTAATAATTCATTTACGATATCACAAGTAATAAAAACTATATAAAGGATAGAAATAAACCTACGTATAAGTTATACGTATGGTGATTTAAGTGTTTTTATTTTTGAATATTTCCGCATCCAGTCTTTTATTATCAAGTTGCATCTCAAGATTACTTAATTAACTCTTTCATATTCTCCTTTAATATCGAACGTTAGTAAATTGAAAAACAACTGCATCGCACAACCCGTGTCTAATTCTTTTAAAAGCTTCTTCTTTTGAAGATAAGCTTTATTAAAGTTTATTAAATATTTTTGTTTTTATTAATGCTATCTTCTTTTCTACTTTCTACCATTATCGTCGTACTATATTGCACTGATAAAATGAAACTAATTTCGTCTAAGAACTGGTACTGAAGAACTGATGAGAACAGTGACAAAAAGTAACAGTATAAAACAAGGTTAAAATAAAAAAATATCCACTTTATTATCAGTTTCATCTCATATTTTACGTAATTACTCTTTTAACTGAAATCATAGTAGGTGGTGATACAACTAATAACTTCTCGAGTGAAAAGAGAAAAAAGTTATTAGTCACTAAAGGTTGTTACAGTATTTTCTTAGGTTTTTTCAACGCAAATTGCAATAATTCAAAATAAATTTAATAATCATCTAATAATAATCATTTAATAATTGGATCGTAACACTTGAAGGTCGAGGATAGTAATAATTGCCAGAGGCCAAATTGTAGTTTTTGTGTATTCCTAACGCGTTCTAGACTCAACGGAAAAGTTTATTTTAACCGCGATATACATGTATAGATTGAATGCATATCAAGTTTTTTATATATATAGTTATATAGCAGCATAACAAATTTTATGCTGCTAATTCCTAACTTCCTATATGCTCGAAAACTTAATTGTTCAAGGATATCTATAAATACAAAAGTAAACGCGTTTTAAAAATATTAAACTAAATAAATGTGAGATTTTTTGATAGTGAAAGATTATTTTATTCGTAATTTTATCATTAGCATAGTCAAGAAAGATTTGAATGAAGAAATAACCACAAAATAACTTTTTCAAAAGAAGCCCTCGTAGAACGTACCGTGTCCTTTTAAGTAATTTGTTCCTTTTCAAAGTTCCGACGTTTTCCGACCCACATCGATAATCGAAGTCCATCGATAAAACGAGATACCGAATCAGCATCTCAGAGGTGGTCGTCATCAAAGCCCTCCCGGAAATACCAATAACGGAATTTTTCTTTCACTTTATTAGCTCATTTTCCGCTTATTGTGGATCGCTCCTGGACCATAAAACGTTCAGCCCCCTGTCATCGATTTGACCTTCAGATGACCTCTAACCGTCGTGTCCACACGGATTTGCCTGTTATTTCCGACTTACATCTCTCACACCCCTCCCCCTTCTCTCTCGCCATCTTCGGGGTGCGACTGTGCTAATTCCTTCCGCAAAAATGAAGTTTTCTCGGCGAAAGGAGATTAAGAAACGTGATGACTCGAGAAGTTTTTTATCTCTCGCGAAAGAAACGAACGGAAAGTCGATTTCTAAATCGGTTTCTTTCTTCGCGTTCGTTTTTAACGAATTTAGGTAGGGAGTGTTTAGGAACGGAGCTACTGGTATGGCGTTTGAAAGAGTGGTTGGGGATGGATTGTTCTTATAGTTTTGTCTGTTTTAAAGTTTATATATCCGCTGAAAGTACGGAGCTATTCAGTCATTATAACTCAGAATATTTTGTCTCACATAAAGTTGATAAGCTAAATTCGTCGTGTTCCTCTCCTTTATAATAGCATCCTATGAAAAATTGCTACGTTGTTTATAGTTATTTATATTATGAATTATATTGTTATATAATAACATGTATACAAAGCTGTTACATCATTTTCTACGATATTATATTAATGTTGATATCATTTTTTGTTAGTGTTTTATATCACTGAAGGTTCATTTTGCAAAGATAAAATTATGATTTATTTAAAATATAAGTTAATATTAATGCATTTAAACGAAACGTAACTCTTGCCAATAATTTAAACGTAATATAATCTCACGTATCTCTTTTTAAGATAATTTTTATTTTACCTATACATAGCTAATAAATATCGTGAAATACGTTAATTGTAACATACCCGCTCGGAAACACGGGGACCTGGGTTCGAATCCATGTCAAGTCGCTCTTTGTCGCTTTATTTCACTTTGTAAACAGTCACTAAATTTCTCGTGCTATGTTACGACCTATCCTTCACTTATAATGCAATAACTTAAGTTGACTATAAATCCATTACCAAATATATCCACAATAACCGGTTACTTACGTTAAATTAAGTTAGCGTATCAATTTTATTTCAACGAAAGAGTGTTTCTTAACAACGAACTTTAAGATTCTGCGCTAAACAATCTCCAACAATGAAGACCGTAGCACAAAATCCGCGTAAGGAGGAGTTGATTAAGTTGTTAAAGAAACGTTGAGAAGAAGCGACTTGAGCTACGTAGTGGAGACTTTTTCAATTAACTCCTAATCTCCTTTGATCTTTATAATCCACGGTGGACGAAACAGATTAAGAACTCCTCCCCTCACAAAGTTTAAACATCTTCAAGTTTAGATTCCGTACGCGAAATCCTCATATTATTCGCAATCTTTTTGCCGTTCGTCTTCAGATTGCGAATTTCAATCTACTCTTTTATTCGATTCGGCAGCTCATCCTCTTTTATTTCCAGTCAAATCCTCGTTTACGTCTCAAGGAACGACGTTTACGGCTCGCGTGTTTATGAGACGAGACGTAATTTTACTTCGCAGACGCACTCCGGAAAAGTTCTCCGCCTAGCGATCCAATTTATCGCCGACGGAGAAAAGCCTTTCATATTTCGGAAATATTGCGTCCACTTATGAGAATTCGCCGTAAAACCACCACCGCGCGTTTTTTTCTTAATTCTTCCGAGATAAAAGCAGGAATTTTTGGATTAGCGTGAAGCAGGAGTTGCTTTCCGAAGTGCACCTTGGTTTCGATTTTAATAAAGCGCATCAACGCCCGGATATTGAACTCTGCCATATACGCGCTCTATTTTTTACGATCCCGCAGAATTTTGATTCGTTAAATATCGGCCGTGAAAATTAATTCAGTGACCCGTTTCCATAACAGTTTGACTGGTTTGTTGATTGGAATTCCTAAGTGCTATTTTTGCTATCTATTAAGATGTGTGTACGAAGTGAATAGTGGAGTTACTATGACAATCTAATACTTAATTACCTTATTGTTTGAGTTGATATTGTTTTGTTCTTTTAGATCTACTGTTATAGTTATTAAGACTCGTTTTAACTATTAATTACGTAACATCTACTTTCAACTCGTAATGAAGAAACATTTTGTGGTATCTAACTGATTTTATTAGTTTTCATTACTTTCCACGACTACAATGTACTTATTAATGTTAATATGTAATTGTACGCATATAAAGTAGTTTTAAAGCTCCAAGCTTCTACTTATACATTTATTGTCTTTCTCATCAATTCAACCAAATTTTTTTACGTAATATAAGGAAATCATTGATTCACTTTGTAATTTATGGGTATGAAGTCATTTAACGCTGTTGAATATCGCTTTAATAAGTTAAGATATATTGAGCTATATAGAAGTGTAATTAAATCTTTAATACGTAAATTAACCCATTTAGACATCTGAAAAAGAATTTTTTCAATTTAACTGCTTTTCTTTCGATGTTCAAAATCCGTGGGATTGTAATAAGAGGTTAAACAGAAGTTTAGAAGGATTACTTTCACCTATCTATTCATGTTTCCCGTCTTTCATTTTTCTTTTGTTTAAACTTGCAACTGAATACGATTGATCTTACCCTGGGTTTTGATCAGAGATTAGCGTTAGAAATAGTCAAAAACGCTCCCGTTTCAAAAATATAAAAGTGGATCGGATTGCTGGCTAAGATTCTTTTTCAAACGGAGGATTTATTCGAAAATATAGATTTCCTATATGTTTACTCAAATGGAAGGAGCTGATAAGACACTCTAAATCGTCTACTGATAGCTAAAGAATGAGCGCCTCTGTACTTGGTAGATCTCTACGTCATTTGAATGTAATCGTCGCTTCAAAGAAAAACACGCAATTCTCCTATCCATCGAATTCTAAATTCTATGCTAACCTATACTTAGAAAAAAAGGTTGCCTACGATGTTCGAATGCGCAAACGTGTGGCTTAGTAGTAGCTATCGGATGAAGAAATATTTCAAACGTCATCTGCTGCCACGTTGGTTTGTTCCTTCTTGTTGTACATTTCGTTCAGGATTCACGTAATTTTTACGGTGCAGTTTTTAACTTCTCGAATGTTACAGTGCAGTTGTAATTTCGGTTATTTTTATCTTATATTTTTTGTAATGATTGTTACGTTAGAAGGGAACGACTCTTATTGTAGAAGATCAGCTAAATTTAGGTAGATAAAAAGCTTATTTGATGAAGACTAACTTCATAGAACAGGGCCTTAAATGAAAAAGAAATTTCAAACATTAGGGTTCATGATATGTGTATAGACGAAATTAGCCGTGTTGATTTGTTACAAATATATTCTATGGAATTGATAGATGGTATATTACTGAAATTTCGGTCTCATTTAGCAAATACTTAATTTGGGAAAGGTATTTGTTTATAATAAAATTTAGCAATTGTTATTTACGTAAAAGTAAATTAAAATTTTACGAATTTTCTCTACACAAATGAAATATATACACGATATACTTCTCTTTGGATTTATATTCCAGAAATTTTAAGTGATGAAGAAACGTTATTTTAATGTATGGAATATGATTCTATAATATTTGAAACCGTGTTACTTAATAGCCGTGACTGTGGTATGTAGTAAAGAATTGTCGACAATGTAAATGTAACGACAATAGGTGATTAAAGTTAGTATTTATGAATTATTTATGCATATTTTCTTCAAAATTCTTTCTTCGCTGTTATTGTATTAGTTAACACCCCACCATGAGTTCTTATAATTATAATTTATTTTTTATATATTTTTAAATTATTTTTTGTTTATTCGAATAGCTCAGCAATAGGTAGTTAGCACTCTCTTTCATCATTATAATCTCTGCCTCAATTGCAAATGACCCTCGTAGTTCGGAAATACGTTTCGTGAGCCTGTAAACCGATGCTATTCATAGCGTTTCTATAGTAACTACCATCCTTTCAAACTACTAATCTCCCTCAAATTTACTCGTTCTTATTTTTAGACGTCGAAAAAGTTTTCCGACCGCCATAAAGATTCTTGTGTTAATAGCCTGTCACGTGACATCTGAATCGGGGCTCAAAAGATTTTACTCGTAATTGCCCGATTTACGGCGTCTTTAGCAGAGTTATATTTACTCTAATTGCAATCGATGGAACACGGAGTTCATTGGAACCCAACTAAGTAATCCGGATTCGATTTTTTGCGTAACCCTAATGGGTTAGGAGTTGAACTTCACTGCGAGGTCCTATGCTATATATTTCAGTGGTCTATGAAGGTTTATGCTGTATAATTACCTATTTCATATACCATAATCATCGTCTTTAATACCTAAAATATCGTAGTATGCTTGGACTAGAGCGATACTTTACTACTTACAGTTCTTATATTATAAAATATATTTTTGTTTCGTACTTCACGAACGTCTTTTCATAGAAACGCATATTTCTGCCTATTTACTTAATAACCAAAATAGTAAAGAATGATTTAATATTCTTTGCCCCATACACTCAAGAGCGCGAAAAATCGACCTACCAAAGTTTCGTTTAATGCAGACTCAGCGAAATATTACAATATTTGATAATTTTTCTACTCGAGCATTGATTCATAAAAGTATCAATGAAATTTGGTATTTTTTTCCAAAGTTCATAATTTATTTTAAAGCTACAATGTAATATCATTCTCCTCTTAAAAATTATACGATTTTAAAAAATTTTTATTACTTTTTCAATTCTTTTATAACTACATTAGTAGAATGTAATGGGGGAATTCATACACTAATTTCCTTCCATTATAAAATGAATTATTTTAAACATATATTTGCTCGACGTTTTTAAAACGTCTTTCTGGTCTACAGGTGTGGTCAAATTGCCCTTTTTTACCAATAATTCTTTCCCCCTTTTAAGACATACCAAGTATAAAGTGCACTTAATAAAAGTATAAGTGTTTTTTTTTTCGCTGGTCATGCCTTTCTCTTATAATTTATGAGAATAATTCTCCTTCCCGTTATTTCTTTTGAAGTATAAATGGATCTATAAAAAATTTTCAATAAAATTATCTGGTAATTTTTATCCAGAAAAGAACTTGAATATTTTCTCTAATAAATTTTGTTTTCAAATATAAAATGGTCAACTTCGTTTCAAGTGATGGTTGTATACATAGATTAATTTTTGATCATGGAAGTGAAAGAAATGGTCTTCATTTATTCGCCATTATTTTCGGTATATTCAATGGGCAGTTGCTTTTTCACCTGATTTAATTGAGAAGGACAGTATTATGCTTCTTTTTATCGTAAGAAGTATTTACCAGATGTAGCGATTAAATATTACGTAGTAAAGAGAATGTAGTACAATAAGCCGATATAGCCAAAAAATTTACGTAAACAGCGGTTATTGTTTCGATTCTTCGAGTGCTTTCGTATTATGTCATGTTATTTGAGTATGTTTTATAATAATAGAAACTAAGTTAACTATTAAATAAATAGTAATTTTATCTACTGGAATTATCGTAAAAACTTCCTCAGGATGTTTTCAATTTCCTTACGTAACTTATTCCTCCGATAATTCATTCATGGCTGATGGGTCCAATTTATTCGGGAAGCCTTTCTCATGAATTCCTTTTGTTTTTTCCGTTGCTTAAGGTCTCTTATTTCCGCCTATCTACCGATTGCCTACCACTTCAGGAATGCCTACCGCATCCATTTCGCAACTTCTGCATTAAGGTCATCCTGGAGCCTTTGAAAAACGAAACCCCTCGAATTACCATCTATTTCTCCTTCGAGAATTACTCAAATCCTTTGAAAAATACGATTGCCTTTCCTCTGACATTTCCCGCTTTGGATTTTTGCGGCCTTCACTCCGGGTTTCATCGCTATAATTAACCGAGGTTTGCGGTTTTCCGGTTTTCTGTATCTAACGCTCGTTTTGAATACGAAAAGGATTTGATTTCGCGTTCTTCTGTCTAATAAATCATCGCTGAAGATAGTAAATTACTGTTTGCTGATTGGGGTCAGATAATATCGTGGTTCGTGTTAAGCAGTAGTATTTATATCTATTACCATCAAGAGATTTTTTTAATCCGAAACATAATGTCAGCCTCAAAAGGAATAATTCAAATATCTCTCTTCTCGAATATAAACGTCATTTAGTCAATCCATGATTACTTGGATACCTCTTACTTTTAGCCATCCTCCAGTTTTCTTCTCGGCCTCTGGACATATTTTTCGTTATTCAGTTCAGAACGATAGACATCCACCGGCTGTCATTTCTTTCTCATTACCGGAAATGTCCATCCATAACGTCTATCATTGTCTTTTGTATCTATCGGACTGTGTATTTCCGTATTTTATTTATTCAATCGGTTAAAAATACCCGATTTTCAATCTGAAGAAAATTCCACGAATCACACACCAGCGCCACCATCCGTGAGCGGTACAAATTAAAGAGGGATTGTTGAGCAACAATACGACAACGACATACCAATTACTCGAATGATAATTCGATAACGTGCTCAGATTACGGCGGTATTTCTTCAGCAGGAAACGTATTGATTTCGAAAGCTAATCCATTCGATGCGCTCCAGTTAACCGTTTCGTCTCTTTGTCGTGACAATGTCAAAGTATCAACGGAAGGCCGAACCTTACTTTCCCATTTTCTTCGTCGCTCAGGCATTCGGGTTTAAATGCTCGCCTCTGAGCTACGATTCTGATCTAAATGGCAACGATTGGGTGGGAATTCGAATTGGAATGTTTGTGACGGATTTTTTTTAGATACGAAACTTAACGGAATAAAATTAATGGAAACGTATTACTTGTTTACGAGCTAATATTTTGTTTATGATCGTAATTATTTTAGTTCTATTATACCCTTTTAATTTTATATCTTAAGTTATGTTTGAATATTTTACCGGAAAATATTATTAAAGTAGACGTATATTAAAATTTGTGTATTGAAAGAATTTTGTTCCAATATTATTAAAATATAATATAATATAAATAATATAATAATAATCTTCTGTCATTTATTCAATAAATGTTGGAAAATGAACAGAATTGTTTTAATTAAATCAATATTTTGATTAAGAAATAAGTTTTCTAGTGTTTTTCCAAAGTATTTCCTATACTATTCTCAATAAAGGAATTATATAATTATTTATATAGTTATTATATTATTCTTTTATCGTAAAATATTAAATTCGACTGATATAATAAATATATGAACGTTTATTAAATGCTATTATATTTCTAATGAATATTAAATACGTAAACAATATGTAATCATTAAATATAATTAATTTTATTTTAAAGAACCTCGAACATTTAAACTTATTGTAGAGACGTAAATGCCGTATTTACATTAAATACAGCGACTTAAGTAAATGACAATAAAGACGACAGATTCCTCATGCAAATTTTCCTATATTTACTCCCGCAAGTCCACAAGTTTTATCCTTTCACGGATTACGCAGTAGTTTAGACTGAGGATTTGACGGTGGTGCCATAAGATTTACATGTCCCAGAGAACAGATTATACCTTTTCCTTCCCTCTTAATTAAGGGATGACTCTGGGATTGAAAAGGAATTGCTAGGTTCCCTTCAATTCCCTACCGACCTTAGCAGACTACCGCCTCATGCAATACGCCTTAACGATCCCTCCTGCTTTTCTTATTTCTACACTCTCTAAAGCTCATCGTATTTTCCTCACGTTCTTATTTATCCATCCAACAGATTACTTCGTATTTCTTGGCAGTTTAAAGTACCTAATCTTCTCAAGATACGAGTTTCTTTAATAGATATATAAAAGAGTAATAAATAATCTTTGTTTTATTATAATAATGTATAAATAATCTTTGTTTTATTATAGTAATGCATAAATAATCCTTGTTTTATTATAATAATGTATAAATAATCTTTGTTTTACTATAATATAAATGATAAGTATAATAATATAAGTTATATTATCAATCATTAAATATGGCTGATGAATCTGTTACTTATATTTTGTTTCAGAAGATAGGTATTGCAAAAATTTAATAATATTTATTGAAGCTATGGGATTAGAATTATCATTTTGTCATATAATAAAGCAGGTTGAATTAATGGTTCAGTTTCAAATGAGTAATCCATGGCAACTGGATGATGGAACAATCCATGGCTGGCAACTTATGTGACAGGTTTCCCGGAACATCTGTTCTTCCTTATTACTTCTATTATATTTCGTGTAAAGAAATCTTGCAGTGCTTCCTTTTATACATATTGTCATTAAAGACCAGTATGTTATCGGATGCTTTACGTGTGTGTTATTTAGAACACGCAAGATAGTTCCCAATAAAAATTAGTTCTGATAAGGATAACAAAAGATGTGGATTGTCCTTCATCGACTTACAACCGATGACTATCTCATTTCAGTTATGATATTCTGATATGCATCTTTTCCCAAACATTGTTGACTCGGCATTTATATATCTCGAGAATCAACAATCGTTTTCGTGTATTATGATTATAATAGTCTATATTATGGGCGAGATTGAGACATTATTGTTATGAATCAATTGTTGATTGAAAGCGAGGTAATAAGGAACTGTACGAGAGAATTTTTAGGCAAATATTTCATTGTTTGTACCGAAATCTAACTGCTATTTATTTTCATTACGTATACATTGAAGTTTGAAAATTATTTCGGGAGTAGTTAGTTTATCTTGCTTGTCATCGGGTGAATTACGTTAAGAAAAATACGTTGAAATAGTGAGGTGATGAAAGGCGGTTTGTTTTGACGAATGGATACTTAATTGAATAATGCATTAGGAGTGAAGTGATTTTGTGGATATTCATTTAAGAATCTCAATGTAAAACTTTTGACGAAGTACCTTCTTCTGTACTTTTCCTAATTATCAAATGAGGAGAAAGGATACATAAAGAAACTAACAAGAGAACTTGGCGGAACGATTAAAAAGAAGAATTTATCGCAATGCGGGGGCTCTCTCTTAATTATATTTCAATTATTAAAATTGCAGTAATGCTCAAATGGGTAAAAAGAAACTTCGTACTGGAGTAGAAGAAACTCGATTTTTCTCATTCTTTAAATTAAGCAGCTCCTGAAATTCAGAGCATTGAACCAATCATATTGTGCATCATCTTCGTTCTGTATATTGTAGGAAATTGTATTATGAAGTGTACAGTATAGCATCGTGATGTTCAGTGATTCATACCATATATGTCATTTGGAACTTATTAACGGTTTTTCAAAATCCCGTGATAGTAAAATTGACAGATTCAAATTCATATGACAGATTCCAGATGACTAACAAAGCTTTTCAAAACCACATCCCAACGTGCTATTTAATTACGGAGTCATTGACATCGTCCATCCTTTGAAATTCAATTACTCACGTGATGAATGCATCACTTGCGTTCATATTACATGAAATCATTGTTTGTACGTGTTACATTTGTGCCTATAGAGTCCACATAAGCGATCTATGCGTCGATATGTAGACTCATCTATTTAGTTCGAATGGTTAGCAGACATGCTCCAAAAAACCAAGTTTATTTTTATACGATTCTGCTTTTCGTCCGTGGGAAGTTATTTTCTTTTGCTTCCAAACTCTTTTATTTGGGTTCACTAGAAATCGACTGTCATGTAAATTTAATTTTTTTCTCGTTCTGTAGTCTATTTTCTACCGTGGTTGTCTGATTTGGAGTAGCCAACTCAATCCAGGCCGTGTAAGGGAATTATTTTAGTCGGTTTTATACTTTTGTATTTTATTTCCTACCAGTTAGACTAATAATCTTTTTAGTTAATACTTATATAAATGTAATTCAAGTCTGAAATGAGGTGAAGTATGGCGAAGAATTGTAAATGCGTAAATTTATCGTATTTAAAAATTCAACGTTACTTAGTTAATTCAATCATGTTCTAAGTAATTAAATTTTACTTCTAAGTACATGGAGGTTATCGAGCTTAGAGGTTAAATGTACAACAGATAAAACATCTGTAATTTTTCCTTATTATATAACAGTTTTTCTTTTAAAATAACCACTGTGTTTGCGAACTATTTCTTGAACAGTTGTTTGGACTCTTAAAGCTCATTCTAAATACCACTCCTTCATAAAATATAGCCGCAGAATCACTTTCCGTAAAACGCCGATTTCCCATCCAACCACTCACCGAATTAAGTACCAAATTAGCGACCGCCTTGCGGTAAAATATTCGCGCGGCGGCATTTAACGAAACCAAGGTTACGGGGTCGTTAAGGCCGCCGCCACGATATAGACCCAAATCACCTTTCCTTTTAACCTACTGGAAACTTCCTCTTCCAAAAGAAATCGCTCTTGATAAACCTTACATAAGTATGTCCACTTCAGAATTTAGTTCTTCCGCTCCGTTTCCTTTCCCCAGCTCTTCCTTTGCGTATACTTTTCCGATCGTTTTTCACTGTTTCCTATGTATAGATCCTCAAAACTCATAAGTCGTCGTATCCCCTCATCGCTCTTCAATTGTCTTCCTATCTGAATCATATTCAATGGACCAAAGCCTTATCTATAGCACCCGAAGTTAGATTCGCTTCCTGCGGGAAAGTTTTCGTAGATCTGCCCACAAAGTCGCATTCGTACCACTTTCACTCGGCATTTTAATAGGAGAAAGGCGGTGTGGATAGAAATTGTTTTTACATTTTACGATGGCCATGATGTATGGTCCATTTTTTGGGGGTCTTTCGAAACGGTTTGGATAGATGTCCAACGATTTCTGTGTTGCTATGGGTATAAACCGTTGCTAGGGCGTAAATAAACGATGGTCGAAGTATTAATTATGTAACCATGGGCTAATTAAATTATTTATTAATAGTAAAAATGCTTTACGTAATGCTTTGAATAGTATAATAAAGACTAGAACGTTTATTAAATGTTACTATATTTATAATAATAATTAAATACGTAAACAATATATAATCAATATAATATCATTAGAATTTATTTTATGGAACCTAAATTATTAAAACTTAGAATGGTTAATAATTAATTGCCAGCACAGTACATAATTTAGAGGAATTATTCTTGTATCAAACTGAGTATAGTTATATTTTCCTTGAGTGATTCTTCTCTACTTTGCATCTTCAGATAGAATGCTTCATTTACCATGACGAAAAATGTGTACTAATGTACCCGAAAAGTAATAATTTTTCCAAGTAAAGGCATTTTCACGATACATGGAATTTAATTGCAAAGAAATATTACAACGTACAATAATGCAATGTATGCCCGAGTTTCATCTTGACCACTTCCACATGATGAATATTTTTAAATTTCGAAAGTAGTTGTCTAGAAATTCATGTTTGTGAGATCTACTTGTATGTTAAATAAATAAAAATACGAATAAAACAAAAAAAAATTCCGAAACAAATTTTTAAAAATTCGTAAAATTTATTCTATTTAGTTGTGAATCGTATTTTTTAAAGCTTTTTCTAATATATTTTCATCAATGATTTTCGTATGTTTCTTAAAAAAATACACGAAATTTGTAGGAGAAACTACATCATATGCGATGTTGAATCTTATGAGTGTATTCGAATGTCTTTCTCTGTGGTATTGAAGTGTCCACCGACGGCTCCAAAGATCTCGGAGACGGGAATCGGCGTCGCCGTTATGGCAATCCGACGCTGTCGGGCTTTTTTTTTAAAGTTTACGACCGCGCACACCCACTTGATTTTGAGAGTTTTGAGAACTTTCACTTTCCTTTTTGGAATGTTGTATTCCTCGAGACGTCATTGTAATTGCCTTTCTATTCCCAGGGTCGCTGTCCCTTTCTATTAGTATTCTTAATCTTTATTTAAATTTCGAAATATTTTTGATTGGGCCAAGAGGAATATTTCGCTACCCGGAAGTTGTATCGTTATATCTCGTGTTGGAATGGGGATGTTGCGGTATTTTGGGATGATTAACTCGTAATTAAATTCATACATTAGTTCAAAAGATACCTTATGGTAGTACTAGAACGTCATCCCTGAATAGTTGCCCGAATTGTCATTGTTTTACTAGGATTACGGCTTCACAGTTTCATTACATTCTTTCCTTTAAATAATACCCATGTTTTCTTTTACATTTATCTACCATTGTTGGTCTCTGCTGTATGTTTATGAACCACATAAAGATATCCGATTATGGATGTTGTATCATGTACTAATTGAAGCTATTTACAAGTCGTTTACGTCTCCTTATCATTCAATATTAATCAGTTTTCGTATTTATTTGGATGAGGATAATCTTTTCGTAATCGTGTATCTTTACGTAAGACATCTCCATGGTAACTCCTACTATATACAGTTATCTCTCATGCCCTTTTTACGTATGTATATAAGCATTAGAATAAGTACGATACGTTTAGTTAATTTAATAGTAATAATAACTCAATCCCCTATTTATTTGTGATTTTTTTCAATGCCTATCCCCACTATCCATCGTTCCGTATTCCATTACGAAAGTTTAATATTTTCGAAACAAGTTTGCCCAATACTTTCTTCGCATATATATAAATTAACCTTCACGTGGTTTTTTTAGAATCTGTGACGTATAATGCGCTTCAACTTTTTCCCCCAGAATCACTTTCCTCCGACACATATCCAAATGGACCAACAGATTCTATCGGTTGATTTACGGTACACGTCTCGCTTCAATATTCCCCGTAAACATATTTCTCTTTCGTTGAAAGTGGATGACAACTGGATAAACACTGTGTTTTGAAACGACCGTGATTCGTTCAACACTCCCTTCGTTCCCTCGTTGTCGGTGTTGCTAAGCGATGGAAACTAATTCGCGATAACAGACGGATGATTCATGTATCATTTATTGATCGATCGATGTGTAAATGTTCCGATGGATTCCTTGATAAAACTCAAATACGAAATTTCAAGGAACGATTGTGATGAATCGAAAATAAACTGCTTTCGTTTTTTCAGAATACACCATTTTTTCCCGTAGCCAGATTAAACAGGAGTGAAATATTTCGGTATTACTGGGACTCGAACCCAGAACTTCCTCATTTTCCGGGTAGTTATGCATACCACTGTACCACTATGACGAATCAGTTCCATTCTTTTAAGATAATTATGCAGTATAGTGTAACTCATACTCACATAATAGTGAAGTGGATCTGAGTTAAGGTTCCAGTATGATCATAAGTTTTTCTCATCAAGATGGTATTCCATTATTAGTAGTACTCGTAGGAAGTTAATGTGACCATTCCTCAATCCTATTTCTTTGTTTAATTACGACCCAATTATCAACTGTTAAAGATGAGCAAGTTTCATTGGCCATATAATATATCTCTAATGTTTCTCATCAATTGAAAAGAGAGTTACTTGAGAGAGTTCTTTTTTCTGAAAATTACGAATTTCATATTGAATGTAATTCATTATGTAGTTCATGTAGTTTGCAAATCAATCAATCTACCCGAATAATGAAAATTTATTTATTTTATATTGCAAAATAGGTTGTATCAAGATAACATCTTTTCGTATTCGTTGGAATTTAGTCAATTTAGTTTCGTATACCATCAATTTAGGAATAATCAAGGAATATAACTCCAAATGGAATACTATGATTTATCCTATATCATTACATTTAATCATCGATATATGTGTGAAATTTAAGCATTTCACTATAGCTTAAAGTATCGAATAACTAGTACCAGATTTTTAACTTGGAATTAGTAGCTATAACTAAGTGTTTTTACGATCGATATAAGTTCCATTGTTGGATTACAGCTCTTTACTCCGATACAATCGGAATATCCGAGCATCTTCTCGATTGAAATTGCATTAGGAAATCGCATAAATAATGCCGGATTTCGCGCCTTAACTATGAAAGATCTTTAATTTATTCAAGGCCGGAATTTATTCATTCCTTTCTACTTTCCCTTCGAATCGTTTTTTAAAAAATCTCTTTCCTCCATCCTAAATTAAGCGTGATGGGAAGATAGCTTTTTCGTCTGGAAGGGAAAATGGCCACGACCCATGTGATCATCAACCCTTAAAACGGACCTCTCTTTTAATTCTCGATTAAAACGAAGGCTATTTTATTTTATAGCAGTTCGCCCTCGTAATGGAGTTGGGATTATGAAGTGCCCGACACCTTTTATAGGTTTTCCTCGGCAAGGAATTGGAGTGATAGTTCGTCACTCAGTTGGAAAGATTAGTCTCTCTCTGAGTTTGACATAGCAGTAATAAATTGTTAACCTTTCTTCTCTATTGACCTATGTACAGAATACTCTGCTTTGAGTTCACTTTAACTTAGGGTCAAGTTGAATTTAATCTGGCAGCTCCAGATGAGCGATAAACTAATATCTAAGGAGTTCCCTTAATGTGAAATATTGTTGTTTATTATCACAAGAATTTGTATGAAAATGTACTATTCATTTCAATATTTCCCTTTATTTAGTCTTTAATTTCAATTTTTCTTGTAATTTAAGACTACTTCGGTTATTTTATTACTTTCTTGTTATGAATGGAATTATTTCTTTTTATGTTTATGTTCGTGTTTCCTAGCAACTGTAGTCAATAAATGCAGCAACATATTGATTAATGCAGTGATAGAATCGACTAATAATGCTTAATTACTATAAAGATAATGAAATGTTATTTATTAACTTAGAGATATTTTAATATATTCAACATGAAAGATCAGCGACATTTTTCGTTCGATAAAGATAAATATCGACTTAGTTTCGTAATTGTGGAAATAAATTCATGAAAGTCTTGCATGCATTTATTTTTCTCGATATTTTTCGAATAATAAAAATCTTTGCTCTAAATTTCTAGAGTTATTCTAGGAGAAATATTGAAAAATATTACTCTTCTCTTTGAATAACTAATAAGGATTCATTCATATGAACCTTTCTTTCGCAGCTATGCAAGGAAATCCAATTCGTGCAGTTCGTTTCTATTCAAATGTTGTACTATTCTATATCTTTGGCGCAAAGTTTCCCAGCATTCTTCCATAGAATCCGTACCACGCTATCCATCATGCAGCGAAAAATTCCCTTATTTTGAACCAGATAGAGGCATTCTATCATGCGCGAAGACGAAAAAAATATTTTCCCCTTGTCACTGTGGACAGAGATCCATTTTTCACTGAAAACATGTACGAAACAAAGAGACGTCTATGAAAGGAAGGGACGTCTACGAAGAGTTCTGCAGTCCATGGAAGTATCGTTATTTTTTTTAATTAAATCATCGCCCACTATTAATGAAGGGTTTGATTAAGTATGAAGTTAATATTAGCGGATTTAAGTTGATAATGGACTTTTAAAATTATATCTACCATCTTGGATACGTCCTCTCATTCGATAATTCTTCCTATTTGTTTTAGTGAAAGTTTTAATCATCTTATTGTCTATGATGAAATGAATTTTATTCTCCAAATATATCAATTTGAAAGCATAAATATGTATAATTTTAACTCGTTTTTACTGAATTTATGTACCGTTTCGTATAAATTTGTAATCATTTATTCTCCGTGATGGAATGAATTTTATTTTCCAAATATATGAATGTTAAAGTTTATAATTAATTATTTAAACTCGTTTTTATTGAATACACGTATCGCTTCGTATGAATGTCGAGAACTTAAACTCTTTTATTGAACGTATATGTATCGCATCGTTCTAAAGGGATCATCTTGTTAAGTCAATATTTCCTGTATAAAATATACAATATTTTTATTCTACCGTCAGTATTTACAATCACCAATGTCGAATGACTCATTATCCTTAATTACCCGCTCTTTAATTAGTAAATAGACTTGAGGAGAACGTTTTTTTCACTTGGATTGGCTCCGTTGGCATCTAACTTACACAACACGATTGCCAAAACAGTAATTCCGGGAACGGTAACTATAGGCCTAACAAATAGGCGGAAGCTTTATGCACCGAGACTTATGGATGAGCATCTCAAGGTGTACAATCGTCCTTACGTCTTCGGAATCGTAAAATATATATACGCGTCGTCGTGTATGCGTCCCTCGCTTTGATTTACCAACGGTGACGACATGCAAGGCGAATCTCGGAAGCGGGTTCTATGAGAGCATTTCTCACGGAGATACCCCTCGTGTAGCGTAATGCATATTATTCCCAAGGACGTAGCAGGTCCCTATAGGACAATATGGAGGCGTCCCTACGCGCTCATTGCCATCTTTTTCCCTCTCCCAGTTCTGGCATGAGGCCTCGGCTGGTGGTGGGAACAGTAACAGGTGTAGCGGAAGCCGCTGCCCGCTCCAAATGGCCGTACGGTTCCCATTATTCGTAATCCAAGCAACCGGTCAAGAAGGGTTTGTTAATAGGCGTCCCACCATAAGGTCTTTTCATCATAATCATGGGCCAAATTGCCTTCTGGATTACCCCCGAGTTCCGTCGCCGTCAGTTTGATACGTGAATAGTTGGGTTTTCGCGGAGAAGTTTGCGTTATTCGTGAATTATGAGTAAAAATCGTTGATCGATTGTTGTAGTTAAAATTCCCAACTTTTAAAGAAGAAGTAGGGGTCCTGGGTTCGAGTACTAGTCATATTTTTACCCTCTGTGTAATGTAAATAATCCTTACGTATTTCGTTATCAGTTTTATGTTTATTATATTATAAACTATTGTAGATGAATGTGTTCATTAATGATAAAAGGAGATGAGTAAAAGGTAAGGAGCTGAAGAACAGTTTTTCCTTAGGTATTTCGTGTTTTTTAAGATTCTTTTGCCTTTCTCTGTGTCGTGAAGGATAAAGAAAAAAATTGGAATTGTGTCATTGGGTTAAAAGATATTCAAGGAAATGAGATTATGAAGATGTGTTGCCATTCCTAAGACATCCTCCTTGTTCTTTCGGACTGAAGTATACGAGTATATTCGCGTGGGTTTGCCCACTGTTAAGAGTTAACAGTTCACTCTATATGTAGAGGATACCGTCTCGTACATACGTGAGAATATTAAGACTGTACTTGGTATTTAGGGGACCCGGGTTCGAGTTCCGAATACTGACCGAGTTTGACTTTTATTTAATGCATTCCTTGGGTTTATTCCAAGATGTATGACTCTTGAAAAAAAAGAAGTACTTAACGTTTTACGAGACTGCTTACGAATAAAGAAAATAGAGTACAATTTCCCTCCTAAATAACTCTGCTTAGTCTTTCAGTATACTTAATTAAGCTGATGAAGTACTTTGAGTTAAACGTACTAAGATTTTGTAGCATTCTAGAGTGTTAATTTGAAACATCACGGGGACTGCATACGTTCATTATCACTGCTCTTACGAAACAATCATTCTCGTGAGTTTTTGGCACTCGATTTCCTATTAAAAATCATAGTATCCTTGAGCACAGCTTTGGTTCTATCTTTGGAAACGTCCCTCGGGCCCGTTGCTAGCCTAGAAAATTATTTTATCTCGAGAATAACTCGTCGAACTTCTTCGGGTAATCCCTTTTTCCATCATCACAATGCAGTTTTCTCTTTATCGGCCAGAATTGGATCTTCGTATTCTGAAGAGTGAACCGGTTGTTGGAAGTCATTTAGGATTCCTTGAAGTCACTGTGAGGCGAAAAACTCCTTGGCATCTGGAGAGGAAACAAATGTTGAGGGAGTCCAGTTTGATGAACAGCTTCCTATGGCTTTAGACATCGTATTCGCCTCGTGGACAAAATAGAACAGGAACGAGATTGAGTTAAATTTCTGGAATGAAGACTTGATTTATTTCATTCTTTGTCTTCTGTTTTTTTTTATGAGGATGTACTCTAAATACTTTGGGGTGAAGGAAATGTTGCATTAGAGGGATGTAGGTATGTACTTTGAGAATGTATGGGGAATATTAAATTGTTTATCTATATTCTCAACTCCTATATTGTATCGAAAAGGTTTCTCTATTTTATTTTATAACAATGGTAACTACTGTGTTGTTTATCGAAGCGAAGAAGCTGATGTTTCACCAGAAGGATGTAGATATGTACTTCGAGAATGTAAGGGGGATTGTATGTTAAGTTTAGTTTATCTATATTATTACCTACTATTGATTATAGAATAAGTTTTTCTTTGTTGAATTTGACAAGAACGGTAACTAACGTGTAGTATTCATTCTAAGTGAAAAAGCTGTGTAGTCGTTGAGGTATCAATCATGAGGTGTTTTATGTTCCTTTTTGCTTTGTTTTTAAATCATAATTCGTTTGGAATTGGTAAAACATCAAATGAAGCTTCAATTATACCATAATCAATTAACCATTATCAATTATTAATTACGTAATATGACGTGGAACTTTTGGTTCGGTCTCCCTAACAGCGTTGTACACTTTCTGGTTTTAATATCGCTCCAGCGTCGTCCTTCGGACATGGCTCTAGTCCTTTTCTCTCCAAATTCCTCCGAAGATATATTTACATTAGCAACTCTCTCGTGTTTCTCCCATTTTGGTTCTGTGACAGAATTCCCTTGAGGGGAAAAAAATGCCCGGAGCGACCAACTACAAAATTTCGGAGTGGAGGTGCTTTTAGCAAAGACTAGAGTACATTCGTCTGTTCAACGTGTATAATTTATACTAAATCTGGGATAGAAAAAGGTCTTGCTTACTCGTGTTTACCTTTGAATTAAGACGAAACACTGCTCTTGAAAACCTCACCAAAGCAAGTGTTTTCGTAAAGAAATATTTACTGAGTTCTCAGTTGTTTTAGATTTGTTGATATACTATGGATGTTTGTAGTTTTAATTGAATGAAAGATATAAAACTAAGAGTTTTAATTACCTTTTTTTACCTTCAAATATCATTTAATTTTCGTCGTCAATGAAGTATTTTTTATTATTTTATTTTTTCTTTGGAAAATAATAAAGTAGTGCTATCATATTGTGCCTCATGCGCTGAATAATAATCTACTTCAAATTGAAATGAAATATACTGATAAAAACCGTAAACAAATTCATTTCTTTTACAATTATTTACTCTTAAAGCAGTGTAATTAGCTTTAGATGATAGTGAACAAGTAGTTTAAATTCACACGATGATAAATGATGTTTCGAAAAGCTCTAACGAAGGAAATTTACTTTGAATTCTTACTTGTATATTTCTCATTATCTTAACGTAATAATTTTGAGAATCTAGTTTACTACCCCCAAGTACCACCTACTCACCACCGACAAGGATTAGCATTAAATCAATACACCAGAGGCACACAATTGCACAGACAAACTTCAGCATCCAACTTGCGCCTTATCTACATTTCCCACCCAAAATTATGATTCAGAGCTCCTCCCACAGTTGCTATCCCACTAAAGCATTTCTTGGCGGAGCCGTTCCCACCGCTATCTTCTCAGAGCGTCTATCGTTAATGTCCAGGCGTACCGTAACATTGCAGCTGTCTTACTATCGTAATCTCAAAAGAAGATTGCGTGCTTACTTGTAATCAGTTTTTGATTAATTACGGAAAAATCAACGGAAGAATCTTAATGCATTACTCTGTGTAAGGAAACACGATTTGTCTCGGTTAGTCTGCAGAAATTTTGTAGAATACTTTGCATTTTAATTGCATTTATGAATAGAACAACAAGATCGTGCACTAAAATTTGATGTGGAGAATGTCTGTTGATGTTCCATTTAAATATTTAACAGATGTATAGTTTAAATCGAATGTTAATAAAACACAGCAGTTAGAAGTTCTATAGATTGATTAGTATATTCACAACTTCTTGTAATGATTATTAAGTAAAGTAAGTAAGATAGCATTATTGGACTCTTACTTAAATTATTTTGTTAAACTTATCATTCTTTTACTTTAAAAAGGAATTGGAATCGTCCTTGAACAAACACTCGTTATAGACAGGAAATTTGTTTTGTGAAATTATTGAATAGTATCAAATTTATAAAATATTATATTCATTTTCAGTTTTATCCTTTTTCTATAGAGAAAATATTTAGTTTTATATTCCGTACTTAATTATCCTGTATTGTTAAAAATTTCAGTCGGTATCTGTTGGAAACCATCTCAATTGTTTACATTTTATTCTTCCATTCCTGCAATTAATTCTTTCAGTTCGCCTCTAAAGTGGAATGCTCTATTTTCCATGAATGGAAGGATTATTCATTTTTGCAAGGATTAGAGACAAATCCATTAATCAACCGAATGCAGAATCGTCCCCTCAGCACTAGGAATCCATTGTCCAGTTATCTCATTAATCAAGTTTTTTTGGGAGCTCAGTGTTTGCCAATTGCATTCGAATCTGATCCGCACTAGACGATTACGGTGGATCGATTCTACCCTCTAACATCTAGGAGAGAACCGTTCTCATAGATTTCCTCTTCCATTTAGTTCCACGTATGTGGGTTCGAGAACTTCATCCTATGGCGAGATTGTAAATTTTCGTCACTATGGTTACTAATAGGTTCAGATAAATATGAATACTATCCACGAATGCAATATATCTGGCGAGGAAAAACTGAAATATTTATTATCTTAATTAAGATTCACTCTTGACATACTTTATCTTTTATACTAAAGAGTTTTATTCTGCAGTCGGTTTTAGAATACTCCTTATGATGCTTCCAAAAATTTCAACATCGTGGTTAGTATTACTGAATTATCTTAAGGTGACTGTATTTTTTCTTATCTATTTCATCGTTGCGTAAGTACGTATTATAGCTGTGTTTTAAATTCAGTCTACAGCTTAACGTCTTCACGTTATAAGATTAATACTTGATTTGAAAAGGACTTTTTATTGCGAAAAATAAACTCCGCTAACTGAAGAATTTTAGGATTAACTACACCAGGATTAGAAGAAATGCATTGTAATACCTATTTGTAAATTTAATGAAAACTTTTTTTGGTCTTTCTTTTGCCAATACATTTAAGTTTCCGTCTAGCTGAGGGGCTTGTATGATATTCTTTGTATTTACTATCATTTCTGCTAAAGTTATTTATGTCGAAGTTGAAAAAATATATGGTATTGTTAGTTTAAAATATATACACTTAAGGCATTGTTATGATTTTAATAATCTGAAATTCGTGAAAATAAATAATGTACGATATTGGGCTGTCAGTGACCATGTGAAACAAAACCTTACGTAAGAAATTAATAGCATCCTAAATAGTTGGTGTTGTAAATAAATTTCCGCTATACGTGAATAAACTAATATTCACGACTAAGATCCGAGATGGTTCAATATTGTTTCTGATATAATAGCTTTCTGTTATAAGTTACGTAAGCAATATTTTATACCGTAATTCCGAGATTCTCACCGACACGTATGAATCATCTACATTCAATTATTTATTTGAATTTAAAGTTGCATTTAATTCTCCGCGAGTTCGTTTGAAATTTGATCGTCTTTTTTCAAGTGTTAAATAACTGTTCCACAATTTTGTTCATCGCGAAATCAATAATCACCTTCTAAAGCCGTAAAGCTCCCTATCTTCTTTTAGTCTGCGGAGGGGTTGTTGAAGCCGTACGTCGGGAAAGAAGAGCATTTATTGTTAACCAGGACATTTTCATTGACGTCACCACAAAACCTTCAGATGTACGTAATTGCCGTTTCGGAAAATGTCATCTGTTTTCGGATTTCGAAATTCACACGTACGCTAGAATCAAATTATATTATTCTTGTTTGGAAGTAGAGGGAGATTTCTTTAATGTAATTCTTTAGTTTACAGAAAGTTTCCTTAGTATATTGAATAATTAATGAAAAGTTTTTCGTTGACATAACGCCATTTAGTTTAAAATCAATTGTATCTAGATGTATGTGAGTTTTATTTGAAGTTTTCATCTTGGATTAATTTTTATTCCATTCCTATTTGATCTAATATTTATATTTTACTTTCTCCGTTTTGTAAATTGTCTTTAATGCCTTTTAATCTTTAATTTAGTCATTGTTCGTTTATAATTATAAACTGAATTTAGTTACATTATTAAATTTTAGTTTATTTGTTTGTAGTGAGGTCGCCACCAGTCCTAGAAACCAACAGCGAAAATAATTTACAATAAACAAATAAATTTAGTACAATATTCTGTTCGATATTATTAATACAAAAATCTGCCACCGTATCTTATTTATCAACAGAAGTAATATATTTTAATTGCTATTCGCGAAACCTTTTGTTTGGTTTAGTGAATGTTGCATAATATGGTGCCAACATCAATACATTCATGTTTGTGTATTAGGAAAAATGTTTAGTCATTTTCGTGATGTTTAATAGCTAATCGATTCCCATTCTGTTAGTGGCAGGAGAACGTATTTCCATTATTTGAAGTGCAAAAAAGTGTGAGTCAATACAGTAGACTTGCAAAGGAGGAATAGATAATGGAAATATTTTCTTTTATCAGTGCTATGAATGAAACTTTGATGCAAGGTGTCCCAAGCGATAAAAATCGGACAATTCGTATCGGAAATATCTATGGTACTTATTGATTGATGTAATTCAATTTAATTGAATCATATATAATACGAATACGTAAAAAATATTCGATTTTTCTATCTAAGTCATTTTGTATGAAGTGCTCTGCGAAGGATACTTACATGTAGATAAGACAATGAGGTATCCAATTGAATTCCAGTGTTGCATATTCTACAAATCTCAATGTATCAATACAGTTTTATAGTCAGGAAAATCGAAAATAACGATGACTTGACATTTTTAAAGGAAATGCAGTATTGGCAAAGTCATAAGCTATGACGCTTGATGATTTTTTCACGTATTGTAGTTAAATTCGTATGGTTCGTCTTTAAACTTATTTCACTTTTTAATACCCTCTGTTAATTTTTTTTCTTGTATACACATTTAACTCTATACTTCTACGCTTTTTTCTAAAGACTTCATTAGCTGCTTCTAATTCCCTTTTGTTTATCTTCTTATCATTTCCCTCTTCTCTTTTCTTTGGAAGCCGAGCAGGAATTACCAAACATTTTTTGCGACTTCGCTCTTTGATATTAAAAGAGGGGAATGTGAAGATAGAAGAATTCCAAGCAGATCTCGCATTCTATTTTACATGAGAATTAATTTTATTTAATTTTTTTCATGAGTGTAGTTTTATATAAAACAATGTACATTCATGAGTAAGATCACATTAGTTCGTGTGAAAGTTATTCTACTGAAGCTTGCGTTTTGAGAATACTTGGCAATAAAATTCATTATCGTTATAAACTTGTGATTAAGTTAAAAGAGATTTCATAAGAGCTACTTGGAGTGTAATGTTTTTGAAGATTAATATTTATTTCTTGAACAGATATGATTGTCTTATTATTTTTGGCATAACACGCACGTAATCCTCAGTCAGTGCAACAATTGAAGACCATTAATCATGGAAATTAATTTAGTTTCGTAAACTTAGGAGTTTGTTAAGTTTTCACATTCATTTGTCCTTCAACTTTGTTTCATCCCCACTAATTATTGTGTATGTAGATACCCTACGAACCACCTATTGCTGTGTAGCAGGGGGAATATTATTATTCGAATCGTTTAGTTCTTCTTATATTTCATTATCTTCAGGATCATTTTCCGTGCATCCTTAACTTTTGCCCCACCTTCATCCTATGCCCTTCCTTGCAATTCAACTTCCCACATCTGTATTTTCCTTTCCCAACCTCGCCGAAACATAAAATTAGGAGGTACTCTACACCTCATGAACGAGCATGAACTTTATAAACGTTGACTTTTCGCTTTGTTACGTTTCAATTGTCACGTAAATCGCGTATCAACTCTTCCCACTTTGACTCGATAATTGCTCTCAGTATAGCTTCCCAAGACGTTGTTAACGGCAGTTGACTGTACTCTCTCTCTTCTCCCCCACTCTATCCAACTCCCAGCTTTAGCTGTGGACTATATTTGCGCATCCGGGCTTCTATGCCCCAGGTGGAGTTAGTCTCACGTGGAACCGTATATTCGCTTTTTATCTTCCGTGATAATGGCATCGAATCCATATAGAAAATCACAATGTGCAACTCAAATCCTTTTAGCGTTTAATGGGTTGGTATATCTGTAGTTTTCATCTCTTTCGGAGAAGAAAAATAAGACGTTTTGGCGATGAACGAAGTAACAATCTTCTCAACGAGCAAGTGATGTAGTGCAAGTAACGTTTGAGTCCTAAGGTTAACGAGATTTGGAGTGTAGAGAATTCGTTGAGTCCTGGGTTCGAGTACCGGTCATTTCGCAATTTTTCATTGTTATTCTATTTTTAATTCCAGTGTATTCACGATCCTATCGTGCTAAGAGACTTCGCCTTTCATTTATTCTGTGTCTTTTGAGGATTATTATCGTATTTAACCGTGGATCAACTTGCCGAACCTTCTATAAAATATTTATTTCATATTTATAATATATTCTCTTATGAAAAAATTAAATGAAAAGAGAGTTTGTGGATAATTTATCGAATGTTTTACTGTGAAAAAGGGCTAAATATTTCAGAAATAGAATTCAATTTTTCCTATTTATCCCCGCACATAAATATCGTACTTCAGTTTGTCTGAATATAAAAATTTCGTAAATTGCAGCATTCAAGTTCTTCTTTATGTCTTATGTTAACCGCATGATACTGGTTTATATTATACTGAAATACATTCTAAACTGATAATATTGTCAATAGGAGAGTTATTAACAGATACCTCGGCTAAGAATTGCCGGTAATATTTATTTCGCTGTTGTCTGAACTGATATAAACTTAACCGACTGCAGAATCAAAATAGGGTTTACCAGTTGTCACGTCAGAATTCCAACCCAAGTTTATCTCTGGTTTCTTCATTGTCAGTGTCTGCCATCCCCTTTAAAGAAAGACGTTTTTCAGCCAAGAAACGCATTCCCGATGTTTCACCTTCTTTTCATAACATCCTTCCGTTCTTTTCTACTCTAGATAATCCATTTTCTCTGGAAACGTTCCACTTCCACGTTTGTCTGCATTTTTTCGATCGATTTTTATTCGCTCTTAACAACCGATGTTCCTAAACTTGTTTATCGCTTAAAAGTCCTATTTATATCTTCGAATTTTGAGAATGTTATTGGGTAATAAGATAACAAGAGTTATAATTATCGTATCTTAATGTTCAGCGATTAAAAATTCCGGAAAACGTTTTACGACAGAACGATAAAATGCCGTGATTTTCAGCGTTCGTAATTCTTAGAAATTTCCATAAATATGGGTATAATGAAAGATGGGGCCATATAATCACAATATTGGTCCCTATGGTGACGATTATTAGTATTCTAAAACGAATTTTTTTTCGTGTTAAAAGTAAAGATTGCTTTTTCTCGTAAGCGGCTAAAGTCCTTGCGCAATTCTAATTTTATTACCCAAATTCTCGTAACTAATCGTATCTATAACGATCACCGACAACCAAATAATATTTTAGTAACTATTAAAGGCTCTTTATCAGTAATTGGAAGTATGTGTTTAGAAGTATTACAAAGGATACTCTTAACGTTTCTTTGTTCATTATTGTCAACGTGCTATTCGTACAAAAAAAGTCGCGAAATTCCCATGGAAACGGGGCATACAAATTCCCTAACAATGTCTCTGCATTCAGAGGGCACCTTCTGTGGAAAAAACTCCGCTGCCACCGACAGCCAAATGAGTAAATAAAACTTGTTGTTAGAGACGTTACGGAGACGCCTTTACTTAAAAGCACGTAGTGTAGTAGCAGCAGTACGCCGAAAGTTTCTTTGTCACGCTTTCCGTTTGAATTGTGAGAAGTAATCTCAAGAGAAGTGTGACTCGTGAAGTGAACAGTTACTGAAAAGTGTCGTCGGCAAAGTATCAAGAGGATAGAGTTGTTATTTTTGGAAGGAAAACCTCAAAAGAGCTTCTAAATACGTACTAGTTTAGGAATATACTTTCGTGGCGGATATAGCACAATACAGCGATGTGTAGGTTTCTTATCTAATTCAGCCATTATCTACTTGCTATAATTATCTCTGTGGTAGACTAGTGTCTGTATATATATATATATATATATATATATATATATATATATATATATATATATATATATATATATATATATATATATATATATATATATATATATATATATATATATACGTATATAAGTCGTCTATTCTTTTCTTTATACAATCCACAGCCTTTTCCACGATGTTCATTCGAATTTATATCTTTTCGTCTTCCCAAATAAACATCGCAAATCTGTATTTATCGTACTCGAAACACGAGTGGGCCCTTTTGAGTTCGAAATGCCGTAGAAAGTAAGTTTGCAACGCGATCACAGACGAAGGGCAAGTGCGAGAGAACGTAGATCCGCAGGAGATAAGAAACAGCCCATAAAGATATCGATTCACTCAAAAGGATTTTCTTGGAGACGTTTTTCTGGATAACCTCGAGCTTTTTCCGCAGACAAAATTGCTCCGAGGGATGTGAGCGCTTCGACTCAGTCCTCTCTATATATTATAATGGAGGATCATGCGAGGCTTTGATATCGTCTGATTCGGGTAAGGACTTCCAATCTCGTGGATAATACACGAGTTTTACGTACGATTCGAAAGGATTACGATTTTTTTGAACCCAATCCAAAATCATTCGCCTCGTAGTGGCTATAGTATAATAGCTAACCGTAATTATTATATATAATGTATTTGGAATATACACGACGAAATTCTGTTCGTATCCTACTTTACGTCAAGAGCAATCCTTGAAAGTAAACAATTTTATGCGCTCTTTTCCTTATTTCGTTCACCGCAAACCAAACGCCTAATCTACGGATTATCTTTGAAAAAAGTTCGTTTTTTCAGACTTTGAAATAAAACTTTTATCTTAGTTACCCAGCTGTTGTTATTTTGTTTTTGTTGTTGGCAACTAATATACGTAAACAACAACAGCAAATCAATAATAGTCAATTAATTCAATGATCAAGATTTATGTCAATCCTTTGTGAATATATAATTTTCTTAGCAAACGAAATATTTTTTTATATTATTTTCTATATTTAATTTTATACTATGTGTATCCATGTTAAATCTTATTAATTTCATATATATACGTATTTATAATCATAACTAATTTGGACGGGATATATTATAAATCAACCGGTTTCTCTCGTGAAGATTTAATTAGTTCTTTCCATGATTACTTTTCTTGACTCCTCGTACTTGCATTCGAACGTTATAAGTGGTTTGAGAAATAGAAGTGAATCCAAGTCGTTACTTCCGTATCGTCAAAACTTCCTTTTCTTATCAAATCAGTGCGGATGTTGTGTTTGTTATAGATGTCCTTGAAGTCTGCGCAAGTATTGAATCGAAAGAAAACCTGGAAATTGAAAGGATTACGTTGTATTGGTGGGAATTGTGATCACATTAGAATGTTGTGCGTTAATGCCCAATACGGATCCTACAATACTTTCTAGATCAGACAAATAGTTTAGTCATTCTTACTTTGATTTTCTCGATTCTTTAGGTAAGCATTCTTTCTCAAAAAGATACTGTTACTAATGTAAATAGAATAACGAGTCGCTTAGCAACGTAGGTTAGCGACATTACTGAGATACGAATACAGGTTCCCCATCTTCTGGGCAGGTATGCTAACCACCTTCCTGCACATCTTTACTACGTTAAGTGGAAAGTGAGGACCTGGGTTCGAGTCCCAGTTTTGTCGCTTTTTTACACCTATATTTAGACTAGTATTTGAATAGCACGAACTGCTCCTGTAAATTTATTTTACCTTTTTTTTAATCAAATGAAGTAAACAGAAGTTTGGAACGAGGTATAATTTGGGAAGTTCATACAAGTTTTATTTATAAGTCAGATAAAATATTTAGTAGGCAGTAGTAATGTAGACTTCAACAGATACGTCAACTGTTATTATCTATAAGATCTTGTTTTAAACCCATGAATCACATTATCAGCGAATGTTATCAACGGTATTACATAACTCATCACGATCTTGAGCCATTAAATACTATACTTAGCTTGGTATTATCCATTAGAAGGGATTTTGGAAAAATCTTATAAAAGGATGATAAATAATTAGAAAAATATCTGTTTAATGCTTGTCACGTGTATATCTGACGTTTTAGATGCAACATATGTTAGACTGTACAGATAACAGTTGAACTGTGCACAGTTTTCTTTAACTTTTCATTACGTAAATCAATCGAAGATATTGAAGATAATATTTTAGAGGAAGCAATACCTTAGTAATTTCCTGCAATCTCTTTTCACATAAATGCATAGCCATTAAATGAAATTTGAGAATACGGAGAATTTTTAAATTGAGAATTACAGGGCAAAAACGTAATTAAAGTACATTCTCCGTGTAATGAAATATATGAAGGATAATATATCAAAGTATAGAGATGAAGGTAGCTTGGGGTCAAGATTCACGTTGCTCGTATGAAATTGAACATGAAGAGGACAAAATGAAACTAGTATTAGATTGGCTACGTAATGGTAAATTGGCACTAACCCATTGCCAATCGCGAATAATTACATAGCTTCATAACCTGGAGTGACCACCAAAAGATAAGTTGAGAATCGAAGAAAAAAATCTCCATAGAAACCCAAAAAATCAATGTCGTACCATAAAAGTGAAATGTATGAAAATCGGAGAAAAAGTAGAATTTGAGGAGGAACTAAAAAATAGATTCTCAGCACTAAAAGAAGAAGACCTTGAAGCGAAAGACTTGGAAGTCGTAGAGGAAGCGGCAGAAGGGGAGTGGAAAGCTAAAATAATGAACCCAAAGATAGAAAAATAGGTCCAGGTCAAGTAAGATGGCTAGTGAGTTCAACGAGAAAGTAATACATGGGGAAAAGAAGCTATAAAGGAAGGAGAAGGCAAAGTAATAGCTAGTTATAGGAAGACATGAACAACAATAGATTTTAACCTAAGGAGAGAAGATACAACCACTAAAAATACAGATTAACAGTACTGAGAAAATTTAGGAATACTTCAATAAGCTTATATAATTGCAGAAAGAAGGAAAGTTTATGTCATCCTCAACACCTTTTAGTTTTCTTTATACGTTGAAGGAGCGATCAAGCGTATGAATTATGGAAAGGCTGTAGGGTAATGCGTGGAGTATCAGTGGAATATCTGAGACGTAATGCAGTGGAGTTATCCTCTATTTTAAGGAAGTAATTCCAAAATATCCTTAAGGAAGTAGGAATTGCGAAGGATTGTAATTGTATATAAATCGCTTTCCTATTCAAGAAAGGAAATAGGAAAAGGGCTAGAAGAATTACCGACCTATCACCGCCATTAATACGTAATAAATCTTGGGGAATTACTTTTCAGTACGATTTATACGCTAGCGATAAATAGCATCCACGACATTTATTTCTAAAGATCTGGTCTAATATCTCGTCTAATCTCGTCTCCTATAATCATCTAATACGACGATTTTATATCCGAAATTTAAAGTATAAGAATCGTTTCTCGTAATGAAACCTTTTTTGGAAAGTGCGAGACTTATGATGGTGTTTGCAGAAGAAATATATATCCCAGGGAGGAAATGAAGCCTTAAGGGATCGGGGTGGATAACATCGAAGGCCAGTTTGGTCCATCTCCGGATGATGGCTGCAATCCCGGGAGGATTTGTTGACGCAGGAGATATTGGCATTATTGCGCGGGCGGGCTGAGATTTTCATCTGTTGCCGGGGTCTGGCAGAAGCCGTCTTTGAGTCAGCTGGCGTTCAAGAATTGATTGATAACTATTTTTTTTTATTCGGAGTTAAAAGTGGAACGACGAGGTGCGAGGTTCCGGTCTGATTGGGCCGTACTTTTCTTTTAGACGTCTTTCAAGGAAGTGACGTTAATCTGTTCTTTTTTTGAATGGCGGTCGGTGCAGCGCGAACGCCCCATTAGACTGGTTCTCGTTCGACTCGATCTTTGCAGCTGGATCGAGGATATGGATCAAGAGATGGTTTGGATGGGTGGAAAGGGTTGCTCTGGCGATCATCGCAGCTTTTCGTTTCTCTAATGCATGCGTCGACTGTTGTCAGATGCAAAACGGACCTGAACGAATAGCACAAACTCTGAGGGTAAACATGCTTTTACTCAATTATTACGAAGTGAATTCTGCGGAAAAGTTCATTATTTTCAATACATTAGCACTTACTATAATTTTTGTTAACTGAATGAGTTTGAAGTTTTATAGCTCGTAGTTAACAAATTTAAACAAATTGAATAACAAATTCAAAAACGACTTCTTAAAAATTATGAGTTTTAGACATTAGAAAAATATATAACTACTGTTTAGTTAACAATGATAAGCCATGTTTACGTTCAACTACAATCAAATGTGCGCTTTGCGTTTGTTTATTCTATTTGATTATACTCGCTACTTTTTGGCAATAAACTGACGGTATTAGGTTAATATATATTTTAGTCCAGTTTGAGGTATGTATTTCTATGATCGAATGCGCGTTCCATTCCAAATTCCTTTTTGTTAAGTCTTATACTACCAAAATATTTTACACTTAATTGACATGGATTCGTAAATAAACCTCTTTAGAAAGTATAATATTTCTCAGCGATAATTTTCATCCTATTTCATGTAGCTACGTCCCCATATTTTTGGTTTTCTTTCCTTAACGTAAATCTTTAACTAAATTTTGGATTACAGTGCCAGATCAGTACAAAATTTGCGTATAGATATTTAATTTTATTCCGATTCATGATTACGGAATTTTAATTGCCTTTACTTCTGTATTAATATAGAATTTCTCGCATATTTTTCTAGGTAAGTTTCTATTTAGTATCTCCTCTTTTTGACCCATTTCATTTTAGATATTCGATCTTGGTGCATAATTGAATCTAATGTATACGAACATTGAATGTAATATATATCCTTAGTGTGTGATGCGTTTGTGAACAATGTTCATTGCTTAGATGAATTTTACCTTTATTCAGTAATTAAATCTATGATCGGAGAGCAAATCGCTTCATTCATTACGTATTGGTGGTTAATTTAAATGATTTCTATTATTAAATAAAAAATACGCGGGATTTATGTATTCTCATCTGATCTTGAAGATTTTCGGAAGGATTGTATATTGTTTGTTAGGTTCATAGAGAACACGAAATATTTCGTAATCTCTGAATAATAAAATTTATTTTTGTGAATAAATTGAATGGAATCTAGTACTTTGCCCATTTTTGCTAAAGTTTTAATTTTGAACATGATTCATAGCTCCCTAATTACTTCTGTTCGATATAAGGTTACGAGTGAATTCAACCGTGCTTTTCGCAAAGGAGAAGAAAGCTTAGAATAGAGAAAATTAAAGATAGCTTTGAGAGATTTACATCCGGTGTCAGATTGAGAATAGCTGATGATGATTATTTATACAATACCATTTGACATTGATTCCAGTCGTCTTACGTCCACTTTCTTCATCATGGAGAACATTCACTCAAGTCCAAACACCATCTTCTGCTCAACGTAGCCGAAGATGCATTTTTTCCTATATTTCCCTCCGTTTGGTGTTCTCCGAACCATTTTATAGCCCATCTGTTGCAAGCACCTAGTTGTTGAGTGGGAATGCGACAGAAGTTTCTGTTGGAGATGGTCGAGAAACGAGATTTGACTCGAACAAAGAGAATGCATTTGAACGATACTCCGGTGAAAGTAATTGGATTTTGGCTCACCTCATTGGTATGCTATGCGAGCTCCATATTACAGCTTTATGAGAATTTGAGTTAGTTTATGTTTGAGAGGGTCTGGTATTCTCACTTATACGTAATAGTATGAGGGAATGGAATGTAACTCTATGCAGTTATCAAAACGTGGGTCGGTCTCGTATTTAATGATATAATAGTGTTGTCGTGGATACTGAATAGTATTGACTTCGATACATCAACAAACCCGAACCCGAACTTTATTTATTAGTTACGATCTTTGTTTGTCACTTAGTTAAAAATAATACGATTTAAATATTGCTTTAATAGTAGAAATTTTTAATATTTAATTGGATGATTTATGCATGAAAATTAAAATCGAATAATACCGTCAAAAAATGAAGTAAAATCTAGCGTATTAATTCCATAATTCTTGTTATTGAGCAGATATAATATTACGTAATAATTATGTATTTATTTTATTCGTATTACTAATTAATAAGCTCCTTATTTATTGTATAAATAAGTAATCATTTAAATGGATGGAATTTTTTTTACACTGATCTCTTTTCTTATATTTTTCACTATTCAAATGAATAGTTGATGATTTAAGTGTCATATATTTTGGTTGATATTAGCTAAATGATCAACGGTAGATACCTGACCTTTAGTCCCGTTTAATAATCTTTTCGTTGACCTTTTACAATCTACTGTCCCATAACCATCGTGTATATATTCTCGCACTTCGGTGTGATGAGAACACCTTATCAATATTTCATAACCATCCTTTTGCTTTGAGAAAACACATTGACCCCTCACTAAAAGCGACTGTAGCTCATCTTTTTAAAATTTTAAGCCCTCGTTTTCATAGTTGATAAAGATGCCGCAGTCGTTTTGCATCAGCATCGCCTCATAACCGTCATAAAGTGAGCATAATTGATACGATCTCGATAGCAGAAGTAGTTGTGGGCACTTTTGTAAGGAGTTTTTTTGAAATTAGGGTGTTTGCTCGTTGCTAGGTGTTTTACTTTTGGCGCAGACGATGTCGGATGCTCTTCTAATTGATGATTATTACATCGCATGTATTGTTGCTTTGTTTTTAGTTCTTCAAGTGCCATTTTGTTAGTGTAGTAGTTCCATTGTCTTATTGGACATAATCTGTTTAAGAGGATGAAGTTAAAAAGTTTGTAATTGTTTAAAATTTATATATATTATCATTACTAAGAGACAACACTGTGTAAGTGAATCTCAGGGCATGATTAACACATCCTCAGCCTTAAATGATGAATAAACCGATGTAAATATAACAATAAAATAAAAATACTTCATTTAGGGAGGAATTTAAAAAAATGTCTCTTCTAACAGCTAACCCTAAACTAGAACTTGAATGACTCATAGACTTGTAAATAATTCAAAATATTCTATTATAATACACTTCAGTAAATTGATATACATCAAACTCTTCCAATCTTGGACTGTATCTTGTCCATTGAATTTGAGTTATCCTTTCATAGGATGATGCACGATGTCTTTAATTAAATACATTTCAAATTTGAAAGGACATAAATCGACAAAAACAATAGGAAAGAAGGGAATTTCAAATTTCGACAGCTTCAAAAAAAAATCCCACTGAACACAGCGGAAATCATTCTCAATGGTATTAAATTTTTCATCCCAAGAAAAATTTTTCGAAATATTTTTTCCGTATCGCCGACTTGGCCCGCCTCTCTCCGGAAAGATTCGATTATTCTTGGCTCATGGACCGGGAGATGCTGAGTCCAAGGATTTTGACGGATATATAGCCCACGGTTCGAATATTCACTTGAATTTTAAGACTGCGGATCAGTCGATGCAGAAGGAATAGAAAGCTGGGTTTATAATAATCTTCCGATTGTGAGAGATTAAAATTTTCGTTGACGAGAAAGTTACGGGAATTAATAACTTCCAAATAATATAATTATATCGAATTAAAATAGTATTGCTTACTGAATAGTATTGGAAATTTTAACTCATGGAGCATCAACTATATAATTAATCTAGATAAACAAAGGCATGGAAACTTTATTTATATTCCATGGAGACGCTGTTGATTAATGTCAATTGTTGATAAAGCAATTTTATTTATTTACTTGTCTAATACACTCCTATTTAAGAGTATATTAGATTGTCTAATATAATAATAATAACGTCTTTATTAAGGGTGAACTTGAGACTGGAAAGTCTTCTATTAAGTCTTATATCAGTTAATATGAAGTAATGACGAAAATTAACTTTTATTTATCTTAAAGTATGCCATTTATTTATCTAATTTAATTAAGTACTGAAAATTTCATTTCCTTATTTGTTTCTTTACGTAATTATTTGTTTTCATAACCACTTACATAAATGATTGTCATTTAGCATTGTTTATCCTATTTCTACGTATAATATTAAATAGATTAAATTTTGAAAATATTTTGACCTAAATCTACGATAAACCTAAGTAAAACCCTCAACCGAATAGGAAATTTCATTAGCGTTATCTTTAGACTCATACGTTTATACATCCAAGCTGTTTTAATTGCCCTTATGAGGTTCATTTCGATGATAGCATTTTCCCTAATGGAATTTACGTATAACGCGCTCGCATATTTAAATGTAGTTAATGAAAACATTCCCTTTCCTTCCTGGTTCGTTTATGAGGACCATGGCAACGGTAGTAGAACCTCTGTCGCTCAGAATTTTGCGTTTGAAAACCTATTTCCCTTAGTTACCCGTCTCCTTTAAGTCGTTAAGCCATCCCGTCGGTGCTTTTACTCATCGTTCGGCTCATTTTGTGTTTGCTCTTTGAACTACAAAAGGCTTCTCCATATTTCCTCGCTTTTTATAAGTAACATTCATCAAGGTGACTCGATCAGTTTCCGAGTTTTTTTTCCTCATCTTGTTTTCGAAAGGAAAACTTTCGAGATGTGAAGAAAGGCTTAAACTTTTCAATAAGTTTTGCGGAATTAGGTGATCGAAATAGATTACGTTGTCAAAGTCTACAAGGACTCTCAGAAGATGATGTTCTGAAAAAAGATACAGCTGAAGAAGATGACGCATTCTCGCGGAAGGGAGGAAGCTGTGAAGATTATGTAACGCACTGTTCTGATATTTTTTTACGGCATAACTAGGTGATTAAGGATCATTGTGATGTAATCTGTAATCAAAGGGATAAGAAACAGTTTCGTGAATAAAATTTCATGCTTATTTAAAGCTAAGAATCTGTCAGTATCTATGGATTAATGATTTGAGATAAGCTAAGATACAATTAATAATAATTAATCTACAATAGAAGTAGTATTGTCTTCACCGAAATTAATCACTCTTAAATAGGAAAGAATTGAAAATACACTAAGATTTTATTTTATTTTAAATAATTAAAAGGAATTAAGTATAAATATTTTCTTACATTTTCTCTTGGATCATAGAAAAATGAATTAACTTTGAAGAATAAATTACATAGTTTAGTTCGTGAAGTGATTGGGAATTATTCTCTTCATAGTCTCGGGTTCGTATCCTTGTTCATTAGCAATTTCTAAATAGAGAATGATTGTATTTGACTTTAATAGTTACTGAATTAATGAAATATAGATCAATTTCGTTTGATCAGTCGTGTAACATAAATACAAGGAGAAAAAGTGAAAAATAATAAAATTAATGGGACTCAAACCCAGGACCAAGTGCAGATTTCCTTAGCTGGTCTTCCAACTATAGGGACCTGAGTTCGAGCTCCAGTCATTTTTATATTCCTCACTTCTGTTTAAACTTCTTTTTTACCTATCAATATACTTTCGTCTGATATCCAATCCTTTCAAGTTACACGCAAATCATCGTAACCATACTTCCATAGATTCAAGCGAATCGTAGCGAAACCCCGTTGCCAGGACACCGCGAGACGCACATAAATTCCCCTTATTTGTTTCCCAGTCAACTCGAACTAAACGCATACGTTCTCAACACCCACTTAGCAGTCGCATCGGATCGGAGATGTCCCCAGGAACCGAAGTTTACGATGCACGAATGACAGGCAGCACCCTTCGACGGTGTTTGAGGCCTCACCGTCGGTTGTTTTTAGACGGCGCGGCAGCATTCAGTTGTTTTTACGAGGCGTCCCGCCACCAAGGCCCGAGCGCATAGTTCGCCCGTCTTTGTGACGGAGTTATTTGCGACTTGATTAAGAGCCATGCCTTTCCCACCCAAAGGCCCTCTTCCAACGATCCTAACCTTATAGCAGTTTCGACACCAGAGGTCTCTCTATTAAAGGTCTAATCGATTCTGCTTCTTAAAAGAAATCCTTTTAAAGCGGTTGCGACACGCGCCAGGGGATGTGTCTGTGGTTATTCTTAAAATTGGCATGGGTTTGGAAAGGTCTGCCCTATTCCACATATTTAAGTCCGATGATATTCATCTCGTTCCTCCCTAGAGCATTCCTCCGAATTGTGTTTTAATTTGGGCAGGTTTTGCTCGCTTTTTTTATGGGGTGTGGGTTTTATTCATCTTGCAGGTCGAGTTGTACGAGTTTTTTCCATTTTTTTTACTCTCGTAACAAGTCCGATTTATTTTTGGATTTCGCTTATTTTCGTTCGGGTAATGTCATTGTCTTATCTCTATTTTAAGCGTAAACTATGAAAGATAGAACGATTCATATTTCATTTTATGTATCTACCATAAGCTACTCTAATACTAAGCCAATACTACTTCCTATATTACTTTATTCTAAGTATATTTTTTATTTTTTTTGTGATGTTTTGTATACTTTTTATCGTAGTCTAATTTAGGGTAAAATGTACGTAAGATATTTTTCGTTTCTATGATACGATAGTGTGAAACTAAGACTTTATTGTAGTAACGGAAGATAGCTTGCTATAAAAAAGGTCGCAAAGGTTAACAAAGGTTAATTTTACTTTTTAATTTTGTCTAATTTAAGGTTGAACGTCAGACAGTCTCAATTTCGCCCTATAATGAAGACAAAATGTATACGCATGTATTAGCTCATAAAATGCTTTGATTCTCGTGCTCTTATTGTTATATACTTATGAAATTTTCTATAATTTTTGCTAGCTTTGTTGTTTTGAGATTTAAATGAAACTATTTTTAAAAATAATGGTTTTGCTCCAATACGTTATCCATAGGTAATTGCTATACAGCATTGTTGCGTTATTTTAGATCGTCAATTTAGCAAGGTAAATATTACGATAAATACTTAGAACGTGGATATAAATACAGTAATATTTGGAACTATGTCTCCGTAAGACCAAAGCAAATAATAAACCAATTCTTCTCGCAGCCTCTTTGTATCGCTCTAAAAATGCAAACTTAGCGTATTTTAGAATAGAGTAGTCGATTTCCGTAAGCTCCCGTCCTCTCTCGGTAGAGTCATCAGTTGCTAGGACGCGAATGTCCGATAAACATTTCCGATTAAAATGAACATCTAAGCGCCGATCCGAGAACATGAATGAAAATCCTCAGCCAATTTACCGATTATGCTCCCTCAGTTTGACGTGCTTTGTTTCCAGCACAATCAATCGATCCATGTGACGGGAGACAGGAGAAAGTTCCTGAGTGTTTTAAACGTTCCGTGTTGATAATCGTTTTATTTACACGGTGAAAGATTGGGGTATTGTTGGAGGAATTTGAACTAGTATCGATATCGTGCCTCAATTTTTTGTGTTAAAATCATGAAAATACGATTGAACTCATAGATTTTACACTGTCTCTTTTCCTACAGAAATTGAAATTAATGGACGTAAGGTTTTGTTTACGATTTGCTGATGGAATTTGAACCTAAATACGTAAATCATACTTCTATTTTTGGTATAAAATTCTTAAAAATACGTTTCATCTCGTAGATATTACACTTATCTTGAACCTATGGCCCTCAAACTTAATTTAATGTACGTAAGTTTTTGTGTAACTATTTTGATGGAATTTGCTCTTGATGGGAACCCTAAATCGTATGTCTATTTTACGCATAAAATATATAAAAATACGATTAATCTCGTAGATATTACACCATCTCCTATCTTAGGCCCCCAAATTAATTTTGATACACGTAATTTTTTGTACACGAATATAAACATACGTAATACTTTTAACACGGAAATATTCAAATTCTCGCATACGTGAGCTGTAAAGAAGGAATATATGCCCCACAAGACACGCAGACGATCATCCAAAGGTTTGAAAGAATGCCAAAATATCTGCCCCTCGTGTTCTTATTTCGGTGTTCACTTGTCTGGTTCCATAGCAACTCATTAGTCATTTCACCTTTATTACTGCCTAGCCAATATATGTCACGATGATCCCGCAACCTTTCGTGCATTATTAAACGACATGTCCATTCATCCAAAGCCGTCGCGCAACTCCTTCATCTGCGGATGAAGTATCGTCATATTTTAATGCGGAGCATCTTGACATCTTTAACGACTTCATTCTTCAGATGGTTCGTCGGGTGGGAATGCGTTTTCACTCTTCCAATATCTCGTTTACAAAGAGAAGGTGAAGTAACGGTTGTTAGGCACTGTTGTCTGCATTGTTACTGTTAGGTAAGAAGTTTTAGGAATGGAATACTTTTATGGTATCGATAAAAATAGAAAGGTGATGAATTTACGTAAGATAAAAGTGGTGTTAAAAATTCAACTGAAATAATTTATAGCCTAAACAAAAACCTTGTTGAAGGACCTAGATCGAGTCCCTGTTATTTTTTTTATTCATGTTTGCATCTTTTGATAATCTGTTCATTACTGTGGCAGAATATTGACGAGGGAAAAATTCAATTTTTAAGCTGTACGAAAAATTAAGCTTATCGCGATATAGAGAAGGATTAATTTATAAGGACTAATGAAATTTCAGTGTTACAAAGTTTGTTAAATACAAGTTTTATAATAGATTATTTATCTTCATTATTTATGCCTTTCATCAATATTAAATTATTAAAATATTCAAAAATGAAAGCAACTTAGGAACAAGACAAAGACTCGTTCAATCTCTCTCGTATCCCAGTTAATATCGTAGCCCAGTTAAATTTTGCTCTGCTGTAATTTCAATACACGATGGAATAAAAATTATATAGAAGTTGATCATTAAGCTTTTGATTGTTATGTTTTTGTTGAAATAATATCTTGTCTTCTTGAGCTTACTATATCAATACATTTATCAATATCTCGTTGAATTCGTGTTTCTTGTAAATGCTGATTTTAAGCTCAGAAACACATTGTTTAATTTAGTGACGTTTAATATGCAATTAACGACATTAACGACGAATTTTTATGTCAAATAAGGACATTGGGTTCATAACGCTACAGAAAATGAACTCGGTCATATCCGAATCAAAAAAAATATTGCGACACTTAAAATACTGGGTCCAAGCGAACTTAATATGAGCTCGATGGCTTTGGTTTAACCCTTTGGATCGACCTTCGACATCATTCAACAGCGCAACGACGGCTGAATTACTAATCGAGTTTCCCGAGGTTGGAAACAAGTTTGCTGGACTCCCTGGTAAAGTTTCAAATATCATTTCGAAAGTTTGAAATTCGGACATTTTTTTCGCTCTGCTTTCGTCTGATCCCCGAAAAGTATTCCACGACTCTCTTCAAATCCTACTCGGAAATTTTTTTGAAAACTTTCGGAAGGTGCAACCCTTCGGAAATGGGCCGCATTTCATATTTAAAATAGCTTTCCCACGGTAGGCTTTGAAGAAATGCATTTATTTTGTCTGACCTCCATTTTTTACCATTCCGAAATGGATTTTGAAGTCTTGAAAAAATTGTCTAATATTGTTTATTGTACGTATAAGATGGAGTCAGCGATAAATAACTCTATTTCTTAAGTGTTTTATATCATTATTGAATTCAATTGTTAGGTTTTACGCTCAAATACGAGTGTTATTGTACTCGTATATGCAATTTTCTTTAAGGATAGAAATTCTATTACGTAAATTAATTGAGGATTCGCGTATATCAATTTGAATACTTTTGGAAAAGACGTTATTTTTTCTCTCGCTTCTTTTATTTAAGCTTCGCTTCCTTTAAACTCTATATATTCAGCTGTCTAAAAATGAAATTTATAGTTCAAAAAGCAATATTTAGTATTTTATTTTATTAAATTTATAGTATTTGTTATAATTGAGGTAAATCTACTTTGAAACAAATTAAATTTTGTTTTAAATTCTTTTGTCTCAAATGTCAATGCCAGTTAAAGGTAATTTTCAAGACTTTTTTGATTATTGTTTCTTTAATTTAACTTGCGAGCTCTTGTTCTATGTATTAGTAAAATTTTTCTTACTTATTTTGCCAATTAAACTTATTAAATAACAGGAAAATTTGATTATATTATTTCGTGGACTTTTATAATTATTTTTTTCATTCATAGTTATAATCAAATTATAGAAAACTTTGTTTGCTCCAATCCATATTAATTTTAAAAACTATATATAATAACTAGTATAATTTATCATATAACTTTCTATTCAATATTATGTGATCTGATTTATCTAGAACTGATAAAAACGTACTAATTAAATATCTTAATATAATATTAACATTCTAAATATCGAGCCGAAAATCGCAGAAATAGTCGATACAGCGTAAGGTGGAATTCAACTTTTTATTAATGCTTTTATAAAGAACTTCGCATGTCTGCTAATATCACAAAATCAAGACATATTCACCAAATTTTCTACACACGTCTAAAATTTTGCTCCGTTTAAGAAAAATTCCAAAAGGTGTTCCTTTGAAAAGTTAGTAATTCGTAGGTAGCTATGCTATGCAGTGAAGAAATCAGGTCACACTTAAATATGATCTCCGGGACTTTTGTAGGGTTGCACTCCCCTTCCGCAAAGAAGCAAGGGTTGTGCCACGAAGTAGGAATTCACGCAAGGCATTATGGGAACTCCATCCGAAATTACAATCCTCGGATTTCCTCTAATTCCAAACGTAAGCTTCAAAGTCGGTCATACCTACAGCTCTGTTTTTACCGCTTTCATTGAAGTCGGTATATTCCATAGAGGGAGATTAATATTGCCTCATTGCGGTGGATTGAATAGGTGGCTTATACGAACCTTATTCTTTATTTGATTTTGATGTAAAAGCTTTGGGTTTTGTTTTAAATAGAAAGAATTATTATGTGTAAAAATTTAAATGTATATAAATCCCGTTAGATATATCTGATATTGACTTTAAAGTAGTTTCGAAATAGGTTATAATTTTTAATATATTATCAATATATAATATTAATAATACATTGAATTTTATTATTTAGTAATATCATATTATGTTTTCAAATATATCAACTGAAGCGTATGATTCGATAAAAAAACATATGCACTTTATTAATACTCAGCAAAAAGTTTTCCTTGTCTCGTAGTTAACTTGTTTAAGACGGTGATGGGAAATAGTAATAAGAACACTCCCTTGTAACTATTTATTAATAATCCAATGGGAAAGTCAATACAACTTTTTATGATTTGCATTAGCCTACAAATTACATCGCGTGTCTTTGAAGGTTTAATTTTTTCTCTTTACTTGCTTAGATTTCTATTAATTCGGTAAGCAGAGGTAAATAAACTTAGGAAAAGGTAAATTCACTGAAAATGAACAGTTTTGGCAAATGGAATACTTTTTTTGATAAAAATTGCAGAATATAGAGGTAACTAGAACTCCACAGAGTATAATTATTTGTTAATAGGCAGACCTGGGTTCGAATCCCGTTCATATGACTGATATTTTTTATAAATAGTGAAGAGTCGTAAAGATTAATAATGAAATTAATTGAGAATCATGTAAAAGGAGAGTTAAGGATTGAAAATATTCTAAAAGTAATATATTTAAGGCATATTAATACAAGGGAAATAATAAATCAGAAGGAAACGCATCAATTTCCTTTGATATAATGCTAATTCTTCGATGAAATCCATAGGAATACGAACGCTTGAAATTTACAGAATCGATCAAAGAGTTTCGAATCCCTTAAAGAATTCTTAATGCGCTCATTTCTTTGATTTTCGTGTAAAGTGTTTTCCATCACAGAATTCCTCTCTCAAAGTGGAAAAGGGATTGGCTTAATAGGGAATTCCTTTCAATATGCAATCCTTTTGGGAATCATTTCAGCGGAATTTCATATTTGTATCGTTTCAATGCCAATTTTGTAATTCTTAGTGTCGATGGTCTCTCGAACGAATCGTTTAGAAACGCTTCTGTTTTTGATTCGTATTTTTATGATTAAAGGGGAAAAAAGAAGCGCCATGCGCACCTCTCACTCTCAAAACAAAAGAATGTCAATAAATACGCGGCCTTAATTTTTTTTGTTCTCATTTTCCCCTGCGAAGTGAAAATTTTCCTCGGGCGGTGTCGCTGCAGCGCTTAAGTCGAAGCGAATGTTTTTTTTAGCCTACGATAATCTATGTAAATAAATGATTGATGGTTTATACGTCAGAATAATTTATCTTGAAAATGTTTTCCGTTTCGTTTTCAACGTAAGGTATATAACAAGGCCATACGATGCTGACTGTTATCGAAAGATTGTTAATGGAATTAATATTGAATTGTTTTGTTGTTTTAAACTTAATGTATCTATTAATCATTTATGACAGATGTTTTGCTAATTTTCTCTTTTTTAGTTCATAATTGCTTGAAGGAGATATCTTTAATGACCTAATTGACTACGTGATCTATAGATTGAAGGATTTGGCTTTAAAGGGTTGATGCAAGCAATGATAGCTGATGTACGGAGATAGGGTTTTTTTTACAAAGTATGAAATTAGTTTTAATTGGATTGATTGGAACACAATTTCTCTGTATTAAAAGGTAGTTATAATCTTTCTTTTTATGAAAACTTCGATGAAAAACCTCCTTGACATCGTTAGCTCTTCTCATTTATACTAGAATGCATCTTACTTTTAAGGGAATAAAATTGAAAAAAAATCTCTTGCTGCATTAGGATACGCTTTATAATGTCATACTTGAATAGTCAGTGAATCAGAAATTAAAGAAATATACAGTGATTTCTGGTAGATTTTAAGTGGAAGAGGATAAACTACTAATAAATTAGGAAAGGATTGATTAAAATCTTAATTTTAAAATAGAAGCATGCTATACTTAAAAATTTATTTCCATGGTTAAATCATATGCATTAACTATTTAATTATCAGCTATCAGTTTATGGATTACTGTAGAGTCAAAACTTTGCTTTAATTTTTCGAAAATCGATATCGGAAAGCTATGCATTATCTGGAATTCTAACATTTTAAATATAATAATTACACCACTAACTCAAATAATGAGGAATCCTTTTGGAAGAGATAATATGTGAAATATTTATTGATAAATTTACCTAATTAACAAATTCCACCCATAATTGTAGATGTACTTTTATTCACTCGTTCGATTTTTTCCAACGGTATTATTAATATTGATAATTTATAATATATAGATAATATAATAAGAATGACTTAGAGAAAAGTAAGTGCGCTCTTACTTTTACCTTGTGTCATTAAAATATTATAAAAAGGCAATATATACGTAAAAGAAAGAAAAATCTTCGATATGTATCGTTAGCCATTGAAATAAGTTTCTGAAATTGAGTGAAAGCTGAAATATATTGCTTACGATTTCAATTATTCGTTAGGGAAATAGGTGAATTACTTCTATATTAATAAGAGAAACATTTCAATTTGCATAGTTTCGGGTATAGGCATTGTTACCTCATTATCGAACCATCCTTTTTAGCCTCATGAGCAACCGGAACGCTCAAAGCTTTCTTATAACATATTCGCTTCGTTTAGGATGACTTAATCCCGATTCGGCCCACATTATATTGCGTAGTTTGTTATCCGCCCATCAATCCTAATGCCGAGATGAAAGAGTTGAAAAGCGACGGCCATTGAATAAAAGAAGAACGTCGGGCGCTGCTTCCCGGGCACAAGTTATTTATCGCGTATTCCGTCTATTCTTGCCACGAACAACGTGCCCAGGCGACTACAAGTCAGCTCCTTCCCAGCATCCTTTACGGCTCTGACCCCCATCTTTTGCTTGTCTTCTTTTCGCGGAAATATGCCCCTCCGTTATACCATTTGGGCTCTCGTCGAGCGTACTTTCCTAGAGCTGTTATTGCTGCAGTTGTCGACAATCGTTGCTATGGCATTTCCTTCTTTTCTAGTGAAGAGTATCTCGGTGATCTATGACTCAAGGATTCTATGGAGCCCACTGTTCCGTGTATGATTGGTAGTTTCTCGGAATTTAAGATGGTTCAGAGTTTTTAAGCCTGACTAGGTTCCTTCTATTCCAAAATGACGTATTGGAATTCGAGTTCTTAACACTCATTTATGTTTATACATTAAATTTTCCAAGTTTCACGTATTAGAACTATTGATTAGCTAAGGGAAATGATATTCATTCTAGTTCCTTAATGTGTAGTTTCCTAATCTTCAATGACGTATTGAAATTCAAAATGTGAATACGTGTTCATGTTTCTATATTACACTGTCCTAGTTTTACGTATAAGAAGTAATTATTGGTTAAGGGCAATTATATTTTCAAATACAATGAGTGATTAAAGAATGCTACTATTATATCTGCAAGTACAAGTAGGGAACCTGGGTTCGAGTCCCAATCATGTCCCTATTTTTCACTTCCGTTTATTTGGTATATATAAGATGGATGTGTTATTTGTGGCTATTCGGCTGAATATATTTGCCTCCATTAAACTAGTAAGTATATCATAATGTAATCAATATTGGAATTAAGTATCTATTAATTATCCATTTACTTAGTTAATCATTATAAGTTTACTGTATATGTTAACTCAAAGCTTTACTTACCCTAGCGTGTGTTAAACATACATTATCAATCGTAATGCAATAAAATGTACGTAATTTAATCTTATAAATGTATGCGATGTATGCATTTAAATGTGCGTAATAAAATGCAATATATTATCGATTGTAAAACAGATCTTACTATCGTTAATTCTCAGCTCAACTTCGATGAACAGTATTGTAGTGATTGCTTGATTCGATTCTGACTATTTTACTGTCAAAATACAGTATCACAATACTGCTAAACGTTTTGATTGGCTCATCAATCCTTTATCGCAACCTTATAAAGACGTATTTAGCGTCGATGACAGCAATCGTTCATTTCTCAGTCCGCAGTCGATCGGATACTTAGCAGAGAATTCTCGTGAATTCTGAGTTTCAATTGAAATGTTTGGAGAATCCGCGAGATTACGAGACGAGAATGTATTAGAGAGAGTTTGTTATCTCAAGATGCCGTTCGCGGAGTTTTAATGCGTGTCGTAAGTCCTTAACAATGCAACTCGGAACAGTATTTGCTCACTTCTTTATTGCTTTAGTTAATTACGCAAACTGAGTCACCCCTCTGCCATCCTTGGTTCCGTGCGATTGAATTGTTTCCATTTGAAGTTTTTCAATACGCACGTGCAACAGAGCAATTATGTACTCGTAACTATGGGAGCGGTGTTACTAAGTAGGAATGGTTTTGTAAATGTATGTCTTGTACCCCACCTATAATGAAATACGCTGACGTGATTGTATTCTCTGTTTCTTTTTATATATTTCTCGGAGATTTACTGTTTTATTTATAACGATTTAAAAAAGAAACTCTTGACTACGTAAGGAGGGATAAGACATTTTTCTGGTCAAATAATAGCATGTATATTCTCATGTCGGTCGATTTTTTCTCGTATTTAGAATAACTGCATCGGAAAAAATTGAATGAAATATTGAATAAATGATTTTTAATGAAGCTTTAAAATAAATTATCGGCCATCATCTCCATTTTTTATTTATCTAGTTTCGTATAGCCTAGCTCAAAATTTAGTGCAAATATTGCAAAATAATTCTCTATTTTTTATTTATACGTTGGTTATTCTATGCTTTTACTTTAAACTATTTTATATTCGTCTTTAAACTATTTTATATTAAGTTGGAAAACAATCTTATAACAGTTATAACATGTTATAAATTGTCTGAATTGTGCTTAAATTTACGTAACAAATTTTGAATGTTTAATTTTCGTAGCAGTTTTTCATCATCTCCAAAAATTAAAGAGAAAAGCATTCCTCAAAACTAGACATTACATCATACGTTTACGCGATCACTTATTCATACGCTATTGTAGTCTACACTTCACTCAATACTTATCGTACCTTCGAAAGCAATTTATTTGTCCAATCTGTGGCATCTTCCCTTTGTGGAACGAAGTCTTAGTAAACGTAACGTTCAGAAGGTTGCGTACGTAACCCAATCAATCTCTCTAATGAACGCTTTCTTCGCGTTCAGCTGTTTCTCTTCAATGCTGGTTACTCACCCCCTCGTTCCGATCAATTTCCCGCACTCCCCCATAGCGTGATTCACAGCCCGTGCACGTTAGCTCAGCTTCTGTAAATCTTGTTTGAAAACGAGCAGACGCCGTCGGCTGAAGAGTTTGTTACTTTTTTCGCGCACCAGCGTTTGTTTCTCTTTTGCGAGCAGTCCCAGGTTTTTCAGGAGCGCAGATTATTTGGGATTTGAAAGGGAGATTCTCATCTTAAAGTCGGGAAAAGGACCAGTTCGTAACTTGGTCGTGCGTGAAGTTAAACAGACAGAGTATGTAATATTGGTGGGATTGGTTTTTTTTCTGAAAAGGGTTGTAAATTTGTGTGTTTGAGTTGGAGAGTGGTGTAGATTGACAAGCAGTTTTGTTTCAATTTTAAAATTGGTTTCATTTTTATTTGTTTCTTTCGTGTATGGATTGAGATAAAACAGTACGGTAGTTACTATGATTATTGTTTATTTATCTTTAAAACGTCAACAACGGCGTTGCCTGGAGATTGTTACGTAATGTTTATAAATCCTTCTGTAGAGAACAGACGAAGTTTTAGTAATTTTTATTAATCTTCAATGTTTCTTTTGTTTCTTTTTCCGATTATGAATTCGAAATTGTATTTTAAACGTCACCTGAGTAAATTTCAATTATTAAAGATTGTTCTATGATAAATTACGAATGAATACCAAGCTTGATTGCATCGAAAGTGTCAATTACGTATCGAATTATGTGAACTATATGATAATAATATAACCAGACAATCTTCTTGTAAAATGTCGTATTAAGCAGAAAATTCTGTGTAGACATATTTTAGAGAACGAAAGAAATTTTACATTTATAAAATAACTGATATGTTATAATTAATAGTTTCCACATAGTTTTCAATAGGTTTTTTAACGCATAATTTATAAATTTTTGTGGAAATTTGGTTATGAATAATAAAGTAATGGTTGTATCTGATTGTTTATCGCATTTTTGAAATTACGACATGCATTTCATAAAACTTTCCTCAAAAACGCTCTCTGTTTCTGTTTAGCTCCTCAAGTCTTATTCTGAGACATCGATTTTATATACCATCGATTCCACTGAGGTTTCTCACTTGTATCTCGGGGAATAGTTTGTCTGACCCATAGTCGCGTCTCCTCAAAAATAATAACTTCTCCACGAAGAGACACTTCCTGCGCTGATCGGCCTGCATGAGACAACTCCCAAGCAAGCCTCCCCTCTACCGAAAGACGCTCCCTTCAAACTTTCTTATCTTCCCCTTCTCCTTAAAGGCCCATCTCCGTGGAAACACTTTCTCTGCAGACATTATCTTCTGCCACGCCCACGTTTGTCCCTTATTCGTGGTGGTTCTTTAGAGACGCGACTTCGGTCTACCGGACACTATGGGGACGAGATTAGGATCTGCTGTTGATTTTGTGGTCGTTATGGCTACGTCTTAGGTTCAAGTTATGAAGTTTCTAGTGGGTGCGAAGTCTATGATGGCTCTATTAGGGTATATTAGATATGAGGGTTCAGCTACATCAATTTTTTTTAGGTGTAACCATTGAGTGTTTTGTACAGTGGGTGCTCAGAACTTCTCTATATAAAAAACCTTCAGTGTCTTCAACTAAAATGGGACAATTGTATTGAATATTTATGGTGTGGATGATTATTTTTTCCATGTCTGCTGCTGAAATGTCTTTAAAAAGTAGTTTGTTAGGTTTATAGTGTTTCTCTGGGGATACTCAAAAAAATACGGAAGTATTTTGATTCTTTATTACTCATTGATATTAAATATTATAATTTTTATCGTGTATTTCCAATCAAAATTCATTTTAAATTTTCACTTAAAAGTTACCAAATTTAACGTATAAGATTCGTATTCTTGGACCTAATTTCTCGTAATATAACACAAATTATGTTTTATCAAAATGACAATGAAATGTTTTAATCTTTAGGATATGTTTTTCATGGTTATAACTTCCCAAATTATAATAATATATTCTTTCTTTGAGTTTTTACTACAGTGTGAACGTAAATTTGTTACGATCTTACTTGTCCTTTCAAAATAATGAATTAAATTAAAAGGAAGAAGTCGTTGTACAGAAAAACGAGTTTTTTAAGTTATTAGTGAGATATCCTCAAAGTTTAGACTTCTTTCAGAATACTTTAAGTGGAGTTTCATTTCGTTTTTTGTAACTAAGAATTCATTATTTCCCGGAAGTCTAGGCTAGACCAGCTAGGTATATATTTATGTATATTGTTTTTTGAATTCATAAGATATCACTATACCTCTTACCCCTTAAGTACAAGGCACGATGTTTTCTTTCAACGCTTTCTATTCTTCACGCAAGTAAATCGATGAGAACAAATGAAATGAGCCGCAATTCTTTCTCCCTTTGCATCTTAGAAACGCGTTCGAAGGAATAAACAACCCGATTCTAACGCCCCCTTTCACGATTATTTTCCACATATCTTCCCCTTGCATTCTTTCCACTGCAGGAACTCGTCCGTACGCATGCGCGGTACTGCAGCCCCGAGAATTGCGTTATTTCATCATTTGAAAAGAGGGAGGATCTCCAGAGCGAATTTCAGACGCCTTTTACGCTCATCAATCGATTTAATTCGATTCGCTTCTTTTTTTGGGGACGAATTAGATGTGGAAAAATCTGGAAGTCTCTTTATTACTGTGGAGAGGAAGTTCATTGTACTTTAAAGTCCATTCAAATGGTTCAATTGAATTAATATACGATATCTCTTTGTAGATCAGGATGATGGCTTTGTTAATGCGTTCTGATTTATATGATTAAGTGTTTAAGCTTTTAGTTTACTATTTATTTGAGAATTACATTCAGCAAGGTTTATCTGATTTTTACTTTTGATATCTCATTTTTGTATGTCTGTTCTTGAAATGGTAAACGAGTATGGTTCAGTTTCTGTTTTCCTTTGCGGAATATACTTTCGGTTCTTGTTATCTATTCAGTTTTAAATTTGTATGTGATATAAATATCAACAGTGAAAGAATTAACTTTCTACTATAAACTATAGTTGGCAATCTTAAACCGTAGCTGAATCGTTCGGGTTGAATTTATTATAAGCGGTTTTTATTGCATTATGATTGCAGTTATTTTCTGATCAAGTAATTTATGATACACGTATATACTTATGATATATATTTTTGCTTTTACTCGTAAACAATTTACTCCCTGAATTTCATGGAAAGAGTATTGAAGTAAATTGTAATGAATCTTAAGTTAGGTCTATGAGAAGGCTTGCTAGTCTATATATTGCCCTAAATTAAAGTCCTTTAATAATCATTGAAGTCGCTGGTTCTATGTAGTCTCGAATTATTTCAACAAAATTAATAATCGTTGTTTCTTAAGAGAAGTATATTTTTTATATATAATGAAATTCTAAAACTGAGTCTTTAATGGTTTGTGTCAGCAATAACATTGAGAAGGCATATTGAATTGTATTTCGAGTTGAAATGGTTTCTATGGTTATAATTACGATTCTACAAACAGCTAATATGTCATTGCTCGAGATAAGAGAGAAATTTAAATAAAGAAACGCTTCTAAAATTCGCGAAAGGAAGGCAATTTAATTATCACTTTTTCTAGTCGTAAATATTTCCTTTCGGTTTCGCTCCGCGTGATCTAATTTAGAACGACGAATACCTGAGAATTGCGGTATTTTAATTGAGAGAATACCTTCATGCAAATACCACACGAATCGGTTGATTTAATCGAGTTATTTTCCGAGGTTTTTGAATTGCAAATTTTGCGGATACTTTAATGCAAAGGTATTTACGATACTTAATCGTTCCAATTCTTCACTTTATATTCACCGTATTTCAGTTGAAAGTTGTTGAATTGAGTGCATATCGTAAGCCTTAAGAGTTTTAGAGATTATGAATTGTTACACGCAATCAGGCTCCTTTCGTGACATGAAAGTTATTGATTGTTTAACTTGCATTCCTTTACTTTAAATTCACGATAATAAACTTATAAATTTCCACAGAAAAAGTTGTTTTTATTACTATGGCATTCCACGAAGTCACGCCTTCTCACATTGATTTCATTAAATACACGGAGTAATTTGAGTTTAAAAAGGCAAGTTTCGACAAAACACTTTGTAAAATTATTTGTAAAGTAATATAAAGTTTAAATTAGTTTGTTAATTTTTATATACTCTGTTTTTATATTTTATTACATTATTTATTACATTCTAAGGGTCGATTTCTCATCTACATAAAGTCCATATGTATTTATAAACGTAATTTATGATATTTTATAAACGTAATTTATGATATTTTAATAATACTAATATATCGAATTAAGTTACGAATGTTTCAAAATTGCTTGATAGTACAGAGACTTATTTTATATGAATTTTAATGTTGTATTATAGTTACGTAAAATATATTGAAATTTTAATAATAATATGTAATACTATGGATATAAATATTATACAATATATGTATAATATAATATGTATCTGTAAAGATAATGTGATGATATATAATTAGTATATTATATACATACATAATACACAAAAACACTATATAAATATATAAAATTTAATATGCAATATACTATTTAACAATACACAAACATCCTCCAATTGATTTAAAACAGCGAACACCCAAGCAGGAAGTAAAGAAGCTTCGAAAAGATAATTTATGGACTTATTAAAGCTTTTATTCTGTGGTTCCCGTGGAATTTCCCCTCAATAATACGTTCGCTTTCGTTATGCTAATGAATAAATCCTTTGAAGAGGCGAAGTTGTGATCGCAAAATTTTAAAGCGCCCTGAATATTTGATGGGAGTTAATAATGGTGCGACTCAATTTTGGGGTGACCTCTCTGCGAAACGGGAAAGCGATGGCCCTAATATTTTGAATAACGTAAGTTGAACTAAAGGTCAGAGAAGAGGTCATCCCTCGCGGAATTCATCGATACTACTTTCTCGTTCGGCGTTTAGCGCTACGTGGACTCGCGTCGCGAATTTTTGCCAACTGGAGATGAAGTTAGCCAACATATAAAGTGACATTTTTTAAAGAGATTCTGTCTGTTGCTTTGTACTGTTTGTAACGTTACAATCCCTAGTTTAATTTATCTTAAGTTAAAGGGGGTAGCGAGCAATTTGATTGATAAAATTTTACGTAAGAATGAAGAGAAGTGAAATTAGCTTAACACGATCCGTTTGTATGAATGGATTATAAAGTTGAATGGAAGTGAAAGCAGCAGCATGACTGGGACTCGAACCCGGGTCTAAGAGAAACTGTTTTATTATAGGATATTTTATCACCTACTTAAGTAAATAGTATGTGTTTGTGTATGTGATAAAGTACGTAAATTAAGTATTGTGAATTTAGGGAAGAACCCGGTTTCGATGAAGGTTCGTGAAAATTTTAAATTGTTGTGAAATTGTTTTATAATGAATTATATATTGAGTACGATATTTATGTTTTAGAATTAAACCAAGTTTAGGATGAAGCAGTTTGTTTCTGTCTTTAAATTTATTTTCGTGACTCTAATAATAAACAGATTTGATATCTACGGTTAATTTTAACATGTGGTTACCTTCTTTTCGAAGGTGAATTCCAAACGGCTATACCTTAATTTATGTATGATAATTTTCTGAAACTAATCTGGCATAAGTCCATCTAAATACATAAATATAAAGGTGATCTTATTTATGCAATTTTATATCTATTAATTGATTCTATAACGTGCAAAACAGTAACCGATAAAAACTACGCAGCGTTGATTGGATTATGATCAATTTTGCGAACTAAAACGCGGAATGTTCCTCTTTTCAAACGAAGAATAGATACGACTTTTAAATAACAAGCTCAACGTAAACAAAATGGGATTACACGAAAGACTACATCCTGTTTCGCCTTCCTTCTATCGACGAGGGACTGCGGCCTTTTAACGCATTCGTAAAAAAATCGGGCGATGGTGTTGTCGATGGTAATTGATGGGAAACATTGTCCTCCGTAGAGTGGATGAAAGTTGAATGGTGACAATCCGAAAACACGTTCAGTGTGGAACGGGAACTCCTCCCATGTGGTGGTGAAATTGACTAGATAGTGTATCGCAATCTGAAAGCATGTTCGTTTAATTTGTACTGTCATTAGTTAGACTTCAGAATGCTCGTGTAGAGGGACTCTATTGCTGGCAGATGGACTATTAAAAGGGTTCGATTACTCGAAAATAAATCACGACAGTTACTTCAACATTGTTTACGCGTTTATCGATATTTTTTGGATAAATGCTATTAAGTTAGACATAAATATTTGAAACTTTCCTCCAGCTTTGAGAGTTTAAATGGCATCTTGTAATTACGAAATAGAGATCGATCTATTTGTGTGTTGACGTCACAGATGTATTTGTAGACCGGATGAAAGCGTATTAAGAGGAAATTATACCACCTTGTTTCGCCTTTTACATCAAATTGACATATAATGAGGCTTCTGTTGTCCCTAGAATCATTTTTTAATTTTAAATAATAACTTCCTAAATTAGCGTATTATTCCTGTGAAAATTTCATTATGAATTAATATAATTATAAATAAATGGGCAAAGATTGGTTCTTTGCGAAGGATGTCGAAAATTACTTAGATTATTTTCGAAATTTTTTCCATAACCAGCATTTGGTTAATTATAAATTAAGCATATTTTGTAGAGTTATTGTTTTATAAACTTGTTAGTGATCGTTTGTCATAGAAAGCTACCTTTCGTAACAATAGGAAGATCCTAGTTTCACATTATAGTACTATGGAAATGAAAAATCTAATTTTAATATAATATAAATAACGTGTACTGGAAGTATTTTAACCTTATTTGTCTTTTATATCCTTTAATGTTGTATTTTCTATTTTATTAACGTATCTTTCTTTTCTTTTCAGGTAAGTGTTCCGCTAAAGATACAATCTCAACTTATGATTCAGTAATATCTAGGTGTTGGTAAGTCATAACATCTCATTTCTTTGATAATCATATTTGTAAATAAATTAAGAGTACCCAGAATGCAACAGACGTGGACGTCCTGGTCCTGATAGGCTTGAGTCACGTTTTTTTAAATACTGGAAATTTTCTAGACGTGCGACCTATTCTACCTTAGTCGACCTTTAAATTAAGTTAAAAATCACGTATAAATATTTTAGATATATGTAATGACTAAATTTTCACTATTTTCGTTTCCTAGATGTACCTTAAACATAATTTAATATGCTGACGCCAAATTTTAGAGGAGATCAACAATGAAAGAAAAGCTTAAAATTAACACCTGTTGCGTTATAAATTGGAAAGGTGTCATTCATATTCAATATATTTAATTATTCTTATATTTATGAATAATGCGCTACAGGTTGTAATTCTGTAGGAAATTAGGCATACCTACATTTACATTACGTTTGAAAGCAACAAAAATGAATAATCTACGTCAGAAGAAACCTATTACGGAAATATATAAAGTTAATATCTTTAAGGTTTTAGTATTATCTGGTGAGGACTTCAAGAAGATTCCAAGAACTTATTTCATTGCATGATACATGTACTTCTTTTAGTAAACGAATACTTCGCTACATTCTTTGTTTGTCATCTAGTCTTTATTTTAAATTAGTGACTGGCTTTCTCTGTGAATTTTGGTTCACCGGACGATTTTTTAAAAGCCTTTAAAACCCTAAAGTACTTGCGTTAAATTTTTAAATTCAACCTAGCCGGTTTATTTTTACCAATTTTCTCGGCCCAAGAGTCTTTAATGCTTCAGTAACACTACCTGTTTTACGGAAGCTGCCCATAACGTATCTAGCTTTTTATCTCAGGATTTTTTCTAGTTTCTTTGTATGCAACTCTGATACCAATCGCAAATGGTCATGAGTGCTCTTAATAATTTGCATAATATGATTTTATATGTTGGTAAATTGATGTTTCAAAGGACTATTTCGTTGATGAATATCTAAAAGAGTAGAGGTCCAATACCAATCCCCTGTGGAACTCCCGATTAACTTTTTTCATAGAATCTCTCATTAATGTTTACTGTTTAAGTTCTGTCACTAAGGGACTTATTTATCCAAATAACTATCTATTATTTCCGTTATTCAGTTCAGATGATATTCTCCATGTAACCCTACTCTTAACGCTTTAACTTCTTTTTTCAAACGCTTCCCACCCAAGGCGCGTAACACCGCCATTAGTCTATTTTGGCGGGAAAAGGTGTTCGTAGCGAGAAAATTACGAACTCGGAATCTATTTCCGAAGTGTGCGTGGAGCCTTCCTTCCCCACAAATATTGTACCCTTCCATGCGAGAAGAAAGAAGCCGACTGAATGGCCATCTCCAGTAGCGCATCTGGCGGCCACTTCTTCATTTATATTAACGCCCGCGCACGTATCTATCTTTATAAATGACGAGTTTCTCATTCGGACAATGAATGGTTCCCATGGCAGCGGGAAGCGCGTAATGTACCCGCAGATAATTCATTCGCCGCTTCGGTACATTCCTCCATAAATCATCTTCAACGATTTTGATTCACTTAAGGAGAGTAAGTCGAATGAAGGGAGAGGTGTACAGACCGGGATTAGTGGCTTAGACAAGCGCTAAATTGAGTTTTTTATAGCTTTCTCCGCTGAGGTATAAATCGCGGTGGTTTTTTAATCGAGAATAGTTTGGCGGGTACGTCTATGTGAATAAGGTGCGAGATGCCCTTCGGTGTGTGGCTGAGGGAAGGTTTTTTTGTAGACCGCGTTCTTTGAAGTTTTTATGATTATTATTCGAAAATTTTATTATTATCATTATTGTAAGATTTTAATTTTATCTTTAATGCAGGATTTAATTATTTATATTCGAATACATTATTTATCATTGTTTTCTGTATGCTGTATTCTCTGAAGTGTTATAGTTATTATTTGAAGTCATTATTATTATCATTATTGTAATATTTTACTTTTATCTTCATTGTAAGCATTCATGATTAATATTAGAAGGTTTAATTATTGTTTCTTAGAAGCCATTATTGTTATTTGAGAACTAAATATTTAATTGGAACCTTCGTTTCTATTTATAATATACCATTTTATTATTTTTAGGCTTTATCTTTTCAATATTACATTTTATTATTGAATATAATAGTCATATAATATCTCTGTGACCTAAATTTCATTGTATTTATATTAATTTTTAGTAAAGAGCCATATATGTTCTCCTTGAATATAATACGCGTTAGATCTGCGTTAATTCTAAACTCCCGGAACACCGCTTCGAAAACAAAAAAGTTACGTACTTTTTATCAAATCCGTGATATTAGTATTCACTCAGAGTATAGGGAGATTAAGGTTTGTACAAAAAGCGGTTTATTTGTATCGAGCTATAGCAACGAAATCACGGCGATCCAACTTCAAACGTAATCCGTAAAATAAATATCGGGCGACCGTAACACTATCTTTCTGATCTGCAGAGCGAGTGAACAACCCTTTGTCTTCTTAACATTTCGCCATCTGCCTCACACATCCCCTGACCTCTCAATGAGGAACATGTGTCCCGAGTTCCCGTTTTATTTCTCCACTATTCATCTCCATCCCTTCCCAAGAAAAGATTAGGCCAAGAGCCGCCATTATTACCTTCGCGCGATATTTACGGATATCCAGACACTTGGGGCTATATAAAAATTCCTAGAGGCTCGATTACGCGCTCAAAGGATCGCCCCTTTGTGGAGTTTCGTCACCCCACAAACGGACTGTAGGCGCTTGGTTGCTATGGCGGATCGCGCTGTCCAGGTTACACGTTTGTGGATCATTTTTTGTTCGTTCATCAAAGGGAATGGGGAAAAAATGGGTGAATTAGAATCAGGGTGTTGCGTGGTTTTATTCAGTATTGAAATATGAAAATAATCAACTAAAGGGTAATATTGTATGTATATCAAATTATATTTAATTTAATATCGAAAGTTCTAGGTTCGGATAGCTGCGTAAATGTTCTTTATTAAACGAATCATTTTTGTTTATAATTTAGATTTTCTTTATTCGATTACGCTCTACCCGTCTTTATATTTGATTTCGTGAATTAGATGTATCCAAAACGGTTTTATAATTAATTTAACCTAAGATAGAGACCTGGGTTCGAGTCCCAGGTATTTTGCAATTTTTTTTCCGTTCAACCTTTTTAGTGAATGGCACGAACTTATCGTTTGAAGTTATTCTCTATCCTTATTATCATAATTATTACTGGAGACTAATATATGTCATCAATTCGTCTGTTTGATGCATCATCTGCTATGCGTAGTGTAAAGCTCTTTCCAAGATTTTTATTCATATTCTTATCTGATGCAGTCATGTAATCGATTAAGTTTACTATCTTAAATCAACGAATAAAAATTAAAGACTTTCCTTGGATAATCTTCGCATAAAAACTTGTTAAACTTTTCTTGATGGGCCTCTTCTCAAAGGATATGTTACTATTAGACTACTCTTATTTCGTTTCGCTATTTGCAAAGATAATGTGTGACAATAAATAGAGCAGTTTCTCTGATGATTCAACCATTACACAGTTGAGGAATAGATGATGAGGAACTAGTGTTATCTAAGGAAAATTGATGTTTTTATCTATGAGTAAAACTGGATTCGATGTTACGAACGATAAGGTGTTTACGTGTAACGTTTGGTTCACCAATTCTTTTCTTGATTCAGTATTCTTCTTGATAGTGAGTGCTTTACGAATTATTTCATTAATGACTTTCAGCTGGAAATATTACAGAGTATCTGGGTATACGTGTACACTTTGAGGCTCTTTTATAACCCTATATAATGAATACAACCACATTACATTAAATTATATATCTTAACAATTCGTTTTGTATTCAGAATGGGGAACATATTTTGTCCAACTATAAATACTAATTATTGTGAAACGCCTCGTATCAGTTCCCCACTAAAAATCCTTGATATAATCAATAGTGAGTGATATACATTGGCATCCTTATTCTGCCAGCTGCCACTGGCAGATTCACAAAAAGATACGTCGACTGACTGAATTAAATTTGGCTGTAGATATTTTGTCGTGGATCATTTGAAACCTCAACCTAGATTTTGGTTTCAGATTTAGTGCTAAGTAATGATCAGTCTGACGCATGTATCATTTTTTTGCACGTGTAACATGTCCTTCATGAACTACCCCATTCGATCCAAACATTTCGTAACTTGCGTAATGTTTTTAATGATGATTCTTGTTTAGGATGTTGGTACTAATATAAGGTATTGATATTTCGGTATAAAATGTTAAGTATTAAAGCTTGCTTCGAAATAATTATATTTTAATAATTAATTCAGAGTTGTAATGAAATTTGGGGCGAAGTTCGATTGTTATATTCTATCGTGAACTTATTTTTACGTATATCATCTGTCGCTATGTTACAGTAGAAAATAATGCGTAATATAATCAAACAAAACGAAATATATCTATAATAGGACTTACTATCTGCATCAGAAATGTCTGTGCTAATTAGTTTGCACTTCATTGTTTTTAGTATAGATTCCTTCCATAAAATTTTAGCTTCGTTCTGTCATATTTATCGTGCTGAATGTTGTTGTTTGTTTATTATTGAATTATTCACAACAGCCAATAAAGCTAATTGCAATGAATCGTCAAAAGTGTCTATAATAAATTATTAACAGTTACATATATATAACTGTAATAATAACAAAATTAAATAAATAATTAAATAAAATAATAAATAAATTAAAAATAATAAAAAGGGCAACGAGAGAAAATTACGTAATTAATTTATAGAGGAGAGAAGGGCATTGATGGAAGAGAAAAATTCATGGAAGAAAAATAACGATGAAATGGTGTTATAATATGATATTCACTCTACGTAAATCATGTTTGTACTAGTGTTTTAAGATTTTTTCATCCTCTAAGCAACGCTTTATCGATCGTAGGTTGCGTCCGATGTTTACTTGGGATTGAATTTATGATCAAAAGGAAGGAAAAAGCGTTCTTTGCGAATATCGTATGATTCACTCGTGGACCTCCGATACTAAATTCATAGATTTACGAGTCGCATGGTTTGCTTATTCGGATGTGCAAACCGTCTCCTCTAATCTAGTCCCATACGTTTTAGGAGCTTCTATCGAAGGGATGTTTGCACCGATATATCAGTACGTTTCCTAGTAACCGTACGTGAATGATTCTAAATAACAGCGTTGTCAAGTTTTTATTTACAGAGTTAGATTATACATATTATTATTATTATTAGTAGGTCAAATCCTGTCATGTAGAGCAATACTGTGGTAGCATGGATACGAACGTATTACAAAAAATTAATATTATATATACATATATAATATATTCTTATCTACAGTACAAGTATTTATTGATCGTTCTGCTTGAAAATCCCTAAATATCCTATTATCAATAAGATTTTTGTTCAGCTTGATAGCGCTCTGTTGTTCTAGTAAAATCAAAGGTTTTATCATCAACTTTTGTCGTATTTTTTTTCTGATGCAATCGTTTGGCTTGAAAACAAATGTTTATTATTAGAATTTGTCTCCCGAATCTTCCACAATTTTAAAATTATCGTTGAAGAATCGGTGTTTGCTTTATTCGAAGATTAACTTCATTAGTTGTCTTTTATGTTTTGGCACGAAAATCAGCAAATAATTTATTCTCGAAAGGTGTTTTTTTACTGCCTGTATTTACGGTTATAACCGAGGAACAAATGGTGATGGGAATATAAAATTTATAGGGATAGCTCAACTACAAGTTTTACGTTATAATAATTTGAGAGCTAAAAGTATCGATCAAATAGGCCCAAATAAAATATTTCGTTTCTCTTAAAATCGCTTCTCCTTAAAAAGTGCAATTTTTGGCAAAACTTACACTTGGGAAAGGATTTAGTTTTTCCCTCTAGAAATAGATCGCATGTCTCCCGTTTTAAATTCAACCGATCTTGTGTTGAATCAAAAATAGGAACTGGACGAGGTCAGTGATTTTTCTCCGAATTTTTTATTTCTTTTTATGCCGGATATTTCCAGGATGTCTTTCGAGCATGACGGAAAGCGATACGTTGAGTCATCACTCCCACGAAGAAGTTTTTTTTTTCTTTCAAACCCTCCCGCGTAGGCTACTCAAAACATTTTGGAAATGTTTATTGGATGTTGTGAAAGTTGAGTGTTGCGTTACAAGGTTGTATTACCCATTACGGAATATCCGTCTGAGATTCACAAGCAAGAGATATTAATTACGATAGTGCGTTGAGGAAGGTATAGAGTTTTATTTCTGTTAAATACACGGTGTTCAAGCGTACATTTATATAAAAATATAGTTGAAGTTTAACGAAGTTAATCAAGTGAAAAATGGCGATATTACTGGGACTCGAACCCAGGTCTCTCACTTCAATATTGTAAAATAGAGCTCGATTTAACGTGCAAAAAATATTGTTGAAATTTGACAAAGTTAAACAGAAGTGAAAATTAGCGATATGTCTGGGACTTGAACCCATGTCTCTTTGACCGTTAAAGCGTGCTCTTTTTCATAAAGTTAAAGTACGAAAACCTATCCTTCCTTTTTTACTTTACCTAAATATAGTGTTATATAATTGATTGATTGATAGAAACATCTGCACTGGCTTCTACTTTGCGTTAGCTTTTCATATAATATGAATAACAAGGAATACTCTTACATTATAACACTAACTGTAACTTACGAACATAGCTCTAAAACTTCGGGTCATTTAGCCTTAATTGGGTTTGTGATTTTTACATAATTACAACTAATAAAGCAATAGAATTTATTTCCATTTTACTCTTTATCAATTGAATCGAAAAAATCTTCGACTACGCCTCAAGGACAGTGAATCAAAGCACGTTAGTTTTTCGCAGATAGAACTATCGCAGATTCGGTTTTTATTCCAAATGTCTTTCTCGCAAACGGTCGTATATCTTCGGCATAAAAGCGCTGAATGGTCCATTACGTGTTAAGCTTTAGGATTTGGCTTCAACTCGATTTTCCTGTAAGAAAATACGGCTTCGTGTAAGTTGGACCTTTGGTCCTTCAACGCTAATCTAATTTACAGATATCGGAAGCCATTTTGAATCCGCAGAGAATTCTATATTTGCCACATTGATTCTTCTTTCATCAATAACGTGGACTGTGAGGCTTTTAAATATACATACTTAAAAGAGTTTCTTAGCAACTATTTTATAACATAAGTTGGAATATATGTTACTCTTTCGTATTGAATTTATTCTCAATCTTAGGCGAAAGTAAATAATCCGATTAATAATATAAATTTAATTCTGTTTATCGTGGAATATAACAGACTTACGAAGTTTTATTTTCATCTGGTTGCGTAAGTATTCTATGATGAAATTGCAGCTGAATTGCAGAATATCATTTCTAACATAACTTGGAAGCTCACGAATTGAATACGTTTTGCTCCTAGTTTTATGTTGTTTTATTTTAGTGCATTACATTATCATTTCACTCGCTATTATTTAGCTTTACGCACACAAATGCATTTAGTGTATAATTAAATGCATTAAAAAAAACTATACTATAAATAACAGTTGCTATAATTTTGCACCGTAGATACCGCAAGCATTAATCATATTCTACATCATATTCACGTAGAACAGCCATTAAAATCAGCCTAAAATCACTAGCATTAGATATACACATGTAATTGAATTAACCGCTAAAACACCTAGGAAACTGTAAATAACACGTATCAAAGAATACTTATTTGGATTCCATATATATTACCATAACTATCACGCTGCTACATCCTAGTATAAGATCACTACGATATTTTAGGCTATGTATTGTTTATTCATTCGTGTATTTTATAATAATAATATTTTATAATTAATAATAATATTTTATAATAACTGAATCTTCATATTTACTGATAAAATTCTCGGTGATTTTCTTAGTATTGATTTCACCCGAAGTAAATACGTGTTACATAAAATATATTATTTAATGTATCCTTCACGTTTTTGGAGAAATTAGATATACAAATACGTTGCTAAGATATTTATTTATTTATTTTATTGTAGTATTTTATTTATTCTGTTGTGATTCGTGATGTTTTTTATTGTATCGAGTAATAACTTACACAGCCCAATTCTAGAAACTAAAACTTTGTCGTATATATATGTTTGTATCCTGTTTGTTTCGCAGAATCGTTCAATTCTTACTGTATATCTATCCTTACTTTTCTGTTATATACTTCTTCCATCCAAGGTCACAGCTCCCTCTTTCTTTTATACCCCGGATATTCATTTATCCGCATAGCGATACGCATTCTCATAATCCAAATGCAGTTGACTTTTGCCCCATAAATTAGAATCCCGGGGTCATTTGCTCAAATCCCAGCATTTAACCCCTTTTAACCGACTTTTACGCATAATCCATATCACTGCAAGGCGCGAACGGCGTTCGTGGCTGTTTTTCCGACCTCTACTCGTTTTGTTTGTTCGCAGCGATTTATATGCGGGTCCCCTTGGTTTCCTCAACTCGTGCTCCCATCGCAATGCATCGTTCACGATCCGTGCATCTCCTGGCAACTGATTCATGCATGTTCTGTTCAACGTCTCCATCCGTTTACTCGCTCAGAACCGCCCCGCGCTTCTCTTTTTTTTCTCCCCTGAGCATCGGTAGACAAGTGCCTTTAACACTCATCGCTAAGGGGTTTGTTATCTGTGACGTCTTTGTTGTTCCGTCAACAAGGCACAACGTAGTTGTGAGTCATGCTTCAGCAATGCGTTTACATTCACGCAGTTGTTATTACTCTAAACGTTGGAAACCTCGTTTAAATTTCGTTTTACTGTCACTTATTTCGGCCAAAACTGTTTATCCCAAAGTGAATGTTTACACTTTGGCGTCTTATTATAAAATTCAACGGCCTATTTATTATGTATATAATTGTAATTTTGATATAATTGTTTAATTATGATTAATAATGGTTTATTTTGTTTCTAAGATTTTCTTCTACCGTTCAATAATATGCTATTTTAGTTTAAATTTTTTGAGTACGACTTTAATTGAAAAGAAATGGTTTATAATGAGTATAAAATACGCGAAATAATACGTCACCAAAATATTTTAGGTTTGTTAAGTTTCGTTTATTTTTGAGCATACTCCTTTTTAGTTCATAAACTACATTTGTTTTATTTTATTCTTAATAAGTTATTAATTATTATGATTTGAAACAAACACGAAGCTTAATTCTAACATTGTTTTATACATAAGTATAATATATTTGAAAAAAACCCTTCGTATAAGATTCTAATTGGAGATAAGAAATAAGTTATGTTTGAAGAGAAAAATTCGATTTAACTCGTAAAGGATTCTGCAAATGGATTAAATTCATCAAATCATCAGAACGTATAGAAAGTTGTCGAAGACAAAAAAAGGAGAAGAGAGGAAAAAAAACTAAATCCATACTTGGTTCTTTGCTCTGTGGTAGCTTTTCATGATGAAAGGAATAAGAGGAAAGCTCCTCTGAACTTTATTTTTTTCTACTCTGAAAACTTTATCTGATATCTTCAACTTTTTCTAACCTCTTTTCTACTTTCCCTCACACCCCTTCTTGTTCCCCGTTTTCTATATTGAGACTTAGTCCTGTTTCTTATGCCTAGCGATGACGCAACAATCCCATGCCAAGGTCGTGTTTCGAAATAATTTGATGAATCAGTAGTATTTCGACATTTTAATTCTGACGTAAAATTAGATTCAACCAAAGAAATAAAAAGTTAGCAAAATTAAATATTATTGTGTAAAAAAGGCCTATTAATATCTTTCTGAGGATTTTTTCGTTTAATCAAAGTTTCAAGCAATTTTTTTGATACGTTTTAGGTTTACGAAAGAGACTAACATAAAATATATGAACGATTAGCTTAATGGCAAAAGTTTAATCGTAACTGCAAATTCTTCCTATTTTTACAGTCCTTATTTATTTAATGCTTACTTTAAGGCAAGAATTTATGGTATTTTTTACACAAGGATATATATTTTATTTTATAATATTATAAATTATACAAATAAATATATACTATTTTTGATTCGTTCTGTCAGAACAATTTTTCTCAGCTGTTGCTCATAGGCTGTTCCTTATTTATATAAAGTAATAGTAGTCATTACAAATGTATCTTTCAAAATTCTTTTACAAAGGTATTATATTTAATTCTTAGTGTAATCCGGCTGTACTAGGACAATCGCCAAATATAATCTTTAAATGCCATTGTAGCTGGGATAAAACTTCATAAACATATATTTAAACAACTCATTCTTAAAATATGGACGCTATATTAAAGTATAAATTAGAAAATAGCTCTCATATTAGTTATTTTTATTATTTTTCTTGCTTAATTGAAATACTTCGATAAGAATAGTTCCAAAGTTAGATATAAATTCGGTTTTTACGAAGGTCTCGCATAGCCTCGTCTGTAATGCCACGTGGTGAGGAGTTTTTTCTTACAAGCTTCCCCTTCATAGTAATTCAGTCTGGCCCTTTTAGCTTGTCCATATCTGCATATCTAAATGCGGAGACCGAAAGCTCAGTTCTGTCCTTTCCCGTTACAGCGCTCTCTGCCGAACAAAGAGTTTGCTCTGGAAAACAAGAAGAAAAACGAAAAGGGCAAGAGAAGCCGTGATAAAAGAAATGCGAAGGGCACTATTTAGAAAGTGGATGTCTTCAGATCCTTTCTCCTCTTTAGGTTTTTTTTCGCCGCGTATCTATGGAGATCGTCTCGAAAAACAAACGTTAAGTTTCCCGGGTCGGGATGGGAGTTTTTACACAGGTCATCATTTCCTTTGTGAAGTGGTAAACACGTGATTTTTGAAGGAAATCTTCCGTATCGCTTTAGTGGTATTTGAATGCCACGGAATCTCATTATGTCTATAATGTGTGGATGTGGGTTCGGATACAGAAACTAGTGCAGGATTTTTTGCTGTTGAGTTTTGAAAGTGCTTTTTACTATGTCTTTGTTTACTGGGTAATTTTTAAATTAAGGAAACTGATAAGTAAATATGGAGATCTTTGGTGAATTTATAAAGCAATTGATTTATTTAAAAAAAAAATAGAGGTGAGATTTTTTATAATTTTAATTTGAGGAAAAGTTCTTTTGAGAAACCGCTTAGGATGTGTTGCATTTATTAACAAGGTAGTTGTGCCATAATTTCATCAAAACAAATAAAATAATATTTAATAAATATTATTATGTATAATTAAATGAGTTAATTAGTACAATTATGATTTAATTATTTCCTGCGAATAAAATTTGTCAGTATATATAACTTTTGAGGATATTAAAGTTATAAGTTCGCAAGCGGTCAAAATATGTAAATCCATTTGTTTAAAATTCCGTAGCCCTTATCCATATAAATGCTGATAGTTCATTTTTTAGATTGTTTATTTACAAGAGTTCAGTTTCACCTCCACTTTCCATTCCTCAAGAGTTAATAGAAGCGTAAATGGTACGCTCAAGTATTCCTCATATCTTCTTATTTTCAAGAAAGGTATCCGTCTATTTATACTGTATGCAGAGGCAATGTAAGGAGCAGATTAGAGGTTATAAAGACATGTTTGGAACGCTTTGTATGCACGATATGTGGTTCAAAAGAGAGTATAGCAAATATAGGTATGGGGTAGTAAATGTGAAACAAATAACTTTTGTTGTAAGGTTTTTGGAATACTAAGGATTAAGATTTAATCGCATTATTCCATTTCAACAATAATGTTATTATTCTAAACTCAGTTATTATATTATTAAATGCTCAATGAATCCTAAATATTAGAAAATATTAGATAGCCATTTCTCTTCAGAAAATGTGTCCTTTTTGAAAGACAGACGGAAGCTCGATTTTTGTACACTTTAACGGAATTGACATTTAGCTGTGCCCATTTCTAAGAGGAAAATAAACAACATTGTAAGAATATTGACATTTCTTTTGCGATTATTTAAATTTATGAATCTTATTTTCTGGCATAAGTGATAATCAATCTTAAGAAATCATTTGGTAGCAATATATGATAAATAGTAAGGCTAGATTAATAGGTGTACTTGGTTTCTATGACGAATAACATTCGTACTTGAGGAGCAACCGAGATAATGTATATATTATAGATAAAGTATACATTAACAATTCGTAGAATACAGAATATCTGTAATGGGAAAAGAATGATGCTTTTATAATGTACGTGTGGCGATTATATATCCAGAGTATTATACCCAACTGCTGTCATCAACATGTTTACGTACAGGAAGAGGACGATAAAAGTACGGAAATTAATGAATGGAACATTAGAGTGTATAAGAAAAATTCTCATGGAATGCGGTCATGCTTTTATCCCAGTTCTTCTTTTGCAGTATTATTCGGAGTTTTTGGCAAGTTTCCTCGCTTACTTTAGCGGTCATATCATACGTCACCCTGTCAGGCAAGTCCTTGCTTACTTCCACCGGAAAAAGAAAATTACCGAAAATAAATGAGCATCCATACTGTATTTTAGGACGTCGAGGCATTACTTTTTCAGTGTTTATATGATAAAAGCTTTCAGGATGATTAAAGCAAACATTCTAATTTCGAAGTTTGAGGAAGCGGTCATAGGTTAGTCTTCTATATGCATTCGTATTTTTTTATAGTTACCCTTAGAGATGTATAAACATATTGATTATTTATTTACGTTAGCGAAACCTTGGAGACCTAATGGTATGCAATTTTCTAACGAGGAAATAATGTCAGATTGAGCTAAAAATCATGTATTATTTACTAAAAATTTATGAAGATTTTGGCAAATTAATATTTACCTGTAATTCGTTTTTATGTTCCATCTTTTTACTTAGATATCCTTTCTATTATTAATCATTCTGTGTTAAATTTAAACTCGCATATTTTTACCCAAAGAATTTTTGTTCTTCGATGGAATTTTTCGCTCATAAAAATCTACAATAACGTTGTTTAGACAGCAGTGTAAATTTATTTTTCTTTTTTGTATCCTCGTCCAAGAATCTTTAACATTTCTAACACACTGTTTGTTTTTTCAGTTGTTTCCTTCTTTCTCCATAAATTCGATACACATCCCATATGGCCATCTTTTGAAAGTGAAACGAATCCCTTTCATTCGGATGTTTTGTTTCTTTCTTTGAAATTCCGCCTTGTTACGTAACATTATATGATTTAGTGATGCTTAGTTTTGTGTGTATTTTCTCGTTCAGATTTCTATCGCATATCGTTACCAAGCTTTTCAATTCTTCTATAGTTTTCATCCAATCGCCGAGAAAAGAGAATAACCTTTTATTTACAATGTTCATTCAACTCAAAATAATACTCGTGTTGTTATGCATCATATAGTTCTCAAACATAGTTGCGTATCGAGGTGATTGTTTACTTCGTTGCCATCATCTCCTAGATAAGTATTACATGCGTAACTGGATCAATGTAAATATTTTATATGAAAAACTAGAAAATATTTGGAGTATTTCGTGAAAGATGAGTAAATATTTGCAGTCTTTCCTTAAGAGATATATCTTAATTTGGAATTCCAGCTAGGAATCGTGTACTTTCTTCTGATGTTAGAATACTATTTCCTCCTTATATGTTGTTGAATTACAAGGTGTGAAAAAAGTATTCTTTGATTTTATTTCTGCTCTCTCCGGCTTATATTTGTACATAGTAAAGCCTTAAATAATTACTTATAACTAATTAGATTATCTACGGCTGTTCGGATGTATTTATAACAATCCCCTTTTAATTTATTAATGGAGCATTGTTTACAGTTGTGCCTTAAGTCGTTTACAGTGGAACTTTAATTTGTTTACGATTGTTATTCAATTAATTATAATCCTAAATCATTTTTAATCAATTCAATTAACATCCATTTAATTTGAAACATTTAATTAATTTTATAATGAGACCTGTTTTTCTTTAAGGGGTTTAGAAGGTTTTAATCTCAACACGTAATTACAATTTCCTTGGGATTTAGGCTCAGTCGCGAACTTTGCAACCGTCAATCCGTCTGAAATAGAGTCTACGTAACTAAAGTGGAACAAAAAGGGTGTTAAATCTCTTAAAAGCTGCTGTCAAAACGCTCTCAAATTGCTCCAACGAAAGTATTCATCAATTCGTTTCCATCTTCCCTTTCAATTAAATCGTAGTTTCCGGAGAATGTTTGCGGAGACTTATTAATTTTGATTGGATTCACATCTTTGGCGAAATGTTTTTATTTATGTCCTCTTTTCAATCGTACGGAATGAATTTGTTGAGCAAATATAGACGCTTTCATCGTTTATACATCATTTCGTATTTTTTTTCTCGATTTTGGATTCGGAAAAATCGACTATTCATATTATTTTTTTCGTTACGTGTATTTGATACTCGGAGCAATTTGTATCCAAATTGGACAGATCAATGGATGCAGCAATTAAAACTCAGTCATAGTTTATTTGTAGGGATTTAGTGGAGATAGAGATATTTATCTTTCTTAATTACTTTTCCGGAGTCCTAGCATACCATAGCTTGTCAGTTACAATATATTCGGCAGTATACAAAGCAGAGACATGCTTGTGTTTCATTATATATGTATATTTAATACGAGTACGATCGATTAGAATAAACTCATTTTTTATTAAAAAATTGATCACTTTCGTGAATGAAAAGTTTATTTCTTCTATAAAAAGTATACAGAAATGGATTAGAGTTATGTGAGAATTATTCTATTTAAAACATTGTTTATCTAGGTTCTCGTCTATGAAGAAGTATAGTAAATGCATTCATTATACATTGTCACTAAAAATGCCATCATATTAATATAAAATAAACTTGTTAATAATCGTGTAATGGATTTAAGATCTAAGAATCAAATTTATCTATTTTCTCAAAATTTTGGATGGATTTTGGTATTCTTAGGTATCCGTTAAATACTGTGTTATAATCTTAGAACTTTGCATTAAAATAAGTGAATTATAAAACTTGAATTATTTATAAATGCAGTTTATTGTTTGTTTGTACTGCTTGAGAGTTTTTTTTTATCACTTTTAAAGTAATCTTTGAGAATAATAGAACTGTAAAAACCGCCTTATTCCATTGTTGACTCCTAATTACTAGGGATTCAACAATCATATCGCTAACTACAAACCTAACAATTCATTCATCCCATTAGAAAACACACAATTATTGACATTTCAACAGTCTAATCGTCCATTGTAAGCGTGACAATACATTGCTCACAGTCCTTGTTTCAGATCACGTCTTGCTGGTCTTCTCCCGGAACCTGTGGACATGATTTCCGCGGGAAAGACTTCAAATCTCCGTTTAAATCACAGTTCAACCGCATATTTATTGCCGGAAAAGGCCCGATTTTTATGCATAACGCTCGAATTACGTTACACAAAGCAATGAAATGGGGAAGAAATCTCGTTCCAAACTGCCAGGATTTTTTTCCTGCAACGATGCCAGGATTTTACTCAAAAGTTTTCCCTTCCAAAGGTTCCTTCCCAAAGATATGAAGAGACGAAGGAGAAAGAGTGCGCGGATCTGTCTTGATTACTACGGCACTTGCCAAATACCTTCCCGGGACCTATCACCTTAACCACAAGGGGCAGGGTTATTTTGAACTTCCCCATCCGAGAGTTTGTCTGGGCCTATCAACATATTTGGGACCCGTCCAAGATCCTGTAGCTGGCTCGAAATTTTTCAACCTTTTTTTTTCTTCTCTCGCTCGATTCTTTTCGAACGCGGGGCAGAATTCATTTGTTTTTGATAAGTTACTTTTTTCCGGTGTGGAAGGAAGAAATGGCGCTTGCGTTCGTCGTCACTATGGTTCCGTGCCAGGTTTCAAAAGTGTCCCAAGAGACGGTGGTGGTGGTGGTATGAATAGATTTTTTTAATTGCCATTTTTGTTTTTTTTTTCTTCCCTCCTCTGGACGGAGACCGTGTTCTTTATACGGGTGACCTAAGCTGCTAAAATGTTGGCGATGATTTTTTCCTTCCACCGCTCTATTTAGATCTTGTGATATTGTTTCCCGTGTCCTACCAGTTGAATCGGATAAACAACTCCTTCAAAAGTAGTCCGAGGAGGGTCCTCGAGGTGTGCCCTCTTGGGATAGGAGGGTTTTTATTTTTTGTTGGAATTTGTTCTTTTCAAGCGTTTTTGCCGTTATATCCGGCCATTTTTGAAATGCAGCATTGCTCAATCACAAAACTAAGGGAATATGAAGTAATTTTAGACGATGAGTTTGTAGGACTTGTATTCAAATGCTAAATAATGAAATCGTATTGAAAATTTACGATATTACTTGGACTCGAACCCAGGACTCCCAATCTTAATTTTTTTGTTTTCACGTTTATAAAAAATTTTCCTTTACTGAGTATAAATGTAAGTGTTTTATGAGCAGTTACAATACTTGCATTCTTTAATCCTTCGCTTGTAAATAAATCTAGAGAAATTTATAAAAAATATAGGGAATGCACTTGGATTATATATTAAACCACTGCCGCAAACAATACAAGATTTAACTTTCATAGAAGGCATGGTTACAGATAATGATCTTAATCACTCCAGTAAAGAAAAGTTAATGGCCTAATAACTTGAAGTAAGTGCTGTCTGAATTAAACTACTTTCCAAGAAATGTAATCTCACATTGTGAAATAAAAGAAAGTAATAGTGGGGTAAAAGTACTTCTACTTAAATTGAAACACAGTACAGTCACAGCATATTTTACTTCTCTCTCCCATAGCAACGCTCAAATAATCAAAAATATCCCGAGTAATAAATCAGAATCAATTATAATTGGCCATCCTAAATTTGATTCCTCGGAGACAATAATCTAGGTCGTAGAGAAAAAAACAGTATCCCCGACAATAAAAATGCGAGCCAATTCTAAAATTGTTATATCATTCATCTTCATTACCGAAAACGAAAAGGAATTCGAGGAAAGCCAATGGAAATTTAATATCGGCCTCCGTACTTGAAAGAAACAGCTGTTTTGGTACGGCTCAAACAGACTGCAAGCAGTAACGCGCGTGTAGGAAATGTTTTTAAAACCAAAAATCCCATTTTCCTTCTTTTTGAAGTGTTCTAAAAGGAGATGGTGCCCAGTCGGGGAAGCTTTCGATTGTTAAGTTTCTTACCGTCAGAGAGCGCGCCGAAGCAACAGTCTAATGCCGGCCGTTCTATTTTATGCGTGTCCGCAGGGCGTACGTCAACCGGTTGTTTGGGAGATGCTATCCCCCTTAGGCGGCTGTATTAGAATGCTGAATATTTCATGCACACAATGGGCACGCTCTGTCTTCTTCAAAAGAATCTAGAGTCGGAATCTTATCACTATCCACGCGTCTGTTTTAAAGTCTTTAAAAATCATCTGATTTTCCGTTTTCCGGATATTCGCCGATTTAAAATACGATCCCACACCGTCATATTTCCGTTAAGTGACGTATTTATTTCGTTTTTGGTTGTCTGATCTGTTAATGTGCTGTGAAAATAAACTGTGTGTGGAATATAAGCTACTTTTTCGCTCTAAGAAAGATTGTAATATGTATTTAAAGTATTTGCTGAAGTGGTGGAGTGATATTCGCTATCAGGTTTCAATTCAAGGTCTCAGGTTCGAGTCCTGAGATGCTAGATATTTCCGATCAAAAATAGGATTCAATTTAGTGTGTTATTGGTATAAATGGGTAATAGGTTTAAATGCAAGATTGGTTCTCTTTATACTTAAATTCGCATTAAAAAAAGTCAAATTATTATTAATATTTATTTATAATAAATATTTATAAATAAATATTAATAATATTTATTTATAATAATATATTTATAAATAATAAATTAATAATTTATAAAAGAAATTAACTTGTTTTAACTGTTTGGAACTTTCTTTCTATTTATGAAGAATAGAAGAATATCATTACCAATGTTAGCTTAGCTTACTAAATTTAGCTTTAACTAATAGAAAAGCAAATACTATCTATAAAATAAAACATGGATACAAGGATAGTTTCGAAGATATGTAACTTGTAAAAGGAAATACAAGACTCAAAAAAGTGAAAGAATGGCGGTTGTAAATTCATGCTGTCTAAATTACGTAATCTGAAAACTCACAAAAAAATGAAAGGTTGTCATGGGAATTTATTGTTCAATTTTTTGGATGTGAAAAAATCAGTATCAACATAATCATTTTGTAAAAAATGAATATACACTATATGTATATGTAGATCATCAGTTTGTGAGTGTGAGTTCAAATATATATCAAGATAAAATTTATGAATACGTACATTTATACATGATAGAATATCAAACAATAATGTACCCAAATGTTTTTATAGGTCATGTAAATATGTTGTATAATAACAATGATAACAGTAAGACATCTGTATCCGGTAGTCTCTAAAATTCCTCAATCAAACCTCAGCCGTGATATAGGGATGATTGTTGAGAAGAAAGATCCCAATTCTCTCTGAATTACTACCATTAGTTTATAAGAAGGGAATTCCGTGCTTATGTTTCAACAGCTGAATCACCAACTCATTGCTAGCCGAAGTAAATATTTTTGAGCTTCTTGCCAGTCCTCAGGCCAGCTTACATCCAATTTTTCCTTTTAGTCATCGGGTTCTTTGCTAGAAGAACCTTTTTGTTCTATTTATGTCCCGATGGGATATTTCTCTTCGAATGTTGTTTTATTGACTAAGAGTTTGAGGAAGTTCAATAGTTGCGATGATTCATCATGTTCGTGAGACACTCCTTTCTAGTATTACTAGCTGTCATTGTTCTTTCTTATTTTCTGTTTAATTTTAGCCTTTTAAAATGTTTATTGCAACTCGATTAATATTTTAAGAAAAGGACGGTTTAACACTTTATAATGAGTATATTTAGAGATAGTCCATATTGAATTTATTATAGATTAAAAGAGAGAAATTTTCAGGTAAATTATGGTAGATGAATTTTCAGTTTCTGGGAACTTGATTTTAATAATTTTATCACTTCTTTTTATATCTCGGAAGTTAAGAAAGCAGGAGTTTTAATGGATCATAAAACCTCACATTATTATCCTTTTATTCCTTCTTTTATCGGAGTTTGTGTTTAATTTTCATATACACTCTTGTTAATTTCTGAAAATGCTAAATATCTTTTAAATATTTCATATAATTGGTCAGTATTATTACATCCCATTTGGAAGAAGTTCAACAGTGTCTACGACATGCATTCGCCATGCGGAAGATATATAACTTTATTGGAATCCCTCATAAATTTTATCTGATATTCAAATGAAGTAGACCTTTCACATTTATTCATCTCTTCTGAGGAAACATCTTAATTTCTAGTCTATATTGACTCTTTCTTCTCAGTTTCTTCGGATATATTACTTGTTCCAACGGTTTAATTTATTTGGGACTTTTATTGAACATTCCTCTTTATCCTTCATTACTTCTTACATTATTATGACGTTACTTATACTCTTTCATCATGTTATGTTTCGAAAACGAGTTCCTTTCCAAGTTTTTGAATTAAGTCTTATGTCTCTAGGCAAGTTCTTTTTTATTCAAGGAATACATTAATTCATTCTTTAGTCTCTTATTAATTCGTCTTATATTCATGTATTTTTTTGTATGTTTCCATTTTTTCGCTGTATATTTGGGTCGTGCTTAAATATGAGAATTAACTATGAGGAATTCCAGTATAATAACGGAATTGTTTCGTAGTTTCTCGTAACCTTAAATATTAAAAAAATCTTAGTGATATTTCTATTTTTAATTTTAGAATTCTAAAAATTCTGTGACAAATATAAATATTTTACTCACGTTTAGTCTTAGATCCCTTATAACTTTGCATATTTCCATACTTTTCACAGACGTGATTTATTATTATTTAATTTTATATTCCTTTCATATAAGAAGTCTTTCCTTATATTTCTGTAACTTATCCTACATTTTCCTCTTCTTTTAGAAGTTTCGTCGCACAATTCTCTCTAGAAATTTTTGTTTCGACATTCTCTCTTTCATAAATTCATTTAATTTACCCACTCTTCCTTTCGTTGACTCGTTTTTGATGATTCTCGTCTACCTTACGGCAATATCCATTTTGCAAGTAAATACGGAACTTTCATTATTAAGTTTTTCCTCTCTGAAATGAACTCTGTATCATTTGGAAGCAACCTGTTCATCCAATATTATCTTTTCGATGTATCATTTCCGTGTATGTATCGCACATCTAGTTTTAGATCGTCCTGAATAGTTATAGTTTTTATAATTCGATTTTTTCAATGAAGTTTTTTGAGATGATTTAAATAGTGTTGCATTATTAAAATTTCCTTTACATTTTCATAGTACTAATTATAAATTTCACTCGAAGATTCAAAAATATTTCTCCGAAATAAATTCGAAATGATTTCACTTAACGTACACTTTTATTAATGACGTAACCATAAGTTTAGTTTACGGAATTCTAAAATGAAACGTAAAATGAAAATGGGCTGTTTTGCTTAATAATGGAAAATGCAATTCTTAAAGAGGAATGTCTCTCTAATTTAAGAATTACATATCTTAAAGAGGAAACTGTGGATTCCTATAAATGGAAACTATAAATTGTTATTTCCTTTGCTATAGTCGTAAATTTGTTCTTTTTGTACTCCTAAATACGTCTAAAGATGTTTGATCGACGCTAAAACACCTATCTTGTATATATCAATTTTAGTAATAGTCTTCATTTACTTTAGAAGTATAGTTACATAAATAACTTTTAATAACCAAAAAGCAATGCATAATGTGTGCAATTCCCCAGTACTTACTGTAGTAATGATAACAATAATATTGTATGGAATTGTATAAACTCCGTACGGTTTTCGTGTTATTCAATTACGAGTTTTCTCCATTTTTAAATTGTACTTAATATTTATTGATAATATAGTTTAAGAAGTATCTATCTTCAATATCCTTATGATACCTAAATCTGATTTATTTCAATAGAAATCAGTTTTTGAATCTACCAAATATACCGATATTCATTCTCGAAACCTAAGTTGTTTACTTCGTATTCTAAATTTAGTGACGTAATTAGTTCTCGTGATACGTGGCCTTAGATGATTGGATCGTTATTCGGTGCAATTCTCAGGTCGCCTTCTTTCCTTCTAATCTGGTCAGTCGGGGCCAAAAGGGGTGTGTGCGCCGTTGGGAGACAATGAAGGGGCGTTGCTATGGGGAGAGGGAGAATTTCATCAGGTAGAGAATCGCCGATGGAAGGCGACCTATCCTTAAAGGAATTCCCCACGAAAAGGCTATCGAAGAGTTAGGGACCGGAAGAAACGTCGAAGGCGCTGCTGTAGAACACGTTACGTGACCCGTGATGAGAGGAATAAAGGATTGTTTGTTTGTCTTTCGCTCGAGAAATTTCCTATATCCTTTCTTTTATAAATACGGAGTGGTAAGAGTATAGAAAAGGTGCTACCTTTGAAGTGAAGTGGTCGCCATGGTGAATTTGGGAAAGGTAACAATGAAAACAACATTAGTTCCGAAAACATATGTAATATCACTTAATAACAATAGTATTCGGCTTTATTAAGGTCGGTTTTAGGACTATGAAGTTCTCTTTTATATCCAACTCGTACCTTTAAGGAGGAAGGAAGAGAACTTTAAGGTTGAATATTGAAATGATTAAGACTCGAACCCAGATCAATCATAACCTGGTAGTTAAGTGGGAGACCTGGGTTCGAGTCCCATTCATTCACTATTTTTTATTTCTTTTAAACCTTAGATATCAAGTTACCCGAACTCTTTCTGTTATATTATTCTCACCTTTTCCTAATCTAAGTAGATATTAGTATATTTAAAGAGTTGAAATGAAATAAATATCGATTACGAGATATCATCGACAATAATTTTTTACAACAGTCAAGTATTACGTTCGATATGGGTCAAACTTTCAAAATTAGAAGGATGATAATTAGTTATTCAAATCATTTCATAACTATTTTTTACCCTATTCTTTCTTTCTATACATTATTATTCTTGAACTAATGAAGTTGATGGGTAGGAATTAAAGTAAATCAATCAACCTCTCCAAAATAGCTTTAGTATTGTATAGTATGTATTTTATATTATTGTAGATGATTTCCACCGTATATATCCAGAAAAAGTTAATCATAATTTATGTTGTTACATTATTATTCTGTCAGATTAAGCTACACGTATTGCCCAGCAATCAGACCCAGTGTTCAGGTGCTAAAATTCGTATACTCATGGTAGAGATGAAAAATATATCTACACGATAGCTCTAGCTCTAATAAGCTTGTTCCATGTTCTCATCCTTTCATCGAATAGGTAGCCCTAGATACAACTGCTAGATTCATCACTGTTGAATTGTTACTATTGAAATAACTCCGCTAACCTTATAGTCTTTCTTTTGTTTTTGAAATATCTTGAAGCGAATACAGTTTTTCATGTTCCCGTATTTCTCCATACGGAAAAGGATTTAAATAGTTGATAGTGTGAAAGTGGCACTGCTCAGCTCTTGTGATGTGCACCAAATTTAGAGCAGCTGTCATGGAAAGAGAAGGAGAGAGTGGAACTGACAAATGAAGAACGACGTTGCGGCTGATAGGAAAAGTGTGAGCCAATCCAGGCTGGAGTGTGGCCGCACTAATCGAGTTTTCGGCAGAAAAAATAGGCATCGACGCCAGAAGGGAAATCATCATCAAACGAAGAAAATTTGTACCTAATAGGAATCGGTTTGGAATCTGCAGGTGACAATTGCATTCCGCTGAGGATTGTGAGGAATTTATGATATCAGAGCTGAGTGAAATCGTTAAATTCCTCTCGTAGAAAGTCTGTTGGACCTTACGAGGGCTTACCCAGTAGTTTCATTTCGTATTGAAGAAAGTTATTAATATGTTACTTCTTAATTACCTTGGTTTTTATTTAACCGATAAATAATTATCGAAAGAATTTGTTCTAATTCGTTTGTCGATAAATACCACTCATTCTTGTTTTGTAAGTATGGATTAGCTACCTTTAAATTTTATTCTACGTAATTCTGAGAGGAACTTAACACTAAAACATTATAGTAGGATAATACATATATCGGTTAATATAACGTAATTTTACTCTGGGGTCTTCCTTTTAAAACTTCGTTGGTTAATGATTTATGTTTCAATTATAAATTCTATTTATAAATAATGCATTAAGATGCAAAAATAGTTTATCCTTCATAAAAAATAAAAATTATCTTACATTAAAGCTATATAACTTATATTATTTTGTTTAATTACAATATATAAATCTGTGAGAGTTTTCACGATTTATTTCTATACTCGTAGAAGTTTGAATTCTTGAGTTTGCTTCAAGAAATGAATAAATAAATATTTTTTGAATTAAGGTATAATTCAACTATTTACATCAGAAATTTAATTTTTAAATCCAAAAACGATCTTTATGAATGTTATTTCCTCTTTAAAGACATTCAGAGAAAAAAACTGCTCAAATTAGACGAAACGTAAAGGTTTCAAAATCGGTGCAGACCCAACGACAAGCTAAAGGTAAACCCGTACAAAATTACGCTATCAGCGTTATGAAAACGGGTTCATGATTGATGAGTTACGTAGGATATCGATGTCTACTCATCACCGCCTCGATATGGGAAAAGAGGGATTTTTTTTCATTGGAGAGAAACGCGGGAGCAGTGGAAGAAGGAATTCGCTTGATGGATTGATTCCTCTTTTTAAGGCCGTGTCAGTTTAGAGAATCGAGGGAAATTAGGCTTTCGAAGACGAGGAAGGAAAGTGTTGTCGTGCTAAAGAAAATTTGAAGAAGGGTGTTTAATGAACAGGAGTATCGGTTAATCCATTCATTATATTAACACTCGAAAAAAAACCTTCGAAATTTATGATCGTTACTGCTTACGGAAGGGAATATTGGCTTCTTAGTTATAAAGTGGATATCTCGATATCCTTCTTTTTTTCTTGCTTTGCAGTTGGATTTGGGGATTGAGGGAGTTCTGGTGAAAGGAAAGGGTGGCACAGAAAAGGCGGTGAAGTGATTGAGAATCGATGCCACGGAAGGCACTTTGACGCCATGGGACGTAATTGCGTAGACCGGGAGTCTATTGCGATGCAAGGTTCTGCTCCGTTGAAGGTTACGGTTTTTTTTCTAGTGGATTCGTACTTGTTTATTGCATTTGTGAGTAAGATCGGAATTTTTCGATCTCGATGTTTCGAACTGTTAAGGATAATCTAAAGTTGAATGTGAATGATCATCAAAGCGATTTGTCGTTAAGTGACTTCACAATTGGGTTTTATTTTTTTATTTGTCGAACGTTTAGCACATCAACAATTGAGTGAATAATAAATGATATATGGAATTAATAGAATACTTTTACGTTTTACTGTAAGAATTCGTATGAAGAAAATAGGATATCACTATATTAGAATAAACATTTTAAAATGTAGTATAAACAATCTAATTTTCTTCTAGTTCATCTAATATAGTCTTAGAAGTATTACGTTGTCTAATGTTAAAGGAGAATACTCTCACTGAATTTACACGAAAAATTGTTTCGAGTAATTTTTACTTATTTTCTCAAATAATTGTGCAATTTTGTAGTTGTAATTTAGGTTCCAGTATCGAATGAATAAAAATGTATCCTTCAATGACCAATATTGTGTGTTGATTCACTTTTAAGTGAATTGCGATTTTTAGATAGCTTTTAACCTTTAACGTACGAACGGTCCCTTTTGGAACCACCAAAAGTAGTCGCGAATGGCCGAGCGGTCCCTTTAGGGACCACTAGAACACGCTTCGTTTCACGGCTGCTTATTATCACTTTTTTAGCTCGGATTTGGCTGATTTTTTTTCTTAGGCTCTTGGAGTGGTCCTCGCTTTAAGCTCATAGCAAATCGTCTTACTTGATACAAGGTTAACATCCGTAATCGCTTTCGAAACTAGGCTCTTCTCATCACGGCGCTACCTACGCAAACAGTCCAGATATTCTCTTACACTTCATCCTACTTATTTTTGGTGGTTGTAAACACTCTTTGGTATCTCTATAATCTTCTGTACAAGCAAGTAATCCATCCTTTTCCATATTTCAAAAAAATAAGACAAAAATGAAAATCTCTCAATGCTTTCCATTCCTGAGTTCTCTGCTCGGATTCTTACTGTGCATATTCCATAAAAATATTTTTATTTCAAATAAAAAAGCAGACAGTGGCACAGTGGTGTTTTCATGCATATACTTTTTGTTTTATTACGCTATCTTACATAGTTTTCTAGTTATTTAGCTTTAACTAAAGAGATGCAGAGTTTCCGTAATTTCGGCATTTAAATGCCCGGCCGTTCAGAGATACTTTTGAGATTGAGTCCCGTCTTTTAAAGGTTAAGGTAAACGATCTGTGTATCTATTTATAGAGTATGTATAGAACTTCAACTGATTTCCTTGAAGGATATTTTATGATCGATGCAAAAATATTTTGTTCAAACTTTTTCCATTTTTTTCTCTGTTAATTTCCGCCTATTTTGGTTATTTAAACTTTATGTAAAGTCAATTTTCTTCAAGTTAAGTTATTTTGTTAAGTTCAAAGTTAAGTAAATGTGCATAACAACGTGAATTTGGTATGGAATGTAATCAACAGGGCAACAGCTTTCAAAGCTTTTATTGTGTGATTTTTTTTCATACGTTTGAAAAAATATGCTACTATAAGGATTTAGAATTAAGATATTTGAATAGGGGCAATAATAAATTTAAAAATTAACAGGTTATTGATAGTCTTTTGGTTTATTAAAGGCATTCCAGAGGTTATCATTACAGTATTATAGTTTAAGAGGCATAATCATATTGCTACTATATATTTGGCATAAAATATTCACGAGAGATAAGAAATTATTTTCTGCTTTCATTTTCCTAAATCCTACTTCCATTATCATCCTCTTGAAATTAATAATAAATAAATATTCAATAAAATTCTCTCATAATATCGCATTTTATGACTCTTATTCATCTACGGAATATTGAATTGAATCCTTAGAACGTAGTGTTATTAATTTTAGTTCTTTTACAATTTTCATCAGACAAGACAATTTTAGAGATCGATCTTATCGTAACATTCTTTCCTGATAGGTTCCGTTAATAAAAATCCCCACGACGACACTTATATGCCTCAGTATCGACACTTTAAATTTCTCGTATCGAAGATATTTTCCCCTTTCATGAACTGCTCATCAAGTTCGATCTGCCTATAGAATCCATTCATGGCCGAAGAGAGAGCGTGGATTGGAGTTCATCATTGTCCCTTGGAATTCGTAGCTCTTTCTTCTGTCACCACGCCTTCCCTAACTTTTTGCTCCAGCGGAAGTTGCTTTTCTTTTGTTACGAGACCTTCCTCTGGAGAGGGAAAAATGATGAAAATGGCTGCACTTTCTCTTCTTTGAACTTTTCTTATTGTTACTCCTTTTGTTCCCATGGCAATTGAAGCTCTCGTCTCTTGTTTTTTATATTTGGGCAGCTGCGCGCGCGTGACGTATGATGTAATAAGCGTTCCTTCATGATTATAAAATATCCTTTTTCTTTTTTTTTTAGCCTTCTTAAGACGCGCGTGAAGTTTTTCTATTACGGCTGATGTATCTCTCGCGACTGCAGTGTTTTGTCGGAATGAAAAGGAAATGGGTTAAAATGACAGATCGGAACGATTTCAAGGAGTTTACTTTTTGAAAGTTATTTATTTTTGTGGGTTTTTTTTTTCTACAATGAAAGTGCCTTCTTTTATCACGAAGATATTTTATTTTATTGGAAGAAAGTTTGTTTGTTTTAGAATTGGAAAAGAATTTATTTGACGAAAGAGTTTCATTGTATTTCAGTTATTACGTCATGATTAAAGATGGTGGCTTATATTTACGTAATTTGATAGCGGATAATTGATCGACGGGAGGCTTATAATCAGATTTTTTATATTTTTATTAACGTAAATATAACGTAATTATAATACATTTTGTATGGTATAAAATTATTTAATTAATTTTAATTTTTTTTGTTTATTTCCATCAAATTCTTTTTTGTGAAAGAGTGACATTTTTAATTTAAGTCTTTTTGATACTTCTACTAAACATCTATTGCATCATTATTCTATTGCAGACGTAATTTATGGGAAGTAGAAACGTTGAGGGAATTATTTTATAAGATGAATAAAGTAGATTTATATTGTACGTGCTCTTTCAACGAACAAATTATTTCATAAGTATATGAGAAAAAATATTTATGAGAAACGCCTGTAAAGTGTAAAATATAAGGCTAGTAGAGTAATATTCTTAAGAGACAAGGAGTCATGAATGGAAGACAAAAACAGACCATGCATGTGCACACAAAATGTACGCATATTTACATATTACTGTTCATGTGTCTGCCTTTATTTTCAGTGTTAATATTGTTTCTTTCTTACATAACTGTCCAAATTTTGTGAATATAAAGCTTAACAGTGTAAGCTTCAAAGAAATCGCCTATCATCTCCTTGGTCATGGAGATTAATACATACATATTACACGTGTTGGTATTACTAATTAATGTACCTTATCAGCTTCATACAATTTCAAACCTAATAACTTTAATGTCCCACCTGAGTATCCATTCTTTTATCGCTTAGGGGATTAATACATGTTACAACATCACTATGACTAATAAGGAGCTCATAAATATTCTTGGATCGTTTCACATTCGTGACGGGGAAGGCCGTATAAATGCTCTCCCCTTATTTTAATTTTGGAGAGAATTCAAAGGTGATAAACGCATTCCGAAGGACGAATTTCTAAATCCAAACCACGTGCTTTGGCTGCTCTTTCTAATATTAATGTTATCCCAGTGTTCTTTACAGTTATGTAGATAGGGAAAATGCTGATTGGTTAGATTGCAATAGAGTTGAATGTTATTTTATTGCCTAGTATGTTTCTATTTTATGATTTTTTTGTGTTGGTTTTTTCGAGTTACAGTCAATGAAAATAGTATTGTCCTAAGAATAAAAAATTAGTATAGAAGCCAAGATTCGTTTGATAGAAGGAACGAACCACCGAAGAACAAATGTGTTACAAATAGTTAGAGTTGACAGATGAGATTCCATGGCTATAATCAATGATCAGTATTAATAGTTCACCATGGATTTTTATTGTGTTAAATTGTTTGCCTTCTGCTAAAATAAAAATCTTTTGATATGAGTATTTGACTTCAGACTCATTAATTCAAAATGTCAATCAAAATATCTGTAAGCATACTTTTTATTCAACTGTAAAGGGAATCATATATGTTTAATCTCTGATCTAGGAATTATATAAGTTTTCGGCCGGAATTTTTCAGTGATTAAATATTGAAAATACTTACTATGTTATACATAAATACCGCATAATATCAAGCGTTATTCTTAGGCATACTAAATAATTTTGAAGGATACAAGATGCATGATATTTTGTATATAATTTACCTACGGATTACGTGTTCTAATGGAAACGGGGAAATGTCTTATAAAAATATCATGAACTGAAAATTACCTTACTAGCGAAGAACATTCTTCAAAATTATTTCACGTCAAAAATTACAATTCTCAAATATCTCTATGGGACCAGTGATACGGCAGATTAGAATTAGCAGCCATACAAGATCGTTAATTTAATGAGGAAAGAAAAGGAGCTGCGATTAACGTGCTAATGTGAGGCACACGACACGCGCGAAACCGTGCAACGGAGTCACGGCTGTCGTGCCTCCCCGTGAATGCACGCAAGAAGCATGACATTGTGCAAGGCGGGCGAATGCCATCACAGGCGCCCATGTACAAAATACGCACTCCAGTTAGGAGACGGGGTGTATATATCAAAGGAATCTGTGCTTCTCTAAGTTAAAATGATACCAGTTGGGATTTTTTCTCCTTGATTAAAGTTATAGTATTCAAGTTTATACTATACATTTCGTTTTTTGTGTATTTATACGTATATGAAGTTACCATCGACTGTTGTATTACGGACTTTAAAATCCCTACTTATGGCTCTATATAAAACGTTTTGTAATATAGTTTAAATATCTATGGAAACTATTTGTATTGAATTTTATCATAGTTTTAAAAATAAGCTATCAAGGTGAATTTTATTAGTGTTTTAATCAGAGGAATATTAAATTACCTCAGTTGAATGTATAAATCACTATGAAGTGTATTCTTCGAGTAAGTACTTAATTACGGCAGCAAAAAGGAATTTTTTTAAAAATTAACGAGCAGTTAACTATTAAATAAGGAATCGTTTTTATTAAATTCGATTATTCTATGCATATATATTTTCGTACCATCTAAAGATGGTTTTAACAACTTTGCATTAAATGGTGTGTATACAGCTTATTATTTCAATACATATGAATGTTTACTTTAGAAATTTTTAAGTTTAAATTAACAGTTTCATTAAAAAATATATATTTATTTTTAATTAATATTTTTGTTCCTAGATAATGTGTTAATGATATGCTTTGTTTCTTTTCAGGTGAGTTTCAGAACTTATTTTTTCACAAGTAACTTTCACAACTTCTAATTCGTGAGTATCATTACTTCTTTCAATCATTCTATCTCTAAAGCGAATTTTTTAAATCCTTTATTTAATATGAAATATACATTTAATATCCATATTAATTTAATATGGATATTAAATGTAATTTCATTTAGATTTAAGCTATAGAAATATAAGATACTGATTTATAAGGATATTATTCGATTTGTTATATTCTCATCTAATTTTCAACGTGCAATTTATGTTGGAATCTATTTATCATAAATACTGTTTACTTAAGAAATTAAACAGAAATAGTTGCCCTTTGGATACAAAGGAAAGGAAGGAGGTTGATTTGAAATTGGTTGAAGTAAAAGCCTTTCCATGTAAAAAGATATCTTTCTCGAAAGCATATTAGTTTAATTGTTGTTGATTCTGGGTTTTAGAAGGTGAAGTATTCATTTTGTTTCTCAGTAGTGATTTGAGTTTGACCGAGCAGATTCTTTTAGATATATACCCTAATAATATTATAACGAATGATATTTTTACACGAAAACTCTTTTAATAACAGTAAGACCTACTTTTTAATTTTCCAATTCTCGTGAGTTTTTGAATTTCCTCGATGTTTTCAATATGAGTAAGTGTATTAAAAAATGCCATCTTAATTTACGAAGACTTTTTCTCAACTAAAGAAGCTCTAAAAAAAAGCTCTTTAGCGATTAAAATTTTAAGATTTAAGAATTTAAAAGAGTTTTAAAAAAAACAGTGAGTACAAATAGGAATAAATTATCGTATCTAATTAAATTGATCTGAATTATTTTTTGCTCCGAATATACTTGAAAACTTTATATTTCTCACTCTTTTGGCTTCTTATGAAACGGGCATATGTATTGTGAAACACTTACTTAGATTTTATTCCAACCGATGAGTTATTATGTATCTCAATTTGAGGACAGATATTTTAGAGAAAACTAATTAAATCCATGTTAGTAAATAGATTTAAGTAGGAAGGAAAGGTTGTATCAGATTTTAAATACAGTTGTTTCAGGACATTGTTAGAACTCGATTAGAAAAACCATTTAAGAATCCTTTTAAAACTCCTATATCAACTCTCTCCAAGATTACGCCTCGATTGCCTATTTTAAAATTCATCTCACGCGTTCGATAGAAGTCATCGATCAATATATTTCAGAAGACCGTTTACAGAACCCCTTTTCCTTGGAAAAAGAGTGACTCACGCCCCGTATCCAAGGCGATCGTTCCTAAACCGATGTACATCTGAAAAAAGTTTTCTCTCTCTTGAAGGCGCTAATGCAAGTAAGGCGGTTTGGCATTGTGTAGAAGCCCGCCAAATGCGTCCCCAATACCGTTTTTCTCTTTTTTCGACCTTCCACCGATGTGGACTGATGATAGTGATCTACTTCCAACCGTCTGGGACAACTCAAAGCCCATTCTGAGAATCAAATCTGTAAATATTTGTTTAATACGATTTAAAAGTGATTTTCATTAGAGAAATTTGTTTACATAATACGGGAATATTATGAATCTGAGATTGAGTGCCTATTAATGATTATAGCGGCAGTTTATACATCATATTGTTGTACATTAGTTACAATTCGGTTGTTACCAATGGTAACTAATTATTGATTCATAGGTATAATAGAATAAATTTTAAGAATTAACTTGAAAGAAGCTGCCTAGCATCGAATTATCACACTTCATTTAACAATATTCATCTAAAATTAATGTTCAGTCATCCATAGGTTTTTATTGTTCTTCTAAACCTCTAATTTGTTTTAGATAAGGGTTTAAAGACTTCAGACAACATATTCCATTTCCTAGTTCCTCTATTTATAAATGAATGTTTTCCTCTACCGCTACTTTTTCTTCTTGTTCTAATTTATATCTATTTAACTTCATTTGCATATTGTTGCCACAACAATATCGTGTAAGGGTTTTATGTGCGTTAAATGAATTAGCTACATTGTGTATTATAGAAGTAAAAAATGGCTATATGACTGGGATTCGAACCCAGGTTCCTCAATTTACGGGCAGATATACTAACCACTACACCACTATCCCAAGAAAATTAAATTTTAACAACTTAAGTTGACTTAAGTCTTTGGTTCGAATCTCATTCATTTAACTTGTTTTAACTTCTATTTCAAACTCATATAAAAGTTGTTATAACTCATCGTGCTAAGTTGTTTCAACTTTCTTTAATCATGAGAATATACAGTATTTGACGATAGTTATTTTACAACTTCAAGCCTCGTGTCTGTCCTAAAATAATACGTAGTCCTGTAAAAGATAGGTTTTATGCAATACTTATTTTTTAACCAATATAATCCATGCATTTTGATCATTGCCTTGACCCCTTTCATCCTAATTCAACCCTTTTCTTTTTTAGTATTCGTTTCCTTGTATCAGCCCTATTTTCAAACCTTCCATGTTTCGCTACGTTGCTGTGCTACAGACTCTCTCTTATTTGATGTGCTAACTATAAATATCCTCCCTTTTAAGTCTTCCTTCAAACCCCATAAGTATTGACTTTTCCCACTTGGACATTTGCTCTATTTTCAGTTAACCCTTTCTCAAAGATATTCTGTTTCAAAGCTGTGCTTTATGTTTCTCCTTTATATGCTATTATAACAGTTTTCTCGCCGTATCTATTCTTTGTTGATTGTTATTAATCAAATTTGCTATCTAGCGATCTTCGTTACTAGCTTTAATATGCTTTATTTATCATGTAACCAAGAGAGACGCCAATACTTAAACTTTGATATCGGAATATTTACGTTAAGTCTCAAAGTAAAAAAATGCTGTATTTATCACAATCTTTTTAAAGATACGTGATTTAGTCTAAAGTTTTTTTTTCTCTTTTCATCTTTAGCCCTCTTCTATCCTTCTTAAGAGTTAGTTACAGAGGTCCTATTGCTTCAAAGGACACTTGCTACAAAATAGCAATCAATTCAGGATATTTAAAGAAATGATTTTTCTGACCCTTAGTATGATAATGACAATACTTGATTCTAATCTGTCTGTTATATGTAGGAATATTAATTTTGACTCGTAATATCTCTTTGTATTGTATCAAAGATAAGCAAATGAATTCATAATGGAAGGTTTAAAGTTGATTTTGAACTTAATTTCAGGTTATCTTTAATTTAAAGTAGTGAAAATTATTTTAATTATTGACTATTTTGGGAGTGTTTAATTGCAATTAATTATTTTGTCTCAATAAATCGCCTGTATTTGGAAGAGGTGATGAAAAACATTCTCAGAATAATGTTTAGAGATATAATACTCCTTAAGATATAAATTTCGTTAGAAAATAAAAGTGTAAACTTCGTTTTGGTTCCGCTAATATCTGTGGTGTGGATCAACAATGTTGGGAAGTAAACACGTATAGGTAAAGACTCGCTATAGAACGCAACAACCAAGTATGAGTAAACCGTTCATAAAATGTGTTCAGTGAAGCTATATATTACCTGCGCGCTTACCTTTAGCGTTGAACTAGGCCAGAAATAGCATGGGAACCGCATCAAAGTTATCTTTACATTATCGTGAAGGTGTAATCAAAGTGCGTTGATATAACACTGTCTTTGATTATATTATAAATGATTCGTTTACGAAATATTTTATATATTATTAATTGGACATGAATAGATTTATTTTTGCGATCTTGACTGTAATATTTAATCAAACGAGAGTTAGTAAGAGGTACTTCCTTTTTTATGCAATAAATGATAGGAAATTTATATTTTTATCGATTGTTGTAATGTTTTTTACCTATTCTAGTTATAAGTTTACCGGTCCAATACCTTAGAATATTCTACGAAATTTCTTTACGAAAATTTTAATGAATCGAGCTTAGTATCCAAAGAGAATTTACGATGCTATCTCAAAGTTTAAAATCATTCATAAGTAGTTCATTTTTATTTAATTCGAAAATACTTTTTCTCTAATTTTCTTATCCTAATCTACCAGGATTCGATTAAGGTTTTGCATCCCTTATTCACAAGACGAGATCGTAAACTATCAGTGAATAAAGGAAGCAAGAAGAGAATATACCTCCAAAAATTCCACTCCCATCATTTGCATGGCGATCTACTTCCAAAAGACGGATCAGCATCAACACACACACTAAACCATCCGATATTTGGACATTTCGCCTTATATACGACGCATTTCAGCAAACATAAGAGTGTTCGACCCTCGATATATTCTCGTAGGCAGATTTGTATTTCCTCTTACGTCCTCAAGAGGCGCTGTTATCACGTAGGATGGTGTATTTTTTTTCTCCGTTGTTGTTTCCTAGGAAACTTTAAGCTATTTCGTGTTTTGCCACTCGTTAAAGACGTGGCTCTAAAGATGCCTATTCTACTTCTTTTGTTTACAAACGCGCTTCATTTTTTTTATTTGGATAGGACGAAAGTCATTCACCTTCACGTAGGAGAGTAATTCTGAAGAGGTTAACGAAGAGGAAATGTTTAATTTAAGTGCTTTAGCAACGGGTTGGCTAAGAACGTGCATGGATCGAGAAAGAATGTAATTAAATTCCTTTAAGAGCTAAAGGGGTGATCCCGTTGAACTAGATTAAAGGTTCTGCTATTTTCAGGTCCAATTTTTGTTGGTAATAGCTCAAATCGAGCAAAATTAGTGTTTACTCTCAGGTATTCTGCAACTTTTGAGTTCATTACTGTTTTGAATCGTCATGTTGCAATAGGTTGACAAATTAGACTCGTTTCGCTTATTACAGGTTTAGGATTCATTCGGTTACTATTGATGTTTTCTCTTTATTGTTTGATTCTATTTCTATAGTAACGTAAGCTAATATTATCAACAAACCACGAAGTTGCGTATTGATTGTATCAGTACGGTACATTTTTTGATCAATTAAAATGATCTGACAAGATGTGTGTACATGAATTATCGATAAATATACTTTATGATTGAATAATGGGAGAACAAGTTGCCTTTATTGAAGTAATTCTTGTATTATGGCATTAATATCTTTGAATGATTTCCTAAAGCCGACTTTGAAGTTGATAAGTTGGCTTTAAGTAGAATATTTCAGTTAAAATGTCTTCAATATTTTGAACGACATAATTAAAATCCATCTTTTATAAGTTGCTTCTCTGAAAAGTGTAAATTGTTTTTTCTATTTTAATTTATTGATGAAGGATTTATTATAATTATTTTATTCTGTTCTTTAGTAAATGATTCTTTTGGTTTATCATTTAAAATATTTTTACTCAAACTATTTGATGGCTTTAATATACAGAGAGAAATAAAATGACGAGAAATAATGACTAAATCTTCTTTATAAGAGATTCTAAGTTCTTTATAACTACCACGAACGACGAAGTTTTATCGCTTTATACTGCTACTCATCAAAGAAGGTAATATCTTCTTATGAGTTCTTCTTCGATAAAGAAGTACCTAAATTTCGGAATTGAATTCTTCAAAATTTTGGGTATGTTCCTGACAAAAATTTAGGAACTATTTCTAAATTGTTAGAGCCGACACGAGTTCAAAGGTAAAATTTTTAAAAAATACGATAAAATATTTTGTACGTATCATGCTAAATCAATATTTAATCCATCCAAATATAGATTAGAGCTTTTTTAATGTCAACTCTTTGACTCGTAACTCATTGTTTATTGATAATATCCATCCCATTTCATTTAATTTTCTTTGTTTACGATTTTTCGTATTTATTTTGTTTTAAAATAAAAAAAATAATAAACAAAACTCACCATATCTATGTTCAGATATGTTGTGAAGTTCAAAGGGAAACACATTCAATATTTCCCAACAGAATATTTTAAAATTCTATTCATTAAAACCCGTTCCAATTTTCTGTTGACCAAACTCGTAACTACCCTAATATTTCGCAACCCTAATGCTTTACTTGGCACACCACACTCACTCTCTCGTGTTAGGAATAGATTTTCGAGTGAAAATTTTAAAATTAATTTATTTCCGAGTTGGCTCCTTAGCCTAGACCTGCGAACAGTAACCTCAAATCCTTAACAGAACTTTCATCTGATCACAATACTACTTTTTCCTTAGGAATCGAGCAGCTGCTTCTTCGCAACTTTGAATCTCTTGAGATTTTTTTGTTCTCCAAACCTCCGGTGTAAATATTTTACACTCTTCTTTTATAACCGCCCTTCTCTAGTCAACTTTAACACCCCTGCGCAAAGCAATTCCGCTAAGTGCTTCTGCGTTAAGTCCGAGATTATATTTCAAATCAAACTCGTTGTTCTGTAACTTGTTCTCTGTCAACATTTCTTCTTACGTGATATGTCTGCTTTGGTTCCTTGAAATATCATTTGTACGTGATGCTCAAATGTTTGAATCGTTACACTCAGTCTAGTATCAGTTAAGTGCTCTTCAGAGATTGAATGCTTGTGTTATTTTAGTCCACAGTGTAATAATTTCGTAACCAGTTCATGATTTCGGTTATAGTTAAGTATTCTTCTTTTAACATAGGTTTCACAGAATGGAAAATGCTACCTAGATGACCGCTAAAGCCCTAAGCAGAAGTTACTAAACTAAAATATACATAACATAAAATAATTTCTATACGTAGCATTCGGAGGTATCTGTTTTAAATTGTTACGTACGTATTGAGCTCGTAGAAATGAACTCGCTACCAGGCTTATAGCCTACATCTTTAATACAATCTTTAAAATAATAAAAGATACACCTAAAATTTTCATTTTTCTATTAATTCTATGGAATTGATAAGAAGAAACACGAAAAAGGTTTAGTGTATTTAAACATTCATTCAATTCTAATAAAGGAATGAACTAATTCGAGTTGTATATGTATTAAGCACCTAGTAATGAACTCACCATCTGCTGATAACTTATATCTTTAGCTCAATCTTTAAAATAATAAAAGATACCCCTAAAATTTCAATTATTCAATAAACTTTACGTAATTTATTCGTAGAAACACTAAAAAGGTTAAACGTATTTAAACAGCTATTCATTTCTAATAAAGCTACGAAAGAACTCGTGGCGTTCCAATGTAAGGCGATCCCTCATAGCCCTGAATTGCTTTTTTGTCGAGAAATGTGTGTGTGTCAAATGGGGGAGGATGAGGAATGTCTCCTGAATCCTCAATAAGGCTTCGTCCTAACATTGGCAGAAAAATGGGGCAGAAAAAATTGATTTAGAGTTCGCTGCGCCTAAAGTTGGAAGAAAGTCGAATTGCTTGAGAGGAATAGCTCGTTAGGGTAAGGAAATGTGATTGAGGCAGATGAATAAGGCTTATCCTTATTCGTTAGCGTTTCTTTTGAAAGAAGTGATAACTTTGCTCCTTTATTATTTAAAGTTATTCATAACTTTTCGTTAATCCTAAATTTAAATTAACTTCAATGTATAATTGCTTTACTGTGCTTATTTTTGAATCTCAATATTAGTTGACTTGGATTATTCCATAGATCTTATTCTCAAATGTTTCTCTTACTTTTTAAATGGTGTAGTTTATCGTGTTCGTTTATATAACCTGGGATTTTTGTATTCTTGTTTACAAAATTTACTTAAGCAATAATGCATTTTGTAACTAATTACTCATATTTATATTGGCGCTCATTATACCCATAGCTTAACATTAAACATACGTGTGTAATTTCACGAATACTTCACTTAACTTGTATCAAAATACGAATGATTTGTATTGATGGAATTAGGGCTAAAGTAAAAATATTCTATTGCGAAGAAATATCTGACTTCTTAGTATTTTTTTCTGATTAAATTTCTCTCCTATCTACATATAAATCGAATTCAATTAAATCGAAAGTTCAAGTTATGCACTACAAAGGTATCACTTTCTAATTCTTACTTCAACACGGGATTTTATAAAGTGAAACATTGTCAACTGTTCCTCGGATTCGACTTTACGGGAGAGGACTGTAACGAGAGCGTAAAACAAGAGAAAAATTCCATGGAATTCGAGGGAAATTCCGTGACCAATCGTACCCGTTCCGAAGAGCGGCGTAAGGGTCACGACTTCCAATGAATGCCCGTGATTCCCTACCGAGCACGAAACGGTCAATTCCGGTTATCGTGAAGTGTGTCGAGTAATCTCAGAGCACGTACATCTCAAGCGGATCTCCAAGATGAAATATACTTTCGTCAGAAGCATCTGTTTCCGTTTTTTTTTTGATATTGGGAAAATAGAATCGAAGTCGTGTGAAGTGTCATCATAATACTTAGAGTAATATGATAATTGTTTAGAATAAATAGAAAATTTATTTGTCATTTTACTGAATACGTCAAAAGAAGCTTCGTTTGAATTTCACACACTTTTTATTGAAAGTAGAGCTTCCAATTATTTTTTTCGTTGATAGTATTCTATATAATAAAGTCTAGTGGTAATGCTTGATAAGGATATATAGCCATCACTAGGGAGTTTATTACAAATGTAATCGTTAAATAATACAACTCTGATTTTTGGAAATCAACTGCAAAGTAATTTTAAATGATTGACTTGTAACGTGTTTGAAAATTTCCAAATGAAAGAAAAGAATTGTAAATATGAATTACTTAATCGTTAACATTTTTCCATATTTTAATATTTAATTAATTATTATTGATTTTAACGTTATTCATTTATATATTTATTCATTTTTATACATTTGCTAAGCTTTGAAGATCTTTGTTGGGTACGTGATGTTATTTAAAACCCAGCTAATTCTAACAGCATTAATTCTGTAACATGATAAACTCATTGTGATTACTAAAATAAAATCTTAATAAGTTGTTAGACGAAGAGCCAGTTTTGTTACATTATGAGATAGGAGACAGTACTTTTATTTATATAATATTATTTACAATTATTTTATAATAATAAATTTGCTTGAGTATTTTACGAGTAGTAACATAAGAGGACATTTTTTCATTATAGAAATCTGAAACTTGTATCGTAAATCCTCGTGGTACAACTGTCATTCCAGTTCCCGTACTAAAGCAAATCGCACCATTAAATCCGAAAATAGACAATTGTTCAAATCTTTTGAAGGAGCGCAACTAGGATGACAAGAAAGCTGACGTCATCGAATATCTATAACAAAATCCGTCTAACAGTGGGATACGAACGTATTGTGAAATAGACAGCGCTCTGCTCTCACGGACGGGTGTATAAAGGAACATAATAAAATAGAGGAATGGTCGCCAGGGTTGGAAGTATGGAGTTATCGGGAGTCGAGTTTAGCAGAGTGGTGGGAAAAATAGAGAAACTGAATGAAGTGCTGAAACAGGAAAGTTTTATAGAATGGTCGTACGTTTTTAGGATTTAAGAGAAGGTAATGGTGAATAGGGGAAATAAATTTTTATGAAAGGGGTTCTACATAAAATGAAATTGGGCAACTATATAACGAGGTATTTTTCTTGAATTTTTATTGTTAAAATTTAATTTAATTGCATCTATTTTATTGTGATTTCTAACTTTTATGTAATAGAATACTTTTTAGAGAAATACTTTGTTCTAGATTTATAAACACATCCAAACATGTTTATATATTCGTTATAAACGAATTAAATCGCATTTTGAAAGTTGTTTATATTATATTGTTGTTATTATATTGCATTATATATATTATTTTATATTATATTATATTATATTATATTATATTATATTATTCATTCAGGTTAAGCTATACGTATTGCCTAGCAATTTGGCTTCGTGTTTAGGTGTTAGAAATCCACTTACGGTAGTGATAAAAAGTATTTCCCTAAGGAAAACTATCCGTACACTATCCCTATCCCACAGATAAGCATGTGCCATGTTCTTCTCTTCCCTTCACTGGATAGGTAACCATAGAGATAATTGCTAGATTGATTGCGCACGTTGTCAACAAAAGAAAGGAGGATCTAAGATTGATGGGCACGTGGCTTAGTGTGCGAGTTAAGGGAGACAAAAGCAATGCGATATATCGTGCGCGGAACGCCCTCTGTATGGTATGTCTGGAACAGAATTATTTGCCCCGCGGTTTGATCCAAAGCTGTAAGGATTTACTAAGCGGCCTCGGATGGCGGTTTTATCTCTTGGGCTGTGTATTGCTTTAAACCGCTAAAAGTTCGTCTCTTAATTCTCGATGTTCGGAAATATCCGGGCGTTCTTTCGGTAGACCACATGTGGATTTCTTTTATTTTTGTGTAGATAAATTCTATAGCTTCCCTCCCTCTGGTGGTTTAATGTTGTACTTTTTGTTTTCGACGTGAGTTTTGGGCGATAGACGGATATTTCGATCTTATAGAGAATAGCAGAGTGTGTATTACTGTCTAGACTCTATCGCTTCTAAATTAAAAGCATAAGTTTTCAGATGTTCCTGGTAATGATTTTGTTAAAAAAATATCAAAAAATAAATTCATTTACTTAAATTTATATTGTATTCATAAGTCTATTTACTGCGTAATTAATAATTTACTATCAGTCTAATAACTAGCGTAATATTACCATGGAGAATGGATATTTGTAACTAGGGCAACGCAGTTATCAACATTATTTCTCATTTTGTTCTTAATGCATGAATATATAGTGGATCAGATTCATGTCGTCAAAGGTATAAATAAGAAAAAAGGCGTATCAGTTTTAGTAAAATTCATTATCTTCGGATTTAATAGAAAGTGTAGAAATAAGCGAAATTAAAATAAATTGACTTTAGAAAAGTACTGTTTTCAATATTATTAATAGAGAATGTTATTAAAATACTCGATCGAATTCATAAACGCAGGTTTGTTGGAACAATGTAAACATAATAATAAAGTAAAGAAGCACATAGGTTATTCAATCAACGCACTTGTCCCTGTGATTCGTTCACAATAGACAAACTTCTTGTTTTTATAGACTCTTGGCACATTGAAATGATAACCACTCAAGAAATGCGTAAAGATCAAAATGAATCTGAAGAATAAGACGATTTTCCTCAGAACCCCTCTCTCTTTGTCAACTTTGAAGAAGTTTGGAAAGCAGACGTATTGTAGTTTATGAGGATTCGCACTAATATGCTTTCATTAATTAAGGGATATCAAGTCGTCTTCTGACGAAACCGGCTCCCGCGTCTCTTCATCATGTCCATCAAGAAACCATCCAAAATAAGTAATCCATCTCTTTGTGAGATTTTTCCACAGAAGGGGATATCTATAAGGCGATGGCAGGGCTGAAATTCCCGCATCAAAAGCACTCTTCAGTAAAGTTTTATTTACGATAGAAAGGAACAAAAATACTAAGAACAATCTATTTTTTACAATATTTAAATTTCATAGTGGTAGAGGAAGTATAAGATGTTCCAACTAATCAGAAACAGCTCAATAAAAACGGAAATTTTTGGAAGCTGTTAGCGAGTTTTGATATCTAATAAATATTTATGCGAATTGAATTTATATTAATGAACGTAAATGAATTTCTTTGTCAAATGAGTCGTAAGAATCAATTTTCAGAAATCGTAGAGAGAACAGTGGATTGAAATATACTCTATGAATTTAGATATCTTCCTCATAAAAGCTTTCGAATACCCTTTTTTAAATATGTCGTCATTATTTAGAATTTTAAAAAATCTCTTTTCCTTTTTTATTAACCTATCCTTGGTCCAAAACTGTTCATTTTCTTTCGTGCCTATAAACTAGTTTCAACAATGTAAACAACAGGAGAAACACGTAAAATACGTTGGCAACACAAACAACAACTCCAAATAAAAGTTCTTATCCATCTGTAATTACTACTATAGTTTTGAATGGTTCAGTAAAATAAATTGTTTTATTATAATTCGTCCAATTTAAGACGATCATTTTTGTAGATTACGGGGATTGTATCTTGGACGTTTTCTTGTTCTCTTAAGCTTCGTGAAAAAACCAGAATTTTCTCCGATATATATTTCGTGTCATTCGTAATTAAGTTAAAATCCATACATCGGAAATAAATTTGTTTCCCCCGTATCCAACGGTTACCGTTTTACGAAACAATGCTCCCTCGTTCCAATATGCCTACCAAAACGGAGGCCTAAAATTTTAAAACAAATTAGGCGTCTAAAATCTGGGTGTTCTCGCAGAAGCTCGACTTAAGATGTACGCATTCAAATCCCCGAACAAACCCATATCATCCACCCCCTGTCTCCTTCGACCTATTTTCCAAGAGGGTTTCTTAAGAGCACGCCAACCCCCTTCCTCTACGCACTACCCCACCCCACCAACGCCGAGTATTGATTTTCTCATTTTGGGGTGGAAATTCAGAAATTGCCCCTTCGTCCCCCGCCCGCTCTACTTCCCTATATCTCTCGCTATCACTTTCTCCTCATCTACGTACTTCTCTCCGTGTTTTCTTCTTATCGCTCGTCTTTTTTTTCTTGCGCAATGTCGCTATATTTACAGTCCCAAAGTACGCGCTTTAAAAACCCTATTCTTTCGCATCGTCTCAAGTTAACGCGATGCGGCGTTTGTTTGATTGGTAACGTAAGGAGTTTGGATTCGTTTCCGTAGCGACGATTGTTTTTGTTAGTGATTGATTTAAACGTATCGTTTTCAATTGTTTTAGAAGTATAGACTTTGGATGAAGATGCGAAAAGATTGTTATTTTCCACAGAATATGAGTTTCTTATTCAATTATATTAATAATTTGTCAAAAACAATCATTTTTATGGATCATCTTCATAGAATTTACTGCCTATTAGCTCATTCAAATATAAGTTTATGTTCTATAAAACTTTTTAAGTATTTCATTTGTACTTTTCGCGAAGTTTAATGCGTCAGATTTGATTCCTATTTCAAGCGATGGAAACACGAATTCGGTGCGATAAAATGATGTTTTCTCGTATTGTTATAATTATGTCAAACCACAGTAGATGGATGAAGAAATGTTCCATTAGCTTGTTGCAGCAATTGAATTCGTTGCGTGCAAGTGGATTTGTACTCGATGTGCCAGCAAAATTTGACAAATGACAAAGGTATCGAATTATGTCCTCCTTGGATAAACTGTAGTGTGCAGTTTTTGTTACGTTTCATTTGACCTATATTGGTTATAGAATATCTTTGTATACATTTATAATTTATATATATTCATTCATTTATTCATTAATAATTTTTATCAAACTTATTCTTCTATGTGGATTTAACTGTTAATTTGATCAACTATCTGCAAGTAAGAATAATGCGTAAACTTATGAGATTATTTTCTATTTATTAGCAATTAAAAATGGCCTCCATTTGTTTACTTGGTAACGCTATATACTTTTTTGTTAGTTTTGTTTAGTATTTGTTTTACTCTCATCATTAAATCATCTCAGATTATTTCTTTTTAAAGAATTTTACTTCATTACACTCTGCTAACATCTCTGCAAATGGTATCCTCTTTCCTTGGCTTCCAATCCTCCCTTTTGTTATGGTGCTACATTTTTTCTTCTTAGTTCATCATCTAACCAGATTCTTCCTTATAACATACGCGTTTTCTTTCCTTTAAATTTTTTTCTTCTTTTTCACTCAACTTTCTTGGTTACGAGATATTCTTTTTCACTCCCCTTACCATTTCCTGTTTAATAACAGCCGTTGCTACGTGAGAATAAAACTAATTAGCCACGGGTGTTGGATAGCAAGCAGAACAATCTTTCTCTCTTAATATGATCCTTTTCTGTGTTTTGATCAAAATTTAAGAGATTTTCATAAACGTTTATTCTTACCTAGAAAGACTCTCATCATATTATCTCGTATTCTAATGCGTGATAGTTTTATGAAAAATGTATATATATACACACAAAGAGGTTATCCAGAATGTACAAAAGTAGTCTTGTATTATGTATACTATTCCACTCTGTCTTCTTGTAATCAGATATGTAGGTGATATTGATGCCGCATTTCAATATGGAGACATATAAAAGTTTTAATATAAATAACTATACACACATTGCTTTCCAAGTGTTTTATATATACCTAATTTTATCTTCATTTATTAAGAATTACTGTGTATTGCGTAATTATTCTTGAATGACCTATTTTGTCAATTTGTTTATCGTATCTGGTCCGTCATTGTTACTGTGACTCGTGGAAACCTGTATTCAAGCAGTTACTATGTGAGTAGATGAAATAGATTTATAGATAAAAATAGATTTTCCCATTTTTTAGGAGTTCTTCTTTCTTCAGCCATCAGTTGAGAATAATATTCCCCATGAATCTAGTCTATTTGTTATTTAATTTTTTCTTTAAATTCCAAATATTAAAATTAAATTAGTCTATCTATCGAGTCTAGGTAAAAGATAGACCAAAATGCCTAATTACTCCTAAGTGAATGCTTCATTTATACGTGATCATCTTTCATTTTCCTCTACTAAAGTACGTCAACTCCATTTGAACGTGTCCCATAATGACCGTGTCAGTTTCCCATTTTTGTTCCTTTGACATCTCTTTCCATCCCGGTACCTTAATCGAACCTTCCAAAAATGCCACATCTTTCCCTTTATTACTCATACCAACCGTACTTTTGATCTCAAATCTTAATGCGGAATGCTGTTTTGATCGTACAGCGTGGCTGTCGATGGAACCCCATTACAATCGCTTTTCCGAAATGCGCGTCGATGTGAAATGTGATTTCGTTCCATGTTCTTTTTTTCCACCGAGAGCTGGATCAAATTTTGATGCTGTAATTGATGACGTAGTCAGCTTACAGTCTTGTCACCAATTGTGATCGACTTTTTTCGTTATTAATCCATTACGTTTTTAAAGAGAATTATCCTCTTTAATGATTTTTCGATTCAATTGAACTGAAAATGTGCTTAATGGGTTTTCTTTCTTTTGGTTATAATGTGTGTGTATATGTATTTGTGCTCATGTATGTCCTATGTCATCATTCAAAGTTTGACGTATATATCTGTCGTGATGAACATTGATAAATAGATTCTTCAGGCGTAAAAGAAATATGCATAGAAAAATTTAACACTGTAAAATGAACTTCTGTCCACTTACTTATATACATGTAAAATACTATTTTTAGATTTATCTATGAACGAAATTTTCAAACTGAACTTCTTTATTTCAATTCATGATTAACTGAACATTTACGAAGAAGTCTAGATTAGTTCTAGGTTATTACGTTATTAAGTTTAGTCTATTACGTTAGTCTAGCGTAGAATATTTAAATTCCGAAAGAATAAATTTTCACCTTGCTCACGAAATTTTAAACCAGGAAGATACGAGTTAAAAATAATTTAGTTGAATAATTGTTTCCGCAAAATTAATTTAACATAGAATCATTGATCTTCCTTACCTTCTGTTAATCTATTGATACGAAGCACGGAGTGAGTTTACGAATAGATAAATATCGCTCAATGCTGGTATATCTTTCAAATTTACCTATCTAAACGTGTAGTAGGATTTCAAAAGGTCAAAATGAGCCATTGCTCACTTCAGTCCATCCGCTTCTCCGATCACCGCAGCCTTAATCAGTCAACTAATTCCTACTCCATTTGCTTCACCAATCCCATTTATGAGTTCCACTCAATCATATGGTTCCTCATTTTGCCTAACCAATCGTCGGCCAGTATCCATCACCAGTCTGTGGAAATTCAAATTAAATGCAAAGTCGGAATGTCACTCAGTCGATTCGATTACTTAAAGAAGGTCATGTCGGAATATTATGGAGAACAAAGGAGTCAAAGACCATCTTCAGAATCTTATATCCTAAGAATCCAATGGAGATGAAACAACATCAAAGACAAAAGAAGAGAACGCTGAGTTGTCAGAATCTGCTCCTGTCGTATGGTATATCGTATCTTATCTTCTCTACTACCTTGATCTGATCATAAGATTATAATCAATTTACTGAATTGAAGTAGTTTTTAAGTAGACAGCTTATTAAGAGCGATTATGGCTTCAGATTATTATATCAGTAAAATAGTATAAAAAGTACGTATTTTTGATTGAATGTGGATTATATTTTATCGTAACTAAAACCTGTTAAGTCGAGAGATATTTTAGAATATTTCCCGCTCATGAAATGGTAATAAAGAAGAAATACATGTTTTAAATATTAAGAAAAAGAATCATTTGTATATTTTAATGAAGTTGCCTTACATTCTATAATTCTATTACGAAAGAAAATTTTTTTCGTTCTACCATTTCTAAATGGATATCGGATATGATTTAGGAAAAAGCAGTTTCCCCCTGAAATATACACCACCGGCGATGCATTGAAGAAGTTCTATTGCCTACCTTTCAGGCGATATACTATATTATATCTCTCATATTATACTTGTACTCGTAGATTTCCATTTCCTTTGGAATTGCGAATATGAATCGAATGTTTTTGCAGTTTCTTTTCCCTATTTTGTATTTTTGACTACGAGGTATAAAAAATACGTATTCTTGCTTAGTATTAGAAATAAAATTTAGAGTAGATTAAAAATCTCAACAAATAAAACTGGTGATTGTTTTCCTCTTAAATAGCTACATTTATTAGAAAATTTCAGAGATAATGATTGTGATGTTTCGAAAGAACGATTTCGGAAGAAAACTAATCCCTTCCCTTGAAGGTAGGTCACCAGCAGTGTCATACAGCCGTTTTATTGCCTGCCTTCCAGGCGATTCGCAGTTATCGATTTATATTTCAAATTTTTAATATGCCTGAAATTTTTGAAATCGTTCGAGATATTCTTCCATTTGCTTTCTATTTTTTGTCGTCTTATTGTAGTAGGATAAAAATTGATCAGCTCAATATTAACATTAATTAATTAATTAATTAATGAAGATATCTAGTGGATCTAACATTTAACTCCTAATATTACTGGTGCTTACATCAATCTGAGATAACATCGTTTGATTTCTAGGAAAATTTCGCGGATTTGACGGCTGTTTCGAAAGAACGATTTTGGAAAGTAGGTTATTTCTCTTCCTGGAAGATAGGCAACCCGCGATGGGATTCCGCCGTTTTATTGCCTACATTCCAGGAGATTCCACTTCCTTATTGATTTTACTCCTAATTTTTACTCTACCTCAACATTTTTTAATTTGAATGGAAGGCATTTTTCCAGATATCTCTATTACTAGTTCGTGCGAGATCTGTGCTCAATTTTTCTAGGAAAATACGGCAGATTGCGTGCTATTCACTTTGAACTGCTCAATCTACGTAGTTCTACCTTCGTAATTACTTTGGTCGATCTCTCATCAACTCCTGTTCGTGGTTTTTTTTGCGGTATCACCCGAATTGGCGGAAAATTAATTTCTAGGAAATACTGCTTCGTAATTTTAATCAATATCAGTAGAAGACTATCTTCATTCTTTCTTATCCAATTGCTTTAAATCATTTTATTAAATTGTCTTTTTTAAATTGAACCGATTCTTTCTTCCCATTAAAGGACTCTGTAATATTAATACCTGAACATATTTTGTCAAATATTTCTTGTCAACTAATTCAAAGTATTCTTCATGATTTATATATGCGTGTATCACATTGTTATTTTGCATTCAAAATTTTATCGCTCAAAAATACTTTCAACTAATTTATAAGATATTCTTTGATTCTTTGTTAATTAAACGTTAAATTAAATGTATTCCTCAATTGGAACTTTTTAATGAAATCCAATTTTTTAATTAGTAAATAGATATACGAAAAATACTAAGAATTTCACGTTGAATTTGTAGGTTAATATTTAAAAGATAACGTGAGAAATTAAATTTACCTAATTACAGCTTTTAATTACGATGCAAGAATCGTTGTCATGGTATTTTGATCTTTGTTGCAGTTCGTGAGTATTCTCATTGTTCTTCACTTTTAATTGTTGGTATTATTTCTCTCTGTAGGCTCTTTTGACAAATGAAATTTTTAAAAGAGAACAGTAAAGCATTTGTTGCTTTGAATTCCTTTCAACTTTTTAATCCCTCAAATTACGTCAAGTACCTCGGTTTTATCTGTAACAACACTGGATGGCGATGATTCCAAGGGAGAGAACTGCTAATTCTCCACTTTCTGTTGCGAAAAGAACTTTTCCGTTGATTAATAAGGCACTCATTTCTCACGCCGATAATTTTCGTTGCATCCCGCCCCCTCTCGAATTTTCCTTTCCTCAACTTTCACTCATCTTTTCCGAGAGAATTTTATTCAAATTTGATTATACGAGTTTGCAGTTCCTTTCACATTTTCAGTCAGGAATATTTGCGATTGCAAATTTGCCCACTGTTTTCTTTCTTCTCAGGCTGTTTCATCCGATTAAATAGACAGTGTTTTCGCACAAGTGACACAATTCTTAGATAAATCAGTAGATAGGGAATAATTATAACAGAAAAAAAATATTATGTGCTTATGTAATTAATATTTCATATATTAGGTTGAAGTTTATGAATTTCTCGTTTAATATTTATATTTTTTTAGTCTCAGAAGCCGTAATGTTATCATAATGAGAATGATTTTTAATTTTAGCTCATATTTTATATTACATCTGCCATATATATAAACCCCTGATTCATGTAAGAATATAAAGTATTAGAATGAAGGTATCTAATTTCATTCTATTACTTATTTACGAAGATTTGTCGTGTGTTTATTGAATGTGTTCATATATAATAAATATGTATTTCTGTGTACATACATATTTATTATTTACGTAAGCACACACGCAGAGTCTGGTATTCTTTACTTCAATTTGAGGAAGCTCAACGCATCTTTCTGTTCCTCTCTCTAGATTAATATTTCCTTACATCTTCATCCTCTTTCTCTTATGGGAAATTGCCTCGTTTGCTTTCCCAAGAAACCTGTTTTATCTCATCTCCCGAAATGCCATCATTTTTTTCCTTCCCTTTATGTTCATCATTCATGTCTTCGACGTTATCCCAATATCCTTTACGTCTTTATCTTCCTCTTGCTCCTACTCGTATTTTTCCTTATCCAACTATTTAGCCAATCCAATGATTAGGCTTCTTTCCCTCCTGTATACGCAATGCGCAGAGGGTTGAATGATATCTTTCATTATAAATATATGTATACGTATATGTAGTGTAACAATGGCTGTTTCTATATACATATATTTTATTAAAAAATAATTTAAGCTTGATTTTTATGATCTTTCCGTCTCTTTTGTTCGTATTTGTTTTTTTTTTATTTTTTGTAGCTTTAGATTTGGACTTTCACTTAATTTTTTTCTATTATTTTAGTAATTAATTAATTTGATACTTGAAATTTATATGTTTATGGTAAATATTTTGATTTGCTTATATTTTCCCGATCGACTTTATTTTATTATTACTATATTAAATTCAAATTATTTTATTCTACTAAATCAAAATCCTGCTACTTTCATGCATATTTTAATCATATATAACGTATATTCTGAATAATTTGGATAATTGATCATTGTAGCATAATTTTTTAAGTACTTCTGACTTCTGGATATTTCTGGATATTCTGGATATTTTCTTATTTATATTTATCGTGGTAATTCAATAAGGATAATAAATAGAAAATATACAAAGTCAACTTTGGGAAAGAGCCTAACTTCCAAATGTTTTTTTAGGTGACTCGATTTCCGTTGATAAATCAACATCTTTAGGCACACGTGGGTGTAGATGTTGGTTTATCAATGAAACTAGTTCCCTTAAAATAAATTTCTGTGGAAGTCATAAAGTGCTCGTAGTTTATTTTGCTCCACAGCCAATGAATTCTCGTAGACCAAGTCATTCAAAAAAATTCTTTTTTGATATATAAAATTTCAATTTAATTCGTATGGCTCCAGGAATTCGCTATTTTGAGAACGTGGGAATTAGATATGTCTCTATAAGCATAAAATATTGAATAATTACCCTAAATAAATGTAAAAATTGTCTTCGGATTTAATGTATAGTTTACATTTATGTTGTAAATCCGATATTTGCGTGTTTCTTTTAATATTCAATTAAATAAAGTAAGTTTTGCTTAAGGCATTCCTTCAAAAAATACTATGAATATTTGAGGGAATTACAGGCTTTATAATTAACCTTGAAAGGATAGCTTTTTTATAATACAAATTTTGAACATCAGATCCTTTTACAACATGAAATATTTCGTACTTTCTTTTTTCTCATTCTCGCACATAACTCTTCTCCTACGACTCTTTTTATATTAGTAATATCCCGTCGCGAAAACTTTTTCATTTCCTACCCCCCTTGTTCTTTCCACATTCCTCAAATAGCGAAGGGGATGGAATGAAATAAAAAGGAAATGTTAACTTCCCACTTGGATACCTTCCCGTGATTCCATCAATCCAAAACCAGAAGTAATTGCGCATGCGCAGAACGTTCCGGAGGTCGGTCCACCTTGCTCCTGTCATCCCTTTGTCGTCCTTCTTTTATCCCTTTGGCCATAGAAGTTCTTATAGCGAGTGAGCTTTTCTTCTGTTCCCATCTCCCCTTGGGTTCATTTTTGGAAGTGCTTTTCTTTGCATTGAATTCATTCTGCTACTGTATATCCATACCCGAAGACGGAGTTGACTCCAAACTTAAGTTTTGATGTATATTTAACAGTTTTTATATTTGTTTTAAGGGAATTGTTTACCTTAGAGACCAGATTAACTAAATACAAAATTAACCTAGAATTTATACAACGAAATTCTCTCTCGTGGTTGCTTAGCAACGAGCTGATTTCTCTAAAAGCCTACGCTGAATTTTAAGTGTTGTTTGTGGATGTATTTTGTGATTTTTTTCCTGCAATTATGTATAAGTTCCACCAGATTTTGCAATTTTTTTTTGTTTTTAATGTCGCCATTCCAAGATCCAATCATTGATATCATCACAAACGAGGAATAATTACGTTGAAATACGTAAAAAATGTGAATTTTTGATTAGATGGAAGTAGATTGGACATATTCGTATTAAAAATGATTTTATATCGTATAATTATGTTACATTTATTAATTATATCATTCATTATATTATATTATAATTACGCGCGTAATATATATAACACGTAACGAAAGAGTAACATGACATCTGTTTTACTGAGTTCTAGTCTTCGCCTACGCCACGATAATTTCAAACACGTAACACGTAAATAATTACTATTCCGTTTATAATCTTGTGCTTCATTTCATAACTGATTTGGGACACGTGCAAGCATTAATAGTTCGATTAATTTTTACCGATTTTATATTCGGAAAATGCCCATTTAAAAGTTAGCCGATCGAGTTTGAAACTGGGCACCACTTTTGATAGCGGTAATTGGATTCCGGACGGACGAAATTCCGTATCGAATATTCCGTGGAGCTGTGCGAAATTTTAATGTAGTTATTATGGAGAGAAAAGGCGATGGAAAGGCAAGTTAAATTGGATTCGAAGGTCTCGTAATTTTAGAGTTCATTGTTAGCTTCCTGAAACTTGAGAGTTTAAGAAAGAATGAATTTATGGAAATAATTTTCGGAAGAGACATCGCTGATGATAGAGATATTTCTGCGGTCATGGATATTTTATTTTAGGGGATTTCTGTGGAAGGAAACACAAAGAGTGCTGTGGATATTGGATTAACTTTATTTTTCAATAATTGGATTGCTATTTGTGATATGATGGCTAATTCTTATGTATCAAAGAATGAAATTAAGGAAGGAATCAAGAATTAGAGTTTTATGTTATTCATTAAGTGAATACCATATATATTCCATGAATATGTTATATATTCAATATATTAAATATATTGTATTATATTTGTAATATATATTTCTATTTATTATTATTACGTATGATTTGTGGAGTTATACGAATTATATTCTAAGTTCATCATTAAACGCAATGAATTTTTTATACTATGGAATTCCAGCAGATCTCCTTCGAACAGTTTGATTTTATATAATTCGATTATATATTTCTTTTTATATTCATTAGGTAAATACAAATGTATGTTTACAATTAAAAGGACGTAGTAGAATTGCTGACTTTAAATATTTAACGAAGCCCAGATATTCTTGTTAAATCCTAATTCTACTTAATACTTGTACAGGAATCTGTACATTTCTATATCAACGAATTCTGTGAATTAGTGAAAAGTTTTGGAATCTTTTTTTTTGATGCTTTTGAAAAAATACTATAAATAATATGGTTTAAATTTATAGTAATATTGGTACTTCAAAAATTGATTATTTTGGAAATTTATGCAATTTTCAATTATATCATGTTGACTTAGCTGCATGATATATGTGTTGCTTGAAATACCTTACCAGTGCTTGATAACGAATAGTTCACAAGTAAAACGTGCAATTAATTTTGATATAATTTTTATACATTATAATATATTTATTTTATTAGAATATGAAGTTGAATTGACGCCATATATTTAAAGATTTTTGGGAATTTGTGAATTATCTAAAATATCGAGTGACTAATGAATGGGAAAATCAAAAATATAAGGTATAATTTTCTTTACATCTTACCGTATCTACTCAAATTTATTTTTATATGAAATTGCGATGTCCTCTGTAAATTAAACCAAGTGTATATTGTCTAATAGATTATTCATTTTCATATTACTTTCTGTCTATATCAACTGCTGAATTGCAGAAAAGACTTTGCCTTTCACTTCCATTAAGCAAAGTGAGCACGTTGCAGTAGAATTAAATATTGCAATAAGAACAGTAATCTGGCTCGAATTGCTTGAGACTTCTCATTTGAGAAAGATAAATATGCCCATGGCGACATTTCGATCAATATAGGTCCAAAAAAAAGATATAATGTATATTTTTCTAAAGATACTTCCAAGAAATCCCTCTACTATAATTTCATCTTGATATAAGATCGAGAAAAAATTATCCAAGATAGCATGCGATGTTGAAATGCTTCTCAAGGAACAGTTTATTTATTTATTTATTATTGCTAGAGCCACAAATAGGCACCAGGCCAGGTGATAGCTCTCTCTCTCCATGATATTACTGAAATAAATACAACAGTACAGATAATGATTGAGATTTTTCTTGGCTTTAGAAAGAATAGACTATTCAATTTGTGCATGGGAATGTAATAAAATAAACATGTCAAATGCATATTTTTTGTTTCGTGAAGAATTTGAGAATTCAATTTTTGGTGAATTGGTATTCGTGATTTATATATAATGCTTACATAAAAAAGAACGTAAATTTAGTTCCTAGAACTGTAACTGCTTTGATTATCGTATAGATGTATTGATACCATAAAGAAGACTAACCCCTTTATTTAATGTGTGTTTTCTCATTTGACTTATATATCATATTATGTCTAAATAGTTAAACCTTAATAATAATATACTATATATTTTATTTGGAGCTAGACTTCCATTATTATTAAATTTCTCTGGACTTTTTATAAGTAATTAGTTCATTCCAGGCTTATGAAACTCGTATACATGGATGATATTTGTTATAAGTCTTGAATTATGCAATTTACAACAAAAATCTATTCCTGATCTATACCAGATGAGATTCAGTTTAACATCTCTCAAACCGTTGAAAGTTGGCGCATCAGAAATACTAAAACCGTATTTGATCTCTCAGATTTATTCCCCCGAACGTTCAGAAAACCCAAATCAGATGAAAAATAAGGGGCAAGCGGAATAAAAATTCCTCCATCCACCATACGGCTGAGGGAAGGATCCAATTTAATTCCTTCAAGTGGCATTTTTCAAACTGCCTGAAAGATTTCTCATGATGTAACAAGTTTTATTTAAGAAGACAAATTTCTCCATAATCATTAGGTACGTTTGAATTTACGCGTATAATTTAATGATATATATAAATTAAATATTATAATCAAAATAACAAAGTATACGGAGATGTAGAATAGTGGAATATATATATATATATATATAAATATATATATTAGTATATGCAATAAGTAACGTGTATGAATTATACTGTAAATATTATAATTAATATGTTATGAAATTTACCATAGCAACAAGTAAATCATTCGTTTACACGTATCATTTAATAATGCATAAATTAAATATTATAATCAAAATAAAAAACTGTGATAAGAATATAGAATAGTAGAATATATATAAAATAATAATAAATAATATATAAAATATTTATGAATCGATTATATTGTAAATACTATATTGAATATGTTTATAATAATAATTCCATGGTAAAGGTAACTAAAAAAATCGTTTTTTCAAAGTAACCCCACCTTAATGATATTTAAATGTTATAATTTATAATGTAACAACAATAGTATATACTAGATAAGTGAATTGAAACATTGGCTTATTCTTACGAACAAAAAGGTGTGTTTTTGTCTTAGTGAAATTTGTTCTGAAAATTATTCATAAATAGTACATTGGTCTATGAAATAAATAATACGAATTACTTTACGTTATAAATCCTTCGGTTATATTTAATATATTCCTCTTATTTCGAAAAGTGGTTCACATTATTCGTTGAGAAATTTTTTCCGCACATCCGTTGCCATGGCCTTGTTTGATAATGGACAGAGAAGTAAACGTGGAAGAGATGTCATTAAATATTTCATGAATCTTCCAGTATCTCATTCCGGTGCGTTCTATCACCCGTGTTTCCTCCTGAAACCCTTTCATTTCTTCGGATCCCTTGTACGCTCCTTGTGATGGTCGATTAATCTGCATCCACGAACAGTTTGCTTTTTTTTTCCTCCTTTCACTTCCCCCAGAATCGCTTTTTTATTCATTCAACTACGCGGTGCATTTTTACGGGAAACTTTCAATGTTCCCATTACGAGATTTTTATCTCGCACGTCTACATTTGCGCCTTTAGTTGATTAAGGAATTGTTCGAACGCGCATCGTCAGCTAGCGAGTCCGTTTCGTTTGTGGTTGCATCGTTGCGAAATGATAGCTTTTACTAAAGTCGTCGTCAATGTGTGCTTTGTTAGAGGAAGTATCTTTATGAACGTATGAACGAGGTATCTATAGAGGATATATACTATATCCCTCTAAATAAACATCTTTAGTGACGATATGATGTAGTTTGAATACTTATATGAATAAATGAGATATTTAATCACTTAAATATCTGTTATATGTTACGTGCAATCTTGCCTTATTTTCTACCCATTGCATTTCCAAAGCTGTACGCACATGAATAGATATAATGTGTATTAATGTTTTTAAGTATAAATTCAAGGTTTCCTTGCAAGAAATTCAGGCCAGCAGATATCTGGATTATGTACTTTCAATGAATTCAATGTACTTGAATCAATATTATTATTTAATCCCTTATTTTGTGGAGTTTTGTTTATTGATTGTTTTATATTGGAATATTATCGTATTTAACTCGTATTTTCATATTATTATTATTATAAAATACATATCTGCACTATACATCTCTATCCATCAAAATTTAAAATTTTCCATTTAATCCTTTAGTGCGAAATTTTTAGTGATATTTTAGCTAAATTAGTTTTCTCTCACTAAAAATCATAGGAAAATAAAATAGCGATTCCTTTTTAATATATTATTATACCATACCATAAAATTTTATATGCCAAACAGTTACTTATGTTATAACACATGTTTTAAGTCAATATAATTAGAATGCTAATATAGTAAAGGTATAAAAGTAATGCTAAAAATGTATAGCCAATAATTATAGTAAATAACTAGTTCTGTAATTGCTATAAGGTGAAAACTCGGCTGTTTTTATGTATTAAACTAAAGCTTATCGAGAAGAACTCATTACATTCCCTTTACGATCTATTGGGCCTCTCCATTCCATAGAAGTTGATGGCGTACTAGAACCGAATCCCACTGTTGAACGGAATAGTCATCGCCTCCCATAAAGACTAACATCCAAGCAATTCTTTCCCTTTTCCATCCTCCTTACCTTTCCGAAGAGCATTTCATGGCGAGTTTTAACATCGGATGAATGACCCCTATGTTCATCAGAGATTTTCCCCTTTCACCTCCGTCTTAAATATGCTCCGTGGTGGAAAGTGCTCTCCTGGGGACACCTGACAAAAGGTCAGGCGCACGGCCTTTCGTTCGAGGTCTTTTAAGGAAATTTGGCTCCGCATCCTCCTAAGATTCATCGCTAAACTCCGAATTTAGAATTTGGTATTTCCATTGTTCTGTAGACTTACAGGAAACTTAGGTCATCATTCTTTTTCGAATCGATTGTTTCCCGGATTGTTTAAAATTTAAGCGGGAATCGGTGTGTTTCTCACGGAAATGTCCTGATGAACTCTTTTGGATGGTCTTAAAGAATATTATTGAAGTTTTCGGGTCAATAGATGAGGAAGGACGGTTTTCATATTACTAAACTGATGTCAATTTCCATTTGGTCTTTAACATTACAAGAATGAATTGGGCATTTTCAATAGCTCTTTGACAGAATTTATCACTCATAGAAACTTGCATAAATTAAGAATAAAAGTAAAACAATAAATGTGGCTTCTTTTAAACATTATTGTTAATTATTAAGTTAAATATGTACTTTTCTATTTTTGTTTCACAAAATTTATTTACAATTAAAGATAATTATTACTAAATACATATGTAAAAAGAAACGAGTAGTACATATACTATAATATAATGCAGTAATATAAATATATAGTTAATTATACCTGATACTGTTGTGTTCCATAATTAAATAATTTGGAACTTGGATATGCTTAGAAGTTAGATTCTGCACGTTTAGTTATTCTCTAATAGTTTGTAATGTTTTATTGTTATGTATAGCTGTGAATTAAATATGGCTAAGCAATACTTGGTGTCATGGTAACATAATTAAAAATATATATATATATAGATATATGTAAATAATAGAATAGTTATTTATTCTTTTTATGCATAGCTGTGTTTACATAACAATACTATTTTAAACGTTTCGAGGATTTAAGTATAATAAATTAAGATATATATTTAAACCTCATTCCTTTCTGTTTAAGAGAAATTTCACAATCTATTCTTTCTTTCGCAGGTGAGTAAGATGCTACCTCCGCGAAAGAGCCCTCGTTCGTGAGTGTACTCGCAAATGAATTTAAAAAAACGAGAATTCGAGGTATGTTTTAAGATTATAATAGAATTTCTCGTACGGATGAAATGAGAGCAGGAATAGATGTTACGTCATATAAATTCCGAAGAACCTCAGACCTCAGATGTTACGCAACTTGGATTTATCCGGTTTGCTTCTTTTTGGGAAGTACATGAATAGATCGAAACAACGTTCTATCGTGGAATTTGTTCTTTGTATGAAACCATACTGGTAAAAGTTTATTAATCTTAGCAGAATGAATCTCATCTCGAATTCTTTAAGATGTACGTATGAAGGTGAATTTTATTTAAGAGTTCTTGTAGTGATGAGATTGTTCAGCTGAATTTTATCGTGGCGTTGTCCTTAACCATATCTCTCATCTTGGCATATTTACGTACCAATATCTAACGTGTTTTACTGGATAAAAAAATTACGTGACTATTTGAAATATTTAGCATGGGGTTTTGCAATTATTTTGATTGTTTATCCTAAATAAGCAGTGATTTTCGTTCCCTATGAAAATCATAAACAATGGTTATTGATGTTATCATAAATAATTGATTCACGTAATATTGGTAATTGTATAAAGTAATAGGTTTTAAAAATAGGTTTTTGATTAAATGATTTTTGTAAAATAAAAATATTTCATGGAACGGAACATAAGCATAGGTGATCAGCTATAAGAATTTTGTATCTTTTAAGAAACAAAGATTATTTAGGAAAATATATTTCCAGTATTTTTATCGTGTGATTTCCTAATAACTTTCACATTTATTGAATCACTGAGATACAGCGTTAAAATATTCCATAAAGTCAATTTTATTTAACACCGTTTAACACGGGTTTCACCTTCGAGACAGATTTTAATATTTTAAATTTAGTTTTATGTAGCGGCTAAACCTAAAAGCAAGGGAGTATATCTTATTTCTGTGTACAAAAAATATGTTCTTATTGAGAAATTTAGATATAAGTGTAATGGAAAATCAATGAGCAAATATACATAAAGTGTTCCTTATAATATTCGCAAATTTCTAGATAGATCGCGAATCAAAATCGTTTTTGGAGTGAAATCCACGAACACGACCTACAAAAGTTTCCGATGGCTGATCAATGGCGAAATTATTCCGTCAAAAGAAATAATGGGTTCAAGAGCAACACTTGGACCTGTTGTGCCTTCATTTCTATCCACTAATTCTCACCTGTGGTACCTGGCGTTTGGCCAGAGTGGGCACCGATTGAAACGTGCATTTAAGGGATTTCGCCTTCGATTTGAATCTATCTGTAACCAATGAGAAAGGGAACTTGATTATCCAGTGCTGTGAAATATGGGATGGTTGAATTGTTATTTATGGTAACGTAGCAACTGTTCCATTTAATATGCCAAGTAATGTGAATTAAGTGTATTAGACCTTGAACTTCATGTCCTTAAATTGGTATTCTTCAATTGCATTGATCCATATATACTACTAATGATTTAAATGTCCAGTGATTTATATATATGCATGCCCAATTAAAGGTTTTCTATCTTAAAGACGATTAATGAAATTACGTGAATTTATGTTTATCGTAAAGTTTATGGTAGTTAAATATTTATTTAATCTGGACTGACTTGTAGTATTTATATTTTCTAGTTTTAATGTTCAAAAGGTTTAATATTCTTTAGTTTAAGATCCATTTTACATTGAATTTCCCTCGTAAAAATTATGATAAAACAAAATTTTATACTAAAATCTATACAAAACTAAATTGATATGCTGAATTAAGGTTAAGTTTCATGGAAAAAATGTAGTTTAACGTATAAGATTCTATTATGTGTAATCGTCCGAGAGGATGAATTCATTTTTTTCATTTGCGTATTTTTGTTCATTGGAATTCAGCATTAAATAAGCCTATTTAGAGATATGTTTGATATGTAAATAAATACGAATGGATTTATATTTCTGGCATACATTCAAGATTCATACATTCTCTATTCTAATATTTCTATAAAATTGGCTTTAATTAGATATCCTTAAATTATTTTACTTTGAGGTATCAAATAATTTAATTTATTTATTTATTTATTTATCAATACTTTAAAATTGAAGTAACGCAGTTTTTTGTTTATTATATAAAATACTCAGTTTCTATTTTTCTGATTTTAGTCGTGGATATATTTTTCTATTTTGCTGTAAACTTTTCTCGTAAATTGATATTTATAGGTAATATTTAATACGATGCATTGAGTAGCATTTGTTGTGAAGCTTTTACTGGTTTTACTATTAAAAATTAATCTATCTTTTTCTCGAACGAATCATATGAAATTTATTTCTCTGAAAATGGGTCTTAGTTAAATCACGAGACGCTCTTTTGAATTTATAGAGTATAAAAAACTTTCTATTCCACTCCCACCATTATCCTTGTGCAACAAATGCCTACGTTAAGCTAATTAAAACTGCAACACTCTTTCGTAGTACTTGTAATTTTTAATTCTCAAAAACTCGGCGATTCTTAACACTCTATAAAAGCTAGGCTAAACCTGAGTGGAGCTCTCGTCCCTGAGAATACTTAGGTACTCAAAGAATATATTTTGGTGCGGGAAAGAACAATGAGATCTTTGGGTCAAGTGCAGTCCGAAAAAATATGGCTCGTTGTCCGGTTGAAGCAGGGTTTGGTGAAAATTGTTAAGGAGTCCTTTGGTGAATTGTTGTCGAGATACACTTACTCACGAGAGAATCTGCCATCTTAAAGGGATGATGCAACCTGGGATGGAGTTAGGGAATTCGTTCGATTTATTTTTTTAACGTAAGAGAATTATTACAAAGAGTTTTTTTTACCTGGTTCTTAGGAGATTCAAGAGCTCTTATATTCCAAATCAATTTTCTTACGTACAGTCAAGATGTGTTTTTCGATTGAGAGTTCTAATTTTGTTTTTAAATATTGTTTGCTGCATAAACTCCGATCAAACAAACCTAATTATTAAAAAACCTCGAGATAATTATGCCTTTGGATATCATCGATTGCTGATATATTAAAATATGATACATTGATAAGATTTTAACCGAAATATAAATGGAAAATTATAATATACCTCCACTTTTATATCATCATAAATTTGGTTCTAGTCACATGTATCAGAAATACCAATACCTCTACTTTTTACAGCATTGAGTATGCAATACTTATCGATAACATATATATACTCTTTCTCTATACGTATACTATAAGACTATATAAGCTTTGAATAATGATTTATATCATCAATTCATAAGTTGATATAGATGTTCTAACCACACCCTTCTCTCCGTATTGTATTGGAAATATCTCTGTTAAGACCATAATTTTGGTGAATATATGTGGCGAAAAATTTTATGGTATCGATTCTCAATAGAAAAGATTTTCTCATAGTATATTACTTTAGATTGTTACCGAATTCGTAGTACATTATTTCGAAAGTTTGTTCGAGTGAAAATGGTAGATAACGAACGCTCTAAGATAGCGGCTTATTGCTACTTTTAGTCATGTTGGATATTTAGAACGGAAGCTGTATCCTGGGGCAAATCTCTCCCTTGGAAAAGGCATCTCTTCCGCCACCCATCTAGGGAGATGCTGCTCCGAATCAATTTAGAACTCCGTGTTGGGAAACTGATGACATTATTTTGGAAATTCGCTTCCCATAGCTAAGAAATAAATTATATGGCTGAGCATCGAATTTCCGTCCGATGTTCGCGTTGCTATGAGAAATCCGTACTGTAAATAGACTATATTTTTTGTAATTGTTTAGTACGTATGAGTTTTATATTTCGATATATTATTGGATCAAGGGGAAGAGTGGATAACGTTGTTCGATAGGCTCGTGTAACTACAATCTAAGGGATGAATAGAAGTGAAAAATAGAGGAATGGCTGGGACTCGAACCCAGGTACTTTACTTTTCTGGTATGCTATCGAAAATCGTATTGTTGTGGTACGAATGTTGTTGGTTATAAGATTAGATATAATAATAACGACGAGGGAAGAAAACTTAACTTATTCTAAAAATTTTTGATTAGATTAATATATTAGTTTGCTAATTAACTTTATCACTTTTACTCTAAGCTCCACTCAACCATCTCGAATTTGAGATATAAAGAATTTCATTAAAATATAATTTCTATTTTACAAAATTGTCGTGAAGTAAATTAATCACGCAACATTATTTCCTTTTACAAATACTAATGATAATAACAATATAAAAATTGAACAATAAGAAGCTTAATATCTTAGTTGGATGACATGCTATGGGAGAAGCTATCGGTCTCAAGTTTTTGATAATAACTTTAGTACGATAAAATATCGTAATTTTTAGAATTTTATTGCTCGACATAAACTTTAAACGTTTTATGACTGTGACTAAACATCACAACAGTAAACTTTTTATGGGAGTAGTTCCAAATAATAAGACATTCATTTTCCTTAATAAATGCCATTGTATAGTGTACATTGCATTGCCATTGTATGGTGTACATTTTCAAAAATATTGTTATTAATTTAGAATACTATTCATTGTCTCCAACCCAAGACATCTTTCAACTCCAACTTACATTTAATTTTCCTTTACGATACTACAGATGCTTTGGATTGCTACGTTTCCGTAATTGAAATGTCATTCGCAATGTTTCGTCTTCCAGAAGTTGTCTATTCACCATACTATTTCTCACAAAGCACAATCGCTGTACCTCCGCAGAATTTACGTTCCATCATAGGTTAGCGTGCAAGCATTTTTCATCGCTCTAACTTGGGGCATTCGCCAAATTAATTCGTCTATCCTCTTCGTTGCATCGTCCTCTCTGTCTTCCACTCGGGTAAAAATACCCCTTGGCTTAAGAGGCCATCCAACTGATAGTCTTAGCCGACCTACGTCACACTCTCACGAAACGTATTGTGAAAATGCATATCGAAAATGAAAATCTATGGACCTATATATATAAAACATGACATACATTTAATTTCAATGGGAACAATATAGTCGTTTAGTTTATTTTATAGGATAAAGTTGAAATTGTTTCGCACCTAATAGGCTTGCATTAATTAGATTATAATGTATGCCTGTCAAGATGATAAGGTTATACTACAATGTTATGAAATTTCATATCGTATTTCTCACTCCGTTCCGTCATTTACAATTGTCTTTTTTATTATTTTATAGTTGTTTAAATATAATATAAATATTAGTGTATCAAAAAGTCTTCGGAATTTTTTAGTGTGTCAAAGACTTCTCGAAAAATAACGGAAATAATGTACGAATATTAATTTTTTTCAAAAATTTTATAAAAGTAAGAATTTCAAAGGATGATTTGTCTTATTCAAGTATCAAACTAATAAATTATTGAGAATGGAAGTCAAATATTTCATTGATATGTTGTAAATTAGGGCTTAAAATTACTCTTAGTACGTGAGATTTAAAAAAAAAATAACGTTGGACTTTTATGTTTGAAATATCTCATTTATACTTTAAGAAAAATTCTATGAGCAAATTGCATCAACTAGACAAATCTCATAGTCCAAGACTTTAACTTCAAGTCATTTATACCTTAGAACTGTACTGTCCTATTAATAGATATAACTATTTAAAATATGAAGTACGTCTTTAAGTAAATTAAAGTTCAAAAATGCGGTTTAAATTTCGATACAAAAAGCTATTTCATTCTTAGAACTATGATATTATATGAATATGATACTGGTAAGGACATTTTCTAATTACGTAAGTCCAGAAACATAATCTACGAAGAAATTTTTTTTCATCAAATGAAATCGTATACTTTTATTCCTTCCCCAGTACGTGGCTTTTTCCAAACACCGTGTTACCTGAAAAAGGAATGGAGAGTTTGAAAGGGAGTGTGTCTTTTGGGAGGATTATTTTTTCACGAAGGGCGTAACGCTAGCCCTTTCTCTATTCGCCTTCATTAAAACTACGTAACAAGATTAAAATGTTTCCACAAAATGGGTTTAGCTCACCCCTGAACCGACCGGTGCGTGCTCTATGGGTTGCAAATATAGCCGCCACACCAATCGTGTAGGTGCTACGTAACGACGTTGGCTTATATATTTAATCTTATGGATTCTTATACTTTACCATTTCTTGGTAGGATCCTAGGAAATTCATTACGGCATCCATGCTTAAATGAGGTAGATTAAGATGATTATAAAGTCGGTGGCTTTACATTTGTTTGGTGGTATATATTGTTTCGCTTTTGGAAGCTATAGCATTCTTTCAGAACACTTTTGTTTTTTAATATTCCGAGTTCTTTTGTCTTTTGAAATAATTTCTATTTTTTATTTATTATTATCATTCATTTATAGCTGAAATTACTCTCTTTCTATCGTTCATTGAGTTTAATCTCTCTTCTCGAAGTCCGTAAAATGCGTACGTAATCTGTAAATGTTTTTTTATCGATTCGATATATCGAAAATTTAAACTCGAAAGTTTATCTCACGAAATCTCGAACACTTATTGTCGATGAAGGAAAATTATATATGTATTTATAATTGTTGGCTTAAAACTCGAGATATTATTGCACGATATCTTGAATATTCTTCTTCTCGACAGGAGAAAATTGTCGTTTTACAATCGATATAATCGATCGATTAAAATCGACTTTTTCTCAGCTCATGCGATATTTAAGAATTTAATCGTTGAAAACCGACCAGAACAAAAAAGAGCACGAATGTAATATCGAATGGAATTTATTACAAAATCCGCTTCCGAAAAAAACTCGCTCGTTCATCCATTAAAACCATCTTTAACGGCGCATTTACGTTTCGATAGGGTTTCGATTCAAAGAGAAGGATTTTTAATAGGGCTAATCAACGCGATGTTACGGCTCGTTGCTAGGTAATTGTAATTTGAAGGCGGTAGTACATAAAGTCAACCTCATAATAGAACACGGATGTTAATGTTCACGTGGGCAGCTGCACTGTCTGTCGTGCGTCACGGCTCCGTAAGTAAGGCAAGAATTACTCTGTCACGTTAACCTGATCTTCTGAATGGACGGAGCCATAGAAAAGTCTGTCACGTGACAGGTGCCTGGGTTTTTTTCTGACGCAACCCGATTTTTGCCCAAAGATTGATATTTTCCTTATGTGGATATTTTAAAGGAAACTTAGTGAATTTGTAGAGGTTTTCCCAGGGTTAATTTTGGTATTTAATGATACTTGTAGTATGGTGAATTTAGTTCTAAAAATGAGAAGAATTAGATTTCTTATTGGCTTTTAGTTTGATTAGAAATGTAAAGTAAAAATGCTCTAAACTCTTTGTAATCCTTTGATACAGTAGAATTATTTAAGCGAAATATATATGGAATTTATTGAAGTTTTACTTAAAATACTTATCGATGAAAATATCTTGATTTTTTTATATTTTGATCTTCATATTTTGTTATGTAATCATTACTCGGATATTAATTAAACTCGATCTACTTGGTGTATTTGGTAGCATTTATACATCGATTATTATTTTGAAATACTCAAAAACAATAGATATGTACAGCGATATTTGATGGTAAATGTGGACAGAATGATTGCTAAATATTTCATATGGTACAAGGAATCATTAAATACGATAAATTTTTTAAATCTATAACATTTATGAGATTGTTTTTGTTTACTATTAACAATGGACGTATGTAAGAAGTAAGCGCATTCCACTAAATATTTTTTTTTATTTTTTAACAGTTACATATAATTATAGCTTTAGGAAAATTTTACCAATCACTAATTTTGTATACGTTATAAATTATCAATATTATCAATAAACCTCTTCGTTTTGGTTGGTCTAGTATAAGCTTAAAGTTGTTCTAGTTTCTGATTTAATTACTTGATTTTGGCATACGAGACGTAAACAAAACACTGGCAATATTAACGAAAGATAGATAAAATGGTATGTAAAATGTGTCAGATAATATGATAATTCAATACTTTCTCCAGTTACTATTTGAGTATTCGAAAAGGATTGAATTCGATTCGTAAAAAGGCCAAGGTCACTTTTAATTCGCTAGAAAATATCCACTTAATGCACTCAAATTTCTGATTTAAACAATTATATTTAAAGTATTTTATTACAGAATCATTTTCCAGAAAAATTCACCGAAGTAGGCTTCAAATTTTCTCCGAATTAATTTAATAGTTAACTAAATAAGTTTTGCTTCTTTCTAGTCACCACTTTCCTCTTTTAAAGCATATTCTCTTGCTATTTGGGACGCACAGTTTTGGGGTTTCTAAGAAGCGAATTTTAACGATTCCTCAAGGTTCTGATTTCAAAATTTGTGGGGAAAAACTCTACGTGATTGATTCTTCTTAGAGCTAGCATCCGGAAGGGTTTAAAAATACATTTTTAATGCCGAATAAACTCAGCAGATATAATAATAAAAATCAGAAATGAGTTCCTTTATAAGATCGCATTGAAACCATTCCGTAGTTTTAAGACTCGCCATGTGCTATAGTCTATTACTCTTAGAGGGTTATATTTGGATATTTTATTTGTGAGAATTGCTTTTTTTGCTTTTTAATGGTAGACCTCAATGAGAAACCAATTTCCGGAATATAATTGCATTGCTCATCAAATACCCTTTGATATCACTTCAATTCTATTTTAAGCGATAAAATAAATTATAGATTATAGCAATATAATGCCTTGTTTCTTGCGGTATGATACGATACGATTATTTCTTTCTTACATGGTGAATCAATGTATTCATTACTCTAATTATGTATTGTTTACAATTCTAGTTGTATCGTTATCTATTATAATCATACGTAAGTACGTATGAGATTGTTTGCTAAGTGTTTACATAAGGATTTCTCTAATAGCGGAGGCATTGATTAATAGTTTTGTTTATCCTATCAACCATCACATGGCAACGATTGAGTAAACAAATCATGCTTAATCAATTTCTTCACATTTCAAGCAGTATTTTAGCTTTCTTTCTCCAAGTCCAAATACTATATCTTTTTCCATGGTTTGAAAGCGTATAACAATACGAATTCTTCCTCTTTTATTGTTTCTATTTTTCTTTTGTAAATTATTTAGTTTTGTACGGTAAAATTCGAAAAATTTTCTTTAAATTTTTTGCATAAAAATAATTGAGCATTAAAATATTTCTTACTCACCAAGTATTTTATATTCTCATTCTTTTATCACATTGAAAATTTATCATAACTATAATTTCGTTATGCAATCTAAATAAGAAAGGTATTCGCATTCATAAACATCAAGGAGTATTTTTAACTTTAAAGAAATCCTAGTTTATATCATTTAATTAGAATTCAAACAGTACGTGAATTCAAGATGTGAGCTATAACCTCTCTTGTTTATTATACGTCTGGAATATAAGTGTGATGTAATTCTGTTCCTAGGGAAGATTTGGTAACCAAGACCCTTACAGATTACGTATGCTGTTTTCCTTGTAAGTGCGAATCATTTAGAAAGGGAAAACTCTTTGATCCAATTAACCTCAGAGCATTTCGTGTTCGGACAGAATATACGAAGAAATGATTTCTCGAAGATGTTTTTGGCTATCCGATAGTACATAATTCATGAAGTAAAAAAAGAATATATGCTTCACATACATAAGAATGATATCAGTATTATTACTCATATCGTACTAACGTATGAGAAGCTAATAATAGCCATCACAATGGGTTTTTGGTTTAATATTCCGTATATTGAATGTGTACAGTTTATTATTCAATGGAACAGTAAATTTGTTCTACTATAAATGATTTACTTGAGATTATATTAGAACTTATGGATGCTGCAGTATCAATCAGATGAGTCGTCATTAGCAATTGATAGAAGTAATTTCCTTATGTACATCGTTATGAATAGAAAATTCTCCTTCACATTGGAACTGAACAGTTATTGACTTTCATCGTATATGCTCATCACATCATGATATCTTCGATAGGAATCTTTATTATTTTACTCTAGAGGTCATTCACACTAAGTAAGGACATCCTTCGGAAATAAATGATCTCCAACAGGTTTTAATGAGTCGAGGGCACCAAGGAGGACTTCCTACGGAAACCCACTCTTATAGACGGGTCTTCCTCCGTTTTTTCTCGGATAACCTGAGGGATTGGAACGTTCGCTTTTCATTCGATATATTTCAACGTTCTAGAAACTGAATCCGTGCCCGGATGAAGGCCGGAAATAGGTTTCCGAGGCCATTAAAATCAATGACAAGATATGAGCGAAAAAGATGCTGGAAAATGGCACTTTTGTGTGTTTTAAAACGGCTCGCTATACAACAGAACGGGTAGTTTTGGTAGCGAAAGTAGAAGGTAAAGAAATGCAAGGAACAAAATACCGTGGTGATATTATCTCTATAATAGCACCTCCGTATGTAAGACAATAGCTAGAAGACGGTGAAAGTAGGGTAAACTATAGTAAGGGATAGCAATTAATTCTTACTGTAGATAACAATGTTACAAAACACGCAGACTTTGTTTACGATAGTTATTATATGCCCATTGTTGCAAATGTTTGTTGATTGTTACGAGAAACAGCATCTAGAATAAATATATTATGAAAATTAATCGATAATAAAATTGAATTCAGGATTGAGGGAATATGAAAATAAATTTACGTTATTGGTAGGACCTGGGTTCGAGTACCGATCATCTTAAAATTTTTTACCTTTTCAACCTTTGAAAATGAATAGCTTTTATCATTACAGTGTAATGAAAATTTTTACCATCTTTTTAAGGTATTTTAATCTTCCTTTTACCTGAATATATATTCCTATCTTTTTAAATTTCCTTTGATTAATGTTTGATTATGAATACGGACCTAAGAAGGATTTTCTTTCAAATGATTTATCCCCTGTAATTATCCAGATATCTCGTTGCTAAGGCTTTAATTATGAAATACGGGATATCCTCTCGTAAATCATAAGATAAGTCCAAAACAGTGTAACCTCGGTGAACATTGTTTGTCGCTTAGGATGCACTTTTGCTCAATTTTCAAAATAGCGAGCGCACGGTGGTCCACGAAGCCGCCACCAGGTGGGAGATAGCACGCATGGCTGCTCCGATAACAAAAGAGATCCTTTTGCGTTCGTGCTCCATCTATGGCGAAAGACTGAAACTGATTTTTGATTGCGAGATGTCCCATGGGTTGGGATGCACCAACCACGAAGAGTCGTATCGGGGTATCCGGGGATAAAATTGGTCGTTATTCGTTGAGGGAGAGCTTTTTCATGGTACATTGCCCACGGAGGACGAAATTAAATCAGATTTTTACTCGGTTGCAAAAATTAGAAAAATGCGAAATTTCGTGCGTTTATGACGGATAAAAAATTAGTGCTAATGAATTATTTTTCTTCTGGTTCTATATCTACGTTTACATTCCTACTTTACGTTTTAATCGTAGCAGAAACCCGTATTATTCTCCATTCTATCTTAATTTAAATTGATTTTCGTACAATATATTACATCTAGAGTTGATTATCATTCACATTTAACTGGGTTGAAATGTAAGAGTAGACTTTTCACTCCTAATTTCACCCTTAACAAATACATTATTAGTATAAATTGATGTTTAATTGATAGAATCATTACTAATAAAATGTTACTCCGAAAAGAACTTTACAGGGACCAAATACTCCGTTCAAATCCATATTTTTGCTTTTCCCTTAAGTTTACTTAAAACTTGCAGCCTGGAAAGTAGAATAAACTATACTGGAAAACAATTAATTCTTACAGTAGATAAAAATCACACAGTACTACGAAAAGTAACTGTTTTTTTATGTTCTGTAAAAGTATAAAGTGTGCGAGTATTCCTTATTTTAGCCCAAATTTTAAAAGCTTTTTATACAGTCCGTTTTACGGAATAAATTTCAAAATGTTTCGTTTAGGTATCAATTTCATTTCATCCATAATTATTTTTGATTGAAAATCAGTATTGATAGTGAGCGAAATTAAAACTTTTTCCCTTCCTCAAAAATATCCACCCGAACAAAATTAGATCTTTTACACGAACGGATTCGCGTGAGAAATAGGCGTGGTATTAACGCCATATAAATCTCTTATCCAATCTGCATTGTTACCTCCCGCGCGAGTGCCAAGTGAGTAGAAATATCTGGCTCCGTTGTGCTCTTCAGTGCGTCGTTCCGTCAACGGAAAGTTCCTATAGAAACCACTAATTGTTTTCATCACTAAGGACATAATTCTATCGGGCCGTGTCAGTCGAATGCTATGCCTCATTTCACTCATCCGCAAACCTCTCGTAAGTAATGAATCGTCATCTATCGGTAAACTGTTACGAAACGGAATAATCGCGAAGAAATGGAAATATATCTCGTAAGACGTAAGCTTTCCCAAATTTATCCAATCCATTACAGCCTTAAAGTGTTGCTGGCACTTTAGTGGAAGAAACTGTGGGGTTGAGTGGAGTGGAAGTAAGAGTAGATTGTACACACTATATGCTTGTGTAGTTGACGTTCCGTGACGGCAGATGCTGTTATTAATAGTTGAAGAATTTCTTCCTTGATGTACGCCCACCGGGTTCCACAACATTGTCGGCGCGTTCTAACATTTCCAATGAAAGTCTTTCTACAGAATGTGTTTTAATTAAGGGGAAATGAGGGTTTAATTATAAGACGTTGCCTTGGAGATTATAAGGAATGGATTACGGCAATGGAAGCACTGTATGGGAAAGTAGAAATGTTACAAATAAATTCAGCTAAATATGCCTTAGATAGATATCCAAAACTCGGTAGTTTAATTCAAATGCTAAGAGCACTATGCTATGAAAACTTAGAGGATTTTAAAGGAAGAAAAATACTTTCTCTATTTAGAAGGTATACACAGTGTTAATGTATAAGTCTATATCCTGATATTATATTTAATTATAAGTTACAATCTAGAATAATCCGGTCTGACGTTCCACCAGGTATCGCTAGAAATAGTAAATTAATAAAGAATGAAGTTTGAACATAGTTGTATTGTCAATTTTTTCTCTTTTAGCTGCTATATGTTCAAATACTAATAATTATAAACTTAAAATAGCAACGGGATTAAGGGAAAGTGAATTAACTTTTCATTTTGAGTTCGTTCGGTTTTAATACAACATTAAAAAAGAATGACTAGGACTCGAACCCAGGTCCCCCGAATTACTTTCACTTCTCTGGAAAGTAGGAGATACGAGTTCGAGTCCCGGTCATGTCTACATTTTTCAATTTTATACAACCTTCATTAAATAGTAATGAGGATCATAATCTTCACCTCATTCTCTAAGAGAATCTTTCAATCCACCTGATCTTAATTGGCTTTAATTTCCCTTCATTTATAATCGCAGAACCGCGTATGTGCTAAACAATGGAACCTCATAGGCACCCGTATGTGCACGTCTGCCAAATATCTCCCTCATCAGCGGAGACATCTCATGCAAAACCCACAGCCAAGAGAATCTTCTTTGTGTCCATAGCGTAAACTTTGGTAGCGGTCCAAAATTTTGTAATGAACCTCTTAAAATTCGCTGTATTCTTTCAGACGGACGTGAAAGTGCCGGAGTGCAGCTCAAGTAGTCATTAGGACTTTCTATGTAGTTTGATATTCCTCTAGGTTTGTGAAATCATTTAACGTATTCAATATTTGAAATCGTTATTATTTTTGGAATTATTAGTAAAAGTACTCTATTGTATTTGAGTCAGCTTTTATCCTGGATTATAACTTAGAAACGGGAATAACTTATCAGCAAATGAAGTAATACGTGAAATTTGAAACTTTTGTCTAGTCATAAAAATGATTGAAATTTGACGTGAAGATGAATTATGATTTTAGAAAGATAAATCTTTTTCCGTAATTTAAAATTTGTCCTCTCTCTAGTCAATCATATTATTTTTGCAGAAATTAAGGCTATCGCAAAAGAAATATCAGTTCGTTAATGCAACGAAATCCTTGTTATTATAATAAAAGTATATTTATTCGTTCGTAATTCGTGTATGAAGTTTAAGAGACAAAGTGTTACAGCGAGGCAGTAAGTGAGAATATTTTAAACTTCAAATATACAGTTATGTAAATTAAGGGTATTGTTTTCAATTATTAGAGGTTTTGTTAGTTGTTATTGTTGTCTGCATTGTTTGTCGTATTTTTCCTGTGTTTTGCTTGTTGTATTTCGTTGCCAAGGGACTAAAGTCCAGTCACAACAATTGTATCAATAATAATATCCACAAAAAGTAACCATAATAATTACTGTTGTTATGGATAACTTCCATTAGAATGATCCAGAAAGAGTTACTTGAACAATAAATAAGTTATATTAAATCTTCCAGAAACCTCACGAAAATCGCTGAATAGAAACTTTTCCAAATTATTTTCAAATACTTACGGTATATTCTTGAAACACCGTGATGGATTAACCCTACGTGTGTCGGATAAGCTCGTTTTTGTTTCCAGGAGCTGAATTCGTATTTTCCTAGAATTTTCTTGTCCTTTACCTCTCGCATATATCCAGTAAGCAAATGCTCTAAAGTATATGGTATCTCCGAAAAGGTCAGCGAAGCACTTTCCTATCGTTAACCGAATTCGATGCAGTTTCGGTGCTGAAAATCTTTCTTCTAAGGGACGTCCTTATCCGTAACATCGGAAGAGGAATGGGGAAAGGTCATCTTCTAAGCCTTAACGAGAAGCTCGTGATGGAAGTCGCACAAATACGTCACGCCGAGCGTTGTTATGTATTTTTTTGTTCTAGAATGAGTAGTAATCGATCAATGGCAGTATTTTATTTAATATTATAAGTTCAGAGGGAATTTCGATGAGAATAATTTGTTAATTTACGCAAAAAGTGTGTTTTTTGGGTTAATTTAGTCTGTTTTCTATTGTTTCTCTAGTCTATTATGCGTCTTTTGTTTTTATTTGCAAAGGAAATTCTTTAATCCACGAAATTGAACAAGGTACTGCTACACTAGTTTACCTATTAGTTAAGTTATATATATGTTCGAGTTAAGTATATATGTATATATAAATTTAATTTACTTATAACTTTATTTATATTAGAGCTTTATAGAAATCATTTTGGATTACGTAAGAATGTTACAATATTGTATAGGATATATGAAAATGATTTCACAATTAATGCATGCATCTATTTCTTATATTTAAGTGTAAATTAAAGAATTTTTGAGAAAATTTGGATCAGTTCGCATAATTAATAGTAATAGTTAATTATCTTTCTTTTACTTTAATATGTTGTAAGCATGTGATCTATTCTTACGTAAAACTATCTTGCGAAGACAATTGTTGTACAACTTCATGAGTACAAGTTACGTTTATATCTGTGCTACTTAGGGAAATCAATTAATAAATGTAACAATAAGAAATTTTGATTCGTAAGAGAATATTTAAATCGTAACAATTTTTATTGTACTAATTCTCAAGATGCATTTAGTTTCCGAACTTTTTAACCTCATATCCAAGTTGTTATCCCTTCTTTCAATTCGTCCGTCTTTTATGGCATTCCTCTTAAGCTTTCACGTTACGTCATTTCCCGTGATTAACTACTCCAAATGTAATGTTCGGAAGGCTTTCCTTGGATCATCATCGGTCCGTTCCTATGGTTTCTCGATTGGGGAACGGAAATGACGTACCTCAAAGTTACTCTTATTATATTATGCGGTCGGAAATAGTTTTCCATTTTGGATCGTTGGTTACGAAAACCGGAGGGCCCAGTCTTTTAAGGAGGACGTCATCGATCTATTTTATCCTTGGGGCTGTAAATGGGTTGATTGGCTTAACATCGGTCCGTTGCACAGGCTTCCGTGAAAGCAAGTTATAAATACGGGAAATATTTGGGCTGCCAAATTGTCACCTTACAAATATTGGGGCTGTGAAACAGCGCTTTCGATACGGAATGGTTTCGGGAGATTAGGGAAATTAATTCCGAAGCTGTTAAGGATCACTCGAGTATAAATGGAATATGAATTAATTAGTGTTATTGTAATAAAGTTAATATGGTCAAGCGTTGCTTTGTGGACTGTTAACATACTGAATAAATAACATCAGTTAATAATGATTTTAGCCCGCTAACGGAACAGGTCGTGCCAATAAAATTAATCCATGGAATGTACGAAATTTTTTGAATCAGTGTCAGTATTCAGTATTTTTTGAATCAGTCAGTATTTTTGCTAATTTTTCTTTTATGATTTTTCCGCTTAGTTTGAATAGGTATTTATAATTTAGGATAAGGTTAGGATAGGTTTATACTTCGCACGAGAAGTTTTACGAATTTTTACAAAGTTAAACAGAAGTGGAAATAAAGAAATGACTGGGACTCGAACCCAGGTCCCTAACTTCCCGTATCAACATACCAATCAACCTGGGTTCGAGTTCCAGTCGTGTCGCTATTTTTCACTTCCGTTTAACCTTGTTTCCATAAAGTCTTTGTGTTGATCACACCTGATTCAAACCGCAAAAATATTTGGATTTGATGACGTCCTATACCAGTGTCACAGAGACAGAATTCACAAGTATCTCGGCATATACAGGCGTTAAGATATCAGAGATGCATTTGTGGATTACGTTTACGTCTCCATGGCAATTATTCAGCCTTCGTATTCGTTGAATTATTCATGGGTATGATGAAATGTTGTTATACCCACACCCGCGAGCAAGGCACCTGCTCTTCATGCAACTTCTCTCTGCAAGGGTATACGTTGTTGGTGATTGATTGGGTTCAAAGAAGAAAAGAAAGTTCAATTGTTCCAGAATAATTTAAATTGGTCCTTTATTAGAGTACTTCAGATGTTGTCTTATCCCTTAGAAACATATATTACTTGTTCTAAGAATCGCAAGTATTTTACAACAAAGGGACTGTATTGTTCAGAAATTAAGTTAGCATTGGCTCATGATACCAGATCTGTATTTTTTTAAGCGCTTGTATATTTATAACTATCATCTGTTTGTTAATTCTGATAATTAACGACTAAACTGTATAAAATGTACGGATTTTTTGAGAAAAATATAATGTTCGCTACTCTGAGAGAACGCGCTATTTCAATACAAAGAATTCTATAAGCTGGTATTCGATTCCAGAAGTTAATTGTCATCGGATATAGTTATAAGCTGAACGTCTTGCATGTAATCCTTCCGAAATAAAGAATTTAATTAACATTTCATTATACACAATGCTAAATATAGGAAGAGACAAAATATTGTGCACGTAAAATTTAAACAACCATTTTATTTATTATCCCGATTTAAAGTCGTGTTTGAATATATAAATCGCTACCCTATTCATATACTATATTCTGTGTGTATGAATTGATGTGTGAATCAAAGCATTTTCTTTTGTAGATTCCTGATTTGATATCTTTTGCATCATCTTAGATGACCTTTATACACATACATCATATGACAATACAGTTTTAACTATATGACTTGTAAATTACTTGAAACGAGTTGAAGTCGCGAATTCTAAGATTGAATTGATTCAGGCCGTAATGACTTCAGCCGCCCCGGCTGACCTCGTGCGGATTCCTTCGCATTAAATTCCCTCACCTCCGCATTATAAAAGCGACTACAATAGCCACGAATTTAAAATAACCCCTTCATCAAATCGATTTCTCTCAACGGTCGAGTTTCAAATCGCTAATTTCCATGGAAACAAAACTTATTTACTTATTTCCCGTTTATACATCTTCGTTTCCTTTTGTCCTTTATAAAAGACGTAAAAAGTGAGTTTCCCAGGTAGTGGAGCCAAAAATATCTCTCAAGGCACGAGTAAGCATTCTTGATATTCTCTAAACCTGAAAGGTCTCCATAAGGTCAGAGTTCACGGGGTCCCTGGTACAGAGGTGGGGAGATTGGCCTTCCTAAATAACACGCATGGCGTGAAGTGCTTGATGACAGATCCATAGACTTTTGCCAATAGAAACGGATTGGTAGGTACTCTTGGGAGAAAGGAGTGTCCAAAATTGGTTTTCTCCAAGTTTCTTCTATTTATCGGAGAACTCGTTTCATGTTTTTTATTTGTTATTCTTCGAAACTGTTTCGTGTCCAGGATACAAATAAGTTTCCGCGTGATAAAATTGTATCATAGCTTTGAGTTTATATTAAGTATTGGCAGGTTTACGAAGACCTAATTAGATTTATTTCCTAGAGTAGTGATTCATCCTTCTTATATTTTTATTTTCTAGCGAGTATCGTCCAATTATATTAACTTAACACAATTCGAAAATTTATTACCTTATTGGGAAAATATTGTGCATGAGTTGTGCATTATTAGTTATTTAGCAATTGTGTCGTAGATACGTGAAACCTATAAATTCAATAGATAATACTGACATAAAAAACGTAAATACGTCAATCTATACGCCTTTTGTTTTAGGTCATCAAACTTATAAAATTTCTTGATATATAAATTACAACCAAAATTTCCAAAGGTATTTTATTCAGGATTGATATAGCATTGAACATTCTTTGTATTTTTCAATCAGCTTACTACTTTGGTTTCTTTCTTGAAATATTCCTTTGGTTAATTAAGTTCGTTGTCCAATATGTAATGAGTAAAAATTCAATCGAATTTTAGCTACTTAATAGGTTTTGTTTCATCATTTCTTCAATAACTTATAAGATAAAAATTATTAAATAAATTTAAAATATTTTCGAGGTATTCTGTCTGCAGTTTACTCCATCACAAGAAATTTCTTCCGGAAGACACACTTCAGAACTGTAGAAATCAGCTCTTTCCACGTCACCTTTCATAAAGAAATCCCTTTTATTTAGTCTTTTTCATCCTAGCGAAGATAATGAAGTTCGTAATCTTTTGTGCCATTAATGCGAAATTCGCAAATTCCGCTCACACATAAAAGGTTCGCGAATTCGACTTTGCCCGAATTTCCACACCATGGAAACGATTCGAGGAATCTACAAAGCGAAGGTCGTTGATGCGGATGAACCAGAGACCCGTTGAGTAAGGGATTTTGACGATCTGTAGGGATCTCACGGAAAATGAAACGGCCTTGACAGCGCCTTGGTATTCGTCAATATCTCGTCCGGATGCCAATCACGTCAACCCGTTTTCAATCGTGCTTACATTGGAAAGATTTCTGCAATCCCTCGTATTTATCTTCGAAAAATCTCGGGAATGAGCAAACAGCGATCTTTTTTTTATTCCTTTCCTTAAAATAGGAGTGCGTGATTGAAACGTATATTCTTAATTGTTTCTGGCCGTATCTGATGGAACCTATCCATGATTGCTGGAGTGAAAGTACGATTTATCCGCAATTTTTTTGCACTTTTTCTTTTTTTTTCTTTTTTTTTTAATCCGAAGAAATTTTCCCATTTCTCTTTCGATTGCGTGTGGATATAAATGTTGCTTTTTATAGATGTTGTATTTATAGAGATATGGTACTTCTTTATGGCAATTATAGCTCGAAACGTTTAAATTATTCTTTAATTATTGCTCTATTAATTTAGATAATAGTGCCATTTTATCGTTATCGTATTAAAGTGGGAATAATTAGGAAAGAATACAAGCAGTGTTTAACGTAAGTGCTCGAACCTAGGATTATCCTTTTCTCTTATAGTTTCCTTATAGACCCTTTCTTCTTCTCTTGCTATTCCTTTCAGACCCAACATTCAGCTCGGTCTAGTTCAAAACAAATGTCTCTTTCCCGCAGTCGAATTTTCACTGCAAGGAAGCCCACTTTCCTCTTAGGCTATTCACACACTCTTCTGTTGCCATAGACGACGCAAAGTAAACTGAAGATGGATTAAGATGGTTGTTGATTACACACGAAGTGAGGAAATCCAATGTGGTTTAATTGAGACGATACCGAGACTATTTGGAGTATGGAGGGAAATTTACACATGTTTATACGTCTAAAAATACATAATTTTCTTATCAATAAAATCCCAATGAATGGGTTACGTCAATTGTTTCTCTATAGAAATTTCGTTGACATTAAGAGACATTGATAAGTAGCTTTTTAAATGCCTGAATCTTACGTTTCAACTGTAAATATGAAATTAACTTGTCTATTCATTCTTTATCAAGTAAAGAAAGTATCTTAGCTTTTATCTCAGAAACATGAATGCCTTGAATTAGCTTAATAATTATGTTTCAAAAATATTTTGTTTGAAGAGAAGAATTTCTTATCTTTCAACCAAAGGATTTCTACCTTATCTCTAAACTGATTGTCTCGTTTATATGTATTTGATGAAAAATAATTTGGAGTTAGGATAGCGTGCTATTCTCTGCCATATCCGTAAATTTACCTACATTTCTTTTGACTAGAAATCCAGTCATTTTAATATACACTAATTACCAAAAGGGCTATATAATGTAAGGCATCAAATTTATGGATATATTTTACGTTTGAGTTAATGTATAAAATATTTACCTTTTACTCTTCGTGAAAATTTAAATTCAGCTTTATCCATTATTAATATCTATTCATTATTTATTTACGGATTTATCGACAGATAAATTTTAAATACCTCAATAACTTCCGAAAATAAAACCTTGAGTCCTGGGTTCAAGTCCCAGTAATTTTTCTTTATTTCCCGATTTGTATAACATAGCGTTCCAATCGCACAAACAGATCTTGTGAGGTATATTTAGGTCTCCTTAATTGTCCTCAAGTCGTTCTAATTTATTTTGTTGCTTGTTGCACCGAATTTAGTGTACCCTCTGATTATTCTCCCGTAGATAGTTTAGTTGACATCCTCTCTGTCGATGTATCCCACGAATCAAGCGTGCATCAATGGGCACAGACGTACGCCGCGAGCTGTATCTTCCTCGTAAGTGGGCTCAAAGGCACATTTGCCATCTTGCGAATATCGCGCCTCTCACGGGTGCTCGTTTAATCGTAGCTCTAATTTAAGTAGCTCTTCCTCAGACTCAATTAGGAGCAGAATCCCATCAAAGAGATGACGACGTCTTAGGTCTCTTCCGCTTGAAATTGTTGGTCTGCGGTTTCTGCACTCGGATTGAAACCTTTGGCGGGATTAAGAAATGGTGAGGAATAGAAATGGTAGTGCTAGAGGGGGCGGTGTTGTCATCGATACACTACACGGGTTCCAATGAGAATTTGATTTGTTAAAAGATGTAATTTTCAGAAGGTAAGTTTGTTTTTTCAGTGGGTGAATTAATGTAGTTGATGAATATAAGAAATAAGTTTTAGAATAATGAGTATATTTTAATTAAAATTGAAAATTATTAGAAATATATTTAATAGTAAAATTGGTATAAGTATTAGGTTTGCAAAATTTGAACGTAAATTTTTGTTAGAGCTTAAACTGTAGTGCGAATTAATAGTTTGGTTAAAAATATCCTTCTCTAAACGGTAATATTTTATAATTGTTGATATCTATAATAATTTAAGCGTATCGTAAAACCTATCTTGAAAATACATGGATTCTATCAATTTAAACGTAAAGAAAACAATGAATATAATAATATTATTTAGAGTGATTTGCGTAATATTTATTCTGGAGTTTTAGTGCTACAATACTCCAGAAATGAAATAGTTTTAATCTTAAAAATGGTGGGAATATTTCGTCATATTTTCACCATATATAAGTTGTGTAAGTCTGCATTCATTTCTGAAATTATTGATTAGTTTCAAAATCTTTTACCAGAAATATTATGCATTTAGTATAATTATACACAAGTTCTTCTAATACTAATCTTTAATACCTTATTTAGTTATTATTTAATATTATATAATATTTCCTGTGCATATTTGATTTATTTATGGTATTCTTGATTCAGGAGAGAGATATTCCCTTACGTCATTTCCGTGTACTCGCTGCTCCTTGTCTAACAATCACAACTACGCGAGGAAAGAAAAAGATACGTGGACTGTCGTCATATATCTGTTGGTCGTATTTAATGGACGCACGGCCCTTTTCCGCCCATTCGTTACGCGTGGATGTAGCTTTCTCTACGTTCGTTCCTTCCTGTTTACGCAATCACTGATGTGTCTCTAATAAATCAATAGCAGACGCACTCTAGCTGTAGCTTTTGGAGGTTCCCTTATTTCACAAGGTTTTTTTGTCAAATCCTCAAACTTAGAGTTAAGCAGACATTATATGGAACATGGCAATGAATAGAAAAAGAATTGTACATCTTTGTATCCCATCGTCAAAATTTGCGTGTAATTTATCCTGTAAGTCACTTTAATATTGATTGTTTCTTTCGTCAAATTATTGCGTAATATTGTGGGCTATAATTAGTTGATTATTAAGCTAGTATTTATTATATTATTCGCTAGTATTTTCCAATATCAGAGAGTAATTAATTCTTCATCTATTATAGTTAATGGTCAAGATGTTACGTTAACTAAAATACTAGCAGTGAATTCACAATTATAATCATTTTTATTAGGAAAAAACGTGTATAATATTGTAAGTGTATTATAGATGCTCATAACAAGAAGCTTATCGTTTATTTAGGTTGTCATGGTTTCCTTAAGTTATAATTATTTACCTACCAATGTCTATGTACATTTTTTTAATGTTCTCTAATAGGGAATTGATTTCAATTTCATTACTTACGTATCATCCTTATCCTCATTTCTGTAACCGTAGTTTCGAATCCATTTCCTCACGCAGTTTCTGTATACCCATCTAATAATCACTCCATTCCAATAAACGGAGACAGATCTTGGTCCTCAGATCCCCGGAAACGAAGGTAACTAAGCGTTTAAGAGGCGTTGCCCTCCCCTTTGACGTCACCCAGAGAGAGTTTGTCATTGTGATGATCGATTTTAAGGACCGGGCTGAGGTGATAAACCTTTTGTTCGCCCACCGCCCGTATTACCTGCCAAGACATCCCCGAATTTTCAGGTTCAAGGGAACCGGAACGTCTTTTTTATCAAAATAATTCATCGAAGACAAATTTGATCTTAACCAAATGTGTTGTGAAATAATCCAATACTGTCGTGTTTTAATAGAAATTAATTGTGTGAAGAAGGTATCTGTTGAATATCACATTCGTTGTTTTTGTAGTGGGATAAAGCCGTAAGTTAGTACGTGAAGATTCATTAAGTTATGGTCTATTTTAGAAGAATAAAATCGTGTAAAAATGCTGAAATTTTACGTATGATAGATGTTGTATACGTATGTTAAGTATAATGAAAACTATATGCTATCTAAGTAGAAACACTTTTAGATAAAAGAGCAGATTGTCGATTGAAATGTGTTATCATATTAAAAATAATATTCTTCCTGCGAATAATTAAATAATGTAAGAAGTGATAGAATACGTAATAAGATAAGAAGTGAGCAATTCTTGTGATAAAATACTCGTGGAATTTATGAATTTTCTATGGCGCGATTAAAAGCGAAGTAAAGATAACCATCACCGTTCCGCACTAGTGCAAAAAGTGGTTCGAGATGCAATTGCCAAGAAACGAAGCGTTTGCTCTTCCCATGTTTATGGATGTGTACCTCTTGTTTCAGTGTCTTCCTCTTTGTGAGAGATCATTACTCCAACTCTCTCCCGCGGTCACCATTGTTAACAGAAGTGGTCCAAGCACTTGACTGTGAGGGACTCGCACCATTGCCGATTGCCGTCGGAACTCGAGCGAAACTGCCTTTCTTAAAATTTCCTCTTTCCTATCTCACTTTTCTTTGGCGACGTGGTCCCATCTTGCGTCATGGATTGCGTGCTCTTCTGCGTAGCTTCTCATCGATCCTATGTTTGTTTTCTTACTTCACCCGCTCCGGGACCCTGTCTCCGGCGACGCATTCTACCTATCTTCATCACTGTCAACGACCTTGAAGTTACCTGGCGCTAAGGAGACAATCCGCTGGAGCATTTAATTAGAGGATTCCCCTTACTACGAGAATTGCTCATCCTTGAGTCACATAAGTGTAGAGGCAATTAAATATTGTGATATGATGCAATTTAATATAACGATATAGTTATGGTTTTCGCACTTATGTTTGCAAATAACTACAAGATTCTCCAGGCATCTGAAATTAATATAAAGCTGACACTTATTTAATTATATATAAGTGTTATTACCAAGCCATTCTTTTCATCATATAATACATATGATTTCTTCAATAGGATCTAATATAAAAAGTGTTTGGTTAAACAAAAGTGAAAAATAGCTACATATTAGCGGCTATATTTCACGTGAAATTTCTACTCATATCCCACGATTTTTGTGTAAAATGAGCAAAATATTATTACGTTTCCATACTAATAAAAGATATAATATTTTACTATTTTTTCACCTCCGGTCCGTTGTAATTAAACAGGAATTATTTCCTTATTAGTTTCCCGATTAAACTTTTTAACCCCGTATAATTATTCCAGTAATAGTACGAAAATTAATTATTATCGTAATGAAAACGTGAATGAATTTTTTTGAAGTCAGTAATATACTCAAGTCTATTTCAAAACTATTGAGGTAATCCAATAAATTGGTTTTATCCTTAATAATTCCCATAATTAACGTTTTTAGGTAATTTAGGCTCAAATGAAAATTACGGTTCAATTTTATAAATGTTACGAATAAGAAAGAAAAATTTTAAGATATTATTTATGAAAATAAATTGCTATATGAAAATGAATTTCATTGAGGTATCCCATCAACCTCATCGGAAAATATTTTTTAATATGTTTGTATAATTAATGATTAAAGTAGAACTTAAAATTAAATGAGAGGAATTTGCATTATATTCCAATCTACGTCTATATTCCAACTAACTCAGTATAATTATTAGTTAATTCAAAATAATGTAGGTAAAATAATTAAAAATGAAAATTAAGAAGCAAAGAATGGATTTAAATTCGAATTAAAATTTTCTATAAGGCAATGGAAAAAGGGGTAGCCTAGAAACAAGAGTAGTTCATTATTTCTCCGTGAAATCGAGAAAAATTAATTATCTTTTCTGTCAATTTTAATTTGACCTCAATTATATAAATTTGATCCTCTGAGTTTTGAAATTATCATACTGGATTCAAATTTTATAGGACTAATTCTGCTAATTGATAAATTACTTGTATTTTTTTACTCCATTTTGGTTCGTTTCTCTCTTCTTATAGTTGGAATTATATCTTCAATTAATATAGAGTGTTTGGTAATATTCAATTATCCTGCAATACAACTCTATGTTACATTGTTACGAGATAAAATATGATTTAATGTTTCCTTTCTTACTCTTATTTATTTTATTTATTTATCTCAATCCTTAATTTTGGATGCGTAAATAACATATCACGTACATAGCAACACAATTCAATAACCTCTACTGTTATAATGTTAAATATCTTTAAAAGGTATGTAAATAATTATGTACCAGTGAAAATATAACGTTTATAATTTTGTTTTTTTTTACGATATGTTTTAAATTTTCTTTGGACTTTAATTAATTTTTTTACTACAACAAATGATCTGAAATAATCCATCGTATTCTTCTTACTTTCGTGGGCATGGTATTACACTCATTTTACTTTTCATCCCTGCATTCATACCTTCCCTGATTCCAAATTCCAAACCTTTTATTATCCACCAAGATTGCCAACCAAGCTGAGATAACAAGAAACTCGGGGACTAATTTTGCAACGGAATTTTTCGGGCCGAGATCTTCTCGAGCGCTTCTTTGAAGTCTAGACGGTCATTGGACTGGCAGAGCCCTATTTATAACAAGTCTCTCTACCGGTTGACGTTCGCCTCTTTGCCAATCTTCTTTTGTCCCCACTTCCTTATTTTTCTCATAATCCACTTCTCTAATTGAATCTCTTAAACTACAACCGCTGGCCAACAATTGGAACATCCGTGGGGACCTTTCGAAGCCAGAAAGCTCGTATTACGGGAGTAGTAACCTTTGCTAAGACATTGTACTTATTAAATCTAAATTTTTATGATGTTATATTTAGTAACAACATATTGTGGTGATATTATGTATCCTAATCCTTTTAGAAGTGCCTCCAAACATTTTCAATTTCATATCGAATTATGAAGCTTAAATATAATACGTATTTAATAATAATTAATGTATCGTAAATTTTAAATCAGTACTTCTTACTCGGCTCTTATCCATAACAGTTTTATGTTTTTTTTTCAGTACGATTATGGGTTTCAGATGTTTTTTTCTCAGCCTGTATTTATACTTAAAACACATCCATCTTTTTTCTAGGCAGGAATTTCGGCTAAATTTAAATGAGCGAACAATATTTTCTAAGCTATTCTATTTATATGTTACTTCCGGAGTAGGAAAAACTACAAACCAAAGGAAATACTTTTCTAATTTTAACGTTTTATGTTATTTTAAAACCTCTCTCTTTTAGTTTATTTTTACAGTGGCATTATTTACCAATGCTTAAAATTTTGTTAGAGGATTAATTTACCGAAGAAGTTATGTATAAAATTTATTTAAATTATTTTATTTTAATAATGTATTTAAATCGAGTTAATAATTTATAAACTGAAAGATCCTTCTTACAGCTGCCTTCGTTTTGAAAAATAATATCGAATTTCCATTCATTTATTAGCCTTGTCAGGCCCAACTTGAAGGAAACCATTTGTCTTTTTCTTAATTTCGCCTGTGTCATTGATGAGGGTAAAAGGTGTCGTTTCTATTGTGTACTGTTCCCTAGCAACCGACAAAAATAACCACTATCCTTATATCTTAATTAATGTTCTAATTTAGTGGTAATATTCAGCTCTTTTAGGTTCATCTTTTATATTCTTATCTTTCTCGTTAAATGTATTGTATTACTTATGGAAATGGTGAAATACTCGCAAACCTATGGTTGGGGTTCAATTCACAAATAGTTCATGAATGATAGATAGGGCACGACTAGCAGGAAGTCCAAGTAAAGTTGTGAATTTATAATATCCTTAAAAGAAGAGTTACAAATGTGTACTTCTAATGCTGTTACTACTTTATCTTTGAAGAAATAGTATATCTTATATTAAATGGAGTAACATTCTTGTCTTGTATGACGAATTTTATTGAAATATGCTAATAACTGTCTTTAACAAATAGTGTTGGTGTTTAACGATAGCTTATTTTTTTATCTTTCGGATGTTAACACCAATATTGTAAGATTTGAAAAAGTTCATTCTTCTGTAGTAGACATTAAATTGCCCTTAGGTTCAGAATATATTTATGTGAAAAAAGTATAATGATAAGCCTTTCATTTGTTAAGGAACGCAGTTTAAACTAGATAAATGTATTAGAACGCTACGTTTTATTCATTCCACCGAGGTTTTAGCTTCGAGGTATTGTGGGTATATTGAAAAGGAGTCATTCAATACGCCATACTGAATATTGAATGAACCTTGTTTCGTTTTTCCCTTTGAAGTCATACTCTGTTTCATTCTCATATGGTTACGGTATATATCTTGTTTATGAAGGAAATTCGCTCTCATAAATAAGGTTTGCCACATTCCCGTTCATCTCTTTTCCATTTCAAGACCCGAATAATCTCGTTTTTTCTTTCCTTTAAAGTCGGTAGCAATCCCCTGAAAAAATGTGCCGCAGGTTCGCCGCCGTTACCGAGTTGTGATATGGAAAGCTATTCAATCAAATTTTCAAGACGTATGTGATGTATTCTTTTTCAAATCCAAAATGGATTTTTCAAACGAAATTTATCGCTTTACCGGTTGCTTCTTTCGGTAAGGAAACGAGGGATCTACGAAGAAAAGTTACGTAGACCTTAAAAAAAACATCCTGAAGCTTATTCAGATATGGGGATGGCTTTAAATATTGTTAGTTGAGGCGTATACTAATAGAGAAATGTATTATTTGTACTTCATTATCTTATTCATTTCTTTGTGTACGAGAAAAGGTTATGCGTAGGAACCTCAATCATTCCGTACGTCTTCTATTTAATATTGTTTTATCTTTTGTTGAATCAGAAATTTTCCAATATAAATATCTTATATATTGAATCTCTTATATTGAATATCTATAGCTATGTTGAGTATTAATATTGCTACCGATCTAATGTCCTTTAAAGCAAAATGTAGCTTACAGTGACGAAGAAGAATGTATGAAACGAATTGGATCACTTTAATGCTGTACAGTAATGATACTTTCTTCATTTATGGTTCATAAACTTTAAACTATAATCAATTATAGTAATGTAATCAATCAGGATTCTATTTAGGTATTATTTATCGATTAATAATAAAATTAAACCTTCTAATCAAACAGAATCTTTCTTCTAATCGAAATACGATCAAAAACCAATTAATTACTTCTCTGCTCACGAAAAAGTGTTTGATTTCTCATATATGATAACTTTGTTCATTCTTTTATTAACAGTATTAATTGACGATAGGACTTTATCGGTGATTGTGATCGAGATTGTTCTTTTAACGTCCTCTAATTAAATTACATCCCATCGGTAGGCGAATTAGTTAAGTATTGGAGCTTTTGGAACTTTAATATCGTGAATTTTATGTATTTTAACTAAAATTAAAAGAGATTCTTTTGCAAAAATAAAGGAAGTAGAGTCTGTGAATCCACCCAAACTAAATAGCATTATCTCCGTCAAAAAATCTTAGAAATATCTGTCAACTAAATGTATTCGTAAGTTTACATAGAAGAGAAAAATAGGAATGTAACTCGAACCTAGATCTCCCCGCTGTTCTGGTTGCTATGTGTGTCGTTTGTACAGTATTTAAGTACGTACTTAAAGTAGAGAACCTGGGTTCGATTCTACAGTTGTGTCTCCTTTCTTGCACTTCTTTCATCTCTGTGTTTGACCTGGCATTCCAAACATACTCTGGAGTAATTGTGTAGAGTTATTTCACCTTCCCTTTATTCTTAAAAGTATAGCTCTTTCCCTCCCATCCCACGTTTCGTGGTATAACAACTTTAAACGTGTTGAAAGGGTCATTTTTTAAAAGAGTTTCACGTTCCAAAAATCCTCACGTCGTAGGACCCTCAATCCTTAAGGGAATTCATGAATGGATCGACGTATAGCGAAGCGGAAAGAGAGAGAGAAAAGTTACGTTGCACTCCACTAATTCCTCTTGGAGGAATCACTTTCCCCCCAACAAATCCTTGGGAGAGCCAGGGAAAGAAAGATACAAATAGTCTAGTGGTGACGTGGGAACACATCCCACCATCCTTGAGAAGGCCTCGGAGGTGTCATTTGGAACTCCAAGAAGGGCGAGATAAAACTGAGATGCCATCGCCTCACACAAGAGATGCGACAGTGGGTTGGAATTAATGTCGGAGGAAACGTTTGCCCATATAATAAATCGAAGAATTTGGGTTAACATTTTTTTTGTGCTCCGGATTGAAATAGATCGAGAGTTCACCTGAATAGGATCAAAACATGGCGGGATGTGTTTGATTAATGTTGCTTTGTTCAAGGAACTGAAGATTAATGTCTTGTTAATTAGTCAAGAAGCTGAAATGCTTTTCTAAATTGATTGGGAAATGTAATTAAAGATTTCTCTTTGATTAGCGAACTGATATATTCTTGTCGATACATTATTAAATTATTTCTTTCCTATGCAGTTCCATACATACACACATATATCCTATAAATTAAAAAAAATATATTATATGAAATAAGTTTAATGAGTACCAACATTGAGGAGTAATTATTTACGAAACGTACTTCATTATTAAAAGAGGTAAAGGTAATTATACTGAAAATTTTCCTTTGAATTATCTGGAGGACTGAGATTCGAACCCAGATCCCACCACAAGGTTTTTTATGCCTGTTAATTCCTGGGTCTAACGTAATTTATCAAAAAAGAAGGAATTCTTAAAACAACGGGTGTTATAATTAATTATTCAACTGGTCCACTTTCCTTCGAATCAAACACTTGCGAAATCAGGGAAAACCAGCCTCACAAAACAAGGTATTCATTTCAATTTTTAATCTGATAAATCTTTCAACATAGTTACGCCCAACCGTTTTGATCTTAATTGTTGCTACAATTACTCTCTATTGTTGAATTAGTCTTTGTTGCTTTGTTTTTTTTGTAAGTGTTTTCTTAGCTCTTTATACGTCTAAAAATTACAAAAAATTACGTAAGTTTATGTTCTCGTAGATTTACAAGTTCATTTACCGCTGCAATTGGGGTTCCAAATTCTTCCGTGTATGAGAGTAACACAGTTCCTCGATCGACCATCACTTCCAAAGGAACTTCGTTGTAAAACAACTCGATGAACTAACCAATGGGGCTGTAGAAAGGATCATCCATGTGACGGAATCCACTTAGTGCGATTAAAACGGTATGATGTTTGCCGAGGGCGTATGATAGGACACGGGGGGAGCCTTGGAAGGCTATTTATGCTCGTGTCCAGGTGAAGTGGAGGACTTATTTTTAGCTTTTCTTTCTCCCTCCCTCCCTTCATTTCCTTCCAAACTCCTTCTCCCTCCTCTGTTTTCCCGACTACGAATTTTAATCTGATCGTCTCCAGCTATTTTTACGTCATCTCCCTTGCCTCGTCGGCTTATACTCTGTGTACGTCTTCATTGCGCTATTTACCCATTACGCTTCATGCTTTTACATGCCACGTAACATACGTGTAAGTAAGGTTTAGATAAGATACGGATAGAAGTACTTAGTTTCGTATTCTGATGTTGAGAACGTTTAATACAGACGTATCCAAGGAGTTTCGTTGGCAACATATTGTTGTTATTATGAATATGTAATCTATATATAATGTGTATCTATACTATAAGTAAGAGTTTGAATGAAAGTATTAAGGAAAAATGATAATGCATTTGCACATTGAGTTCTTACGACCTGAAGACGAAGGTTAAATAAAAGTAACTGGGACTCGAACCCAGGTCCCCCACCCAATTAATGTGTAGTAATAACCGTTGTAGTTAATGCGAAAGTTTAACACCGCGGTGCTTCCTTATTAAGAAAGGATTGTCTATCCTTCAACCTCATTCTCTGTCCTCATTCTTTTGATGGTGAAAATAGAACCTTCTTCAGTGTTAGAATGCGAAATTAGATACCATTTTTGTTGGTTTAAGATTCTCGTAGTGTTCTTTTTGCAGTGAAATAGGTGGTTGAACTCGAATTTCCCAATAGCTGCCCACTCGTTTATCTTTCCGGAATATTTATCCCAGCTGTTGGGCGAGCTGTTGTATAAGAATTATGAGGGCCAAGGGTTGCCCTTGTGTATTAGGGCTCTTGCCCATCACCTGTCTGCAATTTGGAAAATTTTAATACTCCAATTTGTGAAGAGTTGGAAACATAAAATTGGAAACTTGGACGAATTATACAACTTAAAGGTAAATCTCAAGGAAATAATATGCAAATGTTAACTAAATATCTTCAATTCTGAGATGGAGTGATAAATAAAAGTACATCATCTAACTAAAATCTTATAATATATGGTAAATGTATAGAGTGATCGCATTCTTGGAATATGTAGGTAGTATTGCCTCTGTTGAAAGCCTATTAGTAAGTTAGAAGTAAATTAGGAAAATAAATAAATAAACCTTTCTTACTTTATGCGAAAGAAGCAGAATAATCATCATTGAAATTCTTAAAAGACTTAATTATTTTAGGAAAGACTACTACAGGACGATGGTAAATAGATTTAGCAAGCATTGGCAAATAGCGGAAGAATGAAAATTGTGTGCAGATTCCTTAAATAAAAGTTAAGTGAATTAGGAGTACAATGATCCAATACATGAATGCAATCCATGATAACATGTCTCATTGGAAATGGTTGCTACTGTTCGTTTTCCACTAATACAATTACGTGAATCAAAATTTCAAAACTAAACCCCCAATCAAGAATCGATCGGCAATTACAAGACTAAACGTCTGGATCGAGGCTAAAAAAGAGATGGATCTTTTTAGGAGAAGCTACCTTCCAACTTTTTTTCTCCATCTCGTTTCTATTTTAGACTTCAGCAGCATGCCACGATGTTTACGTAATCAAGGAAAACTTTTCTTAAACAGTTCCACAAATATCTTTTCCGAAACGAATTTTTTTTCGCATTACGAAATAAAAATGCGGGGAATAAAGGATTCCTTATCTCATTACCTAATTTTAAATACCACCTTCGGCTGTTACAAATTCCGAGCCCAAAAAATCTACTCACGGATTCTGAAATAGATTAACCGATACCGTAACATAAAGAATGTACTGTTGGCCCAAAAAGAAGCAATGGTTTTTTAGTGTCTAGGAGTTTAAAAAGGATTTTCTTCTGTAAAAACTGTAAATTTAGTTGTTTTTTGTTTATTGTTGGTTGTGTTAGATGTTGACACTTGAACTATCTCTTGCAAACAATATTTTTATGTTATTAGTACGTAGAATTTAAGTCTGAAAGCATGATGTAACCGGCATGTTAATGACCCGGACTCCATTAGGAGATCTGGGTTCGAGTCCCGGTCATGTCAGACCTTGTTTACGTCTGTTAAATTCTTAGATTTATTCTTACCGTGTGAGCTATTCATGCAAAGTTATCTTTACCCTTTTACCATGTAAAATTGTGTTAAATCCAAAGTTAACTCTGCAGCAAACTAAAATAAATTGTTCTTTTTGCAGGAAAACCATCACTCTGTGTATAATCGAAGAGGACAGTTATGAAAAGGATGTGCTATTTTACGTGCAGCTTGGTGAACCGAAGATGCTTGGAGGTGAGCGGAGGGGACTGTTCCAAAAATCGGAGACGTATTACAATTATTTGAAAAGAGAATTAAAATTTGCTATAATCGGGATTACTTGATTCTCGGTAGTTGGCGATATTTCGATATAAATCGAATTACGAATCGACTTTCGATATTAATCGATTTACGGATCGACTTTCGATATTAATCGATTTACGGATCGAGTTTCGATATTAATCGACATTCGATATAAATCAACTTTTGTTATTTATCGACTTAAAAATTACTTTTTTTCAATGCAAAAGATCCATCAGCGTTTTCTGGTTTAATTCGGTAAACAGCGGACATGCGATTTACGAAATTAAGTCCGCTCAAAAATGTCAAGCTAGAGTTTATATAAACAGTCCTTGGAGAGCGGAAGTCTGGTTGGAAACGTCAGACAACCGGGAAATCCTATCTAAACTCGTTCCACGTGGGCTGCTTTAGTAAAGGAACTTTCACAAATTAATTGCTTCCCAACTTAAATTTGAGTTCACTGAAATCGGTGGCTCTTTTAGCGAGAAAGCTAAACGCTAAAGCCTGGGAATGGTCTAAATGTATTCATAGGATTTAAACTATCTAAATCATTCGTTTAATTCGTTCTTTAACTAAAAGAATAGATTATCCATTTGTCTGTAGATTCAATATTTCGGTCTTTTTTACTTAATTTTATCCAAAGAATAAAAGTGTTCACGGAAACTATTTTAATTAATGTTTCGTTTTTATTAGTTATCATTCCAGATATAAAAAATATAAACTTTCTTCGAATTTAATTTTTTAAAAATTACTCTCGTCTTGTGATGTAGTCTCGTGAAATTGGTTGGGGTTGTCCTTGAAGTAGATTTTTTTTAGTTTGTAAGATTCCGAACTTTATTTTCGACGACTCTTAATTTTTTATCTTTTTCTAGCAGGTATAACTCTCAAAATCAAGTGTTTTTTTAAGAAAATGAATTTTTTAACAAAACTGTGTCTCTATTTCAGCATTGGAGATTTTTTTTGTATCGAGAACTTTAGAACAATTGAAGGAAGGGCAGCGTGTCGAGGCAATTTTTATCGACAATATGATAATCGAATACGTCCTAAACTCAAAACGGAACGAATGTTGTTAAAACCCTTCAAACCCATCGTTAATTCACTCATTTAGACATAAATAAAATACTGAATAATAAAGCACTCAATGTATCCCTCTCATAGAAACACGTTTTTAAAAGAACTAATATACAAGAGAGTTATTCGTACCCTTTTTTTTGACTAGACAACTGTATTGAGTCTATGTTCTCGTATAAGCATTTTAACTATACTTCTATCCTTATGTCATATAAAATGTTTCATTAATTAATATTTCAGACCCTGATTAAATCAAGATATACTCTAAAATCTTATTCCGTGGTTCCATTCATTATCCCCAGCATTGTTTCGTTATTTGTCATGCCCAGAGAACGACAAAATTCTGTCAATGTTCTGTCAAGAAGCCATTAAAGCGAATATTTGTCCATCGTGACCCAGGATATAGCTTCAATAAAAGAGATTCATCAGTCCCAAACCCATCCTAAATATTCTGCCTTGAATCTGCCTGGTTCGTAACGCACTGTATGTCACTATCTAACAAATTAGTCCTTAAGGCCAGCGATTAATCTTTCATTTCAAAACCGATTTCATCTTTCGTAGAATAGCAACAATCGTAACTATGCTGTTTATACCTGTTCGAATAACGACCCCCGGTGAAGTGCGCTGACATTAGGCTAAAGATTGTATCAATGAATAAAAGCTTTTAATTTTTTTTTCAACACTTAATGCTTTCCTTGCCTTTGAAATATCAGTGTTTATATGTGGTCTAGCGTGACTCGGCTTTGCTACTAAAACAAAGCCTACTTTTTCAATCACAAATTAGTCGTGAACCAAGCTGTAGTGATTTACGTGATGTATTAATTGTTAGATTGATGTTGTTGATAAGATTCACTTTACCCACTCCCACATGTGTTCTTTCACCTCTTAATTGACTGGAATGATGAAGTAGCAGGCTTTAAAACCTTTCTCCTGTAAGTAATACACCCTCAAAAGTTAGCTGTCAGACCTCCAATGTGGTTAAATACCATCTACATAGGTTTAAATACGATTTTTCATAGTGAATTGTAAATCAGACTTTGCAGTGTAGTTCCTATGTATCTATTTACGAAATATTACGTAATTTTTAGCACCGTTTCGGGATATTGATGATCTAAACTTTTTACGAATATTTATTGATCTAACTTTAAAGTTAATGCAGTGATGTTTGTCGGAAAATGTTCTCATTTTGTGTGTCAAAACGACCGTAGTTATCTTAGTTTGAAAGTTCTCACTTTTGTAAATATTTCGCCTCTTTCTCATTTGAAGTAGTGCCTTGTTGTTTTCTTCACTGGTAAGAACTTTTAATTAACTAGAGTAGTAAATTGTGGAACATTTTCCTGATTGTACTGAGTATATATTTCTTGCCTATGAAAACCGGTCGACTATAAAGATCTATTTACCTTCTAATAATAAAGTTTGTATCATTTGTGTTTTGTAAATGATAAAGTGATAGAATGTTAACGTGTCTATTTAGCTAAAAGTTCTATTAGAGTTTGATTACATGTATTTTTTAAAAAAGAAATTAAAGTATTAGAGATGTATGCTAAACGGAAGACTTCAAGTGAAAATTACGTGAAGTCTAAACGTAAACTAAAATTGTGTATCTGAACCCGAAATTTATGTCTTTTTTGATTTTTTTTCTCTTTTCTCTCCAAACGCCTTCCCCAAACGACGATCTTTCCTTTTCCTCTTTCCTATTCCAATTCGAATAATCTTTGTTTTCATTTCCAATCCCACGCTAAAAATAACGCACGACGTTTCATCCTCTTTTCCTTATCCAAACCAAAAAAATAATACCACGAACTTTTATCTACTTTCCCGTCCTTTAATTTCACTCCAACCCAATCCGATTAAATTTCACCTTTCCGAACTCTTAATTCCGAAAAAAAATCTACCGAACCCACGACTCGAACCCGTTTCGAACCTATTCGTCCTTAAACTTCCTGGAACATACCTCGACATCGTTCTCTCTCACAAAAAAACCCCAACTGCCAACGCCTAAACGTGCTGTCTTCAACGTGACCAACGTTGCTGGTTTGATGTAAGTGCCTTCCACCATCATTTGATCCCACTTCCATGAATTATCGACTGTTTTTTCTGTTCACTACCACAATTTCTCACCTCCCGTACCATTTTGAATACCACGGTGATCCTTCTACCTCTACTACTGGACATCACTCGTCCTAGTGTTGAAGAGGTGTTTATACCCTATTTGATATCGTACCCACTTACCTTCCCCAGTATCTCAGCCAAAAACTAATCAAGTACCTTAAAACATACTCACATGCCTAGAGTTGTACTAGCTAACACGGGATGTGTTGACCTTTTTGTTTTACGTGTGACTGTTATAATGCTTCTAATGCGTGTAGAACCAACGGGAAGATTTTGATGATTGAAATGCAAGAAAGATGAAGTTTTAGAAGTAAAGAAGTAAATTTTGTAGTTTTGGTTAACTTTCATCCATTGGTGGAGTGATAATTCGATAAATATCTTTCTGGTTGTTTATTTTCAAATATTTCTAAAATTTACGACAGTTTTTGTATTTATTGGTCAGCTATTTTAATAACTATTTGATGCATTCAATAGCGTATAAAATTTAAGGTATATTTTTGACCGATTTTGTTGACGTAAATCGATTTTCTATTGTTTATCTTTTTCGTATATTTTTCACGAAATTTTTCTTCCGTTGGTACTGCTCGTTTGTGAGTGTGCTCTACCCGTCCCTGTGTTGACTTCACGCAGACATGCACGTCATATCTTCGGCGTGCACGGCTGTTACCCTCTTACCCGAGTCTAATTTGTGTGCGTGTATGTTTCTCATGCATAAATGTGTTCGTGAAAGCAGCTTAATAGTTGGTACCTTAAGGAATGCGCGTGTATGGAAACTCTAATGTATTTATGCCAAGTCCTCCTTCGGTGATGCAAACGTCAGAAGATCATATCAAAATAATCATAGTATAATTGGCCAATTCTTATGAATAGTGCTTCAGGAAAATCAAATCAAACTGTAACAAAATTTTTGATGTTTGTCTAGCTTGCCTTGTCTTTTATATATTGTGTTCAAAGATTTGTCACTATCAGAAGCTCCTTTTTCGAGCAAGAAATAATTTTGGCATTTAACCTCCCTGTCAATGCTACTGATCACTAAAGTTTGGCATTATTTAGCATTTCTCATCTCAAATTGAAGTAAATTCTGTAACGTATGGACATCATTTTCTTTAACATTCACCCAAATATCTTCAAATTTATGTCTATTCAATCTAAAATAACATATTAGGGGTCTCTGCGTTAGCATCCAGTTGGAGGACTTACTCCGAAACGCACGGACTCGCTTCTTGTGTGTTTTGCCGCCAAAGTTGCTGCTGCTTCCAGCGCATCTGCCTTAGACTACGTTTCGCTACTTGTTTAGCGCGCATTTTCCAATCCTTCTTTGTTTGGAAATTCCCTGGTAACAAACAAAAGACGGTGTGATTTAAACATTGAATCTCCAGTAGAATGGGCAAAGATTAGATTCTTAACCAACCTCGGATTCGAACACGTTAAGTGCTTATCTTCAGGAAAATTTAATTTATTCGTTCACACTGATCTACAACTGCGGATAATATACGTTACAGCATGCTGAAGGGCTCATTTTTATTTTGACGTTACTGTGAATTCTTTCATTTTCGAGGTTGATACTGTCTTACAAAATAATAAGGAAGTATGAGGCGATTCGTAGAAGGTCCATCAGTTGTATTTTTTATAGGTTTGGAAATCATAATTTCAAGGGAGTATATTCAAAGATGTTATTCTACTTCCTGATATGTTCCGTAAATAACCAATAGAGTGACGGGTAAAATGACTTCGTTGAGAGGAATTAATGAAAGTTGTATTTAAAGAGTAATTGCATCAATGGTAATAATATTTGTTATTTCAAGTGCACCACAAGGTATCGTATTTGGACCCCTTCTTTTCTTTTTATTTACATACGACCTGGACCAATAAATCGATGGTAAAGCGTGATTATTAGCATCGTAATATGAAGTGAGGAGAGCTATAAATCCTTAGGGAAACAAATTAGTGTAATAAATTGATAAATGTAGGGAATGAAAGTTTGCTTAAGATGTTGAAGATAATTGCGACGTGCGGTAGTGTACACTTTATTACAGAAGAGTCAAAAACATTAAGATTTATTCGAATAAGAATTTTTAAGTCTTTAATAATCGTAACATTTATAATTATGGGAATTTCCAAACTATTTCCACCTATACCTACAGAACCTTATCTGAACTCTCATAACCTTTCATATACCCTTCACATCATCACCATTTCATCATCCACGGAATCAATTTTTTTCACTCAACGAAATAAATTCACATGCGAATATATGTCACTCAAGAACACCTCAACAACCAAGTGATCACGGCACTTTAATAAATGTTTCTTTCACCGATATGTGTATCCGTTTATGTCGAAAGGTCTTCTTCAACTGAGAAATCTTTCCGTGCACAACCCACGCATGCCCACTCACATGTCAATCTGCAGTGTCCCCCTTTTCGGGTGTTCTATGTGCAGTCCAGGCCGTGGGTGTAATGAAGGACGCAATATTACACGCACCATTTTTTTCTACCATCGCAGAAAACGGCGACCTCTTGAAGACGAATCCAACCGAAGGAAAAACAGCTGTTCACTACGCTACCGTTGTGTATCAGTATATAATACCTCACACCCGTGTAAATTCTTTCTAAAAGCTCATAATTATAAGTCTCAATCTAAGAAAGTTTTAATCGGTGCGGTAAATTACGTAAAAAAATCGTACTCATTGACTTAGCTGTTTATGTGATACGTAACTTTTAAGCTGTTTCGATTATTGTAAATTTTTTTAATTATTTAAGTTCTATAAGGATTCTTTTAAAAAACCATTTGTAAATAATATTTGTGTGTTAATTTTTAACTGCGTGTTTATATTTGCTTCCAGTACTCACTCAATAAGCTACTTTTTTGGGGTTATATTTATTTTTATATCAACTTTTTGTGCTATGGTGTGTTCCTGTTTCCATAAAACCTAACTTATATCATTTATGCATTCAATAACTAGATACAGAAATCATGCAATATAAATATCAATAGCTCCACAATAAATACCCTATAATCAGTGTATACTAGATTAGCATTAGCATAACTCCTCAGGGGAGTTTGTCCTATACTGGTATGGATATAGACTTCATCAAAATGATACCATTTTTTTACATCCAAAACATTTTTTTCCGAATTTTTCCCTACTGTGTCTCGACTATGGTTTGATACACTTTGGGAAAATTTCCGAACTGATATTTTTTTGTTCTTTTTTTTCTATTTTCGATTCTTTTTTGTAATATTTATCACTCGGAGTTTTTTTTGCAATCCTTATTACTTTCCAATCCAGTATAGGCTATCCATGTATAACTCTGGAAGGTAAATTTTTGACTTTTTTTGTCCCTTCCCTAAGTTTCGCTTTCAGAAACTACGTCATTTTTTAAAGCTTTCTATTTATAAATCAAGTGGCACTGTCCCTATAGCTACATTTTAGCTACAGATATATATTTTAGTTTTGTAAAGTTTGCCTGTTTTTTTTTCATTGTAGCTAAGAAGCAACATATCTTTGTCGATATATGCCCATCGTTTTTGTTTTTTCCTTGATTTTTTTCACTTTACTCCCTTAGGAAAATTGATGATAAACTCAGTTTATACCTTGTTTTTTACACTTTACCACATCCTTTACAAGTAATTGCGAATTTAAAAACAATAAAATTATGATTTTAAATCAACAGGAATTAAGTCTATAAATTTTCGTCGTTCATGTATAATTTCAAAAATTGAAAATTACTATTCATAATGTGTAGAAAAGTTACAATTGCTACTTTTCACTAAAGAATCATGTGTTTGAAATTAATCAAATCCAACATTTTAAGATGTGTTCTAAAGGTAGATGCTTCAAGAAAAAATTTGTAAATGTTAAAATAATCACAATATCTTAAGTAGTACATAATTTTTGTGATTAAACCATAATTAAATAATATTAAAACTAATCCTAATGATGAATCTATTTCACAGTACTTGGGAAAAAATGTACCATGTATAACATGTCGACTGTATTTATCCACATACACTGTAACATTTAAAAAAATCTACCAGTAGCCTTACTACCCCTTCAGGCACCAACGGCATATCACTCCTGAATAGCATCGTCCGCTAACATAGATTTTAGAATAACTGTAGTAACCCAGTGTACTAATCGTGCTAGTGCCTGTTGTAGTGAACACCTATAGAAGGTTATGTTCAGAACGTAATGTTGGACATAAAGTGGCCCTGTAATAAAACCACTAACACCACATTTTTGTACCTGTTGTGAATTGACCACTAAACATTAAAAGCTGTGATGATTGTTTTTTTTGTCTTTTTGTGATGTTCAAATTCGTTCCGTTCATTGAAATTCAAAAAAAGTTTAATTTTTCAAAAGTTCATTCAAAAGTTAATCAATTAGCATTCAATCTGGTATTGGAAGGCCCATAAAGATGTTAAATGTTGCATTTCTTTGTTTCATTTCCAAGTATTTTCAATCTCTGTTGTTGTATTAAAGAATCATTGTTGATTGTTGTTGCTCTTCATCTGGAAGCTTTTCAGGGCCACTTTGTTTATACCGATGAGTCATTTAAATAATGTACATAACGATTACAGTTTTGATTTTTGTGGGACATATTCCATTCATGTTTATTAAGTAGTGCGCTTTTGGATACGATGCGCTTGTTTGAGATAAGAATTTTTCATACTTTCAAAAAAAAAACAAAAGAAGCGCGTTTTGCCTATTGCGCCAAATCTTTTTGAAAACTTCCCCTCATTTCGCTGTTCTCGTATGGCATTTATCTTATTTCTTCTTTGCTTTGCCCTTCTCCGCCTCCTCTTTACATCGCATTCTCTATCTATCTTTTTCCGATCGTACTTTTCTTCTTCTTTTTTTTCTTTTCCGCTTTCTTTTTCGTTCGCATTTTTTTCTATCTCTCCCTCTTCTCTTTTTTCTCTGTCTATCTTTCTCTGTCTTCTTCTTCGGATACCCACCCGCCTTTCTCCAAAACAGATGAGGCAGGAATGGCCGCGGAAGCTGAAAAGAAGAAACCAGAGGAGTTGACGGCCGAAGACAAGATGGCGTTGCTGGGGAGGCCGAAACTCGGCGAGATTACAAGGGCTCAAGTTCGAATTAAGGAGAGCAAGGAATTCAAGGTTTCCGTCGCCCAAATGTTGTCATCTGCTCTACATAATATGCCCTATCGGGTTTTTTTTCTAACCTGTTTACCCTTTGAAATTAGCGGCAATGTTTTGGTGTACGAGTTAGGAAGTTTTTACGAAATACGTTAGTTTAGTTTTGAGTGTATACAATTCCCTTGATTGTGGTGTACGTTTGAGTTTTTGGTACTTATTATTTTACTGTTCGCGCGATGTTTAAGCTAATTCGATTGGTTGGTCACCAAGCGGGAGTTTAACGCGTTACGTAAGCATACGGACATTGTTACGCGATGTAATTTCGTTCGATGTTTATTCCGTTACGAAGTGTTACTAATGTGATTCAGATGAAACATTGTATCACTTACAATTGGAGACTTAGCTTCAATTTGAGGTATAATGAAATGTTTTGCACGTTGTATGAAAAGAAAGCACGTAGGTTAAATTGTATATGAATTTTGAATTCATTTTTAGAATTCTAAAGCTAGGTGTGCAACAGTCTTGAATTTAATTTCGTGTAACTTCTTTGGGATTAGTTGATTTGTCGAATAATTTGGTATATGTAAATTTCAAGATTTAAAACTGAGTACTAAGTAAAAAGCTCTTCTATAGTATGAAATGATATTATTTTTTTGATATTTTAGCTTTGATAACTTCTGATTCATCGTAATTCAGTGTAGACAAATGCGTTTCTAATGCATAGTTATCATCAGTTAATCTTTGAGTTTTGAAGTATAAATGAGGATAAATAGATTAATAAATGGAGAAAGAATTTTGAAGAGTGTATTATTTTCTATAGTTTTCACAAAGGATCATGAAAATTAATCTCACAAATGGAATCCTAATTGCGAGCTAATATTCAGTACTGATTTAGGAAAATATTTCGCATTAGTCAATAGTTTTATCGGAATTTTAATCAACTTTAGACATTCGTTTAACTGTGTTCTATTTTTTAATCGAGTGGTAAGGTTATTTTCACATTTTTGGACTTCTTGAAAAGGTTTACACCAGATTATTATAACCTCTTTCAGAATGAATTTTTTAATGAACTAGAAAACTTCATAAACATTACTAATTCAGAAACATTAATACTCATATTCTATAATTATTTCCTAAGCTTTAAAAGTATCAGATTTAAATTAATATTTATATATTTGGCACATTACTCCAGCTCTTTGAGGGCCTAAACCAGGTAGACGATCTAACTAAATAACGTGATATTCTGGCAAGTAAAAATTAAACTAAAATGTATTAAATCATATGTAAATAAAGATGAAACTTTACTTCATACTTTATGAGCGTTGATTAATGATTTTTAAGTAAAATTATCTTGTAATATCTATTAACGAAGTAAAGATGATACAATACTATGACATGAATACTATACATTAACTATCTCATGCATACACAGTTGTTTTTGAGTTTTATTTGCAATACGAAACTTCAAAAATCATGTTCAATTATCATTAAATAGCTTTAATAAGGTATTGAAATGTTAAATTGTCGAATATGTTTTATTATCTCTAGAAGTTATATGACATTCAATTATTATCATAGATGAAAAATTCATAACAAAAATGTTTAACAGTAATTTGTAAAATGTTTTTATTTTTTCAATACAAAATGAGTTCCTTCATACAGTTAATATCACTGTAATTTCGGTATAGAATGTTTTGTATCCATTTCTATTGTTAAAAAGTGTTAGAAACTGTACATAAGTAGTACTTGAATGTTCGGTTGTTGAAGTTACTACAGACAGGAGCTGAACTGAACGATACATTTCTACTGTTTCTTTTCCATGCATTGATTTGGATGATGGCAGAACACCGTTGACAAGTTGGTAAAACGTGCCAATGCATCGATCCTAGTCGGAACCTCTTCTTGGAAGGAACAGTTCATTGAAGCCATCACAGTTAGCGCAGGTCAGTAACCGACATATCGACATTTTTCCATAGTAACCTGTTCTAGGTGCAAAAATAAGTGTTTATCTTACGTGTAAAAAATTTCAATATGACCGTAAAAGAAAAAGAATAAAACTTTTAAAATAATGTAGTATTTCAGAATAAAAATAATTTCTATTAACGATTTATTAATATTTATATTATCATTACAATTCTTTCCTTACGATAATATAAGATGCACACTGTTTGGTTTTTGAGCATTGTGTGTTTCAGTTTCTTCTTTACGAGCTGTATCTATTATACATTACAGAATTATATATATATATTTCATTTAACAAAAAAATAATAATGTTTTAAAACTCTATTCTTTTACCGTTTCCGAATGTATGATAAAATATTTTCTTATTTTTTTAAATGTTACGTACCTTAAAATTGGCAATAATTTAAATTATGCGAAAACTTGATAATTAAAAATTAATGGAAGTTCTTATCAATTCCATAGATTTTTATTTGGATTGTCCTTCATCAAACACCCCCTTCTCGAATTTTCAACTCAATTTACTTTTCAGGATCGCTTAATTCTAATCTTTTATGCATCTTCAACTCGAGAGATATAAATCTCTCTTTTCACGAGCAATTAAAAAGCTACCGAACTTGATTATTCTCTCCTTGATAGACGGTTTTCGTAATTTCACGAGAAGTTAGTTTTATTTATTACTTTCGTCGGAATAAAATTGATGGAAGGTCTTCCATAAGGAACTCATTTTATAATCTCATTTTATATGATTTACTTAATCCAATTTTGTGCAAGTCTATCGTAATAATAAAAAGGTTTAACAGTTAAAATAGATACTCAATAAAAGAATAGTAATTTGTAGGTAAAAAATCATTTTGGTGATAAAATCGTTCGTCATCTGTTTTACACGTAATAATCCCGAAGTGTTACTAATAATCAATTTCGTTTCTCAGGCGACGATGGCGATGAGGGCGAAGAACAAGGTGAAGAGAAATCCCCATCCTGCAGCGATTACGTCATGCATTTCGTCACTCTCTTCTGGAAAATAACATTTGCCTTCGTTCCCCCGACTGGTGAGAGATAACGAGTATATCGTTATAAATTATGTATATATGGGGTCATAATATATATATATATATATATATACGTACATTAATGCATATATAATGAATGTATAATATATATAATATGCATAATATAAGTATTATATACACATATAAAGAGATGATAATATATATACATACATGTATGTATATATAATAGATAATAATCTTATCAATTACGATTACAGTGATTAAAATTGTGATGATTAATACCTTTTGGAACATGAGTATTTTGTTTTAGCTCTCTCTTAGATTATTCTTGAATATTTTCGAGATGAACTTAATTAATTAAGCCATTATATTCTTAAAGTTTTAATTCGGTAAGGGTTACATTGAAAGAGAGACTTGTCTTGATCCTTTGTCTTCCGAGATGATAATCATTATATTCCGTTCTATTTCAACGTTTCGTAATTAAACTGTGCATATACTAATTATATACTGTAAGTCAACTGCACCTAAGTCCTTCGATTGTGATTCAACTGCGTAAAAATATATTTAACGAAACATACAAATATAAGATGCGATTTTAATTACTTAAATCGTTGAAAATTGTATTGAAAGTATACAAAACATTATTAAGATAGAAATGAATGATGAAAAAATTAATTAATGAAACAAAGAATTTTACTTATATATAATTCCAATATTGTGAAATGCTGTAACTTACGTCTCTTTTAGAAGTTTGTATTTTCGTATTCCGTAATCGTAACGTTTTTAATTATCTAATTACAAATATTGGTAAATTGTACTTTAATCTTCTTATCATTCTTGAATAGTGCGAGTTTCATAGCAACGAAGTTTGATTACGTAGATGTTTAAGTAAGAATTCTCACATTTCACACGCTACTTTGTTCTCTCTAATTTATCGTACAATGCTTTCTCTCCCCAGATCACTTGAACGGATGGCTCTGTTTCTGTGTTTCCATCACTTGGATAGGAGTTCTCACGGCTGTTATAGGTGATGTCGCTTCCCACTTCGGTTGCACTGTTGGCATACAAGATTCCGTGACTGCCATTACTCTTGTAGCACTAGGAACGAGTTTACCAGGTGAGTTCGGAAAAAGATATCCGATAATAACTCTGAGAATGTCGTATGAGCTCTTTATTTATTTCGTACGAAATTTCTTTACGGTTAAATTATAGACCTAATTTAATAATTTCTATAATTATTATTCATCTTTTAAGAAAGACTATATTTCATTTATATTATAATTATTACTTTATTTAATAATTGGTAATCATTCACACGTATTGTTGTAGCAGAATAATGCGTTTTTTACGGAAAAGAGTTTTGAGTAATTGACTATCTTTGTTGTAATTTATTCCTTACTTTACAAATAAGTATTATATAGTTTTGAAAGTAGTACATTGATTCCTTTCTTCTTCTTTTTAAAATTATGAATTCTCTTTCATTTTAGATCTTTTTTCTTTCTATGTATAATATATTTTATACATAATATATAATGACTCGGGTAAGATACGAGGAGAATTCCCAATCTCGTCGTGAATGTAGACGAATATAATGTTCTTCAATGACTGATCGTAACTTGTTTTTCTTTCATTATTGATTGTTACCATTGGTTATTGGTTGCTATCTCTATTTCCAGATACTTTCGCAAGCAAAGTGGCTGCCATTCAAGACAAATATGCCGACGCGTCGGTGGGAAATGTGACTGGAAGCAACGCCGTCAATGTGTTCATGGGTATTGGAATCGCATGGTCCATAGCTGCAATCTATCACTTCCTCCGAGGGGAAAAATTCCTTGTCAATCCAGGGAAGTAAGTTCATCACCCATTCCCTTAAATGCCTAAACGATTAAGCTATCAGTTTACGTTGTTAAGCAATGTTTATTCCTATGTTGAAGAACGAAAAGAGTAAAGATTTTTTGTATTGATTTGTAACTTGTAAAATTGCCTATGAATCTGTGATATGTACTTCTTGCGCCGGAGATATAGAGCTAATACGGTCACTCAGCTCCCATATGATCTACTGATAAGATAAAGGTCAGTCCATAGGCAAATATTTGTAGGGGTTAGCTGAGAATCCAATCACGGTTGTCGTCATTGTTGCTCTATCACAAAAAGGTATTTGTAAACGTTTTGTGTAGGTCTAGAGAACGTTCTGGTTTGAAGAGTGATGGTTTCTTTTACTCTAGTCTAATCGGAAGGTACTATGGCGTTTTATATATTATACTTATGTAAGGATGTTTTTTTTAATGTCAAATAGTGTCTGTGTTATGAGGAACGATTAAAATTTTTAAAAATGACTAATTTAGTATGTAGTAAAACTGTACATAGTTGAAATTTATTGCATAAATTGTATTAATTAAAACAGGAATTTTAGAAAATTGCAATTATTTTGTTCACAGCAGAGAAGTTTGTTTTACGAAATTCGTTAACTAATCGTAAGCAAATCATCATGACAATCTATTAAGGATACCATTGCATTTAAGCTAAGAGACTCATTTTAGGTATAAGCAATTGATAAGATATATTCGTATGTCTTCAAGAAATGTTTAAGTTTACGTTACGATTTTCGTGACATTCTGTACGTCTTAATTTCTCTTAAAACTACCGCAAGTTAGACCTGACGATGACTGCTGTAATGTCGTCATTCGAAAACAAACAGCGTGTTAGAGTTTCTCGAATTCATCTTCAGATATTTAACGATATTTATGTTAAGAAAAACGCTATATATCAAAGTTTTTACATGAGTTTTTCCATCTTTAAATCTTCAACACCAGTAACGGTAAAGTGTCAGAGAAATGAAGGTTTTAGTAAGGGAAATGAAGTTAAAAAATCCGATATTTTCTTTATAGTGTAATAAATTGATATAAATCAGATTTGCCAGTTATATTTTGAAAATTATAAGGATTATAAGTGTACGTAATCCCAACACCTAATGGCGCATTTTTATATTGTTCATTATTACATAGAGACCACTGCTATGACTTACGGATGTAAAGAGCTACCACCATGGACTCTAATTGTCACCAAGGATATATCTGTTTACAGAGCTACCACCGCCTCTAATTGTTGCCAACGATAGCTCTATTTACAGGATCTATACTACTTCATGAATATTAACACTTTTTTCCCATTGTCTTTCAGCCTTGCCTTCTCGGTGACCATCTTCTGCTCTGAAGCAGTGATAGCGATTCTAGTGCTCCTCTGCCGACGTTCCAAAGTCGTCGGCGGAGAGCTCGGCGGTCCATACAAAATCAAAGTTTTCACAAGTTTACTGCTGCTCAGCCTTTGGTTTTTCTATGTCATCATGTCCACTCTGGAAGTGTACGACGTGATCGAAGGATTTTAAAAGGGTAATCGAAGAAAGAAGGAAGATATACCTCTAATGTTTGAACAGAGGGAAAGGGTTTTGCCCTCTATGACCTCCGTTATAAGGCCGGAGTTTTAGACGGGCGAGTTCCTTAGGCCGTCACAAGTAGGGTTTGACTCAGGTGCTCCGCCTGTGTGCTAAACCGAGACGAAGGTGTTTTTTGGTCTCACCCTTTTTCTAAAAAAAAAATCCCCCCCAAAAAAAAAGCATCTTGAAACGTCGCTTGTCCAGTGGACAATCAACGTGGTTTGAGAAGGAAGAGAGAAGTTAATAGATGTGTTAAAAAAAATATATGAGCTAGGAGGAGTTTGTGGCAGGGGTTTTTTTAGTGGACAGTTTTTAAATGAGTAAAGAACAGCCGCTAATTGAGAATAAAATATTTAAAAAATCCAGGAGACGGTACGCCCTCCAAAGACGAGGAGCTGACGTGATAGCTCTCTCTATAAATTTATTTGTATACACACGAGTCACATTGTATAGCCCATTTCTCCGACAAAAATATGTTGTTAAAAATTTGAGAAGAGATATAAAAAAGATATATTATATATACATATATACAAAGGATGTAAAGTTGATCCGACAAATAAAAGCGTACACAAAGATATGACAAAAAACTGGACATATGCCGTACAGGAACATCAGTTGTTGTTAATGTTATTGTTGGCGTGTTTGTTGCTTAATTTGAATCAAAAGGGGTTTTGCACACGAAAATGGTTTGGCGCGAAACTTTTTTGGATAACGTCAGGGGAGGGGTTTTGAAGACGGGTTGGGTTATTACACAAAAGTGATCCCTACTTTACGTTCACTTCCGTGCTGCTCCTTTTTTTCCATTTACTCTTTCTCTTTCTTGCTATATATCTAATTCTATCTCTCTCTCTATTTACACACACATATACACACACGTCCTACGTCATTCAACAAGCAGGTGCACCAGGATCGACGACGCTTCGACAACCAGAGATCAAGTTACAGTGACAGTGGAGTGAAATTAGATATATGGTGGCAACAATACGACAGTTGTACGTACATTGTTTGCATAGAGGGCTCTGTCGTCGTCGCCCGGCAGCACCGACGCCATCTATTTGAACTGTTCAGTCAGGAGTGTGTGTCTGTGTGTTTGTTAGTTCTCTGTCCTACTCGTGTGCGTGCGCGTGTGTGTGTGGTGCATGACTTATTTAAAAAAAAAGGGGACCCATACTTTTCAGTACACCTTGGCACTTCCGTTTGAAATGAGAAGGATTCACGATTCGGCTGTCTTGTCTTCTCCTTCATTCATCGCGGACTCGTGGTGGCTTGGAATGCTATCTGATGGTGGTCCAGAAAGGAGGAACGAAGATGCGTTGACGGGTTTACCTGCTTTGTGTATATCCTTCGCCTTAAAAAGGAGGGAACCTTTTTGAAAAAATTTCTCCCACCAAATACTCGCTAATTCCCACCTATCAAACAGAGTAACTCCATTCCAAACTCAAACCTCCAACTTTTGAACCATCCTTTTCCTCTTTAAGTACTTCTTGAAAGAATGAGTATATCGATAAACATGTAACTGTTAAGGTTTGATTATTGGGATCGCATCCCTTGTAACTTCAAAAAAAACACTATCCTTTTCTCTTCATATCCTCATCTTGTATCTTCTTCGAGGTTTAAAAAAAAAACAAAGCATCGCCTATTAAAGTCCCAAGTTTAAAAAACGGGCTCCCTTTTAATCCTCTTGTATTCGCACTCAAAAATTTGTATAATAATACAATAAGTGTCTATAATGGAAGAAAAATATCTGACCAATGTCTGTTTTTTCTAAAGTACTTCGCCAATACTCATTTTAAGATAAGGAATGAATCCATTTTTACTCTTGATAAAATTTAAAAAAGTGAAGCTTTTCTGCAACGATGTTAATACTCGCCGACAGTCAGGGTATTGTCGGCGTGATCTTTATAAGGAAGATAATCCTTTTCTTTCTCTAAAACTTGTGTATCTGTCGAAGTGCATTTGCCAGTGGGTAAACACAGCAGTGTTTCTAAGGAAACTAATGAAAATGGACTCAGATCGTGGGGATTCGTGAATTCCAGCAGGTAACCATGGTTATCATCAATCTGTGAAACTCGGAGCATTAAACTTAAATGAACACACGAGGAATCATATTTTCATCATATAATCTTTACTGCCAAAAGAACTATATATATAAATAGATACTATCGACCTTCAAAATTTTTGCTTTCGGAGATGCTCTCGGGTGTGTACCTTTTTTGAATCATTCTTCCTTCTCTCTTTAAAACTCCTTAGGATTACTCTTTTTGAAACTCCTTCAGCCTTAACTTGGGGAGTGTCCCATTTGATTACGACGCGTTGGAACTTTCCTATATCGCTGACGCACGACGAGAACCAGTGTCCGTCTCAGAGAGCGTCGACCACTCGATGCGATCCATAAAAAAAAGAATAACGTTTACATTTTGAAACGCTGTGGTTAATTTATCAAGAAAGTTTTTTCGGAACTTTCGCCAAAATGCATATCTTTTTCGCTGCGTGAATTAAACTGCTGGATGCCAAAGGGCTTGGGCTAAGGAACTGATCTCTTAATTGACTAAAGATATTTAAAAAACAAATCTTTCCTCTCGAAAAACCATGCTGGATTTGATGAAAAAATTTTTTCGCGGACGTTGTGCCGAAACTTACTGTTTTTATCGGAGCTATCATTTGGGTGATTTATGTATATTTTTTGATGTATTTCGTTCGGTTAGATGTTTGTTTACCTCTCTTCAAAGTATTACCAATTTGCTCTCGTTCGTATTTGTTGATGTGTATACCTTAATTTTTTTAAAACGATAGTCTTTTTTTTTGTTTTTTTTTTCGCCCTTGAATGATTGCATGCAATATATTTCTGTAAGCACGGCCCCACGAATGGACTCGGGGCTGAAAAAAAATGTCACCCTGGTGTGTATTATTGTTTATTTCGATAGCCAAACAAAAGACGGTTAGCTAAGTGTCAATACCAAAGCCTTATTTTGTGAGCATGTAAAATAAATCCAAAGAAATACCTTGTATGAATGTTATATACTGTTGATCGGGAGAGAGTGATGTAGGTGTGTACATAACTCCGTAGAAATATTTGCAAATGGCAGTTTTTGCTCATTGCGAAAAAAGAGAACCTTTAGCATTGACTACGAGCTATTTTGATTTGGTCAACAGCAAAGATTGTCATATTTACCGTTAAACAAAACTGAGTTTAAGGTGCTGTTAATAAAAAAAAAGAAATAGAACGATGAAGAAATTTTATGGATATGTTCTTCCAATATGACAGAAATGCATAAAATTTATTTTGAATCGAATGCAAATTATTGTTGTTTGTAGTGTTTTCATTTTATTGTTGTTGTTGGTAAAAAAATATATAAATTCCTCATTTATTGTCAGCAATATTTGGTCCAGATGTGTTTCATGAAAGGGAGAATGAAGGAATATGAGTAATCTGTCTTTAAGTGGAGCATTTTTGACCAAAAGCTGATCATCTAATGTTGAAAATGTCGTTTGATATTGGACAGTTACCTTCTACTCCTTTCACTAACTTAATGCTGTAGCTCCAATGTTCCCTGGAGATCTCACTCTTGTACTTAACAATAAATATTAAATGAATTTCAAACATGCCATTCAACAATGTTGATTTTGTTTATTTCCTCTGCTATCAACAAGGAAGATGACATCTTTGTGGTGCAAGAAGATTGGTCTATAGTGATTCGATCCTGAAGTTGTGGTTGTTTTCAATTTTAAAATAATAGAGTTCGAATATGGTAAATATAACTATATGGAGTATCATAAGTTATATCGTCTGGTGAAAATAATCCGTATTGATATTTTTATATTACTTCATTATCGTTATTAAGGTTTCTTGTTTTTATCTATACATCAATCAATTAAAATAGCGTCCGATATATGGGCAGTTACTCTGCGGTGCTAAAATCAACAATGGACTATAAGCACCTCTAGCCTCAGAAGAATATTTTTTCTCTTACCGGGATTCGAACCCGGGACTTAACCCTTAATAAGATCCTCGAGACATTTCATTCACCTAGTTCAGATTAGGCTGGTCTGTCCTAATACTAATTTAGCTTCACAAGTTTTCAACCCCCAAAATTCGCTTCAATTCACACAAAATAAGTAAAATATGAATATAATATAATAAAACTTTTACCACATTAAACGTAGAAACAGTTCCTGGAACACCTCATCGTATCTAGTTTGTTCTCATTCTTAGCTTATAAAATCGCTTACGATCCTCTATTGGTACAATTTGGCGGGAATGATGCTCAACCCAATCCTTAGAAACGGAACAAACAAATATAATAAGGCGAGAAGTCTACTAACGGCTTCGAAGATTTTTCTAGCGCCTCGTCATCTGGTGACTATTGCAGAACGCTTGATCACTCTTTTATGACCCTAAAAAGGAAAGATACGATGTTTTCCTGAGAAGTATATACCTCCAGTATTTTTAGATAGTTGATAAAAGAGAAATAGTGCCTAGAATTCAAAGTTTTAATCGTTTTAATGTTATATTCAGTGTTTCTAAGGTAACAGAACAAACAGCGTATCTATGCACGGTGATTGTAGTATATGTACATGTATTTTTCAATGCCTTCAGCTGTATCCATAGAGAGAGCTTCAATGTATTTAGTGTATACAAGCTAATGAATTGGGAATGAATGCAGGATTAATTGGATGCTAACTTCTTGAATAGAATTATCGGACCTGTGATTTTCTCGAAATATTTTAGGTTAAGTTTTAGATGTAATGTAGTGATATTGAGCAGTGTATTCATTCAACTTTGCTATATATCTGAAAATGAAACAGATAAACCTAGATTTAATATTGCATTAGGATCCATAAACATATTCAAATATTATATAAAATTATAAAACGTGAAACCTTTGTTTTAATCGAATTGTATGTTTGGAATGTTCAAAGAGATTTTCAATTTTGTTTTCGAGTTTAACTTTATTCGCCTTCATATCGGGTTAATCATAAGAAGTTCCAGTTACGTGTTTACCAGATTTTTTACGCGGTGAAAGATGAATCATCGTGTCTTCATAATAAAACTCCTGCAATTCTAATCTTTACGACCTGAGCATCTCTTATTTGCCTTTCATTTCATAATCGCTTTATAGTTCACAACAGTGCCGCGCGAACACATTGACGTCACTTACCCTCTCAACGAACGCACGCTTAGAAAAAGGTGCTTCTTTGGAAATGTTCAAACATCATCGTTTGATGAGTGCATACCTATGCTGTGAATCACGGAGATAAATTTTGTTAAGATGTATGCCCATTTCTGGCTAGAATTATAGACTAGACCAGTTAGTCTATGAGTATTTTAAAACCATAGTACAATACAATTTCAAGTGGCATTGTATCTCTTTTTGTAGATTTATTTCTAAGTATTTATTGAATTTGTTAATTAATCATAAAAAGGACTTTACCATTGTAAAAGTACTCAGTAGTACGATATTTCGATATAGTTAGGAGCTTTAACACAAAGTTAATCGAAATCTAGGAATTAAGTTTGCTTTGATTTCTTTTTTTATCCGTAGATAGTGGAATAATTTTATAATCGTAATTTTGGCGCCTGTCAGTCATATTTAAGACATTACCTGCCTTATATATATAAATATTTACATACAATACTTTGCCTTTCAAAAATTTGGAAGAATTATCTTTGTTATATGATATTTTAGGAGCTAAATTTGGAAATTTTATTCTATGGTAAAGTACATTTTCTAATTAACAGCCATGGAAACTTTATGTTAGTCATATAATCGCACTTAATTATCCCTCATTGTTGTAGACTGTCACCAAGGTTACAACGAATTATAGAGCACTGGTATAATCTACGAAAAATGGAACATGTTACGATCGTACTTTAGCCCTCAACAGCACTCCTTTATATTTATCATTCATGGAACATCTAGTAGTTTTTTCTACTTTTAATATTGTAAAACCTTTATAAATGTGTTATATGTACAGTATCAATTAACAAATTTCAGAAACTGGAGATTCAGCCTTACATGTAATTCGTCTCTTGTAATGAGCAGTACTTTTATTTGTTAATACTTACAAAACATCATTACCTTCATGAAGCTCGTTACTTAATTACGGATATCAACATAAAATAAACAAAATTCAACTCAACGTAGAAACGAATTTCAATTAGAGTGAATTAAATCCTATCTTTGTGATGCAAACTTGGATTATTGTTCGTGTTCTATTGGGCGCATTGGAAATCTCAATCTCCTTTGAAGAAGAAGAAATCGAGTAAGTTTGCCCCTCTTATCTGATGAATAAAAGAAAAAAGTGTGAAGATGTTTGTCAACTCACCAAGAGATCTGATGAAATGCTAATTGTGTCTGTTGCACCGTATCGCATGAGAAGTATCACAACAGCGCAATCAACAAGCAAACCATAATTGGGAGTTCTTTCTATAAGTGCTCCGATGAATAGGTTTCGCTTATAAGCACCGAAATCATATTTTTATATCATATAATTTTTGGCTTACTTCTCAAGGTTTTCAATACTCCATTGGGCATATTAATCCTTCTAAATATTTTCGGGAATAAGGAACCTCATTGTGAGGAAGTCTGAAAGGACTCAAAGATCGTAGTTTTTTTGGTTCCATTTCACGTTGGAAATATTCTCGGGTCCCTGTACAGGACCTATTTTTTGGATTTTCCGACAAAATAGGCTCCTTTTAATTCATTTATCGGAGTTTTAAAATATTTTTGGTGAAACGTTCGTGAATGAATTATAATTGGCCAATTAGTTTAAGAGTGGTGTTTGGTCCGTTGGTTGAGTACCATCAAGGGGATACAAAACGATAATCATGAGTATTAGATACTTAAATTAAACTAATTCATTTGAAATATTTTATGCGTATTGAGTCGTAAGATTTTTTCTTTCTTTTCTGTACAGCCCGGAATTTTAGTGTAATAAACAAGCACAAAATATATTTCAAATTCTAATTTGACTTTTGAATGGTTTCTTGAACATAATAATGTAAAATATTAATAAATTAATGAATGGGTTTTTATTACAAAGGTTATGGTATCTCAGGCATTTGTAGTATTTACACAAACGTTATTCTAATTCCCTTATAGTTTAAAAATTATAATTCATCGTATGCTGCATATAGGTAACTTTATGCTAAAATTATTTATGAAAAATATTCAAAGGGAGATGTATATGAGAAAAAATAGTAGATAATAATCCCTCTTAATTTTAAAATGATATCGTATTGTTCTGAGTTTTTCTTGATCAGCTAATGAGTTCCTTTAACAATACAAGTAACTCGAATAGTATTTAAACATTTTGTCTGAACCATTAGACCTTAGTTTGATAGATATATAACAAAATAGGACATTTTATTTTTTTAAGATCACACTTTCATGAACACATATGGTACTACTGAAAACAAAGTATTACTCTCTGATTCATTTTACAGGAAATACATAAAATGGAAGGTTTAATCTCGATTAAAATATTCTCCCAATGAATCAGTTAAGTATAAATAAAGTATTAAATTATGTTTAGTATAAATACTATAATAAATTAAGCAAAAATAAAATATGAATGCATATACTTATCAAAATCGACAATGAATCAATATACAGTTGATAACAATATACGTAAATATTAACGTAGCACAAATTACATTTCAGACTTAAATAATTAAGGTGGAAACTATAAATCGATGAATAATGTAATTCCGCGTAAAATCACATCAATAACCTCCCGCGCGCAACTTGTTATCTCTTGTCGCGCTATCTAAAGTGTAAAACAGCGCATCTCACCAATTCAGTCGTAATTGAGAAGCAGCGAGAATGACTCTCCTATACTCTGTCCTCTTGAGCGCCTATTTGGCCTGTGCCTTCGCATCTCTGTCATGGGGTCCACCCACAGAAGAACCCTTAGATTGGTGGCAAGATACTGTCATCTACCAGATATTCCCTAAATCATTCAAAGACAGCAATGGAGATGGGATTGGAGATATTAAAGGTTAGTCCTGAGAATTACAATCGCTTCTGTAGTAAATAAGTGCGTGTTGCTAGGATACATAAATATAAATATGTCAAGAAATATGACTGGTTTACGTACTAAAACGTATTCCTTACATGTGGATTAGAGTATATTTTCATTTCGTTCAATAATAATCGAATTATTTTTGTTAATTTTCATAATAAAAGTTCTTTGTTAAATTAAGTTCTTATATTGTTATAGTTCGCGCTGTTGACAATTGGTTTCGAGAATTATGATGTAAACAAATGAAAACCGAATTTATTATTAATATAAATAAACAATGTAATAAAAAATATAATTGATAAAAATACAATACTAATATTGATTAAAATGAATTCTAGATAGGTTACATTCGAAGTTAGCGAAAAAAAGGGTTCCTATATCAAAGAATTCAAGTATTTACAGGGGTTTTATTCACAAACGAAACTTAGATCTGGGTAGTGACGTTGATAAGATAGTCTCCAGAGTCTATACAGCGCATACAAATCTCCGATACTTGATAAGGAGTTTTAAAGGACAGGGAATTATCTAGGATACAGTGCGGAATATGCTTCTAATACATAGGATCTGAACTGAAAATCTAATATAAAGAGAATTGAAAAAAAAGAATGGGATGGGAAAATGTATGGAATGAAATTTTTTTCTACTGAAAAATCCAGCAGAACACGTAGATAGAGAACGAAGTACAGGAATAGAATTATATTGTAAGCTGCAAGAAAGGCTAAAATTAAGGGAGACTATAGTTGGATGCTATTTATTACTTTTCCAACAATGCACTAAAGTAATAAAGATAAATTGTTTAAAGCCATTTAAATTAATAATGCAGTGATAGCCATTCAAATTAATTTTTTTATGCTCAATCGTAATGAATTATTATTTAAATTTTTTGTGCATAAATATTTAAGTTAATTGTTGAAAAAAGGATGCAGTAATTTTTGTATATCGCCTGTCTATTTTACCACAAATTATAAACATATGTTGGCTATTTATTCCTTTTGTTTATTAGGAGAGTCTTATTGACTTATTATACTCGCATTGATATACTTTGGCATTCTTTAAAAGTGGATAAAATAGCATTCGAACAAGTATTATAAAATGCACATGATCTAGAAGCTACTTGCACAAAATTCTTATCTTTATAATCATACCAGGAACGACGTATATACTTCAGGGACCCGGGGGAATAATGCATATTTTTTCATTTAATAAGTAGACGTTAAATTCTTAGTAGTTAAATGTTAACTCCACGAGTTTAAAAAAGTAGAATGAAAAATGTATTAGTGATTCAAATATTTCAACTGAAATCCTTCACCTTTTGAGGATTGTGTTGATTGAAGCTTGTCACTTCGGTTAGGATAAATAAGCATTTAAATAACGGAATACTTGATAAATGAACAAAAATCAAATTTTATAATTCTTACATTATACCTTAAAATATCGAAAGTGAAGTCGAATTTTTCGATAGGACGATTTTCACTCGAAAATATATTGATGGAATCCATTTTGATAATAGTAAATATCATGATACTCATTTCAATCAGTGTTCTTTCAAACTTGGTAATGAAAATACCTACTGATATGCTTGTTTGTAGCGCCAGGAAAAGGTAAATAAAAGGTTATATTTATGATTTTTCTTCCTTTGATTTTAGCCTGGTTCAGTACCGTATTGACTCACTTTTATCTCTCATCCAAAGGATTTTTGATTGCAATTCTTTATATGGCACGTCATTCATACATTCCATTCTCTTGAAAACTTCTAAATACTCTACCAAAAATCAATGACGAAACGAAACGAAACTTATTAATGTTTTATTTAATTCTTAAACTTTCAATTAATGTCAAATTCAAATTTAAGGGAATTTAACATTATAAGCAGTGGAAACTAGGCTCTACCCAAAGAATATTATTAATTTTCATTGTCATGATGAAATAATTACAATATTTTAGTTATAACCTTTTTTCAACGTTATTTATTTACATACACAGTTTTAAAAAATATATATACAAGAGTATAATAGTCACTCGTTAATCTTAAGTTGGGTTTTTGCTTTGCTTTTCGCCAATTGATAAAATTCTTTTTGATTTAAGGAATTACCAATAATTTGGATTACATACACGGTTTGGGTGTGAAGACCATATGGATTTCATCGCTGTATGAATCTCCAGATATTGACAGTGGATATGATGTGTCCAACTTCAAAATGATTGATCCTAGGTTTGGGACGATGGAAGACTTCAAGGAATTAGTGAATGCATTAGCTCAGAAAAGTATGCTCAATTTTTATTGCAATTCAGATAAATCTATTTCATACTTACATTTTTAATGTAACAGCTGGTGAGGTGAAGAGTTTATCCTTATTTGTCTCAAATATTCAATTGATCAATATAAATGTCAACTAGTTTATAGATCCGAATAATCCTTCTTACATTTGTCTCAAAATTAATCTAAATATAACTGCATCTTAAGACCCAGTTAAGAAATATTTCTAAAACTGCAAAATTAATAAAAATAAATCATAACTAGACTTTTACTACTGTAAAACTTAAATTATATGTATTAAGCAAGTAAATTCAACACTTAGATGTTCTCAAGTTACCTTTTACTTAGAGAGTCTACACATATATTTTTATGTTTCTCTTACTTATAGTTTCAAAAGACCATCTATCTTCATTCCATGTCTTGGTTTCAACTGGAAATCAATTATATGTTAAGGAAATTTCTTTTTGATAAAAGCTCATAAAATACTATCATACATTGGGCTAAGCTATACTTTTTCTTAAAAATTTTTGGCACAAATATTAGGAATTGCCACTACATTTCTTGTTGTCAAGTATGTAACTTTTGGGTCCTAAGAAGGAAAATATTTCTCGTTTCAGTTAATCTGTATCAATGAGGTGCTTACCAAAGCTATAAGTCAAATTTAACTGGAAATGAAAAAAATCTACTTCAAAAACGAAAATTAAAAAATACACAAATTGTATTATATTTTTAAAATTTTTGACAAATGATTTATGTACAAAGATATATTATGTTTATTTAGGAGATTTTGATATGAAAGGATGTTATTTATGAAAATCATTCATCTATTTAATTTGATTTTATATTAAATGGATAGCATAATGTGGATTCTGTAGTATGTAAATTTATAAGTACTATAGTCATTGTCCAGATTTCAATCTAAAGTATATATTTCCAAAGTACATAGATTCTGGAAATGTAAATTCTCATCATTCATCAGAAGCTTCTTTTCATGTATATTTCATTTTTCTTGGATTTCTCATATCCAGTTTTTCATTGGATCTGATATAATGAATTTTATTATCAGTGTTACCATCACCATAAGCTATTCTGGCCATTAATTTTCAAAGGAATTTTCTAAAACATTTTTGAAGACATCAAATATTAGGGAAATGTGATTTAATAAAGATATAAGAAAATGATTTCTATGATTCTTTAGGAAATTGGTATAAAATGAACACCAGTGCATATAATAGTGATTCATTGACAATTATATTCTGACAAACTGCAGTAAGTCCTAGTTGTAATAATTTCAATTAGATATTACTAATAAGAAATACTCAGGCCAATATGAATTATATTTAAGATGATTTTCAATTATGATCTTATGATGAGCTCCTATGAACTATCCACTACCATGGTAATATTATGAATGATTATGAATGTAGTACGGATTGTCATCTATATTACATAAGTCCATGATTTCTCAATGCACTGAATGATCAGGTTATGTGCTCGTAAATCAAAATTGAAATTAGGGTAGGAATATATCATTTACAATTTTCAATCCTGACTCTAATGATCTTATAATAATATTCAATTATTTCCAAGTCCTTGAAGTCTATAAACCTGACAATCTATAATTTAAGCATTATTTTCAAGCTTTAAAGAAGATTTTATCTTTACTTATAGTATGCCTCTTCAATGCTTAGCAAAAAACAAATTGTATTAATTGGAAATATCTCATGATTTTTACTAATAGAAATGAAACCACCTCAAAATGTGATATGACTCAGAATAGAGTTTCCTCTTTAATTGGAAAAGCCAAAAAATTAAAAATTTAAATTAAAGAAAAACTATAAAGATATATAATTTAGACTATGAAATATCATGAAATTTTTGAAACATCTAACAAACATGATCAATATATTTTATATTTAATTACTATCTATTAATATACCCAAAAAAGATTACTTAAGCAAGAATCTTTATAATTCTTTCTGATTAATAATTAACATTATTTTCGAATTGAAACCTAAGAACACAACTTTTGAAAATGGAATTGCCTAATCTAATTGGTAATTATTTACATTTTAATATATTAATCTCCTATTGTTATTACCAATCTGATAAATAATACTGTTTGCAGAAATGAAGCTAATTATGGACTTTATACCAAACCACTCAAGCAATCATCATGAATGGTTCATGAAAGCTCTACTAAATGAGTCAGAGTACAGAAATTATTATGTATGGGCAAATCCTCTAATGGCTACCTCATTTAGGAAATTTCCACCAAACAATTGGGTAAGATTTAAATTACCTTAGATTTTCAATGATTGAAAATACTACTTAATTCAAATATTTTTGCTGGAACACTGAGTTATACATAGCTTAATATCAGCATCAAAAATGTTTAATGCATATCAATATATACCTTGAAATTATCAAGCTTAAATTTATTTTACTTCTAATCATATGATATGTGCAGATGAGTATTTATGGTGAAATTGCTTGGACTTATGATAATACGACCAACCAATATTATTTACATCAATTTGCTGAAGAAGAACCAGACTTTAATTGGTGGAACGTGAATCTAAAAGAAAAAATGTGGGTAAGTTCACTTTTTCATTAAATAAATAAGTAACTCTCATTTTCTTTTGCATGTAATGTACATAGAGTTTGCAAGAAGTCCATGAGAACATAAGTTGATTCTATAAAAATTATGTTACTTACTTGGTTACATTTACTATTCTATTACCAAAAGTGATGATGTACAATATTAATTAGTGACTGATGAAAAGTACAAAAAGTTTTAAGCTATTCATGTAAGAGGATTATCATATTCATATTCAACCTAAAATAATACCATTAGGGTCCTTATATACTACCCTAAAAAATTAAGGGAAAACTGATTCTAATAACAGATTAATAAATTCAGTGTAGTGATACAAACAGAAATTAGGATACTGATTTTAAGTTTTATAAACTAGACATTATATGTTTGATTCAACAAAATCAGATATCTCTTTTTTTTTTCTTTCATTACAGATATAACAACACCGTAACATTGATTATACATTACATCTGATAATAATCTCATATAAAATCTCAGCAAAATAAAAAACGATTTAACTATATAATCTTTATTCCCTTTTTACTTTCTTCTTATCAGCCACTTATGTTTACAAAATAATTACTGATGCATCTCATATATTACTGCAACATCAAAATTTGTATCAATATTATAAAAATTAAAAGATGAAACATTAGCCAATGTTCTTGTATTACTATTTTAAATCACATCCTCATACTAGAGACAAAAATCAGTGGTAGTTAAGGATACTATTTGAAATGCTTAGCAAAATAAATTATCCTATTTTTGAGATTTGTTTAATTAATTATGTTTTCTTACACTGGCTTTACTTATTCTCTTATTATATATCGTATTACTTTCTTAATCATCAATTATTAAGTTATCAAATAAAATCCATTAACAAATTAAATTTTATCCATAATCATCATTAAAGTAAATGTATTATTGCTTTCAGGAAATCATGGAATTCTGGCTCAATTTAGGAGTTGATGGTTTTGCTATGAGGTCTGTCAATCTCTTGTTTGAGGACAAAGATCTACAGTTTGAAGAGCCAAATATGATCTCTGATACCACTGATTGCAATGCATATGAATGTCTGAATCATACAAGGACCAGAGACCAACCTCAAATATTTGAGCTTCTTCACTATTTTCGTAAAAAGCTTGATAATTATTCAACATCAGCTGCAAACAAGGAGACAAGGTAAAAATCTGAGAATTTAGAAATTTGTTAGATATTTATCATCTTTTTATCTCTGACATATGCAACATCAACTAATTAATTAATAATAAATTAAATATTAATAAATTTGATAAAATATAAAACAATTGGTAATGGAAGATTTAAGAAAAATTTTAAGAGTGTGTTGCTTTGACTTGAGAAATATTAATAAAAACTTATCTTCTCTATTAAAGTTATTGTGAAATACAAATACAGGGTGCTTCAAAAGAATGTATACACACTTTAATACACACAGAAATCTCAGTGGACACTTTGGTAGAATGTACTGAATCAGTGTTGACTCGTACTCAGCAATGTATTGATGCTGAGGGCCACCAGTCTGATTTTTACTAACATAAATTACATTTATTTTTCCAATTGGACATTAAGCTATCCATTTCCAGAAATTTAGCATTTTAGAATCGGAAATAAATTGTCTATGATGGTTCAAAGTGTGTATACATTTTTTTGACGCACCCTGTATAAAAGTGTATGTATGTATTCAAACATCAATCTCTTCCGCTTTATATTACACTTGCATGTAATTTGAAACCAGCATTTTGCTCATAGTGAATAAGTATATTTTATAATTAGGATCCTGATGACTGAGGCATACACCGATAATGATGAAATATTCAAATATTATGGATTTGGTAATACCAGTGATGGCATAGCACATATACCTATAAATTTTAACCTTGTTGCTGACCTGGATGAGGGAGCTGATGTATTTTTCACAGCTATAAGTAATTGGATGAAAAATATTCCAGTAGGATCGTGGCCAAATTGGATGGTGAGTAATTTGTAGTAATGTGATATGTTTGCTGTTCATTTGCTCAGTTTTGAGGTGTTTTCCAATAAGTATTCCAATTTCTGCAGAGTATAGTAAAATTTTGCTATGAAAATAATAAACTGATATTCATAGACCAGAAGTTCATCATTGTTTTACATTAAAAAGAAAATATTTAGTAGTAACTCTATAATAAACATGAATATGTCACCCTTTTAGGTATTTTGATTTTTGAGACTCAGTTTTAATTATGTTTCAATTATGTTATAGAAATTTAAGATATATAACCATGTCCAGTCTAAAAATATATGATTATATGTCTCTAATAATCAAAGGTTTTTAGAATCATGAAAATTAAAAATACATTTTTGATGCAATATAAAATAAAAGTGTTATCATTTGCTTGTTGGAGTGCCACACTTAACATCTAATTTATGATAATGGAATTCACAATATAAATATAATCATAGAGGAAGCACAAGCAGTAAATCATGCTACTTTCCTCTCAAGTTTAGACTAATTGTCTCTGTATGCATCAAAATAAACTGCAAATTTCCTACTAGAAACAGATTTGAAAAATTTTATCATATGCATAAAACTAGGAGACTTTTTGATTTATGTCTCTCTTTGTGTATTTCTTCAGTCAAATGATCTTTCACAGCAAAGAATCCTAAGCCTTTTAAGATTTCATCAACTTAAAATGGTATTCCTATAATATTTCAGAAACTGCATGGAAAAAAAATTATTTAGATGATTATTTTATCCAAGGTCCTATTTTTGACTGTATCATGTCTAAGGATATATCATCAATTTCTTCTCAATTGGTTTTAAATAATGAAATATTATGTAACAGGTTCAATGTGGAATGTACTATGGTAAAAGTTTTCCTGCAAAACTTGCTAGAAAAATGATCTTGTATGTGTTCTTTATGAGACTTTGCACCCACTTTACACTTTTTAGCATTCTTTCTTCTTGTGCCCTTTTGCTCTCTAACTAACTAACAAGGTGAAAAATACTATTTAGACTAAATTATAATTAGAAATGTATATAGAATGGATGATTTCTTTCCATATTAATACCTTCTCAATTTGATGAAAAATTAATATATTTATTGTGAATTATGAAAAGAAGTTGGTAAAATTAAGGCTCCTTATAACTCTGTTTATTTCCATGTTTGGAGATATTATGTTTAAATTTTGATTGAGGCAATGGTGTACCTTCAAAGTTTTGAACAATTTAAAAAAATAATTATCAACAATGAGAAATCAATGGGGAGCTTTCTGTAAGCTCCAAGACTATATATATTTTAATAAAAGTCTTTTAATTCATAATTAAAAGTTGAATAAAATTCCTTTTCTACATGTTTACAACAGATTGGTAACCAAGACCTGAGTCGTGTTGCAACTAGGCACAATCCATTCTTAGCAGATTCACTAAATATGATTATTCTTCTGCTACCTGGAACACCCATTACCTATTATGGTGAGGAGATTGGTATGGAAGACACTGAAATACCCTACGAAGATATTAAAGACATTAAAGGTCGATTAGCTGGACCTGATGGATATTTAGAAGCTGCCAGAGATTTTCAGAGAACACCTTTTCAATGGAGTTCCCTAAAATTATCAGGTAATATCCCATCTATTGTTCTTTAATCTTAGTGATATAAGTATATTGTAAATTTAAAATATTTTCAAAGCATTTATTTTCATTTCCTGCATATATTTTAAATTTCATCACGTAAAATATTCTTTCTCTCATCTTGAATTTACTTTTCTCATCTCCAAAACTTCTGACATTTTTCCCATTCCATCAATTCATTCTAATCTTGCTTTCTCCACATTGTTGCTTCATTCTAGATGACTTTCCTTTCTGATACTTAGCATCTTTCTTATAACATTTTCTATCTTCTTGAGTAAATTTGGACCTCTCCATAGTCAATCATTACTTGAGTTATCCATGGTATTGCTTGCTTCACACCTTATGTATGAAACAACAGAATGCTAGTGAAAATAGCATGAAAAATGTCTGACAGGATGAGTTTTCAAACACACATCAAACATTAGTATTTAAACATCTTAATTAAACAGAATGAATTAATTCCCAACTCTTCGAATAAAATTTTTTCATCATCTGTCATCAGAAATTGCTCACACTCATTAAAAATATGCTAAATTGAGCCAGTAGGTGCAATATTCTGATATTTCAGGCCAATGCATTTGATTTGTAAAAGGCTTCATCACCATGAGTAGGTGATGGATGTATCACCATTACCTCAAAAGTAAAAGCAAAGCAAAAAGAGGATATGTGTAAATTCAAAGCCATAAAAGTTAATATCCAACCATCACCAGATAAGATGATGGAAAATTGTTCTTTTGGCTATCATACAGTGAAACTCACAAACTATACTCATAAATAGCAAACCATAACTTGAGTATAAAAAAATCTAACAAGTATTCAGAAGGTTGTGAAGATGAACTGAAGCAAAGAAGTTTTAAATGAAGTTTCTTCATAATAGAAATACCTTGGCATATCCTATAGGAACCATTAAGACAATTTGGTTGTTTGAACTAGAAAAATTCAACTTACTCCTACTATCTCCTTCCATTAATTTTTCCCTCCTCTTTCAATTAAGAAGTCATTACATTATTGGTGTCTCCATAAGACAGTAGAGTGATTTATGAGTTTCCCTGAATACCCAATAGGCAAACTTTCACATTTGCATCCTTGGCTAATAATCTTGGATATCTTCATTTAATCAACATGCAGGTGTTGATCAAATATAATTTCATCAGTTTTATGGATGAAGGAATGGAATATTGAAATAATTTAATGCTACCAAAAATAAAAGATGCAAAATAATTTTACTTAAAATAAAACTTAAAATGCCTCAACTCTAGAAAAAATAACACCGTCTAATCAGTACTCTATTTATATATAGAAGTATTCATAAAGGTTAGGTCAATATATTAAAGCCTCCATAATTGCTTGGTGTTCTTTAAAAATGTACGTTGTTAAGTAAAAGTTGGTAATGACTGGGTCTTTAATGTACTGATCAACATTGAAATTTATTCTACCTTAATAATATGTTATTGAATCAAGAGTTATGTCAAAGAAAAGAATATATTCACTTAAGTCAAATAACTTCTCTTGCAGGATTTACAAGTGGAAATAGAACATGGATACCAGTTAACCCCAATTATCCTAGATTAAACATGGATGATCAGAAGAATGGAAACAGTCACCTTAATATTTATAAGAGCTTGGTTGAATTGAGGAAAGAACAAGCCATTCAAAAAGGAGAAACTGCTATTGAAGTGATTGGTTCACGAGTTCTTACTTTCAAAAGGTATTATCAAGTTGAATTTGAAGCATTGATTTGAATAAATTTCTTAATTCTATATTATTCATGTAGAATTTGAGATGAAAGAGAGGAAGGAAAAAGACAAAAGAAAACCTCATAACAACAACTGATAATTTTATAGAAAGAGTTTTAGTCAAATTCCGTGCTATAAGTATGCATGCTTTCCATGCATATTTTTATTTTTACATATCCATGCTTTTATTCATAGATATAATCAATCCTGCCATCTTCTCAAATCATTGAGTCAAAGTAGCTCAATAATAAGAATAAAATGCTTCTCTTTTATTAATTATCACATTCCTTAAGGAGTCATAGTTATAGTTCATATTTTACTAGTTATGCCTCTTTTTAGGTGATTTCAGTAACATTGATATTATATGTAATCATGTTAATTATCATGCTATAGTAAGTACTTTTGGCAAATAAGAAAATCTTTGTCAAGATTCATTATCCCCTCAAAAAGTAGTTGTTATATTTTTAGAAATTATTTCTTTGTAATAATGAAATTAATATAATTAAACTTTAAGTACTAAGAATTTCAATCTCATCCTGAACTGACCTAAATGTTTTCATAAATTTAAAATGTATCTCATTACTTTCATTGGATGAAAGTAATGACCTAAGATAACTAATGCGATTGAATCTGAATTCATTCAATTTAAAGAAGCAACTCAATTGATTCAAATGATTTTTATACATCATTCATTATATCTAATTAAAATATTTATATGAATAGCATAAAAACAACAACAATTATTCAATATATTTTAAATGTTTTTATAGAAATTTGTGATTATAATTTTACTCTCTTCCATTAGGTCTCTAAGAGGTCATAATGAAGGAATTGTAGTGGCCGTGAATTTTGGTGAAGATCAACTAGAATACATAAATATAAAAGAGGCTTTGAATATATATAATTCCATTTTTACAGTTGCTATCACTGGTAATAGGTCTATTTATAATACTGGGTGAGTAATTTGATGAGTTAGTGAATACTTATACACTAATTTATTGCATTTTAGAAGTTCGTTTTTTGCTGAATCACATAGATCATAAATGTATCTTTAGGTGAAAAAATCATAGAAATATATCTTTGGATATTTTTAGAATAATTTAATTCTATTTTTATTTCTAGCAGAAATATTTGGATCTTTTGTTGCACAGTGTTTGAATTAATAACCCATTAACTGTAGGAAATGTATAAATATTTTTTCTTATGAGAACTGTGAGAAAAACATTTTTAAATGTTTTAGACGCATTTTCTTACCATTCTTATTTTCCCCTATTCTATTGCCCTGCCTGTGAATGAGATGTGCACTTGCTAAATGGTCTTTTTCTCTTTAATTTGGGAAACTCTAACCAAGAATTATTTGTAACTGGGTAGGTCTGAGCTTTGAAATTCATATGCCTGTCTTATAATTTTGCCTTAACCATTTCAGAGCAGTATCTAAGGAGTGTTTGTTATAAAATTAATCATTGAACTGAGAGGAAAGTATATCTGATTAGCTATTTCAATCTAAATTTCTTGAAAAATAATTTGTAATCATTTCTACAATTATGGATTGGTTAAAAGTCCTGAGTGATGACTGCTGATAGCAGGAATCAATAAAAGGTCTACTGGGACTATTTGAATTAACTGCATACAGCAACTAGTATGACCTACCAGAAGAGGGAGTAATTTCTCTCTCATGGTTGTTATCCAAAGCAACCTACAGCAGCTTTAGGGATAATATACTTTATACTAATATACTCAATATTTTACTGATGAAATAAACATACTGTCTTCTGAAACTAAATGTATAAATAAAACTAGAAAAACTCTTGACAATTTGGAGCAACAGGACCTTCACAAAAACAATTAATTGAAACACACACTGTATTTCCCACTCTTTACTTCCACAAAAATCAAATTAAAAAATATTTAGAACATTTATGTTCAATAAAAAAGAAGACATAAATTAAAGAGTAAATAAGCTATTGTGTATAATAATATCTTCGCATAAACTTTTATGAAAGTACATAGTACAAGTTTAGAAAGCAAGGAGCATTGGTGGTTGATAAATTCATATATATTATATCCATCAAGTTTTTGAGATTCTTATGAGTTCTAATAGCTATATTTGTCAAAGAAAATCAGGTGTTTATGATATGTATATGAAGGACCTTGGAATTTTATTAAACTTTGTAGATAGGATTATTCTTTAAAAATTTGATTTTCGTTAGCATAGTATAAGGCTGACATTATTTAGACAAAATTGTGAATTGTAATGCAGAATAAGTTTGTTTTTGATGAAGTAAATTTTAACAAATAATAGCATCCATCCTTGAAACACATCTGTTAATTTGACCTGAAAATCAATATTTATAAAATTGTAATATAAAATATTTGTTCACCGTTTAAGATTGAAGGTACTTGTTATCTTATGAGAAAAATTTAAAAGCAACTTCGAGATATGAAGAAAATGAATTTAAATTACTCACAATTTAATTTAACACAAGTGTTATTTAATCTGGTAGAATTAAACAGCACAACCGAAATTTTAATGGACCATTTAGCTTGGATTTTAATGGATCATTAAGCTTGTGCTAGAAATTACTTTTAATATTTAGATATGAAAAGACATCATGATATGAAACCTGAATCTGTAAAAATTATCAATTATTCCTTTACTTTCCATCTCATCAGCAACAGTATATAGTAACTCTAATAAATAATAAAAATAGCTAAATAATAATAAAATAGAATTGACCTGATAATAAAATTTGAACTCTGGTAATAGCAGAAGTTTCTGCTCAGAAACTATGGTTGATAGGAAATTTAAATCGATTACTTTTAAATTATTGTTTGGAGAGTTATTGATTATAATTACATATAATATAATAGATTATAAGACAATATTATGGATGTATATATTACAAGACAATGTAATGATTTCTCCTTATGTTCTTTAATGCAGGGATAAGGTTGATCCATCTAGTATAAGTTTGGAGCCTCATGATGGATTAGTATTCAAATATATCTCATCAACAGCATCCTTGTCAGCCATTTGCATCTTACTAAACTACATTCTGTTTGGTGTATTATATTTTATAAGATAGAAGTTACAGAGGCTATTATTCTTTTTTTTAATTGCATGCAACTCATAGGTTAAGAAACTCTTTAGGTGTTGTATAGCATTTGAATGATAAGATACATCATTAATAAAATTAATTATTTAATAAAAATAAAGCTAAATTTACAGATTTTGATGAACATTTATCAGTATTGATACATTTTATTTTATGCTAAATGGCAAAAGAAAATCTAACTTTTTGGTTGTAAATCTGTGCCAAAAATATAAGTCATGATTGCTCTTTCAAAAATGTTCTAGAAAATTTATTCATGAACTTTATTTTATATTTATCCAATTTGTGTATGAAACAGTTATTAGAGTGAAGAGTTGTTTGAATGACGTACAGATTCATTTCTTTAAAGGTATTCCTGAGTTGATTATTGCTTTCAAAACTTTATTTTTATTTTCTTCTTACTGTAAATATACTAAAACCAATCAAGGAGGCATCTATTCTATATTTCAGAATATTTTAAAATTATTTGAAATTTTCATTTGAATCAGAAATCAATAAAAAAGGGAAGCCTAATTTCTCAAAAATTTTGCCTAAATATAGGACAACAAATCTCAAATTCTATGTCGTTCCTCTAAGTTAGCTAAGACCTTCAGTATAAACACACCCTCTCTTAGAGTTTTAAATCATGTCAGAGATACTTCCCTGTTCCAATGTTATTTTACTCTGCATCAGTGAAGAAATATTCTATAGCAATTACATAGACCAGAAAATCATGTTTTATCTTAAAGGGTATACAGAGTATAGTCTCTCCATTCATTTTTTAGTTATTCTCAAATTAGCTCAATCTCATATTTAAGTGATTTGTATGTAAATTGTATGATACTTTGCATTATGAATGAAAGTATCTGGTAAAATACATTTATATAATAAAAGACTAAAATTGGTGTTACAAATTTACTTTCAACACATCCTCCCAAATTGTTTTTCACAATATGAAATACCATATTTTGAAAAACTCATTAGATCATATCTAAAAATAAGCTACAGCTACCATAATTATTGCCAATATTCTCCTTAAAATAAGATTTTTTATATTTTATTTCAATCATTCATTTTCTTTTTATTCATATACTGTATATGATTTTTTTAAGAATATACAATTTAGAATCCATGATAAACATTCTGAAATCTACCTTTTTTACATAAAACACTAATCCATATATTACTCCATAGCTACAAGACCATCTTACAGAGCCAGAATTATTCAACCCTTAGTGATGTTTGTAATATTTTATGTATATAAAATAATATGAAATACATTAATATTAGGGAAACTAAACAAAAAATTTAAATACCGGTAGTTTAGTTGATAAATTATCGAGAAATAAAAATCAAAGTACTGGCTGGAAATGTTTAAAAATATGGAAAAATATTGCATTATTTTACTGATATTGAATGCTAATGTCCTAATAAAGAAAAAAATTCAATGAATGTGTTAGATAGATTGAAAGATTACTGTAGCTGAAAGCAGATGAAAAACAAGAGATGGAAGACTATGGAGAACCTGGGAGGTGTCTCATAAATATTAGAGAGCTAGAAAAAGAATATTTTTCATTTATGAGATTTGATGACTAAAAATGTTAAGAAAATAATGTATCTATCTAGAGACCAAAAATTCTTGCTTAGGCAGAGACCATCTTCATTAAAAGAAAGTGGAATATAGTTTTGTCTTTGAAGGATCATTCATTTGAGATATAATGGCCTTTATACAAGTCATACCTTCATAGGTAGTATAGATTTATAATATATTTACAAAATCCATCTATGAGGTAGAAGTAAACAGAGCATAAGAATTACTCAATTTTTCATAAGTGACTGTTATATTAAAAAATATTTTGTAACAAATTTTACAGTTAGCCGATTTCCACTTGGAAAATGGAAAAGTTCAGTGTTTTATTGGAATAAAAATATCTTAGCGGACCAATAATTTTTCATCATCTTTCAATTGTAATGTATATTTTGTATTGTACTATGAACTGAAATATTTTCTATAATTTAGATAAATTTCTAAATAGAGATATTTTATGTGGATTACTTTAGCTTTAGGAACTTGGTTTAATATTTAATAAAAATCATTGCGTAAATTAAATGATAGAATGCTGTTTTCTGTATGAAAAGTAATGAGATAGTTTTGATGGGAATGCTTAAGGGATTAATTCTTGCTTAGTTATGAATTCAAGCTCTATCTTAAGCATATTATTATTGTTAATTTATCCTATTTCATGAATACAGGATGCTGCAGAGTGGGTACAAAAAATAAATAGCTCTCAATTTTTAAAATATCAAAAATAAATCATTGAAAAGATAAGAATTTTATAAACAAAGCTTGCACAATGTGAATAAAATTTGTAGAGATATCATGAGCAAGATAAAATATTCCCCTGATTGTGTATTGCATCTTAAACTTTAAACTGCTCACACATTTCTGATAGAAAAGAGGAAAATATACTTACTTATAAGCTAAGAATTTATAAACAAAGAAATATAGAAGTATCATAAAATAGCTCTAAACAAAACTTCAAAACAAAAATATTTGCTTGGTAATGTGAAGATTCAATTTATGGATAGGTTGTGTAAACCCAAAACCAAATCTAGAGTAATGTTTGCTGGATAATATTGCAGGATTTCTAGTTTCTTGATTTGGGTAACAAATAAATTTAAAATTCTACATTTCAATTTGCTTTTATTCTCCAATCACTCATTATGAAGGAATTTCTTTCTCATGAAAGCTTGATATTGAACATAGAAATCCAATGACATTTCTGAAAAATCTTAGAAAAGCAATTAGCTGTTCTTGAACAATGGATGAAATTATGTATGGAATGCATTTCTTATCATAAATTTTCTTCTTTGATGAAATGTCTACAAATACCTTAACCTACAGTTTTATTCGCATAAAACTTAGTTGCAAGATAATTGAAATACTGAAATCTTAGTAAAGAATGAAAACTTTGATTAAATCCTATTTCACGAGTACATATTTTAATGTACTTTTATCCTCACATTAAATTAATCAATTCAAGGGAGAGATATGGTGTAACACCTGCAAAACTTAGAAGCAAGATGAAGAAGCTATTCGAAAAAAGTTAGAGATGAAAGATTTGAAGGAGATTGCAGGAAAATCATGATTAGACAGATAATGGATTAGATTAGGCATCAGAAACCCTTAAATGATATGGATGAGCCCACATGACCCCTCTTTCTTCAAGTCTTGCATGATGTCATGCATATACAAGCATCGAGATTATGATGCCATATCCTTTCCTTGTTGTGTATCAACTAAAAGAAAAAGGAATAACATTCGACAACGGACAAACAATACTGAGAAGCACATCGTAAAACCTCGTAAGAATACGAGAAATATTGAAGAGAAAAGATAAGAACCACTGACAATAGAGGAATATATCATAGCGATGAAGGAATCAAAACCCTCCCCATGGTTCACGCCTTGACGTGGTGGGAGGGCTTGTGTGCCTTAATGATCCTGAGAGAGAGCAATGCCAGCAGGAGCATATGCTCCTGGTAGGGCCACCCATGCCGGTAAGGTCAAAAGGAGAAAGGCCAGACTAAAGGTGAACCACACAAATTCAAGCACGTTTATACGTGCGGTGTCCTGGTCAACAGTTAAATCCACTAATTCTTGTACCAGTATCTAGTAGCCAGACGTCAGCGTCTGTCTACCTAGTTGGTGCAGATGTCCTGATCTCCACAACCTTCAAGTCTTATATTACTTTAATCTTTAGCAAAGGACCACCATACTTAGCATCCAAATGTATGATAATGTCCATTCAAATGTGGATAATTATTAAGGAAGAGCAGGAAAGTTATCTTCTATTTTCTCCTGCCTCATGTTATTATCCTTGATTTTCCTTTTCGATGGATTTTAAGGAACCAGGAACACCATGAAGAAATAAACTGAAGCCTCATCGGAAGTGCTAAACTAAATTATTACGCTCAATGCAAATATTTTGTTTTCAAGACAGGAAATGAAAAATGACTCATTAACTTACTAGAACAAACCTAGCAACCCAACGGACATGTATTAAGGATGAAAAGCATCTTAACGTAGAAAAAATCAGACTATACGATGCAAACCCACGATCAGAAGAGGTTTACCACTTCATTGTTTGATGTTTGGCCTAGGTTATGCAATACATGAATAGTCAAACATAATATAGTAGATGTAAAATTGATATCAGAATAAAACAAGGAAGCAAAAGATGCGCTTCATAGACAGTAACGTTCTTGGTTTCGTAACCCCCATTTTTCAATTTTTTGACGTTTGTAATCAAGTGGCTTCTTTTCTGTCAAAGGAGTAATCCTCTATGATATTAAAGTCGGTTATTTTCGAGATTTCTTTATATATCGATTTAATTAGATAATTTTTCACCGTGGTAAGTTACAATGCAATTTATTTAACTAGTATTTTGAAAAACTTGTTAAGTTAATAAAAGTGCAAAAAAGAGTTGAATATCAAAGAAAAAGTTCGTAAAAATTTCTGAGTAATATTAAAGGAGTTATGCATGGTACTGACAAGATTTGTGCTTTGATTACCTAATTATTAGAAAATACAGAGCATGTGGAAACCAAATTCCTGTTTTGAGGTTCCAACACATTCAAGTCTTCAGGGGTGTTTTTGAATCTCTCATTTCTAACATTCTATCTTAAATATATATGCTCTTCAACTTCTGAATAGGACGCACCCAACGAAAGTTGTAATTTGGGCATTTTTTTAGAACGCGAATAAGATTATGCGTGTTTTCTGTGTATTTTCATAAAATTTAAAATCCCTCTTAAATACGATGATGTTATTTGATACACAAAACAAATTAATGAGATTATTTGTAATTAACTTAAAAAATCGTTATATTGTGAGTAATCAATCAGCTTCGAAGTAGATCTTTGTAAATTTGCAGGTAAGATCATTCTATCTAATGAAAATGATGAATGAATATTAACTTTAGAGTTACAATTCGAATTTTCGGAATAACCTCCATTGGTTTATTCGTTTATTTATGTCCTGTTTTATTTTCAAGTTTATGGCTATTTTCTTTTGCGAAATGAAAATAATTTTGTTGGGAATATAGTTCGAGGTTTTTCTTCATCATTTAACATTATCTAGATCTTAAATTTATGGAATGAGAGATTGAACTTTAAAATACCTTCCACGCATCCAAATCTTTATGGTTGCTAGTTCTTCATGATTTCTCCTTAGGATCAATCACCATGAAATCTCTTGCAAAAAATGTTCCAGATTCTTGCAATTTAAAAAAATACATTTTCCCGCAATTATTAGATTGAAATAATGTATCATAATTATACATAACTAGAAACCATTGTTTCTTTCTGGATTCGTAAATATCTCGTAGTTAAATATTCATTAAAGTTATTGATTCATTACATGTCTTTGAACAAAGTATTCAATGAAAGTTTTGCATCTCTAATCAGCTCTGATTCGAAAGATACATACAGAAATCAATAATATCTCGCAAGAATGAGCACTTAGTATTCAATTCTGTAGAGATTTAATAGTTTCCAGCAGAGTTTCCTAGTGTTTTACCTCTATTCGACCCTGGCATGATGTATCATCAAAACAACTCCATTGTTGCTTCAAACAGTCCAGTATTCAGCATAGCAAAACATTGATTTTACCATTCTTTCTAAATTTCGTAGAAATATCAGCCATTTTTAGAAGAAGCGTATAATAAATATATAGAATAAAAACCATCCGATCCTTGTTAGCCGAACAACTGAAGGTCCCTGTAGCAATTTCCTCTTAGGCCGGATTTTTCTTGGCCAGCAATCGTCAATAAAGATCCGGTAGCATGTGTGCGTTTCACATGAAATATTTTTACGCGCAAAGGGAAGGCAACTCCCGGTCGTTTTTTCCCTCGTGCGTCCATCCATTGCCTCCGTGGCTTAGCTCGGCCCGATATCTTGCCGCCCAACGGAATCCAACGCCCTTAGGGATTACCGATGATTTAAGCCAAATGACCCCCCCTCGCAAGTCTAAAAGAACGCGCCGCAAGGGAGGGGAAAAAAAAGATATGGGCGGATTTATATACATTGTCCGGGCACTATTTGGCAGGAGGGATCAGACTGGATTAGGGTGGGGCCGGCTTATTCCGCCAAGGTAGATGCCGGAAAGAGACATCCTGGGAGAAAGGGATAAATTTTCCGGGAAAGGGTGAAATAAGCGATCGGTGAAAATAGGGAAAGCGAGTTTTCGCAGATGCGTTTCGTTCGGTTGTCCTTTCCGGAGGGTCTTTCGTCTACTGTGCGGTTTTGGTTGGGATAGTTCTGCGTGACCAGAGGGTTGTGCGGATGGTATTACGTGCTACTATTTAGGGATGGTTAAAGTAGTTTTATAGGATGAGTTCGTAAAGCTAGATCATAAGGTTTAAGAAGTGAAAATTTTGAAATGACAAGGAATCGAACCCAGGTCTGCCTTTTTCCGTGAAGGTGTGCTAAGAGGGACCTGGGTTCGAGTCCAAGTTATGTTGTCATTTTTCATTCATTAGTGTTATTATGGAAAAATTGAGTTGCTGAAAACTTGGTGTCATACTTATACAATATTTAGCTTTAATTCTGTTTATCTATTGTGCTGCGAATAATTTTCCTACAAATTCTGAGGATTATTAAATGATACAAGAGTCGAAGTAGATTTGAACAAGGCTTTGAATAACAGTTTCTTGTGTATGAGAAAATTTAAAAAAATCCAATTTTACAATATATAGTTTAAAGAATAAATTACGCGTACGAAAAAAAATCTGTACAGTTACAATTTGTATATCAATGGTAGCTTTAAGGAGTATTCAAAACAATCTACTAATGTACTCCTTATGTATTGATCATTTACATTTTTTCACGGTTAAGCTGTTAAAATTATTATCTCAGTTTTATAAGCATACACTTTTTAAAGAACTCTTTTACATTTGAAGGATTTTTTTTTCAAAACTGGAATGCAATTTGGCGGAGAAGAATATGTTTTCAAGAAGACAGATCGGTATACCTGTCTTCAAACTCATCTTACCATACAAAGCACATACTTTTTAACGAATACCTCCTCCTTACTTTTATAATTTTAATAATTTTCGAAGTTTAATGCTATGAATATGAAACATCTAAAGATGCCTTTATTCTGATGAATTCTGAAACTTAAAGTCTTACTCAATACTGTATTTTTCGTTTAAATTAAAATATGTGAATATGAGATAAAAGGAGATAGAGAACTAAATAATTATTATCGGTTTCTTATACTGGCAATAAAAATGACTTTAGATTGGTAAATAATGTATGTTAGGGGAAACGGAAATATCATAAAGATGGAGAAGTATTTTTACGAATGATATAATTTTTAAAGATTGCTACATAAGTTTAAAAACTCGTATACTTTAAATTCGTACGTATCCTGATTCAGTGCTATTAAGATTCCAACCTTTTTTTGACGTCCTTATTTTATCTACCCCGCAAAACAACACACATCGCTGCGGAGAAGTACTTCCCAATGCCCTTTGCGTCTATTAGTGAGAGAGATAGTTATTGCCCGGCTTAAAAGCCTTTTTTCTTTTAATAGAGGAGCCAATTTCATCGGGACCGCTAACTTCTTTGCGGTCTATCGTGATTAGCGAATTCAATTGGCCTGCGACACTACACTTGGCTTTGCCGTTATCGATGGCAGCGTATTGAGCTCTCCTAGCGGGAAAAAAAAGAAGAACGCTTTCCGCTGGCCGTGTGTCCGTGCACTTGAGTGCCTCTTCACGAGTCACTGACTCCCATTGCACACTCCATTTACTTAAATCGAACTAATCCTGCGCCTTTTGTTTTCCGATTCACACATTTCTACGTTCTTCATAACTTTTTTCTCTAGTCTTCTCTCTCTTTGGCAATCCAGAAGCTTCCATTTTGATCGAAGTTGGATCTGGGGATGAGCTTACGCTTTGCGAACTTCGTAATTGTTTTATTTATCAGTAAGATACTTATTTAATTGGCTCGAAAGTCTTCCAGAAACATCCTTTTAATTCGATTAGAATTTATTCTTTCACAATTCCATGAGATAAGATTTATTTTCCCAATGAAGTCTTGCGTAATATACTTATTAACGCGCGCCGGCCATGATTGACTTCTCAAGATAATATAATTAAATAATTAACTTCTTAACTACTTCCAGACTTATCGAAAAGTCTTACTTTGTAACAATACTGATCTGTTTATTACATTTTACTTACTTTGTGCCTCAAATTTAATCATTCCATTCTTAATTCTACTCTTAAACTTTGTATTTAATTCTTTATTGGTTAATATGTAAGTGGATTCAGTTCGCTGTCAACAATAAGAATTTCAATAGTAGTGGCTTCCATTGTTAGCGCTTATTATGCTTTATTATTGATTTTAGACTTTACAAAAGCGATCCTCCTATAGCTAAAACTCGTGCTTCTTTAGTTTAAAATATATTCTTGCAATAATACAACTTATTTCGCAAATTGTTTTCGTCTCTTTCGAACGAAGTTTCCGAAGGTCACGTGTTCAATCCTCCATCATTCGTATTCCGAAAGTCCGGGCGTACGTAAGGAATTATTTAATGACGGAGCAATAATTTTCCTCGAGTGTAAATCGAAATCAAATATTCTCTTATACTTTGAGCTGCTTCCCTCTTAATCCTTCGCAGTACGCCGATCTGTCGGTCTCTGCGATAAATTCAAATTAGCAGCTGCCAACCATTAGCCGGTGCGCTGTCGAGTCGGGATTTTATGCAAAATGGCCGAGGATAATTTCCATGTGATAGCGCGCGGGAATTTCGGGAAAAGTATCGGCCCTGACGTTGCTTTATAACCGACGTTAAATATTGAGTTTAGGAGACGAATTCATTATCTTTGAATTAATCTTCGGTTTCCCTCGGAGGAGTCAACTGGGATGTCACGTATCACTTTATATTGTGACTGATTTTATAACCTGTATTTTCTTGTCGATTTAAGATATTTAGGTGACAAGAATTTCATTTTAAGACAATTATTGTTCACAATAGATTAGAATTCAACTATTTACTATTATCTGTCGAGTATAAATCAATAAAAGACGTAATCACATTACAGAGGCATTGGTTACTATACCGATGTTTCATAAACAGTCATTGTTGACCCATTATCAAGGATTCTAGGTTAATACCATTAGAAACAGTAAATTTTTTCGTAATGTTAATCAACTATAACAATACTTACAATAATATAAATAGACAAATTATAATTCTGATGAAATATAGTTATAAACGCGAGCATATAAGGGAATAAGAACGATGTTTTTTAAATCTATATCCTAATAATTATATGATTGGAATAACTCTGGAGAAAATCGGGTTGGTTTTAATTTTTGAAGAGGAATGAATGGTAATTGTAGGCCCTTTAAGTTACTTCGGATGTTATTGAACATATTCCCTGGAGAATAAATACCGCTTAATTTATATGGAAGGAATGCTTCAGTAGAGAGGAAAAAGGAGTTTGATGAAACGCAGCGAACACAAGGAGCACGCATGGTTAGCTTCTCCGTTCATCGATATTTCATCGAATTATTCTACACTCTGGAAGTTTTATCTTAAGAGGAATGAAATTAAAACTAAAATATTGTGCCGAGAGATAGATAATACTGTATTGATTAGTCACCTTGATAAAATAATCTACTGCGTTAGCAATTTTATTTTACAAATTTACTTTCCTGCCTTACTTTATACATATAATTTTCTCGTAAATTCGTGAAACTTTATTTTCAGATATTTACCTTCAATTTTCTGTGCTTACGTAATGCCTCTGTTTTGTTCCTTATTTATTCGAAGCACTTATCATTATTGCTTATGCATTATTTATAATTATAATACAATTATTATCATATAAATTATTCCGATGTACTTAATGTTAATAACGCTTAATTTATACACTTATTTTATTCTATACAAGGTTAAATCTTTGATTCTCATCTGATATGCGACTGATAAGTATCACTTTCATTTTAATTTAATTAATAATTTACTTTATCGATCAATATAGAGTCTAATTGCCATCTGTAAGTGACATTCCTGCAAGGCACGAGTTTGCGTCTTGTTAATCTATACATGGTGTGAAAATGTTATCAAAATTTCGTTCAATTTACATGGATTCAGATACTTTTAATATTAATGTAATAACAACTAAGATTTATATAGGATATTTTTCTTTATGTTATCCAATACCAATGCCTATAAATTACTTAAATACGCAATTTCTTTTCATTCACCAAAACTTACTTCTACCGATCACTAAAAGTGTAATACACTTTTTATTGTCACTTACATATTTAAAACCGGTCCATAATTCGTTATTTGAATGTTTCTTCTGAAAGATATTCCGTTTATTTTAGTCGGAATTTTTATTTTTTAATGCTTATATGCTGATTTAGTGTTTACGTAGTTTTTAGTATCGTCTTGTTAGATCTTAACCTATTTTTTTCAAAACACTTCTCACGTTGAATCTTATGTATTTTTATCGAATTGGTATTGTTTTATCTTATTCCTATTCATTGTAGTTTGTTATTGTTTGTCTTCCCAGTTAATCATCCACAAAACAAACGTAGTGATGATGTCCGGGAAAGGGATAGCATGCGTACAACTTGGTTGGGCATGGTTGTTGAGTCGAGAGGGGAAAATCTGTGAATGGCATCCCCATGAGATAGGGTTTTATAGGGGTAATAACAGTAAATGAAGATACGGAAGAGGGTAAGTGTGTGTAATTGAAGGATGACAAAGGAAGCATATTCTGCTTGTGTAAGAGGTGCCGAATGGCACTTTGATGGTTTTATATCCCATCGTAAATTTGAGTATTTAAAGAGCGAAAATGCCATGTTACGTTCCTGTCCTTTACGTTCCTTAGCAACCCTTAACAATACAGGATGTTCTGAGGTTCGAATATGGGTATTTATATGGAGAACGAGAAGTTCATGAAAGTCTTCACGGATTAGTTTAATGATTTAATTGCCGATAGTATTTACTCAGAATGAGATCTTGATGTGAATGGCTGTAGAAGACGATTGATTTTATGTTGTATAGTTAAACGTACCGCAAATGTTAATTAAGTAAGATTGATGGATAAGTATATGTAAGTTTATTCGTATGCTGTATTTATGCTAATTGGAAGAATCATTCATGAAATGCAAAATATTATGAAATGAAGATTCTATTTTAAACTTCTAACGTAGTTTGCATTAAGGCATTCAAACTCTAAGTATCGCTTATCGATAAACATGATTATGGACCATGTATAACCATAAAATTTATAGCTTAGAATTAAAAAAATTAAATTATTTCATTTGCTGTTCTCATCAAATGTGATATAAATTTTCCATAGGTTAAGTTAATATTGTCCTTAAATAATTATGTATCTCACAAAACTGAAACCAATATTTAAAAATTATTTGACTTGTCAAAATATTTCTCCAAAATACAGAGTAAAAATTATAATATCATCTCTTTCTAAATCTGAAATTCTTATCGAACTTGGTAATTTATAGCCTGGTTAGTGTATACATTTCTGTTGCATATATATTCATATGTTTATTTATATTTTTTTAGTAATTTTATTGTTTTTAATTCATTAAGATGCTCTATTGAGCCATAGAATTTGACTAGAAAGTAGATCTAAAAGAAACTGGAGGTACAAAAATATTAAACAAATTTTTCTCTGAAAATTTAGGTATCTTCACTCTTAAGTTTTTAATTTTTATTATAAGGGTGCCTTGAGAGTTCTAAACAAGAATTGCAAGTTTTGAACGTCTCATTTATGATCAATTTCACCGTTGAAGTTGATTTTGAACGTGTTCTCACGTGGTAAACACAGATTTATATGCAAATCATATTTCATAGAAAACAAATGAATTTTACCTTTCGCTTTGAGCGTACCGTTTATGAAACAACTGAAACCTTACTTTTGACGCACCGAGGATATGATAGTACCGAAAAATTAGACTCCTCTGAAGGCAACTGCTAGCATTTCAAACTTCATAAAGCTCTCTGAACAAGAACAAGTTTTGGCACATGAATTAGTGGCCCAGCGTGTGTAATGGAATGATGAATAGAGGTCCAAATGTCAGCGTGGATTGTGGTCCCTTACATGACGTGGCTCACTCATTGAATTTAATGCTACAACTGCGTCATGTCTGCATTTTATTTAGGAATCAAAGTATCGATTTTAAGGAAGCCATTCTTCGGAAAACCTATCCTATGCTTTCCTTGATATTCTTTGCTTTTCCTTGGTCAATTTTATTAAGTAGAACAGACCTTGTTTGCTGAAACAGTTCTTGGAAGATTAGTTATATAAAAGCATGTTAAACATTTTATGAAATCGATGTTTACACCAACGTCATGTTACCTTGAAGTAATCACCACCCTAGGCAAAAATTGTTTCTCGAATTAATTTTCTTAGATGAATAATTTAAAATTTTTCATACTCTGTCTAACAATACTTACTTTTGAATACTATCACCTTTAATTTAGATAACTATTTGAGTATTGTGATCGATTTAATGATAGGAAGGATATTTATAAAAGCTTTTAACATAGACCAAATATACCTATTCCATCTTAGAAGTCGTTCAAAGATAAATAAATTTATCTTTACAGAAACTATCATTTTCCAGTGTGCATGAAGTGCAGAAAAAGTAGTTGTTTTAAGTACCTTATGTAAACGTTATACCAAAATAACCCTTGGTGTAAAGTTCAGAAAAGAGTGAATTGATGCTCTGTATAGGAACAGTAAAATCACTTGTGTATGAAATAGATATGCCATTGAAAGATGCAATCCATCCAAATCACAAATTTGGATTACGATCAAATGAAATTCCTCATAAAATAAGATAAGATATATTTAGCGTTGAATAAAATCGTTCGTGAGTGCTGTTATAAATACAGAAAGTCGTCATGGTGATGTGTTCGTACAATTCATACATTGAGCATTCACGGAATTCGAGGAGTAGGAATTCTGAATTAATCATGGGGCGAGTTATTTAAGGAATACTTGGAAACGTTCTGTTCTTCCATAACCCTTATACTGTACCTTCCATTCATAAAAGAAAATTTCTAGCTTTCTTGAATGATTTGAATGATAAATACGTTAAATAATCATGAATGAATATCACTCGTTTGAGAAGAAACATTAAGAAAAATCACGCACTGTAAACTAAGCAACGTAATTGACAATATATCATGTGTTTTCAAGATTCAATTTATTCTAAACCATACATAATAATAATAATAATAATATAAACAAAAATAGTTTGCCTTCATTATACGAAGGGAAGCATTAAAATCTGTTGTTGTACGAGAGATCTGTTGTAATATACTATAAGCTATTGTTAAATGAGCTATAGTTAAAAGAGCTATTGCTAAATGAGCTATAGTTAAAAGAGCTATTGTTAAATGAGCTATATTTAAAAGAGCTATTGTTAAATGAGCTATATTTAAAAGAGCTATTGTTAAATGAGCTATATTTAAAAGAGCTATTGTTAAATGAGCTATTGTTATTCAAGCTAATTTTCTTTGCGTTCTACGAACACGTGTGCAGTACTTACAGCTTATCCCAGTTGTACCTTCATGATAGTATTTAATAAATAATACACAACTTTTAGTTAGTTTCGTTGGTTCGGTTACCATGGGTTACCTATATGGGTTTATACGCGTTACTATGGGTCGATCAACGTCCAGCAAAGTAGGAAAATACCCCATTAAGTTGTTTTTCCTTCCGGAGGAAGACATGGCCTTTTGGACGCAGTGTTTGGACAAGTGAAGAGCAGGTGCGTCGAGAGGGGGCAACCAAGTGAAAGTAAGCGAGAAAGTTATATGCGCGTAGAAGATTGAATGGAGAACTGTGGGGAATTGTGGGTAGGAAGGAGTAATTAGAACATGCGATGCTACCCAGTCGAGGATAATGAGAAGCCGGGCTTGATTTATGGGTCAGAAAGTTGCTTCTCCCCCTACTCACGGTGCAGCCCGAGGCGAGCATGAATATTTCCGCAGCGAATGACGTCCTTTGATTGGTAGGCAGTCTCCCAAATCAGAGTCGGCGATAATTTTCGCTCGTAATTATTACCTACGCCATAACAAGAAGTCGGCCCTTCGAATTAAAACGGTCATCCTCAGATGGCAAATAAGTGAACAGTGCAACCGCGAGGTTCTATTGAAAAGTGTTTATCGCCGGATTCGTTGTTAGCGGTCAATTGCACTGCGCGGTGAAGATGTGAGGGCATGTCATGTGTGCTACGTAGGTGTTGATCGTGATGGAATAAAATGTTGTGTTGTGGGTTTTGATTAACTTCGTTTGGCTTTAGAAGGTTGACGTAGATGGGATTGGTTCTACAGGGAATAATATCTACTCCTAAAAATTTAACACTAATTGTATTAGAAGATTATATCAAATTAATAGTAAAGCAATATTTATAGGATAGTATAGACATATTTTGCAGGATTTTTTTCCCAGTTTTGAAAGCTATGTACTGTTAAAATATACCTGATACGTCTTCTTAATAGCATAATGCTAATGTTTTGCAAATATTTCATATGAGAATCCTTTTGGAGCGTATAGCTTGCAATAAAATTCTTATTAAATGTAATAATTTTTGAACAGGTATTAAAATGCTTATTTTGGATAGAAATTAGTGTCATTTAATATAATAATATCAATATTATAGTATATGAAACTGTAACGATAATATATCTTCCTATAAATCAATGTTATATCCTGTGGGAATTGGAAGAGTTTCTACATAAGATGTATGTACTACATACATTCGTAACCAACTAACATGAAGTAGGATTGTTAATTGATATTTAAAATATATGCATATACATAATTAGGTATATAATACATGTAGTTTATTTAGCGAAGATATAAAAAATCTTTGCCTTCCAAAACTTTCATATCCATCTTAGAGAATATTGAAGGATAATGAAGAATTTAGTATATGCTGAAAAAGGAACTACAAAAGATATCTAAATATACCAAAAAATAAATTCATCTAATTCTTAATGAGTTTTATCTTGAGAAGATCGGAAAGTACAATTCAAATGTATACAATAATAAAAATAAGAAAGCTAGCTGTACCATGAAGTTCAAACTGGAATGAAAAAAGCTTGACGATTAAATGCATGAATATTCTGTGCCCGTCAAAAATGGAAAAGAATCTGTTTCTTAACAGCTAATTTCCTTCTGTACTGTGATATATTTGTACCTTGATGGGTACGTTTGAATTTATATATATCTTGTGACAAATATTTGCAAAAGACAGTGACCATATAACCTCATATATTATCCAAAGCGGTTGAGACGTATTGGAATTCACTCAGAATTGCATGGATCATTTACGACTGCAGTGACATGACAATGCATGTACTCTTGCCAAAAATTATTATTCACATGCACAACTTCATTCGAGAACATATTTATTCTTCTGTAAATAAAGGGAAAAGTTGAAATTATGAGACATTCGCTTGAATAAATAAAGATATAAATGTCAAGACCAGAAGATAATAGATATGTGCATAGGAATTGAAATCTCAATTGGATGTACTTCTCTGGTAATGAATAATCCAAAGAGAAATAGGATTTTGAATTTATAGAATCCAATTCCCTTAAAATTTTATTCAACGTCATAACTTCAAAGCGAAATTATGACGCGTGTAAGGAAATGTATTCAGAATGCTTTCTACGATGTCATGGAGATTCGTAATCAATATCTGTCTCTATGGATACCTCATATCCATTCAGCTCTTAAATATTTCTGATCGCTTATTAAGTCTAGTGGACTATCAACGCAATTTTAAACTATCTATTTCAGATGCTTTTTAATTTTTACAGGGAATGCGGAATACGTTAAAATGTAGCGTAAAAAATAAATTAAATTATTAAATAATAAAAGATTAAATTCGTATCATAAAAATTAATCTCCATCATAAGTTTTTCTAGAGTGATAACATATATAATTAAGCTTATTATAGCAATTGTTAGAAGGTATACTAATTTGGAAGGAACTCAAAAAAAGCTACTGATAGACAATATACATATAATGCACGCTTCTTAGTGAAGTATGTAGTATTTACTGGTGTGGATTTAACTGGTTGTCAAGTTAACTTGTTCCATTCTGTGATACATTTCTTAAGAATCGTATCATTTTATTCTATACTAATCCGTTACTTACCTTAGTTTTAATTTTAGAATAGTTACTATCTTTTCCTTTGAATTCTGGTTTCTCGAACGAATTTCAAATCCCTCCCAATCTTTAATATTTGTGCTAATATTGTATGGTATACTGTAAATACATCCTAGGCGATTTTATATGTTTCTTCTTTCTTATAATTTTCCCCATCAAAGACCTAAATATTTAACTTAGATTGATGTTATGTGTAAAACATTTCTTGCATTTTATATCGAAGGGAGAGATTATATTAATCATTGGCCGATGAAGGATTTTTTATTAAATGAGATTTTATACGGTGAACCATCGCTCGTAAGCTTAGAGATGATGAAGGCTGTAATCGAACTCCTGCAAGAATGTCTACATGGTGTTTTTTATAAGAAAGAGAATCGGTTTTGTATAGACAAATGATTGTTGTACGGAAAGGAAATTTATTTAATCGATTGTTGACAAGTGAAAGATAAATCAACAATGGGGATAGTTATTTGGTAAACATAACATATCATTCTAGAAACATCACTATTCCTTTAAGATAGGCTATAGACTTTATGGGAAAATGTAGGGTTTTTATATTCAAGTTAAATTTAAATTGAATTGGAGTTACGGAAAATAAATTTGCTGTGTTTATGATTTGTGAATGAAGACCAATTCTTTAATGATAAAGAGGAGGCATTCAGATCAAATTTAATGAAGATCCGGATGTTCCTACAAAAGAATTTTATCAGTTTGTATTCATAGATATATATATCATCAAAATAATACGGGAATTTAGAGAAAAATATGCGTAACTTGGCTTGAAATGTTGTAAATTTTATCGAAATAGAAAATTCAGACCTTTTTAACAAATGAAGTGATATTGGTGAGAATCTTAAGCTAACAAATGAAGTGATATTGGTGAAAGTCTTATTCGAAACGCTGATTTCAACTTTTATTAATTTAGAATTTTAAATTTTACGATTTCATGCTTTTTGTCTTTCTAAAGCTATGTCTTTCTCGATTTCCTTAAGCCAGCACAGTTTTATGAGTGAAACCTAATGAAGAAAAGACCAGGAAAGAAAATTCTGCACTATCAACACTTTGAAAATACTTCTCCTAAAAATACAAGACTATAGTTTTATCGTCATTGTATTGCAAGATGAGATATCTAACACAGTTATTCAGTTATTCGGAGTAGTTTACGTTCAAAGTATAGCGTGCACCAAAAAGTAACATTTGCTTTTATCGTAACATGTTATGTAGACTTAAAAAAAGAAACATTATCAGTACATTTTTAAAACAAGCCAAGCTTTGAAAACAAACAAAATAATCTAAATTAGTTGCCAGGCAATGATAAACAATACGCCATGCTATTTGTACGATAAACTGGTTCGGGAGCTGATTGTTGTGAGTTTGGGTATAGCTTTTCTTGGAAGCGATTAAGAATTCAGAAGAAAGACATTTTGTATGCACTCTCTATCTACAATTACTTCTTAAAGACAATAACATAACGAGTTAGTGACTGAATTAATATGCAATGGCTTATATATTCTAGTTCCAATGAAAGTTGGTGATTATCCCAGATGGCAGTAGTTTAAAAAATAATAGAAAAACGATATCAGTAACGTATCTAACGTATGGCAAATGACCACAAGATCTCGTAATATTAACTGCAAACTTATCTTGACAATACGTATGATATCAACTGACGTAAATGAAATTATAGATAGAATAAATTGAAATTTATATAATCCATTAAGCACGATGGTAAAAAAATATTACTTGGAATTAAATGAAAGGTAATTCAAACCTAAATAAAGTCGTTCCTCAAAGATGGATAAATTTTAACATTTCTCTATCCCAAAAAGAATAGGTTTCCACCGCCATGTAAGACTTTAAAACGAGTTTAGATGCATTTAATAGAGACCTAAGTCTACGTACGATGTTTAGAATGTACGTGGAATCGGATTAGACGAAGACGTGGATTCTAAAAAAGTGCTTCGAAAGGAATCCTTCGCCAATCGACGTATGACAAAAGGGAGCATTTGGAAAGGTCGTAAATCGCATTCAAATTATTTGTTCGAGGCCTATTTGTGTGCAGAGTAGGCGTCTCAAATGGAGGCGGTCATCGTGTGACTCCACCTTATGACTCCGCCCCTTTGATTCCGCCCCCGTGGCTCAAGAACCCTCCAGACACTGTTGCCCTCTGCCGACCGATGCACAAACTCCTGCACGCCGCGTTTTTTCGATTCACTTCGTCCGGTACGGGAATCAGAAAACTCGGAAAGGAGAGATGTAATATGTTTTACGATTGTCAATTGTTATTCTGGAATTTGTTAATTTTTCCTGGGTTTGTCGTTGCGCTATATAATTTCAATTAATTCAATTCGGGAATATCAAAATTGTTCGTGTACTAATGACAACACGTGTTTTCAAAGTGTATAACTTTATTCAACTATATCTGGTACTTATATTAAAGATTTATGGTGGAACTTGTAAATATTTCAAGGATATTCTTACGTGAATAATTTTCCCTACAATGCACTAAATTTCAAGCATATTCGTTGGAAAGTGCATCGAGAAGTGTGCCTCATGGATGCTATTTCAATCATTGACTTCTCACTATCCATTTTTACGTAAATATAATTTATTTCTCATATAAACGTTTGTATTAATATTCAGAAAAATGCAGCTATAATTTTCAGATATTCATAAGCTATTATACGATTAATTACAAAGTTCTACTCAGATTAAGCGTTTCAAGAAACACAAAAATTATTAAAACCCTTCCTATCATTTGTATTTTCCTGGAAAACTCAGAAAATGGAGCAGATATTCAGACTTTTAACGTTTATTTATAATTTGCGAAATGGCCATAAAAAATACTTTACACACTACAGTCGGTCATCATGTAATCTTATAACCCATATAAATCCCAATTGACGAAACAAAATTTGCAAAATAATTAACTTAAAGAATACATTTATGCATGATAATATCATAGCATTATTTTATACCTTTTTTTATGAAATCCAAGCTGAATTTTAGCAAGAAATTAAGGCCTCTACATGGAACCTATTCCATTCCTTTAGCATTCTGTATAACAATGAATTCGTACCTACATCTGTTTTTTGCATTCTCATTTTTATAATTACCATCCCTACGAGTAATATTTAGTTTCTTCAATCTATTATTAAGCATTTTCCATGATTATGAATATAACACCAATTAAAAGGAGTGTTTCTTCCATAAATTAGAATGATTGGTAGCAGATACATTCAAAGTAAAATCATCATTTTATTTCACTGGATCATTTTAATTCTTTTTATATATAAATTAATGAAATTACCCTTGATTAACGAAGCATTTAACTTCATTTTCAAGTGCTTTTAACTGTAATTCTCGAGTTACATTGTTGAATGACTTTATGATGTACACGTAAACTTAATTTATCCATCCTTGTTTGAGTTACTTATCGTTATTATATTTTACATGGGAACTATCATAGAATACATCTAATCTTGTGATCTAATTAGAATGAAAGTTATTATTATAAAATATGATTTTCAAAACGATTTCAGAATCGACCCTCTAGTAATGGGTTATTTCCAAGAATTCGCATGACATTCAATTTCCGCAGCAAATATTTTTGGAAATGGAGAAATTCTCTAAAAGAAAGAATTATGTCGATCAAACTATATGATTCGGAAAAGAATGAAAAATACTTCGTAGTCTTCCATTTAGACCCAATCTATCGACTTAAGCGAGGTTTCAACTTTAAACTACTACTTTTGTAAGTTTCCTTACAAAACTAGTAGCTTATTTATGCTTGCGTTGAAAAGTACAGTTTTTCTCATTCTGCAAAGCAATTTTAGATTCGAGAAATAGCTCACCTCAAATTCACCCCAGAGAAATCTTTGAATATCTGTTAATTAAATAGCCCTTTTCCAATAGAAACAGAAAAAAGACAATTGTGTAATGGTATATTATAGTTCATAATAGAGTGTATATTATACTACACAGAGAAGAAAACAAATTCTTAAGAGTAAAACATCTGACAATTTTTGTCATAAATCTCATTTTTTATATTCATTTATATGAGAAAACAAAACAAATATCTTCCGCGCTGATTTCATTGTTTTTTGTTCTATTCAAGAAGTAGAATAAAATTTATGATGGTTTTCTTCTGGAATAACGTACGAGATGTGTTCAAATATATACTCAACTGTCAAATTTGGTCAGCTTCATAACTTTTCTATACACAATAAACTAAATGGGTCATATTGGCAGTCAAAACATGAGTGAAGGGAAATGAATTCGAATATAAGATCCGGACATCCCAATGGTAACTTAAAGAAGTACAGATACCTAGTATAATAATGTAATAAGTACATCTTTTGATCGTATCTAAATGTTTATCACATACTTTTCCTTACCTTTTAATACCATAATTGTGTTTAGAGGTTTCCATAACCTTTCAAAAAGTGGGGGACCTGGGTTCGAGTCCCAGTACCTCTCTAATCATTCACTTCTGTTAAAACTAATTTTCTAAGCTTTCAAAATGAACATAAGGAACACAAGCACTAATTCAGAGCAAAATAATCCTAATTATAGGCTGAATCCAGCAATTCCACGTAATTTTCTACTACACCTCGCAATCATTTTGTTCCAATCGATGATGAATGTTTCATACCCATATCGCGGCATATCCATCCTATAAATTTGCATAAAAAACGCCTCTGCCCACCGTCCGTCGTAGAGCGTGTTTAAAAGGATGTCCTTCTCTAAAATTAATCAGTTTGGGAGCATCAGGAGAATGAAGCCGTTTTCCATCAGTCGTAATGCAGCAGTGGCACTCGCTTAATCTTCTGCCTCATCCAGGAAATTGACCGCAGCATGGGTAGACAGCTTGCCTGCTGGAGTTCACCTGCCATCTTGGTCTAATGGCGCCGCGATCGCAGGTGTTATATGGCTCTGAAAAATGGGGCGATCATTCTGTTAGTCGCGGGGGTGCTTCGGCAAGGGGTCCAAGAAAGATTCGGTGAACATTGCGAAGTTCCGTGAGGTCGTTTGGTATCTGTAAAAAAAGGGAAAAAGTGGCTATATACTAACATCGTTCGTAAAAATTTCCGGGGGTCAAGGAGGTTATCCTCCGCTTAATGTTCGAATCAACACACAGTTTAAGAGTTGATGTTGGTTGCTCAGTGTGTAAAAGGTAGTATACATGGTATAGAAGGCTATAAATAGCTTATCGTTATAAGCATATATGGTATAAAAAGCCATAAATAGTTTAATCATTAAGCATTATCATTTGATATGTTTTCTATTAGCGTTCAAAACTTTTAACGTTCATGCTTTTCTGATATTCTATTGTATTTCTTCGCGTTTATATTGAAGCACTCTTCGCAAGCACAGAGGCATAATTATTATGGATTCTGTAACCTAATTTTCCCAATGAATATGATAGAAATGCCTTGATAAAGCCCAAGGTATATGCAGTAAATGAAAAGGGCAATATGTAATACAGTAGAAGCAGTTCTAAGTTCTTTTAGCCATTACAAAATACGGCTTAACGGAGCTTGCTTCACGTAGAATCTATTTTGGAATATCTAATAATTAATGATTAACCTTAAATTAACGATTTAGTTGCTTAAAACAATGTGAATAACAATTTAAAAAGTATTTCTAAACTTATTGAAAGATTTGATCTATTATGTTCGATTTCTACTAAAATAATTTGAAATTAAACTTCGTAAGTCGTTCGAGAAATTTAATTACATATTTAAGTTGTGGATCGGTCCTTACGTATAGAAATGAGAGTAGAGAAAATGTAAGAAAAGTATTTAGAAATTTTGTATGTACTTCTAGCTTATTAATCGGGATGTACGAGAATTTTCTTATTAACTCATTCCGCAAAGGATTATAAAAATTGTAAGAGAGGTGGTGTATTATCCATAGCTCATATATTGCGAACATTTTATCACCCCCAAATATCGCCTCAACGAAAGAACAAAATTACTTCGTAAGTTACAAAGAAAAGATACGTAAACCCTGTTCCAATAAAACTACCGAGTGTTCATTGTCCGATAAGGCTTGCAAGAAAAATGCAATGTAATATACGGTTCATAAGAGGAAACGACGTCTCACGAAACATACAGCTGCTTTCTTCAGAAGCAAAGGCCTTAACAAGCTAAAAGTAAGCAACGCTTACCAACTTCCCATCAATATCTACTACTCCTCTTTATCGAACTAACACTGTTTTAGGTTCTGCATTTCTCCTCACCCTCCTTACCACCGTTATAACTCATTTTAATTCGACACTTTGACTCCCAAAGCAATTATTTTTACCTCTACCCTCATCCTGCAGTTTTAATTACAACAGCGTCTTTCAATCAAACCCGTTCGTCTAATCCTCTTTCCACACCCCCCCTTCAGCCATATTATATAGACGACCCGCTGTGAATTAGCCTGCCTGTGACGTCACTTCCTCTTCCTAGAGAGGAAACTGCGAGGTGCGTGGGGTGGGGGAGTTGAACTTCGCTATCTGCATCCTTTCTCAGCCGATGCAAGTGGGAAATCGTGGCGTGAAAATTAATATGAAAAAAGAAAGGAAAGGAAGGTGAAATTGTGGATAGATTCGACAGTATGCATGATATATATGAATGAATATATACCAAAGTATGTTCCATTTTATGCCAAAGTACGTGATTCAAAATCTCGATTAGATTATTATATTACGTAAAGATTGAATTTGAGTAATAAGTAACCGATGATTGTTGGAGAGAATAGAGTAAAATTAATTAAAATGAGTATTATTGTTGATAGAATGGCCAACAATTATCTTATTCTCTTTCAAGTATCGAGCAATATGATTTGAATTAAAATTCAATCAATTGTTGCCAATAAGAAATTAATTAATAGCTGATGAGGTTATTTTTTGGTTCTATTGGTATACTTCAGCTTTAATGAATTTTATTTGTAAGACTAATCCTTCTAAGACATCCTTCTGAAAGCATAAGGGCCTGGGTTTGAGTCCCAGTCATTTTTGTATTTTTGACTTTCGTTGTACTTGCATTTCATTCCCACGAGCTCGACAAGCTAATTTATTCAATTCTTAATCCTATGATTATCACCATAGTGATGCAAATGTTACATAGATACATATAAATATTAAAATACCTGTACGTAATCATTATACTTATATTATTTGAAAATAGGGGGACCTGGGTTCGAGTTCCATGCATGTCTATATATTTTTCTTTCTTTTTAGTTGTATTCAATTATGATACGAAGAACTCATCGTGATAAGTCAATTCACATTTCTTAATTCTATAATCATCACTATAGTGATAAATATGTAACTTAGTTACGTGTAAATATTAAAAACCTATACGTCATCATTTCTAACTACCCAATCGAGTTCAGTAATGGCCCCGGAGGATAAATATAACGAATCAATTAAACGCCTTTATTCAGGATCGTTTTTTTTTCTTACAGAATCGATCCCTAGTTTTCATTGGAAGAATCCGAACAGATATTGGAGCCATTTGAATGAAACGCTTTGTCATCGCCATGCCGATGAAGTGAATTGAAATTCGGAAAATTATTTCCGGTCAGCACGTGGCTTCGCGATGAACGAGTGACTTACGATTCAATTACGAGATGTTTTGATTAAGATCGAAAGACGCGTCTTTGCAGCATCTCTCTTTTCCGAAAGAGGAGCTTGAATAAATGGTGTCATGTATGTTATTTGTGGTCCAATTTAACTGTTATTGGCTCTCATTGGATTTCATCGAAAAAATATCGCGCTCGTATTGGGTCATTTCCACACCAATTGAGTGATTTCCCGAATAAAAACCTACTTGAATCGAGAGCTCTGATTTTATTGCTCTGTTTTATAGCTTCCCAAGATTTCGCTTTGTTTCCTGGAAACGATTATACGCGGATAAATCTCCGATTAGGGATGTGTTTCTGTATTCGTGCGTATGAATCGAATTGCTTACTGACGAGTACAGGATATATTTATATAGTTTAGAGATGAATTTTTGCGAGAAAGTATTATTTCTTTATCAAATAAATTGTGACAGTTTTTTTTGTTGTTTTTTAAGGAAAGGATATATTATGTGTCCCCAATTCTAATGCTTATATATATACCCAATTTTAAAATTACTATTTGTAAGGTGTGAGAAAATTACCAGCAAAAGGAGGTAATCAAATGATCCTATATTAGACATTGTTGTAGAAATTGCAATGTCATTCATGCGGAATTTTTTTAGCAGAGAAGTGCAAGTGGCGAAAAATAGAGACTGAATAATTATAAATGTAAGAGCAGTTACTTAAGTGTAATCCCAAGAAAGGCAGTAGAATAAGCAAAGTTTTTGTAGATAGTAAATAGTCTTTCCACCTTAGCATATTTCTTATTTTCGTTGCCAGGTATATATTTGAAAATTATGAGAATAATTCTGCTAAATCTATTTTCGTAGCCTAGGAATGAAATGTATGTCTCTAGCTATCCAATCTATAAATGGAGAAATAGTACAATTTACGGGAATTCAATTAAGTTTTGGGCTCAAGAAGTTGAGATTAAATATTTTACGGTGTTTTGTTGAGTGCAAATGTTAAACATATAGTACAACAATTTGTGAAATGTTTATAGTTCCGTTGAATTTATATAATGTAATATAATTGGTGGTGGAAGAAGATAAATTACTTTTTAATTCTCATAAAAATAATTGCTATATTTCAATGAAAACAGTTTGACTGGCTAACATACCTATTTTTTACTTCTTTCATCTAGTGATTTTATTATATATATTTAACATGCTAAAGAAATACCATAAGAAAATTAGTCATCGTCCTTAGTTTAGAAAAGGTAACAAAACTATGTGCCTCAAACATAGAAAGTATAGGGCATTGGATAAAAAGTAGATTGACCAAGGAAAAAAATCCAAGGAGACTCTATAAGAGATAGACTTTACACAATAAAAATACAAAAGCGATTTTAGTGAAGCCGACAAAAGATTAATTATATCGATAGACACTAGAAAAGGGAAAAATGTTGCTCACTCGAACAACAATAGTATGAAATAAATCTAGTTCAAATACGTGGATAAGGTAAACATTTATCTACCTGAAAGTAAAAGAAGCCAATTTTCAATTAGATAATGTTTCTATATTTCAAAATAGTGCGCCTTGCCTTCAACAATCTCCTGTTTACATAGACAATAGAAAGCTTGACCAACAAATAGTCAATTATCGATATTGTTGCGCTGTTTGTTATTTACGTAAAAGAACTTTTTTATATTCTCACACGCATACGGCAGCTCGCATTGTTGTACCGTAGCTGTATCGAGGTAATTTATTTACAGCGTACGTCTGAGAAAGAATATTTATTCACAATTACATCAAGTGGTAAATTATAGCGCATTCAATCGGTTTCTCAGACGCGAAATGCAGACTTTTTCGAGGGAAACGTTCGCAAGTGGTTGAGAGGCAAGGTCAAGAGTTGTGCTCCCACATCCTCGCGTCTCATTATCCTTATAAGTAACAATGGGATGGGCCCTCGACTTCAGCGCCGCGGGAGGTCTGAGCGGAGATAATCGAAAGCTCGGAATTTCTGTGGAAGGGTTTGATCTGGAAAAGTGATGACCTTGCAGCAAGTGAAGGACTTTTTAAGGAAATAAAAAGTACGTCCGGATGAAACCTTTTATTCGCTTCGCTTGAAGCACCCTCTTTTGAAGACGGTTCGGAACACCGTGCGCGAAGAAGCACAAATCAAGATGTCTCCACGTAATGTATGCACGTATTTGCATTTGTTTCCATTATATTCTTGGGGAAACGGATAATGCTGTTGCTACGTGCGTATATCTATGTGAAAGTAGAAAAATTAGTAAGAGTAAAAATGTTAGTAGATTTTCACCTTGTAATAAGCTCTTATGTTCGTGAAAAAAATCTTCCAATAATCGAATGTTTTAAATCTTTAATACGGTGTGTTATTTATAAAAATATGTCTTCATTTTTAGTTTACGTATTTACAAATGAAAAACCAAAATCTCTAATACTTCAGATACACTTTAATTATCTTTAAACTTCTTACAGAATGGGTACACCTATTTACTTAGACATAATTGTAAAATATTCTATGATAGATAAATAGTAGATTATACTATTATATATATATATATATATATATATATATATATATATATATATATAGAAGCATTTTATCTATATTATCTGTTTATAATGCATAGTAATTTCAACATGTATAGTGTTAAAGATATATGTACACACCAAAGCTTTGAATAAATAACATCTTTTTCCCAGTAAGTATCAAAACTAATAGAATAGATCAGGAAAATATAAATTCTTTACAAACAAACAAATTAACACAGAGTTAAGTAAGAGTTAGTTGAAAAAAGCTTTTGAAAGAATCGATTAATTTTATGCTCAAAAGCAATCAATTAATTGCTCAGGTTGGTTCCAAAGCGTGCATTGTAACATACATCATAATCATAGTAAATCAATATATAGAAATTAAACTTCGACAGATTTCGGAATGATACGACTTAAAAATGCGTCCCATAATTTTTTCCATCTCCCTTTAGAATAATCCATTTATAAAAAAACATCACTTACGTATTCTCAAAAGTATTATTAAAAAGGACTATGGGGGCAATAAATTTATTTTTCATTATAATTTTCGTGTGTAGCAAAGTGTGTAACGATATGATAAAAACCAAGCAGCCTGCGAAGTTTTAAAAACGGATTAAAGAGAGTCGAATCGTAAATAACTAAACAAAGTAAGCTATCGGCCACGTGAGGATTTTTAAAAATCGTAACCTCTCCCCTGTCGATAATCCATATGTGACGTAATTAATTCACGTCACCCCTTTGAACCAATAAAAATGGGGAGTGATTTTGTATTGGATTGCTCCGAAGCCATCTTCATCGGGCAAGAGATTCTGTAATCGATATTCGAACGGAAACAATTATTGTACGAGTGTTTTAATAGCGGAACAATCAAACGGGAAAGAAAAGTGACCGGGACTCGAACCAATGTCTCTAACTTCATACTATTTCCCTCACAAAAAATTATAATATTAATACCTCCACCACCAAAGAAAAACATAATTTTGATAATGCAATTAAATATTAATTAATTAAACTGATAGTTTTAGGTTATAATGTGTCGATAGATGAAAATTTTTAGGTATATTTACATAAATAATGTAATTTTATCTGCCTAATTATTAACAAATGGAAAGGATTCTGTATATAACATTGTTCATAACATAATAAGCTTGGTCAAAACTTATGAATAAAATGTAAGTATGTATATCGGTGGACAAAGAAGATGTTATAGGACAATAATCCACTCGTGTTCATTGTCGTTCCCCTGTTTCTACGACAAGTATAATAAAGATAATAATTGTGTAGTGTAAATAATTCGTTCCAAATAAACAAATATTTCAGTACCTGTCAGCAGATATCTATGGAAAATAAAGTTTTACAATAAGCCATAAAATCGGTTAACAAATTAATAATTTAAGAAGAGAAGTAAATCTCAATTTTTAGCAATTTAATAAAAATCTTATAGAAAAACTAAGCAAATTATATGGTTAGAAGTTAGTTCACCATTTTGATGTTTACTGATTTATTTCATCATGCTTCCTATAATGGAATTTTAAAGTTTAGACTACTCCGACATAATCTATTTGATTGATGATTTAATCTAGTAATTTACTATTTGAATCATTCAATACAAGGCAACTCTATTTTCCGCTTGACCATGGAGGAAAATCGCTCAATAACCGCTAAACCTCTTTTATCGATTGCAAACGTAAGAAGGCGACGATCATCCACTTTAACGACGGCGACTTCCCCAAGGATCTTTATGGCGTGATTTATAACTTCTGTTAATGAGTGTCCAGTGACAGAAGAGAGTGCCTATATTTCGACGAAACTCCTTTATCCCTCAGATTGCTTTTTGCTCCTTTATTGGTCTACCAAAGAAAGATTCGCTCAAGTTTAATCAACCGATGTCAACGGGGTGCCATAGCGACACGCAATTATTAAAGCGATCTTCCGTAGTATCGATGCAAACAGTGAGTAATGGGAAACAATCAATTGTATAAATAAAAAATCAACTATAACCTTTAAGGCTTAAACTAAGATATTTTCATGTTTCTTAGAATACATTTATTTTTCTTTTTTTTTGTTATATTTATCTATAATAAAAAGTGGGGACAATAACCTTTACCACAATTTTTAAGTTACTTATTGTTCCCCCGTTTTATTATGGAGAACTACCACGAAGTCAAAGCCAAGTTAGTAGAGAGTATTTATTTATAGCTTATTTATTAAGGGACACCGATGAGTATACCTTTTGTTTCCTTTCATTTAAAATGATATTTGTTAGCTCCCTCTTTTTTGGAAATATCAGAAATATAGATCAGTATAGTACTATTAAGCTGGAAATTGAGTAACGAAATATTCCATCCAATCATTGATGTAATTACGAAATAAATTCTACGTTCGCTTGAAAAATACTTTACTGTTGATGCAATAGTTAAACTCTGACCTGTATGGATTAAGACAAGTCTTAGATTGTTACTATGGAAACAATTATGAGTTAAGGTTATGAGAAAGATAATCTATTGTAAATTATTTGAGTATTTAGTCTCTTTTCAAAAAAATCTACAACACGTGAAATATTTACAGTTGCTATTGTTTAGATAAATTCATCAGTACGATATGTCTCTTAAAAACGAAAATAATCCACTGAAAGTTGTTAGATAAAAAGATTCCTTTTTCTATATATTTATACTCTTATTTAGCTATAAAATATTAGTATTAATATTTGATGATATATATAATTAAAAATGTTCTCGTTTGTTTAATTACGAAGACTTTTTCGCATGCACCTTAGGAGCTTACAATTTAAGGAAGAACATCATATTACTCCACACCTCACCTTGCAAAACAACCCCTCATCCACCATTCCTCAACTATTAAAATTGAAACACGCTTTCCAATACCCAAAAAGAACCATTTTTAATTCGCATTAATCAAATAATCTACGGATCTAACACAAGAGGGCCGAAAAGAACACAAGTTATTCGCCTATTAAAACCCGATATGATGAGTTAGTTGTTCGAAACAAACCCTCCGTAAAACTCTGAACGCATATAATGGCGTAATATCTCTCATTGAAAACGAAATAACGAAGCTGCAATACGTAGATAGGAGGAGAATCCGTCCGTATTAAAAAAGAAAGGTTCGTTATCAGCGCCCCTTTGTTAACGCCCGGTAATAATAGATGAGAATGAATTCGGATTGATACTTGAGGGCGGAGAAGTGAGTGCAGCAACAGGGGTCGACTGATAATTACGGAATTCGCCAAATTCAAAGCAGACTGCATCGGTAGGTGATAACTCCGCCCATCCAAAACTCATCAATTTTCCAAAGCCGCCCACCCAATTTTAAAGGGGAAGCGGGTAAAAAAAATGTACGCGATGTCCCTTTCATTTGTTATTTTTCCTTTCATAATCTCGCTTCTGGACGCTTATCAGTCCTCCATCGGGAATTCATGAATATGTAATTTGAATCGCTATGGTTTTTTAATTCTCCTTAATTGGTATCGCGGACGGCTATCGCCCGAGCCCGAAAAACGGTCGAGTAGTTATTTTCCTGATTGCCGATCATTAATGGGTGTCAGGGAAACGAATCTGTGGATCGGGTTCTTATTTATCGGCGGGAATTTTTCACGTGACGTCATCGGTATCTGTTTTGCATGGCGGAATTCTTTCGTCGGAATTAAACGATCGGAGACGAATGGTTATGGATTCCGGAAAAAAATGTCGGTGGTGAATTACGGCTTTTTTATTTGGAAGGGTAAAGTAAATAGGGCTCTCGGATGAGGGTTTCCGAAGGGTCAGGATGTCTCAATTTCTATCAGTACGAGGTTTAAACGGAAATTGAAAATTGAGATTAAAAATCGGTGTGTTACTGGGACTCGAACCCAGGTCTTTCCTAGAAGATATTCTATGCTAATATGGTAATTGGTGACATCATCTGCTAACAAAATATTAACTTGATAGAGTGACATGGAAACGTCATGGTAGTGTAGAGGTAGCATATATGATTGGATAGTGGGGGAACTGGGTTCGAGTCCCAGTCATTGCGGGATTTTCCTCTTCTATTCAACCTGATATTTTCTGTCGCTATGCTTTGACTCGTTTAAAGCTACCTACCGACCTACCTTTATCAAAATAACTACAATGTTATAATACCTATAAGAATTCTAATGAGATTATCAGTCACTAATTCTTACGAGTAATGACGATTTTATTTTAAGTAATTCTCTCAGATATCCGTCTATACTTGATTAAAATTGTGCGTAATATATTTAGTATCCTTTTTAAAAGAATGAGGATCACTTATGAAATTCTTCACTTAGCACTTTTTCTTTCAAGTGTACCATTCCACTTAAATTATAGAATTAAGAAGGTTAAATAACTTAGGACGATGATTTTGTGCAACTATAACACACGGTTGTACTATAAAAACGCAATTCAATGACAAATTGAGAAATGACTGGGACTCGAACCCAGGTCCCTGTCCCTATATTTCACTCCGGCTCACTTAGATTATTTCACTCTGATGAATTAATTATCCCGTTCTATCTTCGGCTTACAGATGCCCTAATTATTTAAATCAACTCCATATGCAACTAATTATTTATTTATTAGAATATTAAAATATTTACTTCATTGTTTACTTATCGCAAAAAAATCCATATTTATACTCGTAATAATTTTCGAAACTTTACGTTGCCAAGGTAAACAATTGAACCCTCATCTCAACCAAGACGACTCAAACCCAAAAAAATAAACATATTATACATGAATCTAACCATCAGAAAACCATATCCTTGGCAACCGAGAGAAAAAAAAAGACAAAAACAAAAAAGAAAACAAAAAAAACAAAAGAAAATAGAAAAACGTAAATTGCGTGTGTCGAAGGGAGGGGGGGTAGAGAAAAAAAAAGAGAAACAGCTCGGGTCGGAGGACAGGGCATCTGAACACGGATCCGTACATTTTATGCCCTCAAAAGGGTGAATCGAATAATGGACGTATGACGCATTTGGACGAAGGAAAAAACGAAAGTGAGTCGGTGGGACATTAATAATGAAGTGATTAATCACGTGCGTCAGTGACGCGCTAATGGTGGTTTCACATCGGTCCATTCGTTAGGGCGAAAGAATCAAAGGGGAATCAAAAAGGGCAATCCGCAGCGGAAACACATTTCGAACGCTAGGAATGAATCTGATGGCGCTTTTGAATACATCTGCTGTTGGATCTCCCTCCCGCGTACACGTCGCTATGGTTACCGTGTCCGCGGGATTTTTTACCCCAAAAAGATTTGTACGTATTCGCGATCAAAATATAATTTCCATGGATACGCTTACATCGTATTTCTAATCTTCAATAAATGTACGTATATTATTAACTATTAGTGGCGGTATATATGGTAGAACTTCCAGGGATAGTATGCCCTGAAACACGTAAATAGGAAGTTACTAGGGAAACTATATACACGAGTAAATAGAAATAAAATCATACTTACTACATACTAGCCAAATACCTGATAATACCTGATTAATTATTAGTGGCGATATACATGGTAGAGCTAACATATACTTCTAGGGGTAATATACCCTGAAACACGTAAATAGGCAGTTACCAGGGAAACTATATATAAGAGTAAATAAGAGTGAAATCATAGTTTGTGAACGCAGATATTTCGCTATTTTAATCCTTCGAAGCAATTTTACTAATCATTGTAAATACACGAATCTGTTGGGCTATATACGTAAACATTCTTATCCCGATATTGTTTATTTCTCCACCAGTGAAATATGAGTATGAAAATGAGAGTGTGTACGTATATTTATTACATTACGAAAGTAAATGGTTCGAAGTCACAATTTTATTAAAATGGAGATAACGTATCATGAAATTTGCTCTTATTTCTTGGGGTTTTCTTGGTCCAATGGAATGGTTTGTTCTTTTTCCACGAGGTAAAATACACATTATGTGTTATATGAAAATGAAATGGTCCGAAGTCGAGAATTTCAACTATAGAGATCAATAAAAGAAATACTGAATGCGTTAAAGCCTTTGCTATAAAAGTGTATCGGAATTCTAATATAGGAACATTGGAAACTATGGAAACATTTAGGATAGGATTTGTAAATACCGGTTGATGAAAATCAATGGGAATACTAGCATTAAATAAACGTTAATGAATTAGCAAATAATGAGAAAGTAAGTTACGTTTTGGAAGTAGAAGTGCTTGTTGATTTTAATATAATGAAGTGAGTGTTAATAATATAAGTATAGGAAGCGAATGAAAATGCTTTTATAAGAAGAAAAGTAATAAAAACATCTGAGAACAAAATTTCTGAAAAAGGTGAATTCTGCGTGGCACATAGAAAACATAAGCCTAAGAAAATTACTGCAAATTTATCAAACGTTGAATATAGCTACTGGTAAAAAAAGGGTTACGTAAAGATGTTTAAACAAACGAATTTGCGACGCATACAGTTGAGAAACCAATATACGTTATTACGTATATTGGTTTAAGTATGCATCTTTATGTATGCATGTCGGGACCATAGAAAATTACACATTTTTAAAATGAAATTAGAAGTTAGAAAAGATCCAGTAGTCAAACTGAGCTATTCCATAGTTGAATGTATTTATTCAGCAATTTAATCCTGAAAGTAGAATTAAAATGCTCTAATTTGAACCTACATTTCATCGTTCAAAATATCGATTCGCTTTCTCGTGAGACGTATTTATCTTTAATAATAATGAATTAATGTACGTGAAAAATTTCTGATTGAACCGGGCCTCGAACCCTTATCTCCCAATTTTAGGTCAGCCTCACGCGGTCATCGATTTGGAAAACCGGAAGATCGGGGTTCGAGTCCCTGTCCTCTTAGATATTTTCGAAAAAAAATTGAATTTTTGAGAAAGTAAACAATGAATTTCAACAATAGGTAAGCCTTTATCCTATTACCTTAATAATAACATTAAGTAGCATTGTTGTTCATTATTACTATCGTATTATTAGGTTTTAAAAACGTGATGGACATACTTACGATCTTTCTCATACCTTGCAGTCCGACTAAACCAACACCTTCCTCAAATATTAACCCGCACTAACGTGAGAAAAGGCTCTTTAATTACGGATGAGTAGAAACAGAGTAAACAAGCACGGCTATCGAGTCTCAAAATCAGCCCTTAATCATTTGGCTATCTCTGCCCTCCAAAGTACGATTTCCTCTCCTCACTTTTTTTGCTCCGCATTCATTAACACTCGCTCCGGAAAAATTACTCAAAAAACGCAACGATAATCGACGGGCCGTCACTTAGGGCAACGGAAACAATGGAGCGTCGATAAATAATGGCGTCCGAAGAAGATGGCGGAAGGCGTTGTAATTCAAAACCGGCGTTTTTTGCCCAGTTCGCGGAAAAACCAATAAAAGGAAGACTTCTGGAGGAGCAGTGGTTGGCCTATGGTAATAAGGAAGGACCAACCACAGCTGTGGTCATGCAAAGAGTCCTCTTAATTGCTTCAGCTGCTTCCAACAAGCTCCTCCTCCCCATTGTTGCTTATCCAGGTCTCCATCTCTCTTCCTCCCCCGAACGGAATAAACCGATCGGGAAAACACGATTGGGGTGGAAGGGGTTGCTATGGTGGGTGAGACAGTTTACCTTAAAAAGAGATTTCTAAGGGTGTCTGGGCGTTGAACGGAGACTCGGCCTCTTCATGCTAATTCGTCGGGGTTCTTAGGATGTGTTCTTTCGTCTACTGCAACGCACTACGACGTGGGAGACGAAAAAATCGTAATATAAGCTACTTCTAGACGTACGTAATATCATCACCTTCAATCAAGGGTGGACATAGGAAGGTTTGGGATCAAACAATTGATCATTATATCAATTTTTATATTGCGGAATGATTATCATGCTAAACTACTAATGCAGAGGTTCTGGGTTCAAATCCCGGATGAGGAGGAAATTTTCCGGTCAGGGTTTGAATGTTTGTGAACGTCTGTTGTTCAGTTTTGAACCAGACTGTAATTGTCCAGAAAGTGGACATTTATGCGGTCTTTGATAATGAATGAATAAATAAATAAATATTTTTTTTGGAAACGTTTCAGAAAAATTGGGCAAAAAATAAAAATCAGAGATTTGCGTTATTTTTGACTAATTTTGAGATAAATCTACCTTTAATTTGTGTATTTAATTTGCATTTGACCTAGAATTATCCGCTAAGGTGTTTCTTTCTTCAAAATGAGATAATGCAGAGGAAGTGGAGCAGATGATGTTCGTAAACATATAATCGCTGCTTCTTTTACCACGATGGAAGATTAATTCGGATGCTTGAAGAATTAATGACAGTAAAATGGTTTTTTTTGGGATGAGATTGAGTTTAGTAAGAATCCATCAACGTCTAATCTTATTAAATATTGAGGGAGATGATAGATTTTAATTGAATATCTTATGGGATATGAGGATGAAATAAACAAGCACTTTAAGCCTTTTTTGGATACTTTTATAGTAAGGAAATCTGGGAAATATCTAAAGATAAATGCTGAAGATGAAGATTTTGGATTCGGTTTTAGAGCTCATATTTTACCGCATAATAAAAGTAATGTAAACGTGTATTAAACGATCGGATATCACTCTGAAACTGTGTTTTGATGCAGCAGTTGTCTAGAAGAACATGCAACTAGTCGCTTTATTGGACTGTTATACACATATAATAACTGTGTTCCTTATCTGAATTTATTAAATAGCCTTCAGAATGGAAAAATATGGAAACCATTGAGATACATAGACTTAAATTGTATAACTCATAAAAGGATAATTCCTGTAATTATGGATGTACCAGAATATATGTAATGGAATTTTTCTTGGATTACCTACTTGATAAATTTTTTTCATCGGCTTCGTGAGAAAAATTTGATAATGATTAAAATAGGACAATACGTACTTTAAAGAACTCAATCTTATCTGCACCAATAAAATCGTCTCAGGAATGAATATAGGAAGCAAAATTAACTTTTATTTACAAAAACAACTTAGAAAGTGATTTTCGAATTCTAATTATTAATCATCCATTATATCCCCTTTAATTATTCTTTCTGAAGTAAGGTATGATCGAATTATTATAGCATCGTAGTAGATATCAGAAAATTGGTGTGAATCATTATTCGTCAACCGTAATTACTGAATAGTTTTAAGTATTTATATTATTTTAATATTTATTATATATTTAGTAATATTTAGTATTTTAGTTTTAGTATCATAATCATTCCAGCTCAACGTGAAAAAGTTCAACATCCACCATCGGGAATAATTACGTAAGAATTCCCTCTGATTCTAATCGTCCTTTTATCTCTAAATCCACAAACCAAATACAACGACCAGTTTAATTCCAAATCGTGTGCACTTTAAACACAATCTACAACGAGATATTTTTTTTCTAAATTCCCAAACCTTTTTTTAAAAAAACCCAAGATTTAAAAAAAAATAACGGCAGAACGCTCGTTGGAATCAGCGTTCGAATGAAATTAATTCAAAAGTAAAAATGGGCACGGGCGTTATCGCCAACTTCGTTACACTTTCTAACTACCGTCTGCCTCCGCTTTTCCATTATATTCCCCCCGAAACATGCGGACTGTGCTTCCCTTTGGGCGATCCATTAATCATCTACGCTACCAAAATTACGCGTGTTGGGCCGAGGGGCGCCTGTACCCTGTCAACCGCTCGGACGCCGGCGTCAGCGGCTAACACCGGACGCTCTCGACCCCTCCCCTGAATTTGCTATCACTCATTAGACTGCGGAAGATGTCCGAAAGAATCGTTTCTATTCGAGAGATGTTTTATTGCTAAAACGTTCCGTTGGAAAGAATTTGTCCAAAGCGAGAGGTGTAATTCATTTTACGGCCGCGCTACCAAAAGAGGGCCAGGTGTTGAGCGGTCTTGCGGGATGGATGAAATGGTCTGTGTTGGGTGGTAAGACCTACAAATTCTCTCATAATATTTGTTTTTTGGATATTTTAATTGATGATTATGTTTAAGGAGTAGTGTTTAGGTGGTTAATAAGTTCGTATGTTTTTTTATGAGACGTAATTTTTAAGTTGGTTGATTCAGGTCACATATTTTCAGTCGTATTTTGCCAAATTTTGCTTGAAATAATTCTAGATCGGGTGTTGTAAGAGTGTATTACTATATGAATTTATTTAAATTATATTAACAGCCTTCTATAATTATTCATTTTATTTATTTACATCCTTGTGTTTTATGTAAGCTGGAAACATAATGGCTCGGCCATCCGCAGAACCTTTTTCAGTGTTTCGTAAGAAATATCGTCCTTAAAAGTTTTACATCAGTATTGCGATCTTATTGAATATTTTACGGAAAATTTCCTTGCATGATTGATCGCAGATATCCTTCCATTGCTCTAATTTAGAATTTTAATAAGAATTGAATGTTTTTGATTTAAAAGATAGCAATTACTATTCATGACTGCTTCTTTTTCAATAACCTTTCAAACTATATAAGAGCGTATTTCTGGAATAAATCTTTTATATTTTAAGTATTGCACAGTCATAGTATCTTTATGCGTTGCAGCTTTAGATGATTTTGTTTCTTAATTCTATTTTAAAACTATTGATAGAGTATACTATCAATCATTAAAATTTTACTATCGTTATACTTTTATCTATCTATGATTACCTAATATGATATCTATTTACATTATATAAGGAATATATATACAACGTAAATAGAAATTATATATCTTCTCGTACATTCAACACACAACTGATTTATGCGGGTGTCTTTAATATCATAATAATTTAACCCCCAATAAACGAATCAAACTATTTTCAAATTTTACGCTGAAATTTTATACACGCATTCAGCGAACATATTCCATTGCGAATAACCAAATTTCTCTCGCGAAATCGTTTCTTTAAAAAAGCGATACTTTCGGAGGAAATTTTTATCGAAAGATTTATGGCGAATATTTTCGGATCCGAGGAATGGTTTGTTTAGAAGTAAATAATCATTTATTTTAAGGAGTTTGAACGTGTAGTTTATTTGTCCGCTCTCGAACGCATATTACTACATCATCATTGTTTGTTTTCGTGCCTCTAGACACGTTCGAGCACCAGAAGCAGTTTGTCTGCCTACGCACGCCCGTGACGTCAAATGTCTCGAATAAGATCCGTATTCATACTTTATTGCCAATTACTCCACAATATCGCCGTTAGGAATGCGTGGTATCCAAGGTAAATAAATCCAAGCAATTAATATATCGTCGTACGAAGAGATATGTTATCTGAAATAGATTTTTCGAGTTGATTATTATCTCGCATATGTTTGTCGGTGCTTGAATTAATTTCTGGTTGATTTTTTACGTAAGTTTAATTTATTATTATTAACGTACATTATGGTCGAGTAAAATATATTTATTTCTGTTGGTATACAAGTGATAATTCGTATTGGAACCTTTTAACAACCAATTAACACGAAACAAATATTCTTCCAATTATTTATCTCCACTTTCAATCATGTTGTTCATTTAATGTGATAATTTTATGATTTTAAATCATTTTTAGACAATATTTATCAATTTGATCTAATATAAATGTATGTCAATTGTTTATTTTATTGATTTTTAATCGTTTGTGTTGAGGGGTGAGGGTTTTGATGATTTTTTTAACTCAACGTCCCTTACATTGAAGTGAACGCAATTTAAGGTGGATTGTAGTAACGAATAAACGGAGAAATTAAAGACCTCTTTACTGAGTTTAATTCATAAAGAAGTAGGAGGGGGTAAATATTTAAATCTTTCATTTTATTGCAATTATAATGAACATAAAATTAATTGAAAGTCCATCCCTGGAACAGAAATCTAGTACCGATAGAATAGCATCTGATAAAATATAAAGGTTGATTTAGATCAAAATTTGTCTTTCGTAAAGAATGCTTATAATTATGGTAATTATAAATGGGTTTGAGTAATTTTTCTTTCAATAGACTTTGGTTTTTATATCATGTACAAAATCATGTATTAAAGAAATTTGAGTTGCTCGATTAAATAATTAATAAATTAAAAGATAAAAACCTGGAAAGCCATAATAACAGACCATACATATTCCTTGTCTTTCAATCAATTTTTCGGTAATAATATCACCTCAATCATCAATTCGGAGTTCCTGTTAGAATAAAGAGAAATTAATAAACAAGGTTATGTGTGCCTGATCAAAGATTTTTACATTCTCCTCCTAACATATTATATATCCTCCTCATTATATTATACCAACGTGAAAGTTACATTGTGGTGAATATATAACAGGCTCATATAATATAACTATGCTATGAGTTATTTCAATCTTACTTTGCTAAACCATAAGTATAAGAAAATATTTATTTTCAGGTTCTAGAATCATTTTTATTAAGCCTATTCCTATAATTATAATAAATTTATTTTATTTGAAATAAAGGAATTAGGTTTCAGCATTAATATGCTGAGCATATATAAATCAATATAACATTCCATCTTCTAGTGCAGTATTTTATGATTTACAATTATGTTGATACGTTTAAGTTTCCAAAAAACCCGTGGATAATAAGTTTGGATACTATTGGAAAATTTTCGCTTAAATTTTTACATAAACTTCTTGAAAATATTTAAAATACAATAATATATTGTGTGCTTCATTTCTTTCCTAAATATCCTCAAAATAATAGATTTACAATAAAACAAAACTTACGTAAAATACATCGATCAATCAAATAAAATACACAGAAAATAAATCCAGCATTCCCTCCATATAGTTTAAAATTCAAACCAGTTACGAAACACTTAAACGAGTTCCATATTAAATTCCTGAACATATAAAAGCTCTAAGAGAACAGCTTCCATCCTGAAGATGGTCGAGCGTTGTATCCCATTGGTATAACCCATTGACAACACCCATGTGCAATCAATCACCTTTTTTATAATCACCCTGCGGTGGTAGACTCTCTCTCTATAAGGAAAGAGGGCGGAGGTAAAATACGAAAGGGCCCGAGGTTATGTAGAGAATGGGCAGTTGCCATGGGTGCGTTGCGGTAATCGCCCACCCACAAGGGGGCCATCTGGTGGCACTCGTAAGGAATAAAAAGGAGCCGGAAAGCACTCAACAAGAACTTCTCTGCACCCTCCCTTTTCTAAATAACCATCGCCATTTTTCCTTGTGACGTCGAAGGGGGGGTATAATGGAATATGCAAAGTCGGTTGTTTGCGGATGAAGCCTTCTGGGCGAGTGATGGTCAGTCCAAGATGGAGGTGCGGAAAGAAGTAAATAGGAAGTCTCTATGGGGACCAGAATAGATCTTGGAACCGAAATGAGGAAGTTAACATTTCGCCGGGAAGCGGTTTTCACTCGGTCGGATTTGAGTGTGGGGAGCAATAAATTATAGGGGGTTTTTAATTTGAATGCTAATTTGGAATCGGTTTTACTATGGAATTTATTTAACGGACTTATTTTAGAACGTAAGTAAATCGATGAAATATGCTCGTGGTGTAAACTATTTGCAACTTATTCTCCAGACCTCAATCATTATATATATTCTTCTTTATTTTTTATATTATTTTTCTTACGTAAAAAGATAATATTTGTGACATAAAATGAGAAATAAATGGCGATTATTAAATTTAGCTTTTTTTCGTTATTCTTTCGTTTAAAATTTTAAAGGTATGTTGTCATGATATTTTAAATGAAGGTGAATACATCACATGCAAAGAATTGAATATGTGTTTATCTTCGAAAATGTAGATGAAAAAGAAAGTGGGTAGAATTTTACTCTTACGTACGAAAATTTAAATCATTCTGAGGTTTTGATTTTTGTTTTGGAGTATTAGAAATGAGTTAAATTTAAATTTTGAGTTGTACTAATTAATTTTGAAAGTTTTTACTTCTATATTATATGGGTTTTTATCATTGTAACTTCGATCAATAGGTTCTATATATCTTCTTTTATCAATTCAGATGTGGTTCCAAAGGTATACGAACATCTAACGGTGGTGAATTTAAGAAAGGAGAAATTATCGACAATGATTAAGCATTAGATTGTGAAGGTAAATCACTTCAGGAGGAAAGTTTTTTAATTTTCAAAACAAATTTCATTTGTATGCTAATCATAAACGAAATTTCTGTCATTAATCCATCTTCAAAGATTAATTTCCTGGTGAATCCTTATCATGAGGAAAAAAAATTATTTTAATGACGCGAGTCTTACCAAAATAATTCAAATATCTTAGGGAAGGGTTTTCCGAACCTACAACCAGCTTTTACTGTACTACTTTAAAAATGAATTTTAAAATTTACGTTTCATTTCGTTCACATATAGTTTACTAAATCAAAAGGAATGAACCTTTTAGAGTAAAAAACATTGAGTGATATGATTCTTTAAAAAAATCTTGCTTTTAGTGTATACAAAATAAAAAGTTTACATGTATAAGTTCTGCCAATGATATAGAACAGTATTCAATCATTGGTATTTCGTGATTTAACTTAAAGAGGTAAATAATGTGATGGAGCAAAATTTGGACTTTAAAAATTCCAACGCTTTTATGAAATGAAATGGATTTTAAAGATTTAGAAATCTGGGAGGTTTATAACAAAGAAAAATTACAGATACTTGGAATGTCAGCGATAAAAGGTTTCTTAGAAAAGGTATTATTGATCATGAATCATGATTTATTACGTTTTTAAACTCTTTTGGATCGATTTTGACTCAGTCGTTTCATGATTTGGGTGGAAACTTAGACCGAGCTTCAATAAATCGTATGATTTGAAAAAGTCATAATTTTCTTCGCTTTAAATGAAAATTATTATCTATCATATATATCTTTGCTTTAACTATTTTCTTCACCATTAAAAAAGTTATAGTTTAAGACATTCAATCCTTTAATATCATAACCAGTTTCAATTGCTGTATCTCTTAATGCCAACTTCAGTATAAATTACGAAACTCTACATTTGATATCATAAGGAATAGGATATCATTAAAAATTAACGATAGCGTTATGGAAGTATCTCTAAGGTTTAGGGTAAGAATAGATACACATCATATATAAACATATCTATTACGATTAAAAGTGTTTCCGACCTTGTTTTTCAATACGATAACAGAAGTACCCACAATCGAATTACAAATCCAATGTTACGTATTGTACTTCTCAAACAGAGCGTATCTCTAACAAGGAGAATATTTCTGGCTTATCTTGTACGCTAACATAAGCCCCATGTATTCCCCATTGAAATGTAAAGGTAAACTAAAATGAAATCAGATCCTATACGTCCATCATCAATAACAAAAATACCATCGAAAGATGTATGAATACGAATGAATACGGAATTTCTACTAGATCACGTTCCAACCCATTTATCAACTCTGCATAAGATCACCATCAAGTGATACGAGGTTATTACTTCACTTCTCCGCCAATACGAGCTAAATTTCCTAATCACGATCCGTGCGTGACGGAAAATAAGCGTTTTGTACTTGAGAAATAGAACCGGGATCGACTCCTGGACGTACGGAAAGAATGCACGCGTGGTTGCTATACGATACGATCTTGTGCGCCTTAGCTCTTTTTGGATAGCAATTTGTCATGTTAGGTAATCAGAATGTAGATAAAATAGTCAAAGGTATGGGGTGTATTGTCATTGTGTGTGTGTAGATCCGTTGCTAGGATATATGCGTTTGTCATGTCGTTGCTAATGAAATAAATCTAGTACGCATGTTGTTTTCTCGTAAATTTGTTTTTTTCTCATGTATTAAGTACATTCGTATATATTACGCCTATTCATATATATTGGGTATTTTCGTATATTTTACGTGATTTCATATATATTGTTCGTGGTAAACATTATATACATAACGTATATTCGTATATTCACGTATATTTTGAATAATGTTTCGTATATTTATTCTTAGTCATTGTTAATCGGTTTGAGACTAATATCTTCTTGGAAAAAGGCTCTAACTAACAATTAATTATTAACATAACCATAGTTACGCTACGAAATCATCAGTCGTAATAATATCTATTATTCAAATTTACGTATACACCCAAAAAATGTCGTCTAATTAACATACAAAAATAAACAGAAGTACTATCTATAAAGTACGAACTACAGCAGCTGAAAGTAGCTGAAATCGTAAAGTTTCCCGATAAAATCAAGCTATACATATATACAGACGCGTAACATTCACGTAAGCAATGATCACAACATCTATATGAAGCAACAGCTCTGATATCTTATATTCGTAGTTCAATTAGAATTCCGATACGTAAATTCAGAAGCCCAAATAGTACGATTTTCACGCACCTCCACGGAATCGCTCAAGACTCAAACGTACGTACTTTCGAAAACCCGAAATTATTTCGTCAAAGGTTGAAATAAACCATAAGAGAGGACCATGGAGAAGGGAATGGATGAAATCAACTTGACGAGCAGATCAACGGGGGAATGGTGTGTGTGGGGGAGGGGAAGTCGAGCTAGTGCTTTGGATTTATGGAGCAATTAGCACCCTCGGGCTTTAATTTATACATGTAATAAACCGAGGCGCGGGTGCGTTCAGTGGGGGGGGGGGGAGCATCGTGCGGGGGGGAAGGAAGAGAGGTTTTTCAGTCTGCGTTTCCCTCCGCATTTTCCATTTTCCAGCGAATTTTCGCCGAGAAAAATGGCGACGGTAAATTGCACACGTGAAACTGAGCTAACGAAAGGAACTTTCCTCAAGTTTTGCAGCTTTACTGTTTCGCGGTGTAGGAAGTGTTGATAGAAACTAGAAAGTAATACGTTTTATTATTCGAACGTGGAATGTTGTAATTATAGGCTTAAACTATATAAAAGTCGACGTAAATTTTTTACTATTTGGAATCGAAACGAAAGCGATGTTTTTATTCGCGAATTGAGTCCCGATAGAATGCGTGTATATGAATGAATATGATATGATCGAGCTCGAATTTGTGGAAGGGTATCGTACTAGATGAGTAAAGAACACAATTTTATGAGTTAATTTGTATTCCTAGTACATCAAGTGTTTATATGAATTTAAACTTATGATATATACAATCAAACGTTCAGCAATGTAGCAAGCAGTCAAAGCATCTATTGATTTGATGAAATATAGCTAACATTGAATTCATTAGGTAACCTTTTGAATTCTATTTATATGTTTAATATCTTTAATAAGTACAGCTTTCATTATGAATGGTAAAATTCTATGCTGTTTCCTTTTTGCCATTAATTATATGAATAAGATACACCAGATATAGCCAAATATTATTGAGTATAGCTTCAATTGAAATGAATAGTACAAGGCTATCATAAAGAAACGGTAGTATAAAAGAAATTCATGACTGAGAATGCTATTAGGCAATAGATTGATAATCTATCTCCAGATTTCATGGAACAGCAATCAATACAATAGGAACAATTGTAGGATATTCTATTCTTTTATGATTAAAAACTACGAATTTAGAGCTATAATCGCATGGGTCTATCTCTTGCTGCATTTAAACACTGCATCTTAATAAAAAGATTAAAATTACCTACAATTGAGCCTTAAATACTTTTTATTGGTTCTTTATTCCTATCAGTCGATAATTTTTTAAAATATTGTTAGTTTCCATTATTAATTAGGCGCTATATTGTTAATATATTCATTATTGTCGTCTCTAACAATAAGTCACAATGCTCGTAAGGAACTTCCCCATTTCGATAACCTCTTAAGCGGCAACAATCAAAGTCCTCCATTTGCTAAACAAGGCTCTCCTAAATTAATTATTATCGGACAGTCACGTGGGTCGTAAAAAAAAGAGATCCGGAAGTTTCATGGTCTTCCGTAAGAGGCGCTCTTTTCCGAACAATGAACGCGATGGTCTTAATCCCATAGCCGTGGTGGGGACCATCGACTGATCTGCTTAACACAACGGCTCCTGACTGGAAGCAGAAGACAGCTGAGAAAGACAAGGGATAATCCCTGGATGAAGTGTCAGAGGATTAGAGGCTAAATAGGTTAGGGGTGTGTTATATTATGCACAGGCGGCTGAGAGGTTTCTAAGGGGCGAAGTAATTGTTACAGCTAATGAGTACCTTGAAAGCGGAATGCTAAAAACGACAATTGTTCTTATAATGCGCGGAACTTTGAAAGTCGTCTTTTTCGCTTAAATATCGTTGTTTTTATTCAGTAGCCACTCTTAAGTAAATCGATGTATATACACAATTAAGAAGTACTATGAGTGAAGTGACGTTACCATGGAGACAGGAATACGAAGAAAGTCGAATAGGACTGGGACTCGAACCCGGGTCTATAAGTTTCTGGAAGTTGATCCAGCCTACTTCCCCGACCGGTTGAACATGTAATAGTAGTTCTTTTTTATTCCTAATTAATTGACAAGGCTAAAGTAATAATAAACGTATAATGGTGGTGTGCTTGCTGGCATATTTGACGGAAAGTGTGGAATCTGGGTTCGAGTCCCAGTCATTTCGTAATTTTTCACTACCTTTCATAAAGAATCCTTAAATTTAAATGTGGTGTGGTTGGTCAGGGATAGGACTATTCAATCCGTACTCTCTCTCATTTCTAGTTACAAATATTCTGTATACAATATTCCTAAAAGGTTTGTAACTAACCTAAATACTATTACCTTACCTAATACTTATCTACCCTTAACAGCCAATCAGAGGGTACAAACTCAAAATCTTCTTTAAAAGCTACCATAGTGTCGGATCAGTTTTACGCGAAGAATTTTATTTTGCGACTAATATGATGATAAAAGACGAATTTTTGCTTTGAGATACTCTGATAGTGTCGTCGAAGAGTTAAATATTGCCCCCGGACAGTACCTCAAATATAAAGAGCACATTTTCCTATAGTATTTTAATGACATATTGGTTCACGACAAGGCGATAATTTACTAAGAACAAGTCATTTGAAAGCTCTGAGGATTGTTATAATCTTCTCGTTGAAAACATTTATTTTCCTTTTTCAGTAAAGGTTGTTTTCATAAATATATTTTCAAAATTTTTAAATTGAATATTACATTTTTAAAAATGATTCAATGAAGATATCCGAGTCAGTCGTAGAGAATAGCAAGGTATCGATTAATCAGAAATGGAAAGATAGATAAAATTCTCTCTGAATATGGTACACTAGCACAATATCCTATATTAGAACTTCCACTTATTTAAAAAGTGCTGAAATATCGGTAAGCTAACGTATTACATTCTCCTTTACTCTTAAAGCCAACTGAAGGGAGGATAATGGAAACAATTGGTAGGATTGCCTTTTCTATTTAATAACATTACGTATTCGAATAAAGTAAAAGTAAACTCAGTATTTAGGCGAATTTCATTAGTGCCAATATGTACGATTCATTTTATATTCTAATCGTTCGCTGAATTCTAAATTAATCTGAAACATCCCATTCGGAAAGTTTGTCACGTCATTAATTACGTCACAGATTGCCTTAATATGCTGGAAAAAAATATAATATGTTTGGAAAATTCGTACATTTTTTATAGATCCCTATGTTAAATCCCAACTCAGAACAAAAGTTATTCCAATCAGCAGCTTTAATTTACGTAATTCCAAATCTTCTCATTTTAAAAAAAATCACGCTTTCATCGAAGCCCGTCCCCTTGTTAAAGTATTTATATCCCATCTCTCACTTTGAGATTTAATAATTAGAAGTTTGCGAGAGCCGGGTTTGAAGAAATTAACGCGTGGTTGGGATATATTTTCGCGAGGGTATCCAATAATCCCTTTTGGAGGCGAACACACCAGATGGCGCGCAGGCCACTCTCGGTTTCCATCCTTTATCACTTCTAATACACTTCACGTCTTGAACTAATTATTTTCTTCATAAAGATCGCCGAAAATATTCATAGCATCGAGAAAGCGAAATTTCTCCGTAGAGCAATTTGTTGTTCCCTAGCAACTCTATCAGGATCGTTTTTGAATGAAGAGATATCAACTTAAGGAGGATAAGGATTTTGAGTATTAAAGTTCTTTAATCTGGAAGTACGGTAAATTGTATTCAATTGTAAAAATTACAATGTAATTACCATGTGAATTCTAAGTAATGATTAATATATACAATGTAATTATCATTACAATCTAATGCTGTCTTTTTAGAGAATATTAAGTACGTAATATGAATTCATACGTACGCATGAATTGTAACTAAGTTACGTAGTTTTAACTGCAGTACGTAATCTATTATAGTACTGGGACTAAAAGGACTGAGAGATTAATATTAAAATTCCATAAGAGAAACTGTTAATAACTAATGCTCAAATAATTTTAATAAATTTATAATATCGCCTTTATCAATTAAAAATTATATGAATCTGAGCAATTAAGTAATATGTCATAAAAATAATATAGGATATATTATATGATATAAATAACAGTATCAGTCCCATAACTTAAAGGTAAATTCAAACATCTATCTTAATCTTAATCTAAATCATTCATTGATCACCTTATTCATTACTTAACATAGACTGAGAATAGGCGAGTTTCTATGACCTTCTTTGTTGAATTTATTATCTCCTGTAGCTAATCTTTCTGAATCGATAGAACCCTCGTTTGAAACAGATGACTTTTAATGGACCAAAATATGATCGCTTGTCCCGTACTAGCGCATTGGTAACAGTGAGCGGTCGAAATACGTATTGAATAGACAAGGTAAGGATATCCGTTGCCAAACAACGCTGGTATAGCATTATGGGTTAAAGGTAAACGAGAAGGGTGACTAAGTTCGCAAAAGAGATAACAAGCCATGGAAATAAGTTAAATGAACCTTACTCGAGTCTTAGGTCGCAGCCCAAAACACCTTTTCCTTTCATTTGTAGTGTGACATTCGTTCGTTCAGTGCTCGTTCCTCTTGCAGCGATTCCTACGTTACTCCAGGTAAGAGTTAGTGAATTGATTAGGCAGTTCGTATTTAATACGTACAGTGATTTGGCTCGGCAGCTCGTAATAAATACATTTCAAGTAATATTTATCATCATTTTCAGTATACAACACTGACAGCTACATTGGAGTACAACCAGAGCGTATCAACTGATTGCTTCTTTGGTGAGTACTTCTAAATCCACTTGCGTAGAAGTTGTTGATTCCTTTTATGATATATACCTGTTTATAGAATGAGCAAAATAATCTTTAAGTTCTCTGGAAGGGATGAATCTTACATATTACTCATTTCTCTATTTTTATTGCATTTAACTTTCGAATATGAAAGACAAATAGCGAGTTAGACTCAAATTCCCTTTTATTGATCAAAAGGAGCATCAAAATATAATAATATCACCGGAAACGGGAAATCATCTGAGGGAAAATATTAGCCTTTATCAACATACGATATCCCTCACGCCCGGAGATGGCTTTCAGTATATTCATGTACATGTACATATGTCGCGCGTCATTTGTGAGATCCAATTAGACTATATGAGCCATCTTTTCACTTATTCACCAGTTCACTTTCATCCCAATTAGATAAGTTGTGGCTTGTTTCCATGCACTTTTCTTTCGATGGTCTATGAAGAACCACTGAGGAATTTTAGAAGGTCTGAGGAGGTAGATAGCATACCAAAACACAACGAAAGAACGTACTTCTTAGAACCAGTGCATTCCTTTTTATCTATACAGTTATTTTAAGGACGTCAGAAATATGTATGAAAGTTTCATTATTATGAATCGACCACTTATGGAGGTTTTTGATTAAAGTTTTTTCATAGTTTCTTTTTATGAGCACGAATAAATACCGATAAAATTTTTAAATCATAAACCGTTTCCATATATTCAAAGCAAGTACTTATTTCAAGCACGTAAACAGAACGATTTGAATTCTGTTAGATTTCATAAGCTTTTAAATGTTTACGAAAAACTTTCTATAGGAATGGAAACATTTTTGATGCTTTTACATTTAGAAATGCTTCCCGCTTTTTCGTAAATGATTTTCTGGTAACTTCTCGAAGTCTTTTGTAAGCTGTTTTGCTTTAGATTCTTTTGAAAATCCAAAAATTTCTTGCTTGGATTAGTATCAAACGAGTAGCTTTGATGTACATCAAACTGCTTACCAGTGTTTTAGTTTTCTTATTATAAATTAGTTATCTGAAATGAAAATAGCATTGAAATAGTTGAAGGTGAATTCTTTCATGAGATAATAGATATGAATTACCTTTCTTTCAAGTCGTCGAAAAATTTTTACGTCCGATCTTTAATGACGAAACCATCTTTAGATATCACAAATATGTATTTGTTTACGAAGCCGTTCTATTGTGTCTAAACACTTTTTATAATGGCATTATATAGTATTGTACATTTTCCTTAGTTTCGCCAAAATAATTTCTCCCAATTGCACTCATGAATCATCGCAGAACTGGGTCATCCTTCAACATATTCTATTCCCGCGAATTATATACGAATTGCGGAATTGGAAATATCCCTCAAAAATCCAATCAAACGGAATTTCCTGATTCCCACGCTAGTTTTGATTGCGTTCCTTATTAAAACATCATTTCCGAACCCACTAATTTATTATTCTAAAAATCATTATGCGCGGGTCAAAAACGCTCTGGCGAACTTCCAAGAACCTAAACTCGGCAGGCGGGGGTCAATTATGAAGCAGTTGATAGCGGCTCGGTTGACCAACAGAACTGTTGAGCGCAACCCGCAAACTGCATTCCGAAACCTGCATACCGCTTTCTCTATGAAGATGCGTAAATTTTAGAGGTATTTCTCCGACGGCAATAATGTAGATTATTCAGGAGTACGTTTTGCAAACTACTGCGCGAATTTAGGGGCGAATTTCATAGGAGAGAAGGTAATAAAGTGGAAAGGTTGATGAATGGGTTTCAGACATACGTGATAATTTGGGGTGTTTACTTTGTTTTGATGAAAAAACAATTTACTGTATTTTGGATGAGGTTCATTAAGGTTTCTACGGCTGATGTACAGTCTTGTTTTATAAGGGGACGAAAAATGAATGAATGTTAGCTTTTGGGAGGAATATACGTCTGTATATACAAATACATACTTCGAAAAGGTTGGAAAATAACAAATGAAATTGATCGGTCTATCTCTAAAGTAATCATATTAATGTAGGGAAATTTAAATTACAAATTTGGAACCATTACGTCTGTGATAAGTCAGAATGTAAAACAGGGAGATACTACTCGATGTGGTAGATACGTATGATGTGATGTATGGAATGATTCTGCTCTGTGAGGTCATGAATGGCTCTGACCCAGGGCCTTGGTTCGAATCCCGGTGACTTAATTTTTTCTAGTTTTTAGAGATTAATTCATCCTGAGACATAGTTATCTTTAGTTGAAGTTACTGTTTCCAATTATTAAGGATGAAAGTACCGCAACTTATAAATTAGCTATAAAACGAAAAGTTGTCTCTCTAATATATTGTCAAAATCAAACCTGCTACCGATTTCATCTCAAACTTTTTTTATTTTTAATCTTCGAATCGAATTAAGTGCACGATGTGAAATCTTTCTCCTCTAAGAGTAAACCCTGTTCGATGTTCTAATATTTTCAGAGAAATAGAAGAAACTATACTTTTTTTAGTTCAAGTCTTTATCGACAATAGAGTAAACAAATTAAATAAATTTTCTCAATTCCTTACGACGAAAAATTTAACCAGTAAATCAATGTATTTTGTTATTTTTCATTCGAACACTTATTCCAGAGCCGAACTCACTCATACAGGCAATGAAGTAATAATGCAGTCATAAAAGACGTCGTGAATGTGTGAAATTTCTACTTACTTATTTAACCGCATCGTTTGATGTCTATTACAACTCAGAACTTATATTGAAAGCAATGTCTAATTACGAGATTGTAGGTAGGTGAGGTTTTTCAAATAGCCACGAATAATTGGTTTAAAAAAGAAGATAAGTATGTTAAAAAAATCAACGCTAAATCGTTTTCAGTTTGTCAATTTATTCATACTCCATTTACGTTATATCCAATGGGAATTTTATTACTTTCCGCCTCATTTAATCGATAATGCTTACGATCTAGTTTGAAAGAGAGATCTCTGGTTGTTCCTAGACTAGATTCAAGTTCTTAAAACAACACACATATATATATGCATATCCCTTCCTGATTAATTCCATATTTTGGCTAATACTTCCCTCCTTCTAGCATTATTATGATTGCACTCTCTATCGACCGGACGTATCTTCACCTGCCTCTGCACTTAGGACTGATCTTAACTCTCCTCAGATACAATTTACGAGATCATCGCCCCTCTGAGTGCCTGGAAAAGGACTTCTCTTATCACTCTCGGCTCTTTTGAGGGTTCATTCCTGAAGCGCTTCTCACATCGTCTTAAGGAGTTTTCCCCACTAATGGATTCATATTTTTTGGCTTAATATTTAATTTCAATGGGAGAAGCTAATAAGGTAGGGAAGTGCGGGAGATGTTCAGGGCCGACTTGAGGCAGAAGAGGCATCAACGACTTCACGGACAACATAGAAGGGTTTAATCCGTATCAAACAAATAAGGTTTTAAAGTTAAAATAATTAAATTTTGGAAACGAAACTTTTTGTCCCTAGTGGAAGCGTTAGTAAAATTCCAAAGTATGGAGGACAAAAGATTTTGTTTGATATTCGCGAATAATATGCGTTATATTAGAGTAATAAATAAATTAACAGTTTAGAATTCATCGTATATCCTTTTAGGGAAGGAAAATATATTAATATATTTTACAGAGGAAGGAGTTGTTTTGTGGGAAACTCCATCTTTAATAAACACAAGAATTAGACTAAATATATTAATTTGATTAGCTATTATTAGCATGAATGTTTACCGTAGCGATTTAACTATAATACTGTTAGGACTTTCATTGTATGTAATTGAAGTGACTTTTAGATTTTGTTTAATTACTTTTGATAACCAGAAAACTCTACAAAATGTGTGTAATTCCATAAAATAAATATAAAGCTCTAATTGACCAATTTTAGTTCAGTTACACCATCGCTAGTACTTTCCAAATTTTGTACTTCTTTCTCGTTATTAAATCACGAAGTTCCACCAAATATTGCTTGCTAACATTCGATAAATTATTTGTGCTTTGAAACTTGTACTACGTATGAATATTAACATTTCTTAGTTTTCAAAGTTAAGGATTTTAGATATGCTATATCAATATTATTTATTAATAACGTTCATGAAAATCGCAATATTTTATTGACATTTGAGACAATATGTAAATAGATACGATATATAATTTCTAAATGTTTACTGGTTGCTATGGCATACAATTTTTATCGACTAACTCAATAAACTTCATCATTCATAAATTATAAATGTTTACTGGTTGCTATGGTATACAAATATCATCGACTCACTAAGCAAACTTCATCATTCATATTTCGTACAGTATTAAACCCGCTCTTCTCTGGATATAGAGAACATGCTAACTTGAGTCGGAATCAAATACGAGAAGAACTTATCAGTTCCCGGAAGAGTAGCGAAGATAAATCCCAATTTTATTGCTCTCGAATCGGGATTTGCAAGAGTAGCCATATTTTATCTTTCTGAAATCGCCGTATCATTCTTCCCTCTGTCAGCGCCAAATAAAACACAAAGATTTCATTCGATTGTTATTTATTGGAGGAGGGACTTTCTCACGACTGGAGATGAATCGGCCCCCGAATTCTCTAACCCCCAAACTCATAAACAAAAGGATAGAGTGGTGATAAGGACAGCTCCGTAACAATTCCACTCATACCTATAACTTCAGAGGGTCTAGCGACCATACCATTCACAACTATTACGTAATATATATCTAAAGTTGTATTTGATACTTCGAATGTCAGTGACGTATAGCAGGATAGGAAAATTTATATGTTATTGTCTCTATTGAGGAGTATTTTTCAGCGTACAATTGTTTTTAATATGAACTTGATCTTTTTGTTGTATTAATGCATTAATTATTATGTTCAAGAATGGTTTTAACCTTATAAGGTGTAAGGGAAGTAAACTTTGAGAGTCCTGGGTTCGAGTCCTGGCCATGTCAAGATTTATTCAACTTTTTTAATTCCTGGGTTTGATTTCAGTATATTCTTTTTATTTTCTGTACTTTATTCCATTTGAAATTTGAAATGAAAATCTAAATTTGAAGCTCACGAAAATTAATCCGTAATAAAAATTTATAATTTTATTCTTAAGATATGTAATTTCCTAATGGAAGGAAGAACAAATAATTAAACCCAGGAATTAATTTTTAGTTAACTGTAAGAATAAAATTCAAGATGAAAGCTGAGATTCAGAGGCTATTGTAAATTATTAACCTTAAATTTTACTGGTATCGTATATTAAAATAAATAAAATTGCTTTCTTTTCCAATTCATCGATATGCCTCGATCTTCTTCTGTAATGTACATCCCCTGCCATACTTCTAAATGGGTATTGATAGAATAGTTATGTAGGTATGAGAATTTAGATATCTTTTTAAAAATCCAAATAGCGTTAATATTTTCTGCCTCTACATCTCTTAATATCTTATTATACGACTTCATATAATACAGTACTTTTTACGATGTAACTTAATTCATTTAAGAAAAAGTAAAGGACCTGGGTTCGAGTCCCAGCAATATTTCCATTTTTCTCTTTTGTTTAAAATTCGCATTCAAACCGCACGAACTTATAACGTAAAGTTAATTCACCTTCCTCGTAATCCCATACTTGTTTAAATTACCCTTAAGTGGAACTTAATTGACGACATAACTTTCCCTATTGAGATGGCTCTGATGGGAGAAAAAACTTTTTCACACTCTCCCAAAAGGATTTTCACGGCCCACTTATAATATTCACTCACCCACACATTCAGAGCTGAAAAGCCATCTTGTCGCACGTGTCTCGTCTCTGAAAAGCTCTTCCAGTATGACTTGCAATTACCCTCGGAGGGCTGTTAATGCCACACTCCGGATAGCTTAATTTCGCCTCCCTACTGATACGAGTTTGAGATACTCTTCAGTACACCTGTTCAACTCTTGTTATTTGCATCTGTTATTATTCCATAAGAACTCGATTCGACGGTGAGTGTGCGATTTTTCACGCCATCTGCAGGTAGTTTCACGATTCCTAATGGAATTGAATAGGTCGGGGCGTAATGACTTTGCAAATTGATACGCGCTAAGAGCGGTTTTCTTAATTGGCGTATACTTGTCATAAAAAGATTCCGCCAAAAAAGGTGTTCCTTTTGAATTTATTCGTCTTGTACCCTTTCTCTGTTGTACTAACGAAGTTTTTGCATACGTTCGCTGTAGACGCATTTATTGTATTAACCGATTTACGATGCCATCTGCTTTCATTACGTAAACGCGAGCTTCTTTGAGTTCCAATGACAGTAGATTATCCGAATCAGATCGAGTTAAAAAAGTTGCGAAAGGTTTCTTTGCATTATTTATCGTGTCATGTTTGATTTATGGCAGCCAAAAGAGAGAGCTAAGAATCGTAGTTCTAACAATAAAACCTCACATTCGAATACCGTAAACCGATGCTTATTGGGTAAGGGTTTGTTTTTCACGAGGATCTTAGAAATGGAAGTAGAGAAAGAATTTTACGAGTGTATTGTTCATATTCAGGTATTATATTTAGATATGACTGAATGTATATAGTTACTTCTGAAGACCAACGAAAGAATGTAAGTAAAATACGGATAAGGATCACATAGCTCATGAAATAATAAATAAATAATAATGAATAAATAATAATGAAATAAAATTTTATTTCCCTTAGAATGTAATATAAAGCTCAATTCTAATTCCTTACGTTATAACTTCATAAGGATCATAAGAATGGATATTTATATAGCTCCTAATTAATCACGCAATTGAAAATATTTCGTTTTGGGTTGTTTCATTAAACACTATTCAGGTTGACTGAAATTCTTAAAAAACAAGGGCATAATAAGATGACCATCAATATAGGTCCTTAAATTTAAGAGTTAGTTGGACAATGTGAATTTTTAGACATAATTTTTGTCTTAAATAAACGGGATTCTATTCTATTTCAATGACAAAATTTGTGCATGATGTAGTCATACTTATAATATAAGAGATTATCATTTTTACCTTACATTCAAAAATATAAACATTTTAATCTCATAAATGGAAAATGAGTTACGAGTACATAAAATATAATTACGTATTTTTTATTTACGTTCCTTTCAATAATCAAGAACATATTCCTTTCGTACTGGGTGTCGGTTAAGCAATTAAAATAATCGACATTAAACAATTTTTATAAAATTATTCTTATGGAGATTAATGCTTTGAATCGAACCAACTTAGATCGAGCACATATCTGTTTTCCATAGATAACTCAGAGATCCTTTCAGAATCGTATAAAAATCTCTCAAAGAGAACGGACTTCAAAAGCGGTGGAATACTACAGTTTAGGAATGCGTAACATCTTTCGAGAAATACACTTGTGCACTGTAACAATCTTTGAGAGATAAGGTATTCTCCTCTTTAATCCCCACCTGCTTCGCATACCATCCTTTTGGAAAAGTTTCCTAGGCTCCCGACTACTGACTGACCTTTTTCTAATGGTGCCTCTTTTTATGACGTTATCTCTCGAGAAGGGAGGTTGATCTCGGATGGAAGATCCACGAAAATAGGACCCATTTTCCCTCGAAATCCTCTTATTCCTTAGCCGAAGGAGTTCACAAAAGAAAAGGATCCAAGAGTACGATCACATTTCAGACCTTAAAGCATTCGAGATGTCTCCACTCCATTAGATGGATTTTATCCATACTTACTCTTCAGAGCGTTTTCTGGGATGGTTACTCTCGTCAACTCTTTAGAGGAAAAAAATGATGAAAAAAAAGAAGGGTGAAATTTTTTTGTGGTTCGTATACGTACCGTAGATGTTATATATATATATATATGAAAACATTTCCAGTTCCAAAATTGGTATATATGTACAAAATCACATCCAGTTCCAAAATTAGGCTATCATTAATAATTTAATTTCGTTTATTAATATCTCGTTTATAATATTAAATATGATATTATTATAATTATTGTTTAAAAGTAATGATTTGCATTAATTTTAAACGATAAATCATTTATTATTCATTGATACATTAACGAAATCTTTTACAAATTTTTAATTTCATTTCATTTGTCAAAACCCATTTATTATCATTTTATTACTGCTATCTGAATTGATTGTATCTTTTAGTAAGTCCTTTTGCTCTTATTTATCTACTTCTCAGGAAGTTTATCTTTATTAAATTTATGCCATTAGTGTTCAACATATCAAAGCTTAGGTATATCATTACAACCGATCTTACAGCTTATTTGCAGACAAATATTTTTGAAAAGAATAATAAATGCAGCCCCTGTAAATGTGTTTAGTATATTACATTCATAGCTGTAATAATTTGGTTTCAAAATTGAAGAAATCTATTTTTATTTTAATATGAATTTTAAATGAAATTTTAATAATTCTAATAAAATGTTTTCTTATTTTATTTCTCTTTTATATATTTATTTTTATATTATTTTCTTTTGTCTATTGATAGATTTCTTTATAGCTTAAGAAATATCGGTAACCTGATTTTTATTAAATCATAGGAGGATTAAAATGTGAAAGATATTTCGTATGGTTGTCTTCACAGAACAGAATGCAAACCACACGCGTTTCATACACTATTTACAGACGAATATGCACATGTACTAATCATCCCAATTCCGTATTCCAGTATCTCCTTCGTTGCTAAGGATCATTCTATTAATTTCCCAACTATTTTCATGTTTGCTTAATCGGTGTACGGATTTCTCGGGGAGCGGAGTCCTGTTTACATCGGTGGAAGTCTATTGTCTGCATCTCTTGGATTCCTTTTGGTAAAACCTTTTCCCTTCCATTGTCGATTCCCCTTTCTTAGAGCTCTTTCGACAGCGCCCATTGTTTAAGAGGAGGCTGGGAGGGCTTCTGCCTAAAAAAATGAACCTTTGTTGAGGAACTTATCTCCGTGGAAGTGGGAAAGCAAAATGCGATCATCCAGTGTAGTTTATAGCTCAAGTGGAAGAATTAAGCGGGAGGAATTGCTAGAGTAGATTTTTTTCTGTTGTTACGAAACATGCTTTTCTTTAGACGAAGATTTGCCATTTGAAGTGAATTATTTCATTCGATGTAATTATTATACAATGAATATAGTCATGCATTTAATTGAGACATTTTTTAAGATAATAGTACGTAATATTAGTGTATCGTAAGGTGCTTTGTTTCGTATTGTAACGTACACAAAATATTGCAGTAATATATATAGTGCAAATTATTTTCTGCAAAAAATTTTTCTTTTTTTAAGGTGTTTTAATTGTCATTCCAAATTACAGAAAATTTTTCAATTAATAAATGTAAGTCAAAATGGAGAGTAATGGGTATAATCGTGAATGAATGATAATAAGAATACAATTTTCAATTTGTAGAATATCTAATTCTTTCGTTTGATGGAACAATCTTATAATTACTCCCCTGAAATTTTTTGAATGTAATACAATTTTCATTATAATCACAAGAACATACTTATATCGTTACTATAAATTTAAATTCTACTTCAATAGGAAGGAGCGCGATATTTTAACGAATGTTTTATTTAAATACTCATTTGATGATAAATTTTCTTTTCTCTTTGAATCACATAGAAACTATATCAAAATCGTAATCATAAATAAAAAACTTTATCTATTATTTAAGAATATCAATTTATACGCTCAATATATAGGAATTGAAATACCTAACCACCAAATAGGCCAATATAAAATAATATATGACTAATAAAATGATTATAAGCAGTACTTTAAAACCAGAGAATAAGTAAATAAGTTTTGTTGATAGTTGCCATAGTTAAAAGTGCTCATTGTTAACATATATTAGCTACAGTAGCCTTCTTTACGTAAAGCTTATTGTCTCGCAAATCTAAAAACGTTCTCTATTCAATACTTCTACAATAAAAGAACTTAAAATCAATAAATATATATCACTTTAGAAAGCTCAGAATATTCCGCACTAAAATATACAATACGAAAATGTTTCGTAACATAAAAACGTAAAAAAAGCTGGACGAATCTTGATGCATGCTCGGTTGGCAGTCTATCACGATCCTTCTCAAGTAGTGGGAGCCCTTGTGCTTCTTAAAAACACCTCGAGGCATATGAAAGGCCGCACTATTCGCAAAAGCACCTGTCCTCTTTCCCAACTGTGCCATCCTCAAACAAATCGTCCTTTTCTTTTCTTCATTTCATCCTCCTTTTACGTACAGAATTGTGTTGCAATTAATCTATTTCTTTTCCTTTAAGTTGTGTACTCAAATGTAAATGTTATCGATAAATTATGCTACGTGTGTGACTTGATATATTTGGAGGAAAAGAATTATTAAGAGGTGAATGTTTATATATTATAATTAGATGTTAATGATTACAAATTAATCATTCCTCATTATTTGGTATTCATTTTTACTTGTGAACCATTCAAATGCTTTTGACGAGTATTACCTCTTTCCTCTTGTGCTTGATATTGAAAAATAACACCTCTATATTTAAAAAATCTTAACAATAAGATTAAGTTGGAAACTTCATAATAAAATAGAAATTTTTGATATTGTTATGCATGTTGGTATTTCTCCCTATTGGAACTCCACAAGCCAAAAGTTACGTAGACAGAAATGTTACGTTAAGAACGTAAGAAATGTAAAAGCATTTCTCTACAATTAGATGTTCTAAGACTAATATACTACCATTTTCGATTGGCTATTAGAAATCAGTATCCTATTCTTAATACGATAGTCAAACCTCTGCTAACCTCGTCAGGTGTGATAAGAATGCAACGGACTGAATGCAGTTCTCGAATTAAGACTACAATACGCATCTCTTACATTCAGGGGAGCTTTTTTAATAATTTTTGTTCCTCGTTCTATTCCATTCGTATATTGACGTTTTGGTTTATTAAATAGAAGAATATTACAAAGTAAATAAGTAATGTGTGATTCATCTTTTTTATCTATCTAGTATCTTATTATGAACGATTTAATGACGGAAACTTAAATTTTGATCCATACTTAATACCCTTATCTTATAATCTTATGTCTATATATCGGGGGGGAGGGGGTATGTAGGGGATAATGCATAATTTGAATTAAATAAAAAGGAGCAGTACTTCTTGATCTAAATTGTGGAAACTATACTCCATCATTTCCTTCATTTCATTCGTATTAAGTCTTTTTTAATTCACCTATTCGAGACAGTGCCTCTAAACGATGCCATGGGATGAAACTAAAACCACCTTTCATGCTAAGTAGCTTAGCGGCAATAAATAAATAATGAGTAAAAAAGCTAGAGTAAACGACATAGAAACTGGTCATCTTGGGTTCGAGTCTCGGTCATGTCATACTTTTTCCACATCCGGTATATAACTCAACTGCGTGTTTTTCATCAGAATCCACTCTGTATTTTTTTCCGATTTGCATTCGATGTTATACACTCCAACAAAATCAAATATATTCGTGAAGGAACTGATATAAGGTTTAAAGTTTTTATATCACGTATTCGCAAACTAATTTCGCGTAAACTTCGCGATTAAACATCGTCTTATAATCCTTTCTCGCGCTCACCTAACTCTACTTCCATCTAAAAACTCCTCCATTTACATTCCGATACTATTCATTTTTATTCCTTTTTCGGCCAAGAAAAAGTAGAAAGAAACTCCTCCACCTGTTGCAGTCAATTTGAATATCCTCTCTTAAGTCAAGATTAAAAAGCCCATGAGAACGTATGAGTAACGTCATAAGAGAACGCCGTAAGAATACTTCCACCGGATGCACTCCTCTATAGTGCAAAGGGAAGACCGCCCGCTGCCCACGGACATATGCCTCGTTCTATACTAATGCCCTCCTCACATTTAGTTAAAATAAATAGCGGTCGTTTGTATTTAAATTGCCATCCCGTCTGGAAGCCATCTTACGTTCAACAAAGCCAACTCGTATGCGCTTATTTATATTCGTTTCTACGCACGTATTTTTCCGGAGTGTTGCCGTGGTAACGTACGTATCGTCAAGTTCTTGATTGATTTGTTAGAAACGTATTTTTATGTATGCGAAGTATACTTATTACTTAATAAATGTCTAATACTGTTAAGATGTTTTACGTAAAGTTCATGGGGATCAAAAGCAATAGTAATCTTTGGGAAGGTGATGATGGTAAAGGTAGGAATGAGGTACTTTAACTCTATTCCTATTCAAAGAAGGAGTGGTACATTTTAAAGCTGGAAAACTCAAGCTATATAATGATCCCTTTAATAAATAATTTTATTCTACGAAAGATCCAACGCTATGCCTTATAACTCAACTCTTTAGCTTCCATATTATCATAGCCATATAACGAAACACGACTGCATTTTAATGGAGAATATTTTCTCCTCTCTTTTGCTATAAAAAACTCCATATCGAAGTATTTGATTCATCATAGCACAGCCTCCTAAAAGGGTCCAATGCCCGAGATCTTGGGATCAGGAGATTAGCGTGTTAATCTTCCAGAAAAGAGGTCGGTATTTCTAAAATTCTCCAATCTCTTCTTCTATCTAAAATCTATGGGATAGGTTTTTTTTTTACTTGCGCTGACTCAACTGATATTGAATTTAGTCTCTTCCTAAATATATAAATACTATATGTTTTGTTAAGTATTAACAAATATTTTTGCCACGAATTAAACGCTATCACTGAATAATCTTAAATTTTAACGAATACTTGTAACCCTAGGTATAAATTAACATTAAATGAACTATATACGATCACAATTCATTGTATTGGTATAGTAGGATAGACAAAGAGAAAATGATGTCATGTAATTACTATATCTACCCGGCAAGTAGAGGACCTGGGTTCGAGTCCCAGTTATATCGTTATTTTTCACCTGTTCAACCTCGTATTTTAAACTGTAATTAGTACCATAATTATGTGATAAATCAATTAAATTACTGTATATTGTTTACATTTCTTCATACATAATTATCTATAATGAAATTCTCCGCAACTTACGAGAAATATACATTTTTTCAAAGGCCAGCGTTCATTGGGTTCGAGACCCAGTTACGTCTCTGTTTTTCACTTGTTTAACATCGTATTTTCAACTGTATTTAGTACCACAATCATGAAATAAAATTCTTAAAATAACCTTCATTATATATATTATTTCTTAAGTTATTACGCATTGCAAAATTTGCCGCAAGTTATGAGATGTTTACATTTTAAAAGGCCATCGTTGATTGGGCTCGAGTCCCGGTTACGTCTCTATTTTTCACTTGTTTAGCCTCGTATTTTCAACTGTATTTATTTCCAGAATCACCCAATAAACTTCTTACAATAACCTTCATTATTTATATTGGTTCGTGTGTTATTACGTATAGCAAAAATCGTCGCAAGTTACAACAGATATACGTCAAAGTTACGTCTCTATTTTTCACTCGTTTAGCCTCGTATTTTCAACTACATTTCGCTCCATAATTACGAAATAAACTTCTTACAATAACCTTCATTATTTATATCGTTTCGTGTGTTATTACGTATAGCGAAATTCGCCGCACATTACGAGAAATATCCGTTTTAAAAGCCCGCCGATGACGGCGAGCGAGTTGAGGCTTCAATTGGAACTGCCGACATACATTATCTGTCATCTCTGCCGATAATGCGACTAAGGAGGACACAATTTGACTTGTAATGCGTGGGTGGGAATCTCCGAATTGTGTCATTCATCTGAAGAAAGAGTGGGTGTGGGTAAATTTTCGGGCAGATGCTCCGTGGGAGATACAGTGCGGCGGGAAGGTGGCATTAGCATACAATGACCCTAGCAACGGATACAGATGTGAGTGGCAGATGTGAGTCCTTCGCGGAAAGGTGCCCTTAGCTCTTATCGCCGCTATACGACAAGAATCCCGCTGCGAGATCAGTTTAGTGACCGATGATGCGAACCCACACTTCCTTTTTACATTAAAAGTCCTCCGAATGTAAACACTGCGGTACCGAATGAGATACGGTTTTTTTTAATCTCGTTACTGTCGCGTATACTTCGCGGTCAGAATGTATTTTTTGGATCGAATCTCTTTCTCGTGTATTTTAAAACAATTGAACATCGTATCTTGCACTTCTTACGGGGTTTTCATACGTATATTTCGATAATCTATACGATAGTTCATGGAGGTGCACAAACGCGTATGAATGCGGGATGGGAATCATTAGGACATAAAAGATCGACGTAAAGGATGTATCGTATTATTGGAATAAAATCTGAGAAACAACATTCAAGTAAGTTGTAGTACGTATTACGCGCCTTCCCTGCTATATGGACCATTCGGATATAGCGAATACAATATGGAAAATGAAAGTCTAAATGAACGGATTAAATATTTCGTTTTTCTCACGAGAGATTTGCATAATCGATTAGGTTAGTAAAGTCCTGGTTCTTGCACCCCGTGCCACACGCCGATAGGTGGCTCGGAGGGTATTTAAACAGAAATGGACATAATTGGTTTATGAAGGATTAAATTAGGCCCAATTTCTAATATTTTTTCAACTCTTTCGCAAGACTAGAGGATAAAGTAAAAAAACTTAATTAGTTATTCGTTGTATTAATAATTGAAATTAATAAACTAAAAATTTCAGAAAATGAACAAAGAATATAACAGAATCAAATAAGATGCAATTGTATGATGAAGCCTTAACAACAATTTAGTCGTCATTTAACAATATAATAATGTTTATAGTGAATCGGATTTATTATGTACAAGATTGTGGCCCTCTCTTACATCTAAACAGTTCATAATAAAGATAAAATAAAAAAGGAAAAAGAAGTGATAAATTTTTAAAAAAGAAAGGTATTACAGTGTGGGTTTTAAAAATTTAAAGTTATGGGCTTTGGAAAGAACTCACGCGAATAGGGGTGTGAAAAACTTACGAAGAATGCTGATCGTAAATGATAACTTTTGTAATCAGAAAAGAATTATATTCAGAAACTTGGAAATGAACGACGAAAAGAAATAAATAATATTTATTATTAGCTGGTAAAAAATATTACAGATATATATATATATATATATATATATATATAATATGTAAGGAAATTAACACAGCTGAATTTCTTCGTTAGAGGATGTATTATTTTAACCATTAATTTAAAATAATTTCTTACCATTCCATTTCAACACCCCTTAATTTTCATTACCAATAAGCTTAATATATATTTTTCTTCACGAATGAACTACACCTCTCGTTCTGCGCTGTAACAATCTTTGGAAGCCTATTATTTTAGTGCATTGTACACCGATAGCCTAATTTCGATTTCCGTATTACAAAGGTTAAGTTTACATCTAAAGAACATAAATCCAAAACATCTTTAGGCCCATCTTCCGATATCCTTTCTTAATAAAATTCGCTCCCGCATTCCGATGTTTTCTCACAAATTCCTCACTTTGCCATCTACCACGCATCTCGAGAAGATTAACATCGTAACACGAATGTAAGCGTTACCATAACCACATCTACATCGCCATCTACATAATTATTCTAAAAGCCGTCTTTCGGTATGCGGTAGGGGGAGAGTAGCTCCATGACTACTTAACAATCGATTGTTTCACTAATTATTCGCGTCAATAAAGGAATTCTATAGCCGTTTGTTATTGTATCGATTGTTATCAATTTACAGACGTTTTTGAACGTATAATGCCGCAATATGGGCGTGTAATTTCAGTAATATCTACTTAGCACGTACTTTATCTAAATCTGCCCAACAAATTGTTTCTTCACTCATATATATCTACCTTCTAATGATTCCCATCCAGCTTCCTGAAGCATTTCAGTTACGCCTACCGATTTGTCGTATTTTTTTACGTAACCCATCGTCTTTTCCGAACGATAGTATACTTTCCGTGACCAAAATTTACGTAAAAGAAACCTTTGACAATATTCTAATCAACCCAGAGCGATATTAAAATTCCGATTTCACGTAATTTAGAATCTTGCCCAGTCATTCTAGAGAACTATCCGTGGATTATACCGATGCGTATACCTAATGATGGCGTACTCGGGTAGCAATCTTTAATACACCTACCCTTTGTGACCAATCTACCGACATCTTCTCCGGAACCCATTCTAGACATCAATTTTTACCTATTCGACGTCAGAGCGTTCCCTCGGACGGATTTGAGTGAATAATTAGAGGCTCTGCCATTCCAACTAATGGCCACGTCATTTTTTCCCATCCCCGCCTTTCCACACGTTCGCCTAATAACCGCCCTTGTAACTTAATGGCGTTCTTGATGAAAAATTACGATAATAACTTCATTACCATACGGCGATGAATTTAGTAAACCGAGCCCTCCCCTTCGGACCTAAACGCATTTAAATGGACGCCGTGCAGTGGCCGTATTAATGTATACGCGCGTTTATCCACTTAAAAAAAAAAGAACCGAAAATGCGCCCTCTTTTTTGAAGTTATCGTCCTATTGTTGTTTGCGTCCCGGTCTATGCCGTTATTCACGACGCCGCCGCGAGATGTCTCCCGCTCGAGTCAACAATATGGTCGCCATCTTAAATAATATAGTAACTTCACCGTATATTCTCATGCAATTACGTCGCGTTTTTTACATCTTTTACACGCGAAAAACACGGCTTTATTCTCGTTCTTCCATCATTTACGTACGCTCATCATCGCTTGTTCGCACTCCACAACCGAGAATGATAATGTTTGTTTGTAATTTCAATGTAAACAATTTTTCACGAATTAATTCTGTATCTTGTATCCTTGTTTTAATTGTTTCGTATTCCTGACGAAATTTCCGACAGTAGCTCTGACATAACTTTATCCGATTTGAGAGGATGCATCTACTACATCTCCATCTGAGTAAGAAATAACAGTTGAGGATAGTTATCCATCTTCAATTATTTCGATGAATTATAAAAGTTGTATACAAAAGCTAGGACGTATATAATTTTATAGGTAATAGAAAATGAATCGAAATATACCGTACTTAAAAGCGGCATAAACATAGTTAGAAATGGAGGCGTAGTAAATCTAATCCTAAAATCAAAGTATTGATGAAACGAGTAAGAATTATCGCTCCTGAAGCTTCGAAGACGTGGATTATGAATAAAATGTTTACATTATTAAACTACAATTAGCCACAGGATGAAATTTTCTTTACATTTTGTAAATTTTAACTTTGATGATAATCAATATTTAAAACGAGAAAATATAACTTTAATATAACCACGAAAAGTTTGTAGCTCATTGTACCGCGGATAAAAGTTATAATAATTAGTATATTTACTTAATCATTCCTTCCATATTGCAATTCATTACTGTCTTCTTTGTCCTATTTCACCAGAGATTGCAAATTTAACAGAACGACCTCGATGGCGCATATTTAGACTAGATATGTGTGCACATGGGTTTCTGTTTGGTAGGAGGAGAAGATATAAGTGTTTATTTTGGTTCGTTGATGGATGCATAGCTGCGATGACGTACAATTGGATGTTTGGACAAGTGCGAATCGGTTGCCTCAATTGAGGAGTGATTTTCCACAGGCGATTGTTTCCTTTCAGAAGATTTTCAATATTTCTTATAATCGGTCTAAGGAATGGAAAACACTGCAGAGAAATACCATTCGTCTACGAGTTTAATTCTTTTGTTTTTACGTCTGGAATAACAAAGAGCTTACGATTTAAGAAAATAGGCAACCGTTTGTACTTTCGTTTTCATTTATTTATTTATTTAAATAATTGCATTTCGGTCTGAGCCTTACTGGAAAACTGTTTACCGGATTGTAATTCATAATATCTGTCCGGCATTCACCCACAGACAAAAGTAAATCGTAAACAGTTTAAAACATGAGGTTTTCACAATTACTTAACTTTAACTACTACTGCTTATATATGTAACTTTGCTGTACAAAAGTTCTTTTTAAATTTTAATGAACTTGGTTACGTCAAGTTGGATTTGCATAAGATTTTAACAATGTAATCAAATCATGCTTATTGAACCTTTAGTTAAGTTGATGACAATGATACTCGTTAAAGTATAAGGGGAAGAATGAGGTGCTTAACAATAAAAACTTATTAATTGCTCCATCCAAAGAGTTACAATTCGGTTAGAATGTTACTACCTAACATAAATCCAATTACCTATGCGTAAATATGTGTCGTAATCAATCTTGCAATGTTTCAACAAAAAGTCTCAAAAAATCTATAAACCTATAAAGATATCTCTTGAGAGTTGTACGTTCTTTCTTCAAAAGATATCACCTTCACCGATCTTTTATTAAAAGAATTTTAAATCAAATAATAATACGACTAAGATTTTCTCATATAAAAATAGCTTGATCAATAAATATCAATACTTCTGAAAAAATTACATGGTCCCATATTTTAATTATAGATTATTTATAAAATTAAAATTAAACTTAATTTAAGATACGAGTTTTCCTTCTTGAAAAGAAGGAATAACTTTATGTTCCTAAATTTCTGAAGTATAAGTAACTGTGAAGTTATAGCACATTAATGAGAGATGTGTACATGTATGTTTATTCTTCGGAATTACAGAATATATATTAACTTAATAAAGATCTCAAAAATGTAAATTTCAAACATTCTTATGAGCAATTCATTCTAATTATATTTATATTCAATGAATACCTTTATAATTCGATCTTTTCTTATCAAACTTTTGACCTTTTTATAGAAAAATAACTCCATTCTATAAGAGGATCACGAATCAATCTAATTTTTTTTATACATATAGTAAATTGTTTATTACTTTTCATTAATACAATAATTAATACATTAATACATAATAAATCCAAATTTAATTCCTCCGAAATGAACGTCTTCTATTCTTTTAAAGTCCGTTGGTCCAAAGGGAGTGAGTGTGGCTCATGACCTATTCCAACAGCGGACTCTGCTTATTCTTCCTTCTCATACATTTCCTTCAGCGCCAAACAAATGCCTTGTCCTCAAATAATCATTCATTCTTACTCCCACTATTCCCTCACGTTTCTTTTGAGAGATCCTCAGGAACGTTTCAACAAAAGGTGTTTCGCTTCTGTGTATCCTATATCATCTATCTGTAGAGGTGCTAAATATCTATTCTTTATCTAATATTTATATAATTAGAAACTTATGTTTATGTGTATGTAATTAAAATCAGCCTTTTCCTTAGAATACTTAACAATTGACTCAATAAAAATACTTTTTGTTTATGCGTTGCCATGGCTTTGTAAGTTTGATATTGGTTCAAGCAATTCGTATAGCCATTTCAGTTACTTTAAAGAGCAAATTGCATTACTTCGCCAGTTTAATGCCTGTATATAAAATCTCTCTTTAAAAATTTAATTCTCTTTTTTAAAGAAATAGTTTTGATTTTACGAAGCTCGATTTTCTGGAAATGAGCCATATTTAGAGGAAAAACTCTTCCTAGCTACCACAAAATTTAAACTATTTTACTATAGATAATACAATATATTCTTTAAGAACTTAAAAGAGTTTGTTCTTAAGTTTTTTACAACCGTAATATTATCTGAACAATCGTGCTCTTAAGAGTTCTATCTAGTTTTTCATAAACATTTTTATTATTTGAATCCTATTTCTGCTTCAAAGAAAAAGAAAAGTATTCATTTCAAACTTTTCGTTCCAGTTTCTCTCATTCCTGCAGTTGATCCAGTTTATTTAAAATCGTGAAGCTTCTCCAATTAAATTTACTATATTCGGCTTAATTTTGTACAACTATACTAAAATAGAATACAAATATCGTAAATGTACTCACTAATGAATATAAATCTCCAAACACAACATCGTTTTTCACACCGTTTTTTTTTTCATCTGAAATTAACAACATCTAGATATTCTAATTTAATATCCAATCATTAAAGATTCAGCTACCTAAATTCTACTAAAATATAGAGGCAACAAAACCACTGAACTCCTTTTAAAATTCCTCTCTTATCGATAAAATGCTTGGAAAACCTTTAGCGTTCCAGGATTTTCGCTTGAATAGACACGACTGTCTGTTTAATTCGGAATTGCTTGAGATATCTTTTTCTATCTATCCTTGAATGGATGGCTAAAAACATAATTGGCTAATTTTTCTGACAGTTTTTCCTTCTTATTTTGATTTATGTTCTTCCAATCTAGAAATTCCTCCTTGAAACGATGTATTAATTATAAACTTCAGCGATCAGTCGTAAATTGGCAATCATTCTACCAGTTTCTGTCGAGTTTTCACTCAACTTAACTTTTTGATATCTGATTTCTTAATCAAAACTAAAGGGAACTATAGCGAATCAAACTATGCTGGTTCATGCTCATTAGGGTTATATAGAAAATCCAATATCTTGGATATATTTAGTCGTTGGGTCTCTTACTTTTATCAGCCAAAGACCTTCCTCTACATTCGTTATCATTTCGTTCCCCTACATCTGATAAGTTTCTGCTATGATAAAACCACAATTATTTCAAATAAATGATCTTAAAAAAGTTCGAAAATGGTAGAAGTCCAGTTAACTTCCATTGAATGAAATTTGCGATTTTATCTCTGTGAAGTAGTCTATAGAAGTATTCATACCTACATTATACTGTTGTATAATTTGTAAATACCATTCTTTTAATGTGAATCAGACAATCTAAGGTTAGACCATACAAACCATAGTCATTTTTTATTTTTAATTGCAAAAATATTTCAGTTGATTCCAGGACTTAATTTATTTAGCAGCACTTTAACAGCGTAAAAATGGCGTTCGTTTGATATAAAGAGGGAAAAGCTCGGAATTTTCTTCTTTCAAGGTATATTCTTTCTTCTGCTGATACTTAATATTAATTATGGATCATAATCACATGTAATGCATGTTAGGGCACCTAACGGAAAGTGAATAAGATGTGGAACATTCTGCAGATCAAAGTATACTGTGATAATTGGCACGTTAATTGACACATTAATCTCTCTTAAAGCTCAGATCTATAAAATTTAGGATTATAAGGAAAAGAGGGTATAACTTTACACGATAAGTTCGTGAGATGTGAGCACATATTTGATCAGTTTCTTTTACGATTTATTGAGTTAATTGGGGTAGCATACTTTCCTCAATGTGGGTGAACATGGGTTTAATTTCCAGTCGTGTCGCTGTGTTTGACAACTGTTCAGCGTATATAATTTAATGATCGATGGTTAAAAGAAATAAATATTTTGACGATAAAAAGGAGAAATAATAAATTTATCCACAAATAACGGAAAAAGAAAATTATATCTTATGATATCTAGCCCATAACTGTTTGAAAAATTGTGTATAATTGAAATTACAGTTTTAAAGGAAGGTGAAAGTAACTCAATGTTAAATTCGCACGACTTGAACAGAATTATTAAACAGAAATGAAAATCAACATACTTACTGGAAAGTGGAGGACCTTGGTTCGAGTCCCAGTCACATCTCTAATTTAACTTCTTTTAAACCATCCTATTACTCAGAACAATCACATTATAAATTTGCAAATCGATAAAATAAATTTTGTTAAAATTTCCTCTCGTAAATAGTGTATATATTTCATTTCGTGCACCCTCAAAATAATTCGAATAAGTGATGGAAACAATTAAGTGAATGAAATGCAATACTGACCGTTTTGAGAGTACATATCCCATTTGCTCCCACAAAGAAGTGCGGCGAACGCTTAAGTGAATCACCGGAGATGAGAAGGTGAAGTCCCGCGCTCACGACTCCATTATGTCGCCCCGAATTGGATACTCGTTAACCCTTCTCCTACATATCAGCCACTCATAATAATAGTGTCATATAATCATACGTATTGCTTGACAAATTCCAATATCTTTGGGTGTTGCTTCTCCGATATAGTGATTTATTTACTTAAAGATTAAAAAAATCCATAAAGATACTTCGTCGCAGAAATAAGAACTATTCACTTTTATTTTAATGAATTGCTTCCATATTAAGAATGTAAAAGAACTCATGTTTTCATTTCTAATCCGTTTATCAAAGAATATGAGCATTCCAAGTTCTTTAAAATAACTTTTGGTCATGACATTATACAGCTAAGCTATCTATATTGGTATGTACATTGATTCTGGATGAAATAATGGAGAATATTACTCTAATATTTATTTCTGTTCGTCAGTTATAGGTCATAATGGTAGCAATCTATTTTTATTCAGAAGCAAGGTAGATTTATGTCTACTGTTATCTATATTTTCATCAAGCTGAAATTTCGTAGTTTATACCACTTAAAAAGCTTAGCCATTCATTATTTTGATGCTATGGGAACCTCTTGAATGTAGAAAATAATAAATAATAAAACAGAAATAACGGGAATTCAATGCTTATTTAGACGATATTTGATTTTGCTAAGCAATATTTTGTTACAAGTTCTTCTTACGTACGTAAAATGATTATTAAAAAGTATTTTAATAATTCAACCTTTCACTTTTTGACATGCGTATCCAATGACATATTAGTTCCAACTAAATACGTCAAAAAATATTTAGGAGTAACGTGGCAAAGAATGCACAGAATCAAGAGAACAAAAGAATACTTTCGGGTGTCTATATTTGGTATCAGATTGAAAATGGCTTTTGATGATATATATCCATTTCTCGGTTCCGATTCTTGAGCACCATTGTCTACTGAAGAATACAATATCAATAATGATATCATTTTCCTAACCTAAGAAGACTGATTTTGTGTGCAACAAAATTGACTTTGTATCTAATGAATTACATTCTACAATACGTATGAAATAAACGTACATTCCCCCTTACCTCGTGCGAATGATTTTAGAATAACTTTATTACTATATTGTTGATAATGAAAGCATACAACAATGGAAATATTGAATAAAAGAAGGTAATAATGTAACAAAGAACTAACAATGATCATTTTTGTAATGAATAATAATCGTCGTTTAGCAAAATTTGATCTTCTAACTAATGAATTACATTCTCCAATACTTACATTACACTCCTCCTACCCACGAATGATTGTAGAATAACTTTATTACTCTATTGTTGATAATGAAAGCATACAACAATCGGGATATTGAGTTAAAGAAGATAATAACGTAACAAGAATTGAATAATGATCATTTTAATAATGAATAGTAATCGTCGTTTAACAACGATCAAAATTACTTAATGTATTTTTCACAACCCCTGGTTCTTACGAAGCTATACCTTCTTCTGTTTAACGATTCCTCCAGTTTTAACTTATCACAACAATTTCCTTTCGGAGGTGCGAGAAAGTACATACGACGGAAACGTAGTATTTCAAAGCCGTAAACACCACTCCTCCGCCTTCTGCAAAATTTCGCAGGAATATTAGTTCCGGATATCTCCGAAACCCATCTCGCTCATTTTTCTCTCAAAACAGAAATGTGGAAGCGCCGGTGGGGAGCGTAAAACCTTAAAAATAAATTAATTCCCGTCGACAAAAACGCAATTAAAGTGGGAGAATTAGACGTTTGAAAGTGGAGTCGGGAAGTGATAACTGAGGGTGGTTATGTGCAGCGAGGATATTAGAGGAACACAGTTGCGAATGGAATTCTGTGGGAGGAAATGCGTTCAGATAAGAGAGGGAAATTCTTAAGAGGGACAAAAGAGGACGAAAATTCTCTTAGGGAATGAAATAGGCGAAGAATAAGGGGAAAGTGGCTGTTTTTAAACTCGTGTTTTAATTGATTTTACTCGTACTTAGTCCCCCTTAGTTACGATGCAGGAATTAGTGCATTTAGGTTTGTTTATTTGTACTGTAAACACACGTGAAATTATGCGTTGCTAAGAAGTCGATTTTAATTTTTTTTAATGTTTACTTTACGGTTGGAACAAATATATCCTTAAATCTAAATCATAATTATAAAAGTTTAAGAATAGATATATACATTTAGGGCTTCTATATTTATTTTTGTGAATATCAAGACTTCTATATATAAAAAAAGTTTTGGGAATGGGGAATAGTTCATGTAAAAATGAGATTTTATATTTTCACGTAAATTATGAAATAGTACGTTTACTTATGGAAGCTAATGGTGTTACGTCTAACAGTACAGCTACAATTTATTTTTATTAATTTTGTTTTTAATTTGAATATCTTATGTTTGTATTTTTTTCGCAATTGTTTACTGTTTCTTGTCTAATTATTGGGTTTTGGATATGTATTTTGAAGGAATATAGTCTGTTGACACCTGAATTGATATATGTTGGAATATTATTTCTAGAATAATTATAATAATAATAACATAGTATCTATAATATAATAATCAAAATCCATATAAATAAATTAAATAAATACTGGAAGATATTTGAAACTTATGATAGATTTTTCATAAAAAACAGAATAAAGCAATGTTTGTCTAGATCAAAAAATAATAAGTAAAATTGTTATTGGGTAGTAGTAAATGGATAATTCATACTATATTATAAATATTAGAACAAAGAAGTAGCTGATGGTTAACCCATAAGAATTAAAAAACATAGAAAGTATTTGTCACATTTAAAGAATGATAAAAAAGTTTACGTGAATATTAAAAAAAATGATCCATAGGCTCAAACAAAAACGATATACATTAAATGAATTTCAATTTTTTTAAAAAGAAAACATTAGTTACGCACAAGTCCCATCTATAAAGTTTATATTAACAATACAATATACTATTATATATTGCCATAAAGATTAGCTACCGTTTAATATTAAATGCCCCCCTTTTGATATCGACCTTCTGCAGATCTTATAAAGAAAAAGGAATGTACGTAAGCACTCGTGGAAAAGTTGAAAAATCGCGCTATCTATAAAGGGGTTAAAGACAAATGCGAAGAGTAGAAAAAAAGGAAGAGGCAAATGGAAAAGAATAGGTTTAGAGACTGCGTTGATCCGTGAAGTTAAGCAAGATTTCCATCGAGATGCGAAATTGATTCTCTGTTGAGTTGAAATGGAGAATGATCTTGTCTTGAGAGAGATTGGTGCTGTGAATTGGAGAAGAGCAATTGCATCGGAAAAGAAGACGGACGTTGAGAAATCTGTACATTTCAAGTTTTCCCTTTGTTATCCCCCCCTTCGCTTGTTACCATGGGAGTTTGTGGGGGGAAACGGAGTGCTCTGAAGGAAGAGGGAAACTGGGTAAATAAATGATAATTAGTACTAAAAATGGATCAAATTATTGCTCTACTACATTGGCACAACTTTACTAATTTGCTAACGATAATTTTTCGAATATTAAATTAATAAAAAGGACGTCAATTTAAGTTTCTGTGACTCTTAGTTCGTCGTAAGTAACAACACCATTTTTAAAAGTTTTCAGTTGCATATATTTTAATATTTAGGAAATTTTAATGGTGAAGGGAAACTGGGTAAATAAATGATAATAAGTAGTAAAAATGGATCAAATTATTGTTCTACTACTTTAACAATACTTCATTAATTTGCTAATTTAGTGTGAGTTAAAATTAGAAAAAGGACATGAGCGATAGCGTGAAAGACTTCCACTTCGTGGTACTTTACACCAAATGTAAAACGTTTGAGTAAAGTATATTAGTATAATATATATTAGTATTAAAAATTTAACATATAAGTATTAAAGTAAATAAACATTTTTTAACTTAAGGTTATTAATGATCAATATTTTAGGAAATAGGAAGGTAAACGTGGTATGTAAATGATAACTAATTGTAAAAATTGATAATGGACATAAATGAAAGAGACTGAGGTTCTTATTTCGTCCTACATGACCTCAAATTATCAAGTTTTAAGTTGAATGAAGTTTTTTTTTAACTTAAACCTTGATATTTAAGATCACTATATAATTCGAAGGAAATTTTTTATAAAGGTAGAGTGAATATTAAAATAGATACATATTTATTGTTTCTAAAATAACTATAACTCCATTTGTGATGAGAGCATGGTGAATTACAATTAGGATACCCATTCATTTCCTTTATAAAGTATATTAGATCACACAGGATGGTATGTAACATACATTTCATGATGTAAAAACGTTCGTTTCATTTAAATACCGGAGTATTGACATAAGTATCTGATACAGAACCGAGAATGAATTTATATTGATATGCGTTGCAGAAAATTAAGAGAAAATGATTTGACCAAAATCTCCCTGAACTGTAACTCATTTCCTTGCTAAAACATTTCCCTCATTATCCAATAACTTATGTGGGAAGTAATATAATTTATCGTTGTATCTTATACGTCATATGTGTTTGATAAACTATATAAAGTGTATTGACAAAAATTGTCTTCGGATTAAAGCCCATAGATAGGGAATTCAGATGAGTTGTTTGCAGTTCATTTCCATAGAGACAATTGAGAAATCTTATTAACATTAAAGTACGCTGCAAGTTGTTTATCTTTCTTCACTGTTTATTGTGGGTTGGATTATTGAGTTTGAAACTATCGTGGGAAATTTCATAATTATGGCCTCGCAAATTTTAATATTCTTTACTGATAATGTTAAGAAATCCATAGTTCTCCTAAACTTCAAAGATTTCCCAATGACATTTTCAGGGACATGTTCCTTTTAGGCAAAGAGTTACACAAAACGATCAAGCAATTTGTATTATTTCCATGATATATTGTATTTATATTAGAAATTTCCTTGTAAAAGAGCTGGAAAACATATTGAACCCTTTGTATGTTATATTTGTATATCCATCTATTTGACATTTTCCCTCTCTTGGAAACTTAAATTAATTTTCTTTTTAAATATTTCCTTATAAATATCTTTATATTTTCCAGAATTCATTATTACACACAGCAGCAAAACTGTCCAAACAAGTCCAACAAGCAGCAAACGATAACATCCTACAGAGGGAACTTTTAAAACATTAATACCTCTGAATTAAGACAAATAATCCATTATACCTTGAGTAATCGTACTTGCTGAAATGAAGCGATCAACCCGTTTAATGAGTTAAAATCCTGAATACATACTTTTCTCCTTTTGCTATCAGTTTATAATCGAAATTTTTCCTTCCCGAACAGTATAATTGCCTCTATCACTCACCTTCACCGCAGCTAACTTCCCATCCTTCATCCAAACGAAACTATAGCCAGTTTTCGATCGGATGATAAACGTTCTTGTAATCGACACCTATCCTATATACGTTATACGGCGCCAAATTATTAACTCCTGCATTTTTTTTAAGTTCTCCTGCTTACACCGCATGCGTCGGTTTCATCTCATGTCCCGTCATCTTATCTTTTCATTCCCCTTCCCTTCCTTACGATCCGTAGCGAGTTATCAGTTTATCAATCCCTGTTACAAACCCAAACATCCCTATCTAACTAATTCCGCTCGTTTGATTCATTAGGGCGGCCTTCTTAGGATGTCGAGCGCTGGTCAAACGCCTCGTCGAGTTACATAAACAAAAGTCCGCTAGAGGCAGACAGGTGCTATGCCCCACCCGCAGAATACGTTCTCCCTCCTCCCCTACTCCTTCCCCAAACGATACAAAAGTTAAGTGCGAAGGCAGGGAGCGATAAATCTTGTTAGTAACAATCCAGCGATGCTATCTTCTAGCACCTGAACGATGCTGGGAGTGAGGCTGCGCGCGGGATGAGATGAGAGATAAAGATGGTTGGGGAGCCGAAAGTTTTGAGGAGGAGTGGTTATTGTGTATGCTTCTATATAAGTAGGATTTTGGTTGGTGTTTTCTTTTTGGGGGGGTGGTAGTTATGAGGTTCAATTGTTTGGGTGGTTTTGGGAAATGGTTGCTTGGTTATGAAGAGTTCGTTTTACGTACGGATGTTAGATGGAATAATGAATGGCTAAAATGGAGCAAAATAGGGAACATATAAATAGGAAAAGAATATATTTTTATAATTTAAGAACTCCAAAGAAAGCTTTTGATTTTCTCGACCGTAAATATTCGTCTTAACGAGAGTAAATTTTTGCACGTTTTCTTTTACGTATTTTCTGATAGGATGAGCTTAGTGATTATATTTAAGTTTTGCCTCAAATTCGTGTAACCAACCTCAAACAGTCGATTAAAAATTTAAATGTTCAGTAAAAGTAATCGAAATCTTTTTGAATGATATCTTAATGTTTAGGATTTAGACATCCCTGGATATTTTTGGATATTGGTCATTCAAGTAACGACGTGCAGCTATTAAAATATCAATTTCAACACGCAATTCAGGATTAAATGCTAATAAAGATAATGTCTTGCAGAATAGCACCCTTTCTTCAAAGTTAGCCTGTGTGCTTTTAAATGATGTAGCCAGTGCGTGAATTTTAAAAGTAAGCTAAACCTAAGGTGCATTTTACTCATTTAAGAAGCTACTCAAGAAACAAAAATTATACTGCAGCTATTTTCTCCTACTTGTGTTTTTAATCTCTTCCTCATCTCTTTGACTAGCGTAATATATTTGAAAAATCAAACTGTACTCAATAAGACGTTCAAATATGAAAGTTAGAATACTTCACTGCTCTAATGAGTTACATTATATTACGCACGTAATTTTGCGAAAATGAAATGTAAGGAAACACTGAAAAATGAGAATTTTCAATGATTATACCCAGAGACAAATCTCACGCTAATATATAAATATTTATATACATATATGTACGTATATAAAAAAGTCAATGACATCGAAAACATGTAAGTCACCCCAAATACTTCAAGTGAGCGTAATCCAGCCCGATTACTCTACAGTCGATTCGCAATTCGCAACCCTTCCGTAAGACTCATCTTTCTGGAAACGGAGGAAATATTCTGCGAGTGCAGATAGGGGATCGGTGTGGTAAACTAGTTAAGTGGGCATATAATGGTCCTCAGCGAAGACCTTTTTTGGCTCAGACAGTCTCTGAGAAGAGTGACTTTGGGAGACAAAACCTCTATGTTATCGCCGTCGCAATATAAATCCAGAGGGGCTTCTAAGTGGTATAATGGGACGGGGAAATGCCGAAACACTGGAACTGGTGGATAAATGAAGGAACAAAGAAGAAGAAGCGGCTTCGGTGGGGAGTGGGTATATAAAAAAAAAGAAGAGCTCTTTCGCGCATGCGTGAGTTAAAATGCCCGCCTCCCTTTCCTTGGGCGGCTAACAAGAATGCGGCTTCGTTATTCCGTCGTCCGTCTTGCATACATTAAAGGCGAGAGGACATGCAGCCATAACCCCACGTCACGTGACCACACCCCGGTCCCTCAAGGTATAGCAATTGGCCCGACCGGATTGCTACCGAACAGATGGGTAGAGATCTTGCGGAATGACGCTTCGGATGTTGGATGCTTATATCGGAATGGGTACTTTAATGAGAAAGGAGACTTATTCAACGAATTGTGCGTTTTTTTTGGGTTTTGGGGAAGAGAGGGTTATTAAATTGAGAGGTTGTAGCGCCATGATTCTGGTTGGGGATTTTTACGAATTTTGGGTTTCTTTGATCGATTTTATTTTGTGTTTTTTTTTTAAGTTCGATTGCTAGAGAATTGAAAATGGTGTATATTCTTACGTTTTTTGAGTTTCTTATTAACTTTAATTGTCGTCAAACACGATGAATATTTAGATGTACATATAAATAAAAAATATCTATCTGTTTCGAACGAGAAATACATTGCAATTTTAAAAATTAATAGTCGAAAAGAGTGAGTGAAATAGAGTAAACCTTAGAAGACTAGATTTGTATTATGAATTTATCTTATGCGTTTAAGTTGAATGATGAGTGTTTTCCTTGTTATTCTTATGCTGTATGTTATAAATCTACGTATTAGCCATTAATATACAGTTAGTGAAATAAGGGAAACAGATGCCAAAACGAACAAATTTAAAAATTCGTTTTTCCCAGGAACGTTATGAGAAATTAATCGATTGAGTTGGTAGAGTCGTGGTTCTTGCACCCCCCTGCCATACGCCGAAAAGTGGTTCGCAGGACATTTATTTAAAACTTTGTATGTTGAAGATTTAAAAATTTGTTAGAATTCACCCAAAAATAATAGATAGGTAAATAGAATCAAGGTGCTTGCACCCCCTGCCACACGCAGAAAGGTGGTTCGAAGAGATTATAATTAACAATAAGAATAACGAATTTTCTTCAGGTTTTCATTAATTCACATAACTAATAAATATACTGGAGACACCTTCAAATATGGAATACATGTATTGGGCAAGTGGAGGACCTGGGTTCGATTCCTAGTACTGTCGCTATATTTCACTTCTCTATAACCCTTATATTCACATGTTAGAGATACTAAATGGTACGACCTCCCTAATTATTACTCACGGTCCTTAATTAAACCTACATATTCCAACTAAATACTTTATTATAATTACATATTATAACAAATAATATATTTACATCCCTGAGAAACATACTATAATTTAGATTACTTGAGACACCTTCAACTACGAAATATATATATTTACCCTTACGATGTATATTTACTCTCACGATCATATTATAATTCGGTCTACTTAAGACACACAACGGAATATAAATATATATAAATCCACACTATAAAGACGTAAAACAGCGCCACATCCTTATTTGTTAATCACGAGAACTAACCCAGATTCCATCCTAATACATGTAACTGCAGATACCGCACCGTTCCGATATTCCAGCCCTCCATTCCGCTGCAGGTTAATCCTCCCACAGCCAATTAATTAAGTATCCATCCCTCTGCCTGCTAATTTACAAATGGCCCCCGTGGTGGCTTAATCTTTTTTATGTACAGCGAACGCTTTCTCCCTTATTCTTTTTTTTCTGCTACGAAGGCGTTCGTGGAGAACATTAATGCCCGGAAAGTGTGTTTTTGGTAGGTTATGGCTGTGGTGTAGGCCCTGCGGATGAGGGAGCAGTTTGGAATATTAAAGTTTTCCGTGTGATAGGTGGCGCGGTGAAAAGAGCATCTCCAGCGTTAGAGAGGTGTAATAAAAAAAAGGAAGAAGATGCCTACCCTGCTTGAGTTATGACACTCATTCTTCGAGATCGTAAATTAGCGGGAAATTCTCCAAAAATCCTCTCCATTAGCTCATGCTCTCCTTATGACGCATCGAGAGGCGAATGCGTATTGCGCCGTTCGTTTGTTTTTTTTTTTTCGTGGTGGGTTTTTTTTAAATAGGGTTTTCGTTAAAGGAGTTTTTTTTTGTTTCTAATGTTTGGGTAGCGTAAGAGGGAAGTATGTGTATTGTTGGAGAAAAGCTTTTTTGTTGTGGTTATAGGGTTGCTAGGGAAGAATTAATTCGTTTATTGAACTAATAAGGGCCTTTTTTGTTATTTTCATATCGTATTTTTTAATTGAATACGCGTCTGTTATAAGTACGAAAAAGCTCCAATTATGTAAAATTAACTACGCGTTATGTATCGTATTAGAAATCGATGCGAATCAAATCACAATCAATGGACAAGCTACGATGGACTTTTATTTCACTATTTATTATTCAAGTCCAAGAAATTTTTTATTTGACCGAACATTGAAAGAATTTTGTACGTCTTAACTTTACCATTAGTTTTCACAATACAAGTTAACTGTTCAAATCAATATATATGGTTATTATTTTTTGATTTTAAGATTCAAAAAAAGGGTTATAAGGTAGGATGTTATTAAACCATGGAAAGCTGTGAAAAGAATCTAATTGATCGATTAAAAGTTGACCTCATATTTGAAAGTATTATTATTTATATACGTGTGTATAAAAATAGGAAAACTCTTATAAAAATATGTACTTAATTTGTCAATATTTTATGCAGTGTCATGAGAATCTCGTAAAATAATTAATAAAGATTTGATTTACTCTCTAACATTCTGGGGCTGAAGTAACTTTTAAATCCTCGATAATTTGACGAAAGTTGAATTCAGAAAAAGTGATTTTTCACTCAAGTACTTACTGAAGGAAATTAAAATCATTCGGAGTAATAAAGAAGTTACCAATGCCCTCCATCCTTCATTAAGCACTTTCAACTCTTCCAAAAGTTACATCGTCGCGCTGTAAGGTCCCGCCTGCGAAATTTTCTAATCTCTCCATTTTTAATCCACGTCTGATTATAAGGCGATGTCAGAGGCGATAAATTAAGCCTTTCTTTGCATCATAATCGGTGTTTTTTATTCCTTCGCAGCGCCTTAAAGCTGCTCCGATTCGAGTCGAGTATTTGAGTTATCTTCTGACACATCTCACTCCATTACAAGCTCAAAATTAACTTGATTCTTGTATTTATAAACACGCAATTCGTTGCAAATTCAAGGACTCCTTGCGAATCGTGATAGCAAAATCAAGGTTGTAAAGTTAGAATATCTAAATTATTTTATTGATATTCGCGAAAAAGAAACAAAAATACTCGAGAAGATAATTTTAGGATTTCTCGTTAAAAATAGTGATTATTGAACTTCTGGTCATTATTATTCTCATTTCGATAGGAATATAGTTTTCCCTTGGCAAAATATAAAATTGTAACTTATAATTGCGTTTAACTAATATAAAACTCATTCTTTAACATAATAAAAGTCGAATCGATTGACAAAGCCTTTACTTTGTGGAGATCTATCCTAATTCGGTGGGGGAGCACAATAACTTAACAAAAATCCCACTTATTTTTAAATCATAAATATAATAATTTCCCCAAATTAAAGCAGATTATATCTGATAATATAATAATCTGACAAAAGATCACCTACGTGGATTGTTCTTTATAGGGCTATACCATATTTCCAAAAAATTGCCAAAAATAACAAAGATATTTGTCCTGGTATTAATTTTATATTATAATCATTATTTAAAGAAATTTAATTCATATATGAGAATTTTAAATGGTTAGTTTATTTATAGTAGAAAACAACATATAGCGTGAGATTTAAAATATAGGTGGAATTCTTAAATATATCTTACTATCCTTTATATTATATCATCATCACCCACTTTCATTCCGAAACTGGGTGTAGACCTTACCTCTCAATTGTTTTCAATTTTTACCGATTTTCAGCGTACTTTTGCCAAGATACCGCTAATTTCTGTAATACCTATTCTGTTTAATCTATTCTTCATTCTTCTCCGGGGTATCTTAGTAAATCTTTTTCTTAACTACATATTATATAATTTTGACTATCAATTAACATATTTAAATTTCAGTCTTATATTACTGAACTGTTTTTCTCAACGTGCCAACAGAGCCCGTTCTTTTCCGTTCATAAAAGATTCCTTCATCAAAAACTGCGTAACTAATACCATATTCAACCATTACGATCTTTTTTAAGAGACTACTTCTTGTGATAAATATCATTAGATAATGATGCCCAAGATTGTGATACCAAACTTGACCACCAGTAGTGGTCCCGTTATACAGTAGTTATTTGAAGATTGTAGATCCTCAAAAAGTACGTTCAGTTCGTTAAAATGTGAAGATAATGCTTCAAGTTTACTTCGTATTTTATTGTATTACCCAAAAGAATGGGTGACGTATAGATTGTACTTCAAGTATACTTCGCAATTTCATCATATTTCCAGCATAATTTGCGATCGATGCTTGTAAATAACAGCCCACAGCACACACCCCATCCACCGCATCTTGCAGTCTGCATTTCAGTCCAAATCTCCCTTCTTTTAATGTTGCTACAATTCTTCAACGGTCTCACGTTTCCGCATTTCTGCAGCATTGGCCATCATCTTGCCTCAGAAGGTTTGTATTCCTCCGAATTGAATCATAGCACTCCCTCAGAGGCACACCCATTTTTGGATCCACGCCAGACGCAATGTTAGACGTAAAAGAAGACTTTCTGGGAGTGGACGCGTATTCCTCGCACGCTATGCTTACATTAATTACGCTCTGTCAGGATGGCGGACCACCACCGCTATCTACCTCGGAACGCGTTGAGGGGGGTCTCTTTATATCGAAAGTGGTTTCCCCCACCCCACCACCTTTTGTTCGTACATTATTTTTTATTTAGCGGGTTCTCCTACTCCCACTTCCTCCCACATTCGAAACATTAAGGGTGGCATGACTCCGAAAATACTTCTCGGGCTTTTGTAATCTGAATGTCAATAGTGCAGCTTGGAATGGGAGCGGTAAGGTTAAATTGGGAACGAAACGTTTTTTTTTGAGGGGTCGTGTGATGTATTGTGTGAAGTTTACTTATATGATTTGGAATTGCTAACTGAAATGTATTTGTAGTTACTCCTCTGATACTTATTAGTACAAAAAGAAATTATTAGAAAATTTAGGTAGGTAATGAGGTATTTAGATAGGTAATGAATGAGAAAAGATATGAATTTTTTCGATTTAAAATCTACCAGAAATCTTTTTTGAATAATATTATATTTAAATTCAAGCAGGCAATTGATTGTCGACGGAGTTTAGATTTAGGTTATGTTAGAAATATTTATTTCCCTTAAAAATAAAGCCTATAACACTTTTAGTATACTTTAGATAACTGTTATGAATAACCAACTCAAAGAGAAAGATTAATCGTATCATTAGTATAAAAACATGTGAATAATTCAATTTTATCAGTGACATAAGAAAATCGTTATTTCTAAATACATTTATCATGTATTTTTTACGCGACGTAGCGAACAAAGACGTCGAAAATGATATTCACTTACTAGGATATGTTGAATAGGTTAGTTTTATCAATTATAAACACTGTGATGAAACCTTTTGCCTCTAGAAAATTGTTTATTTTTTTCAAGGATAGTTTCAGTTTTAAAACGTAACACATATAACCGTATAATTTTACAACCCTTCTCTTTTGTTTTCTTTCCATTCCCGGAGAGAATTTAGAAGTATTTATATGATATTGCCTCGAATTAGTACTACCTAAATCAATAAATTAGCTTTAAATTATTTTTTTATATCATGAGTCTCGTCTCATCAGGTAAAACAGAACTATAAATTAGTCACTTGATTGGGACTCGAACCCAGGTACCTTGACAAAGTAAAATACAAAGTAAACTACATGGTAGTTACAATGATACTATACAGTAGTTACTGGTTAGCATAACTGCGCAAGAATTGAGGGACCTGGGTTCGAGTCCCAGTCACTTTTAGATCTATATAGGGAGCTCTTATGTCTTAAACTCTGATCATAATGGGGATAATCCAGTATAAAATGATTAATAATTTACATATTTTGAGACGATTCAATGCATTAAGGTATTCAATATCTTACGGTTATCTTTTAAAAGGTAACATTGATTATCATGAGCTATAACGAAACAGCACTTACTCATAACAACACCCGTCTCTTAGCCACAATTACTCCTCAACGCAATAAGCCCAAGAACTCCAAGAACGTATCCAAAATCCGTAAACCATCCCGAGCTTTAATTCAAAAAGATAATTCCTGTAAACTCCGAATCGAATTTCAAAGGTGTGCGCCCATCTTGGCAGATTTACTCGACCATCATCTGAGAGAAAAACGGGAGTGGCCCTCGAGAGAGCGGGAGTGTATTTCCGTCCTCCACAGACACCCCCGCTGGGCCGATTCTCACACCTACTGGGTGACGTCACCCCATGCTCCCTTTATTACATCTTTCCCCGTTGACTCTTCTCCTTTGACAACTTGCCAGGGAGAATCCTTGATATGGTTTCCTCCACACACACCGAGATTCCTGTCACTCATTTGTCCGAGATATCCCGCTGGGCTAAATTTCCTCGTGAGGCAGCTTTTGAGATGCGGTTTTCTCTCTCGGGGAGAAATCGAATTTTAAAATGGGTAGCTCTGAAGTCTGATATATTGCCGGGCTGTATTTTCGGGAAATGGTTTATCGCGTGCCGTATTTATAAAAGAAGGAGTTGGGGGTCGTTTTTGTATTTAAAGTTTATTTCTGCGGCGCTTATTAGCATTTTAATATCCGTACGCCTTTTATAGGACGATGAGTACGAGTTAATCGGCTCCCAGAATCGGGATCGTTTCTCTGTTATAAGCTGGAGTTTGTTCGATGGGTCGATAGCGGAGAAGCGGGAGATGTTTATAGCGATTAAAAGACGTAAATCCTACGGATATTATCGTGTGATTTTTTTTTCGCGGTGGTTCAATGGCGAGTTATGGGGGAATAAGTAAAATTTCGCTGTCACTCGGATGAAATTCGTTTCGGGAGCCAAGGATACGTGTTAAAGTGAAGGTCAGGCTTCTTGTTTAGTGTGAGCAATGATTGTCGGACAGTTATGAGGGGTGGAGGAATATTTAGGGAATGTTCTTGGAAAAGGTGTCTATATGGCCGTTTTAGTTATTTCTGGTTAAAATAGGAAGGTACAAGGATTGATTATGATAAAGATATTGTCCTACTATAAGTATGAAAGAAGTTATTTGATACTAGAATCTGATGTGGTGAGTACGTTTTCTGAACCGAATTGTTATAAAGTTGAATTTTTAACCGCAAGTTTTCCTTTGGTTATTTCCAGAATCTGAGAATAATTTTGTTAGGAATTAGATAATTATTTGACCCGTGAGCTATCAAGCGTTGTATTGTAAATGCTTGATGGAATTTTTTATGCACAGTCATATTAAATTATTAGTATTAAGATGTAATATACGGCCATTTTATGAAATACATTATGGTTAATCGTTAAGTGTCGAAGTGTGTGGTTTAATTTTACTTCTTTTGATAGTTCTCATGTAGGTAGAATAAAGTTTGCATATCCATAATAAGGAAATATCCTATTACTGATTTTCCAGTTATCATTTTACAACAAATACTTATATATTGAGTATTTTTAAAATTCTTTCATCCAAAGTTTTGCAAGCTTCACAGAAAACGAGCCGAAAGATGTTAATTCATCGTCATTATTTTGGATTCTTTTTGTATTTATCAGTATAAAAATAGAATTTATCCTTAGGCCCTCAAGAATGTTACCAGCAACATTTTTTTGAACTATAGCTGAAGATTTATTTACTTACTGCTTTCATTCCGTAAACACTACCTTTATTACTTTAATTATATCTACTTAAGTTCTTGAAAAACCTAACAAAACTTAGCAGTTGATAAAATTAGTTTGATCAGTACAAAGGAATATTATTTTTTTAAATTGTTATAGTCCCCTCAAAATAATTTTGATAGCTCTGTTACCGATCTTTCCTTTCTTTTTCTTTAATTCATGGCTGATTCGATTTTATAAATGTCGGCCACAAATTTTATTTTTTAAAAAATAAAATTTTATTTTTATTGAGTATTATGTGTATTTTAAAAATTTTTATGAATCTTGGATAACTCGGAATTCACTCCCGTTGAAATCACCTTCCATTACTTTGTTTTTAGCTGACCTTTTCAGATCATATCCGAATAATTTATATTCATTTCCATTCAATCTTTCCTCGCGAATTAATGAAAAACTTTCGAACTGTCTGGTCGTCATTGCTTTCTAGAAACCACGAGACATCTTATTTCCGTCGATATTTACGCCACACGGCCAATGCACGAGTTATCTGGAGCGGTCGCTTTAGAGTCGTCATTTGTCACGATCAGTTCGTATTTGTTCCCCGATCTACTCCGCTCATCAAAATGGCATGACGTCAACTTCATTGTTTCATTTGCTATCTGCCACCGTTTATGCTTGCTAATCGAACGAATTCATCATCTTATCGCAATTTATTTTGCGCCAATTATTGATCGATTGCTTGTTTGCTTTACTGAAGGTTGCCGTGACCATAGTTCGACCAAAGAACGATGTTGACTTTACAAAAGACTCGAACCCAGGCTCCAAACACCAGTAATTCATGTTTCCATTGTTGGATAAAATATGGCGTCCCAAAACTAATTCAGTAATACTTTATTTTACCGTTAATGGATAAAAAGTGGCGCTTCTGTTCTAACAATTGATCGACTATAAATTTTATCGTAATTTATACCTTTATACCTTTCGTAAAGTCGAATTCTATTCTGATACGGACAATTCTCGTGATTTGGCGTCAGTGACGATGTATTATCGTTTTATTCAACACTTATTCTTGATCTAATGACAGATTTATATCACATAGGTTCCTTGAAGATCATTTAAAAGCAGTTGAAAGGAAAATAAAATTTAGGTCCCAGAATACATTATGTATACAACCGGTATCCGTCGAGGGTTGCAATACTCTAATATAAGTTAGTTATTTTCTGACGTATTTGAGGGGAGGACTTCCTTAGGATATTGTTTGGAACTTGTTCGCTAGCTATTTGTACGATTTGGAATTATCTTACTCATTGCAAGCTTCTGAAAGGATTAGAACTTCACTTTTGCCCATGAGAAAATGTTTATGATATCTTCTTTTTGTAATGCATCTAACCTCATTGTTACTTTCGCTACATTTACTTCCAATTAACTAGGAATTTTTTCTCTCTTCGAAGACGCTGGGAAATTATAATCATATTCATATCATCATTTATCCATAGCAATGAAGTTTTTCGAATCATTTTTTTTTGATTTTTCTTCAATACAACTTCACATTATCATGGCTCGATCAAAGCCTGTATCATTTGAATTAATCTTGGAATTTGAATACATATTTGACTAAGGCTAGGCCCTTATATAAACACAATATTTAAATTTCCAAGATTTTTATCTGATTTCTTTGACAGCATAAGTCTTTTCGATTCTTTATTCATTTTGACTGAATTATATTATTAAACATCTTAATTTTTACAAGAAATGAATTTTCGTTATCGATGGCATCAATTAAGAAAATGACTGATATATAAATGAATGTTTCTTGATGCATTATCACTCTTTTTCAGTCATTTATAATTAAAGCGTGATAAAGTTCTTTTAAACGATATATGGGTTATGATTAGCAAATGAGGATTAACTTTCTGTAGAAACTTCATGCTTTTTTCGGACTTCTAGTATTTATTTCATTTTCCATTACGTTATCAAAATGTAATTCGCGTTATATATTTCGTAAAAAGTCATAAAAATGTACCAATTATTACTTTATATTTAGAAAAAGGTTTGGTTTCAAATACAATGTAGTATACGTTTACTAATTCGGTAATCTAAATCTCTTATCGCTACTATAATATCCACAAACGAGTTTCTATAAGTAAAGTCGGAGAATATTGATATTATCGCTTTAAGTTCGATCCCTGTTCATTAAAACATGCTTCACGGACGTAAAAATCTCGCATCTGAATCAATCTCTTCGCAAGCATCGTAACGATATAAAATCTCCACACTCATCACTAGCCTATCTGAGAGTTTTGTTCCGATAATCCGTCTTAATCCTACGAAGCTCAATGGCTCCTTATCTTAGATCGAGCAGATCTTGTCTCCGGGTTGCAATTACGAACCTTCAAAGTGACCTTCCTCAACAACTGATTTACGGCTCACTCAAACCTATATGCAATTCCCGAATCTAACCGATCGCTATACCCACCCCGCCTACGCTATCCAAGTGGCATCTCTCCTTTGCTAACTAGTCCACTAATTAGCGAACCCAAGTCTCCCTTTTTCTGAGCGTGTAATGTTTAGATTAAAACGGACTGGGGGTTATGTTAATCTGAGTACAAAAAACCCAAGGTTACAAGATGTTTAACGAACTTTAACTAATTATAATTATACCCGCTATATATATATATATATACGTATACGTCTACGTCAGGTAATTTCAATCCTAAAACAGATGTAAGCCTCCTTGAGTTCTATCTAATTGTCTCGGTTCTCAAACTTTCTTTGTTAAGTCATCCCTCAGTACTTGATTAGGTCTCTATTCTATATATCTATCCTTTGGTCATCTCCAATGTATCTTCATTTTTATTCATTTATAGATCAGAACAATTGAAGTGCAGCGGTTGTCTTTCTTATCGCTACATGACCTACGCACATTCATTTCAGTGTTCTCATCTCTATAGATGAAGATTTCAACTCCTGCCTTTTCTTTCACCCATATTTTGTGCCTACTGTACATCTTTATAGGACGTATACAGCGTTTTATTGCTCTTTCTGTTGCTTGAAGTCTTTTTCTATATTCATTCATGTATAACTCATTTGGAAAGTTCGTTATGTAATTCTGAAACGCGTCCTTTTCTATTGGTTAACGTATTTAAATGCTATCGTATTATGATGGAAAAATTCTTGATGACTGAGGGCAGTTATAAGTAAATGCTTTTCTTATCATTGTACTGATGCTTTTTTTAATGGAGGTCTGAATTCGTATCATATAAACACGTAAGACTAAGGAATTTATCGCTTTTACTCATGCATTTCGTCAACTCAAAATGAAATAAAGAGTTCAGCTACTTTTTCTAATTTTAGTTACGCATAGTAGAAACATGAAATTGTTCCATAAGTTTAATCCTCGTTGTTGCTACATTTAATGATAAGCTTTTACATATGTATAGACAGCCTAATTTCTTAAATGTAAGAGTACATTATGAATAAGTATATGCACTGATTGGCAGGCAGAATATCTGTTAGTTCCGTCACTTATTCTTTCAATCTCACGACTCTAAATTCAATAAAACATAATCGTATGGTAAATATCAACTCAATTTTATATTAAATCATAGTTTACGTATTCTGTACGTTATAGTATAATGCGGAGTGTATATTTATTATACAGCCTGCGTACTAATGTAAGCTCTCCCTAATCAGTGGAATTGAATTACGAATTTCCCTTCGGAACTGCGTAGAGTTAACGCATGCTTAACATTCCTTTTAAAAATTTAATCTGATGAATGGCAACGAGGCATCATTGCAGTCGCATTTTTGCCCGCGAACTTCCGTAACTTTCCCAATTATAAGAGGCGTATCCATTTGAAGATCCCCGTACGGAATGGAACTCAAAAACTTTCCCAAGCTCAAGGTAGCACATCCATCTTGGAAAACCTTTCTCGTGCTGCTTTAATTAAGACGCCACGTATCTTAGGATACGGGTCCAGTGGAAGCAAAGGGGTGGGGGTCGGGGGAGGAAGAAAAAAATGAAGACTTAAAGGTTTGGGAAAATTAAATGGTCAAATGGGCCCGCGTGGAATGGAAAGCTTAAAGGGTAATGAGGGGGAGAGAGAGACGTCTTATTTCCGATTTGGCGATACGTTGACTTCCTCATTGCTGTGCGTATAAATCTTTTTAAGGCTCTTAATTAAGACTCAATCAAAGTTGGTAGCAACGGTTGCGAACTTTCGCGAAAATTTGCAACCGCGCGCAGTTGGACATATTCCGAACAAGTTGAATGTATTATGTCTGTGAGTACTTATAAGACACCATGCTCATCAGCGTGTATTTTTAATGCGATTCGAAGGGTTTTTACAAATGATATAGTGACTTTCAAAACATCGCTACGAGAAACACAGCATTGTTAGATTCTCTTACGTAGCTTTTAATTGTGTTGTATGAGGCAATCATACAATGCTACTCATTAACTACCATTAACTATCAAAGTACCTATAAAATATACCTGAGTAACTAATAAGACTCTGAATTCAAGAGAGTTTAACGTACTTACAACGAAAAATCTCTTACGAATAATTAATTACAATTAATATGATTCAATATTGAAATGAACGATTGTCATTCTAAAAATTACTGAACCTCAAACTGAATATTTCCGATTTTAAAGTTCACTTTGATGGTATTTCAGAAGTAGATTCATCGTTAAAAATTCTAAGCTAGAAATATTTTCGAGTAATATCTAATAATGTGGAAGAATAACTTTCATGTTGGCAATTGTATCTAACAGAATTGCTCCTTCAAACGTAACCTCAACATTCCTCATCCTTAATTTCTCATCCAACTTTTTTAGCATATCTGTTCTTTCACATTATTACACACGTATTATTGTAAGAGTCAAGTAGAATATGGAAATCTTTATTTAAAAATTCGCCCGAAAAGAAACGTTTTATTATTTAAGAAATGAAGTAAAGGTTTTAAAAGAACTTAACACGTAAAAACGTATGTTTTTACGCAACGTTAAACAGGAGCGAAAAACAGCTATATATCTGGGACTCGAATCCAGGTCTCCCAGAATTATTATTACTATTTTTTATATATTTATGTATCAGATTTGCGTAATATTTCATTGCTATCTTTTTATCTCTACCGTCTTTTTTATCCAAGTCATAAAACAGCCTGAAGTTGCCATGCAACAGACAACAACAACTAGAAATATTTCTGTGAATCCTAGATTTCAAGTCAATTGAATGCCACTACGTTAAAAGCTCCGATAGCATTACGGTAACTTAATCAAGTGCCAACTCAGAACTCGAGGGTCACTATAGTAACTAGTAGTGATACCGTTTCAACGAAGGGAAAGCAAATATTCTAATTGGATTCGTCCGAAAAGACAGTCGGTAGCCAATTTCGCTGCGCAGTCCGATGAAATCAATGGTAGGCGTAGTTCGAGTGAAGTTAACTCTTCAGAATAACTCGAAAGGGACTTGGAACTACTGTCTCGAGGTAACTTTCAACTGGTTCGTACAACTTAACTTGTGCCTTCGTCTTAGCAGACAGCCTAATCAGTATGCAATGTAGTCCCTCGTTTATTTTACTCAACCCTCCCCTTCCATTTTTAATTTGCATTCCACCCCCCCTCTTGTCTTATTTCTTCTTGATAGCTTCTAACTAAAGCAGTGTCTCCTCTCCCAACCGAATTGCCGCCCTACAGATTGGAACTTAAGGCCTCACCTGAATTCGTTATGTTTCCGAGACGCGGAACATATTTATTCCGTTCCGGAATTCTTTATCTCAGCGGGAACCAGATTAATTGATTTGTTTGATCTCCTGATAAAGATTTGCGGCTTCTTTTCAATACGAGATGAGAGTATAAGATTGTGAATTTGGATGAACGTAAACGATCGCTATCTGTAGGTTTTTGTTATAATTCTGGAATAATTACGTGTCTACTGTCTATTATCTATGACTAAATAGTATTTCAAACTCAATAATAAAGTTTATATACGAGCTAAGTTTCAATTTAATGTATTAATATATACTATTTCGGTCTGTATGAAATGGTTGCGGGAGTATATTTAATACGTATTATTTTCTAAGTCTTAAACTTATCCCAAACCCAATTTAAAATTTCGCGAGTTAAATATTTAATGGACTATTTCAGAAATATACACCTTCGGAGCATATGGAAATTTAGACAAATTTAAGGTTAATTAGTTAGCTATATCTGGTAATGCTTTCCCGTTCCAGCTGTTTTCATAGGAAATTTTTAATTATAAGAGGTTTTCTCCTGTATAATGACAATTTATATAATAGTTCTATCGAGTAAATGATTAATGTATCAATTATTTTTACACTTTATTGTGAGTAAGATTGGGACTATATACTTCCCTCTTACATCTTACTCAAACGTACCAAGCGAAAGATTCACACATTCAAATAGACATGTGTATAGAAAGGATGTGTTTTTGTAGAATCTTTGTCACTCTCGCTTTCTACAGAGTCCCAAACCATTCGATCAAAGTGAAGTGACAACTCATTCACATCGTCTTAGCTTCCTACGCCGTGACTTGGATTTACAAATGGTAATCGCACGTAAGATTTTCCCTTTCTATACTACAGGAACAGGTTTAAAATAGAATATTAAATAATATGACAAAGAATTACAATATTTTGGTATTCTTTAAACTAATTGACGAATTATTTGGTCAAATTCGTCCCCATAGCGTTAACGAAACGTCTATAGCTCTTATTTAAAAAAGATGCTCGAATAAACACATAGTATGCCTGCGTACAAAATTTATCTTTAATCTTTCAATAATTCTAATATGATATTATATAATAGAAAATTTAGAGAACCAATTTTTTACGTTATATTGCTTTTATCCCATACCGATTACATTTCACAATAGAGAAGGTAAAATTACAATTATAAAAGTGAAGAGCCCAGCATAAAAATCATCAAGGTGACTTATTCCATTCCATATTACCTTTATTTAGAAAGGAATATTTAGCTATAACCGTTCCTTGTCACCTAGTCTCATTTTTGAAATAACGATTATCTTTTGATATGAATACCGTTTATCGATCGTAATTTAAAATCCTTTCCACTCATACAACACCTGTAACACATTTTTAATCCTTATTTAGTCGATTTACTTCACTTTCAATTTTCGAATGATTCTCATCAGACAGCCTTAAGAATTTCAGTAGTACTGAATCCAATTATTTCATTAAATTTTATAATATTTCAAAACGAATATTACGAAAATCCACTGCATTCCTTGACTAATCAATACCTAAAATACTCACAAAATAAGATAAACCTGACAAAAATCGTCAAACGACAATCCACGGACAGTAATCCACCTTATAGGTGGTATTCCCTCGATATACTCGATTCGATATATCGACTATGAAAGAGTAACTAACTGCATGCAATCGATTCGAAACCAACAATCGGAACGAAAAACGATCCGTAGCTACGGAGTCTTCTCTAAATGAAGATCCATGCACAAGTCACTCGGGAGATATTCGTATTGGGAGTGGACACGTTTTTTCGGTAGAGATGTGTCAAAGGGAAGAGGAAAAAAAAGAGTAATGGGAGCACAATGGGTCTAGAGGGACCCTTCTGCATCGATTAAGAAGTATCACATCAATCACGGTCGTCCATCTTCTCTCCCACGGCCACTCCCATCGATGACCGATCAATTGAACCCCAAGACTATTTCGCGTCAGACTCCTATAATGTCATTCTAAAGGAGACTTAATAGACTCGTAAGATTCGCCTAAATACACGATTCATCCCGTAAGTAAGCTATGTCATCTTTGTGAGGAGAAGATGAAAGAGATATGGACCATCTATCTTTCGAGGAATAATGGAGGTAATTCGACATAAATAGGCTTTCAGTTGTGGGTGGTTTTTTGTGGAGATTGCTGAGTTTTTTTAAGTATCCAGCTCAATTTTGCTCTGAAATTTTGATGATGTTTTCTTTGTTAATATATATATATATATATATATATATATATATATATATATATATATATATATATATATTATAAGTATAGTAGATAGTATAATATTTACGTAAAATAAGGCCGTGCTCCGTTATTTTTTGTCGTCTTTACTGATTTATAAATGGAAGGAAGACAATATTTCATTTCTATAATAAAATGAGTGAAAGTTTAAGAAAAAGTTCGATTATTCAAGATAAATCTTGGCAAATATTCATTAATATTATCTTTTTACAAAACACTGTTTTTTTCCTATTCACCGATTTTTTGTGGGTATTTCCTGTGGGTATTTGTGGGTGCTTAGGTGATATTTTTTTTTAAATAATAAGTTAGGTTTCTAAATAGCTACTCAGTAATTTATTTCTTATTCTCGTAATTTATTTTTTTATAACGATATGATTAGAAAGTAAGAGTAGACTTGCTAGTCCTAATTTCTCCTGTAATATAGTTCTCTATTATATAAAATTATTAAGATAAACCATACTTTATACTTTTTAAGCTGTTATCTATCTGTTTAATCTATCCTTGCTTGCTATCTCCTCATTATGGTATTCGAAAAACCTAGGCTGTTTTTCGTTCTTTATCAATGATTAATATCTAATTCAACAATTCACTAAATTTTCTAAAATTGTAATCTAAATATGTATCGTAGCCAATTGGATAGATAGTGCGTATGAAGAACATTAAAAGATATTCCATTATTCTTATTATTACCTATATTCTTTGTTCCAGAGAAAGCTACTAAAGGATCACAGTAAACGGAAGATACATAATTGACGTTGTTATTCAAGTTCTCTTTTAACATTCTTTCGTCACTAGAAAATCAGTCTTGTTTTTGAAAACGAACTAATTTCGTTTCTAATCTTAAGTTTCTCAGGAATTAACTCTTTGATTCATCATCTTTAATTTCCTTAATTAACAGTAGCTCATCACTGTAACAGCAGACTGTTTTCTTTTCACTCATTACAGTATTAAAAGCTTTGACATTTTTTACTTGGTGCCTATGTAGAAGAAGCTATAATTTTCATAAAGAAAGGGTAAAAAATGTAATGTGCTCGATAATGAGTAGAGACAGAAAATCACCAAAAAACTAGGAGGTAAACATAGGAATTTAAGCTCTTAAATTTTATGGGCGACATGTTTATAATCTTTTTTCAATTTATAATATATTTACTCATATGTATGGTCTCTCATCTATGATGAGTAAAACTTGGATAAAATAAGTGGAGGACCTGGGTTCGAGTCCCAGTCATTTCGCTATTTTTACTTTTGTTCAATCATTGAATCTAAGTCCCACCAACTCATCGTTCAACATTAATTCATCTTTCCTTAATCCTGTAAGATTCCTTTCCTATACTTCATAGGCTTACAGAACGCATTCACACAAATACACAAACTAATCAGTGCAGAAATTTACGGAACAAAATTTAAGATTGGCAATTCCACGTTGAAATCCTGGAAACCGCCTTGTTACGTTGTGTCAATTGAAGGATAAAAGATTAAATTTCAAATCAAAATTAATAAAAAAATCTATCACTCATTATTTTAAATTTTGTATACTTTATTGAATCATTATCGGCGACACGATATCTTCCAAAATTCGTAAGTTATACACGATAATTTATAAATTAGCATAATCGTGAGATAAGGAATAAAAGTTTAGCTGCATTTTAAAGATTCGAGTACAAAAATACTCTTATAGATAATCTAAATGCTTTTGATTTTATTATTAAATTTTGTGGTTTACTCAGATTGGTTGTACACTTTCCGTCTCTACTGAATACTCTAGGATTTCATAAATAACACTTTCCAGCACAGATTCACTTCCATTAGATAACACTAAACATCAGAATCATTCAACAATCATCGGACTGACTTAGAACATTAGAACATTGGAGAAAAGAAGAATATTCGGCGTCAAAAAAAAACCGCAGTATTAAACACATCCGCTTGTGTTCTCAATCTTCTCATTTAATAGGATAAAAAAAAGTTCATTCCTTTTATATCATCCTTAATCTTCTTTCATCCCAAATTTTCTCCTCCGTTGTTTTTTAATTATTTCGTGTCTCCCTTATCGGTGGGTCATAGGCCTTCCTTTCCTTTTATCTCTTTCCACCTTTATCTCCAACCCCCAAAAGCTTTATCCGGAGACTCATGACGTAGGGGATTCCCCCAGCGCTCTACTCAGATTTATGAGGCAACAGCGCCGTGCTTGCTATCTCCACCGGGATACCCCTCCTTCCCACGAAAGAGATTGTTATTCCCATTGGTTTAAATATCGGTTTCATTAACTTCTTGCCCAAATTGCGCTACTAAAGTTTACGTTTTCTTCAAAGTTAAATAAATTCGGGGAAATTCGTTGTTTTTACGAAATCGCGATCTTTGGAAAAGGGTTTCGAGAAGGATTATTTTCCATTTACTTTGTTTTAACTAAATGATTCAGCATTTTTAAGTTTATATGCGTAAGTTAACACCTTGAATTGAAGGATAATTATAAAATTTTTATTGTATTCTTATTATTTATCGTATTGAATTTTAAGGTTGTATCCAATATTTAACGCTGTATATTCAAAGATAATATAACATAAAATTGTTGTTATGATTCTTAAATAAGTCAAAGAGTATTTAAATGTTGATTTATGCTACAGTACAGATCGGATTTTTCATAATTTTCGGTAGTTTACATGGAACTATTACCTTAGTACATTCATGAAGAACGTGGCATAAAAATCGTCATTTTAGAAATAAATATGTAAAGGCTGTTTAAGGAGAGTACGAGCAAATTAAAAATTCATGCTCAATATTACGTCTTCCAAACTAAAGGAGCTTGTAATAATTAACAGATAATATTATCAACTCTCATCTCGAAGGAAATAAAGACTGATAATATAAGAAATATGGATATTATAATAAAATAGGATGATAATATATTTTATGGATAATTTTAACTTGTATATGAGTAAAACCTTATTTTCCAACTATATTCTTTTAAGGTTCAGAACAATTCTAAGTAGATTTTCCAATGCTTATCGAATGGATTTTTAATAATATTCTTTAGAGTAGAAGATGGGATAATCATTTTATGTTCTTATATATTAATGACATTCAAATTGTAATCCTCAAAAATCTTTTATCCATTCTTTGTGCTGTAATTAAACTTGAATATTAGTATTTAAAAAAGTATATTGAACTCATTACACGGAAACATAACACGAAAACATTACGATCTCTTACAAGCGTACTTAAGCATTATTTTAATCGAGTATATATGATGCCTCCACATGAAATTTATCAAGTATATTTAAATTATAAGGTTGACATTTAATTCAAACATCTACATTATTTTAAAATCCTCTCGAATTAATTAAACGAGAAAAGAATTAACTCGCGAAAAAAAAGAAAAAAAAACTCCGAATAATTTTCCAGAAACACGTAACATAGACATCCACCATGATAAACATTTAAATCCGAGCAACGTTAGACATTGATATGTTCCAATCAAACGTCGCTTAAAACATTGGGTCCGTTTCACTGCAGGGACACCCGCATAGAGTATGTCTCGACCCGGACCTATTCTCCAAATGTTCCCTAATCCCCACCCATGGCTCGAAAGGGATTCTTTTCCCAAAAATAAAAAAGCAAGAAAAATTGTAGGGTAAAAAAAACACCCTATGGCGAAAATCCCTTCACTGGACCCAACCGATAACGCTTCCATTGACCTATTCCTACAGCGCCAACCCTCTTATCCAGCTCCTCTCCACAGACTTTCGTCCTGGACCATAACTCTCTCTGCCTTTAATCCCTCCTTCCAACTTTTTTCCTCCATCATTCGCTTCCCTTTTGCAATTTCCGGGGAATAAGTTTTTATCCTCGTTTTCAAGAGCCTTAGCTAAATTAACCCCGTGTTTAACTTTGTTTGCCACCGGTTGTTCAAAACTAAAACGTCTTTCCTGTATCCTAGTGCGATGTAAATAAACTTTTTCGTGTTGCTAAGTTACCGTTACCTTTAGTTTATCTCTGTTTATTATCTACTCTTTCATCTCGGTGTTCGGATTTCTATTACGTTTTATAATGAACGCAACGCGTGGAGATAATGTTACCTTTTATAATTACCTTAACACGTAAAGAAAAATTTTACGTAAAGTTCGTCAAATTCGATCAGTTCATGAACTACTTCCCTTTACGTATTTTAGTTTAATTTTTATTTCTGGTGGCATTCACTTACTCTCCCTCCAAGTTTGTTACCGTATTTTACTAAATGAAACCTCTTAAAATGTGAATAAAAGTTTCACGTCATGTTACAATTACGAACGTATCGTTTCTTCGAAGGAAAAGTTTTCTATGCATAATAAACATTTTAATATCTTGTGATTCGGAGGCATTAAAGTATTCTCATCTGAAAACTCAAACCGTATTTTACTAAATACAACAACATGAAATATGAATAAAAGATTTACGAAACGTTATAATATTGTATCTTTGATGGTAAAGGTTTCCTTGCATAGGATGAATTCTATTTAATTTATTGCAATTTAAACTGTTACTCTGATCATCAATCAAGCTTCTGAAAGTAAAAATGTCAATATCTCTGTATAATTCCTAATTATTTTCAAACCGTCAACGACTGATATCATTTTGTAAAATCACGTAACGTAATTAAATACCAAAATTCCTCCATTTTTTAGCTCAATCTATATATAATACAGTAATTTTCTCTTCTATAATTTACAATTTACGGAAATACAATAGAAGCATCCATTAATAACGTGCCGAATTCTCGTAATAAGTATCCATATAAATGATCCTATCTATATAAATAAAGGTATCTATATAAACGAACGAGGCACAGTATACTGAAATACTTATGACGCCACGTCACCACGCATTTTGTTTACATATCCTTTCATCAATTGCCCTTTATTCGGACCAAAAAAGGAACTCCCGCATTTCCTCTCTTTCCCCACAGCCACTGTGGTTACACCTCCTCTGGGAATAGACCGAAAAATCTCCTTTTCCTCCCTTTTAGTAGCTTACTTCGTCGAACACTTTTTCTTCTTTCTTCTTCTCAACCCTACGTTTCAATTTTCCCAAATTAAGAGCTCTGCCAGTCCTCGATTCTGCGGACTCCCTCTCATAGCGAATTCCGTCCAATGATGGGAGGCTCTCTCGGAGTGGTCAATACTCGCCTCTTTATCCATCTAAGGTTTATTTTAGGCTTAGTTTAACGATGAGTTAGACCTTTAAGATCGGTGATCGATACGTATCCAGGGTGTAAGGGGAACAAAGTGGTTTCAGTTGCGGATTTTCTTTTCCGATGTGCTGATTACGATAGCCATAAGTTTCAGAGACGATTTAGTTTTGTATTATATCAAGGTGGATTTCAGTGTAAAGAGTATAGCGTGAATAAATTCATTTTGAAGTGAATTATATATGAATATAGACTAATTAATTTCTTATTTTCGTAATGAAATACAGACATGTTGTTATTGATCTATGCATTGTGGGTAAGCTTTAAAAGCAAAGTAACATTTGAATTAAATTAATTAAGTTTTGGGTTAATTTCACCTTACAGAATTGTAATTAGCTCAACGTAAATTGCTAGTATCGTAATTGGTATGAATATTAATGAAATGATATCTTATAGCGAAAAATTTATGATTATGAATTGATTCTAGGTTATGATAAAACGTCAACAGAGAAGATCAGAAAGACTTTCATTTTTTAAGTTTAAATCCCCTCATTTTGAACAATCTGATTCGTGGCTTCATCGTAATTTTTTAAAAATAAATTGTAATATTTAAAGGATAAAGGATAAAAGTAAATATTTTTAATGAAGTATTCTTTCAATTCTGTGCTTCTCCATTTATATAATTAATATGATAGCTCTTAGACTACATTTTTATCATATGACTGGTTTTATTTGAAAAATAAGCTCCTTATATTTTGGGTTCAGAAACCAAATCAAAAATCATTCTCTACAAATACAAGATTTACGTATACTACACTTCTCATGAATATTTCAAGGTATACTGCTTACTCTCAGTATTCGATTTCTTCTAAGCTGAACGGTTTATATTCTAAAATAAATTTCATTCCTTCGAAGTAAAACGGTAGTTATGAGTGTTTATTTTTCAGAGAATTAGAATAACCTATGTTTATGATAAAGTATAATGGATATGATTGAAGGCGATAAGAATACTATTTAACCCTTTCATCACCGATTCTAAAATTATATACATATTTTCATCGTGCTAAGTATGGTGAATGTATATGTACAAAGTTCATGCATAAATCTACTAATATCATAAACATGTATAGCAAACATGGTATCATGTTTCAAAAATACACAATATTTTGTGTACTTTCGTTTGGATCAATCTTATCACTTACTATTTGTATTTTGTTCCGATTGAGGATTTTAATTTGGATTCTGCCTATAGATTCCATAAGTGAAATATTATTTTAATCATTCTTAGTTTTACGTAATCTTCATTATAGACGATCAGTTTTTAACTCGAGTTGATCGTAATTTTTTCCAAAGTTAATATAGAAACATCTTCTGTATACATCCTCCTCATCTCGTACACATCTATTCTCCCATTTACATCCGCATCTCTTTCACTTCAACCCTTCTCGATACTCTGCAAAGAAAAAGCACCTAAGAGGGGGGCGTTCCAAAAAAAAAACCCATCCGATCGTTAATCAAGAGAAATTTTTTATTTGAGCAATTGGGCTCGACCATAATCGGGAACATATATTCTTTCAAATGGTCTCCGACCAAATCCTTTATACGTTTTATACAAGAGCGTCTCTCTTTTTATCTATTAGCGTTATAAGAGAGGAAAATTATCTACGATTCCGAGGTTTTGGAACGGGCGATTTTTCCTACCGCCCTCTCGCGTATTTCCTCCGTGTCCAGTCCATAAGCTTCCCCCTTCGCCGACTTCCATCTGGGTCCCAGCTTATATGATCAGAGGAGAAACTGGTCTCCTAGCACCCGACAGGGTTTTAACGAGGGTTTACGTTTTTGGGGAAGGGGTGGGTCTCTCTGCGGGCAGACCAAATGGAGGTGTGAGGTTGGAAAGATATTGAGAGACCCCCCCCCTCAAGAGCATTCGCGCATGTTCGGGGCGATTGCATGTCCGTTCGTCGGTGAAATTTATTTGTTTTAACCGGAACTCTTAGGCACTTTCCCCCACCACGGCCAAATCCCTATTGCAGGATCAGGAAACGGTGCGCTAAGATTTTTTTCTATATTTTTTTCAACTCCCGATGTCCCTTCTACTATTCTACTACTGGTGCTCTTCTCCTCTTCTGTGGCCGTTCGCAACTAATGTAAAAAGCTATTCCGCGAACCGTTTCTTTCGGGTTGGGAGTTTTTACGGGATTTTCTAATTCGTTAGGGTTTTGGGTCCTATGTGTACGTCGTGGGGAACGATGTGAAATACTCTATCGGTGTATGGCAGTAGAGGTTCAAACTACGTGATGAATCTATCTTGTTATTGAAGGGTTTTAAAAAAGATACAGTATAACTTAAGTGTACATTCTCATCTTTAAAGTATCTAGGTAATTTTTGAATTCTATAAGTAAAGCTTACGGATCGAATTACGTATTTTTTCCATTCCAAAAAGCTGCTGAATTCGAAACAAATATTCGTCGATTAAAAACAGAATAGGATATATTTTGTACAATGATGGGTAAAGACTATAATCCAAGTTTTATCAGAATAAAAATTTAGGGTTGAAGATGTTTATATAATCAGATTTTTGAATGAAACGAAAATATATAAATCTGCAAACGAAACTTAACTCTTCTGGACGTCGTCTTAGAATCACTTCAATCATAAGTATCTTGGTACAGTTTCACTATTTATGTTAGATTATCATTTCAATATACGTATATTCTATCCTTTTTATTGCTAAAAGAAAGTAATTCAACCAATAACAATGTCCAATAATATGATTTTCCAAATCTAATTGAACAGAAGTCTATTTTAATCGGTGAAATTTGAATTTAAATCCGAATTCTTTTATTTCATAGCGCCTTTGTCTTCACCAGATGCCGCTTGCTTCTTTCAAGAGCATTAATTTCTACTTTTCGTGACCACGTGAATATTTCCCACGACAGTTTTTTGAATTACGTGTTTCCCTCTCACAAAGGCATGATATCTTCCTTAAGATGCAGAAAGTAAACAAACGAATTCCTTTTTAAGGACGATGACAACCGTAGCTATTTACGTGTAAATAAAATCTCTCTGATTGTAATGTTTATATAAATGAAGTGTAAATATATTTGCTGTGTTTCTGATACCAATAAAAATACCTAGGGTGAATTTTTAATGAGTAATATTGATTTCATTTTAAACTTTAAATTCACTGGGATCGAAATAAAAGAATATCTGTTGAATATCTTTTGATTGCGTTAAGAAAAGGTGATATTCTATCTGAGTTTAATCCTTAGCAATAAACAAGAGGAAAACTTAAAGGAAGCAAGCTTCATCTTTAGAAAACTTCCATTATCAAGAATGTATCATGAGATTATTTATTTCTTCCTTCAAAGCATTGTAATTGGTAACAAAAATTTATGTGAGAGTTATTTGTGTATGTTAGTATTCTAAGCGTAATTTTGTTTGATACTTAGAAAGGGTAGGTTTTGTAAAACATTTATATTTCTCGTCAAAACTAAACGTTTCGTTAGAACGTGTTATTTTTCGCTAAGTTAAAAATTCTTTCATCTTTCTCTGCATCGTATTTGCTAATGAAATATAATAGAGAATTGTGAAAACTTAAAGAATCTTCGCAGAAATAAATCACGTACTCAAGCCGTCCTTAATGACCGGCAATATCAGAAAAGAAATCGATATCGTTAACCTTTCATCTTTATCACAATATACAGATAATATAGAAAATCTTAGAGGTTTCGTGCAACAAAACCAAGCTAGAGAAAACACAACAATATAACCCCGCATCCAGACTAGTCCGGCTAGATTCATCATTCTCTCAAAAGACCGCTTTAATTTCATCGTTTATATTCCTTACCGAGGAACGCTTCAGATAAGGCCGATGTCCCCGTGAGTTGTCATCCCTTTGGAGGCATCAGCTAACATGGGAACCCCTAAAGGCCGCATAAATTGAGCATTCGATATTAGCAAAATGTTTGAATAATTCTCATAGTACCTTTATATAAGTCCACCGTCGCCAAATTTGCATTCCAGAGCTCTATCGGTCTTTTTTATAAAATTTTTCACCCGAAAACCCTCTTCTTGTGATGGACTTGAATTAACGGCGGAGCAATACACGTTAAAAATTGCTCCTTTCCGAACAGAGGGAGACACCGGTTATTTTTTTCCGAAAAGCCGGGATTTTCAGGCATGAGGAGCGGAGAGAATAAATCTCAATAAATTAGCGTTTTCCTCAGCAAACTTTTAAATATTAATGTCAGAAATTCGTGGATGAGGAGAAACATTCATTAAATCCAGTCCCTCTTTCTCTCTAACACCCTATCGTCCACGTGTATATTTCATCCATCCTCCCGAAAATTTCTTTTTTTTTATATCAATGATGTTTTTTTTCGGTGATGGGAAAAGGTAAACGGAGGTTAAACGGGGGTTTTTTCTTTTTTTTATTTTGAATTGTGTTCCGTCGCCCAAGAAGTCCAGATGGGATCCGGTCGAGCGGGAAATTCCGAAGAAAAACAATGCGTTTATTTATATTAACGCCGTTTCCCGTCAACTCGCAACTATTTACTTCTCCGAGGAGATTTGTAGAGGAGTTTAAAAAGCCTTTTTTTTTCGTTTTTTGATGTATGGAGATTCGTTCGCCCTTCCGCGTATTTCCAGGGAAATCTTACTAAAAGCTTCGCTTCCGATAAAGATAACAAATTGATAAGCATCGGTTGAGTCTGATGTAGGATTTAATATCCCAAATGGTTTCCAGGGTGATAGATTGAAATTACTACGTATATATTTGATGGTGTGACGTTGAATTTACTCCGAATGAATATGTTTGCGTAATGCGTTATTAAACAGTTAATATAATATTTGGGAAGTGGTGTAGAATGATTAAATGTATACTAGAAAAGAAATTATATAGTTATATCTATTAATGATATCGATGCTGGTTAAAAAAATACTCAGTATTGTTTGGGGTAATGATGTTCGAGACTAAATATCATAAGATCTATATATAAGTCATAATATAATGTATAATATTTAACAGGATTAAATAAATTATGACTCTTCTTCTATGACTATCTTCAATGATTGAAATGTAATTTATAAGAACTAAGAAATATCTCTTTAAAGTGAATTCTTTCTTTCATACGTGCTTTTGACTTAACTTTGTTTAGTTTGATAATACTTGTAAATGGAAAAGAACGTGCGTAATTGCTATATTGTATACTTGGGAGATTTGGAAGGGGTTCAAGGAAAATACTGAATGATTATCATATTTAATTCTATAACTCTAAAAAAACCTCTAGCTAAAAAACTCATCTCTATTCCAAATCCAGTTATTAACACGGTAAATTTAATCCCATTTATTCACTCTTTATGTGGATCTTAATTTTAATCACATTACTTATCGAGCACTCGTTTTATATGAGCACACATTCTGCATTCATTTGCGTGTCAATTCTTTTTTTGGCTCGCGTCTACGTGCGAGATGAAACGTATAAGATAGCGTATTCTGGCAAGTGACGAATGCACCTAAGATACGCCGAAGAGTGAACCGTCTTCTGCTTTCAAAGAGCTTTCCTTTTTATGCTATCGGTCGAATCGTCAAAAGCTTAAAGATTAAAGATAGCATTTCGTTTCTTTGTATTGCAGAGACAGCTCGTGCTCAGCGCTGCACTCGGTGTTCGTTCGATAAGGATCGCTTCATTTCACCAACAATACATTGCAATTATGAGGTGTATAACTTCGTTCGACATACATTTCTCAAACATCTCCATCAACTGTTTCGAAATATCTGGGACGATCCGTCTTTCGGTGAAACACTTCATCAGAAGGTTTACTTTGTTCCAAACGGGTATCTTTACCAATCAGATGAATGTTGCAAAAAGTAAAGTTTGAAGTTGAAGAAGAAGTAGAAAGATACCTCGGTTTCATTATTCATATCAGATATCGTCCCTTTCTAAGCTAAATTATTAAAGAATAAATAAATAAATATTAATGTACATATATATAACTACGAACATCCACGTGAAATACTTAAGTAGGATTATTGGTCAAAAATTTATATTACGTCATAGTATGGGAATTTAATAGCAAACGAATAGCTACTAGGGATAGACCTGGGTTCGAGTCCCAGTCATGTCGATATTAATGATGTTTATTTGTTTTAATCCTGTATTGTATTTGATATATTGCCAAAAAGTTTATGAATTAAAATTAAAGCATCGAATATATACTCTGAAAAATTACTTCCTTATGGTAAAAAGAAATTATTTATTTCATCGAAAGCTGTTATAGTTTTTAATGCTTTATATACTCAATTTTCCTTTCTTTGAATAGGATCAAGTTGGCGATAAGTTATATTACAAATTTTATCTCGTGTTTATTTGAAAAAGTAGTAAAACCCCTATGAGGCTGTAATAATAGAATTTAAACTCTCAATTAATTTGCATAATAATTGCTTGCTTTTTCGTTAATTGTCTATAATAAACATTATAAATTTCTTTTGATAAACGGAATGATAATCAGTTGCTGAAATAACAATTCACTAAGCACTAAGAACCTTAATATATTCTATAACTGTAGTTACACTTAAAAATTTATAATAACATTTCAAATTTCTTTTAAGGCAAGATTGAGACTAGTGAGTATTTCTTCAGAATTAACTCCAATCATTATAATACTTCGTAAATCTTGTTTACTTCGAATTAGTATCAAAACCCTTGTATATAATCCTTATAAATATTTCTAATACAATCCCTCACAGATAATGAAAAAGATATTAAAAAATTCTCTGACGGTACTAGTGAATGCTTCCATTCAAAAATAAAAGGTATCAGGATCGGAACCATTCAGTCGTAACAATAAAGAGTGCTTGAAAGAGATTCAGTGTCTCCAGGAAACCGTTTCCAACCCATCCACATGTCCTTTCCCTCCATTTGAATGCGGTTTTTTACGTAACATCTCTCAAGGAGATGGTCGTAGGGACATTCTCGAGAACCTCTTCCCTTTCTGCACCAAACCCTTTTCTAACAAAACGCGTATTTTACGCTCCAAAGAGCATTTCATTCCGTTCACTCGATGATTTCTTTGGATCCACGCCTCAATGCGTTCTTGCACTGTCCGTGCATTCGGGACCGCTCTTGAAGTATCGCCCGCAAGATCGGGCTGATTAAAAAAGGAGTAAAAGAATCGTCCCCTTCTGTGGAGAGGCTGCTAAGGTGTTTCCCATTGTTGCAGTACTTCAGGGACGTATGAAGACGTCTCGCTAATTAAAAGTTCTATGTAGGTCACCTTTTCACTGTAAGATTCTTCATTCTTCTACTCGACCCTGTTTCTTTTACGATCTTATTAATGTGCTGTGATTTTAGATGTCTATTTAAAGTTTCGTCTTCATATTTTTATGGGTCTTTGTTAGTTCGCTAGATGCAAATTTATTAATGAGTCCATTGATGATTTCCGTAATTGATTACGTAATCTTCTTATTCTAAATTTTCGTAATTCAGCTCCATAAACCTTATTAATACGATACCTTATAATGTTATACTTATTAATAAGGAATTATTTCTTCATTTGATTACTTTGTTTCTTTGATATTTGAAATTATATATTTTCTGTGTCTTTGCTCGTTCGATAGATGCACATTTATTATTGATGATTTTCGTGAGTTTATTAAGTATTCAATTGAATGTAAGTTATCTACATTAAGCTCATAAAATCTGAATGGGATTATTTCTCTGTTTGATGGATTTAAAATGTTTGTTATGGACTATCAATGCTAACCATACATATAGTGAATATCATAGAATATGTATGTATATGTGTTAATATAATAAATGTATTTGTCTCCTGGGATATGAAAGAAAGTCAAAATAGTCTCGTAATTCCTGCTAATACAGGTAAAATTTTAAAAATATATAGGTGCTTAAACAGAGTGACTTAAGTCTAAAGTATTATTTACTTACTGAACAAATTGCTGATTGAACTGGTGACTGGTGGCGTTATCTAGAGTTTGTTTTAGTATAGTAAAAGAATAAAATTGGATAACTTCGTAAGCTTACATCCTTTATATATAAAAATATATAATTGTAAATATAACCATATCGTTCCGTTACCTCACAGTCTTCTTCTTCAAAGTCTTTATAGAGTCTTAGAGCCTAATTTGGATGATTTGCTTCAATGCCCCATCAATATACTCTAACTAATTCAAGATTTTGACCTGAAACATACTCAAACGTTACATAAAAGTAAATATAGAAGCATAACAGGGACTCGAACCCAGGACCGTATAAAAACCTACACCTTACGTAGGAGGCCTGGGTTTCGAGTACCAGTTAAGTCGCTGTATATCACAACAAAACAAGTCGCCATTGTATACTGTTATTTTACCTTCCCTTAATCCTATAGAATAATTCCCATAGAAATTGGTGAAAGATGTTTTTGTGTGTGAAGACCCGAAAAGCATACCCTAAGGTTAAGTGAAGCAAATGGGTTTGAAAGCACAAGAAAACTGCTACTGAAACTAAACCCATTGAACTCTTATTCCTTCCTTTTCATCTGCGGCTTATAACTACTATTGAATTGGACTTAAATGTAGAGTAAATTTCAAAAGGAAACGTATCCTCTTACGATGGTTCATTTCGTTATGCTAAGAGTAATAGAGTAAACCACAGCTTTTAGCATTTTATAAGTCGTAGTGGTTATATTATAGATGTCATTTTTGACATTTCCGTGAACGTTGTCCGTCGAAGTAGGCAATCCTTTGTTTCAAAATTCGTATCAATATCGCTCACAAATACAACTCATAAAATGATATTTATTCTGTTATTTTCTATTTGTAAGTACATCGTCCTTTGAAAGACAAGAAACGATAGGTTTAAATCTGTAAGCCTTTGGTTCCAAATTCGTAACACAATTATTTAAATACACAACTCATGGAATGAAATTTATTCTATGAACTTCTATTAATGAATCCTCATAGACTACATTTCAAACAGTTGAATTTATTCTAACATCTTCTGTTATTTCATCCTCATGAACTACCGACGTTACAAGAATATAGTATATTATCAGCTTTAGATGGACAATCAGATTGAATGGTATTCTATAGCATATAATGTACTTTCCCGATCAGCCACGGAACCTATTCAAGTAAATTCAAAGTAAAACCAACTTACTGAAACCTCCGCGGTTCTCAACCAGAGTAATGTTTCTTTCTAATACTCCGTCGTCGTCGCCCACTTTCAATCCGTTCTTCGAGAAAATTAAAGAAAAGAGAAAAAACTATAAGTTTGTCTGTAAGCCATCTGGGAATGCGAGGAAGGATAGGACGTAATTCCATTTGAGTGAGGGCCCTGGAGAGAGAAGAAAATTGCAAAGGGGCAGGGGTTTTCTCTAGGACGGACGATTTATTTATCCTGGCTGTCAAGGGGATTCTGGTAGAAATGGGGAATACGGGATTCTCTCTCTCTCTTGCAATCATAGGCCGCAGACGCGATCTCCCTTTAATGCACTTTAAAATCACTCTATGTTTGAGAGTTTTACCGCAATGTGGTTTTTAATATGTTCCGATTTGGCAGTGAGGTGGGTTGATTATGATGAGTCAAAATATGAGCGGCGAGTTTGGCATTTTTGTGAGTTCAGCGCTCGAAAGACGTTATGCTTATTCTAAATTCTTATTTTCATTTACTAACGATGCCCTTAAATGTATTGTCTTTAATAGTTATAGCCCAAGATTTATGTGTTGCAATCATTAGCGGTCGAAGTAAAACATCAACGTTCCCATGGTTATCAATTCGTATCCATGCTACCATGTCTGTATAACAAGTTTTAGAAGTCGATAGGAAATTAGTTCTTATTTGAAAGCACAATGCAAGAACTAAATTACTTACCACAAGAAATAAAATGGTGGATGTTGCTTATTTATTCGTGTAATATGCTTATTTACAACGTTACAAAATTTCTTAGCGTAGAATTTTCTCAGTTACATCACCATGTTTCCTCTGTTGATGGAAATCTACATGATTAAGCTTCTTCGTTAGCTTTCATTGTAATTTATATTGCATTGGTACGAAAAAATGACTACGACCCATTATTGAGACGTTATACTATATTACTTGATTTGTTGGATCAAATATTCATACACTTGTGAAAATATACATCGAAACTTGAAAAATAATGAGAGACATGTATGAAACTACTCTGAGACAATCCTATCATGGGTTGTTTATAGTTCCCAATTCTCATTCTTCAAGTTTAAGATGGTATTGGCTAAATAAAACTTTCCTATAAAATATGCTAATCATTTTGAGGTACCACAAGGTACAGTTGTAGGACCGCTAGATTTGTTTATTCAGAAATTTACAACGGAGCATTATAAGTGGCGGAAACTTTTATTCCACGAATTAAAACTCTTCTTCCTTACTCTAATCTCGTTAATAAATATAATCATCAGATTAAATTTCATTCTCTAAAGCAGAACAGCGATAATTTTCAATTTTTCACACTTTAGCTAGTTTCGTTGTTTCATAGTATGAAAACCCTAGCGTATTGAAGCAAAGGCTTTCATTGGAATGTCGAGTGTATCCATAGAGACGCTAGTTAGAAGGAAATCGCATCTGCTTGAAAGACAGAAGCGCCCATTTTACCCCTTTGCGTCCATGCATAAATCTCCCGTTCGAAATCCCCAGCGTTTGGGCACACTCCCCTTCAAAGCATAAAGAACGAGATTAATGAATGTACATCAGATTAAGAATGAAGCTGCCCATTTCTTTTCCACACGACACTTTGATTTCCACGAAAGAATCGGTCTTTACGTTTAAACTGTTTAGTGGTAACTGCGCAGGATTTCATATCTAAACGCAGTAAAAACACCTCACGCAGTAATAGCTATTGTTGACATGGTAATTATGACGTAAACTAAAAGAATGGATCGTTGTGTGTTTCCCAATAACTTCGGATTGAAATTTAAAAGGAAAGGGGGAGAGAGGGTAATTATTTTTAAATGCAAATGATTAGATTAAGGGAGTAGGGACGCAGTATCCCTTACGTCAAAGTCCGCCATTGCTCAAAGATAAGCCATTAAACTAATGGCTATTAGTATCAGTAGTCCATTACTATGTATTAGAAATGCATTGCGAAATAGTAAGATGAGGATTTTGAACTCGGAAGTGTTCATCCTCACGTCCTAGTTAAGGCGGTGATTACAGACAAGTACATTATATTATGTTGTTCATTAATATTACTTCCTCATTTCTAAGTGGAGACTTTATTCTTAATTTAAGATATTTTGTAGGATATTTTATTTCTTAAGAAATTTAATTTGATATTTCAATTTTGATTGACTGTAAATTTAAATGTATATTTTCAATTTTAAGCTATTGTTAGCTATTTAACTAATTTTTTCGTATATTTTAATTTTATGCTATCGTATGTTTTTCGTTCTATTTTTTAAATTTAATTATAATTGTAAATGATTTTAGTTTCATTCTATTCCCTGGTCTAATAATCTTTGCAATGTAAAACAATCGTGGTCAGATTTAACCCTATTCCTTTCATCTTGAATATGGCTCTTTTAATTTCTTTTTTATTCTTTCCAATGGCATAATATAAAATGGCAACATAAAAACACGACAATTATATGACCTATCAATAACAGAGATTTAATTGATAAATACATCAAATATATAAGTTGGCCCAATCATTATACGGAGAGACAATGAAATAATGTTACCACCAGAATAATTTACATAAACGATCCACGTTAATTTTAGTAATTATTGAACGCATTGATTGAATTGACTGAATATAGAATACATTTATATTGTACGAATTATTGTCTTTAATGTACGAACTAGTCACTAGTATTGTATACGAACCATAGTATTAGAATCGTACATATTTTAAACGCACACTTCTAAACAGTATACATTAAGTATACTTTAAACATTTCCCCGTGCGTTTCTCTCATTTCAACTCCATAAACACCCGATCCCGTCAACGGAGAAACCTTTATCTGAACACCTTTGTTCGCGATGAAACATTGACGTATCATTTCAACCCTTCTCCACCCGAATTAAAAGAGCCTCCAAAAATAAGATTTGACTCTTCTTTTCTCGTATTTCAACCGTTCACCACCATGTATAGCTCAACGATTTTCGAGGAGTTCTCTGGAAACATCCTCTGAGTCAAAATAATCGGAAAATCTCCGAGAAATTCACGATTCCTTTGAAGTAGAATGTTATTTCGATTCGGGAACAAGCAAACAGGGGGAGTATAAAGGGAAAGTACACAAGGCAGGTGTCTCCATCTTCTTTCTCTTCATAGCCACGAGGGCGCCCGCTTTCCGCGATGACAACGGATCCAAACATCCAACAATGACAGATGGGGCTGCCAAAGGAATGGGTTTACACTTCAAAGCGGAATTATTCCATCCGAAATTTACGCGTTATTCTTTCGTTAAAGAGACGTTGGTAATTTTACTCTTATTTAAATGGTCATACATGTTTGTGTTATTTACGTAGCTTCTTAGATCTAACCTGTACTGTGTTTAGATTTATTCTAGTCTTGTATGATTCGGGTATTTATGTAGTTAAAGTCCTGTTCTCGATTGCAATATGATTTCTGTCTTTGTACATGCATTTTGACACAATTCTTATTGACATCTTATTCTGATATTATTCTGAAACATTAATTGCATTGCAATTAATGTTTCAATAGTAGTATGATTTACGTAAATATGTAGTTGAACTATATTTTTCTTATTTTTATTGAATGCTAAATTGAATTATTAAGAGATAAGATTGTAAATATTAATATATTGTAGTTTCTTATCGCCGTTGCTATGTACGATGTATCAATGTTCCTGTGTATTCATTACTTATTTATTTATTGTTTCCTGTTCTTTTCACTATGATATTTCAGTAGCGTTGCTGTCACATTAAGTTTTCTTCTATTCCCTATCCTATTTACAAATTTGGTTGCTCTTGTCAGTGGGTTTCGCAGGTTTTTGACGCCATTTTTCTGATGGGCATTTTCCTGAAGGGGTTTATTTACTCAACCACCGTCTTAGGTTTTCTCAAAAGCGTAAACATATTTTTCGAAAACTTTTTTCTTTTGTTCGAGATCTATAGAATTGTTTAAAAATCTTTCTATGATACAGGGTTAGATGAAAGAGGAGACTAAATAGATTCTATCTCATCCTAAAATAATTCGTTTCATTGTTATTATTACTAACATCATCTCTACTAAAATAAAGCTGTAATTTTTAACTGAATCTTTTTGATGTTGAATCCTAACCCTTCCTGTTTCCCTACCATAAATTTAGATTCGTAACTTTTGTGTGAAAAACACAATTACTTTTTAATTTTTGTATCTTATGCATTATTTCATTGTAAAAATTCAATTCCTTGAATACTTCGATACTTATGGGTAAATACCTCGTTTTTTGAATTTTGTAGGGCAACGTGGTTGTAGAAATATTAACCTCAGGTTTAATATTATCATTACTCTTGATTCCAACAAATAGTCAAAGGTTAAATATATATTTTTTAAATACATTGAGCACTGAATTGTAGATAAAGTTATTTTTTAGAGATAATTCAACAGGTATTAACAAAGAGAAATCATTCAATATATTTGTATATTCTAGAATACAAGGTGTTCTATTATCCCCGTTTAAAGATGAATAATGATCTTCCAAGGCGTTAGCTATGGATTGATTCCAGTAAAAGTTCTATCCACCTCAATCTCAGGTAATAGATTCGTGCGTAATTATGAGAATTCCCTTCCGTAACTTTTAATTACTTTAAATTTCATATCGAGTCATAGCGGTTTTTCTCGTGATAAAAAATTGCGTCACATGTCGTATTACATATTATGACGTCGGGAGCCAGTCACGTTAACTGGGAATGATTAATGACATCTTCCATTACTTAAATGAAGGACAATCCTTTTAATTAATAAATTTCTCGTCAATCATTTCATACTTACAATCATCATATCTTCCGTTGAACAATTTATTCCAATCCGAATTCGTGGCCACGCCAAGGAAGAGTGCATTAACAATAATTCGCGGTAAAAATCTTTTAGATTGAATAACTTTTAAAGTTTTTGAATTGAAATTGAGTTATGTCAAATTTGGGTGGAAGCAAACAATGTTACAATTTTTGTTCAAAATATATATCGTAAAAATTGGATTTTATTTGTTTAGTTTGTTATCTATTTAATATCGGAACGATTTATTTTGTGAACTGTCAAAATATGCTAGAGGATTATATACTTAGTTATCTCTAGTTTTATATAAAGAACTAATCTTCCCAAAAATATCGAGTTATAATTTTAAAAACCCTACAATATTAAAATCTCTTCATATCCTATAAGGTGTTTATGTATGAAATGATCAGAGAAAGCTAAGCACTACTTTTACGGTACTTGTAATTAGAGTCGCTTATTTAAATATGTAACCCAAAGAACTTTTAAAATATACATCGCATATTACTTAAATTTTAAATGGACATAATTCATTTTGGAAACGACTTTGATGAGGAGATTTATTGATTTAGTTTTAATTGGTTCATTTCGCACTCTTTTATACCATTGTATCTAAATTTCCATTTTCAAAATGTACTAACCCACTGTGATAGAATAATATAACTCGCAGAAAATACATCACAAGATACAGGATACTTCTTGCAACGGAATTAAAGTAATTTTCGTTTTCATGAACTATTACGTTGATTTGAGAGTATCCAAGACTACGATCTGGTAAACAAATAATAAACAATTAATATATATGTTCCCTAGGACAACTTAAATGTTTATTTACATTCCCTAGTAACCTTTAGAAATACTTGTAACATAGATATAATGATTACAAACATTCTAACCGCAACAGATCAATTTTACGTCAACAAACTTATGACTTTATTCTGTTGTTGAAATAAAATTGAACATCAATTAACACACACTCTAAAATCTATTTAATTACTCCAAAAAATCGATGTATTAGACCCAATTCAGCTCTTAGATGGTTGATTTTAATAAATCCAATGCATTTCAAGACCTGCATTCGCGTATACCGTCTCTTCTGCGCATCCAAACCTCAGAATTGCAAACGCCTCATGAATTTCCTTCCAATGCAACCGCTGAAAATTCCGTTTGTTTTCATCCTCAATTTTCGAGATCTTTAAATAGGAAGAGTGAGGCGGATTCCTTGTTACATCTTCGCTGTATTTTGCCTGACGTCGTGGTTTCTGTGAGGGGAAAACACTGCACGATTTATTTGGAAGACTACTAGATTTAGGAGGGCGAAGGCGGCGGTGATGAGTCTTAGATGCCGAGGCATTTTGATGTACGCCTTCACACACAGGGTGCGTGGGAGTTGAAATGTTCTAGTAGAGAAGCAGCTTCCGTCAGGAATCTAATTATCTCCTGATAAATATTTCAGCGCCAGAGGGTAGAAGTAAAATGGGTTGAGTATTTCATAAATTGTGAGCGCTTCAAATGTAAATAATCTAATTTTGGAAACGTATGAGAAATTGTAGTGATGTGTTCATGGGGCTATATTCCGAATGGTATGTTTTCATATTCAATCTTGTTTTAAGTATATAAATGTGTGATATTGATGATTTGGACTAGTAAATAATCATTTTTATAGGGAATCGTTAAATTTTTAGAATATATTCCATGGTGATAGAGAAATTACAGACCATGTTTCATATGGAAACATTAATTTGCTTAACATTTTTTCGCTTTTATGTAGTCATACGTTCTTAAGTAACCAAGTAAGTTCATATATATTTTAATAATAAAGTATATATAATGCACTCACAAGCGACTTTGTTCCTTTTATTACAAAAAGTTTACTTTAATACTTATTTCTACTGATCAAAAAATCTTCATATATCAGCTTGATTTACAAATTGTTACAATGAGTTAGTGTATGGGTTTCGTCGATTTATGTTATGAGCTTTACATTTAAAGAAAATTGTCCTTAATACTTTTTGAATATAAAACGCTGTCAATCCCTCGCGAATTGGATTCCAGCCTTAGATAAATTCAAGTATAATGATATGAGAGAATTGAGAAACAAGAGTTAGTCTTTTTCCTTGTTTAATAATTCCTATTCAAAATTTATTAGGATACTATTTGGACGACCCAGATCAAGTTCGTATATTTTCCTATGCGTAAATATGTTTTATACTTTATATACTCACACGTATCTAATATGTTTGATATATTGTGTATTACTGTATTATGTTTTCAAAATATATGCTCAAATGAATTAATTCCTAGCCCGAACGGCGAATTATTCTTAATAAGTTTTTAATACACTATTTCATCATATTTGACCAATAAGCTATTACTTTCCCTATCGAGGCAGACAACTTAATTCAAATCGAAATAAATAGAATTTAATTTTATCATTTAGATTTAGTTATCCCAGAGTTTTCATCATTCAATAATATCGGAGTGTATTGTAGGCCATTGTTCATAAGTACCTCCTCAATAGTATTGTTACTTCGTGGTTCCCGATGAAGGAGGAATGAGAAGCGCGGGAGGTTGACCGTAGCGATGGGTTGGGAAGTGGGCGGAGCGTATCTTATCTCCACCATTAGTATCACCTGGAATCTCCTTCTGCCTCCGTAATGATGGCTCTGTTTTGTCCACTTGTAACCAAGGCGATTTTTTTTGTTCTCCAATGGAAAAGTTGGCGATCAGCCATTACGATTCTGATCATTTTAAGAAGCTTACTTTGAATCTTAGACAGGTGATCAGGGTGTAGAAGATAGAGTTATCACTAGAAAATAGCTGAATAAAAGTTGTATGGAAAGAAATCATATTTCTGAATTTTTTATTGTACTGTTTATGACTACATAACTGTATCTTAAGTACTGATAGATTAATGTATGGATTTTTCAAGGAATAATAAAAAATAAAAGAAGTCTTAGGAGACATGTGAAGCCATTTCCCATTCCATAAATAGGTTTAAGGAGGAAAGGTAATGAAATTACTTTACTTGTGTTATGAAATAGAATTCATGCTATTTTAAAGTAACTTTAAAGGATTGTAGAGCGTAATTTTATGCCTTAATGGTTCATATTTTGAAAATCATTAAGTATTAGCGAATTAAAATCAGGTTTGCTCCATTCCTGAATTGTTTACTTGAAAGATTAAGGAAATAAGAATACATACATTGTTAAATAAAGATGTTCAATTGCAAGAAATAGAAGTAGCTTGATAATTGATTAAATTGAAATCTCCTTAATGCCTCTTACGTATATTAGCTTTAATATTCTATATAATACACATTTCTGGTACTATATGCAAGACCTATATGATTTATATAGATAGCCTTGAATCAGATGTGTGGTTATAATTAGGGTTTGAAAGATATAGAAGAAAAAATTTGGTGAATAACTCAGTATTTCTATGGGTGTAGAATGTAAAAATTCTTTCTCAAAAATATAACTATAATAATTAACTACAATACAATACTCCTACAATATTATCTATAATAAACATTAAAATTTTTCCAAAATCTATAGACATGCATCAATCATTTCTAACTTCTTTGTAGCCCTTTTTCTTCTTTGTCTAATAACATAGATTTTTGGTCGTTAGGCTAAAAATTTAGCCCTGTGAAAATAAAAATAAAAATATGAAGACCTTATGGGATAGAATTATCGTTTAGAACATTTAAAAGTTCAAATAAAAGAAAGGATTGCTAAATTAAATCTCACAGTATTTGAAAATCTATCTAACCTACTAAAACTTAAATTCTACGTAAAACTCAAATTAAAACCAATCCTTAACTAAATTCATTCATAGATATCTAGAACGAATTCCCTTCATTTTCCGTTCGTAATTCATCCCCTTAATTTTAATTTTCCAAATCCTTTCCATCGTATATATGAATCCCTCCTTCCTTCCATCGTGGGCCGAAACAAGATAAAAAACAAAACGCCCACGCACAATGAGAAAACCAGAGGCTGAGAGAGAAATCGATTGCGCCTGAAAAAAAAATAAAGGAACGGAAACAGAGTCCTAACAAAATAAAGAAAAAACATACCATTGTCTGCTCAACCGTTCCTCCCATTTTTTACGCACATATTTTTCGTAGATGGGTTCGGGAAAACCTTTTGGATGGAGAAAAACAAATGTTAAATGCTCGATTCGCTAATAAGTCTAGCCGAATGTACTCTTCTAAATCTCTTTTTGGTTCGTTTTTAAGAGATATCAATTGGCTGCACTCCGGGGATACTACAAGATATCTTCTGAGAGAGGATTGATCTTTCATTAATACGTTAATCTTGTATCATAATTATTTGGCAACATTCAAGAAAACTGTATGAATTAATAGTTATAAATATATATATTATCCATTGGATATCATTCGAAGATATTTCTAGGAGGAATTGAAATTAATTCATAGAAATATAACGTTACAATATAATATACGTAACGGAAATATTTTTTCTTTCTCTTATAACTTCATTCAGAATAGTCCTTCCGCAATCAAAATTAACAATTAAATTCTTAAGAAATTTGATACGATCAAGCTTGACTTAGTGTAAGAGATCCATACTGAATGAATATGCTGCTGAACTAGAGCCACAGTATTAAAAATTTTCCTCCATTCATTTGAAAATTTCTTAACATTAAAAATTCAATGGAGTATGCAATAAGTTTCCTGATTTCTATTTTTGTACTTAAACAAGAGCCAAATAACATATTGTATGTTCTCCACCGATTCTTATAAAGTTCTTATTTTCCTTGTAGATTTTCATTTCCTCCCCACACTGTATCCATTAGTTAGGATATAATTAAATAGTATGCATACAAACCAAAGTACCAGATAAAGAAAATTTGAGATGAACAGGAATCAAACCTGGATCTTCCATTTCCCGGAGAGAGATATTCTTACTAATTTTTAAATCTTGAAAGGCTATTAAGAATTACTGTCTCAGAACCGTTTGGGATATCCAGGTTCGAATTCTTGTCACATTAAAGTTTTTTCTAATATTTCTACTCACATTAAATAGAATTATGCATCCAAAATATTTTTAGTTTAGTTGGCATTTTAATTTTTTTTAATGTACGCCATCCTGCTAGAACAATCCGAATATTTCAAACATATTAATTGAACCGTATTCATATGGAAATAGAAATTTATTGACTGTGATAATCAACATAATCGTACTCCTATCCCTTTAAAATTCAACTATATTGGTACGAATGAGTCTATCCCAAGTTACGCCTAAAAAGTCTTCTCTTCTTCCAATCAAATTTTGGAACGATCATTATAAAAAAACACAAGAAATCTTACTTGTCGCAGTTTGTGACTACTTTGCTAAAGATCGAGAGAACATCTCGGTATTTAAGTTAATCTAATTGAGGTGTTCTTCTACTCATACGGTACTTCACATCGGAGATTTGAGCATCAAACTATATTGTTGATATAATAAGAAAGACCCCAGGTTCAATAACGATTCCTTGCGGAACCCCATTGTAACTTATAATTTTTAGAGTACCTGCTCTCAATTCCTACTGTTTAAGTAAGCAAAGAAATATTTAACCCTATTATCAATTCTTCTGTCAGTATTAATTTGTAGTAGTTCATCTGTAAGCATATCATTTTCGGGATACATTCAGATCGATTTTTAAAAAATCCAACCAAATTACAGTACGATTCCTCCATTTTTGTTACTATTTCCCATTAAAACAATTCAATTAAACTTCGTAAGGTACTTTGAACTAATTCAAAAAAAATCATCCCGAATACCATTACGATAACAATGTAAAAGCAACTTAAACACCATGTAATCGCGGCGAAGCCGCAGCTATCCAAACTCACAATCGAAGAATGCAGGTAGAAAACCAAAGGATTAAGCCACCCACCTCTTCTTCCAAAGATATATATAGATATATAAGTTTCTAATCTCCGATTGTCCTCGAAAAAAGGTCTTTGATACGGATTAAAAACGCTGGTAGCATTCTGTGCGCGGGGGAGGGAAGCACAATGGTGCTTCACCCTTAATCTCGAATCGGTAATTTCCATTACTTCACTCGCATTCAATGGTGACACGGAATAAATCGCTGACAGAGACCTTTTTCTTTCTTTCCAAGGAATCTATGGGACCGAAAAGGACTTGAATCAAGAGGGTTTCATAAGCTCTTAGTATCTTCAAAGGAGTAGGTGACGTTTAAAGAGACGTCTCACCAAAAGGATCCAATTCACGGTCTCTTTTCTGCTGCAATGGGGAAGCATTATGGTCGTGAAGAAGATTTAATGTCATAGAGAAACGAATCCAAAATCCGATTCTCTTTTTTTTCCTCCTTTTAATTCAATCGAGTTCTTCTCTTCTCTGACCGCTGCCGTATGTGATGGCACTTTCTGTTCGGTACAATTGTGGAGGTATTATTCTGCTACTAGAGTTATGGCGATGAAGTATGCTTGAAAACTCGTATAATAATAGCGAATCGTTCTAAGGTATGTGATTGATGTATTATGAGATTTTATATTGATACCAGGATACTTTCGCACAGAAGAATACTTTTTATTTTTTCAGATTTATTGAAGAGTTATCATAAAATTAAATCCAGAAATAGTAAATTAAAAATAGTATTAAGAATAACTAATATTATGCCTCAGATTTCAATGTAAAATTTAATTAATCAGGGATATTTGACAAAGAAATCTCGTACTAAAACTTATACTACCAAATATCAGGTAATACGGAACTGAAAATGACGACCAACTGTCTCAGGACTCGAACCCAGATCCCCTATTTTCCTTTTCATTCACTTCCATTTAATCTAAATTACTGTTCAATCGCATATAATAATCGTGTCAATTTTGTAAGAGTTTTCTTGATCTCTGAGAATTATTAGGCGTATGTTTGCTGATTCTAAATTGAATACGCAATAGAATTTCATACTGTGTTTTATTTTTGATTCTACCTTTATTAAATGATAAAATTTTTGCAAATTATAAAAATATTTGCAATAAAATTCGCATTAAATATATTCCCAACAAATGTGTTTTGAATAGAATTTGTCATAGCTCCTGTATTACATGTCGTTCCAAAAAAGCACTACCATATTTTTATATATTTCCTCCTTTATATTTGTTATACTATCATTTTTATATTTATATGAGACTTAGAATATATTTCTCACTTAATTTTGAAAGCTGTAAATTACTCTCAGTATGTTTTGAAGGTTTTTCATACTTTTTGAAGGTGTTTTCCTGATGTAGTTATTTTTCGTAATCTCATAATTTACGTCTTTTAATAGCTAGAATGTATTCATTTCTTCTTCTTTTTTAAATTAACGAGTTTTATTCGACAACGACATGAGTTAGATACAAGAGATATCTTCATAGTCTAAATTGACCTAAATTAAAGACGATTATAGTTATTTCAGAACGAATTAGAATCAATGTTTACAGAAAATTAAGCCATTAATATCTCTTCCATTGAGAATAGAGTACTCTTAATATCACCATCTTTCTAACAGTTCTATTCGAACGAATTCATCCATTCCAAGATCAATCAACGCAATCATATCCTCGCGACATGCTCTTCTGGTTTCACAGCTCACAACTTCGCAATATATTAGCATCGAATTCACTTTGACGTTCAAGAGCTATTATGAAACATCGTGCGAAGGAGTTCTCGGGAAGTGGCTGTTCGTTTGTTTGTCCATTTTATGACGCCTCACGACACTTCTTTGTTTGTCATTCTGTCTTGGCACATCCTAGGTTTTACAACAGCCACTGGCATTGTAGTCTGCTTAAACCTGGAGCGCCACTGCGTTTGGCATTACGCAAGCACAGATTTTCTTTATTTGGGATGTTTGCTGACGGAATACGGTAGCAGTGTGGTTTTAATAGTAATAAACCGAGAGCTAATAGTATCTTCGTGTGAAAATACAATATTCCCTGCGCAGTTTGAGTGTCAGCTGATTTCCCGATCACAGAGCAAAATTATGAACACGAAACGTGTAGATTAGAGGACAGTAAGTTATTTTTCTTTATATATCAATATATTTGTAGTTAAAGTTGGATTTTATAGATCTATTTTATATATCTCTAGTGAATTTTTCGATCTTTTTAACAAATATTCAGGTACACATGACATTCGGGGCAATAACGGTTGTTTTCTATAAAGTTAACAGAGAACTAAATGTATAACGTAATATACAATAAATATAAGTCAAAATATACATTTTTTATTGAAGATAGGGATTACTTCAGATAGTAAACGACTGAAATATGGGTCAGTTTTGGAAAGGCGGAAGCTAGATACTGTTTTTTGCGATAATGTACACATCTCTCTCTAATTTAAACCACTGGAAATAATCAGCCCCTATGAGTAATTCGGAAACATGAGGTTGTCCTCTTGTTAATTCGCTTGACTTAATTCAATTTTTCCTAAAAATAAAGCGAAAACAATGATAGGGACAAAGGAGTAGATATATCTGTTTGCTTTCTACTTAAATCCAGAATATGTAGTTTTCTTTTAATTTCATTAGAAACTCAATTTTAATATTGTTTCTTTAGGTTTGCTTTAGAACTAATTCTCATCTATTACCATGACGACCAATCTGGGATTGCAAGTAATAAAATTCTTGTTATATGAAAGGCAAAGTATCTTCAAAATAAACATACTATAGTTTTGGGATATGTTAAACGAATGCAAACCACTAGTAACTAGTAATCCAAAACTAAGTTTCTAAATGTTTATAAATGAATTTGAATATCATTTTCCAAAGTAATATAATTTGAATTATTTTGTTTGCTTGTTAGAATTAAAATCGTTCTTCTATCAATACTAGCATTATTATAACAATACGAATATTGGAAATTGAACTTTAAAGACAATACGTACTTAGTTATAATCAACTCAACTCCAAGCTTCGCAGTTTATAAATTACCATCGATGAATTATACGCTAATCAGGATACAATTCTGACTTGAGAAGGACAGGGCCACGCTCATAATTGATTCCTTCGGAAAGAAAAATTGCTGTGTAATTTTGTGCTCAATTAAACAGCTTCACGCTGTTTTTGCTTTCAAAGAAGATTTTATGATAAAATCCGTGTGTGGAGTGTAAATAGATGGAAGATATGACGTAAGGAAGCAAGAATGATGGGAAGAAGGTTTGGGAATTTTCCAAAAAGCCAAAGTAGCTGAGTAAGATCCACGATTCGTATCAACTCTTTGTCTTCCCACGGAAATTTAGAAGTTTCAAAGTCATCAGAACGTTAGGTGTTCGTTTGCTCTTGTCTCAGTATAACAGTTCATCCATTACGCGATATATTTATGGGATATGTATTGCTAAATATACCCAGCAGTTATTAGTGTAATTTCTGAGAATGAAAAAGTAGATAAAACGTAACATTTTGTCTCAAACGATTTAATTATTTTATAGTTCTTAATTTGATTATATTTAGAGGTGATATGGAATAATTACTCTATGATTTCAGATTTATGCTAAACCACATATAAATACCTCAAGTCATTGAATTCTTTTTTATTTATAAGCACCACAAAGTTACACTTGACACGTCTGTATCCAATAATTATCCTTGTAAACCATCTACATTTTCTTTTATGCACATTTTATGCCAGACTTCATAATTATTAGAGCTTCTAAAATATTAAGAGTATTTTTTGGAAATTTTATCTCACTATTTTCTTACAATATAACGATTCTGATGCAGGGTAACGATGTTGTTTACATTATATTTTAGTTATTTACTTGTTGCTATGGAAATTTAAATTCCACTCTAAAAATACCTTCCTTCCTTTTTGTTTTAATGATTTTTATTGATCTTTATGGGATATTATCCTATACTTATAATTTAATAGCGACTTTTTACATTTGGAATAACTTCGATTGGATGAGGATATAATTAGTTTATTATTTCCTACTTATTCGTACAATCTACTTACATTTAAACACCAAACAGTTATAATACTTATATTGTACCACACTAAAATATATATCACGATCTATTTTAAAACTTTTCACCCTCATAAACCAACTTTGACGAGAGCAGAAGCTGTTAACTCAAAAGTTTCCCTCACCGAACACTATTTGACTAATACATTCATAACCATGGCAATTTAATAAACGAAAGATGAGCATTCAGGGGTGAAATTTATAACATTATTTCGTTAATCAATAGCGTGGGAAGTGTCATCTCCGGTGCTTGAATTTGTGCTGGAATGCATTAGATAATGTCCTCTTCTTCTTCTTATCTGAGATCCCTCAACTCACGTTACCACTGAAGTAGTATATGGCCTCAAAGTGAATTATGGCCGCCACGAATAGCGTTTGTTACCTTTCCTTCCGCGCGACAGCCACGCCACTATTTACCTCCTCTGATGTTTGAACTTTGGGTCGTTGCCTGCTATGACATCTTTTTCGCAGAACGGTTTTGGCTCAACCCTTCTTCCTCTTCTTCTGGATTCTGCCTATATTTACAGCATTCATCGCGGAACTCATCATCGTCCGATGACAAACTAATTTTCGCGAGTAAATTTGCAAGCGTGATTATTTTAGTTGATATTTTATGCATTTTTTTCTTTCGTGGTCGTCCCTTTACTGTATTTCCTCTTTTAATATGTTTTAAAACTTTACAAAGTTCCTGTATTACTCTTAGGTGAGAGAGAATGCATTTTTAAATATATTTATCAATTAAATTAAAATTATTTCGTGTTTAATACATTTTTTCTGAACCTCTTAAAACTTTTACATTATGAAATTCATATTCAGCATTTTCCATCAAGCTAAGTTGTAAATTTTTATCATAATTTAATATTACTCTTGCCCCCATTTCTGAATAACAGGTTTGGCAGGAAAAGTCTCATTTTAGCAATGAGAACAAGAAAGAAAATTTTGGGCATTAACACTTTATTATACTTGCCAGGATTCATACTGATACATCTAGTATGATGACCAGTACCTAACCTTATCAAAAAATTGCTCTTTTTGACTTAAATTACGAGATACATCCATGTATATAGATAACAATCTTGCCAAACTCATATTAATAATTAAATCAAGTTTGAAATCGATTGAAATTTTAATTCCTAATGAGATGTAGGTATTGAATTGAGACAGAAAAACATCTTCTTATTAACTTACAAGATTTTGTGTAAAAGATATTATTAATATCATAAAAACCTCGTCACATCATCCAATTCCTTCATCGCACTAAAAAACAGGATTACTTTAACGCCACATTCCTCTCATTACGTAACGCACACATCGCATAACTATGTATAAACATGTATCTCACGGTACTAATTTTTAATCAAGAAACTCACTCCTTCCTTAAAAAAAAGACACGCTCTTATTACTGCCATAAATAAAGTCATTCCCTATGCACTTGCCTCCCTCTCCAAGAGGTTAAGGGCGTCACCCTTTGGGCGCGTGTCTTTGTGAAGAACGACTGTGCCGTTTAAGCCGTCCCACGAATTAAGAGATCTGTTAATCAACCTCCCTCCTTCCGTATCAACGGACTTTTAAGGCCGTTCGTTTCGGATTAAACTCTAAATACTAACGCGGATTCGTATATCGAGTATCGTATTTTATTCGGCGAATTTCATTAAAACGCTCTTACGACCTTCAATTGTCACGAATAAGTAGTTGGAGCTGTAATTCGCGCGGAAATAAACATAAGAAAACAAATCGGTTGCTTAGGATTCGTGGAATGAATTCGGTGAGTGCGTAAGAGTGAATATGGGGGAATAAAATTCATTCTAATTACAGAAGATGTTTGAGATCAAAGTGGTATAAACTTCTTAACGCATAATTTCACATGCAGGTAAGTAATAATTCTCCGAGGGCAACGTCAGAGGAAACTATGTATGACTTTTCATTCATATAATTCAAACTGCTTATTTTCATTGATCGAATATGTTTTTTTACTTTCCTTCTCTAAAAATTGAAGCTATAGCAATAAAAATTATGTAATATATATGTTGTACATTAGTTATATAAACAAAGCTATGTTAACGATGCAATTTTAATACAAATTATCGTATTTATGTGCAATATATTAGCTCTTTTAATAAGGCTGTGTTAATGAAACAATTTTATTAAAACGATCATATTTATGTATAATACATAAACTATATCAATAGATCATGCTAACGAAGCAATTTTAATTAAAATTATCGAATTCATGTTCAAAATATTAGCTATATCGATAAAGTTAAGTATGATGAAGATATTTATAGAAAAAATATATTATAAATGCTATATTAGCTATATTGAAAGAGCTATGCTAATGAAGCTGCTTTATTAAGAATACATATAATGTCTTGGTTAGATATCGGGGATAAAATATGCTTTTCTTATACTTACAATATTGATAAATATTGATTAATTATTTCTAGTATAATAAATGACAAATCTTGTTCGCAACTTTTACGTACTCGATTTTATTACGATAAATTTGAAAATCGAACAATAAGGAATAGATACATAGTAGTTAGAGATAGATAGTAATAAGAGCATTATATATTAGCAATTTTCATTTATTTTGCCTTTTATAAACACAATATAGGTCGTATTCCGTAGCATGCCATAATTCGTCTTTATCTTTCAATTGAGTCGCATTTAAACTGAAAACAAAAAAATCCTTTTCTCGCGCGAAGATATTTCAGCGGCAAATTGAAAAAATATCCCTTTTTGAACAGTTGAATGCAGCTGAGCTTGGGCACTAAAAATGTTAATTCCCGCGATTTCTAATTCTGAACTGCTTCCGTTTCTTATCCACGTCTACATCACCATTCCATTCGCCTCTGACTATTAATCTTCCCACAGACCTTCTTTCCTTATTTTTCTTCCACAAATGAAACGCCAACTCCTTTTATTTACTTTGGAACTCCATTTAAATGCATCTTGGGTCGCTCCTTAATAGCCCATGCTCCAGGGCGGATATTGCCTCAATCTTTTAATCTTCAGAACCTATTACTTCGCAGCTGAATATATATACTTTCCGATTTCCTTATTTATGCGGCGATTTCATTGATCCTCGGATGCGTTTAATTTGGAGACTGTATACGCCATTAATCAATCAGATAGTGTAGGCATTTATTTGTCTTATGTTCTTTATGAGAAATGTATTTCGCTTTTCGTCTTTGGATTCCAGCGAAGATTGGGTTCGTTTGATGAATATCAGCGGCTGTTGATTCCTGAAAGAATTGATTACGTGTGAGATATAATTCTAAGAGGGTATGAATATCATTGGCTGTTGATTCCTCTAATATATGTTCACGTAATAGGGATAAGTTTAAGAGAGAGAAATATGTTTAATTGGTTCCTACTTAACATGATATAGCAGCTTCTCATTCATAAATATTACTTTGAAATATAAATTATATTGTTCCGAGACGTAACGGAGGAAAAATTTTGGACGAAGAGGGTAGAAAAGTATTGTGCCAGGAGTTATACTCAAATACTATTAATTACTATTGATTTTGATAAAGTTGCATCAGTTAAATATTGTTTTAGATTGTATAAAATAAAATTAGCTAACTCTCAATAGCATGGCACTAAAAACTTCGGTTTTAAGTTCAACTGTTACTGTCCCAATACTTAGGTATAGTAGCTATGATAATGAAATCTTTAAACTATGAGAAAATTTTCTTTTAGCGTAAAATATGCAGTTAAATGATATCAGCATCTTATGTTGGACATAAATATTTTGCTCTGCTATCCTTTTATTGTAATATACGTGTATATAATATTGAACAGAAGTGAAGATTGGCGACATGATTAGGACTCGAACCCAGGTCCTCCACTTGCTGAAGAAGGAAAAGAACCACTGCACTACCGTGTTACGTCTTCGTTATATGATTTACTTCTGTTTAACCTGATATTGCAATTGCTGAACTGATCTTAGTACGTTAATTTTCTTTTCTTTTATACGTGAAAATTTCGAAATATTTGTTTGAAAATACTAAACAATCCTCACATTAAAAATTGAAGTTTCCACTTTTGATGAAGTAGAAATTTAGCAAACTCAATTATGATTTTTAAATCATACCAATTACCCTTAAATTTTGGTCTAACTTCAAGCAACACCTATCAAATATTTACCTCAACCATGATTTTTAATTAGACATTTATTTTCCCTCAACTTTCGACGAGCTTTCACCAACACATATCAAATCTTATAACGTACATCCATAGCCCAACTTCGATCCAAATATCAAGCACACACCCCTTTGATTTTTGACTAAACACATACTCGTGCGTGACAGAGTGTGTGTACGAGAACCTCTCGAAAACAAGGTTGTGTTGTAGGCAGACTATACTCCTCCTTGTGAGTCTTACTCCATCACCCCCTTCTTCCAGTCATCGCCCTTGTCCCAAAACCGTACCCTGCGTTAGTCACCCCTCAAGTCATCCTTCTTCCCCAAGAACAGCCTCTTAATCTTCAGCATTTAGGAATAGTTGAGACGGAGCCAGTGGGATGAGACATTGGCGTGCTATATATGAAACGCGCCCTTTTAAATAATAAAAAAAAAGAATCCGGAATAGTTGAAGGAGACGTGTAGGAATTAAATTATTCGGAAACGTCGCTTCCCTTGCCAGCCAACGGAAAAAAATCTCGCTCAAAATTTATCGAGATTTTTGAATCTTTTTTTTCTTTTTTTATCTTTTTTTTTCTTTTTTTTATCTTTTTAAGAAGCCCTTCGCCAATTTGAGAGGTCTTTGACCTGGAAAAAGTGCGAAAGAATTTTTCGAGAAAAAAGGGAAACTAAATTGGGATTTGTGTGGGTGATCTGTATTCAGTGAAAAGTCGCTACAGAAATATATATTGTCGTGCTTTTCGTGTTTCCTATCAACCTTGGAATTCTCCAGGGGCTCTTGACCTAAATTTTTATTAAATGTATCGTGATAAAATAGATTGGATACGAATAGAAGATGTCAAGTAGATTTTAGTCTAGTAGAAATTAAAACTTTAGTAGCATTATTTTTGAGTTGTCGCTGCTTCATCAATATCTACTTCTTTCATTTTAATTTCATCGAGAGGTTTTATTCAGGTTTTCCATTCATGAATAAGAAGTAATTGAAACTGTTAAGTATAGGAGTTGATAATTGATTTGACGACAAGTCTATACAAAACTGTAATATTCAAGCCTTTTGATCGTAGGAACTTTATTAGTATTGAAAGTTTTTTGATTTGGGTTTGGAAGAGCTAATTAAAATTATCTTACTATCATTAGCGTAATATTTAATTAATTACTGAATTAAATTAAATGAGAGGGTATTTAAAAATAACATTTCGCAAGCTACAATGTAGGGGCTTTACAAAGAGTGAATTTTGCACGACTAAGAAATTTCCGTTGCTCATTGAGACAAGGGCAATAGACGATGCAGTTGGAGTCAGACGAAACTAAAATACCGATGAATAAAAAAATCTCTTAAATTGGAATGGCTGAAAAAATAGCTCAATTAGTGGGATTAACTGACCGGAAGATCTATTCCTGTCTTCCTTGGGAAATCACTTTTAGCTTTCCATCTGAAAGTATACCATTCCTTACGAGTTGCTAAAATTTTGCAGTTTTTCTATTTTAGAGAATATAACTCAGTAAAATTACGTGAATAAATAGTCTTAAAGCTATAAATTTTACTTATTAATATATATATATATATATATATATATATATATATATATATATATATTTATTTATTTATTTATTTGCTATAGAAACCGACCGACAATTGGGATACCCGTATCGAGCACTAGAGCTATCTTATTCTATTGACGTAAATGATTCCTAGGGTAAACTCGTGGGTTTAATTTATCTATTGATGAATATCGGACTCTTTCCGCATTTTTAATTTTGTTGATTTAGCATAAAAATTCCTTGTGAACACTCTCAAGGATATGATATTGTAAGTTAATATAAGATATATTGTAAATTTACATGAATAAAGCACTAATTAATTAAACATAAAGACGTCAATGTTCGATTTTTAGTATGAATCCTAGAGTTCACTATAAATTTTCCAAATCAAGATAATAAAAATATATTTCAAGGAAATTATGTCATCCAGTTATCGAAAAGAGTTCATTTTACAGATATGAGGATTTTTTCATTTTTTATTTTACCTTTAACTCATAAATGAACTAAAAAAGTAAATAAAAACTTCTCGCTTTACTTTCACCATTCCCATTTATTTCACCTTAAATTCATATCAGTCTAAACTAAATCAACCCTTTAAATCAACTATGTTCAATTGAATTAATTTCATAAAGTATCATTCTACTTTTAGTATCATAGAATCGCACTACAAGACAGATCTTCACAATTAAAGACACGCTTCTGCGATGCATGAACTCGTCTAAATGGAACACGGAGTAGATTTTAAAAGTTTGAGGTGGAAATCACTCGCAAAAGAATCCGCGAAAACTTTTCCGTTCCTTTAATATTCATCTTGGACTCGGAGGTCTGATTCTCGAAAGAAATCCGCTCTGCTTTAGGCCGCTTTGACGTGAACGATGAATGTCTGCAAAGTAACGTGGTTATAAGGCGTGGTTAACACTGCTGTCGCCCCAAAAGACGGGCCATTTTATGCTTGAAAAGAAGTATTTTTATCCCGAATCGGGATGGCGTTTATGAACTCAGGATTCTTTTGAAATAAATCCTAATAACCAATTCTGACAGGAACTACTTTCAATGTTCGATTTAGAGCATTTGGTGCACTTAAGGAATTTGGACTAACTTAAAATAATGTTAGTGAGATTGGAATTCAAGGTAGAATATCATTCAAAATACTTTTCATCGCCTCTTCAATAGTTATCAAATGATTTTTTTAAAGGAATTGAAGTAGGAGTGACTCGTTCGATTGCATAGCGTATTTTTAATGGAATCACGATATTTTTAGAAACTATAGCATGAGCTTCGAAAGAAATTTTAATCTTTATTCCATACTTGCATTACTTCTTCTTAAGATGGATATTATTATTAATATTAAGATCAAACTTCCTACCTAATTTTCAGGTTATTTCAGTGAAATGTAAGCTCGGCTGACTTTACGGGCTGTAATATTTTAACCCGCGTGCGGTTGAGCACGAAAACTATCATCCTCAAAGGATAACTATCATAAGTAATTTTAACCCTAATTTGATTTAATATATTTTTAGAAAACTTCCATTAAAGTAAATCAATAAGGTGAGATATATCTAGAACATTGGTTCAACTGGGATTTATCTAAAGGGTGGCAGAATGACGAAATATTGAAAAATTCATATCATTCAACCAATGCAAAAATTTAAGTTGCTTTTAATGGAGTAAACAAATAACCAAGGTGAAAGAGACATATTAAAGGCTAAAAGTATTCATAACCGCATTTCTGACAAACATATCGGTTGTTGTAACCAATCAAGCCTTTCATCTTCAGTTGAACTTCACAATATTATGAGAAATCCTAAGATGAATTCCTGCTGGTGGATAGTAATGAATTGTAGTGGATTCCTAAGTATTAATACTCATACTTACGGGTTGTATTTTAATCCAAAAGATACTCATATTATAAAAAAACCTATTAAAATAAATACCAATGTATATGATTGAGGAATAATTGTTTCTACGTGAAATATAACTTTAAAAGTCGGTTTCTTAAACGGAAGAGAGTTCCTCGTCGTCATAAGAAAGGAAATTCCGATTTGGCTGCATCTGAAGAGAAACGTAATTAGCGTGCGAAAGATAAATTCTCCTCCGCCACATCTGTCCCTTTTAATTCCTGAGGAAGGGCAAAAATTCCAAACCTACCGTTGTGCCGCACTTACCTCATTAAAAAACCTAAACAGAAGGAATAGGCTCCGGTAAAGTCTAAGAAGTAACGTTTTATCAGAATTACAAATTTGATTGTTTATATTTAATAAATAACGGATATTATGAAAAAAAAGAACGAGGACTTTAGTCATTAGGATACTGGAAACCATTAATAGACTCTGCATTAAGAATATAAGGGACTAGATGCGTACACATTCTTTTAGTTGACAAAGTAAACACGATACTACTGGGAATCATTAAAAAACATAACTCACCCATCACACTTTCTTATTAAATATAGAAAAATAGTAAGATTGATTAAAATTCCTCAAAAGAAAAGATGATTGATTTAAAGATATTCATTAGTTATCTACTCTATAAAACACACCTTGTAGTTCACAAAGATAGGAAAACTCTGTTGGATATCTAAGAAATTGCATTAAATATTGTTTTTCCGAATATACTATCCATGCAATATTTCATACTTAACTTAAATTATATCACTTAAATAGGAAAGTAATTATACATGAATTTTTAACTTTAGGGTTATATAGGGAAAGGAAAGTTGATAAAATGAAGCATACAAAATGCATCTGAAGAACATCGATAATTCTTCAAATTTGAAATAGAATTTGGCAAGACACATTTGAAATATTTATCAGTATACCACTGAATACTTCATATATTTACGCTGTAATATTAATTACTAATTTTGAAGAGAAATTAAAAATAACTAACGGAAGTATTAATTCTATCTATTAAGGCGTCCACTTGTTAAAATGTATATTAATATTATAAAAAGCATAATTTTATTTAATTTGCTATTTTTACGTATATTTATCTCATTATGTACATGTACGTTTATGTATTCCCTCATATATATTCACGCTTATTTATCATATTTATTTTCATCACGTATATACGTCTCACTATCTTCCAGACGTTTCCCACAGAAGTTCATTATACTTAAACAAGTATCGCATTAAAGTTCGTATGATTTCAACTTTCAACTGTTTTTATTTTCACTCAATTGCTGCCATAGTGAGGCGGTTTCTATCCCATTTTCTCCCTCACGGAGTCGCGAGAGAAGTTATATTCGTTCCTTTGCCTTGACAGGGGCTTTAATTTCTATTTCCCTCCGTCTTCCAGGCTTAATTTCAACACGGGATCTTTCCTCAGACAGTGTTTTAATGAATTTCTGCGTCTCCTTCCAAATCCCTTTCATTCCACTCATCTTAACTTCCCCTTTATTGCCATACGAAAAACATACACGAGCTTTTCTATGGATACCATTACTATGGAAACGGTCGATTTTCCAATTGTGAAGTTCGTAATTGGTCTATTAATGATTCCTGGTACGATGCATCGGTAGATGGTATGTTTACTTACTTTGTTGTTAAGAAAGAACGAAGAAAAAAGGATAATGTATCACAAGAGTAAATTCATAACAAGTTAAACTTTAGATGGTGCTTTACAGGCACATTCACGCCCACAATTTAGAAGATTTTAATAATAATAAATATTATTATTACTTATATCAATGCAATACCAAAAATTGGGAAATTTTTCATAGTATAAGACCAGATAATTATTTATCTCTTATTCATATGTCTTCATTGGTCATATTCATAATAGCAAAACAATATTATAAAAATAATTTATCTAGTCATTCTCATTGGAAGAAATCATGCAAAATAAGATGTGACCATCTTTCTCTAAGTATATCTCATTAATGAAGGACATACGTAGTGTTTTTAACTTGTTTTTATCTCCTTTAAATATGATTATAGTACCCAGAGTTGAGCTTGTTAATATCCTTATTGAGTATAACACATCTATGTTTTATGTTAATATTATAATAATTTTAGTGCAGTCCTTTGTTTAGAATTTTATTACGATTCAAATAAATACTCGTATTACTAAAAATCTCGTAATTCTCCTTGTTTAATTTTCCAATTTACTTCAAACAAATATTCCGTCAGAATCAATGTTCATTTCCAAATATTTTTCTACATAAAAGTTTTTTTTAGGTTGATTAATTTAAGTTAAATGCATCCATACTTAATAACCATGTTTTAAAAACCTTACGTAATTCATTCCTTTGAGATTGACAAATGTTTTTAATAAAATTAGGATGAAAAGAGCAGAAATATCTACATTCAGTTTAGTATATCATATTAAGAAAAGTACAATTCATCTTTTGGAAATCATTGTCTATTTCATTGTCGTTGAAGACTATATTTCAAGAAGAAAATAAACATGACTATTATCTTCATATGTATAAGACTTTATACTCTAAGCCTTTGCAATTTTTAAGTGTATGAAAAAGTGGATTGTCTCATTCTGAGTTAATTTTCCTTAGCAACCAATGAGGAATATTGCTTTTAGCGAACTAAGTGCACGAAGCAGCTGTTAACGAATGCTTTGGAATTTTTTAAAAGAGATAAAAATACTCTAATTGCAAGACTAACAGTAAATTAATAAGATAAACTTCTCATTCGTTGAGTAACATTGATATTTCGTAAGAGGTTAGCGAACGTGAACATTAAGTGAAAAACATTTCCGAATTATAAGAGGTTCGCGTGATAAATGTTCTGCTCAGATATTCATGAAAGTGTATACTATGAAACACCTTGCACCTGGGCTCTGTAGCTATCTTCGCATCTTTACTAATGTATCAACCTTATTCTTTCTTTACTGATCTTTTTTATACTTACCAAATTGCAGTTCCACCTGAATCCTGAAATAGTCTTAAGTAACAGTTTAATATGGTTATAATTAGCGTGATATCTATAGGTAATGCATCCTGATAGGAAGTAGAGTACAGCAGTAACGATACCTTCAGGTATTCTTCTGAATGTTAAGTTCATTTGATCAGTCGTTTTTGGATTGAATTTGACGATTTTAGATGACAATTACTTTACCAATCTTCCCTCAAAAAGGTATTTTAAAAGTTCCGTAACACTACATTAAATTTGCTGGAAATATATCAGCTGATGCCGAGTTTGATGATTCTTACGATGATATTTACGTAATTCGTAATTTTAACAATCGTTTAATCTAAACATTTCAAACAATACTGAGTTAGATCCCAACAATGATATTTACGTAATTCGTAATTTAAACGAACGTTTAATCGAAATATTTCTAATAATATTGAGTTAGATCCCAACAATGATATTTACGTAATTCGTAATTTAAACAAACGTTTATTACGTCACAACTCGTTCTTTTACACCAATTGTGACGTCAATCTACTTTTATGCGACCGCAGAGCATTCTTATCTTATACGACGAGATGCACTTCCCACTTCGAAACCACTTTAATTTCGCGAATTTTTCCTCGCAATCATCTGGACACGTCATTCAGAATCTCTTTACCTCTCTTCCGAATACCCTTTCCATCCTTTTTTTTTCAAATTATCCCCCGCTTTGCACTCCCTTCCCTCGGAAACTGTCATCCATTTCCATTTATTCGGAAGCACACACACACACACTCCGTGAACTCTCCCTTCTCCCTCCCTCTAGACACATTCGCGTAAATGCAATTTAAAAAGGAAGGACGTTATAAAAAAAAGAGTAGCGAAAATGTGTACGTATATATATTTTTTGGCGGGAAAAAGGGAGAGATTCTTCGTTTGTATTCAAGGAAATTAAAATGCTAACTCTAAGAATTCTAATTTACGGACGGAGTTATCATCTTGTTATTTTACATTGTTATTCAGGACCTTTCCAAGCGTCAGCGACCGTCGGAAATTCGCTTTTAATTCTCTTGATCTTTATTACGTCTTTTGATTTGATGGCTTCGCGTCCTTTTTCAAAAAACTACGATTCACGGTGAATTTCACTGCGGGGAAGTTTGAAGACGATGGAGGAAATGATGAAGAATTAATATTGAGACATAATATGAGGTTTTATTGGAACTAAAAGTGAATAAGATGTTTACTCAAAAGATAGCATTTCCCTTAAAATGTACGACGAAAATTTTAATAGCATTATTGACTAAGTTTGTAGAAATATATGAGGATTTTATAACGATAAGCTCTCGATATTTCAAGCACTGAAATTCATGCATATAATTTATAAATGTATGAATAAATCAAAAGTAATTCTTTCTTTATATAGATATTATTTACATTGAAATTATTGGCATTTATATTATTGACATTAAAGGCTTATAAATCCTTACAAAAGTGTATAGATATGTATGAAACTCTGTAAGTGTATTCAAATAAAAGCAAGTGATGTCTTGCAGAGTTCTGAAGAGGGTATACCAGCAAGCATAGCTGTTCGAAAATTTCGGAGTATATTAGGAATACAATGGTATTGCAATATATCAGTTAGTAATTGTGTTATTATACATAAGCTTGTAGTTTATTTAAAAAAAAATAATGATGGTGAAAAGTAATATCAATTTCTTTATAGCTACATATTCGTGTTAAATACAACTGCACATACAAAATGTATAGTGTTTTTCATAGAGAATTCTAGGTGTGAAGAGAGATATGTACAACCTATCTTTATAGAAGTTAGGACGATAAATAATACTATGACAACTAAATAAAGATTATTCATCTATCGTAAATAAATATTGTATATATAAAGAATTGTTGATAGTAAATGAATTTATGGAATTTAAATGAATTCTTAATAAAAAATAAATATGAGATGTACATCAAATTTTAGATCGAATAAAGTTTCCTTTTTTTAGTTAAAAGAGTAAAGGTTTTATAAAGATAAGTATATTATGAAAATAACTAAATAATAAATCCTAGTTGAAAGAAAGCAACTAACTTATCGTGATTTCAAAGTTACAGTACGTGTTCATTTAATTTGAATTTGTGGAAAAATGCTCTATTTATCCATTCGTAAATCTCTGGGTCTACGTAATTTTATAATAACAATAATATATCACGATAATAGATAAGTAACAAAATCATATAATTTCGTATTTTTACGTACTCAAAATAGTATAACTTTACGAATAAACGCCCATAATACGGTACATAAAAGTAAGAAGCGAGCTATGACCAACCTATGTTTATTCAGGATGTTTCTTTTTTAGAGCAGTACGTCACTGTATCCCATATGAAAGTGTCGTATGGGATATGTTGCCAACGGCCGTAACATTTTATTGCTTTTCTAACGTGTAATTTTAAGCGTCCGCGTGTATTTTAAGTATCTCTTAAAGGAGTCGGGAATTTTAACGTGGGTATGGAGTAAAAGTGAGGAAGGAGACATACGAACGACTTTGGGGCGCGCCAATGAATTATGGGGCTATAAAAGATCCTAGTATCGATTGGTCATGGAAGAGTATCGCAAGATGGCGATGATATATGAGTTCTTACGCGAATTCTATGAATGAAAGGCTGAGCCGAGTCGGGTATTTCTAGCGCATAATCGTGTGTCCGACCGTCGTTCGCTCGGCTATGAAAGTGATCGCTGGTTTTACGAAGTCTTACACCGCAATGTCATTTTTTTACTGACTGGCCTTCGGTAATTTTTTTCCTCGTTTCGTTAAGGAACTGTAAATAAAATATAATCCGAATGATCAAAATGTTGTTTTCGTTGTCAAAACAGCGCCTTAGTTACGAAAACTTAGAAGTTTGTTTATTTTTTGTCGGCTGTTATGTTAATTAGTACAAAGTTTTTTATTATTATATTAATTAAAATTTTTGTTATCTTTATTAGATATTATAGATTGATATTGTTCAATTTTTTTGAATTTTTGGGTCATATTTGATTGCTATGAAGTGTTTCATATTCAAAACATGCGCAAATATTTCTATACTGAATAATTTACACGGCATATAAAAAATAATTTCAATGATTGAATTTAAAATGGCCTGAAAGTTTTTACCTCCCTGAATTTATATTTTTATTTTGTGTATAGATAATGGACAAATACATATTGTATCTTATTTTACTCCTTTTATTGCAATCGAAAAACTGAAGTAGAAAGCCCAACGATATCTAACTTATTAAGTTATTAATCTTTTCATTACCTTTCAAACAGTTGTTTATAAACACATAATATATAAATGTGTATTTTTTGGTTTCTATAAGCACACTTATGAGGAGTAAGTTCGGTTAAAACCTCCAAAAGAAAATAATATTTGTATACGAATAACTGATACTATTACGTAAATATGTCAACCATTCTTCATTTGAAGGAAAGATTAATGAAGTGCGTACACGTAGTGGCAAAATAATTGCTCTATGCGTTCTGCCGACATCTCCATAAAGTCCGTTTGCTCTTAACCTCCAGAGATACCTTTTAATGCATCAGTGGTGTAATGCTGAGAAGATGCAGAAGTTAGGCTTTTAATATTAACTCTAAAAGGACCTTAATTTCTGAAGAAGTATTTATTTAAGAATTGAAAAGGTATTAATAATTTCAGTAATTACCGCCTGCGAACAAATAATTGGATGTGCCAAAGTTTTCCTTATTTTATTTCATCCACTTCTGTTTTTCAATATTAAGGACACAGGTGGGAAGTTGCGCATTTATGTGAAATTCAGACAATATTGAGTAAACGAGTTTTTCCTATGAAAGCCTTTTTTAATTACAGTGGTGAATCACTTTCCATACTTTATTCTTTTCGCAGAATTCCCTTCCACAGTATATTCTTAAGGTTGGAATTTCAGTCTCTTGTGATAAAATACTAATTATTTATATAATTACAAAATATCATGCTCGATAAAGGAATGATAAACTGATACTAATCTAGGTTCATTTTTGATTATTTCTTGGCTTATTTTTCTTTAAATGCATAACTTTCAACCTTCTGATATAATAGTGAATGTGATACAAACTATAAAACCTCTTCATTTACATTATCGTTAACTCAATTCCTAATCTTCAGGAAAAGAACTGTTTCTCATTTTGTGTTTCTAGAATGAACCTTAGAGCAATACTTGTTATTATATTAGCTTAACTTTAAATTATCTTTATTCTTGTTTTTATACTCGAGAATCTACAAAACTATTGTCATGTTTTCAGTATCCTTATATCTTAATAATTTATTTATATAGCTATCTTTCTAGTTTGATTTTTTAATTCGAGATTTTTTTACTTATTATGAAAATCTTAGCCTATTAAATGCGCAATTTTTTTATATAAATTAAGAAACGGAATAGAATCACATTCGCATACCAAAACTGACCATCTTGGCTAAAATATCAAGGAACAATCATAGTAATAAGTAACTATGAAATAATTTTTCGCAGTAGAATACTATCAAACGTAGGAAAGTACTCAACATTGAAACCAAACCAAAAACCAATTAACTTTACCCTTTTTTAATTTTAAACTTAATACTATAATAATGGTAATAAAAGATTAACATCCAAGATCCTATAGTACTAACATTCATTATCCTTTTTCACTCAGTTCAAAGCACTCCTATTCCCCTTCATTAAGGGGCAGCAGTCGATTGCAATAAACTAGACTTAGTACTCAATCCCTTTGCTGTTCAAAGAGATCTTCTGAACTAATCCGCGGCGATTCCTTGAGGCGCACCGCATGTGGACTCGGTTCGTGACTGCTTCATTTTCTAAGTGCTGGATTGAGCAGAGGATCAAAGGAAACGAACCTGGAAAACGATTCGCAAACGGATATTTAGACCCATAAAGGTTATTTTTACTTAAGATGATTTTCGTATTATATGTAGCTCTTAAGACTGGCTTCGTCAAGTGGATTGTCGGAGAGAAATAAAATTCGCGAGCGGTGTTGCTTGGTGCTATTCAGTCCTCACCTTGAGTATGTGAGTAGTGTATGGGACAATACCAGTAGGTGTAGTATTAGTGTAGTAGGAAAGGTACAACGTAAAGCAATACGTTTTCGTGTTGCTTTGCTCTGATAAATCAATAAGGATAACTCAGGTGTTTTAGGATGCGGGATGGGATTCGCTATGAATGTAGAAGATCAGACAAAGAATATATTAATTACATAAATGCAGATATGGCACATTTTTAGATGATGGATATTATCAGCTCTCACTATTATGTAGCCAGTTCGGGTACAGCGAGTAATATAAGGAAAATAGTTATCAAACTGTTCGATGTAAGAAATAGTATCCAATACGAACAATACACGAAAGTAATCGATTGTGTATGTAGATTACTGTTGTTTGTAGTCCCTGACACACACTGATAGTTGGTTCTCAGGATGTATAGATGAAAATAGATGGTATCAGATGATGAATATTGCAAGTATAACTGATTTACGCATTATAGATACGTAATGAATTAAAGAAACTGATTATAAATGTACAGAATTATTTATGAGTTTAAAAAATTTGAACAGATATCAAGAGTGATTCTAGGAATATGTTTTGTATGTTGCTTTAAATTTGGTAAATAAATAAGTTATTGAAGTGAAGGAATTTAAAACTGCCTGACTTTTTATACATAATTCGTCTCTTCTTAAAACATATTCTGTCGAGATGATACTGCCTTGTTTGGAAACATGCAAAAGAGCTCCCAAATTCTTTAATAGTCCAAAATTCACATCCCTGAATTAAATCAATTCCCATAACCAGTCTTTTAGGGACTGGCAGGTGGTTTTAAATTCAAAATTATCAAGCATGTTTTTGTCACGTATCCATCAAGAAAAAGGATTCCCGAACTACGCGGTGTGTACATGATATGTTAACCACTACACAACGTGTAGAGGTTAGCATACCTGCACGTAATTTGGGGGAACTGGATTCGAGTCCCAGTCATGTCACAATTTTTCAAAAATGTTTAACCTGTTGTTAGACAACCTTTTCATTCGACGTCCTTCATAGATTTTAATCGAACAATTTTATCCGTAAAAATCTTTTAAATTATCTTTTGTAATGAGATATTTTACAATAAATATACAGCTGGCAATGAAAGGAATGGAATTATATCTACTTAATAAAAAAAGCTTCTTGAAAGATTTTTTTGCAACAGAAGGAATATACGTTGTAATTCAGACAGTACCTCATCAAAATATTTCTATAGCTGAATGAAGAGCTCAAACTTATAAGGTATCAAAGGCATATTATGTAGCACTTTTCAGCCGTAAATGGTATCATGAATATAGATAGATAGAAGTGCTTAAACGAAAGCAGGTCTATTATGTATTAATATATGTAAATTTATTGTAAAACCAAGATTATCTTCTACGTAAAACTTCCATAACTCTCTTGAACTAATATTACCGTACTGATTATTAATTTACTGATACATTCATTGCTTAAAACAAAATAAATAACAAGCATACTAATGTATTGAGTTTTTCGTATGTTTTTAATAATGTTATGAATAATAATAATATAAATATATAATAAAAAATATTAGTGAATGACCCGAACAAATTTTAATTACTAGGCTATTAAACAGCTAAGGATACGTAATTCCTAAGCATAACTCCCATTCATATTTTCCATTCATTTCCATTTGAAGTAAACACTGAAGAATATAGGAATCTAATTATTTTGTATGGTTAATTTCCTTGGGAAATAGTTAAAGGAATAGAGGGCTAATTTCTCCACCCTTTCAAGGATGAACAGAGTGGGCAATCATCAATGTCTATCTTAAGGAAGCCGTGGGACTCCATTGAAAAAGGGTTGATCGTGATTGAAGATCCTTTGGAAGGCGCCTTTCCAATTCAAGCTGCAGATATAGACATCGTTTCGCGGAGAGGTAATTGGAAAGAGAACGTCTTTTAAACGAGGCAAAAGCTTTTCAATCGATCCCCAGTAACGACGCGAGATCCTCCGAACGTGAAATAGTATACCCGGAGATCATTTCGCTGGCATATTCCACGACTGGGAAAATATTTTTAATAAGGTCGAAGGATGAGATTGATTTTAAGCACAAATTTATTTATAATTGCTTTTTCAGTGTTTGTATGTTTATTTATTTAAAATTACGTGGATTTAAATACGTGAATTTGTTTCCTTTGTTTTACTTTGTTTGTATCCTACTATTGTTAGTTTTATCGTAATTCTAATTAATCGAAATTACGTGTATAAATACGTATATAATTAGATATAAGATTATTACTCTTACTTGAGAGATTATAAGTCAATCTTTTTCTTTCTATTGACATATATTCCTCTATATTTATTACATTTCTGATTCTCAAGAAATAGACGAAAATCGTAAAAAAAGTATAATAAAGGAATTTGTTTTATTTAAAAGTATACATATAAAAACTTGATGATATGATTTGAATATAAATACGAGTAATATTTTCCACTGAAAAAGAATAAGTTTTTGGAATGTAATGTCTACTTGAAATTTTACACAGTTCAGATTAATTAAAGTATACTATAGCAAAAGCTTTCAATAATATAATTTGAAGTTTGTACAACTTAAAAGTAAGGAATATGTTATATCTATCCTTTATTTAATTCGAAAATAATAGTACGAAATTTGGTATCTATAACTGATTAACCTAATGTCAGCTGAAACTTGGGAAATATAATCTGATCAAAATAAAACGTAAACCTTAGTGCAACGACAACTATATTCTAATGAAAGCATGGCTTATTTATGTTGAACCGCACTACGTATACTGATGTAAATTTAATAACTCTTTGACATAGATATTCTCTCGTCCCTCATGGGATCACACGTCAAAGAAAAACCATCGTCTTTGCATATTAATAATACATCTCCTAGATATTTTTGTTCCCTCAAAAGAGGAGAAGAACCCTTCCTTGTCCTCAACCGGGAGTAAGGACGGAGCCATGGGATGTGTTGTATGAAGGCCTGTTGTTTACGACCCACCTCCCCCGCTTTCGCTCTTTTACATTCACTCATATTTTATCTTCCGTTCGTCTGACCGAGAATTTTATTTTTCATTTCACTTTCTTTCGAGTCGAAGCTACTACTTGGACAGTGGTAGGACGTGTTCCATCCACGCTTCAAACACCTGCCCCTTCATTGTTGCACTTCGATAGAACTTAAATACGGTTTGAGGTTATAAAATGTTTCGTTGTCTGCTTGAAATATTAAGCGCAGATGATAAATCAAACGTTCTTTCGTTATTTTTTTATATTTTTAAGTATTAATTTCTATGATTTATAGTTATGTTTGAAATTTACGTAAACTACGAGTGGCTATTTAGTTGAGTCGTCAAGTGTATACGATCTTCTAATTCCGGATAATTCATTCTGTTTTTGGTGAACAAAAAGGATTAACTATACAATAATTAAATAAATTTATTATTTAGTTATGACCAGGTATTGTAATGTTTCAAATCAATATATCTACAAATCAAATACCGCGTATAAAATTAAATCTTTGTTCAAATAATTTCCAGAGAAACTTCATTGAAGCAACCTAAATATTTCCTGAAACTTACACCAATTTCCATCGCTAACAAAAACCTTACAGAACAAAACTATTTACACCAAAAACTCACCTCGGAAACTGCTAAAAAAACCTTATATAAACTTCAAAAGTGAATCAACAACTCTTACTTAAAAAAAAATCCCGTAAAAATTTCGTCAAAAACGTTAAAAAAAAAACTTCAAAAAAAAACTTTTTCTTATTTTCAAGATTTTCTTACGATTCCAAAAAAAAGAAAAAAAGTCACGTGACAGGTTTACGTAAAAAAATATATGTATAACGCACCTTTAAAAAATCGTACAACGGAAGGAAGATTTGCTATCGATTCCGTACTCTCGTCAAACCTCTTTCCTTTACCTCTTTCCTTTACCTCTTTCCTGTCCTTTCCCATTCACTCCTTCCCTCTTCTTATCTTCTCGAGAAAAAAAAAAGAATTGCCCCCGAGCGCATGAGAGAAGCAGCTCTCGGTGGCTCGCCGTGACGTCACACCACGACAGATTTATGGAGTCTTGTGATTTACGAGAGTGGAGTTGGTGCTAAGAAGCGGAGGGGAGGGGGGAGAAGATGTCAGGGGAGATGAAGAAGGATGAATGAAAAGATGCCCACATTTCAGGAAATTTTTTAAGAACGTTTCCGAATTTCGTTTCCCCGATATTAATTCCTCGCAAATGAGAGGATGCGTTGATGTGTGTCGTGAGCGAAGTTTGTACGCCGTATTGAGAAACATTATTGTCTCCCGAGATGTACGTGGGTTTTTCGGAACGTTGAGGACTTATTTGATTTAAATTCAGAGGTATGTTTAACGAGTTAATATTTACGATTACGATAGGTTTGAATTTAATTAAAAACAATATTAGAAAGTTCGGAACGTACGGTTGTGGTGAGATTGATGCAATACGATGTTTAGACGCATTAAGATTGTTTTTCATACTTCAATATGTCTAGGAGGAACCGTTATTGTCAGGCACAAGATGGTGAAAGAAACATATATCATACAAAACGCGTGTCTATTTATTTTGGGTTATTACTATTATTTCTATTCTGAAATCTAGCGGTTTGTGGTTCGAAAGATACGAGACAGATTTCCAGTCCGTCTTTCTGTGGAATTCTCAACATTTTCAGGAAACTTCATTCAAGATGTCGTGCTCAGATGAATGGCTGACCGATCTATAGCTACTTTTATCTTTTGTTGGGTAGAATCGTATTTTTTACGCATATATTTTTAGAAAATCAGTATAATTTAAAAAAAAAATAATAAATCGAGGCACAATATATTGAGTCAATGAAATCTCAAATTTAAATTTATTGTCTTCATTACTTACTTAATTTGTCTTTGGGGATTTTTTGTTATAAATATACTTAAGATTTATTACATGTTACGTGAATGTACATATATTCCGGGACATATATATACAATATTAGCAATACATACGAAACTTTGAGATATTGAGATACCTTTGCATTCAAACTGATTATTTACCTTTAAAACCATAATTTTTCATTATATTCATTTCTCTAACTATGGTAGTTTTTAAATTAAACTCCAAAGAAGTTTCAGAAGAACTTTCCTACCAAGTCCCTATCATCTTAGAAAACTGTACAATAATCCACTTTATTTGGCCAAGACTTAGCGGTAGATATTTTATTAATTGTAAAGAAAGAACACTTTTTACCGTTGCCACAAATATTTCACAAAAAATCATAGCATAAAATATATCTCTCGTATCTGTTTTATACGTAAACAACACTATATTTATGGTAAACGGAATATCTCTGCCGAAATTCTACATATATTTCACATAGAGCAAACATATTCTTCGCTGTACACTATTTCGCATGCGGCATAGAACTTCAGTTGGCATAGAAGTCTATTTTGTTCCCTTAAAAATCGAAATTTCGCTGGAGGATTTTGTTGGGCACATTTCCCTCGGAACGCCAGTATATTTCACATCTCTAGACGGTACAATAGCCGCCCATGCATTACGAATTTCCTCTTTCCCATTTCGGCTCTTTCTTGTTTCTTATTTACGCCGCCAAAAAAAAAGACTGCCGAATGCGCGATTTTTCCTATGCATTGGATTGAATTTTTATCGGAATTTACATTTACATCGAAAAGTAGTAGTCGAGCGTCCATCGTATCTCTTAGCATATATTTGTTATTAAACCTTCCCTTTCACGATTTATATATTCTATCCAAAGGGTTTTCCCATAAAAGTTATTGTTATTTTCGTTAGAGGAATTTTTAAAGCAATTTTTCGTATTTTAAAAGATTATATGTGAATGCATATACATTTATGTGAATGCATGAGTGATTCAGGAACATATAAAGAGGAACTACTGTAAATTTTATGTTTATGTAGTAAATATAAGATGTAAATTCAATGTATAAGTTATAGGATAATATTTAGGATGATAATTATATAACTTTTCATCCTGATCTGGTACTACCTACTGTGAAATCATGTAATGCCAACATTGCTAATAATTCATTGATAAATTGTGAACTTTAGTCAAGGTAGAAATGATATAAAGAAAGAATCGATTTATACAATTCAAGAATAAATGATTATTTCACGTTTTTTGAAGTTAATTGATAAATTAAAGCAAAAGATTTGTGAAGCATTCGGTACTTTAAAGATGATTTTTAAGGACACTTTTCTCTCGGCTCTTACTTTATTAGACCTCTTTTCTAAATGATAAATTTCATCTCATAGTTTCTATTCCCTAAAATCAATACCCTTAACTAAGAGAATATGATTCTGTATATATTTATCACAACTTTTATCACCTTACCCCAATAGCAATGTTGTAACTAAAATTTGCGACGCTTCAGGTTCATACTTACTTTGTCGAAACATATTTGACTAACATTTTTTGGAATCCGATGATAAAACTAAATAAATCATTTAATTTAGATATGATTGAGGCTTATTTAAGTTATTTTATATTCTATGGAATCATTAATTAATCAACGTATTAAACTCGATATTAACGAATGAAAATACTTCGCGATCTTTTTCATACACCTTAACTCGTTAATATAATCTTACGTAGTATATCTTACAGATTAATATTTGAACGTATTCGTATTATAATCCTTCCATTTCATTTCTAAAACCTCATTCGCCCGACCTATTTTCATCTCCAATTCGAAATTGCGCTACACTTCGCCTCAACTTCTCAATTCACGTAAATCTAACGCGATCACATATGACACCGGTGCACCTCCGTAAGACGTTCGTGGCTGTGTAATATATGCACTGGCCTTCCGATGCTCCCCGTGGTGTCCACCTGCCACTCGCCCCCGACGCAAAAGCTACTTTCCCACGCCTTGAGTCTTTTAACGCACCTTTCGTCCAACCACTCTTCCCACTCAACTTATTTTCTTTTCAATTTGCCTTAAGCGCACGTAGTAGTATTCCGTGTAAGTCCATGAAACATAGTTCAAATTTATACTGCTTTATGGTGGTTATTTGAGGGAGATTTTATGATATTTAGGAATATAATAAGCTACGAAATACTCTAAGATACTGTAAAGAAGATTTAACTGCTTTAACATGCTGGGATCCATCTAATAAATTGGAAATTGATCAAAATAAATTCGAAGTCCTCCGTTAAATTAAAAGTAGATATCACCTGGGAAGATGTTTTTCTATCCAGCTTTCGCAGAAGGATTGAGACTCAACATTCTGTAGGGATATAAAATGTATGGAACATATAAGAAAATTATTTTTTTTAAGTTATTTTGTTTAGATAATGCCTTGCAAAAAGGAAAGTGAGTGAGGGACCTGAGTTTGAGTACCAGTCATATTCGCTTCTATTTAATGGTGGTATTCGAAGATGACGATGGAGGACTTTTATTAAAATATTAGTTCCCGATTAAGAATAAAAAAAATATAATTGTACTATAATATTTATATCATCCATTTATTATCAGTTATATTAGTTCACACAGAAATTTTATCATCTATCCCTACTTAAAATTGGAATAGTTTACAAAGCTGTATATTATGTTTGATGAATGAGATATCCTATCTTACGTGTATAAGGTTTCCTTTGAATTATGTGTTATGGTTTTTTGATTCTTAGGTGTGCCTGAGTGACTTGTTCACGTGTCTAATTGATTAACGGCCGAAGAGGATCTATGTCATACGGAATTGTCACCCTGGTGCTTTTCTGTCAAGGAGCGTACGTCTTCACTTGAAGGTTTTCCCTTCCCGGAATTCATAATCAAGGAAAAATGTAAGTAGAGTTTTTTATTTTGTTCCTGATAAATATTTTTCATAGGATCATTATGATTTCTTGCTTAAAGCTTAGTTTTCGTATCATATGGTTTGGCGTACGGAGATCCCTAATCAATAGCTGGTAAACAATTATATTTGCTCCAAGGAATATTTTCTCAGTTCGAAACTGTAGACTCCGGGAAATACGGATTGTTTTACCAGAAACATGCGGTTTAAATCCTATATTAAAGTATATAGAGAAGTCTAAGTATTACGTAGTCAACGTATGCGGGGTACGGAAAAGAAATCTCGCTAAAAATCGAAACAATATCCAAATTTTATAATAGTATGAAATAATATATACGAAATGGATACCCAAATAACTTTCTCAAAAATTATTTCATTCAGAAATTTAGCTAAGAAGCCCGTTAGAACTCGAGGTATATGTTTAAAAAAAATAGAATGCTTCCTTAATAAATTGGAGAAGAATAGAACTTAAATAAGTTTCAAATCAAAGTATAATTAAGTTTTTATTGACGAATAATAGGTTGAGAAATTAGCCGTGATTCCTCTTTTAAATTATAAACCTAAGTGAATTTCATTTAAACCACGACAATAATGTATGTGTTAGAGCAGATGAAGTAATGCATTTTGGATTCATTTTCTTAGTAGGAACTTCATATTTAAATATTTCTTCCTCTTTCGGAAATATTTTTTGAAAAGTTAAAAACCATCATTTAAAATTAATTGTGGATAAACAGTGACGATTAATTTCAATAGAATTTGTTATTGAATACATATACTCAAATTCGTTACCTAGCTGAACCTAAAGTATATTCATCCGATTAATCATTGCAAAATATCCTTATCAAATGTCTTAAATCTAACTTTTAGTTTATACCGTAGTTATTTATCGTTTTCTTTTCCAATTCAATTTTATTTAATATTATATTTTTATTTGTAATCCATACCAATGAGTTTTATAAGTATATATTAGTATAAACTTACAGATAAAAATATTTATATCTTCTTGTTACTCCACGGGAATGATATGCGATATAATTAACCATCTCTGGCGAAACTTATCCATAATTGCAGGAATTAAAGCTTAATGTGTCTGAAGCAAAAAATCCATCACACAAAAACTTAAACTTCTGGTTGCTTGGTGATGAGCTGACTGCCCGAAACCGGTCGCTTATATTTTTAAATATAAAACGTGGACGCAGACAGATTGTGTTTTCATTTCTGTGATCCCGTATCATATTAAGACTGCCATTATTATTAATAACTGACCCGGCGATATGACCAAAACTTCTTGTCTCACGTCAAGGCGAGGATTACCTGAGAATGGGTATCTGTCGTTTAAACTGGTCAACGTCTCTACAAAATCCACCCCTAACATTCTCGTAAGAAGATAAAATTTGACGAAGTATATGAAAGAAAATAAATAGCTCAAATCGTATGCTAGAGTATTCTAACTTTTTTTTCTGCTGACTATCAGTAAAAAGAACTTCGCTGCGAAATGTTCTTGAAAATGTATCTGAGTAATAATTTTTCATAGTTATGATCTAATATTCCGACATTTAATATATTAGTTCCATACTTACGATGAAATAACGGGAGATAGTTTCCTACAAGCGTGTTACGTATGGGAGTATTATGTAAACGCAATGAATGAACTAGCTTTAAATCAGTTGTTAATTCACATCTTTACGAAGAGTTTATTTTTCTTTTGTGTTTCGTGAGAATATAAAGAAATATATGAGCGAATGCATCAATGGCATACAGAAAATATATTCGTTAAAATACCTAATGAATTTGAATTACACATTTCAATCTAGGACATATCTGAGAGTCTAAGACTTCTTTGTTAGGTTTAATTTTGGTTAAATTAAATTTATCCTTCTTGATATAAAAACCATTTCCCCTTATAAGTTTTATTTCAATAATAAAATACCACCGTTGTCCGTCAATTCTACCACTTTCTCATCCAGCCAATTAGTTGGTACTGCATGCAATGTACTTAAAGTCAGTAACTTCACGTTCCTCCATGACTGTTGAACTTGAAATTAATTCAGCATCAGTAATGTTAATTATTATGCCACAATAAAACCTTCTTCTTCTTCCTCGTAGAACTATATTATTAATTGGATTATATGTGGACAGTTATAAATGAGATTGTAAACATTGTAAGATAATATGAAGAATGTGCTTCATTTTAGTTTCTAAAATAATTACAATAAACAGCTGCTAAGATATCTTTCGGAATGATTCTGAAGCATATCAGTGCAGAAATCTTCAATAAAACTCACATCTATAAATTTAAATTAATTTGCCGCTTAAACGAAGTTTTGCGTAAAACGCAAAAACATTTGAAAGAAATATTTCGCAAATTCGCTCAACTTTTTGCACCATCAGTACAATAATAAAGTAATGCAAAGATGCTAAATAATCACACAATTGTATTAAACTATAAATCCACAGCATCCATACAAACTTCAAAAAAATCCACACTCAAATAAAACATTTACGTATTTTAACACCACCTGTTTACGTAATAGCCCCTTCCAAACAATCCGGGCATAAAATAAATTCCTTCCCGGGATATTTCAAAACGACTTCATCCATTCAGGGGAAAGGATCTCCAAAATCCATCGGGAAAAGCTTATGTAGGTATCTGCGAAAGCAAGCTCTCCAATTAAGCCGGGCAAGAATTTTTTTAAAAAGGGCCCCAACCCCTTTAACGGGTCGGAACCCCAAGTCGTGCGATTCCTTTCTAAGGAGATGGATTGGGTTGGGTCTTATCTGGACCTTAAGAACGAAAATCCTCCCACACAATTGTAGATCTCTCGCTGAGGATATGCTAGCGACTAATGAGACCCGAGGTCCGTGAGAAAGGTCTGCTTCTCCGAGACTAATTATGCCGCACCTTCTGTGCCAATTATGTGGCACCCACGCCGTTTGTTGCGAAAGGGAAACGGCTTCTGTTCGTCCCGTTTCCAAGGAAACGTTACGACTTTGGATCCCTCTACGAACGCGTAATGTTTATATTGTAGGATGATTCGAAAAGGAGTGGTTCTTTTTGATTAAGGGAGGTGAGGAATTGAAAGATGACTGGGAGTCGAACCCAGGACCCTCCTTTTTATGAAGAGGTGTACTAGTCGTTATTGGTATCGATACTGCCATGCTACTTCGATTTTAATGTGTTTAAGTATACTACTCCACTCTATTTATGTATGTATTATTCTTCAGTAATGTATATGATATTTTTCACGTCAGTTCAAAGTTTCATTCATGCCGCACGAACTAATTTGTTAAATTTAATTCACCTATCCTTAATTCTGCGAGTTATGTGTATTATTTCATACGTAAATTAACTGATAGGTATTCTGAGTACTTTCTCTTATTTAGTCTGTTAATATAGGGAAATATGTTTGAAACTCTCGAGTAAAGAAGTGTCCTTATATTTCGGATGTATAAAGTTTATATTAATTACTTTCTTCAGTAAAATAATTTCCTTAAATAATAAATGTGGTTTATATTTCGGAGGATAACTGGCATTATATCTGGTTTAATCGATCATTTTTAAAGGATTACAATCGTAAATAGGAGTAATACTTACAGATAAATGTGTAAAAAAGTAATAGATAGTTGTTTTTTGTCAAAAAATTTCAGTCTTATACTGGAAAAGATGTAAGTCAAAGAGGATAGATAAAACAGCTAAACCCACTGATTTTCAAATTTAAATATATTAACTTTGGTTGGAAGGCAGGAGGAGGAAATAAAAAATAAATGAAATATGCCAATAACAAGTGCTGTTGAAATGTGTGCTGTTAATAGGATGCAACATTAGTATACGTTTCTTTGTATGTGTTTTTATAGATCGTCACTCCAAAATAATACTGTAAGTAATTTTTAAGTTCGAATACCTGAATTTGCATCAATCTTCCATTAAAGTTCATACAATAATACCGCAGCACTTCCTCTAACAATCCTGTTTCAATGAAATTCAAATCGTACATGGTGGGAGTTATCTAGTATGCTATAAATCCCTAAACCCAGGGAGTACCATCATTTTGGGCCGCATAAATTAGGAATTATGATTCACTCTCTTCAAATCCCATTTGAGTATTTGCGTTTGCATGCAGTGAATTAATTTCGGCTGCGAATGAAATATATATCCAGTCGAGATGATGGTTTCGAAATGAACATACTGTAATACTTGTATTCTATGCTGTGAAATTGAGTGAATTATTTTCAATAGAATTTGATTATTCAATAGAATATTTTGGTATGTATGTATGTATAATTAGATATGATAATATAATTGAATTACGCTTTCACATATGTGTAGAATATAAACAGTTTAGAAAGCTTTTTTTTAACTCATTATTTGTAACAGTTTATTCAAACACCTCGTCAGCATGTACACGTATATATGAATAATCATCCATCTCTTGTCCGTAACGATAGATTTGATTAAAAATGCATAAAAGACCATTATTCTACATTAATCGATAGCAAAAGACATTAAATATTTAAATCTAGCAATTCCATACCCAATTCATGAACATAATCGTGCTTGTTTGAATTTTTTGATGCATTATGTCTGCATTTACGAGTATGAGTTAAAACGCTATAGATGGATTAAGAATTCATGCTTTTACGTATACTGTAGTACTTCTTACTTGAGTAATATACGTGGAAATAAAATGAACTATGAATAAGTCGTATAGTTTTTCGTTTGAGGCTAAGATTAGTGGTTTGAATACATTTATTCTAATCGACTTTAATGAAAAGTAATTTTCTCTTACGTCTGTTTAATAGCACCTGAATATGACCAGAGGTTTTGGTAACGTGAGTGATTTCACCAAAATTCCGCCAAAAACCCTCTCGAGTGGGGAAAAGGGGGTATTAATACTGATAATCAACGTGCAGACCTTTGGAAAAACATGCGAGCTATTCACTTCCATCGGCTGCTTTAACACAGCATTTCTCGGGAAGAGATATAATCTTCGTGCAGAAGGTTCCTCCGAGTGGGTGTCCACGGAGGCCGAGGAATTTCGGCCTCTTCGCGGACTTTTATAATCTTTTTATCCATACGGCAGTACAACTCCCGTACTATCTGCAATCGCCATCTGGCGCTCTCCGCTTCTTTTTTATACTTTCGCACACCGAAGACGTCGTAAATCTGCTACGCAATTTCGATGCGCGAATCTATTTATCGCTACGGGATTCGCAGATTATGTAAATATCCAATTACTGAGGCAGAATTTGAGTTTTTTGAGCGCGGTTTCCGTTGGAATTGATGGAGAAGAACTGACTGAGATGTGTCATAAGTGGTGATCAACAATGAGGTATAATGCAGTACGAGAGTGGAAAATTGCTAAGTTACCGGGACTCGAACCCAGGTCCCCCATAAGGTTTATATTACAGATAACGGAATATATATGGTTAAATAATGATTATTATATATAATGATACGATATATAATTACGAGAAAAGATTAAACGGGCATTTCATATTAAAACTTTTCCTTAATAGGTGTTCGAATAATGTATTCTGGGATGGTTATATTTTTAAAACTTCGAGAATGATTAGATACAATGCATTTTAGGTATTCCAATATTTTCTGTTATATGTAGATGCAAATATGTACGTATATTCAGTGTGATTTAATGCCGAAATGAATGTACTAGAACTATTGGATGAAGGAAACAAAATGTCGTCGCTCATACCTTCGTTAGGTAGCCATGTTTTAAATTTCCTTCTTATTTGTCGGTGTCGGTGAAACCTTCATATAGGCCTAGAAGGTATTTCAATCATTAATTTTTTTTTTTAAATACATGATTGATTAATGTAAATTCGGTTTTTGGTTTTATGTCGAAGAGTTTCAGTTATTCCTTGAAAACAGTTTGATACAATGGCGTCGCGGCATTGGGAAGTAATGATAGATATTGAGTCTTGTTCGTATTTTCAATATAGATTAGGTACCTTCAGATACATGGCTATCGCAGAGCATAAATTTTTGTATTATCTTATCATCAATTGTATTTTAATTTGCAAACCATGTTCTTTAAAACTGAGGCATAATTATTTTGTGATTATGATCTAAGTGATGAAAATTAGAGATCTTCTTTCCAAGTTTTCTTAATAAGTGAGGAATAATTTATAGATTTAATAACTATATTTTTTAAATATAATAGAGATTAAATTATAATACCGTTATAATATAATTAATGGCATTTAAAGCAAGGTTATTATGAAATTCTGAGGCTATATGTTTTAGAAGGAAAGACTTATGTACAAAATTCCGTATCTAGGAGGAAATATTTGGTAATAACTTTAATTGCACTGAGGATTGATTCTCATAGGAGATTATTAATGAGAAGAAGATAGTAATTCTTTTACAATTTTAATGGCCTAATTGTTGAAATTGTGTACTATTTAACTGTATAAAATTTTGTCGTTTTGAAATACATATAATAGTATTACGTATTACTACCAATCAAAAGCATAACTGTACTATTGATTGATATAGTTGAGTACTGTGTTTGAAATTGAATTGTATTTTCTTACGCAATTACCAAACTTCCTGTTACCACGGCGGTTCATCAATTAACAACGAAGGGATAATAAATAAAGGAATATGGAGTAAAGAAGACTTGGATGTTAAAAATCGAACAATCAAATTAATTTTATTATAATCTGATCAAACTTAATTCTTCCCGATAAATTACGTAAATGGAAACCATCTTTGTGTGCTATTTTTTTAATTTTAAAGATGGCCGACACCATAAACAAAAATTCAATTGTTGTGGAAACTTTTCACCATAGGCAACCGTTGGTAAAACAGTTTGTTTAACTCTAGATTTCTGAAAACCCCGTTTGGTTAGAAATTGAGAGATTTCGCGATAGAAACGGAGAAGAAAGGAAATCGTCACGTGACCGTATTCGCGCATGCGCGCTGCGCAAACATCGAAAGGAAAGTCGTAAATTAAGATAGGAAGGACGTTCGCATGCAAGAGAAAGGTGCGGGTGGGTGGAGACAAACGCCAGACTGCGGAGATCTTAGTCTCCCCTAAGGTTTTTCATAACGTGCGAGACCTTATCGGAATGGGGGAGAGGTTTCTCCGTTTTTGGGAATTTCTGTCGACACGCGAAACAAGTGCGGAACGAAAAATGTCTGCCATTTTGAGAAGTCTTGGAAGAAAAGCGACGTAATATCACATTCCGGAACACTCCGGGCGTATAAAACATCACCGGAATTCGGAATCGTATCGATATTTGTCACGATACGAAACAAATATATAGAATATAAATTCACACTCGCTTAACTTTACAACTGATTTAATCCAAAATCAAATAAGAGAGTTATAAAAGGGAGTAAATTAAACAGCTTTATGCTTAAAACTGATAGTAAAATACGATTCCAATTTAAGGTTGACAAGAAATGGAATGATATGCAATAGATAATATTAAATTATACGTAACTGGGAATCGAACCTTGGTCACCTGACAATATATATGTTTCTAATATTCATTTCACACATTTTGAAGGAAATAATACATTACTGGGACTCGAACCCAGGTCACATGCCAAAATATATATGCTTACAATAGCACTATCCTCGAATTTCAGAATTCTAAATTTAAAATTTACGTTAGTAAGAAACGTTCTAGAAGAGTAAAATTTGTTACAAAATTAATATACGCAAAATGTAGCTCTTTTCTATGTAACGCGTTTTACGTGTGGACATCGTACACTTTGAGGTAATGAATGTCAATTTTACATATCCACTCGACAAGCCACCTTGCGGCGTGTGCCCTTTTGAGATGTTTCTTTAGTTTATTATTTCCGGATATAATCCTCTGGATGTTTAAATTTTTGGAGATTCATGGTTTTGAAATAGATTCCTCGAATTTTCTAAGCGGTTTCGGAACGGCTTATGTAGGCCATTTTAAAGGAAGGACTCACAGTATAGGATACATTTCCCAGTAAGATACTTGCTTTTATTTTACTTAAAGCCGTTGTAAAAAACCTCTGACTGGTATCATCTTCATAAGACTCTAGATTTTCCCAAAGCGATATTATGAAACATATTACTCTACTTTAGCTAATTTTATATTGCTGTTATTATACTCAACATTTCAATCAACTACCGCTGTACTTATTGATAGGAATTTATACTTTAGATAACCAGTCGAATTGAATCCTGACCACTATAGAATAACCTTTATGTTTATTTACACGAAACTAAGAAACGAAGTGATTTGGCCAAAGTATTTTGATTAGATTGCTTTCATTGTTATCCGACTCTAAGTCAATTTCCAATTTAATTTCCAATCCTCAATATTTTTTAGATATTTAACATGAAGTATAAATTATCATTCTTGTAATAAACAATTATTTTTTTGATAATGGGAGGCCTGGGTTTAGGTTATGTGTGGATGCACCACCTTGCAGTTCAACCTTGCATTGTATTCGCATAAACTCATCTTGCCGAGTCAATTCACTCTTCCTGAATCCAGTAAATATTGAATTTCGATAACTTTCTATTTAAATCGCTAGGAGAGGCATTCATCGAAATAATTAAAATACGACAAAGCTTTCTATCAAAATTGGCAACCGTGGTTTCATAATCACCACTGGAAAATAGTTCATTCAATAATTAATTAACATATATTCTTTATTTAGAGTCTTTGAAAGCGCGGAAGTGTTATGAATGAAACTAAACTTTAAATGTATACATCTCAAAAATAGCAAAGAGCTGGGATCAGTGAACATTGGTCTAATCAAAGGCATAAAATGCTAAATAATTACTCTGTTTGAGTGAGTTTCTCTAAATATTTCCAATTTTAAATAACTCCATACCAAACTGAACAACTGCCAAAGCTCTAGGGTAAGATAAACTTCGTCTATTAAAAGTAATTAATGTAAAATAATTACTATCTTTAACTATGAGTTCGAGGTTTTATTAATATTATCCAATTTTAATCGTCACCAAGCCAAACATAAACAGCAACAACCAACAACCATCGTCATAACAACTCATCAACATTCCTCCAAAAAACCATCCCATGCTAAGACAACGTTTAGTGCAACTACACAACCAAACACCCGACACCTATGTTATAGAAGATTCCCTCCTCGGTTTCCAAGAATCAAAAAACCAACTCCTGCATAAATCCGCTCCGGAATAAGTGATTTAAATTCTTAAAAAATCTTCGCGAACGCATCCGTACGAGCGGCGATCCGTGAAAAATAATACGAAAGGGCGGTTTATAGTCGAGATAAAGATCTCATGTTCGAATGACCAGCTTTTCAGAATCGCTCCTTAAGTTTCGTGCTCATAAACCAGTTCCTCCATTTCACAGACCCACTTCGTGGATCGCGTTGTATCATCGTAAGGATACACGAGTTCCTGCACTTAAAAAGGAAATCAAACGAGTAACGGAATGTTATCGGGGACGGTGCTCGTAATCATTTGATTCCCTTGAATTTCTAATGACTTATGCGCGAAGCGTCTATAATATTTCCTGTCTTGTTCAGAGGCTCCCTTGTTTCAACAGCAATCGAAATAATGCGATTAGCTTCTTTCTTTTTTTTACGATGCGTTTGCCAAAATCGCTGTTGAGTTTTGTAGCTGTCGACCCATTCACAGTGTTTTTATTTCATGCTAATTTATTTGGTTCGTTAAATGTTTTTTTATTGTTGTGTGTATACTATTGCCTTTTCTTTATTGACAGTCGTTATTTTTAAAAGTATTTATTCCATTCTCGTGTTTGTTTTATATGTGTTCAGCTTTTTAACTCGTAAGGAATTACTTCGATAGAGTTAAATATTTGAATCTAATTAATGACAATTTATAATACCTGAATAAGTTTGTAAAAGATATAAATGCATTTGTTTCTCAATCTTTTATCCATAAGAAAACCTTGTATTTGAAAAATGTTTTATTAAACTTAGGTCATCGTATCTTAATATATAAAAGTCAAATCCATTTCTAAGTCTAATTTTTAATGATATCAAAACACTCTCTAATATCGAACGAAATCGACGGGTATATGTACTTTAGAATATATGGCAATTTGATATTATTATATCCTATCATCAACCTGAAACTACACTTATATAGTTAATTTTGACAAAAAATCTTTTAATATAGAATTTGTGGTCTTCGATAATCTTAACAGGAGTAAAATCTACTCACAGTTCAAATATAAATTAAAATAAGGTATAAGCTATTATTTTGACGGTAAAAATTTCTGTTCAAAAACCATTTCAGTTCAAATACATTTTTGCCATAACCTGTAATAATCTTGAACGATCTATATTAAAACGTTTAATTTTTATATACATCCAAATATCACTTCCTTGGTTAGTACAGATATAATACTTGTTGTAGCAAGTTATGATTATTTTTGCCGTCCCATATAATTTTACAAACGTAAGATACGATTTTAATCTTGAGTACAAATAATTTTTATACAATATAAATTCATATCAATTAATTTTGTATCGTATTTAACAAACGAACCTCTCTCTAACAACCTTCTAAAAAAATGCAGTAAATTCATCGAAATTTACGTAAAAATGCGTACTTCGAACAACCTTAATTCACACCTCGAAGAAACGTGATATTCCCGCACGATTAAATAAACAAAACACTCGCGAAACATCCCTCAGATGTGGGATTCAGCTTCGGATGAACGCTCGTGGAAAAACGTAGAAATAATTCCCACGACGGATGAGGCAGAGCAGGTGTGCGTGAAGTCCACCTCGAAGGCATTTTCATATCAATGGTGACGCCACCAACATTCCTAAGGTGGCTGTCACATCCGAGACATTCTTCGACCTTAACTAACAAACCCTCTCAGAATTATGGATCTCCGTGAGGCGTTTATCATCCACACCATTTGTGGTTCGGAAACCTTCGTTTAATCTGAAACCTTTTTTCTAATGATAGTTTTGCTGTGGAAGTGATAGTTGAGTTTTTGATAGAGTTAACTTCTATACCTTCATACATGGAAAGTAAAATCCAGTATATATATATATATATATATATATATATATATATATATATATATATATATATATATATATATATACACATACACACATACTTGTTTTTTTATGTATAGGCTCTGAATAATATATATCAATATGCTAGTTCAGAGTCTTGAATTATGATTTTTAAATGTATGTAATAATAATAACAAGTTTGAATATTGAATGATTGCCCTTTCACACTTTAAAACTAAGATCTTACGAAATTCTTGAATATTTTGAGTTTCATTCATACTTCAAAGAGAAACCAAATTAACTAACCAAAAATTAGAGTAGGAATAAAAATTCAAAACTAAACAAAGTATTTATAATACTGAAAATGTTCTCATGGAAAAAGAAATATGATTGTTATAAAGTGTTATAAATATTACTAAGGAAATAGTTATAAACTTTAGCACAAATAAAAAGATCATTTACGCGAATTATAGATTTTGACTCAGATAAAAAATCTATGAGCATTTCTCAGTAGACAGGGAGCTGTTCAACATAAAAAATATCGGTAAAAATCAGACCAATTATGCTCAATGTAGGAAAAATTACGAATTGATGGCAAAAGATATTTTTTACAAATTTTTTTTTCATGTACAAACAAAACGAAAATACAATTTAATGCAATCTGTAATCACTAGAATGTAAATGGATGGGAAAAAGTTTCTGTTGTCTACTCTCTTCTTAATAGAATATTTTACAGAATTATATAAATTACCGATATTTTTTTGGATTGAAGCTTGTTTAAGTAGGTTAACTTATAAGTTGCTAAAAGCTGTCGTGCTTCTACAAGAAATCTTTAGTTCAGGTTTTACTGAAGCTTAATGTTAACAATCTCAAATCTAAAATTTTATATAAATTGAAGTATTATGTATAAAAAACAAATAATGACCAGTTTTCTTAAAAGTTCCTAATTCCTCTACAGTGAATAGAATATCTCTATTTTGATTAAATCACAAAAACAAAGTGAAAATACGATAGCTTCATTAAAACTTACGTTCAAGAAATTGATGATGGGATTTTTCCAAATGAAACCCTGATTTTAATAGAACCATTTACATTATAATGGAAAGATATTATTTGAGATAAAATGATAGTTATGAATATAATTACAGGCCCTTTAACCCACATCCTACTGTGTATCACTCAGTGGGAAGTTTTAGTTTAAGTCACTTCATGTACTTCCATAGAGACATTGAAACGTTACATTAGTTGTTAGGTGTAGTTGTTTTTTGAGAGTTCAAAGGGTTGTAATCAGGATGCCTTTGGGGAGGCTGACTAAAGAGATGTCCGTTTCAGGGGTCAACTGCGAAGATGAAAGGAAAGAAGAACCCTTTGACGGAGGATTGAAAAATAGATACGAGCTCTGTGTGATGCATACTTAGCATATCGACAATTCCTTTGATTCGAATTCCTCCTCACGATAAGTCATAGGCTTCAGAATATAATTGTCTTTTATGACTTATTTTAAATTCATGAGTAATCTGAATAAAAAGAGAAAAGGGTAATTTACATCAATAATAGATAGGTATGTCGATCTGGGAAAAGTTTCAAATGTACTTACAATTTTTATTTTATCGAAAATTCGTTCTAGGTTTTAGCATATCATATTAAATGGCGAAAAGATGTTATATATGTTCGATGGTTCTTGTTAATGAGCAGGATAATTTGCCCAAACGTATACTTAGTCTCTCTAAATGCAAGTATGAAATATATCAGTTGAGTTGAACAACGTTTATTTATTGCTATTATATCCTCATACATTCGTTGTCATGGTAGCTTCAACTAAATTTGTAAGAGCAATATAACAGTGACTACAAATGAAATATATTATATAAAATTGAATAATTAATAATTTTTAATATTTAATTGTGAAATTAATGCTTGAATGCAAATTATATATATTTTCATTTATATTATCTAAATTTTGTGATAATTACATTTATATTATCTGTTTACGTGCATTTATAATCGACATCTAAGCCCACAAACAGTATTTAAAGTATTTCAAATGTAACTTACGAACACAAAAATAACTGTCTTTCATCTTCGTAGGTTACTTCGTTCCATTTAAAATTTTCTTTAGCGTTCGTCAGAAATGCAGCAAATGGAGGACATATGACCTTTTACCGTGTGAGAACACAAGTGGAACAAGACCTTTCGGGTATGACCATTTGAGCAGATGGGTACTTGGAATGAAAACTTGTGGTTTCCAAGCAACGTCACTTGTAGCTAAGGGATATGTCTCTATGAACATCGCCTCCTTCAACCTGTAGCACAGTAAATAGTTCTGTTCGACTTGCGAACTATTGAGTGGTCTAAACTGAGAATTTATGAGCGTTGCTATGTCTATGAATAGTAACAATCAATCAACAACGAATATTGTTGTCAATATTATTACATTCAATCCGAATTAAAATAGTTACGTTGTAATTGTAGTTACGAGCTAAACACGGCGATAGTAAATGTAAACTCCACCACGTAAAGTATTACGAACTTAGGAGTGATTCAAAAACGTTCCTTTTATGTGGTTAATAGATTCTTTAATTCTCAAGAATGGATCAAATAATTTTCCCTCTATTATAAAGCTGAAGTATTTAAGTGTATCGTTTATACAGTTGAGCCATAGGTTGCTACCCTGTCCAATATTAATGAGATTATCTAATTATAGTATCTGAATTTTTTTGTACTTCCTTGGGTTGAACTCTTCATTTAGCTCCTATAGTAAACTGTTCTAAATGTATAGTTCTAGCAAATGACACGCCTGTAAATATTGATAAATATTTATCTCCTCTCTTCCTTCATATAAATATACTACTAATAATATAATATAATTATATTACTTAGATATTTCACATTTTATTGGAAATGTGATCATAGAAATTGTAATCATATGACTAAAGTATATTTCTCTATTCTTCTATATTCTAATTCTATTTCTATTTCTATATTCTAATAAAAATAAATTTATCACTAGCCGGATCTTAAGGTAATATAAAATGCTAGAAAAGAGCTATAGCTCTTCTGAAGATACGTAATTTTACTCTGTAAAGATCTTCTGTAAATATCCACAACCATTAAGAGAGGAAATATCATACTGATTTACATTATAACAGAATCCCGAGGAACGGAAAAAAATCTGGTAGTGGCGAGGTCCTTAGTTCGGATGGCCGTTCACAGATGACGGGTGAGTTTCCAATTGGGATGCTTTGGACCAGCGTCTCTTACCACCCTCTCAACCATCGGCCTTCCCAAAGGAATCCTTCTTGGAATCCATTGGAGGAAACGGAATGTGAGCTGAAGAGGAAACGTTTGAAAGAGATGAAGGAAATGAACTGTACGAAGAAATGTTCTCATCCAAAATTTGAGATTAAACAGAACAGGGAAAAAAGAGATATGATTGGGAATCGAACCCAGGTCTCACACTTTCTACTATTGCACCACTCCGTGTCAGCTTCAATCTTTTAAGTAACCAGTGACCTGGGTTCGATTCCTAGTCATGTGGCAATTTTTCATATTAGTTTGACCTTTGTATTCAAGTTGATATAACTCATCTTGCAAAGTTACCTTAATCCTGTACTAGAAATTTTCTTATTTATCGAGGCCTATGACTATTTTTTTTCAAAAATCTATAACTATATTAAGATAAAAAAGAAGGATAATTTAACACTTTGTGACCCTAGATTATCATCGTTTAGTAATCAAACTGTAAAACAATTTTGAAAATTTTCAATATATATATATATTGTTTCCCCGCTACATATAATCGTTTCTCAGAGATTCATACAGTTTTCATTCCCCTTAATTTAGGTCTTTTTATTTTATCCATTATCTGTTCTGTAGCGAAGTTATACTATAAAGAATTAAAGAAACATAAAAATAGCATAACACGACATATTTATATTACTTGAATACAAATTTTAAACATAAGCGGGGGACCTGGGTTTGAATCCCTGTTATATCGCTATTTTTCACTTCCCTTAAGACCGATTGTATACCATGCATATTTTCGTATAAATTACATAAAGATATAAAAATCACTGGGACTCGAACCCAGGTCCCCCGTAAGATATACGATATTAATATCATAGACTATATGTTTTCCATATTGTAAATACGCTACAAGTATTTCCCTCAAACAACCACCAAGCATTAAATTAACCCCCACCACCACAACCCCATGGGCACATTTCCTCCCACACACCGCTTACCACACATTCTCGTATAGGGAAAGTTTTCTCGAATCGGAATGAATTTCTTCGTCGTATGTGTTTCATCGCGCTTATCTCCATCGCCGAAGAGGAATCCTTGTCTCTCCTCATCTCACGAGATTCTTAACTAGCCTCCTCCCTCATTCTGTCACTCATGATTTTATCCCGGCATTCCTCAAAGAAAGCCTCACTTGACCGATTGATCTCCCAGCGGCACTGTCAGGAGGAACCGAAAAAGGTTCGGAGGAATGGGTCTGTCAAAAGGGATGCTGCCGATGACGAGCGCTAAGATTAATACGGTGTATGAGATTGAAGAAATCGGCGGTGTGGAGATGAAGGCCTCGATAGGATACCGGTGGGACTCTCAGATTAAGATATGAGCGGAGTCGTGTATGATTGAGGAGCGGGAACGCATTTTGAGCGGCACTTGTTTTTTTTTCTTTTTTTTGTTTTTTTTTTAATTCCCGGCCGTTCTTTCCCACACCATCATCTCTCGAGATTCTTTCGCAGACCTATCGACTCTTCGATAGATAAACTCGATGAAGGGAAGGGTTTTTTTGTGTGACGAAAGAGTTTTTCCTCGTTTCGTACGCGGGCGCTAACGAGTTGCTAGGAAACGTAACGTAAAATCGATTGTTGAGCGAAAAAACGCAATATATTTTCAAATGGATTGCTAGTATATATGGAAGAGATTGTAAAATAGTTGGCCAATAGTACATTTTCGTAAATATAATCACGAAAAGTTAGAATTTAATTTTTCTGAATGACCAAAGAGTTTATGGATTTTTTAAAAGTCAAACAGGACCGGGAATAGAACCCGGATCTCCCAATTCTTTTCGGTAACTCTTGGTCTGTGAATTGGGGATTATGGTATATCCGGGTTCGTGTCCCAGATCTATCAAATTGACGTTTCTTAAAACTCAGCGATATATCTGTCTATTTCGCAAGTATTTCGTACTCTTTTTGTTGAAGAAATGCTGCTGTGGTGTAATATAAGAGTGTAAACCTAGAATTCTTACCCCATAAAGTACTTTTTCCATGCATTTATTCAAGCTATTTCTATCTATATCTAAGTTGAGAGGCTATAGGAGATATCCTAGTCTCAAGTTTGCCCTAATAAAATCGCTTGTTGTTGTCATTTATAAAAGTCGGTGTATAGATACCTCTACTGCTCCTTTCACAGTAACTATACTTTAATTTCCCTCATTTATATTAAGTTTTATGAACACCTTGTATATCTCACTCGTGACTTTCAATATCTGTTAGTTAAATTATCATTTAGCCACCGATATCTGAACACTAACTTAATATCTATACCAAATAGAAGTTGATTATCTCGTTTTAAACAGATGTTTACTGAAATAAATGTTATAGGGAACGAGAGCTTTTGAGCTACATTATAAAACAAATCTTGATTTCAAACGTCAAAGATCTATTCATTTACGCGAGTAATTCGTTCAGCTGTTCTGTAGAGCCAACCCAACAACATCTTAATTCTTAAAGAGTACTTCGTGGGACATAAAAGATCGCATTAACTGACTTTCGAGATTGTTTTACTGCGGTCGTAGAAGTATCAGACTAAATCGCTTTCCAAGACACCAGTTTTAAAAGCGTATACTATTTGCTTAGAGAAACAGCTAAAACTCGTTTATATTCTTTTCAAGTTTCGCAGGTCAGTGATATTCATTTTAAAGTGGTTGAATTACTTTGCCAACGACGCGATACCATTCTATTCTATCGATTTAAGTCGTAATCAACTTTTTATTGCTGATTTTGATTCATTTTCCAATTTTGGAGGAGTTTTTTTTACGTATTTTGAGTAGAAAAGGCTTTTTTATGGTTATTTTATGGTTTTGCCTGTGATAATTATGACCCAGAATGTTGTATGCGTTTAAACTTTTAAATAAATTGGATACTTTTTGCCTTCGAAGTGAAGAAATCAAATTCATAAAGATACTGAGAGGTTTTTGAATTGATTCGCTTTATTTATTACATTTATTCTGATAGTTAATATATTTTTGATTTTCTAACCATATAAGAGTCTATTCTTAATGAATTTCCCTATTAAAGTATCCCACAATTCACTACGACCTTCATATATCACAATTATATTGAACTTTGCTGAAGAAATGTTTCTATCGTCTATAACTAAATAAATTAGACGATATGCATAACATTAGGAGTACATTTTGAAGGATAAATTGAAGTGATATCTTTCCTTTAGTTCTATTCTGTCTAGTAACTATTTAACATATTATCTGTTTTCTTAACTATTTATCATATCTGTTTTTTCGTAATTACAGTTTATACGATTCTATCTCTTAGTTGCTCTTTGCTCTACTTTCAGAGCTAAATAAGGGTTACTTATCTAATCTCTCGTATAGGAATTTTAATAATAATTATATTATAATAGAAGACATGTATTCAGTATAACTTTGGTTATGTTACAAGTCGTTCCTATACTAGTTCACCTGTGATAATGAAACTTAGATGTTTCTTGCAAAGGCTTTAAACAATAAAGATGTATGAAATAGAGTTATGAAACACTGAATGCTAGTAATTATGAAAGGGAATAGAAAACACAGCATATACGGTGAGAAAGATAACGGGAGTTTCATACTTTAAATTGTGAGATCATTGAAATGCTTGTGGGTAGGTCATGTGTACTTCTGGATCGGATACCAAGAAATATGAAGGTGAGGAATAGAATATAATAGATGGAATAGAGACATAATCAAGAACTGAGACTTAATTTGGCTTAGGAAGGCTTATAATCGAGAAAACTGTAGATATATTGAGGAGTCCTACATATACACATACATACTAGTAGATGATTGTAAATAGTTATAGATATATACGATTTATTATTATTAGAAGCTTAATATTAATTTACCTAAAACGTATTGTTTTGTACCGATTTTTATTATTGGAAAGTTTCGTTGAAGAGGTATTAGTCTAGTGATAACGCTGATATTATCCAATTCTTATCTACGTAAGAAAGAAATTGAACAATATCGGTAGTGCTTGCACCCCTTGCCATACGCCAATACTTGGAACAAACTTTATATAAGTCAGTATATGAACAACGATGTAATTCTAGAGCTCCTTGTTGAACAACCCGTCTCCCGAAGCGTTCATCCCTAATAAACACGGATTAAGGGGGCGACCCATCTACCGGTCTCATCACTTAAAACGAACCCAAAATTTTGGAGAGAGGTTCAGAATTTCGAATCATCCACCTGCGAAATAAACGGCTTCTGCGAGTCTGTCACATAAAAAAAAAAGACCTACTCCGAGAGGCGATTATCCTTCAACCCGTTAAGACCGCTTCCATCCCCTACGTCATAAAATATGCAGCACTTGGCTTAATATCGTCATCCCAAAGTTGAAGATAATGGTGTGTTACGCAGTAGATCGCGTCACCGGGGACTATGGAGGAATAACGGCGGGGGAAGAGACTTTTCGGGCAATTCGAGTGATGGCGAATGAGACACCTGTGTGCTCTACGAACTTTTGCTATCGATACGTACTTTTGGAGATAGATTTGGAATTTGGACTATCTTATACGTGTATAAGACCTTATGGAGACAATTCATGGGAGATTTTCATGACAGGTTTATTTCATTTACATTGAGTTTCGTAAGTATCAAATTCAAAACATTTTTATTTTTGTAATATATGCTTTCGGAACCAACACGAGAGGAATTTTAATAACTTAAGTTAATTTAATTTCGAACGACTTTTGCTAATATCGTATTGGAAGCTTTTTGTGTTTTGAAGGGATTTTATCGATTTATTAATATTTAATAATAATTTATGTTAATGTATAGTATTTAATTAGTTTAATAATGATAATATTATGATTATAATATATCGTATTTTATTACTAGATATGAAGGAATTTATACATATTGGATCAGAATTAACTTATGATTGCATTGGTATTTATGTCATCCTTATACTTATAGATGGCTAATATAACTCCTAACTGAATAAGACTATATCTTTATGAATGATATGATATATACACTAAGAATTTCAACAAAAGAAAAAAAGTGTTTACATTTTCAAAATTGTCATTAAAATTCAATAAAGTGGATTTTCATTTCCTGATTGTATTCGATAAATAATTAAAATAAATAACTTCATACATATAAATTTTGGTTTGTTGAATTGAGCAAGGGATATGATTGAGTTATGAGGAATTGATTCTGAAAAGTAATTTATCGAACTTTAACTAATAATATATTCCTGAACATTATACAACTCTACTGTAAAAATATTCTCCTCATTTCGGGGTTCAATTGTGCTGAGTAATTCAACGATATTTACTTATTAATATATACTTCAAAATTTTACAATATAGCATAATAGAAGTATATTTTAAAAGTTTTTCTTAGGCATAGTTTTATCGATATCGAAAGGGATATTAAAGCAATATTCTAAGTAATTTAATTGGGTTAACTTGATGCTAATATATGCTTTAAAAAAAATTGATTTCCTCTACATACCAAAATTTTTTGCATATCTCTCTTACATATATCTCTTATAATGTATCTTCAATTGTTTTTCAATTCAGCACTGGATATTTATGACTCCCTCCCGAAGATTTGATGTCTTTTTTCCCTCCTTGGTTATCAGCGAGTGAAAACGACACAAAATGCAATGGTCATCAAGTACTTTGTGCTACAATCCAACTTTCATTCCCAATCGGTTGTATTCCCAAAACGGGAATGCGTATCACCGGATGAAATCCAACCTTTCCCTTTATCTGAATTCGGGTCAAAATTCCATTTATATTTTTCATTCTCGACTGACAGCTCCGTTGATCAATTATTTCATCCGAAAGGCACCAACCTGTGGTGCGATTGGGTACCCATCTGCACCCCATCCCTACACCCGTGAAAATCTAAGTAATATCAGGGATCCGAGTATTGCTGCGGTGTTCGAAAATTTGATGGATAATTGCTAAGGAATTCGAAGGGACGAAATACTGAGAAATTTGATGACCATACAAAGCTCGTAACTGACTGTCAGTAGAATGAAAAAATGAAATTATTACTTCCATATCGAGATTTATAGTGTGATGGGATGTATCTTTTTAAGCCAAAGTCTTAATTTTGAAGTTAATATATTTAGCAAATTTTTACGATACATAAGAGCTCAATTCATATCATTATTACGAAAATTTCCAACTGAATTGCCCTTTGATTTTAAACTGAGAATTTAAAACTTGTATATTTAATAGTTGAAGAGTTTGTTCTCGTGTAATATTGTAGTGTCTTGTAAAAACTTAGTGGTTGAATCTACTTATTAGAACGTTAATTTTATTTTGTTTAATTGGTTTAATTAATTAATTTAATCAATTTAATGGTATTTGAATGCTATTATATAAATCAAAAATGATTAATTTTTATAAAATTTGCATCTTTATTGACATATAACACATATTTACAGTCTATAATATAGCTATTATGTATTTGTTCTTGAATTAATTCTATGTTAAAATTAACGAATTCTAAAAACTAACAAATCTGAAATCTTTATAAAAATATAACCTTATATTTTAGGGGACAAAGTTATCAAAATTTTAGATATATATTGCCATGACGATATAATTTCCATGACCCTTACATCCTTATAAGATTATTGCTTTCGAATGTACTCTATTTCCATACTAATTGCATTACACAGATCTAAAACCACATTTCAAACATAAACCAACCCAACCCAACCCATCACAACATAAATCGGAACCATATTCCTCAATCTCCAGCGAAAACAACCCTATTTGGATCCATCCCGCGAAATATTGAAAATTTCCATCCGCCCACGTGACCGACCCCTTTTTCCGAGTAATTGCCCGAGATAACAACTGAGCAAATTCATTAATAACATCCGAGTCGCCGAGTGATTAATGGAAGTATCCTTCCGCAGCGTTGTTCTATACGTAAGGGCCGTCACCCATTTTCCACCCGATGAACAAGAGGAGACCAACAATTGAAAGAATGCAACACTATGATGGCATTCCCGGTTCAGGGGACCGCGAAATTTCGTCGGCGGTGACGCGAAGCATTATGGGAGTGACGTGCGTCTCGGCTGTGACAAGTGAGCGAGGAAATGCGGTTCAATTGGAAGACGCTCTTGAATCAGAAGGGAATCCGTGGGGAAATTGCAGGGTCAAGAGGTTTTTTATTGCCGAGGGCGAATTTATTCGCGATAAAAGCTCCTGAAGAACACTTACTGGTCTCTATTGAGCGCCAAGAAGGTGTAAGGATGTATTCGCTCTCATTTATTTTGATAAAGGGATGGTTTTTTGAAATGGATACTGATAAAAGTGTCAAGTACAAGGGAAAAATTAGTGGAAATTCGCGATATTACTGGGACTCGAACCCAGGTCCGCCACTTTCCGAATATGTATGCTAACCTCTAACTGTGGTGTGTAATGTTTATAATTACGCTTACTTCTGCACAAGGTATGTAATGATCAGCGTACATCAGATGTATCTGATATGATATATGATACCCGGGCACTGGAGAGCTGGGTTTGAGTCCCAGTCATACAGCTATTTTTCCCTTTGTTCAATTTTTTAGTCTAGTCAATATATTGTCCATGTTAGTAAAGAACTTAGAAGTTTGGAAGAAGAAATATTTTACTTAAAAATCATTATTGCTTTCTTTAATGTAAGTGAGGAATTTACTGAGAAAAATTAGGAGTCAGGTGAGAATCTCGTTTGGTCTCATATAAAATTAAACGCGATATCTTGTTCGTGAACTTCAAATCGTAAACTATTGGTTATATAGCTAAAAAGTTGAGCATCAAATTTAATCGAATTTTCTTATAATTGCGAGTTTTGAGGTGAATATTTTTTACATCTTTTGCTTTTCAGCCATCGAGAGTTCAACAGGAAAATTTCCCTCAAATCATGATTACCATACAAAAGCTTAAAGGATGAAAATGTCAAACGATACAGAAATCTGCAAAAAAATTCCATCATAGTACATTTAGTTTCTCCTCAGCTTTTAAAAGAGTCATAATTTAAAAGTAACGTATGTTCAATCTAGAAACTAAAGTATTAATTTAATATAAACTCTATTAACTAACTTAATTTTTCCTGCCCAGAATCTTAGTTTGAATTCCATTAACACAACTAACGATACTGAATGGAACCATATGGACACTTAGACTATATTTCTATAATTTTGTTTGTGTCGTGACGAAGGAATACCTTTCTTGAACTTTTATCCGTGACCTTTTAAATTCTTCTTCTGCTTGCATCTGATCTTAAGAGATCATTGGTATATATTCCCAGAGTTCATCGTGTTTTACACAATTGTTCCCCAGCGTTTCATTCGCTTTTAGCCATTTTACGTTGCGTTAAAGTTACTCCTTCGCCCATCGAAAGACCATAGTCGGTACCTTGGATGCAGTATCACCTTATAAGTTAACCTCCACTAACAATACTCTCATTTCCACTCCAACACCATTCACCGACCACTCCTTCACCCATTTTGATACGCCTTCCCTTTTGTCATACAAATCTCCTCGGATAGCCATTGTGTGGGAGGAAAGAATTCTACTTTCAAAAGCTTTGTGTCCGACTGTCCATGGAATGTATCCTTTATCCCTTCCGGACATTATCCACACTCAGAGCCTACATTCATTTCCCTCTGCTTTTGTCCCTCAATCCCTTCGTCTCTCGACACAGTCTTTTTTTTATATATTTTGCGTATGAAATAAACATGGGATGTCCGTCGGACGCAGGTGAATGGAGCTTTGCACGTACCGTTTTCTTTACAGCGGACAATTTTCCATAGCGGAGATGGAATTATGGGAATTTTTCGTTCGGTCCGTTTAGGATGCTTATCTCTCTCACATAAGTGCTATTTTTTTGGTTTTCTAAAAAAGGTTTAGTGGTCTCCCAGTGGATGTGATAGGGAATGGTTTTCTAGAGTTTTGTCGTGACTCGGTTTTTTATCCGTTTATAAAATGCGAAGATATGGATGATAAAGTTGAAATTGAAGTAAAATATTGAGATATAACTGGGAGTCGAACCCATGTCCCCTATAATTTTAATTTCTGCTTCAATTTTATCTTAATGAAGTACGAAATATAACAGTCAGTTACTTTATACCCTCCCCGAACGAAGTTTTGCAGTTCATTTGAATATTTCGTACGCGCCGAAGAATTATAAATATTGACAAGTAAAAGAAAGCTGGGACTCGAACCCAGATCCCCCTCATTGTTCACTAATGCTTCACCTTTGTTATCAAATTGTATGGAATGTCGTGCTCAAATTATTCAACCTTTCCCTAAGAAAATTCTGCAGCTTATTCTAATATTTCACAGCTGACGAAGAATTGTAAAGTATAATACATAAGAAGCATGACTAGGACTCGAACCCAGATCCCCCAAAATTTTATCGTTGTTACGTCATCGTTGCGTCATCAAGTCGTATAAAATATCTCTGTAACTAAATTTCCACCTTTCCCTAACAAAGTTCGGCAGTAGATTGAAATATATTTTACTTAACGAGGAAATATAAAGTGTAGTACATTATGCAGTTCATTCGGTCATAATATTTTCGAATATGGATCATCTACATTGACTCTTTCGCAGTGTATGTAAACAACCAATATCTCCCACAGTAACCATCGCTACGTAGAGATGCACAACTCCATATTTCATCTTTTTGATTCCACGTCGTAATTTGTCATGAGCGACGCACACAAAAATAGTTTCCGCACCGAGGAACGTATTGAAAACAGCAGAAAAGGCTAATGGAACGAAAATACCAAGAATGTGAAAGGCTTTCCCATCGGAAAGTGGAGGGCGTATATCGTCGACGTTTTGGCGAACGACCAACTCCTCTAGATGTGGAGTCCGAATGACAGCTGACTCCATTCAACTCGAAAAACACTCATTGAAATAATCACCCGTAAAAAGGCCGATTTCTGAAACGGAACGAAAGAATAATCTTATGGGGAGCTACCGAGAAGGGAGAAATTCTGGGGAGATATTAACGACTGTCGATCGTGAACGCACTTTCGTCACGAAAATTAAAAGTCCTTCACACGATAATTCGTATATGTTTGACTTAATTGGGATCTATATTCCTGAATATCCTTATTTAGGTAGAGTTTAATGGGTAATGGGATGAAGATAGATACTCTACCGTTTTAATCTGTGAAGGTTTTGTACGTAAAAGTAACGAAAATTTTACGAAACCCAAATTGTAAGAAACAAAAATTAAACTAATGGAAAATTTTAAGTCTAATTAAGAGTCTAAGGTTCGACCTGGTAACGAGATGAAAATAGATACTCTAATTTTTAATCGTTAAAGGTTTCTTACGTATTTCATAAACGTAAGAAATATTTTAAGATACGAAATTTTACCTACCAAAATTTTACGAGATTAAAAATCTTACGAGACAAAAATTTTACGAAACAAAAATTAAACGAAACGAAAATATTATTAAAAGATTCCTGCACATTTTAGCGATATATCAACACGTACAACTCGTTCCAACCCAACGAAATTCCTCATTTCCGAAATATATACGTGATTCAAAATCTGTTTACTCCTCCACGGACGCGAATCACCACTATTTTCAAACGCGTGGATTCAGTCAATTTTGATCGCAAAGAGATTTATCGAATAGTGTAATCCAGCTCCGTTTTTCCCCAGCATCCTTTTGAAGTATCCGACATCCCGAGCATGCCAATCATCTTCCACGGCTTACGGGAGCGTGCAACGCCCTCTCGCTTGAGATAGCACGGCCATTATGCTAAAGAGGCATTCCTCCGTTGGTTACAGCGGCGCCTTTTGTTTGATTGGTGGTCCGCTGCATTCCACTTCTTCCGGGTGAAAATTGTACAAAAAGCATTGTGCGCCGAGTTACGGTGCGTTAATCCCGTGTCTTCCAAGACTTCCTAACTGAGGAGAGAGTCTTGGGAACAAAGACTACGTGGTTTGAGATGTTTTCGGTTCTATTAACTCCTTATAATATCGCAATTTATGGAGAGTAAGAGTGATTCATTGGGTTTAGAAAGTTTAAGACGTATTTTTGGGACCGTTAAGAATTATTATTATTAGGATTATTATTTGAGGAGTGAAGGTACTAATTAAGGTACAGACTATTTTAAAACAGTTGATTTTAGAAACGGTTCATTGTGAAATTTTTCAGAAAGCTAAGTATTAATGGAAACCGCCCGGCTTTTATTCTTTTACATCTCCTACCCCGAATGTATATTGTATATTATTCTAGAATGTTTTGAGAATAATAAAACTAGCGTTTAAGTAGTTTCAATTTTATATTCTATTCATTACCATGGTCTACTTTGATTATCGACAACAAATTATATATCAAGGCTTCAAATTTATTATTTCCTGCTGGGTGCATGAAATATGTATCTTTAGTGTATCACAAATTGAGATATTTAAATGGTGATTTTTAGGTTGAAGCATTGATAATAATTCGCGAAAAAGATTGGAATAATATGCTGTATTTTATTATTGACATTTCTGTGAATAGCTAGTGTTGATTACTATATCTGCCATATTAGGTTCCTTAGGGGTCTATTACGACTATTATGTAGTAGAAGGAAGCTAAATGATGAAAATTTAAGGGACTAATTTCATTGTAATCATAATACTTCTTTAACACGTGAATGTAGGTTGAAGCAGAGGACATATTGCGCGGTAAATGATATGAAAAAATTATGAAAGCCAATAAAACTTTTGTTATACTCTTACGAATAACTCTCAGATAATTCGATATGTTCGGTGATTAAGTTCCGCCATTTTATTCCTTAGTGTGTAAAGGATACTCAAAAGGATGAGCAAAATGATAATGCGAGATGAAAGTAACGAAAGATAGAAAATGTTTCAGACGTGGTTGTGCTCATGAAAAATTCAGTACTTATTAGTCAACATCTCAGTGTCATTTGAAAGGTATTACGTAAATGAATTCTTCGAATTTGAGGAATAGTCTGGTGTAAAAAGACGAAAGTAAAAGTGATTGGATGGTAATGTATTCATTCCGTAGGCAGTCAATTTTCATTAGAATTCTTACACAATCAGAGATACATCTTAAAACGAGCTTAATACGTATTGTATAATATATTTTATATTTAATATATATGTAATAAAAATAAAGTAAACAAAGATATTGATAATGAGAATATATGTATAATCCGCGTCTTGTAAAACTATTAAGTGTGATCCTATTCTCATTTGGCTTTAGTGGTAGAGTAATAAATTTATTGATAAAAATCGCTTAGTTATTCTCGTTTATGAATCTTAAATGGATTAATTTCTATAATCCTTTCCTTATCCTCAAGACGTCAACCCAAAAAAAACCAACTCGTGGAGACCAAAAAGGATACCTTGCGGAACGCGAGCTTTAGCCCTATTACTCCAACCCACAGTATGCCTTAATAACCAGACCTTATATATACCCACGCATAACAATAAGTCTACCAAGAGAAGAAGAAGTATACGTACACTCCCCTCCTCAACATCTTCTACCAGTAACTTCTTCTCCGCACACGCATACACAAACCCCTTTCTCCCGCTAATTCGGGGGCTCCGAGAAAGATGGACTCTCCTAATTTAATTTCCAGCGGTTTACTCGTCCCGGAAGTTCATAAAAATGACTCCCATTAGGAGTGTGCCAGAGGGAAGATACGGGGTGGATTTCGGAAGCGTCACTCTTGCTAATTATTCCGCCAGAAACCTCTACGGAAGTCGGCGCAAGGAGGGAAGTTTCCACGGCCTGACGTTGACGGCACTTCGTGGCAGGAAGGTTACGTCAGCAAGTTTCTCTCTCGGTCGGCTAGGGCCTCGCGATGCTGTCTGTTAAGTCTTTTCTGTCCGTATGCGGCCAAATTCCTCTTCCAAAGCTATCTGGTTCGCCGTCAAGTTGGAGAGAGAAGGAGGAGGATGCCCGAAAGCCTCAGAAGTGTGGCGAGATTATACGGAATTAGATAAAGGGCGTGAGAGAGAGAACGGTATGAAAGAACACCACTCTCTTTTGAATTTCGGGAAGCGGTGAACGCTCGCCGTGAAGGGAATGATATTGTAGTACGTTTGAAAGAGGTTCTACTCTATAGAGTTAACTCGCGCGTTCACCGTTAGGTTGTTATTTAAGGGGCGCAGGTGTGCAGTAATTTTTGTGTTGTGTTTTTTATTGGGTGATTTATTTTAAAAGGATAGTAATTTGTACTATTTTATTACTATTTTTGCATAATTTTGTCCCAGGTTAGCACTAGGCTAGCTGCCAACGTAATATACGTGTAACTATCACCTACGTATTGATCTGTAAAAGATACGTTACATTTATATTTTATATAAGTTCATATATGTTTTACATAGCAATTCACTTCAAAACCTCCTCAATATCCATATATTCACTTATACATTTATATATAAGTAATTAGATTAATAAATATTCCGTACGAGGATTCTTAAAAAATTCACCAAGGCTTAGTTCTTGGTCCCTATCAGTATGAAATCTTTATGGAATCAATAAAAGCACTTATAAAAGGATACATGAGGGATTTTTTGTATAGTCTCTGTATAATTTTTAAGTTCTTTTTTAATATCCTTAACGACATATTATCAGAAATGCATTTAAAATAAATTTTGAAGTATTATATATTAAAGTTTAGGTAATATAATAATTTAACATTAACAGATTCTAGCTTAGTAAGGTCTTGTAAAGCATTCTATTTACTTATTTTGTTATTTCGCCCGCCTAAGTAAGTTGTAAGCCGCATTTTAATTGCTTTTCATACTCTCCGCAGATGTTAGAATATAGACAAACTATGTTAGACAGAAGCATTTACTAGGACCTTGAACTATAGATAGGAAGGATTTATATTAAATCTCCATAAACATTTTCTGATTGGTGCGAAGAAAAATTTAGGAATACTTCGAAATATGTTTCTTCTCAAATACGATTCGCTTAAGACACGAAATTTTCATAGGAGACAACGTAAAGAATTGCTATAATCATACAATAGAATCTATAGCAGAGATGTAATTCTTTTGGTGACACCATACCTATTCTATATGTTCCATTCGAAAAAAGACATACATTTCAAAAATGAACCTTATATTCGCAGATATGTATCGAGGATTGGAAACTCCATATTGAATCAATTAAGTGCAACTAAGTGCATTTCCTTTGAAAAAAGGGAGCTGCAGTCTGCGCCCGTTCACATCTCAACGGTAGACTCGTTGCATAAGGTGCATAACATACAACAACGAGGTTACATTTGCGGCTTCGCTAGCTTCCGAAGGATTATTTTGGTTTATGTGGTGTTACGAAGTTTGGAAGAGACTTTGGGTTTTGCTGTGATTTATCCATCGGACTTATTCCGCGTGTATGGGCTTTTGATGCAACACCTGTTTCATTAAGCGACTGAATGCACCCTTGTTAAGTGTCAAAACGAACTTAGGAAGTCATAATTGAGTGCCACACGCTTCCCGATGATTTTATAGCTTTCCAAACTCCATTTCTAGTCTCTTATCGCTTGTAATTATCGTTATAAAAGATATCCTCCGCGAATGGTGAAATGCTTCCATTGGTTGGTTCGTCTGCAGACGAATGGATATGAAGATGAAGAATAACTAACGTTTTGAGACTTAAAAATTGTGGATGTACTTCATTGCGGAGTGATGTGAGGTTTGTGTGAATCATATAAATAGGTCATAGCACATACAATTCGGTTGTATAATAGTCTTTGGGAACCTGGTTTTAACTCCCGTGTGAAATTGTCTGAAACTGAACGTTTTCTATGGTGAGAGTCTGTAACTCAAATCTTAGTGTATTTAAATTGAATTTTCGAATTCTTCTTGAAGACAGTTTTTATTTTGCAGAATTCAATGAATGGAAGAATGGTGGATTAATTTTGCGAATTCTGGTGTTAAATATTTTGCTTAATAATTTCACAGTGCGGTTTTTTACCGTAGAATTTTCTATGTTATTTCACAATGCTTTGACTTAGAGGTAAATGACTAAAGATAAAAAATATTCCACAACAACACTTTGTTAACACAAAGGTTAGATCCACATCTGTAACGAGTAAATCGAACACTCTTTTGTGTATGTCAAGGAATAATTTTGATCGTACCTCTGATTCGCTAATATCCTGATAAAATTCGATTAACGCAGATTTTACGTTTCGAATTCCATAACAACACAAAAAAAATCCCTTCTCATCTTGAATGCGAAGGCATCGCAGATTCAGGAGCTAAAACTTATTAAATTTGTGAAGCGAAGGAGTTTTGAAACTTCGGGAAGAAGATTAAACTTCATCTTCCTATAGTTTCATCGCTCCGAAAGTTTGACGCGTATTAAACTATAAAGAATGTCCGAGATTCAATTATATTCGCTAGATTCGTAGCTTCCCTTCACATCCATCAAAGGAGCTGATGAAGACTGGTTATTGGAATGACGTCACTGGATCATCTCCCTTTTTCGGAGAAAGGAAATCTCTTTTGAGTCAACTATTTGAGTTGCAGCGATTGCCCTGTCGTAATTGCTATAGATAAAAATGTACATCTAACCGTATCATGGAATTAGACGAATATTTTACTCTAATAATGATATTTGAAAGGTTGATTGTTTATATTCTAGCTGAATGCTAGAAGTGTTTACCGATGCTGTTCATTGTTAACTTTATACTCTTATAGCTACATTAAATATATTTTTTTGACTATAGTTACTGATTATTCATTGTACTTATTATTATCCAATAGTTGCTTATTATTTTAGGTATTTAGTTTACAATACTTTCCTTAGTAAATATCTTTTGGTATTCTTAATAACCAATTGTTATTCGTAATAGCTATCAACATCTCATTGTTAATTATGGCACTTCCAGAAGGATATAATTTGGCTCAGGATGACCCTGGAGACATTGGTATTTTAAACTTCCCAAAGTTATAAAACGCTTGTGAAGAGAATTGTATAATTCAATGATTGATTAATTAAGATTATTGATTAATTGATTGATTAGTTAAGTGGTTAATTTCTGTTTTTACAATCTTTATTTTATAATCAATTTACTTTTATATCATGATCATTATTTAATTTTTAATTTCTTATTTTTATACATTAGAAATATATTTGTAATAAAATACATATTAAATCCACACCATCAAGAGAAATTATATTTAGAAACAAATATAGTAATCTATTTATTGATCAAATCTTTAAAATTATTTCAGAATAAATAATGATAACAAAATCAAAAACAAAAGTCATAATAAAATAATAAAAGTCAAAATAATCTAGCGTCCGAAACGTTTTACAGTTAAATCTTATTTTTATATTTCTATTTCTAATGCAAGAAAAGAACGAGTTTGAGAAATCGTTTAGAAATAGAAAGTAAAAAAAAAAATCGTTTGCAATCCTCAGTAAGAAGACGTAACGTTCTGTAACTCTTGTTCCGATGACGGCAAGCATATCACGTTCTCAGCGGAGCCCCTTTGGAGAGATGGCGTGCTGTGGTGTTGAACCCTGCAGTCTTCGAGAAGGATACATCTATGTCCGTCTTCCCTTCGACTCAAGATTAAAGTCTTTTAAACCAAACCCTGTCTTCAAATCGCCCGACCGATGGAGCGTAAACGACCTGAACAAGGTACGATATCGTCTCTTTTACTCCGTATCGAAAGCGCGTTAAGAATTACGTGACAAAAAATTGACAGCCGATGATCAAATTGAAATAGATCGACAAAGCGTAAAGTTCGCTGGAAAAATGGAACAAAATGAGAAATAAAGTGAAGAAGTATGAAGAAGGACCTTTATGATAGCATTTTTAATGGAATCTGTTGCTATTCTTTGTTAGATACGTGTAATTTGACACATTGATTCTAATTGTAAGTTGCTTCGTATCAAACCTTTTCGAAAATTAAGAGACAAAAAATTGACAGCGGAAGATCAAGTTGAAACGGAAAGTTTGACTGAAAAATGGAACTAAATATGGAAGAGAGTGGGTGTATATAAAGAAGTATCTTTTCAATAGCATTATTTAATAGAATCGTTCGCTACTTTGATATGAAATTTGTATATTTCTACTCGTTCTCTTCAGGTCAAAAATTACGTGACGAAATTGACAGCTGAAGATCAAACTGAAATAGATCGACCAAACGTAAAGTTTGACTGAAATAAGGAACAAAACGAGAAATAAAGTGAAGAAACACGAAGAATAATCTCTAATGATAGCCTTATTTAAAGTAATCGTCAACTATTTTGTTATAAATCGGTGCATTTAAACGCGTTCACTTAAGGTTCACGTAGTCTCGATCGGAACACAACGGCTCCCAAGTATCATATCCTTCAATGCATTCAGTGTCGGTAGCTATCAAAGGTGATAAGCGTTTCATAATTTTCTCTTGGTGTCGAGATAAAAAGAGCATCTGGTTTGTGTTCCGTCGAGCGGCTGTCTTGAATCGCCTCAGCGGTCGTGCACAGTCACTATTCATTTTCAGAGGCGGTGAACAGACGGGCCGTCGCTCTCTCTTTCCTCGGCTCTACGCCCGTGTTCGGAACTTCGCACGCTTAGGGAAGTGAAGAATTCTAAAAATGTTAACGAATGGGTATTGATAGCTGTTTTGAACTTCGGTACATCTTGTTTTTATTTCGAGGTATAGTCAAGATTAAGCGTGTAGTTCGTAGGATTCTATGTTAATGAAGAATTACCAGTACCGATAAGCCATAAAACGAAGTATTTTTATTTCTCTTATTTATTTCGACGTATAGTTAAGATTAAGCGTGTAATTTGCAAATATATTCGTAAGAGGAGACTTACTATTCTTCTATCCTTACATAAGCCATAAAACAAAGTTGTCTTATTGTTATTGTTAGTTGTTGTTATTAGTTAAAGTACGTAAATATGATATTAAGGGCAGATATGAGAGGTTCTAGTTATAAGTCTATTTGCAGACTAACTGAAAAGGTTTTTGTAGTTGAAATATTTTACGTATATACTATATATTTTGTCTTGAAGCTATTATCTATGTTTTTCATCCTTTCCTATCGGTTTATAAGTAGTTTAATAAATATTATAACACATCACGACTTGATGAATGGTCAATAAAATAAATGTCAGTTCTTCTCAAAATAATACTCAAATGAATAGCTAATTACCTTTTGATTAGCAATCATCCATACTAAATATAGTTTTCTATTTATTGGATATGCTATGATTATTAAATATAGAATATATAGAAATATGGAATTCTATACTTATTTTATTATGACGATTGATTACCGTGTACTGTGTCATCTGTACGAAATAACGATTCACAATCAGGACAAACAAACAAGTATTTTATCAAATAATTCTTTAGATGAGGGTTTTTAGGGAAATTAATTTTAGTGAACTAAATTTGGGTTTTTTGTTTAAAAGGTGTTCAGTATATATGAATAATATGAAATTGCTAATTATTTTGGAGGGCTGAAAATGCAATTATTTGGTTGAGTGTTATTTAGAGTTTCAAATCAAATTTCCTTAAAATTCTAACTCTAAACTAAATGTTTTCCTACAGAGATATTGGCACTAGAATCGATTCCAAATTCTGACCACATCATCCTTTTATTTAAACTGTTTAGCGTCGATAGAAAAGGATCAAAATATGAAGGTAATTTCCGGAGATTATGTAATCTCTGGAATCCGATTTATATTCCGTTGAAGATCAAACGTTAGTCCATCGTTTCTTTTGACACACTTCTTCACGAGGATACCTTTGGTTTTGAGCATTCAGATTGTTTAGTCTACAGTCGCCGTCCCGCTGTCCATGTTCTTTAGCTTTTCAAAAGTGATGACTATGGATTGGAAACACGAGCTCTAGTCTCGGATAGATACGAAGTTTTGCGGTTAAAGAAAATAAATTTAAAATTGTGATTTTCCTGTGGGATTTGTTCATTAGTAGACGGATAATATATGGAGTTATACTTGTATATATAGTTACATTTATGAAACTTGTGAGGAAACAAGTTCTGTCAAGTATTTTTGTTGATCTGAAGTAAAGCATTTAATGTTTTTTAATATTTCATTTTGTGAATGGTAATAAATAAAATAAGATTCATCTCGAGCTTAGAAAAGTTGATTATTTGAAAAATTATTATTCTTATATATATATTACAAAACTTTAATTCTACATCTATATGAATGCTTTCAGCGTACGGCAAGGAGTATAATAAACTATCGTTTAATCTGTAATTTCATTCATTTTAATTATTATTTATTGTTATTTCTATTATAAATATTTTTAGAAACATCATTTATTCATGTGTATCAAATTGTATCTTGGGAAATGCATATACAAACATAACTTAATGAACTAACATATCTATGTTGGTAGAATTTTTGTTTGAATATTTTATAAAATTAATAAACTAGAAAATTATTTATTTAATGATTATGAAACTCGCTTTTCGTTTTTCGAACTCAATGTCGAATAATATTTGAAGGAAAAACGACATAATATTGTTGTAAAAGTAACTTATTTGGACAAATCAACATCAGCCTTTTAATTGTGCAATCATAAATTACTAAAAGAAGCAAGAATAACTTTTACATAACACCGCTTTCCCCTTCAAACGATAATTCTCGAATAGTTACATTCATACGGATTCTGTTGTTTTCGAGATTCGTTTGTTTTTGACGGAGATAGAGCTCCTTTAACACTTGCCAACTGAGGCTTCCCTTAGAACTCTCGATTTATTACTTTCGGAAGGATTTCCTTGGATGTGCTCCGTTTCGCATAGGTTAACGATCCGAGGCCTAGAAGATCCTTTAGTTCTTCAGTAAACCGGGAAAATAAATGAAGCCGCTAAATGCACACCTCGAGAAACGGGAAGTTTGGGCTTTTCCAAAAATAAATCTATTCTTTTTTTTATTACGTCACTCTTCGGAATGTGAAGGCATTCGTCTTCGCATATCACACGATGAATCAAGCGGTTGCGTGAAGTATACTTGATCTTTATTATATGAATAGAGGTCGGTTTTGGTTGGATTTAATATGAAACAACAATTCAATTAGAAAGTGAACGAACCAATAGACGCTTTCAAAAGAAAGAACGAGTTGTTGATTGCATATTTGCATTAGTTTCGGGGTTTTAAAATTGCATAAAATTCTGCAAAGATAATGGTAAATATAATCAAATAACAACCGGTATATTCCCATTTTAAATTCGCTTTATTTATATGTTTTATCCCGTTTAAAGATTTAAGGAAAGATTGAAATGACACGATAAACTCTCGTGAGTTGATAATAAAGATTAGAGAGAAGTGAAATATATCCATATGACTTGGAATCGAACCCAGGTCCTACACTAACATTTCATATCCTTTTAGCCTTTATTTATTTATATTTTACGATTACAGATGGGTAAACAAATAGATGATAGTCATACATATCTTATCTTTATTGTTAATTTATTTTTATAACATTTATAAATAGATTCTAATTCAATGTTTAAAAATTAGCATACTTTCATTAACTACGTGAGAGAGTTTGATGTGAATGATATTGTGAAATGTGAAACGATCTCAAGTCAATTTATGAGAAAATTAAGCTCAATTCGTCGTATTTACCGTCTGTAGCCACTCAGGGGTAATTGTACCAAGTGAGTAAAGTATTAATTTACTTATTTACTTCATATATACTAAAGTAGGATGAAAATACCATTGATTATGTAAATATTCAGCCAATAAAGTATTAACTCGCATTTCTTTAATTTTACGCGATCTACTCTAATGAAATATTTTCTTCCAAAAGTTTTAACTGACGTATTATGCACCAGTAAACTGCCAATACCTCCTTTTAGTTTCTAGACTCCATATCCCAGTATTATTCACCAGTCAGTTACCAATATCTCCATCCAGTTCCTAGACTTCATTTCCCTTCCAAAAGCATTCCCAATATCACCATCTTCTCGGGCAATCCTCAACGTTCATCAACAGCCGCATTAAGGTTCACACAGTATCACGTGATTGAAACGTCATTGTCGACTCGGTGCATCAACTCGACGTGTTTTTGAATAGCTCACGAATAGCGGTTTCTAAATTAGGTAAGTTTCACGCACGGATTGGCCAAAAGGAATCGAATGTCTATTTACGTGATCCTCTTTCTGTCGTTTCACCCGCTGACCCTTCCCAGTTGGAGAACCGGAAGTGACTCCATCCCCTTTGGGACAGCCCTCTCTAATGGTACGCCAACCATTTGGAGAGACACCCCCTTAAAAAAAACCACACTCCCCTGTTTCTTAACACCGTCTAGGCCTCTCTTCATCTTTCGCTAGTTTTTTTTTTCTCCCCATTCCCTGAACTCCATATCTATTTCTGACGTTCGTCTTCGTCAACCACTCTATTTATCATCGCGTCCTTTTTCGAAGTAGTTCGATTAAGTCGATACTCGCATTTGAGAACTGGAATTTCTTGGGTGCTGTTCTATTTTTGTAAAACCTTATATTTCGAGTATACTTATATATATACTTCATAGTACAGTATACAATATAATACATTGTAATGTACTATATAGTATAGTATAAAATGTAATGAATTGCAATGTACAATGGTATGGAGTATAATACGTTGTAATATAATATGTAGTATAGTATGGAATATAATACATTGTAATATACAATGTAGTACAGTATGTAATGTTATACATTGTAACATACAATACAGCATTGTATAAAATGTAATATACTGTAATATATAATAGGGTACAGTAATAATAACTTAATAATAGTGCAGTATGTAATATACTTTAAATTTACTTTTATTATTGTATTATTTTTACTTTGCTAGAAGAAACAAAGAGGTGTTACTCTGTCTGAAAATAACTAATAAAACTGGAATAGCAATGATGTACAAAGCAGCAAGATATCATCTAAATAAGCCTACATTTTCTTTAAATTAAAAAATGGAGACTAAGTTTCTTGGGCAGAAAATGATTTTTCGGATCGTCGTGCATAAAATAACAAACTCGAACAGACTCTAGATGGTATTTTATTGGCAAAAGAAAAAATGTGAAATAGGTATCTATAAAGTAACCTTTGTCTAATCAACAGGCTTATATGTATTAATAATCTCTCGTCTTCGAAAGAATAGACAATCTGCCATTAGTTGAGGTAGGATATATATCTTTCAGATAACTTACTTCAAATAGCTTACTTTTACTAATCAGAGGATGGCATAAGAAATGCGAACCTTTATGCATATTATTTTTTATTTTTATGATTATATTTTGGAATTAAATTTGCAAAAAATTCCATAGATTGTTAAATTTTACAAAACCCTATTATCCAACTCGTAAACAACTCGTAATTCTGTCTTACTTTAAATACGTATTCATAAATTTCCAATATAGAATTCGTAAGTAATTAGATCTGTTTGAAAGGATTGGAATTACGATGTATTAAATCAATAAGAAGTTCGATTTGGAGGGTCGATACGCAAGGGTATACCGTCTTCCAATTTTTCTAAGAGAGGTAAATAATAATGATAATGTAAACACATACCTACTGAACTGACAAATATATAGTAGCAAAAAACCATGTGAGTGTAGAATTATATTCTTTCTTTGTACGAATAGACTTTTAAATTAAGATAGAATGTAACATTACTCATTTGTACAGATCAGTATTTATGTACGAGAAAAATATCGCAATAAATGATCAGGAATCCTAGCTATTCAAACATTACATATAAAATAAAATTCTAACGTATATTTCTAAACGATCAATATTTTATTCCACTCTACAATTCGTATATTAACGTCTTTCATTTTGGTCTCAAAACTTACTTCCCACCTCATGCTCAACGGAGATTGCGGGCTGGTTACGAAGGCACATACCGTGCCATCGTTCGTCCCTCCAAAGTTTTCAAATCAACCGAATTCAATAAGGGTGTTCCATCTTTAATGAGGTCTCAGATGGAAGTGTGTTTCCCCCTTCATCTACACCAATTACTTCAATGTACACTCTCCCCGATCTCTCATTATATACCAACTCCCACCCCTTGTCCGAAATGCTCCGCTTCCAACATCCATCACCCGCATTCCCACGTGGCCAAAGATACTCTTTTTACCCCGGATGAAATGCACTACTCCTCCTTCTCCTCCTCACACAGGAATGATTTGCATTTTGAGGTAAACGCCCTTATAAAGATTGCCATGGATACTCTTAGAGCCATTGTTGAATAACGATAAAGAGCTTTTCTAGACCGTTTATAAATGAAATGAAGCGATTCAGTGCGTAGAACCTGAGCTGGTTCTGTGCGGATGAAATGTACGTATTTGTAAGCCAAAGATGAGATGAATTGGATGTCTTCGTCTGCTAAGTTTATCGTACACAGAGGTTTTGGCTTTCAATAGAATGTTATGGATAAAAATTGTTGATTGAAAATTAATAGCCAGAGTATAATTTTCTATTTGTTTTCTTGATGGATTTCGTCCATAAAAAAATGAATTCTACTTATATTTGTATCGTAATAAGATTTGCCATATACGTTAGTGTTTTATTCGATGGAAAACAAACTTTTCTCTATAGTATATGGATATTATGTTATTTTGAGCTATTTTATGATTTATCTCAAATTTTTTTTTATAATTTACTAAGATATTTCGTATACGGAATATTATGCCCTTTAATTCTAATGTTTAAATGTTTATCAATTATTTTTCTTATATTCTTCTTTGCATATTCTTCAAATCTAGAGTAATTTTTCTCTCGTTTTTTTTTATTTTAATTGACTCAACCTCATAAGTTAATTTTATTATTCCAGTGATTTTTTAATGCTTACAATCACATACATTGTTGCATAAGAATTATTAAAGTTGACCTCAAATGTTTCAATTTACTCTTCTATCCATTTTATTTCGTATGTTTTAATGTTATAACATTGTTTAGAAGGACTTCACAGTTTAAAATACTCGAGAAAATACTGTATCGTTCTCTCTTTCTCGAAATTCAATATATATTAAAGTCATGCATAGTTATTTTCACCTATCCTTTAATACTGCAATTTATTAGGTGTTATTAAGGGGTATAGGAGTGCAGTAATCTATATTTTATACGCGGAATAAGATTGAAAAATAAAATGAACGAAATAATGTTATTCTACGTCATGCTAATGCATCTCAAACACATTTATACCATGAAGACTATCTCTTACTGGAACAATACGTGAGAGAAATCGTTTACGTAAACGGAGCCATGGTGCTTGCATCCCCTGCCACACACCGAAAGGTGACTCACAGGGTATCCTCATAGAAATACATGTAGAACATCTTATGTTTATAGTTCTAAAGCATTTCGTAAAAACTACCGAAGCTGAAAATTCTTTAAAAGAGGAAATGGGCTCTGGTTATGAAATTATTCTGCATTTCCTCGTCTCGGTGAAAAAAATTTTCAGGTAAAATAAAGGTATATGCAAAAGGAAACGGGAAACAAAGGCGATAAAGAGAAATAAAACGGAAGGGGAGGAGGACGCCATGATTTGTAAACTGTCTTCCTCTTCCTTTCCATTATTCGCCATTCACTTGTTTTTCGTCCGCGAAAAAGCACCGCGTACGGGCTCTTCTCACGCGTTTTTGAACATTCTGCCGGAAGTGGTCATATGCAAAAAAACTCGTGCGTAATATCCGTAAAATAATTCCGTTTGTGAAATATGAAGAATGAATTTTAATAAATGTACCTGTTGTTCAACTTTTAAGGATATCATTGTTTATTATATAGTTAACTAAACTTCTGACGTTCGTTGTATTTCTAAGTTTAATAGGAAGTGGAAAATTGGGAGATTACCGGGACTCGAACCCTGGTCTCCCGCTTTCCTTAAGTTATTCTAACTACAATATCTTATATGCAAGAGTTATATCATCTTTCCTTTATTCTGTGTCTTATTTGTCTCATTTCCCTTGGAAGATTTTTATTTTGAGATCATCAATCAAAATTTCGATGACAGATAATTAATATGTGATGCCTTACTTTCATTCTAGAAGTTGCTTAACCTCCTTGCTTTTTGTCACTTGTATGTACTCAAAAATTCTACTGAAGAAGTAAAGAAAGAGAATAATTCTTTTTATAGGTTCACATCTACATCTAATTAAATACCTTGCAAGCTTAGGTCCTTGGGCGTGTAGGAGGTGGTAAAAACATATGACATACGCATTATATATTTAGCTAATTATTATCGCGTATAATAAAGGAGACTAAAGTTAAAACGACACTTCCTAGCATATATTCGTCTTTTTTACGATCAATGTCGTATTTTCTTATGTATTAAGAAGGTGGCAAAACTTCTACTACATATTTCCTTAACTAACCTTCCCTAAATTTAACAGCCAATCACAGTCTAGCTTCTAACATCCGTACATTTATTCCCAACCTGCATATGAGATCGTTTTTCACCTTATATTTTTATTTAAATACTTTTAAACATTTCGTATAACTTTTATTTATACTTACTTACACACTAACCAAGGAGACAATGGCGTTGTTGATTTCTGTTTCCTATGCAACGGGGATGGGAAACGCCATACATGCATAGAAATCCCAAATTAGCAGAATTATAGAGGTACGTAAAAACAGCATCCGACCTCATTCTATATCACTTCCTCTTCTTTGCTTACAGGAAGTACTTCCCCCGAGCGATCCTCTTTTATTCTCACGGCCACCGTTTCTTGGAGGCACTATAAACCCTCCCTCACTTCCGTCCATTCACAAATCGAAACCCCTCCACACATTTAATCGCCGATTACAAAGCTATCGATGGATGTCGGTAATGTGCGTGTGATGTGGAAGATGTGCATTTAACGATAGGTGATAAAAATGCAACAGAAAAGGAGTTTAATAGCGATGTAATTTTGGGGGGACGAGTCGAGTCAATATGTAGTCTAATAATGATTATTTTTTGGAAAGATGGTACAAATGTTATTCATAATATACTCCTGAAATAGCGACTTTAAATTTGTTGATTTGCGTAACCAGTAGCACTTTAAAATGGACCACAAAAGGAAAAATGAGGAATGATGTTTTCAAAATTCTGTTCAATCTACCGCTTATTATAATTGTTTCGTAACTATACCGTCACGTAATAATTTCCAGATGTTAAAAAGTAACCTTCTTGCAATTTTTCTATTCATTTAAGATATTTCTCCTCCAATTCCGTTTTAATATGGTGTTTGTTTAAGATTAATCAAGGAGATATTATTTTATACAGTTACCTGAATGTTCTGTTCGTATTATACTATTTCAATTTTACCCTTAAATTGATTTCCTCTACGTCTCTAGTCCATCTCGACTACTGCATTGCGTAATATATCTCTTCAAAACATTAGCGTGCATTTAATTTACTCCTATATTGTTTTTTTAACTACTCTATTCATACTTCATCATCTCATATCATTTAATTCTTTTCCATTTAACTTAATCCGCTATCATCTACTTTTTCTGATTACTTTTAGAATCGTATAGGTTAAAAGGAATTGAAAATTATCGAGATGACTGGGACTCGAACCCAGGACCCCTACCTACTATTTAGTATTTAAATTATATATATTTATTTAGCGAAATATTTCTTTCGCGCTGCGATTAACTCTCAACCTGTGTATCGCAAAATCCACTTGCCAAAATTAATTATTTGCACTCTCTTTGCATACTAACAGCCCCTTCCTTAGCACCGCTCCTAACACATTCCGCTGTGAAATCCCCATTTAAGCCTCGAAATGCCGACCTCTCCATCTCTCCTTACGGATAAGAAACCCTTATCGCCTCATCTGATGAATGTCCCGCAGCCTGGATATCGGAGTAATCAAGGCTGCTTCGTAATGGATGGGCCCTTGTGTTTTAAAGGTGTCTCCTCAAGACGCCAATGAATTCGCCCGTTCCATTAGTAGCGCATCCCATGATACGGAGCTCGTGTTTGATTCCTATGGCTCAATTCGAAAGCCGTATCCTCCTTCAATCCTTATTAGATGATTTCATTAGAATGTGCGTTATCTCCCAATCGTTGTTGCCGTGAGCGGCTTCATTATTATAGTTTCTTACGAAACGATAGTTACGAAATTTAGTATTACTAAATAACCAATCAAATAAGCAATCTATTCGAATGTAATTCTATAAACCTGTAAAGTGTATATTAAGGTACTCTTCATAATTTTTATTGAAATTCAGGTATATTTTTCCTTATTTTCTTAAACATCCCATCAAATATGCTTAGTAGCCAGTATTTAGCACTTTTTCGTTATTTAAATCCTGTCTATAATATAAATTAATTTATATTAGCATGATTATACTAAAAGATTATACTAAAATTATATGAGCAGTATTTGAAGATATCTTTTCTGAGGTTAAGGTAACTTGGAGTGTTCCGCAGGGTATTGTCATAGGCCCTATGTTATTTATCGTTAACATCAATGTCCAAAAAGAATTCCAGGATCCAATTATTTCTCTCTTTATTTTCTAACGTTCAGTATTTCTAAAAAAGATATGTAGACTTTACTTATTTGTGTACCTAAACCAACTAATATAATTGTTATAACCCTCTCCATAGACATGAATGTCGAATCTTATGGTTAGGAATAGCATGGAATGATAAGAAGGTTTTATACTTCGTATTTTATGAATTACTATTTTTGTATCGCAGAAGTTATTTACGGACAACAAATATCTTACTCTTAGTTAAGTTCACTTACGTACTTACGAGGAATTTTTATTTTAATAAAGTCTAGAATTGAAATTCACCACAAACCGTAAATATCCATTCTAAGCTACGAACAATTTATCAGTTGTTAGTTTTTTATCAGTTGAGATCTGAAAAAATTAATTAAAAAATAAAATAAAATTCATTCGATGAGGAAATGGCAAGGATGTACAGAAAATAGATTTCACAGCGATTTCAGAGAAGATTTCAGAACATCTTTGATCACACACATGAATTTGAAAAATTCCTCTTCACAACTACTGTTTACCATTACCAAACTTCTCAATCGTCTGCAATTGACTCCCAGATAATTACCATCTTGCGAAAGCTTCAAATTTCGAAAGAGATTCGACCTCCTTTAAAATAGTTTCCGCAAGATTGAGATGCACAAGTAAGGGGGGCATTTTCTAAAAGAGGAATTTTATACGGAAGCGATTTTGCATCGAAGGATGTTCGCGATGGGTGTTGCAACGGAGTGAAGGATGAGAGTTCCACGCCACAGCTGCTTCGCCCTCTCCACAGCATCCGTTATATATGGCCTTCTCAGGGCACCACTCTGATTATCACACACTGCGGAGGGGCTTCCGACAGGAAACGCTATGGAAGAAATAGGCACGGAATAGTTGAAGTAGATTGTTATTAAAGAAGGGATATATACATTATTATTTAAGGAGTAATGTATATTAGTGTTAATGGGATAAAATAGATTGTTATTAAAGGAGGGATGCACATTATTATTTAAGGAAAAATATATATCAGCATTAATGGGGTAAAATAGATTGTTACGAAAGATAGATATAGATTATCATTTAAAGGATGAAGTAGATTATTATGAAGGGATTGATTTACATTATTATTAAATGGGTAAAATAGACTGTTATTAAAAAAGTGATATTGTTTATCATTTAATGAGTATAATATGATAGTATGATAATAAAAAGATCAATAAAGATTCTTATATAAGAGTTAAAATAAGATCGTTAATAAAGGGTTTTCTAGTGTTTTTGAATAAGAAAAGCTTGGCCAGAGATAGAATAGAATTGTTCTAAATAGGGAATGGTTCTAAAAGACGTATCGAGAAAAAATATTTGGGAAATGGTTAACTGAAAGTTACATCGTACTTGAAATAATTGATGATTAGTACTTTGGAAATGATAAAAACAAACTTTTTACTTCATCAAGAGGCATAGGAATAATTTATGGAGAATTTATTTGTTCCCTTATGGCATATTTAGATATTGGGTGTATTCCCGTTCAAAACCCGTATAGCTTTCGGAAGAAACGTTCTTGAGTAGTACTAACAGGATTTGTTTATCTGGGTGTGCGTTAACTTATGAAAATAAAATTTCTATTTTAATTCCAATACAATTATTTAAACGCGTACTTATCGTTATGACCGGTATTTTCGTGTACCTTATACATCAAATGGTACGTTAATTCCTTAAATATACTAGAAATTAAAGGGTGGGAATGGTTTAGTACCATGGATAAAGAACCCAAAAAACATAAGTAAATTTGGAGACAAATTTTTAAATTTAATGCATAAATTTTAATTCAAAAATTATTATATTAATTATTATTATATATTTCTTTATTATTTAATATTTATATAAAGCTAAATAAAATGGCCTTAGACTTTAAGTATATCATTATTATATTTAATTGTAGCTTACGTAAACCCTACCAACAGACTTCTGTCCAAACGCAGCGAAACCTATAAATAGATAAATAAACAACACTTAACAGACGATAAGGATAACCTCTCAGTAACGCAACCATACAATAGTAACTCATATATATTAAGATCGTTAATGAAGAACAATTCAGAAGTGACCCTTAGCCCAAGAAGATTCATCGGCGATCGCACGACGAATTAAAATTCATTCAGGAGAGACCGACCTTGGGAAAAACGTCACCATTTTCTCTAATTTATCTCGTAAGCATCCGCTTTTTCGGTGTCTCGAGGGCCGAGTATATAACGTCCCTTTTTGCTCCGAGAGACAAATAACTTTCCCCCGAGGCACTGCTTTTTGCGACCTTTCTCTCCTTGGGGCGGTTGTTGTTACGGACAATTGCGAACCATTTGTATGCGCATTAAAAAGATGGATTAGAAAACATTGTTCTTCGGTGATTGGAACGCTTTTGACGGAAGGACTATGACGTATGTTATTTTTAGAGAAAGGGATGGATTTGGGATTTATTAGTAGCTCTCGGCTAGGAATGTTTAAATAAATTCGGGTCCATTACTGATGCTGTGTCGGTCTGCCGGATGTAAAATCACCTTTGTGAGTCAAGTGAGGTTGGTGTTGGTTTCCCTGGTGACCAAAATCAAGAGTGAGTTTTCCTTTGGAATTTCTTATTAGTTCCTTCAATTGTTTCTTTATATATCGTTATTATGTATACAAGTATTTACTAAAGATAAATCTTCCTGTTTTCGCATACTGCTCTTATATTCTAATTAATTTTTATATTACGCTATTCTCTAATTGAACCGTATACTATTTAAAGAATGGTGTCATTTTTGAAATTCGAAAATGATATTTTGTGATACTCTATATAGTTTTTCATACGTTGTGTGTCCTAAAGTTTACCTTAATTACACCATCCTGCCTTCCTTATATATTTCATTTTACTAATAAGACAAAGAACGAGTTATATATTCATTTTCCATGCGCTATTTTTATCAGCTTTCGAAACATTTATACTAATGTGAGGAAAATTAATTTTAAAATATATCTATAATTTTATTAAATAATAAAAATATCATAATGTAAACTAATTTGCAACAATTTCATTTAAAGTAAATTTCAAATTGATTCAGATATTCAAATCGTGTTTAGGAATCCAAATTACAAAACGTACCAATGGATTTAAGCCAGTGGCTCATAAATACCATTTGAAAAACTATAAATATGCCATTTACTCAAGAGTTACTATATTCATAATTATATTAGGTATTACATATACAATAGTTATTATAAGAGTCTTTATACTCATATTCAACAGCTTATACCTTCATGATAAAATCTACATTTCGGGTATAGAAAATACACCTTTCATAATTCCTGAAAACATGCCTTAATTCCCTTAATTTAAAACTCAAGCGGTATACATTACAAAAGATGCCCAAAAGTGTACATTCGGAAACGTGTAAAAATAACACCTCCCTCAAAAGAGGACGTCTCCCATGGAGTCATGTTAAACGTCAATTTAGAGGTCCTCATTATATCAAAGGAATGGGCGGAGGGGATCACAAGAAATGACACGGTGTCCTGTCTCAGTCGCCGCTTTGAATACTGCTTCTTTTCCTGTTTCTTTAATTAGTCCTGTCTTCTTCCCCATCCGAACACTTCCCCTTTTTCCAAAACCCTCCCTTTTGAATGCGCTCACTTTCTTAAAATCATTTCACTCAAAACGTGCCATCCCCTATTCGTACTGTCAATTACTGTGAATCGGTATATAACCCTTTGTTATTACGTCAGTTTCCATGAATGCGGAGATGAATTTTATTAATCGAATTCAAATGTAGTTACACAGCATTTGATAGTGCTTCGAAGGGGTTTTTTTCTTTTATTAGGTTTAAAGAGTTAATTTTTCTTTGTAGATAACTTCGGAAAAAAGATAAACTCAAGCTATGAATTGATAATGATTATCTTTTTCGTAGATATTAAAATATGAATTTCATTAATGTAAGGGTATATTTACTTAGTTACAGTTATAAAATCACCATGGCAATGGGGCAGTGGATTTACGTAGTCATTGAGTCGTAAGTTTAGTATAAAAATGGGAGAAATTCAGTTTTTATAAACATTAAGGTTTTTTTGGTTTCTATGATAGTCTTCAGGTGGACTTAGAACAAATAAAACATAAGAAAAAATTTACAGAAATGCAAGAATTTTATGACCTAAAGAAGAAATCCAATTTGAAAATTTTAATTCGAAATACATAACTTATCTTCATCTCGTGGTAGATTAAACTTCTTATGCCATTTTCAATACTTCTCCAACCATTTATGTAGTCGATATTTCTAGGTTTATAACAAAATATACTGTGGCACAACATAAGTCCTACAAAAGATAATTCTATGCTCTTTTCCAAATGAAAACTTTCTTATTAAAGTGTCTAAATATCTATTGCTTTGATGGTTCAAATGTTTCGGATCCTTCGGTTAACTTGGTATTCCCTCAAATTTCAAGAATTGTTAGGAATATGACTTTAAAGAGCCAGAATCAAGATATTATTTTATTCGGGATATTATAGTAAATGCAGGAGTTGATGAAAGTAGGTTGGATGTATATCTGTGTGTTTCTTAACTTAATTCATAGCTCTCGTCCACTATAATTCTTAATCGAATTCCTTAACTACGATGAATGGATGAGTTAATCAGAATGAAGAAAAGCAGACGCAAAATTAACGCAAACTGTACTTCCAAAAAGTTGATGTGGTATATGTCACGAACTAAACAAACAATATCACTGAATTCCTCGCAATATTTAGCCGAAATTTTTAATGTTTGAAGACACAAATGATATGTTTGTACGTATTCATATCCTGTAAAATCAACTTCATCCCTTGCTCTCGGTTTTAATTCTTTCCACAGAAAGAGTGTTATGGCTATAGGGTGAGTGAGAGGAATGTGTGTGCCTGCAGATGCTCGTCTGGGGTTGAGGGTGAAGAATTCCCAACCCGTGGTGAAAATATGCAGCCTGACAGAGGATAGGGTGTGGGGGTGGTTGTGCGTTAGCCGAAAAGGTTCTACTTATGGGTCGCCCGGAATTGATGACATGCTAGAATTTCCAGTGCGGTTTTTTTAACTGGCAAATCTCTCTAAAGTGAATTCTTTCTCGATAAGTGGATTTAAAAGGTATTTGTAAATGAGAATCCTTAATCGATAGCGATGGACTTTGGAATGGAGTTGATTCCGCGTTTATTTATATGCATTTTTTATTTTTTGTATATCGAATAATTTGGTAGATTCGGATCAATACTTAGGCAAAGATTAGTAATTAAAGGAACACTTTGTAGCTTATTTTAGGAGGTCTATTTGCGAGAAATAGCTTCCTCAGATGTGTTCGAGATATATTCCGTCTACGTTTGGAAGTATTTTCCATTCCTCATTTTGTTTGATGAAGTGAGAGAGATGCTTCTCAATGAAATGTCAGCAAGGGAGGGTGAAAGTCACCAATGGTGTTAACCGAGTTATTGAAGATTAAAAATAGTCTTTGGAATAATCTAAGGGGAAAGTGCTGTTAATGGTTAAGAGTGAATACAACTTAAATTTTAATTTTTATTGTTTATTCGATATCTTTAGCTATTTATGTGACTAAATTCCACTGGCGTCATGGTTCAACCTTCTGCAAAAAGGAAAGGTGTTGGTCACTTTTCATTCTTGGATAGAGCCATTGTTGTCCAAAGAATTTTAGCTGAAGAAGTTATTAATTCCCTCACTACCAGCGAAAGGAAGTCTAAGAAAATAATAAATTATATTCAATTAAGTTTTAAGACGTTAAATTTCTTAAAAACATTTATTTATGATCAAAGTGGCTGCGTAATTATTTATGGGACGTATCTCAGAAATTGTAAATCAACTGAGTAGAGTTAATAGACACATATTAAAAATTATATTATAGATAGATGAGCACTATTGTTATAGCAATAATTAATCTTAAGATTCACTGAAACCTGATTGTTTACATCTCTATAGGACGAATATAATAATAAGAAATGTATTAATTAGAAAAGTAATTAAAAATATTTTATGTATAAATTAAAGTGATTCCTGGAGTTGAAATAACTTACCTATCTCTTGGGAGAAGTTTATAAATCAGCTTCAGTATATTAACAAAGAGAGTGAACTAATTAAATACGCGATAAAGATAGTGTAACCATTTTAATTCATTATTTTAAATATAATAGTATAAAATAACTTGAAAAATATATTCATGTTATAGTACATTTAACAATGTATCATTACGAAAATTTATTAAAGACGATCTTATAACTGTTATGAGTAGGAATTATTAATCGAAGCTCGTGAATGATGAAAATCTAATAAAAAGGTTCTGGCTCATAGAGTAAACGAGCTTTCTTGGTGATTTATTGATTGATTGATGGATTAAGAAAGGTCGTGTTCAACTCTCTCAGGAGTTGGTTCTGTTCCCAGCCATTGGAATTTGTTTGGAGACAGTTTCCATTCCTTACCGAGAATTTGAATGAAATATCTTATTTTAAGTCGCTTGCAGGCGATTGGCTATTAACTCAAAGGATAAATGACTTCAAATGTAGGTTAGTTATTATAAAGGTAATAATTTAGTTCGTGAGAGATATATAATTCTTTTTTGGTCATCATATAACGTTATTATTAACCCCGTTTATTAAAGACAATATCGCAATTATGTCGTACTAATTGTGAGGAATAATATTTATTCCTTCCAAAAATCAAATCATCAAAATCTTTCATTTAAAACCTTTATTGAGATTTAACTAATTCAAGGCATTACTTCATTACTTCCTTTAAAGGTTCAGCAACGAGAGAATCAACAGTCAAAAATTTTGTATAAAACTTCTTCTCTTGGTTACATTTTTCCATTAGTGGATTTATGCATTTCCGTTTAACTTAAAATCATGTTAAAGTTCTTTGAGAAATTTAAATTCGTGAACTTTCAATTACCTGCATTACAGTGACTGACGGATGAGTTATATTTCTCACATCGAAAGATTTGATTTCGAAACAGCTCATTTTACGTAAGTAAAAGAGTGAATTAATGAAAACATACCTTTTTATATGGACAGATACATTCCCAATTTACTATTCGCCCTTTCTTCTAAGCCTTTCTTAGTAACAACTGCTTATAAAAATTTGATAACTGACTTAGGAATGATAATACAACATGCTTACGACGAGTTAAGTTTTCCATTATGCGAACGTAGTACTACGATCAAATACTGACTCGTAATTATAGAAATGATAAATTAGAAGAGCGTTTGACTGAGAAGAGCAGTTGACCCATGAGACCTGCTGAGTGGGACGGACTTCTAACAAAAAACGGAAGAACATCGATTTTTTTCTCTAAACCCCTTTGTCCGAATGACTGTTCCATCCACCACTCCTTTACTCAATGCACACACGCAACTGAAATGGAAGCATTTCAACGATTCTAAATCCAATTCGGGAATTTAATGAAATAAGAGGGAAACGATTCCATGAGTAAAGGAAATATCTTTTATGATTTTAATTTATGAAATAATAGTGTAGTAGATTTCATTCTGATTGACTCACACATATAATTCTTTAACGTTTTTGAAATATATTGCCGAATTCTGTCATATATTTATACAAATATTTAATTTATAATTCGTCTTTAAAAAATTACTATTATAATTTTGGAAGTTAACTTTAGTTAGTTAGTAGATAATATTGGTTATTTATTTTTCTCTTTTGGCCCATCTAATTATTTGAAAATATAATACGAAAAATTAAGCTTGATTTGTAGCAAATTATTATAATATAAGGAAAATATAAAGCCTAGAGAATTCATTCAAAATCTGCTAAGTTCTTCTTAACGTGTTTTCCAAAAATTGCAAGAAAAATATACTTGAAAACCTTTTTTGAAGTTATCGTTTCATACAGAAAGCTATATAGTTAATCATGAATGATAGGAAACTTATAATCATGGATAACCTATTTAATTTTTTTTGAAAGTTTCTCTTAAAATATTTAGAAACTCATTACTTGGAATGGTGCACAACAATGCAAGCCTTATTTAAAAGTATATTAAGTTGTTTCTGTGGGTCAATAAGGAAGGTATATTTAAATTTTCCTTTTTTTAAACTCTTCAAATCACTTGGAAATACTGGTCTTCCTAACTATAACAATAGCAACATTTGAGACTTTTCGTTTTGTATCTACTTAACAGAAGCAAAATCTGTCATAGTATGTTTTCAAAGTTTCATAGCGTTAAATATATCCTTATACATACAAGCAAAAGTGTGCAGAATATGTGGGAATAAAACTCAAAAGTAACTCTAAAAGGTGAACTAAATGCATAAGGAATATATCCGGTAAAGGTAACACGTGTTAAAACGAGAAATCGTACAATCGCTCCTTAAATTGGAGTTACACGGTTTTGAATACGTGAATTTCCTTTTCGTGATATTTTTCCGACTTCCAAACATTTTAACCGATCCCATTTCAGTGACGGCCTTCCCTTCACCGCCTTCTGTGAGGTCTCTTAGAAAAGGCAACTTTGCCACGCTCAGCTGTGCCTCGATTTGAAAAAGATTCGACCCGAGTTTGCTCGGAAGCCATCGATTCGGAGCAAAAAGTTTGCAGGTCCGACTGAGCGAGATGAAATGGACAATTGTACAGTTGCTGATGTGTAATTCGATGTAACAGTTTCCCCGTTTTTTATAAACGAATAACAACTAGTGTATATATCTCGTGTATCGTGTACTTTTTACGTGATCTTTCGTAAGTATTTTCGTTTTACTTTGGTTGTACTTTTATGGGTTGTTGATAAAGACGAAAGATTTAATCTAAAATGTCACGTAAAGTTTTAGGAAATGAAAAAATAAATTAATATTCTATGATTTGAAGAAAAGTGAATAAAGTTTTACGAGATCAGTTAGTCCCAATGGAATATAAAGTGTTAAGCAGTGAATATCAAGACATGACTGGGACTCGAACCCAGGTCCTCCACTAAAAATCTTTATTGAAATAAATAATTTAATGTAATATTATACACTAAACTTATGGGTTCTATTACGAAGGCAAAGATCGGTAGTTACTGTATATAAAGTACGTAAAATTTAAACTCTTAACAACTGAAAAATAATTTCGCATTCGGTTTTCAAGGGAACCGAATTACATAAATGTTCCGGGAGTCGAACCCAGGTCTTCGGCGAATCGTCGGAGACGTTAAACATCGAAATCGTCCCAAGAAACGCAAGAATAGAATCGGATACGTATATTTCCGAAGCATTTCAGAAGACTTAACCCTTTTCTTCTCGGATTTCATAACGATGACAGTTATTGTTGTTGCAAACCGCGACCATACAATCGTCACCATGGAGAGGAAAAAGAATTCGGACTAATTGGAAGTATCGGAGAGCGAGAGATGAAAAAAAAGGTGGGCGTGGCGTGTGCCAGTCATCCTTCACTGCGGGGGACAGGAAGGAGTGGGTGGGACACGCCTCTCGACCAATCGGACACGAGGCCATATTGTGATTTGGGCGGAGCGTATATCTATCTCGCAACCTCGCCACCTGCCTCTACCTGCGAATCCGCTCTTCATTAGTTTTCATCCTCAATTCGTCTGAGATGAAATTAAAGGAAGATATTTTCCAATGATTACGAGATCATATCGTAATAACTGTGAAACGAGGTGATGCGGGCTTTTTAGTTCGTGTTTCTGGGAATTCGAATGCGTTGACGAGCAAAGAGCTACTTGAGTTTCTATGGGAACGAGTTTTATTTATTATTTACGTAGAAATTATTATCCGTAAAAGTTTTCAAAATGACGAATAATTTTTTATATTTTCGTACAAATTTATATAGTATTTTGAGGTCTATTTTGGCATTAATTTTTAAATACTACACCCAATTCTGTCGATTGAGAGGGAATTTTAGAATGCATCATCGGAACAGAAAATACTGTAATACTAAGTAAATAATAATTCGAAAGTAGTTCAATTGAATAATAATTTATAATAAACACTATAATTTGCGATAGCAATCAGCACTAGTTACTGTATGAGAAAAGATAGGTTTTTTAAAACGTCGCAAATTCTTACGTATTTTAACTCTCATCACATTTTTTCTTTTGAGTTAAGCTGACTTCACAGGTGTGTAAATACTATAAAATTTCACCATTTTCCAATTATTTCTTCTAGTTGTTTTTTTGAGTAATACGAAGATATTTACGCTTATGTTATATTAAAGATATAAATAAATAAAATGATAACCTCAAATATAAATTCTATGATGAACTCGAGTCACTATTTTCGTATCATTACTTTCGTACGATTTTTTAGAACGACGAAGATATATAAGCTGACGGCATAGTATAAGTATAGAACTTATTATAATTGTTAGTCGTATATGCATATTATAAATAAGTTTAATTTCTGTTTTTGTGACACTATTATAATCCTATGTACATTGCTACGATCTTTCTCTCTTCTTAATCCAATCTATACAAGTTTAACGTCGCAGTTAAATTTCTCACTTCGTTGCGTATTTCGAGAAGTGGTCCAGTGGTCCTTTGAAAAGGTTTTTGAAAAATCGTCGTTTAAAGCAGTTTAAGGGAAACTCAAGGACAGGTCAACAGAATTCGACCCAAGAAAGGTTGACCCACTGCCTTGAAACCTGTTCGTCCACCTATGGGAGAGATGTGTATGGGGGCGGTCGGATTTAAGTTCGAGAAGCGATTAGGAATACACGAGTGGTCGACGAGAAGAGGTTTTGAAATGTTATCCGTCGATATATATTTAGCTGTACACGTTCATTTTGGCTCTGTAAATTATTTTGAATTATTAATGGGTAACTATAATATGGTAACTACTATACCCTATTAATGGGTACTATTATACACTGCTGTATGTTTATAAACTTAGAACGACATTGAAATGATAATAAGTAAACGAAGTTTAGTGAGTTTTCGAAAGAAATATTTTGCGTTACAAAAGGAACTTCTTTAGGTTTGAACAAAATAGGCGCCGCTCAAATAAATTTCGTTAAATTATTTGAAATAGCTTTCCTTGGATTTAGGCCTCTTTATTTGGTAACTAACTCATAATTTAACAAATATTGTTTTCCCTGACTGAATTTAGATATATTAATTTGTGATTTCAGGAATAAATTAGGACTATTAATGACCTGATGATACATAATTGTGCTCTAAAGCTCAAGAGAGGGTTGTCTCAGTTTTAAATTGATGGTATGAACAGTTAGCTTTTTGTAATAATAAAGAGGAGTCTCTATGTTCCATGGTTTTTAATTAGGGACTTAGTAATTATGGTAGTTTGAAAGATTTCGAAGAAACAAAAATTTTATTTGAATGGATTTGAAATTCAAGGCCAGAGGGGAAAATCTGTATTTTGAGGAGTTTTTAGAATGTAAATATATGTTGGATAGAATATCGAACCATGAAATTAAAATTTTACAGGTAATTGGTCGAATGAATATTTACAGGAGAACAACTTTTTTAGGATTTTCCTAAAAATTTCCATAATATTGATCGAAGGAAAATGCAACGGTTAGGGTGTATGGAAAATCATAGAATGATAAGTACCTAAATAAGGCTTAATAATAATTTATCTTGTGTGAAATAAAATGAATTTGAGTTGAAATTTTTAATTATTCACCATCATAGCGTTCAATGGAACATTTTTGCAGAAGAAAGGATTCCATTAATTATTAAATCATTATCTCCATAAGTTTCATACTTCAGATGAAAATATAAACTAACAATTTCTAGGGAAGATAATAATTTGATATATTTATCAGATTTTTTATTCAAATAGGTATGAAAAAAATATTAAATCGGTCGAATTAAAAATTTATGCTATTTACTCTAGGTAAATAAAGACTCCATACTATATAAGAGCACTACAGGAAGTGTACTTTGTAAAGTAGCTAGTAGTATAGCATGATTATGGATGTAAGATCTTGGGTACATTACTTTGTTTTATAAATAAAATTAGCAGGATAAGAACGAGTCTTTAATAACGAGTACTAATCACTTACTTATTTAAACGACACTTCTGAAGAGTTATGTTTTTCAATCTTGACGTAAATGCTATTCAACTTCTAATGAAATATCGATTGAATTAATAACATAAGCTTTGACTTCAAAAGTAAGCACTAACAATAATCTTAATACATATTTGAGAATAAATATAAATTCAAAATTTAAACATCCGAAATATAAACAAGGATAAAAAGATAATTCTCGTTCGACAAAATTACTTGTCCCCTATGAAAGACACGAGGATTGAAAGCATAGATTTATCAAGGAAGTGCTCGAAGACTCATGTCAATTTTATGGATTTTCCAACCATCTTTTACGCCATTCAAGAAACTGATGATCACTCTGAGAGGGTCGTTCACATGCTTAGGTGTGTTTATTGTATGATTACATCTCGTTATCCAATTTGTTGTTAACAAGTTTCCCCTGAGATATCTTTAATAATAGATCCTCTTCTCATTATTTTATCATCCAAAATAGGATACCTTTATTTTTCTGATCTATTAATTTGATCTAATTCAACACAACTATTGGAAGTTTTGGTCGAGTTATTTAATACAGAAATCTTTACCTTTTCCGTTTCTTTAACTTCCATTGATTTTTACTTGCGATGTAAATGTATCACAATAATTGCCAATTCTATTACTTGCTTAATTTTAACCTACCATGTTGATGTTCTTTTGCATTAATATAAATCATTATATCAGTACATTAATATTGAAAGCTGTTTTTGCGCTTTATTATTAAACAGATGGTACTACCGATTGGCTATAAACTTAAAGGCATCTTCATAATTTTTTACACGATGTAAGCCTAAAGGTAGTTTCATAACTTTTTACGCGATATATGTAAATGTAATTGAAAAGATTAGCTCAGACTACCTTAGAAGCCTAACATAAGAAAGATTTTTACAGAAAATATTAAAAGACTATTTACTTTGGTAGATTTTTTCTTTTTATAGTAAAGATAGCTTCAGGAGTGATTCAGGTAACTTACGTCAGTCTATAATATCTCCTTTGGGAAAAGAATATTTTCTGTAGCGTTATTTGTCACTTAGTCTAGATTTATATTTGTGATCATCCTTCCCTATGAATTCCGGTTTCTAAATCGCTTTTTAAAATTCTTACTACCCTATAATACCTGCCATTATATTGTAAAGGAAACCTAGTCGATTTATTACAGCATTTTTGTTATATTCAGTAAAAGAAGATGTTCATTTTCATCAATAAGTCCCTTAACTTTAAAACATATTTAATATCTCGGAAGTTAGGAAGGTTTTCAATGTTCAATTGACATAATTATTTCAAAATTTACACCATAGCATTCAATATTGCAATATAAAGTAAATATCTTACTTCTATTTTCTCGTTTTTTTAAGTTTTGATATTAAATTAACGATGTAAGATCAAATAGCCTTATGACATTTATAGAAAATATTCTTTATAGTAAAGGGTGAAAAGAAAATGACCCAATCTCTTAATTTTGGTTAGGGTTTCATACTGGAAGGTTAGGAATATGAATAAAATACTACTAGGAGTCTAAATTTAGTGAACAATTAATATTTACCACTTACTTCATTCCAAGATTTGCATTCAGGAAGAGGATACCCTAAAGTAGAGTAAGAGTATTTCATAATGTGTATGCAAACGAGATTAGATGGGAGAGATTAACGCGAATATTATCTTTACAGTTGTAGTGGCTCAAAACTGAAATAATAACTTCATCTTTTTCAAAAAGTATAATGCTAACTATGTGGGTTTGTGGAGTTGCAGTTGAAATAACCTCTCCAGTGGAGAACAACTGCAATATAGATATCAATCTACTACTTCCATCGCTCAAGCTTGCAGCCAGATCTAGGTCTCAATCTTAATTTCCCCTCAATTTATTATGCCTCTATAGGCTTATAAGAAATAAGAGATTATGTAAATAACCTTCCCTTATAATAAGGTTATGTAAAATAAGGTTATGTAAAGTAAGGTTATGTAAAACTTTTAAAAAAAGTGTCTTCTCATTCAAAGAAAACAGAAGGAAATACAGGTGGGGAAAACAATACGGTTCTAGTTTTATCTATGTTAAAAATCGGAGATTATGCCTTCAGCGTTTCATTTCTAAGGAAGCTAAACCTCAAGTGTTTTCCTATTTTAAGTTTACAATGAGTTAACGATCAATATTTGTTGTACATTATTCAGATATTCAATAATACAAACATATTATTTTCACAGGATACGAAGGAAGCTGTAAGCCTCGTAAAGTTTTTAATCATTATGCATGAAATTCCTTTGTTTATATCTATCAAAATAACTTGGGCAAAACGAATTTTATTCATGCTAAAGTATAGATCTTAGAAACTTATATTCATTCCAAATTTTCCATTTTAAGTCAGATTTCCTTAAAATATTCGCAAATGAAACTTTTGAAGGCCAACCGATGGGATCATTTCTGAATGAATTTCAACGAGCGAATAATAATAAGCCAAAATTATTTTCTTGTAGCTCATTGAATTCAACTTAATATCACATAAGAGACAATATAACATCATAGTTTCACTTTCGGACAAATTTTGATACAATCTAAAATTTACCTCTCAATTTTACAACGATTTAAAGTAAATATATACAACCTCCCATAACAACCGATTCAATCAACTCTAATTTCGTACACCACGTAATTTCTCCGAAAACCTCTTCAAATATTCCACCCTTACACAATTCCTCACCCATATTTCTTCAAATTAAGCTCACATATTAATTGATTCTCAACTTACCCGCACTGTTAGAGCCAATATTGCGTATCTATCGCCTTCGTGGCAAACTTCTCCAGCTCGCCGTGCTCTTCAAATCATCGTGAAATTGACGTGAATCCTCGATTTTTTTTCGCTCTTCACTCTTATCAAAGACACCATACGTTGCACATAAGGCGAGCATTTCTGTTTGCCAATCCATTAGTTTGCGACATTGGAGGCGTGGAACGAAAAAATCAGAAGCGCGCTACTTCGTTTGCCAATCCAATATGTACTCTTTCACTACACGGATTAATCATTACGCGAGGCTTCCAAAATACACGAAATTTACTTTGGTATTTGGACACCTTTGGCCTTTTTTTCACCTTTCGCCAGAAAGCGGTGGTGATATTGACGCACGGAACGGATAGCTTTCCCGATGTGTTTAGACATGGGTTTTTATCTCCTATTATACTCGGGTGTAGACCGTTTTTCGTTAGCCACCTGGCATTACGGAGTCTAATTGGGGATTCCCGTAAAGCGTCGTGTTTTGAGCGATTGTCAACGAAGATGTTTTAAAAGGAGTTGGGAATCGCATATGTCGGAGTTTTTTTCTATATAGAGATCGCACACCGATGCGTAGGTAAACGATGGAAATACGATGAGGTGTGAGATTGATGGGTTATTATGGTTGATTTGCGATATGGTTAGGCCTGATGGTGTGCAGATTGCTTAGAAAGGGTCGCTGATTTTTTTAAATGTTATTTGTGGATGGATATATAGTGCTTTTATGCCTGAGATTATGGACAAGTTCCTCCTGATATTGCCAGACGTAGTTGATTGCTAGGTTGCAGTTTGAGACAGCCACACTATTTGGTAAAGTTAGGAAGAGTATATTCATGTTATATGTATTCTTATTTGTATTAATAGCCTTCCCAAAACAATTAGAAAAGTAGATAAATAAGAGTACAAATGAATAAATTTAAATATTCTTTTGTTTTATCGACTATATGCAATGTGATTTATCATACATATACACCCTTGAAACGAGAGATTTTTTTATTCATAAATTTATCGAAATCTATGTACGAATTGTAGAGTTTTAATTTTGAGGAAAAGTTTAAGGGATACTCAGTTTATAAAGTTTTCTTAGTTAAAAAATAACTGAAGGAGAAACGCCTGTGAAAAATTTGCTGATATGATCAGGCATTGAATTCAAATATCCCTGTCTATCGTGGAATACTTCATCCATTTTCTTGAACTAATCCTTTTTTAAAACCAATGCGTCTATAAAGCAATTTAGCTCACATAAGACGAATTATATAGATATTATATAATTTATAATTAATAAAAAATTAACCGGCCATTCCTTAAAACTAATTACTATTTTATTTATATTAATAATAGATTGCTAGTACGTGTGAAATGTGCCGCAGATCTATAGGCGTAACTTTTAACTCCAAAACTACGTTCAAATCTTATATCAAATCAATCTGAGCCAAAATGTATCCTCTCTTAGTTTTTGGATGCGAAATAATGTGTGATTAGACAGAATAAAAATAAAATATAATGGTATAATTGTCTGGCCATAAACCTTACGCATAAAGGCATGATATAGAATCCTCATTGCTGTTACTATATAATATTTATACAAGAAGAACATTATCTTTCGTAGAACATTTACTAGAAATTTAGGAGTGTGAAATTTATTATAGAATGATGACACCGACCAATAATATCTTTAAAATAATATCTCTATTGACATTTCGAATCATAAAATAAGTATTAATCATAAGATAAAAATAGAATTTAAGAGAAAATATGTAAGCGTAAAAATGCTTATTTAATTCTCTATGTATTTCCTTCATTCAATATATAAATCTGTGTTAAGAAATTTTTGTCGTCATGGGAACATACTAATCTCGTAATATATTTAATATACTCGTGCGAATTAAATGAACTGTACATATCACTCATTTTCCAAATAAGGTCTTGACCTACAATCTAATTCGTGAAAACTCAATTTTATAAGAATCGTATTTCAGAAGAAAATTATCGGTAATACAGAAGAGAAAATATGATCAGTAGAAAGCTTAAATGAGCCAGCAATTATACTTTCATGATCAATGCTTCCGTATCATGGTCGAATGCTATTAAATTCCATCGAGAAGTTCCCACATTGAAACACACAAAATGGAGTCCTATCCTTTCATTTGAAAAGGTCGGCATTTCCAGTGTCCATTCAGAGGATGCACTTTTCACTCGTTAAACCTAATGAGTGGTCTCGGCCATGTAGGTTGTCATTATCTCCTGCTTCCGTTAAAAACCACCCATCATTTTCACCTCATCGGCGACTCGCCCACGTCTTTTACCTGTAATTTCTTTCCTTCACATCAAAGTCTTCTTTTTTTGATCCCTTCAACTTCTCATCCACCTTCCCTTCCTCTACTATTTCTATGTCTTCTATAATTCTCCGTAATTAAATAATTAAACCGTGAATTCACCATAAATGTCTTCGCTATATAATAGGTTGTTTTTTTTACTTTTCTGTGTTATTCGATCCAAAAAATTCCATTCTTTTATTTTAAGGACTTTTGAAAACTGGCCAAGTTATAATCTTAGACTTTAATGAGAAAAGAAATGTTTCCGAAATCTGTTTTGGTATTAACAAAATCTATGTGATAGTTACACTGTAAGGCTATGATGTATTGAACATGATAATCTAATTCTCTTCTGAACCGAATCAAGCTACTATGCCTCACCTAATCAGTACCTAAGTAATTAAAAACTTTGAGCCATCTAATCCAATGTTTATCTTCCTCAAAACTTTATTTAAACAAATTAAATACAACAGCAATTTGAAAATGAGAATCTTAATACTGGAAAAATTCCATTTCTCAATAAATCTGATATGCTCAAGCTTAACTTTGTGAAATAGAATAGAGCCATACAAAATAGAGGAGGAGACCTCAATGAAAAATAGTTTAAATGTAAGTTAAAAATTATGAAATTACTTGGACTCGAACCCAGGTACCCTACTCTTCGGGCAGGTATTCTAATCTAATAAATTGGGGTAGAATAGGGGACCTGGGTTTCAGTCCCGGTAATATCGTCATTTTCCACTACTATTTGATCCTCGAATTCATTTTAAACTCATAGTGTAAAGTTATTTAACCTTTCCTTCATCTTGCAAGACTAAAATAACTTTCTTATAAATTCAATATGGGTAACATTTAAGTCCTGCAGATTTTATTAAGTGTTCTTTCTTTATTTTGTTATTCTTTTTTTTTAATGTAACGTAACCCTGCCAATAAAGTAAACCAGTATTTATGCTTATGAAGGACGTACTCAAGAATTTTTATTTTCCGAAATGACTCTAATTGCTAATTCAGGAATTAGTATTCGAGTCATTCTTATGATACTTCTTATATGTAATTTATTACATTATTTATTATATTATTTATTATATTATTTATTATATTATTTATTATATTATTTATTATATTATTTATTATATTATTTATTATATTATTTATTATATTATTTATTATATTATTTATTATATTATTTATTATATTATTTATTATATTTATTAATTTATTATATTATTTATTTTTTAATGTATTATATACACTTATTCTTAAGATACTGTTAATACTTTCACTCAATGGAACCATTGAATCATTGCTTCAAATACTGTATAAACCCTCTCTTTAATCTATCAATCCCATCCTTCCTGAATTTTCACCTGATGTACTGTTGTCACCGAATTGGGCTTCGGCTTGTTTTTTCCACGAACGTCCCTTCGCAATTCCCGCCTTATCTCGTTTATTTCGGACGCATTTAAATTGCCGCGTTTTCATTTCGAGAGAATGAAATTGGGTTCACGTTAACAGATTAACCACACTCTAAACCGGAGCACAAAAACGAACTAGTTTTACTTCTCTAGCGATAGTTTTTTGTAGATTTTTTTAATGGATTGAAATGGAATCAGATTTTGGAGGTTATATTATATAATTTAAAGTTTCGAAATTAAGAGGAGGCGTACGTATCTCTCGTATTCGATCGATGAATACGCGTTGTCATCCAACAAGGTGAGAATGAGTGCGTATTCGCGTGTGTTATATCGTTGATCTCTCTTTACTCGTATAACAAATGGTACTTATCTTACATAGTCAAGAGTATGTGCAGATCTTAATTGTAGATGTTTTTACTCGGGATATCATTCATGTTTAATCAAAAAGTACAATTATATTACGTACAATCGAAATGAGTGAATCGTATCATTAGTGATGAAAGAAAAAGAAAAGTAATGAATAATAAATAATGGTTATATAATTCATAAGTGCAGGATTAAAACGGTGAATTGGCAAAGAAAAAAAGTTAGTGAGCTTTGAATACATAGGTCGAGTAATAGGGAAAAATAGTACATTACTGAGAGTCGAACCCAGGTCCTATACGTGTACTTTCCGGACAGGTGTGTTAACATTATTATTATATTAGAATTTAGTAAATTTAGTGGAAGAACTTGGTTCGAGCCTAAGTCTTGTCGTTATTTTTCATTTATATTGAACCTTAATTAATATAGATTATAATGTAGAAAAGTATATGCAAGAGATTTTTTTGTTGTGCGATTATCTATATCTATATTATCTATATATATCTAGGCTTTGGTTTTAAAATTTCGATGAAAAAAGATTATCAATTGCTTACCTTCATAATCATCAGATAATATTCTATTATAAAGAATTTCTTTCGTTTCTGCTTATTCATTATGGTACAAATTCTCTCCTTTAATGACATCAACAGTATTTCATTTTCAAATATATATACAGTTTGAAAATGTATTAATGTATTTATGATTAATATTTCATACCAATGTACGTTGTAGCTTTCGATATAACTGAAAATAGTACATTTATTCGTATATTTTAAGAAATATACCATACTTTAGAAAGACTTCGATGGAATTGAGTGTAGATATAGAAGTCTCCAGCTAAAAATAAATCTATTAAAAATACGCATTTCCTAAATTGGTTAAGCTCTTTTCGAAGCGAAATTTTTCACGAATTTCTAGACCATAGAACCATTTCTCAAACCTTGATAGTACTTCATGCTGAACCTTTTAATGTTTACACTCCTGCAACAAATAGATTTTCTTTTCCAGCCAATTGGAAGCTTTAAATTCTGCCCCAGTGGCACCGCACGCCCCTATTCAATTACGCGAACCGTGGATTCAGATTCAACGCATTCTCTTTCCAATTCAGATCATCACATTTCGACGTTCGACTGCCCTTTCGTTGCAATTATCGTCGATTTACTTCCATTTTTTTACGATTGGAGAAGTATTTTTCAAAGCCCTTTTTAGTTCGGAAGATTCGTTTTAACGCAATCGGCTTTTTAAAGGTTTTAATTCTTGTTCAAAAGGGAATTATCGGTGTTAAATTGGGAAGTGGGTTAATCTGGCCAATTATGGAGATATTGCGATTTATATTATTTAGATTGCGAGGCCCACTGCCGGATGATTATCTCTTGATTGTGGACGAGGAGGTGATTGGAACTTATAAATAAAAGTCCCTAGATACGGTTTTTGTTTACTTTATACTCATTTTTATTTTCGTAAGCATGAATGTTACATTGTGTCACTTTGCTTAACAAAAATTCTGATTCGATCAAATAAGTAAATGCAATTGAATGCGAAATAACAAAGTGTGAACTAAATACCGAAATATCACAGAAATGAAACGTACTATTAACAGGGTAAAAAAAACTTAATTCGGTTCAATTTCATTCAATATTCGTTTATCGTGATTTTCATCAAAATATTTGTAAGGTAAAAGCAAATTTTATTATCCTCTTTTATTTTAATCATTCTTATTCTTCTAATTATTTACTTCCAATATCGTTTATTCTGTTAAAATTCAGATTATCGTTTCACTCATAAGTTCGATAATAATATTCAAAAACACCTATTTATTGTTTATATTTGTTGATGAAGAAACAGCTTATCCTGACAAGTCAAAATAATTTACTAAAAAGACAATGATCTATTTGATTAAATTGAATGACTTAAGCTTGGACACTTAGAGAATTACAGCTTAGAGAATACATTATGAAATTAAAGAGAAATAAGTATTCAATAGCTGGATTGATGAAAGTTATTTAATTTTGGTAGCAGTTTAGAACTCGAGCAAAAACTGACTGTTAAGAATTTCGAGGGGATTTTGAAAAAAAAACTCAGATTCGCCTAATAAAGAATTACAAGATAAATTTATAAGGCCAATGTAAATTACTTTAATTGATAAAATGCTTAGAGATCAGAGAGAAGGATTCTATATAAATGGAGAGACAGTACGTGTAAAACTTCAATTTATATGAATTCAATTCTTTAATTCTAATTCAATACTCCTTCGTGGAAGCCACAGAAATTAATTGACACACAATATATTAATATTGGAAAACATTTAAGAAGCCATAAATTAGTTTAATATAATTGGTAATATTTATTGTGAACTTTCTATCACCACGTATATAACACCATAGAATATAGTGGAGGATAGCGTATATTAGGACAGGTATTTAGAATATAAGAATTGTAAGGATATGCCTTTTAGATAGAGCGAATAAACAGTTTAATGAGTTTGAACTTTGATAAACATCGTATGTTTTATTTGAGATAGGTATTTAGATATTTGAGGCTCGATAAATTTCTGCTCAATTAAAATATATCCTTTTATCCATTACAAATCTTCACAATATAATTCAATCACTTTGGAAAAACTTGCAACTTGTAAAAAAAACTATTTTATATACATTCGTCACAACAATGCATTTGAAAATCGAGACGAGTTCAAATGTATTTCACAAATTCCACAGCGAAACCATTATTTGTGGTTCAAATAACGAACTCTGATTAGCATCGTATTCCACGAAAATAAATGAATGCTTAATTATTCCCCCGAATGCCAAAACATTCATTTGATGCTAATTAGAGCTTTACTTCGTTGCTATACTTAACGTTAATTTTACTCTAAAACTGATTATCAATATAAATCGGCCTTCGCTGTAGTAATAGGAATTAAGTAACGGAGCGATATTTATTACCGTTCATAAATTCACGCAGTTTCTGTTCGTAACGATGATGCACTAAAGTTTTTGTAACCTTTGCCTTAGTGATTATCAGAAATAATGCAATGCGCCGGATGATTTAGCAATTAATATCCAAGCAACGATATGAGGGCAGTGAGACTCGCGTTCAAAAATATCTCATTGTTTCAGTGCCGCATACGGACACTTTTTACGTAATCTGCTCCCGTTTCAATAATTCAATGCGTAAAAGGACGGAACTGTGCACCGAGGCTCGCAAATTTTATTTAAGAACATCCGATGAATTCTAATCAATTTTGTTTTGGTATTTGGTTCGTATGAGCTGAGATTTAGTTATAATAATTATGTCGAAAATTATAGTGTCTTTAATTTTGACAATTATTCGGAAAAATTTTTATTACTTATTATTATGTATAGTATTTATTTCTTTCATTTATCAATAAATATATTAACGAATAGCAGGAAGCTAATGTTGCAGTAATGCAGTTGATGATTATCGTACTTATAGTAAAATATCAAATGAAATTCTACCATTACAGTCAGAAAAAAAAAAACAAGAAAAGATACAGTTTAGTATATGCTATAAATCATAGTTAGGATTAAATATTTCCGAGTCAATAATTTGCATCTATATTCGGAATTTATTGGATGCATAATATTTTTGAATCTGGAATCGATCTTTGAATTTTTCTCAGAAAAAAATCTTGATCTTTCTATCGAAATTTTAAAAATTGTAAAAGTGGATATAACATTTTCATTGATTTATTTAGATGCCAAATTTGATTTATTAATTTTATATAAAGGCCACATAAAACTCCTATTGTTTAGTACTTTATAATCGATATCTTATAGATTCATATAAGCATTTATTCATGATCTCTATTCTTTCTTGAGGCAATGCGAAAATCATCTATATATTTATTATTAAGTATTTAAAACAGCCAAGAGGGCCAGATGATATAGAAAATAAACTAGACTTTTAATAAAAAAATTAATTTGAATATAAATGAATATAACGATCCATCCACAAGGAAAAAGAACAGATACTGTTTAGCGGAAGTTTCATAACTATTCAAAGCTTTAATTCTTAAGTATCGATTAGTATTCTACTCCATAAGAATTTGACTCATCATACAAAATCATAAAAAGTTAGCTCGTATAAACTTAAGGAATTATACTACTCTATAATATACTACTGATACTATATATATATACATATACTAAATATATACATATACTATACATACATATACTAAAAAGTAAAACTGTATATATATGCAATATTGATAAATAATATACTATACTCTTCTACGCCTATCAAACCAATATTAGAATAACGTCTTATCCATACGTAACAATTCCCTATCAATAGGCTGACTATAAATGGGAATTTAGTTTAACCGTCGGGTGGGCTTAAAAATCCGTCTGGGTTCGAGACTTAAAAATCACATTCCGAAATATTTAGCGAGGACGGAGAAGTAATTAAACAACCGCGTTTCTCTCACCGAATGCCGTCCCATCGAAATTACAACGCGTTAAAATTTCGTCCGACGCAATTAAAGCCTCATAAATTACTTCCCCTCTCATTGTTTGTTTTCGAATTCTTCCTCCATAGAATGTTTGGAGCGTATATTTTTCACCGGAGTTCGTTTTTTTCCGCCAAGTGACGATTTCGAAAATCATTGCCATCTGAATATAGATTCGCTTATTTTTATTTTCCGCGGTTTTTGAATTCTTCTTTTTTCTTTTCTGCGATCGTCATCTTTTTTTATCGTAATTTATTTATCGAGTTTTTTAGTTTGTAAGGGTGAATAAAGATGTCGCGCTACAGCTTTAATATATGATCCGCTATCAACTATAAGTCCATAAGTACATAATACGTATACATGTTCATATATACATTTTAATACGCCTTTCTGCGTATGGTAGGAGGTGAAAAAAACAAAGCATATGATCTGTTTTATTAGCGTATTATTATTATTGAGCATGGTTCTAGAGAAAAATGAATTCCTCAAGGGCTCCTTCTAGCACCTATTCATTTAATGCCAAAGGTAGTTGGAAAGGATAGCATAATATCAAATACGTCTTTCTCAAAGGCACTTTAATTGAATTAATTCAGATATCGTAATATAGCTTCTAATCTCCCATCTTTTAAGGATTCCCAACTTACGTTTAAAAGCTTGCTTTTCGTCGTAGCACTCTTTATATTGTTCTAAAAAAACAAAATCGCCTTCTTTTTGAAAAATCCATGTCCATGCATCCATAAAACGCATGTTCCGTCCGCCAAATCTTCATATACTCGACGCATATTTCAGACGAAACCTTAGTAACGTGATGTTACGATGTCGCCATACTTTTTCGTTACTTGCACCAAATACCCGCTGAATAAAACCGAGAACCGATTTCTAATACCTAAATTTTACTCGCCAAAGATATTAAATGTTCTGAATGGCATTAAAGTAATTAAATCCAAAATACTAGCATTAGTTTATTCATTCATAAATCTTGTATAATTTAAATGGAAAGCATTTAATGTTCTTTTCTATAATCATCATAAACCATTTTGAAATTAAATATAAATTAAATTAAATATTTTCAGATGTATAATTCTATTCCAAATTGATTTGAAGAAATAAATAATTAAATTTATTCCAAAACTTTCCATTTCCTAGAAATATTAGTATTCTGTAACTGGAAATTTCGATTGTAACAGATAATTTTCAATTTGGTTGAACTCTTAGCCCACAAATATCATTTAGTTATTACATTTCATAATTCCGTTTACTCTCCATAGGGGTTGGTAAATTGATTCAAGGTTGATTCATTTTAACAGCCAAACTGTGATGCTTTTATTGCAAAATAATATTACTGATAAATTGGTTGAATTTGCTCCGTATTTACCTTTAGAACCGATATATATCACTAGGCTTAAATGTAATTCAATCTCATTTCTTGTGCTGACTGTTGAACAGAATAATTACTATTCAAGACCTCAAAAAGCTGTTATTATTCCTCCACATGTTTTTTGCTTCCATGAAATCATAATAACCCAAATCATTAGTAAAAAGGTAAATAACAAACTAACACTAAAGTATTGCTAAGTATATATTAGTATATATTCATATGTCAATAGTAATTCTATATTTTAACATCCTAATACAAGTTAAAAGTAAATTGATTTTTATTGAGATACATTTATAAAATACGATTTATGGTACGTTGAAGAACAAGTTGAAGAAGAGTAAGAGTATATTTCCCGTTCCTATCTAAATGAATTAATTAAAAATCGATTATATTGCTTAGCTAATCAAACCCAAAAAATCTCTTCTGATCTTCAAACACAATTCTTGAATACTTCAAAAGTAAATCATGTAAAAATTCTTTCTGTTAAATTTATTTTCCATAATCGGGAGTTTGAACAAATTATTCCTATCAAAATATTATTCATAATTTGCAGACATCTTCAAAATACATGAATCTTAGAACTGCCAGCACCAATTTAAAAATTAACTGCACAAAGTAAAATTACGTTTCACAATAACACAGAGCACGTATAAAAATGACTGCATCGTTCTTCTAGAACATCCGAAATATTCTTTTTGCGCGCATTGTTTCTTTAATGAACTTCCCGCCTCCGCAGGATCCTTCTTTCCAGGATTTAATTACTCCAAGAGAAGTATCCAAAAAGCTTTTAAGTGGAAGTGCTCTTCATTCTGCAATTAAGACAACTTATTCTTGAAATGTCAGTTTCCTCTTCACTCCGACCCTCGTATAATGCACCGCCCCATAAATATGTTCCCAAACGTAATCATAAGGGATTTATAAGATTCGGGGACATGAAATAAGTTACCATTAAATCTAATGATGCTTTAGAGACAGTACCTTCAGGTGTCAGCGAGATAACAAATGCTGATATCATCTCATTATCCGTTTAAAAAATTGTAAAAGCTTAAGTAAATTACGAGAATATGTCCTAAGGAAGCTAACATTAATTACGTTCAAGAGCTTGCTAATTGCTTCAAGAAATTTCTCGTCTGTTTAAGCATTCTTTGGTTTCCTTAGAAACGAATTCATCCTGTGAGAAAGAAGACTTCTAAATTACGATCGATTACCCCATTTGAAAACCGTGCCACGATCCATGCAGATTCAGTTTTCTAGGAAACGGGATCGCCACGTTATTCCCGGAAAGGTATATCGGACATATCTAGGAGATGCATCTATGCAAACACAGGGATGACTGGACTGATCTCACGTACCCATTGAGAATCGATTTTCTTGGAAAACCTTCCTTCATACGCATTTGGTGGGAAGTGCCAATTTAAACGATTTGGGACACTGATGAAATTTCTGATGTCCCTCTTTAGTGTCGTGACATCCCATTTCTCGTTAGTGCCGTGGCAGTTTTAATTTCAGTGTCGTGACAGTTGTTACTTTAATGTCGTGACATTTCCTTAAGAGAGGGAGATTTCCAAAAAATTACGTAAGGAATCAAAGAAACGTACTATTACCTCAAAAACTAAGCATTACCAGTTTCGAAGCAATTTTCCGTTTGAATCCGAGGTACTCATTTTGAACGCAGGAAACACCCGCTAGATTGCATTCGTCGATTGCGTCAATTCTACATGTCCGAAGAACAATCCATCCGCGGACACTTCGCATCGACATGTCTGCATACATTCACTTGGGCGTGAATAAATCGACCCCTACGTTCACTTGCACGTGTACAGACAGCGTATTGGTCTCATTACCATATTTTTTGGGGATAATTAAAGCGACCTCAATTTCAAGGCTGGTGTAAAAAAAACCGGGTGGCATTTTGATAAGCCATTTTTCCATTGCTCGAGATGCATCCTTGCATCCGTAGCCTTTGAATTACAAAGAGATCACTTACCGTCCATTCTGCGCTGGTGAAAAAGAGATTGTACCCACAAATCATTCCGCGGAGGGAATTCTTCTTGGCCCCCTTCCCTTTTAACCGACGCGATGATGGTATCCAGTCTCATGTCTATCTTCGTTCGTTCTCAGAATGTATTTTCGTAAGATAATCGCCCATCCTGATACGTTAATGTAAAATTTATTTGCTTGGGATTTTGATTGTCACTTGGTAACAGGTCTTTTTCGATGCTTTCGTTGTTAACCCGCCGAGATGTCGATTGGTGGGTGGATAATGTTAAGTGAGTCATGAGGATTATTTTCGTTGATTGAACCATGTCGCTATTTTAAAGGCAGTAGGGTAACGATTTATTTGAACACCAATCTTTTAGTGTTACGTAAATATATTTTAATCTCTCTAGGGTAGAATCCGTAACGTATCATCTTATTTTTTTAATTTCTTTTTCCAAAATTAAATGTATTAGCCCTAATATTGCGTGGATATTAACTCTAATTTATTAGGAACGAATATTGATTTAACAGGAGCAAATATTATAAATGTCTTATTCTTAAATAGCGACATGATCTTCAAATTTAAATCAATTTTATTTAAAATTATTTTATTCAAAGATTATTCTAGCAGATTTAATGCTATAACTTAATCATCGTAATTTTAGATCATTGATATATATGTGTGATTCCTAATTTGTAAGATTATCGTCGATTTATTCACACCGAATCTGGCTTTGAATAAAATTATTGAATACTTGATAACTAAATTTACGTATTTGTCGTTATAATATTTTATTTTCGACAATATACAATAATATTTAATAATTATCTCTATAAAATTATTTTAAGGACATCTTTTTCCAAAAATAGAGTTTTAAGCACTAAATAGGAAAAGCTATTTAATTCCGAACGATTAACGAATAAATTAATTCGTTATGGCGACACAGTAAATAATAGAAACGAACTCTACGTCTTATAATGAATAGCAATTATTTAAACAGGAGTACGTAAGATAAGTAAATGAGTCTTACGATTGGTCCATTAGCACAAGTATATATTAATTGAACCCAGCCACTAATAGATAGCGATCTAAAATACTCCGAAATAAAAATATCAGTTAAGTATCCATAGTCGAGAACGTAAGTGAATATATTTCAACCGAAACGCAGTTGACGGTTTATTTCCCGAGAAAATCTCCTCAGAATCAACCAACCCCTTCCCCGAAATCTCTTAAGGGACAAAACAGATGCTGGGTGTCCCATCGGAATTCACAATGTACTCTTGCAGTCACATATATTCCGTGGCGTCATTTCGGGTACATTTGATTTGACCGTGAGCGCATATTTGCAAAGAGTACGTATGGTGGCAGGTCCATTATTCCAGACATCCGGCTTCCTTATCTGGGACGGCCTTTCATACTGTCAATGTCTTATTACCTTGCTTGCATTTACACTTCGCGAGAAGGATGTGGTATGTTAAAACGGTTGTGGGATCCACTGTCATGAGGCGGTTGCCAAGGATATTCGTGGCATTTCGATGCGCGGTACGCTATTCAAGACGCCTATGGTGGGAGTGTAAACACATCACTTTTCCTACGAGTACTACTACCTGTATAAACTATTTGCGTCGTACGTGAAAACGAAAACATCTTCTGGGATATGAATTCTCTGTAGGTTCTCTGTACCGTTGATTTCTGTGTTCATTTTTATTTCTTTATTTATTGCACAAGGGATGCATAAAGATATGTTATTTAAAATATCTTTTACGATGTCCTGCATTATTCACGATCGAAAACTATTACGTGGAGAAAAAAAAACTCGTCAGTGCTTCTACTGATTAAATAAGCTTTCGTTGATACATAAGATCCAAGAAACTAATCTTATTATAAATTTAATCGAATTTATTTGATATCATTGTTTATCTAATTAACTCAATTAAGCAGTGGTGGGTGATTAAGATAAATTGATACTTGATTTAAATTTAACAAATATAGTAGGTGATATGTATTGAAAATTGGTGAAATTACCTAAAAGGCTGCAAGCACTTCACTTCTTCAAATAGACCCTCTAATTTCTTGAATATATCATATCTTTTCTGAATATCCTTTGTTAAATCACTAAATGGCATCTGTGACATGGCTCTGTGACATTCGTATACAACTTAATGTTATAAATTCGTTTAATTGGGATAGTTAAATTTATAAATTATTTCGAGAGAATATTAGATAAGCTTTACTCTTCTATTCACTTAATTCATACTGTTCTTAAATCCTTAAGCTGTCATATCACATATAAATATATGTATATTCTTAGCATTCTAAATTCATGACGATAGTTGGATAGTTTCCTTCGTTATTTGCAAAATAAACGATGTCTTCGGTAGAACGTAGATGAATGATGTATTCTCCGGCCATCCGCTACCACTTTTCCTTTAACCCGTAAGCTTGCTGTGAATAGATTGGGTATAGGGATGTCACCTTGTCGAAAGAACATCTCACAACAATGTTGAATTCGTCCGTTCCTCAAGCAATATTACGAACAGTGGCCCATTTTAAAGATATATGTATTATTGTATGCTATTATCATCATTACCTTGATTTTCAAAAATGTTGAAGATGAACAGACTGAATCAAAGTATTGAACACAGACGAAAAATTTCAATAAGCATAGCATCTCATATTGCTTTATAGACATCATGTTTAGTATGTTAATTTAGTCCTTAATAATAAACAATATCCATATTAAATAATAATCAAATTATTTTCTGATGCGGGGGAGATTTTTTTTTATTAATATTTAACGTTTAAAAATTTATTTTATATACGAAGGTGAATTCTTTGTTTACCAGATTTGATTTATTTCATATTTTATTCCAGTCAATCCATCATCACTTCTGAATCTAGATTTTCTTCTCTTTCTTTCTTTCTTTCTGAAATAATATTTCAGATACATAAATATTTACGTATTGCTGTATTCTGTAATGAGGTGACCTGATTTCTCTTTTCACTCAAGTTCGTATTTTCCTAAACCATAATCATATGCATCTTGCTTTCCTATACCATCGTTAAAGTCACCCATGATGATTTCGTGGAGGTGTGCCTCCTTGTCTTGATCCGTTCCCAGAGTCTTCTGGAAATGTATGTTCCTTCTTTAACACTCGCCGCCGTGGGGTATATACTTGTATAGTCGGTTCCGTTCACCCATTTCATCCCTCGTACTTCGTAAATAGCTCCAGGAGCTTCTCACTCTTAAAGCTACAGCGGTCGTACGTGGTGAGGTGAAGGGTGGTGATTATTTACTGAAACATAGAACTCTGTAATGTCTGCAACTCAAGTATATAGCTTATACATCAGGATCAATTTATGTCGGAGAATATTATCATAATATAATGTTAGATTTTTGGGGAATAAGGGATGGTAATTCACCAGATCATGCTACTGCCGATTGGTAAATACCACTCACGTCTTTTCTCGCGAGATATTATTGAAGGCTTCTAAATATGGGACCTTCTTTAATCCTTTAAACGCTCTTTAATAGCTATCCAATTTTATTCTTCCTATAAAAGATGAATAATGGATATTAGATTCGAATTGAATCCTACCTAGCATATCTATATATTCACCTTTTAGAAACTACATTAATTACGAGTATTATAATGCAAGGGAAAAAGGTTTGACGGTTTCTGAAATAATATTTGAAGTATACAGATGGGAATCTTTTAGTCCTGTTTCTTTTTCAATTAATACTAGAGCACAACTCTAATTTATTTATTATTGGCTTTACTATCTGCGAAATAAAACTAATTGGCTTGTGTTAGAATAGTACTATTTATATTATTATTCATATCGTATATTATCATACTTTAATTATTTATGCAACAAAAATTCAAAATCTAAATATTTAAAAGCCGAACTTTTGTGATACTTGTTACTAATTGTTATTATTAGATATGTTTTTTAATTGGAAAGGTGGGCTATTGTTACTAGCAAGCACATATAATACACACATAAGCAGAACAATATTTAACCTAAAGTGTATGAAAATTCTAAAATGAATGTGAACGTGTGCAGAAAAGAAAGGATTACCGTAGGACCTAAATAGTATTGAACTAGTCGAATTGATAGTATAAAGTTAGTTTTAGCTTCCCTTAATGAACATCAATGGAAGTATAGTATATATTTTTTATTGCGAGGGTAGAATAAGGTAATGATTTATAGATAGGAGGATGTTTCGGTATATATCCACAAGAGATGCAGATGTTATCTATCATTAATGCATTTTGATTAAAATCAGAAAATTCATTCAGAAAAAAGCATTATTCTTTTCGTAAATAAATATATATTTCATCAGATAGCTCGTATCCTGTATAATATCCTCTGATCTCCTAAACATATGTCTTCCGAGAGCGCATCAGGTGTACGTATACTACTCCAGATAGGAGACCGCAATGCATTTCGGGAAACTTAAAAACGTGCGCTGGATGTGATGTCCTCGATGGGACAACTGCATAATCTGCCAATTCATCACCGGTGCGCATCCGACAGATGGCGCAGTCTCCGATTCATTCCAAATATTTTAAATTCACATTTCGATAGGTAACGAGGGCTTTTGTATTCGAAGAATAGGTTGTACTTGTGATGTGCACCGATGTTAACAATAGGATCGATAACAATAACAGACGATATAAAATAGTTATTATTACACTTAAAATGAAGAGTAAAAGAAAACGTCCTTATTTTTGCCTATGAGTTTATCTTAAAACAGACAATTCGGGTACGTTATTATATACATAATAGTATACCTAGTATTTGGATAAATAATAATCTAATTATTTAGTGTTTTCTATCTTAATCAGTAATAACTTCGTCACTAATGACTTCGTCTCCAATGTCCCGCGGTAGATATTACACAAGATTTATCAATTTGAAACAGAAATTAACACTCGTGTAGTTTTTTATTTTATATTCAAATGTAAGTTAATAATAAATACATTAATTGATATAAATTTTCATTTATAATTCTTATTGATTATACGTATAATCACCCATTAAATTTCATTAGAGTTAGCGACAACCTAGAAGAATTCGACCATATATTTTTATTCACTTATGATCAATCTATCTGTGTATACAGCTATCGATTTCTTGAATATAAATTTACGAATTAAAATTTTAAAAACATAAATATATAATAGTAATAACAGTTTATTAATATTTTGGGTCCCTTATAGGATATAATTATACTATGCTCTTGAACTACTTGAACGTATAAAATCTAATTTCATATTATAATATATTCAAGAAAAGCACGCTGTTTATAACAATAAGTTCACCATTTGTCTGTTATATCCGCAATTGACTCACTTTTTCCATTGTTATACTAATATAATTTAATTGAATTATATGAATCAGGATATTATGATATAAATATATTCATTGTAGACCGATTCTAGCTCCCAAAGAAACAAAAGAGATAGAAATAATGATAATTCCTGATTAAGAAATCATTCTTACTGATACTTTTCTTGAACATTTCTAATTAAAGACATCCTATATCTGTTTATTTTTATTCCCCACCATCACTCTTAATGCGTACTATATCGTAGGTTGTTATTCCTTCACTTCTTATTTATAGAACTGTTTACTTATTTCCCTTCGGTACATGGAAAACTGTTTCTCTTCGGAGACCTTTTTAATTATTGTCCCCTCCAAAGGATCCCACTTCCAACTAAACCCTTCCTCATTTGCCACGCTTTCCCTTGACTTACTTTCCGAGAAGGGACACTTCGCTATCCTTAACCTCTCTCAGGGGTTTCAATATCTTACTTAGCCGCTAAGAGCCCCACCACGTTGATAATCCCGTGTCCTTTGTCAACAACTCTACGGGTTGAAATTGATTTTCTACGAAAAAAAACTGACTTTTGCCTTCTCAACGGTATCTTTATGATCTAAGAATCGCACCTGCTCTACCTCAGCGAATTATTTCGCTTAAAAATTCTATGTAATTAGAAATAACAATAAGAAAAGCGTATATATATATATTGACCACGATTTCCAGTCGATCTTACGATATTTTTAAAATAATGAATTTATTAAAATATTCAACTTCGACGTCTTGGAATGCAGATCTAATCACCTTGAATGGGACAGTTATTAACTTGTACAGTACGTATATATTTCATTATGACGGTAAATATTGTTCTGAGAAATATATATGTACTGTGAAAGTTACTAATTGTTCCATTCAAGATGATTTTTATGATATTAGTACAACTGGATTACACTGCTTTATGAAATTGCTGCAGCTTTAAGGGTTATGGTTGACTTCTACAACTAATGTATGAATCACAGAAGATTAAATAAGACGTCATCGGGCAAGGTGTTGGCAGAAGAAAAACAATAAATCTGTTAGCTTTCAAAGATGAAAATTCGTTCATTTATAGGGAAAATAGTGACGAAGAAATAATAGGAAGCGTATCAACAAGATAGTGGAGAAAAAAGAAAGCCTGCAGAGCATGCTACAGCTTATTCTGAGGATAAATAAGCGTTAATCTGTTAAGGAAATACAGTTCTATTCTCCAACTGAGTATGCGGTGAAGAAAAAATGGAGAGTTTTACTAGACTCTGGCCACGAACAAGTCACGGTTATCCATCACTACAAAACCACCAAAGGTGATTTTAACGCTCGCATAAGCAAGCAAAACGTAGATGTTAACAATAAACAAAAATATGGACTAGGAGAAGAAATGAATGAGGTCAAGTATTGTTGACACAACGTTTCCTATGACTGCAAGTTCATTTATGATACATTTTTGCAAGATGGCCTCTTATAGTGTCCATCAAGAAGACCAGGTCGAAAAAAAAAACACTGATAAAACTACGTATGGATAAGCAAATTCTGTACCTAAAGTTCTTAAATATTTATGGCATTCAAGTAGTGGTTTTCATGGTTACCAGGTTCTCCGTTACAGGTTCTTCTCCTTAAACTACGTTCCTACAGGATCACAGCAGTCTACTGAAGACACTAACTACATCAGGCACAACAAGAATACAGGAAATAACGACGCTGAAAAGAAAGAGGAAGCTAATAACTCATACGAGACCCCCTCAGCTCTTCTTGATAATGGTAACCATTAAGTAGATGAAGAATGAAAAGGCAGGATGACCAGTTGAAGGTCGTGTGGTCATAACAGGAGATAACAACCTTATTGATGAAGTGTAGAACTACGCTTGGCTTGAGCGCCCTCGGCAGGCGAACCTATATTCGACTAAACTATGAAAATAAAGAGGAAGGTTTCATAATCATTGTATTTAACAGTACTACGCTAAAATCAACACCTCCCTGTACATAATGACAGAAGTTAGGGTAGTCATAGAACAGGTAGAGCCACTGTGAAGAGGGGTGAGTAGGCCTGAGGGCGAGAAGAAAAGATAACCGTTGGAAAGAAGTGGTTATGAACTGCTTATAATGAGACATGAAGAAACCAATGGTAACATCGAAGTATGGCTGGAACAAAAACATCGTTAAGTTTGTAGGGGTTATAAGACTTGTAGAAATGTAAAAAAAACTCGAATATGGCTACGTATCGGATTAAAAATTAAGTATGATATTTAAATAGCATACATGTAATGGTCAATAGTATATATCTACATTAAATAGTATATATTTAAATATAAATACAAAGTAAATACTCCATATATATTATTATATATATTTCATCCACTTGTTAAGTGAGTTTCGGTAATTCCAAACTGTAATGCGGTCACATCAAACTAAAAAAAGACGTAAAAATTACGTGTTTAAGTACACAGATTTGCTGAAACCATAATATTTTCCACAACGTACTTATCACTCAACCACGGACGAAATAACAGTTCACTATTTCCTCGCTATATTTCTATTTTTGTATTCTCTGGAAGGAATTGATTAGCACAGGGGCAAAGGGAATTTTTCATTATAGCCAAACAGTCCCCTTCCCCCGGCACAGACTGTCCCCAAAAATCCCCTCGAGAAAAATCGACTGCTGCTCCACAGGACACCAGCACGAGGACCTTGTGAGGCCATAAATCACTGCCCCACCACCCGTCCGTGACCCTCATGGTACGAGAAAGATTTCTTCTTCGGGGCGTCTAGTTCCCATGTACTCTGCCCACAGTTGTTGGGTGTCCCCCGCACCGCAATGACGAATCGCTCATCTACGATAGACGCCGCTCGATTCTCGTTTGTTTCCTTTTCGCTCCGATGAAATTTTGAGTGTTGCGGGAGCCTGAGTATAACAAAGTCGTTCGTTAAATTGAGTTGTTCATAGGGATTAGTTTAACTTTTGTTGTTGTATAATTTTGGTGATAAGTTTATTGTTACAAAAGTGGTTTTAGCCATGGTTCTGCTACGCAGCGGGGCCTAAATCGATTATTGATTGGGAATTCCTTTACGACACGTTATTAGCTGCGAATTTTCAGCTACGAAAAGTGTTATACGTTGAAAATCGATGCACCATCAATTAAAGCTAGGCCGTAGTGTCACCAAAATTGTATCATTAATCAAGAAAAATATCAAGGTACAGCTATAACCCAATTACAGTTGAAGATTAACGAATTAAGTAGACAAACGTTTGCTTTTTTCAGTTTTACTTATAAGAATGGATGTCTTACCGTAAAATACGAAATTTTCGTTTTTAGTTTCATGTTAATGAAATTCTCAATTAATCTGCAGTCTATAAGGAATTTGAAATAAATCCGCATCCGCAAAGAGGCTGGCGTATTTAAGATACGTTTCTCACTATTTTTGTAGACTGCTTTTCGATTATTTCTACTATTACTTACGTGTTCTTTAAATTAAAACCATATTTTCGAATTCATATAATTTTAAGGCTATTTCTAAATCGTTTCTGATGGAATTAAGAACAGAATTATTCACAATCTTTGCAATATTACAGACATAGTGAACTGTTGTAGTTAGAAGTGTATATAACTATTCCTTTTATGTTTTTATATTCATAGGAAATTCATATGACATTCTAATTAGCAAAGTAAATTAAAAGTATAGTCATTCACCTTTGATAAATTCATAGTCTGAAAGCATTTATTACATAAATGTTAAATTCAAACCATGAACGATTGTCTGTATAATATAAAGTTCTGTATAATAATACTCCTTCGCTAAAGACGTATTATTATTCCATAACGTTTTAGAAATTAGAGTAAAATTGTTGACTGTGAAGGAAGATGTATTACTACCGATCAAAATATATTTCCTAAAACTGTATCGACCTCAAAATTTGCGGCGATTTTTGGAATTCAATTTCAATTACGAACCGCATTCTCATTTCGTGTGAATGGAGCGCATTGGACTGCTTAAACTCACCCGCTTTTCCTCTCATCTCGTACCCACTCATCTTTTCCTCGAGAAAACTGTAAATAGCGAGGTTGTTTTCATCCCATGAATCTTCCCACATCACATTTAATGGTCATACTAACTAACCGTAGCCTCTGAATCCACCTCCTGACCTAGAGCATCTAGTTTTTGCACCCGAAAGACCTCACTTTATCATTCCTCGCACAATTTAGTCCGAAGACACTCCCCAACGCCACGGAGGAATTAATTTTTGTGCTAAGCAGACTCTCTCCGAGAAAATCCAATTGGTTATGGAATAACTTGTTTCGCCGAAACCGCGTCTGCTTTCGAGCGACGCTTCTTCGCCCGAATGTCGATAAATTGTACGCTAAGAGAAATGACAGAGAAAGTAGCTTTTGTTCTATCTTGGAGGAGCTCTATAACCTTTCTTGTTTCTTGTGGTATGAATATATAGTTAGTTCTTACTGTTAGCACCAAAATGATATTCACCCAAGTTCATAGTGTATTTAGTTCTTATAGTAAGCGCTGAAGTAATAATCAAGTCAATCATATATTTAATGCTATAGTTCATCGTAATAATAACCACTCGATGAGTGTCATTTTATTCGTGGCTTTTCAATACAATGACAAGAAAATTTGCTGGAGAATTCTTGTTATGGAAGTCGTTTTCTTATCTTCTGAGAGTCATTGTTATTTAACATATAAAACAGGAATTGTTCGCTACTTGTTTTTACGATAACTTATTCTAGAATTGAGGGTTTCTTAAGAGTTTTATGGTTTAATGATTCAGACTTAGCAGGGAAAGGTTTAAATTATATCCTAAGATATGAGACTGCGATGGATGCATGTAAATAGAACACAATTATTTAAAGTGAGTGCTAAATAAAAATATAAGCATAAGTAAAAAATTATTTAGTTTAATGTAATAAGGATAGTTAGATTAACATTTTGAACCGAATAATTAGAGGAACATTTGATTTAATGTTCATACATACCAAAGTCCTGTTATGCTATATATCTTTAGCATGATATCGTTTATTATTACGGAAAAATTCGTTCCTATCAAAATAGAAGATCATAAACGTCTTGCGTATAATTAAAAGGAGCATTCTTTTATCTGGTAAATTCTTCCATGTCATGATGCTTCATAAGTTTATTCTTTAATATCCTTAGAAACCACTACCGAATAAAGGTTTTCAAACATTTATCATCAAAAAGAAAAGGACAAACCACAAAATCTAGAGAATACCATGGAAATGAAATGTCTGCAAATTAAAGGAATTTTTAAATATCTTTCGATACATATACTAAGAATTAGACCAAAAACGATTTAAAATATTAGAGCCAATATTATTTTACATTAACCTTTTCGAATGACATAATCTCTATATTATCAGCTCTTAATTTTGTTTTTAAATTTAAATACTTATTTATTCGTAAAATTATCGAAATATGGCGTGATACCCATAACAGTTGAATATAACAAATTATAATGAATTGTCTAAAATAAAAATCTAAAGTTAAAGACACAAAAAATCAACGAAAATAATTATTAAATATATATGTAAGAATAATCATACATATGCATTATAAAACAGCAACAATAAATATTTGTAAGAGGTGCCTTCTCTACAAGTTCACTACAGCACTAAATCCGATAGGATATGTTATTGTTAATGGTAAATATATGTTAATGAAGATATCCTATAATAATCCATACTTCGTGACAGTCATACGTCCAGTTTGGGTCAACATTCATTTAATTCATTACGATCCTTTGATTTTAATAGTAAATATATGTTAATGAACATATCCTATAATAATCCATACTTCGTGACAGTTATATTCAGTCCAGTTCGGGTCAACATACGGGCGCACATCACGTACATAATCCGAAGATTACATAGAGAAAATAGTCGTCTGTGATTCACTTGGATTGAAAGGCGGCGTGGAGTGAAGAAGACGGAGAGGGCGTGGTTACCAGAATAGCTTCCTGTAGGAAGTTCCGCTGACAAGAAGGGAGGGGATGAAAAATGGAATGGGGCCTAAAGGGAAAGGGAATCGGAAACTGAGGGATATATAAGAGGGTGGGAAGGAGGATTGGACAACCCTTGAAATAGATTCGGCACAGCTTGCCTCTTTCCGATGCCTGTGTGTTTACCCGATCCGTACATTTCTGTACCCTAATACGATAAATAGCAGTCGAAGAGTGAATTTTGGAAGATTCACGTTATTCATATTGAGACTTCTTTATTCTTAGGATCGTGTTGTTTTCTTTTTGGAATACGTTTCCTTTCTGTATGTTCTATTTATTTTGGATTTTTTATTGATTAATTTATACACCCCTGAGGCTGAGAAATAATTATATTGAGTAGATTTTCAATATAAGTGAACAGCATTATAAAAATAAATGTTAATAATTATAAAAAGGAAAAATTTGGGCTTCTACTTATCTTATTAGAGATTTAAGATGTATATCTTTCCATAAACGTACTTTCGAAGTTCTATGATTCACATGTTAGTTACGTATAGAGGTATGCTTTATCATTTACTTTTTACTTAAGCTGTATCAGATAGAAAATTCATTAATTTTGTATTTATAAATACATAATTACGAAGATATAATTGTGTGGAAAATTGCGTTCAACACAATTGCAAAAATAGAACTCAGTCTATAATTTCTTTCTAAAGTAATTTGGTCTAATTTTCTAGTTCAATGATTAATTTTATTAATTGATTTATCATCATCTTAAACCTTCGTATCCCTGAAACTTATTCACAGTCTTCAATTCTTTTTTTAGTAGAATTCTACTATCAAATCTTTCATTCTTTAAAAACTCTCTTTTAACAAATGAACCTAAAAACTCCGTATTTAGACGTTGATATCTCTTTTATTTCCCTCATATATAGTGATATTTATTTGATTCTAGAATTAATTGCGTTTATTCAGAACTCTAATTCGCCTAGATCTTCTCCCAATACATATATCGTCAAATGGTAGAGTACAACTTTAGTTATGTTTCCTTTTTTTAAGCCACGATTCAGGAAAAGTCCTTTGGCGAAGTATGCGACGATGAGACGAATGGAATGGGTGATGTGTTCCACGGCGGTGACAAGAACTCCTGCAGAATAATCCCCTCTGACCTTTGGTAACTTAATTTCCTGAAAGATGTCACCTGTACATGTTATCGTTTCATTGTGTCCTTTTGCCTTTAGAATATCTTACTCGTGTCCAAAGCAAGTACTTTCAGATGGACGGATTCTCATATCATTCATTGCGTTCATGGAAGTAAAAACAGTTTTCTACATATATTAAGAAGACAAAGAAGATAGTATTGGAGTATATTCTTCAAATATAATTTATAAAACGCGCTGTTTTATTATGCGGTTTTTCTCTATATTAAACGCTTGATTTCATAACTCGTTATTCCATTCTTCTATATTTTCTAACACGTCTTATTAATGTTTAATTTAGGTATTCCTGCTAAACATCGTTAAAAATACTCGGTGCTGAGTAGAATGAACGCAATAGTTACTCTAGAGATTTGATTTTACCGTAGCAATGGTAAAAATACGTAATTTTACGAAGTGTAGGTCGAAGATAAGGCTTGATTTTATAGAAAGAGAACATTAGATCGTTACATTCTTTATAATTATCAGAGACATTAAAAGTATATCCCCTTTTAACAACTATTTGATCTTACTCCTGATATAGGATCGGAAATTTAATACGCGATTAGAAATGAACGATGTAAAATTGCAGTGAGCTTCTTTACTTCGGCGATAATGCGAATAAAAATTAATTTAACACGTACTTACACATTCAAACATATGCTAAGATAAATAAGTGAATAACGACTATACCCGAATCTAATTAAATTAAAAAAACAATGAATATTGCGATATGTATCGTCTTTCTTCCTTCCATAAGAAGATACTGGTCTTTGTAAGCGTCGGTCTAAAGGAGGAAGACGCCGGGCGTCGGGAAACAAATGAAGAATGAAATGCGTCATGAAGGACCGAAACATCGCCTTTTTAAAGTCTCTACTGCATGTATTTGGGTCGCAGACTTAATTCCTTTTAAAAATCCACCTCTGCACGCCTACAAAAGGCTACCAGACGAAGATAGTCCAACAACTATGAGATGCCCTATTTCTCACTCGTTGATTTTTCCGCTTTTATATATGCAGACGTAAACTACTTCCTTTCAACTCGTGCAGACAATTCCAACTTCTCCTTGCGAACAAACGTTGTATCTGTCCGATATCCTGAAAAGTTTTTAAAAGAAGGGCTCTTCTCAAAGGCGTGTGCCGAAAGAATTATTTCCTTTATTCAGTGGGAGTTGGGATTAAAAACTTTAAATGATTTTGTTTCCTAATGTTTAATGAAGAGAATACAATTTGCTTCGAGGAATGAGACCGTATCTTTGTTAAATGAGAAGTGATGAAATCAGTTTACTTTAATTCTCTTAAATGTACGACTATTTTCATTTAATTTAGGAGACTTTAACACTATAAAATATAATATATATACTTACATATATATGCATACTATATTTTATGTGCTATTGTGCTCAGTGCTATTTCTTCCGGTGTATGAACCTATAAGAATATCTAGCATAATGACTGAAATACTTGAGTGGCTTTTGGCAAATGTATTTCATAAATTCTTGTGCTAGTATGTATGTTTTTACTGGCAAAAAAGCCTTTGGAATTCAAAACTATTGTAAAACCACGTTCTGTATAACAATTCATACACTTATCATAATAATACCCGCTATTATTTAACGTAAAGTGTTACGAATACACTTCCGTATTCCTGATAGAATTATACTAACATATTTGAAAGCAATAATACTGTGAATGAAATTGCTAAATTACGTAAAATGAGTAAAACGTTGATTCTTAGCTGATTAGATACCTAAAAGTACATAAAACTCGAAGAAAAATACATATTGAGTGATAACACAAGGTATATATTATCTAAAGGGATTTAAAAGAAATTGAATGGCATAATAGAAAATAAAAGAATACATTTAAAACAATTAAAAGTCGTAGTACATGTCGATACGTTTATCGCTACTTCAAACCGTGCGTTTTATAGTTCACAGTAACCCTTTAAATACGAAAATAAACCTTTAATCTTACGAATATTACGAAGAATTTAAGATATTATCGGCACGTATATTTATCCGCCATCTTATCGCATCATGCGTGTTATGATACCTTTAATACTTCGCAAAGACGTAAGGGTTTTTAAACGGTTAAAACAGCTTCATCTGGAAGATGACAGCTACCTTTCGCAGTCCGAGGGTATATAGGAAACGGCTAAGTAGCCGTCTAGCAGTCGAAGAGAACTATTCGGAGAGAAAAACAACCGGGATCGTGTCATGGAAACCAACCCCCCCTCCCCCCTTACAAATCCGAACCATTTGCGCCCTCGTTTATCATACTGTCAGGGGTATTCGGCCATTGAGGACCCGCTGTTTTGACGATCCGAACATAATAAATGTCCCGAGAGAGAAATTTGATTTCTCAGTTGTATTCTTTGGTCGAGAAGTCTAAGTACTCGCTGCACGGAACGCGGGCTCGTGATTCGAAAGTGTTGACTTAAAAAGAACGTTGAAAAGGACTTCAGAATTTAGGATATAAAAATTTGTTATTTTACGCTATTAAGAATATAAAAGTATTACTGCCTGTATCTCAATCTCGTATGGTATATAACTTTACGATTATTTATTATAATTTAATCATTATTCTGCTTGTTTAATTTACACGCAGTTAAAATATGAAATCGTTGTTAAAATATCATTTATAAGGTATCATTATCATGCATAGTTGCCATTTATTATGTTAAAAAGAGATTATAATTCGATATAATCGATCTTTCAAATTATATATCGATTACATTCGATTCGATATGCTTTTCATATCAAAGATTTCTAATGCATATCGTCGTAACTCATTCATACTCATTATAGAATTAGTATTTATTCATTCATACTCATTAGCAAATTAAAAGATTATCAAAGTAATTTATCAATATCGTTATAAGACGATAAATTCGATATGATCGATCTATCGGATTCGATATTGATTAAATTCAATTCGATACTTTTACAAATAGATTTTTAGCGGATATATTCGTAATTAAGAGATAATTGAATATATAAATGGCTGGTGTGTAAAAATACAAGTATATATTTTATACTTATCCATATGTATCATAATATTACTTTATAGCTAAAATTAATTCGGTTTCTAATTATTATTATTTAATAATAGTATAATAGTAAAAGTATAATATAATATTATTAGTGATATTACATTATATATAATAATAATGTATAGTAATAACTAAGGGAATCTAGCATCCTTAGTACTTCTCCAACAGTCCTCAATCCCAGCGTGAAAACATTCGAGAGTCGTTGTCCCCAAGAAGGCTGGAACGGAACCCTGGGAATAGCGACCCTTTTTCCGAGGGACTTAAACCCTCCTTTTCCCCTTTTCCTTTATTTAATTCCTTCTTTTTGGACCCCTTTCATCTCTCTTTTATGCATTTCCCTCACCTTCCAATAATTTCCTTGCAACCTCTCCCGTCCATGTCGCCCGCCCCTTCCTCACTCACTGGAATGTTTAATCCGTTCTTTCCCACTTTATGTAACTCCACTTAATTCGCCCCTATATCACCCTGCACTATTTCCTCTGTTGAATAATATAACTCCGAGGGGAGGAATTTTTTGAGGTTTTCTCTCTTTTCTTTGTTTCATTCGCACCCTTTTTTCCACACCCACGCCGATTCGATTTTCGGGTACTTTAAAAGGCTACGATAGATTTTGATAGCAGGTAAATCTTGTACTGTACCCACGATTATATCTAACACAGTCCTAATATATTTATGTACTAAACGTGTTTATTATTACCACATAATATTGTCTGCATATTTGAGTCTAGGAATTGATGGAAGTGAAAAAAATCCAAATAGGACCGGGACTCGAACCCAGTTCTCCCAATGTAATCTTAAAAACACCATGCTTGTATAGTATCACTCAACTACGTATCTGAACGTTATGGATAGATAGCTAGATGTTAAAATAGTAAAAAGTAAAGATATTGGAAGTTCTGGGTTAGAGTCCTGGTTCTGACCAAACCAACCGTCTTTTTTCGCGTCAATAAATTCATGGGTTTACAACTAGCTGAATTAGTTTTCAGGCTTAGGCTTTCTTTTACCTTTACTTCGACTTCAAATACTCTTACTAGTGATCCTATCTTTCTTGTATCCATCAGTTTGTTTACCGAGGTCTTCGACGTAACTGTGAAAGAATAAAGATTTATCTTACGTTTAGGAAAACCCTAGATAATCTAGCCTAAGTCGGAGCTGTTCCAGTGGATACTATCCCTTTGCTTTGAAAAGAGGAAGTTCATCGCCTATTTATCATTTCGTTGTAGATTTCCGAAAAGTTCAACTTTTGTAAGAGTTCGTACCAAAATCTACTTTATTCTTCCTTAAGAATTTAAACTCTTTACGCAAACCCATGATTATAATTATGAATAAGTTACATTTGGAATAATATCCCACTGGAAACCATTTTATGATGTAAATAAAACATTACTTTCATAATTTTAAATATATTTTACGATTGAAATTCAGTTTATCTTATTATCTTATCCATATAACGTAAAGGAAATATGGATAATATTTTCCATTACTTAAGGCTTTAAGAGAGCGTTTTGTAATTCAATACTTTAATTAGGCCAATTAAGAAACTTTTAAAAATGTGAAAGATAGTTGAACTTTTCACTAGTCTACATTCGTGCATTTTAAAAATATACCTTAAGATATTCACTCTATATTCCTTTAGATATTCACTCTATATTCCTTTAGATATTTACTGTATATTCCTTTAAATGTTCACTCTACATTTCTTTCCTAAACTCGATGTATTTATAAATACATCCCCCAGAACACTAACTTTATCAACCACGCAATTACATCAACATCGACACCTTAGCAATGCGATACGTTTCAAAACAATCAATCCATCCTCACGAAACCCTTAAAGGAGAGAGATTTCATCGATTCGTGAGCAAATCCGTTCGGAAAATAGCGTCCGGCGAACCTAAGATCGCTGATGGATCGTTGTAGCAACGGATATCGTCCTCGCAGAATCACACCAATCCTTCAGCGATTCGGGAGAATAAGGGAGGAAGGGAATTCGAACCCGGGACTGGCGCTGTACGGAGGTGTGAGATATACGAAAGATAAAAATGGAGCAGTTGGGAATGGCTTTCCGGAGAAGATAAAGGACCATGCGGTGGGAGAATGGTCAGGTGCTAGTGGCATAGGATTGAGTGCAAATGGAAGGGGTCGCACGTGATTTACTGCGTATTGGTGGAAGGAAAAGGAGATAAGGAAGATGTCCAAGGTGAAGCAGGTCTCTTCCGAGTCATTTTTTTATCTCTCTTTGCCCGATTGAGATCTCTTGAAGGTGAGGAAAGCGTTGTTAATTCTACTCCGAGCAATAGGCCAATTCATTCCGGAGGATTTTTGGTGGTTTTCCAATGCGCGTTCCCACGAGATCTTTTAGTTCCGATTGGGGTTTTTTTCGTGCTGCGTAAATCTCTTTTTTTCTTATACCTACGTGTATATACTCATTACGGTTTGTAATTGGATGTTTTTTCCTATCAAACGAGCGAATTTTTTTTGCGGAGAACTTAAATTTATCGGCGTAAATAATCGATGTTTTTAGTTATGCATCGAAAAAAGTATGAATTAAATAAATGCACCTTTTTTAATTCAGAATCTTCAGAAGTAAATTTTGTTATTTGAATTATAATTAAATTTTTTTCCGGTTGGCTTCCAAGAAAATGTAAATTTTACGCGAAGAACATAAATTTATAGACGTTAGTACTAGATAGCAAAAACCATCTATCGGAAAATACTCTCTTTTGATAGAATATAGTTTAGATGGCAAGCTAAATATTTTAATACAAAATACTATAAAGACCTCTTAAAAAAACGAATTCATTTTGCTAATTAACGAAGTTTTCGCTTTTGTTTTAATTATGTCTTTCAACGAAGTTCGAACTTCTAACAATATCAATTGTATAATTTGAGTACCTCTTTTATTTTCATTACATTCTTTAAGAGAGGAAATAATTTAAGTGCGTAGCTAAGAGAATGAAATTAAAACACAGCTGTATGCTGTTTCACAGCAAAATTTTATTTTTTTTTTTTTACAAATTAAAAGAGGAATCCTAAAAGCAATGTGGCTTAAAGCTTAACTTTTATACTCATAACGTTAAATTTCCATCGTATTCTATCTAAGATGAAGATAATCCTAATTACAGAATATAATTAAAATAAAGCTTCGTATTAAGTAGTAAAATATTTATTTTGTACCCATAAAGTAATGTATTTGTATAGGAAAAGAATGAAATATAACCTATTTCCATAACATACTGAACCAACGAGGTCAATGTAGGCAACAAAAAATTCGTTTATATGTAATGGAATGCAATATTACCAACAGCTGTTCACAAAAGCACAACTTTTCTGTTACCACCGCATAACTTTTTCGTTAATGTTCCACGGGAACCGATATACATCGAGAAAGATGTTACCATCGAGGCTCTACAAGCACGCCTGTCCATAGTCTTACCTTTAAACATCGTCTTCTCTGTAGCCATGGATTCGTTGTATGAATATGGCTGTCTCCAAGGGGCGATCGTAAGCGTGAGGATGACATGGCACATTGTTCTGCGGTGGCATATCTCCGGCCGTGGGATTCTCCGAACTCATCCTTGTTTACTAGAAGAATGACATGCACATTCTGTGTTCCTCTAATACTCCCAAGATTCCACGGAATGCGGATCTGAGACTTACTAATCGTGTACACTCGAAATTCCTGCATATTCAATCGCCCCGAATACATCGTTTCGGTTGCTGAAGATACCTGCGCGACCTGTAACTTTTTAGAGGCATAAATGTAGCTTCTTATTATTGCTTTAGTTCGATTATACGTAATAGATTCTAACCTACTCGAGGTTTGAATGTAGCTTATGATGGATGGCAAATATTTTATTTATTTATCAATGAAAAAACGTAAACAAACAGCACGTGGCCAGAAACAGTTGATAAATGAAAATAAAAAAACAAAAGATCGACAGCTATAAATGCTTATATAATTTTAAAAATTGCCTCGTAAACTTTTATTGGTTTTCCGAAACAATTTATTATCTGTTTGTACTTATATTTGAAATATAAAATTAAATTTACATTTTTATGACTTATTAATTTAATCATAAATAAAAGAAACTTTATATTTCTAACTATTTTAGTACGATTGTTTTTGATATTTTGTAATTAATTCGTCCATTAATTCATTACTCTGAAAATGATAAACGTTTACAATCTTAAATGTCTTTTTAGCTTTAATTGTCTCGAATTACTTCGATAAATGCATTATATGAAGGAATCAGGAACCCTGGAAAACCTGAAAATCTTCAAATCTTAATTATTTAATAATATATAAGAGAAAATGTTTTGTATTTTCGTAATTTTTAATGCTGTAAATTGTAAAGTTGTAGTCAATTTACGTGTGTACGCTGCCACTAGACTCAAGTCTAACTGCGACGAAACTAAAAAATAAATATCAACTAAATATTGTGATACTGAATAGAATGGAGCCAAACAAGTGACTTCCGTTTATTTAGTACGTATCTTTGTATTTATATACATTTCAATTGTTTCTTTTACACATTTAGTCTCTTATTTCTTAAAATCTTTCAATTCCGTTGACTATAGATAACTAAATGGCTATATTTTTTTATTATATAGCCTTTTTCAACCCAAAATCGTTCTCTGATTAATTAAGAAAGTAAAAATTTTATTTTTTACTTTATCATATTTGTATAAAACTTCGTAAAAAAAATAGATCCAGCGTAAATTTCGTTCGAGACGTCATTTTATACGTAATCCAGGGGATTTCAACAGGCGTTGTTGATCAGTCGTTTTAGCGATCGAAAAAATCTGATGCGAAAAATGTGAGGTCCAATATGCGAAGTTTAATTTCGCACGGAAGAGCGTATCAGTCTGTTCATCTGACGGCAACTTAGACACTCCGCCGTCACATTTTCTTTGGACACTGTGTCAACCTGTGTCATAGGAGCCAGATTGGCAGGCGATTATCGTCCAATGAGATGAGCTCTTCTGTCAAACGTACGTCACTCGTCTTCTCATCTACGCACACTTTCAAGTTTTATGATCGCACTTCACCAAGGAAACGAGGCTGATACGCAAAAATGATACGCACATAAAAAGCCAGGGATCTGCTGCACGGTATTGTTCGATGAAAATAGTACGTAATTACGAGGAGAATTGGGGATGTACAAGTAATACGTCTATGAACGAAGTTCTTTTGTTTTGTCTACTACTACGATGCCTAATCTTCTAGCTTCTATGTTAGGGAAAATAGACGTAATTAAGGAGAATATGATCGTACTTGGTTGTGTAACCAAAGTTTATTTATTCTTTTTATTTCTCTATTTTTCTTTGTATTTCATTCAAGTACAAGTAGTAGATGAAGGAGGCTATTTCATACTCTAAATCTTATTAATTATAAAGATGATTATTGTTTTTAACGTATACAGTACTTCATTTAAATAGAATATTTTCTCCTTACATAAAAAAGATTACATTTTAAATCTTATGTTGTCTGTTCGTTCCTAATGTCAATTATTATTTTAAAATAGCTGAGGACTTTTAACCATAATTGGAACCTATATATGTAAGAGTAAATAGTGTTTGTACAAGGAGTTCAATTCTTACTTATTGCAGTCATATCATAAATTTCAAAAGAAATCAAGAGTAAATTCACATTTAGATCATTAATTTATGTTTCTACAAGTAATGAAATTAGTGAACCTTCTGGCAATTAAAAAAATTTATACTAAAAAAGTGTATGTATGTACCAGGGGTGTTAGTTGAAATTTGCCGGTTTTTTCGATAAAGAAAACACTTAATTTTCAGAGGAATCTCAAAATTTTTTTATTCAAAGTATTGACCATTGGTTTTTACACATTTCGCCCATCTCTCAGGCAAATTATGGATACCATCCCAAAAAAACTTTTTCTCTTTCGAGGCAAACCATTCGACGAGCCATTTTTCGACTTCTTCAAATCTTCACTGCTCTGCAAGGGAGTGTCCCATCGATGCGAAAAGGTGATAGTCGGACGGGGCGAGGTCTGGAGAGTACGGCGGGTGCGATAATATTTCCCAATTAAGTGTTTTTAATGTGTCTTTCACCAGTTTAGCGGTATGAGACGGCGCGTTGTCATGTTGCAAGATAACTTTGCCATGTCTTCGGGCCCATTCCGGCCGTTTTTCGATCAACGCATGATTCAAATTGATCATTTGTTGTCGGTAGCGATCCGTGTTCACCGTTTCACAAGGTTTTAACAACTCGTAGTACACCACACCACACTGGTCCCACCAAACACAGAGCATTGTCTTACGGCCAAAGCGATTTGGTCTTGCAGTCGATGGGCCGGCTTCACCAGGTGAAAGCCATGATTTTTTTCGCTTCGGGTTCTCAAAATAAATCCATTTTTCGTCCCCCGTGACAATTCGATGCAGAAAAGATTTCCTTTCGAATCGTTGAAGCAGCATTTCACAAACGGTTTTTCGATTTTCCATTTGTCTATCGTTCAGCTGGTGTGGCACCCATTTTCCATACTTCTGGATCTTTCCCATGGCTTTTAAACGTTGGCAAATTGCTCCTCGAGTCACATTTAGTGTTTTTGCCAATTTTTGTTGCGACTGGGTTGGATCAACATCCAATAACGCCTGCAATTCCTCGTCTTCGAACTTTTTCGCTGCACCAGGATGTTCATTGTCTGTCAAATCGAAATCTCCACTTTTAAATTGACGAAACCATGTCTCACATGTTCTAATCACTGGAGCATGTTCACCATAAGTTTCTACCAGCAACCGGTGAGCTTCAGCTGCTTTTTTCTTTTGATGATATAAGAAAAGCAACGAATGCCGCAAATGCGATTTACTTGGAACGAAACTCGACATATTCACTGAGGTAAACAAATATGACGCTATTATTTTGGCGGAATGTGACTTGCGTATTTTTGTAGGTTAATGTCAATAGAAAAAAATGACATACATGCCAAATCATAGAAATTTATACATATTGCTAGCGACATCTACTAGTAAAACCGGCAAACTTCATTTAACACCCCTGGTATACATTAACAGAAATCTTGTATGACCCTGATTTATGAAATACCTTCAAATTTTTAATTTAATAAGTAACCGTTTAAAATATCATAATTAAAAAGGTTCTATATATCAACACGATTTTATGATGAGCGTATACTTTCATTTTTCGTGAAGTTTGAAAAATGAAGAAGGAACAAAACAAAAAAATACCTCGGAGTATATATTTGGGAGATTCTTTCAATCTAACAACATCTATAGATTTAATCCTAAATAACTCACTAATAAATTAATAAAAATAAGCGCGTTTCAGTACTCAAAACGTTTAAGGGTCCCTATATTGAAAACCTATAAAATCACCAACCCTCCTTTATAACCCCAGGGTAACTGATACAAACTCAGAAAAAACCCTACAAGACTCGAACCCCGCTACCCCTTAAGGGCCCACCCTCTATAACCTCTCACTAATCGATTCCCGTGTTCGCATTTGATCGACAAAGACGATGTCTTTCTATCATTAGGGTCACTTGTTTGGCCGGGTCACGCCCCCTCCGTGAAGGAGGGCAATTGCCCCTTGCACGTGTCCGCTACACCTCCAAAACACTGCTAATGCCCCTTTCGATAAAAAAACCCTCACTTCCTCGCAAACTACCCCTGTATCCCCCTTTTTTTTTTAGAAGCTTTCCCCTTCGTCCCGTTAGACATCTCCTCAAAATAACGAACTCCTCCCACTTCTAGCTCCTGTCATACGCCCAATTCATTCGGATTATCGCGTCCTTTATTTTTTTTGGGCCAATTTCATATGCGTGCGAAATAGTTCCTACGATGGGATGAAAAGGACTGTCTGAAAACTGAACGCTTATTCATCGTTTTCACCCTGTATCAATGCCGGGCTTAGTTTACGCAGGATCACTAAAGATAACGTATTGTAGCATTCATTACATAAGAAGAAAGTGACATTTAACTTAATGGTTACGTTACAATCGTTACGTAAGGAATTATCTACTATTATTATAATTATTCATTGCTATAAAATCAATCTCTTTGTTTTCTAAAGGTGCGATTTTTAAAATAGAAATTAAATTTGGAGTTAAGTATTCCAAACGTATTTCATTTATTAAGTTTTTGGATTACTATGACATTCCACGAAGTCGCGCCTTCTCATATTGATTTCATAAGGTAGACCATATGTTAAAAATTTTAATATGCGACCAGTAAAAAATAATTCCCTTAAATACTGAAGAAAAACTTGCATAATAATAATATGGACAGGATTAGTATCACTTCATACTATTTTTTATTTATTATTCCTCAAGTTTTATAGACTATACCTGTATGTACATACGTAGAAATTTATTATTATTTCAAATAAGCATTAGGTATTATTTATATGAATTCATGGCACGATATTTAAATATATGTCACGATATCTTTTATATCCTAAGTCTATCATATATCTATTTTGTTCTTCATAGAATCATGCTGTATCCCCATTAAAATATTTTTATTATTAAATGTAAGAGAAGACCCAACATAGCTCTAAAATAGAGTCGTTTCATTTTTATCATTACAATATTGCTATACATCACGAGCATGTTATACTTTTCCGCTAACACTAGATGAATTAACAAGTCAGAAATAATTAATATATAATCTCGTAAGAAAGTAACGTGAAACTTTCTCGTCCTCACACCAAAACGTCTTTCCAATTAGCTACAGAGTATCGTATACTCCCTATCTGTTTGAACGCGTCATTATTACGCATAAAACACTTGAAAAACGCGCAAATGCGAAAATCTTGTTCGCCGCTACGTCGTACGCTCGTCGCGTCACGTGACACGCTTAAGACGTTGATGGGATGGATGATCGCTATAGGATCAAAGGGTTGGACTGCCACGTGTCACATCGCCCACTGCAATGGGCGGACCCATAGCCGATATCCGAATAACAAAGCGTCATTACCTTCTACCGGATATCGTTAAGGCTTTCATGAACAGTTTTTACGATAAATGAGATCTATTTATTCTGTTGGCGTTTTGTGAATGGACGAACGTTTCCATCGCCCTGGGATATCATTATGAAAGGAAACTTATGAAAATTTCGTTTCTCTCGTATGGGGACTGACCGCATCTCAGCCTAAATGGTATGCTTTTAATCAATCAAGCGGAAAGAATGAGAAATGTAAGTGGAGTAACTTAAGGTGCGTTTCATTATCCTTTCCTTGGAGATTTTATTTAAATTTTCTGTGATGAGTGTACGTATTAAGTATGAATACCTTATTCAATATTGATTTGGTATGTAAAATTGACGTAATTTTCATCCTGAAGTATTGAAAATTTGAATTGAATTTGGTGGAAGAAAAACTTTGTAAGAGATAATGAAAACTGAGTTAAGTCTTTGCTTACTACTACGTATACAACATACTTACAGAATTATGATTCCCAATAAGTGCGCTACGTCATAACGTAGAGAGGTCTGCGTAGTAATCAATACAACTTAGGATATTTACAAATCCAAATCTTGGAAAACCATTTAATTTAGTCATTTGTGATATTGGTTAAGTGTTCTTTTGAAATCCTAGACTCCACTTTTGATTTATGCATATTTATGTATCACATCCTTCGCATAACATAAGTATTATGGATGAGGTTTAGGTAAAGGACTAATCAATCCAATATTTTTAGGTCATTTATTTTATTTAATCGATCAATAATGTCGTTTGTTAGGGAAACTAGGCTAAATACAGTAGGTATCTACGTTAAATATAAATGAAAATTTAATCCCTGTTGCAGAAAAACTCTCAAAAGAGGGGTATGTGAATACCTGCGAAATCTTAGTACTGAAGAGAAGAATAAGAAAGAAAATGTAGAAAAAAGCAAGAATTAAGTCCAAAATTAGAAAAATAAGCTAGTATATGACGGAGTGAGTAAGATTACCCATCAAAAAACGATGAACTACGTAATAAAAGTAAGTCAAAATTAAAAATGAAAGGTAACATAGATTTATAAAGTACGAAACGAAATCAAAAAAGGACTTGATAAAGAAATATATTCATCAATAAGGAAGAAAGAAGTAAAAAAATCTCAACAAGAACGGGGCTCGAATCTTGCAATTGCCGGTCTGCTACTCCAATCGTTCAGACATCTTACCATAAAATTCAAACAGTAATATGATCTTATATGATATAGTAGTACCCAACGCTTCTTCGAATATAATTCCTCGATAATCTTAAATTTAATCAATCCTGTGTATTATGTGTATATAACCTATATACCTAGTTTTTATATTAACCTCTATACATAAGCTGTATTTATATTATTAAATATATTATCTATTAAACGTCACGTATCCCCTAAAAGAAGTGCTAATTCCTCGTGTTTTTTCTATTACTCCACGTACGTTTACTCACGCTCTGTATTACATCGTTGTAGCTGAATAAAATAGAATATATATTAATATTATATAACCTATATCTATACTATTAAGCATATTATCTATTAAACGTAACGTATCCCCTTTTAAAACCGCTAATTCCTTGTATTTATCTTTATTACATATGTTTACTCCCTCTTTGTATAACATTGTTGCAGCTGAATAAAATAGTTCGCAAGATGCGCGATGAATGATGCATTATGGGAAATTATCTTTTCCATACAATTCCCCAAGAGGACGGAAGTGCAATTTGTGCGAACAACCTCCAACTCTGCATCCCTCACACCAATGGGATACAAAGGAGGCGAAGAAAGGGTTTTTGGGGGAGGGAGACTGTGTTGGTATTCCTCCAAGTAGGCCTCACCCTTTGCACTAAATTATTCCGTAACAGCATCTTTCCTTCCTTTTTATGCATCCCGTCCTTCTCTTTCTTCAGTTTCAATTTTCCCTTTTGTTTCCCACTCTCTTCTCTTTCTTTTTCTTTTTAAAAAAGTTTTACTCATATCGAAGAAGGAGCCCATGGATTCGATTTACATATTGAAACGGAAATTTCTCCTGAGACCGCTCGTGCGATTAAAGGTTCGGATGCACGAGGATGAATTATAATGTTGTTCTTTTTTAAAAAGCGAAATGTGTGGTCTTGTTCGTCGTAAGTTTTTCGAAATTGTTTTGTTTTTTGTTGTTGTTTTTATGGGTACGAAATTGTGGTCTGCAGGTCTCTTTGTGCGCTAGGTTTGTTTTTGAGGGTAAAAATATCGTTGATAAGTTTTGAGGTTAGGAATCTTGCGTGTTTAATGTCCGTGTAGAACTTTTTGGATGAGTCGTATGACGACGTATTTGTCTAAGAAATTAATTGCTTAAGTTTCGTTACATTTAACTGTCATTTAATTCATTTTTTGTACTATTAAATTAGTGGTCACGATTTCGAAGTTATGTTCAGTAGACTATTTAAGAATACGTACATCTTTTTAGACCCAATTATCTCATAGAAAAGTTTAGAAGAAAGTGACTAAAACCTGAGAATAATGCAGTAAAATAAGTAAAAGAGTTGAATTTAGAGTTAATATTCAGCAATAAAATTTAATATTCTTTTGCCTTCCATTAAAAATTCTTGATGCCTTAATTTACGTTCTTAAAATTCATTTACGAATCACATAAAACAAAAATAATAATAATAGTAACACATTATTAGTGTGACACCTCGGTTATGGGTTCAAAAATCAACAGCAGTTCCAGCATTACGAAAGTTTTCCTAATAATATAACTATAATATTCATTTATCTCATTTTATTAATGCAATGATGTAATATGACAGTGATTTAGTACATCGTAGTTGGATAGTAGTAATTATAATTTCAGTGAATACTTCCTGAGAATATTTGAGCATCCTGTTGAAATTTTTCGTTATTTGAACTTGAACCTTTCTCTCATCATAATAACAAAAAATTAAACACCAAGGTTTTTTCTAAGAAATCCTTAAATATCCCTTTATTTTATTCTACAGCTCCTTCCTTCCTTTCATTTTAATACACCTCAACTTCCTATATGGATAAATTTCGACCATGAAAGCGTATCCATAACAGTACTTCCTATTTTCGCGAAAATATATATGTAAATAAAAAACCTTTAAGTTTAACCAGCAGAACCCTCCTAAGTAGATCTGTGAGTGCCTTATTTCCTTCTTACGAAATTTATCGAACCCCCTTAAACGCATTGTTTCCTCGATATATTTGTAAAGAAACAAACTCCCGGAGGTAGTTCACGAAAATGCTAATTCTAAAACGCTTTATTCCTCAAAAAAATGTAAATACAAAACTCTCCAAGAATAACAGAATAAGAGGTCTTCGAAGAAATTAATTCTTACGTAAAAAAAAACAAAGACGACGCGATATCTTTGGGAGCGCTTCACTTTTGCCTTTATCCTTCCCTCGTAAAACTTCCCCGCTGCATCCGTTTCTAACTTTAATTAATTCTTTATTGTCTTGTTCAACCGGATTTACCTATAGAGCCTCCCTTCATTTCGTAAGCCACCCACCAAGACGATCCTCTGTCATACAATCCTTTAACCGCAGCATAAAACGGCCTCTTAAGAATTCGCGACCCCTTACGGAATACGAGCGACACCCCTTTCGAATTAGAATTTCAATGGAATTCCCTCCCGAATAAATATATTTTGAGAAGGGGGCGTGGCGCTTTCCCGAGGAAGTATTCCGAACAGTTTTTCGGATTCGAATAAAGAGGGAGACACGTTAGCTCCTCGTAACAGTTGCTTCCAATGAGGTAAAATGCTTCGCGGAAAACGTTTTAACGTATTCCGCCGACTGTGTACTGAAGTTTGGCGTTTCGGAGTTTCTACGTTGTTATTAATTGGGGCGGATAACAGGCGCGAGAATGAACTGGTATTCGTACGACGACAATGTAGAGTAGACGCGAACACTTTGTGTTTATAATTGTTCATATTGTTTTTCAATGTACAAAAAGTGAATTCTTTCATTTTAAGTAGACGTAATTTGCAATGAATATAGTTATATAGGTGAGTTATTATATATTAGGCAACGAAAAGTTCCTCAAACCAAAACAATTATGTATTTCAAGCCGATACGAATGGATATTTTGAGCTATATCAAATTTACGTGTACCCAGACATGAAAGCGATAGCTTAGCGCAGCGATTAAATATTCATTTTCTTAAGGCTTTCTATAAACTATTTTATACGATAACTTTTTTTGCTTGAAATGGCGATTATTTTCATAAATATGTAGACTCAGTATTAAATTTCGCAACGCATTCATTATTGATTTGCTAACTATTGTAAACTATAGAAGGAGTGTAATTTGTTATACTTATTTACATTTATAAAATCTGTAGTACCACTCGGCAACAAGGAATATCTCAGTTGAGTTGAATATCAAACGCATACAGTATAATGTAAATTAAATTCAGATAATTGAATTGTTATAGGTAAACGTATCAAATAACTAAGTATACCGGACCTATTAATATATATGTGGGACACGTTTTTCTATTATAACACCTGTTTCTGATTCAAAATATGCATAAGTTTATCACTTTCATTCAGAGGATTTCATTGTTAGGCTCTTGTATCTTATTTTTTAAAAAACTTAATGGAAATAGGATCATAATGATTTCTCTAAATCATAAAATAACATTTCTACATAATAAATACGAACATATGTCCACAAACATTGTCTAATTGATGTAACGAAAGCATTTCCATCAATTTTGGGTAATTTATACCGATGAAAGTTTTATTATTAAATCACATTATAATTGAACTAATGAATATTCATAAAAGTTTCCATGTTATGGTAGCCTTTCCTTATAAACAGTCATCACTATTTTCAGAGCTAACCGAGAGTTTTTATAACGCTATACGTCATTAATTCCGTAGATAGATTATGAATTTAAACTACCTCACCAAAAGCTATTTACAATCGATCATCTACACAAATGTCAAACAACAAAAAAATAGGTTAAAATTAACGGAATTCCTTCAAAGCAAGGATATTAACGTCCTCTCGCAATAGTAACAAAGAAGGCAAAAGATAAAAAGGGATTTTGAGTGAATCGCCCTTCATCGTATTAATCCACGAGTCACTCACAAATCCCGTGGATAGGTTTTGGCATTAATCCACGGCTCTCCTTAAAGGATTCCACATCTGAAGGAAGTGGAAGATGCATGGGCAGGTCTCCCTTTTAGATCCAGCTGTTGGTGGGATTTCTTTCGTCCATTTTAATTTCTATGCATTTTCAATCCATTATCTTTATTTATATCGTTCGAAATCGTAGCTGAGTTATACTTCTTCCTTTTTAACACTGTTTGGGCGATGTTTGACGATATAGATTGTTTAAAAAAATGCAATATTGTGTGATGCTATAAATTGTTTTCAGAATTTTATGAAATTTGATTGTCGTATTAAGTATAGCTTATAAATTCGTAGTAGATAGATATGTTATATATCTGAGAATACTAAGTGTAAAGGGAAATGTAATAGCAACGTTTTTTAAGAAAAATATGCAAATAGATACCAATTTATTAGTTCGTAAAGCTATGAAATTCATTCGAATTTAGTAATCAGAAAGATTTCAGTTCTCAAAAATCGATTTTTAAAGCCGTTAAAGACTAAATATTTACTATAGTACGGAAATTAGAAGATTTAGACTTTTTGTCAGACTTTTCTTTCTCATTTCAGTAAATATTTGAAATTGACTCATTAAATAAATCAAATAATCTTATTTAACTACATCGTAGTGCATAATATTGCGAAATATAAAAAAAAATATGAAAAATTCGTTTTAGGTACGTTTTCTATAAACGAAACACTAGATGTAATGGGAAATGTACATTTCAAACATTATAGAATAGAAGAGCATGAAAAAGAGCAAACTTGTATTCCGAAAACTTGTCTTCATTCATAACAATCAAAAAGTATTTAAGCTCCCACAAATAGAATCTCAAAGCAATCGAAACCCGCTTGCATTACAATTCTAAGACAGTAAAATTATGAAACTAAAACAGTATCTTTATTTTCTTATGAATATCTTAGTTGAACAAAGAGCCCAGATGGAGCACTAGAGTACAGATCTTACATCCTACAAATGTACTTTCTGAATTGCAACCCTTCAATCAGAACGGATTGGGAACATAAACATTCCTTGAACTAAGCTCGTGACTCGGTATAATCAGAATTGGCACGAGTCCGAACAGAAATAATATCTATCGATTGTATCGAAATGTATATATCGAACTATATATATATATCGAAATAAATATCGAAGTTTATATCGAATTAAGTATCGAAGTATATATCGAAATAAGTATCGACATTTTTATATCGAAATTTATGTATCGAAAAATATATCGAAATATTCATATCGATTATAATATATACATTTCCCGCCTATGAATGACCATCGATCCCCCTAGAGTCTCTTCGCTACCCATCAAATCCATTGAATATACACCCCTTCTATTTCATCCCTTCATATTTCTGCTCCAACCGGTAGCAGGTGTTGTAAGGGTCTTGCGAGAATGAAAAAGGGAACGTTCGGAAAAATCCAAAGCCTCCATCAATTTATTTGTTCATCTGCATATCCGTGTGGAAGAAATGCTTTCATCCAATTTGTTTTTCCTACCACACTGCTTGTTATTCCATCCCCCCCGCTTCCCTTAAATCTTCCGCGAAGAAAGCACGTTCTGTCTGACTGACGCTTCCAGGAAACGTTGTTTGGGAATGCTTTTTCCCTCAATAAATGCAATCGAAGATACCTTAGAGTGGGACGAAGAAAGCGGCTATTTATTTATAATTTCCATAGCTACGGAACCTTACGCATAGGAGGATAAAACTGTGATGATTTTCGTAGTTAATTCGTTGTGATTTTTTCTTTAAAAACTATTCATACTGTTGAAGTGAATATTGTATTGTATTGAATAGAATGAAAAAGACTAGGCCTTTGAGTATTCATTTGTACTGTTGATATACATAGGATTGCCTATCGGAAGATATAATGAAAACAATGATAGATTTATATATTACGTTAAAATATTCATCAAAGAACTTCACAAACAAAAAGTTTCACAGAATAGCCTATGATCACTTTGACTTCAAAATAATAATTATTGGTATTTTCTTCGAAATTGTAACGTAACTTTTAAAATAAACCTGCAATTGCTTAGGTTTCTTATATATTCTTCTCGTACTATACATATATACGTCTAGTTATGCTTTAAAATATTCTTTTTGATCCTTACCTTCACTTAAATTTTATTTATTTGCCGTAACGAATACAAGGCTAACACGACATGCGTATATATAAGTTTTCCATTCAAAAACTGAATCATAACTTTTTGGCGTTCTAAAGAATTATTTCATTCTTATAGTCGTTGACATAGATAGGAGTAGATGTAAGATGGTACTTCGTAGTTCTAACACCGATCATTATAAAGTCGTATTATTATAAGTATTAATGATCTTAAAGAATCGGCTACCTATGTTCATCAAACAATATTATTTTATATGTAATCTTTAACTTTTCCTTTCGATTGAAATGAATCCATTTAATTGCTAAAATAAGACAGCTTGACCTTGTACAATAAAGCTTGAATCCGTCGAGGAATGAACGTATTATAATTTTATTAAATTAATTTAAACTGTTACTCATAAAAATATTATTGCGGACTCGTTATGCAGCCGCTAACATCTATCTATAGTTGATCATAATAAAATTCGCTGGCTCTCAACCTCCTCTTTGCAGCATTAGAAGAGCATTAAATTAATCATAGGAAAGCAATTACAGCCGAGGCAAATTCTCCGAGAGTTTCGACAAATCTAGAAAAAACTGCGAGAGAACGAAAAAAAAAACAAAAGAGGAGCGTAAATTTAATGCGCTCGCGAGGGAAACCAATCTCGAATGGCGTCCATTCTCCATAGCTACTTCCCATTCGCGAGTATAAATTACTTCCAATGAATTAATTACTCGTTTCGCGAAAGCTTCGCCATCCACCGCCGTTCGTTTGTTTTATTTTCGCGGCCGGCGTTCGTCATTTTTTCTCTCTCTTTCCCTTTGTTGCCCTTATTTATATTTTTATTCCGTAGGTGTGAGCGTATTTGAAATACGGTTGCCAAGGTCCGTTGCCCTCCAAACAGCCGATGTGTACGGACCATCAGCAGATTTACGGCCAAGAAACAGATGAATGATGACCGCGCGCAAGTCCTGAGCGGTCGGTCGACGAAAGAAACAGGGTTTTATATATATCGAGAGTATGTAAAGTACATGCATTATCATGCAAATGGCGACGATGTTGTCTCTCCGTTGAATTCTGTTTAACGTAAAGCATATCGAGGCATGCAAATTACGTACCCGTGTTATAATAGAACGGACTGACCGATACGAGAGTAATACTTCGTCAGTTGTGGCAACGCGAAAGTGGTAAAAACCGTGTATAATTCGAGTTTTCATCCAAATTTTACGATTTATGTATGACCGTCTCTTTTCTTAGTTGCGTTAAGGTGCGTAAATGAATTTGAATCGATTTTTTGGAATATAAGTTATTTTAATATGCTATATACAATGCGGTATCAAATGTTTGCCTCCCGAAACTCTATTACTATCTTCTTCTAACCCCAGCGTTATTATCTCTATATACCTCATTACGTACTTGTTCCATCCATCCTACTGTCTTCTGCTAAACCTCTTGACATCTCATGGTATCCAGTTAAAAACTATTGACTTTCTAAGGTTGCCCTTACTTCTATGCACATGATCGGCCAAATCCACAATCATTTCAGTGATCTTAAATTCGGATGATGATGTCCGTAACGCCCATTATTCTCACCAATGTGTTGTATATACTATCCTTTCTTTTCATTCCTAGCATAGATTCCTCCATATCACTTTATGTCGTTTCCATTTTTGTATTTTATATCCATGCTTCACTTCCATAGATACGAATAAGTGGGATACAAGCGTTAGAAAACTTCCTCTTTAATTCTATGGGAAAATTTTATATGAAATTAGATGCATTGTTCTGAAGGATTAACAGCAAAGTTTAATTCTTCTGTTTACTTCAATGTTCCTCTGGTTCTTTCCAGTTTTTAATAATAAGTACAGCGCTCTATATAATACGAAAACCTTTCAATGTCAGTTGGCCATATCATTTATTTTTCCGTTTTCTTTCATTGAACAGTAAAGGTAGAGGGATATATATGTATGTCTATATATATCATGGCGTATATATGTATAGAATATACTATTTAAATATACAAACCTCTCCTTTTTTGTTTGTAAGTTATACTTCTTTTCTATACTTTCTATACTTCATTGTATTCCTACTTCTTTATAAAAATATTGGACCAAACATTTTATCCATTTTACGTTGATTATATTGTAAATTAATTTCATAAATGATACATTTCTTTATAGAGCTTCATATAACCATCATAAAGTCGTTTTTTCCAAGTTAGGATCCTCTCAAACTTTAAATTCAAACTCGAACATAATTTTCTCATAATAATGATGTTTCAAATTCAAATATATTCCGTATCTATTACTCAGGATGAGCTGTAAATATGGTATGTCTAAATGCAGCATTGTATCGTGAATGAATAACAAATGAACACGTATCTATTATAGACAGATGTATTTTATATTCGAAATAGATACGTTTACGAAGGAACTATTTTACTCTTAACCCGACATCGCATCTTACCACGAGAATCAATCAATATATAACCCCAACAAAACCGGCAATCTTTAAGAACAATCCAGGTGTAATTCAAGCACGAGTGTATAGATGTACACTCACATCTCGTGAAAACATCATAGTACAAGGTGTCGGTCAAACGAGAGTCGGTGTAACGGCCGAAACCGGTTTCGGGAAAGCAAAAGTCGTTTCCAGAAGAAGACCGTATATTACCATCGCGCGCTTACAATGACACGCGCGAGATTCCGGGCTCCGCCGAGTAGATGGCTCTGCCATACACTTTTACTCGCTCCCACCGCCAAGATATATAGCCGCAGTGGGTCACACGTTGGGGCAAAAAAATTCGGCTGGAAATTACACGAGGGCCGGAAAAATATACGCTTGGCGACAAATAAGGTGTTGGGAAGTGCGTCCAAGGTTGGCTCCTTGTTAAAAAGAGCCGAAATTTCTGACACATAAACGCGTCTCCCTTGGATACGTCCTTTTTGTTGATGTAAATATCTCCATTAGGGGTGTACGTTGTACGCCGTCAATCTTGAAGGCGAATGAAACAAACCCCTTATTAAATCTAATGAAAGCAGTTTTTAATAATTTGTCGCGTGTTTTTATCGTGTTTCGGGATGAAACTTACACGCGCTCTCGATTTAAAACTATACGAAGCGTGATATTCCTTCCTGTTCGTTCATTTATTACGATTATTGTTCCGAGGTTTTTCGGATAGCTTGCCGGAAGTTGCGAAAAAAAAGCGCCGTAACTTGTTCTTATGACGTTTATTTATTAATACCTATCAGATACGATGTATTTTCAGGTGTACCAGCGTGTATGAATTCTATTCAATTCCGTATCTCGAAAGGTATAAGGTTTTTTACGTATCCAGAAGTCATTTCTACTACGCGGGAAATTTTTATGACGACTTAAGTTAATGACAGAACTTCTAAAGATTTGTATGCTTCTAAATATCTAACAAGTTGACGTACTATCACATATTATTACGTCGTTTTATGACGTATTAGGATATTTATAATTGGTCTCCTTTAAAGATTCTTTTTCCAATTAAAATCAGTAGAATTTTGTCGTGAAAAATACCAATTACGGTGAATGAAATTGTCCGATGGCACATTACGCCATTACAACCATAGAACGAAAGTTATTTAGGAGAAATTAATCGAATTAAAGCCTAAATTTGCAAAATATAGCGCAAGATAGAAATAGGAGATACACAAGAGGTTTTTGAAGACGTTTATTTATCCAAGAAAGGTTTAAAAATGCAAAATAAAATTAAAATTTTGTTATCGTAAGTTTTTCTTATGTAGCAAAACCACCTTCATCTGAAACCACGATATCATACGATGGATGGTATAGTTACAATTATAAATTACCATAAACATCGTATGTTCTTGTTTTCTCAATGTATCGCGTAATATGTTTTGTGCGTTCATTACATAATAATCAACGTTTTACAACAATGATGATAGTTTAAGAACAATGGACGATGAACTTTAATTGTGATTTTATTCGATAATTCAATAAATATCGCCTTGTTTTCTCGATAAATCGCGTAATATTTTTAATACATTCATTACAATATATCCTAGTAAACAACAATGAACTTAAATACGTAATTCGATAATTCAATAAAGTTCGTAAATACGTAATCCAAGACTTTAACTGTACCACCGAGTGGGTCGAATCCAAATGAACCAAGAGCTAAGTAAGTCTTAAGAGAGTTCGTTCGTATTCGAAACGGGACGTAATAACCTCATTCATCTTTTTCGCGATCATTTCAATAAAAAGAGACGACTTGGAGAAACTAATTCAACACGAGACGGAATTCGATCGTCCGATTAATTCGGCAGTTGTCCGTTAGAGCACCGCTAACCCACATTTTATTCCGATACCTATCAATAAACTCATCAATAAACCATGTGATGAATTTCAATCGGCAGTGGGAAACAGCCTTGTGTGCCGTTGAGCGCGGATATCATTCCGTTTTGCATGTCTATGGTAACAGTGCCATAGCAACCACATAAGGCTTTCGATACGTCAAACTAATGCGTTTTCCAGATACGTAGCTTTCGTAGGTTGTAAATCTAAAACGAATGGAATTTGAAGTATTATGAAAAAAGTTCGTCTTTATGCGTTTGTGTTCACTGTAAAAGTAAATTAAATTAAATAGCCATTGCTTTAAGAACTTTCTAATTACAATTATAGTAAAGAATCATAATATAGTAATCATCGTAAATCAATAAAACTTATGAATTTTAAAGACAGAAAAACTAGTATGATTATAATTGCTCTATAGACAAAAGAAAACCTATCAAAAGGGTTATTGAAATCTCTTTAGATGTAATTTTTGTACTATACAAGACTTAGTCCGTTTAATGCATTTTTAATTATATTTTCTAAATATTTCTGTGTATTTTACACCCTAGAAGTTTTTTATAGAACTTATATGACGAAATATAAGGGAACTTTTCAAAATCTTTTTCCGAAATTTTAAACTAGAATCGTAACAAACTTAAGATGATGGTACTCATACGTGTACTCGACCAAGAAATCTCATTAGACGAATGCTTTGTTCAATAAAATTTCATAAATTATACTTAAATGGAACAAAAACTTTGTAAGTTAATATCTGCCAAAAATAATTGTAAAAGAATCTTTTGATTCAGCCTATTAATTTGAAGATAAAATGAGTTTGTCAGAAATATAATTCAGAATCACATACATAACGAAGAGCATAAAATTACGCAATGACTGAAACTTGAACATAGATACCAAATTTTCTATCATATACTATTTAGCATATTATTTAACTTCCCGGGAAGCTGGAGACCTGGGTTCGAGTCTACGTCATGTCGCAATTTTTCAGCACTATTTAACCTTTGTACAAGTACCGCACTTTGTAATAATGAAATTGAACGGTTTAATATTCTGTTTCCATTAGTTCGATGTTTCTTTCACTCCCAATTCTTCGTTTAGCATCCCTTTTCTTATGAAGATCAAGTTAGAGTTGTAAGGTCCCATGTTAAGTCTTTCGTACGATACTTACGTAACATTCTTTAATAGCATTTGATGGGCTACTTTGGCTCCTAAATTCTGTTCGACAAGCTTAAGTATTTCATCAGTCTTTCTTTTTAAATGTTGCATTATTATATTCAACCGTCTTCGTGCGTAACAGACCATAGTTCGAGCCCCGTTTCATTATCTTTAACGCGTACACATGTACGCCGGAGTAACATTTGTCTTCGATAAGTTACGCATATTTCCAAAAAGTGACAAGCGTGGATTTATAATCGACTTTTCTTCCCTTCAGAGGAATCTTTTCCTCAACACATCCATCAGAGAGTGTTATTGATTAGCGATGACAACTTGTCACTCCCTCTGTTTAAACCTCCATTTGATGGAGTGACCTTTTTTTACATCCCAGATGGCATGCCATTCGCACCTTTTTCTAGGTCATCTATAGAATCTTTGCCATCTTCCTATTACGCAAGGGTCAGCTGATTTCTAACGTTAGCAACGCACTTGCCATACTGGGATTGAAGTCTTGCTCGTTTTAAATACGAAGTTTAGTAAACTTTGTAAGTTCAACAAGTTAAAACTGCGATGTAACTGGGACTCGAATTCAGGTCTATGAATAATTGAAATAGGAATAATAGAAAAATAGAATTATCAATGGTTTCCGATAGGTAATGATAGCTGCCATATATGAAGTATGATCATTATCATTCGTATTAAGTTAAATATGTGTGAAAAATAGCGAATTACTGGGACTCGAACCCAGGTCCAAGAATATTAAAAGAAAAAGGATTGCAAAGGAAAGAAAATTATAACATTTACATTTGAGTATGATATAAGCACCATACAAAGTATGATAGTTGCACATATTTTAAAAAGAACAGAATAATATTGATAAGATTGAGGCTCGAACCACTGTCCTTCACTTCTCAGTGATATGTTCCAAAGGGAAATGGGAGACCCGGGTTCGAGTCCAAGTAATATTATTATTACAATTTTTCATATCTGAGTAAACATTTCTTAAGTATCACCAATAAATCATGAACAGATCTTTCACCGTTCTTGAATTCAATATATTCTTCTGCAATGAACCATAAGTTCCGCAATGTACCGTATAGAAAAGTATGTTGAAGACTGACAATACTCTTTTATGTTATATTAACCACTTTCTCTCATCAGTTATAGCGCGCTAAATAGAAAAATTAGAAATTTGTAATTATTTAATTTCCAAGTATAAATAAGAAATCAATGAATGCTATATACCCGGAATCATAGTCTATAAATGGCAATCAAAGCCTAGTTTTTGGGATTTCTAAGTTGCTCAATTCTTCAAAAGAAAATTCAACCTATCTGAATAACCCTTAAACATTTCATTACAATGTAGAGGAAAGGTTTGGGACCTGGGTTCGAGTCCCAATCATATCATAATCCTTCAACTCAAACAATTAAACCTCTTGTAACACATTCTCGATCGTAATGCATAATTCCCCTATTGCGTAAATAAGGATATAATTCCTCGCAGAAACGATTTCTTCAATTGTCCAGGAATAAAACGTCAAATGGGCCCCGAGATAAGGCAGTCAAATCGGAGAGGTCGCTTTGATTTGATGGACGGATGAATCCGTAGTTTATTCGTTATCTGTTTACCGAAATGGCAAGAGGATTAGTAAATTATGGCACGAGTGGATTTCCCGTTCACACGTGCGTCTTCTCAAATTAACAGCACATCAAGGTGGATTATGGGAAAATGACTGGAAAGAGGAAAAATTAGGAGAGACGCATTCATTCGAAGCGCCGAGTAAATTATGTAGAAGATTCGAATAATTGTTTCACAGATTGAACAATACATTGTTGTAGGTTCGCGTACGTAATGCGCGCGTTTTAATTGGGATTAATTGATTAATACGAGGTTTTTACTTCGTAATAATGGGTTTATCCTAAATTGACGAGAGTAAATTAAATAATGAGGATGTGATATTTATTGTTATTGAATATGAATACATTAATAATCGGTGAATTATCGCGCATGAGTGCGTGTGACAAGTGACAATCGCTTTCGATTTAAAATTAAGGCAGTTTGTATTACGCGTAAGGTAGGCGAGAGCTTTATCGTTTCTAAAAATTTTTTCAAATATATGAAATACAAATTTCTCTATTTCAAAAATACCTCGTCAAATTTGCATTATTACTTCTTAAGGTTATATTTATCGTCTACATATCTTCATCCCGAGCTTATACATATAATGTAATAGCGTTAGTATAAATATATAAGAAGAGATATGCTAGTCTAAATACATCAAAAAGTTTTTATTACGAGAGATACGCTACTGCAGTGTTTCGTAATAAACGTATTTTACTCTAATATTATAATACTTTTCAGAAAAAAATAAAATAAGCACGAGGTAAGATTTTCATACTTAGTTCGATTCTCAGTCATGACGGTATTTGTACCTTTCGTTTCACCGTAATTTCACGAATTATAGGATACAAACTCGAATTTCAAATCGTGATTGAATTTTAAAGAAACTGAAAGTAATAGGAGTGCATTATTCTGTTTGTTTCCAGCAAGAAATATTATTTCAGTCTCGTGTAGATATTTGATTCCTCTCTCCCATTTTTGGCTTTCAAACCTAAATGTCTAAGTATGAAATGAGATACTCCGACGATAGGGTTTTGGTTGCCAGTGACCATCTTGAATATAAAATAAGTTAAGGCGTACTAACATTTTTGCACTGGTAGTCCAATAATAAACAGCAGCTTTGAAACAAGTAAAGAGTGTTTCACGATCCATCTATTGTAGTTATTAATAAGGTCATATTTACGAGCAAATATCGCGATATAATTTGTACGTGTTATTCAGTGCTGTTTCAATGAAAAATAACGAAATAACCAGTGAATCGTTATGTATACTCTATTGAAAAAGCCTGTAAGAATATCTACAAAGTTTTGGAAATAAATTTATTCCAAAAAAATTACCGAAAAAACTTAAATTTCTAACCGGCTCCAAATCAACTTGTTTCCTCATCAAACTTAAATTCATCAAGTTTCTTCAAAACGTAAACAAAAGCAAATCACACACTTCTCCATTAAAACTTTAAGCTGTATATTCATCAACCGTTTGTATTTTCCGAACCTTTGAGAGTAACCCAAATTCAAATAGCAACCGCATCCCGATTAACTTAATTTTCCGACTCCATCCGTAGAAATTCGATCCCATACGAAACCGCTGTGACTGAATGAAATAATATCGTTTTCGGACAGTTCTTCTCTCGTGGAGCGCCCCTGCTCAGTTTCCAGTGACGCCCTCCGGGGAAGCCCACAATGCAGTGCGGCCCCCGTAAGGCGACACCGCACGCGAGTGCACTGTGTAATTGGAGGGAAAGGGGTGTATATCGCACCAGAGGGCGCGTGGGTAACTTTTTTCGAAAAGTGTCAGGTCCTATAGCGGGACCTTGAGGAACCCACTTTCCCTTATCAAAGGTGGCGGGAAATGTGCTATGGCATCGTCTTCGGAGATTTGTCGTCCAAAAATGTTCTTTTTTTTATGATGCTCCCGACATCTGGAGGGAAGCATCTTGAAGGTTCTGCATCGTGAAAGTGCTGCTTTAATAGACAAGAGGCTACATCACTGCCGACGATTTAATTAGGATGATCGAGTTGTTTCTTAGTTACGGGGAATTGCGATTTGGGCGGAATAAATGTATTCGTGAACAAGACGTATATAGTAATTATAAGAAACGGAATTTTTGAAATCACATTTGTTTCTATCGTATGATGTTGGAAACAGTTTTTTCAGCATTTTCGATATCAGATTGTATTTCAATAGGTCTCAATAAGTTGACATTACTTGATTCGAAATATAAAATTATTCTCTTTAGGCTGTTATCTTCTGTTTATTGAAAAGTATGAGCTACTTCATTCTGCACATAAACTTCTTTTCTATTAACATAATGTTCTTTATAATGTACTCCTTGTATCTTAGTGTCTGGTGATATTCTTCCATTCATCGTCTTACTGTTTTCATAATGAAACATTTAGTAACTAATATCATGTTTCCATTCATTCCAAGTTTATGATCCTTAGTCTTTATTAATCATTGAATTTTGCGGTTAAACTTGTTATGTATTTTATTATTTATTTACTCTTTAATAGATCTTTAAATATTTCATCAATCAATTTAATTACGGAAAGAAGAAAATTTACTTCCATAAATTATATTGTATGACTCTTGTAATAATCTTACTGCAATTCATTCGCAACCGACAGAAAATATCTTTCAAGTTCCAATAGAACCTCGATTATAGAACTCAGTTACTTTGATTCACTTTAATTTAAAGACACAATTATAAATGTCCGATTAATCGTAAGCTCATACATCAACAGCCTTACTTCTATCAAACACAAGTTATTACAACCACACCGTACGCAATTCTTATTCGTAAGATTCTAAAGTACAATTACTTCGTACATCAATCTTCAAAACTAAAAGCTTACTACGGTAAAACACCGTATATTTTAAATTGTCATATAAAGAATTAAGAAGTAAGACTATACAAACATTCAATAAAAATATTACTACTATAGCCCATCGAAACCCATCACTTCTCAAGTTACGTTCGCGAGTTCGTCTGCCACCCCTTTGGAAAGGACGGTTGTAATTGTACACATTTTAGTCAAAACGGACGATTCTATAAACAACATAGGATATACGATACGTTTTATCCAATGTTGCCACATCGCTTGACGATTCCAGGAACTGTCTAGCGTACAGTTTTTTCCTTCCTTCTTTTTAGAATATCTCACGGTAAAAATCTAAGAGTTGAGATGAAGAAAAATAAACACACGCGAGTAAATTTAACATTTTGAAGCGAAGAATAGCTTTATACAAACACGAGTATACATTTTAACAATGCTTTTTTTAATATTTGATGTTAAAAATAAGTAAATTTATAATTTTTATTTTCATGATTTTTATTACCATAAAGTTGCAAATTTAATAATGCAAAAATAACTATATTTATACACGTAATTTTATATTCAAATATCAATCCTTCAAATCGCATCCGTAATTGAAACTTATATCCGAATTTACGTCATTTCATTTCCATTAAAACATTCGCATCTTTTAGCACCAAGTATAGATACATCGATAGCATGAGTCTTTTATTCCCACCCCATCATTTTTAGGGTTCCGCGCTAAATTTTCGCAATCCCTCGCCCGCCTTCAACTTTTTCCGCAAAAAGCGTAATTACGAGACGGCATTCCGTCAGTGCACCAATTAAGGCGATCCCGGCCAAGTGAGCATCACAGTTCCAATGGAAGAATCCCTTCCCCCCCTGTGCGCGTTGGTACTCTTGCGCTTCCCCTCATACCCCTTACCACGCTCTCCGCCTTCCAGCCATACAGCAGCCAGTCTCGCCTTTGTCTTCCCCACCCCCCGTCCCATAAGTTTTCCGTCCCGCCCCCTCCTGGCCCCGCCTCCCGCCTCCCCCCTCCCCCACCCCAGTGATTGACAGTTGCCAGAAGCGGTCCGTCTCTCCTAGCGCGAGGTTCGGTGGTACGATCTCTCGTCGTTGAGGATCAGCGGTTCGAACCTCGAGACGAGCCCGTCGTGACGCGTAGTGTGTTTTCGTTCGTCGTGTTTTGTTTCGCCATCGCGACCGTCTCCTGTTCTGTGCGTGTGTTCAAGCGCTTGCGCTAACTCGAAGGCGCGTGTGTGTTCGGACAAGACCAGTGAGTTGTGTGTGTGTGCGGAAGACATGCGACTCCGCTGAACAAGTGATCGTGCAGGCACCTATCACCGGGGCCTACTTTGGATGCGGTAGTGGGCTCTTTTTAAGCGTACGGCTGCACCCCCATTCGACGGGGGAGCGGTTTTTTGACTGCACAACGCTCATCGGCGAACGCGGGACGAAAGAACGGTGGCCCTGCACGGAGAAATCGAAGTAGTCGGCAGAGCGTTCATGGCTCAGCCAAGGGTAAGTGACCCGTGATTGACACCGGCAAACGTGACTGCTTTGCCCGGTCGGAGGCCTTCCACCCCAACGGACGCTTTCATTCATTTGGCACCGCGGGAAGCCCCGCTCTCGTGGGGAATCTAATTGCCCGCGATGGCCTTTTATGGATTCGTCAACTGCGCTTATAGAAATCACTTGTTCTCCCCGGTACCAGGCTGTACCAGGGAGTAACGCAGCTGGGATGTCTTAAGCGCTGCATGGATATTTAGTTACAGCGTCTCGGTTACGACGCGAGACGAACTTCAAAAGTCCGTTAATATCATCGGACACTACTATGTGTTTCCCTCGAATAAAACGCCTTTATATTCCTGTATATTACGGTGTCCATTTGTGGCAGTTTATAAAACCATTTGACGTAACACGAACGCGCGGTGTTTATGTCGCACAGTGCTATTCAAATACGCGCAAGTGCCCACTGCTTTTTGTTGCTTAGAATCTCGAAAATAACACACAAAGTTGTGAGAATATCTCAGGCAGTTACGCTACTTTATGGAGGATATTTTGTTCAAATTTTGTCCCATTTGAATTATTGATTCAACTGAAACTTCTTCCGAAACCGGGCAGTATTAGATTTCCCTTTTATTGATTGAGGTACCTGAGGATATTTCAAAGTGACCGTTTTGTATCAAAACTAAATGTAAAGTTTCTGTGGTTGAATTTTATACTAAATCAAAAGTTTTGTGTCGATATCTAGTGAGTGAAATGTAACAGTACGTCTTCATGTCTGTCTGTTTCTTTTCTTGGACAGTGTCACGTATGAAGACAAATGAAGTATTGTGTATTCATAATCGTCCCTCAAACATCGTAACTAAATTTCAATGACTAGCATACATCTATCTGAGGATAACTCAGCTTAAATCGTTGATTTAATTCCAATTTACAATTCTTTCGGATTCAGTATTTAGTCGTGGATATTTTTGAATATAGAAGAAGGCGTATCCATTCCTTGATGTTGTTCTCAATTGGTGCGAAACTGCTTGTCAAGATCATATGAGAGGATTATTAATGGTACATATATGATGGGAAATGAATGTCAGCATTTATGGAAGCATTGCCCTTAGCATGCGACCGGGAGATGCAGGATTTGTCGGATATTTAGGGACAATCAATGCAAAATAAAACTGAGATATATATGAAAGACATTGAAAGTTAATTTTCACATAGCATACCCTCCTTCTTTCGCGGTGATTGAAACTTTTTGGATTTTAAAAGCAATTCTATTTCCGTGTAAGATTGTAAATCGATTCCCGAATAAGTAACCAGCAAATGTTGTAGATTAATATCTAACTTACATCATTCATTATTAATATTTGGATTTATCAAAAGATTACTTCAAGTCTTATTGATTCAATTTTGCACTGTCATTCCCATACTTATATGAGGTCTGATTTATTTTATTTGCACATGATCCTTGATTTAAAATACACCAATTGATGATAAAACTTTTTCAAACTACCTTTGAAAATTCTTTCAAAAGAATATATTGCAATATGATTCCAAATATAATTTGAAAACATAAAAACGGAATAAGGGGGCGTCAGACAGTAATGATTTACATCGATAGAGGTAGTAATTCATCTCTAAGAGTTCTGTAAATACTTCATACGTAAAGCAGTGTCCTTAATCTATAAAATATAATTAGTAAACGGAATAATCTGCTTGGGATACCGTTCTCATAAATATTTGGAAATTCAAAATCGTAGTTTAGTGCCCATTATTACGGATGGAATCAGTCGTTTGATTTTAAACATATCGAATTAGAATATATTGCAAATCTCATAAGTTATTGAAATGAATCTTTAATAGTGGAACTTAAGCATCTTAAAAAAATATCTGTTCTTTAAAAATTTCACTTCAACTCATATTTATGGCTTGTAATCTCATAGTATTGGTATACATACCACTAAAAATAAGGCTTAAATATTTTATGCGGGTGGATTATTACTCATGGGTATACTTTCAAATTCTCAATGATTGGAAGTTAGGATGAAAACCCGTAATCAAGGGAAATATTGGAATATTTATATTCTAAACCTTTTGAAAATCAATATCTTATGAATTAAAACTAACTTGAATATTGTGAAATAATTTTTCTAAAGTATCAATCGAACTTACATACGTTTCATCATCTTCATTTATCAAGGAACATTTTAACTTGTGCAAACACTATTTTTGTTGTAAAGATCCACAATTTTTTAATAACTTTGTTCTATTTTGCTGAACATATTTTAATTTAGATATTTATATATTGTTTTATTTATGCTAACTAAAAAATTGAATTTTAGACATGTATTTGTTCCATTTCTCGGGAAGTTCATTTTAGCTTTTAACTCTAGATGGATAATATATACCTGTATCTTATATTATATTCTATATATTATACTATCATTCATTAATACTATACCATCTTTGTCATTTACAAAATGTTTATTATATCACGGATACTTATTCTCAAGTAATCTGACAACGGCACACCATGGTTACTGTTGCGTATTCTTCACTGCCTAAGATGGTGTCTTTTAGCCGTTTCATACTATAACTTTTAACTGTAAAAGGCATACAGTGTTATAACTTTTATCTACTCACAAAACGAAATGAGATTTCTATCTCATATTTATAAAGCAACTTTGGTTGAAGCACAAATTAACTCCGTGTTATATTTCGCAGTATGATGACGGCATTCATCCCTACATGGAGGGACCAGCCTCGGTGGGCGGTGGAGGCGGCGGAGGCAGCGGGGGCGGCATGTACGACCCCCGGGGGCCCCTCCAGACCCTGCCGCACCACTCGCCCGCTGCACACATGAACCACCACCATCACCATGGGGGAGGCGGCGGGCCACCCCCCGCCATGCACCAACCCTACCACCAGGGCAACCACGTGGGTGCAGCGGCCGCAGCAGCCGCTGCCGTCTCCAACCACGTGATGGGTGCCGTTCCAGACGTTCACAAGAGGGATAAAGACGCCATCTACGGGTGAGTAAAGAAATAGTGAAGTGTGCTGTGCAAAGGTGCAAAATGTGCATATGACACCAGAGGGTGTCCAGATGCGCTTCTGTGGATGGTGGAAACCAAAAAGTGCACTGTAGGAATGGTGTTCGAGCACCAATGTGGAGGGTTTTTGATAAAATTGATGTGAATTACAATGTGATGCACGTTTTTAGAGGAAATTGAGGAGTTGGAGAAAGATATGAGGATAATTCTATGGTAGTGATGTGCTAAAAGATGAGGTTTTGACGGCATGGTGGACCTAACTGATGTTTTGCGGCCCGAATTGGCTGTTTCTGAGAGATTCGTGGTTTGATCCTAAATCACATGTATAAGAAATACTTCCTAAGATATATAAGTCAAGTATCGGAAAAAATAATTGTTAAATAGAAGTGAAAACTTTTAGGTGTGACTGGGACTCGAACCCAGGTACACCCACACAACGGAGAATAAGTCAGGAGGGTATTAATATAGGATTGACTTAATGTTTTATTAAGTCTTTATGAAAGGAAACTATAGTTGGGTGTATTATAGGAAGATTTATGACAAGTTTTATACTTTCCCGTATGAATTTATCTTTGTAAGTTAGGAAACTGGAGTTATTTTGCGAATTGCCCTAAAATATATATTAACTGAGTGGATTGTTTGATGGTTGGACATTGTGTTTTTCAAGTTGTAACAGAATAGTTAGAAATGTGCCAGTAATCACAAACTTGCTAAAATGTTGCGTTTTAATTGTTAGTGAAAAGGGTTTAGTTAAGTATAGTTCTTCTTACCTCATGGTAGCTAATTTAATTTTCTTCCTAATAAGTATCTAAAAGGTTAAATTTCATATAAAAGCCACGCCTACGAATTTCACCTATACCTGGAAACGGAAGCATTAAGGTTTCTTTGTATTTCTTATTCTGATGCGCCACATCCAATAAAAACGGGATGTATTTATCCTTTTTACAATACATTTTACAGTAGAGTTTTATTGAAAAGATCATCATTTTCTTCCGTCTAAGGGAAACTTAAATAATTTAGCGGTCGGTCGGATACTAGGTTTTACTATAAAAAGCGTGTTTCAATCTTATTGATCCGGATGAACTAAAATCTGAGTTAATATTATTTATATGTTGGAAGTCAAGAGTTAATATCTTGAAATTAGTTTCAACCGCTTCTTATAAGAAGTTTGGAATACGGAGATTGACCGTAAAACTTCCAATTCCATCAATGAAGTGTCTTATAAATTCCATTTCTGTTTCATCCTTGTTCAGTGATGGATGTTGATCTTCTCTCGTTCAGAACACGAACTGTTAGTCGATTTGAGTTCCAGTAAATCGAAAAAGTTCTAAAATCCGTCGCCCGTAACATCTTCCGGAAAACGGGTCCCTCGGGAGTTGCCGTCCGAGGACGAGCGGTGGTCGGCGGTCTTCTTTCCCGGCGATCGCGCCCGCAACCGCCCACAACCACACTCCGCTCGCCCTCGTGATACACTTCAACGCCTCCGCACTCATACTAGAATAATTACCAATTTACCAAAGGAGATATTGCGGCCATCGGGACGAGGGAAGCCCCCCCAGAGAACAAAACAACCGCCGTGGATTTTCGAGCAGCGCTAAACGGATCGATATACGGGTATATCTTTCCCCGAATCCCTTTTTCCCAAATTGCGTCAGATCGGAACTAAAGATCGCGGTCGGTACGATTTCCAATGGATTTTTTTACGATACGAGTGTGTTCCGAAAAAGTCGGTTCCCCGTCCCCAATAATGAGCATTCAAACACAGCTTTTTTCCGATAAAAGACGGATTTATGGGAAGTTAAAAAGTGAAGGACTTATTAATAACGGGAATGTGTACATTGAGTATTACAACCAGCCGTTCGACGAATTTTTACCGTTTCCGTCAATGTGTCGATACTGAAAGACGAAAGATTTTGGTTTTATTGAGGGTTTTGTGTATCCGAATTAGCGTGTAGATTCAACTGTAGCTGTTTCTGGTTTTAATACGTACTAAACTGACCTTAATGTACAATTACGAGTGCAGTTTCTCGAGTCGTAAATTTGTCACGCTACTCAAACCTATCCTAATTTTTATGATCATGAGCAACCACGATAAGAAACTCAAGGCGAAGTTAATTCCGTTAAATATACGTCTTGATCCGTCGCGATAAGCGGTAGTTTTATAATCGGAATGTATAAAAGTAGATGTTTACGATGAATATCAATTTATGAGTTTTTTTGAGGAAGATTTTTAATTTTTACGTGAATTTGGAGATGTGTGATGGGTGCGTGGATTGGTGGTATGTTGTAGTATTGTAAAGTTCGATTTGAAGTTTGTTCAAAAAATAAATGTATTAGAGTTTTAGTTTTTTGAAATTTTCGGTAGATCTGAAGTTACTGCAGCGTAAGAGATTCTGTCCAACTTGGTTTCTTTGAAGTATGTCTTCAACTTTGAGTTTACAACTCCATAGAAACGTATACTCTTCACTAGTATGTGTGCGAAAGTATAAATTCATTCTCTGTATTATATTTATAACTTGTAGGAATTATTCTCAGAATTTATTTTACTACTTCCCGTACTCAAATTAGTATCTCGTGAGATTTATAATGAACTAGTTTCGTATGTGTATATAAACGTAACTATATGTACAGCTGAAAGTTAGTGAAAGTGTAACTTTATGTGTATATACATTTATATTCAAATAATTTATAGAAATCCACGTCTTTTTTAGGCGTATTTTTCTCTCAAAGCGTCTTAACTAGCTATCTCTAGCGACTATCCAGACCGTAACTCGCTTTTTAACACGCAAAATCGTTCCGAAATTCTCATGCGGTTCGTAAAAATATAAAACAGCGGCTGTGTATCGGAGGCCTAGAGCTGATTTTTCTATTCCTCGGGGAAATTCCATTTTCCCCCGGAATTCACTTAGGAAGGGGAGAAGTGGCTAGGTCCGAGTTTAGGGGTGCAAGAGTGAGTCTCTTTCTCCCGCATGACGTTAAGGCATTCGGACAGCGTTTGGCAGCTATCACGGTGCATTTCCTTCGACGGAAAAATCTTCACAATCGCTCGAAATAACTTCCCAGACGTCGGTTCCCTTCCCCCTAGTAGCTGCAATTATTATTAAATGTGGTTGCTAGGATATTTAGTCGAATGAATTTTCTTATTTATTGATGTACGTAATCTTAAGCTACGGAGATGTACGTATATGTCGATTTCTAAAAGTGCGGTTTTTATTGATTTTAACGTTCGGATTAGGTTTTCGAATAAAGTAGTGTGTATATTTGAATGGTTAAGGTTTTCAATACCATATTTTTTACGTTTTTAAGTAATTTGGCTATTTTTATGAATGTTTAATATATTCCGGTCAGACGTACGGCCGTAAGATCGTTCAAAGCATCTATATTGGAAAATCTGAATTTATCGCTTGTGATTTGTGTGATGGTGCGGGTTTTTAATTCTAAATTATATATATTATTTTGTGTTAATTATAATCCCATTCTCATTACTTATTTTGGATTCTAAACTTCCCTACGGGTTAGTTTAAGTTGCCGTTAAAATTCCCGAGTCGGTTAGGGTTATGTGCTAAGTCAGTGGAACTTCGCTAAGTAGATGGTACTGGTTAGATAAGCTTGTCAGGATATCTTATTCTTTTGTTTTAATCGTTTGAATATTCTTATTTAGTCTTTAAAGGAATATTAGGAGGTTTCAGAATATGTGACTGAAGTTTTACGGATATTATTCCATGATTTTTAGTGTAGCGTTTACCCAAATTATTCAAAGATTGTCATGACTACGGTAGATTATTATTCAATCAGGAACGAATTCATTCAATAGGAAAATTGAATTTATTTCGATATAATTTTTACATATTCAGCAAAGAATTTGCGTTTGTTACGTACTCTTCGATATATTAATAATCGATTGATTCTAAGGAAGATATTGCAGTGAAAATATATTGTAGATTATGTTGCTACCGAATCTGATTGTTAGCTCAATAAATTATTGATATTACTTTTACTAAGAGTGCCTATTTGCGTAAGAAAGATATGTTGTCTTAAGAAAAGAGAAGTTTTGAAATGAATCAATGACAAATATATGTATTAACCATAACGCAAGGCATATGATTTACCATTTTAAGAAATCTCAAAGACTAAGATATCTCCGTTGAGAAGTGAAATAATTGAAGAAAATCATTGTTCATCATAATGTAGTTAATTTTGGTTTACCAGAATTAATTGTGTCTTCCTTAAGTTTACCGCACATCCTACGAAAGTTTTCAATACAGTTGCAGTGGTATTTTGTTAGTTATTTAGTTATGGTTTTCCACATCTTATATGAGTCTTGTGTACTTGATAACGTTTGAATAAGATATATTTTCTGTCAAAGTTGTCTTTTATCTTGCACATTTTACGCATAAGTATGATAATATAGTTTTGTAGAATCTATTGCCCAATTGAAAGTTTCGTATGCTTGCCTCGTATAGATTTTAGTATCCATCGCGCATTTTAATTACCAAGTTCAAATACTTTCCATTTAGTGGCCGTATCACCCAGTACTCAACTCCCTTAACGTAGGATTGACAGTTAGAAAAACTATCGACAAGTGAAATATTGCGTTAAAATTTCCTCTCTCCCTACGAAGACTTTCTACCTTCAGCGTACACATCGCATGTTCTTAAACCCTTGTGCTCCAGATCCCGCTTTATAAATCTATACTGCGCGAGTTTTGAATTCATGCCGTTGACTAACACCGTTTATGACAGGTTCAGCGATCTGATCGTATTCGGGATTAATTTAAACATTTTCTTGTGTTTCGTAATGTGTTCGATTACTCATGACCCGTATTTATCCATGCGTTTTGTGTCTTTTAACTGTTCTGCATATCTAGACCGATTTTGGCTTGTTCTTTTCGTACTATTTTGTTGATCTGGATGCTGTTTTGCACGTATATTCTGCGGTATTATAGAGAATTTGACTTAAGTGCAATAGAACTTTACTGTGGTTGCTAATGTAGATTTCCCCAAGTCTACTTCTTATGGAGTGACTTTTTCACTAACCTTTCGCCGACGACTATTCTACCGTTTCTATCAATCATTGCCTACCAAGATAACAAGGATTCGATTCCCGGCATGCACTGCAGCAGATCCGAAAGCCTTTTTTGAAATTGCGTTACGATGGATCAGATTTTATCGAATGGTTTTCCAGTTCATTTGCGTTAATAAGAATGGATGTTCACAGCACCCAGGTGGTTTCAGTTCAAAATGTTTCGATTCATAATGAACTGCGTAACGAACAATCGCGGCTCACAAGACCATAGGACGTACGTAATAAGAGTTAAAATTCGAATCTGAAATACGGAAAAATCTCTCTGATTAGACACCTGTATCATTGCCGCTCAATAGTCGATTTTTTTAACTCATTAATTCGGTTCGGATGGAGTCGAAGCGGCCGGTAGAACGGGGATGCCTACCGAGTCCCTTTTGTTTTCGAACACCGCGCATAATAAGAACTGGTATTCGTAATTTCTGCCTCGATAGAGGTACTCCAGGTGTCTCTCTCGTATATAGGGAGCTTTGAATTACTCCCCATCTATAATAATCGTCCGTTGTTGTGGGTTCCTAACAATCGATACGCGGTCTCGTCTCCAAGTCAACTCGGCTTTTAATTGAACCTTCGATAAGGTTTTCTTTCCGCTATTTTAGGTTCAGTTCAGTCCTCAGTCAGTCTTTATTTTCATTCGTTAATCGTGGGATAATTCCGAGATTAAAAGAAGAGATATTGTTTTCTATGAGGGAAAGAGATGTCTTGTAAAGATATCTGGCTTTTTGAATTCCAAGGCCTCCTCCTCATGTCCATCCAACACGACAGCCATTTCAATCGATGATAAATTCCTCTATTCTCTAATGTTTTTTAGCATCGACTTTGTCTGAAATAGGATGGTAAAAGTTGCTGTGGGCGATGAAATCTCCGTGCCATTATTGCATTTTACGGGTTTTATCCCCGCGCGTTTTACGCCTACTTGTTTTTCTAAGAAGTGTCTTAGAAAGTTGGTTCGAGAGGTTTCAAAAGTACGGGTTTAAATACTTAGCTTTTTAATTAGATTGACGTGGTAACGTTTCGCGGAATGCTTTGTTCGATTGTTTCTTTTCTATCATCTTGTGTCCATAGAGGGATTGAAGATGAAGTAGATTGGTGCGAATAAGTTTTATTTTAGGTAGAAGTTAAAGTTATATGCTTAAAAGTACAATCCTTTATTGTTTTAGGATCTCTCAATGATGTTTTAGCAGTTTAAAACTTACTATGTATTTATAGCATAAATGTTCTAAATCATTCAGCTAAATTCTATTAAACTTTTATTAGACTATATGTAATTATAGGGGTCCAATGACTGTACCTTGATGCACACCGTACTTCTCTAGTCCTAGCTTATCGAATGCACTTTCTCCGTAAAACCAACGATTCCTTAAAAAGTAAGGACTTCCATATTTTTTAAGCTCACAATCGGAAACGAGGTTTATAGTCCTCGAAAAATTTTTAGCGCAACTAATTGGTAAATCGCCATCCGTTCATTCTTTTTCGCAATCGAATCGGGTGCGCAAAAAGACAGCTCTTTCAGTAGCGATTCGCACTGGATTTCCAAACGTCCAACGTAATCTCGTTGGTCGCGGATAATATCTGCATGATGAACTTAACACGCCTTAACAACCGTTAAAAACTTTTCGAATTAAACCGGGAAATCATAATCGAATGGTCGGCAAATTTTCCGAATCCGCGAGACCGTTAAGTAATTAGTAATCGTCGGTGCGTCTTGTTTTACCCTCTATTTTACTTCGGAATTAAATTCGTTTTAAAATCGGACGAGTTTGTAATAACGGAACGGTTCGAGTAGAGGATTGGAGCTCTTTTTGGTGCCCGAATTAGTGTTTCATTCTTCTTTTTTTGGCTGACGACGTACGAGTGAATTTTTGAATTCGTGAGTCGGCCTCATGTATGTAGGTCTCGTAACAAAGTATAGAAATTCGCGTATCGAAAATCGGATATTTTTTTTCGGTGCAAGGAAAATATCCAGTTTCAGGGTGCAAGTGAGCTTAATATAAACTTTGTACTTATTACGTACTGTGTATTTTGATAAAGTTTCGAGTATGAAACATGTCAATCTATAGAGCTCGTCAGACTCGTTCGGACTGGGATTAGCGTACTGAGGAAGTGATGCGCTACGAAAATCCGGTTGCACTTGTGACCGGATTGGGCTCCTTAACAAAACCCTTTGGCAGTTTATAAACTGCGAGAGACACGATCGTCAAATGTGAAGTGTACGAAAAAGGTCAAAGCCTGAAACCACAAGGGTTTGTAGCTGTTCCTTGTACTAGAGAACTCAAAATAAATTTAAAATAGGCAGATTAGAAGTACTAAATAAGTAATAATGTAATTTTATCGTTAAAAGAGTAAGTATCGACAAATATACGTTCGGTACGTCTTCTGTTATGGATACCATTTTTCTATGCGAAGCACTCTAGTTCAAAAGACTTCGCCAGGAGATATTCTGCGGTGAATCATTCCAAAACCACTTTCTACGAGAGAAATCTTCCTAGAAAACATGAGGAATGTTAACTGCATCTGTTTTCTTTTACCTTTGGATATTTCGTACGCGTTCATTTGATGTCTAAGCGAAACTCCTGCGGGCGCTTTTGGGGGAGGGCTGATTATGAGCGAATATTTCGGTAGATATTTATTTGGAGGAGTTTAGTGCGTGATAGTGACAGTTTCTGTTATTGAAATAGGAATAGAAGTGTAGAGTTATATAGAGTTAAGTTGGATATATCTATAGAATAATACGGAAAGAATTTTACACTGTATTTTTGTGTGCAGACATTTTGTAATTATTCTTCGTTCAGTCTGTACTAATGAATCAAATGAAACTATTTCGCCTCCAAATATTTAGATCAAGCGGGTTTATTTATATCAAATCCCGTTGCGTTAGCATCTGTTCGCATTAAAACATCAGGGTCCGTCGCCATTACGTCTGGGGGGAGCTTAAATTAACCAACTTTCACAACCAATCTTCAGGAGCAAAACGATGTTTATTTGTGCAACATTGTTGTGTGAAGCTATTTGAACAGATTACATGCTTATTCCATCCCAGACATTATATAGAATGTAGTGCATTGCTTGTGGGTGAATTGATCTGGAATGAATTGTAACTAATTTAATGAATTTTCCAAAATAAATTCGAGTTTACGAACATTCTTTATTAGTATTTACGTAAGATATGATCAATGTTTAGCAGTTCTCTATTTCTTGGACGCATAACCGGAACGTTTTTTATTATTCGGAAAGTATGTATGCTTATAAAGATTAATCTAATTGCTCAAACTTAATTCAAAACGTCTTCAAGCTATTTAGAACCGTAAAATGTTTCGTTATTACCTAGAAACAGAACGGTATGTTTAATAAAATTCTACATTACGAAGCAATACTTCGTTAATGGTTTAATCATTATAGTCCACCATCAGAAGATCCTCAACCAAAGGTCAGATATCATTTCGTTTCATTTTCATAATGTATACCCATCTCAAGGGCATCGTAGAAACTACTCACGGGAGATAACATACATTAACCATAGATTCAGCATTATGTGCCCCTCCCTAAGGCTAAGCACTTGGTCCGTGTAATAGGTAAAGGCGGGCTAAATCGATCATGTATCGAATCGAAATTTAAGGAAGCATAGCAATGGAACAAAATCGATTCCGAATAAAAAAGGAGAGCACGGATCGTGACGATGCAGGGGAAGTAATGGGTAGCGTGCATTGGAAGCGGAGGTCCAACGAGACAAGGTCGGGACCCGAGCTTAATTCATCTCCCTGGCCGAGTTTTTCTCGTCAAAGCATTTGTGATCTATACAGCATCTGGTAAGGGATGGACCAGAATTTAACATGTGCCTCGGCCCGATATTTCTCTCGTAAATGCCTTAACGGAAGGTTCCGGGCTCGGACGGACGTGAAATTGTAATAATAGTTGGTCTAAATTATGCACAAATGAGAGTTTTGAGTATTTAACGTATCTGTTATAACTTAGCTTTGATTTCGGTAATTTTAATGTGTTTTGGGGTGTTTTGATGACTGTGCAGGTTTGGGGATGGAGAAGGATGGACTGCGTGTCGAAATAAGTTGGAGTTTTATTTCGTAAGCTTTGGTTCATCGAAGTATTAAATTTGGGAGTACATTTTTGTTTTTGATTCAGTATTTTATGTTTGGATTATCAGTGGAGATTTAAAAGTTATTTTTGATGTGTTTAATTGTAGTTGTTGTGTAGTTGTAGAGAGGAAAATATATAAATGATCGATTTATTAAAACGGCTATCGTAATTTTTAAATATACATCTACGAAGTTCAGTGTTCTTTTATCTTTATATGTTCAATCTTCCGTTATTTTTCAATGTTCAATGTTTCGTTACCTTTCAAGTTCATACCTTAACGAGTTAAAACTGTTTTGTTAGACCTTTTTCCAGCGATTTAATTTTCCGTCGTTGAAATACGAAATGTATGTATTTGCGTAGGTTACACACTTCACGGTGATTTTTTTCCTCGACTCGAGTATCAGTTTTCTATGAGCGACGCGTCGTTACTGTTCAAGATGACAAGGCAGAATTCGAGCCCCCGTCGGTCTTCACAATGATGAAGTTAGAACAAGTCGATGGGTTCTCTCATCATTAAAAGCCATCCTCGTATTCAGGGACATCGTTCGTTCGTTGCTAGGGAATCGCTCGGTTACGAGTAAATTGCTATTTTTGTTGGATGGTTTAGATTTTTGATTGGGATGGTTTTTGATAGGGTAGAGGTTGTTCGTATGTGTGGGATTTATGAATTAATAAGTGATATGTGTTGGTAATGGAAAGCTATATGGTTGTTTAGAATGAATAATAATTATAAATCGGATTTATTTTGAGTTAAGTTTGAGATAATGTATTATAGTAACTATACTTGTTCGTCTAAAGCTCGTATTTATACTAAATTGGTTGGTAAAGGAAATATATATAGTAATCGAACGTTTTTATGAACAGTGCTGCAGTTTTAGTGCTATTTTTATTATTAATTATTAAATAATATGTGTAAAAAATTTATATATATTTCGCATGATCCCAGTGGGTATACGTACATTGATTTCATTGCCTTTTAATCGGTCATGAAGGTTCAGTATATAAAATCAATTTTCCTGATTGTGATAATGATCATCCTGATAGATGCAGAATAATTTTGAATTTTATTATTCATATTATTTATCAATATATGAGATAATAGTAACTCATATTTTCAAATTGTTCTGTGCGTTTAACTATTTGAATAAGATACATATTTGATTCCCTGAGTTTGAAATATTACGAGAGATTTCGTTTATAAACAAGTATCAATATGCTGTCAGAATATTCTATAAGATTCTAGTAACAAATGAAACATCTAATTGTTAATACGGTAATTAATCTAATAATTAAAATGATTCGTCACGAGCGGGGGGCACAACGAATATAGACTTCGGTGCAGGAAGAGGTTTCCACCCAAAGTAATCAAACGAAAGAGCAATTTTCGTGATGTTCGAAGAAGAGTTTCATCCAGAAGTGATTTATAGCTATCGTGAGTGAGTGAAGTCGCATTTTTCAGCCCATCGCATATATACTTTTAATTACTCCCCCCATATCGAATCGTGTTCCATTAGCACTCATATGGTGCCGAACTATCGTAAATATCGGGACAATAAAAGTCTTTGATGCGTTTTTCACGCGAAGAATCTTATCATTTTTTCCATTCGGATCGAATTACATCATTGGGAGTCATCCGTCGACGGATTCGCGGAGATAAAGTGCAAATCTAATTCTCGTGTATATGGGGTTACGATTCGCGAACAAACAAATGCTTAGAATAAGGTTTTATTCGCGGGGTATACAGCGGATGGCCATTAACTGGTGCGGATGTATTGGAAAGGGAGGAAATGGCGTATGCATTCATGTATGTGTGAGACAAATAGAAGTTTTTGAAAGCTATCGGAGGATTTGATTGTGTGCGTTGAAAAGGTTATCCGATGGCTACGGAGACTTAACTGGGGGTTGTTGACTTATGGTTGCGAAGTAGAGGTTTAAGTGTATATATAGTAACTATATATTATTTTGCAAACATTGCATATAGTCCCAAAATTTAGTTCATGATATATGTAGGCTAACTTTGAACCTTGGGCGAAGTTTTTAGATGGGTTATTATTAATTACCTATATTGTTATGATATTAATTAGGGAATAAGAACTTTTTTTATTTTTAAAGTTTTGTAAGCTTTTATTGCCTTTTATTATGATTTTATTACGCAAAGATGAGCTTGTTCTCTTCATTTTTATGTCAGAATGATTAATTATTTTCGAAAATCAAAATTCAGTTGATTTAATATTGATGATAATAATTGGTTTGGTTCTGTTTCGATTCAATTTTAAACTACGTAAGTTTGTGTTTAATAAAATATAGTAATTTAGAAGTTTAAGATGGATTAATGCTTGTTATGAAGTAATTATAATTTGCGATTATTCTAATTTAGTTTGTGAAATATTTGTGCTAATGGCATTGTTTATTTTCGTTTATATTAATTTAAGAATTACAGTATATATTAAACTAAGTAAGCATCGATTAATTCATACATATATAAATTAGATGAATTGTGAAGTGACTGAATGTGAGCTAGCTCTAATTCTGTCACTGCAGCATCTCAAAGGATCAGAATACCACACAGATGTCTTTCAATCTTCTTCACGTCCTTTTACACATTTTATACAGAATCATTAATTAATATCGCCACGTAGAGAAGGCCGCTTTCAATATCACTAATCTAAGTGTAGCGATCAAGTCTACGTAAGGGATTCATAGGAAGGTTTGTAACTACCACACCCTTCTCTTCTCTTAATCGAAACTTTTTATTCGTCGCTAGTCTCCACTTGAAGTACGCTGAGGGCGTCACTAATGAGTCTACACTTTGTGGCCATTGTGATTCCGTCTCCGGGGAAAATGATCGGGAGGGATTCCAGATGAAAAAGGTGAAGGACAAAGGAAGATCTCTCTCCGAAGAAATCCCACGTTTATCGTCCGATTCAAGTAAAACCATAATTTACGAAGTTTTGAGGATCTTTATGAGAATAGGTTTATCATAATCCGTGGAAGTTGGCGTTGATGATTCATTAGTGTGTGTGTGTAAGGAAGAGGTTTATTAGATGGAGGATTTTATACGAAGTGAATTGGCGTGGATTGAAATTTGTAATTCGCGATTGTTGTTAGCGGGGTTGGTTATGTTGGGATTGTTGCTGTGTTTGGCGTAGTTAGGTATATTAGTGTCTACAAAAGTACGTTTACGTTAATTGTTCAACGTTTGATTGAATTGTATCAAGTTTTACTCCTTGAATTACGTATTAATTAGTTGTATTACTAGTATTGTTGTTTAACGTAACTGAAACTTTTCTCTTACATATTCTTTATGCTTCATTTTTGCATATGATTATTTTTATTTTGTGATTGTTTGAAACATTAATTCAGCAACAGTAGTTGAGCAAATGTATTCATGATATTTAGTAGGAAACAATAATATTATAAAAGGATTAATCTCAATAAGAGAGGTTGTTACCCAGTGTAAGGTTATTACAATGAAATAAACTTTATTACATTTCAATAGAGACTTTATTGTTGAACCATGTAACACCTATAAAAGTTTCCGTGGAAGTATGCTGAAGGCTATTTCATTGTTGAAGGATTATTGACGTAGTATTTCCATAGGTTCTTGGTGTTAATTATAAGCTATAATTCATTATATTGGTATATTTAATTCTTTTAATATCGTTCTTAAAAATTCTACATTTTTAGTGATAATAATATACATGATTTTTATTGTGATAGAGCTTCATTGGTTAAGTATAAGTTCAAGTAGAACGTTTCAGTTTGCCATGATTTATATTCTCATCCATAGTCACTTTACCACAAGTTGAGTCCTAACCGCCGGTAATTTACTCATCCATGGCTTTTTAGGAGTACTTCTGGGTCATCCACGCTCATTTTCAGGGTTTCCCCGTGAACCCTAGTCCCTTTCTCAAATTACAAGGCATTAGTTCGGCGAAATCAGTTATTACGGAAAACGGGCAGATATTTCTCCTGAAGACTCACTCGTTTGCGACCGGGACCATACAGGCTGATTTATGACCCCGTAGATATCTCGCGAAGTCATTATTTGTCAAAATACCATTGATTAGTTTTGGCCCAAGTGTTGGTTTTTTCCCCTCGCTACACGCCTCTCCCCCCGTTATATCGTCCCGTTTAGCTGCACTCTCATTACCAAACTCTCTTTATTTGTCGTGACTGTTTTCAATTTTCGTATCGCACCTAAGTTTCACACTTGTACCTATTGTGCGTGTGTAGACCAGGTACGCGAGGTTTTGTGACTGTCCAAGTGCCTAGTTTTCCGATGATCTTTTTGTGGTAGTATGGTCTCTATTGCTGTTACGGGTGTGTGAAAGTGTGAATGTAGTGCTAAAATGAATGTATTGTATGTGAGGTTAGGTTGCGTTTAGGATGGTTTTGGAGTTTTATTGTTGTTATTTTTTGGAGATTGTACTCTGGATAGGCTGTAAACCTGGTGGCAATAGGTACCTATATGTGCAATATATTTATTGCAGTAATCGAGAAAGGTACACTACCTTGAGGAACATTATAAAGGTGAACACGGTTTGAAAATACGTTAATTACATTTCTTATTGAATATTTAAAAATATTTAATAATCAGAGCTTTAAGAGTGATCCTGTAACTAAATCTAGCCTATGATACGTCTATTATGGAGGGAATAGTTAGTCATTTGACAGTCACTTGTTGTCTAGTCTTAGTTTTAAAATTAGTTTTTTAAATATTCAAGTCAAGTTTATAAACAGCTTATTAAATAATCCCCGACCTTTATTACATACGATAATATAGTAATTGCAAATTAGTCAATTTTGATTGTTAGTTATTTCGTTCTTTAGTTGATTTCGTTACCTTTATTTATTTTGTATAACAAATGCACGATTTAAGTTATTTGAAAGTAATAAACTGTGTGTTTAGATGGCTGAAAATGTAGAAGAACAACTGGTAAATGTAATACTATGTAGGGCAAAGACACGAGAATGGCCTTAGCTAATCAGACAATGAGCACTATGTAGATAGAACGTAGCCGAGGGTGAGTTTACGTCATTTGCTTTCCTCCAGCGTTTAGTTTTACGGTTAAAAGACGTGCGGGTTCATGCAGCAGAAGTAACAATCGGCTGCGGAACCAGGGTTAAGTCCCTTCCTCACCGCTCAACCACAAGTTTTGCCAACAAATAGGAAGTAATAGTCGTGGAGGGGATGATAAAGGTTCAGCAGGCTGCTTCAAGTACGTGAAGTGGCTCGGCCCATACCTGTCCATCAAACGGGGCGATATTGCATTCAGATAAAAAAAAGCCACTCTTAATCTCGCCATTTCGCACTTCTCATTACAACAGGATCGCACGGGGGATGAATAATGCACAAAGAAACTGAAAACCAATCACTTTAATGGCTGCGATCACTCGGCTGTTTGTACAATTGAGTGTTATTGTGTGTAGTGGGAGGGCGCGGGTTCGCCTTGTCCAATGGGAGGCGATCTGGAAATTGCGCCTGCGCGTTGGAAATAACTCGAATACAGCCGACGTTTTACGGATTACCGCGGCTCGCTTTTCGAACTGAATCGGGGAGCATTGTTTCGTGGATGGTTATCCATGTTTGTGACCGTTATTATTGGGGTATTGTTGTTGTGGGGAGGGTTATTTCACGAGGTGTTTTGGTTACGTACGTAATGATTGTTGTATGCGTGTTTAAATGTTCGAGTGGATTGGTTGCGGTTTTAAGTATGTGTTGAAGTGGAAGCGCATATATTAATATAATTAATTTATATTTTTAATACCTACGAGAAAAATCATAGAGAGTTGTGTTATGATGAATGACATAGAAATGTTGATTGACGAACGGTTTAAAAATAGAGACAAGAACAAAATATAGAATAAAATGAAGAACTTTACCATGAAGTGGAATGATATATTAGTTTGAAACATACATAGATAGTACATTAAAACAATGTAAGGAGTTCTTCATCGTCAAATTTTACAAGAGTTCGGCCTTATGAAACTTAAACAGATATCTAGTACAACGAGTAATTGAACTTGGTGTTAAAGATAAGATGCTAGGAAGTTTATTAAAAATTAAATTTGGTTTATTTCACATTTATAGATATCATCATACAGTCAAGGTTTAAGATTTTTCAATTTGACATGTTATCGCGATATACATACATAAACTTAAAGTAACTACAGTTCAGATCTTTCTTTTGGCCAAAAATTATTCAATATATCTATATATAGGAATATATATTATTGATGTTGGCTTAATGTTTCCCTGTGAATATATAGAAATGTATTTACATTCAATATGATATCCAATGCATACAGTATATACATGGATGTATACTTTATTATATTCAATAAATGTTGTTGTAATCTTACTCGTATTACCATACAAAACAACATTGGTGCTTAAAGTTGTTAAAATGCCATTGGCTACGGACTTGTTGCAATGCTACCCCTTTACCTTAATACACTACATCCGTTTCTCAACGATAATGCAGAATCACAAGCACCGCCGGATATAAAGAGTTTTTCTCGATGTAGATTCGATCATATCGAAGGGGTTAAAAATCGATCTCTGGTGAAAAGAGTAAAAAATCCGAAATCCGACCTCCGGATCGTGACGCGTGCTCAAGAGGGCTGGTCGGTTTGTTTTCCCATGCAAATACATTGTATGAGGGAGGCCCGTCGAGTGGGTGCATCTTTGTAAGTGGAATCCACGCTGTGAAATCATAACAAAAGAAGTAAATTCGAGATGCTGTAACAGGAGCCTTTATGTATTTGTAGATAATTTTAGGGTGGGTGGAATACGCGGTGTGTGTTTTGTTCGATTTTTTTTACGAAGGTTTTGGATTGTCTGTTGGGAATGGTTTGATGTTTTTTTGGGAATTTTGGTTGAAAGTTAGTGTAGTATTATTTTTTATTTTGTTGTTTATATTGTTTACTAGGTGATTTTTACGTAAAATTATTTAATTATTTGTTATTTGACTCTCAAATCAACAAGGTATGAGCTCCTGTTAAACCAAACCTCTGAAGTCGTACTTTGAATTCACAATTGTATAGAAAAAAATAATAAATATATAAATAATACAAATTATTTGGTTCCCCAACAATTAAGTGATGTTTATTGTTGATTATTGCTTACAGTTTGACATCGTATACGTTCAAATTTTGATAACTTACTTGTACAATCAAATAACAATTCGATATATTGGGGTGGGTTATTGTTACGTATCTAAGACGATTTATCGGTTACTATGGGAATAAAATAATGCTTAATTAAATACTTTACCCGTAATTAGACCAAATTGTATTTAAGAGTTATTCTACTAATTTAATTTCGTCTTCGGCCTTTCATTCAACGTACGTTTGTCTCGCATGAGATTTTCCTTACGTATTTATCAGCTAATGAAGCAAGAATCGAAATGTGGGAAATGGGGCTTTTTATCCTCATTAATCGTAAGGGTACAAAACGCGCGTACCTCGAGGGCCGCCCTAAGAAAATGTTTGTGGCAATAGGTTCTCCTCCTCCCCTCTAAACCACCGCTTACGTGTTGCGTGCACGTCTGCATTTAACCCTTCCAATTGGGGGCTTAATCCCCATCTCGAAGGAGGCAGTACTCTATTGACCATTTGTGTTCGGAATCGATGGTTTTAACGTACGCGGAATTGATTCCTCGAAAGTGTATGATCGTGTCATACGTCTCCGAATAGGAAGAGGAAGTTTTGGATGTATGAATGAAGCTATTTTGTGATACTTTGTTGTATGAAAGGAGTTGAGTTACTTGGGAGACAGTATTGTTACCTTTCTGTTGTTCATTGTTCGCGTGGATCGAATAATGTTATAAATGTATCTTAAATTAGCAAGAGTAACAATTATTTTTATTATTGTCTTAACAATGACTGAGTAATTTTATTCCGCTGATCAACAATGTAGCCCCATAATTCTTTGCGCTGGATGATATTCTAGGTTGCATTAAGTTTCATTGAATTTATACGGCCTTTTATAATTTCTAATCCTCCTAATAGTTTAGCAATATCAGATCTTCGTTTTACGTGGTATTTATTAGATTTAGATCTATACCCCGCAAGCCGTCAGTGATGTATGGCAGAGGATGTGACAGAACTGTCACTTAGCCTTAATGCATCTCTATCTATAAAGTTCACGCCTTTTATACTTTTCGGACAGAACGATCAGAAATGACTGATGTTTCGGTGAACAATGCTTGAAATTCATTCCTCTTGAAGTTGAAATATATAGAAAAGGATGTATATGAATTGTTTTAGTATAACGTTGGACATGACTTTTAGGGAACGTGAATTGAACTAGTATTTCGCATATTATAGGGGTAAATAATGATCGGTTTATCGGAGTACAAAATATTTGCAAGAGTTGTTATATATAAGGAATTAAATTCATATTTGTCGATGTTCCTTTACTTTCTGTACATATTTCATGCGTATACGTTCCATAAAAGTGAGCGAGAGGCATTGAAGATCGAGATGGAATCGTGTCCGCCCACAAATGAGCAATTCAGAACTGCACGAAATAAAAAAAAACTCCCTCTCCAAAACCCTATCAATCTAATTCAATCATTCCCTTTGTAAGGCTTTAAAAATCGCAACGGATAAGCCTATTGAATATCCCTTTTCTCTCTGGGTGGGTGTGTGTGTGTGTGGAACGCACACCGTCCTCGCGTGCGTGTGTGCGTATAATTTCGGACGCTTAGCGGCCACACACCCATCCTCGCCGATTCCAGTTTTCCGGGTGTCGAACGAGGCGCCGCTCTAGCGGCCACAGGGCGCAACACCTTCCCCACCCTTAAAAAAAAATGCAAATCGCAACCCAATTCGAAAAAATTCCCCCTTCTCCGTTCCTGACGCACCAACGCCTGAAACAGCATCCGAAATTGATTCTTTTCCATTGGTCCAGCGACCGCCTCGCATTTTTCGCGCGGAAAATTTCCCTCCTCCAAAACAAACGGGCGGCGATTCGCTATTGTTTTTCGACGTTCATTTTTTTTAGTTCGTTTCACCGCCGCGTTGTATTTTTTTTGCAAATCGTCCTTTTTCCTCTCTTTCGCGAAAGGGCGTTAAATTTGTAATTGCTTTATCTCTCGGATCTCCTTCCCCTTTGCGAAAGGATCGTCATTTTTATGCGAACGATTAACATTTCGCGTTTTATCCGTCGAAGGCGCACGGATTTCTTCTCTTAGTTCAGCGTTCCATTGTTTTCGTTTGATAGATGTAAAATGGCTCGATCATACGAAGCATGTGATGTTACGAATGAAAGGGGACGGTTTTTTTAGCGTTCGTATTCAAAAGTATGCTTGAATGATATTTAACGATCATATCTTATACTATAAATGTCTTTTGAACAACGTAAAAGTCTTGAAATGATTATAATGGTATTATATTTATCATAAATATGTATATACACCCAACTACGCGAGATACAATATGCAGAGGAACACGTAGACCGATTCCTTCCCAGAAAAATTCCCCATTATTACGTATTCGAAAATGGAGCCTTCAGGATACTTGATTGATGTTTTTAGTAATACTATTGTCCAGAAAATTCAGCAAGTTTAAAATGTAATACTTACTAAAAGAGTGAGGGTTATAGGTTGTATAGAGATAGAAATATTATCTTCCACTTGTGAGAGACCTGGGTTCGAGTCCCAGTTATTAATTATTTAGCCGATATTTTTCACTTCTGTTTAACCAATTCAAATATAGTTGCAGTACCATAATAACCATGGCAACCAGTTGTAGCAAAGAGCACTTTTAAACATCAATCTTGGTTTCACCACGTTTATGAGAATGATCTTGGATTATTTTCTACTATAATTTATTTATTTTTGTTAAGGTCTTTAGAATTTTCTTCTTTTTCCACCAGAATTATATCTATGCATAACCTACTTCTTATAGTTTCAAGAGGTATTTCCTTTAAGTTTTGTTAATTTACAAATATTTCTGAATCGCATATAGTTGTTTACTAATCGGAATGCAGAGTTTTTGCGCATGAATCTATCCTTTATTACATTTGTTGGTGTAGCAAATTGTTTTGCAATAAATTCTAAGCCTTTCATTCGAAAAAAAATAATACCAATGAATTCAACGGTTGATTGATGTTGTATTTTAATAAACTGTTAATTAATATATAATATAATAAATATTAAAAATATATCGAATCATAAAAAATTACGATGAACGAGCAAACAAAAAAATCCTTTCGAATGGTTTAAAAGATTCAATGCAGTTAAGTACTAGGGAAATTACTCGCAATAAAACTGTCAAGTAGTCATTGCTTAGCTTAAGGTTTATGTGCAGATTATCGCATGACTATATTTTACAAATATTTTTTATGTGATTAGATTTAAATTTCTATTTAGAAAATGTTCTTACGTGTTTCTTATGGAAAATAAATTAGTTTTGTTATCGGATTGAATTCTCAGAATACTTGTTTCAATGGAGTGATTAATGATACTTTTTTATTGTTGAAAATCTTCGTTTTTAAATTATATTCATTTTATGTTCATGAATTATCTTTATTTTGGTTTTAATGAACTGTTTTTTATCGTTTTTTAAAGGTTAAATATTGCTAATTAGTCATTAATTATGTATGGTTAATTTTCTTTGTTGTTTACTTTAGTATAGAAACGCTTAAATGCCTTCATCTATATTGAATCTCATATTTTGACCTATATCTGCATTAAGTGGGTGATCATTGACTTTTATAAGAGGGTAAACCAACCCCAATATTTGGACAAACCCGATGAATAACTTAAATACCGGGTGTATCAAACGCGCACCACTTTACACAGGTTTATTTCCGTTACAAGTTCAGTCGAATATTAGCGAATAAAAGTCCCAGCGTAGCATTTGGTCCATTCACCAGCATCCCCTTCCCGTCAATCATTCCATCTCTTACCCATTATGCAAATCCGTAGACTAAGTTTCCCTCACGGTCAAACACCCTCCCCGAATGAGCATCTTACAGCTGTTTCCACACTTCGTCATTATTATTTGTAAATCGAGTTGGCCCGTAGTAGGAGGTTATTGGGATTAATCCCCGTTAATGAACCGCCAGATTTTGTGCTGAAATTGATTCTTGGATGGTTAAATAGAGATGTTATGCGTGCCAGTCATCCCCCTGTCTTTGGTTGAAGGTAGGATGTGCAGTGTATTAGTGCATCAGTATGTTTTCCGTAATAAATCTCGTGATAAAGTTGGCGTATCTGAGTTGTAACGTTTTCGCAAATAAATTGGCATAAAATTCGCGAATTTTTGCGACATAACAAAGCATACAGATAGTATTATTTGTGATGGAAAAGTTCCTCAAAAATTCGGAAGTATATATATATAATTTACACCATCTTTTTCGAGTTAATTTCAATTTGTTTCCCATTGAAAATCTACCTCGTTTGAATTAATATTATTCCCCGGTCATCCGTACGTAATATTTTTCTCTAAAAACGAATCAGAGTTATTAATTCGGTATTTATTATTCGTTCGCTCAGTCTCTCTTTGCAGTCGGAATTTATTTATCCACGGAAATATACGCATTTTTCTATACGGATGTCAAACATGTTAACGATCCGGTCCCAAAATCGATTTATCGATCGATATTAATTACCAAAATTATAATGCATTCGCGTGATATTGTGCATTTCATACATCGCGAGCAAACACATTTATGTCAATACGATTTCTCTAAATTCCCAGGTTTCGGTTGCCATGCCATAATTCATCCACGATTTCCCCAAAATAAACTTCATCAACGAACTCATAACTCGATCGGCCGCGGAGAGCAGTAAATCATTTGAACCATAACTTGCCCTGATCGACCATTTAAATAATTATAACCTTCCCCTAAAAAATTAAAATATTTCGGTCATCCGTCGTTCGCAGCTCGTGGGCATTTTTTCATAAGGTTATAATTAAAGGCATAAATTTTAATTTGCGTCGCTCTTCGGGAGTAATTAATACCGAATATTTATGTCTAATTTGACGATATATTTACACTCCGCGGCGAGGAAAACTTTTAACACTGATTATGAATCAAGTTGAGGATTTCTCGGAGTTTTTATTTATTTAAATCCTACCTCAACTTGATCGTACGTGTATAAGTGAAATTTTTACGTAAGGATTGGTCATCTATCATTTATTTTTTCTTCAGGTTTCGTCGCCTAATATTTTATTGGTTTTTGGTTTAAAGTGTTGGTTTTAAAGTGATAGAGGTATATTTGAATGTGCTAAATATTTCGATGAATTTATGCATTATTGAGCGCTGATTTAATTATTTATTTGTCAGCACGTATTATATTACGGGTTTATTTACGTTAGCAACCCGATATTAATTAATTTACAGTGTTCTTTAGTGTGTTGCGTATTATAATCGTTTCATTGTATGATTTTTTATTGATTGTTTAAGTAGTTCAATGGTTACTAGGTGAAATTGTGTATATTGTTGCTTTATTTTGGTGTTTGTACAATCCGATGTCTTTTGTTTGTTCGCTATTAACTGATCGTGTTCTTTTCCCTCGGTCTTCCCCGGCCGTGGCTCGCCTTCCGCCCGCTGCCGTAGACACCCGCTCTTCCCTCTACTGGCCCTCATCTTTGAGAAATGCGAGCTGGCCACATGCACACCAAGGGAACCAGGAGTTGCCGGCGGAGATGTCTGCTCATCCGAGTCCTTCAACGAGGACATCTCCGTCTTCTCGAAGCAGGTAAGACGACTTTTAATTATTCGTATATATATACGTTAAGGCCAGATCTTTTATGAGGAGTACGTAGTCTAGGATACCTAGTAGTGAAGTGTTCACAATGGAATTATATTAGGAATTTTCGTATTATAAATAAAATATGAAGATAAAATAATGATACGTGTATAATAAATACCACTTATTCATTATCGCATAGGAAATACGTTGCAGTATAGTGTAATGACTTATGATTGTTATACGTTGCTAGTTGAATTGATACGGTTCAAATTCATTGCTATTTAATTACTGGTAGTTTTGATGAAGATCTTTGGCGGTGTGTTTAATTTACTCATAATAATAGAAGTTCCATTGTCTCGTATAATTATTAACATTTTTCGATAGTGTCTCGTATAACGAGTGATTTAAGTATGCTTTTAAGGTCGTTATTTCATCTACATATTTTCTCCAATCGATTTATTTAATGAAACATCATTGTGAATTATAATAGGACTACTTATCTTTAACTCAATATTGAATCTAAAATTATGAATTACTAAGTAGCTTTGCGATACTAATTCAAAGTAGTTTTTATCCATTGATGCATAGTTTTTGCTCGAAAATGTTTTTTGAAATTATTCATTGTTGTAAAAATACTGAATAGGTTTCTACGAAGGATTTAGGGTGGTTTCAATTGTTGAGAATCAGATTATTCATCGTCCATGGATATCTTTGACCGTTTGTTCATTATCTTTACCCATTAAAACTTTTGTTTGGTAATTTCTGTTCTGATATACTTGGAATATAATGAAATTCAGTGCAGTACATTTTGATTTCTTTTAATTGTCTTTTCTCAAGGAGAAATGAGTTCCTAATTACTGTTCATCTGAAATCCGTAGCGTAACGCCGTTCACTTACTGCACTATTCCTCATTAAGACTCTCTTAATTATCTCTTATTTTAGTAATACTAGGCCCTTCTTTATCCCTTGATAATGTGTTGATATTCAGAATATTTTTCGTATTTTTATTAATTTTTAAATTGAAACGACCACGGGTTACATTGTAATTGTCTATAGATTGTGTTTTCCCATCGCCATTGTTATGTCTTCTCAATTTAATTGTTAATTCAATCAATGAATTTATTGTTCCTATTCTTCTTTCAATTCTTTCTCACTATTGTATTGCTGACATTATTCGTTTTACCCTTCTTTATATTTAATTTTAGCTGCTCCTTTCAGTAGATTTGATAGGTTTTCTCGCCCCCTTTTCTTGTCAGAGTAATAATATTATTTATTCTTTCTTACCTCTATCTCAGTATTTTCTTTGAATCAATAAACATATTTTTCCAGTCAATTTCCTTTGTTAGATCATCATAATATATTTCCATTTTGTATCTGTTTGTGTTAAGGAGTTTAAGTTATTGTTGGAGACTTACTAGACTCAATCTGACCCTTAAAATATGTTATTATTATTATTAACTTTATTAACTCTCTTTTGATACGAAATACACTCACTTAACTTAATTTAAGATTTAATGCACTATATTCTTCCGGTTACTTCTACGCTTTATTGAGAGCAATTCAATTCTAATACGAATATAGTACACACATACTCGGTTTAAAGCAACCATTTCATCATAAAAGCACGCAATACAGTTCCCTTTGAGATAGTCTTACGATTTAAGATCATTAAAAAGATAAGGATTTTGAACGGTCATTTTCATCGGCAGTCGATTTATCGTCCGGGGAACGCATTTAATCACTTCTCCAACATCCCACACACACACACACACTAATGAGTAAAATCGAACGTTCTTCGGGCTCACGAAAATCATCGTGAATTCCAATGGCCTCACGACGCCATCTGCGGCGAGGAGAGGTCACGGTTAGACCTTCCTGTGAAAAGGAGAATGCTCCAGAGCAGAAGTTTTTGGGCCTGCCTTTTCACTGCCGCTGGGGCCCTCGCTTTTCCGTAACACGATATCTTTCTGCTCTTCTGCCTTCTTTTTCTACTTTGCCCACCGCTCGCTTGATTGCGTCTCCTCTAAGCGAGTGCCCTCTTACCCCAAAAATGTGAACTGTTTACATGCATAACTGAGGTTGTAAAGACCACTCTCATGTTCGTAAGATTACCCAAAAAGTGGAATCGGTGTATTTATTTTATGTTGTCATGAAGTAACGAGATCAAGGATAGTATAGCAGTAGTATTGGGCTGTCCTGGGGGCGTAATTTCTTGTAGTTCTTGTAAATGTTTCGTCTAGTGCTAGTTTAACTTTCTAAGGCCTCGTTTTTGTTGTTGAGTTGCAACAATGGATTTTCGTACGACCCGTACTGTTGTTGCCATAGAGATGGACGGGTAATAGTTGGTAACAATAAACAGTTGGCTATAGTATTGTTATAGTTGATAGAGTGTCAAATATCTAGGATTTAATTAGAGTGTACCTTCTCCAGACAGTATTTATCTCGAATTTTCTCATCTTCTCCGGAATTCTCGTCGTCCAAAGTGGTCCGAGTACTTTTCCGTTGGCCGAATCGATGATCTTACAATCCTCTCGATTCCGTAGTATTAAAAAACCGCAGTCCCACCACCAGAAGAAGGGTCCTTCCTCTCGGTGTAACACGAGAAGGGTCGCAGGTCAGCTCAACAGGGTGGGGCCGTACCATGTATTTTCGGGTACAGTTTTCTTCTCGAGTCCTCCATTACACATCTCAATCTCTTTGCTGATGTACTGCCGCTCGACTCGTTGCATGATAGCCCGAGTTTTTTACGAGGAAAATAAATGTACGTCCTCGATCTTTTCTGTGAATCAATGTCGAACTTCACGTACAAGAGGTAATCATATTTGAGTTCATTAAACTCTTATTTACGTGGCCCGCTTTAAATCGTGATTTGCGTCTTAGGAAGTGGTTTCTCAGAAATGGGGAATCTCATAATTTCTCATCGTTAACTCTTAGTTTAAACTTGTTTATTGGTTTTGAAAACGAATATGAACTCGAATTTGTTAAGATGAAACATATTTCGCTTCATAAATTGACTCCCTAATGACATTTATAAATTAAATAGTTTATTTTTAAATTACGTACTTTATAAAATAGGAGTTTAGTCAAATTGTAAGGATGATTTCGGTACGAATCGCGAAAATAATATCTTCAAACACTTAGAAATCAGCTTTTGATAATTGAAATAATGATGTTTAATTTTTTTTTTTTAAATGTATCCTTACATAAGGCTCTTAGACATTTATATATCTGATTCCCAGCAAGCTAAAAAGAGCAACCCGCAAAATTTGTCCCAACTTCCAAGAGGTGTTTGTTGAGGTTCTGTTGGAAGTCAGAGTACGTGGACACATGCGAGGAAAGGTGTCCCATAAGGGAACAGCGTGGGGCCTCTGCCGTTAAGCCGTCTCTTTTCGAAGCGAAAACGTATAAAAGGCGACGGGGGGAGCTTTGAAAGCCCGATGCTCACTTTGGGCCCTTTTGAATCGCCCATCCTTTCTAGCTCATTCAACTACCTTTTCGTAGCCACTATTCGGTGAGAGGATATCGCAGATTTTTATAAATAACAACAACTGGGGAAGGATCTCCTTCTATCCCGGTGAACAGCACGAGGAAACATTCCTTTTACAGTCCAGAATCACAGTATTCTGTCATTAGATGAATAGATGCTGCATTCTGGTAAATGGGTATTTACAATGAAATTGTTTCCTGTTGGTTTGATAAGTATATAGCGAAGGAATTTTTATTGTTAGTAAGATTACTTATGATGGTTATAGTAGACTGGTTCGGGCTTACCTAACTTTTGTTAAAAATTTGGATTTTTATGTTCTGATGTTTCTATGAATGTAGCTTTTATTTATTTGATAGTTATGATTTGTAGCTATGGAAACGTCCGATAGAGAATCAGTATCGGTTTTATTCAAAACTACAAAATATAGAAGCGATTGACTTAAGTTTCTTCATTCGTATAAGAATCTTTTGAAGCTAAAATTGAAGGTTAAATGCTCTAAAAATCTTAGATATTTACTTTTTCATATCAGCGCAAAATGAAATACAGAAATATAATGATGAAAAGTATTTTAACATCAATAATTTCATCCTCATTGAAAGATGGTTTGGAGAAATGATTTAGGAATTAGTCAGCCGTTACATAAGTTTATTTTTCGTACATAAATTCAATGAGTTACGTATTTTTTTGATTTAATAAAATCACCAACAATTAAATGGTACAACTACAAGATGAGGTCAACATTATACGAAGTATTTAACAATCGAAAGTGGCATAGAACGATCGGTGAATACGATGGCCTGACACGAAAACATCCTTATCTATATCTTCAAGTATTCTGAGCTCGATTAACTGATACGGGTCGAGTTTTATCGCTGTCATGGAGCACATGCGGCTATGTCAAAATAGGAAACCGTTTTCAGCTGTAACACATCCCTAACTGCTTCTTTTTTGATGCCTGAGATGATTCAATCTTATACATCATTTGGAATCCGTAGTGTGTTACAATTAACGTTCATACCAGCTGTGATTGTTAAGTACGAAGGATGATTCTGATATTGTGTTTATTTGTAATAAGTTTACGTACTGTTAGAATGTGTATTTTCTGGTCTTGAAGTACTGTTAATGTATATGATTGACTCCCTGGATTGCTGTCTGTATTTGGGGATACGACATTCGTTTCAGTAAAATATGTTCCATAGGTTTCACAATTCATTAACCAATTGAATTATGTTTCTGTGTCAGCCTTATAAAGAACTTCAATGTTGCTCATGCTATTGATTGAGATAATTTTTTTCATCCTAAGAATTTCAGCGGCTCGTCCAAAGGCGATGGATATCTGGAGTATCTTTTAGATAGGGAACAGGGATTAAGATAGTTGTCCCCGATTCACGGTATTTACGATTAAAGGGGATTAAGCGATCGCAAACGAGCTGATAAACTGTATTGCAGCATTCATTCTGCCCACACCAATCTCTCCTATAACATCATCCACTACACTTGCCATGAATGCGCGTGTTAATTGTATGAGTGTACGTTTTTTAGCGTGTTGAACGAATGGTTGATACAGTTTTAATATACGTATTTTATTTGTAATGTTACGTATGATGCAACTATAACTGTAGTGAATTTGGATCATTATCTTAGTTTATTCATTGGTTTATTAATAATTTAAATAGTACAGTTTTGGCGTATTTTACGAGTGGTTTATCCATATAAAATTTTCGTATTTTATTTACAATTTTACGTACGTTGCAACTGTAACTGGGGTGGTTTTGGGTCATTATTCTAGTCTATTCATCCGTTAATAATTGTATGTGTAAATAATGTTTGCGTATACTTCACGATAGGATTTTCTGGTTAGAATTTGCGTATTTTATTTGTAGGTTTACGTATGTTACAGATACAGATATTATGGTTTTGAATTATTATTCTAGTTAATTTTTTCGTAAATTAAAAATGAATTATAAGTAACAATATTATTCGTGTGTTCCAACGCAATCATTCGTCAAACCAGAATTAGTGGATTCATGCAGAGTCGTGCGTTACGTTACTTATTTATGAAACAGTACTTCGAAAACTTATACACATTCTTATTTTACGTGTCGTTTAGTTTTGACTTCTAAAGTTCGATCTGTGAAATAAAGCGAAGGGGTTTTTTATAGCCCGAGAGATAGCCTCGATTGCCACCACATCTTTCTCTTTGTCGGTAATCGAACCTGGTTCCTCGGGTACTCGTTCCTAATAGGGGTCGGTGGAGCAGAAAGCGCTGTGCGTGATTACTCAGTGTTTGATAGACCATTTACCGGGTGCATTACATCTCCCCAGTGTCGACGGGATTTCACTCTTTTTTCAATACTTGAATCCCGAGCGAAAATGAGTTTCATAAGAGCTTTCGATCGATGAAATTATGTGTTACTGTGGTTCTGTAGATTGGCTTATTCGGACGTATTTCCAGCTCTCTTTTAAGTAAGATCTTACGTACTTTTTTAGTCTCACCTTACTTTAAGTTATTGTAATTGGTGTAATTTGAATGAGGTGAAATTTATGTATTTTCCATTATCAGCGACAACAATGGGAATGTTTAATGAAACGAATGTTGGATTATTATTGTTGTATTGTTGAAAAGTTAAAGTTTCTATCATTGTTATTTCGCGTTTATTTGAACTATACGAAATGAAACCACAACAATGGGCGCACGCAATATAATTAGTTTTGATTCTTATTCTCCTTTATTATTCGAATATTATTACGAAACGGTAAGCGAAGAAATTTGCCACATGATTACTTTTGCGGATTTTGATTATATATTTGGTTAATATCGAAGAATTCCGTGTCTTTTCGACTTCAGATCGTTTTTCATCCTTTTAATAGCCATTAGCTATCTTGGAAATGCGTGTTAAGGCGAAAATTTTCGGTCACGAAAAGGAAATGATATCTAAGATTCAAAGGATTAAAATCGATGAGTAATCCTTCTTTCTTTTCGGTGGGATAGCGAGTGTGGATGTCCGGAAAAACCAATGTTAGATTGATCGTTGGCTGATAAAACTCCTTTTCCCCAATTTCGCCCGCTTCGCTGGTACAATCAAAGTCGTTCCTTTAAAGCGTTGCTAAGGATTCCTTGGAAACTCGTCGATTCAAACTTAATTTGCTAAAGTCGATTCGTTCTTTGAGGAATGCTTATGCATTGGAGTTGTAAGAGTGTTATGTGATGTTGTTTAGAGGGCGTTATTATTACTATTAATGGAGTATAGATCCTTATTGGATTATACAATTATACATATCTTCGAATTGTTTCTTTTATTCCAAATTCTCTCATTTTTCGCTAAGATTTTTTGTTCTTCTTTATATTTCTTATGTGATCTCATTCTCTGACATCACGTTCTACTTTCGTATCTTCTTTTTATATGTGTACTGATGTGTCTAAAGTTTATGTTAATTCTACTTGTGCGTTTCCAAAAAGATTTTTACTTGTGCTATTGTTGTGGTGGGGATTTGACAACTTATGTGTGAATGTAATGTTCTTCTTGGTGATCTGGGAGACGAAAATATGCTGTTTGATCATCGAATGTAAATCTTCCTTTACTTATATCCTGGAGAGGATATATTTTTTATCGATCCACCTCTTGAAGAATTCTTCCTAAAATTGAGATTATTTAATCTTGAATGTTCGTTTGATTCATATTTCGCGATATATTCTTAGTTTGTTGCTGTAGATTAACAGTAACAGAAGACTTAATATATCTTGATCACAATGTTCTGTATATTTTATCTCATACACCATGTAAATTGATAGCCTTTTTTGATAAATATTGACTCGAAAATTGGTTTGATAAATGAGTTTTCTGTAAGGACCTATTGTACAATGCTACAAGTTAGCGATGAAGGATAATGTGTAGGAGATATCTAAGTGATTACAGAACTCATTCTCACATTCTCGTAATCATATTTTTTTAATAAAGAAGATTATATTGAAAGCGTTACTAAGGAAAGTTAATTATTTATATTATTTCTATTTTCTGTCGGTTGGATTGGGAATATGCTATCACCCACACATTTCCGGATTCCTCAATAAAATACTAATTATATAAAAGAAAATCGAAGCCTCGAGATTCTTGAGTGTTTAGAGTCGATAACATTTTTTGTACTCGGAACTTATTTGCTCTGTCATAGACTACTCAAATGTTCGACGACATCGGTTCCCATCCAGAATGCTGGAATACAACGGCTTTTCTTATCTTCCCTTTGATAGGGTGCTTGTCCAAGCTTTATCTTGGTACAACTCCCTTCGTGTTATTAGATAAGGGAGACTCAATGGCTTTCACCCAAAGCTTTCCTCAATTCAAAAAAGCACTCGACCCCCTTGGTACGGCACCGACCGAAAATTATTATTAGCGATTATCGGGGGTCGATTAGTGTCATTGAAAGCTTACCTCTTTCATCAAATCCTTTGATGAGTATTTAAAAGCTGTATCGCTTTCACATCTTTGTGATACGTTCTCTTACGGGAAAATTTCTCCGCAATCAGATTCTGCCCTTAAACTTTGCTCGTGAGTGAAGTACGTCTGTGTTTTCTATGCTTTGGAATTCTATGATGCATCGTGGAGTGGTTGTTTGGAACGAAAGGTTTCTATGGGTTGTGGATGATGGTTCTTGTGGTTAAATGAAAAGGTGAGGGAAAGTTTGAACTGATATGTTCCAGAATCAATCCAAATCCAAAAAGCCTTCTTAAAATCTTTAAGCTTCGTATTCAAATATTTCATTTAACCTGCTGGTGTTAAGCAAGGAAAGACTAAATTAATAAGTGAATATTATTCAAAATTTTATATGTAGGTTTAAAGGCATTCGAGATTAATTTCTTTTTTTATTCCTTTAGGTGTCACCTATCAATTTAATATAAAGAACGTTGTTGATTTCTATAACAGGAAACATAGTGGAGTGACAAGGCAACTTCTGTGGTTTATTTTAGCTTCAAGTTTTCTTTGTTATTTTATCTTCTTTTCTTGGCAGATTTTGCTTCTTTTTATCACTTCAGTCGCTATTTTTAGATTTTAAATTGATAGTCCATGGGCGGATTATAGCTAAATTTTCAGTTGATTCTGAAATATTGATTTAAGATTTCTTAAGATACTAGTGTGAATTTTCTTTCAGAATCTATTGTAACTTAGGAAAGGAAGGTACATATAAGTTAGTTACTACTACCTCTTATTTACAATTGAGAAAGGAGAACATCTATATTTTCACTAGAAAGTACATATACTTCAGTCGATATATATAAATTTTCACTTCCCAATTTAAGTCATATCCATAATTCTTCTTAAGACAATTTAAAATTCGCATTCACAAATAGGCTAACCATGATCAAGGCTCTTTATGAGCTGAAGAGGAGGAATAAGAATCTATGGAGAAGGTATCGGATGCGCACTATCTTATCCATTCAATCGTAAAATAAATTCAATTGTGAAATAAACATTGTGTCATCCGAGACGTAGAAATATTTTTTATTATTAGTTTCCTAGAAGAGCTGAATTTGGGATTTATTTAGTTTTAGGATTCTTCGTAACGAAAAATACTATTGTGTGGCTACAGTCCTTTCTAGATATTCCTTTGTTACATCCACAATAGGTTTATTTTGGATTTAACTTCGTCTTATTTATCTTGTATCCGTTGCTTAGCAGCTCGAATAATAGCCTGAATATAATATATATCTGAACAACTGAATGCACTTGGATTACTCTGGTTGTTACAATTTGAATCAATTAAAATAATAGTTATAGAGGATTCTTGGAAAGTTACCATGATTGGGCTGAATAGAATTATGCTCTGGAAGATATAATTTAATTAATTATTTAGTCAATAATGCATTCTTTATTATAAATCTTTTGTCTCCGTATTAGCTCTGCTGATTTGAGAATGCCTATTTATTTTCACTTGTTATGAATAATTATTTACGTTTGTGGTTATTTTTATTCAAATTTTCGTCCATTTATTCATTTACTATCCTACAGTACCTGGGTTCGAGTCCCAGTGTATTTTTTCTCCCTTCAACATTTGTATTCACTTACCACGAACTGTACGTGTTATGTTGGTCTCATCTTTCGTTGAAGCAACTATTATTGAACAACCTAGAACGTAACGAGGTTGTTTCTTGGCAACACAGCTCTTCTATTTTCTCTATTTACTCTCTTCCTATTCATTCTGCATCTTTTCCCGCTCCCGTTAATCGATCCCAATTACGCATGCGCAACAGTTTGAAGCGATTACGTATTTTCCCTACGAAGTCGCTTGTGTTGATCAGGTTCAATAAAGAAAAAATATCTGCGAAATTGAGTTCTACGAAGTAGGTTGCGACTCTGATCGAATGCAACGGAGTAACATTCGATGTTATGGAATGTCGATATGACTAGGTGCGTAGGAAATGCATTATCTAAAGGATTAAGAGTATTTTTTTCTTTGTATGGAGGTTATAATTTGAATGATTAACATTTAAAAATGTTTACGATATCTGTTCTGATATAGGTCTTCAAGATTGGTATTCGAAAGTAAATTTTTGCTTATTTCGCAAGGATTGGGATGGGTAATTTATCTCGATTTGAGTTATTTTCATAAAGAATCTTGCACTTTTTGTATTTATGAGCATTTTTTGTTGATATTTTCTAGGAATTATTTTAAAATTATACTAATATTTGCTATAATTTTGCTTGTATTTTCGGAAAGTTTTGATTCACCTGTATCAAGCGAGTATTACCTTAATCAAAAGCAACATTGATGTGCAATTTTTAAGCATACAATAGTCAGTAAATTCGTTAATTTGTCGTTATTAATTCATAGTATGGAATTTAGGTTTGAGAGACGTTTAAATTTTTCGTAACCATAGCAACATCGTACATTTCTCATTGTCGTAGTCTATCGACATGAGCTAAATATCAATTGGTAATTTTAAGTAATTTATGTTAGGAAATCATATGTAGATTCCAGATCATTACGGATCGTACGTAAACGACAAAGGGCGGAAGACCATAATAGGGTAAGATGTATCGAAAGCTGCAGTTACTCCTCATAGGACCGTGTTCTCGTCAGTCAGATTACAATCGGTCCACCTGCCTCATTTCTACATCGGATTCCGAGCGTCCGTAGATCCGTGGAATGTTTCTCCGACAGCTTTCGCTCGTCACCCTAAGAGATGCGAAAACTTTTATTCTTCTCGGATACCGGTCCAGCCAGAGGGGTCCATGGACGGAGGATGTTCATCCGCCCATAAGGGGAAGGAAATGCCTAAAAGTTTCACTCCCACAGACTCGGTTTGCATTAAAGAGACGATGTTTTAGTGTAGCGTCCTTTTCTATCGTAGCTGGATGGTGGAGATTCGGGGTGGGTTCCGGTTAAGTTAGTATTTGGACTTATTTTTACGTTGTTATAAGTCGGACTGGGATGGGATTATTTGGGGTAGGTGCAGGGGTTTGTTTTAAAAGAAGTTTTATTGTTCTACGTGCTGTAGAAGTGGTAGGAGGTTGGTTATTGTAAATCTCTGCGCGTCACCCATGTTACTTAGAATTGGCGAGGAACACGACGATAAAGTTACATTACGCGATGAAATTTGCGTTAACTGAAAAATATCTCTTACGAAATTGTTTGTAAGGAATGTGGGGACTCTGTTATCTACAACTTATAAGTTTCGAGGTGGTTTAAGACCATTAAATTGGTACAAGATGATGTTCAAAACGGACAATGCCGGTGTGATATCGTCAACGTACGTAATAACTAAATTCAATAGTATGATTTTATTTGGGAGGGTATATAAATCAATGCTTAGGATGAAACGATGCTGTTCGATACTATTTCTGACGATGTAGTTACGTATTGAGTGAATTGATTCGTGGTAGTCTCCAAAGCTATTCAGAGCTCGTTGCATCATCCACCCTCTCTGTGTTCGCGGATGCGTACAGGAAGTTGCTAATCATTCAGTTCATTCCACGAATTTGTTAAAGGTGCGTCCTTGACCAGGTATCCTGACCCAAATCGGTTCGATTTGAATTAGTCTTTTGATCAATTTGTGAGGATGCGTAATGAGACCGCGCGATTTGTGGGTCGATTATTTTTGCCACGCGAAAACTTTCATGGCGATTTGGCGATGTTTTTTTTTTATGTTGAGGTTTTGGGATGAGGAAGCATTGAAATCTCTCGTAAGGAATTGATTGGATGGATTGTGGAGTTGTACATAGAGGGAAGATGGGAGTTTTTGGGAGACATATATGTTTAATATTCGCGTAAAGGTATTAGGAGGTTTCGTAGTTTGATGTAGTTCGAATAGATTCCAGAGAAGTTGAGCGTTCTTAATGTTTCCATTGTAATTTTTGCTGTTGTTTAATTAGAACATTATTAACATTATTTATGATTAAGACCATATTTATTGTCATCAGTCAATCGATATCTTACAGATTTCTATCTGAAATTGACCCAATGAAACTATCCTCCATCTACATTAATAAATCTTGATTTTTTGTCTGATTTCTGATTCTCGTGATTCTGATTATTCTCGTGAAATAGGTTGGATTTGTTCTATCCATAATATTTCAGAGGCCTACGGGTTTCCTTAACTATCAACTCTTTTTCTGGGAAAATGTATCGATGCGCAACTTCTATCGAATAGGATTTAGTCGAGTACTTTTTCAGGTATAAAAAAGATGAATTTATCGCCGTAACTTTTCGTCCACGTCAACGAATCGATGGCAAGTTCATTTAAGTGAGTCAGTCATCAATCACAAAATATCCTTTCTAAAATATACCATGGCAACGCTGTTTAGCGACTCATTCTCCTTCGTCGATGGCCTCTGGAAGAAGTGGTAGGCGCAGGTATATGTGGAGGAGAATGACCTCCCGTCCCCACCCCCGCGTCCCGAAATATCCTTTGTGCAGAGTACCCTTAAAGAAAAAGGTCCTATCGGAAGCAGTACTCGTGTTCCACGGACGGCGGATAATTTTCCTCGAACCGAAGTGTTTATAGCATTTGAGGAAGAGATTTCTCGGACTGTTTCGATTAACGGAGAGGAATGTCTTCTTAGGAGATATCAACTTTCTTACGTACTCTCTCAATCTCGAAACGGGATGGAATTTTTAATTTTCCCCAGAGGAAACTGTAACTAGTGGAGTGGTTCGTAAGGGGTATGAACTTTTTTGAAGGTTTTGGGATTTTTGGAGTTGTGTCGTATTCATTGGAGGTTGGGTGTTCATGTAGGATCTCTATTGGTTGTTTACGGAATATATGATTATTTTTCAATTGTCTTTTATAAATCTTCTTTTAAGAAGGATTTTATAATTACGATTTTTATTGTATTTTTAACGTAATGAATTTATTGGCTTTTGTAGTCTTAAATTCTTATATATGGTCCCTTGATTGGCTTGTCCGTAAGTCAAAAGTTGTCGATTTTAGGACGAATTAGATAAACGGTTTTAATTTAAAATGTATCCAGTATTCTATTCTTTTATCATTAATTCCTTACGTGTGTAGTTTCAGTTTAACAATGTATTAACTATGAATAATATTGTTAAATCTAAATTCATTTATTTATTTAGAATACGAAAGGTAGTATTCTTATAAATCAACAATGTTTCGTCTTACTTAAATTAGTATGCATTGTTGAATCTAACTTAATAATGCATACGTTTTTTACTATTAATTAATAATGCGTACATTGTTTAGCTTATAGATTAATTACACGATTAAAGGGTGCACACATCGGAGTCGTGTTCCCCGTAGTGCACAGAGAGAATATAATGAATTTTCGATGCAAATCATTCATACCTGACTATTCATTCTTCCTCTCTCACTTCTAAGCAGTAGGGGATCGTTGACTTTTGCTATCGCATTAACAGTTCAGTAACCCTCAGTTACAATTGACCCATCGAAGGGAATTCCCTATTTTAGCTTTTTACTTTCTTAAGATGTCCTTGTGGCCCCTCATCAACGGTTTCTCGAAGTCCCTACCGATGACCCCACTTATTCACTTCGAAATTTGGAAAGTTTCTTTAGAAGCCATTGGGAAAGATGGTTGTACCGTTGTACCGTTTGGGGAAGGCATTTTCTTCAAAGTAATGAGATTACGTACCTTTAAATCCCACGCGGTTAAAAATAACGTTCCTCCGTGTCGATATGAAGTCGGTTACGATCGCCTGACTTTCCAATTATTCCCACGCGATGTTTTTTTGTTCGTAGATATATATTTTGCCGTATTTTTTAGCACGTAACTTATTGGTTTTCTCAAATATTGAATTATATTTATCGTTAAGTTACAATACACAGTCTCGTTATATGCTAACGTATTGGTTGATTGTTTTAAGGTTGGATATTTCGTACCATTCTCTCTGACGTCGCAGTTCAAAAGATAGCAATTAAAATAAATGAATAAAATTTACTTCTCATCGTTAACTGGTTCGTAGTTTCATCAGTATTCGTTCCCAACCGACAAAGACATCCGGAACACGTTCTGCCTCCGGTTTTCTAATCGTAGTTAAAGAACACGAGTAACTCGCTGCTTCACCGGCTGAAATCTCGTTGAAAGTATACGTTGAATTAGCCTCTAATTGGATTGTGATTTGCATGGGAATTCTCGGGAAAGTATCTTCTCTCGAGGCCATTGTTTGAGCCGATAATGGCGGACGGACGATTGTCACGTGATCTTGTTCATTGTTAGGTACGTGCGCGTGAACAATTTAGATTCTCTCGATCTATTTGGGTTTTATGTTTCCATTGTTGCTCTAAAATGTATTCTTAAACGAATCCAGTGTTAAGTTTAGCTGTTTCGAAGAATTATACTACCTTTGATTGCAACCCTGCGAAAGAATACTTTTTGTTTTCTCGAAGTTTTGTTTTACGCTAGTCATTTGTTTCTTTCGTTGCTAATGAACGGATTTCGAATGTACTAAAGTTCGCCTATGCTCATATTGAAATGCACCCCTTGGAATATGTGTCTGGTCTCAGATGTTAGGGATTTGAATTTTTTTTGAGATTTTTCTGACAATGTTTGTCTGTAAAGCGGCGAGGGTCCGTGCTGTAAAACCAGCCCTTGCTCTTTTTGGTTCTCGAGCCATTTACCAGATTTAATTCCTATTAATCAAGCTGGAGTACCTCTATGAAGGGTTGGCTCATTCATCAAAATGGGAGCTGTGGACTTTGCTAACGAAATTGTCTTTGCCTTGATTATATATGCTGAATTTATCCATGTATCCTCAGTATCGCATGTGGAATATTCATTTATTTTAACGTCTGGTGACGTATTTTATACATTTATCTGAATTATTATACGAAATATTCTCATTCTACAGTAATTCTGCACACAACCTCAATTAATAGGCTAACTAGCTTTAGTTCGTATGTTATTATATATTTTATTTTAATTTATCCTTTTTTACTTTCGACTCAATTCATTACTTGATTTCAGTAAAATAACTAATGCTTCTTCCAGAAATAATTCCATTAGTTTCACCAATCGTTTATCAATGAATACTTAGCAACATTTGTTTTTTGTATACTGAGTTACATCTATTTGTTATGATATCTCATAGCAATCAGTAGTTGTCTAGAAAGATGAATTTATGGCTAAGTAAAGCACCAATCTATACTTCGTTTTTCCATTTAAAGAAGGAATTTATGATTCTATTTAACTATTTCCTTTCCTTATAAACATTAAGACGTATCAGAACTATCCGCAAAAGGCTGTCGTCAAGTTATATTCTCGTAATTTTTAATCGAAACCAATTAATCTTTTCCGAAACTCTTCGATAGTTTTCATCGTCAGTAACCATGTTGATAGGGTCCCCAACGTATCTCCAAACTGAATTTCGGCTCCTATAAAACGGGTTTCTTAACCATAAATCACGGCGGATGATTTTCTAACTTCGCAATTCCAAATCCTGTTTGATTTTCAGGGACATTTGGCGGATATAAAGAGGAGAAAAACAACGTTTCCATTTGCATATGAATGAGCGATCCTTCCTCTAAAGTGGCGTAAAGTATGAAAGGAAACCTTCCTACAGAGGTCACGCTTTGTGTCCTAAAGGGTCGGGTTTGACTCTGAGAAAATTCTTCGGATTCAATGGCTGTTCACTTTTTTCCCCTCTTTCCTAAGGCTGCTCAAAAAAGCCACACCCTTAGTGGATCCGAAAACCTGTTAAATCCCTCGGTTACTTCAGCCCAACTGATGCCTTTTATTCGTACAGTGGGTAACGCAATCCACAGGCGGAGTCCGCAGTGCCTCCTGCAGGGCGATTGGTGCATCTCTAGGCGATAATACACTTATGGAAACTATTGTTATGAATTGAAATGTTTGCTCATTATTGGAGTAGAGAAATGAAAGGTTGTATTCGTGGGTTTAAGATGGACTTATTATGTAATTGATATGTTTTGGTTTCATCTGAAGTTGTGGCTGAATTGTGTTGGAAATGTCAAGGGTTAAATGGCCGAAAGAAAAATGGGGGACCTGGGTTCGAGTCCTGGTAATTTTGCAGTTTTAAATACATTTCTAAATAGATGGATAAGGAGAGGAAACAATGTGTATATTTTATGAATCTAAGTGAGGAATTTAATAATGGAAGAATCATTTCAATTTTGAGTGAATTATAGTAAATAATCTGATTCTTAATTAAAGAAATAGAATTCGCTGATTCTGTTATACAACACCAAAACTCTATAATCGAGTTCAGTAATTAGTTTTTAGGGACAGAATTACCTTGTTGAATTGAAGGGTAAAATATCACTGAAACCCTGTAAAAGTCAAGGTTATATATTAATTTCGTACTCAATTTTAATTTATATTACGTAGTTATATACAGTAGACATCCATAACAGTGTGAGTGTTCTTTTGCTCATATTTAGCTTTGCATTGTTATTTATTTTCGATTAATATAGAAACCTTATTAACAAACTCCCTTAAGTTTTTCTGGTATATTTGATTGTATAGAGGATCAGTATTTTAGTAATCAAGGATTCTATTGCATTCTGCTTAGTTTGTGGCCCAATGTAAGACTGATACGTTCTATAGACAGCTATGTTATTTCCTCCTGGGTGTGAAATGTAAGAGGTCAATTGAAATGAAACGTACTGTTAGTATTCTACTTTTTCGTAATTTGATTAGTTTAAAATGGCGGTTGATGTATCGTGCATCCTTAGAAGAAATGGAATGAGTAAAGGTGTGAGGAGTTTGACCTCTTTAACAATGAGCCTTACGTACGATTTCGTGCGATGGATTCCCTCCCATAGAGGAAATGGCTGCGGAAAATGCTTTGTTCTCTTTATGTCCGTTCAAAGCGATCCCAGTTTGCTGCGTTGTGACCATTTCTACTCACAATACCCAAAATGTTTTTTCCATCCTTTGTGACGGATGTCGGTTGGGACATACTTACACTGCACTCACGGGTTTTGCGGATTCGGTTTGGGAAAATTTGCTGCAGTCGTAGAATTCGATCGAATTTTTCACAGTAAGTTGTGATTAGCATTTGTTCGCATTCGTGAAATTATTTGTGATATTTTTATGAAGTTACGCACCAAGAATGAGTTAGAAATATTAAAGTTATATTTCCATTGTTTATAAGAGGTAGAGATAATATGAAAAATCACGAACGTAAATTAAATTAATAGTTCATTAAATACGATGAATTTTAAGTGATGGGATTCTATACAAGGTATTATTCAAGTATATTCTATGGATAAACTTGTGTGATGTCACGTTATTTCTACGTGCATGTTGCAATTGTCTTGGAGCTAATTATAGTGCTTTCTTTGTAGAAGTAACTACAGCTGCTTATCGAAATATCTACCTAGAGAAAAAAGTAAAAAATTGGCTTTCTTACTAAAGTAATCTAATATATTGAAAGCCAAGACTTTATTGAATGTCAAAACGTGTATTTAATAGGTTTATATTCGTATTTTTATGTCCTAAAGAATAAGTCTTCTTGATACTGTTTTTCATTGTGATTACGTAAAAACATTAGTTGATAGATTTACGAACCCAATCATCCAATTACAAATTCTGTTTCACCATCTCCTTCTTTATTGAAACGCAACCCTTGAATACGTACGGACCATCTTTCCAAATAGTACGGAATTGATATAGCATCCGGTATCATTTGGGAATAGCACAACTGGGACTCTAATTACTGTTAAATAATTCCATTCCTTTCTCACACACTGCGCCAGAGATTATAATACCATACATCTCAAAATTACTCAATCTCTATTTAAATGCGATTTTCTTTCCCCTCTCTCCCCAAATGCAATTAAACACTCCTTCAACCGGTAAATACGGATGTGAGCGCATGTAAAATAGCGGATATCGCTTTGAAGGCTCCCCCCGACGAGAACCCCACAGCCAATTTACTGACGCATCCCTTGGGGGCTGTGTTGTTGTGCGTAGGTGACCAGTGGAAAATAGGATTAACAAAGCCCCAGCTGGGAGATATGTCGGAGCACACCCAAATCGAGAAGTGCCATTAAGAAATTATTTTATCTCCGATTGAAGTATTTCTTCAATGGAAGGATGCAATGGTGTTGGGGTTTCGTTAGCTCGTCTTGTTTTATTCGTAAGTTTTCTTTGAGGAGGTTTGTTGGGTATCTTTTCTTAGGAGTGATAGTGTTTGAAGGTTTTTTACGTTTAATTATATATTTCGACAGTGTTTTGTTTTGAATTTGTAATGAAATGGTATTATCGAGAGTCTAGCTTTCTTTAGTTAGATCGAATTTTTTGAGGAATAAAATACATTCGTTGTGGGTAGTTATTTATCGTATTTTTAAGTATTCTCAGGGTCCTAATTATAGTCTTATGAAAGCTTATTGTTTAAACGAACGAAACTTGAATATTTAGAAGCATTAATTTTTCACGTGCTTCTGTAGCATGTTGTATGACGGACAGACAGTAAGCTGTAGTTTGATTAAATATATCCTAAATTTAGAAATAGATAGAATAACACAGTATTAATGGAATGAGAATATGAAGTTTAAAATAACGGGGAGACGAACCTAGGACCTTCTACCGCTAGTTTTCACTTCTGTTGAAGCTTTTGTATAGAATAATATTGAGAAACGTATCCAACCTATTACTTAAGCAGAAAATTTAGATTTAAAGTCTAAATGAGAGTAACATGGAAAATAGAAGTTTTGAAATGATTCGGAAAATCTTTCTTCGCGCAGTTTTTATGAGAATTGAAAACGCAAATTCATTTTTCAACTTAACGTTTCATATGATGGAATCTAGCTAATTTTAGCTAAAAACCTCTTAAAAAACACTGTCCTCATATTCAGCGATTGGTTTCAATGAGATTAAGTGCGTTTCGAATGCATTAAATTCACTTCTCGAGCTATTTATCCAATCGTAATTTGCCGAATTAAATCTATTCGCGTCGTTTTCGCAATCAGAAGGGAACCACCACACGCGGGTGTGAATCTTGTTTCCCCGTCTCACTTTCAGTGTCTTGCGCATGGATATGTACGCTCGTTTCAATTCGGAACTGTCAAATCGGATTTTGTTTTCAATTTCGTTTTCTATCCTTCTCCGCTCTCCGATGTTCTTTTTTTTTCGTTCATTTTATTGGAATACTCCTCTCCTCCATCGCCTCGAAAAAAAAAAGAAAAAGGTTTCCAATTTTATTTTTCAATTAGCGTGCGCAGAGGGAAAAAATAATTGAAGTCCGTGACTGAGTCAAAACCCGTCAGGCAGATGTCCTTCCTCATTCGCTTGTTGTATCGTCGAGATGGCACTTTGTGTTCGCATTGTGCGAAAAAAAACACGCGCGCAGTGGATTGCGTTAGTGGATCAACCGAGTTTCGGAGTCATCCGCAGGATCGGACCGAAAATCCTAGCTGCTGTTCTTTAAATCAGCTGTATGACGTCATATAGCGATATTATATTCATATAAATAATGTTTATAATATACGTAGTTCACGTATAATCTGTCAAACCAGTGCAGAATTCGTAATAATTTAAGGTGGCAAAAATTCGCGATCTTTTTGACGCAATCGATTTGGCTTATGTGTTTGGAGACTTGCGGAATCTTCGAACGAAAGAGTTGCTTTTGATGTTCAACATGTTCATATGCAATTGCGGAAAAGGTCTTCCCTTTACCTTGTATTATGATGAGAGACGAGCAAATTATTTCCGACGCACCGCTCCCGCGAGATGTTTCGCTAAATCTCATTAAGCACTGGATTGTTATTTGAAATACAACCGGGCCTAGTACGTGACCGTGTGGAACGTCTATTTTATAGTGCATGTACGAAATCTCTTGTTGAATTGGTATTAAATGTACGATAATTTAATCTTTATGTAGTTAGAGGTAAGCTACATTTAAAAATTGATGTTTGTTGGGTTGGTTTATGTTAATTAAATGGACCAAAATTACATCTATGGAGGCACCTAACGGAGTAGTACACAAGCGTTGCTTGTGAAACGTAGTTTTTTTGACTAGAATATAAAATCTCTGTTTAACGTTTGCTTATCCCGTAATTAATCGTCATACTCACGAATACGAGATGAGAATATTTTTTCGCTTTTCTATTCTCCATCATATTTTTCAGATTTATTCATTTATGGTTCTTGAAAAGATTTGTTTTGTCTGGGACTCGAACCCTAATGGTCAATTCTTCTAGCCATTGAGCTATGTGTCAGATCCTCAAAGTCTGTTTTCATGTCTGCCTTTATCCTGGAAATATTCCAGTCAGTTAACAACGCAACATTAACTTTTTCACCTCTTCAACTTCAGTTATCACGTTACCGAACCGTAAGCATCTCGTATTTGTCTTCAATTTCATTCCTAGGTACTTTATTACACCTGTACACGAATTCCAGCAGCGTACATCTTTTTCCTCGAATTATTACAATCGCCTGGCAAAGCCATTCTTTCGCAACGATGACGCGGACCTCTCACACAGCCATTAGTCGCGGCCCATAATTCAATTTCCACGGACAGCGGCTCGCGAAAAAATTGCCGTCGACCCTCCGCTCTTCGGCAAGTCCTATCGCCGCGATTTTTAATCCATTTTTGAGTGCGGGTCGCCTCTGTTCTGGTTGATGTAAAACACGGTTCCTCTAAGCCTCATCAACAATGTGTTCACAAGTGTGTTTTGAAGCGGACGTACAGAGTCGCTTTTACCGCGCCCCGGGGGGGAGGGGTGGTTGTTGAAGAGAGTTTTGATCCGCGGAGTACGCACCATCCAGGGCCCGCTTCCGGATACTGCAATTCCCCCCCCAAAACGCGTTTGTTTCTCGAAGGAAAAATCTGCAGTTCGTAGGAGCGCATCCGCAAAGCTTTTGTTTCATGCGCTTCTTTTTTTTATTCGCAGACGGAGTGCATTGTGGGTGGGAGGGATAGAAATCTGCACCAGTATTAAAACTCTCTCTCTCAGCTGACACTTGACAGTCGTAATAAAACGTACGGCCGTAAATTACTTTGCGGTGGGCAGCGTCAGTGAATGTATTCTAGTTTTTCTCCCCGCGACACGGGGCGCCGTGAATTTTAGCGTGCTCTGTGACGCAACGCACGCTTTCGAACGAATAAATCGCGGGGTTTCGGAAAGAATCGGGCCCGAAATTGCGGTGCGTTCGTTTAGAAGTCGTGGCCGACGAGGAAAAATTGTTTGCGAGTATAATTAACTTTCTGTTGAGGTTTATGCAACGATACGCTAGCCTAAACTTTGGTGGTGCGGTCGTATGTTGGAGGTTTTTAAGAATATGGATGTTTTAATTTACGAAACCATGAATTATATTGTTAAAGAAGGTTAATTAATTCACACGAATAGTTAAAACAATGGAACACGTCGTTGAATAGAGGAAAAAAATTAAAACGACTGGGACTCGAACCCAGGTCCCTCATTGCATACCTGCATGGGTTATTTATTCATTTTCTGAGGTCCTGGGTTCGAATCCCGGTTATAACACTATTTTTCAGCTTTGTTTTATCTGGTACCTCAAAATTATACGTGGATTTATAACTTTTTATGTTACTGCATTTCAACAATGTTTTGTTGGCTTTTCATTGCTTAATGCTCTGTTATATACTGCATTCTATCCTCTTCTATATAGTATCGAAGTAGTATATGCAAAGATTTGTTGGTTGCCATAGCAACATACGTGAGGATACTGTTGCTATGGTTGGAATACTTTCTACTTCTCTCTATCCAAATATCGTTACACGTCACCCCGAGTCCCGATTACAAGGATGTAACCTCAAATTTGCTTTTCCAAATACACGGTTAGGTTCCCAATTACGCGAAATCTATTGCCGTCTTTTGATTCCGTGCAATTTCATCCGTGAACATAAAGTGGTCACTTGCGTGAATTCGGAAAGGTTCCTGCACAAAGCGAATCAAAGGGGCGTGCTTGAGGGAATGACGAACTATAAATGGAATGCGTGTGGGTGAGTCTTCCTCGGATTTTATCTCTCAAAGGACCCATAGTTTTTGATGCCTTTGATGTGGATTAGTTAACGAAGCGAGTTGCCGAATAAGAAGGCTGGTGTGAACTTTAATCGAAGTTATATATCGTCTTTTATTGAGATTATAAGCATTAATCTGCGGGGTATATGTAAGAAGAGACATATAGTCCTTATCTAGTCCATAATTAAGTCGATTATTACTATTATTATTGGTGTATTTTTTAATTAATTTGATACAACCTTAGACTCTTATGGGTGTATGGTTTAGGTATTTATATGTGCACTTGTCCATCGTGCAGGTTTCTGATGAGCTACTTTTCTCCTTTTCAGATACGGCAAGAGAAACCCTACTACATTGCTGATCCAGAAGTTGACTCCCTCGTAAGTATCTCTCACTTACTTACATGTGTTCACTCATCCCCCTGTTTTAAATCGAAACTGAATAATGTCTGGGTGTGTTGCCTAGTTACAAATTTTTCTGATTCTGATTTGAGCATTATTTGGATATTAAACAATGAGATAAGAATGATGGGTTATAATACAACACACTATATGAATAGCTAATTTACGAAAAATGTCAATAATTACCTTTTGCTCATGCAGTTATTTAAAACAGCGTAAGATATTGTACCTTTAAGCCCTTCTATTAAGTTAATTTCTAATGTTTAGTTCAATCATTATATCAGCCTTCGTGAGTAGTTAACGAATCATGAAGCCACTGAATTAAGAAAATATTGAATGATACGAAAGGTTAAGCTCATAGTAAGAAACAGCTAAATCGATCGTTTTATATATAAATATAAATATTAAGTTTCTAGATGTCAAATTAAACGATATCTTCTTAATTTACTCGGTAATTTTTTGTTTTTATTTTTACGTGGAAGATTCATATATTCTTCATTGCACTAGCATCATTAAGCGAAATAGCGTTTGAAATGCCAATTTATAAATATTTTATACTATTGGAAATAACGTTTGATTTACTGATAATATCATGTATTAGGGATTTTCTGAGGCCATTTCATAGATCTGTAGAATTGAGTCCAAAGGAATATGAAATCCATAATTGGCGTAATTCAACGTCTTTCAAAACATCTTTCGTTGAATGGGAATCCAGGTTCGCGACGCAATTCAGGGAAACGCACGTCACAGCCTTCTTTTGTTTTAATCCGACAAAGATTGCGCCGGACATTGTTCATTAGAGAGTTCAAATCCCGCAGTACGCCGTTGCTAGGGAGTACGTAAAGTGTTTAGGGGAACTTTTGAATGGATTACTCGCGTACTAAAACTCGTACTGCGGTGAAAGGATAAGAATAGGTAAGAGCAAAGTTATGGAAAGGGGCTATGAACTGTTTTTTGTTCGTTTGTCGTTAACTTTGCCATAACTCTTGAGATATAAGTTTTTATTTTTATATAATATGAATGGTTTAGCAGAATTATTGTGTCTCAATCGTAAGATTTTTGGCTAAAATGTTAACGTTCACGTTGGGTGAAATTTAAAGAGGGTTTAGAAGAAATAGTATAGGAAAAGAATTCGTTTACTCAAACCGTTTATATGTCTATCTTTGAGCTATTTTATCATCGTGTTCAAACCTATAAGGCGAAGTTGAGAATGATACTGTTCTAAAAATGTGTTTAAATTCGTTTTTTCGATGTTTTAGTGACTTAAACAAGTGGTACAGTGAGGTAGAGACGATATTTACGTAAATTAAGGACATTAGCTTTAATGCGTTACATTTTTTGTTTGTTGTATTCGTTGCGTGTTTTAATTGTTGTATTTTATTGCCGAATCGAATCGAAACAATATCGGATTCGCAACAATTGCATTAACAATGGTGTATTAATATAATTCGATTGGCAAAGCGTTCAATTGTTGCTACCTTCGCACGGATAGGGAACGGAGTCCAGTAATCATCGAAATATGCACGAACAGCTCGCACTATTCATTTAATCTTTCGGTATTCCTGCAAGACCCCTCAGGGCGCGCGTTCTCGTTGTCTCCATATATACGGCGCCCGTAAATTCACGGGCGGTTGGTATGCAGGAGTTAGCGTTATGAATGCGGAGTAACACATGTCTGATGCACATTAATAGACACAAGCGAATTACGTCAACGCCCTCGCTCGTTACAATGGGTGGATTGGAAGTGTTTTCGAAGAAGACCTCATCTGCTCCCTCGCGTGTTTCACTCGCTCTTAAGTACGCCTCCATTACAAGTGCCGCCGATTTTTATTTTTCGTGTCGCTCCACACACGCCCTGGTTCGGGTGTTTTTGCCCATTCGCCCGTTTCCATAGAGAACGGTTCTGTTTCGTTGATGTAATTGTGAGTTAGTTGGGAGTTGGTGAGTCGTTGATTATACCGGGGGATGTTCATTATGCTTTGGATAGTGGATGGTTTTCAGTGCAGTGCGATTTCAGTGTGTATACTTATGTTTTTTTGTTTAAATGTGTTTTAATATGGAGATTTTAGGATAGGTTTTTTTTCGGATGATATTTTGAACGTATGGAAGTTTTTTCTTTTAAGGTAATACGTATATTTTTATGTCGAAGTGAATTGTGTTAACTGGAAGAGTTGCGACAGCCTATTATTTTTAATATTTTAGTATTTAAGTTCGTACGTTTATGATTTAGAGAAATATTTTTCTTTTCATATGCACAAGTTATTGTTCATTTGTTGAATTTCATTGGAAATTTAGAGCTAATAATTTTTTCTAGGTGTAAACTCGTGTTTAACGGTACTTATTGTGATTTTAATAATTTTTTTGGCGTAAAATTTCAGTAAAAAAGGATTACTATTATATTTTTCACGAAGTTTTTAAGATAGCATTGAAACAATTAAAATTATACTAAGACGTAAGTAGAGGAAGTAAGGGAAAACATCCCAAATGGAATAAAGACTTGAGTTCGAAATTTCCTTACGAAGTATTATTATTGACCATTATAGAACATTGTATTACATTGTAGTAAAAAGTACCTTACAGTTCATTACATTACATTGCATGGCAGTAAAAGGTACATTTCAGTGAGGTAATGGGTAATACGTCAAAGAGTACTGGAAACATGTTTCTTGTACTTGAACTATACGCAAAAATTAGAATCGTATATATATTGGAGTAGAGCAAGTTATCTATCTTCTCCCGGAATGTTGGATCGTGCCATACTTGAGCTGAATTTTCGTTCGCCTGAATAACACTTAACCTAAGGCCGAAGCCAACGCACCCTGTTGATTGCTCCGCAATTGTTGCTAGGGTCAGCTATTGTGGTGAAGGGTTTTGGGTGTGGTAGACATGGAGTTAGCCAAATGGCCGGATTCCTATCTTTCAACAAGGGCGGACAGCTGCGTTCTTTTGTTTCTCAGAACACTACGTAATTCATGCGACGACATTGTTGATAAGTCAAAGTTTTCGTACGAATGAAATGGGATAGCGTGTTTATATCGGAATAGGAGGCTGTGGACTTGGATGGTATTGGCTGGGGTATAAAGAGGGTTATGTTTTCTTTGTAAACACTTCTTGGGCAATCATGCGTAATGAAATTAGTGGTTCATTATTGAATTATGACGTGGGTGTTCATCTTTTGATGGCGATGATGCAATTCCAATTTTATTTATCTTTTTCTTAGGTCATCGATCGCTAAAGGTTTTCTTTTTTCGTATCGTATTAAGTCAATTTAAAACCTGAAGATTATAGTTGGGGGATTGGTATTTTTATGTTCAACCTACCTCGTAGTCTTTCTATATTATATTCTTATTTATTTTCGTTATTTTATACGGTTAATGTCATTCGAAACGTTTGGTTGATGATTATTTTTAATTTATAAAAAATATGCTCAAAATTCTTTTTGCTCTTCTTGACAGAGGATATTATTTATTTCAGCGGTTTGTTGAAAATGTCTTTGTATTTAAATATCGTTGATTACTAACTTCTATCCAGATGAACTCGTTAGCTGAAAGCACGTTAATTATCAAAAGTTTATCCATATCCATAGTATTAATCCTGAGCATTGATTTCGTGAAAGTTTATATACAGTTAAATTATAAACTGAAAATATTTTTTCAGTCTTATTTTTAATATTGCAATTTTTCAGACTTGTCAGTATCAGTTAAATTTCATACTCCCTAACAAATAAATTGTTTGACATTATCCGATATAAGTTTGCTATAGTTAACGTGGACTTTCTATTTGATCTTCATTTCACTTTGTGATTTGTGAGAACCGTGGATTGCAGAGATTCCTCAAGGAAAAGAAACCCTGTTCGCCCAACACCCGTTTATCTGTGATCGCATTGCTCCTTCCTAAATCATCTCCTATTTTGGAAATCAAAATATCTGCCTCAGAACGGTCGCACAAAATATGAATTCTCCCATCTCGTTTCCCCCGAAGAGAATTCGATCTCGGCAGAGAATATTATGACATTTTCTGATTCGAAAAATTCCATTCTTTCATCGAATTATGGTCCCTCCTTTTCTTAGGAAATTATATATTCTCTTCCATCTATTTTCGTCTTCTCCGTTCCGCCTAACATCAGAATGGTATCCGAGGTCTTATTTATTGGTTGCTATGCTTAGGTAGGTTGTCAAGGAGTACTTTGATTACTTTAGCTATTCGTGTTGTTTTGTAACATAGGTTGATGGCCATTATCTTTCGAAGTTATTTAATATATTCGCCTTGATAGCTGATTTGTAAAATAAAGGCCTGTTTTAGAAGAAGTTTTATTTAGATGATACAAAATAGCTCGTATCGTGGGGAATTATTTAGTTTTATGATTTGCACTTTTCTTAAAGTTTCGTAAACTCATACATTTTAAGTATCTCCATTTTTCTCAGGACGAAGTGGGTTGTCATAACGACAGAATGTTGGCATGCGTACGTAAACGATAAGTGAGTATTGTAGTTGCTAAAAAACGGACCGAAATTAATTCATTTTAGGTTTACGTACACCTGAATCGATGGGAAAAGAGCGACCAAGTTCTGCATGTAATTGGTCTTCAGTCGTATTCTATAGTGGCAGGATTCCTTCAGCGTCCGAAACACACTAAATTATTATGAGACGTTTTCTCACATCAGTATATCCTTGTCTCCTTTAACATTCAGACTGGGGATTTTTCCGTCGGAACAAAAACAATGCCCAGAGTTCGGCAACGGAAAATATGCACGGAGAAAACACAAAGATGCTCGGAGCAGAATTTTTTTTTTTTGGCGGGGGCGGAGTCAAAGAGTGGGTGGCCGTCAACACGCCTGCATTGTGCCTCACTTTCGAGGAATCTCCAACGACCACCCGACGACTTCCCTCCTCCTTATGCAAATGTCTTGGCTTGCCGAGGCTCCCGCCCCACTAAGACCCCGCCTCCTCCAAATTCGGAACGCCGCTTACATCCATCGGGCGAACTTTTTATACCTACAGCCGCCTTTTGTTTCAAGGAGTTCCTCGTGTCCGTCTCCATGTTATCTACTGCACTCCGCATTTATTTTGCGTCTCTCTTTTCTCTCTCTTAAGGGTTTCCTTTTTCTGTCTGGACGCTATTTATCGCTTTATTGTTCCGAGATTTCCGTGCTTAAATCCCTTCGCTGGTGCAAAGTGTTTGAACAAGTCGAGGTTCGATGTCCGATCGGTCTTGCGGTTGTAATTGAATTTATTCCGCTTATCTTTTGTTCGGAGGTGCGCTTCGTAGGCATGGGAACGGGATGGTATTCGGAGGTTTGGGTTCACAAGACTTTCTGGTACGTAAGGAACGATGGATTTAGTTCAATAGGGAGTTGAATTGTTAGCGATTATGATAGATGAAAACTTAGGTTAGGATTTCAGTAACGTTGGGCGATGTAAACTTAGGAGTTTAATAGTAATTTTCCTTATAAAATTGTACTTATTACGCGTATTTATACTGTTCGTAATCTGTTGTTAGAAATGGAGAAAAATTACCCTTGTGAAGCTTCAATATAATTCCGTATTTACATAGAGAAGACGAAACGAAATTCTTAATACAACTATTCATAACATGTATACAGTAATTATATAAAATATACACGAGTATTATTGTATTGGACTCTTTCGGATCAGTATGAAATGATTCATTCCTGAATATTTGGAAGCTACCAGAGTATCAAAGTTTATGTGATCAAGCGTTACTGTATGGAATGGTAATATAATAAATAATATTACGAAGTTATTTATTCTTTATATATGCAGTATATTATTAGAAGTTATATCATGATAAAATGGTCGAATTTTTCATGGTTTATTTATTTATTAATTCATTTATAAAGGATACTAATACAGCCAATAAATCTAATTGCATTTAATCATCAATATTTTCTTTCTATTAAATTATTAACATTGCTATCGATCTACGGAATCGTAAAAATTCGACCTAATGTATTCGATAAAACATCCCAAGTATTTCCGTCGCCTACGAGCGCGAAATTAAACCGCGGCGAAGCATTATAATCGGGAGACTTCAACAGCTGTTGGGACGGAGACGATATATCATCATCGCACAAACCATATGTCCTGAGCGTCTAAAAATCTCGTCCTGTCAGCTAAACATTCGGGGAAGCGAGGGGAGATGGTCATCACGCATTTGGGTCCTTCGGCAGTCCATCCTCCTGCGCGGAAACAAAGGAGGGACTCCGAGGCGAAGAGAGGGTCTAAAAAAAAAAAAGATCGCAGGAGGACGCGAAATAAATTCGGGGGGAAGTTGTACTCGTTAAATCGACCGAATGAAAGCTTCTTCCTTTTCGAATTTTTCCGCGCAGCTTTTAAAGGGGTTCTCAGGAAACTGTCGTGGGATCAAACAATGGATGTTCGAAAAGGAGGTCTTTTTAAAGCTGTCTTAAGGTAGCAAGTCGATTGATTTGAATATTGTGTTGCTGGTGGGCTTTTTTTGTATGGGTTTGGATTTTTAAACAGTGTTCGTGTTGGGGTTTTTTTTCAATAGGTTTTGCAACTGTGTTTTATGTAAAGGTTCTATTGGGTAGAGTTAATTTTTTGCGTTTTTCTTATTTATTTTTTCTTTTTTATGCTAATCCAGCCTCCTATTATTCGATCTAATCTAATCCTTTCTCTTGTTTTAGTTCAATCTTGGGATTTTTCGTATTTTTAATCTATTTTATCTTACGAAATGTGCCGTTATTTATCTCTCCACTTTGCACAACCATTTGCGTATAAATAGGGAATATTTAAACTAGAAAACATTTAAAATTTTATTATTATACAGGTTTTTATTGGCTCTCTATTTGAACGAAGTATAATTTCTCAAAGGATTGAAGAAAGATAATATATATTTATACGATGAGTTAGTGTTACTTCTATGCAACGGTTTAACAAAATCGTAAAATATCGATAAGACTGGGACTCGAACCCAGGTCCTCAACCATTATTTTAGAAGATATGAATTGAAGGTGTGTTATAGTGGTCGGCATACCTACCTAAAAGTGGGGCACCTGGGTTCGAATCCCGGACATTTCGCTCTGTTCTCTTTCGTTTTATCAGTGTATTAATCGGTCCGTGTTTCAAATATTACCTTCATCACATTCATTAAGGCAATGGCACGCTCAATGTCAAATGGGCCATGTCTCATCTTCAGCGCTTTGCATAAATCCCTCCGGCTCAATCCAGAGGTCCCATTTGCTTATTGTGTCGACTTCGGGAGCCGTAACATTTAGCATAGACGCATCCCACCCTTTCAGCGTTCAGCAGAGATGCGGAGGACGGCACGTAAATCAGTGGGAGGGAGGGGTCCAGCGCTGACTGATCGGCGGTGGGTAATTTGGGAATGTACGAAGATTATCAGAGTGGAGATTTCTCGTCGTTCCGTGGTCCCACGGAGGATCTGCTCGCTCTTTGTTCGTCTATTGTTTCGGGAACAGCGTCAACGGCTCGCGATTTCGCGGTCGTTAACATGTGTGTGCAAATTCGGCAGCATTTGAAGGTGATGTTCGCGGAAAAGTGTACGTGTGAGGTTTCAGCTCGTTTCTAAGTTCGCTAATTATTGTGGAATGTATTGAATTGTTTTGGGCTAAGTTTTTTTGATTGTTGTTTGAGTGTTAGATCGAGAGTTTGTTTTGTTTTTTTATGGGGTTTGTTTTTTTTTACGGGATGGTTTTCTGATCGGGTTTCAGCTATGATGCTCAGAGGTTATAGATACTGATTTGGATCAGGATGTTTTTAGAGGTGACATTTGAAGCTGGTTTGTTAAAGATCTTCTCTAGCTAACATCTCTGTTAATTTTGAGAGATATCAGGTTTTATTTGTTCCTTATAAGGTTGTGGATTGCGTGAATATATACGGTCATAATGATTTTATGCGGGTTTTTGCCATCTATGTAATGGGAAACGAATTCGATGTAAGGTTTTTATACTGTTTTGCTATATCTTATACGTATCTTATAGAAGTTATTTAGAAGTAGTGTGAAATTTCTAATAGTTAATTTTTTGTAAAAATGACTATATTTATTGTTTCAAAAGTAGGATTTTTTCCTTCAGAAATCAGTATAAAATACGTTTAAATATAATTTAAAATTATCGTTTAAGGATTAGTTTTCCAGATGGATTATAATGTTTACGAATGACATGATTTATACATACGTAATCATAAAAATTTATTGTTATATGTTTACGAGGAAATTGACTGGCTTTTGATATCCTTTTTCTAATCACAACAACCGCTTGATTGAATCTATCCACATCATCCAAATCCCGCAATCAAACGCGAGTTCAACGCTTTTAATTAGCGCATCCCACCAAAGAGAAATTCCAAGCCATCGTGGAGTCAGTGAATCGTAATTCGATATCACACTTACATCTTCACAAATCCTCGATAAGGCCTTCGCGAGAGGGAAATCTATAAGACTGCGGCCTGCCAATCGTACATCCGTCTGTCCAATATCTTCTTTTTTTTCCATTTCCTACTCCTCATCAAAATCGCTGTCAACCTCTACTTCATCTGTAACTCAAGATCTTGCCTATCCTCTCCACTCTCGCGGTCAACATTTCTTTATCTCATCTCAGCCGCTCACCGAACGCTATCATCTCACTTTCCAAGAGTTTTTATTCGAACAGAATACTCTCTCTCTATCGAATGTCTCTCGATGTATAAACGACCATTCTATCAAAGGTCATTCGTATCTATACGTTATATACTTTGTATAATGAACTGTAATGGTATATCTTCTACGTCTGGCGATGGTGAATCACCAGTTGGTCTGATGAGTTGTCTTTTTTTAAAGTTGTGCTTCTCAATTTGTTTGTTTGGTTTGGTTTGGTCTGGTTTGTAGTTTCTTCGGCCAAGTTTACGTTTTAATATTATATAGTTTGTTTAATGCTTTTATGAGGCTTTATCTGAAAGAATGACTTCGATGTGGAATAGTGGGGTTGTAATTATAATATCTGTAGGGGTACTGGGTTCGAGTCCCAGTCATTTGTTTTTTTCGTTTCTAATTCAACATTTTGGCTACATAGGTAGTGAATTTACAGTTTCTTCACTGCGAATCTTTATTAATTGATTTGTTAAATAGAAACTTACGTAGCTGGAAATTTACGTGCGAAGAAGAACACGCTTTTTCATAAAGTATGTGAGAAATCCTAGGAAAGTTTTACTTCGTAAGAATGGTACACGACGAAAGTTATTTCTACCAGAATCTCCCGTTGAAATTTCCGGTTCATCGCAGTATATTTTCACTTTATTTTAAAAGATTTAATCAGAAGCTGACATTTCGTTTACCCTCGCAGCTCGGTGACAAAATTCTGCACTTTCTGAGACTCCCTTATGTTGTGGGAAAGACGCCCTCTGAGGGAAGGATGTAAGGAGGATACTAAGCCAGCGCTCTTGTTTGCTAAGGATATCATAGAGGATGTAAGCCACCAGGGAACTTTTATTGGGTCCCTGTTGTCTGCCACCTAGAGTACACAGTCTGCTTTCCGGAAGTCCATTATGGGCGAACGTTGTAAGGAAACGTTTTTCGGGAGAGAATTTCTTACGCCCTTGCCTTGCCCACGTCTCGTTCATGTCGAATTTTTATATTACGTGTTTCGGTGGATGGATGGAAAGTCGTGTACGTTTTAGTGTCATGCGGAGATTTGGTGTTAGAGAAGCCGTCAAGACTCAGTAGTAGTCGCCTGTTCAAATCTCCGTGTGTGAGTTAGAGTAGTACATCATTGTAGGTTGTGTTACGTTGATTTTAATGATCCATTAGTGTATATATTCACTTATTTGTTGTCACAGTATCGTAGAATATAGAAAAGATTTCACTAGATGTATCGTGTCGTAGGCTTGCGTTGTTCAGCTGAACTATAGGAATATTAATGAGTTATTGAGTTGTATTATTAGTAATTAATACACTATATGTTTCTTCTAGGTAAAGATGTTTTTATTGATGAAATAGCCATTATTTCTGGAGTTATCTTTCAGTACAACTGTGATTTCTAAATGTAAAGTTTTCGAGCAGTATATTCTTTAATAGAATTCAGAAATGGCATCGTTAAAAAATCAAAAGTTACATTCAATCTTCTTTTAATTAAGACGTAAATATTTTAGAACTATAGGTAATATTCTGATAAAGGTGTTCATTAAAATATTACACGGTTTATCATTGAAATATACCTTTTAGGACGAGTGTTATAAGTCATATTAGACCTGCAGAGATACCGGAGAATGTGTACGAGTCTGATTGGTAATTGATGTATTGATTCTATAGTTTAGGACGTCGTGTTCCGTTGCTATGTATTATTACCCTCAGTTCGGAATCGTAATTCGTTATCACGCCGTTCGGAATTCATTCACGGGTCATTTGTAGGCTCAATCGTGACTTCTCTTTTTTTAAAGACACGTCCACTAATTCGAAGGGTGAAAAAATCGAGTTTTAACGATAATTCCGCTTTTGATGACAAGTGCAGTCGGGAAGTGTGTAGCGGAGTTTTTCGGTGGATCTGCGAAAGAAAGTTGATGGGAAAGCACGGTGAGAGTGCGTTGTATGGTACGATAAGGGCGTTGTTGACACACGGGCGTATGTATTTGAGTTGGCTGCAGCCCGGCAGATAAGCCTCGACACCGTTATATGCCCTCCCCTTTATCAGCCTCCCAACTGCAATAACTCCTGTTGGTCGCCATTCCTCAAACCTTCCCCCCTAAAACGTGCCTACACATAAACTCGCGTATCCAAAACCCCTGCGCATCATTGCCTCGCGGGCGAGGATAAGCCATTTCTCATTATCACATCCTCATAGACTTATTTCCCCCCTTCGCTTGTCTCGCATAGCGATCCTCAAATATTTGAGGTATGGAGGTAACAAGTGTTAAACGAAGTCTCTAAGCCTATTTTGATGCGTGGATTTTTGGTGGTTTATACACGAAGCTGTTGTCTTTGTTTATGGGTTGAATAGGTCTGATTATTGGGGAGTTTTTTTGTTTAATTGTTGGTGTATTGTTTGAGTTAAGTGGGTGTTTGTTTGGGGGATGAGTGGTTATATTGTTGGTGATGTTTTAGTATTAATTTGACGCGTACTTGATCCGGTATGTTAGATTTTTTTGATCGGATACATATATCGCTGGGTGTGATGTTTCTTTGAGATATTTAGTTCACTTTTAAGCAAATTATTTATATTACTTGTTGTGAGATATGAATGATTAAAATTCACATATATTTGATTAGATTTAATTCGTCCTCTATTCGATTAGGTATAAAAGATAGAGGAATCATACTGAATGAAGTTATGTTACCAAAAGAGCTTCCCTTAGTCACTTATCTGTTATACATTCGTAATCTTGTAATCATCTTTTGTAGCGTACTTAATGATTCTCGTATTTGAAGAATAAGCTAGATATGTTGAGACAACAGCTTTGAATCAACTCGTATTATTTGTAGAGTCTATACACGTTCAACGTGATCATCTACTTCGGTTCATTCTAGTCGTTACATGATGATGTAGGGTGCGACTTAACTATTACTCGTTGAAATGCATTCTTTCTGGATGAATTTATTTCGAATGCTAAATCCTCTGAATATCATTCCACGTTTCCGTTAAATATTTCCTCTCAATTGGTATGATTTTGAATGTAATTTGATTCCTTAATCTTTGGCTAAAAGAATTATTATAGTTGCTAGCTTTTCATAAAATATGTTCAGTGGTTCACAATTTAATATGGAGAATATTTTTGTGTGTTTCGTAACAATTTCACTATTAACTTTCTATAATAATACTTCAATTTTAATATGCAAATGCTACTTTTTCCTTCCGTCCATCCAACTGAATCAACTAATGCTCTATGGACTTAATGTCTGCAATAAATTTGTAAAGAGTATCATTAAAGTAATCATCCTCTGAATGAATTTATACGGAAAAGTGAAATGAATGAATTGCCCCAAAACCACTATAAAATACGGTATTTTTGAACCAAATATTTGTTCAGTAGAAGAAAGTACAGAAACGTCAGAAACTTTCTCCTCGTCTTCGCTACCCTTCATCCTTAAATCTGTCTTAACGTAAAATAGTCGTTAATACCCTCAGGTCAGACCTCCCTATCTTCACATCCAAGCTCTTCATAGCTCAAGGCACACAGCCTCTGGTGACTTCAACTCATTCTCACACTCCTTAATACAAAAAAAGCAACCTCTCCTACTTCAAACACACACACACCTCCACCCCATACATTTACAACATCACGCCCGCCTCCTCTTCTCCTACGAAATAAAAAAAAAGAATACCGAATCTCATTCCTACTCAAGAGAACTCTTTATTCTCACAACACTTTCCCACGTCGGAGGAAAACTCGCGTATAATGAAATGCCAACTTGCACCAGACGTCGACGGCAAACTACTTGCACACGCTTCTCAGTCCAAGTGTCACGCTGTTTGCGTTCAAGCTACTCCTACACCGTTCACTGGAAGGTGGTGGTGGTGGAGATGATTATTTGAGTTCTTTTTATGAGGCTCCGAAGCTATTAAGAAGAGTCGATGTAATGACTGTGTTGATTTGGGTGGATATGTTTTTCGTTTGGGATGGGACCGTCTTTGGAGACTCGCTTAACGTTGAGGGTAATGTGGATGGAGTATGTTGAACTGGGATGGAATGAGATTGGTTAATTTTGTGGTCTAATCTTGAAAGTATCTCAGAATTTTTTGATTGATATCTTGTTTACTTCGTCTCAAAGCAAAGATGAATATGGATACATTTGTAAGATTTTCCTCGTGTTTAGTTTACCTATTGAATTGACTATTGAAAGTTAGAAACTATTAAATGGATACTGTAGGGTTTAACTCCTTAATCATTGCTGTTTCATTTAATGATTTTATTATTTTATTCTTGAATCTATTTAAATTTATTGAAGGCTGTTTTATTTTGTGATTTTTATTGTTACTTACTTCTGATTTTTCTCAAGAATTGAGTGGCTGTTGCTTATTCTGATGTGATACTATTGTTGCGTTTGATTAGTTTGTAATATATTGTATGTATGTAATAAATAGTTCTATATGGGTGATGTTACGATCAGATTCTTTGATCCAAAACTAAGATTACGTTGATCATATTTCTATTGTGCAAAAAGGCTCTATGAAGACAATGGCATGGGTTGTATAAGATTCGGAAAATTTACATTATTAATATCATCTTTGAAGTTCTGAAGTTGGTTGATGATTCGTTGAGAGTGAGTAATGAATTGAAAAATATATTATTCATAATAATTAATCTCCCAGACTTTTATATTTTTCACTTAAGTTTGTTTTTTTATTTGATATAAATAGTTGTCATTGGAGATCATGTATTTCTCGATTTAGTACGTAAGGGTGTATTTATAAGTCAACCATGTAAACTCTATATCCGAAGAGACGTGACAGAGACCCGGGTTCGAATCCCAGTCATGTCGCAATTTTTCTCTTCTGTTTAACATGGTCAATACAACATCTTGACCTTTCACAGTAACGCCTCTAACCATTCTTTTTTTTCTTCTTCAACAGATGGTGCAGGCGATTCAGGTCCTCCGGTTTCACCTGCTGGAACTTGAAAAGGTAAGTGATACTTAAGATATGCTCTGCCGCAATCGCTTATCTGCAGATAGCTCTCGCATCTCCCCTCAATTTCTTAGGGCCCGATCCACCAATCATCCCTCACGTTCGTCGTCCAATGAGAGGAGATCCCCGTGAATTACGGCCATCGGTAATGATCGGGGGTTCCTTGACCAATTTGCCTCCAATTTTCCGTCGGATTACCATACCTCTTTCCTTTCCCACGGAATCCAAGAAAGCACGAATCGTGGTATACGTTCACCTGCGCTTTTGAACCCTTCCTTCCAAGATGGGGTGGAATAAATCATCCGCAATGTCGCGATGTATCGGAAGGAATGTTTTAACGTTATGATCGAGGTTTTTGATTGTTGTCTTATTTTGAGGGTTTACTAATTACGGTGTGTTCATATGTAGCGACGTATCCTGAAATTTTGGGCTTGAATTTCGAAAATGAATGCAGTTTTTATTAGTTCAGCGTTGTTAGGTTTTGATCGTGTTTAGTTTCTGTAAATGGTGATTCGTTGTGGCGTTCATAGTCCATTTTATTCGGTTTTAAAATGAGAGGAGTCTACTGTTTTTCAATGATTATTGTCTCTGTATATTGAGGATGTTAGAGAATGTTTCCTTAATGTTTTTGGGTTAAGAATTGCATTTTTACGGTAAAATTTTTAGTTTCCTCTCTTTGAGTTTGTATACTTTGTAAGTTGATTACGTTTAACTCTAATGTAATCTTTGTCGTGCCATTGTTGTATCATGCATTCTTGTTACCGGGAAATGTGTGGAAAAAGTAGGGGGAAAGCATTGTTAAATTTGTACAGTACATTGTAGAATAGTAAGACTAATATTGTTACATCTCTAGGCGCGGGTGAAAAGGTATTATTTTGCGTAGGTGGTAATTGGCGTTCATCTCATTGTTTGGCATAAATGTCCGTACTCATATGTTCAATTGCTTATCTTTTTCTGTGAGGAAAAGAATGGTGGAAAGGTTTCCAAAATTCAGTTTATTACTTGGTCATTTACGTACGTTAAATATTAAATTATATTGTAAATAACTGTTAACAAGTTCTTAAGATCTCAGCTCATCGAGTAGGTACGAGGAGAGCACGGAACAGTATTCAGTTTCCGTGGAATTTATGATACCCGAGGGTCTTTTGTCATGAAGTATCGAGGATGATTTAGGGTTTCTCCTTTAATTTGGCTTGAGAAAGAGGCCGTCATTTGTCAGGGGGCGTGTCAAGTGAGCCACCTATGAAGGAGGGTACTCTACACTATGCCTCCATTGTTTTTACGAAATTCTGTGCTTTCAAGTGTTTCGTTTATTCTTCATCACGTGATTATAATAAGGTTTTGATGCAGAATTACGATAGACGCACAATCTGTAAGGGAATGTAATCCAAAGTTAAACTTTGAAGCTAGAATACGAAGAAGGGAATTATATAACGTTTGTTTTGACCACAGAGGGAGTTTACGAAGGAGTTTAAGATTTTAATAATAACTGCTGTTGCCATTATGTGTTTTAACGAGAAGATAAATTTTCTGATTTTCTTGTTTGAAATATTATGATTTTTTGTTGGCTAAAATGGTGATAATTTAATTTGGGAGTCATGAATGTTTAGTCGTTTTCCTAAAGAAACTTCGAATGATATTGTTTGAGAAACAAAATGTGCGGCATAAATTTTTGTTGATCGGTCAAAATGTCCAAATGGTTTATTATCATTAAATCAATCTTGTATTAGCTGAAATTCTTCCCTTTCGAATTAAATGCTTTTACTTATTTCGTATTTACGTTTATGAATGATTTATTCGAGTATGATATCTTCTAGCTGCTCCTTACTCTGGTGTAATAGGTTATTAACTTAATTTTCATTACTCTTCCAATTGCCACGAGAAAGATACGATGTTCTGTTATAGATCATTACCCTAAGAGTATTCCTGTAATGTGCAGCTATTTTAGTAGCTCTAACTTCGGAGTTTGTGAGTACTTTACGTTCTTTTAATGTTATTACCGAGTTGTCACAATTTTAATGACTATCCTTAAATCTCTGAAGTCCTTATAGGGTCATGACTTGACGTTAAACATCGCCCTCACTGCTTCTCGTTCTTGTTTCTGACGTACATTTCCGTAGTTTAAAAATCTGCTACTTTTACTGGGTACTTGTTCGGTTCAAGATAGGGTACAACAGTACGCTATACATTCAATAAGCGACATATGGTTATACTCGTATGTATATTTGATTCGATTAGACAACAATATGAAGAACGACAAGCGAGTTATTGTTGGAATTATATACTATTATATACTACGTAGGATTTATTTACGGTTCACAGCTTCCACTGAGTTATCTTCTTTTCTTGAAATTAGGTAAAATGCTTACGTTGCTATGGTGAATAATAGTGGTCAATATACGATAGTAGCCATTTTAATAACTAGCATATTTTGGAAGAAATTGATAGTTGGTTCGGTAAGCGAATACTGAAGAGTATCCGGACGTGCTTCACCCACTCACGTGCCACATATTATGCGTGAACCGAATTGCGTGCGGGCGTGTAATTAGAGCTCCCTCCCCCCGTACTTGGTGGTTGGTCGGTCGCTACTTGCGCGCGCACGACTTAATCTTTTTATTTAAAGAGACACTGGCGTGCTTTGATTCTCGCCATGACGTGATATACCGCTTCGCATACTTCAATCGGCGAGATTTACCGATTCTTGGCCATTGAGATTCGCTAATTCTATTCAACACGCGATATAAAGGTGATTCGTGTAGTTCAGGTGTTTCTAAGTATAAGATTAGTATATATACGTCTTTTTAGAGGTATATAGTGGGTTTAGATAACGAAAATTAGACGAAATATTAATTAAAAATGATATTAAACGCAAAAATGTCTACCCTTCCCTGATATTGCTGTAGATGCAGAACTGTGCGGTCGTTCTTACGTATTACTGGTTGTTTTTTCGACGTTAAAGACTCGATTTATTCTCTCCTTATTTGTGCACAATATTCCATTTTTACTGCCGCGGATAATTTCGTTTTATTTTTGAGCTATTCTTCGTTTATATTCCAAGGAAACTGAATTAATGAACTCAACGTAACGAAGCTCGTTGCCATGGTAAATACTTCTGTCCTAATGCATTCAGATTGATTAAATCTGTATATTCAGTTGCATTGCTTCTAGTCCATGCAATTTCTGCGCACCAATGCGTTTAACGATCAAGCGGCATTATGTTTGTAAAGCTATAATCAGTATTTTATTAGGGCTTTCTATCGAATCAGATTCATTAAATCATACGTTCAAACTTTTTAGCAAGAGATCCGCTAATCCAACGTTCAACCGCCCATTCCAATCGGCAGTAATGAACTGGAAATTACGCATCTCTCGTTTTTGGCTCGCATTTGATTCATCAAATTAAAATATATTAAACAAAAACGCCTCGAACCGCGAGCATTAATCAAGGGAAAAGTGCATTTTCATTGGGGCAAATATCATTATAAAATTTGACCCTGGAAATAAATGAGATATGGCTGCATCAAGCCCTCTCATCTAATTACCCCCGATTTGGATCCGCACGGTGACAAACAAATGGATGATCAGCCAATCATTCTTTTCATTAGGGCACGGAACATATCGGCCATACACACGCGCGCAAACAGTGCGGCAAGACTTTCGTTTTTCAACTGTTTTTTTTTTAACCGTTTGTTTTTTAACCAATCACAGCGAGGGCGTATCGGTTTCCGGAGCGAATTTTTCAATCCCGTACGAGGACAGAACTTTGCGAAAATAATTCCATAACGATTTCTATATTTAGCAAAAAAGCAATTCGCGAGGGTGCGTCACACGCGGTGTTTTTCCATTCCAAAGGACGTTGGCACCGAGCGAGGGTATTAAAAAACGTACAAACAACGCGCGCGATGTCTCTTGGATGTCCTCATTAGCGGACTGAATTATGGGGTGTTTCTGAAGCAATGGAGTGCATGCAGGGGGCATTAATTATATTTGCGAACACGGGACGGGAGAGGAAAGTAATTTGGTTTTTTTTCCCGAGCGCCGCGTTTGATTTGTATCATCCCAACTGTACGGAGACAACGGGATGTATTTCAATGGACGATTATCGGATTTATTGATTCTGCTCGAAGTACGTTCAAAAAGTTGTTTTGATTAAAGTGTCGGTCTGGAAGATGTTTTAGGTCTTCTGGAAGGGAGAAGAGTTTTGTAAGGAGTAGATTAGGCTGAGGAACGACTTCGTGGCTGATTGGTTAGCTTTTAATGGCTTTATTACACTAAGGTCCCGGGATCAAGTCCCTGCTATGGGTGTAATTCTTGCTGGGGAATGGATGTTGGTGTTCGTCCGTAGTTGAGTACATTCCTGTTATTGTATCGAAAGTTAATTTTCGTGGGGACTGTATTTAATAAGTAAGAAGTTACCTCCGTTTTTCTGAATCTGAATTATTTATCTTAAAACCCTAACTTATGAATTAATGAATGTACTTAACCTTCACATTGTCGAGGACTGTACGATTTCAATTGTTTCTCTAAGTTATTCTGTTTCTCTCAGTACAGTTAAGTTGTTCTCAAATCGAATTGCAAGTTCTGCTAGTTTCCTGGATTTGGAAAAGGTCGAATCGTTTCTTTTTACGAAAACAAACTATGAAGAAGTTCCTTTTTGGAAGACATAGTTCTTTGTTAACTTAGAATCCATTACGTATCCTGTACTTGACGAACAATACAGGAGTGTTACCTCAAGAAGGCTATAGATCATGAATTAGACTGATAATAACAAAAGATATACTACAAGCGAAGCAATTATATGTTCTGCTTGAGCTACACATATACTAGTTACGTCTGTTAATTGCTTTCAAAAAGATTTATAGCACTAGATTTGGAGTCCTTGCTTTCTAATCAAGCTCAGGAAGGTCTAAAATAAGTTTTCAAGATCAGTAATTCATTCCCACAATGTGAAATCGGATTTCTCGTCCCTTCTACCACTCTCGTCGTGCATGTTCAGGGAAATTCTGTCGCACGCGTGACCAGTATCAGTCGGTGCGATCTCAATCATCCCTCGTAGTCTTTTCTCGGGAATCGAAGCCGGGCCTCTCGCAACCAACACACTTCCGGAGTCTTCGGTACGAACACTTATCAATCTGCACAGTTGGTAGACATCTGGTAGGAGGTGTGAAGGGCGGACCTTGCAAAAGCTTGTCCACTAAAGTTACAGTCATTGGTCAGCGGTTTAGCTGTATCGCGATGCAGTCCCCCCTTGTTTGCGGTTGGGGATATCCTTTTTTGCATCGAGGCAGGTGGGGTGAAACGTACGGGTTGGGGTACCCGCTGAGGGCGGAGCTAGACTGGGGGGACAAACAGGTTTTACGCCTCCCCTACGCTACAATATCAACCCCTCTCTTGCAGCCATTATGCCGAATGGCTCTCTTTCTTCGGAAGACTGCAGCATCTTTCCAAAGATCGGTTTGTGTGGAGGTTGAGAGTGTGTGGAAATGGAGCCCAAAGGAGGGGTGTTTTTTAATGCTGGAGATGGGAGTTTTTAAAATGGGAAAGATCGGTTGATTGATTTAAACTTTATTGTGGTTTAAGAGTATGGTAATGTTCAAGAATAGACACAGTGTAGTTGGTATTACATAGATGTTGGTTAGTATTGCTTGGAACGTCTCAGGATTATTGGATTTATAATTACCCAAGTTTACAATAAAGTAATCAATTCATAAAGGATCATATTTATATTAATACTTTTCTTAAATGGGTTATTCAGGATTAAGATAAGGTGAATTAACTTAGCCTTGTGCGATTTGAATACGAAGGTGGAAAATTAATGAAAAATACAAATATTACTGGGAGTCGAACCCAGGTCCCCCACTTCCTTATTACCTTGTGTGAGAGGAATTAAGGAAGTTAAATGGAGTGTTTGAGATAATTATAAATGTCTACTCTTGGCTCTTCAAGTTCATTTTGTATTAAGAATTGGTTTTATGTTTTAAACTAGTATTTTTCGTACTTGAAAGCCCGATCTAAAGTTTGGTGTTCTAATAGCTGGATAGGAAACAGCAGCATTGTTAGAATGGATATATATTGTCGGAAAGAATAAGATAATATAGTTTTAGTCTCTTTGTTGCTTTGCTCAAATTATAAAAGCATTCATGTGAGAATTGATCCAAAAATTTGTACAGAACAGCTTGTTATTGACGTGTTTCTAATGGCGGACAGAAATTCAAATATTCTGTAGTTCTTTTTATAGCGTTAAAGGAATTTTAAGGTAGCTTCATCTCCAATAGATGCAATTAATAGAAATTATAATTCATCAGTAAGATTTCAAACATGCTTCAAGCGAAATAAGTTCATTTATATACACCGCTTCGGATTAAAAATCCCCGACTCTTATTGGTTGCAATCCAGACAAACAAACGAACGGAAAAACAAGCGAGGGTAGAAAAAATGTGCATAGGGGGAGAGCGTGCGGTGGTGGGAAAGTGATTAAAACAATTAATCATAGAGGGTGGCATCGGAATGCGACACTTTATGGATGAAGGCAACGCCCCCCTGCTCCCCCAAAGAATGCTTCCCCTGCGAATTCTTCCCCCCCCCCCGAAATTATCAAAACTGTCCAGATTGGCTCTTTCATGGATTTCAGCTCGTTCGTACGCACTAATCGAATGGTGTCGGAATCTCATTGTTTGCGATGTGTTTTTGTAAGTCTTGAGCGTGTCTTTACTCAAGGTACTGTCAGGAATGTAAAGGATGGATTGCTTAAGGAAGTATTCGTCCCTGATTTTGGAAGTAAGCAATTACTTTTGATAGGTTTTGAAGGTTTTTCGCATCAAGTTTTTTGTGATGTTTTACTGTTGTTTTATTCTTTAATTGATAATAAGTTCATTATTTAGGGTTATTTTAAGCCTCGTAGTAATTCCTTTTGTTTATAATCTATTCCTTAATTTTCATTGTTGTATAAATTCTTATTTACGTGATTATGTAATTGGATGGTTTTGATGTAAGAGGGGACTTTCTATTCCAATTCGTACCCATAGTAAAGTTGATTATTATTGTATTGTTGACATGTATTTTCTAGACCCAGGGATGTTAATTGTTATCAAATAATACACGTAAATAATTGTAAAACAATCGTAATTGTTGCGCTATATATATTCAACAATCAATCAAAATGTAAGGAACTCTTATAATCTTAACACTCAACTCGAGTAAAACAAATTCAGATTCTTCTGAATTCATTCCTTATATTCATCCACTTGAGCTAATTTCCTCATTCTTGGTGCACAAGTTTTCTCTTCTTTCAATCCAACACACAGCAAAGTAAGTTGGGCCAATGTAGTCCTACAATGAGTCAGCTTATAATAGCAACGATAAGAGTTTATAATTTAGAGCTAGTCGAGTCCGTTCATTCTATTCTTACATCCATATCTGTGTCATAAAATGTTTAAATAAGTAGTTCATCGAGCTGAAACGAGATTGGTAATCCTAGAATCTATTTACCGGTCGAGAGGAACCTAATTCATCGCTTAGGAATGATGAAGCCCTGCAGGAAAACGCCCACACGAATGGGCCGTGAATAAGTAGGTGATGCGTGATTATGTCCAAAATTAAATGGACAGCAGAACAGTTTAGCCCCGGGCTGTGTTTTAAGCTGTACCGAAACTCATAAGAGTTAAAAAGCGTGGCGAATCTTGTCCTTCGATGCTAAAACTTTGGTAGAATGTTGCATATATTATAGGATTTTATTTTTTGCGAAGTACGGATAGACTTTGAAAGATGCTAAACGCGTCACACATCCCGTAGATATATGTTTAATTGTACGTGATGAACTTCTTTACAGTTCACGTATATTACGTATCTGTCTGTTTAAATTACCAATGTAATGTTTCATGTTAAGGTTACGTAAGTGATAAGGAGTCGTATACGGAATTCTCTGAATAGTTGCCTCAACAGAGTATCGTTCTCGGGACTTAAATTAAATCTTACGTCTCCTATGGGATATATCATCCAAATAGAAAGTCCTGTAGGGGGAGTAGGGAACCGGCACAGTCAGACGGGTAGGGCATCCGAAGAATTCACGATATTCCAAATTAAAAGGGGGAACGCTAATGGGAAAGTGGCAGCCGACGCCCGCCGATGTTTTATTGGGAGATTTTTTGGTCACATTCGTGTATTCACTTCGGAGGATAATGGAGAGTCGGTGTCAGCGATTATTCACGTAACGTCTGCAATTGGAAGTGGCACTCGATTCGATGTTAAACCCTAAGGAGCTTATATAACCCTTTTTTAAACTGTCTTATTAAGAAATGTTTTACGAAGATGGAATTTACGTAATACGTGTGTATGTTGGATTAAGGGAAGGGGGAAATGTAACAATGAGTTTCAGTAACTTGGCAACAAAAGTGAAACGAAAGTAAAATATGACTGGGACTCGAACCCAGGGCCACCGTTTCTTAAAATGTACGCTAATATATAAATATGTAGTTATTTAGTATAGTATGTGCATAAATGTTTACGCAATACTAAATTTAATACTATTCGACGACTATAACAATTGAATAACGATAAATGGTAAATATATAGCTTAATAATTATAGATATATATTGTAATGTTAACCTATACCATAATCCAAGGCAAAAGAGTATTTCTACATAAATGCCTCCCAACACAAGTGTACATGCGAGAATAACCAACCCATTTTACACTGCGTCGTTGCCTAATGAATTTCATAACACGGAGCACAGCTGGCGAAATCTTCCGATCATAAACTTGACATTTAACGTTCCATTTTAACGTCATTTTACGTAACACTGTCTCCCCAGAGGTGCTTTGCTCAAGAATACGCGATGGCTGTGCCTTCTTCTGTGGTGGTCGAATCTTTAAATTATGAATTGCGTTTCATATAAATGAATTCGCTGTGTTTTGATTGTTGAAGATAGCTGAATATTGCGAGTGTTTTGTTTTTCTCATTGGGTGCTAACACACAACAATTGGATGTATATCTGTTGTAGCTGATCAATGGAGATTAATATTAACTTCCTTCCGATTAATTTTTCGTGTTTTAATTTTTTTATTCTTTGCTATCTAAGGTTATTCTCTAACCTCAAGGAGATAAAAGCAATGCTTCGTGTTATTTTTCTTTGCTATTTATATGAATGTCCATGATTAACAACCATCTTTATTATTACCCTCTTCTGATGTTATCATCCACAAATTTGAATCCTGTCTTGCATTCAGTCATAAAAATCTCCGACTGTCATTTTTAATTCTTCCTGTCAAATTTGCTTCTCTTATTTTTCCCAAGGAAATATATAATTATTTGAATACAGGAAATAGTTAAGGGTGGGAAACGGCTTCAATAGATTTGCACGAATGAATGAACATTCTCTCTTTTTCGAACCAATGATTTTTGGATTGCCATTTCCTATCCTTGCCACACCCTCGGGGCCGGTGAGAATTCTGCGGTGTCCTCGTTAGGTTTCTGTGAAGGGGTCCCTTCTAGGTTTCAAACGAGAACTCAAACAAGGAGAAGTAACGGCAAAGTTGGAAGAAGATAAAGAAAGTTTTTTGCCGAATTAGACGAACTTTGAGTTCGACTGTCGTGTCCAATTGGATGATTTTGCGTGTTTGGAAGGAATCGAAGTTTTTGACAGGAATTTAATGGAAGTTATGTATAAAAGAAGGCTATTCTTAATAGTTCATCGTATTAGATACATCCTTAGCAGAATGGTATACTATTTTTTGTTCACGAGAATGTTTTCTTTCTATTACAATATTGAACAAAACTTAACTGTTCTCCAAATTTTAAATTGACGTCATTAGGTTTCGTGTTAAATTTGACTAGTAAATATTCTAACATATTAGAATCGTTTATTAGCAGAGTTATATTTAATTTAGTGCTTAAAAATTAGTTTTCTCACTTGGGAAAATGTTTGCAATACTGAATGAGTTTCACATTATACATTGATTCTATTTCGAACCAACAAATTCATTTTCGATGATCTATTTTTGTCTAAAATCCCATATTTATTCGTCAGGAATGCATTTCCTATTCTATGTTCATAAAGTATACACATTTTCATAATGTGTTACGTAGATTACGTTAAAGGTCTCTTGAGCAAAAGGTTTCATTAGGAGTTGCCTCATTTTAGAACATCATAAATATTTATTGGTTGTTATAGTAATTTTTAACAAGCATTCCACTATATGAAGGAGAGGTTCATCGAGTATGCTTTACTCATTACGTAATAATTTTATTAATAATCAACTAAAAATGAGTCGATCCGAAGGAAGTAATTGAAAAGTGCCGCTTAACAATGGAACAGTTCGTTGCTAGGATAAGGTTTAAAATTCTAGACCTCACACAGATATGGAGTATTATCGACTCCAATTAGTTACGCTTTAACCAAGTATTGTTGGTACTGTTATGTCTGTTTAGTCTATCCTTAAAAATGATTAGAGTCTACATCACAATGAATGTCCATGTACAATTCGTCAACAGTCCATAAGTTAACGTTCCGCTTTACTCGTAGCAGTCGGCGTAACATTCAGAGATGTTTAACGATCTGTTTTTTCAATCCTTGTTTTCGATTCCATGGCAGCCTCTTCTCACATTCCCTCTTTCTCTTCCTTTCATAGCCGTATTCTCTCTTCACGCACTTTTACTGCTACGGCCCAACTGTTGCTTCTCATCTTTACGCCCCTATTACAGGCCTCTCCCCTGATAGCTTCCTCTATGGTTCTTCCTCTTCCCATTGTACTCACCCTTGGTCCCAAAGGACATTTGCTAAGCGTGAGAGACCGAGGGAAAAGCAAACACGGTCCTTTCACAGATATGGGGAAACCATTCAAAGTTCGGGCTCCTTGGTTATTCCTCCTGCAAGTACGGATCTGGAAGTCGGTTGGGATGGTACCCCGAGTGCTTTCGCCGAATGTTTTTCACGAATTTTTTTTTTCGAATAGTATGAAGTGTATGGTTTTAAAGAGGGTTTAATTTTGATCTTTTGAGCATGATTTACGTTGTTGCTAATTTTTTGCGAAGTTATTGGGGTTTTGCAAATTTAAGTATTTTTTGGTGTCTTATAGCTCAGATACTTTTAGTAACATCTTTTGAATCAAAAGCAGCTGTCGATTTTAAATATTTTAAATATATGAATAAATTGGGAGTACTGGGTTCGAGTCCCGGTCCTGTTTGACTTTTTCCACCTTCGTTGAATTCTACGTGTACATTTTATTCATTATGTTGTTCATTGTTGAAACAGCTTTATCAGAATGGATTTATGAAAAATGTAACAGAATGAACTTTAATTTGTTTATTGTTAAGTTTAATATGTAGCTAAAGAAAAATAATGAACTCAAATAATGTTTATTTCTGTTCAGCGAGTACAAACAATGCGTAATAGCAACAATTGAGGAATTGAAATACGCTTTAACAAGTATCCATTTTATTCTTGGGAAGGAACAAAGATGCAATAATGAAATGAGGTTATTGTTGAATCGTTTGCCACATTGTTACACTTCGTATCGTATGAAATAACCATTTGAAAAGCTTCTAGACTAAAAAAAGACAAGCTGGATCGTTAACATTCTTTTCGGAAGCAACAATTGAAAGAGAAAGTAGCTGTGAGAAACCGTTCGACTTTCAAAAAGTCATTCGTATATTATGTAGTGTTACTCATTTCATCAGTATCTCCGCTTCCCATCTCATTATAACTCACTGCGAACCATATCTCGTGCATCGTTACTTTTAGCGCTCGGTCGCCATATCCACAAGCAGGTGGGTTAATCCTTCACCTGCAATTGGCTTATTCTTCTCCTAATAAATCCCATTGTCCATTTTCATTCCCGTAAAAGGCAGCTGCCCTCTTAAACGATTTCTCACCCAAGTATTCTTTCTTCCCTACGCCAACATACGCTCCTCGAGGTTTTTTATCCTTAATCTATTTTCATATAAATGCCATTTTACGGCGGACAAGAGTGCGTATTCAAATACTGGTTCTGTATTTAATTCCTCGTGGGATTATTCGCTGGAAGATTACGAGGTGTGATGCATATTATGAGTTGTGGAGTGGATGGAAGTATAGAGAACAACCTTTGAGAATAGGATGATTTATCGTACATTGTTGATGATAATGAGGCGTTGTCTAGGATGTAGTTATGCTCTATTATTGTCCAATTTTTTGTTCATTTTACTTCTGTTTGTGGACATTTGAATTTAATAATTGAAGTTTAGCTGGATGATAATGGGTTCTTATTATTTAGTTGTATTTGATTATGAACTGATTATTTGCTCGTTTACTGTATTGAATAATTTATAATAAGAAGTAACAATTGGTGAAGAATGTTTATGATCTTAAGCTGCATCACTTCTTATCAATAAACTGCTGTATCTTATTGTTATAAAGGTTAAACTGTTGTGAAAAATAGCCACATCACTAGGACTAGAATCCAGATTGAAAGTAGAAAGTAGAAGACCTGGGTTCGAGTCCCAGTTATGTCTCATTTTTCACACTTATTTTCCCACTGTATTTGTGAATCACGATCTCATTTTCACAATTTCCAAATCTTAACTAATAGTTATTTCGACCCTTTTTTGCATTTTTATCATACTACATTACACCCTTTGCTATTTGATCTAATATCTACAAGAGTAAAACTCTCAGGTTTTCTCACTGATGCTATTTGGTAACTAAGAATATGTCTAACGTGTTTTCTTTTATATTTCCAGGTTCACGAGCTATGCGACAATTTCTGTCATCGGTACATAAGCTGTTTGAAGGGTAAAATGCCCATAGACTTAGTAATCGACGAAAGGGAGTCAACAGCGAAACCAGACAGCTTGGGTGGGGGTGCTTCTTCTACCAACGGATCATCTGATCTCGCACACCATCACCATCGAGGCAGCACTGCAGATTCGACTTCACATACAGACGGCGCCAGCACTCCGGACGTGGTAAGTCCATCGAACAAAAAATCTATTTGTCCCGAATTGTATCTTAACGTAAGAGAGACGCAGGAGAGACGTTTCAATCGAAGGCGGTTGTATTAGGACGGTATTTTGAAGCTTGTTTGGTACATTGTACACTTTGTTTGGAATTGACGTATTAAATCGGATTAAAATCAATGTATTTATCTGTAAGTTAATAGGTTAATCTTGATTGAATTATATCTACGTATTATTGTGTTCAAACGTCGTACGTATACAATTACGCACAATTGTTGTACGTAGAGAATTATCATTAAATTATATTCAGTTAATTTTAATTATTATTGAGAACAATAAGCGTAAAACTACAATCACGTATTGTTGTCGTAAATCAAGAGTTATCATTGTAATCGTGGAGCAACTCCATAAGAAATGGTTTTATAATTGTTAACGATTTAAATACTGAACAACAATCGATTCTTTGTGGAATTATTACGTGACCTTTCAATAGATGTATTATCAATTAGGTATCGTTTCAAATTTAAACTTTTATCGAAAAATGCTTTTAAAAATATATTACGTTCGTGCCTCTCTAATTATTTGTAGCTCTACTCCGGGTCACGGAAAGAATTTGACGAGTTAAATGCAGCTTGTTTTTTTGGGATGTGAAATTATGTATTTATATATATTTTTCGCACAATGATATCAGTTCAGAGAAAGTCATACTTGGACCAAATCGGTTATTTTTTCGCCATATTTCCCGATGAGTTTATTGACTTTAGCGTTGCGAAAAAAAGCTTCGAATTTTATCTCTCTAGGGTTCATTCTTTCATGGCGTTAATGAGTCCTGGATTTTTTCTGCTTTCGCCCTTGTCCCCGTGGGAATTGTTTCCGATATGAATTATTTTCTCTCTCGAAGTTCGGCGAATTTAAAACATTTTCGTTAATAATTAATTAATTCGCGGAAAATTCGCAGTTTTTATTTATACAAACGCCCGACGCTCAAAAACATCGGGTCTCATTCGTTATGATCCCAAGCGGAGGCAGTATTGATGAGCACATGTGTGACCAACGCTGTGGAAATCTAATTATGTAGCATAATTGAGCGTAATGAGATGTGCAGGGAATAAAAATTGCACGTACCAATTTATGGGTTTTTTCGCGAATTTTCTTTTTTTTCTCTCTCGACGAACAGCTTCTCTTCGAAAGGATACAATTAGCGAAAAAATAAAACAGCGGCCGCAAAATTGCACGAATATTGTAACGAGGTTAATCTCGCTCGTGTTTCTTTTTTTTCGGGGAAAAAACGATTCGTCTATACGTGTTTAACAAGAGCGTTCTCATGAACAGGGATGATTTACTAAATACGTGACGTGGCTGTTAATTGTGGTGCTTAATCATTGTTTTTGTCACGAAGCTCGGTGGACTTTTATAAACCTATAATGTCCCGCTTTGAGGGAAATTAGGCTCGGAACGTGCCAAAAGGATAGTGAGCCCCGAGAAATATTTTGGAACTTATTTTTTACGTTCGGTTTTTCTGATGGTGGGCGATGTAAAAATTTGGGGCTTAAAAGTCGTAAAAATTTACGTATGTATCTGTATGTGAATATGGTCGATGTTTGGGTACGTATCGATAAAAATTTATCAAAGGTTTTTTTATTTATTTATCAGCAGTTTTCAATTTTATTTTGCGAACCAATAGCATCTTCAATATTGCGAATCTTGAATTATAAAAATATTCGTATTTTATTTTATCAGGTGCTAGATTAGGATTACGAAGTTCACTCTTATATCAAGCTTGTAGCATTCTAAAAAAGGGAAATACGAATTAAAAATAAAGAAAAAGTAATAAAGAAAAAACAATAATTTTTTATGAATCAAACAATTCATGTAATGTGAATATTCGCGTATTTTGGTCTATATTAGTGGATAATTTAATTAATTTATCAGAATTTCGGTTTATTACTTACTTTAACTTTAATATCGGCCTATGAATCATGGATTTTCAATTACTCTTACGTACTGCAATCATCCTCACACTTCTATATGGATCATATATACTCCTGTATGATCTTTTTATTATTATCATCATTACTTGCTTTCCGTAAATAGTAAATGGTATTTAATGAATGAAACATACAGTGTTTGAACGCAATGAATTCAGGATAAGGTCTTTGTAAGTCACATTTACTATAAATCCTACCGTAATTATATTTATGCTCATATCGTCATAGTTCGTTGCCTAGGAAACAAACATGGCTCCCCTAATTGTATTCCCTTAAAAGAGCGATACGAGATACAACTGCTCTTTATGAATATTCGGAGATGTTTCAGAGTGAAGGGTGTGGCCTCGTTGTCCGGAAGGCACACCCGTGTCTCGGGTTACCTTCCTCTTTCTTTTCACTCAATTTTCTCTTCCTTCGCCAGTTCCACACGGAAGAACCTAACTAATTCCAGTTAATAGGGAAAAAGGTCTGAGCCCGCATCCACATGGCTTTCAGTCGGCAAAAGCCGTCAGAATACGTTTATTTTGACGAGACACTCGCGAAGTAACATATCGAATGGTTAAATTTAGAAACGTCTTTCGAAATTTTTTGATACGGTTCTGATTAAAATGGGAATGCTTGCTTGAGGGACGGAAGTGGAATGCCGTGTTTTCTGTGGCGGATAACCCGCGTGGTATGTGTACGAAAATATAGGAATACGATAAATGTTTTTGAAATGTTTTTACGGTCTTACGACACTACCCCGCACTTGGTTCGTTTACGTTGAATTATCTTCATGTTGCGAGATTTCTGTTTGGTTTTGCGAAATGAATGACTTGTAGCTTAAACTAAGACACGTACAATATACTTATTTATGCTTTATCTTCTTCTATGTGCGTACAGAAATATATGTGAATGGTTACTATTTAATTGTCTTGGATACCACGTAAACAATTAGTTTATTTCCCAGTTTATTAAGCCATATGAAGGTGTAGATACTGTAACAATAAAATTACGATTTTTGTAAGTAATTTATTATAAATAACAGAAAAGTTTTGAATATTTTAATAACTTGCAGGTACGTGTATTTAACCAGGAATTACGGCATTTATTACGAAGTTTATTTGATGTAAATGTGATATTTGAACGAACATACATACCTGCGCGAAATTGGTTACTTTCGACTTTATTTCCCACTCAAATAATTCGATATTTGCACTCAATTCGCGAATTTGATATACTCAATTGGTAATGACATTCGTTTTGTAAGAAATCAATCCGTATTTTAGTTCAAGATATAAGTGGATGCATAAGATAACTCTTAATCTGCGAGGTGAGTCTTTTCCCGTCCGCCCACTACGTAATTAACGGATTCAACTGTTTCTCGATCCCGTCACATCTTCTGCGATGGACCGCCCATAATCAGATGACACCGTCTCGTGTCATTATCCTTTTATGCCTTATTATATACCGCAAATATCTTTAGTTTCACCGCCCTTTCCCAGCCTTTCTTTTCTGCTGTCGCTAGGAAACGGACTCGGTCTTTGACGTTCTCATGACGTACTCATGAAAAATAGTTTCTCTTCTGCAATCAAAAGACGTACGACGAGATAGAGTATTGTATTATGTGTTATGGTAATGTGGTTGTACATAAAGTTAGCTCAATTTTTTCTGTTACGTTTGAAAATAGGATATTCATTGTTGTTTTCTATTTTTTTAGCCTTTGAGTTTTGGATGGCAGGAACATAGAAAATAGAGGATTTTAATGTTATTAAATCTGTTTTATGCTGCTTTATCAAGTTTTAGAATCCAGTAAATTTTCCTCGACTTTGTGGTAGTCTTGTATTACGTTATAAGGGCAAATAGAACAGCACTTCTACCATGTGACAAGCAAAGTTTTTTGATGCACTGCCACGTTTTCAACCCGTTGCATCCACTGGTGATGACCCTACGGATTGTAAACATTGTGGTGTGTGTAGAAATACCTTTTGTGGTGTAGCGAAGAAGTGCTGTTCTGTTTATCTTCATTATCAGGTTTTTTCTTCGATTGTTTGCGGTCGTCAAAATGAAAGAAACGATACAATTAATAAGATTCATCACTGATTTTCAGATGTCTTTTAATGCTGAAATTAAATATATTGTGAGCTACAGTATTGGAAAGAATTCCTGTACGTAAAGATTCAGTATTTTTCTAATAATAGTTACTCTTATACACAGAGCTTTGTTTTAGATTAAAGAAATCAGAATTCCTTGCAATGAAGTTTATAAATTGCCGCTAGAAATGATTGTGCAAATTTCTTCTTCTATAGCCATTCTTTTTAAAAATTGTGAGTAACCATTAAGATCGTCCATTAAGGCCATCTAACCATTACGAAATCAGCATTAGTGCCACAATTGCGTATCAGGATAGAGTATTAGATTCGGAAAGGTTTCAATTCAACTCCCTTACACTTTAGCCGGATTTAATATCTAACGATGGAGCCAAAACCTCTTTCCAGACACGGATCTCATTAAATAAATCAAATCTACGGATCCCAATTCAATCACTCCCATTGTCACATGCATAGTCCTTCGGCGTACATTGTTTGACTTCAATTTAACTTCGCACTCAGCACTTCACCTCCGTCCATTTACATATAAGATATTCTCCCTGCGCCCGAAGGAAATCCATCCTCCCCTTTATCCTCGAACATGGATTCTAACGCCATTTGCATAGGATTTCTATTTCATTTGCACAATGCATAATGGCCTTCTCAGTTTAATTCAATTGTTTTCCATCGGTTCCCTTCATAGTGGGGGTGGGGTGGGGTTGAAAACTTTCGGATGGTTTGGAAACTTGCTTCTTTCGCAGGTCGGATTAACCGAAGGGTCTTTTGTGAGATGGAAAGAGTTTTACGCAGGAGCTGGATCGAACTGTCCAAGTTTTTACCCTATAGATCGTGCTCGAAGCCTTTTTTTCCCTCAGATCCTTATCGTTTGTTTTTGAAGATTATGTTGTAACAGATGAAGTTAAATATACGCGTTTAGTTCAAAGATTTTTTTTCATGTTTCATTATTAGATTTAATTAAGTTTAAATCGGTTTAGAATAAGTGTATTGAATGCTTGAATTAATAGAAGTGGAAAATTGGGATGTGACAGGGGATGGAACCTGGGTCCCACACTTTTAGGGAAGGTTTGTTCGATTGTGGGGGACCTGGGTTCGAGTCCCTGTCGTGTCGCTATTTTGCACTTATTTTCAATCTTTGCATTCTCGAGTATGAAATCATCGTATTAATTTGAAGTACTTAATATGCAACTTAATTCGCGATATTCCCCTTAGTAACTGTATTTTTTACGCACGACTCTTCTTATTGACTTAATTTTAGTATTACTTTGGCGATAAAATACAACAGTTGCTATGGTGATGACTCGAAAAGGCTATATTCTCTTTACTTTCTAATTCTGAGAATTTTATGAGACCAATGATGATGCTTTGTGGTACCAATGAAATTTGATATCCCCAAGAAGGGTCTGTCGTATATAGGTCTTCACAGGGGTGGTGAATGCGTCTATTACAGACATTTAGTGTTATTAGAAAAACGTTTTTTTAAAAGTCATCAATCTGCAAGTTTATGCAATAATTATCACGGTAAATGATAAGGTTTTGGTTAATATTAAAAGAGAATGGGGTATATTATTGGCTGAGGAGAATTGTTCTAATTTAACGATTTATCTATTGGCAGAAGGAGACTAAAGAACTCATCCCAACTGAAGTCATTTTCCGATATCTCCATTTTTTGTCCAATTCAGTCATTAAATAAGTTTCACCGGAAAAGGATCTCTGTCCCCTTCCGAAATCTGAGAATGTCTTTTGTACCTCACCCACACATTCACTCCTCCTTCATCCTTCAAGTGAGTGTCTATGGTGTATACTGAAAATGATCTAGCTCTTTTAATGGGAAATTGGATGATTCTTCGTTGAAAATGCCCAGCTTTATCTTTGGTTGTTATTGATGGGAAAATTGGTTTTTTAAATTCTACCCTTGTTAATTACTATCGGAAAGTTGTTCATTAGCGTTATAGAAAGACTTCGATATGAAATTAAGGAAAGATGAATTGACTTGAAACGATCAGTTCATGCGAATGGAATGCCCGGTTAAAAAGGAATGAATGATATAGATTTGACCGGGTCTCGAACCCAGGATAACCAACTTTACGCGCGTTATGCAAAGCATTACGAATCTACGACACTACCCATCGCGCTACGCCAATTCTATTATGTTACGATACATATTCAACTATTTTTCACTTTATTGTGGACCTGGGTTCGAGTGCCGGTTATATTTATTTTTTCGATTTTGTTTAACTTAATTAATATAATTATTCCTTGCGTATTAAAACTCACTATATGTATGCTTTCGTTTATTCTGTGGTAATACGAGAAACTATAAAGTTTTATCATAGTTTTGACTTAAATTTCGAGTAAAACTTTCGTAAACAGGACTAAATCTAGGAGACTTGGAGAATCAGCAATAATTTCCGCAGCGATGCAGATTTCCGCGGAAAATTTTCGATTATAATTTAAGCTTCTGGTGGCGGAGCGTTTAGTAAGGCAAACAAACCCCCCTCCCGTTGTTTGTGTGATAGTAATGAACCCTCAGCTGCACCAACACGCCTTGTATTTCATTTATTTATTTTATCCCTCGGGGGGGAGTGACGTCATTCCCCTTTAATACCGTCTTTCCTCCCATCGGTTTATCCCTTAAACCAGTCGCCTTTTCCAGCTCATTTTCATCGATATGATCATGGCACAGGATAGTGACGGATGAATGCGCTTTTCAGGGCGGGAGGTTTTTTTTTTGGAGGTAATTGGCATCAATTTGGTATTCCCGTGAGTCTATGCGAGGGGCGTACGACTGTGGGGTGGAAAGTCGGCAAGAAAATGGCGGAATCATTGCCTTTTTCGCGTGTATAAGTCGAGGTTTTTGATGGGTTTTACGTTAGCGTGGATTTTTTCCGAACTATCAAGGTTTTTATCGACTAGTTTTTCCTGGTGATGGGGGTTTTTTTACGTGTGTTTTAAGGTTGGGTTTGAAGGTGTTTTTAATTGTGGGTTTGATTAAGTGTTTAAAGGTTGTTTATAAAGGATTTATTTATGTTTTTTCGTGTAGTTTGTGTTGGGGGTGAATGTTAAGTCTCTTTGGTTACCGACTCTAATCGTCACTATTATAAACATATTGCGAATTTAAGTGTTTTATTCTGTTTGTTTTTTGTATGCTTCAGAATATGCTCACAGAGCTTGGAAGTGCTCGCAGTTATTGGGAATTATGTCTATTATTATTTCGTAAAGTAGTTGTTGTTTCATATATTAGTCAATGTTCCGAGATAAATTTAATTTTTCATTTTTTCTGTTTATGAAATGTCGATGAAATGAAAGAGATAGCGGTATAATATTGTATTATAATAGAGTTTAGAATTGATGGTATTAGCTTCCGAAACGAAGTTCGTATTACTTGAATTCTACGGTAGGATATAAATTAAAATTAACGAATAACCGGGACTCGAACCCAGGTCCCCTGCTTTCCTTAAAGTATGCTAACCACTACTTTTTAAGAGGATAATCTTCGCATTTTGAAGGTTACCATGACAAATGGATAACAGTTGCAATTTGAGAAGATTAGCGTTCCATAATCGATCCGTAAACGTGCTCATACTCGTTCAAGTAGTTTCAAACGAACACGATTTAACTTTGGGTGGCCATAAAGCGAGAAATGTCTCGTAACCAAAGGAGAGGGCAGAGGACGTGACGGTCTCGCTTGGTGTGCACCGCGGTGCACGAGTGGTGCGCAAAGACATGCTCATGGGCACGCGTGCGCAGGCGCTAAAAAAATGGCTTTTCTGCGGTCGAAATCAACGGAGGGTGCTATTCGTAAATCTAATACTCTTAAGACTTTAGTTACGTCATAAATGTTCTATTTAAGATGCTCTTCTGCTATTGGTTGTTCCCAAAGACCTGCATTATGAAGTATTAATTCAATTCGTGATTAGATTTACGTATTCTTAAGGATGGTATTTAGGTTCCTTATATTTAAATATAGTTCTTTACAGGAATATCGTGTAAATAGTACGCTGTATGATTTTCGTAAATGCTGACGTATTTGTACGTACAATGTGATACAGTTCGTGGCTGATTATACAGGGATGATATGATAATACCTTCCGATAAATTCATAATGAGAGATTAAATGCGTTTGGAAGGGTAGATATTATTCATTCCGAGTAGAGGTATTATATATTTTATTATATCTGTGTATCAGTGTAACCATAGTGATAATATTTTCAGTTGTAATTGGTTGCTATGGAATTTTATCGAGTCCCTTATAAAGGATTCTTAGACTCGATGTTCAACCATTAACTCTGATAGGAATGTTATGCTTTATTCGTATTTTTGAGAAAACTTTATCAATTTGGTTTCTTGGTTTGAATGTAGAAGCTTGAAGACTTAACTGTTAAGGATAACACTTAGGTTTTGATTGTAACGATTTTTACTGGATCTATGTACATTTATAACAGTACTTATACTTCATGAATATATTATTTTTCAAAATATTTAATGATATTTACAATTTTGCATAAATAGATCGATAAATATGGAGACGATGTCTTTTTTCTCCTCAAATTAACGACGAAACCACGTTCCCTCACTTCCGCCATTTTTAACCAAAAGCTCCGAATCAAGAAAAAGATTCAATTTACGTAGATTTCAAAAGGGTAAGGAATCCAGTAGAGCCGTAAAATTCAGACGTGCAAATTTCTCTCCGCGGATTACGCCAAAGCATTAGCAGTTTTAATTAAAGAATGAGACACGCTCGCTTATAAACGAGTCATTCGCATTCCATCCGCGACAAAGGGGCGGTCGTCTCCTAGCCTCCTCCCCCTCCTTCCGGATTTCATTTCCGTTTGAAATTCTTTGTTTATCGAAAAAATTTACATCGCGTACCAACGCGAGACGTCTGCACTTACGTAATCTCCATTTGTTTTTGTTTCGTCACGGCGCAACAACTCCTCCTTCCCTTCGCAATCCATCGGAAAACCCCCCCGAGGGCGTCAACAGTGATTGTCATGCCCCCTTCCACCACACACGGGAAGGAAGTTTTGGGATGGTCGTGGTGTTGGGTCGATGCGAAGTTCGCAACGGGTTTATTGGAGTGTGGGTGGGTCGCTAAGGATTGAATGGATGGGCGGATGATCGCGTGTACAAGTGGTGGAAGAAAACGCACCGACCCACGGAGTCGATTCGCTCGGGTAAGGATAGGTTAGATGTCGTAAGGGAAAGTTTCATCCTTGGATAGGGTTTGCGGGAGAATCACCAGACCTGGGAATCACACCAACACACCCCTTGAGGAGTTGCTATCGGATGGTGTTATCGTTGACCTGAGTGAATGTGGGTGGAATCGGTTCCAAGACGTAACTTACGAGTTTGGGGTTGTTTTTCGCGGTGTAACCAAGGTGACTGTTGCGGTGAATTTGGCGTGAATGATGTCTTTTGTTGTATCTACGTGTATCCTAAGTATTCCTCAATGTTTTGGCTAGAATGCTCCTTGGATAGAGGAGTCTTGAAGAAATAGGGAGACCTGGGTTCGAGTTCCGGTCCTGTTTGACTTTTTTTGGAGTCCCTGAACTTCTGCGTATATATCGAGTACAATAACGTTTGATTCCAAAAACAAGCTTATATGTATACCCTCTAACAAACAAGTCTGTAAACAAAATGACAAATAATTTTATAATATGATTCCTAAACAGATATATAGTGCAATGAATACTGACAAATTTTATTTCTGTTATATTATACTATATGATATTTTCAGTTTTATGCACCATTTTAAAGAATTTCGTAGGATACGATATTGGCTCATCAAATATATCAGATCGTTATAGCAAAGGTTATGTTAATTAGAATGATTGGCATAGCTATTGCTACTATAGTAATATGAAAGGAGACATAAGAATGTTCAAAATTGTACTCTACTACTGTTTTAAGGCTTTTTATTGTTATTTTATTTATATTTGAACGGGTTTTTAGGAACGAAGCGTTGTAGAAATAAGATTAAATTAGGTTCGTAAAATTGATTTTCCTAAAATTTCCCTCTGCGAATGTTAAATGTTAAGGAGTGATTCATTAAAAAGAATAGTCCCTTTAAATAGTAATACTTAAAAACATTCTAAAAACAATCCTTTTTTGAAAATTTAAGCCTTGTATCGTGCATATCACGACTTTGATACGCGACTGGTTGAAGTGCGAGCGGTGTACAAAAGTGAAGACCAAAAAAGATTCATCTTCGTATCGGGGAACGCGCGTGTGAGCGCGGGTTTCAGTCAATCGTGTCACCGCACGAAGGGAACGTATCCATTTTAAAAAAGCGACACGCTCCAACACGCCAAAACCCAAAGACATTTCGAGACTCGCTTCTTTTGAACCCTTTAACTGCCAAATTTCCTCTAACGACTGACTGATTAGAGTTTTTAGCCGGCTTATTCGCCTTAATGAAAGAAAGAAATCCTTTCAGACGGAGTCTTCATCTGTTTTTCCTCTCTTTTAAAAAACTTCTTCCTTTGTTTTATTTCTCTTTATCGCGTAAAAACCGGACATTCTAATTTCCACGCATCCGCCTTCTCGGAAGATGAGAGGAGATATTTTTTGAAAGCTTCTCCGTTTAATTTCTCATCCCTTGGTCGTGTCAGATACAAAGGGGACGATGGAGGCTGGAGATGCGTGATCTGTGCCCATACTGTGGTATATCTCGCGATATATTTGCGTATTTGTTGTATGTTACATTTAATGCTTACGTTGAATCGATTTTGTTTATGTAAGGAACTCCTTAGCAACCTCAAACTAGCCATAGTTTAGCGATCTATTTTATGATAAAGTTTCTTTGAGACGGTATTGTTTGAATACGTATTGAAATGACATGATATTGGAAAGAGATGTATAGTAAAGGATTTTCTGACATTTAAATGTTGTTTGAATAATGTTATATGGATTATGGATGATTTTAAGCTGAATTATTCATTTATATTCAGTCAAATTTTTAACCCAAGAAGTCGTGTTTCTTTTGGCAATGGACGGTTAGATGATCGTTAATGCTATGTTAATGCGTCTGTCTAATTTTATCGTTAATTTATTAGTGGATTTATTTACGCAATATTTGTACCATTTATGAATAATGTTACTCATTAAAATATACGTATTTTACGAATCATGAATCCACGAACCCTATTGGTGGTTTATCGTAATGACGTCGTCAATCCCAAATTACGGATTACGTTACTACATCGATAAGTATTCCTTGCTTTTAACCACAGAAGGCCTACAAATTACGTCTTAAAAGCATCTATAATATAAACTAATTCTGATCTTAGGGAATATTATTCCCTGGCCAACAAGAGTACTTTTTTTCCAGCTTCATAAATATAGCAATTAACTTTCGCATCGTCTTACCTTTGACGTCACCGCGATCTCATTGTTTTTTCTTAATATTCCGCGTAATCGCAGATACGTAATCTTTTCGAGGGGAAAATTCTTCTTGGAAAAACATTGGAAAGGGGGGAAAGAATCCCTTTCTTTTATATGTCTGTGTGGAAAAAATCCATTGCTACCCTCACAACCTCTTAGGAGATGAAAGAGACTGGAAAAATGAACCCTTCTTCCGCAAACGCAATGGACCCGTCTTTTTAATTGCTACGTCGCCAAATAAAACGCTCCGTCCTATTAGCGTTCTTCTTTCGGAGACAACTTTAGAGAGCAGTGTCATTCCACCCAAAAGGCATTTTTATTCTCTTGAGTCTCTCTTTTTCAAGGGTTGGTAAAGGATAACGATTCGTGTTGGTTGATTCTTGGCGTTATTGCGTCATAGGGGTTATTGTTGATGGGATGGGACTTAGCTAATGGAAACGATTCGGGCTTTTTAACAATTAGAGAAGTGGCTCGTACTTATATACGTATGTTTGAGAGATTTTAGGTTAGATTTCTGGGTGATATGTTCGTATTACGTATGGTAAAGGTATTATATAATAATAATAATATTTTATTCAACATAAACAGGTGTATTTACCGTAATTTGTGTCGTAGTTTGATTACAGTTTTACTGCAGAGGTCTGGGGCATTAATATACATCGAATGTAATAGGAAAAGATGAAGTATTCATAGAATACCAAACGATATTGTACTTACTATTTAGTTCGTATTTAATTTTCACAATTCGATTTAAATATAAAGTAATTATTTGGTTGTATTTTTGATATAGTTTTGCGTCGTACTAAAATTACGTACCCACTTTGGAGAGAGTACTTTACTTATTAATGTTATAGGTGCAACAATGTATATTCTTACTGAGCTGCACTGTTATTGTAAATAACCATCCAACAACGTATAGATGTAGTACACATCAGACGTACTCGTTTAGAATCAATGCATTAGGCGTTGTAAAATGTAGAAGTCTCTCCACGTGTCTTCAGTAGCACTTTTTACGCCTAAGATTCCAAGAAGTGGAGATTGCCACAGCAACGGAGTCCCAAATATTTGAGGGTCACAACTTTAGAAATCGGGGAAAAAAGCCCGGTTTCGGGAATCTAGGATATTTAGCCGATTAATTTGGTTACAAAAAAGAGAGTTTTATAGTTCGGCGTGGAGATGTTGCTTTGAAGGGGGGAGCGGTGCGTGGCTGAAAGAGAGCGTCAAAATGACATACCCTTGTGGATACGATGCGGTTTTCTCAGAAAGTCTTTCAAAAAGACTCCTCTTGAGATAAACAAGAGGCAGTCATGTGCTAACACGAGGGGATCACCGCCTTCGTTTGTTTCTCGATGCACCCAAGGAAACTTTTTGGTTTTTCTTACCTCATATCAGACGTTGTGTTAAGGAGGGAATTGTAGAGTATGGCTTTTGAGTCTTGATTGTTGGTTGCCTTGTTTATGTATCACTATGGTGAAATAGATTATTTATTTAATTATAAGAATATGGCCTTTGAGTCTTGATTATTGGTTGTCTTGTTTATCTATCACTATGGTGAAGTAGAAGTAATAGAGCTAATACTTGCGCTCAAGAATGGACAATGGTTTGACTCTCTTGTAAAGTTTAGTAAGGAAATATGTCTATGGTTATTCTTTGGAGAAATTTGAACATGCTGGTTTAAATTTATAGAACAAATGTTTCCAATATAGTGTACGATTCTATGTTATAGTTGTTTCGTGTTGAAGAAGTACTCGATCAGCTGAAATTCATAAATTCCTACTTGCAATGGTATAATCATTTATAAGGAGTCAAACCGTAAAACTAATAAATTTTGGCTTAGAAGATTAGATATTAGAAAACTAATAAATCTGTATGACTCACGAAGCCTTTTTAGCTGACGATTTTTTCGTTAGATATTCGGCTGATAACTTCTATAGTAAGGCTTCTTGCTATATCATCTCATCTCGTGTGAGAACTATACATCTCTCATCTTGATCTATCAGTTGTTCCTATAGGGATGCTTGTGTGAATATTTCGGGAATAGAACTTTTATTTCTTCGCTAAACATCATTAATTGCAATAAATGGAAACCAGAGGTTTTAACTGAATAATGGAAGATAGAGATAGCTACTTTACAATCAATAATGATTGGACATAAGTGGACAATAAGCAACATGACTAGGACTGAAACCGAGGTACCCTAATTGACGGGCAGGAATGTAACGGAAGTCCTGGGTTCGAGTCCCAGCCACTTATTATATTTCAGTCATTTTAAACTTGATATTCAAGTACCACGAACTTAGTTTGCTCAGTCATTCAACCTTTTCTTAATCCAACTAATTACAGAGAAACCGAAGTAAACGCTATGGATTAAAGAACTCATTTAATTGATGGTAATTGTTCTTTAAGAGAATTGTATATGTATTAATAAAGATGAATGTTCTCTATTCGTATAGGACAGTAATTTCCTATGAGAAATTCGCACCCTCTATTAGTCGGCACTAACAATCGGTGGATGAACTCGCGTGACGCTACTTACCGAAAAATTTTCTCCAGAAAGCACGCGTGACCTCCGAGATCACGTCTGATGGATTGACTCAGACATCACCTTTCTTAATTATGCTCACATCGCGATGTAATCTGGATAAGCGGTTCGTCTTGAGAGAGAACAATCTCAGACAAAGAACTCCTTTAATCAACGCGTGCACTCCGTCTGCGGTTCGGCGAGATGATGCGTAAACGAAACAAAAGACTGCTGCTGTGCGCGTAAATTAGAGAAAATAGAGCGATATTAATAAGATGAGTAGTTCTGATAGTTAGAGTGTGGTCTTAAATGAGGTTTAATGATGGAAAGTACGTAAAGAAGTTCTGATGCGTTTTTTTTAATGTTTACTTTAATTATTATGTGCTATTTGAGTTATTAGAGATGCATATGAGGTAATTAAAAAAGTACGAGAACCGCTAGTCGATTGTTTCGTGTGTATTATTACGATGTATGATGAGGATTATTGCGAGTAATATTGATTTCGTTGCATAGAAGTGGATTGTGTTCTCTACTTATTGTTGACGTGTATGTATGTTTGTTGCATAGATTTTTACTACAATGATTCATTTTTAGTGGAATCGCGCCTTTTAGTTCTTACTAATACATATGTTAGTTTGGGACCTGGGTTCGAATCCCAGTCATTTCTCTATTTCTTAGTTATGTACAACTATTGTTTAGGATATTATAGCGAAAGTTGTGTACGTAATACTGATGGAGTGTTAATAATTAAACTTGAGTATCACTAACCACGGTTAAATAGATTACAATACCTTAATCTATAATTAATAAATTACGTTATCTATTGATCGTGTAAGGCTAGTCATTGTTGGCCCATTGAACTGAAGTAATTGAAGTAAATAACTGAAAATGTCTATGTTTAAAATTTATTTACAAAGTGATACGAAATTATATTCAACGCTCGCTCAGAAAATTAAATATGTAGTGCATCTTCAGTTTAGTTCATCTTCATTAAACAAAGTATTACGAAATAAGACTGGCGTTTCAATTAAGTATATTAAATATTGTTGCGAAAGAATAGGAAGGAGTTCATTAGTAAATGAGTTAATATGAGTATTGTTTAACGACGTCTGAAATGTAGTTAAAATGTAAATAGAATGCATTTACGTGTAAAGCGGGTGTTTCATTTGTAGAAAAGTGAAGAAAAATTACGTAAATAGTTAGTATTTTTAACACCATACGGTAACAGTGTTATAGAAAAGGAATCGCCAGAACTAAATTAGTCAATACAAAGTTTTAGAAGAGCGATAGAAGAAATTCTAAATATAGTTCGCTTTGAGAAACTCGCTTTCTGTCAAAGAATCCACGAAGCGGGTGTTTATGTCGTCGCAGATTAGTATTAATTGCACGGAGCTATGATTTATCCCCGTTTATTTCCGAGGAGGCGTATTCATCCGTCAACAGACTTCTCATACCCGTTAATTAATAGCGTTAAAATGAAGGTGGCGCAGGGGAAAAAAGAGGAGTATATAATGGAAAACTGGGCTGTAAATAACCACGAAAGAGTGACCGCTAGCGAAGGCTGACTCTAATAGATTTACCTTGTATAAAACGTCGTTTCAGTCAATCGGCCGAAAAATCACGTCGATTTATTTAATCTTTCCAAAAAAGAGGAAAATCGTGTTTGTTTAAAGCGGCGGCTTCGTTTTCCCACGAAATTGAATTAATGAATGCAATTTGGGCGAAAAAATTCTTAATTGGATTTTGATTGATTCGAACGCATGACATTAATAGCTACGTATGGAGGTAAAAGACGTCATATGATAATTAACAACTGCGAAAGACTCGTCATTGGTGTCCACCCTTCGGTTATCAATTATTTTTATAGACGAGACGTTTATGTTTGGGAGGGTGTCCGGTGTTTGATGGATTTGAAACCGATCGGGGCTTCGGAAGGAAAGGGGAGTTTTACGAAATGGAAGACGAGTCTAGAAAGCTTCTGGTAGCATTCTATAAGGCCTTAAGATAATGCACAAATTTGTAAAAAAATTATTGTTATATTCCTACAGAGATAATTGAAATTAGGAAAATGAATAATTCAGAAAGTAATGTTCTCAATAATGGGTGCTCTGGGAACAAATTAAACAGTGTGATTGTTATATTACGAACGGTATACACAATAATAATATACACTAGCTTTATATTCAACAATGTTTAACAATGCTGTACTACTATACGCTAGTTTAATGTTCAATAATGTTCGAGAATATTAATTTACTAACAATAGCTGTGCGTAGAGTTTCAAATACTGTAGTTAACAATGTATTGACAAGTTAAGTTCGTGAGACTTGTATAAAATGTTAAAAATAATAGAAAAATTATGGAATTATTGGGACTCGAACCCAGGATATACTTCGCATGCTAGAATTAATCTTAATAATTTTCTTCATATCACTCCGTATCTATATCGTCTAAATTTATTCATTGCGTCTGACTTAAATATCTTACCTTCTTCTTCAAAGAGATTTTTCATTTCGTCTCTCATTAATTTCTAAGGAATCGAACCCAGTAACCTACTTTCACAAACGTATACTAAAATATATCCATAGACGTATTAATACCTCATCGTATGCGAACGGCGTGGATATCGTTGCGTTCAATCAACTTGACGAGTTAATTTCGATGCATAGACGTGATCTCATGTAGATGCAGGTAGATCCTCACTCGATCGCTTCTGTAATCGAAGATGAAATCTTTCGGAAGATGTTAATGTGATGGTTATTGTTATTAGGTTACGGAGAACGTGATCTTTAAGTGTATAAATATGGGGTATCGTTGTTGGGAGTTAATAATCTGTTGTTGCTAGGTAATCGTTAAATGTATGTATATAGTTGATATACGTTTCGTAATTGTGTGTTATATTTATCATATGCTTTATCTGATTATTATTTAAACATTATACAATATTACGTATATTATTATATGTGTTATGTTTTAATATTATAATATGCGAATATAAATTAAAAGTATTCAAAACATTGAGAAAAAAAGATATATAAATCTACGAATATTACTGATTTTACGAGAAAAAATCGAAGTCTATCATAACGTATATCGATATATACATATCTATACACCCTAAAGCTTCTAAAATATCATACTATTGCTATTAATTACAACTAAACCATTCTAAAACTACGCCCTACAATTTCATACTTAAGCTATTCACTCCTACGTAATATTGAAAGGAAGTCGTTCGCTATACGAAGTCAGAGATGCGAAGCTTTCTTGTGTTCACACGTCTTTCAACCATCAGAATATCTAAACCCGGAAGGACCCGTTTCCCATCAATGACATGCACCTTTAAGATGTCTCGGAAGTCGCTTCAACCGATCACATGTTCCACTAAATCGAGCGATACGATATATACACCCCGCCTCTAACGGCAACTTAAGGAACCGTTCTCAATTGCGTTACGGAACGAGTCTTTTTCTTTACAGCTTCCCTTAAATGGGTGCGTGAACTAATCGACGCTCGCACGTGGTCTTTTCTAAAGTTCGTTCGTGTTCCCGCTTAAGTTTTTCGTGGGCCCGCACGGGAATCGAATCTGCGAAAGCGAAAACATCTGCCGGTCGAAACTCCGGTCCGTTTTAGCGTTGGATTTTTCGCGCCCGCCCTTCCACTTTATAAATATGTATCGAAGGCCTTCATTTTACTATCCGGTCGTCGATGTTTCTTTACCGCTCTTGGAATCGGTCGTAAATTACGTATTAGGGCGATAAAATCGGTGTTGTCGGTGATCTAGTCGGTCTTCTTACCGGCTGTAAAACGTAAGGGCCCGCATTTATGCTTCTAATACGTAGTATTCACGCCACTCGATGGGCATTAAGAGGTGGATGTCTCAATGCCATCGGGGATTGTAACTGCAGTCCATCCGCGTACTAAAATTCCCATTCTGAGAGGTTTTTTATATGGTTAGAAATGGCCTTCGCAAGTTCGCGTCTACAAAAGGGATATAAGTTTTTGGTTTTTTTTTGCTGTGAGTTTTTGAGGAGACTTTACGGAAAACTGATGCAAAATGGGTACCTTAACAGCGGAAATCCTTCTGGTTTTGAGGTAATAATGATGAGTTATCTGAGGTATTTGATTGCCTTCGGATAGGTGTTTTGAAAAGTATTCGATATTTTATAAATTGGATTGAAACTTCGTCGAAATATTTCTAATAGATAATTCCTACTCCAATTCTAATTCCCTATCAAGCCCATCTGCTTTGGCCTCGTACCTCATAGTGAATCAATCCCATTGTGGGGATGTCATCATAGTGTATCCACCGGATAGCATTTAAAGCCAAAGACAAAGGATTTACAGCGACTCGGTTTTGGCCAAAACATTTCTCTCAGGGTTCCCTCTGCATAAATCTAGCTCAACTCTTTGAAGAAGCGATCTTGGGTAAACTGCTTCAAAGTCTGTTGGTGGTCCCGAGGAAGTACAGAACGCGTCTACTTAAGCGTTTTATTCTGGAGGGCAGTAAACTGTTGATAAAATGCTCGATCAAAGGTTTCCCGTTTGCCTTTCTGTTATAATTACCCGGACGATCTGCATGCTAAGCGCCGTTGCCTTAGATACATCGTCGGTTGCTAATGTATGTAAAGGATTTGTGCTGGGATCATGCGTTTTTGAGGAAATGCTGTTTACGGAAACTGTGCTTTACGAAAAGTTAACCCAATCCTCTTTACGGGAAGCTAAGGCAGTTTTTAACGTTTTTACAGCCTTTTACAGACGTAGATAAAGTTGTTTATTTTATATAGTCATCTTGTTCAATTACTATGTATTAGGTATTCAGTGGTTTCTAATTATTTACCTAAAATGTCGGCTAATAAAGATCGTGATATTACAAAATTATTTCCAATTATATTAGAGATATAAAGCTTAATGATACATTGTGTACGTTTTTAAATCTTATCGCAGTAATTAATTATATGAAAATAATTGTTTAATGTTTTTATATGAATATAAGTAATTATCACTGTAAGGATTGAGTCTGTTAGACTTTTAGTGAAACTCATTAGAATCCAACTCCAACAATTCTATCGTAAATAATATATCAGAATAGGAATAAGGAAAGGTGAAATTACTTTAACTGTTCTAAGTGTTAGGTTTAAAAGAAGTGAAAGTAGCGCCTGTGACCTGGGTTAGAGTCCCAATCACTTTTTTTTCCCGGTATTTTAAAAATTGTTTTCGTATGTTCAAACTTAAGTAATGTAATTTTTAATCTCTTAAAGGTTAGCTTATCTTTACTCTTTCCCTTCTTCGTCTTTAGTATTTATTATTAGTTGTTATTTGCGGAATGTTTATTCAGTACTCTCGAACGCACCTGTGCCGAAAGAAGACTATGGGAGTAGAAATTTATGAATTGTGTTGGAGTGGTGTGAGTTTGAAACGGGAAATGAGAGCGATTCGAAAATAGATTCTCTAGTTTAAGAGCTGCCCTGTCATCCCAGCCACTCGGAGTTCTATTCCTGAAGCTTTTTCTCAGCCGAAGGTGTGGGCGTGGGTGAAACGTTGTCTATTTGGTCGGGCGGTGAAGTAGTGAATCGGATATTTATTCAATCCTCAGCGGGGCTGAATCCAGCGGAAACATTATCACTCTAAATAAAAACAAGAAATGGCTATTGAAGGAAAGGGAACATTTTTACGTAAATAATGGTTAAATATGTTCAGGATTAGGGAATGGTTGGAATGGATTTCGTTAGATAGTTTGTTCAAATTGAAAATGAAGGTGGAATGGAAGTGAAAAATTACGACATCACTGAGAATCGAACCCAGGTCCCATGCTTTCCGGGAAAGTATGCTGATTAAAGTACACAGTTTGAAATGTATAGCTCATATATAAAAAGCATAAGTTAATAAAAGATTTAGTCGTCTGTATAATCGCTTTAATCGAATATTTATTATATCGGTGTTTTTAGTTTAGAATTCGTTTCTATACATTTTAATTTATATTCAATGTATTATTTCTTTAATTTAAAATTATTTGGTATCATCTTTTCATATTTACGAATTTCATTATCTGGTAATACTTTTTAAACATTATTTCTCTTCCTTTGGTTTTATATCTAATAGATTCCTTTCATTTTTATCGTTCTATGTCTCTATCTATATAAATTTTATATATCAGAATGTACATTAGTATTTTTTCTCGTTCTGAACATTCATTAGAGTAATTCATTAACCAATTACTTCTTCTAATCCATATCAGTAACAATGCGAAGGGACGACACAACACAGTCATCCTGTCCCATTGTTTTCTTCCCATGACAACAAACGTCGATAGCAACGGTGTTCCCGCTTTAACACGCCACGTTCTTCGTTAACAACGTCTTCATTATTTTTCTTCTTTGCGAGGTTGGAAAAAACAACCGCGGGATTCATATTCTTGTCACATGTCATTCCATCTTATCCTTCAACGCGAGACTATTGGTCGACCGTGTGTGTGTTCACTTTCCTTTATTTTGCATCGGAGAGGACCACCGCGCGCTTTCCATTTCTCCCACGATTTATGTGGTGGAGCTTCGGTTATGGCAAGTGGCAGCTGACAGACGTCGGAATAAGTTACTTCTTTCGCGCTATTCGAACTCCTAAATACTTCTTTCAGATGGGTGACTCACACACGATACGTTTTTAAGTTGTTCTACGAAATGTAATTACAAGAATCGTGGAAGTGATGTATTTAGCATCTGTGCTGACGTATTCGTTCGCGTGTACAGTCATTTTAAGATGGTGTTTTGTTTATCAGTTTTTAATATTTCTTCTGTTTTAAAGAGTTGTTGCTAAAGATATTATATATAAGAACGTTTATTGATTAAATTAGAGAAATGGTTACTCAAATCTTCTCGTAATATAGGAATGAAGTGCCAGGAGTATATTTTGCAGGGATGTTCGTTATCTCAACTCAAAAGAGAGTTTAATTACTCGCGAGATTAAATCGAGTTTGATCTGTATTATATACTATTATATAATATGTTTAGAAAGATAACTTCAGTGTTATTAAATACGTAATTAGTCAAAGGTATAATCGAGTTTGAAAGTACGTGGTGAGTTCTTTCTCAGGAGAAAGTATAGCACCTCCAGAATCTCTTTACTACACTGAAGCGTAGTTTGGATTTCTAAATAGTCTTAATCATTGGCCCGCTATCAAGATGACCTGCCATCTTCCCCCTACGTCTTTCAACATCCAAAGCGATATTCAGCCGTCTCTCTTGTACCTGTCCAAAGCTCCATCGCTGCAGATTTAATGATGATACTTAACGGATCGGTAACGGATTAATATTCTCTCTTTAGGAGATTATAGGTGTTCGTATTTATTTAAGGCAATCTAATTTTTATTCATTATTCATTGTGTTTGATCTATTCTTACGGTTCAACATTTAGAATCGAACGTTATTTTTCGTTATTGTTGTGTTAAATTCATCATTTATTAATTTTATTGTTTACTATCGATTTAAATTGGATATTCTTGTCCCTAATAGTGATTGCTTGGTTGAATACAGAATAAGAATTTGGTATTGTTGTTTACGTTACTACTAAGTTACCACATTGTTATCTTAGTCTCAAAGTAATCAAATGAATTGTGCAGAAAAAAGTTAGCGATTTATAAAGATGCATCTTTTGCATTGTTTGATTTTATTCGTCAATTATCATTGAGTTTTAATTCATAGGTTCTAATTAAAAACGTATCGAGTTGTACACTTTTTCAACTTTAGAGATGTGGCTTTAATATCGTTTCTTTTGCCATTTAATATCGAATATATTTACTTTCAATGAAAAGTTACGCGCTAACGTTAATCTTAGTATTTTCTGTACTATAGTTACCAAGCCGAGTATTTACCACAGTATCTTTGAGCCTTCCTAGAACATCTTCACGTCCTCTCGTCCGATCTTTCATCATTTTAGCTACATCTAACGAGTTATGGTTCGAGCTTTAGCCTGGAAAGTGCTTCAACATCAGCTACATCTATTATTTAGGCTATGTCTGGAGCATCCAATTTAGCACTCCGCCTTCTTCTCTTGTTTAGCTTTTGCCCGCACTTGTTTACGAATAAGTACCCTCGGCCATACCGCTTTGTCGGTTCGCCTTCCCTTCATCTAACCCGAGGCGAATTCCTCCGTAAGTGTACGAGAAGAAATCGTGAGATGATACCTGGCGAAGAGATATGGCGGGGATGATATTGAATAGAAATGAACGGCAAAATGGAGGAGGATACACGTACTGGATAAAATGTCGGAGAAAACCAAAGGAAGGGAAATTTATGATTTGGATGCTGGATTTGCCGTTTACTCTGAGTTACTTCTCGGAGGTTTACTGCTCGCTGGGGAGTGTGGTGAATCTTTGATTCTGTCGTATGTAAATGTAGCCGGATTTTTTATCTTGTTTTTCAACTTTTATATTTTCTATTGAACTCTGAGGACTGGCTTTTAGTTTGTTTTTAGTTTAGTTATAGAGTTATTATAAAAGAATTGAGATTAAAGTAGGTTTTACGAGAGTATTATAGTATCTAAATTCTTGATTTGCGTAATAGATTCGATAAAATGAGTGTACTAAAGATAAGTAAATGAGAGTTATTCATGAAACTTTCTATTAATCATTCTTTAGTATCCAACAAAGGCTAAGGTGCTCTGTATGTATTAATTTAAATTAAAACTATTTCCTTTCTATAGCTATTTACTTAACTATAGGTCGTGGAAAATAAATGTATAAAACTGTAATATTCATTCTTGCATGAACTATTTTTACGGGAGGTTTTGGAATTTTCTTTAACGTATATTCGGCTTGGCTTATCTTGTAAATTATTCGTCGTTGGATATATCTATTAGTCTGTATTAGAATAACTTAAAGTAGGTTAAGAATAGCTTTCAAAATTTCAAGTATAAGATCCTCTAAGAGTATTCTCGCCACTTCAATCATCACATATCCAGAAGTCCTCCAGCTTTCTACGAATCAATCGCATACTTTCCAATTACTCAACGCGTCCTTGTTCCCAAGAAATATTTTCCTTCTTCCCAAGGAGTTTTAACTCAGTCCGACATCCGAGCAGGATTAAAATTTTTCCTTCAGCATCTTCCCGGATCCAATCTAAATCCCATCCTTTAATGCGCACGGCATCTCCTAAAAAATGGGCCGGATCATTGGAAGGAGACCGTACCGGAGGAATGTCCATCGGAATTCTTGTAGCGGCCATTGGTCGGCCTCTCGTGGGACCGCCTACGGGAAGAATGGTCGGAATGCACCCCCTGCCACATAAAATCCGGTGTTATTTTGTATTTTTCACCCGATCTCTCCAGGTGGCGAAGAAATTCCCGGGGCAGCGTAGAATAACGTTTTTTGTTACTTCTTCTAGTTTGTGCCCGTCTGCCTACACCGCGGGGTTTTCTTCCTTTTTTCTCCCCTCTCGGAGGTTTTTTCCCAAAAGAGTGTTTTATTTTTATTCAGCGTGCCATTCCTCAGTCACGCCTTTTTTTTCGTGCGAATCGTAAATTGCGATTGTGCGGAACCCCCTACGATTCCAGGTTTTTTTAACCTTTACGAAGGTTTTTATATTTTTACTAGGATATATCTGGAGAGTTTATGATGGGAGGGTTGTTTAAGTGGTTAGTCATTTGGGAAAAGTTAAAATAGGCCTCTTTTTTGGTTTACCTTGATGATTCTAAACTTTCTATATTGATAATAATGATTTGTCTGTATCAAGTGCATGGTTTAGTCTAGATAGCAATATTACGTTAAATACTGCGAACAATTAGACGCAATAATCTAATGTATCGTACATTACGCTTGTATTTTGAGTCGTACTCATTGAAAGTGAGTGTTTCTATCGTTTGAAAGGTACTTTTTAATTCGATATTTTACGGGAATTCTAGTCGAATATTTTTAGATAAACTCACCGAACAATTGATGAAAATGAATGGTAAAAATTGGCACCAAGTGAATGAGAATTAGTATAAAAATTGTCAAACTTATCTAGCGAAATCATATCGGAACGAGTCCTATTATTTTTCCTTCTATATGTTTATAATCCACCTTACGATGTGAAATATCTGTAGCTTTCTGTAATTGTTTAACGTGAAAATAAGTTTGTATAATAAGTCTTTTGAAATATTCAAGAGTTTAACGATACTGCGGACAATATTATTTATTCAGAGCAGTAGGTAATGATTTCATTAATTTATACGACCTAAAAAATGTTTAAAAATGCCTAAGTTTATGTTCGCTACGTAAAAACGGATTCAAGGAGGCATCTGTCGTAGTCTTCGCTGAATATATATGCGCAAGTGTCCACGATACGGTTTGACAAGCATCGTTCTGAGGAATGCCTCCTCGTCCCATATATACTCATCGGCTTTGGCAATGTTTCAGAGATGAAGGGGAGAGATGAAATGTAGGATTATTTTCGTGAAGGACTGCACCGAGTATAAAAGGAAAACTCTTCTGCCGCTAATAAAGCCACACGAAGTCGCGGTTTCGATTGCTCTTTGGAGATGTTAAAAAAGGGAGAACAAGGATACGTGGGGATGCTACGAAAGAGACATCTCAGAGGGTGAAGTTCGCTTTGGTCCAGTTTCTGAAGGAGTCTATTTCACCTATAGAGTTTTTAGTCTAATTTAAGAGGTAGTTCGTGGAATGCTTTCGTGCTTTTTTTGAATTTGTTTGGGCTGGTTTTTGTGATTTGGGAGTACGTTTTTGGGAGTTAGGGATGAATAGAATAAACTACTACGTTGTTCAACTCAAGGTTTGTTTTATGTAGGTTATGAATGAAGTGAAAAAGGTATCATACCAACCAAAAAGAAGCATAGTCTTTATATTGATTTCTATAAACTTCTTTGAGTGTATTATAAGTATTTTGAGATGAATTCATGTAAAAACTACTTCGTATTAAACACAAAATGTCTTTTATTAATGATTATAAAACACTACCGGCTTATCTTTCTATTAATCAATGAATCCATATGGGTCATTAAGTTACGAACTTTAAGTTACTACCTAAGCTTTCTCTCAAAGAGGAAAATTAATGATTTGTTGTAACTATATTCAGAAGAATTTATTGCCATTTAATACCATCGATCTACATTCTTAAACTTATCGATTTATATCTATTAGCTTATATGTATTTAAGGGCATTTTATTATAAATGTACTACTACCCGATAGGCATTTCTCAGATAAGGATTAGTACGTGAATTTTTCGTAACTGTATTTAAACTTAAGGCCCGCTCACCAAGGAGACTGGACTCCAGCGACTAAGGATAGCATTCACCCCCACCACTATTTATATTCGCATATTTACATCCCTATAAATTCACGCTGTCTCTCTCTTCCTCGTGGCGACGATGGAATTTATGTCCCGCCGAGGTATTGAGTAGTCACGCATGTTTTTCGTACTTCCTCGTTCGATATTGGACATACAGCTCGTGAGTTGCCGAGGAATGAAAAATTCTTTTTTCGGGGTTCTTGAAGGCGTACTACTTCCTCTGGTTTAACTGATTGTGAGATGGTTAACGGTGTCTATTATGTAATAGTTAATGGAATGTTTTTAGAGCTAGGACTGTTATTCAGTTAGCCAAATGTAACTGTAGATTATACTCTCCTACAATGCTCCAATTAAGTGTTAAATTGAGAAGTTGTTACGTTAATACTTATTGCCTAATTCTTTATGTGAATTTATCGGATGAATTTATGTCGAAGGGTGTGTTAAAGAAACATGCGATCTCAGATTTGCCACTATCGTTGTTTATCTTTTTAACCTCAGCTTTAGAAAATCCAAATCTTATATTGGCATCTTGTCCCAAGAGGCGGGATTCGGTGCCAATAAATTTCGATGCCAGAGACTCAAGAGCTGCGAATGACTTGGAAATAACTTGTCTCTCGGTCACATCTCTTCAAAATACATGATCTTTTGTTTTCACTTTCATTGCCAATTCGTCGCATTCCATCTGGGACCTCATCTGACACAATTTCCTGTCGTCGAATCCTTGCATGATACGTTTTATTTTCGCCTTATGTTAATTATAGGGTAGCTAATAAAATTACTTATAAAACAAATTTGTAAATTTCTACAGAAAAATTACTTATTACTACGGCATTCCACGTAGTCACGCCTTCTCACATTGATTTCATTATAGGGTAGCTTTTAGTAGGGGGTGTTTATTTCTCTTTGAGGTAGTTTGGAATGAAAGTGTTCGTAGTTAAGAGTGATATTTTTCTCTTGCACTCATTATTCAATACGTTTCGTATTATTAGACTATTTTCGAGATTTTAATACTATATGTTTCGTATTAATCAAATTTAGAAACAATAATGAGGGTGTTTCAATGTGAAATTTAATTGTTACGAACTCATTAATTAATCGTTAATGAATTTTGCAATTGATACCTTCAGAAATTGATTCAGTCAATGAAAATCTTGCATAGATACTGCAGCATCTGAAATCATACCCAACACTGGAAAAACTCTCTCTCTTCTCGAACTTAATTGAACATCAAAAGAATGGTATCATCTCGATGGATAGTTAACTCATTGAGAGTTGTCTTCCCTTTTAATATAGAACCTTTTGAATCAAAGCGCGTATATTTATAGACATTTCTTCACCTTTTGAAATATCTGGTACCTCATATACTGCTCCGTAATAGCCTGAGTATTTTCATAACCGTAATGTCCCTTCTTTTAATCTCTCCCTCCTTTTACCGGAACACTCATCGAGTGCTTTTCTTTTTAATCGACTCTCAGACCGAAGAGTAAACAAGGCCAACACTAAATCCGTCTCCTGGACCATTCTCACTCCCCCTGTCTCTTCTTTCACTGTCCACATCAGTTATTTAGCTCAGTTTCTGTCCCCTAGTAATAAATTCGTTTTATGACACAGCGACAGCTTTTGATTCTCGAAGTGTATTTTTAAGACTTCGCAGAGTAAACAAAAGGAAGTGCCTTCCCTCGTCCCTAAATATATTTTCGAACATCGTCAAAGTCTTTAAAATTAACGTCGCGGTTTGATTACGTCTTTGGGGATGGATTTTTTTTATGATTTGGAATCTTAGTGCGAGTCTATTCTTTCGTTTTGGTTAGGAAAGAAATAAGTGGAGGTGATAATGAATTAATTACTTTTTTATGTGCGTCAGTGGATTGTTTTTACTTAGACTCTGCTTTTGTTGCAGTAATTAAACAATGAGATGATTAAAGAAGTCATTGTTGTTGTAATATGCTCCGCAAAATAATCGCGTCTGTGCCAATTTGGTTGTTACGATTATCAATTTATTAGAAATGATTATCAGATTAAATATATATAGTTAAATTAATAATCGTACCGAGCTTTCATGTTTAATAGGCTTTATTACGTAAATTATTTGTCACTTTCATGAAAAATCTACTCAAAATATAACATTCACTAAAGCTTTACAATTTTTCATCTCGGTCACACTCAATTAAAGTTTTGAAGAACATAAACGTCAAATTTGATGTACAAAAATCTATATATAAATTAACTATCGATTTTTAATGTTTCTATAAGCATTCATTAATTAGGTTTGATGGATTGAATACGGGTCTAATGGGCGTACTGATTAAGTCAATAAAACTCCATGCTAATTGCCCTGTTTAACTCGCTGTCGATTTAAAGCCTTCCAGGCCATGACCTCAAGTGTTTACGACCACTATTCTTGAAGTTTTTAACGAATACTTTATTTGCGTTTATCTACGCGTATTGAGATCTATATATTCAGAATTTAAAATATATTGTTTTTTAGACATTTTTATTCATAATGAACCTCAAATGGGTGTATATTTTGATAAGTGAAATTGTCTAAGTTCAAGTCTCGATGCGTTTTAATGGTACTTAAAATCGTCATGAATCGGGTAAGAAAGAAATTATTATCTCTCGTCCCAGTGTATTATCTTAATGATCTGTCTATTATACGCTCCCAATGGTATTTTATAAGGCTCAGATGGATCGTAAACGGTTCTTAATAAGGATTATAAGTTGAAATTTTATTGCACTTCTCATATGCGCCTTGGGCGATAAGGTCTTTTTCATCGGTCGTCAAAGTGAAATAAAAGAGTTGACAGCGAAGCGTATCTCTTTGAGGATAAGAGATTCAGAAGCATAAAAAACATGGTAGTAATTCCTCGGAAAATGGATAATCCGGAATTCATCTCCATCTTTCCGTTTCCCCGGGTGATTGGAGGAGGCTTTAATTGCCGATTGTCATTCCGTAAGGGTTGCCATGCTCTTTTTACGTAATTGGACGCAACGAGTCGTTCCATTGTTATCCGACGCCTATTGGTTTCTTCTACTGCGCGATCAGATGCTGTAGATCTTTATTTTTCATTCGTCTTTTGTTTTTTTAATAGAGATATTTTGCGTCTAGATCTTCATGCGTAGTTCTTTATTCGATTACGAATACATTAATAGTTGAATTAAGGAAAGATAAACATATATAGAATATCTGCGAAGAAATTAGGGGTCTTGGGTTCGAGTCCCAGTCATTTTTATATTTTCACTTATTTTCACGTTTATTTTACGTATATACTTCTCGGTATATTAAATACCTTACGTATTCTTATATATAGACATATCTTGTTTCCGTAACTAGGCTATTCAATCCTTAGTAACGTGCCAGAACTTAGGTAACCTGGGTTTGAGTCCCAGTCATTTTTCTATTTTTCGCTTCATTTAAGCCTTTAATTTAAGTAAATACTTCTTAATATACATCATACGTTCCTTATCCATGTATATTGACATGTTTCACGTTCTTGTTTCCGTAACCAAGCAACTCAATCCTTAGTAACGTCCGACTTTTTCAAGAGGTTCATTTTCGATCACACACGTCAATATTTCTCGCTAATCATTTATGCCGTCTTCATCTGGAGGATTGTAAATCTGTTCCCTCATGTCCCATCTCGCCGTGTAGCACTAGTTCTGTGCATCAATGAAAGAGGCCATTAAATCCTATCGGACCATAAATAACGAGATAGTTACTTTACTCGTTTGTTTTCTTTCAGAATTTATGAGGACGTAAAAGTTGCCTCTACCTCGCGGTCACGTCCGTGACACCACACCTCATTCACAGGTCACTCCTCACGTTCCAAGGCGGGCTTTCTTTTTTTTATGCACTGAGAACTTTACTCTCGAAATTTGGCCGGTTACCTGGGAGGATACGTTTCAAGGAGGTCTATGCCATGGTTTGGCTGTGATTTGGACATAAATAGGTTGAAGAGATGCTAAAAATAGCGTAATGACTGGGAGTCGAACCCGGGTACCCCACATTCTGGGCATGTAATACTAAGGTTTTAATTGCTTAGTTACGGAAACAAACTCGTAAAGGATGTCTATATATAAGGAAAAGGAATGTATGATGTATGCCAAGAAGTATTTACGTAAAACAAAAGTTAACAAGAAGTAAAAAATAGAAAAATGACTGGGACTCGAACCCAGGTCTCATACTCATCGGACAGGTTAGCTCTCCACGTTATATAGTTTGTTGATTTTATGTCCGTTATACCCACAGATTTTCACCACTTTCTAGGTAATAAATACATTGTACATTAAATGTATCCATAACTACAGTCATTAAATGTACAATGTCGTCTTGAAAGGTTTAGTTGCATTTTATGATCGTAAGTACGTGCTCGTTAACTATCAAATCCTGCCGTTAACTTTCCCGTATAAATTGATTTGATTGGTTTGGATCCCGATTTACGTTAAAGCATTTACGTGTATATCTATTTATTTATATTATTTGAATAGTCGTTAACTACTTGTTGGGGAACGATCCGTCTAGACTAGACTTTATGTATCCATTAAGAGATAGTTTCTTTAATTAATAGAACCTTTTATTCGTCTTATAGATATTAAATAGTAATTCTACAGAGTTATATGTAGATTTAAAATCCTTCCCAGAAATCTTAGACAAACAGGCGTGTCGATATTAAGAGGAATCCGTGGGAATGGCAATTCCCTTGGAAGTCCTCTTTCGCAGCCATTACTGGGCCTCCATACGCCACCCCAGTGGTAATTCGGAAGGAGGTAACGGTTTGTAATCACCCGACTGCACCCCAATCCATTTCCTTCCCTCGTTCCTCCTCCACAACTTCCTAACATTTTAATTTGGATCCGACGTGCTTCCTTAGAACCAAGGAGTCTGTCGGAGTCGTCATTTTTTTTTCACGAGACAAAAGACTCGCGAAAATCGTAACTATGAATTTTTTTCATATTCGTTTAGCGTTACGGAAGGAGGGTGAATAAGGAAGTACGTAATGGATGCGTTTATGTAGATGGTGTTATATGTGAATAATAAAACTTAAGTGTATATAAATGGGATTGATTTTAAGTGCTGAAGAATAGTTCTGGGTTACGTAACGATGTATATGTGTTAATTATTTGTAGATACAATTCGAGGTGTGGTCTTTTACTTACATTGTAATAATATAAGTTAAAATTAAAGAAAAAGTATTTACGAAATATTTTATTATAGCTGGAAAATCTTAGCTATTACATAATCTTATTTATTTATAATTTAAGCTTTCTTTTAATGCATTTTATTCATGCAATTTTATTTTTTCTGTATCTAACGAAGTTTTTTCTTTCTTTACAGGTGAGTATTACTTCTATTCCATTTGATCTCTATGGAAACCATTCAGAAAGAGGCTACGTAAGTAATGAACAATTATGTTCGTATTGATTTCCAATAGTGCTTGGATAGCTAAAAGTGTCTCTAGCAACATTAATTCGTCTTCATCAAAGAAAGAATTGTATTCAGAACGTGGAGAAATATATAGAGAAACTCATTCTATCTCGATAGAGATAAAAATATTAGTTTTAGGCCCCCAAAGTCGACCGAAACTTCCTTTAAAATTTTTCAGCTGTGAAAAGTTACCTCTCTTTTCTTCGAAGGTTATTATTTGGAATCTCGGGCTCTCTCAAATGTTTGAAATAGAAGGGAATTCCCTCCAAAGCTCTCTCTAGTAAATCGGGATTGATGAAAGAAATTCCTTTGGGTTTGTTTGCGGGAGAAGGTCTTAAATGGAGGGTATATCAGACTGCTCGGTGAGGATGAGTGGGAAGGCTTTCATCAGAAGATAAGGAAAATGCTGGAAAGAAGGGTTTTTTGATAACAAAAGAAAGTGGGTGCCCGGGGATTTGGGGGTCATAAAAAGGTCATTCCTTAAGATGGCCACTTCCCCGTCTTTTCTTCTTTTTTAACGTTCACGTAATCATTAACGTGATTTAGGTCGTAAATTTTCTACTTTATAATAGATTTTGCGAGTGATCTACGGGGTTTTCTATTGGGTATTTGATCTAGGTAAGAGATTGAATTTACGAGCGAAATGTGATTGAACTTTCAGGGTGTTAATCAGCTTTAAAGGTATGATGACTGTTGTTTAATTATTGATTAATTATAGCTTATAGTTTGGTATAGATTAAGATAGAATCGTATTTACTTTAATTGAGAGGAGTAAGGGAAATTAAAACATTGTCTCCAAGCAACCGTTATGGATGATTAGTTACTAATATTACGATTATTGTTTGTTTTAATGTGGATTGTTTTATCGTGTTTATCTCATTTAAGAGGAGTTAAGGAAATAATTATCTATAGTTAAATAAGTGATTGTAATTTAATTATAATTTTTAATTTAATCATTAGGGATGATTATGTATTAATAATACTGCTATTGATTGTTATGTTGTCCTTAGTTACATCGTGTTCGTTTTCAATTGAAAGGGGAATGAAGAACATTGTTACAAGCAATAATGTAGAATGGTCCTGTATTAATTGAATTATTATTGTTAGTAAAATTACATTCCGCTTTATCGTATTTATTTTGTTTGAAAGGAGGTTGGAAAATTAGATAATTGGATGAAATTAACTTTAAGGAAATGTATAGAGAACGTAGAGAAAGCATAGACGTAATTGTTAAATGAGGATGATAAGTTGGATGTAGTTCGTGCACTGGTAGACATCCTCGAGCAGTCTAGCGTAATCCTTCCAATACGTCCTAACTTAATTAAACCAACACAATTAACCCGATTCTTTTTCACTCAATCTAATTCTTCCACAAATCACTCGGAATTCGTTCCCGTATCCCTTTACATTCCGTTTGCGTAAACATTCTTTTAATACGTCCTTTTATTCCTCCTTCAACGTCAAACGGCTCGCATTTTAACCGAATTTCTCCTCAATTCTCGCGAGAACTTCAATTCTCTCTCCGTATAAATTTCTGCCGTCCATATTTCCGGCTAAAATACTACCATTTTCCACCCAAATCTCTCCCTTTTCAGGTCCACTCCATAGACCTCTTCATCCGGAGATCGTAAACATATCCGCTGCAGATTCCGTTTTTCCTCATAGCTTTTTTTACATTCTCTCTCTCTCTGGATATATATCCGAGTTTTCAGTGTCCCTGCGTCTAATACGGTTTTATTACGGCGTCTTTCCTTCTCGGGTTTCGTTGTTCCTTTCTTTTCCGCCTTTCTTTCGTTATTCTTTTGTTTTCCCGTTACCTCGGTACGCTGCCGTTTCATAGTTACGTATTTATTTAACTTAATATAGACCCTGAAAATTCCATTCTTTGGATAATTACAGCGAAGTTTTCAAATCGACAATGGACGTATACTAATATCCATACTCCTTGAGAGGAATTTTCTCCTAGTTCGGGATTCGAACCCTGGACCTTAGCGTTAGTAAGTTCATTGATTATGAATTGGTTTCTATCGAAATAATGGTCCAGTAGCAACCGTGTGACAATTACGATGTAATACGGCAATAATGTTAATTACATAACTTACACGTAATCATATTATCATCATATTACGTAAAAATACCGCATTTTCCAGTAACTAACACTCAATAGTGAAATCGAACCTGGGTCTTTTATTGGGAGACGGTAGTAACTGTAGAATTGTAAGCCGAATAAAATATACTGCAAGATAAGAAACAATACTTTACTGTTTGGAGCTAGGTTCCTGACCCTTTCTCCTCTATGAGATACGTTTTTTAATTTTTTACGAGTATTTGTTAGGGATCATTGACCAAATACAGCTCTTTAAACCTCTTATGATTTTAGTTTCTCGCAATACTCTTTTTTATTAGACTTCTATGTAGTATTGATCATGTTATACATCTACTATGTTCTTTTCACCAAAAAGGAACTTTACCAATCCCGAATCCAATGTTTATGCAGATTAGAGAGAAACATTTTATTTGGCGCAAACTATCCCCGTAAAGAATGTCCCTTCCGATAGATATATTCCACGTCTCGTTCGCAGGAACCTTTTCAAAAGAGCCTGCTACACAAACTCCCTCTGCGTGCTCTTCAGCATTGCAGACGTAACGTCCTCTGCATTCCTTCATCCCCCATTCTGTCGACAGCCGCTATTCCTCTTCGCCTTCCCTAATGGTCTCGAAGCAAAGTAAACTTTCCAGGAGTGAAACAGTTTAATGGAATTCGAAGCAAAGGGACCATTAAAATGAAATACGGTTTCGGTCAGGCTTGCGTTGGTGGATCAATCTAAAGGGGAGCGAACGAACAAAGAAGGAGCCGGGGAAGGTGACTATCGGAACTTCATTTCTCCTTTGTTTATCCACGATGTAAACGGGCGCAGGAGAAACTAGTTACTAGCGAGCGCAAGGTTCAAACGTGGCTACGATTCCTTACTTTTATTAAGGAGCCGAGTACGTAATCTGGTGTAAGTACTCGCGTAAATACGTCCATAAATTATCCCGCTTTCGAAGCGAATTACATCGTTCTCTCTCGTCTTGTTTACCTTAGCAACAAAAGTCGACTTACTCGCCGAGTATGTCGTTAAGGGCTTTCTAAGAATGTATAATACGTCTAGAATCGATCGTACACGAACTTCATTACGCGTTATCGAGATGCGCAACTTTTAGTGCTTGTTATTTCGTCTCGGAATAGGAGTTAAATTCCGGAACGACTGCTTTTTAATTTAAGTTCGTGTTTCGTCGAAATCATTACGCTACTTGCGTAAATTGTGTTTCTAAGTTTCTTTTTCGGGGTCTCCAAATAATTTTACATTACTCTTTTTCCGAAAATGAGCACGGAAAAGATAATAAACGAGCGAGTCTGAATCTGGACGAGAGTGGGAAGAGAGCAAATGAATGGGGTTTGGAAATGATGAAGAGAAAGTGAAATATGCGTGAGAATATATCACACTCTCCAATCGGATAATTTATATTCTCCATGACCTACGTTAACCTATAAATAACCGCATAGTGACCGTGGTTACTAAATAACAGAAAGGCTGGCAGCGTACGTTAGGAAATGGTGCGAAAACAGTGAGGATACACTCGGGTGACTTTGATGGGGTATTTGGAATAGTAAAAGAGACATGGTTGAGGTGAAGAAAAGAGGAATAGACGTTTCGTGCGAAGTTATGAACTCATATCCGGTGGTATTCTTCGGGAAAACATGTGCTTTAGTACTTAAAGAAGTCGGTCTTCTTATACTTAACGTCTTTCGTTATTCATCAATTTGTAGAAGCAATGAGGTACCTCGAGGTTTCTGTTTAGCATTTAGATGCGATTATTATTAGTTTTTAACGTTTTTCGGCGTTTTCTATTGATCTGGAAAGTTGGGAGACCTGGGTTCGAGTCCCAGTAATGTTTCTATTTCTCATTTCAATTAAACTTTTATGAGGATTTAAGTTGGGAGTACGTTCTGTGCTCAATAAATATGTATGGTACCTTGTTAGAAATGGATATTGGTAAAAGTAAGGAACTGGAGTCCTGGGTTCGAATCCCAATCACTTCGCCAATTTTCGCGTAATTTTTTCAAAAATCGCAATTTTTTCGTATCCTTAAGGTGAAATTGAATTCAAAGTGTATTTGTTTCACGTTCAACCTACCAGTAAGTTATCTTTGGGCGTAGATTATAGTTTTTCGAGAAAAATACTAAGGATTAGAACGCTGTAATTCGTAGATACCTTCCATTGTCGAACATCCATTCCATGTCTTTACCATAGGTGATCTCCAGTAGCCCTTTTACCGGTGCGTGAGATATTTCCCGTATGGTTCTCTGGTCAGGGCAGCTGCAACCAGATTGGAGAGACGTAGAGGCATAAATAAAGTGGTGGTGGAAATGGGGTTGACTTTGCAGAATGGTTCTCCTCCCACCCAATTCTCACTTCCACGGAACTTTGGGCCACCCTCACAAAAAGCAATCTCACGTCTCATTCCTTCCTACTCTGAGCGTATCTCAGGTTCCATTATTACGTCAGATAAGCACGTCTTGTTTTCGTTTCTTATTGTAGCCGAAGTTATTCCTTACGTAAGCTCCCGAGGATTTTCTTCTTTTGATACAATTTATGACGCTTCCTTTTTGAGGGATGTGCTGAATGGAGAACAAAGTAACTGTAAATGAGTTGAAGGAGTTTGTAATAATTGGGTTTGTAATTGCGGGAGTACATTCAGTATTACAAAGAAAAGAATGGAATACTTTGTGTTCTTTCTGTTTTACTGTTCATGCTAATTTCATACTGCTAGTTACTTAATTTCATACTTATTAGTTCGTGGTTTTTCGTCTCAATCTGTTATCCTTGCCTACAGTACGAGAGAAATATATAATCCTAATCGTGATTTATAATCTTAGTATACATTTTATCACGTACTTCGATCTTTCTTTAGATAACAAATCATAATATTTCTGCATTGCTTTGCTCGCTATCTAATTAAATTGGAGATTAATTATTAATAATTATATTAGTCTGATTTAGTATTTCATTCATTTTCGTATATCTATTTCTTATTATCTAAATATGATTCAGAGACAGAGAATAATGATGCCAATTACACAGGAAAATGAACTACTACTTTTAAAATAAAATATTAAATTACATTTAAATTATGAAATTTTAAAATAACACTAGTGGAGAAACTAATAGAAATATCTTTTTTACCCAAATGTAGCTCAGTATTTTACCATTAAGTTAGCCCTACTTTACTATCATTTTTATTTGTTAATAATCATCCGTTAATTCATCTCGTAAAATAGTTTTGATGTATCTTTTATAGTTTTATACTTACTTTATCACATTTAAAGCACGTCCATATAGGATAATTCCGTGTCTGTTATCACCTTAACAACGACCCCTTAACTTATACGTTCTTGTCGCCATGGGCAATAATCAAATCTCCCCAATAATCAAGAAGGCATTTTTCGTTTCGGGCCCTCATCTTCACATCCATTCAGCAATTTCACCGCAAATCTTGGGCTCGTCGTCTTCACGAAATGAAGTCTTCTGAAGGAGACCCTCCCCCATAACGACCCTTCTTCTTGGATGGATGTTTCCCTTCCGAAAAGAGGCGGGTGCTGTTGCCATGACTACCGGTCCACACCCCCGCATCCCTTTTGCGCATGCTCGCGCTCAAACAATCTTCTTCCTTTTCATGATTCCATTGGAGAAATCGGTCCGCCTTTGATTGGTTGTTACTTGCGTCTGACGCAACGTTCAAATTAAAAGTATTCTCTCGCAGATCAATATCGGAGCTGAGCCGCTTTTAAGGGAATCAGCGGGTTTGCGGGATTATGTTCGCGTACGAATTTATTTCGATATCGTTACGCCCGGAATAGGTCCTCGTATGAGCCATAAAGCGGTAAGAAAAGGGTTTACGTATCTCTGTTGTAAAGCACGTTAATCGTCGCTTATAAACTCGTCTATTATTACGTTCTCAAACCGAAGTTTACGGATTGCGTACACGAAAAAGGTATTTCCAACACAGTTCCTCATTAATTTGGAATATAATTGATATTATAAACATGATTTGGACTCAAACCTAGTCTCCTACTTACTGGATAGCTATGGAGAAAAGTGCGAGACCTGGGTTCGAGTCCAAGTCAATACGTAATTTTCCCTTTTTTTACAATTTTCAGTAAAATGTCATCGTATAAAGTTTTATTCAACCTTTCTTACTCCTATTTCCTTCTCTTTATCTATTTATAACCTATTTCTATTCGATAATTATTTATTGAACACTATTGGATCTTTAAATATTACGTAAAATTCGTATAAATCTCGAAATTACGTCAGTTTTCAGCTCGACTATTTCCGATTCCCCTTTAAAGAGAGTTCGGAAGTACCTCGATGGGGACCGTTTCCAATATTCGAAGTCTTCTTTCTGACAAATTATCCGGGTGTTGAAAATGGAGATGACGCGCCTCCCCATGGCGCCATTTTTTAAAGCGATAATGATGTCATGACGTCAGCGGATTCTTCGTTGTGGCGTTGACTAAAGAAAGCCGCTTTTTAATTTCTTAAAGAATCTATTTTCCTCTCTCTTCTGGCTCTTCTCTCTACCTAAGCATAGGCTCTCGTTTTCCAAACGATTATTTTGTGTTTGTATCTTTAACAATGGTTTCCCTGGAAAATTGATTGTTGAAGGATAACGAAGGCTGTAACTGTTTAGTAGAGATAAGGGTCGCTTTAAGTAGAATACGCGGAAAGTGACGTAATCAATGGGTTTAAACCGTGATACTATCATTTTTATATAGCCACTATTTATGCGAAATTCACAGTTTGTTAAAAATCATAAAAAGAAGTGAACTTTTGCAGAATAACTGGGACTCGAACCCAGGCCACCTACTTTTCCTATAGCATACGTAATCATGAGTGGAGGACCTGGGTTCAAATCCTTGTCTTGTTTCTAATTTAAATTTAGTTTAACATTTATGAGATTTATGTTGGAAGTATGATAAGTTCATATATGCAAAAATGTTGCTAAATACTGGAACTCGAACCTAGGACTCCCTCCCTTGGGGGAAGTTATACATTACGGAAGGTAAAGGGACCTCGGTTCGAGTCCCTGTCGTATTGAAATTTTCCATTTAACGTTTCTTTTTTGTTTGCTATTAGTTCATGCTTTCGCTAATGTAATTTGTAATTATTGATACGTAAACGCATATCTTCATTCTTTGACACGATTTAATAACGTATACAGCTAAAAAAGCATCAGTTACCTTCATAGGAAGAAAGAATACGTCTCATCATTTCCGTTCGGAAAGCGTAGTCGCCCAATTCCACGATGTACCACGTGTTCACTGTCATAACATAAACGAACTTCAAGTGTCTGCTCGCATCCATTTCCTCTTTGCTTACCCACAATTCCTCTCGGACACGTCCATTCAACAATTTATTCCGGACCTCCACACGCCCACGCACATAACGTGCTCTTTTGATAACTCGAGTCATTCTTCCTTCGGCACCTGGCCATTGCCTATCAATGGCCTCTTCTATTGTTGGCATCGCGTACCTTTTTTTACGTACGTACGCGGGGTGTAATTTTTTACTTACGTCTTGCGCTTAACCGTTAGTTCTTTTTGATATTCATTTGTTTTAATCTTTTCTTTGATTGGTTCATCTGTATTGTTGACTTTTCTCTCTAAAAACTGTGATTATATTTTACGTTTAAGTATCGTATCTTATCGTATTAATAATTCGTAATTAGCAGAAGCGTATTTATTTATTTTTTATTCATGCAGTTTATAGTTTCATACGTATAGAATTAATCACCAATTTATAGCGAAAGAAATAAGAAATATTATTGAAGTAAATGGGATAAAAGAAAACAAGAAATATTAACTAAAAAGAATAGTAACAAATTAATCATAGAGCAAAAAAATTTTAAAGATTATGTTACGTAGGAGAACATACTTACCATTTAGTGTTCATACGAATGAAAGACACAATTCTACCCAAAGATAAACAGATGAGAAAAATAGCAAAATGGACTAGGACTCGAACCCAGGTCTTTCCTCACCCCAATTCTTATATAATAAAGGCTATCTTTAACGAATTGTAACAACAGATTCTTTCCAAACATATCGCATTAATATATTCCTCCGATGTGGTCCATGAGTGTACGTAAGGTCCAAGCGCTCCTCTTAAGAGTCATCCGTTAAACACCCTCATAAAATATTCAGACAGGTATCACAATATCATCCTCCGAACAAACATTCCACAAGAAACCGCTTCCATTACGCACCCTCTATTGGAATCCTCATACCCCTCATATCCAACAGCTATTATCACAGCCACCAGTATGAAATTTTATGAATAGGTAATGGCATTGATTTTAATATTCCGCTACCATCCCGCACGAAGCGTTCCTAGGCTCCGGAAATTAAGGTTCGGGTCATGTAGGGAATTGAGTCTCCCGTGAAGAATAGAGGCTTTTACTATATATTCGCTACGTACGTATTTACATTATAACTCCACGATGTCGTATTGTAAAGATGAATCTTCTCCTTCATGGTTCGGTTTGTTATTCGTTGAATTTATAAGCTTAAATCGATCTTACGGTAGCGATTTTTCAGTAAACACGTCTCGTGTTATAAAGTAAGCGTTCACGAGATGTGCAGAATGTGTCAAATTCGCCATGGGTCCTGAGATGGACCAGGGATGCTGCGATGAATAAATTTCGAATAAGCTACGCATCACGATGTTAGTGACGGGATGTGAGCTTAAATATGTTAAAGTAAGCTTCTAGATTGGTTTTAAATACAGGTTGGATGATCAATCTTTCGGTATATGACGAATTTACTTGTACTAGCGGGATTTATTACTTGGTTATCCATCTGTGGAATTGGTTTTAGTGTTTGTTAGGGTAGTTGTGGTTTGTGAAAGAGAGGATTAATTGATTTTTTGATCTAGTATCAGGATAATAGATGAAATATTTTGTTCTGTACGTTATCTTCCATTATTCAGGTAATTTTCTAATAAAAGGATTTACGTATTTTTATTACGTATTGTTACGAATTATTTTATATTACGTATTTAATGGCGGTTTAATTTACATCGCGACAAGTTTGTTCACGTAGAAACACGATTAACTTAAGCTATTCTGGAAAACTAGGATAAACGTCTCTTTTTGTTCAGAAATTACCATGGAGAATGCTGATAAGCTACAATCTCGTCCGAATCGATTCTTAAGGTTGGAAGTCTGCAGTCCTCCACAGATTCGTGCATCTCCTACGGAACACCCTAGTTTAGGTCCGGAGTGCTTCTTTTATTCTTTCCGCAGATGAATAGTTGCTGAGACGGCGATAAAACTCTGTGGAGTGCGTAACGCAGATGGGAAAATAGATGACGATGGATTAGTTCGGTAAGGGAAGAGTGCGTTCTTCTCTTGCGGAGAGGGGTGGGATCCAATCTTTGCCTCAGCCCATACATCTTCGCCCCCTCTGGTGTTGAACACAGAGGGGGAATACACCATTGAAATGGGCATTCTTTCATACTCGGATGGATAGAGGAAGGCACTTGCCTACGACACGCGTTTTCACGGTATTCGTGATGACCAGAGGCCGTGATTCGTGAGGATAGGTCGAGTTAGTGCATTCCGTACGTATATATCGATCCAGATGGAAAGGTACATGATGTATGGGGCCTTAATTTTATGGAAGATTAAAGTTTGGTTTTAGGAGACGTTATTGAAAAGCCATATATACTTAGGCTTAGACTTCTTTTTTATAAGATTTAAGAGAAATTTACATTTTTAGATTGTTAGAGATTTTATTGATAACATTACGAAACCAAGGAACTAACGAACGTAAGAAAAGCTCGAAAAGGACCGGGACTCGAACCCGGGACTCCTGATTTCCTATTTAAATATCGTTCATGAAAAAGAACTTATAATCGTAATTTCACTAGTATTTAAATGAACAAATACGCTTGTTTTTAATCTAGCAGTGAGACCGATGTCTAAATAGTATCCATTTCTCCACCCTATGAGTTCATTCGCTATTTGCTGCACTGTGATCGTGGTCAATACTCCCTATGTGGTTCAATGGAGCCGTTCTAAGACGCATAATTTGTTCTCATCTCCTGAGATGCATCACTTCAATCAGGGAGTCATTCTTTCTCATTTGAAGGATGCCATTTCATAGGCCAGAGTTTCTTTACAATGAATATGGAGCGACTTAGAATGCAAAATCATAGGGATTGTTTGTGATGAAGGATGATCATATATACTCTGGAATAGAATCGAAATGTCAAAATGTTTGTTAATATAGCGGATTTGCTTTTATATTCAGCTGCAGATTGATTCTGTTGTTGTATTCAGTCTGTTGGCAGCATTCTATTTCTATTTATTATCCTCATTTATATAAAATGTACTACAATATAACAGCAACTGGACAGATCTGTAGTATTTCACAGGACTACTTAAAGAAAGCTTCTAACAGAAAATATATATGTTCCAATCTTTTTTATAGTATTAAGTATTTCTAATAAGGGCTTTGGTAGTTATCAAGGTTCCTTATTAAATTCTATGACATCTCCATTATGAAACGAATACTACGCTATATCCCTTCATTGTCTCCTAATCTTAAATTTAAAATCGTGACTTTCTCTCTGTATGAATGAATTCGTTCTTTCCTGAATCGATTTTTTAAAATTATTCCCATCCTTAATACCAGAAAAATTTCGCAAAAAATGGCACAGTTTCTGAAGAAAACATAACGTTCGTAGAAATATTTTCGCACATATATTTAGAGTATATAGATATTCTACTGAGTAAATATATGGTCATCCCTTCACTTTCAACAATAGCTCGAAACAATTACGTATTACATAAATATTATTCCCTTTCATGTAGTCTATTACACGGAAATTTTACGGGAAACTGCGCTGAAACACCTCCTTTGTGTTTATCGGAACGAGCAGTTGCTCGTGCGTAACGCGTTCTTTATCCTTGTAGATATATCTAATTTCCCAGGACGTTACATCGAAAGTTAGTGAATTTTGCGGAAAAACGTCGTCTCCAGAGTTCCGTGGACTCCTTGGAGATGGCGGAATTAGCAAATTCCATCCTCTTTTTCAATTTCAAGGGAATTACTTCATGTATCGAGGGAGGGCGTGAGCGATAAGAATCAGAGCGGAGTGAACTCTTGCAAAGAGAAGACATTTATCACAAGGGAGGGACATTTGATACGGCACCTTCCCCATTCTCAGTTCCATTCCGCCATCCATCTCTCCCTTTCCCGCTTACTATACCCCTACCTCGCCCCTCCCTACTCCTTCCCCACACTTTCTTAAGTCACACTCCATGCACAACCATTTGCGATGAATTATTAAAATTCATCGCGTTAAAATTTCGCGCTTGATGTACGGTTGAAGTGATGTCGAACGAATAGAATTCTGTTTTTTTGTTGGCGATGTTAGGCTGAGTTTTGCTATGATTCAGTAGGTATTCTGTGTTCGTAGGTATAGCTGAGGTTTATCGTAAAATTTGACGCTTAATTTATTACGTAATTGTTTACTATTATGGATGAAAGTGGGTATTTTACTCAGAAGAATATAATTTAAGGATATTGGAGAACTACAGGGTTATAGAATGGTGAAAATAAGAGTACACGATGATTCTGTGTGACTTCATTATAAAAGTTAATCGGAAATAAGAACTGACTGGGAATCGAATCCAGGTCGAACTTAAATTGGAAAATTAGGGGTCCTGGGTTCGAGAACCTGTTATTTTTAACTCTTGTCTAACATTTTTATAAATAACTGCCATTTTTAGGCTCATAGAATGTATATATAGGATACCATTTGCTGAATATATATTTTTTACGATTTAATAAAGAAACAAATAATGAATTCGTGTTTTAGTGCTTTAAAACATATGATTTTTCTATTTCGTTCTTGAAGTGCTATTGGAGTTCACAGATGTAGTTTCGACAATATTTTTATTTCACGAGACTTTATTATAATTTTCCACTAGTAGATTAACTTTTATTAATATATTTTAAGGCAACCTTTATCTTAAAAAGTATTCTTTCTAACCTTTACTCGTTCGATATCCAATGTTAGACTCGACAAGAAGGAACTTTCATCGATCGAAGTTCACTGACCAAATATTCTTATCGCTTCCTTTTTTCCTTCATTTTCCTTCTTTTCTAATCTTGCAATATCCTTCTTCCCTCTTTTTCCGTTTTAAATTCTTTATTCGTCTTCCTCCGAAGACCTTCTCCCTTTTTTCTTTCATTTACTCCTCCTGTCGGGACTATTTATTTTTCCCTCTGCCCCTTCATTTCTTCAGATCTCAATCCATCTCGTACGTGTCAACGCAGTTCCCTTCCATTTTATTGCTCCCCTAGAAAACCTCGCTCTCTCTGTTGTGTTTTTAATCTCGCGTAATACGGACCGTTCCTTCCAATCATTTCACATCCAGTTCCGATTGTAATATTTAGGTAGCATTCCGCGTGCTCTTTTTTTTGAAGAAATTAAAGAGTGGGAGTATTGCTGTGTTAAAGGTGTTACTATTGGTTGCTATTGTTGAACGTGCAGTATAACTATTTGTGGATGGTTGTTGTATTTGGGTGGTGTATCATGTGGTGGTCTTTAATAATGGTTTTTTTGTTTGCGTGAATAGCGATGGAATTGCATAATTGTGTTTGCGAAATTTTTGCGGTCCTTCTTTTTTGCGAATTTTCCATTCTTTTAGTGTTTTTTAAATCCTAGAAATTATATCGATTTACGAAATTTTCTTTCGTTTAAAAGTAAGCTATTGCATGTATAAAATTCTTATCGTTATCGTTATATGATATAGATATTTCGTTGAACGTTTGAATGTTAAAACAATATAGATTTTTATTTCTATCTTATCTGTCGCAAAATATTTCGCAATAATATTTACGAAATTATAATTCTTCCTTTTTCTGATAATACATAATGGTATATACTTTGCGAAATTATAAAAATGATTAAGATTTTCTAATTTTTTCTTTTTTTTCGTACTAAATCATGCGAATTATTTTATGTTCATAATAGTATTCAGTCTCCGACGAGCAGATAGAGTTTGATGCGAACAATCATTAACTTTTATAATGAGTGCTTTAATTCATAGAATACTTTTGCTAATGGAAGAACACGCGAATTATCTTTAATCCCTTTTTTGCTTCATTTTTATATATACATTACGGAACGAAATGTTGTAATTGCGATTCAAAAAGGGTTTCTCGATTTCGGAACATTTTTCTTTCCGCACAACGCACATTCCAGCGTGGAATAAAGGACGGGGCAATTTAAGTCGGGAGTAATATTATCTAGGAGGAATGCAACTATTCCTTGTCGAATTATGAAGGCGTCTCCAAGCTCCGCTCAGTTACATTATCACACAGGAGAGAGCGTCTAAAGTGTTCTCCGGGTCCCCCCTTCTACTCGGAGGATTCTAACGCTTACGATAAATCACTGGGACAAATTTAATTATCCTGCTGTCTGCGATAAGAACAGGGAAGTCGCCCCATTCTACTCTCTTCTTATCCTATCTTCTCTTCCTTCCCTAAGGCGATGGCCTCTTTCCTACATCTCCTTCTTCATCCCGATACGGTTTTTTCTCTTTTTATCGCCATTTCGATGCGCAAATGTTTTATTTTGGCGGGTTTACGGATGATTACGTACGTATGACTATATGACTAATATGACGTATGTTTAGGTGGTGAAGGTTGTTGTTTATGTAACTATGGGAGATTATGGGTTTAATGTTTTATTAATGTGGTTATTATTTAATACGAGTTCGATTTAAAATGGTTGTATTGATAGGAATTTTATTTTTGCGGGTTTACGTATGATTACGTAGGTATGATGTTTTTTGGAGGTGATGGCTGTAGTTTACGTAACCATGGGAGATTTCGGGTTTAATATATTTATTATAAGGTTATTATTTAATACAAGTTCGATTGAAAATGGATGTTTTATAAGGAATAACGTCGTAGATTTTCTTTCTTCATTTCTTTCGTGTCTACCGGTCGATTTTTGCGGATTTCGATATCGTTCCGTCATCTTAAAAACGGGATAAAAAAATCCAGGAATTCAATCTTCCTTACTTCAATTAAAGACTCCACGAACGTCTTCGTTCTTTTATGGTCTCATTTGCATGGAGCTCGGATTTTTACGGTGGATATCAGTTCGGAAAAGAAGAATTATTTGGATGAAGGATGGGAGGGTTTTTTGGTTCAAAATTGGAAGAAGAATTCGTGAAAATTTTAAGTATAGTTTTTGTTTAATGATGGGTCAATTTTAATTGTATATTAATAAGAAGTTTAATTATTGGTTTGCATTCATTTTTAAAATCTTTTACACTTATGTAACATACGTAATTTAAGTATGTATACGTACACTTAAATCAACTCCATATTCTAATAAATACGATAAAAATTATTCTAACTTCGAGTTAGTATTTCCGTTAATTGAAACTACTTCGTAATCCGTTCTACTACTCTTAAATTTAATGCAGTTATTGAAGATTTATAGTTTGAACCTGTAGACAGAACTATCACATTTATAAAACGCAAAAGTTTTCGCATTTCGTCACTAGGAAACGTAACGTTCTACTACGTCACCGAATAATTTTCTGTTACTCCACGAGAAAGTTTTGGGGCGCCTCAAAAAAAATTTCAACCCCCCCAACCCCACCCCCAACAGGAAAACTTCGCTCACAAAATCGCAGGGAATTGAATTCCCCATAACCCCTTCTAAGATTTGATTTGAATAACAAATCAAGTGGCATTCGCACATAAGCGTCTCTCCCGCGAGTTAATTTAAAACTTCTCTTATAATCTCTTTACGGTCTCGGAGACGAGCATTAAAAAGGCACGCTCTCAAATGAGTGAAGATCGGGAAGTACGGGCGGATTGCAGGAGATGAGTAAGGTCATAAAGTAAAAGGGGAAGGAAGGGATTTTTCGGATGCAGGGGTTTTAGTAATGGGTTCCACGGTGGGGTGCGATAACTGCGGCAAGGAAGATATTGAAGGTGAATTTTCCGGGCTGCGAAATTCGTCGGTGGGGCGGGTTTTAACGCCGTCTGAATCTCAATAGATAGAGAACGCCCAGGGACCGTTCGTGTGGAGTAAAAGGTGTGCCCATCTCAACGGAATGTGCATGGATTTTGGAATTCGCTCCGTATTAATTCGAATCGGTTTTTCTTACAACGGAATGAATTCGGAGTGATGGCTTAGACGTTTTGGGGATGTTGGAGTCGTAGTTTGAACACGTAGTTCGTAATTTTATTTCTGCGATGTTGGTCGACGCTCGCTGGGGACTACCCGGAGGTCCTGGGTTCGAGTCCTGGAGCGTTTTTTTGCGATTTGGGGTTTTTATGTTATCGTGTGTTATTCTGTACGAGATTGAATGTAAATGAAAGGTTAAATGAGTGCTCCAATTATACTCTTTCATATATATACTTTAAGAACCTTTTTGGTTGAGGAATCTTTTCTTGAGGCAATTTTTTTATTTAATTTTAAGAATGTATCACAATAGGGATTTAGTATATGTATATATGATTGATTTTCAATTATTTTTCTCTTCTTTTTTGTGGAAAAATCGCATTATCCTTTGATTTATGTATATATTTCTCGTGAAAAATTACGGCCACTTATTTACTAAGTGCTTTATTTAATTGGAAAACTACGACAAATTAGGAGTTAGATTTATCAGTCAAAACAATGGACTGCTGATCCAAGTGCGTATTCTTTTCGATAAATTCAAACTCTCTCGCGTATTTTTAAATCGTAGTCTAAGGTTATTCTTTTTGATTGTTCCAGCTGACATAGCCTTTCACACCTTTATTCATTTAGTTACTCACTTGTTTAATTATGCTTCGATTTTAATCATTCTTTTACGCACACACCCATAATATAGCTCGTGGGGTATCGGCATAGGTATAGTTCGTTTTAAGTTACTATGGAAACATTCATTTTTAAGTCCTAAATTTTCGAAAACCTCGCTCCTATGGAGGCGTAGATCGTAGGTCAATCAGGACTCGATGCCGAGGATCATCGATCAACGTAGGCAACACGATTTCCTTACCAACGACGGCCTCCGAAGTCAGGCAAATAAGATTCCTCGGAGAGGAAGTGGTGAATGGAAAAAGGCAATGGCAAAGGGAGGTATCGGAGGGAACAAAAGATCGGGAATGGTGTCTGGATGGAGGTGAATAGGTGAGTCTCTCTGAATAGATAGCAAGAAAGGGGTTTGGAATGTGGGGTAGGAACGAGCCGCTCAAGATGTTGTGCACAATGCGGAGAGGCCGTGTGATTGTAGAGGGGTGCGGGTGTAAAGGGGAAGGAACAATTGCCGTACAAATTGAGAACATCTGGCCTAGACAGCGTGCGTATTAACGGAGGTCTTGCACAACCTTTTTATTGTAGAAACTGGAGCGTGCGCCCGTCGTTCGCATCCAATGTTTAATCGTCTATTATCAGCGTCGATTTTACGAACGCGTCGTGGTTTGCCCCGCTGTCATTTCGTACGCAAATGTTTTAAGAGTTGTGGGGTGGTGGTGAGAGAGAAAGCGAGGTTTGGGTTGGAAGTAGAGATACAAGAGTCCCAACTTTGTGTTTCTGCTGTTGTTGTTTAGGTTTGTTTACGGAGGGAAATGGTGTGTGGGCTGGGAGTCGAACCCAGGTCCTCCGCTTGACTGAAAGGTTGTGTTAGATTAAGGGTATATTGCTAAAGTATACAGCCTTTTGAGTGTGAAATAAAACTGATGTAGTGTTCTATTTGGGTGTTATAATGAAGAGGAAATGGAGCCATGTCTGAGACTCGAACCCAGGTCCCCAACTCTTACGAAGCTGATATGCTTTCCACTTCAACTGCATCCAAATTTGTTAAGAGTAATGTCTTTTGCATTGATTTAACTCCGTAAAGTTAATTAATCTATATTTAATCCTGGTAATTAATTTTTACTCCGCGTCTTGGTAGTATCTAACGACGTTTATGAGTCATTAGACAAAGGTGTTCTCTCAATAATTCTGGGAGATCTGCCATAATCAATTTCTCCTTTAAAGAAAATAAATTAGCATTAAAGAAAATGCCTTCAATACGGTAGAAAAGAGAAATAAAAAGAACCATACGTAACTACCAACGTTATTCTTGAAGAAACATAAATTAGAATTAATTGTAGAATGAGGATCACAGAATATTATTTGCTTAAAATGGCCACTACAGTAGTAAAATTACAGAGGGTTTTACACCAATGAACAAACACAAATATGAAAGAGGAAATTTTATGATAGGCAGGGATTCGAACCCAGGACCCTGAAATTAGAAAATTTGCGTACTAACCACTTCGTAGGGGGGACTGTCACGTGTTTTTTGTTTGTATAGAAACGATCTACATTTGATTAGTGGCGAAATCAAAAGAAAAGAAGTACCAGCGGAGAAAGAGAAGGTAAACGATGTCGGAAACTGGCAAAGGTCACGAAACCCTCGGTGTGAATTCGAGGGTGGAGCAGATAGCGGTGTAACGGCCTTCGATTCATCCGTAGCATCCCACGGAGGCATCGGGGAGGGGAACGCACGCAGAAGGGGTCTTCTAACAGGCGTCTAACTGACCTCAAACTCGCGTGTCTCCTGCACGCACGCATAAACACGAAGAGGGAGAAAGTACGGGGGTGCCTCCCCTCCCTCTCCTTCAGCCACCCATTGTCCATCCGCCTAATCCTTCCCTTTGATCACACCACCAACACGCTTTGCAAACCGTCAGCGCGCGCCTTCATTGTGATTCGCCAACCCTCCGCCCCGCGTCGCTCTCATCGCGTCCGTATACGAAATGTTGAAAAGAAGACCACGCGTCTGTGATGGACAATAGTCGAGGGGGAGTGCTGCTTTGTCGTGCGTTCGCATCTCCGGCTGCGGGTCCAAGTGGTATTATATTGTCGTGCGGGGGTCAAAGGATATCGCGCGTGAGGGAAGGGGGGGAGGAAAGCACGGTGGGAAAATTCGAAAATACTAGTACGTTTGGTTACCGCGAATTTTTCAAGTGCGAGCGTTTTCAATGGGGGAATTAGGATGAGCCGTGGTAAATGGCTTTGTGTGTTGTCGTGTGTGTGGGAAGACGCTCGGTTGAACTCGAAATAGTATTTTGGAAGCGTAATAGGATTTGGATTCATGAACGTCACTCCGGTTGGGTTGTTCCGCAGGGGGTCGGATGACTTAATGATTTCTCGTGCCGATGAATATCTCGACAACTGTACAAACTTTGGGGGTTTTTGTAATGAGGCTGAATGGAGGTGGGAATGAGATGTTAGCGGGAGTCGAACCCGGGTCAAACGCTATTTGTCGTCCGTTTATGAGGCTGTTTTTTCTGCTTGTTTAGTCTCGTAATACGGTAATTTAAATTGATCGTGTACTGTTATTTCCTTTTAGCAGTCTTTCTTGATTATTTTCTTTATACCTCTACCAAATGCTTTTATTTTAAAATTACGTTGTTATGGATAATAAATATTGATGATGGGCGATATACTGTAATTGTTTGTTGAAAATATGGCCAGTATTATAGGGAACTCGTATTTTTTATTTATCTCTTATATTTTATTTATCGTATCTCTTTCTTTAACCAATTTAATGGTTATTTTTATTATATTATGTTATTTATTTTTCGTAATATTCATGAACCTTCATTTTGTTACTATTTACAAGTGACAGGAGCTTGAATAATTTTATGTTATATATACCTCATACTTTAACTTATTTTGGGAGCTAAGTTAATTTTCAAAGCTGGCAAGCATAGGGAAAAGATCATCTTATAAGTGTGTGTAATTATTGTTCTTGTATACTTAGAATACTTTGATATACTCTCTAATGTATAGTTGGATATCGTGACTATAGGACATCGTCTCGTATACATCGTCGACTCTATAGGATACGATCGTGGATATGGACTATGTGAAGGTATTATATTTGATTGAGATTTGATAATATTAAAAAATCCACTTCATCTTCCCAACTTTTTACTATGTTTTACCAAGCTTACTTGAAAAGTTTACGACGAATATATTATTCCTTATGTGTTATAGCGAAATATCGGTTCGATCACGAGCGTTCTACAGCGTCTTTCTGCAGAGGACCATACGCACGCCTTCGCCGTGCTCAGAAGGTGAATAGACTCGACAGAAAAGGTCTGAAGCGCGTAAGAGGGGGGGGGGCATTGATATAGAAAAGCATATGTGGGTGGGAAGATAATGAAAAGGGATTTTTTTGTGTTCATTTTTTTGTTAAAAATCTCTCCTCCTTTCATTTCCTTTCCCTTTTATCTTTTTTGTTTCTGCCGGTATGCTATCCTCATTGAGCCCGTGCTATTTGACACGCATGCGACCGCTTTGTGTAATTTTCGCCGTGACCTCACATGGAAGCTCTCTCTCAAAGGGCCTTTATTCCTTTGTTTTATAACGCTCTTCATTTTTTTTTCTCTCCGTCATTACGATTCGTCCCTACCCGTGGCGCCGCTCTCCTTTTGTCCATCATTTCATCAACACTGCCTTGTCCCATTATCTTTCCACGTGCGATTCAGTTCCTTCTTTCTCCGCTTTCCATTCGTGGGAATGAATGGGAAAGCCGAATTTCTCATTCGATTCCTTCTATATAGGCATTGACGGTCGCGTTGGTGATCGATCAAGATGGAGTGTTCAAGTGGACACTTCATTGGTGAGGTTCCTCCAGTACAAGGGTCTGTTTGTTTTAGCGTCAAATGGGACTTTCATTGTACGGAAGCGTGTTCGGGTTTTCTGGTTTTCTTCGCGTCGGTTTTGGTTTAATTTTTGATCGTATTTTGGTTTATTCCGATAAGAAATATAATTATAATATATACACTTATTTTCTTGTATAATATAACCCATGGGGATTTACGATACTTCGTTCTTTTCTACAATGCTAGTTTACGTTAATTTTAAGACGATGAGGTTTAAGGTAGACCTTAAGGCATCAAGTATTTGTTTATGTAGTTTCCAATGGGTTAAGAAAGGTGTAAATATCTTTATAAGATCTGTTATTGTCACTCTAATACAGGCTTGAACAGAAGTGAAAAGTAGCTGTATAACTGAACGATAAAACGTGGAATGACTTGGGTTCGAGTCCTACTCAGATAGATATTTTTACTTCTATTAAACCTTGTGTTTATCGATATCTGATGGTAATGTAATTTTATTTTTTATGCTCTTCGTTGAATTTATTCACTCCATAATTTCTCAACAAAACTGATAATTACTAAGATAGGATAAATATTAAGGTCGGAATGTTTTTACCTTTCGTAAATTTTCCTTATTACATCTTCAACAATCATCTCTAGGTTTCATTCAATATTTTCTTATTTTACTCATTCTCTAATTTTATTTTATATTTTTATTTTCCCAAAACACGTTTCTTCAGTTCAACACACAATGTAACATTTACGAGAGCTAAACAGAATTAATTAATTACCCTCAGTTGTCCACTTCCTAAACACATCGGAACCTAAGGGAGCTCGTTCTATTTCCCCTGCGTTATATTGGGGGCTGTATAGCCATAGAACGCTCCTCTCATAGGACTGCGTCGGTTTTATGGCTGCGTAGGAGAAAACATCATGACAAGGGAGCAGCAGGTAGTTCCCACCGCTTTCAATCTGAGGATAGTCGAGAATTATGACTACCTAAATGATTATTTCTCCCTCGGATTTTGGGCCCAACACAAGTTTACAATCGGACGCAGGAACTAGAGGCTGCCTCATCCGGAATTTCAGAAGTATTTCTCCAAGTATTTATCCGGGGAGGTTCTTGCATACCAGAAATAGTATGCTCGTAGAATGGATCTGATGTTCACGTCTTATAAATTTCCAACATTTGTTGATGGAGTATTGGTTGCTTAGTAATTTTAATTCATATAGTTTAATGTTACGGTTTCTTAAGCTCTCATTACGTAATTCAGCATTTAAAACACATTAAAATCAAGATATTAAAGTATAAAATTCATTTTATAGAAAAAGGGATGGAATTGGGACTCGTCCATGCACAATTACGAGGTATAGTCCTGAGTTCGATTACCAGTAATTTTTATTTTCCGGATTGAAAATTGTTTTCTTCTTCTCAACCTTATATATTGATTATGTTTCATACACTTTTAACTTAATCATTATGGTGGTTTAGTGTTTAGCATACCTTTAATAAAAGAGGGAGACCCAGGTTCGAGTCCCAGTTACTTTTTACGTCTATTCAACGTGTTATTTCTTTTGCGATCGTGTAAAATGAAGTCTAATTTCGTAGTCCTAAGATTAAATCAATCCGATATTAATAATCTAAGAGATTGTTCACTATAGAACCCACTTACAATCGTCATAATTGTTCATATCGTTTAATTACCAATTCGTATAGTTTCGAATCACACGTAAACACGGATCAAAACGGAATTCGATATGCCGATAAATGTCTCGTAAGGAAACGGAAATGGTCCTAAACTTCCTTTTTCCCTGAATGGAGGCCAAGGAATAGGAATTGAGATGTGGATGAGAGGAAATGGGGGAGTTTTCTTCTTTCATTCGGCCATCGAAGTGCATCGTAACCATCCTCACCGCACCACTCTCGCCATCTCCTTGATTCGGGCTATAAAGACCACCGTAAGGAAGAAAACAGCCGACTCCCAGAGTCTTCTTATTGCAGACATGCACTTCAGATGGTTAAGCATCCGAGAAGACTCTGATAGGTCTGAGAATGTATACGTATTACATTTATGAGTCACCTGTGTGTTATAGCATTACCATAAGAAGTCCTTGAAGTGATGTCACATCGATTATGGTTATTATATAATTATATATGTATTATATTCCCATCACTGATAGTTAATTGTAGTATATTATTTTCTCTGCTAAAGGTCAGTGGTCCAGATTCAGAATAAAACGGTTTAATGAACGTAAACCTTAGTTGGTTTATAAACCAACTAAGGTTTACGTTCATTAAATTATTGTACCTTACATAAGTACCTTTATCGTAAAAGATAAGCTTGGTATGATATTATTGTTATGTATTGCGTGAATTTAAAAAATAGCATATGATTTATGTTTCATGTTTCCGAAAAACATACGAAAAGTTATTCGTGATCATAGGTTTCGAAATGTTATGAGTTACCATAATGATGTATAAAATGAAGGATTTATTAATAATAAAAAGAAGTATTTAGGAACATCAATGTGTTGTCAACCCCTGCCTTGCACCATACGATAGTTGGAGAGATATATATGTAAATGTAAAATGCAAATGAAAGCAAAATACCAAGAGAATACTGGTATTTTTATTGCCCTTAGAATTTCCGTTTATAATAAATTCGTGGTAGTTTTAAGTAGTTTAACATCCCATTCTTTCGAGAAGTAAATATTCTTCGCGAAGAATCCAAGCGTTATAATTAAACTTGGCTCTTTAAATCTCATACGTTGGCCATCATTCATGGTTGGCAAAGAGGTGATTCCCGCCTTCACACAAACCCGTAGCAGAAATGCTCCCCTCGCGTGGATGACATTGCCCGTAAATCTTTCTAAAGTGGGCTCTTTCTCGGGTCCACCGAAGGTACGAAAACACCTTTATGGTGACTCGGAAGGACAATGGTGGCCACTCTCTTGTGCCTCTTCCACGAACTTCCTTTTGTTTCTCTTAAAAGTTTCTACCCAAAGTGACATTTCAGCATCAGATTCCTCAACCTTCCATCCTCCACTTTTTCCTACCCCATCCTCCTCCCTTTTTTCCCCTAAGAATGTTAACTGGGCTTAGAATCTTCAGATGAACTGAGGACCAAAAATTACCCACCTCTTTTGAAGCATGTTTGACATATGGTTCACAATAGTGTGCTGTTTCAAGAGTACTGGAATTGAGTAATTGGTTAATTCCTATGTTCTAATAGCGTTAGAGAGCTTTGTTCATATTACGTGTACTTAATCTAAGGAGAAACTAATAGCAGTATGGAAGAAGTTGTTGGAATCTTTTCTTTATCTTTCGTGTATACTTCTCGTAAATGCTATGAATTCGTTTGCCTGATTTATGTTCATTTTGATTAGTATTTTATACAGTTCATAGTATTCTCTTTCGTTTTTAATATACATGGTCATTAGTAGTTGCTAAAAATGCTTATGATATTAATCAGTATGTTTTATTTTACCTTTGTTATTATATAAGCTTTAGATCAGAATTTGCGTATTTAAGAACGATTTCCAGTGATGCTATTCAAGGATTTATTTACGCGCTTTAAACAAGGTTTAGTTATTGGATTAAATAATAGTTAAATATCTGTACACGATCTGTTAGTGTGACTGGATTACTGATTAAAGCTAAGAGTGAAATACGACATGACTCAAACCCATGTATTGCAATGGAAGTCGAAGATTGGGTTACATCCCTTATAACTAAGCACAGATGTTAACTCATTGAACAACCGGATGGCGTCAAATCTTTTCCGGAGTGCTTCATACATCTACACCTCATGGAATTCTGATTGAAAACTTTCACTCAACGATTTGAGTTTTTAAAGCACATTAGGGTGTTTCGAAAAGGCGTACGTACTTTTTCCTCTTGGAAATCTCTTGGAAGAAAGCTGATTTTTTTTAATACGTTCTTGTATAACCACCCGCAACTTTTGACCCTTGCGATGGGTGACTCTCGGACGACCTTCTGGAAACGGTCTCGTAGCCATAAAAGGCTGTGCGCGCAGCGGGGTGCCTCCATGGCCCTCCTTTCATCGGAATTCGCGTATGTCCACCCTCCTCTTCGGCAAGTTTTTTTGTCCCTGTTAATCGTGGGGCACGATTTGTAGGAGACGTTGATGGAACGCTGTGCCTACGGCAGCACATGTTTTTCGCGGCACCCGAACCTTTTGCGGTGCTTCTTGGGAAATGCGTTCCCACCGAAAGGACTTACGGAAAAGTAATCCTGAAGGTGGAATTCGTCTTCCTCGTCTCAAACCATCGATGGAGAGCTAAGTTGCAAGTTTAAAGTTTTTTGGGGTGTTTTTGATGTCCCGATCAGCACTTTCACTTTTTCTGTAGGTATTTTTTGGTGGTTGATGAAGTTAAAGATGTGGTTTGATTGTTGTTACACTCGTTTGCATACAGTTAAAGATCATTTGTTCATTATAGTCGTATGTGTAAAATTTACGAGTTTAATTTGTTAGATTAAGAAAATATGAATTAATGAGAAGTTAAAGTGGGAGACCTGGGTTCGAGTCCCAGTTAGACCGCTATTTTTCGGCTGTTTAATCTTTTATATCCACAAGTGTACGAGTGCATGTATTTATTCTTCTTTGAAATCCATTTAGGGGACGGAGTAATCGATTTATATTTATCGTCTATTTCCGAGACAAAGTATTAAATGAGTAGTATCCTTTCACTTTGTAATTTAATTATAAGTTAAAGTGTTCCTTTACTTTTCATTCGATATTCTGCTACGCAACGCAAGAATGCTTGATTATCGCTACAATCTGTGCTTCTCTTAACTACAATGTAAGTTTTAGGATAGTCCGTCTCGTATAATGGAACAATCGCCGAGTCTAATTCAAGTGTGATTGAGAAACAGCATTCACACACGCCTTTCGTGGAAGACTATATAAGTGAAAGTCCCCTTACATTCTTCGCCCACACTTTTCCTCTGTAATGGAATGAACGTACAGTGTTTATTAATCGTATAGTATCATAAATAGTAATTCCTTTGAACGATGAATATCAATCAACCACGTTATAATGTTGAAATATATTATGTTTTTCACTATTTAAATTCACAAAAATATTAATCGATTTCATTCTATCTTAAGATTATAAATTATCGCCGTGGAAGACAATATGAAAGTTTCGTGTGTTTACCTTAGAGTTGTGTAACATTTTTTCGAAAGATATCTCATAGTTTTGGTTATTTCTGAAGTTCATTTTAGCAGATTTTCTCTTGGTTTTAGGAGTTTTTATTGTCAGTCTCCTTCCTTCTTGATCAAAACATAAAACGAGTACAATTGGGAATGATCTTTCAGTTATCTACTCTTTGGTCAGCATAACTGGATTCAGATATCTCGATTCTATATACTTTTCAATAAGAGTATTTTCATATCGTTTGAAAAGCTTTGTATCGTTTTAAAATCTTTTTGTATCCGTTTGAAGTCGTCTTTTGTGTTTCTTTGAGATATTCTAAACGGAATTTGAAGCTACGGCAACGTAAGATCGTAGCCTTTGATACGAAATCCCCCAGAATGGGTCGTAATTTCAGTGCAAGATTTATTTTTGTCAAACATTTGAACTTCTAACCTCCTAAATTTCCTTTGGAGCGTAGCTATTTTATTCAAACGACTTGTGCACGGGAACGCATTCTGATCGCCCGAGGCCTACTCTTCCTGTATATAAGATTCTGGATGTCCCAGGATGTTCTTCCGCTGCGTCTTTGTTTTTTTTACCCTCCGGAGCTTTTTCCTGCCGTAGTTTTCCAGTCTTAAAAACCGTTTTTAAAAAGGAAGTGGCGTTTAAAAGTGTTGAGGCTCTGGACTGGTCTATATTGAAACATTTGAACAGGAGTCGACATAGGTTATCTCTGAACGTGTATTAAGTTGGACGTGTCTCATTGTTGGACGTATATTAGTTTAATTATTAGAAAGGTTTTGTGAATGCTGAACGTAGGAAATATGTAGAATGTTTTCCATTATCGTAAGCTGTAATTGAATCAAAGCTGTGGAGAATGACGATGTCTCCTTAATAAGTAAATTAATTAAATCCTTAATCAATGAATTAAATCCCACATTCTAGGGTCTAATATTTATTAGAAAAAGAGCTAATACTTTGGAAATTACGAAGTTTTTTTTTCTTATTCAATACCTTCCCATAAAGTTATGCCTTCTCTTGTGTTGTAAATTGTAAATATTTATGTTTCGTAATTAATTTAAATTTTTGAAAGGTCATATATTAACTGCGATTAGGATAAATCAAACTTTTGGATAATATAGAATTTATAACAAAACCTTTTAATATATATATATATATATATATATATATATATATATATATATATATTAAAATCTGTATGAATACTAACTTTACTAAATAAAAAGTTAATATGCTCAAGCGTTACTTCATGGAATGGTAACGTACTGAATAGATGAATTCGTACTTTCTACGGATAAAATTTTACTAGTGTCTTTACTACAGATTCGTTGATCATCTCGTAATCCAATAAATTCTATTTCTTAGTTACGAGATGAGAATCCATACGGTATATATGCAATGAGTTTAAATGGGATTTTGTTAGGGAACAGTAAAAACGGCCGTGCCTAAATTAAGTACGAAGATATATCCTTTCAAGATTTTTCCAGTTCCATAGTGCACGTCCTTTTTCAGAAATTTCTGCCTCTTTCTCAGTCCGTAATCCTATTAGGAAACTAACACAATGAATGCAAAGGACGGCTTCGAAGAATGTAAACACGGTCTTAGAATTCCGTTTTGTCAAGGGAAGGGTCAACCAAAGGCCTTCCAAGAAAGGGGAGCCGTGCGTGGGATAGACCACTCCTGCAAAATTGAAAGAAGTCGAAAATAGAAGGTCAGAGAGGAACATCCGTGGAAGACAAAAGGGTTCCATCCAGGGTCGAAAGGAAAAAGATTTACGGGCCCCGATGACCCTTCTAGAAGTGTTGCGGTCGGATTAAAGACGTACGGGCCCTTTTTTTTGCATCCTGAAGAGGAAAGAGTTATATGGCCCCATTCTAGCAGTTGTCCGTCTTATCCCATTTGGCACCTCCATTACGTCCTAAAAACAACTTGGATTGCGGTAGATTTTTTTTCATAGCCAACGGTAGCACTTTTCAATGTTTTTACGATTCCACGGACAGATTGCCTTTATTGCGTTTGTTCGCCAATTAGTTTGTATTAAAATTGCCGAAGGATGGAAGTGTGTTGTTTATTTTATGCGTCTCTAAGGGTTTGATTTAGGGTACTGTGTTTATTGTGTTTATTGTTGCGATGAACTGAAACGTGTTATCATTATTTGAGTTCTTCATTATTGGTTTCATTATTGTCGATTTAATTTGTATAGATTAAGCTTTTATACTTAAATTAATCGATTTTTATAAAAACATCGCAGGAAACAAATGATTTATTTCTCACTTTCATTGAAGCAATATACAACAAAAAAATCAGCAAAATATTATGAAATTCTTTTACTCTGTACTAGGATTAGTTTTGGCTCTAATATTATAATTTTTCAGCTCTAAAGAATTCTTATTTTATAAGCGTTACCGAACTAAACTTTATTTAGGATAAGACCGATTTGATGCCTTTACGCAAAGTTAAATAGAATTGGAAAATAGAGACATGGCTGGGGCTCGAACCCAGGTCCCCCTGCATTTCTACCCGGCAAATGTGGGACCTGGGTTCGAGTTCCAGTCATATCGCTGAATTTCTCTTCTATTTAACTTTGTTTTATACTGACTATTTATGACTACTTAACACTATGTTTCTCAGGGTAAAATCTGCTACGTTCTTAGGTTAACTCTCCAACAGGTACGTAGGCAATACGTAAGTATTCGAAGTGGCGTACTTCCCAATTTTACCTTACCCAATTCTGGTCGTAAGGCCCCAAGATTCGAGTACTGTTACCTCGAGGCCTTTTACGTTTATATTCGTCAACTTTTTTTTGTCCCAAACCCGTCTTTTATGGACACTTAATGGGAGGATCCATCTCAACGCTGTACTTCCCAATGTGCACACGAGTTAATGGCGAAGAGGGGTTGTTATAGCTCCAATGGGAACAGAAGGACAGGGAGTGGTCGGTCTTCTATGTGGATTACTTTCCCCTAGGGTACGGGATCTCTCTTTCGCCTCAGGAATAACTTGCGTAGAGGTAGATAAAAGTGCTTATCGCACGATGACCATTACGGAAGGAAGGATTTGTTGTTTTTGTTTGAATGATGGCAACGAGTGGTGTTTAGTGCTGGATTGTCTCGTTGTTGCTAGGGTAACGAAAAGAAATTTGTAGCAGTGAAGAAAAATGTGGGAACTCTTGCAACTAAACTTATTTACTTACTTTGCGGAATATAACATCGTTAACAGGGAAAATTATCATTGTATCAAAATATTTTTCTTATTTATATATCTATTATATATTTTCATCTTTAATAAATATTTGTATAATAACGTAGTATATCTCTGGCCTCAGTGGCGGAGTGATTAGCTAATTTTGTAATGCTATGGTCCAGGGTTCGAGTCCCAGATAAGCGGGAAATTTTTTCTCTTAGAGCATGAATATTGTTGTGCGTCCATTGTTGATTTGGGTACCTCATATAAATTGTCGTAACTTGGATTTTGGACTGGTCTTTGTTAAATTAATTAATTAATTAATAATTAAACTTCGATTATTGATATTATTGTTATTTATCTACAATTGTATCACAATATTGAGATAATTGGACAATAGCTGTACGACGCATTATTTGCATTTAAGGAATAACGAGTTGAATTCTCAGGAATGATAGTATACAGTAATATCAGAGTCATAAAGCTTTCTAATGTATATTTTTCCTAGTAAGGTGTTCTAATATTGATGGATGATAGATCAGTCAAAGCATGATTTATTCTCATGTGTAAATGAATGCTTTAGTTCCTCAAGAAGAAGAGAATCGCTTCTCATTTCCTTCACAAGTCCCACTATTCTATTTCGGGGCACAATCCTAAAAGACTCCCTGACCAAATGTTTCGTTCGCAAGAGGGGCTTTTAAGTGAAAGAATACCGGAAGAAGGGAGAAAACTCTTATTGGGAATCATAACAAACCGTCCAAATTTAAACATTAAGGAGATTCAAGTTTCTTTGATATGATGCGATGTAAAAAGAACCGCGGTCCACGTGGAGAAATGCAAGACTTTTTGGTACTATACGAGTCGCTTCTTTTGTGTGGAAGTATCATATCATAACGATGGAATTTATTGCCGTATACTCTTCGCTTTTAAGTGGATAAGGTTCTCGAATTTTTGTGGCTTTCGATTTTTGATGATCTTGCTTTGTTTGGTGTGAAAACAAACGTATGAGTAGTAGATTTGAGTACTAACGAATAATATCAATATCTTATATAAAGGTATAAATATATATCAGTATCATAAATAACAAAATATATCAAAGGAGTGAGGAACTGGAAATAAATTTAACGCGATATGTTAGAGTTGAATACGTGGTTAAATAGAAGTGATGAATATTAAGATTACTGGGACTCGAACCCAGGTCCCTCACTCACTATATATACCTGCCTGTAAAATTGTACACGTATGTGCGAATCTCACTGTTCAGCCTCATTATTAATAATATTGATAAATTATAAATCAATAAAATATATACTTCTGTGAAATATTTCGTAAATGAATGACCTTTCAAATTAGGAATAATTCTTAAATTAGTCAATTATTTTACGTTTTAATTTAATTGTCATTGTTTTTGCCATTTACGTATTATAATATTAATTTATTGATTTTGTATACGTAGGTAAAAAATACTACCACCAGGCTTACAGCCTTCAAGCAGTTTACTTGTAATAATAATAATAATCTGCTTTATTACCTATTGTAGTAAAGGATTGCATATTCAATGGGAATGAATATTTAACGTTATGTACGTTTTCCAATTCCTCTTGGTATTCTCGCAATAGGAAAAAGACTCAGTCGTACTTTGAGCTCATTTTCTCCGCATGAGTCAGTCGTACGAGTCCGGTTTTAGATCTCCCGGTCGAATATGTTATGCGGTAAAAAGACGGGATAGCGGTCAAGGGAAAATAAAATTTGTGTCGGTGGGTGTTCTCCACATCCCACTGGGCTTTTTCCCCCCTTCAAACGAAAATCCAATCTCGAATGAGATTATTGTCAGTCGGCCTTAATTCCGTCCAGATATTTCGACTCTTCTTTTTTTTTTCACTCGTAACATTCAGAATCCCTTTGCCAGTCTCTTTTCGTTCATTTTTAATGAAGCTCTCTCTCTCTCAGAGTCTGTTTGTCTGACAATAGAGGGGAAGAAAAGGTATCTTCCCTAACGAGATTCTAGTTCGACTCGCAAGAAGGTGGTGGAATTTCTCACAGCGATTCGCGTCTCATTCCACTCGCTTGTTAGCATCGCGGATTTTTTTCTCTTTTGCGAGCTATAGAATGGAGATGGCGAGATTGAATTCTGAATTCGATTGGAGGATGATGTGTCTATTGGATATTGAATTTTGGAGTGAAAAAAGGAAAGTGGAACAAGTTGTAATGAAGTGTTTTATTTATGCTAATAATTATTTAAATAAATGAAATATTACTTTATAACTTCCGCAGTATTTTTTCGTAAAGTCTAACGTTTTACGAAACACTTGTTTGGATATATTTACGAGAGAAATTACCGGAATTAAATAGCATTTTTATACAGTATTTTAGTGCAGTATTTGTCAATATTTATGGAGTAATTTTGTGTTTTAATATGTTAATGAATGTATTATTATTATAACTTATATTAATTCACATTTTTCTCTTTCTTTGCAGGTGAGTATTTCATATCCGATGTCCAAAGCCTTCGATTATTCCATTGGAAAGGAATACGTATCATCTAGCGTGAGTAGATTTTTGTGGAATTTATGAAAGTATACGATACGGAAGTTGTCTTTTATGTTCCCAAATTAATGATACGTCTTTCAACATATACTTTCATCTTATTCTTTAAATAAAGCGTGTATTTATTCTTTCTGAAAAATTTAATGCCACGAATCAGTTATACTCCTTTCCGCTTAAATTTTATCATATTCTTAGAGGTATCTATTGAAAATAAGGGAAAAATATGCCAAATGACCGGGACTCGAACCCAGGTACCCGGTATAAATTCTCGGAAAATGTGGGAGCTGGGTTTGAGTCGCAGTCATGTCGCTATTTTTTACTTCTAATTTACATATATATTCAACTACTGGAGCTCATAGTATAAAGTTATTTTCACCTTACCTTAAACGTGCGTTAGTGCATTGGGAGTCTCAGAAGCTGTAAGTTTCACCCCTTTACAATCGAGGTCCTAAGAAATACATCGAATGCCAGAGATGATGTGGATTTCTTTTGATGTCAGACAGTGACGGATTAGTTGCAAGCAATATAGGAGGTGACTGGAATGGGAAGAGAAAAAAACTCAATACTGTAGAGAATAAAAAACCCTTCTTCGACAAATTCGGCGCTGACGTCATACTCTTGGGCGCTTTATGGTAATCGATCGAACTTCCTTGAAACTTCCTCTCTCACTATATATGCGTGTATTATTCCTCCGAATTGCGATTTTCCCCGCAATCATCGATCACTTTTTTAGACATATTCCAAATAAGTTTTCTCTCGTGGTGTTTGCCGATGTGGTTTTGAATCAGCGTAGGTTTTCGTCATGAGGTGGGTTACTACGGAATTTCCTTTTATGATATTTCTCGTCGCCTAGGCAACTAAGCCATTGTCATAAAAATTACCCGTTGCCATGGAAACTATGCCGTATTGTCATTACCTTTTGATTCGTTTTATTTTCTAAATGATTTAACATGCCTTGATTACCCTAACGTAACTGATCGGTAATAAGGAAACAAAATTTCGCGAACTATCATTTAATATATAATTTATTGTTGTGTTTGATAAGTGTAAAATAAAAGCCTTGAGCTAACGAGTAGCTCGTATTACAAATTATGAAAAATTAATGAATAAAAAAATTGGACCGGTACTCGAACCCAGGTCTCCTAATTTCTTTATCGGTTGCGATAGCTATCGTGCTTCTTTGAAAGATCATTCAAGTTTCCCCATAAGGTATATTTGTGCTTGTTAGACCCGGGTTCGAGTCCTGATGATATCAGACTTTTATCTCGTCTGTCAATCCTAAGGATTAATACTGAGGCGTTAGCTAATCAAGATAAGTTAGCCTAAACCCTTTTACCGTTTGATTGTTTCCACCTAATGCCTATGATGATCTGTGGTTAATCTTAAGCTGTACATTCCCATTTACTTATTACAACTTTTAGTAAATCACAGAGTTCAATCAGTGACGTCAGATAGCGACGAACCACTTTCATCTCGTGCGAATCAGAAATTCATAGCAAACAATCAGACAAAGAGCCGTTCTAATATCTTAGCGTCGATGCATCTCTGTGTTGCGGAAGGAAGGGGAATCTTCGCTAGCGGTTATCTCATCTATTATTCATCATCCAGCGCCAGCTCGTCCAGCCAATCACATTAAAACGTCGCCCATTATTATCACGTGCATTAGCATGTCATAGTTAATTTTTGTCGAGAATGGGGATCGCTTGAGGGGGCGTTTCGTAAGGAATTCAGAAAGGGAGATTTTATGAAAACCGAGATACAGTTTCCAATGCGATTTACCAATATGTACGATTTTTATTGTATAATAATGTCGCGATCTTTTGGAGTTGTGAATAGTTTTGTGTGAAATCGATAAGCTTGTATGAATAATGAAAGATTTTAGGATCTTAAAAAGTCGTAAATTATCTAATTTTTTATTTTTTACTTTTTTACGTTATTTTTTAACGTTTTACGTTTTTTCTCATCCATTATGTTGTTTAATAGAAAGATTATTTTACGTAAAAATTACGCGGCTTTGATTAAATCCGAGAAGTAACGTAAGTGAAAAATGTCTAATAGGGCCAGGGGTTCGAACCCGTGTCTTTTAAGTATACCTTAACGGGATATTTGATCGATTTAATAAGGTAACTCAACGTTTAGAGCAATCGAAAGAGAAATCGGAAGACCGGGGTTCGAATCCCGGACCATTGTTTTTTATTCGAATCTTTATTGTCGTCTTATTTATTGTTAGACAATTACTTGGAATATCTCGGACGGACTTCATACACGGGCTCTTCGTTAGACCAATCCTTTTATTTAACGCTCAGCAAACACAACAATAAATGTTACGCTTAATGATAGTGTTTTGTTTCCCATTCGATCGTCTTGCACGCATTTTCGCCTTTCCACTCCCGAGTACATGAGTCAGTTGCGCTTTCACCTACCGTTTTATTCATCCAGATACTCGCTTAGTCACTTAGCCCCCATCCAACCCCCTCCCCCCTCTCTCTTATTTCCTAATGCGCATCTCTAATGCGGGTGATTCCTCACGCACTGTCGCCTAATCTAATGAACTTCCCCATGAGATCCATTTTATTCAAAGGTACCATCGGATGGGAGACAGATTCGTGCAATTTGGCACAAAAGATCGTGGGAACAGCGTTCTCGAGCTTGGGCTCAATGGAGTTTTTATTTCGCGCTAGTTGTATAGATAAAAGGTACGCGATAAAGTGCGTTATATTTGTTGAGAATATTGAGTGCGATGTTCTTTTGATATTTGAGGTTTAAATAGTAATAGCTAAAAGCATGATCGTATGGTAATAGCTAAAAGCATGATCGTATGGTAATTGACGGAATATCCCAATCCTCTTTTTTCTCGCAATTTAATTCGTCTAATTACGTAGTGTAGTTATATAGTATAATAGTCTGACGTGGGATTGACGTGTAGTGTTAATTAGGCTCTTTACGAAAGAAAGGGACTTGGGTCCCGATTCTCTTTTACTTTTGATTAAAATAGTATATACTGACGCGACATGGTGGTGTAGTGCTTCGTTTACGTAAAAGGGACGTTAGGGACCTGGGTTCGACTCTTTTTTTCCGGTTAAAATAGTATATAGGGACGAAGTATGGTGGTGTGATGTGTAGCATACCTTACAGGAAAGCGGGAGACCTGGGTTCGAGTACCAGATATTTTTTACGTCTGCTTAATCATGTATTCTAGTCGCAAGTACTGGAGGTGCAAAGTGAATTCACCTTTTTTTCATAATTCTATTTAAATCTTGACCAATGCAACTCATGTATATCCAATCACGGACAATTTTAGGAGTAGTATGTGTGATTAAAGTTGTAAGGGCTGAAGTGGTATAGAGTACAGAAGCAAAGGTTAGAAGCGGTAGTTGGAAAATCTAATATTCGAGCCGTAGGGGATGATTGTTCGAGGGTGACCACTCGCTGCGGCCAGCAAATGCACAATGATCAGATACACTCGAAATCTGTCCCTTCGCATCTACGCTACGAATTGGATGTCACACTATCCCTCACTTCTTTCATAAGGGTGAGGGTGCGGGTTTATTTCGTTACGGTTGTCCCTTCGCAGACATTCATAGATGTTACTTCTCGTGTTACTTCTTTCATAAATGCATAATTTCATCTCGCAAAACGAGCAGTTGTCACTTTGGAAATCATTGCTTAATCTATTTACTCCGAAGTTGGTAAGCATGAATTTTTGATGTTCTTTTAAGATGAGTGGTGTTTTTTTAATTCTATATTATTTTGAAGTTAGTTTTTTTAAAGGGTTGGTTATCGTGTTTTTAGCACAAAATACATCGTTGTTTTTTATTTAAGTTGTGAATTATTACTGTCATAGCATAATTATAGTAAATATGCATAACATGGTTTATTTAATTGATATACTCATTGTATTGCGCTGGTTAAATGATGATTTTTCGAGATTTAAATTTAATAAATAGTAAGTAGTGATATTAATTACTATAATTTAAAATGTATATAGCTGTAAATTGACGAATTGTTTCGTAAATAGAACTAAATGAAGTTTATTTATCGAAAGAAATAGTTATTATCAGCGAAGGTTAAATATGATCAAGTATAACCCGTCATTATGTAGTAGTTGAAGGATATAAATCATATTCTAGAGCTAAAACCAACCTTCTACAAACTCGATGACCCAGTTTAGTTAAGATTTATTTGGGCTTATTATTTAAAGTTTTAGATATTTTGTGTAAAGGGAAGGTAATGGATGTCCTAAGCCTTCCTCAGGACTGGATGATCCCAATAATTAACATCTCTTCCTTCTAAAGAATACGTACCATTTCCGGGTTAGTATTCACCGGAGGCTCTCGTCCATCCGAAGTCTGCAATGGTCTCCGATGCTCCTATGACTGCCGCACAAGGGGAAGTATCCATTCAGATGATCAACTTAAGGGTCTCGTGTTTCACCTGAATGCCTCGCATTTACTCCCCCTTTCAGTGGCGTAATGCGATTTTCAATGATAATTCTCGGTGTCCTAATCGGAAGCGACCCTACTCCTGGAAAACATAAAGGAATCGAGTGTTTTGCGCGACACGAGGGCACTACAATCGTTCGACGACTTCCTCTCAGTCGTCCTTTGTTCTTGGCTGGTGACAATGTCTCCCTTAAGAGCGCACTCGGCATACGACCCCTTCGTAGGAAAGCCATCGAAGAGCCTTAATTATCATTTGATTCGGGCGTTTTGAGATTTCACTTTTTCCCCTCAACACTCGTCACCAACCGATGTCTTTTTACGTCGGTGGAGTTCTTATGGGTTGGGTGGGTTTAGCGTTTAAGTTGTTAAGTGGGGTGTATTGTTGATGGAGGATGTGGATGATTAAGTACAAAGTGTTTTTATTTGGGTTTAATTGTTGAGGAATTGGAGTTTTGTGGCATTCTTAGTTTTGCTAATTATCGTCTATTTTTTGTTGAATTGGGAACGAAACTGGCTCGTGTTTATGAGGTTTCTATTCTTTATTTTTAAATCGAAAAGAATTGCTGTTAATTAAAGTAGTTACTCATCTTTATTGGCTTGTATTTTTTTCAAAAATATATTATTGTTTACGGAATTAGTTCTAAATTTTTATGGTTCTATTTTCCAAATTTCCGAAGTTCGTCAATATCGAACAAAAGAAATGTGAAATTTTTCACACTAACGATAATTTATTTCGTCTTGGAATAAGGGTTTATAGGAAGTGAAAAATTACGAAGTTACCGGGACTCGAACCCAGTTCTCAACCTTAAATATCAATGTTTCCTAGCGTTAAGATTTGTTCTACGTACATCTATGATCGAATCTTTGATGGTACAATTATATTGGCCTACTTTTACAAACAGAATGAACGTCTTTCAATCAGAGCATAAGGTATTTTCTAATATTCAAACGTCCTTACTCCACGCGAAGTGCTTCAACACATTTCGTTCCGACATGAATTCGAAAGCGAGCAAAACGGAACGGATTACAAATGCAAGCGATCTACCACCGCCTCTAGACAAACAGTTGAATAAATAAATTCTTTCCTTTGAAAACGAAGAAATGCAAATGAACGGCTTTTGTGCGCGTTCCATTCACTCCTTCGCCTTACTTCACCATTGTCTCCTTTGAATGACGTACAAAAGAAGCGATCACCCGTATGCAATTACATTAGCCCCGGACGCTTGCTAATACCACTGACAAGTGAGAAAAAGGGTACATTTCATGCCCACCCCTAATCTATAACATTCCCTCTTCACGTTTTTCGTTTGGTTGGATTGATAAGTTGTTCCAGCGGGTTTTGTTTTTTGAACTTGAAATTGGTTTGTTTAATTTCTCGTAACTATGGAAGTGTTGATGTGTTTATTGATCGGGATTATTTCTGTGAATAAAGTTTAAGTTGCTATTTACTGTTACGATGGTAACGAAGTATTTTTAATTTTTAAATTATAAATTTCTTATCTTTAACTCTTTGTTAGTGTGTGAAAATATTTGATGATTGCTTAATTCGCTTCTTTTAGTAGAATTATTGTCATGATAGTCTTTGAACTTTCCTTACGTTTTGGAGTTGAAATATTTGCAATTTATGAGTTTGTTTCTTTGAAGTGATATCTTTCGTATACGTTTCCATGGATGATGATTGTTGTTTTATTCGTTTGTATCAATGTTAGAACTTTTCATGATGGACATGCTGAATTTATTTTTGTCCTTTACAATTTCGTCAATGGTGGGTAAGAAAGATAGGGCTGTAAAATTTAATCTGCAGTCATTTAAATTTCCCTTAAGAATAGTAAAATTTTAGACTAAAATTAATTTCCTGATGCAACCTCATCCTTCGTGCAGTCCTATATTATCACTCGTTGGTCCGATGAATGTTTTTCGTAAGCTTGGAAGATGGAATTAGCCAAAGATGCCTCCAGTCAATGATAAAGAAGCTATTCTGAACCCTTCGTTCTGATAAGCTCATATTTTTTGCGTCTGAACTGTCGGTCAACCCTGCCCCGTTACGTCATCCATTGAAAGTCGTTTTGTTTTACTACATTCGGCTATCGTAAAAAATTTCGATAATTGTTTTTCGTGCCAATTTTATATCGCCCAAAAAACATGTTTGCGCCAGTTAAGTGATAGAGTTTTTATGCTCCGGATCCTAATTCGAATTGGCACAAATGCCTTCATTCAGAGGACCACGTGTATGCATTAATATATGTACACACACATGCTCAGCTGGTTCAATTGTGGGAATTAGGGTTGTCGAGCAATTCATTTGAACGATACGAAAAAGGAAGGCCGGATTACGGTGCAATAAAGATGGTATCAGTGGAGAAAGTGCTATTGGCGATTCAGTTTTATACTCAAGCTGTTACTTTCCTTAGACATCATCACAGTGCTGGTTCCTTCTCTTGTAGTCTTATACTTTCCAGAGGATATTGTGGTTTACAAGTTTTTTTTTATTTGGGATTTAAATTAAAACATATGTCTTTCTTTCATGTAGTGGTTATCAAAACTAAATTGTACTTCATTGATTAAGGAAAGGTTCAATGTATATTAATAAATAGATTTAGATGATGAATTAGTGCGATTTGTTTACAGATATGAAGCAGAAGTGAGATTTAGCATTACGACTGAGACTCAAACCCGGGTCCCTTAGTGCGGAGGTATAGTGGAGGACCTGGGTTCGAGTCCTAGTCGTTTTGCTATTTTTCACTATTTAATTTCGTTTAACTTTTGTCGTATACCGCATTACAAATATATCGTTACGGAGGCAAGAAAAATATTTTATTATAGTTATATTTTAATAGTGGATTGACATATTTAGTATTTAATTTTATCTAAAAAAGGAAGGAAGGAATAAAAAGTTCGTTAAAAGCATTGACAGGTACGTATTTCAGTTTGAATATTTCATCGGTTAAAAATAAATTTCAGATTAAATGAAGGATTATCTTGAGCTATAGTTACCAAAAGGCTTGAATTCTGGTGTAATTTTATTCTCTATAGAATTTGAAGACTGATTATTAATCATATATTATAATTAATATTATATATACTGACGAGCTGATATGCGAATCGTGAGTTTCCATTTTGAATCGAGTTCGAATTCAAATACGAGGAGAAAAAGTCTAACGTCTTAGAAGCACTAAAGATATGAATGATGTTCGAAGAGAAACATCGGGATTCATGGATGCTGTATAGATTTATTTACGAGGAACGTACCGCTATATGTCGATAGCAAGATTTCAGACTTAGTCTCCCAAGCCCGACTATCTCGAACATTTCTTTACGTTTTATATTCGCAAGTTGACGGCGTATCCAAAACGATAAATTCAGCGAAAAGAAGGAGGGGTTCCTTTTTACAGACACCCGACTCCGTTTTTTATCCGCAGCGTAGGCTTTTTGTTTAAGGCGTGTACCCAGTGTAATGCGTAGATGCAGGGAGTGGTCAATTCATCGAAAAACACCCACGATGTCCGGCGACCAGGTTGCACCAAAGAGTAAAGACCACGCCTTCCATTCTTACTCCCACACATATCTATAATTGTAAGGGGCTTCCATTAGGATCCTTCCCTCAATGAACGCCTATATCTACCTCTCGTATCTCGTCTCCAGTTGTGTGTGTGTGCGACTCTCTTCGGCACCGCCTTCGCGAGGAAATGTATTTCGGAGTAGTTAATGTATTCGACGTGCGAACAAATGGGTGCTGTATCCCACCGTTGTAAATCGTCTAGGTTTGAAGATCGCATCTGCGGAAACGGCGCGATCTGGGTTCGAGACTTTGTGGGCGTACGGTGGTTTTTGAATCGAAAGGTTGAATAGACGCGAAGGAAATTGTGGGGATGTATGAAATTGTAAGATTTTCATAACGAACTATTAGAGAGCATGGTAGAATATCTAAGATGATGAATTCGTAATTTAAAATCTTTACGTATTCAGTTTTATGTGCAGGAGTCCTATTTTAGCGAGGAAGTGAAAGTGGTCGGTTTTTCCTTTGACTTTGGTTTACAAAAGTGAAACTAATAGAGGCCATTGTTAAGCAATTTAAGATATTAATTACGTATTCAAAAATCATTCGTATTCTGTTTTTTTTATGCAGAAGTAAACGAAAGAAGCGGAAAAGTGAAATTGGTCGATTTTCCTTTAACTTTGGAGTGTGAAAGTGAAGCGAAGTACGATCGAAAATTTAGGTGTAAAATGCAATCATGACAATATCACTTGCAATCTAAACAGTACAGTTTTATGTAGTTTGGAGTTGTATAATCAGTTTATCTCTATGCTTACGGATGGCAAAGAAAAGTGATTGTTAAGGCTTTACAACAATAAATGGGACATAGCAACTCCAATTGTTGGGCTGAAATTTTATTTCTGGCATTTTATTCGTTTATGTTCGTCTTAGTTTAGGCTAGCCTTATGGCTGGACCATACCTTCTCCACCTCCTCCTCCTCCTCCATACGGAACCTTAATTTTTGGAATGTCATCCCCTAAGGTTTACCTGAATGGCCCCTCATAGGTTTCTCCTTGGTCTCCAAGAAAAAACGTCAAAAACTTCCTTTTGGTATCCACAATGAAATCTATTGAGGGGAAAAGGGTGTTACGAACCTTAGACATGTTCTTTTCGTCCCAAAGACCTTTTCGAATCGGACCTTCGGGATGGGAGTTTTGGTAAAGTCCACGGACATTTTTGAAATGTTGTTTTTCACCGGAAATTTTGAAAAATATTTTCAATTTTCCTCCTTTCTGTTCCCTATGGGAGCCCTCCGACACGTATTATTCGATGTGAATGTCATAGCAACTGAATGGGTACCTGGAGATCCGGGGTTCGAGTCCCGGTCGCGTTTGATATTTTTCATTTTTTAACGGAAGCCCCTTACAATGTTAGTTAATTGTTGGGTTTATACATTAGTTGATATACTTATGCATATAAATATATAATTTATTTTGAGATTATATAATATATATTATAATTTAAACTATAGTATATTCTGTTAATTAAGGCAAAAATTCCGAAAGTATCGATAAAATACTAATTAATTTAACTTATTAATAAAATAAACAGTGTTCTAATATAGTCAATTGTTGCCCGAAATTGGAAATAATTCGGGAAATCAAGGTCAGTTACTCCCTTTACGCCTTCCATCATCAAATTCATGGATTACTTCGCGCGTAATAATCTTTCTTTAATCTGCAATGACCCCTCCAGTGTACCCAGCCTCTCAAAGGATACAGGAACCCCCCCTTTATTCAGGGCGATATTTTTCTTAAGCGTTCATTACAGATTCATTTGTGTTCTTACGCATCACGTACGAGCTTCTCTCCTCAGTCGGCGTTAAATATTCACCCATTGAGCGTCAGCGATCAAAAAATAAACGCGGGCCATGCACCCGAATCTCCACAAACAAAACACAATCCGCAAGGGGGTCGATTGTTTGATCACGTCACCTACGTATCCCCTGGAGCGAATAAAAAAAGGCAACGTGACATGGGTGCATTTTGACTTTCGGAGGCACGGGTCGCCCTCCCCCTTGACCCCGTCGCTTCTAGATTTCTTCTGTTTTCATTGAAAGTGTAGGATCGCACGCATTGTACACCTCTCTCGGGCGATATCCGGAACGGAGAGCACGTCAATCAAAGCGGTGCATAACATTTGCGAAGGGGGAAAGACTAGAGTTTCGTCACTTCACACCCGTTGCGTGCACGGACATGTAGTGCCCGCGTTCTATTATTTTTTTCCTTCCCGGAGGGATAGCAGTTTTGCGAGGCTGTTTGATGCTCCCCGCCCTCATTGTCAGTTTTCCCCATTGTAGGGCTAATGGTAGCGGGTCGTAAGAGGGGGGGGGGAGGAAAGCTTTTAAGACGGGGCGTTGGTACCAGTCGTGTCCAAGAGGAGTCATGTTTGATGGCGGGGGTGGAAATGTTTTTTATGCGATGCAGATTTCCTTATTCATGATCTCGGATAGACAGGGGCGTTCCTATATTACATCCAGCTGCTTTTCGCTCTCGCATCCATGGTGTTTTTTTTACGCGGGTGATTTTTTTCGTTGCGGAGGGTTCGTTATATCTGTCACATTAGAGTAGGAGTTCGTATGAGCTTGTTAAGGAGGGACATTAAAAAGTTTGGATCGATATGCGAGGCATAAATTGGAGGATTGGTCGTTTCTTAATCTGCGGCGCTTGTTAGGCGAGGTTTTTATTGTTGTTTAGGCTAATTACTGGGTTGTTTTTGTGATTGTTGTGGATTGGAGTGATTGTTGTTTTTGGGGGTTTAAGAATAGGTTTCGTTGCTTATTAGTGTGACTGGGGTAATTGAATTTATGCTGAGTTGTTCGTTAATTCATTACAAAAACTGTGTACGAGTTTGGGTGTATTAAACTATCCATAGCAACGGATGAATAAATATCTTAGCAACAAACAAAATTGTACTCTGTGTTGAAGAATGATACATTATATAAGGAAATCGACAACTGCTAATCGGAGAAATAATATTTACGAATAGTTTTTGCTCGTTTAAAGATAATGAAGCGAAATATTTTGCGTGGAAGTAAGAAGAAGTTAAATGATTAGAAATACGAGTTAAATAATTGACATTATAATGCATGAAAGTAAAACGAGTTCTTTTTTCTTTAATTATGTATTAATTCCATTTCTCTATTGTATACGTTCCACAAAGTTGAGCTCGTCCATATCAGATTCACCTTTGGCTCGTCGTTAAACCAACTCGGCTCTATTCACGCTGAATTGTTCGACCGCACTTATCCACTCATTGTAATATCCCCCCCCCCAAGTCTTTATACGAGTTTAATTAAGGGGAAATTATCAGATTCTGCAGCGAAAACCAGTTAGTCGATGGTATGATGTATTAAAGATTCCCGCAAGAGAAAACACCTCCTCCTCCCCACGGTTATATTTGATAACGAGGAGCCGTAGTTAGGTTCGGACGGTCCCCATAATAAAGAAAAAAGGAGCGTGATGTGGAGGGAAAGGTATCAGAAAGCAGCGAGCCGAAGCACCTCTGTCCCAACTGATGGACGATTAGAGCAGATTTATGGCAAAGGGTTAACTCGACGAGGGTTGATCGTCACTCAGGTCGCCAAAGAAAGATTGTCCCTTTCAGCTTAAGATGCACCTAAGGCACGAGGAATCATTCAAAGTCTTTCGATTCCTCGTTGGTTCGTAAGTGCGCTCTTAGCGGCGTGTTATTATATTAATTTTGAGCTGTGTTATTCTGGGGAAGTGTGTGTATATAGGTTGGTAAATACGTCTTCTGCTGAGTTGTGCATATTATAATGTTACGATGGATGTCATAGGAAGTTATACGTAAAATGAATTCCATTGGACGTAAGAAGGTGGTCGAATACATCGTAAACTTTTGATTATTAGTTAAAGTTAGCTTGGATATCATGAATTTATTAAAATTTTGAGGCTATAACAGTGAAATTATTTTTTTAATAATTACGTATATGGAGAGAGAAAGTTATACAAATAATAACATCTGTTGCACGTACGAAGATACTCGAATATCTCGTTAATTTTATAGTATTAGATAAAATGAGTTATAAATATTATAAAACTACTAAAATTGTCAATTTAAAGGTGTGAATTTATTATTTAAAAATTATTAAATATGAATCACTGAGTGATTAGTTGTAATATAATAATATTGGTCAAAAATACGTATCGGTCGTAACATATCGTATGCTGTTAATTATTTGTTAAATTGAGCTTAATTAATGACAAAACTATTGAAATCATCTGGTTTAAGTTGCGAAATTGTTATTTAAATATCCTGGGAAAAGAACGAGGAAATAATTGAACTTTGTCGATTCTAATTTTCTAAAAATTCGAAGTCATTTTGGTACGCGAATAACTCTCCGTATCTTATAGGTTTTATTCTTAACAGGAACTGTCCCATGTGTCTGCGACTCTATTATTCGGAGGAAGGCGGACCCAGATGAAGTAAATCGGACTTTATCAGACGTCCGAATATTTCCGAGTGTTTAATCGTTATTCTCTTTTCTGCTCAGCTCAAATCTCGTAGCGGGAGAAATATATGGCGAGAGAAGTAAAAATAAAATACGAAGGTGTGGCTATCACGGGGACTATGTCTCGAGTTTGCGATGTCGACCCTCCCATTACGCCTTCCACCGCCAGCATTCTTCTTTTTTCAACATTCCATTCGCCTCCACAGCGTCTTCAAACTCCGCCAAACACAATATATTTTACCTTTTATCTGATCGTCGATTCCGTTCTTCTGTTTCGCAGACAAAACAAGGATGACGCGCTGGATTCTTTACGCTCCTCCATCGTTGATTGCGTTGCTATAGTTGCGAAGGTTCTATTCCTAGAATATTCGGTTTCTCGGTGGGTTTTTTTTTTAAGAAGGGGTTTTTTTCGTTTTGTTGACGTGCTTTTGTTGGATGTTGGAAGCTGAAGTGTTTTGGAAGTTTTTGGGTTGTGATTTGCGTATCCATGGGAACGGTTGTTTGATTTAAATGCGGTTAAAGTTTTTCGTAGTTTTATAGCGAAATTTCCGAAATTTTTATCTTTTTATTTGTTGTATTGCGTGGAGTCGTAATTTTGCGTCCATAAGAGGTTTTATGTAGGCCGATTGTAATTTAATCTTTTATTACTTGGAAGTTTTTCTTTTTGATGATTTCTATATCCATCATTGTTAGCGAGCTCACAGAATTTCGTTGTCAACTGCTGTTTATTTTCATAGAATTATATAGAAATGAACATTATTTTTTTAATAGATTATTCATAATTTTTTTTGGTTATAATACGAAAATAGTAGTATGATAAGTATAAGATTATTGAAGGACCTATCTACTTCTTAATAGTAGATAAAGGCTATTTATGCCTTCTTTTTCTTTATAGAAATGGTATTTATAATTTTTAGCCATTAAAGATATTAAAACGGAAAAAGTATGGGAAATAGGGAATACGTAGTCGTAAGTAGTACTTATATCGTATATGAACGGAAAGGAGTGCTTTATATTTCATGTTAACATCCCTCCGTTTCAAATACATTCATGTCGTATCAATCCCACGCATTTATAACCCTCATCGCTACTATTCGCCTTTTGTAAAAATCGCGTCAATAAGAAAAAACATACAAGAGCACCGTCACCATAGAAACAAGGGAACACGAGGTCTGCTAACGTAACTAGGCCTCAGCTTTCGCCTTCCTTGACATCTTATTTTTCTCTTTAATTTACACATGCGAACCCCAAAAGATGGGTTTTTATAGACGCTGTAAAAGCCGCCACGAATTTAAGACTCGTGAGGGAAAAAAATCTCCCCTCTGCACTTTATTTACTTTACGGCGTTTCCCCCAAACCGCAACACACTCTCGTGTTATGGCTTCGCTGTTGTCTTACGTAGAAGGGGCAGGTCGAGTGTTTGGGGCTCTGCGGTGAACCCTCGCGGGAGGACTGCACTTTTGGAAATGTTCATTCATGTTAATACGGCGAGCGGGAGAGAGTGTAAATTTGAGGGTTAAACAAAGTGAGGAATAGGGAATGAGTGGGAGTCGAACCCGGGTCGCCTACTTTGTGGGGAAAAGTGTGTGGCGGGGGTCCTGGGTTCGAGTCCCGGTCGTGTTGAATTTTTCGCTTGGTTAAAGCTTAAGCGGTTACAGTGGCATACGGTTATCGTGTTAGTATATTTTCAACTTTTTTTGTCGTGGAAATTTAAGTTCGTTTATTAGCTATGTTTGCGATATTATTGCGTCAGATTTGAACTGGTTTATAGTTTACTATTTTATTTCTTATACGTATTGTTTTTGATTTTTCCATTTAATTAAAGCTTTTCTCCTTCGAAATATTTTGCAAGGAGTTCTGTGATTTTAGGAAAATAAGTATTTGTATACAATGTAATTATCCATTTGAAATTTATCAGAAATAGTCTTCGTGGAAGATACACAGTTTGGTAGGTACAGGCAATGTAGATACTAGAAGGATGCTAGTAATATCTACATCTACATCTACATAAGTACCCTGCAAGCCGCCTTTCGGCGTGTGGCAGGGGGTGTAAACACCTATTCTATTTTACCGCGTATTTTAATCTATTATTGTCGCATATCGTGCGCGGGAAAAAGGAATTCTTAAAACGATTCGTCCTAGCATCTATTTCTCGTATTTTACGCGCATTATCGAATTATATCGTGTTAAGATTTTACTTATAATGTTAAGGTTTGTTTTTGAAGGTACCATGATTAGGTTTCGTGATTAGTAATTACGTATTCATAAGTTAAAATATATCATACAAGTCCACATACATCGTAGATTTTATGTTCGTCTAATAGATTTATGTCTTGCAATAGAATAACCCGAGACAACTAAGTTAATGACGCCCAATAAGGAAGTGAAGAATTATTATAATTACATCTTATTTTCGTTAATATAAACTCCTAAGTATTAGATTTATTAGTTAATATGTGGAGTTATAATTTATGGGTTTAAACCATTATGTAAAAAAATTGCGTTTTATAATTCGATTTTAATTTTTAAAGATTCAATTATAAATTTATATATTTATAATTTTTACGTTCCTTAGTATTTGCCCTTTAATCTAGTTTTCTATTCAAGGCACGTAATGGCAATTCTTGTCCCCGTCCGACGATTTCCTCGCAGCACCGAATCGTCGGGCTATTTTATAAAAGCGAGGTCCAACCGATGTCCCCAGATACCCAAATGGATGTCCTATGGTCCAGCACTGTCTCGATTGGTCACTCTCCCCTTTCTTAAGCTACTGCCGCTTCGTTGCCAAGTCTTCGTCTGTCAACGACCTCTCTGTGACCCCAGTATGAGTCACTCAACCTAAGTGATCCCAATTCTATTACATTCCCATTCGGACAATTTCAACTCCCAACTCGCCATCATATGTTTTTTCGATATTTGTCAGCACGTTAAAGAGTGTTTTTAATTAATCCGGCGTGTTAGGTTACGTAGAAGGTTGGTTTCTCCGTCTCTGTGGTCGTTGTTTGTTTATTTATTCCCTTGACAATGAGACAGGTGGTTGTGTTTACGATTATCTATTTGGATACGTCAATACTTGCAAGTCGTTAATATATTTGAATTTATTTGATGTATTTTAAATTTTAGTGTTTACCGAATAATTCCGGAGTTATTCCGATTAATACATCGTAAAAATTAAGATGTTTATTTTAAGATTCGCGTGAATAAATATTTCGAGATTCCTTACGTAATAGTAAGAATTATTGTAGATCAATTTAGCCTGAATTTCTATGCGATATTTCTGTTTAATTTCGTCTCGACTCCTCAGCGTTTATCCTTTAAAGGATCACAGATCTCCCGATACGACGTTTTAAGACGACAACCCAATTCGGGTCAACTATCTTTCCTCCGGAAATACGACATCTACGGGCATTTCCTTTCCATCCGAAATAAGTTTCCTGACGTCGCGTAGGGTTTTCGCGAGCAAAACAAAAACGGACCATTGTGCGATCCGTGTTTTGCAGCGGCGAATGGATGGCCCTCGGCGAAGAGGGTCTCCCCGTGCCGGAAGATGTCGTTTTGGTAGCTCAGTCATAAATAATGTTTCCTTATGCCTTGGGTTATTGGCTTCAATGAGATTTAAACGGACGGTCGACGAGCCATCTACAGTCAGGGCTGGGAAATGACATCGGCTATTCTCCGCCATCGACGTAACTTCGGATGGAACCGACGTGCTCTTGAAAAGAAACTGGGTCTTCTAAGTCATTCAGTACGGTGTTAGGGTCTTAATTCATCCTTATATAGGCGATCTATGTGTAGCTGTTGTAAATATGGCTCGAATAGTATTGTTAATGTAAAAATGTTTACGTGAAGGTAGAGGAAGCACGAGTATACACGTAGAAATAAGTGGATTCATTGACTAAAATGGTCTTGCAGGAGGAATTAGGTGATTCAAGGTGTTAACTCATTAGAAGTAACATTATACCAGTTCATTTACGTAAGTAGACCTTCCAGAAGATGAGTACGTGTTGAGTTTTTCCTACGATTGTTATCTAAATACGCTATAGACTGCTCGAGTGTAGCCCATTGTTACGAATTACTTCGTTTTCCTATTGTTTCAGTTCCGTTCTCGATCAAAATACGCGTTTATTAACTCAGGTTTTAGTCTAAGCCCCCCAAATGAATCCATTGTTTCTCGATTTGAGCCACGCGCATGCGCGCTCACATTAAAAATCTTTTCCCGCCTTCCCGACTTGCCCCACAGACATGGCGTCGATGGCCGAACCGGTATTCTGGTAGACATTTGCATGAGGCCTGTGCGACCCACTAACATTTTTAATGTCCGTCTCTTTGGGGAAAACCACCGGACGAGAGAGTTTTATCGCCGATCGTAAAATAAACTTCTATTTAGCCATTGTAATTCGAGAAATTTTTACGTCCGTAAGCGTTTTTGAATCGGGTACAAGAGTTTTCATCTTCGATTATCTTAAGGTGACGTTGATGACCTTTGATGAACCTCTCGTTATTTAAGTTACACGGTACGTGTAGATTTGCCGGTTCGAAATTGTGAAGTAAGCGTTTTATCTTTTGGAAGATCGACTACTCCCTCAAAACGCTAGGTGGCGTTAAAAGTTTTCGATGCGATAAAAATCTGAGGACATTGAAGGTATCTTTGTTTTATATGGGCGAATTTTTATTTAGTTTTGAAATTTATTTACGAAGTTAGTTTATTCTGTTATTTATCTACGTATTTTTTTATATATTACGTACGTACGTAATTGTTCTAGTTTTACGTCAAATTTTCGTGCTTTTTAATTTAAATAAAATTCTTACGTAGATGTGAGATATGTTGGTATATAATTATAATACATTGTTTGTAAGCATTAGAGGAATTATATACGCTGTCAAATTGCGTCAAAATATTTTTTAGTCTTTTTTTACAAAAACATACGACAACTTTGTTTGCTCCGGACCAAAGCATTGTTACGTCTGCTTTTTATTTATTTCCGCTCTGTTGCCAAATTATAAGGAGGCATTTCCTTAAATGTTCTGTTGGTAAAAGGAAGGTTATACTCTTTAATGGCCTTTTATGCGGTATTTCGCGTAATTCCCAGACTTCAGGTGCCTCTGGAACCGTGTTTTTACATTCAAAACTGAAGGTAAAAGATCGAAAGAAAGTTTAACTTCTTCCGAGAGAAACATGTTCGAGGAGAAATCTCTACATTAAGAGGTGCGGGTCTTCATCAATCTCGATATGTGAACAGTGTTAACCTTTTGGGACATTTTGCGTGAAAAAGTTTCTCTCGTTCGCATCCCCAACTCGGGAAGCATCCATCCCTCCCTTCCTCTTGCAACTCGTTCCTGAACAATTACGAAGCGCCTGGGTCGACAATTGAGTGCCAACATAGGAATGTGGGGTAATTGTAAACAATAGGAAGCAGGCCCTCCCTCTGGATACGTCTATATGATTCGTTCTTTCCTAAATGTGGTCAAAATTGCGTTTAATGTTTTGATTCTTTGATCAGGGATTATTTATTAGGATGGAATCAGGTCAAGCGATTTTAATTGGAAAGTCTACTGTGTTAAAGTAATGTATTTTGAGAGTATTGAAACATTGATTGTTATTGAAACAATGAGATATTGATTCTATTGTTTATATGTTCGTATCAGACAATTTAGGGGGTTTGTTACAAGTTAAAAAGCTCTTTACTCGTTACGAAGATTGGTAACTTTATTTATGCATTGTATAGTTATGGCAACTATAAAACTATATTTGATAGGAATACATTATTCTAATTAGTAGTTAATATTAAGATTTAAATAAGATTTCTGCAGTAGTTTTAACAACGATTAACCGTGGTGTTATTTTTACGATTCTTTCGTGATATTTGATTAATAAAGCATTCTATAATATGACTTATTATCGGCGGAAAATTACTTTTTGGAAATATTTTTTTTGCGCAAGTTACTGAAGACTTTTAAAGCGTCAGGAAAGTATTAAAAGTCATATCAGGGATATTTACATCTCGTACTCGATATTAATGAAGTCGTGCCAAACGCGAAAAGATTGTATACATAATTTATCAATTTTAATACGCTTATAAATATATATGTAAATCGTTTAATCACTGTTTATTTTCATCCCTATTATTTATTATTGTAATCAACCTAGGATACTTATCAGATGAACGATCATCTTATATCTATTCAACTTCGAAGATTAAAACTAATTTCCATATTTCTTGTTTCATACACACAGTACTTCATGACGGATCGTGATATCTTCTCTCGACAGAAATGCAAATTTTCATTCATTGCGTAATTTTATCTCTCGTGAGATTCTCTGCTCACAATGCGTAGTCCTCCAACATCACGGAATAATTAATTCACTATCGTAACTCATAATTGAATGTATCAAGAATCATTTTCCTGTAACATTCGAGATCTTAACCTTGGATTCAGTCGGTATTTTTTTCCCTCTAAACATCTCGTTGATACGTTGTGCATGCGGATGGAAATCTTTCGTGACTGAACGATTCCAGTTTTCGTGTTCGCTCTAAAATACTAACTCCCTTGCTACGCTTTCCTCTGTCGTTGTTATATTGTTTATGGGGTTCATTGTTGCGTTGTGATGGTTACTTTTTTGAAAAAAATCGTCCATTGTTGCATATTTATTTGGTTATATTGACAATACACGCTATATTGTTGTATTTTTGATAGTTTTGTTGTATGAGATTAAGGGAATATGTTTTAATGTTACGCTAATAGCTCTTGATACAGGAATACCGTGTTAAAAAAAGTGAAAAATTGCGAATGACCGGGACTCGAACCCAGGTCCAATTTTTTTGAATACTTTTGTGTTTACGTCTCTCATTACGTATGCCAGTTACTATAGTAATTCAAGGAACAAATAACATGATGATCAGAACATGAAATAACACAATGATGGCCCAATAATCAAAGTCGATCGTAGCCAATACATTTGCCCTAACGTGACATTCCTAAAATTCGCCCTTCATCCGGGGATGAGTCTTCACAACTCCCTTCCTCTTGTTTCCACGTCACAGCTATTTAGCGATCTTCGTGGGTGTTCTTCTTTGATCCTCACCCCCTTTTATCGCGGACTCTATCGGATGCCTCGTCTAAGCGTGGGACAAGTCTGCCAAACCGTGACGACGAAATTTCCTACTGCTTGTTTCCTAACTCACTTCTTTCTTTTTATTCCCTACACTCGCTCTCTGTTAGGATGTATTTTTTCCTTCACTGGATCACCTAGGGCGATTCTCTGCCTACTCCGCCTGTACGTGGTTCGAAGCACGGTTGCAAAAAGCTCGTTGCGTTGTTTGGTAAGAATAGGAAGTGCTCGGAAGTAATAGATGGCTTATCCACGAAAGATTCGTTTCGCGAATGTTCTCGTTGGAGGTTTTACAACTTCCTCGTGCATTAGATCGCGTTTGTACAGAAAAAGCGTGTCAAATCAATGTCAGTTCATTGCTGGAATTGTAGAGCGATATTTACAGGTCGATGACGGATTTATACGTCAAAGATAACGAGTTTATTTAGATTTTACGTATATTATTCATCTTCAAAGGTTATAGTTATTCTTCTTTTAGATTTGAAGATTTTTTCCTTTTGAATGGGTTCCTTATTCGTATAAATACAAAAAGGGGTGTTCCTCAAGGTACAGTTCTCTGACCGATTCATTTAGTAATAATAAAAGATCATTATTCACTCCTTAGGATGGTTTTAATAGGTTGAATTTGTGTCCTAAGTAACAGAAATATATTTATCGTACTTCAATTTCAACGAAGAATTCTATTTTTATCCTAATTACTTTTTTTTTTCTTCTTAATTACTATGCGCAATCGTGAGTGCATTGATAAGAACGGAAGTGCTATGCAAGCGATTGTTTCGAACCTCACCAAGCAACGATAAACGCAAACGCCCTCACCTATTTTCAGCGGACAATTATCGAATTAACGCACACCCGACGACACCGTCGCACAGTTTGCAAACATCGCGACAGTAATCGGACAAGAAGATCGTAAATCATCAAGCGGTAGCCTGCATTCGATAGACACCTCGTCATCTTCGAACTCGGTCAAAATAGTTTATCTATTCCGGGAGGAAGAGACTGTAGGAAATTCTCAAGTGTATCGATGCTCAATCCATTTAACAAATCAACTTGGTTAGATTGATATTTCTTCTTCCCCCCACCCCCTTCCACCATCCCTCCGCCACAGTGATCCTAACATCTGCTGGTTCTAGCAGCTGTCACTGGCCCTCACAGCCAATTCCAGACGCGGTCCCAAACTCTCTCTTTGCAGAAACTTCCGTCGGAATAGTTTGTAGTGAAGCCATCGCAAGACCACTTACCAAATCGGTTTTGGTCCGCCATCAATACAAACAATGCTCTTGAGAAGGGCGAACCCGTATTGCTCGAATTCTACGGTATTATTCAGGGCGACGATGTGGTATTTTTGCCACCCTCATCTGACTGAAGTGGGTGTCAAGAGGTCAACAAGATGTTTGTTAGGATATTTGGAATATATATTTATAACCTTAAGGCCTAATCAGTGATATTTAGTTGTTGTTATTGGTCGTATTCATGAGAATATTTCGTATGGGTAATTTGAACGAAAATGGTGCGTGAATGTATGGATTATTTTGATTTCTTACGCTTTTTAGGGATAATGGAGCTTTTTCTATGCCATTTACGAACTTAGTACGTTAATCTATGAGTTATTTATTAATTTTCTCAATTCGTAAGAGGTATATCTAGCATTTTCGTATATTCTTCACTTAATACCTACTTTATGTCCTTATTGACAATCTTTTGCATTGCTGAATGTATCAGTAAATTGTTACATTTTAAAAATTAAAATTACGTAAATTTATATAGTATACGTAAATAGAGCGATTTTTTTTCAAACTTCTACTAGCACGTGCTGTTGATGATGATCGTAATGAGTCACTTTCCAAGTGTTTCCATGGTGAGGAAGTGTTGCATTCGAAGGAGTCTTACGTAAAGCTTCTATTAGTGACTTGCAGCTGTAGAGAAAGACCCTATCCTTTCACAGTTAAGGGACTCAAAACACGAGTGTCTATTTATGAATTGAAATCTATAATTGTTCGGATGTTTTTTGTCAATCAGATTTATCAATTAGAAATGGTGAAACGTAAAAATATCACTTGGTTTGAGATTGTAGAAAAGTGAAAATTGAGGTAAATACGAACTCTTTCGTATTTTAATATCTAATCAGTTATATAACCCAAAGGTGATGATTAATGATTACGATTGATTTATTAGGATACATTATGACAGTATATGTACCTAATATATGTATATCTTTGGTCACTTTTATTCTTTTCTTTATCTAAATTATGTTATAGATTAGTGATGAAAATGTACATAGTCAGTTCTGTCAATCGTAGCATTTATAATTAAGTTCTTCGTATTCTACATTTAGTTAGATTTTTCTAACGGAATCGTTTTGCCTTTTCAGGTGAGTGTCAGTACCACTTCCTTTAAATTCTACGAGACTTTGCAACGAGTTACTGTAAGTAAATGAGTTTTACGTAACTTGTGAAAGTGAATGCAACTCTGTTCAACTCTTTCATTCTATAAAAGATCGGGTTCTGCTGGAAAAAAATTCATAGCATCTATTTAAAGTTTTCTATATCTATTATCAATTACATTTGATAAGATACTCGCGTTATTTTACTTTCAATCTGTCACAATCGTTAATTCTTAATTTATTTACACTACGTAAATACGCTCAATAGCTCTCTACCTTTCCCGATCGATTTAAAAGTCAACCTTCACAAAAGGTGCTAATTCATTAGCATGATTGTTTCTCGAAAAGAGTCTTTTGTTATCGATAGCCAATTTTTTTAACGTGCTCGGAATTATAACCTCGATGTTGAGTATTCTATTATATCGGTCTAAAAGTATCTCCAATCCAATCATTCTCCAATCGTAAAATACCTCGACGGTCGACCGTCTTAAGCAGCACTTCTTTGTTACTGGAATTCAAACCTCAAGGTCGTGATCCAATTCTTCCAGTTTTTCTTTTAATAGCCGCTCTTTTTCAACAGAAGCATTTCACAATAAAGTGAGGATTCTTAAGAAATGCCTTCTGAATTATGGAATGGTCGGGAAGTTTTAGAGGATCGCGTAGGGAAGGGGTGAAATTAAAAATTTGACGATTTTAAAAGGGCCAAATATTATATGGATGGATTTGATAGATTACGCGAACTATATCTACCGGTCGTTAAAATCATTCTGTTTGAAGAGGAAATTATTTCGCGAGATTGAATGTTTTAAGGTTTTTTTTTCATTTCAAAGGTTACGGAAACAGCTTTTTTCTGATTCATTATTATTCTCTTTGCTACAGTGTGTTACTTACTTTCTATAGCGTGCAGAACGGTCGACTTTTATATACTATACTCCCCCCTTTCGCATTATTAGCACAATATTTATTCATGATATGTTACACAATTGAACTTTTAATCTGATTTGAATCGTTTACGATAAACTTTCGAGCTTTAGAAATTATTTAAAATCTGTTATTGCGGATTTTTATCAATTTTAGTGTTTAATTAAGTAATTATTAAATGATACCTTTTTAATTATTATATTAATTTCTTACTATTTCAAATTTTTTACTATTTTTATGAACAATTTTCTATATTTTCAAAGTTAACTTTATTAATATGGGTACTTCATTATTAGTTTTACACGTCAGTGTGTTAGATCTCGACTCCTTAAGTTTATCATATATATGATTCGTGAACTTAAGGTGAGACACGTAAATCCCTAACCGTAAATTATATCCCAAGATCATCCTCATCTCCGTTTAAATGGAGGACAAAATTAAAAAGCTTTCATCCCCTCATGATCGTTCCAAAAAGGATGATGAATGACCCCCCCTCCACTCTAGTTCAGTGTTTGCCTCCTGTTCTTTTTCAACGAGTTATATCCATGGAAACGGTGACTCAGTCGGTTCCTCTTTTGTGAGTCGTATAGGCGACATTGTTGCTCAATACCTTTCATTAACCCCATTTGACGCTCTTAATCAATAATCGACGATTGAGTTTTAATTTGAGGTCAGTCTTGCGTTAAACATGCGAGGGCAAATTCGTCTCGTGGACGAGTGGGAATCTATTATCGATGGTACGCATTAAAAGTTGGGCTATTTCGTTGCGTTGGGATATATCGATGTTTGGAATCGATATATCGAATATTATATCGATTGATCGTAATCGAATCAAAGCGATAGAAATTGATGTATCTAATTCAGTATTCTGTTATTTTCCTCATCGGCAAACTATAGTTTTTGCCTGGTGTAATTTATTCCAAGTCTTTTGTCACTTCGTGAAGAGAGAAATTTATCCATCAGAGTCAATCATTATAATTTTCAATATTTACTCGATAATAATTAATATTTCAAGCAGGATGAAAAGATGTTTTTTCATAGTCGAATTTTTTTAAATCTAGAAAAGTTCTTATATCGAAATAGGTTATAACTCTAGTCTTCCAATTGACACTTCATATTAAAAGTTACAAAAATTCGATACTTCACACCGAAAAATTTAATTTTAATAAGAATTATATCATGATTTATTTATTTTATCATATACCCCACTTAGTTGAGTTCTCAAAGAAGAGAAACAAATTATAATTCAACTACAAACGCAAAATTTATACGTTTATAGTTCATTAATACATTACGACTTTCATGTACAGTAATGCACGATGCAGTCAACTAAATGAGCATACGAAGAACATAAATAGAAGTTATTTTTTACCTTCCATAACTATCATTGAGGACACACGGAGAGAATGGATTCGTTTCGAAATCACGGTTAGCCATTCGATTTAGGAAAAAAAAGGTTTAGACGAAAATAGATATCGGTCTGACGAGATGGGTAAGGAAACCAACACAAGAGAACTAATTACGGATTCGTCTCAAATTGAAATCTTAAAGAGGGAAAGAGAAAAAGAACAAAAACAGGTTCCATTTTTTCGTCGTAAGAAAACCGGAAGTAATGGAAGGAGAGGTGGGTGGAGGGAGGTGCACTTCCTGTGCGCAGTGCCACCTGGTGGAGGCATTGATCGCTATGAAAGAACTTCCTCCAACCTTCTTTTATTCGAATTCCAATGACACGTGTACTCTTGCAAGCAACGTGAATATTCTTCCTCTAGAATTTGGGAATTTTCTATTTCTTCTTTTCTTTAGTACGTATTCTTTCTTTATAATGGTTGGTTCAATTAGAAAGGATGACTTGCCTTACTTGTGACGAATGAAGATTACTATTTTGTTACGTATTTTACGCAGTGTTGGGTGCGGTACCTACGTTTCATTATTTTGCTTTTATTTTACTGAAACATAGCCTTACTGTAACTTATGATACGTTCAGGGCACACTGCATATTAAGACGTAGATGTACAGTATTAGAGATGCACCCTATTGGAGGGTTAAATAGCAATTTTTGTTTACGTATCCTCATCGTAAATATAAGGACATTTTAATGATTAAGTAAAGATGAGTTAACTTTACTCGATCAGTTTGTGCAGCTATAATACCAGGTTAAACAGAAGTATAATGTAGCGATATGAGCGGTAAAAGAACCTATTCAAGGTCCTGGGTTCGAGTCCCAGTAATTTATGTTTAATCTGGTAATTTGGCTTGTTTGGCGTTCTTATCGAAATCGTTTTAAAACGAAGAAATGCTTCGTGCTCATTATTTCCAACTGCAATTTCAGATGCCGTTTCTTTCCCGAAGACGGCCTGGTTTTATTATCTTACATTAACTAATCGTTCTCTAATGTATTTTCCTTTTATTCTAATCAAACAGTTTCTTCATTTCCGTTGGTTACGTTTCCTGTCTTCAATACTCGTTGCTTGGCGACTCGTTTTATTTTGGAGTCGATGTTGGACGAGACATCGCAATTATATATTTGCATAATTCAAGGAGGAATGCGAATTCATTAATAATTATTACGCACTTCATAGCGAAACACGGCGATCGACTTAGTTTCTTTTTTATTTTCCTTCTTTTGCACAACCTTTTCCTATTCATATTTCTTTTGCAAACATGTTTACTTCTTGAGGCGATTCGGTGTCGTGAGATAAGAAAAACGCACACAAAGGTGTCAACCGACCGATATAATTATATCTCGAAGTACCGTTGCATGATTGCGAAGTGCTAAGGAAAAGTTTGTGCGAATGCAGAAATGCACTTTCTGTGTATTCTAAACTAATCTTCTTCGTTATATGTCCGCAGGGTTGTGCTGGTTAAAGCTTTACTTTTCTTTTAGTCGTAATTATAACCTTGTCGTATTCTAGTTCCTTTTGGGATTTTAATGTACGAATAAATCAAATATAAAGAACTCGGGAGCTAAAGGATTTTTTAAAACATGGTTAGATTTAATTCACATACACTCAATTCCACTGATTTTCAATTTAATGCGATTTATAATTAAATTTCTGAAAAATTAGATTCGTCGTCCGTCTTTCAATGTCGCTTTTGATAAACGTATGCATTCAGTACTTGTACTTATCCTAGAGAATATGCATACATCCATACACTACTCCATTTCGTATAAAAACAGCCATTACCCGATTCGCTCCATTTTCCTTTTTATAACTGTTCATGTCTTATCATCTTGAGATCCTTGAGTGTTCAAGGTAGATTTAGTTTTAATTTTACTTGATTTTGAACAGATTTAGCATATTTATTTTTCTTATAGATACATCCTTAATTCTGCTACATTAATTCATCCATAGTTTTGCTTTTTTTACGTAATAGCAATGATTTCTTTATTACAAACAGGTATTTATTCTCAATTATATGTGATTTAATAGATATCCAACATATACGTCAATTTTCTATAAGAAAAAATTTCCTAATAACTGGGACTCGAACCCCGGACTCTTATTCCATTTAATACGATGTTTATGTCTGCGTATCGTCTGTATATCTCAGCGGAATCTTGGGTTATATCCAAATGACGTATCCATCTCTCTTTTGCAAACGATTTATATCGAAACGGAGCTGCATTGGTCGAAATAAAAACATCGATCAATCGAAACACTTCCTCTTAAACAATCACGCAGCCGATCAGCTGTTCAGAAGCGCGGAGTTGATTGTCTCCTATGGAATGGGTTTTGCTGGATTAAGGCCGGGGGTCGGCAGCCGCTGAGGTCGCTTAAATTCATGGCGGTCATCCATCCTGCGCTAGCGTCAGCTGTCGCCACTTATAAAACCCGACTCCTCCCACTAGCACGTTGTTTGCACCCCTTTTCACCTTCCCGCCTTTGTAAGCACGTCCCTTTTATTTTTTTCGTCTTCCGTGAATCCGATACTTATTTCGGGATTATTGCGAAGCTGTTAATGTTGATTAGGGGTTTCTGAGGGCTTCTGGTATTGTCGATGTTTCGGGATTTCGTTGGTTTTTTTGATTTAGGGCCTGTTTATTCGTATCAAGATGGGAAGGAGGTTTTAGCACGTTGAGTAAATACAGTCTCATTGGTCCCATACCCTTAGAATTTGATTGGAGTAGACAACTAGAGGCATTCTGCTGACCTTCAAATGTTTTATAGGAGCTTAACGTAATGAATTTATCGATCAGTGATTTCAGTTCATTTTTGTTTCACACAAGAGTGGACAATTGCACTTCATTTTATGCAAAATTACGTTAGAATAACTACTTAGGAAGGAAGATTGAATGTTTCATTATTTTTTCTAAGAATATATTTTCTTACTATGCACTGGTTATAAGGTCGTTTGAATTGCCAAGAGGGTTTTATGGTATCTATATTGTATTGCCTTACAATACGTTATAATAGTTTGCGGGAATTTGCTTAGTCAGTTATCTTTAAGGTGGACCTTACCAAGGTAATATATATTCGGTCTTTAACGTAATTATGATATCTATTGACATTATAATTTATAAATGCATCCTTTGGTTCAGTCTTTACTAATGATAAATCGTAAAATACATCGGTTATTTTCTTTCTCATTATAAATCGAAGTAATATATTCATAAATGAATAAATTAATACTGTACTGTTTTAATATGCTTTATAAACCTTAATGTTTTGTTTTTATCATTTTTTGGGAGTTTTATGATAGTTGAATATGGGTATATCTATAGTATTGTTAGGTGATTTTCGTATTAATTAAAAGGTTTATGTATAATATTAATAGCGATCTTTATGTACGAGCATGGACAGTAGCTAAATACCTACAGATTGGTGTATTGTATGTTCAATGTACCGTAGTTTTATCGACACTAACGCAGGCGTATATGCAGCTCGTAAGTAAAAATTACATCTCCAAATGTCTCCCTCATAAATGTATCCAAAAACGGCTTATCAAAGTTTCCCCATAAAAAGAGAGGATAAACAATTCACTCGAAGCAATTCGGGCTTCACTTGTTTCAGACGCATTCAATGAAACCACTTGCACAATTGCACATCTTTTTCATCCCCTCGTAAATAAGTATTTATCGCGCACGTATAGAGGTGTTCTTTTTTTTTAAAGCCAAGCGATTTGTCGAATACCCAGACCCAAATGCCCATTTTTTGCCTCATTTCCTTTAGTATTTTTACTTCGCTCTCCCCGCAGTCTATAATCTGTGGCTCCATTAAAGCGCTGGCGAGCACCTGTTGAAAGTAGAATAAGCGGGGGGGCGGGGCACCGACACGCCCACCCACAACCCCCGATTTTTAGCGATTTAGAGAATCTATCCGAAACCGCCCTCACCTAACACTTCACACCTAATGACTTATTTTTCGGGCGATCTTTCTACCGTTCGGGATCCCGGAATTGCGAAATATTTGAGGCGATTGATTCGGTTGCCATAGGAGGAGTTTGGCTGTTCTACGAGTTGGTTTTTGTTTATTTTTGTTGTTTACGTAAGGAGTTTGTTGTTAGGTAAGGGAAGGTGTGTAGTGATATTGGATGTTTTTTGAAGGGTTTCTGTTTTAAGGGAAGGGATTTTTTTGGGGACATGTGTGTTGTTGATTGGGGTGGTTTAGGTTTCTGTATGAGAATTAATTTGGTACCAATGTTGGAGTAGGTTTTTGCGTATTGGAATTGATTTGTTTCAGTTATACGACGTATTGGGAGTTGTTAATGAGCCCATTCCTAAAAGTAACTTGCTTCCGTGTAGAGGAGTTTTATCGTTTTTCTAGACTTTACCTAATGAATTTTAGTCTTTGTGTGTTAAAGCGAAGCTTTTGTCGAAGGAAGGTATTCGGTAAAAAAATCGTATTTGATTAAGCTCAACTATATGGAATGGAGCAATTCTAATTTAACATAGAACACTTGGTAATTTGAGTAAAAATTTATTTAAGGGAGTGTTTTGGGTTATTATTCATCTCGTGACATATCATATATGCTATTTATACATTTACAAATTTTTATGGTTATCTATAGTGGCATAATTTTATATATAAGATATTTATACTTATATATGCGTATATTTAGTCGTCTAATATTAAAGTTTCAGTACTTAATCTTCTGCGTTCAATTTTCATATGTAAATATCTACCTTAAACTCTGAAAACTTTTACGAATGAATTCTGTAGACGTAATTTCTTGGTATACGAGTAAAACTACCTCTCGAGCGCAGTTCAATCTTCATTTATTTTCGTATCGATATTTTCCCGTTCGTATTTAGATATATACATTTCTTTGTTTTTCTGTTTAATAAGAGTTGCTATGGGGATACACTTCGTGGGTGAATTCTACATGGCTCGTTCGTGGAGTTAACTGTTCATGGATTGCTTTATCTCACACGCGCATTACGGCTTTATGGTTTCTCCCATTTCAAAGGAATGGAATCCATTCACCTTTTTAAGGAAAGATGAATCGATTGCTAGAATGTATTTCTTTCTTTGGTATTCTCGAGAAGAGGTTCTGTCGATAATCTACTCATCGGAACGCAATTTCATCGTATTCCCTTTTGGAGAAGGAAAAGGTTTGACTTGGATTATGTATGGCGTTTATGCTCGTACTTTAATTTATGAATTTTGTTCGAGTTTTACGATTGGATTTTGTAATGAAATGTTACTGAAGCGAGATAAAACGGTTAAAATAAGAAAGATTAAATATAACTGGCGTTTTCTTCAAAGAGAAGTACTAACACAAAAAAGGGTTGAAATAGGAAAAAGTGAGAATGCATAATACATTGTACAGTATCCACAGCGGTGGTGGTGGATGGTGGAGGAACCCTCTTTAACCCAGTGCTTATTTGGGCTAATCATATCCCCTTTTCATCATCTGCTTCCTTTTGGAAAATGTTCCCAGCCGCCTTCGCCACCACTTCCTTAGTGAGTCAGCCGAAAAAAGGGCCCAAGATGAGAAGGCAACTTTGGCTTTATTCTCCCTTTGAAGTGTCGACCTAAAAAGCGGATGTAACGTAAAAGGAACACGCTCACTTACTCTGCAGAAATAGCGAATAAATTCTCCGAAGGACGTAATCATCGCGAGAGGTATTCACCATGACTAACATAGACCAGTTTGCGCGATAAGTATTCGTACAAGGATTTAAATCCATTCCGTCATGGACCGATAAATGCGTCTTGTCTCCAGTACGTGTTCTATACTGGTTATAATAGAATGGGTTTAAACGTTGTTTCTCTGTGGTGAGGTACTGGGTTAAGGGAGTCTTTTAATGGGGGTTGTATGATGATTGTCATGTCCATGGTTACGTGGTTGATTATTTAGAATTGTTTGATTGGGAAGTGTTGGAATGGGGTCCATTGTTGATTTGGTTGATTGTTGTTATGTATACTATAATTCTTAACTATTTTATATTTAATAATTTTTAAGTAAGTATGAGAATTAGTATGGTTTATCATAACGAAAGACACCTTTGCTAAAAGTACAAAGCAGTATACTTTACACGTCTTGAGCCTTAGTGGACTCATATGAAGGTGCCACGTAATAAAGATACGACTTCACACAAGAGACATAAACTGCAATGAGCTAACGTGGAAGTAAAACGCGAGCTTCGACACAACTAGAATATACTGATACGTATTAGAGAAACTTACATAATAAATTAGATCATTTAGAACTTAATCCCAATTAATTTTTAAAATTATCGTTCAAATTTTTCCGGAACGATATCAATTAGATAGAAGTAGAAATAGAATTAAACATACAAAGAGTTAGAAATAAGGAAAAGTTAAATCGTTACTGTTGAATTTACTTTAATATTTGGACTTTGATAAGTAATTATAGATTTAATAGATATATAGATTTATTCAAATATTAAAATGGCCATAATGATACGTACTTATTAAGATATACTTTTTAGACTCGTAAGAAAATTCCTTCTAATTAAATTCGTATTGATTCCGTCAATTTATTTCTATATATACGCTTTCCTTCACGGTCATTTTTCGGTGCACCATAATTTCAATTTACTACTTCGCCGCCCTTCCATTTTTAAATCTCACAGCTGTTAAATATTCTCTTAGATAGCATGGGTACTTCTCAGCCTCCGCTGCCTCACGTATCAAGTCATCTCTATCACATGTATAAAACGCCTCGTCATCTCCATCGAAACCCGATTCTGGCTTCGTTTACGGCTCGATATTCCTACGCGGGTTCCCATAGCGACGTACTTTCACCCGGACTCGCGTATAAGATCGTCTCCGACTCCATAGACATTCGTCTTCATTTATAAATTAATTACAAACGGCCGCTTTCTCAGGGCGATGCCAAAATGGGGCGTCCTTCGTGTAATCCGTGACAGGTACGCGTGTCAAAGTAGCTTCACCGACACGCACACCACTTCTTCTGTCACTCACCTCGCTCTCGGAACCTCCCTAAAAAAAGACGAATCTTTCGATCTGCATTGTCTCCTTTGACAATTGAGTTGTTTTTCATCTCGTCACTTTTAAAACTCCCACTTGTCGAGGGCTAATCCCTCCTCCAAAGCGATATGGCTATCATCTGGAAGATTTGGAGGTTCTTTCGATGTTCCATTTTTGGAATTAGCGCTTCCAACACGCATTGGAAGTAATTATCCAATCCATCCGGCGCTTAATATTTATTTGAAGAGGGTCCAGAGGGGTTCAAAATCACCGCCTCAAACGGAGCAAGATTGGCAGGAAGGTTTTTTGATGTATATCTTCGCGGTGGTAAAGGGAGTTAAGAAGTAACATCGTTGCCAATTACGCAATGGCAGCTCAAACAAATCCGTATAGCCTCTCCGAATATAGCGAAGGGAATGGTATTTAGAGAATCTATTTATAGTATTATGTATTGTTTTATTCAGGAGGCCGACTACGCTGAGTTGAATGCCAATGGAGGCTCGGAATACCTCTGCAGTGAGCGGTGTGTGTTCGCGAAGAGTCGAGACTGCGTAAAGTTTTTCATACGAGGTTCACGTTTCTGAAAGTTGTCATAGAGGATTTATCCGCCTATGAGATCCGCACTGCGTTTTTAACGTTTTTTCTATTGCAGTATAATAATAGGAGAATCAACACGTGTAGAACAGTGATAGCTTCGTTTCTTTATAAGGACTAAGTCGAGCGTGTTTCCATAGCAATATGAGGTTATTGTTGTATTACGTATTCCTGCAGCTATGGAAGTACGCAAGAATAGAATGTACTTATGTTAGAGTAGTAGGATGAGCTGATGAATCCCTAATGCATCTATGTCTGTTTAACTAATGGTTAACGTATAAGACGGAATGTATAAACGTATAGATTGACATCGATGTTTTTTTATGATTTTTCTTTGATCTTAATGTTCATGTTGGATGTGTATAGGTGCGCTATGTTAATCTATATTATTCTATGTTACCATTAGTGGTGATACCATAGTGATTTTTCACTTAAACTTTGCGTAATAACTTTATTTTATTCGGCTTTTATTCGAATGTGTAGTGAGTAAGGAAAACCTGAATCATCGAAGGGAATTTCCAAGGTATAACTGTCGATCTCATTCCGCGTCGTTGGCTATACATTTATTCCTCCAGCCTCCGAACCGTTTCATGGTCCTGTCGAAATAACAGATGAGGGTGAACAACCTCTTTTCACAGCCACACCTGAGACAATTTGCGATGCATTTTTCAAATGCACCCAGATTCGGAATGCACTTTCTAAAACTTTTATAGGTACGTTAATGCATGCGTAGAGTCTTTCTTTTTTGAATGAGTGTTTCATTTCTCCGAATCAAATGGGTATTAAGCAAGCATTTTTTTCGTAATTTCTTTTTAATTTTTATTTAACGAAGATTAAATGCTGCACTGGGAAGTGTGCAACAGAAGGCAAGGTTTTTGTTTTTTGTTTCAGTTCGTTGTTGCGAAATATGTTTCGTTATCATGGGCTAATTTTAGTTCGAGGAAACTTGCTCCGTTATTATTCTTTCCTTATTGGTGTTTTGCTTAATTTTTATCTCAGACCCACTCAAAGGATTTTTATTTCGTCACTCACAAATGTAATTTAATATCTAATAAATTGAACCATTTTAGGAAATATCCGCTAAAAATACATAGATGCAAAGATGCTGCGTAATATTTGTATATAGAATACGTGTATAATATATGAATTTACTAAATTGGCCATTTAATTCTATTAAATACATGAATGAATGCATAAGTCCTGCATAGGATGTGAAGCACTTGTTTTATCTCACGAAGAAGTCACCTGGAGCTGTTGAACGTATATTCGGAATATATAATGTTCGATTGCAATCATTTTCCCTTTTGGTCCATTGCCAACTCTTCGCGTTGGATCGAAAGGTTTGAAAATTAAGGTCCCATTCTTAGTCCACCTCTCTCTCTGGAAGTCGTTCTCTTTCATACTCCTCTCCCTTCCAATGAAGCAATTAACGTGAGCCTTCGAGTTTAGAAGCGATCATTCGCTAGCCGAACACGGACGGGCCCTAATCTATTATCTATGAGACGAGACCCGATCGGCAAATATTAAACAAAATGTACGCATGATGAGTCGTAAACGGCTGATTTTACACAGCGATCCGTAGGGCATAATGGACTCCCGGCCACGAATAACAATGCGTTTTATTCGCTAAACGATTGATTGCCTATTGAGAGGTTCTGCCATAAAAATATTTCCCCCGCCGTCACCTTCCGTTTCAAAAACGTTTCGGAAAAAATCTCACGGAATCGTAAGATAAGTATCGGGCGGACGCCATGTTGATTCACCATTTTTATCGGTTCGAGGCGATCCGGACGTTTTGCGCCCTTCTTTTGTTTCGACCCCTTTTTATCTGCCATCAATTGTTTCTACGTCGCGGTGACGCACGACGAGAAATATTCTTCAGATCATCTTTTCCTTTCTACGATTCATCGTACGTACATGTGTCATTCCGAAGCACCGTGTGTACGCTTTACGGAGGTTGAATGGTCAAGTCCGATGGTTATCCGTTCGACCCAAGGACGCTCATACCCTAGGAAGGTTCAACACTCCCAGCGTTGCCCGCTCAAGTGTGACGTCTTCTTAGCTCTATGGCGAAGTTTCAGATCACGTAGGGCCTTGCATGTCGCCTAGGCTCTTGAGAGAGAGCCCCGATGGTTCCACGAAATGCAAGAAATTCCGTATTTTACTATTTTTCCCCGTTGGCATTCAGGTGACGGAGACTTCCTGGTACGCCTTTTTGACGCGCTATATAAATGAAAGGTGGATATCGGAGGATGTCGGGAGTTGATATTCAGCGCGTACGCGAACTGGTGCAAATGCGGTGCAGACACGAAACAGTCTGTTGTTTCTCCGGTGGGGATGTCAAGTTTTACTTTGTAGCTACTTTGGTGGGATGGGGTGCGGTGGATGTTCATACCCAAGGGTGATTAGCACTTATTGGATGGAGGGGTTACAAAGAAAAGTGATTACTTTGTAGGATGAGTTCCTACGAGTCCAATAATAGGTTAAAAAAGTGGAGAATTGAGTCATTTCTGGGACTCGAACCCAGGTCCCCTAGAACCCTAAAAAGTAGGGGACCTGGGTTCGAGTCCCAGTCATCATTCATTTTTCCTTCTTATGAGAATCATATGGTGACAAATGTTTTTTTTTTAATTTTAGTCCTCTTCACTGCTTTATTCTTAACCGAATATTAAGTTTAACTTTGTGAAGTGTTGATATATAAATCTGTAATTACTAGATTAATGACACATCATTCAGGAAAGTATATTTTCTCGGGAATTAAGTATCTGAATTAAAATTTACAAAGGAGTTTTTGCGTTTAAAAAATGTAAAGAATCATATTTTGTGTTCGAGGAACAATACAAAGCGTTGCTTAACGTAGACTTTTCTTTAGATATATGCACTTACGTCATAAAATGTATCTATCGTATTGAGACGAACCTCTCGTAGTGACATTCTATTATGTTTTCATTTTGTATCTTTAATGTGTTTGTTTTTTTTATTGAGTGTCCATTCATGTAAATGAGAGTCTTCATAATACGTGTTTACTCATATCTATCGATGAAATCTTCGACAACAACTTTCAATTTGAAATATCCCCACTCTTTCCGTAGCATTCAGCATGGAACCTCACCACATACCGATATAACAGTCGGATGAAGCATTTCCATATGAATGCGTATGGCAGCTGCAATCTCTCTTATGAATTCCACTGCTTTTGGACCGGTGCGATTTTTTTATACTCCGGGGAATTCCACGGACCACTCTCTCGAAGGAGTAAAAAGCATGGGCCGGAATGAATATAATTGAATAATTGTTGAACGTCCCGAAAGCTTGTTGATTTTGGGGAACGAGGTTCGATTAATTTTTGATAATTGTCAATAAACGGTCGCATCAAGTTTTTAAGAAGGAGTTTTTGCGTCTCCAGAAAGAATTTCTGCGTCATTTTAATCGTTTAAATCATTTTAGCCCGAATTTGCTCTCTCCTTGACGACCCTGTGTTGTTTTGTGAAGATGTTCACGTGTTTAAGTACGTATATCTCGGATTTTTGGTCGTATTGAATTGTGGGAGGTTTTGTGCGCGTATAAAAAGCCATGTGGGTTGTTTTATAAGATCTTTCGATGATTAATGATGTGATGATTTTGGTGTATAGATGTATTTGTTCGGAATACGTAAAGAAGATTCGCCTTACCTTTTTGTTGGATGTAACGTGAACAAGGATTGATCTAGATATGTCGTTTCTCGTTGTTTAACACTCGTATCTCAAAGTTTTACTCGTAAATGAATCTGGAGAGCTTTTATACACGTAATCCAAACCATGTGGGTTGCACTGCAAGATCGTAAGATTAAAAAAGACGTGATGATTTTCGGGTATAGCTGAATTTGTTCGGAGTGCATATGTCTTATCCAATGTTCAATTTCGCAGTATGTAACGTGCACAAGAAATGGTTTCGAAAAGAGCATCCAAAAGCGGTTCGAAAATCGGAAAAAGTGTCCGTCCGAAAAGAGGATGGCATTTCAACAAACCCGTTAATGAGATTTTAAATCAGAGAGAGAATTATTCCGGCTCATTAGCAGTCCCACGCAGTGCGATTAAAATTTCCCGTCCCCCTAAGAGAGCGCGCGTTCCTTTAATCTTCTCGGGCCACTTTATCATTCAGATCGCCTTCCGTCCTCATGACCCAAGCACTTATTAGTAAAAGTGGTTTTCCACGAAAAAAGTCCATGGAGCGATGTTTCTGTATAAGGAGAAGATCAAACAACTCATTTTGGAGATTTTTATTTCCATGTTAGGTCCCGTGTACGTTGTCACCTTCCGGAGGAATTCGTCGTGGACGTAGATGGCCGCAACCATTCCAGGGGCCATTTTTTACGAATAAAATCCCATTGATAACAATGCTCATTTCGCTGCGGATGGATTTCTAGAGGATGGCTGGATTCTTTTTTTGAGAAATGGCGGTTGAAATTTAGGGCCCGTGGATGTGGATGGTGCGTTTGCAGAACTGTTGAGGGTCGTGTACGGAATGGGTTTGGGGGTAGCGCAAGATTGTGTGGTTGCTGGAAGGTTTCAGTAAGATGGTGGGTTTGGTTTAACTGCGAGATGGTATAGAAGTTTATTGGGTTAAATGTTGAGGTTTGTGCGTGTTAGAATGGGATGATTCTAAGATGTATTGATGGAGGAATTAGTACAAGTTTTATGGCAAATAATGGTTAACGGAGTGATTAATGTACTACGTAGAAGAATGGAAGAGGTACCAACACTATGGAGAAGTTTAAATAGAAGTAAAAATAGCGGAATGGCTGGGACTCGAACCCAGATTCCTCACGTACAGGGAAGGTATTTTTGCTTCGGTTTAACTTAGGTAAAAGTCGTATGCTTTCTCGTGTCAAGTAAAAACTTATACTTCTCTTATCCCTTAGAATGTGGAGTATCATCTGGAATATATACTAATTGAGAAGTGTAAATAATTATTTAAGATATACTTAGAAGAATAGTAAGGGTAAAAAACTATATTCAGCATCATTCTGAGAATAAATCGATCTGGAATGGGTAACCCATGGGATATAATGAATTTCTTTAGAAGGTTTTTTAAGACAAATTAAAGTTCTAAAACCCTGATGAAGACCAAAGGATGAGTTCGTAAACCAAGTATAGAGGGATGTAGAACAGAAGAGATTAGGATAATGTAGAGTTAGTATTAGATATAGAGGGATGGAGAATTGCAGTCAACCGATCTGTTTATTAAATGCCAATTATGAGTAATTTAATGGGTGAAGTAAATAGTAATATAGGTATCGTAATTGAATGCTTGGTATTAGAAGTTCGTTCGTTCTCTATTTATACGGAATTAACCCCGAAGAGAGCGTAGGATGGCCTCGTTAACGTCAGCAATTTTTAAGGAAAGATTTGGCCGAGTCGTTAGCGAAGAATGTATCGGACACGAGCTCCCAATTCCGCCCAGCATCTCTCCACTGCAGATCTGTACCATCATCATCTAGTGGAGAACCTCCTCCTCCCCTTCCCCAACCCACCATCCTACTCCTCCCTCCTCCAACTCCCCCACGAGCCCAGTGGAAATGTCAACAGCAGGCCCATATTTCACCATCCAAGTGGAGCAATTACTGTTACGTTTTATTCCTCGGCCGCCCACTCCTATCCGGAAGCCTTCAAATTCCGTTCTTGAGGAGGTCAAAAGGGGTCGAATGATTTTCTACGGGGTGCGTCTTTCCCAAAGAGGCAACACTGCCCCGAGAGCGGCAACATCGCTGTGACGGTGGACTGCCAGTTGTACGTCATTCCGGCGTGGCGCTACTGATTTATGGCTCCTGACCTTGTTTAAGGACTCCTCCCACAATTCCTTGCGCACGCCATAGCTACAACATATTGCTCTCCTCACTTTTATGACAGTTTCCCACTTTCCCACGCTTTTCTCCTGCGTATTTCGCCTATGTTTTTTTTTTACTGCCCCCCCCCCCCCACCCTACTCCTATTTTATGGGTTCTTTTCTTCGGTGTTTATTTCTTCGGAATGGATAAGAAGGTGGGATTGTGTCTGATTCACCTGGGTGACACATATTTAGTAGTGTCGCGGTTCGCGGTGATAGTGTTTTCTCTGGTTGTTACGGTTATCAGTTTTGCGTTTTTTTCTTTTTTTTTTGTTTTTTTTTTCTTTTTTTTTTGCTGGGGAGTTCGTGGACTGATTTGTGCCTTTCTGTATTATGTGGGTAATGGAGTATTTTTTTTTTAATTTTCCGGAGAAGGAAGGATTGTTTCGTTGAGGTTTAATTTTAGGATGATTTTCTTTATTTTTCTTTATGTTTTTTTGTGTTTTGATTTGTCGCCTAGACTGTATTATTAGTTGCGAAATGTTTTTAAATTAAGAGTAGAGGAAAATTTTCTTTCGTTCAGATTTAATTTTAGGGTTAAATTTTTATTATTTATTACGAGCTATATTAATATTTTTATGTCTCCTTTCTTGTGGGTGTGTTCTAGAAGGTTTTTGTTTTTCCCAGGCGTTGATTTTGGCTTTTTTGTCCATTAACTTATTTTTCTAATATTTTTGGATACTTAAGTTTCATAATATAATTTCTTTTTGAGTTTTTTTATAGTATAGTGATTTAAATGTAAGGGGATACTTACTAGATTTTTTTGTTTTCAGTCCTATTCATTTTTCAATTCTGTCAAGTATTGCTAGTACGTATTCTCTCACGTTCCAAAATAAACTGAGATATTATTATTATTAGAGCTTATGAACGGAGAAAATCAGCTGATCCAATGCAATGAATTGTATCCCATATTCATTAGGGAAATGGTTTCGTAATGATTTTATACGAGCGAATAGATTTTAGGTATGATTAGCACGCTTAGGTCGAGAACCTGTACGCCCAACTTGCTCCACCTCGTCTCATTGACGCGAAAATGTTATTAACCGGCGATCTACCCCCACACGACCGCCCTCCGCTAATAAACCGGTCATCGCTAGGCTTTCACTTTCTTATGTGTCTAAGTATTCCGCTGACATAGCATTTTCAGACGCTTTCACTTTTTTGTCGCCATCGGGGCTGTCAGTAAGATTGACAGCGTGCACAAGATCCGTTCCACCGACCATTTTTCCTATTCCCCGGTCGACCTCTCACCCGTGCCTTTTTATTTCGGAAGGATTTTGCCCCGCGGTTGTGTCACACACATGGTTTTAATGGAAAACATACGTTAGGGTGCTAAAATCGTTTGGTAATACTAGGAACGTGGGTTCGTCACGTGTGTGTGATAAGCACTCGTGGAATCTCAATGAATGTTCAAATATTACGTAAAAGAGTAATTATTCAGATCGATCCGTTATATTAGGGTTTATATTACGTATATTTAAGTTTATTTACCGAGTAATAGTATATAACGTATTAGTGTTCGCCTATATTTTATATGAGTGTTTATTCGATTTAATTGTTAGGTTGGTTGTCATAGTAATAAGAAAGTATTACATTTATATACATTTAAATATGTACATTCATATATTGTATACGTTCATCAGCATAATTTACGATAAATACCTTTAGCAAAAAATCAAGTATTCTTTTTAATATTTCTATTACGTTTTTCTTAAGTGCAATCCTTAATTCGGTACTTAATCTACTTACGTATTATCCATTGGCGATAAACTTTGTTGTTATTAAATTGCTAGTTTTATATTCAAGTGTTTGTAGGTTCAAGTAAATGATAGTGGATTATTTGAAATAAATTCGGACAAATGTAACCCGGAAACGTGGAATTGTAACAGCAATATTTGAGTAAGATTTTTTTCTAACTTTGGAGTCGTTAAGCCGACATAAATTATAATTAATTCATTTATGAATTCGATCATATTTTTTTCTACGTATCGCTTAACTAATTTTCTATAGTTAATGTGGGATTTTTCCGTGTCTCTGTCTCTCCAGAAGGTTTGGTTTATTCAAGGTGGAGAATTAAGATGAAGAATATTGATGATTTAAGAGCTACGAAAGAATCGATTCCATGGACTGATAAGATCATTGTGTCTCTCGAACGAAAACCGACCACTTACTTTTTCTTGCATCAGGAAGAACGACTAATAAATATTTGTTCGCATAACTCGCCATCCTCATGAAAATGTTAATTGGTTATTATTACTCGGATCGGAAAAAAGTCGAGACAAAAAATAAATCGTTTGCGGAATTGGAATCCATAATTGTCAAATATTTTCGTCCCGAATTTCGAAAGAATTTCAGCACAGTTTTCCTCGTTCTGCAGACACGCTCTGGACAAAGAGATTTCGTCGCGTACAAGAATTAGCAAATTGGCAGTCCGGTGGCATTCATACAAAGTACGTCATTGGTTTCCATCGAGGCAGGTTGGGGAAAGAAGAATTTTAAAAGATCGATGAAGGTCCGTCGTGTTTATGGATGATGCAGCAAGATGACAAATGTAACGTCTGTTGTCTGTTGTAGTTTGTAATTGCTGATTGGATTGACTATGAATTTGTGTTGCTTATTTTTAGTTTATTGCTTCATATATTTTGGGAAAGGAATTTAATTATAATTCAGTAACTAGGCCTCGACTTACAATTAGTGGTGGTACATCATCATGAGGATAAATAGAGTAACATTTCTAAAATATAAAGCTAATCCTTCTAGATGTACGTTTGCGTAATATAAAAAGATATTTTTTTAAAGATTTAGCTTCAACAAATTCAGTTAAATAAACTTAAAAGTATCTTATTTTGGTATGGATATCTAATTTACTGTTTTGGTGAAGGAAAAATGACATTTTGGAGCAACGTTTTATGATTTATTGCTTGAATTTAGTAATTATAAATTGCTCCATGTAGTCTCTATATATAAGTGCTCGTACTCTATACTATTATTATCCATAGTACTAAAATAATATTGTGAATAAGTGAGTAAGGGTCGTTTAAGTATGTTTTGTAACGATAATCAATCTACTCCAAATGATTCTATATATTTGATGATCAATGGTTTATAATTAAGAACTTTCAAAACCTTCATTTTACAATAAAACAAAAAATTTAAAAAAGAGAGATTTTATTTACTATCTACAAGAGAGGAAAACCGAGTAAAAATAGCATTTTTCCACGAACAAAATTTGACAATTTAACTTATTTTTGCTATCGGCTTTGTTTGTTGTGAAATGAGGATTAATCTTTCATACACTGATAGAATTAGCATCCTTTAGTGTGGAAAGTAGTCACATATTTATCGCGTAACAAGTTGCTTAGTTACGCGCTCTATTTCACCGCATCAATGCCTCGGTTATTGTTTAACGAAACGTCCTCCCGTTTTATTTAATCATCGAATATTAATTCGCGGAATGATTTCAGAATTGCGTGGGAATGGCAGAGAAAAGAAAAAATGGAGAGTTGCAGTGGAGATTCCTTTTCCCCCACCCGGATACAAGGCTTGTTAAAAAATGCGAACCTGAACCTGCCACGAAATCCGGTCCGAACAGAAAAAGCTGTTCTGCTGGTTCCGATAAACTCGGCAAAGATCCCGCGAAACTGGACGACGTTTCTGTGAATTGAATTTTCTTCTTTCGTCTCTCGGATGGCAGTGTCTCTCTCTCAGTTGGATTCCTCAACGGGATAAAGGCAGATTTGCGATCTCCTAACGAACCAGTCGTCTCTCTGTATTTTTGAGGGAATTATTCTAAACGGGACGAGTGTTTCTAATGAGATTCAAGGGGCAGGAGCAGCGTGGTTGTGTGCAATAGATGTGACGATTGTTGTCGTAAAGTAACAAGGTTAGGGAGCGTAATAATCGTTTATGGAAGAAGTGGGGATTAAGCTAATTATGTCTGCTACAATGAATTGAGGAATATAAATGTAACAATGCAGGAAACAATTGAATAATGAGTTAATAAAAACAGTGTAACAATGAAAGAATACGTTAAGCTAAATTGTACGTCTAAAAGATGGGATACCTTTCAATAGTTAAATGCGTAATGTTGTGGTTTAACTCACCATGAATTTAATATTATTGCTGCATTATATTAGATAATAATTAAGTTTTATTTACGTATATTCAATAGCTAAGGAGTAATCTGGGGTTACGAAATTTAAACGATTATGTAAAGTCAATGTTTTAAATTCGGTTTGCGTAAAATTTAGACAGCCTTACGTCTTTCGGAAATTTCTTCTAGTTTGTAGATCACCAACTCGTAGTCTTAACTTTCGTTTTGGCTTTGCTAACGTTCCAAAAGTTCTGCTAAACAGTTTAGCAATCTTTATCGTTCTCGATAACCAAAGCTGTTGATGAAATCGTGGTATTCCCAGTGCGTGATCAGTTTTGCCGGACCAGACTGTGGACCCGTGGACATGGAGAAGGAAAGGTTAATCAAGTGGGAATCACCTTCATCCTCTTAAGCATCCCTTGTCCTCCGCAAGCCGATAAGGAATTGCCACAGCACGTGTTCTGATTAGTAGGTCAAGTGGCCGACGAGGGGCGTTCGAGGCGTAGAGAGGTCATTTCTTAACTGCCGATGAAACAACGAAATCTCTTCGGAAATTGCGAGTGCAGCGCGAGGTATATTTCGAGCTTAAATTATTTACGAAATGCACGGATGATTCCGATAGGTTTTCACGTACTTACTTATACGTTTGATTTGTTACTATTTGGTTTAATTAGACGATGGAATAAGGTTCTAATTATGAAGAGAAATGTTTCGTTTTTAATCTCTACGTGGTTTTAACGATGTAATATTTTTATTTATTTATTTGTATGACTACGAGTAGGCACCTGTCTATGTGGTAGTTATCATTTTATGGTTCGAATTTTCGTTATGTAGGATATATATTTTATCGATGATAAAATTATGATTTATTCTCATCTTATTTAGAGCCTGTCTCATTATTATGCATTTCATGATTAAAACTGAGTGTGATATTTAAGTAAGTTTTAGAAAATACTCGGTTTTACTAAGAATCAAAAAAGTGAAAAATTACGAAATTACTGGGAATCGAACCCAGGGTTTCTACTTGTTACCGCGTTGGTAGCTTTTCCCATTTTTGTAAAGCCTGATTACGTAAAGTTAATTAACCTTTTCTTAATCATATAATCACTAGGTTTTTATCGTTCTTTCATTATAAATTGAAATTTTATCGTAATGTTTCTATTGGAATTTTCGTACGTAATTCTCGTATTGATATTTCTTATGAGAACAGAGTTGTCATCTGCAGGTTTATATTTGTGTACTAATTGCGTGTTCTTTTCTCATTACAGCGGCCACCGTCCTCTTCGTTGTCCTATCCTGGACCGGGGGTGAACGAAGATGCCCGTTCCCCCGCTTCGGGAGGCACTCCGGGGCCCCTGTCCCAGCAGCCCCCGGGCTCCCAGCAGAGCGCAGACAATAACAGCGACGCAGGTGAGTGGGGTCAATCAACTTCCCGCCCACACGCTATCAAATATCTGGCGGAGATTTCGCATTCGAGATGCGTAATCACATCGATCAGACAAATAAAAGAATGGATTTTTTTCTAAGAAAAGAGGGAAAAGGCATCTGTCGTATTCTTGGGGGCATCGGAATACCGATTGCTTCTACGATCGTTGCAAATGAGGGGTTTGAATAATCCAGTCGTTTGGCGTGGCTTAAGATGTCTAAGAGTCTATTATGTACTATTTTTAGTACGCAATCCCGGGAAAAATTACGTCAAATTTTGTTTGTTTGTTTATAAAATGCCTTTACAGTTTCTGTGCTCGTTCTATCCGTAAATTTGTTTGATTTTAATCATTTTCAATAACCATTTAGAGACGAGGAACATTTTAATGATAAGGAATCGTCATAAAGTAGTTCGTAATTAAGTTTTTCGTGTGTTGTAAAGCTGATTTTTATCATGCGCTAAAACTGCGGTGTCATTCAATTAGTTAGGCGTTAGTTCAATGACACGATATTTATCATCTGCTTATTGGAGTTTTAATTACTGATTCAATATTTATTCATTAATTATAATGTAGAAATAAATCTTCAAGCCAATTATTGAGTTTTTACCTAGGATAATAATAATATACGAACAGTAAAAATCTACGATACAGGAAAATATACGAGATACAAGATAAAATCAATATATTTATATATTGTGTATTTATATGTATAATTATTGCTCATTTTAATACCAATAACTAAGAAAGATAACACTTGTATAAAGAAATCTATGATAGGAGTAATTACAAAGCCCATAACGAGAACAAAAATATTGATAGATGTATATGTAAATTTGGATAAATTTATAAGAACTATCTTCATTATTTCATTTTAAAGTTCTCGTGATAATATGTTGAATAGTAAAAGGGAGTTTTTACGTGTTTATGTATCCGTTCCTCATTATTTCCATCGGGAGATACATATTCGGTTCCACTACAGTTCGAATTAGTCCGGATGAAAGATAAATTCGATCGCAAAGAATTCGGGTTGCCATCGTTACATCTCCGGACGAATCAGCATTATAATAGAGAACGCAATTTATCGCTGGTATCGCAGTTGTTTTCAAGAATATTTCTCCTCTCGCTGCGAAAGTTAACGCGGGAAACATTCCGCGGAGTCATATTTCATTGGGGCAGACCTTTTATCTACCTGTCAATGACACTGCAATGAATATCGCGAACCAATCGTTTTATACTTCTCATGCTTCATTCGGTTGACAGTCTCACTCATTCGTTATTCTGTTCAAACGAGTTTTGACACGTAACTGTACATTCATCGTATCCACTGGTGTGTTTCACGAGATTTTAATACGACCGAGCGAGATTAGCAAGGTCTGTCTGGAGTCTGAAGAGCCGTTTGTGCAGGTCAAGGAACGGCCGACTTTGTTTTTAAGCCTTTGTTATTGAAAAACATAGGACGTGATTTACAGAGGTGCGCTAGATCGGAAAAAAAATGAATCGCGTTTTTCTACAGGGCTTCACGCTCGGCGCGCTTCATTTGTTACGGCTCCGTCGCGATTTTCATCAGCCCGTGGAGTCGTGATTCGCCAGAAGCGTTGATTATTTCGATGATTAATCGGATTACTGAGATTATATTTAGTAATTAGTTTGAAGGAATGTTTTTGGGGTCCTGGGTTCGAGTCCCTGAAATTTTGCTTTTTTTCTATTTCAATTTTCATTGTTTTAATTTCGTACGAAGTTATCGCGTAGTTTCATTTAATCGTCCCTAAATATTGAAATTTAACGATAATAATTGGTAAAGAATAAAATTTATGATCAATATACGTAATTATAAATAAGGCGATACAGTATTTACTGTTTTTTATTTGTTTTTTTATTAACTCGATAATTTACGTCCTATGGGAATGTTTGAAAGGTATTATCACTACGGAAAGTGGAAACAGATTATCGAAGCTGTATCAATTTTATGATTATATTCATCTAGATCTACGTCAGTACCCAACGAGCCGCGTTTCTCTTCGTTCTTGTTTGTTTGATTCATCTAAAGAAGTCGATGGTGAATTGTTTTCAAGTTCATCTTCTTTAACACATATATAAATCATTCACAAAGACGTTCCGTCAACAGATTTCGCTAATTTAGCCATTCAACATCTCCCATTCTCTTGATGAGGATGTCCAAGAAAATTAAACGAGCAAAAAAAGAGAAGTCTACGTGTTTCATAATCTTCAGATTTTTTGTTTCTTCGCTTTGATCTGGCCGTATGCCCTCACTCGACGCATGCAAAAGGTCTTTTACCCTACCATTAAACCCACGCTCCTATCAGCTCGAATTATGCACATACATTCCCACCAATCGTAGTCCTTTAAGCAGCTACACTCTGATTGTTCGTCTTTGCCATTTCTTCCCACGGCCGCAGAGAGAATGCGCTCGCGTACGGATATCCATGATAATTCACGTCCAAGAGTTGTCTCGTTAAGAGTATGAATGCATTAGTAACAGCGGTGTTATTAACGCGTACCCTTTTTACGTTCGAGATTCGCGGTGCGATTGTGTTTTGTTTTGCAGTTGATGAAAGGATTAGCGTAATTTTTCTGCGTAATGTGATGAATTACGTTAAATTTGAATTGCTCGTTTATTTTTTCGTAATTTTTTCAATAGATTAGGTGAGATTATTGTTGAAATGATTTCGTCGTAGACTCGTTTCTTTTTGAAATTGAATTGAATTTTTAAAATTATTTTTATTACATTCTTTAATTTTTCTTTGCTCATGCGTCTTGAATTCATTCGTTCTATTTTATTTTAAACTTACGTCGCCGTAACGTAATGAAAGCGATTTTACTGACGTAGCACTAGTTCCCTTCTTGTTCTCCGGAATAAATACCCATGAAATCATTCAAAACTTACTTGATTCCTTGATAATATAAACTATAACTATATAAATAAATAACATAAGCTTTTCTCGAATGAAAGACCGCTTTGGGAAATGGTTAATTTGAGTCCCATAGAAGTTGTCTTTTTATTTTTATCTTTCCTTTTATTTACGATTTTTCTTACGTATTTTAATTCTTTTGTTTCATTTTTTTACAAGAGAGAGGGCTGATCTCAATGTTCGAATCTTTTCTTTAATTTTGTTACGTGGTTACTAGTGTTAATTTGAACGTCACAGTTTTCAGTATTTATTAGAATACGTAAGTTTCATTATTCTTTACGGTAAACATTGACTAAGACCTAGTTAGAATCTATGCAGATTTCCAGAAATGAGAATTCATGATGAGGATCGGATTGTGCGCGGGAAATTTCTTGATGATGACGCACGTTCTCCTAGGTGACGCGGTAGGTGATCTATTTATAGAAGGTACTCGTGATTTGAGAAGAGAATTGGAGACTGTTACTGTTGATTTTTCTCTGGTGCAGCTGTCTCACCAAGAGCTCTCCCTCTAGCGTTCCCTTTTTTAACCAACCATTTCCAATCGAAAATCCTAAAAAAAAGACTCGTAATGTTTTCGGCAGTCATGGAAACGCATTTTTGAGTCGCGTGTGTATGTAGGGTATGATTTCTTCGATACGAAGTCTCACGGGTGGTCTAAATCCGCAGCATCAAGCAACGTGATGCCGTAACGGGAGAAGGACGTTAAGCCCACGTTCAGTTGCTGTTCCATTAGGCCTCTTTCCCTCCAGGGATTAAGCGTCGTGTGCGCCCCCAAGTACAGATACACAGCCTCCTTTTATTCTCCGTAGAATTTGGCAGATCTTCTTTCGCCCTCTCTCTAATTGTCCCACCGATTCAGAACTGCGAAATTCTGTTGAGGTCTGCGAAGGGTGCCTCTTCGGGTTTTGTAGCTTTTGGGGAAGGTCCAGATGTCTTGTATAGTCTTTAGGTTTGTGCTGGTTCAGTGGTCAAACTAAAAGGATATTGAAGTGGTTTGAGATGGGAAGTTTCTTAGCGTAAGTAACGCTTTTTTTGGTGGTTATTCTAGTGGTAAGTTTATCTGTAACGTACTCGTTGCGTTCTTCAACATCTTGAGGTAGGTGCAGGTACCATCAACATGTACAATTTACATCAAAGGTGTATGTATTTTAGTTGTAATTGTTTTCGTATAACTTTTAAATGCTGCGGCAATTTTACGAGAATTTCATCTTAGAGCGTGTGTAATTATATAACGAGATTTTCGTGGTTTTATATCCTTTAGCGGAACCTGGTTACAAACCTAGCTTACTGATCAATCCGTCAGGTCTTATTGATGGATCAAGCATGTTAAATTTCTAACGCTAAAGTCCTGGGTTCGAATCCCTGCTAATTGAAATTTTTTCGCGCAAAGTTTGGATTTTAGTGTTCGTGTATTGTTTATTACCTCGTTCTGATTGTTCTGTTTATAGATGGTTATTAGGGGCATCTTAAATAAACAAAGTTCGTTATTCGTTGTAGCGAAGGTGTAATTATTATATTTACGATAAACATAAGAGATATTCATAGATTTATCGCGGTAATAACAAGGATTAAACAGGAAAGTGGCTACCATTTCATCTTTCCAGCATTTGTTTTTCTAAACCATCTCCCGAAATGCACCACCCCGCAGCGGCGGTGGGGTCGAGGCGTAATTTCTATGTAACACGACACCGGCCGGTTCTCGCATCTCTGTGCAACGGATAATGACCACACGCACCCTTTATTTTTTTTGCGGTAATCCTCTATTCACTGCGCCCGACCTCTGCATCCTCATCTGCTTTCCCCCGCCACTGCACCCACTTTTATCAGCCAATCAACTCCCTCACTGCGTTGATTATCTTCGTGTTTGCGGGTATTCTCGACGTTTTCATGGCGGAATCCTTTGATGCAAAACACGCGAGATTTTCGGGAGGTGTTGACTATCGTCATACGGTTAGGATGTTGAATTTATGGACAAGGGAGGGAAATGCTTCCTAACCTATAGGAGTTGTTTGTAGATGGTTGTAGGAGTCTTCGAATAACATCGTTTGTGGTACGGTGAGTAAAAGGAGGCGGTGTTTTACGATTGTTGTGTTAATCACGGAGAGCGGTCTTGTTAAGTTTGTATGGGTTTACTGGTAACGTGATGAGTAGGAGATTATTATGAAGAACGGTATGAAATTGACGTATTTTCTTCTGGAAAGATCGTAATTGCTTATTTTACTTTACAGTTGCTATAGATAATTTAAAGTTCATATTGAATACGTATCTATATCCTTTATTTATTATTTTTTATTTTGTTATTAGCTCGTTTACTACTATCAGTACCATAGCAACGTACTATTACAGTGCAAACACCCTCTATCCTTAAATAATAAAGAAACACTCGAAAACTGTATAGGAAAAACTCCCTCCAATAATTGCTCTTCATAAAAACAACAAGCAAAATAATAAATTGCAAAACTATGCATATAAACTCTACTCAACACTGAAAGCAAAATTATACGATTGCATATTTACAACTAAAGTTATTATATGACAATTTTACGTCTATAATTACGTATTAGGTAATGCAAAATTGAATGATATTGAATTTAAAAATGTTTAATGATATATTATATTGTATTATTTGTAATTTTTATATATTTTACTATTTAAGTTCCTTACAATATATATTCTGTTACATCGTGGCCACAGTTACCTTAGCAACAGGATTATAACACGAAATTAGCAACTTTCCGACTGTGTAGATTGTTTACCGTAACACATGCTCGCACTTGGCGATTTTTCTTTATCATTTTTACCAAAAGAGTCGAAAAAAAGTGTGAGAGGATGGCAATCTGGTCTCCTTCATGGCAGATCTCTTTTCGCGTTTTATCTGCCAGCTTTATCTGCAGACACCGCGGGTGTAGGCTTACCCACCCACACGTCATTACATCTCCTGCATCATTGTTCCTGCTATCTAGCGGTGTTGTCCGCTGAAGAATGGGCCTCTATACTCCCCGACACCGGATACGGCGGGCCCCGGGGGATTTTTCGGCGGGGGCTTTACAAGGGTCTTTTTCGGGTAAATAGGTTAGCACGCGTGATACGAGCACGGTGGTGATTATGATTCCCTTTTGTTCTTCAGCACGAGCTCCGTCAACTGGTTCTTATAGCTGGACCATTATGAAGTTCTTCTGGAACATGCGTACGAAAAGTGGGTTCTTTACGCGGTATATTTATGTGCATAAATACGCGGATTTTTATAGAAAGTGAATACTTATATTTGGAGGTCTAATGTTGATTTAGAATTAATTTATGTAGAATTTGCGTATTCTAAAATTCTTGTATATATATTTGATAAAGAAGATAGTTTTCAATAAATTTAAGCTAAAGAAAAAGTCAAAATATTTAAGAATCGATTTTATGCAGAATAAAACACACCCGAATTTTCATATAATTATTAAATACTCATATATATGTGAGTTTTATAGTAAAAGTAAAAAAATATATAGTTTTAAATATTAAATTTTTGTGGAAGTAGATAAGAAAATCAAGGGATTAATAATTGAAATATATAGACGTGAATATTGTCTCCTTTCGTTTAATAATTCTTTGGGTAATTTATAATACGTATTGTAATAATATTGTAATTCCTGTAAGTAATTGAAAGCGATAGTATAATGCGACGTTTATATAAAGTCGTAAGTTTTTGAATATATTTGATAGAGATATAAAAGGTTATGACAATTGATGTGAAGGATTAGGGTTTCGATCTTGTTCAGCTTCTGTTTATCTTCAGATTTTCTCTCGCACTGTTTTCCCTGACACTCCACATTCATAGCCCATCTTGTTTCCTCTTGTTCCCGAAAACATCGATTCGACTCCACCCTCAAGTTCTTAATCCCGAAGAAGAGTTTATTTAGTCTCGGAACATGCGAATTTGTTTTCTTTTTGGTTTGCCGATCGCCAGATTTCCTACACCGCTTCACTTACCCGTCCATTGTGTTCCTTCATTACATGCTTATTCAGTAGGGTCTGAAAGGGTTCCTTTCAGGGGAGGGGAAAGGGCATCAGGGTACGAGCAGGCAAAAGGCCATAGAATCGCAAAAGGGGTCCTTATTGTTTATTTTTTATGCCACCAGAAGCTCTCTCTGGATGCTCAACGGTTTTGCCACTTTGAACATTTACGATTTGTGGCTCTTGTGGATACGTCGCTTTCATACCATGGGGTTCTATCAAATACGTAAAAGGTATTTTTGATTACGTGAGGATAATTCGGTTTTTCATTTTAATGTCTCAATTACAAGAAGATAAAGTTGAACCCTGAGGAGTTATTGGAACATTTATGTGTACGTTTATTTTTATAGTACAGTTTGTTCTTTGATTTGGGTATTTTAAAGTGTTTATCAGTGGTTTTTGAGGATCAATGCTTAGTTACTCGAAATTTTCGTCTTTTGCTTCATGAGGAATGTTTTATAATAAAGCTTTACTGTACAGTTATATCTAAGAGTATTTTATCAGTATTTTATGAGGTTATCTATACTTTAATTTTTATGATACTTAGCTCGCCCGTTTTATTTTTATTACAATGATATTTTAAAGTATATTATCGACAGTTTTTGAGGCTATAAATCATTCAGTTCTTCATTTATGTTCGTCCTAATTCTGCTGATATAATTTTGCCATTTTATTTATTTTCAGAAGGATTGTAGAGTAGTATGCTATAGCAAGATAAGTTTAAAATAAGTGATCGGTTTTTGAGCTATTCTTTCTCTTATTTCAAGGGATTGGAAAAAATGGATAGTCAAAGTATATACGTACGACAGGATTGAGGTAGTAAAATGAATTCTCTCTTTGAAAAGTATCTAAATGTCCAAATGGTTCGCTATTATGATAGATCGGTTAGGATAGCGCAGATTCGAGAAGTACGAATAACCCAAAATGCTCTCCGAACGTGTGGAGTAGATTAACCAGACCCACTCCACGCATTTGCAGGAATAAAATGTTTGCAACAAGTCAATCCGAACGCATTGACGTGGAATGGATTCGTGGTAAAAAGTATGCGGGAATTTCGTAAGCCAGGCATAAAAAACACACCTTTTCCATTTCCATTATTCCCCACAAGCACTTTCAATTCAATCCCCACGGTATCTACCCCTAAACAGGTATACCTCCAATGATAACAAACACTCGGCACATCTGCTCCTTCGTTAAGAGGCCCTCAGAATGCCTTTTCTCGGTTACTTCAATTGACACTTCTTCATTATCATTCAGCGTCCGTTACTCGGTTTTGGGAAGCGGCTATAGGGCCGGTTTATCATTGCTAGGATACGTGTTTGTGTAATGGCAATGCTGCGTAATTGGTCGCTCGTTATGGTTGTTTATATGAATGATATCATAGCAACTGTAACTATATTATTTGTTGATTTTTATTCGCATATTAACTAGATATAAAATAGTAATAAATATAACACTGAAAAGATATTATTTATGGCGATATTTAGACTTGAAGTACACTCCTATGTTTGAATGTTAAATGTTTGATGTATTATATCATATATGGTTCTCGATAAAGACGTAATAATATTAATATTAAAGTAATAAAAATAACTTAGTAAATTTCCACAGAAAAATTTTTTCTGTGGAAATTTACTAAGTTATTTTTATTACTATGGCATTCCACGAAGTCACGCCTTCTCACATTGATTTCATTAATATTAAAGAATATATTCGTAAAATAACATTACTTACCTCCAAAACTACTTAAGATAATTTGTTAATTCAACGATTATAATTTTGATGGATTAAATTCGGAAATAATGTATCATAACGAGTATAAATACTGCTAATAATTTAACGGTAACGAATGATACACAAGAAGCCATCAAGATTTGATTCTTATTAAACCTCCCAAAGATACATACTTGCTCTAAATCTAATTTAAACCTGGTATTTTAATGAGATGAAGTATTTCGCTGAAAGTGAATGCCGATTTTTTTTCTCCAACGGAAATTACCGAGTCTTTCAGGAAATGTTTTAAAAAAGAAAATTCACGGATTTTTAATCGCTTCACTTTGATAAATCTCGGCTGGTGTTAATCCTTAGGGACTAATGCCAAAATTCCTTTCACCGGAAAATCTTCTGGCTCATTGAACAGCCCAAGAATCCTTTCTTTCTCTTCTTGAAAAGCAGAACTTACTTTTTCATCATTAAGCAGCTTCTTTCTAAAAAATTGGGGTTCTTACTCTTGTTTACCAATTGCCTGCGTCGCTTACTCGTTAGTTAGTCTGTCAATTACGTTATTCTTTTGTTTCTATATTAATACTATTCATATATTTAGTGTTAGACGTATTTTAAGCTGATAACTCTGTCCGAACATGTATTCTGCAATCGAAATTCGGGTGGTGTCTATTTTACAAGGTTGAAAAGAAGTGAATATTAACACATGACTGGGACTCGAACCAAGGTCCCCCATAGTTATTCCCATATTATATAGTTTATTACTCCCATTACTTCCACATAAGTTCTTTCTTATATTCAGTATGATTTAAGACCTCAATTCAGATGATAGTATTGTTCGTTGCCCAGTACAACCGTACTTTTTATATTCTATAATCGTATTTGATAATAATGAACGATGTTTAATCGTATGAATTACGCCAATGAAGAAGTAATGTCTAGTCCTGTTATTTTAATTTCAATTATTTGTACTTTCTTAGCAGTTTATATAGCAAGAGAATTTTGGTTCATATACAAATGGGAATTTATTCGTCTTTTTATATTCCGTTCATAACTTTCTAGTATAAACGGACTTTAAAGTTACCGGGACTCGAACCCGGGTCTCCCAATTTTCCTTGCTTTCGTGCATTTATAAATTATACACATACACAGATAAATGTTAAGTACATATGTATACAGATGTTTACTTAGTGTCTGTTTATTATATAGTTTATTTGTCTCTTTTAAAGGTTACGGAACGTCAGCGGTATACGCTGAATAAAGGAAAAGAATATGAATGCATAACAAAGTACTCCATTTCGCAAGACTCGTTCTTAGTTTATGAACATTTTAGTCACGCCCTCTTCTCAACTTACGATCGTAGCGCACAGCCACTTCCCTCACAAAATCTTAACAATTTACGCCTCGTGTTTCTGGAAATATCTCTTCCACAGCCATCTGTCTTGAAAAGGGGGGATGCACAGAGGCTATTTATATCCAAGTACCAACCGCCCTCACTTGATTCCTGCGTTAAAAAGGGTCGCTAGTGTTTTTTCTTTGCGGGTTAAAAGGAGGAAGAGGAAAGATGTTAGAGAAGATATGACCACAAGTGGTAGAAATCCTCTATGGCACGTTTTGTAATGGTTTCAACCCCTCCCACACCCCTACCCCCTCACGCTTTTTTTTTCGCGCTAGGTTTTCGACGGACCATCCGTTCTTTGCACTCAGTGTTTAGTTTCTAAACTTGTTACTCTATTTCTTCACTCGTGAGAGTGATGATTTCTGCTTTTTAGATTTTTTTTCTTCTTCTACGCCGTCGACGACGACGGCCATTCGGATGTTTTTTTTTCGGGATGGGTGTGCGCTTCTTCTGAGAGAAAAGCGTACGTCTTTGTTTCTTTGATTGGTTGGTTGTATTTGTATAACGTATAGGATGGTATGGTGTAGATGGGGTCAGTAAACTGTGGTTGATGTAAGGACAGTTACCAAAGCAAAGCTGGACCAGAAATCACGAAGAATTTTTGAGAAGAAATCTACTTTACCTAAGGAAGAATGAAATTTCGCTATTTGTAAATTCCGTAGAATATATTTATAAAATGATGCGAGTAGTTTTGCCTGTAAACAGATATTATCAGGCCTCATTATATCTTTACTTATTTTAGTTACGTGTATTCTGAAAGTAGCTAACTCTTTCAGTAGTCTATTGAGGTTGTTTATCTTTCTATAATTGTTGCGATGGATATTGTATACGTAGATATGATGGTACTATAAGGTTTAAAGGCTATTTGTTTCCCAATAACGTAATAATTATGAAGATAACTTCTTAATCTTGATTAGCATAGGCTGCACAATTGATAGCTATTTATAAGACACTATTATTTCGTAATTTATATGATGAAATCCTATTATATGATTCAGTTTGAAATATTTTTAATGACTTACGAGATTCATTCGATCAAAAAATAGACGCATATTAAGATTCCTGATACTTAATCAACCTTAAGATCGCTTTACGTCGTATGGTGTTTATCGAAGACATCCCAATACCTTTCATCTTTCGTAAGGCTTTTGTTTCACGACAGCCTCTACTCATTCCATTGTCGAAAAGTGACTCGCAGTACATCAGTCATCCGGCCTCTCGTAAGTGGTTATATTAAGTACTTCAGCTTTCGTCTATCAGCGGGCAGAGATTTCTTTAGCAGAAGAGATGAAGTGTAGAACGCGCGCTTTCCACCATACCATCCGAGCGATCTGTCAAAGGAGGCTAAAAAATAAATGGAAGCTGGGACGAGCTAACATTAAAAAGAGTGGAAAGAGCGAAAAAAAGACGTTGGCACAAAGCCCCGCTTTGAGTTGGCTTCAGCACCATCGCTTTTTCAATTTCGCTTGTTTTCCAGTCTCTAGCGCCAAAATTCCAAGACGCAGCCACGGGTATAATTCTCTCTCTCTCGAGACATCCTTAATTCTAATATATCTCGCGCTTTTTAGCCCACTTTTCGGATAGAGATTTAGAAGCGGAAAACACGGAATTGTTTGTTTAACGTGTACCACGCACGCTGAATGGAATTCCAAGGATGGTCTCCTCTCGTAATTTTTAATGAAGTTGTTTTGTATTTAGCGGAATGGTTGTGGTTTTTGCATTGAAGGCTTGAATTCTTTCTACGGAGGGTTTTTAATAATGTCTCGTGCTCGTTTAGGTCGTTGCTCTGAATTTTTACGTCTATCGTAGGTGAATTTATTGAGGGTTTGTGTGGTTGCTTTTATAATTCGTTTTTTTATGTGTTAGGAACGCTAAGGTATTCACTAACATTGCTACTGATCTGTTATCCATGTTGTACTTGAGTTGTTATATTTTCGTAATATTACGTATATATATATAAGATTCATAAAGAAACGTTTTTATGTACTCAAGATTTTGTTTTTAGTGATTGAATTACAGTAATCTTCTTTGGCTAATAATTTCACCTATTTTTATCAAATTAAAGTTTAAATTATCGATTTATTCTTAAACAAAAACATCTACTTATTGCTCGTAGACGATACAATGACGATTGGAAAATAATTATAATAATAAAATAACAGAAAAATATTGATATGAATATATGAATAAAATCTGATTCATTAACTATAAGATGGATTTATTTGTCTGATTTTAAGTCGATGAATGAAAGCGAAACATTTATTAATTTGTTCATCTCCACCCCATTAATCTACGTTGACGTACTTCCATTTACTTTCCTAACCCCGACGTCTATTCCAACAGAACTTTTCTCGGGTCAAAGTTCATTCCGTGGCGCTCGCAGTTCGAGCAAAGAATTCTAAAATTAACTCACGAATGCATGAACTCTACACCTCATCTGCTCTCGCTTACTTCCGCATAGTCTCTCTGCGAAGTCTCAATCGATCAAGTACGTGGAAAGAGCAACCCTTTTAAGAGGAAAGATGAACAAATACAGCATCTGTAAGTTCATCACCCGAATCCCCTTTTTGCTCTACCGGAACTGGAGTATCAGTGTCACAAAGGGAGCATTTGGGAAAAGGCTTAGTCTACTGCCCTCACGTATCCCCCTTCAATTACTCCGAATTTACTCCTTATCTCCTCCGATGTTCCAACGCACACGGAGTTAATGCTCTCTCGGTTGTTAATTTAGTGTTGCCTTTTTTCGTCTTTTCTTACGTAAGGATTTTGTTCGAACGCGATGTTTTGGATCAAGGTGTTTTTTAAGGGTTTGTTTATGTGTTGGTTTGGGAAGGTTTGTGTTAGATTGTTGATTAAATTGGTTCAGTAATATTAATGCTTGCAATCTTTGCTTTATTTTAATGTCAATTTTTTCATTTTTACGTATTTTCGCTATTGTATGACGTACGTTTTCTATAACGAACTCTCAAACTTCTACCTCAGTCTTGTTTGTGTGGATAGTTGTAGATAGTGCAGAAAAAAATAGTATAGTTGTGAAATATAGAAGTGTAGTATAGTATGAAAGTGGTAGAAGTCTTTTAATGTTGAGTCAAACGAATTATATTTTGTACTTCTCGTGTTAAAATTCCACGATAGTTTGATTATTAAATTTGGTATACTTTGAGTCGTTTTCATCTATAAGTACAATACGTATATTCTTTTTAAATAAAATATTCATCTTTATATAAGTTAGGTAGATTGATGTAGTCCTTATCTATTGGAAATATATTTTATTACGTCTTTATTATTATTATTATTGTTTTTTGATACTTTATATTGGTTCCCATGGAAATACTGCGTTCGGTACATAGCAATTTACGTAATAGTAAAATTAAAATCTACTCTACTTCTGGATAAAAACTTAATAATTAAATGAGTAAATTGTTATTTTTATGCTTTTGGTAATAATTCATCTTACGATCGACAAGGCAATAATTTATCTACAGTAATAATTTCCGTAAGAGTGGATTGCTTTCCGGCCGAAGGATCTCCACGGTTACGGACAAATGAACACCGAACCCTCCCCCATTTTGCGGCTAAAAACAAGGCTTCGCGATTCATTGGTCGTAATCAGAGGATGAGTGATAACGCTTTCGCCCACTCTTCCCCTTTTAAAACGCTCTTCCTCTCTCTCCACGGGGAATTCTTCACCGGGAACATCTCCGAGCAAAAGTCTTTCACGCACTTCCCCCTTTTCTTCATCCCCACATAATCTTCATCCCGCTTTCGATCGGCCTTTACGCTTCGATGCTTCCCGCAAAGAAAGGGGAGAAGTTCCCTTACGAAAACGTCGGAAGTCCCGAGTTTGGATATTTCGCCTCGTTATCCTCATTTTCTCTAATAGTTCCCAAAGATGTTCTCCTAAGTGTTTAGGTTTGGTGTTGTTTAGGCGGTGGAGACTTGGGAGTTTGGGTGGTTTTTTTTAGGGGTGAATTAGGTGTTTTTTACGAAGTATATTTCGTAGGTGATGTTATGAATTAGGTTAGATGTAAGAGGAGCTAACTAGGTTCGATTATGGTTTAAAATAAAGTTGTTCAATGATTATTATTATCATATAATATATCGTATCTGTATTGGATTGAATTTGGACGAGTTTTTATTAAGTTTTTGATCCAAATATTTTGTATTTTTGTTTACGGAATGGTTTGTGTTTGGGAAATCATTATCGTTATCTTAGTATTTACGACTCAATTCTTTCATCTACTCGTATTCATAAGCTATCTAATTTAAAGGTTATGACAATTAAGAAGCTTAGAAATTATGACTTTACTTAGAGTTAGAGGTTTATTAGAGACACATCATAGTATTTTATGATTTTTATCGAGAAATATAAGTAGTATTTCATCTTTTTAAGTATTAATACTCATATACTTAGGCGTGTACTGTACTATCTTATTTCTTTCGTTATGTTCCGTAAAAAGAATAAAATCTCATAATAATAATTATTACGTAATTTGATGACAATCGGAATATATACGAGAAACATCTTAATCATAAATATCTATTAAATAATGAAATTAGTTTATTTATATTCACGTAAAATATGTGCTTCCACACCTTTCATACAACTTCTGTGTACGTAGTAGTTATAGGTTAGATTGAAATACATTTACATTACTATATAAACTAAAAGTTTTATCACCCAATGTTTTGGCTTTAATCTCGTAATCCTTTTGCGTAAGATTTCCCTACACGTATGTTTAAGAATATGGCACCGGAGCGTATTAACTCATCGACGCAGTAAATCACGCTCATCTGTCCTCTGGTGGCGATGCAGGAAATTCGAATTGAATGTCGTCTACGTCATATTAGCACGGGGAAATTTACGACGCGGTAAAGGGGAATTTTATCGGGGAGCGGAGGTGTGTACCAAAGGAAGGATCCGTCTGATAGGAAGGAGCTGCGTCGTGCTCCTTTTTACCCTCATCAGAGAACAATTGCTTCCCTTTCGGTTATTAAGAGAAGTTTCCCTTCTAAGAAAAGGGGGGGAGGGTCGACAAAAAAGCCTTCTCAGGCGAAAACTTGAAGAGGCGTGAGCGGGCGAAGTTTGATCCGAGAGAATGCGTTGCCGGGAGATGAGGATCCATCTATCTGGGCCAGCCATTTTAATGGAACTCCCGTTCCAAAGTTTCCCCAAATTCTCTAAGATACGAAGGTGATGTTCGCAGAGGTGTCGGGAGTTTTCGAAGGAAGCCAAGAACAATAGGAGCTCTTTGAATCTTCCCCGAAACCGCCAGCGTTAATTTTCGAACGCACTCTTTCGCGGAATTACCGCAGAGTTAAACGAGGTTCAATTGAAGACGTGGAGTTTCTTCTTCGTTCGTGAATTTACGTCTAAGAAATTATTCGGGTTTTCTGAGGTGAAAAGACGAAATTTTAGGAAGTTTTCGGTTTGTTGGTTGCTAAGATACGGTTTCCGTAGTTCACAGGCTATTAGGATCGTTATGTTCCTTAGTTTTAGCCGATTCGTATGAAAGTTTGTTTCCGAAAACATCTTTAAGTATTTATTTATTCTCAATACTCAACAATATTAAAAACCAGCATCCATACCTTGTAAGGAAATTTTCAGCCCAGATTAGAACTTAACTTTCCAATGCTAAGGTCCCGGGTTCGATTCCCAAAACATTGGATAGTTACCGCGATAACCCCTTGAACGTAGACAACAGGCTATTCAACCCTCGATATTCACACATCTTATGCTCTTTAATGAGGTTATAATGGAGTGTTTATCGAGTTTCTTTTATATACGTATTCGAGAGTTATACTGTAGAGTTTATTGAGTCTTTTCCATCAGTATTCGTTAGTTTTTTTCCATTCGAATTCTATTCTTCTCGGATTTCAATATTCCACTCGCTTTTGAATTCTCGTGAAAAATACCACATTCTATGGAAATCTTTTTTTTCGCATTCTTCTCGTTTACTATCGCGACGGCTGTTTTTGTTTCGTGGGCGTATATTCTACGTGATATATCGATTATATTTTTACGTCTTCGATATATACAGCAGAAAAATAATTCAAAAGCTACGGGAGTGATTAAATTATCCCGAAAACCGTGTTTGGACCTCTTCCAACACGGAGTAAAAACGACATAGGCTTGTTCGTTAAAAGCACTGCACCGATGAATGCTTCATATAATTCCTTTTGTTCTTTACACCCACTTCAGTGCTCTCCACTCGACTCAACACCGATGGAGCAGTGCGCTCTGTGTGTATGCCGCGATGTAATTCATCTGATTTGAAAGCGTTGATTTTTTTGTGGCTTGTTTTTGCACGAAAATCGGAAGATTTTTTTTTATTTTATGGAGCTGTTTGAGGAATAATATTTTTAAATTTTTTTGGGCTGATTGATGCAGTATATCTACTCGTAGTGCTTAAGTTTTCAGTTGTCAAAGTGTAAGTTAGTAGATAAATTTAAGTTGGAAATAAAAGAGTTTTTTACGTAGTTTAGAATCGATTGGGATTTAATTTTTAGTCAATATATTAATTACTCGTTAAGGGAAGTACGTATTGATTTCACTTTTGTCATTAATAATCTAGAATTTGATGGGAAAATTTTTAAAGTAGGATATTCTTACGATAGATTCTTTTCATATATGCAATACATTTTAACTTCTCTCATCTGATTCTCTGTAGTTATAGAGACAAAAAGTAAAGTAAAATTTAAAATATCTGAAATTTTCAGAGGTTATTCACGTATTTATTAAACCAGAACAATTATTTTTACGTAGAACATATATTATATATTCAGCATTTTATTTACCGATAAAATATTGTATATGAATTATATTTTTTACATCTCCATGACGATAAAAATAAAGTCGTGCGTTTCTAGGTAACGATACGAATAATCCGGAAACATATTTAAATGTGTAGTTTTCAGTCCTTCGTAACAACAGTCCAAATTCACACTTCTTTTCGGAGCCAATAACTGTTAACGCAGCTCAGTTTCCGGTATCGTCCAGTTCCGGAACTCGGATCACAAAATCCCACGATGTATTTATAGCGAAGATGGAAACATAGATCGTCGTATGGATATAAGGAGATAAGAGAGTGACATGGACTCGAGCTGGAATGCAAGATGGCATGAAGCACCCAAGGTCTGTGTTTGTCGATTCAAGTCGTAGCACAAGCGCTATGGCATTGCGAGAAAATGTTTGCCCCTGAAATCCAAATGAGCACTCGAGTGAACTTGCGTCTTTCGCATTTTGGTGCACGCGTTTCGTTGCTTTCAGAAACCCCGCGGTTCTTTTTAAGAAGACACAACGGAGCTTTAATTCCTGCACATGCCTAGGGTACGCGGAAGAGAGATTTAATATGACATAAGACACGGTTTTTTTGTTTGGTGTATGTTATGATTTTCGTGTTGATGGGAAGTCAAAGTCTATTTTCTGAATATATCTGTACTTTTGAAGAATAGATATAGCTTCTTATTTAGATCGAACTTACTGTTTTATTTGGTCAGAAGGTTTATCAGTGAAGGTATGCTTAGAGTTCAGGAATTTTACATTGAAGCGAAAAATTTCTTGTTTAAGAATTGCAATATATAACGGAATATACGACCCCAAAAATGAATTATGTGTTCTGAAAAGTATTGGTCCAGTATTACTAAGGTTTTCGTATAAATAGATCGGAAACTTTTTCCGAAAAATATTATTTCAGTTAGGAGCGTAGGCTAAGAAAGAATTGGAGTCCTTTAGACCTTTAATGGAGCTAAACGAAAGAAAATGTGGATTTAGTAATGAATACATATAATTTAGTCATATTTTTATAAATAGTAGGAAATTTAAAGGGTTCATTTATGAAAGGATGTCTCTTGATAGTGTGTAACTAACGGAAGTAGAGCCTTTTTCTACAATAAGCAGACCGGAGTATTTTTCCTAAAAAATTATTGTGTCCATCCACTGTTTTTAAAAACGACTAGTTTTTTTTCAATGCCTCAGTGAGTTATTTCCTTTCTTTAAATGTGATTTATGACTTCAAACCCAATTTTTAATGTCTCATTTGTAAGTTTAATGCCTCACATTGATATTGGAATGCATCCCTTAGTTCTGATGATAGTTGATTAATTTTTTGTCGTTATTATCGTAATAATACGTTAAATTTACTCTTTTTTTGTATCTCAAGTATTCTTCATTTTTTGTTTCTAAAATCATATTTTCACGATAATTTCAAAAAAGGTAAAAATTCCTGTTCCGCGTTAGAAGTAAAAACCGTTCGCAAATTTCCCGAAACACATCGCAACATCGGAATTGTCGTCACGCACAGAATGACACTTTAAACACCGTTCCAAGCAGCAAATCTTCGGAAAGCCCGAAAAGAAATTTGGTTTTTTAACCACCCGTGCGTGCGTAGGCATTTCGAATTTTACGATCTGAAAAAGTCCGCGAAAATATTTCTGTCGAAGTCACCTCAGGAAACAGATCGTTCTCCTTTTGAATCACTTCTGGAGTACGTATTATGTTACGTATTATGTGCATCGATGTGTATGTATGGTCTGTTAACAGTAGGGTATGTTTATGATTATTATTATTATCGATATGTTTTACGGTTTTTAATGTGGTATGGGTCGATGTTGTATATCCCAAATGTGTCGATGTATTTAAATTCCCCCCGCGGAAGTATCCGATCCGATGGTACACGATGAAATTTTACGCGAAAGAGGTTACCAGAAATACCAAACATCGCCTCCCTTTTGTGGTGAAATTTATAGTCGTTATTACGGGCCGTTGGTGTATCTTATCTGGATGGGTGTAGGTCCCTTCACGTGGCATCGAATTATTCCAATCACGTCAGCGGTGGGCCTTCATTGGAACACAATCCATGATGTCTTGGAATCACGCTTGCACACTCTCTCTCTCTCCCTCAGTGTGCGCGACGGCTTTGTTTCTATTTCGTACGATGGAAATGATGGAAAAATAAAGTTTATACGAACATTTGTCTTTATGAAAGCTAGTAATGTCATGTTGGGGTAACGTGGTGTTGTGTTGATCGGTGGTCATATACGTATCGTGGTGGTAGAACTGTTTTTTTTTGAGTTTGTTTAAATTTAGATAAGGTTACGTAAAGTAAGTTTCGTTTAGTATGATTTAGTGGGTATGGAACGTATAATTAGAAGAATCACGTGATGAAATTTGTTTCTAAAAGAACAATAAGGTAAATAATATAAATAAAATTACAAGATGGAAGTGATGTATGCAATGTAAAAATATTGCTGTGATTAGTCATGAGTTTAATATATATTAGGTTCGTTTAGTTTTTGTTGGATTAATTATCTTTTTCCTGAACGTCTTTTAGGCCTTAGCTTTGAATTTGCTTCTAAATTCATTACATTATATTCTTATTATGATCTTGTTAGTGAATTAATAAGAAATTATAAGCGAGATTAATTTTCAGAAATGATTCTGGCCTTTTTAGCTAATAACCGGTAAATTTATACGTATTAATATGCGTAAATGAATTTAAAATTTTACGGATTAAATAATTCTGAATATCCTAAGGAATCATAAACATATATAAATTTAATCCATAATTAGTGTAGTTTTAAGATTCTAAATCCATATTGATTATTTCATTCAACATTTAATTTCAGAGGTAATTTACTATTTTAGTTTTCGGAACGATTTTTCCCGTCTATGTGCATTGCAGATTGCACCTACTCAATTTAATTCACCCGCCACAAATCGTTAATCTTTATATTCTATTTCCGCCTCCACATGACAGAGTTTTGATTCCGCAGACATTTATTCTTAGATCCATTGAGCATACTTCAGAATAGATTCGTTCGCAGATTCGGAAGAATTACCAGCGGACGTGAATTTTATCATCAACCACGAGGAGCATCCATATCGTAGTGAGAGGGAGTCCGTTGCCAGTTTGTGAATCCGCACAGATAGCCAAGACTAGAATGAATTAACTTGCAACCGATCTGATCTGCAATTAGCATATAATGGCTGCTTGTCGTCACTTGCCAATCGGCGAAATTAATCGCAAATTTATTCCTCGCCGTTATCAAGTACGCGGTTACCGATTTGCGTAGTCCTTCCTCGAATGCGGGAGGTTCGGGGAGGCCTTTTAAATTGTTCGTGTCCCTCAATTGATAGTAGAGGCAGGTGTGGGAGGTGTCTGGTCTTAGTGAAGATGTCATTGTTTCGTGGAGAGGGGGTAGCCAGCAATCAACCCATACACGCGTTGCTACGAAGCGTTTTGTTTCCTTTTTTTCACGTTTTTTTATTTCGTCGTCATGACGAATGTCCCATCCCCGCATAGCTTACACAATTACGCGTACCTCTCAACACAGCCAAAATTCTGTCTCAGGAGCTCACAAAAATCCTCGTCTTTTGTCCCTTCTCAGCACGTAAAGGAGAAAAATTTTCTTTCTTCCCAATCCTTCGGGTTTTTTTTTACTCGCGGTTGATGCGATGAATTTACGAGGAAGAGTAAACGATACAATGGATGGGTAGAGCTGTAAGGAGCATAAGGCACGATAAATCCGGTAAATGTGTTTTTGAACGTACGAATAAATGGGAGGTTTTTGTTCAGTATCTCTTTCGATAGGTGATTGAGTGTAGTTGATTGTTTTTGAGTTTTTTTGTACACCAGTTCATTATGTTTACGTTTGTAAGTACGTGCTATTGTGTCGCGTAAGGAGACGGTTCTATTTTATTACTTAATCTCTTCGTATTCTGTTTCCATGACAATTTCAATGTTTCGATCAGTTAAGGCTCTTTTTAATTTGATTAAATAAAGATGGAAATATATTATTATATGATGAGTTCGTAGGAATTGAATACAAGCGTTAAATTGAAACTAATAATCGAAATATTGCTGGGACTCGAACCCAGCTCCCCCTTATTATTTTACTTTATTTAATGCTATTACTTTAGAGCATACGTAGTTTGGAAATTAATAATCTTGAATGGAAATCATACTTTAAAACCTTTTTCAATAGTAATATTATATTCTTAAACTCCGTCCATATTCTGTTAACATATCGTTTTTATGTTAAGCACTATCATCTTCTTTAGTGCAATAAGTTTTCGTATATTTAAATATCACATCTGTTTGCATGGATGTTGTATGGAAAACGGCTCAATTTAGAAGGTATTTTAAAAGGAAAGTTGTCACATAACGTTTATAGAAAGCTAAAAAGATTCCACATGATTGAGAAGATGATTTTAATCTCGCTCGTGACATAATGTCTCAAAAGACGTCTCAAAACGTCACCCTTAAGAGACAATAATCGTCAAAAAAACCGTAATGTACATAAGCGCCGAATGCGTATCTATGGACGCGGAGTAGCGAGCGTTCCCGCCCACGCTTCGTCACAAAGATTTTTGAGCGACGTGTCAGTGGCTGTCACGAATGAAAAAAGTCACGCCCGCTCTCTTCAAGAGCCACGACTTCAAAAGAGAACATAACAGATGAGAAATAAGTAAATTGCGAGCTTAAGACGTAAAATTTTGGGAGAATTTTTGTGACAAGACGCGTCTACGGTTCTTATAGCTGATGAGCACTTTAAGAAATTACGTGGATTTTTAAAGTATAATTACTTCGCAAGAATGTCACGTATATTTAGGGATGTACTTGTAATATTAGGGATGTTAATTTATGTTAAATTTGGGTGTTTTATGTTAAGTAGTGGATGTTAGCGAATGTTTAATATGATACCAATACTTACGCATTGCGATATTACTTGTTTTTTTATATTACGACTTCTTATGAGTGTCACTGATTTTAATGAACGTATTGTAAATATTGGTGATGTTTATCAATGTTGAATTTGGGTGTTTTATATTAAGAAGTGGATGTAAGCTAATGTTTTATTTATCGCACATAGCAACGTATAACAATGACTAATTTTCCTTGAGTAGAAACGAGGAAATATTTGGTTCGTGAATGGAATACTATTATTACATCGACACCGGTTATATAGTTCGCATTTTAGTCATCGCGTGCATTGGCAATAACGCATCGATCGGAATTGTTTTTCCCCACATTCGTAGTCGATCGTAATCTAATGGCAACCGTGATGCGCTTTCAAGTACGCAGTTTCTTTGGCAATCTCGGGTGAGTACCAAAGCGAGATCTTCCCTCAATGACTCTTCTAATCCATTCCAATGCCTCGACTCCGGAATTTCCACCTTCCAATTCAATCAAGTTCCCCACTACACTCTTACTCCTTCTTCGTTACCTCCGGAGCATTAGGGAGGTGGAGATTCCGCCATTCACACAGTTACGCCAAAGTTTTTTGGGAGAAATTTTTGGAAGTTGGGTTTTGTATCAAATATGCAAGTTTGCCTGGATATTAGGTTGTAAAGTGATTGGACTTTTTACCGAAATATTTATGTATTTTTTTATTTTGGAAATTGTTTACCATTACTTAATTTTTAGCCGATTTTCGTTGCTCTTCGTATAGTTACTTGTATATCTTACACTTTATAATTTCTAATAAGTTCTGAGCCTACATAAAATTACATAAAATACCGAAATTATATTACTCTATATTTGTAAAATATATACGTGAAGATTTCTTTCACTCTACCCTTATCATTTGTACGCGATGTCTTAAAGCAAGTTCTGCACCTCGTTTCTGAGGTTCGTCTCGGTCTTTGTTTATATCTTCCTCAAACGAGAACGAACTCACGTAAGCACCGTGTTTACTCCTCCAGAGCACCAGTAGTTACTCTAATAAACGTCAGACAAATGCAGATTTTCCAAGAGTTTTGCGGCAACTCAATGCCCCCTTGCCTATTACCCCCTCCCCCCGCCATGTCCAAAATAAAATCCCATTCCAGGCACACAAACCCCATTACAAACGCGTGGTCCACGTTTAATCGCATTGACTTCCAATGGGTTGGAAAATTTAATTCCACCAAGCCCTCGGCATCCTGATTCCGGTTCCATTCTTTACCGAAGGGAGGATCTCCTCTGTTCGTTCAAAAACCCTGCTTCACGTCATACTGCGTTAACAGGATTTTGGAAGAATGTCAAAATTCCAGATTCTCTCGTATAACAACGCTGCTGCACGGATAGTGGAGAAATTTGTTTGTTACATGTATCCCATAAATATGGTGATGTTCATGAGTTTATTTGGAGGAATTTTTTGCTTTTTCTGGATGCTGTATACGTCCATGTTCTTACTCAGATATTTAGTACGTGAGTATTGTTTGTTTGTTCGCTGTTGATTTTCGTTCGTTGCCGTGGAAATAATAACGGAATTAGAGTTAAAATTCGTTCGTTGCCATGGAAGTATTAACGAAATTTTAGGGTTAAAGGGGATTGATGAAGTAAAGTTGTTTCTCTTGGAAGCCTATGGGAATATTGTTTTTGAATTATGAGTTTTTGTTTGAATTATGCTCTGAATGATTCAGTGATTGTTTTTAGATGGGTCAGAGGTTATTTTTCAGTATAGATTACTGTTTAATTGTTTATTTTACGTAAAAGATCGAATTCTCACAAATTTATCGTAATTTGCTCGCTAATATTACGGATATCAACTAATCAAAGGTTCATTTTCTTTAAAATATTATGGTTTAGCTCTTTACCTTACGTAAAAAATTGTTTTTCTTATCATTTTATCGTATTTTCTTCGGTTATATTACGAATAAAGCAATTGTATTTTTTTATTGTTTAGCGTTTTTTTTTCTCATGTCACTGATCTTTATAGAACGTACAAGATAAAACCCGACCCAAAATCGGCCGCAATGAAAAAAAACTAACACGTAAAAAGTCACCGCATTAATACTTTCCCTGGGATAGATATCGTTTTAAAAAGGGTATGCAAGGAAGAGTTGACCGGTTACATTTACATGATGATCTCGTATGCAAAGTCTTGCACCCTTTACCCATATACAGTTACTCCTTATCTCAGTGAGCCAAAACCTTATTACCAACGTGTGTGCTCTCCCCCTCTCCCTACCGATGCCGAATTTGCATAATCGTCCCGCTCTGCTAATCACTGCAGCATCCTTCGTCCCCCGTAGCGAATTCCCACTGCCTCGGACCCCCACCGCTTTCCTCTTGATTGATTGGGAGACGCGACGAAAAAGTGAAGCTTTTTGTTGCAAGGAAAGTCCGTCATTGGGTCCTTGTCGCTCCTTTTTAAACGGAGTGCCACATGTGTGAGATTGGGTGTGAATGATTGAACGTTGTGTTTAATTCCTGGGTTTGTTCGTCGGCGGTGGACGGTGAAATGGGGTTTCGGTTTATACGGAATGGATTCCCCTTTCTAAAGTTAGAAACGATTGTTGATTTGAAAGGGATATTGATAGCTTAATTTAGCTTAGTTGAATTATTGATTAAGAAAATGATACGGCTTCTTTTAAAGCGTCTAATTATTACTGTTGTTCACGTATGAGGGCATACATTCTGGCACAGGGTTCTTAAGTCACAAAGGTTAAATGGTAGTGGAAAATAGGAATATTACTGGGACTCGAACCCTGGTCTTCCATTTTCTGAATCAGTTCCTAATGAAATATATGTAAAGGTGAACATTGTAACTCTAACCTAGGTCTACTAACTGAATGAGAGTTCCTAATCCATTAATTAATAATGAAAAATACGGATATTTCTGGGACTCGAACCCAGGTCTTCCACTTCCTGATTCAGAGCTTCTAATTTAAGCTGCTGATAAGTGAAAATAAGAACTCCAACCCAAGTCTACCAAGTACTGAATTAGAATACGTAATCTATAAAGGTTTAATAAAAGTAAAAATTCCTACATTACTAGGACTCGAACCCAGGTCCTCAACTTTCGAGTTGATTATATTGACACGAGAAAGTTATATTTACCTTCCTTACCCTTCATACATCTCTGTATCGCATTACAATTTCAAGATTCATCAGTAGATCTTTCTCAAAAGGAATCGACCCATAAGTATAAGGAACGTTGAGCATCCCATTCGGGGCGAACGGCTCTTTAAGACTCGAGGGGATGACGTCACATCCGCCGCCGACACCTGGACCAGTGACGCCCCCGCGCCTTTCGATAGCGACGCGTCCCCGCCAAGGAAGGCTAAAATTGGGCTCATTCCGCGTTTTGTTATACTTTCCGACGCATTTCATCCCGGGGCGCCACCGTCGCGGAGGGATTTAATTGTTTTTTGTTCGGTTTCCCTTTGGTTGTGCCGTAAACGAATCGCTGTTTCGAAAGCACTTTTTTTTCCCTATCCTGGGGCATGTGTATATACTTCTTTGGCGGAACGTTTGATTTAATTAAACGTCCCGAGGAAAAGAAGGGGTTACTCTATGATGATTTACCAGAGAAAGGATTTCGATAGTTTGGATTGTGTCCAAGGAGGAGGTTTTTTTCTCAACATGCGAGTTTATTTGGTCGATTTGATCGGAGGTTTATTCCCGCGTCTATCCACGTCAACTCGGCATATCCTCCGCGTTCCCATAGAATTGCCATTATGCGTTCCGTCAACAAGGATGCCGCTGTTCGTACGGCCGGTCGTTAAGGTCGTGATATCATTTCTGAATCGGCGTGTGTTGCTATGATGTGATTGTTGCGTTTTATACAATTAAGGATATATGGGTTATGTATGTTATGTATTGAATGTTACGAGTGTTATTAATGAAGTGATAACGAAATTTTAAATGGGAGAATTGGCTGTTGGGTTGTATAAAGTAGTACTTGGATCGTAAGATATTAGAAAGAATTAAGGATTGCAGATTTGGCTTTAAATGAAAAGGATTTTTATTGTTTTTAATTGATTATTAATTCAGGATGATTTTTATTAAGTATTTAGTTTATTGATGTTAGTTTTGTGTGTAGTGTGGATTTTAATTGACACAGGGAACTATAAGGGTGTAGGGAATACGTCAAATTATGTATACGATCTTATATTCAAGGAAAAAGGGGAAATATATTTACTTTCGTACTTTCAAAACATTTCATAGATGTTCTTGCTTGTTCATATTAGTTATATTTTGCAGGAATAAAAGTATGATATTTGTTTGACGACACGTAAAAAAATTCCTACAATTATAGTTAATTGTCACGAGATATCGTAAGAAATATTGATTTATATTCTTAATTATGTAGCCATCCTTTTATCTGCACAAGAAATAAAATTATGCATCTCCAAATATTGCGAAAAAAAGCATAAAAATCTAGCATAATTTACATATAATTTTCTTTCTGTTTCCTTTAAGTAATGTAGAGTCAATTTATCATTCAAGTCAAAGCTAATATTTCATAAATACGAGGGCAAAATTGGATGACAGGAAAGTGCCTCTCCCTCAATCGATGCATCCCGCAAATGGCCAATACGAGTCCATTTGGTCGCATTTTGGTATTCCGCCGTAGTAGCACGAATATCTCGATACCTTGAGATGACAGTCAGGCTACACCTCTCTACTTCTTCAAAGCTCCTTCTCTTACGGGGAATTTCTGCCCCGTGGGAGAGCGTTATATTGTGAATTCCGCACGCAATCGTGTGCGTACAGAATTTTTTCGCCTTATCTCATAGCCATTCCATTCTCTGCACTTCGCTGCGATTCTCTCCCTGATATTTGGGCGCATTCGAATCCATGGGCGATGCGAAATCTTGCGAGTACTATTTTTATTGTTTGTGTGGGAATTTTTATTAAGCGAACTTTTCAACAGCTGTCAATTTTGCGATGAATAGGGGATATTCAGTCATTCAGGTCATATTGTGTTCAGTTAAGTGGTGATAGTGATTCAAACAGTTCTTATGGAGCGTTGATTAGAAAAATGGTTCCAACTGGGGACGATGTTTATTACGTATTTGCAAAATTAGGAGCTGTTTTCGTCATGAATGAAGTCCGATTATCCGTTTAAAACATCGTTGAATACTTCACGAATTATGCGTAAATAAATCTACGTTAAAATACGTCAATTAATAGTACGAATAAGCTTGAAAATATTAATAATCAGGTAAATTTGGATAAGATATCTATTGTAAGTAATCCTTTTACATAATTCAATTGTATTTTACGTCTTATTTTGTCTATTTATAGTAGTTATTCCCGTCTTTAAGCATGAGTAGTATTCTCTATTGCTATTCATAGAAAATCAATTTCGTAATTTAATTTACTACACAATTCAGTTGAATGATACGTCTTATTTTATTTACTTATCGTAGTTCTTCTCATCTTTAAGCATCAGTATTATTCTCTACTGCTATTCATACAAAATTGATGATGTAATGTAATTTAGTACGCAATATTATCCTTACTTAAAGCGGAGATTTTTTAATGAATAAATCTACATTAGTCTCCATGCTAAGTCACGGCAAAAGAATCAAAAACTGCCTTCCGAAAAATGCAGGAATACGTTCTTTCGCGTACCGTCAGTCTCTCTAAGGAGATTGTTAACCGATCGATGGTTCAAAGGGAAGGCGTTTTGAAAGCATGACGGAAAATTGGAAGAAAACAATTTTCTGAAGCATGAACGCGTGAGACTATAAAAGGGGTTGGCAGTTTCGGGGTGAAGATAAGGTGCTTGCGGAGATGAAATAACATCTGAAGAAGCTTAGGTCGCGAGGAGTTCCAATAGATAAAAGTGACAGGCGGGCATCGGAAGGTGGAAAAATTCTCGTAGACGTATGGCTTCCAAAGGAATGAGTGCAAGGGGAAGCCGGAAATGCGGAAATATTTATTTCGGGGTTTTTTTATGAGGGAGATAAGTTTTGGGGGATTTCTGATCGGTTGGTGTTTTTTTAAAAGCTTCGGGTGTATGGATGTTTGTAATTTTAGGGAAGGAGTTTTCGTTGCTAAGTTACGTATTTTAAGACGTTATTTCGGAGTCGTGTTTGTGAGAAATTACGAGATATTTTTTGTGACAGGGATTGTATTTTTATTGTGACTGTTATTATGTCTCCTTGATAAATATAATTTGTATTTATTTACGTCGTACACGAGTACAGTGATGATAATGTGAGACAACGCATAACATGAGTTATTTTTATCGTTTTTTTTTATTTTTTTTCGGAAAGTATTCTATTTATGGAACCCCATTAACGCCCAATAACCACGCTGTTCCGCACATCAGGGCCCACTCTCTTTCAGTAAAATCTTAAAGAAAAACATGACGTTAATTCCCCGCGAACGAGGCATTTTTTCGAAGCGATTGATTCAACCGCTAAGCGGTAGTGAAAACTCACCATAGCAACCAAGTCGAGCTCTTAAACAGCAGTTTTCCACGTCAAAAAAGGGGACGATGCACATAAAAGGCACAAAGGGTATGTAAAAAAGAGGTTAAGTGGTTGAAATCGTGGTGGATGCGAGCTTTTTTACGACAGGAATATGGGTCGCAGAAATCTTCTTGGAAGGTGAAAAAAAAAATAGTCGTACGACGATGTGGAATAAAGGAATTGCTTCGGGAGCATTTTTATTGCCGATCTTCTGGAGTATGGAGATTGGGTGGGAGTATCTTTCCCCCATAGGAGATGGGCTTTTTAAGCGAAAAGGTGAAATGCTTGTCGCAACTCGTTAATGATCGTTTAATCGAGTTACGTCTTTTAGCCATCTTCCCAACCCTCCCCCCCCCCTCTCCCAAAGCAGAAAGAGTGAATAATTCATGACATGTTTTGGAAGGGGAGATAAGAGATGTTACCCCCAGATGAATGACGTAGGAGATCCAACTGGGATCGAGTTGCTCTTTTCGCTTGATTTAGTTTCTTGTTTTGTTCCAAGCTGCTCTTATTGTAGCAGGATTTGTTTGGTTGTTGCAAGGGTTTTTGGTGTTTTTTGTGTTTGATTTGTTGAATTTTTTTGGATTTTGTCGTGAGGGAGCGTCAAAAGCTTTGCTTGCGACTGCTTTTATCGTCCTTAAAAGTACGTAATGAATTTTTAATAATAGGGGGGAAATGTTTAATACGGGTTAAATTGTTCCCCAACTGTGATTGAATGCTGTTTGTGTTTCCTTAGAGATGGGTTCATAGTTACGACTAACTTCAAATTTGTAAGAAAATATTACATCGGTGGAAATGGGGAATATTGATGATTAAAGAGGAGAGTTATTTGTGATATGCAAGCTTAACTTCGTGGAATGGAGGTATGATGGAAGAAATGAGTCTCTTTCTAACTTTATTGTAATATATTGTGTGGAAGGTATAAATGGAGTTCATTTTCTATTATCAAGATGAGATATTAATAGTGAGTGTTTAGACATCGGTAAGAAGAACACTTATTTAGGAGAATAACTCGTATTCATTTCTTTATTGAATAAAACCCGTCGTAATTAAAGTCGTGGGACCAGGTTTTAACCCTTAATATATGTCTAAGATACGTAATTTATATTAATTTGGAATATTTGAGTAAATGTAACGAGAAATCATATCGTTTCGTACGCTAGAACGTCGTTTTATATAAATAACGAACATTGGGTTGATTTCGTCTCCAAGGGAAACGAGCATCAACAAAGGAATTTCAATATCACGTTAGGGCCAAACGTCACTTAACTCGGGTCCAATTCCGCTCCCTCCCCGAGCCGAATCAATAATAAAGCGATCCTCTCTGGTGCAGAGTAAAGATGGGAGAGAAATTCGAGAGAAGGGATACGGCAAAACCCTTTCCTTACGAATGCGTGTGTGCGCACAGTCTGGGATAACGACGTTTCTACAGCTCGCCCCCACCACCGCTACACCCTGGGGCGCCGGTGCCAGAGCAACCAATGGGAAGCGAGTTGCCCCTTTGACGTCGAATCTCTCCGACGGATTACACAATCGCCTTCTCTTTCTATCTATCTGTCCAAGAAAGGTTCCTTTCCTGCGCATTAAAGTATTTCCAAAATGCCCCCGCATTTGAGGCGCAGAATTCGCTAGGTTTTCAGGTTTTTTTAACAGTTACCAGAAGGTTTTGCGTCCTCGATGGTAGCGGTCGTCGTACATCCCCCTTAGGGCTTGTTTTTTTCTTTATATTTCTCATCCTTTTGGTCCGAAATCAATGGAATATCGTTGCTTCAAAATCGCGTTAGGTTTCCCCGCTTTAAGGCTCGCGAAATCCTCAGGGTCCTCACTTGTGGTTCTCCAAGTGACCGTTCCGAAAATGACGTATCGTTCATTCCTCGGATCTAACTGCGTCCGTAGGATTCCCTTCTGCATAATTTGGACGCGATCCCTGACTTAATTCCTCGGCCACCCTAGGCATCTTCGCCTCATAAATCCAGAGAGAGACACCAACGCTTCCCCAGCTACGTTATTAACTGCGGATTACCCAAAGTATTGCCCCCTCCTGAAAGGGAGGCAAATGTAATGATGTGTGGGATGGAAGGTCAAGGATTTATAAGGCAGGATTGGACGGACATCTTTCTCTCTCTCTCCAGCGGGGAGTTTTTAGGGTGATGAGAGGGGGTTTCTGTGCGAATTGTTCGGTTTTAAGGGTCTTGCGTGATTTTGTATGGTAGTCTTGGAAACGGGAATATTTGGATTGGAATCTCATAGACTTTAATTATTGGAAGCTCATTTTGATTGAGTATATCGAAAGGTTTATTAAATATCGAAGTATATTAAGCAGCATATATAATAATACATAAAGGATTTAGAGGAATTAAATTAATACGATAACTGTATATGACTAGAATACAAGAGAAAACAGAAGTAGAAATAACGAAATGACTGGGACTCGAACCCAGGACATCTACTTTCTTGAGAGAGTGTACCATTTATTCTCGTATGGATATATTCTTATTCAGATACATTTGTATATGATTAATAGTTGATGATGTTTTATTAAGAACGTTTTTAATAAAGTAAATCTGAGTTCATAATTGGAGATAATAATAGGATTGGGCTGTTCTATATAAGGGAATTGTTGTATTTTCTGTTCGTTATTCGTATAGAAGATAATATAACCTCAGAATTGCCATGGATATTTTTAAATATTAATATATATTAATAATAATATTATAAATATTAATAATTACAGTCTGAAATAATAAATGATAACTTTACGTTTATAATGTAAGAATTCGCTTCTCTAACTAAGTCATTCTGTCAACAGCCATTGAATACATTTGGTAGCGCCGAATTGATAAGTGTCATCATCAGGGTTCTTTTCACTTTTCGTAATGAATGCGTCTACTTATTCCAGTGGTGAGGGTTTACGACGGCGTCCCGGTTAAAATCTGCAGCAGATTATGGAGGCGTGCGTGTGTTTGGAGGTCGCATAAGCCTCTTAGGCTCGTTTCAGATTGTTAGAGAGATTGGCCTCGTGTGTGTGTGCTCAGGAGATGTGATTGGACAGTCCAAGGGTGGTTTAAGAAATGAAATGCTAAAGTTCTAATATTCCACGATGTTTCTCGTAATGATGGAATTCTTATCACGTGGTTTTGATTAATGTTAGCATCATTTAGTTTAAGTTAATCAAATGTGAAATTGGATTGGTGTTTATTACTGGGATCTTATTGTAGTCGTGTATGAGAAGTATACATTTTAGTAATATTTTTGACTCTAATATGAATATAGAGGGAATTTGAAACGTTTCGTATGTATAATCGAGTTGTTGATCATTCAAGATTAGCCTCTTATATTTTTATTATGATATATATTATTTACGAAATTATATGATTAAATTTTAATTCTGTATGTATTCAGAGGGTTTAATTTCTTCTATTTAATTATTAAAAGCTAGAATTGTCGATTTTAATTTAATCAATACGTAATTCTTAATGTTATATCAATACATTGCTTCCTTTATGTGCCTTCCACTTATGTCTATTTCTTTTTATTTTCAGGTGAGTTTCACACAAGTATATGGAATAAGAACGAACCCAATATACGTGAGTTAAAAGTGGTTATTAAATATGTTGAATAGTTTACGTAGTATAGTGACGAATTCCACAAAATTCGCGGAATTTTAAAGTAATTTTAACAACTGAAGTTGGTAGAAATCACTTGTAGAATGGGGTTGAAATCTAATATTTATATAGTAAATTTAGTATTTACATTAAGTACATCGTAGGAGTTGAAAAATATTGAGATGTTTATCATTATGTATCTTATTATAGTTTGAGTTCTGACACTTCACCTTCAGTAAAAGGACATTTCCGTTTCATCACTCACTTCCGATCTAATCTTTTGTTTTTATTTCATGAAGCACATCAAATTAAATTCTTTAGAGTTAGAGGAATTTTAAACGAGGCCCCGATAAACTCAGTTTACGAATCTCGCGCCAAAAATCCGTTCCGAAGTCGATTTATACGCATCTCGCAAATGACGCGTCCAACGCAAACGATAATTATCTTAGTCATCGGAAAATATCAACATTTCGCCGCAATAAATCAGGGCCAGTGCATTTTCACGCGCAATTCTCGCGAATAAAACAGCTCTTAAAAATTCATGAACGTATCCTCGATATTTTTTCGCGTATAAAAGGGGCGGATTCTGCGGGGATGCGCTCTATAGCCGGGAAAAGGCCGTATTCCGTGCCCATTGTCCCTTAAAAGGACGAATTCCGGGTTCGGGACCACACGCTCTATAATCAATAAGCTCCGGGACATACAGATCGAATATGATAGTTGATTGGTGGTTTGGAGCGGCGCCCGCACTCGGTTGTGAATATTCATCAGGTGAGAGATCCAGTCTTGTCTCCATTTTACGTCCAGCTGTCGACCGGCTCTTGTTTTTTTATTTTATCAGTGTATTTTTACGTTCCATTTCAATCACCTTTTAAACTCGTCAATTTTCGCGTGTCGGGAGACACGAGGACCCTTCGGCGTTTTCCCCGTTCTTCCGTGCCGTTTGTGAAATGTTTTGAAGCGATAACGGAGCGTGCGTGGACACGATGCAATTCTGCCGAAAGACGATGAATTTACGCGGTTGTCAAGGGAGATGCGGGTGTGTTTAAGCTGAACGAGGAGGGAATTGCGATGTTTATTGTGTAGTTCGTGTGTGTACGATTTGACCGCGCGTGAGCTATTATTGTTTGTATGCGTGTTTTCTTTTTAAGTTGACACGTATTCAAAATTTATCGTGTATTGATATTGTGGGATGGATTTCTTAAGGAATAGTGTAAATAAACTTTAAAATATCATATGTTTAAATAAACGTATCGTATATAGTTCAAATAAACCAGTATGTTTTATCAGAGTTGTAAATAATGTAATCGAATTATGCCGATTATAAAATATAAGTAATTCGTCATCAGTTTAGGAAGTTTATAACCTTAACCGATTGGAATTGACTTTTTATAATGTAGCAGTAGCTAGAGTGGTGGAGTCCTGGGTTCGAGTCCCTATCATCATCTATTTTTTCACTTCCGTTTAGTGATGTACGTCGAGTGTAATATCTATAATAAAGATCGAATTAAACCATAACGCCCTCGGGTTATTGTACTCGAGTAGAACATTCTATTTAAAAAGTTAATTAAAAACCTAATTCAATGTGGATTAGAGCAGAAATAGTATTAGAAAGTAGAATGAGAGTAAGAAATTAAATGAGAGAGTAAAGTTTCTCGTTATTTGAGTGAAGCAACTGTGGAGAAATATCGCCCGTAACTGAATTTCATTTCACGGATCTCCTTCTCGGTATCTAAGGAATGAAAGGTGCAGTTGGCAAAGAGAAAGTGCCGTTGCTAGCACAATTAAACGAGTAGGTGTCGAAGGTATTCTGTAGATAAAGAATAGGAGAAAGGGTTCGTTAGGGACTTCGAAGGACACGTCACTGACCGTTCTATCCTTTTCTTTTTTACTTTTTGTTCACTTCTCATCTCGTATCCCATCATTACTGGACCTCATTTAACTTTGTTGTTTTTCTTTTTTGCTTCTTTAGTGTTTTGAGATTATAGTGTACTCTAGCCCCTTTCAGTTATATTGAATCCTTATTTTTTATTTTGTTTATTTTAATTAATGTTGTTAAGGTGTTTTAACGGTCTCTTGTGATATACTTTTACTCTCTTGTCTCTTGTTGTCTCTCTTGTCTCTTATGATAAACTATAGATGTTAAATATTCGTAAAATAATTATCATTTAGGTCGAAAATGTCCTTAGCTACAGGACTAAGACAACAATGATTAATGGAAGATACTCTGACGAAGTTTAAGTAACATCGTGTGTTCCGCAAGGTAGCGTAATTGGACCTCTACTCTTTCATATAAATAATTGCTGATTACTGTTTGGTATATAGACGGTTTAGGGAACAATGGACATAAGAATATACAAGAGCACTATGTCACCCATTTGAGTCGTATTCCCAACAGGTTGCAGCCTAAGAAAATAGTTGGAGATAAACACAGTTAATAAGCTAAAGCGACGGTCGAAATGGCAGGGAAAGAGACAACTTGGATCCGTGGCATTTTATCAGATGTCGAGGGAAAAAGTACCGTTTTCCATGGTATGGGCACGTATTAGATTGGGAATCAGAGATAAGAGAGCTAAGAAAAGAAAGGACAGCTCTACCCACGGAATTTTTAGTAGCTCCTCAAACATAAAAAAAAACTCTAGGAACATTTAAGCGACACGGAATTTTTTTAAGGGGATCGCTCGATGCATCAAGAAACGTCTATGAAGCAGCGTGAATAAAATACGATATCTGTGGAGTGAACAATGCGATTAAACGGATGTGTTTGTAAGTTCTAGCTACGTTTATGGAAAGAAAGGTTGTACGCGTAAGAAGCTTTTGATTCAATGAACTAACTAGTCACGGGTTCTTTCGTAGCGGTTTTGACGTAAAAAGTGATTTCAGGAAGCGAGGCTATTAAATGTTCCAGCGATGCCCACTTACGGTTCATGGAAGGCGTACATCCTCATACGTTTTCCAAAGAGGAAATTGAACCTCTGTTTCAACGTAATGTGCCTTTCGTTTAGACTGTATAAAAGTGACCTTCGGTAGCCAATGAAATCAGATTTTATTCATTTTCGTTCTATATTACGATCATAAAACAGTCATTTTGAAGGTTAAAAAGTAAGTTTTAATATTGGATTATTAGGTTATATATGACAGGTTAGGTTCTTTGATTTGGTACGATGGATAGCGATTAGAATTTATAGAGAAAAATAATGACGAACTTGTTTCTATAGCAATATTTCCATAGTAATGTCTCTATGGTAATGTTTCTATAGTAAAATTTCAAACATACGTGAACAATCAATAGATGTTGCGTACTTTATTTATATTTACGAGTATAATTCCATAGCTTACGAATATATCCGCGCAATACCTATAGGTTTTAAAAGATGAAAGAAAAAGCCGAACATCGGTGTCGAAAGCATCTCGTTTATGTCGGATTCCTCGTTTCACAATCGACCGGATATAAAGTCATCATCGTACGAATTCATCGGTATTTGTGGAAAAGCGCACCGATTCATGATTCCAGATGAATCACTGTCGCAGGCATCGTGCACCTGAGAACGTAGACGGAATGTCTATCGATTGGAAAAGTCCGTCGTGCAGACAATACCAAAAATGATGTCCGATTCATATCTGGTGGAGTCACGACCTTTTCGCGACCACCTCACGAATCTTCCCTACCATCTTTAAGACGTTTTAATTCGGTTACAAAAGGGAACATTTCGGTCAAATGATTATGCATTCGAATTCAGTTGCTAGGTGATGGGAATTTTTCGTGTTGGGCTATAACGGAAAATGTGTTATAAATAAATGTATGTAAAGTTTTCCGAAATAATATTCTGCACGTATTTGGAAGTATTTTATGACGAAAGAGTATGAAAATTGGAGTTCTGAAGATGTATATATTTTATCGAATTTTTGCCATTTACTAATAGAATTCAAGCCAATCATTTGTGGTGTAATGACATTTATTTTAAGCCTTTTAGAATTTTTATGAGTTTCCCATAGGTCTCCTTCGAAAATATGAGTACAATCTTTCCTTTTAATCGGATTGAATTCAGTTCGTGAGGTATTTTATTGTTACGTCTCCTTTATGCTTCACGACTGTTGTTTAAATTCTTGGTATCATATATAAAGAATTACGTCATCGCTTACGTATCGAAGAATACAGTACGTAAGCATAGCAGTATATTTATTTTCGCTTTGTCGTTCTAAAGAATAATCTTTCACGTGTAAAGTTCTCTTACGTCTCAAACATAGGTAGTGATATGTATTCGTAGTAGCCCGAAAAGTAGCGAATAAATTTTCAGTATTTATCTCGATTAAGTTGTGGCGATTAAGAGCTAAAATTAATGGAAGATATAATGCAGGAAAGGCCTGTATACGTTTGGAGTAGATGTCTGTAGGTCAGTGAATGAAAAGGGTAAAACCATCCGTTTAGTGCTGCGATTGTTTCAGGGCCGTATAACTGTAATTTGCTAGTCACAGTCTCATCGTTTAATACGCGTTAAAAGAATCTTTTCCGAATGATGGACGGCTGAGGTAATATTACATCTTTCCCACACATCTTCTTGTCGACTCACTATTCTTTCCCCAGCCAAACACTTCATTCCCACTCGTTTTTAGTCCCTCGTATTTTTTTACGGATTCTGAAGCAATTCGCTGGAATGCGGCCTCCGTACAAAACACGGCATCCACGATTAAAATCGACATTTTCCCGCATCTCGAGATGTCCTCTAATCACGGCGCCCATTTGTATGATTTATACATCTCGAACAGGGATCGAATGCCCCATCGATGTCTCTTCATCGGACGGAATCTGCGCCAAGTGCATTCGTAAGCTAAGGGTTTTTTGTTGCTATGGAGTTGGGGAAATTTTATTAATTCACGTGGATGTTTTTTTTTATTGTTGATTTTGAATTGGATGTAGGAATGGGGTTAGTTTTAGAGAATGAATTCTTCTCGTATACATCAGGGCTTTTAAGAGTATTTATCTGTACGTATTAGGTGAACATGATTACGTTAATACGTTATACGTTACGTTATTGTGATATACTTATAATGTCTATAACGTTATTAAATGTAATGAATTATTAAAGGCGGAACTGAGACTTAAAAGTATTATCTTCTATTTAATCCTGCCAGTTGTCAATGTAAATTTAGAAATAATTTTTAAAGTTAAATAAAAAGGGATAGAAAGTAATAGACGCGGTATGTAGGTGCAGCGGTAGCATACCTACTTGGCTATAATATAATTATTTAATGAGGAGTAAAAAAATTTTGAGAGGGACCTGGGTTCGAGTCCAGGTCATTAGTTGTTTTTTCTCCGTTTTTCTTTTATGTTAACCCAGTGCAAATATTTTATTAGTTTCATCATTCATTTACTAATTGGTATGGTTATAAAGATGGTAACTGTTTCTGCAAGTAGTTCTGTAATCGAACATAATTGATACATCATTCGATATTTACGTCGAGGTCGTTTTAAAACACATCAGGAAGTCGATACATCGATCGAAATCGAACGAGAACTAATTCGAAGGCCCGCTCATTGCATTCGCAAGTGCTTTTTCTTCTCTCGTTCCGAAAGTACACATAAGTATTTCTTTACGAAAAACAACTCTTACGTATCTTCAGCCATTGTGTGTGTCTCCTTCGATCAGTGGTGTAGTTATGATTGAGTTGGTTCACAGTCGATATGTGATTCAGCGGGGCCATTGGAATGCCGTGATGAATTGGCCGTTGGCCATTTTTCATATTTTTTTCCTTTGGTTAAAGCCGTCATCATGCGGTACTTCCTTATTTGGGATCGAACGATCGACGGGGGGTTAGTCTGCTCGTCGGGAACGCATTCGAGATATTTTCTGCGAATAGTCAGCCGGATTCGTGCTAAGGGGCACAATTTCTCATTCCTTTTAAACACCCGCCCATCCCTCGCTCATAACCGTGACGTCTGAATTATCGAAACGTTAATTTTAGATTTGCCGAACGTCGGCGATTCGAGATGAGTTGTCTATTTTAATTGCGGTATCGGTAATAGGTTTGGGGTTGGTCGTGAAGTGAAGCGTGTTATGTTACGAGTAGGTACAGCTTAAGATAGTAGAGTACGGACTTTATAAAAATGATTATAGTTAAATTTTGGATTGTAAATGAGAAATATAAATATAAGTTAACATTAAAATAGAAATTAATAGAGATTTTGAGGTTTATTTAAGTTTAGACTTCTGTGGTTTTCTCGTAAAAGAGTTGAGGTTTAAATCCTAGACGAGGCAAATTGTAAAGAAATCTGATGTAGAAATATCGTCTTAATAAATGTATAACATAAAGAGCTATTCAAGAGGCTGAAGTAGGTATGCATTAGGGTAAGACTAAAGATAGTTTCTCTGCGAAATATTCGCATTAGCGTTTATATTGATTCCACGTGTGCAACTCGTTCCTACGATACTTACTCAATACTTTGTATCTTTTCAAAATCATCGTCTTTTATAAAAAAGCCAAATTGTATCATTATCCATACTAAGTGCATATACTCATGTTTACAATATAAATAACAACATTGTAACAACTTAATGATCGAGATTCAGGAAAAATGGTGTAATTTTGCTCGCTCAGTTCTTGAGAATGGAATACTGAGGTTATACACGAGAAAATAGCGACATGATCGGAATTCGAACTCACTTGGAATCTCACTTACAGGCCGGGGTACAAAGTGTGGTCCTGGGTTCGAGTCCTAGTCATTTTTTAAAAGCTATTACTTTTTGCTTTTATGTATCCTGTACCTTACAGTAACCTACAGGTTTCAGTGTTAGCCTTATGTATTAAGTACTTTTTTAGGAACAGATGCAATTTCTTCTCTCGGAGTTATTTTTCAGTTCTCAGTTCTAATTTCGATAAAGAACGGATTCTATTTCTTTTCTAATCCTTTATAAGTTTGAGATACCTATCATTGGATGCGATTCTCGAAACTTAGTAATTGTTTAAGGTCAATAAACCACATCGTTCCATTACTTGGAAACCGGTTGTTTATTGTGACGTCCGTAGCTTGAGCGTGTATTTACCGTGGCAAAGCGAATGGCAGCTAAAGAAAATCCCATTTGTAAGGATCCCTCTGTGTTTTGGTTTACGAAAACTGCGGTCGTTTTTATCGAATTCCCAGATTTTCGGATCCGAGGTTTCTTTCGTTCCACTTCTCAGAGAAGTCTGCTTTCCTGGAATGGATCTTGGTGACAGGTGGGAGCCAGCACACCAACAGCCGTACGAGCCCTCCACACCAAGGAGGATTATTTATGCTGTTAAACCCGCGTTCGCTATCCAAAACTATTTCCGAACCAAATAAACACTTCCATTAGATTCGTAATATATTTAAATTCAGATAAGCTATTCGTTCGGTTCAATTATATAAAAGTTCGATCTATTTGTTCTATAACGATTAATTGTTCGATGTTAGAAGTTTCGTTCGTAAATCTTGTGTGATGGGATGTTAAGGGAAAGGTTGATTTTTTAAATTTAAAGGGGTTAAATAGAAGTGGAAGGTTGCGGTATGACTGGGACTCGAACCCAGGTCCCCTCACCACTGTCGGGCAGATATGCTATTCCACCACAGGGTAGTGGGGGACCTGGGTTCGAGTCCCAGTAATTTCGTAATTATTACCTCCTTTTTAACTCTCATAAGGTTGTTCAAGCTCATTAGTATAAAAATAGGATACGAAGGTCTAAATAGCTTTTATGAGATTGTAAGAGTTCCTTCCATTCTCAGTATGAGTATAAAAAGGGTGATTCAAAGTTTTATAGTTTCTCAGAAGAACTCGCGATGGTAAACAAATTAAATTTAAGTTGCATCCCTCGTAACCATAGGAAACACCCACTCTTATGAACGTAGATGGAAGTAGAAAGGAAAACCTACTTGACCTCGGAGTAAGGAATTCTGTTTTGTGAATGTTTCGCTAACTTAACTAAGAAGATTTCAGTCAGCTATTGCATTTGAAATTAGTCGGGAGTTCTGATCGTTGCCATGGTTTTTTCGTATGATATTCCATGATATGATAATCTATAATGAAGACCTCAAGGTGGAATGTGTAACTAATATTTAAATCGATATGTACCATATCGCGATCGCATCGGATATTTTTGTTTGATTTTTACGTATTTTTTCTTGAAGGACGTAATTTTTAGATCGTTATCAGAATTAGTTAGCGTTCTTTACGGTTCGTAATCAAGGCTTACGATGTACGCTAAGTGTTCGATTTTAAGGTATTTCTCCGAAACTAAACGCGATTACGAATCACTTTTTTTGTCCAATTATCCATGCATGATTGTTTTCGTGAAGAACTACTCAAGAGTTCGGTTTCGCTTTTCATCGGACTTTCCATTAGAACAACCTTTCGCTTCGGCACTTTTTTCGACGCATTTCTTCGCACATAAAGACGTCAACGGACGTTTCCCGCACTTCAGAAAAGTTCCATGTGAGAATGTATTTTTTACCCGACACCTCGTCAATGGTCAGAGAGGGAAAAAAATATAAATTTAGAGCCGCGAGAAAAAATCCGTAAAGGAACCATATCGGGAGAGGAATGCTTCGGAAGAAAACGGTGGAAAAAACGGTTTCCCCGAACGATTACCGTAAGAACCGAAATGCGTTCGCGAGTTCCGGGAAAAGGGGTCTTTCACACGTCTCGTGGAAACGCTTTTGTCGCCTTTTTCAGTGACCACGGGTTCCTCGTTTTGCCCTTTTTTCTTTTGGCGCTGAAGATAGATCTTTATCCCACATCATACTGACGTAAAGGTTATTTATTACGGTGATGATCGGTGGCTGCCTTGGTGACGTTTTTGGTCTGTGTCGTGGTTTAAAGTGTTCGTTGTTGATGCTGGTTTTAATAGATTTTGATTCTTTTATTGTATGTTCTATTATATTCGTGTTTTATTTCTTCACGTATTGATTCGTAATGAGCGATTATAATTGGGCTATTTATTTAGTACTGAGTTTTTGTTATTAATCTTGTAAGAAGATTCTCAAAGTTATGGGAAATATTAGGCTGTATAGAAGCGAAAAATAACTATATGACTGGGAATCGAACCTAGGTCTCCCGCTTTTCGAGTACGTATGTATATATTTATGTGTATCTATCCTACTTTGTATTCAAGTGAACGTGATTAGTTAATTTAACATTCTGTAATCCTGCCACGATAAATACTCATGAAATTAATTAGAAAAGAAAGCTATTCTTCTATCTTTAACTTATAAACTGAATATTGATTGAACGCTATATCACTAGTGTGTTAGATATTGTCACCCCGTTTACGAAGTATCGGTATTTAAAATTTCGAGTAACTGCGAATTAAGGAATACGAAACTGTAGAATTCTTCGTTAATTACTGTCCAAAGCCTCTATCTAGCTTCATTGATGTAATATCGTGTCTTTGTAACGATATAAGACACTGCTTTTTAAAGGATATCCTCTTTTAGATTGATTTATCATGGCCCCTTGATTATGTGTTAACGTTTATATGTTACGAGTTACGTGTGTTCGACAATGCAGACCTTTCCACACACTTCGTTAACCCTATGAAAGAAGTAGGAATTCCATTCGTTTATACGCCGCCTTACTATATTCTCCGCTCGCCTTCGCCGTACTTCTCCATTGGGTTTTCCTCCAAAATCCATTTCAAGAAGATCCCTCCATTTCCCTGAAAATCATTTCTCCAATCGCTAACCCCACATCCCTTCCATTTGCCTTCCAATTATCCCCACTCATAGGCCGTCCCGATGGTGCACACGAATTGTTTCTCCCGATGGTTCGTTCGCCCCATGTTTATCATCGCATAACTTATACGGGATACGGTTCAGCAAACGCAGACTTCTTTCCCTTTCGTGTTTTCGAATCTATTTAATAAGGGCAGTAGGATATGGTCTCGTTTGTGTGGGTCACATACGAATCGCTGCAGCAGATATGGGCGTCGGAAGGCGTGGTTCAGACCAAAGGGCGCATATATTAAAATGACGTGAAACCCAAGATTGAGACGCGATGGATTCCTCTGTCTGCGAAGATGAGTCGTTAAAAATGTTTGATGTATTAATTTCGGAAGGAAATGGTGAGTTTTCGAATGTAACTGTACACGAGGAAGGTTTTAGGTTGTGACGAAGTATAGCAGAGCTGATTATGAGGTTTAGTTTAAGTAAGAGGGCTTTAAATGAGGAAAAATGAGCTTGTAATACATTGATGATGTATTGACGATGTTCAATGACGTATTTCTGGACGTTTTTAGGTAAGGAATTTATGGTTTCGTATGATTTCAATATGCATTCAATAATTTTGAAATTATATCGATTTTTAATACCGTTTGGCGTTGAATAAGTGCCCACTACTGTTTAGATTCACTTAAAACTTTAAGTGTCTACAAAATCGTCTATAAACGCCACATAAGCTTTCTTAGATGGATATGAATACGTCCTACGTAATTATTTTGAACCGTTGGTCCCTTGCGTGTGTTTAAGTATGGGAAACGTTACTGGTTTTCAAACTTACGCTTAACACTATTTTACTTCTCTGATCTCACAACCCAGTCATCCCAATTCTGAATCTCATTCTTGCCATCGCCTGGGAAAATATGTGGGATTCCTTAGAAGTCGATAGTTATAACAAGTTGGGACCTATCAGCGTGACTTGCAAGGACCATCCCAAGAACATCTTCGCCCCCCTGCAACGTTGCCAAATACCCTTCATTCATCCTGGTCTTCCTTACCCCATTATCTTTTTACGTCTCTCGGACGGAATGTCTTTGTCGTACTTTTCATCGCTGCTTTTTAGTGCAAGAGTTAGTTGTGTTTTGAACGTTGTGCATTTGAGTCATTCGTGTCTCTATGGCGACAATGTATAGTTTGCTGATGTTTTATGATTCTTACGGAGTGAAGATGTTACGTTGTACAAGTGAAGAGATATATTGTGATATAATTCAGGGAAGAATTAAGTTGTAATATAGTTCGTCGTATGATTGTTTTAGCTTGTATGATATCATACCAATATTCCATACGTATTATTTCGTTTACTGGGTTGATTCATCAATTAATAATAGGGAGACAGTTTATTTAATCCATAAACAGTGGTTAATTACAGTTGGTTAATCACTGCATCTGTCTTTTTAGAATATTATTAAGTCTTTTTACCTTATAATCTTACTAGTCTATAAAGTTAAACGCAAAATAATGAGCTAGTTTTAATAATTTTGTCATTTGGTAGCAAGTATTTCGTGACAATGTTCTAATTATTATCAACTTTAGAAAACAGTTTATTAGCGATGTGGTTTCTAACGATTAAGGGAAGCTTAAAGTAACTTATAACTAAAGAGTTTGAATAAGAAAGTTAAGAGAGTGTAAAACATCGAGAAAATTCGAGGGCCTGGGTTCGAGTCCGTGTAATTACGATATTTTACGTTCCATTTTCTTTCTAAGTTGTATAATTCGGCCATATTGATTTTATGACGTAAAAATGCGCTTTATCTCGCGAATATTTCATTTCGATGATGTAAGAATGTCTTCGGAATCGCTCCGAAGACGCACCTCCGAATTCATTTGTTGAATAACAGAATAGTCGCGATGGGAAAGCGGCCTTCCATCGGAGTAACGGATTCCGAGCGAAACCTGTATTCTCCGTCCTTGTTAGGCCGAGGTCATGTATCCACGGAATATAGAGCAGCAATAGAAAAAACGCACGTGCACGAATAGAGACAATTCACGGGAGAGTGATTACAGTGCCGCCGACTCGGTGACGTCACTTCTCCGCGATAATTTTCCTTTTTTTTCGAGACGAGGACGCATTCGGTTCTTCTGACCTTAATTACTCGAATGGGTCTCAGTTCGATGCAATGCCAATGATGTAGTCGTCTATTTAAGTATCCATTAAGGTCGCAAATGTGCTTGTGCAAGATGCGAATGCACGCACCTTTATATAATGGTCGTCGCTTCTATGTGTTTGGAAGAAAGTCGATTCGAAGTGCGTGAATGCTCTGTTTTGTGATGCAAATATAAGTGAGTGTGTGAATGTGTATGTATATATATATATATATATATATATATATATATATATATATATATATATATATATATATATATATCTATGTGTGTGAAATTTATTCAATATATAATATTGCCAACATTATTTGCGTATAGATTCCTATTGGAACACTGATATAGTTTTTACTCTCTTATTAGAATTTATTTTACGTAAAATATAATATATTTCAATACACTAATTATGCAGACGTATATTAATGATATTTATAGGTAATAATAGAATTTTTTAAATGTACGTATTACTTTTACGGTTGAATTTAAGAGTATTTTGCGCTTAATCGTGTACGAAAAATACTGTCTACGTATGTATAACATAAGCAAAGCTGGATCATATTATAGGATAATGTAAATTGTTGATACTAGCTTAATTTCTATAGCTGAAAATTGTATTACAAGTAAAATTAGAAGACGTTTAGCCGTAATATTTCTGCATGAATATATTCTTTGGAGGTGGAGTCAATGTCTTCCATCCTAAAGTGATGGAAACTAACAATTTATTATTCTTTTTTAATGTTGATCGAAGAATGAATTTGGAAAATAGTATCGAGACTTGTAGAAAATTAAATTTTTTAAATACACTGTCATTAGGATTACTCTAGAAAGTCAGTCTCAAGAAGATGATAATCAAGCTTTGAACGGAGTAATGATGTTGTTTCACTCCTTCGTTCATTACCTTAACTCTTAATTAGGCAGCAATGGAAAAGGTAGTACATTTCAACGGAGAAGTAGTGAAAATTTCTCTCCTTACCGTTACGTTCACTATGGGTATTGGACACAGTTGATGAGGCATTCCATTTCAAAAAGTGTAATTGTATGTTTATTACCCCTTTCTCTTTTAATAGATATCCTTCAGGTTTAGCTCATTGCGAAAATAATCAGAAAATTCTTATTCAGAGTTAGCGAAAGTTTCAGAAATACGTGAAACCGAAGGCTGTTTGTGTTTAATATAGTTAATGACTTAGTTAATGAACAGATTTTATCGTGCTCACATCTGTACGGCGGGACTAATGTAATCTGGTTTATCTTCCTATTGAACGCATAATTAATTCCGGAGGTTTGGCATTCGTATTTTTTTTACGCTTTTCTGGAGAAGAGGAACTTTAAATAACAAAAAGGGAGAATCGGTGCTTTATGATTCAGTAGAAACGACCCCTTTCCGTGGATAATCAAACACTCATTAAGTCTGTTATTCGTGAAAACCTCTCATTTTTATGTCGTTAACCCATACGTTCACCACTTTTAAATTTCCTTTTGACGGAGCTATTATTTATTTATTATTCCACCGAGCAGCTGATTTCGTTCGTCATTTGTCGTGGGTGCATGTTTGTAAGCGATCTTGGATTAATGAGTTAGTTGATGTCCAAACAGTGCGTTTCTGAGTCCCGGAGGATACCGGTTCCCACGAAGAATAATGTGGGTTCGTTTCACACTCGTGGTTTTGGATTTTTGCGAAAAATTTTGTCTACACCTTGTAATAAGTTAAAAATATGGGTTAGATATATAAATCGAGGAATTTATTTTAATATTAATTCATTAAAGTACAATTGTTTACATTTAGTTTACTTTAGTTTCGTTGCGTACATTCGTTGCCATGAATACCTTTAATAAACAAAATTCAAAATCTAAATAATCCTGACCAAGAATGTGATTTTTTAATTGGTTGCGAACTATAATTTAATATGATACAAAACACGATTTAATATTATTCAAAACAACTGGATAATTTTATAATCGTCGTGTATTATACTAATAATGTCTACAAAAGTAGGAAATATCTTCTCAGATAAGAGAAAACACGCTTGTTTTTCTTTGAGGACCCAAAATAAGGTATTAATTGATTTGTATTAGAGGAAGTAGATATATATTGTTTGTATGAATTAAACTTGGCGTGTATCCAGTAAAGGTTATTGAATAGTATTTTTATATGGAACAGATACGTATATAATAGAGATTTTATGTATGAGTTTTCATTGAGGAAAACAATAGAAAATCAATATCGATTGTCAAGACAACGAAAAGTTATTTATTTCTCCGATTCCACTTTAACTTCCGGTCTACAGCGGAGACGATCATAGAATTGCGTATGCCTTCAGAATATGCGATACAGGATATTCTGTGACGTAAAAAGGAAGAAGAGCGGGGATAGGGCGTTGACGCAGGCTTTTGTTCGTGTCACTCGTAGCGATCGCGTTTATTGGATGATTCGTGCGTCGCATGTCTGAGATTGGCGAAAGTGAAAGGACGTCCGAGGGTGAAAGGAAGGAAGAGCGGGAACTACTTCCTCAACGACCTTTCCCCCGTCGCATACACCCTCTCTCGTTGCCACAATTGATCGGATAGAACGAATTCCTTCTCCCAGTTGAATTGTTTACGTTGCTACGAATAGCCGGAGATATTTATTTTTTATATTGCTACGAGACGGTATGCGTGCAATTTTTAATGGCTTTGAACGAATAAAGTTTTATTGATTTTAAAGGAATTATTTGCCATTTTCGTAATCTATACTATGAAATCTATACACAAAACCATTTATTTTTATTCTTTTTAGGTTTTTATTATATTTTAATCTCTTGTTTACAAGAAGATTACCTTGTCGTATCCCGGGAAATATCTCGTAATTTTTGTTCTTTGGAAGTAAACAAGTCATATTCTGTAATCGAATTTGTACGTGGTGAATTGGATGTTTATATTGATTCAATAACTTATATTTTTAGTATTATTTATTGTTTTAAAAGGTTAGTAATCGATGTATTGTAATGGATTCGTGGAATGTAAGATAATAAGTCCTTATGATGCAATTGAAATGATGTAACGGTAGTTGGGTTCGTACCTATTTATGGTTGACGTGTATGTAAGTGCTAAGTATGAGGAAGTAAAGGAATCGATTTGTTTGCCTTTGCCTTAATATCGTCTTTCGTAATGTTTTATGCGTGAAAAAAGTGAACACGGTTTCAGGTTCGTTAATTTCTCACGTCGAAGTCAAGTTTAGAGTGAAGACGATTAAAGTTTGATCAAGTTTATGTTTTTATTGCACCTCTGTTGTTTATACATCCGTGAATAGCCCGTCCTTTTTTCCACGTGGGATGAAGGCATCATATATTAGAAGGTCTTTTAGGGACGGTTAAATTCACGGAAAAAAACGAGATACATTTTTATGACGTTCGATAAACACTCATTAATTTATTCGGCGTCAAAAAACTAGTCTATAAAACAAGCGAATTAGGTGTGAACACGGTGACAGGTTATGTGTATCCGTTTTATTCGTCTCGTTGTGGATTTGTACGGTCGAGGATCGTTTAGAAGGATTTTGAGGTAATAAAGTATATATTCCGTGCTTTACTTCCTATTATGAAAAAGGCTTACGTTGCTATGAGAAAGTCATTGATTCCATTGTTAAAGGAAATTTGTGTACACTTATGTAGTATTGTTGAAAAACGTTAACTTAAGTAAAAATGTTATTGTTTCTAATGATCGTCATTAAACTAAACGTCTAATTTTTATCATCCATCAGGTATTCTTATGCATTATTTATTACGAATTATTCTTCTTAATTCTAAGAAATTATGAATATATAATGATTTTATGACTATAAACTATATTTTGCATACTTAGTATGAATATCGAATACTTGAAATTTATTTTCAATTGAAAAGATAAGTATGAATTTCGATAACATTGGTTTGAAAAGTGAATAATTATCAATTCATCGTGGTTTAATATGCTGCATTTAAATTATATATACATATTTATAATTGCATACTCTAATTTTTTAAATCATTATGAGTTATATATTAAATATAGCAGAATATATCAAGGTATAAATTATTTATTTGTGTTCATAATATAAGTAAATAATATTTCTCTGTTTAGAATATATTTTTTAATATTTAAAGCTCAAAATTTGTTGTGAATTATTTATATCATCGCTAAAATATTTTTATTCTTCCTTTCCAGGTAAGTCTACAATCGTATTTACTGTTCCCTGAAACCAAGGTAAAGAATTGAAAAATATCCCTTTTGGTGCTTATAAAAGCAAATTTATAGAACGGAAAAGATAAAAACATTAGCTACGCTAAATTAGTCACGCGTGCGATACGGCAACGGAGCTGAAACCTCGATTCATCGACGGATAAATCCTATAATATTTGATTTCCCTTTTAATTTTATCTTCACGATCCCTCACCACTCATGTTACCCGGTCACTTTCAATTTACGGCACTCGTAAATTAATATTTCGCTCACGCAATTAATTTCCGATCAATTTTTCCAAGAGAAGGACACAAAACGTCATCTTTACCAATTAAAAGCTTTTCAACCACCACCGTGATTACGCTAATGAAGACTTCTAGATACGTGGAAACGCATCGCTTTTCGTTCACCGCCTTTTGTTATCTTCCGCATCTACCCAAGCCGTCGTAAAAATCAAGCGCATTGCCACAGTTTTATTATTTTTTACGTGAAAAAAAAAGTTCGACACTCATTTGCGTTTAGATTGAATTCCTTCCGAAGCGGCCTTGGTTTTCCCATTAAGGCTTCCTTCCCTGATAGACAAGGCGCGTTGCTAAGGCGTTCACTTCCCAAAAATTGACGTCCCGTTTTCATCAGCGAAGTATCCAAGGGAATCTTTCTTTGTTTACGGAGACGTGTTTCCCCGATCGGGTGTACTCGTATTTTTCAATAAAGGTTTCGGTTGGGTTTAGTGTAATGAGGAGTATTCGTTCGGAAACAATGTTTGTGTTTTATTTTGGTTTTTAATAGCTCAGGAATTACGGAATTTTTAGAGAAAGTGGTTTTGAAACTAAAGATGATAGCGTATTCTTAAATTGACTCGAGAATCGAGTAATTTAGAGAGAATTAGCTTGCATTATTATACTTTGATCTCTGAATACCGTTGTACATTATATAAACACAAGCAGTTATTAGTATATCGATTTATAATTAGTCGCACGTGAGTATATAGAGAGAGGTATATCAAAGTTTTCTTGTCAGCAGGTCCCTTGCTAGTTTATAGTGTGGTACATAGTATATATATGAAGAAGACTACGTATATTATTACAAAATAGTATTAAGAGAATCACGTGATTATTCTAATAAGGTACATTTGCAATAAATAGCATCCGAAATGTACGTGTAAATTATAAAACTATAATGATTTCAAATATTCCCTCATTTTTTTATTTTATAAACTTCAATTATTATTTACTATGGCTGTTAAGACTGAGTTATCAAAGTACAAATTTAATTAAGTCTTTTTAATGATACGATTTATAGAAACGATACGTAAAATTTTAAGTTTAAAAAATACACATATTTTTATAGGTTTGTGAGATGATGGAGTGTATTTGACGTAATATTTTACGAAACGGTCACATTAGTTAATGCCGAATACATCAGAGGGATCGAAATAATCCCTTCCTTCTTTAAGTCGCAATCCTTTGATTACATTCGCACACGAAACAAGTCCATAACTATCATTTCGCATCGGCGAGCTTTTGTTCCGAGATTCTTCAAAACGCGACGCGTGGACTGGTCGAAAGAAAAAAAAAGCCGAACGATTTTTCCTTCTGCCCGACTCCATTCGAAGGGACTTAATAGCACCGTCTCCGTGCGTGACTCACGCGCTAAGCACCCAGAGCACGCAATTTGTCCCACTGTCACGAGGGTGCACATGTCTCTCTTCGAATGCAACACGCGTATTCGTATGCGACACTCGACCAGTTACGTCACGAAAGTCTAACTTAATTAGCGGAATCATGCCGGACATAGAGGAGCGTTTTCGAGAAATATTCAAATCATTTCGATTTTTAATTCGATATATATCGATTTTTGTTTCGATTTATTATTCGATATATTTCGATATTTGTCTCGATGTATTTTGATATAGAATTCGATATATATTTCGATACTATTTTGTTTCGATCTTTCAGCACGAACGAGTTCCGAGATGTAACGCACAGATAGCGATGCTTCGATAATATTATATTTATCGATATTTATGACGTATATGCTTAAGAGATCGAGATAAATTTGTCTTTATTATTCGGGAGAAAGGACAATTTTTCAAGCAAAATACGACGTCTCAATTTGAACGAATTTAAGACATCGGTGTTCATATCGTTTCGATAAATTTCGGGATTTACGATAAAGCGGTTTGAATCGGAGGCATTGATAAGTTCGAAACGTTACGCCTTTTATTTTTGACGCGTTTTATTTCGTATTCGTGTGGGGTTATTCTGGAGTTGCCCACGGTGCTCCCATGACCTGGAGAGCCGTATAGTCGGTTTTCGTGAGCACTCTAAGAAAATTGAAGGAATTAGGGTGAGGACAGAGTGCTATTATAGGCCCTTTGTTTTCCCTTGAAGACACTTGAGGATTTCAACAAGAATGCAACGCAGACATGCAAGGGTTCTCCAGAGTGGATTGCTTCCAATTCGATTAAAGTCGGTCTGTCCCCATGATACGGTTGTTGAACAGCGTTCAATGGGATGGATGGGTCGTTATTTAAATATTTGCAGAGTTGTTAGTCAAAGGTTTATTGAAAATATTTTTAAAATGAAGATTCTATAATTAATTTTGTTTGGAGGAAATTTTTAGGTCTATAAATACGCACGAGAAAATTAATTTTTGTCGTATCTTTACGTAAAGATTTTTTATAAAATAACGTATTTTACGTGTTTATTTTAATTTTAAATTATTGATATAGTAAGCTTGAATAAATTTACCTAACAACGCTTCAACAATGAAATGTTGTTACTAAGGCAACAATGGTATTGATTTGAAAGCGAGGGTTTGTTTTCCGAACGACTTACGAAGAGAGTCCATTTTTGAAAAAACGAAAATTTTCGTCTGTCGAACCTGCCGTGCCTTTGATAGGCACGTGCGTGTCTTTCGTGGTGTGAGAGGGCGGCAGAGACCCAAACGTTTTCGAATAAGAAGCGTCTTTGACCACGAAGTGCCCTAGGCAGCTCCAACCATAAATATGAAGCTTTCTTTGGAGAATTTTTCATCTGTTCTTCCACCTGCTCTCTTTGTCCACGCAATGCAGTCTAATTTAAATATTCATAGGCGATCCGGAGGGTATATTACGGTTTACACGAAGAGGCTTGTTAATTAAACTACGAGGACTCTTCCAGAATATCCGTATTCGAAAATTCCCTTTTCTGGCGAATGCGAGGTTTTTTTGAAGGTACTCGAGTATTTTTGTGTTGTACTGCGCTGATATAAAATGAGAGCTGTTTCAGGAAGGAATCTGTTGTAATGATTCGTATGCATCTATTAGGAACGTATTCCGTTTTCGTAAAGTAATATTTTCTGTTGTTACGTAAAACTTAGGTTATACAATGGTAAATAACAAATATTAATTTAAGGGATTAGTAATGAGGCAAACTTATATTGAGGTATACGAGTGTTTTAATTGACGAATTTTTTTGTTCGCAATTGAATCTTGAAACGAGTTTTTCAGCCTATTTGTCGTTTGGGTGTTTTAGAATGATATTACCTTGATATTTGGAAACTTAAGCGTTTCTATGACAGCGAACTAATCCTAATTGTTGCTCAGACCTTTTCTACTGAGTTGTACTGCTGTGATCGATCCTAACTCATATAGTTATCGGGCAAAAGTGAACAGGAGTAAGATTCTGTAAAAGGGAACTGCAATGCCTTTTGCGTAGGGTCCAAGCTCTTCAAAGGGCTCAGGGTCAAAAAGGACTGGGAAAAGAACTGACCGAAGGGTTTTCAGGTTTTCGCGTATGGTCAAGGGTTCACTCCTCCTCACTCCTTCCCCCGGGGCAACTGACCCCAGCGAGGAATTTTTCCGAGGGTGTGGAATTTTCTAACACTTTTAAGAGTCGTGCGTTCTCTCGTAGCGGTCAGTTAAGGGACGACGAGGAATTCTCGTTGTGCATTTGGGAAACTTTCCATTATGTTAAAGTCAAAGGATGGCAGGAAATGTCACACGACCGGATTTTCACACCAACGGTCTTCGGTCAGATGCTGGGTTTTGGAGTTTTTAAATGTGGATGGCCTTTAAAATGTCTGATTTATAGGTTATGCGCGTTGTAAAGAAGGATTATATTTCGTTCTTAGGCATGGGAAAGGTGGATTGACTTTGTGGGTTGAATTTACGTGGCTTGGGTGCAAAATTGACGAAAAATTACTATGTTCTGGGAGTCGAACCCAGGACTTTTGGTAAATCTGAATTTTATATAAGTGTGCGTGGTTTATGTCCTTGTTTTGTGGTATAAAATAGGCCCTCAATGACGCATTTTTTAAACCGCATACGCCCCGGAATAAAGGTTGTGATGGGAGATGTTAAGTTCGTCATACCGCAGACATAATTCGCTTGATGGACACGCGCTGACCCTTGGTAATGGATTTCTTATGGACCCCTAGTGTAACATCTCTTATTGGGCGTATGAGCGAAGAATAACAATTGCAGGAGGGGGTCCTAGAGAATTAAATCATCTTGTAGAGGTCCCTGAGGAATTCCGTACGAGTGGCCACATATATATTTCATAATTTGAACGAAGCTTCTCTCGTGGGAACGTCGCTCTTTCTGAAGGGGTGGTTCGTGAGAAACGGGAGTTCCATTTGGATTCTGGCGGAGAAATATTAATCTCAATATTATTCACTTCTTGCGTACAGGAGTCGATCACTCAAAGGAACCATTTGCGTTCATTTTGGCGTAATTTTTGGTATGATTGCGCTCGACACTTTTAAAAGGTTGCGTATGAAATGAAAGCATTACTTCTGTAGCTGTCAATGATTCAGAACTCATTCTCTTAAGTTTAAACAGTATCCATCTATTCATCTTACGCCAATCGTATAATCAAGCTATGGCTTCGTAAAAATAATAATTATTGGTGTATATGAATATTTAGGGATATTTACGTGGTATAATTACGAATAGTTTTCACTTCAGAATCGTTATTGATTATTAATCGTATAATGAAACTCGACAAAAGTTATAATAAACTTGAAATTATCATTTAAAACGCATTCTTGTAATTAAAAATCCTCTGTATCATTCAAGTTTGTTGTAAATCTTGCGATTAGAATGGAGGTTTACATTTTTATTGCCCTTAAACTTTTTTTATATCAATTTTGTTTCGTAACTTTTATATAGAGCCTTATAAGTCCCTTATATTTTCTTATTCACTTTGTTTCCCCATAGAAACGATGTTATTTATGATTTAAACATGTGATTTTGGTGTGTAATGCGTTAACTTTACGAAAATGTGATCTAATACGTAAAATCAAATCGCTGGGACGTTTCGGTGAGCTACGTTCACGGCGGACGATATATCTGAAATTCGCGGAGCTAAAACCCAGGTAAAGTTCGTTTTTAATTACACGTAACCCAGTGGAGATAAAAGTTTTATGAGTGTCCGTATCCTATGCCAATTTGCGAGCTATAAATCATTCACACGCCTGATAACTCTGCTCAAATATACATTACGATATTGATGGGCGCAGGCGAGAGATAGTCGAGCTTTATCTTTAATCTGGGGCGAGCGCAAGTTCCTCTTATAGGCATTCGTTAATTAATAGTTGTATTCTTATCTATCATCGTCCATCGATTAAGAGAGCAGTGCGTTAATTATTCAAGACATTAATCTGTATTCCGGGACGACTTCCGTAACAGATTTAAGCATGTCATCGTGAAACGCCCACTGCACGCTCACTTCTTCCAGAAATTCCGCTTTAAAAAAAAGACTCGGAATATCTCTTCAGAGGAAGACGTCCTGAATCCCAGGTTCCCACGTTCAGTCGATGCGAAAGTTAAACTTGGTTTTCTTAGGAAGACGTCTTTGGACTAAGGGATGGTTGTAGACTTTACAGCTATGCGTCTTTCATTCCTATATTTTTGAGCTTTAACATTAATTTTTCCCTACATTTATTACGTTGAATTTTTCCGTCCAGTAAGTCCATACAAAAGTGAATTTTTATTAGAAGCGTAAATTATAGAAGCGTGTATAAAGATATTCTTTTATAGGATTTAGTTATTAATTCTGTAATGGTGTATTAAATTGTCCCATAAAATTTAGTATATACTCGTATTTTTTAAGAAATATCTTATGTTTTTTAATAATATATAATTGGTCTCTTTACAAGTACATAAAGCTTAATACAAGTACGTATTTGTTACATTCATACTAGTACTATAGCACATTCTTAAATCGGGTTCTTTTATATAAATAAGATATCTGAGTAATATTTATATTATTAACATTGATTAGTAATTTAGTACAAAAGTACTAAATGTCCATACAGCTAAAAATTTCAAACAATACGGAAATGTAAACATTATAATTGTACCTAATAGTCTAAGTAGCATTTCTGGTTGGTTTATTTGAATATTTAAGTACACATCCATGTTATTTTGGAAGAGAATATAAGGATTCTTAAACCCAGTAGAACCCGAAAAAACCAAGTTTTACGACTATTAACACTGAATCCACCCCAAGAGGCATTCTCCTTTACTGTTCAGTATGTAACTCGTCCCTTCTCATAAACACCTAGTGCTCATGTTTCTATCTTTCCAAAGCCTGTGTTTTTTCAGCTCTTAATATTCCTTTAATTGCCCCTTCGTTTTCTATGGAGAATTAATGTCATTCCTAAGTTTCTTTCGGTATTCATTGCCCATTCTTCGTGGACCTCTTAAATATCCGGTGTCACAATATTTCTCCCTCTTTTGTCCGGCGCATCTTACATTTGGATGCTCGTCACGTACGCATTCATATTCACCCTTTCACATATCGGTTTTTCCACTATCTGGCATCAGAATGAGCTCTCTTTATATAATACTTAACGTCTTCGATGGGTATTCCTGTTCATCGTTTCAATTGTTACTTGATTTCTCGTTTTGGGAGACATGTGTCGACCTAAAATGGTTAATAAGTTGGGAAAATTGGAAGTTGACAGGGACTCGAACCCAGGTCACTCACATTCATTAGCTATTATATTCGTTACTATTTACTCTATGTAATATGTTTACTCGATAAATATGAACTAATTTATTACAGTTTTTAATTAATTGAGAAATAAAAAGAAATGGTGGGGGATCTGGGTTCGAGTCCCAGTGACATTTAGTTTTTTCTTCTTTTTGGATTTTTTAATTCAAATTGCATAAATTCATTGTGTAAAGTTATTTTCACTATTCTTTACTATTATTTATCGATCTTTTTGATGTTCTTTTGTTTTCTTTTTTGCGTTAACTATCGAAATTTACAAATAATAATCGATATAAGTAAAAAATTACGTATTAAATAAACATTACGATGCGTAATATTTAAAATTCTCTTACGTATGGTCGTTTTTGTACGGATGGAACAAAAATAATTCAATTTCCATGCGAATGGTCGTCTTATTACTATTCCTAATAAACATTAGTGTCGCCTCCTATGAAAATCGCTTGGGATACATCCATCGTAGCGAGATAATTATCTCGAACGGGTCGTGTGAGTGCGGGACTATTAAGCCGGACATCGATCTTCATAGATTGCGGATCTCTGAAAGGCATTCTTGAAAGTGTTGAAAGAAGGTTCGAGAATAACTCTCGCGGAAGTATCGGCGAAAAAACCGCTTTTCTTCCGATGAAAATTTCCATGGAAACACTTCCTCAACTCGTCCATTCCGCGAGAGACCGCAATCGCAAAATCTCAGTCCATAATAATATCTCACGCTAATATTCAATCGTCGGGAGATGCGATCGGATAACGAAGTATGAATTTCGATCGAGCGTTTTTAATGAAAAGCCCTCGTGAGCCGCGTATCTTCTACCCTTGATTGCGGATCTCTCTTTATATCACCGAAGATTGTGTGTCTCAAATGGAATGCGATGGATTAAGGCGGCGGTCGAGATGATTGCGGACTATTTCAACCGATGCTTTTTTGTTTTGTACGCGATCCGTCTGCGGATATCGCGTATTCACGGTTGCTGATTTTGCGATATTGAACGATATGTGTGTGGGGACAATCGGGTGTCTGATGTGCTGAGGTTTATTACGGTGTGAATCATTATTACGTAACTGTGTTCGTTATGGATGATGTTGGGGTGTTTATATTATATTTATTTATATGTATTATTAGTCTTAGGGGAAGAAGTAAGTAAATATATGTAAGAAAGGCAAGATTCTAATAAATATTTTATAAATACAATTAAAGGATAAAAGAAAAAATACGAAGAAAATCTAGATATTATTAAATAATACTAACTGTTACTAGTCAGCTTCTTAGGATAGTGATCAAATGAATATGTTATTAATTAATTAGTATGTTGAATAATAAGAATGTCTGAAGCACGTAGTATGAAAATAATATATATCTTACGGTAGTTTTTTGGAAAATTTTTTTTCTTCCGTCCAGGAGAAATACTCTTACAACTAGTATTTATTTATTGTACGAGAATTTTATTTTCATTTAACTCATATGAGACTCGATAAGGTGTAAAGAAAGAATAGAAAATAGTGTTATTTGTTGGTTTATCTAGTTCGAACTTTTAGCTGATAAAGTCATTACGTCTTTCATTTTTTTATCAATATGAACAGGTATAAGAAAGAGTTGGAAACAGTGGTCTAGAGATACTCGCAAATTTCAAAAATGAAATGAATTGATTCGTCTTTTTGATGCCGAGCGTATGTTACGGTATAACGTTGGCTCCATTCGGAGGCTGAAATGCCGGCAATATACCCATTCGATATAGTCTTTAAATCACGTAACTCGAATCCCTTCCGCATATACCATAGACGCCGTTACCTGAAGAAGGTATTTCTCATCACGAACGCCTTCACCAACAGCCACCGAATTCCTCATCCTTCCTTCACTTTTCATCACATCACAATCATTATCTCCTCCCTTAATTTTATACCTCGACCATCTTTATGTCTCACGGGATGAGGTTTTTTTTCTTGCCGCACATCTTTTGGTTTACCCTACGCTATACGAGATATCCCTTTTCTGTCTAGATTCTTTTCTATCGTAAGTATATTAAAAACCCCTCTCCAGAAGGTTCGAGTTAATTATGATTCTATATAGTTGGGAAGTTAAAGGACGAGGGCGTATCGACCGGTAGTTTTCCTTTAGCTTAAATATGATAATCAAAAGGTGCACGTGTTCTGTGTCGAAAAAATCTATTCTTAAATATCGCTGCGTTTTTGTTTTTGGGTTACAGCGTGTGTTTGAATCGTTCGCGTGTATATTTCTGGCGAATGTTACGGAAATCGTAAAGTTTAACGTTTCGGAAAATTTTTAAAAAATTATTCTCGGCCGTACAAGAGAAGGATGTACGTTCTCTACGCGGTAATGTAAGAAGATGTTTTGATGTCTAGAACGCCCGCGACATGTTATTACGGTCGGTTTTATTAAAACCTTTTCGTATCGTAGCGGAATTTTCTCTCGCAGAATCTCCGCCGCTCACCCGTTCGAGAGGAAATTCGTGAGTGTTTTTTTTTGCGGAGGAAGAAACGGCCGGCGCAAAAAATGCGTGGAATCAAGGCGTGGAAAAATCAAACGGACGGAGCAGCTCCAGCGTTGATACATTCCCCAAATTGAATTTTCACTCATTATAAGCCGTCACGACGTTCATTAGAAGATCCGTTCATTTGGAGATTTCTACTTTCGAGACGTGGAGGGGTCGTCTATTCGTCGGGCTTAGCTAGGATTAAAGCGGGTTTATCTCGTGAATTTATGGGTGAGAGGAATCAATTTAAGTGTTGCGGGTGCTTCGGGTTACGTATTGTAGATTGGTTGGTTTTTTCGCTGGAATTTCTTAGAAGTGATTGTCTTATTTAGGGGGTAGTGTTCGTCTTTAAATTACGTATTTCACAAGATAATTTTTTACGTAACTTTAATTGAAATTTATCAGGTAATAATTGAATATATCGTCAGTCAATTTTATTGTTTAATATTTAATTAAATATTATTCATATTTGGTGTTTCCGACTAAATTATTCGGTAATAATAGGCTAATTTTGTGGACCAAAACATTCTTTCAGTAAGAAATTACTTTGAAGATCTAATTGAATTTTATCTCGTACTGATTTAAATATATTACCGGTAAAGGTAATTGTACTATCTTTTTAATTATTATATTCTATTAAATACAACAAATATCTGGTGTGTTCCAATGTAACATTCGGTAATATAAACGGTGTTATTTGATTGAAACATTCTTTCATATGAATTTTAGAGTTAGATATTCAATTAAACTTAATAAAAACTTGGAAATAGAAGGGAAACATAACGAAAAGAATAGTTAGAAGGTATACTGGTAGCGATACTGTGCGAAGAACCACGTTGGTGCAATTTATACCTGGGCAAAAGCTCGCCAGAAATTTTTTCGTAAAAAAGAGGAGTTGGCCAGTGCAGTAGCATCCGTGGAACCCTTCATCAAAGCGTGGGCACATCCTTCGGATATCCATCTTCCTCGGTCTATCATCATCTCGAAAATTAAAACGCCTTTTCGAGAAGCTGATTTAAACGCAAGTGTGGTAGCGGATGGGCGTGAAATGCGACGCTGATGGAATTAAGGCGAAGTGGACTTCCCAATCACGTTTACTCGCCTTAATCGAAATAAGCCTACGTTACGGAGGATGGCAATGAAAATTTCGATGTTTCGGGAGTGTTTTTATTGCGGATTTCAATTTTGAGAGTGAGGTATTTCGCGATGAAAGGAAGATTATTTTGTGCGAAGACTGGTTTCTTCTGATTGTTACGTTGTTCTGTCTTATTTGGGAACTTAATACGATTTATTATGAGTATATGTAGCTGTTAGTTGTGAGTATGAGTAAGTTAGAACGATGAGTTTGGGCTTCTGGAGAGCAAAAGTAGAATAGCGGTCAAAAATAGACGTATAACTGGGACTCGAACCCAGGTCTCTCACTTTCTTTGCAGGATATCCTTCTTGGAAAATAGGAGGCTTGGGTTCGAGTCCCAATCACGTCTTTATTTTACGATGAAATAACTTAAGATGATAAATTTGTGCGATATGATAGCAAAAACTAAGCGAATAGAAACTTAACGAGGACTCGAACCCAGGTACCCCACTTTTCTTTTAGGAAATCTTCTGAATAGCAAGTTGAGGACCTGGGTTCGAGTCCTAGTCACGGCTTTATATTATTAACTTCTGTTTAACCACTGTTACGACAAATCTCTTAGCTCACAGCTATTTTCTTCAGATGCCGTTTTAAAGAAACATATCTTAGACAGTGGATTACATATGAGTTCTTACTCGTATCATAACTAACTATTGCAACGGAATACGTAGAAATATATTCCCGAAATTTGCTCTATCTTCCGCGGCCTACTTCACTTCCCTCTTTTTCCCTTCCTCAGGACCCTCAACTGTCACGTCGCTGTCCAATGCTCGGCGCAATATACTTCCAACTCGAAATTTCTTTTTCGAATCCCTTGAAACGTCAGCTACATCTGCGGGGAAGAGTCATCCTCAGAAGAGATCCCTTTTTTATTTTTTTTTTGCGTCAAGATGTAGGCCAACACGAAAATTAAGAATGGATTGCCTTCTCCCGCTTCGTATTAATACGCTATTTATACGGTACGGTTTCTCGGGGCAACCGAGGTAAATAAATTTCGATGTTTAAATTAACATACGTAGGTTTTAATGTAGGGGGAGAGTAGGATTTTTATGATTTGTACGAGAAAATGTGATTTATCGCGAATGAAACTGAAAATAGCGGAAAATGGGGTAATAAAAAATATGACCGGGACTCGAACCCAGGTCCTAGTCTACTTTCACTTCTATTTAACTTCATACGTAAATGTATAGATAGATTACTATTTTAAAGAATGAATATTCAATAGAACTTTACGTAATGAGATGTTCATATCGTGATTTTTATGTGTTTAAGAAAGGATAGGCTTATGGTACGTATGATTCGAAGTCTGTTTTATAGGTTTTTTTATATTTTATACGAACGTTTTTAGCGCAAGTTTTAACTTAGATTTAATGGATTTTTTAAGGAATAATTTGGTAATATGCCTTCAACTCTCAGTTCCAAACAGTTAGCTCTCGACGTAGTTTATCAAGCTTCCGATATCCATCGATTATTCAGTACTTACAGCGTGCTTTAATCACCTTTAACGGCGCTATTAAAGGATCAGAAACACGTTGTACATCGTTTTCATCTGTGTTTTGGTTGATTAACCCCCTCATCCCCAAAGTCATTCTTTGACAATGCTTCGAAAAACATTTCCCGTGCCCCCCCACCACCCCACATAGGAAGTGTCAACAATGAGTGAGCGAGTGGCACGCCGCCTATTCGAGCAGAGTCCTTCACTTTTGTAGAGCGTACGTAACGACACCAGGGAGTCCCCATGGAAACCCCTTTCAGCCCCAGCACGCGTCCTCCACAACGTCCCGGCATCCTCAGCGAGTACCACGCCGATCCCTTCAGCACATACTCGTGCTTCCTAAAGCTCTCCATCAAAAGGCAGTCTCTCCTCTAATGATTGGCCCACTCTTGCTCGGAGAGAGGTCTTCCCTACGTCATTAGTACTATTGTCGGCGGGTACTTGGGCCCTTGAAGATTGCCCCCGCGTGCCCCTTTCGCTTAAATGGAATAGACGTCGTCGTAGGGTGCGGAAAAATGTCTTCAAGTAGGGCTTCTCGATGGTACTCGAGTATTTCTGCGGCAATTGTCCAAGGCGCGCGTCTTTGTTTACCGATCAACTGGAAGTCGTCCCCGGTTTAATTCAATTCTCGTTTTACCACCCGCTCTTCTCTTATTGCCTTCGATGTTGTTTTAGGAAGGGAGTGCGGTGTCATTAGTGCTCTCGATGGACTTTGTGTGGATGATGGTTTTGATTTGCGATGTGTGTAAACGTTGTTGTGATCGGAAGTCTTCGGGGTTTTTTGTTTGGGTGTGATTTGAGGATTTATACGTGTTCTGGGTTGATTTAGTTTGGGTATTAATTGGGTGTGTAATTATTGATTTGTTTACGTAAATGAATGGGAAACTTATTGGTTAAGGTTTATATTGATATGTATTTATGTATTATATGCATAACTAGTAATATATATATCAATATAAAAGATTATATCTTGTATATTATAGTGGGTTAATGTACGGTAGAGACGTCATGGGCTACAAGGCTAGTACAGTAGGTAATAATAGTGAAGACGTGTTAGAAACCCTGTAAAATCTTACGTGATATTATCGAAAATTAGGTTAATATAGAATATATATAATGTTTTAAATTATTATTGCTAAATAATTTGTTTTTATACAGTTATATTTATGAATATATATTGTGAATTAGTTTGTATACTGTATCAAAACATCGCTACCTGATAAAATGTTTAACTACGATGATATATCATAATAGTTAGTTGAATTGTTTGTTTGTTTGTAAACACTATCGCCTGGCAACGCTAATACTTGCAGGGATTTTGATAATGATGGTATTATCGGAAGTTATAAACGTATTGGATATATTTATAGGTTTACTTTTATGTTCTGAATCGATTTTAAGGAATGAATTGAACTGAATGAGAAAGTACGAGTTTTCATATCGAAGTCTCACGTGCCGATGTTAAACGCCCCCACGATGGCACTTCATCGCGTTCAGATCTCTTTTCGAAGACCCCCACGTCCTCTGAGGAAAGCGAAACTTATTCGCAGACATGTAATTAATTGGGTCACATCGACTTCCTGCTTTGAGTTTTCGATATCGTCTGCACGAGATTTAAGAATCTGGTCATAGTTTTATATGTCACTTCCGGGGTTGCGAATCGTCAGAAGACGTGCTCCACTGGGAGCAGATGATGGGTCTTTTCGGGGTTTTTTTGTTTTTCGTCGTCATTCAGAAGAGGATACTTTTTAACGTCTCGCAATGAGTTGTTTTGCTCGGTTACTCTGAGTTGCTGTTTTGGTTGAAATGGGGTTATTATTGTGTGCACTTTGTTGGTCGGGAAGACCTTATTGAGTGACTATGAAAGTAATGGAAGGGTTATTGGTTTTAATAGCTCCTTACAATGATGTCATCTTATTAAGAAGTATTCTTTGATATTCTCATGTAGTTACATGAATTATCTTCCGTTTCTAAGTGTCATATAGGATCAGGTACCTATAATACACATGATATACTATTCTTATTTTTGAGATTCACGAAGTTTCATGTTTTTTTTTTCCTTTCTAATTTATTATACTGTTTGTAAAGTTATTTCAGTTTCTACTAACGTGGGTTTTTATGAAAACCGAGTATACTTTCAAGCTTTGGCTGATGGAAAGTACCTCAAGTACTCCAGTACTGATTCAGCAATATAAGTTTTATTCGAAGCAAGGAAGTGCCTTTTCGAAAGAGAAACTGCGGACGGGAGATGTAACACGCGTAGGAGAGTTCTTTCTCCGATCATCTTCCCTCCATTTATAATAATATTCCATCCTGGCCGTCTTGCAGACTCCCACAGAGAGCGGGACCTTCCCCCACCCCTCGTGGACCACGTGAAATTTCTTTTATCTTGGTTCAGATTCAAGACAGGTACTTTCTCCTTACTGCCTTTATCCTCATGGATTGAGTAAAATGCTTTTGCGTGTGCATCCGTGGTAGCTTCGTTTATAACTTTGTTTGTTCGTTGTGTTTATACTTATAGTTGTTTCATAGTCGTACGTTCTGGTCGAAGACGCTCACTTAAGATCTTTCGTAAGCTGTTAGAAATGTAGTGTATAAGGAAGGAAACGTATGTGGATTACAAGGAAGGGAATGAAGGTTATAGAAATGTACGATTTCTGAAGTTCATTACGTGTTTTGATTTTGTAGAGTGTTAAAGATTGCTCTTAGTTTCTTGTAGAAAAAATTGAGAGTCGAGTTCTAATATGCGTCTAAGATATCAGGGAAGTGTTTCTTATGCTTTAATCAGGACTTGCCTAAGATTGCTTTCCTGACGTATAGTTGAACGGATATCTGACGCCCACTTCTAAGACTTCTTCCCAAAACCAGTTCAGAACGATTTCCGACCTCAATATTCAGTTTTACGAAATTTATTTTCTAAAAATTTTGAATTTTTTCACCAATGGATTTAGTTCTTTCGTGCATAGAACTGATTGAAGTACGATGCGAAGTTTTACTGCATACATGTAAACTTCGTTTGATAAGTTCAAGTACGAACGAGTTTATATGTTTTTACTCGCGATCATTCCGTGAATTCCAAGAATTTTTTCAGACATTATCACTTCTTATCTGTTTGTTTTGAGTGTTTTTTCTCATTATATGTTTAACCATTACTTTTTCTTTCCATTACTCCGTACGTATCGAGTGTGTCGCGATGTATCTAGAGCGTAATTATTTCCGGTCAACGCATGCGAAAATGTCGCTAATGAAATGAGAAAATAAATGAATCGATAATTTACGTAACTAATCGGATTTGGGACGCATTAACCTTCCTTAGCAACGCATGAGGATTGTAGTTGCAGTTTTAATGAGTTCAAGGGGAAAGTAAAGCGTAATGTAAGAGATATGTTGAGTTTTAATGGAAAGTTGCTATCGGAAAGGTTGTCTTTTGGTTGATGATTTTTTTAGGGCGATGAATGTTGGTTGATATAAGTATAAGTTCAGGCAACAGAGTAATTATTATAATGTAACTGAAAGGTGAGATAGTTTATATACCGAGCAAATATAAATGTTAGAGATAGATAGTGAAATTCATTGCTAATTAACATCTAAAGTTTCGGCTTAATTGAAGGATAAAGCCTTCAGCAAGTAGGAATTCAACAATTGATGACATAAGGAACGTTTATGGGTCTCATTGGAAATGAAAATTTTCTCTTTAATTAACATGAGTGCATTGTTAGGGCACAGTGATTAGCTATAGAAGCGGAGGGTATATTCAGAAGGATTCCTGGAGTAAAGAGGAAGGTAGAATGAATGGACATCAGATGCTAAGAAACCGGTTCAACACGGCAGTTGTGCATAGTCTGTATGTTACCCTCGAGGGATAGCCCTTCAAAATCTGCCTTCCATCTTCTCCTTGGAAATGCCTACCATCTTGTCTTTCAATCTCTTTAGTTAGCTCCTTTATTTTATTCCTCTTTACGCTATTCATCTGTTTTTCCTTTTTGTTCGTTCGTTTCCCTCGTTTTTCCCGTCCGTTTTCGTCGAGTTTTCTTTTTATTTCCTTATTCACGGATACTTTCTTAGGAATTCTTACTCGTGGTCTCGTTCGTATTTCTTTTCTACGTATGCTGAATAAGCGTTTTGAGTTTCGATGAAGAATTGGCTGCGAATTGTGGTGATTTCTGGACGTTTTATTTAGGTTTACTTTTTGCTTATTTAATGACTCTTTTATTCTGGGATATGTTCTACGTTTTTGGTTTGGAAGTCTTTTATTTTATATTACTAAAATTCGTGAAGAATCATACCGTAATATAGATATGAATCAATCTAATAGATATGATTGTTCTTATCGAGAAATGTAAAGAATAACCACTTTTAAAGTAAATTACTTTTTTAATCCTCTTATATCCTTTTAGAGTTTATATCAAAGAAAATTTCTGTCTTCGTTATTCTTGAATATGTGTTGACTATAAAATTCCTTTCAAATTATCATTTCATCGTTATCACTCAATCAATTATCAATTTTGAATCATTCTTTCTCCTTCTTTCCACACGAAATTTTCCATTTCCAAGATTTTTAGTGCTCCCGATTCACGAAGCTGTTTAGCCTTAATGGCAGCACGTATCTACTAGCAGTCGTGAAGTTTTTTCGTGCACGGTCCTGACTCAAATGATAACTTTGATAATTTAATCGCATTTTTTTAATTCTTTCGTCGGGTTTGTTTTCAAAAATTCCTTGACAACGTTATCGAATTCATTTTGGGGAATTTTTTTATCATGGGAAACCGTGATTGTGGCAATTAAAAGGCTGAATTGGAAGTTAAAATTAATTTTAGAGCATAACTAATGTACTTATGATAGCTTACGAACTTACTATAGTTTCTAATTCGTTGTAATTAGTCGTATGATAACCAATATAAATAAAGTGGCTAATTTCCATAAATAAAGGTCAGATTTTGCGGAAAATTAATTATTTTTATTAATTTAATCTTAAATTAACTTTAATCCTACGTATTTGAAGTGATTTGCTTACTTTTAATCGATGGTTTGATGTATATTTCCAACGACTAATTTCTATCAAATATATACGTCATAGTTACGTAAGAATATGGTTTCCAAACGCTGTGGTTTCTAACAATTCCCTCAAAATTCTTCGCAGAGATAACCTTCCTCGGTTTAGGAGGAGAGCGACAACTGGTTCTTGAAAGTATTTGCGGGCGTCGGCTGTTCTGGCAGCCGGCGTTCTCCCCTCGCCTCAGCCCACACACAACACACACGAGCTCCCCGCTATATAAAGATCTGCCTCGACTCAAACAACTGCTCTCTCGGGCGATACAGAATAAATCGATATCTCGAATAACGTCATTTGGCGGTTGGGTCACGACCATCAACAATCAGGTACAAGGTGAGGATATGAGGGTGGCCATAGGGGTGTTTCAGTAATGGTGAAAATGCTGCGAACAAGATTGGGAGGTAGTTGAAAAGGAAGGTGAATGTTTAATTAGGGATTCAGTGAGCGAAATTGTGGTAGTGAATAGACGTTGATGGGTCAATTTTTGTCGTATGTCAGTTTAATTATTTTTTACGTAGTTTAATGGTAACCATGCTCTATCGTTGTTTTTTTTACGTAATTTTTGCCGCTCAATCCAAGATTAATACATACGATATTTTGCCAATTAATGATTCTATTTTAATGGTAAAAGTTTGACGAAGATTCTGAACTGCTCGTAAAAGTATATAGATCAACGATTCATCGAGTATTAATTCCTGTATCTTTGTTTGAATTTAGAAAGTTGGAATGTTAAAATGAACTTAGTGAACATCATATTATTTCCACGTTTTCTTATATGAATCACAGTTCGTTAATTTGAAGTTTTGGATAATGATTTCTTTACATAATCTTTAATGGATTGTTCTAGTATTCTTGGTCCAATAAAATAAAACTTATAAATCGATTCGTTTCGGAAATACGAGATCGTTTTTTTAATCGAAAACATTTCCGAAATTTCGAGTGAAGTTTGGAATTCCGTTTGGTATGTAGATAAGTGATCGATGCATTCTCTAGTACCGGACTTCTTCGGTTCGAAGAAGGAATCTCAACTACTTTTCTAAATAGAACGTAAGGGCGTCGGGCAGTAGGAGTTGACAACCGCCGTACCGGACGTTGCTGGCCTCCCGACTGCCCGTCTTTCCCTTTCATTTCAAAGTAGACTTCATTAACTCATTTCGATCAAAGTTTAACATAACGTATGTTTTGAAGACTAATGCAGTCATTGTATTACGAACAGTATCTTAAATGTAAATAGATCAATTATATCTCTGTAGCACTCCACTAATGTTAAGAATTATTCGGAACATTGTGTGTTAGATTTATTTACTTATTCCCCTTTTTTTAGAAGTAAAAAAAGCTTATCAGCTTTGGATCCGGTTTAATTAGATTTTATATTATTAAGGTTGTTTATTAATCGATAATTTTTTTATCTTTTTCTGCGGTGGAGAATGGCTAACGATGTTATCAAACAAAACGAAATGCTAACAGCACGACTGTATTAAAACAGAAGCGTAAAAAAAGTTGTAGAGGACCTGGGTTTGAGTCCCAGTAATATATTTTATTCTTCTATTTAACCTTTGTCTTCAGAATGTATCAAAATCTCTTGTTAAGATATTGTTATCTTTTTATCTTTCCAGTAAGACAATTTAGTTTGCTTCTTAAATGCGTTATGAAGTAAGTAAAGAGTGTATTAATTGTCTAAGCAAATCAGATTTTTTTATTATTTTTGATTCAATAAATATTCAATTAGATACGGATCTGAGTCAATTTATTATTTTACTGAATTTTACTGAATATTGGTAAATATTTGTTGGTGAAGTTTCCATGGCAAACGTAAATAGAATTAATTCCTATGCGACGAGTAAATCTCTAAGTACGCTACACTGTTTGAAAATGCCTCCAAATTATAACATTTCGGATGATGAGAATCGTTTTTTTTATCTCTTTTTTCACGTCCCTTAGGTCGCTGTGGTATTTTAATGTCCTCGGCTGGAGATTTGGGATAAATGAATATGCAAGCTTTTCTGCCGAACCCCTCATAGCAAGCAAATACTTCTTTCTCTACCTGTCCACATATTTCTTCTCGTTGCCCCTTGTCGCCTCCTACGTCCGACATTTTTATTTTGATGCTCATTGTCTCTTTTCCAATGAAAAAATCTCTTTCGCATATCAGCACATACTGTGTTTGTTCCCGGTTCTTTTTATTGATGAAGGAGTCCTTTTTTCCTTTAAATCGTACCGTGTGGAAACTGTTTTTCAGCTTTGCCTTTTATACGGAAGCGTAATATGTCAGGAGTCAGTTTTATTTATATCGCCATGGTGTATATATTGTTACCATACGCATCGTTTCCGTGGGGATGAGAGAATAGAGTTCTAAGGTTGTGAAGCGTATTTTACGAAAAGTTATGTACGGAGTGGGGAAGTGTAGCAGTTCTGATTTCGTTTTAAGCATCAATTAATGAATATTATGTGAGTAAAATGTAAATATTTAAATTTTTAAAATTAAAGGTTCCAAAGTAGAGGACTGAGTTTTAATTTCTAATGAAGGGTTTTGATTCGAAAAATTCTGCACCCATTATTGTTATGTTATTCAAACGTTATGGAGATAAAATGAGGATATTTTTAGCCAAATGTCGTCGCAAACTTGTGAAGAAGTTAATATAATATGGGTAATATAATTTAATAAATAAATAACGGTAGACCTGGGTTCGAGTCCCAGTAATGTCCTTATTGTTCTCATATATTTTGGATTATTTGCCTTCAAATTGCACGAAATCATTGCGTAAAGTTATTTTTCCTTTCTTAATACTAATTGAAGGTTTGGGATGGGTAGTTTTCATTGAATATGAAATAGAAGGTTCTGAATTCAGTAAAAAATGGTTACTTAGTAACCGTAACAATTACTTAGTAACCGTGTAATGTTTCGACACGATGAATCATTGTTCCAATTAGAAATGTGTTCCACGAGGAATCAGCACACTCATGCCCCTAACGGGTGGATTTGCGTTAAAATGGGAAGTTTTTCGAGAAAAAAAATGCGCAGCGTAATACAGGTACCCTCATGTCAATCAACTCTATGGGTGTAGCGGGTGGAGGCAGGTGGTACGGATTTTTCACACCAAAGGAGCGGGCCTCAGGGTGCGACGTTCCCGATGCTTTTTTAATGGGAATTTCAAGAGAAGAAAACAAAACATCGTTAGCTAACGCGTGCTGCGCTTAAATGTTATGTGGGACTCGTATTGCGTAGTTAATATTCAGATATGCGTTCGAGATTAATAATTAGCGCAGGTACGTATTCAATAACGATAGGATATGGGATTGGATGAAGGATAGTGGTAGTAACAGAGTAGGAAGTATGTATGGGTTTTATTCATTCAATTGTTACTGTTTCTCAATAAGGGAGGAAGTTATTCAGAACGAAGTGAAATTGATTCTGATCCTAGCCTTGTGTTTATCAATAGGGCTGTTTTCACGTGAGAGGTACATAGGTGTATTTAGGTACTAAGAGAACCTATAGGAGCTTATAATTCTATTGCTTATCGTTAAAATATGTATCATATGAACGTATTGAGTTGTTGTATTGTATGTAGTTGATATCTTTCCATCGTAACAAAAATTTAGAAATAATAGCTTTTTAATTGCAATATATTTCTTCTTAGTACGTATGTATAATCATGTATCTTATGGTTCTTATTGGTTAATTATCGCTTTCTTTTTTTTATTGATTTGGAACGTAATTTTATCATGAAAATACCCTGATATTAAATTGATTGAAAGAGAATTAAGTTAGGAGAGAAGCTTGTTCACTTCATTTACGAATTTAATATAAGAATATCTTTCGAGCTATAAGTTACGTTTAAATTACTCAATGATTAGTGAATCAATTAATAAGGTAGCAATATATTTTTCACCGCAAACCTCACAAGTTTAAGCGTTCAATCTTTGATAAATGTATTTAATACTATATGAGTTCGTTGAATGATTTTCATCGATTGGTAAAATACACGTTGAAGCTCGGCAGCGGTACATTTCCTCGCATCTATGTCATGTAGTGGGAATTAGCCGCTACGTAATGGAAAGAGCGAATTGGAGTCGGGATTTCGCTTTTAAAAGGGGATAATCCCGAACAACTTCCAGTCGCTATCCTTGGTCACTTTGCATACACGGGATTTGTAAACCCGCTATTACTACACTTGTCTCGGTTTTGAACTCAGTCCTCCTCATTGCGAATTCTTGGTGAGGATGCCTTTGGTCATTCCGACATTTTGCTTCAGCCAAGTATTAGGTTTTAGTATTATTCTCACGTTTATATGCATAGGTTTCCGAATTGATGGAATGCGTAGAATTACAATATTGAGAGAAAAATGTCTTCATAGTGTGCGAACGCTGGGCTCGTTCTTTTGGTGTGAGTTTATCCCAGGGATACCTCGGTAGAAAATCTGGCTGTTTTAAGTTCCTTTGCTCGTAAATAAATCAAGTTTTAATATTTATCTAAAGACGCTAAATATATTAAAAGTATAGCGGTTATCTTTCATGAATTAGACAGTCGTTGCTGAATACTGTTTGTTAGCATTTCATCATCTTCGAAAAGAATAGATACGTTTGTTATGATACTAAGTTCACCGTATATTATTCTCGTACAGTTTTAATTGCTCTAATTTGTTCCAAATAATACGCGAAGTTAATCCTTAATCAGTTTATCGTTTCGAGAAATGCGAGCCAACGGTTGGTCTGCTCTCCAGACGTAATCTTCTGAAGTCATCTCATGAGTGCTTGGTTTAAATTTGAATAAGGCGAGTTGTTGATGAAATTTTTATGATTTTAGTCGTTCTCGATTACTTGGTGGAAAGAATAGCAGTTAGGATAAGAGAAACGGAGGTGTTTCTTCCGCACCCTCGTGTAGTAAAATAGGGAAGAATTTTGAGTTGTTACTTAGATCGCCTTTCCCTATGGAATGTATTACTTACGAGGAAATTCATTATTTGTTATTTTTTCGCTTATTATGCCAAAAGGAATAACTTTTTCAATGGTTAGGTATCCATGTGAATTGATAAGTCCAGCGCAACCAGCTACAATTGCTCTTGAAGGCAAAGACATACTTTAGAAAATATGAAATCGTTTTCATGGTTATATTTCCCTGGAAACCTTTCATTCAAAATCTGCTCCGTGGAGAAGGTCATCAAAACACAAATACGAAAATTGGATGGGAAATTCTATAGCAAAATATGCTTATATTAGAATTTCAGTTCCGGAAACAATATGATGACGATGACGTGAAGGTCTTTTTTGAAGAAACGAGTCATTTCCTGTATTTTTAGAAGAACACGTATCATCATTTATAAAAACCTTGAATGTCATTCAATGCTAATTTCTATAATTCTTCCTATTGTGTTCTGTTGTTTTAGAGTTGGATAGTTGTGAATGAAGTGGTTAAAACATAAAGTTAAGATTGTTTCAGTTCGGAGCTAAGATCGGAAAATGAAGAGTGTGGTTTTTCTGTTGTTTTTAAAAAGATTTAAATAAAAAGGAAGGAAATTTTACGTATTAAAACTGCTGTATTTATGAGTTATTGAATCTCTTATCAGTTCGAAAACATGCATGGTCGTTAATATATATCTGTTTTAGTGAGTTATAATTTGATCTTAAGCCAAGTCGAGGACAATAACATTTGCGAACTGTTATAATACATTCAAGTTACGTAAATTCGTCAATATTTACCCAATTTAGTTCGCGAAATTATTGTTTATGATCGATCAAAAGTCATCTTTCAGCAATCGGAGTCAATTGGATGTGGACGAGATGCTTTTTGAGGGAAAGGCAACGTTCGAAATGGCCCGAGTCATGCAATAAACTTGTTAAGAGAAGTCCCCGGAGGAAGGGCAGAAACGTAATCATCATTGCACAAAAGAAGGGGCCGGAATCGACAGAATATAACTTTTGGGACCCCTTTAGACCCATAAGGAAATTAGGTAGGGAGCAAACAGATTTTAATGGCCCGGATGGGATATGGTACTGGGTGACGTAATCAGCGACGATTGCAGGACGTAGCGGAATCCATGTGTCGCATCGGGACCATTGCCTCAAAAACACTTTGCGCTCACAAAGCTCAGATTTGGAATTCTGCTTATCCCAAACGTGGCGTGAAATGAGAAACTCGCTTCTTGAAACGACGCTATTTGCTTTTGAAGGAAACATGTTTAGAAATGAGGGTTTTGGATTCAGTCTATTGTCTCGTATGTTTGGGAACGGATTGTTTTGCGCGCTGGGTTGTCGAATTGTGTTTAATCGCTGTACGAAAAGTGGAATGAATGCGAAAGTTTCAGTTGAGATTTAATAGTTATAATTGTCTTTTTTTATTATTGTATTTGAGTTGTATGATACGTGAATGTTTAGAATCGTGTTTGTTAAACTTTCATTCATTCCCGAATTCACGAAACATTTTACGTATTTATTTTTTATCCGATATTTTATGGTTTATTCAATCATGAATCTCTAATATGTAATATATAAATATCACATTTCAACTATCATTTTAAAACAATTCATAAGTATGCTATGGTATAAATTCATGTTTAGTATGATATAAAATACCACATATGAGCTATCTTTTTTATGGCCATTTTTACTATAATTTACTTTAATATTAATGTATATCCCTGTTTTATATGATATAAATCTCACATTTGAACTATAGTTTTATGACATTTAATACGTATGCTATGACACATACGTACTCTTTCTCTTTATTCGTCATTTGTTTTTTAACCGTAGCTATTTAAATCAAGTAGGTATTCTTTGGTTTTCTAACGTTCTACGATACAGTCAACGCTTCTAAATAGATAATCAATATTCCCCATAAACGTCATATCCCTGGCAATAGTATAGGAATGATTTTCCAACTCGCAAACCTCCAGTGAGTCAGCGCGCGTTTAATCTGGATTCCGGTTTGCATAACGATATCTCTAGGACGTGATATGTTCCTCAATCGCAAAGAAAGGAATCTCATTAAGGATTCACTAGCACCGTGACATATTTATGAAGGAAATCCTTTGTTCCACTCAAAACGATTCAATTAAACGATGCGAGAGGAAATTCCATTCAAAAAGCGATCTTTCTCGACCATAATAAGTTATTATTGGTCGAAAAAAATCCTAGGAATCCCGAGTCGAGGAAAATCTTTAGCGGGTTAATTTCTCCATTTCCTCGATCTCTCGGAGTAAAAAAATGAGCATCGCGGCGCGTTTTAAAAAGACACGACATCAAAGCCGGTATTTGAAATGTTTCATCGACACTGGAACACCGAGTCACACAAAAGAAGGCTCATTTCAACCCTCCGGTAATTGCCATTCCTTTCCGCGGACATCGCTCAAAGAATCCGCTCGGTTGGGAACAGCGCCTAGCATACGTGCCGCGAATCGGATCCGTTCGTCTGGAAATATTTCGCCGATCGTCACACATATCTCACTCATTTTTGCGCAAGAATCCGGCTCCCTCCCGGACGGTTATGCTATTGAATATTGAAGGCCTTTACGGAGGAGACTTTATCAGGTAATTAACGCTCGTCTGTTTTGGTTCGTCGGCGGGGCAGTCGGCAGGCAGTGGGAGTTGACAGGCAATGTCCTAATCTTCAGGATTCCTTCACCATATCGGAAAGAGTTTTCGAAGGAAGGAGAGTCGTTCTTTTGTTTTTCCGGGCGGCTTTTCTTTGAACGGGATTTTCATAACTTGGCTTTTATCGATGCGAGTTTGGTTTTAAACGGAGGTAAGCCGGTCTCCTTCCGATTTCTTCTTCTTCTCTCTCCCCCGCTTTTCGTTTTTCTTTTGTTTGTTCGTGTTTCTTTTTCGGTAGCGTACGTCGCAATGAAGTTATGGAATATCGAGGTCGGTAAAGATGAATGCGATTGTGGGAGGAGGGTTCGGTTAGGGATGAGGATTTTGTGATGGTTCATTGTTGGGTGAATAGCGGATTCTAGTTAGAGGTTTCTTTGTTGGTATTCTCTCGTTTTTTTAGTTTATTGAGGCGAATTGTTTTTTTTGGCTGTTTATTATATCGCTGTTGGGGTTTTAGTATTGTATTAGGCTTAGCGAATAAAATTTAGTAGTAAATGTACTTAAGAGTAACAGATTTGAAAATTCATTTTTCCATCGAACAATACGCGAAAATAATTATTTAAGCAATTAGAGTCGTGCCAAATACTAAAAGGTGGCTTTTAGGGTATCTACATAGACATAGCTATATTTTAAATAAGTATAATAAACGTTGATTTAAAATAAAGATATAATAATGTTGCGTACTCCACGGGTAGAATGGTAATATCTGATATACATATGCACCATCGTCAGGCCTAATGAAGGAATTGAAAGATGGCAGGGGAGCTTAAATAAATACGAATTAAAAAGTTAGGATAACTTTTAGGATGTGCGTGAATTTAATTTATCATACATTTCCGGGGTTCGTTAAAGGAGAAGAACTGGAAACTTATGATTCACGGGTTTTTAACGAAGTGGTAATATTAGCGTGCTTTAAAGTCGACTTAAGAGGATTATAAAGCACGATTTGAAAAGTTAGGAGTATCAGTATACGTGATCGAATGGAATTCGTACCTCATCCCTTTAGGTAATTGAATTAGAAGTAATGGAAAGTTGTACTCCACGATTCTTTTTATCGGGACAGAAGCTGATCATGCATCGAGTTTTCCCGCGGCGAAAAAATTTCTCCAAAGAAATCGCAAGAGTTAAAAAATTTCACCCCCCACCGATAACACCCGCACCACATTGAGCAATTAATCGGCCTTTTGGTGGCGTTGCGTCGAAAGGCCCAAATTTCGCCATCGGCCTTCGATCCGATTTCACTAGAAAACAAGGACGGGAAAAAACGGTGTATCGGCGAGTGCGGGGGCGATCTCTGCAAGAAAGTGTCGGCCGATGGAGTTGTCATCGACAGGGACATCACCTGTGCATTCCATTGGATGCGCCACGGAATCCACATACGACTTCCGAGAGACCACGCCTCCATTCCCTTTGCGGCGCTCTAGTCGCAGCGGCCGTGAGGAGAATCTCGACTCGTTCGTCTTCTCAGCACCGGTGTGGGAATGAGTTGTGCGAGCGATTAAGCGGCTTTTTTTATCCGCGATAACTAGCAATGCGAGGGAATCGAATTATATCTCGAATACTAAGTGAAGCTTTCGGAACCCTCTCTCAGCGGGAGGATGGATCCCATGGTTTTAATGGTGGGATGGTTTCCAGAGTATAGATTCCTACATTTTTGTGTGTCTAAGATTACGGTTCTGGTAACCATGGGTTTGGTTTGTTTAGATGTTGGTGTGTTAGGTGGCAGTTTATAAGTACGTAACGGTTACGTTCTTTTTACGATGGGGAAATGGTGAAGGAAGAAATATATAAACGCGACCGGGACTCGAACCGAGGTCCCTCGCTTTTTTATCTGTTACGCTAACCTCAACAACAAGTCAATTTTACTCTATTAGGTTCTTCTTTGTGGTTTTGTGAGTGAGTATCAGTGATTTTCTTCTCGTATACACTTATTATGGTACATAACATCTTGTTTCAATCACTGGATTGTACTCGTTACGTGATTCTAAGATGTCTACAACTTCTAACACGTGTTGTTAGAGAACAATTTAAAATTGGAGATGTTTGTCTCGTATTAACTTCGTTATTGAGAATCTTAGGACATATCTCGGCATATTTTAGATGTGCGGCTCGCAGATAAGTTGAACAATGGGCTGGATGTACCGCAAAGGGTGGTATTAAGAATCTGACATCATATCTGCAGCAGTTTTCGTGTTGGCTCTCTCGTTCTTATTTGTATATTTTCGTTTCTTTTATTTTAGTTTTCCCACTATATCCCGTCGCTAAGGAGATTGTCGTTGTAATACGTCCAATAATACGTCCATCCAATCATATTCATCCAGCATCTTCTTCAACGTCACGTAATGCACAGCGCCATCTGGTGCAAGTATTTTCGCCGTTAATTTTTCGCAGAAATGTTTCTCACGATTTTCCGAGCGCAGTCATCCTCGATTATTCTCTCGAATGAAACCCACACGATAAATATTAATAAGAGCGATCCGAAACGAAAAAAAGGAAAAGCTCGAGTGGAAATTACCAATTCCGAATGGGGAGTTAATGCTTTGCGGACGACGCGATTCAATTGTTTTCATTTTGTACTTCGAAATGAAACGAATTGTGCGTGGAGGCGCTATGTACTTCGCATGCGATTTGCCACTTAATGCCTTTTTAAGGTGACGGAGGTTTTTCCAGAAAAAGCGCTCGTTTTCTCGGCAAAAAGAGAAGGTAATTCGATTCGGAATTTTCCGTAATGAGAAATCGATTAGGGTGGGAAAGATCGCATAATTACGAGCGATTTTTTAAAGCATAAGTACAAATGAGGTTGTGAAATCTATTAGAGGAAGTGGAACGGTGATTGAATGCGTCATGTTATAGTGTTTGATGCACAGCGTTGAATCAGTACTTGGTTTTCTTCCAGATCGTTTCGGATACTTCGAAGTTTGCTTTCGCTTCAGTGTCTTTAAGACCGCCCGTTCCATCACCGCTAGAATTTCGCTGTCTCATAAGTGCTGGATCGATGAGATTTTGGGTTGGCTCGACCAGAATGAAGGTTTATTGAACCTTTTCCATTCGATGGGAAGGAAAATATGTTCCATAGCGAGCTCTTGAAACTCTCTTTTTGTTGTTAGACCATGACTTTCGTTCCCTGGATCATTTTCCGTATTTTGTGTGACGTTATATCCTTTTTTACTCCTTTATCTTAACATTTGGAAGTTTTCAATTTATTCATAAATGTATTCCTCTCTTTATGGATATTGAAAGATTAATTGTATAGGTTCTATTCCGTACCTTATAAGGATATAAGATTTAATAAATTACAACTTTCGGATTAATAGGAATTGTATCGTAAGATAAAATTGAAGTAAGAGAGAGGAATGAAGTATATTCTTCATTGTTCTGATATAAAAACGGTTACTATGGTAACCAAATTATTAACAATATCGACGTACTTGAGATTCGAACCCAGATTACTAACTTTCCAGTAATGTGTACTTCACGTAAATGGGAGACCTGAGTTCGAACCCCAGTAATGTCGTAATTTTTCTCTTGTCTAACCTTTAAGATCGAATCCCACGTACTCATAGTGTAAAGTCATTTTCATCTATTATTTATCCCGTAAAAAAAAGTTTCCTCAGAACGTAAACGCATCACGCATTTTTGAGTCCATAGGTCATTGTCATTTTTTCCTCATCGGGAATTATGAGCTCTCGAGGGAGTCTGGAAGGACACTGATAAAATGCTTCACAGCATAAGGAGCGGTTGGAATGATGAGGTGCTGATAGGGACATATGGAAGTTAAGCGAGCTCCTTGTTCCAGTGCGTGACCCACAGTGCGATCATTATACGGGGACGTTGCTCTTTTTACTCCTCAAGATATCAGCACAGTGGCTAGACATTGTTTATTTAGGCTAAGTCCTTTTAAGAGGGCACTCGAGTGGGGCTCGTATTATATCTCGTCCGCGGTTAATGTTTCTGGAAGCCAATTAGACCGCCGAAAACTTTCTCGCCTTGCGATTCCGATGTTTTATTTTGATTGCGAGATAATATTACTGCAGAGAGAATGCGTACTCCGGGCTTTTATGTCTGTTCTCTCGATGGGTTTTTGGTTGCCATGTCGACAACGATCTGAATTCTGTTTGGGATGTTTATTAGGGTGATTTTCTGATTGGTTTATCTAGAGTGGTGTGCTAAAGTCGATTTATTGAGGTAATCTAAGATGTGTTTAATGAATTGTTTCGATGGTTGATACGTAAGCCTGGAGCACTGGAATCTTTAGAGATCGTCAGTAGAATCTTATTGTTTCTTCCTTCTGTTATTAAGAATGCAGTAATCGTGTTTAGTTTTGATTAATTTGATTATTTAACGCAGCGTTAGATCAATATAAAATGGCTGCACAAGATATTTTAATGCGACCTAAAAACAAGATGAAAGAAATGAAAAATACGATATTATTGAGACTCGAACCCAGGTTCCACCCGCTTTACGAAACATGCTGACAAGGCATATACATTGTAAACTTGATGCTGTATCAAGATCCTTTGAGTATCTAAACGACTGTTTTTTAATAGGAGTTCAAAAAATGGAAGGGAACCTGGGTTCGAGTCCCAATCATTCCGTTATGTTTCACTTCTATCCAACCTTTGATCCGTTATAACAGAAATTAGAGTTCTATTCATCATCCTTTCTAACTCCGTAAACAAATACACAGCGGAATCATTTGCTGGAGATAAATCACACAAATATGAATTATAGACGCGCGAACTTTGCACTTTATAATTCCGAAACGCAGACGCAACACTTCATCAAACGTTGTTTCATTTGCCATCAATTATATCGGAAGCGGGAGTTAATTTCAATCGATCATACGGACGCGATCGAACAGAGACGTCATAAATCAGTTCTCAAGATTGACGAAGATGTCTCGATATCATTTGCCAACTAAAGCTCTTATGTTTTGTATTCTATTGAGATTCCATGGTGATTCAATCGCCACTCGAGATAATAGAGAAGAATGCAGAAATTATGTCACCGTTCTATATATGTAGTAGTTTCGAGGGCTATATTTGTATGTTTTCGTCATTGCTTCTTCTATTTCTTTTGAAAGTTGGATTGAATGTCCAAGTTGTTACATTATCTTCCTTAACGGAAACAATAAGTGAAACATTTTCGTAATTAATATTGAAATGAATACTTAACATTGTTTTTCCATTCACTCTTTCGTAATAGTTTATTTTGGATTGACTATACGACTGTGCTTATTTAAACAATGAAATATACTTTCTAGAATACGTTCCAAAGGCCAATTTTTCGTATTGATTGTGGGTAAGATATTTTCGTATTTAATTGGTTAGATTCTAGTGCAAATTATGGTATGATTTCATCATTTTATAGACGTATACGAGATGAATGCTTGTAAAAATCTCTTTCGATCTTTACGGACTATCTTGAACTATATTCTGCTCAAGTCTTTCTATGGAAAAATGGAATTTTTCTTAAAAACAGTATCGTAGAATCTACTAGGACTTACGAAGATATGATAATGTTCAGTGCTTCGATTTTTAAAACGATCAGACCGCTATAATTTCGTGTTTAACACTAGAACAGCGGGAAACGGACACCCCCCTAGAACAGCGGAAGGTGTCCTCAGGACACCTACACTTGCGCTTCTTTTAAATTGAATTAGGCAGTCGTATTTAAATATCTAGTCTTTCCTTATAAGCTTAAAAATTAATAACTAAGTATGGGTACTTATTCATCGGCAGATCATGAGGTAAATAGTTGCTACATATTTAATATAGAAATTGTTGTTGAGTTCAATCAATTTCATGAGACTCATATTCCGATATAAAAATATACAGAACAGTAAAGCCAGAAATAAATTATATGAATAAATTAATATAAAGCCTTTTCGAGATAAAATAATTATTTGCTTGAATAACTTTTGAAAATTACCCGTTTTTATCAACAATTTACATGGGGTACAAGAAAAAATAAACTCGCGTAATAAAACTTTACCGCTTCACGTACCTTCCTTTGATTTTATTTCACAACAAAAAGACTAGAAATAAGGTTTAAGACACAAACTGGACCTTAAATGTTATTTGCATACGCAATTATATTAATTTTTCTTTTTTAGCACAATGATGCTGTCACGAAATAATTACTCCATAGAATCCTTCCACGAAGCTAATACATAAATCTTCTTGATGTTACAGTTTCTATTAACCTATTCCTTGCACTTCTTACACTCATCTGATGCTATATTTCACGTGTATTTTCTTTTGAACAGATATCGGTGGCTTCATTGGATGATGTCTCGTGCATCTAGTGTTTACTTAGGTCCTTTTTGAGATCTCTTTAGACAGCTTAGGTTTTACTTTTTTTATCTGCGATTCGTTGCAAGAATCTATATCTGGTTATTTGGCGACCTCTTTTCTACTTGCAAATAACCTATACATTGACTTCTGCTAGATAAATTTTTATGTAAAAAGAATGCATTAGACAACGTCGTGAGTCTGTCTCACCGTGTGCCTACGCGCCATTTGGTCCACTACGCCGCTTTTTGTACAATTATGGTACGTCACCGCGTCTGATTTTCTTTTACTAATACTGTCAAATACGACATTAGAAAGCATCTAAATCGCGAGAAGAACATGTTTATTCGGTTTAATTTTATAAACAAGGATTATTCTTCATTTTTCGACAACATCGGAATTCACTGCAGATTTTTGCTGGTTTTCAACTCCAGCGACTCTCATCACAATTTGTTCTATGTTCCAGATAAAAAATACCTGCTTTCTTCAGCCTTTTAAATAGTTTCTTTAATTTAAAATAATTATCGGTCATTAGGTTAATTCCTTTTATATAGGAAAGGTCCCATCAAGGTCATGACCACATGGTTCAGGAAGATGGCCTATCCTCCAACTCGATAACTTATGGAAATCTATTCTATGCATACTTGGAATTAAAATCCACTACTAACCGAAACTTAAGTACATATTTATCAGGTTTATCAAGAATAAATTGTGTGAATAGACATTTACACTTTCTGGGAAAAAGCTGATCGTTCACCGTCACTTTTGTAACGGTATTGTAGCAAGCCTGGCAATATTCAATGAGTGAGTGTCACAAAAAGATATAAGACAAATTAGTCAATTGTGAAAATAAAAATGGGAAACGTATCTTATAAATGGAAATATTAGAAAATATAAGGCAAAATGTTTCCAACTCAAATCATCATTAGAATTGCTACCTCAATTTTTAATACATAACAATATAATTAATTAATTTTAGAGAACGGGGACAAAATAATAGCCAAAAGCAATATTATCTCAAAGTACATTCGTAAGAGCTTCTAATATAAAACAATGAAGGTTTTATCATAAGAAATAATAGTAAATATTACGTAGGTGTCCTGAGGACACCTCCGCTGTTCTAGGGGGTATGTGGCAGGATCTCCTATGAATATGTTCCAATAATTATAAAACTTGGTAGAAATACGCAGAATATTAAATAATTAAAAGTCACGAAACGATTTTTTTCTATGATACAAATAACGAAAATGGTGCGTTTTTTTTATGGGCGAGGTGTCCTGAGGACACCCTCCGCTGTTCTAGTGTTAAGCTAGACGTTTCATAAACGACGGAAAGTTTAGCGGAAGGACGCGTGCCCAGGGCGCGGAATTTCATAGGGGCGAAAAATTGGTGGATTAACTCTTAAAAAAGGGATCGACGGGAAATTTATGACCTGCCCTGGGCAATCGATGGGCGACTCACAATTATTTTGATGAGTGTTATTTCTTAAGTTTTCCGCTCTTGCAGCATTCACGGGGTTAACGTAATTTGTTCCCTTCAAAAGCATCGAGTGCCCCGAGGATGGGTGGAAAGTCGATTGGGTGATCTAGCACATGGACTGTAACGGTGAACGACTGGTAGAGATCGAAAGTATTACGTTTTTTTTTCGAGAAACGCCCACTGCTTTATTATTGGCTATTTCTGGCGATGTCTGGTGGAAGTTGTTCGTTATTTCAGAATGGAAAGTACGATATGTCTACGTCTACTAATTTGTTACGTAGGCATATTGTACTTTTCTTTTAACCTACGTACTTTTATATAAGAGAGGAAAAGTGTGGTTTAGATTGCTTTACCAGTACACTTTTATCTTCACGTATATTGAATTGGATACTTTTTGTTCGTTATTTTTATACTTTTGCATATTTATTTGACAGTTTGGTGTTATTTGATCTAGTTTAGATGTAGATTTTTCTTTTATTGTACAAGTTCTTTAAATTTCTAATTCTTTCCTAAATTCGAAAAAAAATGTCTTTTTAATTGACCGAAATTATAAATGTTTACAAAAGACGACTATAATTAGTTGGTCAAACCATTGTTTATTAATAGTAGTAATTTCGTTTAAAGGAACATCTGGGAGCTAATTGATAAAAACCACGGAAAATGTTATCTTACATAAGCAATATTATCAAGTCTTATATGTAAAAAATTCTGTAAATGAACCGTCTTATTTATACTTTTTTGTTGAGGATTTACTTATCTTCTTTGTAATCTGCATATATTATTTTTGAATGCAATTTAAAAATATATATATCTGTACTTATTTAGAAATATATAGCTATGTAGCCCGAGTTATAGAAGTACAGTAATTTATATGCAGCTGTCTTTTAACATTTGAAGCGAGATTAAAATTACCATCGATGAAGTGGATTGCATCGTCACAGGTTTCTTTTCCTTCAAAGAACAACCTTTTTAATTTCGGTAAAAATTTCGTATGCGTAACACTCGCTCGGAACGTACGATTTTTTTGTAAAGGTGAAAGCAACATTTCAGCAAAGCGAATTTCCTCTCCGACATATCTTTAGACAGATCCCAGTGAATCATCGGGAGAAGGGTTAAGGTAGATATCGAAGCGCGTTTGCGAAGAAAGAGTCAAAGTAAAGCGGAGGAGGGCTAATGGAGAAGTCATGTTTCGGGCCCCGGAGAATGTGCACCGGTGTGCAGAGTGCATCGGATGCAACGCGATAAAGGTGAACGTATCGTAGTCCCGGGAGAGGCGTAAATTAAAATTTTCCGGCATTTTGCGTCCCGTGTATATAATATATTTCCCCTCTCATCGTTTCAAGAATCGATCTTTCCGTTTCGCACAGGAAGATGTTAATTGGCATTCGAGACTCTCTCAGGGGATATAAATTATTTATGGAAGTGTTAAGTGAATTTCGATGTAGATCCGAAAGCCGTTCGATGATATCCGGAATGGAACTTCTCATTTATGAATCTTTCAGTCCTTTCTCATTTGCGAATTCGGCGTCCGGAAAGTTGGGATTTTGAATCAAAGGTTCCTCAAGAGCATTGCAGAAAAACTAACAGTTCAGGATTTTGATGGTAGGGTTCAAGGATGTCTTATAGTGATATGTCTTGGCAGTTTGGAATGAACCGAAGGGTTTAGAGAAGTGGAAAATACTCTGTCAGAAGCGGGGCTCGAAATTAATAGATCGGGAGACCTAGGTTCGAGTCCCGGTCCTGTCTGACTTTTTCTTGAATTTTTAATTTTTTGATAAATAAACTTTATTCTTAGTTTCGGAACTCTATCTAGAATGAAACGAAATAAAATTTGGGTCGCGAGAGACTATTGATTGAACCTGGTATATAAGGGGAGACCTGGGTTCGAGTCCTGGTACTATTTGAATATTTTGCGTCTATTGATTCCTGGGTTTGATTGTATCAATTTCATTTGTGGTAGTTATGTTTTCACGTACAACTTTAGCGTAAATCGCTATCAATTCGTTTTTTATGACTGAAGCTCTTCATCGTTAAGCTAATTGGAAATTAGAATGCTTCATTATTTTTATTTATTTACCATGTCCGTCGGGAATAATTAGGAATTTTATTACCGAACTTTATTCTTAAATTTTAGGACTCATTCTCGTTTGAAATAATGTAGAATTAGAATTGGGATTGAATAAAGAAGCTCTTATTATTAATATCTTTAGATGTTTTCTTCTGTGTAGCTAATACAAACTTTACTTTAACGATCTCACCCATCATGAGAACCTAATATAGCTTCCATCTCGTTTAAGAGTTCCCTAAATCATTAAAACTCCTCGACAAAGTCTTCGATGGAATCAGCGACTCCATTTATTTAGGCTCGCAATTAAGTGGAACAAAAAGCTTCGAAGATCTCGCTTCCAATGACTAATGCGACGTTTTAAAGCGTCGTTCCAAAGTGATTTATTAGCGGAGCGACACCTTGGGTTGTCACAATGCTCACGGTTCAAATAGCCACGCGTCTACGAAACGTGGACTCATCCGTCGTTTGTAATCTCAGTGTCCATTGAGTCCCGTGACGGGATCACGGCAGTTGACCCGTTGAAACTCCGAGAAAACGCAGTCCCGAGCTCTCATTTATAATTAGAACGCTTTATCATCGACGTCTCGTACGTCATTGCTTCCCGAGGCCTCATGGGAAAAAATCGGTTTAATTGAATTCGGACTAATTCGCTCATACTTCCTATATAAGCGTCAAATTTTCTTCGTGATTGATCTTCTTCTCGGGGGACAATGATGCAGAGTTTTAAAAGGGTGCTTTTCAAAAGGACTGGGGTTCGGTTCTGATAGGAGTGGTTATTCTTGTGAATGAGGGTTGTTTTCAGTCTTTCTGTTGTGGTGTTTTAAGGCTGTCGATCGTTCATACGGTGTGGTAGGGCTGGAAACGTAATTTTTTGTTTGCGTGGATACAACGTTGATTGTTGTAGATATGTACTAGGGATTAGTGAAAGACTTCGTAATAATATTAAAGGATTTTATTGTTATTTTGTATCAAGCGTTTACTTCACTTATAGTAATACTGTCTCGTTCTCATTGTTGGTGGTTTTAGCGATTTTTTGTAGTTTAAAAGCGTCAGATATTATCAGAGATTTGTTGGATATTGTAGGAATACATAACGAATCATTTGAGAATTGGATGAGAATTGATCAGAGCAAAAATTGCAGGGTTTAGTGATTCTTAATTTTATGTCATAAATTATGACTTATATTCCTTTTTGTTCCATGAATTTTGCTGAATTTTCTTCTTCATTTGCTTCCATTTATCTCTTCAGAAAATACATCAAATATTGTTCGCCTTTACTAAAGCATTTTTCACAGTATTTCTGTTAATCTTAAGTATTACATCTTGTGTGAATGTTTTCATCCTTATTTGATATATTTCATAACTGAAACCTATTCTTCAATATTTAAGCATGAATTTTGTTATTTCTTTTTTTCCGAATTTACTGAAATTTATTCACATATCGGACGCAAATATTAATGAAATTGTTGCTATATCGTTACAATATCACTATTTTTATGAACTATGGTTCAATAAAATTTTTACTATTATTCCTTACGCCATTTTTCTTCGTGAAAACTTACCTATCTAATAGTATATTTTCGCTCTTCATCTCTTGTGTTCCCTCCAAAAAAAAAGAATAACGTTAACTGGTCCACCAACCGCACCCTTTCGCCTGATTTCCCATTCACCGTTTCCCTCATTAGTATTGCATGAGACAGGAAGTGTTTGTTTACTCATTGCAAGTCAAAAAAAATTGCTCAAAGGCATCAGTTATAAATATCCTTCCCAGAGTGCAACTCTTACCTCATCTTCCATCAACTCCAGAGTCGTGTTCGAGTAATAACTCCGCCCGTATTAGATCTCAATATCTGCACGTCTTATTCATTCGTATTTAATTTCCTTTAATCGTTCTCTTTATAAGTTCCCATAAAATGCAATCGGTTCTCGCAAAACGTCGCTCGTAAAAAGCGAGGATTCAAACGTCGTATCTAAATCGCATAAATTAAGCAAAATTCCTCAGATTATTTATTTCCAAGTGTCTCATTTAATGAATATATCGCCCGAGAAGCTTTCATTTCGTGCGGCCTCAATCCGTAATTAAAAGTGATAGATGTTTCTTCACTTACAAGAGGAACTCTGTTTGGCTCGCTTTTTTAGTCTGAAATTTCTCCCTATCTATCTATTCGGAGTGAAGAGTATTTATTCTTTGGTCTCGTTATCTCTCCTTCCATACGCGACCTCTTACGAACCCGTGACCCGTTGAGGTCTCTCGTATCGCAGTCGCCAATATATATTTATAAATATATCGCGATCACGGATTCACCGTTGGGTACGAAAAGTTCTGGTTCTTTCGAAGTTTCAAAGCTTCTAAGTTTTTTTAATTGGTGGAATTCGCGTTATTAGGACGTTTCATTTAAATAGAATAGCGTCACCGTGATGGTATTTCGTTTCTTTCATTCCGTTGGGTCGTTATCACGGGTTTGTTAGGAGGGTTTTTGTGGGTTTGGATTCTTTAGGGTTTTGGGTAAGGTTCCTATTTAAATATAACATAAGGGTTCTCTTTCATTATATAAAAATCTACTGGTATTTATACGTTAAAATTTTACAGTACTTGGAACATGTTCAGTTTTGTATTATCTGCTTAGGCTTTTGTTTTCGTAAACTTAGTTTAGAGTATGTATCTTTGCACAATGTAGCGTACAAGTGAAATGAATGTAAAATGAATGAAATGTAGTGAATTAATTTTTCATCTTCAGATGTTATTTCTGAAGGTCTAAAAATAGGATTTATGCAAGCTGATATGCTCCTTATTAAATATGTAAGTAATGGTTGAAATTAATAAAAAATTCCCACGTAGGAAAAATAAATATTGAACATAAATTTTTATTAAGATAAATTATTCCACAGTTAATAGTCATATAGTAGTTTCTTTTTATTTTTTACGGTATACTGTACTTTGTACACTTATCAAAGTCTAGAAATTGGTAGGTTGATGTTTAAGTAATAATCAAATTATAAGCGTTAATCCCTTTGACTTTTCGTATTGAATTGTTCTTCCACTTTCTTTCAACTAATACAGTTCGTTGTTTTAGTCCTTATATGGTTTACTGGTGGGAATCTTCTATTTAAGTGTGCATATTACATGGATCCTACGTTTGACGGACATTTTATCTCGTACATATATGCAGTTGAGCTTTCCAAACACTCAAACAAAAGCGAGGGAAATCGATTATCACGCCCAAGTCACGAAAATGCACGTAACAGATAATATTTTGAGAGGCAGAGTGTTTGCATATGAGGACGCGTGTCCATGCATATTCTGAGAGACCGTTCATCCATCGGAGAGTTTTCCAGTCTGCCTTCGGATGATCTGTAAAGAATATCCTGTCGTTATTATCGACATAATGGTGTGAGATAGTGTTAGGTTTTTGGTTGCTTCTGTTTTTTCCATTATAGTGATACAGGTCTAAAAATTGTATACTTGTTTTGTTTAGTAGTTTGCTTCAGGTTGACTGACGATCTTGTTTTGTCGTGAGAGCGTCTTACTGTGTACATACAAAGTATCAGATTGTGGTTAACGTGTCAGAATTAAATGTAAGGGACCTTCAAAATTGTGTTGAGATTTTACTGGGGTCTGTAAGGCAGTACGAGATGTAGGATGAGAACATTGTTGGATTACGTTGCCAAGTGCAGACTTTGTAGTTTTAGTTGTTCATGTATGTTATGTTTTATAACCAAATTGCTCAAGTTATGAATCCAGAATAGGATCAATTTCAACGTAGAACTTTGAGCTTATATATGAAGTATAAATTCTTAATGTGAGTCGTAAATTATATGTATGCTAAATGCTCAAGTGTTACTTGATAAATAGCTAAGAATATGTTGAGAGGTTAGAGTTGTTATAGATATACGGTGTATGTGATATAAAAGCTGTAATATATGTGTAACAATAACATAATTAGATGTGGAAGAATACTAAGTCTTTCCTTATCCAAAATATGAGCTGATAATCTCGTATTTAAATCAAAATTTAAAAGAAGTTGAAGAGGAAATGGTTCCTTGTTTATTTTAAAGTTAAATTCTCCAAAAGCCAAGCTATAGCTTTTAAGTTTCTCGCTCGTTTTAATACGAATATAACATTTTATATAACAAGAGGACGAATTTGTGAGGATAGACTCAAAATCCAATATGTTGGAGTTCCCCTCACAGCCGGCAGAGGGCTAACTTCCTCACACACCAGATGTAAGGTTAGCGGGAAAAATGGTAGTTTTTTGAATAAGTCTCTTCTGAAAATCGATTTTTAATTGCGGATAATCTTATTAATTGTCTTGTTATTTGAGTGACGTTTGGGTTGATAAAAGGCTCGAGGTATCGAGTACGATTAGGTACGGGTGCACTCAACGTGTACTCGATTTAATGAGTACTTAAACCTGCTATTGTTCGAATACAGTTTTCTTAATTTTTTATGTTTCTGTGTTTCAATTTTTTATTATAGAGTAATGGATTGGAATGTTATTATGAAAGATATATGAACTTAGAAAACAAGTTTCAAAGTATTTAAATTGGCACATAAGATAAGTATTAGAAAAAAGTATTTACTGGAAGATTGAACCAAGAATTTATCGGATTAAGCATAAGTTAGTACAAGTTAATACGTTCAGTTGGTATGATAGGAATACCAGGTTGAACAGAAGCGAAAAAATTGGCATTACTGGGACTCGAACCCAGGTCTTCAGTGTTTTTGTAACACTCTGCATACCTACCTGGAAAGTAGGAAACTAGAGTTCGATATCCAGTTCTGTGACTATTTTTCATTTCTGTTTAACCTGTCTAAGGATTGACTATGCTCCAATTATATGAACTATCGAGAAGTTGCTAGAGGGTTGTGAATATTAAAGGGAGATATGGTCAAAAATAAAAATGGGAAATATTAGGAAACTTAGGAGAATAATTTTTAAGTATCAAATTCTATTGATGAATTTTCTTTATGTTGCCATGACATTGCTTTTGAGTCAGTATATATTGAATAATAATGAATCCTCGTTTTTTATTGAATAATAAATATTGTGAACTAATTTTGGGTGCACTGAAGCATTGAAATAGTTTTGTTTTAACTTCGAAATCTTACAAATTTGTTTCAAAATGAAATTTCCAAGAGCTTTACTCCATTTAAAATTAACTAAATAGTACTTTTTTACTTAGAATCTTTCTCTTTTTACATAGAGACTGCAATTTATTTTATAAGCATTTCATATATGTAATAATAGGTATGCCAATTTAAGCAGATGACGTACCCTTCAAATACATCAATTCCGTAGACGTGCAATAGCTGTCATTCTTTGCTCCTCTCTCTCAATATAGACTTTTTCAGGCTCTTCAAAAGCTTCGATCAAATCTTACCTTTTTCCAAACGCAGAGCGAATCAGAAATGAGGCATTTCTCTCATCTAGTCTTTTCAGAGGGAATCCTTAACGCTTGTCTTCACTCCTGAGCTCGTTTTACAGGAATTCACTCCGCTCCCTTAGGCTGAGAGTATAACGGAACGTAAGAATGTAAGTCAGTTCCCATTTGCATCAATTGCGAGACGGTGCCCGGAATATTTTCGCGATAAGAACACAATAACTGGAGTTATTTCAGTAGACTCGTCTTGTGCGTTTTTGCTGTGGAATTTTGCATTGCGAAAAATTGTCTTCGTGAGTTCATATTTTTATGTATATGTTTAGAAATATTTCTCTCAGTTTTAGAAGGAATATATAATGATTTTAGGAGAAATGTATGTAGATATATCTTCGTAATAATTTCTCTGTGAAGTTTCTGAATAGAGATTCGTATGTTATCTGTCATTTCTCTGCTTCTTGACCTCTTTATTACCAGACGGTTTCTTTTAAGAGTTTTGCTTGTAATTATTCATTTGGGTGTGCTTTCTTTTCTACGTAAGATCACATCCTCCTCGCAGGTTTTTACGTATTCATATTTTCTTCGTTTTGAGTGTATTCATCTCTACAGCTGCAAGTCTTCCACGATTGTAGAGTTATGTTAATACAAGTGGCATTGTTCTGTTGATATGAGCTACGTATTCTGTTGTTATGGTTTTAAAATGCAAATATATTGTAGAAGCACTTCCAAAAGGTATATATAAATAGCTAACGTATTCATGCTCATTGCTTTAACTACTAGCTTTTTCTTTTATATATATTTTGGTTAGGAAATATTAAGAGGTTTAAAAATATCACTCATAGCCAGTGATGTTAGTTCAAAGAGATATTTATCATAAAGTTCTTTCAAACTTTATTCCATTCATGTCTTAATTCAATTACATATTGTGGTGTATATACCTGCCTTCAAATACAACCGTCTCTCCTACAAACGTATTGTTTTCCCTGGTTTTCTCGGAGCTTACGATGCCTAAGAATGGATGTCGATTCTAGAATAATGGGATCTTATTCTTCTTCCATGCTTGCATACGGCCTCGATGTTTCCATAATACACTTCGAAGGGCGTCGAATCTATGAAAGAATCATCTTTAAGGTTGAGGATGAGTTGTCCATTGCTTGGATGTTGTTTTTAGAAGCAAGGAGGATCTATGTTTTTCTGAATTGAATTTTTCGTTTTGATTCAGGGGGATTAGTTAAACAAATATATGCTTTGTTTCTTAATGAGGGTATTATAAAATGGGATAGGTTACTTGGATTACTCTTAAAGGCCTTACCAGAAGACTATAAATTTTCAAATAAAATTTACGTATTATACGATTAGTGGCCATCTTGTATTGTCTAATATTTTAATCTTTTTTATTGCTCTAATGCGTATTGTACATGTGGAAATGACGTTACTTCCAGGCTTTCAGTATATCTGCTACCCAACCTTTATAATGATAGCGATAAGAGCTTATTTTAACCTCTCTTGATGACGATATTTGTCAGGTGAACGAGTTAGGTTTTCGTATATCATCTCAACACAGCCATTACACGTAATTTCGTAAAGTACGAGTGCCTTCGCGAGCTAGGCAATTTCATTCCCCTTTCGTAATTCTTCCACCTCAAGAGCGGAGGACGTTTCCTGGATCACATCCCTTCTTATTCATTCGTCGTGGGACGGCCGTTGAAGTCTCCAAGGAGTGACCTTCCATCGTTAGAAGAGAGCCGAAAAAGAACGCCTACTGACCTCATGCGGCCATACCGCTTTCCCATTGGTCCGCTCCCTCCATCTTGCGGCGTATAAATCAAGGACGAACAGCCTTGGATGACTTCCAGCATCGCATTTCTTTCGTGGGGGAGTTTTCATACGCGCTATCCTCCGCCGCGAGAAACAGTGCTGCCACCTCCTAAGCAAATATAAATCGCCTATGGTTTTCCACGGCGCGCGAGGTTAACGTATATCTCTTTTAACGACCCGCGTCCTTTCCAATACGCGAATAGATTGTACGAGAGAAGTGTGGCAATAGAGATGTATTGCCTCCGATACGTTTTGGTGTTGCGTATGGTTTTGTTGTTGTGTATAGGTGTTTTTAATGTTGTTTGGTAAGGCTGTGAGGGTTTTATAAGGGTGTGGGCTTAAGATGTTTTTGGAATTTTTGAAATAAGTTTTTGCTGGGTCGTAAGATTTGGTGGATGATGATTTACGTAAGATATTATGTATTTGATTTAAATGGTTTAGGCTAATTTTAATGACGATTATTGCTAAGATTAAAGTCAATTTTTGATTCATAATCTGAAATTTAATTGAATAATTGACGATTTTTATAGCACATTTACATTTAATCTATTTAAATATCTATTTATTTCCAGTTTCGTCCTCACAAAGGCATGTTATTGAATTTTTAAACCTTATTTATCCCAGAAATAGTTAGTATATCAAAAATACTTGTTTTCAAATCTATACGTATTTCTAATAAGACGTAATTTATGTTTATAAGCACTTAAATATTTTCTTGTATATATTTTATTGTTTTTCTGTTACTTATACGTCATTTTAACTTGGAAGGTATACGACATATATTTGCGATAAGCAATTTAGCAAAAATTATTTTTTGCGATCACCTAATGGGTTTACGACCAAAAACAATGCGATGGTATGATCTCACGATATATGCAACCTTTCCTGTCTGAATATAAGGATCGGCATGTGGTCGGTGTGATGCAAAAGGGCGTTGTTAACCTTTTTTGGAAGCGATGCGTCATGCGAGGCGTTGTTTGCGAATGATGTGAGAGAAATTAGTGGAGGCGAGACGGAAGACTGTCACTTTTCATACCTATGATTCCCGTACAGAAATCGGTCCCCTAATGGGGCTGGGATGTGTCCGTATAGTACTTTGTTTAGTTCTGGTTTTTTTCTGTGATGTTTAGTTGTGTTAGGGAATGATATTGTGTGATTTTGTATGGTTTATATCTTGATATTTATTGGCTGTGGTTTTCGTAGAATTCGTACTGTTGTATCAGAGGAATCATTAAGTTTTTCGCGAAATGAAATGACTATCGTAATGGTGAAATAATAATTCAATGAGATAAAAAATTCAATAAACAAAAATTATGTTCATTAAGATAGTCAGAGCTTATATCATATTAATTTTATGATAACCACTGTTATTCTTACGTAATGATAAAGTCATAGAATTTATCACGTAACTGTAAAGATTCATATTACATCTAACCTGTATCTTTATGTAAAATGGAAAACGTATGAAATAAAAAGGAAAAAGTAAATGAATTCAGAAAGAAGAGGAATTGAAGTACTAGATGGCTTTAAAAATCTCTTATAAAATATCAAATTTTTATGATTTATTTCTTTGAATTTTTCTGTTCCTTTTAAGTCTATAAATATATATTTCACATTTACTTTATTTTCTTATGCCTCTTGCGAAGGTTGTATTATGACAACTCTGAAAAGGATAGCTGTACCACTTCAAACTTCAAAGTATCTCGTATACTTTTAGCAAGCTCTGTTCTAATGTATTATTCATCCGTAGAAATGCATAGAAATTCAACGAGATTATAATACTTTTATCATAGGGAAAGATATTCGCGTTTAAAGCGATTTTTTCCATTGTCTCAGCTTTAAAAATTTTCCCCGTCGAAATTCCGCATTTTCCATTTTAATGATGTAAAGGCGAGATTCGTAAAAAGGTCGAACGTATTCAAATTGCGGAGTTCCATAGGCCTTTTCAATCAACGTCAGAGTAGCGGAAGGCGAAAAAAAAAGAAGAGAGGAACTCCTTTTATTTTTCTACGTCATCTTAACGAGAGAGAGGTTGTCAGGGAAATGGTTCTCATAACTGCAGATGCCTGGGACCCTCACGCTTCTCCTGTCACCGAAAGCGTCCCTTAAAACCCTCGGAAGACACCCAATTGGTGCGCTAAAAAGGCGCCCCCTATCGCATGACACGTCCACTAACGAGACTAGGGAAACGTGACCCCACACACGAATCGGAGGGTACCGGAAGGGAATAAGCGTCGCGCGTGTCTAGAGATCTCGGCGCAGTCGGTTTGGAAATTGCGATTGATTTGGGAGAAACATACGCAAAATCACGATCCGTTTTTGAAGATTGATTTTAGGATGGTTTTTAAAGGGTTGGGATGGGGTTAGGATGGTCGTGGTTTGATAAATGTTGATGGGTGTTATGAAGTTTAAGAAATTATCATTTAATAACATGATTTTTTATGAAATGTTTTACAGTTTTTTCTATGAAATCTATTTCGTATATTTATTCTAATTATATTCATTTTTATTAATCCTTTTGTATCTTTCGATTTTTATGAGTCTAAAACAATTACGTTTAATAATAAATTAGCTTTTACTAGTTAAAAATATTCGCAAAAATATATCAATTTAATCTACAGGATTCAAGGATACTAATCAATGACTAAGTTTTCGATATAATCGTAATTTTTTCTCCAATATGAATAAGAAATTCTTTTTCTTTTGCTTATTCATAGCCAACCTTCCAATTTAGTTATAATATTCGTTCTAAATATCCCATGAAGTTACGGTTTTTGTTTTAACTTATTCTGAAAGTGACAGTTATCAATAAAATATTTTCGTTAAAACTTTTGTCTGATCGATAGTTACACTTCATTCTTTGCAGAAATAAGATTTTATTTTCTCTCTCAAGATTTTGTCACCTGAACTCGAGACGAGCTAATGGGATGGGATTAAATTAGCAGGGATTAATTAATGAAGCGAAAGGGATATCGCAGAAATGCAAACAATCGATGCAAAATAATTCTTTCCGAGGTTTACGAATTTTCTGAAGTCAATTTCGAAAGGAAAAGCTACTACTGTGTGTTTGAACAAGAAGGATCGTATTTTTTTAAATTTTCCATTGCGAAATATTTTTTTGCAAACGCTAGAATACGGAACAATGCGCATAAGTCGGTATAATAATTAAGTTCATACGACGTATTCCTCAAGGAGAAATAAATACAGCCTCTTCATCAATTGCGGTGAAGTTCTCTCGACGAATAGATTTAGACTCTTTAATTAGGGGCTCCCGAAGGCGAGCCAAGTGCAGCGGGATTCCATGAACACAATTATTCACGCGTGATTTATATGAAGAGCTAATAAGAAACCAAGGGCGTGGGAGGGAGCCGAGAATTGGGGTATTAAGTGTCGGGTTCAAGCGGATCTCACGTGACAGCCGTTGTCATGGAGATCCCAAGTGGTCCCATGTAAAGCATCCCAATTATAACCTTCCGTCAGTCTCTTTCTCTCTCTCCGAGTACTTGACCCAGCAATCTGAGGAAGTCCGTTGTCACCCGCAAACACACACACCTCTCTTCAAGGACGCTCAATCAAAGCAGTTGAACAGCGCTTTTTGCGGCTCTTTTTAATTAGGGAAGGAGTTTCTCTCGTTGGCCGTTCTTATCCGACTAATTAGGCGAACGGATTTCAATTCGTCGTAATTTGTTTGCAGTCTTAAGGGCTCTGCGCGCCCAAAGGAAACACTCGGTGGGTTTTTTCCTGGATTTCGCGTCGCAGTTGTTTTTTTTTCAAAGATCGATGTTTTTGTTGGTTGTTGTTTAATTTATGTTTCGAAGGGGTTGGATGGAAGTTGAGAGGTACCCGGACCCAGTAGAGTAGTTTTTTAAATAGGCGGGGTCCTGGGTTCGAGTCCCGGTAACTTTTAAGTTTTTGCGAATTATTTTAGTTTTTACGTTCAAATTACGCGAATTTATTTCTATGCTTAATTTATGTTCATATACACCCAACTATCGTTTATTTCATCGATTATCCTAGAGGTTTATGTCATTAGATGATATTTTGTTTTGATTTTATACATCCATATCTCATTGTTATATTTTATTCTTTTTTAGGTAAGTGGTGCCCAACGAGACGGGAATGGTCATCCGGAGATGCACGCACACCGGGAGCAGATGCCAGGAGGGGTGTACTCTACTCTTCAGTCTTCCTAGGAAGTCCTGGTGAGTCTCATATGCATGTACCAGCTCTTATAATCCTTACCATAACACCTAACCTTAGCATTAAACGCTGTATGCTTTAAACTCAGCGGAGGCTGTTGAACAGACGTTGTTGTTTGTAACGGACGAGATAGTTTCGTCTCTTATATGAAAGAAAGGATCAAATCTCATTGAATGACGACTGATAACCCTCGTGAGTTTTTTTAGGAGTTTTTTAAATTTGCTTCGGAAATTTGCAATACGTAATCGGTTTCCAAGATGGTGAAATTGACGTCATAGTTTCTTCGTGAATGTACGTAGTCCAAGATGATATCTCATTGCCGTTATATTCAGAATCTCTCGTGGAAAATGTCTGCGAGAAAGTGTCCATATTACGCTGACATACTTGCTAAGTCGAGAGCATTAAAGCTCGAAGGGAGCGGATATAGTTTTGCCACATTCTAGGGAATTCGTCCCCATAAGAATACGTCATTATTAAAGCTGTAGCCTACACGTAAAGTCCATCGTGTGTGAATGGGTCACGGGAACGGTTCCCCAAGGCGATACACGTACGAGGAGTCACTTTTCGTCGGAAACAAAAGAACGGCAGTATTTATAAACTTCAATAAGGGAAATGTCAGAAGAAGCGGATTCGTCGAGGAAAAATGAAAGTCGGGGCGCAGCTCCGTTGCCCAGGAGACCATATTCCAGCGAATCAGCTTCTTCGGGCTCAACCGCGCGGGCGCACTTCTCAACTCCGACGGAGCTCACTTTCCTGCCGCTCTCCATCTTTCTCGATGGGCTTAATTTTTACGTCTTTCGAGACACCTCCATGGCGTTGCTGCAACGGAGGCTTTTTCATAGGGTTCCCATAGCAACGAAGTATCGTCTAAGTGTGTTTATACATGCGAATTTATCGTATTTACGCTCTTTTAATTGATTTAGTAATGATTGATGAATAAAATAAATGGGATGAAGGGAAGATAGCGGGGTATGAGCTAGAGAGTCCTTCACCTTTAGGATATACGTAATGATTTATGTTTTCGCAGTCTACGACTGCGCTCTAGCGGATGGATTTGGAAATAAAACAAAAGATGAACTATATGTACGTAATTAAGTCTATAGAATATTGAGATTAATTAGATTCGTTGAGAAGATTTGGGATTTGGAAGCTTTAAAACCGCTTCTTTGTGTTGCCTGGTTCATGTTTACGTGTTTAATTTTATTAAGAGCTTTTTCGTTATATTAGTTCGGAAAATTGACTTTATAATTAGTGTTTACTCATCTTTTGTTAAGTACCGATCAAAATAGTAAGCTTACGTAGTTAAATATGCGTAAATTTTTCGTATTATTACGCAAGTATTATTCTATCGTATTAATGTATTCGTATATAGTATACGTACTTATTTGCGTATCGTTTATGTAAAAGTATATCTTATAAATGTGTCATCTACGTATATATATTTATTGTTACGAAATTGTGGAAGAACCACTTGCATGAATATCAGTTATCCTTTAAAGATTAATTTTGAAGGATTTGAGATTCCCTGTTGAGGATTTTTCGTTCGTTATTATTTCCGAAAAGGAGTACAAAAAAAATCATTTTTACGCCTCTAAAAGTAGAAGGAGCGGATTATTAATTTTTAACCCCCGATTTTTTTCGAAATATTTTCGTAAAAACGTTTCTTTTGTATTTATCGCGCCCTCTGGCGGGAATAGGAAAACGTTTTGCCGGTTGATATCACCGCTTAAACGAGTGAATAAATATTTTTAAAAAGCCGTGCACTCTTCGGTTGCCGTGGAATCGGCGAACACCTGCAGGCGCCTATCAATCGTACGCTTAATAACAGATGGCTCTGCATTCTGCGGGCGAAAAGAGAAGATCGCAAAGTAAAATGGTAGAAGCGAAGGGAATTGAACGTAGATAACTCTAATGGGCGATTGTTCTTTGGTTTCTTCGTAAGTAATGGAAGAGGGAACTCAAAAGATTATAATCGGGCGGAATTGAATTGCTTTAAATGTCCCAAACTCATAAAGGGTTTTCTTTAAGTGATGGAAGAGTTATTTAGTACAAATTAAGAGCTAACAATGCCATTATCAATGGATATTGTAGATATGATTATTTCATGGTGTTAATCCCACTTGACAAACTATCAATATCACGTAAAAACATGATTCAATGAAAAGAGGAAAGGATCACGTTATAAAATCGATCATAAATATAATTAATAATAATACTTAATTAATAACTATATAATATGATATGTAATAGCAAGTATATTGCTTAAGTTATAGTAGTGGTAGGGTCCCTTCTCAAGCTATTAATATCACGTACAAACTTGACACTATGATAAGGGAAAAGGGTTACGTCATATAATCAATAAAAAATGACATAAATACTATGGAATATAATATACTCTGTAACAGATATTATATAGCTAAAATTATAGTGCATTAAAAAAATTAGTTAAATTTCCGTAACTATCTTAGAAATCCCTTATACCATTCACAAACAATTCGTGATAAACACACCTTCTATAGATAACTCGTAGCTACTCGGATCTTAAAACAAGTACATGCTTAAATTTCATTATCTTACGAATTCATTAACTTTAAAACCGAATTTTATTTACGATTAGATTTATTTCATTTTATTTACGATTTTATTTATTTATTGCTATGACTACGAGTAAGCATTCCATTTTATTAAGAATTCATTTATTTAATTTTATTTACGATTTTGTTTATTCGTTACTATGACCACGAGTAGGCACCTAGCCAGGTGATACTCATCAAACTCTCCTCCACAAGAAGGGAAACATAATTAAAACTCACGCACATCATAAGGTGCACAAATAGGAAACCACCTCCGTGTACCATAAGCCCTTCTGACGGACGCATTCCCAAGATGTCAATAATTCGCAGCAATTCTACTCTTTGCATTGTTTTCTATTTCACCGCACCTTGTTCTTTTCCCACGCTTCGATTCCCCGCCCCGATTGGTCCATCCATCAACTCCCACGCACTCTGCCCTTCCTAATTGGTTCCCCAATCCTCACGAATTTTCCCTCTCCTTGTGTCTCGCAATATTATCTTCGGCCGCTATTAATTCACTCCTTCCCAAGGTCTATCGTTCTCTTCCCGAACAGACTATCGTTCGGGTATCTGGAAATAATCCTCCGAATACGTTCCCGTCTTCGGTTATGAAAAAGTCAAATTGTAAATCGAAATTTGTGTGGGAGTTTTGATTGATGTTCGTAAATATAGCTTTCGTTACTAAGATACTCTTCTCTGTTTACTTTTACAGTTTCTATGGTTACTATGCTTCGTAACCTCGTAGTTACAGGTGTATTTGTTACGTAAATCCGTAAGAGTGGTATAATAGAACGTGGAATTATATAATACGATATTGATATACGATAAGTAGGAGCATATTCTATTCTGGTTAATGGCTACTTTTGTAGTTCCTAGCAATATAGGTTGTATTTAATAATCCTTTGATTTTTGACGACCAGAATGTAGTGTTTAAACCTTTAAATATCCTCCTATATTGAGCTATTGCTACTGTTCTTTTGGCGTATTTTATTTTATGTTTTGATAGATCAATTAACGAAGCGAGTTTGATAAAATTCTTTGTTGCGTATTACGTAACGAAGCGAAGAATAATTATTAGTTAATTCGTTTTGTATAGTCTTAAATATGTGTGGTTAAAACTATTATTCTTTCCATTCCCAAAAATGTAAAGTTCGTAGAGAAAAAACTGTTCATCTATACTTAAAAATGTCTTTAAAGGAAATTCGTACAAAGTGGCTTCGAGAATCCACTCATATTTCGCTCCGAGCTATTCATCTTTCGCCTTTAACAGAATAATGACGCAAGGTAGTTGTCCTGCTAAAGACGTATTTTGCTTTCATCACCACTCAACGCTTCTTATTATTGTCTTAACGACATTTAGAGTCTAAAACGCGTTCCCGAGGTGCCACTTAAAAACAATTCCTCATCATCTGTGCCATTTATCTTTTCCTCTCTTCTCAAATGCCTTCAGCGTGGTTTCTCGGAGTTCAAAAACGTGGTCATTTGAGGGCGAATCATTGTGTTTTAGTAGGATGTCGATTCTTGGATCTTAACTGGCACTTTCTAATCTCAGATTGTCTCATAACATATCAATTTCTCTTCTTCTATTCACTGAAACTCATATCGTCACATCGTATACGTATATCAACACTTAATACGTCATTATTTCGTAATATGACTGCTTTATAATCATGAAGACTTTCCTTTACTTACGTGATATACGTATTCGTTTATGATATATCGTTTTTCTTTGGTTCTTAGCTCATTTTACGTACTTTATTTTGTCTTTTCTATGTTAAAATAATTTAAAGATGCTTTGTAATGTCCCTGTCTACCTTTTAAACACAGAGATCTACTTTTTGATTGAGGTATTCGATATTAAATTTGCAAATATCTGTTCGTTAAAGGTTAGTATGAAACAGTGGTATGAGGATAAATGTGAACAAATGTTATTAAAGGATTAAAAAAGGTGAAATATCCTAGAAGACTAAGTTTGTGAGACTCTAGTACGTGTTCAAGATCTAAAAATTATTAAATAAAATGTCAGAGGCCTGGGTTCGAGTCCCAGTAACATTCGCCATTTTCCTTCCCTTCAACTAAATTCACGTTAGTTCGAGAAATATCCGTTCCATTCTCCCAGACAGCGCCCCATACGCCAGCATTCTTTCAACGCCTTCAATGTCGGATGGTTTTCCTTTTAATATTCTTCCGACCGATTTGTACATTACCCTCGAGTCCGCCGGGGCCGTCCATAATTGTTACCTTGGTAACACCCCTCGGGACGCGAGGGCTTTTTTTAATGGGGCGGTGATGTAGGAGGGAGTTGCGCGCATGGGATTATGGGTAAAGGGTTGGCGTGGGAAGAGTTTCGGCGTGTGAGAAGTTTACGCTGCGTGGATGAAAACAAAAGGCAGCCATTACTATCCGATCGGAGTGACATCTACGTGACGGAAGGCGAGTCGTCGAAAGCGTAATGAAATTGTTTTTTATTTGTCGTATCGAATAGGACACGTAGGAATCCGTTTTTTTGCGTTAATAAATACCGACGTCTAGCTGTAAATAATCCGTTGTCAAGGTTTCTTCTGGTAATCTTGTTGATCGTAAGCTTGTTCTTGGACTGTTTGAGATTACTTGTTGTACTACGTTATGGTTTTTATCGTACTGTTGTTCATTTTCTGTATTGTCGTAATAAAATTGTGGAGAATATACTTTGATTTGTCTATGTACGAGAGTAAGAGAAAATATATAGATGACGATAGAGTTTAATTTCATAAGAACTTTAAATATTAATAGAATCAATCTATGCATAAATAAGATATTTGAAAGCTATCGATACTATAACAATTAGAATTTTTCACTTCGAAATTTAGATCGATTTAGCATTAAAATGTAGTACGTTACGATACGCTTCTTTAGTGTTGATAGTTACGTGATATTATAAGAAATTATCACTATTTAAGTAGTATTTTCCTTTCTGCTTTAATCTTAAATTATTTTTGACCTTAATAATAACCTACTTTCAATAGATTGAGTTCGTTTCGTAAGGAATTACGCTACTAAATAGTTATCTTCAATTGCATATGTTCTTTGTACGTATTCGTTCTTGACGATGCATCGAAATATTTCACGTAAAATTAATTCTAATTCAATCGATATTTTATCGACAAAGAGCGGCGATGATTTCTCGGCCTAATAATTGAAATTGTTTGAAGTTCTAAGTTCTCTAAAAACCCCCCAATCTCGTTCGCAGCCATTTTTTTTAACGTCCTCTCGTTCCCTTCAGGAAAGTTCCTCTAAATTAAAAAAAAGCTATGTGGGCATTATTGACGCAGTAGCGCCATCAAGAGGCCGTTAAAGGCACACTTCATCTGGCCATTCTTCCCTCTGGTTCTCAAGTAAACCTTCAAAAGAAGACCTTAATTAAAAAGGAAGACTTGATGAGGTATTTGCGAAGTCATAAGAAGAATTTGGCTGGGAGCTTACTTCTTAGTTCCCCGCATTCTGAGCATATTTCCAGCGATTAATTTCGTCTTCAGCATTCGCCAATGGTCGATGATTATGAACAACATTACTTAAGGGCGTCGTAAGGGTTGAAGGGTAAACATCCACTAGCCTTTACTACTTATAAAAGTTGGGGTTTTTATATCGATTGTTTCCCGTAGAGAAATGAGGATTTAAGGTTTTAGGTGGACGATTTTGTTTCGTCTAATTTTTCTTCTTCTGATGAACTGGTTTGATTGAGCTTCCCTTTTAATCTTGTTTTAGGATTAAATTGTATGAAATGACCCATTAATTTACTTGCAAGAGTATTTGAAAGATTTGCAAACGTATTACGTTTAGAATTAAAAAGTATTTAAGGATTATCAATTCTTCAAAATCCTCTAGTCGGTTGGTATTGATCCTCATCCTATATTTTTTACTATTAGAAAGTTAGGATATGTATTAACCAGAAAATTATGAATATTTTAAATGATCTTTTAATTATTTTCTTCATGAGATTTTCCCTTGGTAATCCATTGTCATCTCAGCTTATTCCTTAGTTACCCATTCTAGATGTCTACTTCATTAATTTTGTCGTACTTTCAAATCAATCTGTCATAGCAACTGTAAACTATACGCAAAGAGTAAATCTTTTTCTGGAGTATGTTCTTTGTTTTTAAGTAGAATATACCTAGAGGTTTTTTAATTAGAAAACTCTATTTTATTAGTTCTGGATGGACTTACAGTATCTTATACCCCCAAAAGGTTAGTAGTTAATATCGTTTCTCTTTTTCGAGGAAAAACTCGTTCCCTCTGAAAGGGAAAAATAATCGAGAATTACACTTTATAAATTCAAGAGAACGCCTTTTCGCCAGCGACTCACTCGGATATCGGAATTTTTTTCGAGCTCATTCGTTAGCAACTACGTACCGTGTTCCGTACGATACGATCCAACCCTTTTGAATATTCGGTAACGATAGAAACTCCCGCCACCTAGTATATGTTTATAAACAAACGCCGTTCGTTCGAGAACGTATCTTCGACTATCTATTAAAGTTCCCCTTTGGTATAACCTCCCCCTCCATTGCGCACCCCACCAGCAACCCCGCACACTTTTCCCTGTCCCTTAATATTCTCCGCTGTCAATTCCAGAGCGAATTTCTGCAGCTGACGGCCCGGAAAATGAAGCGTTCGTCAGCTTTCCACCCACCCACTTTCTATGTCCTCTTCACATAAGTCTTTCTTTTTATCCCTTCGTCCCCCGATAACCTTCTCTTTCTCCTCAAAATCCTGGAGCTTAATTTGCCGCAGTCTTTAGTCCACCCGCTGCGTAATTGCGTGGCCATTATTCTCCGATATACATACGCGCTTACGAGGGTGGTGAAAATGCATAGTTTTCGGGGTTTAGGTCGTTTAGGGGTAACGTTTGGGTGTTTACGAGTATTTTTCGTGTTGTCAAGGTGACTAAAGAGGTTATGGTTTTAAGGAATTGTAAGTTGTGATCTAAATGTGGTGTATATGGGTTGGTTTCTTCGTCTGATTGAGTTGGTTGGGGAAGGTGTGGGTGTTTACGAGTGTTTTTCGTGTTGTCAAGGTAACTAAAGAGGTTATGTTTTTAAAGAAGTGTAGAATGTGATCTGAAAGAGATATAAATGGGTTGGTTTCTTCGTATTATTGAGTAGTTGAATTTTATTCTTACTCTGAGATATTGAGGATCTGTTACGATAAGTATTGGTTTTATTTCTGTATATATTACGCTAATTTATTGCAGATTTGTTCCTAAAAGCTTTGTGATCTTCAGCTGTTACTTACCAACCAGTTTTCTTTGGTCATCAATTTCTTATTGTTTCAGTTAGCACGTTTGTTTCTTAAGGTATATTATTTTCTGTTTATATCTAGGTCTTTTTTTGTTTGATAATTCTCTATCTTAAAGATCTCGGAAGAGGAACGGTTCATATATTTCTAGATCGTGCACTCTGAATCGAGTTATAGGTTTGAATAGGGATCGTTCACTTTTCAGCCCATGTTATCTTCATCGTATCTATCCAAGTTTCAAATTTATTTTGACATATTCACCCCTTGGTAGTCGCTATCGGTCATCAGAAGTGAATTATCAATGGAAATATTTTTCGGTAGTAGGCTGTGTTGCCTACTAGCTCTTATAGAAGTATACTGTACTCTACATAATAAATTGTACTTCTAATAGACCCAACAATCGAATGAATTTTTAAACAGTTTTATAGAATTCTTATCCAATGGAATGCGATTTATGCATTTGGACTATCGTAAGAATTTTCTCAATATAATTACCATCTCCAAGGACGAAGTAATTGTTTACCGATCCCATAGCAACGATACGTGTTAAAGCTAGTTGTATCCTTGTAAGCAAAGGACATGGACGTCTTTCAATCAGAATGTTATATAAATGAAGAAGAGGAATACTCTTCTACATTCGCTTACATCGATTTTTATCCTCGTTTAATATATCGTCTTCATAAAGTTTCCGATGATTTTTGTGTCAAAAGTGGTCAATGCTGTTAAAACTTTTAAGGAATGAGTGCTACCGATTTTCAAGGCGTACCGGTGTGTGCAAATAAAAACGTTAAACGCGAGCTTTCCCTTGTGTGATAAATAATTCGATTGCTTTGGGTCCCCTCACGCTATCCTCTTCTAACGCGTTCACGAGCTAAGCGAACCCGTGTGGACTATAGATTGCTGTTATTCTGTGAAGGAAGGAGTAGTAGTATGTGCATTATGAGGAGGTTTTTATTGAGGAAGATAAGAATTCGTAGGTTGCCTTTTCTTGAATTTGTTCTTATTTTTTTCTTGATACGTAAGCGTGATTTAAATTAATTTTAAAGATGACAATGGAATATTCTTTTAGCGTCTTGATTTTTAATCGTTTTTTATTATTAAAATTAGAAAGATCGCTCCTTAAAGTTATCGCAAAATATTAATTTATTCTTCTCAATTTTTAAAGAGTGAGTTTACGATTATTTATGAGTAATCTTTTTGTTCGAATATTTATATTAAAAGTAATGTAAGGTTAAAGTTGATTGTCGAAGTCAGAATATTAACTACTGGACACATTTATTATTCTAAAAAATACGTAAATGATACTATAACCAAAAAAATACGGTTTATATATATTATAATTTAAATACGAAAGGATTATTTAATACGACTTAGTTTAACATTGAAAAAGGTTGTTTAAAGACGACTAAATATCCCTTATATTCGTGAACAGTGAGAATCAGTATAAATTCTGTCTCCAAGTATGGAAACTCAATTAAATCCTTTCCCGTTGACAAAATACTCTCATAGCTTAGACTCGAACCCAGGATATCCAACCACACCACGATCAAAAAAGCGGGAAATTCCGCAATTAAATGTTTTACCCGAGTTGCACACTTTCAATCAGAAACCTTTAGTGCTCCAATCAGCCGTCAGAGAAGCGGCTGTCGCGATTCGCGGGAACAAAGAGACGAAATGGAAAAAAAAGGAACGACGAAAAGAGGTAATCTCGATCATTACACTCCGCGAAAGCGGAACGGGGCGTACACACTTCTTTACGAGTCTCGGAGACCTTTGAGAACTCCCCGTCCATTCTCCACACCACTCATTATTCAGACACTTCTTCTTTAGAAAGCCGCCTCTGGAAATTGACACGTTTGCTGAGTCATCCATAAAGCACGGAGGTGTGAAGGAAACGCTGCTCGCTGACCCTTTACGAGTTTCACTATTCAACCGTTCATCTTTAATAAATGGCTCGAATCCAATAAAAAGAGGTACAAGGACCTTATTTTTACCTCAATCACCTTACGTTGCTCAGTATGTGTAACGCTCTTAGCTATCAGAACTTTCCGTTGTGTCGGTTTTCATTTACACGTCATTTTATCTCGTATCGTTACACAAGCAATATATTAAACGGCTTTAATTATTATTCCATCCATTACCTAATTGAGGTGATCATTTTTAATTCAATATTTATTTTTTATATGAACCCTTAACTCTGATCATCTGGTAAAGTTCCATCCGGTTTACTTAATTCCTTTTTGCTAGTTGATTTTAATCTTTCGGAATTTCACAATATCTATCATCCCTTATATGCTTTATGTATATTTATTGTATGTATTAGGCAGCTTATAATCTGATTTTGGACTTAATTTACGTTGGAAGATCTTTTATATATAAAATGAATTTTAACGGTCCAAGAACGCTACCTTGCGGTATGTTGGAGTTGATTCTTATCTCTTTTCAGAAAACATCACCGATTCTAACTATAAATGAGATTGGTAAACAGATTATTTCTCTTATTTATTGTTACATTTATCTTAACATTTAAAGCTGTCAGAATTTCGGAAGAATTAATATATGTTTTTGACGTTTAAGTTTTCATTTTCGTATTTATAACATTCAAAATATCAACAAATTTTTAATTTTATTTTCGACAGTGGAATTTTCACGTAATGTAGAGGCTTTAGCTTAGTTTGTTTTAAATGTTAGTCATCGATGACAGGCTTCGTATTCCAAAGAGCGGATTGTTAAATTGTTTAAATCAGTCGTGGGCTTTACCTGATGAAAGTATATTTGAACAACAAAAAGATCTTTAATATTCTCCTAGTTTAATTTCCTTTTTATAATCAACGAAATTTTCACTTTGTTTAAATAAAGCTTATCTCCAAACGATTATCTTTTGTCAGCCTCCCTTTCGTTGGTCCAGAGACCAAAGATGTCCGGTCGCAAGACGCAATTTGGAAAGATGCGATAAAGCAGTCAGGGCGGTGGAAATATTTCATAAAAGGTTTGAAAGGAGCGCTGTAATCGTAGGTGGACCAGGAGGGTTGATAAAAAAGGAAAGATAACCTACATTTTAAAGCCCTCTGATTGTCATTCCCCGGTGACTATCTCGTTATTTCCTTCATTTTACATTCTGCTCTTTTATCTCGGAGCATTTCTGCTCACAATGGCATCTTAACCCTTTTACCCCCACTCCGCAACAGGGCTTATCTTGCCCCTGCATTATCCGCTTTCCCTAGCAACCGCGACCCCTTTTGTGTCTCCCTTTTTAATATTCCTCATGTTTAGCGCCTTCAAGTTGCCATCTCATGTATGATCTCCTGTTCTATCCCTTTGTTGGGTCTATTTACCGAATTAATACGCGTTATCTAACACGCAGCTAGGTTTTTTTTATCTCGGCCTTGTTGTTCAGGTGTTTTCGCTCGCTTTGGATCTTTGTATCAGTGTATCGTTATAGGTCCACCGTTGTTGTATTTATCGCTTTTAGATTGGGAATGAAATGACAATGATCAAGTATAGTATGTGTATAAGTGTAGGTGTTGAATTGCACTCTTACTGGGTGTATAATGTATTGATCTCGATGTAATGAATTTCTCCTCGGAGTTTATAAGTAATGGAGGTATTTTTAATTTAGCTATCCATATCGTATCACTTACCACTGCGAATTAATATTGTTTTCAATATTCTTCCTGTGTATTATCCATTAAATTTACGTACGATAAAGGTTAAATGCGTAAGATTTTAAGAAAATGTTTTCTAATATTACGAATCGAATTTCTATTTCGCTAAATTTTAATCGCTTACACGCTTTTAAAACACCTACGATGTAGAGAAAACACTATTGCGTGCGATTCACGTCCTTCAGAAGGTGTAAAATTTTTATCCGTGGATTCCTCCTCTTTATTTTAGGTACTTTCGTCTCAGCTGCAACCCATAAACATTTCACACGCCCTCCCTCGGAGGAGAAAAAAAAAAAGCTGCGTGCCTTAGCGTGCTTTCCCGCTCGTGTTTTCTCCCCTATGACTCCCTCTCACTAATTTATGAAGCCTCCCTCCCCCCATTGATAAGTGAAATGGGGCAATGTTGCGAAAAACCGTCGGCCCCATTTAACCGTCCCCAATATTTTCCCTCTGCCGTCCCTATGTGTACCTTTTTCGGCTTTCGTGAGATGAGTTTGGAAGGAAACGATGTCCCACGGGGACTGAGTTTGGCACGCTTCCTGAGTAGCAAGCAGCAGTGGGGTTGAAGGCGTAAATAAGGAATAGGGGAGTTGTGTGTTCACATCCCTTTTCCATTTGGAGTCGAGAAATACGGGCGTTTACTTCGCAGCATGGTTGTTATTTGCGGTGTGCCGCTACCGAAGTGCGGAGCACCGTTACGCGGGGACCGGGTTCTGATTTGTTGCGTTTTGGCGGGAGTTGTTGTTCTTAAGTACGGCAAAGTGCCGCTAGGGGGTGGTGGGTTTGGATTAGGATGCATAATCGGAAGGTATTTGCGGAATTTATTTATTTCTGCGAAGAGTACAAATAAGCACCAGGCCAGGTGGTAGTCGTAATGTGTGCAAAATCTGATTTCTAGGTTGTTTCATATCTTTCATACCGCAAATATTTCTCAAATTTCCTGGAAAATCTATGTATAACAGTACTGGTTGTGTTTTGGCAGTTCTGTCTATTTATAATTACGTCATTGTGAGGCTACATGGACCTAACGATGTTGTCGTTTCATAACTATTAAGTCAATAATTCAGAAGAATGCGGTAGTATTTCATACGATGATTCTCAACTAGCTATAACGTGTGACTCATTCACGACTGTAGCTTTGGACTTTTTTATAAGATTGTTTCTGTTAGAATATACATGAATCCTGTTAGAATATATCTACGTATAATATAATCATACAAGTTTTTTTAATGAGAATGGTTGGTTGTTATTTGTTGTTATCAATTTTTACCTGTTTAGAAGCTTGAGATTTACAATTAGCATTCTTTATGATTTCATTCCGTGAACTTTACTAAAGAAATTTAAATACCCAAAGCCGTTTTGTCATTCTTCTGTTGATTAATGGTCTTCTTATCATCTCTTACAAATCGATGTCAATTTAAGAGTATCAAATCAAGATTATATTAGAATTTTTTCCAGTAATTCGCTATGTTTAGGAGGGATTTTGGTTATTCTGTGGAGGGTGGTAATTTTACATTAGGATTTATGATTGTGATATGATATAATATATGATAGTTTTGATACTAAAATTTTTATTAGGTTAGTTAACAATTCCATCTTCACTCTATATCTACATGAATACCCTGTATGCCTCCTTTCGGTGTATAGCAGGGGGTGTGAACACTTATTCAAACTATCGTACATTTTAGCCCGTTCTCGATGGATTCCAGGTTCGCGAAATTGAATACAGTGTGGGAAAATGATCTCCAATCTTCGTCTCCAATTCGATAGTTTAGATCTCTTCCATTATTTATTTTCCAAACGGTCTTTAAATCTCTCCTCCAGCGGAACGAATAAATGAAGAAGAAATGAAGGCGTTTATCCATCTCCGTATCAAAAACTGTTTTCTCGTCTGTTAAGTTCTCTGAAACGTTAACAGTCGGTCAAAGAGCTCTAGCGAAAGAACCTCTTGGTGGTTACATTTGGCTGCATCAGACCCATGTGCCGGTGTGTTTGGGGGTGGGAGCGTAGCGCCACGTTTTTGAAACCCTGCCAGGGTAAATTTGGGGCCTCCGGTGTCTAAAAATAAAGTTTCACTTCAGCATCTCCTCCGTTTATCCGAGAAACTCTCACTCCTCTTTAGCCCATCAGTCGGCTTCGACTTCTTTATTTCGCGGCTACGCATTTCTCATAAACACCTCTTCGTTATTATTGGCCCGCCGCTAGTGTATTTTCTCCACAATCGATTGATTGTCGCTGGTTGCCAAGCGATGTGTCGAAGCGAATTGGGGGTTGTTAGTTTGATGTGTGTTCTGTAAGTGATTTGTTTGATTTGTTTTATAAAGGGACGGTCTTGGATCACGAAGGTCTGATTTTGGGATTATTATATGTATTTCCTAAATAAGGTCTTTGTGAATATGGTCCATTCCACTGTTTTGATGCTATAATTTCATTTGGATCTCACTAAAATTTATGGCTTATAGCGGTAGTTTAAATTTACGTAAATTTAAATTTTATTAATTCGGAAGTGAAAAGTTGATGAAGATTGGTTCATCGGAAATTCATTTATTTATTATTCGGCTGTGTATCGAAGTATTGAAGCTGACTGAAGAAGTTAAGATTGGATCATACTTTAGTTGACGAAGAAATTGATTGTCATTCATTAACTTAATCCTGGAGATTGTCTATTCATTTTATCATTTCAGTAGTAATTCTTTAGTGAAGTCGTTTATGGTTTCTTTAATTTTTCACTCGTGAATTTTGATTGGTTTAAAGAGTCTCGTTAATATAATCGGAAATGAATTAATAAAAAAAGATCGCGTTTGAAAACTTTTTACGATGTATCCTATTAAACTTACGCTTTTATGAAGCTGGTTTTAATATCACGTAGAATCGGTGCTCGAATATTTTATAAATGCTTTAAATTTATAGATTTAATGAAAGGAATTCAAGATAAAAGTGAGAGAAAAATATGGTGCAATAATTTACGCGATAACAAATAGATTTTTTCTAAATCGATCCCAAAACTCTATCCTAGAGGTATAAAGATATTCCATTGTGTTGGCCCGGCTCAATTTCGCATTTCTAGGGTTCCTTTTAACGCCCAATATCGACTCCATTCCTTACATCTCATTCCGTATAAAAACCATCTTTCACGCAAAGACCAGCGCCCGAGTAGAATGCGCGGGTTGGCCATCTTGTTTATGGCCTCCATCCACTTTGGATCGAGTGTGCGTACGTACGTAGAGGAGGAGGAAAAATGGAGAATAGGTGAGAGGGAGGGAAGGGGTTTAAGCGAAGGGAATAGTTCGCCCACCCAACGCGTGGGGGCGGCGCCGGCGTGTGTGCGCTCCCGTCGGTGTCAGGATAATTGAGGAAGGGCAAAAAAAAATGGAGAAGGAAAGCTAAATGAAAGGAAAAAAGGGCGAATGCCGTCGGAGCGTAAAAAATCGCGGAGTTTGGGTGGAAAATGCTGGAAGAAGGGCTTTTGTGAGAGGGCGAAGTTTTTACCGGAATCACTCTTTTCGGTATATGAATTCTGCATGAATATTCCGCATAAATCGGGTATATCCGTCCGATGGAAATCGGCCAAAATTCCTAAATATTACATTTTGTCGCGGTATACGAATTCTGAGAGATTCTCTCGACTCGACAGTCGGTTGTTTTATTTTTTTGCGTATCTCCGATCGTAGTTTTGAGTATTTTTTTTTACGCTATCGCGTCGTATTTTTATGCTAATGTGATTATGCTAAACGAAAAGTACGATGTTTATATTCGCGTATTTTCGTAATTCTTTATTTATTAAGGGTTTTTACACGCGGAAGGATGAAGTCAATGTTTTGTGACGTAATGGATTTTGATAGTTTTTTGTTTCTTTACGAATACCCTGCGAGCTGTTTTTTTGGAGTATTGCAGGGGGTGCATTCAACGTGATTTTAGATTTCTAGGCATATATTTTCACGTATTCTTTGCGGAAAAATTAATAAAAAAAACAATACTATAGGCGATAATTAATAATATTTTGCGAATTAAAGATAATAAAATAATGAATTAAATATTTGCTTTTATATTTGTAACAAAATCTAATATATTACATTAAATCAAAAATTAAATTATTACTATAAACAAACATAGTAAACATAGACGAATATAGTACTCTTAATACTATCACATTGTAAGATAAATACAATGATATATCAATGTATAAAAGGATGTGGTAATGTTCCACTTACGTACATGTCAATTGAAAGGGATTTAGAATTAGTAATGGAAAGGGAAAGGCAACGGAAATAGTGGAAGGAAAGGAAGGAGTTAAAAAGAAATAGTCTGGAAGGTGGGTTAGGGTGGTGTCGTAGTGAATGACGTCAGTCGGAGGAGAAATAATTGGGTTCGGAATTGCATCGCATTGGAACATAGCTTCCCTTTTAGCGCGCCCCTCGCACACACATGCATCTTCCATTGCAATGGCTAATCAAATGTTGTTATTTTTCTCTTCTTTCCCTTGCGTAGCGTCCCATCTATACGGCATCTGCATTTTTTGGTATTTGTACGGATTTCGACCACCCCGCGGTTGTCGTTATGCTTTTGTTTTCGCGTATGATTGTTTACGATTGTATTTTCTGATTGGTCGCTATAGCGACGTTTTAGTTTGAGATTGGTTTATATTTGTTTATTTAAGATTCATCTCTAAGTACGTATTTTTTTATGGAATGTCTTCGATTAAAATTTATTCATGAGTTACAACTTAAACCTAGTTATGTCTAAAATGTGTGAATTTAAATTTAAATTTATTTATTCTTTTAATATGGATCCGAAAATCATATAAACGACAAAATAAAAGTAAAATTAGTTTATTTTCGGTATCTATTTACTTGTTACTATAGTTACGTCTATAAAAATCACTCATAACTTGAAGTAATTACAGGGTTGAATTTATTTTTATAATTCGTTTATCATTGCATTATTTAGTAACCTAATCTATTATCAATCATTAATCTCTACCACTCGTCAAACGTATTCACGTATTAATGTAATATCATGCAAAATAAACATGTGATAAATTAATAAATCCAGTATCCTTCATTCTTTCACATTTCGTTCGAAATATACGTGAAAATATACGTTCAGTTATATCTCATTATTCATTGTAAATATTTTGATGTGTATCGATGTTTTCACGAAGGCTATAGGGTTTTTTTCCGTGTCACATCGTTTGATGTTTATTGTGTTACTCATTTATGAACGACGACAAAAATAGCTCGAATTTTCACTCCGTGTTTATCGAGAAATCATGTTTAAAAGCGGGATTTTTTTCCGCTAAAAAATTCATCGCATCAGATTCATAATAATTGGCACATAATGCACACGGCCGTTCGTGAATAATGCATCACACGTTCTGGATACCTTTATTAAGGTAAAAGAAGTTTATTGAAAACGCTGAAAATTACTATTCCGCACACGAATTTCCCCCGCGAAAAATATATATTTTTTATAATTTTCGTAACGTATCTGTTTTTGTTTCTTCCGCGAATAATAAAAAAAAAGAATAGCGAGTTTTCGTCGCGGACGGTCGATACCGAAAACTCCGACGCCTCACGTATTCCGTCGCTCATTTTTTTCCCGCGCGTCGTCTTTTGTTTTTCCACGTGTCAACCAGCGCTCTCGCATGCAAATTTCCCGTGTACTCCATCCCCTTCGCGCCGTTTAATGCCCACTATTTCGAAATATCCAACTGCGGAGCCCGTATTTGCATTCCCGGCCTCGGAATATAAAAAAAAGACTCGCGAAAAAAAGCGATGGTTTACAGCGCAGAACGGAATTTATGCGTACTAAATCGCTTAAACGAAAAGAACCGTGTTTATTTTCAAGATCGGATGCTACCGATAGGACCCTCTCTCTCTCTCTCCGGGTTTTATGCCGCACGAACGCTTATCGATGCGTGATGTTTCGGGAATTTCTCGGCATGCGGCGCTGAAATCGGATCGGTTTTCCATCCAGCGCGTTTCCAACTAATTAAGGCGGGAGGGAAAAAATAGATCGCTTTTATTCGGACGTTTCTAATTAAAATTTTTTCCGCGGAGTATCGTCCGTGCGATAATTGGAGTTGGTGTAGCGGGGATTTGCGTAGCATATCTATGCTTCGCAGGCATTGGTTGATTCGGCGTAAAAATATGTCGCGAATTCCACGGATTCGCAGCCGAACGGGTTTTTATTTTTTGTATCGGAGTGTTTCTTTTTTTTAATACGCCGTACACCCGATTAGATCGCACGGGTGCACTAATAAACACGAGCAAATGAATTGATTTTTCCTCATTCTATCTCTCTCTCGACTATGAATGGATTTTGGAATCTTTTTGTCGGAGCATAATTTTACCGGAGTTTTCGACCGACGCTACGGTTCGAATATTTTCTCGTTCTTTCAGTTCGACGGTTGATTGCGAAGCGCTGTTAATTATCGTTTGTCATAGGCTTTGTAGTTTGCTATTGTCGGATTTAGGATGCGGAAATTCGCGCTCGGAAACAAAACGAATCGCGTTACGAATTCGTACGTGTTTTGTTTTTATATATATTAATGAATTTGATATCGCACTTAGTGTTTCGTTTGCGAAATTCTTTTTGGATATTTATGTCGTATTTTTTACGTGGTAGTTATTGGAAAATGATTCCTTTTTTTTGAAATGATTGCTTTGATATTCAATCGAAGGTATTGAGTGTGAATATATATTTAATTTTATCACCATTTCGTTTATAATTTGATGTCACTGTCGTACAAGGTAATATGTACGAAGAATTATACGATATTATGGTGAAATAGTTCGATCTCATATCTATAAGATGACGGAGGATAAATCAACACAGATAAATCTTTTATGGAATTTAAAAAGTATGCATCACTTTCATTGATACATTTCCATTGAAAATATTATCGAACTAAGTAATTATTCATTTTTAGGTTTGTATTTAATTTTAAAAGAACTAGAATTAGTCCCTAGAATGGTTGAAACAGAGACATAAGAGTGTTACATACATTACAGTAAAGGTTTAAATCAAAACTCTCAAAAATTGGCTCGCTAAAATACGAATTTGATGAAATCTTAAGTCTTCATACATTTTTGCCAATCGTATTTTGCTTGCTTCAAGGTTCGCGATTCGAAAAGTTTTTAAAAAGGAGTTTCATTGCTCCATATATTTCAGGGCTTATCTTCCGAATTCCATCGCTTGGATCGTGACCCAGTTTCCTTTTTTTGTCCCAACCGCATCAACTTGATGAGAGTCGTTTTAAACGATTGGTGTCCGCCATTAATCATCAATTCCTTTATGAAATATGGAGCCATTGGCTTTGAAGGATAAATATATTTCGCTAATCACTCAAAGAAAGGGAAGATAGATTTCAAGGAGTGCCGACAAAGTTATGATTCGTGGTATCTCTTGGCTGGAATGGTGTGTATAATCGTAATAGGTGAGCGTTACGTGGTAGTGAATGCCGTACGCGGTAGTTATTTAGGAAGTAATGAACGAAATTCATCATGAAATCATAGCAACCGAAGCCATAGTGATGTTTTCTTATTTCACCAAGTGTTACGTAAAGATTAAAATGTAGTTCTTTCATGAATAATTGTTTTTCTATACGTTTTTGGGTTCACATTTTAATATTGTTTGAGAGACGGATTAAGGAAAGATGAAGTTTCTTAGCAACGATGTTTTTGTGCGTATGTAATACAAAGTTTACGAGAATCCAAAAATCAGGACATTACTGGGACTCGAACCCAGGTCCCAGACGCTATTTCTCACTGAATTTCCGTCTAATAGTTTATAAAATACGTATTTTTCTCGTTTCGTTCCATTTAGACCAAAATTCCTCTATATTAATTCATACTTGACATTCCATCATGAAGGAGGAATGTAACGTGTTGCTTTAATTATGATTTTTCGAAACACATTACGCTTAGGTTTTAATTAAGCACGATACCAATTCGTTTTAAACCCCTTTGTTAACGTATTCGTGAATTTCTTCATAACGTCACATGTGTCCACCATTTCCTTCATTCCTAAAACGCCTCTTTCGTCTCTAAACGTACGTACAGATTTCGTTCATAGACGCGTATGAATTTAATCTTCTTCCCACGTAACAGAAAACTCTTTTTTTCGAGAGGGAGAATTCGTCCAGGGAATTTTTCATAAGTTTATTTATTTTATTAGCACCGTTCAGAAGACCTCCTAAAGACTGACGTATCGACATTTCAATGGCCGAGGTACCATCGATCCGGCGATAAATTCAAACAGAAGACACACGCAAGCGCGTTCTCGACTAATGGCGGGGGAGGGAAGGGGTTGGGGATATGTGCGCGGGAGGGGGGGGCGTGGTTTTCCAGGAAAGAAATAAACATGGCTGATAGGGAGGAGAGAAATTTTTCGTTTTTCGAGATATTTACGAGATAGGGTCATGGTCCAGTGTCTTCGGGCGGACGGGAGATTGATTCCACCGGGGGTTCTTTTCCCGATTTCCCCCTGAAAAAATAACTCCCCTTTTATCGGCGTTTATATAGAGTTAAAATTTTTCGATGGATCGATTGCAATCGAAATCTCGTACATTATAAGCAGTGGCTTGCGACTATCGCACGGTTTAAATCTTTCCGGGAATCTCGCGTTTTATGAAGGATGGGAGTTTTGATGATGAGTCTTTCTGGATTGGATGGGGATTAAAGATGGGAGGTGTTGAATTAGTCGTTTGTTATTTTGAATGGTTTACGTAAGGTGCGTTTATGTATGTATTTCTTCGGTTTATCGTCCCTTTAAGGTGGATGTACTGAGTTTTCGTGGTGGATGTGTTAGTATTACTAATAGGATCATATCGTTTTGGAGTCTAGGAGTGTATGATTCGTACTAAAAGCTTAGAGGATGTCGTTTAATGTTGATAAAGATGCTGATTTGATTTCGATAGCTACACTTTACGTGTTTAAAGAGGCTTTAAAAATTTTAGTTGGATATTCGTTGCGCTTTAAAAATTGTGATCTTTTAATATAAGATGGGTTAAATTCCAGAAAATACGAAGAATAATTTGATGCTTAACTTATCGATGAAATTTTGAAAATAATTATATAAATTTTAATCATTACTAACAGTTAAGCCTATTAGAATCTATTCTGTAATATATGTACTGCATATAGAAGACTAATTTCCAAGTATAGATTTGTACGTATAGATCTAATTTTAAGATATAACGAGTTTAAGGAATACGTCTTATGCATGAAAAAAAATTTTTAGTTTTGAAGATACGTCACGCTTCTAATAAGATTTACAGTTTACTGGAAATCTGGCTTTAATTTCTATTCGGAATTATGAATTATTACCTGTCGATATTTATTAAAGGGTTTATTACAATTCTTCTAGTAGTCTTGCAATTCTTTGTTTGTTTTATGTTTCTTCAACAATTGCTTCCAGACTGAGCACAACGCTAAACTTAGATTAATGCTAGTTCTCAAGCGTTACTTACATCAAAGATCATTATAATAATCTGCATAATCATTCACTCTTCTCCGACGTCGTCCAAATGACCTCCGAAAAGTACTCGATTATGCGTCGTATACCCTTTTGTCAGGTCGCAAAATAAATCATTAAGGGACCAAACAAGGTGACCCCTTCGTGAACGCAACCAGGTGTGGCTGAGAAATTTGTCAAGTGGTGTGCAATCGATAGAACGATCGGCTACGCAAGTGCCTTAGGTTATGCGTCGTGAGTGAGGCGGCCGCAAAGGATTACTTTGATCTTCCCGAAGTTGCGCTCGCAATCGAAGGGAATTCGGATTGAATTATGGATGTACGAATTCGGTTATTACTCCAAGAATGGATTTTTGAGATGCGCGATGTATGTATCTGTTGAGTTATAGTGAAGGATTGTCTATTATTGGGAGTACTCAGATTATAATAATTGTTGAAAGGAGTTTTATTGTTGGATATATTCCATAGAGTCTAATTTCTTTACCCAGAATACATCCTCAAACCTTTTTATCTAGTGTTAACGTAAGGTTAATGAACTATATACGTGATGTACGCGCTACGGGAATGCCAAGTTCGAAATAGAATAGAAATATTAAGATATTTCTGGGACTCGAACCCCGATCCTCTACTTTACTTAGAATACCTTTTCGGAAAGTAAATAATCCGGGTTCGATTCCTAGGATTACTCTTTCGGCGCTGTCTAGGTTAGGATATCAGCTTAAAGAGAAGTGGAAAATAGAATAGTGACTAGGACTCGAACCCAGGACCTCCACTTCACTTAGCGTACCATTCCAGCAAGAAGGGGAGCTGGGTTCGAGTCCCAGTGTGTTCCAAAATAACTGTTTTAACCCGGTCTACATAAAGCTACCAGATTGGATGGGAAATGAAAACTATCAAAAGAGACTGGGACTCGAACCCAGGTCCCTCAATTTCCGGAATGGAATAATAACTGAAGTGTGTAGACCTCGTTCGAGTGTCACTCACATCGCTATTTTTCACTTCTGTTCAAGCCGCTATCTTTATCTAGAAGGTGGCTAAACAGTAATCCTTGACTGACTATGCGTAACATCCATCCGCCTCTGAAGGCAGGCTGACCCTGTCAAGATCCACGCACCGTTAGACAGCGCATTCTCGCTCCTAGGACGGATGTCTAATTTTGGATTTTCCCTCGCTTTCGAAAGATATATTTGTGGAGACGGGCAGACTAGCACGGTTTCAGTGTACAGGAGGAAAGGTAAGAATTAGAACAGATGGGATTGGAAGAAATTAAGAGCGTTAGAAATTCCAGATGGTCGCGAAGAAGAGTAAAAAGGAACGGAATGGCACGTATCCCGAAAGACATCTGTGCTTTATGTCCGTAGTGATGCGGCTGTGTTTCACGGCGAGATGCGTAACTTTAATTATCGATTGGGTACGTAACAATGAAGCTCACCGTGGTGTTGTTGTCGTTGGAGATTTTTGTTTAAACTTGCGATGTTTCCGCGATACGATTATCGAATATGTGTTGGTGCACGGGGTAGCATTTCCTATGAAAGGAATTATACGTGTATATACGTATATAAGAGGAATTTTTCTGGAAGAGTAAAGAGGAAGCTGTCATGTTTCTTTTTGCCTCCATGAGATATCATCCGTTTCCTCAAATGATCTCGATGTATCTGCTTGAATCTCGCGGTTGAAAAATACCCCTTAGCTAATTACGTCATTCTATTTCCTGTGTTTGATGAATGCCGTGTCTCGTACGCGATTTTTTCCGCTGATTTAAAGTCGCTAATTTACGACTTCAACGCGGTTGGAACACGTTACGTGTTTTTTAAGGTTCTTTATAATGAGAATTCCTTTACGTTGTATTGATTTGAACGATGTCCGATGGTGGAAAATTATCTTATATGTTATGTTTGTATAAGTCAGCTGAAAGAATTCCGCGAAAGATTTGGAATACCGGTTTAGAATTGAATTCTGCTTTCCGACTTCGTATCAAGTTTCATTATGTATTGATTACCATCGGAGAAATGTGCGTAAGATTGTTCTGGGCATCAATCCTGTAGCATGAATTTGAGATCTTATTTAAAAACCTTGTTATATGATTTCCTTTCACGAGTGTATTTACTGCAGTTTATTAAAGGAAGGCAATGTAAGTTATTTAGATAGGCAACAAAGTTTATGTACGGATACTCATCGCTGAGAACAACTCTTTAAAATAATTCCCACCCTCATTACGTAGATCATTTCCTTATTATCTTATTATTCTATATCATTACATCGAAATATATTTTAAAATTGGCATGACATACATATCTCTATTTTGATGTATATATTCTACTCTGTTTGACAGAATCCTTATTCTTATAGACAACAATATGAGTGGAACTTTAATTAACTAAATTTAAGCGCTTATAGTATAAAGAATAAGTAACTCTTACCATTTCAAGGAATAAATTTGAAGTGGACATAAAAGAATGAATTTATAGTCATAAGATAATTAGGTACCTTAAACGTATTTTAACTCATATTAAATTTGGCAAGTGATTAAACATGGTTATGAATCCGATTCCATAGTCTCACGCATTCCGTACGGTTATTAAATCTTTTAAGATATTTAAAAAACTCATCCCAATTCAAATCTTTTAATAAGTTATTAATCAGTGAACCTATTGTGTTTCAGATGATCATGCTGACAGCTGTTCCCGATTCGGTAATGTGCCATTTATTTAATCTGAGTTCACTGTTTCTATTCGCGCTTGTATTTTTTATATCTTTCTGTCAGTAGTAGAGTCAATTTTTTCGTATCTCCTTCCCTTTTGATTCCCTGTGATTAAAGTCGTATTTGTAATATCGCTGTTTTTATTGAAGACAGGACATTAGAAATATATTGTTGTTGATTGTTTGTTATATCTGTATTTTTTATGGAAGTAGAGAAAAAATAACTTCTGATATGTATTAGTAATTGATTAGAATACTTTTTGAGATGATACGTACCTACATTAAATAGATTAAATGTTATTTGTTGCCAAAGAGAAAGAATTGATTCAATTGAGTTTAGGATCGTCATCTACTTTACTATATACTCGTATATATACCTAAGTTAGAAGTGTTTAGTACAACTTGTCCTTCATCGAAAGATTGAAATGTTTCTTGTTCATTAAAGCACGTAATATTTCCAAAGCTCCGATTATTTTTTAAGTTCCAAAATGTCCAAATACGGCAGAAATAAAATATTCGCCGATAATTCTATCGCCGAACGAATCGCAATGCTAAAGGAAACCCATGTTTCAGTTTCCGCGAAAGTATACGTACATCGCCGATCGCGGTTTTTAATTCTCCGCGAAAAATTTGTCCGCCGCTCGCGAATCTATCTTTATGATCAAATGTATTTGGAAAGCGTCCGATATGTCAATACTTCTCACTCCTGAACGAGCTCAATGCCGAATAAAAACGCATCAGGTTGAAAAAAGAGAGTCGAATCATGTTTTGGGTAATAAAATGTTCTCTTTTTTTTCTCTCGATTTTTGTCGTTCGCTTTGCACTTTACGCGTGATATATACGCCGATGTGGACCAATGGGAAGGGAAGGGTTAGGGAAGAGGGACAAGGAAGACCGTGGATTTTTTTTAGATTAGTTTCTCTGGAAAGGTGTAAGGATATATATAATAATACGTGATAGTTTATAAGATTGATTTATATAGCGATATTGCGAAGATATTTTTCACTTGCTAAGGTGTTTTCAGTGTGGAGTACGTATTAATGTGAATAGGATGTACGGAAATATTTACGAAAAGTGGTTTACGAACAAGAAGAATAATATCAAAAGGGATAGATATTTAAGAATTAATAGCTTCATTTACGAATTATTATGATAGTTATCGCTCGGGTGTTATCGGTGTGGATTACGGATTAATAATCATGGAATGTACGTAAATAATTACGAAAAAATTGTGCACGAACAAGGAGATTATTATTAAAAGGGATAGATGTTTAAGAATAAGCTTAATTAACGAATTAATACGATGGTATTTGCTCTAGGATTTCAATTAGACTTTAAGTGGGGCATGGATCGTAAAAATTCGATCTATTTTACGTAATTGAATACTTTTTATGCACCCCTGAGTCGGTAATACGAGTATTTCTTTTTTTTATTACCCTTCTCTTTAAAAAAAAAATAACTCAAGAAAGATTACGATCATATTAATGAGCATCATTCAGACACGTAGAGTTGGTAGAATCCACCATCCGGAACTCACTTCAAATGCGGCACAAACCGGTTTTATTTTTCAAAACGTATCTCTCCATCTCGAATCGAGTTGCGATCTTCCGTTCGAAATACTCTCGATCCCCCCTTTCGATATTTTTCCGTCATTTTCCGGCCCCAATTTTTTTATTAATCGGCAACTTTTCGGGAGGAATATCCCTCCCTCTATCCTTAGGCGCCACGGAATAGGGTGGCGGGTTTTGAGCCAGTTTATCGATTGATGTCGCCTGGCAACCGTTCTTCCCTCGCTACGCCCTACACTTCCTCCGGATAAGCCCTAAAATCCTGTCCCTTGCATCGCTCCCTTCACAATCACTTCCCTCCAATTTTATTTCCTCCCTCAAGAATGTTTTTGCGTCCGATTCCGTCCCTTTGCATATCCGCTGTCAAACGAACAACTGCATCGGCATCGGGACTTGTTCCGATAGATACTCGGTTTGCGGGATCCGAAAGGATTAAGGGTTACTACTACTACTATAGAGCTCTTTGGCCTACGTATGTGTTTAAGTTAGCCGTGTGTCTGTTGAAGTATGCGTAGGAATTTTGTGATGAATACACCTAATTAAGTTGCTATTAACTACGGTTACTACGGTACTAGTTTTCAATTATGTTGGTTTCTTCTTAATTATATCGCTAAGAGATATCCGGTTAGCTCGTATTTTTCGGAGAATTTAATGGCAGAAGTTAGAACAGTCTTTAATAGTGTTGATACTTTAGTGTGACTTAATTTGGGGAAATGTAATTAATCGTCATGGGTATATATTCTTGAGAAAGTTATTTTATTAGGTATACATTCATTAGGATTTCTTAAAGTATTTACACGAATATCTAAATTAACTAAATAACTAATAAAGACAATCTAGAGGCTAATAAAGATAAGTAGACTACTACTTTTGGAAATATTAACACTTCTTTGAAATTTGTCGAAAATTTTTTAGTCGGTTTCAACGCATAATTTTAGTTCGTAAATCAGAAATAATTCCAATGTTATAGATGTAATTATAGAGAAGTTTCTTTCTTACTTCATAGCTTACAAATCTTACATTTCTAACAAAAATGTATCGATATCTAGAAGATAATATCTTCCCTGTACATCCATCCTAAGAGATTTCTAATTCTAAATGCTATTTATGATTAATAGGAAACCATTCAAGTCAAGGATCATCAGCGGTAATTCTAAAGCATTCCTCTGTGATCGGATACAAACAGCCCTTTTCGATTACGTCCACTTCCCAAATATTCTCAACACAAGAATCCTCTTAAGGGGACCTTCAGTTTACTGATTTAATTCTGTCCATTTTCGTCTTTCCCAAGTGACCACAGATCCCCATTGCATACAGATGCCGGTTTACCCGTGATTGTTTTATTGTTCTACGTAGCATTTAGGTTTATCGCTACTTAATTCGTTTTAGCATCTAATTACTGTGATGTACTTGTTTTGATTACGTCTTCGTCGTCATAGAAATATCATACGTGTAAACTTAATTCAAATGGACGTAATTATTAGATAGAATATGAGATCAGGTATCAGGTTATTTTCGGAAGTCAAGTGTTGGTCGATTCAAGTTAACGGTGCGGAATAAAATTTTAGTGTCACGGGAGCCTAATGGAGAAGCTTCTATAAATCCATTCATTGATAATCTTAAAAGTTACGGAAACTTCGTCTCGCTCCCTCTACGTATTTTGTAGATATGTTTTGTACTCTGGTCCAGACGATAAAAAAGGAATGAATGAAAATAGTAGAAGATTCAAGCAGACGAAACCTTTTTAGGCTGTGGACATCGCCGGAAAGCACAAATACGTCTGAAGAGTGTTCTGGGATTATTAGGAATAGCCCTTTCAGTCTGTTCGTAGTGTATTATTTCTAATACGCCTCACTGGGAGTGTAATTTGAAGAGGCTTAAAGCTATCGAGGAAAATCATCTTTAGAAACCTTTTTTAATGCTATACTATTCGTTCGGCTTGTATATTGCTTTATTTCTGTCTACAGACATTTAAAAAGTGACTATTTAGGACATGAATTTTCTCTCTCGGTGTTTATAAAGGAGTGTAATAATATTAATTTGAGCTTCGTTGATGTAAAGTATTATTTTCTGCATGCAGTAGAATACTTGCTTTTTTTCTTTTGACTACTATTGCTGTGTATTTGCTTCAATGTTCCGCTTGTATCCAGCCATATACCAGTAGAATTTATGTCCTGTAACTCTAGCTTTTTAGAAGAATCTCCTCTTAAATTTGATATTCTTTAGATTACGAACGATGTTTCATTTTGTGGTATAGGTTTCTTGTTACGTCTCTTAGATACATAATTCAGCGTAATTTCATTAAAGTAAAGGCCTAAAATTCAATTTGCAGCTGTACGTTGTTATGGCAATGAATTGTTTATCGTCTTAGTTACAATGTACATCCTTTACGGAAGCTATACGTTCTCTCGTGGAATTTTTGAGGAAAAATATAATCTTGGTCTTTCGGGAAAACCTCACCGGCTATTCTTTATTTAAACATCTGAGAAACATCTGCGTGTGAGCTGAGGCCAAAGACTTCCCTCCACTGAACGGAACGATTCCGTTAATGAGTGGAAATATCGTTAAGAGAGGAAGGAAGGGTTTTAACTTTCCTAAGTTATTATACCAAAACCCGCTTTATGGTAAATTCAAAGAAATGGAAATAGCAACTTTAAAGTGTACTACATGTTAATGATTTTGGGATGTTTCTTTGTGAGGTTGCTTTCGTGAGTGGAATTTGATGTGTTTATTGGGAATTGATGGAAATTGATTGCTCGTGGCTGATGTATATTCATTGTATTGGGTATGATAATTTAAAGTACGTTTGAGTCGATTTTTAACCCGAGTTTTCATTATGAGTTGAGATGCTTTGCAATCGGTCATTTTAGGAATTTAGCGTATCTGAGAACACATTAAAATGCATCTTATTTCACATTTACAGCGTATTGTAGCCCTTTTTAGTTTTATCGCTGTTGAATAATTTAAACTGTATGTAACATAGTCAGATATGCATTAGTCATACATAGCCAATAAAATACTTATCTATCAATATAAAATTATCCATAAGAAGCCATAAATAAATTGTTTAGGGAATAAAGTTTCGTAATGTATTATGGACTATTTCATTCATTTGGAAAGAGAGTGAATTAAAAGCTGATAACTAGAATCGGAACGTATTTTCACGTACTGTATATTTATTATAGTGCTTATTTATCGGTTTAGTAATTATCGAACATGGAAAGCAAAATTCGATGACGTCTTAAATTTGCCTTAACTACGGACCTATTATCACTATGCAACGAGCTACACTCCACCCGCTTGCATAACAACGTCTTCTCATGAAGTCTAAATGAATTCGCACGCGAAATATTTTCGTCAACACCCGAAGAAAATAGATCAAACCGGACTTCATATTTAAGTCTCCCTCATTCGCATTTATTAATCCTCGATTCAAACTCTGCAAGCGAAACGTCTCATTCCGTACGAATCATAGATAAAAATCAACGAATCATAAATCGTTCGGCACAGTTTTTTAAACGTAATGAAGACGATAACGGATCCAATAGAAGTCAAGCACATCCGGTTCAATCGGGAGACACTTCCATATATAAATAGGTGCGCTCACTCCACGGCACATAACTCGAGTCCGTTGGCAACATCATTTCCCCTTCTTTATTGGCCAGACCTCGGGTCAACGCTCGTGGTTCCGATATGCTAAGAGGATTCCAGAGCCTCTTTCTTTTGATCTCCCAGACAAGCCTAATGTATATTCCCAATCTTCGCATGTCCCTTACGCATAACTTTAAACTCTTCCCTCACTCTTGGGGAGTACAAGTCTTTTGGAACCCTCTTCCTTAACTCTCGGAGAAAATTCCTCGCTTTTTTTCTTCCCTTCATCTCTCCGTCGTTGCTTGTTTCTTTTTTCCATTTCCTTTTTTATCTTCGTATCGCCCGAACACTTTTTTCTCGAGACACCCCAAGCCTTTTCCTCAGAGATTGGGTGTTATTTTTCACTCGTTTATTTATTCCCGCCGAGTGTCTCTCCTGATATGGTGCCTTCACCAACGCCGTTACATTGGTGCGTAGATCAGAGTGTAGTGGAAAAGCTGGTCCGTACACTCACTCTCTCTCTCTCTGTCGAGGTTTTTTTTTTATATAATTATCCGTCGGAAAGTGACGCGTTTGAAGGTTTCATTTTTTTTAGGGTTTTGGTTGTTGTTTCTAGCTGGTGGCACGGCAACCGTTTTTTGATTGTTTTTGTGGGATAGTTTTTGGATTAGATGAGTAGATGCGGGTTAATGTCGTAGAAGTCTGTGATGGAATTGGAATGTTACGTACTTGAAGTAGTCCTTTGGAATTTCCGTAAGTTTTTCTAAAGTTCATTATGTCTGTCACTAGTTTTGATGGTTGAAAAGCGGCGTATTATTTATACGAAAAATCAAGAAAAATGAAGAATATAATAGTCCGTTATAGACTATAATGAATGTCTCTCACCATCGAATCAATCTGATGAACTTATTATGAATGAAGTCTGAAAGAACTGACTAAGTAACTAAGAGCATATCTAGCGATATATATATATACTATTGTATAAACTGAGCCGTAATCGATTTGAGTATTTTTTCTTTTATATATTTCCTTTTTCATTTGTCCATTAAACATATATAAAATTTTAATGTGATTTCAACTATAAAACTGCGACTTTAATAGCCTTTTGACAAGGAAAATCGCAGTTTTTGCGTGTCTTTATTTATGTTATATACTCGTATTGGTACTATAAGGAAAATAAGGTATCTTGTGGTAGTTTTTCCTTGCCCATTTATTTATAGATACTGTATTTATTGATGTCTTAGACAGGATACTAAGTACGTTTGTGTTCAGTGAATACATTTCCTATTTAACATCACGTGACAGTAAAGTTAAACTCTAATAACTTTATATCTGCGTAAGGTTCATGTATCTAGGTTTATCATGCCGTTGTGTTATAACTTCACAGCCACAGTAAAAATAATTTGGACGATTACTAAACATCCAGCCGCTTGAAATATTAATTCTCATTTACGTCTCGAGCCACAAATTAAACGCCAAAGCATTTTAACGGAACGAGCCGGATGGTTATCTCCGCGAGCCATCTCGGTACTCAAAACCTTCAATAGCTCATAGACGTCTCCGATTACAATTTTCCTCTTCTCGTCTCTCAAAGCCCTCCTTTTTTCATGTGTCAGCCTAACGAGAATTCAACCGGAAAAAAACCCCACGCATTTGCATAGGTACAGCGGTCGTCATTAAAGATCAGTTATTAGAACCGGTCACCAATTATTCCGAATATCTCGGACGCTGATCTCCCGTTGATGGAAAAGCGTCCACTTCTGCCTTTGACGGCCATAACTTTCCTTTTTCTCGAAGGGAGAGATAAGGAAATCGCTTCGTTAGGACTCCGGCCGTACCTTTTCTCCGCGTCCTGATGTATTTTGAGGTGAAATTTACGTGTTTCTTTTGTTTTCTTTGGAATTCAATACGGTGATGGCGCATTTTTGTCTATTGGGAGCTTAAAGTAAGACTATTTGGTTAAAGAAAGGTTTATTAAGTTAGTATTATACCACATACCATGTTTTTACGCCCTGAATTCAAAATTTAGCTGGAGAATTTCTATATTACTGGGACTCGAACCCAGGACCCCCAGTGCATATATGATGGCACATTTTAATCTTTTTGAATTTGAAATTAAGGCTTTATATTTAAGGAGACGTTAAATAACTTTGTTTTATAGCTTTATCTGAGCTCGTGCTGCTCGAATAAAAGATTGAATAGAAGTTAAGGATTTAAATATTACTGGGACTCGAACCCAGGTCCCCGTCTAGATTTTATAAGCTGAATTTTGTAAATTTTCCTTTGCTATCTACTTAGGATAATGTTAAGATGTAAGGCAATGTACTGTGACGATTTTTTAGGTTTACTCGCTAGGTTTTGACTCCTTTCCGGGGATCGAACCCAGGTACGTTTGCTTTGTATTAGATGTCTATCTCCACTGGATTTACTGCTATTTCACTTTACGTCCCCCGCTGAAATTCCGTCTCCTGACAACGTCTCTATAGCAACGTGTAAGTCAACCCGATCTCGCCGTTACTTATCCTCACAATTAGCCCAAAGAGTTACGCAAGATCTTGAGTTTTATTTCACCGTTTAAAATTGCTTCGGCGGAACGGCTCGGAAATTCCATCCGCCATAACTTTTCTCCGGAGAATATTTTAGAGGGAAAAAAAGAATGCGTGGCGGCCATTGGACCGTGAAGCGATCTTCTGCCCAGATGGATTTCACCGATAGGACGGAGACGCCCTCTCCCTTGTGGTTTGGATCCCAAGATAAGGAGTTTCTTTGAGACCTCCAATTTGACGTTTAAACGACCATTGCTAAACGAAGGGTTTTACTCGCGTGGGTTTTGTCTAGTCGTTGATTGATTTTGAGGCGGAATGCTTATTTATTTACGTAGAAAAGTATGAACGCAGGATCGTTACTAATGACAATGACATTTGCTAGGTTATGATAATAAATATCATCAATAAATATCTAGTTGTTCATTGATTTTTAGGTGGAATATTTATTTATTTGCTTAAGAAAAATATGTACGTACGAATAGAAAAAAATGACAGTTTACGATTTTAAGATAATGTTAATAAATATCGTCAATTAATATCTACGTTAAAAGGCTACAAAAATAATTTGTATATAAAATTATATCTATAGTTTGTAAGTCATTTAGGGGCATAGTGAGAGACCTGGGTTCGAGTCCCAGTCGTATTTTTATTTTTCTCATTTTTAAAATTTAATATATCATGATTAAAATTAATTAGTTCCTGGTTTCATTTTCTTATAACCATCTTTTATGAATCATCATTATATCTTCGAATGTTTAACGTAAGACTCGTTAAAGATAAGTGGAATAAAGTGATTAGACTCTTTTGTTATACAGAATTGCCTCTTTGATGTATTTTAACTTTTCATCGTGCTTTTTGTCTTCGTTTTGAGAAATTTAAATTTTTTTCTTAAAATTAAAAATTCACTCTGTTTATGAAGTAGTCGAATTTTTTACGATGGATGGATGTTGATTTTCGTATTCTAATTTTTATCGTATGTTTCCTTAAATCGGTCTGAAAGAGATAAAAATCATAAATATAGCTGCAATATATTTTTTGCTTCGTACTGCTTTATTTTTATTTTATCGTAAGACATTTCTCAGCATAACCGAACTCCGCACTAGAAATTCTTGCCAAATTTCCTTTCGAAATAATTTGCAAATATATATCTAAATGGGAACGTCGCCAATAGAGTATTCCCACATCCTTCTATTCATTCACTCAGCACGCGTTATGTTCCTTCTCTCTCTCTATAAAAATCCGACTAAATTCATTCAATCAATTGCGAGAGATTTCGGTCCATTGAACATCTTATTCGAGCTCACAAAACGTCGTGTATTTCTCAAGGCATTCAAAAGCATCGTCTTCTTTTACAGCCGTTTGATGCGCGGAAGGGAGGAGCGAAGGGAAACACTGAGAGGGAGAAATTTTAAGGGCAGGATGAGTGTTATGCGACCTTTAGATTTGTGCAAGTGGTGATTTCCGACTTAGCATCCAATCTGGCGGGCGTAAAATGAAACAGCCGACCTGTTGATCTTTTTCACTGCCTCAATCCACGCTCCTGGAGTCCAACGCGTACATTTATTTATACAAATATATTTGGAGGCGATCGAGATGCACGGAATAGTGCGAGGTCAGTTTGGCGTGAATTTATCTCGCGAAGTAGGTCTAAATCTTTTTATTTTAGTGTCGGAACGTCGGCAGTTCGACGTTACTGTTTTTTGATTGGTTGTGGATTTGAACAGGGGGATAAATACTTGTGTTTATGATAGTTACGTCTTGTCGTATTATTGGGTGTATTGGTAAGACTATTTGTTGATAATTTGGGTTTATTTTCGATCGTAAGTACCTTTTCAAAGCTTTTTAAGCTGTTAGAAATAGTTGACGTTAATGATTACGTATGTAGAAGTATATATGTATATACAAGTATTGTAAGGATACATTCTCGAACCTAGCTTATACGTAAAACATAATGTTATCGATTTATTTATTTTGCATTTATCGCAACACCACAATTATTCTAAGTGTTAAGCTGTGAGGGAATAATTCTATTCATCTGATATTCACAAACTCATCTTTGTTCTAGGAGTCAAACTATAAAAACGATATACAATTAGTAATTCAAGTACTATTGGGATATTAAATTATAAACTAAGCTATCCCCTTGAAATGAATGCCTGTGGAAGTTATTTGGTGTTATTCTATAATTCAATAGGACTATATTTGATTAGTTTTAAAGTGTGGCTTACAAATCTTCGTTAGATAAAGTATAGTTCTTTGTTTTATGTATCTCAAACATAAAATATACGCTTAATCAATCTGAATTGCCTTAATTTTATAGAGTTCTATGATAAAAAGCGTGGTGTACAAAAGTACGTATTCTTCTATATTACCACTGTAGAATTTGCTTAGTTATTCAGCTTACTTCCGTAGCTACGAGTATTACTCATTCAATTGATTTACGTCTAATAAAGTATCGTAAATTATCCTTAATTTTCTCCGTTGTAAATTTCGACCGATGCATAAATAATTCGCCACAATTTGTAAATTCGCGGCGGATTCGTCCATATTCTCGGAGAAACAAGACGATGGGCGTATCAACGCTCTCTTTTATAGGAGGGAACGTGGAACGGGAAATCCCCCAAACAAGTCATCATATGAAGAACAAGCTATTCCAAAGGCCTTTTTATTCTCAAGATAAACGCGTCAGGATTTTTAAGGACACTTGACGCCAAACGGCTCTTTAACGCTCACTTCAGCTCTTTTAAACGGATCGTCATATTTTTTTTACGACCAAACGTCGAAGGGCAATCGGAAGAGCGTGTTTATACTTGTGAGATTTTTGGATCGTCTAATTTTTTTATTGCGTATTCTCACAATCGACGCTAAAGGTAACGGCTGAGATTTTTATCATCTTGGAAACGAACGTAATGTTACGGTGGAATCAATTTGGAGTCGTCCTTTTCATTATGTTGAGTTGGTTTCTTGATCCGGAGTGAATTTTTATGGTGTTATGAGGTTGATTTTTGTTTTGGTAGAATTCGAGATACTGATTCTTGGATGCTCTTGGGTTTTTTATATTGATTTACGTAAGTTCAAAAAGAATGTTCTCATTCGATTTTAAGTTATGATTGTGAAGTTATTCATTTAGAGAATTTGAATATTCATTAATTAATTTTTATTTTCTTTCTAATTCTTTGTTATTTATCGTAATATAAGCACAAATATTATTTGTTAAAAATGTTGTTATTAGTTGTTAAATTTCACAACCTTCGCTGAGTTTTATAAGTTTAATTTGTTCGTAAATTTATATTGTTTACCCAGATCTATTTTACTTGTTGTTTAAGTAGTATATTATATATTTTTTGATTTTAATTATCTCGAATTTTTTATATTTTTTTCATTATTATTTTATTTGTAAGATATACAAGAATGTAAGAATATTTTCAAGATGTATTCAATACGATGGAGTAAACCTATTCGATCAAACATAAGATCATTCATTAGCGCACTTTAAGCTTTATTTAGAATCATAATTTTACCGATTTATAACCATCGGATATAATTAATTTTCACAATTTCACTCCCTGAGTAAGTATTTAAGTGAAGAAACATTTCTTATTCAGGATCATACTTAGCATTTGCTTATCATTTTTAACGAGTATAGCTTATGCCTTAGAGAGCTGAGCTTGTTGTAATCATAATTCTAGCTGCATGGAATGCGATTCATAATCATGTAATACAGATTGCATAATTTTTTATATTTTATTGTCTTTATTGTCATTACTAAACGAGAGTTTTTTGTAATGTCGATCAAAGTCTTGTTTTTTGTAGCTTATTATTTATTTATTTGATTAAAAAACTCGGCCCTTTACTAATGTTTATTGGAATTGATTCGTGAACAGGTGACGCGAGCAACGCTAGTATTGGAAGTGGGGAGGGTACAGGAGAAGAAGATGATGATGCAGGAGGCAAGAAGAACCAGAAGAAACGAGGGATATTTCCAAAAGTGGCCACGAACATTTTGAGGGCGTGGCTGTTCCAGCACCTCACTGTAAGTACCGAATACTTTTGATACGTATTTCCGAGAAGGGAACTTAAAATCAAACTAATAAGAGACGTAGTTTAATTCAACGACAATTTCTTTAAATATTTTATTATAATTTTGATAAAACTTTTAAGTTTTTATTATTATTTAAATTGACTAACGTAGTATTTTTACGTATTCCGGATTTATGTTTTTTTTATTGGCATTTTTATGCTGTATAACCTTTACGTATTTCTTCGTTAACAATCGATATTTGCCAAGGATTTCGCAACTAGGTTTTCGAACAGGAATTTTCAATTTTGCAACATTCTGCAAATCGCGTTAGAGAAATGGTATCCGAGATTATGCAAATGGGACGTATGACGCACGCGAGATATTTTCATGGTCTCGAGTGAAATTCGAGTCGGTTGCATCAGAACGGAATTTCCAAGGCGGAACAATCTGCAATATTTAGCCAACGGCAGCCCACAATACTTCAGCGCTTTGAGGGATGCATACGAGGTAGGCGCACGGAGTCTTTACGGCCGAGGGAAGAAGCTTTCAGAAGTACAAGCAGTAATCAGGTCGGAATGGTGCATAAACAGGAAGTTCCCGGGAAGGAAGTGGGATTCTAAGAAGAGGGATTTGAGGAAATAGCTCGTTAGGATCGACGGAAAAGAAGTGGTTGAGATTTTCTTAGCGCTGATCCTTCTATAAGACAGGGAGTGGTTCGATTTTTATCGGGTTTTTATTTTTGCGTGCGGAATTTCGTTGCGTTGTTGTTTTTTGGTTGCTATGGTTTGCGGTTGTTGCATTTTAAAGTTTTTTAGGGTTCTTTCTTGAAATACTAACGTAAGGGTTACGTATTGGTTGCGTATTTAAAGAAAGTAAAGTGGTTTTATCCGTTCGATTCGTATAAACTTACGGAGAAGCATATTATGATATATAATTATTAAAATGTACTTTTTTACTGACGATGAAGTAGCTATTTTTCTGTCAACTATTATATACTTCTATTTAAAGGAGGCTATAAAAATTCAAAATGAGGTAGTTCGTAAAATAATTCGTATACGATGGATTTTAAATTATATACATGTATACGAAGAGCGATTTAAACCGTAAAAATTTTACTTCTCCAATAGAATAATTTAAAGATCGATAAGTTTTCGTTGTTCTTTTCTTTAAGCGTATCAAGAATTGGTAATTCATGTAGAAATAAAGGTACGATATGTCTGGATCCACAATATATTCGTAAGCTATACATGAATTGTAAATAGATGAAAATGATTGTTTATTTATAAGTTTCTGAAACGTAAGATAACGTAAATTCAATCAGGATAATGTTAAAGTTTAAGACACGCAAGAAGAATCCAATCTCTTTATCGAAATCCGTAAGTTAGATTACACAAAGTACGCGGGGAAAAATTCTCCAACGGATTATAAATCCAAAAGAAGCACAAACGCAGAGAGCGTTCGGAATGGATATCAAGCTGCGATAGGATGCAAAGGTGTGCGAAAACGGAGGAGAGAAGAGCAAGTTTTTGGAGAAAAGTGGATGGAGTTTTTGAGAAGTTGAGAAGTTTTGGGGAGGCTGATAAAAATAAAATGTGAAGCTTACAAACTCTGCCAGCGAAGTTCTTAGCCAGTTGTTTGGAGTTTGACGGAAAGGGACATGGAGCAACGCCTCCCGAGTAATGGCTAAAGAAAGTTTGCCATCGATAACAACTGAGAATCGCGACCGAAAAGCTCCGTTCCGCCGTTCTATTGAAAGACAGAAAGAGGGGAGGCTTAAAGTAGGGTTTTTGGAAGTCATATAGCGCTGTTCTTATGATTATTATATCTATATTTAATCGTAGAACGTAATTTGAAGGATTTCGTGTTCAGCAATGCTCGAAATACGTTCTTCGTTTGTTTATCGGAAATGAATTCTAATCGTTTTAAAGTTTTACGTCTTTAATTCGTAAAAATAGCGTATTACTGTATGAAATGAGTAAAGAACGCTTTGTTACTTACTCAGATATTATACTATTATAAATACGATAAATTATAATAAATAATATAATATGATTACGGTAATAATATTCATGGAAGTTAACAAGTTTTATTCGTTTATTTAATATGCATCCTTCACTTAATAGAGCGAACGTATAATATCAAGTATTTATAGTCTATTTACTGTAGCCTTACCTTCTACAAAAATTAGCTTAAGTATATTACATTTACTCCTTATACTACCTCATTTATTTGGAATGCTTCGTTTCTATGTTTGGTGTTATTTACTTTGCAACCGATCTCTAGGTTTATCTTATCTTGCCGATTCTTTAACTCAAAGCCTCGCTTGAGGTCATAGACTCTTAACCTCATCCTTTTCGAGCAATTCTGGAAACCATAGCTTTCGTGTCCAACTCGCAAAATAGCCTCCAACTGCAATGAAAATAAGTCTTTATCCATCTTTTTTATTCTCCAAAGGAAACGATTGAAGAATTGTGCGGACGTAAAAAACCCGTTTTTATTTTCGTTGGCCCCAGCGAAATGATACATTCGATTGTGGAATAAATAAAAGAGAAAAGCTCGTTCTATTGCTTGGATAAACAGGATGATAAATCACAAGAGTTGTGTGGATTTTTTCTTCTCGCTCGCTTTTGAAACTGCATTGTTGCTGTTCTGGACCATAATTTTTGCAGCTTCCGATTCCGTCAGCATATTTCGTCATTTTTGTCTTGTCGTCGTTACTCTTTCTTTTGTAATAGTCCCCGAGATTTGATTTCACGCTCCATTACTTGTGAGGCCAATAATTTCGACGCGAGAGTACTTTTCTTAAACTTCGGGGAATTTATCTTTTCTGGGAAGTGCCGAAGTATCTGCTGTCTTTTACCGCTCCATTTATATTTCGGAATTAAAGAAGACACTCCGATAAAGGCCGAGGATGGATAAGTTTACCTTTAGGAAAACAGTTTGCTCTTCCTTGACTAATATGTCTTTTTATGGATTTATCGGAAGTTTTCAAATTTTGGCGAGATTCATAAAAATTGAATTAGGTATTTATTTCTTGTTGATTTTAGGTTTCCGATAACATTTTTGGGATGTATAGTGAACGTGAGGTACAAGGTTAAAACAAGGAACTAAAATACGTAAAAATATCAAACAGAATCAGGACTCGAACCCGGGTCTTCTAATCATTATTAATTAGGTCTTCAGGTTTCTAAATCTCGGAATCCGTTTCTATGGATACATATTGTTATTATAACGTATCTTACATTTCGCTATTATCGAATATATATTAGAATATTTTGTAAAGGAGTTTAAAGAGAATACTAAATTATAGTTAGATTAGTATGATCAGTTTGTCGTTAATATCAGTGTCTATGTGTAGAATCGTAAGAATAAAAGTGCGTTGAATTACAATGAAAGAAACGCACAACTATAGTGCTTGGATTATATAAAGATATTGTGTGAAGACGTTTCGAATATGATAATTTATTTCTACAACTAATTGTTATATAATATTAATAGTATATTTTGTGTAGTGCTTGTTTATTTTTCGGAAGAATTGACTGTGTAAGGATAGAGTCGAGTTGGTAGATACAGTGCGATCCTCTGATAGACTCGTATAATTTTAACAGTCCCCTAGCAAATGAATTTGCCACTTTCGCAGAATAGAAGGGTTACCTCGTTTGATAAGTTAGACGTTCAAACACGGGAGTCCAAAAGTTTAAGAGGACGTCTTGCTTTCCGAGATAAAGCTACTATTAAATGTCGTTCCAGCAGATGGAATGCCCTACGGGGACTGAATCCGTACCAAGCGTTGTCGGCGTGGACCCGTTGGGAACCAAAGGGTTGATAAAGGAGGGTGGTAATTCTAACCCTCGTGGGTCCCCCATTGAAAGGATTGGGTTTGCGAGATGAGGCAGATTTTTACTAATTTGCATACGTACAGCTCGCATCTCAGAGTCGTAACAATCGGAAGATTTATGCAAATATTTCGGCGTGACTTATCCCCAGGGATAGCGGTCACCGTAATCCTACCCATTATCAGGATTCCCTCCTTTAAAGTCGTCTTAAAGAGTGTTGAGGAGAGGTTAGGAATGCAGAGGGAAATGGGATTAGCGTGGACAATGGCAAGTACTGGTGTTTGAAGTAGGTGCGGGTACTCGTTTATGTATACCTTCTTTTATTGTTGGGTTGAATTGGGTTTGATTTTTGCGTGTTTTATTGGAATGGTAGCGTGGTTTAATAGCGCGATTATGTTTCGATTCTGGTTGTTCTTATGAGGGTTTTTTACGTTCATAAGGTAGTTCTTTATTCATTATGAGAGTAATAAAAATTTAGACGTCTTTAAGCAGTAAGTTTTTGATTTAAGTGTAGAGAAAAACTTCATTCGGAATAAGTTTAATTCATATACGATCTCAGGCGATTATATTACGATATTTTTGATTATTTTGGTCTTACTTTGTCTGCTAGTTAATTTAGAAGGAGGCATTAGCTATTAATAGATCTTTATCTGACTAATAAGTTTCGTCAAACCTACTTGTTAATCCTAGTTCACGATCTACGGGTTGTATTACGTATATTTATCGATTATGCTCCAAGGAAACAGATAGTTGCCTAGCAATCGTTGAATTCCAGCGTGAAACCGAAACTTGAAACAATAGGTAGTTTCAGGTGCATTATATTATTTCAGGATTCGTAGTTATGTTTAATTCACAATCGTAACTGTAATAGGAGACCTATTCTTATGTTTTATCATTTTCTACACGTATTTCTCGAAACGACGGCGTAGACAATGTGAAAAATTCTCGACCTCGTATCCATTCCTTCCTCGTATTTGTGCCTTCGATCTTCACAATCCGTGGACACCCACACGAAGTGCGCAGCCGCCCGCACACAAACTGGGTGGTCTCGTGGGAAATCTTAGGCAAGAGAAAGGATGTAAGTAGCGGGGGCGAGTAAGCTCATTGGTCCGTCCAAGTTGCGACAGCCAACGGCTGTAAAGGTGTTCCCCGCGTAGGGAAGAAGTTTTGGGCAGAAAAAGAGGTTTTTGCGCGCGTTTGTGGAATCCGGGTAAAAGGTATGGATGCCCCAATGCCTCAGAGGAAAGAACTTTTCCTAATTGATGTTTCATGGGGTGGGATGATTCGGATATAAAGGGTTAATAACCGAGCGTAATGGTACGTTATATCGATGTGTACCTTTATAGGATGAGGTTAGGTTTAGGGGTGTGTTTGTCTGGATGAAAGGATAGGTCTTACTGTTCTTTATTTGGAAGGATTAATTTGGCGATGTTTATAGATTGAAATCGTCTTAGAATATTCTAAATTTAGTTAAGCATTGCGTTAGATTGATATATAGGTTCTCTGGTTGTAATTCGTATATATAAAGACATTATAAATAATTAAAAGAGACCTGCTACATTTACACTAATGAAACTATTATAAAAATGGTTTCAGCCTCAAGTCGTCATAAGATAAAAATATGCGGAGAAATATATGCTATATAAGGTACTGCATTTCCGTTATATTTATTTTAGGATGTCTCGTAGCTGAAAACAGTTGTATTATAGTTTAATTCGTGGAAATTACGTAGTCTGTTATGTTTCACTCTATTGTGTTTTCTTTATTTTCATATTTAATTTGTTTTTTTATTTTTATCTGATTTATTATATATACTATTTTATTTTCACATCGTGTTGAACAGTACGTATCTCTTCTTTTCGGAATCAAACTTCTTTTATCAGTTATAAATCACTTATTTAACCATGATATGGCTCTTATATATCAAATAAGTAGGTAATCAGTATGTTTATCGAAGCATTAGTAAGTTATACGAGAAATATTTTCCAATCTTACACTCTTAAGTTAATTACGAACGCATTTACGCATCTCGGAATCGAGTTCAGAAAGACGACGTTCATTTAAAAAGGCTCACCGAGTTTATTACTTCGCGTCTCCAGTTGGTCTTCGTCTCCGCAAATGATAGGCCATAATTCACCGCGGCCATCTTATTTATCGGAAGACACGAATAAACAAGCGGTTGCAGATGACTCCATCTCGCGGAGTTCAAAGGAGTTCTCGAACGATGTATAAGAGGATAAATCTCTCTTGGTGGACCACAAGGGAGGCTTTCATTCCTCCGTTTCTCGAAATTAAAGCAGAGTCTGTGAAGTAACCGCGCGAGTTTAATTCACTCTCTCTCACGTGCAGGTGCGAAAGTGGCCCTTGATCTACGTCTTGCTAATCCCCGTTCCAAACGAATGGAGATGAATCATTAGCAGATTCTGTCGTCGGGACAATAATTCAGGACCGCGTTTATGTAAGAGTTCGGTTTTAACGGAGTAATGAATCCACGGAAGATATTACGTTCTAATTTGCGGAGGACGGGGTTGTTTTGTTTAGCAATGAAGTGGTCACGGAGTTGTCGTGTTTGTGTTAATTTTTTGGGTGCTCCTAAGGATGGGTTTTTTGGTGTGTACTGTTAAGGTTGTAGACGTAATGTTGTTTTTTGGTTCTGTTTCGTGGTTTTATTTAGGTTTCGAAGCGTCTCTGTGGATGAATTTGTTGGTATTTAGGGCGAAATTAGGGTTTTGCGATGTTTTTTTGCGTAGTTTATTGCCAATTTAGATACGATAAATTTTAAATAATGTGGCAAATATGAGTTTGTTCTTGTTATTTATTTAATAAAGCCTTCATAAGAATCCCTTAGTAGGACAATTATTGTGAGGCACTCAGCAATGTACTCAGAGGGGAAAATTTTCCATCAATAGGGATTCGAACCCGGGACCTTAGCATCGTAATTCTTTATAGTCATTGTTGATCCTCCTTTTTATTAAATTATTTTAGTAATACTTCTGTTATTTCGTCGCTTAAAGATACGTTAAATCGTTGTCGTAGATGGCGATAAAGTTGCGAGGAAAACTTTCGTAAACAACGACTTCTACAAATTGTTCGGAGATTTCGATTTACTCGTATAAATTAGGAGATTAAGATATCGGAGATATGCGGAGGGAGCGATGGTGTCCCTTCGGGAAGGGCGAGCGTAGTGGTAATGAGGGTTGCAGAAGGAAAAGAAAGCGTAAGGGATGAAATGGAGTGTGGTCAAGGGAAAAAGGAAGGAAATCTAGAGCCAAATGGCCTTCCGAGAAGGAATGGAGGCTGGAGAGAGGATCACTTGCTTCCGAATAAAAAAAAGCATTTCCTCGGGGAACGAATAGAAGGCGCCCTCCGTAAATATACTATGTTTTAGCGTTGTGTATTAGGAACGAAAAGTGGTATCCTAGCAATATGTTTAAGTTGCATTGTTGTGAGGGAATATTTGATTTAGTAAATGGAATTTCCGTAATGGATAGATGTAGGTTAAGGATTTATGTTCGTCCAAAATACAGAATTGTTTTACTAGAAATAGAATTTAAAAGATAATACTTACATTTGACTACAATAAAAATTATTAATTATATTTATTTATGAATATATACTTCGATATACAGAAAGAAGCCAATCACAGTTTACGATTGACAATGAAATAACAACGGTTAAAGTAAGTTATAAAAGAAAACAACTAATCAACAATATCAATAGATTAATATGCGTAATCTGTAATATATAAATAATATTAAAATATTTAGTACCAATTCCTCTAGTGCTCGCGTCTTTTACGATTTTATTTTGATCATGTACTTTCGGATCATACTTTAGTATATTGTGATTTATATGATTGTTTTTATTGTGCTCGGCTGCTCATTTACTCGTAATATTTTCTTGTGCATTCATCGTGAATATTTGACAAAAGTGGAATATTTTTCCCAAAGGTTCTGCCATTCTTCGGAAAGGTTTTCAATACGTGTTTGTGTTCATACACCGCCACCATTAGCCTTTCTCCGCAGATCGCGGGTCTCGTCACAGCACTCCGCCCTATTTATCAAAGGGAACTTGGCCTTTTTTTATTTCGCTCTTCTTTTTTTTTCATCCGGCGGCATTGCCAAGAGGTCGGAAATTATTTTCGAATTGTTTAGCGGACGAAACACGTGTGCGGACGTTTTGGAGATAAATTTCGCCGGACTTCGAAATAACTTGAGTTGAACGCTGCTGGATTTTTCCAAAAACAACCGAGATTTTGATTCAATGACGTGTAAATCTGTCTGTTACTTCTGCATGATACGTCGAGCGCTCTTTTATATTTATTTGAGAGATTTAATGGAAGATACAATTCGGGAAATTCGGTTAAATTATCATAATATGTTTTTTATGCTGGAGTACCACAGGGAATCGATCTTTGCCCGGTCCTTTTTATTTTCTTTTGTGGTAGTAATTGAATACAGGTTTCAAGAGAGCATATTTAGATCGATATAGAAATAATAAGAATGTTGAAAGTTGATATTAATAAACTAATTATATCCGAACTGCAGTTTTGAATTAACGTTAAGAAGTTTTAATATACTTTTAGCGATATGATTGAGACCTAGGTTCGAATCTTAGTCATGCCACTACTGTTCCACTTTTTTTTCGGTTTACTTCAGCCAATCGTGTTCATATCCCTTTCTCTAGATCGCTGTCACTCTCAGACGAAGTTCCAGATGAGAGATATCTGTTTAATTTGCTCAAGTTCCCTTCCGTCTTTCTAGTTCGGACTATGAGCCGAGATAAATAAACTGGGACGAATGATCCCATATCCTGTCTTCGTTGTTGCAATTTTAGGGAATGAAAACAATCTCAAATATCAAAGTGATATCTATATTAATACGATAAAGTAGGAAAGGCGATATTCTTATATGTTTTGAATGAAATGTGTTACTTCTTTCGGTAGTGAATAATGACATTAAAAGTTCAAAGATATTTTATGCGAACAAGAAGAGAGACAATTTATCAGTACCCAAAGCATTTAGAGGTATGTACATAATTAAGTATAGTTTACATGAGTGCTTTAGTGCTAAACGTAAATATATAAAAGATATCGCTACGTTGCGGTACTATATTCTGTATTATGAGTCAACTTCCCTTCCATATTTGTTCCGCCAAGTATAAAAGGAATTAATAAAAGATCGCCAAAATTTGAAAGCGTTTCAAGTCTTGTTAGTGCACGCATTTAACTCTAGTAATCCTTTCGTTTGAAATAATTACAGTCGCGAATTCAATCCTAGCAACGGAGCAGCAACGCTTCTTTTGCGAAATCCGCAACAGAGAGAGAGAGAATCCCATCCGCGACCCTCGTTACTTCGTAATTAATGTTCGTCTCCTTCAAAACGACTCTCTCTTTCTCGGCCCGCTCCCTTTACTATTTATAGTTTCCAACGCGGTGATCTGGGGCATTAATCCCAATCTTCTATCCGTCAACTTTTTTCCTCCGACTTAAATAAATCGCCCCCGATTTTTACTCGTCTCGGGCGACAGGTTTGTTACCACTCGTGCGTGTGTTAGACGGAGAAGCGATCGGAGTTTTCCGTGGTAGTTAAACCCTTTTTTTAGAACCCTTTGACGCTCTATAAATGAAAATGGTCCGTTTTAGATGAAGCGTAGGTGTTTTTCCGAAATTACTGGTCGAGGGTTGGTTTACACCACCGGATGCTGACATATAAAACCTCAAGACTTGTGTCTCCGCGGTGTTGTTGGTGTTTATTTGTGGTGACTTTGAAAGGAAACCGTCTGAGATGGAGTCGAAATGTACTCATCTGGGATTTTTTTAGCGTCCAGAGTCTATAATAATGAATGTACGTCGATTTAAATGTGAATCGTGTGATTGTAAAGTTTTGATGAGTAGATCTATTACTTTGTTTTTGGAGTTGAAATCAATTATAACTCTTTCATGAATTGTGAATATATATTATTGTAATTCGTTTCTGATTTACGTTATAAAATAATGAGTCTATCAATCAAACGAATCGTATGATAATGTTGTCTACTAGACAATTCTTAACACAGGGTACTATCTCATTTTTATCGTATTGTTATACCCATCGATTACCGGAATTATTCACCCGAAACATATATGGATGTCTTCAATAAAATTCTTTACTCATAGATTCAAGTATATATTATAGATTTTTTAATTTCGATCTAATTATGGTTAAAGTATCGTAAGAAGTTTATCTAGTGTACCACAAGGAATAGATCTTTGCCCCAACTTTTTTCAATTTTATTTTTTGTGATAGTTAAATACGGTTTTGAAGAAAGCGATTTTAGACTTAAAAAAATTATTCTTATATCTACAAATATATGTTAATATATTTATATATCTTTGTATATGATAGAATAGATCGATGTTTCTTCATCAAATTTGTTTTTTTTTCTCGGAGTCGAATCGAATTCCACGGAACTCGCATCCCAAATCTCTCGCAATGATTGCGTCCTTAGGAAAGCGCTCCTCCACTTTAATTTCCGAATAAAATTTGAATCAAGGAGAGATATTGTTCTCTTGCGATCACTTCTCGCGAAAGAATTCCTCCGGAAATAAAAGGAAGGAATAATAAGAGGGGTTCTTTCTGGGAGCAGATGTCTCGGCATCTCAAGTAGAGAGAGATAAAGGAATTTCTTATTGCAAAAAAATAAGAGAGAAGAGCTTATCCGGGAATGCGAGACTAAAAGGAGTTGGAGTGGAATTTTGGGTTCTTGGCAAAATATCCCATCCCCTTCTACTGACGTATCCATGGTTATTCTACTTCCACGAGATGTTTCTCCGTTTCCGTAGCAAAACTAAGGGTTTTGATCCCTCTCGGACGTTATTCTACGAGGGACTTTCTCTAATAAAGCAATAGGAGGAGGGTTTGGATTGGTTACGAGCTCAAATTTGTTGGGATTTTAATATTGCGTGTTTGGAATGCGTCGGTTGTGGAGTTTTGTTTAATTTGAGTTTTCGATCCGAAAATAGACGTGAATTTTCTGTTTGTTGGTGCGTAAACCAGTCAAATGAAACGAATAATCAACTGTCTTATGTTTTTTCGTAAAAACTAATTTTAAATTTTTTCAAAAAATGTGCGGAGTCTTCCATGGTTAAGGCATTACTTTTACGTAATTTAAATCTTAGAAAAGAGGAATTAATGAAAAAGTTTGATGTTTACGTAATTTTTCTGTGAGATTTTAGTGAAGATATTACTTATTTCCGGTCAAATTAATTCATCGTTCTAATATTAGTGTGCTTAAGCTAGAGCATTTTACTAACTATACGACTCTTAACGTTTTACGAAAGAAATACAATGTCGTGAAATAAATAATATGACGTATCGTAAATAAAAATGGTATTAATTAGTGCTAATTTTAGTGGTGATTGATTTTTAATAATAACTTTCACAGTTTAGTTTTGAGTAGATCTTATGGTGAGATATTTCCGTATATAATTAATGTAATATACATTTTCATTCTTATATGTAATTTACGTCTCGTATTGAACTCGTTTCGGTACGCCATCTTCCTTTCCCATCTTCGGACCGTTGTTTTCACATCCTCGCCCCACTGACGTCATTTGTTTGCTCATGAATCCTCCGCGCACATGTATCTTGCTTTTCTTTCCCCGAAGATTCTGATTGGAAGAGTGCCATCTCTTAAACTCTGACGGAATTTCAGAAGGGATTGGGGACGGATTTGGAAGGCGTTGTCAGCCGATGCTGTGTTATCATGCAAAAGGGATGCTGGAAATAGTTGCGACTAATAACGGAATTTCGAACGTCTCACCGAACTCCTCGAGTTAATAATAGATCGTTCTTGAAGTCCACTTCTTAACGGAAGGGATATTTCGGTCAAACGCGGAATTTTTCATCTGTGGTGATAATGCTGTACGGTTAATGGTATCGTATTGTTATTATTATCATCAATATGTTGGACTGTTACATAATAGCTGCATAAAAATGTATACGATTATGAATAAATTAAGATATATATTATCACAATTAAAGACGTTAAATTCCCTGAAATACTACTTAAAAAGGCTAATGTATTTAATACGATCCAAGGAATTAGTGTTCATTTCTTTTTTCACGTCTCAGTACCTTCTAAAATTCATTTCGAAGAATTAAGAGAACTACTTATGGAAATTCATTCAGGATGTGTCTCTCGTTTAATATATTGACACAGTAGAAGGAATGATTCTTTAAGGACACGTTTTAGATCGATAGCAAATTGATTTGGTGATTAAAAATTTGCAAATGTATTCATTTGAAGTGTCAATATATCGTTTTGAATGCAAAGAAAGTGTTTATGTAAGCAAGCGAACTAATTTAACTTTCTTAAATACCATTTCTTCTTTCGATAGATAATTAAAGCCATAAGAATAATATAATATTAATCTATCGCCTTAGAATTATAATTTATCGTAAAAATTTCGATAAATATGTAGATGCTTATACTTTAGCCTGTATTAATTTAATCATCGGCTATTCTAAATCGGTGTTTTTAATTATCTGATATTTGAAATGTTTCCTTTAATTATTCTAGATTACAGAAAGCACGTTAGTTAGTTTGATTTAGGTTTAATCCTCCCGCAGTGCACATTCTCTTATCCTCTCTTACCTGAGCGTAGCAGGTCCTTTTAACTGATAACCGGCACGTTACGTCAGTCAAGGATGCTATCTACTTCCCAGACTTGTCTCCGGGGATGGTATTTTTCGCGGATCTTCTTTTTCCTCTCAGTGGCACTACCCCACCGGATATCAAACGCGAGATTATCACAGAAGCTGCAGGATCTCAACCCTTCTGCTGCCATCGATCCGTTATTCATTATCTTTATAGTTGGAGATGGTAGGTTGCGCGAATTATACGGTTGAGAAAGTTTTCTACATCCGAGAGTTTTAATATGTTAGCAAATTATTAGGAGTTTTATTTTTGTTTTATTAATAAGTATCTATAGTAACGTGTATAAATCAATTTCGTGAGTGGTAAGTTGATTTATTTCCCTCGTATTATGTTATTTTATTTTATGTTCTTCGTCTGTAATAACCACGACAATTTCTTCGATATTATTGGGTATTATGACGAGTATACCTGGTAGCTATTTAATGCCATCTGTAGACTTTTTGAATTAAAACGCCTACCCAATTAGAAACACGAATAATTTTATTCGTAATTGAAGAATATTTTCTTTCGACTTTTTGCTACCATGGTTACGACATGTTAAGATAAATCACTATACTGAGCTTTTAGTTCTTTACGGATTTCGATTTAAGACATGTAGACATTCAGCACACTATTTCTTACGCCCTTACGTAGTTACTTTACTGAAATGCATGCTACTTGCTACAATTCGGAGCGTATGCAACCTGCAAGGCATTTAGCAAAGTATATTAGAATCTGTATTAATAATTTACTTTATTCATTTACATTGCGTTGCATTTATTGTAGCTCTCTGCTAATGTAAGCTTAGGTATAGAGATATGTTCGCAATTATAAAATAGCCCTATTAAATGATATACAAGGCCTCGAGGGATATTCTCACGTATCATTTGAAATACTCAAATTATTTAAAGTTGCTTCTCTACGATGTATTTAAGGCCTTATTTCATTAGGAAATTAAAACGAATTTTCCACGTATTTTCGCCGACCTCTACATCTTCTTTCTCCGCATCCCATCTCGTCATTTATCTCCACATTGTTACGTCACAAATTAACAGACGTTCGTATGGCGAAATGAGCATCGGGGGATCAAATGGAAAAGGCAGGGAAAAAGCAGAAAATGGGAGAAACTGGGTTTTGAGCGGCCCGTATATCGAAGGGTGAATAGAGATAGCAAAAAAGAGGGAGTGTGATGTATATGGGATTGGGAGCGGCGTTCATTCCCTGCGGCACCCATTTCCAGGCGATCCCCAGGTGCGTCTGGGATCCGTCCACAATCCCTCTTATATCCCCATGATCCCTCCACCCAAGAAGATAGAATCCCGGGTAAGGGAGCCTAGCGACACACACACTACGCTGCCCGCCTGCCTCTTCAGATACGTGAGCTAAACGCGTTTAGGTAGTTTTATGTAGAAATGTAGGTTGTCATGGTAATTAGTGGTTATTCTAGTTGGAGTTTGTGGGTTTAATTGGGTGTTGTTACGTAGCAATGTTGTATGAGTTTTTGTTTAGGTTGGCGACATTGTTATGGCTATTTAAGTTTGGTTTTGTGGGTGTTATTGATTGTTGCTAGGTTGCGATATTGTGAGGGTTTTTGTTTATATTAGCGACGAATTAGGGACAAGATTTAAGTGTCAATATTTGTTGAGGTTAATTGTAATACTTTTGCATAGTTAAAGACTGTCTTTCTTACGTTACTTAGGGAAAATCCCTTTCTATCTGTTGAAATAACTGGCGATAATTAATACGTATTAAATTATAATGTGCTTTTAATGACATAGAAATGCTTACGTATCAATAAATTTCCTATGTTCCTTTACGTATAACGGGTACATGAACAAATATAATGAGATTTTATGTTTCTCAAGAAAGTTTTTTTATTTTTTATATTTACCATGGCAACCACCCAGGTTCTTATCGGAAGCTTAATTTTTTAACGAATATTATTCTAAGAAATGAAGTTTACAACCTCTTATTGTGTGAATTTGTTTAAATTTCCAATCAGATAGTTTAATAAGATATATATGGCTAAGAAAAGAAAACCCCTTCCTATAAGGATTTCCGTCACACGTTCTGTTTTCGATCGAATCTAATTTGAGAATCCCAACTTACGCAAAACACGACGAAATCGGTTCCCGTATAAGTCCATTGTCGGCCTAGGAAAAGCAATGTCCACCCCCCGGGAGTATGGAAAACAGATAGTCCCGTATGACATTATAGTAGCATTGAGGGGAACTTGGAAGATCAATTGGCTCCATGGCGGATTTGAAGGTACACGTGTATGTCCGTAAACCCCCTCGTGCGTCCATCCAAACAAATCCTGTTAAGTTTCTTTTTGTTAGATCAAGGAAAAAGGAATTCATGGGAATGGAATTGCCAGTTGAAATTAACGTAGGGGAAAAGGAGGGAAGGTTTGTCGGCGTATATAATTGCTGGAAGTGGGTGTTGGTTATGTTAAAGTTGAAGATAGGAAGTTCCTTATTGAATTGTCGAATGTAATAAATTTATTACAGTTCATCCAAGTTGATAAATGCGTTTTTGCGTTGGATTTGGTGTATATTACGAAATTAAGGTGTACGTGTATAATTAAGATATCCAGAAGGCATTTCTATGAAAGAATATATTAATTTATTATTATTATTATTTTTCTATAATTCAAAGTTGTATTTTTAAAATGAAGTAGAATTTATCCGAATATTTACTACCATAAGACAAGCAGCGAACATAAATACGAGAGATTAACTTTTCATCTAGTAATTACGAAAATTTTCTTATTATTAACAATATGATTAATTCATCTATTCTGAATTGTTTTTGTATTAATTTCCTATGCATAAAAATCAAGCATAAATGAAAATTCAACTCTACATTAAATGTAACCGATTAAATATTATTTTTTTTAAATCTACGTTTTTAAAGGGAAAACGACAAGTGGCTCCCTCTAGGGTACCCCCCACCTCCGGAACTAACATTTCCATTTTCTTTTGTCTTAAGACCTCTCGCGGTTGGAAAAAGAAGCTCCATCGTAAGAGGGAAGACGCTGTTATTCTTCCGCGTTCCAAAAAGTAATTTCATTTGAATAAATGAGTGGCTAATCCCTTTTCCTATTGTTCTGCATTTCCTTCGTTCCGAGCGATTCATCAAATTTCGCCTCTTCCATTCTTTTGTTCGCGGAATTCTCCCCCCTTTTTTTCTTTCGGGTAAAAAATGATATGACCGCAGTCTTGTGATAAGACCGTTTCATTCCCTCTTTCTTCGTTTTTCCTCCGAAGACATTAACCCGCTTTTTTCTCTTCATCCGCCATCTTTAAAAAGTGAAACTGCTGTAACGAGGCGGCAAAAAGGGTTTTTTTTTCATACGTACGAAAATATCGCTCGCGTTATTTCAAGAAGTGTAACGAATGAGGAGGGGTTTTACGATTTTCGCTCATTTTTTGTTTGGTTTGAGTTTAGGGGGGTTTAATTGCGTATTTTGAGTGTTTTTTTGTTCTTTTTGTGGATCTATAACGTTCTGTAAAGTTGTTTGCGTAATTCAGGGGTGAGGATTCAGTTATTTACGTACATTAAAGTTTTGTTTATAAAGCGACATATAACTGTTAAGTTTTCTTAGTTTATATTGATTTCTATATAGAGAATCGTAGTATATTGTGAAAATATGTTGAAATTGAATGAAAATAGCGACATGACTGGGACTCGAACCCAGATCTCCGAAAAAAAACTTTTCTTTAACATCGAAACTCTTGATCGTCTTAGATATTAAGTGTGTAGAGTATATTCTGTTTGTGGTTACCATGGACAACTGAGTTATTTAGAATTATCCTTTAAAATTTCAGAAATCAAAATTTTACTCCCTTCAAATGCTATTATCAAACCGTTCCCATGGCAACCGTAAAGTTCGAGAAATCTTATTTGTTTAAACATAGTAAGATTCTGGTTAATTTAAGGATATATAGACTTTAAATTTCTTCTTAGTTTAGCCATTTAAAGCTTCCTCCTTAATGGTAAGAATACATACGTCCTTTTTACGATAGTGATCTAGAAAACGTGATACTTCCCGTTCTCCTAGAACGGAGTCGTTCGGTCTGGAATGCACCGGAAACGGAGGAATATCTTTTAAGGGAATCCCGAAGTGGTTTCGAGGCATTATACTCTGTACTCATCTGTTAACCATTAGTAAAACGTCACATCCCGTGCCGTTCCCAGAGCTAACTTCGAGTAGGTCATTCGACAACCCTTTTTCCCGAATTCTGCCCCTTTTACTCGTCTCTCATAGGCCGATCGAAAAACAGCGCATTTTCTCTCGGAACCTCCTATTAAATGGGCGAAGGAAGATGATGTGCTGGAGGTAGCGTCTCCGGCCATTTTTCTTCCAACGATATTGCGTTCCGCAACGCCCCCTTCCCAGCCTAATACTGCACCCAAATCCCCTCCGTGTTATTTTTATGGGTTTCAGAGGGATGTGCGGGGCATTTTGGTGTTGTGTGTGTACCACTCGAGTACCACCGCTAGCTTATTGATTTCGCCTCGGATTTTTTTGTAGGAGGAGTTTTGCTTTTCTTACGTGTACGGAATGCGATGTTTTTAGCGTGGTTTAGTTGAGGTTTATGTCTATATAAGGTCTTACTGTGTTGAAATGTGATATATATATTCTATTGTAGGGTAAAGATTATGTTAGTGTCGTGAAATATCATTGTTGTGTTGCCTAGCAACTATTTAGTCTTCGAATGGAATTATATTATCGATATATATCGATCACTTTTGAGACTATCGATACGTCTCGAATATTTTCGGCATTATCGACATATCATATCGATATAGTTCGATTGATGAGAATTGCGTACAAGCTTATCAATTTTTTGAGTTCTTCCTATAAACTATTACCTATGGACGCATAATGTACGAATCCTAGTTAATCTCTTGTTAAATTGTATTCTGAAGGTTAAGTTTATATAGATCGGGATGAAGAATTTGGAAGTCATTTAGATTATTTTAAAATGAGTCAATGGAGTAAAGATAAGAGTAGGAGAATCAGGAGTTGAAGCTAAAATACGTATTATCAAATAAGGAATAGAATGATTGGTAATAATCAGTTTAAAGTTATAAAGATCTGGTTCCGCGAAAAGAAAGATTAAATTAAATCTTAATATTTACTTAAGAATACAATAATTTGACCTACAGATAATACATAAGAAAGCTTTGTAAACTAGAAAAAGTGTCATTAATAGCAGAAAAGTTTTGTTTATAGCATTCGTTGCTATGCTACGAAGTAAACAATCACTTATACGAGAATTCCATTGCACCATCTGTGAGAGATACGTATTCGTCGACACCGTAACTTTACTATTCATCGCGCACCTCTCTTATAGGACACAATCTCTTAGGACGGAAAGATGTACGTATCAGCCGTTCAATTCATCCCATGCTTCACACGGGAAATTAACCTTTTTTTCAGCGAAGAAGAGAAATAAAAAGCTCCATTCAAAATTTAATCCACGCCCTTGTTCAGATCTTTCTCCAATTCCAGGTATTCCCATCTTTTCCCTTTTATGTTATGCGAATTTATTCCATGCCAATGTTCCGCAGCCAAAAGGCATATTTTTCCTCTGCCTACGCCGTAAAAAAAAAACAAGCCATCAACAACAAGCATCCTTCAGCCACAGGGCCACTATCTCCTCAGATATCCGAAAATACACGCGTTTTAATTTTTACGTACCTTATTTTCCCTTCGGACGAAAATCTTTCGCTAACGGACACGATATATTTTAAACGCCGTCGTTACCCGGAATTTCGTATCCAAAATCCACTCGTTTTAGACGTCAAATCGTATTTTTTTTGGGGATTTCTTTTAGTTATCCGTTCCGTTTCAATTTTAGGGATTGAATTCGATGAATTTTGGGCGTAAAAAGGATGTTTGGTGAGAAGTAAGTGATAGGTGGTGGTAAATGAGTAAAGTTTACGTCGCTGTTTTTCAATTTATCGAGAGATTTTTAATTTATGAGGAAAAATACAGTAAATACTCTACTACAATGTAAAAGGATCAAGTTTTGTGAAAGAAAAACATAAATTAAGTTATCATATTTACTTAAGAATATAATAGGTTAGCTTTCTTCAGAAATAATAAATTCCCAAGCATTTTATTACACTTTGTTTATTAACTCGTAACCTAGGCCACTGAGATAACTTGAACCATTGTCGTCCCACTATAATTCACCTTTTAATACGAAAATACTTTTACTCGTACTTCACGAGCTAAATGTTTCTAAATACTTCTAAGAAATGATAGAATTTAAATAGAATTCGATGTTTAATTGCTTATTTAATCGAAACTTACGTAAATAATAAAATAGCTCGTATTTATTTACTTATTACGTGTGTAAATTTTGTAAGGAAGTTTACGCACACTCGTATACGATTGTTATAGCGAACCATAGAACAACATTAAGATCTTTATTCATATAAATTCAACTCTAATTTCATTTAATTTTTATCTAATAGATTGTCGTATATGGATTTAAATCCTTACATGTATGCAGTACGTATTTTCCAAGAAAGTTATTTACCGAGAAATGTTCTAAGTTTTCAACGCGAATTCCAGACCAAATACGCTTCCAAAAGCGGAATGCATAAAAAAAACCTCAAACTAGCTCTCCCCCCCTAAGATACGCTGTTTTTAAAGCTGTACATTCCCTTATTCATTTTTTCTCCGGGGAGGAACAACAATGGTGGACCGAAGAGCCTGGATAGAAAGGATATAATCAATCACAGGGCGGGAGCAATAGGGGATGACGCCAAAGGGTGGTTCTTTTCTTTGCCCCTTTCCACCCACTCATCACGCGGAGGGAAAAAGGCCGCTTCTGGCATCCACCGCTCCGTGGCGCTATCTATCAACCGTTTTCCGCTCCAGCATCGACGTCCTGACTCCAGAGTTAGGCGTCCCCTTTCTTTTTTTTCTCGGCGTCGCTCGACTTTTAACCGCCTCTATCCTCTTCTCTACTTACGAGTGTACTCTCGACGAAAAAGATCGATCTATCGAATCGCTTTGCTTTTCGAGATATCGAACTATCGCGATTTTTATCGGTACGAAGTTATGGTCGCGATGGGTTGTTTTGTTGAGAGGTATTACGTATTGTTGCTTTAATGAGGGGGTTTAATTGTTGGGTTGGATTGTTTGGGGTTTTGATCGTTATTCGATGTTTGATTTAATTCGATTTTGATACAATGATCTTCTTTTTTTTCTATTGCGAGCATAAATCCATTTCAGTAACAGAAGCAAATATTAAGAAAGAAGGAAAAATTAAATAAATTTACGACCAGTTCTCATATAAGAATTTTACGTCGTATACTTATATTTCTTAATTTTAAGGGTTATATATATATTTCAGCGCTTAGTTTAGAGATTAGTAAACAGATTATTTTTAATATGTAAATGTACATTTTTTATTAGTATCTTTTACAACTTAAATACCATGTATAAGTACGTTTGGACACTCATAATTATCATCAACAATTTTTGAAGCTCTTCACTTTTTGGAAAAAGGTTACCAAGATTTTAGGAAAAACCATGCCTACGCAGTACAGTTCACAGAGTTATGGATACGTTACCCTCTGTTCCATTTACACTTCCACAGTTAATCAATCCGTATTAATCCCTCAAGCTTTGCTATGAGTTTCTGTTACGTAAAAATGTCCAGTTAGACGCGACGACAGTGAATAAACATCGAGTAGGCTTATTGTTAATCACGCAATAATGTATTAGTGGGCGATTGTTAGAAGATCGGTTTGTTACTTAGTTCTTTATTTATTCATTTTTCCTTTGCTTAATTGGAACATATTTTGTGCATAGTTTTGATGTTTTATTTTAGTAAATAGTCGACTTTTGAAGAAGATATATTCAACATGACTGTAGCGAAAGACGAAAGAATTTTTGTTAGAAAAAGGCCTTGTTTCTGTATAAGTATTAGTAAAGGTTAGCGAAAGTAGTTATGCATACTTATATGCTAAAATAAATGTTATACGTTCGTCGGAATTAATTCAAATTGATAATGGTCCATCGACTCGCCTGTACGCATGTCTCGTATACAGTGCCTCTTAAATTTACGTCACGTACGACGAGTTTAATACTAAATTATCATCGCTTTAAATATTCCCTCGCGTTAGAGAATTGCCAAGCATTCGCCAGATGTTCATTTCCTGAAGTCCGCGGCACCGAAAAACACGCGGCCTCTGTGCATTCCCTCGCAGTTAGAGCAGCAGTAAACAATTTCCATACCTTTTCAGCGCATTTTAAATCCCCTACCGTTGGCGTTAAACGTCACTCGGCCAGATAAATGAGATGTGCTATTTAGGAATGGTGGTAGACAATCCAAAAAGAGGACGACGATGAAGAATTTGCAATTCTGTTGCACAATGTATGGAACGCATGCATTTCTGTCTGCGGTGGAGTGTGGGGGGGACGCTATGTCACACGCGTAATAGCGACGGGTTGACCTACGTACCGCTAGGAGGAGTTCTTTTTTATTACGGAAAATGAACACCAAAGAGATTTTTCGAGCAATGCGTGCAATTTTTTTTCGGTTCGTTTCTTTTTCGCGCGCGCGAAAATATGCGGGAGGGAATCCGTAGTTTCGCGCGTATTACGTCACGTTTTCGATTGTCTTTTTTTTTCGCCGTATGCAAACGCGCTCGGGCGTAGCAATAATAAAAACGAGGAGCAGATAGCGCTTCGACCGATGGATGGATGTCGATAGTATCTGGATGATGTACTTGACAACCAATAAGCCATTCGGCGCGCATCCAGGCCGTAATTTTACGTTTTTCGTCCTACGTGTTTCTTTTGTTTCGCAGCCCAGGTTCGCTTTGCGCCCGCGTGTGTGTGTCTCTCTCTTTCTCTTTTTCCGTCCCTTTTTTTTCTCGATCTTCTGTTTTTTCTCCTCGCGAGAGGGCGTGCTGATATACGCCATTTTGTAATTTTTTTCCCGCCTTTTTCGTATTTTCGCCAGTGTTTTCTTTCCCATATTTTCCGCGAGAGTGCGCCGCGAGCGGTATTGCAAAAAGTCCCTTTGCAAAAGGACGACGGAACGCGCTAAATTAATGAAATTCTGCGGTCGATCCTTTTTCCACCTCCGTTTTCCTTTTTCTACGAAACTAACGCGCTCGTGAAGAGCGGAATTTATGCCGCGAATATGTAAACTCGCGTGTAAATATTTACGGGTCAGCTTAACATACGCGGGTATTATTTAGAACGCGTGTCGTTAGAGAAGAAGGTCCTCTGTCAAATTATAGTTTATTATATTATTCAGTCTGATGAAGGTTTATATTTAAATTCGGCATGCATTCGCCTCCAAGATTCATTGTTTAAATTTGTGACAATGAGGATTGATTCGAACGGTAGTTCTATTGTTATGTAGGTCTGAGTTTCATTCTTGCGTATTCGTTTGATTATTGTAGAAATTTTTGAGTAAAGCAGGCCTTTACTTTAATGTTATAATGTGCTTTAATACTTATGTATGTTTTTGGTTGTGTTCACGGAGTGTTTAGTTTTATAACTTTCCAATGCTTAGGTACTGGCTTCAAGTCCCGGAAATATCGGAAATTTTCCTCTTGGTTGTTGATATTGTTGTTCGCCCATTGTTGAGTAAGCCACAGTACTCTACCTAGTAACAAATACTAATGAAAGCCTTATTAAATAAATATAGGGCACCTTTTCAATGTTTCACATTTGGGTTACTGAGTAGGAGTTCGTAAGATATAGATCGTGATCTCATTATTACGATTATGTAAGGTAATTTTACCAGCGTAAGATGAAATAATAAGAATCAATGTCTCATAACTGCAGTAGTTTATATAATTATTTTTGAGAAATCTTTCACCAATTTAGGCTGCAAAAAATATTACTTTTACTTTTTTCCTAAAATAAACGTATTCATCCAAAAAGAAGTACAAACGCTTTTATTAATACGTCCCTTTATTATATTCAACGCGTTATTTTCGTGTTATTTCCCTTTTTAATGTCTTTAATTCTATATATACTTTTTTGTTATATTAATGTACTCGTTGATGACGTAATCGTACGCGATCTATTAGAAAAAGGAACGATGACGTAGTCGTAGTAGCCTTCCGAAAGTGAAAAGGCATCGGTTCGCAAAGCGATGTCGTCTCTGCATCCGATTGTTTAAGCAGACATCTCAGAAGGATAATTCGACGTCTCCTCGGTGTCCCATTCACCCTCCGGATGCGTCCTCTCGTTTCCTCCGAATCTGCATGTCATGTCTTCCGGGAAGCGAATGGGGGAGAGCAGCGGAAGAACAACTCTGTGACTTTTCAAAGCGACAAATTCCCTCGCAACGCCAAAGTGTTAATGTAGTCTTTCGCTGTTTATATATAGCCATTTTCCTCGCGTCTAATTTACATGGTTGCGTGCTCAATGAGTCGTACGGCGCACGGAGGACGTACTCGCCCGTCGTTTCGTAATCTGTTCGCGGAGGTCTATATCACGAGGATGATGGGTTCAAGAGGTGAGTGGGTTATGTTTTTAGCGTGTTTCTTTACGTAAATGTGTTCAATGTACGTAAGTATCGATATGGTCTACTTCAGGGGTTATTTCTTGTTTTTTTATTGCAAAGAACTTACGACGTTCAAGATGAAAATATGCTAATGTTTATGGCTAAGTTTTGAATATTATTTTCGTAAAATGCGTAAATTAAGTACGTATTAAAGTTTGATCAATTATCCTTTATTTCTCATTTAGTTTACAAGTACGAATTACGAATTTCGAGTAATAAAATATTAAACTTTAATCGAATATAAATATCCGATTTTTTTCGTAAAATTGTGTCAATTAAAGTCGTGTTTGAATTGTATCAATTATCCTTTATTTATCGTTCGATTTAATACTTTAATATTAGAACCTAGTATAATGAAATATTCAAAGTTAAGTCGTTTGAATTTTACTTGAAAATGATTCGAACTAAATACGTCTATTAATTAACCGTTAAAGTTTGAATAGAATGTGTTGAACTTTTAATTTAACAACCTTACGATTGAACAGAATCTTTCGTCGCCAGTTTATAAACATTAGCTCGCAACGTAGTTCCCATGGAAACGGAAACAGAATTCGGGAAAGAAGAAACGATTAGGATTTTGAATGATGACATGCTGTATTGACGCGAATGAAGGGGCAAAGTTTTCGGGGGTGTATCCCCGCAGGGGACCCCGCACGAAAAAAGACCTCGGTTCGGATTTCAACCCCTTCCACGGATCATTCATCTGCATTCTCCCCCAATGGAAGAGTTAACAGTACGCAATGTCTTTGTGCGGTCTCTTCCCGTATTAAAATGATATTCAGAACGTGGGATTGAAGGGAATAACGTTTGTAAGACCATTGTTGTGTTTCCTAGGAGTTTTTTGAGGTTGTGGAGGTTTTGTGTTACATAAACAAGGTTTATACTCATTGGTTACGTATGTATACGAAGCAGGGGTATTAAGTTTACGCTGATTGGTTAGTTACGCAAACCTCGCGTCTGGCGGAGGACTTTTCGCGCTTCTAACATAACCCTTGGTCCTGCAGCCAAGGACTTTTCGTCTCAACCTCGTAAGCCGTGTTTCTTTCGGAATTTCCAAGTTTTTTTTCGTAACAATTCTTAGTCTGACGGTGTTTTTGCTAAGCGTGATTCTTCCTTTTGATTAGTTGGTTTAATATCTCGTATTCTAACGACATTTACCGTTCCCAGTTGATTTTTTAAGGCTTGAATGTTTCCGGAAGAGATTCAAATGTTAGTCACCACGGACACACCCCCACCCGGATCGCTTTCCGATGCCATTATTCCCGAATTGAATTGACTCAAAGTGCTACTTCGGATGTGAGTATTGGTTTACTGAAAATGCTTCCTATGGGGAAGGAAGATTCATCAGGGAGTATGCCACTCGAGGGAAATAGAGATGCCACGTGAGGAATTTGGGAGACTTTTGGTGGAAATGCATAAGGATGAGTGAGATGAATCGGTTCAGGATGTTTTTGAAACGAGATGCATAAGGAGGATGGACCTCGGTTCCTTATTCCATCGCATCTTGTGCTTAAGAGATTAAAGTTCGGGCTTACAACAATATTTGTTTGGTTGCTAGGAGATGATTGCACTTTGTTGTCTTTTTTGATAATTTATGATGAAATATTGTTCTTATTTTTTCACGAAGTAAGGAGATCTATGTTTTTCCGTAATAAGTACGAAATGTAATGGAAGAATAGGAGGTTATAGTAAGCCACTAAATTTCTAATACAGAATCAGTTTGGATGCAGTTATTAGTCGGAATTTAAAATAAAATATCTTAAGCTTCTGTTAACTAATAGACATCGTATTTACTCAGATAATAAATTATTACGATTATTCCATTATTCATGTTGACTTACATTGTTGTCCAAAATAACAATAATTCTGAATTATTACGATTATTTCATTATTCATGTTCACTAACATTGTCGTCCAAAACAACAATGAATCTAAATAAACAACAACAATGCTTCTTCCCCATCATTTTACCCAAGGGCAGACCTCTCTCATTGCTCCGTACGTTATTTACCGTTCGAGACCTCTAGGAGAACTTTTGGGAGAGGATTTCGTGAAATATTGCGCATCCAAGTTCTTTCTTTCTCGGCAAAAACATCCCCGAGGAAAAAAAAAAGACGGCTGATAAACAACTCGCGGCAGAGAAAGAAATAACAAAAGGTCTACCGCACCATTCCGAATCTTTCTCCGGGGATCACGTGGGAGGTGTCGCCTCCTGGCGAGATGGCCCGGAATCATAAAAATGTGCGAATGGCGAAATGGGAAGGAGCAAGAGAAGTGATTTGTTGCACTCCCCGAAGAGGGCGTTCAGTCTCTCTCCCCGACTCGTCCTCTGGAAGCAAAAGGAACGAGCATATTTCCCAGACTCCCGAACTGTGACACGCAGTGCTGCAGCGCAGTAAATAACCAAGTTTCGTGGCTGCTAGGTTCCCGCGGGACTTAACCCCGGGAAGGAGAGGAGGGTTTTTTGAAGGGGAAATGGGATATTTACCCCCCTCGGACTTAACGACGCGTCGGTAAAGAGGCGGGAAAGAATTCGGGAGGTTCTCATACGAATGTTTTTGGCGTGAATATGTTCCGGATATATGCGTACATCGAAGTTGTTGGCTTTTATTATTATGGTATGAGTATTATGATATGGGTACAGGGGTGCTGCGATCTTAGTACACTGCCTTCATCTTTATCATTACGTATACTACAATCATTAATGGGATTAGATTAGAAGCGATTAGATGAACTACGTTCGAAGACCAATTAAGATGGTTACTTCTGGAGAATACGTAAAGTATTTAATTTTGAAATTCACAATGTTTTTTGGCGAGAAATTGTGATTATCGAATAAGAGTTAATTTTATAAATTGCAGAAAGGGAAGTTATCAAAAATAGTTACGGAAATATGAATTTATTATTCTGTTCTTTTATTATATAAATTTTTCAGTTTAAGTAATAATATGCGAAATATTAATAAATTAGTTAAATAATATATAATAATGAATTGCGTATAATAATAATCAAATTAATTAAAACATTTTATTAAGGGTATTAATTTTGGATTAAGGAAAGGTTGAAAGTAAACACGATAAGCTGGTGTGACTGTATTACAATGGTTAAACAAGTGAAAATTTTGCTAATTTAAAACATTTCTGGGACTCGAACCCAGGTCCCCTCGGATTTTCTTTAATCTATACTTTCATGAGGATGAACAATTTATGTAAAAATTCAACTTTGATAAAAATCTTTTAAAAATCAGATTTAAATATAAATTGATACTGTTAATTAATCAATGGATTTGTCCCATTATCTAGGATCATAATTCATAAAGGATAAATTCGTCATAAATTGCTCGTACGTCATCCTCATTGGCCGAGACGAAGGCTCGGAATATTAGAAAGGGCTGAAACAAATCCATTGATCGCTTTTGTAAACTTGACGTAGGTGAAGGCTTAGCCGAGGGAGGATTTGAGGAGGACAAAATCTGAAGGTATATTTGTTCAAGATACGTGACATTTAGGAGCCGGTGTTTTTCAGCTCAACTTAATCCGTTCTGTCAGCAAGTTTCTCATTGGCTATCGGACGTCTACCGGGGAGGCGGTTATTGTGTTTAGACAAGAATACTTTATGGTTCCGTGGATCGATGGCAATGTCGAGGAATCGTGCGGTTTTTGGCTTTTATTCAACTGCTTTTATTATTACGTATGTTCGCGATCTTTTTTGTTTTATACGTTTCTTATTTGTGCGTAACGCTTCTTCAAATTACGCAAAAGTTCGAGGGTAAAGCAAATAGTTCTCGGCCTCTAAATGGAAAATGAGTAGTTTTAGTAAAAAAATCATTTTTATTTTTCTGTTGAATATTTCTCAGCTCTAGAGCAATTATTTCAGTGTTTCTCCAGAGCCATTCAAGTGAAATTTTGCTTTAAATTTAAACAGGAAGCAATTCATCAGCATCTATACCAGCCTCAGTCGTTAGTATGTTAACTTTCTATTGCTAAGGTCCCGGGTTCGAATCCTGGCTAAATTGGAATATTTCCTCTTAGGATATGGATTTGTACATCTATTATTGGTTTGAATTCTACTCTATAAATGTACGAAGGTGGATTTTACTGGGGCTATGTTAAATAGATTAAAAAAAACTCGTATTAAGAAAGGTTGTTTGCGAAAGAATAGTACTTTTACTTTACTAAAAAGTTAAGTATTTAATTATGAGGATATTCTAAGTTAACATTGTCTCGATAAACTGTACAATAGACTCAGTTGATAAGATATATGATCAACACTTACTCAGTCGCATTCAAACTAGGACATCGAAGAAAAACTAAGTCTCTAATCAATCTATTTTTTCGCCCAATTTTTTTATTTCGTTTTCTGGACGACACGGACCCAGGATTGGTCCAAAAAGCCGCGACCGGATGAAACAGCGGGCCAAGGGCCCCTTTTTCGAGAACAGCCTTCGAAACAAAAGGGACTCTTTCACGGGCAGTTTCACTCTCCATAATCGATCTCGCATTTTTTCGGGGTTTTGTCATCCCGGAAATCAAAAACAAAATCCTCTTTGTATTTAACGTTGATACATTCGAGAGTCTCAAAAAAAACCCCTAGAGTCTCGGGCTCAAAAAAAAACCCCTTTAACAGTTTCAACGTCAGTAGCACTTCTGGAATTTTTTTTCCCGGGGGTTTTGGTGGAAGGAACGGCCACCCCCCCCCCCCCTAGGATTACGTCTGGTGCGTGTGGATGGAGCAATCCTTTACCGAAGCTGTCCAGGAAGGCCTTTTTCGCCCGGGGCCAGAGCAAGTTTATTTCGCCGTTGGATTACCGCGAAACCCTCCTTCCTCCGCCTCCCGCAATAAAACACCCGGCGCTAGTGTCGCTGTTCCTGAAGGTGTTTCAGGGATCGGGAAAAATGGGAATTTGAGGCAGAGGAGGTATACACGTCAAGCCTTCCATTTTATATCGCGTCCGTGGGTTTTTTTTCGTTCGTTTAAATTATTCCTCGCGCTTTTTTTTGGTTTGGTTGCTAGGGGAATTTTGGTTGGTATGGTTACTTGGTTGATGAGGAGATTGTGGGTGGATTGAACGTCTTCGTTTACGCGATTTTTGTTTTAGTGTTAATTGGCTTTCTGTTAAGGGAATGGTATTCTAATATGCTTTGTTATGTTGCTATTTTTTTGTTCTGATTTTTGCAAGGTTACGCTGTTAAATTCTTAGCCTCTTCAGTTTTACTTATAATGCTGAGATATTTTCTATTCATGCAGAAATATAACTCGTAATTTATTTCGATCTGAATATATCGCGATTTAGATTTTTGCGTACGAAATTTTCATCCTTTCCCGAGCGTTCATGAATTATTAATTTCAACTCTTATTTGTATGGATTCGAAAAAGAAAAAAGACGTATCTAAGTCCCAGTATAAAAAGGGAAGGAACAATCTCTCTTACGGAAAATGGTTTTCCACGAACGAAAACCGCTCCCAGAGATGTGAGTAGAGAAACGTATTGCATATAGAAATCCGCTATCGTGTGCGGGCATGTTTATGGCGAGCGGAGAGATTTCATTCCCAAAAATCCTTCTCTCCCTTCGACGGACATCAACGCTGTCTTGCCAACACGTATCGTCTAGATGCAGCCATAACTCACGAATTTTCATTTTAGCCGTTTCGGGAGGTCTGTTTATAATGTAACCGTTTCATTTCCTGCTTTGGTTTTTAGGGGAAAATGTTCCGCTTTTCTTCAAACTGCGGGTTTTTAAGATTATTTCCTGCGAAAGGAATGGAGAGGTTTTTTTTATAAAGATGTTTTTTTGAAAGGTTATACTTTTGATAAATTTGGTTCGAATAAATGAATAAGGAATAATGATGATAATGATAAATGTGTTAAATAAGAAATGATAATGATAAGTAAGATATGTCTATGTCTTTGAAGAAATGACGAAAGATAATCTAGAAACGAAGATCTATTACGTGAAGGAATGTCATAAATACAAAGTAATATCTTTACTTTATAAGGCATTATAGCGTTCCACAAAGTCAATATAGGGCATAAAAGTAACATTGATATACTATATTGAAAACTGCAGTTGATAGAGAGTATTTTCGTAATAATTTTATTTTTCATATCTTTGATCGATCTTTTGTGCGAATTTAAAAGTACGATGTTTTGTCGTATTTAATTTTTTATAAAAAAATAGAAATATATATTCGAGGGGAAATAGAAGCAAGAATTGCTAAAAAAGCCAAGTAAATAATCAATTAATTTTAATGATATTCAGCTTATTTTTGTGGTAATAAATCAGTTAGAATTCCCTATCAGTAGATTTGATATTCTAGAATTTTATCATCGTCAATCAAAACTCGTCGTGGCCCAATTCAGCAGCTCCCATCTATTTCAGGAGTTCGGAATAATAAAGATCAGGATTTCCCTAGCAATACCACAAAAGGAATCCCTAAATAATAACGTAGACTCGTCTCAGACGATTTGTCGTCCCCATGGTAGCAGTACGCGGCCTTCGGAACGAGTCCTATGGGTACTACGATGGCACCCCTTTCTGCAGAAGGGGTCGAAGATTCGCGTATTCGATAGCCTTCCACGCCCTTACATTTTGAGGGCGGAATTTAAAAACATCCGACTCTTTCCCCTTATCTTTTCACTGTTTCCCAAGTCGCTGGGGGAAGGAAAATTGCTTTTCTCGCAAACCGAGCTTTTTTTCCATCCCCGCCTTTATATGTACATTTTCGCCTTATTTATTAGAGATCCCTCTGGTGGCGTATTTACGTATTATTTTCGTTCCGCCGACTGGTGTTGAAAACGAAAGTGATCCACGGGTTCTGCGATAGTGATATCGAGATTCGTTTGTTTTATTTTATCTTTTTCTATTCTTTTTTCTTTAAGGTTGTGGTGGTTTTTTTGATACGTAATATTCGTCTTGGAATTGCGTAAGATTTATTTGCTGAAATGCGTATTCTTTTAATATTCGCGAACCATATTTATTATATATGTTTATTATTTATCGTATGCACTTTCCATTGGATACAAACCTTCTTAATTTTACGTTTTCATTCATTAAAGAGTGCTGTTCATAGGTGCCTTAAAGACGGTATTTTCCTAAGGACCCTAATGTGAAGTCATTCATCAACACCTCCACAGATTTGTGTCGCGCTTACGTACTATTATAACCGCCTGCCTTTGTTATGTGTCTTACGTGTGGACGCACCCTTTCTTTTTGTTTCTACTCGTGCGGCTAAAGATGGCACCATATCCATATTCGTGTCCATCAAAGTTCGAGAAGTGCTAATTTATCGTTGCCATGTGAACGCGAACATGAATACGTTTGAGATGACTTTAACTAAGTTCATTATCGTTTTATATCTCTTTCTAGAACGGAAAAGATAAAAAATTTTATGGTATACTTTGCAGTTAAGATTCAGGCTTATTTATTTATCTTCGTGTTATGCGTATTCTCTCTTATCATCTCATACGATAAGGATTAAATATTACGATAAATTCGGTCGTTCAGATTCAATCTTATCTCTTTTATTTATCTTATTAATCTATAATATATCTCTGTCAAATTTTAACGTAGTAATCTATTAAAATGTGATTTATCTATTATCTTTACGGGTTACCCTTATGATATTTGTCATCTCCTCACTATATACGCGCGTATTTTTATTAGTATCGTCATTTCTCGGTTCGTATTACTCGAATACGAAATTCGTATCCTTTTCCACGAACTTAAAATTCTTCCCCTTTTTTGTTTACGAAGAATACGGATGATTTAAAGATGTTCAAAAACACGCTGTTTTTTCGTACGAATTCGTCGGGCGGACACGGCATTAATTCGACGAAAGATAGGTGTCGCTCCGGCGCCTATAGTAGATTCGAAGGAGGAGAATTCTTTTAATTCGCTCCTCCCTCATGGCCATTCTCATGGAGATGACGCGGGAGCATTGTTCATCGGCTCCCTGCAGAATACATGAATAGCAAAGAAGGGGTGGGAAATAGGAAAAGGGTGGGCAGTGATTTGTAGAAGAACAAAAAATATGAGGGTGAGATTCCGCCAAGGGTTTGCAAGGGATGAAATGTCTGTTTTGTATCGAACGCTCCGCTAAATCCGTTCTTCAGACTGGTTCATTTTTTTTTCTGTCGGATGGAAAGGGTACACGAACGAATGGTTATGACGTATTATGTTGTGGACGTACAATTTTAAATTGAGAAGTTAAACTTAATTTAATTTGTGTTTTTTGTAATAATTTTTTCGTTTATAAGAAGCGATTCATCTCGTTAAGTATGATTTTAAATTGAGCCATATAAATCAATTTTATAAGAGTTTTTATATGCAATAAGATTTACGTTTATAGTTCGTGATCCGTCTCGTGATAAATTTTCTGGAATTTAGAGCACAATTTTTGTCTAAAACGTTGATTTGATTTACTTTCGTAGAAATGTTTCCAAATATATTCTTCAAATTTTCATCTTTTAATTTATTATATCGAAGCATATTGTTTTATTTAGAGTGTTTGCAATTAAAGCAATATATTATTGATTTATATTCGTAGGGAATATTTCCAAAATGTATTCGCCAAATTGTTGTATGGTACAATCAATTGTAAAAGCGTATTCTTTATTAGGAAGTTAACATTAAAATATATCTATCATAGTTTTAATTTTGGGGAAATATATTCAAATATATATTCTTTTATCCTCTTGTAACTGTGTTTCATATCTGTATGCGGCTTTATCCTGCGTGTAAATAGTTGAAGATTGTAAATAGCGTCTTAAAATGCTCTTATAAAATCCTTCTTACAAAGAGACGCAAAGTGCGTTATGAGAATCGCGACCCGTTGTCCGCGAAGTGGTTCACCCATCGATAACAAAATTCGGTCCAGAATTTCCACCATCCAGCGACTTATGACGTCACCGTTTTCGGCGACCACCCCACCCCACCCCCTTCACTCCCCAGTCCTCCAACCCTCTTCTGGCAGAACGTTTTCTCCGGATGGCCTTCTGGAAATAATCACCATGGTGACTCTCGGACGCGTATTCATTTCCTGGTTTTATCCAAACCCTTTCATCTGCTCTTGTGCCCAACGTCCGCTCCTGGAGATTAAAATGGGGGAATTTATGGCCTAAACACTCCCCACGAAAGACGTTAAAATTTCTAATTAAGGGTTCTGGGCGGAGATCCAATTCCCGAGTGCAAATGAGCCTATACTTGTTTTCTTACTGTTACGTATTTTTATTACGATATTGATTTTGGTTACTACGTATAGCTTTTTGATTGTTGAGGTTACTACGTATAGTTTGTTGATTTGTTACGGTTACTACGTATAGTTTGTTGATTTGTTACGGTTACTACGTAAATTTTTTTGTTTTGTTTTGGTTACTACGTTCAGTTGATGTTCTAGTAGGTAATGGGTTTGGAAATGCGATGTTATTCATGCAATAATCGTCCTTTGAAATTGAGTTTATCAGAAGTCGATTGCATACGCAGAATTGGATGCACGCGAGGCAATTTATCCGTAAAGGATACCGTAGAGAAAACCCGGGGCCGTAAAGTAATCTTTATAGACGATGCAGCCTATTGTACCTGGAAAGTAATGCTTCATTTCCTATAACGCTATACATATACCATTACGAAGACTCCATCTCGAGGCTTCCTTATTACCCATAAGGGGCAATCCTGCATGTGTCTTCCTTGAGCAGGAGATATAGCAGAAAAAGTAATTTCCATCGGCCATTACCTAGTCTGATACTTCCGTCGTTGTGGAGGGAGGCAATGCAGGAATGCGTGGGTGCATTATGGAGCCAATCTCTGCACCCTCGGAGGGAATAGATGCTTTGGTATGCCATCTTCCCCCGCCCAATCCCTCTTTCCGATGGGATGTAAACAATAAGCCCACGGATTGCACTCGTGTGTCCTTTCATACTTATGAGGGATTTGTGCAGACCCTTTTCAGTGGCCATCGATGGTTTATCGAGGGAAATGGGTAGAGGGAACTGTAAGAAGGTTTTTTGATGGTGTTCCGTGGATATTGGTATGAAACAGATTCGAGAGTCATGGATCATACAAATTTTCAAAGTATAGTTAACGTAAAATGACTTTCTTATAAGAACGATATTAGACTGTTTTGTTTTTGTTCAGTATACTTAATCTTTTATCATAAAGAGGCTACAATAGTATCTCGTCAAATACGTAAATTTATACGCAAAGAGACTAAAACATTTAATATTATCTCATTGCCATTTGATTATCCAAACTGTACTGGGTTCGACTCCAGAAACCTTTTCGTTTAGGGATTCATGCAAAACACGTTTTTACCGTTAAAAAAAATTTACAAGAGTGCTTTTTAAGTATCAGTTTATGAAATATATTGCTTGAATTTTGAATTGTCTCATTTCGTTGGATAATTTTTTTCTCTTTAAAGTTAGAAATAGAAACTAAGTTAAATTATGAAGATTTCAGCTTTGTCAGCAAGTTCAAAAACAACCATTTTTTGCAAATTTATTACACTTATATGTAATCTTGTATATTAACTTTACTGAATGATATTAGGAAGAAAAATTCTCTATAATGTTGATACAATTTTGTATCGTTAACCGTATGAGTTAACGTATCGTTAATTTCTTTACAATTTACTGATTTGACTAAATATGTTTTATTCATAAGTATATGTGGTCATTCATAATGAATAGCTATGTATAGACATAACGCTGGTTACATCGATAAGTACATACGTAATAGTAGCATCGATCTATCTATATATATTTCTTCTCCTACGGACTACCGCAGCATCGTAATACACCGCGCCTTTCTTCTTCTATTCCAATGCAGACTGAAAGCAGACCTATTATATGCTAATTGCGAGATGAGGTTGTTTTCACTGCCGTTTCAATCAATCGCTTCGTTGTCCATTCACCCCGTGCACTGTCTCGCATTTGTTCTATTTTCTTTGGCCCGGAATGCGTCCTCTCTCTCTCAAGGAAGTGCATTTAGAAAGACTTAGAAATAGATATTTAGTATTCCGTCAGCGCCGTGAGGGGACACACACTCGTTCCCAGACGTCTTTCCATCTTCTTTCATCATTGTTTGCTGATTCTCCGTATCCTATTGATTTAGGGATACCATTTTATCTTTTTCGTCTCTTAATTTATCTTCGATTTGTTTCTCACGAGACGTTTCAGGCTCCAGGGAGTGTATTAAGTATTGGAGCTCTCGTTTCTACTTAATAATCAACCTTTTATGAGTAGAACTAGGTTTTTTAAATTTTTATATATACTATATATTACGCTGTTGATATAGATTAATAGTTCCTTAGTTACCCTCCAGAGTTCAGACTTATTGTAGGATTTTATATTGTTGTATTATAATATACGTATATTTAGTTGGTTTATCTATCTTTCTTCCTTTTTCAATTGAATTCAAAGTATTGAACAGTTCGAGAATAACGACGAATGTTGTGTGCATTGTTAAGTTTTAAGTGTTGAGCACAATCGAGTAATTTCTGATAAGAGGAAGTACGTTTTTGGCGATTAAATGAAAACAAGGTAATATTCAGTGCCTAAAAGATAAAGCTACGTGGTGGTATAAAAGTTACGCATTAACTTTTTGATCGAACGAAATAGTTCCGAGTTATTGTCTTACGTATACCTCAAAACAAACCCGTTTCATTAAGTGCGAAGTAATAAGCCGTTACGCACAAAACTGACGCGTTATAACAATCGCTTACATCACCTCATCAAAGAGCCATAAAAATTCCCCATCCGAATTAATATAAGTATCCCTTTTCAAAGCATCAATTACATTAAACGTCTCCTTTATATTCTCCGGCGTTGTTCGTGACGAAGGAACGTTTGACAAGGAAATGAAGGGCGACTCCTTCAGTTCTTCATTTCTTTGAGAAATCTCGCGTCGACTCCGCCCTTCCGCCCACATCCACTCACCTTATCACGTACTCATCTCTTATCTCCCTCCATTTACCACGCATTTCCATTTACAATAGTCATTCCCATTAACACCTACCATCCGCTTTTATCTAAATCAATACTCCCATTCAAAGAAAGGACTCTATCTCTAGAGTGTTCCCTTCTCGACTCGACAGCACACCTCTTTTACATTACGCGCTACGGATATAATCTAACGGACCGGTACCACTTAAGGCACCATTAGAATTTACATTAACAATCGATACCGCAGAGTATCCAAATGCTAATTTTTTTTTCACTTTGTGTTTCATTCGCACCACATACTTTTTTAGGGATTTATTAACGGAAACTGTTATCGACCACCACTTTCGTCTTTTGTTGTAGATTCCTCAGGAGTCATTCTTAACGTAGCTTTCCCCCCATCTCTCACAATTACATCACCCTCCTTCTTTTTCAGCCTCTGCGTGTCGAACCACGCCCTCACACGTGCCGCGTCCTACCTGTCAAAGATACCCCTTTCTTTGTGTGTGTTCCTTCACAAACTCCTCCTGCCGGCAGCGTAGCATCACGTTCCACCCCATCCTTTCCATTTAAAAGAGTCTTAATGAGTTAATTTGCGGTTTTTTACACGACGTAATTTCCTATTCTGTTTCAAGAAATCCGATCAACTCTTTGTGATGGGGTACTAGAGTGGTATTAGAGTTTTCCGCCGTAGATCGTGATTTTTTACGTATACAATTTGTTCAAAATATGTTTACTAGCGTCTCAAGTGAGAACAAAACCAACAGATTAATGAAAGTGAGAATTAATACGTAGCAAAGTCTTCCTAATACTATTTTCAGGTCATTATTCAGGGCCGAAGTCTTTAATTCTGTAAGTTTTTGATGTGTTATAGAAAGCATTTCTGAGATACGTATAATTTTATTACTGATAATGATCCATCTGTAAGTAATCCTGCTTCGAGTGAAAGTTAACTTACAAGCATCGCAATTGATTCGGATAATGTACAGTCAATTTCGTGGAAGCTTCATTGCCTCTTTCTCCTTTTAAAAGTCTTCCGATTGCAAGAGATTTAAAGCGCAACTACCTTTAGATTCGACCCTCGAAGATAGTATCTCTTCGGAGAAAAATCCCCGAAAATCCTCTGATAAAACAAAGGCGATTCAGCAAACGTCCTATCAGAGGCAATATCAGTAGCTCCTTCCGATCCACTGTCTCGATCCACAATGCCTTTCCCCAGTCCTTAAAGAGTGTCCATCAAGGCATCGTATTTGGCCCGCTTTTGTTATAAGAGTTTTTTTCGTATTACTTTACGAATTTTTCTCTGATGTTTGATAAGTAAAGGTCAACTGACTTATTTATAATGACTAGCTGTTATTTATCATGCAAGTAGGGATTAAAAGCTTTAAATTAATGAAAATTAAGTGTATATATGTGGGGTAGAACCAAGGTCCTAAACCTTTTGATTAAGCATCTTCGCCTAATCAAAATTTTAAAAATATTTTTATTACGTTCGATGTTTTCTTTCTCCTATTAATTTCTGCCGTATATTAAAAGTCCATTTACATTTTATACTTTCATTTCACACCAATACAGCCCATTTACCTTTTGTGTGTACCCCTTCCCAAATCCCTAACCCCAACCTTTAATCAAATAGATAGCAATATGCCATCGTATTTTCGTCTCATTCACGCAGGGCGTTAATAAGTTTCTAAAAGCTTTCCTTCGACGGTAACTCCATCTAAAGCTTCGAGAGAAATTGGTATTCGTGAAATATGTGCGAGGGTACGAGGCGTGGAAAGGGGAACAGTGTGGGATAGGACCACTCGGTTGTCCATCTGATTCCCTCTCTTCTGCCAATTACGTAGATTGTTTGGGAATGGAGCTCGTCTAGGGAGAATCCAATCCACTTGCTGCCCACACCCGCTTTACCCACACCTCTCCTCGACCGCATTTATTATGGAATTCCAACCTGTCCGAATCGTGTGCTTAAATACACCTTATCCTTCTATAAAGGCGACAGAATTATAATCCGTTGCTAGGGATTTTTCTTTGTTTTAATTGATGTTTTTTTCATTTACGTAACTTGGCGTTAGGTATTGTTTGTTGTATTTGATTGTCAGTCTCGTAGGTTTACTTGGGTAGTATATTGTGCCATAAAGTTTTGATTGGGTGTGAACTATCGTGTAATTTTCCGAAAAGTGTATGTTCATATTCGATATTTAATAGAGGAAGCCTGTTCCGAAATTAGAGGAAAAAGTTTTAATATAGTTTGTACATTCTTTATTAAATTACTTTTTAGATAGCTAGTTTGAATGAATATTTTGCAGTATGATGTAGTCTTTAAAAGTTTAATTCCTGCTTATAATAATTTAATATGAATCAGCGACTACTTCTTATTTTAATATTCTATTGTAAGTTATTTTTATCAAGTAAATCCTTGAAGTTAGGAGTGTATCTCGGTGAAATCATAAATTCACTAACATTCGTTTCGTATTAGTTGAAATATTTTGTTGCAAAATCGAGTAGATTATTGTACTACTATGTACTGTATTACTTACTAAATCAATTGAGGCATTGTTATTAATGACGTACTTCTTTTCATTGCAGCATCCGTATCCTTCCGAGGACCAGAAGAAACAGCTGGCTCAAGATACGGGATTAACGATCTTACAAGTCAACAATTGGTAAGTATCCAAAGTCTATACTATTACAACTCCCAATAGTGAGCTTTATGAAGCCGGTTTCTCCTGTAATAATTGTCACTGTACACGTAAGCAGTAATTCGTACATTGATCGTACGGTTGTACAGTGTATACCACTATCTCCTTATAGACTTTACTCTTTTCAAGATTGCCTTATCCATACAAAATCAGGATTATAACCTCCAAACACTACTGAATCAATTATCATAATATACCGGATTTTCACAGCGTGCCCATCCAGTGTTAAAAATAAACAAAAAGATCGAGTCGCGTGAAACGCACGGGAAGTAATGAAAATTCCCTTTTTTCTTTCTCGATGAGGAATCGACGGAGTGGAAACAGGCAACGGATTTTTAAAAATGTTTTATACAGCAAAAAATTTTTTTCGGCTACTTTGATCGTGTAGTCGTTCGTTGGTCGTCTGTTATCTCTTTCTATTTTATTTTTGCTTTTGGTTTAATCTATTCGTGTAATTCCTTAGGTTACACTCTAAGTAAAGCCTCCGTATGTTAAAAACCTCGTTCATTCACTTGTTCATTCAGTTTTAGCGTCGTTTATTCTTGTCTTAATGATTTAGTTTACGTGCTAAAATCGCTCGTTTTTATTAAATTATTCTACCACTCGGTCTCGTATGGAAAGAATGCGTTGCTAAGGAATATTTACTTTTTCTTGGGGTAAATATTTACAAGACAAGAACTAAGGGTAAATAGAAGTTAGAAATCAGAAGATGACCGGGACTCGAACCCAGGTACTCTTATTTGCTTAAGAAGTTCTAAGGCTCGGTTTCTGTTTGATTTATACCTTACGAATCGATAAATAAGGTAGGGATAGTACTCAAGTTATATGTAAGGTCTTGTTTTTCAAAGAAATAATTTGATGGGATAAAAGTATTATGTTTATTAGTATATAACTTTAGTCTTCCAACCTTCTTCTATTTCCTTAGGTTATCGTACAGTTAGCGGTGAGTGCAATTTGCCCATAGACTAGTGCCCGGATCCATTTCACCCCGCACACTTTTTCCATCATCCCCCACCCACGTACACTGCCTCACTCGGTCCATCATCTTGTCACCACTGAAATAACCATCCACTCTACCCATTCTCCCTTTTCTGCCATTTTCGCCCTTCATCTGTCTCGATGCAAACGCCGGCTTTATACTGGGAGGGCTGATGCGTTCCCAAAGTGCTTCTTCTCACATAGGAGAGAGAGGGTTTTTTTTGCTCCGGAGTGCGGGATTAAACGCGGATGGGAATTAAGTCCGTTTAAAACGAAACTATTTTGGTGGAGTCAAGGGTCGCATTTCGGGACTTTCACAGACGTCGTATTTTTTTTCTCCTAAACCCGTCCTTTTTTCGAAGCTGAAAAATTCGTTTTTATGTATCGTTCCCGAGTTGGATTGCTTGAGTTATCGTGGTGGATAAATACATCTTTTTACGTGTATGTAATGCCAGTTGGTTTACGGTGAGGAGGGGAAATAATTACGTAAACATATAGATCGACAATGGATAAAGTAAGTTAATGTATTAAATCGATAATGAAATAATGTTTCTTTAAGTTTAAATGTTTCGAAGTATTGTCACTATGGTTGCCATTATCGTTTACGTACGTATTCATAGTTGCTGTGGTTATTATTATCGCATACTTATTTACGTTACTATGGTTACTATGATCGTTTTATATACGTACTTATAGTTTATATTATTATTGCTATCAGATACTAACGTACGTTACCATGGTTCTTATTATCATTTATTTCCTAATACATCGTTACCATGGTCATTATGGTGTTCATTTATTTTTATTCAATTATTGGGATTAATGGTTCATTTTTAAGTTTTTCGAAATTTAAGTAGTATTTTTAAGGATGTAAGGCGTGAAATGTCTCGTTTGTTTGGCGCATGTCAGTTACAAATAATAGATCGTAGTTAAATGGAGTCGGTTCGCTTCAAACACCATTATTTCTGATCGAATTAAACGTTACTCTCCCTTCAATCGGAGAGACGTTAATTCTTCCCCCTGGCTCTTTGTCCCTCCTGGAAATCTTGGAGGAAGACGAATTTCTCGTAGGTGGGGATGAAGAAAAGGCATTGTTGTTCCAGCGAGATGTAATTAGCCAGGATATCGGTAATTACTCGATTAATCAATCCGTCGTCCATTAGGGTCCCTTTTCCCATTCCCCGATAGCCCAGACTCCGCGCTAATTCTCGGGGAGAGATATCTGCAGAAGGAAGGCAATCCGGCCTTTGCCACATCAATACCTACTAACGTTGCCCAAGCAATCGCAAATCATTGTTGGGTACCAAAAATGAAAGGAGCGTAATTGGCTCGCGTGGGCGTTCGGTACGAGGGTGGCACGCCGTGGACATCGAAACGTTTGTCTTTGTGTGGAAGCCGATTAAGGTGACCCCTGGCGGAAATTGAGCCAACTGATTACACCGGCCCGTGTTCCCTTTGAGGAGTATGTGGGAAGATCAAAAGTGCGTCCGTGTGTAGACTTTGTCGTCGTCAGGAAGGAAGGGTTGAGAAGTGGAGGCAAACGTTGTGAAAGGCTCACAGGTTGGGGAGATAGAAGTTTTTTTTTTATTCTGGCGTTCTCTGTTTGAGTTTGTCGTGCAGAATGAATTTTGTGTCCTTTTTGCGATGAATTGTTGCTTTTGTTAGGATTTGGAATATGTATAAGAAAAGGGAAGGTTAGAAAGAATAAAACAGTATGAGTTCTTTAAAATTGAAATCGATAGTAAAAGAGAAGTGAAAAAATGAAAATATTACTGGGAATCGAACCCAGGACTTATCATGAATCCCCGGAAAGTACTTGAGACTTTGGTTCGAGTCCTAGTTCTATTTTTTCATTAACATTCTATCTTTGTTAAAAAGGAAATGAAAGTCTTTTATTTACCCCGATGAATATGGAGCATGAATCTACACTAGCTATGGGGAGAGTGGATAAAGATAAGGAATGATTGGGAACCGTGGTCCATCTATTGCCTTCTTTTCTCCCGTGTGGATTTGACGATGTGCGACAACATTAAGGGGTCTCCCCATTTCTGAATCTGACGCAGATCTGCTTCTGAAAGCCACTCTTGCTTTCTTAATGATCGAGTAAGCTCCAGTAACCAGTTCCTGAGCTTCCCTTCGTTGGATGGATGGAAAAATATATTCTATTGCTATATCCATAGCAACGGCTGATACCGTTTTTAAATAAAATAAAAAGAATAGATTTTAAATGATGTATTCGTCTACTGTATTACTATTTTTATATGTGAGCTTATCTTATCTGTAGGTTTCGTAGGTTTATTCACGTCCCTGTTGTAGTGAGTGTTATTCTGTTGGCTTTTATTTTTCTTAGATTGCCATAGTATTCTTTTAAACGTTAAAAAAACCTTTATAAATATGTTTTTAATAGACTAATCTTTATATTCAGCCTATCAAAATGTATTCTTTTTATACTTTTTCATGATCGAAGGCTTAAGATGCAAGGGATAACTTAATAGTCTCAATGTTGCCCTAGATGAAGGACGTTTTATTATTATTATTATAAATTGATATTGAATGTGTCATTTAATAGCGAAATAAGAAGTAATTTTTTGAACGTTTGAACGCAATACTGTGAGTGATATGCAATGGAAATCATATCAGAAAATAATATCATATCGATTCATTGTAGAGCTGATATTAGGTACATTCTTGCAACATTGTTTCCTTGTTACATTGTTAGAAGATTCTCCTCTGTTTCGGTGTGTTGCTAAGATGCAATAGAAAACACGTTCCCCTTCGGAGCATATGACATTGGCAATCCCTTTGCCTTAACCAGGGCTTCTTTTTTTTTTGATGTGAGGAATTTCATAAGGTTCGGGGCAATGAGTAATAGGAACGTGTTATTCCAACCGCAGTGGCACTGTGGAGTTAATGACGCGAGTGACAAAGATGCGTTCATAGAGGGGGAAGAGGGCATTGGGGGAAGGAGCGCATGAAAAAAGCTTCCTTCTTCTCCATCCTCCTAAAATATTTCCTTTTAACAATGCCTTCTTTTGGTAATATAGATGGTGAATACGGATTGTCATTGTAAGGAGTTGTAGGTTTCGTAGATACATAATGCATCGGTTTTGAAGAATGGTACATTGAATTGAAAGATGAATGTGAGTGATTCTTCTAGAAGTAGGGTTTAAGGAAAGGTGGATTATGTGTTCGCGATCGGTTCGTACATCTGGGATGCTAGATTTAACTGGAGTTGGATGTTAGGATGTGATTGGGGGTCGAACCCTGGTCTCCCTGCATTTAGTTCAGAAAGTTATTCTCGTTCTTCTAAGAATGTTGAACATTCCAGAATTATATATAACCCTTGTTTTCATTTTTATGTAAGTTTGATTGGCACAAATGAACGCTTTAACTTTAAAGTGCGTTAGTTATTTTATTTTATGATGAAGTATTCTTTTAATGGAGGATAGGATTAATTTACGACAAATTTTAAAGTATTTAAAGATTTTTAGAAATGATTGCTCAGAAAAAGAAAATTTAATGCATTTTGGATGCGATGTTCATTTATTTTTATTGCTGATTTGTTTCAATTGTTCTTGTATCGTAAATAGAATAAATCGTGTGCGAGTTTCGGGTTTAGAAACAGTTCATGAATTCGTGTTTTAGTGGCCTTTTACGATTTAGATTTCAATATAATTCATCATCTTCTTATTCCTCTCCTTTTTTTTAATTCCATTTCGAAACAGAATTTACTCCGAAAGACGTCTTTGCCATTTAAAATGTCGGCGTTCAGTTGCTTGGATGGTTGAGGAGTAGGGGGGTGGGGGGATGATCAGCAGAAGATTGCTGCTGCCACCAACAGCTGATGGATCTCCCCTCTCCGCCTATCTCCCTTCCGGACACGGGTTCCCCTTTCATTCACCCCATGGTGCGTTTGAAATAACAACAAATAGAGCCACGACGTGCTTTTTAGGACCCCTATCATGCAGCGCCACTTTTTGGCCCTGCGGATTCCTCTTAAAGCTTTTCTCTGCCGCAAAATTTCCGTCTCAGTTTATTCTACTTCCTCGAGTCTTGCTGTATTATTGCTGTTTCTTGAAATCTAATTTCTCTTTTTGATTTGAACTAATTTGGAATGCTGCTGTCCATTCTACAGTCATCTATTAGCAAATCCTTTTCACTTGCAATTTTATTCTGATAATACTCCACGTGTCTGACCTATAGTAGACTAAATGAATATATTATGCGTCTATATTTATTCTTTATAATCTATATAGGAATATCATCTGAATTTGAAACCATTTTCTTGAAGAATATGAACAATTTGTGGCTAATTCCATAATCTCGATATTCTCTAAGTTAGTTATCCCGAATTACCAATTATACATCTCGAATATCCTTAGAAAAGTACAAGCTCCACTTAAAATTTGCTCGGTTAATTCTCAAGCAATATAATCCCGTAAGTTAATAAGATTTCACGTCCACCAGGATACATCTGTCGATAGGAAACTGCGATAAAAAATATGGCAATTACTTTCCTCATATTATTCACGAAATAAATTAAAAATAATCGTCCTCGACATTAATAAATTACGTTTACTTCTTTGTTCCCAGCGCCCCCTAATCGCAATCGGCTGGAAATATAAAAATGCCCGCCTCCCACTCCCTCCCTGACCACAGGGCGTCCATCTTTAAAACAAAACACTCCCGATATTACGCTTCGTTTGCTTTATTTATAGCACAGCGCACATCTGTATTAGAGTGGCCCCAGACATCTGCTTCTATTTACTTTTTACACCCCCGAGAAGAAAACAAAGGAGCTTCCGGTCAGTTGAGTCCTCTTTCACTCTTTTACACCTTCGCCTTTGATTTTTATTCTGCCATCCCAATTCACTTTGCCTCCCCTTTTACGACTCTTCCGAGAGCGATTACTGCCCGCCGGAAATGACGCTGACTGACCTGTGACGTCACTTCCTACATTCCTTCCTCAGCCTCCATGTTGTCCCCATCCATTCCCATTCTCCGGCAGTTTAATCCTCACGCGAGCGGAACTCAATTGCTCCTCCGGAAAGTAATAGAAACCTTCGAGGTATTTTAGGAGGTTTTTGTTCCTAGATATTCCCTTTTCTATGGCTTAATGGAGGTAGTTAATCATGAAACAATAGTTGGCATTCATTTCTGCTCAGAATGGCTAAAAAAATGGGAAATTTTAAATGTTACCGGGACTCGAACCCAGGTCCTTTCACTTTTTTCGAGTACCAGTCATTATTATCACCCTTATCTTTACATGAAATGTATTTAAATTCATGGAAATGTTGTTGGAATAAAATTTCGCATGCAAAGGTTAAAATAAGGGAAAATATTTAAATTTGTCCGGGACTCGAACCCAGGTCCCTTCACTTTATTTATTCCTAGTTATACCATTATTTTGATATTAAATGTATTAGGTTTGAGTAGAAATGAGTTATAGAACGTAATATTTGATTTATTACCCCCCAAAAATAAGGGCATAAAATCAGATTACTGGATTATAAAGCCTCTTAATCCAAACACGGTGCTAATTTCGCTTCTCGAAATTCCTTTCAGCCCATCCACGACTCCATTACAGGTATAATTCCCTACTTTAAGTTAGTTTCATTTCGGAGAGATAACTTTTATGGAGATAATATACGCCGTGCCTTTGTGTGGGTGCTCCGTACTTTTTTTTAAAAAAAAAGGGAGACAAAAAAAAATTCATTTTCCCCCCCCCCAAAGCCTTCAAGAAGAGGTCGACATTTTCGAGAGAAAAATTCGAAAGAGTTATCTCACGGAGGCCCTTTTCTCATTGTCTCTCACGGGGGGATCATCCGTGGCCGTATGAGCGCACACACACGCAAGATTCCACAGCATTTACAGCCTAGGTAATCTCTACCTACTAGCCCCCTGGTGGCGAGATGAACAGGTGAAATATGACGTTGGCTTATCAACCTTTCTTCTCCCCAAACTAAATCACCCTCCCACGCGAAATTGTCTCTTGAATATTTTCCATCTCATTTTCTTTTCTTAACTCATTTCCCGCTCCACCTTTTATTCGATTTTTCCTTGCCCTCTTCCCGTCATCTACCCGCCGCCTTTTCCTGCCTGATATCGCGCTTTTCAACGCATTTTCGGGAGGTGGGAGATGTACTGAATGACGTCGTTACCTATGAAAACAGTACTCAGTGATTTCCTTATTTCAGCTTTGTATTATGTACGTGTGGGGTTGATTTGAAAAGGAACTTTGCGTTAGTGGCCACTGATATGTGTTTGATTACTGGAAGGTTTGTTTGGATCATTTCTAAGTCTATAGAAAACTTAAGAATAGCTATCGTAATTAAATAATGAAATATGAATATTTATTAGCTACTCTTTCTTCTATTCGTGAAAAATCATACTATCATATGTTAATATCGTAAGTTTAGTGTTCCGTGAAAATGTATGTGGTAATAAATTTCTCGTATATTATAGAATAATTAGAAGTGAAATATTACGAAATAAATGGGACTCGAACCCAGGTACTTCCATGAAATTCGAACATTAAAATACGTTCAATGTTTATATAAATTTAACTTAGGATGATGGGTTCTTTACGTTTGATTCTAAAGGTTATAGGGAAGTGTGACATTACGACTTTTCTGGGACTCGAACCCAGGTCTACCACGATCTCTTTGAAGAGCCGTAGCTAGTCGAAGGTTTTAATACTGAAAAATTGTTGAGGGGTTTCAATATTTATTGTCTACATACTAGACTACCGCAAAAAGTATAGGAATTAATGAATTTTCGCTTAAAATAGCTGGTACTTTCGTCTCAATAAGAAATACCGTTTCAAACGTAAACTTTATAGTACGTGTGAACTAAAAAGAAATAGCGTCAGCATGCATCGTAAGGAATTTCTTTCTGAAGCGTTGAACAGAAGGAATGTCTACCCTTCCGAAATGGTAGTAGTTTTTTTTAAGCCCCGCTATGCTACTACGTTTGGCTTCATTAATCAATCCGTTTGTCTCCCAACTTATAGATTCATAGTAAATGTAAGACCCCATCCTGCTCGGAGTCGTTGGAGGGCAAGAAATATTTCTCCCCCCTCAGCTATTATATTTTTCTCATTTTCCAAAATTCCTCCCCCCCCATCTGCAAAACTCCCCCTTCGCATCATACATCATCTTCCCCCCTTCCCTTCCTTTCTCCAGATACACGTGATCATTCCAACTTTTTCCTCATTTTTTAACTTCCTTTCTACTCTTCTCCGCTCTTTTTGTTTTCTGAATATTTTTTCAACGTTTCTGCGGCCTTCCCGACTCATTCCTCCTCCCGTACCTTCATCTTCTTCTATTCTTTCACTCGGAGGAATCACTTCAGAATAGGCTCGTTTTACGTAGATCTACGAAGTGCGGAAAACGTTGTGTTTTTGTTTTTTGGGTTTATCCATGTTTAAATTGGGGATTTTTGATTTATGGCTTTTCAATCTAATTTTTATCGGGTTAAACTATAAAAATCATTGCTGGAAATCCGTCTAATTTTAGTTGTGTTCCTCACAAATTTGGTGCAAATAAATCGAATCTTAATTTTATCGGGAAATAATTCGTATTATTCTTGGCTATCCATAATAATATACGATTTTTTTTTTCATAAAAAGTGTTAAATTGTTTTAAGGTAATGAAATTAATTTGAAAATTGTCCAATATTTATTTATTGTGTCTTATATTGATACAGAATATGATTTATGTTATAGTATTTAATTTGTCAGCATGCGAAAGTTTCTGATTGTTTACGTAACTTAAAAGCGGAACAAAATTATTGTATATTAAAAACATCAGTCTGTAAATTAATACTTACTTATTACTCATACTATAAAGACTTTATTCTAGGCTAAGATTGGGACAAGGAAGTCTCCTCTATATATTACCTGAACTATATTTCGAAGGCGATATTTAGAACATAATGCATAGCAACTGAAAACGAGTCATTACTTAGTTACACAATTGAATTCTATTGTTTATGTTAAACAGTCGTGATTCCTCTGTATACGAGGGTGCTATTCGCTTAGCAATTCCTAATTTATTCCCGAATCAACTTTGTATAAATTCCGGAATCTACTTTGCTCTTCAACTCATCCCTCTCATCTCCACGCGAGCATCTTTCATTGGTCCATACACAGCCATTTTAGTTCTCTTATTTCCTTAACGTTACTTTATCACAAGCATTCCATCTAAAGGAGGACTTTTTCATATTCCCGTTCGCCTCTTCATTCATTTCCACAATTCTCGCAGGAAGCGCATCTCAAAAGAGCACAGAAAAGATATCAAAAGGGAAAACATTCTCGCGCAGTCTTATCTTGACCGTAATTTTTCTTCTTTAACAGGATCCTACGTTTTTTAATTTCGAACACCTTCGTTCGATTGAGTTTTGTTACCACCCCACTTTTCAGGTTTATTCCTTTGATTGAACTCATACTCGTTTCTGATATTTATTTGTCTGTTGTGTACTTAGTTGTCGTTATGATTTTTTCGTTCCTTAGCAACCTTCGGTAACTAATAGTCGCTTATTTTCCTTAGCTGCAATGTGAATTCATATAAGATGAATTTAACCTTACGTGATTAGTGACAAACCGGTAATCGTGGTATCTGGGTTCGAGTCCCGATCTTGTCAGAATTTTCTCGTTTTTCTATTTTTTCGAGTTCTCCAAGTATTTTTCTATGTTCTAACTAATTATAACTTATGAAACATCCTCACATCTTAGTTAGTATACCGAAGTAGAATGTGGGATACCTGGGTTCGAGTCCCAGTTACAGTTACAATATACACACGTGATATTTATATACAAATATACAGGTTATAATCAAATAGATCACCTAGAAGTTTAGCATTTGTATCACTGTTTCCTCGTGGAAATTTTAATACAGTAAGTTATATTGAATTCCTTTTATTATTCAAGTCCTTGTTTTACCCACGTTTCAAATTCCATTTTGCAGTCGCAAATCACGAAGTTTTTTGCGATGTGGAAATCACGAACTTTTCTAGATTCCGATGAAAAGAGAATTGCAAAAAGGGCTTTCGCGAAATGGAATAGTATACTAAATCTGCTCCCCTCTTCGGGAACGGCCCCCGCCGGGGCAATATCAGAGGCCTAATAGGGCCCCAAATGGCCTCTGAAACACCTTTTTAATGAACTATTGCAGCAGGAAATGAGTATGGGAGGAATCCCTCGTCCGATTGCTAACTCAAGAGAAAAAGAGACAAAACTTATCATTGGGATGTTCGACGAAGTTTTTGAGTTTGTTTTCTTTGCATTCGCGAGGAAGTTGAGTTTTGTGTATGGGTTTGGGAATACTCTCTGAGGTACTTCTACGGTTTGTGTATTACTTTGAGTTCAGAATTATATTTTGTTGTTTTGTTCGTTTGTTGTACTTCTGGGAATATTGGGCGTCTGTATGCATTGCTTATCTTATGGTTTCATTCTTACGTTAGTTATATAAGAGTACGATAATGATAAGTATGTACTAGTATACTAGCAGGATAGAAGTATTGCTATCACAGTTCGTTTTCTTATTCAACCTTTCTTCTTTTGAATTTAAGGTATTTTCTGAAGGGTTTGAAGGTTTTCACAACCTCATTATTGAAGGTATTTCGTTTTGGATATTATTTATTTTATCTAAACATGGATTGAGGCTTTTTTAACCCGTAGTAGCATTTTGATATTTTTTCTTTTTTGGATCCATAGAATACTTTATTTGTTAATTTTTTATGACTGAGGCTTACATAGAAGTAAAAGGAGACTTACATGTCTTACATACAAGGAAAAATAGTTATTTTACTATTATTATAGACATATACCTTCTGTATATGCATTACTCTTCTATGCAAGAACTTTACGTATTTATCTATTTTTTGCGCAAAGATTTAGTATAAATAATATCGTAATCTGTCTACGAGTATAAGTAGATGTTATTCTGTGTTATTGAAAACAGTATTGTATTTTCGGATTTTATTAAAAATTTCGTTGTGTTCTCCTTAAGTTTTTCCGTAAGAAATATAGACTTTCCTATAAAATTGTTCTATTATTTTCGATTTTCCTTTTTACGCACGTATGAGTAATACATATATACAATCGAATATATCGTTATATCGAGGATTCTGTTCCGAATCGATTCATTCCAACAATGGAAGACGGCACTTAATCTCTTCCGTTAATTGCACTTCATTCCATTACGAATGTAAATAGCGATATGTAGGAAGTGTCGGAGCGTGCAGTTTCATTGCATCGCATGACTCACATGCACTTAGCAAAGAGCAAATGGACAAGTCTGCGTGTATTTCCTGCGACGGTTCAATTCTTCCCCCCCCCCCTCTCCGTAAGAATCCAGGGGCTGACCCCTTGACAAATAGCCACGCTCTGCCAAATCACCCCCTCTTCCATCTCCCGGAAAACTCCCTCTTGCTCCGACTGCCTAATTTGCCGGAAAGCTCCGGTTGAGCGATTCTCGTGCGCATCGGCTTCGAAATAAAGCGGAGGGACTTTTTATATTCTCCTCCATTTCGGGTATTCACTGATGTACGTCTCCCGGAATTGGGTTTCAACAACGTTTTCTCTCTCTTTCTGAATATTTCCGTCGGTTGTTACGGAAACTATAGGTGGTTGCTTTGGGAACAATATGATGATAATAATAGCATTGAAGTAATATTAAAATAATAATACTATGGAAACAGTGGAAATAAATAATAATAATAATAATAGTAATAATAATATGGAAACGATGAAAAATATATTATAATATTAAATTATGATGATTTTGTTTGTCGGGAATATTTATTTGAGCTGCGAATTGTCTATGGTTCGAAAAACGTCTTCTTGTTTTATGTTGATTACATGAATTATTTAAGAGTTCCTGAGCTAAAAGTTTAAATAGTTTCTCACCAAGATATTGGTAGAGACTCTGAGGTTAATTTACTTTTTACTCTTGTAATTTTTTCTCAATATACATCTACTTTATTATCCTATTTGTTTATGTTAAAATATTTAGCATAAAATCCTTAGTGCGATATATTTTTGATAAAAATTGATATTTTGATAAAATTCTAACGGATATTCACTGGGAAAATTCATCGGTTCATATTGATTTTACAGCTTTAATGTATAAATGTTTTAGAAGGTTGAACCATACAACAATTACCTCGGTCGTTTTTCATGGATGTTTTTATCCTTAGATTGCCTTAAAAGGTATCGCCTACGGTTAGAGACGTTAAGCGTTTCCCAGATAGTTTATCCACGGAGGTTTTTATCCAATTACAAGTGCCCACCACGATTCAGCGACCAAATCCCTTCTCATATTCGACAAAAGAGGAAGAACGTCCACAGACAATGAAAGTAACCATCAGCTCTCATTCTTTATGCAGAGTAGCAGCAAAGGATAAAAAAGGATGGATGAAAGGAAAACAGTGAGGGCATCTCGGCTTATTTTAATCCCCTTACGTCCATTGGGATCCGATGGAATCGGAACGGCCGTGAAGGACTAATTGCAGAGGCTCTTGGGGAAATGTTAATAGTCTCGGATTGCCCGGGATTCTTTTTATCGTGCTTTTGTGGACTAAGATGTATTAGATGGCGACTTGAAAGTTGATAGTTTCTCTCAATTGTCCTCAATAACATTTGGAAATGATCTATAGATCCAGTTATGAGTTTATAACGTAAATGTTTATGTGTACAGGTGTACCCCACGGTACCTATTTCGGACCACTTTGTTTAACAATCTTTAGATCCACTTGATTCCAGTTTTATGTAAAATATTTTCTAAGTTTATGGTTGTCTGTTGTGTTAACTCATTTTTTGTTGTTTTTAGGGTAATTTTGAATACATTTTGTCCATAATTTGTGTAAATATGCTACTTTTGGAGCGGGAAACTTCTTCGTAAATAACAAGGATTTCTGGATTATTTAATTGCCTATAATCATGCATTATAAATATAGATTTAGAACATGAATTAAATGAATTTTTATCGCGAATATTTTATTATTAATACGTTTTCCTTTTCGAATCCGGCTTATGTAAAATGAAATTTATAACAGTAACTTATTATCGTTTCCCTCAATGGAAAACGGATCATACGGGATTTAAACCCTCCTCACGATAAAAACAGTAATAATTCGCGATCCAATCATATGGGATCGAATTTCATCTACATGACAAAGAGCGTTCCGGTCGCGGGATGCGAATTTTTCATCATTTCTTACCGAGCAGTTCTTATAAAAGATTCGTCCCTCGTAAGAAATCCTCTTATTCCTAACCATTCCGTCGAATCGTAGCACATCGGGGGTTCAGTTAAATGGAATGTCGGGTTAAATCATTGTTTCTTTCGTTCAGATGAAGGGACCGTTTCGCTTGAAATCCTTTTTCCGCTGTTACTCTTGAGGGGAGTTCATTTTGCTCTTTCCCAGCGTTTCAACGGAATCGATCGTCAGGTTTGCAGGTCATTACGAAGTGTGCATTTCTTTGAAATTGCGGTTTTCATAGGGTTGTGTTATGGGTTTGATTCGACGTGTTTTCTGGGGACGAAATACGATCGTGAAAATTATTCCATCTTCAGGGGCTAAATACCAGTACCAATATGAGGCAATTACTTCGATGATGAATTACGTATGTCGTGGATTTCAAAATTTATCGCGTTATAGACGTTTTAATTTAGGATAAAAGTGGGTATTCAGTGTTTCAGGGAGAGGATGTGTATCCTTTATATAACAGAAAGAACATTTTAAAGGTATCTAACTTTGTAGATTCTTTAAAAAAAATATATTTAATCCAATTTTTTTACGTTTTCCCGAAACGGACATCGGCTATCGTATCAACACGTAACTCATACGATCTCAACATTTAGAATTTTCTTATCGTGTATCTTATCCTTCTAAAATGCATTATTATTCGTCTTATATATAATATTTATTTTATAATACTTTAATTCAATATAATATCGGCTAGACATATTGATTAATTTGAAATGAGAAGTACGTAATGCAAGATGATAAATGAGGAATTGATACAATTATTATTATTACATTTCTACATTATTTCGTTTCGTAATTTATATAATCAATACAACAATATAGTGGTAACAATATAGTAGTAACAATATAGTAGTAACAATGTAGTCGTAACAATATAGTAGCATTTACGTAAATCTTTAGAGCTTCATATTGTAAAGGTTAAATATTTTCCTCGTTATTTTCCTTCAAAACTATGGCAAACGGAGTTTTCCTCGTTTTATATTATAGAAGAGAATAAGCACGCAAATCTCTTTATAGCTTTTGACAAGGAATCTCATTTCTTAGACTCCTTCCACCCACATAGCTCTCGAGCGAAGTTTATAGCCATTCGGAAAACTTAGTTAAGGAGTTTTATTCGAAGTGCGGAATTAGGTTGAGTCTCTTCGCACAGCTCCAGAGATCGCGAAATAAATTATCTCCCGACATTCCCTATGATTTCCTCGGAGAATTGGAATCGCTAGCGGCCTGGAAGAGAAACGAACGACGATAAATATTCCTCGCTTTTTGTTTGATTTTATGAAACTCGCGGAGCGAAACCAAACGTAACGAAACGGCAATTTTAATTTCGTAAAAATATACGTATTTCGTTGCTAGGGAATGTTTGATTGATGTCGCTAAGAAACGACGAATACTTAAAGGTATGCTATATTGAATAGGAACTTGTTTATATTGTTTTATTCATGACGCGGTATGAATGTATGTATATGTAAATAGCCTGCGAGACGCCTTACGGTGTATGGCAGGGGGTGCAAGCAATACGGGTCTACTTATTAATCGTATACTTTCGTGTATAGTTCGAGCGAATAAGGAATGCATAAATATGTTAGTATTGGTGTATATTTCTTTTATTTTAATCGTAAATAATATGTTCATGTTGTTTTGCTTTCCAAGCTATTTTTCATGATGACGATGTCCTTAAATTACGTATGTTTTCCGAAATGAATCTGAAAAAATGATCTTGAACATCATAATGCGATGGTTCAGAATAAATCCCAGATTTCAGCAATCAAACGAAGACTTACAACAAGGAAAATAGCTTCCCAAATACGGGATCAATTACTTCCATACTACGGTATATTTTCTCTTAATAATATCTGCCAGATTTGCGGCAGAATTCTGTTTTGCGGGGTAGGTACTTAGGGAGGATTAAATCAGGGTATTTCTTTCGTGGAATTGGGTTCGAGCAGAGATCGGTTTTACATTAATATCTAACGAAGACGCGCAGGGATCACGTCAGCTTTTGAAGCAATCCCGTTTTTTGATATTTGAAGGAATACATTGTGCGGGTCTTTGGACGTCTTTTGGATTCTCGTAAACATCGTGTTCTCAAAGAGGATTGAATTGTTACTGTTGTTGGAACACAGTGTATGATTTTCATTTTTTTTTCTAATGCTGTGTGCTTCATTTGTTTTATATTTGCTAAAATTGGTTATTGGTTCTGCTTAGGATATAGGATTCCGTTATTCAATTGTTGTAACTGTTGTTTTAATGTAACAATTTGGTCTCATTTTTCAACACAGTACTATACGTAATAATGCTGACGTTGTTAATTAATCTTTACCGATTGTTGCAGAATTGCCTTAATTATTTTCCGTCGTATGAAGTATCTTTTAACAATTGTTTTGTTTGATCTTGCGTTTATATTCATAACATTGTATGTATATTTATTACTTATAATGTTTATATGATATTATTATTTGTAGTATTAATACCTTACATTGTTATTTACTGTTTCGTAATTACAATTATTATGATTTAAAAGATAAAATTTAGTATGAATTATAAATAGCGATTAATACTATTATAGCAACTAATAAACAGCAAAAGTTTAAAGTAAAGACTGAAAGTTTAAAGTAAAAGATGACGATACTAATTTGAGATGGAACACTCGCACAAATTAGAAAAAAAATCAAGGTCAAAATATCGAAAATGGAATTTCGTAAAAAAAGGAACGCAATTAAGAAATGAATTTATTAAAATCGATCTCCTTCGTCGAGGCCTCATTCAAATTCAATTCCATCCTCTGGGAATATCTCAAGGAGAAAGCGATCCTTGGGCCTTTTTAGGGCTCCCGAAACGGCAGGACCACAGCCTCTCAGTAATTATATCAAAGTGGGAGTATTAACCATTAAGGATTATCTTCGTCTTCCTCATTTGGGTAATTGCACGGCAGAGGGCAGTGCTATAGCTAAGATGGAGGAAGGAAACGAGATGACGGGATTGGCGCTAATGAAGGAAATGAGTGACAATGAAGGAGCTAATTTTTAGTCTAGAGGTTCTCCTTCGTCAAATGAGTATGATTTTGTTGTTTCGCTCCGAAATTTTGCGCGTTAAGTAATGAAAGAGGTGTGTATTTGGATGTATATGTATACATAGAAAAAACGTTCAAATACGTAAAGTACGTATGATTTTATTTACGTAAATATTGAAATTATAAGTCTGTAACTACGAAGATGTGTATTACGATGGAAGAACGTAATTAAAATTTCGAAAATCTTTACGTATTTATTAATATTACAATTCTTTTATTACGTAAATATCATTATAAAAGTTTCTTTATTATTTCATTTTATTATAACTCGAGTAATAATTCTTTTATTTAATAGAGTATTTGTTTGGTGACATTGTAAACATTATAAATATATAAATAATAATAATTAGGGAGGTAGCGTATATGGAATATGGAGATTTATGTTAGCAGTTTTGTTAGCTTAACCGTATTGATGCTTCAGTATAACATCTTTAAGATTATGGTAAACTATTCGCAATAAAGAACAAGTACAGCAATTGGTAAGATTCGGGTTTACTTGTACAGTTTACGTGTTCTTTGGATAAATAAACAAACGTTATTTATATAAAATAAAAGCTAGATTATAAGAAGAGAAAGATATTTCTTTAAATATAACGATCGTATCATTGGAGTCGTTAAAGAAGGGGAGTACACGTGCGGAAATTCTATGGGATTTAGTCGCGTAGGAAGTGTTCTAACGTCAGTTTCTTATTCTCTTTAATTTTGCCTCTCTAAATATTCCCTTGTTATCAAACGTCTCTTTCCTTCGCGCGGTACTTTAATCATTTCCAAATTCGGATACAATCCGCTTACGTCTTCACAGCCAAAGAATGAGATTTACCTCACCTCGACTCCCCCTTTCGAATGCAAAGAGGTGCTTTCGAAGTTGCTTTTCATTAACACAGGAACTCTATTTGCTTTAACGTATTTTTTTCGTGAGGGGTTTTTCTTTCTTTAATTCGTTGTTTTTTTTTATCAATAATCATAAAATATGGGGGTGTATTTTGGAATTAGATCTTGAGTTATTATTGAAACTTTATGCTTCTTTAATTAGAATATATATTAAATGGATACAGGAATGAGAGTATAATATGTCTACCTACACAAATTAAGTTTTATTATTGCCTAATTAAAAGGTTTTCGAAACTTATTCTTTGGGTTTTAAGGTTGTAAGTTATCCTTGAATTTTCTATGTCTCTAAAATTTATTTATTTGGAGAAACGTAAGAATAATACGTATGTACACACATTCATATTAAAAAGTATAGATTTATTAAAAATGTATTTATTAAAAAATAATTTTTCTGGACCCAGATATATTAATCTTTCAATTCTATAAAGAGGGAATTATAATTCGCGATAAGTTCCATCAGATATATCGTAAGAATAAGTAATTCATCTTCTTACTACTCTTATTGAATTGAATTAATTTGCGCGTATTTTAGGCCATTTTCTTTTCGTGTAAATTTACGTGAAAAAGTGCCTTTACCCAAACCTTCTTTTACGCCATGTTCGAACCTTCACTTCTATGAATCGCTTACAAAACTATTCGCAGAAGAAAGACCATTTTCTCCTTTAATGCTCTCTGGAGTCGTCCTTCGCAGCAATATCGAAGGAAAAGACAGCCTCTTCGGTTAATTTAAATTCATTCCCCGGAAGTAAAAGGAGTTATATAACCCCAGCTTCTTTCGCCACCAAGATAATTGAAAGCCTTTAGGGATGTACGCTATTCGTTTCTTTCTTAATTGTTTCCCGCTTAATGTAGCATCGCGAAGTTTTATTGCCAACCGATACGGACGCGGGTAATTGCATCTTTAATGATTTTTTGATTGCCCTACGAGTTGTTGTTTTCGTTGTTTTTTTGTCCGTGCGTCAGGCGCCTGACCATAATGCCACTTGGTTTGAAATGATCCATATCTAAAGAGTAAATTGCCTACTTGTGAATTTTTTTCCGTTCTTCCAAGAGACGATTTAATGTAAATAGGGTGTCCTTCTGGATATGAAGCGTAGGTTTTTTTGATCGAGAAATTTTGTCAAAATGGGTTATTTATTAGGTTTTTGGAAAAGTGAATTTTGTCGTTTTCCAATTGTTAATTTACTTCTTAAAATTGTACAGCAGGAAGTATGAGAAATTCGTTCTGGGGGCTTTTCATAAGTAAAGAAGCACATCCGGAGGGGAAAAATTCAAGTCGACATAAGAAGTTCTGTTCAATAGAAAAACATTCCTTATTGTTGGATTCATGATTCATACAGCGTGAGATTTTTAACGATTCTAATTGATTGAGCGTTCGCTTTTTCGATATATATCGTTCGATATATTCGTATCAAACCACGGAATCGATCTAATCTCATCGAACCATATAAACTTTATATCATATTGAATCTTAAAATCGATATATCGTATCGAGCCAGTCTTCTTTTTGTCGTATTCTCGATATGCAATTGTGAAACCGATGCGATGACACTGCAGTTTTCCGGACAAATTATACCCGTTCTGACAATCGATTCAGCTAAATATAATGTAATATTCCGGTGGGCGTATCTTAGTAACAAGACTCTACTCTGTCTCGTCATAGAGAATTCGTCTCCGGGAAACACGCCGACGGATGAATAAACAAGCATTTCGAATAGCTCACGTCTCGGAGCACGCAGACAGCGTGGGACTCCGTCCGTCATCAAACACATCCCCGAGAAGAATGGCTCGTAGGATTTTTATAAATTTAAAATTCCATCGTTTCCCCGGCCGTGGAATTCCACGCAGACAAAGTTTCCATTCGGAAATAAAGCACGCTCGGAAAAGAAGGAGGCACGGAATCATAATGGATCCCTTTTTATATTTCCCATAGCTCGTGGAATCCCGAAGCGCCTCTACTCCCGTTGCCATCGCAACGCGCCGTAAATAACTTCCATCTCGTAGACGTCACCTTGTCCTTAGAGAGGTCCGAGAGGTGATAAATTCGGCAAAAGGACAGAGCCGGTGAAAGAGAGGAGTGATGCATGGTGGTAGGAATAGGACGCCTGGGAGTATCTGGATGAATAATCGCACAAAGAATAATAGCGATTTCCATTTCCACCTCTCCCCCAGACTCCCCTCTCCGTAGGGATCAATGGGTACACTCACTCCCGTCTCTTTTTCTCTACCATCGTCTTTTCATCGCGCCGATGCCGCCCAAGTCCGCAGTGGCGCCACTTGCGCCCACGTGGGTTTTTTTTGGGTTCTTTCTTTATGGGGGTTTTTGGTTAATTTACGGGGTAATTGTGTGATTGGGGTGGGGTTTTATATGGTGGGGATGGGTTTGTGGGGTATATCAGTGATGTGTTTTAGTATGATTTGATTAAAAGTGGAGTTTAGTGTGTTATCACGTAGTAGTAACTATTGTTATACAAGGAATATTATTTATTTGTATGTTACTGTGAATGAATAGGATAAACTCACAATATCAGTCAACTATGATACACAAATGCTACAGTACAGCGTAGTAACGTAATTGAAACGATATACAGGATTTTATGTATTTAAATTCAGTCTCTAGTCTTAGGGAGCCAAAAAAGACGAAGTATTATTAAGTACGGTTAAAATTTAATTTAATTGAATTGCTAAGTATACTTGAGTATCTGGGAAACTTTTCAAACAGTATAGTTTTCTCAGATTTCAGTTTATATCTTCGATTTAAACTCTTACTAGAGAAGACGTAACCTAGTGAAATTATTAAGAAATAGCTTTAGATACACTATCACATACGGTACAATTTTATAGAATTAACTTAAAAGTAACTGTGGAAGTTTAATGTGGACTATTTTATTGTTATATTGGTACTAGGTTTTATTGTTAAAGTTTTAAAAATACATTCTGTAAAGATCGAATTTTCAGCAGTAATTTACGAAACTGCTGCGGCTTTTTCAGGACTTGAAGGTAAAGAATACGTCTCGTAATTCATTCTCCTTTTCCCACTCGATTCGTGAAATACTTGGAACGTTAATCCCATAACAGGTAGACGCGGAAATGTCGTCGTGCAAACGTATATATCATTCACGTATTCCAGTTTTATCTAAGAAGAGAAATATCTACGTGCTCGAATCCGTTCGGAATTCTCTCCACTAAATCCGCTTTCCGTAAAATCCGTTCGAACGATAAATTCCCGCTCCTTACACTTCCCTAAACCACCATCAACAAATGGAATCCACAACAAAGTCCCTATCGGATGAGGAGGGCTTTTTTCAAAAAACCATCCATTCAAGAATTCGGGGAGAATGAAGATGTCGTCCACGCCTCCCGTTGCGTGCTCCATGGATATTGGGGGATTTCACCTCTTAGCCATACTTACATTCTTTCATATTCAGCCAATCGAACGCTATCGGACTTTAAGGGGTTCTTTCCTTTTTTAAGGGAATCGATTTTTTTGTGGGGATATGTAGATGATAGGGTTCTTCTTCTTATACGTTCGCGTTTACGTAAATCATTGGGGTTCTATTATCTAAGATTGTACCAGTGTGTAGGAGATGTTTTCTTGTTTTAATCTCTAATTGCTTACGATAATTACTTACTTTTAATTACGAAAAATGGTAGTAAATCGTTATGGTCTTTTCTGTATCATCTACTCCATGTATAGAAGATATTTTTATTATTTTTCAATATTAATTCATTTTTGCGAACGTAATCCCATCTACAGATAGTAATGAAGTTTTTCTTACTATCATCTTTGATTATCTTTGAGTACCTGGAACGAATTATTAAATTTTCTTATTATTCTTAAGAAAATAGTGCTTATTTTGCAATTATAATTATGGTGAATGGGTTAGAAATCAATGAACAAAATACGTGTGAAATTACTTATATGTTACGTATTTTTTGAACAGTGGAATGAAAAAGTTATTTCACACCCATTTACTAAGAGGGAATTACACACAGTTCAAGAGACCAATCTTACTTTCGTGCGATAGAATTAAAGAGTAATTATTTGGTCATTCGCTTGATATTTCGATTTTTACGCTGGTAAAATATAGTTTACAGTATATAAAATGTATGTAATGTGAATTCATAAAAGAAGTTAGATATCAGAACACAGACTATTCTATTTTAATAGCTGGATTATCAGTACTCACTGGACACTAAATAAATGGTTTGCATTTGCAAGATACCCTTCAAACCGCCTTGTGGCGTATGGCAGGGGTATGAACCTAGAAAAGATGCATTATTATCATTCATAGATAAACAGTCCAGCGATTAGGATCAGCGCCTACTTTATCATCAACTTCCAAAAAGAGATCGGCCGTGATAGGGCAATTCTTTTTAGCGTTAAAATGAGAAACCTAAAAGTATACAGAGACCGGAATGAATAACCATTAGACGGAGTGTCTCCCTACGACGATAGGAAGGGATTGTGCCATTTTTATGCTACGAAACCGCCTAAATTTTCAGCTCATGAACGTGTTGCTCATAGTTCCCTTACCCCCAAGGATTTCTCCGTCGTCCCCTTTCCCGAGCAACCTTTTGTGCAGTTCGTAGGGGAGACCCATTGTTGTGCTTATCCGTCATTACAGGGGGCTCCAGTGTTTACAGATTTTCCCCTTTCATCCCTCCATCGGGTTCGAGTTTCACCATTGTTGTGATATTCGCCCCAGGATCCGGATTGCCAATTTTCATCTTCCCACGCTTCCGATAGCTGGAGGAAATCGGATTTTGCGGGTTTAGCTTTAAAAAGTTGGCTGTTTTTAAAGCATATCTCTATAACCCCCCACCCAACCAACCCCCCATCATCATCATCGTGGCGGAGAGTAATAAAAATGTAGTTTCGATCTATCGCGGTAATCGATTATGGCCGCGCGATATCGTTCGAGGAATTGTCGTCTCCTACCCCGAAAAGAGATGTCGTTAAAGAGATTGCGGAGGTCCGATGGAGAATCTTGGTTTGCGGTTTTTATGGATGATCGTTACGGGATGGATGGACTACGGGAGGTTTTCGTTTTTCTTTTTTTTTTGATGGAGATAACGAGGGTTTTTTCAAACTTCGTCTATGAGTTGGTCTGATTAGGAAGATACTGGAAATAGGTTACTGTTGCTGTTTGGGGGTATTATTGTCTTTGTGGAGTATTGTCGTCTGATTGGGTAGGATTTGTTGTCTTTAAAAATCGCTATGGTAATGAGGTAATTTTTTTGTTTCTATAATGCTCGTAATTATTGTTGTAGTGCAGAAGAAATACGTCATATATAATGTCTTAATTATTGGCGTTTATCTGTTTTATAATTGCTTTCAATTGATCGCTGATGATAAGAATTACGTACGTACGTAACGAAATGAAAGTGTCCAGTTCATGTGGCGACAGGAAAGGACAACTGGTCGACATTAATGATGCCAAATACCTAGAAATGTAAAGAGATGAAAATAAAATCTAAAGATAGATGGGATTGAGACAAAATGATTCATTTTTAATAAACTTTGAATAAATCTCTGATTACGATTCTTAAATTTGAAACGATTGTGGGCAGGACATGTGTCGAGAGGAATCGACAACTGTATTACGTCATTAGCGCTGAATACCTGGTATTTTGAAAATGCTGAGAAGAAGACCTAAGGATTGATAATAATAAAGACAAAATCATTTATTTGGGAGCAATTTGGCCCAGGAAGACCCAGAATCGAGTAGGATGTATACATGTACATATACAGAGTCCTTTTCAATGTAACAATGGAAGCTATCGGCTGAGATAGAAGAAAAACACTCGTCTCCCCGTAGTCTAGCACTTCGCAACCCGTCAAACATGATTTACGCGAATACAGACATACGTTACCACTCATTATACACATTCTCGCTTGTTTATCGCCCACGAAGAAAATCCTTTGTCCCCTTCCACAGTATACCCCACTCCCCATTCCGTCAAAGCAGCTCAATAAAGCTCACAAAACTCACACACACAGAGCAGTGGAAACGAGAGAAGACTCATTCGGAGCTTGTTACCAGAGAATCGCACTCAAATGCGATCTGCATAGCAAAACCTTCAGGATACGTTAGCCCCGCGCGCAAAACCTAATTAAGGGTCCCCGTAGCTCCGTATACATAACAGGTCTTCTTTTTCAGACCCATTCTTCCTCGTCTAGATTTCAATTCCGCTCATTCCACATTCCAGTCGCCGACTGCCATTAAGCTCTACTCATTTCCAATGAAGAGAGGGGGGTTTTTAAGGGAAACCGCGTTCGCTCGCCGAGATTTGTTTTCGCGAATTTAATTGTAGTCTCTCTCGAGGCTGAAAGAATCGCTTACATTCATACGTCTCTGGGTTTGTTGGATTCGGTACGGATTTGGGTTTGAGTTTTATATAATAGGCTCTCTAGAAATCTAAGTCTATTTGTATGATTGTCTTTTCTGTTAAGGATACCTACGTGTTGTTGTTGGATACGTTTGTCTGAAGGGGTGGGCAGACAATGACGGTGTATTTAGTTCGCTCTAGGAATAAATTTCTAAATTGGATTGATATTTTTCTTCCCTATTCAGCAGGGAAATGGATCTTAATTAATTTTCCCGATGTATACGTTGACCTACCTTGAAAGATTGAACTGCCTTGAGGATTCGTTGAAATTAACGTGGAATTATTTCATTACGTAATGTTCTGTTTCATTTAAACATATCTTATTGAATTTGATCTCCTTTTATTGTAATTTACATAATCTGTTTATTCATAATTTGAAGCTATTATTAATATTATATTCTTTATCTATTGATGATAATGTATTTTATTCAAAATATTTCTTATCTATGATTTGATAAATGATGACGATACAAACATTGACAAATCAATTCGATTTAACGGAATGTAACTTCGTAGTTTTTTAAGTTAAAAATGTTGTTCAATCGTAAATTATTCAACAGCAATTCAGCCCAAGGACTTTGAAATACCTTACATGCATCGTGAAAATTTTATATGATAATTTCGTACCCATCCCATCAGGAATATATTTACGTTTCGCTATCGGTTGGCACCTCGTCTCATTACGCCATTTAGCGTTCATACCGTTGCATAATAGTCCACTTGAGTTCCCCAATAAACGAGATGTAAAAAAAGATGTTGGCCCTGAAAGTCTATAGTGTTTGATGCACGAGTAAGTTTCCCCGTCGGCGTGCCCTCCGCACGAGATCTTTTTTCCGACCTTTTTACTCCAAAGGCCCAAAGGGATATGTTTTGTTTTCACTTTTCAATCACTGTCTCCCTCTGGTACGCGGCGTCTTTGAGCTGTACCCGCGGAGGATCGCTTTGTCATACGGCGGACGTTGGGAGACCGGTGCGGGTCACGACTCCGGAATGCTTTACGGGTTGACCTTAAAGAGTTGAAGGCTGTTTGCCTCCACTGCCTTCGTATCAAAAGCCATCCGATGCAGCGAGGTATATTTCTGATGCATCGGAGTGGGTTAAAGGATGTATCGACGAGAGTTTATTGGTGGTTTTTAAATACGATTGGGGTGGAGTTGGGTGTGGAATGTAGTATGTTTTTGGTGGATTTAATTCCGTGGAAATGGGTCTGTAATTGAAGATATTTTGGTCGAATTTAATTGGTGTTTACGTAAGTTTTTAATGTTGAATGTAGGCTATTAATTTGAGGCTGAATTGGGTCTAGAATGTAAGATGTTTTAGGTGGATTAAATTGGGTTGAAATAAGTCTCATTTTTAAATATGGTTTGGGTGGATTTAATTGATATTTACGTAAGTTTTTGATGCTGAATTTAGGTTATTAGTTTTAAGGGTGTTTATGGTAAATGATAGGTATTATAATCCTTTGTTTGGTTGATAATATTACGTGTTTTTCCTGCTAGTTCCTGCCCTGTTTTCCCCCGCTAGTTCCTGCCCTGTTTTACCCATCGTAGCAGTTACGATTCTAATTCTAATTTTACGTGTTTGTTTGAAAATGTTACTAATTTTTCTTCTCTCTTTCCAGGTAAGCATCCCGGTTCATGTAAGATATACGTGCAGTAAGGAGAGGCCAAGCGGTATCGTTATATGTTTATCGTATCTATCATTAATTTTGCATTAGAATGTGAAGTTTCCAGATCCCTTTTCGGAGACTTCAACGATAGATGTTTCAAGGGCACTCGTTCCATTACCAGAGGAGATGGCGTAACGCGGGAGGGTTTTATAATTTGAATAAGTGTGCGTATCGTGGTGTACTGACATTGAGAAATGCTTCTTCTGCAGTGCATCGTGACGAATTGTTAAGGTTCGGTCGGTTTGTTCGTATCTTGCAGTTTAGCCTTCGTTGGATGGTTGCTGTTATCAGGGGTGGAATGCGTCCTCATTGTTGGATGGGGGTATTATGAAGTAATGGATGTTGTAGTGCTGTGTACTTGCGAGATCTAAAATTGGCTTTTTTATTGCTGTTGATTGATTGATTTTGTAGAATAAGAGAGTTATTTACAAGTCGATATATTATCAGAATCTTTACAAATAACGTTCAGATGACCTTCTTTCTATTCTTTTGCTTCCGTTACGTTATTATCATAATTCTGACGATTGTGTATTCAGTTTAGCCCTTGACTTAGAAGTAGATGTTTTTTTATAATCAAATAGAGGTCTAACGTAACCATAAATATTGTGGTAACGACTTATAAGTTTTACTGTTATATAATTAAATTAAAATATATGATAATAATTATGAATTATCCAGCTATCGATTCCTATTCATTTATAGATAACTGTTTGTATTTAAAATGTGAAAAGTGAATTATAAACTACGCTACGTAACTTAATCAATCAAATAGTGCTGATAAAATCTTGCGTAATTTATGCGCTATGTGAATGATGTGTTAAAGTGGAATACCGGACAAGTTTCTGATTCAGGATTACAATCGTATAGTGCTCTATCATTGCGTGAACGTTACCATATATTTCTCACCATTTACGACTGAAAACTTTCAAGAATTTTCATAGAAGTGGATAGAAATCTGCTACTCTCGTGTCGTCGGGATATGCATCCAGCGCATTACGAAAGAGTGAAAGTTCGAGTGGAAAATTATAGGCATTTGTTCGCGAGATAAGGTGCATCTTGCCAATGCACGAGATTCATTTGTGCGATTCTCTCTGAGAGAATTTCTCGAGTCGGGTTTCGCAACTTAAATAAGACGCTTCATCCTGCATTTCGTCACTCTCTCTATGATAGAGGTATTGGAATATTTCAATCATCCGTGCGTACATCTTTAGATTGGATGCGAATGGGTACCCGTTTACCTTCGGTAGGGGTTTTGGTTATGATGTTATTTATTTTATTAGGTTTTTTTGAGTCGTAGGAGTTCGTATTGTACTCACTCCGTAGTTATTATTGGAAAGTCAATTTATTGGATCGTAGACTTCAATCCATACCACCTCCATTACCATTTCTTATGAGTATTAAGAAAGACTGGAAATGTACGAAATATTCGCAGAATATTTTTAAAAGTAGATTCTGATGTTAGATTAAATTTCGTAGTGTTGTTCATAGTATTATTGTTCAAAATATCCGATGGAATATTTCAAACCTAGTTTAATTTGAAAACACCGGTGGTTTTATCGTAAAAAGACATTATCTTTGAATTACATTTCGCTAAAAAAAGCCTCAGAATAGAGGATATTTAACATATCTTGGGGAGTAGTTCCTCTGGTGTTGGGTTGAAAGTGGCTAATGGTGAAATGTAACATAAAAATAATTCGTCAGTTATAATATTATCGATTCAGAGTATTTTAAATGCGTCTCTGTACTTCACAATGTATGGATATTGCATTAGATTATATATTAGACTTATTTACGTAGTTATTCATTATATACGTATTACGTACGAGTATATTTTCGTGTTATTATTTATTTCGATAATAATTTTTCGTGCAATCGATGCAGTATCTTGGTTCACACAAGTCCCATCCTAATCCATTAGTTTATCAGAAGCAGCATCTTAGTAGTCGTCGTGGATCGCGCAGACCTATTAGCACAACCCCCATAGCAACTTAGAAGAGGAAGAATTTCACCCGAGGGAAGGTAAAAGTAGTGGAAGACGTATGGTCGACTAGTAAAATCCTCAAGGAGCACTCCATTTCCATCCGAGATGGCAGATAAGAAGAGTACGAAGAACTGACCACCGGTGCAAATAGTCTGCCAAATTGAGCACCGAAGACCTCGGCGTGTTCCAGGAACGCTTTTACGCGGAAAGTTCTTGTTAAGCAGGCAGGTCATTTATTTGAAGGCGCCAGCGAAAACAGTGGAAGAATAGATGGAAGGAATTATAAAATGGCGAGGTCTCCTTTTGCATCGGGTGCTGAATTTTAAGAGGGAGTTGGTCAAGGGCGATTGGTGGACGCCAACTGGTGTCCGTCAATGGTCCCTCGTTCTTCAAACAGGAAATAATAATAGGTGGAGACAGTGGAGTGAGTCTTATGGGCTTCAACGTCGATCTGAATACGACATGGGCTAATCGTTTTCCAATGGGTTTTTTGGGGTTATTATATGCTGTAATCTGTCCTGTTTTATGTGTAAGGTACTTGATGGACTGTTGGTTCATCCTGGTTATCGTAACATTCGTGTTTTTCAATTATTAATTTCTATAAGAAAATACGAGCTAAATATCGTTACGATAAGTCAATATACTTCATCCTAGCTGATTGTCACGATAGTTATGAAGATATTAATTGTACAACTGCCTATTCCGTTCCACTATTGCTATAAATCGATCTAAAATACGAGATATTTAGAGGAACCAATTGTTGACATATTAATCGAGTACGGACAGGTACAGAATCAAAAAAGCTATCCATTCCAAACATAACCGATCATCACACGTCAAGAAACAACATTCCCACAACACCTATCATTACAATCACAACGGTAACCTCTACTGTTACCTCCACCCCTTTATATATATTCCATACACTCCTAACCAAAAAATACGTAACACAGAGTGAGATGACGTAACTAAAGAAAGATAAGAAGTTGACGTGTTCGCGAACCTGTGAGGGGGAAAGGCCGCGAAATCACTTTGAGAGCCAAAATCGGCATGGAACGATGATAATTAATTTCGACTTCGCAAAGAGGTCATCGAATGTGCGTAATTGAGTCCGCTTTGTTGCACGAGAGCTTTCCGATGCTATCTGTCACTTCTCTTTGCAGCCAAAGCCACTTACTCTACCGGACGCTACGGAAAAGAACGGAGCGTTGAATTATAGAGGACTCGCAGCCGTGACTGCATAACGAATGAAACGCTCTCCACCATTACTCAATATTACTACGTGAAACAATGAGATGAGATACCTAAACGCCATGGGACGCGAAAATGGAATGCGAACGGTGGGCAACGCAGAGCTTTTAGTGGAATGGCTCGTTGCCGGGTTACGTGTCACTTATCGAAGATTCGGGAATATTTTAATTATTACGCGAGGGACGAATCTACGGTTCTGTGGATGGATTCAGCTACGTCAGACGTAGACTTCCAAAGTTCCTTTCGTCTCTATTCAGATTTCTACACAGTATCTTTGATCCCTTCACGTCAAAGATTACGTATTTGGATTTTTTCTAAACTGTAGTACGTCATACGACATAAGTGGTTTAATATTGACTTATAACTCACAGTTACGTTGCTAATAAACTGAAAATTGATAGAAATATATGTATATACATATATGGATTCACTCTCTAACTTTGACTTCGAGTTAGTTCTCCATATATATATATATCGCCTATGCACTATTTAGAATAGTGAACCGAGTTACAGTATATATATAATCGAAATATTACCTTTTAGAACGGAAAGATTTTCCGCTATATACTCGTCCTTCGCAATTAAAATATCTCGCAGAAGTCTATAGAGAACGTACAATGTTCTCGGCGGAAAAATTCGAATCCTTCCTTTTTTTGCGAACTCTCAAAAATCCCCGCACCGGGAAGGATATTTATGAGGGATCGGTATGGAATTGTGTCATGGAATTCCATCTCGGAAAACTAGTTCCCCGAGATGGAGCTGTAAAGTCGCTTTCGTGGAGAAACGCTCGAGATTCTCGTGGAATTTTTGTTTTTCGGGATCCATTCATCCTATTTTAAACAAGCACGTTCGTCACATCGAAGAATCCATGAAATTGGAATGAGACACGCAAACGAGTTTTTAAAACTCATGCACTCGAGAAGGGCCCCTTTTTATTCATCTGCCAGGAAGAAGGTTTTTTTTTTTAAAGAGATGCCTTCCTTCTTCCCCCTAACTGGAATTTATTATTTCATTTCTCGTCCTATTTTTCTTCTTAGTCTTCTTTCTCGTATTACAGTTCCCCCCTCTTTAATCTGTACTTGTTATAGGTCATTGTTGTGATTCCAGTGACTTAACTATGCTTACGTATTTTCCAAACAATATAAACAATTAAAAGGGATTCAGTTATTTATAGCTTTAGTTATGTTTCCAGTTATAAAAGAGGTTAAGGTAACTTTGTATTAATGCAGTTCAGATTAAAGCCAGAAAATTATCATCGTCTTTAAAAAAATTTAAAACGGATTGGGACTCGAACCCGGGTCTCCTAATTTCCTTCAATTTCTTCGTATGGCTTTAAAGTATACCTTTCTGACATATATTCATGTTCTGTTGAAATAGTTCGATTACTAGAGCAACCAACGAAATATTGAGGGACCTGGGTTCGAGTCCCGGCCCTTTTTGAAATTTCTTTAAAGTCATTTACATCCTTTATTTATAGATTCATAGCTAGCATAATTCTTTTTTTATTTACTCTTAAAATTCTAGTTAACACTATCCCTTATAATTGATCCTGGCTTAATTATATTAAATTTTTAAAAATTACTGAAGGTATTTTCGGCTTGTTTCATTTACTACTAAATGCGTTTAAGATTCCTTGAGGGTCGGTAATGCTTAGTTACCAGCCGTATCCATCCAAGTCGCAATACAATTCAATATCTCTGCTGTATCTTCATATATTCTTCATCTGCCCCTTCCATTTTCATCTCGCACCTTCTTTCACTGCTCTTTCAATTTTAACTGCTCATTCTCCGCCCCACCGGAGATTTATACGCCTCCGAATGAAAGGCCCCCCGCAGACCTTAAAAGAGGCCGTTGAATGCAGACATCAGTCTCTGCATTCATTGGAACCGCACGACGTCTCTCAACTGTTCATCGCGATTCTTTTTATACGAAAATAATATCGTTCGGGACGTGTATACGTCTCTTTCATCTTCTTACTTCTCAGCTTCGATCGGTACTTACGAAAGGAAAACTGTATCTTTGTCTCCTTTTATGTCGATCTTTTGTAAAGGTATATCTTTATTATTATTTGGATTGAATGATGTTTATGAAGAAGTCAGTACATCTGTGGAAATTGGGGTCACTAAGTAACGTAGTTTATTGATACGTCCAGGTAGTAACTAAGAGTCGGTTTCCATGGATAATTTATCGGTGTTAGTCAGCTCCTAATTACTTTAACGATGCCTCTTTCATTTCATCTCACGGATTAGAAAACTATTCACCAAATAAATACGATTTCCGTAAGTTTACAATATTTAAAATTGCGTACATTTTAACTTCACTTTTGTCGTGGTGTGTAGGTGTATTTTGAATTGATTTATTCGAGTCTAAGAACCGTTTGTAGCGAAACTTTAAATGGGCAAATTTGGACATTTTGTACTCAGTATTATATTATACTAAATTTCCATGAACGTATCTTCCTCGAAATCTATCGTCACCATCGTAAATATCTCGAAATATATCTTACGTTCATTCTTTTTTTCTCATTGATGCGGATAGATACATTTAAATGTTAATTTTAGTCATTGAACAAGAGTTATCGAAGTATAAACTACATCGAGTGTGTGCAGGAAATATAAACCTTACAGCTGAACACTTGAGTAGACTCATTCTTATAATAATGTCTAGTGTTTTTTTGAAGCTCTGAATGGAGTCCATTTTAGTCTCGAATCGGTTTAAAACGTATAACTGTCATCGATGCAATAACGTAAATATTTTTTTAAGAGGTATTTTTTTTCAATGCTCGCTTTTTAAACAGCGGGAGACGGCAGGGATCTTCTAATTCGACTCTTTAGTATTTCACGCTTTCGTCAAACTCCCCGTTCCCAGCATTCCCTGTTCATTTTGGCGCCGTATCTCCCAAATCCAGCCCTCCTCCATCCCTAACGCCGTCGCTGCGATAAGGGAATTGCTCTGTCAAACGCCGATGATGTATTTAGGAGACATTTACATTGCAACTCGGGAAAGATTCTCCCGAAGAGTGCGTAGCGAAGCTCTCTCCGAGTGTATGCATTGGGATTTGCGGGAGTGGGACGAGTAGTTTTAAGATGGATGGTTTCTCAGTCTGCGACGATAAAGCAGAGGAGTAATTTTAGTCGTGGATTAAGGATATCTCAGGGATTCGGCGCCCGCGGCGAATTTGAATAAAATGAAAAGGAACGGAAGCTGCGGCGTCGTTAAGGGACGGGAATTGCATTAGTTCGCCTCTTGGTTTGGTTGTGGGGGTTTACTGGAAGGGGTTTTTAATAGTTTTGTGTTGTTTTACGTAGTGATTCGTAATATTTAACGAAATGGATGATCTTCGATATTAACTTATCACTTTATTGTTATGTAGAGCGTAGTAATAATCCTTGATATATACGTATCACTTAGTTATATGATAATATACGATCATTCACTTACGATTAATATCATTCGATAATTTTGTAAAATTTAGATTACGTAATAGGAAATTTTTAACGAGATAGATGGTGTATCACAGTAAGTTTTGACTTTACGATACAAAACGGAGGCAGAATTCTATAAATATAAGTAATTAGCAATTAATATCGACTTGATTTATTATATACGTATTAGTTAAATAGAGATATTGACTTCGTAAGACTTAAATTTGTTTTTAAAGCCGTGAAATGTATGTCTCGTTACTCCCACGAAACTGTAAATTATTACGTAAATTTCGATTCGGGCGAAGTAAATGAAAAATGCGTCGATGCTACGATTTTGAATATTACGCCGATTTTGGCATGTTTGAATCTCGAACGTAGATCTCTGTGGAGGGGAACAGAGGGAGGGCCTTTGATGCGATTCTGCGGTGCGATAATATGTACGTGAGGGGTGTTAATTTGGAGATGAGGAAGCTAAGATACGTGCCTACCCCTTCAATCCAGATCGAGCAATTAGATTATGCGATGGGAGGGGGGGGTATTTCAGTGCAGAAGAATTGCTTTCAGAGGAATGCATTTAAACAAGCGATATTAAAGTAACGAGCGGTCAATCCAGAGCTGCTGTTATATTTTATTATGTGGAAGTGATTGGTTGTTGTTGTGGAAATGAAGTCCCAGAAGTAGTATGATTGTTATATGATGGTCTCGTATACGTATTCCTCTCGTAATTTTGATATTTACGTATTCATCACGATAATATTAAGATCATTCTATTCTTATTTACAATCTATACGTCTCTAGTCAATCTACCTCCTATCAATACGTATTTTTACTATGATATTGATATGGTTCGTTTGGGATTGTAAGCACTTATAAGGTTCGTTCACACTAACTTGATTTATACGATTTTTTTGTAGGTAATGGCTCCGACCCAGTGCCATGCATCACTCCGTTCCCTTTCCGGATGAAAGACGGTCTTTATGTAGTTCCTTTATTTGTAGCTCTCTTCTGAGATGTCGTTTCCTATTCTGTCTCAATATTTATAGCGAAGGTTTGTGAGGTAGTCGTGTATTTGTCTACGAGTGGTCATTTCTTTTCGTTAGTGTACGATATTGGAAGGTATAGAGGTACGAAGTTATATGGGTGTGGATATGGGGTAATTATATTGAATATTTACGTATTTTACGCGCAGAAATATACGGGTTTCTATGGCAATAATATCACAGTAGTGTTGCAACAATCCACAGTCGTAGAGTCGAAAACGTTCGGCTCCATTATAATTCGTAGCATCTGGATGTGAAGTGAGAAGTTGCAGCCCTTGGCAAGAGGGAGAATTCGGGAAGCTCTTCTGTTTACACACTTATTGTCGAGTGTGCTCGGTGATTGATGCAGCACTTGATTGGTTGCGGCACGAACCAAGTATCTCGGAAGGATCCTTTGCAGGAAAATTGTTAAGGATGGTGGGGTGAATGCAGTTCTGTTGTGAAGTCTGTATTGAAGAATAGTAGTGGGTTTTGTTGTGGTGGTTTTGTTTAAGTTAGGTTCGGTTTACTCAAATGGGAGTATAATATCGTACGAGAGTTTTATATTTAGTGGTGAAATGTTTAGTTTGAGGATGTTTTAGGTTTTTAGTTGTCTTCTGCTCTTCTTCATTATCTCTATCATGTTCTGTGTATAGATTAAAAGAACTACGACTGAGTCTTGCCTTTTCTAATGGGTATTCAAGTTTTGTTCATTCTATCTCAATGATATTACAGTAATATAGGGTGAAATATTTGTCATTTTTGGTTACATTTTATTCGTCTAGTTTCATATTTTCTATTCTATAAATCTCGTTTGTTAATACCTTTTCATGCTTTATTTTTATCGAAATATTCCGCTGTTTTGAGTTTATCGGTAATATCTCATAAACACCTCATTAAAATCGGAACTATTCAAACTAGTTTGCCGCAATAGTAGTTTATCATATATTTGATCTATTCTGACTATATCCTCATGAAATCCTCATAATTTACTGTGAATTGAATAGTAATATAATTATACTACTTGCAGGAACTCCACTCCTATATAAAATACCTAAATTTTTGTGGATTTACTTACATTTATAGTGAATAAAATCCTGCGTTTAAAAGTTATGATTGCTTTCAGAGCACAAAGAAAAAGTACGAATTTGATTCGACTCCAAAAATGCGGTCAAAGTTCCAATAAAAGCTGCCGATCAAAGCTTCTTAGTTCAATTAAAGTTGAACGTCAATTCAAATCCACCCCGTTACGTCCATCGAATTAATCTTTAACGAAATAAATTCCGAAGGAGAATTATATTTCCGACGATTATCACCGAATTAGTGTCTTCGGAAAGAGGTCTTCCGAAACCCCCTAAAGTTTTCCAATAGCACTCCGAACGATGTACATATTTCAGGCGCCGGGGAAGCTGCGTGTCAAGGGAAGGAAATGCAATTTCGAGGAAGGGGTAACCTTGTTTTCCAATATGCATGGCACGTCAGTCAAAAAGGGAAAACCTTAATATTGTCCCCCAAAAGTTCTGGAAAAGTAGGAAGGTTGCTAAATCGAATCAATTGGACGGAAGAGGCAGAATTTTTTTTTGTTCATGCGTGCCGTGTCGGTCAGACGAGGCAAGGATTTGACGTTCTCACCTGAGATGCAAAGATATTGCTTCCGTTGAAGGAAGACGCTCTTCCGTGCCTATTCGAAGGAAGGACGGGTGTCAAATGTTATCGTGAATTCTTGGCTTCGCTAGACAGCTATGAAATGTATATATTTCGTTTCGTATAAGGTTAATTTATATTAGGTTGCCTAGGATACGAAAATTTGTCTTAGAAATGAACGGAATACGATTATTTTGAATTGTGCGTTTATAAATGCTCGAAGAATCATTTTTTTATTTTTACGATGTATTTTTGGTTACTAGGATGTATAAGGGTGGTTATTTAGCAATTTATTTTCTATTACGATTACCTATCATTCGTATATATCGCGAATTAATATCGAATTATTTTTATCGTAATGAATATAATTCAATTTTAAACGCGTAAGTTATTATTTAAAAGGTTCTATCTATCGAGCGTTAAATAATATAATCTTATACACAAAAGTCCAATATATTTTAATTGTTTCTCTCACATTTTTATCTTTAAATATACGTAAATGACAAAGTTAAGTTTGATTATTTGTAGAGTCGATGCTGTATTTCAGACCTAGGTTCGTACACCGAAATTTTTCGTCGCGCAATTCCGATGTTTCTCTCTTCATTTGTAATCTTTCCGTAATCGGAGGACATTAAACATACAATTGCCATACCGATGCGACATTTCGCCGAGATTTTTCCCTTTTTTTCCGTCTTCAGGGAGCAGTAAAACGTAATTTCCTCTTCTGGTCGTTTTCACGCAGTAAAGAGGCGATTAAATGAGATATTACCCCGCCGTGCTCCCATTCTAACCAAGAACAAGGGAATGTGCTTCGGCGTTGTTAGAGGGGCGACTGGTTTATGCCCTCGAAAACAAAAACGTATCACGGCAACTATGACGAATGTTATCAGATTCATTTTGTTATCAATACGGAACGAATAGAATTGCGTTTTAATGTTTGTTATTTTTTCGTTATTTTTTTCGACGCTAGATTTGAATCGTGAAAGAGTAGCGATCTTTTTGACGCGTAAATTAGTGATTAAGTCGTAATTATCGTTGTTTCACGAAGCGTGACTTATCTTTCGACTCTCTCAAGAGTTGTGTAATTGTTGTTTGGTCAGAGTGACGTCTCCCTCTTACCATTCCAAAGCTCATCTCCTCCCCTACACCCGGAGGAAACGACCATGGAGTCATTACCGAAGTAATGTCCTTTCCAATCCCACGAGACCTCTATCTCATTTCGCTACCAAGAGAGGGCCTTCTTAACGGGCCATTGCTTCCAAAGGGGAAGAGAAGGGACATGAGCGATCGCCTACTAAACGAATTGAATGAAATGTTGCAATTATGCAAATATAACGAACGGCGTAGGCAGAAAAGAAGGTTGAGTGTTTCCCGTGATTGCGTTCGCATTTCGTAATGTTTCGTACTCTTTGGCCGCAAAATGCTTTCTCATCGACTGGGGGTTTTTTTTATGAGCCAATGAGCGCTAGGAATTAAAAAGGGTTTTTTTTTATTCCGGGATTTGAATATTTCTCGGGAAATTTTTGAAAAATGTTTCTTAAAGATGAGGGAGACTGATTCATGAGCTGCTTTTGTATTTTGTTGTTTAGAAGGAAGTTCTTTACGTTAAGGTATAAGTTTTCGATCTACATAATGCATTTTAATAATTATTATATATATTTACGTTATTTTAAAATTAAAATAAACTAAATAAGCATGGATCGGGATTAAGTTTATGTGAACGCGAAGAAGAATAGTGTTATTTCATGTCCTCAGGCCGATTTCATTATATATACTATGATTTTACAATTCAGTTCCTCTTAATAATCTACTCATATTGTTTGGACATAAGAGGGTAATTCTCAGTCCCAGTTATGCCTAAAATTAAGATAATTATTACTATTATTGATCTGTGAATAGGATTATATTGATTCGAAAAATTTGGCATTTTAATCTTTTGCTTCCTATGTTTATAGAATACCTGTAATATTTGATCGTGAATGTGTTAAGTAATGAATACGATATATTTTTGTTTCCTAGTCCAAAGTGAAAGTAGAAGATTCATTATGAATTCGTACGAATGAATTTTTTTTTAATCGTTCAACTGTCTGTCATTGATTAGTCACTTTACTTTTATAGTATAGACAGTTCAATTCAGGAAAATGTTTCGTCAAAACTTAAGAACGATAAAAGTACAACTTTAAAATAAAACACGTTCAAAAATAACACGCAGATAATCCGTTTTGCGTTCTATAGCTCTTTATGAGCCCCCGAGGCTCGCGCTGCGTAATTGAGACCTACGAAAGTGAAAGTGATGCGCTGGAAGTGACAGGAGGTACAATATCGGAAAGGGAACGTTTTGAATATACGCGTTTTGTTTGAGAGGAGTTGTCAAGGAGCCAATAAACAATGATCACTTCCGTCGGAGATTTCCATTAAGGGGACGATAGGAATGTATCGGCCGAGAATACAAAACAGGTCTCGTATGCTAACTCGGCTTTCATAAGAATACGCACGATCTAGGGAAGGGGGGATTCTGCGTACGGAATCTATGACAGGCGATTTGAGGCAATAGAGATTTGAATATTTGAAGGCCGAAGGGTCGGATATCGAGGATTTGATTCGCCCAAGAGGTACGTCTTCCTTTTATTTGATGGTTGTGGAAACGGTGGTTCAATTGGCCCTAAAAATGAGTATGTGTTCATTCTGCGGTTGCGATGGGTTACGTATTTTTGAATACGACAGATGTAAATGAAGGATGTTTATCGTCGTTAAGGTATTAAATATTGCATCCTTGTTCCATATAAATCTATTTAGGAACCCTGATAGTCGTCTTTTGAGATTTATTTGGATGTACGTAAGCAAATTAAGGCTATATTTACATAATCGTTCCATAAAATCAAGGGAATTAACACTTCATTCATATTGAAGGCCTAAGTTGTGTAAAGATATGTTAGTTTCTTTCTATAATTGTGGACTATCATGTGGGATAAATAACTTCGATTAATAGCCTTAAAGGATCTTTATGTGTCTCTTCTAACAGTTTCCATTTGCTTTGGAATACTTCGCTGTGAATATCATCCTAGTACATCGGCATACTTTCTTCAAACGCTATCATCTCAGTGTGCGAACCTTCCATCAAATTACCCTTCGGAAGAGCGTCCTTTTTCCATACTCACACGGGAAGAAACACACCCTTCGTAAGGCGGCCGTATTAAATTAGCGAAGTATCGAAACACATCCATCGACAAACCCCCATCCCAAGGAAAACCCCTTAATCACCTTGCCACTAGCATTCAACGGCGCCCCTCCAGCAAGTTCAGAACGCATTTCAAAAACCACCCTTCACACTTCCGAAGCGCGGATTCCCAGCGCACACACACCCTTTCCTTTGTCAGTGGGCACCCGAGCGACGAGCCCTAGGGTCCCACCCCTCCGACGGGTTCGTTTCCGTGGCGGGGTATGCCATTTGTGCCTCAATCCTCCAGTTCGTTTTCCCCCGACCACCGATATCTCCTTTTTGCCTTAATGCACGCTCACTAATTCACGTATGAACCGAGCTAACTCATTTGCGCCCCGGGTGATCGATGTTTTAGGATCACAATAGATGCATTAGCAGATTGGATTCGCTCCCCAGCTCTAGTTAATTAAGGCGGTACGTAGTTTAAATTTCGACCCGGAAACGTTTTTGGGTTTTTTGAGCCGTCGGCGCAGGGTTTTTTTCCCTCCGCCGGAGTCGTCGGCTATGTAAAACACGATGCCCGTCACGGTGTGATTTTTCACGGATTTTCTTGTCGGAAGCTGTTATATCGCGTGTTGGCGGGGCAACAAGGCGGGAAAAGTGCTGGACGATTTGGGGTTCAGAGGAATCAACCTGCAGCTATTTTGCTCTTTTTTTTTGAGATCGGTTCTCGAAGTGTGGTGGGGTTAAGAATTGGGTTTTTGTCGAATTGTTCTGATTGAGGTGAGATTTTTTTTAGTTCGTTTTTAGGAGGTGGAAAATGTAATTTATTAGCGTATTTTTTCTTTTCCCAATTCTTTAATTAGTAGTTTATGGTTTTTTTAATTCCCTCTTCGTTGTCATGTTGATTATTGACGTCAAAAATACTCGGCTATGAATCCCAGTAGGGAATTCTAATTGTTATTTTTAATCATAAGAATGAAGAATCGATATATTTCCCGTAATGATTAGATCCGTCAATATCTCTTCATGCTTTATTAATGAAAGATATTTTTGCTCGCAACCATTTCACTTTAACACTCATACATTAACATCACTGTAACGGATGTTAGGAAACGTCACAGGTTCCAAAACATTTAGAAATCTTTTTAGGCGATAAGGGAATAGATTTTAGAAATCTCTATTCCGTCGGAACTAAATCCGACCATTTCCTTTGCGCAAGTCTTTTATCTATCACTTTCTCTCTCCTTTCACCTTCATGGATCTACCACTACTCCCTCAACCTTTTACATCAACTGTGCTTTATTACGAAGCTTGTGGGTCCCAATTAAGAGGCAGCAGCTGTGAAAATTAATGGGGCTTGGCTTTTAAGATGTAATTGGGCACATTCATAACTTCGTTCCCGCTCTCCCCCCCTCTTCTCTGCGCCCCCCCTCAGAATGCCCTCCCTAAAAACGCATCCCTTTACCTTGTTCGCGGAGTTCCCCCTTTCCACGCATGTGCGGCCCCTTGTGGGAGGGTTTTAGGCGAAGGGAATGGCTGTTAGAGGAGGGAATTTTAGAGATTCGTCAATGCGGGGGACAGCGGGAAAATGGACGCAAGGTGCTCCGCACGGGACCAATCTGGGTCCAAGGTATTTGTCATTTTACTCGCTCTCTCTCTCTCTGTAAGGGCGGACTCTACGGAACAGACGAAATACGAACATCTATGTCGATTATCTCCTTCTCTGGTGGAGGGTAAATTGCCTCAGATGGGATTTTATTAATTGCGTATGTTCATTATTGTGTGAGTAAATGAAGGATTTTGGTTGATAAGTACGGTCGGTTCGTTACGTTAGCAACGGGAAACAATGGTTTTTCTTCGCTTTTTGCATTATAAAAAAGTAAAGATATTCTTACAAACATGAAATTAGGCTGATAATAATGAAAACCCCGAGGAAATATGTACAATATAATGTACACGTCATTTTTGAAAAATATTATAATAATGAGCAAAAATTGATAACAATCGTAATTTAGTTTTTTGTGATTATTTACGTCAAAAGTAAAAATTAACTAATTGATTTTTATTCTGCAACACTAAAATTCAATTTAATATCCAATATAATAAGATGAAGTTTTTTACGATCAATGTGCGTTATATTAACATATTTCTTTCAATTCTATATCTTTTATACGCGTTTTTAATGTACGTATTCATTCTGATCGTTTATAATTATACGTAATTCTTTTCCCGAATGTATGGTAAATTATGGAATTTATTTACGTAATTTATCGTAGATTTACGGTGATATTAACTCTCAAATCAAGCAAATATTTTGGGAGTTTTCGGCGATAAAAATGAAAGACCGCATAAATACTTCCTAATATCCTTTTAGACTCATTTCAAGTCGTGAATCCCTTACTGATTTAGGGAACGGCAATCATAGTCGCAAATAACGCTAGCGAGCGGATGTTGCATTAATCACAGAAAGACATCATTATGGCAGCGCACCGCGTTCATGTCAACGCGAGAGGGAGTAAAAGCAAGAGTTGGAAATTAGGGAATATCGAGAAATGGAAGGGGCGTGTAATTGGAGTAGGGCGTTCGGATCCATCAAGAAGGGGCCTTCAATATTGTTGACGTCTCGACCACCCCTTTTGGCGTGGGAATGTTGTAAATGGACCAATATTTAGCTATCAGTCATCATCTCTTTTCCTAATACACTGCTTCCCCTGTATTTGCTCTCTTGACTCGCGAGTTTCCATCATTGATTTCCTGAGAAAGGGAGGCCCGGGAAAAGAAAAGAGTGGGAAGGGTTATCAGGATATTACTAAGTTGTCGTTTATAAGCGTTTAATGCGAGTTACTGATATATGAACGATAAGCTGGATTTATTTTATCCGATGGAATAATTATATTACGTAATGTTACGTAGAATCTTTCTTGGTGGATCGATGCGTTTACTGAATACGTCGATCGAATATTAAAACGAAATTACCTCTGAATAAGTATATATAAATTAATTGCGACTATATTCAGAAATTAATTATATTTATATTTATCTTATTTTGTTAAAAAATTTAGCATTCTTTATCGTCGATTTCTTAATTTGTCTCGATTGATGATAGATTAAGATATTTTCGTCAAAATACGTTGCTCTAATCTTTTATTGCATTGGTTTGTTTTTTAATTGGTTATTATCGTTTCGTTTTTTAATTACGTCTCATAAAATTAAAATTGAATTATCAATGAAATTATGGGTGTAAATATAAATCACTACGCATATTAGTATGAGTATATGTTTATAAATATATGTATGCGTATAGATAAGAATAGGACACGATTAGAATTGTATCCAGAGTAGAATTAGGACTGTCCCTAAATTAGAAATACGAGTACTATATTTTCTCAAAACGTTCAAAATCCTGACTTCAAAATACGCTTTGAAAATCCCATCACTGAATTCCACTAACAATGAAGCATTCCGTGCATTCAGTTGTGATATTTCCCGCGTTACAATTGGCGCAATGATAACGGGAAGTCACGGGTTTCCATCACCACAGTCCGATCAGTGCAACCTTTTCTTTCTCCACCGTTACTGCGTTACATTGAAACGCACTTATATTCACTCCAGCTGCCTTTTCCTACCGTTCCCATGGGAGCATCGGTTAATCCCTACTAATGATCATCGGCTATCGCAATTTGCTCTCAACCCCTTCTGACCATCGAAAGAAAGCCATAGAGGGACAATAAGCATTGTCGGGTTGGCTTTACGTGTTAAGGGTTTCGTATTGTTTCTATGGAAGTCATTATTGTAAGTATCGTTAACTTATTCGATACAAATTAAGTTAATTTCTTTGTAAGAGTGTTCAATAATTATCAGGAACGTTTATACTACGTCTAGGAATCTATTTCTTGTATTATTACTTGATATAGAGCGTAAATGAGTTATTTTGACTTGTTACGAAGTAAGGGAAAGCTTGATTTAAATCTGGGGACCTGGGTTCGAGTCCCAATCATTTCGTATTTTTTCACAAGCTTTTAAATTTTATTACGAAATATTCTCGTTTTCTTGAATCCTTCACCATTTATACGTAACAGAAAGTTAAATAGAGTGTTTAAATGTTATGTATATAGATTCTCAAGGATTTCATATGTATTTTATTATATATAAGTCGTTTACGTAAAAAGATCGCGTTGAACCTGTATCCAATTCTAAACATTAATCAATTTACTCCTGTGACGTGAAACGTCACAGGACGTGAAGTTTTCCCAACAAACATCCACGAAATCACGCACGAGTTAAAAAAGAATTGCTTCTTTGCTTCACCGTCTCATTACAAGATTCCTTCCTTTGAACGCAGACGTTCATTGCGAGCCAAATACATAAGTGGATCTGAATGGTCCATCGGCGACAGTAGAGCCTCTAGCGTGGTAATTACCGAATTAGAAATCCTATACCTCCGGGGATATCGAAAACTTATTAAGTATGTAGCGAGAAAGGGAGAAACGCGACGGAATGAAAGAGATAAAAAGATTAACAAGTTTACGATGTTTTTGGATGGGGAGCTTGCAAGAGGGGGAGAGGAAATCGTATTAGCCTCCCCCCTTTTCTTTCCTTAATCACTCCCATACTGGCCGAGGGAAATGCATTATTAAGGGTTTCTCTCCCCCCATCGGACACTTCTAAAATGAAGTTTTGGGCTCAATTAGATCCATCACAAAACACGGCGATGTTTAACCCTTCCATCCCTCGGGAATTTTTACCTCTCTTTTCCGATTACCCTTTTTTTTAACTCCTAATTCATTTGCGCCTCTGTAATTACTGTAGGATTTCCGATACAGTCCAAATGAACGTCACCTAAGGTTTTAGGTACGGTTTATTGTATTGGTCTTTGAGCAGAATGGATTGCTCTCGTGGATTAAAGAAGTGTTAAGACTTTAGAGGGAAATTTTTATGATTTATTTGAGAATAATTGCTGTTTAATATCGATGGTTTTTGTATATCATTAAGGAAATATTAAATATTTTACGAAATCAGTCCGTGATGCTGGAATATTTGGTGGAACAGAAGTGAAAATAGCAGTAGTCCTGGGTTCGAGTCCCGGTAATATAGATTTTTCTCACTCTTGTGAGTTGGAGTTCCTGTGCTTTTATTATTTATTTCTATTTTTCATTTTACGATTTAAATTGCACAAATTCAAGTGAATATATTTTCTTTGTCGAATTCTTGGCATTATGCTAAATTTTCCGTTCATTTTTATTTCTTTGACGATGAAAATTTCTAATCTGTATCTTGTTGACGAAATGAACTGATCTTTATGTATCAAACTATCAAAATATATATTTTACGAATCACTTTATAAAGTTAGAGGATCATTTTAGAAAAGGAGCAAGAAAATCCCACCCCATTGTGAAGTATTAATTGCTTATTGAATTATTTAAACGAAAAAATTATCAATTGGTTTAACTCAGTAATAGCTATATAATTGAGGGAATTTTGTGAATAACTTAACTGGATGAGTTAATGGGACTTAATCGCGAAGGTTAACACCAAAACATTAATATTCCGCCAAGTAAGAGACCTGGGTTCGAGCCCCTCTCACTTCCCAATCTTCTACTTCCGTTTCGCCTCGGACAGCCCTAACCAGTCGAGATTACTTCACCACATTTCATCATCCCAAGGAATCGGCCGGACCATATATACGTCAAAGTTCAATGAATTATTACAATTGCGTGTCTCCCGAAACGCTCTCAGATAATTTCCTCCTCCGAAGTGACCCTTCAATTCGTAAGCCTTCGACAGACCGCCTTATTTGCCTTCGATTCTCCCGCATTTGCTGCAATTCCCCAGAAATTGAACGGGAGTAACTCGCTCCTCTTTATCGGCCATTACCATGCCTATCACAGAGGGTGAAAATAAGGGTGCCGCCCATTTACGCGTTGGGGGATTGAGTCTCCTTTACGTGAGGAGCCTTTCAGATGTTTTGTATCGGACTAAAAGCGGTCTGCCGGCGAAATATTTTATAGCGTTTCATTTGAGTGCCCTATTGGGATTGTTCGTCTCTATGGGATGGGATACGGTGCGGATTCTGGTCGCGAAGGTAAACTCGCCGTATTTCATTGTTGCCTGTTCGTCGTTAAGTGTGGATGAAATTGGGTGCGGATATAATAGACCAATATGGAGTCTAAGGAGGAGGCTATAATGGTGTGATGCTAAGGTTGCACGGAATTGGATTTTTTGGGATTAGTGGGAATCGAACCTGGGTCTTCCGCTATATGATGTAGAGCATTACTCTCCACGTATACGATTTTATTTAGTTTATAGTCCCTTCATCTTCTTATGGAGGTTGATTGTGAATTAAAAGCTTAAATAGAAACGAAATAAGAACGTTATTGGGACTCGAACCCAGGTCTACCACTGTCTTATATAATGGTTATGTTACTTACCCACCTTCGCAATTTTATTAAGAGTTTATAGTCTGTTTAGCTTTTTATGGAGAATGAATGAAGAAGTGAAATTATGATATTACTTGGACTCGAACCTAGGTCCTCCACTTTCTGACTTAATATTTAGCCTGCTCACCCAGCTTCGTCTCGAGTTCATCTTCTCTTTAGATCTTTATGTTTATTAATTTAAGAGAGGCAAACGTTAAATGGAAGTGAAAGTACGAAACTACTGGGACTCGAACCCAGGTCCCTTAACTTCAGAAAGAAAATTAAGGGTACGAATATTAAGTCGTGTCTCTATTTCCACTTCCGTTTTACCTTTACGTTTCGTAACAATATGTATTAAAATAATTAAATTATTACGTAACAATATGTATTAAAACAATTAAAATTTCTAAACATTAACACCTCTTTTCCCTTTATTCCTTCACAATCTCTCTCAAATGCACCGTTAACAATTACAGCGGAATCATAAGTCATCCAAGCACATCACTTGTCAACAAGAGTTCACCCTCACCCAACGCCATTTGCTCGTCTGATTACAGCCTCTCTCTGGCACCCACGGTGTTTTGATGCAGCTGTTACATTGCTGGCTCACGTCGCCGGCTACAGGGACTTCATAAAGGGGTCATGTGTCACGGCTGAGGTCATACTCATCCAAAAAGCAATCAAAACCTTCTGTTTAGCACCCTCTTTCTGCAGATAAGGAATGGCAAGTCCCAGCTGCAGTCTGCTCCGGACTAAGACATCTTATAAATCGCCCACTCAGATGTTCAGGATCGATCGCAGACTTTGTTTTTTCCATTCTTCTTCTTCTCCTCCGTCGAGATAAAATTGAGTTAAAGACGGACTTTTTCCGATTTTTTTTCCGTCGCCGTGCAGTTTCCCAGTTTCCCCAAGTTTGTCGCTCGCGATTGATCGGAGTACGGTTCGAGTTTCGTACGGTAGAGTTGTGTTTTTAAGGGGTTTTGTTTACGTAGTTTTATCATCAGGGTATGTACTCGTTGGATATTTAAAGACATAGATAATGTTTTTGTTGAATTAGGTATTGAACATTGCGGAAATAATGCTGTAAATGATGAATAAGTTGGAGATGAAAATTTACAATCATTAGTTTCATTTTATAGATTCTACAATGTTTATACTGTACTCTTGTGAGATTTGAAGCAATAGATTATATTTTCCTTTTCATTACCACAATTATTTGGTAAGGATATAGCTATTAAGGTTAAATATGATGAGGATGAAATTTTAGAAGAATTCGTGTCATTCTATAGATTAGATAAAAGGATAAATCTACGACGTAAATACGAGATCAATATTTTTATCGTGAACACTCGTAAATGTTTGGTAACGTTTATCAGAAACTTCCCTCTACTGACGAAATTTCTTTCAATTATAATCTTAAGAATACGATAGTTATTTAGCCTTCATATTATTGATTTATTGTAACCTTTTTGACCTCTAAAGTTTACCATTAACTTTTCTTAATGTTTCCGAAATCCTATTATAATTCATCATGCTAAATATATACCTATTACAAAGTTCTTAATTATACCAAGACCACGATAGTTATCAATCCTTCTTATCATCGATTTCTTGTATATTAATTAGACTCTAGTATTTACCATTTACTTTTCTTGGTGTTTCCGAAACTCGTATCTTAATTCATCACACTAAATATATACCCTTATATAAGTACTTCTTTCTTACCTTTCGTCATTCTTAATAGCATCGATACATACACACGTATATACACGTACCATTTCCTCCCACTTGTACCCTGGCTTCCGGGAAATGGAATATCCTGCCGTCGCTCATTCCGCAAAGGTGAGATTCCGGCATAACCGTCGGCCCCCCCTCATCGCAGTGCCATTCCTGAAATCCTTCAGAATCCTCGCAGAGCTGCAGCAAGGCCTTATCGTCTCTCTCCCCCTCACATCTTTCCCCTTTCAAAACATCCTTCATAAGTTCCGTAATTCCTTTCCAACCCTCTTCGCGTAGATGAAAACCTCCGCAGATTGCTTTTTCCGGAAACAACAACTGTTCACTCGATCCGCTCACCCCTTCATTGCCATCAGAACACGTACATTCATATCAACACATCGTTCGTCACGAAAAGATTGTCCCTTCTATCCCCACATCGCTTCCCTCTATTCATCTGAAAATCATTCGCGTTAATCTGCATACGCCGTGTGAATAAAACTTCGCGTCGAAGTCCTTCTCTGTAGTGGAATTTTTTTCTTAAATACGCGTTTCATGCGGAGTATTCACGGGAATTGTGTTGAGTTATGTCGTCGTGATGTGTGGACCGATTACTTGGTCTGGTTTTACGCTATAGCTCAACGTAATCGTATTTCATTTGTTTTACGCTTTTCATTACGATTATTCGTTTGGGATTGTAACAGTTTTATTAATAGTTTTTATAATTATGATAATAATTATACAGTATTTTATTTAGGATTGTAATTTCTATGTTTTATAGCCACATATTGTATGTTTATTCTCGTAAATATACGCTAAAATGCAAAAAAATGTATTTAATTAGATATCTTACGAATAAAATATCGAAATATTTGGAATATCTCGTTTATTAGTTACTGTCGTGCAATATTCTCTTGACTTCTATTTCTTTATATCTCTATTAAAGGTCTAATTTGCTATAATCGAAAGCTATTTGTGTTGTTACTTTATAGTTTTACTCGTAAATAAGATAATATTAATTATTTATTCGACGGAATGAATTTATTTGTACGAAGTAAACACGTCTCCATGGATCTATCGTAATTTCTAGTACGTCACAGAATTCCTCCATATTGTTTACCCCTACGACACTGCAGTGTTATTCCAGCTGCGGCGCCAAATGTTTTCTCTCTCAAACGAGGATTGTTTCCTCCCGAGCAACAGCCCTCGATGCTTCAACGGAGCGTGCTTTTCGATTAATGTTTCTCGAATCTAATTGCCCAGAAAAACTTTTTCCCTTTTTTTTCCTCCCTATCGCATTCCTCCAATCGAGATCATGCAAATCGCTCGACCCGTAACGCTATTTCGCACTCGAGATATATTTAACGATCGTACCCACTCCTCTTTTTCAGATTCCCTTCTTCTGCAATTTCGATCTCTTTTAGTTCGAATTTAACGTCGCTTTTGTTTTTTTTTCTATCGTCGTTTCATTTCGCTGCAGTTCTTCTGCACACAGGTGTACAGTGAGGAGATAAGAAAGTGTGGGGAATCACTTCACGAGTTTAAAATAGACGCGGTTTTTGCACAAGATCACGCTATTCTCCGATGTACATTTTAAATGCGGATTCTCTGTATAAGATATGTCTGGGGTTATTGTTTTGAACTGAGCGTGTTGAAATATTGTGAAGACGTATATACATTTGTTTTAAATATATAATTTTTATTGTATATTTAATTAAAATAAATGTCAGATATTAAGGATAGAAAATATGTTTACGTAATCACTGCATGCGGCTGGATTACCAGGTTAAAGTTAAGCTTGAGAGTAAAAAACGTAATATTACTGGGACTCGAACCCAGGTCTCCCATTTCTATTTTCATCTCCAGGCAACTATTCCGCGTTCAGTAGATAAATTGCAATTTTTATTACTCATTTCTGTAATTATATTCCACTTCATAATTCTTCTTAGAGTCCTGGGTTCGAGTCCCAGTCATTTTGCAATTTTCCACTCCCGTTCAGCCTTATTCTTCACATCGAATCTCCATTTATAAAGCTAAATGGATGACGTACTCGAGATAAAATCGCGTGAATATAAATTCTCCCAAATCGATATACCAGCAAGGGTGAATTAATATCGGTATTGAAGGTTATGCGTGTTGACAATTAATCTTTTTTACGCCAGCAAAGAAAACATGGCGGATCGGTAACAATGGGAGAGAATGCCTCCCCATGGAAACGGGGGAGTATTAATGCAGGAGAGAAATTTGAGATAGGAAAAGAGATAAAGTGCACGGGGAGTGACGATCAGTGGGCCGAAAATCTAATCACGCCGACTGTCCGAATGTATTAACAGACGATGGGCGTATATCGGAAGTGACGTTTGGTACAATGGGCGAGGGAAAAGAACGGGCGAAGAAGATGTTCCGTAGGACGTAAGAATGGTCCGATGATCCATCCGGAAATTGAGTAAAAATGCATTCTATGCGTGTTTTATCGTGAACGTATGTATGTATCTGTAATTTGAGGATACGTAAGTGTATTCATATCCCGATTTAATGTGTATTATATAGATATTATTTCTCTTCTATAGATATTTATTTCTGGAACTATATAATTTCTTTCGATACATGCAATTGTTTACGTAAGTTTTGAGAGGTCCTGGTTCAATCAACCTATTTTAGGCTTATGTAATACGTAAGATTACTGCAGTTATATTGGATTTAGTTCTCCAATTTTTTTATGTGGTAAAATTGATTTAATTTTAAGAATGGTACATTTTTAGTGTACTATTAAGAATCACCTTACTTTAACGATTTTGAATGACGTGTTCAAGAGTATAAACTTAAGAAGTAGAACCTAATCTTAAGGAATAAAACTTAACCTAAAGAAATAGAACCTTAGGAAATTCAATGTCTTTGAATCATTCGAAATTTTTAGTTGGTAGATTGAGAGATTTCGCGTTTCTTATGACGTAATGATTATTCAATAATTGTTTATATGTCGTGTTTCAAAGGTAGATTATGATTTAGTTAATTGAATAGACCACCTTATAGTTCATACTATAAATGTAACGAAAAATATTATAACAACAGAACGGTAAACACTTCATGGGAACGTACGAACCAAAAATAGATCATTAAAAGAACGCTAAGACGTTAACGTAGCATTGCAACGACGTATCGATTCATTACGTGTACACGTGCTGTACATCGTTCAGCCCACGGACACCACTATTATGAACCCGTTTTGCTATCTCACGCTTCCAGAATAAAAAAGAGGCGCACCATTATCAGTGCACGGTGACGCAGGACTAACGTCTGCTTTTTCCTTCGTTGCTTCGTCACGCTCTCATCCACGTCTTTATAATAACCCCGTTTTCTCTCCATCGTCCTTCGGCTGTCAAAGTGCCCTCCCCCCTTCCCGATAGGCGGCGTAAAAATCGGTCGTTTGGATGCGTGGATAAGTCTCATTGAATCGGCTAAAAAAAACCCGCCCGTCGCGTGGTTCCTCTCGTAACGTGTTAAAAGATGCGGCATTAGCGCCGTTTTCGGAAAGGTGGTGAATAAGGGAAATAATTGGATTGAAAGTGAAAAGGTAGTGTATGTTGTGGTTTAATGATGGTGAAGTTTGAAACTTTGTTTTTATTAAAATTACTTGTCGTCTGATGAAAGAACTGGGCGTTAGAGGTAGGTCAAAAAGTAGATAGGGAAGAGTTCATGTAACGAGTATTATTTCTATCATTAGTAGTTCATTAAGGTTAAAGAGGAGGTTTAAATAGCAAATATGACTGGGACTCGAACCCAGGTCCTCGAGTTTCTATAGGTTGCTATGCTAAGAGGTAAATATATAAATTATAAATAGATATGTTACCTACCATACATAGCTGATACTAACAAGCTCTACTTTGCGGAATGGGGTAATAGTTTGACAAAAAAATTGTATTCTCTTAAAGCTGAAAAGAGTTTATTTTTCTCTTACAATAGCAGAACTGCCAGGAAAGTTGTAGACCTGGGTTCGAGTACCAGCAATATCGATATTTTTTACTTCTGTTTAACCTTTAAGAATCGTGTTAAAAAATCATAGACATATTCTCTATAAGTATTTCAACTTTCCTTTATCTATATTGAGAAACAGTACGACATTTCTATCGTAGCTCAGAATATTTTCGCGTAGTTTAATTATATGATTTCCTTGAATTCGTTTAGGTATCCGTGATATTATATTTGCCTCGTAACAGTCGTGAATAGAATCTCTATTTTATACAATATCTTCTCTTCAAATATCGAATACTTTATAATTTCAAACGAAGCCAAGAAAATAAGATTTTACGTAATCTGCAGTGAGCCAGGTCGATATCGCTCTTTTTTCGAGCCATCCCAAGATGACCCAGTTCGGCGTGACTTACACTCCCAAGAACTTCTCTATCTCGCCGATCCCAAAGGAGCAGTACGAGCCAACACCCACTGACAACTCCTATCTGCAGATTCTCCCCCCGAATTCACTCGAGTGTGTCGACAGAACGAGTTCCGGAAAAGTTCGGCCGCGGTTCTCCATGGTCATCTGAATTTCATCTCTCACTCGATCTGCTTCAGCTGTCAATAATCCGCGTCCATGGCAACGAGAAATAGAAAAAAAGTGCGTCGATGGACATCCGTTTCCGATCGGAAGGGCACGGATATGGTTTTGGTTAAAATCGGACGGAATTATGGGAGTTTTTATACTCGGGTTGGAATTCCGCGTGGGTGAAGTCCTCTAGTATGGGTCCGTGGGGATGTTGGGGGTAGGTTACGGTGGGTGTAAGAACAGCAGGGTGTTGTTTCAGGGTTTGGAATAAGTGAATGAATGATAAATACAATTCTGTTGCTATGTTGTGTATCTATAAGTTTACCGTATTGCCTTTAATGAGTACGAAGTATATATGGGAATAAATATCCATCAAATAGTGTTTTTAAATGATTATTATTCTTCTAAATATCTTCTGATTAAACAATCTTACAGTAGTTATAATTTCAAGAAAGACCACAATTATTCTCCGTGGTATGATCCTTTACGAGATTGAATTGTGTCCATCCGTACGTGGACCTTTTTTCAGCCGGAGATATATATTAATAACCTCATGTCAAATTCATATTTAGATACTTACACCGTGTTTTACAAGGTATCCCTTCTTCGTATGATGCAATGATTATTCTTATTTCTTTATTACATTATTAAATTGATTTTAATTCAAATATGATTTTGATAAAGCCACCTTTTATACTCTTACGGAACTATGTTATTTTCTAGATTGTAAACAGTTACAATGTTAAGCGAATTACAAGGGAATTCTTGCGGGAGAAATATATTTTTCAGTTGTTGACACCAAGTGTTAAGTTATAATACTTTCGTGGTCAGTCAACATTCATCTTCATTGTTGAATACCTCTTAAACTTACGTAAGTTCATGGTGCTTTTCATATCCCTTCAAACAGCTTCAAAGGGGCTGTTTTTTTAACACCGCGCTACTAGTATTCGTACGAAAGTCTCAATTCTTTTCGGAAATTTTCGAAAGCAATTTTGAAATTGATCCAACGGTCTCCCGAAATTCTTCCGTCGTTTTTTCACATCCGGGAAAAGGCACTTTCGGACGTCATAAGTGCAAATTTTATATCACCGCTCAGGGCCCGCCAAAGCCTCCCTTTCAGCTCAATAATTTCCCCTATTGCTTTTACCGCATTTCGCCCCCTCCCACCTCTTCTATCTAGCGAGCCATACATCACCTCCCTCAGAAATCCACCCTTTTATCCGAAAGTGGATTGGCCTCTATTTTACCAAGGCCTTTCTTATAAGAAGCTTTCGTTCCTTGCCGCAGGGCGCTTTACGACCGATAAAGAACTCGGATTCGATGAATGGAAATGCATCGGGAATATGCAATTAATTAATGGAAACGACGCTCGATCTCGGAATTTATGCTTTTTTTGTGGTGACGAATGATGGGTGGTTGAGAAGGGATGTTTTAGGTTGGGTTGGTGGGTTTTGAAGGGTTATTAAACCTCTATTAAATTGGTTCAGCTGTTAAGTGAATATATTGTGTTGTTTTAAGTTCATTCATGATTTCTCGGAGCTATATTTTGACTCGTTTCTTTCTATAAAAATCATGACATTAAAGAATTTTTGATGTTTAGGGTCTATTTCTTATACTTCAAACTTCCTTAGTTTTACCCATTTTGTGTTGGATAAGCATCTTAAACAGGTGCCTAATAAACCGAGATACTTTCTAGTTATGTACGATGATATTTTTCCGGGAATCTTTTTCCATTTATTCTGTATTTATTTTAACATCGGGTATATTGATTGAAATATTTATTGGTAGATTGTAGATTCTTCCGAAAAAATTCGATATCTAAAATAATAAGAAATTCTCTGTAATCCGCTTTCCGTAAAGGAAAATTTAAAGCATTTAAGGAAGTCCAAATAACTTCGTATGAGTTCCTGAGACTTGATTACGAAGATTAAACAGAATTGAAATATAGAAATTTCTGGGACTCGAACCCAGGTCCCTTCTAGACTCTTTTGTAAATAGTTCTCTAGCTCTCGGTCAGAAACCAGTTCCTTCCTCACTCAGTAGATACAATCGCCCATTAGAAGTCGATTTTTTTAACCTCATCGTCCATTTCAACGAACAGACTCATCCCCATAGGAATCTACGCATTCTTGTAAAGAAGTTGTCTTCTTCTCGAATTCGGACTTGTCAGCATAACCTGCCGCATACCATCGGTTACACCGATCATGCTAGTCATCTCTATGATTAACTTCTTCCCTATGACTATGCACTTTCCTAGCTCTCATAGTATAGGCCCAGGATGAAGATGGACTTCTCGTGTTCTTTAATGCGTCGAGGGACCTTACGCAACGCCGTCCGATGTACACGCGGAGACCTTCTGGGATCGAAAAACGTTCTTAAATCCCCCGATGCTCTTTTTTTCCCATTTCAGCCATATGCATTTCTCCGAGAGCTATTCATGCGAAACCATTTGGGGATCCGTGGAGTTGACGTGTGACTAACCAATCATTTCCTTTTTTATACTCAATTTTTTCGAGCTTTGGAAAATATATCGATAGAGAGCGTAAGATATGCATTAACTTCGAGCGATAATGACTTCTGAATTCACCGGTGGGAGTAAGGGAATACAAGACTACTCTATGATGGACTTCTTCTTTTATGGTAGAAAATTCGGGAGTGCTCTATGGTGGAGGAGGGGTTTTTAAGTGCGGGAAGGTTCTTTAACTATACGTGAATTTTTTTTTAACTTCGCATACAATAATTTAATAACAATTTAATAAAATACTTAAGTAATCTGAACCAAAATAAACCTTTTAGCGATTCGTATAAATGAGCACAACCTTTTTATCGAATGTTATACTGTACGTATATTAAAGAAATATATTTAAATACTAACAAAGGATACGAATTAAATTGTGTTTCTGTTTTATTTAAATAATTGATCCAGAGTAACGTTTGATAGATACGATCTGAATTTAAATTAATTATAAAAGTCATTAGCGTGAATAAATATTTTCGTTTCTATTGTATTATAATTATATGTCTTTATTTAGGAAGAAATCTAGTTAAAATAGACCTTTTGTATAGAAAATTGTATTAGAAGAATAAAATAGAATTTTATCTTATAATTATATCTGAAATTTCCGATGCGCCAGGACTCGAACCCGGGACCTTGTGGTTTTATTGATTCTTTTATTAATAGATATATTTGTTTCCAATTAAAAACGCTTTGTTAAAGACTTTTCTCGTAAAGAAACGGTGCAATTGATATCTTTAAGTAGAAGAAGAATTCTTATTGGAAGGATGTACGTCTTATATCCAAAGGAAATGCAGCTCTTCGTGGGTGGACACCAGAATCTTTGTGTTTGTCGTATTAAAACTCCGAATCTTTCGTCACTTTCTCGAAGCTCTTCGTCTTCCGCAGATTACACGATGCTTCTGCTCAAGTCTTTGTTTATCGCGCGTCAGCCGGAGATTTATGTAACGCCCTATGACCCCCCTCCACCTCGCACCCTTTTGGTAGTTCTCTCCTCCGCCGCCGGGTCGCGCCACTCTCCGGAGGCGGGGTATGTGGGCGGGGCCTTAGAACCACGCCCTCTCCCCAACGCAAATGTCTTCTTTCCTACTCGCTTTGCTCTTTTGTTGCTTCCCGCGGATGCGGACAATGTCTTATATCTGTTCTCCGTACGCGATTATGCAATTGAGGATTAGAAGGATGTAAATTGGTATCCATGGATACATTGTGGTCAACTGCAATTGTAGAAATGTTACAATTAGAATACGAGTGTAATTTAACATTTGGCATACAGTATATTAAATAATTACACTATGAATTCAATCTCATTGCAAAAGGAAGCTGTAATGATTACGACATTTATATTTATATGAGTGTGTTATGAGACGATAAAAGTGTTATGAAGATTAGAAGCTTATAAAAGTCTTCAAGAATTAAAGAGGAGAAATTGATATACTCAAGACTAAAATCTGGACGTAGATTAAGAGGTGTTGTCTCTTCACAACTGCAGTTTTCTCATTAAGGATAGATCCAATAAAAACTTCCCTTTTCGATGCAATTTATACTCCCTTCTTATTTACTTCCTCGAAATTTGGCTCATTATTCAAAGAGCGAATTTTCGGTGCAGTGGATCCGTTATCAAACGACGGACCAGGGATGGCATTAATGGGGGAGCACGGATTCCTCTTATCATAATCCATTATAGAAATAAATGATGGGGATAAGAGAGTTAAAGACTTTTTTTCTTACTGAAGACTCGAACTTTATAGCTCAAAAGTGATGGTTTTGCATTTGATGCAGTTGCAGAAAGAAGATTAATTTTAGGTATTCCACTTTGTTAATATTTATAAAACATTTCCCAATATAAGTTATTTTCTAAGATTAGTTTCATATTTTTCTTATTGTTTACGTATTATTTTCGCCATGGTTTCCTGTTTAATGATAAGCATCATCTTATTTAGGTTAACGATACTAAATTGGCCTCTCTTTTAGTATTTTATGATTAGTCTTTTGTAGTGATCTGTTGAGCTGGTAAGTTCAATTCTTTTAAAAAGGATATATCTTAAAGGTAAAATTATTCATAAATTCTAACAATGTCAAAATTTTGTTTGATTTTCTAGAATTTCAAAGATTATAAATATCTCTAATAATTTCAAAGATTGAATATATTAAGTAATTAAACGTAAACAAATTGAATTTGGATAGTACTTACTTGAAACAATGTGTAAACAAACAAATAAAATTAATTGTAAGACTTTTGAATTGTTGCATGTTTTAGTCTACCTTCTTCTAAAGATCGGAGACAAAGTTTAGCTGTAATTAATAATAAATACTTTAATTATAATTGTGTACATTGTTTGATCTCAAGGAGCTTTGTGTTTTGTTGCATGAATTGCTGTTTTATGTGGCCCTACTTATAGGTTCATCAACGCACGGAGACGTATCGTTCAACCCCTCATAGACCAATCAAACAGGGCGGGCGCGAGCGGTAAGTTTCGGCGGGACATTCCTAACCCAACCCTCCTAAAATGCAGCCAAAAGCGCGTAAAATAATCTATGTATTTCATTGTTCATATTTGTCAACATCCTCCTCCTACCGCGATTTTATATTGTTCCATTATTGGAGCATATGTAGACGTATGGCATCTAAGAAATGTTTAAGTTTCAACTGAGTTTACGACTCTACAAACAGTTATTCTAATTGTTCAGAGACATTGTTGTCTTCAACAATTAAATCATTACACGAACAATGCCATACGTTTGTCTATTATTACGTCATCTTTTCTGATTTAAATACTCCTATTTATTGTTGATAATTGTACGAAGGAGGTAACCATTGTTTTCCGGGATTATCACATTTTTAAACCATACATTTAAGCTACTTTTTATCACAAGAACATCTGGTTCTCTGCCAAGAAGAAAGTGGTTTACAGGCATTCGTTGATACCTTGTAATGGTGCAACGTGTGTCCCTCAATATTGCCTATTGTTACTTTGTAAATAGAATCTTAGTCGCTGATGAATGTAAGAGTTCATAGGATGTAAAATTTCACCCCTAATCCTATTTGAACCAATTCTTTCGCTTACCGCTTTGCTATACTATAACCCACTGCTGCAGCTGCTTATACCTTTTCCTCAAAACCCAGTCTCGCGCCCATGCCTTCTTCTGTCAGGGGCTACGTTCGATCACCGCCGAGCTGTTGATGAAGGGTCATTTTGTCTTTTTTTGTTAATGTCTTTTTTTCTTTCCGGAATTCACCTTCACAACCGAGGGAGTGTGTGTGTCTGTTCGAACTCTGTGCACTGTTGTGGTAATGCTAATACGTGGGTGTGGAAATGATTTTCATCTGAGGTTTTGAAGTAGACGAAAGATAATTCAAAGGTTTTATGACGAGAATTAAATAATGAAGATGATATTATTTTATCAAAATTTTTAAATATATCCAAGGATTTTTAAGCTAATTAAAGAATAGTAACTAATTTTTCTGGAAATTGCTGATTTATCCATGTAAAACACTTCAAATTATCGTCTGAATTTAATACGAAATAGTTTTAAAAATATTTCTTTGATATCTTATATTCAATTCAACGTAATTTAATATAATTTTTCTTATCTGTTTCGGAAAAGTTTGCTTTCTTCGGTATTGAAAACTTTAAAAATTGCAAAAGCGATCATTTTCAGCCAATAAATACTTTCTTTTCCACAAATATTATCATTTTTCATTGATTTAGGATCTGATAAAGAATCTTTAATATTCATAATTTATAGATAATGAATATATTATAATTTATTATTGTTTTCTTTTTAAATCAGACGAAAATCAAACCACTCCTCACTTATTATAGTTGCTCCTCAGAACGTGTTCGAACAGATAGCTATGCATCGGTTGGGAAGACGTGCAGAAACAAAACACAGAGCTCTTTGTGAACAAAATAAATCCACCGCTCTTTCTTTACATATCTCTCTTTTCTCCCGTAAAGGTTCATCAATGCTCGACGCCGAATCGTGCAGCCTATGATAGACCAATCTAATCGAGCGGGTAAGTGCGCATGGCACATGTAAAGTGGAGGGCGCCCTGGACCCATTCTATTACCTGTTAGGGAAAGAAAATACTAAAGGAGGGATAAATGAGCATTGCTATGGCGAAGGATTGTTATAACTATCGTAATAATACGTATAATGATTCAGAAGCGTTTAAAGCTAAAAAACACTAAGGAGGGATTGAATTTAAGATTTTTAGTACGTACTTTTGTTAAGTGTTGTTCATGAATGATTGATTCCTTAAGTTCTACATTGTATTCGGGACGCGAAATGATTGAAATGTTATCGGTTAAGTTCTATTCATTCCTTTCGATTGTAATGAACGATGATTTTAGAAAAGAATTGCGTTAAGTCTATGGGAAATTAAATCCGAAGGCGATATACACTACGTATTCTTTTTCGTATGATTAAAGTCATAAGAATAGTTTTGAATGATTTTTCTATCTACGTTAAATTGAGAAGAAAGACCTGAAATATTTCTTTATTCATGATTGTATCTGAATGATTTGTTGATTACGAACGATAAAAATCGAGTATTACGTGAAGAATTCACTCTTATTAATGAGTATAAGCAATCGTGGATAGAAGTCAAGTAATAAAACGATGAAAGCTTGAAGAATAAGCTATGTTAAAGTTATTGATTGAAATGCGTTATATTGTCGAATATTAGGAATAATTAGCTTCAGAGTACTAGCTTCTTATTTAAGGAAATTTAAAGACACTATTTATTCATAGAAAATTCGTAGAAAGTTCTTTTTATGATCGACTTTAATTTGTTTAGGATTTCTTGTTTTGCATTTCTTACGGTTAATTTTAAAATCAACGAACGTACATGTATCTAAACTACAATTATATCGTCTATATTATCCAAACATTTATTTACGAAGAAAAGGAAGAAGTCGTAAATGAATTGATGTTATTATAAACACACACATCAATCTAGTGTAAGATAGAAACAATGGATTTAGGTGTCTAGATCATTTTATCCACGGCGTGTAAATCCAGTTCGTATCCACGCAACGGTCGCACGGAGAATTCCTTGGGAGCAGTGAAAAGAAAACCGCAGGCAGAATGCGCGCATAACCATTTCAGGGGAAGAAATCCCCTTTTCAAGACATCCCCCAAAAAACCCTCGAGTTTTAGAGTTCACCTGATGCCAATTATTCCGGATCTTATCTGTGCGCACCACCCTATTAGCGGGGTGTGTGCCGACGCCTTGGGGACACTTCCAACCCCACCTTCCCGGATTTTCCTTTAGGGGCTGCGTTTCCAAGTACACATTTGGACCCTTTATGGACGGAGGGAGGCGAACAACTTTTATTTTCACTTCTATCGCAAGAAAGGAGGCATAAAATGAAACTGTTGCTTCTTTTTTCGTGCAACTTTTAAGTCGAGGGGATCGGTTTTTACGGAGCGCAGATTTTTCGTCCTCAGGGTTTCGTTTTAGACTGGATGCATGCTTCTTTGGGGGTTCATGACGGTGTTGCTGCGTTTGTGGGTGTGAAGTTTAGTGTTTTTTGTGGATGGAATAGAAGTTTTTTGGTTTTTTTAATGGGTGGGTTCAGAATGGAAGGATTTGTTTTGGTGGGACGTAGAGAAATTTTTTGATAGAAGGTTTCTTACGTGATTTTATTGATTATATTATAATATTTTATTGATATACGTTTTTGAATATGATAACAAAGTACGTAGTTTACGGTCTCAATGAAAATCTAAGGGATAATTTAACTCAGTATCTATTCAGAAATTATTAACACTATTAGCTATTATGGAATTTATCTACCTAAAATATTAAATCACATTATAAGGTTGTTCATATTAGAATTTTATTCATCTACCTTTATGCTCACTTGCCTCTATTTATTTTCCTCTTAACTAGTTAATATTCATGAAATTGTTAATGCAATCAAATGTAAGAAAAAATATTGCCTTGCATATTTTAAGGTCGGTTTTGCTCATTTATGAGATTTTTTAATCGGAGAAGGATATGTCCGGTGAAAAATGTTAGACAAATATCTCTTATTTCAGCTTTGAAATAATGCGAAAATCTCTTGATTGGAATATGATGTAAATTGTATAGGAGCTAACTTAAATTCAATGAGTGGTGCAGGATATATTTGTAGTTCTTACTATAGCAGAAATATCGTGGTCATTAAATCGATTTAAACTGGTTTTAACGTCATACGTGATATTATTATGTCTTAGTTTACGCGAAGTATTTTTGTTCAATAGATAACCTTCAATTGTTTTTGAGACGATATTTTTCTAGTTTTTCCACGAGAACTCACTTTTGACGCATTCTTACTTCGCGTTGGAGTTAAAACAAAAGCAAATCGCAAATGAATAATCTCATATAGGATTTATTAAATGGTGGATGGGTCAAGACGAGATCTCATTTCGTAAGCCATGAGATAAGTCGATGAGGGCGCGATCAGAGTATAAAGCAGTCAGGAAAATTGAAGAGTAGAGAGAGAGGAAGCAAAACAAGTCGAGAGATTGGAAGTCCAGCCGACCATAATAAATTTTCCTCCATGGTATCTTTGAGTGTGGCCGGACTCTAGAACTCCACCCACCTTCCCAATCCCTTCCCCCCGTATCCATAGCAACGGCCAATATCTCGCCACCAAACCCTACGTCCTGATTGTAAGCCAAGTCCACCCTTATTTCCTATCCCCCCCACCCCTTCGCCGGTCGGGAGATATCCTTGGCCGTCCATTTCCTGAAATCTTCCATTCGATATCCTCCACGGACCTCTTCAACCCGTAGCGTCCCTATGGCTAATTCCCCATCTAGTCCCTCTCGGGGGAATACCTCTGCACGTAGTTTATGCACGCTTTTAAGGGTGTTAGCCGTTTGAGGTTTGGGCCAGGAATTGCGATACGGCATCGTGACTGAATATTCTCCGTTCTTTACGCGCGCTGTTCGAAAAGGGGTTTTTTTTTAATAGGTTCAATTTTCTCGGAGGAGAAGGTAAAGCGTTGTTTATGGTTGGATGTGGGGTTGTTAGTTTTTACGGATGACCAAGGCTGTGTAAGTGATGTTGGGTCTACGTAGGTGGTGTTTTGGTTTTTAATTTGTGTTACGTATTGGTTTGGGGTTTGATTGGTGCTGGTGATTGCTAGAACTGGCCGTAATTGGGTATAAGAATGTATATATTCAACATAGGTACATATAAAGTTATATTTCGATTAATTACATGAAGTTTAATTGCGATTATTTACGTATTTGATCAGTCCCATTTGACTATTTATTTCGTTCAAGTGTAGATGAAGGTATGTGTCCAATTTGACCATAGTAGTGTTGATGAAAAAACTATTCCTGCTACTATAACTATAACATCGAAAGATATCTATCTTAAAATGCGTAATTTTGTGTTATATCGAGGTGTATATTTCGTTTCGGAATCCATAGCAACGGAGAGTAGCTTTAATACCTCGTTCCCATAGCTCTAGGATGTTATTAAGAAGGTAGCGTCCTATTTCGTCTGGAAGATTTGATTCGGGAACAAAAACCCTTCGCCGCCCATTCCCGCCATCAATCATCATCACGGGAAAAAAACTTTCCTAATGCTGCTTCATATATCCTTCCGCAAGAAGCATTATTTCCTCCGACTGCCGCCCTCCGGGGCCCAGCGAGCAATCAAGGTTGCTTGTCAATATAGCTCTTTAATTAGCAATCATCATCAAGGGGTCGTTCATGACCGAACGGGATTGTCGCGGTACGAGAAATTGGTTGGAGTTCTATGGAGAGAAAGTCTTGCTTCGGGTTAATCAATTCAGTAAGCGCGTACATTGAATCGGATGAGGTTGAACATTACGTGGGATGAGTTGGGAAGAATTGAGTCGAGTTTTGTTTTTCTTCGTGGTTTCTGGATTGTTTTTTTTAAGAGGTCTTTTCTTCCTTTTTGATTTGTTTTAGAGATTGTTTATGTAGCGTATGGTTTCGTTTTTCGGAGATTTTTATGCTTATAAAATGTTACAGAGTGTAGAAGAACTTATATTTATAGCTTTTTAATATTACCAACGCTTTTCAGTAATTATTTGTCCTCATTTTAAAGTAAAATATGTTTATTCCGTTAAAACTTAGACTTATTACGTCTAACTATGACCAAACTACATCTTCTCCTTAAGTATGCAACGTAAAACCCGCTGTTTGTCTTTTAATTATCCTTTTTCGGTCAATTCCCCTTTAATAATTCGTAAATACTAGTCTAAATGATCCTAAAACGAACTATTCTACGTAGATATACAGGTCTTTCGTAAAGTTTCGTCTATTCTCGGGATTCTTTAAAGGAATAAGTTAAGTTATACGTATTGAAATTTTTAAATGATGATTACGTAATATTTTATAGGAGAAGTGTTCCTTTGGCACTAAATATGTAAATCGAGAATGTTTTTATGGAGGAATAGGAAAGAAATGCACGGAGGAAGTACCGCTCCTACTTAATTGACTCTTCCCAATTCCTTCTCTTACGATTCAGAAACGAACGCGAGTTCACATGCAAATGAACGCCACCGTGTGTGGACCGTGAAATAAGGAGCACACAGGCGTTGACCTCCTCGGCCAAAGCCCATTCCCGGCTATCTCTTGATTCCCCCCAATTCAGAAAATGAAAGACTGTGTTCCGTCCAAGAGATAGCTTCTTTTCCCCCCCGCCATCCCATTGAGCGGCGCTAGAATCGGAGAGATATCTCGTGTAGCATTAGATAGTGTTCTCCCCCTGCCTATGTCAACCCCTGCCACGCTCCGACCCTCCCTAGGCTATCCATCAACCGTGTCAATTTGTAATGGCCCCTGGTCACCCACATGACCATTCTGTGCCCCTTCCTCCATCTTTCTGCTTTTTGCGGATTTCCTTCATCCTTCTTCTATCATTTTTGCTTCGCGTACTTTAAATGGGTGCAGAAGAAGTGTTTAAGCAGATAGAGTGTATTGTATAGGAAGATTGTGCGTAAAGACAAGATTGAAAAATGAGCCTATAAAGTTATTTTTAATGTTTTTTACGTAGAAAGAGTGTTGTGGTTGAAGCTTGTCTTTTCCCCATCGCGGTTTGCTATAAAGAGTACAAATGTAGTGTTGTTTATCGTTTGTCTATAAGGTTGACTACCTTAAACGTAGAACTACAAGCTCTGGTATCCACAGTTTTCAAGTATTTCCTCTAATTCTTTTCCTATATAGTCCAGTAGCTTAGCCTCAACTTCGTTGTGCTCTTTTTTAAAGATAGATAGAAAGAAACTTCTATATTATATAACACAAGGAGTGTGGTAGGGGGAATTCTTGTCTGGTATAGCGTGTTTTTCTAATTATCTTAAAGATTATATTTCCATTGAAATGCTTCCTTAATTCTTTTTCTCAAGCTTATTTTTTGGTCTAACAATATGGCTCTCTTTTCTGAGCTAGATTCACTAGATTTTTCCTCATTTCTTTTCTTATTTGTTACGTCTGTGCAAATCTTCATCTATCTTATTTACTGCACATATCGAAAGCATTATACTTTGGTTCGTTTTGTGTGGTCAACCAATACATATCATATCGTTAGTATTTCCTCATAGGTCATCGTCTATGGTCAAGCTCAAATCCATCCTTCTGGGAATAGAACAATCCGAACGAATTCGATATCCAAGATAAACATCTTGGAATCCATCGTCAAGATACGTCCCTCAAATAGCCTCAAGATTTTCCAACTTCCGTTGTCTATAATTGCCTCTGCAGAATCCCATCCATTGGCCGCACCTCATCGTCCCTTTATCTCATAATTCGTGGCCTCACCAGAGGATATTGCAAAGATTTCAGATAATCCTCCCGCAATTTCGACTTTCGTGAGACCGGTCATTCCTCAACCTCCCGCCAGAGGTCATTCCGAGCGGCGTCCCATCCAAGAAGTTTTGCTGAGTCCCAAAACGACTTTCTCTAACATGCATGATATTTTTTTGTCGTTCCTGGCAAAGAGAGGGACAGCGTTATATATATTTTTCCTGCTTCTGTGTTTTGCTTCATCGGCGGTCTGCGCTATTATTTTTTTCTGCATCGGGAGATTCCTTTTTGGCTTGTTGTTTCTCGGACGATAAGACGGGGACAAAAAGAGCTTTTGGGAAAGTGCCTTATCTTGTTTATGTTTCGAGAGAAAAAAGGTTTTAATTGGAGTAGAGATGTGCGGGAAAGTTATGAGGTTCGTGTTTCGTGAAGTATTATAGTTGCGATTTTTTTTGCGGATGATAGAAGTACGAGCTAATATTTAGTATCGAATCTAGCTTTTAGGTTGTGTATGGTTATTGATTTTAAAAGAAAATAGAACAGTGATTTTTATGTAATTATTACAAGTAAATACGAAGTTATGAAATTATTTTCTTGAGCTTTGATATCGTTTGCGATTGTCAATAACTTGAGAAGGAGATATTTAATGGGTTATAGGATCGTGTCAGCGAATTGAATTTTTCCAGAAGTATATATATTATACTATATGTACTATAGATTCATGCCAGTTACTTAAGTTTTTCTACAAAGTAGACGTCAGTTAAGTTGTTGTACGTATTTTAAACGAACTGTCTCGTGTTTAATTAATAATTTTCATTATGTTAAGTTTACTGTTCCTTTATTAGTGCAGTGTAAACGTAATAGTCTCTTTGATAAGTCAGTTTCTCTTTTGACACGAAAAATATCCTATTTTTGGAATGTTATTAGTTTTCGTTGACTGTTTCTCGTACTAATAGAATTATTTTGAGCTAATTTCTCGTACTGTCGTACGTTCTAGACCATCATACTTGACGGAGGAACGACTTTCAAACTTCGTCCTTATATTCCTTACGTTATAGACGAAACGGGTCCCTAATTTTTCGAAAATTCCCTCTCAAAAAAGTGGATAACCCATAATGGAAGGAACAGTGCCCCACGCTGTTGCTAAGTACCCCACCCATCCCAACGGACCGAGATTTCCCATCTAAATAAGGGGAAGCGAAAATTCCCTCATATTAAACATTCCAGGACGCACCGCGGGTTATCCGCACAAGTCCGCACAATTTACGATCGAAAAACCGAACGTCTTCGGCTTCAATAAACTAACTCCTCCGCCGAAAAAAAAAATCTCAAAAGACGCAGTCGTTTTCGATCGTCAAATGCCGCATATATATGGAGGGAACACGTGGTCTTAATGCTCGGAACATTATCGATTTTTCTCCGGTGCCATCCCGCGTTCCCGCTCAATTTTGTCACCGATTCCTTTATTCCACCTGCCCCATTCAACACCTGCCGACCAATCTCCAGCGTTTGACATTTCACGCCGAGGGTCTGCGCTGAAAATAATTATGTGCCAGACCAGAGGTGCTATATATTTAGACCGCTTTCATTCTCCCTTTTGCTCCTTCACATACACCGCTTTTTCAGCCGTTTTCACCGACAAAGATCCGTAAGATATTTTGGTCAAAGGCATTCTTCGCTTGATTGAAGACTACTACGTAGAATAGGGCTACCGCTGATGTAAGGGGCTGTTTTAAACGCGTAAGACAATCGGTCGAGAGGGCGTGTATACGTAAAAAGGAGAGAATTATGAACTGCGGCGGGTATTCTTCTGGTATCGACGTGTGGGCGATAGACAATGGTTTTTGGATCTATACCAAAAGCTTAAGGATTGAAGAATGTGGGAACTCTGTTTTAAAAGGGAGTTCGGTCTCCAGAAGCACGTGCTGTATGCGGTTGAGTGACGTAATGAACGTTGAGGTAGAAGTGATTCGTATCAGATTAACGCTTTTCTTTTGTGTTACTGGAGTGTTTATAGAGATTGTACTGTTTTTATGGGAAAAGCGATCTTTTTTATGACAGGAGTTTTACGTAATTTTTAAATGTCGAGCTACATTTTTAGACATGTATTAATATTCACTCATCTTTGGTAAATCCTTAATGATTATGATTTAATTATATATTAATACAAGATTGAATAGAAGTGAAAAATATGACATGACTAGGACTCGAACCCAAGTCCTTAACTTTCCTTTTTGGTACGATTTAGATATATTATAACGCTGTTCATTACGTATCTTATCAGAGACTTAATTAAATAAATAGAATCACAACCTTAAACTTGAAACCGAAACTTTTACTTTATTTCGATTTAAAAACAAAACACTAGCGTTTAACTAATACTTATTTTTACGTGAAAGATGGATACGTTTCTGGAACCTTATTGCTGTTAGATCTTTCGTAAATTAAAGGGATTTTTAACTCGTCTATCGTGTCTGTAAATATATATTTCATCCAAATCTATGATCTATTTACAAGCTTAAATCTAGAAGAAAAGGAAGCAGCCGAAATCTGGGAAATTACATCGATTCAACATTTTTATCCTCTTCGGATGAAGTCGATTCGTTTATCTTTCGTAAATTTTCGGAAATCGCGTAACTATGGCGTAACATCGCCTCTCATTTCCCCTCCGAGAGTTGAAAAAAAAAAACACCATAAGTTCCGCTTATAGTCTTTATTTGGTCGGAGGGCGTCTCTGGAGGCATCGTTGCAGGTGCTACGAAGGCATTAAAAAAGGCATGTTGTTGACGCTGTTCATTACCTGAGGATGGAGACGCAGTCTGTGTTCGGGGGGAGGAAGAAAAACTCGTGGGTGGAGTCCGGGGAAATAGTTTACGAAGGGGGCACCAGATGGCAGAAAGGGTGAGAATTTCGGTGGGGAACGAATCCTGGTCGGAGTGCGGGGGGGCACCAAGTCGTAAAATGGAAGAATTTAAATGGGAAGTCCCTAAAACGTGAAGGGTATTTAATTCTACGGAGTCCTAGAAATAGTAGGTGGCTTAGAAGTGTATTATATTTTCGTAGAAGTAGGTAAGGATTATATGTAATAGAATTTTTGGTTTATAATAGATCGATGGAAGTTAGATCAAACGAGCATAAAGTAAAGAAAGTACGTTACTTCTATGAACTTTTTTTGATTTAAGATCGAATTTGAGTTTGAAATTCTTTTGAGTTAATCTACTCCATTTAAGTACATTAGAATTGTTTGTGTTCAGGTTTCTTTTGTGTTTGTAACAGTTGTAGGAAGTAACCATGCTTGAATATTTTATCGATTAATCGATGGTAACGATATTTTCCGATGTATTGTTTCGATATATTATATTTTTCGATATATCGTTTCGATGTATTGTTTCGCTATATGTTATATCGATATATTGCAAATATCGATAGTATTCGATCGAAATTGTAACGGCAGGCATGAATTTCAGTCTCCTGTTTATTTATTGATTTCATTTATTTCTTCGTATCTCAAGGAAAGTGTTTCAGGCCCTCAATTTATTGGAAACCTCATGTACCGAATTGAAAAAAGAGGCTAAAAGCAAAGTCCTCAACTCCAAACGGGAGGATAAAGGGGTTTCGGAAAGTGGTTAATTGAAATCTACCGCAACACCGTTTCGCACTACTCGACGGCCAATAAATAAAACAATCGATTCTTCAGAATATCTTCCGATATTCCTGACCATAAAAAACTTCGCCGTACGTTATTTCGGTCTCTCTTAATGTTATCTCGTAAATGGATTTCGAATTTACGCCGATTGCATTTTCTTTTGTTTTTGATTTCGAATTTCTTCCGTTTTGCGATCTTTTTCTATCGGAAGCTTTGGATTTATTTGGAACTATTTTTATTGGTTTAGAAATGTGTTCTTTTATCCCGCGTAATATTGTAAATTATTGAAATTAAATGACGTTTAGTATTAATGGTATTAATTTATTTTAAAAAATACCTGATGAAATCGACTCAGATACGTTATAAATACTAAAAAAATATTGAATAATTAGATATCTAATATAATAGATTTAATGTTTGATACTTCAATAATTAGACATCGGAAAACTAGTGAAATATAATAATCCATGGACAAATGAATAAACAAAGTAAAAGGCTAAAATTACGTCTAATATCAAGCGAGTATTATGAACTAAAAGATTAATTTGAGTTGATATAAAATAGTTCTTTCGCGACACAGAAAAGTGATGTTAAAGCAGAATTAAATCCCTGTAAAAAGGCTTTTGATATAGGTAAATGTTCAGTATTACGTCATCTACAATTCAAAGGACGAATCTGCGAATCGATCGTGCAAAGTTTGTGGGAAATGGCGAAGGAAATAAACGCGACCGTGTTTTTCTACGTTTGCCTCCATCGGCCGCCTCAAAACGCCGTTCGGAATGCATTCGAATGCTCATTCCAGTTCCGTGATTAACAGGTTCATTGTTGGTCGCCGATAGAGCGGAAGCGTATCCAGGCGACGCAAACCGTTGCGTCTTTTTTTTTGCACAAGTCTTTCGGACACAAAGGCGTTAGCGAGAGCCACTCGTCGGTCATATCGCTCGAGAAGGAGGCGCTAAGGGTTCTTTAGGATCCCATTGTGTTCCCTTTTCAGCGGAATACCTTCTCACGGATTTCCCATACCACAATGGAAGCCAACAGCGCTTGGGAAGGACCCTTTCAACTTGATGGATAACCACACGTCCTCAGCGGTCAGTGCTTTTTCCAAGGGATGCTCCAGCAATGAATGCCCCCCGATCATTTCAAAGATTCCCTTTCCCTCGTGGTGTGCGGGCTTTTCAAAGAAGAACAACCTCCGCTCACAAGAGGGTGGTGGTGTGTTGCGGACACATCCATACGGTTCTCTCCGCGGTGATTAGACCGTTTGATGGAAAGTGAGCTTTTTAATCAGATGCGGATCGGAATGCTGCGGGGGATTTATGGGGATTTTTCAAATGGGGGTTTTTCTTTTGGGCTTTAGTGGGTGGGAGGAGTTGACTTCTTTAAAAGTACGTACTTTCTGTGCTAAAGAAGGTGTTTAGGTGGAGATGAAAGGATAAATGTGCTTTATAAAAAGCAGTCGTTGCTGGAGCATTACGTTCGTTGGAATCTTACGTAATTTAAAATATATTTTCCCTCGACCTTTAATGGATAATCAACGAAATTTACTTTGGTATTCGATAAACAATATGATCGTGACAAATAAGAAAAATGTATTAGGTTAAATTCTTAATACACGAATTAAATATTTAGTATTTTCTCTAATTTGAGGATAAAGAAGAATCTTTTAATGTATCGCTCAATAATCTTTCGGGTATACTCATTAAAGTTCGTCTACTGCTATTTAGGAACTATTTACGTAAATCATAATTATATGCTACTCGTATTAGTAACGTAACGTATTCTTGAAGGAGCTATCTTGCGGAACACGTTACTGTACTCTTCACTTCTTCACGAGATTAAATCGCTGTATATACCCCCAGCACAGCTTATATTCCTGTCACAGAGTCAATTGAAATATTTCAGGAGACTTTCTTCCCAAAGGATTATAAACACCGTATCATCAGTCGAAAGAGAGACCGATGCCCATATCCCCTTCGCTGATGGCGATAAATAAAAGATTAAACCGAGTGCCCCATTCTTCAAAGCTTTTCCGAAGAATATTTCCAGCTCAACAAAGGGATAATCGCGCTCGTCCGGTATATATCAGACTTTCAGCGTTCCATTCCAGCAAATCAAGAAGCTTTACTTTCTCTCCGTACAGATTATCGACGGATCGCCAGCTCCCGCTTAATTCATTCAGGATTCGAGCAAATATATATTTTTAAACGCGCGAGGATGATAGATTTTTTTTATGGAGAATAACGTGAAATATCGATATAGGAAGCCTTTTTCAGCTCAGGGCTAAGTTGGCTTTATATCCCACCATTATCCATCTATAGCACTCTTACTTTTCCCGATAGCTAACTTCTTCTTTGCCAGGCTGCTCTCTCATATTCCTGCCCTAACACCCTTCCCTAGCTTTAGATCGTATTTTTATTATGTATTTTCGTAATTTAGATGCAATTCTGATTGATTTTTTACGAGTTATTTGGTTAATAATTAGATTTTGTATATATACGTATTTTTTGTTGTTGGATTGGTCTTTTGAGTTCATTAATTTGATGTTTAATGAGTAATAATTGTAAAAAATAATTCACGATCAATCAGAATCAGTAATTTATGGACACTAGAAAGTGGTCAAAATATTTAGAATTTTTAGAGTGGTCATAAATACATTTCCTAAATATATATGGACACCACAGAGTGTTCACAAAGACTTGCATTTCCTAAACATTAGCTCTTAAGATCCAAGAATATAAGTTCTGCATTCACCATATTGCGTGGATGCAGAGCTCCCCCCTCCCTGCTCGCCCGGGCCCTCCCCAGACCGGGAGGGCACGGGCGGGCCCCCCAAAGATTCTCGAACGGGGCGACGACACCGTTGACATGCAGTTTTCTCTCCGCACCACCCACACCACCTCCCACCGCCGCACCACCACCCGCACCACCACCTAAACGCAGGCCCCTCGGGAGCATACAGCCCTGTGGACGGAGCCTCCATGGGCTACATGATGGACGGAGTGCAAGGAGGAGCAGCAGCAGGAGGAGGGCCTCCCATGATGCACCACCGCCCTCCACCACCAGGAGACCCAGCGGCTGCAGCAGCGGCTGCTGCGGCGGCCGCCGCATTCCAGCACGAGTACCACTATCCCCCTCAGTACTACGGACACCATCTGTAGAAGCGGGAAAAGGTAAGTATCTCGTCCTTCATTGGTTGGTTTTGGAACACCCTGGTTTCTATAACTGAAGGGGACCGAAATGGGTGCCTTGGGGTACACGTTTTTAATGGATGAAAATATAAAGTTTGATGGATTTAAAATGTCTGCTGAGTAATTTTTTGGTTCCTTTTATACTATATCAGGCTTTAATTGTGGTTGAGAATGATAGATAAAGATATTTTTCATAATTATTGTTAACAACTTATGAAAAATAATATCTAATATTTTAAGGAATATCATTGTTGCACTAAATCTCAATTGAAAGATCAATTTCATTCTTAAAGCTTTGAATAGAATGTTAAAGGAAGATTTAATGTAAAAAATAAAATTGATATTTAGTAAATGCCGACTATAAAGGGAAACTTTTCCTTCTTATTGAAATTGTTATCTAAAATCCCTTTATATAATTTGCATATAAATTTTATAACTTTCCTTCTAAAATTATTTTAGGTTATATTTCTATTCTTGTTGTATGAGAATATTTTTATAATAAAAGGAATTCAGAACACTTCGTACTTGTTACCAGAAGGAAACTTTATCTAAGATCTGAACAGTCTGTCTCAACAGCAGGTATGATACAGTCCAATTTACTGTACCTGTCCTAACCTAGGTCATTGGTAAAACTTGTGGTAACTGTAATGGTATAAGTGCTCTGAATTTCTTCCATTATAAAGAACTATATCAAAGTTGTTTTAGTCATAGTATTATGCATAATACACAACTAATGTTCAATTGCTTTTCAGCCGTTAGTGAAGCTGCCGTAAAGGCGGATTCTGTCCCCTCAAGAAACCGAGGGCCACAATGTATACGGGAATCGGAGCTTTGGACTTCGACGAATCCTCCAGGACGCATTTTTTGGACGCCGATAGCCCTGGAAAGAGCCGAAACCATATTCCATCGGAGATTTCACTCTCAGCGATGTCTGGAGTTATCAATGAGCAACAAGACGTCAATGAATTGCGACCTGCGAAAGTGCGGAACTCATCCAAATGTATACGAGGGAGTAAAAATACAAAAGTGCAGCTCGAAGCCGGTGTGTGTTCGTCTCAAAAAAGAGAACAATGTATTTTGTTTATTTTGTTCTAAAGGAAAAGTGTCACAATGTGGTTTTTTTTCCTCGAGAGACTCCTCCTTAAGAATAACTTCCCTGTTAAACGAGATAAATGTGTGTGTTTAGGTATATTTGTTTTAATTGTGACAGTGTGTGACTGAAGTGCGAAAGGCAGGCCTAAAGGACGTGCTATTAAGAAACCCGCCGCCGTAACTTTTCTACGAGACGTTGCTCTCAACAGTAATCGGAACAATGTCTAGAACCAGAGAAGATTCGAGTGTTATACGTTTGAACTGTGCTATGAATGGTAGTGTGGTAAGACTGATTTTTGGCTATCTTCGGCTATAAAAAAAGAATTGTTTTCAGCTCATTTTATCGTGGCTGGTTTTCATTTGTGAGGTTTTTTATAACTTTAGTTCTTAAATGACTCAAAGGTTGTTAGCCTTACAAAGGTGACCGGAACGCTTTTCACAAAAGTGTGTGACATCCACTCAGTGGGTTTTCTAATATGTATAAACTTGTTTCGTGTGAGAGTTTAAAAAAAAAGAGAGGTAGAATTCGGTGCAATCTCCGTCGACAGCGTTGGTCCTTCTCCTCTGGCTGAATGATGAAGGCACGAGTTCACCATTTTTCATTCCCTTCGAACCCACACTTTTGGTTGCAACCGCGTCAGGGCGAAGCGGTCGCCGTAGAAGAATCCGGTAGCGCGTTCAAAAAAAATAAGGACTGCATCGTAGTTGGAAAGTGATCTACCTCCACCGAATCTATGGGAATAATGTCGCGCATTTCGTTCTTCGATGTCCCTTTTTGGTTGTTTGGAATCCAGCGAAGTCTTCTATAGCGTTATAAAAAAGAAATATTCGTCGGACAAGTGGAGTGGATACAGTTTCGCCGAACTCCAAGGTGTGCAGAAAGAAGCGGGATGAATCCCAGCCGAGGAGTTTGGATCCGAAACGAACATTTGTAGTAATAATTATATATATTGCATATATTAATGAATCCGAGCAGCCCACTCCGGAGAATTCTGATACTTCTGAATGCTGGGACGACCAGCCATCTCCAACAGTTTTTGGGAGAACTCTAAATAACAACAACAGCTGCGAAGGTAGCACGAGTGGAGATTCGACGAAACGAAAACAAAGATACATAAGTAGTGATTAGGTTTGAATCTTGTCCTTCTTCGAAGAGGAAAAAATTACAGATAAATTTGTCCGTTTTTTGTAGGCCCTCTTTCTCTCTTACGCAAGTCGGAACCCATTCAATAAAAATCTCTAACCCGTCCTCTCGGTGATTCTTTGTCCCACCCAAAATCCCTTCTACCTCTCCATCACATGTTGTGCAAAAAAGAGTTTCAAAAAAGGTTGTGCTGTTGTGAAGAGAACCATAGTTGTTATAACTGTTGTGCTTTTTGATATAAAAATGGAACATTGAATTGATTTCCGCCTTTTGGTAGCGATCCTCAGAAATCCTCCTCATCCCCCCCAAACGAAGGAAAGAGACGACGGACAGAACAGCGTCTTCGCGTCAGGACATCTTTTTTTCAAAGTAAACAATATATTCTCGGCTCAATCTCTCGGGGAAAGAGTAGTCGATAAACACGATTACGAAGTATACGATACAATTCACGAGTTGGGCGAGTTTTGAAATAGTCCAATGTATATTTAGTGTACAGCATGGCAAAGATATTTTGATACAATGTTATCCGCAACGATGATTAAGCAATGGTAAAACTTTTTGAAATCCGCCGGCGACCCATCCAACGACGTCCTTTGTCAATTTTTTTCGTCAACTCTTTCCCCTGCCGAGTCCAGCGTTCGCGTTAGCCCGTTTCCAACGCCAATTCAACAAACATTTATTAAAAAGAGATACGTAACGATGTATACGACTGATAAAACAATGGAACTTTTAAACAAAAAGAAGCTACGATTTTTTTAACGCACCTCTTCTGGAGTGTGTGTGTTTGTGTCTAAACAGGAGGCCGGTGTGTTCCGAAGACTTCTAATAAAATCGCTGTGGAAAAATTTCCCCGCGTGTGGAGTATCGAAAAATTTTTCTTTTTTCTAGAACCGGAAGGTTTCTTCTTTCTTGCGTTCTCATCCAAAAGGGAGAGATTTTGAAAAAAGGTGTACAAAGTGTCAAGCCAATGGAATATCCCCCCATTTGATTCAGTTATCGTATTTTCTCTCACTCTCCCGTTTGTATAATTTATATCTTCTTGGAATCACTTGATGTCGGCTGTTCTAAAAAGATGGTGATTATACGAGTAGTTGGTAAAAAAAAGAAAACGATTGAGTTCGAGAATAATATATTTGTGATTATGTTGTTTTGAATCATGGTGGAAAAGTGTCGAGTTGCATGGAAAATTATCAATAAGTATGAGAAAAGCATAAAAAAATTCAATCGGACTGGGACTTGTATATAATTATACATATATAAAAAACTTTTGCTGTTAAAAAAGTGTGTATTTTTTTCCGAGTTCTTTTTTTTCTTTTTTCCTGCGTGTGTGTTATTTTTTTTAACCTGAAAGTGGGTGTCGACATTGATTTGACCCATTTCCAATGTTTGGAGTGATATTTATTCTGAAATGGTACTGCTTAAGGATTCTGAATCATCGCTCCAGGAGTGTACTGTGAGTCCATGATTATAATTTTGGTTTTTAGTTGCTGTGTCTTGTTAAAATGATAGTATTTCCAAACATGAATATCTCTTTGGAATAAAATAGACATGTTGAAGGGAGCTGAAGCACTTACAATACATTTACATATGGAAGTATATTGCAATTTCATACATTGGATACACAGACATCATATGGAGGCAGTCAAGAAAAGCTTGAGTGTAATTTTGTTTAAAATGCTTGAATGATGTAAGGATGGATCAATTTTATAAGCCTACATTGTTTTTGTCGAAGGAACTACATACATTTGCTAATAGTAGTAATCCATGAATTCTTTTATTCATGAGTAGTATAGGATTTTAAAATTTTCAAGATTTATTTTATTTTAATATGAACATTATTTTTTCCATTCCATACATTTTAACACTGAAACTTATACTTTAAATTTATGCGAATATCGTTCGGAAAAAGTTGGTAAAATACTGATAAATTTAAGAGTAAAATCTATTAGTAGGAAACTAAAATTCTTTTGGAATTCTCACACATACAAAGACTAGACTAAAACTAGACAAAGCTTTTAGTTTTTGACTTTGAGTCTAAGATCGATGAAAAAATACTTCTGAGGGAGCTGCTTAACGAATACTCAAGAGTTTCCTGGGGTGAAGAAAGTAAGTATTAAGATTCTATTTACTAGAGTTAAGTAAATAGATTTGCTCAATTCTGTAGTCTAGATAGTGACAGTGACATTATAGAATCATATTGTTCGACTACCAAGCCATCCCACAAAACATCGTCTCGTTTAATTTCGTGTAATAATTGGTACACAGCACGATACCTTGCGTAACCCCAACAATATTGGAACAGAAGCAAACTTATCCGTTCCAAAACTTCTCCATCGTCCATGGTTTTTTAAATCTTAGATCCATCGTTTGCTTTAAATTTTTCGTTTCCTTTAATCGTAAATGTTTTGGTTTCCTTTGACTTTGAAATTCCTCAGGTCCGTCCTTTCATATCGCAGTATTTCACCAACACTGACGTTAGACCCCGAACTGCCCATCTCGAAGGCATAGCAATTAATCATCCCTTCCTAACCTGGTTATTAAGACTTGGAAACCATGTTTTCCTACACTTTAATTATCATTTATCTGTAATATATAATCATACCTATCCTAGATTCACCACCACAGCATAAAATGAAATACATTTTGTTGCATTAAACTATTTTGGGCAGAAGGACCTACCGAACAAATTCACGTATTACTATAACATATTTACGATCTATTCCGTGTCTCTATACTTGAAATTTTCGTGAAAATGAAAGAATTTAACATTTATCGCTTTGATGTATCAAAGGAGAGATTTCACAGTTTGCCAAATAGGTTTACTTCCTTCATAGTCGTGGAAACATACATAAGTTTACTCTTGTAAGGATGTAGATATTCGTGCAATGAAAGCCGGAGTAATGTGTAATAAACCTGTGTTCGAATTGAGCAATATATAAAACGAGGGGTGAAGTAAAGTTTTATGGCATGCAAAACCTTTCATCAAGCGTACATAAGGTTTTGCCAAATAGTCGGGCAAGGAAAAAAACAAATTTTTAGGCTCCGTCCCTTTAAATAATTCCCGATTCTGAACAAGGCAAGAGGTTTAGAGCAGAATGTTTACGGGCGTACACAATGTGCCGCGGTTTCCTTTCTTAGGCGAAAATGAGGTTTTGTAGAAATGCTGGTTGAGTCGGGTCACATATTTCGTCTTCTCTCCACGGTCATATAAATAAGCGAGTCTATAAACAGATGTTTCCATAGGGAGCCGTAGAGGGAGGAAAGCACTAGTTCCAAAGGCCTTACAGCGATCGTAACTTTCCTTCGCAATCTTGTTCCCTTCACCTACATGTCGAGGTGCTGACCAATTTCTTCTGGAAGCCCACCTCCGCCCTCAACCTCCATCAATTTCAGCGGAACTTTTTGACCTTCGCTATGAACATTCCTTAAGGATTAAGGGAACTGCCGAAATTGGACCCTTAAATTATATATATACGAAGTATTTTCGGTTTTAATTGAATGGAAGAAATGTCTTTAGAGATTTGGTTCTGATGAGAGTTAACCACGGATTTCTTGACCGCATCTATACCTATTATAACTATTGCCTCCAATGGAATGTGCTTTCGTAGGAATTATATTATTTAGTCTGCATTCTTTCATTACACCACGTATTTTAAAAAATATATTCGGATAATTATTAGACTGAGATTTGAGTATCTAATACGTAATTTAAACGACTTGAAAAATAAGTTTCTTTCGTAATTTTTTCTACAAGAGCGTATATTTGCAAAAACGTTCATTACAGATGTATTATTGCAATAATATCTTAAATATTTTCTTTTTTTCGTATTTGTTAACATAAAAATTCAATCTCAAAAATTAGCGGTAAAATTTAATCTTATCTTAACGTATTCAACCCTTTATGAGACTAAAATTAATGGTCGCTTTTGAACAACATTTACCTTTAATTCACGAGAAATTTATACTTCTTTTGCTAAAAATATTCCCTTCGAATGTCTACGAGATAGTACTGCAAAAAAAATTAAAATAAAAAAACAACACCATTTGCATTAATGAATGGTAGATAAATTGGCGAGTAGTTACTTCGTCGAAAAATGTTTGAAATTTAACATAAAAAAAACAAATTTATACAAGGTATACATACAAAGAGATCATAGCATAAACGCATGGTGTGAAATCCACAACATCAAGGATAGCCTGCGTAAAAATAGATTAAGGAAAGACGAACATATTAACGAGAAATTTAAGATGGGACCACATACAGAAAAAAGTGAAATTCACGAATATATATAATCACACACATACACTTTAATACGTACAAGTATAATTAAGAAGACTATAATACGATACAAGTATCATTAAGAAGACTACCTCGGATCCGTCGTACCTAACCATATCCTCATCAAAATTACAAAAACCCTGAAAAGTACAACTCTCACAGCTACTGATAATGGAGTTAAAAACCCTGACTCAAAAAATTCACGAGGGTCCATTCCTAATCCGTTTTTAATAACAGCAAAAGAATCCTCACCTCGCATCCTTTAGAGTCCCTTCGTAACAGAAAGGCAACGAAAATTATAGACATTTCATTTTTTCCAGTTCTTAGCTACAAATGAAATGGAATAATGGTCGAGGGGGCCACCAGCTGCTTAAAAAGTCCCCTATTTCGAAAACCCTGCCGGAATTTCAGCTTTAAATTACAGGTTTGGGGAAAAGGAAAAACCTCGGCGGAGGTTAGTTAAAAAATTAGCTCCTCTCCTGGAATTCGAAAGATGAAAATGTTATGAGAAGGGGAACGTGTCGTCCCCCTCCTCACCCACTGCAGGGCCATAACTCAACGGCTATTTTAGAACCCCCGATTGGTCCCAATTACAGATTCCGATGGATGCAAACTGTGAAATTGCTTCGAAAATGGCAGTGTTTTACCCCCAAATGTGATGATGGATATTTGAAGCGCGTAAATAAATCCGGAACTTCGAAAAACCGATCGCGTATTGTTGTTTTTGGGAAGTGCGATTTTGAGGAGAAAAAAAAAGACCCTCGAAAATTACTCATCGATTGGGAACGATTGCTATTTTCAGCTCGTATTACTTTGCACGCTTTTTGACTGGGCACCAATTTGTCCCTCCGGGTTTGATTTACTCCTTACTGCCTCCTAATGTTACGTCATTTACATCCTGATGCCCTTCGGTGCACTGTTATCATCGATGGTTTTCCGATGGGTCATAAAGAGTAAGTTGTCACAACATTATTTTAGTCCTGAATTGATTTAGGCCCCACCAACATGAGGGGTAGTGTAACAAGATCAAACAAACAGCGTATATTGATACTCAGAGCTCCTTACGACTAACCACCTGCAGCTTACGTAGTTGACTCCAGTTTTATTCACCAGATACATATACTCGTATGTTCGAATTAATTTACAGACTTAAATCATACGAAGTTTATACAAATGTTATACGAATAATTTCCCTAGAATTTTCTTCTTATATCATAAATATTTTATCGGCTTTTCAAAGCTATTTAAAATGATTGAACACACTTTTTAGTAAATACATCATAGTAAGCAAGTACTGATGTAGGTTCGGAAACATTTACTTTCACTTATCACAATGAGATGGTCTCTTCTTTGTATTCAAAACACCTCACGACCTCAAAATAGGATATCTATCCTTAAATCTAAAGCAGCCGTCCTCTTGAAACGGCAAGGAATGGTATTTCCTATGAGTACACGTAAACCAGTACTACTGCTCATTCCTGAGTGAGGTCAGCACTGAGGTGACGCACTGTATACACTGTACTCATTATACAGCAGGAGAGCCACATGAAAAGCCGCATGCAGACATCCTCGTGGACTTCCCTGCATTTTACCATCACCATCGAAACAAGGTAAGTAGTTTTGTATTTAAATTCAATAGTGTTAGAACGTGAGGTAAGTTGGGCCGGTTTGAACAAAGTAAATAACATTGCTTATAATTTGTAATACAATGTAAAAAGATTCAGCGTATCGTATTATAGAATGTGCAACAGTCTTTACATATTGAAACGACATTGTCATTGGGTTATTATTTCATTATACTAGAACGAAGTTGGCTTCGCGTATCGGTAGCATTGTCTTGCGTCCACGATTGGACAACGCGTCAAATTGGTATATTGCGGGGAGAAACCTTTGGAATAATTGAAACGGTTTCCAGTTAACAGGAAACAGTTGGGTTACGGGTTCTAATCTAATGTTTCGTAAAAACGTTCGTGCGGGAATTTTCTTAAGTTTATCTGAAGGAGAATATATTTAAATGGAATCTCGTAACTAGATCGTACTTTTAGTTGGCGAAAATTTTCCTATACAAAGACTTCAAATAATTCGAAAGGTAGTATTTAAAACTCTGATTCTTTAGTTTTCGTATCGTCTTTTAAAATCTTTACTGCAATTTTTTTATCCACAATAGACAATCGTTAGGTTTTTTACTCAATAAGCAAACTGTTAGGTTTGAAGAATTACGTAAGTAATGGAAGTTGTACGAAAATTATTATTCATATATATATATATATATACGTAAAGAAATAACGTAGAGCAGGATAATCAGTCTGCCCATCAATTCATTCAGAAGTTATCTCATAAATTTTGACTCTATTACATTATCATAGCTTGTTTCTACGCTCAGACTCAATCCCTTTGACGAGCTCTGCTAATTCAACTGCGATCCATTAAACTCCGTTTCACTGGAACTACAGTTATTGAGAGACTCTTATCTGTTAGTCTTCACTTTCCCTTCTCCGCTACCAGAAGGGTCTGCAGTTCGTGAATGCAAGAATTACCAAGGACAACCGAGGGCTCGGTTAGTTGGCGAAATGACGTGCGCAGTGATGTTTGTTTGTGTTAGCAACGAAGGTGAAAGTGAATTTACGAATTTTGGGTCATTTAAGAGTAGTGATGAGTGAAGATAGTAGCAAGAAGAATCAAAGGGTTGGCGATGTATATAATTGCGGATCGTTTCTTAATAACTCTCTGGTTTTATTTCTGAATTTCTGATTATTTAACGACTCTTAAATCTAAAGACACCCAAACATAAACACTGCCATGGAAACTTATCCTTTATCCCGGGAAGCATATACCTCTAATCCTTTGTTGATCTATCCCAGTAATAAGTAACTTTCTAATTGGATTAGAAAAGTGTTAAGTAACCGATTCTTTAGGGTAATACTAGTAATACTACAAAGAAGGGAAGGGTTATAACTTTAGAAACTTCAAATTATTACTTTGTGTATTTAGCTATTGTGTTGTAAAGTAATTTAAATCGTTAGAAGTTTTAATTTAACGACTCTAATCTCAAGTAAAAGGATGATAAATGATTAATTGAATCGAAATAATATATATGATCGACTAATAAAGATTCAACAAATCTTTAAAAGCTCGAATTTTGAGCTTTCTATTTAAAAAAAAAGGTGTTTTTAATTGAACTTTAAGAAACAGTTGCCATAGTGTTGAGCAAAATTTGAGTTGTCACTTTCGATGAAAAGAAACGAGTACTCAGTAAACAGTTTTAAGCAAAGGTGAATTCACTTACTATTCACGATCAGTCCGAGCGACTAAAATACATGGTTAAACAGAAAAAGTTAGATATTAAATAAGAAGTTATTATTTATATTGTAAGAGATGCATATACTTTCAACAGTGAGAACATTTCAACTCCTTGTGGTCCATTCATAGCAATACTACTCTTTTATATTACAGACCTTCGTAGTGTTGAGTTCGATTTAATTGAAACCTTTCAAGCATTTAAAGCCACAGAACAGATTAGTAAACGAACAGAATGGTTAGTATTTTAGGATCCAAACAAAGTTAAATTTCGTCACAGCATTCAGATTAGACTCGTCCCGAATCAGTTTACTTCATCCAGAACTAAATACTATTCACATACTCCTATCTTAATGCCAGAACTTTAGTGAGTGAGATGGAATTAATTTTTTTCTCTCGCTTTATTTCTAAAGCGCGTGCTTATCGTTATACTCCACTTAGGTTAATCGTATTCTCAGTACATTTCCTTTCTCATAGTTCGCCACCCGACCTTCATTTTTTACTTTTCCACTCCCTTATCTGCTTCTGCCTTATCTACGCGCAGCATCATTAAGGGTTCGTAGAATGCTTTTCGTTGCCCACGAGAGATTGATGTTCGTCTTCCCCGGAGACGAGGGGGGATTCCAAAGGGGAACACAATATAAAAGCTTTTGATAATGAATGCGATAGACTCTTGACGTCATCTAGATCCGGTCGATAGTAGACTGTTTGTTACAAGGGCTTCATTTTTTTTCCGCAAGTTATATTTCGAGTATAAAAAAAAGAGTTGTGTTACAACCATCAGGTATCCTCGACAAGGTTTATCGTGTAAATCGGTAAAAAAATTTCGTTCCCGGATTCCTCTCCTATCCTTTCGCTATGTGTTTCATTTCCACGAACGTAAACGTTAAATTTAAATTTTTGTAATTTTGTCGTGTGCGTAAAGTTGGTTTTACTTCAATGCATGAGGCTTTGAATATTACGAAATATTTGAGCCGAAAGAAAGCTTAACTTAGTATACTATGTATAGAGCCATATACTCAAGAGATATTTAATGGATTTAAAGCGAATTTTTTTATAAAAACGATCTTAATTTAGATTCACTTCCTACGTGATGTACTCGTTTATCTTACCTGCAGTTCTTACTTGCAATATCAAGAGCTGAAAGTGGCAAAGTGTAACAATTTAATTATTCCGATAATATTGTCGTCTTGTTTAGCTAAAGAAATTTAGTCATTAGAATTTATTACTCTATTTCATTGACCGATTTTTATTAACGAATATTCTTTTAATAATTTCGTATTTTACTGTGCGTTTATTCATACCTATTATGTTCTTATTAATGTAAAATGATATACAGTAAATAGATGGATAATCCTATATTATGTGAACTTTCCATGAGTTTCGAAAAGTTTCTTACTTACAATAAATGTATTTTGTAAATATTTTATTAAATTTGGAGCCATAGAATAAGTAGGTTTTCTAGCTAGAAAATTATTCTGAATAACGAAGTTATAATGTTTCTTATTGCGTTTGAATTTCCAAATAATGGATCTTTAAGACATCAATAACATTTTCGTTTTTTATCAATAGTAATTTGTTAACCATTTATACTTAATTTGGAATAAAATACGACTTATTTCAACAATACTCAATTGTCAGTTTTACAGTCACGATCTTTTTCATTCATCCACCCACAGTTAAACACGAACTCTATAAACTCTTAAACGATCCCTTAATGATAGCATCTATGAATCATAGACGAAGCCGAATTAGAGCCACACAAAAACCCATTCCAAACTACAATGCGAAATTTTTCTTTCCTCTCCTTAGGCTTCCCAATCATTCAGCCCCGTTTGGCTAAATAGGATGGCCGACTATTGGTGGAGAATAAAACAAAAGAAGGGCGGTGGTAATAGGGCAGGCGGGGTGAAGAAAAGGGGGAGCCTCAGATCGCTAGACAAATGACAGTCGTTGCATATGTAAAACGAGGGACGTAGGCGACCTCGGTCCAACATTTGTCACTGTCTCTGAAAGAGGCTGTCGTCATGGAAGACGCTCCGCTTTTCCAATGATTTTTTCTCTAAAGGGTGCGTACGTACACACGCCTTTTGTATCCAACGTCGATTTCCAACACTTACGCAGAACCTTACGAAGATTAGCGATTGTTTATTTTGTGGACGACAATTACGTAAACAATGGGACGTAATAGCAACAATAAACAATAGGACGTAATAGCAACAATAATAATAATTTTATTGATTGAAAGACGTACAAAGCATTTAAAGGGAAAATCAATTTCGTTAAAGCAAACTTATATGAGATAGGGTTCCACAATATGCATATTTATAAATTTAAATAGATGCACATTCACTTATTGAACAATAATAACAAAATTATTGATTCAAAGGTTGATTAGGTTTCACAATATGGATATTTATAAATACAAATAGATACGCAGGAACTTATTCATTTGGTTGAAATGTTATTATACGTAATAAAATTACTTAGGCATCGCATATTAATTTTTTTAGTTTCGTTATCTCAAAGCTCTTGCCACCCCTTTAGATGAAATTCACTCTCGTATATTGCTCATGAATATTTTTTTGTGTTTTGGGACTATCTATGCTCTCATGCATACGTGTACGCATAGATATATGCTGAAAGTATCGCTAAATGTACACATCATAAAAGTTGGCTTGCATAATTAGGACTTGAGAGGGAAACATTTAGAAACATAGAAAATCTTTGAATCTGGGATTACTTCAATGTAAACCAGCCTTGTACAATAGAGATAATATATAGTAAATGAAATTTAGGGGTTTCTTACACGCTTCTTTTTATGTATAAAGTAAAATATACTGTAGGATAAAGTGCTAATGAACCTAAAAAAAGATTTTGTCTGTTTGACAACGTACTTTGTTCAAAAATGGTATTTAAAGTATAGTGAATCAGAATTAGAAAATCTAGGTTCGAGTCCAGGAATTGTCTAATTTTTGTTTTATCTTATTTCTTGGGCTTAATACGAACTGGGTAAATTCTCACGCTTGGTTACCCTTACCCATATACCTTACGTACTGAAAGATGATGTACGAAAAATGCTTCATCATTAAGTAGAATCTACTCGAATCAGAGTTTTCATATGTAAATACCAAGGAAAATGTGGTATAATCAGTTAGCCTTATCATTTCCGTTTACGAAGATTAAACATTTTAGCATTTAGATTCAACATTAGGATGTTCTATTTAGATGACATATAGATTACCTCCACAATTTCGTGATTAGCTGTCATTATTACGATTTAATACGTAACCATTCAAAATATCAAATCTTTTGTCATAAGTAAAATTTCTTTACGTCTATTACAGAATATCTTTTATTTTACTTTAAATTTGACTCAACGCAAACTTTTATATTCCTCCGTTAATATCGCTCTATTTTAGGAATAACATTCTTGGAAACCTTTTCTTATACCTCCAAAGCATATCCATTTAATTTTCCCAAATAGATATGGAACGCTGGAGTTAAAAGTTTACTGAACTCGATATTATTTTTGGAACTTCTCTCTTTCGAACTTTTATAATAATAACAATCTTTCTGGTAGTTCTATACCGGAAGTAGGATGCATAAAAGTTTAGCAATTTCTTCCAAGAGTATTTCAACTCTGTACCCAAGTAAACAAGATCGTTAAATTGTTCAATCAATAGTTGAAGGTTAGTGAAGAGATCTGTAGATTATTTTACGCTATTTTAAATTTCTAAAGAATCGTTCATATATCTCAGAAGATTAATGTTAGTGCAGAGATCCGTTAATTATTGTACGCGATCTGAAAAAAATATCATATAATATACCAACCGTTTAGAAATGTTACTTCTAAATTCAGTATCTAAAGTTTTGTAAAAGAATAGGATTTGAGTACATAGATTATTCCTGGCTTTAATCGTTTAAACACTGAAATAAGATTAAAAATTGCAATTTAGTTTAAGCTAATATCTACCAAATAACTCGTACATATTATAGTTCATAAAAACGTACTTTAAAATAACTTTACACATAGGATAATACGAAGATTTCTGATGTTAAACAATTTGAGTTATAACTAAAAACGAAATAATATTTATGAAAAATTTTGAAAATATCTTTCGTTTCTCACGTATGTACCAATTCATAAAATAATATACCTGTAACGTAATTACATTCATTGTTGAAATATCGTTATCCTTACGACGTACGTAACCATGGTTATATGAGTGTAGAGTTTACGTTGTCAGGTGGGATAAGTGAAGTAGATGGTAGATTCGAAGCCCTTTTGACGCCCAGGAATTCTGCTTACGTATTTGCGGTGAGGGGCGATGGGATTGATACGAAGATGTGCACGACGGTAAGTGGTTATGGAAAGAGGGGAGGAGTAGTAAATAAATAAAGGGAAGCCGCATCTGAGTTATGAAATAGAAATGAGGAACGATTTTGGTCATAGATCCAGAGGCGTATCATACGGAATACAAAGTCCTTCCATCGGAATTGAGTGAAAAGTGAGTGATGTTATGAGGAAGGAGATGTTTTGGAGTGCATGGAGGTTTTTAGCCTAAATGATTTTCCGGAATGATATGATATACGTTAATGTATTTTAGGTTGGAATGTATTTGGAGTATAGAAGGTGAAATATAATTATATTTTAATGGAATCTAGTGATAGATAACTGTTTATTTATTTAACATAGACCCCACAAATATTAACTTTTGTTCAGTTATAGTTTGGTACTCAAATCTACAACGGACGTACGCTTATATTTATACTCTGAGGGAAATTATTCCTCCTCGGCCGGGATTCGAACCCAGGACCTTTGAAATTCATCGTATGATAAACAATTTACCAAATCGTTAAAACAGCATGGATATGTTCAAACTAATTCGCAATCTTTCATTGAAATTCTTGTTATTGCTTATTATGTTTTTTATCATTGTTCTTAACTTTTATTTCCTGTAAGAGACTTACCCTTACAATGTTGTAAGATCTTATGTAATATTATAATCTCTCCCTATTATGTTTGAATTTATTATATTATCGTAAGTTAAAATTTTTACTTTTTAAATAATAATAATGTTTTTGTAGATGTTTCTCTATAGTGAGTTGCCATGATTTTAATTATTAGTTGTTACGTACTCCTTTCTGCATTTTTTCTCGTCATTAATGTACGTTCCAAATAATCTAATACTGTTCGTGCATCATAATAATTTTTGGCCTCTTATTAATCCGGAGTAAAAAATGATATACGTCATAATTACGATATTACAATAATATTACGAAATTACATAACATTATGAGAAAAGCGGGATGATTTTTGAGTAAATGCTCTCCTAAATTGTTTGTGGTATCATTGGTTTGTGTTAAAAAGTATTGAGAATTAACGTCTAAAATAAATCGTTAATCAAATCATCACTTCCCATCCACACGTATTTCGATTATGTTTATATCTATAGAAGAAGAAACGAAGGGTTGAGTCCTATTTGAAAACCATTGCCTGACGGTAGGAAACTTTCCGTGAGTGTTGGATATAGATTTTATTTTCAATCTAAATAAAGAGTCAGATGATGTCAGTTAATAAGGTGAAAATTAAGAAGGAATCTTGAGGTACCTAAGGGAGGTTATAGCATACACTCTGATATTACGTAGTTATGACGGGTCAAATTATACAAATGTGTTTTTTGTTCACAATTAATGAAGTATAAAATGAAGCTTATCAGAAGTTCTGTGCCTGTTCTGTACAGCGAAAGGTTATGAATTTTAAAAGAGGAGGAATTATTATTTTATAATCGTTATTACTTTAAAAGATTAAAAACTCTTTTTTTCATGTACTTTTAATTTCCACATTTATATGGAAAAATGACCGTACATAATAATAGATGATCAGATATGAGTTGACTAATGAAAATTGATACGTAAGAGGAATCGATCTTTAAATTTCTGATTCTGTGTCTCGGAGATTACTTAATTCCTAAATTGTTTACCCGAAGAAAAATTTTATTGAAAATAATGATATTGAGACTTGAGATTTGAGATATTAGGGTTAAATTATTTGAAGATAATTGTTATTTCATGACTTGGCTATCGTATATCATTTCACAGGTACCAATAGTAATGACTAGCAGTTATTATATTATTATTATTATTATTATTATTATTATTAGTTACTATAGTAATATTCATCTGTAGGGATACCCTCTTATAACTTATAATGCATTTTAATGGGACGGATGAAGAAAAATTTGGAAAATGTGGGCACATTATTTTATGAAGAAGCACAAAAATTAAATTACATTTCTTAAAATTTGTAAAATCGATTTTTATTATAATTCACCCTCACAAATAGCTCTCAAAAGAGGATGTGTATCAAGAAAGCTTCCAGTTGGAGAATCGCACGTGAATTTAATTCGATTCAATGGAGTGTATAAACTGATTCCACTTAAAAAATAATAACAATAATCGATCTCATCAAATAGGATTTCGCCCGTTAAAGACCGTTATCTTTCTATTTATTGGAATGTGTCTGGTATTATGAATCGTTTGATAAACCGTGACAGGTACAGATGAAAGAAAATTCATTTGTTCTTTTCCAAGGAATATTTGAAAATAAGCTGTTTGCTGCCAGGTTATCGTCCTCAAAAACTAGTCTTAAATGAAGATGCTATATTCGTTAGAACATTCATCATTCCACAATAATATACGAAAAATTAAAAAGGTGCTTATCTTTGTTTTTCTTCTATTAATAGAGATTATGTATATTAGATGGATTGACACTGATTTTTTTCTATGTAGAAACATTGTGAGATAATTCTCGTGAAACACAATTCCCAAAAATTACGTTCTCATTATATTTCTCTTTATTCTATAACAAACTAAGGATAGTCATTCTGTCCATAAATAAAAAATACTTCATGATGTTAAATCAACAATCCTTGGAGGAACTACTTAGAGTTATTAGTATAGTTAGAAATTATTTTATCCTGGGTTATTAAACAGAATTCTGTTAATCATCTCCAAGATCAATTGTATTCCGAAATTTCCTTTCACCTATTTGATTCTTTCACTTGAAATTCATTTCACCACAAAATTTCTCAATCATCTCTATACCCAAAAAGAACAAACAACAACGTAAATCACAATCCAATTCGATAAAACTTCTTTTAATTACTTCCCCCCCCACCCCACCCCAATATGCAAAAACTCATCCCGCGAAAAAAAACTCGCGAAATTGCGAACTTCCTCATTTCGGAAAAACTTTAATCCAGCGGAAACTTAGCGGCGTTCAGCGCGGAAGTTGGCGTGATAAATTTGGCAGCGGATTCTTTTGTCTGAATCAAGAGTGCTATTAAAGAGATGGCCTTAGGGGTCATCTCATCGCGCAGACAAAGCGGCGAACGTGAGGGCCTTGCTCATGGCCAAAGCCCACTCTTTCAATTCCACCAGTTTCCCCTATTGTCCGCAACCTATGCCTGAAGGCTGGCGCTGCGGACGCCGTCTGAGACACTGCCTAAGTGCCGACACAATGAAAGAGGGGTGAATGGGTGGCCCGTTGCCGGACAGTTACAAATGACGCTGGAATTTTAGGTAAGCTTTGGGGCACATTGGTAAACAGGGGATTGCAGACAAAGGCGATGATGTGAGAGTACCCCCTTGAAAGGACTTATCATTTCCTCGAAGACAGTTCGCAATTATCTTCTATTACCTTTCTCTCATTAGGATGAAGATCATTTGGGTTGGGAACGGATGAATTTGGAACGATGGCGGTGGTAGATTAATATAAGCGTTGTTTTACGTGGAAAGCGTTATTTTGTTGCTATGGTTATTTTGTAGGGTATATGTTCCGTAGTCCAATTGATAAGCTGCAGGAAAAATGAAATTCGTATTAAGCCAAACAGCATCCCATTGATTATTATCATTTACTGAATCCTAGAAATAAAATGTTGGACATCTTTGGAGACAATGATGGGCATTAATATTTCCAACAACAGATGGTTCATTCTACAAAAAGGATTGATTTTATGAAGGTTGAGTTAAAAAAAATAGCTAAAAATAAGGATACATTACTTGGACTCGAACCCAGGTCTGTGAGAATCGTAATACTCCGGTAAATACTATTGCCTCGTCGCTATTTGTTTACATAGCGGGTTTAAAGAGCATAAAAGATATTTCTATTATCTGAATGAATAACTAAGGCAACGGATTAATATCATAGATATTCAACTTTTCGTAAAAATATTATTCTTGATATTTAAATAAGATATTTTTCTCAGTAACACCTTAGTATATTAGAGTTTAAATTCATCTAAGTTTTTATGACTATATTATAATGTAGTTAAATTTATAATATTAAAAATGATTTTCTCTAGTGCTAAGAGATATATAAAAGAAAATTTAGTAACGTGAGGCACTGTTGATAGAGAAATTAGAGCAAAAAAATTAAATTAAATTGCAATCTATATGCGAGCTTACTGCAATATGCTAATATAGCGTTCTTCAGATGCTTAAATTCGCGTATTATTCTGCCCACATCTTCACTAATCAAGCTTTCCTTTCTATGAACATATCAGCCAGAATTATTTGCTTTGATTCAAATATCAATGATTATTTCTTTGTTTCCTCCAGTTCATCTAGTTCGTCCAGGATCTCCGAAGACCTTTCATTTAAATATTCCAGTGTTTACTTCCTCGGAATGCATTAAGGCTGGAAAACGTGGATCTTGAGTGACTAACGAAGGCGTTTCCAAATGGCATTCTACAAAGGAGCGTGAGCTGGGGATTTCCGGAAACATTTCCTCCGAGGTAAGCGTATTTTCATTTCCATTATTTCTCCATATTCTGCTCTTATTTGTGTGCCATCAGTTGTAAATAGGGTAGGTCCCAAAGTTAGTTGAAGATTTTTTCCTGTACTTTTTGATTTCGTTAGCGTTCGTGTCAGAAGTCAATAAGGTAGTACAACTCAAAGTAAATAGGCTTTTCATTAGGTTAGTTGTAACCAGTATCAATAGAGAAACTGCAATAATCATCCCAATTGCTCTCGTCTCTAAACTGCTATGGAAACGAGGTACTAATGTGTATCAAATTAGATTAAATTGCCTTACGTTTCGGGGCAAGAAAGACATTTTTTGATTAAAAATTAGATTTATTATTGATTTTACTAAAAATATGTGAAAACCTTCCGAATTGATACCGATTAATGTTGCTAAACGGTAAAAATATTCAGAAAAACGATTAATTTTTTATGTTTACGTAGAACTCGATATGGAATGACGCAGTATTTAAATACACGATCGTATGCCGTATCCAATGGGAACTTTCCATAAAATCTACTATTTATTGTCCCTTAAAATTGAAATATCCTTGTAACGAAGTCTCAAAATTTTATTTTTAGAATCTTACTGCATCTTTTACAAATGTTTATCGCTAAATCTCTTCTAGGAATACAGAAACTGAGTAAATGAGTAACGTGAATGTAAATTGTTCGTAAATTTCTACTGGAAGCTGACGGGACATTAGTAGTGCTGCAAAATTTTTTATTACGCATCCTTCTGTGTATTACGTACTTTTATAAACTCCCTTCTACCTTAACTGACGGAATTTTACGACCAAATCTACATGAAACCTTCTTTGAACCTTCCGTCACATTGGATATGTTCATCTCCTTCATATAGCGTTCATTTTCGTAAACAATCAACATACATTTCTCTCTTATTTACGCGATTATTTGCAGTATGTATATACGAGGCGATGATCTCGCTTTTGTAAAGACACCATCCCTACGTGAGATCTGACCATCACTCATTTCAAATTCGGTTGAATTCGTTTCGTGAAAAGATTCGGACTCGACGGGTCCACAAAAGAAACCAATCTGGGATCAGAATTCGATGAAATACGCGTATTTCGGCTCATTACGTCACACTCTCTTCCTAAAAAAATTCGTTTGAGAGTTTAAACGAGTTTTATCAAAGGGAGAGACGCTATTGGTGCATCATCGCCTTCATGAACACGTACCTGTCGATCCAAGAAAAGGTCGAGGGGTCAGATTTGCGAAATAAAAGGATCTCCGGTCATCGGATATGAGTGTGTTTTGTGGTGATTATCCTCGAAGTCTTTCGAGGAAATTAATAATGTAGTCTGAAGTCGGTTGTGACGTGTATGTCGATATTGGGAAAGTATTATTTTAGGATCAAGTTCTATTAAGTACTGCCTATTCTTTGTGGATAGTAATATATGTGATTATTTTTATTAAGAAACGTTTACTGTTATTTAGAGAACGTATAGATCTTTGAATTAAGTTTTGGAATAGGAATATCAACATACAAATTAAAATTATTGCTTCAGATAACATTTGTGTAGGTTTATATCTGTATCTATATTTTTCATTATCCTATCGTAGTGTTTTTTGGTTGTGCTTATTGAATTCTTTATTGAATCCTTTCATAAACTCCTATCTGAACATCGTATGATCTTAAAGCATTTGTTTAATTCGATATTCTTGCTCCTTTCTTCGTTTCATGATTAAGAGGAATTCAAAGTTTATGTACCAATCTTTTGCTCTTTAACGTTTGTTACATCTACTGCCACTTCTTTCACAACCTCCATAAAGTTTTCTTTCGCAATTCTTCTCCCATCAGTGAGAATCGTGATCAATGTATCAATCGGATGTTGAGTTAAATTTAGTCGGAAAATGTTTTATAAAGATGGACTGAGTGCCGAACAAGAATTAAAAATAGGCTGGATACATCTATGAGTACGTACATGTACTTTGCGCTGTATCTGTAAGAATGCAAGGCCGTCCGTAATTCTACTCGAAGAAACAGATGAATTTTTGCATTGACAAGGTAGTTCCACAAGGTATCTATCTTGCACCCACCCTATTCACAGAAATCAATTAGCGATTACTCGAGTCTCTAGATTTGGAATAGTAACATATAGCGAATAAATTGGGATTATTTAAGTCTACAACGTTTATTCAATGTACCTGTCCCTTGGAAAAGGAGAGATGAGGGTCAAACTTGAAGATTTTAATTTCGTACGTCTAATACAAGATAAATGCAAGTTGCAAATGTATAAAACATCTTCAAAATACGTTAAACGTAAGAAATATACGAATTGAACTTCGGAAACACTTAGTAAATTTACAAAACGATAAGGTAATGAACTAAAGATCTGGTTGGTCACTTTAATGAATCATAGTTCTTTAACAGCCCAAGCAATATCCCGAGATACATGCTCAAAATATCGTATATAAACATTGAAACAACTAGTTTAACCAGAAGATAGGAGCATAATTTTTTTTATTCGAAATACGAATTCAGTTTGGAAAGAGCTCTTTAAGTAGCATTTATATATTTAGAGCCCAACATATGTTTATATCATCAAATAGGAGAACGTCTTACCAAAGTTTATCCAACCAATTACGATCTAAGGGAGCGATAATTCTTCGGTATCGACGACGTAAAGTAATGAATACGTCCGATTGAGAGGGTATAAGCACGGAGATAAGCGTAGAGCGGATGGGATCGCCACACGGGAGATTTTTCGAGGAGTGGGGCATTCACGTTTCAGGAGGTGGGCGTTGTCCACGGAAGGCGGAGTGGGCGTGGCCAAGAAGGCGTGCCTTTTGAAAAAGTCGATCGCGGCGACAATGGAGAGGGGCGGCCATTAGAAAAACACGCTGCCTTCGAAAATATATAAGAGGAATTTATTAATGGTTTTAAATGGCGAAGGGGGATATCCCCGGCGTGGTTTTCCCGGGTGCCTGACAATGAGAGCGTTCGGTAGCCAGAAGGGAGAGGATGTCCCGCAGACTTGTTAATACGCCTCCGTCCGCTCAGGGCGCTCGAGTATCGCCCTTTCGGTAGATTTATTTCGCTAAAATTCCCTCGAAGGGAAATGCGAAGGGAGGTTTTGGATCTGAAAGGATGATTCGAATACACGGTTTTGCTGTCGATGTTTTTGGACTAAACGAACGTTGGATTTAATGAAAATGAAAATTTACGAAATTTACGTATTACGATTTAAAGGTTTCTATTTTTTTAACCGTTTAAAAGTTTGCTACGATGAAAGGAGGTTTTAGAATAAGGATAATCGTTAGATGAATTGAAAAAATTATGGGTATGTATAAATAATGTTTAGGAATACGATTATCTTGAAAAATATTACTTCATTGCGTAGTGTAAATTAAGTTTCTGTAGTTATATTCATGACTCTTCAAACTAAAGTTCGGTATGATAAGATTATTTTTTGTTCTTTTAGATAAGTAGAAAATGTCTTAAAAGTCAATATTATATCATATCCAATTATATAGAGCCGTGGTCTCTAATGATTTCCAAGTGTGTCATATGTGATAATATTAGTTAAAGTGTTTGCTCATATCGTTAATTAAAAGAAACACTCAAAACTGATGCAATAGTCTCTCTTTAATATTCAAAAATTTCTTATTACAAGTAAGCTCTCAACATTTTAATTATTTATATAATTTTAGTTTCATATATTTGAAAGTAATGAATAATGGTAGCAATAATGTGTTTCGTGGAATGTACGTGGACATTTATATTTACGCAATAATCAATATGAATGGTCGTTATTTCTATTAATAAAATCTCTTAGTCTTACAATCAGTTGACAACTACCTAAGCCCTTTTGATAGCATTTTCACAGCAGTAATTCACATTTGGACAAAATAGCACAATGATATTGAATAGAATCACAGCTAAATTCCCTTCAATTTCCATCCTTTCTGTTTGAGATAATGGTTCAGTGTTTGATGATCTCGTTGTGCTTCTTCTTTCAATATAATATAATCGAAGAACTATTAATATAAGTTTGATAATTCTGCACTTAACTAATACATACATACATTAAATACATGCATGTATAACATACATCTAAGTAATCTGCAAGCCGCCTTCTAGCGTTCGACAAGAGTAATTCATACTTTCTCTAGAGCTTTAACACATGTATTACGATTATTAGAGAGTACTTCGAAAAGTTATCCATAAGAGTAACTCAATGATATTAAACCGATACGTATTTTATTCCCTCTCAAACGAACCTACTCACTTATCACTTGCTTTTCTCGTGGCATTCGTAAAAAAGGTATTTGTCTCAATCTCAGAGGTAAAAAAAGATTTTACCCATCTAATTTTCCTCCACCGGCTCTCCAGCATTTTCACCCCATTTTATTGGTTCGCGGCTCCTGTCTGTGACGGGTATTGTTCCACTCAAAGGAGTGCTATTGAAGGGACTGCAGAAGGAAGAAATCTACTCGAATGTGTTGAAACCCAATGCGTGAGTCAGCACTGTCTTTGTGCTCCTGTTATTGAATATTCAGCCATACGAACATAAATTCGAGTACTGGTCATAATACTCGAGCCTTACTTAAAAAGAGTTGGTGCAAGATAAATTTCTCCATTGTTAAGTCTGTCGTGTTGAAGGGAGGGAATTAGATTATTGATTCCCAGGTGGAAATGGGTCTTAATTCTATAGTATCAGGGTAGTATTTGTGGCAATTAGTTATAAGAATTATTTTAGAGAGGTGCTCAGTATTTCACATGATAAATATTTTATTTTAACGCTATAGATTCAGGCTAAGGCCTTCTTTAGATAAAATTACCGAAAAGCAAGGATGCATTTATGTATAAAAAAGAGTGTAATATATATATAATATATGCCTATTTGTGTATACGTATTTACTTTTAAGTTCTCTTGCTTTTTCTACATTCTTTCGAAAACGGTCGTTCTTAAGTTAACTTTTTATTACGGAAAATACCAAGTTACTTATCTTCTAGAATATTCTTCTCCCACCTTCAAATCATTAACTATTTTTATTATTAATGTTTCTCTCAGAAGGGCTTTCAATAAGTAAAATGATATGCACTTGGAAGATTTTGTATATTAACTTTCGGATTTTATAGGTAAAAATCGGTTTTTTGGTTTATAACTGCATTTAATATCAGAGTGAGTTAGATGTGCAAAGTAGAATAATTTAAACGGAATTAAATGTCGATTCATGACAAATTCAAGCGATGGTAGAATTAATAAAAATTGAAACATCTACGATGTGTTCGTAAATAAAAAGCTAATCGAGTCGTCAAAAAAGTAGGAGACCTGGGTTCGAGTATCAGTAATTCCGTTATATTTTCACTTCTCTATGTTTAACCTTTGCCTACATGTATGTATATATATGATAGTGATGTTTATGATAATACATATATAATATATATATGTATTTATATAGTTTAATGCGCAATTTTTACTTTCGTAATAAACACGTCAAAGTACGAGAGCATATTGAACTAAAAGGCAACCAACAATAGTAGAAAAGATATCCTAAGAACGCATTAGTCTCCCTTCAGAGGTGGAAATACTTTTCCAGAGATATAGCGCACTTTCAATTCCACGGTGGAAGACGTGGCAGGGAGGGAATAACCTTTAGGATATAAGAGTTGGGGTCGAGAGAGGGTCGCCGTGGAGACGGGAAGGCGTCCTAGGAGAATCCAAAGATCGAATAAGTACGGTTTCCGGTGAATTTAGGTCGCCACGGAAGAAGGGAAGTTTAAGGAGTTTCGGATGGTCGTTTTGGAGGTTTAGCCAAGTACAGCGAATGGTTAATCCACTCTAGTTTGCTCTGTCGATGAACCGCGAATGCACAACTTGCCTCTAACGTATTTTCAGAGGGAGAAGTTTCGTCTTTTCAATCTCGTGGGAGTGTATGCATTCTCATAATTACGGATTCGGATCTTATTTCAAAAGTAGGGTGTAAGTTAGAATTCGTTCCTAGTGAGGTGTTATAGGTAGATACTTAATGGTGGACTGAATGCTATAATAATAATACGTAATTATGGTAATACGTGATAATGATACGTAATAATGATACGTAATAATGATACGTAATAATGATACGTAATAATGATACGTAATAATGATACGTAATAATGATACGTAATAATAATAATACGTAATAATGATTCGTAATAATGATACGTAATAATGATACGTAATAATAATAATACGTAATAATAATACGTAATAAATAAAATGCGGAATATTAAATTACGTAACTTATAGAAAGGGTAATTCTAATATACTTTTATCTTCTATTATAATATTAATATTGTCTAATATAAAGTTGTACGCATCGTATTTACTTTCCTACGATCATAAAAATTACTAAAATCGGACGAAAATTTTAAATTGCATTTGATATTTCTAAGAGAATCCTATGAAAAAAACTTCAGGTATAATTTTTAAGAGTCATTAAATCTCATACATAAAAGAGATCGCAGATATTAAAACAATTAAAACTTTTTAAAGGTGATTAAGTCCTAATTTTTTGTATTATTCCGTTACATTTGTTCTTTTATTACACAAGTATCAATACTCAGTTAAATTCATATAAAATATTATAGTACGAGAGAAAAAAACTTGAGATTTACTTTGGTTAGTTTAATATGATAGCTGAAGTATTGTATCCTTAGAGAAAGAATAGTAATCGATTCCCAATCCGAAACAAAATCATCCTGAGTACGTATCTCTAGAATGGCAAAACTACGTGTTTTAGTAGATCAACATTACTTAACTAATATTTCGACAGAATAACCTAATATTATAAATATAATTAACCATTTCTATCACTCTTTATCCATAAGAGATAAGGATTACTATTGAACCTTTTAGAATATCGTTCTAAGCTATGATACACGCTAGGACCAGTAAGTAATATTAATAGAAATAGTTAAATAATAGGAGATATCAATACCATAAAAATATAATCGTAAAATAATGCTCAGAAGTACTTAACAGTACGTTAGGATAGGCACAAATAGAGTAGATTCTTTCATTTGGAGAACGGATCGATGTTTCTATAGCACCCGGAATGTGTTTCGTAGCAACAGCGCTTTACTTAGACAACTAGACTGTTATCGAACATAAACAACCATTCTTCTATCGGTCCCCGCGTATAAAGAGAACACGTGCGTGAGAGAAATTATTAATATTCTCAGGGGTGAAATAGTAAAGGCTGAATCGAAAGAAAAGGGAGGGTCAGGTGAGTAGGCCCACAGGCACAGATGTTCTTGGCAGCTCTCTTCCACCTTTTATCCACCCACGTCCTGCTTCATCTCCCCTAAAACTATTGTGCTACCGAAAATTAAAATCCCAGGACCTTTTAATCATCCTTTTTTCACCGTCTCATCCCAACGCTAAAGTTAATTTTTCCGTCATCAAGATTCAAGTGTTGTCTTTGTAGATTAGTGGACATTAGGTTCTCTCGGTGCGTAAGTGAGACTCTCTCGTTTGACGCGTATTCATTTCGCCTCCACGAGTTCTTTTTGTTCTTTTCTATTCCTCTTTCTGCGGTTCCTTTTATGTACGTGATTGTGAGATAAAATGGCGGTTGGGAACCCTTATCGTTGCTATTTGGTAGGATTAGTTTACTGTTACTCCGGTAGAGGTGTTAGTAGCTCGTAATGTTGTATCGTTACTAGGGAACTGGTTTTTTGTTTATATCGATTAAACAAGTTACCAAAATAGGAATATATCCTTTTCAACATTAGATTAGATATGTATAATTTCATCGGGAATTAAATTGAAATCAGTAAATTAGAATAAGTAGGTGGCATTGGCATTTAGGATTATTGCATATCGTAATTTAGTAGCTCATGTCATATTGAATAGTCAATTTCTTTTAAATTTATATAGTTCGATGACATTATTATCTTAATTAAATTTTACTGAAGTATGTCGTTTGTAGTAGTATAACTTGTCACCAGAATTATATAAGCGCAAATTATTTATTTAAGGTCATTCCACTGCAATATTTCTTCACTGTATAAGCTTAAACTATACTTAAGAGAAAATATGTTTCAATTGAAATTCAAATAACGATTTCACTCTACCAGATAACACGTTGAATTCAGGAAAGACTTTATCTTGAAAAGTGTTTTCTGATTATTGTTGAGTGATATATGGAAATTATTCTAGATTATAATATAATTTACTTTATCAAATTTGAGCAAGAGTTTTAAAATACTCGCCGTGTCCTGAAGTTGTCGAAGGAATTTTATCTTGTCAAGAAGACATTTTAGCTTTCATCGAGAATTAGTAGAACCATAATTATGAGTTTGATATCTATAGAAGCTAATGAATTTAACCCACACAAGAGAATACCGATCATTGTGATGTATCCCAATAGAAAAAAAACGAACCAATTCATTAAAAATTCATGGAAGAAATTTATTATTGGCCCGAAGTCTAATGATACATATAACAAGTCCCAAAGTTGGAGTACTTTTTCATTCCGAACCGCGTCTGTCGTACACCCACCCAATTCCGCTGGAAGATATTTCCCAAAGAAAAGGCAAACAGTATCTAGGTCCCGAGGAACTGGACATAATGAAGTCCCAGAATGGGGTGAGGGAAGTCATCAAAAAAGAAGAAAAAAAAAAACGAGCGAAAAACGTATGAAAAGAGGAAATTTCTCAAGACGAAAAGCGTTACTTTTTTATGATTATCTCGGAGGGAAAATAAGGCGGCAAGCTCGGATGTGTATCAAAAAAAAGTGAAGAACGAAAATGGAAATATGGGCGGTTAATTCCGCGAGAGGGCAGCACCGCCGTGGGATGGCGTAGGCGATTCGGGCGGTTTTTTTTCTCCTCTGGCAGAGAAGGTAAGGAAAACGTAATAAAAGCGAGGTTTTTGTGGGAGAGTGATTTTCATTCGTGGGTGGAGATGAAAAGGGAGTTGGTTTCCAGAGGTATAAAGAGAAGGCTAAAATATAAGGTGAGCACCGTCTTTTGTTTCGGCGGCCATTTGTCCGCGGGTGATGGCATGTAGCATTTGTTTTCCTTTCCGGAGATAGGGGCGTGGTGACAGGTGCAGTCTGAAGATTAAAAGAGTTGGAGGCTAAGTCGTGGGTCAACGGATGAGGATTCGCCTCCTTGTGGCGGGATTTGTAACCAAGGCTTTAAAAAGGACGCAGCCCGATCTTCTTTTTTTTGTTACTTCCATAGAGCGTCGTGGCCCGAGGAAAAGTCTTCCGTCTCCTTCTTCTGATAGGTTAATGCGAAGAGACGCGTTTTTGAATTAAGTCGTAATTCATGGAGTCTTTAGAATGGCCAGAACCGGAGGAGTGGATAAATATGGAGAAAAACCTTTATTTTTGGGGAGATTCTTTTCATTTTAAGATTCTCGGAGATTTATGAAAGAATCCGGTTGTCGCCTCTAACTACTATGCAATTTTCTTTGGTTTACTTGAAGATCTGTTTCGATATCTAAGACGTAAACACTTTAATTGCGGTCTAGTTCTATTGTTATTCGGTTTACACGCTCGTAACAGTATTGGAGTTGAGTAAGGAAACTAGGAAACGTAATTTCATGTCGGATTCAACCTCGTTACCGATTACAATTATTATTTACCGTTTCAACTCATGAGTAGAGGACTTAAATAATGGAGAAGGTATATCATAGAATTAAAGTAAATATCGAATCGGTTTGAAATTCTCACTCGTTATCTTGGTGGGAAATTTCAGGATTCATTTTCACATATCTTTATACATTATTCTTAAAATTATATTACGTATTTTCTCACGACTTTCTTATATTTATTTCCTTAAAAATGGGCGAAGGGTATAGTTTGTGTTTTCACTCCTATCAAACTAGCTAAATAGCAATTGACATGAAAGAAAACAATTTAATGAAAACATAAGTTATAGGTAAATTTTCGTGCTCGTAACACATGACTAATTTCTCTGGGAAACAGTCAACTAAGTTCCTACGCCCTTATATATTACGTATTTATGATGCAATCTCTACTTATTTATTTCCTTCTCTAACACTAGGACACAGTAAAATTTAATTCCAATGAAATTAAAACTTACCCCAAATGCTGCTGTTAATTCAACGTAAACTTTTATTACCTTCAATAGAAACTACAGACTTTTTGTTGGAGGGAAGCTATTTTCAGGAATCCGTTTTAGTTCTTAATATTTACGTGCGTCCGTGTGTTGCCGTTTCCTTCATCGTAGGCACAGAAAAGGGAATTGATTGTCAGGAGTTCTTTTTCTGCAAGGAGGGTTGCGTGCATTCCAGGCGTCGTTCTATTTTCCGCATTCTGAAATGGAAAATTTCTTTTGAGGAACGTTTATTAAGATACGAGTTTAAGGAAATAAATAGAAACAAATTAAAAATAGGATGATAATAATTTGTAAATAAATAATGGTTCCATAGGGTTGTTCAGTTGAGTTTTACAATCGCTTCAAGTTTAAAATTTCGGTAATGTTGTATCGTCAATACATTATATTGATATTTACCTGCATGTATGTAACTACTTAACATCCATTCATATTGCAGTGAAAAGGGCTTTAAACATCTAATAACTAAAAAAAAACCTTTTTACCTCATTGTAGTTTTGTATAACTTGTAGAAATATTGACTTTTAGGATTCTACGTTTTTTAACACTCAGTTCTCTTCATCAAACAACTTATTATGCTGTCCAAATTTCAGAGTAGTTATATAGTGTTTTAGTATTGAATTACTATAGTGTATTAAGCAAAACATTTTGTTTCTAATTTCCTTTCGTGATCTACCGAATATAGTCAGCTTCTGAAATCATTCAAGTAATTAATACTATATTTTTATCGAAGCATTTTTAACGTACCCTTACGTATACCTACCCTTATCCTTTTTTAGGGTTCATAAGAGAATTTCTACTCGTCAAATCCCATTTCCTCGCTACATTTTAAAGACAAATCCAACAAGAAAAATTATAGGTCCCTTTTCTTGTCATTTAATACCATACATGTACATCGTAAGAAACACTTTTAAAAGCCTCATTTGTAGCTTTGCTAAGGAAGTTAAAGATACATGTCAATGTGTATATTTATAGACTATATAAAGTGACTGATTAAGATTTCCCGAAATACATATATTGCCATAAGTAAGAATGATATATAAATTAAACTTCTTGTCTTTTGAAATCCCTATACAGTGAATACTTACATGGGATCGTAATTTTTTAATTTATTGCTAAATTAATATACAACTATGTAACAATACATAAGTATATACAATAATATATTTTTTTTTAATATTATGTATTGTATATTCTAATGTGATGTAATATAGATGGTTAATTCTATAATTAATTGAACAAGAATGTTATTTTGAAAAGGAAATCTACGAAAGAAATATTAGGAATCATAAGTATTTATTTCTGTTAGATTCTTAATGAAACATATCTGCATAGGCATTCATTTCTATTATATTCTCAATGAAATATATTTTTAAAATCCTCCCACATTATATGAATAAAATATTACCACACAAGATAGTTCTGTGGAAATATACAACCGGATCTAATATTGGCTCTTAATACACCGTCATTCAGTCTTAAAAATAAACATAAATATATTCTTAAGATGTTGGAAATGGCTGAATAAATCCATCTTCGAGAAAATTATGTGACACGAATAGTCGCATAATGTAGCTTTTATATAATTCTGACTGTTTCGTACGTGATAAAATCTCCATTCAATACGTATAGCATTTGAAAAGGAAGTGAAGTGTACACCCATTCTATATGCTGAGGCATTCACTTCATTGATATTGCATTCGTAGCCTCAGAGGTTTCGCAAAAAATATACGCGCGCTTCTAAAGCAAGGGTTCTCTAGAAGTCTCGCTAGTTTCAGCGATTCATATTAATATTAATATAACAGATTCAGAATCGGGTGTATGCTGCCTTCAGAGTTTTAAAAATAGTTTCGTACGAGTTCCCTGAAACTGACGAGCGTAAGGAACACGAGTTTTTGTTCTTCAAGGTACTTATTCAACGATAATAAATAATATGATGTAATGGTGATATTTTTAGACTACTAGGATGTGTTGCCTTTATTTAAATATCGAAGGTTTTTAATAAATATATATTAAGAAGGCTGAAGGCAAACCTTTACGAGTATTAAGTTATAAAGTCGATTATATGAAACGAGTTTAACCACGTGGATTTTCAAAATTGTAGACTCTTTTGACGTAATTGTACTTGTACAAGAAACCTATTTTTTGTATTCTACTCTATGTGTGGGAGAAAGAATTTCCTTTATTTATACTCAAACTTCTCCATGAGAATTTTATTAGGATCTCTTCTGTCAATGTACACATGATCTCCTTTAAATTATCTAAGTTATGGACTTTAATTCACTTGTTTACTTCTGCTCCATTGCTCATAGTGTACCATACGAATTGAATGAATAGGAATTTCATTTGTTCACTGTATGTATGGTTAGCGTCTTCCATTATCCATTTTTACTGATGTCGCGAAAACAGGTATCCAAGTATTAGCTGGTTGGATACATATAATTGTGTCTGAGTCTAATAGATTTAAAATCAATTAAATCAATAAGTTATAAAATACTGACTACAGAACGAGTGTTCCTTTTTTAGTTGATACTTGGCTCATTACGAAACCAAATACTCAACTTTCTAACATGTAAATTCTTTTCACTTCACTGAATTATGTACGCCTATTTTGTATCATAATATCCTTTACTCCTATACTGTATTATAAACGTTTATTGGGTATCATCACGGTGTCTTTTCACATATATTTATAAATCTGAACTAGATTTAAATAAATACGAACAGACCAAGGAGTAAACCTTAAGATAGTTTATAGTACAGATACAATCAAGCAATAGAACGACAATAAAATACAACATATTAACAACATATAGAAGCTAATTATCGAATAAACTGGAGAAAGCTAGAGGATACCTACATATGTGTACATATATATAAACAAATCCAATAGCTGAGAAGCTAATTTTATGTAAAAGCCATAGGAGATGGTTTCGAACGAGTTTTTCACCCACATACTTCACATAGTTTAACTTGGCTCTTTTTTCTCCGTGCAAAGAGAATCACGTGTAAATTACCCCGAAAATGAAGCTGTCAGTGGGGAAAGGTTTTGGAAAAGAAAGGGTAGCCCTAAGGATTTGTGATGGTGTGGCTGACGTACGTGGGGGAGATTCGTATGAGAGAGATGATGCGCTAGAATGGTCCATATTGATCTTGCGGTTGACGGTCAAGTGGAATTTTCCAAAGAGAATTTTGATAATTGCGAAAAATGCCTTTCGTTGTCATCCATTTTGGTTTTGGAAGGAGAGGGTTATTTCTATTCATCTGTGGAGTTAATGTGGAAGTAATACATCAATCTAACTTCCCTTTGATAAACTGGAAAGAGGGTAGTCATAATGAAAGCATACATGTATAATTGTATTGTAGTAGCATGAGTTTATGTAAAGTTATATGCACCTTTTCGTAATCCTGATGCTATAGTATAAACCTCGCCCTAGATTTAAGTTTTATTTCCATCCTTAATAATATTATTGTTAGTACAGTTTATAAATGCGGAGTATGAATTATGGACTATAGTGTTAGAGAAAAATTAAAAATTATTTTCAAATTAATTAGATTTATATTATTAAAAAATTGGACTCCAGATAGGTTGTAAGACAAGTTGAAGCGTCATATCTGTATAATTACATCAATTGGAATTGTATATTAAGGATTAAGAGATCATTTAGGGATGGACAATTTTTTAATATGGGTAAAGTTCAATTATTTTTAAAGATTTCAGCATTTTTCGTTAAGCGTTTTAAGTAAGTGATCCAGGTAGCTTGATCCATTCTGTATTATCTATATTTAGCAACTTATGCTTATGCTATATCCGTTCTTTTGTCGTTTAGTCTTAAATTTAGAATCGTTAATATCTTTCCTTATAAATTCCTTCATCTCAATTGATATTCTAAATCCCTCACGACTTTATAGAAATAGCTGCGATAATTTTGCAAATATATCAAGGTCAATTTATTTTTCTTCTCTTCTGTAATTCTTTAATATTTGTAAGTCTTTAACATTTCCAAAAATCTTCTGATCTTGTGGATCTGTCCATTAAATATGCAACTGCTTTTTTCTGTGTATATCGTTTTTATTTAACTACGATACTCTATGTATTTTTATCCAAATCACCCCACTATCTTTTTGATACCTTAAATCGACTTATTACTCTTCGACTGTTCAGGTGTTCGTATTCGTTTATACAATCACTTCCCTGTCTAATTATACATGTATTTATCTATATCTATCTATTACACTTTTATCTAATCCATCTTCCCCTTTTAACATCGTAACTAGACTTATTAGTCTTCTATTTTCATAGATTCGTATTCGTTTCTGTAATCACATTCCTGTCTAATTGTACATATATCTATATATATCTATCTATCGCACGTAATATTTTCATAGATTCGTATTCGTTGCTGTAATCACTTTCCTGTCTAATTATGCACGTAACTATCTATCTTTCTATAGATTCGTATTCGTTTATTCAATCACTTTCCTGTCTAATTGTACACGTATCTACGATATCTATCCATCGCACGTAATGAATCAATAGCGTAAGAATACCAGACTTTCGCCATCTACGGAAACAGTTGAACTTTTTTTAAAGTTTCTCGGAGAGGTGTGGCCCAAGATGGAGAGATATGGGAAAGATAGTAATGAGATGGTCTCACTCTGATGGGAATGAATGGAGGCGCAGAAGTGCGTTGGGGGGAAAATGAAGGTGTTGAGGAAGCACTCGGAGTCAATTTCCAGGGGTCTCTTCTTTAACAAAAGAATGTTCCAGAATATATCGGCATTAGATAATGGCTGATAGACGGAAAGAGATCTACTATCTTCTGCTTACGATGACCTATATATGGTATGATAAATATCTTACTTGTGGTACAGAGAAATTGAGTTTTATTTGCACATTGTTTTCGATTTATTTTCTGGGAGTTTATTAAAGAGAGTTTTACCGATGCTTTAGTAGAGTTTTCTCATTGTATTTGACGTAAATTGAATAGAATATTCACGGAGAATTTGACTAAAATCCGTTATACTTTATTATGATACGATAGATGAGTAAATCTTTTGGAATATAGGCAATTGTCATAAAATATGTAATATACAATTCCTACTCGATTAAGAATTATCAGAATTGTTTGAATATATATGTTCATATTATATAAAATTAGTAGCACCCAGTTTAATATTGAAGTGTATTATTCAAAATTACTCTATATTAATGGCTATTTATTTTATTAGACCATGAGCTGATAGGTTTAATTATCTCTAATATGGGAGCAGTCTTTACTATAAAGTTGTCTTTGCTTTTCTTTATGGAGGATTGCGAAACTTGTATGATACCAGCCCTTCTGAATTCTTTCTGTCTTAAAGTAGTTTGTTGATAACTGAATTGAAATTGGGACTACTATATAGGTTCATGAAACTGCTTCCCTTGGTTGGTTGTATTTTTCAGTCACCATTAAAACCCCTCCGCAATGATGATGGAATGAACCGTGGTGGTTTGAGTAATCATGAATATTATTAGCACTATTCGTGTCACATAATTTTTTGCAGATTAATTTATTTCGTTATTTCCTACGTCTGAGGGATATACGTCCATTTCTTTTAAGCTTGAATAATGTAGTGTTTTGACCCAATATAGGATAAGGGTTTATTACTCCACTGAGCTACCATTTAATATAAGATTCGATTGAATTAATATATAAGGGCATTTTATTTTTATAAATCTAGTTAACTATTCTGTGGGAATAATTACAGTTTAACTGAAAAATATCATCATTATATAATATATATTATATTTTATCTATTATTGTTGGTTATCCAACCACTAAAATAACTGACATGTTTTTATAGGAATTTCCCATAAAAATAGCGTTCTTGTTTAATTATTTATAGAATTATCATTATTATGTCATGATAGAAAATAAAATAAATTAAATTAAATGTTTTAAAACAATAGATGTATTATATATGTGTGAGGAAAATTACAAAATTATGGCTTCATTTAAGAGTAAACTGGGTAGGAAGTTTAAGCACCAAGGAATTTAATGCATTCATTATTCTCATTGATAACAATATGGCTATAAATTTATCATTCAAGTCCTTAGCAATAATTATACATTAACTTGATCAGATCCTTGACACCGTTACATTCCCAGCATTATTTTTTATTATCCTCATCATTAATTTAATTTTTATAGTTAATAATTTCAGAATAATATTCTATACAATCGATATAATAATAAAATAATAATAACCAATCCTTGTTCGAACTTCATTCCCCCTTTTTCAAACCCATACGAGACGAAATCCATTCCCATCAAAGCGCAGAGGTGACAATTCGTCTGAGAACTAAACTCCCTCTATATGGTGCGGAAGAGAACTGCGTTCAAAATCCGTCTATTTCCGGTGAACACCCTCTTTTAGCGTTTACGATACAATCAAGCGATCGTGCAGACCTGTGATCGAAGGTCATCCGAAGGAAGGAACCTTAATTCTCACATGAATGGACCCAATCTCCAGGCTCCAGTAATTAAACTTCCCTCCCACGGCCAATTATATACTTCCATTCTCACCACACACTTTCTTTCCGTAACTCCATCTGCCAACTTTCCCAGGCCATTCCCTGCCTTGTTATCGGACACGAGTGCAAAGTACAAATGCCCTCAGTTCGTTACTGAAGGAGATTGCTACAAAGGAGGGCCACGGAATGATAGGCGAAATGCTGAGAGGATGGTGTTTTTGAAAACTATTGTTAATTGTATTGTGGAGTACAGGAACGAAATCTTCGTTACTAGGAGTATATTTACGGTACGAAGCGGTTGTCTTAGTTACGGAAAGGAAGAATGTTTATGTTGATGAAATCGAGGCGTGTGGATTTAATATTAGGATCAATACGTATTTATTATGTCCAGAAATATCAAACATTTACGTGGAACGAAAACTACGTTATAAGGAGTATATTTACGGTATTAATCGGTTGTCTTAGTTACGGAAAGGAAAATGTTTATGTTCATGAAATCGAGGCGTAAAAATTTATAATTAGATTTAATACGTATTTGTATTGTTCCCAAATATGACAAATTTACGTATTGTCTCTTATATTAGGATTATTTGAAAGCGGACAGATATTTTGGGTTTTTTTCATGAGAGAACGTGTTACTTTTAAGAAAGATATATTTCTGTTGGAATATTACATGAAAGTAGTCGTTGGAATAATTTCTATTCTCATTCATACCGTTCCGTTTTCTTATATACGAATGCTCCATCATGCTATTTTCTTTTTATTACCTTAAATATAATTTATTTTATAAATTGAAGGCTGAAGTTATAAATTACAGACTCATAACAGATTTTAAACATACAAATTCACGATCAGAAAACTTGAAGGATTATTACGATTTTGTTAAGCTTTCTGGTTATTAAAACATCATCAAGTTCCCCAAGTGTAACTCACTCAAATTCGAAAAAAAACTAATATTCATTGACATTATTTTACTTGGAAATAGTTTTCATTGTCCAATTTGGACTCTATAAGAGCATGTTTGACCATATAAGGTGACCACATGACCATACAAATTTATAGGAAAAAAGGAACTTTTTCTTAAAATTACTTAAACATTTTTATGTGCGACCTTACCTATGACAGATATCGTATTATCAGCAAATTTCTTTCGCGAAAATCATATTTATTTAACAATTTGTCGTCTTTTCAATATGTAACATCGTGAGTTACCATTAGTCAACATAATCTGCAGCTAAGAGAGAAATATTTTACATTTTCCGGTTCCTAATACTTCACGAAAATTTAGCATTTAAATGAAAATCGTATTTCACGAAAAGGACTCCACTTTTAATCATAGTTCATAGTCAAAAATATCCCCGGAAACTACTTTCCCGTTCCAACATGTTTACTAAAGGTAAGCACATATCTCTATAATCTTCCCATCTCCCTCAGCTCCGGGCAATTTTCTGGAACTCGTAAAAAGCGATTCCTTATAGACGCGGCCTTGTTTGTCCCGACGAACTTTTTCTGAAAAGTTTTCCTTTCACCCAAATCCCATTTGTGGAATAAGACTCCTTTCGTTTTGATGGAATTTCCACACAGCGCTTTACTCTTAATTCAAATGATCGTAAATACGTATTTCATAACACTTAGACGATCGAAAGGTTTAATCTACTTTGAGTGATATTTACTAATTCCATTCTTCCAAAAATAATCACTGTATGATTCTTCTTTCGATTTATATTATATTTGTTCCTATTCAATTCAATAACTCTTTCCATTTACTTAACTCATAGGAAACTTGTGAATTATTATGAGCTAAGGATTATTCTCTGTTAATCTGATAATTATTATGCATTTTATATTCTACATATTGATAGAATTATAAAGTATAAGAAAGGAAAAGTTTTACCCTGAATTAATTCAATTACTAATGAAGTATTAACTTTATGTCAAAATAAATAAGGTTTAGTCTACTTTGTGTGATATGTAACATTTTCCACAAAACAATTACTGTATGATACTTCTTTTGATTTATAATTTTTTAAATTTGATTGGCTCTAAACTCGTGAATCATTAAGGCCGATAAATATTTAAACTTTTATTAATTTGACATTTCTGTAATATGTATTAGAAAGTATATTTTAGAAATTATATTATATAAAGTATATATTAGAAAGTATACCTAAGAAAGGTATTAATGGAACTTGGATATGTTTTTGAACGATAAATATTTGCAGTAATTTACGATTTTGTATCATAATACATACATATATAATCTTCTCAATAGAAGTAGTAGTAGTCAAAGAAATGCGAATTCCAAGATGTTAAATTCACATACAATTGCACCGAATCGAACCGAATTCAATTCAATTCACCTTTCAATAACATTTAGTTAAAGTTCGCGGATGTACGTAACGTAAATTTATTTATAAATCTAGTCAAAAGTATTAAAAAAACTAAGAACTATATACTTAAAAATACCGTTGCTAGGGAAACATTTCAAACATTTACTACATTTACCTAAACCACGTAAAAACCTCTCGTGTTTAAGCCGTGGAAACTTCCCACTTCAAAACCACCCTTTTACGAGTTACGATATAAATTCAATCCGAATAGACTGTGCGCACGGAATCGAACCCACGCCGCCTTCCACATAAGACGACCCTCGCAAACACTTAGAGCACGCCACATTTCCTGAAATATGCATCCGTGGAATCCACGTAAAATTATATTCCGGGGAAATTTCGATTCCCTTGCAACTCACGTATGCTGCGAAAGGGTCTTTCCTCTCGGGAAAGTCAAGCGACCGCAGCGCCGTGGGCGGGGGGAGGGGGAACCTACGACACTGTTGCATTTTGCACTATCAATCTCATACGAACATGTTCCCGTATCCTATAGACGTGGGGTGAATTTTTCATGACGGCTCCGATGCAATGGTTTTCTCGGGAGAAAAATGCAGCGGTGGTGGGACGTATCCAATCGCCCCTATTGGGGAAAAAGAGGTCTGCAATAAAGAGCGGTGTCTTAAAACCGTATCTCACCTGCATTTCCACCCAATTCCGTTTCCCCGCAAACATGGGTCATGGGTACGGATACTTGCGTACGCTCCATGCAAAGCTACACGATCGGGGAATAGTGGATGTAAGTGTATTAGGCTTCGCGAAGTACATATATATACAGCGTTTACGTAAACCCTTTATTGGGTGTGTTTTTCGCGAATAATATTGCAAAAACTGAACTAGATTTTAGCAAGTAAATAAAGTGAGTAAACTTGAGAATTAAGTATACAAAGCGTTTACGTAAACCTATATTGGCTGGGTTTTTCGCGAATAATATTGCAAAAACTGAACTAGATTTAAGTAAGTAAGTTGATTGATTAAACTAGTGAATTTTTCTGTTCTATTCCAAACAGAAATATTCGTAAAAATATTAAAATTAACTCGTACAGGAATTCAAAATTGTTTATCTCAAGTTACGAATAAGTGACAATGATTTTGTATAGCATTCCTACTGAATATACTTTTTTATTAATCGGAGTAAATTCTTTCGATAAAAAGGTCACAATATGAATCAATTGAAAAACTTAGAGAATATTGTTCGTCAATAATAAATTGTTAAATTAATAATGAATATTTACTGACTACTTGAATAGTTATAGTAATTTCATATAAACTTCGTGGTTAATATGCTATTTTACGAATCAGAGTTAAAGCTTTCAAATAGACGTTATAATATGTGTAAACTAAAATAATGAGGCATGAATTTAACGTCTATAATAAATGGTCAAATCTACCATGAATATACAGGTGAAGATATATGTTAATTCATAGGATATTTCTGGTTAATATTATGTTTTAGGATTATAGATAAATGCTTTAAAAAAAGGTTATAATTTCTATAAATATATTGCTCAAAATTTTATTAATTCTGCAATAAATACTCAAGCTATCCATGAATAACTATCGAATTCTTTAAAATTATATCTTCATAAATCAAAATATTGTTCTATTCCGCCATATATTGTACGTATGTAGCATATGGTACAACTGTACTTCAGTGTATTCATTCAGTTTTCCCCACAATTATTCCCAATTCCCCGCCGACGGAATTTTCAATGCCTTCATAAATAGATCACTGTTGGTCGAATGTAAGGCGGTCGTGTTTTTTTGCGAGGTCCGAACTCGGGTTTGTTGTCCTTCATTTTTTATTTCCGAGGCGCTTTCTTAAAATTTCATTTTATTTTCCGGTCGGAGATCGTACACGCTTGACTTTGTACTTAAAATTGGGAATTTCATTTGAGGTTTGTGCTGTTTCAAAAAGGGCTCTTGTGTACGGATTCAGTTGAATGAGGAGAGAGGGAACTTGTGTGTCTCGTGGAAGGAATTCTCTCTCAGAAATATAAAAATCAATCCTCTATAGAAGGAAAGATATGGTTGGATCAAGATTTGTGATATAATTAGATTATTGCTTGTGTATTCATTATGCGTTTCTAATCTTTTGTAGGATATGGTGATATTTTATAAATTTGAAGATAGAAAAACTCAAGCGAGTAGTTTGAATGAATAATATCTTTCATTGTTTTACCATGTACGCACTTTCTAATTTTCGAAAGGAATAGATGCTAATTCAATGCATATAGTTCATGAATAGCTATAAATATATTTCAAGTTGTCATATTTATAAGTTAAGACATGAATCATTTATAATGATTAAGGTATTTTCTCTGTGATTGCCTTAATATTTTTATATTCTGTTAATATACTTTTTAAAGTACAGATTTACGAGCGTTAGTAAAAGTTCGTGCACAATTGTTAAGTTCTTTTCGTTTGTATAAGGGATTCATTGTTGCGAAAATTATTAAAAATAGGGATGTACAAAAGATAATTAGTGATAGGGAATTAATTAAAATTATGATATATGATCAAATAGTGGATATCTACAGATTTATTTTTGATTTGAAATTTCTGGTGATAAATATCTAACTAAAAACACAACTTTAGACCGATTATGTAATAAACTCCATTATCTATCCATCTATCATGTTATATTTAAATAAAAATAACATTTTCCCTTATATATATTCCATAGTATTAAGCCAGAATGTACGAAAACCTATAATGAGGATTTAAAAAGGCACTGCGTATTTCCACACTAAATTTTACGTTTAAATCTAACGTTTCGGCTAGCACCATCATCACGTCATCGTATTTATTACGGAAAATATGACCTTTTTCATTATCATTCTCATATTATCTCATTATTTATTTAATTATCAAAAAAAAAATAATAACAAAAATAGGTAACCAATATCAGTTGACGACATAAATACTCACGATACATGATCAACTATACGATTTTCATATCATCGTATTATTTATTTATTTATTCATTTGTCAAAAAAATATCAATAAACGAAATGTAACCAACAGCAGTTGACGATATAAAATACTTACGATAACATATCAACAATGAAGGATCAACAATATGAATCAACAAAAACTATTTCAAACAATAGGTAACCAATAACAGTTGACAATATAAATAATTAACGTTAAAAATCAACAATGAAGCATCAACAATAAAAATCAACAAAAACTATTTCTGGATATTAAATATACATTGTATTATACGTATTTCTTCAGCTTTGCAGAAAACAAATAGATTCGAACATTCGGATTCGGGAAGAGCTCACGTGTTGTCTTTTTAAAACAATTTCCTCTCTTTTCCGAGAAACCTCCGCCATCTCACCCTTTTATCCATAAATGTAGAAGCACAAAATTGAGAATAAATGTAGATGGAAGGGAAAATGGTGTAAGGGAATTCCTGTGGGAATTTGACGGAGCGTCGGGTATAAAAAAGAGAAAAGATTTGAGTGGTAAGCAGTTGAGATGGGTGCGCATCTCGTGTGTGTATCCTCTGAAAGATTGATACGGTCCAAAGTGCGAAGGGCTTTACGTACGGTGACGTCTTCAGACCGCTGTCGTTGATGGTGCGAAGTAAGGATGTATAACATCAAGGATATCCTTGGCCTCGCTCACTGTTCACTATGAATTTCGAGTGCATAATTTAGAAACTTTTTTCTTAATTTTGCTTTGTGAAGCGTGGTATCTATTAAAAGATTGCTTCTCTCAAGAGATGGAATTCACGGAAATTGAAAATGCTGCATTAAGATGTTTTGGTTCACGAAATAAATGTGTGATTCGTTGCTATGATACAGCTCCATTCTTATTTATCGATGAAGATTATTTCGAATGCTCTATTGTATTTCATAGATTGTCCAGCCCAAATGATTACTGCTATTTCATTTAAATATTTTGTAATTTTTATAATCTATTTCGATATAATAGTTTCAACACGAGCTGTATGGATCTAGAAATATTTAGACGATAAAACTTATGCAGAATTTGAAATAGAAGATTATTTGTTAAAAATGAAACGAAAGTAATAAAACAGATTCGTCTTTCTTTAGGAAGAAATGTAGTTTAAGTAGAAAACTCTTACAATAAGTATATTTTCTCAATTTTTTTCTAAAATCAATAGCTTATTAAGTTTTATTGCGATGTATTAAACTTACTTGTTGTATTGAATGCGATAGAATGATATTAAGATGCGTTTCAAGTAATAGAATTTGTTTACTACGAAATTAAAGAACTTTCTAGAAATCCTAGCTCGTTTCTTCATTTCCAAATATTTTATCTATTCAAGTAATGATAAATGCGAAGAAGCTTGAGTATGTAAATTGTATTTTTACCGTATATTTTATATTTCTTTCATAGGATGATTTCAAACAATTTTTCCATTGAATTTAAACAAAAAAGAATTCTCATTTTCAAATCGGGAGCTTCTTTCCTATTCTTTCCTTCAGTTCTTTCTTCATCTTAACTTTCCCGTAAAGTAATTCTAGGCAATCTCATGATTTCCTTGAATTTCACTAATCTCTGGAATGTTTATATTTTATCTTTATCAGCTAAATATTAATATTTAATTCGAAATTTCTTGTTCATCCGTAAAGTATATCAAATTCTGTAGTATTTGGTATTATAATAATACGAGAAAATCGTAGATAAGCGGCGATTTATTTTTTAAATATACATTCATCATATCATTAAAAGCATGAAAATTGTTTGTTGATTTTTAAATGAGGGTGATTGTGTACCAGAATCTAATAAAATACACACAAAACATATGCACGATATATTTTCCTCATTTTTATTTATTTTGATATATTTATTACGTATCGTAATATATATAATTGAACTACCTATAATGAAAAGTAAAAATTAAAATTAAAGTGAGAATTACAATTACGTACAACCATAAGTTATTAGAAATCCTATATATATTATGCTTAAAGCTCAGTTCAGACTTATTTTCATATCAAAGAATCATCAAAGGTGGTAAAAAATAATCTTTCATTATTATTATTAGATTCTATGTATAAATCAGTCTCCTTCAAGAAACATCTACATAATTAACGAATTTCCGAAATAATTCCGTATCAAGAAACGCCATCTAATGTTGGCAAAGTGTAAATATTACAGTAGCCTTCTCCTGCTTTATTATATGTCGTTTAACTAATTCAGCTGGAAAATCATCCAGCAATTCTTCGGCTCCCTGCCCTCGGTGGGGGAGCTAATTCGTTTCCTCAGAGACAGAAATTACTTAGTCCCCGTGCCCTCCGAGGTCCTTGCATGAATGGTGAATAAGGCGGTCCGCGCTTTATAGGAGGGGTTAAAAAATACATGTGCGGTGTAGCGGCGTTGGTATATGCATAATGGAAAGAGGGCGTTCTGGCTGTATAATCAGGGAGCCGTCTTTTTCCATGGTAAGGGGCAATGCTTTGACACTTGAGGAGCATTCTGCAATTTGCGATAGTCACTCCAGTGAAGAGAATTACTGTGATAATGGGTTAAATGTTAAGGGATGATTTTTTATGAGTTCTGAGTAGTCCGTAATTTCAATCTTGGAATTATTATTACGCGTTAGAAATTTGTTTTTGTTGCCATGGCAAATCAACACTTAAAAACTTTTGCCATGAAAATTTCTCGTAATTGATGTCGATATTTTTAAATGAATACTGTATCTATTATACATTTTAGATTCTTAGATATACAGCAAAAATAGAATTCAGTGTTCTACTGTTTCAAAAATTTCGAGATTAGTCCAGCCTTTACGTCTAAAGCAAAATGTAGTATTTGCGCTTTATACTTTTTATGGTTATGTAGGGAAATAGTTTTTTTTCGAATTTATTAATTTTATTTCCATTAGAGAATAATAAATAACTCGATAACGTATTAAAAATTTCATATCAGTCTTAGATAACATCTGTTTTTGTAAGGTAGTTTTGATTTCTATGTGCTATGTGTTTATTTATTTTTGTTTAAGCTGTAATTTGATCATCTGGCAATGGAATAGCGTTCTGCGATATTTTGTTTATAACTTAATATTGGTTATTTCTTGAAAGTTCTTTATCATCAGTGAATAAGCTTAAGTTTATCAATATTTCCCTCTAACACTTATTAATCAGTAAAGGAAGGAATAAGTAATATCAGTAATTTTCCAATACCAATTCAAAATTCTCTTTAAAAAATTATCAATGTTTCATTCAGATATTTATTCATTTTTCCACCATTACTACATTTAAAATTCCATCTTAATGCATTATATGAAGTACCAGCTGTTTACTCCCTCAATTACTTAAGTCTCCGTTCCAAATTTCACTAAATCATTCATGTATTATAACGTATCATAGCAATCATATATATAAACTCTGCATTTACATTATATTTTATCATACAGGCTATTGTTTTGTAGGATATGGATTCTTTAATCTCTTAAATAATTGTCCTTCCATGAAACTATAAAACATTACGATCACGTAGTTTATTAATTTATTCTTATTGGGATGTACGTATGAACACTTAAATGTTACCAAAATCCTTGGAGTTAAAATAGTTATAATTTTATTCTATAGGAAATCATTTTATCATATTTTTATGTTAGGAACAATTTCCATTGCATTTACATTAAGTGACAAAAGAAGCATCGACACCGCATTGCAGACGTACGGCAAAAATCAGAGCTCGCTTTGGCGATGGGACATCGGTGGCAAAATTACAAGAAACACGTGATAAGGTGGATTGAAGGGGAGTACTGGGTTGGAGATTAAAGAGAGGAGGATGGCCGTTGGTCATTCTCCCCTCCGGAAATTGTCTTCTCCTTGGGACCATCTCCGCCCTCCTCAATGGGTATTTCTCATTTTATCTCCGCCGTGAAAACCCCATCTCCTCATCCGACGAAGGTATGGCCCCGTCCTCATGAATCTTCTACACTCCATTCGATTGAAAACCGTCTTTCGTAATAATGGAACGAAAATTAAAATGAAATGAAATGATAGTCGAAGTTTTCAGTTAATGTGCGGTGTTTTAATAGATTAAGGGAAAGATTAGATATAAACTTCATGAAATGAGTTTCTGCGATTTGAATACGAAGTTTAAAAGGAAGGGAAAATTCGATATGACTGGGACTCGAACCCAGGTCCAACACTCGTGTTGAACATGAAACATCGATTTCATATTACGGAACGATTATTTGCCTTTTTATTTAAATTTTATCCGATGACTTACAGAAAAGTTTAACGTGACTTTTTTCTTAATATATATTTATTTAATTATATATATTTTTATATATAAACCCCTTCTACTTGACTTATTATTTTGATGCATAATTCATTTTCTAACATTTATAAAAGGTGTATATACTCATTCGTATTGACTTGTAACCAATGAAGGAAATTTTACGAAATGAAATCAACTTAAACTTAACGTTTATCGTTAATTATTTCGAAGAACAAAGTAAATTTAGATATATTTCGATTTAAAACAGTTTCAGGATAATTTTAATCATAGAATCATACTCGGGTTTGAACAAAAATCAACTAGAGATTAGTTTGAAATACGTAAACAAGGTTTATTCGACTTTATATAGCACTAGTTCATTCTAAAATTTACATTGTTCAACAAAGGTTTATTTTTAACACAAGTATTCTACATGTTCAAGATCTTCGATAAATGACAGCTGAAGGTCAATCATACCCCATTGCCATTCCAATGTGACCCCCATAACAAATGCCTTCCTCATATCCCTCTGATATAGATGTTCCACTTCTGTTACTCTTAACTGCTTCCTCGTTCATCCGTTCCGGGTACTTTGACGCTTTCTTCCTCCTTTGTCACCATCGTGCCATAACGTCTTACATCCTCAACTTACGCTTTCCAGAAGAAGGAAGAAGTTCAGTGGTCGTTGAAGTCGGAGATCGCTATCGAAAACACTGAATATTCATGAGAACTGATGATTTTAAGGAGACGAGTCGTGTTGGAGATTCAGAAAGATCGATTTAAGAGTTCCGGTACGTTTCCAAAATGTTTCCGCTTAAAATTATTTACGTAAGAGTTTATTTACGCGATTTATTGGACTGCCAATTTAGATTTTGGAATACATAGAATATTAAGACGTTATAAACAGCGTTTGTTTAATAAGAGGGATTGATACAAACCTCTTTTCACAACGAAAGTATTTTCACTGTTCTCATAAGGGAGCTAGTATATCGTGTTCCAGTTATTATAGTTTTCTATTCATTGAAACTTTGAGTAGAAAATAGATCAATAGATTAAAAAGAATAGTTTCAGAATGATGCTATTTTTGACTTAAACTCTTTCCAGTAATCCATAAAAAGATTAAGTTTTGGTATCATGTCATACAGTCATTATTATTTTATTCGTAAGATACTTATGAGACCTGGGTTAGAATCTTGGTTACGTAAATATTTTTACTTCTATTTAACCTTTGGGCGAAATAATAATTTGACCATATGTTTATGAAAATCTGAAGAGGAAAATTTTTAAAAATGTTAAAAGAAGCTATTTTTATTCCGTGTTTTTTAAAATCTATCGATAAAATTGAGCAAGATCCTTATTTGTATATAATTGCTTGGAGATGTAGTCAAATATTTATTTTTTGTAACCATAGTTACGAATTTGAATAATAATTATTAACACGTGGATTTAAACTAAATGTTATTTATACTTTCCACATTATGTTATAGGAAATATACGTATTTAATATTGACATTTTCAAGTAGGAAATTATAATTATTCCAGTAGGAACTATTTTCCTTAAAATATATTCCAGTAGAAGTTACTAACAGTTCCTCGTTAATTTAAACGTCATACGTATCCTTTGAATCATCCATTTCGTGTAACTTTTTCAACAAACCCCCTTATCTTTCGCAAATAAATATAACCGAAACGCAGCTGTTCGCATAAGACCATCTAGTTTATTTCCTCGGTAATAAAAACGTCTTCAAGGGAAGGAATCTACAATACGAACGGCATTTCGAGTCGACATCTTTAAACGAAGTCTCCTTATCACACAAGGGACGCGAAAACTTTTCGTTTCTTAACTGCACCTTACCTTAGATTCGATTGTCGTGACACAACATTCGAAAAACCGATCCTCATCAAATAAACACCCTGAATACACCCTCCAAATATCTCTGAACCACTAAAACTTCTCTTATCGCACACGATTCGGCCCATCCCCATTTCCTTCCACATTTATGCCATCAATGTCTCCCCATCTCCAGAGCACGACGTCCGCTCTGACCACCGAACTTCCGGTTTCCGGTCAAACCTTCGATTCCGTTTTTGGGAGGGAGAGCGTCTACAAATTGAACGGAATTCGTCGATAACAGTCGGATGCCGTACACGGTTAAGGGGCACGATGATGACGTCTTTCCTCATCTCAATGCGTTCACGGATCCTTTTTGGAGTATTTACCATGTGCAAGGTTAAGAAAAGGTGGGTGAATATGTGAGTGTAGCTACTATGTGCAAAGATTAAGATAGGTGGAAATATTTAATTGAGTACGTGTGAAAATAGGGAAGTTTCTGGGACTCGAACCCGGGTCACTAACAGTTCATTTGGAGTGGATGACAAAAACAGAATCGCGAATATTTACCTTAATATTGTGGAATTGATGTGGTCTAGTGGTGTAGTGTATTCCTGTCTTTCAAGAGGGGTCCTGGGTTCGAGTCCTAGTCATCTTTAAGCTTTTTCGGTTTCTAGTTATTTGAAGTCGATTTAGGGTAAAGAGTAATATTAATGTTTTTATATCTATGATAAAGATTGATATTTAATTATGATTTTCTTTGAAAAAATTATGAGAATAATTTACTTGATTTGCGATTTCATGCTTATATTCTAATGTGTAGGAGTTATCGTCTATTGATTTTATTAACTTTATAACTTGATTATCTTTGTTTGAGATAATATGCTCATATTGATTCAGTGCTGGTAAGGTTTGATGCAAGTATTCGATAACTGAAAGTGATTACAATCCATTATTCCATTTCATGAATAAATAAATCAAGTGTATTGTCATTTTTAAAATAATATTTATATTATTTTAAAATTATATTTATCGTCGAAAAAAAATATATGACTTCTAGCTTGAGAAAACGTTAATTAAAGTATGAAAATTAGAAAACCACTAAAATTATATAAGAATCAACAAAAATGTTAGCGATTTCAAATTGAAATGAAATTTAGCTTTGGTTCTCGGGTTTGAATTTTGAATGATAAATATTACAAAAATAGATCAGAAATTCAGATTAAGAAATAATGCAATAAATCATTAGATGGTAGTTATTTTTATGTGGGCAAATAGATATTATTAAAGAAATATATAATGAATATAGTTCCTTTAATTTATTTCTAATTACTTTATTTTTATTAAAGGAATATACAATAATTATATATCTAGATGATTCTACTTAAAAGATGACGTGTAACATATGATCGTAGATTAAAAATTTCCTTTATCATCAACGCGGGAAATTAACTGTCCCATTTAAAAAAAACATAGCGGTTGCGTAACTTAACATTTCGACATAAAGTTAATACTTTTCGCTCTCCATACACCGAGAAATAGATGTCCAATCCCAATTTTTTCCGCTTTTTGGAGGAATCGAATCCGGTTTCTTCACCGCAGAGTTACGCCGCACTCCGTGACCCCACCCCCGGAAACGGACCTGATCTCTGCACCTGATTTATAAGGCCGTTCCCTTGGCTATTTCCTATCACTAAGTATCTTAAGATATCCTATTCGTGGGCACCACCGTATGTCATGCGTATGACCCAAGTAGAATCCCGATTCGGACCCAAAAAGAACGAAGGGTATTACTTTTGAGGATATACGTCATATGGTTGACCACTTCAGTATGCGGAGTGTAAGAGAGTTTTTATATATTCTACGAATAGACTTAGCAGTGATCATAACACTAAACAGTACGTATAAATAAATATATATAAGAATAAATGAGACGTGAATGAAATTGATATTCGTATTCGTTGCTATAGAATGAGTTGTTTATTTATTCATTGTTCATAGTTACCACGAAACTATGGCGAATGAGCGTATATTTTTTATAAAAAGGGGGTTTTATATACAAATTTATTCTTCATCAAAGCTTGATTTGACATTTTTGTTCCTTTTTTCTCTAAATTGTTACAAAATAAAGCAATTCATAGTATATTACGCACATTTGTTTGAATGATATTCTCTGTATTATAACGTAGAAACTATATGAGATTTTTAATCTTTTCTTCTGGCAAATGGTGGCCTAATATCGATGTGTTTTTGTTTAAATCTCTCCCATTGAATTTTGTTGATTTAGATTTTACTAATTGCAAACATCCTTATCGAATATATAGCTAAATTTTAGCAGCAGACAATGGAAAGCTATAACTGAATGCGTTAATCAAGGCTATACGAGAGTTAACCATAAAAGAAACAGATGTAAACGAGTTGACATAAGACTGGCAGGGAAAAGTTTGCTATTACATAAGAGACTTCGATAATAATTATATACGATAACAATTTTTAGGTAATTACATCAACTTCATATGCTCTGCTAGATGATAGTTCTTCACTTAGTATCGTAGCACTCTGTATCGTAGTATTCTATGTTTACTTCGTAAGTCAAAGGTACTAAATACTTCGCATTTGGTAGCGGTGTAGTTAAATATCATAAGGAGATATTTAAGGAGAAATATTATGACTCGATTCGACTTAAAAGAGTAAAGAAGAAAACCCTTCGAAAGAATATAACGATTCGTGGATTCTGGCGCAGTGAAGCGTGTGTTCCATCGGATTCGTTCGCAGGAAATTATTCGATCACATTTTAATGAGTAAAGTCTGTGAGGCGAAACGGTCCCTCTTTAGATGAAAAACTCTAACCCATAATCGCCTACACTTTCCAAGACTTTTCCATCAAATTGCTATCTGCGTCAAAATGGATTTGATACTTTTTTTTAGATGGAATTCTTACGTTTATTCTTTGGGTACCGATTCATATCGATTCGATAATAATGTTTCGTTACTCTAATAAGCTTTATCGTGGTGAGGTGAGGTTTTAAATCGCTAAATGAATCAATGAAGGTGTTATTGAGTATCAGCTGAGGTCTGAAATATTGTTTAGGTAGTCTTAAACGCCTTAGATTGATGTTAGGTATTACAAACCGTAAAGATGTCTTCGTACTTCTTTTAGTCTTAATAAGTTTTAAAAATTGGTTTAAATTAGAAGAGAAAATTCAGTCATCGTTTCGTACTCTCTGTTAAGTCAAATTACACGATTATTAATTCTCCTCTATCACTAAAGTATCGTAATCATAAATCGTTAAAAATTCTCCGTGCTCCTTTTTTATCTTAATAAGTTATCGTTTTGTAATCTCTATTTAGTCAAATTAGACGATTATTAATTCTCCTCTATCACTTAACACTAGAACAGCGGGAAACGGACACCCCCCTAGAACAGCGGAAGGTGTCCTCAGGACACCTACACTTGCGCTTCTTTTAAATTGAATGAGGCAGTCGTATTTAAATTTCTAGTCTTTCCCTATAAGCTTAAAAATTAATAACTAAGTATGGGTACTTATTTATCGGCAGATCATGAGGTAAATAGTTGCTACATATTTAATATAGAAATTGTTGTTGAGTTCAATCAATTTCATGAGACTCATATTCCGATATAAAAATATACAGAACAGTAAAGCCAGAAATAAGTTATATGAATAAATTAATATAAAGCCTTTTCGAGATAAAATAATTATTTGCTTGAATAACTTTTGAAAATTACCCGATTTTATCAACAATTTACATGGGGTACAAGAAAAAATAAACTCGCGTAATAAAACTTTACCGCTTCACGTACCTTCCTTTGATTTTATTTCACAACAAAAAGACTAGAAATAAGGTTTAAGACACAAACTGGACCTTAAATGTTATTTGCATTCGCAATTATATTAATTTTTCTTTTTTGGCACAATGATGCTGTCACGAAATAATTACTCCATAGAATCCTTCCACGAAGCTAATACATAAATCTTCTTGATGTTACAGTTTCTATTAACCTATTCCTTGCACTTCTTACACTTATCTGATGCTATATTTCACTTGTATTTTCTTTTGAACAGATATCGGTGGCATCATTGGATGATGTCTCGTGCATCTAGCGTTTACTTAGGTCCTTTTTGAGATCTCTTTAGACAGCTTAGGTTTTACTTTGTTTATCTGCGATTCGTTGCAAGAATCTATACCTGTTTATTTGGCGACCTCTTTTCTGCTTGCAAATAACCTATACATTGACTTCTGCTAGATAAATTTTTATGTAATGAAAAAAGAATGTATTAGTCAACGTCGTGAGTCTGTCTCACCGTGTGCCTACGCGCCATTTGGTCCACTACGCCGCTTTTTGTATAATTATGGTACGTCAACGCGTCTGATTTTCTTTTACTAATACTGTCGAATACGACATTAAAAAGCATCTAAATCGCGAGAAGAACATGTTTATTCGGTTTAATTTTATAAACAAGGATTATTCTTCATTTTTCAACAACATCGGAATTCACTGCAGATTTTTGCTGGTTTTCAACTCCAGCGACTCTCATCACAATTTATTCTATGTTCCAGATAAAAAATACCTGCTTTCTTCAGCCTTTTAAATAGTTTCTCTAATATAAAATAATTATCGGTCATTAGGTTAATTCCTTTTATATAGGAAAGGTCCCATCAAGGTCATGACCACATGGTTCAGGAAGATGGCCTATCCTCCAACTCGATAACTTATGGAAATCTATTCTATGCATATTTGGAATTAAAATCCAATACTAACCGAAACTTAAGTACATATTTATCAGGTTTATCAAGAATAAATTGTGTGAATAGACATCTACACTTTCTGGGAAAAAGCTGATCGTTCACCGTCACTTTTGTAACGGGATTGTAGCAAGCCTGGCAATATTCAATGAGTGAGTGTCACAAAAAGATATAAGACAAATTAGTCAATTGCGAAAATAAAAATGGGAAAAGTATCTTATAAATGGAAATATTAGAAAATATAAGGCAAAATGTTTCCAACTCAAATCATCATTAGAATTGCTACCTCAAATTTTTATACATAACAATATAATTAATTAATTTTAGGGAACGAGGACAAAATAATAGCCAAAAGCAATATTATCTCAAAGTACATTCATAAGAGCTTCTGATATAAAACAATGAAGGTTTTATCATAAGAAATAATAGTAAATATTACGTAGGTGTCCTGAGGACACCTCCGCTGTTCTAGGGGGTATGTGGTAGGATCTCCTATGAATATGTTCCAATAATTATAAAACTTGGTAGAAATACGCAGAATATTAAATAATTAAAAGTCACGAAACGATTTTTTTCTATGATACAAATTGCAAAAATGGTGTGTTTTTTTCATGGGCGAGGTGTCCTGAGGACACCCTCCGCTGTTCTAGTGTTAAGTATCGTAATCTTATTCCAATTAAATAATAAATCAAAATTCTACTTCTTCTTCTTTCCTAATTCTTTTTTTCATTCATTTATAATCTATAATATGTAAGATTAATTTAAAATAATACTTCAAACAGTTTAACAACGTTTTCAGTTTATATCTTTGTATAGAAACCTTGATGACTCTACAGATCAAAATGATGGTTGTCATAGCTATGGTCTAAACAAATATTGAAGTTTGTTTATAGTTTACATTTTTCTACATCGTTTACGGATATCTAACATATAAAGATAAAAATTCATTGATTCTATAGTAGTCTCACAGGAATTAATTGAGATTTCTAGAATTACTATTCGTACATCGTAACCAGAAACAAGAATTATTGGATGAATACATAAAGGGTTGATTTTAGCATAGCATTTGTATTTGAATTAATCATTCATCAGTTCTTAATGCTATTGAGCATATAATTTTACATTTACAAACTTATATATAATGCCTTTATCGAAAATAAATTAAAAGAATAACGAGCACATTATTCTGTGGGACAAAAATGCGTGCAAAGGAATTCACCACAGAATGAAAATTCCGAGTCAGGCTATTAGTTATTTGAAATGATGTGTTAGGAAGTTTTTTGGAGACGAAGAAAAGGGAGAGAGGAAATAAGGTCGAATAGAATGAGTTGGAATCAAGGGAAGTAAGAGAGCTGGCCCCATAGCTGTCCCGCGCGGCACCCCCTTCCTAAGCTACGAATCATTCAGGATAACGATAACTTTAAAGAGTTTGCCCTCCTCGCTCCAGAAGTTTTCCGTTCGAGGGGTTTGGGGAGGGCATTTGGGAAGTTTAAGGCTAAGTTCTTTTCTGCTAGCGTTATAATGGAGGGAGGAGGGGGTGATCTGAAGCGTATTGGTGACAGGGTAACGACCCAGAATGGAAGATTTCTGAGAAAATCCAATGGATGATTGGAAATGAAGGTATTTTTTGGAATTTTCTCCCAAGGGAAGGAAGAAATTAAAGTTTATGGGGAAAAGGAGGTGAACTGAACGGTAAAGAGGTACAAAGCGCACGTCAATGGACCAAGGAAATTTACGATCTCGATTCGAAAAAGGAATTTTTTGAAAAATTAACCCTAGGACGTTTTTAATCGGAATTTTGGTCGATTTTTAACTATAATGCTAAGAAGTACTCACTAATTAATCATATATAATGTGTCCACATAATTAAATGGATCTTAACGCAACTTAATTCTGTTTTTCGCCTCGTAAAGTTTCGTAAACATTTCCCTTTAGCTCGTAAATTTATATTTCGTAAATATTTCCCTCCAGTTGTCCTGGAAACGAAGCATAGTTAGTCAAAATATGGACATCGGTTTATAATACATTTACATGAGAAATCGAATCGTTTCCATACATTTCGGAGATATAATGTGGTGAAAACTAAATTAGCCAACATTAACTGCTGCCTCATTTAAAATCAGGAAACCCAACAGCCGGAAAAATTACTTCGGTAGGAATGTTATAAATGGCGAAAGAAACTCTCTTACCCGCTGATTTCGAATACATCCTTAAAGAGGGCAGAATAAATCCGACGTTTTCCTTCTAAATGGAAATATGCGCTGGAAAGAGAGTAAGAATTTTTTATCCATTTATTATGTAAGCGTAGCTCATCTCCGAAAGAAATGAGACTTCATTCTTTGCATTGATATCCTACCAAATTCGAATAAATATTCGAAGCTTATAATTTCGTACAAAAATTCTTTTTTCCGACCGTTTTTATTAAAACTTCTATCTTCTATGTATTGCTTAAAATAACTCTTAATATATTTATTGCAATCAACTGAGGATTCGCTTACGATTGTGAACTATTCTTGTACTTCTACCATTCAACTTTCCATAGATTAATAAGTTTCTACTCATTGCTTTTATATTTACGTAACTCACCAACTCGAATCGTAAATTTTTATAAAGATATGGACCTTTCCTGCAATAAGCATCTTTTGTATTGGCTAATGACCTACACAATGGTTTATTCTTCGAAAAGTTTGAAAGAGCCTCAAATCTTACGCAATTCATCAACTTACTAATGGTGTAGAAAATCCCGAAAAAAATTAAGTCCAGAAACTAAACTGGAATCCAGTGCCAAACGGAGTGCATTGTGTTATCAGTTCACAAAAACTTCCGAAAACTCATGCAGTGCATTTCCCAAGGATAATACGTCTAATAAGGTTTTAAAATATGGAAAAATCTTTCATAATTCAAGTTAAAGTCCAGAGGATTTATATACGAACATTATAAATGATTAATTTTTTATTATTTTTTATCTACCGAATCTACTATCTATTTTTTATCTACCGAAAATATTTGCTGATCATTTTCATTGTAATAGTTATTATTCTTGTATTATAAATCTACCAATAAAAAAGCAATATATGCCTATAAGAATTGCATTTCCCGATATCCGATCAAATATATCTACGCAAAAAATATTTCTAATAATCGTACGTTGCTATGTAATTTTCTTTCTCAAAAAAGCTTTTTTTAAAAAATGAGGCAGGAAATAAATTTTGACAAAAGAAAATTCATCTGCGAAAACTGAGCGAGAGACTAAGGAATAGCTTCAAACGAACTAGTTTTCAACCTAGACTCGATAGGGCAAATAAATCTTAGCATAAGTCTTTCCTTACGTAGTTTTTTTTATTATTCTCACGCAGTTACATTTGTTTCCACCTCTTTTCAAGTTTAATTTATACATATTCCAATACTCGAGAAGTGATTGAAAATTTTGCTAAATCTTGGTTATGACATCGATAGCATTATAGGGTGTCTAACGATTCATCAAGTATACGTTGCTAAGTTTTTAAGAAATTATGGTGGCGATAAACAGAAGTTTTAAAATCAAAAGCTGAGAAGAAGTATTTTATACCTGCAATGACTTCAGGAGGATACGAAACGAATCATTAAAAAGAACGTATTTCTGGTTGTTATGAATCAAAAAATGGAATAAATATTAGAATATTCTGTTTTAACCTTTCCAGTTGATGTGATGTAAGTGATAATTATGTAGAAAGTACATTATTACCTTCAAAACGGAAAATTTGCCAAATAACTCATGAATTAAAGTGGATCGATCTATCCCGAAAATAATTTATTTATATCGATTTGAGTTCAACGATTAAAGATGTTTTAGCTTATAAGCCTAAGTTTAACAAACGGATGTTGACATTCAAAGAAAAATTTCTTCTGACTTGATTACATCCATAATCTCTCTTCTGAAATAAGTTTGGTGACTATAGCCTTAAAAAGGGGGATGTGAATGAAAGAGATGTGGAAACATCTTAGAAACCCAACTTTGTCTTAAGAGATAAGGAAGGTCGCCAAAGAAAGAAAATTCTTCTGAAATGCAATTCGAAATCTTCTTTTCAAACTAAACGTTAGGATTACATTCCGCTTCTTATGAATCAAAGCCATTTTTAATTTCACAATTCATTATTTTCTTTGAGGCTATAGGGATCCTAAATGTTACATATTTGGTTGAACAAAAGTTCGGTGATCACGAATACTATTTTATTATACCATGCTTAGGACTTTCAATAGAAAAAAAAATAAAGTTCTTTTCAAGCTGGAAGATGAAGTAAATTGGTATTTTTAGATAGAAGAAGTATTTAGGACTGAATTATTAAATATAGTAACAGATCTGCCTTAAATAGTTTAAAATGACAGCTCATAATAAGAGTAAGTCATGGAAGTATACAGATTATCGCAAACCAATGCTGATAATGGTGTGGTATAATACATGTTTCATTTAATACGAGTCTATAAAACCATCCATCCAGCCATAGAATCTCCATAAATAGGATTTGGGTTAAATTTTGATTTTATGGACTAAAAAAATGATTTGGACTCGAACCCAGGTCCCTCTATAGCTTCCCTTACCGGAAACTGTGGGACCTGGGTTCGACTACCAGTAATTTCGTTATTTTTCAATTTTTTTAGCTTTTTTGATCTATTCATACGAAATTATACTGTTAAGTTATCTTAAACTATTCTTAACCTCAAAATTAAATTACTTAATACTTCAAATAGTACTCAATTACCCAAACTATGTTTAAAAAATTAGAAAAGTCGATTTGGCAACAGGTACTGGTTATCTACCAAGAGAGGGCCTTCGCATAGCATTAGCGCAACCATCCTCCCCCTCGTCTCAGAAGACACTCATTCTTCCTCATATTTCCTTTCTTGATCCCCCTCCCTTTTAATTTAAAAGATGAATTTTTCATTTGAAGACGACAGACGTATAATTCCGTCCCTAACTTCCCTTTTTCTCATTCCAGACCAATCTCAATTTATTTTTTTCCATTCTTCCATTTCCTCTTTTTAACAGTAGAGCACTTCTTTCAAATCCCGCGCTTTCTTTTGCCTTCTTCTTCTTTCAACTTTTAGTAATTCGTGTTTACGTAGTTCTCGCGTAAGAGTTTCTCAGGTGAATGGTACTCGAGTTTGTAGAACGTAGTTTACCTTCTTTTATTATTATATCTACTCGTAGATTATTACGAGAGAATGTTTAAGGAGCAATTATTACTTACTGCTATTGTTATACTATTACTTACTACGATTGTTATGCTATTACTTACTACTATTGTTATACTATTACTTACTACGATTGTTATGCTATTACTTACTACTATTGTTATATTATTACTTACTACGATTGTTATGCTATTACTTACTACGATTGTTATGCTATTACTTACTACTATTGTTATACTATTACTTACTACGATTGTTATGCTATTACTTACTACTATTGTTATATTATTACTTACTACGATTGTTATGCTATTACTTAATACTATTGTTATACTATTACTTACTACTATTGTTATATTATTATTGTTATAAAGGTTCGACTACAGATATAGTCTTTAAGCATTGTTGCCGCCTCAGATACATACATACATATAGGTATATTGTGCGTATACTCGTAAAATACGTATATTCGTAAAATATTTATTACGGAAATTAAAAAAAGTGTAGACTACCTTTGAGAATACTTAAATATCTGTATTTTCAGTATATATTTTAAGTACGTTTCCTTTATATTTATTATATAATCAGGAAAAGGCTTGAAGAGTAAACGCATTCTAATCTTTCGATCCCTGAGTTCACTCATTTTAATCTTCCAATACCTTTATCAAGAAATGAATAATTCGCTATGTCCAGCATTATTCGCTTAGTCTTTGTTTTAAAATTTAATTAACCAATCATATCCACGGAAAATATATCGCAGTAATATATTATAGCTCGGAAATTATATTAACCTATGATTTACGTTTAACCAATCGAGTTTTCAGCTCTTCATTACTTAATATTATTTAATAATATTGAATATATAAACTAGTGGATTAATCTTTCTTCCTTTTCTAACCGTTTCCCCCATGGTCTTTAAAATAATCTGTACGTATTATATTATCATGATTGAAATAAAAACGCCTCAGTTTATTACTCGCACTTTGTCGATGTTTAAATCAAATTTTAGCGCTTTATAAATAGCAAATAATCAGGTTTGTTCACTTTGTAATTTATAATCGCTATATCGCATAGCATTTTTTGAGCAGACAAAAACTTAAACCTAGCAAGTTCCTTCTGAAATATTTATTTGATGATACAAAATACGGGTTTCTATTTGGTGATATATTATAATCATTGCTTATTCTTTAGCGTTGGAATTCTATTACAGCATAATATATATATAGAGCATATCTCCAATGAAAGAATAACTTTAATCAGCTGGAGGAAATTCGATTATTTGACGTAACATGCAGTGTATAGAAGTTACGATTATGTTTTATCTTTTCTGTAAATTAGGTCTATAGACTTTAATTTTCAATGTGTAATCAGTTAAACCTATGAGTGCGGAGTTCCATTGATAATTCCCTTATCATCGTGGAAAAGAATGTTGAAAATTGGTTTAGAATTCATTAAATATACCTTAAATCTACGTCTTATAAATACTCAACGTATTTTAGCTTTCATCGACGTATTATATGCAAATAAAGTAGCTTCTTATCCAAATCCTTCACCAGATATTCCTGAGTCACCAATTCATCCCTTAATAAATGACATTGAAAATTAGAAAAATTAGGAGCCTGAGTTCGAGTCCCAGTATACAAGTATACATGCCCGAAAATGGGGACCTGGGTTCGAGTCCAAGTCACCTAGTTATTTTTCGCCTATGATTAACCTTTGTTTAAAAACAAAGGTCTTTCGAACACTTCGTGCTTAGATATTTTCCACTTCCCTTAATCCCCAGTCTTCATTCTTTACGTCAATTTTTAAAACGTTCATTCCATCTTCATTGCAACGGATACGTTCTATATATATATTACACGATCGTAATTTTTACATCGATTCTTCAACGGAACGATCATTACCTTGCTAACTCTTTTGGTTCCTTTCGTAACTAAATCTAAATATTGTTCCATCGTCAGTTACTCCAGTACATACGTTTCTCTTTCGCGAATACATCCTATTTAAAAATATCACGTATATTACCTTGAATAACCCTTTTTCTCTCGAACTCGTCAAACATAACCGTGCCCTACACAAACTACGTCTTGTTCACATACATTCTCGTACCTCTTGTTTACACTACGCTTACCGTTCTTTCTTTACGTCATATTTCTACGCTTTTTCCAACTTCGTTCCGATTCGCTATTCCCGTACATCGCAGCCTCTTCTTTCTTTTGTCTCCTAAATACCCTTCAAGACCATTTATCGCGCCCTTTGGCACAGATAATAACCCCTCCCCCGCTTAATGTTTTAAATTGGCTTCGTCATTGGGTTTTCGAGGGGGGGATGGAGGGGGGGGGGTTAGAGAGTAGAGTACCTCCAGATCCGTTTTTATACACGTCCGTTTTTTTACGGGGAGTTTAGAGCAAGATAAGAGAAGGAAATTAAGAAATGCCGAGGGGGGGAGGGGTTTTGTGCGCGGGGGCCCTCGGGACTCCATTTGCATTTGGCAATTCTTTGATCGCTTACAGACGATTGTCTCGCATTTTTTCATTATATTTTCCCGTCTCTTTTATCCGGGAGTCGTTTTTAAGGGGTGATAATGCTTTTTTTCCGAGGGGCGGGAGATTTCATTATTGCACCGCGGGACGGACTGTTTGCTTTTGAGGCCAAATTGTTTTGTTATTTCACCCCCGCGGGTGGATACGGAAAACGTCCTTATCGGAGCTGGATTGAGAGGTAAATTGTACTCAAGTCGGTAATATCACAGTTTTAAATTGCACGGTATCAATTCTGGCGTTTAATGTGTCGTTTGCACTTCATTTCGCGGTCGGAATTTGTCTCTCCGAGAGTGAATGTGGTTTCGAGTACTTTCGCGAAGATTTTGCCGATTCGCGATTGTTTTTTTTTGTTGTTTCGACGATCATTGCGAAGTAGATTATGTTTCGTCAGCTTGTGAGTGAGTATATCGTTGGAGGAATGTCTACTATAGAATCTCTTCGTACTTTAGCTGTAAATTTGCGTATCATAAGCGGCTGAAACATTTTGTTTGCTTCGTACGCAGTGAATGGAAGGTGCACTTGTACTAAAGACATTTCATTACTGATTATCCATGCAAGCATTAATTGCCGACGAAAAAGTTATGCCTTAATATATCTCCGAGAAGACATACTTCTAAATGATAACTATTTTTATCATTAATGGGTTTCTTGAATTGTCGAATTATATTTCTTTGTTTTAATTAAAGAAAGACGAATTGTTTCGTTTGATGGGTTCGTGATACTTGATCGCGAAGGTTACGCTGAATTAAAAAATAACGAAGTGAATGGGATTCGAACCCAGGACTCCAACTTTGCATTTGAAGAGGACAGCAATAACATCTGCAGCAACAATCACAAGCTGTTACCTAGTATTCTGGATTAACTTCTACAATCTATTTATATACGTAATTTAAGAATTCTGTGATATATAAATGCACGGCTGTATTGCTCTATTTATAAAGTTTAACATTAATTTGATTTTCTTCCTTTCTTACCAGCATTCCTCAATGATAGAAGTGAGTCGATATAATTTCTATTGCTTAATTTTGTTCGTACATTTTCCCTCCTTCATACGCATGTTTGTCTGTTAGCAACGGAGTATGGATTTGATGCATTTAATGATTGATATACACACCTTTGTTGGAAGGATGAAAGGAATGTTTAAAAGTGTATATAAATAAGCTATTCTTGCCTTATATTTTGTTCGTTGATGGTCATAATTATTTGTATCAGTCGCTATTAAGAAAATTAGTATCTTATACATTCAGTTTTCAATGCCAGTTGTTAGAGCCGGGAGATTCCAATATGACATTACACGAAACATCAATCATAAACATGTTATGAGGTAATTTTTCAACTGATTCGTAGATTACCAAGTGTTTCCTATCCTAATGAATCGTTTACTGGTACTTCTTTATCTACTTTGAGATGTAGTGCATAGAACGATCAAAATTCCCTACCTTTATCCATCTATTTCCATAGACAGTGTGTGAAAGGCGTCATGATCTCATATCATTTTCATGTAGCACAACTGTTAGTACGCAAAGGTAATATGGCTTCATATCTCTCGTCCTGTAGTTGTGGAGTAGCAAATCGTAACTCAGGATAACATAAACTGGATTAATGTCGTTTATACTCCAGACTCACGCGACCTCAATTATGAGAAGCGATTGTACCTTAGCAACAAAGATTTACTCCTTGTTTATGGTGACTTCCTTCTTAGGTGAGTCACTTGCCTTGCTCTGGGCTAAGATATCTCCTTATTTAGACTTAAAGAACTTTAGGAAAAAAAGTATGTTTACTAAAATAGTCTAAGATTAGTCTATAGTAAGGGTTAAGATTTAAAAAATTACAAAAGGTTACTAAAGTATTCTAAAAATATGTTTCCAAGAGTTATCAATTTATCGTAAAAACTCGTCTCTTAATATCTTAATTGTATATCCTACAAATTTCTCGACAGTAAATATACAATTTATTACTCGAAAATATAATGTTTTACATAATCATCACATTACAAAATTTTGATATTTATTTTATATATTAGAAAATATCGATAATAGAATATCATTGATTAGAAAATGTCTTTCTTTTTGTAATATAAAATTACCCAATACATATAACGTAACTTTTTCAAAGTTCTGATTAGTCGTGCTATAATAATCTAGTACCTAGAATTTAAATTCTGATCACGTAAATACGCTTTGTAATTCAATTTTATTTTTTGTCAAAAGGATTTAATTATATTATGTTTATTGCTTACGTTTCGATGGCGAATATTTATCCACAAGAGATATGTAAGTATATGAGTCCAAAAAAAAAACAAAAATATTTATTTACTTGTGAACAGGACTTAAAAATACAACAGTAGACCAATCTATAATATAACTGTTATAAAAACCGGTTGAGGACAAACAACGGTCATAAAAATAAATAAATTTATTGGAGATTTCAATAAATTTAGAAATAATTTTGTTATTAAAGTAATTGTTGAGTGATCATTTTCTAATTGATAGACGCGAAATATTCCACAAGGAGGTATTGATAGACAAGACAAAATGAAATCCTATTTCACGCCGTCATGGAAATACAGCTATATGTATTTAAATTGTACTTGTTTTTGAACCTTTTCGAAGTCTTTGATTCATTGCGATCCATCAATTGTACGCTTTCATTGAGCCAAGGAATCGGCCTCGATTTTGGAACATTAAAGACCATCTAGCGACGGCGTCTGTAACTAGCACGCCCATTCTTGTTTGTTTCGAAAAGGGAACGTAGCAACAGAACACGGTAAACAAGAGCTGGGAAGAAATGGAAAAACTACAACAAACGACAATAGAAAATGGCGTTAGGTATTTATTAATCGAGTGTTCTAACAATTCCACTTCAACTATGGCTATCCGTTTTGCATAACTTATTACATTCAATTAATTTCTGTAAGAATCTATGAGTCTATGGACAGTTGAAAACGAATGCTTTAAAAAGGAGTTGAAATAAAGTTATTTCTCGATATTAACTTCGAACACTTTTTTACGAAAAATAAATGAATAAAGAAATATAAACATAATGTGATTGACTTAATAAAAACAAGTTTCACCAAGAATATTATCAAATTTAATACGTTGTAAATTCCTGTAAATAACTAAGACATTATATATTTAAGTTTTGAATAATAATCGAAAAATATACGGAGGTAAAGTTAAATTTATTTATTTATTTATCGCTTTGAATTGTTTCTTTATTCATTTCTACTTATATTTTTCCGTTTTAGAGCTATTATTTTCTGGTCTTATCAAGTAGACTAAATTAGACGCTTATATTTTATGCCCTTCTCATCTTTTGTTATCACAATTTCCAAAGAAAGTGTTTTAGATCTTTTAAATATAGAAGTGATAATTCAGTGCTTAAATTTGGATAAACTGTAGCCTTAGTCGTAGTGAAATTTTCCAGAATAGCGTCGTATCAATTTGCTTAGGAAATCTATGCATAAAAGTGTTAAAACTGACTAACAATTTTCCACATTGCTTCATGCGTGATTATGTCCAATTGTTTAGCAGACCTGAATACTCTGTAAACAACTCTGGTCGTCAAGGAGGATTCTAATGATTCCAATAATGGAATTAAGTTTGTGCTCGAAACTTACCATATATACGACACTCAACCTATTGTTAATAGAATGTTGACGTATGAAATCAATGAAGAAAATGCATTTTTATTAAGTTTAACCAAACGGTATTATAGATAAAGGGTCTCTTATTAACTGTACCTCAAAATTTCAGAAACTATTTCGTAAAAATCCCTACAGAAATACCCAGGTTAGAATTATGTTCTTATACACTCATGCAATTTCTTTCTTCATTGTTATCAATCGGAATGGACATGATACCAAAGAGACTATTGTTTTGTGAAGTTAAGAATTGAAATATACGAATCTTTGAAGATTTAACAAGAGTTAACTAGTAAGAACACCAACGTAGGAAAGAAAGCAGGTTTTGTACTATTGAATGTAGCAATTAATTGATCCCGCATCCAGATTGATTATGGAAGCAATGGTAATGATATCCTGAGGATATTTATGCACGCAGAGCGAATGTCTAACTGAGATTTATGTGAAGGAAAATACCTCGATAAACTGTGTTATTCTATGCATGCTAAATATTTCATGAATATGAAAGAATAACCTGATAAAAAAATCTCCGTAGAAAAAGAAATTGACACCTTGCAAAGGAATAATGATTAATCACTAGAGAATGCAAAGTAAATGTTTCGTATGATATCGATTACCAATGAATCTACGTTGATTTATTTCCTCGAATAAATATTTCTATTAATATTCATTAATTCTCGGATTTTCGATGAATGGGAAACTATCTACGTCATCTACGGATGAATAGAAATGATTGGAAAAGAATATTGGATCTTATTTGGAAATTGGAGGAACTGGGTTCGAGCCCCAGTCACTTCGCCAGTTTAACTTTCGTTTCTCCTTTGTTAGAATTGAATGAAGATTTCCTTTAACATAAGTACAATAATAGAGAAATAATAAATAAATAAACGTCTTGCTTACATTGTTTAAGAAGATAATAAATTATAATAATAGAGATAATTAAGCTCGATTGTTGATCGACTTACTTCTCTAATTGGTAGTAATCCAATTATTAACAATTTCGAATGAAAAATTAGGCTCTAAAGTATGTAATCCAATTAGCATTACAAATAAATGTCAATAAGTAATTATGCTTCCATTAAGCTATGTATGCATGCATTTAGGAATTCATAGTTAATGTAGTCCTATTCAGCCCAGCAGCTGATACAGTACTCCTCAAAATGTCTGCAATATTCTCTATTTCCTAAGTTTCTGTTGATACCTTGCCCATAAATGCATTTTATAAAGTATTATTATTTATAGTATATATATTTATATATAGTATTTGCTCCAATATTTTTCAAGTCAAATCATGTTAAGAACGTTTGAAAAGCATCTCCAGCGGGCTATAGAAGACGGAACTACGTTTCGGAAGGATTTTGTCACCAGCTTTTTTCAGAGAGTATTCGGAGAATTCTTCCAGTGTTTAGCTAACTCTAACTCTGTTTTTGCATAATATCTACGATATATTGCCCAATAGTCAACAGTCCGTCATCTACTTCAACGAAATGTTCGTAATTATTCGGTTGTTCTATCCTCGTATCAAGGTCCGTCCACCGTTCATCATTACTGTCGTAATTATCTAATATGTCAATTTACGAAACCTGCCTTGTAGAAGCAATTTACAATTGTCCCTATATTAACTTCATACCCGTAAGGTACGACTCATGTATAACATTAAGCACGTTTATCTTCACGTCACATTGAAGATCGGACTCATATGAAAGGTGAAAATAATGCTGAACTATTAGCTTTCTGTATTTTTGGCTCGAGACATTGATAATCCCCTGGTCCAGTATCTGCAACACAGTTGATGAATTCGCGGGAGAAAACAAATTACATGGTTCGGGTGAGAAAGGCCTAAATGTCTTTGAAGAGCAAAATTTTCCTTTATTACGCCTCTTCTTGTCGAAATCTTCCGTCATGTCGCGAAATAAGACTACGATATTGTAAAGCAAAGAAATAACAAACGAAATATCTTGTGGTAATAATGGGTGATGCAGGGGAATGTAATCGTGGTAGACATGGGTCAGTTGTTTGGCCTCGGTGGCGTAGTGGTAAGCATGCTAGCTTTCTAACGCAGTAGTTAACCTGAACCTGGATTCAAATCCTGGTTGAGAAGGAAATTTTCCTATCGCGGAGGTTTGCGAACGTCCTTGCGTACTGTAAATTCTTTTCGCGATGTGTTGTCTTTACCTTGACGACAGTTTCGCCAGCTGAGGGCGTCTTCAGGTCGAAGTGCGTAAGTTCTGTGGCAATACGAAACCTTTCAGGTAACGAGGTAGACAGCGATGTACGAGCAAAAAAAAAAAAAAAAAAAAAAAAAAACGCCTTTTGCCAAAGTGGCATACATAACATATTTTATTATTATATATATTACATGTCAATAATATTATATTTTTCTTTTGCAGGAAAAAAGTCATCAGGGAAATGAAGCAACCCCGTAGAAGCAGGGCTGAAGAGGAGACATTAAGGACATGGTGAACATTTGAAAATATTATGATGATCTTTAAAAATTGATTGATGGATATTAAGTATATGTATTGAATAATATTAAAGATATTTGAAGTATGCTATATGGCTTTGTTGATTTATTCACTCCAGTACCCACCACGTTGTTAGATGAATTGTAAGAGAGATGCAGAAAAGCAAAAGTACCGGGTTTGGATACGTATAGCATGATATACGTAAACTCGTAAGTGTACGGGGTAGTAATGGTCAGCGCCACAGCGGCTAGGTCTAGAAATAGTATAACAGGTACATAGTGCTTTGAGTATAAGCTGTAGAGGTGTCTCTCTCCTTCACCTTTTAGTCATCGAGTGTACCATATTTGGAGTAGAAGTACGAATACTAGTGGAACCGGAGGCTCGTAGAGGGGTCTGAGGGTGGGGCGTTTACTTTAGAAAACGCGTTTCTTTTCAAAAAAAATTCTTCCTAGTTTTCCTTACTTCGTGATTTCATTACTTCGTGATTTTGCGATTTTTAAATTATGGCAATATTATTATTCCCCAGGTGTTTTAAATTTCAAATGGTTTAAGGTCATGTGTCTTAAATTATCGATTCAAAGCAAACTGTCTTATTTTTCGCGCCGATACCTCTATATACCTCTTGTGAGGTATTTTCCGAATCGGATCGTTTCCGAATCCGGAAGGGGAGGTCATGTTTGGGAAATGTACACCGACCTGAGTTGGTGTAGCATTCCCTCCATGACCCCCCGAAAGTTGGTTCCCCATCTTGAACTTTATATTTCCTAAGGTATCCTCACGTAAATGTGAGAAATCAACAGAGGCTAAGGCAATGCCTACGGATACGTGAAGTACCGAGTTATTTTTCAAGGTATTCTGAACGCGGAACAAACATTTGAAATTTTGGAAAAGGATCAATTGATAAACCATCCCAAATTAACCGTGATAGAGGTGTTATTAGAGGGAATGTTTCAATAAATTCGAATTAAAACGCAATAAATGTGAATTCTCTGCAAATAAACGTCGAGTGACATCTCGTGATCACTTTAACGAATCCAAAATGTAGAGGGAAAATTCAAAATTTCAAAAAGATGTCAGAAGAGTTTTGTAGGTGGCTCTAAAGTCTTCTATTAGTCGTAAGCTTTGTGAATTCATGTTTTGATGAATGTGAGAGAAATGTATTTGTATTATTTTCCATCCGTACATAATACTAGTATCGAAGTGTAGTAATACAATACTATTAAGTAGTATAATCTAGTAAGTAGTGTAAATTTTAATAAAATCTGAAAGCAAATGGTTGATACATCTTATAATTAGTAAATGAAAATTTCCGAGATCCCTAAGTACGTCAAATATCTTGGAGTTACCATAACAAATAAATTAAAGTCCCCACATCAGTAACATGTGCGGACGAACACTAATGAAACTCGGTTTTGTCGAGAGAATAGTCTTTATCAGCGATGAAAAGGTTCGCGAACTGTTGTTACGTTACTTTAGATTGGCCTCACCTTAATTACGCGTGCAGCATACGATAAAACAGTGAGCGTTACACAGATGCTGAAGAACGCTGGTTGGGAATAGTTACAAGAAAGAAGGCCGGTATAAAGAATAAAATTACTGAATAAATACAGAGAGAGCTCCTTTTTAGAAGACGCAGTAAGTATTATGCATCCTCCGTGTTATTTAGGTCGATCTGATGATGCGCGAAGCGAAGATGCGCGCGAAAATTCGTTTGCTCTGCGAACTATACGCGAAAATAATCATGGTGCATGCACCCTCTGCCAAACCCCTAAAGGCGACTAGCGGGGTAAATGTGTAGACCTAAGTTTTATGAACCTCGCACACTGCTCAACCTACATTGTAAAACGTGTGTATATTCGATGTCAAGTAAGACCTGCCACTTACTTTCCCTACTATTACTATAATATTTATGGGGTTCAACCATCAAAAAATTTTCATCCGGACATGCGTCGAAACCCATGCTGAATGCATGGCGATGCCCATGAAGCGCAACACCAGTTTGTGGAATTCTAAGTTACCGCAGTGTTCTCGCTATCCCTCGGAAAAGAGAGTAGACCACGCTGTTTCGCTAAGGATTCCAGGTCGGTGCGGCCCATGACACACCTCTTTGAATCGAACATCCGGGAATTTTCAGTCTGCCAAGCAATTCCCGACAGCTGAACCCCTTTTAATGATAACTTCGAACTTCACGGGTACGTCTCATTATGGACACAGTTAAAGCTCAAAGCGTTGATACCAGAGAGGTCGCTGTACTATACTGTATCTCGGCACTGGTCAAGGTGTCAATCTTGGTTCAGAGACGTTAATGCTTTGAGAAAATGTATTTTACTATTATTTTCAGGTAGGTTTGTACTTTTAGCCTAACAAGGGTCATTATATACGTTAAAATTGCTCTTTGTTGACTAATTAATTAGAATGGTATTCGTTTATGTACTGACTGGGGTAGGGAGACATCTGCATGGCTTCCTGTTCAAAACTTTTAGAATACGTATTGCCGCGTAATTACGTCACACTATTACGTAAAAGTGCGCGGTTTCGGAACTGTACAATACGAATTAGTTTTCATTTATTGAAATGTAAAGTACTTGTGGAGACTGCGAATTGTTATTGGTTGTGCCAAAAGGTTTCTCATGTTCTTTACACTTAATTTGATTAAAAGTGGATAACGTATTATGATTCAATAAGTTAAATAACATACTTACGTGATATTTACAGTGGACTTACCCTTTCACAAACGTTTTCTTCGTAATAAACTACTGGCATTTGTAATGTAAACTATAATATACATCAAGGCTATACACATATATTGGTTTGTAAAGAAATCGTTGCAAGTTTAGGATAAATTGCGAAATAAAGTTTACCAAAGAGTGTGAAATGTTAACATGCGACTATGGTGTGTCTGTTACGAGTAAAATAAGAGTTTACGAGTGCTTTAAGCGATTATAGGATGGCCGTGAACATATTGATGAATACTAACTGCCCAGACGCCCAAGAACCGAGGAAAACGTAGAAAAAGATTAAAGAAAACGTTACGAAAAATAGCTGAATCACAATCAGAGTAGTCTCTCAATATGTTGGCATATCGATTGGCTCATATTTTGAATATTTTTTCGAAAAAACTCCCTGATTCGTGTAAAGGCAAATCATGGCTTTTGTAATGCGATATTGCACCTGTTCATAATTCGTTATTTGTTCGTAGTTTTTGGTCAGAGACAAAACTGTAATGATATCGCAGTCTCGTATATGCGTTAGCAAAAACTCCAGGGGACTTTTTCCTATTTCATTAATTAAAACGAATTTTAAAATTCTGTACTGAATTATATACAGATTTTCTAATTTAATTTTTTATTCATTTTATGAGGATGACTGGATAATGAAGGGTGAGGTGACAGTATGATCAAACCACGAATTGCCTTCGTCCGAAGATGTGGAAGTTTTCGAAAGGGGTTTTATAAATTCCTTTCCGATAGTTAGTTCGCTAAAACATAATTAAAATCCGTCCATTATCATTTAAGAATGCTTTTAGAAGCTACTGTTCGAATTCCCACACACATAGCCATTCTTTATCAGAATGCAATCGAAAGACATTGCAATATCATTCCTTCATCACAGTGTTACCAATGCAACTGAACTTTTGAACAAGCTCAACTTAGATTACTATCTCATCTTGACTATGATTTCATATAATAGTTAAATACGAATAGTTTCATTATAATGTATTTAGAGGCAATATTTTAGTCTCTACCAGTCGTATGAAGATAAGTAATGATTTCCGAAGATATATTAAAACAAGCCATGACAACCTTCGAATACAATTTCAGCGATCAATGAATCAGGTTGGTTTCGAATCGGATCACAAATAATCACCATCCTTCCGTTTTGAGATATAAAATATACATTCAAACTAATTTGCTACATTTTTCGAATGAACGGATCTATTTCCATATTTAAAAAGCACCGGATTATACGACTGTATATAAGGAAAGATATCAATCATAGTACAGAACCGTTAATGCTTTAAAAGAATGTATTTTACCATAATTTTAGGTAGGTTTGTACTTTTAGCCAAACTAGGCTCATTATAAACATTAAAATTGCTCTTTGTTGACTAATTAATTAGAATAGTATTCGTTTATGTACTGACTGGGGTAGGGAGACATCTGTATGGCTTCCTATTGAAACTTTTTCAATATTCGTATTGCCGCGTAATTACGTCACACTTACGTTTAAGTACAACGAAACGAAACAGATCGAGCAGGTCAAACTTTATTCAAGACTTTATCAATAACAATCGTTGCTACTTACTTGTAACGCGCGTAGAACAATAGAAACAGCAATTATTCTTCGACAATCAAGAAAAGTTGCTTTGTCGGTAACCAAAGTCGTAATAAAGCTTTTGACAGATTTTTCAGCGTAGTGTTGGTTACTGGTTCGAGTTCACTAGACCTCAGTACAGAAAGGATTCATATATGAGGAGCATTACCGATATTTCAGCAAACACAGAGATTCTACGTGTGTCTTAAAGTCCGAAAAATACGACACATACATTTCGACACAAATCCGTCTTTTTACGAAAGCCAAAAAACCAAATTAGACCGAATCAAAAAAAAAAAAAAACTGGAAGATCGCCGTTCCCGAGGGAAAAGTAAAGAAAATAAAATTAACACGAAACTTTCGTCAGCACGCGATTGGGGTTTTGGATGACAAATTCCACGAAACGCTTAATTTATTCCGTTCGAATTAAATGCTACACGCTTAAGGCGTGTGTGTTTTCCACATCGCTCCCAAGCACAGATCCCTAAGGACTTTGTACTAACCACAAATTAGGAGATACGAATCTTCGCATATTTTACCCCTTCGCTTCACAGACTGTTTTTTGTTTCAAAAACCTCCGATTACCATCCCCAGAGCTTCTTTTGTATTTCCCGCATTTCAATGCGATTCTTTTTTTTTCTTTTGGCGGGAATCGAAGCTAATTATTTTAATAGTCTTGATTTACATTTCGAACCGCAGTACGATAATCTCCGCTCGTATAATAGTCGTGAAAGTATTTGGAAATAATTCATATTTCGAACTCGCGGTTAGTTACGCATTTCAACCCTCGAGCCGGCTGTAATTTATTCGCACCGGTTGTGATACATGACGTAGAGACGTTAAATTATTTATCGAGTATCCAATTTCTTCGATTGAAGTCGGTGGTCCAAGAATTTGGTCAAAGAAAATGTACCGCGAATTTTCGTATTTATTAATTAATGATAATTTCAACTGTAGAAAGGTTAAATAGTAAAAGAGGTACATTATCTTTAACGAGCTGGATTATATCGATCGGTGATAAATTTTCGATTAAACTGTATAAAAAATACAAACATTAAGGCTTAGCAATTTAGTGGATCCTATCAAAACTTTATCTATGTGATTGATTTAATTAGTAGTATTGATTTTTACATCTATTGTATTCGTCTGATTTAGATGTATTGATTATAAGATTCCTTTAATAACACAACCATTAATTGTACAGACAAACGTCTACTGAAATTTCCTTTTACCTCAGGTTACTTTATTGTTTTGTTTGAAAACAACTCCTTGGAAACACTAAGTACAGCGTTCTTACCTTGTAGTACGCCATTTCTGAATAAGGCCAAGAACTATTATCCCTCGTATAGTTACAATTTACATGGCTCGATTCTGTTTGGTTAGGATTTTAGTTTTAAGTGTCTTACAATACAGTACAAAGGTACTCTCTTCGTACCAATGCATAAATGTAGAAAGAATTCTCTCTACTTATAAATATTTGCTTTATTCTCGTGCTTAAGTTTTTTCATTGTAGAGCTTCATGGTAAAATTCTTTTGATTGCCAAAGAACGTATAATGCTATTTCCAGTATTCATTGAGGTTACAAAATATCATTTCAATTTCCTGAATGGATGAATATTTTCAAAGAATCCTCGACTCCGTTAATTTAAAGTTTCCAGTGAAAACCATGACGATTCGCTTTCAGCTTTGGAACCACGAATCGTATTTTCGTAACCATGGTGAAGTTTTGATCGCAACTTGCGTGACTGAAGCATGCCATCGTATCCCCCTCTTCTTTATTGGAATTGGAAAATGGTTTTGTGAAGATCGAAACTTCCTATCGCGCATTCGTTCGTGGCTAAAGATTGGTTTTGGTTGATAGAGGAAGGCACAGTCAGAACTTCTTACCCAAATCAAAATCGTGTCCCTCGGATTTATTTGAATTTAATTTCCTCCTTAATCTTTTTTTAGGACGTAATCTTCTCAATTTTATTCAATAGTTAATAATTTAATTCATCTTGAAATAAGTTGCGAAAGGAGATATTATTTCACGTATGTAATATAAAATTACACAATATGCTTTCATTTACCGAGGAACAGAAAATTTTATATCTTTCCGGAAAAAGACTTTAAGCTAATCTTGATTTAATGTCAAAATGTTAATAAAAAGGAAGAAAGCAATCTACTCATAATAATTTCAAGTGAAAGTAAGAGTATTTTATATTTATTATTAAAGAATATTTTATATTATTACAGATATAACATTTGAAAAAAAAGGGTAAAATTAAAGTTTAGACAAAAAAATTTACATGGAATTTGAATGACTTTAGTGTAACTCAATTTGCTACTTTTTCGAATTTAGTGTAGCAATACTTTTTCTTATACAGTAGATACAAGTTCCAGGTTCAGTGAAAAATTTCCACTGATTCATTTTGAGGGAACTATTGATTCGATATTAATACGAGTACATTAAAGTTTCGGAAGATGTCAAACAAACATCTTTTTGGATCAAAAACAAGTTTAATTTCGTATTTAATTTCTTTAGACGGCTTTAGCATTATGCATATCGCTGTTTTATGGATTTTAAATGGGGAACCTTATCATAAAAAGTTTTTAACTTTCATATTATCTTTGAATAAAACACGATGAATCCTTTTATAAACCTAATAGATATTTTTTATTTCCAAATAATACCCGCATAAAGAATGTATCTTATTTTAAGAAAGGTATATTCAAGAAAACCTTGTACTATCATTATCAATATATATAAATGAATGCATGTACGTCTGTCTGTACTCTGCACGAGATTCAAAACGTAGATTCAAAAACCATACATCCAATCGTCGTGGTAATTGTAGAGGGAAAATTCAAAATTTGAAATAGATGTCAGAAGAGTTTTGTAGGTGGCTCTTAAGTCTCAGTTTTGTCGTAAGCTATGTGAATTCATGTACTGAAGAATTAGAAATATCTTTCTATTATTTTCCATCCGTACATAATACTAGTATAGTTAGTAATGTAGATAGTATACGTATATGATTTCATTATAATAGCCTTGCAACGCGAATAGCTGTCTGCCATTGAATTTGCGAATGGATTATTAAATTGATCCCATTTACTGTTAAAATATTACAAAGTATATTAAAATTTAAAATATTTAAATACGTAAATTGCATTTCTTTTAATATTTCAACAATATTGATTTAAATAACAAAAAGAACATTAATGATTTTTTCGCCAGAAAATTTTGATAAATACCAAAATGCAGTCAAAAAACTTTTGCCGTTATCAATACGTGAATAAATATAAATATTATCAATTTCCAGCTGAAGAGAATAATTGGAAATAATTTTTCAAAACAACGTGTGAAGGGGTACAGCTAGTATAGTATAATAAATAATTCGATAAATATAATTCTTGAAATTTAATCGATTGAATCCTTGGTCAAGTATTAGCAGAATAACATTAATTCTTTGATGTCTATTTCAACAGTATATTAATTTGATTAAATAATGCACTAGATAAAAACATTATGCAATATGAAATAGAACTTCAAGATGTTTGTTTATGTTACGTATTAATTTACAGATCTCACGTGATTCCAACCATAGAAACCAAAAATCAAATCAAACGTTTCGTTATCGAGATTAATAAAAGAATTTATTAAAGAGAAAATAATGAAGTAAAAAACTTACATAATACTTCATTCGTGAGATTAATATCAATAAAAAATCCTCCTACGTAAAGAAATGCTGCACCGCAAATATCATTCGCAAAAATCCTTTGTATCTTACCCCTCCACCCGGAATGCTACCATTATACCTTTCTTTCCACTCCCACCAGAGTCTTTCCTTTTGGAAACCACCGTCTATCCTCCGTTTCTAAACCACTTACCTCGTCCGTTGTTTCATTCCATTTCCTAATTAGCCTCCTTCGTAATCAACCAATCTCCTAAATCTCGTTCGTTCATTCGTAGGTAATGAAATTCTGAAGTTCTAATTATCTTCCGGACTCACGGCAGAGAAAAAAAAGAAGGATTTGCCGATGAAAACGAAAGCTTTAGAGACCGCAGGAAATTACTTTTACGGTCGCCATGGAAAATAGAAAGACGTAAACACTCCCGCTGGCGGATCTCTACGTACAAAAGGGTCGGAGAAGTTTTTAGCTTGTTCCATCAACATTCAGTCGGTCGATTCAACGGCCACGAATGCGTCTTTTGAACCTAATTTTATTTCCCAGAATCCTTTGCGCATTTGAGGACACGTACGAGTAATTTAATTCTCTGATTGAATCGAATTAAAAAGATTAAGGGATTAAAGGGAAGTTGAAATTGACTTTAGGCGATGAATTAGTGCTTGATCGTAATAGTTAAAATTAAGAGGGAAAAAGCGACATGACTGGGACTCGAACCCAGGTCTCGATTGGGTATATTAACCTAACAATGTGTGGTAAGGTAATGTTCACAAAGCGTTGCCATAGCAGAGTGAAATTCAGGAGATATTATGATGTAGTGGTTTGAATAACAGCCAGGAGAGTGAGGGACCTGGGTTCGAGTCTCAGTCATGTTGCTATTTCCCAATTCTGTTTAACATTTGGAATGGGGATCTTAAAATTCACGAGTGCTGATTAAGAGGAATTTAATTGAGTCTGGTCAAGATAAACACAGCTAAAATTGGAGAGAGATTATAAAATACTGCTCCTCATTAGTGACGTTTATAAGGTATCTTTCTATTTAGCTATTTTTCACTTCCGTTCAACTTTGTTTATAAGGTTGTTAAATTACGTTAAATATTGTCTATTTTAAATCCTCTTTTCGTAATTTTATAAATTAATTTTGAAGTAGTTAATTAACTTCAATTTATTATTAACTAGCTATACCCGTTCACACGTTGTGGTTGAACAAAAAGGCAGTTATGATAGCTCAAATATAATTTATTAATGACCGAATTCATACAGTACATCAAAATGGAAATTAGCAATAAAATTATCCTTACATATATGCCATTTGAATACAGCATATGTACACAACATAGATATACATAATTGATGGTAGAGTACGCGGTAGTAGTACATGTTCCACTTGGTGTTCTCCATTTAAAATAGTTGCTTCAATTATGTTATTCATTTTTTTTTACTAATAGCCTAGTCCCATTGCATGGTGCGTTGGATTTATATTTCGTAGAAGGATGGTTGCAAAACAATTTTCAAAGACGCAGTGGCATTCCTGGTAGGATCTACCAGGAATGCCACTGCGTCTTGTATGAATTTAAAAATTCTATTCGATAATTAACTGATTCATCGAGATCGACAACAGTATCTATGGATTTATATGTTGTTCCTTAATCGGGTATTTCATTTTGACTTGTGCAGTTTATTTAATGTACATCAATGTTATATTCGATCAAAGTAATTTCAATCAAAAATATAAACTCTGCACGAATGGGATCAATGTATGAATCTTACTCCTATTCTTCCCGTAGAAAATCCATTCGCAATTTGAACGACAGGAAGCTATTCGCGTTGCAAGGCTATTATAATGAAATTATATATACTATCTACATTACTTTCATTGTGAATGTCAGCAAATATATCACAAATATTATCACAGTACCTTTTCAGTTCGGTGTAAGATGTGCTAAATTATGAGCTACTCTACACTTAGCATCTCGCAAATCTCAAAAATAGCACAAATTCAACTGGAGAAGATCTAGAAATTAAAATAAGTCTCATCAAAGACAACATAAAGTGAAATGTTGAAAATAGATGACATTCGTAATCAAAGTCCGTAAAGTCAACAATTCACTAAGTTGTGCAGTACATACAATCTCCTGAATTCATCGAAATATCATTTTCATTAAATATCAAAAAAAGTTTACTCCACGATAATATACGTAAATATTTACGTTGCTATAAACAAACATCATTTGAACACTGGAATGAATTCTCAATGCGTTCTTATGAGAAAATTCAACAAACGCATTCTTCGTAATTAAGAATAAGTTTTCTCATAGACTAAAAATTCATCAAAATTATCATCTAATTTATCCGAAAGCTTGTTATTTCCGATCGTGAACTATACTTCATGACCAAAATAAGAAACTTTGTTCAATTTCTCTTCTTTTGGCCTTACTTTAAAATCCATACTTTGGTTATTTGTAATTTAATTTTGCAAAGGAAAGGAAGCATGCAAGCGGTAAAATCGTATGGGGACATTTTTTCCCTTCTGGAGTCGAACTGAGTACTCCGACTGAAAAAAAAACATTCAAAATCCTTCCCGGAGATATACCTCATAATTTCCAAAATTTTCACGACGATTGGATGTATGGTTTTTGAATCTATCGAGTATAGACAGACAGACATACATTCATTATGTATATATATAAATTTATATGGGTTCCCTCTGCATCAATAAATTACGATTCAGTCATTATGTAACAGTAATAACAACACAATAACTTTTAACTAAAACGAAGAATAAGTCCATCAGCAATTGCCTGTAAACGAAACAAGACGAAAATTAATAATAAGCTCAATTGCATAAATATCAGAACAGAATACAATCAATGGAGAAAATACTTGATTATCAAAAAATTAAAAGTAAAAACAGCAAGGGAAAGAACTATAAAATTTGAAATTACCGTTTGAAAACTACATTTTTAATAATCTTTTTCTGACCTGTGATACAACCAGAATTTGTCACATGATCATTTAGATTACATTGCTTTTAATTACATATATTTAATATATAATATAATATGATATAATTTAATATATAAAAGTCATTTAGTTTTATTAAAAACAGTATTAAATAATAATATAGAATAATAATTATATTATATAGTAATAATAACCACATAATTCATAATATATCAGTCTTATACGACCGATCGAAAAATAAAGTACGTATACACGAAAAATAAACCTTTTCCTATAAATAGCTGGAAACCCAATCAAACCAACAATACTCACCGATAGTTATAAACGTAATGGGCATATCCACGCCTCACTGAACAGTTCCCAGTAATGAAAACATTAAAAGTCGTCGGTTTAGAGGACACTATCTGCGGAAAAGAAAGGAAAGATTAGTATTTCCGTCTTCCCATAAAACGTACCTAATCCCATACACTCAAATGGGAATAAATAGGAAGCCAGTTTCGGTCGTAAACAAAAGGATTGATTTAATTCCATTTTATGGCCAGAGCCGGAATCCATTTTGCGGAAGGAAAAAAAAGGAAGAACTAATCGACCATCTTTAGCGGGCGATCGGTGCAATTTCTCATTCCGTGCCTTCGTTTGGGAAAACCCTTTTTATTTTCCGGAATTCCTTTTAATTTTCTCTTTTAAAAAACGTCGCCGACTCGAACGGACGAACGAGCGTTTTGGAAACGATCGAATTTTTCGAATCGTTAAAGTTGGTGTCCGCAAACGATGAACTGCTGCTAAGATACGAATAGACGAATTAAATAAATAAATGGGGGTTAGAAATTTTAGAATATCCTGATAATATAATTAATTATATTGCAAATGGAAATTAAAGTTTCATTTTTTTCTTATTTATACGTAAATTTAATTTACGTGTTGAATACTTTCGATCAATAAATTCCGATAAATTTGTCGGTCTCATTGGCTAGCATGCTAATCTTCTAACACTGAGGTTCCCGGTTCAAATCCCGGCTGAGGAGGAAATTTTCCTCTCAGAGTGTGGATGTTTGGGACGTCCGTTGTTAAGTTTACGACTACACTGTAATTGTCCAGAAAGAGGATTTTTGCGCTATCTCACATAATAAATAAATAAAAATATAAAAATATTGGCTTAATTGCTTATTATTATCTTGGTCTTAGAATGAAGTTTGATACACGAAAATACGTCAATTAAATTTCAAATAAGTACAACAAGTAGCATTGTCCTATAATATACCATATACCATTCAATATATAACGAATATTATATATATTTATATTACATACTATTCCAAGTGGCCATACTAATAAGAAGTGGCTTTGAAGAGACCAGAACATGGCGTAAAACTGACTTAACGTTAAATTGATGAAATTTGGAAGTAGAACTCCAGGAGGTTTACATCTGGAACAGGAAAATATAATGATAAAATATACCTTTTATGTAAAATATAGTACAAAGAGAAAAATAGAATAACCAAAGCAAGCTGGCAAGAAAGTTTTATCACTGAATTTGTATAAGTGTGTCCAAATCAAAAATTACATAGACGAATGTTCATATTCTGTAAGAGTTTCATGAACCGTTTAAGTGGTTTAAGACATGCAAAATTAAGTTTAAAATAAAGATTACAGTGGATACGAAAGCTACTGAATGGAGTTGCAATGTATTATTTAGACTGAACGAGTGTCTTGTTTATAAATCTCAATTCACTTGTGACAAAAATGTGATATTGGACCGGAAATAAGGAATTGATATAATGGGTGATATATGTGAGGCAGCTATATATATATCACTCTTTTGAAGGCGTTGAATGGAAGATGGATCTTAAAATAGCGTTTTTTTTCTGTTTCCAAAATGGAATGATAAGAAGCTGGATTCCGAGCTACATTCCATTCTTACGAATTCAATTTTTTGTGCCCCTCTTTCCGTGATATACTTTGAGATGAAGATATCCTTGCAAATTATTAACTCCGATAGCTTTTGGTCTTAAAAGAAATAATGTTCGCAACCTGATTAAGAAACTGAAATTCTGAGCTTTATAGATGATTCAATAAGATATTATTGACTACGTTACAATCCTTTTAAAAGAAAAATGCATTTCAAACAAATATGACGTTGGAATCACATTGTATTTTCTGACGAAAATATTTGATAAATATAAAATAAGGATACTATCCTATGTTTCTAAATTCATTCCAAGTTTATCTCGTTGATATGAATACCTCTGATCTTCTTATTTCAATGGACAGGAATATATATGAGCCATAATAATGACTGGATTTTCATTATCATTTAACGATATACATTACTCAATTTTTAGTTTATTATGAATATGTTTTCAATGCATACATTTCTAAGTGATACTAGCTCAATTTTACGTTCTTTAACGAGAGAAATGAACACGAAATTTGTTTTTAAACATATACAAAAGAACTAGAGCAAAGGATCTGCAATTGGGAGATCCAGGTTCGAATCTTAGTTCTGTCAAACATTACTCACACCTTGAAAAAAAAGGACTTTATTAGATCTGCAAACAGCTTCTAAACCATCAAAACACACATTTAGAAAACATAATTTACACAAGTTTAACATTCTTCATCCATAAAAAGAAGTAGATTTTACTGGAATTAATTTGTCGATTAATTTAATTGAAAACTAATAAACGTTTCCCATACGGATGAATCAAGGTAGGACACTGATACAGATATATATTTAAACGTCTTAAATTCACTATTTAGAACACCGTGAGCTGATACAGCTCGTGTTAAAGTGAAGATAAATGACCAACAGGAAAGCATGAGTAAACGTCAACTTTAATTAGCAAGAAATTACTTTTAAATATATCCTGTTGAGGTTTTTGCTTATGGCTAGGTGTCGAATCGCTACCTTTATGAGAATTTAATGACATTTATCTTTATTTGATCATTTTTGTCCCCTGAGACATCGGGGTTTTGAATTGAATGTCTTAATAAGCCCGTAATATAAACGCATTTCTGCAACGTTCTACGTTCTGAAAGGCGAATGAGAAACAAGACGAACTTATATAGAGAATGTTCACAAGACAATCCTTCGTTGTTTATTCTAAAAACGACCCACACGACACTTAATATCGTGGCTATCAAACTCTTATTTCGAAAGTAAATCATGGCGTTATCAATGGCAACAGAATAAACAAACAAGACGTATATAACAAAGCACCGGAATAACTCGGCCTAAAATTTGTTGCCCATTAAATACGACTTTAAGAGTGAGCATATAAAATTTACCATGATGAAAAGATAGAAATAAAAAAGTCGGACTGGCCGATTTTATAGCCCGGATCGAGATGTATTTTTTTGGACGCGTGTAGGAATGTCCGCTGCACGGTGTTCACTTGTTTTGATCGAAAAGTGACGTTTGGGTGAAGAAGGGATTGACAGATGGCGTCACTCAATAAGGATGAAGTTGTCTTCTTCTTTGAGGAGCCGCCGTCCCCTTCTGGTTGGTTTTCCATCAACTCGGATCACTTTTCCCCTTAATGTCCCTCGATATTGATAATATTGCAAAAGTGGAAACCTTCAATCATAATTAGAATTTCGCATTTCATTTTTTTGCAATTATTCGAATATTAAAAATGCCACGCGTACATTTCGCTATGATATGACGAAGAGATGTCTTTCCAGGATTAAGGAAAGGTGAAATAGTTTTACAGGATGAGTTCACTCGACTGGACTATAAAGGTTAGGCAAGAGTGAAAACTTACGACTCGATTGGGACTCGAACTCAGGTCCCTCACTATCCGGAAGTTACGTATGATCATTCTCATCAGCAGGACAATGAAGGACCTGGGTTCGAGTCTCAATCACTATACTATTTTTTACTTCTGTATATTTACCTTTCCCCTACCTAATTATTTTTAGAGTATTAAATCTATATAGTTTATCAATTGCTCGCTATTTGTGCTCTGTTTTCTGAATGCAATCATCTAAAAAGATAAGACATATGTACGTGGTATTCCTAGCTAAACAAAGAAAGGGAAAAAAACTCGAATCTATACAGAGATTTCATTATCCTGTTATTACTGAAAAAATCAGCATTCTATTGCCGTTGTGAATGTTGACAAAAATTAATTCTTACATCACACAGCATGGGTGTAATGTATAGCAATACGGTTATAATAATGTACGGTTTCTGTAGACAATCGCCTGTAAATTTAAAACAATTGTGAATATGAAGGTTAAACAAAGCACGACGCTTTCCAGAAAGTGGGGATGTTGTAAATAATATCGTTATGATTCCCAGAAAGATATAGCATGACTGACGGAACCACAGTTATTTATCAATATCATAGCAATATAATCTCTATCTTTTTTGTCATTTTCCATCGAGTTCGATGAAATACCATGCTATAGTCTAATAGACAGTAAAAGCTTAACTAAGACCATGAATGCGTCTTTAAGTGATGTTCATGAAGGAAGTTGAGTGATTACCATGAACTGAACACCGTTTCATTCACATGGAAACGAGGAATTCAATTTTACTACTCATTTCCTGAATTACAATTTACAACTTATTCTTGAAACATGACTATTTCTCCTTATTTTATGATGTTTTAAGAAACGCTACTGATAATAATGTATCCTATTTTGCTTATATTCTTTGGAGTATAAAACGACCACTTTGCCTTGGCGGTCTGATTTTTTTTATTTTATACAAAAAAACACTAAAGTATTCCATGTAAGCCATCTTGGAAATTGTTACTTCTTTACGAATAGACCATAAAGATTTCTCTCACTTTTATCGTAAGGAATTTCAGAACCAACCTCTATTTCTTACAGAGATTATTAAAGATTACAATAAGAAAAAATATTAAAAAAGTATGCGATACATCCCGAGATTTAAAAATTAAATAGAGTTCAAAATGTTTATAAATTTATTATTGATTATTATTTTGAATAATTTATTATATCCAATCATTCAAGTACGTAAAAAGGAAAATTATTATTTACCATTACGAACTCTTACTTATTACTATGGGGAATACCTTTCCATCTTACCTTTATCACGTCATCGCGTCTCTAAAAGGTTGTTCATAGCAGCTGTGTTTCATTCATGTTTGTAGCAGTCTTTTACGTAAAGAAAATTATTAATCTTGAAAATTTATCATAATCTACAAGTAGCCGAATAATAACACTTATTATTACTGCACGTACTCAACATTTATCATACGAAACGGTACAAGACGAAGGAACGCTTAAAACACGTTACCCGTCGAAGTATTTCGGATTTGACGAAACCGCAGAATTTTGAATGAAGCCGAGTCCATAGCCTCCGAGAAATCCATTTCGAAAACTGGAATAGGATGCATATAAAAAGAGGATATAAGTTAAGTCGGCGGACGGGTGAAATTCATTTAATCCTGCGGACATAACTTTCGTTTGTCTGGAAGGGCGTCCGACGAAAACGTCCTACCAAATGAGCATCGCTTTGTATTGAAGGACGACCCCTTCCCTTCCACTTAATCCGGTTCTTTAGACAGAATATCCGAGAACGAAGGCGTTTGATTGGACGGACTCAAAACGGGTTACTGTGTATACGCGTCACTGTATTTGTTCAAATGCTCAAGGAGAACGGAATCCGCGAAATAATACTCGATTGAAAAGATTCAGAAGTTACTCTAACCGTCGATGATACTTGATGGACCACGAAAATCTCTTTACTGGGCAATGGTCGAATGAATAAATATCTTCAAACATCGATGTTTTTTTCGTAATTCTTGAAATCGTACTTAGAATTTTTATTTTATTTATTGACTCATTATTTAGTTAGGTATAATTATTTATTTATTCAACCTGTTGGCCAGGTAACAACATTCTTTTTATCGCAATCATCTTTGTTTATTACAGCCAGAGATTATCGTATTACAATAATTTTTCGTATGTTACGTATTTTTGCATAGAAATTTAAGTCTCCCAACTTTGTATGTATAAATATTTTCATAATAAATTAATAAATATCGTCGATTAATGTGAAAGACCACCTGGAATAATACGTCTTTCGACGATATTCCATACTTTCATGACGATATGGTGAATAAAATTACGAAAATATATCCTTTGCAACTTTAATACTATCGTACTTATTACATAAATCGTATGAATGCAGAAAAAAATTTAAAAGACGTACTTGACCTCATAAAGATGATCGTAAAAATTGAGTTGGAGAGTTGACATCCATTTTTATGAGATTGCTTCATTATTTCAATTCAATTCATTCTTTACAATCCATCTTATCCTTAGAAATTTAATTTTAAAATACGTATTTTACGCATGAATAAATTGTATTAGATGTATCGATAGTAAATTACCATAAGAGCAACCAATGTGTGATATTTTTCGGTCGTCATGACCACCAAAGACGTTTAAATACAATTTACTTTATTTTATGAATATTTTCTAATGGGATACGAAATTTTTACGCGGTATTAACCATCTCTTGAGATATTCAAACTAAGTTCCATCGGAACATCATCTCCCAGCCCATCACCTACCTGGATACACCTCTCACACCGTCTCCCTAACCAGACGCGCAGCCTACCTTCAAATTTTTGTCTCTTTTCCTTCCCATCATTCCAACTCCCTCGAAACCCGCCAGATCTCGTTCTTTTTTTTTTTGAAACCTCGCCTTTTTTTTCATTCCGAGCCGAGCGATAGAGTGGCCCCTATTGTGTTACCATACACCGAGATCCATAACTCTTTAAGTTGATGTTCCAACTCTAAGGTTGATATGTAAGTGTGGGTGGCGGGGATGATGTACAAGGGAAGCGCGAGAGGAAAATAAACAAATGAAAGTCGAAATTCTTCCTTTTTAAAAGTGGCCCTTTTTCCGAAGACCGCTCTTACTTCGGATTTTTTTGTGCTCCAGATGTGTTTCCGACTCTTAAAATTCTCTCTATAAACACTCCGTATCGAAGAATATTCGACTTTGTGTGGCCATTACGAGCGGGATATTTTCACCATCCAAAGCATTAAAAATAAGCGATGGAAATAAAATCGGACAACTCTGTTCGAGTTCCTGTTTTTACGTGTTAGTTTTTCGATAGTAAAATTCTTTTTGAACGATCCCATATCGCTGGTTTCGACCGTTTAGTGTGTACGATTTGAATAGTTTGCGAATTTTTTAGCGTCGTTTAAAAAGTGAAATTTGAAGCTTGAATTTTAGCGATTTGACTGTCTCTCGGTCGTTTAGAAACCATCATCGTTTGCTTGTTAAAATACCGCCGTGTTTTGTCTACATTTGATAAGAAAATGGGTGAATTTGCTAATTTTCGATCATGAATTTCATTTCGAGTCCTATATTACGTAAATACGTATTAATTCGATAAATATATAGATTAAATAATCGTTGTAAACGCTCATGTAACGTTTGAATGATTATGCACGTATTAACGTATATACATACATACAATTCCCCGTTCTGAGCATTCCCAATTTCTATCGTAAATTTTACATTCTAAGACATCTTTAGAACACGTGGATACAAGCGTGGGCTTACGATAGCTTTTATGTTATGTGTACTAGAACTATGATTACTTATCTTAGCCTTCGTATGACTGATTCTTGTCACTTACTAACACATGTAAATCGTATGAAGATATTCGTCAATAGATTAGCAAATGTAGAATACACATCTTTTTACACTGAATTTAGATTCTTAGGTGGAATATTTGGCTCTGCTCCAATAGATTCCAAATGAATCTATCATTCGCTGACTACCATATACGTACTTCTTAAGTAGCCATCAATTAAAAAACGATGTCCTTTTACGTAAAAAAGAAATACTTCGTCTCGTGACGATAATTAAACGTACGATCAATCAGCTCGAGTAATGGAAACCTAAACCCATTTCAAAGCAATAAATGTAGCGCCAACCCGATCTCATTATAAAACCTCGTGGATGCGTGGTTTTTAAGCATCCATCGGCATCACTCACGCGTCATATAAGAGTTAAAAAAAAGGCGTGACCGGACGAGGGAATTCCTCAAATTATTCGGGGCACAGAGATGTCATTTTCCCAGGTCGTAAACAAGGGCTAGGTGTTTGAGTCGAGGATTCTACAAGATTCCTTTTTATGAAGAACACCTGCACCCCCCTGCTTAGGCTGTCTCCTATTTCTACCGACTGCACCCTGACCCTTTAACTTATTACTCCCTGCTCGGTGTCCTGCTGCGAGCACGCTTCATGAGCGGGATTATGTCCCTCGCTTTTTGTTCGGTGCGCTCAAAATAAATTCAGACTTTTTTTAAAAAAAACTCATCCCTTTTGATACGAGGAAGTATACAGCGGGGAGAGGTTGTACAATACATTCCTAACTTAAACGCTTACCTTTTATTTGGATCCAAACGTAAATCAATGGTTTCCTTTGTTTTTTAATACGTATTATAAATAAGTTTTCGTACTAATATTCTTTCGTAACTTTTCGCAAGTTTAGCGGTATTAAAGGACATAATCTGGAAACAAAGAAATAAATTCAAAGAAGGGAAATATCGTATGAAACCAGATATTTAAATCGTTAATTATTATTGTACGTAAGTATTGTTATATAAATATATTATAAAATTTATATATTATTAGCTATCCATACACGAGTCCAAAAATAAAAGGGAAATATCGTATCCATGGTGATTCTTAAGATGTGTATTATTATTGCACATAAATATTATTATGTAAATATATTATTAAATGTGAATATTATTATCTATACATAGGATTAATCTCTTGCATCTGCTTAGGAGTATACATGTGGTTATGTAAGTGCGATGTAATATAAGCATACAATAGAATCAAAACAGCAATATTACGCTATTAATAATACTATGAATACTAAAAGAAACATTAACTGAAAGATGATTTGCACTCTACTTTAAATGCAGATCAATTAACTTATTAAAAATACGAGCCTTAAATACGTGGCCTTGATAACACCCAATAATTGTGACAATAAAAGCGAGAAATTCAACAATGGACGGACTCAAACATCCATACGCTGAGAAGAAAACTTCCGCTGTACCGGGATTCGAACCCAGGACCTTGGAGCAAATGAAAATTCCTCGTAAGGTGTAAAAATTTTTAATTCGTACGACTTTATCATGAGATGCGTATGTAAATTAGCACTCCCGTCCTCAACCGATGCTCGTTCGAACCGAATTAATTCGTGCGAAATACGACTGTTTTTTGTTTTCGAACCATTTCATCAAACGGGCGGAGAGATTTTTATATGCCCATATTTCTAAAGTTTCGCACTCTCGGGTTTTAATTTTCCGTTTGATTTATTTCAGAGCGTGCCTTCTATGACACGGAACACGTCTCGATACGATTTGTTCGCTTTCCTTTTCAGAACCACCGAAATGAGTGTTTACTTAGCTTCCGTTGTAAGTTTGTTAATTATTCGGATCGTTTTCGTGTGACCGGATGTCCTCTTAACCGGAGATTCATTAATAACGTCACAAATTCTTCTTCTCGTAATTAAGTGGACCGAAAACAGATGCGCCCGAGAGTATTAGCTCTCCTTCTACGGATAAATGATGTCCGAATGGGAGAAGACGTATGCGAATGGGTTAAGAGTGTCCTCTTGGTGATACGTTTGGAAACTTGCCGAGGCTGCGAAATCATTCCGTTAAAATTATGTATTTTTGTAGGGATTTTTGATAGTAATGTTTTATTTAATGGAAAGATAGTGTTCAGAAAATACGTGTATACTACATATCATGGGATTGATGTAAGGTGAACTAACTTAGCATGATGAGTTAGTGCGACTTGAATACGAAGTTGAATAGAAGTGAAAAATAATAAAATAACCGGGACTCGAACCCTGGTCCCGGACATAAGTTGATTTGCATTCCTAAGGAACTAGCGATATTTTATGATCTTAAAATATTTCTTTATTTATAAAACTACTGAAAATATACTCTTATCGATTAATTTCCAATATTAGCATAACTATAAAAATAAAATGGAAGAATGAGGCAACACGGTACTATAAATGGAAAATGCGAACTTGAAATATATAAAAGTTTTATTTTTAAGGAAGGAATATCTATAATAAATTAGTAATACTATATAGTAAAACTTTTCAATAATTTATGTTTGTGCTATTTAAATGTAGAATGCCGAATGCTATCAGGTAACGATTTGAAATATATAAGTAATTTCGAAAATATATTGGTATAAATAAATCGAAAGATCTATTTGATCGTATTGCATCGTTTAAGGTGAATTCTTCTTTTCCGATATTTATTATTACTTAAGAAACACGCTAAATACATACATAGCAAAATAAATTTTTATTCTGCTTAAATATATAGGATGAACTTGGTTCTTAATCTTAATTTTTAATCTTTCATAAAATAAAATAAAATTATCTGAACAACGGGGTATTACAATACTGTGAATGGAAAATAACGAGTTGAGAAGATGTAGATTAGGTATATATGCGTGAAATATATATATTTAAACAGTTTGGCTGAATCCCAGGAGCTAATATCCATTTTCTTAGTTAATCCTGAATCTGGTCAATCTAAAAACAGTGTACCGAACTAATAGGTAACCATTACGTATGTTCCAAACGTATTAATCCTTAACTACGTACGTTTACATTGATAAGGAATCTAAAGGATTTTCAATATCCTCGACGTACTTAAAATTCGATCTATCCTCCACATCTAGCATATGCCCAATCCATTGTGAATCTCGTAAGGAGACTAATGTATTTTTAATAGCGAAAATCAATTCTCATCAAGTGCCTTAAGACTCGGTATCAAATTGTAAACAATAGATCGTAAATTACGTTGCATCCCATAGAAGTGACGTATCTATTTATCATGATATGAATGCACTGAATTATAAGAAAGCCCACTTTCGAAAGGTCGGCTGCACCACTCATTGAGATGCAATGGGAGTAGCCGACCATTAACTCGGAGATCCTGATTCGAGCCCCGGTTTCGGAACTTCCGTGCATTCCTTCATGTTCCGATTGTGTAGAAGGAAGCGGCATATTTTATTGAACGAATAAACTTTCCTCTCGAACAGCAGAGCTATTCTCCGATCAATTTATAAAGGTACATGATAACAATCAAAATGTTGCATAGATGACTGAATCGCCATAACAACAGTATAATACCTCTATATGATTTCCTATCATTACATAATCACTTTCTTATTATTATGCTAACTCTTCAGAAATAAATCTACTTACTTTCTAAGATGAATCTCAATTTTTTATTAATGTTTCAGCTGTTTATTTTACGCTTCTTTTCTTAATATCCAGTTCAAAACTTTTCGATTTAATCTATCACATAAGTGGTCGTTGTTCTTTCATTTTTCCTTTGTTTTTGTACGTCCTTTTTCCCATTCTTTTGTTAAAAACAGTTTAAATATTAATTATTAAGAATTATGTACCTTTTAGCAGAAATTTCAGCTCTTCACGCACCTCATTGAAGATTCAGATTTTAGTTTTTTTGATCTTATTTGTGAAATAAGTCCTCGTATTTCTATAACAAAGATACTTCTCTATCCTTTCGTAACAAATTGTTAAAAAATTAATTATTTAGTGTTATCTAAATTTGCAGTTTATATTTTAGAACTTCATGCACCTTCTTCGACAGTCAGGTTAAAACTTCTAAAAATTTGATTTTAAATGTAAAATAAAATCTGTAAAATATTTTCTGTATTTGCCCTCCTCGATCTACTGCTAATATCAAAGTCGTTCGCGGAATGGATTTAAATACATCGATTCAATATATCTATTTAGTATATCTATTTAGTATATCTATTTAATATATGTATTTAAGACATCAATTTAATATATCGATTTAATATATCGATAGTCGAAATCGCAAAAATCAAAGTCGTTCACGAAATCGATTTAAATATATATCGATTTAAATACGATAACACCACGACTTACACCCGCATATCATTTCGTAATTTCCCGCAGTACGTTTCGTTAACTCGCTCCGCATGACTCGTGACAGTAGAGCATCGCGAAACCGATGACCACGTGACTCGAGGTGACCGAACTGTTAACCTTCGCTGATCTGAAAAATCCGAGAATACAGTGTCCCAACAGAGAGACTCTTTACACCGATCCCTCGATTCTGAAGGCGTTTTCTTCAAGGAGACCGGGTATCTTAAGGCGGAGGGTGGGGTTGATGGTGTGTAGAGAATGCCAGACAGCTAACCGGTCCTACTCCTTTGTCGGGCCATCGCTATCCTTCCCAAAGCCATCGCGCGCATTTTCTTATCCCGCTGCACGCACTTATTCTTTTTATCTCTCGCAACGCCTCCCTTCGCGAACTTTAAAAAAGTATCCAGCTTCCTCCCCAGAGTCCTTCCTCAGCTTTCCAACGTACGAAACATTGAGTGGATGTCTACGTAAACACGCGATTATGATTCGGTATCTTAAAATGATGACGTATCTAAAAAAAATCCGTTTTTAATGTTTTACGGAGACGTATTTTACATCGCATTAAGAACTAAATTACGTGCGAAAGATTCCAGAAAGTTACGCGTAAATATTTCGGCGTTCATTTGTCATAAAATGGATATATGCGTAGCGTACATAATAGCAATAGTAATGATAAAATCGGAACATATTCAGATCATTGAAATAAAGAGAATTATTATATATAATCTTCTAAAGACTCTAAGTATTATTACCATATGTTAATTTAACGCGAATATAATTTGATTGCTTCTAGCGAACCAAATATCGTGCAATGATTTACGTATATCTGATTGAACGAATAGACAACGATCTCTTATTATATAAGTGAAGATTTCAGATTCAGATTTTGATAGATTGTTTCCTATAAGCGTGTATAACGTATAACAATGATAACTCGTGTTCTAATCGTCAATAAACTTCATGGAATGTTCCTTCGTTAACTAATATCACATTCCTGTAGATTGGAGCTCAATCATACGTTAAGTATGCCAATTCTTGTTAGAATCGTCTATCATCCTTACGTAATTCTTTTCCGCAAATTATTATCATATTTACTATCAATTGCAGTTCATTTTTGCACACACATATACAATACATCAGCATCGACATAAACACCAAGAAAGCCACCTATCGGTAGTAGTAAAGAGTTGTAAACACCCGGCATTTATAAGCATCTTTAAGTTTACTATTCTCGTTTATCGTTAGCGGAAAGAATGAGTCTTTAAAACGACTTTTAGACTCATTTATTCTCCTTATTTCAGACCCGTTGTCAGATCGAGCGTACTTTCCGTGGATTTTGCGAGCAATCGCAGCCTATCTTATAATCTTCCGTCTTACGACGATTTCCAACCAGCATCTGATAGCATGTTCGTTGCTTTTTTATCGGAGAGAACGTTTTTGCAAATCGTATCGCTGCACGTTCTTGAGTTCAAGAGAGAGTGTGTTTGGTTCGCCAGGTCCTATTCACAGCCCGCGGTTTCCACTTGGATGGAGGGACAGATTTCAAACGGACATTTCTAAAAGAACTGTTTCATCTCGAAGAAATTAACTACGGACTGTTTCTTTTGATTCAATTCCGGTTTATCCTATATAAGTATACGTGGAATAGTTAATTATATGTTTCATGCACAAGTATCTCATGAGAACCGGTTGCGCTAGTGTCGTTAATCTATGAATTATTTTATGACAGAAACGTGTAATTTTATGGTAATTCAACTACTATGTTACTGGTGAAGGATTTATGTACCATGATTAAAATAAGAATTCTCAGATTAATTGATATTCCAAGAATATTTAACTTGACAGTTAATTTTCTCTTTGTTTTGTTACATTTTTGTCGGTAGTACTTAAAATACTGCACCAATTTTGAAATTTCAAGGCGTTGTTTATTACGCATGATTTATATTGTGTTTAAGAATGTTTTACGATTCGGCAAATCTTAAATTAATAAAATGTGATGACGAGTGGTGAAGTCCTTCTCAAGGAGGAAGTGAAGGCACTGAATATGATTAAAGCCCTGCAGATACAATTATATTGATAAACGATAATAATTCCTAGATGCAGAGGAAAACAATTATGAATGGGTATTAAAAAACTATCCAAGAGATTGTTATTTAATTTGGCATTACATCTAACTCAAAGAAAAAGTTTCACAAATTTCTAGGGAATGAAGAGGATAGCAAAAAATATTCTCTAAATAAATTTGCACCAATTGCAACGATTTATGAATTATTATCAAGAATTGTTGAATGGAATAATTAATAATCCAATCTTCTAAAACGCGATATAACTGGCGATGATACATGAATGCAAGGACATAAACTGTAACCCAATCATCTCAATTAAAATTTCCTGAGTAGCCCAGACCGAAAAAACAAGAGGTTTAATCAATGTGGAGCTTCTTTCTTGCCAATAGGTCATATGTATAAAGATATTTTATAAATAGGAATAAAGAAGTGACATTTTTGAAAGTTCGTCTTCAAATTATGTTTGTAAATATTACTACAACTGAGTGAAGCATACCATAGAATACGATTTGAGTAAAGACAAAAGTTAGTAGCTATCTTCATACTCAAGTAGTCAATATTTTAAACGCCTATGTTCCTTCCTTTACGTCACTTCCTGTCTTCCCGGTCAATTCCTAGATCCTTTCCAAAGTAGTCCACTTTAAACACATTCCTCAGATAATCAATTGATTTAGCTACCTAAAGTAATTCCACATATCCATCCGCACTTATTTTCCCATCTTTCAACAATCCTCAACCATTCCTCAAAATCCTAGAGCTACAGAAGGCTCCATTACCAGGACACACGGGCCTCTAAATCTCTCCATATATTCCTCCATCTCCAGAAAGGCATAATGCCACCGGTAATGCACCAGATCGCCTCAAATGTGACGCAAAAAGCACCCAATTTGTTAACCGCCACTCAATAATTCACGGTTATTGAGTTGGCAGCTTCCTGGAACGGTGATTGAAAACAACCTAGTCACTCACGGTTGACCATAATTCGTCCCTGTAAAATAATCTCGGAAATTGAACGCCTCTTTAGAAACCAACAAAATAGGCAAGGTTACTTAAAAAGGGAACAATTTGCGGGACCCTTGGGGTGTTGTGTACCTCTAGGCAGTCGCGTGGCAACCGAAACCATGGCTTTACCCCTAAACGCGCCTTCCACCTAGTAACGAGAGGTATCCGCCGACCCGTAGCAATCGTTCCCACGTTCCGAAACCTCCTAAAACAACAACAACCGACCAATTTTCCGAATTACACCAACCAGTCGACCTGGATGGAAATGACTATGATCAGAGACGGAGTGAAGGAAGGTGGGAGACTTCATTACGTACTCTCTTACGCTGTCATTAGGAAGTTCCCGCGGGGTACGAGAGCGTCAAAGTTGCCGTGGAAGATTAGGGGTTTCGTACCGCTCGATGCACTGGCCAATGAAGGCCCAGGCGATTGTCTTTTAAAGCCTTTGCCTCATTTCTTCTGTCGACCACACAGCTTCCACTCGCCCCACCCACCTACTCTCTGTAAAGGTTCTTTTTTTTTCACCACCAACCCTTCCGTGGGAATCCGACCGATTCTACACACAATTTCCCGAGCCACGGATTCGTTCGTGTTTTACTTTTTTATCCGCTCCTTGAAGTCTCTCGCCGAATCTGGGGGAAAATGATCCATTTTGAGGCTGCTCTTCAAGATGGCTGCCCCTTCCTTTCTTTCTTTCCTGCACGAATGCCTATATATGCCTTTTTGAGGTGTTTTTCGAACGCTTGAGATTTTTTTCGGGAGATGTTGCGATTATGGCTCGTAATTGTTTTTTGGGAATGCGGCGCTTTCGTGGGAGCGTAAACTCAAATTGTGATCGATGGGTTTGTTCTTTGAAATTCGGCTCTTTTTTACGTATTCGGAACTCTAAATAAACTGTGGTTTGAAAATAGAGCTTTTTGATGTAATAAAAAGTCTGCGCGAAGAGAAAAAGTTTTAAATTTTATTACAGAGTTCGGTTTCATGGAATTACGTTGAGGTTATACATCTTTATTCTTTGATTATCACTACCTAATTAATGAATACCTACTCATATTTTTTCTTATATTCCTTGAACAACTTTAACGATAAAAAGCCTGCTCTAGGAAATAACGACTAGAACCATACGCAAACTTCAATCAAACGAAATAAATTAATTCGCCAGTCATAACTGCATTTCTGTGACTGGCTCTCCTATATATGTTAGATTATCATCGATATTTTCTAAGTCCGGATTTCTCTTATCATAGGATATAATCAATCAAAGAGTAATTTCATATTTTATCTAAAATCAAGACATGATTTTTGACGATTCAATGAGAATAATTATTTAATTTCCTCTCTTATATGATAGTCATTTTGGAAGTAATAAATTCTCAAGAATCAAAAATGCAGTATTATGGGGAACATATTTTTCTTTTAATTGCATAAAATGTATTACTAACTACCTGACTCACCAGATATCCACCTCTTTACCTCCTTTTCATTCAAAAATTGTACTGTAGTAAATAAAATACGATTCAAATTTATTGCTGGAAATGTTTACTCATTCTTGAAAGCCTTGCCTTAAGAAAGAATAGTGCATGAATTAATACAACACGTACCATTTCAGAACACCATGTTTTGATACGTAAACTCACCATCATACTTCTTGACTACATTCCTTAAAAGCTCTGAAAAATACATAAACATAATAAAATGATAAATTACGCGGTAAAACGATTTGTAAACGAGTGCATTAAAGTTTCACGTTTCTATGTCTTCCGAATGGGCCGCGTACTTCTGAAGAGAAGTACCTCTTTGGCCCATCTCTACTTTTATAATCGGCCATTGGCAACGTGCGCGATCTTATCTCTTTGCCCATCTCATCGCTTCTCCCGAAAAACCAAAATCGAGAGTGGATCGGAGACTTGCTTTTCGTGTTTCGAAGCAGAATAGCCGTAGATTTTGAGGCCATCGGGTGTTGGGATTGTATCTTCGGTAAAAGATTTGAAATAGCCCTTTTTAGATGAAAAATATCCCTTACTTTAACTAGAGACTGTAGTATTATACAGCGTGTTGAAAGGCAAGGGAGATAGGCATATTTCTTTTTACTTCCATTGCCAGCATGCGTATCTGACACCAATTCTTTCATAAAGACTTACTTACTTTTTGACGTAAAAACGTAAAATTTTTAATCAAACATTGAGAGGTAAATATTGATAATTGCTGAAGTAATTTGCGCCAAAATTCATGACTTAGCTTTTATTAAAACCCACGCTGTAATTATTTTTTCCTATATTTTGAATATATTTATTATTCCTTGTTCTTTTTCCGTAAATTCAAGGGTTGATGCAAAAGTACACGTCTTACTCTCAATCTTCTTCATAATACTATATACGATTATCATCATAATTCGTAATTCAATAGTTTATTTCTATTTATAAATACAATGTATTCTATATACTCTTACTTTGTTTATTTCTAGTTACTTCTCTTGCTAACGACCCTTACGCTATTATATCCTTGAATTACATTGAAATTCTTCGATACAGTCAACAATCCAACAATACAATGCTGGGATTGTTATGGCTTCGTAACTTATGGGAAATAATATTATTTCGATTATGAAGTGATACGAAAGAAGTTTCACTCGTGAATACTTTGAGAGTTCTTTAAGAGATGGTCGGAAACAAAAAGATCCTTCCTCTATCCTAACCTACGGTCATTCCAGGTAGATTGGGGACCACTCATCAAGGGTTTGTGGTGGCGAAACAAATGAAAACGTTCTGTTTTACTGATGAGTTGACCACGAATTCCTTTTCCGTTCTGAGAAAATCGGTCTGTGCTATGCAACGTCTGGTGGTGTAATGGAATAAGAATAACTCCATAAATATTTAAAGTAAATTATCTTTCTTGAACTCATTTACTAATTATTACAATATCGCGCATCGAGAATTGTAAAACGAACTTAACAAAGCCGCAGGAATAATTAGTCGTGAGAAAATGCATAGCGTGGACTGAAAAACATGTATCATATGTATGTATCTTGAGTTATAAAATAAACTCAAACATGAAGTATTATAGAAAATCTGATATTAGATACGATTTTGAATGTAATTATGGAAGTATTTCAAATGTCGCTAGGGTAAAATTTGCTGAGATTATCTTGGAGTGCTTGTACATATAGAAAGTTTGACTTGCGTAATTTATTGCGTAAGAAAGGGCTTTTTTTAATTGTAGAAAAAGGTTTTTAATTTTGTAACGTAATTTATTTAAAAAACATCCGCATTTCATTATAAAAATTATGTATCGCTGCAGAGTTTATTATTCATTCCAAGTATCTATCATTTCGTATTTAGAAACAACAGAACTGAGGTACGATAAAAAAAACAAAGATATTAGCTGATAGCCATACACTTTAAACTGAATTATAAAGAATACACGAAAGAAAATAATTCTTCCATATGATCGAAGTAGCAATTACAAATTTTTTACGTTCAAATTCTCTGTCCCAAAGTACTGTTCAATTGGTGTAAATAAAAATATCGCATAACTACACCAAGGCAAATAAAATAATGGTATCCATAAACAAACGTATCCATAACCAGCTTTTATCTTCAACGATCTACGTACACACTCTGAATTAATTAAAGAAAGACATACTTATCCTTAAAGTTAACAATATTTTTAAAATCATCCATACGCTATTGAAAGACATAAACCTTTTTGAATAACATTTCACATTAATTCGAATTTTTTGCGCACTCTTATGAAGACGATTCCGCCTAACTCCCATACGATTTGGAAATTAGTTACATCGAATGTAGGCTAATGCTGGTTTCCTTTGGCTTAATTGTTCGGAAGTTCTGCTGGGCCCCTAATTGTTCTTTGTCCCTGCCCATTCATCCATCATTATTCCCCATAGCATTTCATTTGATTCGGTTTCACAAAAAACCGGCGTTCCTTATTACCTCAGCTTCCGGGAAGAGGTTCATTTCAACTTTAATATTTCGCTGATATCTTTCTTCGCAAGGTGCAGAGGGAAATTCAATCTCGGAATCTATTTTTAACATCCTTGGAGAAAGCCATATAAAGCAATCTTTAAAAAATATCTTGCTTTTTTTCTTTGAGGAAACAATCCATGCCAACAAGTTATAAATCACGTTACGTTTTTTATAGGTATAATATAAAAAATTTCAATTAAATTTGATGCTGAATGATTTTATGAAATTCATTGTTGGAAAGATGGATGCTGAAGTTTGATGAATACTTTCGATAAAAGGAGAAACAGTTACAGTACGATATTTTGAGCATATGCAAAGATAATAATCAGTCCTTAGAAACATAGAAAGACAAATGAAACTGTAAACTAATGAGAAAAGAAGAATGAATTGAGTGATATTAGAATAAAAGATTCGGCTGGCGAAGTCTTGGGAAAAAATTTTGATATAATATTCAGCAGTAGCAGATGATGATATTAGTATCATTAAAAACCATCTGATGTTAGAGTTTTGTAATGTTTACCAAACTGCTTCGGTTATATGTCAACTGTGGGTGTCTATTCTACTGGAAAACCTATGAAAGATTCTACAAAGCAAAAGATACCAACTTTAGAGAAATTCAATACTGTTTTCTTTTAAAAAGATTACTTAAGTTTTTAAGTTTAAGCACAGATTAAAAGATGAGTGAATATTATCATAATATAGAGCTTCAAGTAAGAGAATTGGAATTGATAACTCATTGTATTGTTCGAACCATAAAAACCATTAAAAAGATACTGATGATTCAAATCCATTTACTAAAAAACTCACATACGAAATTTTTCGCCACTTCCTATAGGCATTCAAGGTAATACTACAGACCTAAAATCTCATAATAAAATTTAAATAAAATATTTGAAACATAAATCCATTATAGGTAAAAATATGGACCGATAGAAGAAAATAAGAAGTTAAGAGATTTCTTTTCTTGAGTAAACTGACCGCTTATTAAAGGTATTCATTATAAATTATTTCTGAATTTAAAAAATATCGCATTGAGTTATTAGAAGGCCTAAGATAATACAGCAAAAAGTAACCTAACCTACTCATTCAAGGTATAGGATTCGTATTCGGTTGTATTTCACTGTCAATAATATCAAAATTTGAAAGAACATACACCAGAATCTTATTTCAACACTACCCTTTTTATCGTAATATACACGTTCCAAATGTTGAATAAATTACACAAAATATAATTTCCGAATATAACAACCCTTGTTTCTACCTCAATATAATCATTCCTCGAAAACTTTATTCATATTAATATCAAAACCTAAAAACCTATTCTTCGTTTGATTCGGAAGATCTCGTAGCGATGTATTTTTAAAACTTTTTAGGTCAAACTTCATTTAAACTCATTCATTTGCTCAAAATTCGAAACCGTACTCCAAACACGAGATCCATCTCCATTACGTAGACATTAAAACTTTACAAAAAGGTCTCCAACAGAAAAATCAGTAGCTACGCGAGTCAATAATTCATCATAAATTAAATACGCGATATCTTCATGAGGCAAACAATGGCCATCCATCATCTTACGCCACGTAATCTTCCTAACACGTACATATATAGATATTCTTTTTAGAGCGTTTACAACAACAACCCTTTTAGATGGAAGAATCCGCTATAAGTGGACCCATTTCCATCGAAATTAGACTCATGGAGTAAAGAGACTTGTAATACAAACGAATTCTCTGGAAAAGGAAAAATTCTTCGGATGTAATTGTTGGTGCGAGCTTTGGCAGTGATCAATTGGTGAGGAGAGTGAAAGTGGATGTAAATAAGAGGCGGAGGGTGGCAGCTGTTCGGCCAATCCAATAGGCCCCGCCTACCGCCCACCGCCCTCTCAACAGCTGGATTTCCCTTATCCTCACCAAATAGCCACGCTATGCCGCTTACCGCGATACCACTTTGCCCAGTTGGCCGAGCCTTCGCCATAGCCGTTTGATTGATTCGAAATTCCTTATCGACTGTTTTTTGTTTCCTTATCGATTCTTTTTTGTTTGAATCTGTTTAATTCGATCGTAATGTATTCGCGATAAATCTACATCATTACGATCCTTTAGGGATGATAATACTTTTACTAGTCCAAACGTAACAAATACGATATGACGATGGTTTGCTTAACTTAGCTGTATCTTCGGATCGTATTTATCGAAAGCTCAAATTCCAAATCGATTGTTTTTTGTTCGAATCTATTTGATACGAACGCAATGTATTCATGATAACATTACATTATTGTACTCATTAGGTAAGAGGTAATAATTCTACTACAACAAATGTGACAGTAAAATTATGACAATGGTTTTCTTAGATTTCAGATATCTTCAGATCATATTTTTAAAGTTTGCATTCCTAATCGATTATTTTTTGTTTGAATCTGTTGGATACGAACGTAACGTATTCATGACAACTATAAAATCATTAGATTTATTACGGGTAATACTTTTAGCAGACCAAACGTAACAATAAAGATATAAATTTGCTTTCTTAATCAAGCCACAGCTTTAAGTAATTTTACAACTTATTCTACAGTATCCTTTACTATTTATCCTTATGAAATTATTAACCGTAGAGAGTATTCCTTTAGATGGATTTTCACTCCTTATATATATGATAAGTACTTAGGATTAGGTGAGAATGGCAAATTGAGTAAATGCGTTTCGGAATTGTACACATATTAAGAAAACTGCAGAATGAAAATCATGGGGCAACTCAAAAAACCTTACTCAAATAAAAGTGAAATATTTTTCAACGTATGTTAGCCAGAGATATGATTTTGTCTGTATTGCAAAATATTTTTTGTGGCTCATGAAGTATTCTAATCTATAAAAAGGTTACTAATAGAACTGAAAAATAGCCACTACTGGGACTTGAATCCAGGTCCTACTCTCCGAGAAAGCCATGTAATGTATGATCTAATTAAGCTACTTCTCTAAATGAACTTTCATATCTGTAGACTTTCATCTTCCTTTCCAATCTGCGGTAATCTATCTTGTTCTCTTGTATTCTCGATTAACGCGTGTTAATTTTATAAGTATACTTATCTTCTATAACAAAAAAGTTACCTTAAATAGCCTTCTCTTTAAAGTACAGTGTGAACAACTTATATAAGTATGAAAATACAGATTTCTGCATCCCGCTAATATTGAAAGTACACCTGAAAAAACGTGTTTCCATAAACATTTAATGATACTTCACAATCGACATCTCAAATATTCCGTATTCTATAATCAAATGTAAAAAAGTTTACGAACATCTACATCAAAAATAGTAATTTAATTCATTAGCATAAACCATCATTGACTATCATAACTGTAGTCTAATCTTTGCTCTTAATAAATAAAGACGAATTATTACTATTGTAATTCGGGAACTAGGTTATCGTTCGCAAATAATCCAGCAGTTCTTAGAATGGCTTTAACCTTAGAGAATTACGCGAATTCCAAGCATAGAAGAAAGGCAAGGAACAGTACGAACAACGCCTCTTATCAAAACCTTAAAAGTCCCAGAGCTTCATAGATGCAGTTTATGGAGAATACAGTATTGTAACACACTTCGCAGCACAGCACTACGTAAGGTTTTTATTTTCAATGTCCCCACCACTTGGGGATGTAAGAGTTCTTTCTCCTTCCACGGCGGAGATTACTGTCTCTTGAGAAGTCGTAATCTCGTCGTTTTATTGCACCGTCTGAAAATATTTTCGATTCCAATGAAAGAGGAATGTGTTAGCAGACGTGGTTCTAGAATGCCGGGCCCCGATTTTTTTCCTCCCTTATCTTCCCATACGCGCGTATTGTGAACGGAGAATTCATTACTCTTGCACTATCTCGGATTCTTTTTTCTGGTTCGGCATTCAATTAAGGATATTATATGGAAACAAGATGGAACGATACTACGATCTTTGAGAAACGGATAAGAGATACTGGACGGATGCCATAATGAGTCTGGGGTGTTTAAATATTCCACGAATCGAAACTTATTTGCTATAACTCTATTTGACACCAAGACATGTATAATAACCACTTGGAATTCTTAAATTCACATTGAAAATGTTCCAAACTATGTTATAAATGTATCTTTCGTGCAATAATCCATCACGAAATCAATAGATATAAGAAGTATTCATAAATTTGGTTTCATAAATAAATTTGAATTCATAAATATTCTAATATACTTACACATTTGATGAAAAAGTCCCTTACGGGTTAATAAAACTGATAATAATAATATTATTATAAGTTTTCTTCCTAGCAAGGAATTTAAATTCATATCTAAACACCAAAATTCATATCCTAAGGAGGTGTTTCAATTTTAAACATCCAAATTTTGCTTCAAAAGGAGAAGGTTTAATAGAGTTGACTGATAAGTGAATTATAGCTTGTTAAATCTCGTAAAATTGCAAAAGAGTAGTAAGTTCTATATTGGTACATTAGCATGCTGAATCAAATGCATTCAATAATAAACCACTCATCAATCATATTCGTAAATTCATCTTCTTCATTTAGCTAAAATTTAAATAAAATATTGAAACTTGAACCTTTTTGTTGCTTCTATAGAAAAGAGAAACTGATATTCAAATAGTCAAAATCACTTTAAAATATCATTCCTTATTTTTATATCAATTTCACGAGTCTACCTTGAAATACTACGAGTGTTCCATCATTGCAATACATCACAGAGCATCGTAGATCTAAAGATTCGAAGAAAAATCCCTCTTTCCAGTTGATTAATCACCTAGGAGGAACCGTTCCCAGTTTTAGTAGCATCCTCTTCCTCCAGAACAAACGGAACTCTTAGACCGGAATAGGGAAAGTGTTTGAAAGAAGTTTTTCGAGACGTTTATAGCTCCATCATGCCCAAAATAAAACCCAAAACAAATCAGCGTATCTGCTCTCGATAATCTTTCCTTTCCCAATAAACATAATATAGTAAAGCGTTAAAATATCTCCATATCTAAGTTCTTAGAGTTTAGATGCAGTCTATCTAATCTTGGGTCACAATAAAATACGTTTCCACCAAATCACGCGACCGATTGTAATGGATCGGTGATGGAAGAGGTATAGCAGAATTATTTCGTCTGCATGTTACCAGATGGTGTATAACACGGGATATTTCCTACTATAAACGGCTCCTTCAACAACCCACCAATTCTCATCATTATAAGCCACCTGTTGTGTCCGCTCATCTCACAGACGCGATTGCGATACACAATCGATTGCAAATGAACTGTTTACGTATCTACGATCTATATATACGAAATAAAATATTACGAAGTTACGTATCTATGGATACGAAAACAATTCTCGCCTCTTGAAATGATACGTTCGAGTGGATATTGTCTTCAATTATACAGTATATTCCATCGACAGATTCATTGTTGGATGGAAGGATATTATAGAACTAAGGAGATTTTATGGAAAATTAAGGTTTATTTCGTTACTATGTGTATAATTTAGTATCTTTTATACACCAAATACTCGGAAAAGTTCTATACTTCGATCAAAGTATCTTTTATACACAATTCATATATTATACAACATTTATACATATCATTTATATACAATATTATATATAATTTATATAAAGTATCTTTCGTACATCAAATACTTGTGGAGTTCTACACTTTGATCAACGGTAATTAAAAGTTTTCTATCTCAGATTCGTCTACGCTTACTCCTATATATTGCCCATCCAATACCCATTTACGCTGATTAATACATTTATGACTGAATATCTCTTTAAAACTGGAACTATGGCTATCCTATATTTTTCATAGTTGTTTAATAAGTACGTTACATTAGCGCGAGAAATATTCTGATGAAAATCATAGACATAGGAACGATTTACTTCTACAGTAATCAACGCTTGTCAGTTTAGAGACTATAATGGAATGATCTTTCATTATTGCGATTATTTGCAATCAATTACATCCGAAAATGTATATTTAAATACTTGCTGTTATCAAGAGATAAAGAAAATGAATAAATTAAAACAAAAAAGTAAGATAAAATGCATTCGGATGACAATTCCTTATCGAGGCTTGAGTACCAAATGAACACTTGGGTTGGGAAGCACTGTAAACGAGCAAAAATTATTTAAATATATAGATATATTTAAAGTTAATTAATTTTTCAAATTCCTATTCTGCTTTAATTCTACAATATGTATCATACATTGTTTCCGAACTTGGATAAATCGTCGGTAACAATTTCATGTCTATTGGAAATTAAAGGTTCGTTGGTATATGTTACAAGATCACCTGTTATTATATATATATATATATATATATATATATATATATATATATATATATATATATATTGGAATAGTTCCTGATTAGGAAAAGGTAAATAAACCTATCAAGATAACTTACTACTAATGGAATTCTAAGATAGAAAGTTAATTGAAAAATTGCTAAGAAAAGGTGAATAAACTTAGCACGATAAGTTCTGGATGACTGGGACTCGAACCCAGGAACCACATTGATAAAAACAATTTGTTACTTTGTCTGCAATAAATAAATCACTTAATTTGCATTGAGTATCAATGGTGGATTGAGTTATTCCTCAAAGTTTTTTATTTTGTTCGCTATCTTCACAATAAATGACGCAACAATATCGTAAACAAGAGTTTATTTTCGAGTCACTCCCGAAAATGGCGTTCGTAATTGTGAGTTTTGCTTTCGTAGCAATTTCAATCGTCATCGTGTGAAAAAGGAGTTCGGACCAGTTCCAAATACGTGGTCATAAAAACTCCGCTTCTTTATTGAGTGCCACGATACGAATGTATTTTTGAAAAAGTGTTTACGACCGATGAAACTCCCTTCTGCTTGTTTCGAAGATTGATAAGGTCGAGTAACTAATACACGATTTAACATTTAAAAGTTCCGAAATGAATAATTTGTCTGTTGAGTGGAACCCTTTCTCCAGTTCGTTCTCTTTACTGTTCGCGTCGTTATCTTAATCGTCTTTCTTGCAACTTACGTTATAATTATTATACGATCCGATTTTCTTATGAGCGTTTTAACGATTGAATACGTCCTACTTTGTAAGAGAGAGTTTACCGGAACATCGATCATGCTAATTATCCTTCAATCAAATTCTATTCAACGGTGATTTATACTTCTATTCAGAGGACATTTCGCGCTTCTGATTATTGTTGTCATTAATTTCTATTGATAACTACTTTCTCACCAATAATCATCGAGTAAACCTTTCGTAATTGTATTATAGCAACCAAGAATGCCTAACAATAGCCTTTTTTGGCACTGTAAGCTTATTAGTCAATTGTTACCTATATATGCCTACAAAGGATCCATTAACAGCGAGATGGAATATTCTGGCCAGTTAATTTACTGGCTCGTATAACCGAACGGCAATTGGAAGACCCGGGTTCGAGTCCGGATCTTAGAATTTATTCACGTCTGTTAATCCTTATGTTTATTCCTTCCACTAGAACTATTTACCGTAAGTTAACCTCTATCCCTTCAAATTGTTGAATTTTCAAAACAAGAAAACATTCAAGTTTTAACTCGAATAATTAAAAAGTTTCAAAAATGCTTTACAAAGTGATTTAAGAGTACATAGATATTATTCTTGATAACACTCCTAGGTTACCATCAAGTTTGATGAGTTATATTCCTATAAAGCAATGGATTGTTCGAAAGTCATGTATATTACTTTGTACACAATACCATCTACTCCATAAATTAGACGTAAAAATTTAAATGAAATGGTTTTGAGAATATTTCAGGAGATAATAAATCATTTTAAATGGCCAAACTTGTCCTTGAGTACGTATCCATACATTGTATCCTATTTAAATGATATAAAAGGAGTAACTTTGACATGATATCACTTGTAATAGTATATATTTCTACATACGATACGTACAATATCTATTCGAATTTTATTATCCTCCTAATATGATCTATTTAATATTTATATGAAGTAATAGCCGGCCTCTGTGGTGCAGTTGGTACTATAATTTCCCTACTCTAAAGTCCCGAGTTCAAATCCCGGCTTATATGAATTCTTCCTGTCCGAGTATAGATGCGCGAGTTCATTTGATTATTAAATCACATGTTGTTTGGTATTATAATTGGATAGTTACGCCCATAAAGTATAATCATTCATCATCTTAAGGGTTAATTCATCATTGCCGCAAAATTAATAAATAAAACATCGATCGATTCCAATTTAACTATCGGACACATCTTACGTAATCAAGTTCTTTTCATTCCGGGCATTGTCCTGCCCCGTAGATGACAAACAGTGTGAGCAACAGATAGCTGGGCTCCGAAACAATGCTGAAAACACGGGTAACTTCTCTCGTCCAAAAGATCTTCTCATGCAATACATGGCCTCCGTGTACCCATTACTGAATTGCTGAGTCCTGTTTTACGAGGGAAACGTGACCATACGAGAAGCATGGACGTCGAAAACAAAACTGCCCCCAAAAGACGGCGTTGTGCACGGAATCTAGATGCACTCACGATTTTCTACAGAAATCCGTGATCGTGAAGCGGGATAAGGGATGGGATGGCAAAGAAAGACAGCTGCTCTTTCCCTTATTAGCTTTGATTGATACTCGCTTATGATCGATTGGCCATGTGAAACATTTTTACATCTGTTTCATTTCACCTGCTCCAACCGAAGATTATGTTTCTTCCCGAAAAAAATATATATATAAATATATTTGTCGCGGAATGTGGTGAAAGATTTCTCGAGAAGATACGACTTCCGTTGCCTTTTAGATTTATTCGATTTGATATTATGAGAGTCGATTGAGTGGTATCGTTTATGATATGCGTCAATGATTAGGCTATATGAGTATATTATTCCAGATGTGCTTTGAATTTTCATGCATCTAACTTTACGGGAATTTGGTCGCATATTCTGTAGGAACCTAGGATATTTAAAATGTTTACCACATTCAGGAACGAACGGTTAATTGATAATCTGAATGCATGATTATCGTAATTCAATACAAAAGTTAAACAGAGGTGAAATATAGAAACATGACTGGGACTCGAACCCAGGTCCACCATAATATTCGGCATATATATACATATAGATTACCTTCAATAGAGAAAGCGGGCTAACTGGGTTATTATATAATTATTTCACCTTATCTATATCTCTCAATTAAGTAAAGGAAAGTATTTTTAACTATCCTTTATATTTTTAAAATACACTTATGTAACGAGTAGATGCTCCACAATTCTTTATTCTAATATATTATGTTTTTGTTTGTGAGAATAATTTCAAAAGTTCTAGAACGATATCTAAGAGCCTACCAACATTTTATTTGAAAGCAATAATAAATTTTATTCAGTAAACTTAATTATAATGTATTTAAATTAAAAAGTCCATGTATAGAAAAAAAAATAAATACATCTCGTAAATAAATACTTCAAAGGAGCTTAATACCAGCGCAGATGTTGTACTTGGAGGATATTTCCGACTCCAAAACAGGAAAAAAATAAAACAAAATATTTATAATCTTCGATTACGGATAGGCACTATGCCAGGTGTTTTCATGCGAGGATAAAATGAAGTACCTTGCCTCATATTCACTCCAGCCGGGAGGAATTTTTCATTAAATAAATCAATTCAATGACCCTGTAAAAAGTTTTTAAATTTTCTACGTAAGTTTTAAATTTAGGATAGCGATCTTTTTTGTTGATATAACTCTTTCGTTTTGTTTATTTCGTAACCAGGGTCAGAGTACGTTAAAGTATTGTTGGAATGTGAAAAACTTCTGGTGTATTACGCCATTCAATTGCTTCTCGATTTAGGAAAAAGAATTAACATACACCCATTCTCTTCTTTAGATCACCAACTTAAATATTCTTTATGACCGTTTGTGTCTGGTTAACCAGGATCTTTAACTTTATTACAGTACTCCGATTTTATTGGATGGTTTCGTTCAATTGCGACCTTTATTAGAAATTTACTGATAATGGACTCTTTGGCTCATTCGAAAGTGTAATTTTAAAGCCAGAAGATGCAGACGAAAAGGTTTCATAGATTGAGAAAATGTTATACGGAGACATTCCTTTCGAAAATTCCTGCGAAGAAATATGCAAATGAGAGGTTTTCGAGTTTTTATGTTTGGTGTGTCCTCCTCTACGAAGCTATAACTCTGTCGGGATAACGGTTCTAATAATCTCAAACTAAGAGACCATCTCTGAATTAGAATATCAACTTCTTCAACTGTTCCAAGCGTTCAGTGCCTCATCTATGTCCCGCAATATACTATTAATTTTGGTTCACGCTCCTGATTCAAAACCATACTCCTAAAAATAAAAATTTGAGCTGCAAACGTTCGATTTGACATAAGAGTTCGTATATAAATTTAGAAATAAAACTTCTACTAAGTATTCTTATAGTGTGTCCCCATATGGAATCTAAATGATTCTTTATTTTATGTTTATTGTCTTCGTAACGTTAGAAAAATTAGATCTGGGAAAGATTACGTTGCGAATGGGCGAGATAAAAATCTTTACGAAGGAAAATTCCGTAATGATTATTGTTTGTAGGCATACTAGCGTATCTAATGAGTAGTTTTGTTGTTTGAATAATTTACCCATTAATTAACCATTAAAATAGAAAATATAACATCTTAGTTTTCAGTAGTTACGATAATATACGTGAAAATAAAAGGATGAATCATATCATGGGATCATCATGGAACCTCTCCCTACACTGATAATGAGTCTTTTAATGAAAAAGATATTCGTTTTTTTTTCATTTTAAAGTTAACTTCAAATTCTTCCAATATAAGAGTTAAAAAGACAGGAAATTCAATGAAAAAATTAATTTTAAAGCAATTATGAATTTAATTAACCAGGAAAATATATTCGTCTTCAAAATCTTAGTAGTGCTTAGCTAATGACAGAACATTATTTAATATATATTGTTTATTCTCACTTTTCAGCTAATGAAACGCGATAAGTTATACATTAACGATATTTCCTTACTGAATGATGCTATTTCCTTATAAACTTAAATTAAATTTCCTTATAAAGTTACATTAATATTATACTACTTATTTTACTGGATGTTTGATGATTACAAATTCGTATTTCTCTAGTACAAAGTCATTAAATTCATATTTTAATTAAAGGAGATGATTCCTAGATATGATATGACCAAATAAACCCACAATAACCCATGTCATGTTCATAAACTAGAGATACAGGTATACATGAAAACCAAAACAGCTTGTCTATATATCCTCACTTGGAAATAAAATATATGACCGTAATTATGGTCTAATTTTAAAATATGCGGGTCTCTGTTTAATAGCAGAACTCATGATATCCAGATCGGGGTGAATAAGTTTGAATTACCTTGCGATACACCGTTGGTTGTGGCCTCCGTTTACCGGGAGGAGGGACGGTAGGTTGCCGCCAGCACACAGCCACCGATATACCCAATCCTACACAGAATGAGCAATGAATTTCATTATGGCTTAACGTAAGAATAAAATTACAATGGTAGATATTGTTCATAAACTTCTAGTCGCTTATAAATAAAAGGGCTTAAAGAATATGAAAATATAATTGGAGAAACACGTGAGATGCATAGAATAGTTTGAGGTAATGTATGTGTTAATAATTGTATCAATTTTACAACAAGATCATTTACTCGTATGAATGTTTTTATGAAATTTCATTCAGTGACTATATATATATATGTATTATAAAAGGAAGAATATATATTACTATAATTATTATTATTAAATCAAAAAGGAATATTCTTAAAAAATAGTGTTTCCCATAAAAATATAATTATAGTTTTGATTAGTGAAGAATATTAGAATAATGATTAAAATAATTCGGAGGATATTCATTAGTCTGTATGAATCCTGGAGAGTTATGAAATGAATTAAAAAACTTAAGTAAAAAGTGCTGGATCACTATAATTTGAATTTATATGCGCTACGAAAGTAAAATTAGTAATACTCTAAAATTTCTTTTCCACATATTAACATTGATACATTTCCAAAACAAATCTATTTGAATATTGATTCCATAAGTTAAAAAAGATTTAATTTTATCCGAACATGGTCCTCACATTTATAATGTATATTCATTGTAAACATTACGTAAATGTAACGTACCTTTTTTATAATAATTAGTAAATTGATAATTATGTGACGCTTCCACGTATAATGCTATCTTATGGCGGTATAATGCAATATTAATAATTTACTGTAAAGTTTGATTTTTAGCAAATGAATTTCGTGAATATATAATTAATTACATGTATATATTATTTAATAATTGCGTATTTATACAACTGCCTTAAAGGAGTACCTAAACTCTTCAATGCGACAAAACAGTTGTAAATGTAACGTGTATTACAGGCGAAATTAACAAAGAAAAAGCCGTACATAATTCTCCACAGGCAGTGGAGCAGTCTTGTTTGTACGTATTATTAAAAGAGCAATATCCTGAGCTAAGAATTTCATTTATCACTGACTAAGGTTCTATTTTATCAAGTCAATCAAGCGCGACATATTGGCCAACTTACTTTACTCCTCGCACCACCATCTATTTATCTCCACACGGAAAACTTATATAGAACTTTGTTGTTAAGGTTTTATAAGATAATAAATGTAATTACAGTATGGCAAACGGATAACATCAGTGAGTCGATTCACAAGTCATGCTAAAGTCTACATAAATATATTAGTAATGTGATACGGAGAAATTTGTAAAATTTAGTCACGATGGAACCATTCTTAAAAGACCATGATGTTACTGTTGGTGTTTTTATATAATATTTATGTAACTCCCTATCTTTATATACTTTTAATGTACTTCAGATGTTTTGGTACACGAAAAAGTTTTATTATTTGAAATCTTTGTAAATCATTTTCAATATAATGAAAAGAAGAATAAATAATATTTCTCGAATGCAGAAGTTACCATTCCGTTCACAAGTTACGTCAAAATTTTTCGTCGTAAAAAAAATTAAAATTCTCCAAAATTTTTTGTATATGAATACATTGCTTACGTCTATAGGAATACCTAAATAAATAATTCTGAGATTATTTCTTAGCAATAAATATCATACCATCAAAAATCATTATTTTCCAGTTTCCAAAAACTTCGAGAGTAGATTCTACACTCATTTCTACCTCCCAATGCAACGACAGTTAAACAAAAGTGAACAATTCATATTTAAAACATATTTACAGCAATAATTTTAATTTAAACGTTTATAAATAGAAAATAAGATACTTTAAGATATTAAAATAATACAGATCATCAGTTCGTTAAACAACTCACACTGATAAAACCCAGTAAACTCCGAGTGTATTCTTAATAAAGCACATCAACGGTTGGAGACGTCAATTCTGTACATGCCCCCTTTTACTTTTATTAATATTCACGGAGCTGTTAATGTAGAGACTGATTAATTTCAGTACGCCCTCTTGCTGAAGATATAGCCCGCCCTCTGCCGAAAAGAACGCGTAAAGTGAGAAGCTTAATGTATGAACGATTTAGGGATATTAATGAGCATAAGAAATCTGCTCCCGAGATAGCATCGAAGCCGAAGAGCATCAGAAATGGCTGGTGTGTTTTCGAGCCATTGTAAACGAGAGCACGGATTATATCTCAAAATGGAGAAAAATCACTTTATCAGAACCGTGACCTTTCCTTATCCTCCAGTATGTCATTTTAATGGAACCTTTTAAACGAGAAAATTTCTTTGATATACGATTAAAGTTAAGTGAATGCGATTTCCGACAATTTGGTTTCGTGGGGTATATTTTTCGTTAATGCCTGCTATCACTAAGGTTTTAAACGGGAGTGAAAAATTGGGACGTGACTGGGAGTCGAACCCGGGACCCGGAAACAGGAAACAGGAAAAATAAATATCTTATGACTATTACAAGCGTTGACAGATAGTCGTTCTAGTTAATTATTGAAAATAAAATATAGAAAATTCTTTATTTTATACAATACCTCTTGAAAAACGTTGCAAATGCGTTATGATCGATTTAAAGTACATTATTTTTCATATACAACTAACAGGGGAAAGTTTAATAAGACTAACAAGAACCACTTAAATCAATGTCTGGTGCGTGAAAGTATTTTTGTAAGCAACCTTTCCCTTAATGGATAGAGGTATAAATTGTAAGATTAATAAATTTATATATTCTAAATTTTTATGAGTTGACGTAAAATAAGGAAGAAATAAAAAGCCTTCCTATGAAATTATAATTAAATATTTGATGATTAGCATCTTAAAGGTGATAAAGATTCGAAAATAATTTTATTGTAATCAATGAAAAGTACTTTCCATTTCTTAATAATATATATAATATGCTTTATTAATCAACTGGAATAGTACTAGATTCCCATAGAATATAGTATCTCGTTATTGGGAATGTACAGAAAATTTAGATTTATTCTCAACATTGCTTTCTTGTCAATAGATCAAGATCTTTCTCGTTTAGCGAAGGACAATTCAGGATGTTATCACAAGACTCCGTTTAACATCAATTAAAGAATAAACGCCCAATTAATGAAGTACCCCTTCCTTCTCTAACTACGTCAAATGACGGCATTTGATTCCGAACAATTTATTCGAGAATCATTCGCTCGCAATATTCATTGACAGCTCTGATCGATTTATCGATAGCAATCGAACTGATGGACTGGAACGGGGGGAGGTTCTCGAATCTAACCTTTTTCCTTTCTCAAAAACGAAATTGGTCTTCTTGGTCGATTCTACCACTCACTCCCATCACGGATTTTCATGTCGCAATCACATACGAGGAATTAAGTCCGAGAAATTGCAGATTAAACGTACGAGGGAAAATATTAAAACTTCGAATACGACATGGAAAGAGTTCTTAATATATAACTCTGTATACAAAGTTCCTTAAGTATACGGCACTCTATGATTTGAAAAATACATTTTCGATGCTTTATTAAAAGTATTGTATACGTAACAATTACCTATGAATGGCTATTATATGATTGCAGATGGATACAAAAAGACGCCTATCTATAATTTCATACTTTCCATTAGAATTGTACATAAAATCATATAAATATACAAACATGCTTCTAAATTCCGAGAAATAAAGTAACTTACCTTGCATTAAAAGTTAAATACTTGATAGATTTATATACAAAGTTTGATTGTCAAAACTTCATACCTTACTGATTTGTAATCAAACATTTAAGGCTGTTCAAAAACTACCAACTTCAAAACGTATGCTATATACAATGAACATCTTTGTCGTAGATCCACCGCCAAAGTTTTCGAGGTACAGAAATATCGAATTAGGTTTATTATAAGTCATAATTGACTGAAAACTTTGAAAATATCACGCATACATTGAACCCTTTGGAACATAGAGATAAATTACTTTTCTCCTCATCACTCACTTTTCGCTTGACCCTTTCCCAGTCTTTTGAGGTCATTGCTCGGGAGATTAAGGGACTAAACTCGATGTAAAGATTCAAAAACCAAGAAGAAAATTAGTTACTCCGTAAATAAAAGCATGAATACATCAATTAACCTCTGATCTCAATGAGTGTATTAATTTTTCTTTCCTTAAAATTTGATTCTGTTTCGGTAGTTGAGACTCTACAAGTGGAGTTTATCTACATTTTCTTAGGCTTCATTTGTAATCCCATTACGTGATGTAAATAAAATATGGATAAACAAAAAACGTATTAAATAAATAAAAATTAAGACCTTGATTCCATTCTAATCAGAAATGAACTCCTATAAGAAATTAATCTTAATGTATTGGATTAGGAAAAGGTGGAAATAAGCTGTCTAACTTCCAGTTCATACATGGTGGTCGAGATATTACTTATTAAGAGCCTATTATTATTATTAGAAGTTTATTTTAGACCTTATTTAGAATAATAATGCAACTTTCTTTATTAATGTTGCAATATATTCGCTTTGATTATAAATTCAAATATCTTCTTGCAATATTTTCTTCGTATAAATCATTATCAATCTACGAACACATTAAGTATATTTAATTTAATTTCCGTAGTTAGTAATTTATTTTCCAATACTAATCATTTATATTCCTTAAAAATATCGATTTAAATTACTTTCATTATCATTTGATACGAAAGAGTTGCGAGCCTTTGGAACATACATCTTTTATTACAAACCAATATTCGTATAAAAAAACTCTATATAAAATTGAGTTTATATCTCCCTTAATTCGATAACATTTCCTATAATTAAAGCTACCGAAACGTTTTTTTATTCTTCACAGACAACGTTCCACTACCACCTTCAAAAGCCGAACGTATTCGTCCCGAAAACGGCGACAAAAATAATCCTCGTACACACACTTAAAAAAAAGAAGCGCGATATTCCGAATAAACTGTTAAACTATTTAAGGCGGATGATATTGGTCATGAAAGGAGAATATCCAATTTAACGGCCCTTTTGAGCGTGAGCTTTGGGCTATAAATTAAACTATGTGTTTAGAATGTTACCTTTTGGGAGGAATTTAGGCCTGTGATTTATTCTTCCCTTGGAGACTTCTGCTCGTAAAAGAGAACAAAAATAGCTCATGAGTAAAACGAGAATACGCACAGGCATCGACGTTTGCAATACTAATTCATCCACCATTCCATGAAATACATAAAAATGACTGGTGTTCGAATAATTTAGCTTCCGTCTGTCGTGAGTTTGATTCGATTTTGAGATTTCGTTCGGGCAACGAGAACAAAATCAGAGGAGACAAAAGGTATTCGGAAAATTTAGTTTCTGTTATATTTAGTTTTCCTGATTATTTTCGTACTTATTCTAAAATTGGTACATCAATGTACATCTACAGAAGTATCCTGTCAGCTTCCCTTTGTGATAGGGCAAAATATACAGAGACAGTACATATATTAAAAATGGCATTGGCTATTTGTTTGTCTTTCAGCTAACTGAATAGCTGATATATAGATCGAACTCTGCGAACGCATTTTTTACGTAATTGAGGATAAGATAAATAGAACGCTGTAATGATAAGTACTGATAGGTCAGTTTTTAATTTAAACAATAAATAATTATACTAAAAAGCATTGTATACGCCTAAAATGCACACTTTAATAACAGATCAATCTTGCAAATTATTGTTCACAAAATGTTTGATTCAATGATTGGGTCACATTAACTTCTGAGAGATATGATCAAGCAATAAATTAGAATATAATTTAGTAAATAAAAAAAATAAATCCATACACAATCTTTACAGTTAAATTAAGCTTATTATTGAAGAGAAATTATCGGAATTATTAAATCTTATTCATTATATATTATATATTCATTATTATACCTATTTAGAGAAGTATATTTGCCAAGACTTGCAAGGCATTTAATAGTAAAATAAATTTTGTCTGCTTAAAAAAATATAAAATTTAAAAAAGATATTATCATTTACTTTCAAATATTTATAAGTTTTTCTATTATATGTTAAATATATATTTATCATAATTATTATCAAATATATGTTTTTAAATGCCATCTTCTGAAAGGCAATTAATACCCCGCACTACATCCACCAGAAACTTCGTTAAAAAAACATCGATCAACAACCACACTAAAACATTTCACAAACAACATTAAAAAAATGCAACCACCCCCCTTTAATCCCACCAATTAAACCGATCAAAAAAAATACCCTATGCCCGCGGATCCTCAAAAAAAACCCCCAACAATCAAAACCGCGGGTGACTCACAGCCGCTGGTGATTTCAATGCCCGACCCGTGAGCGTGGAAGAGCAGCACACAGCTCTTAAGACTTAAGAATTCCAACGAGCCATGCGTTCGCCAGCATTTCAACAACACCCGCAACCTTTAGATTTAGTCCTCGATATCTCGACCCATCGTGTGAATGGGAACCTATCCAGAAAGAAACGCCCGGGGGAGAAATGGTAAGTGTCTCTCTTTCTGGCGTTAAGATTGAACGCCGTGTGACGCGACGGGACGAAGAGACTTTCAATTTCCTTCGAGAGGAAGCAAGAATGATAATGGCGGCTAAGGAGACGAGGCGGAATAGCTTATATGCACGGCCTTTTACGCGGCCTTCATAGCAGATGCTTATCGAAAGCTCACGGAGTTGGTTACGTGATGAAGACGGACCTAACCCGACCGGAATTCCTTAATTTCTAGCTGCTTTCTCCACGGAATTCTACATTTCGTCTAGGGCTTTACTCCCACGCGATCATGGGGGGGCGGGACACAGTCGGAAGTTCGTATTCAACGCGCATTTGTGTTCAGCAGTCTCTCTGCACTGCTTTTCGTTCTTGGAATGGACCACTTGACCTCACGGCGTGCCTCTAACGGGTTTGTATCCCCAAATGAATAACGAATTTGGACGCAGAATCTGCATATCTGGAATCGGTTTGCAATTTACGAATTAGTAGTAGAAACAGGAGTTACTTTCGGTGCTTTGATGATTAATTTTCGAAGCCCAGAACCTAATATGTTATTAAAGACAGGCGAAAATGATTTTACGCGATGAATTCTCTAGAGTTGATTACGAAAAGAACAAAGGAGGAACTGGGTTCGAGTCCCAGTCATATATATTTTTCACTTCTGTTTAACCTGTACATTGTTATATAAACAGGAGTTAATTTTGGTGCTTTTATGACAAATTCCGAAGCCCAGAATGTTGTGTGTTATTAAAGAAAGATGAAAATATATTGAAACAATAAATTTGTATGACTCAATCGCGAAAAGAGCAAGTAGTGGGTCTGGGTTCGAGTCCCTGTCTTTCTCATATATATTAAACCTATATAGTCTTATAAACAGGAGTTACTTTCGATCTTTTAATGATAAATTCCGAATCCCAAAACGTAATTTGTTAGTTAAAAAAGGCGAAAATAACTTAAATTGATGAGTTCGCACGAATTAATTGCGAAAAGAGGAAATTGAGTTCCTGGGTTCGAGTCCCGGTCATTTTCTTTTCACATCTGTGTATATGGGTTAGCGATTTGTTACGTTTCCATGTTACGGTCCGTCTCTTAGAAAGGAGACCTTCTTAGGTGGAAACAAAAGCTCTTTCCCATCCCTTCCGAGGTAACGCTGATTGGATCATGAGATTAAAAGGATCTAACACCGAAGGATTAAATCTCTGATGGAATCAAGAGGAACGTGGTAGATTTAAAGAGGTTTAAAACCGAATAGCGGTAAGGATTAGCAGTCTTAAGCGGTGATTCCGAATGCTGACAGACGATCTCGATATTTCTTTTAATTCTCGATATAAGTCGATGTTTAGGGCAGTGTTAATGAATGGAGCTTTCTATTAAATATTTTCGCACTCATAGATTGATTTCACTAGCTATAGGACTATTCGTTTCCACTCTTATAAATCTAATATTCTCGCATATTTGACGCAGAGAAAAACTGATCTATTTAAGGATTGATTCACTCATTGTATAATATGAATTAACTAGTTAAAGCACATGAACTTATTAATCAAAATATTGAAAATTTGAATTATATTTAGCTTTATGTTAATTCCTATAATTTTGAGATAAATAATTAAATTGGATCTTAGGAATGGTTCTGGGAAAGTTATACTGTTCGCCCACCAGCTAAACTAAAATAAAAGATATAGAATATTATTCATAAGATATTTTTAAAATGATATATACTGAAAAATATTCAGTTTCATACAATCTATCCGAAAGGAAAAATTGCTCTTCGTGTTTTTTCTTTTTTCATCATTTCCTCCTAATTTTTCTATTTCTTTCCCAATTTATATTTAAAATATATGAAATTTGAATATGGAGTTATATTATGAGTTAGGTTATAAATCATTGTCTATTAGCTTTCCTTTCACTAGTTGAAGACATTTAAATGTATTCATTTTAATGGAGAATATCTTACCAGATAACATGAAAAGGAAAAAAAAAACTCTTTAGAAATTCATTAAATTAAATGCATAAAATTTCTTAGTATAAGCGACCATCCATTCAAAATAACATTAAATACACCATCCTACTAAATTGACTAGTTTTTTAAATTTATTAAATTATAACTGAGAATGATTGACGTACATTTATAGACCCAAATGGGATGAAATGAGATTATCATTTCTTTAAAAGCTCTGTCTAAAGATCCTGTAACTTAAATGTACAAAAAATGTACTGTACACCCATTAATATTACTTGATGCTTTATAAGATCCCTATGTTTAATTTAATTGTATTCCATTGAAACAGTTCAGCAAAGATAATCGAAATCTAAAATTATTGAATGATAAGGATTTATAGCAATATTTATGTAAGTATAATCCCCTTGAAATCATACTGGATATAACATTTCTCACGTAAATTTCTTAAGTATAATTTACGATTAGAAATTAGGTAAAAAGTAAAATTTACGAATATATACTACGATTGTTTCCCGAGTTAAAAACATGTGATTCTACACGCATTCGGTCAAAACGTAGATAAGATCTACCACACGGAGTCTTTGTCGTGAGTCCATCAACCAAAGCACGCCATCGAATTCGATGTGTAAATAAAATTGGAATTTCCATTTATCCTGACGATTTTAATCTCTATTCAGTTTATAATGTGAAATATATTGTCAGCGGTCTACTTAAAAACGTTCCTTACTCCCGCTGGAATTCCTAAGAACTTGGTATGTGGATCCTTTAAACTTCTCATCAATCGTACGTCTGCATTTGAAAAAGGGACTCGATACTTCAACGTATCCATTTATCTAGAAATATGTAGAATGTTTCGGAAAATATTCCCAGCCCATAAGAAATTATCAGTGCGTAATCTTCATTCAAAATAATCCTTAATAAGAAAAACGTACAACTTTCATTCAAAAATGTTTCCTCAATAAGATGAATTCATGATAAACGTCTACTCATAAATAAAAATCGGATTTATTCAAAAATACGTGTTTTGATTCAGATGCATCGGAGAAAAAATCACGACAAAATTTGACTCCGCGAAATGATAGAGTGATTGTGAAATGTACACGAATTACTCACTTGGGGAGATGAGTTGATAAATCGAGGGTCTATGCGAAATAAATCCAAGTAGTCTTGACCCATAAGGGGTTAAAATGCAACGGAAGACATACCGTAGTCTTAAACGCTCCCACTCAAAAATCCCTCATATCAAAACACCCCGATTTTTTCGTAAAATTTCAGGCATTTCTGAAGGTGGAATCGATCGCATAAATATCTGAATACGACCTCACGGTATCACACGGAGCCGAATTCCTTCCGTGGAATCCCGAAAAATATTCCTGCTTCATTCTTCAGACTCACCTCCGAAGGGAGGAACGGAAGAGGGTTTTTTTCGTTGGAAAAAACTTTTATTCGACAAAAATGATACTTGGTCCTATCGGTAGCTTTTTTATCTCTCGGAGCAGTTGCTTTCGCGACATGCCGAAAGTTTTAGGGAAGCCTTTTAAGAGTATAAAATTGTGGATGTTGAGCCCGTGCTCGTCCTTGGGAACGAAAAGGACAAAAAAAGAAGGGAAATAGTCCGCCGAGCGGAATTTACGATACGAGCGTAGGGTTGTTCATTGAATGCCAATACTTTCCTCTCCAAATGCCGCGATTCTTTTCCAGACAAATGCTTAGAACGGCTGCGCTAACTTCGAATCGTACCGATCGCACGTTAATTTTAAAGCCGTCGCGTTAATAAGGGAACGGTATTAAAAAAGAAGTTTTACGGTGCGAAAATTAGGGTAATGAATTTTTTAAAATTCGATTGTTTTTAAGGGTTATATAGCGCTAAAAATAATTATATAAGCTAATATAAGCAAAAATTTCAATCAGATGATTGGATTTATATATATCGGATATTTCTTGATTACGTAATATTTTATAATATATTTTTCTTACGTAAATACCCAAAATATTTGACGAGATGACGTTCGATATGATATGCTGGAATGACTCGTACATTAGCAAACTCAATTTAGCGAAAAAATAATTTGTTTTAAAAATAAGCGTTCCAGAATAAATAAAGCCTTATTCTACAACGGAGCCTACTGGTTTGCGTGTTCGCTTCGCAATTTTTGTGGATATCGTGAGATTTCTGAAATAAACCTTGAAAGAATTTGAACTTAATATAATTGAAATACATTATGGATTATGTGAAACTTTAAATTGAACTGACTTAATTTTGAACTTTGGACGTTCCCAAAATTAAAAAAAATACTAATAAAGATTTGTGAATACTGATGGTTTAATATATATTCAAATAAATTAAAATATTACGTACCAAAAATTCTATCGAAACTTACTCCGAATGCTGATCAAGGCAAAGGACAAAATAAAATTTTCTCCGCTAGACGGAGCTTATACATATACATTTTTTTATGTTATTAACTCTTTTCATCAAATATATAGTTCAAATTCTTCTTCGAATTTATTATCAAATAATAAGCTTCAGTAGTTCTCTATTAATACTAAAATCTTATAAATCAAGGCCTGAATGACTCACGTAAATAATTCTTTGATAAAACTGACTTAAAAACCATGAAATAAAATAACTTTTCGTGTATATAATTATAAATAAATATAATTGTATATAGACCTCCCGTTCGATCAAATCACTATCATCCACCGTTTTTGAAGTACGGATCTTGCTTTGTTGCCAGGCGATTGTTATCAAAACAAAGTATTACTTAGCAACAACTCAACGTAAAATATAAGTACCTTATGAGTAATGAAACCATAAAACGGTATTAAAACTTCGCCTATGGTTCCGATACCATCTTTCACGAAAGAAAAAAACGATCAAAAATCTCGGAAACTATTCTTAAATGGTATAGAAAACGATAAAGGAAGCGTTTGAGACAGCTTCCGTATTCAGAGTATCGTAGCTGCCCACTCTCATATTCTGCGCATCATTGAATGGGTCCATGGGGCGGTCCGAAGTGCTTGTCTCGGCAGGGATGATTGAGTAGGAACACGGCATCTGAATCACGAATCGCTTTACACAGATATACGCGGGACGTCCGTTTGATCACTGGACTAACGCTTGAATAACTGATGTCCCCTTCCGAACTATCTTTTCACGAACTTTCATTTTTTCCCATCGCCATCTTTTTTCTTTTCTCTATTGTTTTGTTTTCGTGTTTTTTTTTGTTTCGAAAATTTTACGTCGAATTTCATATAAATTGTGATCAATCGTTCTGATTGGTCGAATTGATATTCCTTTTGCCATTATATTGAATTTATATATACATTATGGTTATTAATTGATTTATTGAATTTTAGACTACAGTTTCTTACGTTGTCTCATTAAATATTGAATCGGTCATCAATAACAAAAATTTACAAATTAATAGGAATGGTGAAATAGTAATTTCTCATTAATTTCTCAACTTAGCAACCAATCAAATATATCTAAATAAGGGTTATCAATTGTATTTTTGTACAATGTGCTATAACTATAATCTTTCATTACATTTAACACTATGCATTCAATAATTTTTATCTAAAGAAAGGATTGGATTTTAACGCTTAAACCTTCATTTAATCAAATTATAATGTTATTCGGTATTTCTTTGATAAAATCTTTTCTGAATTGAAGAAAACTCCAAAACTTTAATTTGTTTCAACCTTCAAAAAACATTTAAATTTCGTAAACATTGTTCAAACATTGAGAAAAAAGTTCCTAATATCCTATGGCAGAAGACGTTGTACACCTCATATTCATTCTTTCACTTCATCTTAGAGTAACTATCTTCCCTTTAATGTATGGACCTTGTCTTTTTCATGTCCCCTAAACCTCTCTGAAAGACTTAAACTAAATAAAAATTCTCCATTTTAAAATAATTTATCGATATCACATATGCACAACATTCTATATTGTCAATTTTTTAATTTTTTCACTCTTTCATTCATTAAGTGAAGTTGCTTAATTCAATGCTTTTCTTAAACAATTCAATTTTTTTCTTTTTCGTGAAAATTTTCTACGTACAATATGTTAATTTGCTGTGAATCGCTACACGTAATTATCTCTTTCATCAGGACTACATTAAAGTCACGAAGAAAAAATGACTGTGCTCATTAAAGATGCTATTTTAAATGACCTTTTAAGGCAAAATATTCTCATTCCATTACACATCGTAACATTCATTGAATTTACGAGATTTAAGTTATAATAAACCTTCCATCTAGTAATCATTGGTTCATCCTTTAACCTTCCCTTATTTTCAAATCGAATCGTAAATATATAAACATTCTAATCAATGTTTATTAGTCCTTGAAGCATCTATGTGCATGAGAAGGAATGAATTTTCAATCGCAAACGAACCTAAATTAACCTACGTTTGTAAGCAAACAGATCCATCCTTTATTCCATAGATTTTTTAAGATTCCTCTGCAGCTGGGACGAGTAATTTTTTTCTCCCACTCGATCGATTACGGGTCTGCAATGTGCCTCGACTGTCCTGCAATCGGGTTCTAATTGCTCTCCCCTTTTTATTCAACTCAATTACTATCGCTCTTAATTGCCTGCCTGAGTCAAAGCGATAATTAAAACGATATCGTCTTGTCTTTTTCGTAACAATTACTTGCATTTAACAAGCTTATTAAAAGTTGTATTTGAACCGTAAAAATACATCAGCTCTTAATACTAGGACGTATAGGGCATATATTTAGATGCAATAGTTATAATTGTCAATTAGATTACAATTACGCGAAAATACGAATACAATTGTATAAAAATTCGTTTTCATTCCCTTCGGTTAATTATTCAAAGGCGGAAATTTGATTTTTGAATCGGTTTAATTAACGTTACGGATACGATCTTTAATGAATGAAAATCAGTCTATTAGGAGGAACAATTAAAACGATTGTATCTAAATGGCGGGGAATGAGGAAGCTCCATAAAATAATTCGAGGTAAAACGGAGTTTATTATCTCAAAATATAATCGATTAAAAATCATCAATTCTCGGCTTTAATAGGTTAAAATCCCCTCCCTCAACCCCATACGTTAACGATCCGTTGAAGATTTCTATAGCGGTGGCTTTAAATTAACGGCGAACGATTGTTAAACTGGAAGCATGCGTCTTTCTTATCCTTTTGTTATGGACAGCGCGTAAGATACTTGTATCGTTTCATCACATAATATGCAATGGAAAACAGAAGAGCTTCAACTTGTGAGTCTTGAGGTTTACTTCTAATATCATTTGTTTTTATATGAAACAAAAGTATAAAAGTTCCACGATAACATTACGCAAATCTGTCGTACAATTTGAAACGACGAACCAAAACGTTTGTCATCAAAGTTTTGATATATAGAAAGCATTTTTCATATCTACAGCTACAGCTCTACGTACAATTTATTGTACACGAAACTAATAGCTAATTTTACGAAGACGTTCAATTGCACTATAAATTTATCTTTCGTGAAATTTTATTACTCCTTTGTATAAAGTTCTTCTAATCAACCTTCCACCCTCATTTAATTAACATTTTATTTTATTGTTATCAAATAATGTGTGCGTTTGTATTATATATTTAAAAGGAAAATTAAAGCAGATAGTACGTACGTTTGACTTTAAACTATCTTCACGAAAGACTGTAACAACTGTTAAACTGTTCTTAAGAAAATTATTTAAAGTAATTTCCTTTAATTTACGTAAATATTGAATGAAATTAAATAAAAAATTAATAAATATTATTGAAAATTACATATTTCGAGTAAAGATTTTTGAAGACTATAATAATTTACGAAACGATATTTTGAAACATACTAATATCAATCCATGCATTTAACTTTTACGATATGAATAAAATCGTAACAATCCCCTCAACATAGTTCTTAAGACACCTATATGAAATAGTAACATGGCAACGTGTTATAGAATCAATGCTCTCTGGCCACACCCACTTTAAAACTTTACCCCCCCAATAGTCCATCCTTCCTTTTTTTATTGGCCGGCATCTGCTATTCCTCAAAAATTTTTAACGACCACTCATTACGAAGTCCCGCCACCCACCGCTTTTACCTGGAGCTAAGGATTACCATACGGGGACCTCGAATCATCCTTGTTTTCAACCCCAAAGCGGTCACTCATTACAAAGAGTTTTTATCTTGACGTCGCGTCAGACTACATATGAATGAGTGTACGCCTCGAGGCGAACCGGGAGAGAACCTTATCTCCTTCCTTTACGACCGGTTGCGCATTGCCTTCGCGCACATAATTGCGGCGGGAATCGTTGTTCTTCTGTTTTTTTTTAATCCCTTTTCCGCGGAAGGAAAAGAGAGTGTTTTCCCTGCTCCTCGACGTCTGGTATTGGTCGTATCCGTAAAAGGAAGATACGGTGGCCTCTCAAACCTATAATTTTTCGAATGAATAAAGGGCTGCGAAGGATTTCCGATATGGAGGCCATTTTCTTCTCCGCCAACGGTCTCTTTTAAACGGGAAATTTTCATCGTCAAGATGGTGCCTTTCATCAAATCCCGATTTCAGAATCTGATAATGATCGCTGTTGGTGGAAATTGACTGCGAGGATACGATTGCGTTGATGCGAAATTACGTCTCTTTGCCCTTTTATCTTTTTCCCTCTCTCTCTCTAAAGCTTTTTTATACACTTCCACAAGTTTGCGAAACATTCTCGAGATACGTAATGAAAACTTTCGATCGCGTTAATGGAATTCGAGTCTAATTGGAGTAATAGTATTGAAAGAAAAGAAATAATTAATATATTAAAAACTTCGAATAAAGAATTAAGCGGCTCATTATATTTTATTCGCTTAAATATCAACGCTCCGTAAAGAAGCAATATTCATTTCCCAATGATCCCAAACTGGGTTAATTACATCTGATACAAAGATTAAATTAATGCTTATTTATAATCAAGGTTATCGACTTCACTTGAGCAATTATACTACTTTGTTTTACATTTAAAATAAGAGATTTAAATCTGAAATTATTAAAGCAAAATTTAATTGAAAACAGGGGAAATTATACACTAGAAATGGCTCTGGATGAATTACGAGGAAACTTTTTATAAAATATTCTAATGCTTTTTAAAATTAATCAAATTCCTTTTATGTTAATAGTGGAATAAATATCAGTAAGTTAAGTTGTGAGATTAATTTAAATTGAACAATTTCGTAAGGCACGTATGATTTATATGGTGTGTTACTTTAAAACACTTCAGAGTATATACGATTGGAAGGTGGTAACTAGAACATCAATATTGTTCTCATTTCAATTAATTTCTCAAGTGTTTTAATTTATAACATTAATTCTGCTTTCAATTCCAAAAACTTATTTATTGCACGTTTGAATGCAATCACTTATTAATACATGTGCTATCAATCTGATTGTAATAATAGTGAGCAGAATCCAACCTCTATGAAAGAGCAAGATATTAAGGGGTATAGAAATTAAAAACAATACGAAAAACGAAGGCTATAAGAAATCCCGATCGACCTCTATCTAAAACAATTTAGTATTCATATTTTCTTACGAAATAAGATGACACACAAGATTTTTAACCAACTTCAGTTATTAAGTGCCATACTCGAGAAATCTTAATATTGTAATTCATAGAAACGAAAGAATAATTTTATCCTTCATATATTTTATCCTGAACTTTAATACGATAATAGTCTGGATTTAATCTTAATCGAGATTAATTTTCGATAGAAGAACATGGCCAGTTTAAATTATCAATTCATAACTCTTAAAAATACCATCTTTGATTCCTCCTTGGTCATATCCTCACGCATATGTGCTGGAGGTGACATCTTATAGCTCATCGCGACAAAAAGAACGACAGGTAGGAGAATGCGTCAATTGAGAACTCAAATGCGCAGAAAATCACCTCCGATAAGGGGACCATCTCCCGCCCGCCGTCAACCCAATTCATTCCTAAGAACACGGTGTTAGCAACGCTTCGGAAATTTCCGAAATCCTGTTTCGCACGAAAGCCGTTTTGCGACTGTGAAAAAATGCCTCGAAGCTCTTGTCTCATCTCATAAGCGTGGCGAAGATTCCTCTTGAAAGACGTCTTCCGCCCAATATACGACAGCGTTTTGTTTTTCGTTCGTCGTCCATTGGCGATAGCGCTACCGAGCGGCGGCCATCTGAAACTCGGACGTATCGCAGATGTCCACGAACATCATTTGCTACGCCAATCCGCGGCACGCATGTGGACTGCACGAGCAGATGGGAACTTCCGAGCATTTTTCAACCGCGTTAATTTGAAGCTTTAACCGAATATATCTGATATTGGGGGACATTTTCTTCACCTTTTTACACAAACCTATCTTTTACATCGCGTTTTTGTCCAAATCCGCAGGATGTCGCGTTCGAATAAAAAAAGCATACCCGACTGACGGATTTATTACTGCTGAATTAATTTACGTGTTCGATTGAAACATACTGAATAGCTTTATAAATACAGATGTTTTGGTCAGATTTTGGAAATATTCATTCCTTATCGATACGACAACATGGAAGTTCCTGATTCAACTCATCATTAACGATTTAAATACCAAAATCTTTCGATAAAATCAATACATATAGTACAATCAGAGCAATGATATACTCTAACATCAGCTTCAATGTAAGATCTATAATCTTTACTCCTCATAGTACAATCAAGGTTCAGAAAGTTCTCACTTGCAAACAGAATAGTAATTAATACATAACAGCAAGTAAATCTTTCATTCACGGAATAACAAAACTGTTTGTTTATTTTAAATGATGCATGGATACGAAGAACGATTGAATTCACAAGTACGTTCCGCTAGATCAAATGATATTTATAAACATTTCAGCGAATTATAAAGCACTATATCAATCGAATTTATTATCCGTTTTATTGTTTTAGACGTATTTAGAAGCACCGATTCAAATCTTTATCAAATCTCGTTTAATTTCTCGTTTATTTAATGGAAATTAGACTTAATTTCAATCTATCATGTCAACGCCATAGAAGTGAGACGTCATGAATTATAATTCGCTAGATTGTCGATTATGCCGCTATGTCATTTGCCAACTAAAGCTTTTATGTATTCTACTCCATTGAGATTCTTATGCAGCGATATAGTCTTATATATTCAGTCTTCACTCCAAGATATGATAGACAAGAATGCAGATATTATGTCACCGTTTTAAATGTACTTACATAAAGAGATACACTTTGAGTTTTCACCACTGTACTCCGATTTATTCTCATCAAATCTTTATTGAGTAAAGCAAAAATAAATCTGTATCATTCGTTGTTGAAGAAACAATACTGACCCATTATTGTCAAAACTTGAAAATTAATCGTAATAATGAATAATTTATGTCTCATCATAAAATAAACTTGGGACAACTAATATGATAGAACTAATGAAATCAATATGAGTAGGCGTGACTTCGTGGAATGCCATAGTAATAAAAAAAACTTGAGACCTGAAGATGTAATTATAATACGAAACCGGTCGCGAATATAGCATATTTTCTGTGGAAATTTACTTTGTTTTTTATTACGATAGAACTAATAATAAATAAAAGTTTTTAAGGATAGAACCTGAAAACAGTATAGAAAAAAGAGTAATTAAAATCTTATGCCTTTATCATATCAATTAATAACCTATTACGATCATTTAAATAAAAAATATATCATCTCTAAGCAAGAATCTTCTTTGATACTACTATGGCGAAATGAAATATATTCACAAAAATGTATTCCCAGTCGACAAAACCAATAAGAATCCATTCACGAAACCTTCTGGTTACCTAAAGCATTCCAAAAACTATCAAACACTCAGACATAAGTACCATAATCTCATGAGCAATTATTTATACATTTAAAAAGTTTCAAAGCGATCGAATACGCATCTGATAAGCTGCGAAAGGATCGCGATTTTTCTAATTCCATCCAGTCACAATGGAAGAAGTCACTTTCTTCTCCTCTTCACATGTGTGCCACCATATACATATATATACGGCTTCGATGTTCCGTTCTTGGGTCTTTTGATAGATGATGACCACAAGGAGGATTGATGAACCGAACACGGCGAGCCATCCACTCCCCCTTATTCTTTTACCCGAATAATGCGTGAAGATATCGGTCGACACGCTCTTTTAAAAGTCCCTATAAAAGTTTGTTTTCAAAGTGAAAAGTAAGCGATTTGGCCATTTTCGTTCACCGCTTGAATTTGCAAAGCAGATGCATTGGGTTTCCATTGATTTGTTTCGCTTTATAAATTGAAATGAATGAGAGGAATAATGAATACGAAAAAGTGTACACTCATAGTATACTTATCCTCTAATAATATCCTCTTTAATAAAAAAGAACTAATATGATAATCTAAAGAATAAAATAACAAAGTTCATCAATCTGACTTCGATAAGCTATTCCGAACAAATGATTAAGAACCTCGTGCTTTTAACTCTAAGTAATTTTTGCTTTTATCTGTTTTTGAACACGCCCTACATCTGTTTACGAAATTTTAATTATTGTGAGACCAAAATTATGCTAAATAAGAACTGCACCGTATAACAATAATGAGTGATATGATATTCTGGCGAGAAAACTAATATATATCTTTGCCCTGATTACAAAAAATGTACGTAAGAGTTGTTATCATACGCAGAAATTTTTTTGGACTATATAAATCAGTAATAGTTTCGTTTTACTCGGGAAATTCCATTTTAATCTCATATAACAATTTTAAGTACCTTCTACGCTTTCATTAAATTATGGCAAATAAAGAAATTATTACCTTTGGCAAACAGAGGACGTAGAGTTTCCGATCCAATTGATAACCAACCGTTCGAATATGAGAAAGTGATATCTCAAGAAACATAACCCCCATTTCCTTGCAACTCGGTATTTTATTCTCTGAATATGGTAATATTTATGTTAATTAAGTAATTTAAATTCATTGGAAAATTCTACTCTAAATCCCCCTAGAGGGAAGTACCATTCGATGTCAAGAAATTCGTTCCCGTTTCCGAAGTGGACCATTGAAGGCAATGAGAAATAATTCCAATTTTAAAAATATTATTACGAAACGAATGAGCTCTAAATTATTGAATTTCAATAAGAACATGCAGCATTTTATGTATAATTATTAATTTAGATACAATAGCAAGAGGACGATTCCTGATTGCTCGACTTCAAATAAAACTTTTAGAATTTCGATACAAAATTAATTAATGGAAAATTAAACTGAATGAATTGTATGGTTTATTATAATAATCATTTTATTTTCGTACCTCAAGGTATTTCTACGATCAATTCGTACAATGGTTAAAAAGGGAACGCGTTAATGTAAATATAATATACATAATTATAATAATATAAAGGGCATTTACAGAATTCAGCGTATTGATCTACAGCACTGTCTGAAAGGCGATAATTATTCCCTAAAAAAAGTATACGGGAAAATTAATGATGAGTTGAGATAAAACGTATGTTAACACTATTTAAAATCTTTCTAAACACAATCTAGACAAATTATTATCAAAGTCAAAACTAAGTCAAAAAATAAAAGGCAAACACTCAGAGAATTTTAGCATAATTAAGAGCTATAAAACACCCCAATAAGCTATACTCTCTACTTGAATCTGTAACAGCCAATGACACTTCTAAACATGCAAGTGACAAACATTACTCTCTGATAATTGATGAATTCATTGAAGCGAGATGCATCAGACGTGTGCCTACATCACATACTAAGCCAACAGCCTACTTATACCCGAATATTTTTAATGATTAACGCTTATAAAAGATCCTGCTTCGTATCAGAATTGTATATTCATTAAAAAAATAAGATTAATCAAGACAGAGGTATCTGAAGACATCTCTTGAACCGATCTCTAGTTTAATGAGTTACACACTTCATCCTTAGAGTGACTTCAACAGTAGACGAGTTCCAATTGTCTCTAATGTAACTAAGTACTACAGGCTGAGCTGATTCTTGTGAGCTGTTTATTCTTTCCTTCTGACAAAAGTTACTTTCGCTGGCATCCCATTTCGGGCGCCGCGGGTCACTCAAATACTCGGTCAAAGAAGGCATCGCTGACCGATATAACCGCCCAGCGCCCTTCCCTCTTTCCCAGATACTTCCAACGTAATCCATTTCCATTTATTACCATTGCCACTCCTCGCTGTTGATCTACCTTGTTCTACACAAGGCACACTGTTTGTTAACGATCTTTCGGGTGAGGAAAAACAATATTTCTGCTGAGAAACACTGAAGAGAGTTTTATAGCTGGGGCACGTAACTATATATAGGTTGTTAATCGTTAATGAAATGATTCAAAAATTGCGCTGCGCTTTAAACTATGATTATGATCAATTCTTATACTGAATCGTACACGGCATTCATACGCTCTGATATGATACTTTATTACCATCTATTTCCAACCAAATAAATTCGCATAAAACACAATTTAGCATTCAATCATCCAATTCCAGTTCCATTCATACAAAGAATTCATAGAAATTAGATTTCTAAATATATCCCGAAGTCTCAAAAGTCAACTTTCTACATTAATTAAAGATTAATCAAAATTTCTATGTATTGAAAGGATTCAATTCGTCTTTACGTCAAATTCGCACATCTGTTCCAATTCGGCCATGCGTACCCGAAACTCATCCCGTAAGATTTCTCTTCAAGTCTTCAAATTAAGTCCTCCTTCACAAATGTAGCTCATTCAGACGTCAGAAGAGCATCCAGTTCTTTTTCGCGTCAAAACGAATACTAATATTCGATTACCGGAGCCCTGAACGTGCAAAAATAATTCTCCCGTCCGAAACCAACTTTAAGACGACCATTCTCATTTTTCCGTCCTTCTTAAACGGCTCTGCAACGCATTTTTTCCAACTCTTTTTCGTTAAAAACGAATCGAATGACGGACGATGTGTATTTATAGTGGTATTTAACTCCGTGTAAGACATGCGTGTCGTGGGAAAGTGTCCCATCCGAGTCTCCGTTAGAGATAGCCGACATCGTAACCATATCGCGAAATGGTGGTTTTAGCGGTGAAACGACTTACTTTTTACGCGACACTCTCATGGTTATATATAAATAACACGTCCTTTGGGGTTCGCGAATATGACGCTGACAAATTCAGCCGTTACGACCGCAAAAAGAGGTTTGAGAGAGATATTAAAGAACCTTGAGTCCGCTATCGAATTGGCCACTACTACCAGGTGGCCATGACCTCATAGCCCTGAAACAAATGAAGATAAGGACATATTTGGGTGAAGAGCGAAAGTTCATCGGCCAAGCATGTTCTCATCTAACCTCGTCTACTGTACCACAATCATTTATATCGTATTGGACTCAAGTACTTTGTAAGACACTAAATCAAACATTTGTGGACAAATTAAAAATAGAAGTCAAAAATAGCGACATGACTGGGACTCGAACCCAGGTCCCAGAGTGAAATTGATGCGGCATGGTGGTGTAGTAATCATAATACCTGCCAAGCGAGTTAGTGACCTGGGTTCGAGTCCCAGTCATGTCACTGTATATCATTTCTCAGTGGACCTTGTAATTCACTCGTGCAATCTCGTCGTACAAAGACATTTCCACCTTTCCCTTAATCATTTTGAAAGTCCTCCACTCCAAACAAGGTAAAGGAAGGGGCTCATAAACATTTTAAGACCAAATGATCTGATTAAACTAATCCAGGGAAAGTTTTAATCGCAACTCTGATCGTTCGGAAGTCTACTAAAGCCTCATTTATTAAGTGAATTATTTTTAAGCACTCCGTTGCTCGAGGACTCCGAAAATCAACGAAGATAAGCCAGAGGATTATAGTCATATTAATGCACGGAAAAGAGTATGATATATCTTTTTAAATTTTGAGTTTATAAGAGGTATATGAGCATGTCATGTACGCAAAACACTACCTCCAATTGGAATTTTCGTTCATTATTTTCAGTAAAGCGTTCAAATAGAAAGCTAGGATCAAAATTTTACGTAAATTTTTACGTAAATTACGTTTTACGTAATTTATCGAAACCAAGCGAGAACATATATAATTTCCAAGCAGATACTTAGATTTATTATTTGAATGTTCGATATTAACCTAGTAATGATGTGGTTCTGACTCTGATTAAGTTCTCTTATTTCAGTATTGATACATTTATTGACAAATCCATTAAATAATAACTCGCAGGAACGAACACACACAAACGCAAGTGTTTCGGATAACTATTACTCGGTTTCCTCAACCAGAAACGTGTTTATATACGCGCAGCATGTACAATCAATGACTGCCGCGCGTTAAAATCTCCGGAAAACTTTCGCAGTCAATTACGGCATTGCAACCGAGTCCCATTCTATGAATTTAGACCGAGTTTTTGCCTCTTTCGATTCAATTCGAATTAAAGCTCGTAATGAACGCGGGGGAGATAGCAAAAAATTGGGCATTGGCCGAGTCGTAAAAAACGACGCAACGATCGGCGCTCTCGACCAATGGGCGAGGCCCTCTTCCACGCTGACGTCAAACGCTTCCCGACTTCCGTTCCCACCGCCATCTTGGCGTGCACTCGCCGTATTTGCTCTCGGTCCGCTAATTGCTCGCGTGTAAAGGGGCACTTGCGTGATCGCTGCTAGGCATCTGGGGGCAATTGGGAATGAATAAAAACAAAACGGGTGGTGTGTGTGGCGCCTTCGTCTGTTTCAGGAAATGCGGACCTTCGAAAGGAAATCTCGGTTGTATACGTATCGGAGTGGAGTAATTGCCTTTCGGTGGGTTAATGAAGATGCCGCAAATGCACGAATTCGGGGTTGCGTTGAACTTGGCGAGTCGAAGTAACCTCCTTAGATTATGGCTTCGTAAAAAAATACGAAACTGAATCGTTGTCTGATAATTTAATTCTTTTTTAATAGACTTTAATTGTTTTATCATCTGTCTACTAATGAAATCACGAATCAAATTAAATTTAGTTTCAAAAATTCCAGATGAAATAATTCGGAATTATGAGCAAAACATCATATATGATGAAAAATATAAAGATCAAGATGCAAATAGGTTGAAAGCCGGTTATCAGTGTCATAACTGTACGTAAAATACTCATTAAATCAATTGAAAAAATGTAAGCTTCAGAACTTTACTTAAGGATGGCTACTAATATAAAATATGCTCAGTATATTATTTTAATATTTTAAATATTTTATTTTCTAGTAAGGGTTTTACTAGTATTGCCCGTATCTTATTCCACTCTATAATTATAAATTATTTCATTCTATCATTCTATTAAACAAATTGTTTTCGAAAATGTGGCTATCCTTTTCAATCAATGCCAGTTTTTCAACCATTTGAAAAATCCTTCCCTGCCCTCAATTCCTGCTATTGTATAATAATTCCAATCTATTCCATAGATATTTTTTAATTTTTTAATGTTTTTCCCATTCGACAAAATTTGTGTTTTAGCTTAAGTTTACTCTAGCTCCTTCCTTAAATTAGGCCTAACAGTAAAGTTAACATGGCTTAACGTTACTTAGAGGAACGGTAGCATACCAAATAAAATTTATCCGAGGAAAGTACGAAGTTATTTATTCAGTACGCCAAAAATTCATACAAAAGTACTTTTTGAGTTGAGAAATGCAATCAAAGCTCCTGAATACCATATAGTCTCAGATTTATTAAATTTAAATACATACATATATCCATGAATTACGATAAATCGTTTATAATTGGAACGAATTTACGAACGGATCTACAATAACCATACCACAATCGTAATGCGAACCTTGGCTTACATAAGAACAAATGAGTAGAGTAAATCTTCCATTAAAACAGATACTTTATAGTGCTTAGATTCATAATGAACATGGAAAAGGGCAGATATCAGCATGTCCTCGCGTGGTAACTCATGTACCCTTCACGCAGCAGACGAGACCTTCACGTCATGTTGCGAATTATGAAAATCCTTTCTGAAATAATCGAAAGGGAAACGACACGAAAGAGAAATATTTCAAATAGGGTAGATCTTGAGATTAGAAACGGTGGTTGGAGGCAAAAGGCAAACAGCGGAATATAAGAATATTAATACAAATATATCACTGAATTCGTCACTGCATTCCTTATGAGAGTTTCACACGCTAACGGAGAAGCGAGATATCCTGTGATATTTCCTTTTTTCTTTAGTGATGTGCGCGTATAATTTCAGTCTTGAACTTGGTAACTCTAAATTTTAAATACGGAAAATAAACCCCATACAATCTTACGTAAAATATACATATCTTTATACCTATCGTTAAAGCTCACGTGATGCTTGGTTACGCCGAGTTTTTAATACGTAAATAAAATCCCATACAATACGCGTATTTTACGCAAAATATACGTATCTCTACACGAGTCGTTAAAACTCACGTAATATCAGTTCGAGATAAATTAACTTCTTTTCAAGATAACCAAATAACATTCTAAACGTAAAGGTGTGAAATTTAGTTCTTTTAGCTTTTCTCGTAAAAAATCCAACGTCTTGTTTGTGGTGTCCTGTACAAGATAAAGGGACATAAACGGGCATAAAAATGGACGATATGCATTTATATAGTGTATTTATGGGAGTATAAAGTTAAGAGGTCCCTACAAAGTGCACTCGTTCTGAGAGAATATAGTCTTTTGACTGAAGTTCTGCTGACAAGGAATCCAGAAACGACGAACAGATACGTTTATAATGGATCGTATAGATTATAGAGAAACAGGCAAACCAAGCCACGTAAATGTCTTGTGATATATATGTACGTAATAATATTAGTTCGGGTATTTTCGACTCACAAATATTATAAAATAGTATTGAAACAATTAATGTAGAACAGTTTATAGTACCCAATCAAGATACAAGATAAAGCTAATAAATTCTGACTAATGAATTTAGTTTTTATATTCGTGATAATATAAATAAGAATTTTGCAAAGACTTTTCAACACAAAATCAATTGATTTATTCTGATAATGTCTCTTGAAAACTTAGCATAAATATATATTTTTAGAACCCTACAAAAACCGTGATTTAGTATTATTTTCATTCCATCAGCTGTCAAACCTATGCCTTACTAGATCTCCTTTCCCTGAATTTTTAGGTTCATTAAATTAGTTTTTATTCGATAATGTAAGAAGAGTAACTTCTTTTAATGTTATAGATACTTAGGTATATTATAAGATAAATTTGGTTTCCTTTTTAAACGGAGTCAGGGTGAAATCGTGTAAGTTATCTGAAGGATGCGCTACTAAAATATTCTGAATGCAAATTAGCCATCGTTAACTGTAAAGTACCTATCATGACCGAAGTTTTACTAGACCGATCCATATGACGAGAACACGATGTACATTACTACATCTTCATGCTGTAAATACAAGAATCTTCCTGAGTTTATTGCCTCAAATTGATACATGAGACATTAATAACAATCACAATATTAAAACTGAATCGCTACCCTTATTCAACGAATGTCTTCGTTACTGATGTTTAGTTCCTTTTCGATAAATAGATCTTCTTCATTTCTGCCACCGAAAATCGCGGGGTTATCCCAAATTATTGACACGTTTAAGACCCGCAGACATCTACTATAATGGTATTGACTTTGTCTAACAAATATAAGATACAAATATAAGATATGATACAACTATAATTGCAGGGAGTTATTGCAGTTTTATCTCCACGAACGATTTCTCCAAACTGTCGTACTTATTTCACTGTTTGAATAGAAGCTATCGGCTCATTTCATACTTCAAAAACTTTAAATGTATCGATGAGAAATTTGAATGCGTTCATTCAAAATAGCAAACACCTGCTCCGGAAATTTAGCAGCCCCCATACCGATTATTAATTTCGAAACGACTGATGAGTGTGAACATACAATTAACTACAGTCAAGAAAGTAAGGGGAATTAAAATAAATTATTTCTCATTTTGCTCATTCATCTACAAATATTTCTCGATACAAGCAAAACAAAGATTCGTGCTAAAAATTACATGTTATCGTATTTTGATTCCTTTCAGTACAACATAATGAAATTCGCCTAATATTCGTAACCGATTAATCATAATTAGATCTTCCATTCAATGCACTCCAATATACATTAACGTATTTTACTCTCAACTCTTTCTAGTTGATTTATTTTCTTACATCTGACTGAATGATTAGTCATTCTATCTATTTAAATGTTTAGAAGTACCTAAATCATTATTTTCACTGTCATTTTCTGTACTCATAACTATTTCCTATATGTTTAAATCCTGAATTTTTGAAATACGTAATAAAATCAGGAAAATCCATCACAGAAAATAAGGATGGACTTGTAAAATTATCATATTCATTGAAAACATATAGTTACATATAGGAATATAAAAGATAGGTTTAAAAACTTCGTTTGTCACGAAAACTTATAAATCTCGATCAATTCTAACTAAATTTAAATCAATTCTAACTCACGATGTTCCCGTTTGATATTGTCGAAATAAAACTATAATAAATAACAAAGTACTTCATCAATTGATTTTAAATCACAAACTAATTACGATGGTAAGACGAAAAGTTCTCAACTTGACAATCAGATTGAATTTTAGCTAAAACATTACGTACTTACTCACTCAATATTACGAGCATTCTTAGCGAATAAAACCCAGTAACATCCCCCTGAATATTGCTGTTATCGTACGAGCAACCCTTTCCGAAGAGTGGGCATCCCTTCAGAACACAGAAAACCATTCGCGAAATTTATACCCACTCGAGGCGTTTTAAGACTTCACGAGCCTGGATACCAATAGGAGCGATTCCCACATCGAACGATTCATCCACCCTCCCGATTGTATTTTTCAGTTTCATTAGTCCGTCTAGGAAGGAAGAGGTCTTAATGCACTTGGCATCGATAAGCCATGGCGGATACACGGGAGGTGTATGTATTTGAGATACGGCGGGAGTGGATGCGGCTATCTGGCAGCATAAATATGAACCCACCCACCATGCATAAGCCCAGACGCCCCCATGTCGTTAGAGTCATACATCAGCTGAGCTTCTCAAGGTGGGGAATAGGTTACAGCAGCATTTATGGCTTCATCCAGCATGGGAGGGCACCTTAAAGAGGTGTCAATTAATCCATTGGAGCCGTCTGGAGTGGGTGAGAATGCCGCGTAAACCTACCGTCCGTTCCGTCTCCTTCGGCGGATGTTTGATGGCTTTTCCTTATACGAAACGCTGACTCGAGATGTCTCATCGCTTTTTCATACCGTTCTTATCGTTGCATTTCGTGGCTGTATCCACGCCCTGTACCGTTACCCTACCGATTGACCCTTGAGAGTGCATTTTGTCCGAAGATACGGTCTCTATACGGATACTTTCCCATTCGCCCGATCAAGTCTCTGACCGATAAAGTGTGTCGAGAGGGTCTGCCCAAGGAACATCTCTGTTCCGATAGATGACGCGGCGTTTCTTAGGTCAGCGAACGGTTTTTGATGGCAATAATCTAGTGGTTTTAAAGTGTTCGACGTCTGCGACGTCCACGGAGGACCGACTGATAACCACTTATACTAGATTTCGTATTTATCTCTGGTAATAACTCGCGAGATTAAAATCGTATCGAAACGTATTTAACGAAACGAATTCGGCGTCAAAGTAGAATGCACTCTAACAGGGAGAAACCTATGATACCCTAGTACAAAGTGGGCAAGATAAATTGTATAAATGTTAATATATAAGGTAAACTATATAAGGTTTAACTTTGATTCTTTCGGAAGCTCAAATTCGTGGAATTAAGCTATGATTGACGATAAAATCTTTGTAGTTTCCACAAAATATACTCCGTGGAGGATACAATTATTTGTTTCGTTCATTAATATTCGTAAGATTAGGTAAATATTAAATAAATTAACGCGATGAGTTCCTACGACTTAAACACGACATTAAACAAAAGTGAAAAATTACGAAAAGACTGGGACTCGAACTCAGGTCCCCTTACGCCCAAAATGTATGCTAATAGAAACGATAATGATTTCATCAAATGGCAGACGTAATCAAGAAGATGAAACTAACATTTCACTACCTGGAGAGTTATCGCACAGCTATCGAATGGTGCTCTTTCACAAACAGATTCGTCATCCCTCGTACAGGATATTTTTTTCCGCTCAATCACCCTCCATGACAATTAAAAAGGCCGAGTGTCAATTCTGATTTAAAAGAGTGAGGAAAAATAAAAAATAACACTATAAAAGTCAAGTCGGATAGTGTAACATAAAATACGAAAAGTATCATATCTCATTTATCGATATACGTCCTGTTCTTTTCCTATTTATTTATTGTATATTGTATTTTACTTTATTACAACACATCTACGTGAGATTTTCCTGTAAATGTTACGTAATAAATGACAATAAAATATACTCTTACAATACATAAACTATTCACATCATTGTATATGTTACGTAATAAATAATAACAATGTACTCGTATACTCTTAGAATACAAAAAATATATTTACTTCATTATTTAATGGTAGTTATTAAATGGTTAGTTTTAATGGATTGAAAAAGAAGAATATCTAACGTAAAACTTGTTCTAACCTTACAAATATTCGTTTAAGCTATCTTTATAAATCTATAAACGGAAAAAACTTTTACTCTCCGCTTTTTATAGCTCATGAATTAAAATAATTTATATGTATTTATTCCTTAAAATCCACGAAGAGCACTAGACCTTTAAAATGGATAATAATCTTAACAACTTTAATTATAAAATAAAAAATTAATTTCATCTATATACATATGTATGCTTATATACTCGTACACTGGCTTAGAGATGGATATATATTTCTCATTTCTTACATGTATATCCTATCCTATAATTACTTTCGTTACTAGCAAAACTGTTATAGTCGCACACGCGGCGTTCTTAAGCAAAATAAGAAGAAAAAAAACCACTTCCATATCGCGGTGCCCTCAAACACTGCCCTTTTGGCCCTCACAAAATCACCTTCGTCGCTCGTAATCTTTCCTTTTGTCTTATAGAGTCACGAGCGTCGAATCCGACCAGTCACGAATATTCTTACAACTCCGAATTCACTGCTTAACCATCGTTTACTCGTTCTTTTTTACACCTTCCCCGAATCTTCAATTAACCACATCCCCTTCTTCTTATAAACACCGCCGGCTTTTTCCAGCCTGTTCATTTTCTACACACCATTAACTCCTCCCCACACCCTCTCTCCTTTGCAGTTAATGATTATTTCCCCGCTACATTTACTTGACCTTGTAACTTTCTTTTTCAATTCCCATCCCATCCGAATCTTAACTGTTCCAAACACCTGCTTTCTCTTCAAGAGCCGCGCGTCTTTGCATGACGGATGTGAACTTAACATTCGACCGAAATTGATTCACTACGAAACTTACGTGAGGACGATGTACTTCGCATCTCGCTAGGCAACGCATCGTATTTTCTCCGATGATCGGAACGGAGGGCAGTGGTACTGATCCACAGCATACGTTGACGTATTTATCGAGTTAAAATTCGTAAACTTTTATTCATCGTGTTCATTTTAGCTCAGAGACGTGAATTTTATCGGTCTATTTAATTGATATTCCGTTAAATAAACACCGTAAATGCTTCGAGGTTTGTAATACTTGCTGATAATAGATCTATGATTACTATCTAGTGTAGTTTCGTACCCTAATAGCGGAATGAGAATTAAAAGATATATTTTTACACAACTATTACGATGCGTAAACAATAAAGTCTCGTATTTGTTGAGCCTAATTACACACTATCATCGATAACTATCAATTCAATAAAAATTATTACGAATAATAAGTGGATTTTAGTCGGAGACCTGGGTTCGAGACCCAGTTACTTCCATATTTTTCACTTCTTTTCACATTCAAAATACCCTTTTAGCGGAATAAAAATAAAAAAATATATTTTTACACAATTCTTTATGATGCATCAACAATAAATTTTCGTATTTTTTGAGCCTTAGTTACTCGTTGTCACGGTAACTAGCAATTCAATATGATTACGAATAATAATTGGATTTTAGTAGGGGACCTGGGTACGAGATCCAGTAATATCAATATTATCACTTCTAAACTTTCTTATATAATTATATTTATAACCTCATTAGATAAGAAAGAAGTGGGCAGAATCTTTATGGTAACGAGTCATCTGTACTGTGGGCAAGATAGTTACATTAAGGAAAGAAAGGTATTTCCTACAAAAATACGTAATTCCTAAAATTCCATGGCTTCCACTCGAAGTTCGTTTCCCCCGCGATGAAAAGGAATTCTAATGGAATCTTTTTTAAACGAACGACTCGATTCCATCCCCTTCTTTCTTATCTGATATTCGAGGTTATCATTACTTCAAAGAAACCACCAAATTGCTCTCTGTTTACAATCATTAATCTTCCCTTATCTATAAACGTCGCCGTGCAATTTGCGTGTTTTCCCAACTTCCCGATGTCTTAAATCTACCGCCATTGCTTTATTTTGTATCGCGATGAAGTTGACGTATTATATGTAAATAGTGTTTATTGGTCGAAATGCTTCGTGTGAAATGTCGGAAATTTAATCCCCGAGTAGTAAACAGCTGTTCGATCATTTTTTTAATTCTAATTTCTTTTAAATGGCTTTTCAGCTAACATGCATTGATTTTATAGTGTTTTGCCTAATTAACCATATATTATTTCACATATTGTATTATTATATATTCACATTAAACATATATGTCTAATTTACGAGCGAATATAATTGTATTTCACACTCTTAATTTATCATAGTTTACGACCTATTTCAATTTATTTAATAAAATTGTCTATGTTCCATCATCTAACGACAGTTTTGATGGTTTTTATAAAAGAAATATTGCAGAATCATTAAGAAAAGAGCAACTCAAACTAATATTTATCTTCTACATACTCCTAAATTAATTTTTTCATATTTTCCTTAAAGTTTTAATTTTATTTGTTACTTAGACAACACGATATTCCAAAAGTTCGTGATTTTGTAAAGTTATATCTCTAATGTTGTATCGTGAATTTTTATCCATTTAATACGTAAAATAATATATCAGGGAGTTTATTCGCAAGTGAAAGAATAACTGCAACCTTGACGAGTCTTATTTTTGGGGTAAATATATAGCATAAATTCGATTAATATATATCAAAAAATAATTTACAAAACCTTAACATACATAAACGTAATATAATAAATTCAATACATAATAATAAATTACTTCCATCAATGTAGCAAATTCATAGGATTAAATTTATTCAAACTACCTAAAATTTTTATAGCATTCAAATATTAAATATAGCTCTTTGAATACGATGTACGTATCGGTAACACACCCATTCAGTGTTCATTTATGATCCGAACACGCGCGTAAAAATCGCATAAAATTTTACAACATCGACTCAAAGCAATGATGGTAGAATAAAAATCAAGAACGTACTTACTAACGCACTTCTGCGAAGTTTATAGATTACGAATCGTCTTATATGACTCAAAAATCATTCTAAAGAGGCGATAAATCCATCTAAATCAATACTTAAACGGATACATATACTTAAACGCGCGAAGTAATCGAGAATCGAGCAGAAACGCGGCAATTTCGCAAACTTTTAAAGGTACTGACTAAAAAAGTAATTTGTCCGTTCGAACCGACTTTCCCTTCCAAACGAATGGGCTTAGATTCCTTCCTCTTTCCAGACGACAGGAGGTAAACTCATCAGCGTAGATGTTATGAATGTGAAAGACCTTTGAAAAAGTGCCCATCACCCATTCTACGGCTGGGAGATATTCCGAGAAATAATACTGGCGGTGGGCATAAATCCATCGCGAAGGTTGCTGTCATCTCTTTTGGGACCACATCCGATTCTCGGGGAGGATTACTCTATATTGCCTCCTCCCGATTCACGAGTCGGAATTCATTTTTTTCGTTTGATCTCCGCGTTCTTTTGGGACTTCGTTCGGACAGAAGATGAACAACTAGAAACGGGGTTTGGGATACGTGAAAATTACACGCACGATCGCAATGCATTGTGTTGACTGAATGATATTGAAGCGGTATGGGTTTGTAGCGGTTAACGTACCTGGAAGGAAAAAGGTGGACCTGGGTTCGAATCCAGGTAATATCCTATATTACCTGAACTTTTGTTTTATCTTCGTAATGTATAGATATTTTATTTACATATATACGCTTCTATTTCGAGTGAATAAAGACTGAAAATTATAAGAGATTATCATTAAATGATTTTTGTTTCCTTATTTTAGTAATTTTTCGGTTTTTATATTAAAAATTTAAGTTATATTTTAAGTTTTAATTCGTTTAATAGTTAATCTTATCAGGATTTGAGACATTTGATTGCAATGAAAATTAATAAGGTAGTCTTAGGAATATAGAATGATTCATTACGATCAGAAGATCGGAAGTAATATCAAACAATTTAACAATAAGCATAAATTCATTTGTCAAATATTTTTAAGTTCACTATAAGGAAAAAACATTACGAAGACTCCATAGTAACAATGTCTAGCAATGGAGAAATATAGACGAACGATATGCCAAGAAATACCGAACGACGAACGAAAACAACTGAAATCAATTTTATGATAATCATAACCCTCTTTGGAACCATAAATGTCCATTATTTGAGTATAAATAAGAGAGTATACATATATCGCGTATGAGTTACAGCAAGTGACTCAATACCAACGAACAAAAAAATCCTTACGATTCCGTAGCCGAAAAATGACGTCACACAAGATGGATCACGCGCGAAACAATTACATACATTTACGAAACATTTCGTCGTTTGAATCGAACGGTACGCGAAGTATGCATCCAAAATCGATCGGAACAAATCGGGTTTCTTTTCCGAGGGATCAGATCTTAGAGCTTTTTAAACGTCCGCTAGATGATTTGTTTCGAACGCCTGATGATCGGGAAAAGAAGAATACGCTTCGCAGTTGTTTTCGGTTGGCCAGAGCATTCGCCTTTCCAACTCCAGCCCAATAATTTCCACGCCAAAATGAGTCCCTCCCTCCGTTGGAAACACCTTCTTGGGAAGGAAAAGTTCTTTAATACCTTATTAAAGATTACCCCGGGGACTCATTGGGCCAACACCGAGGCAGAGGGAAATCATAAAAAATAAAAAGGGTCAGGGAGGAAGACCTTTCGGAAAAAAATGAAGGAGTGGTGGATGTGTGGAGGTTGTCCGTGTGTGGAGACGGATAAAGGGAGCTCCAATAATTCAGGGGACTGTGGATGGAGGAGGAGTTTGCCTCAGGTCATGGGCGAGAAAGAAATCTTAGTAGACCTGGATTCGGATATCGTGGCAGCTCGCTTTTCTTAACAGTTTCGAGGGACGTCATTTACCTATTTTTTGGTTCGTCCGCAGTGAGAGATGGCGGCCATATCGAGGCGTACCAACGAACTCGCGTACACTAAGATTGGCTACGGTTGATTGATTCACTCAAATGATGTTCAGTAAAGCTCGATTTTGTAATACGTTTCAAAGTCGGTTCGAATGAATGCTGAAACTTTTTTCAAATTGTTTTAGATTCAAAAGAGTTTGTGGAAACTATGTTTGTTGATTAATTTTTAGCTTATGTTCACGACTTTTAAAATATACTCAAACCTTTATACGAAAGTACGTCCATTCTATAAGTACCTTTTTCAAAGTATTTAAAGCTCATTCCAGGAGTTATTAAAAGACTATTTTCAAATGATACTTTAATGGATAAATATAAATCGTTTTCATTACGATATTTTATTAAAAACAGAGATCATTCTACTTCTTGTTGATATTGAATTTATAACAATTGAAATTAAATTAAAAAAGTCTATGTTAATCTCTATGGGAGATTTACATAACTTTTCTTTCTAGCAATTGTTACCGGTTGAATCGCATCAATTCATCTTCCAACATTCCTTCATTTGTGTTTTAATATTTATTCTTCGTTTTATGGCAGTAATAAAGGCCTATTTTATTCCAGAAATGAAACTGAAGAGGTCAAAATATGATACATTGGAATAGAACAGATGTAGTATTTAAGAAGAACGAAATAAAATTGGACCAGAATTAACTTAAGAACTCTATTGATATTACAACATGATCGGATTCTAAAAATTAAATTTATACCGCTTCTCAAAAGAGAAGAATATTCCTAGAAAAGGGAGAGGAGGCAATTTTATATATAAAGGTACCAATTAAAAGTTGCAATCAGGCTTTGGAATTAGGAAACTTTATACGCTCGACTTAATTCTTTTCTATCAGATTAGCAAAGAACAGTTCTACGCAACGGTCTGTCCAGTTACTCATCCCAACCCCAAACTGTGATTGATTTAAAAGCCACGAGATTCAAGTGAATTATTATGCTTCGAAATAGTACGTTTTCTGGTACCTTTTAAGAAATTACTCTGCTCGCATTTCTCCAATACTTTGCTAATATGATCTCAGAGCCGAGTCGTAAAAATTTTCTGTCACGGCAATGTAACCTTCCGTTCTGTAAATTGTAATAGTATCAATTTGTGTTTATTTAGTGCATTTCAAATACTTTCAACTTCACATCAAATCTAGAAAAAAAATTCTGGAACCTTTTAACGTAATTATCTTCTGACTGCAATAGAACACGAACTACTTCTATTATTACAAACCCTCTAGATCTAAAGATTAAACTCAAATTTGAGCAATCAGTGTCCGCTCTTTCAAAATAACTGTTGGAATATGACGCAATAATCCTTTCATGACTTTAATATTCTTTCATTTCACCCTACGATGAACTCACGGGGGCAATTCAACGCACAATAAAGCCTACTTCCCTATAATAATATCCGACGAACAAAGTCGTAGAGAGAGTTTACCCGCACGTACTTCCGCCTACTTGAACCGTCAAATGCCACTTTAACAAGAGGAACACAAACCTCGCAGTGGAAGTTTAAATCACCGTTTTGTTCGGAACCGCTGAAGCTCGCTGTCTCCATTTTCGAGGGCGTGCCATTTGACCCTTTCGTGTGCTGCGGAGCGTTGCTTTCTTAAGCCCATTGTAATCGCGCGCACGCAACCTCTATTCAGTAATTGTGGAGCTGAACTATTTCCATCGGTGGAAAACGCGACGCGAGCCGGATTCGTTTCGTGGTTTTCGTAAATTTTTCACGTGCAGATAAGGCTGTTTAGGGGTTGTGTGTAACGAGAAATGTTTGAAATAGCGACTGATGAGGAAGTATATGCTTTATTAAAATACACCGAAAACGTCGTTTCATTAAGTCGAGGACTTCAATTAAACTTATATTTGAGAATAATGTTGCTATACTTCTAACTATCTTACGTAATCTCGAATCATATAGATCAATATGTTTAATATGAGTCGATGAATAGAATCATGTTCTAGTAAACATATTTTCCGACAGATAAATCTAAAACCTTCCCGTCGGTGCCCGATTGTTTGGGTACATTACTCATTATAGAATACGTATCACCGTAAAATTCGCGTCCTTGAATTTTTTGCAACAATGATTGCATTGCACCACTAAAAATTAGAAGAAAAAAGTAACTTACTTTATATATCTAAGAACTATATCACACATGCAAGAGATGCTACTCCGTTACTAATGTAGTATCGCATCACGATACACGGAAAAAAAATATTACTTTTTATCATCACTCTGATCGCTACAAATTTTATAAAACTAAACAACTCATCCTTGGGTGTATATAAATAGAACTAAACAATATGGAACCTAGTCGTAATAGAACCTATGCACTATAGCAGACATATTTGTTTGGATTAATGGATTGTAAAGATAGTTTCAGCTAAGTTTTCAGGATAAAATATATTTACATTCGTCATACATCAACCACTGAGAATCATCATAGACCATTCCTCTGAGGTTTATAGCACCGCTATAGGTTTATACGCATATATTTTTTTAATACCTTTCCCCCATCAGAATTTTCGCTTCCTCTGAATGATGGTACACCGTACCAACACGCTATTCATATTTTCCTTTTTTGTTTCCGAAGAAAATTAGATATTTTCGGATCGTTACTTCCCGAACCCAGAACTCGGACCTCCACAAAAGTATTTTCCCAGCTAAAAACATCGTTTCGTAGAGCCTCGTTTCGTATCTTCCAAGTTCCTCACTTTGGAATGAAACACCCCCTCCACGCGGTCCTTACGAACCGAAGGGATTTTGACAGATAGGCTCCGTGGCCCGACTTATATTTTTTCTCCACTCCGAGAGAGTCCATCTCCGCTCACAGAAAGAATATAACAAAAAAAAGAACATCGGCGCCCGCAACATAAATTGCCTTTTGCTTCTTGTTAATAGCCCCGGACTTGGAAGGGTGCACCCCCATGCCCCGGGCTCTTCCCTCCCATCATACCCTCCACCTATCAAGCTGCCGCTAGAGGTTCTACTCCCAATTACCTCAACCCCTCCCATCTCGTGTCCTCCATTTCCAAATCTCCGACGCATCTCGTTGTCTAAATTACCAACCTAGTCGTTTCTTTCTTTCCTCTCCGAATAATTCCCAAATATTTTTCGTTTAAATAGATAACGATCGAAAGTAAATGGAGAGTTTTGATTGGCTGGATTCCGTGTGACGTTTTGTTGTTTTGCGTTCGTCTGCGAAATGTTATATGCGTTACCACAGAAACGCCAAAACAAAAGAAGTGAGTTTTTCGGTGATTGGCTTTTGTAATTCACGCGTCGTGTTTTTCTACGATGGAATTCATTTGGATCGGAATAACTTACGTTGTGCTAACATTTTTGTGGCTCCGTTCCATCGAGGAAATACGTTGTTGGTTACTTTACTGTTGTCGGAAGAATAAATTTGCATTTTTTTTGCTTCCGAAACGATCAAAGTATACATTACAAACAGATTAATACACACCTGTTCCAGTTAGCATTTTCTTTCGATAACTAGCAATGGCTTTGACTTTTAATATGAATTACGTACCTTTGTAATAAAAAAAATTAAAATTAAATTTTAATTTTCAATATAAAACAATCATCTTTTAACCAGAGTATATCTAGTAAATCGTCGAACATTTAAAACCTTCGTGAAACATATGTAAAAACTAATGAGTTAACTACTAAAGACTATATATACGTTCCTATACTTGATAAGCATAATGTACAGAAGCAATAGCTATTTAATACTTCCAATCTTATGTCAGGTGATTATTGAGAACACAACCTTCACTCCTTGGTATTCCAAGACGAACTTTATTATTTTCTTAAATACGAAAAAATAAGAGACGAAAATTATTCTTCTCCTAAGCTTTTAATAGTACCCTTACGTATTTCCCGAACTATAATTTGCGTAAAATTTCCTACCTATTCCGCAATTTCGCATCTCGATTGTTATTCTCGTACGTCGTAAAATGATGGCTGGTGACGAAAACAGATCTTACTGATAAATGGTGAAAAGCTTCCTTTTTAATGGCTTTTTACATATCCTATCATTTGAATCGATTACATTTGCATAAAGGATTGCTACTGCCGATGGGCGATTTCTCGGGATGCGATTCTGTTTCAAGATAAGGGTTTTTTATTCGTCCAAGGATGACTTTGGAGAATACCACTTTGATTGCTTATTCATCCTCGCGGCTAAGAAATGAAGATTCCAACGTAAACGATGTTGCATAACTCGAATTGATACTTCTTTCCTTGGCCTAGGTTGGAATCGTCACAACTAGGACCTCGTACCCGTGCGAATTGCTACATTTTGGGCGTATCCTTTCGTATTTGAAAATATACATATATCGTTTACATATGGAAATATACGTGAAATTCAACTGTGATGTAAAACATTGGAAGGTGTGAATCCAAGGAAAGATATTGTAAAAGGAAGAAAATCAACTGTAACGAGACAGTAATATCTATTTCAGCTACTCATTCTCATATGCATATTCTTATATTTACTCCGAAATTCATTTATGAGAATTACGAATTCTTCTTATAAAATAAAAAATTGTTGACAAAATTTATGTCCGATTGAAGGATATCTAATTCAAGAAAATATCTCACTAAAAGAAAAAAATTCTAAATTTTTACTAATTCTCAAATGACGCAAGTAAGATGAAATTAACGATTCAGAAAGTAGAGTTCGCGCAAGAAGAGTATTGCATTGTATGGTAAACAAGTCTTAGAAGTTGCATTCAACTCTAACATGTAAGTATCCCTTAAAACGATATTTCACATCGTTGAATTTAATTTCAGATATGTATCATCAAAGTAAAATAGTTGTCAACAAAAACGTGAGGGTATTTATTTATTTATTTACGATATTGTTGCTGTTGGTTTCTAGGACTGGTGGCGACGAATAAATAACGGTACTTTTGGGAAATACATGAATTCTAAAAAGTACATTCCATGATCATCGAAACATTTATAAAGAAACAATTCCTTAAACAGTAAGATTTTTAAATATATCCTCAATCTCTGGAATTGTGTTCTCTGATACATCAAGTTCTTTCAGCAATCATTTCATTTGTCATGAATTACAATTCGTCTCTTGGAGGAAAATATATCATTATAAAACACCTTAAAATTGCTCCATCTCAAACTATTTTGGAATCCCAAGGTCGATCAAATTCGCACGGAATTCCTCACACTCCTGTCCTTGAGAGATATGATCTAAAAACTATATTGCTCACGAAGAATTTTCGTTACCGTATGGACTTAACGTAAAAAGTGAAAATCGAAGTGAATTTTTATATTTTGTCTTGGAAAATTATTCATTTTACGAAGCAGATTTGAAACTGAAGCGCAGCATACAAAAGTTTATTTTAAACTTAAAAAATAGGAATTTCTTTTTACTTTTTAATTCTCCAATTAGCCTCTAATTTTCCGGGCATGTACGCTGGGTCCTTGAGTTCGAGTACTAGTTAAATAACATTAAAGTTACACTGAAATTAAAACAAGGAACACTGGAAAAAGTAAACTTATGAATTGCCCCTTTAGATTCTCAGTCATAGCAACGGCTGTGGATAAATATAACCGGAAGAAAATTACATCCATAAACAGACACATAGAACTAAAGAGAAACACTTTAGTATCTTGACTCATTTTCCACAACCTCTCGTGAATTAATCAACGTGTATATCTGGACAATCAGAAGCTACTCTTACCTCCCTTAATCTTTAATGTATTCTTCATTATATTATTCATCATACTTTACATTACACTTCATTATTTCTAAAGATCGAAATATCCCTAAACGTAAACACCAAGACAAATTAAAAACTAGCTCCTTAGATTATCAATTCAACCTCCGTATTCCTTACGTTCGAAATATTTCTGAACAACCACAACATTATGCTTAGAAGCACCTAGATACCCCATGAATCAAACAACAACAAATCTCTAAAATATTACGTAAAACCCATTTCACACTGGCGACATCTATCGGCGTATTCCCACTTCGTATAGAAGCCCTCCCGCAGTTCTTGCGGCAAACACCAAAATTGCAACATCCCTTAGAGAGAGACGACGGGAAAGTAAAACCCGTGGAAAATAGAAGAGGGAAAACAACAAAGTGAAAATGGGAAAAGAAGGTAAGGCGATTTCTCTAAAGGAGAGGGTGTGACGAAAAGACGGGTCCCTCGAATACGAAAGAATTCCAACGAAAAAGGTCAAAAAGTCACCCAGTTACCATGCCTCCCGCAGGGAACCCCATGCGGTGCGGGGAACGCATTCTCTTTCTGCCACCGACCCTTCTGCCCACCTGCCGCTTTTCCAGAGATGGACGAACCCACCTGCATAACTATTCCATAGACTATTTTCATGCCTTTCAATGGTATGATTCGTAAAGTATGAGGCATATGTCTTCCTCTTCATAATGAGATACCGTTCGTAACTTGGAATTATTTTACTCCGTTATAATCGCCTCTTTTTCTTATTATTACGTTGAGTTGCCATGGTTATAACTTTGTGGGCGGTTAGGAATCTATCGACGACGTAAATTAAAAAATTTTAATAGAATAATGAATAAATTCGCGTTTAGCATAAAAATAATAATGATTAGTGGAATAGAATATTAGAATGTTACTGAATATCAAATGGAACCGAACAAAAGAAAATAAAAAGAAGAAAGATATTATTAAAGCTATTAAAGAGAAGCAAGTAAATACGAAAATATCATATGAACTTGGTTATGTGATTAAAAAAGGACGTACTTCACGAAAGATAGAAGAAATAATTAACGATGGGTTGCTATAATACGTTATAACAATGGATAATGGCACAATAGTTTTCATTTATTGTAACGTATGTAATTGGGACAACCTGCTTGCGTTAAATTATTATTATTATTACGAACCAATATAAATCTACAACATAGTATAAGTAAAGCCAAAAATGAATTCAACTTCAATTAGAAAACAAATTATATCATATAACTATTCCTTAAACCATTTATATCTGTCGGATATGAATGAAAATACGAAATTTTCTTTAAAGGTGTCAACAGTCATGTGTATATCATCGCGAACATTTTTTCCTTCTAACCGATATCTGAAATGACAGATGGATATCCACTTCTTGTTATGTGATAATGTTCCGATATCACTTTGACGATGAAACTCTGATCCAATAAGAATTTTGAGGAGCCAAATGATTAAACATAACTTATCTTAGCTACCGCATATATGAAACAATTATGGGGTGACACAGGTTGACATGGTATGAGATTATAGCGGGAAAGAATGGCTATTATATATTTATTAAATTCATAACATTTCTAGTAGATTTATATTACGGGTCTCTATTTCCGTATAATATAAGATGAACGAATATGGTAGCTATTTAGGGACATTGGTGGTTTGACACCCCTTGCCGTACACCAAACGGCGATTTGGGATATATATGTATGCACATACAAATTTGAATGCTATATTGAAGCGAAGAAACATTTATGAACGGACCGAGGTAATCGAGGAAAACTACGAAAATAAGTAATTTAATATGATCGATCAGAACCCATAAATAATGCATTTCGCAGGTTACAGTTATCAAGAGAATAATCCCTATGTCTTATATAGACTTTTCCATCCATGTTCCTTATTTACTGGACATCCTTCGAAGTAAAAAATTATTCTATGCTCTAGAAAATGTATAAAGAGAGGGAGACTAAATCAATTAATTAATGGTATTCATCTAGTACTAATCTAACGATAATTTTATAATATTCGATATGCTGATTTGAATAGTTTCCATTCAGAATTCTCCTCACGGATCTTTGCATAATTTTTCCTTCAGCTTCGAACCTTGTATATGTTGGGAAATTTACCTTTGATTGGAACCTATAGCTATTCCTCATCATACTGAAACTGGAAATGATATCAATGAATATGATTTGGTGAGCACCGTGGCAAATAAACCATGGCTCAGTATTTTTTAATATCAATTCTAGCTACCGATTGATGCAACATCTCGTAAAGTATTTCAATCATTCTATAAATTATTCAACTTATCTCATGCATCAGTGAACTGGAGTATGATTTTAAAATAATTCATCCTCGCAGAGAACAGTATCCGGTAGAATGCTAAAATATGTAAATGAAGTACTGCATTGTCTCTAACACACATTTCTGAGGAAAACTTTTTCATCATATCCAGCATTGATCTACTTCTGAAATAATTTTCATTTAAAACTCTTTTGTCCTATAAGCTCTAAACTTCGGTAATATTAGAAGTATGACTAACTCTATAGAACCCCTTATAACATCTAGAAACACCGGGTGTGATAAGACTTGTAAATTATAAAATAAAATGTAACTAATCAAAAATATTATCTTCCAGAACAAGCATCTAATTGTGGAAATTATATATTAAAATTTACGGAACATTTAACTATAATGATAAATCCTTTATTAATGATACGAATTATAATCTAGTAATGTTCATTCGTAATGACAATTCTACTAATAAACGAAACAACTGAGTGTTCAATCAATTGATAACTATGTCTATTTCCGGTATAAGTGAATGTGGTTCAGTTTAGTTATATATTACTTAGCGGTAAACAAGTTAAAGCTTTCAATTCTGTGTTATCATTTTCTTGGTCATGTTTATCTTAATGATTATGCTGATTATGGTCAAATATGGAAGACATTTATATCCATCCATTTATTTGCGTACTTTAATTTTATTCCTTATTTATTCCTTAAAAATTCCATTCCTTACGAATGAACAGTAGAATGAGGAGGTTTGACTTCTCCCCGCAATTACACTTCAATTTCTGAATCCGCATTAAATATGACCCAATAAGTTATTACTTTGATTTTCGTTAGCATGAAGATTTGTATCAACTTTCCGCGATATACTACGAATTAATGCGATATATGAATAAATTTTATTAGATTTAAATGCAGAAATAAAAACATAATATTTCTGCAACCAATTCTTAATGCTGTGCTTTTATTCCTGCAGTCTGCAGTCATGGATTAGTTACACCCGATAACGTCAAAAACAGTTGATTTAAATTATTTACAGTTTTTGTCCCTTAGTTACGTAAGTTTAAGAATGTTGTTATTACAAAACTGACTAAAATTAGGTGAGGCATCTGGTGGTAGCATATAAATAGAGAAGTTCACATTTTATACTCAATTTATACTGCAACCGGAATACAAGTATCGAATTGGAATAAAAATCAGCACTGTACGAGAATAATTAAACTTTACGCTACAATTATAATTTACCACATTAATTTAAAAATATTATCCATTTAAATTTCGGAAACCCGATCATATCTCCGTAAACGTCAATAATCGTGAGAAAAATCGTAAAACTAAACACAATTATGCTATCATGCAGTTAAAATTCCCTCTGAACAAATCAATTCAGACGTAAATCACAACTAGAAAAATAGCTGCTTGCGACTAAAACACTAAGACATCCTGTAACATCCATAAACCTGTACGCCAAACCTCACGGACTTGAACGAGACGACAAGATAGCCCAGGTAAGAGTAAGTCAGAAAAGCACCTAAAGATAGCGCCCCCTTTTAAAAAGAGAGGGTTAAAATCGGCCAAAATTGACAAATACAAATGTCCGTTTAATTTATCATCCTATTAAGTACTCGATCCTTTCTCAGGAGGCATTGGCAATAATAGAGAAGCAGCCGTTCTTCTGTCACTGTGCCTCCTGTTTGTTGTGCTTCCGTCAGACGAGTAATTAATGAAACAGAGGGTGAGTTGGCAAGTGTAGAGACTGCTTCAGTGATTAATAATATCCCAAAGCAGGATGAATCGATTCTTAACTACTGCCCTACACTTCCATTCAAGTTTTTCACTCCGTTATATGTTTCCTCCCACAACCAATCATCCCGTTACATTGCAACACTAACCAAAGACAAGTCCAAAACACCAAAAGAAGACGTACTTAAGATATGGGTTTGTGGTGATATTTTTGAAAAGGTAGTCTAAGTAACCCTAGGTTCGGTTTCTCAGGGGTGGCATAGGCATAATAGATGTATGTATATATGTATGTATATATGTATGTATATATGTATGTATGTATATATGTATGTATATATGTATGTATGTATATATGTATGTATATATGTATGTATATATGTATGTATATATGTATTTATATATGTATGTATATATGTATGTATATATGCATGTATATATGCATGTATATATGTATGTATATATGTATGTATATATGTATGTATATATGTATGTATATATGTATGTATATATGTATGTATATATGTATGTATATATGTATGTATATATGTATGTATATATGTCTGTATGTATGTATATATGTATGTATGTATGTATATATGTATGTATCTATATAGAGCAATTTAGAAGTTGCTAAGGGAACCCTACGTACGATATCTGGGTTAAATGAAGCTGATGATGATTTTATACAGACATATACACACATTCGATTTAAAAATGAGATAGTTTGATTCTGCTTAGTGTGATAATAATCTATATATTAGGTGCGAAATTTAGAAATTTGAACTATGGAATTCCCACATATAAAATATTAAAAATCAGATCAAAAATAAATTTTTAAATAAAGAGTTTTTAAATATAAAAAGAAAGGAATCACTATATAGGTTTCAAAAATCCTTTTCTATGAATTCAGGAAAAATTAACCTCAACAGAAATACTCCCGCAAGAAGGGGAGCTAAGAAAATTCTTCTGATAGCTAACATTAAAATTAACGGAAGAATTGTAATCTAGAACCTATAATATTTACAAAAAAATACTAGAACAAATATTAAAAGGAAGAAAAAATTCCGTAAATGAATCGGAAATAATATACAATAGATATTGAAAAAATTAAATCGTTTAACCTTATACACATGAGATTCATTCTATATTTTCCTCTCCAATAGAAGTAGATGAATTAAATGTCTAAATTTTTAAAGTCATTAAATTGAAATTCCTTCTTCGGTTTATAATATAATGATATTTGAACTGAATCATTTTATTGAACTGAGAATATACTATATTTATAATGAAATCGCGAATTGCGTAATGAAGAGACGTTAAGTAATTTACCTCCAAAGTTTTACTCGTTTACCACCAGTTATTTAATTTGATTGTTTTCAAGGAAACGCTATTTGATTATTCTTAAAGAAAACTTTCTGAATCTGATATTTGTTTCTGTTTGGAGGATTCAATTTAATAGTCAATAATGGAAGTAATGAATGAGATGATTTTTTCTAAATTCGATATTATATTTTCCACTTTTATCAGACTTATGTTTCCGGAAATGCTTTCTTCATATGCATCTTTTCTGATTCTATACTCCCTCCTTCCTGATTTACTACTGTCATACATATCTATGAGCTTAAAGAAAGCTCTATAACTTTCCTTCCACTTGTATTTTTTCATAATATTAACAATATTTATTACTTCATTCAATTCGGACTGTAATATAATCAAGTTTGCCTTTCATCCAACTGACGAAGCTATCGGCCATCGACAATAATCAGCCTTTAATTAAAATGAACAATTTATGGTAATACAGGAACAACTCCAGGTAAATTATCCAATGATTCGTAATTCCTAGATGAAAATCTTGATCAAAAATTCTCATATCAGAAGTTCCCATTGCTTTTCATCTTTAAAAGTAGTCAGTATTATTAATTCTTAAACGAGATGGGATCCAAGATGGAAGATGCGATCTATTACGCGGAGTTATTGTTAGAATTTTCCGTACCCTATGTCCTATTACATACTCTCAAACTTAAATGAACAAGGTCTAGGGCATTATCTTTCTGAGCGAACTTTAACAACGAGCGGAATAATTCTATTAATTTTCTTTTCAAAATCTTCACTTACACTATTCTCTGTTTGCTGGTAATGCAATTCAAAGCCGATCTGTAACTCTATCCGTACGTTTTAGAAACTTTTTGAAAATGAAGTATATGCATAAAAAGCTATACGTCAAAATAATACAACTCTACTCAAAGGAGGGAACAATTCGTTACTGCTGTTTGGAAACTCAAATCGATACAAATCAAAACAAATACTAATTGGATCATATAATTGTATATGAAATTGATTAGGAATAACTTTCTGAATCTATACAATTTCTTTATGCGCTAAGCTTAATATATACAATTCGGTTTCATATGTACATGTGTGTATAATAGACCAATTAATAACACAATTCGGAAATCCTTTACGTTCCAGCTGCCAATAAAGCAATTGAAACTCGATAAATAAAAACCAATCGCATTCCGCACCCATAAAAACTTTTAAAAAACCATTTAAAGCAGATAGCCGTAATGTCCTTGTTTCGATCCAAGTCACTGCAAACGCCCTCCATCTGTGAGAATCGGCCGCAACTAATAATAAAGAATCCTCTCATCTGAGAGAGAGCGTGAGGGAAAAAATAAAAAATGAAGGCTATCTGAGCGCCGGATCTCGACCAATGAATAACGACTCCTTCCGATATCCTGTTTTGGAAACTATCTTCAGCGGGCAGCGCATGCAGGAGAACTCTTTTTATCATAAAGATGTCAGCATGACAGAGGGAATGGAAAGGCTGTCAATAGTAAGGATCCCAGCGGGATGGACAACACCATCTTGTACTTACTTCTTCAACTTCGTCCTGCTCGTTATCAGCTTAGCCCCCTCTGGTGAAAACCACTTTTATCATTTTTTTTTTTCGAGCGAAGGTTTTTCTCTTCTGCAGCGCCTCGAGAATTGCTTCGCGTTTGATGAAGGTCGATTTCAGACAGCCCTTTCTGCGGAAAATCGTGACGTACGCGGGCCCCTCCTTCTAATGGCGGTCACAATAAACAGCGTAAGATGAGGAGTATAGAAAGAAAATACATTCGGGAAGTATTACCTACGAGAGTAATTCAAATACCATTTCCTGAGAAGATATATGATGAAGCTTTAATGGAATATAAAGGCGATTGTTCTTAGTTCAAACAATGTCCCAAAAAACGGCTGCCGATACGCGCGTAAACAATGTTTTCATTGGCGCCAAATTGCGAGCGCGAAATTTTCGTCTCCAAAGCAACCATTCTGTCATTTGTTTACAATCAAAGCATATGATTGAAATATAAACTTAATAAGAATGAGACTATAAAGCAGAAATTAAATCATAAAGGGGGAACACTATTGAACTATTAAAGTACAGATTCATTTACGTTAATTGTTGTTATCGTGTGTAGGGCAATGTAAATAGATAAGTTTTTGTTGTTGGAATACGTCTACTCGCAACTGCCAAATTAAGTATGGAGGAAATATATTGAGGAACATTCTTACTTTTAATCGAATACAGGAGGATAAAAGGTTTTCTGTAAAGTATTAAAGGTTCTGAAATGATAATTGGTTGTTTGAATCTAAATATTTTACATAGTCTATATAGTAAATTATCATTCCTTTACAATGAAAAAACTCCAGCTATCTGTTTTTATGGTGAACTATAGAATGAAGTAAATTAATATATCAAGTAAAAGCTATCGCACATAGAAATAAGAGCTACATGTCACGTATTTATAAGCCATTAAGTGGATAGTATTTTTAGAGAAGCACAAAAAAATACGATCTTTTTTCGACAAAAATGTTTTACTGCCTGATGCGGGACATAGTAAAACTCGATTATTTGGGTCTTTATGTGACAATTACACCTTTAACATGACAACAAACACAATTCCCATCAACGATATCTTACGAGCAGCCATATTAAGATAAAGTATTACACCACTTGTACTTAGTCTCGTAATCCTCGACCAAAATTTAAATAGAAAATTAATATTTATTAATATTCCTCATTATCCAACGAATTTACTGTATGAAATAAAAACTTATTCTACGAGAACTCCTAAATACTTGTGATGATATCAAACTCCAACAGTTACTCTAAAATATGGCACACAAGTAAAATAGGTGAAACTGAGAAAATTCCATGACAACACGCTCATTTCTATTCAAATCCAACTATAAGTCACTACAACGACTTGAAAATGGAGTTTAAATTGTCAAGTGTTATATTATGAATCAAATACTAATTCTATTATCAAAAGATATCACTATGTGTTATGTTAGAAAAGATTATCTATCTCATTGCTAATGAAGAAAGGCCAACTTCAACTGAATCTATATCAGTTCCAATTAATTGTCCTTTTATTAGATAGAAGATACACAAAGAACGAGCTATTGCATTTTTATTATTATTTGAGAAAACATAGTCCTCTGAGATGTACGTAGGTCAAAACATTTCGACGTTCAATCTCTATCAAATTTCTCCTATAAAATATGAAAATGAAATTGTATTTTGTCCCAAGTAACCAAGCATTAGGCGTTGAAATCTCTCAAGATCCAGGCTCCAGAATCCCTGCTAATCTCTCGAAGTATTGGCTATTACTTTCACTGATTACAAGATTCGTTTCAGTTCCACTATGAAAGAGTTAATACACCCATTTCCGGTGTTGGGAATTTAGAACAATTGCTTTCAAGTAACTGGCTCCTGAGGCTATGTAAGGAATAGATTGACAATCACAAGATGCTAGTCGGAAATAGCGTAGAAAAAGTTCACGAACAATGTTAGTTTGCGCTATTAAGCGCAATATTGAATTGAATATGCATGTAGTGTATGGGACCATGCCGATAGAAGTAATATAAGTGAATTAAAAAAGGTCCAACGTAAAGCGATACGTTCCGTGAAGAATTGTTGTGATAAATCAATAAGCGTAACTAAAAGCTTAAAGATGCAGGATGGGAATCGTTAGAACGAAAAAGATCAAAGCGTAGATTACATCTACTAAATAGATTCAGAGAAGAAACGTTCAAGGAAGACGTAGACTTATTAGTCGTAATAAGACCATGCGCCCTCCCTATTATATAGGCCAATCAGATACAGCAAATAAAATAAGGGATACAGATGCAAAAACGAACAGACTCAAATTTCGTCATTCTCTCGAACAATACGCGAGAATGATCGTTTAGGCAAATAGAGTCATAGTGCTTGCACCCCCTGCCGTACACCGAAAGGTGGCTCGCAGGGTATCCTCATAGACATTAGACACAAGCTTATCAAATTCTATTTTGATAGCCAAGTTATTTTCCCTGAAAAAATCTCCTAACAATAATAATACGCATCCAAAATGAAATAATGATATTCCGTTCAGGAATACCGTATTTGACGGCATATAAGACGCATTTTTTTACCGGAATTGGGTTTCAAAAAAATTACCCGCGTCTTATATGTTAAGGTATTGGTATCGGTGCTTAAAACAATTTCTTTTTATATACTCTCGGAATTATGACTAAAGGTAACGAGCGATTAAGCCACACCATTCAGTATAAACAAAGAGTGTTAAATTAAGCTAAAGTGCTTAGAAACAGCAGTAGTAAGTAATCATGTTATTGTAGTACCGCGCTGACGCACGGACTATTAAAACTTTATTTCCTTATGTGTGGCCTACTTAATGAAGGTGCGTCTTATATGCCGTCATATACGGTATTCGTTCAAAAATGCAAAATGTGTCTAATTCACTCATTCTCAAAGTAATACTTCAAGTGTCTTAATGAATACTTAAATAAATGTTAAGAGATGTTTTACGAACATCTGGATTAATTATTTTAATTCTCCTTCAAATATTTCGCAGAATTTTTCTTCACAGAGGGACACTATGAAATTAATTTTAGAGAACTTCATTAGATTCTCCACTAAATGTAATGGTCGGAATACGATTTCATTTCATCATAAGCGGACGACATCTTCCAACCCAATTCCTATTTCAGATCAAAATCAGTTCTATCAATCTCGCTATGCGAATTATTCAGAATGTTACATAGTTAATATACATAAATTCGAGTCGAATAGGAACATCATTCTATTGCAGAAAATTATATGTATAGGATGAGAGTTTCATTTCAAGCGATTCTAAGTTAATAATCCTTAGGACATTATTGACAAAATATCGTTATTTCTTTTCTATATCATCAATGAATGTATCCTACAATTTTACCTTCGTTGCTTCATTTTCGTAATATGTATGGTTTAATAAGAAGAAATTTTCTGGGGACGTTGTTTTTCAATAAATTATTCTATAAATATCCGAATTTCGCGAGATTTCTAACTTGTTCTAAAAACTCATCACTTTCATTACCATTATATCTTTATTTTAAAAACATATCTTATTTTTCTACTTTTATGGATAATATTTACTCATATGATGCTTCTGTTTCGTTTCTTACATTACATCATCAACATATTCGGGAATATTTGAATGTTATTCTCACAAATAATGTTTTAATATTTGAGTAAGAAGTGCATTTTAATAGTGTACCTTATAATATCGAATACTCATTGATGATAATTATGATAGATCTCAAGAAATGTATAATATTCATTAAGTTTGGTTCCTCATGCATACCACTCTTTAGAAAAGATTACTCCTTTTCGTTTCAAACATATTAACCAATACATTTTTGTAGAATGAACTGCATATTACTGTTGAAGTTTTCCACATGTAAAGGTTGAGGAATAACAATACATTTACAAAAATCACAATTGGAGGAATGAATGGCTATTTGATTGGCCCCTTTATGCCTGTATGTGCATTAAATTATCATTTAACATTGAGCCTTACCGATACATTCTCCTATGATTTTGAAAATGCTCAGAATTTTGATAAACATAACAAAGTTAAGTTCAACTTACCTGTTTCTGATTCAGTTGACAAATTACCAAAATTCTTTGGTGAAATCAAATTCACATCCTATGAAGTCCCAATCCTGCACTAACTGAATCCAGAAATTTTTTGGTTCACCTCAATGAAGCACTTGAAAGTATCAACAAAGTACCTGCAAAATATTTGGGTAAATTAAGGAAAAAATTAAATGGAGTGCTTTATATAAAAGCATGTATTCTACTTACTACACCTTCATTTTGAATGATTGGTTATATAATAGAATACAAGGAAATTATCACATTTCATTGAAATTATAGTTGTTAGTCAAAGAAAAAAAATTAAATCTACTTATTTCTTTTAAGAAACCTATGATCATGTATAGTGAAAAATAAAAATTATTTTTTGCTGAATTTTTCAGTAGTTATGGATACCATTTGAATGTTACACTATGCTAATATCATTCGGTCAGCTATCTCTACCCTGACTTTGGAGATACATACAGGATTAGAGAATATTACAATTTTTTCAGGTTTAAGAATCAGTTCCATCACTATAATACCAAAAGCTATAATTCCTCTTGTCGCTATATCCCAAAAAGGTGGTCATATATATTTACTTTTTAGGTTAATACTTCTTTAATTCTCTTTATTACTCTTTAAGGAGTAAGTAGAGATCACAGGAAAAAGGGTTGAACTGAACGCAGACCTCTCAATTTCCAGGTATATATAAACAGCCGTATAAATGATAGTTATAGCAATAATTTCTTCTCTGAATCTTTATAATTTTAATTCAAATATATGGAAATCATAAAAGTAGATTTTAAGAAAGTAGCTAGCTAGTAAATTCTTCAAGGTTCCTAACATGCATACTGTATTCAGGATAAACAAAAATAAACTTTGTAGAATTATTGATACTCATCTTATTAAATATTTTCAAAATCATGCATTGCTTTATTGTGTACAAGTAAATGTATCTTAAATTAGTATGAAAAATTTGGAATTTTGAAAAAATTGGAGAAATTAAAATCACTCATTATTTTTAAATAAATTAAATATTACAATAAAACCTTAAAAAATTAAAATACAGCTGTTTTCATATCATAGAAGTTTATGAGAAGCTGAATCCAGACAGTTGAGGAGAAAGTTAAATGCTTGAAATTGATCAGGACTACAGAAGAGTACTTATTTGAGAGAGTATGAGACCATTAAATTATGCACTAAAAGAATTTAAAAGATTTTGAAACTTTAAAAGATTAAATTTAGAGTTAATTGGATCATAATTTTTTGAGTAATGATGGCTAAAACATTTTGAGATAGAATATTACTTCACAATTGGTAATTATTGATGAAATAATAAGTATTTTTGAATAAATCAATTGTTTCAATTCCTAGGAGATTTTCAGTCTCAGGAGGAGTTTAATATTCATAATGAAATTTATAAATAAATAAATCATTTCCTTTCTTTGTTATTTAATAAATTTTGGTTTTTAGTCAGAGCCACTTGTATATAGCTTTTATTATCAACAAAAGTAATCTACAGAGTATATGACTGAAGAGTAGGGCTGACATATCAAAAGGACCTAGAAGTTGTCATTGAATCCTAACTACATTTCTACTATCACATTTCAAGAATAAAAACACACCATGTCTCTCCTCTGCCTGTTGTACTGTTTTACTGATATCTCTAATCCTTCAGCTCTTTTACTTTTCCTCTTCCCACCTCAATATATTATCCCAGTGCTCCCTGATTTTGTCCATGTCTATTCCAACTCATCTTTCTTACTTATATAGAATTACTAACTTTCTCCTGAAAATTGTCAAATCTAGAAATTCTTCCCTCCACCAAGCTTCAAATATCACCAAACTATCTGCTTAATCACTCTCAAGCGACTGAATCAAAAATTACCCATCTTCCCCATACTGCCCTCTAAACTCCCATAATGACTGTCCTCCCTTAATCTTCCTTTTCAATTATCATGTTACAAACACATGACTACGTCAATATTCATTCTTTATTACTCTATACAACTAATTATCAAACTTTTCCTATTCTTTAGCCTACCTACTATAAAGGATTCCATTCCTCCTTCTGTCAATCCCTTCACATTATCCAAAAGGGATTTTATTAATTTATCATTATAATACTCCCATTCACAGAGCTAGCCCCCTTTATCTTTACCTTTCATAGTCCATTAACTTGTTGTTCACAATTCCGTGCCTGATTCTTTCTGGTTGCTTTATTTAATAGATAGCTGATGTTACTTGTTATAGTATCACTTAAAATTGGTTGCATAGTTATAAGTGATAAATTAGGAAATGAATAAACAAAGAAGGCATGAGCATTTAAATAAAACAGGGAAGCCAAAGATAACTCAACAAAAGGCCTTATGCTATATAATACTAATGCAATCTCAAGTTGAAATTTTAGTTCATTTTCTATAAATGGATAGGAAAGCATGGAATTGAGAGCTGTATCATACAACTATGAATTGTTAAAAATTCAAGTGCTGTTATCAATATCAATATGGTATTTCATGAAATTTTTGGATTGAACTTCATTATCTTAGGATTCAGACTACAATGTTTAAAAGTTTTTGTAACAAATAAATTACAAGAAAATATCTATTATAAACATCTTTCATATATGGACTGTATAAATCACAACTTTTCAGGTTGAACTGCAAATGACATTGAAACCTAAGTTTAGTAACTTTTAGGTAGTACTGTACTTTAAATTGTTCATTATTAGTTTCCTAAGAACTTTTATTAGCGACAACTAACAAAATACTTTCAAAGGTATCATATATTATACATTTATATAACAAAGAAACACTACATTGTAGAGAATTGTAACTAATTCATCACTATCATAAGAAGAATGCTGTATTTAAATCATGTACAAGATACAGTCTTCCTTTGGATGAGAAAGTCAAAAGAGTAGATTCGAATTTATTTCCATTTAAGTGAATGGTGATATAAAATCTCCTCACGTGAGGTATTTTTGAAATTTTGAAAATCTACATTGAGAGTTACCTTTATTAATTTTATAATTGTCCTAGAAACTGCATAGTTATGATCTAAAAGCAAAAACAAGTATGTGCTCTTTGACAAGATAAATATTTACATAAATATACTAAGTGGGCAGTCATAATACTGAAGTTGGGGTAGGATAAGAATTAATTTGATTCACTTGAATACTAGAAATATTTCTAATTACTAATCTTAATTAAGATTGATATTTATTTGCATTACTGAACCAAGCGTGAAATTTTGAATTAGAATGCAGTGAGCAATTTTTAGATGCTCTTGTATACAGAGCATGTCTTTAACAAATCCAATGGTCATCCCATTTGAGAGTCCCTTTTTGTATTCATAACAGTATGAATGTAAAAATAACACATTCATATAAAATGAGAACGAGAGTTATATTCTTGGAATAGTAAGTTTTTTCATTTTAAAAGTAAAATTTTTTTGTCAAAGAGAAAAAGTAATGAAAAGACCATGAAGAACTAACTTGGCAAGAAAAAAAGATGTTTACAATTTCACAGTGCAGTATAAACCATAATAGAGAATGTATAAACGTAGTTATTATTATGGAGAGAAAAATTAAAGCTATTTTTGTCAAAATATTTGAATATTTTTGTAATATTAGAAATAAGAGCTTTTATGATAATTTAAATTTTATCGCATTACCTTGAAGTTCATTTGTCAACTATAAGAAATCAGAATCCTAAAAATAATTCCATATTATTATACTTGAACCAGTTATGATTCTATTCATGGTTTATATCTTCATTATTTGTAGATGATACATAGATGCTCTAAATGTACAATTCCAACTTTAAGACTGAAGAGATGAATTATTTTATTATCAATTTATTATCACCTGGCTCTCTCACCCATAGCTATCCTAAATGTACCTCATGAAGACAATAAGAATCATCCTGAGTCCTTAAGGAATAAATTCTGTCAATAAACTATGAAAATATTCCTCATTTGTTACACCATTTGTTCTATGATAGATTGGAAACCTAGAATTCAGGAATAATTTCTGAATTGGAATTAGGTGGAAGGGTTTAGGGAAATAGGAAAGTTGTACTAATATCGCAGTACCTAATGGCTATTGATCTATCTACTAATTCAACAACTTTATGCTAAAGTCAATTCTTGCACTATTTCCTTACTTTTTCTTCCTTAATTTCTTTTGCCAACCATTCTACATTCAAGATGACTATCTTCTACGCGCTCTCGAAAAGAATGAGTGTTTCTCTCCACTACCGTGGGAGAGCAGCACGTAACCGGAAAACCGCGGCGATTTGAAATAGCCGTTCCTCTATACCCCGAGTATACCTAAATTAATAACAAATATATTCCTTAATTATTTATTTAGACAAACAAATTTCGCTTAAATATAAACTAATATTAATTAACTTAAATTTTTAACTCCATCATTGATATGTTATATTTTATTGCATAATATTAGAAAGTTCGAAATATTAATTTCTTAAATTCTACATTCCAAATACATAATATTTTGGTCGACTAAATAGAAACGATTTTCAATTTTTTGCTTTAAGCTCAATTCTTAAAGATGATGGCTAACAAATAAAGAAGCCATCAAGAGATGAAGAATATGTTGCTTTGATTAATAACAATTACAAGGAAAGTAGTTTTATTATTTATTTATTTATTTATTTATTAACAATACCTCACAAACATCCTCTTACGGGACAATTACAGTGAGATTTCAAACTCAACAACGGACGTCACAGACATCCAGACCCTGAGAGGAAAATTTCCTCCTCAGCCGGGATTTGAACCCGGGACCTCAGCATTAGAAGATTAGCATGCTAACCATTCCGCCATCAAACTCAACAACGGACGTCACAGACATCCAGACCCTGAGAGGAAAATTTCCTCCTCAGCCGGGATTTGAACCCGGGACCTCAGCATTAGAAGATTAGCATGCTAACCATTCCGCCAACGAGGCCGGCAAATATTATTAGCAGTTTAGTATTATTTATTTGCCGAATAATTTTACAGAAATGGGGTGTTATAAAATATCGATAGATGTATTTGATGAATGAACTTAGAAAGGACGCTCACGTTCCAAACCCAAAAAAACTTGGTTGACCCTTGAATTTCGGGTAGATCGTATTAAAAATTATGTAAATTCTTTCATTATCTATTTAATCGATAAAAACTGCCAGTCAGCTAACTAGGATAAGTTCAAGACAAGACGCTAATCTTTGTAAGACGTCCTATTTACTCATTCATATCGAATATTCTTATTTTTTGGAGGTGTAGAAATGTTTCTTTTTATACATTTTTAACGCTTCAAAAATTGCACTGCTGGGTCTTTCAGTTGAAATGTATGTATTGTTTGTCATAACAAAATCCTTCTCTTGGCTTCGACCCAGCAGTGCAATGCTCCGAAAGGTAAGAAACAATAAGTAAATATTTATACGTTCTATAAACTACGCCATTTAGCCCAAAAAATAATCATAGAATTAAATTTGATCACATAATTTTCTTTTTTCTTAATGTTAAAAATTAATAGATAGAATAATAAAATAAACAAATTAGAAAATTAGAAAATTTTAATAGAAAATTTTTTCGATAAATTACATATGTGAATACGTAACTGTAGTTATTGTACTGTGGATTGTAGTTAAGCATATTTTTAAGGCGCGCTTATTTTGCTGTGAATATTTTTTTCATCGTACAGAGCATTCTTCAAATTTACTTGTCAACAATTTTACGCAAGTAAGATAAAGTGTAAACAAAATTTTATAGAAGTGCTGAATTATTGTTTGCCTAAGAAATTCAATTTTTATTATTACCATTTATAATATATAGTTGCGGAAAATGGAAGAAATTTGAATTTTTATCATATCGCGGTACTCGAGCACTAAACAGTAGTTAACTCCAACTTCATGCACGCACGTAATTCGTTATTACTTTGTCGTAGCACTCGAGTTTTACGCGTGTCACGTCACCATGCGCTGCCATCTATCTTACATGATGATCAATTCTACATTTCTGTTGAGTGCTTTGTCAAGTAAACAAACTTGCAGATTGATATAACGAGCAAAAAATAAGCGCATAAAATTCTGAAAATTTATGTTCTTAATTTAAAAACAGAATTAACAACACCACATTTTGAATGTTACTCGAAAAATTGATGCAGAGTTTTTTAATCACGTTGCATCAAAATAAAATAGTATTATCGGTATAAGTTGATTGAATTTTGATTAGTAATGATATTTAGAAAAAACAGTAAACGATATTCAGGAGGAATAAAAGCATTCAACATTCACTCGATAAAACATACAGTAGTTAATAAAACACAGAAGTATAAAGTTAAAAAATAGTATAAATATGAATACTTTAACCAAATATTGAACAAATTTTTAAATCGAGTGAAGAGTTACTCATCTCTTTCCGTCAATTTTTTTTCTGAGAGTACGACTGACGAGTAAAATTGGATCTCTTCAAATTACCGAAAAGAAAGAACTAGACGGCGATGCGTGTGGAGGGGTATCATATGGTAGAGAAGGATGTGTTATTTCTCCTCTCTGCTAACTATGTCTGGAAGAATTTACGATGCATCAGAGACAAGCTATAGGAATGAATTAGGGAGTACGCTGAACGGAGAAGAGATTACAAGGAACTTAAAATCTAATTCATACAGAAAAATTCAAATGGCGGGGAATATTAGACTCGAGATGGAAATGAGGGCATCTCTAAATAGCAGTCAAATGAAATTGGTTAGAAGTACATTATGAAGACACTAAAATTTTTCTGGCGAAGCATGGCTGTGACTCGCTTTGACAAAATGATAATTCCATCCACTTTTCACTATTACATGAAATTACTTTGTGACTTTTTAAGAAACTTGCTTTTCATATGGATGATTATATTTAGAAAACTCTCAACAATAATTCGATCATTGTTGTTGTAACGGAGTATTCAAATAAACTCAAGAAACGTATGCATAGCTTCAACAATAGACATCATTAGTTATTAGCTTAGCTTAGAAATAACTATCAGCATGTACATTTTAGGAGTAATATCAAGATATGTAAAAGATAAACTTCTGTCATTGTACAACCTGACAATTGATCAATCTACTTATTTACTAATATTCTACTTTCTTATCCTAATTTCGTACTATTTTTCTACCTTTTCTCCAGTAAAATCTTGAATGTACGATTCTACGTCCAAAACCGCTACCTCTTGCGCGCCCTTAAACATACACTAAGTGTTTTACTCTGCTACCACTAGAGAGCAGGATAGTGATGAAAACATGGCGATTCAAAATATCAAACACGAATGTTGTTCTCTTTTACTCTAATGAAAGAAGGCGTCTCCGAGATTGTGCATAAATATAAAGGAAAGATATTTCCTGAGATTTATTTAACAACGAATCAGTTCTAGTGAAGTCTTTATCTCTAAACAATGTGATTTCCTTGATTTATTCTTAGTTGTGTGATGTATAAGCTAATGCAACTTATACATTTGCTATTCAGTTACTTTCTATATTAATTATTTTTTACATTTATTTGGACTCATTTCTGTAGGTGAAGTCTTGCAAACCTCCCTAGTTTCATGTTAAGCCCATCAAGTTGACTAATTCCACTTTAATATAATTTCTTAACAAAGAAACAGTACATAGAAGAAATTTGGATACCAATTGTAACATTGCATTTTCTATTTCCTATTAACAATGATTTATGTTTGAAGTCCATAGTATATTGGTGTCAGTCATCAAGTTGGTGGAAAAAAAAGGAGGTAAAGAAATTATTTTCTTCTTTATTTTGTAATTGTATTTAACATTATGTCCAATACAATTTACACATTTTTCCAAATATTTCTCATACATCTTTTAGCAGTAAACATTATTAGAGTTATTTTACTCAAAATAGGCATCCTTTCAGGCAATTAACTCATTTTTGACAAGATAGGTTTTATGACATTTTTTAAAGTTATAAAACAAGAAAAACATTCATTTAAATATGAATGATGTAATACTTTGAACTTCAGTTCAAAAATATTGGCCATTAAAACTGCACAACATATAATTTCCTTCCACATTCTAATAATTATTAGGTACTTCAAATTATAATTCATACATGATCAATAGGTACTGGAACTAAGATGGTTTAATCTTCATTGCATTTATGCTCAAGTTTAACTTGTATGAATAGCCCTCCTTGAGGATTCATATAAAATTTTTAGATAAGAGAAAGCACCATTCAATTTATACTTATCTGCTACCCTCTCATACTAGTAATGACACTGATAATTATCAAAGCAAACTTCAGAATTAATGAAAAACAACCAAATCAATATTTGCTTGATATCAACAAACACAATCAATTAAGACCAACAGATCAAATTAAGACCAAAAAATGACCTTACAGAATTTTATGACATAAAATCGATTATTTTTGTACTTGATTAAAATTAAAATATAAATGCTTCATTGAAGGCACCCATTTCCGTATAATATTGCTAAAAAAATAAAGATTCTCTGTAAGTTATACAATGATGAAAGGATAATTGAGAAACAGATACATGTATAAACAGTGTAACAGTAAATTTTTAGACTGTATATTAAATGGATTCATAACATTCTTGGAATATTTTTCAGCACACAGTTTCCTTACAATGAAAGACCATAGTGTCACAAAATATCTTCACCGTATTCTGTATCACAGAAATAGCACAGATTAAGAACATTCATGACACACAGAAGTTTTCAGATACTCAGCAAAACATTTTGATGTTTTACAAGATTTTGTTCAGAAATTGATTCATTTCTTTTGATCATTTGATTGAACTAATTATGTAAGATTAGAACCATACATCAAGACCTGCCATTATTTCATCACTCGATTTATGCAGAAGTATTGGGTTGTGCACTGGTTGAGCTCACTGCAAAATTATTTTGGTTAACGCCTTCTTTGGTGATGAAATTCAAGAGGTCAATAGGAGTGACAAGACCTATTATCACATCACGTACTGTCATTTCATCTGGTTTAGAGTCTTCGGATTGGGGACATGAAAATTTAAAATATTTTATTAGTATAAATCTTGGACTAGAACCACTGTACATTGATCAATCTATAAATAGATTTAATTTACAAAAATGTAAATTTTAAAAATTCAAAAATCTTAAGAAAATTATAAAATTGAATATTAATTAAATAGTGACCCAGTTTGGAAAGAGCATAATAACTCTGCAGCAAATATTTCATAGTAACTATTTATAAATTTTCTTTATAGATGTTCATTTATTTCAATTATAATCCTTCATTTATAAATTTTCATTAGTATTCCTAATATGGATACTAATAACTATACAACTATATTATATAATATAAATCCTTTCCAACCCTTCTTTAGGTATCTTTTGATTTCTGTCACGGAAAATGCATTTTCATGAAACTAACTTCTTATAGTACTGTAATTTTATTTTTCAAATAAATAAATTATATTTAGTAAATAAAGTCATTTTCATGAGTTAAAAATTGTATATTAAAGTCAGTTCCATTGAACATGGGATAAAATATGATAATACATTGAACATGAGATGAAAGATGATAAAAAAGGAAGTACCAAAGTAATCCATTGATAAAATTACTGAGCTAAGTAAAAAAAAGAAGAAGAAATTAATATATGTAAACTTACAGAGACGCTGGGAATGTACAACAAGCACAAAATGGTCTCTATCTAAATAGCTAGAAAGGCGGCTCAAAGTAGTATCAAGGGTTATCTTGCGGAATTGCCTATAAAGCACCTTCTTAACTGGATCTCCAGCCTTCGCTCTGTTACGCACCATCAGTGACATTAAACTACCCATTGTCACAACACCTTCAACAACTCTACAATAAAGAGATGCAGAATTAGCTCACAACACATCTAGAATGTTAAGAAATAAGTTCTGAAGTTCAATAAGATATGGTTCTCTCTACATTTTTTACAAATTTGGCTAAAGATATTGATATTAATTCATAAATAAGTGTTTAGTTTCTTGAATAGTTTTTCAACTCATTTGTACCTTTAAAGCCGTTGTCATATCATAATATATTTTAACATAAAAAAGTATTGAGAACCATGGAGTTACAAAATTCTAATTTTTATTAATTACTGAGCCAAATCATGAATGATGGTTGAAAATAAATAAGGATTATTCACTTTCAAAAAATCTAAAAGCCTGAGTTCAAATTTGACTGTACAGACCTTGAAAATGATGCACCTAAAGGTTAGGAACATCATATAATAACTATAATATCATACTTTACTAATCTAATTTTTATAGTAAATTTCAATATAATTTTATAATAAAGAACTGAAATTATTTGAATTAATACAATTAGGGAAAGTTAAGAAGAAAGACTTACCCTGCCTCATCAACAACTGGTAGCTGATCATACCCCTCTTTTTTCATTATGTCTACAACCTCCTGACATGTAACAGTTGGAAGGACTGTTAGAGGAGCTTCTAGACCTAGACAGGAAACAGGGAGGTTACCCCACCTGAGAAAAAAATTTGAATCTAATAAAAGCACAGTAGAATGACAATATCAAAAGCTGACAAATTACATTTATTTAAAGCATTAAAATTAAATGTGTGGTCTTATATCTGAATCAAACATTGAGTAGACTTCTCGCACTTTGAGAAAATTTCACCAATTAAATTTAAGCATGCTGTTAAAGACTTTGCGATATCCATCTCAAAATACCATTTTGGAAAACACATGGTATCATCTGGATAGTATTATACAACTGAATAGTGTGAGTCTTCATAGCACTGACTGAATTACGAAATTGAGACAAATATCTAATTTAAAGAGAATGATTATCATAAGCTATGGAACTCCGCACACACATTCTGTACTTATATATGATGATTCTCTTTCAACGCATAAGGATAACTGACCAGTGTTGCTGGACTTCAGGGTCTTCAATGAAGTCTCTCTCTTTCATCCATTGATCGCTCAAAAATTTAGTCATGTAATTTCTCACACCATCTGGCAAAAGCACGACACAGCGCTGGCCTTCCTTCAATGTCGCAGCTGCTTGCATAGCAGCCACAACAGCACCTCCACTACTACCACCTGTAAGAGAAATTCAGATAGATAAGAATAATGTTCTATCAAAAAAGGGGATGAAATAAAAGAATTCAGAAACAGTTTACAGTAAATGAAAATAATAGGTAAAGAATATTTAGAATTGGATGCTTGGGTGTAAAGGCAAAAATATGGAGTAAATATAAGAAAATTAAAGAGTTTCTAGGTATTTGCAGCATTGGAAAAAAATGTTCTAGCAGAAGTTTTCTAAAGTTTATCTAAATATACTTCAAGGATATGTAACCTCAAATATTAGCTGCAATAAATTTATTGAAAAATATTTCCAATCTTATCCAATTCATTTTTGAATTATTAAATCACACTAAGAATTTTTCATTCACTATACTCAAGTTTATATACTCCCACAGAAGTGAAGATTAAGAACCTATCATTGAATATATTGCCACATTTTTAATGAGTAGAGACATGAAGATCAGTATCCCAAATAAATAACATGAGCACTCCAAAAACATATTCATTAAAATAGCATATCATTGAAATTAACTTTTTAAAATCAACAAACTTAATTGTTCAAAATATAAAATAATTGTTATATTACACCGAGCTACTTACCACAGAGTAAACCTTCTTCCCGTATAAGTTTTCTAGCCATTAAGAAGGATTCCTTGTCATTAGTTTTGATCCAGGTATCCACAATGGAGCGGTCTAACGGAGAGAGATATAAATTTGAATTAATTTCACTAATGTAGTATTTATAATCTAACAAATTATGAAGTTGATTCTAAAGAAAGACAGATCATTCTCTTTATCGAAAGAGGAAATATATTTCCATCTTTGATAATTAAGATTAATTTACATCCTCATATAAAATAGACATAAAATAAATTGAATCATAAAAGCTTATATTAATAATACATCATGAAAATTAATTTCAAGCTTTGTAAATATGCCCCTTATATAAAACACTACTACTAAACACTAAGCAGTAAGAAAAATAGACTTAAAGATCAGGATACACAAAACTAAAATTTTCAAACAAATCATAAATAAATTAGGTAAATATTCTCATAAAAATATAACATTATAAATAAGTGTGGCCGTTTACCAAGTACTGTTGGTATAAAATCATATCCAATTCCTTCAACTTCATAGAAGGAGCCAACAGTAGAATGATTGATATGATCAGGTTCTGCAAGAATGGATCCATGAGGGTCCACTGATACAACCTTGCAGTTTGGATATTTCTCCTTAATCTTTCTGCCAACTCCAGTCACTGTGCCTCCGGTACCTGCTCCTACGACAACCATATCCACACCTCCACTACCACACTGCCTCAAAATCTCCTCCGCAGTTGTATCATAATGCGCTATTGGGTTTCCCACATTGCGATACTATAATATGAAATAATATTACAATAAATGTTCATAGATAAAATTATGTCACATTAATAAATATACTTCATTACATTGTAATGCATAAATAAATTAAACTCTTATGCAATCACAGTACATAGATTGACCTATATATATAAAAAATTTAATCTAATAATAATAGAAAACACATTACTTTCCAAACCACCATATTTATTTGCTAGAAGAAAACCTGGGTTTCTATTAAGTGAGCTACATTCAATAAATTTTGTAGTACATGATCATTTCTTATTTCTTTCTTTTCTAAGGATTCCTTATGTTAATGCATGGTCCTATAATTTCATAAAACCTTTACTATCCCCAATTTGCTCTATTCTAAACCTACCTTTGTCATGTTACAACTAAATAATTGATAATGTCAAAGCCTTATTTTATTCACAATTTTAAAGTGAATTTCAAAAATAATCTTTTCATTTAACACCACCCCAGTCTCACTTCCAAAGGTCAATAATGGTATGATACAAGATATAGATCGTCCTCTTCAGTTCAATAGGCATTCTAAATAATGATGATTATGGTAGAACTTACCCATGTATGTAAGAATCAGAAAACATGAATAGATCCATAAAATATATTAAAGACCATCAATTGGTTTAAAGCACACCTATATCTATCTTGAGCACTTGGGCTCAGGATGAGAAGAATGAAAGTACATGCGTATTCCTTCTGAAGGAACTCCAACCTAGTTTAATTATTTCTTCACTTGGTTTATCCTATATCCTTCTCCAGTTATCACTAATGTCCAAACTAGATATAGTATAACCAGGCATGTATACTGTTGTACATGCAAAGTTGGGTTGAATGAACTATAGTCATATACTTCTAAAGTGGCTTATTAGGTATTAAGTTCTAAGACCCTTTAAATGCCAACTAAGCAAGTGATATTAGCCATCACCATCTTAAAGCATCAACTACTCAAAAAGTGAAACGTAAAAATACACCATTTTAAATTGTCTTACATCAATATGATTCCATGAGGGTTGAATGCATCAGATAGCAAGATCTTTAATAAAGTTCTGCTCTGAAATATGAGAGCTGAAGAAAAACAAGATTCCTTCAATAGCAGAACATAGTATAAAATTCTACTCCAGCCATTGAGCTATTTTGGTAGTAATACCTCAACTTCTTCTAATCTCATAATTAATTTTTACAAAATGCACGAGAAGTATGCCTTAAAAGATATAAAAATGGTAGAATCAGAGGAGAGTGAGAACGATTCAGGCAATAAAATGCATTCAGTAAAATTATAAAGATAGATAAAAATATAGTAGAAAGAATAGCAGTAAAAATGTCCTTCATTGACATGAACATAATTTTTAGAAATAATTTGTAAAGTGGTGTGCTTTGTTTTTAAGAGGAAATGATATAATTTACATTGTTTACAGAATATAGGATCAAATTGCTGATTAAAACTTGAATTTTATATTTTTTCTTAATAAATTTAACAATAATATTTTAACTGAATTATTTTCATCACGGCTTCAGTAAGGTTTAAATGCTAGATACTTACTATAACAAAATCAATATGAAACTCATTTTTTAATCTAGTTGAATGAAAATGTATACCAAATATATTAAAAAGTTTGATAAATACCTCCTCTCAGTTTTAATAACGGGTTTTTAGAATTAGAAGAGGAATTTAATACTGCGTAGAAACTATATGAAATTTTGGAAATTAGAAATAAACCAAATCACCAGATTTTTTGAGCTCTCTGATATTGCCATTGCTTTCATAAATAATATAATGCTAATTACTGAAACTTACCTGATCTAAAATTATTGAATTTGGTATTTCTTTATTCAGTCGTTGGGCTGTGTATATATGGCCTTCTGGAGAATCAAATGGTGCAGAAGTGGGTGTTCTTACAATTTCAGCCCCAAGAGCACGCAGTACATCCACCTTTTCATTAGACATCTTTTCTGGCATGACAATAATGCAACGGTAACCACGAACTGCTGATGCCAAAGCTAGACCAATTCCTGGAAATGGGAAATATTTTTATGCAAAAGAACTTGTACAAGATTGTAACGTTGAAGTTACATTAGCATGGTTTGAGCCTTGACTAAATATATTTACAGAATAAATCCTAAGACATGAATCTTCTCCTCATTTGTTATATATATATATATTCACAAATAAATTAATTTTTGGAGATAAATTATATATTAAATCTTCATGATTATAGTAGAGGGATATGAAATACAGGTTAAATATTTTAAAATATGAATTTAAAAAAATTTTGAGAAAGTGGTATACTCCTCTCATTTCTAAATGCATCTTGCCTTTAGCATACATTCTCAGAGATTGAATGAAAGCATTTGATTGAAAAATTGACCTTTTTAATTCTTCCTCCCTTGATTTTAAATACAAATATGACTATAATAATTTTATTCCTTCAAAATTTATCTTCTTATTCTATTTTGATTTATACTAATTTAATTATTATTGACAAATGTTATTTAAAATTCCTAAATTTTCCAGATTTGCAAAATTATGTACATGATGGGTGAAGATAAATAAACAATATTGTAATACAATTATAAGTTATCAACAGAGTTCACATCTAAATAGATTTTAGCTTTTACTGTCATATGTAATTCCAAAAAATGGAACAAATAATTAAATTAATCACATAAAAATTATATTCTTTGAGTTTTGTTAAATTACCAGTATTTCCTGATGTAGGCTCAATAAGCACACTTCCTGGTTTGAGCAAGCCTTGACTCTCTGCTTCCTGCACCATGCGGAATGCAATCCTATCCTTCACACTTCCACCAGGATTAAAATACTCACATTTTGCCACTGAGGAATAAAAATATAAAAAAATTATTTGGAAACTGAAAAAATACATCAGCATAAATTATATGTAGTAGTCACTTATTCATGCAATATACACCGCCAATGCTAAGACCAACCATTGACTTTTTAAACTTCTACTTAATCATATATAGAGTGCATTTTAAGTAATGGTACTAAAATATAAATATTTCTAGAATCTACAAGTATTTTACTGAGAAAACTCAGGTGCAAATCATAGTCAACTGCTGACATTCAAAACAAAGTACTCTCTGAAGTAATGCAATAAATATGAACCATACTCAGACTTAACATAATGGCTTTTAGAAATGATGGAATACAAATTAGTCTAAAAATAATAGAAAATAAAAATTGGAGATTTTATTTATAATCTAGGGCTTTGCTTAAGGTAAAAATAAATATAATTGGTACGATATATACTTACAGACTTCACATTTGAGACCATGAGCTTTTGGTATACTGTTGAGTCGTACCATTGGAGTGTTGCCAATGGCATGCAATATGTTTGGCATCAAATCTAACGGAGGCACTCTACATTTTAAGAAAAAAGGAGTCCTTTATTAATTATAATCAATAACCTCTCTCAAAACAAATAATTCAGTTATATTTCTCTTCTTTACAAACAATGAATCAAAACCTTTAAATAATTCAAAAAATTGAGAATTTAAAACCTAACAAAATAACAGGAAGATATCTAATACTTAAAACACTATGTTGTATTTATATGTAAACATTTTCAAACAATTAACTCTTTTAATGCAAGATTAATTAAAATACATCAAAGCAATTGGACTATTTTTGTTATTAGCATTATCTCCTCAAACCAAGCGCCAAACGAATGTTCAATCAAGAATAATAATTTATGAGAAAACAATTTAATTATTAAGCATCTGAGACTAAATTACATACACACCATTTAAATTTTCTCTGCAACTTCATAATATTTTTCTCATTTAACAAGTATTATCTCCTTGTTATGAATAGACTAATCATTATAATTTTTAAAATGTGCACTGAAATTCAAGCAAATGAAAACTCGCACATATATAGATACAGCACATTATAATTGGCTCATAAGAACGTAAGTAAATCTTGACTTAATTACACACAGTAAAATTTCTAAAACATTTTGCATTAAAATATCAATAGAGGTTTAAAGAACAACTTAAAAAGAACTTATCCATAATATTATCCAAGTAAAACTATGACTTAACACTTGTAAACAAATCAATTAAATTGAAAAGAATGAAGAAAATGCTAAAATGAAATCGCGTATATTAGTAATAGTAAAAAAAAATCCAATTGTTCATTGTAATCAAAATTTGGATTTCCCTTGGATGTAATGGGTATTTGGAGAGACAAATTATTCACAAAATCAAAGCAATGTATTTGTACATTATATCATCCACTAACCATATATATGAATGAACATTATTGAAAAAAACCCAATATTTTGACAGAAGTTAAATATGCCAGACCAAAATCTCCCAATTGTCACATGGTTACTCTATTCATTGAGCTATCTTATCAGAACATTCAATCAAGCTCTTAGCAGGATAATCTATGCCATAATCCATGGCCTCATTGAGACACCATCCATAGAATGCAGAGGAGCCCCCTCAAGGTAACACAAAGGTAAAGCCTTGTATAATCTTATGTAGCCTATTTCTATCTTCTAACTACATTACCTTTAATGTTAATTTATAATTAACAATATAAAGGTATTTACTCTTATTGTTATGTGATCATGGAGCTAAATGTATATTACTGAACACTTGATGCAAACATACTGACAATATCAGTATCAATAAAACTGATCAATAGATTTGAACCCTTGACTTTATATTTACAATACAAGGAACAAAATTTTTAATTAACTTGTCATTTCTAAAAGAAAAGTTAGTAAATAAAAGAAAAAGTGGTAGATATGAAATAAGGAAATGGATAAATGTAAGTATAATTCCGGTCTTCAATGTAATAATCACCATTTGAATGGAACGTATATTAAAACAAAAAGTAAAATACTTACGAAGCCACCTTCGAGTGCGGAGACGTTTTGGGATCAGCACCAAGGTGCCAGGTACACCTACTTGGTACGTCCGGCCGAACAAGTTCGATTCTTTCACTCATTTTTCTAGCTCTAGGCGCAGTAAAATTCAACTTTTTCCAGTCCTGTGAATTAAACGAGCCTGATGTTACTCTGCTATCACCGATAATACTTCCAGCCGCCATGGTACAAGTTGAGTGTGACAGAAAGAGAGGTTAAGAGAGGACTGAGAAAAAACTTGACCGAGTTCATCACAACATTCAGTTTTATCACTTTTCTCCCTCATAAAATCAATCACGTGATTTCACATTCCGAGTCACAGAAATATCGTAATGGACCTTGAACACTTGATTCTTTATTTAACTTCCAAGGGTCAGATGCATCTGACATGACATATGATGTAATATGAACACTCCCCTACATTTAATTCAATATTTCATTCGTCAAATAAACTGTGACGACATTATGTTCCGCTACTCAAATCCTTGCAACGAATAAAATGTTCTCTAGAAAATTATAACTTAAAACACTGAAAAAACAGCGCATAATATTAAGAATTCATTCATTTAAACTACTCACCGTAGAACAGACTCAAGCATCAGTATCTTTGATTCCTGCCGCACCTGCCTACCTCAGATGCCAGAAGCAGACTCACGTGTGATCAGCTCCTCAGCGCTTCGTAGAAGGTGAATTGAAAACAGTTGCGAAAGATGATGCACGGAGGTTGAAGCAGATTGATGCCGATTGATGTACTGCAATCATAAATTGATATCTCTCTAGATATGCTGCCCGCTTATTGCAGTCTTCCATATTATATCAAAGCTACCTTTGCTGGTTGAACTTATTAAAGTTAATTACGTTCATTGAAACCCAATTAAGGGGATGACGGAAAATTATTTGTTATCATCGATGGAGATTTTCGGAAAGGAAAGATAAGAATTTTCTGTTGCACATAGTGTTCAGCTAACGTAATATTGTTTGCTGAATGCATATTACTCAGACTTATCTGAAATTCATCATTAATCGTGACATGTACCTGATGTTCGGGATCAAAGCTTGGTAGAAATAGTCCCTATCTATTCCTTTCATTGAATAATGTAAATAGACTTAGAAATAGACTTGTACTTCAGTGTCACGAAGGCAGATAACGCGTTCACTCAAGGTGCATCTTAAATAGAGATTGAGAATGCATAAATCCTACAGATAAAAGAAATTGAAAGTCGTACGATTCCTTGAGGCCTGAGCCATGGATTAACAATGTGCAACGTTTCATGACTGCCAGTAAACAATGTTTTGCAAGCCAGATATGAGGGATATCTAGATAAATTTATTCAGGAAATAAGTTATAAATTAGTATCGCTCGTAAATCTCTTTAACACTGATAACGAAGTAAATTATATCGTTTTATGTAAGATATTGTGATAATTAAATGCGTTTCTCTTAACTAACAGGATGCAATAGACTATTTTTCGATTCAAGGAGAGTTGGTCTAATGCTGTAGGTTGATTAAATTTTTTTTGGGAATAAAATAAAAATTTCGCTCTTCCAAAGAAGTTTTTTTCTGAAGCGTCTCGATAGATGCGATTGAATTGCTAGTGATAATTTACAGTATACTTATGAATTCTTTTTTTATCTCCGGAGGAAACTAATGTCCCGTCTGATAATTAGGCAGTTGTTAGAGGAAGCAGTCGCACAGGTCCCTTATTAAAGTCGTTTAAGTTACTTCCAGGGGAATCAAACGCTTTCCATATCAATTGAGACGGTGACAAGAAAATTGTTGGACTACAAGGAGGGAATAGTTTTTTCCGGCACTTTGAGCGTATGAACCGACCAGGAGCCACATTTTCCAATTTTCTAAATACTAAATTATTTTCTGAATAATCCACTGTCATCTAATAATAACCCGTCATTGTAGAAAAATATTATAATCAAGTTCGTTAGTATTGAATATCAAAGCCAGATTAATCATCCATGCTTGCTCTCAATAAATTTTAATTAACTTCAAATCCATTCCTCTACCAAATATCCCTCCAAGTTCCTTCATCCAGTCATAGTCCTTTTCTAAGATACGTGATGATGACTTAAAAAAATGTTTGAACTTGGACGATCTCAAATGCCCTTATTTTAATAGGTTAGAGATAAAAATAGTCATAATTTCTAAGAGAACGATTCCTAATAACAGAAGTCGTTTATTTTTCAAGATAATACAAATAATTAGTGTTTTCCTTTATATTTAAGAAATACAAAAGCGGAAAATATTTCATGTGAAGTCAGAACGTTAACAAGTCTGTCGATTTAAAAAATCCAGTTAAAGAGGTTTTAAATATTTCTCAAAAATTAGGGGTCGCAAAATAGTAAGAAAGACGTTAGAGATACGTAATTTCCATGACACAAACGTAGTATGCTAATGCTCAAGTTAAACTGCTGAATTAAAAATAAAATCTTCAGAGTGTAACCATCAATTTATCGGTTGTCAGCGAATTTGAGAAAATGCGCGATAGTTTGCAGTTTTAATTCGGTTCTTGCAAATAGGTAGAACAAATGAATAACTATAATCAAGAATGCTCTCTCTATACGTAAAGGAATGACAAAACTCAGCATTACAACGTACAAAACATTCACTCTCTACTGTAATACTTTGTATACAGACATTCATCTCTTCCAAAAAACAAGAAAGTGTTGAACAAGTATGAATTCCATTAAAAATATCATGATCATTTTCCCTACAATATGTATTAGTTTTAACTATTATGGTTTACTTCATCTGGATTTCAGATTGGATATGTTTGAATGCACGGCAATATTTTATTTTTTCATTGCCGCCACTATTTAAATAAATAAGAACACTTCGTAACTTCCGCAGACATTTCTATGGAAGTTACAAAATATTTTCCGTTAATTTAGTAGCACTCCGTTCCGCTACGTTGAGCTTAATCATATCAGGAATTATATTATTATGTTGGTAGAGGATGTTTACCTCTGCTATGAAGCTAAGCGAAGATTTAAATGTTGAACGAAGTCGTGGAAGAATTACCTTTTTCTTTATAGTTGATAATAGTGATTCACTCATCTCGGCTTAGATGTAATTTAAAACATAGATAAGTATGGATCATTTTTCTAAAATTAATCCACAACTATACAGTGAGTTGTCTGCAGATGATTTTCAAGAAAAATTGTATCAATGGTATTTATTCTATCAATTTTTGAAATATCGTTTGTAATATCTATTTTACTTGGTGAGATATTTATACTAGATTTTTCTTCTATGTCTCAGGCTCGATGGCCAAGGAATATTGCCTAACTTGCGTACATATTTAAGGCATCAGTTAATTACAGCATTAAAGCGGACCAATCTCAGTTCTGATTTATTGAACAGGAAAAGATCTTATTTGCCTCCCGAGGATGCATCTTTGAATCTTTTGATTGCGGAGTACTTAGTGCATCAAAATTACCAGTATACTGCATCCATATTCTACAGCGAGGAACCACGTCTCGGACAGCTGCCTATCCAGCTCAAGCTTGCAAATGAAGAAAAAGAACAATTTAAATTTTTCACAGGAGACGAAGTAGAAAAGATTTTAGAATCCTTAAATTTGAAACTGGGGTCTACCTTTGTGAAACAAGTTACAAGTGTATACTTAAGTACATCAACTTCTCTCCTAGAGGCAACTGTCAAATCCATCGCGAAGCAGAGCAAATATTTTTATTTCAAGAAGACGGAATCATCGGGAGATTATCATACCGTAATATACCGTATCTGAATATTTAATGTTCACATTATCTATATTAAAAATTTGGAACTTAATTGAGATGTTATTCAGAGAAATATTATTAGTGTGTGTTGTTTGAGAATGGATTTTCGTTTGATCCAAATATATTCATTATACCGCTTTTCTTCACCACTGGACCATAGAGTTTCTTATATCAACTTCAGTTTTATCTTCCCTCTTGATATAAGAAAAGTAAAATGAAATTTTGCATTTTTAAGTTAAAGTTCTTTCACTGAAGCTCTTATTTCCCTGCTATATGTCTTTGCTTACTGAAACTCTTTCCTCTAAGTCCAAATATTATCCATTATGCTTTCAAAACCATAGGAACAAGAACTAAATTTCTAATTTGGCACCAGAAAACTTCCCTTTTTAATCCCTTCCAATTCTACTCGACTTAAATCTTATATGGTTGAAAAGTTTATGGTACTATTATAATTTTCTCTGGTTCGTTATTAAAAAATCATGTATCCCTTCTTTGATGCAAAAACCTTATATTATTTTCTAATTCTTCAAAGCTAATTTGGAAGGAATTTTTGTAGGAAGAAGAAGATTCCTCTTTCAACAGATCTAGTGAGAAGCACATCAAAGGTAGAGCCTCAAATATTAAAAAACTTCAAACAGCTAAGCATCAGCAAAAACAAAGGTATTTATTTGACCATTTGTAATGTTTTTCAATTTATTCTATAAAATTTTTGAATACAAAGAAATCTTTATTATCATCCCATAAATAAGAATGCTGATTATAAAGTGATATTTGTGTTATTTTATTAAATCGATAAATTGCTTTGCAATTAAAAAGGAGCTATCAGCAAATCATAAGTATAGGCAATAAAGGCACTCTGCTGTTGTAGCCGTTTTTGATTTATTTTTTCCTTAGAGTATTTAGACACAATTAATGTAACTTTCTTAATATTAGATTTAAGGAAATTCTTATCATGATATTGTCACAAAAGATATGTTATGTCAAGAATCTTCTTTGAATTTCAGTTAAAATTCTTCTATAAAACTATTATTGGAGGTCGGTACAATTTTTCATTTTGTTGATATGACAATATTACCACCATAAAGTGAAATATTTAATCTTATTTACTTTAATTTTTAAATTTACCCAATTCAAAGCTTTGAATGTAAATTGTAGTTAACTTTGGATTCTTAAGATAAATTTGGTCTAAGTTTCATAAGGTTTCATTTGGTCTAAGTGTGTATGTTCAGACCTATATTTCCAATAATGTTTAATTGCTTTTGTGGAAAGTTTTGTAATGAATTTACAATATCTCGCTGAATTAGTTTGTATCCTGATGAGGAAAAATCTCAAACTTCGGTAAATAAACAGAATGATATTGAAAAGAGAGTGGAAGATGCAGTACTGATGATGAGAAAGGAAATGGAAAATGAAATAGCTGAGCAGAAAAAATCTTTGGAAAAAGATATTATGGCAAAGCAATCAAGAATTGTTGAAATGGTAAACCATCTACAGGATCAACAAGTTAAACTGCTGGATCACATGAAGAACGTTGAGGTAAGGAAAATGATTTCAGTACACGGTGATATATTACTAAGTTAATATCTCCCTCTCCATGCTTTGAATGATTTATTTATGTACTATCTTGTAGATTTCACAGCTTTGTTGAACCAAAGGTGAAACAATTCATTGAAGATTAAGGATTCATAATATAGTTCAAGGGTTATTTACTGTCTTATGAGCTTAAGCAATTCTCAGGCATAAAAGCTAACTACACATCTGAATCCATAATAATGTTAATCTTGATCCGCATCCAAAATTATATTATAGAAAAAATTATGTAAATGTGTACTATATATATAGTACATACTAAGAAAAAAGAGAACTATATCATGTGAGACTTTAACTAAAGCACATGAAATTAAAAATACACAGCCAAGGTATCTGAATATACAGTATGGCTGTGAGACCAGTTAGTCTCTATCTTACTTCAAGAATCCATTAAAAATAACTGATGAATGATTATCTTAATTATTTGGGCAGGAAAAGGAGAAATTGCTTGAATTGAAGGAAAAGAGAATGGAAGGAAGGTGGCATGAAGAATCAATTCAGATAGCTGAGAAGCAAAATGAGATCAAATCATCGCAGCTAAAACTTGAAGATGGTTTCCAAAGGTATTATCTCTTGCTAAGAGGATCTTTCACTATTTATAATGATTTCTCAACAAAATTGGTTCACAGCAATTCGTTAGAAAATGGTTAAATACAATCTTTGTCATGAATATGTATGGTTTAATATTTGTTGATAAGATGAATGAGTCATACATATATTTGTATCCGATATAAAGTGTAACATATCTCAATCATTATGGAGGTAATTTTCTTGTTATACATTAAAGTGTAACAGTATATATGTCTCAATTGAGTGAATAGTTGTTACTTGTGGTTTAAAATTTCATTATCCATAGTTCTGAATACCTTACTTTGAAGGAATTTAAATCAAGTAGGATTCCTCTAAAGAAATATATGAATAATGAAGATCATTAAAGCATGAAACTCACATGGTTAACTCAATTCATGTGTTATTCTTTTGCTTCTAGGTTACGTCAAGAAAGAAATGCATTTTTACTTCTGCAAAAGGAAATGGAAGCTACTCATAAGCAGATAACAGAAGTTGCTAACTATTTGGGTAAATCTAAGATGGAACTGGATATGATACAGTCTCTGAACCAAGAAAATAATTATAAAAATGATAGGCAAGAGACACAGCTGGACATGAAAAATTTTTCATCAAATTCTGCATTGAATTTGGCTAAATCTCTGCGTTCGATGCAAGAAAATGCTGCACAAGTATATCAGGGAGCAATACACGAATTAAGAGAAAAAAATGATAAGTTACTAGTTGTTGCTGATGAACAGCAAATGAAAATAAATAAACTGTCTACAACTGTTTCAACCTTAAGCAATCAACTTGAGGAGGCCACAGCTGCTTTACGTTTGCTGTCAATGCAACATGATGAAAATTCTAAAATTCACCCTACGGAAAAACCTTTAACTTTTCCTGTCAAAGATCGATTGGATCGGCAACATTATGTAGGAATACGCTGGGATAACAATTCTGTGAGAAGTCATCATAATTCAAAGAGAAAGTCAATTCAACGGAGACTGAAATATGATGAAGAAAGTTTGAGCAGTTCTGCCTCAAGTCCCACAGAAGAAATTCTGAGGGAAGCAAAGGAAAGACTTAGAAAATTAGAAATTGAGTCAGATGAAGTAGACAAAAGATATTACAAATTTAAACAGAAACACTTACCAGAGGAAGTTGGAATTACCCTAAGAAAAGACAAAAAAATTCTATTTCCTGAATATAAGACTTCATGGGTTGAAAATATCCATGACACAGAGTTAAATTACACCCGTAATTACGTGAGGTCAACTCCGATAAAAGATTATGTAGATCCAACTATGCATCATCAACCTGATGATGAAACAAACTTAATTGCGGCTGAAAGAACTCTCAATAGAAAAGCAAAGAATTTGAATGAAATAAGTGAAAAATTGTCAGAGAATCATTCAAAATGGATTTCTATTGATCTAAAATCTATTGATAAAAATGCCCTTGAAAATGATAGAGAATCTTCACTTACTAATTGTTTGCCTTCAAAGGAAAGAAAGTCATCTCTTGAAAAGCTGCAGCTTTTTGAAAGGGAAGACAATGAAATCCAAAAGGATAACTTCATAGAATTGAATGACGAGCATTTGGTGGAGAGGAATCATCCACATACCTCAAATAATTCAACCCATCCGGACAATCAGACAGCACTGGAAACAGTTGAAAAATATTCTGAAGCGAAAAGTGATTCTGCTTCATTTGAACAACTTAATCATTCTCCAGATAAAAGTGGAATTTTAACACCTGAGGTAGAAATAATGGGAAAAGAGTTGGAAGAATCAAAAGACTCATTATCAAATAGCAGCACCAAAATTTCAGTTGGAGCAAATAGTAGCAAAGGCAAGGAAAGCTTCTGACAAGGTACTCTGTTTATATATGAATATTTTGCTTAATTTATTATTAAAATGGAGTATATGTACATATGAGTAATGTTAATCAAATGAAGTAAATGTATTTCTTTGGACAGACTCGTGAATTCATTTTCCTTTCAGGATCTAACAAAGTATACTATTTAAAAAACTAGACTTAAATTGATACCACTTTTAATGGGAAATTATTTTGAAATTGATTACATAAATAAAATAATACTCAAGAAATGTAGATCACAATTTCACATAATACTAGATTCCTGGCACACTGCTTCATATATAAGAATTTAGGTGCAAAATATTGAGATGAATATAGTTACAAATTAATTGTTTAATATGATGCCATTCATCAAATAGTTTCTAACTCTCTTTCACAAATAATCACTGAAATTGTTAACATTTAAACTCAAATATATCACATAATAATAGCTTGTTAAGTTGACTTTTAAAACTCTCAATTCTAGCGTAAACTATCACAAAATAACAACAATTGATCAGGCACCATCAACAAAGTCAAGGCCCGTGCCAGGATTTATTTTATAGTCAAACAAAAGCTCCAAAATGAATTATTTACACAAATATAACAATTGTTAATTACAAATATACAACTCTAAGGCGTTATGATAACTATTTTTGGAATGGAGAAAAAATGTATACTTTACAATTTACAATAAATATGATTAAAGCAATTCACATACATCTAAAAGATTAACCAAACCCAAGGGAAAAAGCATGAAAAACTAACGATAACAATGTTTCCCGTAACTGCGTTAAAAATTACAGCCATAACCATGTTTCTGAAGAGAAAGATGATAAAATAGATCAGCCAAGCAATCATCTTTTGAGTGTTTAAAAGATCAGACTTTACCACTATCGGCTATCTTCTGCAAGGGAAGCATAAAGCAATGAATATACTTTCCTACAGCATACAGCCATGACTCATCCCAATTATACATAAAATCCTTTTAAATTATTTTCTTTCGAATTACTCCGAACATGGAGACGAAGAACTCACTAGAGCCAATGGGAAATTCGTAGACCCAGGCTCACTGCTTTGAAGCGGCTCTGTCAGTGGAAACATGAGCATTCGGGCATTGACAAATGAGAGATCGGGAAGATTGTGGATCACTGCTAGAGACTCGGGACAAAGAGTTAATCCTTCATTACACTTTCTATTTGTTTTATTACGGTTCAATGAACCTCTATTCCCTCGCTTCTTTGAGTTTTCTAAAGATAGAATCTTTTCCACTAGTTGCTGATGTGAGTCCTGCACCTGAATTTTTGCAGAAGAGAACTGATTTACACTTGGCGATGGTTCCAACGTTTTTTCTGGCGAAGATAGGAGTTCCTTCTCGAGGCCTGAAAGGAAAGACGTTTCTATCAGACATACATTAAACAACAATCCACAAAGAATAGTTCACGTGAATTGCAGATAGTTTCGACTTAAATTTATGTTAATTAACTATTTAGATAATTGAGTAAATTCATTCCTCAAACTAAAATAGATTAAGAGTCATTCATACTATAAAACTTTGCTATCAGAATACCCAAGTCATAGCAATCTGGATGTAATGTTCAAATTTTTAGGAATACAGACTTATTAACTGCTGACCACTAAACTCCTAATAAAAAATCATTCAAATATAATATTTATAATTTAAAGTTATCAAGAATTATAAATACTAATTATATTTATTCCTGAAAAAATGAATGATTTATAAATAAAATAAAAAAGATCAAACAATAAATAAATAATCACAGTAACTACCATACAAACAGGACAATGGAGAATGGCACGAATTGCTATCTCTAAAATTTGGACATACATTCAAAAAAGAGTTGCAGAACTTTTCCAGCGATACCTTTCAAATACAAAAGAAAGAGGTCAAAACAATCCATGCTCTAAAATATTAAATATCCACAAGGAAGATTTATATTATACACATGTCAACGACATTAAGGACAAGCCATATTTTGGTGTAGCAAACCTAAATAAAACAGAACTTCTATTGACTGTTTTAAAAAAGATAATGAAGATAATGCATGACATTCAAACGTGAAAAACAGACATGAAAGACTACAAAGTGCAGAAACGATTAAACTAAAAGTGCAACAGTTTAAAATGGTGCCACTTACTGGCGAGTCTCCAGGCAGCGTCAGAAGGAGCAGTAGAAGAGAATGAGGCAAAGTTATCATATGTGTTGAAAAAGTCCAGGTCTAGGAGGGCTGACCTATGAGTTGCTACGTGTGTGTGCCAAATCATCAAAAGCCCCAAATTTTAATAAAAAAAGGGGGAAAGAAGAGAGAACAATCTGTTAGTTTCTTAGGGTGTTTAGAAAACCCAAAGGATTCCTTTTGAAGAATTAAAATTTGGAACTAGAGATCTGCATGTTTTCATCCTACAAACGTTGGATCAACTCCTGGAATTCACTTTCCGTGCACGCTACACATTTGCATATTGTTCAATGAAAGAAATACCTAAAAAATTGAAAATCCCCGGTAAATGTTTTCATTTCAAATAATCTGTGCTAAGTTCAACCTATAATAAGACTTCTAGGTATACGTAAAGATATTTTAATTCCCAGCTTATTAGGAAAGCATGCTTGATTAGTTAAAGAATGAGTGAAGTACTCTCAGTTACTATTTGAAATGATTTCAAATACATGCAGTGTTGCACTGTTGTACAGTGCTATCAAATACAATTAACAAGTGGACCCCAGGTATAGCAAATGTGAAAAAATATACAAAGACGAGAAATTATATATTTATAGCACAACCATTTGACTGATGAAACTTCCCTCTTCACTCCAAAAACATTGGATTATTAAATGAAGAACGAGAGGAAATAATAACCAGATGATAATACCCATTAACAACTCCAATACTGGTATATTAATTAGTTTCATGAATTGCAGATCTCTTTCTGATGGAAAATGTGAAAGATGGTGCTTCTCCTGAACTTGAATAACAACATAAAAGGTACTCAAAATAATTTAAGGATCCTGTGATTCAATGCCTCAGATTTCTTAAAAAGTATAAAAAGAATGTTAAGAAAAATAAGAAAATTGGAGAACTACTATGAAGAAATAAAAAAAGATCACCAATAAACCTAGCCACTATCCACAGCTCATAAGTATGTTTGGTATTAATGAAGAGACAATTATTATGAACAGTGATACTTTTCCAGATGTTTATCATCCAATCTTGAAACCCAAAAATTAAAGAAGAATACTTGCAATAAGTATTCTAAAATGAGAATATAGAGAAATTCAACTCAAATGAAAACAATTAATACTGATATACTGAGGTCTTAAGCTTTTCCTTTAGAAGTTCAGAAAAAATAAATGATAAAATTTTCCACAGATGGAAATGTTGATTTAGATCACTACCAAATAAAAGATTTCACTGATTAATTTAAAATCAATTCCAGAAAAATAATCCTTTGGATCATCCAAATCCTAAAAATTATGGAAGACAGATTTGCTTCAATCAAGGAAAAACTTTTGGAGTATATTCCAAACAAAAAATATGTTTCCTATGACAAAGGAGATTACTTGTACCCTAAGTATAATAGCAATCATATAAAGGAACATTATATTTCCTAGAATACATAATTTACTTTCTGTAAATTTCACCCTTTCTAGAACCTTTATCCCATGACTATTGTAAGCATGGCAATAATCAATTTCCATGCTTACACAGAAACATAATCAAATTTAAAATAATGAAAAAGAACTATGAGCCACATACCAATACAAAAGAAGCCCAATAATAGGTGGAAATTCAAAGAAAGTAAATAGATCTCAAAAAATTTTTTGATTAACTATAAATTCTACGACCATTCATAAGAACTCATTACACTTTAATATCTTCATGATTGAAAGAATCAACTTTGAATGTCACTCCTTGTTAGCCTATAGCATATTCTCAGAGTATACAAGTAAACTAACAATTGAAAAAATGAAATCTATAAGACTGATAAACTTCTCTCCAAATAGGAGTTACTGGAGAAAATTGTATAATTTATGACCAGAAGAATATGGTTTCAGTCCTAGAATAATGAATTTTTTACTTATTTTCTAAGTAAACTGTTTGAAGCAGCAAAATTATATGATTGCGTATTGTCAATCTTTTTATCTTCCAACTAATCTCAGAAGTACATTATCATATGTTTACATTAATGTTAATAGTAAATATAGTTCAAGAGCTTCATTTCTATCAGATGGTTTACATGAAATATCTGAAAATTTTTCACAATAAAAGAATGTGAATTTAGCAGTGTTTTACTCATAGCAATTACTGTAGGTAACTTTAAATTCTATCATCCAAGCATTATTTTGAATGTCTGAGTTATATGCCACATTTGAGAGCAGATTGCAAGGAAAATTCATATAAAGAGCATCTTTCCAATATCAATGTTCTCCTGGCGGCCATCCCACACAAAATACTATGACAACATTACAATGGTTGTGGGATCTACGTTGAACATATTAACAACATTGTAAAATTTGGATAAGCCACCAAATATAATTTTCAAGGATGTAGACAAAAATTCAAGTTAAGATGGAATTATTTTTATGCGTATAATGTTCCAAGATACTTAATTTCAGAAATAAATAACCTTGCAAATTACTAATTACGATATTAAATATTTGCATTTTAAAATTAATACTTAACTTTAAATAACATAAAGAATATCAAATTATCATAAAGGAGTATTAATAATAATAATAATAATAATCTGCCTTTATTGAATCAGGGCGAAATTTAGTTTATGTAGACCACTCTTACATTTAACCCCTACGTACGAACACAAATACATCCCATCCCAGATCAGAAATTTAGACTTATTGTTAGTACTTCTTACAATTCATTGTTGAAAAGTATGAAGTCTTAACTTTCATTTGAATATGGCTGCCTTTATTGAATCAGGGCGAAATTTAGTTTATGTAGACCACTCTTACATTTAACCCCTACGTACGAACACAAATACATCCCATCCCAGATCAGAAATTTAGACTTATTGTTAGTACTTCTTACAATTCATTGTTGAAAAGTATGAAGTCTTAACTTTCATTTGAATATGGCTGTTCACAAATTCATGCCTAACAATATTGTGTTATTATTATTTAGTTTATTACTTTTAAAGATTAGGAACACTAATACTTAGATTATAATAACTATAAAGATCATTATCCTAGCAAAGTATATATTAGTTTCTTCAAGAATATATACTTCTGGGAGTGATAATTAAATAATTTGCTATTGGGCTTAAAAGCCAAAATTTGAAAGTAATTATCAGTCAAAAATCAGCCTAACATTCAATTCATCATAAATTACAACATTTGGATTAAGTTTTTTTTGTGCATTTCACTAAGACTATAAATACTGTTGTAAATAGTTTGCAGTTTTTGGTGAAAATTATACCAGTACAGTCAACAAGGATCATCACTGATATTTTCAGTAATTTAGAGCAGCTAATGATAAACTAGACCCAGTTAATCATGCTGAATGCTGAACAATGGTTCAGATCTGTGAATATTCTATATCACAGTAAATTCAGATGAAAGGTGCACTTTCAATTACAATATTTCAAGATTTTCTATGATTAAGGTTATCATGAGATATCAAACTGTACACTATCCAGTGCCATCTCTTCTGAACCACTGACAATACTTTTACTCTGTTGTTTCTCACATAAAAATTAACCTATGAAATAGTTGATTAGCCATTAACAGAAGTTTACTTCTGTTATTTTATTAAATATAGAATTGCACTAAATTACCACTTAATACTCTTTTAATGGCATTACTTAAACATTTTAAAAACTTCCTTATATTTTCAGGAAACTACATATACTCCATCACAATTTTGTTTCCATCTCAATCTACCTGCATGCTCTTTGGCAATGTCACTCACTTGAATTCCAAAATTTCTAATTTGTAGGAAAGGATTTTGTATTACTTAGCACGTTAATTTCACTTCTGTTCAACTTTCTAATTTGTTACCTAATTTGAACAGATTAATGTAGTGGAAATAATTTTAAACCGAAAGTGCATTGCTTAACCTAATACATGTTCTCACAGATGGAACACTGGATATTGAATTCCCTTACAAAATATTTAAGTCACAAACCAACAGCCAGATGTTTAAGAATAGCAAATCTAATTTAAGACAATTGTATGAATGCATGAAAACAAGTGAAATCTTTAGAAAGGACACACAAAGCCCATCATCTAAAAGCAGAACAGATTACCCCTACTTGGAAAAATGCAGCTCAAGACAGGTATAGAACAAAACAGTGCAATACTCACATTCAAGGGGATTGACAAGGCCACTGCTAGTCCAATCAAACTGAGCAGCAGGAACATTCTCCTACAAAAAAAGGTAGCTACATGTGAACGAGGTGAATGACACAAAAAAATAATAATAAGCAAAGAAGAAAGAAGAGTACCTCAGCGTCTTGAGACGATGTTACTTGTGTTGGTTGCTGTGGAGTACTGCTAACTTCCTTGGGGACTGCGGTCAGCGCCTTCACAGGTTCCAATGGATCGAATCCAAGGTTTGCAGCAAAGCGAGGAACAGATGTGGAACTCCATCTGGGACCAAATAACTGCCAAAAATAATCATACATTTAATTTACTAGAAGGAATGATGATATTCAGTGATAAAAGTGCTTTAAGATCCAATGGTATTAAATGATAAAGATTATATTCAAGGTAATGAGAAAAATAGATGAAAGATGAATAAAGCCTTAAGAAAGCTTTAAATAACAAATTCAATACTTATTATACTATATTTGAGTTACATCATACAAACATTTTATAGGAAAATCATATCACAAAATTACATAATTTAGGTTATAAACTTAAAATTTTGGATCATCAAGAATTCTTTTTCATTTGCTAATTATATAATAATGATAAAATTGAAACTTTTAAACACTTTAGGTTAATTGCTAAAATGAATAAATAAGGAGGAAATTCTGGATCAGATAAGGGATGATAATGATAAACATGAGTTTATGCAGTTCAAGGCTGCAATCCGACAATTTTGATAATTAATCATTAACAGAGCAAAAATGTCAAACTGCTTACATTCATTGATATAAATTTATCAGCCAAATAATTTTAATCACTAAATCAGTATCCACTTTTACTCTCACCAAGATACCATCCAATTCTATCAATTCCATTTCAATTATAATTGAATGCATGAATTTTTCAAATAATATCATTTATAAACCATAATTCATACATATCAAAATTAAACCACTCTTACGTACTATATTTCGAGAATCAATAGACAGTGATGACAGTAAAGCCTTGTTAGAAGATGAACCTCCCCACTGATAAGACAATGCGTTGGTAGTCTCTACATCCTTTAGATTCTGCCACACGGCTCCTGCTTTCAAACTTGTTCTCAAATCACTGCACAAGAAATTGTCGCTCTCTGGTGTGCTTACGTTTGGAAATGCCAGTCTAGCAAGAGTTTCTGTTCTATCATCATCCTGAAAGTAGACCCAGATGTAAATTAAGATTGCAGAAAAAAAGAATATAGAATTACAAGTATTTAATAGTCAACACATCCAAATACCAAGCAGCCTAAAAACTGATTTTAATTATAAAATTCATTAATGATATTCATGTTACAATTAGGTTATTATGTACCTCATATGCTTATGGAAGGCATAAAATATAACAAACAATAGACATGGACTTTACCTGAGAGAAAAACATAGGAAAGATAAACAAGGTTTTCCATGTAATTGTATAAATCTGATTATCATGTGTTTAGTAATTGATGCCAGATAATTGTAGCTAATAATAATGAAACATATTTTGAAAATTAAATTAAACTAATGCTACCTCCAATCCTGTAATATGTATACTGAAACAAATTTAAGATGACAGTTACCAATGCTAACATCTAGAATATAAAATTTAATGAGAGAATTCAAAATATTTCAGCTATATGCACAAGACTTCATGATTCATTCATACTGGCTTAAAATTTTTCCTAAAAATTCAGAAACTGGATTTAGATGGCGCATAACTAATTTTCAGTTGGGTTGGTTATATTAATTGCGTGTTCTACTTAGAAGGTCTTTTATGAATCAAGTCACAGAAAGGTATCTACTATCCAGTTTATTCACAAAAAACTACACCTAAAAGAATCTTTACCTTGCCTGATCTCAACTGTTGAAAGAGAACCAATTCTTCTTGATGATCAACTTGCTCAGCTTCGCAAGAAGAAGGACTTTCAAATGAAAATTCTGGTTCTTCAGGATCTTCAGGTAATGCAGATTCTGCCGCAGAAGATGGTTCGACCTTGGGATAACTTGACACGAAAGAGAAATCGGAGAATTCATCTTCTATGGGAACTTGAGCTAATTCATCTTTTTTATCCGCTGACTGGAATGTTTCTGAAGGACGTTCGCTGACTGATGATACAGGCGCACTTGTGAAGTCAGAGAAGTCATCGTCAGACTCTTTATCCTCATCCGATGTCAACTGAGGGATACTATTACCGACATTTAACTGAGAAACAATCGTATTTGATTCAACACTTGCACTGAAGGCAGTAAAGTCGGCAAAATCGTCATTTCCATCATCACTGACTCTAGTTCTGCACAGGTTGTTGTCATAACCACTTTTATCTTCAATAATATTGGAAGAAGAGTCCGAAACTTTCTCTCGTATCGTCCTCTCACAACTTTCATTCCACTCGTCCTTCTCTTTGCATATTGTCTTCTTTTCAACAACTAAAGTTTCATCGCTATCACTCGATTCGTCCAAATCAGCATCAGTAGCTATTCGAACAACTTCCTCATCAACTGTTTCCTCTTCACTTTTTTGACTCGCACTGCAAAGACCAGAATCCGTGGCACCCGATGAAATCACTGAATCTTGGCTTGTATTATCCTGAGCTCCAGAACTATTTGATATGCCCCCTCTTCCGACAGAAAGGAAATCTATTTTCTTTTCTTCCACATCCTCGGTTATACTTTTTTCGCAGTTTCCTGATTCACTGTCATCTTCAGGGTCATCTAGATGGCTTCCATCGAAACTTTCGTCGATTTTTTCATGCGAGGGATGCTCAGATTCTTTCCCATTCTCTTCTCTATCTAAATTATCCGAGCAATTGTGAAACACATCATCATCGAATCCATCTCCTTGATCTATCTCTTTTTTAAGAGAGGCTACAGTGCTCGGAAAAATACTACGATCAGCTCTGTCTAACCAAGGAGATACTTTCACAGGTGAAGCCTCCTTAGAATCACCTAGAGGAAACAGTTAGAAAAATTATAAGTAAGAGGTAAACAAATTTTGTCTTACACTATCAATGTCCATAAACACTAACCTAAACAGTCGAATGGATAGCTGGCTGTTGCAAAATCACCAAATTCATCATCAACGTTGTTTTCCTCGTCACTTCCCATCGGTGGTGGAACAGTTGGAATCAATGGAGGGATTGCACTAGACATTTTGTAAAAGCATTGGGCATAACAGACGTCCCTGCTTGTTAACTCTTGTTTCCTGAGTATAGAGATTCACGAAAAATGAAGGATATGGAACACTTGTTGTAAGGCATATTTTTCCTGGAAAAATTCAATATCCAACCTTATGAGCGATAAGTTTTAATCACGAAACTGTTCAATTGATTTTTGATTTAATACATATTTTTGCGCTGAATAGTTGATAAAATTCGCTGATAAACTGAGCAGCATATGCGCATAAAAATCAAAGACAGGATAAACTTCATTAGACCAAAACTATGTTAAAAGATGTAACTTCCATTTTTAAGATTTAAAAATTCTAATAACAGTACAAGTAATAATAATGAAATACCTGAAGAAATATTAACACTAAAGGTATAAATTACGATCGATGCTGCAATGAAACATTGGTTCGACACTAGAACTATTTAATGAACTTAAGAGCAACAACGTCCCAACTAATATTGAAACATTTAAATAAGCAAAGTAGGTCCAAATAAACAAATAGGTCCCACGAACTAAATATTACTCACTATATCACCTGCCCTCCATCTCCGCCTTCCTCTTGATAGTCATTGAAATGAATACCTGTCAGGTTGCCAACTCACAGCATAATAAAAGTCTCTAATGGACAATCATGTTATTCAAATAAGTTTTATTTTATAATAAAAATTTTATTGCTATATAAGGTAAATTTTAAATATTTATAGCTCGCTAAATGGTAAAATCGTTAAATAAATAACCAACTTCCGATAAACATTGGCAACGTTGAACGAAGGAAGTCCATCTAGTGCCGTAAGAAGCAGGTAAAGAATGCCAATCTAGAAGCGTACGGTCTGCAAATTTGCTTCTGCGGAAGGTAGCCCATGATGCATTTAATGTAATTCTAATAGGATTTATAGGGCAACGTATACTAGCGCTTAATTTTAACTAACTGAAGTTGAGGTGTGATATATGAGGATGATAGTAAATAGGAAAGTTCATAGTCGATTCATTTGTAAAGACTTTGTCATAATAAAATCGTAAATTGTCGTTTGCGCATTGTCTGTCAAAATTGACGTAACTAATCGAACTGGGTGCTTTATCTTTGTTTACGTAATGTTTTTTTGGTTATAATTAGATTAAGACCTCAATTCTTATTAGTAAAGACTATGAGCTGCTCTTTATGATGGAATAGGAGGACTGAACGTTTCTATGTAAAATAATTAATTTCGATTCATGTAACGTCATCAAGTATCTACATCCTTCGTGAAATCAGCACGTTGTTTTAGAGAGCTTAAGTAATTATAGGTAGCGATAGTGATATGTACTCTTGACCTTCATAATTTGTATTTTAAACAAACCACCGTAAATTGAATCATCACGATTTTCCTTAGTGTTCGTGAGGCACGTAGTTATTGTGATTTCTATTCTATCCGACTATCATAGCAATTATAATTCAGATATCTTCCGAGGTGGAAGTTCTTCTGTTCACTGTTGATGAATCATTGTTACTTAGTTCGTTGTGCCGAAATTACACAATCTTTTAAATGACTTTTGCTACTAGTCCTTTATAAGCTAATTTACATAATGTATTAATAATCTTAACTTAGTAAGACTTACTTAAGAATTAATAAGTTAACATATCGTATATATACGTAATACTTATATAAGTATACACTAAAATTCTAGATGTATGTCATGCTATTCTGGTAGACATATGAGCTGATCTGTAGGTTTAGGCAGGACATACAGAATTTTCATTTATATCTTAGGAGCTGAATTTGTTTATAGTGATCAAATATGGATCCATTGATTTGTAATTTTTTGTTATTTACATACATTAACTCAAATATTTTGACATTATACTGTTGATGTCCTAAAAGTCTACGCATTGTGCATCTGCGTGTTATAAGTTCAAAATACACTACATCTGTTGCTGGAGATGTGAAAATGAGATAAGTATCAAAATATATATACGTACAATTTGAAAACTCATCATTGCAAGAGAAGGCCAGTTTTGAACCATAATATCAGCGAGGACAAATTAAGTAGTCGATAGAATTAGTGACAATAAGGTTAGACTTGAATGATTAATATCTACATCCCTACATAGAAAAGATAATAAATTCAATCCATAAGTTATCCCATCAAAGATTTCAGTTTTCCAAGAGCAGATAATAATGCTGAATATAACTATTCAAGATATAGTTTTCATGGACTGAGTTGTTAATTATTTATTGAAGGATTCGTATTTTTTCATTTTTAAAGAGGAAAAAATTATTCTTTAGGTAATTCAAATAAAGAAGAACCCTTCTGGATAAGAGAGATAAATATTTACTCATATTTTTATTTCCATTCAATTCCTTATATAAATTATACTATATTATACTTACTATGTATAATACTTCCACTGATTTCTTGACATTTTTATTTTTGTTACTACACAACATATCTTGTAGTAAGTGCAGGTAGCAACTGGTGTTCACACTTGAATCCAACCAAGGTGGATAACAGTCTTCTAACACTGAACTGAATAGTTGGCAAAACAAATCCCTGAAGTGCTCTCTGACTCTTAGTTGTAGATTTTTTCCTTTCATTTGATACATTTGTCATAATAGTTTTTATAGGAAAGTTCACTTAATCTGAAGCTTTTGTATCTTTGAAACTCTCCAATAGTTTTCCTGATTTTGGCAAGTAATATTAAGCTTTTAACTTTGACAGTATTGAATTTTACCATAAGTATGAAATAGTACATCAATATAGAACCTTTTCAATGAGATCTTTGATATTTCCAAAGGTGAATTTCAAGGAGTAAATCATAACTCTTTCCTCTCATTCAATGTTTTTAGAATATCATCAAGTGAATAAGTATTAAAACATTCTGTACAAAACTTGGCTAGGTTACATTAAGTTATCTTTCATAATCAATCTAAAATATTGAGGCTTGTAGAAGTTAAGTGATTATCATGTAGAAAGTGACATACTTGAGAGAATAGTGGTGGGTGGACATGTGGGAGAGTCCTGACCTATATTCCAAAATTACTTCAGTTAGCAACACATGACTATTTACAATCTTTGAGTTAAACGTATACTTACTGATTAATATGTTGTCCAGAATAGCTAAAAACATATACAAGTAAATAATGACGTAGTATTTTTTCAGATATATGCAGCTCTACCCAACTATGTATATCAATTATTTTGTCCTTTAAAATATCTATATTTTTCTGTTGCTCTTATTGTTGCTTCTAACAGTCATGCTGTTATGGAAAGAAATACTGTGATAAAGTAAGAAATGGAGCACTGAAGTTACTAAAAGAAAACTCAGAACAGAGGAAAGATTGAATTATTTGAATATTGAGAAATGAAGATGGAACCTCAAACAAAAATAATTAGATTCAAACATTTCTAATATCTTATTTTGAAATGGAAAATAAAAATGCTTTATTCAATGTGTGCCTAGTTTTCTTCTGCAAATAATGAAGAAAACTGATGGTGAAGTTTGAAGCTCTGCAATATATGATATTTGAATTTCAGCTATTTTTCAATTAATAATTACCATTTAAATCAGTGGTTGAAGTAATTTCTTGTTGACTTTAGATTTTGAGAGCCAGTCATACGACAATGTGTTATGTCAAAGATGATACATTAAATACCTTCATTTATTGTTAATCTCTGAGAACACACATTTAGATGTCATAAGATTTAGATTATGTTTGTGGTTTCTATTTGTCCTTAAATATCATAGATAAATTTACGTGACTGTTTTATTTCATATGCTTATATGGTTTTAGTATCTGAATTATCTTAAAGGAAAGAGGCTATGCAATTTTTCAAACTTAAGGTTAAAAAAATCTTCTGTAATTTATATCCAAGTTGATCTATGGTTGATAATCCTTTTAAAGATACTTGTTTACTTTTCCTGTAGCCTATATTTCTTATTTAATTTTGAAAAAGAAATTAATATTGCAATTTCCAAGATAAGTTCTTCACAAATATTTCAAGTCCAAAATCTTTCCAAGTTTTAGGTGTAGGAAAGATATAAGGTCAGATACAAGAAAAGTACGAACCACAGCATGAATATTTTGACACTTCTTATCAATGAGTATGTATGTACATGTTTATGTATGCACATATATTGTTATAGAAGGGTATCAATAGAAAAAAATGAATATGAGATACCACTCACAATATTTTTTTGAAGACTTTGAGCCTTTGACTTGACTTGTACCTGTGTTCGGTTATAAAAAGAAATTAATATGATATCAATGAAAGGAGAGATGATAAGAATACTACATACCAATAGTTTTAAGAATCATTTAACATTGCATTTTAATATTAATCTGTCAAAAGGTCTTTTTCACCAACTTTCACTTTATCTACCTAGTAATAAAAACCTTAAGTGGGGAAAAGGAGGAATTAATCGCTGAAAAATTCACTAAAATTAAAGATAAACATGTCTAGTCTAATGGTATAAATTAACAGATCCAAAATGTAAATCATATTTTAAATTCCTTTAAAAAGATATTAATCGATTAAAATACCATAAAGTATGTAATTAGTGATTGTTTAAATTTTTGTTAAATTATGTTAGCAATCATTTTGCTAGTTTTAATTATATTATATAATAATATACACACCTACTGCCAAATTTTCATAAAACAGCAATTTATGGAATATCATAATTAAAATCTTCCATAAGCTTTTTTTCAATTGTTTTAATACCTAAAATCAGGTAAGTTCTGAAGATTCTTCTTGATTAAAATTAAACTGTATAAAGACTAGTGTTTCATTAATTGTAATATTTGTAATAAGATTATTGTACAAGAAAATCAAATTATTTCTTTTTTAAAAAACCAAACATTTAGAGATACATTTGTAGAATGCATACAGTTTTCTTTGAGCTGAATCTTTCTGGTGCATAATAGCTGATGAGCAGGAAACCTAGTACAGTTCAGTAAAAGGATTAAACTGGATTTAAAATTTCTTACCGCTCTTTTTACAGGTATTACTGTTTGAAACCTCTTTTAAAATGTTATATACCAGCTGAAACTAAATATTTCTATATAATATATAAATATGTTGTTCAAATAATAAGTGCATTATCTAGAGAATGGTATGTTTACTTATTTTGTAAACAAACCATGAAAAGTTAGAATTCAAGTATCATCTGGATTGGTTTAGTAGAAAAATATTGTTTTATTCTATAATACTGAAATTTAGAGCTCAAACCATAAATAACCAAATTGAAGAATCATCAAATAGAGATTTCAAACTAACAAATTAACCCATATTTCTCATTGGAAAAAACTGCAGTTTTGAGCTGGTCTAAACATATTTCAGGCAAGTTAATATTTAACTACATTATAAAAGGAAAAATCTTGTAGTTACTGGTAATTTTATCTGTATCTAAGATGATAAAATCCTCATAAATTTTTAATGAATTGGCTAAATATTTCATTAATCAAAAAGAATAAAAGGAGCATAAACCAGAAGAGGGATATTTGAAACTCTTTTTCTAACAATAAAATCATTCTGAGTAAGATTTCATACTTCTTAAATGATATAAAATTATAGTTTGAAGATTACAAACCTGAGAATATACATTATAATACCTGATGGTTTAACTGAATATTTAAACTAAATTAGAGTGTTTTTGGATAAAAAGAGAAATAAAATTGTATTCCAAGGAAAAACAAGCTTTCTCAAGCCAAGTAATCACAAGTAAGAATACTTTAAAAAAGACGAAGTATCAAAGGAATCAATTAAATTGTCAAAAATAAATTTCAAATAGATGTACATTTAAATTAATCAAACAAAAACTATATTTAAAGAGTATGTTATAAAATATTCAGCTTTAAATACTGTCGTATATACCTCAAAAATTAGTTACACAATTATGAGGAAAATATAAAAAATGGTTTTTCCTCTAATAAGAAATTATTTGTAAGCTAAGAGAGCTGAGAACTTATTATTTCTATTGTAATTTGATTTCATAGGTCAGTGACAGGGCCATGTATTGTGACTGGTGGATGACAAGATGAGAAATTCAACTGGCTACTTGAGCTACTTGATGAGCAGTTCGATTCTAAACTGTTTGGTGGGGAGCAGTTTTCAGCAGAAAATTCTTCATTTCCTCCTCCATCACTCTTAGCAAAAGACATGCTTTGGATTAGCTCCTCTACACTCTCTTCATTGGCCCTTAATTTGATGGATGATTGATTTTCATCATTTTCCTCAAGTTTATCAGGGACTTCCTGAATATTTGGAGGATTGAAGTTATGTGCAGGGTAAGAATCACAGCCACTCAGAGACAATCCTTTTGCTGGATATAAGACTTTCTGGAGAAGGGTGGTAAGTTGTTCGATCCTGGTTTATATGTAAATGATAGAAGAATTTCTTAGGTTAGATCTCATTGCAAACAGAAAATTATTAGTTCAAAATTCTACAAAATCATTGCATTCGATTTATAACGTATAAAAATTAAATAGTAAATAAAAATATAAAAATAAATTATATTATTATTATTAATATTCATATTTACTTTACTTACTGAGTAAAATATTGCTGAATTCACAAAGTTTGTTTTCTTATAGAAATAATAGGACATTATTGGAAAATTTTTCAGAATTTCTACTTAAGTAGTAAATAGTATTTTGTATAAGTGAAAATTGGAACATAGAAAATAAATATTGAAAACTGGCAGTTTAAAGTATAGAAATCTACAATATGCATGGCAAGTTAGTAGTAGTTAAGGAATACACTAATTTGTAATTCCACCACCAAAGTTAATAGGAGAAAGAAGCAACTACAAAATAGAGAAGGAAAAATTACAAAAATTGAGCACGTATTTCTATTGTAAATAACTTAAATTTGTTAAAATATCAAGTATAGCATTGGGATATGAATTTTTAAATCCTTCTAAAAATAACTATGAATGCGTTAAGAGATTATTTTTTTGAACTTCTTTTAGATGAATATGAATATTTAGTAATTAATATTTATACAAAAAATAGTTAATTTGACTTGTATCACCGTGGTTTCTTATTCTTTTTTGTAAAGGAATAATTGGGATTTGGTAAAAAATCATGTATAATGCTCATAATATCTTATATTTCGATGAATACGTAAATGACTCGGAAGCAAGAAGTTGCTGAGAAAACTTCCAAAGATATAGAGTGAACAGAGATTAATAAAATTACAAAAGAGATGAGAAAACACCAACTTTTGATCCTGTGCAATAGTATCCTTAGCAGTCAATGTGCTTTGTAATTGCATCCTCAGTTTTTGTACTTCATTCCTCAATAGCACTATCTCTTGATTAATAGGTTCTTCATTCTTGCAGGAATCAAAGCATTGTCCTACGGCAAAATTATTATTTTAATTTGAAGAAAAAACTGAGAACTCACTTGACGATTGATGAAAGGTATACTCAAGGACTAACAAATGATGCTCAGAAAGCAGAATGAAATTTATACTACATAATCAAAGATTGACAATTAAAAACTAAAGGAATTGTTTCATATTTTTAATATCAAACAACTAACATAAATTATAAGTTATTTGCCTCAAGGTTATTTTTTCATTTAAATACAGAATAACTGAAATGACTAAAAGGTAGGGATATAAACTTTTATCTGAAATAGTTTCTTTTTTAAGGCTAAGCTAGATAATAGATTTATCTATGAAAATAAAAGAATAAAACCAATATAAAATTATTAACTTAAAACATAGAGATTTAAGTTTACGATTCTCCTACAGGAATCTACAATGATTACAATCTATGAATTGACATGAACTAGAAATCTTATCACCAATATTGGAACTCTATGAAGTACAACATGAGAGATTTGAAACAATGTCCTTTTAACTACCCAAAGGAGAATTGCTTCAAAATTCTAATTGACCCTCTGACTCAGTGAAAATAAATAATACTCAAACATAGCATTAAAATTAGAGGGAAGCAAAGATTAGAATATTTATATTCAATCAAATTTGATGTATTAGTTATCTACAAGGTTATTTAATAAGATTTCACTCCAAATACTTGACCTAATTTTTTGCATAATATCTTTGAGCTCATATTCTGTCACCAATCATTTTCTATACAGTGAATTATAGATTTTATATGACCTCAAAAAGCAATCCTAGTACAATGCTCATTCCATGCAGCTTTCTATCAACATTTATAATATGGGACATTTTTTCCTACTTCAAATATCATGATCCAAATGTGCATAAAAACTGCTAAATTATTCCAACATCATCAATAACCACTCAGTTAGTGATTAAGCAGTAAAATAATAAGCTTTTGATGTTCTAGGATGTCCAGAGCATTCAAAATCACCTTCAAACAATCTCTTGAAAGTTTTTGTCACACTTACAGATGCCATTTTCATTCTTGGTTTTAAATTAATTGTTTTGTAAAATTTAACATTTGCCAAAGCCTCTATTAATAAATCTGATGAGGAGATGCACTTCTCATTTGGGATTTTAATTTAATGTAAATCATTTTTCCATTTATACTAGCACTGACTATGGTTAAAAATTATATAGAAATAGAATTTTTTACTACAAACAATTGATTACGTATTTACTACAGTAAACAACCTTTAACAAGATACTTAAATCCGACACACACTTATAGAAAAAATAATTTGACAATTAGAATGATGCTCCCAGAAAAATTACACATATTTATTATCAGAGAGTGACACTAAACAATGTTTCATGTAGCATACATATATCAATGTGACTTTTGCTAAACAATCTTTCCCTACAGCACAATATCAACTCTCACTTATCACTCGCTATCAATAAGAAACTATTTTTTCCTTGCTAATTAAAAATGCTTGAATATTCATGTTCTACATGAAAATAAGCCATTACAACTAACATTAATAATTATACTAGTAATAGATCATCTAGTTAACTACCAATGAATTAGGAAGTGATACTATAAAATCCAAGCAAAAAATATAAATTTAACAACTTACTACAAGATCTATCCTTAGATGATTTCTTATCTTCTTTTTCTTCCACATTAGACTCATTTTCTTGATAACTGCAAGAAAATTCATTTAATTTGGAATTAATAAACAATACTCAATTTATTTCTTTGAAATTATATAATTTCATAAAATATTTTGTGACTTATAAATCAAAGATAAATTAGGTAATACTAATGTATTATAGTCTAACCTGGTACTTTGTACAGCAAGAGTTTCATTGCCTAACTTGTACTTATTAAGCTCCTCCTCTAACATTTTAAGCCTAGAAGTAGTTTGATTTTTCTCAATTTGTAATTCCTGCACCATTTCCTAAATAGTAAAGATTTCGCTGATAAATTCAAGAATTATATTATATAATTATTATTATATCATTATAGAACAACTTTGATGAATTATTATTAATTTAGTAGACGTTGCATGCTTACTAAATATTATTGCTTACCTTAAGATTTTCAATTTCAGTTGTATCCATTGACAATTTGTTTCTAGAGGGTGGAACACTCTGGAAAGCAAAATAACTGTTGAGACAATGATCAGTATTTTACAATATTTTAGCCATACAAACATAAGCAATTTTACTTTTTGCAAAAAATGTTTATAACATATAAACAGGCGATTAGAAGTTATATATTTGCAAATCAAGCCTTAAAGAAACCAGATCTCAGCCTTGAAAAAAGTATATCATACAGAATACAGTTGTAAGCATTTTTGGATTTCTCAAAATTCACGAAATGAAATAACATTTCATCCATTACTATTATTCCCTAAAATTAAAAAAAATATTTGAATAATTGATGATAATGATCCTTTGATACAATTAGCCAACTGTAATGTTTATTCTCTTCTACAATTTTTAGTCATAATTGATTTTACACAAACTTTAGCTAATTACTTTCCCCTAGTAAACATTTAAAAATCATAATGGGATTACATTTTCTAAGTAAATCAGTTTAATGATTAGTAGTAAAACAAAACAACTTAAAAATTATGAGGTTATGGAGGAGCATAAAAGTGAATCATGACAATAAAACAACATAATAATTTTCTGTAGTCTCTCAAAGAATATAGTAAAAACATATTATTACAAGTAGAATTCAAACTTTTTTAATATTAATAATTCACACAATGTACAATTCCATGCTACACATTTATCAACTAAGGTTTCTCAATAAAAGAACCTTTTGGAATCAAAAAATAGGCTGAGAGCTAGATTTATTCGATTTTAATGAGGTTTGGTGATCAGCGGTTGTTCTCTTATGTAAATAGATTTAATAACTGGTGTTCATTCAACTTCTAGCAGTCTAACAGACTGTGAGATGGATATACCAGCCTTAATATAATGATCACAGTAATCCATACCTTTGGAGGGAAGCAATTATTGTTGGATGTCTTTCGACTAAGATTCCACCACCAACAATTTGATTTTTTCAAATCATCTGCACTTCCATCCAAGACCTGACCACACCCACAACTGGATCCAATGATTGAAGAATGAACATGAGCAAGAAATGCCTCTTCTCGGAGATGGGCAGCTTCTCTCACCTCTTCAACAAGTTCTGCAATCACAAACAACCACTTTTCTCTACCGTCATGAAGAAAACACATAACTTAAATAAAGTTACTTCCATAAATAGCTATACTGTGTGACTTTTTGTTAACGCATTACATCATATGGTCAGACAATAGTTCATTCAACATTCCATGTGGTGTAAATTGGGTATAATAATCTTATCTTTTATCATGATACAAAAATTGCAATTCAAGTTAAAAACTTAAAGTATTAGGAAAACTTGATGCACTATATGTTTGGAATATATCTCTACTCTGAATACCTCGTAACAACATCAGAAAATAATTAATAAAGCGATCGGGAGCGTAAGATTAAGAAAAACATTTAGAGAAGTTACAAATTCATACCAAATCATTACCTAACAAGAGGCTAAAGTAACTATTCTTCACTAACCTGAAATCATTCCAGGATTATAATCTACTCCAGTGTATTGCCAACCCAAGAAACCATTGCTTTGCTTCCCTAATGCAGGACTAGGGATTATCATCCTGAGGTCATCAATTTCCTTTCTTATCTCCTTCATTTCCCTACAAATTTTCCTATTGGCCTCCTTCAAAGCCAGCATTTCCTCTAGTACTTTCTTCTGACTTGACCAACAGCTGCAGCAACATCCATTTTTGTTTGATACATGTGCATTGCCAGAAGCTTTTAATGGCTTTACTGGAATGCCTAAAATTTCACTCTCATTTTCACTGCTTTCATTACAACGAATCACATTTACTTCTTTATTTTGGTGTACTTTCCTTTCTTCATTATCTTCATTCCACTGAGTGTCACCTATATTAAACAATTATTAATAACAGCCACTTGGAAATAAGCACAACACTTTTATAGTTTGTATGACTATTAATAAAAACATTAACTTCGTTATAATTATTACAGAATTTGTCAATGTTGAGGCTACATGATCCTCTCCTACACAAACCTTAGTAATAGTACGTATATAATAAGGAAATATGAAAATTATTACATTAAAGGACATCGTGAGATTTAGGTTCACAAACATTAGTCATATCAGACTATTTTAAATAAGCTTCACTATATTCGCTTTCTGTCTGAGACATTTTGCATTGACATAATGAAATAAACTACAAATTTAATTGTTTCCATAGGAAAGGTTTTGATTTTGACTTAAAGATGATTTGCAAGAACTGAAACCGATCATAAAATAAAAACCTTTCTCGTGGAAACTACCAAGCTTAATTAATTTCATATGAACTCTTTTCTTGACCTCAAAGGTATTCTTATCATACTTGCAAAAGATTTGATCTGCTAAACAACTGCCATGATGACATTTCTCAAGGATATTAAACAAACGTCAATATAAAATCATCTTGCCAGGAGGTTTTCAATAAAGCATATAAATACATGTCATATAAATGCACTGTTTATACTTGGAGTGCTTAAATTTCTTCTCATTTATAATAATTGAGGTTCTAGCATGTAATTAAGTTATATTTCAAAAAGATAGGCTGAATAGTACTTAAGCATGGAATATGCAGAAATTTACTTTTTAATATACTTTTAAATATTTAATGGTAATCAATGTGAACTTCAGTTAGTTTAAAATATTAAACTAATAAAAAAATAGAATAAAGGCACTAATTTTAGAGGCCATTATTGAAAAAATCTTTCTGCTGTTACTGTTATAATTCTAAATTGATCAAACTAATAAAAGAATGTTGCCAAAACATTCAAGTACACTGTAATAAGAAGGAAAGTAAGAATGTCACAATAATTCTTCTCTTCCATAAGACATATCAAAAAGATGACGATTCTTAATGAATACATGTTTCATTTTTAAAATTTTAAAATACAAACTCCTATTATTAAAAGATGCAAAATATAGAGAAACTAACCTTGCATTATGGATGATTCCACACCTAGTCTTGCATTTCTAAGCCTCCCCTTCATCCAATTGTCAATTCTAAGGGGTGGTGGAGGAGGGGGGGGGTTGGATGGAATGACGTCTTCAAGGGAAAAAGGCCCTGGATCACTTAAAGTTCTTCTATGCATTCCTTCCTTAACACTTTTACTAGCATTTTCATTTATTGGACCATTTTTCTTGGCCAATTGAGTATTGAGGACATTAAATGGACGGCATCGTTGATTTGGCTGTAAAATAACATGCATAAAAAATGAATGCCTATTAAAATAATAAACATATTAATAAGTATAAATTATAATAAATTACCTACAGTAATCTTCATTTCTCAGGACCCAAGAAATTAAAATTTAACAAATGTACATACATAAAACAAGAACCAAGGTAAAGTAGATCCATTACCAAAAAATAAACATACCATAATTACCTTATTTTGATGGTCAAATGCAGTAGTTGTTACTGGAAGGCTGTAGCACCCATGGTCAGTGTAATTCACTGAGTCAGGAATCTGAGATCCTGATGGCATATTTGACTGATTTCTTATGCTATTACTTAGAATTCCATTGGTTGAGGCACTGACACAAAAGAAATAAAAATTACAACTAGATATCAAGAAGATGTCAAATAACGTTAATGGCAGAGTTTATTAATAAATATAAAGAAACTTTTAAAAACAAATACTTCTATAGTAATGTTTGGAGCAGGAAAATTAAAATGAATATCTAAGAAGCTCTATTATAAGAGTAATACAAGAATATTAATTTAATTTCTCTAAATTTCATGGAAAACGCAAAATTAGAATTATTTTTCAAATAGTATAAATTGTAGAACTTTACCACTGAAGAAAGAAGTTAAAACACACATTACAGACATGGATTGTAATCCATAAATTAAATATATTATACAATACAGCTAAAACCTTTTGAATAATTTCAGCTAATGGGTGTGACCAGATAATCTGTCAATAAAATGGTATTTCTTATGGCTTAATTATATAAAATGATATGAAACCCAATAACATTGTGATGCATATGGCACCCAAATGAAGTATCTATACATGTACTACCCAAGAAAAATGTTCTTCAATTCTTTCTTTGACATATTGGAATGTTGTTCCAAAATGAGTCTTCCTCACTGAAATACAGACATACCTATGATATGGGAAAGTTGAAATAGGCATTGATGTGTAGTCATTGGGTTGCATAGATGTTGGAGGATAGATGGTATTAGAACCTGAGCTGAATCTTGGAGGTGTGTCAATGCCAGATCTCTGACGAAGAGTTGGTGTTGGACAAAAAGATGGAGTAGACTCCCAAGGATACCTGATGAAAGAAATCAAAGATTAATAATGCAACTAATTTCATAAAATATCGCAGCAGAATTTTTAAAGAACTTTCACACTTCTTTCTTAAGTTTATATCTAGTTTAAATTTAATTAAATTGCATTATCTATAAGAAGAATAGTGTCAAACTATCAAGTTCATATATGCAGAGATAAATTAATAATGACAGTATAAATAGTGTAATAGAGATTTAATTTGTTATATATGCATTAAAAATAATACATTTAATACAAAACCCTTATCAAACAATTCCCATACCTTTTGCTTATTTGCACCTTAAACCTTCCACACCTGTTGTAAAGGAAACTTAATTAATAAATTAAATTTCCTTTCCATTACAATCTAATTATTGAGAAATATTTTTCCCAATCTAACTCTTTCTTCTTCTGAAGCACAGTAAACAGAGTACTTTATGAAAGCACTACATTTTAAGAATCTTTTGCAATCAGCATGAGAAAAGATAGAACAAAATACTAATTCTTTAGATTCAATTGGGAGTAGCATGTAAGCTGTAAAATTGAATGAAGGAGGTTTCAGTAAATCAGAGGGGTTCAGAAAAATCTCCCATATAAGCCAAATGTGAAACATTCTGAGCAACATTTTAGAAATGAGTCTCAAGTCATGAAGAATTAAATCAGGATTAAGTCATATTTAATGAAAGATAAGACAAGATAATTTAAATTAGATGTGACTGGGTGTGAAAAAATCTAACTTCAAAAACTAACCTTAAAATAAATAACTAAATTTACATAAAAATAAATGGTGTTAATAAAACCCCTATCAGGGGAAATATTCAGAATGTAAGATTCCTTCTTTTCCATCCATCCCATAGATTGGTATTACTGTGATTAAGCTATATAATTACTACTGAAGAAAAACTACCTTATTTGAATCCTGTTTGACCTTTCAGGTGGGTGAGGGAACAGCACAGAAGGAGGTAGAGATGGAGGACCACCTTCTGACAATGGATATGCCCCTCCCCCAATAAGAAGGTGACGAGGCATACTGTGCACATTTTGCCAAAATGAATCAGCATTTCTCCTTGAGCAAATGGGTGAGTTGGAGGAAGCTAATGCTGGAGGCAACATTCCTGGCTGCAAGTTACATTGAAGGAGTAAATAAAATGACTCATTCTGCACTAAATAAAAAGCCAAAATGGTTATTTTAAAAAAATTTATGAAATTATATAATAACAATATATTGCAGTATTAATAGTAAATAAATACACATGAGAAACAGTCTAAATTTATAGTTACTAAATTGCTACTAAAAAGCCATGAGAAATAGCTAGATTTCTAGATTAAGTAAAAGGTAAATCTAATTTATTGTTTCAAAAGCAATGAGTAAATGTTACTAATAATTGTGTTAAACAGAGGCACAAAATTGGATTTTGTGTAAGTGATAAACTACATTATTAGATGATAATGATCATTTGTTGAACATATACTTTTAAAATAGGATGATAACCCTGCTAAAATATGATTAAAAATATGACATTCAAATTTAACACTAGCATTCATAAAGTAGTTGATAGTTACATGTGACCAAGATTCCACTCCCGGATTTGGTACGATAGCTTCTTGTTGAGGACAATGGTTCATAAACATATAATATGGACGTTGAGGATTTATGGTACCGTCCGAATACAATGCACGCTTCTGATCCGTAAGAAATGCTTGGTTATTAGAGCCCCAATGATTGCGATGACCCCAATCCTTGTAGGGTATAGTTTACATTCCAATTAGAAACACAAGTTATTCTATAATTAATTGAACAATTTCATAGAGTTCTACGGTAAAAAAGAAATATCAGGATACTGGTACCTGCGTGTTTGGAGCGGGATTATTACTGTCAGCATCAAACATTCCAGATATTTTCTGACAGAAAATAGAAGCTTCAATCCTATCTCCCACGAAATTATCATGTGCTTTTACTTTGGAAATTTTGATTGAGTCCAGACTGTGAAGTCATTAGAGCACATAATATATTATGTATATTCTGGATAAAACACAAGAAATTGCCCAAGTACAATTATTTATAGATATAAACATACCTTCTTTCTGTACTCAACTAAATTTACATTTTTCGTTCTGAAATGTCTTGTCAAATACATCACAGTTTATGAAAGCCATAAAAATATATACAGGATTACATTTTTAGAAAGGACTGATTCACTGCCTAACTAAATCTATCACATGCACTATCAACATATCCAAACCAAATTGTTGGGGACACCTGCGAGATGGCAACTATAACAAGAGGTATCCAAGGCAATGCGCATTTTCGCGCTCGACTGACGGAAGACGAGCACGTTAGGTTGCGACAACTAATGATTGGTGAAGTCCGAGTGAAATTATTTGACTCACCTTCTAAGGGGCATGCAAGTGGGCGTGTAAATCAATTTTTATCGCTGTCGACAGATTGCAAAAGATGATCGTCGATATTAATTTATTACATTTCTTCTCGGAAGTATTCTCGCTTGTATTTTATTACTTATCTGTTATCGCAAAAAAGATTATCATTGCCTCTACATACCGATAAACAATTACCGTAGAACTTATTGGAAAGCTGGAGCACTTAATCAAGTAATTTTCTACCGTTATCGCTCCAGTATTTTAAATACATTTTAACTGAAAAGCTCCACAATTCACCTTTCATTTCAGTTATTTCTTACCGTCATAGTGTTGTTTGAGAGATTTATGTATTTATTCCTCAGAGATTTAAACATTACTCAAGAACTGATTACTTTCTTTTATATAAATTTGGTTTTTACACTCATTAAATTTTGGCAACTAACGAAAAACTCAATGAATATTACTATCATAGCCATCCACAAACTTAAAAATATTGCGATAGTATTTTTCACTAAATTCTTCCAATAGTTCCGATATATTGAGTCTATATATTTAAATGTGTAACCCTCTAATTGATAATTAATTAAAACCTCTATTGGTTTTATCATCTAAAAACCTTTTTAGATTTTATTATAACTTGTATTTAATGTACTGCTATGATTATATATATTACTATATATTTGTAACTATTGTGACTTACCTATACTAAATTGTGTCTCATCGGATTATTAAATTATTATTATTATACTAGTTTATCATCGGGTCTTTGATCGCAAGGTTATTTAAAATAACATTTTTAACTTTTCAGATTAAATGTTAAATTTGGATGACATATACCTTTTTATGTCATGTAAACTTCTTCGATAACGGAAATATAAGTATAATTTTACTTAAGACAATTGTTCAATAATAATTCCTATCTATACAATATACACCATTTTATCGCAACTTGTAAACTGAGTTGATAAAATTAACCCATCCATACACATTTAAATTTTCTGTAAAACATATTATGGCCTACCAAGAATCAAATAGAGGAATATCAAAGTAATCTAAAATATTACCCTCAAAAGAGATATTTAAATTTAAGCCCTATTTCAGTTGACTTTTATAATTTCATTACAGAAATGCAATTTTATGAGGATATAAATTTTTTATCGCCTTTAATGTTTTGGTCTAGAATCTTGATGTAGCTATACACTTACCCAGAGTAACTGTATTTATTGTTTGCTTTAAGCCTACTTAAGAATAAATTGAGCCACATCAGTAGGTACTATTCCTAATTCATTATGAAATTATGTCAGATTCATCAATTGATATTGTGAAATTATTTTAAATAAATGCTAAAGTAAGATTTTCTGGTTATTGAAATCCTAAGGTAGAGGCAATTCTTTCTAATAATTACTTGAAATAAAATCCTAAAATTAATCATAACAAAATCACAATTTTCACTCCTTTTTTGGCAAATGGAAAATTAATGCAAAGCTGAAATGTAATTAACATTTCATGGAAAATTATCATTACTCTGTTGTTCAATTAAAATTTTTCCATTCCACATCCATTTTGACTTCTCTTCTACTAGATAGGCCACTAAGTAAGTCTGTTGCATACATATGTTGTATGCATATCCATTCAGCCTTTATATACTAAGAATATGATCTAGTCTCCTTGCTATCAAGAACCTTACTTAACTGACAGAAAATATTGAATATAATTAGATAAGCCTAATGAATGAGTAGACTTAAATATAGAACTTAATTCTTATATAATTATTCCATCCAATTTTCGAACATTGCCCAATTTTTGTCCTCGTAAATGGGTAGTTTTAAGTAAACAAATGATCAACAAGCTGTACAGAAATTGTTTTTATCTCATATATATCTCTCCTTGCAAACCATTGTACACAAATGTATGCATGTACAAACATATAGGTATTCATGCATGAATGTATGTTCATTAACATACATGCTGTATTATAAATGAAAATTTTAACCAGAGGATATTTTCATGAAATTTATGTAACAAGAAATAATTTTTCTTTTCATCCAAGTCTTATGAATTATCTTAAAAACAGCTTAAGTACTCCAATTAGAAGAATTTTGAACAGCTTAAAATCCTCCAGATAATTGCTTTCAACTAAAGTTGTTAATCATTCCACACAAAAGACTTAAATGAAATTCATTTTAGCTTACTACAAAGCATAATTTCCACTTAAAATCTTCCAAAAGAGATCATTTTCATGCATGAGAGGTAAGAAGATTTTGAAAAACTGGTTCTGTCATAACCTACCATGAAAATAGGATCTTCCAAACAAAAAATTTACATTTAATAAAACATCTATGTCATTTTTGAAGTAAATTATCCTTCTGTACAGCAAAATCTTTCACATAATTTAAGACAAATAGCTTACAAGTTAAAGATCACATCTTCTCAAAGGCCACTCACATCACATCTAACTGAATCTCTTTTTCAAAAGTTAACACTGTATCTCTTCCAATCTAAGTATACAGCAGATTAAACTTTGTCTTATATTTTTATATGAAAATTTGTAGTCTTCAACTTTCAAAAACTTAGTAAACAATACAATAATAGTACAAATTTATTTTCTCACAAGCTGTCTTAAAAGATTTCCAGTCTTTCTTGCTCTTCCGCAGATCACACTAAAATGCTTAGCAACAAATCAATTACTGTTTTCTCTTAGTCTCTCTCCCCTCCCTAACAAATAAAATACATTCTTCCCGAAGTAAATCAACCAATACATTCAAACAGTTTAATTCAAACATACCATACCCAGAGTAACAACTTTGGCTTCTTATTTACAGAACAAAGAATTAAAAACATTCAACCACACCCATCCCAATACAACAGGAGTTCCAGAACACAACTGATAGTTTTTTCATGACCCTCATAGTCTATTCAAGAGAGGCCAAGTACTAATAATAAAAATAATTCCATCAGTCACATAATTTTTCATAGAATGAAAGTAGGACAAGGGGATGACCACATCACCCTAATTACTGGATGAAATGGGAGACAGGTCAAGAAAGCATGCATTTTGATTGTAGAGGGCCAAACAGACAAAGGAAGAATGACAGAGAAAATATATGGGGGAGGACATGAATCACTAAAAGGAAAGGTCAATATTGGAAGATATCACAGTCATACACTCATTTCTTTCTTTTACATTTTCCAAGAGTGGGGCATGGCTAAATTAGCTCGTCTTGAATTACAGATTGACTGCTGATGGTGGCAGTAAAGATACACCTTTTCAGTGAAAACTTGAGCCAATCTTAATGAATTAGCTGTTTTGCAGATGCCAACACAGCCCCATCACGGAACCCTACACATTTGAACCATTTAGAGTGCTGGTCAGCATATTCTCAAAGAAAATCTACAGAATATGGAGACTTCTCTCTTTTGTGAAACAAAAATAAACCCCACCAAAGAGATAGGGGATATTCAGTCAAATTACAATGTTTTATCTTTTTCCATCTACAAAAAAATATTTGCTCTAGGCAGTCACTTTCACAAAAATTCATTTGCCAAGCACAACATAAAATTCTCACACTGTTGCACTCATTCTTTTCCCAGCAAACACCTTTTATAAATACCAGTTTCTTTATTTATATTTAGTATCATATATGTATATATATATGCAAGTAAATATATATATACATATACATCTATATTTATATATCTTTTATTTCCCAATTCCCATAATTCGATCTCTCGTTCTTATACCCCTAATCAAAATGGCAGGAGTTAAGTAGGAGAGAGAGAGAGAGAGAGAGAGAGAGAGAGAGAGAAGAGAGAGAGAGAAAGATTTTACACAGGAAGAGGGAGAAATGGGCCAGAAACTTGAAACAACGAATGGCAAGTTTCTCTTCAAGTGCAGCAATTTGTTCCTTCATTATCACCTGTTCTGCTACAACCACCCCCTCCCTCTATCGCAACAAACAGGAACCAATTAAGGAAGAAAGCAGTTTGGTAGAAATCCTGTATCACTCACACTCACACTATTTTACAATTCATGGGCCAACACATCGTAATTACATGTCGACACCTCGTATATGCACACACTTTGAGTATATGTTCTTTCCATGCAACATAATGTCATTTGTAAGTATTCTTACATAAAAAGGAGCCCAATGGATAACAGGCACTACGTCCTTTACTTAAGTGAGTCAATGACAGACTCTGGCAGTTGAGGATAAAGGAATTCTTTTGAGAGAATTCTACAACAGTCTTAAGGTCCCAGTCACTACCATCAGCACTGTCCAATGACAACAAAGCACATCCCAGGGTACAATATCGAAACTAAATATTCCAGAGCAACTGGATTTTGCACATTCTTCTCAGAAAGAGCACAAATTGTTCTATTCAGAAAGGAGCTTCTGAAGAAGAGATGCTTTGGGCTGCTGATCATTTTGTTGAGAACGTGGAGATCCATCAACCGGGAGAACCTGGAGAAAAAAAATTTTAAATTATGTTTTAGAAAAACTAGAAAAATACATTACTTGAATTAAGTGCGTAAGTAATAAAAATATGCAGAATTAACATAGGTGCCAGAAAATTACAATATTACATACAAAATAGGTATAATGATCGAGAACATGAAATATTCCAAGACTATTGTTATATAACAGATATTCTAAAGCTAGCAAGTATTTATAAGAAGAAGAAAAGAAGAAACACTCATAAGAACCTAATACTTCTACAAAAGAGTTTATATACGCATTTACGTAGTTAATCAACAGAAAATTATTCCATCACTTGACAAACAACTCTTGTTAAGCTTACTAGTCAATAGTTTCAGATATTTGCAGTTACCCTTACTATCCCTAATTACAAATGGGGGCAACTATACTAGTTTCCTGTCCATACAAAATGTTGAGCTTCTAGATGAGAATATGGAATAGAACATTTTAATAAGACTTTTATGTATCATCATTCAGCTTTAATTCTCTTTTGCCACTATGGGTCTATAATTTTATGCCAAAGAAATGTAATACAAGCGGTAGATGGATATGTAAAGGAAAACTTATTGAAACTAATATATATATATATATATATATATATATATATATATATATATATATATATATATATATATATATATATATATATATATATATATATAATCCTAGAGACAGAATGTGTATGAAATTTCCTTACCCTGGCAGTGCCATTAGAAGAATTACCACCATTACTTCCCTGAGGAGATCGGAGGGGTCCACCAGGTGATGGAGAGGCTGCCACACCAACTAGATCAGCTCCAAGACCAGGCCACAACTTTGGGCTTCCTTCAGGACCACCTGTGGAGGAAATGATTCTGAATGATTCTCTGAACACAAAAATAAATAGTTAATAAAAATAGTCAGTTGAGTGAAAATTTTTCTCATGATATTTTTTACAAGTTACACAGAAGTGAGCAACAGCTATATTCATAATTTGTATGACCTTCACATTGAGGACCTCTGGCAGAGGTGGATGTCACCATGAGGATAGCTCTTGATTTAATCACAAAGCATTATCTCAAAAGAGAAGTATTAATGCCATATGGAGGTATTAATAACCAAGACTTAACTAAAATTTATCCTTCTTTCTTTTAAAATTGAGGAATATTTATTCTCTGATCTTAATTCAGTAATTAGGATCCCATCCATTATAAAAACCTTACTAATTTACTAATGAACATTCAGAGTCTACTATTGTTATTAAGTATATTCCATACACACAATTGCATTCTGAACTAAAAAAAACAATTTAGTAATATGTGGAAATTACTATGTGTTCTCCACATACATGTATATACTCAGCTTAATTGTTGTGTACCACAAAAATTCTACTGAAGCTAGTAATAATAACGAAAATTAGTTGAAAGACTAGTTTCCATCCTTTTGGATATAATGTTGAGCTAATTAATTTCTCTTGATATTTGTCATTTATCACATAATGAAGAACTTACCAGAAGAAGGCATCTCAAACGAAAGACCTAGGTCAAGATCTGTAGGACTACCAGCCATCTGTTGCTGCTGACGTAAGCCATGTTGATTGACATTACTGGCTTGTGTGCTAGCAGGAGACGCTGTTTGGTGTTGATGCTGCTGTGCTCGTGCACCCACAATGGCTCTTAGTCCTTGGCGAACGTACTCTGATGTTATGGCTCCTCCACCACCACTAGTTCCACTCCCTCCACCTGCCAATTAAAAACAACCTACAATTAATACTCAGATTTTCTTAGCACATGATACAATCAGATATAGTTGCACCTTCCTCAGGCTCAGCAGAGTAATTTATTAGGAATGTGAAGATACTGAAAACTATTAGAACTTTAAAATACTCAAATTCATTAAGAGTAGTTCTAATTTCTGGGAAAATATAATAATTTTAACAATAAAAAACAATGTACCATTTTGTTATCTGAGATTAAAGGGGCTACATGGTAGTAAATAATACAATTTTAAATTTAAATATGTAAAAATGTCTCCAAAAACAAGATAAGTATGTTATACAGATGAACATCATATATAACCTTGCTGAGCCCAATTAAGAGTGAACTATAAAAACAATCACTAATGAGTTCTTTTGAGTAAAATTTTTAAAACGTAAAAATTTACGCCAAATATTTTTTATCAAATTTTTCAAAATCAAGAAATATTAGAGGCAACTGTGATAGTCAAGTCTTGATTCAAGTTAAAGAGAATTACTCCTATAGTTTTTAAATTACTACATTCAAAAATTGAACTTAAAAAAATAATAATTTGAGGTTAGCTTATGTTTAATAACAAAGACTGCTTAAAGCAATAAATTGAGATTCAAATGATGATTTTTTGGGGAACAGACTGAAGGTAAAATTTATGACAAAGAGCAATGGACATGAAAAGAGAAGGTGATTGAAGGGCGGACAGTGGCAACGTGCTGAGAAGGGAAGAACAAGACAAATTGGTGAGGGAAAGTACATCCCCTCACCAATAGCAACAAGCAAAAATAAGTGGGCCTATGCACACAGACTTAATAATCACCAACATTCACCCAAACATATTTGACATTGATAATGAAGAAAGCAACCAATATTTACACCTTCGATATTTTTTACTTGGTTATCTTTATAGGAGCTATTTTACAAATACATTACTCTGTTTTAACCCCAAGAGCTTGAAATTCACAAAATAAAAATCAAAGCAAATATGAATAAATGTAACTCTTCATGTGGAGGGAGTTAAATGAACTTTGGTTGCTAACTTAAACCTAAATTGCTAAGGGTACTATCCAAACTAATTTTGTTCTAAGAATAATACTTGGCAAAGATAACTAGAGAATAATAGGTCACATATATTACATACATATTAGGAGAGGAAGAAGCCTTGTGAACAAGAAAGTAAAATGTGATGTTATCTTATACAAATATGTACCCCAAATTCCATTTCATGTTTAGCAGACAATTTTAACTGTGAAAATATGAGGCATTCACAAATTCAAGCCATATAAAAGCACACCAACAGGGTAACCAAAATATCCACAGCTTTCTCCAGCAATGGAATATCAAATTTATTTCATTTCGCTCATTCTATAATGAAAATCACCAACAGAATGAGCAAGATATGCTTTTAGTGTAAGAAATGCAAGGGCTGGATTTAATTCTATGACAACAAAAAAAAATTTATTTACATAAAAGAAATGGGTGTGCAAATTAAATCAATTCACATGAATAATCAATTTATAAAAACATACAGACACAATAAAAGAATGACAGGATGATAACAATTACTATACACACACAAACATGTACAATAATATTTTTTCCCATTTCCCACATACAGAAAACAGTAATATAATCATATTTATTTTACACGTTTTATAACTACTTAAGCAGTGGCACAAAAATAAACTGGATGAAAAGTGGCATTATAGGAACTATTTCTTAAGATTAATATACATCTAAAATGTTCTTCAAATATGAATTTAAATCCAACTATAAGAATATGATAATTCAACTGAATCTAAAGTTTAAAGCACACCTCCCTTTTGAACTAAAAGTTGATACAAGGAGCATCAACACCTAGAAAGTTCTTGTCTTTTCATCAGACCTCTTAATAGTACAAATTCTTACTAAAAATATACCTACACGCTCTGAAAATGAAATTTAGAAGTAAAACAGCCAAATTGGAAAAGGTCAACTAAACTTTTACTAAGTTCAGTCAACTCGACAGAAGAAATCTCTTTTACTTTTGGATGAATTCCTGCATACTTACTGAGTTATTATTACACACTCATATCCAAAACGCCATAGGATTGCAAGTGATCTTAAAATCCTTAAACAAACTGCTTCTGAGATAGGATGTTTAACTTATTTTTCCAAATTATAAACTTTTGAAAGGAAACCATAAAAATAGAGCCTCAATAAAAATTTGTAAATTCACAATGGTTTTAAAAAACCTTTAAGTATTCAAACGAATATATATTAAGAAGTTAATTTTTATTCCATCTCTGTTTGCAGAAGATAATAACATTTTAAACCTTCTAAACAAAGCTTCATAAGAATGGCTGCATAATTGTTTCTTTAAATTTAAGAAGAAACATCCCACCTGTAAGAATTGGAAAACTTTTTGTTGAACCAAAATGTATCTTATATTTGCATACCTGACATGGCCCAAAAACTATTCAACAAACTCAAGAAGTCTATGAAATTAATTCAGAAATTTTCAAAAATCATTATTACAAATACTTAACAGTCATCCACTAGTGGAAACATTATGTTAAAATATAAAGCTTTAATTTACAACCTACTATAATTTAGAGTACTGTAACTGTAAGTAAGCATCAAGTCATACTTTCATCACATGCAGGAATAAGATTGAGTCTGAAATTGATTGTAACCCTCTCAGCTTTTCTCCTGACTGCTTTTATAAGGATGGAATATGACAAGTAATTAACAAAGCATTCTTCACATGCATTTCTCATATCTGAGAAACTGTACAGATAATTTAAAAAATCTGTGCTTTATATTGATGTAAAACAAAATTGATGATAAAAAAATGATAAAACAAAGGTAATATTTTAAAGATAACTATTCAACACAAGCACACACATAAAAGCAGAGTGGTGAGTTAGAGAACACATATAGGACACAACTACATGTTTCCTTGTCTGAGTGAAGGAAGACATTAAAAACCATTGTACTACTAGAAATATTGATTCTCCTGGGAAAATTGGGGCTTTATTTGGAGATGTGAGGAAATGAGAGGAAGGAATTTAAGGTGTGATGCAGGTAAAATAACAGAAGCAGCAGGGTTTATTATTTGATTGTCACTTAAGCCAACATATAAAACACTAGTTTAGGTAACAGAAGAGAAAGTATGGGAAAATTAATCCTCACAATAGTAAGATGAAGAGTTTTATTATACTAAAAGTCTTAAATAAAAATAAATTGTTTTAAAATATATTATTAGGTTAAGGACCCAAATACATGAAGCTGAGATTATGAAGTTCTTTTGGGTACAAAATCAGATAAAAATAGTTAATACAGAAATATAAAAGCAGTTTGGGGAACCATTACAGTATGTCTCTCAAAAGAAGAAAGCTCTGAATTATTATCAATTACTTGAATATGAAGATTTAAACGGATTACTGACCAAACAGAAGGATAGTGAAAAATATTGAACAGATCCTTGGGAGATACTAATAATTCTTTGAATTATTTTTTGCAAACAGCATGAATGTATGCTGATGCATTTTTAAGACCATGCATAATGTGATAAAAATTTCTACAGGATATAAATTGAAAAATAATAATTCTTCTACAAACAGCAAGTAGTACCATTCCTGAGTTATACATTAATCAAATAGTTAATGTAAATTACCAAAATGAAATATCTGTTCAATATTTGAATATAATATAATATGAAAGAGAATAAATAAAGGATTAAAAACAAGAAGGTAAATTATGCAATTGATGTACATGAGATGATTTGTAAACCAAACTAAGCCACTTTACACATAAAAGCACCCTCAATACAATAATTATATTGCATGTAATCTGATAACATTAAAAATAAGATACAGTTATAAGCAATGAGAAAATATGTAATGACAGATTATAGTGTATTGTATAATATGCAATGCTGTTAAACATGTAAATATCAACAGTTAATTGAAAACCTCATACACTTAATCCAAGCTATGATTGGAATACAAGGGTTAATTCGTATTAACTACAAATGAATAGATTTAATACAATGAATAGAAGAAAGAAATAGAAGTGGGTTAGCCAAATTAGTATTAGAATCAATGCTACGTACATATCTACAATCAAGTTCAAGCCATCACTATCAGAAAACTAAAGATCACTTAATTAGGCCACTCACCTTAGTACAGAAAAAAAATCATACTAAAACATCTCTTTGTTAACTATTCTACTCCAATAATCAGAGCTATTATATTTGAGTGATTTGCCACAAATGTAGATGATAATGACCATGCAGAAAAAAAGCATGTAATTTTTACGGGTGAATCTTAAGCAGAAAAAATTAATCGAATGAAATTAAATTAAAACATTACTATAACAAGCAACCAGGTTAATAGCTCTGAAAATTGGTACAAATGTATTACTTACACAAGACAATAAGAAGATAAAAATATGCAAGGTAGAAGCAACAAAAAGCATGAATTGGCTTAATTTCAAGGGAAGTGAAGTGGAGAGGGGTGAAGGATTGGATGAAAAGGGGAAACAGTCCGAGTGGTGGTCATGACATGACTTACCACCTGGCTGCTGATTGGCTGGTCGAGGCCTCTCGCACCCCCCAATGCCACCATATATTTGAGAATCGTGCCGACCCATACAAAAGTTGGGATCAGAAGGGTGAGGGGATGAGGAAGGGGGGTGAGAACCTATGGAATAAGTTGCCTGGAGGTGGTGGGGATGGTGGTTCATAGGATGATGGTTTGGATGGAACATGGGGCTTTGGCACCTAGGTTCACCCCCCTGCATGTACATGGGGTGGTGGTAGGGGTGGTGCCCAGGAGGGGGTAGTGGGGGAGAGAGGAGGTTGGAGCGGTCCTTGCTCCCAATATAATGCCGTTGGGAGGCATTTACTCCACCTGCAACGGGGAGATGCCACAAAGTGTGAGTAGATTTTGGACACATACCTGATCCATATACCTTTATGCTGCAGGGATTATTTTGTTGGTAAAGGAGGAGATGAATGAACTCAAGAGTGGAGAGCTAGATTGTGAGGAAAGCATCATAAAATACAAGTCAAACAAATGTAAGTAAAAATTTCCATCAGAAAAGGCTATCTGCATTACTGTTGTCGATAAAATTAGATATCGTCATGTATGACAACCTTTCCCATCGGAAATCTCTACAAGTTTATTTGAAATATATTTTGAGATAAAAATAAATACTGCGGGGTCTTAAGGATAGAAGTTTGGTGATGAAAACTTTTATGAGGGAAAATAAGCAGAAAGCATAAAAGACACTGGCATTTTGGTAAGCATTTCTTTTTTAGAAAATGGCATTTAAATCACAGCTTGTTATTTCAATTATTTCACGTGTGCAAGTGAGTGCCAATAAATATCATACAAAAACTTCACATGATCCTTTCTACCAGTTCTTTTTAAAAATGTTATGGCTTGGTCAAATGATGAATTCAGTAATTTACATACACAGAAACTATTCAAAATTCTAAAAGTAGATATCGATGAAATGCCCCATTTTGTCTCAAGAAAGCATTAAAGATTATAGAAATCAAGGATAATCGAGATAGTGTAAGATTTTCAAAGGATGTGATTGCCCTAAAAAATAATACCAAATTTAATTTATAAACCTGAAAATAGTTGTGTGTGTATGCTAATTTGAAAATTACCAAGGACACCATTCAACCATGCATTTTACATTTCATAGAGTAATGCTGTACCAATTATCTGATGATTTGGAAGAATATCCCAACCATAGAACAAAATAATAAGTAATGTACCAATGACACCAAATTATTTCAATATAACTTAAGGATCGTGAGAAGCCATTAAGTATTAGATCTTGCACACTAAAATTTCATAACACAAAAGAAACAGTGAAACCTTTGTTAGCATGTTCTTCCAAGATACCTAAAATTCATTAACCATCAAACATGAGCTATGTATAACCAGAGAAACATTTAAAATGTTTTACTTTAAGTTTGTCACTCAAATTCACAAAAGATCACTTTTTATTATAATTACTTGTTTTTTACATCATAAATTGTTAACATTTCAGGTAGGAGAAATCTGAGATAATTATAATAATTAAAAAGTGAAGGAAAAAGGCAAAAATTTCAATTTCTTAAACAAAAATTAATTAATAAAGAACATATAAATGATAACCATACACTTGATGATAAATAAAAATACTGATAAGACTCGAAGCAGAATTATTTACCGTATATTTGAATATTATGAACTTCGATTAATAAATAAGGATACATTTCACGAAAACTTGCTTCAAATTTATTCTAAGAGAAAAATACAGCAAAATTTCTTTTGAATTAGTGTTTTAAGGTAGCAAAACATAAAAACCAGAAGTGGCCTGAACTTAATTTTTATAAAAATTGTTCAACTAATCTCTAAATTGAAAAATACAAAAAACTGATGCTGATTTTAATGGGAAATTAAATTATTAATAAAATGAGTTTATATTTATTTGTTAAAGAAATTGGTATTCAGTTTTCTTGCTGAATTATTACTTCAAACGTTCATTGTAATTCAAAAGTCATTAAAGATGAGAAAATTTCAAGGCAATCCATTGAAATCTCAAATGATAAAATATGTTCCTAGAAAATTATATCTTAAGTACAGTCCTTTAATTTAAATTCATGACAGTTGTTACAGTCTACTTTAATAAAAACAATTATTTAATTAGGTGAAATTATATAATTTGATGATCAACTAATGACATTATCTATTACAAGAAATCAAAGTCTAAATTTATAATTGTAACATAAGAGTAAAATTTATTTACCAAGCACTTCAATAATTAGCTTAAAATTTTAATGTTAAAGAATGAATTATAAAAAAAAGAGGGGTAGAAGACAAGAGTTTTTCTTCTATTTGAGTCCATATAGATAAATGAGATATACTGATAATCTGCTAATATAAATCTTGATTATATAAACATCTGCTATATTATTGTAATTTGCCTAATAGTAGCCCTTAAGGTATAAAATAAGATTTATATCATTCTTGAGTATTCTTAAGTCGTCTGGTACGATAACCAACAACTTAATTAGTAGATATTAAATAGATAATGGCCCTTGTTTTCATAAAACAAGATTTAAATAAAGTAAAACTCAATCAGTTGCAATACATCTAACATACCTTTATGATGTTACTATATAGCTTGTGGAAGTATGCATATAGAATATATATAGTATATCCAATAAATTATTGATTATTATGGAAATAATAATTTCTCTGGGGGCCAAACTCACGCCTAGTTGAAGATAACGAATTCTAACGTCAGTTACAAGCATACAAGTTTTCTGAAGAGATCTACAATTTCATTAATTAACAAACTTATTTCTATTTTCCAATACAATGGAAACAGGTTGGGTGGAAGAAAAATCTTTCTGGCCTCAGTCTCAAATAAAAAATATGATAAATGCACATAAATAATTGTAATTCAAGTAATATAATCTGATCATTTACTGGGTAAATCAAAATTCACATGAGCTATACATCAAATAATTCAAACAAAATGCAGCAATGTCATCAGTACATGTAAAAAGAAATTTCATATTTTAATTTATAAGATAAAAATGCTTATAAATATTGATTCATTTCATTAGTATAAACCATGATGTGATAGAATAGTGAATAATGAAATTAATGTTTAAATTATATTTGTTCAAAATAATTCAAAAAAATTATTATAAATACTGCATAATTTCCATCAAATAGAATTCCATTTTTTTCTAAAAAATTAAAAATTGGCCCTTTCATCACAATTCTTTGAGGTACAAAGAAAAAACCCGATTTGAAAAATAAATATAATAAATAGTAATAATAAATTTCATATATATTAGGCTGATATATAAGCTAGGTGACTTTAAAAATTTCTGCAAACAAACAAAAATGTTTATGAAACAATGTAGGAAGATGTTAATGTATTTTATAGTTTGAATACTTCTCTAAATATTATCTAAAATAAAAGTTTTCACTTGAATAAGGATTTAATCACATTCATTAAAAGGTTGTGAGCTAAAAACTTCATAATACTTTACACTGCAAAAAAATTTAATAGCATCATTAAATTATTTATTTAAGTTTATCTACTATTTCATCTAAAGATTAAGGATACTCATCAATATATAAATTACTTCTAGCAGACTGACATATTACTGGATTCCAAAATATGCTTTGAAGGAAACAGCTGAATAGATGGATGTAAAGAATGGCTCTTTTTAACTAATAATCAATAAGTAAATCAATACAAAAGGCCTAAATATAATCCTAAGATGCAGGGATTCCATTCAAAATAGGGAGTAAAAACATTTTTCATTGGGATGCCTCACAACCACAATTTTCCACAAAATTGTGCTGGAAACCATTCTTTTTATTTTAACAAGCAATAAAACTCACTGGGAAAAACCAGAAACTTACAATAGGTAAATCGTGCCAGAGAGAAAATTATTACAGTGGATTTCATCACTTTTCGCACTAAACATGCTAATGAAGATATTCATTGCACTGGAAATTCTCTCAGAATGATTTAAAAATGGTATTCAGGGAATTACACTATGAAGGAACATGCCAACAAATTCTCACTGCAAGGAATGAGTATAAAATTCTTGCAGCCAAATCTTGAGAAGGCTTCTTAACATGGGTACAAGAGCCTATGTGTAGTGAAGGATGCACTATTGCAATCCTTAATCCAAAACACCAATGAAATGGGATATTAAAGGGCCTTAAGTGTGAAAAATAGGTTGATTAGATCGAGGAAAGGGATTTTAGGTGTATTGAAAAGGTAACTCTTTATAGGGGTGCATTTGGTAGCATACATAGGACAAAATTCTCATTACCAACAAAATTGCATAAAAATATCTTTCTAATATACTTCATGCAAGAATTGAGTGGAGTTTTTTCAACTATCAAATAAAACACAGCCTTCTAGTATAGAAACTTACTGTACACATTGTAGATCTAAGTAATTACTCAGGCAAAAAACATGAAAAACTGTAATACGTATTTCATAAAAATAGCCTTTATAGACTATTAGCTCATAATACACCTGATTTCTAAGTAGAAAGGCTTCTCTAACAAGAAAACCAGTAAGATTAAAAAAAAATCAACTGCATTACAGTGCAAAAAATGAGGAATCCGTGCAGGAGCGGCCAATCTTCCTGCAACACTCCGATCACTCAAAGAAAATAAAAATTATAAACAATGTACATGTAAAAAAGTTTCTCTGAGCTGCTACTGAAATAACTACAACAAAATTAAATTAAGTAAAATAGCAACTATATTTTATGAATGCATGTTTTAGTACACATACATGTATGCAGGTATGTATCCGAGCCTAGATGTGCGAGTACAGAATGCATGTTTGTGAATCGGTTCACACCCATACATTAACCATATTTTCCATACAATTAAATGATCATATAGTAAAAGTTCAGTTATTTAAAATTCTGAAAGTGATCAAATATCATAGAGAGAATTTTATTATCTTTAACAAATTGAAATTTTCCCAGAAATCGGAATCGAGTGAAACCAAATGTTTGACAAACTACATTCCCAATCTAAAACCACGACATCATAGGATTAAGTAGTAATAAATAGGTCTTTCTCCTCTGAAAGAAATCAAACTTATATTCTGGAAGATATGGTACGGAAACGCACATGAGTGACACAAATACAGAAAGAGAACTGTAGTGAGGGTAAAAACTGAATTATACAAGGCAAAGAGCAATGCAAAAGAGGAGTTAGGTTAGATATTCTTTCTCAAGCACTTATTTCCGCTTAATTGTAAATTAAGATTTAGAGGAAACCGAATCAATTTCATTCTGATGTCAGCAGCATTTTCTTTCAAGGTGAAAGATAAACAAAGTTTTGCTTGCAGTGTTTAACTACTACTAATTGATGGTACACCAATCCATCTGCAAAGCTGAGTGTGTTTGGTACCACAGATTACTAATTTATTGGTTTTGAACAAACTCATACATCTAGAAACTATAAATAATACAGTGCATGTCACAAATTGTAAGCTGAATTAGTTTCAAGTGAATGAATATGCAATTCAAACATCAAAATCTATCATACAGTTTTTGAAACATCAATTCTTAATGAATAAAATTCACTCATCTTCTTATAAACAGTTTCTTAATTATGTAATGTTAATTAGGTTATCTTCAAATGCATCTACATATCCAAATATAACTTCTTGTGAAGATGTTGTCTGGTAAAATTTGATTGAAATAATTTGTAGTCCTATAATAATTTTTGGCTAATGTTAGTTAGTAAAATAAATTTGAAGAAAACATTATTTAAATCACTCATAACTCGTTTTCCTTCCAGTGCAGTAGGGACTTAAATATTTCAGTAAATAAGATGCATGAGATGAATTCTAGAAGTCTCACCATAAAACATCCTTTATATCTGATGTGCAATCCTTGGAGTGTGATTAAATGTACATTCTTCTATACACTACGTGAGAAAACTAGCATCTATCTCCTGGTTTCATAGAACTTCTACTCCGGAGGAAAAACTTAAGGAATTAAATTGAAAGGTTGTGAATATTCTGCACAGTATGAGTGAAATCTCATATTTGTAACTTGTCATTGTGAACTAATTTAATAAGAGAATCCCTGCACCTTCTTTGGGCATAGCATATAACATGGTTTTCCTGATAAACTCAGCTTATACCCTGTAGCCTATTTCAAAAATAACAGGAATGAGGTGGGAAATTCTACAACTCTTCAATTTTCTTATGCAAAGGGTAACTTTTGCATAAGAAAAGTTTTAGTCCTTGGAAACTCTCCCTCATTGAAAATTACTTCAGCAGATTATGCACTGTTTTAATTCAAGAAACATTTACAAATAAATGAGGATGGTCCTTAAAAAGATTCGAAGTACTTCACTCACTTAATAACTGACTAACCTTATATATATACCCATAATAAGAGATTAATCAGAAACGCTATTGGGAATTAGTTTAGAAATTATAGCATTAAAATAGCCAAAACGTCTTTAGCAGTAACATTCCTCACTACAGCACTTCAAATCACATACACACATGTATATACACAAACATACACTTGTATGTTAAAAAAGAACTACTTTAGTAAGTGCACAAACTTGTATAGAACTTCTTAGTCTTACAGATACTTTTTAAAGTCATTAGCATCAGATAAAAATTTCAAAACACGCATAAATTACAAACCATGCTTTCAAGTCTAAGAAGAAAATTTTTAGCAAATATCACATTGCCACTCCATTTGTGGTATCCTCACTCACACTGGGGAAAAAAATCACCAACTCCATTGCATCAGTTTCCGTAGAAGGATCTCATCATAACTTTTTCTCAGCATCAATTCCTACCTAAGACCACTGCCACCTGTGATAACCAGGAAAGTATCTTATGCACAGAAATGATTTAAATTAATTCTTAGAATCACCGTTTTTTAATCCTTCTACCATAGACCTGCAAAAACTCCCCTTTTATCACTGTATTTCTGGCTATATTTTACAAAAGAAAAACAAATTTTTCACATTAACATGCAAGAAACCTCTGAAAAAAAGAATGTACTTTGTGATGCCCTCATAAACATGTTGGCATACTACATTAAACTTTAGTAATTTTAAAATAGCTAGAAAAAATGCACGTCCTTAAGTGGCATTACTTCCAATGGAACGAATGCTATAAATTCACACTTGTGGAAAAAGAAATTAGATGAAAGCAAACAAAAATATTTACTGTAATGGAACAGAATTACAACAAAAAGGTACACTTCACAATCCACTTACTCTTTCAGTATATTTGCAAATCAAACAATGAATTAATGATTTACAAGCTCAAATATCAATCTACTAAGTAAAAACAATGTTAGAACACTTCTATAGAGACAAGAGCACAGATGATACCTTAAATCTGTACCTTGTGGTAAAAGGGAGTTACCTAAAAAGTGATATCATTAAATATTACTCAAAAACATAATAATTAAAAGTCAAGCTTTTCAGCTATACAGGAATAACAATGAAAGATGTTTTTCTTACTATTCGATAAATGGTTAGATTTAATCTTTAAAGTGAACCATGCAACTGAATTAATGTCTCACCCTGGGGGGAATTACTGGGCGCACCAGGGGCACTGATGGTTCTCTGCAGCCTCATCTGTTGCTGCTGGAATTGCTGTTGGGGCTGAGTTTGGTAAGCCAGGTTGTTACTAGGAGGGGATACTGAACTGGGGAACACTTCCATGAGGTAGGAGGGATGTTGCTGCGACTGAGAGGAACCACTCAAAGCCCTTCCTCCCCTATCTTGCTGTCTTTGCTGTGGCAGGTATCCTCGGCCACCTCCTCCTCCTCCGTAATTACCCTAAAAATACAACACAGTTCATTACCAACTGTCGATTTATTTACTCCCTTGTCCATTGTCTCAAAAGAATTGAAAGACCCGATTTTAAAGGAAATCAAACTAATCAAATACAGAAAATATAGAGCTGAAATTGATTGATCAATTTACATTACGTTGAATAATATATATAAAATAAATAAAATATAAATTTATAATATAAATAAAATCAACTTTGTGTCAGTAACTTTTCAGCTAAGTGTTCCTTCAAAAGGCAGAGTAACTCACTGCAGAAATAGAATAAAATCCTTCGTATGATAATTAATTACTAATATACAAGATAATATTAAGAATTATATGGATCCTCAAAGTGCTTACCGTCAACTGAGCATTGAGCATGGGATTTTGCTGTTGCTGTAAACTAAGGCGAGCAACCTGAGCTTGGGTCCAACCAACAACTCCGCTGTTATTTCCTCCACTTGTACCACTTGTTGTTCCAAGCACTCCACCAGAACCATACCCTCCCTGAATCTGTGTAAATTTATTATTGTTAAAACCTGATACTATACAAAAACCAAGCCGAAGTTAGTCAACATCAATTTAATAAAAAAAGAAAGCTGATGGATAGTTTTAATATTTATCAATGAAAGACCACTAGTAATGAGAATAAAAATTTTTTAAGGACATTAATAACAAGGTAGTAAAAAAGATTTCAGTAAACTAAAACAAAAATCATTGAGACAAAAATTAATTGTTCATTCATTGGGCTTGATTAACATTAAAGAATATCTTGTAAAGTAATGACAATTATCCTGCTGCATTTATTTTTGAATAAAGACAAAATATTAAAAAATATTGGGATTATCACAACTGCCATAAATTACTGTTAAAATATCAATTTAATTTGATACTTGTAGTCTTCACAGAAATAAATAAATTAAAGTACAAACTATGAATAAAGAATAGATCATTTTAAGTACTCTGACCGTGAACAACACCAAATATAATTAATAATTGAATTATAATTTTCTTGATGTTTATCCAATAAAATGTTAACATAGGTGTTTAAGAATATAATGCATGACAAGCAGTGATAAAAAGTTAAAGAAAGGTCTTCGTAAATTATATTTCACGACTTGAATCTTGAAAATTTTGAAAGCCAAATATAAACAAACCTGAGGAATGCGAGGTGAGAGTTGAGATGACTGGAAGGATACACTGCTCCCAACATTATTTGAAGCTTGAGATTGATGAGGGGACAGCCTTGCTTGGGGTCCACTGTTTCCCTGACCTTGGCCAAAATTTCCTATATTTGTCCTGTAGATATTCACATAGCTATAATAACTATTATTAAATTTTACTTTAATATTTAGGTTTTCACATTTAACTATAGAAATTGAATTCCAGGAATTCTTATTTCTACATACTTGAATTTAAATAACACATGAATCACAATATTAAGAGTGGCATTTTAGATGTATTAAGAATAAAGATAAAATTTAATAATTTAATCAAATAATGAGAACAAAATATAATTAATTATATATAATTATAATTGTATAATTTAAAATGATTTGATTTAAATTTTGTAAGAGTTGTTTTTTTCCTCTTGCTCTCAAACTTGTAGCTTTGTTATAATAAGAGAAGAAAGTTGGTGATACATAGAATTCTTGTATTATTAGTAGAACATATTAATAGATCAGTCCATAAGCTACCATTTCACTCATAAAATGAACTTTATAACACTGAAATAACACATTTAAGTATTAATATGAAGCTTCTATGCAATTCAAAAATGCAATGTATAAAAACGTGACTGAAGTTAAATAATTAAAGAGAAGTCTTACCCAGCAGGAGAAAACCCTTGTTGTCCTATAGGTGATGGGAGTTGGCCATGAGGTGAAAATGGAGATTGCTGTTGTGAAGAAAGTCTCTGCTGCATACTCCCAGGTGAGATCTGTGGTGCTCCTCCACCATCCAGTGGGCTTCCAAGCATACTCGATGTACCATATCCTGGTGAAAGCTGGGAGTCAGGCACACTTGTCGAACGCTGAAAATATTAAACAAAGACTTAATTCAGAGATTCAATAAATGAATGTAAGGATTAAAGCCAATAAGATAATAAATTATAATCCTCGTACAAAAGAAACTGAAGTTTATATGGCATGGAATATTAAGTAAATAAGATTTCAGGGGAATTTAATTAAAAACATACATTGCTGGATGTTTAACCTTCATACATTAATAGATGTATGAAGGTCTACAAAGGACAGTGAATACAAAATGTACTGAGAGATGAGACAAAATATTGGCAGATATAAAGAAATGAGTTATTAACCTGTAAAGACACATTAGGAGGGGCAATGGAACTGTTAAGAAGGCTGTCCATGGGCAGTGCAGGGTCTACTCCTGTGGCTCCAATCCCACTGTTGCCCACTTGTTGATTGGCTGAAGCTGCAGCTGCAGCAGCCACTGCAGCAGCCGCTGCTGCAGCACCTGAGTTGACAAGCACTTGCTGCTGCTGCTGTTGTAACAGACGCTGCTTCTGCACTTGTTGTAGCATCTTACGACGCGCAAGGGCCTGAGAATTCACGGAGTGGCGCCCATCCATCACCTGCTGATAGAAATTCATTGCTATTAGTGAAATAACACGCAAAATCAGGTGTGATGAGACAAATAAAAGCAGTGGTACCAACCAGAGTGCTTAATGGAATTCCCAGTCACTCAGCATTTTCAATTTCTAATTGATCCCTCTATATGAATGATATATCCCCTGTTTCAAGAGTTTTCAATAGAAATTCTCATAGATCACTCTTGTCAACATTTACTTTATGCACATGTACTATGGTATTTCCAATGCCTCTATCCAAAACTGATTAACTTTTAATATGAAAAAACTAAAGAATTGCATTGCCTAAATTTTCATTTGATACATTTGAATGTATAACAATCATATCCTTAGTCTTAGCAGAGTTCTTCTCCGCAAAACCATTGATTTCTCCCTTCCTAAGATTTTAAGATGAGACTATTCTCTCCGCATTTCGTAACTAACTTTTTTATTTTTACTAACCTGGTTTGGCGCCATTCCATACTGAGGAGCTGCCCCTCTAAGCTGTCCCATTTGACCCAAACCCCCGATTGACTGCTGTTGTTGCATGTTGCCAGAAAATCGTAGTGGTGGTCTCTGGTTGTACAGAGGAGGATTTGGTTGAGGAAAGCCCCCTTGCTGGAATAGACAAAGTCACTTTTAGTAACAAAACTACTTTTTTTCTGAAAGTAGTGATATGTATTTTGAAAAGTATATTTAATGGGTAGAATAAACATATGCCAAATATGACGTAATGCACAAACACGGTAGCAGTTGTTTATTCCATTCATCCTAGAGTGAATCTTTACCCAGAATTTAATTCAAGTCGGAAACTAAACCAAATAGTTTGAAACAGAAAATACTAAAGAAATATTTAGAAAATGCTGAAAAAATTCTATACATCTTTTTCCCGAGATTCTCAATCAATATTGAATTATTTGTAAATAAGATGAAAACGGTACTTGATCTTCTATTTCACAATAATGAGAAGTTTAAGCTCATTTGAAATTATTTGAAACATAAGCTTATGACTATATAAGAGACAATGATAATTTAATGATAAAAAAACTGTATGTAAGATAAATTCATTCACTTAAAATGTTATTCAAGATTTGAAATAAACACAGTAAAATAAATCACACTATGAAGGAGAGGGGGAGTTTCAAATAACAACTAAGTAGTAAAATAATAATAATAAAAGAAAGATCACACTTCCAGCTCATTCTAAAAATAAAAAAAACTGCGCTGAAAATAATTCAGTTGAAAAACTTATGAAGAAAAATGTGACTAACCACTTGTGATGGGGGATAGCCCGGAGGGGTGTTGGTCATGGATGCCATTGGAGAGTTAGGAGCCTTGACAGCAGTCTCGCATAGCATCAAAGACTTCTGTATAGCGTTGATGGCCAGTTTGGCATTCATATCCTGCTGATAAGATGACACGGATCCAGCAGAAAGAGAAGATGAAGGACCGAACGAGGATGCAGGTGAAGAGGGAGGCGGCCTTGGGGTTGGGGGACCGATCTGAGATGAAGAGGATATACAAGCGGATGACGTAGATGAAGAAACTGAGGCAGATGTTGAGGAGGATACGGAATAAGAATGGGATGAAGATGAGGAAGTAGAAGAAGGAGTCAAAGATTCTGAGGCAAGAGGTCCATCCATAGCCCCCAAAATATCGGATATGGTGGAGGAATCTGCAAAAAAGGAGAAAAAAATCAGCATTTAGAAACCCATTGAAGATAAATAACCCTGAAAGGTGACATTTAATCTTCATTAAAAATCAATCTGAAGTAACACGAGGAATCAAAAAATATTCTAACTAACGATACTAAATTCTTTAACTTAAGTTACACAGATAAGAAGCTGTAATCATATGCAATCATTCCTTCTTCTCAAAGAAGCATACACTTGTAAGTCATTAACATATTCCAATAATCAAATTACATTTCTGCCCAAAAAGGCAGTCATCAATTTCTTAATTTAATATGGATAAGAACATTTCTCAAAAATGAAAATTACTACAAATAGAATTATGATCACTTCCTTACCAGTAATGATAGCATCAGGCACTATTTCAATGACTTCATCCAAGATACTCGATAGGATTGGATCAGATGACTGGTTCTCTCCCCATGAGAATGAGCCAAATGACTCTTCCGGTGAGAGACCACGAGGAGGTGCATGCATTTGGGATTGTTGTTGCATTTTTGACCCCATCTGTTGTTGAACGTTGCTGTGCTGATGCTGCATTGGTAGCCCCATTTGAGTATCTGCTACTTGTTGTTGAGAATTCCTATGATGCTGTTGCTGCATGCCATCAGAGAAAGATGTGGAGGAAGGAACTGTTGTTGATGATGCTGGAGTTCTAGATCCAGAACCTGTAGTTGATGATAAACTATTGCTTGACCAACCTAATGAAAAAGTAACCGACACAAACCAAAATATAAGAGAGTATGAAAAACTTAAACCCTTTTAAAAGATAATTTTCCATAGAAATTAGGTATGAGGTAACATATTTGATAAATATCCATTGCCAGAGACACAATATGACTGATATACATTAAAAGGAGAAGTAAAATCAGGGTTAAATTTAAAAAAAGCTGACTCTGTAAAACTTTACATATGGAGTCATAACTATGATATTTGACTACTGAGTGGATCAAATAGCTACTAGAAAATCCTTCCTCTATCTCAGTGGAAAATTTATACATTAAAATAGGAATGCAGATGCATAAAATATCAGTATATAAAGCAACCTTCAATATGAGTAAAATAGAGGTCCTAAACAAAATTATAGAGAGAATATTACCTCCTCCAGGACCTGGTGACACCGTTGAGTGTTTGTGTTGCTCGGCTACACGAGGAAGGACCTCCTGGGGTCTGGCAGATATCACTGATGCTGGGATTGGTGGTATACTTGCAGGTTCAGATGGCTTTTGAGCCAACAACTCTGCTAACATCCTATTCTTCTGACATAAATTGCTTTGACCACTGCTGCACCCAGATGAGGTTACCTGCTGTACAATCAAGAAAAATTATATCTGGCAAATATGACCATGGTACATCAATATGCTATAGATACTTTTCAACTGTGAACAATTAATTTCTAAATGACAGCAAGTTATAATAAATATACAAAATAATTTTCAAAGGTAAAAAAGTGTTACTTACTGGAGATGATGAAGCAACACTGTCCACTCGAATTAGAGATGTAAGCGACGTGTCTGAAGATGATGGACTAGGGGTTGTTGATGGCTTCTTCTTGGCAGAAGGTCCACCAGTGGCACTAACCACTTCGTCTGAACCATCTTCCCCTGGCCTCTTTCTTACTCTCCCTGAAAGTGAATCTGCAGGTGCACATGTTGATGGAGGAGAATGAGGATTACTCCGGCTATACACCAAGCTCTTCAACAATGAGTCATCCTGAGGAAAATAGGGATTGAAAATGGACTGGTTAGCATAATATACTTGATAAATTACAGAAAATTAGAAGGCTCATGATATTATTAGATATCATGGCAAGTGTTGATAATAATAAAACCCTTATAAACAGAAATGCTAGAACATTTTAAATTAAATACTTCCAGTTATCATTTAAACGTTCTAATAATCTCAAGGTCTTATTTCAGCTAAGTCAGCACTTTGGCTGCACAGAAGCATAAATGGAAATTTGGATATATACAAGAAACAGAAATGTTCAGGATTTATATGCATGCTTAGTCATTTAGGGATTTCATAGAACTAAGGGAAATGAACTATCTAGACAAATTGAATTTACCTGTGAAGAGATGGTGGGAGGTGTTGATGAGGCAGAATGCTGCTGATGATGGTGCAATGTGTGTGGAGAGACCATTGGACTGTTGCCTCCCCATCGACTCTGCGCCTGTTCACTGCCTTCTGGATCCTTCATCAATTGATGCAGCAGCTCGTTCTGCTTCTTTAGTCCCGCTCTTGCTTCCAGATCATCATCATCGCTTTTTTCATTCAGTAGCTTTAAAAGGAAAAAGTTCTCAAATAAATTCCAGGACACAAAAATGCCATAATTCCTAATTAAAACAAGGCTTTGTCTTGTCATAACATTATTTTGATCCATCCAAAGCTATAATGTTATAACATACAAAAAACTGAATAAAAACCACATACAGAGAAAGCAGAATAATAATACTGAAAATTAAAAAGATTTTTCCCCCACCTGGAATTCATGATTTGGATGTTAATGGCAGTACCTCAAATATAGAAGAATTGGTAAAAGTCAACAAATACTCATACAACTTAAGTTCCCAAATAGTTGTTTTTATTTTTATATAAAAGAATTAAACATGATACTATACTAACATTATCCATTGCCTTCTTTCAAATCTGATGCCTAAAGATATATATTTTACTGATATAATCCTGAGACACTTTCTTGTAATACCCATCATACTTATTTATTGACAAACAATTTGGCAAAATTATGTTTTTATACCCAATCTCAATTTCAATTATCCTTGAATAAATGAATTGCTTTTATTTGTAAGGGGTTATTCATGAATAAATGAAAAAAAATCATTCAAAAATGAATCACTTACCTTAAGTAACATATTATTGTTCCCAGTCGTACGAGGAGTTTCATTAGCTGCACCGCCAGAAGCCACTGACGGTAACCTGGATGCATTTCCTCTATGTGAATTGTCTCTGCTGCTCTCGTCCTCATCATTCTGGTTCAGGAGACCTTTGAGGATGTGATCTTTGTGATGTCCTGCTGGCGAAGCGGAGGAGCCTTCCGATATGTCCTCTTCTTCTTCCACTCCTGAGGCAGGTCGCTTTGTGAGTAAATTTCTGAGGCGAGCAGAGTCATTCGGAGGAGGCCTCTGCATGGGCGTCATCATTCTTCCCATGGACATGTTGCCTTCCATCTCTCTCGGAGAAGTCTCTTCACCACTCACAACACCTCCGTAGCTAGGAGTCCTGGGAATTTGTTGTTGAGGAAGTTCTCCGAGTGGATTGAAGGAGAAAGTCGTACCGAAGGGAGAACAGGAAGCGGGCCTTGTATCTACAGAGAAAGGCTCAAGAGGACTTGGACAAATTCCTCCTGCGCCGTTTGGACTGAATGCTGAGCTCGTGTTGGCCGGAGGGCCGGGGGTGGATGCAGGGGTTAAGGACCTCACTGAGTCAGGGCGTGGAGGGTGGTGAGTATCACCGCTTAGTCCCCACGAAGAGGGGGGAGTGGGTGGAGGGCGTCTTGCCGCAGAATCTGCAGCTGTAGTAGTTGAAGGTCCATCTGGGCTTCCGTCGATTTCATCCCAAGATGAAGAGGGGAAAAAATCACTGAATCCAGAAAACTCGGGGGGAAAACCATAATCACTAGGATTGATAGGAAAGGGTCCAGGGGACGGGGAGGATGCATGAGTTATTTGTCCATTAATACTGCCCCCGGCACCCTGAGGTGACTGTAGGAGGGCAGCAACAGATGTATTATTTCCACTGTTGCCAGAACTATGCTGTCCTACGGAGAGTGGAAGGGAACGAGGAGAATTTCCCGATGCCGTCAGGGTACTACTGTCATTGCTAAGCTCATGATCCCTGTAAACAAACATTTACATTATTTGATTATGATGATATAAAAATTTAATAATCAGAAGAGTAATACATACCATGGAGGAAGTCATCTGGCATCAAAATAGGAATACCAGAAAATATCATATCAAATATCTTTCAAGTAAAACAATCAATGAATATACCACCGTTTACATAATTACTTTACTTAAGACTTCTTACCGCAAAGCGGTAAGAAGTCTTAAGTAAAGTAAAAAGTAAGGTAAAAAGAATTTGCTAGAAAACCGTGAGGGTACTTACCCAAATATGGTACTGGTGGCCATGATAAAATCTGGTTCGTGGATCGCTAATGAAGAAGAAGACCCTCCACTACCTCCAGAAGATTTGAACAGCTTTGACTTAGTCTGTACATGAATAAATCCATCAGGTCCCATAACTCGCAACCGATAAATGGTGCTTGTAGCATGCCCATTGACAACAGTTTCCTTTAAATGAGTAGAAAGCTTGCCCTGGTCCTGCTGATGACAAAGGTCTTGAAGAGATGAACCCATCAGATCCTGGAAGTGAAAATAAAAGACCTTATAACCTTAACGGAATAGGATGATTACCTCAGTCACAAATATATACTCAGGAAACTCACTCATTACTGTCAAAAACAACATTCTAGTATCGGAGACAGGAATATCAGTTAGTGAAATTCCACAGGAAAGAGGTTTTGGAGCAGGTTGTTACACTCCTAATATCTAACGGTATTATTATAATTTAATTTTTATTTAATAACGATTTTTAAAATAAAAATTTTCTTAAGTCTAATTATATTATCAGCAAGATTTTTGGTTTAAAACCGCTCATCCTCTCCTCAATAGATAGAATATGTTAGCGGCAGTGCTTAATCCAATCATCAAGACACATTTGGGATGCTGTATTTAGCAAGACCAAGGAGATAACAGTAACTATGAGGTCATGTAAATAAAGTGCAATAGAACTATTTTCTATAAAATGCTTTGTTATTATTGTTTCCAAGGAAACATTACGAACCTTGAGGTACTGAGAGTAAGTCGCAAGTGAGAGGCCAGTAGTATCAACCCCAATTATGCGACCACTAGTGTCGAGTTTCATAGTGAATTGCTCCACCATTGGCAAACTGCCTATCTGATTGGAGGAGGTAGGATGGCCTATAGAAGGGGGCTGTTTCTCGTTTGGTGGGACTCTGCGAGCCACACACATAAGACAAGGTCCTACTTCGCTTGATTCTGAAGACACTTCAGCTCCACTGCCGCTACCTCCTTCTTCGGATTTATCACTTGGATAACGAAATAACAAAGACGATATCTGAAAGAAGAAAAATAGAAGGAAAACATTGATTCATCTATTTTGTGAGATTCTGGCAACTACACTATTTGAAAACAACATTTTGTGTGACTAAATTCAATGAATTAGATTTTTTCTCATGTAGTATGATTTTTCATATGATATATTATTTCATTATTTCCATCTTATTAATAATAGATCAATATTTTTAAATGATGCTGATCCATTCCATAAACAAGTGCAAAAGTATTCTATCTATTTCAAGATAATTCAAATTAGTAAGCCATAGAAAGTGTACATCAATGTTTTTACTGTGAGTATAGCAATAGCATTTTTACTTACTAGCATATTCTCATACTGTGAAACCCTTTGCTGCTTCTCTTCCATTGTCTGATCCCTATCATCTGGAGGTTTGACTAGCAGTCTACAGTGAAAGCTGCGACCACGGGAATGCTGCTGAGGTTCGTTGCTCCATCCTTAATGAATCACAAATATTTTATATTTAGAATAAACATACATCTGGATTCTGCTAGATTAACTGAAAACTGAATCCAACATAACCTTTTCCATAAAATTTAAAAGAATTTAAATGTAAACAGCATACGATTATATCAAAAACTATAAGCTAAACAATATACCTCATACTTTACTCTTACTGAAAAGGTATAATACTTAATGAGTGAAGTCCACATGGTTAATGTGAACTGATATAAATCAAGCAGATGATAGACTTTGGTTTATAATTTGTAGTTATTTATAATTTAAAAGCACTTACCGTATTTTACAGACAATAAGGCGCACATAAATTTCCTATATTTTTTAAAAAATCATCAATGCGCCCAATATTCCGGTGCGCCTTATGTATATATCCTTTTTGTGCTCAGGTCTTGTGACCTCGAAGCAATTTCTATGTTCAGACAGCACTGAAAAATCTGTCGAAATGTTTTATTAAGACTTTGGTAAGAGACAAAATAATTCCCCCTGATTGTCAAAGTGTAATCGCTGGTCTGGTATTATACATGAGTTTTAAGTAAACAGACTGACAGTTATAGTTTATGAGTTTGAAAAAGTATGAGCTATCAGAATCATATGTTTTGCTTTATGTGCATTATAATATGGTGTGTTTTAAATGTGAAAATAGATCCGTTCACTGATATAGTGTCTTGTAATCCAGTGCACCTTATCATCTATAAAATACGGTACATAAAAGTTAAAATTTTACTGAAGATAGCCTACAAAAATCTTATCCACCTCAGTCTTGGGCTAGGTTAAAATTACACAGTTCTCACACTAAATATAAATCAATGGTGCCCAACTTCTTGTACTGTACTTCAAATTGATAAATATTCTCATTTATACCTCATTTCAGATGAAAAAACCTCCTTTAATATTAATTAATGCAAGATCAAATATCTTAAACAACATAAAGAGCTCACCTAGGGAAATGGGCATCAAATTGGAGCTGAATTTGGTATGATCCCCATGATGGATTATGTTATAGATGCTTTTGCCGAGAATATCGTCACGTGTGTATCTGATAAACTGGCTAATGTTCTCAGTAACAAACTCCACTTTCCCTTCCGTGTTCACCACAAAAAGAAATCCCTCTAGGGCCTAGAATTAAAAAGGTTGATCGTTATTTATCTTCAAACAATAACAAGAAACAATTTAGCAATAAACAGAAGATAATTTAACAATAAACAGATGATAATTTAACAATAAAACCTAAACGGTCCAAAAACTTTTTTGAAAATGAATTCCACAACTAAAGAATTCAAAATCAACTACATTAAATTTATACATGTGTAACTTCTAATTATCACTTGCCTCGAGGAGCAGTGGCATGGAAACCTCGTTTGCTAGGATGGTGGGCTTGGAGGAAGACACCTCCTCCTGCTGTACTGCATCGCTACTTGATCCACTCTCCTGCTGCTTTATTCGACGAATCTGAAATACAATGATAAATAAAACAAAATGAAAAAGTGAATCAAGAATACTGGCTGTGTTAAGCCTATCTTTTCAACCAAAAAATTGTTGCGTGTTATACAGTCAGTAAAGACTCATTACACAATACTGATATGATTTGGATTTGACATTTAAAAAATCCATATTCAATTTTGAAACAAAAATCCTAAGAAAGCTTGGTAAATGGGAATGCAATTATAAAATATATTAAAAAATAAAATACTATAGTTTAAAATGTATACAATCTCAGCATTAGATAAACAATTCACAAAGTTAAAGCTTCTTTCATTGATATTGCTTCTAAAAGTCATTATATTTAGGGATGTGTGGATTATCATTTTTAAACTACAAATAAAACCTGATTTACAAGCTAAACTTTACACTGATCCAGCTTTAAAATAGTTTAGACCATTCCAAAACATCTAAAACAGGGTTTTTAGGTTTTGATAAAATAAGAAACTGTTTTGAAAGAGATTTAAAATATTTTTATAATATAACAATTAATATTTAACTTCTTTAACCAGAATCTAAATAAAGAAAACAGTTTTTTCAATCTTCTATGAAAAGTTTCAATTTGGATGAACATTTAAGCCAAACAAAACTTCTATTATCTGGTGCAACAATTTTTGTTTATTAATTTTGAAATGACTTTTCTAGCTATTTAGAAATGAGTTCATTGTTCATTATTAATTGAATAATTGTGATTAATATTTTTTTGCAATCATCAACAAGATTATTTCTCTCATTTCCTTTTCCTACAAATTTATAAACAAGATACATCACTCACCTCCTTGACAGTTTCGTGGAGGATGGCACACCTATCTGGCTTGGTGGAGGATGAGCTCATTTCATGCCCGGAGATGTCCAGACATATTAGACTGGCCAGCTCCTCAATACGCTGGCTCTCTTCTTCTCTGCGCCGTTTCTCATTAAGGCACTTGTTCCTGCAATTAACCATTACATTTAATAAATTGCATACTACCAATCAAGCTGAAGTACTATAATATAATAATCATAAAAAAACTATTTCTAAATTGATAAATTCCATCTGCTCCAGGGAACAATCCCATCAAGTACAAATATTATAAATTGAGAAAACCACATCAAAGTAAGAAAAACTTCTTAAAATGATATGATTACACGGAATTATAACCTTCAGCATATAGAAAAATCAAGATTTAAATGAGATCTATTGTTAGCTTTTAATGATTAATTAAAAATTTAAGTTTACTATTTCAAATTAAACATTAGATCACAAACAAATTGAGCACAAATGACTAACTGGCAAAACGGTACTACAAAAAATGCAGTAAATTGTTAGTTATTATAAATAAATTGGAATATTACAAGTCCTATTGGTGTTCCCTAGAAGTTGTTTGGGAAGGATTGGTAATTAGGTAAGTAGTTAAGGATTCTCGTTCAAAATAAATAAATACAGAGGAATCTAGATACTTATTTATAAATTCATTAAATATGTTTAACCATTGAAGAGATGTCCCCATTCTGTTAGTAAGCATAAACTATGTACTTCATAAACACTGTAAATTTTACTGGAGGCCAAAACAGTGCTTTTTAAAATCTCTACCAACAGATCAACAACTATGATGCTGACCTTGAAAAAGTTATACTTTGGGAAAATTGACAAGGATTAATAATTTAAACTCACATGAATTATTAAAAGATATAATGGATATAAAATACAGGAAATTTATGAATATTGACATAATAAAATCATAAGGCAAATTTATATACTGATATTTCAAGAACTGGAATATGATTATTTTATTTGAATCTTAAAAACTTACAATCGATAAAAAATAAAGCTTAATAGATATACAGATGACTTTCAATGAAAAGCCATGAGGCTGAAAAATGTATCTCTTAATACCCTTAAGTATTCTTGATTGCCTTTGAAGACATGCCTACAAAATATCATTTAACTGCATGTCTCAATGCTCTGGTACGATAATTCAACTGGCTAAAGCAACTGAATGGCAATTGGGAGATCAGAGATCAAGTTCTGGTCCTGTCAGACCTTATTCATATCCGTTATTACTTCAGCTTATTGATATTACAAGAAAATTCATTCTCAGAATATCCAAAATGAGTCATAAGACATTACTTGCTTTACTTGATCACATCCACTCTAATGTAAGCAAAATAGATTGACTACCTTTCTACAGCAGACATATAACTATAAATTAACTATTAACTGGATCGTTGAAAACAAATATTTAAAATATTCCATATTCGACTATTAGTCCTTAATAAAAAATTTCTAAATCATCTTGTATGTTATACATGATATGAATAAACTCAAATATCTTTACATCCAGATACTTCTAACCATACCACCATATCAAAGATACTACTCCTTTAGAACAAAATAATCTAATAATTACCTAACATGCTGTATATTTAAAATGAAGGAGTTATCTTTTATAGCTTTTCAAGACCTTGATGAATTAAGGTAGTTTACGAGCATGAATGACTAAAAATGGATCATATCACATAATAATGGCCCTCCTTGATAACATTAGTTACTTGATTCCATTTCTTTCCCCCTGCAATGCCCTTGTCCAGTCCAATCGTCATCTTTGTTAAACAGCCTATATTTGAAATATTTTACACTATTTAGGATATATAAATTACTTACGCTTGCGCCTGTGGCTTGGTATCAGTTTTTTTCCGTTTCTTGGTGACCCCTCCGGCGACTGCACTCATCTTGATACAAGGAGTATCCTCCAAGTCATACGGGCTGAGCCTGAAGAAAAACAAAATAAATATTACCATAAATATGGGCATATTCAATAAACTATAATTACTGATTTATAAGACATAAATAATCAACTGATAACATATAGGAAACACCAATGTTACAACAGATTGTATAGAAATTTAAAAAATTTAACAGGGTAAAATTTAAGATGGAATTCCCGTAAAGTCTTTCTATAAAAATGAGTCTACTATGTTAAAATCACAAAAAATATTCTTCAAGTGTGTTTAAGAATTCCATTCTCTTGATCAAGAAGATTATATTCACAAAATCCAAAGTAACTAACAAAGTTTTTTCCTCAGAATTGTATTTGTAATCGTTATTCAAAATTCAATTACTAAAAATTGATAAATTGTAATTGAATTAAAAGAAGGAATATTTCAATTTTACTATATATATACAAAAATTATAGACACTAAGTTTTCATAGAATATTATTGAAATTATTGATGAATTGGATAGTCTGTTCCTTCACCAAAACAGAAATTTGAATAAAACTTGTCTTTTTCTTTAACACTTACATTTTCAGACAAAAAACAGAACCTTCAAAAGTTGAGATTCAATCACTATTATGTGCATTGGTAACAGTACACCATCATTTACTTAACACCATCTGATAAGCCAATTTATGGTCAAATAATACTTAAAATCCATACACAATTGATACAGAAGGACATAATTGCATCATATAAATGCCTCACTACAATAAACTGCTTTGTAATTATAAATTAAATCATCTCTATAACACCGTGTAAGGTTGTATTTCGATATTCTATCATATATCGATTATTTTTTTGCAAAAACACGAGATTCCTCATCTGCACTCATGATATTGATCTCGAAAATTCGAAGTACCGTTCTATGCACAGCATAATAAGAACGAATTTCTATCGGAAGTTAAATTCAAGAGAGCTAATAAATCTTTTAGGACAAAAAACCTGGACTTATAAATCGATTCTGGTCCCATTTAACTGATTAATATACTAAATAACGTCCGGCAGTAGGCAGATCTTCATTTGACATGAATTCGTAAGACTAGGGTGGCTGGTAATCGTTGCACGATCGTATATAACATCGACGGTGGATATGAAACTTTATCGAAGGCGCCTTGAAGACCCTGCAGGCGGATATCGAACGGGGCCCAGAAGGATTAAGACACTCCGAACGGATTATAGAAGAGCGGGATAAAGCTCGGCGCATAGGGGTAGGTCAGAGATCATGATGACAGTATACAATTTACGTACCGATCTCCGGAATTTGAAGAAAAAAATCTGTTATGAATTGCATTTGATACGGATTATATACAATCTATTTTTGTGCTTGCGTTATGCTTATATAGACATTTTTCCTTTAAGGAGATGTATGCGTGATTGTATTCAAATACGGATTGTGAGGGTCTCCGCATCTGCATGCCTTTGTTCTTGAGAACGAGACGCAGAAGGATAGCAAACGTTATTATGAATATCTATCTTTTTTTAAAGTATTAACTCAAAGAACTTGTTGTCTCAAAAAGTATATTCTAACAATACGTATTAGATTATTGTGTTAAATCAGATTGAATTTCTCTTTATCTTAATTAACAAGTACTTGTTTTAAGCCACAAAAACGAGATTAATAACACTGCTGAAGGTGATTTGGTGAGATGATAAAGATAGAAACATTAAATATTTGCAACACAATACTAAGAACTTGCAGTCATTTCCTTGAACAATCGACCATCATCAAATACGAATGGATTGTATATTGTAGAACGATTACTTTTCCCGCCAATATAATTCGATTGTTTATTTACGAGCGAGATATTAGAATCAAAAAAGTTATAGAGAAGAAAACACGTTAAATTCTCATCCGTAACAATCCAATAATTTAATCATTACGCTCCAGGAATTCTTCCTCGAATTTTGATTGAGTTAAAACTGCTTATATCAACAGCGAAGAAATTGCATGGCAAATGTACCGTTAATTATTTATTACGCATTCGTTAGAAACGAATAGCGACAACTAAAGTAAGAATAGGAAGTCGTCGCCAACGCTTGTACGCGAGGAGGGCTCCGAAGGGAACCTCAGCTTTAAAGCGGAGAATCAATGATTTCAAACGGAGATTGCACGAAAATTACTAATAGTACTATTAAGACGTAAACGACTGAGATTGGGATATGTTGGCACATCCGAACAGCAAAGCCGGTCGTGGTACGAGAACTGTCGTCTAAATTTCAGACAGAAACCGCAGACTATTTTAACCAACGAATTCAGGCGCGAACCTAACAAAATGATAAACCCTATCTCCTCAGAAAGACGACGAAACTATACGCGATTAAATTTCGGGACATATAGGAAAGACACAAATACGAAACTCTGGCCGAACCACCTAAGGGAACGACACGAGAACCGAAATGAGCTTCTCGAATGACAACTAACGGGATATGCGAATTTAACGAGCCGATCGTAGACGCACGCACTTCTCGACTGTTTGATCACGTGACACGATATCGCGTACGTCTATTTACTCTGGATTTATTAAATTATTTATCAATTAAAATAATCGATTCGCTTGGAATTGGGAAGTGTGGCAACCGTGCTGGCATGACGGGATCGATCACGCTGCCGCTGTGAAAAAAGTGCACGAAAAGCAACGAGATGCAGTCTCACGCCATTACGATATTCCTTCAGCTAACCATCAGCAAAAGTCGGCTTCGCGCGCCTTCCTGCGAAACAACTGTGACGGCCATTTGTCGATTAGATACGATTAGTTAATTTAGAAATTCATTGTTGGCGGATTTACTCCTCCTTTGTTTCTTTTTCACGTCAATGTAATACTAATTATTGTAAAGGCACAGCGGAAACAATGTATTTCATCGACTAACAATTAACAATCGTCAGAATAAATAAATAACGAGCTGTCAGTGCCTACCTCAGTTAAACAGAACAGATCTTAAAGAACTCAATGACACTGATGTAACGCAAACAAATGATAAGGTTAGATATAAGAAAATATATCATTCATATACTTCTCTTTGTAATATTACCTACGAAAGGGAAAAAATTTAATCAGAAACAAATACTCAGAAGAAGTTAAGGCGGACTGTTTGAGTACGAGACACTATTCGGCGATTCTAATCGAAATATGACAACACTTGAGGAAAATAACTTTATTACATTACCAAGCATGTAACGTACCTATCTCTAAAACATTTCAACCAGAGAATTACAATAACATGAAGATCACTTCTTTAAAACCCAATTCTATGCTTAAAATGATTATTGGTCGAATTTCTATGAAACTACTTCCCTTCCTGTCGTGTTTATGATTTACGCATTGTTTCCACCTGCCTAGATTGCCTGCCTTGCCACCTGCCTAAATTGATAAAAAGTAATAATTCGCAGAACCTTACAACAGGCATTCTCTTTCGAAACACATGGTGAGAGTCTTTCAAAACTCGATGGGAATATTTCATTCGTCAATTGGAAATTATAAAATGAATTTGCACAGATTATGATCGATTGTTATCGAATGAATTTATTGAAACAACAATACGTAATGGTGGAGTTTATCAACACAGTATATGTACTTAAAGCGAATAAAAGGCTGGATTCTAAAAAAAGAAAAATGATGGATATTACAACGTTCGTCCACAATCCTGCTTCCCCATAACTTGCTTTAAAGGCCATTCTATGAATTGAAATACTCCATTCATAGACGGTTCATCTTCAGCCCATCTGCTCGTAAGTGCCATTTGACGTTATCCAACCATCTGAGACGCAATCTTTGTACACAGACCATTAGAGGACTCTGACTTCACGCGTATAAAAACAAACGAGTGAAAAACAATGAAGCATCGCTACTTCATCTACCACTTCCTTAATCAACCAAATGAAGTTGTTCGGAATTAGAATACTTCTCTGTTCCAAGCAAAGATATCCAAAGAAGAACGGTCGAGCAAAAGATATGAATCATGTTCTTTATAATGTAACCTTGAATTCGCTTTTATGATTCGAAATGCACTCTCGGGGCCTCTCAAGGTACAATTTGAGTAGAGCAATCACTTTCGGTGAAACGAAATTACATACGACACCGCTTAAAATTTCCGATAAAATCTTCATTACGTTGCAACCAAATTGAAGATAAGCATATACCAAATTGGATCCATAATTTCATTGACCATTAATCAGGATGATATATTACGAAAGGACAGCCTTATCTTAGCTTAAAACATTAAACAGAAGTGGAATAAATAGTAACTTCAGCTAGCGATTAAATGAAGGACATATATATCTCCGGAAGTGAAAGCTATAACTACGGAAACATTTTCTATAAGGCATACGTCGAAGTAGACAAGCGTTGTAAATACGAGAGACAAGTAACTCAATCTACTATGTTCTATTGTAGATTCACTTGTGTATTGCGAATATATATACATTCCCATATCACATGCATATACATTCATACATGTACAACATTCTAGACGAAAAATCGCTTTAACAAATGAATCACGTAGAGGTTCGTAAAGAAATGATTCTATTACTATATCATCCTTCTATGAGCCCAATATTTTTCGAACGCAACAAGAGTTAAACCTAAAAAGTACAAAGGAAACGGGATAGCCACGCGCCCAATTTACTGCCAATAGAGCACCGGAAGAAATGCGATTTAAAAGATAATTGAGAACCGAATTGCGCTGGAGAATCGATCAGGGAGCACTAGCAGATGCTTTGGGGTAGTCCTTGGAGAGAATAGGAGAGTCCTTCTCAAACCACCTGTGGCAGCAGCTTCCTCAATAGAAGATCGCTTGCTCTACGCATCCCGAAGACAGACGCGTGCAGTCACTCATTTTTTTTTGGTCACTACGAATCGTTAGCGGGAACAGCTATCGTAAGAGAAGCCGATCAGAATGGCCGCCATGCTCAGACTCCCTCACGTATCTTCTACTTTTCTACTCGATTCTATTCGATTTCTTCTATCAGAGAACGAAATTATCGTTGACTACAAAATAAAATTGCAGTTCGATCTAGACGTTTTTATAGTAAAGGACGCAAATTTATAGTAATATTAAGAGTTTAAAGCACGTATTTCATTGTTTCCATAGATAAGATTATAGTTCGTTGAGTAGAGGGTACACCTTACGAAAGATTATTCTACGAACTATATGGAGATACGTAAATATATAAAAATATCGCAATTTTAAAAGCCTATTAATCCAAAATAAATCTTTATCTAGTCAAATGCCACTTTATCACTCTGTTTACAAAGTCATTTCATATTTTTCAACTGTTTCAAGTTTCCCTTCCGGTAAAGTACCTAAAATTTGCCATTGAAACTTAGTCTTCCCTATGAATCTAAATTCAAGATGTTTCCAAAGTAGAAATCTCCAATTATGGAATCATAGAGAGGTTCTTTCGGCTGTTTCCCGTTGTCGTCCCCCTTCGGGCGCCAAAAATAGGTGTCAGCACGATCGGCGTCCCCATTCGACTACGCCCTAATGCGAATTAGATGACGCCAAATATGATCTCTTTGACCCAAAAAGGAAGTGGCGTTAACTCAAAATTTGCATATGAATACTAAAAGTATTGAGTGCTTCATGCGAAAATCTTTTTCCGATCCGAGTTGCCACAGAAACGTCCATGGGGATACTACTTGCATCGCCACCCATGGCAGGTGCGGATTCTAAGAGAACTTAGAATATCATTTAGGAGAGGAAATTGATTGTAGGAAGCTACCTACAATACTCCTACCTACCTACTCCTGTAGATAAATACTTCTAACACTTAAGAATGAAAAACAAGATGGCGTTATAAACCAAAACTTCATGGTAGTAAGGCCATCCCAAATCGCATCCAACTTGAGTATAATTTGATTGTTACTTCTCGCTCTCGTTTAAGCTTAATAGTAAAAATGAACATAATAATGATACGACTATCATTTTATTTTAACAACAACAATAAAAATAGTAAGCCTAATATCTCATCAAACCCGGAACCTAATTTGATACGAGATCAAAACGTATTTCGTCACAAAGAACAAGATAAACAAACCAATTAATCCAGACCAAAATACGACATTGTTGCATAGCCCAAGAATAGAACTTTGAAATCCTTTAGTAAGAATTTCTGGGAATAATCTGAGAAAGAAAAAGTGAGATAAAATTTACAAAAATCCCGGATTTGAAATTTAAAAAATAATAACAATATCGATAATTTATTTAATAATTGATAAAAAGCGAGATTTAAAATATAAATTACACCAAAGTTTTTCATATTACTTTTAAATTTCTTTAAATTCCTTTTCCATTCACTCCGCTTGCTCATGAGTTAATTCTCGCCAATGAAAATTCGCCCGTGAAAAAATTTCGCGCCCAATCGAATTACGATACTTAATATCGAAATCGATGAGTGATTGATCACAAGAATTGAAGAACCTGTGGGAGAGAGAGTACGGATCGTTAACGGGACCTCCAAATACGAGTGATCACGACTTTGGCCCATAATGGCAGTGATAATTTCAACAAGATGAAGCACAACGACTGTTTCTAGGTTACTGATTTACATACATTCGCACGCAATACAGAAACTGAAGCTTCGAAAAAGCTCCTACTTTCAAAGATATAATCTTTGGCTTTCTTTGGAAAAAATTGATGGTGTTATTGGAAAAGAAATAAATAAAAATACCCTTGATTTCCGAATATATTTTTTGGAGCAGAGCTGGTGAGAAATGGTAACGAAACCAGTCGATTCAAGAAATGTATCGTAAATACTTTACAATTTTTTGTTCAATGTTTAATCGTTACATCTGTGCAAGTGATAAGATATATTTCACTGACATGCAGTTCGATACGAGAAGACCTTGCAGAATAGCAAAACATCTCAAGATGACTCTAAAGCTGAAAAATTACATCGAACTAAAAAAATGGAATTCCAACAAATTTTTCATTCCTGTAAAAGGTCATAATATGAAGTCAATGCGCCATTTCAACAATTTAAACTCGGAAAATTCGGCAAACAATCGATCTATACAAAAAGCTGTATAAAAAAACGAGTGTTGCAGTTACGTCTGAATTCTTCTGCATTTGGCTACCGGTCGACATCAACTCCGCACGACCGATGTGCAGTTCTTCATTAACAGGATATTATGTTCGTTCCATAAGAGTTGGTGGCTGAGATTACATCCAAGTGCGTGGTTGTGGTTCGACCTCCAGATATAGAGCCGAGAAACGAGTGAGTTTCCTTGACGGGCTGAGCTAGAAGTAGTAAGATACAGCAGTCACCTTCGTGAAGATGCAACAAAATCCAAGGCACGCGAGGTTTGAGAAGCCTAAATAAATGTAGGTGGCGACACCTTTACAACAATCCTCCAACTAAAATGCGTAAACATATTATCGGTTGCTATGAAGAGTAAACAACAACAAAAACAGCAATTCCCGCCGAATAAACAAATGACAGTTAAACGCTCTTTTAAATCGATATATCGACTTTTAATTATTAAGAATTTATTTTTATTTTAAGGATAACGTAAGAAATAAATCGAACTAAATAAACTTCCACTAGCGATGATTTCAATATTGCTCATTGAAGAGGAATTTTGGAATCGGAGAGCGTGTGAAATAGATCGCCGCTGATGTGCATACTCAGATGTAAACGAGTCAAGGAGAAAACAAAAGACGGTGTAGAATTACGATGAGAAATTATGCTACGGTACTCTGATGATAACTCTTTACCCGCTGAAATGAAAAGGTAACTCTGCATTCTGCGCAGAAATTCTCATCCGAACTCCTAAACTTCTAAATGAAAATATAATTTCCCTTGAAGATGAACGGTTAAAACGAATTTGGATTTCCTTGTGAATTGGGCTACTAAGGTAAAAACAGAAAGGAAAGCTAAACGGTATCGATGGACAATTTTAGAGGCCAAGACACCACGACACACATTTTACATATATATCTTTCAGATCATTCTACGATACCTTTCAGTACTGAAAAACCGTTCGTCCTTCTTTTCGTGTATAGCTGTTAAAGATGGCGAAGAAGGAATAAGACTTTATAAGCTGTTTTGGCAAACAAATCAATCACCTTATCTTTCCATCGAGGCCATACAAAGTCATTCCTTAATTTATTTCCTACATAAGTGTTCCCGAAGGAATTCATTTGAAAATCGAACGATATTGTAGATTTTATCGAACCGAGGATAAGGTGTAGTCAACAGGTAGGTAACTCTCCTCTCCGAATGAAAGAAAACAGTACTTAGATTTAATTTAATCGAATTCCCTGCAGATGCTCGAATAATAGTCGATATATGATTAATTAAACTCCAACATCGAAATAAATTTAAAATATCACAAAATGAACATGGCTGCCGGTTTGAATGAAAATATTATAAAATGAATGGATGAAGATAACTTTTGGATAGATAGTATATATAATCAATAGAGCAATTAAAGGGAATTTTTTAGATTATTCTGAAGAAGTTTGAGAAACATCAGGAATCCCGCAGGGGAGTGTCATAGGACCTCTTTCCTTTCTAATAAGATTAAAGATTTTCCTTCGATGTTCAAATCAAATATTTATTTATTTATACATTATAAAGGATTAGGAACAATTAATATGAGGAAATACTATAGTAAAACTTAAGTTTGTCGCCAGATTGGATGAAACATTGAGAATCAACAAATGCTGTGTGTCTTAGAATAAGTGATAATTTCCATGCCAACCGAATAAACATCACATTATCGTATTTATTACCTTTCTGTAAGCAATAGTTTAGCGTATTTTCAGGATTTTAACTGCTCTAAAGTGTTTTGGGTATGTAAGCGTACGGTACGACCCTGGCCTAAAACCCACATACTGCCTGAAATGAAAATAATAATTCCTTGAGTACATTCTTTTCATATTAAACATGATATTTATAACTTAAACTGCTGATAGAAAAGAAACGATGTTGAATCGCTTTCCATAGCACTTCAAGGCTACTTAATGTACCCACGAATACGAAATGGTAGACATTTTCAACATCCCTATCCGATATAAAAATTCAATCATTAAGAAAGAAACCGCATTTAATACGTAAGAGAGAAAAATAGTCTTCAAAAACATCGTTCGGAACACCCATATACATCTATCATTCAATAGCACGATATAGGCCATATCAAAAATATCGTTCTACGGACTAAAAAAACACGATACGAAGACGGGTGCGTCCCCCAAACGCACTTTTGACGAATATCGCGGTGTTGCGTCACCGATGCGAGAAAGAAATATGACATTTGAATTTCACTCGTAAAATATACATTGCTGGCGAAAGGGATTCTGCAAAAAAAAAGATATTCCACGGTCTCTTCTATCTCAGAATTGGGTCAAATGCGCGCGCACTACACTTTCCCCAGACTCAAACCCACGCACCGTTACGTGCGATGCGACCTCGAAAACTCTGCCTCACGAACTTGAGTACATTCACGGACCGGCACCTCAGACGGTGGAAAAATTCACTTGAAAACAGTATCGAAAGAAATGCATTCTCTAAACCCAAAATAAGTTCGAATATCGCTCGAATTAACTCTCTACTCCACCCAAATGTAGTCCGTAATCCTAACGACGAATTCAATACTTCCTAAAATCGTACCTTACGTATTCAAAGTCGACCTTTATCCTAATAAAAAACCCACCATACCCTCAAATACAGTCACTTATACGTTACGTAAACAACTTCGAACACGACTAACTTTTAACACCGCAATATTCCTTCTAATCCAGCCAAATTTGACGTGATTACAACATCTACCTGAAAATTTCGAACGTGTCCAAATGATGATATAATCTCAGATATGATCTCACAATTCATTTTCCTTCCATTTCTTACATCAGCCACCATCTACTCCGATTCCTAACAAAGGCTTCGTACTGAATAAGGAACACCTCGAATCGATTTTATCTTTAAATGCCGCGACTTCTCAATCCTCCTCTTATGCCGACGCTTGAATAACTTATTTAGATGCGTTTAAGACTCGAGTATTTCTACACAACGTATCTTCGTACATTTTATCAGCCCTTCTGCATCTCATTATGAAACCTCATTTTGACTCCAAATCGTAAGAAATGATACGTTGAATGATTAGATACAAAATAACACTCAGCTACACAAAAATTCTACTAAGTATTCAAACATCGCTTTTCCTAAATCATTAAATTGTAACTTCAACTTGAGTATACGCTTGACTCAAAAAACTTCTTTTAGGAATGAAACTAAGAACGAAAGACAATATTTTAACTCTAAACTGACATAAAATGTATTTGAGCTACAGTAACTAATTTGAAACAACAAAAGTTAAAAAGTACAGTAAAATGAGTTTGAAAATATAAAAACTTCCAAGATACAAATATGTTAAAGCTAATGATACAATTAGAGTAGAACAAGTATCTCAATAGAAGACACTAACATAGGCTCATCTTGAATACACATAGACGACGAAAATAAAATCAGATTTAAGGAATGACTGCATAAGACAATAAATCCTGCTACAGACGTAACTAAGGAGTGAAAATCAATTAATAAACCCAATCTAAACGAGCTTTTAATTCGCGAACGCCTTACCTAAAAAATTTTTTTAAATCAGACATACCTGAGCAATGAAACAAAGGAAGTAAATTTTGCGAAAACTTCGCTAATGATTGTACAAATAAACAAGGATTTAATCATTTAAATAGTAAGATAATTCCACAAGGAAATCCAGTCTCTGACTAACTTATTCCATTATGAATCCAGAAAATGGAGAATGAAGGACACAATTTACACGAATCAGATCATTAACCAAGTTAATACATTGCAATATATTTATAACAACAAATAAAGGAGATAATAAGCTACACCATGGTTACGAGATGGAGGCATTATAAACAAAATCACAAGCAATATATACGTACATCAACGAAAAATAAGATTCTAAAGAAGATGGACAATCATGGCTATGTATACTGAACAAAAGACTAGAACTGGTGTGGTATCACTTATACTGGACTTTTTGAGTATTCAGAGCTGACGTAGACATAAATTCATCAAGAAACTGCTATTTCATCACGATAGTGTCCCAGGGTTGTCCTCCTAAGCATGGCATACGCTTCGATTTAAGTTCTCATGCTTATTCACCGGATATCACTGTTTGCTAATACTTTCTCTTACCAAAACAGAACAAGTGTTCATTGGATGAAGATTCGCTAACTTATGACGACAACTCCTAATTTCGAATAGCTTTTAAGTAGCGTTTAAATAAAAGGAATTAAGACATGAAGTCATTGAATATAGACCTGAACTAAGAATAGAGGAACTGAATAAACCGTAAAAATTAAAAATTACGAATAAAAAGATTTTAACATCATACATAGTTATTACGAACCATATAGACAAATCCGTATCAAGTATTTAAATTGGAACCACAAATCCTTTGTAATAAAGATACAACTATTAAACACGCTATATATAGACTAGCTCACTCCTTTCTATAAACTCGAAACATTAAAGATAAAAAAGACTAATGAATAGAATTTTTATTTCCCATAAAACTGTGTACAGAATAGATTCAGACGCTAATTTCTAAATCCATGACTAACGTATACCTATCTAATGAATGCAACGATCTTCAAGATGCAAATATATCGCGAAGAAAGAAGTGTGATGCACAGCTAATGAGCACTGCGTACAAAAATAACGATGCATTTAACACTATAATCGTATAATGATGGGAATCATTAACGCTAAAATATTAACACGATTCGAAACCTAGTAACGGTGATTTTTTTACAACACACGAAGAAAGCAACTGTTGGGAAACATAGGAGAAAAAATTTAGATACAACGACAATCTTTAGCATTCATTTATATGAGGAAGTACCACAGTCGAGTTAGTACCTATGACTTACTAACGTACAAAAATAATGGCATAAATTAACAGTTCGGAATAAAGGGCAATCCAAGGAGCAGACCAATTAAATTTTCCAGTATAATCATCCTCGTGTCGCCCAGGTAACCTTCGCATAAAACATCAAACGCAAATTATATGGACAATTTACATACGGTTTAATTGGCTTTTAATCGAAAAAGAAATCAAATTCGAAAATTTCCCAAATGACAAACGACTGAATAAAGAGGAAGTTGCGTCATTCGAGGACAGTTTCTCGAAAAGCAATTTCCGATTATACCAGTCATCCTTAAATCAGCATATTGGAAGATTTCAATACTCATCCATGCATTTGATTACAGTATTAGGAATAAATATCACCGTAATAACTTGGGAGAGAATTAAAGAATAAGATGGAACTAAACAAATATAATTACTGATTTAAGCGATGTGTGTAGAGGTGAAGTACGTTTGTAAATCACGTACTTCGTACTCTGCACTTACTCTATCGGTCAATTCAACTCCGGAATAAGGTTTGATATTAATTCGTAAAATACTTATTTTACGTAAATATTTAAGGCTCTATTTTACATCATAAAATCATTTGATATGTACAAACTAAAGTCTAAAATATCAAAAAAATTTCGGTATGAAAGAAACATACGATAAATCAAGGTTAATAGAATACGATAGTACTTTCAAAATTTTTATTTCTTGAATATAAAAACTTCGAACTTTTAAGTACCCTCAATCTTATTCCTTTCTACGATCAAACAAGACGATCTTCGAATAAATTTCTCAAAAATATTCCTTAAAGAATAATTATGAATTACTTGTTAAGATAATTTCTCCGAACTTAAGATTAACACTGTTATTACTCACGGAATTTTCGCAAGGAAAATTACCGTTCTTTCGGTTTGTAAGCGGTGAACAAGACAATTTCTTCAGGTTCAGGATGTTGGGGGCAAACAGAATTTTTTTCGTTTCGTAACCAAATATTTCACACATTGGGGCAATAGTACATATGGCATCGTCAGTTCTTCTCTATCAATTGTATATCGTAATTTAAAGAAGGTAATATTTAAACTCAAAAAAACAAGTGAGATGCGGTTACCAAGTTACCGTGATGGAACTTTCGTATAGTTTTCCTCACTATTTCATCTGAAATTCGAAAAACTCTCTTTGATCTATACGATTAAATGTTCGTAATATACATAAAAAACTTACGATTTCCAAACGATAACAAAAAGCATAACTTTATTCGTAACTTTATTTACAATAGTTTTTGCGAATATTCTACGAAGTCAAAATTTTACAAAGTTCGAATATAGCCAGTTTTTGGCGAGTGTAAGAGTGAGCATGAATATTTGCACAATAAACAAATTCACAAGGATAAAAAATTAAAAAGTAAGAGGAAAAATTACGAGCATTAATCATCGTTCTTATAAACCTAATGAAAGTCTAAATGACTGTTTATACGTACCCTAAATTTTTAAAAACGAAAAATTCAAAACGTTTAGCAGGTGGACATAAGGATAAAACCCGTACCGCAAAAAACTTTCCTTTTTCCGCAGACAAAAAGGATATGTTGATTTCGGAAAAAGCCCGCTGTTGATTTCATTGAGAATTCGCGAGTTTTAAAAAGCGATTTTCCTTCGCTAACATTTTTGGTTCAATTATCTGACACATTTGGAAGACGGGGAAGGCCTCGAAATAATTTTAGCTACTACTTCTGGCAGATGCCCTCAAAACCTAGAACTGTTATCCCATTTTCAAAATAGGTCGCCATTCCACAGAAAAGAGCTTAAACCGATTGAATTCCAGGGGGCAAAAAGTACCGGAAAGATACGTACGCGATCAACGTAGTGTTTCGCAGGGATATGAAGGATTACTTGGAGCGAAAATGGCGATACTGAAAATGGCGGGAAGCGAATCTGATTAAATCGCAAAATTTTGGAAACTTTACCGATCGATTTTTGACGAATTATGTCACTAGGGAAAGTCAAACGGCAAGAAGTTTCGAGATATGTACCAACTATTTTAGCTTAACATTAATTTCCACGAATAATGGAATGAATCATTTAACGATTAAAGATGGCGACACATTCTATTCAGCCGCGTTTCATTCAAGCATTCCGCAATCGAAAGGAATTTTGTATCGTAAGGTTTCTAAGCTCGATTAACTTGTTTATATTCCCATTCCTATAGTTACCACGGACGATTTATAAACAATACGTGCTTGAATATATTGAGCCGGAGAGTTCTCTCTCCTTGTGGCCTATTCGTAGCTACAATTTCGGATTGTAATGCCCCACATTTTGGGTTGGAAAGTTGTTATTCGTTTCCTCCATCTGCGGATGTCGCAATTTCAGTGAAAATAGGTGGCGCTAACCAAAGGTTGATGAAAGAAGGAAAGCGTAGTGATTAGCACGTCCGCGAGATGTCTCTGCGTTCGAGTGGGCTCATTATCGCTTCCGTTACTCACGTGGGCGATATCGACAGGCGATTGGACACTTTCGACTAATCGCATTTTAAATCGAAATATACGTTCGGGCGAGAGTAACGCGTTCGGTTGTGCGGTTTCCCGTTAGATGAGCAGTACGTTTGCAAATCACTTCGCGCGTATTTCCCCCACACGTTGGAAATGACTCGTCATCCTGAAATCGACGGAAATGAAGTACGCTACGAATCAAGAGACAGTCATTAGCGGAGTTCTCGGAAAAAATACTCGCAGGATTTGTGGAGAATACGCTAATTTAGCTAAATCGCCTACGTTCTATTTTTTCAACGACCCGCACATGAGCCAAACTATATTACAATAAATTTTAAACCGAATATAATCAAGAGCAAGTGAGTAAAAGAACGTAAAAATGAAAGTTACTTGGGCGAACAACCACTGCGTGCTATTTCCGACAACAAGCAACTTGTACCGAAAAGCACCGTTAAGTAAGCACGCTCATTTGAAAGAGTTGATTCGACGCGAATGTCGGAGCTTGTTCGGTGGCAATGTGCTCTTTTAACATTCCGTTAGCTAGCAGTTGTGATTCAAACATCATTAACATTGGCGACTTCTGCTACAAACGTGGCTTCCAACATATGACATCCTTTTTTCATTTGCATTAGACTCACGCAGAGAGAAACAAAAAAACAAGAGAGAAACGATAAAGTTATACACACGAAATAAAAACATATGAATTTCGAAAAAATACGTAGAAATAATATTCCGAGAACAATTACTATTCCTGAACACAAATACTCTTCAGTTACGAGATATTTCAGACCTATCTCCTTTCGCGAGTATAAGTAATGGAAGCAGTATAACAAAATCTATGCACAACCTTAATTTAATGAAAAAGATACAATAATTAGTAGCAAATCTATCGTTCATGAGTCTATAGGAGCTATTGACAATCCTTACAACTTCCTATTACCTCTAGCCGAGTTTAAAATTGATTTACGACAGCTTTGAGAATAAAATAATAATATAAGAATGATACAAAGTCCTATAAATAGCTTGAAGCCAATCGATCTATATACTTCACATTTACTATACATTTCAGGAAATAACGAGTCATAACTCAAAACTAACTTAATTCATAATAAAACACCACTCAAAGATATCACCGGAAAACTACACGAAATGAAAACGAGGAACCTTCCTCCACGGAATAAGCCTTGAGCTACGAAACTGAGCGGCGAAAAAACGAACTGAAAGAGTGATGCATTATGGGATCAATTAACGTGTGGAAACCGACCTGTATCTCGATGTCCCGTCCGAATTCGCTACCGAGTTTGAAAAGCCTGCAGAACATCGATCGGATGGTGATGATGAAAACGTCCACGGAATGAGGTACGGACACCTGCTTTCGAATTAGTCCATGACAACAGCCACACACCTTTACGAGGGCCTTCTCTCGTTCATCCATATCGCATGCTGCGAAACCATCCCGAATTCCGTCCGATATCGAGTGAGAACTTAATTAATTGGTGTCGCTGAAATAAATCGATATATACTTCGACCTTAGTTTTACTTTTGAAGGTTTATTTGATGATTGAAAATCGATATTATTACACTCGATTGATAAGAGAATAGTAGTATTAAACCGCTTGCTTTTTGATTAAAAATGCAGACATAAGTACAAAAGTAAACTAAAACAATAGCGAAGAAGCAAGTAATGCCTAAAACTACTCGATAATTATCGAATTATCAGCTTCTATACAACAAAAGAACACAAGGCTTACACAGATACTGGTATTAACATGCATAGAACTTACGTACGTAAAATCTCAAACATAAAACATTTTTCTTATCGTTATTCTATTATTTATATTATTTATAATATTCTAGAGCATGCGCAACCTTCAAAACTATTAAACGTACATATGTATGGCCAACTAATTCCTTATGAATAGGCCTTCGAAATTTGGGAATATTACTTCATACAACAAAATTCTACATCCTATAGACAACAATCACTGCTAGGATACGACAAATCAAGTCTCGCGGTAAACTTACATATATAAATAACTTGTTTGTAAAGATCGATCCTGAAAATGATACCTAACAAAACAATAACTAAATAAGTAGAAATCGAAAGATTTTACTTATTCAGAAAAGATTATGGTAAATTCATCCAATGCCTTTTAGTTCAAACATGTAAAACCGATTTTTAGAAGGAGAGCAAAGGAAATGGGGCAAATACAAGTTTATTACAAGAACCATCTTGAAATTGCAAATTGGAAATACACGACTGTGCGAATTAGGTGTTAAGCTAGTGACACAGTATTCTGTTCTTAATTATGGGCTTGAGGACAGACAAAATGCTCATATGAAAAGAATAAAGTAACTGAACGAATAGAATATATTTAAACACAATAGAGAAGCATTCCTTTGAGCGTCTATTCTATAATTTCAGACGAAAAGCATATTTCTATGTACATTCCAGGAAACGAAGGATGAAAGACAGCTATAGTTCCGGCATTAGTTGAAAAACGTTATTAGCAAATCAGAAATCAGCCTTACAATAACTAATGATTCTTAATAACTCTTTAACAAAATTTGCAGGATGAAATATAACCCAAAATACTACGAAGACACTAAGACCCCTTTCCTGGTAATACTACAAACATCCAAAACTCTGAAACACGTCGAACCTGACAAAACTGATTTACACCACGGAAAACAATAGAAAAGAAAGAATTCTCTAGAGGAACGAAGGGCTTATCCATGTTCGACCTACAGATCCTTTTCCGAAAACAATCCATGAGCACGGACTCCATGGCAACCCAAAGAGGTCAACGCAGGAGACATTACCGTTGCGCGGTCGGTTTTCACACACACTAGAAATGACGTCATGGCGCACGAATGGAAGATGGCGCTCCGTCGAATGGAGACATAGCTTGTCTGCAAAATTAAGCGTTCATACGCTCTCCCCTTTGAAGAACGAAATGAGGGACGGCATGCATTCGACTAAATACGCCGACGAGAAGTGCATAGTGGATAGATTGAGGTCTGCGGAAAAGGGGAAGCAGGTTTAAGTCTATGATGGGGATTATGCAGAAGCGACGAAACGAGCATTTCTCAAACAAAAAGACGAAACGATGTGAAACCGCAGACAGATTCCAATACGAAGCAGCCCATGTGTGCTGCCATGTGCGAGACCGACTCGGGTATGTCGGAAGTAACTTCTGCAGCATAAGACGGAACGTATTCCTTCAACGCATAAAGCCTTCCTCGTCTAGGCGTTTTGAAAAGAATAATACATTTCCATGAGAAAGTAATGCTGTATATAAATCAATACTTCACCACATTAGGGTGTAGATATATTGCGTAAAGTAATAATAATAAATAGTTATATAGTGAACATAAATCTTCTTTATAATATATAAATCTAATACTTTTCCAAGTCTACGGATGAACACTACTTCAATTTTTATTTCCTCTTAGGTCTAAAACAAACGAAACGGAATGAAATTAGGGTTACGATTAAAACAAAACAAAGGAAGATGTTGAACATTGCTTGATTATAAATCTAATTAAAGACAAAAATTCCACGAGAAAATAGGTCTGGCAAAATCGATTCTTAAAAAGCACCGGATTATCGAACGACTAGATTCCTCAACGAATTACCTTGTATACACACTCAACAATGAAAGGTCTTTAGCTACATAATAAACACGATAGATATTAATTACTAATTAAACGATAAACTATCCTATATAAAGCTAAATCCACTAGCTACGTATCCTATTCAAAAGCTACGTCTCTGCGAAACTTGACCGAGAAACTTGTCTTAGAACATTCCCTCCGCAGCTGTCTAACCGTACGAGCAACTCCAGTGTTTATCGTCCGTGTAAAAGACACCGACTGAGAGAGGGAACCCTCCCCGACGTCTACATGCCCCAAGGCCGAAATATATGCAAATTACCAATCGATATTACTTCTTTCGCGTCGAGAACCCCTCTTGGTAACGTAAACAATCCGAGGTTGTGAACACATCCAAAAACCCTTTTCGTAAGGCTTTAAAAAAAAACCCTCATCCTCGTTAGAACTTCATTAAAACTCCGTTTAATTCGATTCGCACACTGTTTAACGGTGAAATCACCGTTGCCGCGGCGACAAACGCACCGAGCGAAAAAAAAACCTTGCGGCCAATCCGCGGCAGCCATTTTCCGAAATACGAAACCGCGTATTTTTAGGAGGTTTTTCTATAGAATACGCTCTTGGAGTACGCGTCGCTTCATAGGTGCTGCACTTGAGGGGACAATGGGGAAGAAAACACATTTTGCAGGTAGAATTGCTTCAGAGGGGCTTATGGGGGTCAGTCGGGGGTGGTCGGACATTTCGTCATTAATGCAGGCTGCGGCGTTGCCGATTCGTGCCGTGACGTGCTCTTCAATGGAGAAGACTTCGTAGAGGGATTCGTATACGCTCTGTTGCAAAACGAAATACTAGTTTCGCTAAATCGACACGTTGCGTATCCGTAAGCGTTCGTATCTATGGAAACCGGGAACGTAAACGAATGATACTAAGGCGAAACGTATTGGATCGTAAGGAAAACAGACTCCGATGTGATTCGAATCCAGGTCTCCCACGAGTCCTTCCAGATAAGGTCTCACCGAAGGTTCCGAGAGAATTCCAAGGTCGAAGAGGCACAAAAAAATGGAAGAGAAGCGGAAACAATTTTGAGACTAGAGAGAGAAAGACCTTAATTAATGATTCGACACTTTGTTTTCCACCTGCAGCGGATTCGGAAGGAAAGAAGAGATTAGCTCGGCGTTGCTGAATTCGATTTTCGATTCGAAAAATACTTATTAACATGGCTGCCTCGTTATGTATTCCCCTTTCGATTAAAGCAACGAAATTGTATTCTACGGCCGTGATTACGATATATCGTAAATTTGAACGCATCCTGAAAAAGTGATTCGATTAAGGCGAAGGCTAAGAATACCAAAAAAAAAAGTTACAGATTCCAGATTAAAAAAAAAAACAGACAGGAAATCGCGGAATGGGTTGGCATTTGTCACTGCTTCAGTGTTAATAACAACAACAACGAAATCCGTAACTAACGTCGCTCCCAGTCATAGCAACCAATATCCAACCAACAATACTGTAAATAAATAAATGGCTGCTAAGATGAAGTATGCTAAACAGAATACAGAGGCTAAACAAGTAAAACCTTCGTTCGCAGAAGACTTCTTATATTTCCTTTTTCAATTCGATATGCAACAACTATTCTGTAACGATATGAAGATTCGCAACATTTGGAAAATAAAACAAACAAGCAAAATGTCCTAATCTTTCGAAGAATTCGAGGCCCATAAGACACGACATTCCTTGGATGTTTATTTTAAAAGGAGACAGTGAAAGTGACCATGAAAGATTTTGAAACTCCGTATAATACTGCGGGTAACCCAGTAAAATAAATGAATAAAATAATATAATTTAACTCGTGCTCGGCATATACCACCTATTGCAGATATGACACGGTATATTTATTCTTGCACCATGACAACATGACTGGAATAGAGTAAGTCCAAAAAGACATACAATTTTAAGTTCGCGAACCTAACACAGCCACGTATACATCGGAAAGGTTCGATAGCAAAGAAAAAGAATAATACACGTGACATTAAAATGTTTCAAAAATCATAGCAAACTGTCAAATTCGTTCATAGAAAACGGAACGAGAAATAAAGAAGGAATCTCTTTTCGAATTCACAATCGAAGAAAACAGAAGAAGTTAAAATGAAGAGCAAGTGATGGGAATAGAATTTTTCTACAAACCAAGATTCGATGGGATTTGTAGATGAGGAATTTGTGTTAAAACTAACGTCATGCATAAACATAACATTTAGTAGTTCTGTATCATGTCGCGTCAAAGCAATCAAATGAAAAAATATTTAATAGAGCGAAATCCGTCTAATAAGCACTCGACTGCTAGAATATAAAAAGGAGAAAAAAACCTAACACCTTGATAATTCCAGCTTCGGATTGCTGATCTCATGTATTAAAAAACAGAAAATTAAACCATCTAAGGTTATAAAAGGTGTTAAAAACAGCAAAAACGTCTAATCCACGACTTTTATAAGAATTCGAACCATTTTCGAAGCAATTTCACGTATAAACAAACCCATCTCTTGATACAAACAAAGTTCGTAACGACAGACGCCACCTAGACGACACAAATTTAATTACAATAACAAACGAAGGACGCAGTGCGATATTAAGCACGGAACATTGAACAACCACATAGGGCGACGAGCAAGCAGATCGAAGCGAGGGCTCACAGCTGTGTTTCTCGCATACTTCTGGAGTGTTTGGGCAATCGGAGACGCCCAAGGGGAATAAATGAGATGAAAGCACACGAGAGAAAAAATCCACCGTAGGACTGTTTCCAAGACGAAAAAAATCGCACTTGCTTAAACAATCAAATGTAACGATTAGAAAAATCTTTTCCTCGACATCTTCGAAATAAAAGGGGTCACTCATCAAATACGGGAGAAGATATTATTGATTCCTAACTCCACGAGCGTAATCTGCGAAATTTATTAGAAAACAATTAAAACAAAAAAACATCGCAAAGCGAAGAAACTAACAAAATTAAACAAAAAAGAAGCAATATTAGAAAAAACATACGAGGATAGAAGACGAAACCTTTATTATCTATTCTACATTACGAACAAGACGTTTTCATACGTAAAATATGTAAAAAAAATACGCAAATGACTCAAATACACGAAAATTTGGTACTTTGGCGAAGCGTAAGCTCGGAACCTGAGCGTTTCTTAGCAACGATTAATTTGAAGATAATCGGGAGGGGATTGAAGGCTGATTGCGAAACAGTTCCAAAAGCGACGGAAGAACCTTGGCCCAAAAACTGAAGAGAGCGGACAATGCTAAGGCACTCTCTCCAATGGCCGACGATTTCTAAAACACTTCTTGTTCATACATCGGTCCCGAAAATTCACCACTTTTGGCAGTACGAGACGAATTCACTTAGTTTCATATAATGCGTAAAATACGTAGACAAATGAATAACGAAACGAAATAAGATTTGAGCCAAGTTTAATTTTACGTAAATTTATCGTAATTATTTTCGTAACAAACTGAAATATATGCAAAAAAATTACGCCAAAACTTCGCAAATTTTCTTTAACGTAAACGAAACGTATCTAACGTACGTCACCCTTAACTACCATTAGAGAAAACACGTATCCCAAAACGTGAAAAAACACTTGCATTTACAATCCCTCAAATTTAATAATTTATACTCGTAATCCTGATAAAAAAACTCGTACAAATGTACCGCACTAAATACCTCTGTGCCCGCTGATTTCGCGCAAGTACGACAACGTCGCTTGCTTGAGAATGCTCCTTTATTCGCGAAATAAATGAAGCGATACCAGAAACAGAAGAGTCATCCAAAACGATTGCGAAAATTTCGATTGCGAGATCGATTCGATTATTTGATGACGGTAGCTCTCTTTCGTCACGATCCGTGGGCCGCCCTGGGCCGACCACCAGGTTTTTTTTAACAATTGGTTCACAGGTGATAATATTTTCGGAACGAAAAATTTCTCGTACGTTTCCTTACGCTTTAAAAAAACCCTTCACTAACTCTTCTCCTATCTTTAAGACCACGTATAATCGAGTAGAGCGACTAAACATAGAATTTTTTGCAACACAAAAAAAGATTAAGAATACTCTAAATATAAGCTTCCTATAGCTTCCCAAGGCCCTGCAGAGGATGTCCCATTTTACTATCGATGACGTCACATCAACATATGACGTTATCGCTGCGTTTCGTATCGAATTATAATTTACATCTCTCGCAAGAAAAGCGTACGCAAAATCGAGCTTTAACTAATAACGGCATTACAACATACCTCGATAAAGATACACGATAAATTACGTAAACAAAAGGGGACGAATGGTTTCAAACAATTGAAATACAAATATCTATCAAAAATAAAGTTAATTCTTCACTTATTTATTATCAGAAAAAAATTCGACTGGGAATTCGTGATTGCAAAACATCATCTCGTAAGAATCACTTCTTCGTACGTAAGCATTCTCGTCTAAGAGGAGAATTCGACAACCGATTCATCTCGTTCGTGGGTAATTTACAACAAAACTTCGCATGGGCTACGAAGGTTTCACGATAATGACATTCCCTTTGTTTGGAGGGGAACCTTGACCCGTTCACACTGTGCTGGTTTGCCGATCTTTACTTGAAAATACTAAATGAAGTATTAAACGAATTCGATGTACTCCGATTCAGAATCCAACACGGCGAGATAAATGAACAGCACGAAGCTATCTTTGATGTTACCCCTTACAATAATGGAAAACCCACATTCTTATCATTTACAACAATGCAATAAAACAACAATACTCAATACGCGAAGCAAACTTCTTAGCAACGATCCCGAAACAAAATTACGCGGCTAAACAATAATCTAATCAAGATGACTACCTCGGATTTTATTTCGTAATCACTTGAAGCTAAACGAGATTCATATCTTTCTGGGGAACTACCATGGACTGACACGGACAGACAAGTCGTTCAACGTAAATTCCAATTGGCTTACTTCATTAAAAAAACTCGACGAATACTTCAAACTTCGAGGTCAAAACAGCTGTATGATCGCTATATCATGAAAGTAGTTTCAACACTGCTATCGAAAGCATTTTTACCCCAGAAATAATAACTCAGCGTTAAACTTTCTCCATCAAACATATATATTTACTTATTAAACTACTCAACCGAACATGAATAACTAACATAAAGGAAATAACGTTAAAAATTATCCTAATAGATACACTAAATGAAGCTGAGAACAATCAATGCTAGAAAAAGTAATCTTGTTTAAACACACCCCCCGCCAAACACCGAAAGGCAGCTTGTAGGGTACGTAAGAAAAAATAGAGAATGAGATGTAATTGCTAAGCGACAGCTCAAGTTTCCTTTCGTAAAAAGATCTTATAGATAACCAATATCTTAAAAGAATCCATCGTAATTGAAGTACAACAATATTCTTTAGGTAGCACTCTTCATCATTGAAAATGACACAAAGATATTAATTGCTAAAAGTAATTTTAAGCTCGTAAACATACTGAAACATATCACTTCGAAAGAGCAAATTCATCCCAATATGATACCTCCATTTCAAGATTATAAAATTAAATCGGTATTCCGTTATAATACAATATAACAAGCCCATGACTCACAAGTGCGCTAACCATATGAGTAATCATTAATCAAGAAAACCCCTCGATACAAAACGGAAATACAGTCGATCTGTACGATCACACGTTAACTATTGAAACAGGAATCATCTTAAGTGCCCAAAATGATATCGCGTTCAATGAGTACCACACAGATCGCACAAATTAGAGCAGATAAATTCCGAATGGACCAAATTTTCCGAGATTAGATAAGGGAAGTAGTCCGAAAGGCTCGATCACGAAGACACAAAAATATTCACCGATCCTCTGAAGGCCGGGTTTTATGCAAGGAAAAATAATTCGATTAGAATGACCTTGGTTCGATCGAAGATGGACTTTAAATGGAATTACAGATGTGGTGCCTAGGAAAATATTCGTCGGTGCGTAAGCTATGGCATCCAAAACGTTTACGGCGAATTCCATATGAGTTATACGTATCCATAAACTCTGATCACACTTGGAAATACTCTGAAAATAAAATTAATCACAAAAGACATTCAAAAGATTCCTAAAATGCGATGTGAAAGATCGAATAGATCGTGAATTACCATATACACAAAATACAATCTTAATGAGCCAAAAAAACATCGCTACGAACCGTATTATCAACACAAAATCAAACTGGGGATTTAAATCTATAGCTGCCTTCATATGGGGCCACTTGCAGAATTAAAGGGACTGAAATCCGATAAGAACGAGTTATTGGCAATCTAGGAACAGAGATAAAAACCCGGAGATTGACAAATAGAAAAAAAGAATCTAAAACAATGATTCCGGTCGCATAGCGACCGTCCTGCAATAAATACACATAAATTTACACCATAACGACAGGGAATAAACAATAGTTGCCGCCGTAGATACGATGTTTATACGGACATAATTACCGAGGTGAAATTCGAAGATATGCTACAGGTGTCCGTAGCATAGTAATTGTGACGACTCGTTTTTCTAAAAACCGATTCATCTCCGCGATTCGATTCGCGATAAGATAAGAGACTCAAAGGAAATACGTATCTTACTTTTATACGACGAATTGAATTATTAACACTTGGAATAGTATCACGAATGATACAGCGAAAAATTGAAACAGAAAAATTACACTAAAACGCAATGTTTTGGGGATACGTGATTTTCATTTGTGTATTTTTTGGGTAGTAACATAAATTAATTACTCGTAAAATATCTAAAATACGTAACAAAAGGTCAAATTCGTAATAAATAAAGTGTTTCAGTCTTATCGAACGTAAAAATACTAAAATTTACTTTCAACCTCAAAATTTACTCCGAATTTATATATATAATAATCAATAATACGCGATAAAACCAAAAAACTCTTGGGTAACAGGTGCAATTTAAACATTTCCCCGATCTAAGAACCCGAAGAACCCAAAGAACGTCGGCAGCGTAGACCAGCGACAAGTAATTGCATCCCCGTGACGTAATTGTTTACTAACATACCCGAGAGATATTCACGAGCAATTAACATCGAACCATAATCACTCTCCGATCGTAACTTACGAATACGAGTACTGTTTGAACACACGCGTAGCATTCAGAGCAAATACGCGGGTGCACCAAGGTTTTACGAGGCGGAGAGACCATGGACTCAAAAGCACGGCGACTCCAATCGGCGCAGAGCCATCCGAAGGGAAGTAAAACGATACTTTAACGATGAAAGGAAATGAATTCGTATACAGATTCGTTTTGAATCGATACCCTCCTCCAAGGCCGACCGAGGAAGAATGTAATACCGTACCCGAGGGTTGCATCCTGACCAATGGAAGATGTCTGCAGCGACGATGTCATCAAGCGCAGCCTTCTACACTCTTTATCACTTCCCGATTATCCAAAAGTGAACACTAAATCCACAGGAGAGAAAAAACGGTGAAGAACACCCAATATCCACACTTAAATCCACAAGAGCACACAGCGTCAGTCGCCACGAGGCCAAGCGGGCCTCGGCAATGTGCTTCACACCATCGGCACCACACCACCACAGTCGGACGAACACTAGGCGAGATAAGAGAGTGGGACAAGGCGAACCGTCAGCGCCGCCCCTCCAGACGCGGAGACCGCCCAAAACTGATACGCGGTGCCACAAACCACTCTTAGCACTGTGCGATCATCCCGCTTGCCATTTAAACCGTAAAATTCCGGCACGGATTAAAATGAAGGAATCTCACTCACTGCGGGTCTTCATATTGTGTCAAAAAACTAATTTCCACATAAATATTAATTGATATACACGAAATCGTAACCTAGAGATGAGATCGATTCGTACTTGTACGAAAACGGAACAACACCGCGCATCTGAATGAGAAACCCCTTTTGTCTAGATCGAATCCTTTTTTCTCAATCGATGGCTCCGCCAGGCGGCAGCACGTGAGCGCCGCTAGCGCCTCCTAGCGATGACCCAATTGCGGAAGCACTGACCTCATTCCGCGCAGTGACGCACGCACTGGACGAATATTGCGCCACCGATACGTAATCATGGAGGCGCGTATTAAGTTTCCACGGAAATATTTCCCGACGCCCGAACTGCGATATTTTAAGGAATTAAATGCAACTCGGGGCACGAAAATTCCTTCGAAACAAATCGTTTCTACGGAAATTGAATTCTCCATATTTGTAAGTTCTAGTCACGTTCGTAAGATAGCAAATCAAAAAATCCACAACGGTAATAAAAGTTTGAGAGTAAATGAACATCGCGAGTGTGCTCAACTGTCAGGAAAAAAATTCATGTAACATTTTCGCGCTCTAAGAATCGAAAATCAACAACCGTTTAAATTCCCTGACAATTTAAAACCCCCTACTCCCGTTGTTAGGGAGTTTATTTACAAACTTTACGTTCGAATCAAACGATTCCTTTTCCGATTACACTTATTTCATTCTTTAAGCAACTGATATAATTTGCTTTTTAATGAAGGTTCGTTTAAACTACGTAACAATCACTTTTAATTAAACATTTTTAAGATAGTTTGAGCAAATCAAGACAAGTTTAATTCCAATTTGAATTCATATCTTTATAAATATTTAAACACATCCAAAAAAAATTAGCGCACTGATATCGCAACTCGTAAACCTTTACGTAATGATGAAGTAAAAAGTATCCAAATTTTCCACTTCAAAAATAAATAATAAGGAAACATTATGATATCCAAGTTTCGTCTATATTTCACGAAATATCAGCTATAAAAACACATAGATGATTTCCCATAACACCAATGGCTAAAGTTAAGTAACGCGCCGAAAAGGCGCGAAAATACAACCAAACTTAATCCACTCCAAAAAACTCATCCGAATCATAAACTTTCGTGAATGAGGAAGATAACTCCCGACTTAGACACCTCAACACCGAGATGGTAGCAAAAATCCGCTCAACGAGGGACACACCGTTACTCGTACGTCACTTCCTTTCTCCGATTTCTAAACAATTTCCCAGCAAATGATTCATGTGCCGAAGGATCTCGCTTAGATTCTTACTACGGTCTCGATATCCCAAAACCCTTGCGAAAGAGCCTAACCTGGCAACGTCGCTTCCTATAAAACGTTATTGCTCTGACGACGATATTGTTTGGATTTGTTGCATCCGAGTTTTACTCGAAAGGAAATCCATTTTGTTTTCGACTCAGAGTGTGGCCATCGTCATCTTGACCCCGTTTCGTCTAAATACGGTCGAGCGATGGAAGGGCGTCTTGAGTATCCGTCAGAATGCGCGAAATTGAGAATGTTCGCTCGCATTTCTTCGATTATCCTTCCGAATTCATTAGATAACACAAGAATAACAATCGAAGGTAATTTATTGTCCCACTGAACGCGTGCTTTGTGCCGTAATAATAATGAACTATATTTTTAACGCAACAATACTCAAAAAAGGGGAATTCCACGACAATTAAGGCATAAACGTAAGATATTCCGAACAATTAACTAATCAATAATACTCCAGATCAATAATAGCGTAAATAATTAATGGATAATCACAATTAACGACCACACAAACAGAATCTTAAACTATCGAGAGAGATTTTTGCATTCCGGTAAAATTCGTTATTCCTTTGTTTACATAAATAGATTTAAGGCGACGTGAATCAGACCAGGATAGCGGCAATAGAGAAATAAATTGTTCAGTCACGAGAATACACCATATAAGGATAAAATAGTAAATAAATATATTTACGAGGAAAAAGAGAAAAGATAAATTCGAAGGAACTCACGAAAGTGAAAGAGATCTGTTAAAAAGTGAAAGGAACAATTTCACCGGAGTAATGAATGGAAAAAGGAAATTCGATTCTAAAAAGCGAACTCTGCAAACACTAAAGAGATTATACTAAAACAAAATAAACCTTCTGTTCAAAATGACTAAATAGTTTAACTGAGGGTCTAAAAGCGATTCACGAAGCATTCCAAAATTAGAAATACGATAGATCATAACTTTGGACGAGAAATTTTACGTTAAACTTCCGTAGAAAAACTTTAAAAATAGATTAAAACTCAATCACCATGGCTACAGGCAGCATTTTTTTCGTTTCGAGAACATTATAAGTCAAATATAACTTCTAATGGTCTTCCTTTCCTTGAATATGGCTATATGAAACAGAGAATACTTAGATACGTTACTTGCCCTAATTCCATTTCTGGATTTCCCGTATGCGACGTCATTCGCTAAGAGTAACTGAGAAATGAACGGAAAACAAACACCCATTCCTCGAACGTACCTGGAATCAAGACGTACTTCCCGTTGAAAAACCCTTACATGAGGCGACGAATTCCCCATTATGAATAAACATATTGAATCGATTCCAATTTACAGTTACAGAAATATAATTATAGCAAAGCTTTATGAAAAAATAAAAAAAATTACCGGGACTCGAACCCAGGTTCTCTTCTCAACCAGGCATAGTACCCACTACACCGCCATGCCTCGTCAATTTAATTCAGTTAAGCATGATTCAGCAGGTAGGCAGTCCTATTCTTGCCCGGATTACTTACTGTTGTAAATTAAGAAACCAGAGGACCTGGGTTCGCGTCCCAGTTACTTCGCTACTTTATTCTTTCAGTTTAACCTTTCTGAACAAGTCGTACGAACTCATCGTGTTGATTTAATTTCCCCTTTCTTTAATCCTACAAATATCGCACTCTATTCTCATAATACTTCCGATATTACGAAAAAATATTACGAAATCGAGGTTGCTACGATAAGGCAAACTTAATCCTAACGCTATGGTAACCACCACTGACAAAAATCTCGTATTAAACAAAACAATTCGACTAAATATTAAAATGGCATATAAATTTAAAATATTATATACATATATATCGTAAAAAATCTCATATATATAAGTTCGATGCACAAGGGAAAATACTCATCAAGTACAAAAAGATTATAATAGCATACAAGATGCCAGACTGAAATAATAAATTTTTAATTTTAACTTACGCTGCTATATGGTCATCTGGTCAGGTGGCAGCGTTCATTAAGGGACATTCCTTGCGTAAGAAGAACAGAAATAAAAAAATATGAATGAATAGGATGATATAGGGGACTGTATACACAGCACTTGCAGTGTCTGAAATCCGATAAGAAGGGAGGAAATATCGATCATTGGATAAAATTGGATTTGCATAAAAATGCACCTGAGAAGGAACTTAATCAATGACAGACACAATCGGCTTCAGAAAGTGACGGGATGGATGCAGTTGATCGCGAAAGTACGCGAACAAGTTAAAACATTACGAAGAAATTAAATGATGACTGAATACCATAAGGGGTAGGGGAATATTAACGCGACTTTTTTAGAAAACCAGAGGTTTTATTTTTATTCTAGAAACAAATAGACTTACGGTAGGAGGAGCAGCAGTAACTGAACACTCACCTGGAAAGAAACGAAATAAATATGTATCAAATTTCATAACAAAACCATAGCAACCAGAAACAACAAAATAGAAATGCTCTCTAATTTTACACAAAGATATATAACGACAAGATAACCCCATTACATGTTTTCAGCTACTCTCTCCCTTACAGGATGACTTAAAAAAATGCACTACTTTATTAAACATCATTATAATATATATATAATAAGTTATAGCTATAATAAGTACTTAAATAATATCATGATAGAATAATGGACATAAGAAAAATTACACATATTATCAGATCAGAATACCGAGGTAATAAAAATTGGTAAAAATGGCAATAATTAATTATAAATTTTAATTTAGAAATAAGATAGAATGGAAAGACTATATAAGGACCAGACACCATCGTAATTAAATAATAAATAGGAGAAAATAATTCTACGCAATGATTATTCGAGACCTGATTACAAAGGTGAAATCGAACTTACAAATCACGACAAGACTGGGACTCGAACCCAGGTCCTACACCTCTCTATCTTTAAAATTATCGAAGAAAGCCATTTAATTATTAAATTGATACGCTTGAATCTTTTAGATAATATCAAATCATTTTAGTATGGATATAAAATTAGTTTAATATTCAGATAAATGAGTTTCTTTTAAACAAGGTGGACACAAGATTCTACCCGTGAAATACCATCTTTACGCGAGGGGTAAGTTTTCTACACCTTAATTTTTAAATAGGGATAAATAATACGTCAAACAAAATTGAATAAAATCTATCCTTGGGAAGACAACAGTTTCCAATCACATATTCCAAGATATACCAGTGAATACATTAAAACCTTACGATAGTTAAAATTTCGTAAATCTTAGCGACACTACGTAACAAGTTTCACTTTTCAAACACGAAAACGATCCGAGTTTTTTTTATTACCGGCAACTTACGGATAGGTACGCACCCCGAACCGAACGGATACTATCCCCTGCAACACATGCGGAGAAAAAGCACCGATTGGGGTCGGGTGAACACCAGAGTGTTTAACAACACCAAAAAGAAGCGAAAGAGTATAACTTGAACCGAAATTATATGACCGCGATAAACCGAACTTCCATCTCGACAAAGTTTCGAAAACAGGTTGTCCTGAAGAGGGAATCGGTCTGGTCGACCGTTGTTTCTGGACAAAAGAAGGCTGTATTACGGGGCATAAATACGAAAGCTGCGGACGTTGGTTGATTTATTGTCCGTCGTAAGTTGGAGTGGCAGTGACAACGAGGGATCAATAAACAGAGTGAAAGCTTTTTCTAGAAAGAAGCCGACGATTCTGTTTTACGGCAAGATTCACTTTTAAATATGCTCCCGAACATAAATCACTCCCTTTAGCCCTTTCCTCCATAAGGTAGCACATTCCCTCGTCCACTTATAAAATCTTAACGCATTCTTTCGTGTTTCTGTCATTCGAAAATGTGTCTCCGCTTGAGAAAAATGACAAAGAACATTTGTCGATCAAATTTCTAGCCACGATTGGACGAAATCAAAATTTTATTTATCCATTTCCTTGAATTGCAGTAACATTTCTAAATTTGAAATAAAAAGTTTAGCTCAGAACTAGCAATAATGCAATTCGCAATGAACAATAAACAAAGAAACAACGAAATAAATTAACGTCGATAAAAGAAAAAAGTGCAAATTATATCAGTTTACAAAAAAATATTCAGAAATAATATAAACAGTCGGTTAATTAGTTAATATTTCTATTTTCTTAATTATTAACGTCGTTTACAGCCTTTTGCTACGAGACTGATACCAAGGTAACGAACAAAATCAACACATCTTTATACGCAACAACGTCTCAACAATATTCTAACGACAATTACGAGCTTAAATAAAGATCGAAAACAAAACAAGCGATAAAACAGACAAAAATCGACTTTAAGAAGTTTTAAAAACTACGTACACTCAAATATAATCCATTAAAATATGCTTCTATAAATTTAACGAGCTGGAATATAGCTAAAAATAATTTCCGAGCGGAAGTATTCGTCGAATTAATACGAGTATTCGATCGTTCTTTAGAACACGTAACAATTGAACGACGAGTGCGCCGTGGAGCGAAACTCTGCGAATGGCATAGGACGTGAAAGCAATGATGCCGAAGGTCTGTTCATACGTCGAAGGACACTGATTTGCTAGAAACGGACAGGTGCGATCTTAAGCAGCCGAATTCGGCGCGAGGAGTTGCCAGATTTGAGAGCAACGATGGACGATAGGCGAACAGGAAGCAATTTGAATAAAAAGCGGTGGAATGATTGGAATAAATACGAGTAAACGATGGATGTGTGAGGAATTAGGATATTCTACTCTATAAATATCTCATATGCTCGGCTTTTAAATTTATAGATGAGAGCAAATTTAAATAGATGGAGCTATTTTACATCTTAAAATGCCTAGGACATGTTGATTTATTGATGAAACTAGTCACCTTGAAACGGATTTTTCAGGAAGTTAAACCGCGAAGTGCTAAAGTGTTCTTCAAATACTTAGTTTCAATCTTTATTGGGGGAAAATTACGTTTTTATTCATAAGCCATAATGATATAATTCGAAACTAATGAAGAATGCAGACAATCTAATGAAAGATGAGATTAAAATTCCATCGTTCAAAGATACGTAAAGCAAATAATTGTACCAATGATAAACAAAAATCATATTTGAATGAAATGTATATTATATGAGTAACATTATTGGAAGACAAGCATTTGGACTCAACCAAGTCTCTGAGAAATGTGTATGAAACTTCGTGAGAGATTTAAACTATTTCTACCACTAGCAAACAACATTAACAACAAAATATCAATTTCATATGACTTCAATATAAATTTTTGCACGTATTTCATAAACTCCAACAAATTCGTCAAAAACACACGTATAAAGAATCGGAGAAAAGGACACGACTTCACGACACGACGAAAGAAAAAAAAACTAATCGAGAGCGAATTTTAAGACAAAGAACTAACGATAAAAACTGAAATAAATTCTACGAATAATATTTTCTGGAAGTTAAAAAGAATAAAGGTTAATGTGAAAACGTGAGAACATGAAAAGTTTCTGAATTCCTATTGGTATTACTTCACCGTAACAATTAAAAGATAACATTTACGTTTATTTATAGTTACGACTCAAGAAAGATTGGACACGAAGAATAATTCATGGAGTACAAAATAAAGATTAAAGTAAAATATTAGATTCTTACACATGGATACGACAAATGAAGACCATCCTAAAACCAAGGACTGGAAATACTACCGTCCCGATTTCGAATGATTGGATCAATGTAATCAGTATTTGGTACAATACTACAAATCATAAATATAATATAAATATCCAGAAGATATTAGATGAACAAAGAGTAGCGTATTTTATCATACTTAAAAAACTAAACATCAAAAATACAATAGACCGAAGTAACTACATTCAAAATACTGTACTTCATAAATCCATAAGAGTTGAATATCTCTGACAAAGCTAAACCGACTGAAAAATAGCTAGATGACTGGGACTCGAACCCAGGTCCCCCACTTATTTAACGAATATTCCTTACTTGATAGAATCTTTCGATTTGAGACAAACGTCCTTAGCCTAACGAACTTCATAGATGATTCCAATACAACTCTTGCGATACTAAAAAACAATAAAAAAACGAAAGGAAAACTATACACGTATAATCAAACCCTACAATCCATACATAATTACTCTCGATTTAGGAACCAACGAGCGATAAAACCCGACTTTCTCTTGATCCAACACCGAATCACGATCTCCGACGAATAACCTTCATTACAAACCCCAAAAATATTTTATAATTGAACCTTTCCTTACTCGAATCCTCCACTTCTTATTCCATCACATCACTGTACGCCACGCCTCGAAAGCAGCTCTTCTTACGAAATCCTGATTTTCATACCCATTCAGCAAAACACACGAGGGATTTTCCTTCCATAGGCCTTCCTCATCACTTTCATTCCCTTCCACGGAATCTCCTTCTTCCCCAATCCAGTTTCCACACTCATCGATTGGAATTTTTCTCGGAAACATTCCTCAACTGTCTATCATCGCGTCTAAATTAACCTTCGATCCTAGGCGGTACCAAAACTTGACTATTACTCATACCAATTTCGCTTAGATACTGTGACAAACAACATTATAAATACGAGATAATACACGTACATTTGCGTAACATCTGTTTTAAGAGTGAGTCAACCTTGATATTTAAAAGATGAATAATAGACAAAAATACTGATTGTCATCGATATATAAGCCGAATTCTCAACTCGTAATATATATTTATTACTGTATCATATCCTTATATCTTTCTACGTAAATAAAAAGAAAATACGTGTCATAAACGTTTACCATTGTCTACGTACGTAAAAAGTTCTGCATAAAAGTTTACCTTGCATAACCAACTTCAGGACGTATCCAAACAAATTTAATTTCGCAAATACACGACGATCGAAACAAGAAACTGGATGTGTTTTGGTTGACTCTACGAATGGAAATAACTTACGGTCTATTTCGGACGTTGTATTGGATGCAAAAAATCGCGCTGGACTCGAAATAGCCGATCGCCTGTAGACACCAAACATTTTTCGGCCCATACGCCGAGTAACTCGAGGTCGAAACAAACATCGTACTCTTTCGCGGGATGAAACTCAAGAAGTTTAGCACATTTGCGATTCCAAAACGAGGCACCCGAAATACTTAAGGTAAGAAAATTATGAAACATGAATTGACTCAATAGTGTGCGCCCAAAACTTACGTGGGAAACGAATTAAACATTGGTAGAGTTAGCGGGAAAAAATCACCCATCCCTAAAATCGATAGAGTCCTGCCACAAAAAGGGCAAATCCTTCGTTATCAACAGCTGTTGATGTAAAAGAACACTCCAGGATAATCATATGGTCTCAATAATCATCTATACTTCAGGAAAACATATTTTGAATCAAAAAAGTGAAGCTGGATTTTGAAGAACGAATGAAAGTCATCTTTTGTATATAGAGATGATATTCATCGAGAACTTCTTTCGTGAAAAAGTACGTAAAAACGAATACCGCTTAAAATTAGCAGAAAATCAATCTTATCCCTTAGAATAACCATAAAGAGCCAGGACTAAGAAACAGACAAACCTAATGATCCAAACGTACTGAAAAGGCAATTTATCGAACAGAATTACGGGGCCAAAAACCAAAGAACGGAACTATGCAAAATCCACTGGCTTCTCGTTCGTGCAATTTCTACGGCTGTGAGTGTTGCGCTAAATAATTTGGGAATAGCGATGGATGAACGGCGTGGCAACATGGAAGGCCTTCAGCGTGGCACACTGACCTACTCAGACGCCTTATCTCACGCGCCTCCCTCCAGTGACGCAAACTGTCGTCAAGGGAACGGCCGCATCCGACATCAACGGATAATCGCTACTTTCGCTTTCTTAGTGAAAGCACCGACGATTCATTGGCGATTCTTTATAATCCGGTCCGAAACATCTTCTGTTCCGTCGGAGAAATTATAGCGCGATAGTATTCTTAACTCCCCAACGCCCAATTCCTTTTTGAATGCTAGTAAACGTATTCGCCAGTCGCCGACGGGTGTACGTACGTGAACATTACGTATTGCCAAAGTGAAAGGAAGCTCGTTACACGCAAAAAATAGTTAAAGGATTCCAATGTATAAATCATTCGTCCTGAACACTCGGTGACGAAATTTTGGAACGATTTCATACTTCACGCATACGAGCATTTCATCAGCTTCATCATCCGTAGTATTCCGCGAATGTCGACGAAAGAAACTTTTAACGAATTTTCATACAAAAACCATTAAATACACATTCAAAATCAACCCTGAAGTATGTTCCTATTAGCTAAAATTGCCAATTTGCGCCTGCTTTCCATCCTTCTACAAGGATTAAACAGGTAGTTACGTTAAAACTTTACTTAAGCGTACGCTGTTTATATTACCTAGGAACCCGCAACACTAACGCAGTAATTAAAGAGGAACTGAGAAAGAAGCGGTGTTTCGAAAATTGAATAGGATGAGGAAAAAAGCTGAAATTGGGTCACGTGTATCTCGACGGATTGGCCAACGAAAATATTCGGCAGTTACACGAACATACGGGATTCGTTTGCCTAACGACGAGAACTTAAAATACTTCGGCGAATCGGCCCAACCTACGAACGGAATTCGTACGTCGGATCGATGATATTACTCGACTCGAGGGATGCGTCGTCGTGCCCGAGAAAACGGTAAAAGGTAATTTACGTACGATGACGTATGAAGTCGCAATTCCGAGATTATATCGCGTTCGCTTTCCATTTGAAAGAAACTAAAGAAGGGGATTTCGCGTTGCGACCTTGGATGTAAACATAAGAAATGATAAAGGAAGGAAGTGTATTTTGGACCCTGCGAAGGGACCATACGTAAAGGGGGAGAAACTAGGTTACGGCACCCAAAAATCGATAGCCGAGGAGGATGGAGAGTGGCAGGGGGTGCCCTCGAGGGAAAATAATTCAGGAAAGGCTCAAAGGTATCATTTCCTGTGCTTTTTTTCCGTGTAAATGATTACTTTTACTGACGATGACGAAATCTCGGATGCCTGGTTCTCGTGAGCTATAGAAAGACGAGGAATAATATAATACAGCTCTTCTTGTATTTTATTTACGTAAAACAACTCGAACCACATAAACTTTCGATCTCAAAGCATGAAATTCCTTGTAAGTAATATATTATATATTTAGCATGCGTCCCAATTTTCGAATAGATCGAAAATATCATCATAAAAGATTCGAAGGAAATGAGTATTGGGAACCCAATTCGTAGACGAATAGTAGGAGTGAATAAGAAGATCGAAGTTGCGTGACCATCTGATTGATACGTTGTCGCAAATGCACTGAACGGAATTAACCGCTGGATAACAGGAACTGCTTGCATTAGAATTAGATTAGAATCCGTGGTGAACTGGAATACTTCTATTGGTGCGGTATCGAAGATGGCGTATTTATATTGTCCATACGAACCATTAAAATATAGAAGAACGTTTCTTATCGTATTTAAAACATTGACTCATACCAATAGAGGAGAGATTAAGTTGAGATGAGGCAATGAAACCTGACATAGAATGCTAACCATCGATTTTTATAAACTGACACACCCACCCACACGAAGCATAAGGGACGAACCTAGCGTACCGCCTATACTCTCATTAACATGCGTAAATAATATGTTACAGCGACAATTGTTACCCAAAAAATACATTGTATCTCTTAATAATAAATAATAAATCTATTTAAACAATGAAAATCTCAGGATTAAAGAAAAGGTGTGTTAACTTAGCACGATGACAACGTGCGACATCGATTAAGAGAAAAATATAATAGAAAAATAGCGATGACTGGGACTCGAACCCAGGTCCTACTTCGTAAAACAGAACGGAACTGACGCAACAGGGAGGTGTCATAGCATCAGTAGCATTACTGCCCGTCATCAGACCTTGGTTCGAGCCCTAGTCATGCGCTATTTTTATTATAGTTCAACATTGTTACGAAAGTGTTTAGCCGCTACGTTAAATATTCAATTGTTAACAACAATGATCAGGCTAACGTATAAAATTAAATTACGCTAAATACGATAAACAGCTACACTCGTTGCTACCATAGGAATCTTGATTACTCGCGTTAAACAGTCGACTTTTAAAGGAACACGCCATTTTCTGACATGTTTTTCTGCAGAAATCTGAAAAGCAAACTCCGTGAGGAAATACGCGAAACTCAAAAAAGAATTTCCCTTTGTGTAAACACGAATGAGACTCGTAGAAAGTGAAATTCGAGGCGGTCCATCCGATACTGCAAAGGGTCGATCTGTAGAGACACATCTTTCGCATGTTTGAATTAAGGCGATTTTGGAAAGAAAGAAGTTGCTTAACGATTGTTTATTTACCAGGGAAAGTTAACTTTCGTTGGAAATACTTTCTTTCTTCGTCCAACTAATCTCTTTGACATTTATTCAACTCGCAAATGTAAAACAAAGATCAAATCGTTCTTAAAACAATGAAAATACGAAAGTTTTTATTCGTATCACAACTACGATAACTCCCGCAACACATGAGAATTAGAACAATAAATAAGCATAGATATGATACACAATAATATAATAAATAATAATAATAAAGATAATAGAATTTTAATACACATATTTCATCATTTCTGCAAGCAACCGCTTCTCAGTATATCCTCAGCAAGAAGTGCTCCTATCTTTCGCAAAATTCTCTACATAATCATACACAAGTAAGATATATTCCCTTTCCAATCTAAGGAGTTCCTGGCATAACTTATTAGTCAGAGCTCAGCCAACTGAAACGGTCGCACTAAACGGAGAATAACGAAATATCATGATGAAATCCAACTTTTCAGTAGTCTGAATTCTGTCTATCGAAAGGAGATTTCTGGAAATCGTGATTAAAAACTATATTTGGAGGACAATTAGGACATTCCGTAGAGCTTCCTAACTATTACTAGTTGATAAGTACATCTTCGCCGTAAATTAATTGCATGTCTTCCCAAACCGGTCAATTTTTAAAAATAAGAAACTAAATTTTTCCACCATCACATAACATCATCTCAGTAAACAATTATAGACAAAAGAGTACGTAAAATATAGTCAGATATAATGACTACACAAATACACATTTTAGCAACTATGAGAAAAATGAAAAACTTGACAAAAATCTCGAATGATAACACTACAGGTTTTACAAAGCAATATAAGCAAGTCCAAATAATTACTTTTTTAAAATAATGCCGCTTCATTGTTTATGAATTGTCTTCTAAGAAGAATTACGTAAATTCATCAGTATGTATATTATGTATTTTGGCGTGAGGACGTAAAAATTAATATCTTACATAAATAGTTTATAAATTATTTTTTTTTAAATACCAAAAGTAATTGGGAACTAAAAATTACCTTCTTATCACAACACACATTCTTTCCCTTTCCGTTCCTATAACAACCAACTATATGGGTGGGTTATACAATCTCCGTATTATTTCAGTTTCGTAACTTCTCTAAAATATAAATAAGGAGTTCATTTCTATATAATTGGGCTAACCATGCCAACTATAGCATTAAGAGTTAATATTAACGCAATACTGTGGCCATCCTTGTCATAGAATATCTCAAACTATAATAAATTAGAATTGATAAAATTTCGAGACGTATACGAGTGAATTCTGAAAACCCTTCTTGAGCTGTTGTCTCAAAGTCACACCGAGAATACAGTAACGTGCACTTTTAGTATCCTGGAAACAAATAGAAGTTGAAGACAGTAGGTCGGGACTGTGGGTCGCCTAATGAACCTTTACCATTCGTCAGAAAACTACTTTTGGGGTGTGTGGAAGAGGGTGGGAACGATAAAAAGGTCCAGGGGTGATGCTACTTAACGTTAGTTAGGCCACAACTCGAGGGTGCATATGGAGCATGGGATCGCTGTTAAGTGTTGCATTCGCAAATTAGAAAGGGTACGGCGAAATGCGATGAGATTCTTCATTTAAAAAAACAACGACGAAACGGCTGGCGCATCTAGATAATTTCGAGACACCGGTAGGAAAACAATGAAAACGAGAAAAATGATTGAATCTAAGGACAAATTTAGTTATTATATTTAGGAAAAGAACGTTTATGGAAGATATTACAGCATGTATGCGCCAAATACAATATACATATCGGAAATCCGTGCAACCCGAGTAAAATAATAGAAGTGGATGCAAAAACAAACAGTATCAAAAAGTTTTATTTCGCGGAAATACGTAAAAAGTATCAGTAACTTAAGTTGGGTCTTGGTATCCCCTGCCATACACCGAAAGTCGACAATCAGAGTACTAATGCAGAGTAGACGTAACTACCGATTCAAGAAGACTTGTTACTGCACACACACTACTACTATTGAGGCACACGATACCGGTGGTCTTAGCACAAGCATCGCTTAAATCCTCAATGTTAACAGAATATCAAATTATAACAGGAATTGTCGAGTGTTGTCTACAATGTAAAAATTCTATCATGCCATTGTTGTGAAATTATTTTTCAAATACTACCCTATCTTGGAGTTATTTTATTTACCAGACTCACTCTTCTCCTCAAACGTCAACAATACTGACCCAATAATCAGATTCTCACGACACCAATACTTAATCGTTTTGATTATCGAGAGGATCTATCAGCGATATTTACGTATTGATACTTAACCGAGTTTTTTTATTTATCAACTACTCACTCATTTCAAGTGAAGGTGGCCCCATTTCTGTCGTCCCTCCTTCTCGCAACCACGTTTGATTATCTCTGTTTTCGGCTGAATTCCAATTATACGTTTCCGAAAATTATTCTCATCACTGAAACTATTTGGAAGCTATGACTGTTCTGCGCATGCGCAGTTCTAATCGCGGCACCAAACCGAGTTTGATCGTGGCGGGAAATTCAACCTGAATGTATACTAATTACGAACACAGTATTCATACGATACAATAAAAAGAATTGGATTTTATGATACTTTTTAATGTGTCAGATATCGAGAAAACTCATAATACTGCCGTAGTTAACAAACCTATCATTTAATTTTAATCAATTAGTAAAATATCTATATTCTCTACACGTATTTGGCGATCTAAACCCAACATTATTGTAAATACGATATAAAGAAAATATGGCTTATAGAAGAAAAATGCTTCTAAATACTTCCTAGTTTATTCGTTAAAGTGCTCGGGTCAATTTTGAGCTAAAATCGAATTCCTCATCATCTCCGTAAGTAAACAACTTTCTTAAGATAAGAATTTGTTTCCCCAGTTCAGATGTTTATCTTAGAGTACGCATTTTGACGTTCAATTCCACGAGAAATTTAGTTAAGTCAGCAGTTATGACGAAGGAAACGTATATCTAGTAAAACTGCTTCGGTCACCTCTTAACTCAAAGCAATTTTTCTTCTGAAAACTAAGCAATGCACGAAGTTATTTTCAAGAAAAATATTATCAATTTAAAAGCAAGAGAAATACAGACTCATCATCATATTCCGTAATAATCTTCCAAACAGACGGCTAGAATTTTAATCGACCGACAAACAAAATCTGCCTCATAAATGCGCTGGATGCCTTCTGAAAGTGAACGAGACAAAGACGAAGGCCTCTCTGGCTCCATCTATCAGCTGTCGCTGTAAACTGAGGGTAGATGGCGTGACGGACGACAAATGACTGCAAACACTCTTATGAAGCTACTTTTTGTAGAGCGAATTTCATGAGAACTGTTCGTATTATAAAGCGTTCCTTTGAAATAAAGAATAATTCTACCATCAACAGGTCCTCGGTGAGACCAATTCTACAATTTACGAAATCCTTTGTCAAATATCCAGACTTTAATTCACCGGAAAATTGCTCTCCATTGTTGAAAAGATAAATAAATCGAACTTAATAAAATTCTCATGCACTAATTAAACAATTAAAACTTGAAAAAAACTGTTCTGAATCAAGAAAAAACTCCATAATTAATCCATTACAACTGTATCTTGGAGCTGCAACTATATTTTTTCCAGAATACTTACTTCCGACCGATCCTCTGGAGTAGATCGACATCATAAAATCTCTCAGGTGTAACCTTATAGGCACTCATACTGAGACAGACTTCCAACTCGATGCGCTGCAATAACGCAACCACCGTACCATAATACAACGTAAGTCATCGTAAAGCACCTATAAAACACAATGAAGATGAACACGGTTAACAATGAACATGCTAAAATGTTCTCATTCCGAAGCACTCCGCCATCTAACAATCGGATCAACAATTAACTAAACAATAAACTTAATGGCAACTTAAATTATCCATAACATGCACGATCATTACAAAAATACACATTTATGGTTCTCAAAGAACAATGCCTGAATCCCAGATACATGCTTAACAATCACAGACATTAGATAGTATAAATAAAGCGATACAAATTAGTTTAAGGTCAACAATTCAACAAGTATTTGTCAAATGAATTCAATAAAATGTTGATGAAAAATGAGCGATAGAACTGTAATAACCCTCCCCATAAATAAATATCAAATGTTTTACAAAACCAGAAATATGAAACATACTAGATGAACTAAATAAATCCCAAGAAGTTTATCGGTTTCTATTGGCAACAGGTGCGATGTGATTGTTTCTCCTAAGAAGTAATAGAAACGAAACAACAAAGGTCGTGCAGATACAAACGTATTTATTTACGAACGTTGATTTTATTGAAATACGTTCGTATAAAAGAAATTACGTAAAATTAAACTTTTGAATACATTTCAGTCCGTGATTGGGAAATTCCACGAAATCGTGGTCAATTTTTGAAACGCTTAATTCGGCCACTGAGGGCGAGTGAACAAAAATAGTACAATAACAATGAATAAATCCATTCCAACACATTAAATGCACAAATAACTTCAATACGTATGCATACATTATATCCTATGCGTAAGTAATTCTGTACTCGTTTAAGCACAAAGTAAAATGAGCACAACTTGTTTGCAAACATGGCCGTCTATTTATGAACGTACAGTCATTTTATCGTTATCTAATTAAAAAATGGTCCGATGAGTTGATGTAGCCAAGGACGTTCATTATAAGTCGGATGTTCACGTCGATGAAGGACAGGCTGCTCTCTAGCCACATCATCTCTCACTTCCGAATTCACTATTAAAACTCTATTAATTACTCCGCAGTGCATTGAAAGGAACGAATGCTGAAAAAAACGCTAACGACTCTACGTAAACAATCTAAAGGCGAACAACAACGACTGACAAACAAAATGCATACAACACCCACGTTGTTTACGCAGAATATTCTAACAATTCCATACCCTCAAACAATGATAAAGAACACCAATTTCGAATTCTGTCCAACAATATATATTACGTGATATTTGAACAATTCTTTCAATTACACAGCATTTATTAACTACTGGCTAACGAACGTAATATTGTTACGTGTAAATAGACCTTACGTCGTCTAACAATCAACTAAAAGCCTAATTATTAGCCAATAAAAAGCGAGAAAGTGAAACAACCCAACAATATGATCAATTATGATTCAAACGGACAACAATGGAACCTTATTGCCTTCTTTGAAGGCAAACTCAACACGAATAGATCGTCCCAAAAACGAGCAAACTAGATAAAAAATGAAACAGCGAGCTACCACCAACTGTGTTTCGCCCGATATTTCTTTATTTTGGAAATTCCCTATCAAAAAGGTGCGTGACAGAGAGCACATTCCATGACGCGCCACGAATTCTAATTCGTCAATCGATGCCTTGTCTCCCAATGCCATCTTAAGAATCGACAGAACAACTTGGACAACATTGACATGAAAAGGAAAAGCCGCTTAAACAGCTAAGCTGAATCATTCGCCGAGAGATTTAAATACCCCATTCCATTTCCAATTCAAAACGTTAATATCAGTACCGCTAAACACAACTAAATACAGACATCAAAAATTCGTAACATGCTCCTCGTACGTCAATATTACACCATTTCTTAGGGTTCCCGCGAAGGGAATAGCGCCAAATTCGCAAATATAAAACGGATCGTATCAACGAAGTCGGTGGCGACCGAGAGCTCTGTTAGGAAACACTTCAGATGCGCCTCCGAATCGCATTTCGATAAATATGGCCGAGAAAGAAGTTAGTTTCCCGGGCCGACGTCGCCGTGATGGAGGGCAGCACCGTATGGTGTCGGTGGCAATGGCCTTGGGAGAGGTCACGGCGTCTCGCGTGACGTCACACACAGTCCCAACGGAGGAATTTTTGCTCACATGCATCCCTGCTATTCAATTGCAGTCCCAAAACAGATAACAATCTACCCAAAAACATTACGAAGGAGAAGTCGTCTTAGTGTCGTCAAAAGGTATTCAGGTGTACGTAGAATGTGCTTTACAGATACATTCATATAAGGACTTGGTTCAACAGAATTCATAACCATTCACGTGGCTATTATACGGGAACTTTTTGATCTGAAATATATACACAGGACCCAAATTGAAGCACCTTATTACCCATTGTAAACTATATAAATTCTGGACATTACAAAATCTCCTCCCCTTTCAGTTGGACGTGGACTTATTTCAGCCTTCCCTGACACTCGATACTCACGTCTTTGTTATTTAACCCCTTATCATCTGATAGGAATCGTAGTAAAGATATTTGCTGACTGATATCAAAGTATTCGTATCATAAGAATATGAAATCATTACACGACAGGATAAATTGTAAATCAAACAGCTTAGCAAGAGGGCAACGAAACCAAGAGAAAAATTAAAAACAAAGGAACATTTAAAACAATATGTTTAGCGCTCATTTACATGGTTTATTTACAACACGAACCCGCAGTCAATTACTCAAAGTATAACGAGTAATTAATATAAGGATCTATCAACAATAGATAAAGAATAATAGAGTAATAAACTTATATTTGAAGTAGCTTATTCCTTTAATCCCGACAGGAAACACAACTTTACGGAACCCTACACATTCTATACAACTTACAATTTTCAAATAGCGAAGATTAAAACTAAGATTCACGTAACATGGAACATATTTCAGCTTCCGAAAATTAAGTTTCTTCATATACAAAAACTTAAGCTCCCTCGCTATTCCAACCACATAAATCAACACTGTCAAAATTTAATCGGCTACCCAAGAAGATTTCTGTCGACATAATATCGTTCGACACACAAGGCGATTAGATATAAATTCGAGAGCCAACAAAAGTTTCCCTGATGCAGTGGAGTTTCGGTGGACAACGTAGAACCTACTGCTACTATCCTCCACGTTCACAGATTGTACCGGCTACCCTTATAACTATACAGAATGCAGACAGACAGAAAAACCACACCATCTTATTACATCTACTGGTAGACTAATATATATTTATAGACAAATGAATAAAGATTAAGTACTACCGGGAAAATAAAAAGAATAAATTAAATGAAATAAATCAAAAACAAAGCAGTTTTCGGAAAGGTATAAATTGACAAAAGAAAGACAATTCTTTCCTAAATTAATTAAGACTGATTACACATCTCTATCAATTGTTAGCAATTGAACACTTCCCATGCATCTGCACAAAGTTAGTACAACATTCAATTATTTTATACATTGTTAAACTCCCTGGAGATACCAACAATATAATCTACAACAATATACTGTAATAGGGACAAATCCGAATTACTAAAAGAATCAGAAAAAACTATAAAAAAATCTTCAACAATCAAACTCCGTTTCCCTCGGCAAACAAACTTCACAGGCAAAACAGCCACGTCAGGTTCTAACTGAGCGAGCAACTTCTTCAATCAATAAAATCTCATTCTTTAGCTGAAGGGAACGTAAAAACAAACGGGTATTGCAAATGCAAAATCAGCATTGCGTCATCAGGCTGGTGAATTCCATCGGAGCATGAGATGAAAAAAAAGCATTTTAAGAGAATTCGTCATAACTCAACGGAGCAATCGCTAGCTCAAATCCAAACCAGTCTTAAGAAAATATGATCTAAAATTTCGCATACAAAATTTATCATTAAACATCATGAAATGAAACACGAAGTTCATCATGCCTAGACGTGTATAACACGACAATCTATTCAGTATGACAAGGTTAAATGCAATGAAATCCTTATTTCTTAAAAAAAGCTATTTAAGTACGTTTACAAATCGGTAGAATACTCTTAAATAACGAATTTATAATCTTTTGATATATACGAAATAAATAAAAGCGAGCCTAACATATAGAATAATACTCAAACAAACTTCAAATACTCAAAAACGAAAATAAATAACACAAGGATATTATACCATTAAGCCTTAATGGTCAGGGATCATAAATCATGAACAGAAAATTAGAAAATTGAATTTCAACGAAGACTACAAAGAGAAACCAATTAATTTCAAATGATAGAGGAAAATCTATCATTCTCGCGAAGAATTCCAAAAAAAATAATGCCAGAAACGTCGAGGTCAGGACTTGATGACGCTAGATTTCCACTTTTCAATTCTCATCATATTTGGGAGTATAAGATGAAAGAATGCCTCGGAAATTATGATAGAAATAGATTACGTAGAAATAATCATTCATGGATTTGTATATGAGCTCACGAATTAAATAGCCTCAAAGATGTATCGTATAAAATAAATTAGCTTTAGCGAGCAATAATAGATAATTAATTAATAAGAAAAGGAGCTCATAAATAGAAATAATTCTCTTTTCTGTGGACGAATAATATAGATATGTTCAACAATAGAAACCAGCAACTCAAAAGGTCGAACGACTGAAACTAATTTAGATTAAAAATTGATTGTTACGTTCCCAACAAAGGAAACAATCATAGAAACATAACCAATCAAATTCTTAGGAAAGTTCGAGCAATCGTAAAATACATTCAAGAAAAAAAAATCCAACACGAAAACTAAACAGGACACGAACTGTCAATAGAAACACCCTTGGTCTTAAACATACAACCCATGACGTCACGTATTTTATTCCCCTCAGTGAGCATAATCTCCTTTAATTACTTTTATATTCAAAACAACAATGACACTTGCACATGCGGATCGATCACAAGAGACTCGCAACATTCAAACGGGATGAGAAAAATGACTCGGTGGCGCCCCTGGTGGCGGCGATGGGAAACACACCCAAAACAGCGGCGCAGTACAGTGATTCACTGGGATTTAAAATTCACAGACGGCCATTTCCTGAAACAAACAGCCTTCAGCGAGCCGCAGGCGGCCATGGGCTATGGTTGAAGCTAAGAACGACGCGAAATCGTAAAATATTCATATCCTTCGCAACGATTAAAACTATACGTAAACAATATTCAAACATCGAGTATCGCTTCACCGTTACTTAAAAACCATGTCATATCTACGACAATTATTTCACATTAATTTTGCACGTTATCTACTGTAGTATGCTATTTATTCAAAGCTTTAAAATATATCTTCATAGTCTATCAAATTAAACGTTAGGTATTAGGTATTATTTATCACTAAGCTACCGCGGACGATGCAAATATTTCGCAAACGAATATGAAGTTCTGCAATGGAATAACGGATGAAATATGTTTCGTAACGAATCAACTCGTAGAATATTTACCACAAAAACTGTCAATACTTAGCAACCAACAACAATACACCATGGTCGTACAGCTAGGATAATATCTTACGCGTAAATAATCCAATTATCCAAATACTTCTTAAGTCTTTCCCAGAATTGTCCACGAACTTTCGTAATATTCCACCGTAGAAAATTATCTTAGCCATTACGATGTGAATGAGCCTCATCTGTCTCTCATGAAAACCTATTCAAAACGTGACGAGAGAAGGGAGACGACGAATTAGAATTTGGCTTAAACAACCCAATTATCAAGATGAGATGTTTGTGGTCTTGAATGAAGAGCAATCAAGAAATGAGATGAATGTCAAATCAGAGACACCGTAAATCTCACATTGGATTAAATGGAAGCATCTCTTGGAATTTTCTCCTAAAAAATCTCCCACTTTTAACACGCATGTTTACAGTTGCCCATTCTTGAAAAGATATTGAACATGTCTTTCGAAGAAGGAGACAAGTTTGGCATGATTGATTAGTCTAACAGAACACAAAATATAATTACGATAGAATGTATTCAAAAACAGTCTTGGAAAGTAAACACAAAGGCAATCATCGTGATATAGAGACAATTAACCTTACTAATTAACGCAAAGAACTTCGAGTATTAAAGACTGAACACAGAGCTCAACAAAATCTTTCATTACGAGCACAACAATGCCCTATTATTACACCACTAGCGTAAAGAATAAACGCCTCGATTCAATCACAAAATGACGACAATCACAAAGGACAACAGAGATTGTTAACGAGCGTTGAAAGAGAAAACTTCTAGATCGATAAAAACCAAATCAACAGATGAGAGGGAACGGGCGCCTTATAGTCCATATGACGTCATCGCAGCCACCGTAAGTTTTCCGCTTTATTGGAAAAATTTGAACGATCGAGCCGTCGACCAGATCACGCCTTTACTCTGATGGTGACATCTGTCAGAGCAACTGGTTCCATGAATTAACGACCAGACGCTCAGTGGGAAAGATTTGTGTAGCACCGGATGTCTACCTCCATGGCCTCAATGCTTAAGAACCCAGTAAATAACACACTGACTTTTACTTGCGAATTATTTCACGTGAAAAAAAAAACGTATCAATATATCCATCCAGAAAAGACAATTCTGCTGCAATATATCTGGAATACAAAGGTTAAACTGAAGGAAAAATATCGATATGGCTGGGACTCGAACCCACGCCCTTCAGCCAATTCCGCTTCAACCGGTGTTGAGAATAGGTTTGTCCCCCAGTCTTTTACTTCTTAGTTCAGTTAAACCTTTGACATTGTACGGTAATATATATCAAAAGAATGAACAACAAAAGTGAATCGTCCAACAATGAAAAGATTAACAGTACCTCAGAATTGTTATGCTTTATTAAATTTGTATTTGTAATCACCATCAATATTTCGAAAAACTGCTCTCGACGTTTACTGACAACAACCATTACCATTATATAGTTACTCTTGGTAGAATTATATAGAAAAAAGCATGTCTGTAACGACATTGAAAGAAAGCTTCAACAAAACTGTCTGGACGAGAAACTACCTTTCCAGCATCTTTTGAAACGAGTTATAAATTATTGATGCCTTCTCATATTGATTCCATTAGTTATAAATGATATTCATAAAAATAAAAAAACCTTGAATATTGTTTTAAAAAATAAATAAATCGCAATATTTCATATCAGTTTCTTGACATCTGAAACTTACACAACAGCATAAAGATATGCCTATTTGAATTCAGAACCATTTGACGATGAAAGATTCCGCTACAATATGAATTATAATGCAAGAACCATAACATATGACACAATTACTTTTAAAACCAATTATTCTGATGAATCACCGTCAATACGAAATTGAGATGAATGATGCAGTATATAATTACTGTCTTCATAACATGTCTACTTCGATCAATCATAGAATAGAACTAGGAAAGAGTGGCCGGAACTAGTTAAGACTGGCTGATCGACGTGATTACACCTGCTGGAGGTGGAACTAACAGTTGTAACTGGTAAAAATTACTTCCTATAGAGAGATAAGATATTAAAGAGAAGTAGGGGAGCTTGGTTCGAATCTCGGTTACGTAATTTTTATTTTTTAACCAACTTTGTGATAAATATGGATTTAGTTATCTTACGAAGTAATTCAACGTAATTTAAACTCCCTTGAATAATATTAAACACCTGAATAAAGGAAAAAAGTATACACGAGCGACAAAAATCATCTAATTGAACTCGTAATATCAAATTGAAGATTGTAAAACAGTCATAGAGGATTCCAAAGCTGCAAGTTTAATTCAATATCAATCTTGAATATAATATTAATATTTCATTTTATGAACATAAAAAGAATGGAAATCGGTGCATAATCTTAATATATGGATATTAAAATTTAACATCCATCAATTCATTATCATTCAGAGACGCAAGGATATACAACTGCGAACGCGTACTTTCTTACAAATACAGCAAGAAGAATACTGATTCTAAGCATTTCGTTATGTGTTATTTACTGGGTTCTTAAGCATCGCTATCCTTTAAGAAGGAGACCTGGGTTCGAGTCCCAGTCATTTCACTACTTCCCATTCCTGTTGAACCTAATATACCTTGAACACCTTTCCTTAACCCATTTATACTTGAATCACTTTAATAAATAATCACCATAACTACCACTGAATAAATAAATAAAATTTATGTACTTGGATGTTCCGGCATAACAACCCAGCTACGAGAGTCCGTAATGGATTTACGTAAAGCCAATAGTGGCGGGAGTCGAGGGCAACTGCTTGTGGTGGCCGTCACCATCTTACAGGTTTGCGTACCAAAACTCGGTTCCGCTCAACTGAACGGAAACAACGAACCAATCAAACCAAGAGTGCCTTACCGAGATTGAGAATTAGTCTTAAAGGTATCGTTGCTTCTGCAATGGCGTCAGATAATGTAAAATCTGCAAACAACCGGACGAAAACTTTTCTTCAATAACCTAATCATTGGGATAAAGTAAAGAGAAAAAATTCTACGCTACGCCAGACAAGGTTTCCTAATACACGACTATGGCATCAACCCATAATTTTTTCCAAATCATCATGACATGATGATGACTCAACGGGTTGAAACCATGGCCGTATATTAAAGAACCTTGCGCGTTTGGCGTAGGCGTCATTCTATTTATCCCCACGACGAAAGACAACAAAGTAAAGCCCAACACACTGAATTGAATCAAGATTCCTTGAGCCAAAATCGGATAATATAGCACGACAACAATGCTAAAGATACGTCGATATCAACAATAAGCCTTGTTTTGTACTAAAATACACGGCTCATCATCAAAAACCCAATGAAAGAACGACTTTAACCCTTCCATGGCAGGAAATGACGTTATAGTATCGTATAATACAGCCAACAGGAATATATACCTCGTAATGGAGCATAGATCTAAAGATTACGTAAACAGACATTAATTCCACGCCCACAGTAAGGAACCTTACCCATCCCCGCCATCAAAACCGCACCTAAACACGATTAGCGATATGTCCCGATACCAATAACACGGAGAGCAGCCCCAATCGATACGAAGATTCATCTTTAAGGGCGGTAACCAGCAACGAAAATGTTTACTCTAGACGACGACTACAGATTCGCAGAAAACCGGAAAACCTTACTGGTAAAAAAAGATCGCACATCCAACTTCCATCACTTCCGATTGATAGAACGTTATCAAAATGTCATGCCGTAATCTGGCCACCATCAAAATAGAAGTGGTGGCACTAACCTCTCCAACAGGAACGAACCCGGAAGGGAGGCCGTTGTTTATAAACTCCCCTCCCGACGGAGTCTGGGCTGCAACGATCGATTGCTAACAGGCAACCCCGCCCAATCGGTGGAATGCAATCCGCCAGTGTGGTACACCTGCGAGACGAACAGGTTCCACAAGAAGCTCTCGTTTATTACCTTCCTCTAATTCTCCGGTTGCATCACGCAGCGGAAGCTGTTCCGTCCATTAGTACGGCTCGCTTTCCGTTCCTATGGAAACGGATACTTTCCGATATGTTTCCGATATTCGAGGCGATGTTACCTTGCGCCCGATTTAAACCCAAGTACGCTCAAGACACGTTCGTGGATTTCCCAGAATAAACTCTGTTCGCGAAGGGTTCTTCGGTGGATGCCGATTAACCGAGTTAGGGCAACGCGTTGCTCAAGACGAAGATTCTTATACGCGACCCGATGTCTTTGACGATAAAACTTCCGGACGTGTTTCGAAGATCAGCGGGCAAAACCTTTTATGTAGAGAGAGTTCGATAGAAAAACAACCAGGGTTATAGAGGACGGTATACGTATAACTTCTAGGGTCAGTTTCACACCCTTCTGGTGTCGAACATATGAAACTTTCCCTTCTGCCATTTGGTAATTCATTTTAGTTGATTAGGTATTGCGTAACGCGACAGAATGGACCATAAATATTTTCGGAGATAGAAACACGTTTTCTATGTGCATTCCTAACACTTCGACCACGCCATAAAATACGAAATAGCCGAGTGGATACGATCTAAGTATTTGAAAAGGTTTTATCCAACTTCAAATGGAACAGAATGAATGAAATCAAGAACGGCATAAATATAACCCAATGCTTAATTATAATTATAAAGACATTTTAAACGCATTGATGAATAACAAAGAAGCAATACCAACATAAAACAAATTCTTGTTTCCCATCCCGGGTAAAGCATAAAATAGCAGCATACGATTCAACAATGAAGAACAATAATCATCAATTATAAACTACACGATATGCATTTAAATTAGAAATAAATAATTATTGATCAAAAAACCCGACGGACGCTTTTAAAGAAGACGTTTCGAACAGATACTCGTATTACCTTGACGATCCGAGCCTCTCCTAGGCAACAAAGTAAACGAGACGAGACAAAAGTCACTTCGTGAACGATATTTTACGCATCGTGACTTTGTTGGATCGAAAACTGCGGCGTTTCCAAGGAAAAATCAAGCCACAATTTATAGAAATTGATTAAATGTCCACTGTAATTACAAATTACATTCAAGGACACTTCGCCACAGACGATTCGATGCACGCTTGGATAATCTTCCGTTGCTATGATAAGTCGGAGAGTCTTGATTACATTTGAACGACTCACTCCACTTAAAGATGAAAATTAAGATATGAACACCGGGCCTTTAATTGTTAAATCCAATTTCTTAAACCTCAAGCTAAAATAAATCGGACGAAATTAAGTAATTAAAACAAAATACGATCGAATTTATTGTTGAAAAATCCAACAATAATCAGGGAACTCGATAAAAACTATCCGTCATCATCGTATCAATTGCCAGCACATCCAAATTCATTTGCAATTACAGACACAGCATTGATTGCTTCCTTAAGGAAACTTGAGTACGTATTTGAATGTATACTCGTAGCATCCAATCCGATAGGAACATTTCTATTCCAGAAATTAGATGAATTGTCGCCACAATATACACAGCATTGTCAAGCGAAATCACAATATTTGTATCATGCATTCGCGACAATATAACTCAATTATGTTCCACAATCGTTGTCTCTTTAACTGAATAGTCTACTAAATTTTCCAATAATCCTTCTACAATGTATTTGAGACATTAACAAACACAAAACACTAAATAGGAGCTCGAAAATAAATAAAATAACTCATCCATTCTAACATGGGAAATTATCAAGCAACAAAGAAAATTGTTAATGGATTCGTACTAGTAAATGAATCGTTATATCTCTGAAAGTTCACCTTAATAGTAATAATGGATTTAGTGGTGAAAAAATTGATTAATAGTGAAACAATATCATCTCGCTATGACGTTTCATCTTACTTTTATCAAGTCTCCATCCACCGCCCTGAAAATACCCACATCCTTCATCTACCCTCAATTGTCCTTTACGTAAGCCCATTCAGCCCTCGTCCATAACGAACGGTTGAACCACATAAGTTCCTCAAGATACGTCCGCAATCATTGTAGAGTACTTTCGCATTTCATTCTAGAAACAGCCAACCATAACCTTCGTTTCCATGCGAACTTAGGGATTTATTCGCTGAAACTAATATTTAACCACTCCTAGTTTCTAACACGCTACCATTAACAACTCTTGCCACTGCTTGAGGCAAAATGCATACCTTCCTTTCCTAGGATATATATTTAGACGTATTCTAACATAAAATCAAAGTTTCCTCCCATTTAAGCCAATTTTCTACATCAGAAAATATTTCCGTGCGATGTCACCTTCCCCTAAGCGAAACAGCCAACGCAGAGAAGTTCATCTTTGATTATGCTCACGGAAAATTATATTCAGAGTTCTTCCTTCATAAACACTATAACCCAATGCGTGAAATAAGATCAATTACTCATAAACTGTAATCTTTTGTAATACAATGTATACATACAAGCTGCTGTTCCGAAAGAAACAGAATAATTCATCTTTGAATATTTCCCAAAAGACGTACTCGCACTTCTGAATTGAAACACTTACCAATACCAAATTGTCAAGTAAGTTTCAAAACAGAACGAAAAAGTTTCACAATAAATATCACCGAAGAAAACAAGAGAGTCTAAGAAAGTGAATGGAATGCGATGACGTCATATAAATAGATGCACAAAAAAGAAACGTAGCCGGCGCATCAAATGATTTTGGGAAAAAGTACTATCTTGATGAAGTATCGCCCTTGGCCAGTAAAAGTGAACATGCAATGGAATGTATATGCGAATTGGAATTAACCGGTGAATTGATACATTACAGACATCAATAATAACGATGATACTCAATAATTACAATTAGAAAAAGCCATTTTGAATCAACTAATTCCGAAACAGTCGTAGCTATCCATTGTTACCACTCGGTAGAAATTTATAAATAAAGTATTAAGGAGATACATAGATCAACAAATATACACATTATTTCCCAAAGATTCTCTGCAATTGATATCAAATATATATATGATCAATAACAATAAATATAAACCCATAACGAGTTTTATGTCAAGCAAATATTTATTTAATAAGAAAGGAAAATACATCGGAAAATATCACAAGAGGTTGGAGAATAAACTGAAGATTAAGATATTATATTAAATTCCTAAGCAACTGTTGCCTTTTGTAAATTTGTGAAATATTATACACATTACTTATTATCATATTTGAAAAACCTCAGTGTATATTAAGCCGTTACCAATTTTAATAATGATCTTACTCCCATAAAATTAAGTATCATATCTCATGAAGAACCACGTGTCCAATAAAGGATTATATTTACACGAATACAAGATTTATTAGATCAATTGGTTATTGAAACTACATGAAAGTACAACAATATTAATTACACCATAAAGAGTATATCTTAAAGTAATCGTTACAATTCATACAAAACGACAATATGAGAAGCGTGGGAAGATTTGAGAAGGACCACAGACGAAGGAAATGTGTTTTCCATTAATCTGAAACAGCCCAAGTTGGAGAGCCTACAAAGAATCGCTGGCACAGCACCTGAACCAGCAGGTTATGGAAGGGACACCACCTGCCATCCCTTAACCACACCTGCCTCTTTCTTCAGATCGACCATTTCCACATTCATTTGTTTACATACAAACCAAAGCACACCAGCTGTTGCACGACATGTCGATGGTCGAATTGTGCGAATGCGTTTTCGAACAATACCGAAAAAAAAGCTCGTATTCGTGGCTCAACGCCCCGCGCGTTTTTCCCAGAACATAAATTAATTACCCGATGTGGCAACCGTCATTGAAAATCGCTGTGAAAAGCGATCACTCAAGGGCAACAATTTCACCATTTCGTCACTCAGGCACCAGCTGCTGTGACTATCTCTTGTTTAAAGGCGCGTAGTCCACCGTAGCATATCTCTGATTATTGCCCCGTAATGAGCAACTGAGCACGCGCGCTTGAGTGTTTCACGGCCAAAAATTCGGGAACTTAAATAAAGCCGCGTTTGGCAGCCGAGGCTGATATTAAAGGAAGCGTACGTCTGTGTCCTAGCAAAGTACGGCGGTTCGTTAACACGAGCGGTTTGATGACCCCACCACTCCAACACACGTGGCTGTCAATGCACACCGCCATCCATGAGTGCTGCCACTATTCCGCGACCTTACGTCTAAAACCACGGTTTCGACTGCGTGACACTAGCACTGCGCCGCTCGGTTCGTATGGAAAAGACCGAAAATGGATATTTCGCCGAGGGAAGCGTTGGTAGCGCACCGTTCGGAAGGCCGTGGGTTCAATCACCGCGACTTGTCACGTGGCCTGCCGAGACGCCGAGGGCGGGACCAAAACTACGCTAAAATGTCACACGAGTAAACATTGCCGGTTTATCGCCATGCGACCGCGCCAAGAACGGATATTATACGAAGATTTAATGCACCGGACACCAATAAAACTGAAGAGCTACCGGCAATTCCAAATTTCAAGCCGTTGGCAATGGATATCACGTATTATATGTACTGAAAAATGAATTTTACACATGAAATTAAATAATACTATAACATTTAGTCAGAAAAACAGTACCAGTAGAATATAACGAATATAAAACTTAATACAATAAACAACTTAAATTATCAACAATCACATTGAAATATAAGAATAACGATAAAACTTATACATACACATTAATACACATAACACATAGAATAACACTTAAGTATATATAAATATAGTATATTTAAACTATATAAGCTAGTAGTTAACTTTCCATACAATTCGAATATAGAAATATACTATGATAATGAACGATCAACAATGACCTCAGAACAATGAGCAAGTTCGGTATCTCAAACCGGCTAGTCGGAATAAGCGTATAAAATACATTTCTGATACTGATAATAAACTTAATAACCACAGCCTGATATAAGATCTGATTTAAAGGACTTGGATCACGCACATTCCGCCGAAAAATTCAAGACCGTGCCCTTCGCGACACGCATTATCGCATTTCTCTGCTCAGGATAACATATATTAAGCCAAAGATACAGCACCGGCACGAAACTGATAATTTTTCCCCGACTAGATATTGCATTTCAAATTTCTTTGGCTCATGAAAGACGCCTAAGAGGATACCAACGCAATTCCAAAAATAACGTAGGGCACAAGTGGTTCGACAGACCCACCCATGAATTGATGGAACATGAAATACTTGCGAATGGATGCGGAAAATACATCAAAATTACACTTCGAAATGGATGACAGCACTTTAAAATGAGATACCGAATAATGTTTCGAAAGGAAAATACCGGGGATAACGTTTTGCCGAGAATTCCACGTAACTTGAGCACTGTTTCGAACAAGATACAAGCCGAACGTAATTATGAAGAAAGAGGAATAACGATAACTTTTAGAATTCCGCCTAAAGTTGTCGGGTGTATCTCCGCTGTCTAGGAGAAAACAATTCATGAGAAGTTTGACATTCCTCAAGGCGACTGATAACATGTTTACCTCTACCAACGATGCGTATGACACAACTTAAATATTAAATTGCAGTTATCAGTGATTTTAAACATCTTCGACAACTTACACCCGTAATAAACTCGATATTTTTATGTTACGTACCTCTTAAAGCTGCCGGCATTCTGAATCAGATAGCTTACACATTTGCCTCTTTCTTGCAATCCATTGCAGTTTCAAGGTCCTGGAAGTCAACCACACCAAAACATACGAAGTATCTTCAATAGAAAATTTTTAGAATACACCAAGCACTGCGCTTTGTCACACGATAAGCAGTTGTCAATTGCGATACACGAACTTCACTCAACACACGCTGACAACCACAGTTAATCTGTTTTACTTGTATAGCTGCACCGTAGGAGGTAAGACTGCTTTCAATATGGCTGCTACCAAACTGTTATTCTACCTCACCGAAGAAGTCGACACCGCGCGTAACACTCTCGCCCATTGGCTAAAAATTCCAGACACTTTTTCTGATTGGTCGAAAGCCAGGCATTAGCGTCCCGCTCTCAAGGTCGGTAGGCTAAGAGGACGTTTTGTGCACCTGACAAACTTCGTGTCTGAAAAGAATATATCCTCAACTTTGGTCCCTATTGTCTATAGCTGTTCATCAGTGAGACATTTAATGAATCATTTATCTTTCTATTCCTTCCTACGACGAATTTTCATCTTTCTTCAATTCTCGCCTGTTAATAGGTAATCTGTGTCACAGTAGCTGACGTTTGTACATGATTTCAACATTGTTTCGTTGAATTTCTGTCTAAGTAACAATTTTATTTCATTTTTTATCATATATTGTTCATTTACAAATCTTGTTGTGATATTCCTCCTTAATCCAGTCAGCAGTGCATTCCTCTGCGTTATAATCCTATTGTTTGCTTGTTATAAATAATTTCTTTGTCGTTAAAAAAAGAAAAGCTACCTATTATTTTATTTCAGCTTCAACTAAAGCAATTTGTTCGAACTCTTCAGCTAATAGATCAGTACTTCATTCATCACTGTATGCGTTCATCGTTTGCTGTTTTAATTTTTTTATTCAATAAACAAGCGTAATATTTATTCCTGAAGCTAAATTGTTTAATATTTTTATCGTCAATAGCTATAATTTGGATTTTATACTTCGCTAAAAAGATTTGATTAAGACGTGATTCGTGGAAGAGTACTCCCTCGACATCTAGCGGACATTCAAGGGACTTCTTGCTGATGCATCGGAATTTATGTAAGGGCATTGTCGCAAGGTGTCGCAGACGACGCAAATGGTCTGTCCTCGAGAAAAAGTTTCTGAAATGATTTCTTTAAATATTCTATTGTTGTGAAACATCAGAAGATATATTTATCCATTCTAGGCTTTCAATAACTGTTACTACTAAATTCAAAGTGATTTTTTCGTTGCACACGACTTTTAAGATACGATAAACAGATTACTCAACCAGATTTATTTTATAAGTATCAGTTATTGAGATACCGGTGAACTTAAGATATGTACATACATGTCTATGTAAAACGGCGATAAGGCATATGAATAATAGAAAGGCAAGATGATCAGATGGACTGTTGGCGGAACATTTAAAACACGGCGCAATGAAGATCATACCAGTTTCAACGCCATTATTAATATTTTAAGTTAGGAACGATCCCCTAGAACTGGAATCACATAATTAAGCTCTTCAAGGAAAGTATATATAGAAGACTCAAAGATTTATACAACAATTAGCCTCCTTCTAGCTGTCTCTTATAAAATTCATAGCCGAGCCTGTGAGAACAACTTTATCCTCTACCTTTACCAGAAAACAAACTAGGTTTAACATGATGATCTCGTATTAAAATTGATAGCATATTAACAAATGATGAAATTTCTTATATACCAGCAATATTCAATTTGATGCCGAATGTAGGCCTAAGCGAGAGCTATCTAATTTTATTAATTCTGATCTTCCCATTGTTGCGTTACCCCTTATTGTTACACATTTGATGTCGTCTCCATTTTATATTATCCTGTCTTCTCTTAAATCTCTTTTTATCGCTTACATCTGGGTGTTACATTTCCTGTCCCTTCTTTTAATTCATAGCACATATCGTTCCGCAACTCTTTATATTGTTCGCAGTCTTTGTGTTATTTTTACGTTTAACAACCAAGCTTCCATACCATTATTTAGTACATCAAGTAGGGTACATTATTTAAGGACTTTATTCTTTAGTTCCATTAACCTCATTCATTAGAGTATATTATAGACAAATTCATATTATAAACGAAGCACGATTCCTCTCTTATTATATTATTCTTCTTTGCTATTAAAATTTGTCCTAAGTGGTTAATATAATCGTGGTTATAATCTATACATAAATCCAGAGCCGTTACTTTTATTGTCACTAAAATACCAGAGCTATTTTACCAATTCTTGAGGTCCATAAGAATAGTTTAATTATTCGGTAGAAATGATTTTTAAGCACAGAAGAATGTTTCCAGAGGTACATCTGACAATTGTAGGTTTCAGATGAGGGTTTTGTATACAATATGAAAGATAGTGATTGAGTTGTGATACTTCAAGCCTTTTTTATTTGATTTCTCTAGCAGGAGAGTAATTTTAGCATGATTCCACTCCTATGAGATTTTTCCCAAGTTGAAGACAATTAAGGCTTCTTGAAGTGCCTCGTTGAAGTTCCAAACATTTACCGTGATTCCTTGCCTGATTGATTTGCATAGAACATTGTACAATACCATCTTTTAGAGTGTCTTAGTTCATCAATTCTGCGTTCCATGATTTTCTAGGTTTCGTTAGTAGACATTAATTTCTGTTTCTCCTAGGCCCACCTGACAGTTTTTTGTAACTACGACTACTATACGACTTCCTTGACCATATACCCTCTATGGTCAATTCCTTTGAATACTAATAATCGTTTCTAAAATCCACCTGAGAAATCCCTCGTACTCTCCTCTTTTCCAATACTCACTTCTATTTTGGTGCATAACATCATCTTCTTACTTTTTTCATTAACGGTTCATTTTTTTGGTCCATAAAAATGTCATCCTTCTCAAAAGAAGATCTACCAATTCAATTCCCCCACCGATTGAATAACGACCATCTGCAGCTATCGTTTGACCTTTCTCCAAGCAAACATTGACGCGATTCCGGATGCATCCTAAAAACCGCGACCATCACCTTGCAGACAGAATTCACTGTCTTCTCCTTTACGGAGCCCGTTTCAATTGTTTGTAAGGCCCATTGTTGGAACTCCTACATTGTCTCGTGGAAACAGTATCGTATCCATGTTATGCAATATTGTTGCAATTCATCGGGATTGCAAAGGAAAAATCCTATATTATTTTAATTGACCACACATTCGTCTTTCTTTATCCATAAGATGATCTTATAATCCTTCTTAAATTTTGGCGACATTTTATTTCACTCTCAGTTATCCGTGCCTGATCTGTATATCTGAAAGGTCACAGATGAGCTAATTTTTTTCCCACGCTTTGATATGTAGATCGTCCAAATCCATAAGACCTCAATCACACGCATCGTGGAATTTGTCGATCATTTCGGGTGACTGGATATGCTGAACGATTTTCATTTTTTAATTTAGGCCCACGTCAAAACTGGCATATTCGATTGTAAACTGTTTCGAACTCTGGAACAGACGTTCAAGTACTTTAATTCAACTCAACTAAAAGTTTACCCATTATTACAATCTTCGAATTTTGAATGTCTTAATTCAATCAATTATTTAAATGATAAATATGGATGTAAAGAATGGAGGCTTTTATTACTATGGTGAATAAAAATGCTTAATAGCTAAAATCATTCATGATACTACGCTATTTCTTGGAAATTCTATGACCTTTTGATATTACGATAAGTAGCTGAAGGTTCACGATATCAAATACATTACGATGAGCTTAGAAACGTTATTTATCAAGAATTTAAACTTTGTTCTCTAATGTATACAGATTATATACAATTTCTAAATTTATTAGTCTAAAAAGTAGACTTTTGGCAGATGATCCTTAACGGCTATCTGAGAATTTAATTCTAGGAAATAATTTTTGTGACTTCACCGAAAATTGACATTTTCTGTTGTATGTGAATCCATAATAAATAAATAAAATTAGGATAACCGTTGGTAACAATACACGCTAAATCCATCGGAGACAATGCGGTTTTGGATTAACTGCTGTCAAACAATATTGTTATAGATGCGGAAAAATACTAACTTTCGCACTTGAGTGATGTGTGAAACTATATAATTTATCTTCTTATTATCCAAACTTTAGAAAAACTCTCTACTTTGGCTATTTTACGCTCATTGGTCATATGAAGAGAAAAATTCAGGAGTTTAATATTTCGTCTTATTACGTAATATACACTTCTTATGGACAGCGTTAGTTATTAAATTATGGTCCACATTCAGTGTTTTTTTTATAAATTTTGGGCATCGATTTCCCTAAAAAGTTTTATATACTTTTGGTTTATGATTATCTAAGATTTGAAGAGACATAATCCATTCAACTTACTGCCAAAATTAGAAAAATTTTGAAATCCTACCTACTTTATACTTTATAAAATTGAGTATATCACAATCATTAGACTAATATAATAAAAATATGATATATGAGAATAAATATAAAAATTTATATAGATAAATATAATACGCAGAATATAGAGAATAAATATAGAATACTGAATCAAGATACAACAGAAATCTGTAACCAACAATAGGTAGATATAATACCTCAAACAACCACGTTGTATTCAAAACTTCAGAAGTTTAGATGCTGAAATGTGGTTAGCAGTCCCATAATACTGATTCAACCTTGATCTTTCACGCTTTATGCATAATGTTAGCCTCTAAAATCTTATCTACTCTTATAAATTTAGCCGTTTAACAAAATTCGCTACGTAACAATGAATTTCAATGGGATTTTGTAAGCAACAGACTTAAGTCACACCAACCACAGTATCGTCAAGTAACCTGAAGACGGTATAAGATGGAAAACTGGTGGACCGAGCCTGAAATCTATCGAGCGTGTTAAGACTATAGGCGAGCCAGTCTTGAAGACTCGCCGTGGGAGTTTGGCCTTAAGAAAGCCATATTCAAGGACTGCCTATTTTCACGAAAATCCGCGATAATTTTTCGGGGATCATTAGGTTCAGAAGGACGCGTGTGGAATCCGTGAGAAACCGAGCTCTTTCTTTCCATTGCCTTTGAACATGCAATTGGGAACGTAATCTTTTTCAAGACCAACTTATGCAAGAGAGAGCTCTGGTTCAGCTCACGAGTTGTGATGAGTGAACCGAGCGAAGTCGTCTCGTGCGAACTTGAGCGTTGCTAGGGATTACGAAGCTAAAGTGTAACAATTATTCATACCTCTTTCACAAGAAAAGCTCGCGAAATATAGAAGTATAACACAATCTGAGGAATTCATAAGATGACTCAGAGTCATCCACTGAAGCGTTACCATACATCGTGAAGATAAAAGAGTACTCACCGAAAAAAACCTTCTAGAATTCGATTGAATTATTAATTCCACGAGAGCTTTCAAATAAACAATTCAAGGTTCCACATTCAAAGACACCAAAACCTAACCGAAGGCCCATCAATGGAAATGAAAGCAAGTTCGTTTGAAATTAGAATATAGAATTGATTTATGAAGGTATGGTACATCGAAGAAGTATGATTAAAAAATCAAAAGTTCCATTCTAATCATACAGAGGGTCAATTTATCCTTCTAGGATAACATTTACTCATTTTTTCTTCAGGGAGAACTGAGTCGTGCATTACTCGTAAGCTATTATTAATGTTTACCTTATCATTGCTAAAATATTCATTTTATCCTAAGCGAAGGTTTAAGTATATAAATTTCAATATATCAGAATTCACACACTAACTCACATGCATCGAGTATACTATTTAATGCTTCGGGTTAATTTTTTAATAAGAATATATAATTTTTGATTAGGATTGTAGAAAAGATATACTGATTTCCCAACAACAATCGTTGCTAAGTAAACAGTAGGTAATGGCGCTAAGAAAAATACTATTTTCTAAGGATCTAGAATTAACGTATTTCATCCAAAGGTAGAAAGACGCTCTTTAGAAGGTTAAAAATAGCATTTCTATGAAAGAGAATATCGCTTCTGGAACTCCTACAGTTACAAGGCGTGGAAGAAGTAGTGAATTGTGGTGGTAAAGAGATCCCCTGAACGAAACATGCGCCAACCACACGAAAGAACTATGTCAAGCGATATATTTTACATAAACTGTGAAAGGCATCAGAATTGAGAGCAATGTCGTGCGTCTTACCTCTACCCACAATGATTGTTATCGGGCTAAAGAATAATAGGTATATCGGTGGAGGCGTATCGGTGTGGCACTGGGAACTCGATTGTTACGCCCTAAATAAAAATTCAAGTTCATTATTGCCAGAAAACCTTTCCGAGCGGTAGATTAGAATGCAACAGAGTAATTTAAAATTAAATAGATTAATATTAAGTACTAGAAGGCTTACTGAGAAAAATACATACGATTAGAACGATCATTTTCAATCTTCTATTGCGGTTTCAATTCGAAAAGATTTGTACAGTCTTCATTGCCAAATTCCAATGGTTAAAAAGTAAAAAAATTCGCTGCACTTATTTCAATGAAATCTCCTTGAGGCGTTCTGTGTGATATGGAGCAAAACACTTTTACCGACTGTTCTGAAAGAAGAAGGTTCAAAAATCAATTTCCTCGAGCCAATTCATACGTATTATTAATTAAAAACGTTGCTTGGAATAAGAAATATTCATAGAAGCAATCACATGTTTAATTGAAATAACATATCATAAAAATATTTGCATATTTATGAGAAATTTACCTTCTTTATGAATCATGAAGGTCTATCAAATCCTTGGCACATTATTCTTTGTGTCTCCCTTCTATTATTCAATTACAATGCCCCTCATCAAATTTCCCGATGTATGATTATATAAGTGACAGTTGGTTCAATCTGTACTTAAGTTTATTATATAAATCAGTCTCTATCTTACATATATATTTTTATTCAAAGACGCTGTACCATTAGTTATCCTTCCCTTTGTTTATCCTCACTTTTTTCGTGTTTATTATTCCTATGGTTTATTCCGTGAGACGTAACTTCACACGCTTAGCCATCCTTATCCCTTTGCCAGGCTCACATAACCGCTGAATTGAATGGTTACAAATACAGTATTCTTCCCTTACTTTTAAACAATTTTGACCAAAGATAGGGCAACTATTGTCCAAGATTGTTTTGCTATCGACAAAGCTCAAACACTTCCTTGTGGACCTTTTATTTAAAAGGATAAATTCACCATTAGTAAAGAGGTGAATTTCAGGGAACATAAACAATTAGTTGTATAATTAGAGCTAAGAACAAAACCACCACGCCGATTGTTTATTTTAAACCATGCAAGTGGACAATTAGAATAAATTCTGCAGCAAGAATGGGTGATGATGATTTAGAGGTGAAATATCGTAAATATTTATACTCATCTTCTTCTACCTGATAGAGAAAATTAAATTTTCCATTGTCTACATCTCTTCTATTTCTATATCGCGTTCCAAAATTGGTTTACGTATTTCTTGCGAATAAATTTATAGGTTTCTCCACTTTATTATGCAGTACTTATTCTTCAGTTAGTCAATAAACGAAACCTTACTATTCTTCACTGTCCATCCTCTAACGACTAAAGATAACGCTAATGAATCTTTTATTTCGCTCTGACTGTGAATTTTATTCAGGAGTAAAGTTGCTTTGACTGTCCTTAACCTCCATACGTTCCTGAGAGCTTTCACTTTCCGTGTAGTCTGACCTTGAAATGAGTCGCGAAGTATAGAGGGCAGGGAAGATCGACATGAAATCAAAACAAACTCGAAAGGGCCAATTGTTTCAGTGATTGTTGTGCTTCGCATTGTCATATCGACGTCATTAGGAAAGTATTTGACATGAAGGAAAGGACCTGACAATCAAGGGTTTGATATAACAGGAGTGAATGATTTTCTTATTGCTTAGCTTTCATACATTTGAAGAGCGAAACTTCATAATTCATATGATGGGAATGATTAAATATGAAACTGATTGATTAATTTAAGGGTTGACGTAACGTAATTTCTATATATCATATTGATTTATGTGATAAATGAAATCATAATTTGACATGAGAAATGTAATGGAATTAATTTTAAAAATAAATTTTAAATAAAAAATCTACTTTTTTGTAAATCCTTGAAAAATTACAAGGTTCATAAATTATTCTAGAGTAGAGATTAACCTTATAAACGTTCATTTTCCAATAAAATGATTTCAATGGCTAAGCGACAATCTTTTGAGAAAAAATAAGGAAAAGGGATATTAAATAAATTACTTTATCAACTTCAAATAACTTAATTTATCAATTGCTCAATTCTTCTAAGCTACTCGTTACTGATGATGCATCATTAGATAAATTATACTGTGACAAAAAAATACTCATAGAGTAAATATTCCATTTCGATGATTAAAAGAAAAGAGCTACCAATTAATAACTAGATGGGTGTTTCTATCTCAGGAATGTCAGCCTTTATTTATGTGTATTTCTTCTCCTTATCTTAGACTTATGGCAATTAATTCTAAATGGCCTTTTTTTAAATTTTTCTTCCTCTTATCATCTTTTTTTACATAATCAGCAAAGGTAAAATCACCATACATCTGAATATATTAATAATAATCTTACCATTGTTGATCAACTTCTAATCAATTTTATATTCATTCACATAATATTTTATTAAGTTGGACATAATTCTATCAAATATATCAGCATCTCATTAGAAAATACACAATTAAAAAGCACCATAATCTATATATTGTGGATTGAAATATAAAAAAAATTGGAACTAAATTTGAGTGTTATAATACTTGCTTCTCTGAATTTTAATAATTGTGTAGTTTTTTTTATCCCAAATTATTCCTTTTAGTTCTATGAAATTACCAAAGAATTTTAAATGTATATTAGACTTCAATACTCCTCAGCTTGTCTTTATGTAGAACACATCTCTTTCCGTTCACCATCAAACCTATCATTTCCTCCATATTTTAATGCTTATTATTGCACTGTAAAATTTCATATTGCACCCTTTTACTTCTCCATCATTGCTCACTTTGGACTGATTCAATAGACACTAATTTTCATGTATATATCAGAGCAAGACTCAGAATAAATTATTATTACATTTCAATGCTAAAGTTTTGCTACATAGATGTTTCAAGAAATTTTCCCATTGTTAGGATTGAAATAAAAAAATATCATGTAACATACTAATTTATCAGTATATCAATTAACTACTTGAAAATTATTATTTGACTTTGGATTATACAGAAGGAAATATATCTGTATCACAAGAATGATTCTAAGATTCTTTTTTAATATGAAAAATATTATAGTATGAGGAAGAAACTATGGGTGAATGTTTTCATTATTCAGTATCCCCATAACGGAATTATCAGATGTGTCTACATTAATTTATGATGAAAACTAAAATTACAGAACTTCATAAAACAGTGAATCTTTAACTAACTAGAATTTTTTAAAAACATTTTAATACCATTCCATATTTTTATAGACTTTGATATTCCAAAAGAGATATTGATTAGAAAAACTTAATTCAAATATATTTAATAATTAATTTATCCTCAGATACATATATCAGTTGAGAAATATCCTGAGGATGATAAGTAAGTTATTCATCAAACTGTTGTTGGCAAATATAACCCAGGAGATAACCAGGTTGGAAAAATCATAATCTTATCTATAAAGTATCCTCCAAAAAAGCTGAATACCCTCATAAATATATAACTATTTATTAATATACATCAAAGCACTTAGTTGCTAATAAAAATGACTGCTAATGGTTATGGACAGATGAAAGAAGTATAGGTATGTAAAAGCTTGATTAAATTACATTTCTACCAAGATTAATTTTTGTGATATTTAATATATATCAATTTATGATTCAAATATAATCATTTATGTAAATATATAGCTTTTAAATGTAAAAGATATTGGTTTGATAGCAAAACAACTTTATGTTGATTTCTGATAGAACTCTAAGAATGTTATGAAGGTAATTTCATTCTAAGATTTTTAGGCAAAGAACAGTATATTTGATTTACCACTATGAATAAGAAATGAAGTGATGACTTCAAGTTTTATACAAGAGTATTTAGAAGCAAAATAAAAGTAACAACGTTGTGAGAATGATGATAATTGGATGTTGGAATTTCTTTCTCATATTATAGCTTTATCCAAACTATTCTATTCTTATCTTCCAAATGGTACTAAATAATTAAATACTTGGTTTCTCTATTGAATATATCCTCCAATTACTTCTGTTTCCATTAATATGAATGTGAGAATTTCTTGTGTTCAATATATTTAAGATCTATTCCTGCATGCCCAACTTAAGTTCATTAGATTGCAAAAATCGTTTCTATGTTCTTCAATATTTATGAAATCATTCTCCTCTCCAGGCTATATTTTTGTCTATTTATTTAATACTAATCTGACTCAATTAGGTAACACGACCAGGTGGAAATGCCAACAGCTTTCTCCCTTTTTGAGATTAAAAGCATATGACTTTCTGTACATTTTTAGATTGGATGAAATCTATGATAGGAAAATAACACCCAAGACTCACTTTCATTGTTACCAGTAAGATGAACTCGGTTAAAGACTACCTCAATATTCAGATATATTCACCTACGTGTGTGAGCCTAGTGAAATCAACCAAACTTCCTTTTTCTGCATTATTAAGGGTAAATTGACTTTCCAAGATCAAATCATACAACTGGTATTCAAGGTTGAATTGAAGTGAGACAGAGCAACATAACCTGGAGATATGCTTACTTTTTATTAATTTACTATTCTTTAATTCTGTCATTCTTCTACCCTAAGTTGATACATCCTAAACTTATAATTCTTGAGGTTAAAAAAAATTCCTTTCCAATTACTACTAGGATAGTGTTCCACAAAGTAAAATTTTCTTTGATTGACTTTGAAATAATTATGTATTATGTTTTTTCTTACAATGTATCCTTCATACCATCAACAGGTTAGATATAAGAAGGCCCTTCATCATCCCAATCTCGAACATAATAGAGATTGTTTTTATTATCTCTCTTCCCTTTGGTTTTCATTCCTGGATATTTTAGGTTAAATCCTCTACATTGGGTACAACAAGAGTCTCAATGTCAATGCAAAAGTAAATTAGATATTCTCAATTTGCTTGTAGTCCCTTTTTTTGTAAGTTTCAACACAAAATACTTCTTTCACGAATACGGTTACTGAAATGGGTGTAAACTCTTAGCAGAAACCAATATAGAAATAATGCAAATAGAGTCAGATGGCTTGAGCTTAGTCCACCATCTGCAATGAAAGAGATCTCGTATTCATATATTCCAGTGATAATCTCCGGTTACTTGTTGAAGTAGTCCATTGTTCCAGACTTTCATATAAAATTTTTTGAGCATTTTAAATGAGACGGAGGATTCTGAAGGGTCAGTATCACCTCAAGGGTTCTTTGTTTACTTTCTTGTGCAGAAAATCAATCCTTGCATAATTAGATCTTTTGGGGGTTTCTCCTTTCTGCAATTAGTTCATAATTAATAATAAATAGCAGCTGTCTCCATTGAGCGAATCTAAAAATATTCTACCATAATTTCTTCTGATCCTCCAACCTTTCCTTGCCTTATTGGTGCCATTACTTCTTCAGGAAGAATCGAGTGAATTTCTCATGAGTTTTAGGCATAAACATGATTTAACTCATTCATATTTCTTGTAATTTCGTAAGGCTTAGATAATTTATTAATTTTCCCATAGATTTCTTTCTATCCTCAAAATTGAACCAAATCAAACTTCTATTTTTATCGATACACTAAAATAGTAAGAGTAAATACAACAAATTCCCTATATCTTCCGCATGACGAGATGATTCTACAAAAGATACGATTGAGAAAAAATCGTAAGCTTATCGCTACGCAAAACATCTGAGTTTGAATTTACCTCTTAAAGAATAAATATTTTCCAATGTCATTCCTCCCATCCAGAAGACTATATTTATAAGACCTATAATTTACTAATTATTTATAATATAATATTCGTTAGGTAACCACTTTAAAAGTTAATTGATTAAGTTTAACATGTTTCACACAACTTAAAAAAACGCAATGGTACAAGACGTACACTTGCAGACGGTCATCGTACAACGGAATTCCTTTCGGAAAGATCAATGATTTTACTACCCATCCAACTCATGAAAACGATAACCAGCTCCAGAATGATGCTCCTCAAGAGGATTCCAGTGCGAGACGAGTCTGACATCACTCGTCTCCAATAGTCCTACCGCAACTCTCGAAGGGAACTAGTCAGGGCAAGAACCAGCATGTGTCTTCGTCTGCTTCGGGAGGGGAAGTGAAAGGTATAAAAGTGGTTTCCATTTACTTAGCTTCAAGTCGTTTGAGAAACGTTCAGTGGTGCCATCTGTGTCCGGATCTTGTCTTCCAGCGTTCGTATGGACGGGTGAATCGGCGAACATGTCCTCTTCGAAGCTGCGCGCCTCTGCGGTATTCTCCGGTAAGTAAGAAGGCCTTTTACCGTCCCTACATTTTCTTACGAATCCAACGACGGGGTAAAAAAATCATCTCAGGAAGGTTTTATTCCTTCATCTCCAAGTAGTTTAGTAGTTTCTTTTATAGTGAGCGATGCGCAAAGAATCCGACCAGGAAAAAAGCGTGGAATGTGTCCTCTCTTAGGCCGCTCTACGGAAGGCGGTTGGTAGGGTACATGCTTGATACAGTGGACTACAGTTTTTATCTATTTTACATACTCTACCATTTGATTAAGTCTTCACTGTATTAATCCTTCTGCTATTTAAATAATAACATTACAATAATTTCAAAAAATTGGATTCGTGCAATAAGTACCTCAATTTCCGAAGAGAATTGCGTTTTTAAATGGGAAAAAATTCGCAAAATATCAATGTCGTATCTAGATAAGTGCTCATTCTGTTCTATTAGAGGATGTATTTTTAAATTAAAGAAAGGGTTTGCTTGAATAGTGAATGAAAATATTCCTGGAGTAATTTTCAAGGAAAGGATTAGAAATTCTCGGAATACTTTATCGACCTCATGAAAAGCAAAAATCAATCTGGAAGTACGAATTTTATTGTCGATTCGAAGGAAGTTTTTAAGAAAACAGTAAAATTTATTTATTTATATTTTGTAATTTACTTTCACCTCGCTGTATTGATTATCGTGAATGCTTTATGTTTATATAAAATATTAAAAAATGGCAGTTATATCGATTAATTAATTTTTACGAGTTCTGTATAACAATATTTAGATTTTAATAATATATTTCAATAAGTACCTGTACAGGGTAGGAGAATAATAAGTTAAGCTTTCAATAGATCAAAAGATATGCCGTTCTTTTTATTGATGCGGTATTTATCTTCTTAATTATAGACGAAAAAACTGCACTGAAGATTAAGGGATTAAGTTACCGATATAAATAACTAGGACAAAAGTATATTGGGAATAAATCCGCATTTGTGGAAGTGGATTAAGAAATGCAGATCGCATACCGAGATTTCAACTGCAGTAAGAAAATTCTCGGGAATATCCTTCCTCAGAACTTGATTTAGGATTAGAGTCGATTTTATCGGAACGAATCGATTTTTAATGTTTACCTCAGTAAAATGTATGTATTCTTGGAATAGAGACTAGCCAATAAAGATCAAGCAAAATCCAATTCTGAACAGTCTAGAATAAGTTTCGGAAGATTGTGATAAGAGCATATTTCTTACATAAGTAACGTATATGAATATTATTATATTCCGTACTCAATTAAATGTACTCTTTATAAGTTTTAAATTGCAATAAAACCGTCCAAATTTTTCGTAAAAATTAACCGGAGTACGAGCTTAAATTTTACTTGGAATTGTCATATTTTGCAGCTACTTCGTAACTTTTTCAGCATTTTTCAATCGCTCCAAATACTTATGCCATTCTCTTTGGTAAAGACTTTTAAAGAGCAGAAAATGTATATGTAAATATACTCCGAGTTTTCAACGAATCGACACTTTAAAATCTTCTGGTAGAATGCTTGAGTTTATTTGCAGAGCTCCTGGTCGACCTTCCGGAGTGCATAGCGAGTCTAATTATCTTTACTTCTACGCAAAAAGGATTCGAAGAATAGGACAGTGACATTGTGTCTCTCATAAATGTTTGAACTGAAATTCCGAAAAATACTCCATGCTTGATAACCATTCCTCCAATTTTTTATCGTCTGAAGAACGAAATATCCATGAATTTTATCGAGCCTGTTACTTTCAATTAGGCACTCTTTATTGCTGTAATGAAAGGAGCTGTAATAATACCTTTCCCTACGTCGGAAGTAATGCATTTCCCTCATCGCAATTTAGAACCGTTTAGTTTCGCATTTTTGCATTATTTAAGTACGGAATCAGGGTTGATTTGTGGTGAACGACGCGTAAAAATCTGACACGGGAAATAAATTGCAGACTTCTACAGTAAATTATGGAAATCTATCCTCGGCGGAGTGATTGAAAAAGGCAATTTTTTAGCTATCGAGATGTTATTCCAAAAATAAATTCACAAGTTCCGTTTCGCAGCATTTATTCGTGTACTGGCGATGGTTAATGGGTAAAACTATAAATGTGCGTGGAAAGAATTAAATCTCTCGGTACACGTGCGTTGTATTAATTGAGCTTTTGGTACGATTATCGTGATGCAATCCACCCGAGGGAATTTAGTCGATAGAGATTTCTAGGAATAGCTTACAGCAATAAGAAAACAGTTGGATGCAGGATACGATTCATAATTCCTTTCTAATGAAAATAGAATGTCGAGTTCAAATCGATCCTAGATTTCTCGGTGTTTAATCATCTAGGCTAGATGATAAAATTCTTTTAATGAAGAATAGTAGTTACATTCTGTTCGAAATACTGTAAAATTCGTAAATTGTAAAATATAGAGATTTTATGATTTGCATTATTATTAAATATTTAAGTTTTTGGTTTGGACTGCTCGCAGAATTCAACGTAACATTTTCTATCCACTTTCATTGTGTATCTTCTTTCTCTATGGAACTTTTTGGCGCCTACGATGATTCTTACGAGATAACTTAATGTTTTTCCTATACTTAGTCTCGTTTTCTCCATTATCGGGATTCTGTGAACAAATTTCATTTTATATTATCTACCTCTTTCTCAGTTAACTTATTCATACGCTTTTCTGCAGAGAGTACTGAGATTTTATAGCTATTGCAGTAAATTTGAGATCAGCGATGTATACATTGCTGTGATAAAATATTAACTCCTTACATTTTCCATTTTCTGGCGGATAGAATACCCTTCAGCATCTCCATAGACTACGTATTTTAAGACTTGAAAAACTCTTGATAAATGCCTATAATTTCCGGGGTTATTATTTTATTAAACATTTAGAGATTCCAGTAAGAGTATAAAACTATATTTATATTATTTATATATGCTGATATTTGCTCTTTCATGCGTGAAAACAATACGAGAATCTCCGAATAACATACACCCGTTGAAGTCTCCAGCAGGAAATATCAACTGCGGTAAATCAACGACGGAGAAATGCTTAGAATTTTCTTTGGACAATAAACGCTATAGTTTTAATTCTTGGTAATGCAAAAAATGGAGTTTCAACGGTGTTATAACAGCGATAAATTCTCATCGATCTTTCAAAACCCTCTTGGGAATCCCGCCTGAATTTTAGAAACCGATTATTAGCCGAATCGAAAACGACTGCAGAAATCGTAAGACGCCTTCGCGGAACATCCTGGTATAAATAGGACATCTCGCTTTTGAAGGAGAATGTTGAAACAGTTTCTTTTAGCTATGTGAAATATGAGACGGCCGTTTATCACCTCGGCCTTCTGGTATCGGAGAATTAATCGTTTTCGAAAAATCATAAACTTCTTTTATAGACCTTGTTAGTAGTGAGATAACTTCAACACAAGACACAAATCATCGAAATTCTTTACGTAAATTTATTCGGATTACGTAAACGTTTTCACTTAACAACGGCAGTCATCTTTCCAAAAACTTTTCGAACCGGATATGAAATTAATCAAATTCTAACAGCGACATTAAAGAGATAATGAAGCTCAATTGTAGGAAAGAGATAGAATGAAGTGCTTTTTTATTCTCTGAAATTTAGTACCGTCAGCGGAAAAACCCAAGAGCTAGACTATTACCCTGTAAATAACATTTTTCATGGAAGTTTAGCTAAAGACTCACACAAACCCAGTCATATCAGTTGTCTATAATCGCCACGAAGAGCAACAACAAGCTAATACGGAGGATGTACGATTTTAATTATCCCTCTAATGAAAGAAAATAATGTAATGAAAATAATAACTTTTTCCCATATTCCAGCGTGCGTAATAATTTTTCTACGAAGAAATGATAACTTAGGGTAACGTGAAAAATGTAGCGCCATCTTGAAATTTAACGATCGCTTTTGTTCTATTCCAAAAATTCGTTAAAATTTCGAATTCAAATCGTATTAGAAACAATTATGTTGAAAAGAGAAGGAACAAATACTCTCATTGATTATTAAGACTGTTTTCACGCATGGAAAGGTATCTATCGATAAAATTCGATATTATTTTCATTGATACGCAACAAAATTGAATAAACATCGTAAATTGTTCGATTCTATAGCGTTTCAGTTCCTTAAATCAATCCTCGAAGAGAATTACGTAGCGCGGCCACAAAAATTCCCTACGACAGCCCGATTGCAGACTTTGGTGTACACGATTGTTACACGATGAGACAAAATAACTCCGTTTATGATTAGTTTCCTAGTGAGAAAAACAGAACTGGGGCGGGAGTGTGTGTCGAGGACTGAGAAAGGTCGGTCAAGGGAACGATGACCTTTGGATCAAATTGTTCGCGGATGTGATGGAAACAAATATCTTCGAGGAAAGGTTGCGAGAATTCCGAGGAAGCGATGCCTTCTCAATAATGATTGTTGACGCCGTAGCTGCCAAAAGCTTTATTGCGATAATCAACAAAGTCGAGCACGATGTAGTCGAACAGAATCGTAAAACCACTTTTACTTTTTCTATTTTTAGATTATTCATGAAAGGGGACAAAATTCCGTGGGTTGGTTGATGTCTCCAATTCCCTTTCGATTGTTTTTACGTGTGAGAAACCTTTCTCGTCAATATACGCATATATACATGTAAGTTCACAATCGCCATGGTTACGGATAAATGAAACAAAAAAACATCGATAGAGATAAACAGATATATAGCTTTTATTGAATTTAAATTCATATACGAAGTAAAATCACAGAATTTATGCTTTTAAAGAAACAAAAACACTCGAAGTAGACGTATATATAAATTTATCGTATCATATTCCTATTTATAGTTTCATAAACTACGCAAATACGTTACGAATCGTATAAAAAACACACTCGCATAGAATTACGTTACCGAATCATTAAATAACACTCTTCAACTCATCAATTTCGGGTATCAATTTCGAGAAAACGCTGGCGAGCAGATGTTTGGCAGTGAAATCAAATAATAATATAAGACGAAGCAATGAGTCCGCGCGTGGATGACGTCAACAGGATCCGGCTGAAAATCCGGGAGTTGCAGAGAGGTCGCTTGGGAAGGAGTGAGGTATGGCATTTCTTCACTACCATCCCACCGTTGTCAGATTACTGCGTACTCACCGCGAGTCATTGCTCCATTATGGCGCTTTTACGATCCACTACATCTCTTTCCTAATAATAGATGCCATCCATATGGATGCGAGATGATAAATCACGCGACAGAAATTAACCAATTAAAATTCTCCATTATTTTTACCCTCCGAGCGATCTAGACTAGTTCAAAACTTTCCCGCAAAATTGAAAGTCAAATCGGTAGGAAATCTGATGCGTTTCGCGATTGTCGTATTGTTCTCGGAGGACATATTGTCGTGGAAGAGGAGGAGAATGAGACCTGTTGAGTCTGCATTTCAATCACGACATTTTTTTCGCAGCATAATGTGTTTCCTATAATAGCGAGAGTACTTACGGACTAACGACGCAGTTATTTACGGATCGGTTGCACAGTGATAAAGAAGGCCTTAGATACCCAATATTGATTAAAGATATTTTCATTATCGTTTAATTTTCGTAATGATTTGGAATACATTTTAATTTGCGTGAAACTAACATTTCATCTAAACGGAAAAAGATCCCTGCAACATTTCTTGAGCTTTTCGGCCAACACAATATATCACCTATAGCTAATATCCAATTGAAAGAAAATGGACGGCTTTTTAGCAAAAAATTAAATACGAAAGAGAATGACATATTAATATCATAAGTTTTAACTTCTTAATACGCATCAACTCTACAGAATGTTGATAAGAATCGAGCCGTTCAAAACGACTAACTTTGAACGAATTATAGCCACTTTGTTTGGCTGAAGGAAGAGAGTATAGGAATTTGGCTCTACGAAGCACTAAAAATCGAAAGTTCGAAGAGTTTCGCATCGCGAGAATATCAGCGTTAAGTCCGGCTTTAAAGTGCGACTCCATTTTTAATATTTACCTAATCATTTATGTATTAAGGAAAAGTAAAGTACTGAACTCACATCCCTAGGTAACCTCTTATATCAACCTCAAGAGGGTTGAAATGTCATACGTACATTCAATATACATAGGTGAAGAACTTTATACCCATTCCGATACTCATGTTTGGAAATAGTTTGCTTTGGAAGAAGCAATAATAAAAAAATAAATAAATTAAAAATTGTTGATACAAAAACAAACAGGAGGTAAACTGTGATAAATAGAATATAGACAAGAAAGAAGTGCTAGGAAATGGTCATTGTGGTAGAAGAAAATATACGTTCCAAGAAAGTACAAAAGAAACGTACAAAAAAGATGGGATAGATGGATATAGGACGATAACTGTGAATATGATTACTTAGCTTACCCTTAAGGAACGGAGAGTAGTTTTGCATTGATCAGTACGAGGGAAAGGTACCGGCTGAGTAAAAAAACAATTAAAAAAGTAGATGTGTGATAAGATGCATAGTAACAGGATGGATGGACAGGTAATAGATGATACAGATTGGCAGACTGTCTCATTTACTCGTAATAACACGAAAGAATTGGAAAAGTCGATAAAGAATGCAGGGAGAAATCGCAGGAGAACGAAGTTAAAACAAAAGTATTCCACTAGACACTAGAAGCAATTTATCCGCAGGAAATAAAGCCGAGCCAACCCCTGTACATTCACTTCCCCGCTTAACACTAATCCAAATCCTAAATACACACCGCATTTGCATAACGCTCCTCATTTTGAAGCTTTCGATTTCACCAAATAATCTCGTGGCAAGTGGGTTAAGTTCATTGAAGGAGACCCGCGTACGGAGTTGGGGAAGGTCATGAGTATGTAGCTTCTTTTTTCTTCGGTAAGCGGCAGGTTCCAGAAGGAATCAAACGTTGTCTTATCTCGGAGATTGAGTGGAAGAGATGAATACGTTGTCTGTAGAAGAGAGCCTGATCGGGTAGCTATAGAGGGATCGATAAATGGCCTGTCTGCTCCATCCCTAATTGTCCTTGTGGTGAAAGGAAAAGGGGAATTCTCATTCCGTTGAGATGTGATCTGAGTGAAGCATATTTCCACTGATTCGGAGCCAGTGATGGGGAACAGACTCCGTGGCTTTCCACGAAAAGATTCAAATGATAGGGGGATATAAAATATAAAGATTAAAGTAGTTTTCGATCCCTATTATACACCCTATAATAAACTTTAAGCTCTAATATCTGACAGGATGACAATTCTCTAAACAATGTAAAGTTCTCGACGTTTTGAATTAATCTATTTGTATCTTTCGATTAGAAAATTCCGCGAAAATAACTCAAAAACTTAAATATGGGCGTGATATAAAAGCATATTTTACTAGCCGTCATCAATAATCATCAAGAGCACGGACTTGTAGCTGTTTTTAATTGAATTAATCAGCGTAACCCCTAAAGATCGTACTTGGTACTTGAATCATGCATGGTCAAAGCAATATGAAGAAAATACGTATGCTCAGAGAAAAATAAATATTTTGATTAATTTACTTTTAAGAACGATAGGAGTTAAAATACAAGTGAAAATATAGAAAAATATCGCGCAAAATGTCACCAATATTACAACAAAATCTCTACCTACCCCTGAGCTAAGTATTACGACATCTCGTTAGTACGATAGAACTAAATTACGTCAATTTTTATTCAATTACAGCAAATAAGATCGATAAAACGCAAAAATGAACATGCTTAGAAATAAAAAAATATAATTATCACGAAAAAGCGAAGTCTTTTTCCATTTTATCAACAAATTCATGAGAAATTACTCCATAAAATGTTTAATGCAGATATAAGGCGCTACTAAGTACTCAGCGGTACAATTCATAACCACCGATGTCGTCTTTTGGTCTGGCGGCGATGGCCCTCGGAGGCGTGGGATATAAATAATCCAGTATGGCAACATATCGTTCCTTGAGAACGACATCTCTCAAGCTTGGCGTATCTACGACGTTGGAAACGACTATCGTAAACAGGGTTCGGTGACCCTCTGTAGTCTGAGATTGAGTTCTCGAGGTCGGCGAAGCGACTCCGCTTCTGCACCGAGTGCTCTCAATTCTGACCCTTGAATGCTGCTAGAGATCGAAGGATGTTAGTTATACGTATACCAAGGTAGAAGGATAAAGCTAATTAACCCTTTTACTACTGATGTGCTGTAAGGGTAGACCCTATCAATCGGCCCTGGTTTTCTATCGTATTGCCCTATCTCACAGTAATCTACCATTAAGAACCGTATATAGATAAGCAAAAAAATGGATTATTTTTTTTCCACGAGTAACTATATTTAGTTTAAAATTGCCTCTGCATATCTCGTTAGTACCACGAGAAGAGAACTTAACTACAAAAAGGTTAATCTGGCAATACTTCGCCAAATACTTCTCCAATTGTCTTTGATGTGTCTAGTGCTTGATTGTCGGGGAATCTCTACCGAAAATGTAATAACCCGATGATTACCTCCGCGGTTATATGCTTTTAGGCTCCTGATGGATGTTCCTTAACTATTTTCCTCTGACTTTAGATTGAGCTGACTGAATATTCTTTGACCCTGGAAGGAAGGACATCTTCGGTTCCTCATGTTCTCTCCCTGGTCATTCTGAATTAAGACCATTTTTCGTTATCACTATCGTTAAATACAGTTGGGAGAAGTCCCTCGAATGCACCTTCTACAGAAATTCTTCAACGATAATTTTTAGTTTCCTCACAAATTTAATTCGTCATTAAAGTAATGCTGTTGTTAGCCGTCTATAAGATAATCCTACAGAATAACGAGAAACAAAAAGGCGATATAATCTCTAACCGTTAGTAATACAGCTGAAAAATGAATATGCTTTACCTCTGACTGAGATGTCCATAAATATATCTCTCATTAATCCTTATCCCACAATCTTACTGATACGTACCAGCCAGTTGTTTTGAATGAAGTTGAGTTCACTTCCTCGTGTACGTTGCATCACGAAATTCGAATTAAAAGATGCGGAATTACTATCACTATTGCAGTCGCACGTATTACTGCCACCTTTCATTCTTTGGCGTTTTCCTCCTATTCTCTATATCCCAAAATATACTGTTACATTGTACAGAACTTTCTGTTGCCTTTACACAGACTAGTTCCACGATATTTCCAACAATTTTAATTTATAATTTACGTATTGAACAATTGAGGAACATTTACTCGCTAGATAAAGTACGCAACTACTTTATAGAGTATTTTATAGAAACAGATTATCAGAAAATGAATAAACATAGCAAATAAATATAAACAAACCTTAATAATTGCATTAAAACCTTTAGGCGTACTACCTTGCTAAAAAATTGGTCTACTTATCTAAAACATCCGGATAATCGTTTTTCCCACATTTCCTTCAACGTATATCTTAGGAGCCTTTACATTTATGCGGAAATTCTTACTTATCTGATACGTAGCGTTACATTGTTAGCAAAGAGACTAAGTTACCGTCCGCGTTAAGATCAAGGGAGAAAAGTAAACAATGTAATATAAATAAGTGAATTCCGTCTGTCTGTCTGATTTATTGTCTGATCAGAATTCATCCAACAGTTAAGAAACAGGAAAGAATAATAATTTTCGAAAGTAAGCTTACTGGTTGACGATTTATATCCATTCCAGAAGTGTAGCTAGGACGTTAATGCACAGATTTGAGCTTATGAATGTAGGTTTAGCAATATGTTTTTGTCATATTGCCATCTCACCTTGCGCAATATTTACAAAATGTAGTTATACGCTCACATAAATTTAAAGAACATGTATATTTATTCGCTCTCCCATCTAGATCACGTTGCCTAGTAATTTCCTTTAAAGAAAGGTACAAACAAATATATTATCGTTGTCCCATCTTAACTACATGGGTGTAACTACGAGCATCCTATTTATTATTGCAAATTTCTTCCTTCTCTCATTTATTGTCACTTAATAAAATGTTTCGAAACCTAATTAATACGCATTTAATAAAGAAACATTTCAAAGATCGATAATAGTAGAAGCCTCCAGCATAGAGCATTGACCACTAAATGACAGGAATAAGTCCAATCCAAAATCGAAATTCTAGCAGTGCAAGGAAAGATTTATAATTTTTCTCATGGGTGCAGAAATCTCAAAAATACATTTTAAGTAAGTAAAGGTATTTGTTCCAAAAAATATACAGATCATCTCAATTTTTATGCAGATACTTATTTTACGAAGTTTATAAGAAATAAAAAATAATTTAGATATCTCTAAATAATAATTGCATATAAATCATGACCATGAAAAGGAAGCATGTTTGTCATAAAGCGATACATTTTGCAAATGATGGGATGTACCACTGATACACTTGAGTAAATCTATGAAAATATTTAGAAAGAGAAATAATTATTTATAAGATGGTTAACCTTCTCTGATTATTTTTAGAATTTGAGTATCACTTTAATTAATAAAAATCTATTTATTCCATTTCAGTATTTTGTTGGCAGTTAATTAATTCATTATCCTTCATTCCTGGAGGGACAATAGAGGTGAGTTACTACTAGCAACACACATTAATTTTTTTCAAAATAATGTTACATTAAAGGGAATTAATTGAACTTGTCAAAGAACGGGGGAATCCAGCCATTTAATATTATAAGAAATTGGAACCACATTATAAATATTATATAAACATATAAGTTCCCTATATATTATGAGATAAAATTAAAAATATTAATTTCTAAATTTTTCACTTACATTGTGAAAATGTTTAGGTCCATCTTCACTGTCAATAATTTATCTTCATCATCAATATCGATTATAAAATTTAATATAAGATGGAAAAGGATTCAAAGAAAACTTAAAAGTAATTTATCTCTTCTGATCCTAATTGCCAATGTAATTTCAGGTGATTGAGGAAACTTTCCAGACCACTTCACAATTACAGATTGAGAAGGAGTTAGAGATTAAATCAAACGAATCAGAGATTTATTATCTCCCAAGCAATCAAAGTCAAAGGTAAATAATTTATTCCTACTTTTTCCAAGCATGTATGTACTTAATGTATCATAACTTCCATCTTATACTTATGATTTTTTTAATAAGATAAGTTTGATGGAATTTTATGTTATATACATTTTATTTGATTTAAGAAAAAAATGACTCTAGTAAATAGTTTGGTAAATTGAAACCCGTAGAATTGCTAGTTAGTGACAGGTAGCAATAACTATGTGAAGTTAAATTTGTATATTTCTGAAGTGAATCAACTAATAGTTTTTCCGTTATTTTTCTATCGTATTATATTTCAAAATAAATGTGGCAAACCAATTAAACTTTGAATATTTCTGTTCGAACAATTAACATTCTTATTATGTGAGCCATGTGACAAACAATCTCAAAAAGTAAGTGACTCAATAAAATTGAAGATATATAAATGAAAAAAATGTCAAATATAATGATCCTTGGGCTATAGCTAAGTTCTCAAAATCTTTGGAAAAACAGATCATTATTAATCCTCAAAAGTATATAAGTAATCATAGTTAAGTCTTTTTAATATAATGACACAGCAATGTTTGATGGAAACTTTGCAGATAACATTCTTTACTTTAATTGGACTAGCCAATTCCAAACTGATAACGCAAAGGAAATATCACTGAATGTTGAAGAAGGATGGGAGGATCCGTGTGTGCTGTCTGGTGATGGCTTCTATCCTAATTATACCTCAAGATGTGAACAGTATTACAGGTAATTATCAACTTTATATTTGAGTTATTTTTAACCACATTGTCTATTGAATTGATATCAAACAAAGCTCAACTGTACACATGAAATTTCGGATTAATTTTATGAATTTTTACTTATGTGGAAAAAATGTGAAAGTACTATTATAAATGATTTTGGTTTGATTGCTTACAGAACTAAAAACTAAGATAAATTTTGATGTACCATCGATAATTATAAACACTTATCTCTACTTTCCAGATGTGAAAATAACAAGTTGATAAGTACTCACAAATGTGGTCTAAACTCAGCTTTTAGTACAAATACTCAGGAATGTGTCAGGGCTACAGAGGTTCTTTGTGTTGAGCCACAGTGTCCTTTAAATAGTCCAGGAATAAATTCAACCTTTATAACTCCTGGAACACAGTGTAGAGCTTATCATACATGTGGTACAAATGGAATTCGGGGAGACTTCCTATGCCCATTAGATTATGTTTATGACCATTCTTACAATGTAAGTATTTTTATTTCAAATGCTTATTCACTTAAACACTATTAGAGAGATGTATTAAAATTTTATCAGTAATTATATGAATTAATTTTTTAGATATTCTAATTCATGGTTTCAGTTTTGGTTTAAATTTGTAAAATAAATGTTCATGTTTACTGAGAGATAAGTGAAAGATGCAATTAATCAATCAATCAATGATAAATTATTATATGGGTAGATTTAATCATTCTATGAATTTAAGGATTTTGACTGAGAGAAAGGTTTATATAAGAGAATACAAATATAATAGTATAATTCAGAGTATCTAAAGACATATCTATAAGTGAGAGGTTGGAGGAATATTTTGAATAGAAGATATAATCAGCTAATCAGCCATGGAGTGGATTTTAAATAAGTAGTTACCTATTAATTTCAGTATTCTTCTAAATGATAAGCTTAATTCTTTATTACAGAAATGTGTATCCACACCACGTCTTTGTCATGAACCGATTTGCACTGGGAGAGTTGATGGGAGTTATCCTGATTCTTCAGAAAATTGCAAACGCTCCTTTTGCTGTAGAGGTGGTCTCTTGACAGCAGTGGTCCCTTGTCCCGAGGGTTACTTATACATAGGGACACAGTGCCTTCCCTCTCATCTAGTTACCTGCCCACCTCAGTCTTCAACTTCAGTTTCCATTTTGATAGGAGGAAACAGGCCTGCCAAGTTACTGATTCAAGCCAATTCAGGTCCATGCAGCCATCTCAGAGACGGACTCCACCGGAACTTCTCTGGAGATGCTTGCAGATGTTATTTTCGGTGTCAAAATGGGAAACTCGTTTCGAGTAACAGCTGCCCTCCTAGAACATCTTTGGTAATATCAAATCGTGAAAATGATACATTGGCCAGCTGCATTTCTTCCTCCCTCCTCTTGTGTGTGTCTTTAGGCAGTTCAATCACTTGTGGTTCAATTCCAGGCACCAACTGCAGTCGGTATGTAGACTGTGAAGATCATGAAAACAGTCGAGGAAAGGCTGTGCTCCTTGCTTGTCCACAAGGACAAACATTTAATGGCTATAATTGTGTCCCCTTTCATGAGTCCTTTTCATGTAAAGAAGTAATGCAGAAACGAAGCAAAGCCTCTCCATGTGCAGGATTGAATGATGGGTACCACGTAGATCCAGGCTCTCCATCATGTCGTGGATATATTTATTGTGGAGGGGGACATAGTATCTCCTACATATGTCCAAGAGGGTTTGCATTCAATGGTGAGAAGTGCGCACCAGCCAAAGAAGTCAAGTGCAATTCTTCATTAGCAATAGAAAACAACATTTGTGCAGAAATGTGGTCAGGTTATGTGGCTGATAGGTTATCAGGTTGCCATTCATACTTTTACTGTCAGGCAGGTGATCTCATTACCACTTTGACTTGTCCTGATGATCAGATATTTGATGGTAGAAGATGTGTTTCGGGGGAAAATTGTGCTCCTAAGAGTAACGAATGTGCTTCACTACCAGATGGTTTCTATCCTGATTTATTTTCTGGCTGCAAGACTTATTTTAAATGCGTGAAAGGTTTCCAAAAAGAGAGCCTGACTTGTCCTGAGGGATCAGGTTTTGACGGAAATTCTTGTACTGTGGCTGCATTGCTGTCATGCTCTTTACCAGCTCTTATCACTTCATCTGTGCTTTATCGTTCACCTTGTCAACATGGGAATGGTTTCTTTCAAGATATAGAATCTGGTTGTCATCGTTACTTCTTCTGTATTGATGGTGAGAAGACTTGGTTGTCGTGCCAAGGAAATGATGTGTTCGACGGACAAGTTTGTGTACCTGAAGGAACATATACCTGCCCTTCCTTAACTCCTTACACCTGCCAAACACCACACTGTAACAAATCATTGAGGACTGCACAAGTGGTTACATCCATATCTGGAAGAGTTTTATTTTTCAATTCTGTACCAGAATCCAGTAAAGAAATGACTGCAGTTACAAAGGAGAAATAAGTAAAAAAATTAAATGAGTATTTTATTTTGATGAATGGGCTGATTCCTCGTTGAGTAATTTCTTCTATGGTTCTCCTAATATACCAACAACAATGAAACTTTATTGAGTCTTTCAGGTTTTTTCCATAGAAATTAGTTTTTATGAGGAGCTGAGAAAGGAAGCTCACAAACTTTAGGGGAACATATATACTAAAATCCTCAAATGTAATGCATTTTCCTGAGATGAAAATCACTTGTTTGTACTGTATTGCACATCAAAAGTGTCAGTCTTTCCAAAAATGGTACATACTTTAAACACACAAAATAGTTAGGAATGTAATTAGTGGAATATTACTAATTAAAAGAGGAAATTATGAATTTATTATCCCAGGCATATAGATATTAAATAATTCATATTTATATGCCAATATTTAAATTCATAAAATATGAAATCGGAAGACTTAAGACATGACACAGATCTCTAATTTAAAAATAAAAATTCAGTAAGTTAATGTTTCAACAAAGCTGGTATTTCAAGTAACCCATCCGTTAACAAAGAAAGACAATCAGAATTTCCAGGAATATAATGCTTTGATGATAAAGGTGAAACTTAACAATGTGAAATAATATGCTTATGTGCCTTAATTTTAATTGACTTCATAGAACTTTTCCATAGTTATTATCTTCCAGGTATTCCATATCTTTGCATCAGAATTCACCCATTTATCATCTGAATTTATTATTTATTAAACTGATTACGACTGTATCTGGATTCTAAGAGGCAGCAGACAACAATAAATAGCTTTAGAGGAACTATATCATTATCATCCTTAAACAAGCTAAAATCAATTATTACCTCAACCATCGACATTCACACTTGGCTTAAAACACCAATTAACTATAGAAAACACTTTTAATTATTATAATATCCTTAAATTTTTCTAGAATTTCATAGTACTAAATAATATATTTTACATTCAATGGAGATGAAATATTATTATTGTAAATTTGATAATGAATCTATGTTTGGCTGAAAATATGCGCAACATTGCTCAATAATATTCATGTTATGAATATAAAATTTTATCATAGATCTATGTATAATATTTACTAATCATTTCTTGGCATTATTACATAAATTTTATAAATTTACAGTTCAGAGTAATTATTTTTAACTAACATATATTTCTAAGAAAAATTAACCAATTCAGTTCTTACATACTCCTTTTGAGGATTTGCTTACATATTTCATCATCATTAATCATCTTACCCAAAATCTTTAGCATTATCAATCTATCCACTGTTTTTGGTAATTGTTTTCTCAAGCAAATATTTTTCCATGGAACCTATATTGCTTGGTAAAACTTATACTATGATTTCAAAATAGTTTTGATAGGTAATTTCACAAACTAGAAATATGTACCTAAATTAAGTCTTTTACTGATATTATGATAGGATTAGGTAATGTATAAATGAGTTATTAAGTTAGATTTATATTTATTTGAATAACTATTAATTAAAATAATGTATTTATATAATAATTTAAGTGAGAAAATGTTCATTTCTTTGTAATATTGAAAGTTCTTTGCTATAAAATTATTAAATAATTATGAATATATTCTTAAAAATTCTGCCTTCAAATCTCCTACTGTTCATTTGCCTATTTTATCCTTTACCTTGCCTAATTTTTCAGTAATACCTAACAACAGAATCTGTAAAAAAAGAATATAAAGATCATGCATCTGAATTCTTTCCAATCTCCTTCTCCAATGAGAATTTGGCAGCTACCATCTGCAGAGTATTCAACTATTTCAACCATTTTCTTTTTATCTTCTCAAGTTGAGGCTCAGATTTTTACAAAAGATATCCAAATAACTTACTTATATTGTATGATAGATCTTATAAGTAAAATTTCCAACAGCTTAAAACAATGTCTATGAAGTAATTAGTCAAGTAAAATATGAAACTTATATTCCTTCATGGCTGCCAGAGTATGAATTGTATCTTTAATTTCAACTAACAATACATCATGTATACGAAACAAATTCAAAGCAAATCACCATACGATTCCAAAAAAGATGATGATCAAAAGATCGTATTAGATGTGAATTTTCCTTTTCTTTATTTTATAAGATTGTGGCGAAGAAAATATTAATATTAAAATGCATGGAGAATAAATAAGCCAGTGGATAAACATATAAGTAGTTTTGTGATGAAGTACTGTTGTTCATGGTTTTAAATAAGATGAAATATCTCAAATCATTCATGGCTGTAATTATTAGATTAGTACTTAGATTTTTATCAGGAAAGATTAGAGGAATAAAAAGCTGGTTGAATAACAGTTTGTATATAAATCATATCCATCATGACTATCTCAAATTTTAAAAATTGGTACAGCATAAGCAGGTATGGGGGAATCTGGAAAGAAAACTCAATCAAGAGATAAAGTATTTGAATAGAAAAAAGGAATAAAAATGCTTCAAATGATTCCCAAATGACTAAAGGAGATATACCATAAGGACTTACGGACACAACAGAAGTTAGTTTCGCTCTCTTGTCTAATGATATTAGACTCATTATACTCACATATATTACTGTACTAATAAAAATTAAACAATATTAAGGCTATTTACCGTAAAACAATATAATTATCATTGCTATAGGATATAGAGTTTTGCAAAAATTCGTATCGATACGTCATAGAATGTAATAAAGTTAATATCCTATAATGAGAAGACGTATTTATCAGTTACCATAAAACCAATAGTAGTAAACTTTTCTCATATATTTGTAAACTCAATTAAATTAAGAACGGACCACAAAATATTTCAGAGAAAATAAATGCAGCTATATACTGAAGTGCAGTTAAACACCTACGAATAAATTGGCGCTACGTATCGCGCTTTATGTGACTACGTACTCATTTCTTATGTTCAATCTTGGACGCGGGGATTCAAACTTTAATAAAATGTGCCCTTCTTGTAGAAGTATCGTACTTTCTACTCATTTCTCTGAAAAAACATCTCTTCAGGTTTTTGTAAAAGTAAACAAAATATGTATCTGATTTTTATTCGTATCTTGACACAAAAATGCTCGAAGAAACTCTTGTAAAAGTAAACAATGAGATATAAATAAATTTAGATGCATATATTGAAATACCTGCAATAGAAATAATACGAAATGAAATGGACTTAAGCTAACAGTATTAAATAGACAATAAGTTAAAATTTCGAAAATCTAGGGATAAATATTACTCTCACATTATAATTTTTCAAATTTCAACAGCCAATCCTAAGGATGGATGCTTATGATTTTATTTGATGGTCATACTATTTTTATGACAGTTTCTTATAATTACAAATAGTTAGTTAGGGTTAAATAACTTTTCTATACCGCGCAAGAATACAATTCTTATCTAAAACTAAGTCAATTACCTGAAATTTAAATTTTAAGAATTATAAGGGAATGGGGATTTAAATTTTATCTGAAAATTTAAAAAACATGTAATTTGAATACATAATTCTTATTAAAGATGCTATTCAAAAAGTGTACGGTAGTCTGTATGGTTACAATAATAATAATAACCTATAGTGATTCTTTAAAAATTATATATAATAGCAAAAATAAAACAATGCACACTTAAAAATTCATTCATAGGTAGAAAATAAATAAATTCTTCACTGATGAAGAGATGATAGTCTAGCATCACTTTTCAGTTCATCCTCAAGCTTCTTTAGTCTCACGTTGAACTGAGCTGTATGCCTTTGTAATTTCTTCTCACTTGTGTGAATACTGAATTTTGCTTTGGATACATATTCCATATATGCTTCCTTTTCTGCCACTGTGAGGGTTTCTTCATTTTCTTCATACCATTTCTGCTTTTTAGATAGATTTAGTTTTTCCTAAATATGAGAATGGTAAAATAAATGTTATTCCTCAGAATTATCATACAATAAAATCATGTGTAGAATTATTTATCAGCTTTAGAAACAGTTAAGCTTGAAATAAAATAAGAATTAGAAATCACCTAAATAAACTAATGATAACAGGAAGATAAAACAATAGGGAAATACAGAGAACAGATGAGTTAGACTTAGTAGGAAATATGCTTAGTTGGACAATAAATGTTCTGAACTCAATCAGGAATAAATTTGTGTAATTATAACTTTATTTGGTAATCAATATTGGGTTAGGTATTATAGATTATGCATATTCAATACACATTAAATTACTAGAATCTCTGATGCAAGTTTCAACCCTCTGCTGCTTCTAAATGAAGTGTAAGATAATTATTTCAAAGACTATTACTTACTGAATTGAGCTTTTGCTGAATTTTACTGCCCCTCTCTGAAAGTAACTTTTTGAAATCATTCAAGCAATCATCTCTTATCTGCATTGCTTCCACTTTATTTATTGCAATTGGATCTCCAAGAGCTGCCAAATAGGGAGCGAGATAATCAACTTCAACTTCAACCATACGATCACTTTCTTGTTTTTTCTGCAGGTTCTGAGGGAAATCAAAATTTATTTTTTGTTAATATAATAAGTAATGATTGATAGAGAAAATTTATGTACAAGTAACACTTTGAAGTTAAGAATCATGCAAATTATCTATATGAATAAGCTCAACTTGGTGGAATTCCATTAATAAGAAATAAAATAACTTTATAGTTTTAGGAGGATTTCAGAATGGCATTTACTGGAAAATTGTATCTTTCTTTCTATTACTTTTACTGTGATATCATTTACATTTAAATAATAATTAATAAAATTGTAGAATAGCTTAACATATATTTCCTTAGATTCATATAATTATATATAAAACAATTGGTTATTTTTCATCATTCCCACAGATATTACTCAGTGAAGATTCCACTGACTATTATTTGTTATTCACTGTCAATAATTCAAGAATAGCTTTAGAAATCTCTTCACAGTAAAGAATTACAAAATAGCACACATTATTGTTCTTTATCATGAATAAAATTTACTAAACTGCTGCTAAAACTTTGTAATAAGAATACCTTTTCTTTTAATCCTTCTCTAGCTTCCAAATTTCTTTCTACATCAAAAGAGGATATTTTAAGTTTTGGATTTTCATTTTCAGAGCTCCTAATCTTCAAAAGTGTAGCCATCTAGCAAGTGAACAAGTAAGAAGTAAAAAGAGTTAAGGTTATGAAGAAAATCATAATGAAATCAAACTTATTATCAACAATCACTTTAACAACAATATTTTATACTTTAAAGTTTAATTTATATACACTTGTAAAGTATAATTTGCACAGCACAGAATTTGAAAAAAACTTTACATATTCAATTTCAGTATTTTGATGGTTCCATACCTCATCCTCAATATCCCTCAAATGTGAGAGTGTCCTTTCTTCTCTATCCATTAATTCTTTCCTTAAATTATATAGATCTAACTGCTTCTTTGAAAGAAGGTTTATGTCAACCTAGGAGCATAAAAAATAAGGCACAATCTAATTTATGAATATCCATTTTAAACTTAAGTAAATATAGTCTGTGTTAAAACATGAATGGAGTTAAGAAAGGTAGAGGTAGACACAGCAAAGATAGAATTTGATAATGAAGGGGACAGAGGAGAAAGAAATAGATGGAAAAAAATTTTGAGGTAGCTGATAAGAAGAAGATTAGGAAAAAAAATTGAAGTATAAAACATTTGTGACATCTGTGACCATAGGAAAGAAGAAAACAATGATTCAATTGGTGTAAGCAAGCTTCAAAATAAATCAATCTAATGGCCATTTGACCCTCTAAAACTGATCTAACTTATAATTTGAGAATATTTGAAAATGATACGTTAAGTAACCCAATAATCAGTTGAAATTTACAAAATATTATGTTTTTATCAATTATAACGTCAAGATATAATTAGGACACTTTTGAAATATAACAATATCCATGTGAATATCACAAGCTAAAATGTTGTATCTGTGTTTAAACTGTAATTGTTAAATATATGATAAAGAATTCAGTGAAATATAAGATAGCTAAAGGTAACCAAAAAATTAGTGCACATCATAATTCAACATTAGGATCCACAGAAAATTACCGTTATCTTAACAAGAGCAACAAGAAAAGTAAAGTATTATTATAATAGAAATGTAAAGTATTTCCAAAACTATAAATATGACTAATTGACAGTACACTTTATAAATGAAATAAATATTTATTAAAATAATTTTATTGATGCTTGAAGGTATTAGACCATCATCATTAATTCCATGGTGGATATGAGTGATCAAAATTTCTTTCAATCACTATCATACTAACTTATATGAACCAAATGGGAATATAAGAGAATGCATTTAGACTTGGTGAATAAAGGATATCTACATCAGCAAATACTAATTACTCACACTGAATCTCTTCATGCGTTCAGATGAAGGTGAATCATCTCCATTTTCATTAATTGAGAATTCTTGTGTAGCCGCAGTTATTTTTCCGCTTTCATATTGAAAAATTATTTTAATTTTGTTTTCTGTCAATGAAATATGAAATTCTTGAATATTTTCCTGTGGACTTTGATTGGGATCTCGATGAAACCGCTCAATAACACTCTAAAATTAAGAATAAACATAGTTAATAATGAAGGTATAAAACATAAATCTATTGAACTATAGAAAATTAGAGTGTTGAGGAAGAGAAAAGGTATCATGATTTTATTGATAATGTATACATAGTCAAGGATATAATAATTTACCATGAAGAAGACTAATCTTTAGATACCATGCAGAAAAATATATGAAATCATTTAAGTGACTAAGACTAGGATTGCATGTGCAGTGCTTCAACGAGGATACACCCATGGACTTAGAAGCAGTATTGGAAAAAGTCACTTCCATTCCATGTCCGAAATAATCTTCTTAGATGTGCTGCCATATTTAAACTTATTCAGGTGAAGGTAAACAGTTGCAAAAAAGGTGCAGATGTGCTGTGAATCATCCAATTAAGCTCTAAGGATAATCAAAATAGTGTTGTTCAATTAAAAATGCAATGATTACTATTATATTGTGCATATAATTTTAATGAGAATATCTTCATAGATAGCTTACCAATATTCCCCTTTTTTTATCCTCAGAGATACCTTGTATTTTGATTCTATTCCCAAAAATTGCTTTTCTGTAATAAAGAAAATCTGCACGATCTTTAAATTCTTCAATTAATTCTTGTGCTTGTAGAGTAATTTTCTCTAGACTATCATATCGAGATTTGTAATAGAAAGTCATTTCATGGTAATCCTCAACTGAATTTCCTTTTAGTTTATGAATATGTTCTGAAACAAATGGGAATAAAATAGGCAATTCAATTATTCAATGTATACTCTCAAACTTAAATCTTTTTAGAAAAACCATTACCTTTGAGTGCATCATCACGACCTTCAGCAAATTGTTCAAAAACAGTTTCATTTTTAACGTTTAATTTCTTGAAAACTAGATAATCCATCCTATTATGGAAATATTCATGAACCTCAAGTGGATTAGAGTAAGCATAGTCATCAAATACTGTTATTTTAGTGACAAGACCATTGCTATTAAAATATGGTGAAAATCTTTCCAATTTAGATTTGTAATAGTGGATAGTCTTAGTTCCTCCTGGGAATCGCCTTTCATAATCTGCAAATTTAAGGTTTGGAACAAATTTGAAGATGAACTTTTGAGTTGGAATTGGGAAGTAAGGTGGGACTTGTAATTTACGTATAGTCTTATCAAATATAATCACCTCCTAGCCTGTTTCATTTGTACATAAAATTATTTTGTATATAACATTAAATTTTCAGTCAGATGATATTTAAATTTTCTTTGCTACAAGTCTAAGATGACGATGAATCTTGCATTCATGTAAGAAGTATTTTTTGGTATAATTTTCCTATTCTAGAATTAAAAGATATTGAGCAATGAATGTGTTAAAATTTAGTATTCCAGGACCCACAGTAATATTGGAATCTCACAGCTTCTTTGTTTAAAATAACAATTCATTAGAAGGTACTCAGGAATTGAGATATTAAAACTTAATAATGATTAACTTTAATAATGCTCCAGATTGGAGGAATGATATATGTTTCAGGGTCATGAATAATTTATCAAAAATTAGTACCAAGTATCTATGTCTTTAATTTCAAAAGGGAAAAAAGATCTTTGCAGGTATTTGTCTAGAAATTACAAGCTTGCTGCTATTACTCTTACTTTAAAACTCTTCAAAAAGGGAGAAGATTAATAGCCTCAAAAGTTGAGATTGTTTTAACTGTAATAAATAACTAAAATGATGAGTCAAAACTTTAAAAGAAAAAAATATCAAATATCAGAAGACTGTAGACAATTAAAATAAATTGAATAATAAGAAAGAAGAAATAAGTTCTTCATACACAGAGAAATAATCACAATTATTTTAAAGTCAAAGGAAATTAAAAAACATGTTCATAAATTAGATTTAAATACCATTATATGGAATTGAAGGCTTCATAGACCAAGAGAATGGCATGTCTAGATGCTTATTAGCTAGATTGTTCTCTTCACCGAGGTCCTTTTCAACTCTGTGAGCACTCTTTTTTGTTGGTTCTTGTGGCTCACACATCAGCAAGTGCTCCCATTTTCCAATATCAGACAGATTAAAATCCAAATCCTGAATGAAATACCATAAATATGACTCTTATGAAGCATTTACCATCCTGTTAATTTCATTCAATGCAAAGGAATAAATTAGTCAACTCTTTAGAAAGAAAATCATTCATTTAATTGATTTTATGCTCTAAAGGTAGAAAATAAGAGTAGTAAAGGATTCTAGTAACGGATTCTAATGAAAAAAATTACAAATTTCAGAAATATTGAGGACTTATTTGTGGTCTGTGTACAAGTTTTTTGTTAAAGACTTACAGAGTGCAATTCCCCTAAATCTCTCAAAATAATTTTCAATATATAATGTTCATTTTAATTCATACAATACCAGCATTTTTGCTAATGTAGAGAGGTAATATTAAATTCTCTGAGGTTTCATTGATCCTTGAGGAAATTTAAGAAAATTAATGTTCATGAATAAAATGAGTATATTGATATTATGATTTTAAAATATGCACTGATATTTATCATATTGCATATATAAATAAAAATTTTGCTTTAGCTACTTAAAATCAAAATTTCATAATAATTGGTAAGGGTATTTTCATAATATTATGAATGACCAAATATAGAATCATTGAAAGGATTACGACAAAATATTTATCAATTTAACCTACTCTCTGTTAGAAAAATGCCTCAGGTAATAATTGCAGAGCTTATTTAAAAATTGATTATCTATCTAAAAATTGGAGCCCAAAACTTATGAATTTGATTTTTATCATAAATCCAAGCTATTCATAACAATTTACTTAAAAATCCATATTTTCCTTTCAAATTGCACGGCTCAACACATTATGGTTTATGTGACCATATTGAATATTGTATTTATGTATTGCATCCAGCTTTATTGTCAGTTGGCTCAATATTTCCTCATACCATTTTGTAAACTGCTACAATTCTAACAAGATACGATTGTAGGATACGAATACGTAATACAAATTTACCCTGCATCCATTGCTACATGGTTGCAAATTAACCCAATAGTTTTGATGATCCCAGATACTTTCTAACCCTAGATACGAAGAGCTTGATATTTCATGATCCATTCCTGTTGTTGGCTCAATAAAAAATGGATTCTCCACATCTCTTTTTCCAGGAAGAACAACAACCCAGCTGTGTACTCTACAGCCAAACAGTGGATCAGGTGGGGCTCTCTCTAGATCCTGCAGAAGTATTTGTTAGTTCTTAAAAAATACAATTACATTAAACCTAAAAAAATTATAATATTCAAAGCCTATTTTATGAGACAATCATGAAAAGCAAAATGTTTGAAATTGTGTGCATAATTTACAATAAATTACGTGATTAATAACATAAATTAAGAGCATGATTAAAATAAAATAAATTTGCTTCCAAGATTTCAAAAGTGGTTCAGTTATAAAATTGATTGAAAGGTGATTTACTTGAATTATCTTCTTCTTCTCTTCTAAAGCTTGTCTTTTTTCTTCTTCTGCTTTCTCCAATACTCTCGCTTCCATTTCCATGATAAATTTACTTCTAAGATCTTTTGGCTGCTTAATCGTATATTTAGGTTGTTCGGCCTCATTAGCTTCTTCTTCCTTCTGTATTTTAGAAGAATATGGGCATTGAAAGAAATTATCTAGGTGATATAGAGAGGGGAGTGTTGCAATTTACATTATAAAAGCATATGATGCAAGATTGATTATAAACTTAACCTATCTTTCTTTCAAGATTGCAAAAGGAAATAATTCTACTGATTGATCTATAACATATAAATTAAATTAAGACAACTTTTTGTGAAATTAACTCAGCTGTCATAACAAAAAAAAACAATATCAAAATTTACTATTTTCAATTTACAAAGAAACTCTCTACAAATAGTAAGCAGCAAAAATCACAAGCAGCAATGGATGGAAGGGCAGATACATGTATTAATAATCAAGAAAAAGAAGAAATTTGATTCCATTTTTGTTGATATTATTATTATTTTTGTTGGTGTCCATGACATAATTTCCTTGTTTTCTGTATTGCTTATTTTTGTTTTATTAGATATTAATATTAAGAATTTATGATCTTTAGCGTCATTCTATGTAAAAAAGATAAAGAAATGATTTTGCTAATCGATATCGTGTCATATAATTGGTCGGATGAGGGGAATAAGACTCAAAAGATAAAAAGATATAAATCAATATAATATTCCGATAAATGAGAATAAGCTAATGCCATTCCGTCGTGGGTTATAAAATTTTGAACTAAAATCGTTGTTGATGATATCTTTTCTCGATAAAACTTCATACCTAAGACATATATGCAATAATTTAATGACAGTGTTTCAATTTAAAAAACGTTGACGAATCAATACACAATATATTAAAAAATAAAACAACAACAATACCTAACTCATTTATACACATAATGGGTTGCTAATGATATTCCCACACTTTTTGATTGAACATTACGATTCTAATTAACGACTAAACTACAAATTACATACAAAGTTGACCGTAAAATCTCTTGTTCAATTTCTGATATATTTTTTGAATTTCGAAATTTTCGAGGATATGGACTTATTGCTAAAATAATCATTAAATTTGAAAATGAACTTGACGATGCAAATTCAACTTAAATAAACATTTGAATAGAACAAGCTCTTATAAACACCTTTGTTAATCTTCAAAAAAACAATTAAACCGAGTGAAAAAACGAATTTCGGGCAAAGTAAAGACTTGGGAAACAACGAAAAAAGCGGAACTTCTTTCCTCGAGATGCAGTCGGTCACCTTACTCAAACGATTCTTCGACTTGCGAGTAGATGGCAGGAGCGCATCGGCGTACCCTCGTCATCTGACGATAATGCGTCTAAAAAATTTATTGCATAAGTTTACAAATGACAGCACCTTTTGCCGCGACATTCATTTCAAACTTGGTAATACGAAGACTCGAGCATGGCCAGGGTTCTTTCGTCGTATTCTATTGCAAGATTCAAAAATCTTCGTAGAACCGATATCTATCGATCGTTAAGTTTACAAATGATTAGCTGACGATGTTTGTTTATCGGTACGAGTAAAGAGAAATTATCGCATCGTAGACGCCTCCAAAACAATCGAATGTCAAGGAGCTTTGTTGATAGCGTATTTTTTGTTGCTAAGGATTAGAAATGGGTCGAAACATTTCAGGGGGCATGCAAGGGAGGTTACACATGCGGCCATTCCTTTTTTCCTTGCAAGAAATCCGCCGTGGGGGCGCGATGCCTTGAGAGTAGCAGGTCTATTTTAGTCCACCGCGGTTACTCTCGTTACCCGATCATACATTAGCGGCTTCGATACGAATTTATGCACAAAGTTTCTCTGCACAAGTGCAGTATTATACGGAATTAACCTGGTTTCCACGTAATTGTCACAATACGCCCACAGGGAGCGCCTTCGCTTATTAGGTTAATAAACACTCTGAGAAGATTAATTAGAAGATTCATCAGATGGGACTTTCTCCATGTTATTATTCTTCCTCGTGATGGTGCGAATTGAAGTGATTCATGCCCCCTCTCTCGAAAAGTAGGGGAGGCAAAAAGGGGCGGGGCCAACGGGAGGGGGGAATCAGCACCACTTTCACTCCACAGTTTATCAAGTGAAGCCGATTAAATGGCATAACTCTCATTTGAGTTTAATATGTGTTTGTCAAACAGACAACCTCTCTCAGATTGAGGTAGTTACGGGTTCATGAAAGAAGAACATCAATTCCCAGACTCAGTTGTGGTTTATGATGGCTTTGAGCATGCGCGTTGGATTTCGGAGATAAATTCGCATGGAGTTCGAGGACAATGAGAGTGACAACTTATACATTAATAATCCGAGAGAGGGGCCGATTCCTTTCGGAATGTGTTTTTTCGAGAAGAAAAACGGAACGCATCGATGGGCATTAAGGACGTCCAAGAAAGTGGATCGAGTCACATAAACAATCGGTCATCCGGAAAATGGCTAATATTCTACGTGAATCGTGAAGACCGAGTTTCTATAAAATTTTTTCACGAACGCAAGAATTTTGACGTTTTAAAGAAACTTAGAACATCATAGAGAGCGTAAAGAAAATAAAATTGAGTCGAGGATCATTTATCGAAATTTTGACCTTGCTTATAAAAATACCAAAATAATATAAAACTATTACGAGATAATGAAAATACGTATTACTCTAAAAAATATGATAGAATCCTTGCTTAAGCTTTTATCCTCTGCAGAGCAGCTAATGTAATTGATAGTCCCCGCCTAGTATTCATTATACTTATCAGTAATTATATTTCGTATTTCAATTGTCTTTAATTAAACCCCCTCATCTTAAAGTTCTAGGGAGCACAAATAAACTTAAGCGATAAAAATTACGACAAATTACGCACAAATTACAAATATAGACAAAATATCTACGAAAATCGCAACCCCGAAAGGTTTCAAAATGTTCATACACTGCACAATCGTAATTTTACGAATTTAATTCCAACTTGCGATGAAATGAATAAAGTACGTAGAACGCGTGGGCGTTTGATGAAACTGGTTCGCGAAAAATATTTACGCTCGCGCACAAAAAAAGGGGTTTTCTCTCGGAATATGCATCCGTGACGCAATTCGCTACGTCATATATATCGAAGTTGTTTTGAGTTGGATGCCCGCTCTCCTAAAATAAACTCTTTAAGGAGACCTTCGGAAAAATGAGTAAGAGCTTCTATATTTCCCGATGCTGTTTGGACATTTAAATCGGCTTCAAAAGGGAATCTTTGTTGACAAACAACCTCAACGGAAAGAATATTTTTCTATTGTGGACACAATCTGAGCCGTGAAACGCGATAACTCGTAAGGATATTGTAAAATCAAACAGATTTGAGTATCATTTTCACTGTTATCTACTTAAAGAATAGACCCATAAATATAAAATAGAAAATCAATAATAGATTATCGCTCGTTCGATCGATGTTTATAAATATAGAATATCAAACTGCCCGATCTATGAACCATATTCTTCCCTAAGTATTTTCAGCACTGTTTCATGCAATTCTTCAAAATGGAATCTAAAATTTATGCATCAATGTTATAAATATATGACGAAGAGTGATAAATATATTTTTTAGATCATAATTTCCTTGGATAAACGAAAAATAAACATCTGTTTTCTCAATAATTACTATACGTATTTGATACTAGCGCCATAAATTTGCATCTTATATTCCATCGTAAAATAATAGATTAATTAAAAGGTCCACCTGAATTTTCTTTAATTATTCAAAAGCCAAAGAAATATATATCACCACGAAATACCTCTTTTTTCACTATTAATCACTTAAACTATATATCATTAACGTATCTCTTGAAATATCAAAATATTAGCGAACTCAAGACCGATCTTTCTATTTGCTAACTAAAAATTGTATTCTTTCAGAAGAATAATATCTATGTTTTTAGATATGCAGAGTAAATAAATGTGGAAGTATCTATAGCAATATTTAAGATACTCGGAATTGCTAACGTTTAACCAGCAAACTGTCAATATTGGTTCGAAATTAGCATATAAGTGAATTATTTTTTACAATTCGAAGTTGAAGAATAAAATTCTTGATTTTGATCGTTATGAATTATATTGATGTTAAATTAAGGTCCGTAAGAGCAAGTAAAGTACACATTCCTTCAAACCGTTAACTCAAACATCTTATTCTTCCTCGGCTGATTGTGTCCTTTGCATATTATTTACATACTTTAAAGATTGTGAGAAATGAAATGAAACGCCACAAAAATACAAAAGCTTTTATAATCGCTATTTTGTTAAATATAGGCCAAGTTTGCGAGTGCCATTCGATCTTCCTATCGTAATTAGCGATGATCTAATTGGTTGAGCAGCAGGCAACAATTTTGGTAGTTTAACATCGAATATTTTTAGCAGAAGAAGCAAACAAAAATCCCGAATTTATCAGTCTTCTAATAACAACTGAATATCGTTAATATCCGGTTGCTATTCTCCCTTGAGATATAGGTTGAGCAATTACGTATTTTCCCGTTTCGTGTTAAAACTTCCTCAAAAATAGCTTCTAATGAGTCATATGATCGGCCATCCAACTCAGCAGATTCTGTGATAGTAATTTGAAGATTATCTGTACTGATACTTCCTCCTTTACAACTTTCAAACCAGATTCCGATGATCTATAACGTCTAAGGAATTCGTCATATTCACTGTACTCTGGACCATCACGAATTTTACGTATTTAAACGCAAAAAGTATTAATTTAATATCGAAATTAACAATTAACTTCCTCCATATACTGCAGATCTTTTCATTGTCAGCAACAGTCTAAATTTTCTAAGTCCCCTTCACAAATTATCTTAGGGACATGTGTTGCCATAAACAGAAGAAAATATCAAGTCTGAAACCATACAGCTTTCGTAATTTAAAAATACTAACTCTATTTTTGTCTACCGAGTAAGCGAGCATTTGCTGAATACAGAAAAAAAGAAGACCACACCTTCGTTATTTCCAAGTAAATACGTAACACCCTGACAATGAACCTGGACTCTTAATAAAGTGGGTCGCAAACTGTACGTAAGAATTACTGAATATATAGTATGTGTTCGTTTTGATGTTACACTCCCTAGGAAGTTAAAGGTTCGCGCATAGACTAGTTACGGCACATACCCCCTCAACTCATTTGACATAATCAGTGCAAATAAGACATTTTTTACGTATTGATTGAACACGCTAACTATCAACTAGTATAGACACTGTTGAGTTAGCGAGTAACATTCATCCCCTAACTGGTTGCACTAATTGAAAGACGCTACCCGGTTCTACATAAAGGTGTGGGTGTGTCCAGTTGGTTGACCAGTACAAAAAAACATCCTTTATTCAACAAGACATATTCACCACTTCACACAGTGTTACCAACATCTAAACCCAATATAATCAAAACATTAAAAAAAGGTTATAATCGCGCGAGATACGTCAGAAATGAATCGCGGGACAGTAATTTCTCCTCGATTCACCAAGGCGACATAACTACGACGCCAAACGACACTTATCAACGACGCAGAAGGCGAAAGATCGTATGGAACGCTTTATCTTTGGGCTGCGAAACCCTCCCGTGCCCTTTTCACCCACCCGATGCGTGCGCGTTCCACGAAGGAAGAGTGACCCACCATGAGGGTTCTCCTAGGGACCAAATTACCCCCATGACTCGCGAAATACGGATAGGAAACGGTTGGTAGCCCTGAAGGGTGTGGGAGGGAAGGAGGAAAGGGAAGCGTAGGACCTTTCCCCGGAATTTTTCGGGGAGAAACCGAGATCCGAGCAGGTCGTCGGCGTCTTGAGTCCGTTGCTATAGTAACGGACTCCTGACAAACACCGTGCACCCGATAATGAGCGGACGAGGGACTGATAGAGGGAGCCCAACGCCTAGAGAAGGAACGATCCCTCATAGCGAGCTAAATTATACGTCCTCGTAAACGAAAGGTTTTTTTTACGTTTGAAAGATAGCGTTATTGTTTTGTTTTCGACCGTTAATTACGATAAAGTAACAAGGTTTAAAATTTGCGCATAAATACGATCCAAATGGGAATTGGAAAAGGAAAATGTTTGTAAACGGAATAACGAGGGATGGGTAGAACTTTTTCCGCTAATTTTTCGTCCAAACACTTTAAACAGCAGTAAATTCATCCCCCCTTAACGGGGTGTTGCCCAATACAATGAGGTGCTAAAGCGTTCGGGCAACGTAAATCTATACTGAACCAGTTCACCGATATATTTTACGATGAGGGGTGGAAATTGCAATATACTTTACAATTCATTTGTTTCTTTACTAATAACGTAATGGCCGACTGAAGTTGGTCATGAACAACAATGATAAACCCAAGAATGTCCGTACGGCGACAACAATTCCCTGATAATAAACTTCCTAATACGTACTTTACAATGCTAATTAATAATAAATACCCGATATTCGATTGTAGTGCTTTGGCTTTGGGACTAGTATTCCTTAGAGGTTATGTAAACGAAGGTTAGAGAGATCCTACATTGAAAATATAATAATATCGAAATTTAATTCGAATTCAATTCATGTCGGTTTCTTTATTTATATCTACAATTTTAAACGAAAAGGGTCAGCAAGGGAACTTAAAATACAGTTTACGCGTATTAGCAATAATAAATACAGTTTAAAATCGAGTTAATGATAAATAACGCATTAATATATTTCAGTAAGTTAATTGTGATTTAACCAACGTCTACGATTTAAAAGTATTAGTTTACTCAAGAACTTTGAGTCAAGATTCAAATTTGTATAACATTGCATTGTTGTTAATTGTACCATTTCTCTGCAATTGAATTTAATGTATCACAAAAATGCCGGAACTCGGAAAAAGTGCCGTTTTGAGATACCTTAGTTTTTTCTTCGTTGTAAATTAAACATTGTCATTGTAACAAATGTCACTTAAGTAAATAAATTATGCTTTGTTTAATGTAATAACAATTTCTTTAATTTGTGTACTACGCTAGCAATGAATTTACAAATACCAGGGGCACATAATTAATACTTGGACCATAGTCGTTATGCAGATTCCTCCGTTCGAAAAATAGGTTCAACGGTTGGAACACATACATATTTGGATGCTAATGTCACTCGTTTTTCAGTAGCAACATTCTTATATTCACCTTTAGATCTTTGATTTTTATCGTCCTTAGTTCCCGTAATTGCAATTTAACAAGGGTGAGATTGAAGGGGGGGACTTACTTGTCTCAATCTCATCCTAAATAAAGACGATGCCATTCTATTTTTGACAAGAACCTAATATATTACCCCCCCAACAAAGAAAGCTTGTATTGTGTGAATAAAGGCCATCTTTGACCTATACAGGGGACAATATGTTGCGTTCAGAAGTCTTAATAGACCCATCAAAATGATATGAGTAATAGCTGAAGCTACATCCAATCATTATCATAATTAAGTTATGTAATGTATCGCAATTAAATGATATAATATAATCTTGCCGGAAGTAGAAAAATTCGCGTACGTTAGAAATAGCGGTGGGAGTGAAATATTTGTTGTTTTCAGCTACGGTTTAGTTCACGAATAAACCTGTCGAAAACTTCGTCCTCAAGGATCTCCAGCACACGGTTCGCGATTATAAAAAGCATAGAAAAATAGCTCTATAGTCCCGTGGGTTCCACCCCCTGCCACTTGCTGAAAAGTTATTCTTAGAAGTCTATTGTAGACGTAGCTGGACTGTTCCGTAAATAATGATGATATATTGCGAAGTTGATTTTCCATGATGATGTTTATTTTTTGCGTTTTATTTGTAAAGATAGATCTAGTGACCTGTACTAGGAAATGAATTGCAGTATCTAGTCTGAACTGAATATCAACAGATGAAAATTAGGAACAAGGGACCTGCTGGCTAAATTTAATTTTTTGCTTGATAAGCTGTGTTCAGATGCATTAAGCTAAGATAAAATGCACAAGTACTTCTTCAACCCAGCAAATAATTTTCGTATCACTGAGTTATTAAAAACAGATGATTTTAATTCAATAGGCCTAGCTGAAGGTATTGTAAGTTGTAATTTGTTTTACGATATCTTTCTTAACTATAGTTTACCAGTGGCTAGCATAAACGGTGAGTAAATCGAGCTATTATTCACCAGGATTACTTTTTTCAATTTTCATCATATCTATGTTCTTTTGACACACCCTCACCTTTCCAAAATTGCTAGATCTTTGCCTTTTTCGTCCGTGTTGCAACCACCAATGTTTACTTTGTTCTTTCGTCACTTTATAGCGTCATGGAACCAAAAGAGGTCATCTGGAATGGCCAGCCAGAGCAGTAACACATCTACTGCTCACTCTGTCCAATTAGGTGTGGCTAATTGAGCGTGACAAATCGTGAAAACCCGGCGGGCATATACCATTGTCACGTTTAAAAAGTTACGTGCCAGATGTTGGCAACCGATCCATGACTGATGTTCGCTTTTACCATAACAGACTCGATTGTGCGACACGGAACTTGCAAAGTTGTGATTTCCGGTTTTCAACAGAGATATTGTTTACCACTTTGTACAACGATGTCCATGTTGGTTTCACTCCACTGAAAGTCTCTGTATCACCAAAACATGGTTTCGAGCATTGTTGCCGTACTCTTTAATCAACAAAGAGCGCTGATTGTTGTAGCGTTGTTCCCTTTCAGTAGTTGGAAACGAATTACCAAGCAAGGTTCTTCACTTTATTAAAGGGCTCCTCAAATTTTCCTTACGCTTTTGTAGATTCAGCTAGCGGCATTTTGGCAGAGAGATTTCCTTATACATCAAGAATCCAAACACGTAAACACTGAAACTCTATGTTACTTTTAGAGGCAAAATAGAACCTTTACACCTTGTAACGAAATATGTCTTTTATTCCTTAATTTATGCTCATGATATCCTTTCCCGAATGAATTAATTTTTCACATACAGCCTCACAATAAACAGTATAACTAGAGCTCAAACTCCGAAGTTTCACATTTAAGTCCTGGCGAGTCAGAATTTTATAATCAAGATTATGAACGAGTGCTGGTTATTAATGAGTGTAAAAAATAGTTAAAGTGTTAGTGATATGCTAATTTGAGAATGGATGATAATAAGTTTATGCTTATGTTCAAATTACTAGAAGAGTTATCAGTACTTGAATCCTTTTTAATCTATGAAAGAAAACGCATAAATTTCGTATCTCTTTCTTTTTCATGGTCAGTGCTTTGATCTCATATACCTCAAAGTTGATCGTAAGATTGATATTGCGAATATACATCGGGAATAAGACCGTCAGTATTATTATTAAAAGTGGCTCCTATATAACCTAAGCAATTCTATAGCAATTCACTATGGACCATATATACACCCAGAAGAATCAAGTACCACCGCTTTTCTCCAAAATGCCTTCTGTATTTTAGCTGCAATCATCTTATAGTGTACCACACCACTGGCGCCGAATAAGACCGGCACCATTGATCTGTATAAATCTTCACATCCCACCCTTTCTTGGCCGCGATGCGCCTTCGTCACTGGGCATTCTCCTGTCCACAACTGGGAATAACATTGACTCAATAATCAGATTCTCTCGTAATCAATACTTAAAGGTCTTTTTTGTATACTCAACTGTTTTTGGACCAAGTGCACCTTCCGCAATGTGCATCTCGACTGATTTAGAAATGTTTATAGTAAAAGCTAACAATTGAACATCAGATTACATTAGCCCGGAAATTGAGCATTGCGATGAATATATAAAAGATTGATCAATATTAACAAATAAGTATATACCATATAATAAATCATAGATTAAATATAATACAATACAAGAAAATATTAGAAATATACCAAAGGATGTAAAAATAAAGTTACACATTACTATTACATACACACGGTTACTATTAACTATTACAATGAAAAACAATGTATGGGACGTATCGCAGGTATTGTTTACGTTTATTCACTTTTAAGTGGTTTCGTGATAAAATCAGATTAATTAACCAGATTAACACAAAACAATAAGATCGCAGACTAATAATGAATTAAAAATCGTATGTGCATATGAGAATGGATGATTATAAGTTTACGTGCGTCTTAAATACGAAAGTCCGAGTTATCAATACTTGAATCCTTTTTAATCTAAAGAAAACATATATATTTGACATCTCTATCTCTCTTGGTGAATGGTTTGTTTCCATATACCTCTAAAAGATCCTATAAGAAGATTTGAGTCCTAAGTAATCATTTCTGTATCCAATTTTACTGATAAATGAAACAAGTGAGATTCGTAATAAAACGAGCTTGAGACACTTTTGAAAAATATCAATTTCAATGAACTATAAGAGAATATAGTGAACACTATCTGTTAAAACTATAAGTTTTAATACATAACCATGTTTTTATATTTCGGTAGCTCATTCATTTAAATAATAGTTTATTTACCAGTAACCTAAATATAATTTTCATGATCAATTCCTATACGTAACATTAAAACCAATATTCTCTTAAGAATATATAAAGTCCTAATCAGCATATTAATATCTAATATTTATTTCTTCGTTATAAATGAGCGCGATGATATCTATTAGGTATGATAATGTATTTATAAATAGGAGTAGAAGCCTTCCAAGACTATTAACATAATCAATTCCCCTTATCTAACAGACATATCCGGAACAGATGATTTCGATCAGTCGGGACTTAAGACCTCACAGTCATGGGTCTATTACGCTGATGACTTAGTAATAGAGTAGGGAATGATAAGAATAGAAGTGACACAAGAAGCTTGAAAATACAGGTCGTAATCCAAGGCCTCCAAAAACCAGAATGTCAAAATCCCAAGAAACATATGAGAATATGTATTATATGTACCAATATTATTTGGGGATATCAACTTCTTTGCCAAACTTCTAATTCATAGTCCACTACCTATGTGGATGGAATAAAAATCACTATGATACAAGTTGTCAAATAAGCGAGATGAATTACATCATTAATTCTCAATCAGTAGTTCCGTTACATGAATTAATTATTTTTGCAAATGCTTTTATCTGACTCACATTCAAAGAGGGTCTTAATACACATGTACATACATTGAAAATTATTTACTAGCTAATCAACGCTTAGTAAATACATTCCCATCGTAAAATTTGTAAATACACCTGTTTAAATATACTAAATACTATAATAATACTACTATAAATACTCAATATATTAATACGTGATATTTGCAGTACCAATTGTTTCAATAATCACGAAAACAATGCACTCCGACGCAACCAATCCGGAAGGTGCAACAATTAGTACAGCGTTGAAGATCAAAAATGAACGACAAACGGTTTCCCGCTTCTTTAAGCCTCGATATTTCCGCAAATAGCTATCGCTAAACGCTACGTAATACCCAATCCAAACATATAGCCCTAAAATATCCTCCAATGCAATTAAATAGCGATGAAAATCAATTGTTAATCAGAATACGTTTCTATGGTAAACATGTATATGAGTAGAACACCGCTCCGTAGTTTTCTGTATACTTATTAGATGATACATCGAACGTCGATCGTTCACAATGAAGAGTTAAGTGAAGTAGACGAAACCGGTCGAGCGGATGAACTACTGTCATTTGCACAGTCTTCGGTAGGGAGAGCGTCCTAAGATGTCGTCAGAAGCGACGCCACCCTTTGCCATGGTCGGCTAATTGCTATTGATTTAGAGGACGCGCTGCCTCGGACGCAATCGGCAATAATAAATTTCTTCTCTCCTACGGGCGACGTAAGAAATTGCCGATTTACGACTTCAAGTTTGACGGAATAATTTTCCCCTCTCTTCCATTGCAATCATCGTAATTCTCGATGGCAACCTATGTCAGCAGGTACTTTGGAGTCGCAATAAAACCGTATTTGCCCACTCGTGATTACTTTCCCGTAACATCTTATTCAGAGAAAAATGATCGATTCGTTCCCGGCATCCGTCTCCCTGATCTGTATTAGTAGTATCAGAACACATGGAAAATGTATTGATAGTTTCTCCTTAGCAACGGAGCACAACGGGATGGATTCAAATAAAAAAATGGCCAAAATATAAAAGGACGATTTAAACTCTGCATATTTACTTATATAAATGCTAAATACCACTTTGAAAACATAAATGTTTCTTCTCGTGTAGCTAAAATATTATAATAACATAAAATGTTATAAAAACAGGGGGTCAAATTTGACCGAACTTAGCGAGAAATACGGTCAAGCTCACCTTAAAATATTTTAAATTCACAATTTAGGGGTAAAAATATTACTAAAATAAGTTTGTTTTGGTAAAATTTCGTAATCTGAAAAATAACTCCTCAAATAGAAAAATACACTTCATAATAACGGAGAAAAAAAAGTTTCCCGTACCGGGAATCGAACCCGGGCCTCCCGGGTGAGAGCCGGGTATCCTAACCACTAGACAATACGGGATTGGTGATATGAGAGCTCGCATACAGGTATACATTTCTCTTACCTGTAGTTCTAAGGTTAATTTATAATACTTAAATAATTCTTAATCGTTGTAAATTAGCATATTTAACCTTGACGGACAATATTGAGCATTTTATTCCGCATACGACAAGATGGCGTCCCCTTTTTTCCGAAAAGCGAAGTTATGTACGAAACGAAGAAAATTGCAGTCAAGGATATACATGGACACCCATTGTGAGTAACATACACAACGATATTCTTGGAAGCACCGATAATTCACATCTCCAATAAAATACTGTAACGTATGTTAACAAACAAAATAATTGTCATCGCCGAGATGGGAAAATGGACGCGTTGGACCGCGGCCTTCAGCGAATATATCTCTTTTAAGATGGACAATTGATGAAAACATTGTAGAATTTTATCGTTTATATTCAGGATTTGCAAGAATTTCAGAATATTAGCATAGAAAACACATGAAAATCGATTTTACATATCTTATTAGGACACATAAAAGATATTGTTTTACTAATATTACCGTAACAGATTCTTCTCAGAAGACTATTAGCAGTTTCGGGTATTATCTTATATCGTACTCTAATTAATACCAAACATATAATTAAAGATGAAGACTTTTTTTCTAACCACAAAGAGAGTATATGCTCGGTTACCTTACACATAAAGAAACCTTCTTGCCATTATCGGCTCCTTATCACGTTTAATATATATTAGATATCGCCACCGTAATGTTATTAATTATTATTATATACTAACATCATAAATGATCACTCTTTCTAATTTATATTCGTATTTCTTAGGTTAATTAGCACGCGTTGTATCAGTTCCCTCATTTACATGGTAAAGAATAGTTTGATTATTGTGCCAACACTGTTGAATAAGGAGCTTATTAACTTTTATGTTCAGCAACACTCACATACACAATTTATTTTCAATGAAAATGCTCTTTAGATTTATAGACATAAAACATCGAAAACTACAACATCCTTTCGTGATCGAATCTATAATTATTCTCAAATAAAATATTTGTTCTATGCGGTAACGACAAGCTAATTGTGTAGAGTTGGAAAAATCATTTTTTTCTTCAAGATTGGTATTTAACGGAGATATATTTTTCAATAACTGGAATTCTTAAGGTAAAATTAAATCGTAAAATTGGTTGCGGTAAGGAAGTATCTACGAGTATAAGTAAACAAAGGTTTGCACGACTTTAGCAGCCTAGTACTGCATGCACTCATAGAGTATGAAAATACTCTAATACTCTAAATACGGATTACTTACAATGTTCAAAATTCTACAGTGAGCTTCTAACGGGGAGACCCATACAATGTTGCATTTTATTTTTGAAAAGGTCTAATGGGAGTTATTTCACGGTAATTAACAGCAAGCAAAACCCTGACATCTCTATTCATCCATAAGGTAAAAGTAAAAATTAAAAAACAAAAATATTAGTATTTATTTTTCATTCATCTATAAGGTAAAAGTAAAAGTTAAAAATTAAAATCTCTGGTCCAATGCAAAATGTCGATATGCTTCGACGCACAGAGATTTGACGACCGAAAATTTTAGAATCGCCATAGAACAATTCTTCACATTCAAATCCAACAGCCCATTTCATATCCTTCCTCCAGGAGATAAGATGATAACCTCTTTCGAATTTACTCCACAGACAATGCCCACCAAGTACCACGTCGTAAAATACCTAAAATAACTCGGTCGAATGGAACAATAGAATGGAATTGAAAGCACAAGCAAAAGAGCTATTGACTAAGGCTGACCTGGACTAAAAGTAAAAAGACTTAGAGATAATCACACAATCCTCGCCACTAGTGCAGGGTGTCCGGAAAATGGAATTTGGCATTCGTTCCTCAATTAGAGTAGTAGTCCAATGCGCCGTCATGAAGAGGATTTAGAAAATGGATAAAACAGGCCTTGGTGGAAACACTATATTACGATGTTTTAAATGGGGTACGCGAAAACAATCAATCTGCATGATAAATGATATCTTCGTACATAATGCAAACAGGATGTTAAAAGTACAGTTTTATTACAGCTTGGGTTATTCCACGTTTTGGAATACACGCAAATGATAATATTTAATTCATTATCGAAGTTTAAAGCTTTATATTTATTATTTACGAGGTCAAAATACGACAAAACGGTTCCTGTCTTCTCAAAACTCTCAATAATAGTTGTAAAAAAGAACACTTCCATATGAACCCAATGTAAATCTCGTTTATCTATAAGCTGATAAACAACGGCTATGATAATACGAATAAAAATCTCAGTATTGAAAGCATTCTCAAATCAGAGCGATGTTTAAGAAACAGCTGTTTAAAACATTCTGTATTAGGTATCTTGTTTTTAATCGGTTCACGATAAAAAAAATTAAAATAAAACGTGAAAAATCATAGCTTCGCAATATTATATTCCTTACAGACGATTAAAAATCTTTTATATAGTATTGTCGAAGCTGAAATAAGGGAAAACGTCTCCGAAGCGCTGTCGAATGGGAATTTTAGGTGCACCACGCAGATTGTCTTCCTAGAACACCCGTTTGAGATATACTCAATTGGACGAGTCATTTCATGCAATGAATTGGGTCTCAGTTCTCTATAACTTGAATCAAATACTAATATGGTATTCGTGGAAAACGGTGTACGGAAAAAAAGGATTCAATGAAATAAAAAAAAATTGTTTCACCGATTCTGCCTTATGAAGGAATTCCCTATTCACCAAGAATACCCATTCACTGCTTTGAATACAAATACTGCAGCTCTACATCTCTATAAAAGACCAAATATGATTTGCAACGCGGTCAATTAGTATAAAATGAAGTCCTTAAGTATTAGCATATATGTCATATATGTTACATAAAGTATAGTAGACTTATTCTTACAGCTGTGATCTCATATCTAACTCCTCCCAGCATTTCTTAATTAATAAAAATCATTATTATAAACCGAATAATACCAAATTTCATAATATCTATCTTTTCTGTACTGTGCCAAGTCTCCTAAGTGCATTCTCGAATTATATTATATGGATGAGAAACCTTAATTTCGTTGAGTTTGAGTGAGTGCATTTGACGAAAGCATATATACGTACATCGAAGCTCTGAAACTGGTAATGAAAAACTGAAATACTTCATACTTTATCTGGAATGAATAGAAAACATATATGTGTGATGAAATTCATTACCGTACCTCGTTCCCTATGCCATTCGTAATATTTGCAGGTGGCAATCTAATTGCGTACCGAAATCATAAAAATTCATTAAACAATTTTACATCAACTTAACGCGGGTATTATCCAATGGATTTCAAACACTCCGATATACATAAAGAACGATAAAAGATTTTAAACTGTATGTATTACCGATTAAAAAGGAATTCCGTAAATATAAACACAGTAGGCTGAACAGGAAATAAAATTAGAGTATTATTCAGTAAACAAAACTCGATTTTCCGATCATTATAGGCATCCAATTCAATTTCAGACAAAATAAGCATTTCTAAATGTAAATCTAATGCGGACTAAGTAAGTGCAAACCAAAGATACGAAACTGTACACGTCACAAAGCCCACGTGATCTAGAAAAGTGAATATAAAGGTTGAGATTTTTCCAAGACCTGTCACTTACGAACAGAAAATAGAAGAAGCACTTCGTAATCAAAGACTAGCTATTCGCGAGTCAATGGAAATCTCTAAACTTTGGCAAAAATTTTTCGCAAACTCGGAGATTTAGATTCTCTGAAACTGAATCTTTAAATAGACTATGTGAACTTCATTCAACATCAAGAATCTAGTCATCAGAAATGAAGTCGTTTCACAGATTGCGGGAATCAGAACACTCGAAGACGGGACAGTTTCTATGACTACAAGGAAAGTGAATGTTCAAGAAACTTCTAATTCACTTTATTATTTCAATTGATTCAATTGAAACTTTAATAGTAAATCCCAAAATTTTCTCTTTCCTGATTAGCGGTAGTGCATAAAGAGACGTGAATTTCCCTAGTGATGACCCTCCCCTTTTTGCGTGTAAAAGTGAATCTAATGGTCATTCTAGTGATAGTAATAGTGTAAGTGATATCAAGAGGAGATTCGGTACGCCGATGGAACGCAGATATCTGCCGACGATGGAGGAATTCCGCTGCAAAGGTAGGGATCTTCATCCTCTTCCAGGAGATAGTCTGGTAGGCTTAGGGTAGGTTTCTTTAGAAATGGGCCCATCCAACGGGCATTAGAGATACAGGTCTACATTAGTGTAACAGGGCCCTCTTCATGGGCGTTAGAGATATTTCCCTTCGTAGGAGGGAATTCGGGTAAATTAACTTGCTAGGTATTACACTCCCTGGTTCATACCGGCTCCTTAGCCATTAGAGAATAAAGATCTTCTAAAAGTATCCACTTCTATCTTTTCCGCGGCGGTGGCCTTCGTGCCATTGTCGCACTGTGGTTCTCATAGGGCTGGTGAATTGCAACTGATGACGCGTCCGTACAATCCCCGTTATTTTTACCAGTTGCAGTTAGCTAGCGAATCCCTCCACTCAAAAGGGGTAACGCGCCATGCACGGTACGTCATTACGTGGTGAGGAAACCCGTGCCTCGTTATTTTTATTACTTCCTTAAATGTAATATCTTATTTGATCCTCTATTTTATAATGATAATATTTTGTAATCTTATAGATTTAAATTCTATTGAAATAAGAAAGCCTCATATAACTTCTTTTCACAGTATTATTGTATCTATTCTTTTTTTCTATTTCATGTATAAAAATTTTTTATACAGTTTCTATAAATTTGCATTGAACTATAAGAATTCAGATGCCCTAATTCATTTCTACTTTTCTATGGTATTTTATTTTCATCGCTCTAGCTTTTTGACTTTTTTTTACTTCAAAATATTAAATAGCTCAGACTAATTCTACAACTAAATTTTTCTTAATTAGTGATATGATCTAACCATATTCTAAACTGTTCCTAATGCTAATTTCTTTTTCTCATTCCAGGATCTTTATTTTGAAAGACCATAAGATAAGGAAGCTGCGTAGTTGTATTCATTGAATACAAATATGTACTACTATGGCCGACCAAGCCAAAAGAAGAAACCATTATCGAATGCTGCAATAGAGTATATTCGTGGTATTTGAACGTGAGTTTCATTACTCAGTGGCAGTGAATTACTTATGCTTCTTATTGCATGTTACTGTATCTTTTGTAATAATCTGAGCATAGGAAAATAAAATTCTTATTGATTTAAATCTGTTTTCTGTTCGTCCTTACCTTTTTTTAATGCAACTGGACTTATGCAATGATAAGTTATTTTTCATCTAGAACAATCGCAATCAATTTCTGCCTAAAACTAGCTGTACCAAAATAAATTGGAAAATAAAACGTTCTTAATTAATAGTCTAAATTTTCCAACATTCTATTTTCATTCGACGTTATGACAAAGCTATGGGAGGGGGAACGGATCTGCTGAATTCATCCAATACACTTTGGATATTTCTCTCACAGTAAGTCATATATACAACTGTATCCAATCGAAAAAAAGACATGGATGAAAAGAATTATATCTCAATCATCCATCAATTATATAATCCTACTTAGTATTTGAAAGTAAACCTTCCCATATTGATAATAAATATTATTAAAAACAAACATTTCTAGAGTTATTCATATTGAAACAACGTATAATAAGATGCATGAAAACCTTTCGAAATTATCTTACATCGAATCTATTAAATTTGTATACATAGCCGATACTTTAGTGTTAGAAATATTTTAAATGAATCCCGGTTGTACTTATCCAAATTCAGATGGCAATTGCAATGAAAGAACATCTAAAATATCTTCCGATGAGTTTGAATTAGAGTTCTCATTGGGGGATTTTAAAGGTAATATATCGTAAAATTTTCTATGGATGCATGTATCATTACTCTTTCTTAATCGCGCTGGGACAGTATAGCTCCATGACATTTCCCTACTATATGTATTCGTTCGCATTTTTGCGCTCTATAATTCACCATCCTAATATTATCGTATTAAAGTGATTCATCCCGAAGATGGCTCCAGAGGAAGGAGATGTTGACTCACGTCAAAGCAATTACGAGAGAACTTCCTATCAGGAAAATACCAAATATTTCCGGAAGAGCGATATTGGTTTTAAGGAAACGGAATTTTTCGGCTTTGTGAATCACATTCATTACAAAGATTTTTAATAGCTCTAGTTCCTCTTAATCAGGCATCCGGTGGAATATATGTTTCACCGACATTTTTCAATTTTATAGGACCAGAAACTTAACCGCTACCGAGTATTAATTTATTTAGAAACTCCATCATTTATACTGTTTGAATTCGAATTATAAGACGAAGTACAAGCCATGTAAAGTGGCTAGGCATTATCCATGTGTTGATGAAATATATGATTTCAATTTATTTAATTAAAAATCTATTCATATTATGATTATACCTGAAAATCATTATATAGTTCTATATTACCACGCAGATTTTAATATTTATTAATTTCGCAAAAGTTACACTAGTTAAACTGCACGTATTTGAACACTAGCACAATAACTCAACTATTCTGTATCATAGAAACATTAGAACTGATACAACGAATATTTCCCAGAATATAAAATATAAATTTACGAAAAAGGATAACAGTAAATAAAAAATAGTTAATACATAAATAGTACTCATTGATACATTGCATTAGAATTACGTTAAAATATAACTCTACATAGGATATCCAAATTTAGAAAATTTCTAGGATAATTCCGTAAAAAGATAAGACAGTGATATAGGAAAGAAGAAGATATACATTCAGTATATGGCATTACGGCATCATTCAAAGACTGGGATGAACTGAATTTGTCAGGGAAGCGCTAAAACAATTAAAAAAAGATGGCAACAAGTAATCTTTATTGGAAAAAAGGGAACGATTATCTTAAATAAACAGAGGAAAAAAATTATGAGAGTAGTTTGAAGAACAAAGATTTTGAATACCCCTGTTAAGGTGAGGAAACACCATTGGAACAAAACCAGCATAGAAGAACATTGAAATCTAGTATTTTCACAATTGTTACACTATCGAAGATATCCACTTATTCAATTGAAGCTATCCAATCACACACAGGAAAAAAAAAAAACAGGAGAATCTTGCCATACTGTAACATCGTTCAATTCACTTGATTCCACTGCACACACTCATACTCATTGACCAAACGAATTGAAATACTTCCACAACAGTTGTCATAGCCACCGCTGGAAGTGAATAAACTGTAACCATTCGCAAAATCGAAAACAAAACCTGTTGCATTTATGACGAAGAACCTCTGGAAAGGAGAAAAAATACCGTAACACGCTTTATTTGTTAAGATAAAATTTTGAGCTGTAGCTTCTAGCGGATAAATGGGCCATTATTCTAGTCCATTTCGGTGAGGAAAAGTTTTGATAAGTTGAGGGGCGGTTAGGGATTTGGAAGGCCAATATGAGGGAGTTGCCTTACGCAGCGATCTTTTATTTACTGGCCGATTCCAGAGGCTCCCGGATCCCAAATCATCCATTTAAGGTGTTCATGGTAACATAACTTTATATCCATTCTCAAGAATAGGTTGGATCTGTTCGCAAATCGAATATAAGTTAGCCTGAGTCGAATAATACTAGTTATGTATCGCATTATATAGAATATTAACAATAAATTTAAATATTTAACTATCACTTATTTCTCCTTTCTGCGAACACTTGCACTAAGTAATGAGTACGAAAACAAGATGATTTTATTTTATTTTACTCGATAAAATAAAGTCCAGCCAAACCATCAGAATAATAAAGAAATAAATATCTATAAAGCTATCCTTTACAAAAGTTAAAATTATGTGAGAATTTCTCCATATATATATGTATAAAAATATAGTTTATTAAACAACCTACAGGCTATACTTACATACTAACACACGTGTTTCAAAGGTTTTTTGTAAGAATGCAAACGGTATTGATCGAAAAATGCTGATGATTTTTTAAAAGTAAAATTGTGTGCTTGTTATTATCTTCATATGCATCGTATTAAAAAAAAATTGGATAATATTTATTGTATTTTATGTCTCAAAGTGAAACTTCACAACCTTGTTATATAACGAGACATCTTTCATCATTTTATGTATCGAAGTATAATATTGGTTGTATTATGTTCATGAAATAATATGAATATTGATCGCTTAAAAATTATTAACTATGATTCTTTACGAAAAACTTATAACGATTTTGTAGAAACAAATAAAAGCATTATTAACAGAAATAAACTGATTACGGATATTCGAAGACCAAACTTAAAAGAAAACTTATTCAGTTGTATACATATTCTCTGAATAATTCCCTGGCTCAAAATGATACACTAATATTCTTCAGTTCCTTGTACTTACAAATCAACAACAACTTGCAATCTCCTTTAAATATATTTACTTCACCAATTATTTTTTTAAAAATTCGATCTATATTCAAAATAACTTTTTGGACACATAATTTGTAAGTACTGCATTTCGTAATAAGTTTATCCAGCCTTTACTTGTTAAAAACCTATTCAATATTCATTTCAAAACAAAGTTGAACAAACAATTCAATTGTTAATGTTCCATTCCTTTTCATTGAAAATATAATCGAGAATTCACGTATTTACTCTATCCTAGTTTTGAAAATAACATCAGAGTAAGGCTTCATACCAAAAAATCGTTTCTAATAACTTGAAACTCTCAAAATACGATATAAAAGTATACTATCCTTCCTATAAAGAACAATCGAAACACGAAAAATCCAACGGTTGGGGTTGATTGTTGCTCAAAATACGTAAACACGACCAACAGACGCATCGAGGAACGACAAAAAAGTTACAAAGCAAACGCTCAGAATACACCGCTTCAAAAATCGAGCTGGATCGGAAACCTTAAAAACATAGTAGTCACAAACTTGATCATTACGACTACAAATACCGTTAGATACAAACCGTACTCCTTCCAAAACAAAGACGAACGCATAAGAGCGACAGAAATGGGCTTTTAACTCTCCGGAATCCACGGCAATAAAAACCCAGTTGTACTCTTGAACGCTAACTGAATCACAATTAGATGACGATCAAAATTCGCATAACCGATGAGCTCAGAAAAATACGGGTCATTTAAAACCGCATTCCCAGCTTTATCTCGAACGTCCTCTATTAAAAATATACACTCTGATACAGAGAGAGAATCCCGAATCAAATTGCTGTAGCTTATTTCAATTTGCAACCTGTTGAAGGGAGCCTCGTTGGTGGGGGAAGTTGTGAAATGATAAAGAGAGTGCTCTGGAAAAGTTTCCCCAAAGCTTCTGAGAGAGATAAATTGGACTGCTAGATTTCAAATTGAGATACCTTTCTCCGCTCATGAGAGACTTCCATTCAGCACCCGAATGAATTTCGATGACACGCCATACTAAGTTTGTCTCGTAAATTGGCCGAAACAGTGACGTCACAAAAGAAGAGCAATACCCGCTTTCCCCCCTTTCGAAAATATGGAGCTTTTAAATGGGTCGAAGTGTTTGCCCCAGATCCTATCTATATATCATAAATTTCGCCTTTTATAATTTTTTTTCGTAAAATATATTAAACCTTTCGTGAATCTTTGAAAATTATGGACCATATTAACACATTGGTTACCAACACTAAAGATTCTGAGCTTAAGAGGGTGAAATGAAGTACGTAATGCATAATCTACGTACGTTCGAAGCAGTAAGAATTGTTTAGAGATAACTATTTCGTAATCTGTTTTAAAATATTATGAATAATTCGGCATTAAATTAACTCCTTTTCATTAATATAGTTTTCCGAAGAAATGGAATTTAAAAGCCAGATCTTACAACTGATTATTTCTAAAATAAACTTCCCCAACTGGTCGCTTTGAGCTAAAAACGTATACATTTTCTAACATCCATTACGTCCTTAAAACAAGTAAAAACAGTAAATAGAGGAAGCCTTAACTTTGTAGAACTCCATTACAGGAAGAACGTGGAATGAATAGAATTTGCTCAATTCCTCGTGGAGCTTCTTACTAAAAACAGAATCAATTTTCTCTACCATTGAAATATTCAATTAAGTGGACATACATGAGATATTTATTCAACCTAAATATTCACTTATCATTCTCAAAGGTTTCTGCTTCGTAAGAGCTCCTAATATTGGAAAAGTATAGAATTGTCTGGAGTTTTCGCTGACCCTTTCATAAAATGTTATCTATATCGATAAAAGTTGATGAATTTTTCCGCAAATTTTTCTTCTATACCCATATATTCATTGATAGAAATCTATTCCTAGTAATATCTTGACAACAATTGATAGAACTATTTCTAAAATATATCTTACTTTTTTAAGGGCAAATCAGAACAAACTGTAAATGCTGGAGAGTTTTCTGGAAATGGTTAAGTATACTTTAATTATGAATCCCAGATAAATTCGCGTAAAACTATGTTCATATGAAACAAATCATCGTTTTAATTGATAATTTAGGTCCAAGGGGCTCATTTCAACAGTTTCAATTCATTTCACTAGCCTAAAAAATATGGTGAATTATAACAAGCTTTTATGTACTTATATATCATTATTCGACAATCCCTACCGCCTATTTCATCAAATGTTCCGAATGTTCCCGGTGTAATGATTCAACGTATACTGATATAAGATTTTCATATGATTTTGCCAAGCTTTAAAAGGTTCATTATCAGCAAACGCATATGAAAGCTATATTTCGCGGAAAAAATACAACCTTTTTCAATTATTTATTTCTACTCCTACATCAAATTATTACAACATTATATTTAATATATAATATTTTATTTAATAGACAGTGCAAGTTATCCTGAAATGAGCTACAAAAATAATTTCGATTTATTTTAACTTCACATAGTTACCTACCACTGATACGAGTATGCCAACTACTGCTTCCTAGCAACCATCAAAAAATTTCTACATGTAGTGAAATACGTGAATATAAAAACTTAACACTAACCTGTTCTTCGTCAATCAGGAGCGGGCATGGTATCCTCGTCTGATCGTTACTGCACACCTCTAGAGTGGCATACCCGAACACGACGTAAGCCCTATACCCAGAGCCTATGAGGTAGGACGCCAGAAGCGTGCTGTACTCGAAGCAGTGGCCTTCCTGGGTCCGAACCACTGTCAAGGGCGAGTTCAGAGTCCGAGGCTGCAAGATATAGAGCTCGTGTTAGATGTTTTCGTACGATAATACGATTAAGAAAAGATTGAGTACATAAATTCGACGATACGGCATACAAGTTGACCATATTTCGTGCATAAATACATGTAACAAAACACCTCCCTGCTTCTGGTATTAAAGGTAAAGGTTCAGGAGACAGGAGAATATCTACTTTCAGTTTTTACTGCGACAAATGTAGCGGTAGTCTTCAGTTACCGCTATAGACGGACAGTATGAGGAATGAATCGGGATCATTCCCCTCAGATTACACTGATACGAGTATTTTAGAAAGCTGTAGTACGTGAAGATGGCGTTCATTCAGAACTGAAACATCGATGCACTACTTGTTGGATTGTTTGCGTGTTGAATTGCGTCATTATGAATGAAGCCTGCGATAGAAAGCGCTCTAACAGAATCACTCCGTACTGAAAGATGCATTGACACTTCAAACCGCTGTTATTAGGTCACCAGTTTCAAATCGTCACAGTTCGCAATCCAAGGCCGGTTAAAGGAGATGTATGCCCTTGTAGCATTCTGTATGGCGAGGGAAAAGTACACATTACGTCATGTTCATCTTTTCGTGATGGAGTTCCATCGCTGTAAATATACGTCATAGTATTGGATCATAAGACGTAATTGATAATCGGAGAGGAGAAGGTAACCTAAACAAAAAATTTAAACTGTGGTATTGCACCGATGTATAATAATAAATATTCATCATGTTTAATAGAATAATGCAGCGTTATTTTTGTATTTGAAGAAAATTAATGATTTTTCATGATTTATGTTAACCCTCAGAACAAAGTGAGGATATTTTCAACGCAACTATAATTTGGCGTTAAGTAATATAAGGAGAATAATAATTTTTAGCTTTTTAACGGCATTGTGGCTAAAATCCATACAGCTTATCATTTAAAAAACTCAGATTGATTGTCCTTGGTTTATAATCATTAAAATATATGCTTATAGTTATTTGCATACTTCAATTAGAAAAATCAATAAAAAGGCTAAATTTATTTAATTTCTACTCGTTAATTTGGCAACCAACTCATCGATTTATGCGTAAATACAGGAATAGATGGAATAAATGTAAATGAAAAGAAATTTATGTATAAAACGATATATATGCGCATAAAGTTGGCATAGAAATAAACAACCATTTGCAAAGGAAAAGTAGAAGAGTTTTCATTTTTAAATGCTCAAGAACCTTGTAATGTTTTATTGCATCCTTTTAAAATGATGAAATTGAATTCATAGTACATAGTGGTAAACATCATAAAATCTCCAAATAGAAATATATAATTCAGCACCATTTTAAAGACTTATGGCATATTAACAGTTGCTTAACAGGCAATACCGAAGATTCAATTTTAAAGACCAGCTTAACTATTCAAGCGAATAACTGTTGTTGTTACCATTCTACCTGTCAAAACAGTGTATCCAATCCGATTTTCCGTAATGAAAACAAAATGTTTCATTTACGTTCGCTCAAGAATTATTGTACAATTTCGCTTCATTCTAAGGGAATGACTATTTACTTCTCCTCTAGGTCGAATGGATTTTAATCGAAATCTTTATTTTATAATTTACAATGCAATATGTTTCCTTTCCCAATACATACGTTCATATAAATGTACACAAGGACGTTTTCAAATTTCACAACTTTAGTCAACAAGTGAATTTTTAAAAATGAAGGAAACGGAATAGTACTTCATATTCAGAATTTATTGGAATCATCTCAAACCACATCTCGCCCAAAGGTCGAAATTCATTCAGATCACAAAATGAATTCAAATTGAGGCCTTTAATAATTTTCATTCCATAGAGAAAACAGACACACTAACAACATAAATCTGGGTTTTCAAAGATTTACTGGAACATCTCGCTGTAAAAAAACGACGAGTTTGCATAATATAAAGTTTTACATAGTTTAAACTTACAACCGATTGAATGTGGATTATAAATATTAAAAATGAGCTGAAAGTGTCTTTTTAAGTGACGAAGTTTTTTCCAAATAGAAACAAGACATTGGTGGATATAAAAATACGGAAGTTTCAATTATGAATTTAAAAAGCTTCGATACTGTCCAAATTACTCTGATAGCCAATAAACAGTGAAAAAAATAAGGAACAAGGTATAAGGTAATTTTGAACTTTGAAGGACACCATTATTTTTACGATTCCACAAAATTACAAAACATATTGATTAAGATATAATTAGAATAAAATTCCGTAGTGGAAATCACACTAACGGATCGCTTTTTGTGTGAATTGGTCAGTGCTGATTGCTAAATAATGGCCAGCCAATAAAAATTATATCCTTGGAAATACTATAATTACAGTTCATTGGGATTTAACAGAACCTTCCTTCATTTCCTCCGGGTTAAATTATTTACACTTCAGTTAAAATATGTTTGACGACATCACTATCCTTACATATAGCTCGTAAAATCTCACTCAGAGGAATTTTTGCTTCAAAAGGTTTGAAAAAGGATCGCTTTTTGTTAAAGGTACATTACAACCAATATGAGAAGGGAACAATGGTAGTCAGCCTCCAGTTCACAGCAGGAACACCATTAACCTTTCCAGACCTACCAATTCGGTCAGGTAGATCCCTAATTTATCCACAATGTTGGTTTGACAAGATCCCATTTCGGGGCAAAATTCTGAGGTTCACAGAATGAACTAAAAGTGTGTTGATTTACTTTTAGCCAAACAGAATATTTTGCCAATTAGTATATAGAGTATCTTTCCAATTCCTATTGGTCATGGTTTTGTTGTCAATAGCTATCGAAAATACCAATGATTGATATTCATATATATTGTAACCGATATTCATAGAATTCCTCAGAGTTTTAATCCTCTACCTGTTATTTTTTCGCTATGCCTACTGGATTTATCCTCACTCTTGAAAACACATCTTACTATCAATGCGCTGGCGGTCTACAAATTATTCTATCCACGGAACAGAAACATTCCTCAGAAACTATTCGCCACATTTATGATGATCTATCCCTCATAAACTCACGACTTGATCCTTTTCATGACAATCTTAATGATAGCCAAGAACAAGCCACAATATTCGATTGCACAAACTTTATGAAAAAGAATAACTCCTACTGCCTTTTCCAAAAATATAGTGTAGTGAAAATGACAGACAATGATTGAAATTGAAGTAAATCTGTAAGGAATTTCTCAATTACATAATTTCTGGATAAATTGTTGGCTTAAATGCCTAAAATTATGCCTTTCAGTAAATATTAACTGAAATATATATTATCGTAAACTATCATAAAATTCATTTTATATACCGTATTTCCCCATATATAAGCACCCCCTTTGTATAAGCCACCCCCCCATTTTTTCACTGTGAAATTTTGGAAAAAATATTTTACTACAGAAACAGGTTACAAAAAAATAACGGTTACAAAGAAACAAAATTTAAGACTCATAATAATCGTTCACACATTCATAAGTTACAAAGAAACAAATATTAAAAAGAAACCAATATTAAAAAGAAACAAAATTGAAGACTCATAATAATCGTTCACACATTCATAAGTTACAAAGAAAGTATTTTTCACGCATAGAATTTTTACTTGCATTGTATATGCCACCCCCTTCTTTTTGGGCTTGCAAATTTTGGAAAAAAGGGGTGGCTTATACATGGGGAAATACGGTATTTATGCTTAATAAAACTAAATATAATTCATTCCACTCCCCACAGCAAATAACACGAATGCGTTCATTACCCTCTGAGAGTAGTTACACTCATTTAGTCTAACTTTTTTCTCACACTCAAGATCTTAAGCCTAATTGAACAAACCGCACAATGGGATATGCATGTGGTCTCAACCGTTTCTTGAACTTTGACTAATCACTTCCTGAAAACCATCGCGAAATGTTCTCTTTTCCGATGATAATAATATCTTACGGAAAATTTTTGGTCCAAATGTACACAATTCCAAAAACGTAAGCGGATAGACTTCGTTCATTTACGAACTTCATACCACTCAATTTTAAATCGTAATTTAAGCAAAGATCGTGGTAAAGGTTAACGCATGTTTATAATAAATGCAGCAAGCATTTAATAATATATATATATACCTATATTCAATTCATACAATATAGTATCAAATTATAAAGTACTCAGTATGAGATATATTCTGTAACGTGGCAAGCATTTCAGGCAAAAAAAAAAACATATTTAGGTTTCTTAAATAACGGTTCGGAAAATGCATTCAAGTAGCTCATTGTGGACATTTCTCATATAAATGCATGATAATTACATAGGTAATCATTTTGAAAGTATAAATCAAGTAGTTAATGAATTAACCATTAGCTCCGTTATCTTTACCATCTCGTTAAAGTAGAAGGTCAATGAATAAGGCTGATTCCTCTAATGCGAGCAAGAGCTAAATAACACTGAAATTTCACGGATAAATTTCAAGCCTATAATAATCGAATTAATTTTGATACGGAGAAGGGTAAGATTAGAAGTAATCAAGATGTTGTTCGTAAACAGAATTGTTATCCGTTGACAAGGAATGTGTCACTTCAGTGAATTTTGGAAACTATCGACAAAATTTAAGCATTCAACATCCAAAGAGGGAAGTATCTGTTGCATAAAATAGATGAAAAGATGCCAAATATATTATTAACCTCTTTTTCAACTGCTCATTCTCCCTATGCTCTTCAAATATTAGACTTCAATTTTCGCAATATTTATTTAACAACCTTTTGTGGCATAAAACTTTGTGATTTCAAAGGCAATAAATGCTAAATTAACACTCTCGGTTGTGTAACGGATAACTTAAAAATAAATTTACATTTGATTTCAATTTGCATTTCATCATCTTTAAATTTTAGAATGCGTATTCTACACGACAAATGTGTTTCCGATGTTCATTCAATAGGTGATAATTTACAATCAATGGACTAAATGATTTCGTAACTCCCACATTATATAGTCAGTAGACAAATAATCAATCACTTTGAACATAAATTAATTGATATTACATAGAAACAAACTGATACTACATAGAATTCGAGTAATAATCGAATCTACAGATTTTGATACTAATATCATGTATTGACAGGAGTAGCTTTAAAATAAATCAAACGAATAGGGATATTTGAGAAACAATAGGTGCTTACTCGAGGTGATAACTTGAAGATAAAGAATCTATAAAATGGAATTATAGAAAACCTATCAGCGCCAAATTAAAATCGTATTTAAGCAACTAATAGACTTAATTACAATTTCTTGCTTTTATGACACTTTTTTAGTAAGTATTTCTTTGAGAAGCCTATAATTTTTTTAAGCTTTTTAACTCGATAAACCTTCTGTATTCTAACTGCTATATGTACAAAGTACGAATCAATAAATGAAAAAATAGTACTTAATATATCTTTGAACATCTCGCAATATGGTATTTTTATTCATAACAACGAGGTATAAATAAAATGTCAAAAATAATGAATTAAAAGGTGAAATACCTCAACGAAATATGCATTTATTCACCGAATTTTAGAGAAACTGGGTTTCCATGTTTGGGAAACCAACACAACCCAATCTCCCAAGAATAACCCAAGAATTCCTCACAACCTTTTCACACCTCTTTTGATTTTGATTTCGTCCATTCGCGATCAATTTGAATTCAAACTGGTCGACCGGTTGCAAACGGACTTTTACAAACTTATCGAAAGCGGCAACGTACTTCGATCGCGTGTGTGCAGGGCGAGAGAAAATGTCCAAAAAAATCGCAGCCGAGGGGTTCCATCGCACGAGACCGGTTCGCAAGAATTAAAAAAGTGAAAGGTGCATTGGTCTAAGAGCGCAGGCATCCGTATGCATTTTGTTTTTTTTCTTTCGAGTCCATATGGGACGAGCATTTTTTCGGTGAGGTCAGATTTGTTGTAACGGAAACCTCGTGGTGAAAAGGCAGGAAAGTGGCAAGACCACTTAAAGGTCACCTGTCCTTGGACGTGGTGTCATGGAATGGAGGTCTACGAAGACTAGAGTACTTCTAAGTTCAACATTATTAATTGGATTAAGAGAATCGGTTTAAATTCAACCAAAAGCTAAGGTTTAAGGCAGTTATTAGGACGGATATCTGAGAAATTTGGGCTTCTGACTGGGGTGTTAAAGGTTGCGTGTAGGTCCTGGAACTGTACCCGTTGATTTAATTATGCATGAATACCATTCGGCAATCGATAATATCCTTGGTAACATAATGACGCGCGGCAGAAAGTTTGAAATTACTGGGCAGCCTAATTTGTTTCTTGATTGTCTACCTCGGTAACAGTGTGTGACCAGTAGGATTGTAATGTGCATGTCGTTTTAAGGTATTTGACCATCGTATACAGGATTTCATCCGTACCAAAGCATGAGACATTAATGTATGAAATCCACGTAAGTTTCAAAGATCTATTATTAAGATTAAATTCACGGGACTTCACATAAATTTACAATGATTTGAAAACAAGACGAAATGCTACTTAAAGTTCTTTACGACAAACTATAAACTTCTATTAATCGATATTCGCATTATGAAGATCATGAGCCGTAATTACATGTTGCACTGATATTTGTTTCATTGAATATCATATGAAAAGATCTTACTATACAACTCCAACTTTATACATTACAGAACGACCCCTTTACTTCAGCTCAAGTTTCTGTACAACAAGGCATCCTTTTAAATCAGACTTACAGTATATCCTTTTAAATAAAATGAAATAGCTAATATGTAACCATCTTGAGATATACGTTGTCGATTGAAGATTAGTGACAATCATTCTCAACCCGTTACTCACTGATATTCTCAACACGTTACTCGTGATAGAAGGAGTAGAGGCTCAAATTATTCGATAAATTCTTAAATAGCGACTTAAATGATGAGATACGAGACACTGTGATCTCCACGCTTAGCGAATATAGTTTTAGCATTCAGACATCCAAAATATTTCGTAAGATTATTGCTCTAACGAAAACATATTACTGGTCTTTCTTTCCTGATAGTTTTAGATGCGTGAACAAAAGGAATTCTGTGTCTTGACACCTCCTGCCATACGCCACAAAGCGGTTTGTGGGGTATTTATGTAAATGTACTCTTCTGAGGACTGAAAATTTAGGCAAACCTTGTTGATCCAATTTCTTCTCTTTAATTACTAATTACGGCTGTTAAATAGACGATGATATTAGCCATTAATAATAGTTAATCATCAGTTTCGAAATACATTCTTATTGGACAGGTGACCGTCTTTACAAATTATTTCAATTGTTCTAACCTCCCCACTGCTTACTGCCAAATTGTGAACCCCAGCCTATGGTTTAGAAAGTCAATTGTTAAAAACCAATTCTTAAATCTAGTAACATCAATCGAAAGACATCAGTATGAAAAATTTTTTATCGGTTTCGTTCAAGTTATTTTATAATCTCATACAATCCGGAACGAGCGCTGAATCTGACTTAAATCAGGTACGTTTTATAGGAATTCCGTATAATTTCGCAAGCAAGAAGAATCTTAATCATCTTATTAATAAACGGCACGAAAAAATTAGAGCTAACGTTGATAATGTTAACTTCAATGGAAACTACTTAACTGCAGGCTTATTTTCAACGGAGAAAGGATGTTAAATTTTTAAAATGAATATTCCGTCTCAGAAATAAAAGACCCGTGATATTTTTTGCTTATCTCATGTGCTCGTTTTTCTAAAAGGCTATCACGTTATGAAGACGGATTCACGAAAGATTTATGACGTTGTTCGAAGTTAATACAGATTCTGTTGAGGTGGCACTAACCGGACATCATATGGATTATGTTTTACAAACGCTATATAGACTATATAGAAAAAAGGTTGACCCATCAACTACGAATTAATTTTACTTCTAATGTTTTTTGATGGAATATAAAAAACACGAATTTTAAGGTATTTATAAACATGGATGATTATGTGTTAGAGTAATTGTCGTGTTTAGCAAAAAAACATCTTGAACTTAAGCACTTTTGAAAGGATTAATAATCACCATGAAAAGACGTGGAATGAACGCGGCATGGTGGTATAGAGGTTAGCATACCTGCCCAGCAAGTGGGAGACCTCGGATCGAGCCCTAGTCATGTCGTTATTAATAAGTACTTTTGACATTACGTGATTGAACATTTGAAAGGTAGGCGTATGATAAAATCGAGCATCCCTTTTTAAGTATCTTGATGATACAGCAACCTTTTGAAATGCGTACATGAATTAATCTGAAAATCGTATCAGATGATTTATTCCGTATTTTATTTGTCATACAAAAAAGAAATATGAGCGTTTCTGGGAAAAGTAGTATGAGAAAAAAATATATCATAAATCACCAGAAAAACATATTTAATTCATTCTGCCCAAAACTTTGGGTTGTGTAAATTTGATCTGCAAATTGTGCTGTGAGAATATCAGAACTCTAAATTTATTATTTTAGCTATGTAGCTTCCTTTATATTTTTGCCTTGAAATTGTACGTAAAAGTACCTTTAATGGATGAAGATATATCTATTAATCATCCCATTATTTCGAATATTACTCCGATGAAATTTTTTATCGCTTCATAAGAGTAAGTATCCTTTGCGAAATAATTACACATTTAAAAATGTACTGATGAATCACAAAATATAGAGACAAAAATTCCAAAATAGTATTAATTTACTTCATTAATAAATTAATACTTTCACGTAAAGCCATCTTTCGCGATGTAAATGTAAAGTGAAACAATCATAAAAAGAACCTCAAGAACGAGAAATACAAACATATGTTGTTCAATATAAAAAACTTTAATTGTTATCAATATAGCACATTAGTATAATCCCCATAGCAACCGAGTTTCCATTAATGAAAATTAAATCAAATATATTTCAAATAAATATATTATATTAAGTATTCAAATTCGAAATTTAGTCTTTAAAGTAAACTAGAAAGATAACTTTTTCGTGTATTTTCCGAATGCAATTGTCGACTCCAAATTTGTATTCGAGCTACAATTGAAATTGTGGACGAACCAACAATAGGTCCCCATGGTTACAGTGAGTCAAAGCACAAAATCGGATTAAAGCGATTCAATTCGTGGAGGGGAATACAGCTGAGATATAATCCTATACAGAACACGAATCAAATTCACGCCTTCCCGTAAAAAGCACGCATTTATCAGAGATATAAAGGCAAAACGCGTATTGGGTATAAATAGAGCTCAGAGGGGATTCCAACAATCATTAAGAGACCAAGTGTTATTTACGAATATGCCACTCCGAGTCTTTAATTCGCTCCGATGATTTAAAAAAAGATCGTTTCCATTCATCAATTACAAGCGACACTTGTTGAACGGGCTTGAATCACTCGACAAGGACCAAACAAAACACGGCCGAGAGTGCATTTACGAGAAGCCTGTCCTTCCCCATTCATGAATCTCTCTCTAACGGGGTAAAATTCCTCCCGTTATAATGAGTGAGCGATGAGACAAGGACGAAAAAACGAAAAGATGACGTAATATCCGTTCTGAGAACCGCTTCCGTAACGAAAGTGGCGCCATTGCGGAAGAGTTACGAATTTTAAACTCTTCACTAGTCTCATCATCAAAGGTAGCTCTGTAATTGTTCGCGCGAGATTTTAATGCGTTTATGATATTAATATTATTAACAATTGGAATTGTATCTAATTTACTATTTTAATGCAATCAATATGCATAACAATTAAATTTCTTCGAACGAATAAATATAGAGGTTTCAAAGAATCCAAATTCCTATTTAAATAAGGATATAAACAATAGTTAAATACTTCCCAAAGATTTTATTGCATAGACCGGATTAAAAATAGAATGGCGATATGTTAATTGCGATAACAATTTCGCAACGAAGAAGTGCACATATCACAAATGAAAGTGAAATGACAATCGTTTGGTGTAAGATATACTCATCGACAAACCGAATATCAATAAACGAAGTTTCTATGACAACTGAACTGATGCCGAAAATAAATAAAAATCATAAGTGAATAAATAAATACATACACCGGAAGTACGATTAAATATGTATAAAGAATAGGAGAAGTACGAGCTTTATAATAAGGCATTTAATAACTTTTAATTATATTAACTGATTAGCAATATCATTGCTTGGAAAATGAACCAAACTATCGATTTACATTAAAGTTCTAGAATAAACTTCCGAGAATGCAAAATATTCTAAATCTTCTGTTCCTAAAGCTATTTACATTGGTAAATTTATCTCGTAATTATATCGTGAAAATGACATCAGTTGAGAGTGAAATTCAGAGAAATTTATCAGGGAAATTTCGAAGATTATGATTCATTTAAAAACGTGCCCATGACTGATAGTGGTAATGATAACTCACACATAAACCCTTATCGATGTATATATTCCGCGGAAGATCGTATCGTCAATCGCTTGCGTAAGAGGAAGCCGAATATATCATTTCTCTAAGTATTCCGGCATGGAAACGTAATATCTGGATGAAAAATGATTCAACATACATTGGATCTGAGAAGGTCAGGGAAGATTGTAATTCAGCGAGTCTGAGGCACGTGTTTGGTTCGAAAGAATAACCAGAGACCAATATCACTGGATTTAATTTCTGTTAACGAGATAAGGCACGTACTCTTCAGCTCACTCGTGATTTTTTCGAATATTTGTTTCCTCAATAAAACGAAATGTTTTCCTTTCAGAAGAACCGAACGAGCTAAGAATAAAGTTTTGTATAATATTTATTTTTATTCGTTTCACCTTAATATCTTGCTAGATTGAGTAACATGGATCTTTATCTAAAGAGGCATGCGTTTTGTGCATGCAACTGATATATGAGATCATTATAGGACTGACATTTCAGAAGAAAATTTACTCAATATTTTACTCATAGTAAATGTGTATATAATCTTTCATATCTACAATAACAAAGATGATATTTCATTTATAAACTTCCAGGATAAATAATATCACAGTATATAAATATAGGATGTTTTTCGTGAACTTTGAACGGGAATAAGCTGACGCCAGCATTTAAACTTAAAGGTATGAATAAAATCTATTCGAAATTATTAATATTATAATTTATTTGATAAAATCTTTCCTCAACGAGATGGAAGTAGTACTTATAGACGTTTCTTCAAACATAACTTCAGAATCGATAAGTTAATGTTTTGACTGACAAATTTAAATAGCATCATTTCGTTAACCCATTATGAATATATAGAAACTTCAAGAACTACAACTCCATCATTACGAAAAAAATGTAAATATGTATATAATATACTATATGAACATAATGTATGTATTACAACGCCTTCTTCATCAGGCTTGATTTCCGAAGATTTACAATCGATTTACGACAAAATATGGATGAAATCAACAGAGACTCTGCAACATAACTTCTCGTGATACAACGAATAAAAATCATTCATTTTACTAACGAGAAACCGGAACGAATCAGTAGGTGAGCAGCTAAACAGAATGATCAAAAACGACATGGTCTGTCTTTACAGAATTTCTCAAAGTGAACTTATCAATCTATATATACAGACTTGTGTACAATTATCGAATTTAATTGAATAAATAATACTGTAAAACAGAATTATTGTCAGATAAAGCGAATGAGATCCTAAACACATATATTTGTTGATTATTAAGTTAACTGAAATCTAATCGTATAGGACTTTCCATTTAATGAAATATAATATATTTAAAAACGAATTCGCATCACGACTGCCTGCTATCTTTCATTATGCCCTTATGTTAGATTTTTGATAAATTCGTTTTTTTTAAATGTACTGTACCGAGTATCAGGTTGATAGAAGTGAAAAATAGCGAAATGACAGGGACTCGGACCTAGGTCCCTCATTCTTATTTCGATCTACATATACATCGCTAACTTCTATTGAACTTATTACTCAAGTAGCACGAACTAATCCAGTCAAGTTATTATACCTTTCCCCAATTCTGTATTAAACAGAGATACGAATTAAGCTGTTACCAAGGAAGCGTACAAAGCAAGGGAGGCATTTGCAATCGTAACTTTCAACATGATTTCCAAACAAACCATTGAGCATTATATAAGGTTTATTTTCTATTTGTAGCCCTACTCTCATGATTAAGCTGAACTTTGAGAAATCTGTGACCGAGAATGATATCAGCATTTTAGCCAATAGAAATAATACGAAAACTCTATACGAAAATATGATAGTAAAGAAACAAAAATTGTAACAAAATACCCATCCCTTGATGTATAATACTATACGTCAATACATAATATAAAGTTTTCACCCTAAGAATTCCAAATATGATGATCTGAGTCGGCAAAATTCCGATGAAGTCTGACGGATTACTAACGAAACTTATCATTATCGGATGAAAAAGTGCTTATATTACAATCACAGCACTTTTTTGCTTGCATCGTAGTTTATAGATTTAACGAACTTATACTTTGAAATTATATATAAATTAACTGAGTGATTAACATTCGTGAATATCAGGAAAATTCATCCCGCAAAGATAAGAGGAAGATAAAATTAAATCAAAATGAGGTTCGATAATTGTCTAACATAGATAGGTTTCACATGATATCGTAAGGCTTCTACCATTTCATATGACTAGACATGGATTGATGAAACGATGAGGGAAATAAGCAGCGAAAATTGTTTCACCCATTACTTTCCTCATAAATTTGATCCAGGTATTTGAATAGTTTATAACAGTCAATTCTCTGTTATATACATAATATATTTCCGCTATTTTCTTTTCTCAGTAGTAATGAAACGAAAAGTAGTTGGCAATTATTTACACACAGCGTACACAGCAGCTATCTGTTCAATCATATTTCATTACATATCTCCTAAAAATTATACGAGGCAAATTCTTGGAAATTAAAAATGTATAGTTGATACAAAAATTTCTTTCTACTCCTTTAATAAGAAAACTGAATCCTTTCTAACAAAACCGATTTAAACTCTACCTTTCTAAAAAATGTAAACCTTTTTCATATAAAGTAAATGATGAACTTTAAGTGAATTTTAACTTCAACAGAAAGCAAATTAAATATCAAAATATATGTACAATTTATCAAGTATTCTTCGTTTTTCTATCACGGCTCCCTCCCACAGAATCGAGCTCGGGTATTACAGATATGTCATTTTAAAATGTTCATTTCCCTTAGTATTTAACAGGTATATAATTGTATCCTGATTCATACTTGTTATTTTAACTATGTCACTAAAATACAAGCAATTTAATCACAGAAGAGCTATTACAGAAGCATACTGATAAGGTACTTCCATCGTGCCAACCTTAGTCTCAAGACCTAGAGTACAATGAATAAACTTTGTACTTTCCCCAAAAAATTTCTTTACTAGCGACCGGTTCCGTAATGATAAATTACATCTGTAATAATCAGGTAACCTGAAGATGTAAGTTAAACATTACGAAACCGGTCGGTAGTAAAGAAAATATTTTGTCGAAATTACAAAGATTTTTTTAAGGCATTATACTAATTGTAAGACATTCCACAAAGTCACGCCTTCTCATATTGATTTCACCTAAAGTGCATTTTCATTCGACTCTTCCGACTCTCATAAACCATAGTAAAGATGCAACTGTCAAAATATCATTGGCAACGTACTTCTTCCGTGAACACGCTCATCCATAACCCGTCGTACATCTGACATCCATACGATGCACAATTTGAAAGAAGCCTATGAAGAACATAGAATCCGTATAGTTACATAAGCCGCGTAGAGCCTCCAAAACGGAATATAATGGTTTTTGTCATCTTTATCGGAATTATTCCTTAAGCACACACTTTATGATACTTATTCTTTTGATGTTTGTCGTGTTTAACATCTAGTTCCCCTCGGTGTATCACCCCTATTGTAATAATCTGTATATTTTGGAACGGGAGATGGTAGTTTATCAATCAAACGGTCTATTGATCCTTGTATGAAGTGTCAAATACGATCAATCATAGTTATACATTTCTGATACGCTCTTATCCGTACAATTATACCTTATGCGAGTTGAAACCAAAGTATTTTTCTATCTCTAATTCATCTTGTATTACTTCTTGTTTCGTAAGTATCAAAAGTAAGAACGATAGCATTAATAATTTGACGATAATCTGAACTCAAGATGTCATGAAATTGTGGGTGAAATATTGTGGATAGCCATTTAAAATAAATTGAATTAGCGCTTTGTATTATCCTAAGGTTTATTTTTCAATCGCCGGTTTCATTAATCAAAAACAAACCTGATTAAAATACAAAGTACTCTTTTAGTTTATATTTATTTCATTCCTCTTTCTTGTTGAGTTGGTATGCTACCTTTCAAATATCTCTTCGTTGTTATACTACATCTTGAAGTATCTATCACTGTTTAATTCAAGATGAATATTAGATGTGTGTTCATCACCAGTAATTGATAATATTACTTTCACTAATTACTACTTTATTTTCACTCGCGTATAAAAACAAATACAGCCTAAAATTATTGTATTTAAGTGTGATTATTATATCGATATACAATAGCCCATTCTTGGATCGGTGGCGATGACCATACATCGCATCAATAAATGATGTATGTTGACATCAAAGTTATACTCTCTCGACTGTTTTTAAGTCATTCTAGAAAATATCACCAAGGTAAATTTTGTTATAAATAACCTAAGTTATCCATGATAAAGTTCCCAACAACACAATACGTAAGTTGTTTATACAATCATCCCCAGTTATGACACTCAATGAATAAAAGTCAATCGCAATCTCATTCATAAAAGTTGGTATATCTGTACAAACACATACATAAAATTAGCTATAAAATAAGTTTATCACATGTTTATATAATTCCACGTGTGCATTCAAGGTTACTGGTACCAGGAATGTCACGAATTTACCTTATTTTTAGACATTTTACTTCGCAAAGCATCAAAATTGGGGTAAACAACGAATCTAAGCGTGCTTCATTTCGTAGAAACACACTCATTTATCATTCGAAGGGTCAAATCATAAAAGTCGAACGTCAAAACGTGACCATTCCAGGTCTAGCTCAGATACACTTCGCGGAACCATTCCAGGATAATCGGGAATGAGGACACCGACAATCGTTCGTAAAAATAGTACAGTCCCATCTCGATAACCGACTTACGCCAACCTTTTATAAATAGCAACATCGGTACTTAGCAACATAAGTACGCTGATTGATATATTCTTTCCATTCGGCGCATCTTGCACACATCCTAAACCAAATTACGTACGAAGTATAAAACCCAATCGGGCACGTAATGGGTGCGAAAAGGGCATGGTTAAAAACCTCCGCGCCGATGAGACATCGGCCATAATATATGGATAGCTTCGCAGGAACCCCATTCTACCCATCCCCGTCCGTTATGGAACGCCACGGAAATGATTAGCGAGCATTACGGACCGAGCCTCCCAACGACCGGTCGAAACCTGGGAAGGGACACGCAAAGGGAAGAAGAGATCCCCTTCTGGACATCTTTGGGCCTCGGGATGGATAGATCGAAGACGCAATATTACACTGAGAGAGAGAGAGACCGTAAATCGCGTGCAATATCCCCCCACCGTCGAGCAAACAAACCGAGAGAAAACCCTCCGCGGGGCCGACGACGGCGGCGAAGATTATGCGCGGGAGGGAAGGCAAATGGCGGAGGCGTTTTCCCGAAACGGAGGGAAAAAGTGAGTTCGATAGAACGCCTCCACGGCGCTGCATAGAGCGAAGTCTCCGATGGAAAAGGAAGAGGGAAAAAACAAAGGCGAAACGACCCGAGCGCAAAAAATACCGCGTCCGGGAAGTCCCAAAAAAGAAGACTCGGAACGGGAGGAAATAAAAAAAAGGAAGGCGGATTTTCACTTCTTAAAAGATCGATCGAGAGGGAATCCGTCAACCGCCATTTTCGCTCCAATTTAGCGGACGAAAACAATTGTCGATCCGCGCGCGTGTATAAAAAAAGTCGCGATCGTTTTCGGGAAAAAATCGAACGTGAACAAGAGTTGCGAAATGCGTCCGAGAGAGGAAAGAGTGTGAGTGTGTGGGGAGGAAGTCGGTCTTCTTGGGCGAAGGATATAATAGCTTCGAGGACTCGCGAAAGGTAGCCCGAAGAATACCTTCCAAAAGCGCACCTCTCCGTACTGGTAATTAGTTATACCGTTGGGTTACCGCTCTAGGCGTACCATACTCAGAAATGTCTTAGATTAAAACCTCGGGTCGCGTCTTCTCGCAAAACCCACGCTCCTCGTCTCCCCCATTCGACATTACACAGCCCCTGCCGCCCCGTTAGAACAAGCCGCCGACTTAATTCCGGCGAATCCGACGCCAAAACAAAGATAAATTACGCTCGAAATTTTAAACGGCGTCAGCCATTGTCCGGCTTTCTGAGGGGCAGAGAAAAGGGGGGGAGGGAGAAGTGCGTTGCCGATGGAGGAGGGATCGACCGCTTCCCGCGAAGCCGAGATTTATCGACGGCCAAGGGGACCCCGAGCCAACTTGGCCTCCCTGGGGGAAAGTGCTTCTCCCCCCTCCGCAGCTCCCGATAATCGGCTGGCTGCTCGTGACGAAGATGGGGGGACACTCATCCAAGGTCGGCTGATGGCCGTCGTGACTTCCACTCCACCACCCCTTCCCCCGTTCCGCGCTCTGCCCAAAAATGCGCCTCACGGAGAAGGCCTCGCGGTGGCGCCCTCCGGAAATTCCATTTGCTAGGATAATTGCCTTCCACACAGAGAGAGATGGGTCCCTCGGAAATACCGCGAAAAATAACCTACGGAAAGCTTGGGTACGGATTTGGGTACGTCCTCTAAGAAGACGCCCAGAAATGGTGGTGGTAGTATACCGTTGAAATCGCGGTTTTCAAAAAAGCTTCTGGTTGCGCTCAGCGACGACGTACTGGTTTGATTTGAAACGGGGGCCCGGCGCGTATTAGCAGAAATTGGATTATTGAGATCCGTTGAGGGAGTGGGGTTGGATGCGCACTTTTCTTTCTGGATGCGTGTCTTGAGAGAGGGGGAGAGATAGAGAGGTTCCGCTAGTGCGCGAGGGAAAGTATATAGCTTCCTCTCTCCCTCAACGGCGGTGTCCGAAAAGACCACGATTAATGATCGCATTGAACATCTCGTACGAATGCGTCGTGGCATGAAACGCGAGGATTGATCGCGAACAGTGTGACTGGGGGTTTCGGAAACGTCTTGGGGAAAACTTTTGACGAGTAACGTTGATTCCGCGACTGCACATATCGATTGTCGAAATCGTCGCGATAGATCGAACCTTCTTTCCGCGCTATCGAAGACAAACGATTAATCGAAACCTCGCGATTCTAACACGCATCGATTCTTCTTCTTCTAACGCTTTCGCTAATAGACCAAAGATACCCGTGCGCGGAGGTATGTAAATTGAACGCGTAATCGGCGAAGAAGATCGATATACGTGGAATCGATCGTGACAAACGGGGGAGGATCCTTGGCGGAAAAGGGCCTCACACGGACCATGACGCCCCAAATTGTGGCCCCAAGAACCCATTCTCCCCCCTCGAGAGGTAGCATTGTAGAGAAGGGGAGGGCGACGCCCTGCTCGCGATTGTGTTTTTTCTCTCTCCTCTTCCCCCTCCCTGTCCCTTATCTTGAATAAGTCGATCGTGCCTTTTTAATCGAGATACCCGCTTTACTCCCTTTAATTAAACAACCCCGCTGCATTTCGGTGTAGATCCCGTCCCTCGGAATGGATAGAAGGTTCGGTCCCGAAGGTGGGCCGCGTCCCAAAAAATGTTTTCACCCGGTGCGGAAAACCGGTTAACGCGTACGAGGGACACCGGCGGTGCATTCGGGTCCTTTCTTCTTAGTACCGAGTACGCTTACGTAAGAGATTTCGATAAGCGAGGTCGATTGCAATGAATTGCATCCGAGTCAATTGTAGTCGGGAGAGAGTTAGCTCGTGATGAAGGGTGAACGAATGCATTAGGCTTATAACGGAGATACTGCGTCATCTGTAAGGATGGAAGTTTACCTCTTGCGATGAGGCGGATTGATGTGAAGATGACCGAAGTAAGAGAAATATGTGTAGTATATATACTAACAGAATTGTACCGTAACAGGCGATAAAACTTACGACTTACAAACTAAGTACTTTAAACAATAAAGGTCAGCAAGACCATGCGATCATTCCCTAGTTACGTATCGAACCTAATACAAGGTGTAATGAAACAGCGGGATTTTCAAATTTCCCGGGCTTTATACATTATGAAAATCGTCGTTATTCTTTTGTTTATAGTTACATTAATCTCTCACGATTAATGCTTAAGATTAAAGATAAATTTGAAAGCTTTCCCTTCTTTCCGCAATCAAAATTATATTACGTCCTCATATTTGTTTGAGGATGGCAACAATGAAACCAATAATGAACACTACATTCAGTGTTGTAAATAAGTTAATGCAGCATAATAGCATTATTTACGTAATAAATTGCAATAAAAACATGTACAAGTAAACATCCCGTGCATTAATCAATTAATTAAATCGAGTAAGTATTATAACCAAATAACTTCAAGAGGATAATAATGAAGACACAGAAGATGACGAACGAACTGCAAGTCCGCGAACATCGACAATATCCGATAACATCGTTGAAGGTGAAGACTATCGTAACAGGCGATTGCTTATCACATACGTCACTGATAAGGTTGGAATGTTAGCCGGCTGAGTCGAGTTATACTCGCGGATGCCTCGGGTATAGTACGAATGTCATCAAAATCTGTCTCAATTAGATACAAAGCTTAAAAAAACGGTTCATAAGTGGTGACGATTCATCGGTGAAGTGGTATGGGATCAAATATTTCAAGCCATATGGTCAAAATGGAAGTTTATTGAAGATATTTTATTGAAAAAAGTATATTTGATCGAATAGGAAGGTGCTGCTCATGGGTTATATATCGTAATTAAACATTTATTACGAGCATTTCCAGGGTGTTGCTTCTGTTTGCGTGAATTACGTGAATCAATCCGAATAAAACTAAAAGACTATAGAAAACAATTATCCGTATTTAAACTACGATAACTGCCCTGCTTATATAAAAGAACATTTGTTCGTAAACCTATAGAAAAATAGTACCGTCATAAATGTATACGTCTTTATCATCTGACAGAGTTAATGCTGGGCAGTCCCGTTACGATATCTGAACCGCCATACTCAACAGAAAACGAGTTGATTTTTCCTATTCCCAAAAGAAATAAATCTCGAAGGGCGATGTTTTGGGAAAGAGGAGATGAAAACCGTATCGCTGAGGGAGCAGAAACCCATAACAAACATTCTCCATCAACGAAGACTTCATAATGGTTGTCCTCTATATATTGTATGTTAAGGTTCTTCGTACCAACAACAAAGTAAAGCATGAGAATGTGAGCTATGGAAACCGTGATACGATTCCTTTTTAATATAACCTCGTATTCTCGTAGTGTTGGGTTTGTATTACAGATGTAAACTGCTCGATTTGAAATATAAAGGTGAATAAGTGTTGCTACGATAAACAATCCTGCCTAAACTATGATATTAATACGTATATATGCTTATTATTTAATCGAAAGAAGCAACACAGTAAGTTTACATTATCCTTATACCATTTCAAAGCAGACTAGAGGTATCAAATAAAACTTAATCTTTATATAGTAGATAGAGTTCACGGAGAGAATTTTTGAGTACGTTATGAGTTTGTTTTCCTAGTATATCTCTCTTAGTTTATTCTAGATCTCATTATAATTTCTGATCTGTCTCTTATCTAAACATAGCTAAACGTAGAGCAGATCTTTCTCAACGAATCCAGATTTAGCAGCAATTTTTCGGACAAATTAGGTTAACATAATCGACAATCTTGGATTCCACTCTAGAGGAAGAAAAATATATTTCTTGTTACACGCCCAAACACACGCAATTTTCCAGGATTAACGTTCAATCGTAAAAGTTAAATATCTATTAAACTTTTGTACATTTCACTATCTATTGAAACTGTGAGTGTCGGGAAGTAATTTTACTCTTTAAGCACGTAACTCAACAAATCATATCAAAAAGTAGTGAAATTCATTATATTAACCATCTTACATAGTTTAACTTACGTATCAGTTGAATAGATGACTATTTACTGATAAAATACATTCTTATTATAATACTTCCATTCGGAGTAATCTATAGCTCACAAATTGTAAAATATCTTATTTCTTTCGCACTGATAAATTTTTACACATTCTCCCTTGCAATATTTCACTAACCTAATAGAAGGGATAAGATGATTCAATGCCTAGTTACAATTTTATAAAATTAAATTAAATTACAAGTCATTCGTGGTTTAAATCCTTTTGCTACACCTTTTGCTACGGACCATGTCAAGATACAAAAAGATCAATGTTATAATGTGTATATTTACATAGTCCGAAATGAATGCAGGTACGTTCTGTAGCGATAGGTAATAACAACCGTTGTACATCAGTAGTTCAGAACTGGTTGCCTAGGAATGTGAAGAGACCGAGGACGATACCGAAGGATAGACTGAACAGAGACATCATCAAGTATTTAGGGCTGACGTAGCAAAGGGAAGATCAGAATCTATAGATAACTTGAAAGAGATTATGGAGGCCCACATCCGGTATTGGGCTTGTGACGATATTCATAAAATTAATCTACATATTATTCAGACACATAATTTAAACTGTAAGAATGATAGGATGATGTGGAAATTAAAAATATAACTATGCTATTAAAAATACACTCGAAAAGTATCATGAGAGCTGTAAGAGAAGAAAGAACTTTTAAAGGTAGAGGAACATGAGCCATCGTACGAAAACTAGTTTCAAAAATATAAGTCAATATCAAATAAATGATAGAATAGACAAAAACCAGAATATGAGCTATTGAAAATATCATTACAATTGAGTATTATAAGGCCCATTATCACCCATGGGAGATGTCTACGATAATATTGGCAACTGTTGTTACGACGATTTCGAACAAATTTTCATCAGCAATGTGAAAACATTAAATTTATTAAACTACAAGCTGTAACTTATGCGCAATGTAATGAAAATGATGTATATAAAATACGAAGAATCGCTATCATAGAAACATAAGAAACAAGTAAATGAAAAGAACGTTGATTTCAGGAAGTTCTCTGTTATCTCTCAGGAAGATATTTCTCGTCACAAATCATTGTACTCATTACATGAAAAATTGAAATTTTAAATGCGTTTTCCTTAAAAGGTCATTGTAAAGACAGTGCAACAAGACTCCCCTTATAATTGTCCTGAATCCATCCAAATTAGTCCGGTCGTACAATAATTTTAACAAAAAATCGCAAGGACATACTTCAATAATTTAATATATTTATCAACACATACTTTATCATCAAAATTAATTCCATCTCAGCACTTTTTAGGATTCGCAACCCAAATTTCTCGAAACAATCTGCTTCTTTAGCAAATCTTTGGCAATGTTTTAAATTACTATTTCTGACAATTGCCAGGACAACAATCTTTAGTGACTTATCCATAACTACAAGAATGACAGCTCAATATGCCTATTGACACATATTTCTGGAATAATGATTAAAATTTGTGGACGTAGACATACTATGCAATGTTATAAATATATACGTAAGCAATTCCATTCCCTAACGATCTTGTAAACTTATGCCAGTCATGAAAAGGTCAACATGATGTTATAATTATTGACGGGATTATATCGAGTGGAATAAATCCATTATGGGTAAAGATGATAGAAATACCATGACCATGTAAACTAAGAAAGAAACCTAATATAGTAATTTACTTTCAACTGATTGTTGCAGTGATTCTTGGGAATCACATTAACTTTCAAAATACAAGAGGTTCTTTCGGAGATAATAAAACAAAATAGTAAAATATTAGGTCGACCAGAAATTAAACATAGCAACATGACCGGGACTCAAACCCATGTCCCCGCTTTTCAGGCAGGTAACCTGACCGTTACATCACTTTTTCGCACAAATACTACACTGCCAAGGGTCCTGGGTTCGAGTCCCAGTAACCCACTATTATTTCTTTTTTTAAAACCTGGTATCCCAGTCGCACAAACCGATCTTCTGAATTCATATCAACAATCCTAATCAATTAAAACACTTTTCAACAATAATTATGAAAAATAATGAACAAAAATCACTCTAACAAAGAGGAATCACCTCAACAAACAAACAACCATATGTAAACTACAATTACATCGCATTGTTGACGAACGATAAAACCTTTTAAAGCGAGAGGCCTCTTCCAAACACCAAGTTAAAACCTCATTGTGATAAATGCATTAGAAACATCGTGGTGGCTTAATCTCCGCCATCTGTAAACACTATTTAATCGTTATTTAAGTCATGATCGTCGGCGACATGGATTATTGAGACGGCATCGATCATTCATCCCTCGGAGAGTGGAAACTGGTCACGGTTTCGAACCACAAGATCCGGATCATGATGCTTAAAAACGTTTTAATGCAGAGGGGAGAGTAAAACCCTTTTATAAGTTGTATAACTTCTCCTCCAACTGACTTATTCAGAAACTGCGCCCACTAATTGGGGAGCTGGATATGGGGCGATTAATTCAAACAAGCGAAGCAACTTAAAACAATGATAATAAAGAGATTTTATCTCTGGACAAGCAAGCATCCTTTTACATCTAACCCCCATATCATGAAAATATTAAGAAAGCTTGTATTTTATAGGGCTCAAACAACAGGAAAGAGATAGAGGAATATGCTTTGGGGTTTATTAATCCTAAGGCAGCTTAGGAAAATAAAACCCGCAAGAAAGAGCGTATAAAACATTCAATATGTGCTAACAAGAGCAGCATAAAAATTTTAAAGAAGAAAGCATAAGCAAATAAAGGAAAAGGTGACCAAAACACTGCTGAATGATAAGAGTAAAAAAGAAACAATAATTGCAACTTAAATGTACAGTAAGATCAAAAAAGATGTGGTAATGACGACGATAAAATACAATAAATAAATATTTACATAGTTACCGTTGGTAATTTGAATTAAAAAATCAACAAAAAGAGGATACATATAACTTAACTATATATACTAAAAAAAGTAATATAAAACAGTATAAAAAGACGAAAAATCAACTAGAATATTTGAGTAACAAGAAACAAGAATAAAATATACATCAAGGATGTAAACACAGAGAAAGAGAAATCTTTTAAATTTCTTACTGAAGGAGTGTATATTTTGGTAGCACATAAATCCTCGTGGTTTGCTATATAAGCAGTTAGAGAAACATACGAAAACAAATAGTTACATGATGATGTTCCAGAAGACACATCTTGTTTATCAAGTGATACATTATCAATCAAACGTTCCAATTGACTCAATATTTTATACAACCATGCTGCGAAGTTCATTCATGCTACAGTTCAATGTGTTAATAGAGTTTAAATTTAATTAAATTATATATTTTAATTATATATTACTTAAACCTTTCACACTTCTCGAAACCCAAATTTCCCTATAGCGCTTAAAAAGTGAGAATTAGAAAGCTAATCTAAATGAGCATATTTTTTAAATATTTACGCCTTCTGTTGACATAAATAGCAATTTCAAAATTTGTAAATGAATGGAAGTCTCCGATCGGAAAGATAAATCGTCTGATTTTGTAAAAATTCCAACTTTACTCTAGTATAAGATGGAAACATATACGCAAACAATAAAGAAATATTATTATTATTAGATATTGAATATCATAGCTATGCACCCGTGAATCGCACTGATCGACAAAGATTCTTTTCATTTCCAATAAAGACGTTTTCTGAATTCTACGCTCAACCAGACAATATCATTACTTTCGTTTGAACTCGTTCCAAACGATCAATGTACGAGTCTCAGCGCGTTTCTCAAATAAAACGTAGCCTTCACCTTAAAGGAGATTTCACTTTCTTCATCATCATCGGAGACCTTTCTCATACAAAACTTGACATTTTTGACTGCTCGTTCGTCTCTGGTTTGTATCAATGTTGCACATTTATTCCACGGATGGGTATCGTGCCAAAAAATTGCCAAGTTTGAACATTTATAAGGTATACATTGCTTGAGACTTACTAGTGAATTAATTCTCATAACACATTCTGTCGATAAGTTTCTTTCGCTTAAACATGTATATTAAACTGCACAAACGATATAATGAGATACTCATGTGGCCTCAACAATTAAGTTCTGATCTTTGTTATGTACGAAAACGTTCTTGAAAACCATGCAGTGGATTTTTCTCTCATCGAGATTAATCATTATTGGACCACTCTCAAGAATTTAACTCATGAGAACAACCATCAAGAATCATAACACATTAGAAACGACTCTTAATTTTAGACGACAGAATATATTATACAGTATTAGGTATTAGAAGTAAACAAAGGCATTGAGAGTCCCTGGTTTCCAGGATAAACAAAAGTGAATAAATACGATAGTACTGGGGCCTAATTTTACAGTCGTAGTAAGTGTTTGCTTTAAGTTAATGCATCTTTCCTCAATCTATTGCCTGGATAAGTCGTTCTTAAGTCAAATATATTCATTATCCAAAAAATTATACAACGTACTTCCTATTTCAAGTTGTTTGGATAAGTCATTCAATGTATTTAATCATCTCTTATAGAAACGGACATGAGAGAAAGCTATTTTGATGTTACTCGAACTCGGAACTCCAAATTTCTGATCGCATGTTCTATCTAATTTAATTATTATGAAAGAATGAACGTGTATAAAATAACTTGTTATTGCACGATAGATCAATTGACAAGAGATTCGCTAGATTGCCTTTGTCTTAATTCTTTATATTATTAATGTTATAGTATAAAAATAGAATGCTGTAACGATAAGTAACAAATGTTTAACAATTGAAAAATAACGACATGACTGGGAATCAAACCCAGGTCACCCACTTGCTTTTTGTAACAGTCCCAAAAACTCGAAAAGTCTTAAATAGGAAAATTAAGTTGAAATATAGAATTTGAAGTAATATAAGCGTAAGGAAGTAATTCAACAGATAGCAATCGCAGAATACGCGCTGAAAAATCAAACCCTTTTAAACGACGAAACTTTACGCGATAAAGAACTGCTATTTGGGCCAATTAACTATAAGATTCATTCATAATTCACAAACCGACCCAATTCCGGAAGATACATCTCTTCCGATGAACCAAAAACACAAACTAACATGTTTCATTAAGTCGTAGATAAATATTTGCAAAAGGGAGAGAGAGAGAGCGCCACCGACAAATGTTTGCGAATTTCAAAAAACAAACACGAAACGAATAAAAAAAAGCGCATCGCGTCAACAAACTCGGTTGTTGGGAGAAAAAGAACGGTGGGTGAAGAAGAAAAACTCGTGAAAATTTTAAAGTGTCCTTTTAAAAAAGTAAACGGCTGTATTATGCGTTTTTAAAGAGAGTGCATTTTGTTCAGGTCCCCTTTTCCGTGGAGTGAAAAAAGACGAAAACAAACTCTTCTTTACGTCGACAGCCTGAGAGTAAATCTTCCGCAGCACACATAACCAGGCGGGTAGCATAGCGGACTCCGTCGCTCTGCAACCCAAATGGATTATTTCATTTTCTCTCCCTCCATAACTTCCCCTGTTGCGGAATAGTATGAATGAAAAGGCGGTCCATTGATGCAGTCCATGGGAGGGGAGTTCTCCTCTCTCTCCCTCACTCGAAAGCCTATTCTATGGAAGTTTTGATTCCCACTTTTATGCATCGTCTCAAATGGATGACTTCGCAAAATGGCAGAGTAAAGTGATAAGTGAGCCCTCTATCGCTCAACACACGAACGTCCGACTCGAAACAAATTAGTTATTAGACGTTTCTGACTCGATAAACACGTGCGGGAGTTTGTACGTAAAAAACTTCTTCCCGCTCTGAATAAGATAAATAAGATTTTTTTGAGGAGACGTTTTTATTATTTTTCGAAGCGCTGAAAAGAAATTACGAATTTAACCCGAGTTCTTTTCGAATTTTTGATTGGCTTAACAAGATCTTTTAAAAAGTTCGAAATGAGAAATAACTTTAGCATTAATCTCCTCATTTTAAGTTAATTGTCATTCAGCTAACCATCAGTTCTCGTTTGCAATTCACAAGTAAATACTATAATCGATATAAATACAATAGAGAACTACTCCCATCACATGATAAGGTATAACCAGGTGTATTAAAGCGGTAAAAAAAACACAATCATACCAATAACAAGATGACGTCAACAATGAATAGCAGTCTTTTATAAGCTGTTTATAGTTCATCATGCTTCCTTCCAACAATGCTTCATAACGAAACCACGGAAATCTAATAAATCGTAGCCAACATGCAGATGGAACTATATTTACTTTCCTTGGCACTCTTTCAGTTGGTCTCACTCAACGATTAAACTATTCTCTTAAAGATTCAATAGTGATTCAAGATTTCATAACACCAATGTAACTATGACAAACCAAGGCATGTTCAATGATAATAAGTTCTACCATTCTTTAGACGTATTCATTCCAGCCCATTTTCGTTTGGCTGACAACAATTCAACAACAATGGAATTCGTCAATGACTAAAGAATCTCATTTCAAAAACAATGAGGTAAATAGAAAGAGAATCCGATATTGTCCAACAATAAAATATCCAGTACGAACAATCTCATGAGACTGGACACCGTATAGTAATTATTTTAGACAGATTATTTTATAAGGGCTTCGAGAATTTATGAGACAGTTTATCATCCGTAGATGTTCTTCGGCTTCCAGAGTAATCATCAAGGTGAATACATTCAAAAAATATAACTCGAAATAATATTTTACACTTTTCATGCACATTTTCAAACATATCCGTTCATTCAAACGATAAAAACAACCATCAAAACGTAGAACCATCGAAACTTAGAAATGCAGAGTTTAAGTTCCACTAGAACAGTTGTTTGGCCATGATAGCACCTGCTTTCCGAACAATGCTTTCTACACAAACGATTTTTGTACCTAAGAATGCTACCTGTCTCACTGAATAAATCTTATAATAAATATATGGATTAAAGTCGTGGTAACCTTGAGGCCGATAATGTGCATTTGTTTGTAAACCACTGATATCCGTTATGCATACACCATAATCAGCTGTTTTGAATCCTACAGCCGATGAATGACTTCCCCAGCGTTATCTACCCTTATCTATTCGGAGATTGACGCTGTAAATACACCCATAAGTACTTTCTTGAATCCTTCAGAAAAGGTGACAAGTTAATTTAATGGGGAAGATCTTGATTGAAAACATATCGTCGTATCCATAATAGAATTCGCTGTGAAATCAAGTTAGTCTTCTATCCGAAACATCCACAATGTTATTACTTCTATCACAACAGATATTTTGGCTGCAGATTAACTGAAAGCCTGGTGACACAGTCATGTTTACATACACATTATTTAAAACAGCTATCGGAAAAAGATGGACTACCAAATAAAACAACTACAAGATGGTAACGGAGCGACAAATCTATGACGGAGTAAACATGAAAGGCAGACGAGTTTATCTTAGCATCGGAAACTGGAATTGGTCCAATTATGAAGAAACGAATGGCAACGATATATAACCCCCGATTGTGGATTATCTGTCGAATAAAGAGAGTAGCAGATATCGCTACTATAGAGAGTTTACAAGCCTGTTGAGGACATAAGAAGCTAGGCTATCTGCGAGATGTTGCCATTCCCTATTTCTACGTTTGTTTACTTAATACGGATATCTTCACTTCAGATAATAAAACGTATTGGACAATTTTCTTTGTTTTTCTTAAAGTAACCTGAACAAAGATGTATGTATTTAGTAACGGTAGACATAGAAAGCAGAGATTTTAATCTAAATATTCGAACTTTTTTAAACACATTTCCAAATGGTAAATAACACCATTTCCAAGTGTATACTGCAGTTAACTAATTCTTGCAATAACTGGTGGGACGTATCCACAGTTACTGTAATGCTTACGTCCACTTATTTTATTTAATAATTTATATTATTAGGCTTATTCAATACTATATAATTAGTGGAAGCAGTCATATTGTGCTATCATTCCAGTCACCTGGTAAAATAAATATGTAATACCTTGTCACTAAGGTGCATCACAATTATCTACATAGGGATTTAATATTAATTAATAAATTACTATCAATATTAGATAAGCATAGGTTGTTATAAAATGTATTACGATCGAAAGAAAAATATCCCAAATTAAATGCGTTAAATTATTTACCTTAACAGCAACAATATTTGTTCCTCTTACATAGTAATTAAAAACTGAATAACTGGCGCGTGTACTTCGTATTAAAAAAAAATTTTCAGTTTTTTCATATCCTCATTATTATGTTACAAATATATGATTTAGTTCTTACTATTTTCGTAAGAAATAAAATATATCCAATTCACAAAGGTATTGAATTCCTTTAGGTAGGAGAGTGTTTAAAAAAATCAAAAATAATACGATAAAATTCTCTCATGATAATTTAAATAATTACGAGCGAATAGTCGAAAATTTTAAAACAAACGATAAGGCAAAATGTGACCATAGAAACGAATAAGGTAACCGCCTTCAAGGATTTTCATGCAACGAGTAAATAAAATAAAAATATTCTTGACGGTATAAGGATATTTACGTAGTTCTCAGAAAGAAATAGAAAGAAAACGAAATCATAATTATCAAACCTGGTAAAATTATAAGATATTTAATGTAACACGATCCTCTCACAAGAAGTTTCTGCAAAATTGTAAAGTATAAAAAGATCATCAACCTTCAAGTCAAGAGCGACACTGCAAATTAAAAGAAACGAAAAAATATTCAGCTATAACTCGGGAACAGTTTCTCATCACAGTGAGAAGAAAAACTGAACGCTTAAGTCACGGAACAAGGGATGGTAAAGTAAGAATAAGAGGACAGATAAATAAGGAAGTAAGACCATCTTAAATATATAAGAATCAAACAAGAGAAGAATTCGACAAAACTAGACAATTATAAAAAATTAATCAAAAATATACCAAGAATGTTGACGTAAGCATAGTGCATTTATTTGAAAATTAAATAGAACACGAAAAATGTCCCAAAACTGTGGCTTTGAATTCAGAGGCAATAAATAGGAAATACCAAGTGACGAAATTCTCACTGATCGTAAGATTTAGACATTAAATATCCGAAAGGGAAGACGTCAACACATCCGTCATTCGAATAACGACTTTTTTATCATCAGTATTAAAAACGGGTAAAAGCAACTATTAAATCTCAATTTAAGATAAAGGATTCTTAGCATTTAAACTGATCCGCGGCGTCAGAAATCGTAACAATAAAAACAACAAATAAAGCTTAACTGATTTATTTATTTGAATCGCATAGCAACTTGACTATTATTTGGCCAGGTGACAATGCTGGAGTGAAATGGTTTCATTGTAAGGTTGCTACAGTGTTATTTGTAAGAAAATTTTGTTATTTTATATTTATTTTAGCAGATATTATGCCCGTTTGTGAAACATTTTTTATCTCAAAATCTAAATTACTGATCAACTGTTGTCGATTTAATATTTTAGTTTTATTATAATGAATACAGTGTTCTGTTCATAAAATTACCCCCACTAGTTGTGATCAAATTTACAGAACAAGCTAGTCCTTAAGAAGTATAGATGTAAAAAATAGAGAATATGTTATATCTTAAATTCCTTATTATTCCTTTTATCAAACGGAATACTTATAATAATCACAATGGTTAAATATCTTTTTTAAATATTGTATAAAAGTTTAGTTTCAATTTTAAAACTATTCATCATTTCCAATATACCTGAAAAATTACTTTACTTCATACATAGCTTACCGTATATTTTAAGCACTAAAATTAACGCGGTTTTAAACACAAATTTTATTCTTTTATTTTAACTTCCCTTATAGAACAATTAACCTTAACCACAAGCTCTCTAAAGCCTTAAAAATTTCACAGAAAGTAATGTTCTGAAGTTCTATTTGTTTTGATTCATAAATCAAAGTTTTCGTTCATTAGAAAAACTATTAAGATTACTGGTCAGAAAACTGGGTTACGCTGTCTACTGCGTTTACTACAAGGACGTCGGGAGCGTATTATCTCCGATACGAGAGAATTTCGGAATAAAACCCACTTATTAAAACCAAAACACTCCCGGAATTGAATTAACTTCACAATCTCAAATCCAAAACTCCTTTCAAAACAAATTGTCAACTGACCCGAAAATAAATAACGCTCACTTTTCCCCTCCCCTCACGGCATTAGGAAAAGCAACCCTCTACCGGCCCGAAGAGAAACTAAAAATTACGCGACGAATGAAATACATACAGCGATGCTCGTGACTGGCTGCTTGGAGGAGAAAGATGGGCTCTCCCTTCGCTAACCCCCTTCACAATACCTTTGGGGTCCCTTGCATGCTCACCCCTGGTCATGCTTCCTCGGCTGATTGGAGTGTACTGACAGGTAGCCTAGCAACACCCCGTCCTTCAATCAATACTGCAACAGTTAATCGAAGTTTATCAATCTCCATCAATAGCTTATCGTGAACGCTATACGTGTCGTACCCTATAAATAACTTACGTAAACATCCTGAACTATTTTGAGTTTTTTTTTAAAAGACTAACGAGTACTTTTAAGCCGTAAATCGAAGTCTTACGACGAATATGTACATGTCTATATTTCCCGAACTATGCTTCTTATGCATCCGCTATTGAATACCTCATCTTTTTTATATCTTTATTCATCGAATCTTTATGGGTTTAAAGATCATCTCGGTAAATAAGACGTGCGCTTCCAGCCGTGATGGACCAATCCTAGCGGGTTCGGACGCGTCAGATAATGCAGTAAGATTGATAGCTCAAAGCGAGAGACGAGTGTAAAACATATGTAAAATGTTGTGAATATTTGTATCTTAATCTTTCCCATTATTCGTCGATGGGAAGTTCTTGCCTCGTAGAAGCTCCCTTATACAGCCTATTCAAAATTTATTGCCTCCTCACCCCTTATGACAAAGTTATGTGTGTGAGGCCGACAAAAGCCTAAACTCGTAAATAAAGTGACGTATTATATAATTTGTATTACCTTTATGTAGCACTTTCCCTAACACGCGGTACGTTGAGAGTTTCAAGGGATTCTTTTATGTATTTGTTGCTTTGATCTTTTTCTCAATGTCTGAGCGGTCTGTAAAAATGCAAGAGCGTACAATATCCACTGAGTTATATAAGAACGTATTTCATCAACCTCTGTCGAACAACTTTAAAAGCTTTTTAGATTTCATATCTTCCATGAATTCCCATTTTGCATCTGAGGTACTCGGTCTCTGATTTCGAATTACAAACAATAGGAAGCATATTGTCTTAATTTCTAATTCGCAAATTCAAAGTCTTTTGTTTTTGTTTCTTTTCGAAGAAATTCTATATGATTGTAACCATAGAAAGAAACAGCTATACTGACAAATACATGTATAGCTCCTTCTGCACATACCGTACAATGGATTCCTAATGTAAAGTTATAGGCCCGAGTTAGCCTAAGATATTACACCAAGTCTACACATAATTCATCCTAAAGTAAATACAAAACAATCTAAAACATTACAAATTCATGAAAAAGTTTACAACGAAAAAATTCGTCAGTCTGAAGTCCAAGTATCCAGTTAACCCACTATTTCATGAATATAGAACAAATAATACGGGTGATATATCCTCTATGTTACGTATTTAAAACTTAGTCACCATGGAAACCATTACCTTTCGTAAGATGGGGGATAACCTTTCAATTTTCCGTACGTTTTCATAATCTCTAAATGTCGCTAATTCAATCATATCAATATTGTTTTACCCATCCTTCTCAATCGTTAACAATAAGAGTTTAATCCCTTACCAAAGTACGATTTTCAAGGAAGTTTTATTGTCTATATAAATCCTTCTACGTATATATTTAACTAATGAATACAGTGTATATTGCATACAATTATATTGTTATCGGGATTATTGATTTACGTATTCCTTTCAATATCACATATCATCGCTTTATATAAGAATCAAATTCACTGCTTACTGAAATGGAAACCCTCAAATCGTCTTCTTAATACGAAGGTGCTATTCAAAATTTTCAATTCATATAAATGATAATATTATCTACTTCGTGATGAGTCAATGCGAGTGTGACTCAGCAGTTAATACCGAAGCTTTTAGTCATTAGAAATAAATATAGAATGGCTGGTAAGTAATAAAGAGGTGAAATAGCAAAGAATCAACAGTGTGGTGAAAGCTTCTGTAATAAGAGTTAAGAGGTATATGGAGCTACTAGTTTGATCATATCTTTGTCAGATTATAAACGATTATATACAGTAATGTTCAATCCCACAGTATTCTGAATAAATTCCTCGAAAATCTATAATATAAACTGATAAAGAAATTTAAATCACGAAGAAAGGAAGCTGGAGAAATTTGGTAGGAAAATAGAAGGTTCTAGTGAAGAGGTGTTTTGAAGAGTTCCGATTACGTTATAGTGAAAACTTTGGACAAGAAAAGGAGTTCAAGAATCCGTGCTCTTTTATTTGTCTTCCTTAGAGAAAAGATTTTTAAATAGTTGTTTTTTATGCGGCAACAAAGATATATCAAAACAGTCATTGATAAATTTATGATAAAGGCAGTCGTGTTTTAAAACCCTGTCTCATCTCCCGCTATTTATCTCTCACTTAGCAACCATATTGTTACTTCATTACACTGTTCTTATTCGAGATAATTAAATTAGAATATATATCAATATATTATAATTATAGAGTCGAGGTAACATCTTTCCGAGTTCATTTCAAACATACAACTTTCGCTGCTGTTTGTTTTCCAACTGTGTCCGAAATTTCGTGGAATCTTACAGTAAGTGAAATCGGGAAACGGGAGTAACTGAAATAAACACTTCGAGTACATCCGTTAACTTTGGTATTTCAAACAAATACCGCGTTTTACCGGATTGTAGAGGATCCTCCGAAGGGTGTCAAAGTGCAAAGAAAACCTTTGTCTTCAGATTCTAAGCATTTATAAGTTACGCAGGATATTATAATAAAAGGTAAGAGGCGTTAACATTTATGTGTGTAATATTCAAACCTTATAATCTCCAAATATTTGAAGTGCCGATTAATACTAAATAGAATACCTCCGTGCCCAAAAAGATGAATTTTATCATTATAAATAAGTCTTAATTATTCATGAATCACTTTAGTTATTCAATTATAAGCTATTTTAGAGTTCATAAACAATAAAAGTGATCGCCGCATCATAAATAGTAACGTATCGATACTAGAAACGTAAAACATAAGCGAGAAATAACAAAACGACTGGGACTCGAACCCAGGACCCCAATTTTCTTGTAAGTGACAGATCTGGGTTCAAATCCTACTCTTATCGTATTTCCTAACTTCCGTTAAACCTCGTTATCGAGTCATTTACATCATCAACCATTTACCGATCGCATAAAAAGCTACTCCCACCTTCTCAAACCCTCTGTATACGTAGCCCGGAAAAACAATCGCCCTAAAAAGACGTTTATACCCAAGTGTCACACTTCTTTCGACAAAACTCAATTCCGTCCGCGAGGAAACAGTCGATTCGCACCAAATACATGGGCGACATTTGGCTCACGGACATAACACCACAGCCAGTGCATTATGCGATGGATGGACTGGTTCTTGACATTTTCGCCTGCCTTCGGGTATTTCCGGAACGCGGCCGCTTTCCTTTGTGAGGGCCGATGTCCTTGAGGAGAAGGCGCATGGAGTGAGAATGAATGTGGAAAGACCTCGCAGAGAACGAACAAATAAGACAGATTAAAAACTTGCGAAGGGAAACGCGAATAAAGAGCATTGGGACAAAGGCGAAGATTCCCTGCCGTGGCGGTACTAGACGCGTCCCCTTTGCGAACGACGCCACACAGAAGAGAGGGAGGGAGTATCGTACGGATAAATCTTTGACGAAATTAAGAGGAATGCTTCGTCCCGATTCGTGGATGATAGACCGCGTGAGGGATCGGTTAAGCGGTATCAAACCATCACCTTGGACCTTCATCCTGGAATTCGGGACGTCGAGTACGACTCCGTAACGACTAACTGCCGACTTCGGCGCTTTCATTTCCTCCACGCGTCAACTAACAGCCGAATCATCCCGTTCTAATCATTCAACTACCGAATCCGTTTCCATTTAAAGAGAGGATACACCAAATAATAGCAATACGCGATATAAACGTCATTTATTACAATTTGGCGCAAATATTCAACTACGATTCATACTCGTAATACACGTAAACATTTCGTAAACAATTTCCTTTTAAAAACAGCTTAAGCTCCCGCAATACTAAAACGCGATCAAAACAACTTCGAATTCGCGGAAATATCAACGAAAGCTTCTGGTACTGAAAGATTTACGTCCTTATTCCCCCGAGAATACGTTTCAGTTCCTCGCCGACGTAGAACGTATATAATCCCTCCCTTCACCGCCCAAATCGCGACCCAGTACTCGTCGGATGGCTCACCCATCCGAGTTTGCGCTTTCACTAAATGGCGGCGGCGTCTGTCCTCTTTCCATCTATTTATAATCGATAGGGGACGACGTTTTTCCGCGAACCCGAAATTAACTCCGCTGGACGTCTTGAGAAGCGAGGGAGTTTATAGGTAACGCTCCATCGGGACCGTGAATACGTGAGACAAACCCGGTCACGCCATCGATTAGGTACCATCTTCGCGACGCCTGGACGTCGCATTTCGTGGAAAAGCCACGCTTGCGGGTCCCTTCACAGCTTCCGGAACCACGTTGCCGCTGCCAAGCATCCGGCGATGGCTTTTCGTGGGGGCAATCGATGCATTCCCATCGCGAAGCTTCCCTCTCTCTAGAGAGAGAGAGAGAGAGAGAGAATCCCATCCTAGATGGCCCCTTCTGGGAGGGACAAAAAGGTCGCCCCCGTTCGTGGAATCTTTTTGGGCTCCCGAAAAACTGCAAGGACATCTAGCGGCCGAATCTCCCGGATTCTGCCTCCGAAATAGCCTCGAGTAAGAAATCGCCGCTCGGAATAAACTTCAGAAATCGATTACAAACGATCTTCCGACCGCCGCTCCGAAAAATTTTTCCCCATCCTTTGGGGAGGTAGGAAAAAAAAAAGGCTTTCCGCGGTGCTACCGACCCAAGGGCTCGGTCCCTTTCTCGGCGGCCAATGGCAGGCGTGTCGAAACCGCGGCTGCCATTCCCACTCCCCCACGCGCGTGAGTGTGTGCTGCGGCGTCCATTAAGGCAAGGGACGCCCTTCGTTTCGAAACCTTTTCGGGGAAACCGTCGCGGCTGTTCGATCCTTCGCTGGGATCTTGCAACACACCTGCCGCCGTGCTGTGTTGAATATGGCGCGGATGTGGCAATTACGGACTCGCATCTTTTGATAACGCGTTGCTCTTTCGTGAATTGACACGGTCTCCTTAGCGTCTTTAAGCAATGCGAATAAAACTTCGAACGAAACTGGGCGTAAATAACCAAAATGCTTTACGAGTCTGAAAGATGACGTATTTCTCATGATCGCCGTTCTCATAAGCGATTTCTAATAATTCGAATGCTTTAAATAAGTCGCGAAAGCTTTGTCTTGGTCGATCTTCACGGGCACTAACGTGGCGAAATGGTCCGAAAATGCTTCCTCCACGAATGATGTGGGTTGCACTGAACTGCGTGGTGGGTTGGGCTTCTGGATCGGTAAATTCACTCGCTTATAAAACTTCAATCGGTCTCCGAACTTGGTTAATTCATTATCATTCGCGTGAAATCTTACGATACCGAAAACACTGCCACTCATGATTGATTTCACGCGTCATAAATTCACTCGTAAATCTAACTAAGAAATGTAAGCGCGAGATCAAAGAAGTCTCAAAACTGCTGTTTGAAATACAATAAACAATAGAATAAGCAATTAAATAACTAGCACAATTGATTCATGAACCCAAAATCAAACCCCGATACGCCCTAAGATTGAATAGATAAGTTACGCGTAAAAATGAATGATTACGAGTCAATGGAACATACTCCAAATCAAATCGAATTTTGCCGAATCATTAATTCCAATGTCGTGTCGAACATTTATCGAGACGTGAAAGCTATTCCTAACTGACCCATCTTAAAAAAAAGCCATCTTTCTGCGAAACGCATCGTGATTCAAAGTATCCCGGAAGCTTTACAATACGATTGTCCGCTCGTTTTTCTAATACATGCATATAGGTCCATGTGTGCTTAAGAATCCCGTTTGGGGAATCATTAACAAAAGAAAAGCCAGGTAAAGGGGAAAAGGTTAAGGAGGCCACCTTCCCACGGACGGTGCAGGTCACTAAAGATACCTACTGTCTTTATAAAGTCACAACTTGATTTACGGGAACCAAATTTTATATTAACATACGCATAAACATCGTAGACTCTAAAAACGAGTGGCTTTTTACGCTAAATCGTCCTTTATAACTAGCTCTCTATACTCTATATGTTATTACGTACGCAATCCACAACTCACGTATCGCAATAGTTGAATTCCCTAATCTGCCACTTTCACGCATTGTCAAAATATTTCCTTCGAGCGATTCGTTTTAGAAACCATTTCCAACGGAGTAAGTAAGCGGTCTATATGAGTGGATATAAACAACCCCTCCAAGAACTCACTCTCCCTGAATTTATTGGGCAATTTCGCCCTTTGTAAATCCCGTAAACTGCCATGCTTTTTAATTTTTCATTCCGGAGACGATAGTTAATACTTAGCGATTTGTCAAATAGAAAATACGTATCCACTTTCTTACGATGTATGTACGATCTCGACTCTTAGGGCAATTACGGAGTCACTACATGCGTCTTTGAGGTGTGAAAGTGCGTCGTAAAAATATACTTCTTTCTTTCTTTTCAATCACCGTTCTCAAAGTAAAGTCAGAGCTACTTTCCGACAATCCAATATTGTATTACGTACGTAACAATGGTTATCGATTCGTGATTGTTATTCTATGATCTTTCACCGATTCTATTGTTAACAATTCATTTCTCGGAAGTTCTTATGAACATTCCTACCATCTCTATAAAAAATAACAGTCTAACATATGCAAACATTTCAAATATTAACTGTAATAATTCCGTAACCTTTACGAATACATGTGAAAATCCAAATATATCGGATAAACTGTGGATTTTGTTTATTTCAGAGGACGTTTCAGAGACGTTTTAGCATTACGTGAGTATTACGTAGAAGTAAAAATAGTATTGATTATTAAACTTTTCGACAAATATTTACACCCATCCGATTAAAAATGTGATAATTAGATACTCTGTCATTTTATCACTGAATGAAGTAAATTGGCCCTTAATTAGTTAGCTCTTTTTCCATTCAAAACGTTTCCGCTCTTAAGGAGCATTAACTTTGTTTCTTCAAGTTAAATACAGAAGTCTTTGTATATCTAGTATTACGTTATATGTAGAAGTATGTGTGTATCTGGGGTTTCAATAGGATATATCTGTTAATTGATTACGTACGACAACGGTGTTTTTAGACATCGCGTAATGGGTTAGTTATTGTACTAAGTAAACCGTCTGACAATGAGATAAACTGGCATTTTGCCTTTGGCATCTGTAATTATAATTAGGCAATTATCTTTGCTTACGTAACATTTATTTATTTACTCATTACCTCTCTACTTGATACGTATAAGAATCACAATGGAATAGAATAAAAAAATAAACACTGATGAGTTCAGTAATAAATTACGCAAGCGTTAGATTTACTTCAAAGTAAATATACAAAGTGATTAAAGAGACTAAATACCATATACCCACTATCGTTTGTTATTTCAAAGTCAATAGAATTTAATTAACGAATCAGTTTAAATCAGAATTAATTTGCAATTTATACATACGTAAATTTACAGAATAAGTATGAGACAAGTTGATACTTTTCTCAGTAAGAGTTGAGGTGACATGCATTGCCCGCTGCATAATCATTCTACAAATATATCTATTTGTACCATCACGAAGTGGAATATCGCAAATTTACTATACGAAGCGATACGTATATTTTAATGAAAATCTTTGCCTTATCTTTCCATAAAGATTGATATAGAAGGCATCGTGTTTTAGCACATTATTCGAGATAAAAATATCCGAAGAGTTATCAAGGGATATATATTTACCTTCCCTATTTAAATGCCAACCCCATTTTATTACATTTATTCTTTCTTTTAAGTAAATAAATCTGCAAATTTCTAATTCTTGTACGTGCATAATAGGAAAATAAAATACTTCAGGGTTAATTTAATTATTTACACTGTTGTCAAGGAGTTGCATAGGAAATTCCTATTTCCCACGAATATCGTTTATTAATTGAGATTTCCTACAATATTAAAACACCAATCTAAGAACACAGCAAACTATTTACTTAACCTTTTTCTATTATCTACCTTTTTTCATATGACCGCAACTTCTAATACCACTTCGCTGCATAAATGAAACTCACGTGCAATTTCAGAAATACCTTAAGGGTCCACGTAAATCTAAAAATCCGCATTTTATCCTCTAAGATCAAACAAGAGCACGGTGAGGGATAAATACATACAAAGTCCCCTAATTTGAGCTGCATCAAGTAATAAAAACTCGGAAACTTGTGAAAGAGCCGAGACTTTTCGTTTCTCACAAGGTCGCTCACGAAGATAAACAAACCCACCCTTTAATACGCAAAATAAAACGATTCAAAAAATCCACCCCAATTTCGTTCGGGAACGTTCACTGATTCATCACGAAAACACAACGATAAACAATTATAAATCACGTAAAAAACACCAGTTCGTCCTACATATTCGCGTAAGTAAGTGAGCGTACGAGATATTTTTCGCGAATATTTCGACGCGACGCGTAAGTAAACTTATATACATTACGAGACCCTACTTCTCGGATACTTAAACTCAAGCGACGCCCTCGATATCCGAGAGCAATTAGATTCCATTACGCTCTCCATGTAGCGGCGAAGATTACTCGGAAAACCCAAACAAATTGCGCCCGAATCTCTAGTTGACAACTGACAATGAGTGTAAAAAAGTCCGCATGCGCGGGCTATATTTCAAGAAGAAGCCGCGGAGGATCGCGAAATCGATTTATATCGATCGGTCGTGAGGCGCGTCCAATCGTGGCCAACGCAACATGGACGTCGGACCTCCACGACTCGTAGTTAAAGTATGTTTAAAGAAGCGGGATTCGGAGTAGGGCGGCATCCCCCTTGTACGCCTTGATTCACGACGATGAAAAATGAGTTTTGTTTCTCTTTTGTTATTCCTGATGACGTCTCGAAACCACTTTCGCCAGATACCTCAAAGATTTGTGGTGATAACACGAATCTAGACGGTAGCGAGAGCTTGAAACTAAAAACCCTATGAGCAACAATACCGAAAAGCGTTCTTGAATGAATTTAGACAATAAACGGTAACATAGAAACGTACTTATCAACAAACAATAAACAATTAGAAACTAGAAAACAATCGAAAGGAATAAATTCAATCGAATGAGTACAAATTTCGAACCAATAGATAGATAACCAAAAACCTATTACGTAACAATTTAAAAGCTTCTTTTAATTAAATATCCAATAACTTTAAATTAAAGGTAGAACTATAAAGACCTTATTAAAGAGTACTCGACACAATTGACGTATAATACTCAAATTATGACACGATCTCTGTAATTACACTCTCTTCATTGAGTAATTGATCCAAAAACGTACGTACTTCAGAGAACTGCATCCCCCCTTTATCCTATACCTTATTTACGGATCTCACTTTAGGATCAAGATAACGGATTTTTTTTCGAATCCTTTCAATTCTCCATCATTTACTCCCCCGGTGCACCGATCTGCTCTTAAAGTCTCGTACACTCTTTTTTCTTTTATTCATGACCTACTCGTATCGAAGTTCTGACCCAAATAAATCAATTCGGAAGAGTTTTCCTTATTTCTGACCATCTTGTCCCGAAAATCGCGAAATGTCGAATCGACACGCGTGCTTGTCACGTACTAGTGCAAGAAGTAGCGGATCATTTCCATACTTTACGGGAAACTGAACTCCGTACATGTCCACTACCTTATCGATTTGCATTATGCCTTTAAATGCATATTTTAGTACATCCCGTTTGAACCCATTCTCAAATATTCCGTAAGGAGTTAACGCGAGATTTTCATTGTTAAGCTTCACACCCGTTCGACCGTACAATAATGGCAAACAACAAAGGAAATTAGCAACACTTGAACACTTATACGATCAAATATATACAATTTCTATGGTTGATTAAGTTAAGTATATTCGTAGAAGAATTAAGTTTCAAACGTAACTCTCAAGTCTCATCATCAATCATCATTGGTTTCACATTTTCAATACGAAATCAATACCTATGAAGACAAACCGAATTATATACTCCCTGGCTAAGTATTTTCCACTGATACATCTTAATACGCTTCTATATAGATAACTCTTGACAAATTAATTGAAATTATTTAACATAAAATTTAATAAAGTTAAATCTAATTATATAAGTCGCTTTGCCTCTGAAAGCTCGTAAATTTTTTCGTAAAAAAGGTTTAAAGTGTTATCATAAAATTCTTGAAGGAATCGTTACGTAATTATTACGACGCGAAATAAGAAAAATATAATCGATTTATAATGATTGTCATGCACTTACTGAGCCACACAATCGATTAATAATTCATTTTTCAATTAGTAATGCGTCTAACCAATAAAATTTGGGATTATAATATCTCGAGTAAAATTCATTTAATGATCACACAACTGAAATAGATTTAAAAAACAAAACTGATAGAGGTAATAAGATACCAACGCAAATGTTAGAATCTGTGGAACATTTCGTAGCAACGAAACAATAGTAGTTTTTATAAATCTATGTATCTAGTTACATAAATCTGACAGAAGATCAGTTATGTATTCCGAAGTGTTATATAAAAATCGAAAAGCGACAAAAACGAGATAAATTTGGAGCGAAAACAAGCCTACATCTCGGTAGATAACAAATTTGGAAAGGAGAGATAAAAAAATATTTTCAGGATCTCCTTATTCATTTTATTTTTATTTCTCCACCGTTTTTACCTCTACATCTTAAAAACAATACCCTTATGAACGCAGTTCTTCAACAATAAATAGAATTCGTTGTTAAGATGTTGTTTCCGTTTTCCAAGCACCATTATTGTGATTTACGAATTAACTCGTCGCTCTCAATTGTTAAGCCTTAAAGACCAAAATACTTGACGGCTAGTCGATTATAAAATTTTATAACAACGTTTTTTAATTGTTCTAAACAATAAGGGTATTATCATTCTTTCGGCATTTATTTTATACTTAAATTCTAATAATTGTCGCGGACAATTCTTAACGACCACTATTACCGGATTTGATTGATTATAACAATGAAAGTTCTCATTATGTGTAACTTATTTACCACAATCAACCTACATGAATGCGTTAATTAAATATATAATTGCCGACTCCCCTCAATATGCCGCTGCGAAATTAAAAATCTAAATTCAATAATCCACTTTGTGATAAACTTCCCAATCAGGAAAAATTAACGCTAAATATATATAGGGAAAAGAATTTGAGGTTTATCGCAACAAATAATCTGAGATTTATGAGGAAGCTATCCAAAATTGAGACAACTCAAGAGTGACCGATGAGCTCGATATTTGCCAATATTATGAGACGAGTAAAAGACCTGTCGCTTCTCAGTATATTGAAACAGTTCATTTATTGGTAATTATTATAGATAACAGCTTTAGCGAACGATTTTTACGTATTATTTTGGTCTTTATCAATTCTAAACGCTAGGACGGTATTCTCGAGTATTTTCGTAGAAAATTATAAACATAAACCTCGTGTATTTCATCATTGCTTCAATTGAAGGTCAAAGTACACTTTCAACTGTTTTATTACGTAAAAAAATCTACACTGATCAAACAAAAAACATCATCTTTCGACGTATTTAAGTTAAAATCCCCATAAATCGAGTTTCAGCATTTCTTTTGCATAAGGATTTCGTTTTTAAACATCACAAAACGTAATACATCGATAGAAATTTCTGACATGGGCTCCAGTAACACTAACAAAAAATCTTATAGGTTAAATACATAAGCGAGTAAAACCAAAACGTAACAAACACAGTAATACGTAATGATTACGCATCGAGACATAGATCTACATAATCGTCATGGTCATACGCAGTTTCGAGGCCCAAACTCGGGACAACAAAACATATCCCTCATCTGCCATCGATTCCCACCAACAATCCTCTCATCTTATACCTCCCAGTTTGGTACGCGATGCGTGACTCTATAGAAACCCGTGAATCGCGCCCGCCTCGAAAGCCGTCTCACGAGGCGACCAGAAGAAATGCCCGTGAGGTTGGAAGCACGAAATGAGCCCGTTAAAATAGATCTTGTCCGGGACCGAATCTCTCGCGGCCCGAAACGCGGTGTAAAAAAATCCCTTCGCTATGCAACCATCGCCTCAGGCCAATTGGGAAGTGGTCGCCTCCGAGGCGCCCGAAAAGGACGTGGCCGTTGACAGCCGCCATTATCACGAATCGTGAAAAAGGCGCGCAACAGGAGGCACTTTTGATAACGACGAAAATTGTGAGGCGGCGGAGCTGCAAACGACCTCGTGCGGATAACGCTTTTCATTTGACCGATGCTTGTCTCAAATATTTATGCGATATCGCGAGCTACCACTCTGCTATGTACGCGATGTATTTACGTAACTATCCCGACTTCATAAATAACCCTCGAATAAATAGCGAAAGTCGAAAAACGTCTTCATTTCGATCAAAACCATCAAATTGATAAAAGTGGTGGACCTAAGACGATGCCTTGCGTCAAAAATTTTAACAATTGTGACAAAACTCATCGTAATCATAACAAAAACGCAAATGTTTACGTATACTATCCCTACGAATAGTTAAGTCAAGACCTCACTAACTACGATAGCCCCCAGAACTGTTTTATGTCTGATTGAGCTCTGTTTTCCATCACCTTGCGGCATTCCTCTTGATCTCTTTAATTTCCACGTGACCAGATCCAACACACGCACACGCATATATGTGTATAAGCAACCCGCGAATTAGAACAGCTACAGGAGTCACGGACGTCATCAAAAAGGTGAGATCACTGTTATGGGTGTGGGTTGGTCATGTCGCGAGATGAAAATACAACGGTTGAACATGCAACATTTATCAGAATTTTGATAATACCTTACGAGCTGTTCTCTTGTAACTGTTGTCAGTTAATTATGTAACGAGTACTTACTTCGAGATGCCATTTTCGCAAACCTTATGAATTAGAAGTGAATTACTCCATAGAAAATGTCTATATTAGATATATTACTAATCATTTATTAATTTATCTATAAATAATGCCTAGACTAATAATAGAGACTGTTTAAATATCAGGTAATTGTCTTACTCCTTGATATAATGAGCCATTCAATGAATAGACTTTCACACTTAGAAATTGCTACCTTAGATAACCTTTAACGATAAACTTTACACAAATATTAATAATTCCCTCAAAAATATAACAGTATTCCGTAAAATCTAGACAACTTATCGCCGTGGTAAATTAAAAAAACGCAAGAAAGGTCTTCTACAGCTTCATATCCAACATTGTATTGTAATTCACAGAATGTAGAATCGTTACGTAAGTATTCTGTATATTATTCATGTTCAGAGCTCAATCCGATGAATCAATCGAGAATGGAAACACATTTTCAAAACACGTAACTAATGCGATGTAAAACGTAGCTTCGTATGCAAATATCAGCCGTATTTGTCGTGTCAACTCCTGCCAAAACCTGTATTCCTCGTAACTTAAATAGATAAATACAACTCTTACTCAACGTGTTTTCTATCGTCTGCGAACTGTTCGGGGGTTATTTTTATTTTTACGGGAAGAAGTTCTGAAGTCACATTGGTGAGTCACAATTGTTTCTCGAAGCTGAAACTTCCTGAAAATGTTTCGTAGATTTATCAAAATCATCCCCGTTTAGATCTAAAGCTATATTATTTGAAAGGAAATATATCTGTATAATTTCTATTATGTCACATTTTTCCGTTTGCATACATTGCTATCAGGCTTGAATCGCTAAGTGAATAAAATCCACGTGACATATTTTGATATATTTGTACTTCTTAGAATTAAGCTTTTTCTATATTAGGCTCTAATCATTAATAAAACGAGAAGAAACATATAGAGAGCACGCTTTCGACTTTTAATCACACCTCACGCTCACAAATCTACCGACATTGCCCGAGACGTACACTCTAACCCACACACCTATTTTCCCGTTACCTCGGAAAAAAATCGTTTCTAAGAACATAGGTACCTTTCCTTAGCCCGCGGCCTTGATAGCAACTCTTTTTTTTATACGGCCGACAAATTTTCCTGCGATTACTCGCGTTCGCACGGGAGAAAGTTGACGGCCCAAAAATTCTTCCCACCTCCGAAAAAATCACGTTTTGGCAAAGACCGATGCCGACAGGAATTCATCTTCGCCGAAGTTTCGACCGCGCGACCACGTTCGGCTGAAGTCAACGGTTAAAAAACACATGGCACCGAAGTCGGGTTGGGTCAGTACTCGTTAGAAACGTTAGGAGGAAAAATCGGTACCGAAAAGACGAGCAAGTTCTTTCGCAGATCAGGTGTCAGCAGTTGAAGGTCATCCGAGATCAAAGCGGAGTTGAATACGTAAAATTCTTCGGATTCATTGTTCGAATGACGATTTATAGAAGAATAGAATCACCTTGTTAACATATTACGTAGCTAATGCTAGGTTACGTACTCCTACGTAACCATGGCAACGAACAAAAACGTACTCTTCAGTTACAACAATTCGTTACTCAATTGTTATTTCCCGAATAGACAAAAGAATAACGATTTTGCGTTAAAACAACGTGTGGCTAACTCTAGGGAAGCATTCTTTCCTCCTTACGCAAGCGTCAAGTTTCGGATTACGAATATCCTTTCGTCTTTACGTCCCGTAACATCCATTCCGCCCTAGGTTCCCTTTCCTGCCCCTAGGTGATAAGCACGTACGCCCTCTGCAACGGAGAAATGAGGACAAAAAACAGTAGAATGAAGGAGGGCGAAATGATCCACGGCAGAAGGATGCCGATAATGGAAGACGCGCAGTGCGCTGCCAGTGAAAGTGGTGCAACGCCGGAGGGACACAGACTCCCTCCGCGACGCAGTGGCGTCCTTTCCCCGCCCACCCCCAAGGCGGACGTGCCGAAATGAGAACGCCGGCCCGGCTCAAAGTGGACCCTTCGATCGAGACCTCAGTCCCCTCGTAGATCCACTTACCCCTCCAGCGCCAGATGTGAGATACACGCGGAGCCCAAAAGCGCGACTCTCTCTCGGAAGACGATCCAAAATGTTCTCCTTATTCCCACACGTTTCGTGATGATAAAGGCGAACTTTCAATACATCTACACCGTACCTCTTGTACGAATACATCTAACTCTTAAACTCGTTACTTACACACATACTAACGCACAAATATACGTATATATTTCGAAAGAAAATTTAATCACGTACTACGTCGTTTTTGTGAGTCGATCGTTTTATCCTTCGGTTTCTTTCGCGAAGGTTGCGCTTCCAAGTAGTTATCCCTTCGGGTCTCGTAAAATACTTTCGTGGTGGGTTGGTTTCGGCGACCGTTCCCACACCTTCGATCCGCTATTTTGACGAATACTACACCCACTTCTCGGGCTCTTTCTAAAAACCGTGCCTCTCCCTCCCTCCTTAGATAGCCCCTCGTCCGGCGAAAATCGAGCCTAAAACTACCTGAATTCGCCCACGCTAACTTGCGTTCGTTGCTACGTCAAAAATGAGTCTAATAATGAACGTTTCGAATGATCTTTAAAACTCTGAAAACTAATTGACTTGAGTGGTAACATTATTACGACACCCGCTTTCTTTAACCTTTAATATTACGCGCGTTTATTTCATTATTACGTCAGCGGTCAATATAAACTTCTTTGTTGTGGCGTATTTGTTAACAAGTTGCAAGAACTCGTCCGGTTAAGTTACACCTTTCCTTAATCCCATTAAACGCCTTTGTTGCATGATGAAGATTCAACATAACACGTTCGATCACTGATACATGAATGTTAGCAATACGATAGTAGATTCGTCATAAAAACATCGGTATCTAAATAAACCATTCTTAGGAAGGTGTTCAGAGCAGGACAGTATTGGTTTATGACCGACAGTTAAGAAAGGTTTAGAAAATTCCGCTGATTAATGAAATTGTGTGACGGAAATTTAACGTATACTTGATAATAAACACACGGAAACTCTAAAATATAATCAGATAATTCATAATATCTAACCTTACATTAACTTATAAAACCAATGGTACTTACACACTCAACTAAGTATTTTTCGATAAAAACAACACTTTTTACAAATAACGCGCTTGATTACGTTTCGTCAATAACGTAAATGAGACGATAACGAATTCTAGAGTCCATTCATTGCTTGATTTCTTTTGCAAATTGATTGTTAATGATTTTGTACCATTTATACGTCGCTATTCAACAGAAATCGATGCACATTTGAATCCTTTAATTTTACCGAACCCGCCTATTTTTAGTTCATTCGTACCTGAAGATGACATACACAAGTAGAAATCGGTAGCACCAAATACGAGAATCAGATACGAATCAAACAAAAAGAAGTACGCTATATTTTTTAATCCTAATTTTCTTTTAATTTCCCAGGAATTTAAAGCCGGCGAGTTTACAGCTTTGCAGGTGTGAAATCGGGTTTTCTTCATTTAAAAACCTCCTTTTGTTTTGAAGAGGATACCACGCCCCCTGAGAATCATCATTTCTTTTATTGTGGAATTCCCCTCACTCGAGGATATATTATCTCAGTTGGTTTCCCCGTCACATTATGATCTATTTAGCCTATTGGTTTCTCATTTAGAGAAGAAATGCGTAGGGGAAAACAAACAGATTTACTGTGATTAATTTATTCCGTTCTCATCGTTATAAAAAAAAACTAACTAAAAGACACCAAAATATGTTTTCTGACTATGGATGCGCATATCCTACTGATCTAAGGGTATTCATGTAAGACTATAAACAAATGAAACTTTGATACGTATTTTTATACGCAAAAATTCTACGTCATAGACGATATTTATTTATTGAAGAAAGACAGCGCAGGGTTTTTTGTACGCCGTAAAAAAACTAAAATTCCGAAGTTTTTGAGATATAAAAGTGCGTTGATAAGAAAATAAGGTGATACAAGGAAATCTTTGATTACTTGATAGATACAGAAAAGATACAACATCAGCTAAATATTTATTTTGTATCACTGGTAGAATTTTTCTACGAAGAAATGCATGTTGTATATCTTGTATCAGAACAGAATTTTCAGATTCGTTCGCTTGAAAAGAGATGGTTTGCCTTACAAAGAGATACTGCGATTTAGTTATATTATTATTTAAAATATATTTAACCACTACTCTCTTAAATAAATTTGCGACGAGCCTAGATTAGATTAGATACGACTTCAAGTAACTATCGTGTTGTTTAGTTATTTTATTTTCATCTTTGGATTCATCGTAAGATTTTTAAGCTGAATGTCTCCTAATCTTACGTAATTAAAAAGGAGAATATCCTTTTCGAACCCTTTCAACATTAAATCAAGGAAATCAATTCGCCTTGTAATATCTTAAATCTTCTAAATAGTGAGTGTTTGAGAGTTCTATATATACAGAAGTATTTAAAAAAAACGACCACATATGAACTCACACTACTTCTTTTACCATCAAATTTTCGTAATTGAATTGACATGGATAAACGGACGTGAAAATTAACCATACATCCTGGCAAGATGACTAATCTGAGGCAACCGGCCAAAAGTCAAAAAATAGGCATTTAATCTTGTTTGACTTATAATATCGTCAGTTCCTTATTGTTTTACAAGCTGAGTGACTCCTTGTATAAAATATCCGAGACGGTAGTATCTTGTATCTAACTGAGGCACAAAATCATTAGGAGGAAAATTCTCCAAAGTGTTTCATATTATTAGCAGCCTTACTATATAAGCGATTGATTAAATCTTAAAATAAAGTAAATTGTTTGAATCATCCTTAAATTTACAATTTAATAGAAAGGAAAAGGAACGCTATCGTAAGTAAATTCTCGGGAAAGAATAAAGTGCACTTGAAGGTAAATCCCTACAATTAACCTTGGTAAACTAAACAATTATTTACCAATATTTAATTACCAATATATTAAACAATATTTAACAATCACTATTTGTCAATAATAACAAGCTACCAATTATCTTATTAAGGTATCTATCGTATTCAACTATATAAAAGAGTACGACAATCAGCTTGAGGAATAACAATATATATCCTAAAAAGAGCTCTTAAGAACGAGAGATTGCTGATAAATTGTAACAATAGATCATCATACAAATTGCGCTGATAGAAATTAAAGCAATGCAAACGTATTCCTTCAATAATAGAATTTTCAAATAGAGATATATGACCATCATAATAAGTTATATGTATTTTGGGTCTGGTCTGGGCTTTAAGGCATCAATAATCAATTCATTAATCATATAAAAGAATAAAAATAAAATCATTCAAGGATTTTTAAAGGTATTTTAGTAAATAAAATAATGATTCTCAATTGAATAAAATAAAGTACAAATGGCTCAAAAATCGTTACCCCAAGCGCGTTAGCTCATTTAGCAAATATAAATAACGAATTATTCTCACGTAAATACATCCCTAATTTCATCATCACTACGGAAACTATAAACTTTACCAATTGGGCCTAATACAGCATTTTTTCTATCGTTACTCGTGTCTCAATTTATACGAAAAACAACTCTAGCGATTTCAAGTTTACCACTTCGAGTTCAAGGGAAAAAGATGTTATAAGCATTAGAACCCGAATGGACTAATTCTCTGCGAAATAATCCTTTTATAGCAGTCTCCGACCGAAAATAACCCACCATGAATCGAATCCATATGAATGCTTCCGAGAGAAAACGATTTCTTATGTATTTTTCACTGTAATGCCTGTTTACGACCACGTGTTACCAGAGTAACACTTCGATAAGTCAAGCGCGCTGCCCGATTGTCTATCTAAAAAGTGTCTTTTCGCGATGTTTTCATTTAAAGTACTATCTCCAATAAACTAAATTGATAAAAGGTACGGTTTAGTATGATATACGATAAGTATATCACATTTTCAATAACAAAGATCTTAGGAAATAAGACCAGATTTAACATGTATACTGAAAAATACGTAAGGAAATGGTAAAGACTTGTTCCGCGAAATGATATTTTGGATCTGCTGAACATATAAGCAGATTATGGGATGATATATATTATTGAGAAGGCCGCAGAGTTTATAGTTAATTAACAATGTTTACTTGAGATCCAAAACCCCTAATTGTTTAGGGTAATTACATGAAGACAAGGGTCATATTCATCAAAATGAATGCCTCTCGCAGGCATAAAAATTGCTTTCATTTTCTTACGAATTTTGAAATGTAATTATAGCAAGGTAATCATAAAGAGCAACTCTACGATTTTAACCGATTATGACTAACTAACTAACGCTTTCGTCAAATACTCTTTCCAAAAATTACTTGTCAATTCAATAATGAATTGTATGATTCAGAATAGTGGGTAACTGGATCATTAAATTATCTTCATTCACTACGGTGAAATGCACACCCAGTCAAGTAATCCCTCACTTCTCCAAGGAAAGTAACTAACTGCAAAAATCAATAGGCATCCTTGAGTTACTATACGACATTTAAATTTGAATATTTTGGACAAATATTCGATATAGATCTTTGTATTTAATTTATTACAGGAATACGTCTATTGGTGATACATACATCGCTACTAATTGTAAGTTATTCGTCACTTAGGATTCAATTTAAACACGTAACAATACTCCTCAAAATTACCTCGTATTTTGAAAAATCAGTTAGCGGAAAATAACAGTTCCTTAGCTATAATATTTCAAATTTGGCGTTCCACGATGTGCTTTAATATTTGATTGGCAATAATTTCTAATTGACACCTCATATTATTAATAAAGCAGGTAATTCACGTTTGCCTAATTCAGAATTATATGAAGTCCTCTCCTAAATATTTTGAATTGAGTGGAATTAATATTAAATCGCCGTTAAATAGGTAACAGACGTAAGACGTAATATGTATCAAAAAATGTCACCTTTTTCGTTTGAATGAGTTCTCATTTATATGTACTTTATCTCTTTATTATAAAACACTGAAGTTACGCTGTAGTGCTCTCTTATTGTTTGTCTTGATTATCCCGCATAATACATAGTGATCGCAAACAAACGAATATCAGATGCGATAGTAAATAATACGTATACAATACCGCAGAATTCCCGATGGGCAATGACATAGTTTATTAAGCAATCCTAACAAAATATTTAGACGTTTAGTAAATTTAATCGATTCCACAAACCTAAAGAACTTTCTTTCGTTTCAAAATAGAAATTTGCGAGATAACACAAATCATTCATCTCCCAAAAAAAATTTTTAAATAAGGCTAATTCTGTCAGATTTTTTTTTTCAATTCCCTCGAATTACGTGCATCGACTATTTTATCCGTAGAGTTTCTGTAGATCACCTTGCCCGCTTTCAAACGTCATGAAAAATTAGCGATTGCCTTTTTAACCCAATGAAAGAAGGTAAATACACGAAAAGGTTCTACTTGTGTTATCTTCCGTAAATTTCAGATGAATCTTCCAGATTAATTTTCAAAGATTTTTGATTCATCTTACAGCTTATTAAGATAAAAGAACGCAAGAAAGTCAGAAAGATGTTAACTCTCAATTTCGTGCATAAGAACGAAAATTATCAGAGGACGATAAAAGTGTGAAAAAAGATAAGTTTACGATAAAATTTCAAAAAAAATTAGATGTACTAATTAAGTGGAAAGATACTGCAGATTTCTGCAGATTTCTGCAGATTGGTTTCAGATTTCTCAGCGTAAAACAATGATTACTGCGCTTAAATGGGATATTTATCACAAAACGAGTTTTTCTAAATTAAATCAAAAAGGGGAGATCAGAAGTTGTGTATTCACAAAATATTGCGTAATATTCAATTAATTTTAATATTTGTAAATTACTATTCAAAATCTTCCTTCCTATATTTGCATGAAGTACAAATGAAAAAAAAAACTTCGAACGATGAGTTCGCGCGACTTGACCACATAGCTCAAACAGGTACGTAAAATAACAATATGACCGGGACTCGAACCCAGGTCCCCGGATAGTCATTCCGTCGAAATTTCCAATTGTTTAAACCACCGTATTCCCTACATCACCATGAAAACGTAGTGCTTCCAAGGAAACAATGAATTCACGCGTATAAACAAAACTAAATCGACTCCATTATTGCGCATTTATCGCGACAATAAACATCGATTCGGACGATTTTGACATCAAAGATTCCCGAATGAAATTCATTCGATTCCAAACTGCGATGCTTCTAAGAGCTTTAACATTTTAAAACTTCTAGAGAGAAAGAGAGACACCATCATTGAGATAAAGAAGCGTAAAATCCTTCCAACAAAGCAGTCCCAATTTACTTTTAAAGATGGCCACTCGGTCCGCAGTGAAGGGCGTCCTACTACGAAAAGCGCGGTGGTGGCGCGTAATTATCGAGGGAGACATCTTGGACGGGAGAAGGGAAAAGACAATCTGAAGAGCGCAAATGAAAACAAAAGAAGGTAAGAGGCGTCGCTCGATGGTAACGATTGATTGTTTTTTTCGGAAATTGTAGGAAAAGGTTGCTATGGTAGGAAGGATGGGGGAGGTGAAAGCGGAAGGTGAAAAGAGACGAGGCGAAATTATACAAATACGAAAATGATTTGATTTGGAGACGCCGAGGGAGAGAGAGATTTTTTTTATTTTCCGTAAAAATGCTACGTGATCAAAAGGCGGGACGGGAAAGATAAAAGAGTAGCGTAAAATAAAAATCAAAAAAACAAAACACGATAGATGATTAAGAGACCCGATCGCGGGCGATCTTGAGAGCAATGCATTGTGGGTGGGATACGTAACGCAACGATTTGTACGATTGGTTAAGAACGAACGAGAGTTAGAGAAGACGAACAACGGAAAGGCTAAAGGTGAAAAAGTGAGGGATAGTGTAGATATAGAACGGAAAGCGTGGGAGGCAGCGAGAGAGAGAGGGCAGATAAGGAAACGGCGATAATTTAGACGCAGAAGGGACGAGCGAGGGTCCAGAAAGCGGCGGTACGAAGACGGGGAGAAGGACGCGGACCCAAGAAGAGGAGCTAGACACGAAAGACCCAAAGGCGTGGGATGGGAGAAAAGACGTGGTTGAGCGTAACAATTCGTTGCGCGACCTATACAGAAAGAGAGAGATGATCTCGCCTAGGATACCAGAACGAACTAGAACGAAATCTTCGGGAAAAGGTGATGAGCTGATGGGGAACGCGTTCGAAAATGTGCGCGAAGGGAAGAGTTCCAAATAAACAAAAGGGAAGCGATAAGGAAGGTCCGCGAGGGGGGGAATACGTGTTCAGCGAAGTGCGTAGCGTGGAGACAAACACGCGAGAGGGGGCGCATCATCGGGGGGATGGGTGGTGGGGGGGTGGGGATGGGGGGAAGGCGTTGGCTGAGCTCCCCCTTCAAGAAGGGAAAAAAAAACCTATCAAGGGCGGCGGCCGTTCGGTTTTCGGACCGCGAGGTCACGGGGAGGTGCAGAGCGGGACCATTATAGAGCCCAGTACTGGCACACGGGTTCCACTGATCCGAGTCGCGGAATATACGGATGCGTTCCGAATGTAAGATTGCGTGGGAATTGAACTTAAACCCGTAACAGACGAAAGGTCTTATGACTCGTGCACGTACCTTTAAAGAGAGTGAGTGCATAATGAGTGACGTAGGAAATGTTTCGCGTGAATTCTGAGATACGTAATACGTAAAAGAAGATAAAAGGTACCTCTAATCGTTCAAACTAAGACGACCAACTACTGAATCGATACTGAATGGTCAATTTCAGCCTTTTTAGAAGCTTTACCTAAAGCTCTAACCTTTGTTTTTCCGTCCAAATCAGAATAAAGACGAAAACAGTAAACAAAAACATGCATAGACAGTAACCATAGCATTCCTAGAACACCCTAATGGTATTCCCACATTCACATCGTAACATTTTCAACATTCTGAACCATAGGCAGGTCCCTTAGGTCCCGATTCTTGTCAACGCCATTCGTCACCGCTTTCCGAATTCGGTAGCGACCGTCAGACCTTCCGAGACTCCTCAACAGCCCTCGACGCCGCTCATCAGAGCTTATAAAAGTCTCGCGTATGATCGGCGAAATAAAAAAAAAGGAAACGGAATTTCCTTTGACGCGTCTTGATTTCCGACGAAAGAGCGTCAATTTTTGCCCGCTACCTATCGCCTCGGATCGAAGCATCCGAGCGGGCCCGGTTGCCAAACTACTCCGCCACCAATGGACGGATAACTGGATCGCATCCCGATGCTTTCAATGGCAAAGACGGGCCGCGATAATCTTAGATCGTGAGGCAACGAGGAGTTGCGCTAAATTCTGTTGCCTCTCACTCATTGACGGTCGCGAAAGAAAAATGTGTTTACGCAGCTTGGGACGTCGAAATAGACCGATTTTCCTCCGTCGAGGGAGTGGGCGAGACCCGCGACTCGTTTTTCCTCTAGAAAGCGTTTCTTCCCAAAATGGCTTCCCATTACGCGAAATTTTGCCGTCCCCGATCGGCACCCGGCTTTCACGGACGTCGGTTTCAACCGGACGGATTTTTTCCCGTGAGCTGCGAGGAGTAAACTATTGATATATACGGTGCCGTTCGCGTCGAAGTCCGGATTTTTTCCGTCCGGCCGCCGGCTCAATGAGGACGGGTGTGTTATAAGTAGAGCTTCACGTCCGGTCGACTTATTTTAAACGGTAGAGCAATCCGTGGTTGCATAATCTGCAATTGTGGCTATCCATCGGTATGCGCTGATAGATGGAATCGATCGGTGGCACCTTTCACTCAGCAAAATTCAAATCGTGGTAAATCTTACTTATCTTCTAATCACAGCAAACAGTAGTAGTTAAAATCGAGTTTCCGTCCACTTAAAGATTCTTGTATTACATAATTACGCGAGATATAAGATTAGCTTACTCTTGCACCTTTTCTAAATCAATTAAGCTTCCGTTGATCTTGAAAAACCAATGGAATACTTCAATCAAAGTTGAGTAAATGAAGGCACACAAGAGTTATCTTTTCTGTACGCTCAAATTGTCTTTCCAGCTGCCCTCCACCACCCACGAATTCCCTTTTCGAACGTTCCCGATGTAAGTAATTGACGAATTCGTTTCATCCGAGCGACGTTACACGGAGTAGGTGAACTTGGCTCATTCTTTTAAGGATAGGACTGATTCAACTCGAAAAATTCAACGTTTCGATATAGGACGGTAGAATTACAACATTGTAACTCATTCCGACTATTTGATCAATTTCTACTGGTGACAATGTTTGTGAAACACCAAAAGTACGGGAATCGGATCGGCTGAAAACTTGAACTGGACTGAAGTGATCCATGAAAAATCGTCAGGACGTAATCTGTCCGTCCGGACATATCCTCCGGTCGAAATTTTTTTTCTTAACAGTGACAAACTCTAAAATAAAGATCCCTCAGTAAACATACTTGAAAATGAATGAGACGCGTCAGCATTATTTTATTTCGTCTAATGTTATTAGAACACACTCTGAAGAACTCTTAAAAAACGAATAAATGAAGATCGAAAAGAAAAAATAACAAGCGAAAGATCGCGGAATCTTCGGTTCAATAGAATTTTTAATTAAATTATATCCAAAATTGTTCGTTTGTTTTTCAACAAGTCTTTAGTATCATAACTTCGATAAAAATGCATTCGCTAGAAAGTCAATGAAGTCGTAAAGTTACAATTTTGGTAATCGAAGTTTATCTGACCATGAAAACAATTTGGCATCGTAAAGAAGTTTCCGAATCATCAACGCTGATCGTTTATACGAATAAATCGATTAATTTACTCTTATTTCATTTAGAATAAAGAACAATTATTTCAATAAACGAGATGATATGTATATGCATAACATGATAAGTGATACATTACGAGATGAACGAAAGACGAATTTGAAAAAAATAATAATATTCCACCTTCCGAGATTCAGTAACAGTGACATTAATCAACCATCCATTAGTTCTCAATCCAAAGACACCGTTTTACAATTCAGGGCAGATCACCTTGAATGGAAATCAATACCCCAAAGATCGCTAAACAGCACACGAGAACTTCCCTTTTGATAAAGAACGATTAGGCGTTTTAAAAAATTAGGCCTCCATTAATTAGCCCGCCACCGTGTTTTGGCTTTCCGTCCCGCAAGATATCAGATATTATATTCCGAGATACGTACCGAAATACCTCGATAAGGAGTCGAAAGGACTGAAATGCGTGGTCGTTGATGACACAAAAGTGCAGCCGAAGCATTCTGAGTAAACAACAGGGTTATTTAAATCGCCCAGTATAAAAATATACCACGCAAAGACGTTTTTAGCCAATTAACCGATTCCTAAAACAATACCGGGCCAATAACTGGACCTTGATGCACTTCTTACTAATTTCAGCGATGATTTCGCCCGATTATAACGCATTAGCGAGGATGTGCGTCTTCCGCGGTGAATCCCAGTTTTCGTCAGCGATACGTGAGACATAAACGAGTTATGAAACGGTCTTAAATCACCGACACATCGCACAGCTCGAAAACAAGAGCATCTTAATCATACCATATTTCGCCGTAGAATTCAAAGAAGCAACAAAATCAAGCGGCGATATTTCTAGAGCGTGGGAGACGCATTCACTTAGGTGAACGGTGAAGTTTACGTATTAAATAAACAGCGTGAAACATAGCAACTTCCGATCGGGAAGTGAGGAACTCAAGTATAAGGCGTAAGGATGTGAATAAATAAGTTTCTTTTGGTACATATATTTCAATGAAGAGGGAGTAAAGAAGCGTGTGGAATTAAGATCAAAATTCGTTTTTCCCCTTCGTATTATCGAGTAAAAAACCTCGAATGATTCGGGGATAAACCAAGCAGTTTTTCAACCAAATTCGTTCCAACATCGATTCCTCTTTCGTCGAAAGTCCGTTGGATCGTCAAACGGAAAGTACGCGGAACCCTTTAAAAAACCACCCTTCCCTGAAATCCTCTCGAAAATTCCCTCGAGAAACCGCGACGACGCCATGCCCGAAACACAATCCATACTAGCACGTTACTTTGGACACGAGTCATTCGCGGAGCGACGTTTGGCTAACGAATAGAAAAGCCAAGGTGGAGAGAGATTACGAACGGAAATAGAAGAGACCTGGCTCTTCTACTACCTCTTTTTTTGTTTTGCTCGTAAGAAACTCCGCGGCCGCGGTTGCTGACGACTCGCGCTTATATATTCTAAGTCCCACAACGGCATCCACCCACGAGAAACCCTCCCCCGAGGGCCTTCCCCCTTCGAAGAACCCCCCGCGCCCCCTCGACCGACCCTACATCACCCGCCCATGCCCGCTGGCGCCGTCTAGCTCCCAACCGATCCCCCCTCCTCCACCGCCACCCCACCCCATCGCGGACATCGCGAGGCGGCGCCGACCGACCGAGCTAGCAGGACACCACCTGGTGGGTCCGCTGGGTCACATGACCAACCGCGGGTCCCTTCCCCTCGTCCCACGCCTCCGCCGAACAGGATGTTGGTAAGGGGCGTCCAAGAGGTTTTCGGTCAAACCTAGGATCCCTCTCTCTTCTCTCTCTCCCCCCCTTCTCTGAGGGCCTAGAATTCCTGGGCAAAAGGGATCGACGACGACCGTTAGAAGTCCTCCGATGCGGCGAAACTGCCTCGCGCTGCCACCCTTGGCGTTCTCAGCTCTGCGGAAAATTCCAATCGAAACGAAGAGGCGGTGAAATACGATCGGAACCGCGCGTATACAAACGACTGCCCCGAAATGAAGGAGTTTTGTTTTACGAAATGATGAGCATACGTGCTATTGATGGATCTTAGCTCGACGTGATTTCCTCGTCGTTGCATCCATAAGGTTGGCTCGAGTCACGCATCGTTTCGTGCACGCAGGCGTGGATGTTTTTTAGCTAACCGCGTTTTTCGCTCGCGAGTATCGTTAAAAGAGTTTTTGAAATTACGTCGACGACGATTACTAACTATTTAAGCGTATAACGATACGATATTTTTGGGGTTTGAGAGAACGTACTTTCGTGAACCGACTCGTTGCATGCGCTTACACGAACGGGTACGTATTACGAAATTTTAGGATTGCGTCTAGTTTCGGATCATTTAGGCGTACATTCACTCCTTTCACCTTTACTTCACTTATAGATAAATCACTAGATAACGCACGCGAAGAAGAATTTAGCGCTGATTGCGGGATTATACGTAACTAAACCCCGTCAAATCGTTTTAAACATATTTATCGTCAACATAATTCACGTACTTCATCACAATAGTCAACATTAAAGACGGAATGGTTTCCTATACTTCAAATCCCGTCTACGAACGAGAAAACAACGCGTGATCGGCAGCTTTCGAATGATCTAGCACCTAGCACGGGATCCTAGATCTGTTCTGCGATACTTGGCGACAACCAATTCACGGAACCCAAATCGAAGTAAACTTCCAAAGTGATGAATGCACTCCTACGAACCGGCGGTATTTTCCCTACAGTTGCGAGATGATAAATATCAACCGCGTCTCGGGATGACGATTAAATCACTGAATCATTTCCTTCAATTTCTCTCTCGACACGCCTTTACTTTACGACCTCAGAAGAGATTATATAGCTTTCCGATTTGAGAAGACGCCTTATACTTTCAATAGCCTTCACGCATCTTCGCAGTAGCTAAACACCGAACATACGCATTACGCGATCAGGAAAACAATAATCGAAAAATCTTACGTAATCTTGATAAAATTACGAGAGATTGAAGATACGTCAAACTTACGCGAAAATCGTATCGACAGGAAATGCCTAAATAAGTTAACTTTTAATTGAGAGTATATAACCGGCGATAATACGGTTCAACGAGGTAAAATACCGCTTTTAATACAGCCATAATCTTAATGGTTGACACATACCACACGTGTGGACTAAAAATTGCGAACCATACTCGTACGGCGAGCCGATAAAATGCAAACTTAAACATTTCATAGCGAACCGATGACCTCCGAACTCACTTTGGCAAAAACGATATTGGAAAAGGAACGCAGTATCGGGTTCTTAGAATAACAACCGCCGCACATCTGGACAACGAAGATGCTGGATAAAAAAAAACATCGGAAACTTATGCCGGATTAATCATTTTTGCAACCAACATGACGAGAGCGTCTTCCAACCGCGACGGAAATAAAAACTTATAGCAATCACGATCACTGTAATCTTTACAGAAAAGGTCTGTACCCAACCCTTATCAAAGGTTTAAGTCTCGCAAAATTCCCCCGATCTTACCGATTTCCCTCAAAAAGCCTTAATTTACGCCGCGTAGGCGTCCCAAAATTAGAGTCACTCTTAGGCGCGTTTTCCATCGAACATTGATCGGGTATTGCGACATCGGTCGAACCCGCGACCTTGAGGGGAGAATTTCGAAAACAGCGACAGGGAAAAATAAAATCGTTCGTTTTTGAATGTGGCCGCGAGACATTTTTGCCGAAGTTTTTGTTGCGACACCGCGCGATGGAGGTCATGGGCGATGCTGCCTTGTTTATCTTGAACCGGCTACTCTGAAACGCGCGTATTTCGATCGAGTTGCCCAATAGACGCGAACACAGATTCTACGATGCTATGTGTGTTACTCGAATGCGAAGAAAGTGTTCTGAGACACGTGAGGTGTTCCGTGATTGTCGGTACGTTGCAACGAGTCCGTCTTCGGGGTGTCCTGCAAGGTCCCGAAGTTGGCCCACTTGTGTGAGGCTTAAATGTCAGTAGAATCCTTCCTTTTAGCGCACAATCCAAACTATTAATTGAAAAAGGAAAGCTACAGGTCATTCCTTACACTCACATTAATACGGATGCATGCTTAGGAATTAAAATTCACTGTCATATATCAATAACACGGATAAAATACTTGATCGGCTATGTGCGCACTTCTTGCATAATTATTTTGTAAATATGACCAATTCTACCTTCCGATAAAACTTAATATATTGTTATATTATATGTATATTGTATATGTTAAACATACATTAAACATATATTCTTTCGTAAAAAATTTCGTATCCGAACGTGTGTGGAGTCAAAATCAAATGAATACGTCACGGACATCAAGTTTTAGTGCAAACGATACGGATATTTGCAAATAGAATTAGAGATCTGAAAGAATATTAATCTTCCTATTGCTTAGTATATCTTACTAGATACCGATTGTGAGTCGTAGAACAAGGATAAATGTAATAATTAGGGATAAAAAGCGTAGTCTGACATATATAATGATTCCGGATGATAACAGATAATCTTTCGGGTTCGATAAATGACTCTGGCTAAAAAGACATGAATTCGAAGATAAGATACAGTAGATAACTACATTTCTTTTCGGTACATTATTCACCTCACGTCAAACCGAAAACCCTCGTTGTATATACTTCAATAAGATCAACAAGCATCTAATCCAACCCTAATGTGAGTTGCAAGTCGAAATCTTATCAGGAAAATCATTAAAATGTATTGGATATGAAGTAAGGGTTTTACACAATCCAACTCGGTGTTTAATTCTGCGTGCAATGAATTATTGTTGCACTTCTGATACCTATACTGTTTTACTGTTACCATCTGTTGAAAATCAAATTGCAACGCTCAATTTAAATAAATAAATAATGACTCTTTTATAAAAGTCTCGAGCATTTCATAGTTGTATCATGCAAGAAAAAGCACCTTATACTAAAACTAAGAAGCAATCTAGACATCAACTACAGAAGAACCAAAAAGCTATTTCCGACTATGAAATACATCGTAATACTTATATGTACGTGAGAATTTTACAATGTATCAATCACCGAAACGTAAGAGAACAAAAAAATGAAACACTCTGGTGTAAAAAAAATAAAGAAACAATTTTTATACATTGTGAGTGATATTCGGCTTAAAAGAAAAGATAGTTGATTTTTAAGTTTAAAGTACAAGAACAGAGTCTATCACTATCCTAAAATTTCATTCCTCAATTTATTTATTACCAATTAGTTTCGAACTTGGACGAATGAAATAGACGATTACACAAAATAAGAATTGTTTAACCACATCTTACACTACTATTAAAGATCATTTCAGTAAACTAAATTCAATAATATAATTTCCTAATATATTTCCTACAATACTTTCCAAACTAGGTCACAATTGTTGAACTGATAGACGCCTATGTAACGTAAATTGCAATTCTATCTTTCGAGTTTGCACATTGTAACGAAATGCATTTTTACGTACAATCTTAGAAAACTTCCTCATCATCCTAAAAGATAAATGAAGGAATAAAACCTTAGAGATTAATTAATGACGTATTCTGCACTACGGAGGATTATATTACGTAAAAAAGCTAATTAATAAACCGAGTTACAGCACGAGACATCCGATTCTTCAAAAGGTTTACTTTGTATCACAATGATGCACTCGTTTAAATAACCCGATGATAACCGCTCGCAATTTAAATGATACATCCCCAACGCATCGTCCTTCACCCAGTTACAAATTCGCAACATTTCCTGTTTCATATGACGTGTTTTTTCCAGTCGAATTTAACGCTCCACTTCATACGTACACACACTCTCGACATAAGTACGCGTGTATGTATATCATCCAATTCTATCTACAATCCACCGTTTTCGAACTTTTTCCGATCTGCAAAAATGGCCGCGTGTTTCGTGCACTGGGAATCGAACGAGGACCCACTACGTCCATTGTGAGCGGCTCTTTTTCAAAGGAGCGAAGATGATTAATTTGCTGAAGGGGGGGAGAGAGACCAGTTTTCGCTTTAAGGACTTCTCTCTCATGAATGGACTTTTGAAAAAACGAGCACCTATTCTCATTTATGCAGCGGAGGGTGTTTCGTGGGCGTCGCTCGAAAAGGGTGGCTTGCAGATGGGTGGCTTACGGAACGACGGTACCGGGTTCGATACGCTCGTGAGCCCGGCTGCTAAGAGAAGCCGTTCTTTAGGTCTCTGAAAACCCGTCCGCAAAATCCGATCGGAATATTCTACTATGTCCTGCGATCGCTTTTTGTTCGATACTTTATCGTTGATTGCCGATATAGGAAGAAAATGTGTCTAAAAGAAAACTTATACTTCTTATTAGATGTTATAACGATGGTTTTCGTAATTTAATCGACTTTATGTGATTTTGAGATATTATAAACTAATTGTATACTAGTTCCGGCTTTCGAGTAGTATTCATTGTCTACGTAATGTAATCGAATTTACGTGATTTTCATTGTTTACATACTAATTGTATATGAGTTACAGCTTAAACTCGTAATAGTAATTTCAAAAAGAGAGAAACACTACTAAATTAGTTGAATTTACACTGACGCGAAAGCTTTTTTGAGTTAAAACGTAGGAATTATATTAAAATAACAAAGGAATGGAGTAAATAGCCGAGGATGTATAAATTTATCAATTAATATCACGATAAGAAATCAACAATCAATTGTGAGCATCTTCAGAAGTGTTCATCCGACGAAATTTAAAAGCGATCAAACATTATAACAAACAATCGGTGATACAAGGGTTAGGAAGGAGCGTAAACTAGCGACATGACAGGGACTCGAACCCAGGTCCCCCACTTTCCAACTAGTAGATATTCTAACCAGGGGGACCTGGGTTCGAGTCCCAGTCATGTCGCCATTATTCAATCCCGTTCAAACTTCGTAATCAAACCTTACGAACACATCGTGTAGAGTTAAGTACAACTCTGTTTAATCAACTGGTGATACTTATCACTTGTATACAGAAAGACATAGAAGCATCATCAAATAAAGATGCAAATATCACCACATCCATCCACCAATCAACATAAAACATAACACGCATTGGTACTTCCGTATGATCGCTTTAACATCACCCACGTGATTTTTATTTAATCCTATTTCAGGGCCGAGGTCAACGGGCACTTCACTAACGCGATCACATAAACAATCTTTAAAATGGGGAAGGCAAGTGGGGGAAGACAAATGGCTTTTGGAGTGGGGCTGTACGTTTACGCATTAAAATTAAGCAGACACGATTAGGTCTCTATAGAAACAAGTGGATGTTTCTAAGTTGCTAAGGATTTTAACGAGAAAGGAATAGCCTACGTATGAATGAAATAAAGCGGAAATATTTGGATTGTTTCCTGTATTTTTTACGATAAATTAAACCTTGGCGTATACCAGTTATTCCATGGGGTCCGGATGATTTAATACTTCAGCCTTATCGGAAACAATCATCTCGTGTTTTCATCGATAGAATCTGATTCGGAAGGGAAATTTACATCCTTTTATACACTGTATCAGCTGGTTAAAGTATGGGGAAGATTCTCACTTACACCGATTAACAAAAGTAGACTCGTCTTTTCTTACGACACATTCGATATGATTTCAATCTATTCACGAATAATTGCTGCGGCTTTAAAAAGCTTATGAATCAAAACCTTTGAATTATTCCACAAACATAGTTAAATTATGAAAATAAGGAAAAGTATTTTACTTCTTCACGGAGATAGAATAAAATTTTAGCCGATGGTTAATTGATTAGGATACAATAACAATATATATTTCTTTTATCGACGATACAATTTTAGCAGTAAATGCATTTGTAAATAAGCTTTTAGGAAACAAAACAGCATCTCAATTAATTCTCGTAACAAATATACCCTCTGGTGTTAATTCAATAACTTTTTTTACTATGGCCCTGCATTTCCTTCTTTCAACCATTAATTAATAATCTAAATCCTGTTCAATAAACGAGACAATAACGTAATATAACGTGAAAAATCTTCTATTAACAAATATAAAATAATGATGATAACATTTTATAATACTGTAGTTACATAATCAACCGATGCATGGATGTATACGTTGAAATCCTCCTAAAGTTCAAAAAAATTTCGAGTAAAAAGTTTCATTGTGGTTCTTTACTTTCAACATTGTACGATATCACTTACGTAAGCTAAGGACTCGATCTTTTTTCTTCGCCTTAGCTCTTTAAACTGACGCTTTGCTGTCTTGTCATCACTTAGCAACTCTTAAATCCAACAAGTTCATTCTAACCCTACACGAGAGTTTTAATTCTAGTGCATCCAAATCTTCCCAACGTTAAGGAGTTTATTTTTCAATTACCGTTCATTTGAAGGATTGTAATACTTCAAAATGAACTTACTCAAGTTCTATTTTCAATCACAATACATAAATCTCCGTAGAAATGGCTAATTTAGTCACTTAAAAGGAACTATAAGTTAACTTCATTTTGGCTCACTTATAAGTTTATTCTATTTATTTCAATACGCCCCCACAATTATCTATGTTTCTGAATAAAATTATATCAAAGATTGTATAGTATAATATATATTGTATAGTATAGTATATTGTATAGTATAGTATATTGTATAGTATAGTATATTGTATAGTATAGTATATTGTATAATATAGTATATAGTGTAGTATATAGTATAATATACATTATAGTATATAGTGTACAGTACTATAGTGTGTTTATATTCCCCTTCGTCTGAAATTCACGATCTTATAGCTGTCAAGAGATTTTCAAAATCTTAACTTTACGCGATGTACCAGCATGACAAGTAGGAGTTGCATAAATTAAAGAAACTCTTTAATTCCTTTATATTAGAGTAATAAACCGTGTCCTCAAAAACAACGAAATACTGAAGCTCACAAAATCAATTTATAAAAATCGCTCCAGATTCTAAGAAATGATTAGCATCACTGCACGCGTTTAAAAATGCGATGAGTAAGATATTTTAAAATTCTTATCTTATCTGCTCTTCCTCTCGTGTCAAATCAACATAATCTATTCCAGGATTCGTGAGTAATGCGAGCCTTGAAAATATATTTCATTGCCTAATAACACCCTTTTCTTGGAACGATAAAGAAGGTGTTATATGAAAACACGACCTTTTCAGAAAACGTTTCATTATTATCGACTGAATCATTCTTATGAATAAGCATCATTGATATATTCACTCCAGAAATCATTCTTATTGAATAAGCATCATTGATATATTTACTCCAAAATCTTTTAACACTCTCATTTGTCCGTATCATTTTTATATCCGTTTGAAATAATGTCACCGAGTGAATTTAAGTAAATTGTCAAGCGAAAAATCATTTCTTCTCGTTTTACATAAGAAAGTAATCATTGTGAGATATGATAACATAAGCTTAGTATAACAACCAATGACCTTTAATTATGTGCACAAAGTGATGAAAAATTACTTTATCACAAATAAGATATGAACGTCAAGAGTGAATAGCACAGCATTATATCAACTTATCATAATTCACATAACTTTCATTAAACAATACGCGAGAACCACACCACGAAAATCTAAAAACATAGCATATACGGTAGTTCCAATATGCTTACGAAACCAATTTCCCTTTATTTAGCACTTTTTTTATCTGGGCGCACCCGACCGATTACACTGATATCTTAGGAATGCAGTAGGGACTTCCAATTTCATACCCGCCCATAAAACTCATCGAAGATGCACTCTTCTCAATCGAATTAAAACAAGTTCTACTGATTGATCATTTCACAATGTCTTTAGGGATTCATAAGATATAATGCTTAAATTAGTTCTAGAGCTTTCATTACTGCCAATGTATGTATTATGACATTGTATTTGTATAGCTCACTATTTACAGTTGAGAATGCAATTAAAAGCCTAATAATGATTACTATATATGTCCAAAACCTAAGCTTTGAATAAGTTGATAAATTGAAGATACATTACCTTTCGTTATGAGGCGCATATAAAAGTTATTTTTTAACGTACTTAACAATAAGTATCAATTTTATAGGATCTCTGGAAGTGATAAAAATGCCCTTTCACAAAGAATATAAACGCAAAGTCTTATTTAGAAAGCGTGAAAACATTCAAGAAGGTTGTCGTGTAATAAGTCAATATTATATACTAAATATTCAATGTACAACATAAAATATTCGCCTCCAAAACATTTCTGATCGTTCAGGAATAAGATGAAGTTAGAAATGGTCAGAGCAATTGGGTTAGTACAGTATACGTATCAGTACATATCTAGGGTGATGTCAAATGTACATCATGTCAAATCCCTTCAGTTTAGGTCGCCTAGTCTTTGATTTCGGATTGCCACGGCATTTTATCGAATTGTTTGCTTTAAGAGTGGTTCCAATGGGCGTAAATTTGATCGTGAAAAACACCTTTCCGGCCCCAAAATTTTTACTACCGTACTTTTCCTTTACAAGCTTCAGAAGACTACGTTTGCCTGTATTTCTGTCCATCTTTTTTTTTGAGACTTCTCTCTACCACTTCCTTGCGTTTTTCTCTGACGCAAAGGTAGTTCCGTACGTCTCCGTCAATTTCATTTTATCGGCAATCGGCATTTCGCCCTCCAATTAAGGGGACGAATAATTGAGTAGCATTTAAATTTCAAGGGAAAGGAAGTGCCGTAGCAACCATGCACACGTTGATCTCGGATAGCCATGGGAACGCCATGGATACAGTCCACTCCGGATAGAAATTTTCCTCGTGCTCCTAGACTTAAACTTGGGAATTAGGGAACCCTCGTAAGTAAATCACGAAGCATCTCATGATTAAGTTTTCCCGCGAAAGTTAATGTGAATATATCTTTTGATAAAAATGAGTAAAAAACGATTTAAAAAAAACCAAACCCAGCAAAAATTTGAATCCAGTACAAGAAAGATACTAACATAAGATAAATGTTTATTATACGTTGCATTGAATAGATATAGCGGTGCGATCTTTATTAAACAATCAATTCCAATCGTAACCATGTCTCTCCTCAGTAAATATTTCGTTATAAATCCCAATTAAAAAAGTACTTCTATCATTGAATAAATATTTTGCATATTTGGTCATTTTGAAAAGCTGCGTGCTGTCTTACAATTAGTTGTACAATTTCGTACAAAATTCATCGATACACTTATTTCTATATCGAGTGACCAAGAATGATTTTACTATAGTATTATATATATAATATGTAAACAAATAAATATATAGACATAATCGTCTCTTACTACACTTAATGCTTTTTGAATGTTGTTAGGATTGTCACATATTAGTCGGTAATCGCAAAATAATCTAGCAATCAATAAAGAATTGAGATAGAATGCGAAATACAGCTACTGAAAAAATCAACTAGAAATGATTCAATCAAATAGCATATTGGTATCCCAAGTTACGCCAAACAAACGAAAAACGCCTTCGAGTGTACGGCAGGGGAAGGTTAGTCCACCTCATTAATTTCATAAGTGGCTAGTAGGGAAAAAAAGAAGCCGAATAGCAACGGGTACTTCACCGTGGGAGTGACCGTTTACGAATGAGAATCTTCACTTAACCTTTCCTTACAAAATGCGCACTGTTCGATTCATACATTACGTCACAGTACGAGGGGTAAGTAGAGCAAAGCACGGGTTAAAAAAAAAAAGAACCGAAAAATAGCAACAGGATTGGGACTCGAACCCAGGTCCAGGTCGGTTATCCTGTTTACGGAACCGTAAGAGGAAGTTCATAAGCATTCGGCCTTGTACTATCTCCAATAATTAGGACCTGGAAACGATTGTTACAATATAAATTCGACCTAATTTTGTTGGGACATTATAGGAAAAGTCTAATCAATTAAATTAAGGAAATGAACAAAAGAATACGGATTAGAATTACATTCATACCAAAAGATAATTGAATTAAAATCGTTACGTAAAAGTTTACGAATTCAGTACGCGATATATCAATACGTATCGATCACCTCAAATCCTTTCACTAATTCACAGTTGAACTCGTAATACGTAAAGAATGCATACTAATGACGAGAAAGAGCTCGGAAAACGATCGGTACAACTAAACTTAACCTTCCCATCGCTTTGCGGTCCTCTATCGAACTGGGTAAAAAGTAGATCGTAAGATTTTCACTTTCTGCGAACTCAATCTAACAGAGTTTATTTCCTAGTGACGCTCAACTCCCTAGAGGCGAAACGACGCTGTAAACAAGGTCTCCAAGGGTGGGGGGGTAAAAGCAGGACGCGGCGGCGGCGGGAGACGAACCGAATACTCTCGGACATAATAACCTCTTTTATTTCAGGGACGGAAAATGTTAAAGGGTCCTGGAGGCAGAATTCGATTAGGGGGGAGAGAGAGAGAGAGGAGCCCTTCGTTAGAAGACGCGTGGGGAGCGCGATGAATCACGCCACACCGCGGTTCTTCGAGATATCGAACAGCGATTCGATTAAGGATTCCGAACGGGGCTTCGTGGGGCCTATAGGGGCTTCGGGAGAAATACAGTTTCTAGCGAAAACGTCGTTCGCGGCGGAACAGGAGTGGAGAATCCGTGCCGGAAGGTTGGATGCGTGCATCCGAACCGAAACGATGAAAGGAGAGAGAACACGTCGCTCACGGTTTTTTTTTGATGTCGACGAGAAGAATTTTACGAGACAAAGAAACGAAAAGCCGACGTGACATTAACGTCGACTCATTAACACGTAATGAAGGAAATGAAAGCAATTATAGAGTACGAAACTACAGAAAATCGTTATCAAAATACGTAGAATACGAAATCTACAACGTAATCGCATACCTGCGATAATTACGTACGCGAATCTGAACATCTCAACAAATAAACGCATCTTACATCACAGGGAATTCCCCAGGTTACGATAACACTACCGATAATACGTAAACTCAGTTCATTTCAACCAATAAAAGGCATTAGGCAATGCTTTAAACGTTTTGTACAGTTAACGCGATATTGTTTATAACAAACACCTTGTTCAACCTACCCGCGGAAGCGGGAATAACATAATCGTAAACCCCCCTTTACCGTTAGGGGGAGAGGATCAAACGTAAAACGCCCTAGCATGAAGAGATGATAAATACTTCTTGCACACCCAACGGAAGCTAAGTAGGGACGCGAGTTGGTAGATCGGTGCGGGCGAGTCCTGATGATTCACCCGCGGTTACTCAGTGGACGCCTTACTTCTATTACGCACAGCCTTCGTATCTAATCAGTGAGGCTCCTTAGTTATAAACAATGAGACGTAGGTTTAAAAGGTTAAGGTGAGGTGAGTCTAAGAATAACTAGATTCGCCCTTAGAGAAGAAGACCATCATTTGAGTTTACTATGAAACTATGCGACCGTTCTAGGAACGGTAGCCTAGGAAGCATACCGACATTACATTTCAACATTTCATATATTGTTGTTCTTTGTGTGACGATTGAGTAACGTTTCTAAGACAAACAGCATCATTCATTTTATTCTCATCAGTTGGACGTAAGTAAAGTCGCAATTTCACGAAAAAAACATCGCATTACGAAACAATCCAACATCGAATTCTTCGAGAGGACGACAATACGATTCGTGCGAAAAAAGACGAACGAAATATAAATAAATAAAGATCGCGTCCGACAAACTAAATCATGAACGTTACGTAATCTCAAAACAAGGTTTTTTTTAAAAAGAAAAAAAAACAAAAAAGAAGCTTCGTTAGCCACGCAGCTCGTCTAACGCCTTCGTTCGACTCCTAAAAAAGAAAAAGCAGTGGCCAGAGAGAGGACGCCTCCCACGGAATAGAGAGAAACCCTGCGAGGAAGTGAAAGTTCCTCCGAGCAGAAGATGGAAGGGAAGAGGCCTGAAACATCCGCTGAACGGAAACGCGGAGCAGAAAGGGCCGTCGAGAAGGGCTGAAAGAGAGGGGGGGAGGGTTGGGTCGGTGGTTCGCGTCGCCGCGGGGTGGCATGTGGAAGAGAGCGTGTGTGTGTGCGGGCGAGGGACAGGAAGGAGGAAAAAAAAGGAGGGGGCATCGATGAGGGTTGGCGGCGGGGGCTAGTTGGCGAGGTTTTGGGGCCCCCCCGACGGCCTCCCCTCCCGAGGGGCGCAATTTCCGCAGAAACGCGAGGAGGAAACCTTGCGGGGACGGGGTTAGTACTCCTCCCCCGCCCCTCGACACGACGAAAACTTGCCAAAGTGGGAAGAGGGAACGTTTCGCTGCGTCTGTGCGAATGTACTGCGCAACCCACCACCGAGTCCATTCATTCAAAGAGTGGTTTTTGGTTACGAGCCTCAAGTAAATGCGCTGCCTCTTGAAAAACACGCGACGACGACGAAAAAAGGAACGAGTCACGGAGCCGATGAAGAAAAACTCCGTACGGGAATACCGTCGCGGCCGGGAAAGAGGCCACCGTCCGAAAAAAACAAAGATCGGTAAAAATGCGCATCTAATCCGGTCGAAAAACTTTCGCAGTAATAAGACACAGGTCCAAGGCTAGTCTCACGTCGCCGGGAAGGGGGGATTTGCTCTCTCTCTTCTCACGAGAAGGGGAAAAAAAAGTTTGGAGCCGAGTCAGCGCCGGCACAGCTGCCGCCCGCCTCCCATCGGACCCTTCCGCCCCTTCCGTTGCCGTGGAAACAGACCCGCACCCTCCGCGCCCCCACCCCCTGATCCGCCACCACCGCAGGGCAGTGTCCACCCAGGCGAGGAAGAGCCGACCGACCGAGGGACGGACCAGCCACTGGGCCAGTGGGGTTATTGATCGGGACAAAAGGAAAGGGGGACCAGAGCGCAGTCCTTGCCAGAGTCCCTTCGACTACCGAACCTCTCGGTCGCGAACGGAGATCAGAATAAAAGGCGTCCCGCTCGCTCTCTACACCTAACCGAGTAATACTTGAAAAGTTTACATCCGAGAGTCCGCGGGGGAAATTCGAGAGTGTACTCGCGCGGTGAGATAGATCGACGCGCGAGGGAGATAGATGTGAAGGGAGAGCTCCCTGATTGGACCTTGTTTCGCGCCAATGCCAGTCTGTGGGTGGAGCCACACCACCCTCCCCGTAGTTTAGCCCACGGCGAGAGGGGAAGAGAGAGTCCGAGAAGGGGAGTCGTGAGGGAAACAGAGAACCGTGGAGGGTTCCTGCGATTTGCGTGTGCGCGCTGCAATTGAATTCGTCTACCGCGAGGCGCGTTCGGCGTGGCGTCGCGACATGTCCATCAAGAGAATGGCACCCAAACGACAAATACGACAACTGTCCGTGCAGGACAAACTAGATGCCATCCAGAGGGTTAACGACGGAGAATCCAAGGCCTCCGTAGCGAGGGACATCGGTGTGCCCGAGTCCACCCTTCGAGGATGGTGCAAAAGCGAAGACAAGCTGAGGAACTTCGCGGTCAACGAGAAAGACGAGGACGGATCGGGGGTCGGGATGCTAGGAAGCAGTCCACTGAGTCTGGTGAGCGATGGAGGGCCTTCGAGGAAGAGGTCGCGATCTTCCTTGGGTGACAAGGATCCGGAACTCGACGAGGCCTTATGGTTTTGGTTCCGACAGCAACAACAACAACAGCAGCAACAGCAAGCCGCTCATCTGCAGCCACAACCGGCACACGTGGGCGCATTGTCCCTCAGCGAACAGTTTAAGAGCGCAGCAGCCACGGCTGTGGGCGCTGGTGTCTGCAAGGACGGCGGAGTGGCGCCGGAACGGAAAGAGGAGGACGTGGTGACGGCACCCATCGGCGGAGGACTCAGCGGAATCGGTGGAGGTGGGGGATGGTTTTGGAAGTGGTACAAGAGATACGGTCTGGCGACTTTGCCATATCATCCGGCGGCAGCCGCAGCCGCCGTGCCCCCTTCTATCTTTGGAAAGTCCCGTGTTAGCACGGAAGGAGCCGTCGATGCCACAAAAGCATCGGACGCCGTCGGTCTGAAGGCTCTCGGGATCGGGGAGGCCACGAACGGCGATCAAAAAGAAGGTACCAAGAGGAAAGGGGGCGAACACAGTGAAGACGACGATGAAGAGGATGAGGAAGACGAAGAAGACGCACCGCCGTCGGCTGCAGTGGCCGTGCAGCACGGAGAGAAGTTCCTTAGGTGGTTGGAGTGTTGCTCAGACCCGAGTGTTACAGCTCTGCAGATATTGCAATTCCGATATCTGTTGAACAATGTTAGGGCGTGCGCTGCCAGGAGGGCCAAGTCGGTGAAGTCACCTAGTGTTATCAAGCACACGTAAAAGGGGTGGATGGGGAGGAAGGGGTTATTTTCTCCTCCGCCCCTTTCGCTTTGAAACGCTTTTTCCTTTAAAAACCGCATCCGGAAAGGGTTGACGGTCATACACAAGTCTCGATTCTCAGGGGACGGGTGGCATCATTTATAATAGTGCCATTCGGGTGGAGAATATTTTAAAAAGTCACTCCCTTTACTACAGAAAAGTCTGAATTTGTTTACTCCTATTATTTTTTGAAGAATATGTGCTCGGCATTGTAGTCTCAAACTTTTTGCGTTACATAACATGACACCGCGATCACTATTGAAAATATATATATTGAGTTAAGTGAGTGAAAATCGGTTATTATGTGCATGTTTTGCCGATTTTAATCGAGTGCTATTCTGATCACCTTTGAAGAATAGGCAGTACAGGAAGCATGACTCTTCTCGTGGATTGCACTGCCACCTATCAGTAATTAATGGAACGGCATTTAAACGGGTCGCACGCGAATTTCGCACCAACGTGTGTGTACTGATCTTATTAGTGATTGTCGGTATTGGTTTATGTGACGGAAAGGTTTATATGCAATATATATTTGTTATCTTTCGATGCCGTAGTAGTCTTATTTTTCACGATACGGCGTTTTGCACTTAGTAAGACCGTGTAAGTGATTGATAATGTTAGCTAGAGTATTTATTGCTCGTCGTACTTACTATTGAAGTGGTCCTGTCTAGAGGCTTACACGTGATGTGATCAGCCACGAACTTGGCACAACCCTGCCACGTGTAGAACTCTGGATATGGCAGTTTTGTCGGGCGTAGTGCTGTGCACACCATTTTCTGTGAACAAGTGCGAGAGATGTAAAGCAGTTAGTGTTTAAATAGATTCATGGGAACTTTTAAGTGCTATCTTCCTCGAATTACGAAATATGTAGACTGCTTATGTTAAAAAATCTGGACTTCACAGAGCACTGCGTGACGTTTCCTCATTCCTATATTCGTAAAAAAATAATTGTGCGTATTTCCTTTGTTTGGAAATGAGCTATATTTTATACATGTTGTACATAAGCTACATTCCCCTCATTACCCAACAAAGACTTGAGCTTTCTAAGTGTTAAATATTATTCCTTGAAGGAAGTGTGTGATGGCAGTCTACTTTGAGATCTTAATTATTTTTTGTATTCTCTCTATTTTAATTTTGTTTAAATGACTTCCACTGTGATTCTTATCTTGACTCACTTGATTTATTGAAACTATTCCAGTTTTTAACAGATACCATTTTATGTGAATTATTATGAACGTTGAGTAGCGTTCAGACTCTAGTTTACATTTTTCAATCTCGAAGAGGCTGCCAGTTATATTACCTCATCTATAGAACATGGATAATAAATATTTGAGTGACTTTTTCACTCTTAATGCATGTAATGATGCCAAATTTATGTTGGATGATTTGTGAATTTTTTATATAAAAATTATAGAAATGAAGATCTAAACCTGACTTGTTTCATTTAAGTAAAACCATCAAATCCATTCACTAAATGCATCCTGACACAGGTGTCATTAGGTATATTTTTTGAATGACTGACTTCCACACTACTATCAGAGGAAAGGTAGGTATCTTTAATAAAAATAATATTATTCTAAATTAGCAAAATAGGTTACCTGAACACCACACTCGTTCTCTGCTGCCAATAGGAGAGGTTTTCTTTCGGTATAAACAAAATGGTATTGCCTTCTGAAATTTTCAGCATACCATAAAAGAAGTTTTTCTTTCTCATTATTTCCTCTATAAGAAGTTGGATAGCTTTTTGAACTGTAAATAATAATATTATACACCTGACAATAATGTTCACAAGTTCCAATCACCTATAAATTACGATTTCTTACTGATTTTCTTCTCCTCTCGACTCCCACGAGAGATCAATCAAACCCAGCTCATATGAAGCATCTTTCATTTGTTCCGAGGTAATACTTAATTTGGCATAATTAGTAGGCTTAAGTGGAACTTCGATAGTATCACTTTCGGATTGTAATTCTTCCGCATAATGCAAGTTTTCGATAGACATACTTTGTTTACTAATGTTTGAATAACGAGAACTCGAATCGAGACAAAAGCGAATCGGAATTGTTTGATCGATTCCGGCCGTAGCTACCGCTAACTTTTCAAAATGCTATGGGGCAATTATTCACTCATTTTGCTTACATGTATTGTTAACAGTTTTTGTATTGAATTTCTTTTATAAATGTTACATAATTTTGATCAGCTCATAAAAAATAACAAAAAGAACCAAATATATGTCTTATAAACATATTTCACGCAAGAAATAATAGCATTCTCAAAATTCAGTACACTGCGTGTGACAAGTAATACCCACACAAAGTCAGCCTTGCTTGCAAATTATGTAATCTTAAATCCAATTTAGATTAAGTTACAATAATGCAAACAGAAAATGGCTACATTGGAATCAAAGCTAAAAAATGAGTCATCTTAATTTGAAGAATCACTCTTAAAAACTTAAACTTCACAATGAAAAGTTATTAAGAAACACTATAAAAGGCAACCATTTGGAGAATCATCAGTCCTTCACATTCACCCCTTGTTGAAACAATTGGTGTAACCCCACTGCATCTCTGCAGTTATTCCAATAAAGCTTTCCTTATAAATAAATTTGACGTGAAATGCAAAGTGCTATAAATTTTCATCTTCTGGTCGCCACTTCTGTACAGCTTCCCTCCGTGCATCAGGTACGAGTTGGCTTCGCATTCCTCCTAATACATTAGAGGTTGCTTGTGAGGCTAATACAAGGGGTCGAACCACAGTTGGAGGTATCTGTCTCAGTACTCCTCCTACAGCTCCTGAAACTCCTTTATGTTCATGCTCCTCACTTGCCACTCGAACAATTGTTTGGGCAGTGTCTCCCAAACCCTAGAAAATAGAATAAATATTCTATCCCATTACATGACTGAACAAGGCAGAGAAGGAAGTTATTGATAAAAGAGAAATATTTTGAAAACAAAACATTATATTTGTGGATTGAATGAAAATAGAAGTTACTAACACAGCAGATAAAAAATTAAGTTATATATATGTGACAAACCTAAAATAAAGATAATCATCAATAAAAGTGTGAGTAATTTGGAAATAAAATGTGAAAGGTATCATTACATTTATTACTGTCTTCTGTCATATGCAAATTGTGAATAAGTTGCAGAATGCAAGAAATCATTGTCAACTACTTCTATTAAGTGATGAATTTGAGTTAGTAGTAAGCATATACATTAATTTGACATAATATACAATTATATAAGTTCATAAAATAGGAATATTTCCCCGATAAATACCATCTCAGAAATTGACATTGTCCTATTAGAAAGAGAATAATCTCTAAAATGGTATAGTAATAGAATCCAAATAATGATTTAAATTATTCTAAGTCAATTCTTATGACAGAAATCTATATAAGGTCTATTATTTTAAGTATGCAGTCAAATTATTAAAATAAACCTGTTTGTAACATAGTTTGTACTTCATACTTTTAGCGTAAAAATATCTTATTCTCCATGCAAAAAATATTTTTGTCATCACTTGTTACTTGCCTCTTTCATGAGAAGGTATGCATTAGCCATACCCTCCCTAATATCAGCAGGTTGGTGATACCTCCTTTGGCAATCCTTCCTTCCTGGATACCTTGAACGCACACTTGGCCCAGGAGAAACCATATCATAGGCTGTTTCTGCAGTACTCTGAAGATACGATAAATTGTCTTAATAAAATTCTTATTATTACAAATAACTGTTTTGCATTAAACAATTTCTTAAGATTAAAATTCAAGTCACTGCACAAAACAAGTTCAAATATAACCTTAAGATCCTCATTAAAAGTTCTAAGCATTAAATCCAAAAATTCAAAAAGATTTCACTTCACAATATCATCATAAAAAGGAGCAATTTTGAAAGTTGCAAATAGTCCGCTAATTGTCAATACTGATAACAGTCCAGGACATATTAATACTAGTCTCATGCTATCCATAGAAACTCAAGCTTATCCTCACTAGATTAGTTGTGTTAATTACAAAATATATATAATAAATATACTTAGGCATATAGGTTTAAATTCATTGAGGACTTTTATTTTTTTACCTGTATAGCATTGACAAGACGACTAGTTAGTTCAAGAGCTGCCATTGCAGTAGAAGTGGTGAAGGAATTTGCTCCTCGTTGCAAGCCTCTCACTATCCTCCCATCTTTTTGGTACTGCTCAATAGGAAGCCAGAACAGATCACGAATACCTTGAACTGAAAAGGAATTTATTTTTTGGATGAAATATCTTACTTAAATGAAATATGACCCAAGTTTGTACTTTTGAAGTGTGATTTTGAAAGTACTTTTCAATAACTATATATTCTTTCCTAAAAAGTTCCTAGGCTAACAACAATGAGCAGAATATATAATATAAGATATATGATCTTATTATAAAGAACTTTAATATAATAAAAGGTAATAAAGGGTAATAAACAGTTAATATTTCCTCTATAAGACTTAACTTCCTTATTATATAAATGTAGAAATCATCATCAAAAATCATATAAATCTAAAAAATTTTCTACATTTGAATATTCACAGTTTATGAATGACCGGATTTCCTGTAGAAGCCTCAAAGAAACTTGAATTAGGGATTTTCAAAGAAAATCATGAGGTAACACAACTCAAAAAATTGAGAATATTGTACCATTTTCATATTGAAATTTACACATTCGGTTGACTATAGGTTTAAGATAGAACATGTTTCTCTCAAAATATATTGAAAGTGTTTGCTGGGAAGAGAAAGAAGAAATGAGCAGTCAGGGAAAACATGTTCTTTCATTAGAATTCAGCCCTTCAAAAAACACAACTTTTATACCAAAACTCTGGAGCAAGGTATGCAGAGAAAGCTGAAATAAAACTCTAGATAAGTCCTGCCAAAAATAACAAGGACTGCTTTTCCTAAACTCCCTACTCAATTCCCCTGAAAATGAATATTTTATTTTCAAATGTTTCCATCTCTAGAGGGCATTGTCAAAGTAAAAAAATCATATACTAGCAACCAATGTTATTTTGATGCTCAATATATCATTCCCTTGCAATAAACAAATATTAATTTTCATTTCATGCTCCTTTACAAACTGTTTACTTTCTAACTGTTTCCCAATCAAGAGTATTTAACTATGTAATACACTACTGTTAAAAATGTCTTTCACCAACAACTTTATCTGCAGACAAATATGATTACTATAATCATAGAAGCGTAAAATACCATACTATCACTTGCATGCCAATGCTCTGTTCATGCTTTATTTTAAAGAAAAAATACAGAAAGTATAATATATAATAGACAAGGATTAAAGAAAACATATAATGGTATAAGAAAATTATGAAAGAAAATCGCATAATTCATAGGGAATTGGGAGAAAATGCTAGAGCTTGCAAAAAAATTAACCAGAAAATTATGAAAAAAGATCAAAATGAATAGCGGACAGAGTTCAATGAAGAAAAACTTAATGGATCTAATATTGATTAGATGAAAGGTTTAAGAGAGGATAAAAAGAATGAAATGTAGATATCTTAGCTCTGATAATTGTGGGGTGAACAACTCTGAGATAAGTAACTTGTTTACATATATTCCAAGACAATTATTGATAAATCAAATAAGACATGAACTTTGTACAACTACTTCTATAAGAAAGGACTGAAGAAAAACAGGAAGAAATCAGCCACAATCTTGTTGCCAAAGAGAAGCAAGTACAATTATGAACATACAAACATGAAAAATAAAACTCAAAAAGAACATAAAAACAAGCTCACAAGTTAGTAAAAATACTGAAAATTAACTAAAAAGGATCAAGGGAGTAATTCGCAAATAATTCAGAGGAAGTTTTCAATAAGAAATAGTCCCTCTTGATTTTTATAATATAAATAAATAGGAACTTTGATACAGATGCAAGGTAGGTTTTAATCTTAAAACTATTTTAAAAGAGTAGCATGATGACCAGTAGCAAAGAGGTAGCTTGATAGCTAAATTTAAATATAAATGTTCATAGATTTTAATGACGACAAAATCCACAAACTACTTCCATACACTATTATGTTACTGAGATGCACAGCAAATACTTCAAAATAATTACACAAAGAAAGATTGAGAGGAGTGTATAACTTTCTACTGATGACGTGAAAAGTTTAAGGCTCATTTGTTAAGCATTTCTTTATAAATAAAAATAAGCAACATATTTTAAAGCCATTCCGAAATCAACATAAGACTAATGCAAAACTTTTTGCATACATACACAGCTGAACTAATGAATGCATAGGTCCAACACCTCCAAGCAGACTGGGCAGCTGATTTCTTTTGATGTCTTGTAGCCACTCGTTTAGCATATAACCAACAAGCTTGTCAAATCCCAGCAATCTTGCATCACAAAGAGAAAAGTCATAGCTCAAATTTTCTTATCATGACGAATAAACATTGCGTCTAAATCTAAAATATATTTAGATGATTAACATTTCATACAGGTTGACCTACTCCAGAAATTATAACAAGCCTCCTTTTTATCACAGAAAAATAATTACTATTTCAATATATTTTATTGAACCATGATAATTAAACTGCATGAGAATTAAATTATAATTAACTTGTCAAAAATATCAGCATTTACTAAAAATTAATAATGAAATATAGGAAGGGACTGACTGAAGCTGTTTAAGACTTCTGATTTCAAGTCGATGAAAAGATGAAAGTCAGTTAAAAATTCAAAGAGGTAAGAATGAAGGAAAAATGAAAAGTTTGAAACTGTTTTATCCAAGAATATTACACATTGAAAATATTACAAATTAGTTTCTTTCTCAGAGTGGGGTTAAGCCAAATCAGACTCTCCTGCATATAACCTCATGGAGCTATAAAAATGCTTTTCACTTAAAACATATGAATTGATACTAAGTAATAAAAATAAATAATTCTTAAGGAATGTATAAAACGACATGTTACAAATTAAAAGAATTATGGTTTTCAGAAATATTTTGGTTGTATAAAGAACAAACCCCAAATATTAGCTCTGTGATAAAAACCCACAATTTTAACCTCCAATAAACATGTTATATAGTTTTATGCTAAGAAAAAATTGATATTTTTGTAAAATACAAATATTTTAAAATGTGCCTCAAAAATTTCATTTATGAGTCAACAGTGACTTAAAGAAGATGTAAAAAGTAAAAAATAATTGATAATTAAATTTGGAAAATATGCAATGAAATGCTCCATATGAACTGCACATTCTTACAAACTATTAAGATGATATTTTGACAGACTAAAGAGCAAAAAATAAAACAAGCTAAAATATAGTTGTTTTTATATTTCTGAGTTCTGAAATTTATTTGTTATGAGTTTTGGAAAAATGAATTTAAAAATTGAGATCAACATTGAAGTACAAAGATACTACTTTTGATTGATCATTGGTTCTTAATAATTATCAATTTGAAATATTATAACCTACATTTTTTACATAGATGATTAAGTATTTAATAATCTAATTAACTATTAAACATAATTCTTTGAGAATCAAAATAAAGATGAAGATAAGAGATAAATTGAAAAATAGATGGTAACTTACCCGTGTCGATATGAAAGACGTTTCAACCTTATTTCTGAGCAATTGAGTTGTCCAAGACCCATCAGAAGTCCAGCAAGTGGACCATGAGTCATATCCACTCTTTTTCCATGATAATCTAATCTGATGGGAACATCTGGAGAGAAGATGAGACTCCTGTCAAATAGTATGAAAGAACTTTTCAATTAATTCCTTACAAGTTAAATATTCAACATTGAAATTTTACAAGCTGAGATTTTAAGGTACATTATCACAAGAAAAGTTATAACAATCTTATGAAATCTATATTTGAGATATAAAACTATAATCTTATGCAAATAAACTCAAATACTGATGTTCAGAACTAACCTAAAAAATATTGGAGGAGAAGGAGAGCCTAAAACATCTCCATCATCCTGAATTGGAGAGACGAGATCTAGAGAGCCCTCCTTGAGTTTGAGATTAGACTTTTTTGGAGATTCCCATTCAAGTGGACCAGATATTGTGTCCGATGCTTCCTCCTCCAGTAGAATAAGTGGACGACTTTGACCACTTGCAGATTCCTTTGCACCATCTGGTGATTGGTCTGGTGAGTTGGAAGAAGTGCCACTCATATTCACTACCATTACAGGAACCTGATGAGTGGGAGTGTGGCGAGGTGTACTTGGACCCTGAAGAGCAGGACTTGCCCTATCATCTTCTTTAGAATCACCAAATGAATAATCAGATCCAACAGGTTATTTTAAGAGTAAATTATTCATGTAAAATGTATGTACAAAAATTTTTCATGAGAGCTTGAACATGTCAGTACAAGACTAATGGTAAATTAAAGGTTAAATTCTGCCATTAAATAATTTACAGTATAGTAAATATTAATCAATTTTATACATTAAATATTTTGGTCAATTAAAACGATTTTAAACTATGAATTATATATAACTCCTAGATATTTAATGGATGATTAATAATAATATACATATAAATTGTGAAACAATGTTTGGTATGAAATATGAATGCAAAACAATATATAAACAACAAATATATGTAATGTAATTTAATTATATGTTAAACATAAAACTTATTAACAGCAGCCTTATAAGAAGTATTTCAGCCTTTAAACTGAGAGAAAAGGGATTTAAAATAAAATTAGATATTAACAGTGACCTGAATAATATTGATGACATAGTTCTCTTCATAACAAATTCAGTTTAAATCAAAGAGAAAACATATAAAACAAATAATTCACCAAGGGAAACAAAGGTAATGTAATTCCATCACAGCTCAAGAATAAGCAAAACTTAATTTGACACCTCTGAATATATTTACAGAATACATCAACTAATGAAAACTACTAGCAACATGAGAAAACAACAGGCTCAATGAAGTAAACAGAATCAAGCTCGGCTGGAGTACTTTTTGAGAAAACATACAAACAATCAAGAATGCCTTTGGAATTGAAGAGGAAGGTCTTTAAACCAATGTATCTAACCCATACTTACCTATGAAAAAGAAACTTTGGTGTTAAAAGCAAAAGTAATAGGAAAAACTGCAATCAACAGAAAGAGGTATGGAAAGCTGTATGACAGGAATTGCAAGGATTAGTTTCTGGTTATTTGTAGTTGTACTAATTAAAGGATAAAAAACAATTATTATATATTTACTTTATTTTTTTTGAAATCTAAAAAAAATCTAAAGAAAAAAATTATACTTAATAAGATATTACAGAACACACACAATACAGACATTATTGCCAAACTGAAACTTAGTCAAAACAATTTTTTATTTATTAATTTTTAAATTATACTGCAATATAATCATCTGGAAATGTTCACAACTGGCTTGAAGAGCCTTGATTTTTAAAAAATTCCCGAAGTCCATTAAGTGACACTGTAAGCATTTTCAATAGGATTCATTGGATACCAAAGCAGTATTCTTGCCAACTGTAACTCAATAGTTCATAACTGTAAATTCTTATGTTTACTCATCATAATTAAGACTTATTACCAAAGAGAGATAATAAAACAGAAAGTGCTTTCAGGAAGGAAGTATATTATTCTGCAGTCATTTCTGGTAAAATGTAAAATAAATCATACACAATATTAAAACTGAGAAGAAATATGGAAAATTAATTATTCTATATTTATGTTAATTAATATATTTGAATACTTTTATTTGATTTACCTTCCTTGACAGATCCTCCTGAGAGTTGATTGAAGAAATTGTACATAAATAGTAATGAGTCTTGATCAATATTCAGTCGAAGTGGAAGTAATGAAATTTTGAGACAGCATTCTTGAACTGAAAGATTGGGATCAGGTCGAATATGGACTGCTTTGATCACTACCTATGGTATAAATAAAAACCAGTGATTTCAAAGCATTCAAGGATAAACTAATAACTGCATTTTAAAATAGAATTTAGACTGACTCACCATATTAGCATGAGATTGTCTAGGCCTAGCCTCACTAGAGTATTGATAAAGAAATTTGTTGATTTGAGATGAAGCAAGTCGATCACGGATTTCAACATCATGCACAAGCACAATCTGTCTTGAAGCTTCTTTTGTATCCTCAGGATAAACTTCATGCTGAAAACGGACCTTCAAGAAAGGAGAAGAAGGTTAACTGATTTTCTTAATTTTATGGGTAAATCAAAACTCACTAAATACTTTAAATCCATCTAGAAAATAAAACAATGTACATATTATGACAATAAATTATTATTTTGCAATTAACATTTAATATTAAAATATTATAAAATAAATATTTAAAATTTGTACAGGTAAATATTAAATTTCATTTCAGAGAAAATTAACAGAACTATCTGACTGCTTTTCAGAAGTATCTAAAACAAATTGTCTATTTAGAAAAAGTTAAGTAGTCAAAAATTTATAACTCCAGAAACTTAAATAGATGAAGTCCTTGATGACTATTGGATTGAGTGAAAAGATATGACTCTTTTCAGATTAATACATATTGATTAATGTTCAAAAAGAAATATTTTACAGCTTTTGTTTAAAATGATTCAGATGTAAATTACTTTGTTCAGCTGCAACTCCATTAAAACATCATGACGTCTACCAGCACCTCCTTTGGCTTGCCATGATACTGGTTGTAAGGATTTATATTTGGAAAATGATGGAGAGGATGGAAGAATGACTTGTGAAGCTCTTGGTGAACATGAAACACCATCATGAAGACTCTGCAATTAATAGAAAGAATCCAGAACTTAGTAACAATAAACTCCTTCGTTAGACATGCTATTCATAAAATATATATACATAATAGAAAGAGATGAAAATGAGATAATTTTAGAGGATATAGGAGAAGCATTATTTTTTATAAATCAGTTACTAAGAAACCCTAGGTACAAAAATTCATTATTGTAAACAAATCTTAAAGCATAATTTGATGAAATTATGTGGGTTATAGATCAAAGTATTTAAACAAAAAACAAGACTTTTAAAAATATAATCCAGTTCATTACTATTATATTTATAAATTATCAATATTATGTCATTGCTGGATCCTTATATCAAAGAAAATTTGGCAATAAGAAAATTGAAAACATACCAATATTGATAATAATGAGAAAAATTAATTTTTTAACATAGGGTAAGACAATATTCAGAAACAAATTATTCTTTTTTTTACATATGTAAGGAAACTGCTGGAACACTATAATATAGGGTCAATTGGATGTATATTAAATTTCTTATAACTTATTTTGTAAGGAACTTACATACATAGGATACCTGATATAAAGCATAAAAAAATTATATTAACCACAAATACACTCGTTAAACTACTGAAAACTAACCTCTTGAGCACCAGAATTGAAATAAACCCCTCCAATGCCCAAACCATAAGCTGGATCATGGAGCACACGGGAGTACTGAATTTTGCTGCTGATCGGAGAGCTGAAATAAAAGTAGAAGCTTAAAAAATATGGGCAAATATCAAAAATATAATAAATGATATCAATGATATACTTCAGGAGAAAAGTAAATAATAAGATTTCATTCAATATATTCCAGTTCTATACTCAATAATAATGAACTTAGAATGGAAATAACTTACTGATCAGCAGATAGCGTCCTTTCCTCAGACACGTGAGGTCTCCCTGACATACTACGAGGTTTGGATAAAGATTCCTCCTCTGCGCTGCCAAAATCATGTCCACCATATAAATGCCACACAAGTGTCATCTCTCTGAGGGCATAGCGCAAAATGGGTGCAGGATAATGGGCTGGTGCCCTTAGGAGATCTGCTTTACCAGCTGGGATGTAGAAGTGATTGTCCACTACACGGATGGGATCACCTAACATGCGTACTTCCGGCTCACCTGTCCTTGACTGTAATGTAAAATTAGATGTAGAAATAACATTTGGATTTGGACTTAATTATGTATAATAGATATATTATATTAATATTAAATATATTTTATTATATCAATAATTATATACATTTTTTATTCAGGGTTAAAACAGAGACCAATTAGTTCCTTAAATTCAGCCCTAAATTATGAGTCTTATATAGAATTTTTGAATTTTAATACTTTTCAAAGAGTAAATTAGATTTTTCACTTCATTTTTATAAAAACTACAACATGTACTTGAAGTTTTATTTGAATGCAAGTAAAAATAAATACTTATTTAAATTACAAATAATTGTTTGGAGATAGTAATGGATGATAGGTGAAATATTCAAATCGATATTTGTTGTAAAATTTGCTGAATAATTCTTAATAGAACTTTAAAATTAATCTCCGTGACCTAAAACTTTTAACCTCCAAGTAGGGACTTGTCACTCATTGTCCACTGTATTAAATTCATTAATAATAATAATAAAATATTAACTCATAGATTTAGGGAGTAATCGTAGAAAATTTTTGAGAGGTTTTTATGTAAATCTTACAGGAATTCCAGTGCCAGGATCATCTTCAAGAATGCAAAACTCTTCATCGTCATCATCATCATCCAAACACTGAGGCACTGCAACATCCATTCCCTCATATTCAGCATCCAGAGATGCCATTTCTGGACCCACAGCATACACAGGTACCTTTTGATTTCCTTCTTTCTGATTACCCTTAGCTGAAATCATCCCTTCATCTGGGAAAAAGAATACTTCAACTCCTTTCTTGTTAGGGTCGAGGACTGAAGAGACTGAAAAAAACAGAGTGGAACCGAGACATATTTATAATAAAATAACCCACAGAAAAACAAATCTAGAGAGCAATTAGAAAATCAGTTCTTCTGAACATTTGGAATATTCCATACAATTAATTCTAGGAATTAATCAACACATAAGAAGTTTAGATAATCAAATGATGAATTTTCCTACATTCTATTTGATGAAATATTAACTTTCTAGTTTTCCTGGAAAAGTAATTCGTTCTACTGTACACAACAAAAACATCAAACAAGAATTAGTATCATGTTAATTAGTCAAGAGAGAATAGCAAATATTTCCATCTCAATTGAATCAGAATTTAAGTAAATTCTCATTTATTTTTTATCAATTCAATTGTATAAATTCAATCAAGGTCAATTTAAGTAAATCTGATTGGTGGAGAAATTGGAAAAACATTTATAATATAGCCATAATATATACCTGGCTGCCCATCATCAGGCTGTGGATTTCCTGCATCCCTCATTGCTTCTTCCATCAGATCGTGAACATGCTCTGCTCTAACACGAGATATGGTTGGGGTACCACTCTCAGTTGAGAGATTTTCAGTACTGGGAAGTGGAGAAGGAGCAGATTCTGTCAATGATCCTTCTCCACCAACAAGGTCTCCATCTGATGCAAAGTACGTTAACAATTCAGTGAGGGCACGACCTGAATCTGCACATGTCCTCAGATGTACAATGTTATTAGATGCACGGAGGTCAACCTGGATGGAAACAGTTAACCCTTGATTAATTGTAAGCTAACACATAAGAAATTACCCCCAAGTTAGTCATATTAAAAATTTAAAAAAGCTACTACATCTTATAAAATGATTTCAAGGGATATGATGCATTTAAAGCAGTATATTTTAGTATAATAATGATGAAATTTGCAAAGAAAATTAAAATATTTTTCCTCTAAATATTTTCATATTCTTTTTATTTTATTCTTATTTATTTACTTAGAAAGAACTTTATTACTAAGCAGAACTCAAGACACATAAAATGGGAATACTATCTGGAGGTTTCAAACAGGGAAAAGAGAAAAAGATGAGTCATATATCACAACAATCAAATTTAAAAATCTCTCATGCGTAAAAATACGTTAAGAAAATAAATTACATTGTGTAAATAACTGACCTTAGGTGTTGAAGTGTGAGGGCCTTCATACAACCGTAGAGAAAGCTCAAACAGTCCCATATCTAAAACGCACACATAATCTTTGCGTAGATCCACAGCAAGATCATTATCAGCACTTTCAGCAACGTCCCCTGGGAGCTTCACACGCTTGGCTCTTCGTTTTTTACCAGGTACCTTGTCTGATATGAACAAAGCTGCATCTTCAGCTATGAAACGCAGAGTAGATGTATGAGTCTGAGCAGCCATATTACTTGATATGCTAAAGCTGCCCAGAGAAATCACAGATAAAAGAGGAAGGTGGAGAGGCCTGAAAGAAGAATACTTAGATCAATTCTACATAAAAGATCAATTAACATTGATAATGAATCAGCAGCAATAATTATACATAAGAATGGATAATTTATTTTCTTAGAACTGTAGTGCAAAGCGGTTGGTCAATCTCATTCCAAATTAATGCTTCTATTTCATAATTAATTAAATTAAATATGTAGTATTTTATTCAAATAGTAGTATAAGAGTAAATATCTACATCCCTGATACCACAACACAACTGGATAACTTGTGTACATTGAGTTGAAAGTAAATCAACTATACAGAATTTTCCTTAAATATTCAAAACATCTTACTTCACTATGACTAATACTCTAAAATTATCTAAAAAATAATTTAAATATTCAGTATTTGCTAAATTACAATGAGTTAAATGAAAATTCCATCTTGACAGACTGAGTTAAATTAATATGATCTAATTCTGATACTTCACAATTCTGAAAATAGTTCACTAATTCGCTGAATATAAGAGGAATATCCCTTAAATATCCAAGTAGAAATAAAATTAGTAAGGTAGAAGTAAAGTAGAAATTTCTTAAAAATCAAATAAAACATTTTTACTCAGAAAGCAAACATTCAAGTTTCTCTAATATAAGTAATATGGTTTTATTTCCATTGCTTACTCAAGCTAAGAACATAAATTTATTACCTGTAATCAATAGCACAATCCCAAAGATGGAGATGAAGTTCAGTTAGTACACGAGGAGGTGAATAACCTGGAACAGGATAATCAAGGACGTCGAAGAAGTCTATAAGCTGAGTGAGCCAACTACTAGCACTGGAGGTCACATAATGCCTAAGTGTTGCTCCCCTAATTCCAGCAGCCACTCTAAAATTCTGGAAAATATTAGGATCAAATAATCAACATTTAAATTCAGAATTAACTCCATAAAAACTTATGTAAGTTGATTTAAAAAATTATTATTTATTATGAGATTGAAAAAGTTATGAAATAAGGCTTTGAATGTTTTATTGGATAATCACCACTACTAATGGGACATAAACTAGGTTTGATAGACAAAGTTTTCTGATAAATGTCTAAAAGTAAGGATTTATATTAGTCATATGCTTTAATTGTGTATTTCACCTCATAAAATGTTCAATTCAAACTTATTCACACCAATTAGGGAGAAATGACTGAGACAATCTGTATCTTAAAATGATATTTAAAGAAAGAAAAAAAAATTTGTTCGAAAGGCGCTGAGGAGGAGTTATATGAGAGGCTATGTTCTCTTGAAATCGTACCAGGGAAATATCATGATCACCTCTGCTAGTGAGATAAACAGAAACTAGAGAAACTAGATGATGCTTATAAACTGCGATGAATCGAATATATTTTACTTTAATAATACAACTTAATTTTTTTCCACTATATGATTTTTCTATTCCAAATAAAATTTTCAAATCAAAACTTTGTTGTTATTTATTTAATAAATATTATTCAACAGTACATCAATGTGATGGACTGAATAATTTCATTTACTTAGTTTTAATTGTATTTATCTCAAGTTATACTATGATTTCATGTAATACTTTTATTTATTACCTTAAGACTTGCAATTGCATCCATGTGTATGCGAATTGCAACTGAGAGCATGTCTGCATGAGTTGAATTGGTTGCACTCCATCCACCACTTTTTTGTTGCATCTGTCTCACCCACTGTGCCACTTGAGTCTTTCCAGTCATAGCACCTGAGCTTGACTCATATATAGTTGGTCTCAGAGTTGAAGATCTTGGAGTGCCAAAAGAGGGAAGGTTGACAAAACCGCCGGCAGTTGGAAGCATACCTTTAAAAAGTAACAGAGATTAATCATACCTTAAGTACAATATCTAGCATCTATTAAGAGGACAAAAAAGAAACGATTTCTCTTAAAAATTATCAATAAGTCTTGAAGATGATATATGAACTCACATAAGTGCTGGATTGAAAGTACAATTAAACACCAATACTCAAGAATTTTGGTTATTTGTTGAGTTAGAGGGACAAATTGTAAATGGAAAATTACTTAATTTCACTAAATTATAAAACGGATACTAAATTTTTTTATATAAAGAAACTAGATAGAAGGGTTTTAAGAGTCAAACTTTATGATGAAGAAATATTAAGTAATTCTCACTACCATACCATTATGATTTAGAGCAGCTTTGTTGACTTGGATGCAAACAAAGCCCAGATCTGGGTTCCCCTTGTAACTTGATACAGCGAAGAGGTTTCCATCATCTAGTATTATATCAAGCTCACCATGTTGATTTGGAATGACATTTCCTATGGTATCCTGAAAAACATAAGAATCACACGTACTTCAAGTATGAATAAAATTTAAAGAGATCAGGAAAAAATAATGGAGAAACTATACCTATATATATAAAGAATAAAAAATATGGAAGATACAGTGTGTGTCTCCAAAGAAGCAAATCTCAGGACAAGGTTATAAATAAAATGTGTGTATGCTTAATAAACTTTGATGTAGTATATAGCTATTATGTAGAAAAATAAACTTATATGTACTTTTTTGACTATTAACTTGCAACATTTCATAAAATGATACTTTTCTGACTTTCTAAACATTGACACATAACCATTGGAATACAGTAAGTTTAATCGTACATCACATAATTATGTACAATTATGAACAACATAACGTACATCAGGAAACCTAATTACATTAGTACACATATATATTATGTAGAGATACAATTAAATTTAAAATAAAGATTAAAATTTGTCATATAAGTATCTGTAGCAGTATATAACATATCAGTAAATTAATTTACGTAAATGACTTGAGGATTATGATAGAATATATTTACTGTACCCTGACTGGTGTTTGTAGTCCTATAACTCCTTGGCCAACATTCAGTGAGAGCGTAAGGAAGCTTTGACCAAAGGCATTATTTTGAGCCTCCAAATATTGTTTTCTTTTCTGTCGTTGACAGTTTTCATAAACAGAGTGGTAGACTGCTTCATCTGAATCGGAATCTGAGTCTGCAAAATGGAAAACAAATTGATTATAAAATGCACTCTTTGGTAAAACACAATTATTAGAGAGTAAATACATAAATATTCCAAATACTTTAGATTATTCATAAATATAAATCAATGAAAAAGGCCTTAATTGGTAATAATCTCTTAATAGTCATAATCTCTCCCTTTATAAAGATGATATTATTATTATTACTAACAAAGATAGAATTAAAATACAATGTACTAGGTAAAACGTGAGTTGTTTATAATGATTTTAAACTTAGTTTTCATATTAATTAAGAGGGAATAGTAAGATTTATCATCTTAGACATTTTTGATGATTTCTAGACCCATTTTTTAACTTAATCATACATAGTAATTTTATGACAATTGATACAGCCACAAAAAGAATTGTTTTAAAATATAAATAGATAATAGAATATAAATAAATATTCACTTTCCTTTCCAAGATGGAGTAATGAACAATACAAAATTAAATGGTATTATTTAAACACAATACAGATACAAAATTGAATTAACATAAATGATTTTAATCAACAAAGAGAAAATCAATGAGAAAATAATAAAATTAACATAAAATAGGATTAAAGGCAATTTTGACTTGTGTCTAATTTATATAATTATACTACAGATTAAAAACTTGAACATGAACTAACTTACCATTCTTAATGCCAGATTTACATGGACCAAAAGTGTATCCAAAATCTTGCAAGAAAATAGGATTCGAAGGATTATACTCAGCAGAAACTGTTGGTGGACTTCCATTGGATGATGGCTTTGGAGCAGATGGTTCCCACAAAAACATGTCTGTATTTATTCTAGAGATATAAGAATTAATTGTAATCAATAAACAAGTCTATCAGAAATACTACCATCTGAATGGATAACTGGAAATGATAATTTTTGGAGATCTGCATTTATAAATATTAATATTACTGTTAAATATCTGAATACTCACCTGTTATAAAGGACTTCATAGAAGTGCTTGGAAGACAATTGCATGACTGCATAAGGCAATGTTATATCAAGTTTAAACCTACTATTCACTGATGCTTGATCAATGAAATCAGACATTTCTTGTTTGTCTCCTGGAATTATTAGCTCTTCACTTTCATCTGTCAAAGAAATAATGCAATTTATAGCAGTATGATATTTTATACAATAAAGCAAAGCAAAGCAAAGTTTGTTAAATTATTACATCCACATTGAACTTGAATGAAACAAATATTAATCATATTTCCTTCAAAACTTTTTGATTTTTCATTAGAAAGGAACATTTTATCAATATAAAGTAGCAATAGAAATTGATTAAAGGAGAGAGATTCACAAAACACGATAAATATAAATAAATAAAGATATATCTTAAACATAATCAATACTTTTCTCATACTGCAAGGAAAGGGAACATAGCAATTATGTTGTAAAGCATTGGAACTGAATGGAACTTTATTTATAAGACAGAATAATAATAATCAAGTTTCTCTCAGCCAAAACTTGGACATTACCATGATGGGTAATAATATACCATAAGGTATCCTATATACCTTCAAACGTGAAATTTATTGGGGATGATTAACTATCATTATATAGAAAATATATATACATATATTTGACAATTATTAAATACCTTTGTTTGCATTGTTATTTGGTTGGGAACGAGTAAATCCATCTGGTGCAGTATTTTGCGGCCGATGCTTGGCATGTGGCGTGTCACTTTCATGTATGACCTTCTTGGAGCTAAATGGTGAAGGCTCCCTTCTCGTACTTCCTTCTAGTGTACTCTCAATAGATGAATCATGCATTCCCATATTGCTTAATGGCTCCTCAAGTTCTCTACGACCACTCAATGGGTTCACTGTCAACACTAGCCTGTGAGAATATTTTTTTAGAATTATTGACCATAAACAGCAAAAATAACGCTTAATATAATGTTTTGAAAATATAATAAAAGAGCTTTAAATACCATAAATAATAAATAAATAAAATGACAAACTTACAACGAAAACAAATTACAAAATCTATATTCTTATTACTCAACATTGAACTAAACTAATAAGCATTGTTCGTCATATATTTTATTCACAAAAAATTTCAAATTAGTAATACACAGCAATCAACTGAGCTCATTAATTTACATTAATACATTCACATAATTGTGATAGGAGGCTCACTGATGTATTAATATTGGGCACAAGAATAGGATAGAGTAAACTATATACTTGTTTGTTTGATAAAAATGCGGATTGATTAAGAACATATTCTCATAAGAAAATGCTTGAATATCTAGCATAGATTGTAGAAAAAGAGTTTGAGCTTGTTCATCAAGTTTTCCATATTAATGAATGCTTTCATTTTTAAAACACTGACATAGACGGAACAACTAGGTATGTAAAGATCTTAGGATTACAAGTTTACAATGAGAGGCAAGTACAAATTTCATAAAATATTTGCAAATGTATCTTTCGAATTTGAGATATTTTTCCAATCACTTTGAGAGGAACATTGGGTTTAAGTTTAAAAATTAATTAGTACATATTAGTTTAACATGAAAAATATACCTAGGCCAGCCAAAACCCTCTCCAGGATCCTGCGTCTCACTCTCAGGCTTTTTTTGTGCAGAAGCTCTTATAAATGGCACTGGAGGATCCGTATCAGTCTCCTAGAATCAGACAGACCAAAACTTAATTTCTCAAGAGTAAAACAAAAACACGATAGAAGAACAAATTCATAGAGTAAACCTATTTATTTAACTATGATAAAATATGCATTTTTTTTATTTTTGTATGTATTAGTATTCTTTTAAGGTGACTTCAGTGGATTTCAATCTAATGAAAATCATTCACATGTGCTACGTATTTCTGGCTTAAGCTTGGGTTATAGCATCTTATACTTTGCTGTAATACAAGCTACTTTATAATAACATTTTATTTTTTGTAATTATATATTCATTTATATTTAAATATTAAAATTTATTAATTAATAGTTTCTAAAAAAATTGGTTCAAATTCTAGAACCAAAATATTTTAGATTTGATCTTTACCAAATAATAAAATATTATTATAATAAAAAATAGGGCCATGCCGTTTTAGGTCTATTTAACACATATTTCATTCAAGATTGCACAAATGAGCTGAGAATAATCAAGATCAAGTTATCTTAAATGAAAGTAGAAAAAGCAGAACAAAATTATGATAACTTACAGAAACTCACAAAACCTTATTAAATACTATTAAGCCCACAAAAAGAGTTAAATACGGTTAGCATGAAAAAATTTACATTTTTAAGAAATGCTTTACAATTAAAAGAAATGAGGTTTATTTATAAATATTTTTGCTGTTCTAAGGTCTTCAATTTAATTTGGATGATTGAAATTAGGGTCTTATAAAATTGAGGAACATATTCATAAAACACTTAAAGCATCAAAATATTTTTAAATAGATTAAATCATTATTACAGGAAATAAAGACACCATAAAGAATGTAATGACTGAGAAATAATTAAAATTTTAATAAGATTTGCAATCAAATTAGTATAAATCATTAACTTTTAAGATGAATAAAAGATAATGATGCTTTTAAATGGATACATACTGTAAATGAGCCTTGAATATCACTACACAGTATTTCATATTTATTGCACGGCTCCCGACTGTCAATGACAGTTTGGAGTGAAGCATTTGTCAATTCTAAGTTCAATATATCTTTATGAACAGATCTCTTCCACCAAGGAGGACGATCCATGTCATGGATAGGACGCAGGTCAGCTACTGGGAACCTGAATAATGAATTAAAGAAGTTTTATTTGATATGATATCCATCACAGCAAGTTGAAGGAAACAATGAAAAAAGGATTGGCATTGTAAATATTTCTAATTTTCAAAGCCAGCCTGTATGGCGAAGTGGTTAGCATGTTAACTTTCAAACTCTGATGTTCAGGGTTCAAATTCCCATTGGAGGAACAAATTTTTCTCTCAAGGTATGAATGTTTGTGTACATCTATTGTTACAAATCACACTTAAACTATCAATATGGATAGTGTTGATAGATAAAAGATGATCATCTTTGCTATAAATTCTGTCATAAGATGACTACTATGCTTAGCATCATACAGAATATAAGTAATATATTTTACTTGGATGTTACTTTCTAAAATAATTTTCCACAAAGAAAATAATGGCTCAATATATGCTCAGGTATAGCTTATCTTAATAAAGTATGAACCATAAGGCAATTGCCAAGTTGTAGTTATAATTTAGTATATAATTGCATTTTTGAAACGTAACACGGAGTGTAAAAGACATGGTGGAATAGAAAGAATAGCAATGAAAACTTAGAATAAGGTCTCTGGATCTCAAACAAGATCATTCCATATATTTTGATCCATCAAATGCCGAAATATAACTGTCGAAAATCCATAATTTCGATTAAAGTTTATGAGCTAGAGGCATATTTGCTAACTGAATTTTTCTCTTATTGAATGATGATATTTTTGCCATACATGAATGTATCCTCCAGCTCCTGGAATATATTATTTTTCAACAATGGATTTCAATGAAAATTTATTAATTATAGCAGATTTGTTCCAGTTTCTTCAGTAAAGAGCCATGCTATAATGGTCAGAAATATTAGATTTATTTATCAATCAAAAAATTTACTAGGATCATAAATTTTTAAAATGAAAATTTTTAAGTCTACATGGTATGAAATACCATTTTGTAATTCACACATTTTGTAGGCTACAATTTCCCATTCCATTACATTCAGCCATTCAATCCAGATTTTTTAAAATAACTATTCTATCCTGCCTAGATGAAGAATTTTTTAAGACATATATGCTCCATAGAACAAATCAAATTAGTTTAACTACTCATTAACCTAAGATGTTTGTAATTAACAATACTTGGAAGCCTTCATTTACCTTCTTACAAAAAAAATAACTGCCGATAAATCAAACAACTAGAAATTGGGAAACCTAACACGTCTTGGTCTAGTCATATTTTCCATGTTCATTTCTCCATTAATATTTTCCTAGCTATAGAGCTTTCCCTACAGAGGTAATCTATTTTAGTGTTCTTAAATTAATATCATCAGCCTTGTAAGTAGGAGTTAAGAATTGTATTCTATTATTTTCACTGCACATTTTAGTAAATTTATCATTATTACTTAAGTTACTCATTGATAAGAAAGCAAGATTTATAAGAGAAAGTATTATACAATTGAGAGGAATCATTTTTTATTTATATTAACATTTTGAATCAATTAATTAAGTTTCAGTACATATCAGATGGATCGATGAAAATTAAAACGTATAATTCAACCATGAAAAGAAAATAAATAAGGATAGAATAAATTTTAAATCTTTGCGCATTAAAGGGTGTGCTTTTCCACAAAGTAAAACAGAATAGGTTATACATAGGTAAATAAGGTTACTTGTATGATTCACATGAAGACAACTGATATAAATTTCATTTTTAATTAAATCAATAAGAATTTTTGAATAGATTCTTTTACCTGGTCTTTAAAGTAAGGAGGGGACATGTTACTTTTATTTCTTGCTTGTAGTCATGTGCGTACTGGGTCTCAACAGCCTGATAAAAACATGACTGACGTTTCTGAAATGGAAGAATGATAATTAATAGAAAATTATATGATTTAAAGCACCATTCACTAAACCACAACCACCGTAATACTCACTATGAATGTTTGGCCGACATTAATTGCAAACTTATTGGCAGTTTTTTGGCATAAAGGCTGTGGATTGAGGATGGCAGTGATACGATCTTGTATAGATATGTCCAACTCAGTAGTGCATGGCTGCAAATTTATTCTGATAAAAAATAAGAAATTCATTATGATCTTCAATTTTTCTTTCTGAATGAACTCGATCACTGCCATTACTTCTTAATAATATAGAAGTTAAAGGGATAGTTTAATTTGAGAATCATATTGAATTTTTCTTTCTTTCCTTCTATAATGTATTTCATATATTTTAAGAATACTTTCAATTATACATAAACATGATACTTTAAAAATGAAATGTTCTAAAATGAAGAATCTTTATTACATTGAACCAACCTATTCAAAACAGGAAAATATCTTATATACCATAATTAGCCTTAATACTGACTAAGAGAGACAACAAAATCGATGGCTCTACTAGTAGAGTGCTTGTAACACTAATCATAAGTCATGGCAAGAATTTCATCTGAAAATATTACTATTATGATATTACAGATGATCTACCAGTTACAAAAGGATTACTAAGGTATCATGTACTATTTTCTAGTGAAAAATATTGAAGTAATACATCAGTTTCTAAAATTACAAAAATTTCTAATTAAAAGTACATTTACTGAAGATATTTCTCCATAATAATAGCCAAATATTAGTGTCTAATGAGTAAATATAAACTTCAAAAACTTACGTAATACTACCACAAGGATTTGAGTATCTTCGGGGATGACCCTGCCCTGCTGCTCTCTCAGAGCACTTGTAGAGGGCTCTTAGGTTTGGTTGTATACCAATCATATGGCTAGGAGATCCATCATCTTTAGAAAACTTTAAAAGCTGAAACCATAAAAATATAATTATCATCATCATACGATAAGTGAAAGATTAAATAAAAATATAAAAAATACAATAAATAGATCTAAAGATAGATTTATACATAATTTAGTCTAAAAACATATTTTTTAGATAGAGAAAAAAAATAATAAATGTATACAGAAATATCAGATTTTAATTTGCAAGAAGATAAAAATCTTTTGAAAAATTTTCAAACATACCTTGATACCGATAATTTTTTACAATATGTGTGATAGTTTGATGAAATTTTTATCTAAATTTTAATGAATGTAAAAATATCATATTGTGCATTTAATACACAGAAATAACTAACGTATGAATTTTAATTAATCTTATACCAAAAACGTAGGTAATGAAAACTTAAATAAAAATATATCACACCCTTCTATAGTTAGCTTAGTGAATATACAATTTTAAACCTGTTTCAAAAAATTATATGAATTTTTGAGAGAAAGAGAGTAAGAAAAGACAAACCTCAACATAATCAACAACTGGTGTTTTTGAAGATGATGTTCTCTCCACAAGACATTCAATTAAGCTTAAATTTGCAGCTGTTACACTAACTTGCATCACACTGACTAATGGTGTTGTTCTTTCTTTCCCTTCTAGAACCAAGGGACAAACAACTAATCTGTAATATAAGTAAAGAATCAGCAATAGTACCAACAGTATTATAAACTACATACACAGTGATTAAAAATAAAATTTTCATTTGTATTTTGAAATGCAATATAAACTTAATTCTTAACAAAGATTTTATTATTTACTTATCCCATCAGTACATTTACAACCATAATAAATCTTTTCAATACACAAATAAAAATCAAATAGTGGAACAATTCTTAAGTGTTCCAAATAATAAATAATCATTATATATTATCTCTGACAAGGAAAGGATGGATGGATGAATTTTCATGAAAAATCAACTCCACCATTTGAAATAAATATAACATGACAGTAATAAAGGGATTAATAGTTAACTAACTAACATAAAAACTTACAGGTTTTTGGGGTAGGATGGAAAAAATTGACAAAAAAGTATATCCTTGTTTAACTATATACATAAGAATAATTTTTTCTGTCTATATTAATATCAATCATAATGGGCTCTATACAATTAAAATAACAGGGATTTTGAATTGCAAATATCCATATCAAGGGCATTTCATTATGAAATAAAGTTTTGGAGAGTAAGAATATGACAGGATCTTAAGAATATTAAAAGAATTGTAAGGAGCTTCATATAGTACACAACTAACCTTAAATGACTAAGGGGACAGCCTCTTAAAAATATTTCTTTATCAGTCAAGAGATTTGTCTCCATATATCCAGACTGTACAAAGCTAGTGATGACCTTGAAATACTCTTGGGCAGCCTCTTTCATTTGAAGTAATGATGATGTAGCTAGGCCTCCCTGCATACAAGAATTTCCCAGCGTCTTCCTTCCTAGAGCATCTTTATCTACAACAGTGACCGTGAGAATATCTTCATGCAGAAGGACAGCAGCAATGCTTGATGCTCGTACCTGAAAACGTGTAGTTTCCCCCCAACATTCTTCAATTCCACCTGCAGAAAAATTATAATTATCATTGGATGTTTTACAGCACCATTAAACTTAAACACCATAAATTCAGGTCAAAACATTTACTTATCGAGTAAAAATGTTCAGAAGTTAACCAGTTAACGATTATGTTATTGAATTTTACATTATTGACAAACACTTCACCTTCAGGTTGCGTATTGAAAAATGTTATACATAAATTGAATTGATTATAAAATCTTCATATGTTATAATAAATATTCAATATACATAAAAAATATTCAATAAATCTTATCTCAATATCTATTTATAATTTTTATTAAAAGAATATTCCTTTACCTGAGGAGGGTTTTGCTCTCGAAGACCTCGGCAAATTTGAGCGAGGATCTAGTTCTGAAGCATTTGGAGAATTCCACCCTGAGTAACTGCGGAAAATAAGGTGACAATGTAGTAGCTATAACTTGATATTTAAATTACAACTGAAATAAAACATCATGAACATTTTCATATAAAGTCAAAATTCACTGATTTACAATTTACTTCATGAACTGATTACCTCCTTCCAAAATTTTGACAATTGAATTGTTTTAAATGATAAATTTTGCTTATAAATTTTACTACAAACTAGCACACATAATATGTAAAATGTTGACTCAAATGTAAATAATACTGCCCAATTATTGCAAATGTATTTAACAAGGCAATATTTAAACTAATTATCTGCATCCAAATACTATTCTTAACTATTTAATAGTGGTGTGTAAAGTTTTGTGGTTGAAAAAGTTAAAGAAATGCATCAATTATAAGTAACTAAATGTCTACAATTCCACTCTAACTCCACTCAGTTTATCTATACTTTAAGCAAACAAGAGATATTTTAAGATTCACATAACTTATGCAAAAAGATTCTTACTTTGGAAATGGACTCTTATATGCATAACCAGAACCAGTCATGCTAGCAGAAGTTTCCATGCTGGCAGCATTGGAAACAACACTTTCAGTCAATTCATTCCTCCCCTGCATTGGCAAAAACTCATCATCGCTATCCTCTGAAAAAGAAATAAAATACATGGTTACTGTAAATTTAAAATATCTTCAAAGCAAATATTTTTTACTATATCACTCCTTTATCAAAAATATTTAACAAAGGACAATTTATAGCTTATAAATTAACTTAGTTTTAGAGGAAGAATGTTAATTAACAATACATAAAGATAAACAGGGAGATTCCAACTTTAGAGCTTAAAAGAAATATGACAAAACACTTCTTGTATTATAAAGATCACATGCTGATCCAGAAATTTTACACCAAAATCATTTATTCACTTTCCATTCCTAAGTATTTTGATAAATTACCATTCTTAAAAGAATACAAAAAAATTTTCCCAATTAAATTGAGGAATCTGCTTTGCTAACCAAAATTATTAAAAATTAAATAATGCATAAAACAACACAGACAAACACATCAACCCAAGCTTTCAGAAAAGAGAAACTTACCTAGGGGTGCTGTAGACCATCCTTTAGAAAACTGTAAACCAGCTCCATGTGATGAAGGAAGAAGACGAAGTTGTTGTTGTAAATCTCGCTCAACCCTTTGAAAATCAAAAGCTTCCATTGGTTTCTCTGCACCTCTATGACAAACATTGCTAAAAAAGGCATGAGAAAAATTGTAAATTACCTTGAGAATAAACTTGAAAGACATTAATCATTAAAAAATGTGATGCCATAAATCGCCTACCCAATTTAAAAGATCAACTCAGTCAGATAATAGCACTGAATAAGTTACGAATAAAAATGGAAAAAGTGAGTTTCAAGCGATAGCTGAACATATTTAAAAAGGCTTAACAGACGAAGGAATCAAATATGAGCACAGAGAGGTTCATAGATGGTATACAAAGTTACGAGCCATGCATGCTGATAGCTAAGAATGCAAACTCACAGTAGAAATCCTGAATTTCAGTTTTAGCCTGACTATAATTTTTAACTTCTGTGAATTGTAACAACTGCACTCAACTGTAACATATATCTTTAAATGTCAAAATATTAAAATTAAGAGATATTTTACTCACCTGTTATCTACAGAATCAGGACAAGAAAGACCTTTCATAAGTTCAATAAGGGAATGCACTTGTCTTGGAGACAGGAACACTGATATGGCACCAAAGATTAATGCCATGTCCACCTGCAATTCAAAAATACATGAATAAATAAAGAAACTTGACCCTCTCCTAATCATTTATCAAGGGATCAATTTTCTATTTTAATTAAAGCCACTATTAAACAGATACTTAATAAAATACTGCATGAATAAAATGAGGTATTTTTATAGGAATATATATGCTAGGGAATAGATCAAAAATTAATAAAAATGGGCTTCTATGAGATTAAGAGAAAAGTTTCTCTTCACCTTCGGACCAGGAATGTTTTCATTCTGTTTCATCTTAACCCTAATTTCCTGCCTTCCATGTAGCTTTGCAAAGACAACTGGGTCAGGGGTCGAGGACACATTGGATGGAGAAGCCATTCCTGCTTGCTCCTTGGGAGAAGAAGGATTGGCTGGACTAGTTTCTTCAGAATTCTGAAAATAAACACACTCTGTACATAGAAGTGATTTACTTTGTGGTTAAACTCTCTTTTATAGAAATATTCACAATAACTGCAAAGTAGCAAACACTGTCGGTAGAATTATATTGGTCATGTCGAATTCATTTACAATTTCTAATTCTTTTACCAAATGTTCCTACATATTTACACTATATCCAAACATATAAATCTACATTTTAAATCTATAAATGAACTCCAAGCCTTATACATTTTATTAATAATAATTTTCATCTTTATTTATTAGGACTTTGGTCTATATAGTCTTTTACATTTAACCCAAAGGACAACACAATTACATTCAATGATCAAGGAGATGAATGCATATTTTATTATTTTATGCATTTTCTAAATAAATTTTTAACGTTAAATTTGGAAATATTTGCTTATTATATATAAAAAAATGCATATATGAATAACCTTTGTATTTGATTTTTGTGTACCTTAAAATCAGAGGAAGAACCACTCCCAGAAGTTGAAATCAGGGATCGGGAAAATGTTCTTGCATGGAATGGAAATTCATCTGTGTAAATGTTGACTCCTTCCATACAGAATTTCTTGGAAGTGAATGAAGCCACCGAAAACACATTATGCTGCTGAGGAATATCTGGAGATGGCATCTCGTGAGGATTTATGCCAGCCTCATCAAAGTAATCCATCCTGAAAAAACAGTTCAATGCAAAAATAAGCAATGCATTCAACAACGTTTCCCACGAAGATTTCCCATTGAGAAGATCATAATTAAAATTCAAAGAAACAAAAATAATGAGTATGTTATTTTTTTAATTTTAATAGATAAAATTAAATGGAAACTTTATTACTACTGAAGAATGCAAAGTGAGATTGAAACTTAAGGGAAATAAAAATAAATGTATTAAAAGTATAACAAGAATGCTTGTACTGCTAAGTAAATTTTTAAAAGAAGCCCAATGGGAAATCCTAGTATTACTTTACAAATAAAATTCAAAGATAATAAGGATAAACAGTGATGGTCATTAGAAATCTGTGACAGGTCCTTAAGAGTAAAGTTGCTCTTGTTTTCATCATGAGAAATAAAAATATATTCTAGAATGACAGACAAGTACTTACATTTTGATTCTCAACTCCAATGCAACCCCTGCCATGCTCTCTTTTGGAACATGTTCTACTCTTATCACAGTGTCCACGAATTTGACTTTCACCCTACATAAAACTGTAAAGCAAGAATTATAAATATAACAGTTAAAAAGAAAACTTTATCTTAAATTAAAAGAATTAAAGAAGCTACTATTAAAAAGATAAAGAAGCACTCACTTGAGTCAATGGTTTGAGCAAATAATTCCAGACCATCTAAGGGCTGAGCCTGATCACTATTTTTGCCATCCTCTGAGTCCTGCTGGAGACATTCTTGCGCCAACTGCATGCTTGTTGACATGCTGTTCCACATTGATTCAAACATTGAAGCACCTAAAAATAGCAAATTATAATTAGTCATGACAGAAAAACTACGATTTAACAATATTTTCAGCGACCTTGCAGCCGAGATATATTAGATCTACTCTAAAAGTCACTACATTCAATAATTATTTGCAAAGGATGATCAAGTAGATCCTAAAAGAACTGACTACACTTGAACGCTATACGAAGACTTTTATTTAAAAGAATAATTATCATGCAATATGAGAATATTTTAATACATACCACAATCCGCCCTTTTCTTGGGCTGGACGGTAAGGCTAAGTCCAGTAACTTCAACATAACTAGCATCTTTCAAAACTGATGACCATGGAATTGAAACCGAGATCTCACTTATGTATCCATCGACAAATTCAACAGGTATATTTTGCTGTTCCCCTAGCTCATTTAGAGCCTGATAGAATATGAACAAGAAGAATAAATCATAATTACTTTTTCAAATGATTTTGATTGTAATACCAAGATTTATTCGCAATTCGTAGCGTTTCCGAGCCATAATGCAAGAAATAAGTGGAAAGGCAACTTACTTGAACATCCAGGCTTACTTCGCGAACAGTGCCAGTTCCATTGTATAAATCCACTGTCAGCTGATCCAAGGTCAACTTTTCTTCTAAAAACTGCCCGAGATATCTTTGAAGAAGATACCTACATGCTCGCTTCTTAATGCTATCCGACCACGGCATATACCAAGGCATGATATGGCTTAAATTGTTCACACATTAAAACAAGTAACTAAGATGTGACGCCTGCAACGCAGTAAATTGCGTTTCATAGCTATAACGTTTCACGTTCTTCCCTTCTGCTTACACACGAAACATAACTTAAATGGTGACGTCATTGTTTTCAGAGTCGAAAAAGAAGTAAACAAACGGCAAGGTAATGCCGTTTGGAGCAATGAAGCTCAAAAGAAGTAAATATTTACATTTACATTCACGTTCGATTGTATCCCCAGAACAGCTGTGACAGGAAAACAAAGTTCTATAGTAGAATTCGCGTCCGAGGTGTCATCTCTGGTCAGGTACTTAAACTAAAATTTCTGTTTGGAAGAGATTAGTTAAAGGGAACGTGGATTGAATGACTGTTCGTTTAAACGGCAAGGGGGATAGGAAAGAAGAATAGGATGTTAGTTTATTAATTAATTAATATTGAATCAAACATTTGTTTTCTGAAGATCCTCGCAAAATTTGAATTATTTACACATTAGTGTGTATCGTTTTTACGTATTTTGATTGTAATGTGGTTTGCTACCCTGAGGCCCCAGGTTCGAAATACTCTCTCTCTCAATATAATTCTATTTGGAAACGGGTTTATATTCGTGAATTATTGGACTTGCCATACGTCTATGGTGTAGATCGAAGAGACCTATTATAATTATTATCAATCAGCACATTACTTGCGCAATAATAGAGCCCTTCTATGTTTCACAAAATAGTTACAATTCACATGATTGACGCTATTTACATATGGTGAAAACTGTATGACGTGGAAAATATTATTTAAATGGTATTAGTGAAATGACACATTAGATGTGTCATCTTCCTCAGGGTCAACACTACGGAGCCTAATTGGTTTATTGGATTTGTCAACAATCTCATAATACCATCATAAAATAATCATTGCCACGAGATTGCTGATGAACTATCGGCTGATTTTTACATAAATGTGCTCACTCAATCCCTGACAGATCTTGAGTATGCTAGGAGTGGGACAGAGATTTCAAGATTCTTAAATTTTCCTCTTGTAGAGCAGGAATGATGTCGCATTTCCTCCTGTATTCGGATAGAAGAGAAAATATTATTATTAAAAGGTACGAATGATTTCTCTCTATGGCAGGAGCAGGAGTTAATAAGAGATTACTGCATATATATGAAAAATATGTACATATTCTTTAATTAATTGCTTTGTGTTTAGAAGAATATCTATTGAAGGTTAAGATTTATTAAACAATTAAAATGGTTAACCCGTTTTGGTTAAGTTTCATGGCTTGTTCGAGAAATAACTTTAGTACATTCTCTATCCCAAATTGTTGCCATCCCACTGCATGTGGGTCCTTTCCCAAAAATACCAGTTAATTTCAATAAACCAAACCAAAGTCCTCCCACTGTGATGTTGATGAAAGAAACAAAGTCCACAGTATTATCTTGGGATACATAGGTCACTAGAGTAAACTATTGTCAACATTCAAGTGAACATGGCTGAATTTCTTTTTGAGATGAAGTATTGACCATCCTCTCTCTGAGAAGAATATATGGACAAAGGCCATATTGCTTCTACTAGTTTGCAAATAAATGGGTAACGTAAGATGAATGTTCTTTTATGCAGCTGCAGAACTACCAAGTTATAAATGTGTTATGGGAATGATGAAATTACTTTCACTAATAATTTTTTATAATGTCTGGAAATCGTTGGTTCCTCCTAGTTAAAAACAGGATGGGTCACTTTGCTTTCAATATAAAACAAATTTTTATATTTTCACTTGTCACAAAAACTAGAGTTTTTGAAATATAAGCCTTGGAAAAATGCTACGCTATTTTTCCATATTTTCCTTCATAAATAACAACCCTAATGGCTGATTTTGCTAGTATTTAATATAAAATTTATTCAATTTTACTTAAGTTCTTCAGCTTAAAAGTATCTATATTGAAACATCAGGAATCATCTAAATCAGATGTTGCCCTAATAAATTATCGAAAGTTTACTTACTTATTAATTAAAACTGTGTCACTACCATTTACATAAAATGGTATTGACTGATTTAAGCATATATAAACAAATTATGCTATAATTAGTTTTTATTTATTAAAAGGTATAAGAAAAGCACGAAGAAACAGCTCACTAGGTTTACTGTGAGTAGAATTGATTATACCATTTTAAGAATATAGGGACAATCTCTGTATGCCAGTTGCTTCTTTAGATTATAAATGGGCAGTTAGAATCATTAGAAATGAAAAAAATAGAGACTGCTATAGAAAGCTATTCAAAATCCATAATATTCTTTCATTCCCATTCAAGTTTGAATTTTTTGAGGGATAGTAGTAAATTAATTAGAATGAACTTAAATGAACTCAAATGAGCATGACTATGACACCAGAAATAAAGGAAATATAAATTTATATCGATACTACCTTAAGAAATACAATCACAGCCCATCACATGCTGAAAGTAAACTGTACAATAAACTTCCCACGCATAAAAATACTCTTCAAAATATATCTGATAGAAAACTAATGAGTGTATTGTATTAAATTTTTATCTATTGCCTGCAATATTTGACTGAGTCTGTTCATGTCCTAGCATGAAATAAATATTCTTACCATTATTTAATGTTGCTTATACCAATTTTAGGGTAATCAACAGTTTGTTTTGCAATATGTAGATTAAGCTAATAAATCTGATCCTTTGCTTGAAAATTATTATTAATCTTTTATTCACCAATACTAGATGTTAAAAAGATGGTCATCAATAACGAGGACAATTTTTTCAAATGATGAGATAAGAACATTTCAAGATATGTTAAGGAAAGTTTTAGAAGAGCAACTTTGTAATAATATTACCTCCTGGGACATTGGTTAAATTTCCATTACAGAAGCTCATCATGAACATTATACTATAGTTTGGGGGATAAAGGATGATAATTATATAATAATATAAGCGAATGATAGTAATTTATCAGAGTATCCTACTTCCAGTTTTTTAATATCACTTTCATTATTTTGTTGGAGATATTGTTTTGTACTTTTTTCACTATATATTGCTTCCAAAGTCGGCATATATAAAATCTAACAAAATTGCATTACTTTGAAATATATAATCTGGATTATTCGGAGAATTTTTTCACATTACTATGGCATCCACTTCATTGAATTGAAAATTAAATTCTTTAGAGGGATCGAGCGTATCATGTTCGAATTCAAAAAAGTGTCTAACCAATGATGATAGTATGTATTGTTTTATTTTTTCTTATTTGTTAGATTTAATGCTTTAGTTTTTTAATATCTTAGATTGAAAACTTTTAGTTTTTGAGTTCTATCATCTTCAGCTAAATTGTGTAGAATGACATTCTGAAGTTAAAAATGAAAGATGCTGAAACCTACTTTATTATCATATTTTAGTAATCTTCATTACATATCATTATATTTAAAATCCCTTCTGTTTTCCTTGGTATTTAATCATGCAAACCATTTATAGAGGTTTTATCACATTGCCATTTTGTTCTAACATTCTTGTTTCACTCATGTACCATAACTCATATTTTGTATCTTGACACTTGAGATTTTCAATTCAAAATTTATATGGCTCAAATTAGTTTACTTTTTAAGGAATTCAAATAAGTAATTGCATAAATAAAAATGAATAAATGAAAGTTGAGATGCCACAGTGTTATAGTGGTTAGAAAGATAACTATCTAATGGGAAAGTCTCTGGCTTGAATACCATGTAAAGAGGAAATTTCTCTCTCAGGTTATAGATGTCAGTACAGGTCCATTTTCGATTTGAGCACCACAGAGTAAGTGTACATAAGTGTATGTTTGTAGGGCTATGTTTAATAGATATATATATACCATTTTTAGAAGATTCAGAAGGTAATAGAGCAATAATAATTTGATTGATCATTATCGATACAATGTTATAATTTCTAATAATGTCATTATTACAAAAATAATTATATTGATTGTTAAGAGAGTGATAATATTGATTGTTTGAGGAGGGTAAAACAGTTGAAATGAAAGTTGTAAATTTAAATTATTATTCTACTGCAAATCTACTTCACATCTATATTTTCTCAAATACTTTTATTGGATCATTTTCAATCTACCAACAACCATCGCTTGTCTTTATGCATTTTTATACATTCTATTCTAAACAGTTAAAATTTTTATCATCCTTAAATCCTGCAATCATTTTAAATTAATGAAAATTTTGTATTGAAACAAATACCTAAAATTTTCTTCTATTTTTTATGTTATCCTTTGAATATATTGCTACAACCAGTCAAGAGTAACATAGCCCAGGATTTTGAGAAAAGGTAGCAAGACAGAAAGGAGGAAGAGGGAAGAACTAATTGTAAGACTCCGATATAATTAAACATCCTTCAATCCTGCAAATCCTTTCATCAATAAAAATTTTGAGTTGAAAACAAACCTCAACTTTTTTTCCATTTCCTTTGTTATCGTTTGCGTACTAATTGTTGCAAACAAATGTTTTTTAATCTTATTATTTATTAATCATAAACGGCTGTAACTACCCAATTGCATGTGGTTTAATAGAATCATAGACGAATTTATACGACCGTACACAGCGAAGAAAATATACTGGGATTCGAACCCGGCACCTTAGCGTTGACATATTAACTTGCTAACCACTCCGCAACCGAGAACAAAAATAATTTTCCTAAGGATGTACAACGTATAAACATCATTTCCTTATATACAAAGACTTCAACAGAGTAAAACACTTTGCTTCCTGTGATACTGATTGTGAGGTCATAATACTACATTTTAACGGGTAAATGAAATGATTGTCTACGATCATTATTCCCGTAATATCCAAGTTATTTGTCATGATGAGTGTGGCTAACGAGGGGAGAAATTTCTAAAACCTAATTGCATAGAAGAAATCGATCTTAAAGGATAAAATTTGGAAAATCTTGGACAGAAAACGGAATATGAGTAATACGTAAGAATTTATGAATCAAAAGAGGCCTTATGGAATCAAACACTTCAACTTTAGAACTTATCACTCCCGTGGAGAAAGATACTAAAATACTAAAGGAGAATAGTATAAGGTTATATGTTCAACATAGGATTTATCGTAGTCATTCAATAATTACAGTATATTATTATTATGTATTATTATAAAAATATAATGTATTATTTCTTTTACTTGTACATTTTACTTATATTTGCAAGAAACTTTAAATTGTCAATAATATTATAATTATAATAGTAATAAAAAAATAGTTATAACTGTTAAAATATTCATCACTGTTCTGCACTGCCAACGGTAGGTATGAGGAAAGGTTTTCGAGAGATGGCGCGCAGTTATCATTATGGGTATTTCCTTATTTTCTTAGCGTTGCCACCAATGAAACTATAACGTTTTTGATAAAAAGATGAATAAGAATAAGTCCATCGAGTCACAGAGTTACAGTCCAAATAGAAAACCTAATAAAAGATCAACATACCTTTCCAGATGTAGAAATAACAGTTTGGCTATTGAAGGCTTACAATAAAAATTGCTCTAAAATATAAAATAAAACTAATATCCATTTCAAGCGGGAACAAATTTCACTATCAAAAAGAGAACCTTGTTCTTTTCTCACAATTCATCAATCATGTACATTAATTTATTCCATTTTTAGTGACACATCCAAATTGTAGGATGAATCATGAAAAACGATGCGGAAAATTCGATATATCTTAATCATACCACACCTTAAAGACATTACTGAGTGTTCTGGCATGATAGATCAACAGCTGAAGCAACCAACCGGAAATTAGGAGATGCGGGTTCGAGCCCCACTCATGTCAGATTCTCATAGAGGAACTAACCACAAACGAGGAATAGATGCTCGAACACCTTAAAATTTTGAAAAACGAGTAAATTATATAATGTTTGCGACAAAACGTTCCGAATCTAACATTGTTGATGTTTACCCCATTGTTGGACTAAAAGTTTTACGCTTACCTTCGGTATGTGTTTCATTATTAATCCAACGTTGGTCGCATTATTTAATTATAATAATACGGAAGATTAACTTTTCAGTTATCTACTACCTATTCTCGCATTGGTCTATATGAGAATGTTTTATTTTTAGTGCATCTTGATTCTTCAGTCTCAATTCTAATGTGACAATTGGTAAGTTAATTGATAAATTGATTAATATAATAAGCTATTGATACGTAATCCCATATAGTTACTTTTTGCTCAAATGAACAATTGATACTTAATTCCACAACTTCTCTATATGATATTTGAATAAATGTAATGAGAAAGATACATGTGTAATTTCATCGTCGAATGACATGCGTTAGGTATCTATGAAAATAAAAAGGTGAAGTATAAAAAAAAGTTGGTAAAGATGGAAATAGGTTTATGTAGGAGTTGCAAGATTCTGAAGAACAATGCCAATGGAATGTCATAAAACAGTTAATACCAATAAGAAAGGTAAGACCACAATGAAATTGATAAAGTACATCGAGCAATTAAAAAAATACGACTTCAAAAACAAGGGCAAAAGACAGAAGAGAGCGATGTATAAATTCATGCATAGTTTGTTTCAGATATATTTTCAATTCTCTTGAGAACGCTTCTGGATAGAAAAAAGCTTGAATACCAATAAAATAATGTGGAATCAGTTATTTGTTTTATTTCTTCAAACTTTTTTATACAACAACTGAAGCATTCACCCTTGCTGTAGGAAAATAGCTGCTCGTGGAATTAATATCGAATATTTAAACCTCTCCCACCTTTATCGAAATTAATTTTTTTAGAAGAAGAATTTTGGAATCTTTTAGCATAAATTTTCGTAGAATATTTTAACTACAACGCCTCTTTTTTCAATAAAGTGAGTTTCTATAAAAAAATTGTTTATTCCGAAAAAAGCATGACTGAATTCAGATAAGGAAGTTTTTATCTTTTGAAGTATTGAGTTAGGAACTGAATGCAATTAATATTTCTTAAGTTGACATATTCTCAAGTTTGATCTTACAGATAGAGCTTCAAAATTGATATCGCTATAACGTGAATCACCACCATGATAATTTAAAATAAAATATCTCGCATTTAATGTGTTAAATGGTTTTTATTTGTACTCCTTTCACGCTTACGCATTTTACTTCCCATAAATAAACTGCTACTCTTTTTGAGTAAATTTACGAAAAACTATGTACAAAAAAAGAATTATATAACCATTCTATACTAACGTATATAGTAATAGTGATATTTTAGGTCATTTTTTATCATCAAACAGGACCTACTTAAAAAGGTTTAGATATCTACTTTAACTTTTCCTTCGCGCCCGATACAAATTAATCCAGTTACAAAAAAACGTCCTTCAGACTGTAGATAAAGGCTAAGAATGAAACATTAACGTACGCACTACTTTTTATAGCTCCGGAAGACGAAGAAAAATGAACTCCTGGACCTTGAAATCGTAGGAAACGAGTGCAATGAGTAATTTATAGGAAAACATCGAGCCGTGCCACTGAGAAAGAACAAATTCGAGGTGAAAGGGAACGCAATTTGTTGTTCGTGACTGAGGTGGTAGGCGTTCCAAAATTCCAATCGAGAGAGAGGAAAAAAGGTGAAATTGGTTGGAATGAAGACATTAAATGGGCGGTTCTAAGAAGACGTTCTCCTATTGGATCACTCCGTTGCCATAACGGAACTTCCTTATCAAAACCTTACCGAGACGATTATGCTTGCGAGTTTAATATGGCCTAATGATACTGTAGATTTATACTTTATTTGTACACTATCTTTGTTCTCGTAATATGAAATAGATACGTCGATTTTCTATTTTTTTCGAATAACGTGATTGTGGATTCAAAATGTCCGATCATTATCAACGAATTATTACGCGATCGTACTATAATAAGCTTTGCTCTCGACTGTTGTTTGATTCTATTTGAATTTCTCTATTGTTACGTAATAACGCTAAGAATTGCGAGTTACAATGTGTATCTTACAACAAAGATGAAGACAAAATTGAAGCTATTGTGCCTCAGGGAACAATGAATGTTTTAATACATCGAACACGTTTTATAAAGTTTTCATAATTACTGATAGAATTTACATTATCGATAGTTTATGATACGTGAGGGTTATTTCATTCATTGTTTGTTACTTTGTTATAGTTCATGATTGCATACGAGCCACAGAGAAGAGCGCAGAACAAATTCAAGTGAATACGAAATCAGCCATGGGTAACTCAAACATTTCCATATAACTCATCAAATTCCGAGGAATTCGAGACTTGGGAATTTCGAATTCTAAAAGGAGAATCATCTCCCGAATCAATGGGAAAATATTCGAGGAGTGGTGTCCTTGATTTTCATCCGAATATAATGTCTCAATTTCCGACGCTTTTTTGTTTCTTTCTTTCCATTGTTTTACCGCCAATTGTTACCTTCCGCTCCCACCAAAAAACTCAAGAAAGCCGCAAGCACGTTCCTGGTGGAAATGGAACGAACTTATGATTGGTATGACTCGTATATATGATGTGAATTGAATGACACGAGAGCTTACGTGCTCTAGGACGTGGAAATTGTAAATTGAAACAATAAAGATAGCTTCAATTGCAAATTATAGTTTCAATCAGAGATAGAATCGCGCTCTTCCAAGACACACAATTTGCATTCATTTTACCAATTCATACACTCCTTAGAAGAGAAAATTAGAATATATATTCATTAAAATGTTAATATCGTATTATTTCTGCATTATACATCATAATATACGTGTAATACCACTCTAAATTATGAATAATATTTCATTTAGGAAATGCTATATACATTCAACAATAGTACATAATTAACTTACGCTGAAGTGATAATCAACAATGCATAATATGCAAAGAAATTACAAAATGAAAAAGAAATACAAAAAATTCTTCCTTTTAGAGTTCTTTGTCTAGAATTCGAAATTTTAAGTCTGGAATCAAAAAACTGATCTTCACGGAACTTTAATGCTCATCCAAAAGAATAATTTTCATTTTTCTGGACGTTTAACTTCTTTCAAACAAAAATCTTCTCCGACTCGTGGGCTATCGACTCTTCCAAAACTTTCACATTTTGGCTCTTAAACTTAAACAGTTGGAAACGCCTTGTTTACATCAAAAGTTTCACGAGAATATTAACATACTGTAACCTTAATTTTTATAGTGATATTTAAAAAAAATCATCCCAAGGAATTCAAAGATAATTTTGAAACGCCTATCAGACTATAAAACGCATTCGATGAGCCAGAAATTTGATTTAAAATTACGTTAGTCATAATCCAAGTTATGGCGACCTTAATTTTGAAGTCCTATCTTTATAAGAGAAAATGTAAGAGTATATCAACTTGGGAAATATTTATTTCTATTACGTTTAATTTTTAAATCGATACTTTTCACGTGGAAAACTTCACTGTATGAAATTAGTCATGGCTTTTCCGTTATAAATTCCTCTTATAAAGATTGCCACTCGATTGAGAAGAAGAGGCAATGTAGCTGATGTATTTTACGAAAAAGACACCTAAAAATTTTTACTTCTAAAATAAATTCGATTAAAATAACGCTAGATTTAGATGTTCAATATAAAATCTACGAGCTAATAATTGTATCCAGGGGCGAATACTTCCATTATTGAATAAAACAATAGTCATTTATTAATATTTTGATTACTGGATAAAACAATAATCATTTATAGTCAACAATAATAACAATACTTTCACCGATCAACAATGTTCTTTTATAGATATACAAACTTTTAATCATAGTCATACTAAAAGTAGCTGAATACGCCCTAATAGTACCTACATATACACGCATACATCACTCTCAAAATTTCAACAGCTGACCTTAAACACATTCTAGGGATTAATTACTCATCAAATTTTGCTTATTACTCAAACACAAAGGGCTGATACTTGCGCTAACTATGACCTCTACGTGGTTCAAAAATTCTCCGTTGAGGGATCTATTACCTTGATCTTTACTTTGATCTTTTCACCTATAGAATGAACTCCATATGGGGATTATGTTACAGCCCTAATCCCATTCACGAAACCAGTTGCTCTGCGTGTGTTCGCCTATCTCTAAGACCTACTAGGTTTAGAGATAGGCGAACATAGATAAACAGGAGTCCATGAGTGTTGGCCACTTAAGCCGGAAAGTTATTTATTATATCTTGTGAGCTTTCCGCAGTCCAAAAAATCCATAGAACCTTTTAACATGTTAAGGTTCCGCTTGAAAGAGTCGTTTCTATGAGTGAATGGATCAATAACAATTCAACGCATTATTTCATAATTCTACTAATGATATTAGATAAATAGATAAATAATTAAATGAATAATTTTACAGGTTTAACTTATCCTCTGTACTTTTTATTTCTTTATAAAGTAACGAGTTTTTCACAAACAAACTTAAATAAAAATTTGGTTTCCATGGAAATTTTCGTATATTAAATTGGCAACGTAATGGATACAGAATCCCGAGGTCACTGTTACATCAGTGGAACCAATTAGATCAAAAAATACTCGCTTCTATCAATTTGAAAGTCATCTATCTAGTTTATATTGTCTTCATTGATACCCTGAACTTTTAACTTCTTAATAAAGTACGCCCCAATTTATAAAATGAGTAAAATACATTAGTTAGTATGACTTGAGGAACTGAAGCTTGATTAGAGATGTTGCACAAGTATGAATATCCTGTGTACTAATAGTGATTTTCAAAATAAAAATCGCTGTCGTTACGATAAACATGGTATATTTAATGTCAATGAAAGATTTTCCAAGAATTCGTTGTAGAGTATGAAATGTGTCCGACATCATCTCATTAGTTTATTCGCAAAACGAAATTATATTTGCGACATAATTGCTAACGAATAAAGGAATAAAATATAGAAATCGAATCTACAACCAGATTGCATTGGTTGCAATCCAGTTATTCTCATCAAAAACTTTACATATAAACAAGCAAATATACGTGTATATAAAGCAGAAATGAGAAAATATAAATAAAAAATATGAAACAAGGCTATATATGGACTTCTAAGGCCTTCATTGAGGAAAGATTGAAACTAATAAGTAGGTATATTCTTCCTTACCTAACCTTTAGTCATCGTTACTGTAAATATATGAATAAATTCGTGGAAGAAATAGATACAAAAAATTAGGAAGAATTTAAGGATGTGAAAGAAACACAAGTGCTAATTCAGGGAAAAATCTTCACAACAGGAAAACACCAGCGAAAGAATGGGGGTGTGAAAAACCTGAGCAAACCTAAAGATGAAAGAAGTTGAAAGATGCGTAAGGGAAACTGAGTATACAATGACTCATGGGTAGAACATAACAATAATTGGCTTAAGTACCTTATCAATAAATGACTAAAGCGCATGACAACAATGTATAGAACTAGCATGTCGAACGAAGCGTAATAATATTAAATTATTTTGTAATTACGTAATAATTGGTATTGGGAATCTTAACAATGAAGCATACAGGAAATTGAAAGAATTAAACGACACAGTTACTGAGCAGTATTGCAAGTTTGTTAAGAATGAAAATAAAGGAAAATTAACGGTTTTTACAATCGGAAACTTTTGATCAAAAATCAGAAGATATCTCTGGAACTGCATATAAATTTTATTCGGGACTGCATGGATAGAGACTACTGCGCTTGACATTTATCTAGTGCGCTGAAAGATTGTGGGGAGTTGGAGGGGATATAGTATTCGCTCGGTAATCGATCCTCTAGAGAAGACAAAGGTTTTTCCTTGAAAGTTTGAGTAAAATGGAAGTTTTTAAATGAAGACGAAATGCGTTCCGTAACTTAATTTCGGGGAAACTGCAAAGGATTTATGAAGCATTCTCTATTTTCTCTTACAGGGTCTCGTTCTCCTTCTAGTACTGCAATTATGGATTATTAAGCTAGAAAATTCTCGTAAGATATATTCTCGTCTGCGTTTTTAATATCTCTAGTTCCGTACTGTATGAGTTGAAGAAACGAAATGAAGCTTTTTTCTAGTAGTAGCGTATGAATCTACTTGATTGTTGATATACATTGTTTGGAAATTACAACAATGCTGCTGTATATGCTGGAATTCTTTGTTACGTATGTACAAATTACGATTTGAGAGGCTATTTTTAAATATGGGACCTATTGGATTGCAATATATGTTTAAATTGTCTAAATTTTGTTTAAAATAAAAATGAATAACGATAAAGTAGCAAATAAAGTAAATAAATAATAATAAAATTAGAACACTAGACAAGAACTAGTTACAGGTCAAACTTATGTCTTTATCGTTCCAAAATTAGGTTTTCTTAAGAATCTACGATTATATATACATATCGAGAATATTAATGTAGGTGAATAGAAAATCTTTTCATAAAAAGTCGACCGTATATTTAGATCCTGGAGGTTCAATCAATATCGTACATCTTCTGTGTTTTGATTCCCTTCCATTTTTAAATGGATTACGTAGTGGTAAACACATTAGGAAGGGAAAGGATTCGAAGTATTTAAATGTAGATATGAAAGATTTAAGGCCGGACCCTGTTCAAGGCTCGTTTACGAGTGATTTACGATACGATACCCATGACGAAAAATTAGGAAAAATTTGGTCGAAAGTCTCCCAAACGAGCAGGATAAATTTTCAGAAAGTAATAATATACGTGGATGGATATAGTACGGTTAGAAACTAAAATCAAAATAGTTTACGGTACAAAAAAATTGAAATTGAAAGAAAATTCTAAAAATTTCGATCGTTCCGTAAACGAATGTTGTATGTATACAAAGCTTTGCATCCTCATGTTATTAGAACCGTCACCCCAAAAGAATTCGATTATGCTTATATATTCTTTGGTCTTTCACTTGGTTCCTTCATCGTCTCTCGTGGTGACCAATTGATAACTCATTACCAACTATTGTCCTTTCTTCTAGCCGGCCCAAGAACCCAATCCGAAGAGATGTTATCCGAAATTGCCTGTCATTCCTGTCATAATCTCTTCAGCCTACGCACACAAAATATGGCATCGTTAGTAAAGATGTTCCGAAGCGGAATGCCTCGGAATTTCTACCCTCGACTCGGACTTAATGTCTCAATTCCCGGTTTTTTGCCTCCATTCATACCTGAGAAGAAGTTCCCTTCTTTCTGCGACGTTGCCGAACCTGCTCCTCCACGCTCCACCCTAACACACCGCTCGTGTCTTATCTTCGTCATATTCCGCCTCCTTTCATCTCCAACGCGAGTGAAAACTTTTCTTCTCCATCGCTATTGTCCGAAGAAAGTTCCCTTTTGAAAAAATCCGCCGCGGCATAATTAAGCCGTACTCTTCGGGAGTTAATGTAAGTGCGAAAATTTTTGATCGTAATCCTTTGTAAAAAGTATTAAACCCGAGAACTACCGCGCGAGAAGCTTTATAATCAGTTTCAACAAAGAAAATACGATTTCTTTATGTTTTCGACAAAGGAAAGACGGTTTCGTAACAATGCTGCAATATCGTGTCGTATTGTTACGATTATTACGCGTTCTTATAATGGTTCGATGCATTGTTTATCTCGTAAAACCTTACGAGGTATATTTCTATCCACGAAGTTCATTCAGATTTGTTTGATTCTTCACTTGTTGCTTGTTAAACCCAAGTATCATCAATAATTTTAGAGGAAATAAAATTTATCTGCAATAATAGAAGTTACGTCAACACGCCATATACACCTTACGATACCATAAACCGTGCATATATAAAAACCGCTGATGGGTTATTTTAATTCGAAAAAACGTATCGAGTTCGATTGAGTAGCGGTAAAACGAAACCGGGCAGGTTTATAACACCACCTACGAAGTATCCAATGGCAGCGTACAAATAAGAAATTTCGTCACAAATAACTCTAACACAAGAACATATTTAAAAAGTTAATACTATACGTTCCATATTTTATTCCCATATCTATTCTAAGCTAGAAGGAATCATATGATAAATCCTTTTAACCTAATCCGATGAATCACATTTTGCTACCATAATGGCAGCGTGGCAGGTAGAATGTTTCATTTCGATGGAAAACGCCTGGGCCCCCACTCGGCAGATGGATTTCACATGTAATTCCAGGCCTTCCCTCGGGGAAGTCGTGATCGTACGCCTATTCTACTCCATAATTTGGTGTTACGGCCGGCCGCCTTCCAGCACCTGCCCGTCCGTGATGAAGACGTCAAACTTCCTCGTTTGCCACACATCCACGCTTCTCATAAGCCAGTAATTTTATCACGAAATTTTTTTAACTTGGGACCATTAAGAAGGGTACCGGCTCGATACGTATTTATGGAAGTAATGCTCTCTTCCTAGGCGCACATTGTTATCTGTATCATTCAATGAATTGGATGAAATGAATAACGATATAAACAAACAACAATGCGCATTTATTACCCTCGGCAACTCTATGGATTATATCGTTTGAATGACTCGGTCTAGCTACAATGACTAATACCAGGAGATATGTATACGTACAATGTCCTACTTTGTTTGATTTACCGCTTCGTCGGAAACGATTGTTAGTCACTTTACTCGCAACTTTTAAAGGTTTACGAACTTCATCCAAACCAGTTGTCGGCGGGAAATTTATGTACGCCCATCACCAGAAGTCTGTAGAGTAGATTATATCCTCTGTTTTTCAAAGATAATGTAACTTTAGCCATTTTTTAAAACCCATCTGAACGTTATGAACTGTTTCGAATAATATTTATTTACTGTATCCTACACTAGTCTCGTATTTATACTAATTTCTATGGTATCCAATAACGTTTAATTCTGTTTTTAACGAAATGAGAATATCATATTACTTCTAAATATCGTAATTTTTAGGTTAACTTATAGAGATGGGTAATAAAACATATATATAAATGATTTAGGCTCTTTAAGGAGATATTTCAGCATAATTTAGCTGGACTGCTCTATAATATCTCACCAGAAAACACTAAATCTGTAAAAAAAGGAATTTCGGATGGCCTTGAAGTAAAATATGGGTGAATAATAATGTTATAAAAACGGATTACTCTTGGGAGAAAGAAATCTGTCTTAGAAAATTGCTAACTTCTTCCAAAGAGGACAGATTTCATTGTATTTAAGGGCAATCATGTCGGTTTCTCAAGAATTATTTCACTCGTACATTAGGGAGTAGCTGTCAGGCATGTGTCGGTGATAAACCTGTACATCTTATCACGTATCTTACTTAGATCGGGCTTGAGGAAGGTAACCTACCATTAAAACGTGAGTTATGTCAATATTATTATCACTTTTATATTTATTATCAAGTTGCATGAGCTCATCATGCTAGGTTTCTCTAATCCTGCGTCAATATTTCTTTCGAATACTATATATAGATAACGAAATGTTATGAATATGTATCGATAACTAAAAGTTAATTATCGATGTATATTAATATCCAATGAATTATCCATGGTGTCTATATGATACCTCGTGTAATATGTTTATATATTTATTTATTTATTCAAAAAGCTTCGATTCGATCATTCAACCAGGTGGCTATATCGATAACTAAAAGATTATCGATATATATCGATAACTAAATGTTATCACTACAGTTTCTGAAATATATTTTAAATTCTTTACATTGCGTAAGGTATGGATTTTTAAGGGTGTACATCGTTCCCTTAAATTTCTAACGTAGGTTATACGAGATTGAAAATGACATTCTACCGGGAACCCTGGGAAAACCACGAAAAGTAATATCCTGGCGGTTTTTTCTCGCGGGAAATTATATTAAAATTCTTTGAATCGATTTTCCTCTTCTCTTCCCTTTATCAAAGTAGTAGTCATCTCTTCCCTGCTTGCATTGATCCTCGATATTTCGTTGGATTGAACGCAACCTTATGTTTAGAACCACATATGTGAAAAAGACACGTATGTGATGCAATCGCGTACGCTGTGGGCTGTGTTTTATAAATAAATGAAATAAATTGAGCTTTTATAAATGGTAAAACATTATTCTGTATCTCTTTTGAACAAATATGTATCCGTGTGCATCCTTGTACGATAGAACTGTTGTAATCATTGCGAAGAACCTGCATGTATCACAGACGTAAACATTTCGTGAAAATGGTACCTCATTTGCCCAGTAAACTACGATAGGAATTGATATGAGGAATATATGGAATAAAAGCCGTGAAATATCGTTTAATTGTGAATAAAGATAAAAACATAACGTACAAAGTTTCCGTAACGGTTGAAAATCGTTTATCGTTGTTCCGTTAACCTAATTTCTACAAATACAAAACTTAATCCGGTATATTACTCAGCACGGGCATATACGGTTTTCCTTCCAGATGCTTCCAAAGTCTCGGTTACCCTGCAAAGAGGGAAGAGGATCAGAATAAGTGTGGTTGAACGTATCCTAATTTAATGCTCCAACGACTTTGTGGAAAAGGCCGCTCGTACTGTATTCTGTATAATATCGGGGCACCTTGCGATTAGCCGGGGACAAAAATCCTTTTGGTGAAGGAGGTTTTGTCGATGGTGAAGTCTCAATGGGACGATGTTAGGCTGTCAGCTGCTCTCTCTCTCTCACAGCATGTCCGAATGGAAAATCGGTGTCCCATACAGCCTGTGACACTAGGGAAGGTTCCCTTCCCTCCAGTCTTTGTCATATTGTCGGCGCGGGAAGACTATTCGATACGGATTTTTCCTTGTCGCATGGTACTCTGGCTGCATTTGCGGAGGACTTCAAATGTCTTCGAAATGGAACCGCGTAGTTCAGGCTTCCGTAGAAATGCGTTGCTTTAGACTCGTGTGGAATTCGGTTTAAAAAATGTAACGTTCTGTCCAATGCCGCTGGATTTCTTGGAAATGCGAAAGAATAGATGCATAAGGGAATTCTTTCGTGGGAGGTCTCGCTGAGCCTGGAAGTCCTCATGAAAGTCGTAAAATTATACTGCGAGAGTTTTGTTCTTCGTATATATTTAAAAAAATTAATATAAGTTAATTTAATATAGATACCATTATTGCCATACAATTATCACTGTGCGATTATTACGTTACGATTGTTACGGATCGATTGTTATAGTTCGATTGTTAAGTTCGATTGTTATAGTTCGATTGTTACAGTTCAATTGTTAAGTTCGATTGTTACAATACGATATACTGTTCACGATACAGATACGAGATATTTACGATAGAATCTATAAAAAGAGTTTAAAGTGTACTTTTTCGTTTAATCGTTCTTATTGTAAAGTTTCGGTTTCCAAAAAATTAATATTATTGACCATAAAGACGGACAAATAACCAATGCCACACACTTATATGCGACACGTATTGTGATAGTGGATGGAACGTTTCGCAAAAATGAATTCACGTCAGGGAAATTCTAAAGGCCAAACGAAAGCTGTTTCCGTAGATTGCGATTTTCAAGGTTATCTCAGGTTTTTTACGCCTTGAGTCTGCAAATACGTCAAAGAAGAGCCAACTAAAATGAATAAATATCATACGGATATGAAATCATTATATAGGAAAGTAATCGATAAATCCTTAGGAATCTAATTAAAGTTATCAGAAGTACCGATTTCGTCATATATATTTATAGGATAGTATACATATGGGAGGATAGATAAAAAATATTTTACTTAATATAGATATTCAGTTCACATCGCATAAAGAAAAGTCGACCAAAATTCTTCCTCCATAAACTATCATCTTTAATTTCCACCCACTGTTGGCATATCTCATCTTCCAATTTCTTATATTTACGCAGTGTAACATCTACGCGCCCCGTCGCTCACAGAGGGCTTAACAAAGTTAAATGTTTGCGTAAAATAACAGCAAAGGAACAGCTTTATCAAGGTCCTGTTACATTTCAGTCGATCGGGTATGTGTAAATTGTACAGAGCGCTGTACATACCAAGGAGGATATTAAATATTTTCATACCGATGAGTCTTGGGCATTCGCCCCGAGGATGGCCTCTGAGTCGGGGGGTCGAAACAACTTGTAGAAGGGATGTGGTCACGGGAAACATCTTGCGAATTGTATCCCGTATCACATCCTGATACGTAGTGTATTTCGCATTTCTTAACACTCTCGTAACTTGGATACGGCCAATCACCATGGATTGTACGAGCTGTTATTTTACGTGTTATATTATTGAACGAAGGAATTATAGTACAATATATACTTGAAATCAATACTAGAAGGCGTAACTTGTTGGAAAGATGTAGTATAACGAAAAACTTTGTAATTTACCCATAAAATTTGATATAAATGCGATTAAATCAAATTTTCTGTGGATATTACGAAGTTTTTCATTATAGTACACACTTATCGGGCATTAATGTTTCTTAAGAGGGAGGAATTACGTAAGATCAACTTTAAGTCTACGTCTAATTGAGTTATATGAGAATTATATTAACAGTAGATTGTGCGCATTGCCAAAGAACGATACATTTTACGAAATCTTTCACAGGACCTAATAGAACAGTTAAGGTCTTATTTCAATCGCTCGAAATGATCCAAAATCCGATTCCTAGCTCGGGATAAAAGCTTCAGTTGAAAATAGGAACACTATAGAATCTCACAGATGGAACCAGAAATAGCCAGAGCCTATGACGACACCACTAGGAAAACTAAATCTACGCAATAATGGCTGCTTTCAGAAGAGAGTCGCGTTTTATGGAAGCGTAATCTTTAAACTTTAATCTAGCCCTCGAAAGGATTTGGATTACTTTAAAAAATGTTACGTCAGCGGATAACTACAATTGCCGTAGGAACGTAAGATCGCTGAACTTTATTGGGGCAAGTGAAGATAAGAGGCGGAAAATCGACTCGCTTCTACAGAAGAAAATTTATCATCATCATTAGCCATTTTCAATCTGACACCGGATGTAAGGCTCCCCGAGCTCTATCTCCAATTTTCCCGATTCTCCCTTTGCCAAGTTACCCCTAAATACTTGATTACGTCTCCGTTACATCCCTTCGTCTTCTCGTTCTCTCGACGTTTCTTAAGGGAATAAGGTTTTCATTGATATTTAATGTAAAGCTTAGGGACCGTTTTAATAGTAAAGAGAAGATTGAGCGTAGGAAAAATTTACATCGCATTTTAATCGAATTATATAAAAAAGAATTCAAAATATGTATTATTAAACTGTTGATAATGAATTATAATCTGATGTGTGATTGTTGTAGAATTATCCCGATGCATTGTTTTCTACGTATTCTAGAATATATTCCATCTAATTGTAAACTACTTGTAACATACGTAACGCAATAATGTCAATTCAATAAATTAACTAAATTCAACTTATTAACTTTAACAAAATTCAATATATTAACAATGTAAGAATATAAAAATATATTCCAATGCCACATAACTGAATTCCAATATGTATAATGATACATTTGATAATTAATTATAAGCTGATGTGAAGATTGTTGTAGAATTATTACGATACATTGTTGTACGTGTTCTCTAGGATATATGTCATCTAATTTTTGCATTGTTGTATTTTGTAACTTATATAACATACTAATAATAATATATTAACAATTTAATAATATATCAGCAATATAATAATAATAATAAAATATCTCATTCCAATGCTACATAACGAAATTGAAATACGTAAAATTATACTTTTGATAACGAGTTATAAAATAATGTGAAGATTGGTTTAGAATGAACACGATTACATTGTTTTATATATATTCTAGACGATATACTATCTACTCTACATGAATGCCCTGTAAGCCGCCTTTCGGCGTATGGCAGGAGGTGTAAGTACCTATTTAAACCATCGTATATTTTGGCCTATAACTATCGCATATCGTGTGCGGGAAAAAATCTAAAAACGATAATTCTATCCTATTTTTACCTACTTGTATTTTATAATATAATATAACAATGTGATGATACAACAATATAAGATAACGATATAATAATACAGAAATATAATATAACAATATAATAAAACAACATTAATAGAATAACGATATAAAAATGTCATTTAACTTCCAAATTGTTGGATATTTATCTTTGAATAAAGAAGTACCTTTAATTTCACAAACAGATACTCGAGTTTTAATTCACCATCATCTGCATCAGAAGGCAACGTCGAAGACACCCGACTCGCTGCATTTAATATCATTTCAATTCTTCTCAGTCTCCTTATAAAAGAAAGAGAGCACGGATTCTTATTTTGAGTTTAAATCATAGCTGCAGACAAAAAGATGCAATTTGCGATATTAAATTGCCTTCACTAAAATGGATATCAAAATGTCATAGGAGAGATTTCATCCTCTCCGGAAGGAGTCGACTGTTCCCCCCTCTATCTATAGAATTTGGAACCGATTTTCTCCCATTTATCGTCAGACATCCTCGATACCGAAAAGGGATGTGTTATCCAAAAAAAAGGGATACAAGAAATATCTCGAAGAACCCTCCTTATTTACGAAAATTTGATTTCTTTATTTCATTGAATCGTCACAATTGATATTCCCAGCAAGGAAGCGGGTTTTTTTTTCTATATATACGGTTCCGGATATCTATGGTTTATTTTAGCGAAAAAAATGAGGAGCGATTGTGCGAGCAATTCCAATTTTTTTCGAAGCGATATTGAGGAATTTCTGTGTTGACCGTCGGATGCGAGACGAAACGAAAAAATCTTAGAAAAACTTTCGACGAACGATTAACTAAATTAGATATTCTGGAATATTTTAGCAGTGAGATGATATCCTAATATTGGTCATGATATCGTGAAGAATCATTCTAACCGTGCCCTATTGGGAATGTTTGACCCAAAATGAATCTGATAATTTAAAATGATAAAATTCGTAAAATAGAATCCAGACGATCAAAGTATATTCTTATGAATATGATGTTGTATTTTAAGTAAATTAACGGACTTTGACATTTATTTAATTTAAGGGGGAATCGGTGATGATTTGTTAATTGTTTTGCTTGTTTTATTTGTTGCGTATCTATTGTTGTTTTACTTAATTATTTAATTATTGTTGCCACCGGACTGATGTCCAATACCAACAATTACTTTCAAAATAGTGAAAATACGGCCTCAAAACTGTATACGTTTAAGCTTATGAGATATACTGAGTAGGATTAGGACCTAAATCAATGTATCAGTAAAAATTCAAGATAATAATAAGATATTTACGATTAAAATTAATATGTTTGAGCGTTGCTTGGTGGATTAGTAACATAATAAACAATAACGTACTGTCTTCTCCTTCTACTTTCTCTGTGAAAAGTATTAAGTTATTCATTTATTATTTACCAATAATTTGCTCTGTAGAATCATAGGCACAAATATCCGAGTGTTAATTTAGATAATATAATCTGCCTTTTCTTTAAAAAAGGATTTATAACGAATCACGAACACTGTACGTTTCAATAAAAGAAGACGATACTCAACTTCCCATAATAAAGAAATACGTTCTATCTTAATTTGAATAACAATAGGCTACTCATAATTAAATGAAGTACTTTGGTACGTCCTCAGTAGAATAATAACATTCTCACATCGTAACAATGCTCTTCGATTGTTCATTAAGTCTTTAGAAAATGATACACCATTGTTGATTATGTACATACTAAATACGAATAGAATTTTTATACATTGTTGTTGGAAAAGCTTTGAGATATCCATAATGAAGTAGGCTATTATTGGATCGATAGCAATTGCAGTAAGAGGGAAAGCCATAAAGATTTAATTAATACCTCGAATATAATAACGGATCATGTATCTTGGTATCGTTTTCTTCCTTCAGTAAGTTCCCCTTCAATGTACATTCCCAACGATGGCTATCTTTCAGGTATAATTCTGCATTTAGGTTGATCAGAAAACGTTTCACATCTAAAACGTCTTCGTCGTTGTTACAGAAATTCCGCAACGCAGCGCTTCCTTCATCCGAGAAAAAGGGAGACGTTTCTGAATGTAAGTAGAACACAAGGGATAATGTCCCTGCCTGAAGAAGCAGTATATTCGAATGAGCATTGTATAAAAGCAGCTGAGCTGTTACGTCGACCAAGAACATCCCATTGAAAGCGTCTTCTATTCACTAAAGTGCCGTGAACTTTGCGAGGAATTTTCGTTAGTTGATTGTTTGGCACTTAAGCTCATAATCTCGAGTGCATTAATCAAAGGATATGTGGGGGACCTGGGTTCGAGTCCCGGTCATGTCGCTATTTTTCGCTAGTGTTTATCTTTTAAACAACTTTTCGTGATAGTACTGGATATCAATCATCATGACCGTCAAAGTTAGTGTTTGAACTTCGCCATCTTGGTCTGAAATGAATCATCCACGGTATATTTTACTCCTTTCTTCATTTAGTGATTAAAAACCATTGACAACTCGTCTGGATTGACTAGTTAGAGCTATAACACTTCTTCTGCAGCCTTTGTCCAGTTTGGTTTCGTAAATTGGCTTCAGCAGGTGTAGAAAACCAGCGAGCAGTCTTTCGTAATATAATACGCTAACAATGCTGGGGAATTGAATTGTTGGCCAAGAATTCAAACACGTATCAACAATGAAACACACAATTATCCGCGTGGCATTATTACACGAACTAAAAGTTGAGAATTGATTGGGTCGAAGTTCTTTGTTAAACATCAAGTCCGTCTGAGTATTAACCCTCGAAGAATCGCGCCAAGTATGAATAATTCCTCTACAATGCCACTTCCCAAAAGAGCCATGTTTCAAACATCGTATTCAAGATCGATAGTTTTCAGCTCCTTCTCAAAAGCCTTGGATTTCATTCCAGCTTTCTTTTGTAGGAGTTAAAGAAGAGTTCTCTCTCTCGACGAACTTCTCGACGCGCGTTCCCCACCACCACCGATTGTTATAAGAAAATTTAATTTTTTTCCCTCCGGAAGAGGGTGTGAAATGGAAATTTCGCGAAGGGAGCCGGTCCCATCCGATTGGGGTGTCAGAGGCAGAGGTGGTTTTTGAACCTATCGGAATGGACCATTCAGATTTTCAGCCGATCCGACTTGGAGTGGAATCCGAGCGTGAAATATGTCGTACATCCCATACATTCCCTCTACGACACGATGAAGGTGCTTACGGAGAATATGTGCTCGTCTTGACTTTCACCACTTCGATAGGAGGAGTAGCCATAGTCGAATTTTAATTAGTTTCCTCAGCGTAATTTTGATGAAGTCCTTCTCGAACATTGTGACGTATTTTTCTTTAAATATGAATGACTTTCGACAACAATGTAACCGCTCCGTAATTATATTAGAAACAATGTAATGAGAAAAACTACCGTCTAATAATTTCAACAATGTAAACAAACCTTTGTTTGCGAAGATAATTGGAATCATTACAACTATTTGTTATGTAATATGTATACATACGAGTTTATGTTATTATGCATGTATGTATGTATTTAATAATCCATTCCCGTCTTAAAAGAGAATTTAAAATAGGAATTATTTGTCTCGGAATTTGTCAGAGTTTTATAAATACGAATCCGCTGATATCTGAATCAGTTTCTATGATTTTAAAATTTATTTAATACGCATTTATTAATAGTTATAATAGCTTGGGTTAAGAACTTAGATTTTATGAATAGATTCATTATCGTTTACGAGGTTCTATTTTTTAACGGAAGTGCTGGACTTTATGAAAGTAAGACATTAAATGTAACTCTGTAAGAATTACTTTCAAGTAGTCTGCGCTGAGAAAGTTATCCATTTTTTATCCTCTTTAGTCAATATTTCTCCTTATTTCTAAAGCAAATCGTTTAGTTTTAAATTAATCTTTCATTAATTAAACATTGGATAGCTTTGGTAAATCACAGCTTCCACAATTGAACCACACTGATTTCAAGGAACCGCATCTTCATCTCCAACAATAGAGCCCGTTTATTTTTACCCCAGAATCGGAACCCAATCATCGATATTTATCGATAACAATGGAATTCGATCGATATATCGATAAAATCCCTCTCGTACCAATTATTTATCACAAAAGGAATCCAATTAAGATTACGAGAAATCTAATTTAAACGCAAAAAACCTCGACTGCTATACATTACTTCTATTTCCCGACTTTACAGTTCCTTTTCCGCGAGAAAACCACGCCACGCAAACACAAAAGAATGAGAACGTATCTAAATAAACAGGGAAGAGCTCCCTCTCACAGCATTTAATGGGAAAAAACCGTTGAACAAGTGAAAACCACCTCCCGCAATGAATTCTATCTGCGCATCTTTCAATTATATCCTTCGCCTAATCGAATTTCCCAATTAGCGTCCCCTCGGCCCTTTTCAGAGGCGAACTTGTGAAAATGACCGCGAGATGGGGACGTGCTGGTCGCGTTCCATGGACAATCGTGGAATTACTAATGAGCATTCAGAAAAGCCGCTTTTATTTCGTCGCTAGAATAATCCGAGAGGTTTAAAAAGATGGCCTCGCAGCTCAGCGAAATCTTTAATTGTCGAACTTATTAATCCTCTAAGAATGGAATGAGCCTCAGTTTAATCTTCAAGTTAGCGAATTGTTAACTTCCATGGAGATAAATAGTAAACAAGATGGATGCGTTGAGCAAATAAACAAGTAACAATTACGTAAACAATGGAGCGGCGATAAAACACGATCTTTTGGAGAATAGGGACAGCATTGTTGTACGTATTCATCATTAGAAAAGCTATTTTACGTAGCATTTCGAAGTAACAATATGAAAGTAGCAATTACGTAAACGATGGAGCAGTGATCAAATACTATCCTTTGGACAATAGGGACAGTATTGTTATACTTAATCATCATTAGAAAAGTTAGTTTTACCCTAAAAAGGTTTGAAATATCTTCGTTTACATTACGTACCTGTTAAATAATTCATCGGGGATTTTTTTTGCTCAGTTCACCGGTCTTTCAGGAATAAGAGAAGATTTTTTTAAGTGATGCTAATGGAAGAGGATTTGACAACGAAGGGAACCCAGATTTTTTGACAGTAATCTCCTATACCACTAAGACCATAATACCCCTGAGGTATAGTGGTAGTCGTATTTTTTGAGGAAATTATTTCTTAAGGATTTTCAGTAAGTCATTTCTGATCTGATTATGGTGTACATGGTTATCTTATAGTGCATAAAAAGAGTAACCATGTCTTTCATTATTGATTTTATCAATGCTATGGTAACCCAACTATAACTATAACTCGTTTAAAATCGTTGTCATGGTTATGATTTGATTAAAATCAGCATATACTCGCTATTTACAACGCTCTGATTATTTCGTTACGAATTACTAACAAAGAAGGAACTGTCTGAATTTTGGATATCATTATTATGAAGGCCGAGCCTTTTAGAATAGATAAACCTCTTGTAATATCTTCCATATGTAATTACGACTCTGTTACAAGACCAAAAGCCTATCTGTAGCGAAATCTTTACGTTAATAATAACGAGATCAGTCTTCCGATTTCATCTCCTTCATTACGATCTAACTCTCGATCTTTGTTTTGCCCAACAGCTGCAGTCCACTCCCTAGTTAATACGACATTCAATTTTTTTTCTCCTTCAAAATGCCCATTCCTTCTCTTTATCCATTTAATACCCAGTGGGCATTTTTATCGCTGTTGATGCAACTTTCACTGCCATCCTCCTCTCCCTCTTCGCTCCATAGAGCGAGTTTTTCCTATTTGTGGTAATTACGAAAAAATATTTGTTCAGTCAGTCGCGTGTTTTAACGACGATTTTTTCCGTCTCAGATTTTTCGCGAAACGAATTCGTGCCTTATCGAAGTTACTCTCCCGGTGTTCTAAATGCTGAAACGTGCACATTTTTTTCTCTTTTTTTTATTTTCCCTTCGATCCGCTTTGCCTTAATTATTCTCTTCCGGTTAAAAAAATTTCTTCAAAATCTACATCCTTAATTCCTCCAGTTATCGACAAAATTTTACGTAGCGTTAATCTACACGTAGACCTGATTGTTATTCCTGGTTACCGTCCCCATGTGTTTACTGTTTACATATGTCTCTCTCAGTAGCCATGGATACCTACTAAATGTTGGTAACTATCGCCGTCTGTTTACTGTATACATAAGTCTCTCATAGTTACCAAGGATACTTAAAAGTTATTTATTAACCATCTCGTCAACCTTTACCATCTCCCTCGTGTTCTGTCTCTCAACTCGTCATCTCTACGTTTCCAGAAAGGGTGACAACGAACTATATATAGCGAAGTCGTAAAGACTGGGCTCAAAGGGAAGACGTAATTCTTCATAGTTGACCTAAAAATGCTCGTTATTAAAACTCTTGGATATTTTCCTATCCGTTCGAATGGGCGCTTCATTCCTCTGTGTGGAAATGCAAGAATAATCGATAAGGTAAGTAGAGTCGTGGTTCTTGAACCTTCTGCCACACGCCGAGAGTTAGAGGAGCTCGCCGAGTATCAACATAGACGTAGATTCTTAAATATTACGATCGTTCTTAAAGACTCTAATCCAGACCAAGTCTTTTAATTATTTAGTTTCTTCGCAACCAACTGCACTGAGACTTGTGTCCTGGATACAATTTTAAACAATGGGAATTGAACGTCACTTTGTTAGAAACTCCATTCCAAATCAACAATTAAACATCTCTATGGTTATTTATAAATATCTGTATATTCTGAGCTCATTTATTCAAAGAGTACGAGATTAACTTTTGTTGATGCATCTTCCATGTCACTGGAAAAAGCCCCTGGGGCTAATCAATCACGTTTTTCCGTATCATAATATGTCTTTCTTATCTTATCCAAATCCATTAGGTCCAATTTCCTTGAGGAAATCATTTTGATGGATCTTAGAAAGAAACCATCTATGGAAAATTCCCCAAAGTAAGGTAAAGACTGCATTAACAGCTTCTACCTCGTCGCTATCTCCACAGCAACCTTCAAATCAAACTTTTTCCGTCATTTCCTTACCATATCCATAGCAACCGAAATCAAACTTTCTGTTATTTTCTTCCCCAAAACGGCGGCGCAAGCTTAGCAGCCGTCGTCTTGGATATATATTTCTCTGGGCCACTACCCCCAGTCTACTCCATAGCGTGACCTTTGGCCGTTAGGGGGGGAGAAAAAATTTCTTAATTAAGAGCCCGCATCCAAAAAAACAGCAATCCCTAAACAAGTGAGTCATTTCCCCGCAATTGAAGCAGAACTGCTGGCTGGAACTGCACATGCGTCCGGGCTGACCACAACTGTAAGAGGGAAGGCCGCGTCTGTGGCGCTATATTAAGCTATTACCACTGTACGATATAGCTTACAATGTTGCGAATTCCCACACAAATTGTTAGGCCCGCACTGAACTCCTCCAGCCAATAAAAAATCCAGATAAGAAGAACGAACATCTATAACTGCAAGTGCTATGTTTTGGGTGACGATAAACACATCGCAAATTCCGTGACCAAAACAACGAATAGGTTCAACAACCCTTCGTATACACTTCGTTATAAAAGACCTTTTTAAGCTTCCATCGGGGTTATTCAGAAAGCTATCTTCAAAGGCGGTGGATACAATCCAATGATTGAAATGTGCCTCGTGGTTATAGGACGTGTGTAGATTTAAACCCCGTTACTAAGGACTCGTAATTTGAACACGTTCTATTAGGAATCTATCGGCCTATACGTCGTTATCGCGTAAGGTCTTCATCTCTCATCGGAAGATTAACGGTACTTTAAGATAATGGACTGTTCATTGATAATCCGCGATCCACGGGCTATTTGCCAAAGGGAACGGAAAAGTTCAGTTGCAGCGACCTCGTTTTCAGGTCTAACTGCCAGTCGTAAGAATAATCGCATTATGGGAGATCGTCATGACGACGTACAAATCTATGCGGAATTGCTATGCACGTTGATGATCTATAAAGCCGTAACTTTGCGAGGTTTTTGCTTTTAGAGGAAATTTCTCTAACATCGAATTATCCCTACAAAAGAGAATTTTTTCGTCGTCATTAACATCTGAGTTCTCATTTAGGTTGTATTAAGGAATGGATCATGTTGCCTGGAGATACCGCCAAGCCCTTGCTGAAAACTATCAAGAGTACGGAATTGCATGAAGTGCAATATTAAATGAACTATTTATTGAAATAAGGATAAGTAATTCTTGTATATTATAGTTTTAGGTTGTAAAATGACTAATATATACTTACTATATAAAATAATTGTTCTTTAAAAATGCCACAGTACTGTAATTATGATACTGTATGCAAATGTAATATTGTATTGTAATTGTAGAACGGTTGACAACGGAAAACAGTTTAATTGCGACATATTTATAATAATGATAATTACAATTATGTACTTTACTGCCTCCCTATACCATCTATCATACTGTACTCCCTTATAAATCTAATTTTAAACAACAGAATAAACGTAAGGAAATAGAGAAGTTTGGGATATGCTTTCCACAATAAAAGGTCTAACCATAAGCCTGAACATATAGTAACCAAGGTTTGAACTTAGGACTGTATTTGGAAACAGTCTAAGCTTTTTATCTGGTTTGACTTTGGAAGCAATCATCAAACAGTAGATACCCCTATTGGCTTATTCTTATCTTAACCTTTTTATTATCTTTCATGTAGTACGTTGCACTCGAGTACTAACGAGATCTGGAGAGCCGAAACACTTCTGCGGGAAATCAAACACGCGAAAAATTATTCGCAACAATTTTTTTATAAACGCATTTTTATCGATCACTTTCTTAACTTTAAATTATGCAACGTGATTAAAATAAAGCAATTATATACTAACACACTTATTTTATTTTCACGTCCATAGTTACGAACTTTAAGGCTATTATCTAGTGACAACAATATATCGTAAAAACAATGGAAGATTATCACAAAGTTGAGGCCAGATCTTTAATTGTTATTATGCAACAAAGAAAATGCTATTGTTTTGAATGTACTGTTTAATTAAATCTGTCAACTTTCTTCAAAGATAACCGTCCCTTTTTCTGCTTAACAAACGCTCATCCTATAAAAAACATCTATATAAAAGAAGTACATGACAAATACACTCCAGCAATCCTACAGAATTAAAGGAATCAACGGAGGAAAAATCACGAAAGGAAATAATGAAAACAATTTTAACCCGCGTCATAATATTTTATACACGAAACATTTCCATCTGGATCGATGATATAAAAGCACAGATGTGTCCAAACGAAGATTTCTGTTATCGACAATATCGGAACGCGGTGGCCACACTCCACCACGAGAGGTGGAGTGGGCGGAGCCCTCAATAGTGTCTATTTTTCCACTATCCATTCTCACTTCTTTTCCAAAGTAACTCCTACCGACATTAGTTCATCTTCCACAATGTAGACAAAAACCAATTCGAACATTTTCCGTAATTCGCCATCAATGGACTTTTGATATATAATTTTCGGTCCCATCTCAAGAGGTTACGTGTGAATGGGCGGAAATTCCGACTGACCGTAGAGTTCCCGATGACTTCCTCTTGGACTTCTGGGGAAAGTTTCAATAGAGTCCGAAATTGGGAAAGATCTTACTCACAGTTTCCGCCTACTCACTACTGGGTGCTGACGGCCGATAACGGCACGGCCAATTTATGAGACGTAAAAAATGTGCTGTTCGCACGAATACGTAGAAATATAGAAAAATACGTGTATTAAGTATAATATATAGCTGTGAAAGTACCTATGCTTCATATCTTCCAAGCTAATGTGTACGCTAAGGGTGCTATAGCAAAGGGTAAATAAGTCTATATATCCGTAATTTAAGATACGTCTCGATTATTATTTTACGTACGTACTGAATGAAAATATTATATTATATTATATTATATTATATTATATTATATTATATTATATTATATTATATTATATTATATTATATTATGTTATGTTATGTTATGTTATGTTATGTTATGTTATGTTATGTTATGTTATGTTATGTTATGTTATGTTATGTTATGTTATGTTATGTTATGTTATGTTATGTTATATTATATTATATTATATTATATTATATTATATTATATTATATTATATTATATTATATTATATTATATTATATACATTTCTACGAATTGCAAATTTTAAAATTACCATCTGGTAAAAGTAGACTGACCATTGAACAAAGGTTGCGTATCATGAGATATAAATGGAAAATGGAATGAGTATTTCATGAAATATTAATACAGCTAACGAAAGCTGAATAATTCATAAATAATACATGCATATTTCTCAGGAAAACAGAAAACAACAAACTGGTGTATATATACACCATCATAGTATATCATAGTACCGTATTCTTACAAACAATAGAGACAATATAAAATCCCTATATTTGCAAAAAATAGACAATAGTTCCTTATATTTATTTATATCTCTTGTATAAAACCTTGAAATGCTGAGGTCTTGAATCAATTTCTAAGTTCTAAGTTTCTAAGAAAAATCTGTCAAAATATTTATTACGACTTTGGTAAGCAACGAATTAACTTCCCTTGTCTGTCGAAGCATAATCGCTGCTCTTGTGTTTTATATGTGTTACAACTAAACAATATTAGCCATTATTGTTAAATAGAGTCTGACCAATTCGATTTCCATTTAATACCTTATAATTTCCTTATAATACGTGCGTCTTATATATGAAAATAGATCCGTTCACTGACACTTATAATCCAGTGCATCTTACCATCCAAAAAATACGATACTTAAAAATTTTATTTTCAGCAGGATTCTTATATCTATAGCAATACGATGTTCAGGTAAAAACCTTTCAGCCTGAATAGCACAATAAATACAGCCTCTAGAATTGCATCAGTCAAATCCAGTACCGTACATCGCTTCGCAACGCAACAATTCAGTCCGGTATCCAGGTTAACCTCAAACCGTTCGCAATACGTCGATCACTTAGAATCGAATCACGGCACGAATGGCTTCTCCGACGAGGGTTTTTGTATTAGAAAATGATGTGTTTCCTCCAAAGGACATAGAGGTCGTTTCGAGTCCTCGGCCGCAAGAAACGATGGACAAAGAAGCCTAAAAAAGGTCCTTATTTCCTAAAAATTCTCTCCAAAAAACACAAAGCGTCTGTTTGTCCCTCTAGGAGTGTTGGAGAGAGGGCAAATATTTGTCAGACGTGTGAAGAGAGGGAACTCTGAAATCGTACGTGTTAGACGACTTCGGAATTTCAAATGCCCCTTAGTTTTTATCCCGCAAACGAACGATCGCAGATTGGCGTTCTAATTTCATGAAAAAATGCGATAACGAACTCGATTCGACAGCGCGGTTGTCCTAATCGATTGTTGATTTTGGGTCGAAATATATATATATCGCAAAATTGGAGCGATTCCGGATCATATATGTCAAATTGATCGATTGTTGAGTTCTGGTCGAAATATATAAAAAAAATCGACGTGTAACTGAATCATATATGTCAACCTAATCGATTGTTAAAATTTGGTCGAAATATATCGCAAGATCGAAGTTATTACGACCCATTTATGTCAACCTGCTCGATTATATAATTTCGGTCAAAATATATCGCAAAATCCAAGTGATATTCGATTCATCTATGTCAACCAGATCGATTGTTTAGTTTTGGTCGAAATATATCGCAAAATCGAAATTATACCGGCTCATATATTTCAAACTTATTGATTGTTGAGTTTGAGTCGAAATATATCGAAGAATCAACATGATTCGGGCTCATATACGTTAACCTGATAGATTCTTGAGTTTGGGACCAAATTTATCGCAAAATCGACATTATTTTGACTCATAAGTGCCAAATGTATTATTGAGATGGAGTGTTGATGAAAAAATTTCGAAAAAACCTGAGTTATAAGCTGCGGTTGTAATAATTAAAGGCGTGCGGTTAGGAATTAAAAAAAAGACAAGTGACAATCTACCGATAATTGCGTACGAATTAGGAAGAATACGAGATATCGAGCGATATAAGAAAACCTTCTTTTCTACCATCATATTCTCAAATCTAACATATTTCGTTCGATAACTAAACTTTACTTTTTTACTTTCATAAAAAAGAAAGGGAACATCAGTATTTCCATTCACGTCCGTCCGAAAAAAAAAAAACGGTCGACTAAAGTGATTTCTGCTCGTAGATGAGCAAGATTGCTCCCGAAAAGAGAAATTCCGAAGGAGTGAATGAAAGAAAAGAACTACTATTTAAAAAAAAAACGGTCATCACTTATGCCACATTCACAAGATCTTTTCACTCCGCAGTGATCTACAAAAGCAATTCGAAACAACTTACGTAATTTTTCCCATTTTCGTTTCGTTTGTTACTTTCGAACCATCAAAAGACCATGCGCTTTTGAAATTACACTAGCTACAAAGGAGAGAATTTTCTATCAACGTTTAATCTCCTGTTTAGAAAAAATGTACTAAGAACTAGCTGAAAGAAGATTTAAAAAATAATAAATGTCCGAGATAAAGACTCGGTTTTTTTTCATGTTTCTCAAAAAGGTGCACTCAGGATTTTGTATCCGAACGAAAAAATGCATTTTTAGTAGTGGATTTCTCTTTTCTATAGAAGAATGTTAGCAAAGCATAGCAAATAGGTGTAAAGGGAACTCTTTCCTATGTAACTACTCAACAATCATCCTTCTTGTTCACTGAATCGTAGAGCTTTCTTTCAATATTAAACCTATCATCCAATTAGTGTTTACTTTTATTGGTTACCCCTGCCCTATTACTATTTTATATCTTTCTCGTATTAATTTAGCTTCATACTCGTTAATAAATCAACGTAACAACATATTCAATCTATTAACGGAGATTTGACGTTTATTGATTGATTGATTGACTCAATTTGAGCACGTTTCACATGATACTAATAACATTACTTCAATCAACTCTTTCACCTAAATATTCAATATTTCAAACTGCGTTTTTATTATTTAATTTAATAGAGCTAATCCCATTAAATACTCGTTCACTCATAGGCATGTTCTATTTTTAACTTTCAAGCTTCAGCATCATTGAGTAAAAACATCTAAAATTCATACAAAAAACTTCTTTACTTCATCTTCTTTTCTTAGATTTAAAAATTATTAAATGATAAAACATGAGAAATCTTAATTTGGCCATGAAAATGGAACGCATTTATTTCGATAAATTAGCAAGACTTATAGAATACAAGACATACAAGTATTTCCTCGTAAGAGATAGAACACCATAAATATACGTAAAATGCAGGAATATCAAATGAACGAATCCAATAGAATACGTTGAAAAGCCAAAGAAGAGATGTTAAGATCGAGATTACGAAGAGATGACAGCCTCGCGTATGTTACTTCGCTTCCTATAAACATGTTCACGAGTTGGAGGGTAGCTTCATCTTAATGGAGACCTTTTTTATGCTATCTGAAGAACAATCTGAACTTAAATCCACGATTATATCGAGCCGCTTCGCCAACCTGCTCAACTGACAGCACTTTCGCCTTCTTCCTGTTTACTCTTCTGGGCGCTGGACCCTCAGCCTCCCTAAATACACGCCCTTCATCCCTTTATTGAATCTTCTTCACCCACCGACATTATGGCTGCTTTTTTGAATGCATCGCTGCACGCATTCCCCCATGAGACGAATGCTGATGCTCTAATGAAATTTCGCCGCAAATTAAATCAATATCATTGATGATGATTCATGCTGAACAATAGAAATAATACCGGACTTAAAAGTTGTATACATTTAGCCTAACCTGAAACTTAGCTAAAGAAAAATATAGAATACTTTCTAATTAGCGTTACTTAGGGTCAAATAGGGTACTTAGAGTTAAATAGGGTACCTTTGGTTAAATAGGGTACTCGGGGTTAAATGGAAGAGGAGACTTTTAAGTCTCAAAACACAATGGATTTAGAAAGTTTTCGTAAGTTTAAGTTTCTTTAATCTTCTGGCACAAGGAAATAAGCAGCAAGTTCTTAAATGGTTCTTATTCTTGTGCCAGAAGTTAAGTAAAAATTACGAAACCTGTCGCGGAATAAATTAATTGTGAAATAGCACGAAGTATTCACTTATTTTACTATGGATTTCCACCTAGTTACGCCTAAAAATACTTATTGGTTTTATTAATTACTTGAGTAACTGATTTTTTTAAATGGCCTTTTTATACGGAAATTTTATAATTAGGTCTTGAATTAGGAATCTATTGGGTCTGAATAATATATAAAAAATAATATTCATAAAAGAACTTTCTGACTATTTAAACGGTTGCTGTAGAATAAATTGGGTAAACCAGTTATAAATCCAACCAAGGACGCCTGGGAACTCCCTTCTCAAATCCTCCCGTGGCCAATATACATATGAATAAATCATATAAGTAATAACAATCATTATATGTGCATATTTTGAACGCAAACGAGCAAGCTTATACTAAATCTAAGCCATCAGACATTTTAATGATGAAAAAACGTTCTACTCCACTTTAAATACATTTCGGTAATGTAGCTGTCACCTTTCATTTTCTTATTTTTCCCCCTCATTTAAATTTCAGCTGCTTTTGTCAGTAAGTTTCGCAGATTTTTCACGCCCCTTCCCTCCACACGCCTTTTTTTTTAAAAGCTGGTTTACGTATTCTTCCAACTCTTTTGTTTCAGCCCAAAAAATATGTATTCTTACGATACAGAAATAGATATATAGAAAGGGGTCTTACTAGTAGTAATCGTGCCCAGAATTAAAGATAATTAAGCTTTTTTAAATTTTATTGTTGAAGGAATAAAGAAACAATTGATTTGAGACACGTAGTCGCTCTGGTAGCCACACGTTGATTGTTCGCTCGATTGTTGATGAATGTAGATTGAGTTGCTCATTAAGTGTATATTAATAAAGAAAGTAACATTGTATTTCAGGTGTAAAAAATAGAGAGAGGAGTTATATATAAAACTGAGGCTGGCGTGTTGAACATGGCGTTCATGAATTAGAAAAGTTCGAAAGGATTACGAAAAATTTTACAAAACATCCTAAAAAAATTACTAAATATTTTTCCAGAGATATAAAGATATATTTTTTCAATATGTTACAAACATTCCACAAAGTTAAGCTTGATAATATTAATTTTATATTTATTTTAATATAATAAAATATTAAGTTAAATCGGCGAGATTTTCTGTGAACATTGTTGAAAGATTCTTTGAATTAAAAGGAGCAAAATGAACTAAAAACTAGAAGATTTAACTTAAAACAATAGATTCAAAAATCAGTACGAAAGATACGTTCAAAGACGATGTTGGTGATTTTTTGACATTCCATATGTTAACATTAAACCCCTTTCTGCCACAGATTCCGTATTTTGGTCCGTAATTTTCGTGTTATTAAGCCCGTGAAAGGCAATGAAGTACATGAGCGTATCCCGATAAACGAACGCCATCTCAGCGTAGTTACGTACGTGAGAAAATATACGAGCCATTTTATTCTTCCATAGTCGCTCCCTCTATAGGGCTTCCAGAAGCTCTGCATTTACTTTTATGTCGCCAATCATTTATATGATTGTACTCATATCTACGAGAAGAGAGCAACTACTCCACTGCATAAATCTTTTCAACGTGCAGTCCCTTCGCTGTCGAAACTATTTTGGGATACGAATGCCATTGCCTGTTAAGTCGATAGGGACCTATTGGGAGAATATAGAACGCATTCAATTTTATTGGAGTACTCGTAGAGTCGATGCAGTCTTCGACAGAGCGCATTTGCATCGATCGATAGATTGCGAAGTTTGAGATTGCACAAATATTACGTTAAAAATTGAAACTGAATATATATCAAATGGCGAGATCTTGATAATTTCGCAATTTAATGGCACATGGAACTTGCGGAACACACGACTTTGCAAGTCGATTCCGAAAGTCTCTGTATTCTCTCTTGCCCAATCGATATTGTTTGCTTTTTATTCCTCGCGGAGTTTGTCTCCTTGGAAATGCAATTCTCATTGACGACGTAAACGACATCTGACGTCCCTTTTGACAACAAATTTTTCGTCGTTGGAATGAAATTATAATGCGTCTGGGTCCAACAATCAGATTTTTCAAATCGATTTTTCTTATGTCTATGTTAGTTAAATACAATCTTTATCCAGACTACCTCAAGACTTGCTTAATATCATTATTGTTTGTATCAATCAAAATCATTTCGTCTCCAAGGGAACGTTTTGTAAATAAGATAAAGGACTTGCAATAGGTAAACCTTTATAATTAAAGGTTAAGTTTTACTACATAATTTTTTAGCATTAATAGTTAATACTTTATTTATATCCACTTTTTTAAACTCAATGTTTTTGGCCTTCTTGGCTAATTTTGAAACTTTAATAACAAATTAATTAAATTGTGCATTATATACGGCAATTATGGATAAATTTCACTAGATATACATATTATGAATAAATTTCACCAGAATTAATAATTATAGAACAAATTAAATACTGGAAGAACTGTTATTATCAATATCTTACAAACGTATCTTCCATCAAAAAATATAATTTAGCAGTTTAACTTATAATAAAGTTCAACGAAGACAAAATTCAACAGAAGAAATTGAGAATTAGTTGATACAATTTGTTAATGAACGCTATTTAATAATTCTCAAAATTGTTCTTTCTGAGAAGGTAATTGTTGGAGAAAAGAAATCATCGCTATAGACTTTAAACGAATTTCGTACTATTATACAATCTGAGATGTAAGAGTAAGATAAAAATTTCTCGGACAGCCGAAAAGTAAAGATGAAGTAATTGACCAATCATAAAGTACTTAATTTTTAACTTTCTTAACATCGCTAATCTTTGATCAATCATCATTAAAATCAAAATTTAATTTATCGCTATCATTAACCATCCTTATCCATATAATTACGAAAAAAATACATCTTCTATTTCCATACTCATCCTTCATAAAGACGTATTTAAAAGATATTTCTAGGGTGTTATTTTAAATAGAAACCTCAGTTTAAAATGTCATCAATTAGCACCGTTTTAAATATTTTACGTCACCTTAACATTTCGCAAAAGCACACGATCTTAGCTTTTCTTGAAAGTGAAATCCGTCTCGCTATTCCAGTTTCAAGGAAACATTCGGACGGACCAAAAATCCGAAATCTAAAAATTTCAACCCTCCAAAATCGAAAATCCCAAAAATTCGAACCAGATTCATTAAATCTCTCCAGTGGCATTCGAGACGTTTTAAAAGTGTATCCCCTACCGACGCGTTTTCGTGGGCGGACAAAATGTCCTGAAATTCGTCTTTTAATTATTTCGTAACGTAGCACGTCGTGCCTTGAAAACAAAGGAGAACGGTGACAGGTCGATATCCGAGGTGCCACTTGTCGCCTCCACAAAACGTGGGCGTCTCTCTTAAGGTCCACTTTCTCTTTATCGATTGATATTTTCCGAATTTTTCAGCATCTTTTGCCTCCGCGGAGGTTTTCATTCCGTCATTTCGTATCTTGATACACGCACGTCAACAGAAATCTCCTATGGCAACACCGGTCTTATTTACAAATACGTAAACATCTACCGTTCCGTAATCTATTAAAGTAATTGAGGAGAATTGTCTCCTATAGCAACAACGGTTTATTTACAAACACGTAAACATCTACCGTTTCGTAATTTATAAAAGTCGTTGAATGGAATTATAGAAGACATTTAAATCTAAAAACACTCATTAAGTATTAAAATAAATTAAAACGATTATATCCAAACTAAACAACATTTAAAATATATCTATATATGTTTTAATAACAGGCATCTCTTGTTGTATATTTCGGTATGTTATCACGAAGTTCATTACGATCGTAATTATACAATGCTAATTATAAATCACGCCCTCCAGAAGTGTATAATTAGCAATTATGTGACTTTTCGAACCAAAATCCTCGGACAGAAGTTGTATGCAGCCATTGAAAAGTATTTCTTCCTTCGTTTTTTACATAGAGAAACTGAATCGATAAACCCAAGCCGTGTTTCGTGGTTGGTGCCCACCTGCGTTGACAGAGATTCCGAGAGCAGATGCTGATAAGCCAAAATCAAAATCCTCCCTCTGTGGGCGTCTGAGCTGTAACGTAACACTGCTTCATCGTAATACTGCTTTGACGTAACACTGCTATAACGTAGTGTTCATTTTCCATTGTAATAGCTTCTACGATGCGCTATGAGTACTTTCATTGTTGCATTGTTTATGGATACGCTCGTTCTCGGCTTGTCCAAGCGGGGGCGCATTGTGGACTTCCTAGCTTCGGTCTACTTAAAAGGGTGTGAGATAGCTCGCACCTGCTCTGAAGTTATCCAAACTCGGCCTTAAAGATTCCTTCCCTTCGAATAAAGATAAAACAGGAAGATCGGAATTCCGCAGCGTGCACTGTGAGGGGAAAAGTTGCTTATTAAATCTTCCTCCCTTGCGGCAAATGTTCACGCCCTACGAATTAAAATTATTTCTCTTCGCTCGGTCGCAAACGAGATAAAGTTGCGATTTGATATATCGCTGATATCAGTGATAGATTACTTTTTTAGTATTAGTATAATTACCATCATATACAGAAGAAAACATAGTAAAAATTGTTGTGTCTTTGTTAATAATGTAGATGTCGCAGTGAACACTGAAAAGCTTATTTTTATTCGAAATTTGTATTCTATATATAGATTTAAGAATTAACATTGTTGATAAATCTCAGTCTCTTCATAGAAATGATTAACAATGTCAAATAGAATTATTTAATTCCAAGCTTAAGATAAAAATGAAAGGGCAACTAATTTACAAAAAAAAGGAGAAATCACAGAAAGAAATCAATACCACCAAACAAGGAAATCGGGTCGACGTATAAAACTGTAATTAAAAGAAAACAAAAAGAACAAAAGTACATCAATATGATACAACCTTCCAAAGATTTGACTCTTAATTCACACACACACACAAACACGAAAAGAAATACGTGTGAAACGAATGTAAGTAAGCAATCAAAACATGACCAACTACTGAGCTTTAAAATCACACCAAGAAAAGGTATGAACCCGTAGTGGTTTCAATTTCTGCACGTGTATAGAGTTCAACCTTCATGGGGCTTCCACACGGTATCCAGTAAGCTATAGAGGTGATCGCGTGTCCAACTGGAGTTGCTAGATCAGACTGTTGGATCGTTAGAGAGAGAGAGAGCTACCAAACTAAGCAGAGGAAACCGACCCACCGTCCCTTTTCCGTTTTACCTCGTAATTTATGGCTAGGGAAATCTCCCCTTCACCATATGACACCCCTGCGACGATCATGATCACCATTTCAGTTCTAAAGAGTGTTATGATAATGCAAGATCATTACCTGGCAGCTGGACTTATAAAAACCGCAAACAACTGGCGGTAACTACGGTAACACTGCGTTTCGAGATCCCTTTGAATTTGTTTACATCGTAAAAAATACTTAGCAACACTGATCGATAGAGTGCCGTTCAAAGAGTACATAGTGAGATAAAAGGAAAAGCTAACAGGAATATAAATCAGAAGAACACTCTCAACTATATCAAAGGAAGGATATGCTGATGACTTGCTAAAAGGTGCCATTACCTGACGCGCTCTGAGTTTGTCTTGGGGGGTTTGAGATAATTTGGGGAGAAAGAAATAATTCCTTTGTCTCAGAAGGCGGTATACTCGAGCCCGCTGCAAGCGATAATTTGATTCCTTTTATAAAGTACGGAACAGTACGGATAAAGAAGGGGGTTTTCACCGCTGTACAGGAAGGGAATTAATCTCTCTAAAATTGCAGCTTTTCATGATATAAGGTTTTAAAACTTACTTTGTCACGTACTTGCATTTCCATATTGATAGGATTCATTTGATTTTCGTATAGTTTTTGTTTTGTCCAATGCTGACATTTTTAACGTATTAGATATCATTTTAGCGAGTTTCTTTAGTATTCGTATCCAACCGAGGGTTTTGTTGTAATCTATACGTCTATTGATACTCAAGAGAGAAGAAATTAGAGATTCGGGAGCGTATAAAGAAACGAAAGCGGTTTAGAAGGTAAATGCAGATATTTTTCTCTTGGAACAGTCACTCTTTTATGAAATTACCTATTCTTTCACCGATTGATACAAATTTTACGACAATCTCGAGGGAAAATTATATTATTAATCAAGCTGTAACTACACATTCAATAGTAATTAACACTATTCTATTTAATAATGGCAACCATTATTAACATTAATATCCATTTTTTTTTACTCTCGATTACTCTAGATACATATCTTATCCTTGACGAAAATTTCGGAACTTATTCTTCCAAAGATATTTATACATTATCGCTAAAAAGCGGAATATCATAAAGTACAGAAGAACTCAACAATGTATAAATAATCATCATAATCTACAACCATTAAACGCAATTCTTCCGTAACTTGGCTACGGCCAATTGTTAAGAAAAAGTTGCATTAGTTTTTCCTATGTACGTAGGAAAGCGCAAATCAAAGCTAAAATCGTATAAAGGAATGCTTATATTATGTTCATTTGGATAAAAGTAATATGAAGGAAGTGACAGCATACGAATATCCTTTAACGATGACTTGTGGAGATCTTACTAGTAATGTTATAATGCCTGCATTACAGGGGCAAAGATAATAAACAACACGCAATGACATATGGGTTTCAGAAAAGGACGATCTTATTATGTTTCTGCATTGTAACATAAACGACATTTATACCTGTTATAAGATAGGATGTAATGGCGGAGTCGATTACTAAAAAAAAGTATCAGCGTGCAAAAGACGTGGAGATTTGTACGGTTGTAAAGGAATACGCTTAATCTTTCTCAAATTTCAGTTTCCAAGCTAGAATAGTAAAATATCTCGAGTAGTAGTTTGATTTTGAATTTGTATAACATCCATTTCTACATACATTTACTGTTGATATCAGTTTTGGTAGGTTTATGCTAAGGTATCACGCAACAATGAAATATACATTCGAAACATAAGTTTAACAATACGAACCTCAATCCGGCGTACGTTAGGGGGAGCATTTCAATAAACAGTCTTCTTCATTGTTGTTCAATCCACTTCTACGTCCCTAAATTCGTAGAATATGACTGATTTGCCGTGTAGCATTTACATCGTCCGACGTTTCGCGCCGAGCACCGTCCCTAACAAGTGACGTCACAATCGCCCTGTTGGAAGGAGGAGGACGCCGCCAGTGGCCGCCGAGAGCATTAGAAGGGGAGCATCTCAGTCAGTTGGAGATCGTCAATCGAAGTGAACAGTGTGTGTGTGAGGTTACAGCGAATGCACGGCGCGGGAATCACTTTGTTTATAACCGTTTTGGAAATGATGCGGTCTGTCAAGTGTTTTTTACCTGTTTGCATCTCTCAGTGAGGCACAGTATAGCAAAAGGTAAGACATTTTCTCTTATCCTGGGAATAGTAGCTTTGGTTTCGCCATAGCCCGTCAGCTGCCTTCAGGAGAGGGGTAGAAGTGCAGCTCGATACGGTGTTACTATTGCAAGATTACGGAGCTATTAATCTAGGCGGCTTCCTAGCATAGTTTGCTTCCGCTGCGGTTCTGCATCACCATCCTCGTAACTCTCAATCTTCTCTGTTATGAGCGTTAACTTCCGTGAAGTTGTGCAGTTTTTCCAGCAATCGGTGCCACAGTGCAGGCTCGCTCGAGGAATAGAGCCAATATTTTTTTTTCTAACGCGATTCCATTTCTAGGTAACGGAACACTCGACTTTTTTTTAATGCGTTAAAGAAATTTCCTTTACGTAAGTACTTCGCGCAGTTTTGCATTTCAAATTTTTCGCTCTCGGAAGTTAATGTGCGGCAAACAACTGAAGTTATAGGAGTGTTAAACAAAATGTAAAAACGAATAAGTAATTGTTAAGGTTTAGGGAATTGTTGAAGAGTGTAAAAAGATAATATAAACGTTTTTAAAACAATGATATCTCATTGTTATAACTAGGGAAACGAATTAATAATCAAACTCCGCTAATTGTTGAATTAACAACGGTAACTTTGAATTGGGTCTCCATGACACTTTTACTGCATTTTTGTCTCGAGTTTAAAACAACGTTTAACGAACTTTTCAAACATCGAGCTTGTCTTTTAATAACCCCCTACTGTTAGCTTCTCTAAAGATGGGGTTTTTATAGGCGCACACAATCGACTTGTGAAAATTATTTTAGTTTCCCGTAACTCCTTATTTCCTTACGTAAAGTGTTCGTATGCGTCTATAATTAGCATCGTAAATTGGGAGTATTCTAACAAAGGGGTTATAATTGAACTCTCCTATCTCTTTTGGTATCATTCCTTTTGTTGTTATCTGATGAATCGCTCCGGAGGATCGCCGAAACCTCGGGAAGTGGGTGTCTGCGGGATGGAACGGTGACCGGCCCACGTTCCCCTTGGCGTACTCGTGTTCAATTAACGAGGAAATCCGATTCTTGTATTTCGGGTGCAGTTGCAAATGAAGGCGGAGTGGCGAGAGCCGAAAAGGGGGTGCCTGGAAGGGACGAACAACGAGCTATATCAAATCTGAATTGTAAAACGGGGGGAACTAGAAAGTGCGTTTTTTGTGCCGTAGACTGCTACACGCTTCGTGTATAAGTTGTTCGTTGATTTATTTAAAAGTGCATTTTGTTTCTTATTCATTCTTATCGCGTTCCATCCCTTATCATGCTGTAAATATATAAATTTGACTTTTATTCGATTCATAACGATTCAACAATAGCGTAGCGGTTACATTATTGCGCAGCTGTATTGTTTATTGAATTCAAGTTGTTAATGCTGTCAACAATTGACGCGCGTCGCCATATTTTTTTTCTAAGTTTGTACTAAGTCATAGCGTTAGATATTGTTTTACTACCTCAATGTTTCGTATAGCTTTATCAACCCTTTTAATATTCCTTTTAAACAAACGCTTCAACAATCTTTATTTGATTGTACGTGATTGAAATGTAATCGTAAATGTACCGGATTGTTACGTAAAAACACCGTACCATTTCAAAATTCATTTATACGTGACTTATATTCACTGATATTTTAATACGGAGTTTATACATTGCATTTTAGAGAACAATTTTAGCTACTTTGCAAGTTAAACGCTCCAAACAGTCTCTGGGGTATTCGCTTTCAAGAGAGCGAAGGCAAACGCTCCGTTACGTGCTAGGATGTAATCGAGCCCTTTGCCTTCAGCAAGGCAAACATCTATTTGCTGAGGTCCGAAAAATGCAACGTTCGGTTAAAATTTTCATTTAGCGTGCGCCCCGAGTTTTATTTACTTACTGAACATTCACGGCCGCTCGTGAAAAAAGTGACGTGTTTTTTTTTTTTTGGTAAATAACACTACTATGCTAGATAACACAAATTTTTAAAATTACAGTTTTTCGTAAGTTCTTTAAAAATTCGTTATTCTGTTTTTTTTTTTAAGTCGTAACGAAATTTATTAATATATCTTTCTAATGAATGATGGAAAAGGAATTGAACCGATTAAGTACGAGGTGTAAAATGCATTTTAATAGCAACAATGTGGATGTTGTATTGTTGGGCCACGTAAAAATGAAAAGAAAACAATCCCTGTGATTGTTCATTGCTCATCTAATTGTAAGCTCTAAGTTATTTACTTTGCAAAAGTAAATTTGATTCGTATCCAAGGAAGAAAATTTATTGTGAATCACGCTAGGTTGAAAGAATATGATTTTAGGAATTTGAACCCTTTTATAATTATCTTTGTATATAAAGCGGGTATTTCAGTAAATACGAAAAAACTTACTTTATGAATGATCTTCTGTAGATTTTATATCTAAAATTCAGTCTTTGATATAATTCTTTTACTTCCAATTATTCGCTTCTTACTTGGCCCTCTCAATACTGGGTAAAACTCAAAAGAAAAAATTCTGCGAAAATTATTCCGCGGAACACATAAAATTTCCATAAAGTCTAATTCGACTCTGAGATTAAATATTTATTTACAAGTTGCTAAGGAAATATTTATAACACACGAAACCTCCAACATCATTCGCAGGTCTCCGCGATGATGGAACGACTTTGAAATATTCCATTCCGAATCTGTGGTTGACATTTTAGCACGGGTTGTGCAAATCATAATTAAGTGGAATGCTTGTTTTGATTGGGCCTACTGCTTACTTTCACCGTTCGGGTCGTGGGTTTACGAGGTAAGAACCTCCGTTGATATGTATTTACATCTCAATGTTCCGAATCGATGTGGTATAGTAGCTTCCTTACGCCCACCGCTATCTCCAAATTGATATTCACTTAACATCTGAAGAACGATTAGCACCCCATAAATTTTTAATTTATCGCGATTGAATTTTCGCTTCACGTTAAAAGGGCCTATATCGTAAAGTGTGAGGGAGTGTTCGGAGGTGTGAAAGTACCAATAAAAAAAAACTTCGTAGGCGTGAATAAGTCATTGTCGGGAATATTAAAACGGAATGAATTGCGTTCGGCTATAATAGTATAAATTATCATTCATATCGACCACAGCAGGCTAAACGGTTGTCAAAGATTTGATCGCGGTCTGTGAAATATATCTCGTCTGCGTCACCTTTGAACCCATCTTGTCTCCCATCTATTTAATGTGGTCTCATCTTCGAAGAATGTGTTTTTTTTTCAATACGCTCTCTCTCCCCTATATGTTTTCTACCATCGATCCTTAATCCCGCTCATCTCTTCCGAAATCTTTGCGGTATTAGAGGCCACAATCCCGAGAAAATCGGCATTTTATTCCCGCACTTCGTGTCGCATTTGTCGCTATTCGGGGTAATCATTTAACTCTGTTGACAGAACGGAAAATGAGTGTCATAAATTTATAGAGCTTTTTTCCACCGCCCGAAATTACATTTATCGCGTTTAAATAATCTTTCGAAGGTATTTGTCGCGTAATTTATATCGGATTGAATTTGAAACCTTATGATTAACGTGTCTTTTCATTGACACTTTAATTATAATCGTATTAAAATAATAATGGGACAGGATTTGAAACAGTGCGGTAGGGAGAGGTAACAATAAGAAGTGATGAATTGTTACGCGACAATGATCGTGGTATGAGTTAACAATTGCGTTCTTCTAATCGTTTGTACTTTACGAATTCGTTACGTAATTTGAATCTATTTACATGTTCGTACTTCATGATCTTTCGCCATTGTTGAGAGGTGTGAGAACAGATTGTTAGGTATTACGAGACTTAATCTAATCCTTGTATTAGCTAATATACATAATTTGTTATTCCAAATTATGTATCGGTTGCTATTAGACTCTATTGCCGTTTCCAATGTATACTCCACTATTTTAGCGTTATGTTGCCGGAACTGTAATCATGCTCAGTTGTAATTTATAAAGCTTGTCTCCGCAAATACTATTTATGATTTAATTAAAGTACGCGAACCATTATTCACTCACTGTTCTTCGTATTCGCTAATTGCCTTTCTCATCCAAAATAGAATGAAAGAAAGATGACATCTCGGGTCATTAAGCAAATTATGTTTTCGTGGAAAAGGTTGGTTATCCATTCATCTTATTTAAAAATGGAGTAAGGATAGATGAAAATGACTCTACAGGATGAGTTCGTACGACTTGATCTCAAAGGTTAAACGGTAACGGACACTAAAAGCATCACAGGGACTCGAACTCAGGTCTCTCGTATCCGGGCTGGTATGCTGACTACTACGAAACCGTGCCGCATCAATTTCACCCTTTTAAGGTAAGGGGATCTGGGTTCGAGTCCAGGTCATGTTGCTATTTTTCGCTGCCATTTAATCTTTTTCAGAAAGTCCTCTTCAAATTACGAACAGCTTTGCGTTGCTTTACAATCTCTGCGAATAAGATGACGTGAAGTTAGCTAGTATATGCCTTTCTATTCGTTTCATAACTTTTTTGTTGTAAACTGATACTATATTTAATAAATTTTATTTATTTGCTATCTTATTTTTTCGTGTGTTTTGCTCAGCTCAAAATCCGTACGTTTTCGTATCCTAGAAACTATATTAACGCCTCCGAAGTAGGGGTTGAAAGACATTCTCCCGATACGAGCCAGCTGTTACAACTAGTATATCGTCACCTACTACGCGTGGAAGAATTATTGGGAATTCTATTTTCTTTTAATAAAATTTCAGGTGATCATAAAAGCGGCCAAATGTCACGGGATTTTTTTAAAAATCGTGGTATCTAATTTCAGTTTAGCTTAAGGAATTAAAATAAGAATATGATAGTTTTAGTGAAAAAGGTAATCAGTATCGATAAATTTATTTCTATTTTCTGTTACGTCAGAGATTAAATTCAAATAGCATTTTTTTCTCCAACTCCCCAGCGTACCTACTCCGTACGTACTCTGCCACAAGGAGCTGAACCTTGGAAAAGAAATAATTACATCTATTCATAATGATATATCCGTCGCAGAGGGGTATATAAATAGAATGAGGCGAACAGAGTTCTTCCGAAGAAATATTTTCGTCTTTCCGTTAGGGGAGCGCCATGGCTGCGGCTTGCGCAGTTATTCGTATCACGTGACTGCTACCATTCCATTTTCGAATGTCAACTGTAGCCATGTCCTTTCTAGAGATTATCAAGATAGACCCGATGGCTTCGTATCCATCTGTCGTAGGGGGTTGATAATCGGGTAGAAATATAAACCCCGTAATATCCTCTTTTTTGAGGTTTGAAAGATAGAGTTTCCGCTTCGAAAATTTAGATATATAGACGCGCCGTCGTGCGTGACGAAATGGAATTTTTTCGATCATTTATTTTACGTTATTTTAACTCGAAAATATATCGAAAATAATGCTATATCGAGTTCATATCGAATATGAAAATATCACGAATGTAATACTATATCGAATATAATAGTATATCGCATGTAAAACCATATCGAAAATAATATTATTTCGAATGAAATACCGTATCGAATATAATAGTATATCGATGGTAATACAATATCGAATATAACAGTTTATTGAATGTAATACTATATCGAATATAATACCATAGCGAATATCATAGTATATCGAATGTAATATCAGTAAAGCTAAATCTTATATTAAAGTTATCTCATCTTATCGTAATATTTACGTTTCTTTTTTATATTCTTTCGTCAATTGTTTTCTGTAAGACTAGTTTCAAAAATCCGATTATCTCTTGTTCTATTAACTATATAATATCTTTGCCATATAGTTCGTCTTCCATAGCTCATTACCATTTAAAGATGGCAGTTATTCAAAAAGCCCCGTTCGGAAATACATTTTCCTTAAAAGAAACAATTTCGTCGTTCTGTTTGATTTTCAATTTATATTCCAATTACCTCGGGTTCCATTTGTCGTCGCTACTCCTCTCAGATAAAGTTTTATTAACTTTTTATTATATTTATATTTTTTTGAAATTGACTGGATCCGTTCACGGAAATATTTCTCCGAAATTTACGTATTTCTGAAATATTTTAGTGAAATCTCGAGTTGTATACTTAGCCCATTGCTCGGGAAATGCTATGACGGTAAGGAGCAAGTTTTAAAAAAAAATTTTAAAATGAATATCCATTAAAATATTATGTAATACTTATTTTATGACTTAACGGAATAAAGTGCTATTGGAATGTAAATATATTTGGATTGGAGTTAATCGTAAAGGGAAAAATCGGCAAAACAATGTAAACTGGCGTTTTAAAATAAATGGCCACTATTTGCAGAATAATGGACAAGCTATTCTACTTATTATATGCCTTAAATAACAATAATATTAACTCGGAATTTTATTTTGGTTTTCAATCGTTCGGTTTGTTTCAGAGGACGCTAACAGTATTTAGTTAAGTTGAAATAACTTTAGGGTTACTGCTGGGAAAGTAGGGACCTGGGTTCGAGCCCCAGTAATTACACTATTTTTCACTTTTTAATCCTTTTTTTCAATCTTTGAGGATATGGGCAACCAATGTCAAGAGCTATGTCAACAATGTCCGGCTAGTTATTTTGTTTTCGCTGTGTTATAAACGTCTGTATTTTAATAAGACTTTTCCATATTCACTTCGCAGAGGTTAATTACGAATATTAGCGGAAATATCCGTTCCAAAGTTGTGGTTTGTGCTTCACTCAAAAAATGCAAATTTCCCAATTTTATAACATGCCTTTTGGTATCCGTATTTCCTGGAACTTATTGTTGGATTTTTAGACTTGGAATGAATCCACGATACAAAGTGCTGGTTGTTAAGGCGTATGAATGAAAAGCGTAGAAACGAGGGCTGGCAGAAAAGCAGTGGAAAATGTACATCTAGTTTAAGGCAAGAAAGAGACTTCTCTATTCAATACTGAAATATCCGCTGTATACATTATTATCGTGAAAGAGGTTCATCGATCTAGGATTTCGAACCTTTCCTACGAATCAGCCCGATTTTTCTGCACTATAAATGTAATTGTGTTATGTTTATTTATATTCTTCTATACACAGCACAACTGTAGTTCAGAGTAATTCGATCAAATTCGATCATTTTAAAAGAGTATTATATTAATTTATTACAGCGTATTTATTTTACGTAATCATTTTGTGTTTAATAATATATTTAAAAGTTTCGTTCATCAAAAAATGCTATGAATTTAAATTAATCCTGGTGAATTTGTGTACGAATAAACCCGGATGATTAATATAATTTTTATAGATGAATCAATTCACTGAATGTTCAACCACAGCAGACCTGAGTCTTCCCACAAATATCACAATGTTTCTGCTTCAGGTTTATTCTCATTGGCTGATATCTTCGTAAAATATCTCTAAGAATTCGCGTTAATTTTGTTCTGAAATTTACGTTAGATATCTCATATGTTTCGTTTCTAATTTTGCTTGCTTAAACTCGGCAATAGCCTTATCTATTCCTTCGCTGTTTGGAATGCCCTAGGTTGCTATGTGTTTCGAATGCAAACGTATCTATTATTTTTTTGCGCTCTTTTTTTTTAAGCTCCTCCAAGAATTCGGGTTAATTTCGCTCTGAAATATACGAAAGATATCTTACATGTTTCGTTTCTTATTTTGCTTGCTTATGCACGAGGTTAGCTTGATATATTACGACGGTATTTGGGAGCCTGAAGGTTGCTCCTAAGTATTTCGAATACAAACACATATGTTACTTTTACGTATTCCTAAACTCTATATTTAGCAACCGTTAACAGTTCTTAATGGGCAATAATGAAGAAATTTCTGACTCTTAGAGACTCATTATCTAAGGGTTAGAGATAGGAGGATTGACTTAACAAGATGTGTTAGTACGACTAGAATACCAAGTTAAATAGAAACGAAAATGACACATGACAGGGACTCGAACCGAGGTCCCTCACTTACTTAAAAAGTTCGCTGTTACCTACAGCTTATAGAGAATATGTAAATACATCATTAATGGGGATGTTTAGTTGAAATCATTCATGGACTATAGAATACAGCACAATCTGACTGTTTTAAAAAATTGTGGATAAAGTTAATAGCGAATTTTGTTCTTATTCTTCTGATTATATGGAAAACTTTACGCGGAACGAATTTAATATAATTGTTAGTTTATTTTGAGCCCTTAACACGTTTTTTATTTAATCTTCGAGCTCTTTTATTAACTGTAATCGAGTGGTTACTATTAATGAGTTTTACCAATACGTAACAATAGCAAATCGGAGAAAATTCGAAGGAAAGTAATTTGTCAATCAACCGTTAACTGAATTTTGAAATCAACTAGAATCGGAAATACCCAATTATTTAGACCCAGTTACTTATCCAAGAGCGGATGTCGGTTTTTATTGGCCGCGAAGGTTATTTCAGAAAATTCGTTCGCCATCTTTCATAGAAGCGGAAAAGGTCGTGTTTCAACAATAGCAAATCGCTCTTGACGACAATCCGTAATTGGAAGGCTATCACGAGTCAGGGAGCGAATTAATTGCTCCTTAACTACCCGAGTGGACTAATTGTTATTCATAATTTACCATGGCAACAGTTCTTGGTAGTTTCAGGGCTCTTTAAAGCGCTTCAATGGCTTAAAAATCACGTTGAAAGTTCTCTTTTTTTATATTTTTTTAAGTTGCTCTCCTAAGGCGGTTTAAAGTGGGCTTAAGTAGATCGTAAATTCAGTCAAGTGTTGGTGAATCACGCATTAATCGGGCGGTTTGATAGGATAATCGGCTCATTTCAACAGAGTCACAATATACTAAGCACATGACGTAGTGGGCCGTCTGTTTAATAGCGTAGCTGTCTCGAAATTTGCTTTTCCTCGCTACGTGTTTAAATGGAATGGATGGGAAAGTGAAAGAACGAAGCTTTTTATCATATTTGTAACTCTCTCTCTCTCTCTCTATGGCATCAAAATCACTTTCGGAAATGAAAATAATATCGTTCTAAATGTTTTATTAATACGAAAGTTAATTTATTTACAACCTAGGAATATCTCGTTGATTTTTTTACTCCCTTGGATGGTCAAAATGATCAAAATAGCTATCGATTTATTTGTTTACCTTTTGACATTCACGTATCTTCTGATCTCTCTAGTAAATATTTTAATCGTCAAGTCTTTCTTTTATAATTGATATTGTATAAATTGAACGAAAGGAATTAAATTGAAGAAGATGTTGACTGAGTTATCTATAATTGGAATTTTGGTTTTTACGCCAGGAAATTATAAATGTGTAGGTAGGAAATTGTTTCAACATTCTTAATAACATTGTATTTTGAGGCAAATATCGCTATTTCACTGTCGTTTTTTCGTAGAAAAAAAGGAGATAAGTTAATTTGAAATAATACTGCTATAAAAGGTATCAAGTATTCTACATTTTTTCATTTATTTTAATTTTTGTTAATTTATAATGCAAAACATACGTAATATCTAGAGATTTCAGCCAGCGGCAAGATAAAGAATGGAAAAGAGGGCTTTTCAGTCTTAATTTGGCCTTTAATAGTGGCATTATTAGTTTATCTGATAATAAATATCGTATTTTTACAGTTCTTTACGTAATATGAAAACATAGATTTCTTCAATTTATTCTTTTTGGAAGTGTTATAATAACAAGTCAAAGAGAAGACAATTTTAATTGTAATAATACTTAAATTTAATCTCTCTTCCCGTATTCTTTTTTTAATTACGTACTTTATTATTTATATACTTAATTGTTTAGTTACGATATTCTATTTATTTGAGGTTGTCTTTTGTTTATGTATACATCATATACGCAATTTTAACTAAAATACGCTGCTAATTTGTCTTTTATGTTAATATCTCGAAATATATCGTAATTATATCGAAATACAATATCTTTCGTTCGATTTCAATGTCAATTTCATTCTAAGAAAGCGAAAACAAACGAGCGACGCTATTTCGCAAGCAAAGCCCGAACGCATTAAGCAAAATTCGATCACACAAATTTTCAAGAGGGAAACATCGTTTCCTGGTAAGCCGTCTCCCGTTTCTGCGAGAAATTCGAGATTCGGAACATTTCGATTTATTCCCCGAATCGATCGCTCGATCCATAAGTTGGAAAAATTCGAAATCGGATCCCGGCGCACCCGTAATCTGCGGTGAAACAATTGAAAAACGAATTTATGTTCGCCGTTATTTCAGACGGCCCGATCGGACGGCAGTTTTTATTGCAGCCCTTTAAATCTTTTAGGATAACAGTTCGCGATAAATCCCCAAAATTTGCGGCCCATGCATTCGAACCCCTCTCGAGTCCGTTTAATTGCTGCCTATTATTTCCTTCTCCTTAAATATATCTTCGAGAATATTGCAAATTTATGTCGGTCGGAACGGTTTCTCCCCCTTTTCTCTTACCTACACGTAAATTATCCTTCATAATTTCCAACGGGTTTTAAAGCTTTGTGAAAAAGGAAGTTATTTTTTTTTGAAAAAAAAAAGCTTAAATTCTTCCCGAAAAGGTTAAGTCCGATGTATTTTATCGAATGTACTTCTACTCGAGTTATTATAACTGCTTCTGCCTACTTTGGGAAGTTCCAAATCTCGTATTTTTTTTTATTCACTGGAATTTCGCGTTTGGATTAAACCGACTGCCGCTAGCTTATGTAAGCCAGAATGACCTCATAAGTATGATAATTCCGAATACAATAACCGCGGAATTTTTCTTAATCTGGTTTCTTAATCTCTTCGTATGGTAATTGTGGTTATTGAATTCTTTTATTGATATAATTTAGGTTTTTTTTCATTCCCGCAAAGGGACGTATTCATTGGAAAATAATCCAGTTAAAGATATACGCATTGCTAAGGTTACGAATATAAAAACTAGAGTTGCTAAGGGCTAATATAATTTTATTTTTAAACACTATTGTTTACACGAATATAGAAACAAGAGTTGCTAAGGTCTATTATAATTTTATTTTTAAAGATTATTGTTTAAAACTGAATCGTATATAATGATTGATATCCCATATGTATTTCCTTCTAATTTGACATTGGTTTTTACGTAATACGTATGACCTAAATGTTTATCAGGTTACGTACTCTAAAGCTCTGCAAAAAAATACCGCAATAATAAAAAAAACTCTGATATAAAAATGAAAAAGAGCACTTATGTTTAAAAGGATGCTGAAAAAAATTAGATTTAATGTTACCGATTAAGCATCCCCAACCCAAAGTTATCTCTCATCTGGGGATTTCATAGAATGAGCTGGTTACAGCTTCCGGGCTCTCAAAAGAAGATGTGGGCATAAATGAAAGGTAACTCAAACATTTATTTAGTTGATGTTTAAATAGAAGAAGAAGATACGTAAGGATGAGTGGGAAATACTGGGAAAAATTCTCGCTTTCATAAAAGAACCGGGTGAAATTCATACAGTCACATTATGTTGTTTATTCATTTCGAAAAACTAACATTTATATCGGGTTATTATCAATTTTAAATCTGTCCTTTATGGTGTTCGTAATGTAGGCGTGCTTTCTGTCATATGTGATAAGTCTAATTTAATATTTACGTTGCGTATTATTGAATAATTTATTTGTTTATTATCGATGTACATCAAATGGTGAAAGTGGACATTGTTGAAGGTTATTTTAATGTAGACTCAAATATTTTAAAACCTCTCTTATTATTTGGTACTTGAATATTTCCGTCAATGAACCAACCAATCGGCTTTTATATAAATTTATATTTTTATGTACGAAAACTTCACAAATTATATAACTATTTAAACAGCTAAGGAATGAACCCTAGGATGTAACAGATTTTAAAGAAGTCAAACATGACTGGGACTCGAACCCAGATCTCTACTATTAGGAACAGTATTTGACCCGAAGATCGGTGTCAATCGATATTATTTAGATTAGAAGTAAACTAAAATAAAGTTAGAAATACATTTTTGAGGTCATGACTATGAAAAAGTAAGTTCTAGTTTAAAAGTCCAATTTTTCGTTTTAAATACTTAACTACTTTTGGATGTGAGCGTTCGAAGTTTCGTCGGAAAAATACTCGTATTTCTAGAACGTGATGTGAATATAGAATTTGTGTAAAACATCCAGTATATTTATATAATGATGTGTTTATTATAAGATATGCTATTATAATTTTATTATAGTCATACCTTCATCTTTTTCTTATATGTAGGCCATCATATACAAATTTAATTTGACATTTAAGTATATTAATAGTATGAAGATATGGATCGCACATTGTAATTCAAAAGTCGTGTCCCGAGTTCACTCAAGCAAGGGAGGCTATGATTGATGTCTGTTACTTCCGTTTAGTCTCTAAACTTTTTTTTTTGCGCTTTTTTTTCTGCGGAAATTCGTTCTTCAAAGGCTGTATACGTACCAAAACGGAAGATTACTGGTAGGGGTCATATATAATTCAACGCACACTGGAAAATATTCATCATTCTTTACATGCAGTCGTTGTTGAGGCGTATGTTTTTTTATGAAGAACTTACGTAAGAAATCAATAATTGCAGAGGTTAAGGGAGCGTTGCAGGTTTAAGAAGTGATGAAGAATTAAAGTTTTGTTCATTGATATGATATATAAGAGAGGGAAATACATTTTTTATATTACTCCTATGATTTATTGAGAATACAGGACGAAGTTTTAAACTGTCAAATAAACGAAATATTTTACTAATATATACGATAAACTTCTCTGTTTCGGACGAAAAATAAATAATATGATCTAATTTTTATCTATAAAATACTTGTTCTCGTAATTAATTGAAAAGGTTTTAATTATATTTAATTACGAAAGTTTCATTTATTAGATTTTATATTCAGCCTTCTCTTTTATACCTTCATTTGTTTGTTTCCGTTGCTATGTAACAAATTCTCGGTTAGATACATCGGTCCATTGTTGAGCACTTCGATCGTTCGCCTTAGACTGCACATGTTGGAATAGCTTATCTAATGATTCATAGGTGATCAACCCGATGCGTAAACAGTGCTTTCAATCGCGTGGGCGCATGATTCACTGACAGCTGAAGGTCAGCCGAGCGAGATTAAGTTAACAATATACGCTCGTTTAGAGAATGTGTAGATCAGGCGTGGAAAGAGAAAAAGGAGATGTGGGCGGAAGCTGTCTTCCTTCGCTTTGCGCTATTCATCTGTCTTTTACTTCGGGCGATAAGGAAATATGTTCTCAGCGCTTCGGCAGTGATAGCTGACCGAAGAAGGCTCTATTCTCAACTTTTTTTTACGTATCGATGGGATCTCTAACTTAGTTTTCACACCTGTAATCGGAAGGGTGTATTTTTAAGAAACGTTTTTATCGAAAAACATCCTTTAGAATTGTAAATATCGAATTGTAAATGATTGTGGAGTACCTACGATGCTGTCCGCTCGGACGTTCATTGACTTGATTGAATTTGATCGTCTCCTTCGGCTGTGATGTTGTTTTTTTTTTTTCGTGGCGATGGGATGGGAACAGGTGGCCGATGAAGTTGTTTCTACGTTCGGCTTTCTTCAGTTTCAGATTTTTTCGGGTTTTGGAAATAAACTGGAATTTACGAGGGTTGCCACGTTGCGTAGATGACCGATAAAGTGATAAGGTATCTCATTTTCGTTGGAAGTAAAAAAAATCGGACATTAAGAGGTTTTAATTGGTCTGATTGTCGTTCTTGTGAAGGGGAGCTCATAATGTGTTTACTCATCACTGTGTTAATTAAGCGTGTCAATTTTCTGATTGCGGAGTTGCTTAATTGTTGTAATCATCGTATTGTTGTAATTATTTTTCTATCGTTCGGCTTCTGAAGTGCTGAAGAGCTTTATTTTATTCCCTCGTGGCAATTTTAGGTATTCTGAGTTCGTCCAACGGTTGGTTATTTGCCTTTATTTATTACGAACCTGGATGTAATATAGAGAATATTTAGAGGCGAAATGTATAACAACTCGTGTCTTTTCTTACGAATAAAAATATTCTGAAATTAAACTAAAAGCTTTCATTCGAATTCGTATGAAAACACTTTGCAGCAGCTTATTATCCCGAAACACACAGATGTACAAAGTAGTTCAAGGAATGTAAAAGTTTCGTTTTTTTTACTTTTTTTAAGAACTACTTAACAAGATATGTTTCGATCGATTATAAGAAGTATAAAAAACTTTAAGTATTTGGAAACTTATTTCACACACGGCGGTATCTAGGGAAAACAAGATGAAGTTTATTTACACGAAAAATGTCTATTGTTGTTAATTTTTTGTCGGAATAATATTTTTTGATTTATCTAGTCTTTGTATGTAAAGTTTGCCTTATATTCGAACCTATTAGAGTGTAATATATTGTATTTAAATGTCTGAGGCGATATATAACGGAAAAAAATATACTTTTTACGTTACTAGCCCTTGGTTACGTAAATATTCTTTATGTTGATCTTGATCTCCAGGTGGAATTACCTATAAATATTCATATTTTGCGTCAATTATCGGAAATTTTTTTGTATAATGAAAACTTATGTGCTATTTTATGATGATGTTACTGAAATCTGTATGTTCCTATACTCTCTTTGACGAAACCGAATCATCTGACCGCAGTCAATACGCTTCAATAGAACGTCGCCCGAAAGTCAGGTAGTCAGTGGCCCTCTCCGTGGTAGACAAATCCGGGATGCATTTCAAACGCAGACAGAAATCCTACGCCTCTGAAGAAGCGGCCTCCGAAGCACAGCTGCTTTGGGAAATTGGCGTATCGTAATGATGTTGCGCACCTGTCCGCCTAATGGGCCACCTAGCGGCTGTTCGGCCAACTTCCCTCCCGTCGCCATTTTCAGGGAGATTGTATTTGTTGGGATTTAATTTACGAAAGAGCCGCTGTCACTCCATTCGACGTCTTAATTTCCTTCTGCCGGATTTCGAGAATTGCTTCCTCTTTAATTATAAGAGCCAGAAATGAAGTGTGTATAATTAATTTAGACGCCGGACGCCGAGGTTCAATTAACATCGAATGCAATGCGTTACGAATGAATCGGAGCTTTGATTGGTATTTGCATTGCTCGTAATTCATAATAAATAATAATGGATTAATATTGTCATCAATGAAGAGAGAATTTAGTTTACGAATATTAAATTTTATTAAGTATAAATAATAATATGACGTGATTCAACAATGTTGTCCAAGGTTGTGTTATTTTATTTTATTATCGAATTAAAGAAGCGTATTATTAAATAACAATTAGTCAAAGTCATTTTGTTTCATTTCAGTGAAAGACATTTATAAAATGCAAATAATTCTATTATCAGATTCAACAATATAGTCCAAGTTTGTAATACTTTGTTTTAAAATCGAATTAAAAAGGCATATCATTAAATTACAATCAATTAGAGTAATTTTGAAAGTGGAATTGTTGGACTAATACGACCTTGCGTATCTTTTTACGTATGTATCATTTTATTCTTTGTATCGATACTCGTATCTCCAACAATCATCGTAAAAGAAGCCATTTTGATAGCTACGTCTATTGTTGGCGTTCAGTCTATTATTGATATGGCGTTAAGTTTCTTTTCCCTGTCAAAACGCCGTCTTCTCAAGGTTTTTTTCTTTCAGTTTCGGGAACAGAAAGATCCATAGAAAGGCCTAAAATTCCGTCGACTAAGGTAGGCACCGGGCTTCATTACGGTGTTGATATTTGCAGAAAGTCTTCGGTTCGAACCGATGCATTATCGTTTTGCAATCTCCGCAAACTGTTACCAGAGGTCCGATCAATTTATTGCCTTGAGCAAACAGAATAGAACTTCCGGATGAGTTTACTTATTGATGATATTATCTGGAGGCTCGAAATCGTGATGTGCTTAATCATCGGAATCATTCGTATGAACGTGACGTGGTTTTTTTATCTCTGAATCGAGACGTGTGGGTCTTAAGATTCAATCTCTGGCCCATCCTTCTTCACCAGTCATATATCCTATTGAATTAGTTCTGGATCATCATTTACTACATTCGGAAACACCTGAGGAACTTTTATTGGGTGGAATTATTACGTATTTTTTGGTTTCGATCGAAATTTGACGAATTAGGGTTCAACTTAGTACCTTACGTTCCAATAGCATTAACAATTACTTACGTAAGTTTATATGGGTGTAATTAAAATTATATCTCGACTTAATGAACAACCTTTTTGACGTATTAACATCTTTTAGCTTTATTCAGAATCAATATTAAACATATCCAATGTAGCGTAGCCCTTTATTTTTAGCCTGATTTTTACGCGAGATTTTATAGCTTTTTTTATTTTACAGCTTATTTTTCGTAGCGTATAGTTGAGTTGCATTGTCGAGCGCGCGTAATATTTTGGATTGCAACAATGGGACATAGCTTTCTAGAATGCCACCCTTATTGAATTACATTTGGAACTAGTTTAGACGTTTATAATACGTAACAATACCCGTACAAAAATGTTAGACGTTTGTTACTGCAAAACTTGGAATATTATGGACTATTCAGAGCAATTTTATCGCATCGGGTGTACTTCTCATGAGCATTCTGGATCTGCCAGCTCACCTGCAACGCGCACCTGCGAACTCGTAAAAACTTAAGACGATTAGTTTTGTTGGTAATATATTTTCGCGGTTTGGAGTTGGAAGCACGAGAATTGTCTCGGATACAATTTTGGAGTCTTCGAAATGAAAGATATTCATAAACTCGCTTAACTCAACTCAATTGTTTCTGTGAATTTTGGAATATGTGCGTTTGTAGAGGATTTAAACCATGAAGTTTGAATACCTCGTTTTTGGATTTATATCAAGCGTAAATTAAGAGAAATTAATGTTAATACGTGCGGTTTCGAGAATTAATTATTTTCGCTTACGGAAAGTCATATAATTAAGATAAAGTTAAAGCCTTTTGAATTGAAGACCCCTTAAAACAAGCAAGAAGACCGCTTCCAAATCGGTTACGTAGATGTAAATTATATTTGTTATCTTTTCCTCGTATAGTGAAATATTATTAAGCTATTAGCATGCAAAAATTATGAGCCTTTTCAAAAACAATTTTTGCTTTAATTTCATTTGGAAAGAGCTCTTCTATACACACGTAAAATTTGTTATCATGAGCTCGGTTAGAAAATTACATTTGGTTTATATTCCCAGCTCGCTCATCCATTACATTCAATCTAGCGGTCGGCTGTATAATTTGAACTGTCAATAGTAAAATATCACGTAAAAAATCGCATTAAATATTGGATTTTATTTAGTTTTATTCCTAATATTCACTTCGCAAAATTCCTCCAAGTTGTTCGAAAATAAATCGCAGACATTTAATTCTAATTTCGATAAAAGATTTAATAAAAAATGCTCCGCGAAATAATATATAATCGAATTAATTAACCAATCAGACGCGTAAAGCAAAGAATATCGATCATGTATTCGATTAGTCGCACTCGTTTTATTCGAAAAAAAGAGAACAAATCCACTCCCAATTAATTTAAACCGACGAACTTATAAATCCTTTCAATCAGATAATCTTTTGTGATTCTCCGATAACAGGTTTCGGGAATACGCGAAGAGAATACACTCAGGGCCATTTGAAAAAAAAAAATCAACGCATTTCACAGCTCCGGAGCTAAGTCAATAATGGTACGCCGTTAAAAAAGCACTTAAACCAAAAAGACCGTTCGTATCTAAGGGCTCTTCTCCCCCTATGAATATTCCCCTCAGATTAAGATCGGTAAGTCGATCTCCCCCCACACCCCCCCCCCCCTCACTCACTCTTTCGGACATGTACAGCTTGGTGGTCAGAGCCCTCTATGGTCGATTCATCAACTATGGAGCTCGTGAGTGGCTTCTGCTAGACATCCGGCAGCGCGTAATCGCTCTAATCGAGTGTAAATCTCGATGGGCACGCTTCGCCTTTATTATTCCACGCGACTATATGCTGCATCGGCATTCCACGCGTCTCTATACAGGAAGGAAGCCCACCTAATGTCTCCAATAGTAAATTACGAACCGGGACTTATCGCGGGATGGACACAATGCAAAGATGCGAATGGAATAATGCCGGATGACCGTATCGCCGCATATATGAACACGCGCGAATGTGGACTTAAATACACAATTCGAATGTACATAAAACGCGGCGGTGTTGAACCATTAACTTATATAATGCAACTGGTCGTCATGGTAGCCCAACACAAGCGGAGGTATCACGTATGATACGGTATCATGACTATTTGAGTTGAGAAGTAACTCGAAGTCAGAAATCACTCCGGTGGATTGTGTATTCAGCAAACGCGCTTTGGTTTGCCTGTGGGGCTTCCAGCTGGTAAAGGGTGCAACCGGAAGGGTGGACATGATTCTTAACAGTTTCCCGTACAATCTTAAATGGCTTAAACAACCGCTAAGCTGTGGATATTGTTCAAACTCAAATACGCGTAAGTTTAATCGATTCTGTAAACTAAAGATTGGGATGGCAAACAATGTGAGATGCGAGGAACGCTGACCTCCAAAGTCCATCCGAATTAGATTTATAGAGTTGATAGTTTCAAAGATGTTTTTGTACGTAGAAAATTCTATAAAAGTGGATGGAACGTTTCACACTTAAAAACTATTCGGTATAATCCCAACCCCCGAGTTTTTTTTAAGTCTAGCGACTAAAATTCTAGGAGATAAATTTAGAATAATAAAGCGTGTTAAAATACAAAGAAGCGCTTATCTTTTGAAGGAATTAAGCCGAAAAAAGATCGCGCATGACTTTTATCCGGAAAATATTTTGATAGGAACGGGCGGTGAAAACTTCTGCAAACATCCGAAGCGAGACAAAGGAAAAGTAGATATTGAATGCGTCCTAAAAATTCCTGCGAAAATATTTCATAAATAAACCCTCCATCGTAAATTAATTCAGTTACAGCTTCACGAAGGTATTTCAGGAATACGGCGGTGTTTAAAATAAAATGAAAAAAGGCTTACATCCCAGAAATGCGCCTAAGTATACAAGATAAAAAATTAATAATAACATTTCGAAACTTTTTCGTCATAAATTTGATATAATTCGTGCTCTGGTGAGTTAAGGCTACGCGGTGTTACAATTACGGCTCACTCAAAGCCAAATGTCAGTAGCTTAATGGCTGCTTTCCGTTAGGATGGGAAATAAGTGTAATAGTCCCCATTCATAAGTCGTGAAACAGAACAGATGTCCTACGTAACTACATAATGGTAAGGTTAACATCTGTCGTTTGTAAACTGGCGGAACTATTAATTGTCGATTACGTGACTTCCTGAAAAATGAAAGTTGGTTTTGAAACGCCTCAATTGGTTTTAAAGAAGGGTGTTCCGGTGAATTACAGCTCCCAGTACGGCTCTATCAAATTTATTCCCGGTATATTAGCGAATGGGATAGATGCTTACGGAACATTATTTGATCACCGAAAGAATTATAAGTAGACCCTTTCACTTTTAAAGAATGCAGATGATCTTGGGTTAGTAGTTGCTTGGGTTAGTTCCTTTTTTAGAAGGAATAATAGAGAAAAAATGATAGTTAATCGGACGAAGCTATATTACCCCATGGGTCACGCAAGGTACTGTGCTGGGACCATTATCATTATTTACTTCCATCTAATTCTTTTGCGAACGCTATATATTCTAGAAAAAGCCTCTAGATAGATGTCTTAATTTATTAACTTGCCAATGGCCTTAGAAACCCCAAATTACTTCAAACTTATGTATGTCAGAGTTAGATTACAGAATGAAAGTGAAAAAATGATAGTTAATGAGGGTTAAATTATATACATCCATTTTACTAAATGGTTAGTATATGTCGTTTCTTTAATTTTGATGGATACCATATGTCTCTCTGAAGAAAAAAAAACCCTTTTCGTATGTTTGGCCAAGTTTTTTGCGTTCTAGCCACTGAGCTTTTCTGAACTGGTGACTCTGAGGTCATCCTTATGGCAAGTTCTCAGGACTACTCAGTATAAAACTACGTGATTTATATTCTTATAGTTCTCAGTTCAATTGAAACAAACCCTATCGATTTGAAAATTATAAGTTAATGGTAATATGGGATAAGTAAGTGAACCCTGACTCTGTTAATATCTTGAAGTTGAAGCGGTAGCACAGCTGATATCCCACGACAGCTTTCTACAACATCTTTGTCGTGAAAAAAACGCCTTGTTTTTCATTCCATTAACATCTGCCCTAATGGAATTCCGTTGATAAAAGAGTGGTAAAGATCAAAGTAAGACGAAGTATAAAGGGAGTAATGCATTGGTGTAGCGGACATCAAACAGTTTAACCTGGTGCGGACCTGTGGAGAGAATGAATGTGCATCGACACCCACGGAAGTTCTTGGAACTAAAGCTGCGAGGGAGGGAGGAAATGACCTAGAAATAGCTGGAGAGATGGTGTGGATAAAGAAATCCGAGTGAGTGGACTGGAAGGAAGATCTATGGAAGGATAATGAGGCAAAAACCTTCAGACGACATTAATAACCGAACCTACATATGTTATCGGGTCGGGAGCGGTTTGGAAGACACATGCCGGCATTCGCTAGGATCAGTTGGTCGGAAATTTTCGAATTTGGAAGATGCTTGGAGTGGTGGAACGTAGAGGAGCTTTGGATTTGAAATCTGACGCATTGCCACGAGGATTGCAGTGAGGGATTAAGTCCCACTGGTGTTAGTAGGGTGCGTGGGGGTTTGTTGTTGATTTCCCTTTCACCTCATTGGCCGGTGTTGACCAATGAGAGTGTTTCATCCCGTTCAATTGGATTACAGGCTACAATGATCGTTGTAATGGGCAAACATCGTCATGATTAAAGTTGTTACGCGTTGTCACGGAAACAAATGAAATCCGGAGAATACTAAGTATGATTTATTCCTTAAGTGGTTTAGTCGAAGTTGAGTCATTCTTAGGTTGATAATTACGTGTAATGTTAAAGAATTCTTAGAATATTAGTTGTAAATAATTTATGATTATATTACGTAAGCAAGCTACTAACAGAAGAAGTTCGCGTCTCAGTGAAGATTTTAATCGAAAGCGAGTATGTTTCCGCTAGCGTTATTGATGTTTACGAAAGGTTGTGAATTATTTAAGCCATTTCATCACCTTTTATAATCAAGTTCAATTATTTGGAAGTCTCTATATCGATCCATTTAACAATTTAGAACTCCAAATTCGATATCGATATATTTATCGTTATTTAACAATTTAAACCTCCAAATTCTGCAAAAACCAAAATCGTTATATCCGCATCTATTTCTCCTTTCTAAAAGTTCAGTAAGCCGTCGTTTCAACTCTATTCACCACTTCCTCTATGAATGGTTGACTGCCCATAGAATCAAAGAATCGAATGATGGGGATTACAGTGAAAGTTTCGGGGCAACAATCGCCTATACACACACGCACAAAGCGACTGAAATGGTCAATGGGAACAGCTAAGCTACTTTGTGATACAATGAAAATTCGGAATATAACTTTTCTCGGCCACTTTCGGAGAGAGTTTTACCACCACCATTGTTAACATCCATCAATTACTTTTACAAAATTATTACGTAAGTGATGATCATAGAACCGGTGAAGTGTGATGCCTACGAAAATATTTTTTCTATCGCCCCGCTCTCATTTCTTATTAATTTTACGTAAATATATGCACCGGTCGCATGAAACTGATGAGCGATGGTCTTTAAATAAATGCATTCGTTTTGATTATATCTTTTAGGAAGTTATTCAAGTTCAATGGACGCTTAAATTAATAGTTAATCTATCACAGAACTAGGGAAAGGTGTATTAATGTAATATGTAAGAATTTCGTTCGTTAAAACTTGTAATTTCAGATTAATTTAATACGTAATAATTTCGTTCGTTCAATAAGTAATTTTGTTTTTTAAGTTCAATTGTTGCTTAATTAAACAGTTAATCTATCATAGAACTAAGGAAAGGTGTATTTATTTAATACGTAATAATTTCGTGCGACAGGTACAAACAATACAAATGTTGGAAATAGCAGCATAACTGGGACTCGAACCCAGTTGATGTTATGTGTATTGTTAAAAGTGCTAAAGAATTTGGTTAATTAGTTTTCCACTGGGATATAATCGTAACCAACCCGACACATTGTTTACATTGTTATGGATTTCAATTGTTAAAAGAGTATTATTTCTCTTTGTTGAAAGCGGGGGATTTTTAAAGCAATTTCCGAAGCGTTAAAGTGGTTAAATCCATCGTAAGGAATCCGCCCTTCATTTTCATCAATCTTCACCCTTAACACCTCCAATATTTCGTCTTCCGTCTCATCACAACCTTCATTAACCAACACCCCATTCTCATGCGCAATCGATTCAAGAAGGGTAATATTCCTTTAACAAGAGAGCGTTCTTCCTCTTAAACAAGTCGTCTCGGCCCACATGATTATAGAGCATTGCCCGCATCTGCTAACGAACACTTCCTGAAATACGGGGAGATCATTTCAATTCATTTTCCGTCCGAGTAAGTTCAAAATTCCCTCCAATCCAAACGCCTTCTTGTGCAGAATTTCTTAGGGTCTCTCTTCTTCTTCTTCTCCTCTGACAAGCGCTCGAGGTTTTCCTTTTCCTACTCTTTGATCCATTTATGAAAGATGTGCCCCTCCCCCCCTTTTGCCCATCGAGATGTTTGTTTGCAGCATCGCTTTTCCTTTCAAATGAGACCCGGAGCTATTCTCCGAAAGCGTTGGAAAAGAATCAGTACAAGTCGTAATTGAGTTACGGAAAGACAGCTGGGACTTCTGCGTACATCGATTTTTCCCTACTCAAGCTGTTTTTCAGGATACGTTATTCTATTGGTTTCTAATTAACAATTTAAATGGAGTCAGTTTATTAATCCTTTCTTATAACTATATTATTTATTACCTTCTAACGCTGAGGTCCCGGGTTCAAATCCCGGCCGAGGAGGAAATTTTCCTCTCAGGGTGTGGTTGTGTGTTGTTAGGCTTAGAATCACGTCGTAATTGTCCAGAAATCGGATGTTTGTGCGGTCATTGATAGATAAATAAATAAGGAAATTAATTATATAATCATGTTCTACGTTATCATATATAGATATCCCTTTTTTGGCTAGTTGGGGACCTGGGTTCGAGTCCCAGTAATATTTTTTTTTCAATTCCGTTAAAACTATTTAATGAAGTAATTATTATTATGCCCGATTATGCGTGCAACAGTTAATAATATCTTCCTTTCCTAATAACAATGATTACGTTTCTTATATTTTCCACAGGTTTTTTTTTACTTTTCCATTCATTATTTTTCCAATCATTATTTTTTCGTCGCATTTTTTTCGTGAGTGCAACAGATCAATCCCCATCAAGATCAGTGTCACCTGTTTCAATTCGGAGCCAAGTGGAGGACCCCTTTGATTGATCGAATGTGGTACTCAAACCTTTTTTTTAGACCTCGTCTCCTTGGAAACCTCTCCTCCCACGACAATCCATTCATCTATCGGTTTTTCCGAGAATTATAAATGCATGAGTTAAGAGTGAAAAAAGATGAACTGATTGCTTCTGGTCATCGTTGTGACTAAATAAACTTCATTATCTGTAGATTCTTACTAAGAATGTATTTAATGATTTGTTCTACTCGATAAAAAAAACACCTAATTCTTTACGTGGGGCGGATTCCAGTTTGGAAAAAACCCACATAAAAAAAGGGTAGGAGAATGAAGGTGAAGAATAAATTATGGTAATAAAATACATTATCATCGATAATTTAGCCAGGAAAAGATAGATCTCACAGTTTAATAATTGTATAAAAATAGTTAGTAATGAAAGAAAACTTCCTATTTATTTCCTATTTAATATCACATCTATTATGATTGTCGTTAGAATTTAAAAAATATCAAAATTACAAGAAAATCATTGAGGATAGGTCTAATTGGTTAAATATGAAATCTGATGAGAGCTTTTATTTACCATCTCTCGTTCCTTTAAAAATATATATACACATAAAAAACGTAATGTATTTTTTATTATACGAGGATAAATTGCTGTCAAAGATAAAGGGGAAAATCAAGAAAAAAGCTCTATCGAGGTATTTGAAAGGATTCGATTAATTGACATTGGTAGATTCCTCTGGTTGATTTATATCCTACTCTCGAAGTATTTAACTGTTAGTATGAAGTGATAAGTATGTAGATCGATTCTATTATATATGCTTGTAAATTGGTTTGAAGACTGAAAATGCTATGGGAAATTTTAATACGTTTTTTTCTTTACGCTAGACAATAATTCTCACGTTATGTCATTGTTTGAGCCGAGAAATTAATAATTCTCTCTCAGATTAAAAAGGGCCTAAAAAACGATATAACTGGACTCGAACCCAGGTTCTCCAGTCTCTGGTCAGGTGTAAATTCACTACAACACCATTCCTTCTCAATCCCAATGTATTATGGTATCCAGGACCTCGGTTCGAGTCTCAATCATCGCAATATTTCAGTACTATTTAACCTTGTGTTGAAGTAGCACAATAAGTTAATTACAATTTTTTGATTGTTTCACATTCAACTTATATAAATTTTGAGGCTAATGATACTTAAGTTTCGGTCAAGGGGTCTTGGGTTCGAGTACCAGTTATTTTGTTATTTTTCTCTTCTTTTTAACCTGTTGTTGCAGTCTTACAAATTATTGTTTAAATTTAATCAATCTTTCCTCAATCATTCACAGTTTATTATTTTAATTAACACTGAAGTCTTTGGAAGGAAGTCCTTGGTTCGAATCCCTGTTATTTCGTTCTTTCCCCTTCTTTTTATCATTGTGTTCCATTAATACGAGCTGATAAAGTAAAGTTAATCAACTTTTCCTCAATCATTCACAGTTTATTAAGGTGATTGAAACTGATTTCTTTGAAAGGTTGTCTTGGGTTCGAGTCCCAGTTATTTCTTTATTTTTCTCTTCTTTTAAACCTCGTATTTAGGTCGCACGAACCGATCGTGTAAAGTTAATCAACCTCTCCTCAATTTTGCATTTCTTTCTCAATTACACGCGCAATTTGAATACTTCACTATCGAAATCCTTTCTTTTTTTAATCTTTTCCCAGAATTCCGCGGAACGAACAGTGGACAATCGCAGCCGTTGCTGCGTCCTATCAGAAGACGAATTATTCGAAAAAAAAGGAACGGTTGCGTGGAAATCATCCGTTTAAATCTAACGAACCCATCCTACGTCCGTCAATCACTCCACGTCATTTTGCTTTCGAATGCAAATCGAAATTTCCCCCCTTTTTCAATCACACTCGCTTATCTCGCCAACCGCTCTGGATCGCGAAAAATAACCATTTGTCCGCTTTATCGATTGTATTTCGCTTATGGAAGAATGATCTCCCCAAATAAATTACTCGGAGATGAAAGTGGGACTTTGGGACGAATACAACCTTTTAGTATAAATAGTTTAATCCATTTTAGATTCCGAAAAGGATGAGGGAAGGAAATTAGATGAAGTGGATGTAAAAGTTTGGATAAGATTCTGTTATGCGATTGAATAAAGAGGAAATAATGTTAAGAAGTACAATAAACAAATATGAATACATATAAGTATGAATATATAAATAAAAGTATATAGTAAAAATAAGTATATAAAAATGGAGGTCCTGTGTTCGAGTCCCTGAAATGTTTGCTATTTTTCTCTTCTGTTTAATTTAGGGAAAAATACTGTTCGTCCGTCTGTAGAATATTTACTCTCGTTGCCATAGTTTCGGTATTGGGTTGTAAATCGTCCCTTGCTATGTGTTCGTTTACAACTGCTTAATACAAACTTTAAAGTGAAGTTTCGCGATGTATTTCACTGTTTTCTACGTATTTATATATCTATTTAATAATTATATCTATATTTTCTAATTTAATCTCCACAAATATCTACTTTTATACAATTAAAATTATATAGTGTTACCCTAATCAACAATGACATATACTAACTTAATGAGAAGGAATTTTCCTGATTACCGGGATCCGAACCCGGGACTTCAGGACTAGAAAGTTAGAATAATGACTACTGTAAACTAACCCCGAGGAGGGTAGTGATCTAACATGAAGAGAGATACTTTTAAGAAATATATGGATCAAGAATTTTCTCACGATTTAACTTTCTTTTCGAAGGGTTTTTGAGAAAATTTGTCACGAAGGTTTTTTTTGATACCCGCACGTCATTTCGAATTCGGCTTCTTGGGAGTGGCCGTGGGTATTTAAATGAATCGTAAGGAGAAGATTGTTACGTCCAGCGTCGCTGAATATGCATGACTGGACAACGATTCCCTTTCTGTTGAGGGACCGAGTTTCGTACGACAGAAGGGACTAAATGCTTCTTGGAAAGGGATTCCTTTCGGGGTTGGACATGTTAGTCGCCCTTAAAATTCCTTCTATAAATATATCCAAAAGTTTCTCCAGTGAACATTTTCCCTTTTGCAGACACTTCTTTCCTTGATCTGTAGCGATATTTTATATAGAGATACCATTTCCTACGTTTTTTATCCGGCAAAAATGTCACCATCGCATAAATTTATTCCACCGTTATAAGTAACCAGATTTCATAAAAATCATCCGCCCGTGAGAAAAGATCGGTTATGCAAATGGATGCGGAGTTGATATTCGTCCCTTCATAATCATCCTTTTGGTAGATTAAATTTGAAAAAGGGACGCAACAATGACGGGAATACAAGAATGAGAACTTTGTTATTCCAACAATTTAAATAATAATGACACTAGATAATTGTTGTGGGAATTACAGTTCTTTCGTATATTACGTTTTTGTATTATAAGCAAATACGTTTATTTGATACAATTTTAATTATTTAATACGTTTTATTTAATGGATTTACGTCCTCAAATGCTGATGTTTAATTGCAGGAGTGTATTAGAACAACGATGATTTAGCAAACATAATTATTCAGGCCTTCGTAAAAAAAATACTGAAATATGGAATGGTAAACATTATTTACTATTCCTATTTAATTATAATTTGTAATAGAATAATCGTTATTGCTATCTGGAAATGTTAATTAATTGCTGTTAAAATGTCTACTGTGCAAACAATAATAATTTGAAACATATATTCGTAGAAAACTAAAGTTGACCTTTTTTATGACTAGTTGACCTAACTTATTTCTAGTACTTAGCGTAGATTTCATTCTGTTAAAGTATAATATTACGGGATTTTAAAGACCGAGGCTCGAGTCCCAGTCTTTTCTATTTCAACCACAAATTCGTAAAAAATGGAAGTTGACCTTCTCTTTGACTAGTTGACCTGGTAGTTTTTCTGACCAATAGATCGCGTAAATTTTATTGTTTGAGTATACTTGCACGAAAGTTTGGGGACCCAGGTTCGAGTCCCAGTCATTCCTTTTTAAAGTATAAAGTCGTAAAAAAATTAAAATTTAACCATATTTTTGACAAGTTGTCCTTTTAGGTTCGCCAACTACTACGAAATGTAAATACGATTCTGTTAAAACATACTTGCCACGGAAGTGATAGACCTGGGTTCGAGTCCCAGTCGTTATTATAATTTTTCATTTCTGTTCAAAATTCGTAATCAATTCGCACGAATTCATCGCGTAAAATAATTATTTTCTTTTACACCCCCTGCCAGACGCCGAAAAGGGGGGGGGCATTCATTTAGATGTAAAGTTATTTTCACCTTTCCTTTATCTTCCCGGAGTCGTTTAATAATAATAACGACGTATCTCCGAAAGAATTCGTCTCCTGTGATGTTTTCCGGGCATACAGCATCCTCTTCTCCGCAACAGTACACGATATTCTTCCCGCTCACGATCCGTCGACTTTGAAGATGGGAAAAAAAGACGATACGTCATTTTTACGCGCTCCGTAGCATCGCATCCCCTTAAAAAGTTTCGCCCGACGCACTCTGAAAGCGGATTCTTTCCATTGGATGCTTAATCGATCCGCACTAGCGAACCGCTCTCAAGTGAAATCCTATTTTTTTTTCCCTTCTCGCAGAAATACCCCTACGAGAATGTGTTTGTCATGTTTCGCCGAATGCAGCGAGGGAAGTTGCGTATCGAGAGAGCGTTCGGATGATTTGTGATCGATGAGACAAACATCGATAACACAGGCAGTGTTCGGATTTTCGAAAAATGGTGGCGGATTTTATTTTTTTTTATCGCGTCTCTTGATAATGTATACGACGTGTGGTGTATGGATTAGGTGCTCGCACCCTCTGCCGTACGCCCCGAAGGTTGGCTTGTGGGGTATTGACATAGAGGTAGATTCTACGTGATCGTTATAATTAGATTATAAAATTATATTATTATTAGACTATCGAACTATTATTAGAGTATTATTATATTATTTGATTGTTATATTGTTATAAGATTATTGCTTTGTTATTAGATTATTATATTGTTATAAGGTTATTTTACTGTTAATAGAAGATTATCTTATTATTAGATGACTATATAATTATTAGATTATTTTATCATCATTAGATTATTCCTCGTCTATTACAAAGTTGTCTCAACAACCTTTTCAATTTTATATTTTCATCATGATCAGATGTTTTTATAAATGTACGCTAAGAAAAAAAAGAACAATAATTTTTAAATGATATCTTATTGTTAGACAAGCATTAGACTATTATTATTAATTTATCATAATTGTTACGTCTTTCTACTTTATACGTACGTATTACAAACATTTCTCGACAACCATTTTGGATTTTTCATCACGGTCATAAACGTATACTAAGGTCAGCAACAACAGAAATTTATCTTTATATTTTTAACAGAAACGATTGAACTATTTTATTTATATTATTTTTTAGAAGAGGATAGAATATTCCTACTTTAACACTGCGAATCTATTCATTTTAAGCAAATAAAATTTTATCTTATCTTGAATGTAGGGGGGCTACGAACACGCCTATAATAAGACATTAGAGTTCTAAAAAATTTCCAAATAGCCCCTGTTTCCGAGCGGAATAACCATTAAGGAATTCCCACCAGCACGGGTTGGGCCTTCCTGCGGTCACCCTAAGCAAATATTGTTCTCAGTATGTATTTCGGCTACTATGTTGCCATCTTCAGGGGATGAGAATAACTGTTGCAAACTGAATTGAGCTCTTTTATTCTTTGGTCGCGAAGAAGGTAACATTGTTGCCTTAGCGCGTATTCGTAACGGTGTTTGTTTAAACTGTTCTTCTTATTATTAAAGTAGCGCGAAGTCAAAGGAAGGATGGCATATATATAAATGGTTCTATACGTTAGCTAATATCCTCTCTTGTGCAGATCGTACATTACGTAGTATTTATTTATTTAACGATAGACCTCCGCAGTGAGGTTCGTAGCAACGTAAGGAACGGACAATTCAACAATGGACATAAGTGTATAATAAAAGCAACTGCCACCCATCAATACACAATGCAATTAACGGAATGCACATATACAAATCTTGTTACGGAGGAATAACTACCTTCTGCCGGCTTTTGGTTGGCTGCAGTCCAAGTAATCCCCAGAATTAGTTCATCTCGATCTACGGTATGGCTCTGAAACATGGGGAATGCCCGAGATTTTTTTTATTGTGATCGACGCATTTCCGGAAAACATAGTTTGATTAAGGCGTCTTAAGATTTATGATCTCTAAAAGGGTTGCCCTAAGATAAGGGAGGTCGAAAACATAATTATCCCGGAGTGCTTTGGAAACACTTATAGGATTGGATTTATTACGAGGAATTCTAGCAGTAATGCGCTGATTCCATTAATTTTTCACGTCGTAATTTTTAAAGGTCGATGACTCATTTTTGGCTAATTTTATAATTGATAATACATGCATATACATACATATATATTCTCAGGATTTAGAATTAAAAGTGAAGTTTAGAAAATTAGGTTTTCAGTATCGTAATTTGTTTCCTTGCTAGCTATCGTCTGTGCGTAATCTATGATGCAATGCTTCAAAGTTTCCAAGTGACTTCTAGTGTTTAGCTCAAAGAGAATTATCGATTTGGTATCACAGACTAAACGCGGTATCCTACGTTTCCAAGGGGAAATAACAATCATCAAATATTTATTTCGTTACCTAGATATTTGAATTATTAATATGGGTACTCTCTGGCATTCAATATTGATGGAGAGTATTATATATTTTAATTCATGAATATTAATATATAATTTTATATAATATAAAAACAGTATTTATTGCTTTTTATTTTTATAACTTAGCAAATAAAGTACAAAATAGTCCATTATTATAGTCTTCGTGAATCTTACAAATAGTTGACTCACCACGTTTTCAAGTAATGACAAACGTCGTTTTAAGAATTTAAATTGTATCGCTATCATGAATTATTACCCGTTTTTATTATTGATATATTCATGGACTTGTATATAGATTCCATATCATTTTATTCCCTATACCTCTGGTTGATTACCGTGACTTAATGGTGCACCATCCTTCATAGAGTTATCGGTGTGGTTTTAATTTATTTACACACATCTTCGGACGGCAGATGTTCCATATTTAAGCCCGGTCAAATCGATTCACATGCCGAATGCATCCAGAGGACGTTTTTTTTTATTCGTCCTGCCGATGGATATCCACTTCTGCATATTACTCGATTTCCTTCAAGCGTCGACATTACTGCAATTACGACCGTAGAATCGACCACTCGTTAATCCGAATTTAATGTCCCCCATTCGACCGTCCAAATAAATAAAAGCCGCTCTCTCGTTTGTTTCTTTTTTTTTCCGAGTCCTGTGACGCGATTCAAAATGGTCGTAATTTTTTAAAATGGCGTCCATTTTATTTTCCATTTACGAGTCCTCCCGCAGCAGATGTAAAAACGTGTCCACCGATTCTGCATCACGTTACTTTCCTTTGATTTATTATTTTTCGTCAATGCTCGTTCGCGTCGCCCCCTTTCTCTTTCTGCATTTTTTCGCGTTTCTGCTTAATGCGCGATTCCGTAATTATCTTTCGCGAAAAACCGACGTGTTCCGTAGAAAAGAACCGTCCCCGCGGAGTAAAACGTATTAGAGATACTATTACGCACGCAGATTCGTCGTCAAATGATTCGAATCGGTCCCATTTTAACGATTTTCATTTGTTTTCCGCGCCGAAAAATACACAAATGGCTGCAGGGCCTGTTTTTTGGAAAGGTTTTTAAAACCTCGTTTTCTCGTACGTTCCGGGGTGTGCTCCGGCAGATATGTAGGGCGTTTTGTAACTAATGAAAACCATTGACGAGGTATGAATTAATGAGGAAGATACGAGGGAGTTTAATAATTTAACCTAGAAAGACGATGGTGGTGTAGACGGTTGTGCTTCTGCACGGATCTGAGTATTAATGCGGTATTTATGAATCTAAAATTAAAAGTGAAAGAAACGTAGTGCCGGGTTTACGCGAGAATTCTGGGTTTTTCGTTTCATATTTATGAGCCTCGAGTGAAGACTAAAAGAAAGGTAATGCGGAGTATTAATTTCGTATTTATGAGACGAGAGAGAGAGAAAAGTGAAAGAAACGTAATGCGTAGTATTAATTTGTTATTTATGCGACGGGAGGGAAAGTGAAAGGAAACGTAATGCGAATTATTAACCTTATATTCATGAATCGTGAGAGAAAAGTGAAAGAAACGAATGCGAAGTATTAATTTCGTGTTTATAATTTCAAAAAGCAAAGTGAAAGAAATGCGATGCTGAATATTAACGTAATATTTATAAATTGAGAAAGGAAAGTGAAAGAAAAGTGATACTGAACATTTATTTCATACTCATTAATCGAGATATCAAAGTGAAAGGAACGAATTTCGGAATATTAATTTCATATTTATGATTCGAGTGGGTAAAGTGAAAGAAGCTTAGTGCAGGATGTACAATTGGGTAAACATTGGCGTGTTATGAGTGGAGCATTGCAGTCAATTTTTTTATCGCCTCACTATCAACGACTTGCAGCGAAATTCATCATCATGGAGAGATAAACCCATGAGAAACTATTCATCTCACAACATGGCCGAATTCATGATCAATTTATCTTGTTAATCAGTACACCATGAGGTGGGTTTGTTAATTCCTTTAGTTTTAATTAGGCGAGTGTGTGTGTGACCCGGGTTCGAGTCCCGGTCATTTTTTTATAACGCTGTCATATCATCTTTCATCTCCCGAATGGTATTTCACGGAAAATATTTCGTTCCGTGCAAACGACGAAAGAGTACTTTTGTTGTCGGCTTTAATTGTTTGGGAACCGGATGCAGGTCACGGTATGTTTTTGTTTCTTTTGACAGTAGAATAGGTTATCCTATGTACACTTCCAACTCATGTGTCTTTCACAAAATCATCTTCCGGGACTCGGTTGCCGTCTCTATTAAGTTTCGTGGTCTCCGGGATGGAAGCTCAACTTCCGCTACAAATGGTCTATTTCTGTGTTTGTTTTAATAGCTGGCGTTTCCAAATGGAGACTAATGTCCACCTGCCCATCAACCTCCTCCTTGTAATTGCTTCTCTCATTAGAGCCAAAAAAAAAGAAGAAGACTTCGTCGCAGGAGGTTGTGATTCTATTTCCAGCTTCTCTTCCATTCTATTTAAAATCCTTCCTCATTGGGACTCTCTCCCCCCCGTTATCCTCTGCCTTCCACTTTTTTATCGGAGAATAACATATGGGCTGCGACATTCACTCGGAATTAATGGGGCTGATGTCTGGATTGGGGAATTATTTTAACGAGTTTTTTCCCACTCGGCGATTTCTCTTCTCCAAGGGAAATGCACCATCCCCCCACTTTTTCCCCTTCGTAATTCGATAATCTTTTCTTTAAATCGGACTTTTCTTTAAGTCGCGAAAGTTTTACAAGCGCCGAACTTCCCGCCGAGTTTTCAATTGTCGCGGGAAATTGATTGTTGACGCGAGGCCATTTTGACGGAAAGCTTTGTTGATTTACGAGCCCGATTTTTTTTAATTCGTCAATTAATTAATAATGGCTGTTATTTTGTGATTAAATTGAATTAATGAAATCATTTTCAATTTTAGAAATCTATCCCCGAAAATCTGACCTTTATTCGGTCGTAAGTTCCCCAAAGAGATTTAAAAAAAAGATTGATTTAAATCTCGTTGAATTGTTGGAACAACTGGAAAAGTTTTTATATAATTGCTCAGTATAAAACCAAATTATATTTTAATAAATGTCACTTAATGTTTTAACTGATAATTAAATGACGTGATGTTGGAGAAAAATAGCCTCTTTTCCAAATATCTAAGAGATAATCAAATCAAAACTAATCTGATTCCGCTCGTACATTATATGCGTTTAGCACACATTTTTGGTTGTAAATTGAATTATTGTATCGAGAGTATATCAACGCACTCAGACACCAGTATGACTAACTATCTTTTAATATTTTTCTGTAGTATAAGGCACGTAATAAATATCAAGTACTTGAAAATCTGTTTCTGTCTTGCTCGTAATTATTTGGAAATCATTTGACGTTACACACTATATTTTCAAATATATATGTTTAATTATATTATAAATATATTTTAATGTTAATACACGAAATGATAATAATAATATAATATGGCATCAATAATAACAATCTTTGTACCTTTTTGGACGAAAATCGTATTCAATTTATATTTTGCTCATTTTCGGTACTTGTTTATTCATTATCCATAATGATAATTATTTTTCAAATGGCTGGAAGTACAACAGAACCTATTCCATTGAAATTAGTCGAAGAATAAATACGAGTGCTACATAAAAGTTCGTGTTTTACGTCGGATGGAATCCGAATTTTCAAATTGTGGATTACGACCAATAAAATGTCATTTAATGGCATCGCGCTTTATTTTCCTACTGAAAACGCTGTCGAACACGCGTTATAGATCTATTAAGCCCGCTGAATGGAAGTTAAAGAAAACAATCAAAATTACGTCTGTTTTCGATTTATTCGAACAACACGCTAATGCTTTGATTTTGTATTAATGCACTCTATGAAGTTTTCTACGTACAATTAGATAGATGGCTCTTAATGTATTCTTAAGTAATGGAGAAGTATGTAGTATCGCATAGCAGTTGTCGTGAGTTGATAAAAAAAGTATCACATCGTAACACGGAGTAATAAAAAAGTATCTCTTCGTAACGCTGTATGAAGGCTTTCATGTGAAGTTTCTTAGGCAAAAAAAGCTACTATCTCTGCGGAGAGATAATGAGCAAGGATATTTCTTTTATTATAGAAGTTCGGATAACTCTTTTTGCTTCGGATCCGTAACAAAAAGCTTTGAGAAGAATAAAAAGTAGTAGTGCAGTTACTTGAAAGGAAAACTATGTCTAGTCAGAATCTTTTCAATTAATAAGTTGAATGATTCATTACGTAATGGATATTAGCATTAGTATTGGAGGGAATAAAGTAATTGATTAGATTACGTTTAATTATCTAACAGTTAATTAGAGACAAAGAGGGTATTCATTTGAATGAAAGGTGACTGAACGACATATGAACGAACAAAAAGTGAAACGAGTTTCATTTTTTTTTTTCAAAAATAAGAGAAAATAACTCGTCATGCTCATTGGCTTACGCGACAGAGGAGAGAGAAACATTGTTGACAGTAACATTCCGTGTTTTTTTCAAAAAGACATGGCGCTAAAAATTCCCGTACAAGGTTAAAAAAAGGAACGAATTCTAGGTTTTTAAATTACTTTTAAAGGTAACCGATGTTTATTTCTCGTATTTTTTTGTGGTACGTGAACACGGTTTTTAAAAGAGCAGCACTTAATGTTTAATATGAATGAAGTGTAGAAGTTTAATAATAAAAATAAGATCAGTTTCGATGTCCATTGATTAAAAGGTTAAGAATTGAAACAAAAGAAGTACGTAAATGGAAATAAATAAACGATTATTATATTTATAAATAAATTGGTAATTGAAAACGAATTAATAATAAATAAACAGTGAAAATTAATTGATTAATTTTAAAAAATAATATACGAAATATAAATCAATAAAAATAAATAAATAAAATTTAGTTCTCCGTGAATTATTTATCGTTGCTAAGGAACGAAGCCTTTAGATTCGGAATGAAACTAAATGTTCGTACGCATTCCAACGTTTCTTATATTCATCTTATTGAGTGTTTTAAGCTTAGGGTCAATCAAAAGTCGCTATTTTTATCCTTTAAGACGTCGAATTTAATATCGGAACGTTTAATTGGAAACAAACATCCTTTCCGTCGCGAAAGAGTTCCTCGGGAAAAGTTATTGCTTATTTGGTCAAATGAAAAAGCGTTCCTCATACAAGATGGAGGTATCGAAGACATTGGGAAAGGAGGAAAGCAATTTGGGTGATCCATCCAAAGATGAAAGTCGTAGCAGTCCAATAAGAGAAGGGCAAACCCTTTTCAAGTGCTTCGTTAAAGAAAAGGCTCACCTATCTGGAACATTTCCTCCGCCGAATTTATGAAAAATAAATTCGCCTTTGTTTGAACCCTTTAAAAGTCCCCGACTATATACCTTTCTAAAAACGGGGCCTCTATCTTGTCGTTTCCGTAAAAAGGAACCCTTTTACCCTTAAAGTTGATTTAGCCGTTTTCTTTCCTTTCCTTGACCCGGAGACATTGCTTTTGTGGGATTGGAAATCTTTCGCGTTTCCATGGATTGTTTTTTTGTGTATTTTTTTTCCGTGATGTCTTTGTTTTTTAATTCGCTGAGGAATTAATTTACGTCTCTTGTCGTTCTGCGCGTGTTTGTTTATTAACGGATTTTGTTTTGACAACATCTCCATCGTCCACTTTAATGTACGATAAATAACTCGTCTTGACTGTTTCGTATATTGCGGAAATCGCGTCTTATTTTGAATTACCTTAATTTGATTAAATAAACAAATGACGAATGATAATAATTGTATTTATTTTGCCTCCAATTGCATGTTGGAGCGATAGAAAATAACGATACACGTATTTCACCAATATTATGACTGATTTCATAAGTTACGTAATCTGTTTAATAATTAAATAAACTTAATTCTTCTCGTACAATTCTCCGATATATTTATCAACATTTTACGAGACGTAGACAAAAGGTTATTCAGAATCTGTTCATACTACTGGAAAAGGGTTCTATTTATTCTGCGAGGATTTTTATTTATTAATATTTATAAATACGTAATTTAATTGAAATATTAATAATTAAATTATAAATACGTAAATATATTGGATGTTCGTAAAAACAATTCTTTACGTAAAGAGTAACAGAGGTAGTGAATGCTAATACGTAGAGCATTAATAAATTATATTCATTCGTATATGTATGTAATTTGTTAAATCACGTATTATATTCATCTATATGTAAATAATGAAATAATTCGGGTAAGTTCTTAGTAACCATGCAAATAAACAATTCGTATTTATGAATCGTTTACAATGAATTAATTCAAGTAAGTTCTTGGTAACCACGTAAATAAACAAATCGCATTTATCGCAATCGTACATTCGTAGAAATGCGGCGAAAGACGTAAAACAGAGAATTCGACCTTTGTCCGCAGTTCCTTTATGAGAAAATCATCCGTTCGGGGAATAGCACTTCATCCGTCCTCATTGTAACGAATCCTAACGTTTCTAAATTAACTAAAAAGGCTGCGAGAAAAAAAAAAGAAGAATGGAAGCGAAAGAGAGTGTATCATTGTCGAAGGGAAATTCAGCGGAAACCCAATTCGACGGCGGAATGATGAATGTAATGCGTCTGATCACGAGATGTGGCGTGATTTTGGCGTGGCGTGAGTCCATTTAGAGGAGTGGAGCAGCCGCCCAAAAACCCTGTGTTGAGAGCAGCGGGGTTGCACTTCTGCATAGTTTCATCATCTTTGATCTCATCAGATTGAAAGTAAACCTCGGTTCGCTTGCCCATCTTTCCCCCATCGAATTCCCCCCATATAATAAAAAAGCTTTTGTGAGGGAAACCGTAGCTCTTTTATTTATTCAACATAGCTCTCAAAAATAACCAGATTTTTTGGATAATTACTGTGCGGTACTCAGACCGACAATGGACGTACCCTAACAACCGTTCCCCGAGAGGGAAATTTACCCGTTGCCAGGGAAACGAACCCGAGACCATGTGAGCATTGTGATTAAAATTTTATCTTAAAAGTTGTTATAATTCGATTCAGATGTACTTTTATCTCTCCCGTGCATCGTAATAACGTTTATTTATGCTAAATTATTGATAATATATTAATAAATGATATTTGTCAATTCCAAAAATTTTGAACAAATGATAAAGTTAAAACACAGTTATAATATCACTACTATACAGAAGAGAAAGGTTTTCTGGTAGATTAAAATTTCCTACTTACTCAGGATTCGAACCCGGGCTTTTAATATTAATAAATATATGCATCAATTATGTTTGTAGCTTTCGTAACAATGAATAAAAACAATTATTATCGTTTTTAGCGTGGCTTTATATAATAGTTTAAACAGAAGTGACTAATTGCACGTTATAGGGACTCGAACCCAGGTCCTGCTGTATCATCCTGCAAAGTTATTATCACTTTCCCTTAATCCAGGCAAATATTCTTCATAGTCGCTGAAATAGACCGCTTAACATTCATTTGTTTCGTAATCATAGCTTTAATGTAAGCCATCTTCCTCGTTATAATTAGAAGAGAAATCCACGGTCCGTAGGTTTTTACGAGGTTAAATTGTGCGTATCGTTTGTGATGCAGATTTTCATAGCAATTAGCGTACCCTCGTGCATAGTGGGCAATTCATAAACATGAATTGTCTCAGAAAACCCGAAAAAAAGGAGGTTTCTTCTTTGCCGTAATCCTTAAAAAAAACTTTTTGATTTTTCCGACAAATCCTCGAACATCCGCTGCGCATTTCGTCGAAGAAGAAGCGAATTTCGACCCTTTTTTATTTGCGGTGTTTATTATTTACGACTTCTCGTTGGTAGTTTTATTTGCCGCTTACTTCCACTGTGTTTACCTTTTGTTCCCCATTTGACATATCGTCCATTTTCGTCCCTCCGGATGTTTTAACTTTTTTTTCACGTTGCCTTTTGAACGGACTTGCATTTTTTATCCTGCTTGACGTAATGGGATTCCAAATTATGGTAATGAATCGACTTACATTCCGGACCTTTTCATTGGATTATTTTAATATATTCCCGCTAACACTTTGAGTTTACTTTTTGCCCTTTTCCTTGGGACGTTTGGGAACATCGACGCTTTGTGGTTCGTGGTTTACCCTCTTTATCGTAATCGCATAATTCGAGTGAATTTAAAACTACGTTTTTTTAAGTGCGTAATTATCGGAATATAGAGTTTCATCTAATTGAGTGTTTATTCTGTGGGGTTACGTAGTATATTAACGTAAAAAAGCTTTTTATCTAAGGGAACAGACCCTATTAACATGTCCCTGTTATACAAACATAATAGGGTATTCTCCGTATCAACCTGTAAACCCACCCAGAAAGCCCTCTTTTGGCGAGTGGCGGAAGTTGCATGTAAAGCGGCCATATTTTCATAATAATTTTCCGTTTCGTTTAAATTACCATGCCGACCGTAGCTATACCGAGTTCGTTATCAATTTGTGTATTAAGCTCGTCGACGTATACAAAAAAGAATAATGATCCGTTATCTCTATTATATGGAACGTATACATTCATTATAATATTATTTCTATTCGGGAGAGAGTCTTATATCCATTTATATTATTCCAATGATGTTCTTTCAGTCTTCAATTCCGTTAGAAGTGCCAGTTCGTCTCAGTTTGCGGTCGCCATGTTGCCCCATTCAACCACGAAATTTTCATACAAATTATAGTGCTTTGAAAGCGCCGCTTAGGGTGAAATTAAAGAAGCTGTATTAGGTAGACGTCATAACAATTATCGTAACAACTAAGTTGGCGTGTTCAGCGAATCACATTACAATTAGAAAGTCTCGTAGACCCAAGTCACATCCGTTATGAAATCTATACCCTCGCGTTCTAACTTTCACATTCGTCGCTCGTGGTTGAAGAATAGATGTTCCCCGCGTGTCTGAATGCTTAATTTTAGTTCATCTTACAATTATACGAATTCCTGAGACGAATATTCGTATAAAATGGAATCTCCTTTGAGGTCTAACTATCCCGAAATTTCCTTGAGTCCCAATCTTTCTATATAAATCCTTTTAAAAATCTTATAAATTCTGTAGAAGAGATATTATTACAAAGTCAAACAGATTGAAAAATATCTACATGACTGGGGCTCTAACACACGTCATTTTTCCCATTTTGATTTACGGCGAAATGCATTGTTGTTCTTCAATTATTAAAATATAAACGCGAACTTTGTTTACGTTATTTAATATGAAAATAACGATGATGAAAAATTCCATCGCAAAATTTCTTTCGTCGCGACGGAAAAATCGATATTGTTTTGTTATTTTATAAAATTTATTATTTAGCGTGTGACGAAATTGTACATTGCTTGATTGGCGGAGATATTTAATTCTGTGGACTACTAATTATGCTTAAAAGCCAACGTATTCTATGTATCCTTACTTTCACTAACATTTTTCTTTCTACTTAATGCTTGTTTGCTTATTAATCAAAGATGGACGTTGCGAAGTCAAATGGAATTATTGTGATTGTTTATTTAGCGCCAGATTTAGATCTCAGCTCTTCTACTTTCTCCTTTATATACGTTTGACAATAGCGAAATAAAAAAACATTGAATTGTTGACTGAGACTAACAATGTCAGTTTCCTTCCCTACCAACAATCGACGGGGAATGGTATTTACGTTAAAAGTTCAACGAGACGATAAAAAAGTCAATAAAATCAAGTGATTGTTAGGAGAAGCGTCTGTTTAACTTATAATCGCGATATCTGAGGTGGCAAAGAGCCTGGTATTTGCATATTTGATGGTGGTCGTTGAGGAAACAGCTGATCAAAAATCGGTGGTAGGATTTCTCGGAATGAAAAAAAAAAACAAAAGAAGTCCAGAGAAAGGCGGCTCTATGTTTAAAGAGCAGATTCGCTAAAATAGACGGTGTTACTGAACTGTGAAAGACTCTTTGATGGAAATATTGTCACGATTTTAAATCTATATATTAATACAGGGGATAAGTAATAGGTATAGCGAAGTTTACGTATCACAATAGGGATATCATTTGATGTAATAAGTTGCTAAGGTAACCGATTAAACCAAAATATACAGAAAACGTAAAAAAGAATTTCACTTAAAATATATTTATAAGTAGCTTAATGATATCGTATTTTGTGGTAGTTAATCTTTACTCAATTTTTGTAATATTTATATGTATTTCATACGTATATTGTATATGACAGTGTCATAAGGCTTACTGCCTATTTACAAGTGAATCTTTGTAAAAATAAATTTCTCAATTGATTTTAATTCCTGAATAATTGCAAGAATTAAAGGTTTTTCGCATAAAAAAATGCTTTTCGCAAATTTATACTAGATGGAGAAACCCTCCATAATCAAAACTCTAATACGTATTTTAAAGCTTGGAAAATATACGCAATATACAAGCTCGTATCCAAGGAAACAGCCCAGCAAATTCAGTTGTTATTTACTAGATTTTTAGTATTATTTAAGGATAAAATACGTGAATTTTCTATAACAATTGTTAAATAATATTACCCAGACCAAAATTAGAGTATTGCTTGTATTTTACCCCTGTGGTGCGTATATCCTTTTCATTAGAATATATATTTTAATGTCAGTAGTTAAATGTTAAGGATTAAAACCTCCCTTCGCCACGCAAGTTTACCACAGTGGAGGCTGAATATGTAGATTCCATAGGCTTTCCATCCACCAAAGCGTGCAGCGTTTCCATTTTTATGTAGATTCTAATTTAATCTTGTTAAAGAGTGGGAGTGTGCATGCGGTTAAACGAAGTTTGCATATGGAAACTCATTTCCATGTGAGGGTCAAATTGGGAATCGTTAGCTATATAAAAACTACCCATTAACGTTTGTGGATTTGAAAACTCGCGGTTTGCGAAAAAAATTATTCGATAATCGATCATGAAAGAGTAAACGAAGTCGTATTAGTTAAAGAATAAAAAAAGGTTTAATTTTTACGTCGTATATGAAGCTGAAAAAATCTACTAAACCGAGTATCGATCAATCGAAAAACCGTATCGATTGGTGTGCCTATTCAAGCGACATATCAATCTCAATTTGATGACACTGGATCAATAAACCTCCGACGAATAATGTAGATTTATCATCAGTCTTTTGCGAGTCAGACATCAGATGTTGCTCCTCCCAAGATCTTTTCAAATTTAAGTATTCCAACCTTTCCTTTTTCCAAGTTACGAAGGCTCTGTTCTATCCATCTTTCTGTCTTCTCCTGGGTATATTCACATAAATACATACTTCGTTGTTCGATGATGTTTTCTCTCAACTAATTACCATATCACACTCAAATTCATGTCTCCTAATATTTCCTTTGCTTCTCAAAACATACTCATGTGGGTGTAGAGTTTTCTTCGTATTATTCAGTTGTTTGTTGCTGTTTTAGACACACATTTCATATTCATAAGCATATATTGATACCAGACGTTTATTCTTAAACGTTTTGCGTGTTCGATTACAATACGAACTCGTAATCTTCCCTTTACATCGTATTTTAAATTTCGTAAATAGTTGCCATACGGTACTCTTTCTTGCCTCCATACACACTTATTTTATCGGTAAAATAGTTCCTACTCATTCCGTAAACATTCTGGTTGCTATGTAAACATATTTTCTCCGGTATCTACGAATGAAAACCTCTCAATGTGTTTAGATGTCAACAAACATTATGGTTCGTTGCCATTGTCCCATTAGTTTTCCTTAATTTGTCTGATAATTGACTGAAATAGGTGTCAACATCTTAATGACTTTGATATTTACGTCATTATAGCTATTTACACGAGAAATTAACGTATGGAATGATGTGTAATATTGTATGTATGTATATTTGTATTTTATCTAAGTAAGATTAATCTAATTTTTCCTGTCATTTTTCAGGTGGAGTTCTGATGCACGCTGATTTGATTTCATGGCGACCGTGATATGCATATGTGGTGAGTTTATATCGAAATCATATTTTCATTAATATTTGATTTATAATTTACATTTCGTATTTCGTTGAATATTGTTTTCGATTTTGGAAATTTGTTTAATTTTCCGTCGGTCTTTCCAATTTATATTTGTTTGAGAGTTTTATTCGTTCTTTTAAAAGCAATATAAAGCTGTTTTCTGACATTTGGTTTTTACATCGCGCTGATTGTGTAGAAACGGAAAGAAAGAGTAGTATTTTCACCTTCGACAGTTGATAGATGAGTCTACGCGTCAAGTATCTGATTGAACTTTCACTTCGGGCTTATCTTCATCGTTTGTCTTTGTGTTCAGGTACAACGTAGTGACACGTGATAATTAATACGAGATGAATAATGCAAGAATACAAATGATTTAATTATTGTTGTCTATAGGATGGTGTTTTGATTATTAACAATGAAGGATCGTTCCCCGATTGTTTTATGGAATATTTTGTCGCTAGAACAGTTTTTCCTTCTTTTTATTTGATTAAAAATAGCTATTATATCTCATATCTCATTATGGATTCTGGGGGATGGTTTGAAAAGTCCTTGGTGCCACCAAGAGTAGTCTGTGGTGAGATACGCGACGAGTTTTTCATTTGTTCAGTACTCATTCAACCGTTGCTAAGTGAACAAACAAATCTAAATATCGACAACCGGGCTTTTACGTTAATGCTTACTCGTATTATTTAAAGAAATGAATGGGATTCGAATGTTTTTAAGGGATAATTTATCAAATACTTCGAAAATATTTTAATTTTCTCTTATTTATGTGTGTTTTTTCTATATTTATCGCAATAGTTAATTTATTGTTGCCTGTAGTAGTTTTTTAAATAAAATTTAGTCTTATTTTTATTCCTGAGAAATCTTTGGAGCTGATATATATAGAGTTACGACCTTTTGGAAGGTTCATGAATAATCAAATAAAGTTGTAGGGAAGGCGGGGTACGAACCCAAGTAAGTTTCCTCATCTCACAAATGTGTATGAGTTCGAATTGCAAACATAAAGTAGGTGACTCGAATGATCCGCAAAAGAGACACAAAGTTGCGAAAAACTTCTTTCCGTAGTTTGGATAAAGAAACGACTCCGTAAGAAAATTCATCTCGTCGCAAAACTAATCTTTGTTCACCTACACGAAAGCAACATTTAAAATTTATTAAAAAATCTTTTTAGCGGGTGAAATTCCGGTACAGTTGCTATGGTGTAATGAACACGTTAAGTAACTCAAAATTTTTGATTCAGAAAAGTTTCTGTATCCAGCGAAAGTTATGCTTGAAGTGACAAAGTTACTCGAACAGTATGAAGCTAAAACTAACTCGTAGATGAAAAAAAAGAAGTGCGATATTTTTTTTGACGAAATGTGGGAGTAAATGATCGAACGGGTGAAATTTATTTTTCAATTCAAGGAACAGGAATAAATTTAATTCGAATTCTGCTCGAGATGATACCTTTTTTTATTGAAAGTTTTACTCGCTTTACGGAAGAAGTACTTTTTGGATGTCAGCGAAAGAAATGTACCATGAAGAGTCGAGATTTTGAAAATATTTTATCGGGAAAGCTTCCGCTCGATATAATAATATCGTATCTATCTGGAAACATATCTGTAGAGAAAAAAGGTATTTATTCTTTATCTGTTCCGAGATAAAAAGGTTTTCCTTCGTCAGTGGTGAAATGGAGAGATCCTTGATAAGTGGAAGAAGGACGCGTGGTAGAGAACGGATCCTAAAACAAAAGATGGTGAACTCTAGAGTCAAAATAAGTGATGAATCAGATTCTATTTTGTTTTGGGAGTTTAAAGGTTATTCTGAAATGAGAGAAATAACTGAATCGTAATCTTATGGCAGTGGAGGTATTTATTTTACATTCCTGAGATCGGATATAACAAGGTTATTGAAATTCTAGATGAAATCCGTGGTTAATGGGAATGAAATGTTAGAAATGATAAGCTATTATTTGATTATACAATATTATATTATTAAGTATATTTTAATAACTCATTTATTGTCAAAAGATTTGAACATACGTGAAAGGTGTATCATTAAAATAGAAATAATGATACACACTAATATACACGTATATATATTTATTTATAGGTTTGACTTGTTTCTATTACATCATAACAATGCATCGTCTTACGACATCTTGTTTAAAAAGATGATCTTCTGGTAAATGTAAATAAATAACTCTTCAAGCTAGAATTATTGGAAAATGGGGCAACTAACCGAACCAGTCTATTATTGCGTGTTATGGTCTTTTGTTGCTCAATAATTCAACATCGAAGTAAATAATGCTAGAACTATCTGTCTGTGCGGAAACACCATTGTCTACTATTTCTTGTGCTCTAGTAAAATATTGATTCTCTTAGGGAGTTGTTATTCGCAGAGCTTGGCCTCTGAAATAATCCTGAATCTGTTAAAGTTAAACAGTTTTTTCCTCTCTCTACGCGTTTAATGATTTGATAAATAAATCAGAAAATGTTCTGATGGAACACGGGATTTCTTAGTTTTATTAGGCTTTATAAGGATATAAATTATTGAATAAGTAAGAAGCTAGAAGAATTTCAATCTGTGCTGTCAGCTATACTGATATACATTATAAGATTTATTGTTAACAATTTGAGAGCTAATTTTAGTTATTCTAAGAAAAAAATGAAAATACTGACAGTCCTGTAGAAGATGATTATATTTACCACTTTAACTTTTTGGATACAATGTATGCATTCTCTTGCTGGCGATAATGAGTTCATTATTGCTGAAGACGTATTAGGTGTTTTGTATTTTCATTTTTATTATCCGACAACAATCGCAACAATGTAGATTTTTTGAATTGTTATATGGTTTTATAATGAAATGTTATGAGATAAATCTACACGCAAACCATTGCAAAGAGATGAATTTTATTATTTTTTATGATCGTTGCTAAGTGTGTATACATTTAGTTATTTAAAAATGAATGAACCATTAGTCAAATTAAGTGCGATTTTATGCGTTTCATTTCGCAGTACGGAAACAAGGTTTTGGTCTTTTTATCTTCGGAATCGATCAAAGGCCAAGTTCTGGTCCAGCTTAATCGCCCTATAATTGATTTACGATTAAAATGACGGCAATGCTCAATGGGAAGAAAAGGTGCTTTCTGCTCCATTTCCTAGAGAGCGTTGTTGTCGCTGTTCGGTGGAGTAGAAGGAGAAAAAGATAACATACGCGAAAAGGAAAAGAATAATTCTCTGGATTGCCACTCTCCAATCTTTGTAGTGTTATTGGAAGATGGTCGAGCCATGTGTTTCCTCTTTTCATTTTGCGTCCTTATATATATCGAAAGACATATCTCGTTTCCGACCCAAATCTATTCATGGTAAATTCGTATTTCCGAAATCGCGTAATTTATTCGATACTATCGAACGTGTCATAGTCGACCGACATCTGTTTTCTAATTACATGGAAAGCTATGAATGTGGAAGAGGAAATGAAAAGAATGAAAACTTCACCGATTTCTGTCATTTAAATAAATTAAGTATTTAACTTCATTATTATGGGAACTTCTAGTTTATCGGTTGCATTTGACTTTCAAGGTTTTATTTTTTTTAAAAATCTTCGTAATATTTATTAAATTTACTTTATTTAGATAGGGAAAGAATTTAATTTGTGCTATGTTCTCGTGCGAATTTATAACAAAGTCAAAAAATAAATGACGATTGTCCCGGGTTCGAGTCCCAGTCATGTCTCAAATTTCCACTCAAGTCTAACCTTTGCAGATTTACTGCATTAGAACCTTCTTTGATCGCTAAACGACGATGAAACCCTCTCTAAACAAATCCCGGTGGATTTCACAAAGACCCTCCGGCATTTCGATAAAATGCAGATTAGCCAGGTATTAGAATACATGAGTCCGTGGAACCTTCATTTCGCGAAAAGTGTTTATGTAATTGATTCGCCGCTACCGGAGCCACTGTCGCTAGACCACTCGAGGTCCCTTGGATGTCGTTGGAAGTGACACGAGAACACTTTTAATTGCTTCGTCTGGCGCTAGGGGGAGGCGGATCGAGCTGTGTTGACATACGTCTGTCTCCACTCCAAGGAAAGAAGGGCGTAATGCACCCGTCAAAGAGTTTAAATTGAAACAACTCGTTATGCGATCATACGCTGTTAAAGTGACGAAGTTTCCGTTGATACGGTAGCAGCTGTTTCAAGGGAAGATGTCGGAGATAACGTGCATTAAATAAATTATCATTATTTATCTTTTTCTGAATGAGGAGTAGTAAACTGGGGCTACTACTAGAAGAATTCAGAAATGTGTGTGGAGGATTCTAAGAAGTCGACGGAACTTTCTTGCGGTGCATTTCAAGAATTTTTTGATCGATCCAAGTTTTTCTTTTCGTTCGTGTATGCACAAAGTTGATCGTATGGAAGGAATAGCGTATGGTTTCGAGAAATAACCTTAAAGAATTCATTTTCTTTCAGTTTTTACAATTTTCAAAATTACTTGTGTTTTAAAAATCTATATTCCATTATATATATGTGTACGTAGTCTATATTCAATTTAAATATACTTTTTTAATTTTATTCTACGTACATTTTTACTATGGAATGAACTTTCTGAACTATTTTGACCTCTTATCTATCTGTGTTTATCTTGCATATTTTTATCTCTTATTTCCTGGCGTTGAACACACAGGTGAGTGTATCTTGTTTGTTTATTCTCCTAGCGACGACTTTTGAAATGTCTTTATCGCCTTTCAATTCCAATTCCTAGTAGAGATAGCGCTTCTGATTGGACGATACACAATGTTTCATGTGACGTTTAAATCAATAATCCAGTTACGTCCGTGTTCTTGTACTTTTAGGGAAGTACACTATTAGCGGTTACTTAGAATATCCCAATATATGTAGATATACGTATTATATATATTTATCTATATATTCGAATAAAATACGGTATTCGTACCCGTCCAACGTAACGTATAAACTTATTTTTTCTCCTCATCATGCTTGGGTAGAGCATCGTAAGAGGATTAAATGTAAGGGGAGACTCGCTGGTGTCAATCGCACCCTAAAATAAAGTCCTTTTATTACTATTCTTGACACAAGACGATACTTTCTAAGTGGATTGCGAGTTACAGCACGTGAGACAAAATCTAACGTTACAACTTCAAAGTTACTGTATACTCCGTTTATTACGTAAATTAATGACGAAACATAATGAAAAGAATAACCCAGACTTTCCAATATACCAAGTAATCTCCAAAATGATGTTTATAACGATTTAACATCATTTATAAAACAGAATGTTCGTAAGACAGTTAATGTGATTGGATAATACCATAAGTAACAAATATATTACGCAATTTCGTTGAAATATGCGCATATACACATAAATTACGCACCCAAAAAGGGTTACGTGTATATGGGTGCGTGTATGTAAAACGAATGCGTAACAAAAATGTGTTTCATCTTGCTCCAACGATCAATTCCAATCGATAATCTCTTTTAAATCTTGTTGCCGGATTAATCAAAGTGATACGATTGACGTAGGATTAACTTATCGCGAGACCAAACGAGTTCCAGCGGTAAATATCTCTGGAAAAATTTTAAATGTTTTGGGAACTCGGTTTCGAAATATTTGAACGTAATAATCGAGCTTTTTTAAACGCAAAATCGTCATAAAAATGTTTTGAAATTCTTTTCGACGTAATTATATATATTAAAAAAAAATAATAATAGCACTAATTTTAACAGATTATTGTTTAAGTCTTTTCCGATATATTCATGTTACCGCGTCATTTTCAACTCAGGTTTCAGAAACGAAAATTACGTATTGTTAACGTGAAACAATTCAACTTGGCCGGGTATGAAATGATAATCAATTCTAAAATTTATTGTCGATTCATTGTTTCCATTAAATGGAATCCGCTCATTATTATTTGTGGTATAGTCCAATTTTTGTTAAGTTTTTTCGTTATTAAATCACGAAGTTCCACCTATTATCGTATTCCAACAATTCTTTTCCGCACCCATAATTCAAACCCGAGAAACAACTGAATTCCAAAAATGCGCAACCCAGCTATCGAGTCCGATTTTTCGAAAAAAAGAAATATCGCTTCGGTTTCTATTTTCTATACGAATTTTCTCACGGGTTGTTAAGAAATAATTTACAGCGCTCGGTTTAGAGAAATTTATGGGAACGCTTCACGGTACAATTGCTGCTGTTCATAATTCAGCGGTGGATGGGAATAGAAAACTGTATTTTTCCGCACTGTTTGTTTTTATTTGAATTGCGTAGGAAAGCGTGACTATGGACCGAAAATTCAGGCGCAAGTTTAACTTCATATTTTATCACTGCGGAAGACCTCTTCATCAATGAGTTATTCTCTTTAATAATTAGTTTCGGGTCTCTTGTTAGATGCAACGTACGTAATGTGTACTGTTTAGCGTTCTGCTGCGGCTTTAAGATGTACATTTATCATATTTCACTCGTCGTATTTATTTCGATAACGTTATCATCATGGGTTAACTCTTTAAGCTATCATTTAATTTTTCACGTAGATTAATAATTATCTAATGTTAACCTTATGTATAGCAGAATCCTTTAAATCAATTATGTATTTGTTGCTTTAAATTGTTGAGAAGGAACACGTAAAGTTTATAACGTAATAATTGTAAAGCTCTATCATATTTACGTCAATTTGAGTTCTCTTTTGTCAGTGAGTCTAAAATTGTTTACGTAAAATGGAATTGGCGTCGTTCCTCACGAAATGCATTTGCCAGTTTCCCTCCGCATCATTTAAAGTCAACCCGCACACTCCAGATTCATCCGCTTTACCAAATGACTTTCGTTTGACCTCAAGGAGAATGAATTCCATGTTCTGAGCCTACATCACTCTCTGTCACCTTTCCTCTCCATCCACATCTCCATGGTAACTATACTTTCCATACGATCCGTGCCAAAAATTGCTGATAACGCATTGTTGTCGAATTTTTCCCATACGGTACGAGGTGTGTTTTTCGGTCGCGTCGAAAATTTAAGAATTTTCCGGATGTGAAGAGATAAACATGATCACGGGTGATAAGGAATTAGAGGTTTGAATCAATAACCCACAGCCGTTATCAGCATGCGATTGGTCGATTTTCCACGAATTGACCAATCGGGATATCCCGTTTATGCCGAGATTGAAACCTTCCGATTTTAAAACGTGTCGATCTTCCCAAATTTTTTCCCAAAGCTTTTAATGTAAATTTATCTATTTTTCCGCTTATTTCCTCTTATGTTACTGTACAGTAGCCTTTGCTGCTCATGAATTTAAATTCTCATTCCTACTACGCTTTTATTTTCGGAAACCTAGAATTTCCAAAGTCCCAGGTATTTAACTCGTAGTTCCGGATAATTTTGATCCAAAAATTCCTAGCTACTTACTCTAAATTTGTTCCAGTTTACCCTAGCCCTAAGAGGATTCCCCAGTTAGAATTTATAAGTTAGAAGAAGTTAGTTAAAATTAGTTCCTCAATTCATCTCGGCCAATTCCTCCTCTTTACTTAGTTATGAACTAAGTTCAACCATTTTACTAAATCGATCGTACTCGAAGGCATTATCGACATTAAAGTTGTCGAAAGAGGTAATTTAGTTTTTAAAATCAGTTTTCAGAGAGCCGTAGTGGACGATTTATTAACGTTTAAAGTATTCATAACATCTGGTGTTCCACAGGGAAACGTTCTGGGGCCGAAATAGCTTATTAATATTGATAACTACCAAGTAGTTAATCCTCTGGTATGTTGTTAATACTCGATTACACGGAGGAATTCAGCCGAAGAATATTTGTGCATAGTAACAGACCATCCTAAATAATAACCAAGGTAACCAATAGGTCAAGTAAATAATAACAGAAAAACTTATTTTAAGTAGATGGAAGGATAATAGTAGAATTTGAAAAAATTACGTATGTTATTGATGTTTGAAAAATCATCTTTTGGATCTTTCGACCTTAATTCTTCGAGTAAATATTTCCTTTGACTTTCTGAACTATTTGTCGAATCTTTTAAAAAGAGTCAATTTAGCTTGTGTACCTTTTCATCGGGAGGGGGAGAGTTCATTTCATTATGACGATAGGCCTTCAACCAATACCAAATAAAGTCATCTTCTCACAAATCCGTAGTTGGTTTATCTTCGTTCGATCGAATTGAACGGATGCTCCCATCCTGTCACCAAACAAAGACAGAAAATGCATTTCCTCCATTTCTAATTGCATTCACCATTTTCGGAGGACCTCCCATACGCGGAAGTGTGTGTGCGTGCGGTCAACTTCTTTTTCGGACAAAAGAGAAGCGCACGACCTTTTCAGCTGCCCCGACACTACGTGTTAGCTGTCGAACACATGTGAAGCCGATGGTTTTGAAAGGAAACAGAAGTTGTTGGATATTTATGGGGTATTTTTTCTGGAATCCCTCCTCCTATGGTAACCATATGAAAGTTTTTGCGAACTTGACCAAGTCAAGGGGATAAGTTGTAGCAGTTGCTTGTCGCCCTACCCTCGTCTTGACGGGTACATGATGTACAGTGCAGCAGATGATATGAAATAACTTATATCCACCATTACTTCCTTATTTGTACTTCCTTATTGTGCTAATAATCTCTTTTATGTTTATTTATTAATTTTTAAACGTAACCAACAACAACCAAAGCAGGCATTCAAAGCTTCATTATGGACGAGGACTGAAACTAAACTAGTATAATATATCCTATAATATAGAATATACTAGTATAATATAACTTAGTAAAATATATATTATATAACTATAATAAACAGAATAAGTAATGTATTCATGTAACGGCGGAATTAATCTATTAGCAAGTCAGAATCGTTTTAATATTCGCAAGATACTTTCGTAATGCAATTGTCGTACAGGATTCGTAAGATAGCGCATGTTTCAATTAAGCTAAATTTCGAGTCCCTTGACAAATGAATATCAGGGCGCGAACGACTACGTACTAAAGTAAGGAACACTCTTCCCCTTAATCTCCGTAATACTACGCCAATGAAACAAACGAAGTTAATTTGAATTTCAAGTTGGATTACGAGAATGGAACGGAGCAGATAAAGGAATCGAACAAAAGTAATGAAAAGTTTTAAAAGCTCGTCTTTCATGTCCCATAAACACGGTTAATTGGATGCTGTTTATGTAGTAGAAGCTTCAGTAGTTGTTGTAGCTTTCTTAAAAGATGGGGTCTCGTGAGAAAAGGATGTTCTGGAACGGAGTAATCGAGCGATTGATGAGTTAGGGAAATAAATCAGGGGACAGAACGCTCTTCCGAAAGGAAACCATAATTTCATTATTAGATTCTGTTTTGAAAGGCTTCTTCGAATCGAACATCATTCGAGATGAATTTCGGAAGCCAATGTATACATATCAAACCAACCGTGCGTGCATCCGCCATTATTCACGCATAAGTTACTTCGCAGCTCATTTTTACGCCCCATTTGACCGATGAGGTATCCGAATACCGGAAGCTTTGAAGCGTATAAGAATTGCAAATTGAATGTGGCATTTCACTTGAGAAAAAAATATTTATATATATAATTATTTATATTTATAAATAAGCAATGAACAATAGATATAAGCGTATTTTTCAACATTTCTATTTACAACAGATTTATTTACATGCTAAAGAATACGTGTGTATTACGCGTACGTTAAGTACGAATAGATATATACGTATATTTAACATTTATATTTTTATGTTATATTAATTTCATTAAACATGTAATATAATGCAAGTAATAAAATGTAAGATATCATGAATATAGGGCTGGAATAGGTCAAGAGCTTACCAAATCACTTAATTAAACTTTCCGTTATTTCTTGTCGCATTCTTTCCCTAATACCAACACCGAGTTGCGGATTTGAACTTTTCTTTGTTTTACGTTTTCGAGAGATCTTTGTTCTGATCCAAAGATTTTTTTCTCAGATTGATTTTCTCACCTCTCAGAAATATGAGACAAGAGGCGTATATAAAAGGGAAATTTTTTTATTCAGAAGGAAGGGGAGTTGAAAGCCACACCGTTTGAAAGGCTTTTCACCAACTTTAGAATTCTTCCTTTCATTTTTACCCTTTTTTTCGCGAACACTGCAGATCCATTACCCCGAAGATCCGTGTCACCTGTCTCAGGTAGCGGCAAAGTGGATCTCTATGATTGATCAAATGTGGCACTCAAACCTTTTAGCTCTACTCCTGAGAACCACCTCACTCCCACGCCACTCCGTTCATCCTTTGGTTCCGAGATATTTAAGTTGATAAATAAAGGGAAGGAAAAACGGTAACCGATGGCAACCAACCCCCGGTCACTTTATCGTCTTTGGGTGGTTTTAAAAAGCGTTTTAAGAGTGATTTAAGATTCTTTGGTTCGAATTGACTTCCGCTGTGAAAGTAAAGTCGTGAAAAAAAACACGAATGTAATGAATATTACGTAAAATTTTATACTTCTGAGATTTTCACGTAGTCTATTGTGCGATTTGGAATCGAGGGTAAGGAAGTTAAAAATTCAAATTCGTGCAATTATATATATATATATATATATATATATATATATATATATATATATATATATATATATATATATATAAAATATAATAATTGTGTTTAAATATTAATATTGCATATTAATAGTGTGGAAGTATACAGCGTTTTTATTCTAATCTTCAGAAGTTTTTTAGTTTCAATAATTTCAAATTTAATCGACTTAGAAACTTCTGTAGAACTTTACGTAAATTTTGTATTAACAGGAATGAATGAATCGGGGTAAATTTATCTCTTGGGAACGTATTTATATTTTCCGATAATCATTCAAGTATTGTTTTCCAGCGTATTGTTTTATAACCGTTCAACAGTCTTGAATTTCGGGAAGAATTTTTTGGCCGGGTCCTGGGTTCAAATCCCGGTTGGGATGGAAATTTATTGTTAGTATTGTTACTTAAAGGGCATTAAGTTATCCACGATCGATTTTTGACTGTTTCATTAAAACTGGCTTGCAACAAGCAATAAAATCAGCAAATTTACTCCAACTCATTTACATAATTAATATACTATCGTAATAATATGTAACTAGAAAGGAAGGGAAATTTTCCTCGTAGGATGTGGATGTTTGTGAATTTCCATTGTGAAGTACTACGCTATTATCTCGAAAGTGGATGTTTTTGCTGTCTTTGTTAAATAAATAAATACAAAAAAGATATAATTGCCATCAATTAATCCTATTAAATACCGTCTCTAGTTATTAGATATTGCGCACCAGTTGCTTAGAGCTACTTAATGTGTTAAATGTCGACTCTAAGTGAGTGCTGATTGTGAGCATCGCCCGGAAACCGTTTATCATCCCATCCTTACAGATGCTTTGGCGACGCGATGGTCCCAAAACTCTTGACTGATGAGCTTGATGGCCACTAGAGAGTCGGTCCCGAAACGAGGGGAACGGAATCTGATTTTTTAGAAAATTTTTTGGGACAATGTTGATTCAAGACTAACGAACGTCATGTTTTGACACAATCAACGCTGTCATGGAAACAGATTGTTTTTCTCCGCGGCTTACCAGCGGGGGGTTGTGATGAAATGGAAGATTTTCGTACAAACCCAAATAAAATGTTCATTCACAGAACTCAGAGGAGATTAAAAACACATTTAAAAAAACTACTATTGTATACGTTTTTTGAAAAAAAAATCGTTGCTTGGGAAGCAATTTCAACTAGAGCAACAATAAACTAATCTAAACTTTGTAGCACTTGTTTATGACGTAATTCTTCTTTTTTTTGTACCACCACAAACTCACAGTCCCGTTGTGAATTCAAGAGTTTTATCTCGTTAATCTCTCATTTAAAGTAGTGTATTGTGCAAACTATTTTCGCATCTCCTAATTACCACGGAGATATTCCGCGAATTCGTTCGCATTGTTGCGTTTCTGAATAACCCTTTAAAAGGAACTCATCCAAATTCTTTTTTTGCAGGGAGATCGTTAGCAATCGATTCTGCAGAGGCTGTTTAATGGAAGGATCGGTTATTTAAACTGCGAAGGAACTGTTTCTAGATTCAACCTCAGAGTAAGTGTCCATCTAAATCACACCTACGAATGCTCTTGTATTGTAGAAGTACCACACCCTATTGCCATAATGATTATTCGTAATATAAAACGTAATATGCTAATTAAACAATTCAATCTAATACGTCATTGTCGACGAAGTTAACAATCGATCTATTACGTGCTTATTTTAAAATCAAATAGTGTTTAATTTTCTTGAATTTAAAGCGTTTTACGCGTCCAATATAATGGAATAATTAAGTTAGTAAATAATTAGAAGTGAAATGCTTAAATAACAATTCGGTTAGTGAATGAATGGTAACCAAAGCAACAGCTATTCCGTTGCTAGCCACGATGGGTTGTTTCCGACTAAAATGGAAGCCGATCTTGTGATCCGACAGTCGTACTAAATCCCACCCGAGAGCGTATTGTGGTATTTCCAATATTTATTCTTCCCGAAAGACACATGTGGAAACTTTCCTTTCCTCTCATGTTTCCGGAGCCGAGGGAATGTGGTGTGGCTGCATCCACACCATTGGGAAGAAAGCCCCCGTCAAAAGATACCGTCTACGAGGGACCATAGTCGTCCACTATTGCCCACTTATTCGTATTGTTAAGAGACGTCTTCACAGCCCATGGAGATTCGGTGCGATAATAATAGCTGCAGTGAAAGAGTAGGGTTTCGCAACAATTGACCCAAACAATACCTCCTCGGATTTAAATACTTGTACTGGGTAAACGTATGAATGAGAAACCAGATAACCTCTCAAGGGGAGGGTTTTATAGCTCTCGTGTGGTGAAAACCTAATATATGTTTTCGTAGTGGAGTAAACTTATTGTGTGTTATGCGGTATTTGAAACTAGCGTGAAAGATATAAACGTAAACGAATCTAGAAGCGTAAACTTTTTCGGTGTTTTGTAAATATTTGGAACTAATCTTTCATCGTGCTATCTTCAATGAGTTTAAGTATATTAAGAGATGTATTTTAGAATCAATTCTCATCAAGTACATGCTTTTAAATGACAATGTCTTATTTATGTGGGAGAGTCGACAAACTTGTTTTTCTCCAAGGCAGAAGCGAGTAAGAGATTTTATATTGTTCTATATATAAAAGCTTTAAATTGATACATACATATGTACGTACACACTGTATTTAATGTACGGCAGTTAAAAGTCGACCCTTCCAACGGAAGTTAATGCAGTTCTAAAAGTAAAACTCCGGTAACTTCTTTTCGAAATTTAGAGATAGCATCATCTATAAGGGTAGATAATGTACCCTACGTTATTCGATCTAACTTTTATGTAAGAAAATCCGTTGTTACGAGAAAAATCGGGGATATAGGCAAGTAAATAGATCGTTTTTTAAATTGATTTTTTTTTTCACGTTTTATACGCGAATATAAGTTTGGTTCACACAAAGTTACGGTGTGTGCGTTCCATGTTACACTTCGATGGGCGACTCGTGGAGAATCATGGGTAGGCACCTCTGTTGGGAATGAAGCATCAGCACATCTTTGATTAGGAAGATTCCTAATTAAACGAACCAAAGTTTATGGGAGAGGAGTTTGTGGTCGAAGTTATTTGCTACGATTTCGATAAAAAGCGTTGATTTTTTTCAGCCTGAAATCAGTCGATACTCTTTTATGACTATTGCAAAAAGGCGCTCGTATTTTTTGGTTGCAACAGAGTATCACGAAAGCGTAAGGCGTATAGCGCGAATTCGTCTCTAAAAGCAACGAGATCAAAAAGGCTAATTCACGTTCTTTTAAATTCTTCGACAAGAAATCGTGCTGGAATCTAAGGCTATAGGAAGCGCAGCTACGAAAATATCTTCCTGTTATTTTGACCGAGATTTTATCCATCAAGATTCCAAAATGGAGTTCAGATGCGCTGATTCCATAATGAATGTTCTTGGTAAATATCTTCAAAAGAAGAATGTCGTTAGTAAGATGTTTCCGCAAAGCATTACTTTTGAAAAATAAGTGCACGATCTTTTTTAAATATTGTTTTTTCTCAAGAAAAAGCTCGGAACCTATTTCATGATGGAAACATAAAAATATAAGAGCTTTACCTGAGTAGATACATATATTTACGTAATCTTATCAAAATGAATAAAAAATACATAGCAATGATTTGATATAAATATAATAGCATTGAATCGCATTTATTTAGTAAAAAAGCGATAAGAACGATAATTTTATAGGAATAAAATAAAATGCCAATTAAAATCGTATTTATAGAAATTAATTGAGGACGAAAGAATTATCAGTGACTCATCCTATTAGTAGATCAAAAATAATGCACTTGCGAAACAGATCTAATTATTTCATATACATTGCGTAACAGTAACGTCACAAATGATGTATGGCGGAATATTTGTTTGAAATATATGAAAGCGATGTCGTGAAATTAATCCGTGATATTTTAGTCCTTCTTTCTTCTAATTAAAATGAATATATCTTCACGACTTCATTCGCAGAAGCTGTGAAAGGCTCATTCATTCCGAGAAAAGACCATTCCTTCAACTTAAGCTTTGATTTTCTCTCCCATACATTCTTTAATCAGACGTATTTGCACATTCCCTCGTGAAAGTCGCTTTGATTAATGAACAAAGCTCCATGAGGGTCATTCACAGCAGGGCTTCTCGGAAAATTTAGAAAAATTAACCCGCAGGATGGCGACCGAGCCGCCATCGATTTCCCACACGCTTTTCCTCCAAGTCATTTGCGTCTCCCAAAAAACAGTAAAAATTGAAAATCCAAGGCACGTAGAAATAGCTTTATTTTCATTTTTGCCCGGCAACGCGTCATGACGTGAATATTAGAAGGAGAGCGTTCGATCCGAAATCTTTTTCTGCAGCACACAGGTGTAGAAAATGACTACCGCCCTCAAAACTCTAGTGATCGAGTTACAGAAGCCATAAAGAAACCCTTTTATTGGCCCGAAAATCGAGCAGATGCTCCACTCCATTGCTCTTTGGTTTCACATAGTTGCACTCCCTTCCTCAGGTTCCGGTACGGAATTCTGATAGCGGAACGTGTGGATTATCGGCCGCTACTTAGGAACAGTATTTATTTACTTCTAATACTTCCGATATATTTTGTATCTATTGAACATAGACCCCGCAAATATCCACATAGTAACCATTATTGTGTATCGTTCAAATCAACAATGGATATACGCTAGTAACTATTACTGTTCAAATCAACAATGGACGCACGCTAACGTCTATATCCCGAGAGGAGAATTTCATCTCGTCCGGGATTCGAACCCGGGACCGTATACATTATGATTACGAAAAATTATTATAATTTGATTCATATTTACTTCTATCTCTACCGGACATCAACACAATATTTAACCATCCTTTTTCGATATTTGTCAATTTTAACGAATTCGTGAACAATCAATAAAGGTATAACACAGTTTTAAATTTGAGAAGAGAAATATAAGAATACGAAAAGCGTAATTTTTAACTATGAGTTTAATTATGTAACTGCCCACTTATCGTAGATTATTTCGATCGTGAACTGAAATGCATATTTTCAACAATAAATCGTTTAAAAGTATTGACTTAATATATATCACACTTTGTTATTTTTTATCGTTGTTACGACGAAAAATACATATATAGCTTTTTGTGTTTGTTAGAATCATGTTTTAACAAATATAAATGTATTATATCTTTATTACGTACTTTATTGTTATTTATTATTGTTAGTTACTATTAGTTATTTTCGATTGTTGATGCGTCGTTAAAAAATATTACGCATTGTTTCACTTGTACGTAGAAACAAAAGTTTTAGGGTGTCGAACGAAAGAAAATATTTATTTATCGAGATAATTAAAACGAACTTGGAAATTCCCGACTGTAAGGAAAGTCTATTAATTTTGTTCTCCATCGAAACTTGTTTCTGATTTCAATTTAGTGCAGGAATTAATAAGTTTTCGCCGAATTCCCTCCTCGCCATGTAGTCTTACGCCAAATTAGTCCCCTCGGCTGGCTGTCTACTGCCAGAAGGACTCTTCAAACTCTTTACGACCGCAATTCTGTTAATTGATACTAATCTCTTTTTCTTATGTTCACTACCACATTAAGTAAAGTTTGCCGAAGCTTCCTTCAAAACCCCCTTGAAATTGCGTAGATTAAATACTATTCCCCCCGTAACCAATAGAGAAATAAATAAAATTACTTAGTATATATCTATATATTGGAATTATATTGCCCTCTTTTTTTAAACAGTAAATACAGATATCGTTCAAAATAAGGTTTCCACAATCCCTAATGCAAAAGTAAAATCTTTATAGACGAACGTAAAAGAACTTTAGTCGTATTCCAGTATTGACTCGTACGAAATCTCCACGGAGATGAAATGATAAACAAAAGAAATACGCAGAGCTTCAAACTCCCCATGACGTACTCTTTGTTGATTCAAGAACTGGAGGTTTATGTGTTTCATAAATACCCACTTTCAAAATAGGATAACTTAGGAATGGAGGTCGACGCAAGGAAAGTAAAGAATGGAAAGCCTATAGAAAATTGGAAAATGTTGGAATATACTCATCGGAAGAGTGTAAAGTAAAGTTTCATCGTTTGAGATCGGGTTTTCGAATTCGGGGCAGGGTTAAAATATCCGATGTGATGTTCATTTGTTTTCAGTTTTATTATACCGTAAATTATTCGCAATAAACGTAAAATTAAATGGTAAATGTTTCGTAAATTATTCGTACGCAATTTACGCACGATATATAACATAGCAAATCTTTTTAAAATTATTCATTAAAGAAAAACGTACAATAATACAGTAAATGTTCCGTGAATTATCGCACTTCAATTAGTTATTTGTTCCGTATATTATTCGTGCGTCAATTCATACGTAATATAACATAAAATATATTTGAAATTGGGTTCACTATTGTATTGTATTGAGTCAAAATATCCAATGTGATGTTCATTTGTTATTAGTATTATTATATCGTAAATTATTTGTAATACACGTAAAATTAAATGATATATGTTCCGTTAATTATTCGCACGTGACTTAATTTCGTTCGTAATCTGATATAGTAAATCTTCCTTTAATTATTTGTAAAAGAAACACGCAAGATTAAATGGTAAATGTTCCGTAAATTATTCATACGTAATTTCATACGTAATATGATATATCTTCCGCAAATCATTCGTAAAAGAAACACGTAAAATAGTGTAGTATACGTTACGTAAATTCATTCATACGTAATATAATGCGGTAAATCTTCCTTAAATTATTCGTAACACCCCCACGTTTTAATGATATCGTAACTTTTCCTCTTTGTTTATTACGTAACCCTAGTTACGATAAACGTTCAAACGGAACATTTTCCCCCGTAATCTTTCAAAGGGTGTGATTTAATATTTGTTGAAGCCGATTTGGGGTCGCATCCGCGTATTTTTGTTCGAATGCAGATCGCGTTCAATGGCAGCGTACGCCTCCGTAATGCATATGAGGCAGGGATATTCCTTCCTTGGCGGTATTCCCTCTCTGAGAATAGCTTTAAATTAAGAGTGAACATTCAAGGCAAACTAATGGTCCTTACGTGAGGGAAGATCCGTTATATAATGAGAACCACTATCCAAGGACTTTCTTCATCATTAAATTTCTATAATGGTCCCCTATCGAAGTGAGAAATGGCAAGTCTTCGGCTACTCGCATTCAATTTTCTACGTCTTATTGCGAGCGTTATTATTGCTCCACATGCTTGAGCAGTTTGTTCCTAATGCGGCGCTCATAGCGTTTATTATATATTATTGCCAAGTTTACTGAGACTTTATCCCATCCCATACTTCTTTTACCCACCCAATCTAGTTTTCCCATCACGTCTTGTAATATCTGGTCTCGTTCTTTAAAATTTATACGATCTTAAATAATCTTGATTGTTTGTTGGAATTGCTTCCATGACGACAATGACTCCCGATTATTTCTCGATATATGTGCGTTCTTAATTGTTAATTGTTCGTACGTAATTATTAATCATGCGGTTCATGTTTTTAATTAACTTGTTTTTATTGACGTAATTGTTTAATTATCAACTGTCTCATTAAATTAAGATGCGTAACTATGCAACCAAGGTAAATATGCGAGCTATTTATTTTGTTATAGCTTCAAATGGGTTAATTTGGAGATGATTGTGTCAAACTTCGATGCTGCACCGTAATTCCGAGGACGTTAGGGTATTTTAAATTCCAAACCACGTCCATATTATTCTAGTAGCGCACGAATAATTTGCTCAAAAAATTATTAAGGATTCTATGCCAGAAGGTGTTCAAGCGTTAAGTAGAGTAAATTCGCTTTGAACGTTTACTGTGAAACTTGCCCAACTACTTGAGACATCCTTTGTGAATTTTAAGGCTGAACTTCCCAAAAGAAAAAAATAATATTGTATTTTTTATATAATTACTCCGCCAAGTTCCGAAAATAGCTCTAAAATTCCTTTAGAATTCTTGGGCAGCCTTTTTTCTAGTTAAACTTGATTTTTTCCTTCGTGTTCCAAATTATGGGCGCCCAGAAGTTTCAAGAATGTTTTTCTTTTCTATAAATTTTACGTATATAGTACGTATATTATTTATCGGATCGGTTTTTAGAAGTATTCTCGACAAAATAATTCTCCGCTATTCGTCAGTAAAGATATCTTTTTGAGATTGAAAATTTTACCATTCCGAAGTATGTTAATCATGGTTGCCATGGGTACGGGTAAGTTTTGTTGGTGTGACATTTTCGATCGTATAAAACTCGAACACTAAGGAATTCATAGAAATTTATGATCATATCATGTATACTTCTTCAACGCAATGAATGTTTCATGTTTCTGCAACATTCGTAATATTATTCTAAATGAGTTTGAGACTCTATAAAACTATTCTTCGAACCTTTGTATTCCGGAAGATATTCAAGAATTTAATTTTTACCCACGATTGTCGAATGTAACTCAATGTTTAGAATACGCTTCCCGAATTTCTTGGAGGTTACCGTTTAATTTATTACCAGTCTAAACACAACACGCTGTGTAAATACATTCTGCATTTGGCTAAGAACAGAAGGTTGATGAACAGGGTGAAAGAGACCGTATAGAACCTATGTAGTATGAGAATCATTGGCTGCGTTTGAGGTCGTCTCAGACGTGAAAATACCGTGGGAAGGCCATCTTGAGCGGGACCAAGAGCTAGCAGCTGTCGCCCATATCTTAAGTAAACTTCGCTGAACCATGGAGTCGTCGATTTAGTAAATAGAATTTAATTAATGAACCTTGTATACGTTAATGTGTAAGAATTCTACTCATCATTGTTTATCTAATTATGATCCATTATGATTTAATTACCAACCCGAGATTATTATTGGAAAACGCATTATAATTAAATGAACGCTCGTGATTGGTCGGCGTTAAGTTTTCTGACCTCTGGTGGGGAATCCGAGAACTTTTCAAACTACTCTCGTGTTTATTTTTCGAACACATTTCTGAGAACTTTTCGAAATACGAGGGCATAACAATACCCTCCCTTTAAATAATACCGTTATTCTTTTTTTCCCGAGAATTTTGGCTCTTGATAGACTAATTTGGGAGGTAATGATTGTTGTAGTATTCATTCTGATTGTTGTCATTAAATGCTCGAATTCTGTTCCCTAATTTATCGAATGTTAATGGTATGGAAAAACCTTCCAAATTAAATAAAATATTTTCTATAACGAAAAAAAACCTGGTTGCTATCGGAGTTATTTAATGAGCCCAACCATTGTTTGGCGAGTCCCGTATAAGTTTGCGTATTGATATCCTCACTCCATTCACTTTTGCTCATTAATGGAGAAAAGCAACGATTGGAAAGGATCATTTCAATATTTTCAATTTCCTCGAAAAGACAAGATTATAAAAGGAAATAATAACGTCTCTTGAAAAGGACCAAATCGCCTGTCGTTCATTCCTTTCCATTCCATCGCCTGAGTCAAAAAATTCCCCATTGTTACTCCCTTGGATACGGTTTGATTATTTTCCTTTTGCTAAAGGTTTCGATTCTTTTGGAAAATACGAAATAAACGTAAATATCGATGCTAAAAATAGTCGATCATATATCTATCTATATATATATATATATATATATATATATATATATATATATATATATAGTATTCATGTAAATTTCATGTATATTATTATTACTTTCATGTATAAATGTATCTTTATATATTGGTTTTTAGGATCTTACGTCATGTTCTAGCGATTGACCAAACTCATAACTCACCGAAAATCTAACAAATGGAACAGTGATTTCGGTAAATAAAAACAACGTGGAATATTTGTAACGCAATCAGTGAAGCGAATTGATATACAAACAAGAGAAAGTACACACAGCGAATCAACTGTGAGAATAGATTATGGAGACGTTTTGCAAACGAACTAAAAATAAATTGAAGATATGTGTCAATCAAAAGCAATTATTTTCGACTTGAAATAAACGGCTTTGAATCATAACTTATACTGTTTTATGATAAATAGTTATTGTTGTCACTCAAAAGGTGCTTAAAGTTTGGGGTTGATGTAAGATAGATTGAAACTAAATCTCCCTTATTAGCAAATATTTTTGATTTGAAACAATCGACTACTAATAAACCCGTTTACTGTTTTATAATAAATTTTTATTACTTTGTCACTTGAGCGATGTTATTTTGGGTTGAAAAAGCAATTATTATTATTATCATTCTTATTACCTTTATCGTTGTAATTATTATTATCATGAATATTAAAATTATTATCATCATTATAACTTCATAATTAAGTGCGAAATGTAGACCGTAAAGTTTCTTCTCCCATATCACGTGATGTTTAAGCTTTTGGAGCAGAGCAAAAACACAAAACAGGTGATGGAATAATTCCGGGCTAACGCGGTTTAGCATCCAAAATCTCATCGCGAAACGTTTTTTTGTACACAACACAATGCTCCCAATGATCAAATTGTCATCGCTAAGAACACGCGTGGGAAATGTTCTTCTTGTCTCCGCACACCGTGTCGGTGTGAAAACGATTTGAAAGCTCCCATTCAAATGCTCTTCCTGTCGGACAATACAGCATCCGTCTGGCTCATTCTTGAGAAGCTCATGGAAGTCGCTCTGTGTTCCCTTACATAGGTCACGGCACTTCCTCGCAGAACTGCATTTTGGGATCCCCGATTCGTCTTTATAAAGTTGTCGCTCTGGATTCGCTCTGGGTGTTCGTTCTCTTGTTTACATATCCGCTCGTTATACCGATTGTGTTCCTAGTTGTTATCATTGTTGTTTTCTCGTGCTCTTATTGTTTGAATCGTTTTTCGTTTGTTAGATTGTTAGTGTGGTATTCAGTCGCTAGGGGGTGACGTAAGATACTCAATTACGTAAATGGAGATGTTTAATATCAAGGATTGCGTTTGTGATAAATGTGGAAAAATATAATATGATTATATATAAATATAATACGTATATGTATAAATATAATTCGTAATACTATAATATATATGTATCTTATATGTATATACATGTTACTTATAGAATAGAAGGTTTTAGAAATAGTTATATGAATAACTGTTTACCTCCTTAGTAACGAAAGAATAGCTTTATATATACGTCAGCTTTCGTTTCATCCAATGTTACAAAGTTTGGAATTTATGCTCCAAAATTAAATTCTTGCGGCACGATTGTATTGAATACAAATAATCTCTTTCATATATATATATATATATATATATTCGCTATTTTTGTAAAATCGCTTATTTCGTAATTTTATTTGTTTATCGAGGAGGATGCTTTCACTGACTTTCACCTTTTATTCATTCGATAACGATTTTTTTATAATGAGAGTGTTCGTATTCCCACAGTGTGTAGGTTGTAGATGTCAGCGTATCTCTTACGTGATCGTCGGTTGATATTTCTCTGATTATTGATGTGTATGTTTCGTATATTCTTGGACATGGAGTGAAGCACAGTTTTGATTTCGGGTGAACTTTATCACAATATTCATAATAGTGCTATTTTAGTAGATCCATTAAGTTCATTTATTTATATCATTATTTTTATCTATATTATCGTTATGTAGCCTTGATTTAGATTACTTGAAAAACATCGGTAAATATATTTTTTATGATTTATCTTTCATTTAATCTTAAAATTTAAACAATGAAAGTACTTTTTGTTATCATATTCAGAAAGGAGATCAACATTTTATTTCTACATGTTTATTACAAAATCGTATTATTTTTATGTATAGATTCGTAAAAATTACGCTTAGATAGGCGCCAATTGTACCTTTATGAATCTATGTCACGCCCTTTGGCATTCATTAGGAGTATCCGATTAATGAAGATGTTTATATAAAACGCAAAATATTTTTTAAAACAATTCTAAATGTAACAATTCATCGAGTTAATTATTTTACAGTAAATAATCCTTTTTAATCAATAAATAAATGTATCGCAGGCACTACCTTCATTGTTAGTATTGTTGCATAAATCGCATCAAGTTATCCACGATCGATTTTTGACTGTTTCATCAAAAGTGGCTTATGCCTAGCAACAAAATAAATAAACTATAGCAAATAAACAACTTTTTTACTTTGATTAATATACTAACGTAACAATGCGAATATACTCTCTGAAATTGAACGATTATAGGATAAGAATCTTATCTATGTGATACTAAGCTACCGATTACGCTAGAAATAAAAGAATTTAAATTTGTTACGAGATCGTAGTTAAAAAGTTACAACATTAGCTAAAATTTTGCAATCAATCATTAAAGTTATCCACTATATCACTTTATCTGCATTTTTAAGCCGTAAAATTTTACCTCTAAGGATATTATCAAGTCATTACGTCATATTAAGTCATCAAGTTGTTTATTTGCGAAGAAACTATTGGCTTGTGTTTGACACGCCCGTTTCAACTGAATATATCAAGGAAACGGTAAAATTTAAATCTTTCCATGAATAATTATTATATACCATATTATATCATACATATTCAATCAGAGAATCCTTCGTGTAGGTCGTTCGATGCAGACGAGAGCGTTCCATCGAGCAAAACATCCGTTTTGATTTGTTTCCTTTTGCATAAATTTCCGAAGGAACTTTTGGGAGTTGGGAAGGGACAGAGTCAAAATTAATCAATATTAGGATTAGAACTTGAGCGCATCAACTGCACGTTACACACCTCTTTTAATGTAAATTACAGCTCCGCCGAAGCGCCTTTTTGTATAGGTCACGTTTGCCTTGGTGTCGTCTGGATTTTGAGGGTTACTCCCTCTCCCCTATATCAGTTCAATCTTTGTTCGCTATCGTGAGAAAAAGGGTTGCCTCCCTTCATCAGTGGTGGAATGGATGCCTTTGATAGAGGAAGGGGTGGGTTTGCGGTGTGTGGCGGATCCTACACGAAAGATGGTTAGCTGTAGAGACGAAAAGTGGGAGATGAAACTCGGCCCATTTTACTCCGAGGGGTTTTAAAGGCGATTCCATGAAAACATGTGAAAGGGATTCTACTAGTTAGACTGATTCTCTTTTATGATGATGATGATATTTTATCAGGAATAAGGTATAAGGTATAGCACAGTAACACTGTGCGCCGTGGATAATTCTGAAGGTAGAATGATACTTTATGTTTCTGGGTTTAGAGATAGCAGTAATGAACCAACAGCTTTTGTTTGACTTCGTGGTATTAGGTATTATGATAAAAAAATTAAAAGTTACTTAGGTAACCTTGTAACTAAGTAACTATAATATCTCAATAATAATACCTGTTAATGAAAATATATGAACTGAATTATAGTTTATCTAATTCTATTTTATGGCGATATAAATATTTAACGTTTCAGGGTTAAGTAATAGCAGTATTGAACCAAAAGCTTGGGCTTGACTTCATTGTATGGATCCATTAGGATAAAGAATTAAAACTTACTCAAGAAATCTGGTAGCTTTATAATGATAATTTCTGAATAATAACTCAGTAATAATAAATGGTAATGATTCTTTGAATCGGAACCATAGTCGTATCCCAATTATATTTTCTGCGATGAAAAAGTTTGTGTTCACTTTTGTTCCTCATAGCTATTTTATTGAAATCTTGAAGGAAATGAGGCTAGATGTACACATATTACGTGTGTGTATTGCATGATTGCGTATGAATATGTATAGTAAATAAGAAGGTTAATCAGGTAAAAAGGCTGGGTACGAATGAAGGATAGTCTCCTCATTTTGTCGACGGCTTTGTTAGCAACAAATGTGGAAGACTTAACGTTAAGACTTCAAGAGCTATAAGTTAAGGGACAAGAAATAGAACTACTTATGAATCTCACCATAACAAAGGCAGTGTATAATTCTATTGTAGAGAATGTGTAACTCTTTAAATGTAACACCTCTAAATGTATGCGAAGAATAGAATTAAGACTATTAGTAACAATAGGGCAAAACAATAGGCTTGGTTGTCAACAGAAGAATCGAGCTTGTCTGTAATGCCTTCTCGGAAGGAACACAAGTATTTTCAAATTAAGGATAACTATGGAACTGAACAGGATGGTCTTTAACTAATGCATCCTATTTATACTCGTATGTGGAAGTGAAAATTGGGTGTCAATACTGAAATAATACAAAGACCGTTGTCATCATGAAGTGGTATGGAACCTTGTCTGCTTGGAAAAGGAAGATAAAAAATTTTAACACATGGATGAGTTAGATGACAGAAGTTCAGCTAAATTTTCGAAAATGCGAGGTCACTAAAATAGATCAAGGCTTATTGAAGTACAAATCTTTCTATTCCAGCGACGGATCCTTGAAAAAATAGAGGTTGAGGAATTCGAAATATCTGCTGAAACTTTAAATGGGCAGTTAACCGCCATGACACATCATTTGATAACATTTGCAAATTCACTCCGTGCTCCCAGAAATCTCGTCGAAAACCTACAGCTGTTTCCTATGAAATTTCCCGAAAAGTATTTCCTCTCGGAGTGGTTTTTTCATTTGAATAATATTTTTAATTTTTAAAACTCTAATTTCATCTTCTCAAATATCTTCAGAAAATTTTGATGCCGTTCTTTGTAGCTTACGTTTTTCTGGATGCTGTTTATTTCCTCAAAATTATATCTATTGGAAGCTTCAAACTTAAAAATTTTCCTTTGAAGACTTAAGCCGTTGCTAGGAAGCAAATTTATCCGATAAAAATGATAGTTTTATCGATTTTATCGTTAGTTTTTCGTGCTTAAGGAAAATAGATTTTTTTAAATTCCTTCAACTTTTTATCCGATTATACGTAGTAACTAAACACATATGATTTCCTTCAGAAATTGATCATAACTTAATTATTTTAAACGGCGCATTAATAGACAAGAGAGTAATAGGAATTTGTTTATTTATATTTATATATGTTGTGGTGTTCCTTATCAAACCTTCTTCGTGATAATGGCCGATGAATCTCGGGGGATTCCGTGTCAATTTGCAGTAATGGCGATGAGTCAATTCCACCAATAGGAGGGAGTCTTCTGTAAAATACGACTTTTTTATCGAATTAAGACATCAATTTGGGATAGTAATCAATTGATTCGTTAAAATTTTCTCCACGAACGGGAAATTAATAATTCTCGCAAAATTTAAAGCAAATAATTACAATATTAATGGCTTCGAAATAGTTTTTTTTCTAAAAATATCGTACGAATTGTCTCGTTAATTTGGTCTCTATCAGGAATATATATGAGATTCATTAAATCTCAAATAATTAAATCTGCGTTCATCAATTCGCGTGTGTCAGTTATAGTCGTGCATTAAGGTGTCGTGCTAAGCAATCGATAAGCACGGCTGGGACACGACGCCAAGAAAATCATGGCTGGCTGGAAGTTACTCGATGGAATACCTCTAATTTCCTATCCATCCACACCCACTGCAGTGTACCGGTAATGGAATTGCTCTGTAGGCGTTCATGATGAATAAAGAAACATTATCCACCTTTTATTTGGACGTAATCTACAGTTAACTCGTATCGAATTTCGACTCTCTATAGGGGAAACTAGTTTTTCCCAGCGACTATTTCTTCCCGAGAAATTTTTTTTTCCAAAGTTGATTACACTGGCACATAACTCAGTTTACCACTTTCTCTGGATATCCAAGAACTCATATTACGCTTAATTCGTATGTGACACGAATCAGAAAGAGCTGTCTCTTTTCATTTATTTTTCGCTGAGGCTTCCGCAGAGCCGTTCAACGGATTTATTTTTATGATATAGAAGAGTTAGGTGTGATGGATTCGTAACGGTATTCCGCAGCAAGTGGATCTTAACATTTCGGTTGTAATTAATTTACTTCCCGCTAAGTTTCGTCGTATCGCTAGGATTGGCGCTCCGATCAAGTTTCCAACTCGGATGGCAGGTGTTTTAAATCCAGTACGTTGAAACGTTTTGCCAACTTCTGCGGGGTTTATATTATCTTCATTTCTATTGTCTGTTTGTTCAAAACATTATTTGATACTGACTGTATGAATTGGAATTTCTAAGCGATAATTTAGCTAACAATTATGGTTCCTGTTTATTCTTATCATTGTTTTGTATCATCTCGTTTAACTTTCATTGTTACGTACGAGGGTAATCTCGGCCAGGCGCATAGATGGCGTACTTCGTGCCTCGTTACCAAGTATGACAATGTATTTAGTTGCAGGAGTGTTTGACTCGCTATATTACATCGAATCACAACCTTTTAAAGTAAGAAGTATTTACTGTGCAGTTATTTTTTGCCTTCAGGTAGGTTTTTCAGTCCTTAATTTATTCCCAAATTTTAGGAATACACTAACTTATAGTTCCTCAGTTTAATTAATTGTATTCTGAATCGAAATTTTATAGAATATTTATGTAATTTACTGTTTTTTTTTATTTATAGAGAAACCAAGAACCAATATATTTCAATACCATAAATTCCACTTTTTTCCGAAGTATTAAATATTACTTTCCGAATGATAATGTTTTAACGAGGCTCAAATATAGTTACATATTTATATGAAAGTTGTACATAATAATCAAACTATTTTTGATTATATAAAAGAACTGCCTTGAGGTTAAAACACGAACGAGAAAGAATAACGCGACAGATACGTATTTTATACGCATTAATATAGTCCTCTGACATCTAAATAACTACCCCGAAGTGTTTCAGAGTCTATATAGGGGTCTTAAATACCGAAATTGAGCTATTTTTCATTTTTATTGCAGCCAATTTTTTTTCCGGATAGGATGAGTCTTTGATGCGATTCTTCATATTATCGATTTCTTATATTTCAAGCTTACGGTCGGGTCGACCGGAATACGATAGTTGCTCAATAAGTCTTTCCGAAAGGATAGAAATCAATTTATTTTGAAATAATCCGCCATATTGTTATTAGTTTATTATTCAAACCCCCCGCAAGAGGGTTCTTAAAATTTATAATAATTATTGTGTTTTAAATGTATTTTAGAGTTGTTATTTAACTTCGCAGGCTTTAAACTTTCCTTATACTCCTTGTAGAAGATATGTTTCCCAATATAGTCTTAGAATTTTAATATCTACGTTTCCTTCTCATTTTTACGTCAAAATATTCTTTCATAAATTTATGACGTGTCATCAATGTATACTGGATGGAAGATTATCCATTATTACCCAAATAAACACGTTTATATTATTATTAGCCTCGCTAAATAGCTTAGCCCTCTAATATATAACAATTCTCTGATTGTTTCACGATTATTGCTGATACTTCACGAGGTTAATATATCGGTAAATATTAAAAACTTGCATAATACGTGTATGTGTGAATTATGAAGAAAATGGCTACTATGTAAGCCGAGCTATATTCGTAGGATAGAAGTACATACAATATGTCTGCGTTCGCAAACTATAAAGGCGTGATGGCGAGCGGACACGAGACCTGTCACTAAATTTTTAGTGTGCTTTGTGGACGTAGACATATTGTAGTTTTATTCCCACGATCATGAATAAGTTCCACTAGATATCGCAAGAATGAGTTGATTGTTTAAGTAATTGTATCTTTGGTTACGTACCTGACTGTTTCTTCCGACAACAATGTCAACGATTTTTAATTGGTAATCAATGAGCATTATACGATGCAAATGCTCTAAACGTACTCTCGCCACGTGCCCGATAACAAAAGAACTACGACAAAAAAGTTTCCCGATTCTTAACCAAGGAAATTTGATTAGTCGATGGGAAAACTTATGATAGGGGAATACAAATCAGAGATTACGAATTAAGACGGATCAATATTCAGGACTCGGATCATTAGCATGTGTCTGTTTTGAGGGTGTGTGTGTGGAAATCAAAGCTCTTGAATAATGCCTTTGTATATGTCATTGTGATCGCGCCATGTAAGAGCCCTTTATGCATTTTAAAAAGTCGACGCTGGCTCCCGAAATTTTTCTCTTCCAAACCTTACGTGTCGCAATGTCGAAAGTGTGTATTTTATGTGTCTTGTCATGAATTGTGAAGCAACCTTTGATGGATGCTTTCGATAGGATCCAATTTGCCCGTAATTATTGACAAAAAATTGCGTTTTCCCCTTGTTATGTCTATTGTTAATTCAATTATACCTATTGTTATTTATCATTGCATATTGTTGATTTCTTATTCTGATAATGGAACTATAAAGGTATTGAAAGCATCGAGTCTTCAATTGTTGAATATCCCATAGCAACTAGAAATAATGAACCGTTGATAGCAACGGTCCTATTCAATTATAAATCTAATCATCATTTTTAAAAAGTTTTAGTCATTCAAGTATGAAATTAAAACCTCCGTATGATTATTTTTATCCCTAAAGACCACAAGGATATCCCTGTACCCTTACGCAGTCCTTTTTTAATCAATCAGACTACGTAATGAAGTGTGCGTTAAACCTCTCTGCCCCTGAATTTAGGCATTTATTTTCCTTCTTTCCTCTGTGCAATTTTTCCTTTCCTCTCGGTACATTTAACGCTTAATCGGTCAGAAATATTGGTTCATTATCGGGATAATTTCGAATAATGATTGCTCTAATGATTCTCAACGCATTGCATCATTGCCATGGTGACAATGACGAATTGAGTTCTTCCTTGCGGAAGTAGCTGTTTTATTATTAAGGATACGAGTTTAAGGATTTGTGAAAATAACCATACAGGATGATTTCATGCGACTTCATCCCATAGGTCAAACAGAATTGTCAAATAGGGAGTTGGCCGGGACTCGAACCCAGGTCCCCCCCTTTCCGGACAAGTGTACCGATGCCTACGGCAAGTATGCATATAACATTACTTCCCGGAAGGAATGGGACCTGGGTTCGAGTCCCTGTCATGTCGCTATTTAGCTATTCTCTATAACCTTTGAGGTGCTCCTAGGCAAAATCGATTTCTGGATATTCGCAGCTTAGTGATAACTGTTTATATTCTTGTCTAACAATGAGTTCTATGCTAATGCGTATAACATCTTTAACTATTCTTGCAATTGTTGTTGCTATAGCAGCTAACAATATGGTAATAGTGTATATGCATTAACAATGAAGTTTTTTAGGTTTTTCTCTCCATTCTGCGTTCATATATTGTTGATATTGCCTGAGATACTGCATTAAGCTTTTACACACCCGCTGCTTCTGTTCTATACTCCGTGCTAATTTATTTTTTATAAGAGATGAAATATGAAAGAAGAGATTTTTTCTTCTCAATCTCGTCTTAGTAAAGACCCCGTTGACCTCAGTGGCTCACAAATCCTATTATCTAAAAGCCAGGCTCTCCGAACTATAGCGTTGAATTCACCTGTACGAATAGTACTATTTTTGCCGGAAATTTTTACTAATGCTCTTTAATTTACTTCGTCCTCAATCCGTCTGGAATGTTCCGTAGTAAAGTTAATCAATAACATCTTCATCAGTGAAGGAAAGGTTTAAGGAATGAATTTCTTTTGGAATTAAAATTAATTATTTTATGAAGCACCTTTTAATTCCAAGGAACGAAAAATATAATTTAAAAAAAAAGGATATCGAGTCTTTGAAAGTCTATTGCACGAACTTTATTATAGATGTTGTCAATCTATTTTGTGTCATTATAGTTTATGTCTTTAGAATCTAATTTAATTTAGATAGCGAATTACTTAATGTACTATATTGTTGGTGCAATACGCAAATATATCCGTCTTGTGGTAAATTGTTAAATCATTCTTTGTTATCGTAATTGTACAGTCATTCTTCTATTGCGCATCAGAATTCTATCTTTAATTTCGATAATGGTTACGTAGATCAATCCTAATATTAAAAGCAGAATATTATGAGTAAGTCTGCCTGAAGAAGCCTGTTAAAAGATCGGTGAAACGTTTTATTCAGTATTTCCAATGCTATGAATCCCGTTAAGTCAGTTTATCCATTATATTACGATTTTAATATTGTTATCATAACCCACTAGTTTGGCTTCAACTGTTTTCTTCGTCAAAAAATAAATATCGTATTAATTTTATCGTTTTGCCAATTTTGATTTTGTTTCAAAGCATCGGGTTTTCTCCTGGGATAGGATCTAGTCCAAAGTATAGGGAACGAATGATAGATAGAATGAAATTAGCTCTACAGAATAAACGAGAGAAGAAAGATTTTGAAAGAGATTAAATTCATGTTTATTTTAGAATATAATATTAATATTATTTACAATCTAATTAATAATTATCATATTTAGATGTTTCCATTTTCTAATTCCGCTCTAAAAAGACCGATTTCAATATATTCAATTTTATATCGTCAATTGTTGCGAAAGTAAATAACAACGGAATCAACTGGTAACTGTTTTCGTGAAAATTTCCGAATGAACCCATAAATAGTTAAAGAAAGTTTTTTTTTTAAGCTTTAACAGTCGCTGTATAAATGAATAATGCTTAAAATTTTTCACCGTTGAAGGATCCAAAAAGCATTTTTGTGTAAGTCTAGACGTCCAATTCAATCGCGTTTCCTTTCATATCTTTCAAAATATTAATGTGATCAGTTTATTCAATTCAGTGCTACGTAAAATAAAAATAAATATTAGGCGGTAAAAGTGATTAAATAACAGTATTAAATTTCCTCTCTTTTTCTTTATACAGCAATTTCATCTTTTTATAACGTAATTTAATTAAAGAAATCATCATTATTTTCGAATCGTACAAATAAATGACGTTTCTATTTTTCTTATTTTTCGATTTATCTGTACTTTTATTTCCAAATTTCACATCTATATTTTACGTATAGTTTTTTTTAGTGTATACTGTGGAATAATATACTATCCTCTCTTTTTTAACATATTAACTTTTCATTTATTTTAGCAATTTGCAGGATAATGGAAGTTATTTATTGCTATCAAAAGGAATACGCTCTTCAATTCGCCAATTTGAATTTTTGATTTACGCCTTCGAGTACCTGGACCTTTTCGATTTGTCTTTTTTTTGCTCATTTAGAATTCCGTTATGCTTTTTTTATTGAAATCGATACCCATCGTTATCCCCAGATATATCATCCCACGCCTGACTGCCCGCTATCTTTGAACGTGGATTCTCGAAGGAAAAACATCATTGACTAGTTGCATTTCCCCCAAATCCCAAGGGCTGCACTCAGGAACTTCCTTTTTTTATACTTATTGACCCTTTTTTTTCACAGTCTCGTTTTTAACCTATTTGATTCTAAACAGCGAATCGCCCTTTATATCGGAAAAAGAAAATAAGCAAAACCTCAATTTAATCGGAGAAAGTTTTTCAATCGGGGAAACCGAAGCGGAATTTTTTCCCGGGAATGAATTCCCTTGGAAACGAGTAACTATGTTGAACACAACAAACAAAACGAAACTCTATTTCGGAGACGGACCTATGCTATCCGTTAACCACTAAACCGATGTGTTTATCTCCGGTCAACACACACACATAAAATAAAAAACCGACGAAAACTTCTTCCAAAAATCAACATATATAAGCGAAAATTATTCTTCGGATAAGGTTTCGTCAGCTGCGAATTTTTTTTTTTAGCCTAGCTCGACCGAGAATCGGGTTACGGAATAAAAAATATTTTAACTCGCGACTCTTTACTCGTTTGAATTTTTCTTTTTGCTCCGCGAATGTCATTCGATACTTAATTTTCTCTTTTAACCGGAGTTAAATCGACTCAGTCGATTCGAGAGGTACGGAATCGACTACATTCCCCTAACATCTGCGTGCGTTAGTGGTGAAATACGACTCGTTTTAGGAAAGCGTCCAGCTCGCTCCTCCCAGGGTCCGTCTACGAATGGATAATTTCATTCCAACCCTCCTTGAAATCACCATTGCTCTCAGCTATGGCGTTGGCAGAACCCGCGAGAATTTCTTACTTTCATCTTTAAGCGCTGGTCGATAAGTTAAAGGGGATGTAGGTGAAAAGACAAAGCGCATACCCATTGAGTATTCTCACTTAGCCACGTTCTTAGTCCACGCCAACTCCCCTCACCTTATATTTTTGACGACTATTTGACTCTCAAACCGCGAGTTTTGAGGCTTCACAAACACCCCTGCTTAACGCTTAATGTTTATAATTTCTCCCGCGTCTATAAAAAACCTCATTTTTCCGTTTTTTTTGCCGTCTACCACGTATTCCTTTGATTGATAATGCGCGAGTATATCCCACGCAGTTGGATGCGCGTCTATGGCAAATAAACAACTACAGTTACTATGGAGAATAAACAAGGTGCATAACTTTGTCAGGAAATGGCTGTAGGCTCTGAAACCTCGGTATTGAACTGAAGTCTGCAACTGACGCACCTTGACGTTCACTTTTTTTTACCCTAACTTGTTGATTGGAGACGCCAGGGAATCGAACCTTGATATTTAACATTCCGTTCTCCTTACTGAGAAGAAACGCATCCATTTTTAAACATCGCTAAATTTTGCTTCAAATAATATTTGTTTATACGTCTGACTTTTAATCTCACCACTGTTTTAAGTATTCGCATTCGCGTATGTCGTTTTTTTTAAAGCTTCAGACGAATCTACGGAGGATTTTGCATTAAAATTCTGTTTGAAACTTCCTTTATGCCTAATGGGAAAAGTTTACAGAACTACGATGATCATTGGCTATATTAAACGTCAGCTCATACTTTCAGCGAAAGATTTTAATGAAATTAGACTCAAGAGTGTCTTGAGTCTAATTAATGAAGATATCATCCATCATCCAAGCCGTGGAAGTTTTTCTTTCGACCATTTCAGGGCTTTAAATTTTCCCTCAAATTAATATGATTATAATATTATTCGTCTGTATTACGGTAGGGATTGGGAGTATGAATTAACCCTCGCATCTAACCCGCGTCAGTATAAAAAAGCAAACGGGAATGAAAATTAAAAGAAATACCTTAACTTATGAACTTAGGATAAAAAATGCTACCGCGGTAGAAATTCTACGGAAAGGGAAGAGTTTAAAGCATACAAAACATACTGATATTTATCGCTACAACTTACGAAATCAAAGAAGAGTTAGTTTCGTAAACCTAAAAGTGAATTAGATAGAAAGAATTAGATAACGAGAATAAAATTTAGAAATCAAAAATCCATAGAATGCTTATACTTAATTAATACTCGTCAGCTAGAGAAGATATTGAGTGATAGTCCAGTGTAAGAAAGACTTATTTCTATAGTACATACCATATTGCGGAGCGGAGTAAGTGCCATGGAATTAAAAAGCATTCGTAATAATTAAAGAAAATGCTTTTAACTTGCGGATACAATTCGTGTCCATTCCTGGAATCGCCCCGCAAGGAAATCTCGATATCTCTTATTGTACCGTGTAACTAGATGTTTAAAAATGTACGAACATTATAGCCCTGCATTACTCTCCCCTGTTCGCCGTGGAATCCCATTAGGGACGAGCTTGATAATTCCTGTAGCACTCCTAACGAACCTACAGTCTCCCTTATCGAGACGAGCCGTTTAAACGCACAGCGCACTCGAGCTCTCCAATATCAAACTATTCCTGCGAGGGTTACCCCGCAACAGTATTCAAGCATCAAGACTATACGTTTACTAACGAACAAATTAGCGAAATGTGAGCATCCGCTTTGAAACCCGATTGTTTACTCCTGCACGGTAACAAAGCCTATTATCGTAGTCCAATTATCTGTCCCTATTATTGAACATAAATTTCGAACTATAAATCATAATTGTATTGACTGACTAATTCGAGTGTCGTGCCGGTAAGTCGATAGAGGAATTACCTAATTTAGTAGTGTTGGAACATGGAATAGGGCTATGTTCATTGGAGCATACACGTATGTCCCATCGTTCAAAGCGAGTTGTCATAAAAGGTGATCGAGTTCCACCAAGTTACGACTTCTATTTTCGATTTACGAGTGTTTTTCCTTAGAAATAACGTAGTTATTTTACGATTTTTATCGTTGATTGCTAGAGACTAGTTCCTTGAGCAACTCGGCGTGCGTTGATTTCTTTCCTTAATCTAAAAATGTCACCTATCAAAAGTCATCGTCTGCTACGGTAGCGAGCTAGCGATTCTCTCGCGTACATCTTTCACGGAATCCGTGAATCCGTATAGATTGCTAGTTATCGCCCTATCATCACCGCTCGAGATAACTGCATACGATTTGCAGTAGAATCTCTCCCTCTCTCTGAACAGTTAAAGCAACGGCTTTGGCCAACTGTCGCTTAGCTTAGTTTTATCCAGTTTCTATCACACCGTTTGAGGCCGTACGGTTTACAGTCCGGTTTACCGACATGAGAATCGAATTACATCACTCTCGAATTAAATCTATCTAAAGAAAGTCGAATAACTTCGTCTCATTGTCGGACTTCAGTGCTTGAGGATTCTACTAATCTACTTGCGTTATGGTCTGATATCGTATCTCTGTTGTTTATTAATAATTGATTACGCAATTTATAACGTAAATTTCTACCGTGACTTCTTTAATGTGCACGATTGATGTAAGTTATATTTCTCCGTCTTTGCACTGAATTCATCCACGCTAAGATTTTATTCAACAATATTCCCCTTAGTTATCGCTTTCATAAACTTTTAAGGGAGGTATAATTAATCAATTTACGTCCAAAAAGTATTTTTGTAACTTTTTATATCTTGTTGAAGCTTTTATATCAGCTTATCTATCATATATATCGATTGTGAAACTTTTGTCGGCATATCGTAATTGCACATTCTGGTAATGTTATCTCCTGCAGACGGCTGAGTTGTACTTTACGCACACCAAAGCTCAGACCTGCAAAATCCTTAGTTAAACGGTATCCAATAGATTAACATGTCCGTTCGAGAATGAAGGATAGTCATAGGAAGATCCTCCTACTTTGTGTAGACTAAATATTTCACAGTCCACCAAATATTTATTCGAAGGCCGGTATTTGGTATTGATACGTCAATCCTGAAGATGATCGGTCGTCAAATAACAGCTGGACGAATGAAGACGTAGAAGCAGTGGAAGAATGGCATCGTTCATTCCAAAACTTTCGTTGCCTCTCTACAGAGATTAGGATATTGTATTAACAATTGGAGAGTTGTAAAGTCAAAGTTTTTATCGCCGGTTAAGCTCAAAAAGTGCTTCTTTATTATTTATTGTGCACTATTCAATATCTCTTGATACTTTCTTTTACAATTGAAATACAACATGACGATTCTTATTTCAATTGTTGCTTAGGTTCTCTTAATGTTTTGATATCGACGAATTTTAGTTTATAAACGGAGCAAAATTACAATTGTACTGTTTACCGTTTCAATTAATATTAATTTTCTCTAACGCATGTAACCAACAATCTAACAATAGGGACAATGTTATAGGGTCGGTTATGCGAAGACGACAATATACGAGACAATGAAGTTCATTTCAACGATCGATATCATTGTCGAGCACTTTGATGCGTCTTACGCCTTATTAAGTGGGCTCATATTAAGTGTAACAAGGGTTCCCTCGTAGATTTTCGATTATTTTCCTTCTTGCAAAATGACGCATGCGACTCCATAACTTCGTACCGAAACAAATTTGGTTATTCGATATTTGAAAACGAAGCCATGCAACCCAATAACGTTAGTAAGGATGCTGTGCAGTCTCTTCCCCTCTAAGTTAAAATGGATGGAACTCGTATCAAAGTAAAATTAAGAATGAAATTAATCGAATTGATAAAACAATGATAACGATACGTTACACCGTTTGTGTAGGTCTACTCTATTTACCTCAAACATAAAACAAAGCAATAACATAAAGCATAAAATAACGTAAAACAAGTGGATGACGAAATATGAAATATCTATGGAACCTTTTTCGCGAGAAATATGATGATTAATGATAGAAATTAGGTGCAAACTATAAATAAAAACCGCTGACGGATATCCTATTTATTCTTCTTCTGTATTCTACTTCATATTCATCACTCGTCCGTTTCCCGTCCGTGGAAATCTACTTCCTTCACTCGAATCGCTCTTGCGTTTTTCTCAAATCATTCATCTCAGGACCATTGCAGTAATTTCAGCTTTATTTTTTGTTATAATGACCTTACGTTTCGAAGCTTCAGGAAAGAAAGAACTCGTTAGAGCTGTGGGTAAATTGTCAGATTAAAATAACTCCAGATCCGAGATAATTCAAGGTATGGCAAGTTATAAAATAGAGTATTATTTTCCGCTGCTCCAGAGATTTTGGTATCGAATTTCATTTATTTAGAGTTAGACGCTAGATTTGTAATAAAGAAACCATGTTTGACGCTTTGGTCGGAGGACTCGAGTACCGAACAGGGATACATCCCCCCGATTCAGTTTTGCTGCTTATTATTTATTTTGATATGTATAAGAGATATTTAAGAGTTAGTTTATTTGTAAATTTTGTTGTATCTATTTACCCTTTTTGGTATCAGGATTATCTTCTACTACAATTCTTGTAATCCCCACACTTTAGAAGAATTTGGCGGGAAAATGTTGTTATGGTTATTGGAAATTTGTTTCAATACCGAATTGAAATAATTCAGATTCATCTTTGCATTCTAGGAATGTTCATTTAATACATCACTTATTATTATTTGGAGTACAGGAAATTTATAGATGTTTTAAAATTTCTATCCACAGAATATACATTCTTAAATCGAATTCTTCCCGCGTTATTCATTCGATTCAATCAAACGATACGAACTATTGTTGAAGAGAAAATATTCTAGACCATCAGCTCTCGAATTGAGTTCCATAATGTATTTTGTCAATCCTCTGCTCGTATTCCAATTACATCAATAGTGTGTATAGTTCCATTGCTCCCTTATCGGGATGTAATTTCTGCACGAACTGAAACCGTTCATATAAATGTATGTATGTATGCATATCCTCTTATGCTAAAACTTTTGATTGCAGATGAGAGGGAAGGGCTGATGCCCACTAATTCTGGAATCGGGGCTCTGTGGGCCCCAGGCATGGACCCCGACTGTGACTGCTTACCTTCACCACCCCCGGAGTTCCGTCTGCCTCCGCCTCCAACGCCACCTTTCCTCACCACACACGTTTCCAATAGGGTGACGGATGACTGTCTTGACAGTGGGTCCCTCGTCGATGTTGGAACCTGCGCTGCAGTACCTGTGAGTACAACATCACCGACTCAATTAATCAAAAGTTACGGCTCAATGAAAGTGAAAGGCTGTTTTTTTTACGCAACCTTTTTCCGAACTCACTATCATCATGATCATGTTTTTTGGAGGAAGGTACACGGATTATCGCATTTACAAGATTTTTAACGATTTTGAAATCTTGAATTTCTGGGGTATGATTTTTTTCCAACTTCCTAGAATATTAGGAGATTGTGAAATGTTTCTACTATTATTGGATTTTAATTTTCTTTTTAAATCTCTAAATCCTCGTAGCTGGTGGACCCAGAGTACCGCAGCAGCCCTGCTCTGCCTTCCATTGCTGTGATTGTCGTCTGCTCTATCCTACTCCTTGCTATGATACTCATTGCTTCGGTTCTAATCTGGAAGTAAGTTATTGCCCAGTAGCATTATGTTAATTTCCCCCATAAAAGTATTCTCCTCAAGAATGCCTCTGAACTAAATGAATCATTTATGATATCATTTTATAAATGGGTTTTAAAATCATATACACCTAGCAAAGTTGTCAGTAGAATTAGCTGATGAAGGATCAAAGCATGAATTATTTTTTTGGCATTTCCTTATACATATATAAATTTCCACAAATCAGAAAACAATGCTCTGTTATTTTCAACTCTATAGTTTTGTCATTAAGTACCTCAATGATCCATCGTTTACAGTTTTGCGCATTTTTTATTACTAAATTCAGATGCTCTATTATAAATCTGTTTACTATTGTTAAATATCATTATTTATAGTGTTGTAGGCTTTCTTTGGTTTGTTATTTAAAAATGAAACCCTCTTTTTTTAGGCATAAGAGAAAAGTGCAAAACTTCCTTCCGTGCAAGGCCTCCCCACAGAGCAGGTGCGATGGAGGAAATGCTGGAAATTGCATCATTTACGAAGACCTCACCAACATCAGACCTAGACAAATGGTTCCCTCACACTGTTCTGGTGTCAATCCAGGAGGAGGTCCTTCTCCTATAGAGGTAAATTTTTCTCCCTCATTTGTAATATGCGTTTTCCTTATATATATAGAGTAATTTTATGAAAGAAGTTAGGAGGGGCTATGCTGGCTTGCTCGTCTCATATTGAAATGTTATTTCAGTCATTTACATGTAGAACATCCCAAATCAATGTCAATTATTTGTATAAATGAGCTAAATCGATTTGAAATGAGTTATATGGTTAAAAAGGTGGGTCAAAATTATCTTCTGTAAAGATAAGGTTTACATTCTGAACGAAAGGATATGAAAATTAATCTACAATTTCAGCTTGAATGAAAAGATTTATAAAGATAAAAATGCTTTTAACTATAGTACTTGTGCAGTTTGGATAGAGATAAAGAAATTTGAAACTCAAAAAACACTTGACAAATACTTTTTCTCTGATAGCATTTTTTTAATGGTACTCATTATTTATTTTTGTACTCTCCCCTTACAGCTGATCGATGTGAAGTCAGCCAAATATACTGGTGGCTCTTCCTTCGCTGGAAGTCACCATTACCACCCGTCAGTATTTATTTGTCCACCCCCTCCACCTCCACGCTCCCAGGAGCATCTCTACCTCTGTAGCCATCCTTCCCCCTTCCCAGTCCAGCAAGGACCCATGCCTGGTCCTCAGGATGTTCCATCTCCTCAGGATCTGTACAACCCTGTTTATGAGGAACTGTCCAATGGTAAACTATTTCTTAGATAGTTATCTTGACTTAAATTCACCTAAGTTCTAATAATAATAAGCTCTAGTCTGTATCTTTGTATGTAATCTAAATTATTCCATCTGAAGCTTGTAAGCTCTTACTTAAGGTTTTCAAGTAACTACTAGCAATAGCATGACTTCTTTGTAAGTTAATCCCTAGATATGTATTATTTAGACCTTTAATGCCTAAATTTGCATACTGCAATATCCATCCGGTAACCTATAAATATTTAAATCCTTTTCAAATTAATAATATACTATTTAAACTGTATTATTTTTCTCAGGATCAGATAGAGGGGATGGCGGTCAAGAATCAGATAGGGAGAGTGATCATGGTGACCAAATCTGTGTACAGGGTAATACAGAGGAAAGCAGAAATAAAAGGAATAGAAGACCTACTAATGATGGTAGTGAGGATGAGTTTGCAGAGGATGAGCTGAGTGCTGGAGAATTTGAAGCTGCTCCGTCCGCTTCAAGCTCTACTCCAATGGAGTCATCCTGCTCTGATCCTGATTGCTGTCTCAGTCATAAGGAGCCTTTCCTTAGTTCAGCACCTCTACCACAAGGCTCACGAGGGGCTCGACCACCTCGTCAAGGCATCGCTACAACTGTGAGGCGTCCTCGCAGACAGACTCCTGGAGGTCGGTCTTCAGAGCGAAGGCCTAGGAGTCTAGATAGAAGAAGAGCATGGAAGGGAGAGGTTCAGCAAGCACAACCCAGACAGCCTCTCCTGTTTCCATCATCCTCTTCATCCACAGCTTCTTCCGCTTCTTCTCCCTACTGCCCTACCCCGTTACCCCATATGCAAAGGTTTGCTCCTCAGGGGGAAGGAGGAGTGGCTCATAGACTAGCTCTTCTCGCATCCTTTCTGCCCCCACTTCCCCTCATATCTCAGGCTCAGCAAATGCCTAATGACGTGAGCCCGTACGAAACTGTTTCTGTGGTAGGATGTGATGGTGGCAGGGGTGGAGTGACCCCCAACAGGCCTCAAGATTTTTCTAGGAGTGTTAAAGGAGGTGGAAGTAGTCAGGATTCTTTTGGTTCAGACTCAGGATTCAGCAATAACACGTCTGGTGGCAAGAGGGGTCCTCACAATAGGCATAGTGGTGGAAGTGGAGGTAGTGGGGGAATGGTAGCTACAGAACTTCCAGACCCGTTCTATGCACCTGTGATCACATAGTGCATTAATGCACACTAAATAAGAATTCCATCTGTGGAAAACCAAAAAGATTGTTACTATTATCTTCCCTCTGTTACTGAGGATAACATGGTGTTATCACAGCTCAAGCATCTATTTCCAGCCTTCCTTGTGTATGTAGGGTACTATATGGCCATAGGAAACAAGAAGATCCATCAAGGAAGAAGAATCTGTGCAAAACAAGATAGCATGCTTATTACAACCATGTAATTGTGAGAGGTACTTAGATTTTCATACATGATATGCCTCTATTACTTTGAAAGTAATGATTTTCTGAAGATTAGAATATTTCTTCCATTAGATGAAGTAAGTCACTGATGAAAAAATCAGTTAACTCATTACCCTAATACCATCATTTTGAAAATTGAATTCAAGTATATTAAAAGTATTTCATCAACATATCTTGGACTCTTGGTATTCCCACAAAGTGTTCTAATTAAGGACAGGGCTGAGAATATTTGAATGCCAAGAATCTTTCATTGTTGGCTAGATATCACATAACTAGACTGTCTTAATCAAAGATGCAACAAAACTATTTCAATCCATTGATAGTTCCGATTCATTTTGCATGTTTTTCCTTGACATTCTTTTCTTTTACTGGTATCTGAAATGATACCTTGATTGAGTTCTGGTTTATGTATAATATTTTAGCATGCAAAAAAATTGTGGGAATCAAAAGTATTTTTATGAAAGTCATAAAACTTTCATATTCAACTTAAATATGAAGCAGAACATTACTTTGCCGGCTTTATTAATTTCTCTTAATTTAACTTATTTTCTATCATTATCTCAGAAGATTTCATGCAATTGATTGAATGATTTTTATTGAAGAATGGAAAAACTACTGTTAGCTTCTTACTATTGAAATTTAGTTTGTTTCAGATTTAGTATATTTTAGCTTTCCCTTAAGTCTCAAATCCAAAAATTATAAACTTTTATAAGGACTTTTGTGCATTTAGACCTGCACTGTCTATGTTATTGACCCAATTTTTCTACACCAATGTACCCTTCTATAAACTGCATTGGATATATTCTATCTTAGTAAAAATCTAAATCTCCCATGCTCTATATTTATCAAGAAAATCAAGTTTCTTCTGAGTTTTGATTTTATTTATTCACTCTTCCTTTATATAAAATCTATGTAGAATTGGTAAAGCAGTTTCTCCAGAATTACTTTCCATATTTCAGACTACTCACAGTTTATCGCATAGAAACCTTAGTATGATACTCTTAGGTATACATACCATAGGTTGAAAGATATTAAACTAGATAAGTAAATATCTCCTTTTTTGAGCAAAAGAAAGTAGATTATTCCCATCAAGCACTGTTATATCCTTGTATAACACAGAAAGGACTGTATTATAGATTACCTTTTTTAAATATGTATATTTATAAAATTTTTGGTTCTGTTGTTATATGTATATTGGGGGTGTATATATATACATATATATAAACCTTAATTATAAACATCATGTAATTGAAACAGTAATTTAATTTGAATTGTTGTATAATAATTGTGTAACATGTGATAACCCAGCAGTTGCTGTTGGACCTGGTGAACGTATTTGGATTTTATATGGCTCATAATAAATAGAATGAATCATTTCAATAATTTAATTGGCTTGATATAAAACATATTACATTGCATAAGTGGATTTATTTGTTTTTATTATGGTTTAATATTTTCACTTTAAAATGCTCCAATGAATTTCAGCAATTCAATAGTTTCATATTTTTTGTTATATACAGTTCAATTCACTCTCATTATGAGCTAATGATTCGTAACATTGTCTTTGCTACTTGAATAATGTAGAAATTAAAGAGGAAATGAATTTTAAAGAATGACTCTACCAACTACTTTTGGTAAGGAAGAGACCTTTTAAGTACAAAGATTTGGTGAACTTCTTACAGATTGATTTATAACTTTTAATATAATTGGTGCTGAACTTTCTGCTACCATTTATTTTATACTGACATTTTTTGAGGAACAAAGGCAAAACTGGACTAAGAGTATTATGGTCAACTAATTTAACTCAATAAATGTTTATTATTGAATTTATCATTATTTTGAAATCCTGGAGAATGATATCTTAGCTAAGGAAACATATCATTCCTGCTAATTTTTTTTTAAAGCTTTTGAAATTTTAAAGCATTATTCTATTTATTACCTGAGCTGGAATTACATCCCTGATCCAGTATAAATTCTTTGGTTTTATTTCTAATCACAGTGTACAAGTTTTTGTTACATGATCCTCTCTGTTATATTTATTAATCAGGAATGGTTATGTATTCCTCAATAATGTTATATAGTAATTTATAGCACATTCTGAGTGATATATTGGGAAAATTAATGCAAATTTGAAGAGAGAAGTTTTTAAAATTCTCTTTTCAAATTATTACTCAGTTAACCTATTGAAGAAGAAATGCAAATAGCTGGTCACAATACAAGATTTGTGAAAACTGATCATTTGAATGACGGAAAAGAAAAATTGGAGGCCTAGTTATTTAATTATCAGGAATGTTTACTCCTGTTCTGGTCTTTACTTCTACCACTGCCATCCCCAGTCCATCCAGATTCTTCTATTAATGCATTTCCATCTGTCTCTGGTATTTGTTTGTTTTTTTACAGGAATGTATGAGAGACTATGATGTAACTCAAGATGGTTTTTATACTCCAAACTTGAGTTAATTGAAAGTATTGGACTGGAATGTATAGCAATATGCAGAAATTCTGTACATGTGTGAGTTCAAGTCTTATAGATGTGATATAATGAAAAGGGACTCTCTTTATTTGTTCATGGGAAGTAAACTTGCTGCATTTTAAATCTCTTACTTTGGTCTTCATTTTGAAAGTTTCTAAGAAGAATAATTTCCAAGTATATCATTTAAAAAAATGATATTGTACATAATTCTTCAGCTAAACCTTGATAAAATTCACAATTTATAATTCTTCTTAGCAACTCTCATTCTTGTATATAATAAGAAATTACTGCTCAGTTGAGAACTATCCTTTTGGGCTTCCTTCATTTTCTTTGGACATTAAAATTGTGAGTATGCTTCAATAGATGCACTATAAAATATACCCCAGATTATCTATCTCCATACAAACAATTCTGTTTACTCTCATGCTCTCTGCCCAAGACTCTTTGATCCTGGAGTATCTTTAATTTCTCTGTATATATAATTTTATTCTGTGCTATAAGAGATTGATCTTGTGTGTATCTTTAAATTTTATATTTCATTAATTTGGTTATGTTTGTAATTATGAACTAAAGTTTCAAAATTTTTATTTAAATTTGAAAGCACAGCATAAATTTTTATGAACTGTCACTTAAAACCCATATAAAAGCTCTGAGCCAAACTTTCTTTGTATGCTGGAGTTCAAAGAATTGCAGTTACTTTGAAATAATGTTAACAGAATTTTCTCTGAACTCCAAAGAATGACTTGTCTAGAATTTCTTTTGTCTAAATAAATGTCTGGATTGTAACGAAAAAATAGCATAACCTGTAAAATTAAGATTGAAGAATCTTCTGTTAATAATCTTCATCTGCTCTTCCTCATCTGTTTGTAAAATCCTCCATATCATATTTAAGTCTATATTATCTAAAAAATAATTCATTTTTAGCCTGGTATTGAATAATGAGTTGCAGTACTCAGTTTCCCTCATCTGAATCAGCCTCATTGGTTATAACAGATTCAAGCTATTCAGTATAAGATGTATCTTCAAAAATATGATGATAATTCAAAAGCTAATTACACAATTTTGTTAGTTGAAAATAGAAAAATTCCTTTGTTAAGCATGTGTTTTTACCATTTTTTATTTATAGAACTGGTAGAATAAATTATAAAATCTGTATACCAACCACTGGTGATGTATATTGATGTGCTAGTCCTTATGTTATGAATATAAGCATTGAATAAGTGCCCTCTGTTTCAAGAAAATAATAAATTATTACTTCTCTACTCTTACTGATTATTGTAATAAAATTTTCATTTGAACTTATTGTTGTCTTTCTTTACATGTTGATGAAATGGTATCCAATCTTAATCATACTAAAATACTGAATACTTACAAATTATATAGATTGCTATGAAACAACTTAAATTGACAAACTTTCACGAACATTCAACTAATTAATACAGGTTTAAATACTAAATACAGTAGTACATACAAATTCCACTATTGGTTAATATACACAAATTTTTCCTTGCAATTATGTAGTAACATGAATTCTCATTTTAAGTGTATGAAGTTTGTTTTGATACTCTTAACAAATTACCCATATCAATGAAAAGTGAAACCGATAATGTATGACTAATCAAAATTTTCAAAAGTGCTTTTTTGAAAAGGGAATGATGTGAAGTTATATCAATAAGTATCCTTGATATGGAGATATAGATGACATTAACAGAAATGGCTTAATAATTTAATCCAGCATTCCTGTTAACACCTGGTTAATTCTTTTGTGTTTTTCTTTTTATTCAAAATAATTGGAACAAATTGTAGAGTGCTTCAAGTGATAGAAAAATGCTTCATTTCCTAAATTATTGTGTCATCCAAGAAATGGATTATTTATCTAAAATAGATAAAAGAAAAGGATTTAAAACTCAATATAATTTAAATAAAAGCAAGTACTGATGTTGGTCACTTTCATAAATAAATTAACTCAGAAATGAGTATAATAAAAATTGAAGCTAAAAATAAGAATGCAGGATTTGCTCAGATTTTACATAGATGATTGCATTTTTGAAAACTGAAACAAATGAAGAATATGTACCTCATTTTCTGACTATTTCACACTTTCCAAATTGAAATTGGATTAAGAAGGAAATAAATTAATTTTCAAACAAAGTGGCTGAATTTGTAAGAAAATGGTATTCACACATGTATATGTGTATTAAGGTAAGTAAATGAGAGTGACAATGAATAATGACAATAATTTTTTCATGTAAGACTACTTATATGTAAAAATAATAAACTTTTAACAGAAACAACATGAACATCAATATTTGCTTGACTTAAATACGTATTCGAGCAGAATTTGAGGTTTCACATAAATTTATTTTTTCACTTTATAAAAACAGAAAGGTTTCTAATTACATTTACTTTATGAAAGATACTAATTTGTTGATTAAATTTAAAAAGTATTTCAAAATTTCTCATGTGGTTTATCCCGTCTCTCTTATGGGTTCACTATTGTATAAATAAAATATTTCGATCTTCATAAAAGATAAATAGGATCTCCAGGAGCCGAAAAGTTCCGTTTTTAGATTTCCATTACTACACTGCAACCTTTCCCTTTTTCGTCATATAGAGCTCATGCTCTATCAATTTAGAAATCAAGTAAACAAAAAGGTCAAATTGAGCGAAAGTTACGCATAGAAAATTTACTATATCGAATCTTTCTTATGTAAACGAGAAGCAATCGTATTTTCGGGTAACTTAGGGATATTTGAATTACGCTGTAGATTAGCTGTAGTTGGTAATAATCGAGAGAGTCAAGGGAATCTTGAAATCGAAAGCTCGAAAGTCGCTAGTTTCGATAGATATACCGGTTCTATCGACAGAACTGTATCAGAACTCTAATGCGGTGGAAAGGGTTTGTTTTTGTTGACACTATGTTGTTATAATTTGAATTGTGAGTGGAAAAAAGTTTCTATTATTATTTAAATATAATCTTATACTATATAATTTCACGAAAATTATTTTTTACTCATCACATCGATTTCTTCTTAGCTCATCTCAAGAAATCTGCTTTAGTTTACATGACATTCGAAACTTAATATTTATCATATAAGTATTTACTCATCAAAATGACTTCCATCATTAAACTACATGCAATATCGGGAGCTATGGACGAATCTCCCCCGTGCTACATCTTACAGGTGGATGAATTTCGTTTCTTATTGGATTGCGGATGGGATGAAAAATTCGATCAAGAGTTCATCAAAGAGTTACGAAGGTATGTGATGGTTATAACGTAAATTAGAAATAATTAACTGTCAATTTTTGATTTACTATAACATCTTCAGTTTTCTTCCGCTATACCTTTCATTGTACAATTTCTTATACTAATAATCCTTCCGCTTTCAATTGTAACATTCTAAATTCTTGTTCATATCGTTCGTAATTGCCCCCTCCAGTTCTCACTGTATTCTTCTTTTCGCCAAAAATGCCGTGGTTGTTGTGTTTTTTAGTTTTTCTCTAGATAAGATACATTTTCAACATTCTACGTTATCATCCTCTGTTTGAATATATCTTCCATAGGGTTTGAACCCCATAACATAGTACATCTTACTGAATTACATAGATGTTTATGTTGCTTTGAGAGTAATCAGCAAGAACATAAAATAATTATTCATGGATTGCTATTTTAGGTATGTCAATCAAATAGATGCTGTCCTGCTTTCGTATCCAGATCCTCTGCATCTTGGTGCTCTACCATATATGGTTGGAAAGTGTGGATTAAACTGTCCAATATATGCCACAATACCAGTATACAAGATGGGGCAGATGTTTATGTATGATTTGTTTCAGGTATGTTGCAATACTTATAATTATTTTTAAAAATTTCATTGATAAAAATCATTTTGAATAATATTATATTATTCTTGCAGTCTAGGCATAATATGGAAGAATTTGATCTCTTTACTTTGGATGATGTGGATGCTGCATTTGATAAGATAGTCCAATTGAAGTATAATCAAAGCGTTGCTATGAAAGGTAAAGTTATTATTAATGGAAAGATTCATTAAAACTTACAATTTATAATACATATATATGTATGAGAAATGAATATTGCAGTCATAAGTTCATTAACTCATTTCTATAAATTTGTAATCCTCAAAATACATGTGTTTAATTCTATAATTTCATTATCAGGAAAAGGTTATGGCTTAACAATCACCCCCCTTCCTGCTGGTCATATGATAGGAGGAACAATATGGAAAATTGTGAAGGTTGGCGAAGAGGATATAGTTTATGCTACTGATTTTAATCATAAAAAAGAAAGACATTTGAATGGCTGTGAGCTTGAACGTCTCCAGAGGCCTTCACTATTAATAACTGATGCATTTAATGCTACATACCAACAAGCAAGGAGAAGAACACGTGATGAAAAGTTGATGAGTAAGTTATTTTATATTTGAATATAACACAGAGGACGCATAATGCTTATTACGTCTTATAGAAAAGATCTCTCTCTGAATTTATCTATTAATTTAATTCTTTGTACTGACCTCCTTTATTCTAATGATTTAAACCTGCATCCTTTAGCATCTGCGTTATGCTCCTTGTTTTATCATAACAATTGTATTGTAAATTGGATTAATTGAAAACCCATAAGTTAAATATTTTTTGTTCAAATTTCATTTTGGTTAAATGAGTATTAAATTGATAGTTTTGAAAATTTTCTTTCAGTCTTTCTTATTTAATATAAATATAGATAGTAATTGTTTATTTTAATTTTGATATTATTTTTGTTATTTCCTTTATTGTTTTTAAAGTAAACAAAAACTGCAATTATTAGTAAATCAAATAAAATTAGCTTAAATGTTTGTGCAGTGTTACTGCTGGCACTTCTGGCTGTATTAATTGCAAAAGAAACAAGGTTTGGTCCATATTGTCTCTAAATACCATTTTAAAAATCCAGACAGTTGAGCAATATACATAAATATTTTTTGTACTACTGATTTATTCCTATGGGTGGTTTTCAATTTACGTTCCTTTCATTTATGAAGATTTTGTTTTCTTATAATCTACCTGTAATTTCAACTTATGGTTTCAAATTGGATATAGTTGCAAATGAATTCCTCTGAGGAAATTCTTGGATTTTATTGTCATTAATATCTTTAAACTTCACTGTTTCAATTGTGTTAAGTAAACCAAGTTTTAGCAGAATAATTTAAATTCTCATGTTTTATTATGTTTTCTCCTCAGCGAATATTTTGCAGACCCTTCGTAATAACGGAAATGTTCTGGTGGCAGTAGATACAGCTGGAAGAGTTTTAGAATTGGCTCATATGCTTGACCAATTATGGAGAAACAAGGACTCTGGATTGCTAGCATATTCTCTTGCATTACTTAATAATGTCAGTTATAATGTTGTTGAATTTGCAAAGTCTCAGGTTTGTAATGTTTTTAAAATTTGATACTTCTATTAAAAATGAGTGAATTATACCTTATAGTATTGTAGTAAAAATGAATGTGCAAATACTGAGAGGGCATTTAAAGATTTGCTTCTCTTCAACAAAAAAGATTCCTATTATCATTCTAAATTTTAACTATAAATTCTATTTTATTTAATCTTCATGTTTATTGTCTGGTTCTGTATTGAATATATTTGTTTGTTTTATGAATTTAAAGGAAATAACTACCCTTATTATACACTTAAGAATCCTTACCTTGATTTACATTATCTTCTTTATTATTAATATTCCTTTTTAGATTGAATGGATGAGTGATAAACTGATGAGGACCTTTGAAGGAGCTAGAAATAATCCCTTTCAGTTCAGGCATTTACAGCTGTGCCACAGTATAGCTGAATTAGGCAGGGTTCCAAGTCCTAAGGTGAATATATTTTGATTACTGTATAAATTATTAATGTATTATGCGTACACCATCAAAATCAGTCATTTTCAATCTGATAGTAGTTGCAGGATTTTCTATCATCATCCAATTTCAAAAATCCAGTTCATGGCATTCAGTAAAGGTCATTATATTTCAGTTCCTGCAGGCACTTATTTTCTATTTTTGCTCTGTTTGTTACATAACGCGTTTCTGTTCTTTTTCTGTTTTCAAAAATGTTTGTCCAAGAGCCTTACATCCATAAAATCCTCAGTAAACTGTTTTACATATCCTTATTTTTTCTTTTGCTTGACCCATATCCTTCCTTTAATTGATTGCCTTGTTCTTTCACTTTTTGTGAGTTTTTCTTTTCTAATTCTATTTTTTCAATGTACTATGTTGCTCTCATTTGTCGCAAATTTCAGATCTTCTTCTACTGTATAGTTGTATCCTCTTCATTAATTTTTGGTATGTACTAATCCATGTAATGCTAATTTTTTTCTTTCTTCCTCTTTGAAAATTATTCAGGTTGTCCTTGCAAGTATGCCAGATATGGAATGTGGTTTCTCCAGGGACCTGTTTTTGCAATGGTGCTCAAATCCCCTCAACAGCATTATAATTACAAACAGGTGTGTTATAAAAATATAATATGGTAGAATATATTCATTCCTATATATATTCATTGTATCATCTATTCTAACATTATTTTAATCTCTATGAATGAAATCGTTTAAAAATAAAATTCAACACTTGCTAATGAACATCTTACAGTGGTTATAACAATATCTTTATGCTATTATTTAACATTTTTGGTAAATAATCTTCATAGGAAATACATTTAATGCTCAGTTTTTGATCTTGTATCATCTTAAATTCTTTTCGCCTAATTGCATGAGTTTTTTTTAAACTCCACCTTTTCTTTACTTTGTTTCTTTATCATAAAAAATATTCCTTCTGAAATTTCAAGTTCAATATTTGAATATGTTATTTTATTGAATCTCCTTTCATTTATCTATCTTTATTTACATCCTTGAATTTTTTATCGTGGGCTATTACTTTTATCTTTAACAAATATGTCAGATGTTATTTAATGAATGCTATAATTTGGCCCCCTTTATGGAATAGATAGAAAAATTTTGATAAATTTTGTAAGAATGAGTGTAATAAACCCTTTTTATAGCCAATATCTATAAAATTATTCGCTAGCTAATTTTTAAGCATGCAAAGTACGTTTTCCCTTTAACTCTCTCTAACTTAATTTTTAAATTATATTTGATAGAACATCTCCTGGAACTTTAGCTAGACAGCTAATGGACAACGGTAGTCGTCAAATCACATTAGAAATAAAACGGAGAGTACGTCTTGAGGGACCTGAGCTGGAAGAATATCTTAGAAAAGAGAGGGAAGCTAAAGAAAATCGCCGCGGTGACAGAGGGTAAGCACAGGTTTTATCGAATGTATTACATGTTTTGCTTATGAAGTGCTTATGAAGAAAGTACTATCTGATTATGCATTCAATAGGAATAGTTACTTGAAAGGTTTATGTTATTTGCGTGAAGAAATGAAAACTATCATTTAATATAAATAGATAATAGTAGAACTGTGATAAAACAAATTCTGGCAATAAGGATTCCTCAACAATTTTATTCAAAGGACTTTGCCATATTATGGCTTCTTTCTATTCTCCATAGAGAAAACGTTAAAGACAAAATTCCAATAGTTGAACGTAAGCTTCATTTTCTTAAGCTCCATTATAAACCTTTCACTTCAATAAGTCTGTGAAATTAGAATGTATAAGTATAAATATATATATATTGCATGTATTTTTGCATTGACACAGCTGCCACAATAATTTGACTTCATTGAATTTTAGTGAAGCAGTAGACTCTAGTGATGAGTCTGCGGATGAGCTGGACATAACAAAACACGACCTTTTGGTGAAAACTGAAAGCAGTGACATTAGTGTTGGAGGAATGGTACCAGGTGTGGGTGGTAAAACTGCATCCCCTCATGGTGGAGGATTTTTCTTCAAGAGTAGTAAAAAGCAACATCCAATGTTTCCTTTTTATGAAGAGAAAGTTAAATTTGATGAGTATGGAGAAATTATAAGGTAGGCCACATCTCCATAGATTCTGTTCACATTTTTGTGTAGTTAATTTTTACGTATTAATGTGCATTGGATAAGTCAGTTTTCACGTTGCCAGTCACTGACTGATATATTATTGTTGTAAGTAATTTTCGTTTGGGAATTAAATATGGGCCTACTATCCCTTACCAATTTCCTGTATTCCAAACCTCCTGCTGCCACATTAGTCTTTTGTACTTTATTATATCCATTAATCCTTCAGACATTAGTCTAAAATATTAAAGGTGAAAGATCAATTTTTTTCTGCGGATGTTTCATGTGATAATAGATGAGGAACAAAGAGCTAATATTCTTGGATCACTTTCCACTGACTAGTATGTGTTTAGATGGTTTTATTACGGATTTTATGTTTGATTTTTTTAGACCTGAAGACTACAAAATGGTTGATGTTAATCCTGAGGCGGAAGATAACAAGGAAAATGTTGACATTAAAGAAGAAGATATACATGGTAGGTATAAATATATTTATTAAAATGTGTTTGTCTCTAACAAATATGGCTGAAATTAGCCATCATATACATAAGTATAAGTTAAGTTAGTTAAGTTCAATTAATTTCTCTTATCTGTTTAATGGAAAATAATGTGATTATGAATTATGTTTTTACCTTAAATTATCAATTTTTCCCAGAACATTGCTTAAAATTTAGACCTTATTTATGAATTTGAGCCTATCAATTTTTAAAAATATTGTTGTTTGAAGAAGTTGTTTATCATTGTTCCTTTGATATTAATTTATTCCCAAGAAAAATTTGCCACGAAAACATAATTTTATGAGATGGCTGACATAACAAGTAAATCTAGCTATGGTTGGAAGTATTACTACATGGAATACCTAGCTCATGAAAAATTCAGTCTTTTTGTTTAAACTATATCATGAAAAATTACTAAAGTGAAAAAAATTACTTACTCTCTGTAAATGGAAAAAGCAAAACCTCAAGCTGCCCATCTTTATAGTTCCACTATTTTTAATGAGTTATTTAAAAATTTTGAAGGTTTCAAGATTAATGAACTTTGCTTCGGAGAATCTTAGGACTTGGTTCCAAGTAGATTTTCTTATTGTATAATAAAATGTTAAAACTTGTGCCTACTCTTTTAATGATAGACAAACATTATTTTTGAGTATAATCATCTGAGGATTTATTTTCTATACAGTTGCAGCTACTACAGACATCACTGAGGTGCCCACGAAATGTGTGAGTCACGTCAGGTCAGTAAGAGTAGCAGCACAGGTTCAATTTATAGACTTTGAGGGACGGTCAGATGGAGAATCTCTACAGAAGATATTGGCTCAGCTAAAACCAAGGAGAATCATATTGGTCAGGGGAACTAAGGAGGCTACTACAGCAATGGCTTCTTACTGTAGGCAATGGGCTGGGGAGGATGACGCACAAGAAGGGAGGGACGGAGGAGTTGGAAGAGTATTTGCACCAATGAGAGGCGAAGTGATTGATGCTACAACAGAAACACACATTTATCAGGTGATTGTTGTCAATTTTTCAAATTCACATTGGGCTACTCAATTGAATATCATTTTGAACTAAGAAAGTGAAGCGTACGTAGCTGCCTTGCTTTTATATTTAATACCATTCAATTCAGCTTTTATTTTTTGAACCTTTAAGTCCATTAAAACTTCATGGTCATGGAAAAATTTATGCCTATTTCTAAAAGAGCTTAATCTTCTTAATCGAGCTTAAGTTTCCTGAAAGCTGTCAGAGCTTTCTACGTTTCAGGCCATTTAAGAGATGATCATATAATGTCAGATTGACAGCATTTTTTACTAGAACTAACTAAAAACTAAGTGGTTCATTTAATGATTCCCCTTCACTGTATAAGTTGAAATGCTCTCTATTGATTACTTTTATAATTTTTTCTGCAAGGTGGTTTTTGCCCTTATTTGTATTAATCCCAGTTTTAAAAATTCATTTTCCTGAAAATCTTTAGGTGAGGCTGACAGATGCTCTAGTTTCTTCACTTGAATTCAAGAAAGGGAAGGAGGCAGAAGTTGCATGGCTAGATGCACAGATAGTAGACACGCAAGGAGAGCGAGACGCAAGGCCAATGGATGTAGATGAAGAAGATAACAAAATGTTGAATGAAAAGAAAGGTAGGCTTTTGTCTTGTAAATTACACCATTGTGAACTAGTATTTGTTTGCTTGTGAATAAAACATTTCACCTTTTAACCTCTAAAGGATAATATACTTTATTTAAGGCATTTAATTTTTAAAATTTGTAATGAATCACTTTTTTACATTTGAAAATGAACAATTAGTTTGGTTTTTTACCTTTTCAAAGTGTTTTAGTATGAATTTTCAAAGGTTTCATGATGGAAATTTAAATTTTTTAATCCATTCTTTCGTGGACTTTTACTCTTTGAAGATCTATGTATGTATTATGTAATATATTATATTAAAAATAATTCTTCCTTAATCTCCTTTCATACTGTAATTTTAGAATTTGTATTAGTTCTATTATTTTGTTTAATTGCCCATCTACATGTGAACCACAGCATTTCTTTGTTTCATTTTCCATCATTTGGGATTACTTAACAATTTATTTAAAAAATTAATTTTTTAATTTCTTTATTTCAGGAATATTGAAAACGGATCAGATCTATACATTGGAACCACTTCAACCTAGTCAGGTCAGTTTTAATATTCTCTCTTAATGAACTCCATATGCTTGTATCATCTTTCCTCAATCTTCACAACTTCCATTCTATATTGATCTCTTTATTCATAAAAGTGATATGTAAATTATAATCTCCTGTGCCCAGCTAATGATTAGAGTTATGGCAATGAACTCTTTTAGGTGATTGCAAAAAGTTTGATAGATCTTCCAACTGATTGTAATAAATAAAAAATCATATACAGTAGGTTTTAGATAACTGAAAAATGAGGATTTTCCAAATCATGGTGCTGATTAAGTGAAACTTGTGACTTTTTAGTGAAGATTTAACCATTTCAAGGATCTGGTTTTGTAGCTTTTTTGAAGTTGCTGTCCATACATAGTGAAAGCAATGAATCTCATCATAGTATCTGTTTGTCCATTACATTCTGAGTTTAAAAAATACTAATAAATAATAATTATTTCTATTTTTTATTACTAATAATTTGTTTATTTTCAGATTCCTGGTCATCCTACTGTATTCATCAATGAGCTTAAACTATCTGATTTTAAGCAAGTATTAACAAGGAATGGAATACCTTCAGAATTCTCTGGAGGTGTTCTTTGGTGCTGTGGAGGTGTTCTTGCTGTCAGGAGGGTGAGTCTCAATTCAGTATTGAGTCACAAAACACTTATAGTTCATCTAATAATTGCAGAATTATGATTAGCATACTGTCATGAAAGTAATTAAGGGTGAGAATATGTAGTACAATTGTATGGAATATTCCTCTTATCCAAGTTTAAGTAATGTATTAGATTTATTTAAATTAGTTCTGAATATTTTAAATTAAGTCATTTATTATGCAATTTCTCAGATAAGTATTAAGTTGATTATGCCCTAAAAATTGAAGTATTTATATAATATGGTTATTTCAGTAAAATAATTAAAAACTGAATAGGTGATTTTAGCCTATTCTTTTACTGATAATGATATTATCAACAAGTAATTATTCATTCAGACTGAGTTATAAATAATAGTTAATGATTTTTGTTACAATATAATAGATTTTATCTACAGCTAATAATATTTATTTTTCTCTCTTTTTGTAGCATGAAGCTGGACGAGTTATACTTGAAGGATGTCTTTCAGAAGACTACTATCGAGTTAGAGACTTACTTTATGAACAGTATGCAATTGTATGATGTTTTGTAAGATTTTTTTGTAAACCATTTTATATAAAACGGAGTTGAAAATGTGATTCCTGAAGTTATGTCCACCTGGTGATATTAACTTAAAACCCAGTTTAGTACAAATCAATCATTACTTCAGAATTATTCCATTCTGCATATGTGAATAAAAAGATTTTAATGAATGTGATTATGTTAAAATGGCTGCATTTCTGTTCTCTAGATTATTAAATGTTATATTTTCACTACCAGACAAGAAAATCATAAAATTGATGGTGAAGTTTAAATGTGTTTGAGTAAAATCTGCATGGATGAGAATTTAAGTATGAAATGTATCTTTCAAAAGTATGAGTTTGTTCTTAAAATAAGACTTAAGTAAATTTGCTCATCTATTTTCTCTGTAATGGATTGCTGATGTTCATGGTTATTTTTAATAGACATAAAATGAATTATTTTCCTCTCTATGCAAAAAATTGGACATTTAAAATATTCTTACTCAAGTTAATATTAACTATAACAAAAGAGATTGCTGGGTTCTTATAATCTGAGAGATTTTTTTCTTGATTTAATAATGAGAAAAATTCCATATCATGACAAAATGTTCAGTTTTAAAAGATAAACATAACTGTTTGCAAAAATTCAGGCAGCCAGTATTTGAGCAAAGGAATGATGGGTGTGAAAAAAGTAACTGAGCACCAGGACCTAAAATTCAGATCTCCAAATTTTTTGGTTAATTGTTCTTGTCAATTTAGCTATCATGCCAGAACATTCAGACTTTTGTTTAAGGATAGCTTGTAGGCATGGGCATTAAAGTTCCATTAGAGTTTTTTTTCCTCATAAACAAGTTTAGAGATCTGTTACCATGAAGGAATATATCTTATTTGACACAAGTATCCCCTTTTACACTGTTTATTGTTGATAATAAAAGTTTTATTAGAAGAAATTATATATTTTAACTAACTAATCAAATTTATTCCCTTTCTTGGTAATATTCCTACAATAATTCTAACAATATTTTCACTTCGTAGAGCCAATATTTCTTCATCCTCACAAACTCCCTTTTCCTAATTCTTGGGGAGTTGCTTGCTAATATCTTTAACTCATTCCCTCACTTATCATGCCTATTAATTTTTCAATCTACATCAATCTACCTTCAGGTTTTACATTTTCATAATTCTAAATAAAATAAATAACATTAATCAGTGATTGATATTATTATTGAGTAAAAATTGAAAGAAATAGGCACAAATAGTAGTTTAAGTGCGTAGCATAAAAATCAATAATTAATTATAATGCCAGAATATTCTGACACATTATACAAAGAACCTTTGGAAATAATAGTGTAGCAGTTTCATATGACCAACTGGAACCGACTGACAGAAACCTTATTTCAGTTCAGTTAACAGCGTAAACTGATTAAACCATACATCGAAATGCGAGAACTAGTCCATACATTGAACACAAAAAACAGATGAGACCATTAAAAGAGTTAGAGAATAGGGTGATATAATACGAGTAAAAACAGGAGCTGAGATATACAGGTAAATAAGCATAATTTTCGAAGAAAATATTTTGTGAAAAACTGTTTAAGATCAAATTACTTTTCTTAAACCATAATAGATTACCAAATTCGTACATCATCGCAGTGTTTTCCGTAATCTGCTTTAGAAATTTAGGTTATCGATTATAACTAGATATAATGTCTTCCAGAGAGATTCATTATATTCTCCTGAATCAATTACTTGACTTGCGATGACTACGCATCTCGCATTTCAGAAATACACTATCGATATATATGACAAAAGGGAGCTCTCACGATTTGAGGCAACTTCAGCTTGCTTTCTTCAGTGACAGTCGTCAAGTGCCATTTGACTTTCGTATTAAAAACGAATATTGTGAATTTGTTCGACCCTGAGCAAAATTTATAACTGTGTCGTTGGCTTGCTTACTTGTTTCTTATTTGGAGAACTGTTTTTGTGGTTCATCGACGTAATTATTTGTGACTTCCGAAATATATCGATAGAGGAATTCGTAAGGTGTACTTCTTTTGAGGGTGAGTTTTTATAAGTTTTTACCATTCTCAAGTATTTATATTAGTGGTGCTATAGAAAATTTTTCGAAAGTATTTATTAAAAGCTATATCAAGTATTTCCAGAAATGAAACAGGTATTACATAAAGGCTGATGGCCAGGCGATACCACTTGGTCTGACGTAACTGCAATACAATTGTCAACAATGTTCCCTTTACGGTCTGTCCGAATCTAACACCGCCCAAGGTATGCAGTATGAAAAGATTTTGCAATAAAATGGTCGTTGTCTGTAGGGAACCATCGAAGATATAAATTAACCCTCAGGTTTTTAAAAGAATGAATGACAAAAATCAATCACCTTAATTCAGCCTCTTTAGGGGATTCCATGGTGCAGGCGTGTTGGGTTTACAACGTAGTACAACAGCATGGTCTGCATGACGGCTAGAACTGATCATTTAGTTCGAGAACAAGAGACGTTGCGATTTTAAAGGTCCCGGTCTTCTTGGGCAATTTTGGGGAGGGGGGCTCTGGATGTGAACAAAAACTGCGCGCTGAAAAGGTTCGCGGATGTGCCTCAAGACTGTCATGGATGGGAAGGAATGCTAAGGACAACATAATAGCTTCATGGCGATAGCAACCAATTGGAAGATCTATGTTCGTGTTCTAGTTTTCAATTTTTTTCCTCATCAGTTATTCTTCGAGCATATAACACCGGAGGATTGCATCGTGCCGAAAATAAATTATTTGTTGCACCTATTTTGTAGCTAAATGTTTGTGATCTCATCTGCATAAAGGTTAATAGAATTAAGTATTATTAGAAGTTGCAATGTATTTTTATTAGCATTTTCCTATCAGTTGAGGATTCAACTTCACAAAAATATTTCAGAATTTCCACCATCCTCTCCTAAGTCAGTGGTAAGTTTTGAGAAAGTTTGATCTTGTCAAAATTCTATGTAACTTGATCTAAAGTGGAATCAAGGATATATTTGGTTAGGTATATATTTCAATTTTTATATTTTCCAAATATTCTTGGAAAAAGAAACAGTTTTATCTCCAGTTTCAAAAATACAAATTCCTTGCTAGAGGCAAGGTAACAGTTTAAAGAAAAGTTATATTTCCATTAAGTATTTGCTAAATATCATAGAATTAACCTTCATTTACAGCTTTGAAAAAATTGTGCTGAAATGGGTTTTATTACTTTGATTTAAATTCTGAATTCATATTTTATCAATGAAATCAATATTATAGAGAACGAGGTTTTAAACTATAATAGCTTAGGAGATATCTTTACTAAACAATGAAATTCCTAGATAATACCATACATTTACCAAGTTTGCTTGACTAATATAGCCTACCCAAAGTGTAAGGAAAATATTTTCATAGAAATTCATCATTGCTGCTATAGTTCAACACTACTTTATAGACATTTAATTTTAAAAATATATTTCAATGGCTTTCAGTTTAAACAACTTTGAATTACAACCATTTTGTTATGAAATGTATACAATTATTTTACTTAAAACTCATTTCGTCACACTCAATTATTTTGATGGCATTTTTCAATTAATCTGTCAAAGGCATCTAACGTCGAGAAATTTATACAATGAGGTATTATTTGATGATTTCTTCCTTTAATTTATGAAATCCTTACAAGAGAAAAATATATCTTCTTTTCTCAAAACTCCAACAAATTTTATTTCTTTTCATGTATTCTACAAAAAGATGAGGTTATTTCCACCCATCTTTCTTCCCCAACTCAATCAAAAGGTTCTTCTTATTTAACAATGAGCAAAGAAACTTTACAAATCCTTGTATATCATAAAATGATTTTACTGCCTTAAAAATATCACGAAAATACAGCAATACCATTACGAATTGTAAAAAAATTGAACATATCTTTCATGAAAGATAAAACAAACTTTTGCTAAAATTTCATCCATTTTTGTAAAAAAAAATTAGTGCACAATAACAGAGATAAAAAATTATATCGGCAATCTTACATAAAGTTAATCTGACTCATAATCATCTTATGAGAGGGAAAATAGAATAAAACACAATTTTTTATCAACTGTTCACAATCGATGGGAAATAATAGAACCATGAATATCTTCATCACTTAACTTGCATCAGTAAAATACGTTAATATTGACTTCTGCACACAAGAAAAGCATACAATCATTCCCACTCAATCACTATCTGGCTCTGATTTCACCTGTGCTGCCTGAAATGATAATTGGAACAAATTAACATGAATTGTTACAAATGAGAAAATCAAAGGGAGAAGTAAACAACTGGGAAGAAGAATGCATACATAGTTACTATCAGATGAAGCTGACAAAAGTTTCATTTACAATGGCAAACGGCAAAAATATCAACATGATCATGCATGGCTGATAATTAGGTTTTTATAATTCCATAAGATATGGCTTTCTAAGGTTCATTATCATACAGTTTCTCAATTATGAAATTCTTACTTTAATAAGGTGCTGCACCAAAACAATCGTGAACATTTGCTAATAATGTAGAAGAACAATTTAACAACAAGAAAAACAGAAGAAAGGAGGCTTTTTCCATTCAGGGATGAGACAAGGTTTAACAAAATAATCATGAATTGAAACAAGGCAAAAGAGTGTATTTAAAACTATATTCAACCACTTGAAGATGATTTCTTTTTATATAATGCTTCATCTCCTAACTGGCAAAAAATTAATGGAGAAAATATTTTTTGACGAGCTGTATATAATAATGCGCATGATAACCATTAAATAAATAAGAGCTTAATTAAAAATTAGAATTAAACCTCTCAATGAACTCTCTCAAATTAAAAAAAAAAACTTAATTACAATAAGAGTTTTTGCAACATCATTTAACTTCTGGTCATTATCATATCACAAACATTATTATACAAGAAAAGCAATATTCATCAAATTGAGAGGCAATAGAATCTGCGGAAACATTAAGTAAGTGTTCCACATTTTAACTACAGGAAGATTAAATGAAACAAAAATATTTGAAGCCATTAGAGAATTTTTTCAAAGCGGAGAAAACTTAATGAGCAGCAAAATAAAACAAGCAGAAGACAAATTATGTATAAATTAGAAATACAGGGAAAATAGGTGGATTGTATGAAAACCTATTGTTTTAAGGTAGTACAAAGAATTATAGGAAGCTGTCTGAGACAATTCAGGGAAGTCCTATAAACTTAACTGAAAGACCAAGAGATAAACTAATCACTAAGCCTTAATTAAATAAAATGTTTAGAATAGGAAGAAGAATAAGGCCATATTTGTTATGTGGATAACTCAAGAATAAATATAAAAGTTAAGAATTTTACCTCTTCATCATCTTTCTTCTTCTTTTTTTTCTTCTTCTTCTTTTTCTTCTCATCACCTGACTCTACTTCTGGTTCCTGAGAAGAAATTTTGTAACATTAGCATTACTAAACAAAAAAATATTCCACAACTACTAAAAGATATTTTGAAATTTCATTTCTGATTAGAGCTTCAGAATACGTTTGAATGGAAATAACATAAATTTTGCATTCAAAACAAATTATTTTAAAGTATGCGTAGAGTTAGATTGTAAAATTAAATTAAGAAATAAGAGTTAAACAAAAGCAAGATTTGGATTCTGAAAATTAGTAATATGCAAAAATATACTTTAGACCTTGTGACCATTTTATGACATTTAGGATCAATTCCTTTCAATACTTCTAGATTATATTTCAAACATACTATATTCAACTTCAGACGATAGCAATTTAGACTGAGAAATATTAATTTCAGGGAATATTTCATTCTGCAGAGAGTTAATAGCATGTTTATTGAGCCATGCAAATAACTATTAAAAATCTATAGAATAGAGGCTGTTTTTTAAAAGAAAAAATTTACAATTACCGCTTTCACGGGTTCTGGTTGTGCTTCCTCTTCCAACTTCCTTTTCTTCTTCTTTTTCTTCTGTTCTGGTGACTGTACGCCTTCAGGACTTTGTGGAGGGCTCATAACTCTCTAAAAAATTTCAAAATGAGATTTAAATTAGGCATTGCAGAATTTATTGATTTTGGTAATTTTATTTTATAAATACCTTCAATTGATAAAACAGATTTATATTAGGTAGCACTTATATTTTAGAGGCCTAATGAGAACTTGCATGAGTTAAAATAGAAATGTACACTTATATCGCATTTTACCAACTTTCTAATTAAAATAATACTTTTATCGGTTTAATGTTACACATACCCAGAACAGACATTTCAATTCAATTCAAAAAATCAGGTAACATATTTACATCCTCATAATTAATACTAATAATAATAGAGCTTACAATTACAAATGAACATTAATTAACCAAGAAGTTCCACCAATAATAATCTATTAGATGGGCAAATTCTACCTAAATTGTTAAGATGGAATCAGTATCTACAACTTGTAGAGTTCATTAACTCCAGATTAAAGAAAGAATATGAATACTTAAAACATGGGAATTCACTAGAAATCCACATTGAAGGATAGAATTCCACTGGAAAGTTAATTAAGTTAACAAGATACTGAAATGAAAATACAATCAATACCTAAATATAAGCCATTTGTTAGAAATAAAGAATCGTGAATAAGATCTTACTTTTCTGGATGAAGATTCTTCAACAGTAGGCTCTTCTGTTGTGCCACTTTCTTGTTTTACCACCGCCTCACCCTTGGAACTGCAATCCAATAATCACAATTACTAACAAGAATCTCTTTCAAACACAATAAATAAGTACAATCAGAGAAAATAACTTCCACTAGCCTTGACTATCTACAAGATTGTAGTGCAAAGTCTTATCGGATACACTGTAAGCTTTTCATAAGTTAATATATAAGTTACATTAATGAACTTGTAATAATGATTAATCAATTGAAAATTTAAAGTACCCTGAAATTATTATTTTCTTGTAAAGAAGGAAAAGAAATACTTTTTACTGAATTTTTAAATATTAAAAAATAAATCATTTTATTACCTGTAGCACATGTATGATTTCAACCAATCCTTGGGGGTATTTTCATTTGGCTTTCCATATTTATCCAGAAGTCCTTTCTCTATCATTTGCTTCTTCATTGATGCCTTGGGAAAACAAGAATATTAAAAAGAGTTAGATATTTTATAGTAACAAAATAATTGGAACAGGATTCATACTCAGTGTATTTTCATTTAAAAAAGCTGAGTAGAATTAGAATTAAATTAGCTTGGAAATATTTCTGAAACCTCCATCCTTTAAATAATATAAAAAAGAAATAAACAAATGTATTTAGGAGACAGCATTCATACTATTGGATTGAGAATATAATGCTATTCGAGCCCTTATTAGATAAATTGGAAATAATTAAAAAATAGGGAAAATGCGCATTAGCATAGAGCAATGAAAATTATTATCTGAATAAGAAGTTTTTTCAATACAGTAGCCAAATTAATACAGGGAGTTTAAAGTCAATATTTGTATATATATGTATATAGACTTAAAACTTGCATAACAACTTACAGTTGGTCCTAAGCCCCATTTCCTTGGATAAGTATCTTTTTCCATAATCACCCGCTTAATTTTAGCAACCATCCCATGATCACAGCTTGCCATTGTGGCAGTAGTCATCAACGCAACACCTATAAGAGATTTATGGAAAGAAATCACTTCAACTACTGATTCAATCAGAAAAACCAAATTGAGGTATGAGATACATAAGGAAAGTCATATATTATGGAAATTATTCTAGAACTAAATGAACACTCAAGGCTCCAAAAAATATTCATAGAACTTTCCAATACTCGCTCAAATTATGCTCAAAAGATAATTTCTGCCATTCCTAGGGTAAAATATCTGGCACCAAATAAATTCTTTCATCATATTTGTATATAAATTATCCCTCAAATAATTTAAATTTCACAAGGTGGAATGGACTTAAAAAAGTCTGATGGGACCAGAAATCAAACCTGGGTCTCCCAGGGTGCTCTGTACGTTGAGCTATCCCAGAACATTTTCTCAAGGCAATTGGGATACTTTATTCCTCATTAAAATCAGCTAACAATTAATCAATTTTTATTTATTTATTCTTTATTAAAGAATTGATTAATTGTTTAAAGAATTATTATATAATTTATTAAAACTAATTACAGATATAAAATACTATTTCTATCCTAAAAAATAAATACAAAAATAAACATAACATACCTAAAGCTATAGCTTCTCCTTTAGAAGAGACAATAACTATTTCTTCATTTAACTCAATACCATCTTCATAACGAAGAACTCCAGGAAGCATAATACGTGCACCATAACATACAGCATTTACCTATAAATAAGGGTAGAATACACTATAATTTTTCTTGGAAGCTTTCACCAGTCAATTCATTATTAATAAATTATTATTGTAGCATATCATTAATCGCTAAAAGAGCAGAAGTCACTGATTACTAGTCTGAGATTATAAATGGGTAAAACCCCTAAAAATTAATAGAACTTAAAGAAGCTTTTGAGTTGTGATTAGTTTGGATATTACTTACAGCACTGTCTTTCATAATGACTCTCTTGTGTGAGGTAAGAAGACCCTCTAAGGGATGAATGACTCGACGTAGATAAGACTCATCCTTATACGTATCATACAGCCACTGAGCATCAAGTACGTCATGCATTGTCACCATTCCTACCTTTTCACTCTGAATACCTGAAAAAATAAAATTAAATAACAATATTGAATTTATACTTAAACAATACTGACATTGATATCAGATAAATGGTAATAATTATAAGAAAGTCCATTTTGATTTCCTTATGAGTAATTCAACTTAATCAAAAATGAATTGTGATCAAATTAAATCATACTATAATAATAAAAAGTGACCAAATTTGGTATTGAAATTAAAACAAAAGACATTTCCCAAGCAATTAGTGTTGTTGACTAAAACAGCTGATATGGCTATTTGGAGATAGCTTATATTTGGAAATAACTTTTAAATACAGACTATGATTTGTTTACCTGATCTAACCCTTCTCAATTCAACCATAACACCACCAACTCCAAGGACAAGACCAAGATGAACACACATGGTCCGAATATATGTTCCAGCCTCACAGCTAACCCAAAATATTCCTGAAATTAGACAAATTTTAAGTTTATTAATTCTAACAAGTACTGAATTTTTGAGAAAATGAAATGAAATTGAATGAAAATGAATTTGAAAGAAAAATTTCAAAATGTTTAGGTTGTATCCAAACTATATATGCAACTAATTTGATATATATATTTACATGTAACCTAAAATGATCCCTCTAAAATACACCCTCAACAAACAGCTATAATTCACTACATCAAAACAAGTGAGTGAACTGAACAATGGATGCAGGCTAAGAAAAGCCTAAGTCCTACCCAATTATCTTTGTACAATAACTCACCCATATTTCTTTCTTGATCATATTCAAGGAGTTTACTTTCGTATATCGTTCTCACTCTCAACTGTCTTTTAACAGCAGAAATTAATGGTGGACGTTGAAATAATGCTCCTCTAAGTTTTTCAATGCCTTGGACAACCTGAGAAAAAAATAAACAAATATAAACTTCATGGCTTCTTAAATAAAAACCTATGTGAACCCTTACAGCACTATTTCCAATACTTTAACTAAAAACATGTCTGCTAATTTTTTTTTCATAAAATAAGGCAAAAAATAATATGAATCAAACTTTATATAAAATGCCTTAACAACAACTAAAGTTTTCAATTCTACGAGCAATTACAAGAGAAAATAAGAAAAACAGTATCCAGAGAATTAAGAATATTCTGATTAAATGTTTGTGAGGGTAAAACTAGAATCATGCAGAATAATTTCTATAATATAAGTTTAATCAATTCCTTGATACAGTTTTGTTAAATCCTCAAAATTTGCAATTGAGACTTGCTTTACCTATGCTGGCATTACATTAACAAACCCAAAAAAATAAATAAACCTGATTGAAATTTACTGGAGTTATTCTAACGACAACAACGGAAGAAATAAAATGAAAAATAAGTAAGATTAACTCGGTACATGCCTTCTGTACACCCTCCACAGCGGAATGTAGTTTAAATATGGCAACATACTCTTTTCCAGCACTCTGTTGTGATTTTACTAGTCTTGTGGCACGTTCAACACACACAATAAGACAACCTGTAGTATAAGAAATTTATAAGTGATGAGCTGAATATAATAAATTTCTGCACAAAAAACAGCATTATCCTATACAACAAAGATGGGTGGTCTGAGAAGCAAAGGAGAGCATTGGACATATTTAAAGCGGCAAATCATTGGTTAATTAAAATGAACATAAATACATAACAAGAGATATAATTGAGAAATTTCAAACTAGTGGTGCACACAATAGATGAAAGATTAACTATTAAGATAAAATAATTAACACTTAGCAAAACTTACCAGTAACCTTGGGATCTAAAGTGCCGGAATGACCAGTTTTCTCAACTCTGAGAATTCTCTTGATCCAAGCTACTACTTCATGTGAACTTGGATTAGAAGGTTTATCTAAGTTAATAAAGCCTGACCTCACATAGTCAGCTATCTCTCTTTTCAGCGGCGAAGCTCCAAATGGTAATGGAGTGTAGTGACAAGTACGTACATTGAGCCGGTCAAAATTCTGTAAGTAGCCAAATACTTATTTCTTTAAACAATACTTAAGTTGTATTGTCAGTAAATAGAAATCAAATATGAATTCCACATTAACTTCTTCTAGGAGTAAATGCAACTCAAAATGAGAACTTTTAAGTGAAATAATAACATAACATTATGAAACATGGGATGTTATAGCATTGATACGGATTTTTCTGGTGCTATAAACGATGACAGCTTTAAAGCCACGCAAATTTATAAAACATCACATATGCTAAAATTATAAATACACGAGGACGATAACCTCCGATAAAATACTGTAAAAGGATAAAAACCTTCAATAAAAGGGGCCACGAAGAGGTGTCTAGGGGAACTTTTTCTGAAGAAGGTTCCAAGAAGACATTATCGGTAGATTCCAAATCACCGCCAAGGCTCTTCTTCTTCTTTTTGGATTTCTTCTTGGATTCATCCACTACCACTGCGAGATATTTAATTCACTATTACCTTTACACAAAAAACATCTTACAAGAGGCTGTTTTCAACAAAAATAGCCTCTCTCTAAAAAATATCATGGAACAACGAAGGGGGTTTTCTCAAAAATTTAAAAATAAAGTAAACTTTTAAGTAATACTTTTGTTATAAGAATATCGGATAACCCATTTAAGAGGGAGTATAATTTTAAAATACTTCATAAAAGATACATAATCTGCTTTATGATTAATTACCATTGTCGGTCATGGTGGTTCAACTAACACACGTGCTTCAAAACTTGGATTCGTCTTGGACGCATGGGCTTGATGTTTGAACTGTGTCCTAAGAGGCGTCGCTACTAATGCATATTATTTGGCCGGGATTGCCAACACATGACTTCCAAGATGAAAAGCGGTAAAGTTCGATATCTGATATATTCACTAACCGTAGAACTGTTATTATAATTTGCTACATATTATCTTAATTTTATGAGGTTCATTCCCAGGAAAAGAACTAAGAATGAAGCGTTAACAGCTTATTGCTGTTCCATTTTTATACATAGAAGGATATTCCATAACTGTTAATTGAAAAAATAACCACTTTTCGGGACGAAAATAGTGATTTATTCCAAATATTGTAGCTAATGAATACTATAAAAAATTGCTTGAAAATGATGCTATAACGATGAAACATGTCGTGTGTCTTGTAGGGAGTTTCTGTAGTATTAACTGTTAATCTTGAAGATGATTTTTCTCTATCAGCTCTCTTACCAAAATGTTTAGAATATGTAATAAAACAGATTCTGATTGCGTAACACTTGATTTTATAATAATTTTAGCTGACACTATACAAATAGTCACTCCGCGCTTCATCATATACCCTTCCTCTTCTCTTTGTCATATTAAACATAGTATAGTTAAGAATTTCATCCGAGACTTTTCATTTCTAAATGCTCCATATTATTTTAAACATTTAGATATTTATAGAATTGCCATTTCAAACGTAAAATAAATTTTATTATGAAAAATTTCAATACCGTGAAATATTTTTCGTTCCGTAGTCACTGATGGAGCTCTTACGTCAATTTCGAAACCGTATTTTGCTACGTTGGTAGCACTAGTGAAACCATAAGAAGTCAGTGGGATGACATGGCCGACCTAGCAAGGCTTTCGTGTCTTTCCCTCTTTACTTTCTTTGTTGTTTTAACGGTTAAAGATGTATTATTTCAGTCCTCTACATCTGCAACGAATACAAAGGAGATACCAGTAACTAAACTGGGTGTAAACAAATTTATTGGTCCGACGCTTAAGTTTTTATATTGGTAATGTAATTTAAGTTGCACCGTCACTGACTATTTAGGACGTGTAGCTATGGTTTCAATGCTGTTCATCTGGTGGTATTTAGAACGATGGTAATTTGTGCGTTCCTCTTTCAACAGTTATTCGTGAGGATACAAGAAAGCATTTGAGCAGTATGCAACTATTCTCCAGCAGAAGTATCCCGAAATTATTGTGGAGGGAGATAACTTTCCCCCCACTGCAATGAGGATTCACTTAGCTCAAATCCTGGTACGCATCATGAGATTTAAGTTTTAGATAATCATTATCTTTTACGATTTTATTTTTTCTAATTTACTTTCTTTCATCTAGGGAGTTGCTAAAATATTGCTCATTTTGTGCATTCTGGGAAGTATTCCAATTTTTTATTATTTGAATCAACCTGAACCTAGTTGGTGGACATGGTGTGTAAACAACAAGGTGTATTCGTGTATGATGATATTTTTTCTATGTAACGCTGTTGAAGGACAACTTGTATCGACCGGTGCTTTTGAGATATCCTTTAATGGTAAGTAATGGACTTCGTGATCTCAATTTCAGCCGTCAATTAACACGTTTATCTTTATTTAAGGGCAATGCCTTGTCTTTGTGGCGGTCCTTTTCCGGCCCCCTAAACAAGTTAATAGACCCATCCTGCCGTATAATCTTTGAATTATATCACTCTTTTCCTGTTCAAAGTTTTCTTTCTTACAATTGCGGTCATAATACTTGTTTACTTATCACATAACTATCGTATTTAAACTTTTTTCTTGCTATAGTTTTCAAGAATCACCTCTTATAAATTATATCAAATTATTCGGTTTTTGTTACTTTTCTGCCTCTTATTACTATTCGTAATATTTAAGTATCTGTAATATATGCAGTAATCAATCAATGATCGAGTCACACATCCGTATGCACTTCAGACTTAGGTTTAAAAATCTCGTTTCCTGAAATCTCATTGCTCGTTTTCTGTAATAACTATTAGCAGCGTTTTGGGCGCATAGTATTCTAATCATTTGAAATTTATAATGAAATTAAAGGAAATTTTCTGTTAGGATGTATCGATCTAAGTAGGCTTTCTCCTTTGTTATTTTCCATATGAATTGTCCTTATGAAATTGTAAAATAACACACAAACATTATATCTACTTAGAAACCAAGCTATTTTTGTCGCAATATTTTTAACAAATTAATAAACCACTAATTTCTCTGTTTCCCCTAAAGTACTTCATTATTTGGAATAGTTGTCTTCTTTTGATTTAAAAGAGAACAGAATTAATAAAAAACAGTCCAATGTAGAGCTATACTTAATTTACTTATCTCATTACAGATGTGCCGGTTTGGTCAAAATTAGAAACTGGACGTATACCACAACCTTCTGAATTGTTCCAAATTATAGATAACCATTTGCAGTTTCAAGCAAGAGGTGTTGGTGATGGCAGTGGAATACACCGTCAGTAGGGAGTACCTATGGTATTAATAAGGAGAGGCACTTTTCTGCAGGAAAGCAAGGGAGTAGATATAATGCATTGTTTTGTTAAAATTGATGAATTTGTTAACCATGTGAACCTTCTTTCTTTACTGCAGATTTAATCTGCAATAGAAGATCATTTTGTGATATCAGCATCACCTTTTATCAACATAAACATGAATTATATTTGCTATATTGTCAGTGATCTAAATTTTATATGCTACTAAGATGATCAATTATTGGCCTTTGGTTTCAGTGCTCCCTGCATTGTACACATCACATTGTAATTAATTTCTTAAACAATGCTAAAATTGAATGCATTTGAATATTTATGACATTATCAAATTCAATGAATTTTAATACACTGTAGTTTTTTAGCATATTATAAATTTTGTTATACATGCCAGTATTTCTCATACATTGAGGTTCATCTACTTTGTTAATTAGTTGTTTTGTAAATAGTGAAGAGTCTGTATTACTTTCTGAGGAAATTAAAAAATTCCGTACTCGGCTGTATAATCCAAAAGGGAATAGAATCAACAAGAAGAAATAATCAAATGATTTCTGTTTGTGTACAAATGCTTTGTTTGGAATGACCTTATGACGGCTTCCCCATAAAGCGGTCACAGTACGTTGGGGGATGCCTGATGACTCCCATTCCTTCTCTAAAGCAGTTGATGCACAACAATGTCATTTTTTTATTCTCTGTAATGGTTGACTTATGTAATAGCCTATATATTGTATTTCCAAAGTTTCTTTAAGGTTTTACTCTTATGTAATTCTGAGGGACTTCTTTCAATATATAGCTGATGTTAATTGACGAGTTTTGTTAAGGTTAATGTTGTTGTTTTGTTTCTACTTCTCTCACCTTATTTGTGCTGATTAAATGAAAATACTTCAAAATTTATTCTGATTTAGTTTTACTTCATACTCTTTTTCCTCTTAGTTTATTCTTTTGCATATGTTCTGGTTTAATGACAAGCTGAAAATTTTCGTTTCAGAAAAGGTATTAGCCTCATTCACATTGCAAAATAAATAACTTTGTAAATTCTTTGGGATATTCCATGCAAATCCTTTCAAATAAATATTTATCCTTCTCATGTAGCTTAAGCTACTCACTGCAGCAAAGAATTATTAACGGATATATGAGGTGATTACAAGATTTCTGATCAATATAAGTGATGAGAATGTGTGTAAATTAAAACCATTCCTAAGATAGAATGCAGGCGTATACTAAATATTAATAAGTGTTGCTTTATCCAAATTGTAGTACTATATGCTCTTACAGTAGGAAAGAGTAGATAGAACAGAAAATTTTTACTAGAGCTAGAATCAAAATGAAGCACACAACTAGAAAATAATGATTGATGATTTTAAGCTTCAAGTATGCAATGTGGAGCAAGATGATAACATAACTGAAACAACAGAACTTTTTAGAAGAATGAGGTCACCAACTGTGTAAAGAGAATTTGCCAGTACCAATTAGAAGCATAGAAAGTGATAAATAACTCGCACAGGTGGAATGTTCATTTAAATGGGAAAACAAGAGTAATTGGTGCTATGGTTTTACAATAAGATAAGCACTATAAAATTAGAATATAAAAATATTTAAGAATTAAACGTTAGAGCAGAAGTAGTTACAAACAAGGCAAGAAGAGAGCCAAAGATATAAATAAAAATAACAGAAGAAGCCGATGAGTAGAATAAAATAACAAAAGATGGTTCTGAATGCACAGTGCAATACAATGCCATTTGACGAGAACTAATGGAAAAAATACTTAGAAGATAAACTTAAGAAGAAAGTAGTTGGGGGAACCATACAGAAAAATCAAGAGAGGAAAAAGATTTCTTCCCTACTGAAAGTAGAAGGAACTTGCCCATTTATCTGAACAATAAGGAGAACTGTTTCTATTGACTTCATCATCCTTTGTTAAGTCTACTTTCTTTGAAGTCTTAGACAACTTTTATTTCCATTCTTAATTAGTCAAAATACTGGATCATTATAAATCAATTATGCTCAACACTTGTTTCATCTACCAACCTCTCCACCAGATGATTACTACTTTGGACCTGAATTTGTCACAAATATCTTTTTTTAACATTAAATTTGGTACTTCTATTTTAAATTAAATTTCATTGAAATTATGGTGTTGCCTTAGAATGAACATGAACAAGGCCTTTTCATTAAGAAGACAAAAAATGGCCCAACTCCTGTGATTAGTATCTGATCAGACAAGATATTTTTTTACGGTTCTTAATTCCAGTATGCAAAACTTAAAAACAAGAGAATCCTTCTTCTTTCACTGAAACTGATATCAACAGCAAAGAATGAAAAACAAGGTAATCAAAGATTGTTCAAATAAAAATTATATTTAAAATTGATTTTATAAAGTAAAAAAATCACAGAGCTTTGGAAAAATTATCAATCAGACTGTAAATTATCAATACAGCAGAATTTTTCTCAAATCTTAAAATTTGAATTTCATCAAATAACTCGGACAGATAATTACGATGTTCAGACAACCTGTAAACAAGAAAATTCTTCAAAAATATATATCTTTTACCAGAGGCATTTTCATTAAAAAGGTAATAAAATATAATATTCTACACCTAGGATATTGATGACTTAATATAATTACACTGTAATTGTGCACTTATTAAATAATTGAGCTTGATTAAGTACAGAGCTGACTGAAAAAAATAGAATTTATAATTAATAAATCTTGTCCTAGAAAGTTATCATTAGGTCCAGAAAACTGAAAATCTAGGTAGCATGAAATTCATAAGGATTGAAAAATTCAATAAATATTGCTGATAATAAATCCAAAGAGTGATTGTGAGTCAAAGAAATCAATGTCACCAAGCAAAACAGAATAAAAAACAATTATTAAAGCTCAATTTACAGATGATAAAATTTGAAAAGGCAAGAAAATGTGAGTGACAATTGAGATAATGTTCACAGTCAGAATGATACTTGAACATATCTCTCTTTTCATGCACACTTTTTTGTTGGAACAATTGAATAATACTAGGGAAAGAAAAATGGATTGTTGAAAAAAGATAAAATGTCATATAACCAGGAATATTAGCTTCCATATCAATTGATATCTGATTACAATTTTTATATCAATAGGCAGGTAATAGAATCTAATATTAAATATTATTATAGGCAATACTAATTTTGGATCCCATATGCAAGCTGAAATTTTCTGTCAATTTTTATAAAAATATTACAAGGACTGTCATGTTTTAATTGAATGATAAATGAATAAAAAGTATACCTCTCTAGAATAGTAGCAACACTTTTTTCATAGGCATTCTTGTCTCCATCTATGTTTAGCAAAGATATCACAACACGGATTATGGCTTCTTCCAAATGCACTCCTAAAACCTCTGGCCTTATCGAAGGAGAGTAACGCTGCAATAGTTGCTTAGTATGAGTCATTATCTGAAATTGATATAATATATAAAATTATTATATAATTATAATAGAGAAATAATTCACCTATGTAAAAACAAGTCATAAAGATAAATAGTTCGACGATGCACCTATTATAATAGCTCTAGAACAGGCATTAAAAGATAATTTTAACTCAATTTATTTTTAATTAGATTTTGGGGTGGGGTGGGGGTCTTTCTGTATATCAATAAAATACTCTACAACTATCATTGAGAGCACTTGGAAGCATTCCATATGTATAAGCAACAAAGGCCTCTGACAACAAACAAACTGACTTCTGAACACTTATTCATTCAACAGGATGTATCCAGTTATGATGTACAATAATGACCAATCAACAAAAATTTAAGACAGAAATATCCTTCGTAGACATATCTAAACAATTAAATAAGTTAACTGAGGGGAAAATTGAATTCTGCTACAAAAATCTAAACAGCAGACTGGATTGTGGTTGAGACGAAACATTCTCCTGGAAGACTAAAATGCCATGAAGGAAGAAGTATGCAACCCCTATTAGAAAATGAAAAACGAGATGGAATAATAAATGTCAAATACTCATTTTTGTCACATCTTCAAATTTGTACTCACCATATTAAATCCATTATAATTTTTAAAAAGATGTATGATAACTCATGAGCTCCAGAACAATTTGTAAGATGTTTGATTAAGTATACATTTCACTAATTTCATATAATTATCATTGTGTATAAAAAGAGCAGGAAAACAGTAATGCAAGTGTAAAAGTAAATAAATGGTATTTACCATACTTTCATATCTGCGCTTCATATGAGCAGTGAGGTTAACAGCAATAAACTGTATATTTATCCGACTCCGAGGTGTGGATGTACTTGAAAATGATGAAGATGATGAAGTTACAGACGGAGTAAGAGGAACCATACTTCCTCCACTAGGAACAGAGTAGGATGGAGATGTATCAATATTGTTCCTAATTGTTCTTTTTTCATTTAATCCAACAGAAGTTCCACTCATCATATTTGCTTCACAACATAAGATATTTTCTCCAGACAAATTAACTTTCACTGCCCTTCTCATGTGCTCAACTAAATCACACACACTAACCTTCTTCTCAATATACCTGTAAGAAAACAGAGCATTAACAATTCTGACATGATTTTGTTTAAACAAGGAAAGACTAAAAAAATAATAGCTCATTTGTACAGTTTAAATTAATATTATTGATGAGAAATTTAATTAAAATTTTAAAAATAAATAAATAAACAAAGTAAATTTAAACATCATTATCACTTCTAATAATGTATGTTATGAGCAAAAGGATATAAAATGTATAATTAAAACACTTTTAAAATATGCTGCATAAATTTTTCATTCCTAATAAGAGTAAAAATTTTGATGTCAAAATAATTCTGGATCTATTATGCATAAATGATCTTAAAGATTAATGTTTGATGAAAATTATAAAATACATCACTCTTCATACACACAAAATTTGATGAGCAGACGGACAGATGTTACTTACTGCAAAATATATAATTTCAATACCTAGGTTCAAGTTTCAGTAATATTTTTCACTTTAGTTCAAAATTCAATACAAGTCCAGGGAAAAAACTTGTTGGTATTATAATCTTTAATATAAAAAGACCAAATTTTCAACTCTTATATTTATCAATTCCTTCACCTGCTTTTACAGATTTCCTTTCCAAGATTGAATTTCCAATAATTGATATCATCTCTTGAGCAATTTATAACAAAGAAGCCAAATATGAATGAATTAAAATGCTGAGCCAATGTCAAATCTCAAGATTGTCATAAAGAGAACAAACATTTAGAATTACGGTGAGCATGAGTTTAAAATAAGTGAGCATAGATACCTCTCTTTATCCAAACTGCTAACTCTCACAGTCCCAGTATCTGCATCCTTCAAAATGATTATATGAGGAATACATAATTCCCTGCAATAATCCTGTACATCTACTAACGTCTGCAATAAATTTGGAAATTCATATTGAAATCAAATAAATAAAAAAATACATATAATTCTATGGTGCTCCTTGAAATTCGGTAGAAAGTAAATAAGGATAAATATTTTTATTTTGTCAATTTCTAGATTTATATTTCTTAAGAATTTTTAGCCCTCATAAAAATATTATAAACTGTAACCTACAATATACAACATATATAATATAATCTATAATACACTTGTAATGCAAATGAAACTGATTAATAAAGTTTTGTTTAGATTCTGATTATAGAAAATTAAACCCATGAACCATAAGTTTTGAGCTGAAATATACAGAGAAAAGATAAGTTTAATATTTTAGTACTACCCCGATTATAGTAGAATTGAAATAAGTTGCTTAGAAAGAATAATCTATGAACAAAGTAAAAAAAGGAACCTATAGTTCTCTCTCAGAAGACAGTAAGTATATTATAGGAAATGATTTATTGATCATTAGATGTATAACAGTATGATAGATCTCATCATACATAGGTAATTAAAACACAAATTGATGAAAGTTTAGATTAAAATATTCACTTATTGGGTACAAATGGTTAGAAGGTAACCAGTTAACAATTATATTATAGATCATACATTAATTGTATATACTGGACCTTCAAGTAGTGCATAGAAAATTTTTTTACACAAATTTGAATCCTCTAGTTAGTCAAGAAGTTTTTTGAGCTCTGTCTAATATTTTGAGTTTCTAGTTTCATAATTATGCACATTAGATCTAGTAACAGCCATAAGAAGTGCATAACCAATGGATTGATCAGAATTACTTGTTTTCGATATACAAGAAAACTTATTAGATATGAAGATATGGAAATCAATTCTCATATAATCATATTTACAAAAGTACATGGATGAGTTAGAGAAATGGCTAAATCGTGTTCCAAGTGCAAGCACACCTTCAAATACCAGAGAAATAAGACATAAAAATACAATCATAGATACATAGGGATATAATTAATTAAAACTCACCTCGAGGGAATCTATTAGAGAAGTTCGTATTCCAACATTCCAAAGATCATGCACAATTTGAGCCATTTGCTTGATGGAAGTAACAACCTGCCCCATACAACACACGACAGCATCCAAGGGGGAAAGATTTGTCATTGATCCAATCCACGAGCTTTCTTCCTCACATTGCTCATATTGCAGTGCCGATAAGATCCTGTCTAAGGATAAGCTGATACCAACTGCAGCTTGGTTTGACTCTAGAGATGTCTTCCCAGTGAGATGAAAGACTTGACTGGAAATGCCAATAAATTATTGATATTTAATAGTGATTCCTGAATGAAGATAGAAAAGATTCCTCTTCTTTTTTAGGATATCATTAAAATATATTTAATGGAAATTGCACATTTACCAAGTATGCGCTGTAATATTAATTTATTGAATTTTAATTGTGCAGATGTTCATTATTGTAAGTTAATAGCTTATATGTTTATGTGGGTTGAAATAACTGCTTCCAGGCTTACAGCCTATGAGCAGTTTCTTTGTAATGTTAATAATAATTAACAAGATGTTTTTAAAAACAAGTATACACTATGTAATTAATTAAAGGTGAACAGAGGCCATGTTTAAAAATATCCACCTGAGTGTGTAAGATTAAAAGCCCTTCACTATATTACAAATGATGTCTGAGAAGTCATGATTTATCAAATAATTGTACCTACAAAACTCAAGTTGGACTCAAGTTTATCATGATGTTCAAGATGTTGGTATTTATTTCTATATAAAGGCTTTTGATATTATACCCTATTTAATAAAATATATATATATATATATATTATTAAATAGGGTAATAATTCTTGGTGATTGACGCACGCGCTCATTTTTCTCAATTCCGCTTCAATAAAACTTTGTCTCAAAAATAATCAGTACAGCATTATAACAATCGAAACAAAAGAATTCTTAATTCTTGAGAAGGCGTGAATTCGTGGAATGCCATTGTAATAAAAACAACCAAGTAAATTTCCACAGATAAAATTTGGTATATTCGCGACTGGTTTCGTAATATAAAATAAAGAAGAGGCGATGATACGGAGAAATAATGAAGAATCCTGAAGATGTAATTTTATATTTCGAAACCGGTCGCGAATATACCAAATTTTTTCCGAGGAAATTTACTAAGTTGTTCTTATTAAAAGAATTCTTTATGATTTTCGTTGGACGCTCTTCGTGACAGAAATCGCTGGTTTTCCTCGAATTTCGCATCATTTCCGCTTTCGGAGGCGCTTAAGAAATTTCCCGGGTCATCCAACAAGTGTTACCGTTGGCAGAGATGAGATCCTATTCTTGGAGAGGCAGTCAAGCCGGACCGTCGAGTAGTGCACAAGTGGGAAAAGGAGAGCTCCGACGCAAGGTTGGGAAATAACGATTGGGTTTGCATTCCATATAGACGAACATTTATACGCCTGAGCAAATTAGATACGATTAAAAATAACAGTCGAAAATTTTTAACGATCTTTTCATTTTTTAGAGAGAATTCCGTTCAAAGGATTAGACCTGGTTCTTCAGTATTGCCGCTTCCAGCGGAGAGGAGGGAGTCCTGTGAGATTTACGATTTCGCAGGTAAATAATCGTTACCAAGTGAAATGGAAACGACAGAAAAAAATGAATGTTGAAAGAGAGAGCGTCGAGGAATCGGTCATTTCGATATTTAAAAGACATTAGTCCACATTTAGGTAGTTTAAAGCCCAAGGCGGCTTTGTTGTCACGATTAAAGTCCGTACAGATCGATCTAGTATTTTCATAAGGGTAATTAATTCATAAGGGGAGTTGAAAAATCGGTTAATTAACTTTCACCACATATATGATGGTATGTTTTTCGACCATATCATATCATTCAAAACCAGAGCAAATTTTAACAATAGAATTCGGTACGATAGTATTAACGGAGATGCCTTACATTTGATGTGCTTCGGTCATGTCTTGTATTTTCTGCTAGATAATACTAAGTCGTGCAACTAATTATGAATAAGACGATTAACGAGAAATATTGAAAACGATTGTCCCCAGGAAAGCATGGGAGGATATATTACGAAATTGATCAAAAATATATCCAAAGTAAACATTTTTGTTCACCACCTGCTATCAAGCAAAAAGAAATTCAATGCAAACAAATTATAAATTCAAAGAAACAAAATACTAAGCATTCATTGCGTAAGATTTTCTTTTCTGATTTCGAGAAATAATGTAGAGTATGGACTAACAATGAAACAAAATTATTAAATATAATATATATGAGGGAGAAATTCGACTGAATCATGACTTGTTCCCCCTAATATGAGTTGATGGCAAACCATAAGCTATCTAATAATAATATTGGTACAATGACAAACGTCGCATGTACAGAATATATAGTGAAAGTATCCATTAGATCGCAATAGATTTATTAATAATAACTGCAAAAACTATAAATCTGAATTAAAATTTTATTTAGGATATTCGTGGTTGACATAAATATTTGGAGAAACACATTTTTCATGCATTTTTTAAATTTAAATATTCATGCGTACTATAAAATGTCTTTCGAATCAAGTTCTTTTGCTTAAAAGGTAACGCGAACCTGTATTTCCGAATAACCGAATATTCATGAGTACTATAAAATGTCTTTCGAATCAAGTTCTTTTGCTTAAAAGGTAACGCGAACCTGTATTTCCGAATAACCGAATATTCATGAGTACTATAAAATGTCTTTCGAATCAAGTTCTTTTGCTTAAAAGGTAACGCGAACCTGTATTTCCGAATTTTATTTAAAAACTGTGGAATTTAAAACGTGGACAAAGACGATTGGGCTAGTTATTAAAACTGGGCGTATTATAACACGAGTTTTCTCAGCCTAGGATGATATAACACAAGCTCGGTTTGGTAAACAAACAATATGCAAGGGTATTGGTATGTGAGACAACAATTTTGTACTCATTAGCGCAAAATTCGTTGAAGAGGTTGTATTAGTCTTGCAAAAATATATCGACGGGACATTTTTGCGAATAAGAGCAAATAAAGTTTTTTTAAGTGTGTGTGTGAAGTAAGTGTGAATAGATAGGTAGAGGATCTTTAATTTAGAAATATTATCAAAAGAAAAGAGAATAAGCCGCTATACCAGTCAAGTATATCGTGAAATACATCGCCCCTAGAGAAAAATTACGGATAAACGGAAAGATTTACCGTTCGATTGGAAAATAAATTCACTATTGTAGCCGATAATTTCCTGTGGAAAGACTTTTCATGAATGATTGAAAGTTATTCGCCAGAGGACGAATATCTTCAGACGATTTTACCCAAAAAGCAAGACTTTCTTGCAGATTTCTTTGAATGATTGGCCAAGATATATTTTCACCAAAATTAATAAAACTATATAAAAAAACATGAAATGGTGTAGAACTTTATGCTATCTACATCTATCTATTTACTTTATATATATCTATAATAAAAATTAATAAAAAATGATAAAATTTGTTCGAACGAAACCGACAATAACATTTACATTTCTTCGAAAAGTAATTTCCTTTGTGTTTATTTTCATGTTTACGACGATTTAAAAATAATGCATTCAAATTACTTTCTATTTTTACTGACATGTCGCAACTTTCCCGGAATTCCACCCGTTAGATTAACACGTGCCTGTGCATTGTAAATTGTGCCAACAAGACAGCGACTAGATCATCGATCAGAATAATTGAAACATTAAGTGAAACATAAACACCGTTAGAAACCTAATAAACATTTGGAAAAGATCCAATATTAAATCCCGCCGGGAAATGAACGGTAAACAGTGGAATCCATCAGTGTAAACGGACTTGACGGACTCTCATGAAAACAACAATAAAGTCGACATATTGATTAGTGATGAGCGAATAAACAATATGGCAGACGATTGAAATTTTGAAATGTAACGGAAATCGATTCCGCAGAATTAGACGCAAATATTATTATACCATTACTATGGAGTGTGTTGAGAGTAGGTTGGTGCAGGGAGGATGAAATTCGAGCTGTGCTAGCGAGAATAGGCTATTTCTACCGCCTATTCTCTGGCCGCCAAAAACAGTGGATCACAAAGGCTGTAATATTAGGAACACAGCCTTCCGAATACATCGTGGAATTGAGACAGCGCTGTAGACGTTCGTTTCTTAGAATGAATGAAAGCGTATTGTCGGATAGAGAGAGAACTGCCAATTATTATGAGACTTCATACGAGCTAATATGAATTTAATTTTTTATGAAATGGCCAATGTTGTTATTCGCATTCTTAACAATTGTTCAAAGATTTATTCGGATTTCCAAGTAACTCAAACTCGTGCTCAACTTTTCATCTAAATTCCTTACTTAACAAACGAGAAAAAATCATACTCTTAAACTAATAAAAAATTAAAATTCGAGAGGGTAAACAGTTATTAGATTTGCAAATATTATGTGCTCGTAAAATTTGGCATTTAAAAAATTACAATGGCCGTATTTTATTTTTAGATTTGCGAACTATTTCCACAACTGTGACAAGCAGAAGAATTACGAAATTTGGCCATTGAAGAATCTCAAAAATATCTAAAAAAACACATTTTCCATTTCAGCGAAAAAAATTATCATTGGAAACAAATTGTAAAATTGGCTTAAACCATACATATATAAAAAAGAGAGAATGATGAAGTAAAATTTTGTAATTAATCTTACTTCTATGATAAAGAAAACTGCAATAATCTCGATTTATTAAATTAATCTCGATGAAACAATCTGGAAAAAATATTTAAAAGATTCAAAAGCGTATTGATATATCATTCTTCCATCAAAAAAGATAATCATCGTACGTAAAATCTGTTTTTAGTAAAAAAGATTGAACGGTAAATATATGAATAATCACGATGTTTCCTCTATTCACCAGTAAAGTTACCACGCCGATTCGCAGTCGCATGACTGTTAGGACCAATTGAACCAGTAAACCTCTGAAGCCGAAGAGGATGAGCAACGAGGACGACTCTAACTACACAGTGGAATGGGACGAAGCCGTTGGTAGACGACTTGTGGCATCGAGGGACACGACTGCGGGGGAAGTGCTGCTGAAGGTACTACCGTTGGCTACGGGACCGCAGCGTGGAGATATAGCGCCCTGCCTTGTCTGTTATCGTCCCCTAGATGAGGAAGTTTACAGCTGTCCTGACTGTGGCTGGCCATTATGTTCTCAATCGTGCTCAACCCACGTACGCCATGCTCCAGAGTGCTTGTCCACTGCGGCTACAGGGGTGATGGTACGTTCCACGTGCTTTTTCTACGTAATTTTCCTCTAGTAGGAAAGTAAATCCCTGATTTTCGTCTACTGTACTCTAATTTCGATAAATTCGATATATTCTGATCAGCGAATAAAATCGATTAAAGTTTTAGTATTAAAATCTTACGAAGCCCTAATTCGGCACACCTGTCACGCAAAGATATTCTTGAATATGATTTCATGTTCTTCGTATGACAGCCTAAGAGAGTTTGTGTACATATTCTTTCCCTTTTCCATCCAGATGTCCTTCGAAGAGCCCAGCAAATGGGATTCTATTTACGACTGCATCATCATACTCCGCTGCCTCTCACTACGCATTTCATCCCCAACATCATGGAACCAAATAGAAGCAATGGAAACGCACGATGACATAAAACGCCCACCGAATCAACGTCGCCGTTCCGATGCTTTGGCAGCCCTATTCGTGGCTCGATTCGGATACGCTTACGGAGCAGAAACCACGGATATAAAGCGCATCATTGCCACTTTGGAAATCAACGCCATGGAAGTGACGTCAGAAGGCAGACCTCTGCAAGCTATCTATCCAGAAGCTTTCTATGCTGAACACTCTTGCATTCCAACCTGTTTTAGGGTGTTCGGCTCGCTGGAGGAAGGCTTTCCTTTGGTGGTTCGTGCAGCTGTCGACATCCCCAAAGGTGCTCCTATATCCCTCACGTACACGGATTCCTTATGGGGAACCCTGGAGAGGAGAACACACCTCTACTACTCCAAACTGTTTCTATGCTCATGTAGAAGATGTTCTGATCGTGAAGAGTTGGGCGCTTGTCTCATGGGACTTAAGTGCGAAGACTGTGGTGATTGTGTTTTACCTGATGATCCTTTATCACAAGGATGGCTTAAGGGAGCTAAAGTTGAAGCTTTAGAGAAGTGGTCGTGTAGACAGTGCAAGAAGCATGTGACGGGGAGAGTTGCCCAGAAGATTGTGTGGAATGCTTCGAAAGCCATCAAAGAATTAGAGGAAGATGAAGATGCGGACATAAACGGATACAAATCGGTGTTGGAGGAGCTGCAGAAAAGGTTGCACTCTCAACATTCACTGGTTGTGGATCTCAAGCATTCAGTTCTACACATTCTGAATCCACCAGAGTCGTTGACTGACGAACAACTTATATGGAAGGAATCATTAGCTACAGAGGTAGGTAAATATTATAAAGGTTAAACAGTTTTTCATTTCAATCAAATCTTTGTGATTAGATCACATATGAAGTTATTTTCACCTATCCTTAATCTAAAGTAAACATTAATTGATTAAAACTTTCTCTATGATAGTTTTGAATAGAATATTTGAGAATTTGATGGAACATCTGGATGATATCTCATAATTCTATGTAGAAAATTCCAAAGTTTATCTCAAAAGTAATTAATTATGAAAATTGGTAAAATTTGCAGACAAAAATAATTTTATTTAACGAGCCATTGTAGTAATGGCACAATCACCACCAAGTAGTGAATTCTAAACACATCCAGCATTAATAAAGTCAAATCAATTCTGTTTTCCAAAACCAATAGCACATTTGTTGTAAACAATAAATTAAACATTTGAAAATTTTATCACAATATTTTAAAAGAGCCTTCACTTATAAGAGTTGAGTGGAATTATCAATGAAAACTAATGTAAATGTGCTGAATGCCTATTTTCAGCACATTTACAGCATTGTATTGTTCTTAAATTCTTTGATTTTGTTTCCACAAAACCAAACACCTGATTTTAGATACGCTTATAATTGATGTCTTCCTCAATTATATAAAGTAAATGCACATCCTAATACTATGTTAATAAAACCATAAAAAAACCTAAAAATGAATAATACAATATTAGAAATAATAGAAGAAATATATATTGCAAATTAGAAAATCTGTCATAAATTCTGATCATTAAGAACATTTCCAACAATTAATAATTTCTCACAGGTTTTACAAGTGGCCAACATCTTATTCCCTGGTATTTCACTATTAAAAGGGACATCCTTTTATGAGATTGCGTGCACTTTATTAGAGAAGACAAATAGAGATCTTAAAGGAGTAAAATGTCAGCTGGAGGTAACTAAGGTATTGTTTCCACATTAAATTTCCATAATTTCCAAATCATTCAGTATTTATGAAAACTTTACAACAAATTTTCTTCTAAATTTCATGATAAATAAATTTATGTCAATTTGAAGTAGCAATCCCTTATTTCTTCATTGTCTTTAAAATTATAGGATAGATGAATGGCAGAAAATTATCAATCTACCTATTCTATATTAAATGCAGGATGTAGTTATAAAAAAAGAATTTTGATAATGTACATTAAAGACATTGGGGAGCTTAAGTTGATGCTCATACCTAGTAAACCATAAGGATGTAATAATAATAATAATGAAAAAATTTCTACATACTGATATCATATAAAGTAAAATCATAGCAAATGGAGTTAATAATTTATAATCTCTTAATTTTAAAATTAAATCAAGTAGTCATGATTCAAATTTTAAATAAAAAATAATCTTCAATAGTTAAGATGGAATTGATAAAAACAGAAGAATTGCTAATTCTATTATTCTCATAGCTCAATGTCATTTGAGAGTTGGAGATAGTCCTAAATAGTTTTAATGATCCAATATAATACATGAGGATCTATTTACAGCTCATCAGTTCAATTATAGTATTTCGATTAACTGTATTAATTCTTTCAAATTACATTGTGATCTTAAATTTTCATTGAAGCCTTCCTTTTTTTTTTAAAAAAAAAGATTTATAATAAAATCAATAAGAGCGAATCTATCTTTTTCAGAAGATAGAGAAGTATTTTGAAGAATGTGTCAACCACCTACATTATCAATCAAAATGCCAGCCTGAGTATCAACTTTTAATGGAAGCCAAGGAGAAGTTGAAAAGTTTAACTTCTATGAAACATGGATAAAAAAAAACACAAAACATTCCTTGAGAAAAAAGAAAGATATGATATATCCCACCAGTGGATAGTTTTCAGAATTTCTACACACTAAATCAACCAGGTTCATTCTTTGGTTTGAAACAATATTTTCAAGGAACTGAATGTTGGTCTTCTGAAGAACATCTGAAAAACATGGAAACAGTTGGTTGTTTGGGAAGAGAATGAGTTGTATGGTCACAAGCCTTGGAATGAATCCAGGTAATAAAAGGCCTGAAAAAATTCAGGTCTGGAACTAAGAGCCCTGATCTCCCAAATTCCAATCAAAACAGTCAATTAAAAGGGAGTTTCAATATTAAATCAAAGAGGAGCTTTTAGCAGTGGAAATAGAAAATTATAAAATTCAGAGGTCATTAAATATCTCACTATATATCATTAATAACTCACATGATGCCTCTGACTATTGGGCTCAGTTCATAATTGCCAAAAACTTGTATTTTCTATAATTCTTCACAGAAATCGAGGAAATGTATCAAATACATTAATAAAGAGAACGAAATTCTTCTGGTTTAAATAAGCATTAATACACAAATATGTAATAATGCAATTAAATTTAAAAAGTAAAATAGAGAAAGCAAGTCTGGATAAACTGTAAAAGAAAAGGCCTGAGATAAAGAACATCTGAGCTGATATTTAAAATGAAAATTATAATAATTTTCTGTTGTACCACAGAAGAGAATTTTATTACAGAAAATGCAAAAGATCGAAGAGAGAATATTTCATGAGGAATGAAGTAAAAATATCTTCTTTCTTACCTAATATGTTCTCTTCAACTAGCTTCAAAGGTATGATAAAATAATCTCAGGATAATTATTCAAAACTTGAGGGAAAAATAGGATTTTCCAATAAACAAAATATGAGTTTATTTATAAGCTAACATTTTTTGTGTTTTTCATATATATGACCATATATGACAGTTAAAACAAAACGGGACTAAAAGTTGTTCACTTTTAGATGAAACAAATTATTCTTACAATAGGAATAAAGTTTACAGTAAGAGTACTTTTGAGGGTACAAATAACTAATAGAAACTCACCGGTAACTAGCTAGTAGAGCATCGTATCGTCCTCCTGCAGCAATGATGTCCAAGCCTCCTTTCCTTCTTTTCTTTTTCATTTCACAGACCATTTGGCACATCATCCCTGAATACTGGTGAACATTATACACCAAACCTGGAGCTATGACTATAGGGCACTAGAAATTAATGAAAAGTATTCTGAGATTTTCTTTCTTTCTGTAATTATTCTCAAAATGTCAAGTAATTTTTAATTATTGATATTATCACTTTATGATATAATTCTACTTTAATTTATATCCAATAACTTAATTTCCATCCAGTCCAGAAGTAATTACTCCTCCTTTTGAAAGTTAAAAAATTTTGGTAAGAATTGTTAACTTCATTTTTAACAAACTATTACTTATTAATTATTCTCAAGAAAGATTTTCTCACATTCGTTCATTCTTTTTAACATGAATCAAAAATCAAGAAAGATTAAAATTAAATAATCAAATTTTATAATTCATCTCAGTTACTAAATAATTCTCATTAAAATTTAATAGACAACCTATGATTTTATTTTACTTTTGTGCTAATAACAAGATAATCAGAGATTTAATGCGTAAATAGTAGATGTTTCAAAGGTAATGTTTCTGTTTCAACAGCAGATTGTTTTGTCAACCTTATTTTCCAAGAACAATGAATTTTCCCCTTTAAAGGGCATTTTGAGTGATAAAAACTGTACCTTAACACCTAATGCTTCCACAAGTCCAATAATTGTCTCTAATTCATGGAATGCTTGTTGAGCTAATGAGGCAGATTCGCCTTTACGACGTGTTAATCCTTTGAATGCTCCAGACATCACCTTTGATAGAGGCCCTACAACTTCTACAAAACTCAATAGATTTGAAATTGTTTGCTCACTCACTCTGAGTGTGTGACTCAATCGTGTTTGAACTTGAAATCTTGTGTACTTTTCATCCTATAAAATAATTAAAACATTTAATAAATACTTGATTTAAATTTTTTATTTGCTTAATATAGAAGATAAATTATATATAAATCCTCAAAAATTCTTAACTAAGTTATTTATTCACCAAATAGAATTAATTACTTCTGTATTAAATTATAGTTACCATTCTAGAAAAAAATTGAGCGATGAGATTCAGGTTTTCAGTCTAATTAGGACCTATTTTGACATTAATTGCATCTAAGATGCAATTGCAATTAAGATGCATCTCTATTCTTGAGAGCATTGGATGTTGAGAAGAGGAAATATGTAATATAATATTCATCTGAGAGGAATTGGTTTAATTCACAATAATTTTAATTCAGATTTTTTATACCAAATATTGGAATCTTATACAAGAAAAATAATGGAAAGTGCTTCAATAAGAGTTAATATAAAGTTGGATTAGTAGCCTTGCAAAAAGCTTTCTCAAGATACTGGCAGGATGAGGAAAATCAAACTAATCATGGTGAGATGCTCCAAAACTATTGGTAATCATCATAACATGAGTTACATTGGAATATATACGACAAATGATCCAGAAACTCAAATAATTTTCCCTTTTTTACAAGGTTATTTGTATTATATTATATTAAATAATTTGTTAATGCAAGGAATGAACTATAAATTTTATTATCATGCAACTACAAACAGCATTAGTGGCAAAAATTTTGGTTTTAAGTGTAAGAATGATGCCCATAAAGCTCAAACTCACAAAGAAAAAATTAAGTTTCAACCTATATTAATTTGCTGCAGTCTCCTTGGTACAGAGAAAAATTGCAAAATCAAAGTACTTTAGCTAGAGGAATCAAAATAAAATGCCATTTTTAAGCATGATAAGGATGATTACCATCTGGATTATGTTACTTTTCACAGTATTATTAAGTTTTTCGAGGTAGTTATTAAAACTTTATAATACCCCTCTTACTTGGATTTGATATTGAGTTAATCATCAAATTTTTATCGCTCAAACTAACTGTCTTAGGATGGATATCATTTTTTGTAAATATTTTATAGAGCTACATGTTCTTCGGTTAGCTTATTAAATCATTGTATAAAAATTGATACTCTTACACACTGGTATTTTCAAGTTTAATCATTTAACACATTCAATAATTGATTGACTCTCAGCTTAATAATGTAAGAGAAAATAATACATAAATGAGGATAAAATTTTAATTTCTAATTTGCAATTTAAGTTTGGATGAATGAATATTTATAAATAATGCTTATTAAATATGCTTATGCTAAGAATGTCTTTATAAGATTGAATTTCTTTGTACTTTATTTTATGCTAATGATTTTAAAAAATGTTATTTCTTGTAGACTCGAATTTACTTCTTATTATAGTGAGGCAACTTCCCACTATAAAATAACACCTAAAAGCATTAAATTAAAGCCAATGCTAAATATACAGCATAAATAAAGGCAAAAAACAATAGAGAAAATAATACATAATGAAAATGTAAAAAATTAAGATGGGAAAAGATATACAAGACAGAATAGATTATATGCATTACAATGTCTCATCAAGCATAGTGATCATTCTAATTCTCTTTGTGCTATAATCAAGTGTTAGTTTGAACGAAGAAAGCATATAAAGTAGTATGAGTAAAAAGCAGATTTTAACAAACAAACAATGCAACAAGTACCCTTTCTTCCCAAAGAATTCTGTAAATTTCCTGATGTTTTCCATCATCTATGCCACAGTGTAGGAGAATAGCTCTCAGCAAAGATGTGTGACTGAGTCGAATAATACAGTTCAACTCCCTAAGTGCAGGAAATTCGTTCACCACTTCCCAAGCAACTGACAATATCTCTGCATCAGCAATGAGGTAACCTGATGAAGGGCAAACATCAAAATTCCTAACTTTATCATAGCATATAAAAAACCAATGAAACAGTCTTAAATATTCTTATGCCATAAACCAATTCCGAGTGTCCTTATTTTTGAAAAATATGCACTAAATAATAGAGAAAAAAATATAACAATGCTAACCAAAGATGACATTGGAGATATATAAATACAACACAAACTTTTTAGATTTCAACATCAGAAACTGATGCTTTATCATCCCATTCCATTTAAATGTTTTAGAGAATCTATCCTTTCGATTTTCCACTCAGTTTCATCAATTGAATATCGCAGTTAGAGAGTCAATTATCTGAATATATAAAAAATAGATTAGAACTTGGATACTTTATACATATATACATAAAAAATGCTAGTTCAGTTAATAGTGTAAAACTTTTTGAATGAAAAAATACCATAGGTATGCTATAAAAGAAATTCTTATCTAAAACTGAAGTTGCAGAAAGATATACAATTCAGTGAAAACAATGAATTGTAGAAGTGACAACATCTCCAAAATTTGGCATGAAATAAAATACACTGCACTGGTTGACTTTACATAGCACTTGCTGTTCAACCACGATGATTAACAAATAACAATACCTGAATCTGGGGTGACTATATCAAAGGCACATTCATACAATTCTCGAGGATGTAGCCCAAAAGGACGCTTTTCTCTGTAGACTCTGTCCACACTATATCTGTAAATTATAAGGATTATATCACTCTACATAAATTAGTAAAATCTATTAAAAATCAATCAATTAAAATCATACATAATTTTATGTTCATCTAACACCAAAATGTAATTGATAATTTTATTAAAATTATCATAATCTAAACAAGGAGAATAATGTAAATGTAAAAGGTAAAAACAGATATTTATCATTATTACTATATTATTAGATATTTAATTATAATGACACAATATCTAACCTTCCATTAGTTATTAGATCTAATCTTTGTACCATTTTTCAATTAAATTTCCTACTAAAATAGCTTTGGTAATATTTTAAAATATCATACATAAAAAAACATACTTGAAATAAAATGTTCATTTTTCCATCATAAGAAAATCAGATTTTGTAACCTTTTGAGAAGAGATATCCCATTCCATGCCACATAACGAGCAAAAGACATCCTTAAGTCATGTGGTAAAGAGACTAAACCTCCAGAACGGGTCATAAGCCTCACATGTGAAGTAATTGCTTGACTTGAATCAGAGCGAGACCTTCTTTTAGAATTTATGGCTTTATTGTGATCTCCAGAGGAACTATATGAAGCATTAGAAGGTAATAATAATGGAGTTGTCATGCATATAGCACCATGTCTGCGGAAAACTGCAACAATGCGCTCTTTTACAGCTTCCTGAAGAAGGAACTTATGAGTTGTCGGAAGAGAGCCAAGATTTGATGGATGAAGGGACATATCAAAGGTAACGTCAACAGCTGTAGTAAATACCTTAAACATAAACAAACATGAAAATTAATATATGTACCTCAATAATCTCTAGATTTTCAACATTCAATGGGTAATATTTTCATATTCCAAATCCTACTATAGATTAAGGAGACTAAAAGGGAGAGGAAATTATAAATTATATATAATTATATAAAATTTAAAAATTACAATATTACTGAACTATTACATTAAAGATTTGCTTCCAGAATGATTTTCATTTAGTACAGCTATTCTACATAAATTAATGATATTATCATTCATAGTAAAATTTCCAGCGGTTGTTTCAGTTTTCCTTTATTATTCACGTTACATTAAGTGGAAAAAAATGATACATCAAAGGAAATTTGATAATCAAATGAAAGAATAAGATTTTGCCCTTATTTCTTTAAGTTAGAAATTAAACATATGAATCAAAAGCCAAATTTCAAAAAGAATAAATAAAAATGTCTACAGCTTAATAAAATGTTGATAATATAAAAATTACTTACTTGATTGAAACAAGAATCAACTAGATATTTATATGTTTTGCTTTGAGGATTTTGAAGAGTATGCATAACCATATCTTGGAGCTCAGCCTCTTCAAGTTGCGGTGGAGGGACATATTTTGATTGAAGAAGTTCTAGAGATGTAGGTCGTTTGTTGGGATCATGATTGAGAAGCCATCTGGAATTATCCACACAGATAAAATTTAATATCTCAAACTAACATAGGTAATCAAATGGTATCATAAAATTTTGAATGGCCAAATTAATATAAATACTCAATTAGATGGTGTTTCCAATGATTTATTTACTGTAAACTCACCATAAGAGGATATTAGTAGTAAGTACTATATTACCTAACTATATGATATTTATCAGGCATGTCTTTTTCATTGAAGTCATCTGGTAGAATTATATCTTTGTGTCTAATGCTCAATAACACTTTGCCTCTTTCCATTCCAGTCACAAAGGGATGATAACACATCTCAAAGAAAATTATTCCCAAGCTGTAGATGTCAACTTTCTGCAAGTAATGAGTAAATCACGAGTCTCTGTTATCCAAAATTCTAACAGTTTGGAGAGATGGAACTGGCAGTCTTTTTGCAGAATAAATGCATGAATATTGGTGAAATCAATCAATATATGAAATAAACTTATCGTGCGTTAAGTTTAGAAAAAAGTATTTGGACATTTTCAGGTTTGAGTACAAGTCATTTCCAACCAACTATCTCTAAAATATTATCTTGATTTCAGTGCAGAGTTTATATTTTCCAAAAGTTATTGAAATTTATTAATATTTAATAAATATTTTTATTTAATAGATTTGTTATTTATTTACTTCAAAGATAAAGAGGGGAATTCACATCACAGAAAATATAAATACAACAACTGACAAAAAAATAATACCTGACTATAGAGAGCTTTCCCAGAAATTATAGATATTTCAGGTGCAGCATATAGGGCTGTTCCTACTTCGCCAGTCATTGACCCATCACCAAAATAATTCAGATAAGACCGGTTGTCAGCACTTCTAGGATCAACACTTTCCAGCAACTGTTCATTAACAAACGATCCTGTCCTGCAATATAGGAGCTATTACAATTTTCTGGTCCAATAATTGCCAAGCAAGATTTTTAAAATCATTCATAAAAGGAATAAGCTCATGCATTAAAAGACTGTTTCAAAATTTTAAGAAAAGAATACGAGAACCACAACTTAACCATATATAACTAAAAAAGAGAAGATTGACTCCTACAACTACTCAATGAATTAATGCTTTATTGGGTAATTCCAGGAGCATTAAATTACAAAGATTTCATAGCAGTCACAAGCAAGAAAGGGTATACATTCTATTACAGGAAAACTGAAGAATTAGAAGTGTAGATTTCCTGATCAACAAGATATACATAAAATAGAAAGTGTTTCTGACAGAGATCTTAAGAGTACTACTTTGTACACATCATGCAGGTGAGTCCCCTCAGAGAGACAAGCTTTGGATTGCTTTAATAGCCGATGTATCGTTAATTATGTCTAAAGATACAATTCAGTCATTAAATTACAATGTTAATTTAATAGGTTCAGAATTAAGACCATAACTTCAGTTACTCAACTGGTAAATTAATAAATAATTTTGAAAATATAAAAGGTGGATTCAGAGCAAACAATCCATGCAAACAAAAACTAAAACAAACATCTACAGAATTCTTTATTATTGAAGTTTGTATATTTGAACTAAACAAATATAGTATTATGATATTATTGCACTTCATTAATTGCAATATTTAAACAAGCAATGTTTGCAACCAAGTACTATTCCTCTTATAATGGACATAAATAATCATATTGCACAATTAGAATATACTTAGAAAATATATGAGACTATGGATTATTGATACCTATTGATAATATTTGTAGTTGCAAGCCCAAAATCTCCAATTTTCACATGATCATTTGAGTCAAGAAAAATGTTGACTGGCTTCAGATCTCTATGAATCATTCCTTGTTGATGGATGTGATATAGCCCTTCCACAAGTTCTCTAAATAACCTCCAAACTCTCATCTCATTTTCATGAAGACCTCCATCAATTGCACTTCTGAAAATAAAAAAAGAATGAATTAAGAAGACTGCAAATGTCATGAATTATAGCAATCTTCTAATGATAAGATCCTTGGTTCAAATCCCTGCAGAGGAGGAAATTTTCCACAGTGTGTGGATGCTTGTAATAATATAATGAAAAACTCTGTAAAGTTTTACTTTACATTTTTATTTTCATTATACTATGGCTTTACATGAAGTCATGCCTTCTCATATTGATTCAATGCCCATGATGTTCTGAACCACAGTGTAATTGTCCAGAAAATGGATGTTTGTACAATTTTTGTTAAATGCATTAATGCCAATGTGTATTTATGGATGGAAAATATATCGACAATTCTGAATGTTCTCACATTCCAGTTATTCCAAAACACATAATTATTTTAAAGACAATGTGCAAATATTTTGCTATATAATTGAAATAGATAACGTACACAAAAAAGTGCAACTTTTCACAGATACTTAGAAAAGCGGATATGCTTTCATAGTTATAGTGTTGATAAAAATTTGACTGATTTTTTTTCATGATACATTATCGATTAAATGGTGATTAAAGGCAACAATTTAAGACAGAATGAAGGATCTATTTCAATATAAAACTTCCATGCACATTAATTAAAGATTAAAAAACCATTATCAATGAAGGACATATGAGGTGGAAAAGAAATTCGACTAAATAGTTACCTTAGAGTACTCTTCTCACAAAATTCCATCTGTATGTACATGAACTGAACCTCTTTTCCAACACTCCCAACACCACTTCCTTGATCTATAGATAGGCCTATCTCTGTTTTTGTTTCACTTTCATTTTTCTTGTTATTGACAACACTTTTATCGTCATTTTCCAGAACAGAATCTTCTTCAACGATTACTCTGCTTTCACAACTCTCTGTCCTTGACCTAGTAAAAGATATGAGAGAAAGTTCATTTTACAAACTTCATTTGCTTGCATGGGGAGATAATAGGATAAATTTGTTCATAGTATATAACGAGTTTTCAAACATTCTTGATTAAAGCTTGATTATTGGAATATTATTCCCTGGTATTTAATGTGACATCAAGGTTACATCTCCAGAGAATTGTGAATTGAGGAGAGTATCCCTGCACACGAGGCATTGACATGGCAGAAAGTGAATAAGAATGAAGAGCTTCATTCCAAAGATTTATTGTGATCTTTTTATAAACACTTTGGAATGTCAACTCTTGTTATACACAGAAAGCTACCCTTCCTTGTAAAATAATGCTATATACAGAAAATATCTTCCAGCCTATGCTCCAGAAACTAATTGTTTTCTGGATAACTGTATCATGAAAAAAATTTCGTTTCAACCAGTTTCGTAATTACATCGTCAGGCATAAGGATGTAAATACGAAACTGGTCGCAAATTTTCTGTGGAAATTACAAAGTTCTTTTCATTATACTATTACTTTCCATGAAGTCACACCTTCTCATATTGAATAAATATATAAAATATATGTTGATAACATATATGTCCATACATGTCCATTTTAATTATTGTTCCCAACAACAAATCCATAATTTTACTGCTGTCAAATTGCATTAAAATGAAAGGTGAAGTGAAATGCTGTTTCTGAACCATTAACATAGATTAAATAATTTTATATTTTATAGCTTTTTAATAAAGGTTAATAATATAAGTTTTTATTAACATAAATTTTTAATTAATTAATATATATTTTAAATTTTTATGCATTATTTAAAATGTTTATTTATTAAGTTTAAAAAAATGTATGCATTATTCTTAATTTGTTACAGTGTATTTAATTTCAACATTGACAATCAATTTATCCCTAAGTATACTTCAGCACGAAAACATTTCAGTTGATTCAATATAGGTCTTTCTCATTTTCAAGACATGTCAAAACTTACAGAAAAGTGATCCAGTCATCTTCTTCATCATCAGATTCTTCGTCATCGAATTCTTCATCTTCCATCTCAGAAGGGTCTTGTGTTGTTCTGGACAATGGATGAAATGACATGCTCCTATCACTGCTGGGCTCTTCAATATTTATTTGTGGAAATTTCCCATTCTTTTCAGAACTCCCATCAACCTATGATAAATTTGTCATAGAATCATCACTTCAAATAAATCACAGTACAAAGAAACAAACTTCAAACAACAACATATACTTTATGATATAAAATACACATTCATGCTTAAATAATGCCTCAAGATTTGCAAGTTATTCATATATGTATATATAAAAGTAATAAATTGTAATTTTATACATAATACAGAATGTATGTAAAGAGTTGGGCCTATGGCTAAAATGGGTACCACAAATAACACCCATCTACATTTACATATTTACCCTGCAAGCCACCTTATGGCATTTGGCAGGGGGTGCATGCACCACCGCTCTACTTTCCTTGGAGATTATTTTGCATATAGTTTGTGGAAAAAATGTATCCTTGAAGTGAAGTGACTCATTTGTGTATCTATACACATGATCTTTCATGCATTATAAGATCAACCTATATAGCATGGAGGATGCATAATACTTACTACATCTTCTAAAAAGGAGCTATATCTGAATTTATTAAGTAATTTAATTATTTGTACCATCTGTAGGATAACTTATTCTACTCAATATAATTTTAAACGACAAAGAATAGTATTGTCTCTTCAGCTGAAAATGAACTCCCTTCATTATTAAATCCTTGATTTTGACTATAATATGATTTTGAGTGACATGACTTACTCTGCTAGTAGTAAATTGGAAAAAATATTAAAAGAACCCACGACCTAGGTAAATGCCCATCTGGCTAAAACTTATTATATCAATATATAAATTGCAGGTATGTTAAAAATCATTTCTTGACCTGGAAACTAAATATAGGAATGATCTATCACTCCATCACATAAATCAATAGTATTTCTGAAAACAACATTCTAAGGCTAATTACCAAATAAAAATCGAAAGTTAACATTACTTGGACTATGTGATGTTTATTTTGCAATAATATAAATTTGAGTGTCTCATGTATGAGATAAAATTTAATGGTTTTTAACTTGAATTTACACAGACATAGTTTAGGCAGGATATCAATATTTCCTCTTCACAAATATCATTTTAAAGGAATTTGAACATTTATTTCACGATGGATAAAATATTCCATTAAAAATTCAGGTTAATTATAAAGCTCTCAAATTAGGTTTGAGATAATTTTATTACTATTTTTTACAAAATATTTTCTTCCCTTTGAAAAATCTGATTAAAAGCCATCTGGGCATTCTCCCTAAATGTGAGTACTTGCACTCTGTTATTTACTGTTATTTAACTTCTTACAATATTGATCCAATCCAATCAAAACAAAGAATGTTGCTACTGGTTGGGCTAAAGAGTTGAAATATCCTATTTAAACACTTTCTTAATTTTATTGCATATTTGCTTCAATATTTTTATTTCCCAATGCTATAATTGATTTAGTGTACAAATAAAAAATATTGCATGCCATATATAATCAAGAGGTATGATAATGGTGTACGTAGTCTGTGAACTAAAACAATGATGTAAATACTAATTCTATACAAATAAATTCTTACATAAAATAATTAAAGAAACATTCCTTACTTCACTTTTCAGAACCTCCTTTTTACTTTCTATGCTTGCTAGTGGAGTGGAAGAGGAACTTTCCACATTGCTCTTCTCTAAGATGGCAAGTTCAATCCATGAATTATAATAACGGACAACATTCTCATGATTCAATCTTGACAATAATTTAACCTCCCGTGTAATCTTTCTATTTAGCTGTTTATTCTTTGGATTCAGTTTAATCCGTTTAATGGCATATAAGCGGCCATCTAACTTGTTCTTTGCCTGTTAAAAAGTGTTGGAAAAGAGAATTAATTACATAAACAATAAAATGATTACAACAAATAAGATTATAAAATTTTCTGATTGAAATAATATAAACAAACAGATAATCATCTGAAACTTATAAGAAATAATTTAACAGAAATAAATAAAAATTACTCCACAATTACTTGATATGTCTCAGCTACATGATAGTTAATATTGGGTTGGAGAAATAAAATGTGTATTTAATATTGCTAAAAATTTCATCTATAAAAATAAATAAAATTATATACAAGGTGGTAACAAAAATGAGTGAAAAATATAAATATTTTTAACTAGTATTATCTTTGATTAGAGTGTGAATATTGAATCAAAAACTGTTCAAATGAAAAAAAAAGTATAAATGTGATAATAACCTTAAGTACATCACCGAATGCACCTCTTCCAAGCAATTTAATAATTTCAAATTCATTGTGAATCCTCGAAGGCCCTTTTGGGATAGTTGGTATACACTGTAGAATATCAACATCTCTTTCCTCATTATCTGATATACTATCTCGTCTTTTCTGAAAATAAATTTGGACACTTGAATTGGTTATTGAGAATTCAGGACATCCAGTGACCTTAATTGTGAGACAAACCTCTTTTTTAACCCAATTCGACTTTGTATTAAATCCTTTTTCTATGGTGTCTTTTATGAAGGAATGTTCTAGTAACTGTTTAGCACTCCATCTCTGGCGTTCTTCCTTCTCCAGACATCTGCAATGTTCCAAAAATATCTATCAATGTATGAATGACTAATAAAAGATGGACACAAATCAAATATTCCTAATTCATGTGATTCAGAAACAGCATTGTGTTCATAATTCAGTGAGAAAAAAAATATATACATATATATTTAAAAATAGGTCAAAACTTGAAAACAATAAAAAATAGTTACATAATTTCCTTTAACAAACCATGAAAACAGCTGTTTTTCTAAACACTTTTTATTGTTCAACCATACAGTCAGAAAGAGAAGGGAAAAGAGAATGAAGAAACACCTATTCTACATTTAATAAAATGATAAGAACAGTCATGCCTATAATAAATACATAAAATATAAGGAGAAGCAAGCATCTTCACAACCCTTCTTCAAAGCCTATATTTAAAAAAAAAGAGAAATTAAATCATAACTATATAAAAGGTTATTTGATTATTATGTATCATTAAATATCATTACATATTCATTTTATATACTCTAAAATCTGGACAATAATGGATGAAGCCCACCTCAATTTCTACTAATTGAATGTCTACTTATTCATAGTACATCTCTCATAATCTCTCTAAACATAGATCTAAAACAAACTCCTTGCAAGATATATATGCTTGATGAATTCCTTATAAATACAGGGAGTTTTTTAACTATTGAGCTTTCTACTAAATTTCTTTAATTCCACCAATAATGGCCTATTCATGGTTTTTCATCACAGATTACTTCCTTCTAACCTTTGCAATGTTTTGAAAAATGATTATTAAGACCTATTCAAGAACCAAAGAGCTACAACAGATTAAATTAACATCCACAATATGTAAAAATCTTCAGCATAGAGCTAAAATGACCATTCAGTATAAATTTTCTCAGGCCAAACAGGAAATACAAATACCAATAATGTTTTACCTACATGTTTTAGTGAATCAAATTAAAACTGTAGATTACTCACCGAAACACAAAAATATAAAATATATTTAGAGTTAAGCTAAGTAAATGTGAAATTGTCCTTCTTTCCTAGGCAGTTTATATCTTTGAAGGAAAAACATACCTGGTAGCATGTAGAGCCCATGATCATTACAGCATATAGAACTAAGCTTGAAATTTGAACATATAATTTTGCTAAGAGGAATCATTGATTAAGACTGGAGCACATTAATATGGCTTTTGCTTACATAAACTGAAGTTTTATTGATGGTATTCATCGGGCTTACATAATAAACAATTCTGACAGATCACTAAGCTGTGCTGTAAAATGATTTTTCATGCAACACAATCCTTACCTCGACAAAAAATCTCTTAAATCTGGTTGGATGTAACTGGAAATCTCAGGGTCACTCTCAGAGATGATTTGTCTTTTTATCAGTGACAAAAGCAGTATTCCAAAGCGATGTATATCACCTTTCTTACCGCCTCTTCCAATAGATGGAGGAAAGATACCTTCCAGTTTCCCCTCAGATGAAGATTGGCAAATGTTCGATAATCGTTTATCAAGGCTATAGTCACCAAGTCTGATGACCCCTAGGAAATTTAAATGATTCATTAATCTTTAATTTTATCATAGCTTAAAAATTTGCAAAAAGTGAGAAATAATAAAGTACCCGAGTGCTAAAATTACCTGAATTATCAATGAATACACTAGTATCTCTAAGATCTTTATGCACAACATTATTCTGATGAAGATAATCCAGAGCATTCAGAATTCCAATTGCACAGTGACGTAAAACATCAGTATTCACAGACATACTCTCCATAAAATATATGGCAAGATTTGATCCAGTAATAAATTCCTAAAATTGATCAAGCAGCATCATTTTTAAAAAATTTTAGAGTCAAAAAATATTCATAAGGAACAAAGTATAGGAGGTGCAGCACAAGAATGCCGTGTGCCAAGGATAAATCCCAAGGAAGAATGGACTTGAAAACAAAATTTCCCTGTTTTTAAGTCCATTCTTCCTTGAGATAGAAAAATATATTTTTAGGAATAATTCCTGAGATGATACCTTGTCAAATGCTTTCCTAAGGCTTATATAGAATTTTGTTGATTTGAGTATTTTTACAGATACTTCATGACATAATGAATAAATAACAAAAAGAGATAATTATAAAGTATATATATATTTAAGATCATCATTCTTACTCGAGAATGGGAAACATTTTCAAAAATGAATTCAGGAGACAGTAATTACTTGCACCATTAACTTTAAAGGGTCATAAAGTAAGATAGGCTTGTTACATATTAAAACCTCCAATTAACAATTTTAATTACAGGAACAGCATTGAAAATTAATCTCCATCTTCTTTTACAAGAAAGGAGCTTTACCTTCCACCACATCCCTGAATAATAGACATGCTGCATTCTTGGGGATATGAGCTTAATAGAGGTTAAATGTCTGCTTACCTGTAAGATATTTATAACAATACAATCCCTTTCTTCTTTAAACTTCATATTAAGATAATGAACCAAGTTTGGATGCTTCAGTTTTTGTAAGAAAGAGAATTCCTGTTCAATACTAGCAACCTAAAAAAGATAACAAAGGATGTTAACACAAAAGAGTAACATGGTAAAACTTAAGCTTTATTTACTCATTGTAATAAATTAATATTTTCACAATATTATGGCACTATGAAAAATTACAATATCAATGAATTCAAAGGCATATCATAATCTAAACTTTCCCCAGCAGACATCTTTTCTAATTATTATTGAAGTAAAGCTTCTTCATTAAAGCATAATACTAAATTTAAAAAATTGAAAACATTAAAAAGTAGTATAATAATTTACCTGCTTGCGCAAATTTGTATCTTCACTTTTTTCATAAGATTCTGAGCAACACTTTGTGTCCTCTTTTGATAAATGAATATTTTGACATTTCACAGTCCATTCAACAATGGCCATATATTCTCCGGTGATTATATCAATTGCTGGGTAGACAATGCTACCTTTTTGATTGTGACCTATGTATTCAGTGAAAATATAAACATGAAAGAGTTTGATTATAAAGAAAAATAATTAAATAAAGATGTATATAGGAGTGTTTTATTATAATATTTTTGATGGATGAGCCTATACTTGGATGCAACTATTCTCTTTGACACCCTTAATACATTATGATTCGTAAAATGTAAAATTTTAATTAACAGCACTGACACTTAACCAAATGTTAATGTGCAAATGCATGTTTCAATATTTATAACACAAGTTCAACTATATGTTAAATATTAAAGGAGCAATTATCAGATAAACATTATATGATGAGACCACATCATTATTCACATCATCATCATCAGCAATGCACAAAGCATGGACAAATATTTCAAACTTTTGATAACACTATAGATTGACTGCTCTAAATTAATTATAATCATCTGTAATGTTAACATGGAAACTCTCAATCTTGACATTATCAACCTATCAATATCATAAAAACCATAAAATTTTATATAAAAATATTTATGAAATTATATTATTTGCAAATAATGATGCATACATAGTAATAATTTTTTATTTTCCATATGTCAAAAATAAAAGAGATATCAATAATTATCAAAAATATATATTACCTTGGTAACTTTCATGCCTTCACAATAATAGTTAGAATAAAAATTATAGACTAAATATGTATATTTCTATATCTGTATACATAAATTGTAAATTAGGCTACATATCTTTAAAGTTTACTACTGCATTGCTATAAAGAGATGAACAACATCTCCAAAAAGTATTCTATGAAATAATTACTCTCCATTCATTCAACTTCTACTTAACTATATACATCAATTTACCTCTTGCTTAGCAAAAAGAATCTAACTGAATTTTACACATGTATATACAATATTCTCAGAGTTCTTGAAGAGTGAGCACTTACTCATACACTTTCCTCTTTGAACTTTCCTTTCTCCATGGTTACTAAAATGAATCATTTGAGTGCCATAGTGATCACAGAAGACATCATTATTCCCTTCTGAGATAGTCTTGCTCCTGTAATATGATTTTATTTTTTCAGAGATACTGTTAGAATTCAAAAATACTCATTTTTACTAACGGTAATAACATAAATAATTGCAAGTATTCAATTTCATTTCATAAAATCAAAATGTTCAACTGTAAAATTGTAGGAATATAAACAATAGTGAAAAAATTATCATCGCACATAGGTTACAAAATAGTTTTTCTATGCATTGTACAAGTAAAGATAATATTTTCAATGATAAGAATTTTGAAATCTTAATCTATTGTTAAAGGTTTAGTTTTGGAAATGGAACTTGAAACTGATGAAAATTACAAAAATCGAATATCACAGAATCTAAGAAAATGTATCATATGACAACAAATCCTAGAAAGTAATAAATTAATTCACCTTTGATTGGGAAATGAATTAACTCTGATATAAGAACAACTTCTACTTCTCTCTGAATTCTTTCCATGATAAAGTATGTTTTCAGTTTTTAATACATCTGTTTCATTCCCTTCAGAATCTACTCTTAGTCTCCTTCTTCTTCTCCCCTTCTCTTCTTCCAGAGCTTCATTTTGCTTACGAATTTCTGCCAATATAGCTTCTTTCTAAGAAAACAATTATAGTTGTAAATTTATGCTAATAAATCTTAATAAATCATGCTTTCAATTGAGTTGATATTCAAATTTATTTGAGAAATACATTTTCATTAATGACATAATCTAAATGTTGAGTAGAAAATCTAACCATAAAAAGCAGCAATTCCTTTGAACTATTACTGAACTGAAACTTTCAATAAATGCCCTGATTCTCAAAAATATTTTACAAGCACAATTTCACTTTAAACATATTTAAAAATCCTATAAAGGCCAGGTTTTTTTATATACTGTTGTAAGATTATTTTTATATAACACGCTGAAATTTCATGCAAGAGCATGAAAGATTAAGCTTTCATAGTATAATACAGTAATATATATAAAAAACCTTAAATTGGTTTACTATAAAAATAAGTTAATTCATTTAGATAGATTCACGTAGATTTAAAAACCAAATCAACAGTAAATATCAACCACTTTTTTAGACTATAATAAATTACAAGTGGGCTGAATCATTAAATGGTGTCTCAATGTATTGTTTGTTAACTGGAATTCAAAACAACAACAGTAAATAGAAGTTCCATTAAATGAATCATTCAAAATTATCCACAGTATATATTTGTGTCTTTATAGCATTAAAATCCAAGAAAAATACCATTTCATCTTCTTTTATTTTCTTCAGATTCAACTCGTGCAAATATTCTTGTTCCAAACGATTCTCCATTTCTTCATGAAACGATTTGAAGCATGGTTTATAATATTTATGCAAAAATTCCTGAAATAACATTAACGAATAATATTTATAACAAGATATGGCAAGAGGTGGATCATGAGATATAAGCTTTTGAAAAATGATGAAACCTTAACATGTTGGGCTAATTCATAAATCATAACTTCACCACGAAGCTTTGATGCTAAAGAGTCTAGCTCTCCTTGAAGAAGTGATACTTTTTCCCGAGATATACCTTTGATTTTCTCCAATTCTATAATAGGAACGCTGAAAAGTAAAATAATTTGTTTTCACAAAATAGGAATAAATACTTACATGAAAAAGTAACACAGAAGAATTTAATACCGAATTCTGTAACTTACTCTTCTGGATACGTTTTCACACATGTTACATGCAGATCTATCTGTGTATCAATGTCTTGATTATTGGTATTTCCACCTTGCAGAGGATATAAAGTAATGACTATTTCCGGAGGATAAAAATGTTTTCTTGAATCCTCTTCCCTCAGGTCTCGTAACTCAGATAAGTAAATCGCCTGTAATATAAGAATGATAATGGATAGACAAATGAAGTTAATAATTTATGAACCATGGATCACAAGAGCAAACAATTGGCAATATACAATTAATACCTTCAAAACTTGCAGTTCATTTTCTTGTCTTTCATGATAAGTTTCTGTTGTTTCCATTCAAAATTAAAATATAAATGATAAGATGAATAAAAACGAATACTCAATAAAAAAATGTATATGATAAGAATAGTTTAATAAGGAATAAAAATAGGCATGGATTTTTAGAAATATTATCGATCATATCCCACCAATATATGGGGGCGGCAATCAGGTTTAAGGTTTCGCTACATTTGTAAACACAGCTGATTTCAACCTTCTTCTGAAGCGTGATACTTACTACTTCGCTCACAGATGGGCGTTGTGCTTCGTAAACATTTCCAGCACCATCAGTTCGAATTGTGATAACAGGGAAACGATATTTAGGAATTATTATACATAAGTACGTATGCTTTAATCTGGAACATCAATTCTTTAATACACTGCTTGAACGTTGCAGTTTTATGTATCTATTAGTTTATTTTTGGTCAAATAAAAGGATTCCTTCTCTACCGTTTCTCCAAATTTCAAACTTATCTTAATCGGTATATTCTCTTCAGAATCCTCGGAATATTAGATTAGTTTATGCATCTAATTCTTTTCTTCCACATCCATCGATAACTTATACTTACTTTTTAGTTTCACTTCACATTACACAAGGAATATCTTGGAGGATGAAAACATTGGGGACATTTCTATTATAGAAAAGTACCTATTAGTTCATTTTACTGGGGGATTTAAATAAAAAGGGCTCTCATTAAAACTAAAATAAGTTGCTCAATTAAGTTATTAGCATTTTTATTTACCATAGGAGTTAATTTTGTGGGTACATGATGGTCAATACAAAAACTCGTTCATTTCAGGTGTAACAAATCAATATATAAAAAGTTTTCGGTTGTTCTTCAATTCAAGTTCTGGAATAAATAATATGAAGCAAATAGGGAAACAGGGAATAGATACTTGGCAACCTGTTCTTTAAAGAAAAAATGGTGACAGATACAAGAGTATTTTGCAGAAAATTATCAAAATAAATTACTGGAGTAAACATTTGATACCCCTTAATCCTAAAGATAACTATATCAATAAAAAGAAATTTACGGGGAAAATTCAAATAGATGAAAACTATGTCATCTATGAATTATTCATTTTCAAGAAGATTAGTTTGCCACAAGCCTAAGAAATTAGGCTATGATTGTTGCAAAATTAACTGTTAGTATTATTATACCATGAAAAAATTTTGTAAATCTTCTGTATTTACAATATACACATGCTAAGAATGAAAGCAGTAAATATGTATACGTCATTATGCTTGTATCCGGATAACATTTAAAATGTGCAAATATTTATTGAAAATTATAAACCTAATGTAAATATTCTCAGTTATAAATGGAATGCATAATGTTTATGCTATATATGAGATTTTAAAATATACCAGAATGTTAAACTATACAAAAATCTTTGCCAAAATCCTTATATATCACATACATTATTGTTATTGTCACTAACAATATTGTGTATAGTTTCCCATTTGTTAATAAATACTACTATTGTTTCCTCTGTCCTAAACTGCAGCAGTATTTTTCTCAATTTATATTTTTAAAATGTTCGAACTAGTTTATATCAGGGAAGGAAGTTTATTATACCTCTATGTTTGCCAGCAAGTTTTATGAATTCATAAATTAGATTATTCTTTTAAAAATAAGAATTATGTATCAATACCCTGTAATTGAGCATAGTTCCTATAAATTGCATAGAATTCATTTGTCCCAAACTGTCCACAAGTTCCAAGGATACTGCTATCTAGAGAGAGCTATTCTCATTCTCATCACAAATTTACTTATTTAAGAGCATAGTTTTTCAGCAACAAATGTTCGATTCTTGAATTTGTTTGCATCCATATGGAAAAGCCTCAAGGAAATTTGAACATTCCTCTTTTACTAATAATCTCTTATCCTAAAATATAACAATTTCTTCTTAGTGAAAAACTTAAATAATTTTTTAAAATCTTTAGAGTTATCAATCATAGAAAATTAAGGCCTAAGGTGGTCAAGTATCCAATTCACAAATTTGTCAACTCTTGTATAAACCACTGGTTGAGTGGTCTGATAACAAATGTCTGGACCAGTTAAACCAATCCCTTGTTGTACAGCAGACTTTTTTCCAAGATAATCTTCAAAGGAAACCAAAGGTGAAGCTCCTTTTCCCAGACAATCATCACCTCTTCCATTGTAGACACATATATGACTGTCAGGTGATATGACTGTAATATTTTCATAGGCCTCTGAGCAAACTTTATGTGAAACGCCTTGCACTACGTCTTGTAACAGTTCAGGAGATATTTCACCTGTAAGCAAGATAGAAAAGGTTTATTCAACTGGACACTTGTCTTTGACATAAAATCAAAATTCAATGTTGTTAAAAAATATTCTCTTTATTCAGTCTCTCTAATTTCTGTTTGCTATCTCTAGTATAACCACCAACTTAAAAAATTACCATTCTGTTGGCTTCATTTGACTTATATTTACAGGTCTTGTTCATAAAAATAACCATTGACTGTGTCATTTTAAACTTTGGTTGTTAAATTCAATAATAAATTATAATTGTTTATATTTTACAATTGTTAATATTTGACAATTGTTTATATTTATTTTAAGGAAATATAATGAAAATAATAAAGTCTTTAATATTTACACCCAATAACACTAAAATTTAGTAAAATAAACAAAAATATAGTAAAATGATGCAGCTTTAATACCAGGAAAAGAGAAATACTTGATTTGAACAAAAAAACTGGAGGTGATTCCAGGATTCACCTAATTGGAAGCAGATTTGTAAAAGATGGCATACATAATGGAACACAGTAAGTAGTATACAGCAAGCAATGATTGAGGAAAAAACAAGGAAAATGATGGGATTTGTCTTACTTATTAATCATATGGATACAAGACTACTGAGATACAGAAGAAATGAAGATTCTAATAATTTGTATCTAGTGCAGCAGTAAAATGTTTTAAGTCTGCTTGTCTGAAAGAGTAACATGAACAAATATTTAGATAAATTAAAATTAAATTAATATAGAGATTGTGACTTCATGGCATGGCATTCATTAAATTAAAGTTTAGACAATGTTAGAAATATAAGAAGGAAGAAACAAAAAAGAATGACCAAGACTGTCCTTCATAAAGGATGCAATGAGTGACGTTGGTCGCACTTCCTATAAAGAGGTGAAAGAAAAACATTAAGAAAGTCAGGATAGCAATCTGCTATAAAACAAGCCCTTAGTTTAAAAGTTAAGAGACATAGAAATGATGTGGACTAACTCCAGGAAAATTTACTATGGCCTAGATTATCACACTAACCGCATTACAGATACACTTTGAAAATCATTTGCATAAAAAGAGAAGGGTTCAATCATTTTTACCTCACAAATGCAATGAAGTCTATTAATAAATGAGAAGTGTTTTAAAAATCAATTGCCTGAACTAAGGAAACTAATACCAAAGTGACATATGGCATAGTTAAAAAATATATATAGTTACATCATAAAAACATTTCAGGAATACCTTTAGATGTGAACCATCCAGACACTAAAAGTCTCTTGTTGGTGTAATCTCTTCCTTGCATTGACTCCTCAATTGGCAGACAGACTGGCTGAACTGAAGCTAAATTAAAATTGATCCAATTACATTGTTTTATATCTTAAGTTTTAATCTACTAATTAGAAGAAATCTTATTTAATCTCTTTTTACTAAGTCTCACTATGGTTATATATTTAAAATTATTAATCAAAAATAATTTTTTAAAATTTTCATACTATTTTAGAATAGATATTCATTATAAATAGTAATTTAATTTCTAAAAGCTAGAACAATTGAATGAAGGATTTTTTCTTCTTACCTGCTCCAAAAGAAATTTCTTTTGCAAGCCTAATGATTGCAATGTCATTCTTATGACTTGACCTGATGTCAAACTCTGGATGAGGAATGATCTCTTCTATAGCAATATTTTGAGGAGCTGGAGCACAAGCATTATTTGTACAGTCAAGAGCGTACTCCAAGTTATGTTCTCCTAGTCGAACTGAAACACTGAATGTTTACATTGTCATATTTGAAATCCATGAGTAATATAAAACTAACTCCAAATTTAAAAAAAATATTTAATGAGGCTGATGGTTTTGTAGATATAATTTCTTGGCTCATTATCTTTATTTGCATAATCCTCTTTAATATACTGGTAGGCATTTTTCTTCCTTTCATTAGTTATACAGGATAGGGTTCTATTGGTTCATGCTATTCAGCAATCATATTAGAAAAATGCCTAGCAAGGTGATTATTTCATATATGTAAATACTTTATGATTTATCTTAATATGTTTCAAGCATTTCATTGGCATAATCACTTATCAATACCTTTTTTCTCTTACAGAGAAACTTTTTTATCATATGAATATATATCATATTGATAAGATAAACATAGAGAAATAAAAAAATTCTAATTCCTTAAACAGAATCATCTACAAAGATATATTGTGATAAAATCAATTACTTAAGTATTCTATTTTCAGATATCCATTCTGATAATGGAGAAAGAAATAACTTTGTGTATGTACTCGGGATTGAATTGAGATATAAATATTGGTATGAATGGTAACACTCATCTATGTAAGATATTAGGAGATTTAAGATAATCTGATGTGATAGTATTGTTAGGTTTTATGCATATGCAGAAATTGATAAGAAGCATAGATGCATTGGGGTGAGCTAATTAAATTACTGAAGATTGCTAGGAAAATTGGGAGGATAACTAGAAATTACTCCACAATTTACTCCATGGAGATAGAATTGTATAAAAGAATTTGAAAACATTCACTCTGGAAAAATTATTCACTTACGGCTGGATGTCTCTACTCAAATTGGTAACACATCGGGCAGCAGTTAATATGTAGCGTCGGCTGATAATGCTACCAACACAGCGGAATGATGAGGAATCTGTAATAATTTTCCATATAGTGAGTATTCTGAGCAAAATTATTATTTGATACAAATATGGATGATGGAAGAATCAAAATACATAGAACATATTACAGAAAAATATCAAATTTTTGCTCTTTCCTAAATGCTTTCAACATAGTTGAATAGTTTTGGTCATGTAGGTCTCATGTGACTTGTCACAAGATAATTTTCCAAGTTGCCATATCTTTGTTGCTATACATGTTCTCTGCAGAGTAACAATCAAATATAAAATTCTTTTCATCTTTTTAATTTTGGTTTGATGTTTTTTTCCAAGTCTTAAGAAGGTAGGACAGAACATTCCTTAAAGGTTTGGGCCCAAAACAGCATCAGAGCTAATAACTGAGGATTTCTTCCTACAATTTATAATTAAGAAAGTAAACAGCTCCAATGTTAAAATTTTTCTTCACTTTTAAATTTACTTCCCTACTTCATTAGAGCCTCAAAATAATGATTTATTATTTATTCTTGTATTATTGTGAGATATTTTATTAAAGATATTTAAACACAAAAAGGAACTATTTCTTACCAAATTTATGCATGTACATAATCAACAACTCCAAAGCATAAAGCATGTAACCTACTAGCTATGTAGTTCTTAACATCATAATAAAAATTTAGGTATAATCCTCTGGCTGAATCCATTCTCCTTTTTAGAGTAAGATAGAAACAAATCTTCAAATAATAATTATAATAATAGATTTAATTCCAACTCCTTGTACTACTATAAAAACACTTAAAATATGATCTATTATTATTTTATAGACAAGTTCACTTCCTTCTCTAGCTACTTACATGATTTTCCAACTTTGCTATCTTTGATCTCTCTACTGTCATTCATTATCAGTAAAATTTTTTCAGCCAAATAACTGGAAACTTATAAGTATTAAAATTACAATTCACATCACTTCATCGGAGAATTTAGCTTGTTTCAGCTGAAGCAATGTTATCAATAACAGAGCTTCATCAATATCAATTGGGCACTAGAATTACTGTTCACTCCGAAAAGTGATCCTGTTATAAGATCATCCAAACCTTAGAAAATGAAAATCACAATAGACAAATCAAATTATGGCGATTTTTGTAAAACTCATAACAGAGACCTTCTCAAAAGAAATTTTGTAACAAATGATTTCAATTTTGAGTTATTTCTGAAATAATTATTATTTTTATTATTTTTATACCAATATATATTAAATCTACAGCATAATATCACCTGCTCATTGAATACATACCTCCAGAGTTGTATGCTATCAATGCCATCCAAGGAATAGTGGACAACTTAGCTTTCTTCCCAACCTCAGCATGATTCTCCAGATCGCTGAACAGTGGGGATGTTCCACATAGATTTTGATGAAGTAGATATAGATTTTTATGGTGTTTAACATTACCATCTCTTTTATTTATGGGACAGCAGTACTTGTTATCCTCATCATGAGGTCCACAATGCAATTTCTTCAGCTTCTCAAGGTTATGTTTCGTCAAAATCGTAGGATCAACAAGAGATGATAAAGCTGGACATTCATTCAAGGCAATACATTCACCATCTTCTCCAGAAAGAGATTGACACTTGGCCTCTATGGGAATATAATCAATGAGAGTATTAGAGGAATTCACATATAAGTTAAATGAAAAAAAAAATAAGTTAATGTGAAAAGTCTTCCTACTTAGAAAGTACTCAACAGACTAACACAAAAAACTGAACATGCTTACATGAAACATATTTTTTAAATGAATTTTCTAACAAAAGTTTTTAAATAAAAATCCAAATTTTTGTTAACCTGTCTACTTAAATATGAAATGTATAAATATGAATCTTTCTTTTAAAATATTGCATTATTGAATACCATGATTGAACAATCCTCCTTTTCTTTTTACACCTATTAACATGAATTATACTTGGCCTGAGGTTTATGAACAATTTACTTTGTTCTAAATCTTATAAATTGTGCAGTTATTGTACATAGGTGTTACAATGAATATGCATTATCAGATAAGAGCTGGTTGCCAGAGAATTAAACTATATCTATAACTGAATTGATTATTATTTTGAATTATTATTATAATATTTTAAATTAAATTAAATACATTTAAATGTAATTTTATTAAAAGAGAGAAAATGCTCATTAATAGCTATGAATTTAAATAGAATATTTTTAAACTTTCCTTATTTGAATCAACTTAATAATCACAATTTTGATTACCTGTTGTGGAATGATCCAATACTGAAGGACAGCAAACCAATCTTACACCATTTTTCTCCCCACAAAATGATTTCTTATTAGATGTTCCCTCAGAATCATATATCAGTGAAGCTCCATGATGATGAGGACAATTAGTTTTGCAAGTTCCTGTCTCCCCAGTTTGTGTTTGACAACTGTTTCCCAACTCTATTGTCTCTAATGAACATAATATCCATCAGATGATGAAAGAAAACCTTTGTAGCAAATGAATAACTTCCTGCCAATTATTTGCCAAATATTTTACCTATACTTATTATCGAACTAGAATGAACTAAGTTACCTATTATAGTTTCAGGAGTTGAGATCTGAATTGTTGGATCATCATCTGGACAACAGACCAGTTGGTGGTTTCTTCTTTTACCGCAATATGATTCATTTAATGCTGCTTTAACTTTTTCAGACTCTGGTTCCTTTGCTATAGCAGATGCAAATTGAGGACAATCCCGTGCTTTTATGCATGTACCCTTCATTGCATTTGGAGTCCAGCAGATTCCTTTATACACCACTAAAGGGAAATATAAACATAAAATGATAATAAGTAACAAAAAGATGAAATTATTAGATACTAATTACATAAATCAATAAGGAGAGTAATAAAATGTTAATCAAACACATTAATAAAACTAAAATGAATCTCTTTACACCTATAGGCCTCATACAAAAGGGTTAAACCTAATAATAGGATTGTTTATATCATATTCAAAGGTCAGGGTTGGAGCACAATTCATAGAACTTGTCATTTTATTCTTCCCAAGGATGCTTTTTCAAATCATTATAAACTAATTTGTTGAGAGACTGAATATTTATTCTTTATACCAATGACTTTGACATAAGCTTTAACTCTAGGTATAGATGTGAATGAGCTCCAAAGCATAGGGGAAATCTATTATTGTCATACTTTCTCATTGGAATATGAAATATAAATTTCTCAATATAAAAACTAAACTAAATCTACACAATCATCATTTCACTTTTTATTCAAGGATAGCTCTAATGAGAAAAGATAATTTAAAATACTGGGACTAACTCAAAAAGTCCATCTTTGCAATTCATCTGCTACCCATTTTCTAATGATTGTGAATTTGATTTTTCAAGACATAGATGTGTAAATATACCTGTGGTGGACAATGGTGTAGTTGAAGTAAAAGTTATTGGAGAGATTGTTTTATCAGATGGGCAGCAAATAAGTGGCGCTTCGTCCATTTCTCCACAGTAAGATTCCTTCAAAATAGCTAAGGTAGACTGGGGGATGTTTTCTTGCCCAACGAGGTATGCAAAATGAGGACATTGTGTGAGCCTGATACAGGATCCTCTACTTCTATCAGGAGTTCTGCAACTTCTTCCATACTCAACTGAAAGAAAATATATGAGAAAATACTTACAAAAATCCAGTGAACCTAGGATAAGTTATTTGAATAAAGTTAAATATATATTTATAACTTAAAATTAGTCATAAATATAAATCAAGCCACACTGTCAGAAAGATGAAAAAATATCCCATTCAATAATTCTTATTTAAAGAATGTTAAGTACTGAAAGTAATGTGTTCTAACATTTACTAAAGGAAATTGTTATGAATGCACTTGTGTATAGTTTTTCTGAAAAATGGATAGTCTTCAATTTATATCCCTTATAAATTTTTACATAATTTATAAATAGCTTTATTAATGAAGTCATAATCCAGTTCATTCTAACATAATAACATATTTTAATTCATTTTCAGCTATACATATATCCTGAAATAAAAAAAATTTAGAAGAGTCAAGGAAAGGATCATGGGTCTTCCAGTTGCAGGAAAACTCTATACACGTAATGGGAACCATCAATCCTAAGAGTTCATGGCCAAATTTTGGCAAACCAAGGTTTAATTTCCATCAAACTAGAAGGAATTGCAACCTCTGGAATGTTTAATATAAGGAATTGCAAAAAGCAAAACTTAAAATATATTGTAATATGTTATGATTTTAAAATGAAGAAAGAGGAAACAATGAGAGGAACATTGAAAAACCTCTAGAGAGCCAAATTTAGACTAACTCTGCAATCTCTCAAACAAATAACATTATGAAGCTGGTAAAACTCATTATTTTAACTCATTTTATCATTTAGCTTCAAGAAAAGTTATCATGGTAGTACATCTTATTGCTATCCATTTCAAACAGTTAAATTTTTCTCCACTAATTCTATATCCCAGATGCAAAATCATTTTCGTACCTGTCCTGGTTTTTCTAAACATTCTCTCGTACTTCTGCAGAAATATAGCTGCAGTTAAGTGCAACTAGACAGCTGTGACAATACCAATGTACAGAAAATAATTTCAGCAATTCAATTGTAATTAACCTAGAATTTTTTTACATTTCCTCAAATTTACATGACATATTCCAACAGTTAGATGCTATCTTTATACTTTCTTAACAAATACTAAGAAGATTATAAAATTTAACCACTTTTCACGATATTTATGTGAATTATGCCTGATCATTTTAAAACAAAATAATGAAAAATTTTCAGCAACACAAATAGCATGAAATTATTTATTTGCCTACAATTTCTTCATATCCAAGCATTAATTAGTTATTAAACCAAAGGGTTCTATGGAATACGGGGACTTAGTCCAAGTTTAGTTTCACTTTTTTCTCTAGTGTTATTTCAACTTACCTGACGTAGTGGTAGACGTAAATGATGTTACTTTTCTTTCAAATGCACAACATATCAATGGATAATTACTCCAGGTACCACATCTTAACTGCCTCAATGTATTATATGTTTCCTTATCAATTGGACCATCTATAGTGTGTGCAAACTTTGGGCAGTCTCTTATCATTATACATTCACCTCTTTCCTTGAATGGAGTTTGACATGATGCCCTATATTCTAAGCTGCCTATGGATGAAAATAGAAACCAATCAAATGCATTAAAATTTTGGATTAGAAATTGTTCCAAGTGTGTTTCAGTTTTAAAGAAAATTCTGATTATATGATATGATATACTAAACTATACCATACCCTTTACTAATCTAATCACTCATTTCTTAGGCTGTAAATAGTAAGTAACAAAATATATTAAGTTTTACATAATTTATAGCACCTGTGATTAACAATGTTCACAAATAAAATATTTTTATACAGATAAACATTTTTTGGTTTGCTTTTCTCTCTACAAATATGTTATCATAAAATAGTGATTATATATATGTGTATACGAAAGAGTATCTTAATGACTGATAAGCTTAAATACCTCAATTTACAACTGATCTCTTAATTAATTTTATGTAAAAATATTTACTCAGAGACACTTTTTTATAGCATCAATTTCATATTTCATGGTAAAAATAAAATAATATTTTTCTACTTGACTCAAATATTTGATACTTTTATTTATTTCATACTCACAAAATATGATGGCTTTACTTTTCTAATTCATTCTGAGAGTGAAAATACACAGTACTTTTGGAGGTGCAACAAGCATACAATGAATTTCCATTTCAGAATCTGCTATCAGTCTTCAGATTACTTTTTCTAATTTTAATTCTTTAGCAGTTGTTTTTTGTCTCCTGAATAGGATTACCTATCATTAATTTCAATAGATTTCTATTAAGTATGTCACTTGTGCGGAATCATATTACATCTTGTTCAGATTCATATCCATTCTGCAACTCACCATCCTGAGGCAACTTCCAGAGTTAATGCTAATATTTTTCTGTCACTAATGATTTAGAGATAATTTTCCTATGTAAATAATATCTTGATTTTCACTCTGTTTGGGGACTAATTTCACTCTCTCAGATGGTTCTTCTAGTAAACATAACACACACTCTAAATAGATCTGTTGAGGTTTCATATATCAACTATATGAACTGCTAATATCATCTCTTCCTAACATGCATGAACATTTGTTTTGATAGCATCTACACCAGCGACTTAATAGTAGGACAACCCCAACTAGCCAACATCCACTTTTTCTAGAAGATCATTAACAAAAATAAAGTATGGGTTATATTCGGGCAAATTGTTGTTTGGCACCAAGTCACGCTTGAACATATTAATTTTACAATACAAAAGTCTTTCAATGGGTAAAAAGCTTTAATCAGTATCTGACCGATACTGAGCAATGGGATTGATTAGGTGCTAAAGAGAAAAATAACAAATATCCGGAAAACGCAAAGAATTGTTCAAGTCCGGTGGGATAGAAGCTGCATGAATGGGTTAGAATGATAACAGGAATGACAGATATCACAGAAAACCGTGAATACGTGAATAATAATGAACGACAGCGAGTCTCGCAGCGAGAATAAAAATATAATCGCACACGACAGTGGTCCACTGCGAAACCACAAGAGATGTGAGGAAAACACTTAAAAAACCATAGGATGGATGGGAGCAAATTCATCAACAACTTTGGGTGTACATAGCGAAGGGAAGCTGAGAACTGAGTACTATTAGGTAACTCTAAGGGAGGGCTGCATCCTTTTGCTGGATTGAAAAAATGTCTGATGATGATATGAGCATATACATTCATACTTTCAAATCAATTACGGAAAGAAATCTTGCTTATAAAAAAGGGGTTCAAAAAATCATGGTTCTTTTCTAAATTTCAATAGCAATGAAATAGATACTACGCTCTCTTCGTCAAGGACATAAAAAGCTTTTCGGCCTTCTTCATTGAATAGGGTCTGGAGACATCGTCCCTAACGTCATGATGACGATGTTTGACTACACACACGGCGAATCATCGTGGCAACAGCGTCTCCTTGAACTTACCTTGCGGAAAACTGTGAATCTTTTTTTGCCGTAAACAAAGTTTAAACGGCACCTAAAATCGAGGCTTTCCTCTCAGTATATGGATGTAAATATTTGATTGTCAAAGGCTTAAAGACGGAATCAATTGTGTCAACCAATAACAACAAGAGAGAGAGCAACTTGTTTGCGAAATACACGACGCCTTCGAGGAAATGCTGTTAGATTATCTACAGGTAATGCATGGGAAAATTTCTGCGGCAGTTAGTGGCTGTTAAGCATCCTTGTGCATAGACACTAATAACCCTGCTCACATTCTGCTTATCGAGATTTTTATCAACAATCCGTTGAGTTCCCGGTTTCTCTTTCTTTGGCGAATACGTTCTCCAGCTAAAATAACAACAGCCTTCTTATTTACGACCTTTCGAGTACATTCTAAACATTCTTCGTTTATTCTTTTAATCAAGTAAAATTAGCACTATGGATGAAAGAGAACCATCAGCAGTAATTAACGCTGTCTAATGTTCATAGTACAATTACTTATTACTTACTATAATGTTCATAGTACTATACTACAAAATGTTTAATGGAAATATCTCCCTTCGGCCTTTGAGCGTACTCTACGAAATGCAGTTCTTCGCGAAAAATTTGAAATTAAGTTTATGTCAATTTAAATCATCGGTTGAAATTAATCAGATGGATTTAATAAATATCATGAAAGATGATATTTATTAAATTAAAATATCAAGCAATATATAGCTTACGTTATTCTTGTTTACTTTTAAATTTTTACAGCAATTTTCAACAGTCGCTAATCATGAATTTAGAGATTGTCTAATGATATATTTAGGGTATTAATGTTATTTAACGCGGTAGAAATCTTAAGTTCACAACTGACTTTACCTTAATAACTGTTTCTATAAGTTGTGAACGAGAGACAAGTCTCAAAAAGGTGTGCATTAACCTTCTCGTGTTGACCGTTTTTCCTCTTATCTGATGAGGAAAAAGACGTGTTTTTTAAATCTGCTAAATGGGTTAAATCTAATACATATTCGTGTCAGCTTTAATGCTCCGGGGATATAGTATATATATTTGTGAACTGTGTAGGTAGAACAGTAAATTGTCGCTTACTGAAAAACAATTCTGGGAAAATAATTTGGGAGATCTAATCCCGTTTCAGAAAATGTTAATTGACGCATTCATGATGCGGCTAACAATCGCGAACAAAATAATATCTTCAAAAACAATAAGATTAGCGATAGTTTATTAAACTCAATACTTACATTTTAAGGCTAAATGATATGGCAATAAGAAGTCCCTTCTATTGTACGTATCTTATTCGCTCACTGCAGTTATAATTTGATTACCGAAGAAAAATTCAAAATAAATCTACTTAAAACGTACCACAATGTAACACTTAATAATAAATCGTAGTCGTACGACGTCAGTCAATCTTAAGAGAAGGAAAACAAATTAGTTCCTTATAAGACTGAATAAATTCACATAACTTATGCTATAATATCGATGAATTGGCAACTATTTGTTCATTGTCTTTTGAGAGTAATTTTCTTTGATTCTAGTTCACCTATGCCTGCATAACATGCAAAAATAAATTAAGTTACTCCCTGGCATTTCACGCATTTCACTCTTTTACAAATATTAGTCTTTATTCTCACATTGATACTTAATTTCGATGGGAGTGTTTTACTTTTTGATAAAAATCACACTTACGCGATTGTGCTAGGCAGAGCAACGCGAATAGCACCGCCGGGAGCGTAAAGATCCTGTTCGTGGACTTCATGGCCTTCCGCGTGGCTCGATCGAGTGGGACTGACGGAATAACCGGTTGTGGAATAGTTAACCAGCGCCGTAGTGAATGCCTTCTCCAGCAGAAATGGCAATGAAGACGATAGCGCTGAGGATCGGAGCTATAGATTGGCGGGAACTCGAATGCGTAAAAGTAGAGACTAATTCATAGCAACATTTAGTTACTTTAGTAACCAAACGACATTGCTGTCAGCGAAGAGTTGATATTATTCGGAAATCGTAGAGTAAAGAAACAAAACCTCCCAATATTTCTTTTAAAATGTATCCTCTAACTTGAAACGTGCTTTCTACCATCTATATGCGTATCTTTAGAAGTACAGCTATCAACGGAAAGGAAAAACTCTTCTAATATAAATAATAATATCTGATATACCCAATAAATAATGAGATATCTATAACGAAATCGTGGCTAAGTTTATAGGTGCGGTAAATTAAACCCAACGAATTTAAATATATAGTATTTAGCCATCCCAAAGTTCTTAAAACACCAATGCGCTATGGTACCCGAAATTAAAGCTGAAGATAAATACATCTAATAATAATCTTCGGTAAAATATGCGAAAGTTAACCTCGGTCAATCCTTTAGATGGTGGTAATAAATAATAATACGATAGTGGTTTTATATAAATACATGTGTTTGTACATGTAAGAGAAACTTCTTTTCTTTGATATGTTGGTCAGCAGGAAACTGAATGGGTCTTTTTAGTATCCTTTTTACCCGAAGCCAAAACACACACACTAACCAGAATTCCAATCAGGAAACCAACCACCACCACCATCCGATGCTGAAACTAGGCCACTTCGGAACATACAGCATAAGAAAAATGAGAGCCCAAAGAATTAACTCCATCACCTGAAGACTTCTCTTACACAGAATGGCTACCAGCTATATGACATCTATAAGACATCTGCAGAAAAAACGTGAGGAAGGAAACGGATCCCATTTATTGTCAGACTATCCCGAGCAATAAGCTTGCATACTCGCGAAAACCGCGTTCTCAGAGTATACATCTAGAATTCAAATGTTATATCTACATCTTCAGAACACAAGGATATTTAAGGTTCCAGATCCTCGGGAGTTTAACAAGTCTGGAGGAGTGTGGACTCAACCACATGGAGACCCATGTAAGGCCAAAAAAGCCGATCGAAGGAACATTCCCATCTCCCTACAGTCGAAATCAGATATTGCGGAACGCAACCTTCAAAATAAACACTCGCCAAAATGTTGCAAAACTACTTTGAAAGGGAAGAAGATACAGAGTTAGGGTGAAAAAAGATATCCGACCTAATCCCATAAATATAAATCACGAAAACGGTCTGTTCCTCACCAGGGTTGGACGGAGATTTTAAGATGAGAAAACGATGAATGGGTATAAAATCTAAACAATCTAGGGGAGGAACTGGGTTATTAAAAGATAGACCACTCGCCCACTTATGTACACACAAATGAGACTGTTTTCCACTCACAGTGCAAATGAAAAAGTGACAGGGACCCTTCTGGCATATGTGTTAAGTGCTCCTTATCATGCATGGCTTTTTGATTCCTGAAGATGAACAATGAATACTAAATGTTGAACTGTTGGAATGAAGCAAATCAGTTGGATCACATGATTACATATTTTAAATCTCAGTGGGCAAAGTCTATTTTTCAAGCATAATTATTACTATCTTTACCTATAGCACCGAATCTTATGAATCTATAATATGAACAAAGCAATGATGAACACATCGCGGTTGATGTTGAGTCAGGTGTGCCTGATGTTAAGTGATTGACAAAACTAACCACCTTCAATAAATTCTATGAAAGATTTTTTCTTGAATTAGAGCTCCACTCCAGATTAATTTAATATCTAAAACTTTATGAAATAAAGATACCAATCATTTCTGTACATGAAACACTATTCATAGATAAAGACATCATACCATTACACCACCATTATACATACATTCACTGCATTCTTAATTGTAAAACTTATACAGTTTATTGAATTAAATGATAAATTGTCTCATTTATGAAATCATTTATTGTTTTTAAATATTTCTATTTAAATAATAAAAGCATAAAAATGTGTTTTTATACAAAATTAATACCATGTCATAAATGTTATGAAAATATCTCTCTTTCTCTCTTTAATATGGAGGATAGTTATAGTTTATAACAGGGGTCTCCAAACTACGGCCCGAGGGCCACATCCGGCCCGAGGGCCACATCCGGCCCGCGGACAGATTTTGTCCGGCCCGCGGACAGATTTTGTCCGGCCCGCGGAGAGCTAGCATACATATGTGAAAACTCCTTTTAGAGAACATATTTTTTACTACAATGATAATATGGTTTTCACTCTCAGAACTTACTGGAGTAATCAGTTTGGCCCTAAGGCTGGAAAGTTTGGAGACCCCTGGTTTATAAGAATGAATTTTCAGGATATAAGGAAGGATTTAAAAAATATTTCATCCTAAATATTCAAGAATAAGTTTTTGATAACTCATTTGGTCATTTGATCTAGAATCCATCCAGAATACTGACTTAATCTTGTAGAAATCAATGGTATCTCTGATTGGGAACAGTGCTTTGGGCCAAATGATACAATTCCATATTGTACAGCCACTTGCCTATGGGAACCTTTATCATATTTCACTAAAGGACTGCCACCATATCCTTCACAATTGTTATTCTTTTCTGAGGTAGTGCACAACTGGTTGTCAGCTGATATAAGAATTTCTTTTTTAAGATTTAAGGTACATTCTTCATGGGATATTCCTTTTAGCCTTCTCTGCAGTAGAACTGGGTTGTCTTGTTCTGAAAGAAAGAAAAATATCAATTATAAGAATCAGCTAAGAAAAATTAAATAATAAATTCTTGTTAAAATAGAATTATATTTATTAATAATTTGGTGTTCTTGATTTTCTGAGGTTGTTAATAAAGAATTAGAAAATTTCTATCCCTAGAATCCATGAGGTAACAACAATAAAGGCAATCAATTGTTTGTAAGTAAATATAATATGTAACATATCCAACTTTATGGAGGTTACATATGAAAAATGAATAAACAAATATGTCTTTGATGAAGCTCTCTCATAATCAATCAAATTTATGAATATTATGCTATTATTATTTCTAAAATTCTATGTTGATGAAAATACCTTTGCTTTCAGCAACTTCCTACTTTGATATGGCCCATACAGTAATAATAATATTCTTAGCTAGTATGAATAATTGAATTTATAATTATTTATTGAATTGAATAATTTGAAGCTTTTCAAGGTAAATATCTCTTAAAACTTGCAGGAAAAATATCCAGACAGTTGAATAATTTGTATTTAAAGCAGTGTGACAAATATAAAAGCTTGTAAACTCTGTTTGTTTTTGATACTTTTAATACAATACTTACTTTCATAAACACACCATCCTGATGCTAAAAGCTCCTCTTCCAGAAGGTCTTTTGACTCATGCGCCTTTCCAATTGGTAAACAAACTGGTTTGACGTAAGCTGAGTAGAAAGAAAAATTATAACATGTTATAAAACTATATTATCAAAAAACTCATGTATGCTATTGTTATTTATAATGAATTATGCTGTCCATCAAAACATCTATATATACATCTGAGTATACCATCCAGCTATATATACATGACTTTACAGGTACATAAAGTATGTTGGAAAAAAAACTATAAATGTCTTACGTGAGTTCAAATTTACATCTGATGCTAATCTCAGGAGAGCTATGTCATGTTCATAATTAGGCCATCCTTTGTAGCCAGGATGAATAATGGTGCTCTCTATTGCTATGTCTTGCGGAGGGGGTAAACATTCATCTTCTGTGCAATCAGTTTTTGTTTCCAAGTTAAGCTCACCAAGTCTCACCGAAAAACTTGAAGAAAAAATACTTATAAATATATTATTTCTCTTACCTAAGAAAATTAATATTTCAATTAGAAATAGAAATTGATCAAATAGAATGCCTGAAAGATGAAAGCTGATTCACAAGCATAAAAGATTTTATGGTTATTTATTATGCCTTCTAATTGATAATTACAGCTACTGAAAAAGTGATCTTTAAAAGAATAAAAGTTAGCAATTTATAAGAAAGGAAAATAAAACAAGGATAGCATCCACAATAAAGTTAATTTCTTCTAGTTTATAATGAAACAATGCTCTTATGTTCTTGAACAAGGTATGCATACTTCCTCGTACTTACGGGCGTAATTTTCCTCTTAAATACTTCAGGCAATGAGCAGCAGTCAAGACATAACGCTTGCTGATTAGACTCCCACTGCACTGAAATGATATTTCCCCTACTCCTAGGAATAAATGTGTAAACTTTTCTGAAGTGATAGTATTACTTGCAAATTTACCTATTATCACTAATATTTAGGGGTGATGTAGATTGCTCAGAATAAACAATACAGATAATGGCATGAAATTAAAGTTATGAATGGTAAAATTAAATTAAATAAGATTCCACAATAAGAAGGTTTTCATAGAGGTGTTCTTTCCAATAGAATGATGAATAGGAGGTTTATGTTATATTTTACTCAATTATATAACAATATCATAATAATAAGTACAATTAATTAAAACACAAATAAGGTTTCAACTAGAATAAGCTGTAACATTAGGTCCTAGGAGCAGCACAAAGAATATTAATTTCAATTGGAAAAGAATGAAAATATTATTAATTTTTTAAACTTATCATTGAAATTCAAATTAATCAATAGCCCACTTTTCTAATGACTAATAAAGCAGAAATTGGAGATAGCAAAAAAAATGATTATAAGGAATCAAGAATTAAAAATAAATTGATTGAGTTAATCATGGTATAAAAGGAGGAGCAAATATTATGGAAATTTAATGCCTTATGTTCAAAATTCAAGCATCTAAAAATTATAACACATTATTGGTCCCTGACAAATGCCAAAAGGTGGCTTGTAGGGTAATTATGTAGATGTAGATTATATGTAAAATTTGAATTCTATAGATTAAAATCATTAGTTTTTAATCAAGATAAATTAAATTAATTTAGGATATTAATGAGAATAAAATATCTGATCTTTAAAAATAAACTTACCTTCACTGTAGGCAATCAAAGCTACCCACGGAAACCCAAATTTTTCAGATCTACTTCCATTTGCATGGAGAATATTTATATTTGTAACTGGCCCACATCTTTCAAAATCAAGAAGTCCAATATTTCTATGGTTGATGTTGTTGGCTGAATGAGCTTGCGAAGGACAACAATACATTTCACTTGAGCTTTCCCTTCCACAGCGAGTTTGCTCTAAAAACTCCGTATTGGTAGATGAAAATGCTGGGCACTCATTCTTTGCAACACATTTTCCATTTCCACCAGTAGGAGTGAAACATTTCTTTACCACTGTCTCTGTAAGGAAAGGTAATAAAATGTTTGGTGAAAATTTCTGAGAAAGCAGAGGGTTATGAATTCAAATTTTTAAGTTTTTTCTCTGAAAAATATATCAGTTTATTTACTTTGTTTTTGATTACAATGAAATGATCTGGGATCCAACACTCAACAGTGATCGAAAATTTTATCAAAAATTTTTAAAATAAAAAGTAATTAAATGCTATCAACTTGCAGCTTGTTGGTATTTCTTTAAACATCATGCACTTAAATGGAAATGTCTTTCATTTTCATTATCTTTTTATTAGAAAATAAAGATATTATATTTATATATAAACATATATCAACAATGCAAATTGTTCTGAGCTGAGATTTTAAGTACATCATATTCATTAAGGAATAACAGACTACCATTATATAACTAGGAGATTCTTGAGCTTTCAGGGAATTATCTCACCTTCACTTTGTTTGGGTGGAGTTTTTATTTTAGGGCAGCATAGCAAGGGCTTGTCTTCCATCCCACATACAGCTTTTTCCAATGTTTTCAGAATTTCAGCTGAGGGTGGTCGTGTTTGCTGAAGAAGGCTGGAATAATGGGAGCAGTTTCTTAAACGGATACATGTTCCGTCTTCTCCATCAGGAGTGAGACAGTTCTCTCCTGCCTTCACTAGAATCAAAATAGTATGGTTTCAGGACAGAATTTCATTTCAGCTTCACTTTTTTAAAGTAAACAAAAATATTTAGAAAATATTTCAAGGATACGACAGAAGTTAGTTACTAGGGTGCTTTAGTCTACAATCAAATATGTCTAGGTCATTGCTTATTATTAAACATTATTTTACCTTTATCTATTTTAGATTTATTTAAAATTTAACATTAAACACTTTATAAAGAGTAAATATTTTTGCTTTCTTGATGTCCCTTGTCTGCAATATACAATTAACTTTCTATATATAACATCTTTACAGTACATCTGCCTCATCTTCTTATCATTTTATTTTCTCTTCTTTAAAGATATATTTCATAATTTAAAAAAGGTACATTACTCCGTTTATAAAAGATGAAGATTTATCACTATTTTATAATTCTTTGTATAAATCTTTGTTCTGTAAAATCTACATCGATGCATGGTGTCTAAACATCAAATAACTGTAATAAACTCTAAAGATTATAAATGGAATACAACATATCAGTGAATTTTGAACTTAATTCTAAGTCAGAATTGGTAATTATTATTTTAAATCCTTAATTATTGCTAATTGATTGATTCAAAATTGATTTTAAAACTTTCAAGACCTTTAGTTTAGTTAATTTCTCATAAAACTAACAGACATGCTTCGACTAACACATTGTAAATCGCATCTATTCTATCAGAATATGAATCGTAGAATAGAGAAATTTAGTAATATAACACCTTTGACTGATCCATATATAATATCAGAACTATAATTCGTTTTATGAAGGCTTTCGTGTGGTTACAACTTGCACCTGATGCATCATGATCTTTCAGCGATTTGAAACTTCCTCAAGCGATATTTTGATTTAATATTCAAGCTTGATAAGGAAGGAATATTAGCGCTAACGAAATCGGACTAAGTTAATGGAAACTACACGAGACCAAAATTATACATGCTACCTTATAAATGGAAGTTAATTTGAGTATCATACTTACGTCCGAATACAATTCCCTTCAGAAATAAATAGTTAATTGCAAAAACTAAACCCTTCATCTTCTGTTACGCTCTCAACAAAGCACCTGCAATTCCGGTCTTTCCTTCGGGGATTCACGGTGAAGACGGGCTTGACCTCTGGTACGGGAGGGAGGGAGGTTTGTTATGAGCCCAATAGTAGCCGTAAAACCTTGAAACATCGAGGAAAAGTCGCTGTTTCAGTGACTGCTTTGTGGCGCCCTAAGATTGGAAGCCTTGAAAGGTTTTCGTTAACTATAAAATAAAACTTTAGGATCATCTCGCACCTTCCTAACGTATTCAAATTTCACTCAAAATTTTCTATAGTCTTCTTTTGCAATTTAAGTAAGCATTATATTTCTTGAAATTTGAGATATTTAAAATCGTAGAATAGAATCCTGTATCGTAAATTTCTCGGATTGGAAAAGTTCCTCCTTTAAGACAACGGTAAATTTAATTCTTACTAATTATCTGAAAAGAAATAGGTGAATAAAGTTCATGGAAAAATCCGAGAGTGAATTAAAACTTCACTTTCGAGATGACTTACCTTTTACACTACCCTTGAATCTACTCATCTTTCTCTTCATATGAGAAAATATTTTTTCCTTGATCCTCAGTCCATATATCATGCATACTTCTATTCAAACAATTTGTATAATGTTTAAGGATTCTATGAAATCATTCTATTTACATGCCCCCTTTTAATCTTGATTACTCCGTTACCCATAGTAATCCTACCCGTATCAAACTAAAGGAATCAAATTGATTCAATCAATCGACTTTATTTTCTTAGCTGAAGAATTACTCTTCTCGAGTATCACTTAAAAAAATGATTATATCTCTTTACCTTGCTTAATTAAACATTTGATTAAGGGGATACTCACGTGACTTAAATTTTCATACCCCTTTCATGGTCTTTTATCTACGCAATAACAGTATTTTAATATTTCGAACGGATTGGCATTTTGAATATCGATAGTATGAAACGAACTAGAGCTAAACATTCGTATTATAAAAACGTATTTATAAAATATTTATCGTATTTATAAAACCTTCCATCTCATATTGTATGAATCAGTACTGTGTACTTTGAATTTCGGAATTTAAAAGGTATTCAGTACCCCAAAACGTGATACTTTAAATAGAGGGATATCTATAATTGAAATTTTGCAAGTGAAAACGGATGGGAGCTCAAGATGAAGTGTTTTCGTTCCTTTCAATAGGAAAGATTCTTGATGCATCAGCAAATACTTTAAAAAACGTATCTGAAAGATGAGTGGTTACGCTTTCAAGGATTTCATCTTGAACATCTCCGGCAAAAGTGAAGTCTTTTTTTTATAATAAAGTAAAATAAAAATAAATTTTTTCCGTTATTCTTTCCTCCTATGGAACAATGTACAGATACATTCTCCGTGTTTGTAATGAGGTTGGGCCATATCGTGAAATAGTATAGTATGGTTTTACAATAGTATAGTGCGATCAGTGGCAAAAGATTAGGTAAGCACTTAAGAAGTCTATAACTGGCTAACTAAAGACATTTAGCGTAGAAATAAGACTTGTTTTTCACCTTTGAATTTGTTTTTCAAGCGCTAACGACGGCTAGGTAAACGATTAAAAAGAACTGATAATAAAAAAACCAAGCAATGTTTCAATGGCAAATAATACAGCAATTATTAATTATCTTATCTAAATTTACGTCTTTATTTTATTTTCGTTAATTTCACGTCTCACTTTAATACCTTTGAATATGTGAGTGAAAATGATAGTGTAAAAATGTAAGCATATTCTATAAATGTACTCATTTACGTTTAATCTTAAATAAATAGATAAGATGATAGAAATTGTTAAGTTATCCTAAGAATGTCTCGCAAACTGTAGTAATATGCACATCTTCTAACGTTTTTAAAAGCGTTCGTCTATAGTAGTTGAATACAACGTATAATAATAGATGTAATCATGTTTTAATTGAAGAGAAACAAATAAGTTTTCGCAATAAGCTCATCTTTAATAGTTGTGTTAGGAGTTGAATGACTCCTAACAGAGTCTACATTTCCTTATCTTTCATAACCTTTTATTTTGTTACCGTTGATCCTATCTTCATTCGGCATCTTCTCTTATTAAGGTCACTGGAATAAATTAAAATTTTAAGTCCCTCGAGGAGAATGTAAGATAAATAATGTTATAATACATTCCATTACAGAAAGTTCATGGTGCCATGCTTAATGGGTTATGATGGTGGTTTACTGAGGATGGTTAATCAGGTAGGAATTTTAACCAAGAGATAAGATTTTACTGGGAATTTTTATTAATCGGATATTGTAGCGAAATCCTACAAAGTTTGTTAACGTATTGTTACCTGTATATTTCATGGAGGGCAGAAAAATCATTTCAGAATTTCTAAACAACGTTTGTCGCTTTTATTCGCGCTGATTTGTAAGCTTAATTCCGGAATGCATCGCTAAAATTTGATGACTCCTTGCAGATTATCATTCATATCCTTTCAATTATTTTGCAACAGTATCATTAGAAAATTCATTCGACTGCGATGTCTCCAGTGCAATGGCATTCCATCACAATCCAAAGATATGCTTTCACTGATATGAATTCATCGATGTTTATTCCATGATGCTCATGCTCATTGAAATTAATTTCTCAATTCAATACAACTTATAACTGTAATAAAACATCACCCGTATGTCCAAAATAATCACAATGAAAATGATATCATCAAGTTGTAAGTATGACAGCTCACTCTTATTTCTTATGTGGTCAAATAATCGTAAAACCTTGGCCCTAAGTTGTAGAATTTGATAAAAATTAGATTGCATATCATTAATTACCTACGGATCTCTTGAAAAATCCTTTTCTCGACTTTTGAGAGACGAAAATATTTCTTTTTATAACTCATTCATTTAACACCGCCCGTGCGAAGCCAATGAAATCAGCATTTCTTTTGCTTTCAAAACTCCTGCATTAGAATTAGAAGCATTAATTCATGTTTGCAAGTAGACATTCTTTACATAGAGATAAAAGAATTACGATGAAACAAGATGTAGAAAACACGTTAAGTTGATGGAAATAGAAAACACGTTCCTGTTAAAATTTTCGTCCAAAATTCCAAGGATTGCATTTATATTCACATGTTTTAAATAGTACAATAGATTGCTTACGTACTTAAATATAGTTGACCATAATGAAAGAATACATACGAAATTTTTAAGGTAGTATTGATTGAATCTCTTTTGTGCTGACATCCTAAATCCGTTTGTTTTACTTTATTGCATTATTACTATTTTCAATGCTCAACAGAAAAATGTCCTTTTTGTGTCTTTATCTTCCGCGAAGAATATTTTCTTTCAGAAGCACTTTCCTCGTCATTTATGGTTTCATATTGTCAAGCATCCATTTCATAAAATGTCCAACTCTTGTATAGACCCCAGGCTGTCCTGGTGAGCCACAATTTCTTGGTCCAAACGACACTACCCCATGTTGTACCGTTCTCAGAGTATTTTGCACTTCTCCGAAATGGCTAAGAGGACCTCCGGAGTCACCGGAACAAGAATCTCCACCATCTTTGACTCCTCCAGCGCATATCTGAGATTCTGCAGAGATGGGCACAGTTCCCCTGAACGCAGTAGCGCAATTCTGGTGTGCCATAACAGGTACCGCCACCTTCAGAAGGACCGTTGAAGAGGTTGCTGGAAGAACAAAGAGTTTTCCATCAGTTTTGTTAGCAACTGAATCAAATTTCGGTCAGCGATATACTTCCACTTGTCGCGTCATCATAATCTTTCGTAATGAAAGTGGAAAGTCATTACAGAGTTTTTATGACGTCATATTTGTACGAAAACATGCTATTTTAATTAAACAATGTAACCAAATGTAACCGCGGTGATGAGAGATTTATCAACAACCATTCATTACTGTTGTCGTATAACTTTCCAAACTGGAAAGAGTGTCAAACTCGTTTGGTTTCATCCTATAATATATATAACCATCCTATATAACGTACTGACTTGAAGCTTATTTCTTGGTCGGATATTCAATAAGAAAAGCACGCTGCATGTTCATAACATAGTAGCACTTTTAGGAATTCCAAAACTACATAGTTTCTGTCATGGGGTCGACATCTTGAATTATATCATTATAACTTGGTCACCGACATGGACGATAAACACACTAAGCCCTTGAAATCCAACGTGAAAACCTTATTTTGATAGTAGTCGATTCAATTATAAGCTTTACATTTTTAGTTTTTGCACATTGATTATTCTATCTGACGAAGCCTTTAAAAAGCACCTTTCATTATAGAATCGCTTTCGATGATATGCATTTATTTATTTCAAGATTTTAACAAGCATTAAAAGGTAGACACAATAAAGATCGAACCCAACCGACACGTTGCTATGGAACTTGTCAGAACGTTCAAACACATTGTTAAGGAATTCTTTATAGGCATTGGCATTTCATTTTTATACGAAATCGTCCTCTGGCCTGTAATTATTCCAGCCGCATGGCTATTCATGCAAAGTTCAACTTCACCCAGTAGATTTATATTTATATTACGCGATGACATAATAAAATAGGTGTTTACACCACTCGCCGAAAGGCGGCCTGAAGGATTATGTAGATATGTAGGTATAGCTTTATGTTTAAACGATGGAATATTTTGAGAGGGGATAGAAATCTTAGGCCGAAGAACGAGGGTCCGAAAAATAAGTCTCTTTCCTTGAATTGAGGATTTCTGCCAAATATGACAACATAGTACGGAACGGGGAAACCTTCTGAATATGTCGAGAGGTTAAGAGGCCTCAGCGGTGAGGTGAAGAGGATTTAGAGAGAGGATCGAGAGCGGACTAAAGGAGGAAAATGGTGCAAGATGGTTGTTGATAATCATTTCATTTGTATTCATCATAACACTCCTCGTGGCTGCACTTCCTGATCAAATCCAGATGTTAACGTGTTAACGCCTCGTATCAAGGCGTTGGTTCATCCATTGGAATCTAGGCGTGCACCATGATGTACAGTGAAGCTATTCGAATTTTCAAATAGATTCCATTAAAGTTTTAATTTGGTTTCTATTTATAAAATGGCTCTGCCAACAATTGCTCGCGTCGAACAAAAAGAGGATTTTGCTATAAATAATTATTTTTGAGGACTTTCCACGTGATTCCACGTTTTGAACAGCCTAGGATAATAATGTTCAACCCAAAGGGGGTTAAATAAGAAAATATGGATTAATAATTCTTTCAGTGAGATACAGTCATATTTTAAACAAAGATTATTCCCGACATTGCTTGTTATGTACATCTTTTTGCAATAGAATTCCCCGAACATATATAAACAGCTTAGATTTGGGAACTCAATTTCGAGTAGCTTACCATTTTCAGTGACGCCCCATCCAGCAACAATCACCTTGACTCCGTCGAAATTCTTGGTTTGCTCAGGAAGGCCAACTGGAAGGCATACGGGCCTCACGGAATCTGCGAAGATATATTAATGAATTACATGCTAGCTAAATAGATTATAATGTCTCTCAGATATCATCTAACGTATCACCACTATGAATTGTGGTGTCTGTTAAGATACATCGTGATGATGGACCCCAACATATTCCTCTATTATCTGTTTCTTATTCAACAAAAATATGCCTAATAAAAAAATAGTAGCCTTAAAAATAGCTATGTAAGTTTTATCAACCCCTTAACTGCCTTTTAGATTGTAAAAACACTAGAAATCGGCTTATTTATTAGCAATCAAGAATTTATTTTAAGTATGTATGTACTTTCATCGAACTATATTTCTGCAGGATTAATTAGATAGAGGAATAGCCAAATTCAAACCAAATTGCGAAATCATACATAAATATTCATATAAAACATTATAAATCATTTCCACTGCATTGCACTTGTTAAACAGCACTATTTCGATCCGGTGCATTTAGAATTAAGAAGGAATCCATTGGGATTTCGTATTCATTATTCGTATCCAAAAAGTATTATTGAGTGTAAGTATACGAGTGGTACGTTAACTTATTCTAAAGATATCTATTTACCTGGAGTGAAATCAGCTGGTCTCGACAATCTGATTAGTGCAATGTCGTTCTGCAAATTGGGTTTTCCAACGTAACTTGGATGTGCTATGATTTCTTCTATGCGTATGTCCTGAGGAGTAGGAGCGCAAACCCTGTCTTCTGGTGCGATATCAGGATCATCGTCACAGTCTACATCAGATTCCAAGTCATGTTCTCCGAGTCGAACCGAGATCCTGAAACAGATGCCATCAGAGGTAATGTCGATAATTCTATAGATCTTTGCGTAGTTTAAAGAAAATATTTTAATATGGTCTATTACAACTACTACAACAAGGACTATTATCATATTATGGATACTCATCCTCATTCAATGAAAATTTTCTTTTATGTTAAACATTAATGCAACAGGAAGGAAATGTTTCGGATTAAAATGGGTTCGGATGCACTTTCGAATACGTTGTTAAACTGTATTCGTATTTTCAGACGGTATTAAAGTTGATAGGTTTGGTAAGTTTGGTCAAGATTTAAACTCGCGATTTCTTTCAATAAATGTTTTATAAAAACGAGCATTTAAGGATAAAATCGGATATATACATTCTAAAATTTAATTATCAAAATGTATGTTATAGATACTAATAGGAAAATCTTTTTTATTAAAATAAAATTATTCAAATATTAATTAAAAAATGGTGACTCGATTTGAAAGAATAATTCCCGGTTTGCGTTTAAGTAGAAACTTAAACGCAAACCGGCAAATTTGTTCTTTTGTGGAAAATATATCGATTAGGAAATTACATTTGTAATACTTCTAATAAATCGTATATTAATAAATAAACTAATAAATTGTCAAAGATCATTATGAAAAACTATAAAAATAAGATATTGAGATGATATAGCTTGAATATGAACTAATTCGAACTCACGGTCGCAGGTTGCCAGGAAGGAACTTGACGCAATGGGCAGCTGTGAGAACATATCTGCTATTGATCACCGTGCCACCACATCTGTATGGACTCCCACTTCCTATGGAGTAGAGACCCTTCATTAGACAACGAGAATATTATATCTAAGCAAATTGGTATGTTCAGAGATAGTATGAGACCAAAATTCAATCCTTTCTTAGAAAGTTAATCTTAAATTTGTTCGCGAGCAAAGAATTTTCAAGGCAGAGCATTTCGTAATTAAAATTTTAATTAAAACTTAATTAATATACCACATTTAATGTTTGCTTTCGATGCTAAAATGTTACTAATTGTTCTTGGCTTTTGTGATATGTAAAAAAAAACTTGTGAAATTTTTAACGAATATACGATGCGAATTAAGTTCAAGAATTTAGAAACCTAGTTTCCAATGATTAAAAAAATTACCTCATAAAAATTAAATAAATACAAATAAGAAGATTCTACATTAAGAATTTCATTAACTTGTAATTTACAGAAATAAAAATCAATGAGAGCAAATCAATTCTCATAAAAGCTTACATTTCTGTAGTTCTGTAAAACATTCCAGTTCATTTTTACTGTAAGTATTTGGGAACAATTCCTCGTGTTTCATTTTCATTGCTTTATGCACATCTTACCTCAACGGAACAGCAAATTTTTTAATTGCTTACGCATAGACTTAAATAAATCGCTAAAATATATATGAAATTATCAAACAAATCAATATTAAGAATAGAACATTCATTAAATGAATGACACCAGTAAAAATTTTGTTTCGCTTTTTAATGTAGATGTTAAGATTTTGCTTATAATACATGTGGTAACTGAAATATTTGTAACAGAATTCTGGACAAAAAGAATCATTACGTACATTGATTTTGATTTAAGACATTATGCACCAAAGCGTAAATCGTTAAAAATGTTTCCTAGTTATTAGAGTATTATCGATAGCGAATGTTATTTACATAGTTTCGCCACTGACGGTAATTAATTTTGAAATATCGCATTTTAAGATTACTAACTGAAGGTGGCCCCGAATCAAAATATGAACCATATGCTTTTATTTAAAAAATTTAGATACGTATATTTTGAATCAGGAAAACTTGACAAAAAATTCGTTGTAAACATACACACACAGCCCTCAAAATAATTAATTTGATTTAGTATACATAAATAATGAACGAGTTGTCCGCGAATAAGAGGAATCGTTCCGGAAAAGTAGCTGCTCCTTTTGAGAGCGAAAACCTAACAATACATTCGCAACGATTAACAGGAAAAGCAAAACTTGCGTGACAGTAGAGTCTTAATTTTACATCATCCCAAGCTTTTTCAGTTTCATATTAAAAAAAACTATGTAAATCAAATATGTGGCCAAGGTTTGTTTGTATGCATAAACAGCCGGTTGATATAGTAACCACATTCTTAGCTCGAAGCCATATTGGGTACGTGTATTATGCACGTATTATGGAATCGATCCTAGGGGCCACAATTTAGGCAGATACTCACTGACAGAATAAGCAACCAATGCCATCCAAGGCATCTCATTCAGTTTTGTTCTGTTTCCCCCGATGATCCTATTATCAGCGATCGGACCGCACAAACCCATCGGAAGCAAATTAAGATTGGCGTGTTGGGAAACATCTTCGGTGACCACCGGTGGAGGCGGTGGAGTTTGGTTTTGGGTTTGAGTAGCGTCCTGGCTCCTGGGGCAGCACACCAAGGGGTCCTTGTTCCGGAAGCCGCACTGCGACCGCCTCAAGAAATCCAAAGTTGCCTGCGGAATGGGTTTGACCTTCAGGGCCTCAACGATGGGAGGGCATTCTCTCACTCCTATGCAGGTCCCTGCTACCCGCTCAGGTGTCGTGCAGGTCTCACCCGGTTCCACTGCAAAGTGGACTTGATATGAACGAATAGAGTTGAGTTCGATTTGTGCCTCGACACTGTTAAAGGACGGCACAAACGAATTGTTAGTAAGGAGAAGATTGGTGAAATAATTATACACATAAACAGAAGGCAATGAAGAAAGAAACAGAGTTGAACGAACGTTAGGGCAAGGATCTGGATCAGTCTGGATATGTCTGGATCGGCTATAGTTGTAGAGGCTCAATAATTCTCGCTGACTCCTAGATAACGGGATATCGGTAGCGAAATCTAAAACCTATGAGATTTTTTTAACAAAATTGTGGGGATGAATATTACGTAACCAAAATTATACTGTAATCGAAACGCAACGAAGATGTTTTCGGCGTTAAAAATCGAATAAAAATACGAAAAAAAGTATTTGCTGATCAGATAAATATTTAAGTGCTAAACATTTAGCGTCCATTCATTATCTACTTACCAACACGTCTCTTAATGATGAATCTAATAACAAGAAGGTTTACGATAGGACAATAGTTAAAGTAACTGAACGGCTTTGACTTTAGACAGGAGTAGATACACGTAAAAAAACGTCAATGCAAGACGTCGAGAAAAATCTACATTACACATATAACTAGATAACAAATGGAAACTATTGTTTTAGACGCATAAAATTTAATGTAATCTTATATTCATGATATTGAAAGTGTTATTCTTTAAACCTAAATCTCTAAAGAAAATGGAATTACATTATTGGTAATATAAACCACCGAGTGCATATTAGTAAATGCGTACGATACCAGCTAGGTAAATGGATAATACGCTATATCATTCATAAAATAATAGTCATTCGTAAGGAACATAGATTAAATCAGGTAATCCTTCAAAGTAATGAGGCCATATCTAACCGAGACTTACCATACAATTTTTCGTAAAATGAAAACTTTGTATATGAATATGTAATGACTTAAATGTTTAAAAGGGGGACGACTTCTTACTTCCTAATTTTAAGTAGTTGAATAATAGGATAATATTGTGAGGCTAACTCGAGAAAATAATATTACGGATGATTAAAATATCGTGTTAAATGATTGATGAGAGACAATTGTTGCTGAATAAATATATCGAATCATAATAAATGCGTTGAATCTCCTATCAGAAAAGGATTGAAATATTTGAGTCGTTCTTAATTTGGTATCAAAACACTCAAACTTCTGCATAATATTTTTCTTTTAATTCATTGTCAAACCTTTAGTGTACGAAATAGAAATAAATGGTACTTTAACAACTGAATGCCCCTTGGTTTTTGCGGGTCAAAAATCCATAGGATATCCACATGCATGAGATGAAAATATACAGCGGTTTCCAAGAAACCCACGAATAAATAAATAAATAAATAGATAAAGGAAATCGACTTAAAACTCAATGGCCTCTCGTATCTATTTAAACGCGAAGCGTGAAATTTAAATACGCTTCGTGATAGACGAAATTGATAAAATTCAGATAAAAAATTATTAGTATTCACAATCTGAATGAGTTATTTGGGTTATTAAAAATGAGAAATAACTCTGACGAAAGAGCAATCATAACCGAAGGGGATTTCTTGGAAAAATTATCGCATTAAATTTAGGAAACGATAAGAGAAAGTAATAAAAACGTGTAGCATAAAATAGGATTTGACCTCTTTAATTTTTCTTTTTTTTATTCAGGTCAAAAGTTTAAATTTCGATTTTAATAACAGTTTGTGTCTCCATTTTGGAGCGGTACATCAAAGGAAAAAGTATTATTGTTTATGGACGAATTATTGATATCTAATGCATACGATTTCCCAATAAATAAACTATTTCCACTGTTTTAACAGTTCGTTTAAAAAGCTACGCAGAAGAAATACTTTCTAGTTCACTTCCTTATTTCGACATTAGAGAGAAATTTCCTTTGGAACGGATAGATTTAGAGCCAAATACTTAAAAAAAAATTTTTACTGTAGAGATCGCGAAAATATACATAACAATGTAAAGGATAACCCATTATAAAACAACTAAACCTATTACCATAATAGATTAATTCACGAAAAAGATCGACTATGATATTTTCTAATACATTATAAGTTTTCATAAGATTACGTTTCCTCGAATAACTTAACCTGGGTCAAAAGTTAAAGGTTGGCACAGAGTGATCTTCAGCTGGCATTAGTCATAATCTTATTTTGTTCTAATTCCTTAACAGTTTGTTATGGAAATAACTTCCTTGGCAACCTGTTTGTTTTCTATAATTCTATCAATATTAATTGATGATTGTTGAAGGTGTACATTACGTCACCTTAAATGCAACGGGAAGACAATGATGACCCTTTTGGATATTGATAAATATTCTGTACTATAAAATTGAAATTTTATTCTATAATAAATAGCATTAATATATATTTTGAAATACTTGGGATGTGAAAATAAAAAAAATCATGTATTAATTGAACGATGTTTTAATCACTGAGATACGATTAGAAACCTGTCTGCGAAGGTTCGTTACGAACTCATACGACAAATATATAGATTAAAACTATTGCCTGTAAACAAAAGATCCGAATTTCTAATAACATATTTTGAAATCTAAAGGCGTCTTTTAGAAGTGTTCAAGTAGGTTTGGACATGTAGGAAGTCATTAACTCGGAGTAAAACAAACATCTGTGCTTTGGCTTTAAAGTAGCCCTCCAGGAGTAAGGGAAAAAACAACTTATGTAAGTCTCTGTTCTCCCCTTATACCCTTTATTTTATAAACGTATTATATTGACCCTTGCGCCCCTGGTTTTTCCGGATAACTATGCGGATACTTTTCAATTAGAAGTTAAAATGTGGACTAAAATTTGATTCGATTTACAAACTGTAGAGAGCGTGACAATAGTAAAGCTTTACGCCTAATACTGGCATTGAACTTGATAACTTCCGGTATGATGAATGATTTCTACTACGTGTGGTACAGAGATAACGTTGAATTGGTGCGAATGTTCTTAGGGAATGGTAAATTCTGAAGGAGGAAAAGGCCATGAAAAACGTCTATAAACTATCTATATTTTCTGGCGCAATAGCTCAATAGGCTAGAGATGCACTCACCAAAAGATCAGGGTTCAAACCCGATTGTATCAGATACGTTTTCATTTGAATTTTATCATCAGGATGATTCAGTTGTCGCTATCTTTGAAGTTATTACTTTCCGATTTGAAGAAGCGATGATTAAATAATAATAATCACAGTTAGGATCAACGTGTTATACAAGGGAAATATTAGGGAAGGTTGGCTTTTGTTGGATGTTACATATGAATGATAAAATTGGATCCATATTGACGCAACTTAAGTCAGTGTAAAAAAATCGGTGAAGAGAAGGAAAAATGTAAGAATTAAATAATCACGACCCTGGGGTTTCCCGGGCTAGTCTCGACTACATGTATATCAGACTTTGTTTATCTTTTTCAGAACCCATCAACATGGTTTTACCACATTACTTCATCTCATAATGTTTTCGTCATTCAACTCGCAAACATTTTCATTCATATGTTTGTAGATTGTAGCATATCTGACAAATTATAAGTCACGTAAATACTCCGTTGCTTCGAATAAAATTAGAATCTGAATAGTAATGCTTTTCATATTACGTCTATCGTGTACTGTTATAAATAAACGTTTAATATGCACCGTTATAAAATACGGATGAACTATAAGTGTTGTGAAATTAGGTCAAATTCAAGGAAAGACTGCACAAGGAACTTTACGAGGAAAAAGATGACTAAGAGGACGATACAAAAGAATTGGCTCGAGATATTACTCTGGGATATGGAGATAGTGGTATGATATAAGCTTGGGTGGAGTAAATAATGCATCATCAATGAATGTCATACGATGATGTGCTATTGTGTATACTTATAGGACAACGTTCAAAATAACTATACTCACACATATATATTCATTATACTTTGTATAGAAGAAAGGCGTTTTAGTTATATTCAGTTTAATTTATTATGTACAGAGACTTTATACAAAAGCGAGTATATGCTAATAGAGAATATACTATACTATGCATAGAGATCCACGGAAGTATATTTATTAAGTAAAAAAGTTAATTTTGACGAATACAATGGGAACAGTGGAATATGATTAAATCTAAAGTTCCTGCACCGACGTAGAGAGAAAAATCAACAGGTGTAGCGTTCAGCATCCAATATATACGTTGTATTCTCGTAAATATCCTAGATCGTTCACAATTACTTTTTCGTAGTTCTTCAAACTTATTTTGCAATAAATTTTAACACATGGAGTACATTTAAATGTTTCTCCATAATATTTCACAATAAAAAGATCCATATTTTGACGATAATTCGTAAGGATCGTATATTAAAAATTCGAATATTTGATTGTACATCTGGTATCTCAGTTTGCGGAATCGGTACTCTTTAGTGAATAGATTTCGAATAAACGTTATCATTCGATTGAGAAAATGTTTTGCCAATCGATACCATAGTAACGAAAGTTCAAAAAATCAAGTAGTTTGTACTTGCGTGCGAAGTATTGCATTTTTCACGCAATACTTTTTGCATTGCATTTTGGAAGAATAGTGCAATATATTTTTGTGCTTTTACTACATATTAAATATGTCTTCACATGCGACGATGAAAAATGGATGCTACGGCCTCCGTTGGTGTGTATGCTTAAAATACAGGTGAAGGCCATGATCTTCCAGCGTAATTCACCAAACGAAATGGGAAAATCGTACGAAAAACCTTTTCGTTTTACCTTCAAGGTGGTCCTCCTCCAGGCAAAATTAATTCTTTAAAAGTACTATACGTTATTCCGAAATCGTATGTTTTCAGAGTATATACACACTTGTGCGTAGCGTAAATTATTTCTGCAGGTGAACTATTAATGTTCCATTTATCGAATGAAAATATGCCACAAAAAAGCCTTGGGTGTGTGATGCAAATGGTTTTCCTCGACTACTCGATGGAAAAATACCAGAATTTAATTATTTTCGTTGGAAATTGAGCCGAAAGCTTCAGCGAATCGAAACGCACAACTTCAAAACATTAAAAGTACTTTTTATGCAGTACAAGGTCAACTTCATGGATGTGAACGTAGCAAATACTCGATTATTAAGTCATCAATCGTTTCGAAATATGCCGATTTGGGAAGGTCCCATCATTTCGAAGACTATAAATCACTGCTTTCGTAAAGAGGGGGAAACTTTCCATATTTTTTTAATAAAACAAAGATTTTTTTATCCCTCCAATTCTTAATGTGCCATTCCAATAGTTTCTCGATTAAATTTTAACGATCTATATCTCGTTAACTTTCCACACAAATTTGCGTTCATTGCTATGCGGAATTTATTTCTTCGTCAAAAAATTGTTGTAAATGAAAGTTGTGTTTCTTGTGAAAAATGCTACAGTTTTCTCAAGCTAATTATCCCCTAAAGAGAAAAAATTAGATTGTTATTAGATTTTACGGTCTAAATTACTGAACTATTTATATCTGGTCTCCTAGTAACCGTGTAAATCTATCCCTAGTTAGTTTTCACAAAAGAAGTTAATTTCAAATAACGATTCATAAAACATTCGAATCTAAAGATTTTAATAAAGTTAATCCGTTAGAATTATAATATTCTATTAGTATACGCATATTCTTTCGGTTTAAAATTATAAAAGTATATCTTTTTCAAGTTTACATCATCGTCATTTCCATTAAAGCATTAAGTTAAACTTCTAATTTTCATTTTTAACAAGCAGGACCAAAATAAAAAGTTGAATTGATTTTAACTTGGAAACTATTCAACAGTATAGGAAGTAATCAAATAAAAACATAATTATTCGTTTAAAAAAATCTTATCCTTGAGTATTTATCATAATACACGCTCATTAGGAAATCTATACTCTTTATATATATTAATTAGTAATGTAATCGTGTACGTTCCTAATAGCAACGGGAAAAATTGTTCGCTGGTAAGGAGGGACCCTGAAATATTCTACACGTACTTGTTACGTGTAGAATTATATTGTATTCATTAAAATTCTTCAGGTTAAGGAATATCTATAAGATTAACGATATCAATAAGGGCATATATAATTCAATTAATTCAAAGAAAGCTGCTTCGGGGGTATACTAGTATAATTAATTCTTTTCGATAAATAACTTGCTCTAAAGCTACGAGGAAAATAAGGAAGATGAAAACAAAGAAGTTGCTAATGGAGAAGTATATTTTTTCAGCAAAATTAACCAAATACAACCAAAATAAAAGATTACAGTCTCATAGTAACGCAGAATACATCCCACCAATATGGGTAGATGAGTAAGATCAATATAAATATTTTCTCGGCTTTTTTGGCGATAGACGTGTTTCTTAAACCCAAATAAACAATACTGTGCATGATTTCAAGGCGTTCCAGGGTTTTCAGTCGAATATCTTTGTTTTGAAAATATAGAATTACAGATGAACTACGAGTGCATTTCTACGAATCTATTTTCAAAAATATACTTGGCGGATTTGGAAGACGAATATTCGTCAAGGAATACTCACCAATTCTAGTGTTCCACCAATAAATTTGCGCGAAGTTAACCGGATTTATTATATTAATTATATAATATTAGATATTTATACCATCGTAGTCGTCACGATATTTTTTCTTGGAGATTTAAATCAAACAGTTTCGTTAATATATTATATTATCGTTAATAAATAATGGAATTACTATAATTTTCTTTTCAGATGATGTAGTTTCCTATAATCCCAAAGTTGAATCTGCAGCCGAAACAGGTTTGAAAGTGAAATTTATAAGGAAATTTATCCGTGTTATGTAACGAATCTTCAAAATATCACAACCAATGAAAAAGGATTTTAGCAGATCATCCTGAGGAATTATCCTTGCACAGGTTAATTAGAGAAATAACAGGCATTTTGATTTTAAGACCACACATAAAACATCAATAACCGATACAATATCAACATAAACAATTGGAATTTAAATTTTACGCGGCAAACAAAGAATGCGTTAGTTTCGTCATTATTATTTATATCGAAGTGAAGTTGCTTTCAACAATGGTATTAGTCAGTGGGCTGTTCGTTAAGCTAACAAAAAGATATAAATACGGCTTAATTTTGCTCAAATTGAAACAATTTACACAAATTATTCGTCATTCCTCACCGTCTTGAATCGAGAATATATATTGATCTATTTTACCTTAGGAAACATATTTAATTCAACAAGAATTAAAGACATCGATACATCAAAAATTCTCAATCAATGCTTCGGAATCAAAACTGCCACCTAAAGTTTAAGAGGGCGCTATATTATGATTTCAAAAGACCTTGTGCTTTAAAAATGTTCGAAATAATGGAATAGTCTAGGTAAGTATATAAATAGGTAGTATAAATAGGTCTCGTCGAGTAAATATTGGGACAGGAAGAGAAACTGTCTTTAACGGTGCAGTGTTTTCGAGATACAATTTCGAATAATTATTCGGCGACCAGCTTTAGAAAGGAAGTAAGCGAAATTTCATCCAGATGAATAACTATTATACTAATTCAATTAATTTTAACTAAAATAAACGAGTCTTCCAGCTCGTATTAACGTAAATCTCGCACTCGAACGAGTTTGTTGATTTTATGGAATATTTAACGTTACGGAATCGCCTCAGAAAAGATAAAATTAATTAATATTACGCTATGTTCAGGAATAATTACTAGCAATAGTAGTTAATAGTGTGAGTAAATACGTTATGGATGCTATGGATACAAGATAAACAAACGTTTTTTTTACTGAGGTACATCTAAGGTAGCTAATCTAAATGCCATTCATCCGGCCCTCTCGTTGACGGATGTGGGTTTTCTATGTAATTTCGTCTTCCAAAAGAACAGAATCACATTTTTCTCTTCCGGGACTATGTGATAAGGGTTGCCCGCAGGCATGCTGTTTAGTAACAGGGTTGTTCTAATCAGATCGTGCTAAGTTTTGAAAGTCGATCTCAACGGACCTTGGTAAATATTTACTTTTTCGTATTCTAACATCGGAAAATAAACCCCCCTTACTATCTCCTATGAGTAGAATATAAAAAATTGTAACGATCAAAAGCAGTTATTGAAGTGTAATTGAACGTCTTTTTCACAGAGGTCGAATTTTTTAAATGCAGAAAAATTTTCAATTTCTTTTATCACACACATCTTCAATTGTGTTTCTTGATATCGGCTTTCGTGTATGTAGGGGGTGTGAAATTCGGGACAAAATAGTCATGCACAGTGGAGATTCTATAACGCGTACAGTATGGTAAATGCATGAAACAACTATATCCTACGTATGAATAATAAGAGATATGTTTGTTATTTTCCATGCAAAAATATTTTTTGCTGGTCACTTAAAATATCCGCTGAATATATCCCGACTGTAGGCCGTTCTAGCGGATGATCTAGGACTATCAACAATGACTTAAGGGTTGCTGGAGCAAATAATGAATTATCATAATCATCAGAACTACTATCGTAACTGACAACACTTCATTTATTTAATGTTCAAACTCCTAATTGTATTTAGCCGGTTTATTTCGCAAAGTATAAAAGAATTATAGTGCTACCATTCAGGATAACGCAGTCAATACAACGAGTTCAATAAAAAGTTCCTCGTAACTTCCTCATATTTATTTGTGGAATTATTTTGACATCCAGCTACCTCCTATACATTATGGACATTACGAGACAATTTATTGCGTTGATGTTGAAAAGCGAAAACTATAACTCCAGAATCTAAAGTTTTATGCAACAATTGCATGAAAAAATCAATGCGTGAATTCATGATTTAATCTATACATCGAAATAGTTTTCAATTCAAGGTAAGATAGTAAATGGTGAATTAACTTTTCTTACGGTTGAGTGCTATCGCTCGGATTTCTTCATTAGTCACCATAACAACAGCAAATCTCGCGTCTTTCGGATGACATACGCGTATATATCACCTGTATTTATAATGAAACAGCGTTTAATAAGCCGCATCGTCCTTGTATACGTTGTAAATATCGATGCACGATGAAGGCGAACTGTAACATCAACATACCTCTGCGAAATATCGATCGGACTTTAAGTAAGCGTACATTTCCTCAATGGTAAATGCAATAAAATGGTGATGAAGTACAAAAAGAATTCTATACTGCACCATGCAACGTCTATGGAAGGAGTTCCCTACGCAGACGGTTACCAAAGGTTACGAGGGTCGACGAACCAAAAAATTATCGAGTTACGAGACCAAGTTCAATTCTGATCGACCAGAGGCTCCGACCGTTAATCATCGCTCCGTTAATAACAACAGGTGTTTTAACAGATATGACGCTCATCACATACACACTAAGGTTTTTTAATAAGTGTTGCGCAGTTGAGCGGAAATTTCCTTCATAGAATGTTGCTACGCTACTGAGCGATTCTGTTCTGCAATCCAGTGCGCGTACATTTACGTACGGTCTAATTTATCACATCTCAAAGTAGGGGTTTTATACGACATAGAGAAACATAGAAACACATTACGTGAATCAAACGGATCTTCATCGATCATCACACGAGCTATCCGACAACATAGACGAACGCATGAACCTGTCGATGGGTTAACGATGACAAGCAAAACATATCGCAATGAACCGTCACGGGTGTGTTATACTCACAACAACTGACAGAGGATACCACGAGCAGAAGGGCAGCTACCAGGGAGGAGATATGGCCCTTCATCTTCTTCGCAAGGGCTTCTCGACAAATCTGAGTAAGTTTCTGCGATGAGAAGAGCGTCGCTGGACTCGTTTCGTGACTGGAGGGGAAGCTTTGAAGGACGCACCCCTCCCGCTTTAACATTTCGACTGTTCTTTTTTTTACGCAACTTCTGCACCTTGACGGTCTCTAAAATACCAAGAGATGCTAACGTGGCCACACGAGGTTCATCTTTTCCCACACAGGGCAACACTCCGTATGAGAAGAGAGACTTGCATTTATTTTTTTTTCGAGAAGTTGTTCGCACGCCCTTTCACGGTCACCCGTCTCATTGCTGCAAAACTCAACCTTACGATATTCTCTCCGGTTAATTCTTCCGATTTCAACACCATGATCTAGAAATAGTGAGGAAAATCTAGCTTCCCAATCCAGGGTTGTTTTCGTTTTAAAACTCACACTTTAAAAGGAATGAAAGACAGTTAAAAATATTTATTGTTGAATTTCTTAAAAATATCGATTGTTGAATTTATTAATGCGTAAAAATAATTTTTGTTATACAGATATTGAAAATATATATTGTTATAAACGTATATACAATGTTCGTAACTCTATTCGTTAACAAATAAAACGTTCGGGGAAGCGAGTAGGTCTATTTTAATTCATAATTAAAAGCAAATTTTATTCCCTACGAAAATAACATGATATTAAAGCTAATCCTACAATATAGCGCGATAATACAATGACGGCAACTCTTTTCGTAATGGGACATTGTTGCGATAGGTTCTTTAGGGAATAAAAACAAGGTTAATTACATTGTTTTAAATTTGTTGGGGGTCTATACTCTCCAATCCATTTAATGTTACGAGGCTTAATTTGGAATCCTCTTAATCGCTTAAATATTTGGAGAGCATATGGAATATTCATGCACATGAATATTCCACGATTTCATTGTTTACTTATTAGTGCTTATTTATTCTATTGTTTTTACGCCAAACCATTTACTTGGTCTCATCAGTGCAATGGCCTTGATGACCTGCCGCGTATCCTTTGCTAGACTGGAAGACAACCCTATGGTGTGCCGAGCCTAGGAAAAAAACCGGATTCATAAAAGATTCAGTGCGGTGAACTAGATATAATTGCAAATGGAAGGAATGAAAATTAGATTCTAATCGTTTTACTCTTTAACTACGGATTAACCTCAAGCCATCCTCAACGTGAAACCTCTAGGAAACGAAGCTTTGGAGAATGAGCACAACCAAAAGCAAAGCATCTACAAGAATATAGTATTGATGACAATAATGCACTAGAATATAGACGAATTTTACAATGAAAAGAGAGTTTGACAGTTTTTCACTTACCTTATTCAAAGCAGGAATGGAAGATAAATTTCAATTCCAGGATTGGAAATAGGGGATGAAGATTAATAAGGAATGGTTCAGTCGCCAGAGTTTTTCCTATAACATGGCTCCCTTTGCAGTAAATGCAGAACTTACGTCAACGCTTCAAGAAATAAACTGGAAATGACAAGGAAATTAAGGATAAAGCCAACGAAAACAAAGGTCAACAATGAAAATGCGAAAGAATATCTCTGGATTGTATGTGGCTGGAAGGCCTTCGCCGGGTACGTAGATAGAATGTATTCCACTATTCTAATATAAAATGTAGATAATATAATAGGTAGAATGAATTTTATCGGTGTATCATTCCCTTATCTACCATATTAAAATAAAACTTCGGTTTATATGTAAAAGTAAAGCAACTATAACCAAGGACGCAAACAGGCATGAAACGGCATATTCTTGGAATCAAAGGAAGGACAGGAAATACAACATGAGGGTGAGAACAATGACAAGGAGTGTTGAACATTATAGAAAACTTAAGGCTATTCACAAGGAGACACGGATGCTTAAATATCTGACATATGTCGATGCATGAACCCGTATCTCCCTCTATCCTGTATGATTTCCCACTTTTTAATTTTCGAAAACTTACAGTCTAGAGTGTCTTAGCAAGTATGAGCGTGAACATTATAGTTTTAAGCGATGAAGCAACAACGTCCGTTAATATAGCTGTTACATTTCATATAAAACTGTTTACTTATTATGCGTCAAAACTATCAGATAAATAAATAATTACAAACAGACTCAAAAAACGAGACTGGGTGTGTTAATTTACTCAAATGGATGGGAATTGGACACTTGGGAAGAAGGTAAAACAAACGTTGGTACGTTCTCAGCTGGATTCTAGAATTAGAAAATACCAAGGAGGAGATAAAGTTATAGATTGATGAAAGATATCAAGTACTTGAAATTTAAGGTTTAAAGAAATCAGAGATTACTTGGTAACACCTTTTCACTGCATAGTATCAATCATACCCATTCTTCAAATTTCCTTCTCTTTCCTCATAGTTTATCACAAATTCTACTTTGTTCTACCCATATTTTATTGTTACATTATAAATTTTCAGAATAAAGATAAAAATGCATGTTAACTGATAAAATGCTGAACAACATTTATTTAAAGTCTATTGCAAAGTAAATATTTCAGTGGTAATTTAAATGGACTATTTATTTAACTTACAATAATTTCTGAAACATACTAATCTTTAGAATTTATCATTTAAATATGTATTAAAAAGATGAGAGATCTTCATTCTATGATTTTTTGCTTTCAGACATCATCTTCTTTAAGATATGTTAAAGATGAAATGAAAGTAAATTAGGAGTCTGAATTTGAAACCACAATATCAGTTTGGTAGATTTTTAGAGATTAAAGATCTGCAGCACTATTCCTGACATTATGAGATTGTCTTGATGATATTCTTGCCAAGAGCAAAGATAATGGATAGTCTCATAAAAATTGCAATAATTTGTGATTCATTTTGTATACTCTGATTCGACAAAATATTTAAACAATAGTTGCTAGGAGTTAATCATTGAATCAGAAATTTAATCAATACTGCCATTAAGCTTACAATAGTTATAGAAGAAGGGTATTTTATGGTTAATGACAGATTCAATGAATGAATTCAGTAACAGAGTTATAACTAGTGAGTAATACTTTAATGACACTGGGTGCATAGAAGGGAATGTAGAATGATGTGCATTACCTAGGTGCAGTTAAGATGAGTACCAGCTGCAATTTGAGTTTTTCAAGGTCTTCCCTTAAAATACTAAATGGCAATTTTGACCTTGAGATTCTATTTCCTGATCAATATACCAAATAATTATGATGAGTTTGAGCTACAATTTAGATTTTCAAATATTACATTAAAAAGTTTTAATTTCTAAAATTTTGTAGAAGCTCTTCACTTGATAATTTATTTACTTATACTTTTTAACTAAGAGTTTGTTCACCATTTCATCAATAATGAACAGTCACGTATTCCGTAAATGAATAAAGTAAGTCTTTCGAAATAGAAGATATTTACCTGATAGTTTTCAAAATGCATATGACATCAAATATGTGAAAATCTTTTTTAAAAAATTTTTATAATGAAAATAAAATCATAACAGATTACAGATGTTAGATATTTATAAGTCAGTTTCATATGTAAACCAAAATTCAATAAAGCTAGAATTCTTTAAATTTGAAGAAAGCTTTATTACAATACTTCTTGATCCAATGAATGAAATCCAATCTGATTTCTGAAGTATTCTTCAATCAACACAATATTTCTTATATTAACTCATTTCATTGATCAGATAGATCATATTTTCAGATTTAATAAGATTGAAATTTATAATGCTTATAATTTAAATTTTTAAAATTGTTACAGTCATCATAAATGAAAGCTAATTATTTTTAATTAACATGGTGAATGAGATTAGTGCAAAAGCAAATTTCTGATAATTACAAAATCTGCCATGTAAAAGCATTAAATTATATCAGCTTATTCATGAAAAACAAGTTGACAAGAAACCGACAAAATGCTAGACAGCTATTACTGGATCAAGAATCTCCCTTTAAAAGACTCATAATTCTAACAATTTTACCTTTACTGCCAGTTAATAAATGACACTAGAGTGCCTTTAATTATTCTGCTTCTTATTATTTGTATTTATTTACTCTAATACTACATCAGCTACTAACCCAAACTGTACTCCAAATTGCTGTACCTACTATACTTTTTATATATTCAAGCTAAATGTATTATTCTTACTCATTTCATTTCTTTGTTAGACTTTGATAAACCAGAAATTCAGATTTTGAATAACATGATATTACAGATTTTAAATTAAAATATCCCAATATCTTTCATTTGATGTAACAATTATTATTAAGTAAAGAAATTTTGCTGGGTGGTAAAGATTCAATTTTTTTAAGTGTCTTTCTGGAAGTATGAGTAGGTCTATCTGATATGTGAAGAGGTTTTGTTTGCACTCTCTTATGAAAATACTTAAAAATTTCTTTTGAGTAAAATATGTAAAAACAATAATAAACTCTTACTTTGTGATCAATGATTTTTGTTTCTGCTTCAATCTATGTGACATACAATGTAAATAATTCAATAAGAAATATCTGAAATATAGAAGTAATGTTTATCCTGAGTTTTTAGAACAGATGGAAGTTTACGTATTAAGTCATGAGATTAATAATGAGACCTAATATTAAATTATTAAAGAATCATACGTATGGAAATATGATAATGATTTGGAATTCGGTAAAATATTATTTTTGGAAGAAAATAAATTTATGTTCATCCTTCTATTTCTTTAGAGCAAACAAATATAAGAAACTCCTCATCATGTACAGCATGGTGAAGATTCATTAATTAATAAAATCGAAAAAGACAAAGGAAATGGATACTTTCTTCCCATTACTCATTTATAGCAATTTCCTTCACTGTTTATATTATCTTGACCTCAAGTTCCTGAATCCCTTTTCCACACTTGCAAGTTTAATGAAATAAAATGTATACAGCTTATATGTATGTTACTCAGTAAAGTAAGTTGTAATATTTATCCAATTAGTAATAGAAATTATCCATTTAACTTGGGTCAAGTACTTACTCCACTAAAAGTTTTAAACTGCCTCTATCTTGGAAATATTACATTTGATTCTCTAAGAAGTTCGAAAAACAATTTGCATTAAATATTGAGTTGAGTTTCAAATATCTTTTCATAAAAATTCAAACTTTAAATTCGACAATCTTGTAGGAGATTTGGCTCCTCTCCAACACTATTAAATGATTAAAATTAATTAAAATGTCACTATTTCTCGAATTATCTTTTAGTAAAACGTTTTCTTAAGTATAGGAATGTTGAATAGAGTCAGTCGAACACTTTACACTGCGAGACCTACTTCTATTCTAACGAAACTATACCATTAATTATCCTTAAGGTCTTATATTGTCCAAGATCCACTTCATGTAGTAGCCAACTCTCGTGTAAACTCCAGGAAGACCCGATGTTCCACATTTTTTAGGTCCAAACGACACGATACCGTGTTGGATGGCCCTCACGGAGCCATGGACGGGTCCGTAATAATGCAGGGGACCACCAGAGTCTCCGTTGCAAGAGTCGCCTCCGTTCTTTACCCCACCAGCACACAACTGCGTTGTTTTGATCTGCGGTTGGTTCTTGTAGGCTTGGACACATTCAGCATGCGATAAAACAGGGACGTCGACTTTGAGGAGGACTCTTGAAGAAGTTACTGTCATCAGAGGTATGAGATAAGATATTTAAAAAGAATTCTTAACAAAGAAATCAGAAAACAGTGAGTGTATTTCTATGATTGTGATTCCAAACAGAAATTAATAAACAAGTTGGACTTTGATAGCTGCAATATAAGTTGATGAAATCATTTTCACGAATTTATATTGTATATATATATATATATATATAAAATTTATATTGTAATATTACTATATTCAATTATAAAAAGAAATGTTACTAAATTTTATAATTTATGGAATTCTTCATACATTATTTCTTTCATGACAGAACGTTTAGGTAAATCAATCAACTTTTGAATCAATAAATACACAGTCATAAATCTTACGGAGACTTACTCAATACATACTCTTATCATGAGAGAACGTATCTGAAGATCAGTCAACTATTAAGTTATAAAATCCACATTCATAAATCTTACGGATACTTACGGTTTTCTGTAACACCCCAACCAGAAACAGTCAATTTCTTTCCGACTAAATTTTGATCTTGTTGAGACAAACCAATCGGAAGGCAAATTGGTCGAACGGAATCTGAAAAAATATAGGTATGAATGGCACATATATACGATATAAAATATCATCAAAGTAGATCGTTCAAATATATTTTAAACAAAACAAATCTTGTAACGACGGTAAAGATAAAGTCACCGGAGGATAAGTTCGTAATCAAGTAAAAGCAATAGCATACTTCTTTAAGTATCAAGATTTACGTTAAATCTGAAGATGAACTGAGCTTAGGGAACATTAAAATATTCCTTAATTATAAGATTATTGAAGTAACAGCAACTAATCTTAATCAACTGAACGCATAGCAGTGTTCTTGTGTTAAGTGCTACGTTAAATCTAAAGATCAACTGAGCATAAAGACAATTATAACATTCATTAATCATAAGATTATTTAAAATGAAAATTAGTTGAAAATAACTAAGATTGCTTCTTACTTATTAGTTGATCTTACAGCCATACATCAAAAAGAAATTTGAAATTTCATTCTATATACTAGGGTGAATAATTAATTACCACAATATGGGTGTCTTCACATTTGTTAAAAAATTATTTTAATCATAACTGTACTTTTTTATTTAAAGATATCCTAATGATTTGATTATAGTGTGCGAAATAAATAAGTAAGACAATAGTGGATTGTTGATTTCCAAAAATGATAATTTGAACAAACACATATGAATCATGAATTTAAAAATTATTTAGTGTGAGAATTATTTCAAAAATCAGATTTTGTATGTGGAAACGATGATTCGCGCTCATATTTCGTATCGTTATTTACATTTAAAGCTCGACTTCAATATATCTACATAAGATAAGTATACCTTAAATTAATTCTTACCTTGTGAGAAGTCTATCGGCTTCGATAACCTGATCAGCCCAATGTCATTGAGAAGGTCTGATTTCCCAGTGTACTGTGGATGGGCCAACACTTGAGCAATAGGTATATCTTGTGGTTCCGGGGCGCATATTTTGTATCCGAAGACTGTGTCCTCCTCGCAGTCAATTTCCGAGTCCAAATCTTGTTCCCCGACTCTCACGTAAATGCTAGAAGGAACAGAAACAAGTAATCCTTGTCGAAATTTAATTAATTGCACCGTGTAGTGGAATAATCAATATTATGCATACGAACACCATATCGTTTCGATCCATTTAAAAAGCCAGGGACCAAAGAATTTAATGATACGAAAACATCGTGAAAGTATGCTAGAAAAAAAGCGTGATGAATAATTTTAATATTTTTAGATGTATAATCACAATGTACACACGTTGTTTTAACTATGAGAAATCACATTTTTCCTACTTATTTTCCAAAGTAGCATAAGGAGTTAGTATAACATACTCATTCAATCCATGTCCGTAATTAACTACAAATATTTTTCCTCGCCGATTTGATGTGAAAATGAATTAATTGAACCTTTTTGAGGAATGATTGATGTGTTTTTACTATACAAACGAAAACCATGAGTTGTTTTGATATCCATAGAGCAAAGAATTTTATATGTAAACATCGCGAAAATATGTTCTGGGAAAAGAGCATTATTATGCAGAAATTAGATGCTTGATTAAGATCTACTCCATAGAGAAAAATGAACAACCAATTACAGTGAAAATTACATATTTTAAAATATTAAAATTGAAGATAAAATATTAACCATATTCAACGAAAATTATCATTTCATGTATTTTAAAGCATATTAAATGAAAAATAAGAATTTCTATTATTATTTCACATAACAGACAAACTGTTTAACATTAGATGGACGTATAAAATTTAAATGTTAATTCCATAATACTCGGGAGTATTTAATGACAATGTATTAAAATCTGATGAAACAAGCAGGACGAATGAGTTTTCTTTCCTTCAAAAACCGTTTATACTGGGTAACACACCTCTCATATGAATAACATGCTATTCACTTTACCACTACAAATAATTAGACTGCACATTCAATGTATAGTATAAATAGAAAAATTATATACACTTACGGACGAACGCCTGACTTGAGGTATTTGACGCAGTGACCAGCAGTCAAAATGTACAACTCGTTAATGATAGTTCCTCCACATCTGAAAGGATTGGCGTTCCCTGTAAAAGGCAACATCCAACGCATTAATATCATAAAACCGATGTAAAATATGAACAAAACTTTGTGATTATCAAATTCTGTAATAATATATACCTAATTATTTCAATAAGATGACAGCATATCCGCGTATATCGGACAAATATGAGGAACCAAAATATTAGCGATATCTTAAATCAATGTAATGAAACCAGAGTTTTCACACAATAAGAAATTTTGGCATGAAAATAGTGAGCTGAAGATTACAAGAGTAACATTACGTACGTACTACACTCACCAAAACAAACTGAGTGTGAAGGAAACTATAAGAAACTTAATTAGACTGGTTAAAATTTATGATTAACAATTGAAAGAATGATCAGTATTACCATAGAAAATTTATAGTAATTATAGTCGAAATGTTTTTCCGAATTGGTAGTAAGAGAAGTAGCCATCTTTCATTGATAACGTAATGATGAAAAACATACGATAAAGCTGAATAACCATATCCCCACTTGTACTCACCTCTACCGCCAGAGTAGGCAACCAGGGTCATCCATGGTAGCTCATTCAGCCTAGTTCTGTTCCCTCCAATAATTCTGTCGTCTGAAAGTGGTCCGCACAGATCGTTCCTCAACAGCGGGAGATTTCGATGCCTGCTAACATCTTCCACTACCCCAGCAGCGGGTGGTGCTGGCGTGATGTTCTGCGATGGGTTACGCGATGGGCTCTGCGTTGGGCAGCAAGCCAGCGGCTGTCGTTCGTGGAATCCACATTGCGACTTACGCAGATATTCAAGATTGGCTTGTGACAGAGGCTTCGCCTTAAGAAGTTCCACGAGTGGAGGGCAGTCCCTTACTTCGATACAGGTGCCGCTTAAGCCTTTTGGTGTCACACATCCTTCTCGTCTCTGCACTGCAATGGCACCGTACGTTCGATTTGGTCAGTGTGGTTTGTGCTTAGCAACATGTAAAATATATATTCCATGAATTGACCCTTAATTTTGTTATGGCCAAAGCTAGGTATACACTTAATTTGATGGTTTTAGCTCTTTTGTCCAACGCTGCTGGTTCAAGACTATAAAATTAAATTAATTTCAATATAGTAAAATTAAATTAAATATTCTTCTTGTTGATATTGATAATCCAATTTTTTTCTTTAAAGGCGAAACAAGATTCTAATTAATCGAAGAACGAAGATGTATAGAAAGACAGCGAAAATGTATGCGAGGTAATTATGGTAGTTGTACAATTTTGGAGAAAGCTCATATTCGCGCAAAAAGCTCTTTTTCACACAAAAGGAGAACACATTGAAGATGTCGAGGGCAAGGTTTGTGAAGTTCGTACTGCTGACGTTTAGATGGCGCTCGAGATGTAGTATCCAGTTACTCTGGACCATCCAAATGTGTTTTGAACTAGGTGACTAAATTTTATCTATAAAGCATGATGGGAATTTATTGAAATTACCGAAAATAGAATGAAGAAAATAATGACTCCGAGATTTATGTTCGGAGTCCATGTCATGTCGCTATATTTCATTTCTGTTTCAACTCTTATGATTTTCCTTCGAAAGTATCTTTCCTGTTTACAGATGATATTTAGAAGGAGTATTTAGGTGATGTATAGAGGCAATGGTAGCTGAATAGGAGTGAGTTGTAAAATTTATCCGAACACATTATTATCTAAAATATTTTGGTTAAAATCTCTGTAGTATAAATCTTTCTTCAGAAATATTTAGCGGCAATCGAGGCATTAATCTTTTGTCGTAGATCAGGAAAATGTACAAATAAAAAGTGGAGTCTTTCGTTTGAATGGGTCTTACTTTCCCTATGTTGAGTAATACATTTGTTTGTGTAGTTCATATAACCTAGATTTAAATGTTTTGACATACTTATAAATGGAAGACCACTTTCACATGCAGTAAATCCATTGATAATTACATATTCTACTGCATTTTCTTTAAACTGTTTACTCTATCAATCAATTTTAGGGAAATATAAAGAGAAATAAAATAGCAGAAAGAATTAAAGACTTGAAAACATTGTATTCTTTAGATTCCTTAAGATAAACGTGTAATGCACGTTTTCTATGCCTTTATTGTAAATATTTATCTGTATCCAAACAGAACCATTTACAAAATCTACGTATATTTATCATAACCTCCAGATAAAGCTTTATTCTTTATTTTGCACTTTCTTTCCCTCATATACATTATCTTTATCTGTATCATTTTATTTTAAAGTCTGATGGTAATGGTGGTAAAATTTGAAGAACTTTACAATCATTAACTTCACTTTCTTATAATTGACGGATGACCTTACCAATAATAGAAGCTTATAGAATATTAGAATATGTATTTTGACAGCAGAAATCTTTTATTCTACTCAATATCTGTTAAGTGTTAGTATTGGCCGTATTTAACCGTTACATACGTCGTATAACGGAATATAGCTAAATTCCTACATTTACTTTCGTGTGTGAAAAATCATAATTTATCGAAAGTTTCATAGATTGTGTTTTACACCCAAAATAATCGTGTTTAAAAGAAATGAATGCGTCATAGAATATAAAACTCATATCATTTGATTAATAAATATGAAATTCATTACAAATGAAAAGAATAGTAAACTTAAAGAAAGAAAATAACAGTCTTTCGAGACGCAAATATGCTATTTTAATCTTTACCTTTAGACGAAAAATTACCTCATGAATCATATAGCTTTTTAGTAGACATTTTTCGGACCAAATTTATTGAGAAAATTATTATATCCTTCGAATATCTTTTCATCCAGTAAATTATACTTTCGTTAAGATTATCCGGACATGAAATAATTTTGGATGCATCTCAGAATTATTTTCAAATTATCAGCGAGGATATACGAGAGATACCTTGGAGTTAGTAGTCACTTTGTTTATTTTTCGGAATTCTAGATCATAACACACAAAAGGGCCTTTTAACGCATGCACTATTATAAGAACTTCTTTTGATCTTCAAGTTTAAATACTCACATGATGACACCTGAATCAAATCCGTGCAGCCAAATATGCTACAAAAGCTTACCACTCTTCGTCACGCATTTATACAAGTAATAGACTAAAATTGAACTAAATCATCAAATTTACCACCAATTAGTATTATTATTATTTATTAAATGACTTAACTTTCTTTCTCTCCGGAAATCTAGCATGAATTCGATTGTTCTGTTAGCAGTAGTTTTTGTAAAGATTCTCAAAGCGTAAAAGTATTATTCAAGACATTCAACACAAGGTCGACTATTCGGACTGGAATGTAAATGGACGAGATTTTTCCCCACTCATTACTCGAGTATCACTTACTATCAGCTAAGGAGGGTAAATACACTTGCTTCCTCTTCCACGAACTCTTTCTGCTATACGCAAATCATTACAGTAGTTAAATGATTTATGCAAAAGAAAATTTAAAAAAATGCTGGACACATGGGATCACTAGGAGTCATGTATTACGATTGAAAGACTTCGGTTCAAGGTGGTATATGGTAAGGAATCGTGAATCTTTGTACTTCAGAATAAGCTGCTTTCTCATCAATCAAGATCTATCAGAACTTGAGATTGAAGCTCTGAGTAGCGTACTTATCAAGTACTTCAAGTATATAATGTGTCAAACTGAAATTCCTTATGTTCATCGTGATACTCAGCGCATGGGACTGTTGGCATTATCCGATACTGGGCGCGACCTCAAATAGAAAAGAGAAGTAAATAGTATTCGAAATCTATTTTTACAGATAAAATGAAAGCTATAAGTCCAGGAGGATGAATTCGTCAGAGTAAAGGACCATTAAGCAAACTGTAGTCGACTCGAGAAAATTTTTTAAATTAAAATTCGAGTTGAAATTTGACCATTTGGCCACGCTGAAATATTTCGATGAAAAGTGCGGCCTGTGTTTGCTCAAAGATGGCAAAGCAAACCATCCGACAACCTTCAGCATGCTGACCAGAGTTATATGTTAATAAAACTAAGGTAATAATCCCGACGCAGGAAGGTTCTCCACATTGGATGACAATTCTCCAGTATTTTAATGTATCATATATTGATTATATATCATAAGTTGCCATCGGACAATTCCACTTGTAACTTAAATCATATAATAAAATAAATTATCTATAATGATCAAATTTATGGTATATTTCAAAACATTCAGAAGATAAAGCAAATAATCTTCATCTTGTTTACTTACGCGTTTAATATCTGGTAGATTCCAACATTCGACTAGAATAAGATTAATAAAAAAAGTAATGATAACAATTGTAGAAACGCAATGTAATGGATATTACGTTAATACGTGAAACTTTAAGATGAATTGAGATAGAGATTTTGTTTCCATTCACCACCGATTTAAAAAGTTTTGAGCGCTTGGATAAAGAGATTATTATTAAAAACGACTTTCCTACATTCGTAGGACACTTACGTAGAAATCGTGAAGAGAGGAGAATTTCTCTACATTCCTTTTTCCTACATCGTACCTCACAAATCGCCTCGCGCCATGTTATTGATAGAGATTTTTATCTAAGGGTACTTACATGCTCCTGATTGTCCAGCTAGTAATACGAGCACTGCTAGGACGGTGAAGGAAGTCATGTTAAGCGGCCTTACAGATCCTCGTTAAAGATTCCTCGATGGGTCTGCTCGCCTCCTAATGGCACAAGTGGCCTCTTCAGGGCGAGTGACAGCCACCGAAAGGGGGGGGAGGCGGGAGGGGAGACACTTCCGAATAGACAATTGTGTGAGGAGCTTCTCAAAGGTCATTATCGTTTACGAAAATTGGAAAGGAATTTTCAAGGAAAGTTTGGGCAATTTCCATGACGACTTCTCAGCATTTAGAGGTTGAAATCGAGTAGCAGAAGCTGTTCTTTCGAGTACAAGTTCCCGAATTCGACGGAGATTTCAACGCGCGGTTCATTTGAGTACCGCGCGAATACACGTGTATACATATCCAGCTTTGAGACCAACGGCATTTTTTTTCTATTTCCAAATATCGGCTGTTTTTTACAATTACAACCAACACTGACATTTATACAAATACTCCAAAATCGCCTTGTTGTGTATGGCAGAGGGTGTCGTTACATGTAAGTCCCAAACTTCTTTTTAATCACACGTCTGAATCTGTATTAAAAAAGGGAATAGCTATATATAACCGTTTATGGGAAATAATCTTACGATTTTTTCCGCAGTTTGACTATTAAAAATCAGTTCCATAAGTCTGTATTAATTCTTTGACTCACGAATTAAAGCTGTGCCGATTAAAAATTGTGTACGAGTTCTTGAATCAAGAAAACGATCCTGGAACTCGTTAAAAGTCATTGTTTTGTCCATTCTTATATGAATGTGACCAATGCGTCGTGATCACTATCTGTTAACAGAAGATGAGTACTAATACTAGTCGAAAAATAAGCTCCAGTTTTCCCAATAGAAACGTTCTGAAGACTGAAAAAGAACATCAAGTTTGGTCGGATGTGAAGGTTGTACCCAAGAAGTTTCGCGAAGTCAGACGGCGTAATATATCATCAGTTCATGTCAATAGGTTAAAAGGTCAATAAGGAATACTATCAAGAAGACATTATGTTGTTTCGTGAGGGACAACATCTAAACGAAACGTCCTTGGGATCGTATCCAGCTCAAACACGTAATTTTCCTCGTGAAGCTCACTCGTGAATTCTTTTCAAAACGATTTTTTTTTAAATAACGTTGAGCAAAACGTCGAGTATTATTATTTATATATTATTTTCGTATATATATACAATAATAAAGCTATGATTCCTCGATCACAATACACATTGAGTGGGATACGAAAAATACAGGAGAACGTCTGGAGACTGCATCGTATCCATAGCGTTCCACCACTTCTCCGTGGAAGGATGGGATGTGAAAATTAAATTAAATTAACAAATCAATGAACGGAGGTAGTCTTATTCGACTTGTTTCCAAGGTCGAAACCACAGTCACACTTCTACTTTTGACCATCTGAGAGGTTTACAGGAAAAGCTTTGAACCAGGTTCTTGAATACCCTGACCTTCAAGGTAGATTTTCGGGTGTAGGATATCAGGTGAAAGAAGTCATTCTTCACATGTAAATCCATTGAAGATGTTTAAAATAGGATCCAATATTTTGAATAAATTACTTTCTTGTATACTGCGCGATTTATGAATGCACCATTTAAACGTGGTCCAGGTTTGGTAACCCTATAGAAGCGGACAAGAAGATCTATCTTCATATGTTTTGCTTTTGGTATATTTATTGATATGAATGCGAGAGAAATTGCTATCCTCATATGAGAATTATATTCTTGAGAACTTACGTGACATTTCGATCCATTTAAAATTTACGAAGATTTTCAATCCACACCAGCACAAAATGAGTTTTCAGCCAGATAAGTACTATCATCATTGGCGGCATATTTAAGCTAAATCTACGTCTACATAAGTACCCTGCAAGCCGCCTTTCGGCGTGTGGCAGGGGGTGTAAACACTTATTTTACGTTATCGCGTATCGTCTGTTATTATCGCATATCGTGCGCGGGAAGAAGGGGTTACGCGCATTATCTGATCGGCCTATGTAGTAGGGTGGTCGCATAGTTTCAGTTACGTATTCCGAAAACGTAGTTTCTCTAAACTTATCTAATAAACGCAAACTGGCTGCAAATCTTCTATCCGCAAACGTTTCCCAACCTGTGTCTGATAATAGTTTGGTTCCGCTTGCTTTTTTATGGTAACAATTCTTAACAAATCGTACTGCTTTACGTTCAACCTTTCCGAAATCGCGGGTACTAATTTCGTCCATGGATCCAAAATACTAGATGCGTATTCTAGTTGTGATCTAAATAACGCGAAGTAACATCGTTCTCTCACTCTTTCGTCGCTTCTACCAACAATACGCTTATTGTAGCCGTTTCCTATATGCTTCACCACATATGTTTCGTATGTGCGTGCTCCAATTAAAGTTATTACTAAGAGTAATTCAATATATATTCAATAACACATTATAATACATAATTAGAATCCTTTTCGTGGATTTCAAGTGTGAAATGTTTCGTTCGGAAGGAATTAACTCGAGCTTCTGAAAAATATGAAGGCGAAAAACCAATTCATAGAATAAGTCAAGGCTGTTAAGGAATGAAACTTCGGCAAACATTTTCAGATTCTGCAATTGTGGGTAATATCCATAAAACCTTCGTCGAAACATGACAATTAAAAGAGAAGAGGTAGTCCTTCTCTCATCAATTTAATTTTATAGGAGTCGTTTATCAATTAAAAAATGATGTCAGATGTTTTTTTTCAATCAACTTAGAATATGGCACTTTTATTTCAGCTCTCATTTACGCAACAGCAAGACCAACAGAGGAAACACAATTCAATTATCGCTGCACATCCACTTAATGTTTCCGTAAGTGACATTCGAACTCGTGGAGGTTCTCTTGGTATCTTTTCGGGTGCAGTTTGAACTGTGTCCACTTCTTCTCCATCGGGTTCCCTGGAACAGTATGTCATGAATTAAGCTCATAAATAACATAGTCTTATACTTTTATTCGAATCGATTCTAATCAAGAAACAAGTTCCCAATAGTAAAGTTAATACTTTAAGAGATCAAGTATATTTCTATAAGTTCTCATTCCTTATCTAAAGCAGTCCAAACCAAAAGGTACGGCCACAGAAATGGATGTGGGTAGGTCATTTGACGATAAGAAAAGGCAATCCTTGAATTTTATAATTTTCGAACAACAAACGGATAAATATGATTGACGGAAAAGACCGACATCCGATTTCCAATTAAAGAAAACTGCTCATGTTTATTTATATTTTAACATAGGTACCTTTATTTAGCGAGAATTTAGATCAATAAACTCGATTTTTTACTAATCTATCACATGGATTTTATTGTTAACCAGGAGGAATCTCTTCTTTACTCTTAATGAACATATTGTTACCATATGCTTGCTTAATACAGAAATCTCAAGTGGAAAACTCACATCATTTCTTGCATTTTGGTCTCCATTAGGTGGCAATATTGTTTCTTCAGCAATAGGCGGAGCACAATTTCTGTGATCTCCACCAATCAGCACAAGTACTGCACTAAACACACACTTTTGCGGGAGTGCGAAGATTTTGAATATAGTAGTCCCTCTACTCTGGTTTCCTGTAGGGTTAACAATTCAAGTAACCAATCAAAGATGGATTTTCATGGAGATTTCATCGTCAGAATGTGATTACAAACTTACAAAGATTCTTCCGCACAGGAGTTAATTCGTTTCCGGTCTCTTCCTTGTAGTGATAGCAGCAGACGCAGAAGTTACGAAGACTCGCACTAAAGCTACACTATGGATGGTTCACGTGCACTTCAAGCCGACGGGCTGGGACCAGTGAATCCCATTAATTTTTCGACTACGAAAAATAACCCAAAAAGGAGCACGCTAGAAGCTGGCTGACTACGGATACGGACTACCAATGAAAAGAAAGGTTACTTAAAGCGGGTTATTTGAACTGCGCAGTTGTCTGTTAACCTTTCAGTAAAGAAATTACAGAAATTAAATGAAAATGGTTTCTCTGCTTTTTTGATAATTAAAGAGCTACTTCGATAACCCGATTCTTAAATTATCATTTAGTAATAAATAATAATATAATCATACAGGTTTCAAAATTTGCAGATATGTTCTCAACAATATCAAATCCAATATAAATATAAAGCATGAAGGAAACAAAAACTTCTTATTGAACAGATAAGTTTATTCTGGAGAAAAATATTATAAAAGAAAAAATACAAGGATTCATTATATAATTCCTAAATTATAGTAATTCACAATATAAATGCACAATTACTATATATACATCATTTTTTACAAAGTAAAATTCAAATTGTAATACTTTTTAATATGATATAGATACAGAAGAGAAAGGATTGTTTAATGTAGCACCTCAATGTCTGTCTAATTTGACAGAAATGCAACTTGATAATTTACAGAATAAATCAATCACTACGGAATTAATAAGAAAAAATCATCATATTAAAACAGCATGCAGTGAAAAAGCAACACAGACATTTCAAAGCCTTTGTAAGAGTAAGTATCATACCAAGATGTGTAATTCACATGCAACATTCATTTTTTCTTTCTACCATATTCATATCTTGGCAACCAAGGAGAGTTATTCAGTTAGCCTGAAAGGTACTGGCATGTGAAATACGGCTAACATCAGTTTTAAAAAGTTCCCAGGCAATATATGATCATAATAATAAAAATTATTCTACATTTCATCGGTAAATAGGGATATTCCATGAATAACACTACCTCAGCTAATACTTTTGCTACTCATTCACATGCTGATGAATAATAGCAAAATAAAATTAAATACATGTGTTATTTTGAATCTTAAGGAATAATGTAATAGGCAGTGCAAAGAATAATTCCTTTTTTACCTAATACACCTGATAATTTTTATCCAAAAATCTTATGCAAAAACTAAGAATTTATTACACGGAGAGCTATAACGAATAATTTTAAAAAATATATATAAAATATCAGAAATATAACTTAAATTAAACAAACACCATCTCTACCCTATCCTAAGTATCTACATTCCTTTGTAACATACATTACCAAACACCTTAACTGCACTTTCCTTAATTTCAGGAACTTCATTTCAATTCAACTATAAAATGCTCTGTTAACAGCCCTTTCCTCTGCTGCAGCATAGACGTTGATGCATTTGGTATTGCATGAAGTTGTATTTTTCATTTGCATGTTTGGAGGTTTAGAATAAATATATCAAAATCATAAAGTTATTCACTGCAAACATGGGGTTTTCTGACGCATCACTTGGAAATTAATATAGTCTTGTTTGCTGTAAATAGAGCACCTATAAATACTACTCTAAATATATAAATTTTATCTTAACATATCATGCTAATGTAATTTCGAACTTGAAATCTTCACTAAATATTGCTTACATTGCTATAGACCGTCCAAATGGAGGATCCATAATAGACAGCGTTCATCGACAGTAGTAATATATAAATAAAAATAAGATATTTCCTTTAGTTTGGATAGACATTCCTTTTTTATGTTTGCATTTTATTCACTATGATTCAATATGAGTATGATATCTAAACGATAAACGGCTCCAAAGTTTAACTCCAACTTATTGAATATGAAAGATGTAATCTTTTGGGTTACCTGGTACTTTATATTGTAAGCTAATAACAATGGTAGAAATATGGCAACGCCATTTTCTGTTAATATCTGAACCAATTTTTAAAATACTTCGGTCCGTCCTTAAGATAAAAGTCCAAGAAGAGCATTGTTGAAGCCGGTGAGGTTTTCCGTCACGTCATTGAGGTTAATGTCCATCATAAATGATTTGACGATGAAAATATGACATATTTCTTTAATAATTCTGAATGTGAAGAGTAATCTTCAAATTTATAGGTATGGTATTTTCAATTTACATATCTTCATCATTTTTGAGATTCTTTATTCAAAACATAAATAAATCTTGTATACAGGAGTATTTCTTTTGCAGATACATGTACCATTTTTCTTCCAACCACTCACTTTCACAATAATACTCGCATATCGTATTTTACTGATCTTAGAATACCATTCGTGTATTATGGTTGACTGAAACTTGTGAACTTGAAAATGCTATTGCTAAAATGAAGCTTGACATTATTTCATTCATTTTTTTACAAATGTCTCTTTATATTTGGAAAATTTCAGCTTCAGAAATCAAGAATCCGAAGTCAGTTCCATTTAATAGGGAAGTTCCGAATTCGAAACCCGGTGAATTGATTAAAATAAATAGAAATTTCAGTATTTCTCAGATTATCTTTGAGTAAAACATTTTCACAAGTATTGGAATGTTGAATAGCGTCAGTCAAAAACTTGAAATTACGAGACCTACATCTAGTTTAACGGAACTGTGCAATTAATTATCCTTATTAAGATCTTATATTGTCCAAGATCCACTTCATGTAGTAGCCAACTCTCGTGTATACTCCAGGAAGACCCGAAGTTCCACACGCTCGAGGTCCAAACGACACGATACCGTGTTGGATGGCCCTCGGGGTGCCCTGGACTTGTCCCTGGAAATGCAGGGGACCCCCAGAATCTCCGCTGCAAGAGTCGCCTCCGTTCTGTACCCCACCAGCACACAACTGCGTTGCTTTGGATATCTGCACTTGGTTCTTGTAGACTTGGGCACATTCAGCATACGATTTAACCGGTACGTCGACTTTGAGAAGGACTCTTGAAGAAGTTCCTTGTGTCAAAGAAGATATGATTAGGTGTAAGATTAAAAAGAAACTCTTCATTTAAAAATCAGAAAACAGGGAGTCAATTTTATGACTATGATTCCAAACAGAAATTGACAATGTAACAAACAGTTTGATATCCGTCATTGATAAACAATGTACAACTTTGATGGCTGCAATGTAAGTTGATGAAACGAATTCACGAATTTATATTTTAATAAATAATTATAATTATAGAAAAGTAATGTTACTAAAATGTATAATCAATGGAATGCTCAATACATACTCTTTTCATGAGAGAACGTATCTGAAGATCAGTCAACTATTGAGTTATAAAATCCACATTCATAAATCTTACGGATACTTACGTTCTTCTGTAACACCCCAACCAGACACAGTCAATCTCTTTCCGACTAAATTTTGATCTTGTTGAGACAAACCAATCGGAAGGCAAATTGGTCGAACGGAATCTGGAGAAATATAGGTATGAATGACACATATAAATGATAAAAAATATCATCGAAGTAGATCGTTCAAATATATTTTAAACAAAACAAATCTTGTAACGACGGTAAAGATAAAGTCACCGGAGGATAAGTTCGTAATCAAGTAAAAGCAATAGCATACTTCTTTAAGTATCAAGATTTACGTTAAATCTGAAGATGAATTGAGCTTAGGGAACATTAAAATATTCCTTAATCATAAGATTAGAAAAAGATAAGAATGAAAATTAGCTGAAATTAACTAAGATTGTTTCTTACTTATTGATCTTTCAGCCATACACCAAAAAGAAATTTGAAATTTCATTCTAAATACTAGGGTGAATAATTAATTACCACAAAATGGATGTCTTCATATTTGTTAAAAACTTATTTTAATCATAACTGTACTTTTTTACGTAAAGATATCCTAATGATTAGATTATAGTGTGCGAAATAAGTATGATACGATAGTAGATTGTTGATTTCTCAAAACGATATCTTGAACAAACACATATCTTTAATTTAAAAATTATTTAGTACGAGAATCATTTCAAAAGTCAGATGGTGAGTGTATGTTCCAACGTAGGCCGGGGAACGATGATTCTCGCTCATATTTCGTATCGTTATTTACATTTAAAGTTCGACTTCTATTTATATACATAAGATAAGTATATCTTAAATTAATTCTTACCTGGTGAGAAGTCTATCGGCTTCGTTAACCTGATCAGCCCAATGTCATTGAGTAGGTCTGATTTCCCAGTGTACTGTGGATGGGCCAACACTTGAGCGATAGGTATATCTTGTGGTTCCGGTGCGCATATTTTGTATCCAAATTCTGTGTCCTCCTCGCAATCAATTTCCGAGTCCAAATCTAGTTCTCCTACTCTCACGTAAATGCTAAAAGAAGCGGTAATAAGTAATCCTTGTCAATTAGATGGGAAATTTAATTAATTGCACCGTGTAGAGGAATAATCAATATTATGCATAAGTACACCATATAGTTTCGATCAGTTTAAAAATCCATGGACCAAAGAATTTTATGATATGAAAAAATCGTGATATTATGTTCAAGGAATAGGGTATTACTTAGTATAAAGCAGCCCCTTGATTGAAACTATTATTTTTGATAAGACAGACAAAATTTTAGAGCATATTAAAACCAACGGTCGACGTGATAAATTGAGATGTAATTTACGTAAAACTCGAGAATATTACCGGTAATGTATTTCTTAAAAATCGAGGATGATTTTTCTTTCCTTTCAATAAAATTTATTCTGGACACTATCTCTCATGTTAATAACTTATACTACTAATCTCATATTAACTACTTATACTAATTTACTAATAATTAGACTTCACATTCAATGTTTAGTATTAATAGAAAAATTATATACACTTACGGACGAATACCGGACTTGAGGTATTTGACGCAGTGACCAGCCGTCAAAATGTACAAGTCGTTAATGATAGTTCCTCCACATCTGAAAGGATTCGAGTTTCCTGTAAAAGGCAACATCCAACGCATTAATATCATAAAACCGATGTGGAATACCGTAAAATCTGAACAAAACTTTCTGATTATTAAATTCCGTAATAATGTATATCTAATTATTTCAATGAGTTGAAATCCGTTCATCCGCTTATATCGGACAAAAATGAAGAACCGAAATATTAGCGATATCTTAAATCAATGTAAATAAAACCATAGTTTCTCACACAACAAGAAATTTTGGTATGAAAATAGTGAGCTGAAGATTACAAGGGTAACATTATGTATGTACTAGGCTCACCAAAACGAACTGAATGTTAAGGAACCTACTGATAACTGAATTCGACTGATTAAAAGTCATGATTAACAATTGAAAGAATGATCAGTATTACCATAGAATATTTATAGTAATTATAGTCGAAATTTCTCTGGTAGGAAGAGACGTAGTGTCCGTTCCACAAACGCTGGCAGTACGAGAAGCTTACGGGGAAACGTAAATTCCCACAAGGGAGCAACCCAGCCTCCTCCCAGTAGTCAGTTAATTATTTTTGACGTACTTTTACGGATAAAATTAAGATTTTCAGGTTAGCTGGGTCGTTTTTTCAGAAGTTTTGGTGAAATATGCATACGAAAGGATGGTTTTATATGCAGATGAAGGTTTTTCATCTTTCTAACAAAAGAAATAATTTTCTAGCGAATTGAAAAAAAAGAGCTACAAAATCGGTGCGAGAACATTGTTACAACTGCCATTTCTCTCATCCTATCTAGCATAGAGTGCTATTTTTTCTTGGATTGCTCTTTATACCTTCTGAATACATAAAAGTTTAATCATACTAAGTTTTGAGTAATCATATCTCTTTCTCAGTAAAAATAATTTCAGTAGAACGCAACCTCCGAAAAATTGGATCGTGCAGTCAAATTAATACATCGCCTAAAAGTTTTTTTGTTTCTTAGGTTAGGAAAAACTTGTCTTAATTATGTTCCGTGCCCCAATTTCGCCTTTTTTTTCATTTCAATTTAAAATTTATTTCTTTTGGTGTAAAGATGAAACATCTTCAACGATTTGTAGAACCAAACTTTCTTATACATATTTTCACCAAAATTTCGGAAATATTCAGCCCAGCTGAGCTAAAATCTTAAATTTATGCGTTGCGAAAGCAAATTCGGTGGATTTTGCTAATTTTCCGAAAGAATAAACCTGCGTGCGATGTTATTCGATTTCCCAATAAGACAATACTGCCTAGAGTTTTGAAACAGACTTCAGTCATCGTACATTGATAACGTAATTATGAATAACATACAATAAAGGTGAATAACTAACCCACTATCTCCTCACCTCTAATGCCAGAGTAGGCAATCAGGGTCATCCATGGCAGCTCATTCAGACCACTCATGTTCCCTCTAATAATTCTGTTTTGTGAATATGGTCCACACAGATCGTTCCTCAACAGCGGGAGATTACGATGCCTGCTAACATCTTCCACTACCCCAGCAGCGGGTGGTGCTGGCGTGGTGTTCTGCGATGGGCTCTGCGTAGAGCAGCAAGCCAACGGCTGTCGGTTATGGAATCCACATTGCGACTTACGCAGGTACTGGAGATTGGTTTGGGACAGAGGCTTCGCTTTAAGAAGTTCCACGAGTGGAGGGCAGTCCCTTACTTCGATGCAGGTGCCACTTGAGCCGTTTGGGGCCACGCAATCTTCTAGTCTCTGCACTGCAATGGCACGGTACGTTAGATTTGGTCATTGGGGTTTGTGCTAATCAATATATAAAATACATATTCCATGAATTGACCCTTAATTTTCTTATGGCCAGAACTAGGAGTATGTTCAACGCTACCTGTTCACGACTCTAAAATTAAATTAATCTCAATATCGTAAAATAAAATTAAACATTCTTGTTGATAATTTTAAACCGATTTTTCTTTCTTTAATTTAAGGGGCAAAAACAAGACTTTAATTAATCGAAGAACAAAGATGCATAGAAAGACAGCGAAAATGTGAGGTAATAACGGTTAATGTATAATTCGGTAGTAAGTTCTTATTGACAAAGGAAGTGAGAACCTATTGAGGATATCTAGGGCAGGATTTGTGAAGTTCGTACTACTGACGTAGCTAACTTAAATTGTAAATGCGTGCGTAATCCTAAGACTGTCAGAAAAACTGGATCACCTCGGAGCATATCTTGGATGATCGACGAACATTTTATTTATACATGTATTGGTGTGATTGTTCATGATAGGAATCTATCATTATTACCATGAATCGATTGAAGAAAATAATGGCTTATGACTAAAGATAAGCTGCATGTTCGAGTTCAAGTCATATTTTAACCGTTTAACCGCTTATAGTGTTCCTTCAAAAGTATCTTTTCTGTAAACAGATGATTTCTCAATTAAGTTGAAGGTATATTTAGTAGCAATTATTAATTGCAATTGCATTGTAAAAACTTTTAGCATATTCTCTAGACAAAAGCTATAGGCTACCATTGTATCGATCCACTTTTAATTAGGATGGAAGGTTCTATACAATTTTACGAATTGTACTTTAATTTACTACACTTCCTTTCCTTCAATTTATGACCACACTGAAAATTAAAGCTTTTGTAAACTTACTTTCACCGCAGTAATCTTTTATCCTACACATTGTCTGTCAAGTGACCGTATTTAACCGTTCGTCGTAAAACGGAGTATACCTGAATTCCTATTTTTACAATCGTGAGAGAAAAATCATAATTTATCGTTCACTATACAGAAAGTAAATATACACTCGAAATAACATTGTTTGTAATTAAATTGTAATGAAATGTACCATGGACAATATAAGCTCTATAATTCGATAAATAAACATGTATACGATTAAATTGAAAGCAATAGATGACTTAAATTACCCCTGCCACACACGCCGGAGGGTGGCTAGCAGGGTATTTACATAGACGTAAAAATCGAAAACAACACATCCGTCTTTCGAGACGCAAATCTTTACCTTAACACTAAAATCATATTACTCTTTAGCAGTCAATATTTCCTGTCTAAATTTCTCAAGAATTAAAATATCCCTCTAATATCCAATGCATCAATTTATCCTCTTCATCCAGTAACTTATATTTGAGTTAAGATTATTTGTACAATTTTGGATGTGTATTAGAATTGTTTTCAGGATTTTCACCGAGAATTCACGAGTAAAATATATAAGTCAACCCCTAAATTTCACGAGATTCGCGAGTATGACAGACAAAAGCGCCATAGATCGTGAAGATCCGAGTTGAACGTATTTTGATAGGGCATTCTAATCGCTAACTAGACGTCAATTGAATCAAGTCCTTGCAGTAAAAAAACCTAGACTTATCACCCTTTATTTCAATAGATCATGTGCTTTAGTAAATGTAAAACACAAAATTATACTAAAAATAAAATTACCAAAGAACCGATTAACTTTAAAAATCGTTAACTATTCATTTGATTTAACAATGTACTGAATATACATCGAAAAATTGAGAGATCGAACAGAAGGTCAACTATTGTGGATTTGAATGTAAAGAAGCGAGAATTTTTCACTTGCTACCGAATCACTTATTCCCAGCTGAAGAGGGTAAATATACTTTCTTCTTCCAGGAACTTATTCTACGATAAGCAAATTATTACGTGAGGAAAATAATTTATGCAAACCTTAAGTTTCCCTTTAAAGAAAATAATCGTAATATATGGACTCACTAATCGAAATAAAATCTATGGGTACTTACATGCTCTTGAGTGTCCAGCTAGTAATACGAGCACTGCTAGGACTGTGAAGGAAGTCATATTAAGTTAGGTTAGAGATCCTCAGAGATTCCTCGATGGGACTGCTCTCCTCCTAATGGCACAAGTGGCCTCTTGAGAACAAGTGACAACCACGAAGGGGGGGGGGAAGACTTCCGAATAGACAAATGAATCAGGAGCTTCTGAATGGTCATTATCGTTTACGAAAATTGGAAAGGGATTTTCAAGGAAAGTTTGAGCAATTTTCATGACGACTTCCCAGCATTTAGGGGTTGAAAACGAGTAGCAGAAGCTGTTCCTTCGAGTACAAGTTCCCAAATCCGGGAGATTTCAACGCGCGGTTCATATGAGTTCCGTCCGAACTCCACGAGGTAGAATGCTTATGGGTCTGAACTGGTTGATAGAATGGGAGGACTTTTTGGGAAGATGACGCACTAGTTATAGTTTCCAAAGTGACGGGAATATTGCCTGTTGAATTGAGCAATTAAATATGTTTGTAACTTGAGGCAATTGAAAAGGGATTAATTTAAGAATGAAGATGGGAAATCCATCAACTCCTTAAGACTGAGATTTTACGTAATGAGCGGTGGACTTGAAATTGCGATACAAGAGAAAATTGAAATTAAGGTAGTGAATGGTTTGAGGACGATACTGCTCGATTTTGGATATTATCAATGTATGATTTCTTGAGCTGGGTATTAACACTCGGAATGGGGATTATCAATTCAAGATTGAGCGTGTTGAGTGAAACATAAGCAGGAAGATGGATTTTATTGGTTTTTCCGATGGCAACAAGTTTGAGATTGTTCCACAAAGTTTTACTTCTTAGCCCGTTCCTAGAAATTTGATGAATATATTTAAATTCTGTATATAATAATGTAGTAATTGGAAGGAGCGTAGATATAGAGAAAACTTGGATGCAATAGTATTGGTATTAAAACGTGAGGGGGGAATGGCGTAAGGTATGGGTGCCTGTTACTTAGGACGCATTCCAGACTTCGGAGAAAGGATCAAGTTAGAACAATAGCTGGATAGAGACAAGGAAGCATGCTGTGAAGAGAAAGTAGATGATTCCATTGAAGAAGTATGGTCAGAAGATTTGGAATATATAGATAAGTATAAGGAAATAATTTGAGTTCCTGAAAAATATGAAGGTGAACAACCCGTAAAATATACCACACAATGAGTTGAGGCAATTAAGGAATGAAACTTCGGTATACATTTTCAGATTCTGTATTTTTGAGTAAAATCAATAAAATTACAATAAAAAGAGAAGGACGCATCCTTCTTCTGTCATCAATTTAATTTCTTAGGAGTCGATTATCGATTAAACCATAAGTTCAGATGTTTGTTTTTCAATCAACCTGAAATATGGCACTTTCATTTCAGCTCTCGTCTGTGCAACAGCAAGACCAACAGAGGAAACATAATTCAAATATCGCTTCACATGCGCTTAATGTTTCGAAAAAGGACGTTCGAACTCGTGGTTGTTCTCTTGGTACCTTTTCGGTTGCTGTTGGAAACGTGTCAACTTCCTCTCCATCGGGTTCCCTGGAACAGTATGTTACGTACTAAGCTCACAGATAGTATAGTCACATCTTGTTTGAAAAATGAAATTTATTTTATTTCTAAGCTATACATATTTTAAAGAGATATCATTTAGAGTTCTCATAGAGATCTCTTTAATAGTAAAACACTACATAGGGCTTCAATAGGCGGTACATGAGCATAAATTTTTATTCAGATCAGTTCCAATCAAAAGCAAAGTTTCCACCTGTAAGGTTAATAGCTTAAAAGACCAAGAGAAGTACATTTCTATTTGTTCTTATCCCTTATCTGAACCAATCGAATACATCGGAAATCCCAAGCGGAGTCAAAAAACGCAACATATTAGTGAAAACGAAGAAAGTAGGAACAGTTATCATCGAAAAGGTAAGGCTACAGAAATGGATGCGGGTAGGTCATTTGACAATAAGGAAGGGCAATCGTTGAATTTCTATAGTTCCGAACCACAAACCGAGAAATACGAATGGTGCAAGGAAAAGACCAACATTTAATTTCCCATTAAAGAAAAATGCTCATGATTATTAAATTTTAACATAGGTACCTTTATTTTTTGAGAGAATTTGAATCAATAAACTCGATTTTTTACTAATCTATCACATGGATTTTATTGTTAACCAGGAGGAATCTCTTCTTTACTCTTAATGAACATAGTGTTACCATATGCTCGCTTAATACGGAAATCTCAAGTGGTAAACTCACATCATTTCTTGCATTTTGGTCTCCATTAGGTGGCAATATTGTTTCTTCAGCAATAGGCGGAGCACAATTTCTGTGATCTCCACCAATCAGCACAAGTACTGCACTAAACACACACTTTTGCGGGAGTGCGAAGATTTTGAATATAGTAGTCCCTCTACTCTGGTTTCCTGTAGGGTTAACAATTCAAGTAACCAATCAAAGATGGATTTTCATGGAGATTTCATTGTCCCAAATGTGATAATAAACTTACAAAGATTCTTCCGCATAGGAGTTAATAAATTTCCCGTCTTTTCCTTGTAGTAATAGCAGCAGACCCAGAAGTTACGAAGACTCGCACCAAAGCTACACTATGGATGGTTCACGTGCACTTCAAGCCGACGTGCTTTGACCTGTGAATCCCATTACTTTTTTCGACTACGAAAAATAAATGCAAAAAGGCGCACGCACTAAGCTGGTTAACTAAGGATGCGAGACCCAATGAAAAGCAAGGCTATTTAAAGCGGGTTATTTGAATTGCGCTAGTGACTCTTATGTTATATATGAGCATAAAAAGTAACAAAAACTAAGAGGAAATATTTTCACTACTTTTATTAATAATAACAGAGCTACATCGTTAACCAAATTATTACATAGTCGTTTTGTAATAAATAATGTAATACAGGTTTCACAATATGCAAAATTTGGAGATTTGTTCCTAACAATATCTATTCCAAATTTAAAACAAAAAAGTATGAAGGTAAAAAAACTTCTTATTAAACTGAATATTTCATTCTGAGGAAAAATATTATAAAAGAAAAAATACAAGGATTCACTGTATACTTCCTAAATTACGACATTAGCAAAATAAATGCACTATCTATACCATCCATATGCAATTTAATGCAATACAAAGGAAAATTCAAATTTATAATACTTATTAATGTACAATAGTCACAAAACAAAAAAGATTGTTTAAGGTAGCACCTCAATGTCTTTCAAATTTAACAGCAATGAAACTTGATAATTTACAGAATAAATCAATCACTACAGAATTAATAAGAATTAAAATAATCATATTAAAACAGCATGCAGTGAACATATTATACAGACATTTCAAAGCCTTTGTAAGAGTACATGTTTCATAACGAGATTTGTAATTCACATGCAGCATTTCTTTATTATTTCACCCATATTCATAATAATCTTGGCAACCAAGGTGAGTTATTCAGTTAGCCTAAAAGGTACTGGCATGCAAATTACAGCTTATATCAGTTTTAATAATGTTACCAGGCAATATATGAACATATATAATAAAGATCATTCTACATTACACATGTATATAGGGATATTCCGTGAATAACACTACCTCAGCTAATACTTTTGCTACTCCTTCACATGCTGATGAATAATAGCAAAATAAAATTAAAGAATTTAAATACATATACTCTTTTAAAGGTTCAGAAATGATGTAACTAGAAGTGCAATGAATAATGAATATCACATCTGGGGAAATAATATTTTAAAAATATAATGCATCCATGCGCTGTCAAAACTATAAGGAAAACCCTTTTTTTACCTTATACAGCTTATAATTGTTCTTTATCTAAAATCCTTACAGAAAAACTAAGCAATTTGTTACACTAAGAGATACAATGAATAATTACAATTTCAAATGTATGCATAAATTTTCAGACATATAGCAGACAATTATGTAAACACTATCTCTATCCTACCCTAAGTATCTACTACATTTCTTTGGAATATAATACATTACCAAACACCATAACTGCCCTATCCTTTATTTCATGAACTTCCTATCCATTCAACTATAAGATACTCAGTTAACAGCCCTTTCCCCTGCTGCAGCATAGACGATAATGCCTTGTAATGTCTAAAATATCTTAGTAAATTCTTCTGTATCCTTAAATCAGATTTAACCCTCAAACTCATGACTTTGTGCAGTTCTGTCAGTAAATGATAACCACAATTTCTAGAGACTGTCACAGCAGTGAAATGGACATACACAGAACTTGATTGGACTGTTTCTCATTGTAGGGATGAATCTACTAATACAATAGATCTGAAGTATTTATTATATTAATTAAAATGTATATAATTAAAATTGAGTAACTTTGGTAAAAAAAACATGATACTAATAAATACTCACTGTATATTTGCTCGATAAGGGAAAGTTAAAAAATCAATAAATGCAGAAATTATTAACCACTGATTCCCTTTGTAATTAACACGTGAATCAAGTCTGCTTATGCTACATTTAAATGAAATACTGTATAACTTACGAGGACAAATGAAGAGTATCAAGTTCTTTGTTGTTCAATAAATTGTTCAAAAAACAAAAAAATTTCGTGTTAAATGTTAGATTAACGACAATCACTGTCTATTAAATGTGCATAATAGTGCATTGTTTTTTAATCTTACAGCATACATGTATCCAAAATTAACACAAACTTAAGCGTGGTAAACGTACGCATATTAGTTCAAGCAGACTTTGTAACACGTAAAACTCATTTTTAAACCTTAAAAAATAAATCATAAATCTTATGCGGTTTCACACTTCAACGTTAAACGAGAAATATAATAACAAACCACCAAAAACCCTGACATCCACAGAAACCGGCTCTCTCTGATGTAGGAAACAATTTACATTTTTGCTCAAAAGTAAAAAGTACAGGAGAATACCGGTAGAGGCCATACATGGCGCGTTACAAATTTCGTTGTCACTATAACAATGCAAAATAAAACTTTTGTGTAACTTGCAAAAATATATTCTGTAGAAACTTCAAAAAGTTTTACGTTCTTTGATCATGGCTCCATTTCACAAACTTGAGGTAGTTCACATCAGATTTAGCTGTTGCCAAACTTACGTTCGGATGTGTCTTTCCGCCAGTTTTGATTTCTATTTGGTTTTGCACGCAGGTGTATTTTTCATTTTCCTCTTTGAGGGGTTAGAATTAATGTATCAAAACCGTAAAGATATTTACTGCAAACTGAGGGGTTTCTGATGCATCTCTTGGAAATAATTTAAAAGTTTTGTTTGCCGTATATTCAAGGCTAATAAAAACTACTCTTAATGTATAGTTTATATCTTTAGATACCATGCTAATGTAATTTCTAACGTGAAATCTTCACTAAAAATGTGCCACATTGCTATGGACCGTCTCCAATTCTGACACAAACCTTACTTTATGGAACTTCCAAAATAGACAGCGGTAATCGACAATAATAATACATTAATAAAAATGAAAAACTTCCTTTAGTTTGGATAGACATTCCTTTTTTATGTATGCATTTTATTCACGATACTATGATATATAAACGATAAACTGCTCTAAAGTGTAACTCCAAGTTATTGAATATGATTGATGTAATCCATTGGGTTACCTGGTATTTGGTATCGTAAGCTGATAACAATGGAGGAGCCGTAGAAATATGGCAGCGCCAATTTACGTCAATAAAATCAAGCTGTCAATCTTTTAATCAATTTGAAATAATACTTTGGTCCGTCCTTAAGATACCACTTTCTCATTTTGATGGCATTGTTCACTTTATATATACATTTCCAGGTAACGCTTGAGGTTACTCTCCTTCCATTGCGTACAAAGCTTGTTTACTTTACGATTTAAAGTCCAAGAAGAGTATTTTTGAAGCCGGTGAGGTAATTCCATCACGTCAGCGAGGTTAATGCCATTAAAAATGATTCGACGACGTAAAATATTTCCATAATTTTTCTGTATGTGAAGGGTAATCTTCAAATTTATAGGTATGGTATTTTCAATTTAAATATCTTCATCTTTTTTGAGATTATCTTTATTTAAAACAAATAAATAAACCTTGTATACAAGAGTATTGCTTCTGCTGATACATGTAGAAAGACAAAATTTGTTGTCTCCAAGAGTTGGATTCACATACAACTATTTTGAAGAATTTGAAAGACAATTCAATCGTACAGTAATAAGAATTGGTAGATAGAGTGCTCACAACGAACGCTTACAAAAATGCATTCTCAATGTGTTTTACGTGAAGAGAACTGAATGTCAGTAGAAAATAAAAATACGCCTAGAATCTTGAAGTTTATTGCACAATTGTTCGGTCTTTCGGAGAGAATAGATCAGTTTTCTATTCCTTAAGAGTCTCTAACCACCAAAGCACGATATGCAAAACATGCAAATCTCCAAAAAATCCCCGATTGCTGCACAGCATGTCCAACAGCAGTGTTCCCTTTTCATATTGCCATTTACCTGAGGCTGATTTGCAACTACCATCTCTTCACCCATCTACAAAAATAAATGAGCATCTTTAGTATAAATATACTGTAATCAATAAATTTCATTCACGATTACAATAACTTAGCTTAAAATAGCGCAAGGAAACTAAAGCCAAAACCTCCAAACTTCATTAGATTGATTTTATTCTTATTCCGCTTATCACTGAATCACCTTCACAATGATACTCGCATATCGTATAGCGTATTTTACCGATCTCAAAATACCTTTCGCGTGTTATGGTTGCCTGGAACTTGACATGCTTAAGTAAAATAAAGCTTGAAATTCTTTTGCTCATGTTTTACACATAGGTCTCTTCATATCGGAAAATATATTTGAGAAGATCAATTCCCTTAAACATAAGTCTGAAATTGAGTATAAATTGATATTTTTATTTTTTTTTACGATTGATTTTTAAAATTTTTTCGTTGATAATTGAAATAATCAATTCAAGTTCAATAAAAATTTAATCAATTGTTTATGCAGCAGAGGAAAATAAATTATTGTTAATTGTACACCAGAACTTTCAGGAAGTATCAGTTCGTAAAATCTATAAGCAGAAATATCAAATGGAATCGTTTTTACGTTTATTGACAACAATCCATATGTACTTCTTAGGAACAAAGAAGTTCCGAATTTCAGTGATTATAATACATCTGACAATGGGCTAATTGTTTAATAGAATCTTTCATATTCTTGACTTTAAATTCAAAGTACAAACTCCGTTTTAGATTTGACGTCATGAAGAAAGTATGAATTCGGCAAGATAATTATAGCGTACATTAACATTGGATTAGATAGAATGAAATTGAAGATAAATACGCACAATGTTTCTCATTTATGTACGTCCTTAATATGTAATAGCACTAACATCTGAATTTCAGCTGTTGAAATTAACCTTTGATTTCTCTGTATTCTTTTCTACATTCACATATAATGCATCATAGTTAAGCGAGAAGATGAATTCGAAAGAGATCACACGCTTTTGCTTCACAAATTCACCGAAGAACCCGACAAGTTAAAAAAAGAGTCCAAATTCAGTGTTTTAGGAAGTAGCGATTGTGAATCGCCTTGATTATTACGAATAAATATTACTATTATACTAAATCAATATTACTGATATAAAACTACCTTCTAGAGTCCTTTGATGTTAGGAATATGGTGCGAGTAACTTCCCTTACGACTTCTCCGGTAGAATCTTTGGATAGATCTTTGTATATTTCACATTGTTCTATAGAAGTAGCTCATCTCACATTATCAGTGTTTTCCAATACCGCTTATCTCCCATTTTTACCTGAAATAGAGATAAACTCAACGTTTCTTTTCTGATACAAATAGTATTGGTCAAACTGGAACGAGCTCAAGTGTAATTGCAAAACAAAAAACCCCACTTTTGTGATCCAATGGCACCATACAGCCATTATGCATTTACGTTCCAATCTTATCGATAAAAAAAATTATCAGGAGCTATTTTCGTCAACTCTGATTCGTTTCCTTTAATATTGATTGTAAAAACGGAACAGATGCTTTACTTTATAAGAATATAATAGCTCATGCCTGGTATGTTTGTAAGTATTTTCAACATTTTCTTCATCATCTAATTTTCAGTTTTTATTTTATTATTGTAACTGATATCCATCCTTCTTTTTCACTTTTCGTAAAATATATTTAATTAGATTCCGGGACTGTCGAAAATTAATTGTTCTCCTCAGTCAGCTGCATGTATGCGCACGAAAGTAAGTTGTATTTTTATTGTTCGATAACATAATTATGAAAACCGTACAACGAAAAATCTATCGGTGGCCGTGAACAAATAAAATACAGTTTATGTTTGCTCAAGATATATGTAAACCTATTAGTGATCCACAACAATTACAAATAATTTTCTACGAAATTGCTGGATTAACAATTGTTATTCTCGTCGTGATATTGTTGTCGATTCAAAAAATGTCGCTTGTTTATTATCTGACCTCTTGCAGTTTAAGAACTCCCTTAATGTATTTGTGTGTTGTATGTCTTTCTGATGGAAGGTTATGGATTCATAATTTTGCGAGTTTGAAATTATTATTAGCATCTCAACAGATTTCAATTTGCATTCGTAATTCTCCGACTGGGAACGGTCATACTAAAAGCAATTCAATCCAAAGTAATGAAAAATCTTAAAAAATTACTTACGCCGGCACTGGAAAGTATTCTTCATTTTTAGGAGGTTTTATTTTCTGAAAGTGCATTAGTCTGTCACTCATTTCACATCGCCATGCAATGGTCGTTTCAACTATATTGTCATCATTTAATGTACCCTTAATCATTTTAATACTTTTAGAAGTTGAATTCAACAACGGTATATTTACTGAGATATGTTTAACAGTTTGCCATCAGTACATTTCCACAATTACATCTTTTGCGTACTTTCAATCATTTTGCTTATGTTTCATAAAATTCCAGATGGAAACATTACTATATTATATACATTTTTTGTGAGGAAAGGCATTTTTTTCACCAGTGCATGTTATTCCGCTTCAGAAGCGTATACAAGACGTAAATTCCGAAAGGATTCAGAAAAGGATTTTTCGAAGAAGACTCATTAGCGATCCAAATTTATACTCAAACATTCACTTTTCCTCAGTCGAGGTCGTTTGAGGAGTTTTCCTCGTATCGATGACATCACGCAATTGAGGAAAACCCAGAAGGTCACCGGGCTCGCAGAAGCTTCCAATCAGCGGCTCATCTTCCCCGTGAAATAATATTCTCTCACAATCACGCCAGGTAGCAGCAGCTATCAATAACCTGTTGTCTCCAACAATTAAAATCGTAAAATCCGACATGATCGATCAAAGATGGATTCCAAAATAAATTAATATCAAAAGACTGAAACGGTAAAATCTGAAAAAAACGCTTCGTAAAATTATTAACGTGTCTCATTATAAAGAGAAACTTTCAGATTTCCAATATATATAATATTTTTGCTGCTTTTCATATAAAATCACGTTGGAAAATGCCTCAATTGAGTTCCTTTATTTACTGACAGCAAGTGCAGCAAAGTTCATTCTAAAATATATTGTATGGGCCCGTTATGAACTGCAATGGGTAAAAGCAAAGCTTCGATTGGAGGGAGTAAATTTAACTCATTGTGATGAATGTAGATATGTACAAAATGAGGAATAACGTAAATGTAAATAAAAACAAATTTCTAACAATGACGATGGAGAAATCAATGAGATAGCGACCAGAAAGAATTTAGGATGACCCGAGAGGATAAAAGTACCTTGAGCAGAAGGGATATTCTTGGACTTACTTGTCCACTTCCATTATCCAATGCATTATCAACTAATCATTTATTGCTCAAAATTAAAACAAAAAGAAAGAATGCTTATAATTCTCATTGGTGAGAACGAAGGAAGTGGATAACTACCGCCCTATATTCCAACAGTTTGTAAACTTATTAAGCGCATTGTAGCAAGTACCATTTTGCGTTCCGTAGCTGATAAGAAGGCAATTAGCTCCAAAATGAATGAGGTTGTTCTTGGGTGAGTAAGATAAATATTTTCTCAACGACGTAGTTAAAGTTACTCGGAACAAGAGGATAAACTCTGTTTCCCTAGAATTCGGGAAAGCATTTGACATAGTATCTCATCACATTTATGAGAACAGGAAGAAGGTTTACTAATCTGAAAGATATTCAAATTGGTAGTTTCCTCTGAGAGTAAGGTGTAAGGGGGTTTGGGAGAGGTAATGGGTTATTCTACTTCATCTCAACGACCTCAAAGCGAATTTCAACAGTCCCAGTTGCTTCATGACAACCAGCGGCCGCAAGAAATGTAGATTAATGCTTTACATACGCAGAAAAACATACTAAGTTCTCTGTAAAGAGAATCCTGCGTATTATGTTTGCCAGTCTCGAAGAACTATTAAAACAAGAGTCACCGAGCAGAAAGATTTAAGGCGCACTGAGGATGCTGCGTATCCACCGCTACCTCCGCAATGAAGGTCAAACCAGCGATTTCGCAGATGAACTTCTCCATACCAAACCAAAGAGAGGAGGCTGGACAACTTTAAGGAAGAGGAGATCAAAGTTTCACACGAACTATCAAATGAATGCCATTTTCCCCAACCCTTCAACTCTCATTTCCTTACCTTCAATCGCTTCCCAATTCGGTTTTCCCCATAATCACTCACTTAAAAACTCATGTTTTTCTTCTTCCTTCCTATACAGCCACATATTCCCCATTTCCTGTGTACCTGGTTCTGCTGAATTAATAACATACCTAACTTTTTTTAAGGCCATCTCTCCTCTTTCTTTATTTATTACGGCTCTCCTCAACAGATTTGACCTTCTTCTATTTAATTTTGTTCTGAATTAAGCTGTGAATCCTTCTTGTCAGTAAAATACTTATCACTTATGCTTATGATAGCATGTAACTAAAAGGTATTCTTGCCAGGTCTGATTTGTTTTACTCTTATTTGAACCAATTACATATTTTGAGTAAATCTATATGCAAAGGAGCAAATATAAAAATTCAGAATAACAATTAACTTTTTTCATTAAATCTTCCATATTCCAAAGGATTTATGGATATAATTAGTTATTTTGCTTCAACGGAAGTAGAAACAAGCTTATTAATAAAACTTGTCAATGTGAAAGTTTCTAGTCTGGCTACTTATCCTTTATTGTTATGAATTCCATTCATCACTTGACATGAATCAATCATTTGAAGGTTTTTGAAATTGAGTTGAAAACCATCATAAAATGAAAAATTTTTAAAATTAATGATCATCATCATTGTTGAACCCATAAAACACAGCTCAATGTTTTTAACCATTGTTTATCATTTATTTTTTATGGAATATTTCTTCTATCCTGATGAACTCTCTTGAAACCCTTGAAATTTATAAGATCTGCAATTCTCAAAGCTTATTATTCATATACTTTTAATTATACAAAAATAAGATTTAAACCAGAGTACAAAAAATTGACCCTGGGAACATATTTAAGATTTGGTATTCCTTGGATATTTCACATGCCACAGCCCCTTCCAGTCATTAAAAAGTTTTTTTGCAAAATAATTTTTACTGAGCTACGAAAACTCACTGTTCTCAAGAAATTCCCGAAGCCTATACTCTGCAAAAGGATATTGCTATGTAAAGCTTGAGAATTTTGCTTACTTTAGACAAGAGGAGTTAATAAGTATTGAATTTCTAACTTTTTTATCTGCCTCGAGTTTTAGGAATAGCCGTAACATGAAAAATGTTAAGTTTAAATATTATTCATGTAATATAAGACTATATTTCTTGAAAGGAAATTGTGAACTTGTTATTTATTCATTCAGTATGGCTCCCTTCCATAAAGTTAAGGATGATTACATTAGATTTACACTTCTCATGTTCATAATTTTTCAGTTTATTCATGTAACATGTATTTATTAATTTATTTTATGAAGACTTTGAATTTTGTAAAATTTTATCATCCTGTGTTGCTTGGTGGAATAGCTATACACACAAAAATGGGGAATACTTATTTAAATTACACATTTTATCACCTCATTTTTACTGGTTTTATTTTGCAGTTTTGCCATCAGGTGAGGTAGAAGCAGCATTATCATCTGGTGATTAAACTGTTAAAATGAGTAATAGTGCTCATTAGATAAGTTTTTTCTCCAGTCAACTTACAGTATCAAGGTCTTAGGAATTCCAGTATCTATCATCCCATATGTAATTAAAATTATGAAGTCTTACGGGGTTTCTTGCCCTTGGTTTCTACAATGATGATGATCATTTGAGCTATCTCTAGAGTCACCAACGAAATTAGGTGATGCATATGTTCTGATTTGAGTTTATATAAAGCTCTTTTTTGCTGCTCCCACATCCAGTTCACCTTACATACAACCCATTGATAGTTCAGGATGGCTATTGCTGGCCTCGGTGGCTGAGTGTATAGCGCATTGAGTGCTAGCACTCAAAGTCTTGAGATCCTAGGTTTGAGTCCTAGTGGATCTGAAAATTGTCTGGGATGGGATGTATTTGTGCTTGTCCATAGGGGTTAAATGAGGGATCTGGTGCTTTCCTAGAGTACCGTTTGAAACATACATAGGGGTTAAATGTAAGAGTGGTCTACATGGATTTAATTTCACCCTGATTAATAAAGGCAATTCATTATTATTTTTATTTGGGACATTCAGCATCAATGCCTATGATTACCCAATAAAATTTAGGTATCAACTAAGTTAATACCTAAATTTTTAAAAATATAATTAGGCTTAAACCTAAACTCATAAATCCATTTATAAATTTTATTACTTACAGTTTTTGATGAGTATAAATTACAAATGATTGGATGTGAGAATTTTTTTCAGAACTCTCTGAGAGTGTACAATTTTTGCACTGGATTATGTCCTTGAGACACTTTAAAGAAAAACATCAGAACAAAACTTAAGTACTATAGGAGGGTTTTTGCAATATCACTTCATACAATTTTACCTCTATCCATAAAGAAAACAAGCATTTTACTGTCTCGCTCAAAAAATAAAGCAAGTCTTTCAGAATTTCAACTTGACACTGTTCATGGCTTCAGAGAATCCAGCACCCAAGACACATATGGTCCCACTCTGGTATAAATTCCAGGTCTTCCCTCGGCTCCGCAAATAGCTGGGCCAATTGAGACTATTCCTGCAGCCACCCACTGGTTTCCTGGTCTACCTCTCACAACTGATTCGTCATAACTCATCAAAGGACCTCCACTGTCACCTCGGCATGAATCTTTTCCTTTAACACCTCCAGCACACATCTGATTGGCATTCAGTTGCAGTTGCCTTGCATATATGGGAGCACATTGCGTGTTGGTCATAACTGGTATCTGTACCCAAAGCTTAATCTGACTGCTAGAACCTGCAAAGATATTAAATGAATTCATTAGAATTAGGAATTATTAATATTCATATAAATCATAGTAATCTTGTACACAACAACAAAAATATAGTCATATCAGTGAAACTTGAATGGTCCATTTACTGAATTGAATATATTGTTTTCTCATACTGTCCCTAGTTTTCCAAAGTAGGTATATTTTGTAGCTATATCTAGAGGATTTTGTTTGAGTCTCATTGATTCTTGAGCTTCAAAATAATTGTGTATTACTATTTTTTTACTTTTTATCTATGGCCCAACCTCTTGTCCTTTTAATGCATTATTGTTAGGCTTTTTGCATTTGCTGCTATGGAAGTTATATCATTAGCAAAACATAGGTGACTGACATAGGTTTTCTATTAGCCATCAGTCCCTTCTCTTTCTAGTCTAGGGAATTAAATACTTTTCCCAAAACTGCTGTGAATGGTAAGATTATCAAAACACCACCAATTCCATTCTCAATTAGACTGTTTTGTCATTTAGAATCATGAATTCTGTTGCATTCTTGTATTTGGATATGATAAGCATCCAGTGTAGAGGAGATTAGTAACCAAGTAAAAGGCTAGAGCATGTTTTTGAGCACCCTAAGCATATTGTGAGTGGAATTTCAATGTCATTTATCACGTTTATTTCCTTTGAAAAATTGTAAATGCATTGCTCTAACTCCCTTACTGAATCCAGCCTATTCCTTAAGCTGACAATGAGTCAGAGATTGTGTTGGCCCAAGTTTTTTTTTCAGTTCAATTCAGTTAATACTCATAAGATTTTTGTAGGCAGCACTAAGGAGGCTAATAGGTTTGTATTTCAAGTCTTTTTGTTTGCCTTCTTTTGCAGGATTCATTCACAATCTTTATACAATTCTAGTCTGTAGGGATTCTTCTTTGTTCAAGATAACTTGTAAATAATTTTTCTAAATCAGTAGCTCTCCATATCACATATCAGGTATTCTGCAAGTACTCTATCTTATCACCATCCCTTTCAATTATTTGTCAGCTTTTTTATGACGACAATTCAGAGAAAATTTAGAGATTTACTATAAGAATTTTAGGAAATTTTTATCCCTTGTCCACATTTTTTTATTCTTACAGAGATGTGTGAATCGCTCATAGTATCAAATTAATTATTTGCCTATATTTGGCAGTTGTTCCACCTTTCTACAAAGACAAAATCTGTTTTTCCCCATATCTAGCTGTTTAATTATATATTCAGCCTTTTTCCACCTTAAATTTTTCTCTTTATCTTTAGCATAAACTTTCTCATTGAACTTCTTGGTATCTTTCTTCGTGGCCTTGCAGCTCAGTATACTCAATGCCATTTCATGCTTCTTTATCAAATTTCAATATTTAGAAATATTCAATGATGATTTTTCTATCTTTGGTTCTATATTTCCCTTTCTTTCAACTTTTTCACGATTACTTTTACTACATCCTCTAGGACTTGATGACTTTTCCTAAAACTTCTTCTTCATTGAATTTCTAAATTTGCTGATGGATTTATCTCTTACTTCCAGCTGAAGCTATTTTGTTCTTCAGTATAACTTCGTATGAACAAAAAACAAAATTAGAGAAAAGCAGGAGATGACATGATTTCTTTTTTTCTTCCAATCAAGAGCTAATTATCTATATTCATAATATAATTCTGTGACCAGTTTTAGAGACATTGAATAGTTTTTAATCAGGTATAGTTTAGGGTTTGTTTACCAATTTGTAGTCTTAGCCAATTCTATTTCAGTATAGCCTCCAAATATCCATTTGCAACTGCATTATTCTTGAAAAATGTTTGTTGATATATTGGAGCATTTTAAATTTAAAACTTTACCAGGATAAAACTCAAAAGTCAATTCTTTGAGGCAGTCATAAGTGGGTCCAGATCATTTTCCTTATACATTGAAATGTGAACATTAAAATTGCCCATAATAACTTCAGAATAGTATGCCATTCAAATGAATGAACTATTAAGTACTATATAAATAATTGTAGCTATTTATATATATTATTGATGAATGATTTCTATAGGTAGGTTATTTGAAATATGATTATTCATCAAAGATACATAAAAATGAGATTCTTGGTATTAGCTAAGGAAAGTCACCAATTTACTCACTGTTTTCTGTTTTTCCCCATCCAGCCACAATGAGTCTGCTCCCCTCATATTTTTTGCCGACTGAGCTGGCACTTGGTAGACATATTGGCTGAATGAAATCTGGAATGATATCGTATTCATTAATCAAGATATTCTTAAAAGATATACATCAGGAAATATTGCAAAAAGCAATCAGAAACATATCAAGTTAATTGTAAGAATATTAGCTAGTATATAGTAAATTTTATTTTAAAAGTTCATTTCAAACATTGGATGTGATTTTTAGGATGTGTAATGTGGAACAAAGAAGAATCTGTCTTAAGTCTGTACATAATATCTCTTAAAAAAACAGTATTTGAAGTAATTGAAGAAGTCAAACGAGTGCTCAGAAGGTAATCAAAGACAGAAGCACAGAAGGCTTATAGAAATAGTGATGGGATGAGGGAGAAGAAACATAATGAAGCATTTAAGAATATTAACACTTTAAATGATACCCTGTAGTTAAGAGAAATTCAGGAAAACATTCCATTTCAGAACACCAAACTTGAATGATATTGATGTAACGATACGATTCAGTCAATATGGAAATTTGAAGAATGTTAAAGTCTTAATGATAAAACAGAGATGTTGTCACTGCATTTTTAATTTAGAAATATCCTGAGAAAAAGAGAATGTTAGGGGTTAACGGATCTAGCGATGATTTTCATTACAGCCGCCTTTAAAATAAAAAAACTATGTAAAATTCTAAAAGAGCTCAAAAATTTTATCCAATCCATCAATTGTTTCTCAAATTCTATCTATTTCAAGGCAAATCTTAATAATGTAAAAAACGTTTACGCGTATGATCATTTTCTCACGTTTTTATCGTATCCGTGGAAAAGTTACGAGCCAAAATGCGTCATTCGATTATTATGATGAATTTCAAATTATATTACGGATGATTCAGGGCCAAGTTGGAGATTAAGATCCTGGAAGGAAACATCAAAAAGTGAATGCATAAGGAAACTGTTCCCATTGATTACCCTCGCTCATTTTCCTGCAAAAACGTCCTTGAAAAAACTTTCGTTTTTAAGGAAACATTACCTGTATACGTGACCGGTCTGTCCAATCTGATGAGTGCTATATCATGCAGCTTCGACGAACTTTCTGGTCTGTACTGTTGATGCGCAACCACTTCTCCGATACCGAAGTCTTCTGCAGGGTTACCACAAAGCCTTCCCGAGTCGGTTTCCTGACAATCGGGATCCGTTCCCAGATTATGCTCACCAAGACGGACTCCAACTCTTTAAAATGAATTTTTGAATAACTTTTGTCAGAAATAAAAAACAAAAGGTATAAAATAACTAATCGTAAAAGGAACACATTCTTTTCGCGAACGAATTTTAAAATAAAGTAATAAATTTATCTATTAGAGTTCGACCCTCCATCTGTCAAAGATGGCTTTCGAAACAGTTATACATGTATTAAACTATCATATTTTATGACGCTATTCGCATCTATTTTTTCTGTCGTTTATTATGATTAAATTTACTCAAATTTAAATTTCATTTCATTAATTTTGTAGGCTCACCAGATTTAGCTTTATTATATTACATAAAAATATTTATATTACATTATTTAGATTACAATGCAGAATTCGATTAGGCATCAGCTGCCTTATTTAAAAAAATATATATTCAATATACTACTTCTCGACCCCAGACTCATTTTGAGAACCCATGTAAAACTTCTTATTAAATCATCGAGTAAATAAAATACGAATAAATCATCATTCAAATGTACGCTACATACTTTTTCTGCAAGGCAGTTTTCAAGGAGACGAAGATACTTTCAAAATAACTTTCGAACCCACTTAAAGTTCGTACAACCACCTCTTACAAGTTAGTTCTCGTGAATGACATTTTTGATTTAAACGTAAAAATTTAATTCATTAGAACGAGAGGAATTTGAATAGAGGAAATACAATTAAAGTACTCACAATCTAGTGTTTCCAATGCCTCTAACGCAATGTGCCGCTGTCATTACATATCGGGAGTTGATCAAAGCACCGCCACACAAAAACTGACGTCCTCTGCCTGAAATTCAACAATACGTATTTTAATTTGTGTGTACATGCAATTATATTCCACTGTTACAAACAATATCACCTAAAGCCAACAAAGGTAAATGCTCATTCATTAATTATTGATTCCATAATTCGTCTCGAGTATTTCAAGGTATCGAAATGACATTCCCTCATTTTAACTTAATTAATAATTATCACCGAATCGTTCTTTTTCATCCAAGGACTTGCCCACATCAAATTTCCGAACTAAAGACCGAGCCCACATACCCACATACATGTATTCCTATACTTTTCGTCCTTGATGTGTAGCAGTTGAATTTCCTGTGGGAGTGAATATCCACACTCCGTGTTCTCGGATGGTGAATAGCATCGTGATTTGTGCCGCGGGCAATATGTTAACATTTTTTAACGTTACGTTACCGTGTACAGAATTAGAGAGAATAATTTACCGGGAATTTGAACGGCAAAAACAAAAATACATCGTTAGGGTTAGCCGTTCTTATTTACTTGAGAAGAATTTTTAATAGAAAGGCTAAATTATCTGCAAGCCACTCTTATGATCGTAGAAGAGATTTCCGAACTTTTAATTCATGAAATCGCAATTATTATTATTCATTCGTTTAATACAGTCGAGAAAGAAGATGGGCATTGAGTGTATGATGGTACGGATTGATTAATAAGATCGAAACGAGATGTTATTGATCTCACAAAAAAGTCAATACACAAAAATGAGTGTAGTCTTTTTCTAGGTGCCCTCTACATTTCATATCAGATATTGTAATCACTAAGAGCGATCAGTATTTACTAAATATTGCCATAAAAATAAAACCTTCATATCTACTGTTGCTGGTATATATAAATTAATCAACTAATAACTATATTTTTTAGAAAAAATAGAACATTAAATCGGGAAAGAAGATTATGAAGATGTTGAATATAAATGCACCATGTTATCGCTATCCGAAAACAGAAAGGTAATCCATGAGTTGGTGAACCGTATGGAGGATATAGAGGTAGCGACAGGACTCACTCGTTTGATACTGAAGAAGTGCCAACCAGGGGTATTCCCTGAGAGCAGCCTCTTCTCCACCAATGATACGATCTGCGATCGCTGCTCCGCATCTGTCCAAGTCCAGTAGTCTGCGGTTGGGATGTGCATCCACGTTGCCTTGGCTAAGAGGAGTTCCTCCACCACCTCCGCTACTTCCTCCTTGGTCTCCCCTGTTTCCTCCAGTGAAGAGGTCATTGATGTTTGGCCTGGTGGTGGCGGTGTTCATTGGACAGCAGATCAACGGCCGATTGCCCTGGAAACCGCATTGGGACTGTCTGAGGAGTGTGGACACGGATGGAGGAATCGGTCGCTGAACCAACAACTGTCTAATGGGTGGGCAGTCGTCGATCATAATGCAGTTCCCATCGGCTCCGGAGGGAGTTCTGCAGTCCTCTGCAATAAATGAAGACGATGATTGTAATCATCAAGATTTTATAGAGGCTGCTATGCAATTAATCAGTTCCTTGAAAATCCTTCGGTTCTTAGGAAGGCTTTTCTATTCTTTTAGAAATTTATGCTTTAAGGCATTTTTTCTTAATTTTTTATGTTCATCGAGTTGTCATCTGAAATTTTTCAAGATATAATACTTATTTTATTAGCAAAAGATCTCCACAGATTTCTATATAGGACTATAATCGATCTACCAGAAATTACTGTATCTAGCTTTCGTTTGCCATGTTTATTGTTATACCATATTAAAATACTAGTTATAAGAAGAAATTAAACAACTTTATGATGAATAAACGTTCACGATTATTCTCTTTACAAGCGAGGGCGGATATATTTACATAGTAAAAAGCCGTGAATTGGATATGGAAAGCCTTCCCCTCTCTAATAGCAAAGTATCAAAAAAAATTGTTATGAGAAATTCACTCGTGAAAGATTATAAGAATATATCCTTTAAGGATGCGCAAGATACATTGTGGCAGTAAAGATATAAAATGAAGAGGAAAAGATCTTATACGCTTCTATAATTGTAACAGTTACAGTTAAAAGAGCTAGGACCAACAACAGGAGTTACTGAAGGCAGCACTTGGAAATGAGAAAAATAAAAAGGTCATCGAACTCATTTAAGTTAGAAGCAATTTAGAAGAGATGATGTTTGAGATGGAATTATTGACCGATAAAGCATTTCGAGTGTTTCATAAGATTGTATTCACATTAAAATTAATTTAGTAATACTTACACAATTAATTGGAATAAATTCGTTTGCTTCTGCGAATAATTAAGAAAGGATATCTCCTAGGATATTATAACATTTAATTGGTCATTTTTCACTTCATTCATGATGATATTCATTAAAGATAAGGACAATAGTGCTTGTGAAAATGTATCCCGATAAAGTAGTTTCAGGATTTTTAAATAGACGAAAGAGTACTGGAGAAATGAGTTGCTTATGCGTTTAGAAATTTAAATTAATTTATTTAGAACAGACAAAAGAAACGATATTATTAAATTTATCTGAAATACATCTAACATACGCGTTAGTTTACAGATTGGAAAAGAGTATTACTTTGCATATTCAATGGCGATTGAACGCCGACAAACCCAGTGAGTCAAGCTTCCAAAAATAACGTAGAAGGTAATCTCAGACAGTTTTGGAGTGAAAGCTATTGGTTTCACCATTGTCAACATAGATTTCGGGAAAAAGCTACACGTGAAATGCTACCGAAGAAAGTATATCAAGTAATAGTTGAGGCAATAGAAAATGTAGACAAGGTTTGCCTTGAATGGACTACTCTATAATAATCCTATTTCAACAATATTTGATGCTATTACCTAATGATGCGCTCTTAAAAGATAAACTTCGGGAAATTAGATCAATAAGATTGTTTACGGAGGTTAGATGACCTAAGAACTGAATATGGAAGCGTAAATATCAGAAAAGTTCTGTAAACAAGTGACTCTAAAATATAGAGTTGATGCTTTTAAGATTACGATGATTCTGGATGCTCATTGTTTGTCATCTATATTTTTTGCGTAATATTCTTTATATACGTCTATCATCACTAAAAATTAGGCTTGAAGGTTATCCATTATTAAGTATTACCAATTTACACAACAATGAAAAAGTGTTCATTACCAATTTGTTAATTAATAAATATTCGAAGATTTTTACGCATAATAATGAAAAAGTATTAAGCTCGAACTTGTTTATTTTATAATCGAAACTTTTTGTTTACTTCAGTAGGAAAAGATCTTTTTTCTATTAATCCTCTACCATTGTTTACGACACACAGTAATACAATGTCTTTATTTTAACGCAAACCTCTTAGTTCATGGAAATAAGGCGACACGAGCCGAAGAAAAACTTCCGCAGACACAGTAAGCTCGATCTGATAATAAGAACAAGATTAAGCAACTAAATGTCAAGAGTCAAAGACGAGGATTTTCGTTGGCGTATTTACTCATTTAAATATTCATCTCATTATGCTATCATTGCCATTTCCATCTTTGAATTGTGTTTGTCAATATGGATCGAGTGCTTGCAGCACAAGGTCTTTCATCGTGACGAATAAAAAATTTTGCAATAGTTATAAAAGGGGACAAGAAATTAACATACATGTATGTATCTTCCGTATTTGAGTAATGGGTCCGAAGTCCAAAGTTCCTCTATAGATTTGATTTCGGTTTGTCGCATGGAAACAGCTCTCAATAAATTCGATTGTTGGAATATCCAACTGCTTAATACCGTAAATGAACGCAATAAGAATTTAGAGTACGAATTATGGATGCAAATTGGTCTTATTTGGTAATTATTATTATTAAAACAACCTGCAGTTAAACTGTTGTCTGGTGTTGACCCTTGAACATTATCAAGTACGATTAGTCCTAAATAATAAACAGAAACACTCCATAACCCTTGGTAACAGATTATCATAAGTAAATCATAGCATATAAATCATCATATTACATAAAACCATCACATTTTGACACATAATTATACCATTTTATTTTTATGTATAAAATCTTAACACGCTTATGCCTTCTACAAATTACTGATAAAAGACAAATGGCAAAGATGAGAAGAGTTTTTCCGACAAATTATAGAAGGAAAACGATGACGTTCAATTGATATGTCTCTCAACATATACTTTGTTCTCTGATGGTTACCTGATGTGCGGTAAGTATCCTATATTTATGATATACTAATAAAGATTCTTTTCTTAACATGTAGCTTATTTAAATATGAATTTGTATAAGTTATTTACCCTTTCCTATGAAACCTTTAGTCGCTGGATTAACAAAGCACTACAACACTCAAATTCCTTGATGTATTTCTCTAAAACTTTCATTTAATTTTAAAATATTTTATAAAATCAAAAATAGACAGCTTTCCGAGAGGATAATAAATTTTTATGTATATAATAATTCAAGAGTGAGATGAAAGTGGTAGACTAAATAATTTTTTTAATTGCTTCGATTAAAAGTCTAAATAAATAAACTTTAGAAAGTTTATAAGAAACTACTTTATATAAAGATATAAATGTTTCATGCATTTATTAAGGAAGACCATTTTCATTCAACACCAACACATGATATTGACTTGATGAAAGAGAGATAATACTCAGTGTATTCTGAAAGAAGGTTATTGCACAATAAGTTTGGTCGACTGGTTGACATATTTATTTGACCTGAATATGTCAGCTAGTTAAGGAATGAAAGATTTTCATTGAGAAGAAACAAAAAAATCTTTCCATCCGTGAAAACTTTTTAATCTTTCTTTTGGATACAGATTCGTAAAAATCGTTGAAAATGCGAAATTCTATTCTGCAGTAAGATAACCCCATGAAAAAATAGTATTAGCAGGCGAAAACATTCTATCAGTAAGATTATTCTAGGCCGAAGTACTTCTTGAAAATCTTTGGAAAAATTCATTTATCGAATCTTTTTAGCCTTACAGAGGTTATTGTAAAATTAACCATTCAGAATATTTACTCCTCTTAACAGCAATCATTGATGAATTCGAGACATTAATAAATTCATGAAATCATTTGAGATTTTACAACATTCTACATGCTATTGATATTACGATTAATACTCACTTCATTCAGAACTATATTATACTGCCAGTACTAATCATAAGTTTCACATTAATTTATATCATGCATTCTGCACGTGTATATTTAATCTACTTTATTTTGCTCATTTATCTGCAAGCGTTCTCGGGAAAACAATGTTTTGCTTTTCACATTTTCCCTTATCTATCTGCCATTTTTCAGTGTAAATATCGCGTTTTTTTGACAGCTTCACTTGGTGACAGCTTTTTTTGGCAATTATTTTGCAGTTATCGGAACCCTCTTTCCAAGCCTCGCAAAACAGAGGTTCCTTGTTCACGCGAAAGATAACTGGCGTTTGATTTTGAAACTTTCGAAGTATGTACTGCTAACCGCAGAGGTCTCGAATTTCCTTCTGGCTTCAGCAGCCTTGACCTTCTCTTTTGAAACATTCGCACCTTTATTACGTCCAACTTTAGTAGTGCGTTCCTCTTACTTCATTTGTTCACACATTGTTGTCCCATTGATTTCATTGGACGAATCGATTTATTTTTTCTCTACGCGCGTTCAATTGAAACTTAAAACCCTCCGCGCACCAAAAGTTACATTCATCAATTCTTCCTTGACCTTTTCTGAGGAATATTAAATATCACGTTATATTTTCCTTGAAATATAAAATAATGTAGACATTTATGTTGACCACTATCTCCTTTTTGTTTAAAAGGCAGAACTTGATGGTTTCAAGGTTATTGTTGTTTACTTTTGAGAATGAGCTTTCTAGCAATTAACATCGACCTTCTAAGGAAGGAAACCTTTCTTTTAAAATGATTACAAGTTTAACCATCAATCCAATTATTTCTTTCGTTTACATCCATTTCATTCGAATGGCTAACTATACGTCCCAATTGATTTATCGAGAATTATTTAGAATTGAGTATTATCGGCTATCAACAATGAGTAATGTACAGTGATCGGTTTAAAAGTAAACAAATTTCGTATACCCACAATTTGAGCTATAATTCAAAGGGAAGAAAATAAGTTGAACTTATCCTCAACATTCTGTAGATTCTGTCGTAATTTCTTCTGTTTTAACTGCTTGAAATTGATTTTACAAAGTAACGCACGTTAAGAAAATACGAACAGTGATTTAAATGTCTAGAAAGAGTGATTACTCCAGACAAGACACAGTATTCTAAAAAAAGGGTAACACGTGTACGAGCTATGTAATCAAGTATTTATAGTTGATAGAGTTTTTAATGATGAAATACACTGATTGCCCCAATCTCCGCAAATCACGTAACTGCAGTGAAACGTATACAATTAATAGAAGTTGGGTCTTTCAACTGGAACTTTAATTCTACAAAAATACCCTGCAAGAGGCGAGTTGATAGTTTAAAAGCAAAACAAGACAGAGGATAAAATCATATTTGTTCGAAATTTTTAATATATATCACAATTGAAACATTTTTAACAATATAAATAATTGAACTGTATGTATAAAGAGCATTTTCTAAGGGGAAATTTTGCTGAAAGGTTGGATTGCATTAGAACTATCCTATTGGTGATTGTTGAAGACATACATATAGTGTAGACATAATACGAGTTAGTAGACATTATTCCAAAATATAATACATCGGGAATAAATTCTGCTGTAATTTAATCGCCATGAAATATTATTCATTTTGATAATTTTTTTAGTTTCGAATTTTTTTTACGTAGAAATATTTTATATCACAAAGAAGAAATCACGATCATGCTACCAACCCGTCAAGCGTGTTTGGTTTCAAAACGAATATTCTCACATACTTTAGGGCCAGTGATTCAGAATAAATTGAAAATCGTTAAAAAAGTAACTTTATGAAAACTGCCTTTCTTGTAGGTGAAAAACTTTTTCTGGAACTAAAAAGACTTAACATATAACAAGTGTAAATTTTATAATTTATAAGATAAATAGTTTGGTTACGAGTTTTTAAAGTCCATATCCATGGCTGAATTTGAGTAATCAGTATGACAAGAGTTTGATACCCAGTCAGTTAAGACAGTTTTGATGCCTATTTCTGCATGGAAACTTGTCGGATTAGTATCCATCTCTAATTTTCTTAAAAATTTAAGCCGCTTTGGTGGATTACAGTATTCCTATTCTTTAGCCAAATATAGTGCAATACTATTGAGAAGTAGAACTTAACTCAGCAGTTTCCACAAGAGATTTTAATGAACGAGCGGTTCCGACTTTCGCAAGTTATCATCTGGTAATTAACACCAAATTTGTTTTCGTTTTATGCAGAATTTTGAAAGATGGTTCAGTGGAGAGGAAGGATTTGAAGAAGGAGTTGTCATTTACTGTTTCCTAGGTCACCGACACGATCTCAGTGACCTCCAGACTGTCCAGTTTCCTCCCTTTATGCTGCTGGTGAAGAAATTTCTCCGCGAAGGTACAATGACGAAGCTCCAGTAATTGTCTAGCGAAAACATAATGGGTAATTCCCTATCTTTAGCACGGTTTTTTCCCTCAATTTTTCGACCAACAACGTTTACATCGGTTCTTTGTACAACTCATCACTAGATCCTACTGATTAAATCGTTCGATTCAACGATTGTTCCGTTGGGATAAAGGAATGTGAATAAGTCAATGGAGGAGTGAAAATCCTAATGTTTATGAGGAAATGTTAAGAAGATACAGTAGGAAGTACAATGTTACTTCCTAAACAACTATAGGTCAGCAATATGAATCACAAGTCAGGTCTCCAAAAAGTTAAGCAATCCGTTCTTTTCCGATTCACACGTGAATTGATTTGGTTCTGAATACCATCATTAACCAGATGCAAAACATTTTTGTCGCGAACGTAATAAATAACGTAATTTCCTCACCAATTACAGTGCTATCATCGACATATCTCCGGTGCATTTGAATATTCCTTTCCAAGTTTTGATTGAACGAATCGCGAGTTTCAGAACCGGTCTTACGTTTAAATTTCTTCTGGAAACTTCCAACTTATTATTTACTTTTACGGTGTGATATCATTCTGCGATTGCATATGCACAGTTTGACGGAAATATATTTGAACATCGCTGATCGCATTGAACATGAAAATTAGTAATGCAGTCATGAGGGCATTATTGCGAAGCAAGATAAATTCCGTAGAATGACAGCTAGGAAACGTAATGCAACGTGGATAGAGGCTTTTTCAGTTTGCTTTCCAATTACCGCTATCCATTCTCGTAGATTATATCATCTCTATGCTCTTCTTGAGCTGCGCTATAAGATTTTTTGCGTGAGGACTATATTATATTGGTCCAAAGCTATTTTTATATTGGTCAAAAGCACTCTTGACCTAGAAATTTAGCACATCTGGAAATCATAAACGACCTATATATAAGACCTGTTTTTTAATCAAATAATGATTCATGACAGCATCGTGCCGATGTTCACAAGCATCTGTTACTTGAATTGCGCTCGAGTTTTGGGTTGTTGGGAAAGCGAAAATATCGTTAGAGTTTCGATTTTTTTGCAATCTGCTAACATATCCTAATAACTATACAAAAATGTCCGCGGCTTATGAATAAATGTATTGAGTGTTTGATAATGAAACGAAATAATAAAACTCTATCGGCGGTATTAAAACTGAAGCAATAATCATCATCGTAGAGGCATTTGCAACTTCCGGATAATTAAGTTCGCAAATTTTATTCGCTAAAATACTTCTTCATTTTAAACGCGATAAAAATTAATTTAAAAGTCATAATATAAATTGTAAATATTTTCACAATTTAGGGAAACGTTACAAATTGATTTGCATAGGAAAGTTTGAAATCAATGACTTTTTTAAATAAACGTACGTACTTGCACAAATGGTTCAAGAAACCTTATGAAAACATCAAAATATTCCTTATTCAATCGTATTTCCGTATATTACCCTGTTAAGTTTTCGTTCAATACTTTACAAAACTAAATTCTAGTCTCCTAAAAGACTTAGGAAATTCATCAGGAAATACTAAAGCAATAACGAAATTTGTCTGAAAGATACATTGATGTACGTAGATTCTTTTTCTACTTCAGCAAGCGGTGACTTATGAATATAAAATGTTAAACAGAAGTGAAAATAGCGACATGACTGGGATGTTCCACTTTTAATTTTCACTTCTGTTCAATATTGTGAAAACGCGCACGCTTTAGCATACAAAGAATTTAAATCAATTCCATCCTTATTATAAATATATATATAAATATATCTAGGCAACCTTCCTGAACATCAAATCGCTCTAACTCTATTCAAATTGCGGATTCAGATTAAATGGCAGGTTATTGGGCGCTGTACCCAGATCATCTCAACAGAATTAAAAAGTCTGATGGAAGTAGTCGAATAAAAATAAAAGGTTTCGGTTACATTTGGGCCTTCATCAATATTCATACGTTATCTAAAGCTCCACTCGTACGGATCGACAACCAAAACACATTGGAAATGTCCTTTCCCATCTCTGTCGATATGTTGCTCGACTGCGGAGGTTATGGGGCGGGTCGAACAAGATAACGGACGATTTTTATTTTATTACGGATTACTTTTTTGTCCCTCCAACTGCGCGAAGCAAAAATTGGATTCTACAGGGGAAATGTATGAATAAGTCGTAAAAATGTTACTTAACCGGATACCTTATTTATTTCGTTTCATTTAGAATTGAAAGATTGTACGGAAAGAAAGAAGCTTCTATGTTTGAATTTGAACTAAAAATAAAAGTGTTTAAAACTTCCACTTCGGCCTTTGGGCTTCTTTCACAGAGTATTTTCCAAAATTTCTTTCAAGAGAGTTCATCGTCTTTTTCGTAATTCAGTATTTTCTCGCACTTCTTCAAAACTTACCGATAATACATTCCGCTAAATTTTCCACGAAGTATTCATCCCTATCATTTCAAACTAAATAAATATTCCAATACTTTTTCACAACAGAAATTTATGAAGACGAAATCTAGAGCCTGTCTTTTCGTGTCGTGTTTTTATTTGGTCGCTGTGTCGTAAGTACCAGAGAGAGAGTGCATTCTATATAGAAAAGCTCTTGGAGGTCCTCAAGCAATTCAAACGTACCCCGAAGTAAACGAATATAAATATAGAAAAATTTCTCCCATTAGATTTCCCAAACCTTCTTGAGCCTCCGGTACTCGATGATAGAGAACCATCGAACGGAACTCTCAGTGGTAGCGATTAAAAAATCACTTACGTGCAGAAGTTAGGGACGCGGCGAGCGCGAGCAGGAGGTACGTGGCCCACGGATGCTCCATGACGATTTCCCAAAGCAACTGGCGATCCCTACAGCCGTTTAGGCTGGAGTCGAGGCCAAGGAGGGGAAGAAGGGGAAAAACCACTTTCTGCAATTATCTCTCTCTGACCATCTCTGACGCCTTCTCCACTCTGAAAAGTTTTCCTCAAAACGCCCTTGATGCGCTCTTTTGTCTTCTTTTGTTTCCCGTTTCCATCGATACGACGCGCACTGGTTGGACGATGGCGGGGTCGCTTTTGACTGGATTGCGCGACAACTTGCGATGACTTCATGATCTATGTATCCAGCAGCCGCAACAGTCGTCCACCAGCGATACCAACCTTTTAACTCTTACCTCTTTTTAAAATATCATAACCACATCCTTTACTGAAAATAAGTTTACGGTTCTTCTATTCTCTCATGAATATTGTGCTAAATATTTATGGAGATTTGACGATATTTACATCTACTCAACGTTCAAACGTTACCCTTAGTAACCATGACTCCGCTGACGACAGTGTATTTTTGTCGGTGACAGGGATGCTGGTTGAACTATCAGTTCTTTGCGGCGAAGTAGTAGGTTGGGGTTAATGTTCTTGTGTTATAAGGTTGTTGTGTGAACATATTGCAATTTAAGTGAACCGAATAACGGAATATTATTCGGAGCACTTTAGAGATTTACAGATGAGACTATCTTTGGTCCTAAAGGAATACGTGGAATTATTTCCTGTGTATTCAATTATCGAACAAATTATCGATAATTTAAGGTATATTTACACTATAATTTAAAGTATATTTACGCGATAATTTAAGGTAAATTTCGTTAGTCGTTTAAATTTGAGTTTTATTTTCATCGTGGAAGTATCGTATGCCTGTTCCAAAGAAGCAACTGTTCAAAGACACACTCATAAATTAGAAACGAAACAGAACGTGGTTTTATATATTTTGCGCTCTTGCCTTTAACAAGGATATTTGTTTTGCTAAACATTTGCCTGAAACTCTTTAATAATCATTTTCTTGATACCCGACTACTTCTAGGCAATTAGGTACGGATGAACAAATCTGGACTCTAACCCTGTAAATGAAGAAGCCTGTTAGGATTCGAACCCAAGACTCCCAATTTTTCGTTGGGGCTGTTGCTCTAGACATTGAACTATCTTGCAAGAATATTAAAACACGCCTATAAAGGATACTTTGTCTTAAAACCTGGATCCATTATTTTAGCGAGTCCCATATATATTAAGTACGGATTCGGTAGTATTCCAATTTATACGAAAACCTGATAGAATAAGTGAAATTAAAAGAACTCTACCTCAGAATGTTTCCTAAAATATGAACAGGTTAATATTGCAGAGTAGCAACAAATAAATAGCTCTTCATGACACGGCTTCTCGAGTCGAATCAACAACGCAATTTAAAAACCATTAAATTAGAGGAAAAAGAATTTTCTATTGAGAATAGATGAATCATGGACGCGAAACTGATGGAATACGTAGTCGATGATTAATCATTTCAAGAATCTCCTTTTAACAAGAATCTAAATAAAATATTAAAATTAAAATGGGAATAAATATTTGGATGTACATTTAAATTAAATATTAAATTTATACGCTATAATTTCTACGGTATAGTAGCTTTTTATTTAAGACATTTACGTAATTTAATGAAAGTGGTTCTCCGAAGCCATTATCTACGATATTTTCCTTACTCTATCATGGTGATTCTCCGAATAGCCCCCCCCTTGTTTTTTGCTATAAGATACTAACTTTCTAAAATTTAAGGAAAACATATGTATGAACTATGGAGAATAAAACAGAATAAGTATATGAAAAACATAGAGAAAATTTTTCCAAATTTCTGTGTCCTCCATAATAATTTCCAGATTTTTATGCTCAAACCCTCCACATAATGACGTACTTGAACTTTTTATAAGTAAATCCAAGACCAGTTTTTGTGATGTCTCAAATTTGACTCATACCTTAAGAAACGTGCATTTTATGACCTTTGGAACGAATGTACGGGTATTTTTATGGCACAAGTGGTGACTTATTTGATTCCTTTTTTTACTCGAAAGGAATACATTTTTAACCCAAGAAATGAAGGTTTCGATAGAAGAATATGATAGAAAATGAAAACATTAATAATAAAGATTATGTAAGATAGGAAAAATTAGTCGTAGGAAAAATTGAAAAGACGGTATCAAGAAAAAAGTTTGATAAAAAAGTTATTAGCAACTGTCACCCTAAAAATTTCGGATTGCTCACTCGTAAAACAAGAATAGAACATCATATAGATAAAATAAACATTATGTTTTTCGTCATATCTTTCTTTCCTTAATCGATAATTACGAATTTGAAAAATGTGCACTTCACCTGAGGTCGCATAGAATCCTGGAAGTTTCCTTTACGGCTTATGACCACAATAACAGGGAACCGCATTTTCCTCCTAATTGACAAGCACTTCCTTATTCCCCATAAGATACCTTTTACAGCGTTCAGAAGGAGTCATCAAATTATTAACGCAATTTCATTTAAATTAATACTTTGGTTTCAGCTGTCAAAGAACATGAACGGAAAAAAATACATAGTGGTTTCAGCAGTCAAAGAACAAAGATGGACAAAGGTGCAGTGATTATGTACTATATACATCATTGCATATAACAATATACGTAAATAATAAACACACCTTCTCAAACTCTAACCGTTCCTCACCTATTCACAACAATCTTCTCCCATGACCACATCCATAATCCCCATCTCCATGATGCCTATAAGAACTGCTTCCTCCTGAACCGAACAGGCCTAAACCGGTTGTAAACATAAATCTACCAAACTTACATCGTTCTTTTATATATATACACGTAATCGCATAGTTCTTTGTGGCCACTAGCTTTGGAACACCTCCTACAGTAATAAAGAGATAGTTGAAGGTAGAGAGCGTATTTGAATTGAAGATGTAATATAATTCACGAAATATAGTCATAAAAGCAAAATTTGAGGTATCAAAACTTGGTTGAGATAATTTTCAAACACCGCTGATTCTTCATCGATACCTTTAAAAGATTAAATGCTTCACTAATGAAGAACATTTTGCAATACAGATTCAAGATGCGGGTTTTATGAAAAGGAATTACATTAGAATACTAATTATACTGTCTTCAACTTTGAGTGATTCAATTTTCAACACCTAATTTATGTTTTTTTATTTATTGACAAATTAAAATAAATATTTCATGATTAATTCATTAATACTTTTCAAGATCAAAAATTCCGATAATGTCCTCTAAAACGCATTGTTGAACTCGATTGAAATGCCGCATTCGAATTCAAGAAATAATCATTTCCGTATTTCTGTTACATTTCTATAACTTGGAGCCATAATCGATTGTAAAGAAGCGTATTTGATTATTTTCATTATTAAATCCTCATTGAATTAAATTTCATAAAAGGTAAAGACAACAATAAAAGCAAATAAACGTGTTGCAGTAACACAATACTCGCAGCTCTGTGAAACTAATAGCTCAAAAATACAATATGCTTATCAGATTTTCTAGGTAAATCAATACTACATATATCCGCTATTATATATATTAAATATTTTAACTGAATCTCTCCAGCTTGGCGTTTTTTCTTGTTATTCCTACAAAACCCTCTAGAGAATTTCTTTTTTTCTGTGTATTTTTCCAAAATATTACCATTTCTATTTTTTTTATTTATTATTTTTTTATTAAATTATTATAGATTATTTCTCGCATTGACATTATATAATTCGCATAGATATTTATGCAAAATATCAACAGAATATTAATAATTTATTATTATTTACTAATATTAGTAAAATGATACTACATTCATTCTTCTCTTCCAATCAGATAATCAAACCAAAATTCGAAATTTTCTTATATGGTAAATTCTTTACCATTGAAGGTTAACACGTAAATTAGCATTAATTAGGAATAAACGAAATGAATAATGGACATACTCTAACTTTTACGGACTTGAGACTTCTTCACTCTAAACTCAAAATAATATTCCAAAGTTTGACTAATATAATAGTAATATATGAGAATTACTTCTAAATTCCTCCACTAAGGTTTAAACGCATTATAAACGGTGTCTTGACCGTGAAAAATATCAACCAAACAGACGGGCCCGCAGTCGAATCAACTCGGCCTCCGGACGGTGTTTTCCTGCCAAAAAAAAGAAAAACTGTCATAACCAGAGGAGATCAAACGGAGCTAGAGGGTCCCCCCGAAATTCCGCAATATGAACAAGCTCGAGTTATTTCACCCAGCGACGATATGGTTTTGTGACGATTTTGCCGCAGTAGCGGTACTACGTAAATCTTTAGCGTTCATCTTCCGAATCGATGGGCGTATATTATGATTTAAACATTGTAACCACGATCTTATTCTAAAACTTACGAGACAAAACGCTTTATTACAAAGTTACACGTGGTACAAAGATGCTTATGTAACATTTTGAGTACTGAAATTTTCATCAACTTTTCTGCAAATGTCAACATTTTATATACCTATCCAATTCCCGAAAATGGATAACTGAATAGTTTAATCTACGTTTGAAGCACACCTTTCACAGAATCGGAATTTTACAATTATTACGGTTTCCTTTTATTTGCCGTATCTGGCCCAGACTTTTTTCACTACCCTTTTTCAGTTCAGAAATCAGTTCTCGATTGGGCACCGTAATATCTGCTCGAAATTGAATTTCTCAGCCTTTGATGTTTTTCGCTCTGGAGGAAGATGTTTGAGAAGTGAGGATGTTAATTAAAAAACCTCAGGCGAGGATGTGGGTATGAAAACTTCCTGTTGACTCTACCCATGTATTACTGCGGTGTTTTAGTTCTTCTAAGTATTACCGTTTCTTTTCTTAGAAAGGAAACATTCTTACCCAAAGTATATCCAGAATATTTCAACTTTATCATAATATAAATGCTTTCCACTCTAGGCTTTAAAATATTCCTCGATAACTCTAGAACAACTGAAGTTTTCAAGATTTTACGATAAATTCACATGGAAATACAAAATGATTTATGTTTTCGCAATATTTTTTCTAGATTCGTGTATTCATTGTTACATTCATTTATTTAAACGCTCATAGAAAGGAACTGCATACATTTTGAGTAACTGACAAAAATAAAAAACTCTCATTTGACTTCTACAGGAGCTTTCCTATCGCTCTTGTATTCTAATGACAAACGATTTTCCCCATTGATAGCATAGAGAAAATAGATATTTAAATGTAAATAAGTTGGTGTAAAGATAGATCTCTTCCTCAATGAATCTTACAATTCATCAAATCGTCAAGTTCCTTCTGGTAGCGTTCATACTTACAAGCATAATAGGTATGTATAGCATTCATACTTACAAGCGAACTTCTAGGGTTATGCCAAACGGATATTGATAATACTGCAAAGATACATTCTTTAGCTAACGACGGTTGTCAACAACAATCAATAAATTTCACCAGCGTGTCCTGTTAATACAGTAATTGGAGTTTAAACATAAGGTTTCGAATTCGTAAAATTCTTACTTCCAACGCATATTTTCAACAGAGACATCCAAGAGGGAGTGAGGATGAAGAGAAAGAGGTGCTAATAGTAGCGAATTACCTGAATAAATGACAAATTTACTTTCAAAGAGAAAGATATTCACCAAATCCATTCCACTGATCAAATTACGTCCCATTTTTTACATGGCGAGACGTAAGGTACAATTCGAAGACGACTATGATAGGATTTTACTTCGCCGAGGGAAAATTTGATAGCCCTACATTTGCAAACAAAAATTTTAAAGGCGATTGTCATTTATTTCACTTTCTTTTCAAAATAAACTTTGCTGTGTGTTTTCCAAACATTTTTGGGTGGTAATTTCAATATAAACAATCAAAACAAACATTTTCGTCACCAAGAGCGTCAAGAAACTTTTTTCGGGAAGCATTGGGAATTCTGTATTGCTATTCTGAAATTGAAACGTAAAATCAGCGAAGACGTGTTCCTGAACCTTGCACGAAACAAATCGAATATACACGTATATTAGAAATGGAAAGAAGTTTACGGTAAAATAAGAAAAGATTCGGCCTAAATTCGATAATTACAGTGTTCTCAGGACGTTACAAGATTGTCCGCTATAATTAATGAACCGTCTTTACAGTTGAATTTCTTTAAAACAATGTAATACAGCACAAAACTCCGAAAACTCAACAATGAAAGACTTTGATGGTTGCTCACATAACTTTGAGACAAAAATTACACAAATTCAATATTACAAAACATTGTTACAAATAAAAAATTATTATAATCAGTGAAGCAATGTTTTTCCGACGTTTTTACTGGAATCCGCTCAGCAAGAGAAAAAAGAAGAATACAACCTGTTAAAGTTTCTTACTGAAGTAATATAATAAGTAACTAAGAAACTACAACTTCCACATCAACTAAGTTAACAAGAAGAGATGTTTATGTACAAATCAATAATCTATCGTTAAAAATTCGGGTGCAATACAGAAGTGATAACAGGTAGAGTGAGAGACAAAAATTTTCTGCTTACCTAAAAACTTCGCGTTTTTGTAAAACTTTCAAGCAAATACACATAGCCGTATTATGAATATAGTAAGTGGTGAAGAGTTCTGGAAGCGATGCTACTTTACAATAGTTATGCCACACTTCAAGTTAGCATGTACTTTATGAGATTCCACAAAGTATAGATAACATAACAAAGTATAGATGAGCATGGCTTAGATACTTTTTAATTCATCATGACTGTGAGAGTAAAAAAGGAAAAATTTTATTATATAAATAATAGAATTTGGATAAGTTCTTTGAAAGCTTTATCCACAGAGAACAGATGAAAATAATTGATTGAGTAGTCAAAATGTTACACACCTCTACAGCATGCCCAAAAAGGCAGCTTGCTCAGTAGTAATGCAGATTTATCACAGAATTTTTTTCTGGATTTTTCACCATCTTGAAGTTAATGAAATCTGTCAATTACAAAATTTATGTTAGTTATTTGTAAATTAAGTTATAACACGGAAAACATAGCAAAGCAGCATAAGCAATTCAATCAATTCAGCTGAGATGAACATCATTAAAGGACAACTTTAAAAGAAAACAATAATAAAGTACATTAAGAACTTTTGAAATAACCCAGACTCAAAGCTTTATCTTACAATTTCTACTCCACTGCTCTAGCCAAATTAGCTATAATAGCAGAATTTACCCGAATTGTTTGTTGACCAGTCCTCTGATACTTTTTTCAAGTTCACTATATCTTGAATTTATTTCATTATATATTATTATGTTACTATATTATATTTTAGCTGATAAAATACCAAGAAAACTTCTTTAAAAACACAAAGATGATATTATAGGTATTGTATACTTAATAATATGAAAAGAATTTTTTAGCGTGAAGAAAAATTATGATCAAACCTTTTATTTTTGTTTACTGCTAAAACAGTATCTATTAGTATTTCCAATGAAGAATCAATATCCATAGCATTTTTATGTGGTTTACGAGTTGACACAGCCTCATGGTCTTATACTGAGTTGTATCATTAATAGGTAATCTTCAGCAACAGAGACTTTCTCAGTAATCTTTTTCCTAGAGTATCACAACAACAGAGTCCATTTGCCCACTTCCTAAGCCAAAATAGCCTTAAACTGTACAAACAAAAATAAAATCTCAGAATTTAATAGAATAAATCTTAAACTTACATATTAAAATCTTTTATTAATATTAAAATTACATTTGAAAAAATACAACTTATAATACTGTTAATTCATTTTTTGGATTTTTTTCTTTCAACTTTCTCATCATCAGCAGACTTCCCCTTGTATTCGCCAGCTTTTCCAACTCTGCTAGCTACAACTGACGGCAAGTCTCTCCAACTCTTAACGGAACTTGTTTCTGAACCATTCTCAACAATTTTGGCTTCTTTAGTTTTCTTCACGACTTTTCTCTTCTTTGGAGCATCTACCTCATCCGAATCCTCTTTCTCAGATACAGGTACTACTTTTTTTCTTTTTGAAATCTTTTTCTGACCTTTTGGTGATGGTGAGCTAACCTCCTCTTCACTATTTTCACTTACTTTGAACACAAGCTTATTTTTGGTAGTATCGTTACATTCTTTAAGTCCTTTCTTGAACAGTTGGCGACAACGATCATAATCAGGCTCTTGATCATGCTCCATTTCTGTCGTGTACTTTAAAAACTCGACTAAGGCACCTGTAAGACAAATTAAAAGCACCATATGTAAAACAAATTAAAAGCATCAAATGAGGGAGCTAAGAATTTCTATTTACTAGGGTTCAAAAACAGCCAAGAAGGCCAATAACATTGGATGGTGAACAATAACTTTCAAATAATACATGAAAATTAAAATAATAAAATTTCAATAAAATAAATCTGTGCACATTGATTGGAATTTGAGTTTTGGAGTTGAGAATTGGAATTTGAATCATATTTCTTTCCTCTAAGTTAGAATTTTACATTTAGAAAAAACTAGAATTAGAGTATGATGGCAGTTCAAAAAGCCGTTAGTAAACTTGCAATTCTCTGTCACAATCCAAAAAAAGTTTCTACATCATTGCAAAATATTAATACATAATCTCATCCAAGATACAAACTAAGATTATTGGTTAATAATTGCAATGAAGAACAGAGGAAGATATTATGACAAAATAATAGCACAAGATTCATTTTTGCTTAAGTTAAGGCTTACCCTTTTTTTCCAACACAGTACTCAAAAACATCAGGGTGTGGGACAATAATAGAGAGTGAAACTTATTTCCCTAAAAACCTCTTCCACTAAGGGAAGAAACTAATATACCCATCAGCTTTAAAGGCAAAGATTAAGCTATTTAAAACATAATCAATGAATCTTTCAAATTTAGTTCAGGGAAAAATAACTCAATCTACAGAGTAAAATAAATATATAGTTAAGAAAATTGATATACAGGGATGAAGAAGCATCATACACATTGTGGTATGTCAGAAATATGATAATATTGGTAATAAAATTTAAAATATTACCAGGAACTGCATCACAACTTTTAAGTTTCTTCACACTCTGAGTTACATTTTTCATAAATGCTTCTTTTTGCTGCTGTACTTTGACTGGATCTTTTAAATCTTTTTCCCATGGCAAGTATGAGATAATCCACTGTAGCATATTGAATCCAAGAATCTCAAGATCTCCTCGACGAGTTGGTACTGGAACAATATCATCCAAGATTATTTGAAGAGTACAAGTAAACAATTTCCTTAGATTCATAACCTCCAGGAGTAATAATATTCCGAAGAGAAGCATACGACTAGTATATTAAAATCTATATTTTTATATTTCAATGGAAGTGCTTTTCTGATATCACTGGCATACTATAACTGACATCTTAAGTTGGGAAATGTTATATTAGTGTTTAGTTTTTTCATCTTTTAAATTATTTCTACTACATATGCTTTAATTTAACTAACAAACATTTGGTACTGATTTCATTGAATAAATCTTTGGTATATATAAGATGCTCAATTCGAGGATTCTGATATTTACTAGAGCCTTTAATCTAAGTTATTTCTTTATATAAAATTAATAATAGTTTATATGGGTGGAGTTTATTTCCTCAACAATAATACATTCCTCCATTTCTAACCTTGTATAAGGATAAAAAAATTAACCCATACAATGTTTGATAATCTATGCACCGTTCTTTTGTAGTATTCCAGTTATTTATCTCCTTATCAAGTATTACAAATGATAAAATTTTAAGAAATTGTATGCTTGCAGTTCAGTGTTATTACACTTTCTACTGCTGATGGCAAGTAATGGCTACTGCTACATAATTGAAGTCTACATAAGACTATCATATAAATTAAGATTAGACATGGAAATAGCAGAAGGTGGAGACAGATAAGGAGGTAAAATATAAGATTGATTTTCTGTTCAGTGAAATCAAATCAAATCTGGAATAAGGAGTTTCATTCAAAATGATGAATTAATAATTTAATTCTATAAATCATTGTAGACATAACTGAAAATGTGGTAGCTTCATTACTCATATTATTAGTATTAGTAGTATTTCATATTATTCATATTTGTAGTACTTACCTCCCAAGTGGGCATCCCTACTTGTATATTCTATAGTACCATTATGAGCTCGCTTTTTATCTGGTTTGAATTCTTTCACAGAGTAACGCTCAGCCAATCCGTAATCAACCAAATAGATTAGGTTTTCAGAGTCTTTACTTAATCCTATGAGTAGATTGCTTCCCTTAATATCTCCATGTATATAACTTTTCTCATGAATGTACTGTAAAACATCAACCTAAAACAAATCAATGTAGTAGTTACAGAATCAATATCAAATAAAATGAAAAAAAAAGAATGTTATCCTTACTATTTGTAATCCTATTTTAAACACTGTTGCATTGGGAAAACGCCTTCCGCTCTCAGTAAATACCGTCCATAAATCTTTCCCATACCTATCAATAACTAGAAATCTGTACTTCTCGTCGTTATACTGGTGAGAACCGTAACCATAAAGCTGAGGGATACCAAGATGTGTCACCTTGTGTTTCTTCTTCCATTCTTGAACTACGAAATTACGAAAATGATATAATGTTATTTACAACTTTTACAGTGGCATTCAATGCTAATTTTCACAATACGACTAATGTTTACAAGCAACAAAGCAAAACTCACTATCTTCTATCTTCCCAATCTTCATATAGAAGTGCATTTCGACAAATAGCGGGCCATTTCCATGAGGTTCCTGATAAAGTAAAATAATGAGCAAGACAAAATACCGATATCAAAGCTTCGTAAAGATTTTCACTTACAATTTTGATCACAAATGGTGGCTCTTTCTTTTTCCCGTTATCAGTTTCTGAAAAACCTAGCCATAAAATTTCGATGATGAATATCACTTACATAAAATATAGACTTTCACAACGAATCTACATAATCTATCGTACCTGAATAGATTACTCCGAATCCACCCTGACCGATAGGAGAACCTATTATCCATTTTGACTTCTTTAAATCCGTAATGTTCTCTCCTTTGGGAATAGGTTTTGCTAAAACATGTCCTTTGGCTTTTCTCTTTACTGGAGTTTTCAATTTCTTTTCATTTCCAGCCGACTTAGACATAATCACCGAAAACTTTTCACAACCATAAACTTTCGCGGGAATGAGTAGGGGGATTGTCAGATCTCCTGTTTTTCCGTTAGCGAACAGTCGAAGCACGAAAAAGTTCTAGGTGATGGTTTCAAAATGTGTAATATTATGGTCAATTGTGAGATTATTAATTAAAGCTGATCACCGAAGTAAATTGTTCTTGGATTTAAACAGTATCGAATAAATAAGGTATTGATGAAAAATACCTATATAAATAAATTGAAGCCCAAGGAATAATTGAATATTGTGCATTTTGAAAATGTTCGGGAGGAGAAATAAGAATGGTCACTTCTCTGATTTGAAAGGTATATCCAAAAGGTTAAGTTGAAGTAAAATATAAAGATATTTAAAGAGATTTGTCGTTGAAACTTGTCTAATCCTTCTTTTTAAACCGAAAGATATTTTTTTTAATGTAACGTTTATTCTATCTCTTTTCTTCAGATATTACTTTTCAATCTTGCATCCAATAGAATATATTCATGCCAAAAATTTTAAGTAACCTTAAAACCGTAACCGTACACAGCAGATAGTACATATGCCGTCTCTCTATTATTAGTTGATCGATAGCAAGTACACTGTAATTTCATGTTGTCAATTTCTCTTAAAAACTTCGTAGTTATTTCAATCAACTCAAATCATAAACATTTATCATCTAATAAGTAGTATAAATTGGTCATAATCTATAGTCAAGAAGATTATTTGAATTATTTGGTTATTAAATGTTAATATTTAACTGCGTGTTGATATTGATAAATTTTAGATGATACGTGATTTAAGTAATGAAGGATTAAAGCAAGTAATGAAGAATTGTTGTAAACGATTATGAATCAATATACATTATAATACAATTTTTTAGAAACTTGTATTTATACCTTCCAGATGTATGCGAAAATCTCTTTACAGCTAAAGATTTTTAGTACAATTATTCTCTCTTCAATGGTTTCTTCTGTATACTTAATTATAGTTGAGTGATTGGTTACCTCTAGCCTCTCTCTCTGCAGTGATGATAATACACCATTTTTAAATGCACTATTTTAACTCGGAAACTACTGCCCTCAAAATGTAGTTTAAATAAAACCTGATGTGAGATTCATTTCTAAAAATGATATGAGATATTGAATGATTATTTTTCACTTAAGAAACTTAAAAAGAATTTCTGTGAACTACAGGATACTGAGACCATTTGTATTCCTGTGGTAGTTATGTTCCTGCCTATTATATTTTACCAACTGTTCTGGTTTTTTTATTTGCTTTGCACAATGCTCTGATTTTGGATTAGAAGTCTTACCCCAAATGGTGTATCTTGTACATAAATTATTCCAAGTTGGCTAATCAAAAACACTGGAGCTTTATAGGAAGGTAATTTTTCACTTATATATAATCATTAATGTATTGTTTCAAGAATGAATATTTTATTGGAAAACTGAATTTACTAAGCCAATAACTTAGAATTGAAATAAAATTGACCATTTGTAAATTTTTATCAAAATTACATAGAATTTGGAATTTATGCTTGGTAAATGATATAGGAAAATATGAAACTGAAATATTAAATTCTCGCAGTATAGTTCTTATTTGAAAGTGAAAGCAAATTCTAAAAGATGCAGAACAACACTAATTATTATGAGGTAATGCTAAGCTGAAATTATCTGTAAACCTAGCTAAAAGGTTCTACTGGAGAACTCATTTTTATATCCTTATGGTGGTTTTTGATCTGGAGGGGTATTATGTTCTTTCTAGTTTAAATATCAGTTGCACTAACTTATCATGTACAAATATTTTCACTTTTCCTTAATTTTGCTATTTCTGAAGCTTAAAGTTGCTGGCCATGTTTTGTAGTAATACTTCATGATTTAAAAGAGAATTTAATAAATTGCTATGAAAATTATTAATATGATGGAAAAAGTAAAAAGATTTTCCTCTATGTCACTCTTATTGATAAGAGACATGCACAGCACAGGGATGTGCACAGAACTTGTACAGTTAACCGATAACACTACACAACTTTATAAATTATTAATTCTAATTTTTCAACATTTTTTATATTTACAGCTTTTATTGACTATTTATATTACTGTGTGTCTAATATATCGATCTATATATTTATACATGAGCGGAAAAACAAAATCCACTATCTTGGTCTGAAGTCTTATGTTCTTATTTCTTTCATTATACATATAAAATCTTTCAATATCATTTCATTGTCAATCAAGAAAGAATAAGTTTACTGATAATTTGGATATAAAATAATTAACATCTTTAATATGGATGTTATAATCACTTCTATCTATCTCATCGATTTTCATTATTGTTGAAAAGCATAATTTCAAACGGTTCGCAAAGTTAACCAGAATACTAAAGAGGCATTTTATAATATTACGGAATTATTTAGAAAACTAAAATATGCCGCCATCGAATTTATCAAGTGAATTAAATACAAATTATTTTTTTAAAGCGATTGCTGTCTTTAATTCAAAACGTACAATAATAAAGTAAATTATACTCAAAATTTCGACATAATTAATAAATTTTATTAAGTCAAGTTTTTACTCGTTTTTCATTGCCAATTTTTAAATTTTACGTTTCAAATGAGTTCAGAGAAAAAAATATATATATTATTTATTTATCAAAATTAATGTCAGTATCATTTGCATTCATAATGAACTTTAGCGTCTATAATTTTTAAAAATCTAAATCTAACGTCAATTGTTGATGGCTTACATCTAAGACGGTTAGGATTCTTTATTGTGGAAGACTTTTTCCTGAATCCCAGAAAAAAACTTATTCTAACTTATCAGTACGATTTCATCAATATATTATTATATGTATCGTATATATTGTATAGTAAAAACAATCGATCAATTTTAGACTAGTATTTGACAGTGATTATTTTGTGATGGTACGTCATTTTATCCTGTAATCCTGTGGTACGCCAATGAAATGGATAAGAAAATCTCTTCGTATTTTTTACCCTTTTTTATGAAAATAAGTGGAAAATTCGAAATTAATAGTTTTCTTATCCATTTATACATATTTTTCTAATGTTCAGAGTTTAGTAGTATCCAATTTTTATCATGTAATCTGAAAATGATTTTTTCTGAATTTATTTTCAATAACTTAATCAATGACATGATGACATATTTAGAGGTATTATTTATATAACATTATTCATATTAGGATTCATTTTTACGTCACATTGTACTCATATATATTGGTTAATTAATAATCGATTTTGTTTAAGTAAAGATACGTAAACTTCTCATACAGCCTTTTCTATGGAAGCTTATTTATTGCCTAGACGCGTGTCTGGATTTCGGAATGACCGGTCGCTAAGTAAGAAAATTTAATAACGCCGGAGCTTTATGTCTTAGAATCGACTGCTATGTTTTCTCAAATTCTGGCGCGAGCGGGATCATTAAGGACAAGACGTATGCATCAGCAGGTGTTGCAGACACATCGCACGTAAATGAATGAGCTCAGAGTATCGATTTGGCGACAGACGCGTCTGGAATAAAAAAATCCATCCACCTTTAGATCTCTCTTCTTTAATTCGTTGATTCAAGTCGTGAGATGAGCGAATCATCATATTTTTACCACCTCTTTGTTGTTTTTACGTCATGTTGTTTACACTCGTTCGCGCAAATAGTTCCAAATTCCACAGAAATCGGTTCGTAAGAGATCTGTTAAAATCGATGGTCTCTCTAGGTGAAATGTTTTTTTCTGTCCTTCTTTATATGTTTTTCTCACAAAATAATGATGTTTCCCTAATGGAATTTGATTTATTAATTTTTATTAAATTACAATTAAATTCCATTTTATTTCACTATAACTCGAACTTTTAATACACAATGAAGTGACGATAAAGGGTAAAGGAATAACGGTTACTTAACGAAAGATTTACGCGGCTAGGATTAAAACCAGGTATTGTTGAACAGAAAAAAGGCAGACAGGATCGGGACTCGAACCCGGTTCTCCCTATTTTGTTCGGGGACTCTATGAAGTATCTCTCAACGGGGTGTGTGAATCTTCGCGCAGAATAGCTCGGTGGCTGGGACGATCGACCGGATATGGAGAGTCAGGGTTCGAGTCCCGGGCCCGTCTGACTTCTATTAAAGCCCGTTAATTCTCGGGGTATAAGCGAATGATCATTCAAAAAGGAACATTTCCCTACCTCTACCATAACTTAATGAAACATCGTGGTAATTGTTGTGGAATTAAACAATTAAACCAAGCGTGGTGTTAATAATAACACATATTAAAGGTAAAATGGTGAGGCATGAATGTTGTTTGTGTATCTAATGTAATTAAATGCACTCACATCATAGTTAATATGTAAATAGTATTTCATAGATTCGATATTGAAAATTTGCAATATGTCGTAAGAAATAATCAATCTCATTATTTTTCGTTTATTAAACTGTTGGGAATACTTGGGGTTACATAAAGAGAAAATAACGAATTCCTATGTTAAAATAGGAAAATGAATAAAGAATGGCTCCAAACGAGTAATTTTAATATCAAGTCTAAGTAATTAAATTATAAGCAGATAACGTGAAACTAAAAGTATAAATAATGTATAAAAAAGGGAACATTCATTTAGTTTTATCGGAAATAAATTTTTGTACTCGGAAAGTTAGGGCGGTCAGTTTTCTGAGAATAAGTTTGCCTGAGATAACAGAGTTGCCAATTCATGTCATCATCAAACGAGCTGCTTCGGTAAAATTGATTTTACTCCAACGACAAGTGCATCAAAAATATGAAAGTTTACTTATCTGACTATTTCTCCAAATCCATTCCATTTTTGCATAATAAAAAGATTGTATAAAAATACAGAACATGAAACTTATCTGCAGTCTTTTTGGTGTAAAACTTTCTCATATGTGGATTATGTTTATTTATGGCGTTAAATGTACTCTAATTTTAGGAAAGGTTTTATTCAAAATTTACGTTTGCCTCTTTCATCATTGATTGTTGAAGAACGCGAGGTATATCTTATTTTACCCTATCGTTTTAATCTTTCCTTCAAAGTATCAAATAAAATGTATAAATAATTTCTACTTTCCGCTTTAAGTGAGCTTAATAAGTTCATTAAACAACGCCCTGGTTACCTAGGCGAATCAATAAAACTGAATTATATTATAGGATGTTCACGAAGGAATGATATTACTATAACTGCCCATCTGACTATTTTAATATAGATATGAAAATCAATATCGATTTATATATTTCAGATTAGGAATACGTTTAAAAAATAATTATAGAAAATGATTTTCATAATGTACAAATTTACTAAAGATCTTCTTTTCTATTTGAACGTAGACATTTCACAAATTTAACTTAAGGATGAAAGACAAATTTGCGCATAAACTTTTAGTAAAAGAGTTGCTTTAAGTTTTCAGACGTAAACGATGTTTTTGAGAAGTGAAAAAACGTATTAGAAATATATAACGTGTAAGGTTTATTTTTTCTCTATTATTTGATACTGTTTTCCTTATAATATTTCAAATTATTATAATAATCAATCAAACTTTGAGCTTAAGAATTCTATTCAGAAAGATGTTGCGCGAAACGGGCAGTAGACGAGGGTTATCGAGCTATCTCTCCATCCGTTTCTGTCTCATATACTTCGCGCAAAGAAAGACTTATTTGAACGAATCGTAAAAATAACTATTTCTCTTCCTTAACGTTCGTCATAAATATTCTTAAAAAATCTCAGGCGTTAAAATCTTATCGTTCTCTTACTTTACGTTCTTGGAAATGTTCCAATAAAGTAGGGATTAGAACTTTAAGGAACAATCAATATTCAGGTCTCATTACTTCTTCATTTAAAAAGAGTTAATTCTCTTTTTTGTGTAAACGTGACGTTGATTTTCGAAAGTTTTACATTTTGTGAGAAATTTATACATTTTTTATATGCATTTTTATTTTAACGGAACTAAATTCGGAATTTCTAGTCGCGAAATCGAGGCTTTTTATTCTTAATTTTGCACAGAACAAATTACTATTATAATTCTACATGCTTCTCTTATTAAAAGATATAATATCTGCATGACGAAAATTACTGTTTACGATGATAATACGATTCCAGAGCAAAACGAAACATCAAGAGCTTCGTTTTATTGTTTAAAAGGATTGCTATTCTGTCCTTGAGGATGAGGAGATCGGCCAAAGACCGTCCTCTTTCATCTTCAATTGAACAGGCCTTCCATTGAATTCTTTGCATCTTAAGAAGACGTACTATTGACGAGATATTTTCGTATGAGGCTACCCTCCTACATATAGTCTGTCCCCATACGTTTCCACTGAATCTTCTGATTTATTTGACCCAATAGTCTTCTCTTACAGTTCTTCAAACCATATAATTGCAAGTATTGGTGTTTCCGTCCAATTACGCATCAACCCCTCTCCTTCGGTAGCTTAGCAGGGGCGTAAGCCTAAACACAGAGAGGGAACTTCCGAGCAATACTTAGAGTAAGTCTCCAAGAGGGAGACGGTTGGAAAGCTATTACTGTATGTTATTGTCATCCTGTTTTGGATTGGCTATCTGTTGATTCCATATAAAAAATGTATTGATACCCATTATATCGATGTTGAGCAATATAAGCTTCGATGGAAAGTTATGATCGAGATGTATCTCGTGGTTTTAATGCCTACTCCTAATCAATTAGTAATTCGGGGAATAAAATAATATTTATTTATTGTGTATTAGAACTACAAATAGGCACCAAGCCAGGTGGTGGTAAGTTTTCTTGTTTGTGTTACTGTAATGAAAACTAACCGATTATTTACATTGTATGCCCTTCCAATGCAAATCAAATTCAATGAATCTCACGCAACAATGCAGCCTTCCTCTATTGTTCGATGTTTATTTTTCTCAATTTTGCTATGGCTCTCACACATTTCGTTAAGAGTATTAATTAGCATTTTCGAAACAGATTGTATCCCATTTTTCTAGTTCTTGACATTAAATATGTCTCTAAGGAAAGTTTAGAAGCAAAACAAAAATTTCTAACATAAAAACAAACGTCAATATGAGAAAGCGCTACCTCGTGGAAAGCCATTACAATGATGAAACCTTTTCGTGCACTTTACTCTTCGTACTTTGACTTTTATATCGACATACTTTTTAAGTGGTATTTTCAATCAATTTTTTTTCTACGATTCATATTTCATAGGATGGAAATAGTTTCTTTGGGTTGGGAAAGAAAGGCTAAGAGATTGAAAAAATGTACCCATTAGCGAGAGCTTTATTAATAGCGTGACACACGATTTCCATCTCCTCTAGGAGGTCCAGGCGTCGTCCATTACTTTTCCGATGGTGGAATTCCGGGATGAAAGCACTCTTGTGTCCTTCTATCAAGAGCATTGCGAAGTTAGACTTTGGTGACCCCCTTCGAAGACGGAAACCCCGGTTGTGCTCTTAAGCCCTTCCTTCCGACTTCGTGTCAAAAGTTTGGCATGTAAGTTTATATACCCCGCTTCAATGTGTCATTTCTCTTTTATCTTCTGAATTTAACATAAGCTTTCCCAATCATTATTGGGGTGGGTAGATGGGTAACCGGCTTTAATGTTTATCAGAGGGGCTCTTGCATATTTATATGAAATATTTTCAAGGAACAGTATCCTTTTTCATGTTACTTTCGGGTTTACAGTTGGTGTAAGCCACTCTTAAGTACTTTTCAACCAAGATTGTTGTATTAATTTGCGTTTTAGGGAGCTGTCTATCAAACTGTTTATATGCATATTATGTTCTGCGATAGTTTTGATTGTACTTACGGAAGTGGAAGTACAAGTGTCCTAAATACGTATACATTTCGTAAATCACGAAATTTTCAATTCTTGCTTACCAGTAAAGATTTGAAACAAATTTGATTATATTTATCATTAATTTAATCTTATTTCTAATCAATTTTAATCGTTCAATTGTTTCATGAAATTAAGTTTCGCACGGGCAACAATGATGTAACTTTACTTATAGACTTCGTAGATTCTTAGCTCTCCGTATTGTAAAATTTTGGAGTTCATTTCTGCGTAAAGGAAATGGTAGTGAATGGAAGTTATTTACCAGAACGGCTCTTGTCAAAAATAAGAATTATTATGAAGAAAAAATAGGTAGAAAGATGGAACATGACATGTATTAAAAAAAGGGTTTGTAAAGCTGAATGTTAACAGCGAAAAAATACGGTTTGTGGTAAAAGCAAGAGTAGGGGTATTGTTACAAGTAAAATATACGCAGGAACGTGTTTACTTGACATGGTTGATCTTTTTGAAGTATAAGTGTGTTCTAAGGAGGTTTAAATGAAGATGAACGCACCCTTATAACAATTTTACCTCATTAGCAGCGACACTTCTTCAAGGTCGACATACGCCGAATGTTCATGCCCGGTAGCTAAAAAAAATGAATTTTTTTTGCGGAAGTTTTTCCTCCGAAAACTGCTTTGATAAGTTTATATTCATACCACATCGGAAATATATTCAGGAGATTTAAAAAAGTTCTATTTAAGAGGGGCCGTTCGGCGTAAATTTGCTTGGTAATCGATTCCGAAAAATAAATGGTTCCGCCAACCCCCGATCCGAGGGATCTACACAGTTCGCCACTTCTCCGTCTGAGAGCGCTGCGGTTTTCTCATTGCTCCGCACTCCGTAATCCAGTGAGATCGAAGGAATCACCGCCTTGTGTTGTGGCAGAGCGAATTGTTCAAACAACCAAGAGGATACATCGTGCGAACAAGAGTGATTTACACCACGGACAGGTGAGTGATTCTCGAATTATCTCTCGTTAGCCAAGTATTCGTGCATCATGTTGGTTGTGTTCATTCAGACACCTGAGACGGCCATGAATCGATTGCTTTCCCCGGGCGTGGGTCCCCCCTCCCGAAAACACTGCGAAGAAACTACTCCCGGATTTCGCTTCACAGTCGTGCAACGTGAATGGATGTCTCCTTTGACGATTTCAGCCGTCTTTCCCCCTTTTCGATTCGCAGTTGATTCGAAATATTTTAGCGCCGTTTTCCCGGGTTTTTTCGCGGTCTAGAAGCACACTCTGAAAAATTTCGTTATTCCACGGTCGTCGATCTCTAATGACTCGTTTTCAAGGGCTCTTTCCTCGAATTGAGGGTACGTGTTTCCAGGGATTTTGGCACGGTTCCAGCTCACCTGTTCCGTCTTGAGAAATGACAATCGGACTACACTCTGAGAATGCAGCTCCCGCAGAATGGTTTGCGTACGGGGATTTTACCAGCTGGGATACGGAAACGATGATACACAACAACAGCTTCGTTATTCATTCAGGTTTATCGTCCTATAATCGAATTATGATTTAAAAGCTTCTTCACGGCCCGATTGTTGTTGTAGCTCAGTAACGTGAGTTGTTTATGATGTGAGGAAGATCGCACACGAAGCGTTTAAAATATGCGGAATTGCTTTTAGCGTGTTCTTACTAACGCCCGAAGAATGGAAGTTTGGCTCATAAAATGATTATCTCAATTACTTAACGCTTTCTTATATCCAGTTTGAAGTTCCATAAAGACGGTTGAATGTGTTTCTTCGGTAATCCAATAATTGGTCTTATTGTAACTCCTTATTTACTATATTAAAATGGCTGATACTTTTTTATCGATCTAACAGATACAATGACAGTTACCCCAACCATTTACGAGAGTTTCACGGCGTTAACGATTATCAAAAAAAGGAAGGTTACGATTTTAAGTAATGCACCACGAAAGTAGAAAATTTAGCGATAAGGAAAATGTAGAATAACAGTCTTTTATGATAATTTATATTTGAGATTTTCCTCGTCCAATTTTGAGCAAACCCTATCATACGAACGTGTTACTCAGCGATCCACTAGAGGCTGCGGTAGAGAAGTGACCAGGGAGGCAAAAAAACCCAAATAAGAGAGGGAAATGGGACTAGGAAATTGTCGATTTTCCCGTCTTTGCCAAAGAAAAAAATACGTGTTCGAAACCGAGGGAAGATCTGATTCTTATTTAGATTAAATTTCAATTCGTTTCCTGATTAGGTTTTAGGATACGATGATGAGTCGAGCTCTTAAAGTGTCGTAAGTATTCGCCGTATGACGTTCGATGAAAGTGAAATTCGGAATACAGTCTTGGAAGCGGAGCGAATATGAATTCATTTTTATCGATTTGATTGGCGATAATTGTATTTATTATGTGCTATTATCATCGTTCATTATTAATTAAGTGTTCGGTAATGCCTATGTGTACTCACAATGTAATAATCGGGTTTATAAAATTTTTTAGTCTGTACATCTCATTGTTTAACGTATTCTGCAGTACTGTATCCTTAACTTCTCTTTAAAGGAAAATTTTTTAGTCGAGCAGTTGATTTTATTACATTTTTAAAAATGTACTTGCTGGAAATTTCCGGATTTGAGACAGTAACATGAGAATAAAATTTGAAATAAATACGAAAAAAGTGCGTTTTACGAAAAGTATTTTATTTACTCATTACGTAGGGGAAAACGGAGTTCGCCTTAAGTGGATATAACGTAATTAGAAGAGTCATCGCCAAGACATACGAGGTTATTAACGAAGAAAAGATCGAATATGACCTAAATTTTGTGTTAAGATTCTAATTATTAGAGAGGAGTATTTTATTACGTTAGTTGCGATTGTTGGAAAATTTTGAAAACACGTGATACAACTATGAAGACGAAAAAATTTTAGATTTGGGGAATTTACGGGAGTAAGTAGACAAGAAAAATAAGCAAAGGATTACGATTCATAATTTTAGAAACGTTTATTGGCATAAAACTGATTGTTTTGCATCGAAATATCATCCGTAACATTCGTAAAAATGATTTATTAGGAAGGAAAGAACTCTGTTGTAGTCTAGGCAATTATCATTGAAAACATTAAAAAATTCTTCCAATATTAATTGAAGAGAATTGAGTGAAATAAGAGTAATTGGATAAAGCTCACAACAGCTGTGTAGATTAGGGGATGGAATTGACTTCTTGCAAGAGAACGTCTATAGCTAGTTGTGCTGGTACGCCCATGGTTGATGTGATCTCGTCTTGGTGGGAGAAGTGCATGAGGTTCCAGAAGGATTGATGTTGAGGCGTCGATAAGTTTTACCAAGAATAATGGTTTAAAGGCACGCAATGAAGAGTAGAGGCTGATAAGTCGCGTAAAAAGTTGTTGTTGTAAGTTTTGGCACGCCAGGTGGTGAGGTTCTCCGATGATGATATATTGAAGTCGGAAGTATGGGGCCAATATGTAAGGTTTTAGAGAGTAATATATGGAGCCTAGGGCGGATACGAGTTCAAACCTTTTTTTCTGTTAGTTTTTTTTTAGACTGCAAGTAGATGTATATATTGGTTGGGAAGACCATCTTTGCTTGTAGTACTTACAGTAAGGTGACCAAGTTACTCTAAAATATCTGTATTGTACGTCTTCACCTACCAAAATTTATTGAAACGAAACAAAATCATTCGATTCCACATCTAATTTCCTCATGATTTCCTGTGAAGTATACGTTCTAAGATGGTAAAAACCATTTTTGATCTTCTAAAGCTCGTATTCATTACCGATTGTCGGAAAACTTATTGTATCCATGAACCCCAAGATTTAATAATCCTATCTTCGGAACTCGGTTATCTAACGTAAAAATTCTGAAAACTATTTTAATAGCGGAATAAGGAAATTACAAATGATTGTTGATTGAATAATCGTACCAATTTGTAATTCAAAAACAAAAGATTGTTAATAATGCGAATTTCGTGTACTCTCGAAAGAACGGTGATATCGGAAGATTAAGATATTTTCATCTCAGCCGTTAAAATTTTCATCGTTTTCCTGTGCGTTTATTTTTATGTAATAAAAACATCTCGCAAGATCTGATGAGCGTAAAAACTCGAACTCTGAAACCAAGACATTTTACCTTCTCCAGCTAACCGCTCCTATAGATGAACTCCCACTGTGCCACTGACAATGAGTTACAGAATAGATGCTTAACATTCCTCGAACCGTGAATGTTGATGTTAGGGTTAAAAAAGTTGTATAAAATTTAACTTTTTATTTGAATCGACATAAGGTGTTTCCAAGCATAGTTGCACTTATGTTTTCTTCACATACTCAAAAGTAGAAATACATTTATGAGAGGATTATCGTCAATACACCATTAAACTTTAAGGATATGAAATACGTCTGCAACATTTGCTGTTTAATATTATAATAATATAATCAATAGTACATCAATTAATTATAGTATATTTATACGATCATTGATAATACATCAATTAACAAAATTTACATTTTAATGCTCTTTATAAGGTATTAATTAATTAACATTATTATAATATAATTTATAGTGGATTAATTAATTTAATATCATTATGTACTATTATTTAGGTGTTCTTATTTACGCTCTACGTATAATGGTAATTGACTCTGAATGTACCGCTCGACACCTTTTAATTCTATTATGAAGAGCATACTCGAAGGCTCGTGCTAGTTATAATGCAGAGTGCTTACGGAACCCTCAAAGCAATTTACGAGTGGCATTTCATGTTCATTTGTTCTGTTGATGGACTCTTGTAGTACGCGGATACGGTCCATTGTATCGAATCCCTTCCTGTATCCGGTTTGCACTCGTGGCAGAGGAAGATGTTGCCTTCAGACGTTCGGATAAATGAGAGATTTGTAGAGCTACACGAGAGTTTCGTAGACAACAGGAAAGAGGCTTCAAGAGAGAGCCAAGTCTTCCTCTTTGTCTCACTTATCCTGTCGCTACCTTCACGACTTTTTTGTCTCTAAATCATCTTTTTTATGGTGCTGAGAGTCCTTAATTCCAGCCGAAATTCTCGCGTCCTCTTCAGTTCTTCTGAAAGTTACTTAGTTCTCGCGGCTGAACAGCTACTTCTCGTGTTACGTACGTCCGGAGGTTGTTATTTTTACGTTACATCTCTATTCTCTGGCTACTTTCACTGTTCTAGAAGTTATTCAGATCTTCTTAATTGCTAATGGTTTATCTTTTTATGCAAATATTGTCTTTATTACGCTTTTATATCTATTTAGAGCCTTCCAGCTCCGCTTTCCATTAGGATTTTTGTCGAGTTATGTAGTGAGAGTATACGTTTCGGCGAATGGAGAACCTTAATCAGGAGTTGTGCTCGTGAAGTCCTTTAATTCAGTCTATATCGTTCTGTGGAACCATGGTAGAAATAGACGCAGTATCTGCCTATTAAATACCTTTTATTTTGCGTACTTATGCGAGCGTTAAAATCACCCATTATATTTTTATGAATTTCTATCATCTATTAGGCATCCAAACACAGAGAAGAGAAGAAATTTTGATTTGTTCATCTCTTGCTGCAGGAGAGCGAGTGTTAGATGAATGGTATATGAGGTTGCGTGTGGTAAACCTTAAGGCGGGCTTATATCATCTCCTTGTTTCTAATTTCTTAATTTTGCTAAGAATTTTTGGTGAAATAGATGTGCTAATGAGCCGTTCTTGCTAATTTCGTCCATTCTTCAATAATTTCTGAACATAGAATTTTATAGCAAAAATTTAGCAGTGCGCCGTTAATATCCTTACTTTTTGAGTAAATCATACTTAAATACGTAATTGTTATCGGTAAGAGATGGATTTTCATAAATTAATTGGATAATTCAGATTGATAAATGAGATAATATGAAGTGGATAATTTAAACAAAAACTAGTTTAAATTAGGGTGTATCTCTACTTAAGAATATTCTGCCAGCAAATATAAATCGTTTTAAGTTTTACGGAATGTATTGCAGTTTATAATAATGAAGATTTATTGAGCAATGGTATATCATCTTAATTATATCCGCTCGAAAGTAAGATGAAAGAAAGGAACAAGGTGAGTTAAAGAATAGAAGAGATAATTTTTGATACTTTCTCGGAGAAAGAAAATCAATTATAGCTATTTTTATGATGATATTATTTTCATTTTAATTTCACTTCGTCTCAAGATACATTCCCTAGAAAAAGTGAACCAAGCAGTTATGAACGGAATGTATAAGACATTTTCAATTTGCTCCTGAACTTTCCTTCGAGTCCTTTACGAATTGAAGAAGGGGAAGAAGAGGATCAAGCTAAATCGAAAAATACTGACTTTGATTCCAAACGACAAAAGAGCGAGAATTTCAAAATCGAGAAGAAAAAAAGACTGGGACTCAAGGAATAAGTTACTCTGTTGATTCAGGTTTTTATTTTATTTCGCATTCGTAAATTCGATTCTTTGTATGGACAGCGGTACGAAGTAATTTACGGATGTAAATGAAAGAGCTTAGTTGAAGGATTAAAATTGAAAGAAAACGGAGCTAAACTTCTATCTAGATAAGCAACTTCGGAAGAACATAGGAATGATAGTGTAGTGCGGAAGCACTTATAATGAAAAATTTTTCGGAGAGTATTAACTGTGTTTAAAAGGCATAGAAAATATGTTTTTTCTATATTCCCCGAATCGCTTATTGACCAACGATGTGAATTAAATGGAATATAAGAGAAAATCTGGCCCATAACATTATGTAGGCGATTATATTTATCTACATCGTCATTATGGGTATCAATTCGATTTTTACATGGAATCAACAGATAGCCAATCAAAAGATGGATGATAGTAAAATAAAAAGTTATAGCTTTCTGTCCGTTTCCCTTTTGAACGCATCCGTTAAATACAGCTGAAAAGTTCCTTCTGTGTGTTTAGGTTTATAGCCCTGCTAAGCTACCGAGGGTTCGTGTGGTGGTGCTAAATGGACCGGAAATACCAATGCTTGCAATAATGAGGTTTGAAGAACTGTAGGAGAAGACTATTTGGGCAAATAAATCACGAGATTTAGTGGAAACGTAAGGGGACAGGCTGAAGAGAGAGTAGACTCAAACGAAGACCTTTCCACAGCATGTCTTAATTCGATGCAAAGAATTCAATGGAAGGACTGTTCAATTGAAGATGAAAGACTTAGAGTCTTTGGATGATCCCCTCATCATCAAGGACGGATTAGCAATCCTTTTAGAGAATAAAACGTAGTAAACTTTGGTATGTCATGTTCATTGGGGTTTGTATATTGTAGCAAATTGTAGTTTTAGTCGAAAATGTATCCAGTAATAAGAGTAGCAATTCAATTTAGAATAAAAATCGTCTTTGTTCTTTAACAAAATGGACACTTTCTATTCTCAGTTGTGTTAGTTTAAATACAAAGCGTATTGGAAAGTAAAATTTTCGTTAATCAACGTTAAATACGAAGAGAAAACTAAATATTCGAAAGAGTGAGGTGAAAAGAAAACTGGATATCCATTATTCTAAGGCTGATTCTTACTTCTCGTCCTTACTCTTGTGACGAGCGTAAAATAAGAGAAAAACGTATTTTTACGATTTGCTCAGAGGACTCATTCTTCACCTTAAGGGTTTGAGACACGAACAAGTTTGAGAAAAAGCTCGATATTCTTTTGTCTTCACCTCCTACAACACGCCCATAAGCGTCTTTCAGTTTCGTTGATGCATACCTGGTGTGTCAGTCACAAAAGATTCCGTTGTTTATGCTGAGAATTAAACCCCGTGTTTTACTCGCAGACAACGCTTGACTACGACGTTGGAATTTTTTGATATCGTCACTATGGTTATCGAAAGGGTGTTATGATGAAAGTTTAAATTCTTTATTATCGTTCGCTACTTTTGTTATAATTTATATTGCGTAAGGAATGCTGGAAGTAGTGGATAGTTATTTTATCATATACATCAGTTCCAGTTGTTTCTAGGGAATTCATAAAAATGATAACTATTAAGTTGCACACAACAAAAAACGTTATGTTTCCCCTTTTTCTGATTTTTCCAATTCTGGTTCATTAATAATAATAGTAATAATTGTCTTTAGTTCGGGCGAAATTGAGACTAAAGAGTCTCCTCTTCCATTTAACCCGTCATACATACTAAATTTAACTACTGATTACAACTAAAGTTTGTTTATGCGCTTATAACTCAATAGAAAATTAAAGCGTGTGGATTAAAAAACCTAAGTGAAGCTTAGGAGAAAAATATCCTCAGCAAGAAATCACCAACAGGGAATGGAGACTTAAGTGAAGCCTAGGAAATATATATCCAAAGCAGGAAAACACCCACAGGGAATGGGAGTGTGAAAAACCTGATCGAAGCTAGTCACAGAAAATTGTACGCCTTAACATTAACCTGGGAAAGTAGAAGTGTTAACTGAAATATTTTTCACTTGCTCTTGGTAGGCGGCATTGGGATCCTTCTACAGTTTGGTTATGGCATTGTTATTAAGTCCATGTACTCACTTCTCTACGTAATCTTCCTTCCTTATTTAACACCATGATGAAGTATGCTATGTCCGCTTTGGTGGGCATAATTGCTCCTCTGAGGAAATTTTTCTCCTCAGCCGGGATTTGAACCCAGGACGTCAGCGTTAGAAAATTGACTTGCTCACCAGTCGACCAACGAGGTTTGAAGATTTTAATACTTCTAGACAATTTTGTAATTGAAAACAGTTCACTTTCTCTAAGAGCCTTCAATTAAAGCCTGGAAACGTTGCACTCGTGGTAAGGAATTAAACTTAAAAATTTCGCGGCAGTCTTCTTTCCTACTTATTCCCCGTATTTTGTCATTCAAGCTACGAAAACACGCTCTCTGATCCTACGTCCATCATCCCAATGAAACTCTTTTCCCTTAAATTACAAAAAAGAGACGCCCGTGTTTAGAAAGATACTTACTCGCAACCCCTCGGACCTTATACGTATAGGTGGAACTCCGCCTTCATTTTTTTCTTTATTAATATATTTCTCTCTCGTATTCAATTCCATATTCTCGCGCTTCCTCATCGTAGATTCTTTTCACATCTATTCTCCACTTAAATATAGACTTATTCGCTCTCTTTTGGGGCGTTAGGGGAGGGAAGGTTTACCATTTTATTGTTGTCCAACCTGATTAGGATCATTTTGAATATTTACTTATTCTATTTGGACGTTTTAATAGATACTCATCTTGAATTGGTTCATTTTGCATTATAACCCTACGATTTAGCGGTATTTATTAATATTCAAATATATTTGGGTCCCTTTTAGTACCAAGCAAACTATATGGACGTTTTCATTTGTTTTCCTTTTCATTTGGGTTGTTTAGCATGCAAACGATCCGAAATGGTCATTTATATTGTACACAATTTAAATATAAGTGCCAATCTTATTTACTTGAAATACATTTAAGAATAATACTCATTGGTATTCTGCAAAAAGTACTACATCTAATTTCATAACCAAATTCCTGTTTCTTAATTAAATATATCCTCAATTTAAATAATGTCTTCCTCAGAAGTTCCTCCAATTCTTTAACTTTAAGAATGAGCTGCATTGCCGTAGAATAATTTTCATATTTGTTAACGAGACGATTGTTGGTACAATTACTGTTCAGCTCACCCAGTTCCAGCGCATTGTCGTATATAGTTTCATTTTCAAATGGATACGAAATTGTAAACATTAAATAGTTATAAACTTTCTGATTTCTGAGAAGAAAAAATGTGTTTGAAAAATAAAAAATGGAGTAAAAATTACGTTTTATTTTCGTTCTTTTATTTCTATAAAAATTAATCTTGGAATGTATCAATTATAAATCATTATTAATCTTATTCGCATTTAATAAGTTATTACATTAAGGACAGCATTTTATCGTAAGATTCGATTTCTACTTGTAATAAATAAGTGACAGTGTAAATAATCGATTAAGTTTCTCATTATATCTTATTATCATATCACAAAGTATATATAAAATGGAAAGAACTGAAGAAAAGTATATCATTTGATTTACTTTCATCATTAGTCTTCTATTTTTTGATAGATTTGTGATTTTATGTTAAACCATGCTCTCCATTGCGGCGTATTTCTTACTGTAGGGAATATATTGACGACTATTCCTAAGTTACGAAAGTAGAGATTTTGGCTTTTGGTTAATCTATGAGAATTTAATCTTTAATCAAGACGAAAATAAGCTTTCTTCTTAACCTTGGCATTTTCTTTTCGCAGATGCCGTCAACCCTGAAACAGTATTCAGCGGATCCTGATGGTGAGTGTTCATACATTCTTTCATCCTTATTTTTTACTTTTGTTTAAATATCTTTTTTTATTATTCGAGAATGTAACGATTTCCTTTTCCCGCCGTTTATTTCAATTTTCCTACGCTTGTTTACCATCCCCAACGTCCTGTGCGTATTAGTATGTCCTTTAACAGCGGTTTCCCGACACGTTAAGCTTAAATGTTTTATGTACCCATAATCCGTTAGCTTTTATCCTGTATTTTAGACTTCTTATGCCATGAAGGGCTACATATTTAACTACGGGAATGGCCGAATATCCTTCCCAGCATTCAAGGGAATGCTTCTTGTATAAATATTATTCAGTTATGCCGCACTGCACTGAAAGACGAAATAGAGGTTGGCCGTAAGGTTTATAGACTAAAAGAACCAATTGACGTACTATCTAAAATATAACAACGGCTTAGCAACGCGGATATGGCGACAGATGGAAACTCCACGGGAAAAGAACACGGGTGAGGACAGGCTTTAGGAATCGGGTACGGTTGAGCTGCGAAGAAAGAATAGGGAACAAAAACCACCGTCTTTTCCACCCGATGTCTTATATCCTTTCTGGAATGTTTGGGGACATTTCCCCCTTACTGCGAAAACTGGGGTGCATTGACCATATGGTTTTGTTCGTCTTCGCACCCTCTGTACCCTTGCCATCCTCGATGGGCATGGAGGTTTATGGCGGTCGCCGGCACCCTCAAGGTCTTTTCATCCTCTTTCCGCCTTCCCTATTGTTCCCAACTCTTAAATTGCTTCTTTCTTTTGCCCTCTGCCCCTCCGACATTTTTACCTAGCGAGATCTCGAGAAATCTTTGCCCTCTATTTTCACCGCTTTTTCTGTACGTTCCCCGACTACAGTTGACTCGTAATATAATAATGTGCTACGATTATGTTATTTTTTCAGTATAAATATTTAGATTTTGGTGCTAACTTCACCTGAAGACAATGACGGAATTGTTGCGTAAAAGTTTTACGTTTAAATAAGATGTAGATGTCTTGTAGATAGACATTCCTTTACAATTGACCTTCATGTATCGCGAAAATGACGGAGTATGGAAAAAGTGCCGGTTTTTGGGTACCTTAGTTTATATTTTTGCTTGCGGTACACTTATTATCCGGACAATTGTCCACGTGTAATTTAAATTATATAAATAAAGTATTCAATCTGCGGTACCAAAACTATCCATCTTAAAGTAAACAACATTATGCTTGGTTTGATGTAAAAACGATTTCTGTAGGTTGCGTACTAATTATACTACTTTATAGTACTAGCTATAAATTCATAAAATCCAGAGGTACATAATTAGTACTTCGACTATAGTGGTGACCGTTCGTCCACTTTACTAAATCTTATTATCATTTATATTAATCGTTATGACAGCAGTTTATTTGGTTACTAAGAAGACGTCAACATACAGCTTGGGGACAGTTGAGGATAAGTGATTTTAATGAATTTCCCAGAATGAGCCGTAATGGAGGTCGAGGGTTGTAAACGAAGCCCAGGAAGAGCATCAAGAGACCTATATGGATTAAGGAGAGACGAAAATGACTTTACACGATAAGTTCGTGCCACTTGATCACGAAATTTATACAAAAGTGAAAAGAAGCGGCTTAAAAAAGGAGTTGAACCTAGGTCTCCCGCTTGCCGGCATATGTGCTGACCGCAGCACCGTCTCCCAAGTCCTTTATCCATTAATAAAAAGCTTTTTCGGGTAATCAAGGTATAGCGCGTGCTTTCTAAACTCCATTACCTTCCTTTACGATAGTGTTTTTTTGGGTTTATTTCCCGCGAATAAGTTTCACCAATCAGACTATTCCTTCTTCATTATCGTCGTATCTATGCAACGCCTAGAGCACATAGGAACCAGCAATGAGAAGACGGATGTATGCTTATTTTCTGTAGTCAATTGAGCTATCTGGCACTATAGAACATTCAGACGTATTGTTAAGGGTTCCTGGTTCGAGTCCTGGTTATATCAGACTTTTTAGTGCCCGCTTCTTCGTCTTGGCGCAAACTTACACTTGGCGCAGCTCTACGTCAGCATAGATGTAATGTACCACGCATTAAGTATAATTGTTTAATAGAAGCATATTAACACGAGTTTAAGTTTTCTAAAATTCGTAGTTGTAAGTATAGATAGAATTTCGTTGATTCCTAATTGATTAATCCAAGAAATAGTCGCCTTAATTTATCGTAATATTGTGTTTTATATATGATTATAATTATTATTGGAACTCCTTTTTTGGGTCTTCAAGAAGCTTTTCCATTACGAAAAATCAACGCAGTTGAACCCCGACTACCGTAAATTTACGTATCCACTCATGCGGAGCGTAATTGAAATAAAAACCAAAAAAGGTAGCTCTCGAAGTGAGCCATCTAAACAGATAACGCTCATATCATTAAGGGTAACATTTATCCATTTGCGAAATTGGTTCGAGTGTCCCTCGTTTTTATCTCTTGGCTCCGTTTTCTCCCGCCATCGCTTGAATTATACAACATCGATCTCGCACACACACACCCCAATCTGTGCAAGTGGGCGTGGTCCACCACCACAATCCTTATCGTCTAATGTGACTCCATCATCCACGCAACGTTCTCATACTCTCTCAGTGGGGACTTAGGGTGTCATCTGGTTCATTGCCGCTATCAGCCGGGAATGAGCTTTTTAATTTGGGACCCTTTTTCTCGTCATAAATTACGAGGCCACTGATTTAGCGCGAAGAACCTTACGTGTTTATTAATTAACTCCTCAATGGAAGCTAAACAAAATTAGGATTCTATTGTTGGAATTTCCCGTGATCTTTTTGCTACGAGTTGGTCATTTTAACGGAGGGAGTATAATTAACCAAGATTATGTTCGCATTGAGAAAAACTTAATTAAATTTGGTTTGAAAGCGTGATAAAATTTACTTTCAGGTTTATTATTCTTCTTTTTTCTATCAATGGTTAACGACAAGTGTTTATTTATTCAAATACTCTTTGTGCGCTATGGAGATAGATTTCGTAATAACTTTTGAATTTACTTATTTTATCTAATATAACTTCTCTGTATTAAATCCCAAGGTTTTAGTATACAGGATACGTTTTTTTGGTATATCCAATCTATAATATTTCTATTATTTATAATGCTGATAGTTTTCTAGGGTTTAGGCAAAGTTCCGACATTACGAAGGAGAATATACGAAATGTTTGAGAATATTTATGTACAGTATTCGTACGTTTTGTTTAACTTTCATCTTTATTAAACTACTTAACAGATAGCAATTGAATAGTTACGTATTAGCAAATTTTAAAAAGAAAATAATGTTGTCATATTTAGAATAGCAATCCGCAAAAATTAAGTTCGTCTTTTGAATTATGATTATAAATCGATATTTGAAGTGGTGAATTCGTGCAGAAGAGTAGGAATTTTAAAGCTAAAGTTATGATTTTTCGCAAAGTGAAAGTTTAAAAATTTTTTAAGCCTCATCGAGACAGTATTTCACTAGGTATTGATAAAAGTATTGAAATTCATTGTACGAAAAGGAAACATTACATGTGAGAGTCCACGTACGACGAGCGGATTTACGATGCGATGCATCGTAATTCATGATATGTCTAGATGGAATACCAAATTGCTACGCTGGGCTGTTATAAACGGTATTCCACCATGTAATATTCCTATTCTTTATCTTTGTCGATACTTGTTGCTACTTCCAAAGTTTCTTTTGACCCAAATCATATTTCCTCCGCCTTACGACTCGGGGATGATCTCGCCATTGAAAATCGATTGGCTTTTACTTTTCACAACGAGGCCAAAAAGGCCTTTGTAAAGCCACACCCCATTCCGGAGTAGCTCACTATCAGAAACCCATCTCCCCAACTTCCTTGCGAAAGGTGACCATTGTGTTTGACGGCTTTACAGACGCTTGAATGAATGCCCTCTCCGATTCACCAAGAAGCCTATTTCAGATGGATGTTCAGAAAAATGATGAGATCCATCCCTTGTGAGGAAAGACATTAAGAGAGTAAAAAGTGAGACGGGCTCTCCATCGACTCTGACAAATAAAGATGTATTGCTTTGAGGAGAGAGTTAAATTTACGGTGTTTCGTAGTATTAGTAGTATAAAAATCTAAGGAATAATTCACTACTTGAATGAAAATGTAGCATCCTTGATGTAAATAAGTTTTGATCATATCCTTTTATTTTCGAAATTGAGTCTATCTAACTAATACCACTATGATATCTACGGAATTTCATTTATTGTGTAGTCCATCCCTACACACTGTTCTATATTATCTTGAATATTTTGTTTCCTATTCTTTATTTTTGTACTGTTTTTTTTTTTAAACAATTTTGGGTTTTTCAAATGGATCAAATTTGATTCTTCCGTCTTGTTGAAAAAAGGCTATGTTTTTGTGCTCATTTTCGTGCCTTTTAGAAATATTTTAATGTAATTGATAAATTATTACCAACTGAATAGATAAAAATTCACAAATTATTTAATAAAAATCATTTACTGCTGTTAAAAACTTTTGTTTTACACTAAAAAGTTGTAAAATGATTCGTTAGTTAAATTAATGAAGGATTATTTACTTTTGCTATTGACGTTTTTTAATTCCATGCTTAACTCACTGTATATTATGTAAAAAGTTAAATTATTTTAATAATAATGGTTCATAGTGATGTTAAATGATTTTTTTTATTTCTGTTGCAAATGAATTTTTGTTTACATTTAAAGTATGTAATTTTTAAATGGACAGTTTGGAGAATATTTTTTTAATCTTGAAGTGCTGCGCAAAAGTATTTTTCTTTGAGATTTTGTATTAAAAGATGGTTTATTTTATAGTTTATAAAAATAACTGCTCTGATGAACTTATTTGTTTATATATTTTTATATACTTAGTTGTATATATATTTAATTGTATTTTTCTTCATTCTATACAAACTTTCCTTTAGTTCATTCTTCTTTGTTGTTAAGTATATGTGAATTAAACATTTCCCCTCAGTTGCATTATATATTTATGTTTGCAGGTTCTCTGCACTGGTAGTGGCCGCACAGGTGGGAGGGAACAGTGGCGGACTCACCCCTCCCATCAATTCCCCATTGGTGCTGGTTTGACCCTTAGCACTGTTAAAGTGACGTAACCAGAAATTTCTTTAGTACCTGCAAAATTATCAACAATGGAGGTGCATATAGCTACCTCCATTTCATCCATTTTTGCCGTCCTGCTGCTTGTATTAGATTCAGCAATCCATGGAGAGGTCAAAGCAGAAATAGTATCAACTGGGGTTACCCCATTACCTCCAGGTAATTATTTCTCAAGAAACTTCCTTTTGTAGGATAATAAATCCGCTCTGACTGAATGATTTGTACATAACTATTGAATTTAAGTCACTATTAGTTACTGAAATTGCAAGTAGAGAATTGATAGTACTAATTAAGTTAGTTGAAAATTTGTCTATCATATTAACTTTCTCTCAACTTCTGGATAGATAAACTTTGTTGTATAAACTTATCTTGTAATGAAATTCAATTCTTTTAGTTAGCTCTTTTTAATGTTCATTTCGGATGTTTAATATTGATATAATATCATAACACTTGCTGGTCTATATAGATTATCAATTTTTATTCTTATTTTAGTGGATAATGTGAAAAAATTCACTTGTGGAAGTTTGTTCTACCGCACATTCCACTTGGATGAGTCCAGGGATGCTCTATATGTTGGTGCTATGTAAGTAAAATTTTAATTATAATTAACCGTATTATATTATCAGTGTAATGAAAAATCATTCAACGATAAATAAATAAGTTAAAGAATAAAAACTATTAAATAATATATGACCAAAATTATTAAAATGTCGAATGGAGGAAAAGTTTTTATAATTAAAAGCAGTGAACCTCTTGTGTGATGATTAATCCAACCCAACAAGTTGCTCTCAACTTTGTTATCCTTGTTGGAAAGAAATAGGTTTAGACCTTACCATTAATGGTTTGAGATTCTCATTTACTCTACTTTATTGGCCAACATTTTTAATTTTTCCCATGCTATTTCAATTTTATAATGACTTGACATAGCAAACTCATGGCTGGATAAAGTTGTTTATTGTTACTGTTGATTTTACAGGTTTAATGATATGTTGTGTTATTTTCTATAAAACGCTATTTAAATATAATATATGCATATTTTCTGTTCATATTAATTATTATATGAATTCTTTGAACAGGGATGCAGTCTACAGGTTGAATGCTGCTAATATCAGTGGGACAGATTGTGAGGTAATTTTGACAAATTTATATTTTGGAGTTTGAGTTCAATCGCCAATCAATTTTCCAGGCAGATACCTTTTTATTTAAACTGTTATAAGACCAAATTTAACTCTCTCTTTTAATCCTTATCTTTTTTAACAAAAACTTTGCCATTTAGATGTTTAACATATTTTTCAAGAAATTCACCTTCATAGGCAAATTGGCTGATATATAAATGAAAATAAATTGCCATTGTATTATTTTTATGTACTTACATAATAACTAATCCAATTTCGTCTTAATTGCAATTACATAACTCTTATATCATAACAAGTAACATAAAAAAATTGGCAGAACGTACTGCTACTCATTTTCAAATTGTCCATTTTCTTTTCAAATTTATTCCCTCCATGTATTGAATTATAAACGTTTTAATCATTCTAATTATTTTCATTTTTATTGTAGAGAGACTCTCTAAGCTTGCAAGCAAGTAGTGTCTCTACTTGTGTTTCTCGGGGAAAAACAGAGGTAAGATTTTCTACTCCTTGTAAAAAATCCAATTTTTTATAATGAAATATAATTTGAAAGATGTGATATTCTTCAGGCTAATAAATAACTCTTTCCTTGCAGCATTTTGACTGCAGAAACCATATCCGAGTGATACAACCCATGTCTGATGGCAATCGTCTTTATATTTGTGGCACTAATGCTCACAATCCTAAGGATTGGGTTGTCCACGTAAGAAAGTTTTGAACTAAATAAATGTTTTGTGTATTACTGTACTTTTATGTAAATATAAGTATTTCAACATTGAATTGTGCTTTTTGGTTATTAAATCATACATCCAGATAAAAGTATTATAACTAGTCAGTTCCAGTACCAGCCTGGATTATTAATCTTAATGTTGTATATTGTTTATCTCAATTTTGTGAGAAACTTATTTATATCCTTGTATATCAATATGTTAGGTGATTATTGTTTTTTTTTAATGTTTTATATCATAACATATAAAATTTTGTTGCAAAGCATGCAATTTCAAATCAATTTTTATATATAGAGTACTTCGTTATCAGAAAAAGTCTAGTTCAGTATATGTTTATTGATAACTCTCAAAATTCTAATTATCTTTTGATTTCTTTTCCTCAGTCAAACCTCACCCACCTTCCTCGCCATGAATTTGTCCCAGGAATTGGAACTGGTATTGCTAAGTGTCCATTTGATCCAAATGACAATTCTACTGCAGTTTGGGTGGAAAAGGGTAATCCAGGGGATCTGCCAGGTCTCTATAGTGGCACTAATGCAGAGTTCACCAAAGCAGACACTGTGATATTCCGTACTGACCTACACAACCTCACGACTGGAAGAAGAGAATATGCATTCAAACGTACCCTCAAATATGACTCAAAATGGCTTGACAGTGAGTAATTATTTGTTTTAATAAATATACAATATAAAAAATATGAATATTGTAGTAATATATAATATAAAATAATCAAATTGATGAATCAAAGTCACCTGGAATTCATTAAAGGTATAGTTAATAGCTATTATTTCCATTCCTGATCCATATTTGTTTATGTAGAGAGGATTTGAGTCTTTCTGTTGACTTATTTACTAGACACTTAAGGTAATAAATATCTCCCTTGTGGAGTAAGTGGAAACAAATCAGCTGACTTGTTATGCCAATATATAAATACATCATATATAATGATAGAATGCCTATATTAATAACCAGATAAAACATGAATTATTTTTATTATCTTAAGGTCTTAACAACTTTTTTTCCTCCTCAGAGCCAAATTTTGTTGCCTCATTTGATGTTGAGCAGTTTGTCTTCTTCTTCTTCCGAGAAACTGCAGTGGAGTATATCAACTGCGGTAAAAGTATATATTCTCGAGTTGCACGAGTATGTAAGCGTGACACTGGAGGAAAGAACATACTTAGTCAGAACTGGGCAACTTTCTTGAAAGCAAGACTGAACTGTTCAATCCCTGGGGAATTTCCTTTCTATTTCAACGAAATCCGTGAGTGTTCATTCATTATTTCCATGAGTATTAATTTTTCAAAATGTGTTTTTTTTAATATCATATACCAATATCATGTTCCTAACACTTTATTTCACTCTTACTGTGAACAAAAAACTTTGTTTACTGAAGAGAAAAAAATTTCCTTCAATATCTTTTATTTATTAAAAATAATTTATAACTATTTTTAAAAACAAAAACCAGTATTAGAAATCAATAAATGATTGGAAAGCATGTGACAATTAGTATAAATGTTTTATAAGAATATTTAAATGTATATCTTGAAAGATGAAACTGAAATCATTTCATCTAGTACTCATGCAGCCTGTTTTCAATCCTGTTTGCAGAAAGCATGTACAAAATACCAGGAGATGACTCACATTTCTATGGCACGTTTACCACCTCAACAAATGGCCTCATGGGTTCTGCTGTCTGCTCATTTACTCTTGAATCAGTTCAAAATGCTTTTGCTGACAGATTCAAGGAACAAGCTACTAGCAGCTCAGCTTGGTTACCAGTTCTATCTAATCGAGTACCTGAGCCTCGTCCAGGACAATGTATAGAAGACACAGAAACTCTTCCAGGTACGCTGATTTTTTCTTTTCTATGATTAATATTCCCTAAAAGTTGATTACAGTACATTTTTGGCTCTATAGCATAGTAGTGTATCCATAATTAATCCTCAATTATTTATGTATGTTGAGACTTGCTAGGTATTTTTAAAAAATAATTTTATTTCCTTTGTAATGTATATTTTCTCTTTCAGATAATGTTTTGAATTTTATTCGCTCTCACCCATTGATGGATTCAGCTGTACAACACGAATTTTCCAAGCCAGCATTTTTTAAGAGAGATGTCATATTCACGAAAATAGTGGTTGAGAAGATGAATGTTACCGTGGAAGATAAGGATGTTACTTTCACCATCTTCTATGTGGGATCAAGTAAGTTCTGCATACTGTTAGATATTTTAATGTCCTTTCTTTCATATTATGATGAATATAATTGATGGGAAAAAACCAAAACTTTTCTATGAATATTTTGTAAGTTATTGTAAGTATGTGAGAATTTTTGGAGTAAGTGATCTGTTGGTAGAGTTTAAAAAATGCAATGCAAGTAGTTTTTGATACAGAAGTGTGGTGAATAATTTTAAAAACTCTCCTTTCATTCATGTAATTTCATTTCATCATTAGTAGTAAAGAGAAATTTTTTATTTCTTGAATCTATATTCATCTTTTTAAGAGTATTCATAAAGATATTAAAAGTTCTTGTTTGTATTTCTGTTGTTATCAATGCATTATTACAGTAGTGAAGAACATTTAAATAGTTATTTTTCCTCCCTGTATTTACAGATGAAGGAAAAATCTACAAGTTAGTTCAGTGGATAACTGATGATGTTTCTCTTAGTTCATCATATCTTTTGGACGTGTATGATGTCACTCCTGGAGAACCTATCAGAGTCCTGGAAATATCTAAAAAGGTATCCTTTATTAATTCTTAGTACAATATTTTCCATAAAATGGAAATAGTTGGAATAAGTACTGAGAGTTCATCTGATATGATATTTTAGGTCAATATTTTTTCAATCAATTTGGTCTATTTAGTTCTTAATAGCTGCTTTATTTTCTTAATTTTTTCTTGGCTTTACATCTTCATGAAAGGGTTCTTTAGGAGCAACTAAGTAATAATTCTCATTGGTCTATCTTTCAATCTAGTTTTGCACTTTCAATGTAATATTTATCTCTCCTAACTTTGTATTACTATTAGCCACTGCTATCACTGAATTTTTTCATACCTCTTTTCAGCACAAATCTCTCTACGTAGGCTCTGACTCACAAGTTATACAGATTGATTTATTCATGTGTAAACAAAGATATGATAGCTGTATGAGGTGTGTTAGAGATCCCCATTGTGGTTGGGATAAAATTTCCGGCACTTGTAAGAATTACAAGATTGGGTAAGTTAACATATTAAGCAACTTTATAAAGGTGAGAAGTCTCACTGGTATATTATTTAATGTTGATATGAATACTTTGAGCTTGAAAACATTTTACAGTGGTTAATTAAAATAAGCTCCACAGATATAAACCGAATTAGCACCAACAACTTTAGTTCACAACTATTGACAGGGTAGCATAGTTGGACAAAACCACTCATCACTTGCTTATCAAACATCTAAAATTATTAAATTTTCTGTGATCCAGTAGAACAATCGGTGCTTTTTTGGCTATCATGAAACGTAAATTTTTAATCAGATCCTCTATTTTCCATTTCATTTTTTTAAGGAATGACTTTCTCCGTAATGAATGTAACTTAGTTAGTTTAAAGTATGTTCTGTATTAAACTATTTAGTATGTTTTCAACCACTCAATCTATTCATTCTCCTTATTTATTGTTCACTGTAGAAAATATATTTCTTTATAATTTCACAGAATTCTATAAATCTCTTTTAGACTCCTGCAAGATGTTGAGAACAAAACCTCAGGCATTTGTGATGCAAGTGCTCTCAAGAAAAAAATAGTTGTGACATGGGGGCAAAGTGTTCATTTGAACTGCGCTGTGCATGTTGCCGAGGAAATAAATGAACAAAAGGTCATTTGGTATCATTATACGAAAGACAAAAAAAGACAGCCAATTTCTTACAGGTAAGATATAACTTTTACATAAAAGCATATATATAGCATTGTTCATCAAATGGTAAATGTATTCTGCTAATCTTTTGAAAAATTACTACCAAAAGTAGAGAATTTGGACAAAACCACCACCAACAATAATCTTATGATTGGAGTTTTTGACATTTTCTTCATTTTAAGAATTGGTTGCCCTCTTTTTTAGATAACAGTGATCAAATTTTGGTAAAATTAAAGTTTATTTTGCAAAATTGGCAAAAAAACTAGGAATAATACAATAACATGGGTATTAAGAAGGAGTTATATGTGAATAATAAATGATAATCTGCATGATTTAATTTTCATCGTGCTCTTGGAATGAAAATCATACTGTTTTAAATTCTCAAATATTGTATGATTTTGCAAATTTTGTTTGTTCTTTGCATGATGACATATTAAAAATTATTCTCCTTTATTCCAGGCATGACAAATATATAGAAACCTCAGAGCATGGATTGGTTGTGGTGAGTGTAGGGGAGGAGGAATCTGGCCGTTATGATGCTCGCATAGGGACCTCATTACTTTGCAGTTATAACTTGACTGTGGATGCAAACCGTTGTGGAGCCCCAGCTCGATCTCGAGATTATCAGCGAGTTTATTCTGACTGGTGTCATGCTTTTGAAAAACATAAAGCAGCCGTGCAGGCATGGGAGAGGAAGAAATCGGTAATTTAATTACTTTTAAGTTATTAAAAATTAAATTTGTTTATTTAATATTAAGAACCTTTTGCAATTTGGTCCAAGACCAGGCTGCAAACAGAGGCACGATAAGAAATAAGAAGCAATATAATATGTCCACCAATCTTCTACTCTGAGATGGTATGAGAACCCCTCCCAATAACATAATGCTTTCTGATCTTGCTGAAAACTTTAACTTTTATTGATACTTTTATATTAAAGTCCTATGTGCGGAATGTGAACTTCTAGGTCTTGTAATCGCATTTTGATGTTTCTTTGACCTAGCTTCTAATTTGAAGAAATTAAAATAATACAATTCAATATGATACACTCTTCTTGGTAACATCTGGCAATTTGAGCGATGTCCTACAATTTTAATTGGAGATCCTCTACAACAATTATTTGCTTTTTTGCAATGATTTCTATGGTAGTGACACATATTGGCCTACCTCTGTGATAATCATCATATATGCTCTCCTAACTGTATTGAAATTTGTTTGTCTACTTTCCAAAAGTTGACTATGGGTGTCTATTAGAGTATTCTAGGAATTCCCAAGAATTCCCTTTGTTTGCATACAATTCTTCATGAAATACTTAATCACAGCCAAAATTATTCTATTTTGAGCCTTATCATTACATTTTTTATTTTTGCATTAAGTTTGGTCACATATCACATCCATTTGTACTTCAGCGTCAGAATGTATTTCCTTTTATAGTGTTTAATGAATATTGGTTGATATTTTAATTTTTTTATTCATAAAATTTTTGAAACATTTTAATCGTCACCCATTTAATTTTATTTGTATCATTAATAGTTCCTCTTTCCTGTACAGTGCACCAACCGAGAGAACAATAGTATTCCAAATACCCAGAGGATGAGACGACAAGTCGATGAATCATAGCAATGGGTGTAAGGTAACCATATAATTTTCATGTTTGAATATTTCCATTACCTATTGTTCTAAAAAGTGCATTTTCAGAATTTTAATGAACCATCTGAAGAAGTTTTTTTTTTATTTGACTTGCTGAATTATTGTAGAATTTTTCCAGTTTTACTTATATATTTACTTCTGTGTTAATGACAAAGTGAACTTACTGAATAACATTTTAAGAAATTAAATTACTTTCTTAAATAATTCCTAGGTATTGACGATCAATATATATCATAAGCTAATAATAAAATATATATCTTCAAAGTAATTTATTTCCCTCCAAAGCATTTTCATATAAAGGATGTGCAAAAAGTTACAGTTCTCGATAAATATTGAATTTGAATGAATGAAATTCAAAGGGGCTCCCAGTCACAAGAAATGTAATGCTTCAAGAATCAGGCAATGATCCTCCCTAAAGATTTCTTTCAAATGACTTCATATGCTCTTTCAACAAGACTCACAGTCCTCCAACCCCTCTCTTTCATAGGAATGGCCATCCTCAAATAACCAAACCCAATTTGTAACATTCTGTAAATTCAACATAATCCTGGATCAGTACATTTCAACCAACTGGTGATGGAATCTGGCTGCCGATTTGTTGTGAAAGGTGAGGAACTTTTTAACAGAGTAGATTGCCCCTGTGATAGGTTGAGGATACTGAGGATGGAATAGTCAATTGATAGGGAGGTTGGAATGACATTCCAAAAATTAGTGAGGCATATGATAGTAAATTTTCTCCATTGAAACCTTCTCCTCCTATCATTATTAAACCATTGCAAAATAGATACCTGTGTCACAGACCTTGTATTTACACTATCTGGATGTCCCTGGAACTGCAAAACCTTTTCTTTTTAATGAAGTTCAGTTCAAGAACATCTCTGCTGCTTTCAACTCTACTCAATGTTACTCTTGTTCAACCAAAATGTGTTGGTTCTCAAATGTGATAGAGGATTTGATGTGTCATAACCAAACTCCAATTAAAAAATAAAATGCTCTTCCATACACCTTAATGAATGTGTATAATTAAGTCTCTAAAATATTATCTTCTACTAATTATTAATTAGATAAGTCAATAGATAGATCAATAAGATAAGATAGTAGGATGGTCTTCCTTTTACTTCCAACTGTGTCATAAGTACTTACTTCAAGCTAAATTCAAGATAAAAATTTAAAAAAATGCATCATAAAAAACTATATTCAGTGTTTTAGGTGTAACTAGTTGGACCTAAAAAGTGAGATTTATTTAAGGTGCAAGGAATACATCACTGTACTGGGTTACTTCAGCTATAATTGTCTTTCCAACCTTCTTGCTTTTTTCGGTCCTCTCAAAAACCATTTGATATGTTTGGTTTCATTCATTAATCATTAAATCATCCAATTTTTAAATTTATTTTCAATAAGGTGTTAAAGTATTACATATCACGCATGTTATTTATATCTTGAGGTTTAAGAAACTACTAAGAAAATCTAAAAACAAAATATTATTTAATCTTTTTCTCTGATTCTTTTTTCCAGATTGGACTGATGTAAATACTTCTTGTGGGAAATGTTCTACAATTCAACATTAAGTTCTCCCTCCGAATTAGTCATGGGCTGTAAGAAAAGTTTGAGACAAGCTAATGAAAGATGAATGGATGCATGGAAATGACTAACGTATATAAGAGTTAATGAGCTTCAAGTGAAACCTCATGAAACTCTCATGTCTACTATACTCATTCTATGAAATAAATGTTTCACATTTTGTGCGTGAGTCAGGGCAAAGACTTATTACATCAAAAAATTGTATTGTGTGAGTATGATAACGGAAAACCATAGACCAAATTAACGTGTTGTGTATCTGTAAGCATTCCTCAGAGACTCCTTCAATGAAGTGTAGAGAAGATATAGAATGACAAATAACAGTGAATCAGCAGTCTGATCAGTAACACACAACATCCTAATACAATTATTATTTGGAGAGGATGACCCAGAATCAATCAGAAAGCAAAATTCATTGTAAGATGTCTATGTATTTTTACAATTTTTTTGTATTTAAAATGCACTGACTTTCATTCTAAGATTTTAGGAATCAGCTTTAAAGTACAACTGAAATGTAAATAAGTATTAATATTGGTTCGCCAAGAAAGTGTAAGTATTTGATGTTTGTTGTTCTTACTTGTCCTAGGTAAAATGAAGCAGAAATCATAACAAAAATTCATATCAGCAATCTACTCTGGTCTCTTCATGATTTTTAATAAATTCCCCATAAAAGGGGCCTTAAACGTCTTACAATGAAAAATTTTATTTTTAAACAATTTAATAAATTCATGTGTGTGATGTAGCCATTTTATAGACATTGTGGGTGAAAATTACTGAATCCATTGTAGAATACCATGTCTGTTAAGATTGGTAGACGTACTGATTTCAAAGCCTAAAAGTATTTAATTGATTATTTATTTTTAAAACAAAACTGAGTGTGATGCCTCAGCTGGATATCCCCTCAAACTGAGTTTGCTGTGATCTTATGGAGAAAAATTGTGAATATTCATTTAGTACTTTAATTTTTATGATCAAGTTTCATCAATCATTTAATTTTCCAATTCTGAAGTCATCAAGTAATACATTTTTATAGTGAGTTAAGTCTAATGGAAATAATTTTGAAATAAAAAAATCATTAGATATCTTTGGCATTAGTACTTCATCATAGAAATTCAATCTTTTTAATTTCGTGAAAACAAATATATCTAAAAAATGAAATACTTTCTATTGTATATTTACAACAAAGAATGGGTATTGTACGGATTAAATCAAAGTACCAATGGTGTGAAATAAATTGTATAAATTGTGAATTCCTAAATGCATTTGATTTTTGCCATACATACATGAAAAAGGGTTCTAGGTTTCAATCAACTAATTTCCTTGATTAATTTTGTAATATAAAATTACATCTTCACATATTAAGAAACCGCTAGCGAATATTGCATATTTTCTCTGGAAATTAACAAAGTTGTTTTTAATATTATGGCATTCCACATAGCCACGCCTTGTCATATTGATTTCAGTAACAATTTTTTGTATTTATCCTAAATTTAAAACTTATAAGAAATTAGTTCATTAAATATCAGAGATAAGAGAAATTAATATCTGTTTTATAAAAAACTTCAAGCTCCTCTGAAATTTTAAAGATTATTTTAGGAACTAAAATATCATCTACTAATCCCTAAATTATCAAAAATATTGAGGGTTTGAGATACATATTCAATATTAGTAAGCTGAAGATAGATCAGCATATGTAGATGGTATATTTAATACATATATTTCTTCTATTATGAGATTTAACATTGGGTTATTAGCAGATGCTTTAGAGTTGTTTCAAATGAGGTTAGCCTTTCCATGAAATTTCAATATTCCTCCTTCAATCATAAATAACAGCCAACTCGGGAATAAAAGACTGAGCACTCCTTTCTACATATATGCATTTAATATTAAAATCTGAAAAAGAGAGATATTGAGTATTTATAGAAGTAATAATAAGAAGCATATATGGAGTGACTGACAGGAGCTCATTTAGAGAATAAAGTTAATCATCCATTAACCTTCTTAAAACTTCAGCCTAACAGGTAGTTCTGAACAGAATGCATTAGGCTTGTATCCTTGAAGGAACACAATTTTCAACCAATTCAAGGTGTATGAAGTCATACTCATAAAAATCCTTGTGTTGTCATTTCAAATAATACAGTCTTGAACAGTGAAACTCCAATGAAAATATATTTCTTATTCATAACAGTACCTGGGTAAATGAAATCTTTCACCTAAATCTTCTGAAGTGAACTAATTATAATTTATTATCTGATTGTAAGAAAAGAAGAATGTAGTACAGTAATCTTGAGAACTTACAAGGATGAAGAAACTTCCAACTGACAAAAACCTTATAAAATAGTTTAAGGAATCAGGTTAATTAATAGGGCAAGTATGGTGGGAACAATAAAAAAGTTTCACAGATTTATCTGTTTCTTGACTTGTTCTCTCAGATTACAACATCCTTACTGATACACTTTTAAAATATTTATCAAATTGTTCGCCATAGGAAAAGTAATTGCTTTTTATTGAAATTGCCATTCATGTAATGAAAAAGTCACAAATTATACTTCACAACTATTTATACTTAATCACTTGCTCATCTTGGATCAATGAAAATCAATGGATCAATTCAATGATAATGAGATGATCATTTAATTGTGATTGAAGTTGGAGAAATCACATTGTTATATAGATATATAAAACTGAAAGCCCAAAATAATTTTTTATAAAAGAAGAAAGGTAATTAAAAAATAAACATCTCAAAACAAATAGCACACACACCACACAGTCATAGAATCAATACAAATATTACAAATCTACAATCATTATTTATGCCAAGAAAGAAGAACTAGATCAGAACAAAATGTTTACTAAAGCATAAGAATGTAGAAGACAAAACTAGGAACTGATGTTGCTTAATGCCAAGGTAACCCTAGATGATATTCTGTACTCTCATGCAGTTATGTAAACACATTTTTCTTTTCAAGTAATTTTTCTATCACAAAAAGAACAGAATTTATATTGCAGCAAAAAAGAACAAATTAAAAATCGAGTGAAATAAAATTAAGAGAAAATCTATTCCATAGGCCAGAAATGGTTTAAGCCATGATATTTATTTGATGTACATCTTTTGAACTGTAAATAGATTCCAGAAGAACGCACCAATAAAAAGATATTTTTCAAAATTTCCATAAACAAGAGAAGTGATCTTCCAAATCAAAATGCTAGCACAAATGGAAAGAGATCTTTACATGGTATTTTATTCCTATTGTTGAAATTCTTGGTAAACGTATGAAGTTGTGAATGAGGAATAATACATAATTTTTAAAATACAATGAAATTATTCTAATCAAAATACAGGTGGCAAGCCCTATCACAGTCCCTCTTACAGAGTTCCAATAACTTTCCAACTTCCTTCACTTTAGTTTCTGCAAGATTTGTCTTGCGTTCAACCATCAGTAGCACATTCATATGAGCATTTAAAATCCGCACTATTTGCATTACCTGAAAATAAGAGATGATTTATTAATAAAGTTGACTCTAACAAAATTATAAAGCACATAAATATCTAATATCACTTGAGTTATGGAATTCACTTACAGGATTAAATTCATCATTTGGAGGATAATTCATTGCATTCATATGGTCCACTACTTCTTTAAGGTCTTCTGACATCAACTTCAATTTATAGTCCAAACTTTCCGCTATTTTATACCTAGAAAATATTAATTATTATTAAAAGTTTTATAAGTTGTTACTGTTATAGTTAATTTTCATTGGAATAAAACTCACGTATGCTGCCTTTCTGGATCCAAAGGAGCTACACCTCCCCACTCCTTTTCAAGACCTTTCAGCATGTAGTCCAACTCATTCTGTTGAGACAACACAAAGTCTAATTCCAAATCCAAGTGTCTTTGCTCACGACGAACTTTTTCTATTTTACCATTCAACTTGTGAAGCTGAAAAAATAAGAACATCATAGTTACCCTTAAAGAAAATGATTAACAGACTCAACAACTTAAAATAAACTCCCACACTATAAGTAAAAATAAATTAATTGAAATACTAACAACGCTAAATATTTAGACACCAATGGAAAGTGGAATTAGACATCCATTTCCTTACCGTTTTAATGTTTCATTAAAGTTGTTGCATAATGAAGAAGGCTAATATGAGGTAACAAATTTGAATTGCTATAGTTACAAAATAAAAATATGTAAAAGTAAGAGTAAGTAGGTTCAAAACATGAGCTGAAATAAAGTTTTGAATTTACCACTTTTACTGGAAACAGAGTATAAGGTGATTAACTATTCTTTATAGTGTAAACTATCAATGATTTCATGATAACTTTAGGATTATGTCCAATAAGAAAGGAAAAGAGAAACATCAGTATAATAATTTAGAAATATATATACATAAGAGGGATGGATTGCATGAATGTAAGAATAAATAAAATGCACCTTTTCAGAATTTTCTACAATAACCCTGTCCCATCCATTCATTTCTGTGGCTTGATGAAGAAATAACTTTTCCTGCTTCTCTAGTTCCAAGGCCCATTTATTGATGTTCTCCTGCAATTTACTATAAGTCATCACATCATCTCCAGAGGTTGATCCACTACATGGTGAAGAAGGTAAAAAAATACCAATGAATAATTTAGATTACAATAGTTTCCTAATAAAGAAGTAAATTAGACATTGCTCTATCATTAACAGTAAACCATAGATTGAACAATTTAATCTTGTATATGCCGAACAAAGAAAGTTGTAATCATTTTTTAGAAACACTTATTGCTTAAATTTGAAAATTTTCAATTAAATATGATGAACATGAATATAAAAAAGAATTAAAAAGTAAATTAGATTATTTATAGTATTAATACAATGTATTATAAATCAATACTCAGAGATAATAACAAGATTTATGAAAAGCAGAAAGTTAATAAAACGTAATATCATAGAATTAAGAGAAAGTGAACTAACAGGACAGAATCAGTTAATGCAACTGAACTACAACGTTAAACGAAGGCTATATGGCAACAGTATTGTGAAACAATAATTCTGGGACCTCAGTACCAGTCATACTGCTACTTTTCACTTTTCTTTAAACTATCTACTATTATATATAAGGGTAATTGTATTTGTTATTTACCTGACATTATCAGTTGTAGCGACAGTGCTGGAGGCAGGTGCAGATGTTGTGACAGTAGTGGTAGAGACAGTTGAAGTAACATTTGTTGATGAAGTGGGAAACATGGTAGCAAAGGTTGTAGTTTTAGTTTCTGTACTTGGGGGATTACTTGCAATTCCAAAACCAGGACGGTTATTGGCACCTGAAGTAACTGCAGGAGTTGAAGTGGCTTGCGCTGCTGACGATGCTGGGGTCATCATTAAAGGTGTGACTCCAAGAGTGGGAACACTTGTGCTTGCTGAAGATGCTGCCACTGCTAATGAGGAAGTGGGAGTCTGAATTCCAGAAGAGGAAGGAGCAGTAGCACCTCCTGTGACTAAAGAAGATCCAAGTGTTGGAGTAGAGCCCAGTGTGGGTGCAGAACCCAATGTGGGAGTAGCAGAAGTCGATGGGGTTCCAAAAATGTTACTGGTCCCTAATGTAGGAGCAGCTCCTACTCCTGACCCTAAAGAAGTTGTTACCCCAAAAGTTGGAGCGGCACCTAACGTAGGAGTTGCCCCTAATGTCGAAGTTGCCCCTAATGTAGGAGTTGCACCTAATGTAGGAGTTGCCCCTAATGTAGGAGTGCTAGTCATACCAGCGACAGATGATGGTAATTGGGTTGCAGCAGAGGAGGCTGAGAAAGAAAATAATTATTTAAATTACAAATACTCATACAACTCAGAATGATTTGTAAATTTATATTCCCAAGTATTAGAAGACCCAAACTGAGATAAGAAAAATCTATAATTTGTGAGTAAATTTAATTGCTATAGATAGACAGTTCACTCATAAACCAAGACCTCAAGATATTTAGTATCATAATTTATTGCAATAAGTTAAATTACTTACTAATTCACAAGTAAAAATATTTACATAACTGTAAAGTAAAGTAAAACCTACAAGACGAGGAAAAACAAATGAAAACTTACGTAAGCATATTAGATAAAAAGTGATATTAGGTATTAAACTTTTCTACTAAATTCTAGAAAATTTATCTTAAAAAATAATAAAATAGAAGAGTTAAGGATATAATCGAAGAAATATTAAATGATAGGAACAGATAAGAAATGAATTTTTACCTGGGGTGCCAAACATAATTGGGGTAGATTTAGCCAAAGAACTAGTTTGAGGAGCGAGGGAGGGAGATTGAGTGCTGGTAACAGCAGCATTACTTCCAGCTGAAAATGTCCCCAAATTTGTTCCAAAAAGTGTTCCAGGTGTTGTTGATTGAGGCAAAGATGTGGATACTGCAGCTCCTGTTAGACCAAAGGATGGAGTGGACCCAAATGTGGGAAAAGACGATGTTGCCGTAGGTGTGGCATTTGCAGTGCCAAATAATAATCCAGTTCCTGAAAGAAAGAATCAGTGATCCTTAAATATATTTTGAAGAAATGTAGATAATTGGCTAAAAATTCTTTTTCGTGACAACTTCAAATAATGATAAATCTTTAAATATTTATGTTTTATCTACAATAAAGCCTAATTAAATAAATTAAATACATTTTTGAGGATATTATTTATGTTTCTATTAAATAAATGAATTTAGTAAGGTTCTCTTTCAAAAAATTTATCTTGATCACATCAAATTAATTTTATCAATTAATTCAACTATGACATCCATGTCCATAAGTAAGAGAACAATGGATTCTTCATCAACAAAACATCATGTGATGACTTCCATTCTTGATTATTTGAAATAATTTCATATTTTATAGCACTTATATTGTGAAAATCAATGAATTTCATAAATCCACATTCCATTTATGATCGAATAAAGAATTTTTATGAAAATATATGTTTTCTCATACCAAAAACCTAAAAGGAAGTGAATATTCCTTCCTTCCAAATTTACAAACCTTTTGTATATTCTCTAATTATCCCTCAGATTCAATATCAAGAGAAAAAGAAGTGACTCAAATAAATATTAAGCATTAAGCGGTTAAATAAACCAGAGATAAGTGAATTATCCAATCAATCAATATAGATAAATCTAGATAAAATATCTTAAGAAAATATGCAAGGATAAAAGAAATAAGAGCTATTCTTACCTGCGGTTGTGGTTGCTGGTTGATTTAACGTTGGAAACTTGAAAGCTGAATTTCCAGAAGGAGTCTGGCCAAAATTACTCATTTTCTAGAATAAATAGCATAATAACAGTATTAGTCATCTTAAATCAGTTTATAAGATATGAATGAGGTGCATGAATGAGATAACTTGGAGCATCATTGCCAGGACGTATATACTAAAAGACATATAAAACATAAACACTCAACCTCTTCGATATAACAATGTGTCAATTACAGAAAAACCAAGAGGAATAAATCAAAATTTAAAACGGATAAGGTACCAATGTCTCTTCTTCAGTTACTTCATTCTTCAACAACTAACGAATCAAATAAGCTAATTCCCATTTACATCGAACACATATTATGCATCATTCTAATCAAGGATTCATAAGGATAATTGGAATGTAATTAGTTAGATTGATTTCACACAAATAACTATCGAAACATGTCACTTTATAGAAATGAAGACAGTTCTAAGGAATTACTTACCATGCTTATTTTATATTTACACACGTAAAGAGAAAAATTAAAAGAATATAAACACCTACTTACCTTCGAAGGAAGACTTACTGAAAATTATTAAGAATTTTCTGAAATTAAAATATAATCATTGGTGATTAACAGGAATACTGCGTTATTTTTCGAGTATCTTGCTGTTGAAAAGCGATCCAAAGATGATGTTATTAAATACAGACCTCTGGTGGTTGAACACCTAAACTTCGGAGCGGTCCACAGAAACATTTCATTAGATTGTACTATTTGAAAATAATGTTACATGAGGTTAAACCTAAGATATTATAGTAAAAAATTATGATAATTACTTCGCAATGATATTTACTGAGCTTCCGAAACACTCTCCTAATTATTTAATAATGCATTCATGGTAAACGTTGGAGGCTACCTATTTGAGCACGTCCATCGATGTCTGAAAAAATTATTCAAAAGTTTGTCATGAAAACAAGATAATTATTTTATGGAATTATTTATCATCAATTAAATATTATCTTGACAAATTTGAAAAGAAAAATTAATTATCTGAATATCTCTAGCCCCGAAAGTTATTGGCCATTATAGTACGTACAAATACCGTGAGATGAGACTTCTACAGATCTTTTTGTCATTCGTAGCAGTTGACGCAAATAAATTGGATAATTTATTAAGTAAAGGAGTTAAGCAAAAAAGTAATGCGTAATTGGGGCTAAATCTTGCATCAATAGTTTTTTGAAAATGTGTAATGGGTAATAATTAAAGATTGATGTTTGAGTTTTTGTTACCCATACCTTTTGCAAGAATCCACTGTATATAAGATTACAAGTGGCGAAATAGATTTGATTATTATGTACATCATCGAACTCCCTAGTCACAGAAACGCTTGGACTTTCCTATTTTTGATTTTCTTTATTGCTAAAATTCATCAATTTATATTTATAACAAGTTTCAATTATGTTTTTTTCGCGTACATTATCTTCTTCCCTGAAACGTAACACAGATGATATCTACTCTCATAAGTTTTCATTCCAGAGTCTTTGATATACCCCGTCATCATCATTCTTCCAACTGTGGCATTCTTCTAAATGACTCATAAAACGAGATACATTTCAAGTCTTGGGAATATAACATCAAGATGGAAGACTATAAGCGTATGCTAAATTATTCGTTGAATAAAAATTAAATAAATTTTGTGAAAGATACCTCATCTTTTTTCTTTCAATTATTTATGGGAATTTCTTATACCTTCACAGTTGTCTTATTCGACCTTTATATTTGATCGAATTACCTGCATAATCCCCACATTTAGACAACTTCCGAATAAGATAATCAAAACTGAATTAATCATGTTAATATTTTTGATGTCTAAATAGAAATTTCTTGAGCATGAAAATCTTTGAATAAACTGGGAAATCCATCAAGAATTGACTTTGGATAGGTCAATAAGTACCATCTATAGAGGTCGTACGTACCCTTTAGGTCGAAACCATGGATGGGCTTGATAACAAACCGTCCGGGTGGCTCGAGTTCGTGAAAGCGATCAGATCTCTTGAAGATAGCAAGAATGACGGCGAAAACATCGACTTCTATTGATACCAGAGCTGAGTTAGCGGATTTAGTCAAAAGAAAAGCCGAAATTGCTGTGAGTTAATGTATTCCAAGAAGCCATTGAGCATTAATATGGTTATTTCCCCCAATATTGATTTTGCATGTTAACTGTGACCGAACTTTTGTTCTCTCTTTGACAATAGAATTATTTCATTTAGGATACTCTTGCAAGTTTAGAAAGACAGATATATGCCTTTGAAGGAAGCTATTTAGAAGACACACAGCTGTACGGAAATATAATCCGAGGATGGGATCGTTACCTGGCGAGCAATAAGAATACTAATAGTAAAGCAGATAAAAGGAACAGAAAATTCAAAGAAGCGGAAAGACTATTTTCAAAATCTTCCATCACTTCTATGGCCGTAAGTAATTGTGTTTTTCATAATCCTAATTGAATGCAGTGAATAACATTCATACAATTCTTCGTTACCATTGCATTCGGTTCATTTTACGAGCATTGCTAATATCTGTTGGTAATTATGTATCGTTCATAAGTGTTGTATACTATTTTATTAATTAATATTGTCAATTTTACGGTTGATTATATCTAAATCTTACGTTGTTTTAGTTGCGCACTCATTATTGCTGATTGTCTATACTGACCTATCGGAATCTTTCATCCTTCTCTTTATAATACTGACATTAGTGAGCTTGAAGTTAAACCTTAACGTAAGAACACATCCACAAATGTTGCCCTGTTTTACATTTGGACCGACTCTCTCAGTATTAAGTCCCTTTTCTCATTTTATATCAAACCAGTTTAATATTGTTCTCAAGCATTGAAATAAATTTCTCAAATCCATTAGAATGAATGGAAATGCCCTCTAAGTACTTTGATTTTCTACTAATTACACATTGACATAATGTTTGCACAGTATATTATTGCAAGTGGCATGGATAATTGCTGGGAAGTATTTTAAAGTAAAGAAAATTAATATATTAGTTCATATGACTCTAATACAGAACGATAGTATTACTCCTTACAAAATAAAGTTTAAGTATTTACTATTATTGCATTTATTATTAGAGAAATGTATTTGTATTTTATTAATAACTTTTTGAATATGGTGATACTTAATGTTGTGGGATTTGTTTTACAAAGTACATGCTCCAACTTCATGCCTTCACTAAGATGTTAGTAATAGCTATCTTTTGTTCTCATAAAATTTTAAATATATAATTGGCTTTCATTTAAGTTCATGTATTTAATTCAAAGAATTACTATTTTTGATCAATCATGTAAAATTCCATGTTAATAAATAATAATTGAGCAATAAAATTGTCTTTAGCTTTAACTTAAGATATTTTATTTAAATAGATCAAGGTTTAATTTTCACAAGCTTTTGTCATCATCCATTTAATTGATGAATGATAATATGATTTATTCAAACAGATTGCTCAGTTCATACGTATGTGCCATGGTCACAATCATCATATTATAATAATCGTTTATTTCACAGGTAAAGATTCTTTTTTTCAAGTACACACAGACGCACATATATTCTAAATATAATACCAAGATGAGCTAAATACATGAATAGAGTTGATATATAAAAGAGTGATTACATAGTTATAAATATACTTATTTGAACAGAATATCATTTGATCATTTTATAGTTTTGATTTGATAACAATGCTATAGAAAAATATCAACATCATAGTGAGTTCTGTTAATGGAATCTGGAAAATTGTGATAAAGGTATATATACTATCAAGATAGTTTTTTTAGGACAGAGACTTACAGTTACTTATTACTTAAGTTGCAGCCACTGGTAGGAGTGAGTGGGACCACCACTTTCACTTTGTTTCTACCAGCACCTGCATTGAATATTGCCGAATCCAAAAAATATCATGCTGAGAAATTAGTTTTTGACTCTTTCTAGGGTTAGGTTGTACAAAATATTGCTGGAATTTCATATCATAGAATAGTATTCCAACTGTCATCTCAGAGGGATATGTGTATATAGAGGGATATATACATCAAGAATACCTTTTGTGAGCAAGAGGTATTCTTGAAGTAAAATGAGAGCATATCATATCCTCAAATCTCAACATTTTATTTTTTTGTTATTTTGCAGTGATACCTTGAGTATTGAAATTGAAAATAAGCTTCTTTTCAAACAATTTTAGTTTGCTCTAGATAATTGAGTTAAATATTCAGGTTTGCTTATAAAGAATCCCTAAATGATACGTTTTTGGAAATGTCTTCTTTTGCATGCTAACGGTGAAAATTTGTACTTTTTCTTCCCTTTTAATTAAAGCTCCGATCCATGGTGATGCATTCTTGTTTGTGATTGTTCAATTGTTAGCTCTATTTGATGAAAATTATGTCTGGATTCCAAGGAACAAATTATTAATTCCTTTATAAAATTTTAGGCTGTGAGTGGAGTTGTGGATCTGCCACAGGAAAAAGGTAGAAAAGATGAAAATTTTCATTGAATTTTTTAAAATTAAAACTCATAACTATAAAGAGTGATGTTATTTATTTTTACCCTTTGCAGACCGAAGAAGTGAAGCTGAATCACAAGCAGGCAACAACAGTGGTAGTGAAGACAGCAGTAAAGATTCTACCAAACATGTCAGCAACAACAATAATGCGGTAAATGATAATGGTGACCCTGTAAATCTGCTTCTTCCACCCAAAGACCCTCTAAGCAAAGAGGCAAAACCTATTCATCGCATCAAAAAAGGAATCAAGAAACCACGCCATCGATGACAGCTTTATACAAATTCTTTTGACTCCTCACAATTACTGTGAAATGTAAGAGCATATGTCATTGTGAAAAACACAAGTTTAATTTATGCTATGTTGTCTCTAATTTAGCAAAAGCATTTAATTCTCTGTTTCAACTGATCATTTGGAATCTTGGTGAGTGATACTCAAATAATTATCTTTTCATCCTGTTCGAAAAAGGTCAACTTAAACATGTATTTATTATTTGTTTTCAGGAGGATAAATTTATCTCTTTGATAAAAGTTTTAGAGAAGTTCTAAGATCATTGCTGTCTACTAAAATGAACCTCTGCTGTTCTGCTCCTGAAAATTAATCTTTGTTTCCTGATAAGGTGTTTCTTATGAGTGAAGTATACTGGACTTAATCGGTTTTAAATAAAATGAAGAAATTCTTTGAATAAAAGAGGGAATCAAGCAGCTAGCAAATCTTCCCAAAGAAGAATTTTATAATCTCTTTTTTGATTGAAAAAAGAAAGATGTAATGGATGTTAGGATTTTTTAGATTAAATTAAGCAAATTTTATGAAAAGTTACCCAGAAATGCTGAACCCTGATATCCAGGTGCTATAACTATACAATGGGATCGATAACTTAGCCATGTCAGTATTTTTCTAGTGTGATATGTACAGCCAAAGCTGCAACAGCTATTGCTACTTACTGTATCAGGTTTTATATGTTAGCAAATTATCCAGTATTTGTATTTAAGATACAAAGGATTTTGGTCCATATTGAACCAATTTTGCATGCTAGAAATTTGAGTTTATATTAATCTCTCTCTGTATTGATACTCAAAGCTATCAGTCATGTAATGTCATTTGTACAGTGTTTTATTAATGTGATTCTTTTAAGATATTCTTGTAGAAAACCAAATAGATATTTTTGTAATATTAATACTAGTATTGATGTAAAATTTTAAAGGCATCAAATTAAAGCAAATTGATTTGAATTATCTTGACTTTCAATGTAATCTCTTCCCATTCAGTTTGAAGTTGATCATTGGTGTCGTTTAATAGAAAAATTTTTATCATACAATTGAAGAAGTATATTATTTATTAGTTTTACAAGGTTTGGAATTTTGGATTTTTAAAATATCCTTAAAAAAATTAATGCAAATATACTGGAGTTTCTACCAAAATTAATATTGAAAAAAAAAAACTTTATTGTTACAAAATATTGCTAGAAAGGGTATTTTTATTAGAAACAAGGAAAATATCAAATTTATTTCCTTTTCAGACAAATACCCTTTAATTTTTCTTATAGCATTCAAATGATTTATGAAGATTCAGATGGATGTCTTAAGTCTCTCTGCTATACTTGAAACAGTCAAAATAATATTCAAACAATTCTTTCTCTCCCATAACTTAGTATTATAATTAAAATAGCTAACTTGAAACTTTCTTATCATCAAGTAAAATGTCCATATCTACTACCTCATCTTACCTTATCTATGATGCCCATCACTCCTGCATTCCCAGTCATTCAGCATTTCATACCTCTTTGCGTAGTTGTAAATACATTTGGTTAATTTTGCATATGACAAGAAAGCATCTCTTCAATAACACACTTCAAACATTGTTTAAAAACCTTCCTTTTCATCAGCCTAATTTACATAAAATTTTATGAGCTCTTTCATGTGGACGTAGTCCATTGCACTCAATCTCATTAAACAGTAACTAGTGCATCATAAAGCATATAAGTAAATGGCTATAAGTCATCTTAGAGCAAAGAATTTTGTCTCCAAGGCATTAGGTTCTTCACTACCTGATTATAAAATTGGAAGGATGACATCTGATGTTTTGTAAATAAAACAATTTTTTATTCAAAACTGTCTCAAGACAATAACTCTTTGTGAGCGAATCAGGATAAAATATCCTGCACCTTTAATTTCATTTAGCATCCTGGAAAAAGTCCATTTCCCACTTTCTTTTCTTTAAGGATACAGTCCTAGAATCCGAATTGCTTTTCCAACTACCCAGCAACTAAGCTTTCTGAATAAAACTCTACCTCAGAAGTGGTATGATTCATAATTATTTTCCTATAAACCTATACAGTTACCATGATACATCGTACGTAAAAAAAGATTATTGTCGTATAACGCGTGAATGCCTACAAAACGCATTTGAAAACTTTACACTAATTACGATTTCAAAAAGACCAAATTTAATCCTTGAATGGCCGATACCCACTGCCCATTAAGAACAAACGTTTTCTACGGACAAATAACATCCAACGGTCCGAGAATGAAGATACATACGGTCCTAGAATAAAATAGGAAGAGCAAGAATAAAAGACAACAGAAATAATCACCTTCATCTGAAGAAGCCAATAGTAATGCTGGCGATCGTTGCTTTCTTTTTGATGAAGCTGTGAAGCCCACGAAGCAGTTTTTATCAAATTGACGTAATCATGCGCCGCAACTATTAAAAAAAAAATAAAGATGAGCCCTTAACTTTGGTAAGCCTCTTTTTCATTTTATCCCGCAATTTCATGCAATATTTTATATGGAGTTATTAAATATAAACTGAAGAAGGAGCAGGGTAAAGGAAAAAGTGATATTAGTGAAAAACGTTCTTGCGTGGATACCTCCGCAGAGTAGGGGGAAGGGAAAACCCGCTGAAAGAGGATAAAATAATGAAAATATACGCTTAAAGATTATCTATGAGCTTCTTCGCCCTATACATTTTTCGAAGAATTGTTAATTTATTTCAGAAACAGAATTAACCTAAATACATTTTCTTCTGGAATCCCAAATCAGTATAAACTACGTAAATATTATCCCTGCCGCCGAGACGCTAAGTGAATTTATGCATCGAGCGATTGTAACGCTATCGGCAAATCAAGGCTCAAGTTCAGATCTGCTTAAAAAAATTTGCGTGCAAGTTTCATTTATGAATAAATTACAAATCAAAAGTTTCTTACTTCCTCGATCTTTAGAAAAACGTTCTTGAGAGATTAGTTTGTAGACGGTGGTCTTTCTACCATTAATATGATTAAATTTGACTATTAAGAATTCAAAAAGACAGTTGAGTTTTATTTTTTATTGAAATATTTCATAACGTTTAACAATATCCATTCAATACATAAGTAATTCCATGTACATAAATAAAAAATGCACATCCAAACCCTATGTACTAGGCAAAGGGTCTAATGTAAAAAATAAGTGTTTTAAACAAAGGAAATAGTATAGGTGAGCATGAAAACATCTCGTTAATTAGGAGTATTAAAATAATCTTTTTCATTTCTATTTAACGATAACCTGAGCACAGAATCATAGCAATGGAAAAATGCAATCAGACTGCGGAAAGCGAACTTTCCATTTAAAAGCGATTTTCCATTTACTACAGGATTCATAGAATATTTTATATTCATCAACAATGAAAATGTATCAGCAATCCTACACTCTGGACTCCAGCGTCCTAGAACATTTTTATTTCAGGGCAATCAAAATACTCGATGGAAGAAAATGAGCCAGAAGTTTCAACCGAATATGGATTCATTCCAATGGTATTTTGTAACCTTAATCAATCCTTTACTCAATACCGAATTATTAGAGGAAAATCCATCCATCGCATTCTTTCTAAAACGACTCTCGCTTCAATAATTCCCTTCAAGTTCAATCTAAAATATACTTGGACCCTGATTATTAATGCTTACATATCAGAAACGGACACATTTACCGCGACGTCAAATATGTATGATATTAAGATTTCACAAACTTCACATAGACAATCAACAATATTCAAATAAAACTTGAGAAGACTGTGTCAGCGAATATTTCGTAAGTCATATAATTTTCTAAAAGGCTCTCTGGATTAAAAAACCGAATTTTTTTCTTATTTGTATTGCTCCTAACAGAGCTCTCTAATTTATGATGATATGTTGTACTATTATAAGAAGTGCTGGTAGCACCGTTGGGCTTTATCTTGAAACAATCTGAAATGAAAAGACTTCAATTACCATTAGAGACGCAGCATCACAATCGTAGGATTCTCAAACTACTCACAGTCACATTCCCCTTTCTTCCAAAGCTGAACAAAGCTGCCGTAAATCGTTTCGATTATTTCAAGTCGGTCCAAATTCATCAACACATCTTTACACTTAACACCACGATCTTGAACCTTGATGAAAAATTCACTGTTGTACTTACTATAAACAAAACAATTTCATAGCACAGATATGATTTGAAAAACCCACATTTTTTAGAATAACTCAAAAAATCCAGTTAATCATATCCGAATATATGCTTTCTACAAACCGTTATAATCTCTTCATGATACTTCAGCACGTCCAGGTAATTGCGAACGCAATTTTCACAGAATGTAATGGGCCGCGCATTCGTAATGGAACAGTATGTAAAGCTGCTGGCAGCAACTGAAAAATTATATAGTAGTCTACCACAAGTTCCATTTATGTCGATGATTCTGAAATTTATCGTGCGGTTATAAATTTTTCATACTTATTAAAGTTTCACAACTGCTAATGCTTATGAGTAGTACGTACAAATCCAAAGATTTCCAGGATCCACTACTATACCCGAAATTAAAAACGGAAACTAAAGTGAAGAAAAGAAAATAAAACGAAACACATCCCATGTCAACTTTCTAAGTGAAATATCATTGATTGATATTCGAAAGAGTGCTTGCGTTTCCTTTGACGGACGAATGAACCATCACAAGCCAAATAAGACTAAATTAGGCAGATCCCTCAGGGCCCTGAGCTCCACTGCTCAGCTGACTACAACAATCTTTTATGGGAGTGAGGCGGGTTTCATTGTATTATCATACCAGACTATCGCTAGCCCTTTTTGCGGTCGAAGTAGTAACTACTGTATTGTATTAGATATGTGATCTTCCCCCGTGAAACTATAATTACTGAATATAGAAAAAGAGATTGTTATATCCTACGGATAAATTTGTTTCAGTTGAGACTATTGTGACATTTACCACACTTCAGGTGGATGATGATTGAAGCTGAAAGACTAGAGACGCGAGAATAAACGGAGTATGTACTAGTAGAAATTTTTCCAATATTAATGTAATTGACTTTTAGCTATCTAGCAGGCTTATGCAGGAACCGAATTGTTCATGCCCATCCCATTTCCTGTTTCAAAACCGAGCTTAGAACCCTTCCCTTCATGCGGGTAACGAGTTGTTTCAATTTCCAATGGAGTTATCCATACTATCAAACCTTCTATTTATCTTTGAAACGAGTGAGATAAATCAAACTTTCTCCATCGCCGGTCATTCTCCTATTTTATCTTCTATCCAAAAGTTCAATTACTTGATATAACCATTATTTCCTTGATTGCTTGTTATTCTCTGCATTCGAGTGTACATCGTAATTATCTATTTCCTTCCTTTCCTCTCTTACCTCAACTGTCGCGTCCTGTAAGCAATAGTTCCTCCTCAATGAATGGATGCTCCAATATTAGTTACCCTCTCATAACCTATCCTCATTAACCGTTAATTTCCTACTGTACTATTTTGCTCTCTAGGATGCATGTATCTTCAGAGATTGAGTTATTTCACCAACATCCCTTCTGCGTCGAGCATCTTTAAGTTCTTTAATTGCTCAATCATTGGATCATTAATTAATATATATTTTTAATAGAAGCTTAATGAATTGAAAGAATGTTCTCCTTTTCTATAAGAAAATCACATATTGAAAGGGAACATTATTTGAAGAAAAATAGTGCTGCAGCACTTAAAAATTTAGTGAAAATGTGAGCTAGGGATATTTTATACATGCTTTGGTTAATTATAATATAAATTTTTTTACAGCAGTTATCATTGCCCATACTTGCTTCAAACAAATGTTTACTACTTCCTTTTCTGTATAAAGACAAATTGCTTTATAAGATCCTAATTATAATATATTTTAACATTTTACAAATAAGCGTATATTTTTTTCTTACTCTTAATGATTTGAGGTAATACAAATTGGACAATTCAGTTTTTTTTGTCAAGATAAAAATTTTATGTAATTATACTAGTAATTCATAAGAATATTCCTCCTTACTTTATCGAAATTTGCACTTATCCTCTAGCAGTAATTAGGGTCAAATTCAATAGATGCCTACTATTTAATATATGATGACATCTCCAATGCCAACACATATTCATACAATTTAATTAAGGTTATAAACTCTCTCGATATTAGAGAAATTAAACAAGATGAAACATTTAGATGGCCTAATATTTTATTAAAAATTGTATTACATCAAATAGAATAACTTTCATAGAAAGAAAATATAACAAACTGCTTCATAGCATTTATATGTACATAATAATACAGTATGTCAAATATATATAGGAATGAGTACCAATTCATGCATAATACAAATGAAGTGCTTAGGTAAGAGTTATGCATAACATTAGGGTTTTACACAAAAATATGTTTAAGCATAAAATATCACTAATGACATCCACAGCTCTTTACCACCATATTTTTATACTTTTTCAAAATAACATTAGAGTCATCAAGGAAATACAACACTGATATAGGAGTGAGTTTAGTTGGAGCACAACATGGCTTGGGAACCTGCAGTGGGTTCATAAGATGAACTAAAGTTTGTACAATGGCATGATTAGTGGCATTCATATGAGCATTCAAAGGGAAGTTGCATTCGCCACTGCAATAAAATGCACCATATCCATCTGGGGCTATGATCCAGTCCTAAAAGTATAAAAAATAACACTTTGTGGGTGACCGAATAAAAGAGGAAATGAGTCTCAAAGTAAAGCTGTATTTATTTATTTACTGAAATGATATTTATTTTAAATCTATCAAGAAGAATCTCAACACCCTTACTGGGAATGTAATTACTGAAAAAATATTTGCGCAGGAGAAAATTGTACCTAATTGCATGCTATTATATTAATGTTCTCATACTCATTGAAAACTTCTAGAAGAACCAAATTCATATTTTATTGAACAATACTGTGCTAATAATGAGTTTTACATTTATCAACATCCAAACTCACCTGCCACTCCAGGTCACGAAAACTGACATACAAGGTTTTAATTTGACAACTCTTTGTCGACCAATGTGCAGGTTCTGAAATGATGATTGAAATGAAAATAAGATCAGATAAGAAACATGAAAAATAAATTTCTAGAGAAATCCAGTATTACTGAAAAACTTGCCATGAAAAGGATTTGGAGTTGAATAAGGAGTAGTTGACTCATTCCTATCTTTACGTTTGCGCCCGCTTCCAGGTCGCTTTACCTCTCTTTTACTACGAGAATGTAAATTATCAACTGGAAGTTCAGACGCACCAAGGAAAGCTACAAGAAAAGGTTCCCTTGAAGAAGGAGGTGCTTTCCCATTGAAACCATTTGGTGGACCTACTATTCCAACGTCTTCTGGGTGTAGCTCATGGGATCCTGAATATAATTGACAATAGAACAAATACTTATTGTAACAAGCTTATTTCATGTTCCTCTTACATATTTCTTAGTTAAAACAATAATATTCCATTTTTCAAATGATTTTAAAGTATAAACTAATACATGGAGCTTATAATCCATTTTTTAAATGCAAAAGGTCACAACATTTTTTAAAAGCAACCACTTAAAACTCATCCACATTAATTGATAGCTCTAAAATTGTTATACCAGAAAAGTACTAAAGTGTAGTCTTAACGGAAATAGTTTCTAAGACATCAATGCAAGGCATACCTCTCCCTTATTTATTAAGAGAATACTATCCAACCTTAATGCAAAATTATTCCATAGCATTGCTGGGAAATATATGACTAAAAAGGAAAAAGTAAATACTTACCAGCTGATGGAAGTGAGCGTACTGAAATGTGCAGGCCAAGATTTGCCTTAGGATTTTGTACCCATGTTGCCAATGCATTAGTTACATTAAGGGTAATCCAACCTTCATTTTCTGAGGACCACTGCACTGAATCCAAGTACTGAAGAGAGCCAATACCTTCTTTACTTCCAACCCTTCACAAACAAATAAAAGTCAATAATTAACTAAAGTTTGAAAAATTGCAATAATTACTAAATTAAATACTAAGAACTTAGATGGGTATGAAAGATCTTTACCACATTTTAAACAGAGATTCCTTCTTTTTGATATTACCATTACTTTACAATACATAAAAAAGGGATATGAATCTATTAAAATTTGAGACAAAAGATAACTTTCTTAAGCAACAAGTCAAGAAAAAGTATGCAGAATGTTGTTTTCTGAAACACTATTCCTATCACATCTATGATTTTTGTAGTCAATTGAGCCTCAACTTGCTCATACTTTCAATGTATATTACCAACTTCTGAGAGAAAACAGTATTGTCATAAAAACATAATAAAAGGCTAAACTAGAATACGGGAAAAACTATGAATTTTAAAAGGTAATTATGCAATCACTTCCTTATTTATAACCTGGTACTAATACTTCGTATCATAAATGAAAGAAATATTGCTCACCCAATACTCTCTTTAGATACAACTTGGTGAGCAGTTACTTGAAAAGCTGCTGGCATATGATACGGTAAGTTGAAAAAATGATTCAAATGAGGGCAGACTGGGCGAGGAGCCTTTCTGTACAGACGAAGTTCTGCTCCCACAATACTCTCATCTTCAGGCACCTCTGACACATCAAACCATAATCGCCTACCCTTTTCATGTCGAAGAGGTACATTGAGCCTTGCCCATGGCTTCCTTACATGGTGACCCCAGGATGGATCTCCTGTAAAATAAATGAAATGCATCAATCTCAACCCAAATTCTAAACTGAAAGTCATAATCATCAAGTACTTAATTTTAAGAGCCTAGCAGTGTTACAATAGCATCTCATATTCCAATTCCTCAAGCATATGTTATATTCTATATTGCTTTTAAACTCTACATTTGCCTCCAAAACTTAATTCAACTGTAAGGCGGAAGCAGTGGTTGCTATCAACAGTAGACTTTCTCCTCTCAGTTGTACTCTATAAGACAATTCTTATTGATATCTAATAATGATCGAGACCCTAATCACCAAGCTTTAAATAATCCAATACAGATAAAGGCAAATTTAAAAATACTTTTAAGCTGTTTATTGCTTTCTTTCTAAAGTCACTTTATGTATAAAGTGGAATTATTTTTCAAATAAGAGGTTCCATAGTAAGATTATTAATTTTATAATAATATTTTAAATAACATTATTTTACAAAATAAGATACAAACCATGGCTTCTAAAACTAATGATAGTGTCACTTTCATCAATTGCACCTATGTCAGCACCACTAAGACTCAAACTTGCAGGTGTAGCTTGAAGACCTTCATCTCCAAGAGCTTCATACACTCCTAACAGAAACTGCGGAGCTGATCCACCAACGCGACTTCTTCCTTTGAAGAAATTACATTTGATGCATTACTATTTATTTAATGATATTACATTATAAGGAGTACGGTGAGACAGAAATCTACCAATATTATACATAAGTATTTCACATGTACTGACCATAAGTTACAGATTATTAATTTTCATAGATATAAATAAGAGTTGCTACTTTAAGCCAGATGAAAATTGAATTACAGTTCAAATTTAAAGGCTATTGGATTCCTTACAGTATAGATATTCATGGAATGCTTAAGAGTAATTACAAAGGCTGAATGGAAAATCTAACATATCAACACAAAAGAAAATATTCAATACCACTTTTGCAACCAATATAAATATGTTATTTAAATCATAATAATTTTTCAAAACTTTTATATTACAAAACATAAACTAGGTGATATACACTTGGTGAATGGAATTAGGTAGGAGTTTCACTCCTGTAAGAGAGATAAATCATTTTCTATAGATTTATTTAGAAAGATCTAACATTCGTAAGAATTTTTCTGTGTACCTGACAAGCATCATGGTTTACTTCATTTTCTACTTCAGTTATAATGTTAATTATTTCTGCTCATTCTTATACTACTTGTTTATTAGTATGAAAGTGTATCTTCTGAACAAAAAGCATCTTTTAATATTGTAAATATAATTAAATTAAATATAAATGGATATATTCTTTCCATTGCTTTAATAGGTTACATAAAAATAATTTCATCTCTTTTAAAGAAAGCGCAAAGAGTCGTTAAAAATAACATACATGTCATATGCCAATTATCATTCAAAATGTTGTTTCTTTCTATTTTCACTTAAATAAGGTTTTATAGTATATTTCAGGCAAAAACCGAGGTTGAAGTCTTAGATTCCCACAAGTTTAAATTAAATTTCCTAAAATTTTCAATTATCCTTTTTTAAAACTTAAAATTAAATATATATACGAAGCTGATTACAACGTATGAAAAATTGAATGTTGGCAATTTACCAATCATGGATTGTCAAATTAAAAAGTCATTTAAGTCTCATTCACGGCTCATATTAATTACTTATGAAATAAAAATTCTATATTGCGTTTATATTACAAGAAGTATAATTCGAAAACTTAATTAAGCATGATGTTCCTGAATTCTATTTCTGTTCCTCAACTCTCTCTAATATACCATTGGAAATATAACTATTTTATAAAATTTCGAGTTGGCGGGTCCAATAAATTCTTACATAACTTCCTATGAAAATATCCAAGAGTAAAACAATTCACTTAAGCGTCAAGTAATAATGTGATGAGAGTCTTAATGATTTCAGCGACTCCTCATAGCCGCTCCTTACTAAGTTGCGCAAACAACCCGATACGCACCTGCAATTCCTTCAAAACCTCTAGCGCGATTTACATCAGCTCTATTTAAATAAAACTGAGGATGAATATTTCATCACAGTGTGATCAGGTAGAACAACTATATTTAGAATCTTATGTGATATACGTTGATAACGTTTATAATTCCTTTTTTACATTTTCTCTATTATCGAAGAATTCACTTGAGAATGGAGGCAATAAACAGTATTCTTCAAGGGCAAACAAACCGAATGAACAATGTATATAATCAAACATAATGAAGCAACGGAGATAATTTTCGATGTGAATACTAAAGATAATACACAGAAAATATTTGTAATCAATAAATTAATTACGTAGCATGACAAAGAAGATAAAATTAGAAACTCAAAATTCTTGAGGAAATTAGGGTGGATCATGGAAACATTACTCTTCCGAATAAAGAACGAGCGCAAACTATAAACTCTTTGAGAGCTGAAAGCGAGCCAAAGAACGTGACGTCATTATAAGGAAATTCTGGATGTTTTACGTAGTAATAGAAGAGAAAATTCTTAAATACGATATCAATCCTTCAATAGATCAAAAAAAATCTGTTACTCGGAGCATAAGAAATACAACTTCTTAAAAGTATATCATATACCAATTATTGTAAACAGTGCAACATTTTGTTAGTGGGAGGCACTCTAACATAAACAAAAACAAGCACTGAGAAATCAAGGAATCACAGAAAAATTCCTGCTGTTGGAGTTTACACAGAAGCGTCTAATACCTGAGTGTGTGTTTTTTCGTTTGGGAAGAGGTCTGTTAGGGAGGCCGAGCAAGTTTAGGATCTCGTGTTCCACCTCCTGTCGCTCCCTTGAAGTGAGAGATCGGTGCATAACTGTCCTATCCAACCCATTGTCCACATAAAGACCTGAGATAGCTGCGCGCACTACGGAGATCACATAAAGAATAACCAGTGCCACCGGCAGTGTCCTTGATAAGCTCGACTGCGGCCCTGTGCACACCATGGTGACGCCAGAAAACCAACTGAAACCTCACGCTTCTTCGCATCACTTGCCCTCTCAAGAACCGGTTTGCCCATGGAATGGGCCTATGCAATGTTGCCAATTCGTTATATTTTCATACCATCTCGGTAGCGAATCTTTGGAAGCTCCTTGTCTAGTCTCTGGCCATGAAATGGAACTAAATCTTCACTTTTAACTGCAAGCCTTTTGTACCTCATGTTAGACCTAAATTCATTTCTTTTTACATTTCATCATAATAGTTACAAGGGCTCCTATAGTGCTGGCTACCTGACAGGGATGAAATGAATTGAAAATGACTTAAGTAAGCATCTTCTTTAAAACTTCTTGAGGCTTTATTTTGAGAGAATAAAATTTACACTATCAACTTTAAGGTCTATTTTCTATGATAGCTATTAAAAACCATCGAACCCTTCCAACACTTGCGAAACTACACTAATTGCACGCACGGTCAGTGAGATAATACTGATGATTACATGTTCACTTTTCTAAACTTCGCCTCCTATCACTGTAAGAAGCCCTATTTCTTCAATTCACTAATGCTAAATTGAGAGTAATTTTTTTCAGCATAAATTGCGTTCATAAAATTAATTTAAATGCAAATTTAAAAATCAATACTACAATCGGAGGACTTTCCAAGAATAAAATATAAATTAAGAATTTTAAAATTAGAGAAAATGTATGTAATGTAGAAATATTGAAAATACTACTGATACGAAAAGCTATAAATACAGCCATTAGGCCGGAATTAGTGTCGATATGAGATAGAATTTCTCTATTAAGATAAGTTGATTTCCAACGTATTCATAAAGAAATTTTCCGAAGAGCTTATCTCCGTTGAGGCCAATATTTTGAAAAATTATTTATTTCGTATTTTAATTCATTTCACTGCCTTGAAGGCGAAGAATTTTTATTTGAAAAGTGAAAGAGTAGCTATATGGAAATTAAACAGGACCGCCAAACGGATGAAAATCAGTTTTCTCGATATCCGGCATAGATGTCTCTATGTAAGACATTAAGAATGGAATATCTTCACTACTCTTGCAATTGGTTAAACAGACAACTAGTGTTATTCCAGGGTTTTCAAAGTTACCAATTATTTGAAATTGAATATCGAAAACATATGTGTTGTTTTTATCGGTGTTAGTTTTGGAAGAGTATCTTAGGCTATCAAAACTTCAACATCTTCAAATGTGTTGTAAATATTTCGTGTGGGTTTTACGTTGAAACTTGACTGTGAGAAACAACAAAAATGAGCGAAAGAAAATTCACCAAAGCCCTAGGAAAACCTGGTATGGCTGCACAGCTTAGGGAGACAGTCTCTCAAGTGGTGAGAGAGACCTCGGTACATGTAAGTAATTTCTTAATTTCATATAAATGATTCAGATTCAGATTGACAGATATGTACAATCAGGGAAAATTCATTATTGTTAGTGATTAAAAGTTTTTAATGTTTGTAATTGATAGACCAAGCCAGCTCTAGTAGAACCTCTTGACTTCGAAACTTTTGTATTGAAAAATAAGACTGTGCTGCAGAACGACCCTCAAAGAGAGTTGCTTTTGTACCCGGCTGATGATGTTTCAGTAAGTATTTATCCCATGTTAACCAAGAATTCTATATTCTAGTACTAGTTGGTAGGATCCGTGTACCTTTTGTGATGCATTATCATACAACTCACGTCTGCGTATCTTTAAAAAACTCAAATTTTGAAGGTATCAGTTTCATGAGTGCATTGCTATATAGATATCAGTTCTTCATTTTTAAAGACATTCGATGCTATTGGAAATCAGTTTATGTTTTTCAAGGGTATGTGTATAATTATGATTATATATTTATAATCTATGTAATATCTATTTACAATGTATTCCAAGGACACGGGAATTAAATTTGTTTGTATTACTGTATCAATAAGAACCAAGTTTTACTTTAATTTATTTACCATCGCGCAAGTTGTTATATTTTAAAAGTTTTGAATTGGCAATTTCTTCTATTTCAGCAAGTAGTTCTTCCTCGAAAGTATCGGACAGTTGGAAGTAATGTTCCATTAGAAAATGAGCTTGAAGGATGTGGGTTATTTATAAAAGAATGTGTTAAAAGTTATTCTTCTAATTGGAATATAATCCACTATAAATATAGTGCTTATTCAGGAAGCTATTTAAATCTACCCAAGTAAGTTGTGTTCACAATTATTGGCTCTATTTATATTCTATTAAAATATGCACATATTTATGTTTTAAATGTTATGAATTTTCAGAGTTCTTAAATATGAAGATCTCAACGATGAAGTTTATGAAGTGGACTCTGATGTGGATCAATTTGAGGTATGATCAATCAACTGTTGACAATATTCCATTTGGAACAGGTGCATAACTTACAGATTTTTTATATTGGTAACTTTCAGTTAAATAATTTAGAAATCTTAGTTGCACTATATTTTTCAATTTATTCTTTTTCACTGGTGAGATAAAAAAATACTTTTTAGAATAACATGTTTAAGAAACATGTGCATGTAATGTAATAACAATAATAATAAATATAAATAATAATAATGATCAATAAAAATATTAATAACATTTTCCTTCAAAGAAAATCAAACTTCAATTTGTATCTTATGAGATCCGAGATGATTCTTGTTTTTTCATTACTTATTTAATCTTGGTTTGTCGTTTCAAGTTGGATTCGCTGTAGAGGATTAAGTAAAAAATAACATTTGCTGTGGTAGCACTTTCTGGGCTTCTGGATGACTTAGAAACGAGTCAATTCCTTTAAAATCATGTCCTCAACTGTTAAAGACACTTTATGAGTTTTTATTCAATTAATAAATCTATTCTCATAGTTTAATTAGTAATAAAGAAAACAAATGCCATTATGAAGCATCCTCTGCATCTCAGAAACATATTTTTTATGAGATTTTTTTCTACGAGATGAGTTTAATAAGAATATAAATAAGAGGAATAGTTTCTCTCTTTCAAAAGGGAATCATGATAATTATACCATTTAAAATTTTATTTTCTCTGGCTAGAAATTAAATAATATTTTAATCTAGAATTGGAAGAAGAAAAAAGTTATATGATATAATGAAAGAATTTTGTGCTATCCTCCTTGCATAGTGATAAAGATGCTCTCAGGCATCTATCTCTCCCAATCGAAATTTGAATTTACCTATTAAAAAAATTGAACTAAGAAATATATGCTCAATCTAATGCTATCTTGCAATAAATTTTTCTGGGATTTCTCAATACATAGGCAGTAAAAATGTAATTAATATTGAAGAACCAATTTTTTCTTTGGAAATAGAACCCTGTATTGCAGTTAATTTTGAATGAATAAATAAATGTAAATATGAAGAAAGACTTCTAATTTTAATGAGTATTTAAAAAATTAAAATTTTTGATTCCTAACTTTCCTCATCACATTAAAACCCTTCCTATTTTGCTAATACGCTACACGATAAAGTTTTGTCTAATGTAAATATTCAGTATAAACACTTATTTTATATAGAAAACAGTTATAACAGTTGAAATAAGGACATGCAGAGTTCCTTTAAATAGTCTAACTTTCTTGTTATATTTAATTTTTAACCATAACCAACTATGGAATGTTTGTGAATACACAAACAATTGAGAATTTAGTAAAGTTTTGTGTTAAGTGAAATAGTCAAAATTAAATATATTTTGTAGAATTAGTTTATGATAAATAAATGTAAATTATTTATTTAAGATTTTCAAGAATTATTTCTGATGTTGCGTAGAGATGAAAGTGAAAATTTTTTGCATGTGTGTGTTTTAATCCTTCATTCAAATAATAATACATCTTTTATTTAATTGATTAAAATGGCATAAAAGTTAATTAAAATATTGGGAACTACTCATTCTAAGGAAATAAATTGAAAATTATGGAATTTTTTGATTGATATAGGAAATATTAAGGGATATTCCTCAAATGTGTTAAATTTTTAACTATTTTGATAATGGTGTTAGTAAATTATTACAGTAAAACAATTTGAATATTATGAATTTACAAGATGTTTTAAAATATTTTAGTTTGTTTTGCGTTGTGCCCTTTAGTATTTGCATACATTATTAACTTGTCTGTTTCCCTGGAAATCCTATGAAAATGAATCCTAAGAATAAATCAGTAATCCTCTTTAAAATTAAGAGCCTCCTGGCTGAGATAATGGACAAAAGTAAAGAGTCCTTTTCAATTTTATTTTAACAAAGAAATATATAAAGCCTGCCAGGCGAACAATAGGTATCAACGTCAGAGTTGGTATCATACATTCACCCGACACTCTTAGAGAAGAAGATGCAATGAGCCATAGCTGCTGGCAAATGTTTTACATAGCCAAAGCTATATACAGTTTTCAAAAAATTTTGGGATCATGTATTAAAAGAATCTAATGAAAATGAAGACAAACTATATGAATGAAGAGTATTTTACTCTTAATAAAACATCTACATTGCTAATATTGGTACAGAAAGTGATGATGTATATCATATTAAATTATCTCTGATGAGAAATTCTACATCACATCACCATGAAGATGGATTTAGAGATATAAGCTAAAGGATTGGCAAATGACATAACTTGTATTGCAGAAATCTTCATAGGAAGCATAACAATTGGGCACATCAGCATTGAATGGAATACAAAGAAGGGGAAGAGAGCACACCTGGTTGGTTATAATATGATATGACTGATAAAAAAGGGAAAATGATCTGTAACTGGAAATACAAACCATCAACCAACAACATCTTGGCTTCTTCCATTTGAAATTAGCTGAGTTTTTCTAGCTATCCTAGACAAAATCCCTTACTATATCTCCCATATATCACATTCAGTCCAAAAAATCCTTGCCTAGAGCATGATTGTAAAATAACACAATGTATAGAAATAATAAAGTCACATACATATTTTAAAACTGAAATGAAGATATTTTCAAACTTAATTTGAAGGTGGCACCTAGAGAAAGAACAGGAATGTTGATTAACATCAATCGAATAGTATGTTAGGAAACTGATGAAAATTTCTTATATACCATACTCCAGGAATGTAAGAGGTCTTTCATAGAATTGTCTTCTTTAAATTTCATCTTACAAATTTGGACTTGATATCTTATAAACTAAAGTTAAATAGTGTTTAAGAGAAGTGTGATTAGCATCATAACTGGAACTAGAAACCCAGGTCCCCAATGACAGGAATGATCTCAACATTATATTCAGTCTCATGGCCAAAGTGGTTAGCATATCAGCAGCTAGTTCTAGAACCTCCATATCCCAGTCCTGTTAGATTTTGATCAGATCTGATTTTTCTGATCTGGAATTAGTTGTTAAAGTGTTTTTTTCTTTTCAAGATAAATTGTAGGAGTGGTCTGTTTAAAATAATGTTTGCTCTCAATAAAAAAAAATATTATTATTATCAATAACAGATTGCCATTAGTAAACTTTCTCTAATCAAGGTTGATTTGAACTTGTCTGTTTCATTAGGGCAAGGGAAGTTCAGTTTCCAAGCAGGGTGTCCTCCTTGGGGGCCAGGAGGTAGAAGGAGGTACACATGCATCTGATGTCATATTTGCTGCTCGTCCGAGGGCCTCTAGATCTTCTTCCCTCTCCCCATCCATCTTTCCACACATGGGACCTCGCTCCTTCAAAAGGCGATACTGCATACTTAGGAGGGAACCTGATGGAACTCATGTCCTTAGACTTTATAAGGATGAGAACAAAAGTGAAGTGAAAGCTACCATTGTGGTAGACTTTTGCTCAACTGTTATACAGGCAATTATATCTCCTTTATTTCCTTAAATTGTCAAGTATGAATGTACCCACCAACTAACTAAGAAGATTTATAGTATATTAGACCATCTGCAGTGCTTGAAATAGCATAGAAATAGATTCGAGGTCAATAGGCCTCAGCACAACAAGGATTCATATGTAAGATGTGCTGGAATACAAGGCTCATTACCATTTTTTAGCAAGTGTAGGGATTTTGTGTGATTTATTTTCTGAAAAATACAGTATTCAAAATTTTGTTAAGTTAAATTTTAATATCATTTCATCATCATTATCATTTTTTCGTTTCTTGATGATTTTAATTGAGGTGTTGTTTAAATATGTACTTGATTTTTTATTGATGCTCCGTATATTTATTCTGTTTGTAGTTTACTTCAAAAATACTTTTCAGTCTTTAACACTTGGAATATTATCAATATTCAATTGAAACTTATCTTGTATACTCTTACCACAGAATTCCACCAAAGGAAATCTGTGTTTTGAAATCCTCTCTCCTGGTGGGCAGTCGATGACACTTGCTGCTGAATCAGAGGCAGAAATGACCGATTGGATTTCAAAATTGAAGTCTGTGATTACCCGCAAAATGGTTAAACCTGTAGAGCAAGAAATAGAGAGTAAGAAAGGTGAGTTCATTTAAGTGAGTTAGATGTCATGAAGCCATGGCATAATCTTGTGTAGTTTTAAAGTTACATATTTATTAATTAATGTTAATTATTTATACCAATTATTACTTAGTCCTAATTACACACTTTATTGAGTTCCACTCATAACTCTGTGTGTTTGTATAAATTTATTAATTACACTCTTATATTTTTAATGAATATTTCATAAGGGCACTTGAGCATATTGTATTTATGCTTGGCACAGTGAAAGTAAATCTTCTATTTTCATAAATTCTGAAAAACTCTTAATTTATCTAACTTCTGAAAGTAGCTAAAATCTGATTGGGATGTGTTAACCCTTAAATAATTTAAAATTTTCACCTGAAAATAATCTTTTAGATCAAAACTGTGGCAATAGAAAAATAAACTTGTAATAGTAAAATTATTAATAAAAATGTTAAAAAATTGTTGTTCTATGTTTCTTTTTACTATAGAGAACTTCCACAATGTTAAATCCTAATTTGCAGATTCTATTGAAAAAAGTTTTTAAATGTAGTCCTGTTTGATAAATGAAGAGTCGTATCTTTTAGAAATCTATATCTTTAACCTTAGACTTAAATCTTAGTTGAAACTTTGAACATATTTTTGGGAATATAAATTCTCCTAATTCTGTTTTACAGAGTCACCATTGAACAAGAATATACGAGGGTCACAACCTACATTAGATTCTTTGAAAATACGTTACTCAAGAGAAACAGACATATCCATAGCTGCAGCTAGAAAAGAAAACAGAAGAGGGCTTTTCATTGTTCATCCATTTGGAGTGGTTAGTGGATTTAGAAAATAATTTGATTATGATTTTGAAAAAAAATTTGGAAGACTATTATTTGACCTGAGTTATTTTTCATAGGAAAATATAATTCCTAATTGTTTCAAATAATGAATATTACAAATTTAACTTAATAAATATTCTTTTAAGTTAAGGTAAATAATTCTTAGTTGCTTACTAATTGATTATTTTGTTTAATATTTAAGGGAAAAGATTCTGAAATCAAGAGTGTGTCAATTGATGAAGAGGAAAGTATAGAGCCATATTCAGAACATTTTGGGAAACGAGTTGTTGTGAAATGCCAAGGGCTTCGATTTCGCCTCCGCACATCATCTACCTCTGATGGGAATGAGGATCAGCAGGTATTTAACATTCATATGTTGATATACATGAATAGTACAAGGTATAGATCATTCTAGATACAGTAGAATGTCATACTTACAATATTTTTTATTTGAACCCTTAGTTGTTCTAGTTGAATAAATCTGGATTGCAAGATTGTGTTGTGCATCTAAATAAAAATTGCTTTTTAAACAAAATATTGTCCTTCACATCTTGTTGATAGTCCAGAAATCTCTACAACATAAATCCCTGTTGAATTTATTCAAATATGATCTCATGCTCCTGATTAAACTTATCTTAAAACTCAAGGAATACTGTTAAAGTCTTTAAAGGGATATATTTATTTTGGTTTACTTTGATTTATGTCTTTTGCCATGTCAATTAATATTATCTATCTTTCTGTTAAGGAGTGAATTTTCTTGTTCTCCTGTGTATTTATTAAGTGTTCTTTAAATGCATAAACTATAAAATAGTTGTTTTAATTTCAGGTGGAACCTTATTTTACGTCATTAGCTCTTTATGACGCTAAACAAGGTAGAAAGATATCAGAAAATTTCTACTTTGACCTTAATGGTGATGAGGTAGCTGACCTTTTACCTTCCATAGAAGATAATCAAGATGAAAATGGAAGCCCTGAAGGGAAATCAAGTGCTGTTCCTGAAAGTTGGGCCCTTTCTGCTCGAAAGGTATGTTATAGTCATTTTTATTCCATTCTACCCCTCTTTTCAAGGGAGTAAGTCTCTCTTACCCTTTAATTTCCATTTTAGATGTGATACTGAGTGAAAGCTTTAGTCTAGCACACAAAGAGTACAAGCACATCTTATATTCATTTTTTTATCATCTAATAATTTTAATTATTTGAAATTTTACAACTTAGTTCAATACTTAATAATAACTTAGTACAATAATGTGAAATGCTTTTTACTTTACAATTTAGAATGTTAAAGTTAGATTGGGAAGTTAATATTTTCTAAATATTATTTTCTTGTTTAAAATACTCTTTTTTAAATTAGTGTTATTTCGTATTTCCTAATTGCTTGATGTAATGCATAAGTGATGAATAAAGTTATTATAATATCCATGTTCTCTTTGAAATTGACCCCACTCGAATGTGGGTGGTAAGTAAATATGTAAGGAAGAGATTTCATTGCTTAAATGAGTCACTTTAAAAACTGTGATTAAGTTTTAAGAAACAAAGTTTTCTTGTATTTTATCAACTTTGTTGATCATTTGAAATTGTTTTATTAACAGGCGATTTTCAGCATCACTGATCCTCACACAGAAGTATATTTAGTGTTAAAAGTAGAGAAAGTGTTACAAGGTGGGATTGCGGCAGCTAGTGAGCCATATGTGAGGTGTTTACGTGGAAATGAGCCCGTAAGAGCACCTCCACGTTTGATGCGAACTGTTCAGTCTTTCTGCAAAAGGTATGATTATCACATATTTTTTAATTTTATAATCTTTATAAATTTCATGTAGGATAATAAATTGCTTCAAGATGGTCCAAATCTTTTTTTAGGAAATTTATTTTCTCAGTGTATCATTATGTCTCCAATTTTGTCTCTAAGATAATGTAAAATTTAGGAATTCAAATTGCTGTTGTTTCCATGTCATTTTACCAATAGATTGATAAATATGCCTACATTTTTGAACTTGTATATTATGGAAATGTTGGATCTAAATAGGACTGTATCTGAATATTACTGTAGTTTTTAAAGAGATAATTTGCTTTACTTATCATGTATAATTATAACCTAGGTTATAATGTATTCTTATATATTATTATTTCTAATTTCTAGGCTAGGTTACTACAGAATGCCATTTGCATGGTCAGCAAGACCTCTTTTCTCAACTAATAACCAATTAAACTCAACAGCAGAATTTTCTCCTATTTACCGTCAGGAAGTTGGAAAGCTTAGTGATGAAGATCTCATTAAAATACTTGCAGATTTTAAGAAGTAAGTCAGTGAAAATAATGTAATGTAATAATGACATGTTTTTTATTTTAGAATTTTTCTTTTGGCTATAGAATTTGTTTATATTCATAAAATCAAATCAAAATTCCAATCATCTGCTAACATATACATTCATATCATATATCTTTGAAACATATATGTCTTATCAAAAGAAAAATAAATAAGTTAGTTGAATGGTTAAATAATTTCTATAAAATCCCTAGAATTGGATTAGAAAATATATTAAAAACTATATAAAAATATCATGTATAATGTATTATTGTGGAAGTGTATTTTATGAGATGTGATATGATAATTTAAACTGCATCAAATTTTTCCATTTTTTAAATTTAAATTTTGATTGTTCTTTTTTTTGTATGAGCAAAATTCATTTTTAGAATATCAAGGAATAAATAGAAATTGGTTATAACATTTTTATTTGTATACTTTTATAGACCAGAAAAAATGAGTCGTTGGACTGTGATACCCGGCAATGTTGATATAACTATAGAAGAATTTACTGATTTACTGCCAAGTGAGTATAATAAAATATAAGATGGTGAAATAATAGAATGACAATAAAGAAAGAATAAAAAATAAATATCATTCAACTTTTTCGGTTGATAATTGAGAATCTATGACTACCCCTCATCTCAAATTAAATTTTTTACTTCTTATGAGGCCTGCAATAGTTCCCATTTTGCAGAGATTAGATTTTCTTTTAGATAGATCCTTTAGATTATTCGAAATACTATTATAAATTACCTGTCCCAAAAGAAAAAATTGAAATATTTATTTAAATCCTTTATTTGTAATATTAGAAGTATCTAACCACTGGCTTCTTTTGAAACAACCTTTCCCCACATGCTCTTGTATTTTTGTCAGTACCCATACCTTATGATAGGGTAACTAAACCATTATTATAATAGTAAATATATTTTGTGAACATTATAATTATCAGGATCTTAGGATATTTGTGTAGTACTAGTTTATACCAAGAGTCTTTTAATGTTTTGAAGTGTGCCAAAGATGATTTCATCCGGTAAATTTAGTGGAATCCTCAGGGTATTCTCTTTATCATACTTCTATACATATAGAAATATAATTTTTAAAATCAAATGTGGATATGCGGAAATTAAATTTCATTATCAAAAGTAGTGAATTAATTTCCTAATTAATTTCAGATTCTCTTACCTCATCAATGATACCGTTGAAGCCCTTCCCATCTCCTCCATTGGAAGCAGCTACTGTTGAAATTGCAGAATTTGACCCACCAAGCTCATCTCCTTATCCTTACACCACTTTTTTGCACAATGCATATGTATATCCAAGGTCTTTACGGTTTGAGTCACAGAAAATGTTTGCCCGAGCTAGGAACATTGCCTGCACTGTGGAAATACGTGACTCTGACAAAGCAGGAGCACAACCTCTGAAGGTAATGCAACATACACTATATCTAATACACTATGTACACTATATCTGCAAGTGATTCTTTTAAGTTGAAATTTCCATGGATGAGGGAACATTCAGGTCAAATATGCTAAAAATATATGATTTGAAATGGAATTAATAGTGTGGGTTTAGTATGATTGCATTGTTATAAAGTGGATAAGTTTATCATTGTAAATTTCCATCTTTAAATTATGTTTTCCTCCTTTTCATTTAAAATTATTACAATTTTATTTAATTTTTTATATGAAAAATAACCTTGATCATAGCACCTCTTTGTTAGAATTGAACATTTTTATTGTATTTCAATTTACTGCTTAGTATTATTCTTCTGAGTATATAACACATTGAGTTTTTTGGATATGCTATTATCTTTAATATACAAACCAGATTCACTAATTTATTTGGAAAAAAGGAGATTCCATGTTTAGATTTTGTCTTTCAATTTTATCTATTTCATACAGTAAAATAAATATATCAATTGATAAATAATGTATATTGTATGTATTCAATATGAGAAGGCGTGACTTCGTGGAATGCCATAGTAATAAAAACAACTTTCTAAATTTCGTAATATTAGATGAAGCCTGAATATATTACGAAACCGGTCGTGAATATAGCATATTTTCTGTGGAAATTTACAAATTTGTTTTTACTATATCGTATGTATCTATATTTTTATTAGAATGATCATGATGAATTTTCCTATCTTTGTAGTGCATATACAGTCAGGCAGGTTGTCGTAGGTCATCTCTTTGGACTAGAAGGGTCACTTGTCCTGTGATCCATCATTCTACTAATCCTACGTGGTATGAGGAAGTCAAAATTAGATTACCAGTCTGTCTGAAACCCTCCCACCATCTTCTCTTCACCTTTCATCACATTCCATGTGAGGCACCACGCAGAAGAGGTACCTCTGAAGGTGGTGGGGATGTTACTGGAAATTCAGTGGTGTCTACCTCTTCATGCTCAGAAGGCATTGTTCCTTTGGGGAGTTGCATTGGATACTCATGGCTACCTCTTTCCAATGCTTCTGGGTACAGTATAATGGATTTAAAAACACTTCTCTCTTTTATCTACAAATGCATTTGTTTATCCAGAAATTTGGTATAAAGGTATCAAAGATATGGAAGAGGATAGCTGTACAAGACAAATCCTACAAAAATTTTTCTCAACATTCCTTGATATGAAAAAGGATCTGAGATGCAGTACTTATTTGATAGAGTTTAGTATTGGTTAGTAATGGGTGTATTAATCATTCATTCAAGTTTTAACACAAACAGGATTTCCATTTAATTTATGTTATAAATAATAATAATAATATTTCAACTGAAATTGTGTAAATTAAATTGTTAACTACTTAATAGCTTTGACATAGGAAGATCTATTGCCATTAGAATATTATGAGCTTTAAAAATAATCTAATAGTTTCCATCATCTAATTGCTCTTTATAAAGTACTTGAAGTGAATGAAAATTTATTAACAACTCATGTATTAAGGGAAAGAGATGTAATAAACTCTCATAATTTCATTTTGTATTTTTAATTTACAGGATGGAAGAACATTCACTGCCTGTTGCTGCAACAATATCTCCTGGGTACTTATCTATTCTTCCATCGTCTGCCTCTCCAACTGTGAGTTCTTCTTTCTTTTTCCAGCGCTGTATACTTGTTGATATGTGTATCTCTGGGATATTGTTATGTTCATACTTTGATATGCAAAGTTATAACAACCACTTTTCGTATTCAATTTTTTATTCTGAACTTAATTACAACTTGTTCAATACTATTTACTCAGCTTTTTTCTTTAATTATATGTGAGGTTTTCAAGTTATTGACAAATCTCATCAAGAATTACTGCACTGTTGAAGTCTTTGAAATGTTTTAACAATTGCTTAAAAAATAATTATTAAAATTATACTGGTAATATTAAAATTATTCTGAATAATTCATATTGTAAGTCTAATTTTTGATGTGATGATACTTTATTTTTTAGAGTGCATCATCTGATATTGTATGGGTTGATGGACGAAAACCTATCTTTAATGTCATGATTAGAGTCACTTCCACAATATCCTCCTCTGATAAACATCTGAGCAGCCTCTTTGAACTAGCTGAGGGTTTGCCTGAAAATCAACATCCAGATGCTTGTAAGATATTGAGGGTGAGGACATTTGTATTAAGTTTTGGTAATACCTGTCTTGAATTACCCTGTATTGCAATACATATTTTAATTCTTAGTATTTTGTTTAAATAAAAGTACTCTTGTATTTTTAAATTAGTTTGTGCTTTTTGCTTCTTAAATCATAAAATTAATGCTAGAATTAAAGATTTTGATTTTACATTCTGGCAGTCTTTTTTGTACTTTTATTCTATAAATATTGAGTATAGTTGTTCATTGATAATAATAATAGATAGTAGTATAAAAAACAACTCCTTTGAAAGTGATTTTGCAAAATCTTCTTAACAAAATATTCAATTCTTATTTATGTTGATCAAAAATTGTTAGCTTATTTCTTAAAAAATATAACCTACATACAAACACCTTTTGGTAATGCTATAGTACTGTATAATTAAGATATTCAAATGCAGTATGAAGGGACTAGGAAGTATTTGGGTGAAAATTCTCATGCCTCAGTATAAACCCAAAGGAATAAAATAAATGAAAAAGTTCAGACATCACCAAGATTTATAAAATCAATTTAAAAATATCATGTAGATAGAAATGGTAGGGATAGTAAGTTTATGAAATAATTATTTTTCACTTGTTTAAAACTTCTGAATTTTTTAAAATTACAGGAAGCTCAAGGCATTAGTATTCCTGTAGTAGTTATGTTCCTGCCAACCCTATTCAACCAACTGTTTCGCCTTTTGTTACTTGCTGCCGTTCCTCATTCATCGGAGAATAATGATAGCTGCTCTGAATTTGGAATAGCTGTCTTGCGCCTTATTGTTCATCTTGTGCATGAATTATTCCAGGCTGGCAAGTCAAAAGCGCTGGAGGCATACCTTAAGGTAATTTTGAACTTTTGTGTAAAGTAATAAAAATAACTTAGTAAATTTCCACAGAAAAATTGTTATATTACGAAACCGGTTGCAAATATAACAATTTTTCTGTGGAAATTTACTAAGTTATTTTTATTACTATGGCATTCCACAAAGTCACGCCTTCTCACATTGATTTTGTGTAAAGTTATTAATGTTTTGTTACACAAAAGAATATTTTGCTATGAGAACTAAATCTTGTGATTTAAGAATGAAGATAATTTAAATAGTTATTTACTCTCTCATTTTATTATTTTGTTTAATTGTATACAAGTTTAAAACTCTAAACTATCCTCACATTTTAAGTTAAACTATATCTAAATTTCAGTATGTGTTTTTGGGACCTGGAATGACTGGTTCTGAAGTTGATACGATTCCAGTTGGTAGTGGTTCACCATTGAGCTCGCATACATTTCAGCCTACTGTGCATGAGGAGCTAAGTAGGCATCTTCCAACACTCCTTCGTCCTGCAAACACTGATCCCTTTGTGGTGAACCATTTTATGCTTCACTCAAATATCTTCTTTTCTGCAATGGTGAAAAGTATGGCCCAGCATTTGTTATCATCTGGGAGGATCAAGGTATTAAAAAATATATATATCTACTCCAGTCCACATAAAATAATCATCTGACAATGACAAGCATTCTCTGTTATGTTAAAAAGAGGAATATCATATTTTGTGATCCTGTGAGAAATCATGTGCTTATATCGTTAAAATACTGTAAACTTTGTATGATTGTGATTACATTACATATTCAATTTTCTTTTGGCAGATGCATCGAAATGAAAGGTTTTCTTCAGATTATTTGTACAGAGTTCAGAATCTTCTTCAGGTTTTATATCCACTCGTGACTCAGAAACATGGTGAAATGCCCGATGAAACAGCCAAGTTAAATAGAAGTATTGCTTTTTTCTTAAAGGTATGTAACAATTCTTGCATTATTTTATTTGATGAATGATTATTATTATAATATTTAATTATTTATTATTTATATTTGATCAGCATTAAAACTACAAGAATTATTGCAATACATCAACATTTTGTTAAAGAATTTTGAATCATTATTTTTAATTAGTATGCTGTTGTTTAGATCACTCTGTAATAATTAAAATTCTTTTGGATCAGCGCTGTTTATCATTTATGGATCGTGGGTATGTGTTTCGTCTCATCAATGGTTACATTGGACGCTTTAGCCCTGGAGATTCACCAGCTCTCTGTTCATACAAGTTCACTTTCTTACAAATACTTTGCTCTCATGAGCATTATGTAGCTCTTAATTTGCCTTTGGATTCCACCATCGTCTCCCATAGCTCTACTAGTTGTTCTGACAGTAGAATGACTTCTAACTCGGATAGTAAGTAAATTATTTTAATATTTACTGTTATTATATCTGTAAGGCTTTATTTATGTAATGAACTTGCATTGTTGTATATAATACAAAATCTTAACAAGTGGAGGAAAATGTACCAATGTAGTTTCATCAATTTATCTATCAATTAGATCAACTTTCTAATTATGTATAATCTTTGGTGAATATTTTCTAAGTCTAATTCTAAGCTAAGTCTGAATTAAATCAGTGTTAAAATTTGTGACCAAAATCATCTTTTAATTTTAAATTATTTTATTATATACATTATCATTTATAAAAAGAAATTTTAAACATATTAACTTTTAACTTTCACTTATTCTAAATGTGTCTCTGATTATGTAGATTATTATAGCTGATTTTAAATGTAGAAATATTTACTTATCTTTTCAATTATATTTTTAAAAGATTTCTAGAGTATTAAGTTTTTCTTTTTAATAATCCAAAAGTCAAATGTTAAACTTTGGTTCTCTCCATAGCTGAGGGTGATGAGACTCTTATAATAGCCCTACCTTCAGATGAATTCTGTCGATATCACTTCTTAGCTGGCCTTCTCCAGAGAGAGGTCAGGGCTTCTCTTCTAGAATCACATCAAGTTCACTCCATGGCTCTTTCCGTCTTTCGTCAGCTTTTAACCAAACATGAACTTGATGATCGATATCAAACGAAGGTAAGCGGTCTCCTCTCATTATGTTTATATTAAAGTATTTTAATACGATAAAAATTTCTTTTTCTGTAACACTTTAGTGGATTTAAAGAACTCAAGAATATAATACTTTGGAAAGTATGATGTATTTTAATGAAATTTATAGTGTGTGAGCCAAAACATGTTTTGTATGTTAAGCTTTGTATATGTATTTTGAAGTGTAAAGGTCAATTCGTTTTCAAACCATTCCAATAGAAGTTATAAAACAATTGAGTTTTTATTGAAAATTTGAAATCTTCTAAATTAATAGAGTAATTAAAAATTAAACTCTAATTTAATTTTCAATTAAAGATTCTTATTCACGTATAATTTTCAACATAGGGTCGACTGTCTCGAATCGCTGCTCTTTATGAGCCTTGGCTGTCAATCATCTTAGAAAATGTGGGAAGACAAGAGGATAGAGATCCGGAATCTAAATCTCCAGCATCTAAGAGGGATCATTTAGCCAATGGGTTTGTTGTCATAATTAATTTAAGATCTTATCTGTTTCTATTCCAGTGACATAAATTATTTAAATCCTCTACATATACACTTTTTATTTACAAATCAAACTATTTTTATTTATATTCTCATAAAATTCCCCAGTAAAAGAAGTAGTATCACCTTAAGAACATTGAGCAATGGATTGTTTTTGATATTATATGATATTATTTTTAAAGGTATTTTTTAATACCCTTGTTTTCATTTCTCATGGCATGGAGTGACGGAATTAAAGTAGTCTTATATTCTATTAGGGGACAATAATTGAATAATTTTTTAATTGAGTAATAAATTTCACTATTCTTTCTTTTTTCTTTGATTAATTGATTTTCTTTGAATTCAATGTTGATATATCTATTACTCTCTTGATATAATTCATTATTTATATCTAAACTATTGTATTTATTCATTAAATATTTACCAAAACCAAAACCTGCATTGTGTAGCATTTTGTATAATTTCTAACACTTTGTAAAGCCCCTGTTATTTTTTCTGGAAATCATGTAATGCCATTCATAGTTAAACAAATATAACATGTGATGGGCAGCTATAGAATCTTATAAATTTTCAATATGACTGCCCTGGACGATGTAATTTTTGGGAAGTGTATGCCAATACTCAGGAAGAAAGTTTTCTTCTTAAAAGCTCTTAGAAATATATTAATTATGTGTAATGTTTTTCATCACACTTTGAGCAAATTTTTTATGCCCAACCTCTTAGTAATGTTGTATTTTTTTTCAGAGCCATCCTATCTGAAGATCCAACAAATAAGTTTTTTCAGCAATCATCACCATTAGATTCCCCTCTCCTTGCCGCCATCTCACGTCGAGGTGATAGCCGTATCAATGGTTTTCCTCTGGGAGACTTATCATTGCCCTCTGTAGATGCAACTGATTCATCCATTTCTGGATTAGATTATGGTGGAACAAACCCTGGAATTATACGAGTATCAACATTTGGAGGGCATTCTCGGTTAGTTAACCTAATCTAGATTTAACTTGATACTGTACTAAAAATCATTTGTGTACATAAATCCCTTAATCCAATGTGAATAGTAATAAATATTTGATTTTTATTGCTTTTATTTGTTGATGTGCAGTGTTGTAACACTTTTTTGATTCAGTGAAGTAAAATTTGTTCTTAATGAAGACTAATATTATGTATTTCATGCTTATTCCATAGGTCTCCTAGTGGATTGGTTCACTATGATAGTCTTTCATCAACAGAAATTCACGATATGCTTCTGTGTTTTCTCTTTGTATTGAAGCATTTGGGAGAAGAAAAATTGGTTGCATGGTGGTCAAGACTTTCAGAAAATGAATTACTACATTTCTTTCACATCCTCGAGTAAGTTAATTGTCAATATTCCTCTACTCTGTGATTTTCTGGGGTGTTGGATGTTGATAATTGAATCGATGTAGAATCTTCGGTAAAGATATTTTATGTTTCTTAACGCTTGATTTTTGAGCAAAAATTTAAACTTATAATTGTGAAAGTTTTAGCATCCTGTAAAATTAAAATAGGTCTGTAAGATGTAATTCATTTTTGCTATTCAGCGTCTGCTGCATTTTCGGATGATAAGATGGACATATAAAATGCTGTACCAGTGAAAATATCTATTTATTATATATATTATTATATCAAAGTATCATTCAAAGTGTAGCAGATATTAAATTAATTCAGTTAACATTTATATGACATAAAAATTCCTTTAATTTCCATACATATTTATCTTGTAGTATATTAGTTTAATTTAAAATTATTTTAATGATTGGTTTTGTGCCTTTTCCTTGACTATGCAGTGATAATAATAAAATCTATTTCTCTTTTAGGATCTGTTTACATCACTTTAGGTATCAAGGGAGACGAATCATTGTTGCTAGGAGTCGGACTGACTTGTCATCTCATACAGAAAGAGAGGTTGGAGGGAGGGCTATGACTCTACCTGCGAGAGTGCAGCCTCCAACAGAAGCTTCATTGTCAAGAATCGAGTTTGATGGTGTTATGAGGCGTGGTGGTGGAAGTGGTGGAGTTGGTTAGTATTTAAGTGGTTGAATATATTCTTTTGATCCATAGATAGGAAGAACAGCAATTGGTTCTTTCTGTAAAAGGCAAAAAAGGAATGAATATTTATGGGCTTATTTTTTCATACAAATAGCATTGGCATTGTTTATTGCTAGATGCTAAACTATCTTAAAAGGGATTATGCCTAATTTTTAATTATAATTGGAATTATTTATTTAGTCCTTAAATATTTTTTAATCATTCAAATTATTTTATCCACTCCCATTGTCGCTTTAATTGATTTATATCTCCTCCAGCTCTTCTAACAATTGCTGCTGCAGCAATCTTAGTACTCACACTTTTATACTTTAAAGGAAAGGTGGCTTTAGTTCAATGATCTTTTCTCTTAAGTTATTTGGTTGTTTATGGGCTTCTTTCCGCTATAGTTCTTCCAGCTTTAAAGAAACTTTCTATCTTATACTGAAAGAGCTACCTAAAGGCATGTCCTTTACCATCAACTGTTCAATCATTTATTTCAGGTGGTATAACTTTCAAGAGTGATTCTTCAACATCAAACACAAGTAAAGTGGATCCTATTTATCAAGCTCTTCTGGAAGCAAATGTAGCCACAGAGGTTGGCTTAGTTGTCCTGGATGCATTGGGACTCTTCAGTAGTCATGGTGGATGCACTGGAACAGGATTACCCCCCATTGATGGCCCTATCTTGAGAGCAGTTTTTGCTGTTCACCTCTCTTTCCTTCGAGTTGGCCAGTCTGAGAATTTGATGACTCATGTTTTTGCAGCACTAAGGGCATTTGCTGACAACTTTTCCCGTGCCATATTCAAAGGTATATATTCATAAGATATGCCATAAGGCTTTGAATGAACTCTTTTATTATTCTAATTTAATTACGATCTTTATTATAAATTTGAAATAAAATCCAAAAGTATATAACCAACTTTAAAAGAAGAAATATTTAAATAAATAGATTGAGTAGTTGAATCCTAAATTTAGGGGCCTCGAGTAAATTTTTGTGCTTAAATTAATTCTTGTAGTATAGTGTAGGAGTGCAAATTTCATGTTTTGGCAACAAACTTATACTAGTAGATAAGAAAAATATCTTGTAGGTTTAGAAGTTTACTCAGTTTTACCCAGATTATTTAAAGAATATTTTTGCACTTTTAAAAGATAAGGAAAAGATACCAAATTATCTATAGTTTTTGGATTGTATGGATGAATACTTTAAAAATAATATAATTAAACTAGTTAATTGGAACCTCTGTGAATATGCAACACGGTAAATTGAAGATAATATAAAAGCATGGGCTTTATCCAGCATAAGATCCACTTTTGAAGTTTATTGGATTTTTATTTATGACTTTACTTTTTAATATCTGTCTTATAAAGGAAGTGCCTCTATATGTGGTCAACTTTGCCATGAATTGCTGCGTTGCTGTGGTAGTAGATTGTCAACGACGCGTAATGAGGCAAGCACACTTCTATATTTACTAATGAGAGGAAACTACAAGTCTACTTCTGGAAAGGGAATGATGAGGGTCCACACTCAGGTAAGTTAAAACCCTAACCAATTTTTTAAAAATAAATTGGTTATATCTTTTTTATATTTAACACTGATTCAATTAAGATGCTAGACACTATTTTGTGTTGCATGGTTGATCTAATAAGTTTTACATAAACACAATTGTTTACATCAGTAATATACAAACAATATTGTACAAATTTGGACATCACATTTCATTATTATATGTCTGTTTTAAATTATAAGCATGATATATTTTTATGAAACTGATTAAAATATAACTCTATTATTTAAGGTCATGGTGGCAGTTTCAAGAATGCTTGGAGGCGGAATGGCTACATTGGATTCATCCAGACTTAAAGATAGCCTGACCTTAATAGATGATTTGGCCTCCAGAGACCATAGTGTCAGAGGAACTGGTAAATATTTTTTTATTTAATCTTATGATGTATTCTCAGTGATATTTTGTAGTAAATATTCCATTGGTCTTAAAAAGTTAGGAAATGATATTTATGGAATGGTTTATCTAAATTCATGAGTGGATGAACTTAATAGTAATTCAGATGTATCCAACATGTGGATTGGTAGAAAAAGTTTGCTATTTATGATAATTTCTTATAGATTAATTTCCAAGGTTGTATATGATATTCTCTAACAAAATGTTTACATATGTATTAGTAGATATTAGTCATTGAAGAAATTTTTCTTGATTGTATGATTTCCATTTTTATATTTCTACTATTCATCATGTACTCTTTAGTTGTCTGGCTTCTGTTTATGCTATTATTTACTATGTACCTTAAGAATAACTTACATAATACAGTGAAGTATTTCAAACAAATGTAGTTTTAATATAAAAACATTTTGGGTTGATAGTCTAAATAAAGCATTATAGTCATTTACAAGTTCAAGTGCATGGCTTTCTCTACTGTATTAACTATATGTGTATAAATAATTTTTCAATATTCTAGTCACGTTAATTATTAGAATGTGGGTTTCATCATTATCTTGCATTTTTTTGGAAGGTTTCCCAGCAGAAGTATCTGACCTTACACAGCGTATAAGGACTGTACTTGCTACGATGGCAAGGATGCAAGAGCACAGTTTACATGACCCAGAAATGCTTGCTGATATGCAGCATTCACTAGCATCATCATATGCATCTACTCCACAGCTTCGTCATGCATGGTTGCATTCTATGGCACTTTCACAGAAACAGGACAAAAACCATTCAGAGGTATGTTTATCTTGTGTTTTAGAACAAAATGTTTCAGTATATTTAAGTATAGATTTTTCCTGTTTTTGTGAGATGAAAAATGATACATTGAAAAAATTGATATGTAGCATTTTACTATATTCCTAATTATTAGTTAGGATGATGATCTTTGCCATAGAAACTGTGATAGTATTTTTAAATAGGCATTTAAAAATGGATTCAATATTCTGATTGTATTATGTTTAACTCAATGAAGTAATGAATAATTTTTGGATTCTTTAATTCAAAATATATAATGAAAGAGGCATAAATCATTCATTGGTTAAGGAAAAATTTTAATTTTACTAGCAGTTGTGCCTTTCTTTATTTTATCTTGCATATTATTGTCATCCTTTATCTTTCCTGATTTTGACCATGATTGTGAAAAAATTGTTTCTATCAAAATATATTTATTAAGAAGAGGAAAATATTTTGGTACATTTCCTTCATGTCTTGAAAATGAACTGCAAAAAATTCTCATGCCAAAAAATATTCTATTTTATTCTATATTCTAATGTCACTTTTACAAAGACACTGCACAATATGAACATAAATATGAAAACTAATTGGGACAAAAATATACATTTTACCTCTATCTTTCATTTATAATTACTTTGATTTAATAGAATGGGTTACAAATTTTATGTCAGAAGATCTTAAATACTGCCAATTGGTATAAATTGTTTTGAAGAGTTTCCAGGTCATTTTATGAGGCTAAATGTATACCATTTTCTTTTCCTCTAAAGGGGGCAATGTGTCAGTTGCATATAGCAGCTTTGATTGCTGAGTATCTGAAGCAGCACAAATCATTACCGTGGGGTGCAGAAAAGTTTGGTCCTTTATCTTCAAACATTCCAGTGGATGAAATGGGTCCTGAGCCAGATTCAGGTTTGAAACCTATTTTGTGTTTCTATTTTACATGGTAGAAATTTTTTGCAATGCAGTCCATCATAAAAATGTGCATAATAATAATAATAATTTTGAAATAAAATCCTTGCCTTCAACAATTTAATCAGACAAGTTGACTTCTCTTACCCTTGAAAGTTATTTTCAAAGAATAAGTACAACTGAAATAGTACATATGTAATTCATAATATCAGAGTTCTAAACATTTCTTACAATGTTTAAGAATTTATCTGCATCTAAAAGGTAGAAATTTTTCTTAACTTAATATAACCTCAGCACACCCTTCATAGACAAATCCTAGTTGCTTCCATGTATAAGATGCTACTGACTAATTCTAATCATAAATACTTAAGAATATTATAATGAAAATATTTTCTTTAATTTCAGGCTCGTCTGATAGCCAATATTCAGAAGATGCCTTATTGGCTCAGGTAGAAACATGTGCAGATTGGATTTGGGTTGCAGAAAGGTATGAGCTCCTTGGTCCATTGTATAGATTAATATTGCCAATATATGAAAAGAAGCAGCAGTATGACTCTTTAGCTCGAGCATACAGTATTCTGGCTCGATCTTGTTCTAAGATTGTTGAGGTGGAGAGATCAGGGCGTCGCCTGTTTGGGACCTATTACCGAGTTGCATTTTATGGGAAAGTGAGTTGATATATCAGTTTTTCTTTTGCTACGTTAGATAATCTGGATTTTGGTTGGTGGGTGTTAGATGAAAATCTGCTATAATTGTTTGACAAGCATTTAATGTATAAATTATTGAGTTTGATAATAGTTGAGTTAGCACCCATTTTTTCTGCACTTAAAGAAATGCGTACATGAGATTAAATGAAAATGGAAATAAATATAAAAATCGGATTATTTATAATGTCACACTGTAAGATAACCGTCATCGTTTAGTTTTGAATTTATATTATTGTTTGGTCTCTCAGATGTCAATTAGTCTATGTAATTTATTATTATGAATTTTTGTTTGTATTTGAAATTTGCTCTCATGATTGAAAGAACTATCTCCAAGTTGCTAAGGAATGAGTTTGTCTTATTCTTCCTCTTTAAGTTTTCTGGCTAAGAGATCATAAGGAAGAGCATTCCTGTAAAATTTTCCCTTCTATAAAGAACTGGACAATAAATCCTTTAACATAGTACAGTGACATAAATTTTTTTATGACAGCTACAGTAGTAAACCTATAAAATTTTCCTCTCTTTGCTTACAGGCTAGCCCTTGTGAAGGTCAATTGGTAGAGTATATTTATAGAGAACCCAAGGTGACGCCTCTTGCAGAGATCTCTGAACGTCTCAAACAGCAACACTGTGATAGACATGGAGCAGACTCAGTTCGGCTTGTAATGGAGTCACAAAAGGTGAGTTTTTCTCTATTTATTGCTGCCCTTGAAAATATAAATTGATATGGTCTTTGATTTTTATTTGTGTTTTTTTAATAACTCATTTACTTTTGAAATAATTAAGGAGTAAATTACATTTCTTTTAGCTGGATCCAGATACTTTGGATTCTAATTTGGCCTATATACAAGTCACTCATGTTCTGCCATATTTTGAAGACACATCACATGAGGTAGTTTCTAGAGTTACCAATTTTGACTGCAATCATGATGTTCGTCATTTTGTCTTTGAGACTCCATTTGTAGAGGGAGGTGCAGGGTCCCGCTCTGAAGAGTTTCATCTACAGTGGAAGAAAAGAACTATTCTTACAAGTGAGTGTTTAAATTAATGATAATATTTGAAATCCCCTAAAGTGGATATAAATCTTTATACTTAGGGTCAAATGTAAAAAAAAAATTGTTGCTCTAAAGGCAAATAGACTGTTTACGCTCTATAGTAGTCTTAAAAAAATAAATATTCCTTTTTTTATCTTGAAGATACAACCATCACCTTTATGGTAAAGCATATGATTTGTTAGCCTAAACCACATCTTATCACATCGTATGACTAATCTTCTTTAGTCCTTCATTTATTCAAATTTCCAATTTATAATTTTTAATTTGTTCTTAGTGACTGGCTCCATCTTTTTCCATATCTATCACTATTTCAGGTGAATGATTTAATATACATTTTATTAACGTTTTTTTTCAGCTGAGTATGCATTTCCATATATGAAGAAGCGTATTTTGGTAATTGATCGACGGGAAGAAAACTTAAGTCCAATTGAAGTAGCTTTGGACGAAATGAGATCTCGAGTTGCTGAGCTGCAGGAAGTTGTTTCTTCTTCCCCTACTGACACTAAAAAGCTGCAGCTACGATTACAGGTAGGCTATTAATTCATCATCTGATCAAATATATTCATCATATTTACATTCACAAAGACCTGTATTTTTAAAGTTGGAAATAATGTCTATTGTTTTGGTTACTAATTTTATTTCTGATCTAAAACTTTGTTTTGTAATACCCCAATAAATATATATATGTATATCAATATCATAATTTGAAAACTTATAATTCAAAATTAAATAATTAAGGTTTAATAAGCTTGCAAGTAAAGCTTTTATTATTTATAATATGTTAACAGTTCAACTTTGTCTTAGTTCAATTTATTATTAATTGAAGATCCAAATGAATATTAAGTGTCATTAAGGCATAATTGATCTCCATGTATTACATTTTTTATTTTCAAGGGGAGTGTGTGTGTCCAGGTGAATGCTGGTCCTTTGGCATATGCTAAGGCATTTTTGGATCCTGTAAAAGTCCAAGGAGGAACATTTCCCGAAGAAAGGGTTGAGCAGCTAAAAGATATATTTGTGTAAGTTCTACACTTGTTTATATATGCATTTTTTCTAATTTCCTCCTAAAGTTTAAGGAAATTTTAAGTTCTAACGAATATATCTTCTACAACTACTTGTGGATTATATATTTCTATTTCTGCACATTATATTTAACTTACCAATATTATTTTATACTTCTATAGGGAGTTCCTCAAAGTATGTGATGATGCTCTCAAACTGAATGCTGGTCTTGTTTCTGCTGATAGATTTGAATATCAGAAGGTCCTATCTGATAATTATAAACAGTTAGTGGATGATCTTAACAGATTGACTGGTGGTGTAGTGTCCAATTCATCTGGATATGAGTCTCCCATTCCTGCATCTACTGAAGAGAAAGAATCTGGGGATGTTCGCAAAAGGAATAGTAGACTTCTCTTCGGGATGATAGGAGGTGCCTCTTTTGGGTCCAGCACTGCATAATATCTCAATTTTACAGAACTCTTAATCCTGCAGTCAGCCGATTTCCCTCAATGTATGTATTTTGGGTGTGTTAACTTTTTTGAAATGGCATCAGCAAATTTAAAGAAATTCATGCACACATTTTGTAAGAAAATCATTCCATTTGCAGTCATTCTTTTCTGAGCATCTTGAAGTTAATAAGTGGAGGATGTATACAAATTATAGTGAATGTGTGAGCAAAAAAATGTGATTCACAATAGGCTTGGCATTGTTCACATTATTCAAGACGTTGGCCTAAACGCTGTAGTTGAAGAAATTTTGTAAATTTTTTATTAATGTTTTAATATAGAATTTGTTATGTGAATATTGTTGTTATCTGCCAAAATTCATGTTAATTTATTTATTTGCTTTTGCATTTAACATGTATATAAGTGTGTTTTTAACTGAATATGTGAAACATGTTTCCTAAGTTTTGACATAAAGGATTTAATTTAATTTTGTATGTACTTGCTGTTTATATAATATATTTGTTGATAGAAATCACTCATGTACTTTATTGCTGCCATTTATGATATAATTTGTAATGGTTAATGCTAAGGTGAACCCCCTTTTCTAAATCGTTTCACTATTCACTGTAAGCTAACGTTACACGGACAGTATTAGGATATTGATTCTGCTTTCTTATTTTTGCATCAGCCTCCACTCAGGATAAATTTCTTGGACATCACTATGAAGACAAACGTATATTAAATCATCACCAAATACACACTCATTCTTCAATGGAATTTCAGAGATTAAAATATGGAAATATAAAGATTCTATCGTATAACGAAAATATCAGAAAATTGATATCTAAAATTTCTTTTTTTAAACAAACTGATCGAGTGCACGATTGGGAAGCTCGGCCATAAATAAAGAACAAATTCCGCGTATTACATATTAGCAGCACCTACCGGCAATCGTACGTACTTCTATGGTCGAATTCCTCTATACGCTAGATCGGGATATTAACCCGGTTGATGTAAATTATCGATAGATAAACGAATCTCGGGATTGAAAATTCGGTTCACGGCGATGACTGTGTCATGATAACAATTCGTCAAGTGTTAGTTTTTTAGGGAATCCCATGTGTGCTCATCACCAGAACATCATTACCTCTAATTTCAATCAGAATATATATGGGGACAGAATACTCTTACACTTTGTAGAACATGGACGTAATGGGCTTTGTGTGGAATATATTGTTGAAAACTCGAAGCTTTATTCTGTGAAAGAGTTTACTGTTATATTGCCTCTTATAGCATTGGCTTATTTGCTCGATGCAGCGTTCCTGAATGGATATGGCATATTGTTTGTTATAACTTTATATTTCTTCCTCTCCAAATTTCTTTGGAAAGTTCAGAAAGGTATGCTAACCATATGAGCATCTCATGTTTAATGTGTGTCATTGTAAGCAATTTCTCATATAACTGATGCAATGTCATTTTTTGAATTCGTCATATTTTATCATAATATCGCTGGAGTTTCTATTTACCCTGTTATTGTTTATGAGTTATAATTGATCATGTTTCTTCATTTTAAAAACTTTTCAGAATCAATTTTGGTTGTTGCTCACATCGGTATTCAAGTCAAATTAGTGTATGCTTCTGGGCAACAGTCAACGAATTTCATACCATGGTCATCAATCAAAGACATAGTAATTCAAGAATGCATAGTAAAGGTAGTGGTCCATAGTTTTATTTATTAAGTTTTTTATGATCATGTATAAATTGTTAAATACCTATCTGAAAAAGTTTATGCCTAGGTTATATAATATTTGGAAGTTGCTTTTTAGGAATGAAAAATAATAATAAAAATTGTTTATGCCAAAAGTTCAATATTTAAAATAACCTTTTAGGAACTACTTTAGCTTTATAATCCATCCGTATAGTTTTAATTATGGCTTCATCATTCCATTTCAGCAAAAAGTGCTCTACATTTTAACTGTAATACTGGAGAGTAAGGGAGACAATGTTCATACAAAACTTTTTCCATTGCTAATGGTAATATTGGGGTTACATGAAGTTTTTGATTTTTTTGGTTTAAAATGTTTTCAATGTATTATAAAGCTCATTTTTTTCAGGAAACATCTCCTAGATTGCCTGTAATTGAAAGTATTTATTGTGGGATACAAAACATAATCCATAGCTGTCACTAATCAGTGTTAAAGCATCACATATTTATGTCATTATCATCCATTTTGAATTTTATTCCATATTGTCTGTAATTTGTTCTGTCACTTTTGAAAACCAAAGAAAAATGTGCAGTATTGAATAAAATGTGGTATAGTTTCAAATTGAATAATCTTTCACACACTTTGAGGTTATTGGAACAAACATTTCAATTATGTTTAAAAAAGAGATTAAGAACATGAAACTCCTTTCTCAATGTGGAACTTGACTGTTTCTTTGTTGTGGTAAATGGATGTAGTCTTTCTTATTGAATCCTTTCTTAAATCTAATTCATTCTCTGAGCTGGGAAGATGATGATGTTGACCTCGAATTTTCATCAAAAACTTTATAGCTGTCATAACTTCTCGAAGTGCTGAGGGGGGTGTTTTAAGAGTTATCACCTTCCTGTTCCTCTTTGCATTTTTTTTGTTATTGTAAAATTTTTCTCTCATACTCTGTGATTGTTTTCCTGTTTCTGGTTATTTGTCCGTCTTTTCCTTGTGAGGATATTTCTGTTTTCTTTTACCAGCTGTTTGGTTTGTTATTCCTCTATTTCTTTTTGATTAACTTTCTTGTTGCACCTCCCTATGTCTTCTTCAATTCCTAGCTTCATGACTTTGCATAGCACATGTATTCATTAATCTTTTGGTGTGTGTGAATTACAAAGTTATTAACTATGTTTAATCATTTTCAAGGCTTTTTCAGACTTTTCTTGTTTAACTGTTTTGAAAAATGAAAATACAAATTAGTTAAATGAGAAGCAACGATAAAATTCGCCTTCCAATTTATTTGATCTGGTAGTCAAATTTTATGGTTCATCTAATTTATTTGAACTAGGATTACTGACATTCTTTTGTCGATAATAAATATTTATATGGATTCCTGTTTTCCGCAATACTCAAAACAAGATTTGAATCATGCGCTTTTTTCATGGCAATCCCAACCCGATTGACAAGGAAAATTCCTTCAGTTAGACTGGAATGTGTCCTTGCAATGAACGTTATTTTCTCAAGGTATGAGTAATGAATAGCTGAAGCATTCTATCAATCTCTATAACTTCGCGGAATACGTAACTTCACTTTTCTGCGAATCGACATACCCAATAAACTATACGATCTTCGGAGCAATGTTTCATTTTATAAATTGCATTTGGTTTGCCAATTGGCAAACTTCCACCGTAAATCGTTAGTTTTGTCCAGTAAATCGCAAAACAGCCTGAGTAAAGGTCAGCAGATGCCAACGAAAAGATAATGAACACAAACAGATGTGGCTGTGAAGCAAATTCTTTGAAAAAAATTCGAAGAGATAAACCTTGGCGAATGAACGTTTATTTTTTTTGGAAACATTCAGCTCTCCGGCCATTCCAAATAGGACAATTTGGTGCCAACGGGCCGACATTATCCTAGACATCATAATAGACATAAAATGCATCGATTGACGCAATATAAACTGCGTTCCAATCCCAGTGTGCCAAAAGGAAGGTCATGGTGTTTCGCATCCTTCCCGGTACTTAAATTTCCACCGAAAAAGTTTTAGTACGTTTTTAACATTTCTCTGCAAGTCGAAAGGCTGAGTATAACTGATGTATGTAAGTAGATCTGAAATCTACAACTGTTACGTACATTACATAGATTCAGATTACTCAGAGTTTTCCTTTATGCCACCGATTTCAACGACTAATGAATATGATGATATGCTTTTAGTGAGAATACATTAGGAAACAGTAAAACGTAAGAGGCAAATTAATATTTAGTTAAAAATTTTTAATAAAGATCTATCACACATTTACTGAGATCACATAGTTGGAGTACACTACCCGACATATATTCCTTTTATTTACAACTGTATATAAATATTTATAAATATATTAAAAAATCAAACTGCAACAATTCATGCAATCATCCAATACATTATAATGTTTCGTGTAAAAAAATACAAATCCTTGTTGACCGAAAACAATTACGGAACAACCAAAAGGGTGGATCTAGCAAAAAACGAGATCAAATCCATCACTTTGGGCCCTTCGATATAATACTACTTGAGAAAAACGGCCCAACGGAAATACCGTTTCTGAGGAATATCGTAAAGGATCTCAGGAGAAATGAATCTCCTGCTATAGGATATCAGTCTTGGCAGGATTGGCTTTCTGCTCGTTTACCAATGGATCACGACCGTGGCAGCAGACGAGGTCGTTGGTTCGCGGTCCCTTTACCACTCCGTATCAGAGTCTACTTCAGACGTGGTAGGTGAACTGGGATTTCTCGCGATGGGGTTATCTTGTAGAATGTATTCTTCTTCGTAAGGAAGATCTATCGAGAACCAAGGATGGCGACTGATCTCCATGATAGAAGGTCTGTCTTCGGGTCGCCGGGAAAGACACCTTCGGATCAGATCTTGACATTCTGTAACAAAGTATGAACTTGAAACGTTTGAGGTAGGCGAGGATGATTTCATCTGAGCTAGATGAACTGGGATGAAAGAGATCCTGGACATAGAATGAACGATTTACAAAGAACTGGGGAAAATTGATGTTGAGACTTCTATTCTCGATTCTCAACAAAACAGCAACGTGAATTCTTTTTAGCTACTGTAATATCATATTTAGCCGACAACAAAGATAGTCAAATCTAAAAAACTTTTCCTGGTTTTACCTGGGGTAATGTTCCTTCGGAATAGGACTTCGGCAGCTACTATCTCTTCGTTGGTTTCAAACGGTATCCTTCCGAAGACCATTCCGTATAGCAGCACACCCAGAGACCACACGGCTGCTGGTTTTCCCTGGTACTTGTCCAACCGAATCCACTCCGGGGGCGAATACACCCGCGTGCCTGGTGAATATTATTAAATTCTTTAATTACGAAAATACCAAATACATTGGGTATCAAGTTTTACTGCGACGTTGTATGAGACCAGAGGAAATTATGCCCCGAAACAACAACTGAAGGGAAATAATAGTATTTGCCCATCTCCTATGCTAATTTTTGCAATTATGTCATTTTTTTGTTACTAAGAGATTTTTAATTCGCACATTTATAAAAGGACAAAATAATTTGCGAAGTTGAAATATTAAAATCAAAATTAATTTAATAGGATTTAAGTCTCTCAAACTTCTTTTTCCGGATTTAAATATTACTAATATTATGTATTACTAATACTACTATCCTACAATGGAGTACTTTTTTGTTCTAATTAGAATCAGTTATTTAATTGGAAAAATAATGAATACAGGGTTGAATCATGTTAGAAAGATAAATATTTCTAATGTAATATATATTACCCGAGCTAAGCCTTGGATATAGTACGAAAATCATTCGTTGGACCTATCTAAACTACCTTTAACTATGTACCAATATTTAAAAATGTATAAATATCCAATATAAAACATAAGACCTAGAATTGATGTTACAATAAATATGTTAGTATAAAATGATGATTACTTTGCATCGCAAAATGGCAAACAAGAAGGAACACCTATATTTATATTTCCCATGAATGCTCTGAATTTGGAAAACAACAGGATCAATGACGTTTACAGGGAAATTAAGATTGGCAAGACGGATTTGGAAGGTAGAGGAGAAACCCTCAAAGTGCTGCCAAAATTTTGCACTACTTGAGGGGTTTCGCCAATATTCTGTTACATTGCATAAAAACTTAAACGAATCCTAACATAATCTCCAAATTATATTAGCAAGAAAATAAGTTGCTGAAAATTGATATTTGAGACCATCAAGCTATAAATTGATATTACCTTACTAAAAATTAATTATCGTAATTTTTTTAGCTTTCTTGTTTCTTTGCTTAAAGATACGTGTACTCAAATGAAGTTTCTTATTGGTCAGAGTAATTCCCACGTATTTTTCCTGATCTTTAAAATTTATTCGTTTCTCATTAATTTTACCAGTGTTACCCCTAATTGTTAAATTTCTAAAACTAAAAGTTGACTCTTATTATTAACTCTAATTAAGCCATTTCTTTCATATAAATTTTGAATCTGAGGTTACGTCCCGTTATTATGATACGACCTTTTCCGTTTGAAATTCTAAGTATATTTTTCAGGTCATTATCGTATATGAGTTAGAGAATTGACCCAAATACGCTCACCGAAGTTCTCAACTTTAACTGAATTCGAGCAGACAGGGATAGAGAATTACGATTTGCAATGGTTGTTGCCCTCGCTTGAGACGACAAACGTTCTTAATTCTTCTTGTCCCCATCCGACACGAAGAGGGTGGGGATATTGGAAGTGGGTGTGAAAATCCGGACGTTGTGACGTAATTGTGATTTTACGTTGTTTGTGAAGCGTGGGGTGGTTAAACTTCCCAGACTGCCGTAAGGGGGCGCTCCTCTCACAGGAATACCCAAATAACGAGACCAGACGCTCGAACAAGTAATATTGATCAGACGAGGCGCGACGCATCGATTTTCGTACAAAGTGCCAGTTCTACTCTATTTAAGGCACCGCGTAACAGGTGTGTCTCAATTTAAAGCTGGCAATTTAAATAATTTTCAACTTTAAAGACATTTTGATTTATTGTATTCGTATTGTAATACTATTATTGTGTATTATCATACTGAAATTTATCTTAGGGTTGTATGATTTTCACAATTTCGAACAACATGAAAATAAAATGATTCTCTTTTCAATAAAGAAGAATCATGGAATAAAAAAGAAACCGATGTTGAAAATTAGATTGAAAAAAAAGATTTTTTCGGGAAAAATTTACCGAATGATATGCGCTCATATGGTCGAAAAAACTTCGTTTATGAGTATTGTCAAACCAATTTTATGAACCTTTCATTGAAGGGGTAACCAATCAATCAAAACCACTTTGAATAAAATGAAACTACGTAAAGAATTAGCGTTAAGTATCCTCTTTATACCCACAAGAAGTTCCTAAATTGAGGTTGAGTTTTGATTTTTTTAAGGCTCGTTCCAATTCTATTCTATAGGGTGTTCCAAAAAGTAAATAGAACAAGGTAGTGTTCTGCATATGATTCATGGCCATATTTTGATGCATTACTAAGGCTTGCTGAATTTTCCCATATCTAGTCTTCCTTATACGAAGCTACTTTCCAAGCTATTTGATGGCTTCTTAACAAATCGTTACAACAAAGTTACAAATTCTGTTTTATTCTTTGTAAATGTTTATAAGCTTCACCAGATAACGTCATTACTTTTTATATCGTACTTTGGAGTCCAAAAATAATTTTCTCTTTGTCTCCAGCTTCAATGCAGTGTTGTTTACAAACCCTTTGAACTTTTGGCATCATTCCCAAAAACTTTTGCATGGCAACACGCAACAGCTTCAAAATGTCAGTTTCAAACTGCAGTGGACGGTTGCAAAGAAATATTACGCGCCAATTAGCATAAATTACCACATGATAGTGGAGCAAGTTATGAAGCTTTTACAAGTTGCTGGTAGAATGTTCTAATACAGGTATATCAATAGGTTCTAATAGGTATATTCTATTAACTGTATGTCACAATGCATTTAAAGTCTTATAACTACTACGTACCGTCATATTCCTTGTAGAAATCTGCGTGAAGAAGTGTGCCACATCCGAAATCTATCAACTTCACCTCGTTATTTATAGGATTCACCAATATGTTCTCGTCCTGCGATGAAAAGCAAAAAATACGGCGATTAAAAGTTTCGCATGCAAAGTGAAAAGATTATTTGAGATACCAACTCATTTTTCGCGGGGGTACCATATACCGCATTTGATCTTTATTAAAAACGGATCGATAAGCACTTTAAGAAATTACGCAAAGATAATCTTTAAGGTTCATAGAAAGTTTATATGGTCAAGTGTTACTTTGTGGAATGGTAACATAATAAATAAGTAACTTAGTTGGAAGTTATTAGTTCATGATTTAAGGTTCATACCTTGGTATTTAATTAAATATCGCTCATAAAAATGAAACATTTAAGTAACACTGTATGACATTACAATAGATGAAAGCACCTAGTTTTGTCTTTCATATAATGTACAGAGGAAGATGAAAATTAAGGTGAATCGATATACCTTGATAATTTTTTCTTTATTCGTAAGCAACAAATTAAGTTATGCCATGGCTAGTTCTGAAAAAAATCCTTTAGGGTAGGGTTACAATTAATTTAAATTAAACCTTAAGGACAAAATGTAAAGAAAAATGCAGTCCCACTATCGACATTAATAAAAATTAAATTAAATCATTCTGAGATTTACAGTAAGAATTAGGAGGGCATAATTATTTTTCTTCGAGGATTAAAATAGTGAAAACTGATACATTATTAAAATAATTGTCTATATAAAGTAGGATAGAATCTTATAAAGTAGAATAGATTATCATCTATTACATATTCACTGTTAAGTGATGTATTATAAAGGAAATTTTTTTCATTTCAATATTTCAGTTGCACAATAAGCTAATAGTTTTTTAAGTATGGACAAGAAAGTGTCATCAAAGACATTTTCCCAGTTGGAACTGGATTCGACTCTAGACCATAACTGTGGAGCTGTACTAGTTCGTAAAATATACAAGTATAGGACGAAAGATAAAATCGGAAAACTACTTACTTTTATGTCCCGGTGTATAATCCCTTCGTCGTGCACCGTCTGAATGGTTCGCACAATTTGGCGGAAGAATATGCGCGATTTGCTCTCCGATAAATATCTACGGTCCACGATATAGTCGTAGAGATCCTGCACGGGATGCATTCTTTCCATAACGATGTGGTACGAGAACGAGTCCTCAAAGTACTCTATAAGACGAATAACCCCAGGGGTGTCGCGCAACCTTATCATCAGATACACCTCCATAGGAACGCGTATGTTTTCCTGCGAAACACATCCACAGTTCAAACCATAAACGCACACACAATCTGCACAATAAACATTTATAAATACTTATGCATAGGACGAGAGAGGTAACCAATTACAAATAATTACCGCTGAAAGAGTCATGTATCGATATATTTTATCCTTGTCGATCATCTTCACAGCAACCTGTCATCAGAACAAAGCGTTGTTAAATATAACGTTGTTAAGAGTGTGTTTAAATTAACGTCCATGAGTTGTACAAATACCTTGGCGCCATCGGACTTACGACGTCCGGCTCTAACTATCCCGTAACCGCCTGAGCCGATTACTCTGCCCATGGTGAATTTCTTTCCGAACTCCGAAGCATCGGTTGGTACTGAAAGGAAAGACGTATTAAACGTACATCCCATAGAATTTGTCTGTCTTACGTATACGGGTATAAGTTTAAAAACTCGTTGTCATTTTATAAATCATGAAATATCACCGACAAATGGTATTAAATTATAAATTTAGCTGCACATATCGAAATTTTTGAAAACAATTCCCTTCTGAAATAATTATGAGGATACTTTGCGATAATGTCGCGATTTTAGAGTTTTGAAGAGGCCTCTAGAAATGTGGAGTGGAAGTGTTAAACTTGTTCCTTAAAGAAGTTCAAGGAAATTGACTATTTTTCAAGAAATTACCTCCACAATCTAATATCTTACAGACATTAGACGCCAAACGCGAACGATCTATGCAATAGAAGGAAACGTCTATTTCCCGAGCCTAGTAAAAAGTATTCAAATGACAGTTATAACTATGGAGCAATTTATTCCTTTCAACTTTTACGAATCTTTTAACATTTATTTATTTATTATTGTGTGAACTACGGAGTACATCGCCTGTAAAAAGTTTATTATCCTTGCAAATATAAAGCTCATAATGCATTTTCCAATGGCATATTATGGTAATCCGCTTTGCAGAATTCATTACACGAGGTTATTCGTCTAAAAACTCCACAGGTTGTGCTTCATGACTCACAAGAAGCCGTCGATCAAGATTAGTAGGAAGTTCTCTTTCACAGCCAAGAAAAATTCCAATGCATATTTTAATAAATTAATCTTCCTTGGAGTAAGAGCAAATCAACCACTTCTGCTTGATTTTTACCTCTTACTTAGAAACCAACAAAATATGTAGATTTTCATGTAAATAACTTGCTTTCATAGACGTAAATATCAGTAAAAAGATGCAATTAATTATATCAAATTATATTACTTCAACAAAAGCAGGTTTTTCCTTCTTTTTGAACATTAAATTAGACCTTGCATTATTTCACTTCAGTTTCTTCGTCTCACCAAACACGGAATTCTCTCAAATACTTACATATTGCAAGATTTGGAAATTAGAAACATTTTTTTGATACTTTGATTCGAGGAAAACTCGTTGCCATTTTAGAAATCATGAAATATAACCGACAAATATTATTAAATTTAAAAACCAACTCCCTCGGAAATAGTTATCAGAAAACCTTGCAAAATAAAGATCGTGTAAGAGGTCATTCAAGCAACCTATAAGAATGTTGAAAACTTGCACGTACAAAACACATTCATGAAGGACAATAAGAAAAAGCGAGGGGTAGAGAAATTAAACAACCGAATAAAACATTACATCTCTCCAGAAACATTCTTATGAAGATTATTCATTAGGGCAATGTAAGCTACACGGACGCAAGGGAAGTAAAATATTTCGCATATACCAGTTAATCTTAAAGTACACTGTCAGTAGTTCATTTCGTATTTTCTCTTCACATTAAATACTGTTTTATCTTTGCCCTTCTTTCGACACACGTTTCTGTAACAATCCAAATCGATCTTCACTCATTTCATTGGGTTTAAACTTCTGATATATTTAATAACGTCTATAAACATCCTTGAATTGGATGGATAATATTATGGATGGATAGAGTATTTCCTCGAACAGCATCTTACGGTGCGCACTTCTGAATTTATCGATAAACTTAAGCCTCTAATTAAATCCTCTATCATCGGGGATTCCCCATTTTTTTCCTGCAGCATTCGAATCACGATCACTGATTAATCGCACCTATCCTTCCTTGAACGTCACGACTTTATAAACATACTTCCTCATTAACAAACATGGAAATTCGAGGAGGAATCCAGCAAATGCGAGAAATGTGAATTGAAATTAAATCGCTTACTGAATTACCCAACCTTTACGCCGACTACTATATACATAAAAGCCTAAAAAGCTTTGCTTTTTTAAAAATCATTTTTCTGTTTAATGAACTGACCGAAAATGATTTTCGGTGGTTTATGTTAAGAACGAATGGATTAAAAAATGAAACGAAATAATCAATCCAGATATTAATCTCGTCATCATATGTAGTATATATGATAGAATAGCACTGCATTTATATTTTATAATGACCCAACCTTGCGTATGACGTACGCGTGAAACCTCCGTCATGCCAAATCGGCATTTTCAATATCATCAATATGTATATATAGTGCTATAAGTGCATAACATGTTTATATGTTTAGAATGCCCTGTAGGATTTGGCCAGTAGATCTACACTCTGCTTATCTACCTTGTAGATCCATAAATGCAAGAATCAAATTTCTACCTCGAGCAGACATCATAACTATTTCATTTTCCGATTAGATTTTCCCGTCTTTGTTAATTAAGTTGCTTATAATTTATACCGGAATCCAATTTTTCCTATTGCTCTCTAGTACTTGAAAAATCTATCACTTTTATTAATCACTTACTACTAAATTATCGAAGGAAATAAAAAAGTAAGTTCGGTTATTAAATGCAGTAAAGAAATCCACCGCAGATTACGTCTTTGCTACACATTTCCAAGGTTCATACACGTAATATTTAATAATACATATGCTTAATGATATTTCTCCATCGGTTCGAAAAAAATAATAACCCCCCTGGCTGATCATTACGCATGGATTGTTATTTCAGGAAAAATGTTCGATATCGCCGCAACATATGTTTAAAACCGTACATTTTTTGATGAAATCACTAATTTATTCACTACTGAGAAAGAATAAAACACGCATAATGAAAATGATTGCGTGAGAATAGGAGGTTTTAAGGTTTCACTTGGTTTTCGCATTTCTGTGTAGACATTATCAGAAATTCGCTTAGCATGACATCACTACAAGCATATTAAAATCCTCTAATGAAATACATCTCTTATACGATTTATACCGAAAACTCACCGTACTTGTTATATGTCTGGGACGAGATATTTGCCATCTTCCGTCACTGACTTGCTTAAACCTTAAAAATAACTTCACAAAAAAACAAATACTAGCTGTGACAAGGCACCGTCCAACTCAAATCAGGCAAATTGTTAATTCACCAACTCATAGTAGCCGATGCGGCTTCGCGGGATAAAGTATGGATTTCGGATTGACGTCGCGCAGGAATTTTTACGCATTTCATGAAAAAGGTCTCCCAAAAAATAAGTAGTGTATATGAAATAGCTCGAACAAATAAACTTATGATATTTTTAATTTTCCTTATTATCTTAAAAATCTTAAAGAGAGAAAATTTTATTAAAACTAGAACTATATTTTGTCTTAACGGAGTAAATTGTATGGGTCAATAAAGGAGTAAAGCATTGTCATTCATTCTTCGTCCTGTCTATTCGTTCGTACAATGGTGTGTCGTGGCAGCACGAAAGAGGTAAATTCAAATGCGAATTTGAAGGTTTAGTCCGCTGATGGGCCAACGCCTGCAGTATTCAGCAATAATGACGTATGCGAAACTTTTATAATTGGTAAATAGTATTGTATTACAGTATCTCGCAAGAAGAAGTCTTCGAGATTACGATGAAGTCTATTGCATATAAGTAGACATGTTGAAAGTAAAAAGTGAAAGAAACTCTACAATATAAATGTAATATTTGCTTACCCTTGATGTGTATGCTTCCCCGCATTGCAAAAGCTGCTATATATTTAAGCAGTAATTTTAATAAAATGAAGGGAAACATACTCATAAAATGTAATGTCAATTATATTGGGAAACAGGGTTTATGTGTGCAAAACATCTCTTACTTTTTACTTTCACTATGTCCAATCCAATGTGAAATAGGTTTCATTATCATCTCGAAATCTGCAGCAACATCTGCTATGCAAGAAAGCAGGCACACCTAGGGTAATCAAAATTATATATTTGTCAAAGTGTTTAAGGAACCAGGGACTATGTGGACAAAACATCTCTCACTTTTCGGTTAATATCTAAATTAATCATTCCTTAAATTTATCCACCATTGAAACTATATGTTGATGAAACTTGCCTTTTCTCTCATTGATCAATTTCTAAGAATGATGAATTTAGATAACGTTATGATATTTTTTGTGATTATTTTTCACAAGATATTCAGTACCATCCATTTCGTATTATTTCCAGTATTCTATTTAATTTTCTTTCCTTCGTCTCATCAGAATTAATTTACAGAACTCAACTAAATATTCAACATTATCTTATGTAATTGAATTTGTTTTAAGATCCTCATCAGCAATTCTGTTGAACTTTATATTATATTATTATATTTAATTTATATTATTGTAAAATAAAATTTTTTGCTGATATTCATATCTTTATTTTTTAAGAGATTTTATAGTAGATTTAGCAATGTAGTAGATTTAAGGGAATGACAAATTGCAAAAAATAAATATGTGGTATAGGTGTGCATATAGATAAGTATGACTGGGTTGCTACCCATCCCCAATAATAATTAGCAAATCACTACTTGATTTTGGCATAGGAGAATGCAATATGAAAAATTTTTGTCTTGTTTGAAGTGAAGATGTGAACATTAGGGGAGAGATATTTCCAATATCTGGAAAACTTTTATTTGTGGAGAAGAATGCAGAAAATCAAATAGATAGATCAGAAATGAAGAGGCATTTTAAAGAATAAGGCGAAATTGGGAATTTTAAAAATTCCAAGATATATAATAAGAAGGAGAAGAGCAAACTGGATAGAGCACATTCTATTGAAAAAGTTCATGATCAAAGAGGTAATCAAAGGAAAGATAGAAGGTAAGTGAGTAAAGGATAGGAGAAGGTATCAGTTAATTGATGACCTCAACTAAAGCATAGATATTATTAATTAGTATCTGCTAAAAATAGACTAAAACGGGGCTAAGCTCAGTTTTACATTAAGTCAAAAGACTGTCAAAAGACAAATCTAATTATGATGATGAATGGTATAAATGTGCTTTGTAAAATTTTTGGAAATGCACACATACTTATAATTTGAGTATGAAGTTAATGGATGAAATGTTTGATATTTTTCAAGTATGTCAAAAGATAATTGATAAGCAAAATATTATTTAAACGTGTGCTTACTGTACTATTCCTATACGCTAAAGTGTTCCAAATTGAAAGACAATGTGTTCAAAAATACTGTTGAGTGCCCTGAATTTGGTCTATTTTTTGCAAAGCCTGCAAGAATTAAACCAGGATTGCTTCCTAAAGCTATTTCAATGTACAAGGGAAATAGGCATCCTAAGCAAAATTAAAGAACTGAAAAAATAGTGTTTGAACTAGAAGCAGTTAATGAGGAGTCAAAATCCTCATCTATTTACTGGAACACAGTGATTAAAATATTAGGTCTACCAGAAAGTTCTATCCGTTCCGGTTACAATGTTTCAACAATTAAGCTCATATTCAGTAAACACATATTTGGCTCTCTCTTTTGATCGCTTACAATGTGTACACATTTTCATCTTAGATGAATAAAACAAAGACTATTCTTGTTAGTATTAAGTGAGATGTGATTGCATACCCATGGTTTCTGTCCTTACAAAATTTCTTGCAGGGCAAACAATTCAAGGAAGAAGAAGAAATCAGACAAACACTGGTTAAATTTTTGGCCTCTACAGATAAGACACTCTTTAAAAATGGGATTTACAAAATGCCATCATGCTGGAAAGGAGTCATAAATAATTATAGAAATTATATTATTCAATAAACTTTATTCAAAGTATGAAAAAATTTATTCTTTTGTTTCATTCTAAAAACGAACAGAACTTTCCGGTAGACCTATTATAATTCCTTATGCTAAAGCTCTGATCCATACTCACAACTTTTTATAACTATAACTAATCAATATTTCTCATAATACTTTATACACTGCTCGACTTAGTATTTTCAACTGCTTAGAATAGGTCCTTGAATAATTTCATTGACTCCATAGATAATTGTGATGATCATCTCTGAGCAACAGCATACAATTTATCTCTTCACTATTGCTATGAGACATCAGAGGTAAGATATATCTAAGATTAAAGAAATAGTGATTATGATTGTCTTTTCAATTGCTCAAATAATATTAATTGGTATTTATACTGAATATGTTTATATTAATATATTTCTTTGTAGTAAGCGGTGGAATCCCAAATAGAGGTACCAAGAAGCCAACCAATCGCTGCGGAAACCTTCGATCCTATTAATATACTGAATGGAAACTCTTAATTTCTCTCAGCTCATCAAATACCCTTTCAGCTTGTATAATCTCAGATCATCTTATGCATCGTACATATGAGAAGTATTAACAAATAAGATAACTGTGATAGAGTTTTAAAATAACTTTAACAATATTTTTATTTATTTATAAAAGACAGCACAAACATCCACTAACTGGAAGATTACAGAGTAGTTCTAAACTTAACAACACATGTTCACAAACATCTATATATTCCTCAGAGGGAAATTTCCTACTCAGTTGGGATTTGAACCCAGTTAATATTATTAGAAAATTAGCATGCTAACCTCTCCACCGATGAGGCCAGCTTATTAAACATCAGATATTAATATTAAGTAGGATATAAAATCATTCATATTTTGTTAATTATAAGAATATTAAAATAATTTATAAATATTATTTGAAAGTTACAAGGAATGTGATGATGGAAATTGAATGGAATTAGTATAATTTGAGCTGATTATTGCAAAAATAAAATATGAATTCATCTTTGAGAAATATGGAAACTAAGAAGCATAACTAAACAAACATTTCACTTATTACTATCATTCTCGACTGTAAGAAGCCTAATGATCATTAAATGCATACAGATAAAAAATCCATCGCATTCAACTCTATAAATGGCAATGACTATCCATTGCATTTATTAATAAAATGAAACAAAGCTTCTGTTCACATTTAAAGTCTGGTACTCTTCTCACATTTCAATATTTTCCTTAATATCACTTTATTTTGGGGGAATGATAAATAGTATTGTAACGAGTATGTTTAACCTCTAATAAATTAAATCATGTTATCATTATACAGGTTATAACCATCATGTTTTGATTTATCTACAATATATAGCCAGTGTAATTCTTGATTAAATTATTAATAAAGTATTTTTGTTAAATCTCTCACTAATCTGCCCAACTCCTGAATTAAAAGTATATTTTTATGTTTGAAAATCTAACCATCCTTTTTTAACAATAAATTAAATATATACTTTGTACCCTTTATGTCAATCCTGCATGTGAAAAATATGAAAAAGAATCAATTAGATGAACTTTATACTATCTCGCATTCCTTTTAATTTTCTAAAAATATTTTTTGTGTTGATGTGAGACTGAAGATTACAACATATAATTATTTCATTCAACATTGTTTTTAAAGTGTAAGAGCAAAATTTTCCGAAAATAGCAATAGTCAATATTATTATCTGGCTCATGAATGTCATTGGAGAGTCAAAAACATATAATCGATCTTCGTATAATATATCATGGTTAAAAATAGCTGTAATGAAAAATTCCTTATGCAATAAGAGCATTTCAGATATTATTTAAAACAGCTTAAACTGAGTCATCTTACTAAGGGAATTTATTTCATGAATATTGCTTTTCTCATTTATTTTTCACTCCTCTATTAAACCAGAAATAATGTATGCAGTCGTATGTTAACTGATACAAATAATATATTTCCATTAATTTCTATTTAATTGAAATAAAAATATCTTTTTACCTACCTAAATTTAATCAATGTCAATCTTTGAATACAATGTATTTCAATGAACATCTTTTCTAAGTAGTAAAAAATGGAGACCTTAATACAAAAAATGCCCTTGGTTGGAATACATTGTTTCAAGAACAAAGGGCATAAAAAGCGCAAAGGTTTTCTCTGCATACAAAATTAATTCATTCTGAAATATTTTTTAACCTATAATGGTTGATGAGTCATCAAATGTTAACTATGTGATTTAAAATTAAGGTTTATCATCACACATCAACAAATGACACAACATTTATAAATGAACTTTGTATATATAACAAACATCTCTCAATTTTGTTACCTCAGTATCTTTTTTCAGAAACACGAACTTTTTCTTTTCAACATAAACACATATATGATGTAACTCAACAAAAGATTAATCATCCAATTCATGAATCATATGATAAGGTATTATTTTTGATATTTAATTTATTCGTTCACAGAGATATTTCATCAATAAGTACATGTGAATAAAATATCAAATTATTAGTTTTAAAGCTGAATTCTTCTGAATAAATAGTACATCAGTCATTTTCTCCACTCTCTTATCACCATGAAATGAAATTATAGCTATGACGGTATAGAAGAAAATCAGGTGTTAAACCAAAAAAGTTTGAATTAGCAGCCTTTGGGTGTAGATTTTATTTATTGCTTCAAAGCTTTACGACATTATGGTTGAACCATTTAACGAATACTTATCCCTACCATTATATCTTCTCAAACTTTTGACAACCACCTCCTGCTTTGTAGAGGGTATAAAAAGTTACCATTAAAATAAGGCATTTGCATAAATTTTTAAATTACTGATATACTTCGGGTGTGTTAATGATGAATGTTATTCCTCCTAAGGCAAATTTAACAAGTACTTGCCAGAAATATCCATCATCGATTGTATCGCGTATCCTTAACTACCATTAATCTGGGTAAACTAGCCTACCGAATGTTTAATAAATAAAATACCGTCAAAGACTAAGGTATATTATAATAACCAACATAAAATTATATCTATACACTAGTTATGACATACTAATTTTCTTGGTCAAACAGAGGATGAAATTATCGTTCATGATTTCGGAATGTGCTCATAATCATCACACGATCAGCTGATAAATGCGCATCAATCATCGTAAATTACATCAATTACATAAAGAATAAATAATATAAATTCAGCTTAAGAAAATTTTTATTTTAAAATTAAAAAGTAAATGCACATTATTACAATGAATGAAAAACACACGATCAGAGGGTTGAAATTTTTCATACCGGTTGCCACACTGGCATTACGTCAATGGTACATACCCCTATAGGAAAGCATTGGTGGACGTAGGCGGTAGCCATTGTGATCACAAGCAGTAGTTGGTGTAGTCGTTCAACTTAGTAATTAAGACGTTCAAACAATTTGTGTAATCACCCGAAATGGCTTCACCTTTGAACCCAGAATAGTAAGTATACATCTTCTATTTAATTTGACTCTTGCGAGCGTACTATCACCTAGGTCAATCCTGATAGTTATATTTGTGTTTAACAGTTCCTAATTTTATTGCCGGATTGACATAGTGATATAAATTTTCGTTATAAATTTTGAATACAATCTTGGACCAAAACCTTTGTAGTAAAACTACTGTTCTCACATGCATTTTAATGGCAGTGAGTCATCTTCCATGATGGACATTTTCTTTCGAGTGACGTATATAAAAATGATCCACCTTATTACACCGTTATTCTTCAGAATTACTTCACGAACCTTCAAACTTCAATTTTACCGTTCAAAATGTTATAATTTGTGTTGTGTTTAATGTCATTTTTCTTCAGTAGTGAATATTAGCGTTATTTGGTTTAAGTTAAGACTAGCTTGATTCTAATTTCCATTTCAAATTAGATCAATGTATATCAATTTTTTGATTCTTTCATTCTAGCGACTACTTATTCAAGTTACTCCTGATTGGGGATTCAGGAGTGGGCAAGTCTTGTCTTTTGCTGAGATTTGCGGTAGGCACACATTTAATATATTTATTTTTAATTGAAATACTTATAAATCGAAAATATATCATTATGTCCGTTATATAATTTTCATTCCAATTGTTTACAGGATGATACATATACTGAAAGTTACATAAGTACAATTGGAGTAGATTTTGTGAGTATTGCTCATCGTCATAATTCTCATTAAAGTGCTTATTTTCATAAAAACTTTTTTCACCTTGTTTTTACCGTATCTTTGTTTTCAGAAAATACGTACAGTTGATCTTGATGGGAAGACCATAAAACTCCAAATTGTAAGTCAAGTATCGGATTTTATAACAAGCTCTTGGTATTTAATACGCAAATCTTGATAAATTTTATTGTTTTTAACAGTGGGATACTGCTGGACAGGAGCGTTTTAGAACGATAACTTCGAGTTATTACCGTGGAGCGCAAGGAATTATTATCGTTTTTGATTGCACAGACCAAGAATCGTTTACTAATGTGAAGAATTGGTTGGAAGAAATAGACCGCTACGCTTGTGACAGTGTTAACAAGTTACTTGTTGGTAATAAATGTGATTTAATCCAGAAGAGAGTAGTCTCCTATGCGCAGGCTAAGGTAAAGTTCCCGTATGAAGTTAGCACCTGAATTGTAAATACTATGTTAATATTCTTGTTTTCTCAGTGCGACTATTTATAAAAAAATTATACTATTGGAATGCAGCTTATTATTACAAGTATTGAACAGTAACTTGTGGGCTTGGACCCTGTTAAACTTTTTATGCGAGATAAATTCATTGGTTATTTCTAGACCTCAAATATGAGGAGTAGAATTAAAGTGCATCAAAATTTTTGATAGAAATATCTGTTGAAAAACTGAGATTTAATTCATGTTAACCATAGTAATACTATCTTTTTCTGGTCTTTCAAAGGTATTGATTTAGATTAATCATTTTTATTCATTGCTTGTTGAATCTGTTGCATAATTCTGTTTACTCTATTGCTATCAATATTGATGTGGAAGTGAACTCTTGTTTTTATCTCATCATAGAGCTATATTACAAGAATTCACTTTGAACAAATATGTGGCTAAAAATGAGTATTTAAGGATTTTTGCATGATAAAGGTTTATCCACAACACTTTTTAGCCCTGTAACTAATTTACCTCAAAGAAATGGTATTTCTTTGCAGTTGGGATAAATTTCAAGGTTAATATTAAATCCTTTATGAAGGAATGTTATTATTATGAATAATGAAGGAATATTACAACATTGGATTCCATTACATTGTATTGAAATCGTTAAAATAAAATGGTTCTGAAAAACTTATCAAAAAAACTTGTTTTAGAATTAGCATTATTCTTGAAAGTTAGTGGATTCAAAATTATTTGGTTATGTGAAAGAATGCTATGATTCATAATCTAGTGAATCACAATAATTTAAGTGAAAGGAACCTATTAATGTTTTATACCTGTAATATTATTTTAGCCTAACTCATTCAATTCATAATTCAAATAAAGTATATAGCAAACATTAATTGTAATGAAGCTATTTTCATAAACTTTCATTGTGAATTGTAATTATTGAATGCATTGATGAAAAGGATATTTTATAAAAATCATGCGAGTATTTGTAGCTTATAGTAGATTAAAGATAATAAGTATTTGATTTGTTTGTACAGGAATATGCTGATCAGTTAGGTTTACCATTCTTGGAGACTTCAGCCAAAAGCTCCACAAATGTTGAACAGGCATTTTTGACAATGGCTGCTGAAATAAAGCAAAGGGTGGGTCCACCATCTTCAGCTGCTGACACAGTAAATAAAGTTAAAATTGATCCTGGAAGAGCTGTGGAACCTAATAAATCTGGATGCTGCTGAAATTAATATCATTGTAAGTATATCGTTTGTTTATTAAGAATGTATTTTCTGCTGTCATACATGAACGATTATTCATGATGCTTTAAAATCCATATGATTTTACTGTCTCATAATTGACAATATTTAGTAAACAAGCTTACTTATGTTTCTATTCTTAAAATATTGTTGAAACAGATTTCTTACTGGATTACGATAGAGTTATTAAAGAGAAGTAAAACTGACAGAATACAATCATTGGGGCAATTATCAGAAATTATATGAAGATTTCTTAGAGTGTTCTTTACTTAAGGTCTTTCAGTGTATATGCCATGTTTTATGATCAACATTTTAGTTATCAAATTTCTCATCTTGCTACTCGAACTTCATAAATTCTTAAAATATCATTAGGATAAATGCAAATTCAGTGTTTGAAAACAAATTTCTTATCCTGACAAATCAAGTACCTAGCTAATTACTTCTGTTTATCTAAGGGGGAGAATGCATGTACTTCAAAAATAATCATTATTTTATTGTTAATCACTTTAACACAAGTAAGAAAGCATAACTGGATATGATACCCATGGCGGTTTATTTATAAGTAGCCTCAGAATTCCTTTTAGACATTATTTTGCTCTTATAATTAATTTTTTCCTCTAATGTTAGAAAGTAAATTAAATTATTAATAATACAATTAAGTGAATTTCACATGCATTTACAGGTAATCCCCTAAAATTAATGTAATATCTTGGTGATATTATAAGTTTCATCTTAATAAAATGTAATTGTATGGTACTATTTTTGTATTGATGTTGCTGCCTTAAATGTTGAAATATATTTAAATAGATTTGCGTATAACTTACCCTAAGGTTTTGTTTGTTATTATATATATCATGCCAATTCTCTTTGTGATTTCCTCTCATTAAATTTTTGGCATCACACCAATTGACATTGAAATCTATTAATATAAATTGAGTATTATTTCAAAGGGTGTATTGGAATGTAGATGAATTAGAATTGGTTTTAAGAGCTCTAGAACACATCTAAACTGATTTTCTTATACTTGGTGCACAATCATTGATGTGAGTCTGGTTCAAATGAATGTTATAAAATACCAAATAGTTGCAATTATTTCAAAACTATATCCTAAATTATGGCCTTGTTCCATCTAAACAGAATGAAGTTTGCTGGAGTTACGACCAAATATTTATTTGGCTGTCATAATGTATTTAATCAAGTGAGTCACATTCTCATTAGTTTGCTTTTTTGATGTTTCTTGTCAAAAGTGACAGTCATGTGTCAAATCATGTGAGTCATATTCTCATATTTTTCTTGTTTTTGTCAAGAATGAGGGTCACTGTCTATCTCTTACTTGCTACCCTTGAATAACTTCAACTTGAATAATCCAACTTCTTTTGTGTATGGAGTCAACTTAAAGTTCTAGCATGACTAAACTATATATTGAAGAAAATGTGAGGTAGTTTGATGAGGAAAGGTAAAGATTGAACACTTTGTGTGCACTGACATTATATCTACATTCTTCATAGAACGTGGTCTACTTCACCTTCCCCAACTGCTTGTTATACCTTTCCTTAACTCCTAGTATTGTAGCTAAAATTATGTATGTATGTTTATGTTATTAAGTGTAGACATTTTTGAATATCTAATGAATACTTTTTAGAATGCTAACATATATTTAGAATTCTTTTAGGGTAATAGTAATTAACTTGAACTATTCTGTACAAACAAGATATGTGGTGAACATGCATATCAACTTTGTCGAAACCTGTAAGCAATCTTGATTATATTATTGAATTTGTATTTCCCACATTTTCATTAGATATTTGCTATATCATTGTGGAAATAACAAATAGTTAGTAAGTTGAATATGCTTCATGAAATCTTTGCTGCATGATTATGATGAATGTTAATTTTTATTGCAGTAATTGGAAAGGATGTACTACATAGGAATGTGGAATTGTGCAAGAAATATAGGAGATGGGGTGTTCCTGTAACTGAGAATGCTGCAGAAGTTAATTTGTGAATTTAACACACCCAAAGAAGGTAGTGCAAAGGAAGAAGGTGATTGTGAGGACAAGCTTTTGCCTTATGCGGCATTCAAAGTGAACTTTGGTTTTGGAAGTTCTCGTCTTGTTGAGGGGGTACATTGGGATAGATAAGTGAATCATTGCTTCACTTCCAACGTAAATACGACAGCAAAATGGCAAGTGAATGTCTGATGCTCATCTCATAATAAGAATGGTTTGATGCCATATTAATGAACTTGTCCCAAAGTGCGAGGATGGACTAGAGAACGATTGTTTCTTTTACTTTTCCCTAGCATTCTCTGTGTAGATTACAGTGCTGTCCTCGAATGCTTTCTTTTCAGGAGTAGCCCTGTGAGTGTTAAAAATCCTTCACTGAGAAGGATCTAAATTTGTATTTAATATTAATATTTCTATGCAGTTGTAACATATATACATATATAAATATATATAAATATTATTTACACACTTAAGATTGCAGAATTCAAAAACTTTGATTTACATGCCTCATGGATTGCGGAATAAGAATTATCCTGCTATTCTCGTAACTGTTTTAGCACTCCTTCCGGCTTACTTTGAACATTTTGTTTGTAATTTATTCTATTGTGTCACGAGGCAAAACATTAATTTCTGCGTAGCCAACCACGAATAAGTGTAGATGAAATTTTTGTCATTCCATAAACAATAAGGCCATAGCAAAATGTTTAGCTCATTGTAAGTGTATATCCTGAAAATAAATGTTCCCAGTATAGATAATGATGGAGCTCCATTTAATTTACAATAAATTATGGTAAAGGGCTTAACTGTATTGATGAACTACTTGATTTTCAATTAAAAGTCATCTGAAATTCATTATCTATAATTATTTTGCAGGTGTGAACTTGTTTCTTTGTTTGTTGATATATTTTGTTTTAAATCTTGTAAATACAATTAGAGCTGTTTGAAGTATGAATCTGCATTATGATGATAATTCTCTCAACTTTTAAAACCTTAGTTATGAAAATCTGGGTAATGTGAATTTTCTTTTATTCAATTTAGACTGTAGTGGAAACAGTCTATAGAGATTTAGAGCAGTTATTGCTTTTGAGAATTTCTTCTACATTGCTTAAGCAAAAAATATCGGTTTTGTTAAAAGTGACCTTTGTACTCTTTTTTTATAATAATTGAATGTAAGAGGAACAGATTAAAGGTATTTTCAACTTATTAAAATCTTTCTTTAGGTTAAATTGCAACCCAAAGCATAGATAATGTTTCTTAAAGCTAGGACTTATTTGTAATAAATTATTCAATAAGTTGAAAAATGCTTTGTGATTCAGAGAATGTGTCAAAAAAGCCACTTCTTATTTCAATGTTCCAAACGTGTTTAAGTATCCCAATGTGGTTTTCCAGAATTTCCTTATGATACATAGCTCAGTTTGAGGAGGAGTTTTATGTAGCATGTAAGTTTTTAAGTAAAAATATTATGACGCTCTAGTAGTAGTTCAAAAGTATATTTGAAGTCTTTCTTTCTGAATTTTCATCAAGCTGTTGTTATCCATAATTGAAAGTATATTTGAAGTCTTTCTTTCTGAATTTTCATCAAGCTGTTGTTATCCATAATTGAAAGGATCAGAGAAAATACTGTACTGTCAACACACGTTTTATTAGTAAAATACAGTATCACAACTGGCTTCGATGATTATTCATCAATCTGCCATAAGATGGCAATCAGCTGTCTAATTCAGTCCTGATACTGTATTCTGTCTATGAAAATTTCATATTTTAAGTATAAACATTTCTCAGATCCTTTCCATTTGGTATTCTTGTTATTGTCAGTATCTCATTCGTAGATTGTGCTAAGCAAAAACTTGGTTAATTAATTATCATAATTAAAATATAGGATCATTACTGAGTAATTAGGAGGGTTTGAAAAATAATTGACTTTATTATGCATAATACTGGGTCTATGATTTCCTATATCAAATCTGTCATTTTAAGAAAATTGGTAGTAAATTAACTAAAAATGAAGGAGTACTTAGTCGATTTAGAAGATGAATAATTTAAAGTTATTGCCTTGGATAGAAAGTTACTGTGCAGAAAGAAGAAGGGAATTGTGAAACATACCAATTGTAAAGGTAAATTTTAATTCTTAAAAGAATCATTGTCTTAGACTTCAAAAGAAAGATCATCCTGTTATGAGAAATTATATTCATGAAACAAAAAAGAACAAATGATGTCAAATATGAATATCATTAAATTTAATAGGAGGCAATAGCCAAATAAACAATTTAATAGGTTAGTACTGGGAGGACACTCTTTACTTCCATTGGTATTCTTAATGCATTCCCTCCAAAGGTGCTTTAGCCAGCTTCATTCTTCTAAATAAAGAACTTTATGTAGTTACATATAATAAATTTGCACTTGATCATATTGTTATTGATTCTTTTTACTTCATTGTGCCTGTAGTTAACGGTCGTCCTAAGGGTGTATATTCTGCATTCTTATCCAAAAATGTTCCTATAAATTTTACTTGTAATATTTAAAAGCAGAACTTCATGGTCTTTTGTATTTATTTTATTATATGTATTAATTTTTACTTAATATACGGCAATTTTTTCTCCAACTGAGACTTATATGGCTCATTTAATAGACCTATTATACTGTACGTTAGAGAATAATCATCGAAAGATAGAAGATAAAGCTTCTAAAGCATGTCAGATCGAAATTCAAAGTCAACGAATTGACGCTCTTTGATCTTCCTTCGTCTCATAGCAGCTGTTATTTTCAGGTAATTTCATGCATCTAGTCACTAAGGTCGAGGTGACTTTTTTATGTCGAGAAACTAATGAGCGATAAGTAGGACTGATGAAGCCCAAGTCAACCTTCGATCAAAAATTCGTGCCTTTTTTTAAAGACCTTAACAAAAGCTATTTTGAAAGAACTATTGAAATGAAATTTTGACATTCCAGATGTGCAATGTAATTTTTTACTTTCTGACTTGTACTGAAATGTTTTGAAAAAGTATTCTTCGAATTGCTGTGGCGAACTAATTTACCTAGCAGATTTAGCAACAGTTGTGGTGTAGAGAGTTGAGTCTTTTGATCATGAACGAGGTAATGAAATTTTTCTTCAATTGAAGGATATCATCAAGTAAGTGACCAAAGAGTTCAAGACTTGTTTATGAAAATTGCAATATCTTTCTCGCGTTCACTACATTCATCTGAGCTCATATCTCAGGCAAATCAGATAATTTTCTCGTCCATTATTCGGTAATAATGTTCTTAACAGCATGACTTTTTCCGACTGATTATCCCTAACCTTGCGTTTCTCAAGAGGCTATCTTGCATATAAAACTATATTACGAGTGCTTCTACGAGTCCTCGGGTAGAAGTCCAGCAGTTCTTAGTCTGTTTTAGCATCCCTGAGGGTTCGATAGAAGTCACAAAATTAAAAAACTGAGAAGGCAATCGCTCTTCGTGCAAATTGCGGTGTCGATGGGTACCAAGCACCAGGGCACTCCCTCTATCATCTACCTTCTTACACTTCTACTTTCTCCACCGACTCAGAGCTCGTCGCGATTATCATCAACCATCAGTATTTTACATTAACGTCACATTGCCGCTTCATTCTGAGAAATTAGACATTTTCACATTCCGCAAAATGAATTCAAATAATCTTACCCATTCAGAAAATTTACCTCTCATTTAATTTGTTTGCTGCAGTAACACCCTATGGAAAATATAGCGTTGCTTTTGCATTCGATTGTCAAGAAAAAAATATAAGGCACAATTAACATGATGAAATGACATTTTAGTACTACTTGAGAATTTGTGACATTTATTAATTAAAAATTAAGGATTTATTGTAAATTTAAAGGACCGCAAATGCGCATTAGAAGAAAACTGATGTAGAGAAATTCTGTACTATTAATCGAAGAATCTAACTTGAACGTGGAATAAGAGACAACAGGCAAACGAATGGGAAGAATTGCGCACAAATAACAGTAAGGAATTCAATTGTAAAAATCCCCTTGGAGCGGAGTTTTTTAATGACGTAGTGATCGAGGTCACCAAAATTATGAGGGAAAAATTACGTATTATCAATGGGGACCCTACTATATTGTATGTGTGAGTTTCCAAGCATACGAAAGAGTTTTAAAATTACATTTACATAACTTAAATAGTTATATATAATGATGATATATGGGCATTTCAATTTTTACACATAACGATGTATATCTTATATGTATAATATTGATGATCCCGAAACTACTGCGGCTCGCAACCAGCCCTTTAGCTTACTACCTGTTCGTGCTAATTACAGTATCATTTTCCTCGCTCCCAAAATTAGCTAATTCGTAGATAATGGCCTAGATCTTGGACATTTTAGGCATTGACTTTCACACAACTAAAACTTTACTTCATGGACTCAAGAACCTTTTGTTTGAAGAAAAAGAACAACATAAAAGAACATGATGTTACAATATTTAAGGAAACAAACAAAGACTGAATGGAAGGCCTTGGGAAAACCTCTGTAAGAAGAATGTAGTTATAAACTTCCACTGAAAAAAGAGAAATTGAGCAGAGACACAGAACATTAGGTGCTAATCACTAAATGTTTATTCTTTGAACCATATTTACAAAGCCATAAAGTTCCCTTGAAAGTTGCCTGTCATGCGCACATAGTGTTCCGAAAGTTCTCGCCACTCTTACTCTCACTTCCTTTCGCAACTAATCACAGATGGCAACACTGCTACGGAGACTGATGAATGATCGCTCAAATCATTTAGGCACCTATTTGAGCTACCACGGGCGTTCCTCATCCCGGACCAAATTGCTCAGAATGTTTTGTTTAGGAAAATGCTGTATATATCGCTTTCGAATAAATGCCAATCATTAGTATTCCATAGGTTTTCGCTGAAAGTGAGTTGTTAGATTTTTCTCTATTAGTCGATTGTTTGGCAAAAATGTGTTCTTCATCTCGGTCGTTAGCCGAGTTCAAAGACATAATCGGAGAAAGGTTCAAATCCAGTGATATATATTGGGTTTCGAGAGAATGGAAGCCTTCCCGAACTTTTGGGAATGCAAAAAGAAGAACTCCCGAGGAAGTGAAACTTGATGTCCTTACTAGCCCCCGTTTACAACATGTAATTGAAGAGGTAACGTTTCATGATCGTTGATATGTACGGGAATGAATTAATCTGTGTTTCTGAATGAAAAATTTACCCTTATAGCTTGAAGAAGAATTAAAGAAGAGTAAAGCGTTGCTATATAAGGAGGTGGATGGCATTTTAGATGAAATGGGCCATAGGCAGCAGTTGCCGGTAATTCGCTGGTTTGGTTACTTTTTGACGAAAGTGATGAAGAGGCTTTATTCTGGAATATTTATAAACGAGCCTAGCATAGAAAGAGTGAGTGTTTTCTATCTGAACTGTGTACTTTTGTTGAATTCACATTATTAAATACTGAAAAATATCGTCTGCAGATGCGAGCCGTTATGACGGATTCACCGGTGATTCTCGTACCAAGTCATAGAAGTTATGCAGATTTTTTATTGTTATCCTATATATGCTTCCACTTCAATGTAATGCTTCCCGTCATCGCCGCTGGCATGGGTAATTTTTAAAGTTTTAACAAATTGATTGATAAATTATCAAGTAAATAGAATATACTACAACTCGATTGTATTTTTATTTAAGATTTTGTAGCGATGTGGGGAATTGGAAGGATGCTCAGAGATTCCGGTGCATTTTTCATTCGGAGATCGTTTGGAAATGATAAACTCTATTGGGCGGCATTCAGTGAATATGTTCAATATTTAGTGAAGTTCGGCGGTTGTCCAGTGGAGTTCTTCATCGAAGGAACAAGAAGTCGGTCAGCTAAGTCACTGACTCCTAAATTTGGTAAGCTCGAGTGACTGTAGCATCTATAGGAAGTATGTTAACGGCCCCTAGAAATAGTATTGGAATATTTATATAAGTGTATTTTTTATAAATATACTTTTTATTCCTATGATTGTCTTTATTTAGAATTAAAATCATTTATGTGCTTGATTTTTTTATATAAGTTCCAACATTGATCTCAATATCACACATTTAGGCGATGCTCTGTTCTCCTTAGCTGCTTTGCCTATGATCTTTAGTGTACACTTTTCTTGCAAAAGATCGATCAATAATAATATTTTTTAAAGAAAGTAATTAATGATTGGTATATTTCCAAAGGGGATATATCATTTAATTGATTTTATAATTTAATTAAATTTTTTAATGAATTTCTGATACTCATATTCTTTTCATTTTGCAGGTTTTCTTTCTGTTGTTTTGGAGTGTTTCTTCTCTAGTGAAGTTCCTGATGTAATTCTTGTTCCAGTTAATATTAGCTATGACAGAACTTTGGAGGAAGTTCTTTATGCATATGAGCTCCTTGGAGTACCCAAACCTAAAGAGTCAACATCTGTAAGTACCTGATTTTAGGGATTTTTCCTTTACTTTAACGAAATTTTAGTGTAGTGTAAGGGTAATGCCTTAAATTTAAAGAAAAGGGATGGATTGATTAGTTATTTTTTATGATAGGATCAAAGATATTCTAGAGGTTAATGTGAGAGGTTAACTTGTATAAAATATTTGGGTTATAAAATTATTAAATGCTAAAATATATCTAGTGGCCGCTACATTTACATATATATATTTTTTATATTATATATTCGTAAATTAAATTATATATATAAATTATCAAATAATTCATCCTTTGAAATGATTATTATGAAGCTGTTTGTGAAGTGATGTTTACTATCATGGATACTTTTTTATAATTCTAATATTTTAAGCTTCATTTTCATAATAAGGGCTCTCTACACTAAAGAATATTTATAGTTGTTTTTCTTCATTAATCTTCTTTTATACCTTGATTGAACCTGCATACTTATCTTTTGTGTTCAACTGAATCATTAAAACTTGTTTAACTCCCATATTCTTATTATCTGATACTTTGATGTTAAGTACTTCATTTCAAATTTTTTCATCAATTCTGATCTTCCTGTATGTAATCCATTTGACTCTCAGGGTCTCCTAAAAGCACTGCGGGTGTTGGATGAGCAGTATGGAAGAATTCATGTGGATTTTGCTGAGCCTATTTCAGCTCGTCAATTTTGTGCTTCAGTAGGATATCATGATGAACACCGTGCAATGCGGGCTGCATCTCATTCTCTCTCTCATCCTCGTCAACCATCTCTGTACGAGTCAAAAGCTGTGTCCCATCTAGCATACCACTTGGTTCGACAGCAGCAGTTTCATGCAGTCATATCTCCTTTTTCCTTAATCTCCCTTGTCTTCTCTAATCACTTAGCCCTCTCATCCACTAATCTCAAGAGGGGGGAGATGATGTTGAGTGAGTTGGTTCATGAGGTGAAATGGTTTCATTCTGTAATTGAAACTTTAGGTGCCCTTGTAGATATGAGAGGTAAGTTGGTCATATGTTTGAATTAAAGATACTTTTGGAGTTTCTTTTATTTTTTCATTTGATTGGAACATTACATATATAATCGATCTTTACAGATCCAAGTTTATAAAATTTACGAAATTTTGAAAATCATTCCTTTAATGAGTCCATAAAAGGCCATCTGATAATTTTAAACTATCTATATGGTTATAATGACAATAATTATTTTTATATTTATTTATTGGTTATACATATATATATATACATAATTTGTATTTTAGTTTTTAGTTGTAAAAAATAATGTATGCTTAATTTTTTTCTATTGCTTGCAGGTGATGTAGAATCTGTTGTTCTAGAAGCCCTTTCAATCCACAAATCTTTGATTCAGTTAACTCCATCTAACACCATTCAGTTGGCTAAAGTCCATACAGGAGCTATGAAGATCGATTCATCTAAGCTGAAAGGTAACTTTTCCCTTTAATTCTCAGTGATTGCATTTTCTCGTAATGGATTATATTACCATTATTTTATATGGAGTTGTATTTTATTTGGAAATTTAATTTCAAATATGAATTTACAAAACATGTATGTACATTATGTTCTACTTTCATAAAATTATCTACTAGTAATGTATATTGTTTATCACCTATACCTTTATAAACTATATTTAAAATAATGTAGAGATATTTACAGTAGATTTGGAATATTTTTGTCAGTAGAAGTTGGGTTTAGACAGAAGTTTTGTTGAGTATAGAAGGAACATTATTTAATTTCTCCAAACTTGAATTTGAAGAGATGAATAATTGGCGATTGGCTACCTTATCCATCAGTTTTATTACAATTCAATTATTTTTTGGCATTTAGGTCATGAAATGTCACAAAAGACTCTGGAAGTTGCTGTGTCAATGGTTATGCTTCAACATTATGTTAACCAACTGTTGCATTATCTTATCAATCCTGCAATCGTTACCATGTCCATGTGGTGTCTGAATGAAAGGGAAGCCATCGATAAGGGTGAGCACCATCTTTCATTTTTTCATTCTGTATCTTTTTTCCCATTACTGATCCTACTTTTTTGAATTCTTTGAGTTTGAATTTCATGCCATCTTATTTATTATTACAGGTGAATTGTTTACAAAGTGTCAATTCCTCAGAACATTACTGTCTTATGACTTTATATTACATCGATCGTGGGAAGAAAAGGTATGCCTTATCTCAATTTATTTTTAAAATGGAAACATTTTTATATTTGCTAAGGATTGCAGTTGTAGGATGTATTAGAAAATATTGTGTTTACCCTCATGAAAACCTTTTAAAATATACAATTTAAATCAACTATCAGCATTGTATCTTAAAAATTGAATATAATAAATTGGATAGAATATTTTTTATGTTAATGTTAACAAAGATATTAATTTAGTAACTGATTTTATATTGCCTAATATTATTTAGTAGCAGAACAGATTTGTTGGAGTCAATATTATTAACAGCTTCTTAAAATGTTCATATAGAAATTCACTTCTATGAAATGTTACAGGACTTCGAAGAGGCATTGAAGCAACTTGACCTTCTTAACATTGTAGAAGAAGTAATTCCAAATAAACTGATGCTAGGAAATCATAAAAAGCTGCAAATAATCTTGGTCAATCTGATACTGCCATTCCTGACAAGCTATGATGTGGTATGCCATGTGGTTGAGAAGGTAAATTATAGTAGGTAGTTTGGAGGGCATAGTTTTAAAATTATTTCTATATTCACTCCACTAACACTAAAGTATATATGGGTACTCTGATAAATGTAATCAATGTCAATTGTAACGATATCTCTTAATTTTTAGATTTAAACCATTGCCAACCATAGGTTGTTTACTCTGGAAAGTTGCTAAAGATAACAAACATGAGTATATTGTATTTAGATGAGGGTGTCAGGGGGGCAGAAAATTTTTCTTATTTGACAAAGCTGTAATGTTCATACTGAAGAAGAAGCATCCCTCAATGGTCTGTCTGATTCTGTAGCACTCTAAACTCTAGCTATAAGCTAGCTATAGCACTATAAGTACATAAACTACAGAAAAAGATTGGGGCCAAGCTGAAGGACCCCTTAGGACAACGAAGGATAAAAACACCATGTGAGTGTGGCAAGTCTTACATTGGTGTAACAGGACGAACACTTCTCCATTGTATCTGTCTCTAGTATCCCTCGAAATCAGTGGTGGCAGAACACTCAATCCTTAAAATCCACAGCATAAAATATGATGAAACAAAAATCCTTGCCAGAGGGATGGGATAGATTGACCAAGGAGGCAATTGAGATGAGATTAAACACCAGCAAAATGAATCACTACGGGTATTTTATGCTTAACAAAGCGTGTAATGGCACTCTGAAGAAAATAGCCATACAAAGAGTGTCGTCCAATCACAATGCAGCAGAGTAGTGAACGGCGATTTCGGACAGTCAATATAAGAGCACTCTTTCTTGCGAATCAACATCCCCGAAGATGGCTGTGAAGTCTGTGGCCAAAACGTTGGAGATAATCCACCAGATGACCCGGCTTGTATCCCGAGAAGATTTTCTACTAAGTATTCATTGGGAAAGAACCAGATCCTTCTACTATAAGCTTCATTATCTGGAACAACTGAATGGAAATATGGATAATCCTTTTGAGTTCTGGTCCTGTCAACCATTTTTTGTAACTGTTATCCTTCAGGATAATCATGATTATATAAGAGCTTCCAATTTATTTTTCTTCCAGTCTTTATTTTTTGTGCTATAGTTAGTTTAGTTTCTTCAGAAAAGGCCATTGATTTCCATAAACTATACATGATTATAGTATACATATAACTGTTGAACAAAATTTATTTCTTCAGTCATTTCCTAGTTAAATCCAAGACCATAAGTTTTTCAAAAATGAACCAATTGAAATGAACACATTTAGGGGAAACATATACCTGCATGGTAAGGTTGCATTTTTCTCCTGAATATAAGGAAATTAATCTTTGTTGTCGAATTTCTACTTCTATAGTCTGTTCCACTTTTCTAGGCAGTATGGGGCTTATGGAGAAATCGAATAGCCTCGTACGCCGGGTCATTTTTCCGGAATATCCGCGTTATAGAACTTTGGTTTTTGAATTTTATAACCGAGGGAGTAATTGATTTAGCGCTCCGATTGCTAATCATTGTTACTTTTTGTTCAAGACTCATAGACCCGTAAGCGTAATTCGGATTGATCCGGACCCGCTCTCGGTTATAAAATTAAAAAACTAAAGTTCTATTCAAGATATCGACTCAGAATAACCTCTAAATGAAAATAACAACATTTATCTCAATTTCTTTCGCGACAAGTTTTTCGTAACGTAAGAAACAAAAAATTTTTAGGCGATGTATAAATTTGACTGCACGATCCAATTTTTCGGAGGTTGCGTTCCACTTAAATTATTTTTTACTAAAATGTCATCAGTCAAAAATTAATATAAGTCGACTTTTATGTATTCATAAGGTATAAAGAGTAATCTAAGAAAAAACTAGCACTTTATGTTAGATAGGTTGAGAGAAATGGCAGTTTTAGTATTGTTCACGGGTGGTAAGGAGGTCAGTTTTTTTCATTCCGCTATAAAATTTATTTCTTTTATTAAAATGATGAGAAATCTTCGTCAATATGTAGAACCATGCTTTCTTATACTTATTTCACCAAAAAAGTGGAAAAAAATCCACCAAACTAAGTTGAAAATATCAATTTCATCCGTACAAGTACCTCAAAAATAATTAACTGACGGCTTGGAGGAGGCTAGGTTGCTCTCTTATGGGAATTTACGTGCATTTATTTCCCCATAAGCCTCCGTACTGCCAGCTTTTGTGGAACGGACTATAGTAATAATTTTTTATTATTTTTGATAAACCTTAATTACCAAAGTTTCTTAAAACATTGAGATCAAATCAATAAAGGTGCCATCTTTACTGCTTTATGCCTACGTTTATACCAACAATTTGGATTGTGTTTCTGGTGTTGACGTATGATCACAAGATATTTATGAAGCCTATTGTCCTAAATAATGCATTGTAATGAGTTAAATTTTTTGTTTAAATTAGAAGGGATTCGACCATTATCAGAGATAAGGTTTGAAATTAATTCTCTAAGTCTTTGGTTTATAAACATATTATGTTTGGAGTTAATAAAATCCTGTATCTTAAAATAGGTTGCCAAAGAATGGTGTGTGGGTTCAAAGATAGTGAAAGAATCTCAAAAAAGAATGGAGGAACTATTGTATGAGGGATCTACTTTCCATCCCCAATCTCTTTCTTTGGAAGGTTTCAATGCTGCCCTATCTTCCCTTGTCAATGTAGGTTGCCTGAGAAAATCCAGAATGTGAGTAACATTTTGATGTTCCCTTATGCTCTGATATTGTTCTTTTTGTTAGCCACTGGTCTCCAGTGATTTTGAAATAAATAGCATGTTGATGCAAAAACATTGAATAATATTTCATACATGAACTACGACTTCTAAAACCTGTTTATCAAAAAATATATTTAGAATGTTTAAATATTAATCATTCTAAACTGTGGTTTTACTTTGCTCTTTCAGAAATGGGGAATTGAATTACATGATCAATGCAGAGAATCTCAGAAAACTCAGGTATCAATTAAGTAAGTTGATCTTAAACTTTTTTGCAGAATATTTGGTAAAATGGATTCTTGGCTTCTAGTTAGTTAAGATCTGGCAATGGTCATTGCCAGATTTTACTTGATTGGAAATGAGAGAATCCTTTTTACATAATTAAGTTAGTTGATTTCACATGCCTTAATATTACTCTTGTACATTTTCACATCTGAAGTGAATATTCTTTTAGGTAAATATTTGCAGTATCCTGGGAAAAAAGATTTATTCGGGGATGGGATTACATCTATATATCTTGCCAAGCAAACTGAGCGTGCGAAGCTCTAAAGTTAGTGCATAATTTACCCAAGGCTCGGTGTTAATGCTCCTTTTTGCTACCATATGAAATGAATCCATGATGTCAATACACCCTAACAATAATTTACCTTATTGTCTACTACTAAATATTACTAATAATAGCAGTAATACAATGGAATGGTATTATGACTGTAAAATAGGATGACATCATTTGTATCATTTCTAAATGTGTTTTGCCATTCATTTTAGCAGTATTACTCATGCTAGTTATTTATTGTTACTGTGCAGTGATCCATTAATCTTGTCATTTGTCATTGTATTTTGTCTTGTAATTTTTATGTCAGTTCTGTTGTTATTTATGAAGAAGGCTACATCACAGGCTATTTTATATTCTCTGTGTTTTATAATTAATGCATCATTTTATACAACTCTGGTGCAACTGCTGTATGTACTCTGTCAGGATGTTTAATACTCTATCTTGAAATGCCTTTTGATGTAAATCATATTTATAGAAACATGAGTTATCTAAGTCTGTGTGCATTTAAATGTAAGAATATCAATATTCTTGGAGAGAAAATTGCTCTCATGCCTTTTCTGGTTTGTCATGTTATTATAGATCTTCTTCAAATTTAAGATTCTCTTATCTTTTCCCTTTATCATTACAGTATTACTGTACATCTATCCTTCAGCAGTCTTCATACTCAACCATATTCAATGTTTATCCTTGATATAAAACTTGCATGTGCCATAAATCACTTAATATTTTTTGTCATTTGGAAATTCTACTCTTGAACTCAGTTTTCTTGGAAAATAAAATGTATGGGGCCTTCTTATAGTTTCTTTGTGGCATAAAACACTCCGATGGTTTAATTATTATACTTCATAGATATTTTTATTAGTAGTTCATGTAGGGATAAGTCTAATGGAAATTCTGTATCTCCTGCAAAAAGGTCCCTGAAATTTCAATTTCATTTCAAATATAATAAATTTATAAGCTAGTAGAATTTGCGGAGAAGACAATAATATAATTTAAAAAACATCACATATAATCAGCATTCATAATCAACCCTATGGGCTTCGTGTCATGAAATTGCTGGTTGATATTTATTTATGATTATCACTTTTTATATTTGATTTCCCTTCAAATATATTGTTTACATCTTGTTTTTTTGTTGGAGAAAAACCGAAGAGCTGTAGGAAAGTTCAGTTACATGAATAACATATTTGTATTACCAAATTATTTCTCTGGTCTATATGTGGTTTTTATGTGGAGTTTTATACTGAAGGAAGTTTTTTTATCCTTGTTCTTTTTTGGGATGAGATTGATGATGAATATCTCAATCATCTTTTATACCACCTAATTGGATGAATATTTTTTATTATATCTTAACTTATTCACTTAAAGGTAATATGCATATAAAAAGAGAAGCAAAAGCTGAGACAAAATCTCTTCATGGCAATAAAATATTTGTCTTGTGTAAGTATATATACCGTAATATCTACTGTGTGTTTCCTCTATGTTTATATATGTTGAAACATCTTCATAGAGCCAACCAGAAAAACAAAGGTATACAGGTGTGCATTCAATTTTATGATCTCACAATGTTTTGACTAAAGAGAGTTATTGTGATTAAATGGAAGAATATTTCATGCCTACCGTAAAATATGTCAGAGATTACAGATTTTAACAGACAAATTTATATAACTGTATAAAATTAGTAGTCTCTTGTCATAAATAACTGACTGTTGCCAAGCCTTATTCACATGTTCATTTAGACAAGTTGAATAGAAATCTAGCACCTCCTCTTCTTTCTTTGTTTAATTCTTTTTTCCCCTGTAATTGAATAAATACCCTTCCTTGAGTAGTCAGTTATGATTTACTTCCGACTTCACTTGTGTGATAACTCCTGGGGCATCGTCACTCAAATGAAGTCTCCAAATTCTTCCAATAATATTTCCCTCTGCAATCAGTAATGTGTCAAGGCAAATGGAAGTAATACTTTTCTTGATGATGGACCTCCTTAATATCATCCACTTTTGGACATATAAATTGGTGATGCTTATATGTCCAGATAAATTTCCATTGCAGTTGTTTATTGGTAAATTGTGAGATTGTTTGGAAGGAAAAGGATTGTAATCTATCATACTGTCGGTTGGTAAATGCTGCTATTATTGTATTATTGATATGTGCATGAAGGATTATTAGTCATCTTTTTCAAGGTCTTCCTCTGCTCTGTGTCCCTTCCATTTTGCTATCCAAAAGTATTTTGGTAATTCTACCATTTTCATCCTTTTAACATGGCCTGTATAAGACAATAGTAATGATATGGAGAATAGTTCCTCTGCATAATTTCATAGTTCATTCTTACTCTCCACATTATCTCATATTTTATTGGGCAACATTATATTATTATTTCAAATTTTCTCAGCATTTTCCCGCTGTTTTAATAAGACTCATGTTTCAGCAATATATGTGTGAATAATTTTGTCTTGTTCTTTTTTTAAATAATGTTTCAATTTAGTTTTCCTTAATAGAAGAGTTGATCCGAGGAATATATGCATTTTTGCATGTATTGGTGTCAGTATTTTTGGCTAAGAGAACTTTATTCAACCAATAGCCATGTGTGTTATCAAATTGTATTATGAAGAATCAGAACAAAGGTCTGGTTCATCATCTAGTGTCCTGGTGTGAATATTATTTCTCCCAGACAAACTTCAGTATCCATTGTATTAAAACATGTTATTATAGTTATCCCTGAAAAATACTGCAATTTAATCCACTATGTTGTTTAATATTTCTTTTACAGGAGTCACATCTTTTTAATAGAATTAAGTTCTCAAAAATCTAGTTGGAACCATACAATTTAGAAAATTTCTTTGGACTTTTTCATTCCTGTAAATGGTCTTATTTTTCATCTCTTTTGAATATCCTGACAGGGTGTATGATTATGTATGTGTTGTGATTTTCGAATATCTTAGTATTTACTCAGCAAGAAGATTTGAATTAATCCAAAAATATGTACCTGTGATTTTTTTGCTTGTTTACCATTCACATTCATTCAGTTGAGTTTTTATTGTTTATTTTTCTTTAGAGTATATTACTTATATTGTTGCTTTTTGATTAAAAGTTATCATTTGTTTTTTTGCCATTTTATTTAAATTTGGATTTTTAATAATTATCTGCCCTTAGAAAAAACATTGATAGGAAGTGAATGCATTGGCCATCATCAACAGCTCCTTTTAATATCCAAGGTAATGTTCTATTTTCACATGGCTCAACAGTCTAAGTGTAAGCTTATTGGGAAGAAAGTTCTTGCTCCTCACTCAGGGTTAGAGATATTTATAAATTAATGGGATATGAAGTATATTTATTCTTAAAAAGGTAACATCAATTAAAATCAGTTATTTATGGCTTTGCAACTTTATACTTCTTTTTCCTTTCTTTAGTTTATACATGAGAAAATTCAGATATGTATGAATGACATTCAAACTGGATAAGAACAATTACTTATAAAAGGTCTTAGTATATGAGAATTTATGACAAATAGGTTTTGGATTCCTTTGTTAGATATCCTAAATGTGAGAAAAAAGTAGTTCCATGATTTGGCAGTCAATAGTAAAACAAGTAATTTAGATGGTTACTCCAGAATTTATAATCCAATTTTCTTTGAAAGAAACAAGAAGCAGTTTATAATGAAGATATCTTCAGAAAGAATTTTTGTCAATCTTATTGTCAGCACCAAAGAGTGATCATGAGCTAGAAATACATAGCCATTTAGCTTTCATTTTCCTCATACCAATCTTCAGATGTTAGCAGACATTGGAAGGGAATGACAGAGATCCAAGTTGATGTTTTTGTCATCATATAATCCAAATCACATCTTCCTCAATTCAATAAAAGTGATTTTTTTAAAAGCACTTTCAGAGATTTCATTCAGACCCTGATGGAAGTCTCATGCAGATCCATCTGAATTCTCCAGCATCTTGCTGTTAGGGTGTCAGCTTTGTCATTGTTTCTTAAATTTTACACTGAGTGGTAAGAATATCAACGGACTCCTTTTTGTGTTCTTATATGGTCATCTGGACAATAGATGAATGAATACAGGAGTATGGTGTATTGTATAATAAAATGCTTAATCCTTGTTAGCCTTCCATGAATAATGATTCTGACCAATAGACCCTTCCGAATGACTATCATTTCATTTGTAACAGGAGCCATACTTTCCTGTTTGTGTAGCATAAAAGAAATTATTTACTGCAAAGCTATGATTGGCAGCAAGTAACTTATAAATAATAATTCAAAATTTTTACCCCGAATAATTTATTTATTCATCACATACAGCATATATCTGCCAATTTACTGTGACAAACCCAACAATCTAAATTATATATTTAAAATAGTTTTAAGCATGCTTTCAAGGGTTTGCTTGTTATTGAAAAATTAATTGTTTGTATACAAATGATATCTTACCTTAATAGTTGATTCTTCTAAACTTCCAAAACTACCCTGTCTATACCATTGTTTTACAACTGCCATTTCAGGAAAAAATTTTCCCTTGAGGATGCATTGAGGGAATTTATTTTTTAATATATAGTTATTATAGTTTTTCGACGCATTACAACGATAAATCCTTTTACTTTTGTTAGTAATTGAGAATTTCAAAGCCTATTATTAGCAATAGAATTCTCAAAATTTGGTGTTAAGTATAATATTTCTCAATCCATTTTTTCTGAGGTTAAATCTACCCTTTTAATTTAGTATTCTCTTTCTTTAAGAATTCATAATTTTTTATCATTAATATTACTATTATATTATATCGTCAGAAATCATGGAATTGAGTAGTAGTTTTGAATAAACAATTAGTGGAATAAACGATAGATTCCAGATCATTTATAAACTCATTGTTACGTCTATTTCGTATTAAAGCATTGTTGTGTTGAAGGTAGTGTTAACCTTCTAAAAGAAAGTCGTTTTTCAATCTCTATACAGACCTTTCAATATTAGACCTCGATTTAAAGTATTCGCCGCGAGAGGGCGAAAGCGTCTGCTTGAATACTCGTGCAGCGTTTGAGCTCCCATTTAGTTCCCTCCAAATTTCTTCGACTTCATTCTACGAGATTGTTGAGGATTTGGTTGCTAGGAAACTTTCCCAGAGTGCGTGGGTTGTCGAAGGCACGTTTAATATTACATTCATCTCTTTTAAGTACCAATTTTAAAATGAAGCAATCGAACTGTCTTCTCAAGAGCGAGAAAGCTAGGAAGAATCTTATTTCCCGAGAGAATTCGTGAAAAAATTCTGTGAGGATATTGTATTTCTTCTCCTCTTCATTAAATCCATTGCGAAACGTATTGCTACGAAGAAGCGGTGCCTGAAAGGGATTCAGTCTTTAATTTGGAAGGGTTGCGATGTTTAACACGCGTAACACGTTTCTCGTAGGAGAAAAAAGTATCCTCGTGAGTTGAAGGGGTAAGTCTCAATGGTCCGTGAACATAACTAAGATAATCAAGAATTTGATTGAAAAATTTTGATCCCATTTTAAAATCGTGCCACATTTTAGTTCTCACGAAACTTAGAGGTATCAAAGAAAAAAAACTAACGAAGACATAACTTTCACAGTTTTTATTAGATAATTCTCATTATGTTGGAATTCCTCAAAGTCATGGTCTGCTTCGTAAATGTCTGTTAGACAGCCCGGGGATGGAAAAAAATAGGGCGGTATTTGGTGGTAGTATTCTGATCAACGTTCCGGATAAAAATATTACCGGAGGAACTTTTTCTCTTAACTATCATCCTCCTATAGAAAATTGTTTGTTAATAGTGTTCCGAAAAGAGAATCCTCTGTTAACACATACGCTTTGAATAGGGATCTATTTTGAAAAAGAAATTCGTTAACCTTCGAAAGTGGAGTGAATATCATTCAAAAACCTCAATTCAACCACGAAAAAAAATCTTCATCGGTATTTTTTCTCCCGCTTTTCGTTCAAGGTCAGAGCTATGACTGCTATAACATAGAAAAGAAATTGCTTCTATGGTTCCTAATGTAAGGAATTAGTGTCCCTCCAATTTTGGTTTACGACTTCTTTTCTCATCCAAATTGTGCCCACGGTGATGGAAACCAGCGTGAGCTGAGGTCCAATAGCGTTTTACTGAGGTTCGATTTCTACTATCTAGGCCATCGTACACAGACTCTTAGATTCTCCTATGAAAGATGCACTAAAAATTTATGAAGGAATAAAAGGTGGTGAGGGAAGGATCGATCCCTCATTTTGTGTTCCTGGTAACTATAGAAAAGTATGTTTGTAAACATCCATGCTAACAATTATATCAATGCTATTGATTTCTTTACTCGTATGGAATTTTTTGTCCGTTCTAGGAACGTGCTCGAATTACATCCCCTCTTGTAAAATTGTTTCAGTTAGCAGCGTCACCTTGGATGTTTAAATTGCCTACCATCATCGAGTACCTTCAATTTGATGTCGTACAGTTTCAGGGCCTCATGCATTTTTATATGGAATATTATCAGTACAATGACTGACTTTTTTTTCAGAATCGATGAAATTGATATTTGTCGAGCAATATATTTTTGCTGAAGATTTTCCTAGCTTTTTTTAGCCAAAAATTCTGTTTCTTGTTTAATTTCAAACTTTCTGTCAGTTTATCTATCGCTTCATTTGCATTCTTCGTAAATATTATTGTTGCTTCTTCCTTTTGAAGCTTATCCATTATTCTTTCATTTGTTACTGTTTATATTATCATTATTACTATTAATGCTACTTTTCAATTTTCTTAAGCTGAAGGATACTATCTGGTATAACTATATTATTATAATTGTCAATATCTGGTTCTAGGTAAATTTGGATAGATATTTTTTCGTTTCCCAACAGAAGTATTGCTGTGGTTATCTTTTTGTATCGTACACAAAATTTCAGATGTATTTTCAATAAGTAATGTTGGGATAAAAGTTTTAGCCAAGATAATACCAATTTTAGAACGCTTCAAAGATTTCTAATATGAATTTCTGTATTTCATAGAACTCAGGCATGATATTAGAGAAGGAATATTATAGCGTTAATGTTTTGGTTGGTTAATTGCTATTATTATTAGATAAAAATTTCTTAGTGATTAAACATTCAATTAATCAAACATACGGGTTAAACTAATATTTTTTAGAAATTAGATGTTGTATTGGTCAGTTTTGGTTGTTTTATTTAATAAATATTACCGTTGCCCCGGACGATTCGTCAAGACAACGTTTAGTACCAAAATAATACACGCTTGTCAGTCTGTTATATATAATTTATATTTTTGTGATTTAAAACACATTACTACAGGTAGTCGAGAATTCAATTATTATAATTAAATTATAATGTAAATTAAATGTGTCATTTCAAATTTGTCATTGTATAAACAGCTAGGCGAATGGCTTATGTTAAATGTTGGATTTATTTACCGAAAACCAACCCAAATTTAAATAACGGGTAAAAATATCTGCTTATATTGTCATTGAAAACATCCCTGCCTTTTGGATCGGAAATCCCTCACGTATCAGATGACACACTCAACCCTTAAATTCCTTGAGCTGTTCTTTCCCAAACCAACAATGACGACTGAACGAGAATAGCGTGATTCTCAGCCGTGAGCTGGGTCACGTATCTTTGTGCGTAGAAACCGAATTTTTCGCGAAGAAAGTGAAAGTTCCATTAAAAATAATAACTCCAAATCCTTTATTTTTATTCATATTTAAATATCCGAATCCCAGACTATAAGTGGTAACTTACAAACGTTGTACATTGTGAAATGTACTTGTTAATGCAGTTCTATCAATGATTAAAGATAATTATATCTTTCAGTGTGGAATTGTTTTTTTCGTTCAGGATAGGATACTTGTCAGAGTGTTTTATCTCGAGTGGAGGTATCCTATTTTAATCAGCGCCTCTCATTGAAGGAAATTTGAAATCTCAGAAGACTTTAGGTAGTGAATGGAGGTGTCTGTTTACTATTATTCTTAATACCCTTATTCATAGAAGTACCAAGACCCCAACATTTAACGTATAATTATAAATAATACGAGTTATCTCCCTCGAGAGTTTATTGGCTATTATTTGAAATTTCAGTTGCCATGGAGCTTCAATCACTTACATGAAAAGTTGATAATTTGATGCCTGATGCTCCAAATATAGTAAATAATAATCTGCTCGTAATGAGTACAAACATAATCTCGTAGTATTATATACTAGCTTCAAATTTATTAATTTATATGATTTATTCTATTAGGATATTTCTGCAAATATTCAACTAGAATTTGAGTCTTAGAAAATTATTTTAGGATATCATATTTCGTTTAGTTTCAATGAAAAATTTTATTTATCACTCTTTTTTATATTCATAATTATTCAATTTAACTTTTTAGATTGCTCTTTGACGAAAAAGTAGTAGTTATCCTAATTAATTTTTGTAGTTAGTGATACAAAGTATAAATGGATTAATCTTTGAAGTTTCTGAATGTATTTTCTTCCAAATTTTCAATTAAACATTTCACTATAGAGACATAAGCAGTGAAACGAGTGAGTGATTTTGAAATGAAGTTTTGCTTTTTTTTATTTAGCAGAATGCAATTTTTTAAATCGAAAGAATATTCCCTTAATAATAGTATAATTTTTTAATTGAAAATCGTGTTCAAAATATATTCATATAGTACACGCTGTCGCAGAATTTTTATACTTATAGTTATGAAATTCAAAATTTCTTATTTGATTTGAAATATATTGAACATTTTGAATATTTTGATCAAATAAAATGTGAAAGTAAATCAAAGTAAAAAAAGAGATTACCTAATATGTAGGTAAGCTCATTTTTTATAACATCCAAGGTAAGGTAACATCCAAGCCGTCGTTAAAGAATCTGACCAATCCAGTTGGCCAAAAAACACTTTCAGAAACTTTAAGCACAAGGAAAATTTATGTGAAGCTATTTAGAGATAAGAAAATTATGAAGATTCATTCACGCATTATTTAATACAAGATTAGTAAATGAACTAGCAACTTCGACTAAAGTTACATTAAAAATAGTTTAAGGAAATGAAAATATATAATGGTCAACAATCGGTATCTAATTTTTCATGCTAACAGTCGTTACCAGCAATAATATTTGGGTCAACAATGGACGCTCCATTAGCTAACAACTCAGTTTTCTGTAATTTCATAACAAATTTTAACGTTGAAATATTCCCTCCTTTAAATTTATCGATTGAATGCGTAAAGTGTTGCGTTTTTTGAACGTGTTATAACTTAAGATGCTTTTATTCCCTCGGCCTCACTTTTCAGTTAAGCAGGTTTTTACCCTTTACTTTAAAATCGTTTTATCCTCCTTAATGTTTGAATATCAGGCTCTAAAATGTGCAAAACTGTTATGTTTATTTACCCAACATATTACCGTACGATAACATCTGTATCCTTTCGTAACCGGTGCAGTTTTTCCTCGAAACGTCTGCAAACATGACCGGAAGTAACTTTCCGTCCTAGGGTTCGCTTCTGTAATCTATTACCGATTTGCCATCCTTTTTCAGAACCTTATCAAGCAACAAAGTGAACTAGACATGCCGAAGAAAGTTTCATGTATAAATTTCACCGGTAGTCGAGCCTTCTTCAGTAAATCACACCTACAGACCCATGAGATCATAACTCACAGCGGCAAGACCATCAAGCAAGGTCGATTATTCTCACACCCTTCTACTGGAACTCTGAGTTTCTCGAATGTTCGTCAAGAAATATTGCCGATGTGAGTACATAATTTTCAGGATTTTATATCATATTTAATATAAAGATGTTTTTGGCAATTTCTATAGCAAAAATAATCATAAGGATAAGTATTTCCTCGAAGAAGTAGCTTGCGGAAACAATTTTTATTAAATTTTAGAACTTCGCAGAATTCATCTACATCTATGCTAATTTTAGCCCACCATCTTGAATTATTATTTTATTTATTTACAGTTCCCATTAGACATAATATAAGAGCAATTTTCTGTCGCTTAAATCCTAATCTTTTCATACGTGTGAAATTGTTTATAATGTAATTTTAAAATTAACAAAAGATGTCCCGCAGTATTGTTGTTCCGATGGAAAAAATGATGGATGAAAAACAGACAAATGACGATAGCTCGTAGGCATTTTTCCCATGACCTCTGTCGGATATCAAAAAAAGTTGTTTTGACGCATTCGGGGAAATAACTCGCGCTAATAGGTTTCAATATAGAGTCGTAGTGAAAAACTATGATCCTATTCTAAAGACGGAATTAAAAGAATAAAAAGTACGAGTTGTTTGGAATCGTAGAAAAAAGGATTGTACGTCGTGGGTAGCGAGGGTAAATGACGAGGAAATACATCGACCTTCCGACCGCAAAAAGGAATAAATTCGTCGTGTTTCTCGTAGCACGAGTCATACTAAATGGTACAAGCTTCTCGTTTTGATCCAAAAAGCTGTTTTCATTCAATACTTTAACACTTGCCAGCGATTAATTTCGACCTTCGATTCCCGATCCGATATTACCTTACCTTGCATAATCGAATTTTAAAAAATGGCGGACCGGTCCAAACGTAAGGCTATAAATAAATCGAACGCATTATACGGGAGAAGTAATCCAAACGGGATATTATAAAAAAAAAGAACGCACGGGATCTTATCGAAACAAACGTCGGAATTCGGTAAAAAGGCGTGCGGTCCTTTCGAAAGACGAAAAGATATATAAGCAGAACCGGTGCCTGTGAAAGTGAAAGCCAAGGTCAAATCATCAAGGTTCCCGCTGCCAACGACCCGTCTGAAAAATATTCCACCATTCATCCTTTTTTTTCAGGCCCTTTGTTTTCCATATCATTCACCTCGTAAGAATTTTCGGAATGTATGTTAATGTAATTTAGTAAATTTGGGATTCGTTTTTGGCGCGAAGACCGCAAATTATAATTTATATGTGATTTATAACTGCGTTCACCCAATGTCTTTTGCCGTTTTGGCGGATCCAAGGTAAACTTCTGGAACCACGAAGTCATTCTCGCCGTGCTAATTATTTGAATGTGACAAGGGTGGGATTGAGATTCAAATCAAATTGTCGTTATGATAATGAACTTACTTCTACTGTATACAACAATACGTACGTAAATATATATAACAACAATAATGGATTCTTATTATAGAACATTTTTGTTTACGTATGTATTGTTATTACAATAATGTGTATATGTGTATGTGTGTAATTATATTTATTCATGTATATATTTATTTAAATATACAAAATTTCTCTCGAAAAATAGTATTTCAAATGCTATCTTGAGGTGAATTGCTCAAAAAATTATATTGTATTAGAAATTTTCGTTTATCTTCTCAAACAATTACAGAACAACGATTATTAAATAATTGACCTATTTTGAGTTGTCATTCGTCAAGTAATTATCGATACTTTCATTTTTAATGTGAGTACAATGCCGCAATTCTATGAAATAACCTTAAGTACTTTTAACTTAAAAAAATCAATGTACAACGAACGAATTTATTTCCCATAAGTCGGCACGTTTTATTTGCAGACAAATCGGTAAGTTCGTAACGATCAATATATTCCGTAAACACATTACTTATGTCACGAAAATGTACTTACATTAAACAAGAGCATCTATATTTAATAATGATATCTAATAAATCTATTATCTGATATACATATATTAGAAATAAGAAATCTGTTACGTAATATTTACCTAAATAAAATCCATAAGTAACACACAATTACTCATTAATCTCAGATCGGAAAAATCTGATCCAACAGGATTCGAACCCGTGACCTCAGGGAAGTGAGCAAAATATTACGTACTTGCCATCCCTGGTGGGGTTCGAACCCACGACCTTTGGATTAGAAGTCCAACGCGCTATCCTCTGCGCCACAGGGACATATGATCGAGTCGGTTACGTGTTTATCCACAATATACCACCTGCCATAAGGAGATCAAATTCGTATTGCCAAAATTTCGAGTGTTTTTATTGGGAAAATGCTTCCGCGATAGGCTTACATAGATACGAGAGTTAGCTGTGATTTAGGTTGATAGAGAAAAGATCGTCGTTACCTCACAATGAGAGTCACGAGCGTTGAATAACCTTTAGACATAAGCAGTCATTTTCTTCGATTTGGAATCGCTGATTTCCGTCGTGTTAAAAGTATTACGGAAAAAATCTCTGATGAAATTCGATTGAAAAAATGGATCAACCTTTACAAAATAATCGTAACTCGTGTCTCAAACTATATCGTGTCGCGATAAAAAAATACGTAAATATATATAGTTAAGGGAAAAGTTTTAAATTACGCGGTAAATGCCAAACTTTTTCTTTTCTCTCGATGCGTGATATTGGTTGCTATGGTAACGGAAAGGTGATGACAATTATTTTTCTAAATACGTACCGGAGCCATATTCAGCTTTATTTACTAACAATCCATGGAAACAGCCTTAGAAATGCATTCAAATGAAATTAAAAATATGAAAAGGTATTGTTGACATGGGAGATGGATATAAATTTATTGTTGTTTGGTGAGGAAAGAAGTCTTGTTTATCTTCCAGTGGATTGTTTACCATGTTATTTAATACTTGTCTTATTTAGCTATTATATACTATACAAAAAGTACTGTAATACTACGAGTTTAGTTTGAGTAAGGGTAATTTAGAAATGGAGAAAACTTTGCGAACACAATAAGCATGTCCCAAATTATATCTAAATCTTGCGACACCGTCCATCGTCTTCATATAGTTATACTCCTCGTCGTAGATGGGCGTTTAGTTACGTTATTCCGTTAGAAAAGGCTATTATGTGAATTTTAAGAATTAGGCAACGAAACTTTTGCAATTTATCGCACTTCCCAAGGATTCTTCGGATGTATTTCAAAATGGGAAACAGACACCTCGGTCACAATCAATTCGATACCAAATCGAATGTGGTAGATACTCCACGTCCAATGCTCGGTTTCGCTAATGAAAATAATACCAAATATAATAGCCAAAAGAAAGGAAATTCACCATCTATAGTCGCGAAGTTTTTTTTTGCCAGAAATTTGGTGAACCTCAATTAGGACGGCTCATGGACAAGCATTGTCCTAAAAAAAGAACAATAAATCTGAATCAAGAGGTAAATTACGAAATGGCTATTTAGGAATAACTAGGACTCCCATTGTGGAATTTGCCGTCGTCATTCTACGGAGAATTCAACGTAATATTGTAGATTTTCGGATTTTTGATTAAATCATATTTTTTTGCGAGGTTTCAATGGAAATGGCATCTAAGAATGTAATATTGCGAATGTTAATGATTCGTGAGCGCAATAGAAGTCAGCTATTGGGATCAATAAACACAGTGAGTAATTGAATCATTATATAACTCGTCGAGAATACATTTAAAAGAAATTTCAATGTAAGAATGGAATTGATCGGCCAATATTTTTTGTGTATAATCTTATTATGATTTATAATAATATTATTCTTATACTATGTAAGCTGTTATCGATTTATCGTATAAAGCTCATATCTATCTTCTTGTTCCGAGTAAATTTTTGAGAGCTAGAGAGAGCTTATTTGAATGAGAAAAGCTGATAAACATTATTTTTCAGATATGAGCAGGTTTTCTGATTCTTTTTCCAAATTTAGCATGTATTAAAATCTATAAATCTTATAGGGAAGATATATAAGACTTGATTATCGACTTTACAACCTAAAGTAGTGTTCATGAATCATTGTCGTTCAAGTAGTTATATTCGTAATTCTTGATGCATAAAATGCACATGATTTTCTTTTTTCATTCATTCTCTTTTATTGCTTATTTGGAATAGGAGTAAATTAAGTCCTTTTTAGCACAAGGAAGTGTTCCGTTTAGAGCCAAATTAACTATAAAGAACGTGTATCAGTCAAGTTTCATTTGATAAAGCCCAATTTGTAGTCAATATTTACCTCTCGTTATGTTAACAATGGGAACGTTGAGTTTATTTGCGCTCTCACTAATAGATACTATTGTTGAACTGTCTATTATACACTCCTCTACAACTTAATAATGCTAAAGAAAGAGAGACTGTCCCATCATCACTGAATGACTCAGTTGAAATTATGAAATGAAAAGATTTGTGACTCAGCGTAAAAAGATAAGCTAACCTATTAGAAACATTTATTGTCCATAATTAAGGAGGAACATCATAGGGAAAATTATATATTGGTGGAATCAGAAAAGTGTATCTTTGAGTATTTATTTATATATCTTTGAATGAAATAATCCTCGAGAATAATTTAATATAAATGAAAGTGATGACCAGAGTTGGACGATACAAGATGTGATATTTTGTAATGACACCAACAGATCCCTTTTCTAATACAGTTGAATGCCAATTGTCAATCCCCACCCACAACAGGCTAAATTCAATTATTATAACACGCTTATTGTTTTGAAGCTTCCCCAAATTCGATTATTAGTCCTATTTTTGTTCTTGCGCTGTTATATAAACGTTTTATTTCGATGATCTTTGTACTGTTTGGTTCTAAACGCTGTTGCATGCACGTTTCCTTTAATAAGTTCCAATCTCTCGTGCATTTACTATATTTATATATGCATTGATTATATTTTTAAATCGATGATGTTTCATATAATACATTGTGGAAACCACGAAGTTCTTTCTTCAATTCTCATTATGGGTTTCTGCAAAGTCCGTCCGGAAAATGTATTATTTATATTATATTGCGTTAATATTCAATATCACTATTTATCCGAGGTACGTAAGTTTATGCGTTGTCATCCCAGTGCATATAAATACACCCGTCCCCTGAAAGTTAGGCATACGTTGTCGCATCCATATACATATCATGGCTTACTCTCTTATGCGTTTATCTACCCTTTTAGTGCCAGACGGCGATATATTGTGGCGTGTGTTTATTCCTCGCATTTCGAGGTAGAATTCCAAATTAACTTTTAAGAATGTTACTAATCATCTAATGTCATTGCATAAGGATTTAAGAACCTTTCTGGAGTAAACTTTTTGTGCTTTCTTTGTTGGTTGGTGTCGAGGCTCTGTATACGCTGAAGCGATTAGATAAAGACTCGATAACGGGCAGTTTTCTGACACAGGCAATTGTGATTTTATTAAATGCAAAATTTAAACATTGTACTAAGTGTTCCTTATAAAGCAATAGTAGTGATTATACATAGAAACCACCTTATATATACACACCTTGTATATATAGGCTTAATCAGTGTAATCTGGGTTTCAAGTGTGCAGAATTTGTTGCATGTCTGGATACGATGTACAAAGTCCTTCTGCAATTTTTTTGCATGACCACATTTCTCGTACAAAGTGTGTAGAATAGAACTATAATCTAAACGACAAAACATACAATTGATTAACATGCTGGTCTGTAATTTAACTCGGAACCTAATTCGTTGCTGGGGGCGGTGGTCCGCCTCACGGTCTTCGACCTTGCAGCGCTGTCGAAAACAAGGTTTTAATCGGCGTGGCTAGTATTTTTTGCCGATTAGTATACAGAAAGAAGCTTCGAAGAATACTGTGGTATTAGTTAGGCCTTTCTCGGAGATTTTATTTGTACTATTTACCTCGCTTTTGGTAAATACCTGCTTTAAATTAAAGGTCCGCCAGGTTGTTGCATGAAGTATGCAGATGTTAAACAGCGGTCATCAAGACCAACTACTGGTGTTGATCAATACTCTCTCTCCAATTATCTGTACTAATAGTATTATTAAACTAATCAACTACTAATAAATTATAAAGAATAGGAATATCTCATAGAATCATACTTTACTTGCTAAATTACGTAACTTTGGTTCACCAACACTTCGTATTTGAAAACTCGCAAAAAATCTAAGAGTGACTTTTTTCGCGAAATTTAGTGAAAGTAGATCATCTACATTACATCAAGGCACAAAAATAAACTGCGAAAGATTGCGCATATGTATGTAGATATCATTTACGAGTAGCCTTGCGAGGTTTCTAAGACTGGTAAAAAACATTTTTGTATTTTTGGGCCGCTTTTTTTGTGATTCCAGCCCACTGCGCCGTTCAAAATTGACACAAATTTTGAGGTAGAAATTAAAGTGTCTGCAGACCAAAGAGGCGATTATGGTTGTGCAAGAGATAGAATAGATACAGGTGCATACGTAATGAGGTTAAAGAAGCCATCAACTCCAACAATAGCATGGGAAAGCCGTGTTTAGCTGATTAAATCAATTTTGTCGGGGATAATGAATATTCCTAGGATGAATTTTGGTAGAGTTTTCCCAGCGGGTGGCATGTTTGAGGAGAAGGATGATCTCTACATCGGTTCTCAAGAGAGTTAACCTTCCTCCGAAGGACTAAAGGTAAATGTACGTGTCACTTGCGGAGGGTAATACAATCGGGCTTTATGTATCCAATAAGGAAGATATTTCTTCTGGTGATGTAAGTTTTATTGTTGAACGATCATGTACGCAGTTTGTTTCTTAAGATAAAATGATAAGAAAAGAAGAACTGCGCATTTACCGCAACAATATAAGATGCGCTACAAAATATAGCTAATGTAAACGTGTACATATTCGATTCCTTTCGATACTAAACAACTTTCGAGAATCGAATTGAATATAAAAGTGTATTCGAGATATTTGGTGTCAGTAAATTATCATATTAACTTTCGTAAACAAGAGAAAATGGATTTTGATTTTGAATGAAACAGTTTTATATTCAATATATTTTCTCTTATAATTTGGAAATAACGAAGACCTTTGGGAATTCAAATTTAATTTTTATTCAAGGAAATGACGTAACTTTGGTTGTAAATTATACGCGCAATTCAAATTTGATAACACCTTTGAAAATGCCTCGAATACGATAGGTATTAATATTTTCGATGGTGTTTATGTCACTAAAAATAAATGATCCTTTAAGGAAGGAAAACAGTCCGTGTCATCATGTCATGCCCGAATTAATGCAAGTTGCACTGTTTTGTATAAAAATTATCGGCATAAAAACTCATCTGAAATGGATGAACTTATATTTTGTTGGAAAGTAAAATGACTGAAATTTCTTACGTAAATAAGTCGGTTAATTAAATGACTTTCCCAGTTCTATAACATTCACGGAAACTTAGCATAGATATTTAATCCATAGAAGCCTAAACTTATGCCCATCCTATGAATTTTTATAATATATAAAAACTAGAGACCTAAAAACGAATCCTTAGTCTGGTCGTGCAATATCGTGCAAAAATATTGCAAAATAAGGACGGAATATCTAATTTTAATATATAATATGTTTTGCGCATAACATCGAGTTATCAAAATAATTCTACTTCTACGCATCATAAACTTTTTTAAAAAATCGCCACAGGAAAAATTATAAGTTATGAATGAGGAAATCACATGAGAAAATTAAGCTATTACTCTACGTTGCATAATATTTGATACACCGATTAATTACTGGCAGTAGGAAAAAAATGCAATTACGTGAAGACAGCACTGATTGAAAAATTTACTGCTAACGAACATTCTATTCGGAACGGAATTTAGAGAAAGCTCTGCTAGAACTCTGAAGGCCGTGCATACATTACTGATGACAAATGCTCTTCTCTAATAGACAACAGCTGACCAGATGAGTAGATCTCCTAGGTTTCGGATTTCGAGTTCATGCCAAATAACCCGACTATCAAACAATCTTCATGCATTATTTCTTTTTAACTCCAAACGAAACGAAATATCGAAATTGAAATAGTTTCTTTGACTCATCAACTTCAATTCTATACGTAATGTCTTTCAATAAAAGAGAATATTACTACCATGAATCTCAGTAAGGAATTGTATAGTTTGTATATAATTTTCATTCCCTTTCTACGTAAATATCTCAAATTTTCAAGTTCTATTAGCATATAAAATACCTGCAAGGAGCAGTTAATACTTCAATTTGCTTAACTTAGTTAGGTTTGAGCCGATACGTATGAAATTTGCAGAGTAATATAAATAAATAATACGGAACTCATGATGTTCGGTTTTATCAGTTATAGAATATATTTAAGTTAAGTTTAAGCAAAATATTTAAGATATCATTCAGGGAAGAAATTTGCAAGTCACGAGAACAGCAGGTAAATGATACGTCCTTAAACAAAATTTTCCACTGTTTATGGAACGGAATGTTTATGGAATGTATTAAGGAAGAAGTTATGAATCAATTAGTTTCACTCAGGATCTTTCGGTGATGGTCTTAACATGTTCGTATCCTTCGCGAAGGCACCTTCAGGTTTACACAGGCGGAATTGGTAGGAAGTCTTCGTTAACTTCCCTCTCCAAAGAATGCGGAGACAGGACGGTTCGCGGCATAGTTCGAACGTAGAGGAATAATTTGGCAATGAGTAAGAATCGTACTCTGTCCAGAAGCGTTAGCTTTACCCATTATCAGGTAGGTTCGAAGTTAGAATTAGGGTCAATACAAATATTTAGGTGTTCCTTTCAATTGCAATTTGTCGTTTAAATTGCGTTTGAGATGCGCGGTTAGCCTAGAGCAGGGATGGCCAATTTTTTGTACGAAATATCCTACTTTGTATCTTAAAAGTGTGTCGCGATCAAGTTGTTGATAGACGTAACAATGAGGAGTAAAATGGTTGTGAAAAGCGTACACGGTTTATACACTGTTACTCATTTCAAGTGGCATTCTAGCGATTTACGAGGAGATTAGTAAAGTATACGTTCAAAAGTATTTTTCTTTTTGAAACCAATCATTAAGTTTTTGAGATACGAAGAAAATATCTTTCCAGACCCAGCTTTTATCAGCAGCATTTCATACATGTGCACTGAAATATAGACATAAGGTTCATCTACTGACGTAAAAAACAACAACAGTAATCAGTTTAACTGTCAAAAACTCATGTCTAGGGGAATAAAAAGAACATATAGAAATTAAAAATACATATATACATAGTTATTAACAATATTTATTGATTCAAAGTTGCTAACGATAAAGATATATTCTATAATTTTTTAACTCCGATCACTTTTTGAATTTCTGCGACGTATTCGTCGATCTTATAATGAATATTTTTATGTTTTTGTTAGTTATCTTGCTAATATTACAGAATCCGGTAGTCAGAATTCAATGAATTTATGACAATTATGACAATGGCAAATACCCAAAATGCATCGAAGTAATGATAAACAGTTTTCTCTTCTACAATTGCTTCAAAGTCTACGGTACACGGAATTGCGTGCGATCGACAATCGACCAAAATTGGCCTCGCGATCGACATGTTGGCAACCCCTGGCCCTAAAGAAATCTGTAACCGCGTTCTTAAAGGCACTGTGAAAGAGTTTTACCTTATCTCTCACAATTTCGTTGCTATAGCTTCAACCGTATGGTATCTGCAAGAGAAGGGTTTGATTTGGGCGCTTGAGGCCTTAGGAGAGGTGGAGGTCCGTATCAGATGCGATCGTATCTCTCGACTGAAATTCTTTTCGCGGTGGAAGATGCGAGTTTAGGCACAAATTGCTTCAGAAACTCAAGTGGAAACGTGACTAACAAGACGAAATGCACAACGCAGTAATTCCTGCGGTTAGTGGGCGCAATTTTCGATATCAGACGCCGAAAAAATTTCGCGAGGTCATTGCAAAAACGGATTGCTATTATTGTTCTCTTTTTACGGATGGTATTAGATGGTTTTATGATATGAATATTTGTGGAATTTGTGCTTCAACTTTCCCTGTCAAATTCCAGGTACCCATTGTTACTGATTTGTCCATGTAAATGAAAAAAAATATTGGTATTTGCGTACTTTTTAAAAATAAATCATGATCGGTAGCCATTTTCGATCCGAAACCAGATGCAAGTTACTCAAGGCACTTTTAGGTTACGTATGCCAACTGTCTGGACTAAATGGGCATTTAAAGTGAGTTGGGATTAATGAAGGTTGATAATGGATAAAACAATGAAATTACATCAGCTATTGAAGAATATACACTGGTTTAAGTGAATTTTAAGTTTGAATTGAAAGTTTTTTTACTGTTCAAAAGTGAAATATCCGCTGATACCTTATATCTTTTCTTCTTTTAACATCATGTAGGGTTATTTTTTAGAATGAAAGTTTAGTTATGAAACGGATTTCAAGATAAATTGGTGAAAGGATATCAGAATTTTTAAAAATTTGTTCATTATCTAAGAGAATAATTTAATAATGCATATTTTTTTAAATATCTCGTTTAAAAAAGTAAAGTAAAATTTTTATGTAAGGACAATATGTACCGAAAAAATTGAAAGTTTAATATCAAATTCCTCCAATTTATCAAAAAAATCGCCATGAGATGCTAAATTCATTTTCGCTAGCTTTCTTATGACACTTTGAAATTTCATTCTCTTACCAAGCCATACGTAACCGTAACTGGCCAAGTGATGGTTCTTCGATTCAATTTCCAGTAACAATACGCTATTCATTTATCTTCAGACCAAAGAAATGATACAGCGCTGGTGAATATTTTCTATCAAATAAATGATATTATTATAATAATCAGCGAGTCTGCTTATAGGTATAAACCATTGTGGCATACTGTCTAACATACAAGGAATCATACAAATCTATACGTTACTGGAGGTAGCGCAAATAAATCACAAAAGAAATTAAAAATAAATCCTTAAGTCCTTACGATTTAAGATTACACGCTAACATTTACCGTGATACAAATACGTAATACATTTTAAAAGATTTTTCAGAAATATTCTGTTATTTACATGGAAGGGTTTGAAAGTTTCTTCAGCTAACGCGTTCCAATCCAGTATGTTTCTGTAAGGAAATGAAAATTTACTGAAGTTTTTCGTTTAGCAAAAGATCGAACTTTTTATTTACGATCGTACCTTCCTAAACTAGTAGAATCTTCGAGTTTCAAAGCTAAATCTTTCCATGCAGTTTCACTCGTATATGCGAGTTTAAAACACCCTAACCGAATATTACACATTTAATGCAAATTTTCTAATGAAACGCTCTTTTTAATTTGAAATATCTGAACTCTTCATTCCGTACGAGCTGAATATATCGAAAACATCGCATATTAACGGAATATGAGAGATTTTTCTTAAAATAATTTTATTATTGACGTAATTGAGAATATATCGATATTTGGCCGGGAGCCCCTGACGACAGAATTGTTCTATTAAAATAGGTCAGATTGGAAAAGATTTAATTCCACCCTATTACGACATGGAAAAGGTTTTCAGTATGGCTCGTATTACCAAGCAGAAGGATCTTTAAAAAGCCCTATTTCTCAAATAAAAACGAGTTTTAGCGTAAATACTTTCTCCGTAATCATAACTTTCCCCGCCAATTGTTTGAACGAGATTCGTATGTCAACAATGGACTCACTTCCTTCTTGGACTTTCGTTCCTCAAATACTCCAATCAGCTGTGAACCCTAATGAAATTCATAAATGCCATCATCAACCGATATAAATCTGCTCGTAGTATTATTGTGTTTTGTGTTAAAATTCTGTTTAAACTTTTATCGATCGATATTAACTAAGTGAAGTGAGAACACTGTGTTCTATAATGATTTTTCATTTGCACATGATTATGGATTATTTCATTTACATCGTATCTTTTCCCTTCATACTATATGAAGTATAATCTTGATTAAGGATAAACCTTATTAATTATAATCTTTATTAGTAATAATATTTATTAGTTATAATATTTATTAATTATAATATTTATTAATTATAATATTTATTAGTTATAATATTTATTAATTATAATATTTAATCCCTAATATTTATAAAGTACATCTAGCCTTACCGCAAATTACACAAAATTCATTAAATTGCGATTAAAATGTACGTCAAATGCATTAAGTATTAAATGCGGAAAAGGTTTTATCAAAATTAGCATATAATATGTTAATCAAAGGATTTGATTTCCTTATAAAAATTGGCAATAAATGAAAGAACTAAATCACAGCGTGGTGGATGCAGAATGGCAATCAACCCTCGAAAAAATCATTAGAATTTTATTTCATGTCGTAAAAAAGCGATAAATTTTAGGAAACCAAAAGATAGCACGGGAAAAGCCGGAATTAGGTTCTCGGCGCTAAAAAGAAGAAAGCCTTGAAGAGGAAGTCGTGGAAGTTGTAAAAGAGGCAGCAGAATGCGTGGGTAGCGAAACTAGGAGAGCCAGGGACAGAAAAATCGCGGAAGTCACCCGGGAAATGACGAAACGCATAAAGGAACTTAGAAACTCAAGACTTGCCAAAAGATGGGTTTGAATGCTCGTTGTTATGCAAGACTATCAGGAAACGGATCAAGGAAGATTCTAGGACGTTTAACGGGAAAGTAGTTCGAGATGCCATAGAAGAGAATAGAGGCATGGAACAGGCTGAACAAAAGATAACCGTGGGAAGAAACGCATTTTTGCAGAAAGTGGATGGAACAACCAGAAGAAACAGGCAAAGGATACTGGAAACGATTACTGGACACTTTGGCAAACTGTGTGTATTTAATGATATGAGTACGAAATTCCTTACGTGATATGCTTCATGGACTGTGGTCAAGCCTTCGTCTTTGTTAACAGTTCCTCCACACCGGAAGCTCTCGGAAGTTAAGGGGTTGATGGTGTTAACATCTGTTTAAGGGTAACCATGCAAAATCAGGCACAGAATTGTGAAAATTGGAGATAGCTCGAGGAGGCCTACATTTAGTGATTGATTTAAAATGGTTGATGATGATGTAAATGCATTTTTTCTCTACCTCTCATGAATTATAAATGAAGGCACCCAACCAAAGACGGACCGATATATCGTCTGTCATACGCTCTATTATGCATGCTTGGGTTAATATCTATTCCAGGTTTTCACTTTTTATACACATTTAAGAGATTGTATGCCTGCATCTTGCGTATATCTTCATAGCTATAAGCTTTCAGGTTATCTTTAATAGCCCCATACTCAAATTTTTCAACCGCTTCTTGGTATCTCAATTCCCATAACCAACCTTGTGTACATCAAAAGTCAAGTTGTTTTATCACCGTCACATATAAATTAATCTCGATTGCAATTTTGCAAGGTGCGGGTGATAATTAAGAGATATAGTCACTGTATTACGGCGAAAAAAACTTGCAGATTCCAAATACGGAAAGTTGTGGGAAACCTTCACAGTGATTCGAATCCATCTCTTTTGATATGAAGGTCTCGCTGTATAATGGGTCTAATTTTAGCGTAATGATAGATGAAGTTATCGCATGAAGTTTGATGTTCTTTTCTTATGATCTTTGATTTCTCTTTGTAAGGCGGGTACATCTGTGCAGTTGTTGTAACTCAAACTATAGTACTTAAGGTTGCAGTAACTGAGTAACGGAAAGTTGAAAATATTTTACGTGTTATACTTTTTACGTGCCTTCGCATGGTGTTACCTATTGTCTCGTAAGTATAGTTAATTTAAGGTGACAGCTAAACATAGGCCAATAAAAACTTTAGGAGGCGTAAAAGTTGTAAAATAAACACATTATATATAATTTATATGGAATTTAATACCCAGATATTCCTCGTGAATGTCATAACCAGAAATTTTTTGTATCCCCGTAAATAGAGCAATCAATTAAGAAGATTACTTAATGCGTTATCGGACACGTACGTCGCTGTTACGATTCGGTGTGACGAATTTCTTCTCGCTGAAAAAAAAGAGACAGTCTTCACTTATGGGCTCGAGCATCAAGCCAGCGAAACTCGTTTTCATTGACCGAAGGGAGATCAAGGTTGGGTTGAGCCCCCCCAGTCCGATTTAATCAGTCATTTGGATATTTCAAAGTAAAACTTTTATTATAGCATCCTTATTACCCGATACTATACTCGGTAGTTATACGTATCCATGGCAGTATTGTTGTGAGTGTAGAGCTGTTTATTTGTCGTAAAAAGTAAGTATGGGAAGGTAATCTTCGATAATGTAATTTGATTGGTATAAACCGTTTGGCCATCTGCGAAATGGAACCGATTCTGGTAAAATGTTGAAGTCCTCGACCTTCAGTCGCCCACGTCCTATGTCTTTTCTATGCGAGTTTTACGTTTTAGGAACAGGAAAACAAGCGTAAAAGCAGTTGACGTAGGTTCATATCCGGAGTGGATGGTCAATAATGCTCCTCTTAAACAATACTTGTTTGCATTGTTATTACGTACAGTGTAATGAAATTAAATACGTATTAATAATGGAAAAGATTCGCTTAAAAAGGAGAAGTGCTCGTTTTTTGTCTAATATCAGAATAGTAATCGTTGGGCTAGTGAAAACTAATATGGAAAAAAAAGAGAAATTCCTGAGGTTTGGGAGCAGACCTAGCCACTAACGCGTTTAGGAATCCTTTACCAAGATCGAGAATTTATGTCAAGGTGAATATCAGTCGATTTGAAAATTTTGCCTCAGTGTGAGAGGTCACATGAATACTGTCATCGTGGTTTTTGGAGCGAAGTGATCCTTACGGATGCTATCAGATACTCTTCCTTCTTAAAGCATGTGACTCTTAGGTTTTGCGTTGTCATTAAATTTTCGTGAATCTCTACAGAAGAAGATTTTCTGTTCTTTTCTGAATAAAGTTAAGAATGATGGATGACAATGAGTTAATACAGACCAATCAAACTAAACAGTCGATTAAGTGATAACAATCCCAAGATATGGATTGTTACGTACGTAATATATATGGATCCATACAAATTGTTGTACATATATACATAAATATACGTAATTAAACGTAAATTTAACATAATAATACGCAATCAATATATAAAATACGTACGTGAACGCAATACTATATCTATCTCAAATACTCTATAAATATATTGTCTTAACAGGTTAACAAATTAGCACAGTAGACTTTCTTTCGTATTGTAATGTTTGAATAGTTTAGTAAATTTACAACTGAGAATGTATATATCTAATTTTGATTTATCCTTAGATGTATATGCACATTATTTATTATATTTTCATATTGAGGTATATATACCACAATCGAATCGAGGTAAAATACCGGAGGGAACAAAGATATAATCAGCTATTTGTTTAAAACCAAATCGGCGAAGTGTGGTTCAGAACCGGGAAAATTGGTTAGTGCCTGGAGCGGTATACTTCTCGCGTCAGATTGGAAATTGCTCAATCCATTATATATATGTAAGATATATGTATATATATGATACACTTTCCTGACAATGTTTATGCGAAACGAATATATAATAGAGGTATAATACTCGCTTCTTGTTTTAAACGACAGTTGAGGCTAGGTGAGAAACTAAGAATTGTACGTCACTGATTTTGGAAGAATTTAGGAAACTGAAAGTAGAAATTAATATTCTGTGTAATTTGCTCAAATTTGATTTATGATGATGAAGGCATTTGCAAATTTGAAAACGATTAGAAACGCGTACTCTAGATTAAGTAATTTGTTTGAAATCAAGGTAGTTTCCCTTTCCTTTTCCTTTTAGATTTCCCCAATTTTTGAAAAAAAGCCCAGGTTCACACTGAATACATCATTTTAGCGAGCAAATTAGATCTCATTTCAATAACTATCGTTTGAAATTCGAGGCGGGAAATGGAAAATTTATTGACCAAAGGTTATCTACTTATTAAGCAAATTATATTGATGTAGTATATTTTTGTCTTTGGGTATCTCTGATTCATAAACGTACAAAAATATCGCGATGATCGATAAAAATGGATGGAATTTTCAATTTGAAAGTTTATCATGGAATATTAACTTAATAATGTACTCTGATTGCAAACTTTGAATGAGCAAAGAGCATAAATGTTTCAGACTATCGAATTTGAAATAAACGAATTGTATTCCCTTCTTGAATATATCGAATTCTCGATTTAATCTTGATACATCCTTTTATACGATAGAGCTTGACGTAAATATCAAATTGTTTTGAATCTTTGGAACCTCCTTTACACTAAAAAAACTATATAAGTAATGTTAAACAGAAGTGAAAAATAGCGACATGACTGGGACTCGAACCCAGGTCTCCCACTTCCAGAAAATTCCAGAAACATTAATTCTTCCCATATTTATATAGATAATGAGCATTATAAAATAGATACTAAATATAAGTAAGAGGAATTACGTAAAAATGGATACATTTACATTTAAATTGCCAAATACTCTTACGTTATTATTCTATATTTTTTTGCATCAGTATAATTGCTAGTAACATTCGAAAAGTTATCGGATCCGAAATTCTTGCCATAGTTGAAGTAAGAACTAGTTTTCATAAGATATAATTAATCTATTTAATACTTATTAGTTGAAAAAAATCATATTTTATTGAAAATATTTTTGACGAAGGATAACGAAAGAAAACGAAATATCAAACTCGTTAGTCTCGTTCGAAAATGTTTTTGCGGAAATCAGCTCGTTAATAGCGTCGAATTTAAGTTTTGAAGAGGAAAGCAAAAATCTCTAACGATTTCGATTCATTCAACAGAATTGACGTCCATCATCCTCAATTGGAATAAAATTGAAGTGAAAACTTGGATGTAATCTCCATCATCTCAAGTAGTGTGGGCAATTCATACAATTCCCTTAAACCACTTCCTTAACTTTCATGGACCGAAATGAGCTTTCTTGTCCGTCTTGATTCAAAGTGACATTCGTGTACACGATTACATGTATTGTCAAAAAGAGTGAAAGAGGGTCGATTAAATCAGACGAAAATCATCCTATGCAATTCCCACACAAATTTGGAAACATTATTCCCAGAATTCGATAGTAGACACGATAAAAGTGTGAAAGGGACGGGTCTCGAACCCGGATCTACCAATTTTGCGGTTGGTTTAACCGTAAAATTTTCCGGTAAGATAGCTTAAAGGCTAGAACAACCAATTGGTAATTTGTGAAGACCCGGGTTCGAGTCCCGGCACTGTTTTCTTACACGTCTGTTTACTCCCGATAATATCCCAAAGCTTTTTGCACAAAGTTTACCTTTGCCCCTTTACCTTGCGTTTCCTTACGGAAATATTTGCCGAAGGATGTTCTTTAAAAAAGGACGCTTATCCATCCCAAAAGCTTTTCTCTCAAAAAAACCTTCATTTTCGAAAAAAATATGACGATGTTCTCGTTTAAGTGAGGACAGCTTTACGTAAAAACAATTCGCTTCGTCTCGTACTTGGCTTCGTACTCAAATGCAAAAACTACGACCACGCCTCGCATGCAACTATATCGGTCGATTGCATCAACACCCACGTTTCGCGATCTTCATTCGTGGATAGCCGCAAAATTTCGCACTTACGTTAAATTTAAATTTTTAGGCTTCGCACCTTTCAAATGCGGAGCGACCTCGCATTCCGTCATCGATTCGTTAGGAAGGACTTCCTCTGGGCAAAAAAATGCCCTAATGGAAAATTGTGTGAGATGCACTCTGAATGTGAAGGAATCTACGATTGGAATCACCGAGCGTGCAGGTCTCCTAATTTGCGAAGGACCAAGATGAATGAAGCAACCGGCATTTCCTTTTCACTCACGCACTCTCGGTTTGCCCAATCCAGAAGGGGGAGGAGGAAGCAGGCGGTGTTTGTCCAAAATCCTTCGGGAACCTGTTTTCTCACGCCAAGTGATATAAGACACACGAACGCCTCAAAGCCCCAGTCTCAGTTCACCTCTCCTAAGGGTATCGAAGGAGTAGAGGATTTCTAAGTGCGATAGAAACACGGTGACTTCAACGACCGATCCTGTCTTCGACGGCCGACGCTGGACGTAGATCATGGTGGGTAAAGGAGTTCGGAATGCGGATGGAATATATGAGGTTTCAGGATCGACCGGGATAAAGCCCTGATACGTCCCAGGGTGCTGTCGGATAAATAAAAGTGAAGTGCTGTTTAATATTCGATGTACGTTCATCGTTAGAACGAGTGGTTAGCGAAATACGTTGGAAAGGGTTGCGAAGTAGGAGAACCTTTTCGGCGCTAGAACACGTTAATTATAGAGTGGCTCGAAGTTTTTCTGCGTCCTTAAATGTTTTGAAAACCCAGAGAAAATTTAGGAATTGATCTAAATAGTGGGCGAGATATTATTACGGAAAATTCTCAAGAAAATTTGATGGTCTTTCGGAATTAATTCTACCGAAACATCGATGGTTTTTTAATACTCTTTTGTGGTTTTTTAATGGGACGTTTAATTTCAGTAATCGATTTCTAAGGTGTGGAAGATTTGAAACCAAATTAATTGTTATTCAGTGGTATTGAATATTAATTCGGAGTGTTTATGGAATTTTGCGAAAGAAAAAATTGCTTCTCTCTCGAAAGCGAACCCAAGCTCTGCTCCAAAAGGAGAAATTGCCTGAGGACCAGGGGCTTGTGCAAGCCTCGAGTTACTCCTTTAAAGCGTGCATTGTTCTGGAAGCGTGCATAAAAATCCTTGAGCGGATATCTTTCTCAAATTGCGAGCAATCGATTAGCAATTAGAGACGAAACGTGTTTCGGTAATAAAATTAACACGATGATGCGCAGGAAAATTCGTTGGATTCGAATGACGCGATGATTGCTAGATGATACAATGCAGTAATACTGTGACTTATCTTTATCGTATATTTACCATTATTTCCTTTTCTTGTATGTGGAATTAGCACTTTATTTTATTTTACTTCTCCGGAACTGTTTTCTCATTGCATTTATTCATCCCGCTGAGTAAATATTTAATACGTACCATTCAAGATTCTTATACAACTAAAGTTCGTCTGTACTGCTCGGAGCATTTAGTTCTTATATTTATCTTATATCTGACAAAATTTAAGTTATTTTCTATTATGTTGAATGCATTAAATTAAAACAATCGACTCACGATTCAGTTGTAATCTCCCAATCATGATTCTTACTCGTATTTACTTTTTTCGATGGATGGTAAAAGCGAGTGGCTAAATAGTAGATATTTTTGGTGCAATCTTCACTGAATCCTCGGGATGCATCTAAATAAAGGAATTCGCATACCCACTCGCCATTTTGCAGCGTAATAAGATGAACCTCCCTTGACCTTGGTTTAGCTATCTTCTATCCCAAGGTCACTTAATCCGATATCTGCAAAGTATTGTAAAATATTTATTCAAAATTTTAAAGACCGTTGCGTTCGTTTACAATGGTTAATATAAGAAAGAAACTACTTCAACATGTTTATCATGCAGGATATTAATATTGAAGACCGATTAATAGTCTTGTCCGATAATTTTTATCCAGATAATACTTAATTTTTGTTATATTTGAAGAAAAATTTCACCAACAATGAAACTATAAAAAGAGATGCACTTTTAGAGACGTAAAGACATTGAAAATTACGTAAGCCCTGGACGTACAAATATATCTATTAAGAACGAAGGAATTGCATTCGTAGTAATACATGTAAATGAATCACATTCATATCAATGGATAAATATAAACGTACTTACGAAATAAAAAATTCCGTTTCGTATTGGATCAAATCCTGCACACGAACTTGAAGAAAGGGATATGTATATATTTCTTCCATCCCAACGAACAGCCTAAGAATGGAAGCTGAAAGATGTTTTCTTTCCTCGTATTTGTAAGCTCAATTGACAATTAATATTGGACTACGATAGGATTCTATTTGGTGAACCAAAAATTAATCTACTTACTAATCATAACAAAAAAAAAACATATGAGCTAAACACAGTTTCTGAGTTTTTCCTCAGATCCTTTATATACATATTAATTTAAATATAGTCGCGGGTTTGTGAAAATGAAAGTCATCTTTGAAGAAGATAAAAGAATTTTAATGTTAAAAAACTATCTCGTAAATTTAAAACAATACGATAAGCGTAGTTCTGGGAATAAAGATATTCATCTGCATCATACACGCGTATACAAGTACCTGAGTCGTGCGTGAAACGTAATACAATGGAACAAAACACTTTGTTACTCACATATATAAATGAAAGTTCACGCACAATGAATAAGTAATCATGTAGTTGAGATACGTTTGTTACACTTTGAAGATCTGGATGTCTGGGTTCAATAAGATCGATTAACCGTCAATGTAGATGTGATATTGCGGTAACGAAATTCCAACGCGAAATTTTCGAGATAGAATTTTTATAAAAATTTGGAGAAAGTGATGTCAAAGAGTGGCTAGTGTTATTTCCTCGTTTTTTAAGGTTATAAATAAGAGCTAAGTTGAATTCCATTAACTCCTGATAACTAAATGGCATCTCTTCATCACAGAAACTTCTCGAAGGTCACTCAGTCCTTTTTCTAAATTCGACAGAAGTTTTCTCGTTGAATCGTTACGTTTTCGATGTATTGTAGTTACTTATTTTACCTTTAAGTATTGAAATCAAAGATCATCTGTACAAAGAGCCATATGGAAAAATTTATATCTGACGTAATAAAATTGAGGGAAATGTATATAAGTAATATACATAGTTGGTTTGAAAAATGTACTTCTATGTTTGCTGTTTACAACTACAATGGGTACGACGTGATTTTCCTCTTTAATGCCGGAGAATTTCTAAGCTAAGGATACATTTGCGGTAACTAACGAAATTGATTTGTTTTGGCAACAGTTATTTAATTTTCGTCAAGTTTTTACTTCGATTCAAATCTTATGTTTACAGCTCATCAACGCATGATTGTTAGGATTATTTTGTAAGAATTATTACTCGTTCCTAATAATTATTATCAGTTAATTGTTATTATACAAATGTTTACGAAAGCTTTATTTAATTAATTGGCAATTTAAAAGTGATTTGGGAGAAAATTTTGAAGCTAATCGTGTAACTTATTGAAAATGATCTGACTTACTTAGAAAGTGTTTCTCACTCTGGAAGTTGATCTTTATCGGAGTGGAGGATACCTGTGAAAATTTTACGTGAACCCATTAAAACGAGAGCGCCTATAATGGTTGTAGTGTGTGTGTGTGGATGCCCTCCGAGCTTATCTCTTTCCTCCGGATATGAAAGTGAATGTGTTTGGACAGAAGACATCCCGATTCCGTCATTGGGTATTTTGAGGAAGTCGTCTGAAGAGGCGAAAAAAATCTTTAGAAACCCTCCCTTGAGAATCTCATTTCCGTCGAATTCCGTCTTCCTGAAAAAATTTCTCACTTTCCAGAACGCTTTGTTTTCGCGGGAGATTCCTAAATCAAGATTCTTTTATACTTCTTTTTTAAACTTTCTAATTTTATGGTTTCTATGGCTGATAATGTTTCCAGGGCACTCGTCAAAGACTTGTCAAAAATTTGCGTAACATCAGCGATGTGGAACTGTGGTGTGGTTGAAGGAATAGCAACATATGATGGAGTCGTACTGAATATTGACGCGAGTTTTCATTTTATCCTCCTAAAATCGACTTATGGATTAAGGATGAATTCCTAAAGAGACTACATATTCTTTACACTGTAGAAGTTTGATAGAAATTGAATACCTCTCAGTGGACAAAAAGTAATAGATGTTTAAATTCTAGATATATATTTGTTTGTAATGATACATGTTTCAAATGCATTTTATCATTTATCAAGAATCATCCATATATTACTAATCCTTTATTCGAAGGTTATTTATTCGAAGTTGATTTGCACTGTGTACTTTTTCAACGATTCATTTCCTCTATTCATTCTGAATTGATGATGTGTCTATTTACTATATTAATAATTATATAATACTATATTATAAGTACTAATATATTCCTATGCCGCGTTTTGAAACAGCTGACTGTTGTTTAAGTATTTGTCGTAGAAAATCATTGCCGTTCATTGCCAAATCATTAGAAAATCATTCAATACTTAATTCAGAATAATGAAATTTAACAGATGCAATTATTACTACGTTTCCAAAGCAAGTTAACATTGAACGCAGACTTTTTCGGTAAGCTGTTTGCTCGTGAGTGTAATTTAATTAGCATGTTGTACTATTTTAAGTTTTTCTATAGAATGCCGCCGACGTATTAATCTACCTTTGAATCTACTACTGAAATTGTGTTGTTGCAACGTCGAATATCACTAGCGATTTTCCAACGAAGAGAACTTTTTTCTATTATATCATCATAACAAAAAAACACTCTAAATCCCAATGTACCGGATGTAGGCCTCGAATATTCTCGATTCTGTAGCGTTATAAAAATAGCACGTGTTTATCAACATCTTCATGCGAAAGGAAAAGTAAGTCGGTTAATTAATTTGCCCAAAACACGCCGCCGCAGGAAATGTTCCCAGGAAGGAAGTTTTTGACGAAATATCTCAATCGGTTGAGGACCAAACGCGAGATCTACGTATAGATAAGAATCCAACTCAAGTCATTTGAATATGTAACGAATAAAGCCGAGTTTTATGGGCTGTTGACCTTGGTTTGAGATCCTTGCCCCTCAACAGTTCTCATTCTTGCCTACCACCCATTCCTATTCTACTATCCGAACCAGCAATGAATTTTCGGTGAGTTAAAAGCACAAGAAGCAATAAAAAATGTCCTTCTCTTATTGTTAGAACTGAAACCAAACCTTCCATCAAACTATTCATGGGAATATGATGAACATTATACGTTTGTGTACGAACTGTGTGCGATCTTTTCGTTCCACTGCAGAGTAATCGAAGAACGATTATCCCTTTCAGTATTAAGCAACGTACGTATTTTTAACAATCAAGGATCCTGAATTGGCTCTCCTTAGCAACGGGTATTATATTAATTCTCGTTTACCTTCGCATCGAATACTCATCATGGGGTTTTAACCGAAATATCAGTTGCATATCCGTCTTCGTCACGGAAGGTAATTAGGATGATAACTCTTCTGAAACTCATCAACTTTACGGATGAATAGAATTAATGCGTTCAATCTTCGCATCCTTGGATGCTGATTTAACCGTCTTAAATGGAACACGAAACCTCTTCCACAAAATATATTAGGAGTTTACGTTTTTTGAAGTTGCATAATAGTGTTTTTTTTTAAAGATGGTTTACGATAAATATAGATCTTAATTTATTTCTCATTTGATTTAATATCAGTTTTATTTAACTCTTATTCATTTCCTTTTATTTTCAATTTAAAACAAATTTAACATCTTTTTGTACACTGTTACAGCTCAATTTGTCTGCAAAGTTTTCCCTATTGTCATAATTCATCTATAACTTTGACAGCAGTTTTACAATAGTTTATAGATTAAAAAATACTAGCAGATTTAAAAATTTGTTTTTCTTTCCAGCAATACGCGAGAGTAATGGTTTAAAGTCTTTAGGGTAATGTTGTTTGCATTCCCACCCTTATAGACACAGGCATAGTTATCAAATGTCCCAATTATGTACTTCCTTATCCATAACGTTATTCTCTCACGAAGAATATGTTAGCATAAAATATCTAATATACCACGAATAATCGTTAGGAAATTTAATCATACATAATTTTTTAGTTGTATACACAGTTAATGAACTTGTTTATTTGTCTCTCATAACAACCAATGTTTACAGGAAGCGCCGATTTCCAATATTCGGCCCTTGCCACTGACACAGATCAAGCAATCATGGCTTAATACTCCTTACTACATGATAGCGTGCGGCTTGCTTGCTATCATCGCACCATTGGTCATCGTGAGGCTGTCGCGCACGGCTAAGTTACTATGGGCTCTCAGAGGGGTCCCAGGTCCGGCCGCTGTACCTCTCATAGGAAACATCATCTTATTTACCAAAGGAAACTCAGGTACGTGTATTGGGTTCTATTTAATTGTACGTATCCTTGGATGTTCCCAATAAGTTCATCCCTAGGTATTTGTAGTGTATAATTTATCATGTTTATTATTATATATTTATTTTTATGCTTTTTTCACTTTTAAATTAACACCAATGTAACAATATAAATTTTCTAATGATGATTTGATGATTAAAATTGTCGGGAGCTTTTATTCTTCACTTAATTATGAATTCAAATACCTGTAGAATATTTTGATTCTAAATTCTGCTCGCCAGGTGAAATATACAAATAAAACCGCTCGAACATCATTTAAAGTAATAATATTAATATTTTCTCTATCTTAAATCAGTTTTTAGTTCCTTTCCGGCTAAAGTAATATTTATAATAGTAAAACTATAAGATTTCCAAACTATATCTAGGGGTTTTACAACTCGAAAAAAATTTCGTTCTACCATTAGGAAATAAAATTTATAGTACTTTTATCCTCTGTTTGTAAAACAAATAATAATAAAGAAAGTAAAGGTTACATTTAGGTATAGACGAGCTAAATTAATGGGGGTATCCACTAACGAAATCCAAAATAGGCGAGAGTAAAAGCGATTCTTAAAAAGCGAAAGTTATACCCATGACATCGAAAAAAGAGGCTTCTAATGAAAAATATCGACTGAAGAAATACATTTGCTGATTCTAAAAAAATTGTAGATTGGAAGTTTGTAAGTAATAATTAGCTAAGGCTTGAAAAATATCTAAGAAGCGAGATTATATATTCTGTTCATCGAACTTACTTAATGAAGGTGATAAACAGGCTCATGAATGTTCATCACATGTGATAATTTGCGACTAAAATACCACTTTATTGATTTTTTAAATAAAATGAAGCGATGTTTATAAGATGTAACGTAATTAACAGAGGTCTGTGTATCCCTTCCTTTGCCGGAGCATGACTTTGCATCTTTTAAAAACCGAATTTTCAGGAACCGTGGGGTAGTAACAGAATCTTGAAGCATAATGCAGGTTGATGTACTTTTGGGTTGACCTATGTATTTACTGCATATTTAATAACACTCGTAAATTATGGACTTAAGTTTTTACTTTAAATATATTTACATACATACCTAAAAAACAAAAGGTATGAATTTCTTTAATTTCATGAATAGCTATAGGTTCCGAAAAAATATTGAAATACGCGATAATTTTCGATACAAACCATAACTTTGAAAATCAGTGATGGGTTCTAGATAATACCTTTCTTAAATTTAACCAAAACATATTTTATTGATGGATAATTATTAAAAGTTTTTAGGTTCTCAATAACTCAATTATTTTTTAGTTATAAAATCCGCTTAAAATAAAATCTTCAAACCTTCCTTTGGTCTGTATGTTGTGCGTGATTCATTCCGTCTGTAAAGGATCCGGTTCCTCAACAACTAACATATGATATATCCATCGGACTAAATCTTTATATTATTAATATCCACCCATATATAAACCTTGGCGTCTAGCCGATGACCGTCGGCATGTCATGATACATTGAAGGTAAACCTTGACCCATTATCCAAATCTCCGGACGGCCCTCTAGTTTTATTAACGGAAATAGCTTGTGTTCATAATTTATACGATGATAGAATTTCATGAAAACTATAAATCCCTAAGTTTATATATAGGTGCGGAACTCAGTCGGTTGTACGTAAATAAAACGAAAACCTCCCTCGCTTGCGTGTGTGCGTAAGTCATTCGTGAAATTAGTGGCGCTAAATATCGCTTCTTTTACCTAATTTAGCTCCAAACAAGTTTCTGCGGCATTGGAGACCGAAAGAAAGTGTTTCGGTTTTAGTCATCGCTGGAATTTTACTGTAGAGGTCTTGGAATGTGCTACATTTTAAGTGGAAAGAGTTAATATATTTTACAGTACTGATTTTTTTTCTTGAAGAGTCTATTTTTAATTTTATATCATCACGATGTTACGAAATATATAACGATATATATTACGATATTACGATGTATAATTATCGATATATATTACGATATTACGATATATAATTATCGATATATATTACGATATTACGATATATAATTATCGATATATATTATGATATTACGATATATAATTATCGATATATATTACAATATATAAATATCGAGATATGTATTACAATATTTTATTTGAAAACAATTATATATTCTAATTCACGAAAAATGATTGAACTGGTTAGATATATTAGTAGTTATGCTGCATAAACATTCTATTACTTCAATGAAAATGTAAATACGAACCCAATTTCAGTTTTCTATGAATTTAACGTAATTAATGAACATTCTATCGGTCAGTTATGCTAAGAGAGCAGCGACCATGCGTTTAAAAACCTTACGCTGCCCTTCCGTGGTCTCGGAAGATGTCGTTAAGAAGTAATTTCCATTCCAGAATTATATCAACTCCTGAGGTTGTGCAATCGAGTGTACGGGTCAATGTTTCAGTTATGGATCGGCCAAAGACCCTTCGTATTCCTGTTCAGAGCCGAAGTGGTACAGCCGTTGCTAAGTTCGCCTCATCACATCGATAAAAGCTACGAGTACAATTTCCTCAAACCATGGCTCGGGAACGGGCTCGTCACTTCTACAGGTAAAGTATTACCAAATAAATTACTGATAATAATACCCCAATTATGTATTGGTAATGGTTTGATCGAATTAAGGTATTATCATTTGGGATTGTAAAATGATTAAGTCGGAATTTAGTAGCCGGCTACAGAATCCATTTATGCTAATGTGAGATGTGGATTTAGGCCATCTTGCAAGGTCGCTTACAGAATTGGAAGTCTTAAAGCACACAACGGAAAGTCCAATTAAAAATATGCCCAGCTGGTAAAGCTATACATTATACATTATGAAACTTTATAAACAAAGGGAAAATGATAATAAAGTTAATGATTATGGATAAATAATTATAATAATGATGGATAATTTAAATAATGAAAAGGAAATACGTAATTTAGGGCTGGATACTGTCGTAAAATTATTACAATGCTGAAATCTTAGCGGCAGAGATATATCTAAAAGTGTGAAATATTTATTACGCAATTATTAAACGCAAGATATTTTACCTTAAGACTACTGAAAGATAAGACTTCGTATAGAAAATACGTACGGTACATTTCGTTTTGAAATTTATAATGTTCCTTGTAAGATTTCCAACAGTAACCAAGGTAATTTATTCCAGTCTGTAATAACTTTTAAAAGAAACGAATACTACACTATTTCTGTTCTTTGTCATATAGACTTAATTTCAAAATTACGGTTGTCCTACGATGTATATAATATTTAACATATGATTATATTATTCAGAATAATGCGAATGAATAGATTATCTTACGTAGTAGTTAATCAACATATTCGCGTAAATAATTTTGGCTCATATTTAAGTTTTCGTAAATATCAAAATCTATAATGAAAAAAAGCATTGAACTACAGCTCTGAATTACGGAAAACATGTTCCTTCAACGTACCTTGCCATTGACCTTATTCATGTTACGTTCGCATGATTATTTCTCCAAGGAAAGCATTCCGTTTTAAATATATCTCAAGTAAAGCAATCCATTTAAATGCCTTCCATTTAAAATGAATTCCGAGTAAAACATTCCATTTAAAATGCATTCCAAGTGAAGCATTCCAGTCGAGGGTCAACTGTACGGGGGTGAGGTTGTGTTCTAGCGAAAGGGGGAGGTAAGAGGTGACAAGTAACGTGGTGACAGTGACACGTGGTGAAGTGCAATTGGATATGCTACAATGGGACTATCTTCATTGTTTATTACGTGAAATATGGTGTCCTATATATCATGAAATATTAGTGTACGAAAAAATAATTAGGGGAATGAAAAAATGTGAATCAGGTGTAGATGAATTGGCTCAAGAATTTGTTTATAATAGTAAATAGATCGTTTTTCTGTGAATTGAGAGTGGTTCTGGAAACTAGTTGGATGATGTCTTATTTAAAAAAATCGTATAAATAGAAAACTGTGATCGATAACAGCTATGCTTATCTTATTATGGGTAAGATAAACAAATAAAAATTGCACCTAGGCAACTAATATAAATATATCGTAGGAAAAGAGGTTATAGAAGATATTGAACTAGATGAAAATTGTTTGTTCTTTAAAAACCATGAAAATTTAGAGAATTACCTTTATTTAATGATGGGAAAAGGCATTATTTCGAATTATCATGTTCTTTTTTAAAATCGATGACTGAATGCGTGAATTTGGTCATTTTATTTCTCAATTGATATCTAATTCATAGTGAAATTTTCGCGTCATTGTTGCGTTCTCTGCAATAATGTATTATAATCAGCCGTTATTTATCTCGAATCACATATCAAACTTTCTTTTTCACACTCATTTTTTTCTAAACTTCTTTCCAATCACTAGTTTGCAATTTTAATTTTCCGTGTTTTTTTTCTGTATTATTATTATATTGAGAGTAACTGTCGGTCATTTTGCAACCTTTAACAATCAGTTTTAGTGGTAGCATGGTTCCTCATCGTTGCTTAATTATTCATAATTTTATGTATTCAGGAAATGGAAAAAAGTTCTTATGATTTTTATGCATGAGACATAATTATAGATATTATAGTAGATTTTGCAGCTTTTTACAGCACAGCACAGTCTTTCACTTTGCCGTTCATTTCCTGCGGTGCATTTCTTTTCTTAAACACTCAACATGGATTTTTAGAACACTCACCTGAAGATTATTACCTTTTAAAATGATATCGTATGCCAGTTTTCGATATTTCAAAAGGTGAAAATGATGAAAGGAATTAATATTCGAACGAATAATTCGATAATTAATCGAATATTAATAATAAAAATCGATTTCAAGATTCTGTAGATAACATTTAACGTAAGTTGGATTGTAGAATGTTTATATAGAAAAGCACTTAGAAAAATTACTATAAAAATGTGAAAATCATTCTTTATTCCTCAATTCGTTTAAATTCGCTTTCTTAAACGTATCTTTGCTCATTCAAACCGATAAAAAACCGAAAATATATTCGAGGTATGCATCAGACATGGTCCGCGTGGGCTATTGGATATATTCCAGTAGTAAAGTACGAGGAAAAGTCCGACATCAACTTATTTGGGCCAAATTTCAACTCTTTCTTAAATTTTCTTTGACGATGACATTGATTTATAGGTACTGGATATAAAGATACAAACAATTCAGACACCATCCTTGAATTTCAGCGGGTTTTCGTAAGACCTGCTTTTTTAACGAGACAACAAACAGGTTCTAAGGGACTTGTTATATAGTATACAAAGCAATAATGATTCCTTCACAGTTAAAACAATAAAATGGTCGTGTTTTACAGGAGAAAGATGGCATTCGAGACGCAAACTGCTCACCAACACCCTGCACAAGTCAGTCCTGGAAGTGTTCCTCAGTTTGATGTCCCAGGAGGCTGATATGTTGGTGAACAGACTCGGCGAACAATTGTCGGATAAAGCGGAGTGGTCAGACTCATTCGATGTAGTCCTTCTGGCCAAACTGTGCGCTTTAGAAGCCACCTGCAAGACTATCATGGGCATAAACGTACATGAACAGAACGAAGAAGATTACGTGGAATATGTGGCAGCCATTGAAAGGTAACCTAGCCACTGTACCAATTATTTAAAGCAATTTAAAAAGTTGATTGGTGAGTGTTTTCGCTATCTTTTGTTTTGAAGGTGAATATTAGATTGTAGTTTTACGTCATCTAATAATGGTGCGCATTTCGTTTTGTTCTAAATGTGACAGCTCGTCTGAGTTACGTAGTTGTTAATTTTTGTTTACGTTACGTACGTTACTAGGTTTTGTGCATTATTTAAACTGTATTTGTGGATTTGAAGAATACCAAGACGTTGGAATTGAATTTAAATTGAAGCCATGATATAAATATGAGCTATGATGTATTAAGATTTGATAATATGATTATTACTACAAAATACCAGAGGGAGGGAAGATTCAGTACCGATTGTTGAATTAACTTCGTAACAATTCGATTTTTCATTTTATCCATGAGTTAATGGGATTTTAATTAAAAGATTGTTAAATGAAGTTTATTTTTATAGTTTAAAATTACCACTTAAGTACTTTCTGAGTGTAGAATTAAAAGCAGACGGGAACAGTGTACTCCAAGATTCGTGCAATAAAGTTTTGACATTCTTTTAAATTTTTCCGCAAAATTCGACTCCAAAATTAAATTAGATTAGAATCGTTCTTTTTTCGGACGTAATCGAGTTTAGAAAGTCTGCTCTTTGATCTCATTTCAATTGAAATTTAATGAATAAAAAGAGAATGAACTGAATGGGGTGAAAAGAAACAATGTAGTTACAACATGAGCGACTGTTCTTGAGAAATCTAAACACGATTTCAGAAAAATCGCAACTGATTTCCTTATTCATCTCTCAAATCGATTTAGGCCATGGATGTAAAAATCTCATCTAATCTAATGCAGGAGGGATGGGTAGCGAACCAGCGAAAGTGAAGAGAGATATTTCTTTCCTAAAACACCCGACATCTCATTAAAACGAATCGATATTTTCAGGATAACGTCCATTTTGCATCAACGCTTTTTGACACCTTGGCTCCGTCCCGAAGTTTTATTCAATATGTCTGCTCTGGGAAAAGAACACGATAAGTGTATTAATATCATCCGGAGATTCTCGAACAAGGTAAAAACATGTTCTCCTACATTGTGTTGAATGGAATTACTTTTTTCATATCGTAATTCAATTTTTTCAAGTGGTAAATTAAAATTTGATTGGTTGCTTTTCTGAAAAACGTTCTCTAGCTCGTATTACTTTTACTTTCGTAATTTAGGTTATAAAAGATAGAAAGGAAGAGAGACGTATGCATCGAGAGATGGCCACTTCCGAGAACACAGACGAATTTAGCGGTAAGTTCACTTTCTATTGCCTCAATTTGTTTACTAAACGCGTTCACCTACGTTTCCTCGAATGAGTTTTTGGAGAAATTTCAATTTATTACGTCACCATGGTGATTTGCAAACAAAAAACGTAAGTTAAGTCTGTTGTACGAAGAATTCAAGCGTTTTAATTAAATAAATATTTTATAGCACTGATTTAATTAATTAATATATCTTTATATATTATATATTAATTATATATTTATACATCTTTATATATAATATTAAATAAGTTTTAATACGACGATTTATAAGGATTGCTTCCTATACTTCATGTTAGAGAAAAAATAATAAATTTGCTTTTCTTTCCAATTCTACGATTGGTACGGTGAAAATACTTATAAATTTTCTATTAACTTATTATTGTCCTTCTTTAGTTAACTTCTTTAGCGTTCGACCATCATTTGATCTCTTTTTAATATCGTCTTATAAAACCAGCTACGATACTATTAAATTTCTTTCCCATGAGCTGGTGGGTATTATCCAATTTTAATATTTTATAATTATTTTTTTCATTGTAGCAATAGATTGAATTAATTTAATCATATATGCATTTATATAGAATTAAGGCTTCAGCATTGTGTGAATATTTGATGGAAACTTTCGTTTGCTAGGCTTCTAGCTTTTATGTTGATCGATCAACTCATATTTATTATAAATTCGTCGTATAATTTTAAAGTTAAAATCTTTATGGAATAACTTGAATCATCATTTACCCCATTAGACGACCTCGAAGTTGAAACAAAGAAATTAACCACAAATTTACATTCTTAATACTATTGAGGAAAGGTGGTGAATGATCGCTGTTCGTAGATCATCGGAAATCTCTTCTACTGAAAAAAGATGCGTTTATGGTAATTCGTCTTAGGAACGCCATGGGAGATAAATGGCTTAGACGGGAACAAGGAAAATTCTGAGTTAAGTCATCACCGTCGTAGGCTTTTGGTCATATATTTTCTACACCTTTCGCCGTTTGGAATAATGTGCATAGGATTACAAAGATAACAGATGTCTACGTATGATATGATGTTTTGAAACTAGTTAAATATGGCCAAGCCTACAGTAAACACAGCAGCTGAAGATTAAAAAGTTATAGGTTCTTTATGATATTTTCGTATGTTGTTCACACCACATATTTATGACTAGAGCGTGCCTTTTACTTTCCACAAATTTTCAAACATAATGAAGAAATCCATTCGTTTTGAGGGGGAATGAAATTAAATTACCAATACGATAAGGGAACGAACATAAAGTATGATGTCAACAGAAAAGAATATTTCATGTTTAATGGCTACAAAATGGCCCATCATAATGACAAAAAATGGGAAGATAAATTTTAGTTTTAATTTAAGAAATTTAGCACAAATTTAATATCCAAGTTTTTGGCTCTAAAAACTGGATTTATATAATTGTAAAAATTCATATTTTATGTACTTGATCCATTCAACGTTTAGTATTTATTCTATACTTGTAATTCGAAAGTTTCGTATAAGAAGATTTATTGTAATTTTGAACGAGGTTTTAGTCTAGCAACATCACATTCATTTATTTACTACATTACATCTCTAAACAGCTTTAAAATGTCAATTTTTTTCATAAGTTGTAAAGAATTAATCTCAGGCTAAATTATTCGGTTCACTGCTTCACTCCGATTTTCCATAAAGTTATCAAAGTGGTGAATTTTTGCTCATCCCAATCAGTAACTCTTGAATAACGAGAAAATTTGGTATCAAACTAAGTCAGACGATTGCATTTGGAGTAAAATTGGATGATGAATGAATAGCAAACATTTTACAACTTACTTTTATCTAAATTTTGCTAATCGCTTCCATTTTTTCGAACTTAAATTGTTTTCTCATTTCTTAAGTACATCAACAATCTAGCCTTTTCTAAATCCCTTCTTCAATAAAATACGAAATACTTTAAAACTTCCCACTCTAAAAATATTGATTATTGACTCTACCTTGACCAGCCAAGTGTTTTTTGGATATTTATTCAACTTAAGTCATACCATGGAAACCCATAGACTCTTGTGCAAATAAACGATGCTAAGGTTTCTTGAATAGAAGGTTATTTCCTATAATTTAAGCATTCCTTCATCCGATACGCCTTATGATTAACTGACGGTGTTTGGCGTTCTCTCCTGATGGTCTGTTGCGCAATTGATATATCCTTTACCTTCTATGTTTGGACATGGAAGATAAACCGTCCCTCCCAATAGTCTTCAAAGAGCTTGCCGAAGCAAACCAATTATAAATTTCCGGGCATCTTTTTAAGGATAATGTTGAGGAACATCGGCTATTACCCATTAATGCTCGCGTAATGCAATTCGCTTCGCTTAAAGTGAGAGTGTGGGGAATAAAGAGAAAAGGTTTTACCCAATTAAAGAATCAATCTCCATATATTTGGACAGGTGCTAAGGTCGGGCGAAGGAAAGCCCTTCTTGACCTCCTCTTGGAGATGGCCGAAAAAGGAGAAAGTCTAACCGACGAGGACATCAGGGAAGAAGTGGACACCTTCATGTTTGCCGTAAGTAACTTCGACACTTGAGGCATCTAACGTTGACATGTGAAACTAAGTTGAGCTGAAAGTAATCATTTTTCTTGGATTCTTGATTGTTGATGCCGCCAGAAACTCAAAATGTTTTCTAGCAGCCTCTTGTATAAAAAGCAATTTTTGTACTTGTTTTTCGTTTACTGATAAATCAGTTGAATATATGGTAATTGTGATTACAATTGTCAAATATCAAAGCTTACTGAACTGTGCGGTTTATGCCAAAAAACTGAAATGGTTCTGAATATTTTTAAACTAATATTTCCTTTCATGAATACACATCTACATTTTGTAGTTGATGAATTGGACAAATATTACCTACTTACTTATTTTCAGATAATAGTTATGCCGGCTATATTGTTTTTCTTTCAATACAAAAGCTTTGTGCTTGACACTTCCTATCCTGCTACAACTACTCCTTACTGGTTTGGGAATATTGGTAGAAGTGTAGTGATTATCCATCAAATATTGAAAACTGTATTATGCTGTATATTAATGATTTGATAATTAAAAATTAAAGATTTAATAATTGAAGTATATAACTGCCTTTCTCCCATACATACACAGGAGTTTTGGTAGGTGTAATTTAATCACTAGAAAGGGAAGAAAGGAATATACAGATGAATTGAAAATACTTAAGTCAGACTTCAGCTAATAAATACAAGAGAAGATTCTATATGTTTCTTACCAAAGAATAATGTAAAAATTTATTTTTCATAAAATGATGATAATTTTTATTTCAATTTCTCATAAAATCTTTTTTATATCCATACAGGGCCATGATACTATTTCATCGTGTTTCAGTTGGACCTTGTACTTGCTAGGTCATCATCCTGATGTGCAGGTAAGGCATGATTAGGGTTAACTCAGGGTTTTTAAAAGGTCGGTTGTAATTAAAGCATTTAAATATTGAATATTCTAAATCTATAAAGTATTCAATGATTAGAAGTTAACATAATAAGTTGAACAAACAACAAGAATGAGGAAAGCTTAAAGCAGAAGTATTCACAGAACCAAGACAAGTAAATATTTCTTCATTTCTATTAAACATGTCATTATAATTACTTAAAAAAGGAGATCCATATAAATTCATATTAGGGTAATTTAAAAGGAACTCACAAAAGAATAAATAACATACTTAAGTCATTTTTAAGTTCTTAGTGTAGTATCCTTGTTCGTGATATACAATAATAACATGACATGTTTATAAATAATGATGTGATGATGTACATAAATTTTAATTCATTGATAATAAGTTTCATAAACATACAAGAAGTATTGGATAATATATGAAAAATTTTAAATTTACAGGAAGTGTATTTGTATAATTCCATAAAAGATTCTGAAGTGACTTCTGGGTAGTAACATAAAAAATTCATGATAATTTGTGACAGGAGTGAATAAGTCTAACTTGATTTATGTATATATCATATTATATATTATCTGTTTAAATTTATTTAATGAGTTTAACTTTTTGTGCATAATTATATTCATCCTTTAAATCTTATTTAATAATATATCTAATTCATTATTATCCGATGCAGGATATTGCTGTTCAAGAAGTTGAGACAATGATTGGGGATAAATTAGAGAGAGGAGAAGAGATAACTCTTCGTGATTTGAACTCACTAGAGTACCTTGAGAGATGTGTGAAGGAATCACTACGACTATTTCCTGTAGTGCCACTGATAGCCAGAGATCTGAAGACTCCTCTCAAAATTGGTATTTGGAAAAGACTTAACTAATTACTATTAGTGTGTTATTTTATGAATTTGAAGAATTAAGGTAAACATAAGCATATATTTCAATATTTAAACATCTATTATCCTTAGTTTTCTCATGATTTATTTTTGTTTTACTGTAGAAAGAAATTTTCAGCAACACCAGGAGGAAAATTTTAGAAAGGATCAGTGTTTCTAAAATAATATTTAATCTTCTAACTCTAACCCCCTCTTTGTTCCTGTCATCAACTTTTTCATCAATTAAAGTATTTTGTTAAAAAAACTAACAAGAATGATCAAGTTAATTACATCAAATAACAGTCATATTAACCAAAATTAGGCATATGAAATTTTATACCTTATTTTTCAATTAAAAGCAATCAAGTAATTTTTATATATTCAGCAAAGCCACATTAACCTAAAAAATTTCAGAAATAAGTATTGAAAGCATCCCATACCAATAATCATATATATATAATTTCTCCTTAAAATACTTGAAGATCTATCAGAGTAATTCTTAAGGATATAGTCTATGCGATTTACTTTTCGCCTTATTCAGAAATTATCTATATCAGCAATACGTTATTTTTTACAGATTATGCTGCTAGTCCTAGTCTAGATAGCTTTAAATGTAGATTCATCTATAACTCAAGTTCCCGAATAATCCAAGAAAGCAATCTTATTATAACAGAAATGTAGTAAAATAATTATTTATGTTTAAGTTTAATTTACATATTTTTTCAATATTTATTTGTTTGAATGTAATGCTTTACTTGATGTAATTATAATATTATTAACTATGATATTATACTGTTTGTCAGTATATCTTTATATGCATGCAAAGTTTATTTTTCATCCTTTTTATATTTTATTTAAAAACTAATATTTTCAATGTTTCTTTTTTAGACAATCACATCCTTCAACCAGGAACTACAGTTGTTGTGGCAACTTATATTCTCCATAGAGATCCAAATGTATTCCCCAATCCAGAGAAATTTGATCCTGATCGTTTTTGTAAAAATGAAGATCGAAATCCTTATGCATACACCCCATTTAGTGCTGGATCAAGGAACTGTATAGGTAGTTAGTTGGCTTATAGTATTTAGCTCTTATTTTGACTAAGGAATGGAAACAAAAAATAGAATGGAATGAATCCAAAAACTAAAAGAAATAGGAATATATCATTGTTATTTGAAAATACCTAAAGTAATAATTCTTAACAATCTTTATCTTTAATATATACATGTATTTATTATTAAGGGAAGTAGTGGATAAGTATATAAATCATTTACAATATCTCTGTAAAAGAACCAATCCTAAAGAGAAATATAAATTCTATTAAAATTAGAGTTAAGAAATTGAATTTCATAAAAAATGTTCAACAATAAGAATTGAGACATTTACCTTACCTTCAAAACTTATTTCAAATGTTTCTTACTCTTAATTAGCTTTCTAATTTGTTAATTGTATAAAGTTTTTTAAAGTTGAAAATTATAAAAAGTCTACAGATTTCAATATTGAGAGAGGCATCATGAGATGTGAGACAAAATTGAGAAAGGATAGAGTAAAAAACAAAGGTTCAGGTTTCTATAAAATGAAATGCCAATGTATTGTGATAAAATTATCTTTCAAAAACTTTTATTGGTATACTACAAATTTATAGTAATCAATTTTTAAGGTATGATCTAACAATGATTTGATGATTTAAAATTTTTAATTACAGGCCAAAAGTTTGCTATGGTTGAGGTTAAGTTGATGTTAGCCAAAGTCCTCCTCAACTTTAACATTCGCAGTATTGAGAAAAGAAGACAGCTAAAACTTCAAGGAGAAATAGTTTTGAACAATCAAAATGGAGTACAAATATCAGTATCCAAGCGCAGGAGAGATAATAATAATTGATAACGAAATGATTAATTTTAAGGTGAACTATTGAATCATTAGTACCAGATCTATTCTATTGCAGCTTTAATTTGCATAATTAGAACAACATATAATTTGATGATTTCATTTACTCATTTTCACTTTAATTTTGTGTTTTATTTTTTTATATTACTATGTTACTTTATTTATAGTTATTTGATGATTTTCTTTTTTAAATAAAAGATTTTTATTTTACTTTATTTCCTTAATTCTTGAATGATACATTTATATCATTTTATTTTATTTTTATTTTTTCAGTTATCTTTTTATTTTTTGACTAATTTTTTATTCTGCTTTTACTCAACATGTGAAAGATATTTTCCCCATTTCATTATATTATTTGGTTGAAAAACCAGTATTCCCTAATCATTTTTGGAAAGATTTTTCCATCATACTCAATCTCATTTAACAAGTATTAGGATATAAATTATAAGGGTAACAAAGGATCTTCATCATATTCAGCAACTCTCATACATAGAATTGCATGCCTCTATAGGTATTTTCTCAATTTTGAGCCTCCCTTTGCCATATTATTTAAAATAAATTGCTGATTTCTCTGTTCCAGCAACAATCCATTGTTATTTTTAAACATCTTGCAAATTGCAAAACAATTATTGTTATTGATGTCTAATGCTAATCCTCCTTTCTCTTTAACTTCTCACCATCCTATATCCTTTCAGTGGCCTTATATTTTAAGTTCATTATTCTTGTCATCACTCTTACCCACATTTTGCATTATCTTTCATCATAGGTTGGATTTAAGTAACTAAAGACATCCTTGCCATTGTGAAATTTTTTCCAAAAAACCTGATTTAGATGACATTTTTATTTTTAATTATGCATTTTACATTAATGTATAATTTTAATAAGTGATAACCATGGAAACAACCTTTGTGCTGGAGATGGTAATATAACATGCGAGGAAATAATTTTGAGTTTCATACAACAGTTTTCCTTACCATAGGATTTCCATATACCACCCTAAAAAAACCCGACTTTAATAATTAGTAAAACCGAGACTAAACTGACCCACAGATATAGTCAAACTTAAAGATTGAATAGTTCCTGATGCTATGACTGCATGATGAATTTTTTATTTTGGATTTTGTATCCCATTTGTTCAGATATCAACAAGGGAAGGAAAATATCTAAAGATTGAAATGGTCATCATTCATTTCTATGAGAATTATTTCCCTGAGGAAAATTTTTAAACTTAATTTAATAATATTGAAAGAACACCTACCTCAGTTGTCCCTTTTATTTAATGCAAACATTTAAAATAGGTGCATTAAAGAAAATGAATTGTTAAACTACCAGTAGTCAAGAAGGCCAATAAAATATTAAATATTTAAAATAATGGATAAAAAAATGTTTCTCTCAAAATTTTTGCCATATTCTTATCATTAACTTAATACATATCACATTCACTGCTAGTATCATAAATTTTTAAATATTTTTATTGAACAAGAAAGTTGAACATATACATCAATGAAGACATAACTATTAACTTTCCCATTGATAAATTAGTAAAATAAAATAACACCAACATATGCCATTCAAATTTCTTTATCTATGTATTCAGGAACTTATTTACAGGTCATAAATATGAATAAGAGAGTTGAGCATACAACAAAGAATATTTAAAAGTTGATCTGATACCTTAACTTTCTAATTTATGTTGGAAGAACATGATATTTTCATATTAAATCTTTATCAAAGGAGCTAGAGAAATCCTATCAATTCAGTGTCCATTGTTTGCTAAGTCAGCTAAAAGAATTATCAGGATTTTGGTTCAATAAGTTTCAAGGTAAAGCATTGTTACATAAAGAGTGTGCATGCAATTTATGTGAACCCTTTCTTTACAATTTTTGTAATCAGATAATGTGGATTCAAACACTTACAATGGTATGGCAAATATGAGGATAATTCATTTTTGCTTATTTCAACATTCAATTTGATTAGCTCATCATTAAAATTTGATATTTATAGAACGTACAGGGAAATTTAGGAATTCTATCATCCTGCCCACAAATCAGCATAAATAATTTGTCTTTTCAATACAGAAAGATGTATCTGTATGAACTAACTTCAAAACATAGAACATCTATGAGTTATTTTAATAGAAGTTTTCTAACGGAAGAGTAAACTGAATCAGTTTAACATTTATTAATTGAATATTAATTTCATCTTAGAAACCTAGTCTTGATGTCTGTTTCTGAACACAAGTAATATCCACATCAATGGATTACTGAAAGTTGTTAATTGCTCCCTTTCATTAAGTTTTAAGCTTCTATTTTGAATCTGTATCTTTCAGGTCTTCTTTCTTGGGAGATGAGTTTTTATTCTCTTGTGCAGAATCTTTCTTGTCACCTTGCAACCCTTCCTTTTCTTGATTCTCAGAATTTATTTTTTCATGTTCCTTTTTCACCATAGCCAGCAGTTCATCCTTTGGAAATGACCAGAGCAAAAATTGTTAGGAGATTACAATAACAAATTGAATCAATCTACTCTGTGATTAAAATTCATTCAAACTTTAAAAAAAATTTGTATAAATGTAATTAATTAATTATCTCTTTAGGAGATTTATGGAATTCCCTTATAAATAGGAGTTTGATTAATAGATCATTGAGTTTTTCCACAGGTGTTTCTTTAAGTAAGTTATTGAGAACCACAAATTTAAAATTAATTTTGTCGGTCTGATTCTTAATTTATTGCCTCTTACATAACCCTTCATGAAGTACTGATATTAGGATTTCTGTATTAGCCATGAAGGAAACTAGAAAACTTCTTTATCTACAAAATTTAGGAGGCTCTGATAGGTATGATTTCATATCTATTTTGTTTTTGCACAAGAACATATTTCACAAGTCATAGTTAGGTTATGCTTTCACTGGAACAACTGGAAATTGGAACACTGGAATTATTTTTATAATGGATAATGATAGCCTTTGATTATTCCAGCTAGTGACAAATATAGGTCAAATCATTAAATTTTTTCATCATTAATGCCTTATTTATTATAAATTAATTTATTTACTTAAGAGAGAAAGATAGTTATAAAGAAATAAATACCTCCCATCCAAGCTTCTTAGCCAGCAGTCTGCACCCATCATCACAGTCTCCAAGCCATGCCACATCCCTTGTGTTGTCTTCTGAATCAAAATCCATACCAGTGCCCATTCCCATCAATTGCATGAATCTGTCTCTTTGACCAGCCTTCTCTCGATTGATAAGAAGTCGAGGGCAATTGGTTGGTGCTCTACACCATAAAATATCAATAATCAAGATTAATATATGATCTGTAATAACTTCAAGTGTTGAAATAATACACAAGTCATACATTGGAAATGTTATTAGAAAATTATATTTAAAAAAATTAAGATGATGAACTAACATACTACAAATGTACTATTATAGAATTTATAGTCAATAATGAATAAAAATACTAACCTGTCAATGATTGAGGCAAAAGGCTGGACCACAAGGGATGAGCCAAGAATAATCAACAAATCACAATCATCAAAATCTGTTTGAACTTTCTGAGAAAATCTAGGTGGAAGCGATTCCCCAAAGAATACAATATCTGGTTTCACAACACCATTGCATGAGCAAGTTGGGACAACATCAGCAAATATTTGCTCTGAAAATTTTAATATTCAGATAAGTATAAAATCCTGAAGATGGGACTCCAAATAAAGATTAGTTAACACATTTACTGCAGATCCCTCTACCACTTGAGAATCTCCTGAATTGGAAGGATTCGGTATACATTTTGAAATGATTAATCTCTAATAGATCAAATAAACTGTTTGCACTACTCTACCATTAGAGCATAAGCCATGTTGATGACTTTGAATAAACTTATCTCTGTACAAATAATTCATCAGATTTATACTCCAGTGTACATATTAACAATTGGCATTATCAGCTATCATACTTTATCAGAATAACAACTTTTATGCATAAAATTATTAGAAGCACTTATAGAACAACTTATGTGATGACACTTCCTAAAGTTACCAACCTTTCATCCACTCTAGGGTGTACTCCTTCTTACATTGTAGACAGTGAGAAGTGTAAAAAGTGCCATGGGCTTCAACTAGTCTTTCTTCAGGTATTCCAGCAACTCTCTCCAGAGTGTCAATATTCTTCAAATTACAGGTTAAGACAAGTTATAAAATAAAATTTTAGATTAAGAACTTTGGATGAATATTCATGAAACTAAAATACTATATTACATTCTCTACATTTGAATTTGAATTATAAAAATTATACAACAAATAATGACTAAAAAGGTCAAGTCTATAAATTATGTAACCTTGAAGTAGAGAATATTTCCAGCCTCTTACTAGTCTGATAAAATTTTCAAAAGAAAATTATCTACATGCATTATAATAAAATTAGAATTTCTATTATAATTACAGCATCATTTAAGTTTTTGAAAATTAGATTTAGACAACAAGGTAGAAAATTTACAACTAGACAATAGGTAACTTTCAAAAATTAAGAAGCATAATTCATTATTTCAAGGTATTCATTCACATTCAAATAATGAAAAGTATTAAGTAAATAATAAAATGTAATATTATAAAAATCTATGATATCAACAGCTTTATATCTAATTTTATAAATATTTAAGTGAATACCTGAGTATAATGTCGAAGAAGAAGTCCTTTGTCATTTAAAAGTCGTATGAAATAGTGACAGACAGTGGGCTTGAAAGAACCTGGGTATAGCTCTTTAGCTAAAGAAAAGAAAGGTTGAGGATTTTCTTTGAAGAAATCTATATCAAATACTGCTTGCGGGTCTGGTAGATTATATTTCTGAAGGTTGTGATACAGTCCTGAGCCAGGGCTTCTAAAGTCAGGAATTCCTGCAGCTAAATTATAGCAAATGTCAAGTTAGTTGTTACATATAACACCAAGTATATTTAATATTATACAAGCTTCTACAGTGGAATAAAATTTTTAATTCCTTCTGGATATTATAATTACGAATAATTTTCTAAATGTGATACATTTTAAACACTCACAAGTTGATATACCAGCTCCAGCCATTGTTATTATTTTCTTACAGGGTTTATTTTGAATATATTTCACAACACCATCTAATGATACTTCGTCCAAGATCTATAAGAAAATATGATATGATATTTAATGCTGTACTGAAAAAATAACCAATTTTTAATTTCGGTAAACTAGGACCTTTTGTTTATCGTGCTCTTCTCCATCACGGAGATGAAATCCTAGACGCTCAAAATATTTTCGCACTCCTTCAATCAATCCATCCACTGAATTACTGGAGGTTCCAGATGCTTCTTGAATCTCATCTTTATCTTTCATCACAAGATTATTTTGGGAATGATAAACAAAACGTTAGTATAGAGTATAGAATAGGAGAATAAAAAAGGGAGTGGAATAGGTCAGAAAAACAAATAGTCAGACATATCCCAACAAGGAATACATTACGAATTCATGCATTAATGGAAAATTAACTGAATACAGGTTAAATTCGTATTATTATCGCATCAGTTTTTAGAGAATTTTCAGAATAAAATTACCTTCTGCCGAAGCCATTGCTGAATATTTTTTCGCAATTCAAATGTATACAATCGATTTTTATCTCAGATGAAAATAGAAAACTGTTTTGTTTAACTCAATCACGTCATCACGAGTGTCACTATAGAGTGTTCACATATATATTTTATCAAAATTGAGTCGTACGTATATTCTGTCACAGATATCCTACCGGAACAAGAGTTGGTAGTTCAACAGCTGATTGATAGATAGCATGACGAGCTCTACCGGCGAATTCAAATGCATTTTAAAATATTGTACTATAACATATCGGTACTTAATATGAACGAAAGTAGCTTACAAATGGTAAATAAACAAGTGAAAGTGTAGCTAGTAATAAGGTTAAGTAACGCTTTTCAAGAAAATTTAGGTAAATTCTACACTAAGTACCTAGCTTTCGAAATTAATTTAGTAAATTAATTAATGTAAATTCTACCTTCTTTTCTTAAGGATGGTCGACTTTAGTCGAAGATTTAGTCAGATAAATATTTGACAGAAGTTACGAAGATTTGTACAGTTTCATTTGGGAAGAGGCCTATCATTCCACGATATTAAACAAACGCATATTGATTATATCCATTTACGGCAGAGGTCTTCATTTAAGGATATTTTAATTTACCATTGAAAATTTTCTGAGATGGAATTGATAACAATGAAAATAATCCATGCTATTCTAAGAAGTCTCATCTCATGGTTTTCGAATGTCGGTGTAGTTTGGAATTGATTCAACCCTCCTCTAATGAAAAATGACGGCTGATTCAAGTATTAGGCAAATAAAGCTCAGTAGAACACAATAATGTGGATCTTCAATGACTCTTGTGGACTGAGCGCATCCGAAACTGCAGCGGGAAGCGTGCTGGTTTGTTTATAGCCGTTATAGGCATGGTTATAGCCTCATTCTCAGTTTCGCGTCTGATGCGGTCGGCGCAGGTCCGTCACTTGAAGTATGGGAGCTACCAAGAGAACGGGCGGCAGAAACACTGTCGGCGATTAGCTTGCTTTCCAAGTTGATCGAGCGACGCGGTAGCCGTCCTCGAGCGGTAAGTTGTATTTCTATCTTTAGCTATTCTGATGAGACGCGTTCGTCTCTTGTAAAAGCTTCCATAGACTTTGTTGCGCAGTATTTGGTAATTGTTCTTCGCCAACATGTACATTATTATTTTTATTCTTGGTCAGAGAGTTTCCTAACGAAAACTTTAAGGAGCAAAAAAGAAAAGAACAACTAATTTTTATAAATCCTCAAAATTGATTTCTTCTGAAATAACACGAAACAGTTTTCTCATGAGAGATCTTCTTTTTTGGAGTTACTATAAGTGGTTTTTCTTTTCTCCATTGTTAATGAATTACGCTTAGTAGCGTCCGAAAGCAGTTATTTCTGACAAGGAGTTAAAATTCCTGAACATTTTATACGCAGTTATTGTTTTAGGTCCTATTCCGTCATTTATTTACGCGCACGTTTTATTATATATCATTAAGTGATAAGTTCTTAGTCATCGCTATTTTACACTGGATTTATCTTACTGAATTGCTCAATTGCCATTTTAATAAATAAACGATGGTTGCATGGTAACTTCACGAAGTTGAGTTTTACTATTTAAGAATTCAAATTGCGTATAGTTTAATTCTTCACAATACTCTATAACACTATTCGTCATTTAGTATTTTATTGATTTTTTTATTTCAGTTGCTATAAGATATAAGGTATAGTATTAATTTATGTTTTCTAAACTTTATCCTTTTTAATTTTTTGAACGAAATGAAGGTGACAGAAGGTGGTATAAGTTTGTGATATATCCGTGCTACGTTAACGATCTTCGGCCCTGAGAACCTGCCAAAGTTCTCTATTTAACGGAAGTGATAGGTCTATTATCATTTAATAATTAGGGTTATGTATTTACACTCATTAATACAGTTTTGGCTCTCACCAGTAAGTCGTTTAGAATTGTCGTTTATGATGTACCATCCAGAGAGGGTTTATAAAACGTAGATCGTATATTTCGAAGCATTTTTGCTCGTCATCGAATCAGAAGAGTTTCATAATTTTGTATACATGAATCTGGAATAGGAATTTCGAAGTTTATATTTTCGGCAGGTATTATAAGTTCGATAAATGTGTTACTCCATTGCCGTCTGTCTACCGAAAGGTCTGACAGAGAGGAAAGTCAGGCAATCCACTAAAGGAAAATCAAACGAGAGAGTGATAGGATTATCTTCTTAAAGAGTTCCAGACTCCAATGGGTAAATTGAATAAACCTATATTGACAAATTTGAAATAACGGTTTTTGATTTAACCAATGTCTATTTTCGTCACGAAAATGGTAAATCGCATTACTTTAGAGGAAAGGATGTACGCATGGCGTTGTAGATTCTAAAACACGTATCATTTTGAGAATAAACGAAGTTCAATTATTGTTTATCGTGTGGGTTATATACGATTAAAGGTAATTGATGAAGTTTGACTACGGTATTTTAAAGTTTACGCTTACTCTATCAGTAATAAAAATATTTTATTTCTTTAAACGTTTGCATATATCTGATATTTAATATATATATTATAGTATAAAACCTTGCCATGGTCATCTTAGTATACATTTTCTTTACGTGTATTCAAAATAACTTAACCGCTGAAATTGAGGTAGATCACTTAGTTATAGTTTAAATGTAATTTATTTACCGTTTAATTGTACTATAAGATAAATACTATTTTACACTATAATTCACCAAGAATTAATATATGTTATTTTTTAGTTCAAGTAATCCTTGTGAAGTTATAAGGGCAATTATAGTTGTTTAAAAAGTAGTATTTCCTATATAATCGCGTAAATTTTAGGGACGAACTTTGAGTGATACTGATCAGGTACAGAATTTTATAGGATAATAGAAAATTAAAATCCTTCATCATACAAATCCACTACTACAATTCCTAGCGTAAAATGACATTAAATCGTTCCTCAAACTCGTTTTTTGTTCCTCAAAACGTTCGTCTCACTTATTAAATCGTTCCTCAAACTTTGATCTCATTTTGATACATCTCAATCCATCGTGTATAAACATACACTTTCATTTTATAATTCGATCTTGTCCATTAAGCAATTCTTTTTCGAAGATAACTTGTGTTTATGTCTCAAGAGCAATTCTAGACTTGTTGCGTGGGCATTATTACAGAATTCACAATTGCCTTTTCAAACTTGCAGTTGTAACTGTGATTGGTTACTAAGATAATAAATAACGCATTTTAAACACAAACAATTTCCTTGACGACAAATAGAATTCTTATAAATTCCATTCTTTCGATCAATTTACATATATGCTATTATATTTCGAACATTTCCTTATCCTTCTTGTGAATTGATTCTAAAAGTCCTCATCATCTAATGATTCAAAAAGTATTTCATTAATTCGTGGATTTTAGATTTTCGTCTCAGTTTTTTTCTAGTTGTTTTAGCATGTGGAATTCAATTAAATGAATTTCTTTCCTATATTTGATCACTGTAAGGGTTCCTCATAATACTATAGTTAAAATCCTATAATGTTAAATGACGAATGGTGGAGAAGACGAATATCTAGGGACTTAAAGAATACGTTTATTCTGATTTGATATATGGAGATAATGTTCTTAGTTCTTAGAGGAACTTTTTATGGAAGAAGTATGTGCTATTCATACGACAGAGTTTTTAGAACAAGTGCTTAAAAGGATGTATTTTTTACTACAGTGAGAGTAATCGAATTACCATCATTTTTCCGCCGTTTAGATAAATTCGATTTGATTATAAGTGGAATGAATGAACATACTCATTCAATAAAATTTGTTTGAGCTTTTCATGGGGTAAGAATGAACAGATGCCATTTTTAAGGGCACCTGCTCTCCGCTCTCGATTAACACATTCAAAGTCCCCAGTTCAGAAAAAGGCCGTATAAGTTTTCTATCCACATTCTAATTTTTTAGCATCCTCCCCAAACAGTTTGCTTGTTTTGGTTCATCTGTCTCGCCGAATCCGCATCGTTCTTTCACGGGAGTTGTTCCTCCACAAATATGGAAAATTAGGAGTTCCTTGTCGCCATGGGAATGCAGGAAACAGTGAGTTGACTCAATTCTTCATCGAGTTGATTTTGCATTTGCAAGAGAAGGACGATCGTTTTCGCGTGCGGATTGGTTTATTTAAGACACGGATAAATGATTGGTCAAAAATAGAACTGAACAGTACTATTTTCAGTTTCGAAATGAAAGTTTTCCTTAGACTAGCGTAATTCATACGTGGCCAAATCGTCTTTTGGCAACATAACAGCCAAATACTGTGAGATTTTTTCTGGAAAATATTTACAAGCATAAACAGATGTATACGATCTCAGGTTTTGTTATATGTAAAATGAAATCGATTTTTTTATGAAGTTTGAAAAAGTATAGAGTACAGTCTACGCTTGTTAACGAGTCTAGGATCAACGATTTTGAAGATGATATTTAAAAAATAGATAATATAGATTAATTTATTAAAAAAAACATAGAATAGAACTGTTAAAGTAGAATCAAATTAATCTTATTATTTTTTTTCTAAAATCTTTGAATACTTTATTTAACTTTCGTAATTTTTGGAGGGTTTTACTCAAATTTATAACTTCGTGCATTGTTTCAAACTTCTCTGTTTCGAGAATAAATTTTATTAAAAGCTTTAGAACACTCTAAGTATTATAAAAATCTTCTGAATTCCATACTTGTTAAGAATTTTTAATTGATTTGGCAATATGAAGCAAAATTTTTGAATAAGTGAATAAGAATACGTGGATATGATAATTATATAGTATAATTTCAAATACACGTATTACCCAACTCCCCTGCCATCCTCCATTGTCGGTTTTGATATTCTCCTTACAAGATTTCGTTATCCGATATTCGTTATTATCTCCCATTAACGTATCAATATTTTAGCTATTCAAAAATTTAAGTTTTCATATTTTAATACATATTTAAAGTCAAACCAAATGTTAATCTAAGAATCTCGATGGCAAGAGAATAAAACTTGAGTTAGTAAATCGAAATTTTTTAACGTTTTTTTGCTTTTATCCACATTGATAGGGAATCTATAATATATGAACTACATGCTAAAACTGATATAAGATAACCTTCCTCAATATTACTGTCGAAAACATAGACGTGACGTGCAGGCAAACAGTTTGAGGCGTACAGGTAGCTTAAACGTCTTTTTGTCCTATCGGAAACCATCACTAACATGTCCAGGCGGTGAAGTCAGGAGCGCACCTAAAAAAGAATTATCGAAATATTTTTATAGATACAGGAGGTAAAGTGTTTATCACATGGCCCAGGAATCTTGGTATAGCTTTAAAAACCATTAAGTTTAAATAAAATGACATTTTCGCCTATTTTAATGCTACAAAAACTTTAAAAAAGCACTTATCTTTGAACTATAAAAAGTTTCAAGCCTTGAATACACGATCTAAGGAACTTAAGTACGTGATTGGAGGTACCAAAACAAAGATTGTTTTTTCAGTGGGATAAACAAAAGCATTCTATATAAAATTATTGAATAAGATGCTAAAATTGGCAGTAGATACGAAATAAATTTAAACTTCTTCGAATTCTTTACTAATTTCATTTACGAGTACTGTTCGGTTTACGCCGAGCTGAAGTAAGAATACCGCAATAATGTACCACTCGTGTAATACTTCTGTTGCGTTGTAACAATATCCATGATGATATTAAAGTGAAAATTCTAATATAAAATTGAATGAGAAGGTAGAAAACAAGAATAATTATCCCTACGTAGGTAAGGAGATCAAAGGGAATATGAGATGAGCCCAGAGGGTATCTGAAGGGAGTGTTATGACTGTTGGCTTCCATTTCATGGATAAAAGGGGATGGGTTTGTCGACAGCCATGCCCTCATAAACTATATTCTGATTTAAGGAGAGAGACTTGAGCATTTAAAGATCTGTGCTCGAGAATTATTTTCCTATTCTGCAATAATGCAATATATATGCTTATACGATTATATGCTTATATCGTATTATGTGAATACATTCATATAATCCAGCTAGTATTCAAATATTATATATGTTTATTATTTCTGGTTAGGTATTGATAACTGAATAGGCGGGTGTTTAATTTTTTAATAATTTTATATTCGTTTTTGAAAGTTATCGTGTTGTAACGATAAGAAACTCGCCTTTAGAATTTATCGAAAATATTCCGCGACGAATCTTGGAATTGAAAATTATCTGCAATAATCAAGAAATTATCTCGATTAATCTTTCATGATATAGTATTCAGGAAAATTCCACGAATTTTTGTTTGTCATACTATGGGAATGGATTACAGGTAATATTATTATATTGAGATCAAATATTCTCTAAGAAATTCATCCCTAACGATCCAAACCATTACTCAGTAAGTTCCATTCCATTAAACATCGAATATTGTGTTACTATTTTGCACAGCTTAATTGGTTATGATTATGAGAAAGAAAATGATGATTTTGATTATCAAAAGTGCACACGATTATGTCACCATTTATAGAATCCTTAAGATTCAATTTTACCAACGCCCAATTACCACTTTTACGATCGCTTCCAGGTAAAGATGCAAATTAAGACTTCAAATTCTATTGTTTTTTGTAGGCGTATATTATGTGAATACTGGTATATTATCTAGATAATATTCGGTTTTTACAGTATTTCAATAGTTTTTGGTATTTTAATATAATCGACTACAGAGTTTTTGTATGTTTAATATTTTTTATTCTAAACCTAATTACTGTTTCGCAAAAAATGATTTTGGAAAATTAAATATATATTAATTCCTAGAATATTTTAGCAATCGTATTTTATATTTGGTTGTATATAATTTCCGGAAGATTCACGTCAATTATCAATTACATCGCAAGTTGTAAGACTGTGCATAGTGTTTTACGTAAATTTCCACCATATCACGGTTCCCTGTATAGATTTTATATCGCCACTCTTCAAACTTCATATTTCAATACCCCCTAAATTACAGAATTTTCCGCAGAATAAAGTTCTTCGTTTACTTAAACATGCTTCGTAAATTTTATTAGCTTCATAAAATATCGATACCGAAGAAATTTCATTGCAAAATTCTTTGGCCAGCTGTGCCTTGTGTACTTTAAAGGAAAACTGAACTTCAATCACGTATTTAAATTAAATCTTTTCTTAATCCGGAGAAGATAATAATGTACCTGATAGCTATAATTCATTCTCATACTCATCCATGAAACTATCGTGAAATGTTGAAAGTTACAAGATCCTATAAAAATTGAAGGATTTTTCTCCAATTTCTAATAATAATTTTTATTTTAAAGGACCTTTAGCGTAATTTAAATTTTTAATAATTTCAAATTGTATACCAACCTTAGTTTTCAATAATTTTATAATGATTAACACCCATTTGGAACTTAATGCACGTGTCACAGCCATAGTCAAAAGCCATTGCTAAGTTATAATAATTATAACCATGAATTGCATGTAAAGCGTAACATATCGCACTGTTGCACTGAGTTGTTTGTCAGTAATATGCGAACACGTGGTTTCCATTTTCAAGTTCCGGCAAAATGCTCACAAGTCCTTGGAGGAGCAACAATACATAGTTCCTAAAATATCTCGTAATGAAAATTTTGTTTTGTTACGAAACAATTCAGTATTTATCTTCGAGAAAGCATGTAATGTATTGTTGGCCTTCTCCGAATTTTCAAATTATCGTTTATCAACAAACAGAATAGGTTTTAAATTTTTAAAAGAGTGATTATGTACGCTGATGACTTAAATAGTTTATTGACCATTGGATTACCTGGGAAGGTACACCAAATAATTTAATTTGAAATTAAATTTAAGAATAATGAAATAAGTGACAGCAAAGTATATCCAAAAGTTAGGACCAATTCCCATAAAAATCGTCAAAAGTTACTGAATGAAGTAATGGACGATCCAAAATTTATTAAACAATTCGTACTTGATAATGAAATATTGGTGCACCGATATGTAGTCGGAACATCGGCCCAGTTTTCTCGATGGAAACTTCCTGAAGAGCAGAAAAAAGCAAATTAGTTCGATATACTGTGAAGGTTCTGCTCACGGTTTTCTTCGAACTCAATAACATTATGAGTAAATGTCACCAGGTGGTGTGATGTATGAGGAATATTTCCTGGAATTCTTACCCCATTTAAGTGAGGCAATCGGAAGAAAATTATTCACGGAAGGCAAAATTATCCATGGCAGATTACAGCTTAGAAATCATTCGTGAATTTTCGGCAAACACCAAAATAGCTATGATAAATCATCCACCATTTTCACTGATTGAAAAAATGGCGTAAATTTTTAATTTTAATGATTTTTAGTTAATGTATTACATATCGTGTACGGATTACACCTTCGTATTGTTTTTTGATCGACTTTTAACTATCAAAAGGATAATCTTTAAGAAGATAGAACTATTAAACGTCATCAGAATAATAGAAGGATGAAAAATTTTGCCGTAATTATAAATTAACTATCTGCTCCCGTAAAAAGTAATCATATACAATGAATACAGATTTATTTTCATTAATAGTAGTATATCTTGTTAATCTCAATTTGCTCTATCAATCAATGTTGAAGTGTTAAGGTTAGTTTGTTGAGAAAAGTTGCACGAATGTATGCCAAGGGGATATCAGCATGAAAAAAGTATGGCATTACCGAGACTCGAACCCGGTTCTTGATTACTAAATTCCAATTATTTGACAGGAAAATAGAAAGATGTTTAAATAAACAGATTATATTTCTATGAGAATGAGAATAAAGTATAAAATAAGGAGAAGATTTAGAAGTAGAGCTGTATGTATACAAATTTTCCAAAATTATTTGAAAGTTTATTTATCTATAATAATTATAACTACGGTCAGCGAACAGCTTAGTTAAATCGGTTACATATTTCGGACTTTAATTCTAAAAAATAACTTTGGATGCCGAAATCCGTAATATGGGTGAAGAAGAATAAAAAAACCGTTTATCAAGAGAATCATTGGTAATAATAAGAAAAAAGTGTTGGAAAAGTTTTATTTTCTGCTAGTTACCTAAGTCTCAACTCTAGTTCTAGCTTCCAACGCTAAGTCTGGTCTTGAATCTATCTCATTAGATCCTGATGATCATTATTCCTATCTTAAAAAAGGACTTATTACATCCAACAGCAATAGTTTTGTAAACAATGTATTCAACAAACAAAAGAACTGCGATTTAGTTTGCTGAAATGGAAATATGAGTCGTAACTACTTTATAACCAGATTTACTCCTTATGCTACATATTTATCATCTATTACCGATCGTATATATCTAATACGCGCACATAGGCAGTACTTTGTTTTCTCTTCAGGTATCTTTTAGGACAGAGTTGTAGTCAAGGAAGTGTTGACAACTTCACATCGACGATTGTTAATTATTTATGCAACGGGTGGAAGTACGAAATGTTATGATGATTGGGTTGTTAACCTTTAGGCGTAGTCAGGATAACTGAGATTTCGCTGAAATATAGTGGAGGGGAAAAGCGTTTTATCTCTGCCCTCTATTGATTGTATACGACACACTCAAGGTAAAACATTCAAGGGATGTCCCCTTTGGGTGTTTTATCGAAAGCAATGTTTTGCTCGAACATCGTACGATAAGCGGGAATGACCGTTTTGGAAGATTTTAATCGGATTCTTGTTTCGATTTAAGGAGGGCTTTTAGAACAAAGTGGATACAAATGAATTACAATGAATGACACGACATTGAGTTGTGATACGTCTTTCTGTTTGGTAGAAGTTGATGTATTTTGAATCATGCGGGCAGTAAAAGTGTGATTGCTAAAAACTCTCTCGTGTAAACATGAAAGAAATGCTGGAAGAATGGAGTGATGTTCCAAGAAATGGATATAAATATAGACGGACCTTGGTTGATGTTATTTCTAGTCTGTTTCTACTTTGAATTTTCATCAAGTACGAGTTTCCGAATAACGAAAGTTGGAATGAATACGGACTCAAGGGCAGTTAACGAAAATCGATTAAAATAGACGAAATTATATTTAAATCAATTGAGGTAGAGGACTACTAAATACAAATGCAATTGAGATTTCTCAAAAATGAATCCCTACTGTGAATAAGAATTATATATTTATTTCGGGTGTCCAACATTTGCTATATTGTTTCTATTAATACGAATGCAAAATAGCTAGAAATTCTCAAAGACGTGAAATATTCCTCGCTTATTCGAAAATTTCCAGGTAGAACATCGCGCCTTAGTCTTTTCTTATTAACACGACCGAGAAAATATATTTAAAGTCGTTTGGAAATATCGCTTTTGTTTCACTATTTACTTAGTTTTCTTTCTATGATTTTTGTATTAAAAAAATAAATTGAATTAAACAAATACAGAGAATAGTGAAATCAATGTGAGAAGGCGTGACTTTGTGGAATGCCATAGTAATAAAAACAACTTTGGAAAATTGGTATATTCGCGACCGGTTTCGTAATACAAAATTACATCGTTCGCTAAAATATAATAATTCTACTAATCTATTTATTGTCGCAATTAAGAATTTTGAAAATCACACAAAAAGATAATTCGAAGATATAGCTTATAAGGTAATTTATACCCTTAAATTTTAGAATTCCAGTAGAAGTTTACTGCATGTTTATGTTACTATGCATTACATAAGACATTATGTCGGTAACGACGGGAATATAAATAAAATCGATCCTAGGAGATTTCAAACACGTAAAAGAAATGTAGGTTTGAGATATACCTTTAAATAAATAAATTCAACTGAAAATTTTATTTTAGATCTATTCGAAACAAACAATATTCCTCATCAAGTAAAAGTTGGTAACTATAAACAACACTAGTATCGAAAAGAAAATGAGCGTAATAACAACCAATCAAAGAAGAGAAACAGCTGACAGGCGATGGATTTGGTTTGGAGGAAGGGAGCGGGCAGGGGGTGGGGAGTGTTTGGGGAAGAAGTAGTTATTGCTGAGTGTTTAATTATACACTTTTTGTTGTCTTATGTCTATGAGCGCGTGATCGACTAACACGTGCAAAATTATTACCAGAAGATAAACAGAAGCGTGGAACGTGGACGGTCGTAATATTCATTCCAAAGATTCACCTCACGTTAAAAGGTGACGAAAAAAAGGTTTTCGTAACTCATTTACTTTATTTACGATTCTCATTTGTTGATTTCACCGAAAACGGAGCCATTTTTCTAAAATAACCCGTATTGATGCAAGGAAATATGAGTCGACTTAGTGGAGTCGGCGGAATATATCGGAATCACTCAGACCGATGTCAGAAATCTGAGTAAACGTATCCGTCAGCTTAATGGTATAGCGGGGCGACGACAAACTTCGATGGGTACGTTGCAAAGGTTAAGGGGCGAATACAATTGGTTTGGTAGTACTTAAAATGTACGGAAAATGTATGGGATCTTAAAGACGAATATAATAACACCTAAATCTATAATTACAGCGCAAGATGATGTTTCTATCAATATATAATACGATATAAAGTTAGTGTCGCCAAAATAGTTTCCGATTTAGCCAGGAAGTCAATAAAATGTAACAGTTAAAGGCTGCGTTTTTTCGGTAGATCGATTCGGAGAATGTTCCTTCAAAACACAACCGCGTGTTATTTTGGACGACCTGACAGATGTCGCGAATTAGAAGAAATAGATATTAAGACAAGTCGTTTCAGAAACCATTTCTTTACGCTAACGATATTAACATGGTAATAACAAGAAATCGCTGGATCGTGAACTGTCCATTGCCACGTGCCGGAAGACGATTGCAGAGTAATTACATAAAGACATCTTCACCGAAACGAGTCGTACTCGGATTTCATGGAAACGGAAGCAAATTTATGAAGGGGAACTCTAATATCTGGACATTTTGACTCCAGTAGTCCATACATTCCAGCCAATCGGTTCGAGCCAAAATGGTACACCCAAACATGGACACGAAAGAGGAGATGTAAACGGAAGAAAAGTGTAACAAAGTGGTGTTCATACTTGGCTAGATTCTCTAATTTTGTACGGTAGTTGTGATTAATGAACCACTTTTCCTTCCTTCTATCTTTGTGGCTCCAGCTGTCCTTGTGCTGTGTTGGTTTGCTGTCCGTTTCGCACCACGGCGACAATTGCCCTTCGTTTCGCAGCTGTAAGAGTACGTTAATTTCTAGAACTTTCCTTGAACGACTCTGAAGATCCTTAAGTCTGCCCTCCGCTTAAAATAGAATTCTAATGGCATTTGAAAATAAATGCCAACCGATGCGGTGTTCTAAGAACAAGAATTAAAAACGGAACGAGTAACCATGTCGAGTGGAATGTTTTGCTATCCGCTATGGTACACTCGTACGTCGGATGATGTTTCAGGATTCAAAACTATGAATCAAATCTTTTTGTAGACTCATTGAGTGTTTCAGGGAAGTTGAAGGAGCGATAATGCTCCTATTTTTGGCGGCAACATGAAAATTTGGTACAATGTTGCAACTCCTGCAGCCACGTCCGTTCCAGTAGTTCGTCTCGACTGGTCGGAAGTACGTTTCGTTGACTTTCATGACATCTTTGTACCGTTTTGTAATAGTTAAGCTTCGATTACAATGGCGAATTGATTTCCCGTATTCTTTTATTAAATATATTGGTTATTGTATCGATTGTACATAAGTTATTGTATTGTGATGATTACGTCTATAACAGAAAAATGCACACCTTCTGATCTAGAAGTTAGAATTCAGGGATTTGATAGAACTAACTTATTAATACATATATCGTTTGAATTTAATTTAAATTTGATTACGTTGAATTGAGCTATAGAGAAGTTTTTCTGGAAGGGAAATAGGATACTTTTCCAATTGAGGATTTGAAAAACGGTCTTTTTTTTTGCTTTTATAAGATAAGTATAGTAATTGCTACTTTGTCTACTTTATAGATATTAATATTATCAAGATTCATGTTGAGAAATAATAGAAGCGAATCGCAAAATTGTGAATTTTTTTATTTCGTGGTGAACTATCTTTCGCCTTTCTTATTTACATGATACTTATCTTAAAAATACATGCATTTCTTGATTTATTCTCTTGTTCGGAAAGTTATGCTTTGCAATGCTTATACCCTACCATTTATTATTAATCATATGATTATATTATTTTTATCTAATATTGTTTATCGTAAAACTAAAAAATTCTTTTTGACCACTTCATTATACTGTTCCTTCCACTTCAAAGGATTAAAGGATTAGATACTTACGTTCTAAGATAATTATTATTATTCAAAAATTTCGTTTTTCAATATTTTTCACGACTCGTGTAAAACGAAGGTATCGATATTACGTATTATAAGTAAAAGAAAATCATCAATAGAAGGAATAAAAATTTTAAAGTTTTATCAAACGAAATTTTCATGAATGTAGGCCTCTTCTTGCAGTAAGATAATTTTGAAAAAGAATACAAAAATAGATGCATATAAGGAGTATATTTTAACTCTATTTTCTCATATTTACCAATGTAGACTAGCTTGTTATTTTCCATTAAAATAGCTTCATTTAAAATCTGAGACATGATCTTCTTATTCACATGTGTTTGTAATTAGTGTGCAAAAAAATTACGTAAATTATAACTAGCGAATCAGTGTATATCGTAACTTCGAGAATTATGTTATGATTAAAGTGTAATCTTCATCTATATTAATGCCGCAGAGTTAGTAGTAATAAGATTTCTAACAGGAAAGTATGATGCTTTGAAAACAAAACTACAAAGTTTTTCGTTTAGTATCCAACACTCTTGCAAGGTTTAAAAAAAACCTTTCATCTACGTTAAAAATGGGGATCTGTCATTCTGGGAAAACGTGTGGGTTCAATCGAATGGCTTTGAACCACGTGCGTGCGACACCAGTGGTGAATAATCGAAAATCATTCTCTTCCACGACATTCATCTAGAAAAGAAGATGAAAACTCGCTCGATATCTGCCTCGCACCACTGAAGCAGATCCTTCTGTAACATGATGTCCGATGACACCTATGGGGGCATTCGATTCTACGTCAGTTCAGAGTCGTTGCATAAAAGTAAAATTCATCGCTCTATATATATGTAGAAACGATACCCGATGTGACGTTTTGGATACGATAATTTTGAGCATCGGCCATATTTCACACAAGCTCAGAATTTCGTTGATATTGAATTTATACTTCCATCTCTCGGATGGAGAAATATCGTTGAAACAATTTGGAATGAATTGTTTTGACACATCAACAGTCATCCATTTTAACTATCGAATAATAAACTAAAATTGTTGCTATGAGAGCGTTCATTTATCTTGATAGAAAAATGGGTGATTTTCCAAATTCTAGACAAAAGAATTATTGCAAGTTTATAAGATTGAAACATGGTATTTATAAGCTGAATATATGTAGTTAAGAATTGGAAGTATTCAGGCATTTTTCAACTACTTAAACGGAGTTACAACATAGATTAGGTTTTTTATACAAATTTCACTAATCTTGTACGTTGTACATGATGAAATTATTGTATTTTGATAGCTTTACGAAAGTGTTGTATTTAGTTTCCACGGATACGGATATACTGTTATTTTTGTATAATACTGTATATAGGGGATAGTAGCTAAATTATTTCGTAGTGTAACTTCGTGTATAACGAATATTTTGCATTTTCTGATATAAATTAAGGATATTATATTTAATTTCTTAAGCTCAATGAACAAATTCAAAAGTATTTGCTAAGTATAAAGTTATTTTTAATTTTTGGCATAAAAAGAATTTACTCGGGACAAAATTTAATAAATGCTGATGTTACTATTCCGTTCACGATTCAAAATTGCATTAATTCTGCGTCCATTCTCAAATTCGTCGTGCTTTTATACCCTCCAAGACTTAATAGTACCTCATTCGCATAAAAAAAAACTTGTTTGACCCCGATCTATTTTTGTTTAAAAATCTCCGTAAATATTATGCGTTTCCCGAAAGATTTTCCACTTAATATCTTTCGTCAGCGTAACTAAAAATAAGAATAAATGAAAAGCATCATCTGAACCGAGAATGTGCTGCTCTTATGATGAGGAAGGAACTATTTTTAAGAGCATACGAGTGTACGTTACGTGTTCTATCTCAAGCAGTTATTCTTTGGCACTTATCATCCACTTTCTATGGCGCATCTTCATGCAGCTTAGGAGTGCAGTTAATACTCGACTAGGAGAAATGGTTCTGCATCCATGTTATTAATCGTTAAGGACGTTCCATTGATCGTCTAAGAATAAAAATGACCAATATTACGTTTACCAATATTACGTTGGATTATTAAAGGATAACTCATTAGTTATTCTTTTTCTTTGCTAATTGCTTCATTGTTGCCTCAGTGTTGCTACGGTGTTGCTTCATTGTTGCTTCATAATTGCTTCAAAAGAATGTGTTATACTTTGAGAAAAAAATGTAATTACCTTTATTGCAACTTCGTTTTTGAATTTTAATATTTTGTGGAAATATTCAATATATATACACGATATAAAGGTTTGTAATTATAAATGAAGACGGCAAAGAAGCAATTCTTATTTTTTCTTAAACTTCATTCATTCTAATGTTTGCTGTTTTTCTCTTTTGATGACGTCCGTTTACGTAGATTACAACTATTATAATTTATTGCTTCTCAGCGTAAGATTTACTCTATCTGTTACGTCAGCATCATGAATTTAAGGTTTCTTAAGAGTTTTCGTATGGAATCGTTCAATTTTCATTATTGTATAATTAATTGTTACCATAAAATTGTTACTTTTTATTGTGGAGAATCGTAAACAGTATACTGGCCACAGGGAAAAAATATTATTCTAGATGCATAACTCGGATATTTTTTTCTATTATCGTATGATTACAGAATTACATAGTTTTGTTCGTCTTAGTTTTAAATAAATAAATATATTTATAATATGTAAATTAACAGCATATAATTGTTCATACTTCACCCCGCGTATTTTTAGACTTAATTTATTCCAAACGCGTTCGAGATCGTAATATCTAATACGTTTCCTTCGGCTGTAGGAATCATATGTTCATAACATAACGAAACATTTTTTGGATTCATGGCCAACATATTGGGTAGGCGCCACTAAAGGACAATATATTCTCTTCAGACATCTTCAGAATCATTGTCTGACGCATTTGTTTGCCGAATGAGCACTTCTTTTTACGGTAAAGTGGCTTAAAAGTTGTGATGAAAACTTACGGAAGTGAAGGTTGAATTAGGAAAGCACAACGGAGTCCTTCAAAAGATTTTATAAAAAGAAAATTGATGTTTTTCGATGGTTGGCCCGTTTTATGTATGGGTGGGGTAAAGGTCTTTTCAGTTTTTAAAAACGTTTTCTTTCCGTCGGAATATTTTTATTGCCCAAATATTACTTATTTTGGAGCTTGAATGAACTTTTTCTTGTAGAGGTTGTCTTTTCTTTCCTTAAGTTATAGAACTGTCATTTCTAACAATCAGTTAAATTTGTTTTCAGTGTTGGGAGATCATAATGTTAATTATTTCATTGGTTTGATTATTAGGTTGAAAATTGATTGGATAATGTTATTTTTCATTTCATCCACGTGGATTGGATATTCCGCTATAAGTAATTTTTCTAGTTGTAACTGATTTTCTGTTACTTATATTATCATCTATAGTTTATACTGATTTGGCAACTTTATTGTAATATTTTTCAATTCTAAATATACTTTATCTTGTATATTTGAAGGTAATTTAATAATATGATAAATCCTTATACAATAAATCTTAGTAATAAACAGTTAATTTCAATTAACTATTTAATAATAGTTAAGTTCAACTTGGAAAATTTATGATATCATATGAAATATTTCTTAGGACTGGTGCATAGGAGTTGTTCGTAAACAAGGAAGGCTTAAAGTCTTGCTCCTTTGTCACAGGGTAAATTTTTATTAAAGATTTATTTTTTTGATTACGAGTCTAAAAGGAGATTATCAGGTGTTTTTAATATCGTAAGCATAATGGAAAACAGGTAAAATTAAAATCGCCAAGTAGTTCTTTGGAAGAAGGTTAAAGAGGGTAAGGTCAAGGGTGCTTCTACTTCTAATACTAAAAACTCCAGCAGATATGGAATTAATTGTGGATAAAAGGTTTTTAATTCAATCTGTAACACAACGGTTAGGGAGGAAGTATTGTATGATTTTAATAACGACCTAAGAGGAATATAATTTGGGTAATTTAAAGTAGGGTATGAGTATCAACAAAGATCGAAACGCCTTTTCGAATATGGAAAAACAATTTTAACGTAAATAAGCTTTTTTGGCATGAATATCCTTGAGTGATTAATTCAAGGATTCTTATTACACGATGTGCAGTAGATGGCATTCTTACCATCAGGTCTGTACTGAAATGATGATTTTATTAAACAGGTAAAATAAAGGCAGGTAAAATCTATCCCGGACGAATCATTTCTTCAAAAATTTTACGAATTGTAGGGACTGGATTGATGGGGAAAATATTTTGAATGAAAGTGGCTTTTTAGGATAAAGAATTAGGAATAGATGACTTAGGATTTCGGGATAGCACAGGGCTAAGAAATAAGATATCCTAAATACTAATATTTAGAATAGAATTATGAAGGATTTCTCCAATAGAGAAAAAAAGCAGCTGAAGTAGAAATATGTATTGAAAATTCTTTTTGAAAATTTTGAAGAAGAGATTTATATTTGCAGTAATATTTTAGGATCTTGATAGTAAATAAAATGGTTTCTAAGACCTTGTGAATATTGAAATTTTGTAAAATAATTGATACGTGATTATACGTCATTTAAATATTGTTATTATTTTCAGTCTTTTTTATTTAAACATTACTTTAAAATTCAAGGTAAGAGATTAGAATATAGGTGATTCCAATAATTGAGAGTGATGCTGTTTTTTTTTAACAAATGTAGATGGAATAGCGAATTCAGCTGTCAAACCGTTTTGATGGATCGTTTATCAATAGATTATGGTTGAAGGTAAAGTGGTCAGTGAGGGATGTAGCAACCTTCAAAGCAGGAATTTGAAGGATAGGGAATTATTAAAACAGTAGATGTTGTAGTATGTAGATCAATATTAGGCCTTGTTTTACTGTTACTCGAATTAAATTCTTCGAATCGTTGATCCGTTATCATATTAGAGATTTTACTTCCCTTCTTGTGTTAACCTGAAATTTGTGTTTCTATTTTTGCAATAATATACTTTATTTTGTCTTTCTATCCTTTATTTTACTTCGGACTCTGACAAAACAATTTAAGTACATAATTTTCCATGTCTTCTTTGTTTTAGATTTTACTTTCATTTATGCAATTCAAATAGTTACCCTGCAAGAGATATCCAGATATCAAGCATCAATCTGTATTGGACTCTTCTAAAATAGAACTCTTGAATTCAAATAAGTTTGAAATTGATAATTTAGTTAGCATTGATTTTTAATTTACTATTTTGAATAAACAATACTGTAGAGTTTGTTGTAAATCAATAATAGAAACATTATTAGTTCACCATTGATCACACAATCTAAGACATACTACCACATCTTGAATGAATCTATTTTATGCAGTTAAGACCGTAATAGATAAGAAAAAAGTCCAAGGAAACTTCTTATATTTATTAACAGTGTACATAGAAGGATTAAATAACCTGTTTTTGTTGAATAGTTTTGTTTTTGAGTAAATTTATTAATTCCCTGTATGTAGTAAGCATAGAAACTACTAGATCATTATTGAACAGCATCCACATGGTGGTCTGTTCCTTCCGAAGGCGATGCAGTCTGTCCTGATACTGTTCATACTGCCACTGCCTCTGATTTGCTCGGAAGAAGGCCGATGGTGGTGGGGAGAAAGCAGTACCATATCAGAAGAACGGGCGTGGATGGGTTGCTGCTGTTGCCAGTGCTGGAACAGCACCGGTGAAGAGGCGGACGAGGTGGAGTGTCGTTGTGCTGGAGAAGCATTGAGGGCAGTGCCTAAGGACCTCGACCCACTCGTCAAGACACTGTGAGTGTATCTGTTAAACTTTTTCAGTGTTAGAAAAACCTTTAGACAATTTAATTCGTGTATAAACAATGCGTGGTTAAACATGGAAATCATTGCAAGTGTATAAATTGTACATAATATCTATAATAATGGTCATTCGTCACTTAACTACAGCATAATCTTTCCACCTGATCTATCATTACAGTTCTTTAATTATTTCGATTATATACTTTTGTAGGATTATATTTTTAATTTACGTATACATATGTATACGCACATGTAGGTAGAACGAAAATTTCTTGGCTTGACGATGAAAAACAACAATTTTCAGTTAAACATGATTGTATTTCTCTATATAATCCCACTGAACTTCAAATACTTGGTCCAGTATCTCCAAAATCAGTATTCCCTCCTAGATTAGAGTCTAGAAGGCTGTATAAATATCTATCTAATAGGGCTAAATTTCTTCATCTCTGTGTTAGGCCGAGAGCTTATTCATTATCCCCTATTAATTCACGAATCATAATAACTCTGATTTACTCTCTGATGCCAAATATTTCAGGGCAAGGTTCCGAGTTTAGAATTGCGCTGTATGAAGCCTTTTTTTCAATTATCTTTCAGGACTATTGGGGATACTGAACTAGAAGTACTGGAAAGGGACTCCTTTAAGCCATACAGGGACAGCTTGAGGGATGTGTAAGTAATTGAATGTTATTACAATTACTAAATTTGTCACGATGATTTTCGGATTCATTTGTCGAATTTTTCATTCAAACAAGTTACGTATTTTTATGTGGATATGATTAATTACGCTTAGAACATAAGTTTAAAGTGTACAAAAAGGTTGGTTGGACATCTTTGAAAGTTTACGTACGTACAGAATGATGGTAAAACATAGCGAAGATATAAATCAGTCAGAATTCATCATTTTTATATACTCTTATTATTATTAATACAAATATTATAAATTAATTTAATAATAAGTGTGGAAGCACTAAATACGTAGAGGTTTTATAGCTCGATGGAAATGTCGTGTAAAATTTTTAACTAAATATTACCCAATAACTTAGTATAGTAATAGGATAACTGGTTTAGGGCAATTTTGCCCATCTTCAGGTTTTTATGACCTCCGAATAGGTGGCAAAGGTCGGAAACAGAGATAACTGAATCTGTGTTAAGCGATGAGGGGAAAAAAATCTTTCCCATTTCTTATATTAGAAGACAGTCAGCTGGGGATTGTGGTCTTTTGGAAATGAAATACAGTATTTGTTTGTTACCAAAACTTTTTGCTCTAGTAAACTATAAAAGTCACAAAGTCTGAAGATGTCCTTAACATGTTTGTACTTCAGAAATTTATTTCCTGAATTTACTTCTAATAGCCTTCTGGATGTCAAGAATCATTTTATATTTTGCTTTATTATATTGCCTATTGAAAATAGAGCTAAATTAGTTGGTGATCTATGTGGATCAATAACCATAATCCGAGATCCCTCTTTTCACAATTATATTTAACGTAAATTAGACTTTACTTTCACCTTATAAATTGATGAACTATGAATAGATCATGAGGTTGATATAGAGTTATAGCTAATATAAGTTTAAAAGATTTTACTTCAATTGTTTATATTACTGAGTTATATGTACAATAAGCGTCAGTTAAATATAAATTTGATGTTTTTGAAAATGATGTGGGGTAACGAGTTGCTATGTAAACAAATAAATCCGTAACACTGCATTTTCATTAAAACGTCTTTAATTTTACTCTATCAGCGCTTTTGTGCGTAAACAATACCTTTTATTTTTGGTATTATATATAGCAATTCACATTTGAATGTACATTTGCATAGATATACATAAATGAATAACATACATAAATGTCAATTTTATTCAGGCTAAATTTAAACAACCTCTATTCTCAGTATCCAGAGATAACGAAATGACTCGTGGTACATAGGATTGCTATATGATGTTGTTCTCTGTCAAAGAAAGCGTGTCATTTTCAAACCAATTTACCCCTTTCCAGAGAATGGCGCGTAATTTTGCGACGAGGAAAGTGGGCAAAATTGACTTTCGAAATTATAAGTTCGTATTCTTAGTGATGGAGGAAATCTCTTAAGGATTTGATCAACGTTATACGGTGTCGAAACCATAAGATGATAAGAAATTGATTTTTCCAATAAAATTAAGAATCAAATTTGATTTTATCGGAGTTTTATGCGTGACAGTACATTAAGCTGCTCGTCGGTGATAGAAACTGTTCTGTTTCAATCATTCTTTATTGTTACGTCATTCATTGTTGATTTAAATTTTGGAGACGGATTTGTTGGGAGATATATGGTGAATGAAGAAACTTTTTGGAAATAAATATTGCTAATTTTAATTTAAAGATTTCCTTTTTATAAAGAGCATTTATTCTATCTTAATCGAGTCTGTCAAAGATTATAGTACTCTTCTTCATTGACATAGATCATTGCATATTAAGCATTTTATAATCATATTTAAAATCAAATTAGATGAATTTTTAAGGCTTGTCGATTCTAACTACTAATTCCATACAATTTTGATGTCCGTCCTATTCAAATAATAAGGAAATAAATATCTAATAGTATCGATACGAGGGCAGAGAAATATGAGTAAACATTATCTTGTATTTAGAAAACAATTATAAAATTTTCGAGGGTTTATATCAAATACACTTGTAATTTGTTTACATTATATTCTTTTCTTCACAGCGTTCTCATGGATATGAGAAAACTGAAGGTCATCGAGCCTGGAATATTTCGTCGATTGATACATCTTCGAACAATGTAAGTGTTTCATTTTAAAGACACACCTATTATTGTAGCAATTATTATTAATTAAATTACTACTCATTATTAAATTTACCTACTCGCATTCCAAATCGATTATCGAATCGATATATCGATATATCGAATGTTAGCTATAAAACACTACAATAGAATACAATCTTGCTTAGTTAAAACTTTTACGAGTCTATAATTTTTCATGAACAACATTTGTGTAGATCTTTCCATTATTCTTATGTTTTACAGCTGTTCAAAGATGACGCGTCATTGTATTTTCCAACAATGGAAAAAATAATAATTGGTACCATTAATAACATACTTATTATTGGAAGGTATAGTACCAAAAAATATAATAACTTGTATATTTATAATTTCATCATTATTCTAGTTTATTTAAAGGGTTTAACACAAGATTTTTTAGGTTATATTTAAACTTCAAGAAGTACGATACCTATTTTTGTCAGTAACCCACGTGTTACTTCTATGACCATCTATGTCTAACTTCTCTTAGCAAATAGGGTCGTACTTCAAATACGTAATCAGTTACCTTAGTTACCTATTTCACTGCAAAAGTGCGTGTGTTTCCACAGTCTATTCATTCCCTGATCCTGAAGAATTGTTCTTCCTTAAAGAGTTCCTTTATATCGCCTTTAAAGAGCTCTTTCAAAGAACCTTGAATTCATCTACTCAGGCAAATCTCTCTGCAGAAAATCGAACTCATTCAGAAGACGTAAAAGTAAATTGCTGTGAACTTACGGTTGAATGCTTAACAGACTAATCACTCGTTTACAATCTGTGACGAATTTATCTTCGAGAGAAATGTCTCTTTTTGGTCCATATCTTCGACAAAAATATATCAGAGGAGGATGTGGCGATGAAGCAACAGGTTTAGAAAAAACAGAGAGTTCGGGATTACGGACGAACGGATTTTGTGAGGAATATAAACTTCTATCAAAGTAATTAAAGTTATCGCTCGAACTCCATTTTGGATTCTCAGCGTTTCCATGGGAATAGAATGTACATCAGAAAGGGTTTATGACTATTGTCTTGCTTCATATCTTTTGCTACGCATTGATATGAATCTAATTAGCTTTTTAGTGAGTCAATAAATGAAGTTGGGATACTTTTTTTAATTTCTCAATCGTCATTATTTCCCATTGCCAATTTTATTGCGTATTTTACACAAATTGAAATGTTAATTTATTTATTGTATATTAGAACTACAAATAGGCACCAATTAATTTAATTGAAGAATATCGTACGTTAAACAAAAATTAAAAACGTTTGTTAAAAAAAAGTTAAAAAAAATTAATTTAATTTAAGAATATCGTAGTTTTTTTGTTTCAGTTCTTTTACGTTAATTCTTGTAATTTGAGGTATATTTGGTCCAAAAAAGAATTAATGATGATTTTGTTAACGTCTCTGATTGAATGGAGTTTAACTTTAGGATGTACAGTTAAACAATTATATTTTTGTTTAAAAGTATTTTAAAATTTAATTTTAAAAATTCTTGACTACGAAAACTTTTAAAAGTATTATTCGCAGGTGTTTTAAAAATACAGGTAAACAAAAAGTATTAAAATTCAACCTATCTTTTATATTACTTGACGGTTACATTAACTTTTCGATTGATTTTATTTAAACATGCTCACGAATATATCTTTTCCTCAGATACATATCCCAGGCTCCTGGTCTCAAAGTGTTGTCTCCAGGGACTTTCTACGGAATCAGCAGTAGCCTCTATACTCTGTGAGTAATATTCGCAATTATTTTAGCTATTAGTGAAAGAATATTTAAGTTGCTGTGCTGCTATAATCGCCCGGAGTACATAATGAATATCACGTAAAATTAGCCACTGTCATATATACATATAACAAATATCCTTGTCCAACTTTTAACTTCCGATATCTTACTTTCACGGATCTTGCGTTTCTATGTTGATAGTTATTTCGGTCATCACCTAGGTGATACATTTCCTTATGACTTCCTTTTAAGATTTTTCTGTATACCTGTAAAGTAAAACAACAAGCTTACGCCTGGCTTTACTCCTTTGTTAGGAGTTACGTCAAAGTTGAATTAATCTTTCGCTCATAAATAATCACGCTTTCTCCAAGTTTTAATTTGTTTCTCGTTGAAGTGGGGATTTGATTACAAGGAGACGGTTCAAAGAATATAGAGGGATTAATACTGCCTACCTTTATGAGTACATTATGATTACTAACTTCGTATGATATAAAACGTCTTATCAAAGTAATTGCACAGGGAAAAGATTTCAAGTTTAAATAACAAAATAGCAGTTTATAGTTTTCGTAAATTAATTATTCCTAACTTCTTACATGTTTTAATTTTGATTTAGAAGATTAAATAGACAAATTACTATCAAATAATCACGGTTACACGATGATAAAGGGTTTTAGAATTTTTTACGTCAATAAATCCAGTTCCCTGGTGGGATATTTGGATTCAGAAGGGTATTTCATAATCTTTACGTCAACCAGAAGTGAAGAAAGAATGAAGAGACAGTAATAGTGATTTAGCACGTGTCAGTGAAGGTCATCCAGTTTAGAAGTTACAACTGAAAATAGCACATCCATTTCCGCTGAAGGAAATTTATGCGAATAATGAAATAATTGTATGAGGAAATAAATGTGACTTGAATGAACGATAGAAGAAATTTATCTTGTTAAAATGTATATAGAAAGACTTGCAAAGATAATTCAGGGATATTAGTGATTATTTTTGTAATAAAACATCGTAATTCCGTAAATTCCCGTCTAGTCTTTGCATTAAAATTAGATGATTCAATATATATAGGAATATTTAAATACTCATGGTATCGATTATAATTTTTAAACAAGATGGAAATCTTCCACAATATGCCCATGCTTATTTTCATAAAATCACAATCTGCTTGATTTTTCTTTTGCAATTTCACCCTCGTGACAAATTCTTGAAGATAAAATTCTAGATATTATATCGATTTGGCTAGAATCAAAATAATAACTTCGTATTCTTTATCAGATGTAATTTCGTATTTCCAAGATAAAAATATTTCGTTTTATCATAATCATGCATTGTATATATTGTCCAGCTTGGTCAACCGACCTTCTGATCATGTAAAGAATTGCACATGTAATCAAAAGTGGAAAATTTTCAATTCTACCTTTCCATGGATATTGATGTTAGTTGATAAAGCCTGCTTTCTTACCGATAGTAAATTCAAAAATAAATTTTAACCATACTTATACGCTCTTAAGTACCTAATTTCCTCGGAGTATATCAACCCTAATTAACTCACGTCTCTGTCCCGCTGGTCAAAGGCATGCTTATTGCTATCAATTAGAAATCTCTCGGTTGGATATACTGTTGAAGCTTTCTTAGTACGGTTGAACCAGGATATGCATTGCCTCCAACCTCCAACACCTCTACCTTTCCCGATGATAACTCATGGTGTCTTATGTTTAAATTACGAAGGGATTTGGTAAGAATCATTCTCAACGAAGTCTTCTTGAAAGTGCGTATTGTTACTTATTATTATTGATTGTTAACACATTGTTTCACTTAACAGGCGCATCGTTCATACGGGCCTCCAGCAGATTCCAGATCTTCATGAGCTTGGATCGGGGACTATAATGCAGATGATGTGAGTACTTTGTATCTTTTTCTTCTTGAAAATGTCGTGTGTGTGCACCGAGTCACGCTGTAAGATATCAAGTTTATGCGAGTAAATGCTTTGTGAAAAACCTCATTATAAATTAATTGCGTTCAAGTTAATTGCACGACATAATCTAAATTGAAACTAAAGATATTCGTAGAATGATATTCTATAAACTCAACATGAACAGGCGTTACCTCGTGAAAGGCCATAAAAATGAAATAAACTCTCATTGTATCTATCTTTATTTCATTGTTATTTTCTCTGTGGAAGTGGACGAAAAGTTATTTTATTAATTGCAATATACCTTTCCTATTTTATTGAGCATTGTCCTGTAGTTCTTCCATATGAATCACTCATTACTCAATAAGACATAAGAGATAGCTTATTTCTCATTGTATTTTATCTAGTACTATTTCTTCCGCGAAGTGCCTGCATCCTAAAACATTTTTCATATTTGTTTACGTACTTATATTGAACATTAATTTTTCAAGCTAAGTTTTTGGTCTATTAGATAGCCTGTATTCATTTCCTCTGATGGAAATATTGTTGTAAAACTACAACATAACATAAGGCTTCTAAGTAGAATATCATTTAACGAACATATTGACCATTTCTGACTCTCTTAAAAATTCAATATTTAGAATAACCAGAATTTTACTTAAAAAATTAAGGTCAAAGTTTGCAAAAGAAGACTATCAAATGGATTTAACCCAAAATGTAACCGATACCATGCCAACATCAACATCATTTCAACTTTGGCTTCTGTTGTCAGGACGGATTATCACGGATAATCAATCCAACAGACTACCTCGAGGTCAATCATCCCTCAAACCTGGGGATCTATATGGGCGGAGTCCCTTTCGTTTTTTATTTGACTATCTAAAGGTCAATTTCCATACAGAACAGGTCTCATGATATGTTTTTTCACGTAGATCTGAATTACGTTCCTTGTTAGCGAGAAAGTAGTTTTACGGCGAACAAGGGGCATGGATTACATCAAAAAAGTGCTTTCGTTGTTCATCAAGCGGAAATTAGTAGGTCATCAAAGAGGGTGGAACCCTATATTCAGGCAAGTGTCTGCCTTTGATTGCTTTGCACCCTATACGCGAAAAGTCATCAATTTGAATTCACACGCCAAAATATCGGCTTCTTGGAATTTTATTGTCTCCGTTTTTAGGTGCTTCCACAAAGGTTTTGAATGAATAGGATATTCTTCTCGTAATTTTTGGCTTTCTTTTATGGCGATCCCTTGAAAAGAGGTTGTTATATTCTAATGAGATATCCTTTCGAATGATATAGCACGTAATAATTAGTTGAGTTGAGAATAATAACTCGAAAAATTCTAAAATATTTTAACAATACCGATTGATTAACAAAGGAAGTTCATTTGATGTTTAAAATTTTTTATTTTCGACTCATTTTGATTGAAATATGAATGGTAATCTTTCGTTCTGTAATACGTAACACTGTATTTTGTAAGTAATCTCTGTTGGAAATATTACGAAGAGCATTCAAGTTAATGTATGTACGGTACAAGCATACGCCCAACGTTGTTCTTTCGCCTCTGATCGATAAAGCACTCAGGAAATGAATATATTCTAAAAAGTTCGGACTATAAAAGTGAGGATGATTTTTTTTTAGATTTTTACATTATCCGAGCACCCACGTATTTTTATTTAAAACTTTCTTTAATGTTTTACAGAATTAAAAACCCTCGCAAAATAAATATTTCGCCTATTAAACGTAATTATATCCTCTAATCTTAATTTCTTTCGATGTAATTATCTTGTATCATTTTAACGTGAAAATAATTTTAACTTCCTCTATATGTAATATATTTTTATTCTCTCGTGGATGTCAATTTACAGTTTTCATATTGCTTAAACTCTTCCTGCTTTATTTTGTTTACGATTGAAATACCCTTGACAACGTGTGTGTTTCGAACTCCTATGTGTATATTACTTTACTTTACAAGTGCTTTTTTATAAATCGACGAAGGTTTTGTTCGATTTGATGAATACGAAGAAAATTAATCATATGATACTGCATAATATAGGCTGGAATATTTATAAATTACTTTTCTTCTCTAATTAAATTTGTTTGTTATGTATTGAGTAATAACTTTTAATAATCTCACTGTGCCATCTTAATATCTTTGAGTATTATTACTTCTTAAAACAATTTAAATTATAAAATTGATGTATTTTGAAATATTTCGAACTTTATGCACGTATGTGCTTTACGAGCCACGTATATAGAAGTGGTAGGCGGTTAATGAAACCACTTAAATAATCGATTACCTCCACGAATTGTCTGCAGAAAAATACTGTTTACATAACTGCTCATTTTAGCAGAAACCTCTCTATATTCTTTCCCAAAATTATCTAGGATCCCATAATAAAGAAAGAACTAATAATATTCTTTAACTCTCATATGTACGTCCATTATTTTTATGAAGTATTATAAAAATTCACTCAGTTATCTTTTCTTCCAAATATAATTACATTATTTTTTAGAGTAATTCAGTAACTCTAGCTAATTTATCGTAGAAATCATGCGGAAAACGGATCGCTTATGTTTTCACCCTTTAAAACCTTCTTTCTGACATGGTCTCGTATGAATGATGCATGTTCTAGATATGGTCTATCTTCTAGGAGTTCACATCACTGGAGGCAATTTTCAATGCTTCTATAGACTGTACTTCTAACAATTCTTAAGGGCTAGTGCACATACAGAAATATATAGGGACACACTGCGTTTCTCTATGTGTGAGTTTAAGGTTCTATGTTTTTCGCTTCAATTTAATTTAATTTCTTTATATAAATAGTTTGTATATTAAAGTAAGTAAAATGAAACCTTATATACAGTTTTCATATTAAAGCTATTAACCCAGCGAGATTTTGTAAATCGATGTGTAAATAAATGGAAATTTATTTGCAGTGATACTTGAATAAAAAGGTTATACGGTGCATGTTTCTATAAGATAATTATCATTTCTCCATACGGAAGTTTTTAGTAATCGTTGATTTTTCGAATTCTTATTCGAAGTAAGTAATAGTAAATTTTCTATACATTGATACTGTACGTGAAAAGAAAGAAGTTAAAATTAATAAAATTACTAACTACCTGTTTGTAATAAGGAGTCAAAGCACAATTAAATCTTAATTAAACTGATACACTGGGCCTTTAAATTTAATAATATATTATCATTTAATTTTCGAACGTAAATCAAATTTATGCATTAAAAAATCATGGTAATAATCAGATTCTATTACATTGTAGTGTTAGAATTCATTTTAAACGTTCCGAAAAGATTTTCTTTTCGCGTGTTTTTATTGAAATTTGCTGATTTCTTTGCTTTAAAAAACTATTATTAGCTAACAAAGAAATTAATATAAAAATATATTTTTGGAAGTAAACAATAGCCTAAAATTCTGGAAATTTAAACCACTTAGAATATAGTTTATTTCAGTTTGGTTTTCGTTGATTAGTTATCCTTATGAAGATTCTCTTACTAACATTTGGCATAATAGTAATGATTTTAAATTTTTAGAGGAGTAGTACTTGATGTCGATTTTCCTGTTATGAGGACAAATTCTATGGATGAACTCGAAATTGAAATAGTTTGCAGATGACTGTGTAACTCAATGCCTTCAATCAACCGAATGGATGATTGATGCACTGATGAATCAACATAGAGGCGCGCCCTCTTGCTCTTCAAGGATGGATATCACCAATCCTCTAACTAAATTATCTTATTTCTTTTCTAAAATAATGCGTGCTGTTATCGGATACGATATCGATGTCTGTAGTAATTTTAGGAATATAATAAATGATTTTATGTTTCGTTATCAATATAAATTTTGAATATCAATATCAATTGAATAATCAATGAATACTACAGGAGGATTTCAGAATCGTTTATCTTTGTTTAATGTCATTCCTTTATCAGCAGTATTTAATTATGTATATTTATAATTAAAACATATTTCTACAGTTCATCTTAGTTCGTCAATTTTTTTATCTGATTTTTTGCATTGAACATACGTTTTTCCCAATTTGTAATTAACTGTGTTATATGTAAACGAACACAACTGCACGAAATATTCTTATTCCTCTTGCGATTGAAATATGATATAAAATTTATAATAAGAAATTTAAAAGTGCAGTGTTCAATTGAACTGTGAATTATGTTCAGGTAACCCAAGAAGATAAACTTTTAACTGACTTCTTCATGTTTTTGGAAAAGAATACTAACGGACTATTTCATTTTATGTCTCTGAGTTGTTCAGAATTTGGAAAAAAAAATATTATTTTATTTATATATTTTATTTTATGCTTTTCTTTACGTTGTCTTAATTCATTCATGGTAGTTTTAACATACCTATTCCATCATTTAACTGTATAGTTCGCCTTGGCACGTTTACTTAGAATCGTCACCATGGATACGTGACTGCGGTGTATTATAATAATAACCATCACGTACGATATGAAGATGCATTACGGATACACATGGCTAGCTAAACATCACTATTTCGGCTAAGTTTAGTTGCTTATGTAGGTCACCATATGATGTCATTTATTCGCTTTAAGTATCTCATGATGTATAACATTTATGAACTATTTAAACAACTGTGTTTCTCATAGGAGGACGAACGATTTTTATTATAACGGATTATGAGTATGAAAATCACAAAATTAATCATTTAATAAGTTATTTCCAATATTTGAAAGGAGAACACTAAGCAGCTGTGATACAATTGATTGGCAGCGATACGACCAGAGAAACACTTAGCGTAATTAAGAAGGGAATAAGAAAACCTTTCAATCTGATTGTATTCTCACCGAACTTCGGAATTAAACCACAATTTTTTCCGTCCTGACTGAAGGACTGTCCGTTTAGGTCATATGGTCGTAGGTGAGAAGTTGTAAGCACGTTCTCTGTACATACTAACCAGCGTGAATGCCGTTGCTGTTTTAGAAAAGGATAATCTCAATTAAACATTTAAAAGAGGATGCTATTGAAATAATGAAAATCAGTAATAATTGTTTACAATGCCCGTATTTTTACATGAATACATGTCCAAAAAATTTTAAATTTCATTCTCATTTAAAATTCAGTTTATTTATACTTCTATTTATTCTAAATTATAGATGAATTGTTAAAATTTACTTAAATATTTATTATTCTGGCATTGATTCAGACAGGACAGTCAACTATAAAATAATCATGCAACATTTTCTTTTATTCCCCTTTCTGGTTTATAATATAATTTTATTTATTTATTTTCGTTCTTCAATTAATATAATCGATATATTTCGATATGACTTGTTGTATATATCTGCAGATGTAATCGTTTGCGTTCCTGAGAATCGTTACTTAAATTATGTTATTTTGATAACATTGATTTTTATATATTAAGGATTGACTTAGCGACAAGATTTTGCTCTATATGAAAATCTCTGTGTTTTTACTGTCTTTATTTCTTTTCTGCGTTTTCTCGTTGTACGAGGCATTTTTTCTTGAACTTAAAATACTTTCGCTTCAATTCTATGAATCTGGGAATTCTCTCGCCGCTCTAGAATTCTTTAGGATATTCTCCTTATCGCACCTTCAGTGGCTTGATAGTTCGTTAAAGATATATTGTTTCCAACGTCCCCTTCCCAATTTTTCTTTAAGTTGTATGCAGATACGTTCTGTACAAACAATCGTATCTGTTCATGATGCTCGAGAATTAAGCCTAGATTGCCGGGCAGCATTGAATTTTTTCTGGCAATTGAATTGTTTTGCCTGAATAATCTTTGTGGAAACGTGATACTCATCTCTCAATACATTTATCTCACCAGGAGTATTATTCGAGCTATGCGAGTTTTGGTAGTCAATTCTTTCTTGTATTGTACTTACATGTATTTTCTTAATTAGAGAGGAAACTCAATGAAATATTATGAAACTGGGATCAGTTTCGTCAATGAATCGGCATCAACTATCATCATCAAGCAATTAATCAAGGAAACATAACCCCCAAGTTTATTTAGTGTGATTCCCATTCATAAAGTTGAGCTTATATATATCAGATTTTTTGTTACTCCAACTAGAGAATTTTTTCTTAAAAATACCTTTATCCTTCTCTGTTTTGGTATAGATCTTTAACTTATCAAGAATGGGTCTATCATTGTACTCCTTCAGCTAATAAGCGATTATAATTTAACATTTTTATTATTACATACAAATAGCATTTAAGAATAAAATTTAGTAGCAATTTTGATGACATAATTTGATTTCCAAATAACTTTGCAATTTTTTAAAATTACTCATTTAAAATGAAATGTGGAATAGTCTTTCATTTATTTTAATTTGCAATACGTCCTTCATTTGAGTAAAATCATGGTTAATTACATTTTGTATTTCCTTTTTTGTTGAGTATATCATCCTCTTTTATATTTATCTTTACATTTTAGTGATTTAGAAAATAATGGAATTAAAGAGGTCCAAAGCAATGCTGTTAGAGTGAAAGCTGAGCAATTGTAAGTAAAAGTATAACCCTCCTTTTTCATAATTAATGATGATACGTATGGATTTTTACAAATACATGAAAGCTACATCTTTTTAATCTTATAGACTTCTCAATTACAATGCCATAGAATCTGTGGAAGGCTGGGCTTTCAATGGATCAGAAATAGGAAAGCTGTAAGTATTTTAAAATTGAATGGTTTACTTAAGTTGATTCTTTGGTACATTTCTATCTATTGTTTGGTGCATTTTTATTTATTTCATCTAATATTTTTAAGAAATAAACAATATTCAAGTCATAATTCCCATTATATTTCCAGAAGTCTTAAAGGAAATCATCAACTCTCAAGGTTGTCACAAGATGCCTTCCTTGGGTTGAAAAGCCTCAGAGAAATGTAAGTGTTTACCTAATAGAACACATTTACTTTAAAAGTTACTTGAATTTATTTACTTCAAAATTTTTACTCTATAGAAAATATACACTCATAATCATTCCTCCTCCCTAAACAATTTTTTAAATCATTTAATACAAATCCTACTTTTTCAGTTATATGTGAAAAACATATTTGATACGAGTATGATGCGATACCTTCCTTATGAGACTAAATGATTACATTTGAAAACTTAATCAGGAGCCCTTGTTTGTGATTCATATGTAGTGTAAATACTGCTTGCATAAAGAATCTGTGAACATTTCCAGGTAATGGTTTCATTCCATTCTGCAATCTATGCATTCAAGATATATTTGAAAGATATTTATTTAAATATGTTAATAATGTAAGACTTAACTCAAAATGAGGTTCAATAAGTAGAAGCATATTTGAACATAATATATTCAACACAGCTGCAGGTCAATTATTTACAAAAGAATTCATATTTTTCTTTAATACATAAACCAACCCCTCATGAATGCTTTTCTACCTACTTTTTTACCCTTAAAGCTCCATAACTTTATATTTAAAACAGACATGCATACATTTATAATATATAGTTTAAATTTGGTAATATTTGTGTAGTATTTATATTATGTACATTTATTTGGTGAGGGTTTCTTTCTCCAAATAAAACTAGTCATAATTGGGTAATATAATTATCTTGTATCATCCTCACTTAGTAATGATTTGGTCATAAATTACCCAAACATTTACTTTGGCAATACTCTGACAGTCTCAGAAGACTATGTCTCCATACTTACTATTTCTCATATTTATAAATATTTATTTTTATCATAATTATCTGTTATTATTTCAACAAAAGAAATTAAAAACATTACCAAAATTTTGAGAAAATAATTTATGAAGATCAGTTTTCTATATTTTCTAACGATTACGTTCAAGGAATCTATCAAGTTTTCTAACAGCAATCAGCTGCAAACCTATTTTTCCTTATAAGTCATGTATATAAAAAAGTAAATTCATATGTTAAAGCTATCATTGAAGTACTGTAGATGCTCCTTATCCTATCATTGAACATTGAGCATCAGTATCATCTTACCCCTTATAAATTAATAATTACTAGAAAAATATTTTTGAATAAAATTTCTATCTAACTTTTGTGAAGAATGATCAGTTGAACAGTGTATATAATATAAATTTTGTATTTAATATCTTATCTCTATTTTTTCCATATTACTCATTTGGGTGAAGCAGAGACCTCTCCATGACATCTATAGTGCAACTGCCCACTGAAGGGCTAGAGGAATTGGATGTCCTTAGACTAGAAGATACATTCACTCTTAAAGTCATTCCTTCTGTTTACAGTTTCAAGGTCTGTGATAAAGAACATTTTTTAAAAATTTTAGTATATCCATGGCTTGTTAATCATTAAATAAATATATAAGAAGGAATCAAAGATTGATGTTCTCATTAAATAATATTTATTTTAAAATTTTTTGAAATCCAGTGTTTATTAAAATTAGTATAGTAAAATTTTAAAATGTCTATTTTATTTCTCAATCGAAAGATCAATCAACATTACTTTCACAATTTTAATTATTATGTTCTAAATTTGGAATTCAGATTATTTGTTTATTTTACAGCATCTAAAAGAAGCATGGCTCACCTATTCCTTTCACTGCTGTGCATTCAAATTTCCTGCAAGACACAACCCAAAGCGTCATGCTCTTCATCAGGTAAACCTTTATCTACTTTTATTATGGATCAAATTAAAAATTCCTGAAACTTTTAAGATAATAATTGCATCTTATAACAGGTATAAATATTTTGAGTGGGTGTAAATTTATGAAAATAATTGTCTTGACAAATTTAAAGTGAAAAGTTTCAGTTCAATGATTTATAAAATATTTGTCAATTTTACCGTTTTATCTTAATTCTGTATAATAAGAAAACCAACTTTAACCTTTAATTTTAGTTCAAATCTACGATCATCATCTGGTTAATATCACCATATAGTACCTATAACATTATATCTTATTTGTAATTTCTCAAATAATCAATTAATTAATTCATAATATTAAGTTTAATTTTCCTGTTTCGGGAAGTTTTTCACAAAGACCAACATCCTAAAAATACATTACTCGTATATATGGCTAATAATAGATCAAACAAACAATTGAAAATATTAAGAAATATTTAAGCATAAATTCATAAAATAGGTTCAACTATATTCCATTATCTAATGTGTAAAATGTTGATGAAAAACTGATAAACCTGAATATTATAAATAAATCTTTTAAATGAGTCCTGCTAAATTTTGCAAGTTCCACAGTACTAAAGTATTAACATGTATTGGAGATAGGAAAATATGACACTGGTGATTATTTTCAAGAGAAAACACTACTTTTAAAATAAAGGTATTTTTAGACATATCATGAGAATTGATTGATTGTTGATATGCATGTATTTGTGACAGTGATGATCTGTTTTATGTTTGAATTTATTGGTTTATGATATTTTTTGCTCAGGTAATTAAAAGCACAATAATAATACTTATCAAATGGTGGAGAAAATAATTAATGCAAGCTGTGATAAAATCCATTCATAAACTTTTAGATTTTTAAATACATTTGTTCATAATACATCCTATTTATTAAAAGAGTGCTTAGTGAACTTGGAACTAGACAATTTTTTAATTATGTTTGTGTTTATTATGTTATTTTTACTCACTATAATAAAATATCTGAAAACAGGCATACTTGGCTAAGATGAAGGAAAACTGCAATGAGACTGATTGGGTAGCAGATGCTCATACTAGAGCTAGGCGTGATGACGATGAGCACATATGGTGGTCACATACCCTGACTCCAGAGATGCCCTTTGACCCATACCAACATGAGCAAGAGAAGGCATTTGGTCTCCCTTTTCCAAACTCAGTTGGAAAGGATATTTCCAGGATGAACATCTCAGAAGAGATAAAAGACCATATACACGATGGTTTCTTTCACCAAACAGCTGCAACGCTTCCTCCAAAGCAGCTGGAGGCCCTGTGTGGAAATCTCTTCCACAGGTGGGTGAGTTGACTTAATGGCATATTTGATAGGTTTGGTGGCATATGAGTTTGTTTCTGAAAGAAATTGTAATGAATGCATTTTTGTTAATTTGTGATTCCAAATTAGAATGAAGAAGGAAAAAGGTCAAGTTATGTGAAAAAAACAATGAGACATAAACAGTCAAATAATATTTATTTTTTATATAAGAAATTCAGTGAAAAGCAAACAAAAATTAAAGATTATTATATCTATAGAAAGCAGTTGAATATTATATATTTATTACTGAAATATTTTATGGACTATTAACCACTATTTTAATGTATGAAAAATTTCATAATCTGTACAAATGCATTGCCCAATTTTCTATAATTGGTCTAACTCTTCCATAAAAGGTTCTTAAAGGTAATATAGAGAGAAAAAAGTATTCTGAATGTATTTACTGTTTTAGCTGAATCATCTCTGGAAAATTTGACATCTCATCTTTGGTCAATGATTATTGAGTTTATAGATTCATATTTAAAGTTAAGGATTTGTGAATGAGTAATTTATGTTAATATTTTCAAACTATCTTTTAATGTTAAAAGGTAATATTTGCTTTCAAATATATGTCATATCAAGACTTGTAGTTAGCTTTTATTGTCTATTATGCTCTAGTAGCTAAGATCTTAGTTGATTTGATCTATAATTTTAGTTATAAGGTTATATTTCTAAGTTCAAGAATAACTCCTCACTTTTTTGCAAGTTTTAATGAAATTAACAGAAAAGGGTTACAGATATATTCAAATTCTGAATTTAAGTAAGGATAAAACTTTTTTCCAATGGAAAAGTCATTCCAACATTAATAGTACCAACCCTAAAAAACTTTTCTGTTTGTGAACTTGGTATTAATTTTAATAGAACTTACCATCTTATATTTATACCTAAGCCACTCCATTTATTATCTTCAATATTATATTTACAGAGGTGATTGAGAATCGATTTTGAAAACTGTCTGTAGGGAACTTGATGCATTGTTTCTCTTAGAACTTTATCCTTTTACTTCATTTTAACCTAATAAACTTCACTCTAAATTGTTCTCAGGAAAGAAGATGTGCAATGCAATCCAGCTCCAGATGCCTTCAATCCCTGTGAAGATATAATGGGCCGTGTTTGGTTGAGGGCGGCTGTGTGGGTCGTGGTTATCACCTCTGTTGCTGGGAACCTCTCAGTTCTCCTTGTCCTGCTATCTGCTAGATTCCGCATGTCCGTCTCAAAGTTCCTCATGTGCAACTTAGCAGTGGCTGACCTCTGCATGGGACTCTATCTGCTTCTAATAGCTACAATGGATGCTAGAACCATTGGAGTGTACTTCAATTTTGCTTTTGATTGGCAATATGGTATGGACATTTATATTTACTATATAGATTTTATTTTCAAAAAACTTTGTTTGAATTAGTTTCGTAACAGATATTAAATTGGAACTAAATATCCACAGCCCTGAGAGCCAGTGGTGTTTATATTTGAGTCCTATCTTGTTCGCTCCAAAAATGTTAGAGTTAAGATATGAAATTGTTAGAACTTAATGCGTCCTTATAACATTGAATGAAGTCTCTTCATTCACGATAATTAATGTTTCATTTTGGAGAATAGAAAAGTATATCATCTCATTAGTCATACATTTTTCCTATTTTCCTGTATCTGTTTACCTTGATTTAAAAGGGATACTGCAGATTTTTCTAGAGTCAATCAATTTCTTTAAAATCTTATGATGTAATCTCATTATTCAAAATTTTTTAATCTTATTATCTTCAATATTAATTCACTATGATACTTTAAAATACAATTAATGGCTCATTAGGCTAGGAGCTATGTATATTTGAAATTTTTATGAAAACCCAAAATTAAATTAGTAATGGTGTTGATGAATAGTTTGGTTTATAAGTAGATTTTATGCTCTTGCTGTTATCATGTTTTTATCAATAGTCTTGAACAACGTTAGAAATATGTATAATTTAAACATGAATTAAAGAAAGAATTATGTACATTTTAGGCCTCAAAAGTAAAATGTCATTCAGTTTTATTAGTTCAAACATTTAAAATCATTTGGATTTGGATTTACAAGATTGATTTAGATATAAAATTTACAATTATGAATTGGAGTAGTGTGTTATTCCCTTATCTCTATATTAAATTCTACATGTAATACAAATCATTATTTTGTTATCATTGATTTTAAATATATGATATTGATAGTTTTACTGCCAGTAGCATGGTTATTCCTCAGAAATGTTTCTAAATTCTTGCTTCCTTAAAGAGTCTTTTGACTGTATCTTGGACCTTAGAAATTTATTATCCTTATAAGCCAAAAAACAGAATGTATGCTATAGACAGAGGTATAACTATATTTTTTTATGTTTGACAGCTTTAAACATAACCATAATATATTTTTTGATAAATATTATATTGTTCATTTTTTGCAGGTGCTGGTTGTAAAGTGGCTGGCTTCATAACAGTATTTTCAAGTCAGCTATCTATTTTCACATTATCTATTTTAACACTGGAGCGATGGTTTGCCATCACATATGCAATGTATTTAAATAAGAGACTGAAACTTCCTGCAGCAGCCAAAATTATGACAGTTGGCTGGATTTATGCTATTACCATGGCATCTCTTCCTCTACTTGGAATCAGTGGTTATTCCACCACTAGGTAATGATGGGCATTAGTATGAAAAATTTGATCTATAAAACATTTCATTCCCTCAAATTAAGTGATTTAAATACATGAAAGTTGTCTTTCATGTATTATGATACTAAATACATATATGATAGGAAAGGATTTTACTTAACATGTGCGCTTAGCTTCACTTCTGTTAAACTTTACATGAAAGTTGTTTGAGTAACTAATTAATTCTTTTTTTATATTTTTTGTATTTCTTAATTTATAAATTTCAATTAGAATTAAGAAGGAGATTATATGTTTACCATAATCTAGCTCTCTTTTAATGTTTTGTGTATCTCAGTCAATCTAAATATCTTCCTCCTTGATTCTTGTCATTGCTTTTTTAAAATATGCTTAATTACTCTCTTGGTTTTCTCTATGAATTTATTAATAATGCCACTTTGGCAGGGTTTGAAATACATGATTTTGAAACAATATACAGTATGTTTGAACAATCATCTGACAAATATTTTTCTGTTTCTTATTAATTAATAAATTATTGAACTCTTATTGATAATAATTTTATTTTGATTGTAAATTATGTGCATTTAATATTAAAATAATATAAAATATTTATTTAATATTTTGATTTTTTTCTGAGTGTAATTTATAAATGATCAAGAGGATAAAATATAGATTACTCTTAATCTCAACATATTCATAGCAAACATTCAACATTATATGATGCTTGAAATATATTTCTTCTTTGTAGCATATGTCTACCTATGGAGACAACCGATGTAGTTGATGTTGTGTATCTAAGTGCTCTTCTTATTGCCAATTGCTTGGCCTTCTTCCTCATCTGTGCCTGCTATGCCAGGATATATTTATCTCTGGATAAGGACACTCGCAGAGGTGCTAAAACTGTTGCAGCAGGAATATCAGTTAATAGTTCTGGAAATACCTCTAGAGGTAGAGGTTCATCTTCCAGGGCAAGTGGAGAAATGACTGTGGCCAAAAGAATGGCACTTCTAGTCTTTACTGACTTTGCATGTTGGGCACCTATTGCCTTCTTTGGACTGACTGCGGTGGCTGGATGCCCACTGATCGATGTCACTAGATCAAAGATTCTTTTAGTCTTTTTTTATCCCCTTAACTCATGTGCAAATCCATACTTATATGCCATCCTCACCAAGCAGTATAGAAGAGATCTCTTCATTCTACTAAGTAGGTGAGTTTTTCTCCCTTATTATTTTCAAAGAAAGACTTTGTTTACTTTGGAAGTGTTGTTGCTCAAAGAAGCTTGTTTCTATATTTAGGAGTTGATTTAGTACTAAAATTTATCTTCATGTACGATATTTCACACACATTATTAGTTTTAATTGAGGCTAAGAATGATTAAAGCTCCACAAGATATGATGGCACTCAAACAATTTTGAGATTTGATTGTGCAACAAATTGACATATTAAGATTTACATTATCAAAGGAGACCATAAAATTGTTTATCGAGAACTAATAATGATTTTTAGATTTTGAATTAGAAATTACTATTGTGATTAAAAATAATTTACAATTTTTTTGATGAATTTATGAACAATAATTGATCAATACAATAAATACACATCAGTCAAATATCAATTTCTTTAATCTCCTTTTTCTTGAGTAATAAGAAATATCATTAGTATTTTTAACAAGAAATATTAATTTTAATTAATTTTTTCCACATTGATTTTCATTAATTTACAAATTTTTCTATGGATAATTCAATGACAATGTTTTTTCAATTGCTATAGTGAATGATTGAATGTGAATTAAATTTCTGATTTGAATGACTTTTTTATAAAAAAAGATTCCACTACATTTAAACCTAAACGTTTTCAAAGGAGAGTTATCAATACCTCTTTGAAATTGTTTTAATGATAAGTCAGACTTGTCCTCCAGGTTTGGGGTTGGTCATGGGACTAACAACCCTGCACCATAAAATAAAAATATATTGTTACAACACCCAAGAGAGCTTAGGTTCTGTTGCAGTTGCAAGCTAATACATAAAATAATAAGAGGGGAAAATCAGTTAACATATACTTATGATTCGAAATGAGGAAATAGTCAAATTTGCAGCACTGTCAAAAAGTATTATTGTGCATTTAATATTCTTAGTCCATCAATCTCATGAATTAAATGTAGGTTTACCATTGCTCATACACTTAAAGTAGAGGTTTGTAGGATCTTTTGGAAGAACAGTGATTCTTCATTGGTGTTAAACTATTTTTCTGAACAATATCATGTTTCACTAAGAGCAGATTTTAATGAAACTTGAAGCTATGGGCTAAGAATGATGAAGAAATAGGCTTATGAATTTATATCTCTGATATTAAATATTAGGATTGAATGTTCTTTTTACTTTGAAGACATGCATAAAATTATATCACAGATTACTTCATTACCAACATACTTTATTTCTGATTGAACCATATGTTGAATTTTCATAATAAAGTTAGAAAATATTGATATTTTCCAATCCTCTAAAGTGAATAGAATTTTTATTGATTTTGTATTTGACAAGAAATCTTACATATTAGCTCAAACTTTAAAATTACTGTGTTTTGTAAATAGTTTTTATGAAGGATTTCATGAGATAAGATGATACATTTAAAATTAGTTTTTTATTCTTTTATTTACTTAAGACATGTGAAGCACCCAAAATATTTACCAGAACCATAACCAAGAGAATTAAGTCTATATCTTAAAATATGACTGCCTCTTGGTATTGCATATTAAGCATTCTATTTATTGCTTTTAATCACTTATATTTTATTCTATCCAGATATGGCCTTTGCAAGCATGCAGCACAAAGGTACAAGATGTCTGGAGATCCTCTAGCAATAGCTAGTGGCTCTGGGAGGCGTAGGGGTGGGTCTCGAAGTATGGCAGCTTCTTTTGAAGATCAGAGGCCTTCTGTAGGTACCATCAGGAATGAGGCCACTCCAGTAGCTATAGAGTCTACAGTCACTACGAACACTCCAGTGACAAGGATCACTTCCCTTCCTCTTCATGAGAATGGTGTAAACCAAAGACAAGTTATGGAGGGAGGACTCACTATCAAAATTCATTCACAAGAAGTGTACCTGTGAGATTTTTTCCGGTAATGAGTGCTGGATTTCCCTGTTTCTACAATAACTATTACAGTAGGTAATTGAGAAAAGGCAATTGGAAGTTTGAGCATTGCTTCTTCCAGGTATTATGAAGCTGAGTAAACTGATAATCCTAACTGAATTTCAAAGAAAATGTAAAATAACAAATAAATGTTTGATTGAAGAGGTGCTGTCAACTGACTTTGAAATATTTGTTTTTTACATGAATATTTATTTTCTACATGATTTATTTTTAAGGTGATTAAATTTGTATATATCATTAACATTTGTTTAATTAATCTTGGAGATGTATTGTTTTATTCTTTTACCTGTTATTTATGGTATAGTGTCATAATGCTAATTATATATTTTTCTGTGATAAATATATATACACTACATTGTATTATTTTGTACAGGGCCTGATGTGTAGTATATAGTATGTCTGGAAGAAACTATCTTTGCATACTTATTTTATGAAGGAGATTTATAGTGAAAGAGAAAATATTATTACCAGTCTTGAAATAACTTTGAAAAAATTTTTCTTTTAATTTGATCTATTATTAATGAAATAATGGATTTTTAGTATGATAATTTTCATCACCATTTTATGTTTAGTTCAAATAGTTTGCCTAAAATTTCAGCTATGAAATATTACTTACATGCATATTATTGCTTTTACCCGATCTTATCACACCATGAATATATTCCTGACTGCATAAGTAAAGATATTAATTACAATCAGTAAAAACATTGATGACATGGAAATGAAATTTTTAACTAATGAAACTATATGTTCATGTGTGTGCGTTTATAAGTCTATCCTATGATACATCTTGTATAATGATATTGATAATAATTTTATGATTAAGGATGGAATATTTGATAAAAATCAGATATGCCATGTATAATCTATAACAGAGTATAATTTAAGGGAACATCTGTGATCTTGGAATCTCTCCAAGTATACCAACGATCTTTCATTTTAGAGATACTGATATTCTAAGAAGAATTACTGATATATATTTGCTTCAGTAAATTAAGAGTATTTTGAAATCAGTTAGAAAAATTTCCTGGGATAATAATAGGAATAAAATTTAATTTAGTAGAGTAGAGCTTGAATCTGGATATATCAATTTCTTGTAATTAACTGAAAGTCATTGTATTATCATTCACACATTTTCCTAGATTCACTTCCATCAATAAATATCTATCTTATCTGTAAATTTCACTTCCATAATAAAATTCATCATAAATTATCATTACCTATAATTCCAAATAATTATTAAGATCATACCTTACCATAAGGTTTGCTCGCAAACTGAGTTTTATTGTATCACTTTAATTTTACACCCTTAAAAGTTTAGATCCTAGATGAATGTCTGTTCAATCCATCAGATTTCCAAAATAGTGGGAGTTGTATCCTGCAAAAATCCCTCTATAATGATGGAAACATAAAATAAAATACAGCATATTGTTGCATTTTTAGTTCAATTTCCTCCTGTTTTGGATTTTCTTCTAAAAATGTTTGTTCTCCCATGGTTAAGTGTTTATAAGTTGTTATCATATGTTTGAATTAATGCTCTTTACATTTAATTCTTTATTTCCTTCTCTTCAATAATAAAGTAAAGGTCATTGCTTAACTTGAGAAGATACATATTCATGTTAGATACAGGGAAGGAAAATAACATATATGAGAGAAGAAATAAAATCAGAACTGATCCAAATAACAGTTAATGTAAATATAGCTTATGTAGCAATTTTCGAATTTTTATCATCAAACAATAAGTAATACAACGGTGTGAAGATAAGAGGGGACTAGACATTTCTATTGTCAAGAATTCTATGCACACTCAACACAAGAAGAGTAAGTTAAAAATTATATTTTGGCTATCCATTGTATTAATTTTTTATGAAACAATAATTCTATAATTTAAGTAATCCTTTATTCGTATTAAAACAGTTAAAATCGTATTCAGAATCCAGATACATGAAACATCTTGTATAAAAACATTAGGCTTCCACTTAATCACTCTTGTTTATCACAAACTTTTTTAAAAATGTTTTTTTTTCCATTTATCTGTTACCAATTGAGAATATTTTAAATAATATGTATAGTATATAATATAATAGTTTACAATGGTAACATTATCCTTGGCAAATTTATTATATCCATAGAGTAAAAAATTATCATTTCATCCTCGTAATTTTTACAGCTGAATTTTCATTTCAAGGTTGTCAATTTAATGATTCAAGTCTGACATTAGAAATTGATTGTGAAAATACCGTCTGCAATTCCTCAAATAATGTATTTAATCTCATCAACACCTAATCCTGAATATTTAATTAAATTAATATGTTAATTTTAAATTCGTTAAAATAAATTGTTATATTGTAGAATCTAATTTATTCTCCATAAAATATAGAATTTCAAAATATCCTGCATAATTGATACATTATAATAGCAATGGTTCTATTTTTATGCAGCAAATAAAATGTCTAGAATAGCCTCATATGAAAAATGTATATACATATATTTTTTTAAATCCAAAATAATGATAAATTTGTTAAATAGAAGCAATAGAAATAAAATGAATAACTACGCTATTTTATACTGTCGAGGATTATTGGTTTTCAGAAAAGGTTCTTATGTTTTCATACATTATGTGATGACTGATTGTACAACCAAAATGGTTTATGAATTTCCTGATTCACATTTAAATGAGAAAACAATATAAAATATTGATACACAATCTGGTTATTTTTGAATATAGCTGGACATTTTTTATTATAAGAACTAACAAGAATCACATCATTGATCAGAAGATTTAAACGTAGTATTCCTTAATAGGCTTACCGGTATTATGTATTTACTACTTATGATTACAAGTGAACTGTCATATCCTAAGAGGAGCAGAATATAATTAGGTAATGTTTTAAATAATAAAAATAAGTAGCAATCTAGCATTCCAATTGTGTAGAGTTTTTTAAATTGCAAAATATGCTTTCTGCAGTCACTGATCAAACTGAATAATTTTGATTAACATAAAGTTTCATTCAATCATTCAATAATATCCTAACTATAGAAGAAGATTTTTTAATTAAAAATTACTTATTCAAATTAGCTCAACCATAAAATAATTTGTTGGAATTGAATCGGTCTCATATATCACATTCGAAAATATTTATAGAGCTGTAAGTCATACAACTGGATTTCAAAGAGAAGGCAAGGTTAAGTTAACTCATTCACAATAGGTATTTGTTCCCTGAACCTTCTCTTCTTCTTTACTTACCCTAGAAATTGCTCTCTTCTTAAAAGCTACCATCAACAGTTTATACATAAAAACCTTAAATCGACAATAATTGTTTGAATGTGATATCTAAATTTGGAGAAATATTTTATTTCCACTCAACACCATTTTTCATCGAACTTCCTGCTTCTGCTAGACTCCTAAGTCGAAATATAGAACCATTAGATTTTAGCTATTTATTTGGTAGCACGTTATTCGTCAAATTTCCCTTGTTACGAGGAAAAGGGAGGACTCAGAAGACCCGTCCTTTTTGACGAAAGACACGCACTCTTTACGCAATCTTCGCATTGACGTCAGAGAAGAGGTTCAGTCACATTCGTCACGTTGTGGTTCAGCCGCTGCGACAGTCTTCAGCTGTTCAGTCCTGGATGGAACTTCGAAGACAGCGGCTGTTCTCTCGAAGCTAATTCTTCCGCATCTTGTCTACCACGGTAAGACGTATTTTGTTTTAACTCACTTTACTCAGGTAACTGTTGCCGCATTGAAATTCTCTTATTTTAGTTTTATAATTCGCTAGATATTCCAGGAAATAGTGAGATTTCAACGAGAGATAGAATACGAGGTGGTTCAGTGGTTGCTCAAAACTTCCTGATAGTTGAGATGGTTGAAGCTTCACCGAAAATTTATAAAAACTCTCCGGCAGTTGTAATAAATGTGTAGAAGTGAAGTTTCTCGAAAATGAACGAATGCAAGTGAATATTAATTCGTTCTGATTCATTCAACCCTAACACCAGGTTAAATGGTGCATGTTGCCACTTGCCACTTCTGCCACTTGTGGAAGGTTAATTAGGAAAGGTATGAATTGATTTATCCAAAGTGAAATGTATTTTAATATTAGTACTCTCGTTTTTAGAAATCTAAGACTAAACTTCATCTGTACTTTCTTCTGGTCGTATCGTGAAGAGTTTCTCTTTTACTAAATTCAATACTTAAATTTCTAAGGAAGTGAAATTGTCAGTGTTAGTAGGTTCTTTTTAACAGAAGCAAGATTTTAATACCATCAGAATTTATGAAAAACGTCCGTAGTCTCGTTACGTTTATTGTCTAGTCTAAGTCTAATTTATCATGTTCATCACTTTTTCTCTGATTTTATCTTTATTAACGTTAATAAGGAAATGTATGAATAGATATATCCAAAGTGAAACGTGAACTCGTTTTTGAATTCTAAGACAAAACTTCATTTGTACATTTTCAGGTCGTCTCATGTAGAGTTTAAAGGGAGTCGATTAGAAATGAAATTATGCAACAAGATAACTTCGTGAAGTAAGTAAGTTTCTATTCCTACTAGATTCCAAAGTTTAAATATCGAACCATTAGATATGAGCTATTTATTTGCTTCCAGATTCTTCGTCAAATTTCCCTTGGCACGTGGTAAAGGTAGGACTTCAGGAGACCCGTCCTTTTTGACGAAAGATACGCACTCTTTACGCAACCCTCGCTTTGACGTCAGAGAAGGGGTTTTTGTCGCACTCGTCACATTTCTAGTACCGTCGCTGCCAGTCTTCAACTGTTCAGTCGTGGAAGGAACTTCGAAGACAGCGGCAGTTTTACCGAAGCTACTTCTTCAGCACCTTGTCTGTAAGATGTACTTAGATAATTAAGTTTTAATTTACGTTCTTCAGATACTTCAGTTGCAACATTGAAATTCTCTTATTGCATTTCATTAATTGCGCTAGACTTTCCAGGAAATGGTTATTTTTACTGAACGGTAGATGGGATACGAGATGGTTTAGCGGTTGCACAAAACTTCCTGGGTCCTGAGAGAGGGTTGAAGTTTAAGCGATACATTTTTTGGAAATCTACGGCAGTTGTAATCATTGTGTAGTACTAAGTAGAATTAGAATTTTTAGAAAAACGTATGTAGTCTTGTTACTTTCCCTGGTCTTAGTCATATTTTATTTATTATTCCTCTTATTTCATCCTGGCCTTTTTTTCAGGTCCTACGATAGGTTATAACCGCTGTAGTCTTCTTAACGTGGGTTTTACATCCCTTCTCATAGAGTGGTCTGCACATTCTGCCAAATGCTCCCGACCAGGAGGCGTTCGATTCGAATCTTGCCTGGGCAGTGCATTTACATGTGCATTCTGATTCAGATGATTCAACAGTCATCGCGTGCGGAATTCAGGTAAGGTATCGTACTCGTTCTGTATTCAAAGTTGATTTTTAAATGTTTGATTTAATGACATTATAGTGACAGTGAAAAGATTTCTACCATATATTACCTTCTGATCCATTCAATCGGACCATCAGGTTAAAAAGTGTATGCTATCAATTGTGGGCTGTTAATTAAGAAACGTTGAATGCATTTAATCAATTATTCGTCAAAGGAGCAAGTTTTAGTCAGTGCAGCGAACTTCCCGTGTCTACTTTTTCAGCCTGTGGTTATAAAGTAGATCTTAGGTTCTCATTGAAACGCTACAATCGGTGAATAGGCACGTAATGTATCACGTTTGAGTGAATAGTAGAAAAGATATGTTCATTTAGTATTTATGCCAAATCTATAATTTAAGCTAATGCAAAAAATTCGTAGAGTATGCTGTAAGAGTAAGTTGTTTCTGGAAGACAAAACTTTCGCGTCAAAAGGAAACGTAGATGGCTGCGTATTGATACCTACCTATCAATTTATTAAGAGTTTCTGTAGTACATGTCCGAAATCGTAGTCGATTAAAATATCCTGAGTGTTTTTAACATAATCACGCCATTTTTTCTAATGTAAGAGGAAACTTAATTTGTACCATTTTAGGTTAATGTCATGAAGAGTGCTAGTGGTTTTCTATGACTTCAACAGAAATTGAGTATATCATGCGGAATGAACGGTACGAGTAACCGGTGAGTATTAATACCTTCTGATTATTCTGAAATATTTTATTTCCCCTCAAGAACATTTTTCGTCAAATTTACTATTCCTGCTAGATTCTAAAGTTAAAATGGAGAATCATAAGATTTGACCCAAATATTTGTTTGCTATTATATGAAAAATTTTCTTTTTTTACGAGGTTAAGGTGGGACTCGGAATAACCGTCCTTTTTGACGATAGATGCGCGTACTTGACGTCATTCTCTGCTCCACGTCAGAGTGGAAGTCTTGGTCACATGGTAGTTCCCTGTCTCGGCCATCACTTGTTCAGTCGTGGATGGAACTTAGGAGACGGCGGCGGCGTTTCCGAAGCTACTTTTTCAGCGTTTGGTCTACCATGGTAAGACCCATTTAGTTCATTAAGTTTAACTTAAGTACTTATGTAATTACTTTATATGTTTGGAAACTCTGTTGTAGCATTGTAGTACTCTCATTTAAAGAAATCCAAGATTAAAACTTCATTTGTACACGTACTTTCTTCAGGTCGTCTAGTGTAGGGTTAAATGGATTCAATTGGAAATGTAATTATGCAATGAGGAATTCGTAAAGTAAGTTAGTTTCTATTTAGATAAATTCAATTTGAAGTTATTGACGAAGTGAAAATTGTAAACGTACTTTTCTTTTAAATGAATTTAGATTTAAACCTCTTTAGAACTTCTTAACAAACGTATGTAGTGTCGTCAAGTCTACTTGTCTAACAGTAAGTTTAATTTCTTAGCTTTATTAACTTTTTTCTGATTAAATCTTTTAATTGGATTCAACAGGAATTGAAATTATCATACGGAAATATTACTAAGAGTAATCGGTGAGTATTAATAAGTTTTAATTCATTCAATCATAATACTACGTCAAAAAATGCACGCTACCAATTGTGGATTGTTAATTAGGAAAGTTATGAATGGATATATTGAAAGTGAAATGTATTTTTAAATTAGTACTCTCGTTTTTAGAAATCTAAGACAAAACATCATCTGTACTTTTTTAGGTCGTCTCGTGATGGGTTGAAAGGGGTTCAAGTAGAAATGAAATTGGGCAACAAGATGACTTCGTAAAGTTAGTTAATTTCTATTTCTAATAGACCCAAAAGTTTATATATAGAACCTTTAGATATGAGCGACTTATTTGCTTCCAGATTCTTCGTCAAATTTCCCTGTTACGTGGTTAAGGAAGGACTCAGAAGACCCGTCCCTTTGGACAAAAGATACGCATTCTTTACGCAATCCTCGCTTTGATGTTGGAGTGGAAGTCTTGGTCACATGGTAGATCCCTGTCACAGCCATCACTTGTTCAGTGGTGGAAGGAACTTCGGAGACAGCGGCGGTGTTCCCGAAGCTACTTTTAGTTTCCTAACACACTCTGTTGCGGCATTGTAGTACTCTCATTTTTATAAATCTAAGAAAACATCATTTGTACACTTACTTTCTACAGGTCATCTCTTGTAGAGTTAAATGGGATCCAATTGGAAAGAAAATTGTGCAACAAGGACTTTGTAACTTAAGTTAGTTTCTATTTAGATAAATTCAATTTGACGTTTTTGACGAAGTGAAAAATGTAAACGTACTTTTCTTTTAACTGAAGCTAGATTTAAACCTCTTTAGAACTTAACAAACGTATGTAGTCTCGTCATGTCTCCTTGTCTAACAATAAGTTTCATTTCTTAGCCTTATTACCTTTTTTCTGATTTTTCAGGTCTTACAAAAGGTTTTAACCGTTGTAGTCATATTTATGAGGGTCTTAGATCCCTTCTCATCACATTTGTCACATTGTAGTTTGGCCGCTGTGACAGTCTTCAGCTGTTCAGTCGTGGAAGGAACAATAGCGGCAGTTTTCCTGAAGCTACTTCTTCATCATCTAGTTTTCCATGGTAAGATGCATTTAGTTAATTAACTTAAGTACTTAGGTAACTTAGTTGCTCAGAAATGTTGCTTGAAAACGAACGAGGACTGGTGAGTATCTATACCTTGATTCATTCTATCGTACCACCTGGTTAAATAGTGCATGCTACCAATTGTGGATTGTTAAATAGGAAAGGTGTGAATTGATATATCCAAAGTGAAGTGTATTTTGAATTTAATACTCTCGTTTTTAGAAATCTAAGACGAAACATCATCTGTACTTTTTTAGGTCGTCTCGTGAAGTGTTAAAAGGGGTTCATATAGAAATGAGATTAGGCAACAAGATGGCTTCATAAAGTTACTTAATTTCTATTTCTACTATACTCAATAGTTTATACATAGAACCATTAGATATGAGCTACTACAGAAGCAAGATTTAAACCTCGCTCGAATGTTTGAAAAACGTATGTCATACTTTTCCTTATGTAGTCTTGAAATTTTCATCATTATTACTTATTTCTCTGATTTCATCTTTGGTCTTTTTTTCAGGTACTACATTAGTTTATAACCATTTTACTTCTTTTGGTGGGCTTTTCTAATCTATTTGTTCACAGAGTGGTTAGCGCGTTCTGCCAAATGCTCCCAACCAGGAGGCGTTCGATTCAAATCTTGCCCTGGCAGTGCTTTTGCATGTGCTTTTTGATTCAGATGATTCATTAGCCAAGGTGTGCGAAATTCAGGTGAGGCAACATCCTCGAGTTGCATATAAGCTTGGCTGATGTTTTATATCTTCTAAATCTGTTGCTATGGTAAGTGATGTCATCAAATTCACAAACTGAATTTTTCTTATCAGATTTTAAAATTTCTATCTCTTGTGCAGTTAATATGAAAGAGATTTTATGATAATAACGAAATACGGCTTAACAGGCAGACTCTTTTGTAGTATTTTGGGAAGGTTGGCATTACTGCTTTTTCTCGGTTTTATAATTATGACATTTTTGCTCCCTACTAATCGAATAAGTAATGGAGAACATATGCTGGAACAGATAGTAAGTTATATAATAATAAAAGCAATGAGTGATTATCATAAATTACTTGGAAACTAGTTTTTGGGATTGAATAATTTCAATATTTTAATTATGTTTTGATCTAGGCTAATAGGGTAATTCATGTAAGTTTCATTAATGAAGATTTTTTTTCTCTTTGACCTCGGATTGATGTTACGCAATAGCAACACTAAGATGATGCGATAAAAATTGGTAACCTACTTAATGGAAGGTTTATCGCATACTTAGCACTACACATATGCATTTTAATGATTTTGAATGCCATTTGTTTAAGGCTTGTAAACACAATATTACTTCAGAATTCTATATGATAGTTAGAATCATTAACTTTAATGACCTCAAATAGCTCCAGGGCAATTTAATTTTGGAATATTTTATTTCAGGTGGTTGAAATTTTTGGGTGTATTTGCTAGCAGTCACTACATTCTCACTTATAATTTAATGATATATTTTTAAAATGCTGCATACTGGAATAAGTATCATAATTTTGAAACATTTGTGAAACGTAGAAAACACTAATTGATATTAAATACCTAAAATTAGATGGGTTGTTATGAAAGAATAAAATTCATGTACTATTGTTTAAATTATTTATTAAAATTTCTTCTTCCTACAATCATCATGTTCACATTCTTCAAAATTCATTTACAAAATAAGTAAAAACATCATCTATCTACCATCACATTCCTATTATCAGGATATTCCTATAATATATTGAAAAGTATGTTCTACGTAATTTTTTAAAATGATATATAATGTCATATTTTGAATTGTACAAGGAGCGTTTTAAATATCTGCATCCTTTCATTTAACTAAATTACATAAAATTGTTTTATTCCTACATTTGAAAAACTTGAACGTTTTGTTTCCAATCATTATCACCAAGCAGCTGTACCTTGAGTGGAGGCGGAATTACAAGGAGGCACCCTCGGCAAGGAGCATGAGGTTGGTTGGAGGAGGACACATAAGTAAGCACCCTCTGCAAGGAACAGGAGCTGGATGGAGGAGGACACACAAGGAGGCACCCTTGACAAGGAGCAGGAGCTGGATGGAGGAGGACACACAGGGAGGCACCCTCGACAAGGAACAACAGGAACTGGATGGAGGAGGACACACAAGGAGGCACCCTCGACAAGGAGCAGGAGCTGGATGGAGGAGGACACACAAGGAGGCAACCTCGGCAAGGAACAACAGGAGCTGGGGATGGAGGAGGACACACAGGGAGGCACCCTCGGCAAGGAACAACAGGAGCTGGGATGGAGGAGGACACACAGGGAGACACCCTCGGCAAGGAACAACAGGAGCTGGGATGGAGGAGGACACACAGGGAGGCACCCTCGGCAAGGAAGAACAGGAGCTGGGGATGGAGGAGAGGCACCCTCGGCAAGGAACAACAGGAGCTGGGGATGGAGGAGAGGCACCCTCGGCAAGGAACAACAGGAGCTGGGGATGGAGGAGAGGCACCCTCGGCAAGGAACAACAGGAGCTGGGGATGGAGGAGAGGCACCCTCGGCAAGGAACAACAGGAGCTGGGGATGGAGGAGAGGCACCCTCGGCAAGGAACAACAGGAGCTGGGGATGGAGGAGAGGCACCCTCGGCAAGGAACAACAGGAGCTGGGGATGGAGGAGGACACACAGGGAGGCACCCTCGGCAAGGAACAACAGGAGCTGGGATGGAGGAGGACACACATAAGGAGGCAACCTCAGCAAGGAAGAACAGGAGCTGGGGATGGAGGAGGACACACAGGGAGGCACCCTCGGCAAGGAACAACAGGAGCTGGGATGGAGGAGGACACACAGGGAGGCACCCTCGGCAAGGAACAACAGGAGCTGGGATGGAGGAGGACACACAGGGAGGCACCCTCGGCAAGGAACAACAGGAGCTGGGATGGAGGAGGACACACAGGGAGGCACCCTCGGCAAGGAACAACAGGAGCTGGGATGGAGGAGGACACACAGGGAGGCACCCTCGGCAAGGAACAACAGGAGCTGGGATGGAGGAGGACACACAGGGAGGCACCCTCGGCAAGGAACAACAGGAGCTGGGATGGAGGAGGACACACAGGGAGGCACCCTCGGCAAGGAACAACAGGAGCTGGGATGGAGGAGGACACACAGGGAGGCACCCTCGGCAAGGAACAACAGGAGCTGGGATGGAGGAGGACACACATAAGGAGGCAACCTCAGCAAGGAAGAACAGGAGCTGGGGATGGAGGAGGACACACAGGGAGGCACCCTCGGCAAGGAACAACAGGAGCTGGGATGGAGGAGGACACACAGGGAGGCACCCTCGGCAAGGAACAACAGGAGCTGGGATGGAGGAGGACACACATAAGGAGGCAACCTCGGCAAGGAACAACAGGAGCTGGGGATGGAGGAGGACACACAGGGAGGCACCCTCGGCAAGGAACAACAGGAGCTGGGATGGAGGAGGACACACATAAGGAGGCAACCTCAGCAAGGAAGAACAGGAGCTGGGGATGGAGGAGAGGCACCCTCGGCAAGGAACAACAGGAGCTGGGGATGGAGGAGAGGCACCCTCGGCAAGGAACAACAGGAGCTGGGGATGGAGGAGGACACACATAAGGAGACCTCGGCAAGAAGTGGAAGAGCTGAAGGAGGTAGCCTGCAAGGAGCAGGATGGAGGACATAGAAGGAGAGCAAGGGGGCAGAATATTGAGCAAGGAAATATATAGAAATAGGAGCAAGGGGGCAGAATATTGAGCAAGGAAATATATAGAAATAGAGCAAGGGGGCAGAATATTGAGCAAGGAAATATATAGAAATAGAAAATATAGAGATATTATTAGAGATTATTAGAGATAGAGAAAGAAAGAAAATGGACTCCCTCCCCCAAGGAGAGGACTCCCTCCCCCAAGGAGAGGACTCCCTCCCCCAAGGAGAGGACTCCCTCCCCCAAGGAGAGGACTCCCTCCCCCAAGGAGAGGACTCCCTCCCCCAAGGAGAGGACTCCCTCCCCCAAGGAGAGGACTCCCTCCCCCAAGGAGAGGACTCCCTCCCCCAAGGAGAGGACTCCCTCCCCCAAGGAGAGGACTCCCTCCCCCAAGGAGAGGACTCCCTCCCCCAAGGAGAGGACTCCCTCCCCCAAGGAGAGGACTCCCTCCCCCAAGGAGAGGACTCCCTCCCCCAAGGAGAGGACTCCCTCCCCCAAGGAGAGGACTCCCTCCCCCAAGGAGAGGACTCCCTCCCCCAAGGAGAGGACTCCCTCCCCCAAGGAGAGGACTCCCTCCCCTCCTCCTCTCCTGTGTACTCCTGAAATGAAAAAAAAATAAAGATTTTCAATATATGTCATAACAATTTATAATGTCATAACAATTTATTAAGTAGCTATTATACATAACTTCATGATATTGCAAACCTATTTATTGAAAATCAATATATTTAACAGTAACTGATTGAGACATTTAAATCTAATTTGTTTTTATGAATGTGACTGATTATTTTATCAGAGTCAACTAAAATAATTTGTTATTTTCTGGTACTTACACGTGATAGTTTGGTCCAGCTTCATTATCCAGGCACCACTCCCCCTCTTTGAAGTCAACCCCTGCTCCTGGCAGTCCTGGAAGCTGCGATATTGCCCAAAATCTTCTGCATTGCATAAATTATATAAGGGATTAATGATAACGCTCTAACTTACAGTATTGAATATTTTTAGTGAAGTTAATAAACAATATGCCTTACCTTTAAAAGTTACGAAACAGCTGATATTTAGCTCATATTCTGTTAAAGGAAATTCTCTGGAAATCTGTTGACACTTGTGAGCAATTACGTTACGACCAATGTCTGCAAATAAATATGAATTTACCAATGAAGAAATAGATATAGTAAACAAATGTTCTTAAAAAATGATAATGAAATTTAATGTTCTTTTCTTATCAGAAGTTACTGAATTGGCTTAAAAAATGAGAAGCTATGCCCTGAAAACTCATACTGAATCGTAACAGAATTGGAGAAGATGGAAGCGCAGCTTAAATTAGAAATAAGAATTTAGAAACAAAACTTCATAATTTTATCATTGTTTTAATAATATATAATCAGCTTATTCATCAATTAATGGTCTTGTTTTTAAATATCTTTTTCATTAAAAGATGATTTTTTCATTTTAAATTTATTTTCAATTAAGACTTCTAGCAAACAATTTTCAATATCCATTAAGTTGCAATGGGAAAAATTCTTTCATTTTAAAAATTGTTTTTACACTTTAGGAATTAGGAACAAAGGAATTATCTTATTTTCTGTTATTTTCACCGATCCCCATTATACACACATGTATGTACGTGTTAAGCTGCCCCGTTTAACGATGTTTCGTTTAGCGCTCGAAGTTATTGGAACGTAACCCCCGCGTTAAGCGGGGTCTTACTGTATTAACTAACGTTTGGCTCTCATTCTAGAATTACGATAAATTCTCCAGTTCTTTCAATTTAACATTATACGCGTCGTTTATTTATTAATCTAGTGCCTACCAGAAAATGCATCATAAATTACAACGTATTGAAAATCAACTAATGTTTTCTATGTTTGACGTTCAATCCAGAATTACGATTATTTCTCCAGTATGTAGCATTTTAAAAACATACCCGTGAATTATTATAATACACAATAATCTAGTATGTACTAGCTAACGTCCTGAAACATCAACCATTTAATGGATTGAATTAAAATATTTGGGAATTAAATGTTCGGGAGCTAATCAACGTCATTCAATTGAATGAACGTAACTTGTATAGAATTCTATATTTCATATCAAATTCACACGCCTCCAACGACTCAAAATATCTTAATAAATATTATTAAAATGCATTATAAAGAATGAAGTTTTGAATATCTGATAGCCCGTTAAATTTATATGAATTACTCTTTAATTGAGGTTAGATCACACTAAAATTATAATATTGAAATCGTTCCGTTTTCATTCACAAATTTCCAAGTTATTTACGATAACTGATTATCGAATTTTTATTTTCTCACTTTCTATCTGTTCCAGCATTATGTTCTCCGTCAATTAAATAAGTAGGGCAAACGTAAGTATAAAACTGAGAAAAAGCAGTAATGGCAATCTTCCCAATACTACGAAACAGTCTGTTGAGCGTATTTCGTTAACAAAAAGTCCCTTTCATATTACCAGCAAAAACTTTTAATCGAAAATTTTGCCTTCATTATAATGTGATACAATATATTTACTAAACTTACTTGGGGATATATTAAAATAAATGAGTGAATTACTAGCGGAAACGATATCTTATAAGAAGAAAAATTTCGATCGCGAATTTGACAACACCACCCTTAGCAACAACCCATACAGTTGATTCAGCATTATATTCTGCAGGAGAATTACTTTGGAAACAACATCTTTTTAACTACTTAAAAGATTTAAAAATTACAGCCGAGCTTACATGCACCTCGCATGATGTTGACTCACCTGTAATTCAGCACACGACATGATTGACGAATCATGTGAATCAGAAAGCACATGATATGTAGAAATGCCCAGGTAAGATTCGAATCGAACTCCTCCTGGTCAAGGCATTTAGCAGAATGCGCCAACCACTAGATGAGAAGGGATCCAAGACCCTCGTACATAAGACTACGACGGTTATAATATTTTTTAGGACCTGAAAAAGATTAAATCAGAAAAAAAAGGTAATAAAGCTAAGAAATAAAATAACTCTACACGAGACGACCTGTAGAAAGTAAGTGTACAAATGATGTTTTCTTAGATTTATAAATATGAGAGTACTACAATTTTGCAACAGAGTTTCCTAACACAAAGTAATTTATAACTAAACTCCTACCATGGTAGACAAAACGCTGAGAAAGTTGCTTCGGGAAAACTGCCGTCTTTGAAGTTCCTTCCACAACTGAACAGGTGAAGTTTGTAACAGCGAACTTCTATGCGACTTAAAACCTCTTGTCTGACGTCAAAGCGAGGATTGCGTAAGGAATGCGTATCTTTCGTCAAAAAGGACGGGTCTTCTGAGTCCTCCACGTAACAGGGAAATTTGACGAAGAATCTGGAAGAAAATAAGTAGCTCATATCTAATATTTCTATATAAAAACTTTTGAGTCTAGTAGAAATAGAAATTAACTAACTTTAGAAGTCATCTTGTTGCCCAATTTCATTTCTACTTGAACCCCTTTCAACACTTCAGGAGACGACCTAAAAAAGTACAGATGATGTTTTGTCTTAGATTTCTAAAAACGAAAGTACCTATTTAAAAATACATTTCACTTTCGATATATCCATTCATACCTTTCCTAATTTACAATCCACAATTGGTAGCGTGCACTTTTTGACCTAGTATTATGATTGAATGAATTAAAACTTATTAATACTCACCGGTTACTCGTAGTAATATTTCCGTAAGATAATTTCAATTCCTGTTGAATTCAATTAAAAGATTAAATCAGGAAAAAGGTATGAAAGCTAAGAAATTAAACTTACTGTTGGACAAGGAGACTTGACGACACTACGTAAGTTTGTTAAGAAGTTCTAAATAGGTTTAAATCTAGCTTCTGTTAAAAGAAAAGTACGTTTGCAATTTTCACTTCGTCAATACCTTCAAAATGAATTAATCTAAATAAAATCTAACTTTCTTTACGAAGTCCTCGTTGCATAATTACATTTCCAATTGAATCCATTTAACCCTACACTAGACGACCTGAAGAAAGTACGTGTACAAATGAAGTTTTATCTAAGATTTCTTTAAATGAGAGTACTACAATGCTGTAACAGAGTTTCCGAACATACAAAGTAATTACCTAAGTACTTAAGTTAAACTTAATGAACTAAATGCGTCTTACCATGGTAGACCAACGCTGAAAAAGTAGCTTCGGAAACACCGCCGCTGTCTCCTAAGTTCCATCCACGACTGAACAAGTGATGGCTGTGACAGCGAACTACCATGTGACCAAGACTTCCACTCTGACGTCAAGGCGAGAATGACGTAAAGTACGCGCATCTATCGTCAAAAAGGAAATTAGCGTGATTATGTTAAAAATAAGTTTCACTTGGGGAATTTCAATCGATTACGATTTTTGACATGCACTATAGAAACTCTTAATAAATTGATGGGTAGGTATCAATACGCACCTACGATTGAATGGATCAGAAGGTAATATACGGTAGAAATATTTTAACTGTCATAATAATGTCATTAAATCAAACATTTAAATAAAGACAACTTTGAATACACTACGTGTACGTTACCTTACCTGAATTCCGCACGCGATGACTGTTGAATCATCTGAATTCGAATGCACATGTAAATGCACTGCCCAGGCAAGATTCGAATCGAACGCCTCCTGGTCGGGAGCATTTGGCAGAACGTGCAGACCACTCCATGAGAAGGGATGTAAAACCCACGTTAAGAAGACTACAGCGATTATAACCTTTCGTAGGACCTGAAAAAGGACCAGGATTAAATTATAGGAATAATTAATAAAAATAAGACTAAGATCAGGGAAAGTAACGAGACTACTTGCGTTTTTCTAAAAATTCCAATTCTAATTCTACTTTTAGTATTACACAATGATTACAACTGCCGTAGATTTCCAAAAAATGTATCGCTTAAACTTCAACCCTCTCTCCCAACTATCAGAAAGTTTTGTACAACCGCTTAACCATCTCGTATCCCATCTACCGTTCAGTAAAAATAACCATTTTCTGGAAAGTCTAGCGCAATTAATAAAATGCAAAAAGAGAATTTCAATGCTGCAACTAAATTATCTGAAGAACGTAAATTAAAACTTAATTAACTAAGTACATCTTACCTCGGTGCTGAAGAAGTAGCTTCGGGAAAACTGCCGCTGTCTTCGAAGTTCCTTCCACGACTGAACAGCTGAAGACTGTCGCAGCGGCCGAACTACAACGTGACGAATGTGACTGAACCTCTTCTCTGACGTCAATGCGAAGATTGCGTAAAGAGTGCGTGTCTTTCGTCAAAAAGGACGGGTCTTCCGAGTCCTCCCTTTACCACGTAACTAGGGAAATTTGACGAATAACGTGCTACCAAATAAATAGCTCAAATCTAATAGTTCTATATTTCGACTTTGGAATCTAGTAGGAATAGAAACTTACTTACTTCACGAAGTTATGTTGTTGCACAATTTCATTTCTAATTGACTCCCTTTAAACTGTATATGATACGACCTGAAAATGTACAAATGAAGTTTTGTCTTATATTTCTAATAACGAGTTCACGTTTCACTTTTGATATATTTCTACCTTTCCTAATTAACAATCTATTATTGATAGCGTGCTCTTTTTGACCTAGTGTTACGATTAAATGAATTAGAACGTATTAATACTCACCGGTAACTAGTAATATTTCAGCGTGATAATTTCATATCCTGTTGAATCCATAGGAATCCTCTTGCACTCTTCATTTCATTATCCTGGAAAAGGTACAACTTAAGCGTGATTTAAAAAATTAATTGCTCTCGTATTCATCGTAAATTTCACATGCACTATTGAATCTGGCAATAAATTGATATGAAGGTATATTAATACGCACCCATCTCAGTTTCCTTTTGACGCGAAAGTTCTTCTGTCTTCATTAAACTTCTGCAAGTATAGCGTACTTTACGAACATTTTTCGCATTAACTTCAATTAGACGTTTCGAGTTTACGCTGAATGAATACATATTCTATCTATCGTTCACTCGAACTTAATAAATTAAGTATCTACTCACCAATTACAGCCTTTCAACGAGGACCTAACATCTAAGTAAGTTTACTAACTAAATGCGTCTTGTTACGCGAGACCACATGCTGGAAAGGTAGACTCAGGAAGTCCGCCATACAGTCTTCAACTTGCTCCTTCAACGAATTGGCGATGAATGAGGCAGCTACTGGACAACGTTGTCACTAAAACTTCCCGTCTGACGTCAAGGCGAGGATTACGTTAAGAATGCGTATCTTTTGTCAAAAGGTACAATTCTTCAGAGTACTCCATTATCCTTCTAATTTGAAAGGAGAATTTGACGAAGAACTGGAAAGCAAGTGAATAACGTAAATCGCATTATTCTGCTAGTTAACTTTTTTACATCCATTCCAGAAAGGAAATTCTCAACTGCTATTATTCAATCTCATTTTTAGTTTCGAAAAAAAATCAGTTGGGGCTTTATAATTAATCTATATATAAATTGAATGTGATTATTAGAATCTCTGCCATAAATAAGCCAAGGAAATAGAAATGAAATATAAATCCAGAATATGCTTGAAAATTAATATTAATAACCTTCGAGGACTTAACGGCCCTTTCATGTTCAAAAAACTGAAACAAGGATACATTAAGAGGCAAAGAGAGCTATAATTCCAATTAATACCTGCTTACTTACTCTCGTGTTGGTAACTTTGACTAACAAGGTTGGTAACTTAAATTGGTGCTAATTAAAACGTAAGAATTGAAAATATTTCAAAGAGCAAGTTATAAAATTAAAAATTACTTATGTAAGGATTTAAGAAAATAAGTAATTAACCTTGAATCGTAAAAACAGGTTACACTAGAATGTGAGTTCATTGTTTTGTACTTGTGAAGCATTAAAACAGCAAATTATGATCTCAAAATTTTGACTACGAATCTTTCAATTGAAATCATCTCAAGCTACAAAAGAAAAATGTATATAATCCAAAACCAAAAATAAAATAGAATTATCAAAGAACAAACTATTAAATTATCAATAACTAGATGAAAATTGAGGTGGGATTATTAATAGGATATAATAATAAAGTTGAATAGTTTTATATTCTAAATCATAATTTTCATGACTATGAATTATAGAAACTAGTATTACATAGTGCAAGAGGATTTCTCTTGCTAAACAGGACAAAATATTTTGAGAAATGTTGAAATGACATTAATGTATGTATGCTAGGTGATTTTCTTTTTGTTTTGTATAAGAAGTACAATGTTAGCATTATTAAAGTATTTTGCATGGTTCCCTTAGAACTTTGTAATCATTATGTTTTGTAATCCTTGTCCATTGTCATGTCTGTGCAGGGAGAAGTACACCACTTTTTGATTTCTAAAATACTTATTGAAAAATGGAGATTAAAATAAAATTCTCAAAAGAGAAAAAAAACTAAATTTGAATAAGATTTATTTAAGAAGAATAATTTTTAGGCAGAAGAATGGCTTTTTTTATTGATTTTATAGGAAACTTTAATATTTTAATGCTGGGCAGTTATATACTGATCTTGATAATCAATTGAAATATAGATATCAATCACTCTTTCAAAGATAAATTTCATTAAATGCAATTCTTTAATACCTTCATGCTAAGTACATGCAAATACAAGAAGTGGATTTCATAATGAGACCTTGTACTACCTTAAAGTAGATTTAGTCTAATATATGCTTGTATATTATTTTAAGATTAGTGACATTCTGCAATCCTAAGTATCTGAAGAAAACATTTTGATTTTACTTTGCTAACATTGGAAAAATGATTTTATATCAGAACTCATATCAAGAACAAAAAAAGGAATTTTCCATGCAAATATTATATACAGGTTCTGTTTAGGTAAACTACGGAGAGGAATTTTATACACTCATAAAACACTATTGAAATTGACTGAGCCTATTGTATTTGATCAGGAACTTGGAAAAGGTGAGTTCTTTCATTGATTTTTTTGAAAATCTTGTACCTATAGAATTCTTTAGGGCATACAATCATAAATATTAAGTATAACAAAAAAATTGGTATATCATCATACCTTTCATAATCTCAAACAAGGATGAATAATTCTACACCTACGAAAAAATAGTCTTCATTGAATTGTGAGTGAGCCCCTTAATAAGTATATTCTAAGAGCATAGTCTTTTTATAAATATAATGAAATAAAACACTTTGTAAAAAGATCTCACCCATTTCTAGTCTATAACCACATTGCCATTAAAGGAAGGTCTGATTTATTGGCAAGTATGGATGAAGTAACTGCTGAACAATACTCTACATTGATTACATAGAAAGCTAGAATATTCATGAATTTAGTTAATGTAACTACTATACTTACAACACTAGCCACTTTTCCCTGAGTTTAATCCCATCTTCTGTATGATTTTACAATCCAAAACATCTCCAGCTGTTTTCTCATTTCTGGAAAATTAAGTGAAAAGTATTAACATCATTAATAATTGAAATAGAAAGGAGTTAAGATGGATTTGATGCTCTGCTATTCAATTTTATTATTATGTTAATTGTTTAGTTATGGATTATATATAAACCATACCTTATATTTAGGTTATAATACCAGCACCTTTTTCACAAATTATTAAGAAGTAATAACTGTCATCAGGATATGCAAATGTAAGTCACTGTATGACAACTATAAGTATGAAATTTTTCTTTTTATGAACATTTTCGTAGATGTTATCATCATAAATGTTTCCTTTGGTATTTTTAGATGATTCTGGGCATGTATACTAACTTCTATTAATGATCACAACTTTTGTGTAAAATAATTATCTCAATTATTATTTATAAATAGAAAAAGGAGAATTATTCCATAGTTATATTATATATTATTCTTGATTATTATCAATTAAGAAAATTAAGGCATATAGAAAAGGCCTATGCCAATTAAGAAACTCATGAATGAAAAATTCCACAAGCATATGCAATTAGAAATAAATATCTCAAAGAAATTCCTTGCATGAAAGATTTTTGTTTGCCTAACTAAAATAGTTTATCAAAAACTGAATGTTTACCCAGAAACTGAATTTTACATCCAATTCAGTTTCTATACTAATATACCTTGGATTTTAATCATACTAGATAGCTGAACACAGAGATGATTTAAAAAAACAGGATATGGAGCACTAGATCACTTGAATTAATTTGCTTCAAACTACTATGATCATTAGCATATGACTTTAATGATTTGCATAATCTAATAATAATTAATTTGATAATATCTTCTCAACATGCTAGAATTAAAGAGTTAATTTTATCAATATTAAGCTCTTCGGGTAACTTGTCTAATCTTTATATCAAGTAATATTTCTTTTCTCCATCTACTTTTTCATGAAAGGCTCCTTTTCTATAATCTAGTAAAGTTATTATTGATACAAAATAAAGAATACAGGATATAACTTATTTAAATATTTTTCATTTATTGCTCAAGAAAGGGGTTATCTTATTTACAATTCTTGTATCAGTGAACTGAGTGAGTAATACCCTGATCATATATTTTGAAATTAATAAAGCAGTTGTTAAAGAGTAAGATAAATAGTTTACCCCCACAAAGAAAGGCAATGAGTAAGGAAAATGAAGAGAATAAAAAAATATAGCCATCAATTGCTGAAGAAGGAAGAAATTGAAAATAAGAGAAAACTAAATAAAGTTCAAACCCTTGTAAAGAATACAGTTTACAACCACAAGTATTTTAAGTGATGTGATATGAATCACCACTTTCTTTTTGACCTCTTCTGAATTACAGATATGTACATTTTAGTTATTGCCTTTTCACTATCTAAATTCAAATGCTGCCAAATAACAACAATATCCTTAGAGTACACCAATGCTTCTTCTACTTAATTCAAAACATAACAGAGAAATCAATTTACCTTATGTTACTTTGATGAACTAGCTTTAGTAAAAGAACCTTTTTGAGCTATAAACTAAGGTCTGAAAATAGAGAATCTTATATTTAAATGACATGAATGGTATGTAAACAAAAAACAAAAGAATAATAATATTAATGGGCAGTCTTCAAGATAACCAACATTAAAAATTGTACTTATTAACTCAAATTTTTTGTGATATTATAATATGAAAGAGGAAGCAAAACATTGAAATATATAATATGAAAAAGGAAGCCAAACATTGAAATGGCAGATAATTATACAATAAGAATCAGAAAATAATATTTTAAATTCATACATTTTATCAGTGTCTTCAAGAAAGCCAAATATGTACTGACATAATATTATATTGTTATTATTATTTATTGTCATTATTATTATATAATATATGATTATTTAAAATTGTATAGTTGAAAAGATAAATTGAAAGGCTGGGGAATATAATGATGTAGTATAGCTTTCATTTTTGAATTATTAAAATCTGAATGATCATTTTAATTTTCCTTCCATTGATGTTAGAAAAAGAAATGGAAAAACTTCCTTTTATTTTTGACCAGACACATCTCTCTTTCAACTATATAATTTTAAAGCAAGATTATAGCAAAATCCGTTTAAATGCTTAATAAATAGGAAAAGGCTATTTTAATGCTCCATAATTTGTTTTCTTGCGAACTTAAAATTTATATATTTTATAAAATTCTAATCTCAGATTTGATAGCCTGTAAATCAATTTGTACTCTTAGATCTTAACTAAGATCAGGATCATTTTCTGTTGACTTTATAATTTTAAAACATATTTTATCTTATACCTCATCTGTGGCTCTATTAGCTCTCAAATTTTTATATTGAGTCTTTTAGTGTTATATTTACCTTAACTGGTTCTTGAGCAACAAAAGAAATATACATTTTCTTGGCTTTCATTAGGCTCATACTCACTTGTCAATCCTATCCCTTATCCCTTTTTAGTTTAGTTCTTAATCTATAGGTCTTCTTCATCTGTGATATATTTTCCATTTATTTGCAATCTCTAATCCTCCTAAATACTCACAAACACTTAAATGCATTTTCCTATGTAATTGTTAGTCATTATTTGACTATATAATCATAAGTATTTATTTGAATTGTACAACTATACTACTTAATTTCAACAATGTCATTGTAAATTGAAGACCTTATAAATCTTAATAAGTATCATTTGGGATAATCTTAATTGGATTCATTAATTATAGATTTCTTTACCCATAGAATTCTTGAAAATGCTTAAAAGGTTTCTTTTAGATCAAAATTTTGGTAAACTTTTAATGAATGGACTGGGATTTGTAGATAGCACCATATGAACAACAGGAATATTTAGATGGAGTTAAAATATGTGATATAGAACCTTCAAATAAAAGCTAAAAAAGTTTAAAATATTCTTTACCATGACAAGTATGATGAATAGAATATTATGTCAACCATTGAGAGGAATTAAGGATGATGTTTAGATATAGTAATATTATTTACAAATATTAATGCTTCTTCTGTATAATTCTGTAAGTTATTCTTTCATTATCTTAACTGATGATGAATACAGCAAAAATTGATCTTGTAATCTAGTATATGCTACTTAATGATATACAAGATCTCTAGAAAGAAGAAATTTTATGTCCCTGTTTCAAACAGGACTATAGCACGAAACCATCTGGTTAAATATCTTATTGGTACGGTAATTAACAAGAAAGAGCCTTGACAATCTATCTTTTACACTTGTGAATAATCGGAGTTTGAATTGAATAGTATCTCAAAAAAAAATATTTATCCAAATATTTTTATAATCTAGATAATAAGGAGGAGAATTTATAAATGATTTTCACTATCTTTAAAATCAAACCTTAAAAGAGAAAAAAAATCCTTTGCAGTTCAGCACCCATCAAGAAGATAGTGGATAGCTTGCTTTGGGCCTGATTATCTAACTTTCAAATTTCTATAATTAATCTCATCATAGCCTACTATTCTCAACAAGAAAATCCCTACTTAAAGCATGATTGCTTTAAACTATCTTTGATTCTAAAATTAATATTTCAATGGACAATGTTAATTAAACTTTCTACATGAAAGTGAAACTGGGTCCTGAGTTCCTGGAGTAATTTTAGTGAAAGCTGTATGGATTCTTTACCTTTCTCTGTATTGACTTCCATAAACTTTGAAAATGAAATTATTAAATTAACCGTTTATTAGGAAAAATATGAATGGTTTAGTTTTTCTATAGATTCCTATTATTAATGTACAACCAAAATCTAATCACCAAAGAGTCTAAAACTCTAGAAGGGTATTGATATTACTCCAAACTTTCTAAAAGAATAACATAAGCTTAGTGAATAGTGCAAATAATAATTTCACACTCTTCAGTGTTTTAGCTATACAAATCATTAACTGAAAACTAAAAAGCAATAAAAGGGAAATATCTTGCTATACTTTGAAAGCAAATCAACAAACTATGTATGGAGATTTGAAAATAGAACTTTCAAATCTCCAATGTTGAATACTTGAGACCTAAAATTTATGAATAATTTCTATCTGTGTTTTGTATTTACCTCAATATTAACATCTTTGAGTTTACATCCCCAGTCTTCAATGTAGATAATTGAAATATTCTACTTTTTAAATTTGTTTTAAATCGATTATAACGAAATTTATTTCGATTCAATTCTCATTGACCTACAATTCATTGACTTACAATACACTTTCACCTGTAGCGACGCAATGGTCTTCCAAAAACCGAAATACATTTGGTAGAAATATCCTTTGAAGGGAGAAATATGTTTCCTAAGCAACCGAGGGTGGGAATGGAGAGGGATATACAGGTGAGAACAAAAAAAGTTATTTGAGGCGGTGTTCGTGGGTGGTCGAGAACTGGAGAGCCCTTCAGTAGGCCCCTGAAGCATTCCTCCAAAGCAAACAACACAAGATGACAAACAGGTCACCTGCGCAGTCGTTCTCATTAATTTGTCCGTACATATTTTTGCTTCTGGACGGATGTCTTAAAAAGTCGCGGATTGGCGCCTTTTTGGTAGACTGGCGACGAAGAGACGTTGTTGAAATAACAAAGGAAGAAGGAAATGGCGGTGATAATTGTTTACAACCGTCCTTAGTTACCGTCGTGATTGACTTCATTCGGATATACGGAGACAAACAAATTGGCGAGTTCTCTACTTTGTAGAAAATCGTTGGCGGAAAACGAAAGTTTATACTTTTAGTTCCACTCTAATTCGTATTAAAGAATTATTGAGAAGAATAAATATGCCTTATGATAGGTGAGGATAAGGGATGTGGAAATGATCCGGGCATAGAATTTTGAGAGCTACATAGTTCTCAGATTATACATTTAAACCATCCAATTTTAAATCTTTCTATCGGGATTTTTCGACGGACATACACGTTAAAATATATAAATTCTTTGTCATATATATAAAGCTGAAACATGGAATTTGTGGTTCATTTGAAGCGAATAAAACAATAATGCAGTGGTTTATTTCTACATTGATTACAATTATAGAATTATTGAGAAGTATATACATAATATAACAATATAGATAAAAAATAATTATGCATTATATTTTCTCGCAAGTAAAATGACTTTCAGCTAAATGCAATAACCTATTCTGTATGACGCCCGTCTGACAATGAGACATAAAGCTCTTTTAGGAGAGGGACCTCAGAGTGGGTGCCCTGGAATAGCGATTATTAGGAAGGGAACAAGCGTTAAGAAGTGGGCTATAAGGACATATTATCTCCCCGCAAAATCAATTCTGGGAACACTATTTCAATACGCCTATTCCTTGTGATCGTTACTAATCCTTCCTCACTCTTTTTTAAATTGGTACCATTTCTACCACTTTTAAGAGTAAACCAAGGTCCTATATATAAGAGGCCCCATATGTGAGGCACTGAAAGCAAGAGTTACACAAGTCCTTAATTTAAACTAAAAGTGGAGCTTGTTTATAATCCCCTCCAATCAAAGTTGGAAGATAAAGAACAAATTGAGACAATTACACTTTCTTAGTGTCAACCTAAAGAAATTTAATGTTTCTGCTCAACGTTTTGTTATTTTCATTTAAAGATGTATTAATATTATTAACAGCTTGTATATTTATTTATTTTTCTATTTAGTTAGAGCGATACTAAACCAAAACCTAAAATATTGAATCAATCATCAGAATTTCTCCAAAAGTTTACGCCTAAGTCTTACTCGAACCTTTAATTACAGATTGTCTCTGATTGAGCCAGTGATCTTCCCAAAAGCTGTGCAAGATGTATGCACTCCAAGATAAAAATTTACTCGCTACATCGAAGTGATAAATGTTTCATTAAAAATTCCTCTGTGTTCATTTTCTTTCCTTTATTTTCATCGTAAATTTTAAGCCAGAATAGCTTGGAATAATATGTATGTAATAAAATCATTCCGTTAAATTTATAGAAAATCTATGGAGACCCACGCATTGAAATCTAAAAAATAGTATGACGATAAACTCAAAATTTTTCGTAATTTCTTGTAGTACGAGAAACTGATCTTAAGGAATTGCTAGTAAACGGAATTATATCTATTCATCAAAATGGATGCTAGAATTAGAATTGGAATTGTCATCAGGTTTAATATTTGCGGAAGTACATAAAGCACACGTTGCGAGTAAGAAAATTCTCTCATTTTCTTCTTTATAAGGAAAAATGCAAGACGTTCCGGAGGCGTTATCTTGTGAATGAACATTTCGTAGAACCGAATCTCTTCTTGATTTTAACTTCTTCGAAATCGTACGATTTCCTGGTTTACCATGCCTACTCAATTCGAACACCTCTTCAGAATAAAAGAGTTAACTCTTTCATGGCCTTTTCCCTACATGATATCCTTTATCACTGAATGATTTTCAAAAGTATTTTACCGCTATCTTCAATGTAGTCAGACTTACTTCGTAAGTTATTTATAAACTTCTTGAATATGGACTTCTGTCGGTAATAGTTTACTTTCACGCTCATATTGTTTACTTTTATACTCTGCTACGTAACCATAACGATTTCCATTACCTTATTCAATGTTACCTTTTATCAAATCTACATTTTATAGATCACTTCAATCCTATTTTATCAATCCTTTTCCTTTATAAATCGTGGCCCTTGTGATACGTGAAACGTCCGTGAAAATTAGCATACGAAAAAAGGAGCGCAGTGTGCTAGTATTTGCAAGAAGAGACAGAAAATGTAACCCATAGGTGAAAGCAATGACAGAAGTTGCGGACATTATCGTAAATATAAGATCACTAGACAAGACAGGTAGTGCGGTCTGAATAAAGAACGGCAATTGAATATCTATTCATTACATATACTCAACTTTTGGTGCGTCTGAGTTTTATTGTCATTTACTGCTATTCATAATTTCAGGTTTGGCGGTAATTTTTCCTTCTATGCCTTCATTTCCTCTGTTCCTTCCTTTTTACAACTTCCATGAACTTTTCCCAATGTATTCTTATCATGTACGTATCTAAAAAATTGAATCAAAGTGGCTGGTCGCAGTAATACATAAAAATTCGATAGAATAGTCAGTTTCTTCAACGGACTCATTGCTATGGAAACCTTCAGGTGGTACAGTTTGAAAATGATCCTTGAAACTGGAAAAGAACTTCAATTTTCATCTTAGTTGAAGAAGAAACTGCCTAGTAACTTCAGTACGAAGAGAGCTTATAGAGTTAGCCTATGGACTTTATTTCTTCGTCAGCATTGTACTGGACAAATCATTTTGTCTCTTTCTTTTTTTCTATCAAGCATTCTTCTTCCGATCTATCAGGTCTTCATTTACTTCTCCTTCATTGACCCTTTTTAACAAAAAAACACGTGGACATTAACAATTCATCTGGCCGTTAGTCCCTCCTCCACGACAGTACCGCCTACTGTTGACACAAACGGGAACTCTCTCGAGTTCTCTCGGACTCTACTATGTTGTCATTCTCATTTCGTTCGTCGCTTGTTATTTCTTCTCGGGAGCGTCTCGATAACCCATCGCGAGATTTGTGAAAATTTTAATGTATTCCTTTTATTTCAACGGCTTTATACAACACCGCTGAGTAAATATTGCATCAAAACTATCAATCATAAGCAGTTATTTACTGAGGCTAAGCTACAAGCACTTTTCAGAGGATTAATATATTACCATATGACAGAACTAACGTAACAATACGCTATTCCAACAAAGAAGAGCTCAACCTATGAATCTGTAAGTTTCGTAATCGGTATTAATCATAATTTAGTACAGTTTCCAAGTATAAATTACCAACAAGCATAAATTATTCTTAAGTTCCTAATTATAATATTACGAGGCGGTAAATAAGCAATTTTTGGCGATTTATGATAGCTATACAAATTATGACAGTGAATGTGAATGAATATTCCTTTATTAGAAACATGATATGAACCTCCGGCAAGTCTTAAACACATACTTATGGCTCCATAGTAAACGAATCTTTTGGAAAGGAAGTTTTCAAGGTTAAATTATTCGGGATAATATTCGTTTGCGTAAGTTACACAAGTATGTAATAAAAGGCTCATATACTTTAATTCGCAATGGAATACTAGAATAAGAATTGTGAGTAGTGTACAATGATATTAAAATAGAAAACAACGTCAAATTACTTATTATACATTTTTTTTATAAAATGTAGCATTTTGGTCGTTGGGCCAGATGGAAACGTTGGATGAAAAACAAAAAATAAATAACATATTTATCCGGCATTTACTAAAGACAGAAGAAAAAACCTTGCAAAACCTTCACGCATAACGAGAAAAAAATTTTCGCCCGAACAGGGACTTGAACCCTGGACCCTCAGATTAAAAGTCTGATGCTCTACCGACTGAGCTATCCGGGCTCGCATCGTTTCCGCATTTGGGGAAGAATGTCTTCACGAAAATGGTATTCATTACGAATATCCTTTTTCTATAATATCTTCGGGTCCGTTGATATGGAATTAAATTATTTACAGGACCTTATATAATGCCATCAAAACGGTGAAAATAATATAAATCTTTCGAATTGTATAAATTGAATAATTAATATAGATCATTTATTCCTTTCAGAATATAAAACTTAACTGTTTCTGTTTATATTTGTAATTATAATGTAAAAAGATAATGGCTTAGGTTAGGAAGCTACATATACTATCTTTTTAATGTTCAATTTTGCATAATAATTGCATACGTATATCCCAAATTCGAAAAAAAACTCTTCTATTCACAGTTGCCTAGCAGGTTGTTACGGATATCTGCATAATAACAGATCGGAAATTGTTATGAATCCTTCATGATAACTGCAAGAAATTTTTCCTCCTTGTATTTATGACGAGTATCAAAAGGTTTTTTTTCTTAGGCCTTTCTGACCTTGAGCAAACTTCAAGGAAACTGTTGCCTCCTTAGCCCCCTATCTCGGTCATCTTTCTTAATCTAAATATACTTCCTTCTTTCATTGATACTATAGCGTTTTATGCATTCTTTTCCCTTTCATTGTTATTACAAATATCATTTTCTTTATTGTGAGTAATAATCTCACCATTAGGTTCATGCGATCATATTTACATGCCATAAGGGGATTTTATATTGTAGTCGACTGCGTGCTCCAATCTTACTTTCTTAGAATGGCCTTTTTGAGCAATCCTTACTCTTGTTTATATAAAAAAATAAGTACTTAATCATTGCATCCACGCATTCATTCGTCATTGGACATTAGAACTTTTCGAACATTATGAGTTTTAAGTGATCACTCCAGAAAAAAATGAATCGGATATACGTTTGTAATACATCGTAAGACAACTCCTGTGTGTATACTGTGTATATAAGAAGAAAAGAAAAACGTAAGTACTGAAAGCAGGTTGAACTAATAATCGAAATAATATAATATTAAGGATGTACTGTGGGAATTTACTGTGTGATAAAATATCTACAGAAATATTAGTTAGATATTATGAAGTATTATTGATGGAGAAGAAATTTATCTACAGAAATATTAGTTAGATATTATGAAGTATTATTGATGGAGAAGAAATTGAAATGGCTTCAAATTCATTGTATACTATCATTTTCCATTCCAATCACCACAATTTCAATCTTTTTAATCCAAAATCCTATGCTACAAGTTCCTAAATTCCAATTTCACATAGAGGTTTTAGGCATTTTAGTCATACACCTTTCGTAAAGTACCTTTGGAATTAATACGGAAAACTAGCGGATATAATCAGAAATAGATATCAATAGAATGTTTCTCAAACTATAAAAATTCTCAATATTGTTAAGGCCTATGATAAACTACGCTCTCTCTTAAAATTTTGGTCCGAGATATTTTCTAACTTAATTATTATACTAAATGTGTCATTAATATTAAAAAAAATGGATGATACACTTTTAGATAATGATAATGCGAAGAATGATTGCAATAAAAAGCGTTCATGATGCTAAAAATTGGGTGACCAATATTTCTGCCTACGATATTTCAAGTATAACACAAACCTCGTCCTTTTTTGTCACAACAGCTTATTTTCAAAACAATGCCAATTTACGACGTCCCGAGAGGAAAATTTTCACGAAATAGAAACATTCCAAAAAAAAAGAATAATTTTTCCACACATATATATGTATATTATAAAAAAAAATTTTAAATGTTGCGAGACGGATAAGGGAATTAAAAAAAAACTCCGCTCATGAGTGAAGGAAGGATAAAAAGAAAGGATTGAACGAAAAGAGAGGTTGAGTGATGGCAGGATGTTTGAAGTAAGGATTGTACAATATTAAAATGATTGCTCTTTGGCAAATATCGTATCTGTTTGAATTATGAAGCGGACAAATATAGAGCGAGCAAATATTTGTACAGAGAGAAGGTGGTTTGCGAGTTGAAAATTAAAAGCACACAGGGAAAATAGAACACTGAAGGGGGAATCTTCTCTTTTTCCCTGGATAGGGATGAAGACTCCATCCGGAATAATATCAGAGAAAGGGTAACAAGGCAGTGGGATTTTTTCTGCAAATGAGGCGTCCTGGGGAACAATGGGAAGGAAAATTTGAACGGAAAAGACAAGTCTCTTTCAATCATCAGATTGTGTGAATGTATACCCAAAAATGGAGTCGTTGCCATAGTATTTGTTCCCATAGTTTCTAAGTATACGTGTATATGAGGGTATATAAAGGAGTATATATAGAAGTATATATAGAATTATATATAGGAGCATATATTGAAGTATATATAGAATTATATATAGGATCATATATAGGAGTATATATTGGAGTATTTGTAGAAATATATGTATGAGTATATAAAGTACTATACGATATCGTATGTAATACAGTATAGTATATTATAGGAGTAACTATAAGAGTACATGTAGGAATATACATGTATATAATAGTATCGGTATAGTATCTATTACAGTTAAGTCTAAGTTTAACCACAAATTCGCACAATTTACGTCGATCAGTTACAAAGAGCCATCGTTAAGTTTCAACTTTGTAACCTTCTAGGATTAAAATTATGTAAAGAACAAAAGTGGACTTGAAATCTTTAAAAATAACAGAATTGACAACAAATTGACAAGAAAACAAAATTGTTGTTTCTATCTGAAATGTCAAAAATCTAACTTAATTCTATATTACGAAATAAATCTGTACACATGCTATGTGACATTTCCAATAGTTAAGGATATTAGGCATACAATCAGCAGGAAAACCTCAAAAATTACGTGTTTCAGTTGAATTCCTTTACTCCTACAATTGCTTGATAATTTGCAGTATTCCCTGCTTTACAAACATACAATAACATCCCTAATTTTGTGGAGAATACTTTAGATTATGCGTAATAAATAAATAGTAATTTATATTAATTCTCTACAGTGCATAGTACTTACGCACACTGATGTGGGCAGCTCCAAGAAAACCATTCCTCCAACTCACAAAGGGTAGAATAGCCGCTGCCTTTTGTCCATTACAGCTCATTACGCTATGAAACCTCAGTACCACGGTGAATCCAAGTCCAGTATGAGCTCTAATCCTTTGTTAAATCAAACAAGTAAAACGCAATGAGAAACCCTTTTTAGAGTAACTGTAATAATTCACGAATTACTTATTGAAAAAAAAAAATCTAATATTATGAAAGCCCAATTTCCTTCCTTTCCCAAATTATTTTTTCTTTACACGTTAAACAATTTTCAAGCTATTCCATACTTCGAAAAATTTACCGGCCATTTTGCAGCTCTCTTCGCTGTCTTCCGGAAATTTGCGGTCTCAGGAATTTTGTTTAAGTAGTAAGAGATTTTCATATGCGTTTATTTACTCGAATAGGAAATTAAAAAAAAGTTTAGACTTAATTCTACGGTTCAAATTGCACAATTAGATATATTTCGTTAATATATTGAATAAAAAATCAATCAAAGAATTCATTTTTATCGTTAATGTAATTGAAAATAATCTTGTTCAAACAATACTTAAAAATAGATAATCAAATCAATGAGTAGTTATTCTACAACGCGATAAGAAAGGAAATATTGACTTATATTTTGACAATCCTTATAATAAAAATATAGTTCTTAAATGTCTTCGTGGGTAACTTAATTCTACAGAAAGAATTTTACTCGATTTTATTTACTGGAGCTATCATTCGTTTTACATACGTCCTCATGATTATCTCATATTTGCTAAAATTAATATATGCAAAATATTCTGATCCTAATAACCATAAGCCCGTGGCTTAGTTGCACAATCGTTGTAGATGATTGTATCTTAAAACACTATAACACGAAAGTGACAAAGGTAAACTCAACTTACAAAGACAGGGAAAGTAATAATGGGCTTTAGTCAAGGAAAAATGAGACTAACGAGTCTTTTCCTATATCCAACCTTTCTTTCAACGCACAAGAAGGATAAAGAGAGCTTGTAAAAGTAAAAAGATGGAAACTACTTCTTGTATTACGAAAGCTTAGGTAAGACTAAGGAAAAACCAACGTAACCTATGGAAAGATAACTAAATTTGGGAATATAGAGCATCATGGATAATAATGGAGGGTTGAAAATTAATGGTGTAAATTCAACTTGTATAAATTGATAATTTTTAAGTTTCCAACTTAATTTGTAATTCTTTCCGACACTTTCACAACTTGAGATCAACACAAACATTCACACATTGTCACTCCTTCATTTATTCACTTATACAATTAACGGCTACTTCCGTAACAATACCGCCACACAATTAAGCGACAATGGAACTTCTTCCCTCCAATTTCAAAAACATTGCGCGGTAATTTGATCATAATTAGCGAACATCAATGAAGTACAAGAGCACCGTGAATCGGAAGGAAATATTTGAATGATATTATACATCGAAATGGGATGAAAAAGAAGAGATCTCGTCGATCATTTTGCGAGGCATTAATCAAATAACCCCTTCGCCTTAGAAAAATGAAGCGCAAACACGACAGACGAAAGCAAAAAGTACAAATGAAAGGCAGCGCTCGCGAGAGGAAGTGAAACAATGGAGTAACGGAAAGCGATATTCGCGCGCGGAAGAAAATTCAGAATTACAGGGAGGGAAAAAAAACAAGTGAGTCCAAACAGCCGTGGGGTGTCTATTAACAAGAGAGACCTTTAAGCTCGAGTAAACGATAAGGAGCACAGTCTTCAGGGCTTCGCTTCGAACTGCTGAGGAAAAGGAATTTTATCGGTTGAATATTTGATGTCTAAACCGGTTCGTATTTGAACAAAGCTCTGCTCCGAGAAGAACGAAACGTGGAAAATCCTCTTTCACATTAATTAAGGATCGTTCCGGAGTTTTTACGACGATTTTTTAAATAATTTACGAGGAAAAGGGTTTGAAAATCGCCACTTCAATCATGGAGATATTGCCGAACTGTTAAACTACGATTTCTCCTTACTTGGATACGATGAGGAAGATGTGTTTGTTTACTATTACAAAACATTATTAATGCACATTTAGACAATTATTTAATGAAAGAAAATAATAAACGAATTGTATATTACGATCATGACTTTCTGTCAATACTACATGATTTACGTCTTGATAAACACAGACGTAAGTTTTACCGAACTTTTTCGCAGAACACAAGACTTATAATTCTTTAACATTCACTTCTACCACACCTTTTAAATTCAATTATTCTTACTTAGATGTTTATAATTCTGAATTGTGAAATTGATCCTCCCTTTTCCTAAACGAAAGTTGTGATAAGTGTTATTTACAAGTACGTAGCAGTAATTTAGTAAGTTTTAGTTCACTCGTTGTTTTTAGTCTCAAAATGAAAGAGATACGAAATAAAATTTATATAAATTTGTGATAAGATGCTAACTGCTCGGTACTTACTAAGAAAATGATATGTTCTTGAATGGAATTATAATTGAAGTGAAATTATCATTAAATGAATATTCATTTTATGTTAAAATTTAATTGAATTGAAATGTATTATTGACCGTTTATTGGGTGAAACTTTTAAAGTAAAAAATATTTATGCTATAATGGAAGGATGAAGACAATCAAATTAATTGGCAATTCACATATTTATTGAAACCTAATGAAGAATCTCGAATACTTAAGATAAAGGTGATTCTTTTGCAGTGAATATGCAAATATAAATCAGTGACGATTAATTATAGTTACAAATCGTTTAACAGGTGTTGAAAAATCTTGAAAGATAGACTAATCTTAACATAAGCAATATGACAGAAAGGAGGAACCAAACGTATTTGAAAATTTTTCAGCATTTTTGCAATTTCTTGAAGCAAAAAGTACATTCTGAGTGATTTCTTAACGCAACAGTTTAAAAAAATATTTACTTCTACAATAATAAGTAGCTTACTCGCTATATTGTTGACCCGCCTTTTCCCATTCTTTAGTTTCCCCTATACTTAAGCGAGTTAAGTATTTTCGATTAGCGAACTGCATGTACGTAAGGGCCCGCTATTTTGTTAGCCTCCCTTCCCCCTTTTCCTGTATTAATTATTAAAACCCTTCCATTGATGTTTCTTGTACAAGACGATGTTATAACTCAGTCCGAAACCTTGGGTGAAAAATAAAAAATCAATTCGGAAAGTACGTTTCATATTATGTGTTATTTTTCTCATCGTACATCAGTCCTACATTCATTTCCCATTGAGAATATAATACGGGGAAGATGCCTCTCAAAGTCAGTGTGTGAAAACATACGCTTTTCGTGAATTAAATTCATTAGAGGAGAGTGGATCGAAGACGGAAGTGGCGTGTCGCGTGTTCTCGTGACGCAACTTCCGGCGATCGCTCTCTTAACCCCGCTTTACCACCTGCACCCTCGCATCCATTATTCAGCCATTCCATTTCCCTTTGATCCATGTCCAATACAGATTGATTCCCCCTTTCTGCTCCTTCCAAGGAGTCAGACTACTGTCACTAATCGTTTTAAACCATTATTACGTCGCGCCACCAGTCCTGGAGACCGACAGCGACAATGTTGTGAATAAATTAATTAGAAGAACCGCGAATTTTCATTGTTGTACGTTGTGAGGTGGATTTATTGGAGCACCATGCGAATTCTACCTTTACATAACTGTATTCTTTTATGAAAATGAAATTAGAATCATTCTTTTAGCGTTTAAAAGCCTTCCATTCAATCCCAAAGTAATGAGAAAAACGCAATTATTTTCATTACGAATTTTTTGTAAATAATTTCTAATTATGATGCTATATATTTATTACATGACCTAATTACAAGGATTAGAGTTACCATAACGTAAGGAATATATTTGGAAGGGAAGTTTTAAAAAATCTAATAAAAATATTTACAACAATTATAATAGAATGGAACAACTTAGATAATGCATACGAAGACATGATTTGAGCAACACTGAAGAAACCGAATTTTATTAATAACTTGTTAAGTTGCCTTAAAAAATTTACAGTTTGACTTTTCTACAGTTCCTTAACTTAAATGTCTCTGTACTTATTCTCCTTGAATATTTGCACCATAATATTTACGTCACATGAGTACAAGTATATGTCGTGAATAATTAATGAACTTCTGAATTTCTTTTGTCAATTTAACCACTTGACTAGCTTTTCATTAATTTATTTAACATAGCAACCACAAACATCCAGTTTATGGACAATAACTGTGTTGGACTCAAATCAATAATGGACGTAAACTCACATCCATAACCTGAGATCATACCTTGTCATCCTAAATCCATAAGTTCACTTTACAGTTGAATCTATTTTCATGACAAACAAAATTATATTCATAAAATATTTTTGGGTGTAACCTAAAATTTGAATTACGAAAAACTACATTATGTCTCTCCTGTTAAAACATTTTAAAATCCCAATAAATAAATACATTTGATACGGTTGAATTAACCAAACACAAACAGAACACGAGAGTTATGCGCGACCATAAAGTTCTACGTCTCATGAGTATGTCCCATTGATTTTAACCTTTCATCTTTCCGTTTTACTAACCTGACAGTAAAATTTAGAGGGCGGAATATAGCAAAAGGTGTTCTGTCGCATCGAGTGACTTCCGTGGGAGACTCCAATTCACTTCACCCAAAAAAACATAAATTCACTCTTTTATGATGAAACGGTGTATCCGACACGTGACCCAATTGTAGTTCTCGAGTCGCAACAGCGACCGAGCGATGTAGTGACACGAAAAAGGATGTAATCTTCGATCATGGACAAGTCCCCGTCAAGAGTTAAACACCTCAATAAAACTCATGATTTATAAATACATTAAGAGGGTAAAGAGGAACGGTTTCACAAAAATGCCCTTAATAACAGAAATTTACCCCTGTGAAACGTAGATCACACAAAACAGCGCGCGACCGGAAGCTATTCCGGTGAGGTCGCGTGGAATTGTGGGCAAGAATGGGCGGGAATGACTTCCGATAAATTTGAGAAGGGAAGGAGTGTGGGGTATCATCGGGGGTTTGGAATAAGTGTGAATAAAAAATACTATTATAACGTACATAGGTGTCGTATTACAATCTGAAAAGCTCTACAATACGCTTAAGATACGACTATATAACGACATACGTACACGTATCGTAAGAATTTGGCTTTTTAAACGTTGTTACGTCGATTGTTGAGAGGCAACTGTTGAATCCTATTATTATAATGGAACGCTATTGTCGTAACAATAATAATCGTTTTTCCCAACTGAACTTTTTCAAACTGAGTTTCCAACATATACATCAGATGAGCTACTTCCTCAAGCGTGCTTCAAACATAAATGAAGTAATTCGGCCAATAAGATTGATGTATGAGAATACGTATAAAGGAAATACGGACTGCTCGAACCAAGGAAACATCCCTACTTCTACATGCATCTTTTCGCCGTGTTAAAGATCGCGTGTGCAGACAGGGAGCATGTTCCGAGGCGCATGAAGTATTCATAGCGAATGACCCCTTTCGAACTGAGGCCCATCTGACAGTCGCTTTCTGATATTCCTCTATAAACCAAATCCATTAGCCGTTGCATAATGTCATGCATTAATAATTTCCTCGACATTCCCTATTTCAGAAAATAACCTGAAAGCATGTTTCTCACAAGTCTTAATTTTCTGAAGTTGAAATCACCTCTTACTCAAATCATATATTTCCTGTGCCTGGACATTGGTCACGGTGATCATAGAGATATTTCGATTAAGGTGAAAGATAAGTTGACGGAGGGTGACGTCGGAAAAGAAATTTATGCAGGAGATTAACTTCATAGAGCCTACGCTTGTACGTATTTGATTCGTAGCCATTTTATTTTTTAAGGACAGGTTTTATGTTCTTTAACCGTTTAAGATGAATTTATTCTTCTATTGTTTTCGGATGAATGTAATTGATTGAAAGCTCGTCAAATTAATTATCATATAAGGTTATTGCCATCGTATCTTTTATAATTATGTTAAAATACTCGATTTATAATGTTATTATGAGTGTTAGAAAAAGGTTCTTTTTAACTGAAAAATCAGTATATTTCTATGTCGTTTAAGATAAAGGATAAAAGTTTTCATGCATGCATTTTCTTTTTGCAGTTTCCAAGAGTTTTCTTCTGGCAGTCAGATAAGCAACTGGTCCATTACAGACTTAAATTCTTTACACATAAGCTGTAAGCTTATAATATTTAAGCTATTTTATATCAATCCTGACTACACAATTATTTGGATTCATCAATAAGTCAGGAAAGTCCAAAAATTACAGCTTATTATAGAATTTGAGCGGAATAATTCTAAAACCTAATAATTTCAAGTTTAATAAGCCAGTTTCAGCAATTGATGTCGTTATTAATTAATGCGATTGTGTAATTAATTTTTAAAATGTCTGTTGATGTTGTTATGTATTGCCATTTATAATTCGAAAGAGCAATTCAGAAGAGTATTTTCTCGTATTTCCTGAAAATAAAGAGGAAAAAGTATGGGGGCTAGAATTGATCCTTGCGGTACTCCTTGGTCGAATATGGCATAAAGGATATGAATTGGAAAAAGATGGGAAAAATTGACTGCAGATCAATAGCAGATGGAATGGAAATTCAATTGTATAATAAAGTTCAGAATGTTCGAATAATTATATATATAAAGATGAAGAATTTCTAAATATGAGAAAGTAAGAATTTACGAACTGTAAATGTTACTGAATATTTGTAATTCGATTGTTTAGGACTTATTTATACCTCAAAGACCTAAACCTAGGTCATCAGAATCATAAGGCATTTGGTAATCTTGATGCTCAACACCTCTTCATTTCCATGATATTCCTACCAATGCTCTGACATTAAAATTTAAGTTTAGCTTCCGATCATATTAACTTAGAGTTTTTGGTATTTGATGTTTAAGCTAGATTACGGATATAATGAAAATATGCTGCAAAAAATAACAGAATGTTTTTCTCAAAATGGAAATATGTAATTCCTAGTACATAAAGGTCGCTGAAAAAGATTTTTTGGAAAAAAAAGAATTATTAAATAATCTTCCGCAGCAAACCTATGGAAGGTACGCAACAATGAATGGGGGCAACTGGAAGAGAAAACAACGGATGGTAAACAAATGCGAATCGGCAAATTTTCTCGTTCGACTGCAAAAAGGAATATATGGACAAGAGTTCCAAATCCTCACCGCAAACAGCGACGCGAACTGATCGTCAATTTTTTCTCGCAACACGCACGGTCCGCGACATCATACGGCCGACTTCTGTTCTTTTTATTTTCAGTCAGAAACATGCATTGCCCAACCGTTGCCTCGAGATTTGGAAAAGAGTGAATTTCTACGATTTATAAATTAAAACTCGGCGGATGAATGCAGTTCTCTTTTGGGCTAACGAAATGTCAAACAAAAGAAAACCGTTACGCTAAATTACAAAAGATGAAATACAACGCAGTAAAGGCAAAATATAAAATAAGGAAACCAAGTATATATTTATGGATCAATCAAAATCAATAATAATAACAGAAAATCTAAAAAATATAGTTCTATCACTTATATAAAACAACTAAAATATAATTATTGTTTTAAACTAAAAGGAGAGGTCTTCACATCAATGTTAGGGATTAAGATTAAACCTATTTCACATTGGAGTGGGCATATTGAAAATAAAAAGTGAGAGAGATTTTATCCACATAGACCTTACGAAGAAATTGACATTAAAAATGTAGCTTTTGATTACCCTTGATGTGTATGCTTCCCCGCATAGCAGCTGTAACTAAAGATTCAGGCTGTAATGGTAATGTAATGCAGGGAAACATACACACAAAATTCAATGTCACTTGGAAACCACGGCATATATGGAATAATAATTCTTTACCTTTTCTATGGAAATATGTTTCATCGTAATCGCGGATATCGATTTGAAGACCACTCCTTGTAAGATCGTAAGATACAGAAGCATACACTTGGGCTATATCCCATCCCCCTATTTCAATTTATTAACATTAGTTATTATATAGTACATTAATAATACCGCTTAGTGTATAGCAGAGGGTGTAAGTAAATCTATATCTATACAAAATCCCTGCAAGCCGCCTTTCAGCATTAGCAATTAAGTACTGCGTAAGAACATTGATTCTTCTTCCTAACAGATTATATGATGTATAAATTTTCGAATAAATCCCATACGTAAGTATACGAATTAATTAGAGGGAATTGTGCCTTAACCAATGAAATATTATATATATATATATATATATATATATATATATATATATATATATATATATATATAATATAGAATAAAATATGTAGATGTATAATTCATCGTATAATCACTTTAAGATTTGACCATTGCTCCAATATTATTTATAAGACAGCTTTTACGATAAAACGCTAATTTTAGTTGGTACCCATAAACCATACATTTTGTCAAGCTCTCAGAAATCAAATCTTAAAGACCATGATGCATTTCGAATAAGAATACGTAATGTCAGTACAAACAATGGTCCTATTTGAGAAACTGCCCAAGTATAAGCATCGCGGTTTTAGTCTGAGAACCGAGTCCAAGAGATGGGCTTTCTTATACCCCATGAATAGCGAATCTACCCTTTCTCAATTCTGAAGCTTATTTGACCAGCTTCTTAAGACCATCCTAAGTTGGCCTCCTTGGTAAAAATGATGCTTAAATTACCTTTGCGTAAGGTGCCGGGGTTCATACGCTTGAGTTATGGCTCCTTGCAGATGCTACCTAATTGGGTCTTACGGATTGCCCCTTAATACAACTTCCAAACAGATTGAGATGGTCCTAAGAAGGGTACGAGGGAGAGTTTAAGGAACAAGAAAACGATTTTTTCGTTCTTCACTTTCGATTGATGAAGGATTTGATGATTATTTGATCGGAAACCAAACGAAAAAGTTAAATACGTACGCTGCTCTTTATTCATATCAACCGTAAGGTAGGTTTATCTCCAATAGAATGTCTTAATATGACTAACATACGAAAAAAGATAAAAAATGACATAAATTTAATTAGAATCTTATAAAATCAAAAATAAAATACCTTTAATAAAAATCAACAAATAATACGTACGCACGTATTATTCGTACATCACGGAAACCACCTAAGGAGCAGCCTTGATTCTGAACTAATTCTACGAACTTGTTTGCTTTTTTCCACTTTCTACTATATATTTACTTTTAATATTTGATACACTTAATTTGATCTATTCTTCAATGTCCGAATTTTTCTCTTTTAATTATCTCTATTTCAGATTTTTTTCATATTTTTCAATTCTACGTCCTAATATTTTCATTGTACATGTACATCAATCCAGAAAAATTTTATTCAACGGAAACTCGAAATCTAATAAGACCTCAAATATTTTAATAAATTCATTCCACACCCTTACATGAAAAATTAGGAAATATCGAAAAGTTTCTTTATAGATGGAAAACACTAAAAATTTTCCGTGCTGAACAGGATTGAATACTTTGCTATGATTCATTCATGATCATGGACTATATAGGAATGAATGGAATGCTACATAACTCTCCTATTTTAAGGTCGTAATTTCACCGCGTGATACTGGAATTATTACTTGTAAGTTACTTATATTTATTGAACTATAAGTCCGAAATCAGTACCCTATTACAAAACAATTACCTTAAAAACGTAACAAATCAAGAAATTCCTCCAAGACAATGTATGAAGACCTTCCTACAACAATAGTACCTCATAAACACCACAACAAAAGAACTAAACAACAATGTATATGAAATCCTCGATATCAAACAATTAAAGAAAAATAATACAACAACAATTATAAACAATAAACAACAACAGTTAGAAAATGACAATTACTCTATTACATCTTAGTCAAAATTCCTTTTTATTCTTGGGTATGTGTATGAAGACCTCTTCTGGTAAATTTTACCACTTTGAATTATCAATATAGTGACAAATTACGTAATTATAACGAGTAATATAACATTTTGATGTCAATTTTACACCTTTGTCGTGTAACATCGCGATGAATCGAATTCCACTTCCCGCAACCGATGGCAACAGCTGTGAGCGAGATATAAACCAGTCAAAATGTTTGCGAAAAAATAAAATGGGGCGAATCGATGGAATTTGATTATGTAAACTTCGTTTGTGCGCTGTAAACAACTGAAAAGCGAACAAAGGATAAGCTTTCGATTGCCTTTCTCAAACAAACATCTTAAAGGAAAGCAAAGCTTTCAGGAGATCATGGTAGTTAAGTGTTCTATCTAGCGGCAGAGAGGACAAACAAAAAAAAGTCCCGATAAGTCTTGGGTTAAAGAGAGAGAAAGAGCTGTTGTCTCAATCGAGAGCAATGCTATAAATACGAGTGAAATATGAAAGGGTTTTTTGATGGGAGGATGCAGATTTTATCCTTTGAAAAACACGGCCCTGATTTCTTAACATCATTACTATGGGTCCATTAAATAATGACTTAAGAATGATCGTGCTCCAAAATAACGATTGGACGTCTATATTATATAAAAAACCACTTTATTGGAACGTCTATTTCTGTTACGATTTATTTTCTGTCAAATACTGGCGAAAATACATAAATGTGTGAAGAAGAGAAATTTATCGCGTAAAGAAATCGTCACGATATAATTATGGTTGTAAAACAGCATGTGATGGACTACGGTACCTTCCATGAGCAGACGCGAAAAACTATTTGAATCCATTTGAATAAAAGAATACTCTAGCGTATTGTTTCAGGGAAAAACGAAATTTTGGATCTGTCAGTTTTTGCATCTATTTCCCTTATTTTACTCGCCATATCGGATCAGCTTCTATAGCAAAGTAGGCTCATGATCTGTACTACTTTTAATTCCTTGAACGTTCCTTCTCTAAACCTACCTAGGAAATATAATTTTCGCTTTGATTGTACATGTTCCAACCATTCTCATCCTGCATCCTTGAGCATTTTGGTTATTAGTTACGCTTATTGATTTATCGTAGCAATTCTTCACGAAATGCCATATATTAGGAGGAAAATGAAGGATATGCAATACCAGATGAACATATAGTAAATAAGGTAAAATGCGAACATATAGCTAACTTTTATCAGGAACATTTAGCGATTGAAATGATGAATTGACTGGGACTCGAACCCAGGTCTCATACTTGCTGGCATTACCATACCATTAACATATAACACGTAAGAAATGGTTTATCTATATAGTCGGATATTGGAATCAATATTAGATGGCATGACTTCGTGGAAAGCCATAGCGTAATGAAAAACTTTTCAATCACATCTCCAGGCATTCATGCTGAAGATATAATATATAATTACGAAACCGGTCGCAAGTAAATCAAATTTTCTATGGTAATTATTTTAATTATAGTCGTATATTCTTGTCTCACAAACTGATCGTGCACATGTATTTAACCTTTCATTAACTCTGGAATTTATGGATTTATTCCTTACATTATCTTTTAAACTTTAATTCGTTCTTTAAACTTTATCTAACAATGATCATGCAACATATTATCTATCTTTGACCTTTTTTCTTCCGTTACACAAAAATTTATTTCGGTCCAATGACCGCAAGAGACGGAGAGAACGTTTCCCCCGCATTCGCGCGATGTTCCGCCTTCCAATCCTTCCCCAGCCGTTCCAATATGCAAATTATATGAACACAGAACGTGAGGAGAGGCAGAACCAACTGCAGTCGTATGAAATTCCTTCCGGACGATTTCTTCTGCATCTGAAGATCTCCTCGGGAGGAACGCAAACAGAGGGACTACTACTCGGCAATATTCGGTAGCCAATTAAAATCCAACCTAACTCTTGAGAACCCTAAAACCTCACATAAGTCACAGCTTCTTAGAACCCTATCCTCCTTGTTTGCATCTTAAGATTCCATGGCAACCACCTGATTCCAGCACTTCTTCTATCTTTCCTGCACTCGCCTCTTATCCAAGATTCCTCTTGTTCGCATTGAATACAGAGCTGGCGAAGGGGGTAGACAGACAGTGACTACAAGGAATATGGGGATAAACATAGGGATATTTAGGGTCCTAATTAAACTTTCGATTCACAGCATATAACATAATAGATAATGATTATTAAAATTGATACCCACGTTAATGATTCCCAATTACTTTTAATCCGCATTTATACGCCCATGCACTTGTTAGACAAATAATTACGTACATGCTCTCAAGTGTATACTCTGTTGTACCCATGGAAACAGGAAAATTTCGCTTCATGTCAAGGCGTCATTTCTAATTAATTTACGTGAGGGATGTCATACATAAGACCTCCTTTTACTGTTCCACTTATAGATTAGAATCGTCCTAAATTACTTTGACGAAGATCCAAATATTTCGAAGACGTATCGAAGTAATTTTGAATACACCTATTTCAAGGAGAGTAGTTTTACAGAGTAAACCTAGTTATTATTTAATAGAAAACAAATCTCAATTGAAAAATTCTGTTTAATAGCATCTAAACGTAGGTTGTTTTTTTTAGCAGCGGTTTCTCATTGTAAAAACCTTTATACTAAGAACATAGAAAATACATTTCTGCTTATCAGCTTTCTGGAAGTAACTTTTATAAATTAAATCTGGAGGAGCTCAAATTATTTTACATAATCTGAACGAAATAAATCAAATGGAAAATAGCTAATAAGTTATCGTTGTTCTTATATTTTTACATCTCCTATATCAAATGATAATTCATCATTCCACAACATCTAATCTGTTAAGGATACATCTACATCAACTTAGAAACATTTTCACAAATAATAATGTTCATCTTTATTATATAAGAGAAAGAGTCTACGAGTCCCCTCTTAAATCCAACACGCGTCGTTTTGAAAAAAAATCGAATATTGAAGTGACGAAAAATATACATTAACTTTAAACGATAAAAATCTAACAATATTGTTTCTTTTAAAAAACAAACCCGTAAGTTTGGAACTTTGGAAGAATTAACCACGACTCACATCAGAACACGAAGATATGGTTCTTAAGGAAGTAGTGTCAACGTACGTATATCGATTTTATTTTAAGAAATCCATCTTGTCCGTAAGTTTCACGTTTTACGTAGCATCAGAGAGGCGATGCAATGACGGGTTTTTCAAAGATTTTCCCCAATCATATGGAATATTACCCTTCCAATTTAATAATAACAATAAACGAAAGACTTTATTGCTATCCAATTCAATTATTGAACGCAACTATGGTAATGCATAATCTGAAAATTCAGACATGATGTAAAGTAAATCTTTCGGAGAATATGAATCCCTGTATCGTTCTTATTTTCAAGACTATTTACGGAAGAAAAAATCAATTTTGAATTTAAACCTTAAATTAAACTAACGTAATAATTCGTCATTGAGACGAAACCTATAGGTCTTTCGCAGCTAATATTATCTATTGAACGTATTTATATATAAACCAAGAGTTGTCCATGTTTTTACCCCATTTGACTCTTGATTGAATAGGACGTAATGTTTCTCTAACTCTTAAGTTTCAAAAAAAATGAAACTCAAATTTCCTTGCAGATTGTTTACTAGTAGTTATCATCGTTCCTATTAATAATCGTACATTGAGCGAAAACATGTCTCCGTTGAAATGATCGTGTCCCTTCACTCGCCACCCGAAGGGGACAACTGTGCAAACATCCGAAAGCCTGCTTATTGATGAGATGATGTCTCCCTTTCTCCCATCGCTAATAAGTTTGACACCCATTCGTTTGCCTATCTTCCGCTGTGGCGCCACGGTCCTACACTTCCGCTCTTGCTTCCATCCTACGATTTTTTTACTCATTCCGAATTTATCTCCATGCGTACATAGATGCAGATCACGTTTCTTCCCAATTGATCGGTTATAAAGGATCAAATACGGGGGCAAAGAAGATAGGTTGAACTTTTTATGATCCTTTTACTATTAATGTTTTCACGTGTCGCATTACGTCTTGATTATCATTTCCGGAAGTTGGGCCAATTTTACTAAAGTAAGCATGGTGTTGAAAAAAGAGAAGAAAGTTTAAGCGTACATAAGCTGACTTGGATGGAAACTTGAATCGAATAAATACTTCCGTTCATCCTAAGTAATAATAATCGATCATTGTCGCGTATATTTATTGAACATTGAAACGTAGAATTTTCTGTTGCCATAAAAGATGGCGAAGCAATACTTATACTTTGAATGCTGACCTTGTCTGAAGATGATGGTCTAGTTCGAAACCAATCGCAACGAATAAAAATACTCTAAAAAGATTTTACCAAGTTACTGTCCCTTCTCTACTTAATGCAAATAAACTCAAAATGCAAAATACTCGATCAACGAGCTATGCGATAAAATATTCATAATTTTCGAGCAAATTTTTTAGAACTTTCTTTACAATTTTATATTGAAAAAAATCAATTTGTGTCACATCATTATAGAGGAATAAGTCTAAATTAATTACAAAGAATGTGCGAAAGGGAAATTAAACTCTAGTTTGCCGATTTCGCATTTATTAAATAAATTATTCAGGAATTAATTTGGAAATTAAATATGGTTATTGAATATCCATTATTAAAATTAGCTAACCACTTCTCTATTCTCTTGCAATCATGTTCTATCGATCTATTTTCATTTCTTACATAACGCCAACAACATTTCCTCGTATTGAAATAATAGCATAGATTTCCATTAGAATGAAAACTAGGGCATTGAAAGAAAGGTGATTGGATTGAAAATTTTTTTAATCTTTTAGTAAATCCTGCTTTAAGATTCAAAAGTCCATTACTCAAGATGGGTGGAATCAATTTGTGTCTGCACTTCCGATTGAGTTAGAACGTAATGATTGTCAGTTTTTTTTAACCTATAAAACTGCTCTGTCATCAACAATGCATATAAAAGACAAAATATTAAGTAAATTTACATCAAGGGATCCTTGATTCATTTAATTCATATTCAATACGCTATTTATGAATAATTGCTTTCTAATTTACATGCATACATACATAGGTCTTTATTTATTTACGTCGTGCTGGTGACATATTACAAGCTATATTTATGTTTCCTCTTTTCCGTTATGAATTCAAATAAGCGAGAGCATATTTCATGAAAAATAAAATATTTTTATGAAAATATAATACTTTTAAGGTCTTTGAATCTCAGATAACATTTTAAATTTCATCGATATTATAAGCTTTTGATAACAGTAGGGACTGATCATCAAAACATTTTGGAGCGTGTGTTAAAATCTTGGGTACATTCAGGTATTTCTTACTGGGAAAGGAGTGCTACAAAGAAATTATTCAAATTCTGTCGGAAAAGAACTTAATAATATCGAACTGGAGAAAGATTTACATCATGGTTGCATATAGTTAACGAAACTTTATGATATTAACCATTTGCTGTGAATTTTGAGTCTTCTTTTCACAACTAATTCCAAAGAGACCAGACATTACGCTTAGGCAGGAGGTACGGGATTTTATTTAACAAATTCCCTCCCTTGACATTCCAAGAGCGTACACACATTTTTAAGAATGCACGACAAGCTAGGGTACAGCGGAAGATCTGGAAGGGAACATACAGTTTTCAGGGGCCATGTGGCTACTTACACATTTATAGGAGTGCTATACACGTATTATGATAGTTTATTTTGTAATATAATTCATTGTAATGAATAATTGTTGTGAAATGGTAATAGATAACTGTTCAACAAAGTCCTCTTTGTTGATGGGTTGTCAGGAGTCTACAACCATTGTTTGAACTGCATGAACTACAATTCTGTTACCGATTCACAGACAATGCACATCGTACCCCATACAAAGTAGTACATGCAAGCTCTAGTTGACGAAGTTATCAACAAATCAGCTATTCCGATAACCCTTATCCTAATTTATATAATTCATGAATACTAAAACTATCAATGGACAACAGTGTCCCGCCTAACCAACGTTGAAATCTGGTCTCCATAATTAAATCGAAAACGCGCCAAAAAATATGAGCATTGCCGATCATATAGAAATCCTTGCAAGAAAAACCTAGACGTAAATAAATTGAAGAACTCGATCGCGTTCGGCGAATGACAAAAGCATCGAGAAAATGTTTATCGAGTGAGGCGATGGCACTGGCGACGACAAAAGAAGAGCGGGGCGCACACATCCTCGCCCCTTCATTGTTGCGTTGTAATAAAAAGGGTAAACAGAGGGATATAGAAGAGGCGGGTGGAAAAGGAGGGGAAATTTGATGAGTCTCACAACAGAGGTCCTTCCATTCGCAACAAATAACCAGTTCCTTCGGCACTTCTAATGCCTGCCACACAAACAATGTTGCAGCTCCAAATTTTGAATAGGCGGCCCCGCACGCCCGTAACAATGAGGGGACAAACAAAGAATAATCGCCAAACAATGCGGGGGAAAACAAAAACTTAATCTTCCGAATTTGGGTAATTTAAAAAAAGAGAGAAACTTGGACGGTTTGCTCGAGTGCTGAGGAAGGCTGGTTTTTAAGCGGTCTTTCACTTTGGTTTCACTTTCGTAAGGTTCTTTTTTTAGAAGATGAGTGGCGCTTCATTATTATCGTATTAAACACGTGCACAGATGAATTACGAATAGTAAAGACTTAACAGTGAATCTCTAATTAGTTCATTTAGGGTTATTTCTCCAATATTCATTTATTTTCTCAATCTTTTGTACTCTGAATTATAACACGGGTCGTTCCACTTATGAATGGAAAGGGCCGAGTAGGTACTAAAGGAACAGTTCCTAATAAGTAAGTTCTTAATAAGTTCCCAATAGTAACACCTTGACCAACACCCTCTACTGCTAATTCAGTGTTACATATAGTCTAATAGAACAGCTACGATGTTTTTTCTTTACTTCCGGAACCATTGTTAAGTTCTAATTGGCCCCGTTTTCCATTTGACGATTATTTTTTTTCGATATGAAACATTTTCACGCTCTGAAAAGAAACTTAATTTTAAGTCTATACTTAAAAGATCTTAATTTACGAACTATCTGAAAGAATTTTATTTCGCGATTGTTCGAAAAAAAAAAATTCGCGCTTCGCGTCTCAAATTTCAAAGTACCATTAACATCCACTTGCCGCCCCTCAAGAACTCTATCCCTGGGCACTCATATACCCTTTTTGTCCTCGGTGTTCCATTGCAAGGTAGGACAATACCTTACTATAGTTTTCACGGTGTTGCCGCTTTTTCATCCCTGTATTCGAAAGGCTAGGGAGCGGCAACGTCGCAAGCGCCATGTTTGAGAAGAATTTGGGAATTTGGAAGGATTTCGCGTGGGGGGAGTGATGCTTCAAGAGATATTGTGTGGAAGTGAATGGAGCGAATGAATAGAATCCGCTGCCGGGAGAAGATTTTTCCGAGAGAAAGGCGTATTTGTGAGAGATTCCTTCCATTTTATACCACGTATGAGTCTATCATTTTTCGGACCTTTACGAAGTATCTCTCTCTACCGAACGGAACCCACCTTTTTTATTAATGCGAACCTTTATTAGATTATTTTCGTTTGCTTTAGGATCTGCAAATAGTGGGAGCTGAAATTATGGCTATCGCAGGATGAATCGTACTTTGTGTTAATTCGCGGATTTCTCATGCGAACGCGGTACGTAAGTTTGTCTCGAGCTGCGATTTTTAGTTCGCAAAAAAGGAAATGATGAAAGTAATCTAAGATTCAACTGTGATGGGAGAAGGTTTATTTAGGAAATATATGGTCAGTTTATTGTAAAATAACTGTAACAGTTGATTTAACACCTACAGATACCTATAGATGCTACTACGGTGGAGAAAGCGGCAGAGATAAAATATATAATAGAAAATTTATTTGGGGTTCTTTCTTTATAGCTTTATATAGCTTTCCTCAAAGTAACGCTTGATCATTGAGACAGCTGATTTGTTCAAAGATCCATTTTGCAAAGATATATTATTACAAATCTTTAAAAATTTATTTTATTAAATTTTAATATAATATTTATATTAAACACGAGATCTTTTTTCCGTTTCTGTGTAATTAATGATCATTATCATTACATTCGCAAGTAGCAACGTCATATAATTATCATCTCACGAATTGATTTATATTACATGAGACATTCACGTTTAGCTGTCTAGCATATATTACAGGCTAATCATATATACCACATACCGCAGCAAGTACATGTATATCATAGAAGTGTTACTCATCATGAGAACATATCTACATGTTTTGCATACCCAGTAAGCCACCTGTCGGCGTGTGGTAGGGTGTGCAAATACCTTCATTCATTGTACCATAGAGTAATAATTAAGTAGTATTAATTACTACTGTGGTGTGTAAAATTATTTATGTACAATTAAAGAGACTATTTGTACTTTTTTCACGAGAGATTAGATTTCTAGAGGACAATCTCTTGTTGAAAAAGTACAAATATTATCTCTTCAATTGTACATAATGGATTTCCACCACATCACTCCGAATTCTTTGAGAATAATTTAATTACAATACGAAATTTAACGGTCGCCTTCAATATAAAATATAATCATAAATATAAGAAACTTCAAGAAGATAAATTAACAATAATTATACCAAGGAAAATTGTCTCTATTTTTCATAAAACAATAGCCAATAGATACTAAAATTGTTTAGAGAAACACTCTAAATTGTGACGAAAGATTTTGTTTTACATTTACGAAACACGTTCACATTACAATTCGGAATTATTTCAATCCGAGTTATATCTACGTACATTCACTACAGGAAGCCTTGGTTGCTTGGTAACCATTACGTTGAAATTTATAAGGAAGAGACGCCGCTCGTGAAATCGAGTGATATCGATGCTTGTTAATTAACGAATTAATGTAATTAAGGAAAGAGTATCGGAAGAGAGACGTTAATAATGATCAGAAACGAGTCTCCCTTTCGAGCAAACAACTGAGCTGCGCAAATTTCGAAATTCCGGCGGAAGTCGGTGGACGTGAGAAAATTGTAAGAGGAAGTTCACATTATAAACGTCGAGTAGTCCTTTTTTTTATTACGAACTCCTTTCCACGTTCCCTATCAAACAATCCCGACAGAAAATTTCCGCTCTTGATTCGATGAAAATTTTAAAAGGCCCCTACCGTCTTCCCATCAATTCGAGGGTATTTCCAATTAATTCGTCTCACATGCGACCGATGGAATGTACTTCCCTAATAACCATGGAAATTCCGACTGTCAGATTAATATTTCACCGACTTTGGGAGGGCGTCGTGAGGAAAGAGATACGAAAAGGTCGTTCTCTCATATCTCGTTCTCTTAATAACGGCAAATATTGGAAAGGTTCCAGTTTTATGTATGGTCTCCTGGGAAACGCGTTTTAAACAACGAAAGAGACTTTATTTTAATTCGACTGATATCTTGAAAAATAAGAGAAGATCAAATTACATTACTCAATATATAGTGCAGTAAATAACATATATATATATACAAATATATATTAAACGACTTATATCAATATGAAGTTTGAATACATTGAATAATTTCCACATTACTGGGAGTCGAACCAAGGTACCCCAACTTTTGGTCACTTACGTTGATCACAAAACCATAATTTACACATCATCATATTTAATTATTCTATTTCTAATATTCAACCTAAGTAATGTATATCATTTCATTATTCTTGTATATTCAAGAAAATAAAAAATAATACCCTCTGTTAAATTATTAAAAGCTATTGCTTCAACCCTAAAATTACGTCAATTTATTTAGCAGAAGATATGATTTTAAAATTCAAAATCGATTTATAGCATTTTATAAATGTTAAATTAAGACTTCTGAAGTGATACATTACAATTTAGTTTTCGAAATCTGTTTGAAATTCCATTATCTATTCCGTCACTAAAATACTCATTACAGCAAAAATTAAGGATCAGTTCCAATGTACCTCCATCATATACATGTATACGTACATTATATAGATGTTAGAATGTTGGATGACTTTTTAAATGGAAATAATAACTGACAATGAGTCTACATACTTACTTACGGAAATATTTATTTCTTCACTTATTTAAAATACTTTTACTAAAGGAAAATTCATCATTGCCATTTCTTAGATTCTCCTTTGTATTAAGTATATATCAGTAATATCAATGTACTGCTGCTATTTACATATATCTAAGAGGATTCTATATCCATAAAAGAAATAATTTATTGCTAAATTTATGAAGTATAAGTATCACCTTCAATTTACTTTTAATAAAAATAATATAAATTTATCCAATCTACAGATTATTTCAATTTGTATGATATTTCGATATTTTATACTAATTTTATATTTTATGGAGGGTTTTCAAAAATGAGCAAGGGAGGAAACTCAGTGGAGTTCATCTGTCAATGGATAAATACTCCCTAATGAAGCTCCTTCCATCCAACCAATTCCTTCCATAATTTCTTAACCTTCTCCCACTTTTATACACCTCAAGAAATTCTCTCATTTTCACTAATATAGGCTGCACTGCCCTACTCCTTCAATTCTAATATATTAAACATTTATATTAGTAATTATATATCGAAAAATATACATTTGTTATTAGTTCACATTACTCCATAGGTATGGATGCGGTAAATATTTATACTTATTAATACGGTAAAGTATTTAACGTTATAATTCTTCTAAACAATTCAATGTATGAACAATATGATATGGCTTTATATATCAATATATCTCATTGATTTTTTGTATTTAAAGGAATTTTTCGGTTGTGGAATACAAGTTTACATAGACATCAATCTTTTATTACTAAAAGATTATCTATTTTCTTGTTTATTTCTAATAGAAATGGTGAATCTGATCAAATAAGATAAAAAACAACCAAAAACAAGATCGTATAGGTATTTCAAATTTTTCAAGTACGGAAAATGTAAAATTTTATGCTCTAATGTAAAGGAAATTAGCTTAAAGAATTTATTATTTAGATAAATGATTTTCCGATAAAATAAAGGTTTTCGTAAATTTTGTTAAAAATTGAAATTTTTCTAAAATCTGCATGAATTACGAATCGGTTAAAAAATGATATTTAATCGTATCTGGATGTAGGTTGCTTTGCTAGTAATAGCAAAATATATCTTGAAAGATCGCTTTAGAATTACTACATAACCACAATTCCGATCTCAAATAACAAAATAGAAACATTTTTGCAAGCATTATTTTGTCTTTCGGATTATTTTTGACAAAAATTATTTCGAATGAAAAAACACAAAAGAAAAATCATACCATGTACATAGTATTCGTTATAAGATTAAACTCTCTCTATGTTCTATGAATTGTTATTTGAAATGCCTTAGAATTGGATTTATCAAACCGAAAATATTGGTTGCTAGGATACAATTACAAATTATTATATTCCTTCCTTTATATATTTATAATAACTGCACGAAATTTCCCCTTTTCTGCAAAGGTTAATCTAAATTGATATTTCCCTAAGGCAATGTTACCACCCCTTTTTAGTTTAAATGATAGTTCGTATCTCTCCCACGAGATGAATCCAACTCTAGTCAAGTTAAAGTGAAAGGTCACTTTTCTGTCGAAAGAGGTGTAATGTTTTATCAATAATACTAATTACTCTAGAGAACTGTCTCAGGAGCAATGAACTGCAAATATTTGCACGCGGTTCGGAGAATAAGAAATTTTGCAAGTTGCTTTTTTGAATTATAAAATGCTTTATGGACAAGAATTTAATTTCGTAATTATTCTTTACTCGTGGAAAGTGATTATGGTTTTAATAACTACCGAGAAATAAGGATTATTAGTATGAATTACATCTATTAACGAGGAGTTAATGGATATTTACGAGAATCGTTCGTGAATTGTTTACGAGAATTGTTCGAAAATATTAAATGAGCTTCGAGCAAATTTTAATATCATTGTTTTAAATCAACACGCATGAAAGTGTATGAAATTTGTGCCAACAAATGAATTTATTGAAAATTAAAATATTTTAGGAAAACTTTGGCATATTTGATAGGGCAGCACACTAAGTACAACATAAATTGAGCACAAGGTCGTTCTATTTACGAAAAAGTTTCCAAGTTTTCCAGTTATCACTCATAAATAAAGGTTTCTACGAAGATATTAGGTCTGGAAGTATGAGTTATAGGTGAAATATAACTAAATTTGATAATAATACGCTAAAAGGAAACATATCTATAGCGTATTATAAGGAACTCGTTCATAAAACTTCCTATGACGTAAAATATGATTAGAATAGACAACATTTTTTCGTTAATTTAATACATTTATATCAATGATAATATAGGAATTGAAATATAGAAGTTCTAAACTCTCAAAAAAAAATATAAAATAAAGGATAGCTAGAAGATAACAGATGTAATCATTTAAAAAAGGCCAAATCTATGGAACATATCCCCATCATACCTAGACTCATACAGGAACATTAATGTATGTTTAGTTCTGAACTGGATACCAATATATTTGAAGAGATTGGATACGAATATATTTGAAAATACTGGAGAGATGAACACGGGATAGATGGTGCAGAAACAAAATCAAGTACTCAAGTGGTAACTAGGCAAAGGTAGATTCAGAATACAGAAAATTAGACAGAACTTGCGTAGAACTGAATTCATTGTGAATAAAAAGTGTCATGGCGATGATGATAACATACAAATCAGTGAATAATCATGGCTCAATTTGTATATAGCATTAAAAAGCGATGTGTTTATCGTATAAATGTTAAAACAAGATATTGATGAATGAACAATTTAGATGACATTTCCAAGTTGATCGAAGTATTTACAAAATCGTAATCGAAGGCTTAATTTTCGAGAGAAATACTCCGCATAAAATTACAATAAAATACGTCAAAACTTAGTAAATATTGAGATCCTTGTCAACACAATGTATCAACTCTGATCGCACTCACCGAATTCTTCTTTTTTTTCGTTCGAAAGATTTGCCAAAACGTGGGGTAAGAGAGGGGGCTATAAGGCTATATAAATAGGTAAATTTTCACGAAATAGCTCCGTTTATTCACGCACCCCATCCATATATCCCGTAAAATTTCCGCTTTCGAGCGTAAACCGTTTCATTTTGCGATTTAAGGAATGCCTTGAGAGATGCTCGAGCCAACCGAGTCTTATTTACCTTAGCAACGAACCCTTTCCTTAAATTCAACCGCCTTTAGAAAAAAGCGGGTACGGAATCCCACACTCTGTTTGGCATTAAATTAATTATTCTGTCCCAACACGGCGGCGAACTGCCTCCACAAAAAAAAGATGAATAGCGCTCTGCGAAAAGACTTCATTAATTAAAACCCCCTCGTGGTACGTCAACCTAAAATCTATGTGCTTCCCTTCCACTTTCTATATATATGTATATATATACAATTAAATGAATCCAAATGATATCGGATTAATAGAAGTAGGAACTCATTCGTGAAACTATTAATACCCATTGCTATACATATTCCCCAAATACGATATGAAGACGTGAATATTACAATAAATATAAAATTGGAAAAAGAAATTTAACTTTATGAATCATTGGGTCAAATTAATTCGTAGATTTATTTAATTCACAATGTAAAAGTATTTTAGTAAGTAATACGATGGAAACTAGGGTAACTACGGAAACAAGGAATCCAAGGAAATTTTAAATAGCCAACACATTACTGTTTGCGCATGAAAAATGAAGATCGTCATGAACATTTAGAAAATTATCAAAAAATACGTTTTAGAGAAATTTCTTATTCTTTTTTTCGATTTTTTTTATCGAGAACGATACTCAGTTGGCTATCAGACAAATTCTTTTAATGGTAGATTTGAAGATAATCCTATAAATCACATGCATATGATCACGTTTATTTTTGATATTTAATACTGTTTGGATAAAAGTCCAAAGTATTATGATCATTGCAAAAATTATTAGCACTTTTCATTATTTGTAATGCTAAAGCATTATCACTTTGATTTAGGTACAATTCCTTTTCACACTGAACGAAAATAAAGACACTTAGTATATAAAAAAAAACATTTTCTTGCTTTGATAGAATCGTTTCTGAATATATACAAGCCTCAAAACAACTTAATTTTACATATTAATCAGTTTATCAGTACACAAAAACTTAATTCAATATCCTGTGAACACTCAAGTTGAAAATTAAAATACATAACAACAATAATTGCATCCTTATCCTTTTTAAAAACGTCTGTGGTATTTGTTTGAACAAATAAAAAACTTATTTTTAACGACTGAGGACAAAAATGATAAGAATATTTAAAATAAATTAATCAAACGTAGAACTAATGGGCCAATACAGAAAACTAATTTTTTATCTTTCAAATGCAATGTAAAAAACATAATTTTACATAAAATTACGTAAATAACTCAATTACACATAAACATTCCTTATGGGGCAACATAATACCTGGAAATAAGAGATGTTCCATAAACTTCCACTCTCAATTCAGATTAAAACACGCCTTATTAATATGTTACAAAACATTGTTACGCAAAATACACTTAAATATGCGATAAGCGATTTAAAAAAAACTCGCGAAAGGTAATACGGTTCACTCTTTTTTACGCAACAATATATGACTCCGAGAAACAAAAGCATTTTAGGAAGCAAACCGACTGCCGCTACCATAAAAAAACTGCACGAATCCGGCCATTACATATTTATTTTCGGGAGCGGCAAACGATATTATCCAAGAGTTGACGATCCGCGTGTCGTTCCAAAACTCCGAGGGCACACGGTTCGCGGGCAAACCCAAGGGTTTAATTTGTGCCTTCCCGCAGGAATACGTATAAATATCTTCACTCTCTTATTTGCCCGAAATATCTCTCGAAAGCTCGCATCCAATGTTCATTAATATTATTGCCGCTACTCCAGATAACGCAAAGAACACGTCTCCCGGAAAATTGTCCTCGGCACGTATTTATTTTTTCCCTCGTCTCGTTCTCTTGCTTATTTTTTTTAATTCGGAACACTTTCGGAATCCGTGCGTTAAATTACACACGGGACGAGGTTCGCCCCAAAACCTGGGAATAACTCAGAGCTCGGGTTAATTTAGCAAAGGATTTTTATAAATCATTACGTCCTTAGCTTTTTTTGTGCGATGGTTAACTTAACACGCGGGATTATGGCGGTCGAGTTTAAAACCTTATAAAAGTATATAAATATATGTGTTTCCAGTTAAATTAGATTTAGGATACATCTATAGAAATGGATATATTTAGTATCTTTTAGGTATACGTATGTTCACGCATTATTGTTAGATAAACGATACAGATTCAGAGGTTATTTTGTGGTAATTATTAATATTAAAATGCGCTATAATCTCTAAAAGTTCAGTAAAATGTCACTATAATAGACAATTTTAATATATATATTTTGTTAATCAAAGAGTTGTTAATCTTAACTGTTAACCTCAATATATATAGAGGATTTAGAGTCGTATTTATAGTTAACACCCAGCAGCTTGCTAGTACCTCACAGTCTCCTTAAATAAAAAAAGTTGTACGTATATTTTAAATACTGTTTTCGTCTAAAGAGAGTACCAGCTACAGGAAGGCTATAGGTTTCGACAATAAATACAACCCTAAGTCCATTTTCTACCTAAGAGACTTCAGCTAATACAATTAAAATATATATTAATAGACGTAATAAAAGGGTATATTAAGATTTAGAACGTTATTTCCAATCAACTGTTTAATTATCTAAGCATATGTAATAATCGTAAATATTTAATATTTTCACCAATCACTCTTAACAACAATGAAGAAACTACAGCTTCCTTATGGCTTTTTCCAGTTTAACGAAAACAATTGAGTGAATAGAATATAGTAAAAGATCAAGCTGTTTTAATGCCCTTTTATCAATAAAATGTGGTGAAATTGAATTAAAAAGAGTTAATAAGCAAGAAAAAACTATTTATCGAGATTACAATTGAAAACATGTGTTTGGAACGTATAGCGAAGAAAGACCGAGTTAAGGTTAACAGATGACAAGAATAGAGAATCGTAAAAGACAAGGTGTGGGATACGAAACAAAAACGAGCAAGAAAGAGATTTGAATTGCAAAATTAATCGCAAGGAACGATATGAAAGTGTAGTGATATACACTTGAGGTCATCCAGAAGAAGGGCAAACAGTTGGGCTGTGATTTTTACCTCAATCAGCTGCGACCCGCTGAGGCCTAATTTATGAAGAACACAAACACCGACCAAGCTTCCTTTAACTTCTTATTTTTTCAAGTGTCCATGAAAAATGGAGGATTTGTTTGGAGAGTGGGTGATACCTTCAGGGACTTTTACCAGGAGAAATGCTTTCGCTAACCAATCGAGTTCTTCTCGTTTCTAATATTCATGAACGAGAAAAATTCCAACGAGAGAAAATAGGCATCTATAGGAATTTTCTGGGTTTAATCACTCCCAAGAGATCAATGTTTAAAAGATTTATAACATTAATTTTTATATGTAGTAAAGATTTTGCAGGCTTCGGTGGTGGAGTGGTTAGCATACTGCTGAGGGCCTGGGTTCAAATCCCGGCTGAGGAGGAAATTTAACTCTCAGGGTGTGGGTGTTAGTGAACGTCCATTGTTGAGTTGTGAAACACACTGTTATTATCTAGAAAGTGGTTGTTTGTGTGGTCTTCGTTAAATGAATAAATCGAAATTATACATATAGATAAAAATAAACTTTGGAATTTTGTATTTAAATAAATATTTCAAGAGTAATATCAGTGATTAATAATTATTTGAAGAATGAATAATTTTACGGTACAATAATTACTAATAAATAGGAAATTTCCAAACCAAGGGAAAAATGACATTATATAGGCATAATAATATATGACAAACAATGTATAATGATCCTTTTTTATTGTCAACGGGAAATTCTTCGTAAAATATATCGCAAATTCTATTCGTTACATACAAAATGATAAGCACAGTTCAGATATAGTTTTCTCTCAGAAAAATTCTCATTATTAATTAAATTGACCTAAATATATTTCTCTAAAGACCTTAGAATACCTAATAAAAGAATGTAGTACTACGCACCATGAGCCGAGCCACAGTTTTGCACGCCACACTGAATTTGGATCGGAAATAAAAGTTACAAAAATACTTGTTGTATTAGAGTACGAACTAACATCTTTCTTTTATATTTTGGTATGTTCTTGGGGTGTTTTTGGTGTTGATACCATTTTTTCCCACTAAAAAAGACTACACTTGCTTACACGAAAATTTCCCAGCGTAATTTTATGAACAGGTATAAATTAGGTTCCAACAATGACATGTTACCAAGCACAGGTAGTCATGACTTTTGACGAATTTTCCACGCTTTTCATTTTATCGTATCCATACACTTTTCCCATTCTATCTAAACGGCGATTACAAAGTATACACTTTGTCGATTTACGGTTTTCTCACCAGGGGCCCAAAGATTTCCATTCATACGGAGGGCAACAAAGAAAGGGCCATCACCGGAAATGTTACCGTTTCCGGAAATGCGCAGTTCACTTGTGAATGACAAGGATGCGATGCTTTCCTTTTTAAGGAGCCGTTCTCGCAGATAAATGAAAGTCAACTTCCTATCTGCGGAATCATGGGAATGCACCTTCGCGACACCTACACGACACTTCGTCAAAACAAACAAAAGACTGTGCGGGGACTGGGAAAAACGGCTGGGGAAGATGGACACCTCTGAAAAACATACACACTCCAATTGAATCGGTCAGAGGAGATTGAATAGGGCGTGAGAGGACATTCAAAGCTGTTGGATCAACAGAATGGAACCTTTTGCAAGCCTTGCGAACCTATGGAAACGATAGTGTAAGGATAAAGACTTCGGATGATAATATCTGAAGAAGCGAATACCTTTGGTCAGGATCTATGCATTGGCGTGGGAAAGGAATCTGAGGTCAAGGGATGCAAGTTTTACTTCCTTCCTGAAAATATATACCTGGAGTAGGATGCCGAATAACGGAATTATTTCCACCCCAATTCTTTCCCTGCTTTGAATTCAAATTGCGGAGGGATTACTTTGATTCTAAATCAATTAATGGCAGCTCTTTCGTATGTTAGTTCGCAATTTGAATGAGCTATGCATGACGTTTATATACTGTTTTACGAAACAAAACTAAAACATATATTATAATTAATCATTTCACTATAAAATAATTAACTTTCATTAATTTACAAACACTAATTTTTATTATTAAAGCCGCCATATTAATATTAATGCATGATTTTTTAATACTAACGTTTAATTCATAATTTAATTAAATAATCTTAGAGAAGCGATGAATTCAATGTATTTTACTTACTCGATGTCTAATTGACGCAGTGAAAGAGAAATAAACAAAAAATGTAAAAAGAAAATAAAACAATACAACAATTTTTTAATAAACGTCATAACTTATATAATAATATAATGTAATATAAAACTCGTCAGTGTGCCAAAGGACATGCGAATGTATTATACTGACAGCAAAAATTCTCAAAGTGTCTCAGCTGAATTCTATTCACATCAGTTTCGAAAAGAAAATATACTCGACAAATTTTCTAGGATGCGGTTTCATTTATGTAAACCTGAGTAAACTAACTATGCCCATATATTGATATTTTATATAATATACAATATCTACATACAAATGAAAGATCTATTTATATAGTAAACCTTTGAAATAAAGTTAGTAAGCGCTGAAAGATTTTGATATAAACGAAACGGTTTCTAAATGATCCAAAAAAGGATCTTAGTGTTTCTATGGATACTGGTATTGACAAGGAAAAGCTTATCTTCGTTTTTAACAGATAAAATTATCATATAAGTTATACATATTATTTATATTACAATAATATTATTTTACGTATATAAAGGCCATATTTTAAGGCAAATAGCAATATTTATAAAATATACTGCACATGGAGATTCCCAAAAAAAAGACAAAGTGATCGGACACTTAATCGGTAACATTACTCCGTGGATTCAAAGCTAATATATAATTGTACATGATACGTGCGCTAAACATGTAAAGGATGCTACGACAAACCGAATACATCTCCACTGAAAGGGGATTATGAGATTTCTCATCTAGGGGCACGTTCACACTACAATGTCCCGGAAAGATTTTGGCATTCACTCAATAGGACCGAGGCTCCAAAATCAAATCGCTCAAGGCATCAAAAAGACCCACATCTGATAACAATTGCACTTTCTTAGATACCGCCATGGATACGCCAAACAGAACAGCTTAAGGAATTTCCGTGAATGCGAAGAAACGTAATCCTTGCGGGTTTCATTCGTAAGTCCGACTGTAGATGGCGGAGGACATCTGCGGCATGTGATATTCAGGAAACTCAAAAAAATCCCTTTCAGACGTTCAGTGCACAATGGCAAAATCCGCGACCGTCGAAATGTATTCCTTTGAATTCTTTGCCTCAAACGACAATCGGCTTTGGTCTTTTTTTTACGATGGCCTAGGGACACTTTTGGAAGGATAACACAAGGGATTAAGAGGCACGAACCACGAGGACATCTCGTGGCGAAAAGGATAAGCCTTTGAAAGTGCTGAGGAATGATTACACCACAAATATTAGACCGATTTGTAAAAAAACGTAAAGCTCGATGACAAAATTACAGTGATCAAAAGAGTTGAGTAAGCACATAGTAAGTAAATATATGTTTCGCAAACAAGAAGTTGTTGGTATTGCTACAGGAATTGAGCAAAATCCCTTCGTACTACGGCACGAGGGGCTATTGTATGTAATTCTAAGTCAATGTTAAATATTTGTAATGATATCAAAATCTATTTGTTGAGAAATTTGACAAAGTAAATAAAATTCTTAAAATGAAGCGCAACTAATGCGAAGATGGTAGTATCAAGTACCTCGACACTAAAAACGATAAATACATTCGAAATATTCAAATACAAAGGACCTATACGTGAACCTTGAAGGACTAGTTTGACGAATTTCAGCGGCAATTAAAGGAATAATATTATGACGATGAAAATCCTCGGTGTCGTCCCCTAATCATATACGAGTACTTTAGTCGATTTCCGACATCTTAAGGTGACATCCTGTCAAATTATCCGCTAATAATGATCAATTAATTAATATTAGGACTTTTCAAAGTAAGAAGCAACAGAAAACTAGGGGTCGGGTAGCTTTTTCCAAGTCAATGTCTATGTGAAAAGTTATATAAGATATGCAATTTGATTAAACTTGAAGAAGAAAAGATCTGAGTAGAATGTAATTTATATTAATAGTTTAAATATTATTAATTCAGCACCAATATAAAATGCATTACCAATTTTAGCAAAGGATGAATTTTTAAGTAATCATCCTTGGGGTATATATGATTGAAAATGCAGCAAAATGACTAATAGGTAAATAAAATGTAAAAATTTATCAGTTAAAACGAAGAATATCGTACCGAAAGAATGTCCGGTATTGTAAACCTTCCAGATTGTATAATATTCATACATTTTTCATACCTATTTCAAAACCAACCCCAGGACTTTCTCTATAATATCATTCACAGTTGCGTGAGGGAAGATCGGCGGCATGAATATCCCCCCATCGGGTGTCATAAAGTTTCGACCGAAAGAACGAATAAACGTTTACGTTGGCAAGCGTTCGAAAGCCATTGAGGGGGGTCACTCGTTAAAGTCTCCTGACAAATGACGCGAGCAATCCGCTTAACTCGGAAAGGCGCACGCAACAAAAGAAGCACGGGCCGCGCACCAGGCGGCAGAATAAATTCCAATAACGCAGGTGGTAATGATTCGATATATCTACCGATTTACCGTTTCCCTGCATCTGGAAATGCTGCGATTAGAGTGAGATTTTGAAGGTAGATGCGTGCGAACTTGGCTATCGACACCGATGCCATAACGAACTAATAACTTCCCTAAATTTAACTTTAAACTAATATCTGGTACATCAATTAATGAATGAAAAATCCTTTCGGAAAGTTTTTATAAGAAGCAGTTCGAAGTATTTCTTGTGAAGAGAGCAAAATTTCATCATTATCCCTTTCTAATTTACGTTCCTTTCGTAATATTGGAGCCTAGATTGTTTATATAGAATTGTTACTATGTTATTGTTTTAAAGAGTTAAACAATTACACTGAGTTAGGCATCGGAAATCATTATATAGTATCGCATAAATTAGAGAGAGAGTTAAAAAGACACCCAGGTATGGCGGGAAAGAATGGTTTTCAGCAGTCAATAAGTCCTCCCAGGTACCCTAGGTGTACACCGGAAAGGATGTGGTTTACCCTGCTAAGGAACTGTCAATCCATTTGGAGGTAAAGTAAACACTTCCGGAACTAACGTTACGTAACACGTGTATTAGTGCGGCAATTATTTTCAGAATGCTATTTACTGTCTTAAAATAGGCGTTGAGCCAATTTTCAATTTGTCCTAAGTTTTATCGCTAATTTATATACATAATTACAAAATACGATTCAAATTGTTCTAAAGGATGATCGGTGGCTAACGATCCAAGGGTTTATTTTTATGAAAGCTAAAGATTACCTAGTACTTACTTATTAATTTACTATGTTTATTAAAAATATACTTCATCATCACGTAATAGAATATTATTGGTATTAGTATCCTACAGTTGTTAAATTGATAGAAAATTGGTTGTTCAGAAACTACGTAAGGGATTAAATAAAGTGTAAAACGTTTTAAAACAAATATGAACAGTTTATTATCCCTACTTTGCCCAAATGTTAATAACAACCTTCTCAATGGCATTTAATATATAGTTATTCAACAAAACGTATTTCAACGCAAAATTTACGTAAGCTAAAGTAAAACACCATTCTTACAAGTAAACCTCTTCAAAGACGAACCACCGTCACGGACGCGATTGTACTTTTTGTCTTATCAAAAAAGGTTCTGTCGGAAGGTATACCTGGGATGCGAAAGGATGTATATATGGCACCCTTCCTTCTTCACCGTATCATGAGAAGACGCGATTTTGGACTCTACGATCGGAAGTCACACGAAGTCGACGTCTTACAAAAAAGTGACAATGAGCGCTAAGATTGTGGGAAAAGCGGGGTTCGGAAGGCATTTCCGGGGCCTTGAAAAGGTATCGATCACCGGAGTATGTGGAGGGTTGCAAAGACCGTAGGATTAGCGACGTTGTGCTGAATGACGGTACAAGGATTAGGAGATGCACTCCATAACGCGTTTCCTTCCGGATTTATAACCATCGACATAGATTTATGAGAGGAAACGGTAATGTTCGATTTTTGAATCGACGATGCTGTTGAAAGACCAGGTTGGATGCGATATCGATACAAAGAATATGAAATAACATTAAGGCAAAGGATAGAAATAACCTTTACCTAAAGGTGACACTGAACAGTTCTTAGCCAAGCTTCGAAATAATTATTAATCATTCATTATCCCAAAATATATCTGATGCATTCAATTTCCTTTAATTTCCTTTTTATTACCATCCGTTACTACTTATTCTGTATTACTGTTTACTTTTATAATAATTTATTTTTTGTTTCTATTGGTTTTGTTGATGTTTATCACCATGGTGAATAGCAAAGTTCATGATTACTCGATTCATTATAAGACAGGGATGGTTATATTTTACCGTCCTCTAAAATAATTCTGCATAGGAAACTACTCATATAAATTGCATGGAAAAATAATATTTGATAATATAAAATATATTTTATTTTGATATAAATTGAAATTACGTAAATTAATCCACCTATTATTTGAGTACATTTAGACGCCCGTAGAGTTGCGAGACTAATACTAACATGTTGGGGCAGAACAGCATTTTATAGCCTAATTAAGTTTACATTAATATAAGAAACAAATACACGAGAAGAGAAAAAGAAATTAGATTTTAAATTTGTTTACTTGCTCTTTTAATTTGGAAACTTCTCAGCGATAAAATTTTCCTTATTTTACGTTAGATAAGAAATAATTTTATCGGCATAGGGAAACGTAAAAATAATTTGAACTTCTCAAAGAAATGTTTCATCTAGGAAAGCTTGCTGCATTGAGAAATGCGAAAGATTTATCATGTTACAATTTATTAAAAAATTAATTCTTGAGAGTATAGTTTTCTAGAAATTCACAGAAAATATCATAGATCGAGCGTTAAAAAATATAGCAAAAATGTTTCACCCACAATCCCGTTCGTACATCAAATATCATTTTCCACCCCAACTCCTCCATTTCCTTGCGATACGCTCCTGAAAAGCACAGAGGGTTGATACGAGTGGCCCTGTGAATTCAAAACTTCCTTTTTACACCCTCCTAAAAGAGTCCTTCATGCACTTTTCATAGAGGACGAAAAACATTGCCACAATCTCCTACTCGACCACTCCATCCACGTATGCACCCCTAAATGTACTACATGAATTCCGAATCCCTAAAACGGAACGCATATTTTTCCCCTCCGATAATGAACATATTTCTTTCGAGATGATAATCGCAGACACAGCATCCGAGACAAATCTTAGACGATAAAAATAATCGACCCTTGCGCAGACAATCATTTACCCCGAATCCTTATTAATTCACGGGACGATCCCACGGGCACATCGACAAAAAAGCAATAACGGGGGCCTTCCATCCAAAGCAATGAATTTGCACGTTAGGGTTGGATTGATGTGAGGAGGGTCCAAAGGTCACACCAAAGTGCCCTGCTAATCCTGTGGGCGGGTCACTGCCCATTGTGTGTGAGCCTTTCTGCCTCTCGCAGATACGGAGAGAGATGAATGTACATCGAGGGGCTGTTCGAAGACGGCTGTGAGAATCTACCGATGTTGAGAACTTCCTCTGCAATACGGAGATAGAGTGAGACCGTGTGGAGAGAGGTTGGGCGTGTGAAATTATGGATGCGTCTACGTGTGGGAGTGTGAAAGATGCACCCATTTATATTCATGCATGCTTCGGTGTGAATGTTTATGGAGGATTTTGTCGAACTTAAAGGGTAAACGTGATTTTCAAGCGAACAGGGTACGAATGTTAAAATATCGTTACAGTTATATATTAAAAGTTAAAATTCGCTAATATTTGAAACTATGTTTTAACACGATAAATTTTGAGCGATGGAAATAATTGACAATCAATCTGTTTCCTATTACTGCTACATTTATATGCCGAACACGATGGAAAGATATTTTTAAGTAACAGTACTTACGAACTCCTAATAATGGGTTGCTATGTAAATTTGGCTTTGTAATAAATAAATATATATATTATGTATAATTATATAAATTTAGAGTATTATGAATATAATAAAAGCATAAAGGAAAACGTATCCTTATCTTTTCAAAATAATATTCTAATAATTTTATAGTTATCACAAATTTAAACAAAGACCTTAAGGTAGAATGGGCACTTTGTTATTGTTATTTAATAGTATTCTATGTACATTACCAATCGCGTTAACGCGTCTAGCAACTTAATAAGGACTGAAAATCAATACAAAGGTGATGAATTAGCTCTTACAACATACTAGACTGAATTTTTCACTTGTGTTAATTTTATGACAGAATAATTTATACACACATGAAATAATACGTATACACTATAATTTTGATATCAGTTAAGAAGACATATGACTAAATCCCGCTGATAGGAATTCTCTTAACTAAAAAGATTCCAGCTTTTGCATAAAGTATTCTAGAAATTTTTCAGTGATGAAATAGACGATGAAACACCTTAAGTAATAATTCATGTAATTGGCGAAGTTGAATTTCGAGACATGGTATACAATATTATGCAAAATTAATGCAAAAATGGATAGCTATTAACGGTCTATTTTTCCACATAGTATTATACGATTAAACAATGTAAATATTTAGAGACATTGTTGCATTAACATCCCTCACCATACAGACGTTTGTTAGGTATCCTGTCACATACTATTATGCAAATTAGCTGGCCCGTAGCGGTCTGAAAGAGTTGACTGAAAGACTGACTTTTGTAAATCTTTAGGCCATACATCATACATATAAAGAACTGACCTGTACATGACTTTATTTCAATCCCTTTGTATTTACAAGCAAAAGTTTTATCGATATGGAAATGATCAAAGAAGATCTTTCGACAGCTTAGTCGACTATGAAATCAAATCCTTTCGCAGGTACTCAAGTCAACATATCATGGTGATGTCGGCGAAACTAACACCCGTACTAAATCGAACATTCTTGCACGATTTCCCGCCCTTTCTCTTAAGATATTACAACTTCGTCAGCCATTTAGAAACGTCAACCGGCACGCTTACCCGTACCGCATTTCCTTGGGGATAATTTGCTTTGGATGTGTTCCGCTGGCAGGGAGTGCATTGTGGGATCACAGCAGGGGCGGATAGGAACAGGGTGTGACCAATTGTTCGCAAACACTGAATGCGCTCTCATTGTGTGACGCCGAGGCTATGTTACGCCTGATGGATTGCCCTTTTTACGATTTCTGGAGCGGAAAAGGACCCATGAATACTTGTGGTAAATTTGTTCCCGTGAGGAAATATGTCCGCAGATTCAAAACTGTTTTCGCAGGAAATACTTTGGTTTGACACAAGTAAATGGAGCAGAGTATGGGAAAAACTACGATCATTAACGTAATCTTGTGGGTTTTTACTTCCGGTTCGTCTTCTCAAATTCTAGATCACTGATTCGCTGATCCTAGCGTTGTACATATTCCATAAGGATGTCAGAGAAAACTATTCCTTGAAAAAAGTTGTCGCTCGTCATAAATTTACACCGAAATTTACACGAGATAAATATTTACATCACAAATTTACGTGATTTTTTTTCCAGTAAATACAAATCGAAACAATTCAAGGAAAGCCTCTTTACTAATGGACTAAGGTGTTTATAGAGAAATTTGTTTTTTTTTTCCTTCATCAAGAAGCAAAATGACAAGCAAGATTTCTGTGAAGGAATAGTTCGTTTAAATATCCTTTACCTTCAAAATAATATTCCGGTGTATAAGACAAGAAATATATAAACAAGCACTCTACTCTAACTGTATATTTGTGGATAAACCAATTTAAAACTTCTAAAATTATAATAAATGTCTCATTAATTTCTATTTTGGTGGAACACTTAGGTAATTTTACAATTAGAATTAAGTTATATTGTTATGTATTAGTATTGTATAGTAGTTGTGTGTAGTCCTAGAGACTAACAGCGACAATACCGTAAATAAATAATTAAACTCTTAAGATGATATTAGTTTATCGAATTAATATCGATGTATCCGTAGCGATAAGTATATATCGTAACGGTATCGAAATACGATATAAAATAATGATAAACAGAATAAGTTATAGAAGAAGTTGAAGGCTATATTGTGACGAAATTTTATTAGATATTATAATTTCCATTAAATAAAAGGAAAACGAGAAAAATTATTCAGTACCTGTTCACGAAATTCTTCGTTAATTACTGCTATTATAATAAATTACATGGGTGAATAGAAAAAAATTATAAGCAAATAAATGGATTGTAGACATAGAGACTAAAAGACATAATATAACAGCGTTAAACGGTATAATTAGAAGCGATTTAACACCATTTACTCAAGGATAGCAAATAGGAATATCTATAAATGACAAACGACCACGCATTATTCAAACCCCACCCGAACTAAGTTAAGGTACAAACTCAAATTGAGAGATAATCCTTCCTCTCGACAAATAAAGGGTTTTTAAAGTTTACCGTGCGACTTTTTCACGAAAAGCGAGCGTACCAAATGGACGACACGATGGGCAAACACCGCTACAATGGAGTGGGTTCGATTCCCGCTGCCGTCGTTAATCTGCAAGGACTACACGGCGCCAAAAACACAAACAGAAGGGTGCAAGTGCGGAAAATCCATTGGGGCTCTCGTAAATATTGATCCCGAAAAAAGAAAACAAACTCTGAGAGATGGTATCCAAAGAATCCGATGTTTAAGTTAGGAAGGCAATACTTGAGATACTTTTTTGAGTGACTACTTGGGCAAACAGGTGGACAGTGAGTAGATTTTTTCAGCTGCTAACTTCCGGTGGACTCTCTCTCTTTGGGTGGCCTTAGTCGCTAATCCTTTGCATCGAATGCTGGAGGCATCTGAACCATTGTTCGCCCTTGTTCCGGAAGTCACCTCAATGGTAAAGGTGAGGATGTGCCGGAGAGGTGAGGTAAAGATCTGGCTATTCTGAGGAAAAGGTATTCAAGCGAGTAGGGAAACGCATCGGTTAGCAAAATAGCTGCTACTGTTTCAGATCAAGGCAAAACGTAAGGTTGAACTGAATTGGGAAATGAAAATGAGACTGGGACTCGAACCCAGGTCCCCGACTATTTAACAACTATACGCGTTAAACTACGCGTTCATTCCATTCTAATAAGTGGGCATATTTATAAACTGCTTATTTACTCGACTTTAGAATTGAATCAAATAAACTCCTTGATGACAGTGCCTTTAATTTACTTCCAAGTTCTTTACTAGCTATTGTTCATTAAAATTAAAATGACAAATTGAAAACAACTGAAGCACGAGTAATGTTGTGAAATAAGCTTTATTTTTGATTAAATAGCGATAACTGGGACTCGAACCCACATCCCTCACTTTTTGAGTAAATATAAAGAACACCAAATTGTTTTTACATCCATATATATATATATAACAAAAGACAATCTTTTTCTATAAAATTTCCTATACAAGCTGTTGGTTATTTGAAAGAAATTGCCCCCGTTCAACCAAATTTTTAACACAAATTGATGTGCTGTATTCACACCATAGCTATCAAACAAAATAGACTAATAAGATTCATTCAAAATTCTCAAATACTTCTACAACACCAATTAGAGTTAAGAGCAATCGCTACTCATCGATCAACAACTCCACATCAACCAGTATCGACCACCTGTTCGATAAACACCCCAATTAATACGTAACTATAAACAAAACACAAAAAAAGTCCGCCATCTTTATAACATCAAGGGATAAACTCATTCCGAACATCAGATGCTTTGACCGACTTAAATTAAACACAAAACGGAACGAAAAAAAAACACAGAAACTCAAACATATTCGGTAAACAATTTAAGTTGCTTGAGCAAATTTGGTGTACGTTTTGGAGGACAAATCAATATTTTTTATTAATTAGGAATGAGCGAGGATATTTTTTTGGGAAAAACTAAGGAAATAATATGGCCGTTGTATTTGCACAGCTTAGCACTAATGTTTGAGAAGAATCGGCGACCAACGGAAATAAATTATCCAAAGAGGTTAAAACAAATTTACCCAACGCCAGATTTGTAGCAAGGGTAAACCGACAAATATTTGAAGCGTGTAGAGCATATATAAGTTTCTTATTGCGTATTAAATACAACGGGCCCGCTGTTAATTGGTTGGACGGATTTCCGTTGAATGCGCTTTTACCATTTGAAACGGATTAATCGTCCATTACCGCAACCTGTTCGTCTTTCTTCAGAAGTAATCTTCTTTTGATTGAGTAAACATCGCTACAAAAGACTTTGGTGTACTCGTCCTGTTGACTCTGGCATTGAAAGGCGATCTAGCTCCACTGCATAAAAGCTCCTAAGTCATAATTCTTTATGCTCTTTAAGCACCCGAATCAATCTGGATAATAATTCTTATTCGAAACAAATTGATGAGATAAATACTATACATCACACTTGAGAATAAGTTATAGGCTACGTAAGATAGCTAGTTAGGCTATGACTTATATATGAACCAAGTAACAAAGTAAGTCTATAAATTCGTAAAGTAGCTAAAAGATGCACCAAAAGCAACTTATAAAATTAGGAATTCTGAAGAATATTAACGTGGTTAAATATATTATCTATAGGCCTTTAATCTAGTAATTGTATTCATTTACTGATATACTTTTCTCGGCAACAAATTTAAAGTAAGCTATAGAACTCGGAATACTATTAATTCAAAATATGTTAAAATACACAACAGAAAGGAAATTTTGATAAAAACAACAAAGTGACTGTCCACAGGTCAGTAAATTCGTTTGGTTTGATCACATCATCTATTGAATGATATCCACACTATCAAAATATTTATCGTCAGATTTTATGTATGATTAACTAAACCATTATTTAAAAAGGTCAACTTTTTGACTTCATCGGGGCCGATTTATCCTCTGTAACATCCATTCACTGAATCATGGAAATAATGCACACAGTTACAACAACATTCAGCTATAACTGACAACGTGTATGATAGGAATATTATTTATAAAGACTAAATATGCTTACTGAATGCAAAAAATATGGTAATGGTGACAAGGGATGTCTTACAATTAGTTATATGAAAAAAATACTCAACCATAGATTAACATACATATAAATATATAAGATAAGATAGAACATTATGGAACACTGTCCATGGAGGACTGAAAGTAAAACAGACTAAACAAATATGAAAAAATAAGAACTATCAAAATCAGATCTGAATGTTCGCGATATATATCAATGGCTAGTAATCAAGAGCTATCATTAGTTGAATCAATTACTATTATAAGTTGAAGATAGATGAGAGATCAGATAACACAAAAGCCTATGCAAGCCGTTTCAATATAAAAAACCCACTAATTTTTATATATATTTATATCATCAACAGCCATTTTCAACTCAACACCTAGATGTAGGCTCCCCAACCTACCCCGAATTTTATCGTCGGTGAACCTCCCTTTTAATTGAGAATTACTGATGTCTAAAAGTTGATCTTTTCTTCTAGCTTCAAACGAGATTGTTGATTTGAGAATATTTGCGTACGTATCAAAGAAACGATTGACGAATGAAACAAGATTGACCATTTTGTTCACACCGTTGAGCCTGCTTTTCTCTTCTGTTGTTACTAGTCAGCCTAAGAATTTATATCTTATTGTATATGTATCTAGAGGTTTTCCTTCAATGTTACGGATTCTTACGCTGCAAAACAATAGCATATTTCCCTTGTTTTCATTAGGTTTATTCTTAGTTCTATTCTTGTCCTTCTGGGTTTATATCTAGAAGTTTTGACGTTCATTCTTCTGCATTTGTTGAGAAGTAAGCCATTTTATCACGGTACAGGTTATTTTTTTATTTTCCGTTATTACGCTTTAAGTACTTGCGTCAATTACAGAAATGCACTGCTATTTGAATCTATAAGGGAATGTTTTCTGACAGCAGTAGATTCCAAACTTCATTCTTTCCACGAGATACACTCAGAAGAACAGATTGTAGGAAAGATTATTCTATGTCAAGAAATGGAGACAAATCTAATAGTATATAAGACCCAGTAAACGAGTTTTTTCACATTCATCAACTTGAAGTTCCCTACTATATTTCTTTGTCGATCCATGATAGTCTTTAGTTCAGTTTTAAAATGATTTAAATATTCTGAGAAATATAGGAAGTCTTCATATGATTCTATACGATTTGCTTAAATTCCTGGAAACTTCAATTGATTTGATTGAAATTGATTTTTCTATGTTATCTCCCTGTTTTTTCATTATGTTTAAGCTTTGTACAGATGAATGTGACAAGTCTCACTTAGGAGTAAATACCTTTACCTATATTATATCTCTACCATCCTTATAAACGAATTCGCTACATTTTCAGACATTCCTTTATATACACGCAAACATAATACCATAATTTAAACGTAAGTATTTATTCAAAATAAATACAAATAAGGTGAAAATTAACCACTGAAATAAAAACCCAACATTTATCACCAACTTGTCAATATAAATACTGTATTTCTTTAAACGTTTTTAAAAAGAGAAATGTCTAACTGAACGAATAAAATTTCCTTATCACCTCGCTAGGCAACCAAATTGCTACGTAAACATTTCTTTTTAACAATCAAATCTCTAAGGTTATGCTATAATTGATACCAAGAATCACACGCTGAGTAAATAAAATTGAGTACACATATATATTTTACTCGATACTTAGCAAAATACCCCGCTAATACCGTAATATTTGCTCCACACACACGCCTGGAGTTTATATACCCCTACACTAATTCGCAACCTATGGCCCTCGTAACACCACTGTAAAAATTAAGTCGGGTGCCTTCTTTCGAAGTGGAGGGTTCGGATATTAATAAATCCGCTACGAAATGCTTAAGGAAGCAGTCGCATCTGTCGGGTGGCGTATGTTTGAGGTGCGGATTCAGCCGTATTAAGTGGCTAGGTTTGACGGCAAACATTCCATATATTTGCCTCATGAGAAATTGCAAATATTTGTTGTCGATGTTAAGTGTTGACATTAAATTGTGACGAATAGGTAAATTAGGTCGTGTAGAGAGGTGTTTGCGGATATACGGGGAGTGGCTTAGGATGAAAAAAGATAGAATAATTGTGGGGAATGTGTGTCAGCGATGCATTTTAGTCGAACCTAAGAGCCTAAAAAGACTGTGATATTTAAAAGGATGGAGTGTCATCCAAGTTTATACATAGGAACTTTTTAACTCTATATATATTAACCCTTTTATGATACAGGGTTTGGATGTAAGGGGTCACTTACTTACTTGCCTCTACCATATCGTCCTAATATATAGAATAAGTAAATAAATACGTAAATTTATTATTGTGTCAATGTTTTTCATTTTTTAAGGCTTTTTGAATAGGAGTTGGTTGTGGATTGAGATGATAAATATTAAAAGCTACTTAGCGGGAGTTAAAATAAAACTTAAATATTGTTTCAAGAACTTTTTGTGGGGAAATATTTAGTTGTGTTTACGTCCCAAACTGTTTACTTTACTATAAAATGCAAGAAATAGCGAATAATTTTAGTTTTTGAAATTAACGTAATGAAAAAGAGAGAAACTTTTTTAAAAAAACAGAGACTATATTTTACTTCACTCACTTATAAAAATTTAGCACAATTTTCAAAATAAGTCTCCTTAATTCTAAATATAAACACACGTATGAATTTCTACTCAGGAGATGCAAAAATTACTGTTCTAAATCCTTATTTATGGGAAGCATAATTAAGATGATAATCATAGGGAAAATACACTGTATTATTGCACGGAAGAACTGGAGTGGTGAACATCTTAAAAGTGATACGTACTATAAATACCGGGAAGAGATAAGAAGAAAGGTGTATTTATGGCTACTGTCTGCACCTTTCCAACCCAAGTGATACGGAATGATAATGCTTCGTACTCGCTCCGTATGCATGCATTGTTAGAAGCCATAAGAATGCATTCGGTGTCATACCTATTATTAATGACAATACGTACATTCGGTGTTATACCTATTATTAATGAAAATACACAGATTTGACGAATATGTGACAATTATGATCAGATGTAATTGGCCTTAATGGCTGTTTTTGGATCAAATGATAATAAATAAAAAAGAATACGTACATACGAGCCAATACATTATACACACGCATTATCCTCTTAACGACAACTATTATTAGGTTATAACGTAAAGAACCAAAGCTTTCGCAAGATTGAACGCCATAATTGTGCTCTGCTTTCAATACGAAAGATTCTGTCGTATTTACTTACGTAATAAGTTAATAACTTTAGCCCTAAGTCGATTCCCCGAATTTTTCCATCGGTCTGCTTCCGAAAAGCACGTATGGGGGCGTACGTCACTCGGGGGGAGTTATATCAGTCCCCTAGGTAATTATGGGTAAACCCACAAATTAAAGCCAAGTTATTTGCTTAAGGCAAACAGGAAAATTCGCTGGCAACTTGGAAACGCGTTTTGTGGCGCACCCTAGCGAGTGTTTCCGGAAGTTACTGTGGCATCCTTGGCGGATGCGCTGCGAGATGAACAAATAACTTGGAGAGAAAATGAAATATCCGCGAGAACATGAATGCGATGCGAAAAAATATTTCCCGCTTGCGCTCGTAAGGGTAATTTAACGTTTTCCTCAACTGCGGTTCAATATTATTAAGTTTTTAGCGAATTGAGTATTAACAAGATATAAATATTTGATTATGCATTACGTATAGGCACATAAGGAAAATGGTGGCATTACGTAAATGATTATTCAAACACTGGAACTCGTATCCATAACTACGAAATGATATTTTCTGATTCCTTGGTTACGACTAACGTAGAAAATGCATACTTTTCTTATACTAATAAGTCAAAGAAGGAACAGATATAGGTCTGGGGGAGGCTTTCTTGGCCAATTCTGGAATTAAAATAATCGTAGATAAATTAGGGAGCACTGTACATGAAGACTTAGAAAAATGAAATTCGAAAATGAGCACGAGGTTTTAGAATAAAACAAGATTGTGTAAATGCAATGAAACAATAATTATAATTGACTATTTATGGTCGAAATTGGGAAAATGAAGTCTCCTCCTATATCTAAACCGCGTCATTATATAAAAGAAAATAACGATAAAAATAAATAAAAAATACAAGAAACTTAAACCCGAAAATAAATGACAAATATAAGGATTACCTAAAACAACTATGAAGCAAAAAACATAGAAATCCAAATAAAGTAAATAAAGTAAAACAAATTGAATTTTCCATATTATTTGAAAACATTTTCCTTACTTTCTATCAATATATTCAACTGATTTCAATTGATATTTTTACTTTGATGTATGACTGTAACCTTCATTAGACTACTATTTTCTTTTCTTATTATTATGTATTAATTATTATCTGAAAACTTTTCACTACTTCTGCTTGTTAGGAAATATGTTTATATATTAAGACTTGTCATTTTAAGATTCGTATTAGTATTGCCAACATCTCCCTGTCTATTTTATTGCTTCGATGTACCACTGTAACCTCCAATATACAACCATTACATCCACACTTGGTCGTAATGCAATGCAATTTTCCCTCAATAAAACATTATAATAGTACACGTCTATCCCATTGCACTATTCCACACCACAACTCCGATGCCCTCCACATTTCGAACTCTCATATTCTCCTTTTAAGTCCAACCTAATAATCATGCGAATTTAAAATTGCTCGCTAAAATCCATTTCCCCGGCTATCTTGAGCCAACCACTCAACACGCAAACACGCGTCCCCTTATCGCCATCCCCTCCAAGGCGACGGCGGCAGAACTAATGACTGTTTGTCGAATCGCTATTCCCTGCATAATGGATGAATTGCACACTGCGTTGGGAACGAAGAAAAGAGGCAGATAACGTGGGAGGAAACCGGTTTTGGGGTTTATTGTATTTCGGCATTTTTGCCGTCCGGGAGATGCTAAGCGATAAAATTATTCGAACTCCTTTTAAGAGATGCGTAAGCGTTCAGTGTTGTATACCAACAATTGTCCTACAATGTTACGTACATTGTTGTCCAGAACTTCGGTTATTAGTAATTTATTTATTTTTTCAACAATGATCCTACAAACATACTCTTTTAATTACAGTTATTGCGCGGTACTCAACTCAACAATGGGCGTACACTAACAATGATACCACGAGAAGAAAATTTCATATTGTTACGGGATTCGAACTCGGGATCTTAGCGTAACAATTGTTTTCGCTCTACACGTAGAGTTGTCTTGGATCAATACTATCTAAAGAGTATTACAATAAGTACTTATTTCTTCAATAAGTTGATTAGGGACTTTTATAATTGTACTTATCGATCTGCAGGTTCAAGCACAAATGGCTATCTCGGATCTGTAAGTCTTGAAAACTATTATTAAGTATTCATCTTTCAATTAATTGGCTAATGATATAATTTTCTCACATTTCAGCAATCGTAACCAGCAAAAACCGCACCGGAGTAATACGTAAGCTTCTAATGTAGTAGAAGCTATTTTTCCATTTTCAATTCATTTTTCAAAAGTTTAGTTGCTATGGAAATGTTTTCGATCGAACTTCCAAATTTTGGTACACACATGGTTGCGATGGATGACGAAAAAACTCAAAGATTAATATTAACTACTTATCTCTTCGATTAATCGATACCTATTCAAGCTGAATCAGCGATTAAACCCAATTATGAAGATGAGATAATTATAGAGACAAATAATAAACATTGATAGTCATCCATAACAATAGTATTCCGTGAGTGATTCGTTTTGTTATACATTTAATTTATCAAGCTTGTATGCTAACCAGTAAACAAATAGCAAAGATATACATAATATTGTATACATTATAGAAAAGTACTTCTTCTCCACTTCGCAACTGTTTCAATCGAATGACTTTCACCCTAATAGAAATTTCTTTTACATTACAAAAAGTATAAAGCTTGCATTGCTTCACATCTAATCCATGAGTGAGAACATTTCACCCGCCCTATACGGTACTGCTGACGCATAATGGTTCTGAAGAAGGCAACATTACATCGCCTGCTTACCTTTTCATCGTAACATACTACAAATAGTTTAATAAAACTAAGTTAGCCTGACTTTCTCAACGGCTTTGAGAGAGACCTTTCCGATATCATTGCCATTGGGGAGGTTATGAACATCCGTATACTTAAAATCTTCTGGAGTAATTCTAACATGGGCAAGGCAAGATGGTCAAAAACCTACATACTTTTTACGATCTCTCAACCGTTCCGTTTTTGTCTTAAAAACCAGAGTTAGAGATACCAATTTCCAATTGCATACAACTAGAATTGAAGCTCACACATGCGCTTGAAACCTTCTTTTGTTTTCAGAACCTATACATCGAGGGTTCGCCAAAGTTTGCCCAGATGTTTTATGACCTAACAAAGGAACTGAACGCACAGCTGATTTCGTGTAGCGTAATTTGGATGGCACGAGCCATTCCTTCACTCTCTGGAATTATTTTCCGAAAAGAGAAAGTTTTTAATATCTTGTTTTCGGTTTATTTCAGACTTTCTTCGGGAGGAAAAGAACTGTAATGCAGCTGTAAATGTGTTTTATGGAATGGTTATCTTACTCGGGGGCCAAATAAGCTCAACAGTTTATTTGTCAAACTTCCAACTGTGTGCACACACTACAATTTTTTGTTTTCTCGAAAAATAAGTCCTTTTAGTGAATCCATTCCCTCATCCATCCCCAGATATATCGGAACGGTGCATGTGAATTACATATCTTCTCTACACGTATAGAAAGAGCTAATAATACCCTTACCTCTTAACACGAATTACCAACTCTTTGATCTCCTCATTCCCATAATTTTACTCTTCCATCCAGCGATCGGAAAGAAAATATTACGAGTTCTTATACAAAAAAAAACATCCCCGGAAAAAGGGATAAGTCAACGGATTTTCCTCTTTTTGTAAACTTAATAAAGCAAAGAGGAGGCGATTGAGAGCGCCAATGTTGGAGATTATGAAAAAAGAAACAGGGATTGCACATGATAGGTTAAGAGGATCTGCCGGCGAAAGGGTATGATGAAGTGGGCGATTAAATGGCGAAGATGCTTGATTAGAATTACCTCTGTTCAAGAGATTTGCCGAAAAAGGACGGATTAAGGAGATTTTCCGAATTGAGAGCGGAAAATGAGGTGAAATTTGGGAAAACGTGTGCGTACGATAAAGTTCGGAATCCAACGTAGAATGGAAGGAGATATTAAAGCGAAATATCGAATAATACGATCATAATTCGTAGTTTGAACATAAGAAGAAATATAAACTAAAGGAAAAATCGATTTTTTTGTACTCAGTACATTTATGATTTCTAGCTGTCTATTGGTAAGTGGTAGGGGGTGGTAATTCATCGATTATTATCGAAATACATCGATTTTAAAAGGTAAAAGATCGTAAACAATAGTTCTTTGCATCCAATATTATTCTGAAATCGATATTAGTAGGAGTGACTTTCAGGCTTAAAGGTGTAATGTCAATTACGAAACCGATCGCGATTAAATCTAAATTTTTTTGTGGGAATTACTAAGTATTTCATAATGCTATACTATTATCTTATTCTCATAAAGGAATTACGCAAAAATCTCGAAGTTTGTCTAACGGTAAATAGGGAATAAAGTAATAGGATTTTTAATGGGTATCCAGGTAACAATCAATCACATATAATACAAATATTTTCGCCAAATATTATAAGACTGGGATTTCAACTACTGAAAACTTTTACTTTTTTATAACGAAAATGGATTTGAAACATATAGGTATGTAAGACCAGAATTTACTCTACCATCACGTAAAAGAGGATATGAATCTATATATAATGTGAATATTATGTATGTTATCAATATTAAAATATACGTAAAATCGATATGAAAATAAAATATTAATACGAATATATACAGTCAACACGAGCTTACAAATAAGTTGATGATGGATCCATCAACAAAAAGTATCGGAATGATCATTTTACCAACTTTTAAGTTTTAGCTTCCGAAAACAATAGGAATAGGTAAGGTGACATTATCATTACATAAACTTAATAGGTATAATTACAATGGCTGTGCTTATGTTGGAAGATAAGGGGGAATCTTCCAGTATTCGCGTTAACATTTTTATAATAACGCTCTAAAAGTAAAACGATATAGAGGCAATATTCTTCAAAGAGAGGGAATTCATTATTGAAGGACACCAATATAAATACGCATTGTTATCCTATTGTTGGAAAAATGAAGTCTTATTCGCTGCATTAAGCAAGAATGTACTCACTCAGAAGAAGTATACGTATAAGATGGAGGGAAGTCGAGACTCGTGTGAAGGCAAAAGGGGAAACTTCTTAATTATTAGATTAGAAACGATGTGGAGAAAACGGATAGCGATGTGAAAGACGACCCCAAGTAGGTTTTTGATGGCACCCCATGCACTTATCTAAGAAAGGGGATGATCTTTGCTATATGGGCACTACGTTGTAACTTTATCTTGCTTTACTCATACAGTAAGGAATGACATAGAACGAGTTTGTATTGTTGATCGCGTTTATACAACCAATTCAACTTTTCTTAATTGAATTACTTAATGAGTAAAAGTAATCAATCAACAATTCTGATCAATTTAAAAAGTAAGAAGACAAAATCAATAATTACCTATTGTTTAAATGGCAACAATCCAATAATAAATAAATGACGTACGGGTAACCATACGACCTCGAAAATTGAAAAACAAAAGTGAATGTAAGTTCTCAAGAGGAAAATTTGAAGAAACGAATTTTAATTTCAAATAGACAATAGGAGGAAATTTCGATGCAATTATTCACATTACATTTGGATGATAATAGCATTAAACGTACTATAAGTCTAACAATGAGATTTAATTTTTAAGTCCTCTAGTACTTCTAAACCTGTATCAAAAAAGTTTAAAAGAAAATAGATTGTGGGATTCAAACAAAAAACTAATAAAATAAAACCTATACGGGCTTCGAAAGAAACTTTATTCAGCCCTTCGGAAAAATACAATCAATATGACGAAAACAAAAAGAAAATATTCATTAAAAATTGTTGAAAAATTTTGTACAGATCTTTCGTTGACTAATATTGAAGTTTTTAAAACAATTACGCATAGTAGAGAACAATAAAATCAGCTACAATACAACAAAATGATATATTAACACAATAAATAAATAAAACAAATACTTGTTACTTTACCATAGCAACGTAACAACATAGTAGTTTCCTACATTCTTTTATGTATTTTTTCGTAAAAAAAGATGATGATTCCAGTAAAGCACCGTTTAGCAGCAATTATCCTGTCACCAACCCATACAGTAACCCTGTAACAACCATTTTCGTATAGGGGCACAAAATAGCGTGAAATATTTATCGGAAGAATTTAATGAATGACGATATACGTCAGGTGCATCAATTATGAGCCACGGTGAGAGAGAATTCGAGGCTTTTAAATGATTCACAAGGGAAGCGACCATTATCTCATTTTCGGTCGAAATTCACCATTTTCAGAGGTCGTCTTTGACGTCGTCCGATAATGGGAAGATGAGTGACGCGGCGGAAGTGTTCGGGCAGCGGCGGAAATGACGTCAGATGTTTTATTTAGAAATGAAAGAGAATAGGAAATGCTAAAGGGCAAAGTGCTATCAGTCGAACGAATTTGAACGGCGTGTTTCATCGTGATCTTCTTAGCTGAAACGAGTTGGTTCCCGTAAAGACGTATTGATGCTGAGTTACTAATGAAATCGAACGCTCTTTTCTTTTAAAAAGCATTCTTTGCACCTATTACTCATCTCTATATCAACTAATACGTCCAATTCTACGTGTAAGCTTTAAATTGCCATTTTCTAAAGTATTCGGAATGAAGGTTTACTGAAACAGAGCGTGTTGTTCGTAACTACAGACATAGTTACTGAAATACTATACACTCTGGGAGGAAGGAAATATAGAAAAAAAAAGAAAAATAAGACTGTCAAATTTGTAATATTATAGCATGTATTAAAGAGTGAGGAAAGACGGTCATGATTTTAAATTAATAATAGACAACAATTAATGTTATGAGCGAAGTATTCCTTTCATGATAGGGTTATCGTTAGATAAATAATAAAATCATTTGGATCATTAGTAGAAAGCAATTATCATAAGGTAAGTAGATATTTATAACATCAGAAAAAACGCACATTAATATTTTCTGCTAGTAGCTTCCTTTTAATTAGTACTCTATTCTTTTATTCTATTTTAAATACGTATTAAATACGTTATTTGATATAAGCGAGTATACATATGTCTTTAATAAGTATTCCTTTATCAAACATATGATATTATATTATGATTCTTATATACTAGTAAGGTACTTTTTATTTCTGAATTACAACAATTTTAAATTGTAATAATCATATAATTTTGATATAACGCTAGCACAAGGCAGTAAAACTATCTGAAGTCATACGTTTACAATAAACGCAACGATGACGTAAAATTTAATCGAAAATACTCAAATGGGAGCCAAAATATGAATAAAATATATCAATTTCATCATTAAAACTTAACCAGAGCGTGTTATTAAGGCCTCATTTTTCTACCAGCTGACGGATAAAGTCGTTCCTGATCCTTGGCGGTGGATTCAAAAGGCAATGAAAAGAGGCAATGTATTCTCAGAGTGAATCAGTCGAGGGGTTCTCTATGTGATGGGGGAGAACACACAGTGGAGAGGTCAAAAACAACTCGTCTGCCGTTGAGTCACTGCTCAAACACTGCACCCATAAGAAAAGCGCACAGCGACGACGCCCCCTTCATTTCAAAGCGGTCTAATATGTTTCATACCTATTGGAATCGCCGCCTACGAAAGGATGCTCTTTGGACATACGAGATCGCCTCCTTTAACTCAACTTTCGAAATGAATTACGCGGAGGTTGTAAGGTGCAGAAAAGATGAAAAACAATCAGTAATAGAGACATATCGGATGTGGTACAATTATACGAGGTAAAATTCTTGCGCTTGATTCCTTGTTTTTTTTTAAGGAATGATGGATTTACACTATAGAGATATAGATCGCGAAATATTATAGCTTACGTAAACTATGTTGCATTAATATCGATATCGCTTGTTCGATAAAATAAGAGTTATTGACTTCAATACACATTTTAAATTAATTGAGTTTTCCAAAGTAAAAATCAGTTTAATTTTATGAAAAGTTATTTTTCTAAGATTAGGAGAGTAATATCAGAAAAATACGTATTGATAATACGAGTTGAAAAATTCGATGCATTTTTAAAATCACAAACTATGAGGTTGCCAAACTTTTATGGCAAATGAACAAATAAGTAAATCAATTAATAAACACTAATCGACACCTTATCACGTCACTTTGTCTGAAATACAACTAATATCCATTAGATTAATAAGACACAAATGCTGCGAAATATGGAATAAAAATCTTTTAAATATTTTTGCTATAATACCTGGGTCATTTAGGAAGTAGATCTACTAAATTAATTTCTAACACCTCTAATTTGAATCGAATTTTAAAAAATCATTTCACATTCAAGGTTTTTCATCTATGAGATAGGATGTTCGATAGTTCCCTAATAGTAGAGGAACCATATGACAATAGGAAGACAGACCGCGGTCAATTTGTGCATTCGCAAACCAAGGGCCTTCTTTATTAGCGAAGGCCTGTTTGAAGAAGGCTAAATGAAGGATGAGAAAATGAGATTCGAGGGTTCAGAGCCAATAACAAAAGAAATATCTTGAGATATAGTTGCAGTGAAGGCCAAACACGGAAGGGATGAACCGGAAAAAGTAAAATGATTCGAGACGGAAATTTGAAGCAATATTACGATGCCTTCCTTCCTTATGGCGCTTATGAAATACATCGATATAGAATTCGAACACCAATGAGAATAATTTGTAGTGAAATTGACTTGATGGAGAAATATAGTATAAATTAGATAAGAGACAGCGAGGTGGACCGATAACTTAGGAATAAGGTTTGAATGATCAGGCATTTGAAGAATCAAACCGAATAATTACTTATTTATATAATTACCAATAATAAAATCCTGTCTCTAAAGGATAGATGAAATCTCAGATAGCGTATGATCAGCCTATAGTCAAACATGAGACCATCTTATACATAAATATCCATAAAACTGGGAGGATTGTAGCATCATTGATCAGTATGGGTAAGTGTTAGTAACGCCTCGGGTATAGACTAATTTGTTGGGTCTCTTAGGACAAAATTCTATGTATTCTTGGATAACAAGTTATCATCAAGATTTCTGAAGATTTTTAATGTGTAAAGAAGACCAAAATTTCACAAATACGCTCAAAATAGTCAAATAATTAAGTTATAAAATACAATCCTGAAATATTTATGTATAATCTTTTTCTGTAAGAATCCCATAAATCAGGAATAAAAGACATATAGAGAGAGATGTATCTATCTTGCATTCAATGACCTTCCAAAATAAACTATGATTAAGCATTTCTAACAAAAGCAGCTTTCTAATATTCTATATTCCATTATTTATTTATTTTCGCCAGCTTACGTAAATGGATTAACTCACCTCTTGTTATGAGCATGATATCGAATATCAAAATCAAAATTGGTCATATTTTTATGAAATTAAATCGTTGTATTTAAAAATATTTTCTAGCGACTAAAATAATAATTGGATAACCGATTTGTAGATACTTAAAAAATACAATTGTAATATATATTCTGGAACAGTCAATTTGATCACTTTAATATCCTACTTCTAAGAAAACCATAAAGTGTGAAGATATTACGCTATAATGGACTAATTAATGTGAAGTTATATCAACATATCGGTAGGAATAATTTACTTGTAGCAATTATGCAATCCTTGAGTGATTAATTTAGCATTAACAATGTAAAATAGATTAGAATAGAATCAGAATATGAAGGATTAAGAATAACCGAGAAAGAAATTGACTTACAAGGAGGAGTTTGAGAAAAAGAATCTGATTCCTTGAGTTTTATAATTTTGTATATAATATATATGGTATAATTGGTGGTACGGTGTGGTGTGGTATATCGCAAACCTAACTACAGCCCGTTAGAGCATAACACATACGAAAGGATCCAAAACGCGAGTTCCTCATAACAAAAACAGACCGGCTTTATTGGCGCTGAAACAAAAGAATTGCGAAATAAGGGAAGATGAAGGGGCGGGTCCTTGCCGAGATGACGTAGGCAGGGATGGGAGGAAAAGAAGTCATGTTGACACGCCGCGCCGCCATGTTTGCTAATAAATATCGCCGTGGGTTGAGACGGGAGGATATTGCGTGGACAAACTCAGGCTAATTTCCGTTCAGCAGTGGATCGTCGTATGAAAGGTTTTTGATATTGAAAGGGTTGTTGGCCGTAATGACTTTATTGGTGTAGCACGGCCATGAGAGATTCGCTGGTAACCTTTCACAAACTACTATCATATGTTCAGTATTGAGAAGTTTGCGGAGCACTACGTTGTCGGACCTGGTCGCGTCTCGTTTAACGACAAACTGGTATTTTTAAGCGAAACAGTCTATCAACTATCATGTTCTATTAAACTTAACACATTATTAAACACGATAAGATACTTATGGAATGAGTTATCAATACTAAACAAGCTATTTCAAGTCAACAATTTTGCATTATTAACTTTGTTTTAAATAATTTAAAAGAATAGCTTAATTAACTTATATAATTGTTGATTACTCTAATTCAGTTTGGGGGATAGTAACCGAAATTAATATCTTGTCATTCGTTGTTCAAATCAGTCAATTGTAGCCAGGTTAAATGAGAAATAATGATTGAAATGCGTACACTAACGACAACATGGATTATATATTATGTGTTCCTGAAATATATTAACTTATATATCGTAAAATACCTCAAATTGGGGTACTGTACTGAAAATGAATGCATACTATCTGTTTTTCTCTTCAGTTAATACAGATAAAGAATAACAATATTATAACAGCATTTTTAGAGCTCGGTTTTATAGGAATGTGCTCTTAGTATAAGAGAAAACAATATTCATATGACAAGAAAATCTGAAAGAAGACGATGATGAGTATAATTTATACAACTAAGGCACACTTTACGCCTAACGAAGCTCATCATAAATATCAAAAGGTATAAATGACTGTATACATTGTGCGGAAAACTTAAAAAAAAATAGCTACCAAATGAGTAAAATCATAATAGATAATTAATATCATAATCGATTACAACCAAAGGAGAATAAATTATTATATTATACTGCCTATGGATGATTACATTGCATACGCAATAAATATAAAACATGTGAATTACAATGAAATTCAGAGTGGGTTTCCGGAGATTATACAGTTCTCCTGAATAGACATCAGAATGTAAAATTCTCCAACTATACTAGTCACTGTAGATGTATTCTACAATTAGAATGTATTTAACTGAAGATGGCTGGGGACGCAACATAGCGAAACATAATTGAGTAATTGACTTTCAATTGAGGGATGGAGACAACAATGCGTTTGAATTCACACCGCTTTGAATGAAACAAAGGAATCAAAGAAATAAATAAATAAGAGATAAGTACAAATATGTGGGTATAAATGTGTTTCAGACAATAGAATTGGATAACATCGACAAAGTATTTTTAACGTATTTTCATTCAGTTGGATTACAATAATGTCTCAAAAATGAGAATAAGAATGAAATAATAGAAAATTTAACAAATTATCAAATAATTAATCATTATTCAAGAAGAACCTAAGCGATACCAATTATAATCTTTATCTTATTTAAATAAATATCAAACACAATCGATAAAATAAAAATACTTTACGAACAAATTACACTCCTTAATTCTCAAGAAGATTTAAAATTATACATTAATCAGTAACCAAAAAAGTAAATTTATCCATTCATAGCTGAATTGACGAAATAAATTCACAATGAAAGAAAGGTCCAGTAATAAAATACCTCAGCATAAAAAATATACCGTAAAGTAGGAGTTAAATATACCATTTCAAAGAACGAGTTTGCGAATCCAGAAAGAAATTTTTCCAACCTCTTTCAACAGAAAGCGGGATTCCCTAAGTTTTTCCTCATTCTTGGAAGAAGCTATACGGTTAAGTGTTTTTCTGAAGACTGTGCTTAACTACACCTTTTATTGGAAAAGTGAAGCACCTCTCTAATCTACTTCAAATAAATACTTAATAATCGAGATTTAAAAGAGAAGATAATGGGAATAACTATTTCTAATTTGAGAAAGAATATATACTTTTCTGGTAAGATTCTACGAAAAGAATGTTAACACATAGAAGCATGTAGCAAATTTTTAGCATATAAAACGAAAATTATCCATAAGAAACGAAAAATCATAACTTATGCAAAGACAGTGTATCGACAAGTATAAATTATTATGTATATTCATTGTTGACTCATACGAAAACACTTCATGATTATAACAGCTACGTAATGAAACTAAAGTTCCTCCTCTAACTAACCTCCTCCAAAGTTAAGGAAAGCATTTAGAAAATATCAAATACTATGAACATTCCCTATTGTCCCGTACATACAGGAAAGTATCAAAAGTTCTGTATATCTCAGGATCATATATTGGGTTACGTAATGAATCTAAACCGCGTCCAAAACTAAGAATAAAAATTAGACAAAAATAAATCATTACGAACATTCCTTATTGACTCCTGCGTACAGGAACGCACTCAAAAGTTACATACAGCTCTGCATCATAATATGCTATATAAAAATACGTATTAATCTGGAACATCTAACAAATTTCACGTAAGTTTTAAGGTTTTTACGTTCAATTGAGTAAGACGAATCGGTTTTGACATCGCTGATGATTAATTTTCAACCGTTTAGGATCCAAACATGGAGGACACACTTTCTCCCTGGAAATGGGTGCTTATGGAATGCGCCCGTGATTGGGCAAACAGTTTCCGATAAGGATATTTGCTCCTCCCTCTGGATTCGAGGTAAGATAAAGAGAGGATCAATGCCCTTTGAATCCCAAAGGGACAGGAAGTGACGCTGACGATGGGATGTGTACCTAATGGTTATCTGCCTTTTTTCGTATGAGGTTAAGGAGACCTTCCTCAAGATAAGAAGACGGTGCTCTTCATCGACAAATGCAAACCGACTCAATCGAATTCTTTGTTGTCTTCCTGTCTATTGCATTACTCCCGTCGCGGCTCATCATCTGTTGGGAAACGTCCTGGAGCCATAGTCTTACAGACGCCAGTGCCCATACCTTAATGGTTTTGTGATATGGAAAGGATACTGTTCCATTAACGTTCTCTAATGGACTATTAAAAAGCTTCGTCTAACTTCAGTGGACGTATTAGAAAATTCAATGCAAATGGTACTTTATTCTTGGAAGAAGCAATCCAGAACTTCTAGCTTGTAGATCCTTTCCGTCTGGTGAATAACATAGTCAATCTATGAAACCAATGGGTTCATGAGTTACTGCGTGGAAGGCCATGTCACTTATATAAAAGAGAAACTTAGTAACTTCCACAAAAATTTATATTTGTCGATGTCGCTAGGGTTCTAGCGGAAAAAAATTGTGGAGGTTACGAAGAAGGTAATCTACCTAGAGACTCAACGATGATTCTCGAGTATGAACTGCTTTACTATTCACATTCGTTCATGTTATGTTCGTTCCAGTTGTCTGGAAACGGCAACACTATATTCAAGAGTATTTTGTAAATATCTTAGGTGGGATGTATAAGTAAAACAAATATAAAATGGATAAGGGGTCGTTCTGTAAGCTACGATAACAATAAAGAAGATATTCGCAACTGCCAAAAGCAAAACGAACAAATTTTGAAGAGAAAATATTTCATCAATGTTAGTTAATTTTGATACAAAGTCTATACCATAGTATCAGTGAAGTACAAAAAAGTTACTGTTTTTTATTACTGTACGTCAACCATTTAGACTCAACCGATATAGAAGGCTACTACGCATGGCGTGAAATCAGATGAGTAAAGGAAAGCATAAATGTGAGGAATTACCAAAAGCATAATTTACGCATCTTTAAAACCTTCAAATCTTATTTAAATGCAATATAAATATAAATAAAAAATATTATATATTCCTGACCATCTCTCGTTTGTCCCAGGGTTCAAAATATATTTTTAAAATCTCCGTTTTTCAATCAAATTGCTGATCAAGAGGGTTTATACTGTATGATATATTGTGAATTGAAATGTTTAATAAATTAAGCTTTTATTATCGTGGATTACCTTCTTGAATATTCACTCTCAACTTTATTTTACGGGCCGTCTCAACATATATTTTAATTACACACTGAACAGTAAATAGGTTTCATAACAACAAAATATGGTGGAATACTTTTGCTTTCATTTACAGAAAAATTAATTCGGATAGAGAGTTGAAGAAATATTTATAAGATATAAAGCTGCGAGTATTTTAAAATCAGAAATGTTACGCGCTATGAAATAATGCAAAGAGATACAGAGCACCAAGCAGTTCCTCAAGGAAAAATCAGCAAAAGATCATAAAAAATCTACAAAATTCAATTAATTGATGTATGTAAATGTAAATGGAACTAAAAGTCTTAGAGACGATTCGGTAAGTATCATAGCACGAGAGGAAAAGAGATATCCCTCCTGAATATTCAATGAAAATAAGGATAACACAACGAAACGCACCACTCCCACTTCCGGCGCGCAGTTTAGTCCGAGCCCGGATAGCTCAGTCGGTAGAGCATCAGACTTTTAATCTGAGGGTCCAGGGTTCAAGTCCCTGTTCGGGCGAAAATTTTTTTCATTTTTAAGCCGGTCTCGTTGGTGAGGGTTATAATAACTAGCAAATTGGGTGGCTTTGATCAGGAATTGGAAGTAATTATCAATTATCCTTTAGGATCTAATATGTATCTAACAATTCTATTTAGACTAAATTCCATAGTATAATATAAAGAAAAAATATTATTGCTATACGCACACTGGAAACAGAATAAAGTTCGATGAATTTTAGTCAAATGTACAAGACGCAATTCCAAGTCAGTACTAAGCAAAATAAATATACAATTAAATAAACAATAAAGTCAACGAAAAATATTAACGCTTGCACACATAAAACGAGAGCATACAGCCAGACAATGTCACTAAAACTATTCATAATTCTGCTAAATTATTATATTCGTCAATTTGAAAAATGTAATAAATATAAGAACTTTTTAAATGTATATTTTTACAGGTTGAATAACTATGAAACTGTTTATTAAATATTATATTCCTTCTCTTTCAGGTTGCGGTTTTAGTTTTACAAGTCAGTCTCCGTCTTTGAAATGTATTCAGGACAAAATAAACTGATTTATAGCGAATTGTGTAAAAATATATAATAATAATTATCATTATTGAAAAAAGCTTGGTTAAAAACAACAGAAATCAAACCTAGATTCCGAGTTAATAAATATGATTACTGGGCGATTTTAAAAAGAAATAAATAAGCATACAAATAGCAAAAAAATAAGAGAAAAAATAGGTTACCATCATGTTTTTCTCTACATTAATATACTTCCATAGTTACCCTCTTTGTAGCTACTTAACAACGAAGCGTAGCTACGAGACGTCGACCTTAACAACGCATTGAAAACAAATACGCGATCAGTAAGTCCGATAGCTACTTCACGACCGATTCTTTCCGTCGTAATGGGGAAAATCTAAAAATGTTTCCGAAAAGCGATTCGATCGTCAGTTTTTAGGAGTAAATGGAGAGCGAAAATCCCAATACGTCATCGGATTGAAAAGAGATCAAAAGGAGAGGGTTCGAATAAAATAGTGACGATGCCCGCATGGCGTTCATTTTTTTCCGCAAGGGGAATAATAAAGGGGGTTCCACAGCGCACCTGTTGCGGCCCGCTCTCCTCTTTACTCGCCTCGGGCCCTTCGCACCTCGATGCCCGATTGCACACTCATAAATTGAGGCTACGATTTTTCAACTTTTCATTCCGCAGTTAAGGCTTTTCCGATGAAAGGTTTTTCGGAGGAAATCGGAAACATTTTGGTTCGTTTTCGTCATCGTCGACGTATCAACTGTACAGATCACACATACGTGTACGTATAACTACGTGTATATGAACGCTTATATATGTATAACTGTACGTCGAATCCCTTATAAATTAATGTTCCCAATGCCTATATTTTTTCAAGCTACAAGAGAGAATTTAATAACCACTAAATACTAAATGCTTGATCTAAATTATAGATCGCCTTTATTAAATCAGGGCGAAATTTAGTCTATATAGACCACTCTTACATTTAAACCCTACGAACGAATATATCCCATCCCAAATCAGAAAATATCCGATCCGCCAGGACTCGAACCTGGGACGTCGAGACTTTGAGCGCTAGCACTCAATGAATTACGGTCACCGATGAATTCATTACATTATCAGGCTACTGTGGATATATTAATCAAAGTAATTTTTTCATTTCATTCCTATTCAAAAGTTTCCATAATCGTATCGAAAAATATTTGCTTCGAAGATAAAATTAAACCATATAGGAATTAAATACATTCTTAAGAGTACTGAGAAGCCTCGTACGTGTATTCTATTCCAAAACATTATAGATATACTTGATACGAACACAAAATACGTTTACAGTCTATTCGTATTATTTACATACTCTTCACTAGTCTGGTAAATAAAAACGAAAATTATTTCGTCGTGTATCCTCATAAATATCTCGCTGTGTTCTCTACACGAATGGTTGGCTCAGTTCCAATCCGATGAATTCTTGTATTTTGTGAGATACAGATCCTTAACTGAAATCCCGGAGGCACTTTTGGATCACCGCTCCTTTTTTCGTGAAACGAAATCTTTTATCTCTAAATATATTTTCTCATTTTGGGAGTTTTTTTTCTGGATTTTTATAAATAACTTATACCGATGTCGTAGGTTTGTTGGGTTAATATGCCAGATACAAGATCTCTCTATAAGTATGTTTGAATTCGCCGGGATTTAAGTGCACGAAAGCTTGAATCCCTGGCTTACATTACTTCAAGAATCATCTCCATGGTAACGAAGTCGCTTGAACGAATTTGATTTCGCAATTCGTGAAATTTTAACCTCAATTATCACCTATTAATTACTTGATCATTTCTTAAGATACGGATACCACGATCATATGAAAACTTGTGTTCTGAGGTACATCTGTTTGTAACTTGTATATATATTTGTATTTGTACATTATTTATTTGCACCTTGTAAACCGCCTATCGGTGCGTTGAGCTTACAGATGGAGAACCATGACTCCTTCAACAATGAAATAACACAAACGATTATAATGAAAATTACGTAGTATAATAATGGATTCTTAGGGAAATAAACGAAAATGGATGACTTCAAATTAAGCCCAGAGAGAGGTAATAGTCTCATATGTGAAACGATGAAAGAGCAGGTGCTTCGTAAAAGATGTTTATTGGCTCTTTGGACACATCAACGCCATGTTTGGAAGCTGAATGACTGAAGTGGTATATAAAGTGAAAGTGTTTGGCGTTAAAAAGGAGTCAAAGGATGTAAAGGAGGTGATGAACAAAGAAGAGACCCTATCAATGAAAAGTAGCAGGATTATTTTACTAAGATACTCGGTTTGGGACAACAATGAAAGATATTCCAAAATTTCACGTGACACAAATACATATTCATTTTGTAAGATATAAATTATGGTTTGTATCAATCTTTAAATCAGTTCAATACTTTAAAGAGTAAGATTGAGGGAAGGTGAATTAGCTGTACATGATCAGATCCTGAGACTATAATAGCATGTTGAACAGAGCAGTATGTGTCATGACTGGGACTCGAACCCAGGTCCCCCACACGCTTACTCCATTGCATAACCATGCCTCGTCAATTCCACATTGTAGTGTGTAGTATAAACTATGAGACATACCTAAAAATCCAACCCAGAAATTGTGGGGTCTGGGTTCGAGTCCCGGTCATGATTCTATTTTTTACTCCAGATACTCGCAAGAACTTATGACTCTGAGTAGTGAAAATCTAACAAAAGTAACCCGTAAATCATAAAAAATGGCTGATAAAGAAACATATATTCCATGCTACACAATGGAATGAAAAGAATTTTAAATAAGATCACGAATGATTTGTGTAGAATAGTGGTTCAAATGAAAAAAACACGCGAATCAAAGTTAAAATAAAGAAGAGTCGTGAAGCCAAAGTGTTTGTGTGCAACACTTAATAAACGTGTTTGGAGAAAGGAAGAGAAGTTTGCGAAGTAAACTAATTAGTGGACTTTATTTATTAGAAGCAGCGCGACTCTTGAATTCATATTTCCAAATAGAACTCAATTTCGTGAGATCTTCTCAACTGAATAAGCAAAAGGCACACTTTTCGTTTTGATCAATTTTCAGTGAAAAGCACAAACGTAAAGCAGGGCGTTAGTAATAATTATTTTTTTTAATACTTGATTTTTTTACAAGTCAAATTCTCCCGTATCCATTCATAACTCGATATCCCTTCCATTACTTAAGTATGTAATGATCTACGTATGTAACTATATACTGTATCTAAAAACCCTTATAAAGGCATAATACCAAATATGAAAAGAAATAAATGTATATATTGCCCGAGTAAAACGAATTAAATCAATAATATTTTATGAGATTATCGATAAATTGTGACAATGTTCAAAGATTCAATGTTTCATTATACCTTCAAACTAAAGAAACGAACGAAAAATCTTGCCGAAAAATGTCAAAACTTTATTTAACAAAGGAATTGAATTATACGTAGAATTTTTACCAGCTCATTTTCAGTAAAGAGAAATAAAAATAATAGTAATACTCGTAACTTTGATCTCTGAATCCTTATTATAATAAAAGACTAGAGAGAGAATCAAAAAAAAAGAATCTCAGTACAGTATATCTTAATTTTTAAGCTAAAATTTTTGCCTAAAACACATGTTTTTATCTTTGTTAAATCTTAGTATATTTTACGAATGAATATAAATTACACCTCAGATCAAAGTGTATATAGTTTTCATTACCTTTAGATCACATTCAGTGGTTAATAATTTTACGTAAACTCGTAACAATTCATATCTCTTCCGCGAATGTACTTCTATCCAAAATAAATCTTAGTATATTTAGTTGCTCTTTATTTTTAGAGTTACCGTTTCGCGTTGTTAACTCTTATTTACTTTTGTGACATCAGTTTCATTATTATTTTCTATTGTTGTCGGTTTTACGTAAGAATGAACGAGCGGAACCTTAATTAACTATTTTCCAGATGTTATGTTATTCAAAAGGCATTCAAATTTACGATTTAGTGTTTGGATGTCAAATCTTATTTTATTTAACGTGGATACCTGATATACATTAAACAGTAATTATTTCTTTTACTTGAAATTTAATTTTACGAACTTTTTGCTTATATCTGAAATCTATTCGATACAAAAACATAACAATACCATACTCCTGTTACAAATATTATACTTTTAACAAACAACATCGAAGTATAAGAACTTGAGTAACTAAAGTTTATAAAAACAGCCCTATTGAAATTGGTTAATAGCCAAAAATATAGAAAAATCGTATTTTCCGATAGATAATAGTTTTAAGCTGTGAAAATGTTATGCTTACGGTAAGTCCTCAACTTCGCGGGCTAACTAACTTTACTCGCAACTTTGTCTGGGCAATCTTTTACTTCCTTTGCAGAATTTACAATCGTAGCTCAAAGTAATATTTTTACAGTGAAAGAACCCGAAGGCCTGCCTCTCCAGTTCCTCAGACGGAGCTAATACGCGCCAGTCGTGGGAGGCGGTTGACAATGGCGGAAGAGAGATGAGCTGTGCGCATGCGCGAACCAGATTAGCGTCCGCCCTTCATTCGAACGCCCTCTTCACGACTAATTGCCATTGTCGGACTTGATGGGCGCTACAACAGTTGAAGATCGCCTCTCTTATGGCATTGCGTTAAATTGCGATTCCTGTAATCTTTCGCGAGGGGTTATTTTATCATATTACATCGCTTCCTGCTAACATAGATCGCTCACCATTAAAAAATAACAATAGCTATAATCGTACCAAATACGTTGATTATCTTAGTAGTTGACAGTCGAAAAATAAAATCACGCATAATAGTAATTATCTAAAAGAGAATATGAAATGTAAAATCTAGGGTTGAATAGGTTTACTACAAGTCTTCTTTAGATATCTATAAAAGTTGCATACGCTCTTTCCTTGTTGGCTACCATCGCGTAACATTATAACAATACCCAAAAGTATTGCAATAGTTTTCGTAGACGACACCTTGTCGGAAGTAGAGAATTATTTTGTATTATTAAGATAGATGTATAAAATGGTAAAGCTAAAAGTATATTATTTATAAGTTAATTTATTTTTGTTAGAACTCTACACAATGATTGGTATCTAACCAACAAGGATTTTTAATTTGTTTTTTCCTTATTAACTGTGAGTAGTCGATCCTGGTGAGCTAGGATACAACCAACGTGATACCTAAGAGGATTGATCTATTTATGAATAGAGATTTCTACATAATAAATACAACATCTACCATTAAATGAAAATTAAAAATACGTAAAAAATACCGGATGTTCAAGAATAGGTTCGTTGGATGAGTCATCGAATATATTTCTGCCAAAATTATCCTGCGGATTGAGCAGATATATATATAAAACCAAATACTGGACAAGATCACCAGTTCACCACCAGATCACCTATACATTAACAAACTTACAACATAACGATAAAATATATAAAATAATAAACTCGTATCCGATGAAAGAGGTGGCAGTAGGTCATATATGCACGAAAAAAATACCACTTCTGCATGGAAATTGATTTATATACTTTAGGCAAAGAGTAGAGAATTGATATGGTTTGGAGTAATAAAAATAAACTTAAAACTGCTCTATTACATGCTTCGTTTCAAATCAAATATTCTATTCCCGAACGACAGACGGTTTTCAACGAAAATGCAAAACCAAATTCATAGAAGGGAAATGATTTGGAGACGAAACAATAAACAAAAAAATCGAATATCCTACTCGTATCAACAACTTCAGAAGCATTGCAAAATGAGTGAATACCATTGTAATGAGTTATATACCAATGACTTATAAATTACTTCTCATAGCAACGAAATCAAATATAATTGTTATAAAATATAATTTGGAGGTTATTCTTCCTCTCAAAAGCTAAATTTGATAAGTGTTTGAGTGTGATGTTTCCTCATATAAACTTATATACAACTATTTATCAAACTCGTTATAAAACAATTCTCAAAATCGGTAACATAATGTTAGGCTGAATAGGCACTTTCTATGGAGAATATGACTTTTTTAGACTTCGATCATCATCGAATCATCTTTCCCAGTACATCTACATAAATAACAGAAAGCCCCCTTCGGCGTATGGCAGTGGTTGAAAACACAGAGAACAAATAAGTTGTGGTATTTAAGGTTTATCTTTAGCGATTAATCATACGCAGACATAAACTTAAAAATTTAACAGATACTATGAATATAATGATCATTATCCCTTAACCTTTAAACAAATTTCTTTCTAGAGATAAAATATTTACATACGAGATTGTATACCAAAACAACTCAAAGCGATATCTCGAGCTAATTTCCATTCGTGCACATCTGTAATACTTCTAGTTTCGTACATACACAGAATTTATCTCATTATATTTACAATTGCTTCTCTTTTACCTTAATTATATGCGTAATCTATAATAAATACAATACATGAAAAAAATAACTCTTTACCAAAGAGCAGTCTTCAGTTTTACGGTTACCTAGGAGATCAATCATATTTCATACTTCCTACATTTTTCTATTTCGCATTCTTACCGATGCCATACGCTGCAAAACGTGCCGTAATATCTCGCTTACCATATGATACTCTCATTACCGTCGCCAAATACAGTCCACGACTAGAGTAGGAATTGCACGGTTGAGAAGACACGCGACCGGTATGGTATGTACAGGACTTGCGAAATTTCATCTACACACCGCGGCTTTGTTATACACCATCACTAGGAATCATTTGCGTAAACTCGTCCTGCAAATAGGAGCCGGATACCCATATGTTGTTCCTACGACACCACTTGAGACAACAACAATGATATCACACCTGTCAACGCTCCATTGTCGATCCATACTCGTCTCTTTTCGTTATAAGCAGAGCCTAATTTTGCCGGCAGGTGGAGTTGTGGTAGAATGGCTCGATAATGAAAAATATTCCTTTCGCTTGCTATCTATAGTGAGTGGTGGTTTACCACTCGTTCTGTGGAGAGCTTGGGGAAAGTGAAGGCAAAACGATACGTTCACCTGCATTTCTGTCAACCTTCAAAACTACAAGACACGATTCGAATGTAATATTAAGTTCGTAAGGAATCCAAAAAAGTTCGTCACCTTGGTGATATGGTTTGTTGATTGTAAACACGTATTTGGAGCAGTTTACTAAGAAACTGATTTACGTTTTGAAAACAGGCAATGGATATTAGAAGATAGTCTTAGCGAACAAAACTAAAAAGTTTAATACGATTAAATTACGATTTAAACTACATTTTAACCTAAAATTAAAAAAAAACACTACAATTTAAACTACAAAGTTCGTGCACGAAAGTATAAAACGATCGACAATTAATGAGAAGAATTTTAGACTTTAAAGATGTACTGGAAGTCCGTAAAAGTTGTTGATACCACGAAGATTTCTGAAACGATATACTCATAAAGTTATTCGATGTATAATAGAATTTCTACAAGCATTTATAACGACGAAACGAACCCTTTAACACAATTATCAAACAGAGACATTCAAATGAGAAGATTAAATGAAAAATGAAGGTAATTGAGGTAACTCCCTCAAATCCCTTGGGTAATGAATGAGCCATGGCAACGTAAATCCATTATATCGGCACTTAGACGATAAAGTTAATTGCGTAAATATCCACCACGCAATTCAGTAGTAAACAAAAGTCAAGATTCTAGCATCAGGTCCTAGGTAATCCTTTTACGTAAAATCTAAATGAGATTAGGGAATAAATATGACAAACAAATGAACATTAAAAATGATATGTTTAAGGAGAAAATCTAATTGTGAAAGAGCCATAAGGTGGAAATTAAAGCAAATCGCTGAGTGTTTCCTAAGGTATCGATGCAGAATAGATACACACGCTTGAGTTGTGTACTTTGGAAAATCGAATCTTCTTGATAGACAGCTTCGTTCATGAATACGAGTGTACTTTTTAACGACGTTGATGATATTGATATAAAAAATAAAGGACTTTATTAGTGGGAAACTGAGACTAGCAAGTCTTCCTTTACATCTAACTCTTTGTCTTATTACATTTTGAAAATAAAAAATATGAAAAATTGCTTCGAAATATAAAAGAGCTTCGTGGGTTCAAAAACCGGAGTTCAGGCTTATAAAAGAGAAGTACACCACGTCAGGAAAACAGCAGAAGAAAGGAATGTGATATATCTACAAAACCAACAGATAGTTAGTTAAATGTTTATAGAGAAGGCATAGTACGAGATCCGAAAAGCCAAACATGTATACGCTTTACGTAACAAAAACCCTTACATAAACTTCAACATGGATACTTTTGAATTATCTGCAAGGAAAATTACAATAACAAAAATCTAGGAACCATATCAGAGGTAGTGATAAGACGAGAAGGAAAAACAAAATCGAATCAGTTTATTAAATTAAGTATATAAAAGATTTAGCATAAAAATAGATAAAATAATACGTAATTTAAACGAAAAACAATTGAACAACGAAAAACAAAAGAACGTTTCACAAATAAAAAAAACAAAAGCCTATATTATCCAATCCAAATCACCAACAAATACAACACGCAACTCTAGACAAACAATCTCATCCAGACCACGTCCAACCCATCCTAGACACCCGGCTTCGAACCCGATCCCTCCGAGACAAATAGACACGTCCGGTGAATGAAACTTTCCGCGGCATGAAAAATGGTTTCCTCGGAGATAGACATGTTTAAGCCGCTTCGGAGAAGATCGTGAGAGATCGGCTCATTCCGCGACTGGGATGGGGAAATGGAGGCGTTGGACCAATCAAGAGGCGCGGGGGAGTCTCTTCCCCTATTGATCCAAAGAAGAATGGCGCGCGGATCCGAGTGCTTCTCCGTCAACGGTGTGTGACACATTCCGGGAACTCCGGGGAATCGCACGAAAGAATAAAAAGCTTCACCTCTCGTCGAATTAGAGCCGTATAATGGGAAGATTTGCACTCCTACAAACATTTGCTACGACCCCTTGTGGGTAAGGTGCCTCGACACGCACTTTTACGTACTCGTACGTACGTCGGTCTCCGTGGATGGTTTCAGATATGGCATGGGAATACTGTAGTGAATCGATATTACAACCTCATTACGTTACGAATTTTTCAGTTTGCGTCTAAGTTCGATTTTATGAGGTGTTATGAACAGTTTCGGTGTGGTACAGTCGTTCTATTACAGGTAGGCACATTTGAAGAATCATTTCACGAAAGTAAATTCGATAAATTTAGAATATGTTTTCAGTTAAATTTATAGAAATCAGATAAGCATTCCTTGCACGATCGCTGATTTAAATTCTCTCAAAGTTTCCTGAAATTTTTAACTTAAAATACAACCATCTCTCCAGTCATATTTTTTACTCTCTCTTACATTATTTGAAGCCTAATATCTCGCTTGGCATACCACAATCTTCACCAAGACTTTGTTCTCTACGGTCTACTGCCTTTCTTTCATATTAATCATAAAGTTCGTGAGCCTACTACTTATTCATAATGTGATAGTGAGGTTAAGAATCAAATCTACCATAGATACAAAAAGAAAATGAACCCGACCATCAAGTGATAAAACAATTTCCAACTATATTTAATTTAAAATGAAATTGGTACAAATATTTCATTACCTACCTTTAAGAAGTTAATATTTCGATGACTCTTCTTCAGTTTTACTCTCATTTTAATCTATATTTTCTTAATATCTATGTATTAAAGCACTATCTTATTCATTGCCTTCTACTCACGATAATAGAATGGAAAAATGTAAAAAATTACGTGTTATATTCACATATATATCCAACATATAATATTGGCTATATATGCTACGATTATAACATACACATCTTTGACATTTACTATTTAAACATTACAATAAGTACTTCCGACTCTTCAATTGAAAATCTACCTCAAATTCTACGTAAAACCATCTTGAAAGGTTTATGAATACGATCAAACTTGTTAAATAAAAAGGAATGCACTTACATCGGACGATATCTTGGGCTCGTAGTTTATCAGCCGTTATCTTACTTGCTCTCCATAGACGTATTCCACATTTCGGTATCTGTTCCCAGCATTTTGTTATAAAAGCAGTCCAACGATGCGTAGGGAAACGTCGTCCTCGCAGAAAATCTGAAATTCCATGCGAAAAACAAGCTTATATTATCACGGGAATTGTGAGAGTGGTACCCGCGCCGAGGCGACTCCCTTGAGAGCGCTCCGTTTGCCGTATGATGTCATTAATTAAGGGCGTTTTGTTTTAAAACGCAAGATGCTCTCGATCGAAAATTCATTTTTTTAATTCCGTTCCGTAAGTTGGTTATAAACTCTGATGGAAACGAATAAACTACAATGAAAACGTGCATCGTACGTCTTCCAACGTACACGGAAATGTTAATAGAAAAGTCTACGAAGTCTATAAATAACAAATTTTACGAATTACAATGTACCGCTTGCTTAACAATTGAACACGATATAATAAAAATATATGTACATACAACAATAACAAAAAAATACAATAACACGAAGGAATAAAGATATTTAATACGATTAGAATAGGATAATACTCGTAGATATTTAAGAAAGTAACTCCAACAATGAAAAGTATTAATGAAGTAATTGGTTAGTTTTGTTGACATTGTTAATTACTAATAAGTCATATCGCACTGTAGACGTCTGTCCCGAAACTAACGCTTGAACAATATTAATAATGAAGCTGCTATAATAAAAAGCCCTGAGGGTTTATTAAGTAACCTTATTTCAAGAAATTTTCTTTCGAGTATTCTCAAACCTTTAGAAATCAGAAAAGTAAAGTGGTTGATGCTAAAAGAAGAAAATTTTAAGTGTAAAGGGACAGTGAATATAACAAAGACATTAAACAGTTCTTTACAGAATTGTTGTACGATCTTCCATAAAATTATACAATTCAAACATTTATTACTGAGAATTGATTAATTGAAATTACTCGTAACGGACTACAATTACATGAACTATAGGTTAGATTAGATTAACAGAATACAATAGATTTTCAAAACGTGTTCTAACAATGCAAATTAATGCTACTCCATCTTGTAAACCGTACAATACGTAACAATCGACTTTTACTTGAAAGCATTCATACGCAATTAAACCGGCGTACCTTACATAGATTGCTGAATGCTCCACTGATTCTGCTTATGTATCCGCAAACACTTATCGACGCTTACAGAATTGCTCGTTAATCTGTTTACGTATGTAGTTTCAATATTTCATCAACCGATTGACTCCAGCGAAAGAGCTGAAAAAATATATACTCTAATCTACAAAAGATACGAGAGTATGTGAATACATCTTACATGATAGAAGGGTTGTATGGATAGAGTGGATCATGCTAGAGTATCTTTAAGCCCTTTTCAGTTGAAAGGGGTGGACACATGTTTATCACCTACCCTAAGAACCTCAATGATGTTGAAATGTTATATTTAGAACGTGAATTCCGACAATTAAAATTTAAATAAAGTAAGTTAGCACTATTAAAGCGGCTTCAATAGCTGTTTTAAAAACCGTCCATTATTTTTCAAGATAAAATAGAATTCTAGGCTAATTTTTCCAAAGGTGAACGTAATTACCTCACTCTTAAATGCTTTAGGTTTATTTATGGTTAATTCTTAAGGTTTAATTAATTAATAATTAAAAGATTAATTTTTATTTATTAATATTTATTATATAAGTCTTTCTTTAGACAAAGATTATGGCTGAGTTTTAAATACTAATAGAGTTAAATAAGCTTTTAGTACCTACATATTTTCTTTTCCTTTAATCCTTTCTTAGGTTGTAAAAGGTAAAAGATGAAACGACTAGGAAATGAAATTTAAGACTTAATTGATATGCATTAAAAGAAACAAAAACTAACATTAATTACCATTATTTAAAACGGCCAGATTGAAACACAGTTTTAATTTACGGCAATAATAAGTTATAAGATTGAAATTAAGAGTCTAATTAGAAGTCATCCAAGTCAGAGGATGGCATAAAAAATGTATCTACAATTTCATTTCGTCGCCTCGTAAGAGTTTTCCGCTGTATTTGGAGTTTCAACTGAAAAATATAATAAAAACTGGGGATGAGAGCTTTTATCAGTGGGATGCGTGGGAAGCATCATTTCATACTAAAGCGTTCGAAATAAACGAATGAAGTTAAGCAATCAACCATAGCCATTCTGGTATTCTCAAACACATGTAAGGTAACCTAAAAATTGATTATTTTTCATATATCTTTTAGAACAGAATCCAACGGAATTATTTAATTGCAACACCCTAAATTTACTTTCGTATCAGTTCTGTGAATGGCAGTAGTATAACTGTATTGCACCGAATAAGTTCAGTTATGAAATGCGCTTTATTTTTGGTTAAATAAAGACAATTGGGACTCGAACCCAGATCCCCCACTTTATGAAACAGATGTATCACTATATAACCACTTCAGTTGCACTCTGTGAAGGTAAATCGGGGGACCTGGGTTCGAGTCCCAGTCATATCGCAATATTTCCCTTCTGTTTAACCTGATATTAAAGTTGCACTTACTTATCGTACTCAAGGTTAATTTAACGAACCTTTCCTTACTCTTGAAGCTTCAATTACGTCCCCCTAACTTTTGAAATTCTATAAAAATAATAATAACAAATTGGCAAACACGCAATAATTACCAAATATTGTCATGTGAGGGAGGCATTCGCGGTAGGCTCTTCATTTTGCATAATCGCATCATCCCCTTGTCCAAAGCCGAGGGAGAAGAGACACAGGGAGGCCGTGAATACAGATCGATTGAAGGCGAAAACTAGCATACGTATTTTCATCTAAACCGAGGAATTTATTTAAACGAAAAAACAGGAATAAAACGTATTGAACTAGGATGAAATTTATATTAAACAAATCACTTTAAATTTAACGCATTATGAACGTTAAAAATTGACACATGACTGGTAATTGAACTAAGGCTCCAACAGGCATATATATAAACACCATCTTTTAAAGTTAACGTAATACAAATGCGAAACAGAAGAGAAAAATAGAGACATTACTGGCGATTGAACCCAAGCCACCATATCCAGTAAGGTATGTTAACCAGTACACCATACGCCGCGACAATGGTACTTAGTTAAATATCGCGGGGGACCTGGGTTCGAGTCCCAGTCATATGTCAATCCTTCTTTCTAAATCACTCTTTAACAATCGTATCCAAGTAATACGAGCACATCGCGTATAGTTATTGCACCTTTTCTTAATGGAAACAGTTTCCTAGCAACCATTGTTATGTTATAATCCACACCGTTTATTCGGTTCAAATACCATTTACCTCCATGGAAACCCTCGCATTTCGGACCCCACACGATACCGTTTATTTTCCTTCCATGATTAGAAAAATGTGGATATGTGGAGGCAATATGGAACAATAGAGACCGCGAGGAAAGGCGTGGGCACTTAAGGCTGTACATTTTGGCATTCGCCTCAAGTGTGTCACCTGAGATGGCCGTGTTTGCCTCTTTTAGGAGGAGTCCACTTAGCAAAGGAAGGACTCGAGGCGGTTTTAATGAGAGGAAGAAGAGAAGAAGAAAAAACAGAAAACGGCGTTGGTGGTCCTTCTTCTTCTACAAGGAGGAGGAACGCGGCCCTTAAAAGGCCAGCGGATATGTATGTTTGGTCGTTTTGGTAGTTCGAACCAATTTCATACCTTTACCTCTTTTCTAAGGAATAGGCCGTAGATCGAGATATTTATGTCCTTTATCGCCATAGATGACTGTAAAAGAAACGAGTCATTTCTAAGAACGGGTTATGTTTGCAGCAAAGTTTCTCGGTGCCTAGTTACAGCTCTCTTGAACGAGGAATTGTTACGTAAAAAGTAATAAATTCGACCAAATATTGTTACAATGTTTCTTGGTGCCCGCTTACAATACTGTTACGAGGGATTGTTACGTTAAAAGCAATCATTCAAACCTATATTTTAGTAGGAGTTATTGAAAATTTAAGAAATACGTAATTTTTCGAAACTTTCGACTCTTAAAACTAAAGATCTATATACGTAAAGCGTTAAACATCTACCATACATGTATATACAAGACCTCTTTCATACACACAAATCAATATCATACCTCAAATATTTAATATTTTTCTAATGAAGATATGCTTTCATTTATAACATTTAAAGATACAGGTAGTTCCTACACACCCATTACTAATAGCGGAAGAATTATACTAATACGGTTATGGATTCGATCTTTCGGAATCCCCGTTTGTCTACAATTTGCAGAACCACCTTATCGATTATGCTTCAGAGATTCAAATTAATAGTACGTTTTCTAAGTACTTGTCACAGCAGAGGTACATTTCTTATTTTTTCCATCCCTGAAATGTACGACTCTAGGAAGCAGATAATATTCAACGGAGGCTAAATCTTTTGTTTTGTAAAAAATCTCTCTCGTATAAGAGATGGAGATTCAAGATGTTGGTTTATAGATGAAGAAAATACTTCAATTGACCTATGTTTGGGATATTAATTTTGATTTCATGCAAAGATGGAGTTTTTCTTGCCATTGTTCTATAAAGCAATAATTGGAATTCAAAGATCCTTGAATAAGTAATAGCAAAATTAAAACTCATACTTGGCCGTTTAAGTGAGAAAGAACCATACTTTTAATTTAGGAATATCAGTCAAGCAAAGATTATTTCTGATTCATATAGAAAATATATTTGAATAATTAATAGAAGAAAAATATTCAAAATCTAAATTTTTAAATTCCAGCCTGCCTCGATTTAAGATCATATATATGAGGGACTCATATTATATGCATTGAAGATTTAATCCAACGAATTCTTGAAAAAAGGTATAACTTTACCTATTGAAAACTCATCGAAACCTTTAATACCTCACGATTATGTGCACCATATAATTAAAACTGAAATTGAATGCGTATGCAACTGATCACAAATGCGGAAAAAGTGGAACAAACATTAAAACTAAACAAGAGGTGAAAAGCAGTTAACGATATGATTTTTTGACCATGGAAGCGAATTTGTTAATAAAGTCCATAAAATGGTTAATGGATAGAGGATGTCTCAATTAAGAACAGATGTATATTTGGAATTCGATGAAAATATAGCACATGTACGAAGAATGGTTGATTTTACTTCGAAAAACGTTATTTAGGGAAGGAAACAAAATTATGCAGACGGGGTCGCGCGGTAGTTTCAGAATAACCTTTCAAAGATAATCATCGGAAATAACTTATGGAATAGATATATATAACTGTATGATATATAATCTTTATAGAGCAAAGAATACGATATTTAACCGAAAATAAAAATATGGTGATAATAGAAATGAATAAATAAGAAGAGACTATGATCCCCCTTAAGTAAAAATGCAAGTGAGTTCGAAGTATGTTACACAAAGAATACTAAGCATAAACAAAATTAATTATGTATACCTCAAAATATGTTGAGGAAAACAACAAAACCTATAGAATAATATAGAACAGTAATTAGTGCAATAGCAACTCATCCAACAATCTTCTTCTTAAATATTATAGGATCGAATTAATGCTATTAGGAAATCTAAATTTTAAAAACTTCCATAATATATGATAGTGCTTCTACACGTCGTGGAAGTTAATTAGCGTATTATTTAAAATTATTGGAATAAATACTGTAACAGTAATCAGTCAGTTATGAAACTGAAATGTTACAACTAAAAGCTCGAACGAGATGTATTAATATAACAAAAGAAGAAAAATATCACACTATGCTCTATTGCAGCCCAAAACGTACGCTACACAATGAGAAAATAGGTAAAATAATCAATCTCAACAAAATTGAACCACTTGTGAGGAAAAAACACAATAAAAAACTACAATCTAATCTTTAGTAGACACCTATTATTAGAGGCAGTTCGTTGAACTATCGATAAAACTTCCATTGTAACGCTAACACTTTTGTAATCTATTTTTTCCCTTCCACAAATACTATCCGCTACAATTAAACATATAATAGCCAAAAAATACAGAAAACAAAAATAGCAAAAAATTTTATCTAAATAATCCATTTTTTAGCGTAACATATTTACATAACGATCCATCCAATGACCATCCAGAGACACTCCCACCAAAAAAATCGATCCGTGACATTCCTGGATTTCATTGAGGAAAGGAGATTAGCAGATTCATCTCAGACACGATTCCTCAATGGACAGTTCGAAAGGGATGTTTGCCCAATGACGTCATCCCCGAAACGGAAATCGCCCACGCGAAGTAAAACGACGTTTCTTGGAAAAGCATCTGCTCCGGAAGATGGAATTTCTAACGTCGGCGAACAGAAAAGGGTATAAGAAGTCGTATTATCAGAAAGGTTTCCGTATCCCGGAAACTTTGATCTTGTTGACGTAATTATTATATAAGGGGTATGCGTGGGAAGATGTACTTTTATTGACGAATTCTAATCGAATTTACGTCACAATTGGAGGCGTGTTTTCGATCTATAACCTATGAATCTGGTTTTAATTACGAAAATCCTACATTTTACAAAAGAAAGGATACTGGTTTGAGAGATTTATTTATTTTTATATTTGAGGGTACTTATATTTCTTGGGTGTACGCATGGGGAGGTTCCTTATCCAACAATAATATCCCATCCTCACTTCATGTTCTAGAGTAATACTTCAGCTTATGAGATCCGATAGAACCCAGTTCACGAGTGTACCGGAATCTGATTCTATAGGCACAAATATAAACATGAAGAAGACTTGATAGAGAATTAGGCTCCATTTGACTGACTCATTTTATTCTGTCAAAATATGGTTCTGAATATTTAGGTTCATGTGAAATACTCATGTGAGATTCTTACGGACTACAAACGAAGTTCGTTTTCTAAATCTACCAAGTCTTCATCTTACGAAGAAAGATTTCATATAAAGAGAAAAGATGAACGCCATTAGGTAACGCCATTACATTACGCCATCAGATCGTGAGACTTGGATACTATAGGTTAAAAAGAAGTTAAAAATGGTACTAGGATCCGAACCCAGGTCCTCTACTGGGCCAGTTGGTTTCACTTCCGTTTAATCTGGAAACAATAGAAATTCCAACAAAGTTAGACTGATGATAAAAAGATAGGGGTAGGAAGAAAATGAGTTGAAGTTTAACACACTTTAACACGATTCAAACCTAAAAGATTTATTAAATACATTTTTGCTGCTTCTTCATTTAACTCTCAGTACGTTTATTAGGCAATAAGCATTCAAAACCCTTTCTATACAACCCTTATAAACTATATATTCTATCATACGATTGCAAACTCTTAAGGTTCGTATTCATTCTTATGGGTCACGTAAAATTCATTTAAACCAGAATACGTAAAACCTTCCACTGAACAAGAACTACGATCATCTACTTTGTTTTTCTACAAGCCTTTCTGAATACGGTACTGTATATTCTTTCATACGATAATTTTAAGCTGTTAGGGTACATAGCCATTCTTACGAATCACGTAAACTTCATCCAAACCAGAATAAGTAAAAAATCTTCACCTGAACTATGAACTACGATCATCTATTTTGGTTTCCTCCAAGTCTTTAGCAGAAGGTAGAATTAATCTCCTTTGATACGAGAATATGGAGCAGCGAAAAACTTCGAAAATTAACCTCCGCGGATTTTCCGACGTAAAAAGCGAATTTCCTGGGTGTGGCACCTACGTGGGGATAATACGCTTACACGCCGATGCACACCGACTCAGATGGGCAATTTGAATTGGAAGCACCTACAGAAAAGGTCGCCATGGGAAATTATTTAGGAGATTTGTGGGAAAGGCAAGGATGAGAGCAGGAAATCAGCCGAGTGTCCCTGGACAGAACAAACATTGAAGCACTCCTCTGAGAAAACATGGATCTCGTGGGGCTAAGTGGTCCATCGCATGAGTGATGGATCCTTATATGAAGGCTTTTAGCTGATGCCTCTTTTGTTTTCGAGTGGCATCTGCACAGGAGGCTGTGCCGGTCAGATAGGGGACTGAATGCAATGGCTGTTTGGGCGGATCCATTATTGGACCTTGACAACTGGGTTCGATTCCCTAGGTGGGCTAAATGAACTCTTTCGATTATATCGCACTGTAGTATATCGACCGTGGGATGACAATAGTTCTGCGCGAAATATCTTGCGATATATTCCCATTGTTTTCCTAGAAGACTGACATTATTGTAGTCGAGGGTTTTCGGAGGGTTTGTAACGATATTTTGCCACCTTCTTGGTTTTGGACAATATACGAGAATAAAGAACGTAAAATCGAGGGTAATTATGTATAACATAACCAATTCGCGAAATTATATGAGAGAATAATAAGGATAATAAATATTTAGTCTGTGAATTAGGTTTAAAACAAAGAAGCAAATAAGTACCCGTTACAATACAATAATTGTATAAACAAGACCTACGTTACGTAGCGTACAGGTATAGTCGTTGTACTGAAGGCACTCAACAATCCTACTGTACCTGATGATGATGCTAAGTATCTAAACATAGGTCACATGAATTAATCCATTCTTTGCACTATAAGAATCGAAATCTGTATTTTTCCGTATTTATGTTAATCATTAAAACTTTGCGGGAGATAGAGCACCGTAGATGAAATCAAAGTAAGAGCAATTGATTAAGGAAAAAAAATCTAGTTCGAATAATAGATAGTAATAAATTTGAATAATTCCTTAATAATAGGAATTAGGAATTATTACTAATAGGGAAAGTTCCGGATATCTAAAAAAAAGGGTTCATAATTGTGAACTTGGATGTTATGTGAAATCCTTATGTAAACTGTTCTTACTTAAATATTCGATGAAATGAAAAAATTCAGTTTATAAGACATTTAAATTGAGAGAAAAAAATTTTCCTTATGATAATTAAACAATAAACTATTATACAAAGGGTTCCCCAGCCAACTACTGAAATACGGTTTGAGTGTGAGGCAAATACATTGTTACATCTGTCAAGCGTCACAATAGAAGAAATACTTTGTAGAGATCATACATTAGTTGACATTCTAAAAGACAATCGCATTAAAAACTTAAATTTTTCTGATTTATACTTTGTCATACATATAGGTAAAAAATGCAGCGAACTTTGTATGTAAGTTATTCGTCGAAAGTCGACTTTGAATGGTTGATTGGAAACATAAATATCGAAATTTGCCCTGAAGACGAAACAAAAGAAAATCAACAGTTATAAATTCCGTTTCCAAGAATTAAAGAGACGCAAATTTCCACCATAACGAAGGAATGATTCCTGAGTCGAGTCAAACAAATTATTCATTGGGCTGACAGTCGCTGTGTTCTTTTCTGAGCGAATTCCATGTTCTTTATTTTAACTCTTCCCTTCCGCCCTGCGGATCTGCGGACCCGTGAGGAACTACGAGTTCAAACATTTGGTATTTGCGACCACTCGAGGAAACAAAATAGCGGCGATTTCTATTGATTGAAAGATATTAAAATAAGCTTCAATTGTCCTTCCGCTCTCTGTTTCTAGGAATTTAGAAACACGCAAATAAAAGGGTTTTCCTCGTACATTCATTTTCCTTCGATATTGCTGCAATGAGACCTACTAAATAATATCTATAAAAGGTGATTTCCTTATTTACCATCAACTAGTAAACAATAAGCATTTAATAATGCTGACCTTGAACGAGTTATACATTTAAAAGTCATTCTCTATTTATATAAAGTAACATGAATTCCTTGAACAGATACAGGATATCTGAAAGTATAACCTTATTATTATTATTATGCTCGAATTGTATTTTAGTTTTGGTACCTTTAATTTAGATAAAAGTTATGTAAAGTTACATAATTTAAAATCTAAATTTCATATATCTAACTTTAATATACTCGAGTTTCAATAGTAATTTTTTATTAATTACCAACAGGAATCTTTAAATTAGTATTTTCTTTTAGAAAAACGTTAATTATCCTTCATTATGAATTATTTTGGATATTTATCTAAGAAAAATGCAAACAATTAAGTCAAAAAACCTATACGAAAAGTATCAGTACATTATGTTCAGACAAAAGTAAATCATCTTTCATTATGAATTTTTTAGGGCAATTTTTGAGCTTTTTTTTTAACATTTTCAGGTTCTATTTTCATAAATTTCGATTGAGAGATAAGAGATGCTCATAGTGCTAGATGTAACACTCAAAAATTATGAGAATCAAGGAAACGGTTACGATACTTCTAATACATAAGGGATATAGGTAAAGATTTTTATGGACTAATTTTTCAAATATAAATTTATAATACGGTACGTAAAGATGAGCATTAAAAATTAATAGGATTATCATATTTTTCATCTAATAAAAAATTCATATTTGACGTATATAAAAAAATTAGAAAGAAATAAAGAGTCGATTATGTATTAAATAAGACAATGAAACATGAGACAATACGCCGCATGTCATCGAGAAAAACTCATCGACAAAATCTCACGCGAAAACAATTCATTAATCACTTATTTCCAAGGTCTAGCCCGGAGTGAAAAAAAAGTCGAATTCCAATGAATATCATCGAAAAAAAATGGTCGCCCCGAAGTCGTATTTCACATTCACGGAGATAAAAATCACAAAAAAACTTTTGCATTTTTAGTTGACACGATTGACAAGGCAGGATTTTAATTTAGAAGATGGCTGCAAATATCATACGTATATATTCTTTTTTTATTTTCCTACCCTCAAAATTTAACCAACCTTCCACGTTGATGTCGCAAATAAACACGTTTACCGATTCACGAGGAAACTCACAACCGAGTCCAAAAGAACGATTTACCCGCTCGTTGTTTTTATTTCCAAAGGCCAATCGGATATATTGTTAACGGTTCACCGTAGACTATCCCACACCTTCCGGAGGAGAGTAAACCAAAGATAAATCACTTCAAAAAACAAACCTTGAGGAGGGAGAAAGGGAATAAAAAAAACTCACCCACAATTCGTTTTCGCGTGAGCAATTTCCCAAAAATTCTATTTTTCGATATTCCCCACTCATACAGTCGATTACATTTCACGCTTTAAAACTCGAGCGCGTGGACTAAGCGAAATTTACAGTGGACAAACACGTCCCCTTTCCACGGGCGCATGCGTTAATCAAAAAACTCGTCCGAATGTAAAAAATATAGAAAAAAGACCGCGGTGGAGGGGGAAATGAAAGGCAAACATGGCGGGCGGATGGGCCTTTTGCAACACCGGCCCACATGCACGTAGCGCCGCCATCGGCGAAAAAAGGAAGCGGGGCCATCGCATTGTGAAGTCAGCGTCATCACGGGGTGCACACAATGCCGGTGCGGGGTGCATCGGGGTGCAGCGGTGAGCACACAACCGCATTCGGCCCGCCCCTTCCGTACGACCGACATCACAAAGCTGCGCGATTCGGAATTCTTTTTTTTTCGGCATGCGAAGAGGGCGCCACCCGTTCGTCAAAGGGATTTTCCCTAACCACACGCAAATATTCACGCGTCCACATGCACCAGCGTAACCGGACGTGATTCACAAAGCGACCCGTTGCAAGTACACAATCATTCCCCCTGGAATACAGAGCTCGGATGCAACCGAGGGATTTAAAAAATAAAAGAAAAAAAAAGAAGCGGAATTCCTTGTTATCGCTAGTCGATTGGTCACCTTTGAATTCCCGCAAATCGGGGCGATAATTAATTCCGTGAGGAAGCTTTGAAGCACGAGCCCTTTGTGCATTACGCTGTTTTGACTCTTCTCCCGTCTCTCCGAAATCAGTCAGTAATGAAATTCTAGCAGACAACGGACTGTCACCAATCTGGTTTCCCTCTATGAATTTCCGATGGGAAAAGTGCGCGATTTTTCTTCGTTCATTTCAGATGTCAGAGGTCAGCAATTTTCAGCATTTATTGAGGGATGTTTGGGGTTGGCATCTTTGCATACCTCATGGAATAGATTAGCAACATCGTACCAAAATTACATTTTACAAGTCTTTGTCTATTCTCAACCTAGCTTGGACTGATTTTACACGAACGGGAATATGAAAAATGAACAAAATCCAGAAAAATATTACCACCTCGAATACTAGACGGCACATGACAATTTTCTTATGTATAATGTAAAATTAATACGTTCAAGCGTAAATTGGTGGAATTTTCTTCTTGGAGATACCTAATGCATTGATTAATACATGGGAAAACATTAATGGACGGTATTTAATACCTCTATATAGGTTCGATAAATTATTTTGAAAGCAAATTGAAGTAGATGGTGCAACAGTCTCATTAGCCTCGACAAGGATAACATAGTTAAGGTTTCTTATATATTCTTGAGAATAACTTTCGTCTAAAAATAGTTGAAGATCTACATCCATTCAATTATCAAAATAAATTACTAACTTTCTACGTTTTTGAAAGCTTGATAATTTAAATTTTTTTCGATGTACCAGAGAGATGGTGTCATAAAAATTCCTTTCCTACATCCATGAACAGCTGAGACAAAATAAACCGATCAGAGATTATAAATTCCTGGCTTTGCGGTAAGATCAAATGGTCATGCTACGATCGTTATATCTGACAATGAAATCCACCATCAGCATTCCATCCTTTGCCTCAGACTGACCCATTTGCAAAAATCTACATAACAAGCCAGTTGTCAACGTAGCACTATGCGAAAAGCGACGCAAAACTTGTAAACATCATTAAATCACGTTTTGCACAGTCTCCGGGGAGAGGCATATAAATTGGGAGTAGACAACCATGCTCTATTACTCGTTTTGCACCGATTGTTTCAAAAATGGAATTCCCATACTCTAGAAACGTTATAAAGCCACAGAGGTTTAATTCAAAATTCTGTTCAATCGAGTTTAATTAAGAAGTAAAAGTAAAGTGAAAGTTCAGTCAAAGTCAGGACTATTAATTATAAAAATATTACACCTACGGATGAAATATTACTGAAAATAATCTGGGATAGGAAACTTTAGTTTTTATACGTCAATTAATAACTATGACGGGTATGCAATTAATTAATTAATTATTCAATTAATTTTCATTCCCTTCCCACAAAAACAAGTTTTTACTCCATCAAGAATCATAAACAAGCGACAAAGTAACCTTCCGACTGATACATTGTATACGAACATAGCGCTCCATAGAAACACGGAGTGAGAAATAATATTTTGAAAGGGGTTTGAATGAGTTTGATGAGTAATAGATCTTGAATTGGGACTGTAACCAACGGCCTATAATCCCAAAAAAGGGTTATTTAAAAGTAAACCGAATAGAATTATTATACGGAGTTTTAGATGGTATGGGCAGAATGACTCCCTCTAACTCGAGGTGATTTTGCACAATAATATTTGTTCTTGGATTAAAGTGATATTACTTGGTAGATTACAATTAAATTCGTAAACTCATAGTAGAAAGTAATATAGTTGTAAATTACAAGATATACGATTTTAATACAAGGTCCAAGAATGCTAACTGCCCGGCAAGTGGAGAGTACTGGGTTCGAGACCAATTCATATCGCGAATTTTTACATTAAATATTTTACTTAAAATGAATACAATCAGGCGTAACTCTTTGGGAAGCCATTATGATATATCGATGTAAAAACTCCATAAGAAACCGGTCGTTAAAATAAAAATTTAAAAAATTACTTAGCTTCTAAAATTATAATGATTTTACGTATTAATATTTATACTAAGCGCATTTAGTTTAAATGCACGAGACTGACATCTTGACTCAATAATAATTTAACTATTTATGCATTAAATAATAAATACATTAGTTTTCTAATAAATCTAATAAAAAGTAAAGTCAAGTTATATTCGTTAGATACATTTACGTTTTCAATAAATAAATTCGATTTTTATTTTCGAGTTAAATCAGTCGGATTTCTGATTAAACTTTGCACTTAGAAAAAATAAAGATAAATCATGAATTAGTTACTACAGAGTTAGAAACACATAACTCAACAATACTCAGCTTTGAAAATGCAAGTTGACGCCATCTTTTTTATGGATGCAAAAAAACCTACCACGTGACTCCTTTTATGACATCCGTCCCCAGTGATAAGCGACGAAAGCCGTTATTTAGCGAAAAGGAACGTTGACATCCAATATGAAAATCCGTTTTAAATCCTATCGACCTTATCGCTAACCCACACTTCCCATCACCGTCCTCTTTTTTTTCGTTTATTTTAACTCGCCGATGAATTCTGCGGCTTCGAAACCCCTTCTTTCCGATGCAGTTTTTATTCGGCGAACGTGTTTCGGAACGCAGTGGACATATCGTATCGTAGACACCGTTTCTAGGAGACGAGATTCGCGTTGTGAAGGAAGTTGTTTGTTTATTTTTTAGAAATGGTTCTTTTGGACTATTCTCTGCCCTTCTAATAATAATGGATGACCACTAGTTGAAGAAACGAGTTTAAGTATTGAAAATTAATTTTTCTCGGTTACGTTCATTGCAATAATGGACGCATATTCAAAGTTTTTCATCATTATCGTGCATTTCTTTTGTGGTCTCTTTTCGGAGTTATCTATGGTGACGTACGCGTGAAATGTATCCTTAGTAAGTTAACTTCTATTCTATAAATTTATGACTATTATCCTCTAGATTATTATAGAATACTTGCAGATTAAATAGGAAAAAAGTCTCGCGATAAAAGAAGTCGAAAATTTTGGCTTATGATGGGAATTATAGTATGCTGTATTTTCGTTATACATTATTACGAACTTTTTGACAAGTTACGAATGTAACATCAAAAAAGTTAGGACCTGAGGACAAAAAAGGCATCAGTAAAGCTAATGAAAAGTAAAAAAAATTGAATTCTTCATACTTTTAAACAATGAATTAAATTCTTTCGGGGTTCCTGCTTGAAAAGTACGAAGTATCCAATTTCCATTAGTCCCACAAAAAGCTAAATTCAAAGAAAGGATAAAAGAAATTATTGTTCCGAATTATTGTTTAGATTACAAACTTAAGTATATATACATTCTACTATTAAAATTTTTATTCTTAAATGAATACTAATATGACCAATATTCATGGAAATTTATTACATAATTATTAATGAATTAACGACTTGAAACTATAACTAATAGTAAACTACTTCTTGAACTACTTCCTCTTCAATATCATAGTACATTTTTAATGCTTTTTCAAGATCAATAAAAAAGTATTTCTCCATAAAGAAAGTATCCTAAACATCGAATCCTATTCTCTGATTAATCTCGCGCGTCAAAAAACTTCGAAACAGCGATACGAAGCAAGAAGAACACATCATAACAAGGAGGAGGAATTTATGAATTTCTTTCCGAAGTTTACAATCTGCATTTTTTATAAATAGAATCAACTGTTATTTATCACCATGGCACCCAATGCTTAGTAACGCCACATCAAAGGAGATATTGATAGAATTCATAGAATCAATTCATCATCTCCCTTCTTTCACCTGATGAGAGGGGGGAACTTTTCCTTGTTTGAATGCAAAATCGATTGTTTGAACAAGTCGAGACCATACACGGCGAGGATAAGGGCGTGTCCTCCTCCTGGAATCACCGCTTAATTTCCATACAATCGATGGCATTTTTAAAGTGAAAATACTTCTCAATTAATGGAGACATTATCAGAACGCCCAATATTGATCCTCAGTCAATGGAATGCGCATACAAACTGATTTCTTGAAACTCCTAAAGTTCTGTTTTACGTTCAAAACACTCGAGTTTTGGTAGAAAGTTCGAAAACATTGATATGTTTACGAATCAAAAATAAAACGACTTTATAAGGGATGTTAAATAAGAAACACGAGTTACCAAATTTATAAGGGAGTAAATAAAATGTTGAAATAAGGATGAAAGCTGTCAGACAAGATGGACGTATTTAATAACACATGGAAAAGGAATATATAAAAATGTGATTGAATAGACAGAATTATTAATAGTAAGCTAAAACGATTTCTAATAAAAATAATATTCAGCAATATTGTTGTAGAATATGAACTCCCAATATTTTATGCATGACATTTTTTTCGTATATTTAACTTTTGAGATACTTATTTTCAGTTGAATTAGGAAAGAGATTTCATTTAGGTAAAATTTAAATGAAATAAATAAACATAATGCTAGATAAAACGTTTTAATTTAAAAGAGTTTGAGATCAAAGGAGTCTTATTTTAACTACAAGAAAAATGTTAATCTTAAATAACTTAATGTTTGTTTTTTACTTTCTTTTATTTGAAGTACGGCATCTAAAGGACAGATTATTAATTCTTAAGTCATTTTAATTAGTTTCGAATGAAATTATTTGATTGAATAGGAATTAAAAGCGAAAATATACCTACTGGGAATCAGTAAACATGAAACAATACCTTAATCTCTTTGAAAGTAAACGAAAATAATTTAATAGTTAATGATATTATTATTTAGAAGATCATTCAATTACGGTGTGCGATACATCTAATTAAATGCAATACATCAATAATTTTTACGACTAATCATATTCAAAAATGAAAGCAAAGGAATATCAAATCTTAGAAAACTTAAAGATGCTCTTCGTAACTATAGATGCTCTCACAAAACCTCTTTACTATCTACCTCTATAACTGATAAAAGCGTGCTTTCAAAATAGCTCTTCATTTAACTTTATGAATAATAAAAGGTATTAAAACTTAATCTATAGTCAATGCAGATAATAATGGAATGGAATTTAAAGTCAATGAAAAGTAAGCTTAACATTCCTGTAATGGATGCAAACAGTGTATTCAATACATATAATATTCAGCAAAACTTTCTTTTTTCCCTATCTTTACTTCCCTAACCTTTACTCTACACTCGAAGTCTCAGGTGAGAAAAATGTAATTTACGTCTCTTATAATTCAATGACGTCTAATAAGCATATCTAGCTTTCCGGAAAGAAGATAGTAATCATAATACGCGAATTATGTACTATCAGTTAAAAAAGCTAAACAAGATCTTTTTATATTTCGTTTTTCATACGATTACGCAAAGAATTCGCTGAACTTTAAAAACTCTCTAAAATACATATAGGGTATTATATACATGTATTGTTACCGTATGTTGTCACATTATTTGGTTATATTATATTGTTTCGGTGCACTGTAACATTATACTGTTGCAGTATGACGTTACAGTATATTGTTATGATATATCGTCACAGTGCATTGTTACAGTATATCGTTACGGTTTATTGTTATAATATATTGTGCCAGTATATTGTAGACTCGTACATTGTAGATAGTATAACCCCTCATTACATGTATTGTTAGGTTAACACAAACGCAGCAAAAACGGTTTCATTAGACCTCCACGAATCCCTCTCATCCACTGAATACAGTAAGGCATCACCCCCCATTTCCATGCAACTATCCGCGCACCGCATTGACTCGCCCGTATTGAACTGCGGGCGATAGTTTCACCTGGACACCGCCAAAGTGTCTGGGATCGAAGCTGGCCCTCGAGGGAAGGCTGTCTAAATGGCGACACTCTATCCAAAGCAAACAAATCCCAGGGCAGAGTTTGGTTAGGAGGGAGAAGGCAATTAGGAAAGCCACTCAGTACAGTATGAGCAGGAAATGTGGGGTGGAGGACAAATACATTTCGTCCATTAAAAAAGCAGCTGCGAAACTTCGGTGGATCGTATTGATTTCGGACGATATTGTTTTCGCCGGGTGATTTTTTTAAAAAGTGTCATTAGAGCCGTGGATTGATAAAAATGCCTCCTTTCTTCCCGAAAGTGGAGTATGTAAAAATGAATTACCTCGGGGAAGTTCGGAGATGGTGTAAACATGGGTTCGACGTTGCCGGGTAACGAAAATGAATTTTCGAAAATAAATTAATAGAACAATATGCTCTTACGAAGTGGTTTTTTATGTACTACAGTAACTCGGACTCGGATGACTTCATAAGAACTTGTTTGGTGTTTTTAGTCCACTAATAATGTGTGCAAAAACTGCCAAAAACTAAGTTTCACGTAAAACATCTAATTGGATAATATCGGATCTAAATTTACGAAATTTAATCCAACAAATTGAGAGCTATTCAGTAATGGATGATAGAGTTAAGTAGTCATACTCTTTTCAGTCTATTACCTATTTATTATCTAGTAATCATACCTGAATATGGTGATAGTGTAATATATTTGACGTTATCTGGAATAACTCCAACATGTTTCCATCAAATTCCATAATTTAAAATCAATACTCTATTAAAGGGAAAGCAATGATTAACTCCTCTCCTTGTTTATAACTTTAAGGCCTCGACAAGATTTTATAAATTTAAATTTGTTACAAAAACGTGAATATTGTAATTGTTGAATTATGAATTGTTTCTATTGTTATTTTTAAGCATTATGCGGCGTTAATATTCGTTAAAAATTTCAATACTTCCATTTCTGAAATGATATTCAATCGAAACGCAACATAAACGCAATATATATGTTTTCGTTATCATAGTATTTCATCAGACTAAACTTTAAATTAAGTTAATTCTATTTTGTATGTTTAACTCATATTCCCGGAGTACATTACCAACCGAGAAAAGACGTCATTATAGTTGTCGTAATATCATTTCCTCATAACATAAAATGCGTATCTTGCACTCATTATGAAAAAAATGATAAAATAACAAAACCAAACAAAAAGAATATTCGAAAAGTCATGTTCAGCCCATACGGATTCTGCACCATCATTTCATTTTCCTATTACTAATTTACTGATATGACGTATGTTTCATATTCATAATTATACCATTTTAAATATATTCGGAGACCAAAATATCACAAATACCTTTGAGTATATGCAAGACAACCAGCAACCTGCGCCCTGCCATTGGAGTCACTCCCTTGGAAATTATGAAAAGCGGTTTCGTATTGATACCTGTAAAAATAAAAGTTTTAAAAATTAAACCTATCCAGTGGGGTTGAAATATCTATGCAACATACCTAAGACTGAAACCGTCTTAGATATTACAGAATTACACGCCTATATATAAACATGATATTCAGTACTGATATTTTCTTCGATGAAATTCTGATACTGTTAAGAATCATTATGATATTACGAAGTAAACTAATATACGTATATACACACGATATAAGTAGTGAATTAAAACTTTAAATAGAGATCGAGTTAAAATGTAGCTTTTGTATTATAGATAGAGAAGTTACTAAGACTTAAAGTTTTCACCACATTCGTAGAAAGGTTTCCTCAAACGAAATATGATCAGTGATCATAGTTCTAAACTAACATAAATCCACAATAATATGTCAATATTAAGTGGTATTTTAATTTTAAGCGGCATTAACTAATTTTATATCCATGGATCAATTGTAGAAATGAGAAATTTAAAGAAATAATTTCGTTAAAAAATGCACTGAGAGTAAGACTAGTTAGTTCATAAGAAGACGGTTTATTATTTCCTCAAAAGTAAAAATACCCGATTCATTCAAAGGTATATTCGATAGCTTTAAAATTAATCGTATTTCATGCAGGGCTAAATAAAAAAATTCTTTGACTGAATATTGTAGGCGTACGTTTTTTTAATATTTTAATTCTATATTTCAACATGAATGACTTTTAGTATTTTAATTACGAAATCCGATCCCAAAAAATTTCCGAAATATTTTAGAAAACAAATCAAAATTCAATGCAATTTCCAATTCAACCTTTCCGTATGATTAAAACGAAAATGTTTACAAAAACGTTGACAAAATCGCTTTGGAAACTAAAAAATAATAATTAAAAATCAAGATATAATCAATTCATGCCATTTTAATTTAACGCAATTTCCTGTTTACCAAGTTTCCCGTTCGATTAAAACGAAACTTTTTACGGAACTTCAACGAAATCGCGTTAAAAACATAAAAAGAACAAAATAGTCAATAAAAATAAAATACAATTAATTCGCACTATTTAAATTTACCGCGTAAAAAAACCGCTGCTGATAATTCGCTCAGGGAATTCGTTTGTACTTCAACAATGCCGTAAAACTGTCGATTCTTGCGCATCGGGAGTAGGGCTCTGGAGTGCGGTGGGCTGAAGTGATCGGCTGATGTTGGCTAAATGAAGATGGACGATCACTCTTGCGGAAAACGTTTTCCACTTGTTCACAATGTCCGCCGACCATTTTTCCGATGCATCGAATCACTTCACTGCGTTTTCGCCTTACGTTCGCTCTCGTTTCCAAATCCACCGCTCGTGTCGTCGTTTTCCATGCACTTTTCGCTTTATAGAAATATTTACTGTTTGCGCGAAAACTATGAGATGCTTTCTGTATACTCTCGCAAAGTTTCGAGTATCTTCGTGACGTAAAAAAATTTTTAAAATGCGGTTGATAAGAACGGTTTTTGTGGACAACTTTACGGGAGAGAAAAAAAGAATAACGGTAACATAAAAACTATATAACTACAGTAGAATTGACAGGAAAGAGGAATATACAATAAAACACAATATACACGTTTATCTATATGATCACAATATCTTTGTAGTATGATTCTTGTTTATTGAAGACCTATTTTTGTGGAAGTTACAGACTTTTCATTCTAATTGTTGTAGAAAATATAGAATTTTAGTTCGTATTATTCTTGAAGTAATAGACTTTGTATTCGTATTATTGTTGAAGACATAGACTTCTTATTAGCGAGTTTCCGAAAATAGAACTCGTGAAATGTTTTACGATAAATTAGTATAATAAGGAACGTTAATTATACCGTTATTTGGTGTTTACCTAAGAAAAAACTCTATAAAAATAGCAAAGCTGTTTTACTCTCCAATTAGAGTAGCACTTTGTTGAATTAAGGGTTCATGTATCCAATTTGTTCCGAAAATAGATCATAAATGAAATTAACTATCCAACAACTACTATTACCCACTTAGGAAAATCTTGAATCCATTTTCACCGAATCGCTACAATAATCGAATCAACAAATATTGATCTAATTAACCCAATTACTTTACTAAAAACAGCTTTTGTATTCCGGACTACATAGACTCTTTGTTTAGCACTAGTTACAGCTGCGAATCGTAGGGTTCTTGCCAAATAACCATACTTTTAGGTAATTGTGAACTACGGACATGTCATTACATGATTTATATTTTTATTTCATATATTACGTACGATGAATCAAAAAAACTCGCATTGAATCGTATGAAAACTGTTTTTATTGATCCATTGATTTCCTGAGTTAGAGTTTCTAAAGATGGAAGAAATTTAAATAATTTACGAGTAAATGCACAGTTTGAACAAAATATTTTAAAGACAGATACGTAATACGCTAAAGATGGGTAGGCACGAGCTAAAATTTCTTCGTGTCTGATGTTATTTATCATTCGCATTACAGAGCTAAATACTTAATTAACACCTACAATTACATCAATATTTTATTATATATTTAGCTCCTATCATTTTGAAAAGATATTATTATTCTTTAAAATCACAGTTGATAAAAATTCACCAAGACGTTAATCCGTTTCTAGACCTGTCCCTTAAAGCTTTATAACATTTCCTTGCTTCATTTTCAAACTAAAATTATACAGAGCACATCATGAAAGTTGCGTCAAATATTATATATTTGCAACTATTTTCATTGATGGCAATTCACACTTGTAGAAAGCCTGAAGCATTACTAAGTAACTCGATTAAAATGTTTTCTTGATTCACAAAATATAAATAAATTTTATGATATTTAAAACGAAATTATTTTTAAGTCATTAAGGTTATTGCATAAATACAATCATTGCCAACTAATCCGAGACCAAATCGAGACAGTTTCATATAAAGTAGATAAGCAGTGCACGAAAATGTTAGAGATATACCCTGGCGAATACGATGCATACAATACCCCGAACCATATTTCCACCAATCACAGCGCCCCCTGACGACCAATCCGACGGTAACCTAGGAGCGTAAATTGTTATGCACTTGTAAACGGGGGGTTGCCTTCAAAATCCCAACTTGAACTCGTGGGTTCCGACGTCTACGCCATTCGTTACATCGGCAGTTGGTCAGCGCACTTGACGCATGGGGTGGGGGACGGGGTGGCGAAGCGGAAGACAGCCTCTGAAATGATGTATCAATTCCGTTCGGCCAATTACCCGCTTCGGGGAACATATAAACACCCTCTCATACCCTATCCTTTCTCTCCTCCATCCAAACGTCCAACAAATAGAGATGCCTCCGTTCCAATACAAATTTACGCTTCTGCATTTGCTTGGCGACTGACAATGTGTCGCGATAAAAAGATTTGCAATATTTACGCGGTTTGTATTCGTTATAATAACCGCATAATCTTATAGCAAATACTTTGGCGTTTTAACATTCGAATTGTTACTTTTTTATTGAATTCATAGAGAATTAAATATAATGTATACAAATCGCAATATAAAAGCTTACAGAAATTACCAACTTTGCACCGAATCCTATTTTTTTCGTCAGTGAGAAACGTCAAAAAATCATAAGTTTTACATAAATTATGAAGTAATTCTCATGGAAATGATAGCTTATTAAATCTATGATTGCTTACTTTTCTTCATACAACTATTGAATTCGCGTAATTCAAATTATATCCTCATACTCTATTTCTGACAATTATCTATCCTTTGCGTTAGTTGAACAGTTTTCTGTTTCTAAACAAATCAGAAAAATATTATTTTACTCTTTTCCATCAATATACGAGAACTTTTATTTTATTTTAAAAAATCAGTCTATTTCTATGCGTAATTACTGTATTTTTGCTGCCTAAACATCGAAGACAAGTAATTTTATTTCACCAGGATCTTTCATATTTCTTCTTTTTAATAAACAATGGAGGGTGCATGCAAGCTTGGGAAGGTAGAAATAATTTGAAGACAAGTTTAACAAAGAATCGAAAAATAGCAACATGACTGGGACTCGAACCCAGGTCTAGGCCGGTATTTTGACTGTACATTCTCTTACTCTGTTACGCAATAAGTGAAAAAATATGTCAAAATTACTCCTCCATATTACTAGTTATTTAGAAGAATCAATTACTATATAAATTGCTATATGACACGAGGAAGGAATGATATATACGAGTATATAATTTAACCATGGTATTGTTTGAGTCTACTTTTTTTGCGCGGAAGGATACGTTAAAGGTTTAAATTTTTAGGAAGTGTATTCCGCCGCACAGATGGAAGGCGAGAGGGTGATAAACGCAGGAGGAAAAGAGTTGGATGCCAAGAGCAGTTAAAGTGGAGTCCACTCCAAACTGCGTGCGGCCGGGAACAGAGGGCTCTCGCGGAAAACGGAACAACCTGTGTGTTGTGTTTTCCTCATTCTTATAAAATCATAAAAAAGACCTTTTTTCCCTGGCGGAGTGCCCTTAAAAAGAGTTTTCACCGAACACCTTCAACTTTTTTCCCTTCCCTGCCATGATCGCGTTGCTAGGGTTCCCCGGGGCCTTGTTCTAGGCCCATAGGTCTTTCCATTTTTCCCATATGGATTAACACGCGTTAGTGACGATTCATTTCAATCATATTCATGTTATGAAGAGATGGACTCAAAGCAATTATTGCTTTAAAAATAGCTTATAGAAATATCAACGGACAATAAATTTATGATAAATTATGATCTAGATACGTTATTGATTATGATGAACAAATAATAAAATGTTTACCTTTGAAAAACATAGGAACATTTTTGAAACTTTGAAGAACATTGAAAAATCAACGAGAGATTATGTATAGAAATTAAAATACCTTTTTTAAGTGATGTTTGGTCTTAAATGATTTAATAACCGTATACCTACATCTTAGTTGCCTCGGTGATTTTAAATTTAAGGGTATAACATTGTACTTTCTTATGAATAAGAAATTTACTTGGATTTTGGAAAGAGTAGTCAATTATGAGAGTATGAGATTATATGTAACACTTTCGATAAGCAATATTATATTTTTCAATTGTTAAAGGCTGAAATTACGATTGTAACAATATTAACATAAAAATATTCGTCAGGTTTATACTAAATTACAAGCAAAGGATTAGATTTATGTCAATTCGACTTCAGTCATAGGCCTTCTAAAGGTCTTTCTGAACTTTTAATGTTTATTAATATTTTTTAAATTATAATGATTAAATGTAGTCAAATAGCTAGAAAACACGCTTGTTAAAATGAACCATTAAACCTGTTAAAATTAAAATGACAAATTTTATAGGAAATACTATCCAGTAAATCTACTAAAATCACCAACTAACAAGGATGAAGGTACATATATCTTTGCTTACATCGCATAGGTATGGTCACACTAAAAATCCCAAACTTTCTTTAAATGTTGTTCCATGAAAATAATGAGTAATGTACCGAGTAATTAAATACAGAAGCTTACGTTAATACCCATAAAATCTATTGGAATCTAAATTTTCCTTTAGAACAAATTTTCTTTCCTTCAATTCAGACTAGAAAAATTCGCTCAAATATTTTCAATTATTCTTCCACGCGTGACTCATAAATCAATACACGTTCTGGAAAAGGACGAGTGACTTCCCTCTTGCAACTGCAAGTTAACAGACCTTTGTGTGCCATCATCATGTGGTCCCTTAATCCCAAAGGACGCCAAAATAGCCGCAATCAATATTCATTGCCAATATCCGCGGCCAATTTAACCCGCCATGCTTAATTCACGACATCGTCCACTCGGCGGAGAGTTGGAAGATACAAAATTCAGCAGGATATCACTCACTCCCGGGAATAATTTTCGACACTCCCCGAAAAGGTCGCTTTATGATTTATATACGATGCCGAAACAATTCGTAACATTTATCGTAGCTTTTCGTCTATTGCAACAACTCCTTGGATACGCTTGTTGATTACTCTTCGTAGAATATTACCATGGCAAACGGTTAGTATTTAACCATGAAAAACTACTTTCCTTTTCTCATTTCTATGGTTCTTAATCGATTAAAAGAATAGAAATCGGTTGATGCAACAATGCAACGCTTCACAACAGATACTAATATATTCCTGGATCTTAAAAATATATTCCTCCTTCCATATTGTTCTTCATGCACAGTCATTAAAGGAACCCGAATATTATCGAATACATATTCGAATCATTCACTGAAATAACTCATTCCTGAAATGCTGGTGCCAGTACATAGTATTAGATGGGCTTCTCTGAGAAAATGAATTAAGGGGTACCTCAGGGTAGTGTTTTTGGACCCATTTTTTTCTTATTTATAATTAAGATGTCGTATGAAAAGAAAAGAGTGAAATGAAGATCTTTGCGAACGATAACTTTACCTAAGGAGAAATTAACAAAGGAAGATTATTCATTATTATTATATAATGACCAGAAAATTATTTAAATATTAAATCCACCTCCTTCTTAAATCATCCTGTGATAACGAGCATAAGTGTCTCTGTATTTATTTCGTCAGTATAAATATATATATTTTACATAACTAGCGTTAAGATCTTCCTAGTGAAAAATATCTTAAGAAGTAAAGTGATAGGTTAAAAAATTCGTAGATGTAGAAGAAGACAAACAACTGAAATCGACGTAAATGTTAAATTAAATTTACATTACATATTAACTTCCCACTACAATTACATAGATTTTTAACGAATTAAAATCATAATATTTCCACTCTTATAACTGGATTGTCAAAAATATTCCCATACAACGTTGAATTAGATTTTTTTAAGCACTTACTGTCTAATTTCTCTTTCATTCAACCTATTATCGTAAAACTGATAAGGACAACGTAAATTCCGTCTAACTACGAATATTTAAATTCGGAATCTTGGAAATATCTAAACAACCCATGGGCAAGTCAAGATGAAATATTAATCAGCTCCTCCAACGAAACACATCCTCTACCGTTTGAATAAAAGCAAAATCCTCAAGCAGGGCAATTCATACCTCCTTCGCTAGATAACTGGTTGACTGCACGTGATGTAAATAGGTATTGATCGGAAAAAGGGGGGGTATGCAATTTCCGCTCACAATGGACATGGGGTTCAGAGGTGATGGAGCGCGGCTGATCAAACAATGGACATTAATAATGCGTTGGCAATTCATTGGCCGCAGAATTGAGCGATAAAATATTCTTCCCTGTGGAGCGAATTGCTAAGAAGAGGATCTTTCAGAGTGGCCACACGTTTAATTTTCTCCTCATGGGATCCACCGAACTCCGTTCGCCAACCTTGGCAACTCTTACCGTAAGGGATGCATCGGAATTCTGGACCATTATCTTGCTCGTGCTCTCCACTGCTATAAGCTAGTTCTAAAGCAATAAACCAGTTATAAAATAAGGAACGATACATACTATTATTAAATGAGGAATTTGAAACGAAGAGACATTCATGGTTGAAATAATTAAATTAGGGAGCTTTAATGAATAAGAGGAAGACGTTAAGAAACTCTGAAGAAGGAGTCAAATTTTACTAAACAACTCCAAGACAATAAGAATCTCTTTTTCAGTACGAGTTGCTCAAAAGATCTGGATGAAGAAAGAATTGTAAATATTGCGGTTAATATTAGGGTGTCTATTGTAGAATTGTATATTGTATTGGCTCGCGATAGATCAAGTGATTTCTAATAATGAAATAGTATTGAAATAAGTAATCCAACTTTTTGCGTGACAAGTCAGTTGTTACTAATTGATATCCTATAAGATCTATCGGTCTCACATTTTTATAAACGCATACTCAATCAATCCTCTTAAACGATACACTACCAATGTAGATGGTGTCCTATCCTAGGACTTATTATATATTGTATAGTAACCCATATTTTCGCAAAATTTCAGTATTAAACTTCAAAGTGGATAGATTTCTACAGATATCATACACACTTCATTGAGTCAAACCAAATTTGAAGTGGAGGTTATGAAACATATATCCCAAGCTAATGGCTATCCGACCGACTGAGTAGATCAATTCATCTCGTGCTAGAAAAGAATAGTAGCATTTAACACCATCTACACAATAGATAAGTCAGAGAAAGAAATCATAAGGTGTCCAAAGAATGATTTTGGGAAAACATCAGGAACATTATGGGGAGGTTATATATTTTCAATTATAAAAACAGAAATTATGTGTACATTGTAAGTGATTCTATAGTGCATTATGCATGACTTCATTCTTTTACCTAAGAATTTTTTTCACTATTTCTTCCGTTATATATCCTACTCTAAAAGACATTTCAACACCATTCTTTACCACAGTGCTCGTTAGTGTCTTCGAAACTAATGTACTCGTCCTTACACAGTTTTATTCGATGAAATTGTAAAGAGTTTTTTTTGATATATTCGTCCGATCAGGCAATTTTTAAAACGTTTCAAACGAAAAATAAAGCGCTCATCATACTTTTCAGGATAATTTCGCATTTAATAGCACATAAAGTAAGATTACGGCACATATTAGTTTTCCTATTATTTGCAACCTATTCTAGTCCTATTCCTGATACAATCACTTGATTAGATCCAACATGACACGACGATATGTTTCCTTCGCCGGGCATCATTTGGTGAAACGACAACCACTGGAGTGCGTCGCGTTTCTCACGAATGCACGGATTCACGACGGGTACAAACGATGCAGTTATGGCGTGATAAATCGAGCCTTGGGTTTAGACTACAAATACTGCTTGTGGTGCAATGATCAATGCGTGACTGTGACAAACTCGATAGGCTGTTAATTTTAGGGAACATATGTTCACGGATACAATCACATCCGGACACTGACTAACTATCTTAGACATGTCAATTCACGGATATTCCTTTATCGAAGGGATTAAGGAAATTCTAAAAATTTGCGATTACAGACTCTCTTTATTTCAGAGAACAAAAATTACAGTTGGATGGAATCAGTTAAAAAATCGCTGCATAGGTAATATTGGATGTACCGCAGGGCAACGAATTCGGTCCATTAAAGTTTACACTTATATTAACGATCTAATCAAAAAAATCGTAAAGCGATTTCGATTATTTATAATAAAAGGTGAAAATAATACAAATATAACGACTAATTACTTTAGCAGAAGGTAAATAAGTTACTAAGGAGGTGAAATGAAGATTTTGAAGATCGGTACAACACAGTAAATCATAAACCATACATTTCATATTGTAATGTACAAAGTTAATTTAAAAAAAAATACTGCTAAGTATATGAACAAGTATCCTAACCTCAGACTGTTATTTTACTCAAATAAGACGAAAACTCTATTGTTGTTCTTATTGATCTTCATTATTTTCCATCACCTAGGACATAAACGCATAACTTGATTTAAAGTTAAAAATAAACGAAAATAAATGTTTAAATACACAGTTATACGTCTTCCTTTAGGATATTATTTACTTTTCATTACATATTTGACATTTAGGATTGATTCAAGCATTCACGTCCGAAGTTTCTGTTCATATATAGTAATTTACGCGAATAAACACATCGTTTCAAACCTTAAAGAACGAAACAGAAAATAGCGGAAGATTATGGCGCCTAATCTATGCAACTAAGCAACCAAATAAGGACGAAGACTATCATACGTAAAGACGTGTAAGTTTCACGGTAATGGATATTAACGAACAACCCTGCGCATTGGATAGCCTATTAGCGTGCAGGGTTTTCTCCACTGCAGAGTCGGTTCGGCCACCGTTGATGGTCACTTCCGCAGGCGTTTGTCTGTCTGTTCTGACGCAACCCTCACGGAAAGGCAGATAAAAGATGGCAACGGCAGATGTGAAGACATGGAGGCGTGATTTACAGCTCGGGAACAATGCGGTAGGCAGTCTCACCTGTAGAAAGTGGTGTGAATCGGGTTCGAAAGGGGCAGATTGCTCGTAATCGCCCTCACGGAAGGGACGATTAATTATTTAAGAGGGCTAACGTGACTGCCTGTGCAAAGTGCCTTCCGAAGTCACGACCGAGCTGAGTCACGATACGGCCGATTTCGAAGAAATGAAATTCGATCGATAGGGATTAAGAATGCGGTGGAATTGTGTGAAAAAAACTCGTACGAGGGACTTTCACTCGATTTTTTAAAGTGGGCTCTGAAAATGGTAAGATTACATCAGCAATAATTGAGTAAAAAATGCAAAATATAAAATGAAATAAATTCGAATAATTAGGAAGTCTATACTTGTTCACCAAGTGAAATTAGCCTATAGGCTGCACCAGTTAAAATGGATAAATACGTAACTTTCAAATGAGTATCTATAAATGCAGAATTCCTAACGCGAAAATTGGCCATAAGATATTTATAAAGCAGTTGGATAGCTGGCTACGGTTAGTACGGATCCTGATAAAGTTCGTTTATCTTAACATCTGAATGTATTAAAGGATTCACACAAAAACATTACTTGATTGAGATGGGTTTAAGGCGTTACTGCTATAGCCCTGCCAAAAGGTATATGTTTATAATTGTTTAGTACATTTTTTAATAATAATAATGATAATATTACATCGTTATTCCGGGAAAAATTGAAAATAAAGGGCTCCTACTTCATTAAACCCATTTTATTTCACAAGATATATATATCAATTTTTATAAAAGTTTACGTTAATATTTAAAAGAAAAAAACGTAAGTGAAGCCAAGGAAACCCTATCTACAGCAAGATGACATCCACAAAGAAGGGATGGGTGAAAAATCTACTTAAACCTATTCAGCGTAATTACTAAAAGAAGTAAAAAATAAAAATCTCGTCAAAATAAAACATAGCTTAAAATAACTAACAAACCTGTAAATATTCCTTTCAATAATGAACAATGCCAGTTAAAGGAATTACACTACAATTATGCTCACTCGTTAGCGATTGTTGAAGTAACAATATTCACGAGGAGACTATTAATATTCACTGCACAGTAAATAGACTCAAATTCTTCCCTTATTATAGTCACTAATTGACAATATACACTTTTATATGCCCAGATTATACACTTACATGTAGGTAGATAGAAATAACTACCACCGGGCTTACAGCTTACTAGCAGTTTCTATCTAACAATAATAACTATAGACTATAATAAATCACCCTAACAACAAGTTTCTTCTCCAATTTAAATTCAACACCCTGAACATCCGCTGATTAATACATCCCCCCTAAAATTATCCGCGACTAAAAACACACACGGCCAATCGATAGGAAACAAACTCCGCACAGCCAGAAGTGTCTCATTTGTCGACCTCCAAAATATGAGGAATCCGTTTTGTTTCGTCGACAAACAATCGAAGGGGCATTTCCATGACAACTTCGCACCACAATTATGCCTTTAAAACGTACTCATTGCAGGATTCCGAGACTGCGGAGAAAGACAAAGTTTACGGCTCTAAACAATCGCAAACTGACGAAGTGAAAACCAATGCTTTCCGTCATTTCTAAAGAAAACAAATATGGGGCTGTTTAATTTTCCGGAGGACGGTTGAGGCATGCTCGTGTTTGCTCCGTCATAATTGCAGCCATTTATTTATTTGTCCCTCGGCAGCTGATTATCGCCATCTAACAATGTCATCAAAGAGATGTACAAACATGGCGGTGGACCGCGCATTATTAATTTATAAAAGGCCAAATTATTTCGTTCGATTTTTGGCGTGGGATCGGCCGAGATGGATTAAAAGTATTCGAGAGGACCCCCTCAACGTTCTGGGAACCACGTATCCATTCCTGCAGAGTGGATTGGGTTGCGAAATACATGATTTACTCGCGTAAAGCAACGGAATTCTTAGTTAACGAACTTCATTTCGCGTAATATGTTCCCGGTTATTAGCTATTCATCGTAATTTTAACTTAAGGACACTTATACATTTCAAATCTTTAGTGATTTTTCGTCAGATTAATCGCGGTAACATAAAATATGAATGAAAAATTAAGAAACGTTTTTTTACCAATGAAAATCGTTCACTCTATCCCAGAATTTCCAAATTCCAATATCCCAAATATATCGATCTATTACGTAAACTTATTTTCCACGCTCAGATGACAACGTCGGGTTATTGACCATGGATTTTTTTACGTTACTCACGTGTTTTATTTGGATAGGAGATATCTCGTACTGTAATTTAGAGAAAGCCTAGAATCTGTTGAAGTATCGAGTTATTATAGCAAATAAATTACGAAAAAAATTAACATTAAATCGAATTAATATTAATTGATGACTAATACAATATGACTAACTTTGATGACATATTAATGTAGTGTATTATTTCTAAGGTAGGAATAAATAAGAAAAAATAAACAAACCGTTCCCTAGGAAAAAAACCTCGAACTAAACACGCAACATCATTTCAAATCGGTTCGAAAGCAAACAGCAATAGAAACGTCATAATTCTATTAAAACCTTACGAAAATACTAACAACTCTGAAGGACCTAGTTAAAATAGCAGACACAGCCAAAGCATATTTAAATACACCCCGGCCGTAAACAACCCATAATAACGATAATATTGATACGTTACAACACATACATGTTTTTGTATAAACACCTATAAAAGCCTGGGAAGCCTCGAGTGACCACCATCAACCAACCTCGGATGCCTTAATCCACACGTTTCCGATTCCACTGCCCTCAAAAAACCCACGTCAAAACGAATTCACCAAACCCGACGAAAGAAAGAAACTTTCGCGAAAATAGTTCGATAAAAAAGTCCGCCGGAGTGGCTAAAACTCCCGTTCGTCTCATTCTCATATAAAAGGCGGTTTCCTTGAAGGCCCATTTGAAATCGTAACCCTGACGTGTGTGTGTATGCGGTTTCCGACGTAAAAAAAATCCTTTTCGAAGAGTCGAGGATGATCCCATGAGGATGATCCTTTTGCAAACCGCTCTTTCCCATGATCCAATTCTGCACGTGAGGCCCAAATGGATTACCGCCGAGCACCGTTTTAAGCCGGGACTCGGTTTAACACTGAGATATGCACCCGACCGAGACGATGCATTTTGACGTTTTCGGGGAAGACTTTGTTTATTGGAACGTCCTTTTATTTGCGCAGTTGCGGGTTTTTGGGTGGGCTTTTCTCATCGGTACGTTTAATTCGGTCCTGCCTGCGAAGGACAACACGCAAACAGTGCGTGGATATTTTTAAAGTGCGGGACGACGACGCTGTTTGTTTGGCCGTGTTTTGATATCAATTCGCCATCGATTGAGACCCTGGATCCGAAAGAAATCTGCTGTTAATAGTGGCGGTCTGGTTGCGGTCTCGTGGGAAAACTTTGAGGAACAGTATTCTTGAGGAATAAGTTTAAAACTCCTTTTTTTTTAACAGTATGTGCGTGTTGCAAAAAGGAATTATCATCAAATATATTTGACTTATTCAAGATATAAATTGCATATTATACCCTGATTTTAATTAAATCAATTTCGATCGTAATGCAAAACATAAATAACTTCTTTGTCGATGAACGACTTGTCTATACAACACAAAGAATAATACCTCTACACCAAAATTGTTGTTTTCGTAATTTTCTAGATAAAATGAATTGAATACATTCCATTGAATAAATCCCATTTCCTTTTCTAAAAAATTATAATGATCTTTTGTTGTTAAACAGCGATTCATTATTTTATACATAATTCTTTATTTTAGAAATTTACGAAGATAAAAACAGAAGATAATATTTTCCTTATAAATTTCTAAAAACTTATTTAAACTGAACCACGAAAAAACTGAAACATAAAGTAACAATCTTTTCTTATCTTACATATTACTAAATTATTAAGAAGTATTGCAACCACTGAGAGAATAAATTACGAGTAATTTCTTAAGGGAACCAGCATATGTCGATGGAACTAATTTTTAAAAGGTAACTGCTTAGAATAATACTTCGAATACATTGTGAAGAGGTGAGGATTAAAAGAATGAAAGATAAAGAAAATAAAAACGTATCAGAAAACCTTCGCACAGTATTACATTGATTTATCATCCATACACATATTCCATCTCTTCTAATGACTGCAATTACTGCCAAAATTCTACACAGCTGTTTCATGTCGTTAAAATCTATCATAAAATATAAAATAAAGAGAATCATTATCATCCTTTAATAAAAACGAAATTAAGTTCTCTCTCATATTAGGTGCCGGTCCTATCCTGTCAGCCCACATAAAAAAATAAAACCTTTGAATCAAAAGTCGGACAAAGGTGAGTCATAATTATTGACACGGACCCTAAATATAGTTCAATGACTAAAACGCCAAACAAAAATTTTAAGGCACCGATATTCGAGAGCACTTATACGGTCTATATCGGTGCCAGTGTCAACTGACGGATGCCCACCAAATGTGTTTAGCGAAGCAAAAGAATCGCGGCGTAGTAAGACTTGTCTCGATGGAGACTTCAACGCCAGTCCCTTCAAAGACCGAATTCTATGGCATCGTGGGCCTCCAGCGACGTTTAAATACCAACTCCTGCACGCCTCCTTTGTGGTCCGATTACACGCATAAGAGGTCTCTGTTCATGCCTCGATGAGCACCACAATGGTTCTTTTATGGGACGGATGTCCGACGGAGCGAAGGAAACAATACGACTCGAGTGTCAAACTCTCTCCGCTCCGAGATGAAGAGCAGATTGGGTGGTTCTTCTCTTCGTTGGGAGGGGACCACCATAGGGATGCGAGTGTTATGGATGAATGCTGCTACCGAATTAAGGGTCCGTGTTACCTACGGTTGCTTATACACACGCAGAAAAAGGTTGCGTGCATATCAATCGCGTCTTTAGGTCGAGGATGAGGCGTAACTGTTCGCATTCAGGACTACATAATTTTGTGTATTTACTTCTCCTTTGGAAAGTATCTTTTCTTTTGAAACCTTTACTAAGTGATATTCTACATTATACTGCCTGAATAGAATGACCTTGAGTTCATCAGAACATATAATTTTGATGCTACCATTAAACATTAAGTAGTCACTTATAAAAATTAAAATATATAAAAGTTAATATATAAAAGTTAATATATAAAAGTAAACGGACAATTCTCTTACTAAATTAAGCAATCACCAACGTCTGTTGCCATGTAGGCTGACTTAAGACTAATAGGAATTTAACCAAGCGAAGTAGCAAAGTATTCCCTAACATTGATCTAGTTACGTCTAATTTTCTAATTCTAATACTCTAAATGGTGTAAAACCAGGTAGAATTCCAAGAAAGAATGGACTTGAGAAAAGTCATATGGGACCAGGAAACGAACTTAGGTATACCAATTGCGGGTTAGATACCGATGCTTCTAGGAAGCTTGACCAGCGAACGACGCCACCATACGGACGAACTCGCCAAGTCCTCGCAAAAAAAGTTTCCTGCATAGCTTGGTAGAATATTCTGCTGGATTCGCTGAACGCCTATCTTAAAATAGCTTTTATACTACCCTTTAATAATGTATACATTCACAAACCATACACGCAAAATCGATAAATAAAGCAGAAATAAAATTCGCGATAGCGATGATTCGAAATATTTCCCGCACTCAAACTCAAGCGATTTGTCTGGATACGCGTCCGTCGCATGACGCACGACTTCTCCCCCGGAAATTTATCCGTATTAGAGAGTATATATGGCACTACGCATTTTCTCAAAGTCAAACCCACGCCTCTCCTGCAATTTACGATTCACATCGGCCGCATAAATCGTGCGATCAAAATCGTTCTTCAAAAAATTTCCAAAAGGCGTTAAAGACTTCGTTTATGCGTAATTTTTGATATCGGACGTGCGGTCCCCTTTCATCATGAATGCCATATGCATCCACGTTGAGTAAACATTGGGTTTAGCAGGTGCGAGTCAATTCAAATTCAACGATTGATTTTCTACCACCGGCTACGAACGCCAGTCAAAAAGGATGTTTGAGTCGTTGGCAAATTGTGGTGCATTGTGCATACATTAAGCGTGAATTTTATGTTAAATAATGTATACGTTAAACATCTAAAGTGGTTTCGATTTTCAGAGGATGATAACAATTAGATAGACGATTTAAATTAGGCTTTCATTACAGATTTAAAACTTACGTACTGTTAGATATACCATCTGGAGACCAATTCCTGTAGATTAGTCAATAGGTTTACAACAATGATGACGTAGAATTTACGTGTAAAACTGATACTCGTGTCCTATTATATATACCCTCGTTTGGCATCGGTACAAATTAATTTTAAAAAACGATAACAACTAGATAGAAGATTTAAATTAGGCTTTCTTTATGGATTTAAAACTTACGTACATACTTGCGTCCTATTATAAATTCTGCCGTTTGGTATTGGTAAGAATGAACTTTAAAAAACGATAACAACTGGATAAAGATTTAAATTAGGCTTTCATTATAGATATAACACAGTTACATATACCATCTGGTCACCAGAATATGTAGATCAATCTAGGTTTACAAGAAGGATGACGTAGAATTTACGTCCTGCACTGAAACTCGCGTCCTATTATAAATACTCCCGTTCGGTGTCGGTACGAATAAATTGGTAGGACTCCCACGTGTGTCCTATGCTACATTTTAATGCATCTCCCTTTGACCCGTCGCTCGTACTTTTTCATTTAATTTATGGTCCCGCGATCACGATGCACGGGCTAATGAGCAGAATCCCTCCTCCAGTGATGCTTCACTTGCTGTCGTCCATAACAAACCAAATAAGTCATCCGAATCACTAACTCACGCTACTTGCATCCGCACCGCCCTTCGTAGCTAAATGGGCGATACGCTAAGACAGGAAAATCACGGTAAACATGGGCTTGCATTCACGATATCCTATTTGATATTGACATTTATAAATAACTGTAATTGTAGAGTTATTTAATTTAGAATCTCCTAAGATATATTTTGCACTATTTAAAAAATAAATTATTAATATTTACCAGTCCTATTTAAAGAAATTTAACTCTAAATTCAGAAAAATACATCTACCAAAAGAAAATAAAATAAGTCTGTAATAGTGTATATTTCCCTACAAGTAAATTTTAAATGAATTTGGAACATAACGATGGATAAATATAGCAGAGAAGAATACATACACGGGATGGAGTGAATTATAAATATGATAGATGAGGAATCAGCTATCTTATACTTCTGTATCGCTCAAAGAAATATACGTTCATAAAGACTAGAAATAAAGTTATCTTCGAGACAAATTTCCCATAAATTTTTCAATTACTTTAAAGAATTTAGTAATCTCTAATTATCTTAAGATAGGGAACAAGAATGTTTGTAGTCAAATAAATATAGAAGAGAAAAACATTTAACATTATAGTTTATGGCAGAGGTTATTAACAGAAATTTTAATATACTATTTCATTCTTTCTGTATATGATATCAGATGATGTTTCAAGAATTTATAACAAATATTTTCTAGTAAAAGCTTGCCATGTCCATTTAAGGTTTCATAAACTCTAAACAAAAGTTGACAATAAGATAAGGTAAATGTTAAATATCTTTACAAGATAAGTTCGGGCAACTGGATTATAGAATTTAAACAGAAGCGAAAAAATACCTGCCGGCAAATACGAGACCTGGGTTCGAGTCCCAGACATGCCGCAATACTCCATTTCCATTTAAATTTCGCGAGCCAAAAATCTTTTCTAAACTTAATTTAGACGCAAAAAATTCGATCAAGAACACGGCCCAACGATCTCGAGACCAATCGTTAAAAGAAAATCACAATAGAACGAGATTTGTGAGATCCGTCGTCACGTAAATTAAAAGAATAGTCGCCCTAGATACACGGGAAACAAAGCAGTTCGGCATAAGACCGCGTGCTGGACAAACACGTTCTATATATCCCTTCGCATCCAATGAACCGTGAGTTGTTACCGCATCCTTCCGTTGGACGACGACACCATTCCTTGATTTATCGTCCTTCTTCGCAAACATTCACGGACGGACAGGATAGTCGGTAATTTTCCGGGAGCTTAGCCATTGGGTAAACTCCCGGCCTTATGGGACACTGGTAGCACTCATTTTTCCCGACTGCGGTCAATTTTTCTCCTTCCACATTCAGTCGAACTTTTGAGGTCGCCCGGGATGTTTCCGCAACCGTGGAGTTTACGCGTCCGCGACATGTTAGTCGAGCGTGTGTGTTGACTTTCGACCTATCGAATCGTGCGGCGTATGATTCACGATCCGTGCGGTGTGATTATTCCACCGCCCGAGCTCCGAGAGCACATCATTGGCGAAACATATATACGAGCGAGAAATAGCGTTAACCGACAATCGTGTTTGCGTTCACACACGCTATAAGGAATAGCGGAGTCCTTAAAAAAAATAACGTAAATATAAACGCAAATATTCAATTGGGGATTTTATAAATATAAGCCCCATTGTTTGCAGGATCGTCCATTACGCGGAATTTTCGCAAAAATGGCTTTTTTTCTCCGCGAATTTATGGCGAAAAAATCGCGTCGCTTTTTTTATTAAATGTTTGCGTTGCTGATTACGGTTATTAATCGAAGATAACCGCGAAAGAATTCTCCCCGTTTTATCTCTAGAATTCGACTAAAATGATTCCGGATTTTTTTTTGTTTCAGATATGCTTTGAGAAACTGCTTTCCCGTGTTAATTAAATATTTAACTTCTTTATCTGCTCCGAAATCGGGTAGTTATTTATTTATCGCACGCATTGTTGGTCGAGTTTTTTTTTCGTTCGCGTAAAACGGGGAACAAATTTCGTTGGCGGGAGTATTTTTTTATCGCTGATAATGAATTTTAATATCAGCTTATGCCAATTTAATCAAATTTACACGGGCGGGCTCGCTGAAAATTCATTGAATAATCTTTGTGGTAATCGTATGCACAAGTCAATGAGATTTAAAAAAAAAATTCGCGTTAAAAATGAAATGCAGTACGCCGTGGAAATTTTGCAGGGTCGAGAGAGTGACAGCTAGCGCTCCGTTGGTGCATTATATTCATATTCCTATCTCTGTGGCGGTTCCGAACAGTGACATTTAAGCGTAAAATAGACGCTCAAAATTCCGAATAATATTACATAAAAATTTCTGATAATTTTCCATAAAATGCATTTATTCACGGGTCTAATTTTCAGTTAAATTTAAAAATAATTTACGTCCATTATAATCCAAAGTATCCATTATAAAGCGACTTCCAACGAGAAATTTATTTTTATGATGTAACTAAATCTAAAAATAATTAAAATGTGATCAGTGTTACTCTATGGATGTATAGTCAATAAAGCCCTACATACAATCTAATTTAATAATCGAATAACAGGAAGTAACTTCAACAGAAACTGATGCAATAAAAGGCGACTTATTTCTCAGTAAATCGAACTCACCAAGCACTTTGCTAATATAAAATTTGTTATAATGTTAATTGTCTCGTTATTACGCCATACTTAATTTCTCCATAACAATGGATCAATACCATATCTATTCCTATTCATAGCGTTACAGAGAATCTGATATCTGTAGCATACTCTTTTTCTATTGTGTACGACGATTATAATTTAAATTCATTGACACCTAATGACGAAAAATACTTCCTCAAGATATTATAAAGGTCTTCAAATACTACCATATTATGCAAGTGAGAATAATTGTGTAAGTATATAATACTCTAGCATAGGTGGTTTATTCTAAATTTGATTGTACAATCGTGTGCATCAAATCATTTACTGTAAGTATATCGAGTCGCAAATACTTTGATGTTCCAAATTTTAATGAAATGTCGATATCAATAGCTTCTTTCCATAATGCTGGAACACATATACGCTACGCATCATACATATAATCATAAGTTGTTCCTAATGGTCAATATTGTATTATACGTACAGAATTACTTCAACATAGTATTATTATTATAACAGAATCCTGAGATAATACATAACAATATCTGTTCATTATGACAGTTCAATGTACAATGTAAGTAGCACTGCAATGCGCTATCCATAGATACACTTGTTGCAGCACGTAAAACAACGGGAAAAAATGCTCATGCTCCATCTTATAGTTGAAAAGTTTAGATTTTGAACTATATCTTCTATTTCACAAAAACATAAAGCTACAGAATTCCAATAAAATTAACCAAATTGGAGACTTAAATAATGTTAGGTTTCAGAAAGAAATATGAACGTAATTAAAGATATACACGATAAGCTGTACTCGTGGAAAAACCTGAACGAAAATCCGGAACGAAACTTTCGAGTATGACGTAAAAAAAAGACTACGTATGTCAAATTCAAAACTCTTTTCATAAAAATTCATTTCGAACAAATTGCAAGTCTAACATAATTTTCACCTTTTACGTCCAAAGAGAAAAAAAAGGTTTTTAGAACGCGACATCAGGGTTTCGACCTAAGTGATGACTACGACTATAGGGAGGCGTCACCAATTCTGATCCCCCCTTTGACGTCACATATTCTTGAATGGGGGCACTTCTCTGACAGGTAAAAGGGGGCCTCTGAAAGTGGGTGGTGGTGGCGTGCTTCCGTACCATTAAGGGAGGAGGACTCCATTGTGCCGTCATCGCTTATTAAGGCAGGTGGATATATTCTTCGGGACAAAGTGCTCTCTTTAACAGCGCGAGGGTGGTCAGCTGTCGGTATACTTTTAAGAAACACCCATTTTCGGGGAATGATGAATAAATTCGGATACCGGAGAAGTATGACCTGTTAGAATGAACTCGATGGTAGAGTGAAGGAAAGAAAGTGGATGAAAAAAGGAACACTTTCAAGCGAACTATAATTCTTTCTTATTATTTAACAAATAACATTATATATCGGAATAATATATTGATGTCAATGTGACATCGTTTTAAATATACTTGAACGAAACTATAATATGATAGTTATATAATAAGTCTTAAAAGGATATGAAATAGAAAATGAACAGAAATAAATTATTATATCAAAGAAAATGAAAAAAAAATAAATAAAAATCGAAGAATGAGAAATACCGCATTTTCATCTTTTATTTCCTAGTGAATCCATGAAAAAGTAGAATTAAAAACAATCTTTGTTTCCGAATGTTGATACAAAAAATTTAACGAAGATATTTTAACTGAGAACCAGGATAAAATTGATTCGATATCTTTATTAACTGATAATCTAGAAATATGTGCAGAAACTAGAAATACAGGTTAATTTCATTGAATTGTAATGAATGAAAGTTTTATGGAAATTATGAATTTGAATATAAAAAATACGAACTGTTTGCGCATAGGAAAAGGATTCATAAATTCGTAGCATAATATTTATAGCGAAGTTCAAATGAGATTCAAGTAAAAATTGTTCAGTAAAATCCTTAGAAAATAATAAAACATATACGAAATTCTATAATATATTGTGGTTAAATACTCCTACTCCATGTGGGAATATAATTACATCCAGTTTTGAGCCTGAGCTTACGCATTTGTCCATAAGAAGGCTATGATAGTATAAATGGAATGACTTGTATTCCTAAAAGCCGATGAAATTTTTTCCTTGAGTATTATAACAGTAACATAACATAAGTTTGAGCGGGACAAAAAAATTAGTTGATATTGATTTTATGCGATTTGTAACGGGATGAATTTTTAAAATAATAATAATTCCGCAAACTGATTGAGAAAATCATGCAGATGGTATAGACAAAATGACTGTACTATCAGATTATCCTCTCGTATAATGTTTCAAATAAAAACACCATAGCGTTTGACGAAATCAAGATTCGTCCAAAAACACAAAATACGAGCGATGTTGGTGTATGTATGCAAAATAAAATTTATCATTAACTTTGATTGGACAGAAACATCGCGTACATAATATTAAATTACCGATTTCTCAAAGTTTTAACAAATAAATTTTAATTTGCCAACTAATTAAATACCTATTCCATAGAATCGACCCTGACAGTCATTTCCATAGCGGATCGTCCTCCTAGAACTGATCCACCACAACCATACGAGTCAATAAAGTCCGGAACCATTCATACACTCCTCATAAACGCGCGAATTCAATCAGAGCTAATCGATTCCGATTGGAAATAGAAAAACACGCGCGTGCCATTTGGCACGGAACAATAGGACTCCCTTTCTTCCATTCACAAAAGCCATAAGGGAGTTTTGACGTCGCTAAGTACTCGCTTTAAAAAAAAACCCCGAAGATGGCGTGTAATTACAATGGGCGAACCACTTTACTGGTCTCTACATCATCCCTGCAGACGGCCACCGGTTAAACAATGATCCATCAGCACCGCTGTTTACACGCGCGCACTTCTTTATTGTTCCGACTCCATAACGCTTCTGCGATTCATAATGGTTGGAGCACCGCGGGCAGTCTCCCAGGGAACGCCTAAGGGACACGGCGATATTGATTGAAGGGATGAACCATTGCTCTTTATTGCCCAGAATCATTCATTTCCCCTGCAACATATTCCGTCGCTTCGGGGTGTTTGCACCGGAGCATCAAATAGGAGTCCAAAACCGGAAAGGATGAGGCCCCGTTATATTCCGGTGAATACCGGACGGTGGTTTAAGTTGCGAAAAGGTCTATACTCGGACAAAAAAGGTCTATTTTGGATTCATATCGGTGATTTTGCGGAATAAGTGCTCTGTGGTTTGTATCCGATCCTCAACCAGTAGGCCTAGGTGGTAGAGTGATTAGGAAGCTAACTTAACGATGCAGAAGTCCTGGGTTCGAGTCCCGGATCATTTTTTCCCGGAAATTTTCCTTTCGGAGTATGCATGTTGGTATTCACCCATTGTTGAGTACTACCCTAGAAATGTTCCATTGATGGGTGTTTATGAAGACTTTGTTAAGTTAATAAATTGCTTAACCCTTTTACTGCCAGCCCATTTCGGGTGGGATGTGCGAAGACTGCCAGGGCTATTTTCCGGAATATAAAGGATTTCAGATTCTAAATTATTTCAGCTACTAAACTTTATTTAATACATCTAGATTTTTTCCCAATGCTAAAGATATATTTATAGTTTAGAACCATAGATGGTTTATTGGGGTTTACTTAAATTTTCATAAAGAAAAATAATAACAAAGTAATAATAATATATGTAAAAACCCAAAATTCTCCGGTTTTTTCACTTTGGTATATATAAAATATTATATACGTGGAATAAAATTATAATAGTTTTTGATATTATTTAGTTTTCTCACCCGTGGCAAAGTTTAATAGTGATAAAACTATTTTTGCCAGAGATATAAAATATTTTATCTGACTCTACACTCACGGTCCCATCAGCTAGCGCACTTACGCTTATGGAAGCATTCACCAAGAAGTCCTTCTTTGCATTTTCCACGCACAGTTCTGCATCTTTTTCTTTATTTTATTCCTCTTTCCTCTTTCACTACACATACAACAGTTCTTTTCTTTTTCATTTGGCAATTTTATAAGTTTTTTTGAGGTATGACTCTGAAGATCCGGGTTGCATATCTCGGTTTTGCCTATATAAAAATAGGCGGGCCAAAAAAGAATATTTACTTATCTAGCTGGAAACTGACACTCTAAAACAAATACTTAGAGCCACAAGAAAACAGTTCTGCACGACTTGCGACAAACACGAAAGATAATACTGTGCAGGATGACGCTGGCCCGAAGTAACGAAAATATCCGGACGAATTAACGAGGAAAGATCACTGTAAAATATCAAAATGTATCGCAAGGTAAGGTGAAACCATATAAGTTAGATAAAGTAAGCAGTAGAGATACAGCACATGTGTATTAAATGAGACGGCAGCCGTTGAAATGGTCACAATCACGAAATAAATAGTGTCAAAAAAGTCGGGCCGATATATCGGCCCGCTGGCAGTTTTCGCACAACCAGCGAGGGCCGATATATCGGCCCGCTGGCAGTAAGAGGGTTAATATTGCCACGTGTTAACGTGAGCGTGCGAATAATTAAAATTTTTAGATTTAAAATCTTGTTTTTTTATACGATCTATACGCAAAATTAATCGATTAGGGAAGTAGCGTCATGGTGCTTCGAAACGCTGTCATACATTCAAAGGTGGCTCGCAGGGGGTATGAGTGGACATCTTAAAATGCAAAATTTTCGCTATTTTAATTTTTTTGCGATTTATCGAATGTTTTTAAAATTTAAATACACCTTTTAATTATAATTGTGAAAGTAGATCCATTGATAAAAGGTTTTGTTATTTTAAATCCATCGATACTATAATTTCTAAAGAAAAGAACACATCTGCCAAAGAAATTAAAGGTTGAGTTAAGAATATGAAAATACACGTTAACTCCAGTAGGCAAAGTTAGCAGAAAAATGAAAATCATAAGTCAACAGGTAGACGTGTAATTAAAAGAAAACCACGTAAATGAGGAAAATAAATCTGCTAAAAGCAGAGTAAGAAATTTTCCTGGGTTGTGATTATTACTTCTACATGCCTAAAAAGGACGGCTTGAGATCCAACAGTGACGAATCATTAAGAATGATAATAAAGCAGGTTTCACTAGGTGAATAGTAGCTTAAATCAAATAAAATTCTCATAATTTGAGACAAATTATGTAAAGTTACATAGAAAAACAAAAATTTTCTCGATATAAAGAGTTTATGAACGAAATTACTTGTTTTAAAATACATGTAACGTAAAATAAACTCAGGTTGGCTTAGAAGCTAGGGAACCACCGAGTATAACCAGACTGTTAGGTAAGTTAGATGATTTTGTGGAAGATAGACTTATCTCTTCTGGAGAACGATAAGAACGATGTATCAATGAAGCTAAATCAATTTCACGACTCGTAAATATTTCCATTCCCTTTCTCATTTTAGTAGAAACACCAAATCCCTATTCCCATGTTGTTTCCGTAGCAACGGGTTCAAATAGTTACCTCCACTCATATAAAATATTATTCAAAATCTGTAATACCCATAATAAAGAGTATTAATAAAGTAACATTTCAGACTTAATTTATAAATGCTAAATGAATACTTGCAAAGAATATTGAGTCATTAGTTTCAATGGATAATTAGCCGTAAACCTGTGCCAGAATTGTTATTTTTATACTCAAGTTCAACCATCAATAATGTCCTAAAATATTCTACCTCTTTAGTAATGGACCTTAGTTCGAGTCCTGGTCATATGCTATGTTTTTCGTCTGTTAAACCTCTGTTGTTCAAATTAAGTATTCAAGTGCAGAATATATCTATAATAAGGATCAGAATGTAACAATGTTAAGTCTGCAATTAATTGAGATTAGGAGGAAAGGCACGTTATAGTTAGTTTTCTATCGATATTGAAATATATATAATATTTTCCCTTTTTATTTGCATTTCTAATATTTTCAATAAATATAAAATCAACAGAATTTATTCCTGAACATCGTAAGCGATTCACGTAAACAAAACAATATATTCATTTGAAAGAAGAAATGCGTGTTCATTTATAAAGCTCATGCTGACACTTAAGGTACGATGACATCAGAGATATGAATAATAGACCCGCGAAAACAATCCGATATCCTCTAATTAACCGAGTCCACGGACAATCTTCGAAAGACAAATGAGGTTAATTGGTGCCCTCGGACATTTGACTTGAGAAAATCGGGTCATCGCATCCAAAAGGGCGAATGCAAAAAAAAAAATAAAATGGCTCCTCCAATCCTTATGTTTGTCGGAAGCTAACAACTTATCGAAAGCGTGGCAAATCTTGTACACACTTACTCCATTCTCCTTCACAAGCTCGCACACACACTTGTTTGCCTGGAAACACACTCTTGCGCTCACACAAACATCATGCAACATACCTTCAGCACACTTTCAAAAAACCGAAAATGTGAAACGTTCTTCAAAGAGGGTGTGCAAATATTAGTAGGGGGTAGCAATGTAATCATCGCTGGAAAGGGGACCATTCACAGATGGCGCCACCAACGACGACCGAACTCTATCGAGACGGTGTAAACAGTCGATGGGAGAAGAAAAAAAATGTATCATTAGCCTAACCTTTTCTTTCTCAAACACTTGCACGATTCATTAATCTTTTATAAGCCGGGATGATTATAAAAGGGGGTTAAAAGCTGTAAATTAAGGCGAAATGGATACGGGATAATGTGCTTAAAAGTTTGATTTATAAAAGCTCGACTTGAATTAGAAAGAAACGGTAAATAAGAGTAATTTGGTATTACAATACATTATTCCTTTATTTTTACGTAAGATATATGAAATCGTACCTGAAAACCCCTGTATTTACATAGACTAATCGATAATTAATTAGGAAATCATCCAACACGTAATAAATTACGTATTCCAATACGTTAAACTAACCGATTGTTTGTTTATTATCTGGTTTCTATGGAGAAAAGTTCTCACACTGAGCAAATAAATCTGTATTCTTTACATTTCACGTTAAAACATACTTAAATAGGAAATTCTTTTTATTTTCCAATGAAAGTTGTTTGGTGACACCTGATGAATACGTAAAATGTAAGCTATGACGAACTGATAGAAACAAATCAAGGAATTGACTATATTTTCATATTTTAGAAGGTAAAGGTATTTTTTTTTCAAAATTTCAATTGAGTTTAGAAAAAATAATTTACAAATTTTATAATACCTAATAATAATACTCGTCCTAAAATTTCAGCGATAAAACACTATCTTGCTATCTTTTATTGACGTAACAAGGTTACCGTAACCAAGGCTTCGAACAAAATGAATAAACTTAAAAATTCTAAAAATTACTCCTACGCATCAAAGAAAATTAAGACACATTCCATACACTTTTGATATCCTAAAACTTCGATAATCTTAATAAAATTGAGTTCAAATAAAGAATAGAAGATATAGCAAACAAAAATCACCATAGGAGGAGTGGACTGTGTAGAGTAAATATGCTCTTTGCCCCGTTACTATGGACGATATACAGAGGCCTTTAAAATGCAGTTGGTGTGCACTGAGACCCGATACGGGCTGAGCAAATTAAGGACCCCTCTTTACTCTTGCACTTCATGTTTTTTCGGCAATTAGGAAGGGGATTACGTTGAATTAGATTCGAATGTTTATTTCGTTATAAATTCATTTATATGTATTCTTTATTCGTTAAGCTTATCGCTGCAAGTTCACCTTCCAGATAGATATAAACGCTTATTAATTCTGAAACACTAACAATGAAATGATTTTTTTATTAGCATTAAATATATATTCTATAGCAACTAAATCATCAATTTGAAATCTGTAAAAATCTGATTAAATCTATGAAAATAAATCGAGAATTTTTATATAATATCGCACCATAAAATCAAACTTAATACCAGAACCGGTTTTGGAATACATTTTCCCACGAACCATACGCGAAAGTAATCGATTTGGTTAGCAAAATAAAGGTGTTTGCAACTCCTGTCACTCGCCAAAAGGGTTTTCGCAGGTTACCTAAATTTACATAGATATATTCACATGTGCATGATTATTTCGTCCGATTTTTCTTTTCATTAATTCTTAATCATCCTGGGACCTATCTACTGGGTGCAAACTATACTTTATAGTAGTTCCACTAAAAATATAACATCAATGCCGATAGGTTATAGTGCCACAGTTTTTACCTTTGAGATTAGTAATTTTGTTTGAGTGATGAAAAATTTATTAATTAGACCACTGGAATTTTCTTCCTATTCATAACATACTTAATTCGTGGAAATGCCTTTCACCATAGCATGTCTTTATATTTCGGACTGATGCAGTAAAAATACACCTAATGAAATGCTACAGACTTTTAGGTGGGAAATTTTAGACATAATAAGGAAAAAAATTGTCTACGTTGAATTTACAGTATTATCGTCGATATTAAATGGTGGAAATCATTTAAAAACCGATTTTAAACCGGAAACAGAAATTCACAGGAAAAGATCGAAAATTACAAAAAGTAAGACAAGGCGCCAAAAAATCCGTATAGCTACCTATTCGAATCTTAATGCCGTCATAGACTTATAGCCCTAAAATGGAATAAGTTAATTGAATCGCTCTAACAGTTTTCACTAGAAACTAACAAAACTTTATTTAGAAGATATTTCTATTTTACATATTTTTTTGAAAGTCTCCATCTTTAAGTAGTCATCTGAGATAAATTATCTTTCCCTGAACGCTGTAATATAAATCGAGTACGTAGACATGGCAATTTCACCACGGTAACAACCTATCTACCGCCCAACATTCATAATATACACGAAGATTATGTATACTTTCACGGTAAGGGTTGAATGGGAGCCAAAATATGCGTAAAATAAAACGCCAAAAAACGAAAATAGATGGATTTTCCTATGGACCACAAAAACGACAGCAAATCATACATAGGCAAGAGCACAATGTCTCGGCCACTCAACACCACGGCCCTTTTACCGCCATCGCTGCTCATCCTACAACCTTTTCGGTTACTCTCACAGTAGCGGCGGATAAATTTCAAAGCGACCGCGACGAGCTCTTTTAACCACCACCAGGTGACCCATTTCGGCGCAATGGCGATGTTTCGGTCGAAATGACTTTTGCGTCTCCGTGGAAACGGTTTTCGGGTGCGTTCGAGTTTTTCGAGGGAAACGCAGGACTAGCGGGAATGTCTGAGGAGGAGAATGGCATCGGAGACAAAAGATGGGGATTAGGGATTAGAAAGGGGAAAGAAGCTCTCGGAAGGGGCAAAAACGTTCATCCGCTGTGTCAACACGGGGGATGTGCGCCATTGTCGGAAGAGGGGGGGGGGACTGAAGAGGGCCGGGATTCAACCCAATGGCACAAAAAGAACTGCAAATTGAATAGTTTACCCATTAATGTTAGAGATATCTTGGATCGGAGGAGCAACGACTTTTGCAAGTTGGGAGAGCGAGAAAGGTTTAAAAAAAGCGGTACCTACGATGAGTATGAGGAATGGAGGGATGCTGTGCTTTCGGTATCACCATACGGCTAAAGAAGCCTTGGAAGAGAAGGCTGAAAGAGAATATCATGACGTAACTATGATCGCGTAATGTAGTCATGGATTATTTACGTATTGATATTCTAAATGGTAGGAAACGAAGTGTATTATCTAACATCTAAAAGGAGAGCAATACTATCAACTAACATTTACTTGATATCTCGAGTTAATTCAATCATTCATTTATAATATTTATTTCCTTCATAACATTAACTATTAATTGGTAGAAAAGCTTGGGAAATGAGACGTAATTTTAAGACGTCAAGACTTAATAATAATAATAATTTATTTAACGTAAACAGGTTGCGGAAATTATATACGTTACAACGTTGTTTAACTATGTTTAATACCGATTTATAAAACAGTTTACAGAACTTTATGTAGACGTCTTCTTAAGATTGATTTACGTATTTATAAAGATATAGAAATCAAAAGTTTTAATTTTGTCCTCGATTTTTGAAAAAGAAGTCTTTATAAGAAGTAGTTACCAATTCCTACTCTTCGTATCGCCTGTAATTCTACGTAGTTTTAATTGCACGCGATTAAATAATTGTATACTTGATAATTATTTTACCAACAATGCTCTAATAGAAATCCATACATTAATGCATACATACATAGGTCTTTATTAATAGTGCAATTACAGCGAGGTTTTCAACAATGGACGACAGTAGACGCACATCATTAACCACACGCTGTAAAGAAAACTTTCAAAACACCCGGGATTGGAACTCGGGACCTTGGCTTTCAAAAGGTAACCTTGATATTGTGTACTTATAAAATCGGAACGAGCAAAACCTTTATTTTGTCAGAAAATATTCCTAGACCTGGATAACTATGATACTATATACTATGATATATATTGTGAATTTCTCGGCCACAATCGAATACCACTAATGATCCATATACGGGCGGAATCTTCAGAGAAAAGCAGGGGCTTACTAAGGATGCAGGAAAATCGTAGCCTCAAGGCAGGAAAAGATTCTTCAAGTCTGTTTAGAGGCTGCGGGCTATTGGTGTGTGTTCAAGGAATCGAGGGCTGGATTGCATGCGGATTAAGTTCAATAAAATTCCGCAATCAGGTTCTAATGCGTAAATAACACGATGTGACTGGAATGCATTTAGGTTGCCATGTACGATTATAGTATACCCTCGTATTATCATTCCTGGTGCTGTTTATTGATCGTAAAAGCTATAAAACCGTTCTAATTTTCAGGCATGAATTCAAAAGGACGTAACGAGTAAAGAGTGTTTAGAGTTCTAAATTTTATTCTGGAAGACCCAATTAACTTATTGCGCTTTCTCTGATGATATTTACGAGCAACATATGGTCTTCAATATTTAATAAAGAATAATCATCTAACAGAGTCATATTATTCTCTTGGCTGGTAAACTGATGCAGTTTAACTGGTAAACTTTAGCAAGATGTAATTTTCTTTAAGGTATTGGATTTCAAGATTTGTGCTTTATTTTATTCACTGGATCCACTTTCGTGCATCACTAGGAATGTCTATGTCTATGTAGATACCCTGCGAGCTACCTTTTGGTGTGTGGCAGGGGGTAGGAATAATTTATTCGGTTCTTGAAAAATTATTTCCGATCAACATTTCTTCCGTTAAATCCTTACACTGATTCAGTCAATATATCCTCCATTCTACGCGATATTGTCGCATAGTTTTTATATTATAATCTTTTAATTATAACTCGCATAATTTGAGTCAGCACACCCATTTTCACTTTCATTCTAAATAGGAAAAAGGAGTACTTCGTATTTTCCACAGGATATTTTTATTACACGACCGGTTTCGGGTAATATGCCATCATCACCTGATTATGGCATATTAGAATGTCGTTCCACGAAGTGCGGCCATCCACGATAGAATTTACTTTCATTTTGACAGAAAACACTCATAATACTAGCAATAGAAATAGCGGGAAGAAAAACTGTCACTAAAAATGTAGTCTACCAGTAGATTAGCCTTAATTATAAACTAAAGGTTTTCCAAATTTTAAGAATCTATGGCGAACATTTAAATTTACGAAATCCTCATTGGATATTGTCAATTTACGATTACATACGATATATATGTTTATAAATACATGGACGACGATAATAATAATAAACAGCCTTAACACAAAGATCGCTTCTAACAAGAAATATAAAGAGACCAAAAAAGCCAAGTGGATGAAGTATAAAATTATAAAACGGAATCTAATACTGAAAAATTCACCTAAAAACCTTAGCAACCATTAAATATTCCTTTCTTTTCCACATTAAAAATCTATACCATTTTATGTAATTTGACATTGAAACCTACACCATTTAATACAAAGCAGCTCATGTCTGCACTAGCGTACTTCCAGCACCTATCCATTGAGCGTGTGTCCCATTGGAGGGTCATTCATTACCTCCAATGATCGGGGATTTTGGAGCGACGCCGTGCGGAGAAAAATAGCAGAACGGAGTAGATAGGAGCGGGTCTCGGCTGGTTGCCACGGAAACCACGTACGAGAGATAAGGGAGGGCTGCAGAGTGCAGATAGTGAGAATGGAACCACCGAGCTCGTGTCCGACAATATATTGACGTCGCTCTCCTTACCGAGGGGTCAGCTCCAATTTGTTCGTTAGATACGGAGATAAGGCGGGGATGCCATTGGATTTACCTGCGAAAGTGCCAACATAGCCATTTGAACGGACTGCGTAACTACCGACGGAGCGTGAAGAAGTTTTCGCTAAAACTGGATTCCGTCATTTCACACGCAACGCGGTTTTTTTTAACGAGGAATTACGACTCGGGGTGAAAAAAATGTAGGATGTTTATTACCTTGGGGTTTCTTATAAGATAGCCTTCCAAGTATATATACAAAGATAGTATACATATTTAGTATAGTCTATATAGATCTATTTCACATAAGTGTAGATAGATAGACCTGGGTTCGAGTCCCAGCTATTTTTCTAATCGGTTTAACCTTTGTTAACATTTTGATAAAATTCATCGTGCTAAGTTTATTCTACCTTTCCATAATTAGATGCACATTTAGATAGAATATTAGTATACATTTTCTATTTAAGTATATTTAAGACTTTCCTATACATTTTTTGTGATTCCAAGACAGTCACACTATTAATTTATTATAATAAACTGATAGTTACGAGTTATATTCTCAAGAAAACGTAGTATTAAAGAGGATATGCTGTGAGATCTCTGAAGAATAATTCAATTTCGTTTAAATATCGGTAATATCTAAATGTATAGTATATATTATTAGTAGAACGAAAGCGCAATATAACTTCATCCATGTATTATATTACATAGAATATTATTCGTTCAGTGTGATGAGTTAAAATGTATTTTATAAATAGAGAATTAAGTCCGTCTTCAATTTAAGCATCCAAAAGGGTTTTACAATAATTTTCCTTTCACTGCAATCAACCCTTTGGGATATATATATATCAACACACTAACGATCTTTTAAAATTAGATATTAAGATTATCACCGTGGATTTTACAAATTAAAGTGTAAGTTTTGAAGATAAATACGACATATACTAAATTAAACGTAGAATAATGTAATTCTGAATATTCTACAATGTCACACAAAGAGATCCTTGGGCGCGAAGATTAAATTTTTAGAAACGAGTGTGATTTAATAAAAAGTATCAAGAATTAAAGATTAATAAGATACCAGAATATATACCACGATTTTCACAAAACCAATTATTCTTATTTTTCGGTCATACACTTGGCTGGGATAATTGAAATTAATTGTGATTTAATAGAAGAATAAATAACCTAGGAACATAAAAAACTTCTTCCCTCATATACATATACAATGTATTCATTAATCAAAACGTAAACAATGAAACGTAATCAATGATTCTTAGAGTAATAATTTATCTTTATTAAAAATCTCGGTGCTATTATTAGAGGAACAATTGACTTTCGATTGTTACGAAAACAACGTCTCTGTTCAAATAATGACGATGAATATTGATTGATACAATCCGCAAGTCATAAACGCTATAAAGGATATAATCTCACAACAGTGAACGTACATTAGTTACCAATTAGAAACCAAAAAAATCGACCAAACGGTCAATAAGACATTTCTCACACATTCTTAATCACAACAAGTCCAGATTTTCATACGGAAAAAAACAAAAGAAGAGAACCACGAGAGAAATAGAGCAGACACTTGAGTGTCTCTTTGAATATGTCCTCGAGCAATGTTTACTGGTGGCATTTTGAGAAGGCTAAAAAGAGAAATGAGAGATAAGAGGAAGCGAGCGACACAAGCGGTGGAAGGGATAACTAAACTCCTCGAAAAAAAAAACAAAAGCAAAACAATGACATGAGAAGAAACGAGCGAGAATACGGAGAATAATATGAGGTCATTCGGGTGTTTTTAATGTGAACTCGTATAAATACTCCATCTATATCGATTAAGTAGTCCACTTCAATATATAAATATATAAATATATTTCATTTTTTAAATTCACGTTTTTGTTTGATTTTTACTGTCTCTCTTTGTAACTTCATTATTTTTGAAAACCTTTTCCATAAGCTTTCGTATTCGATTGAGTTCTTTTCTTTCAATAAAGTTGGAAGAAGTGTTTGAGAATAGTCTTGTGATGTGTGCATATCGATTGATGAGTGAGTGCTCATACTGAGGCTAAAAAATCGTTCTTTAAATATTCCGAAGCATGAAGTGCGATTGAACTTCTTGCTTACGTAGATTTGTACTGAATTAAAAGATGAGAGGTTCTTAATAAAGTTAAAATATTATGATTATTTCATATGTTTTATTTCGGTTTATAATTCCTCATTAAAAATGTACCATGCTTGTACATGATATATCCATAGAACCTTTAAAATACCATTATTATTATCGCATATATTATCTTATTTTTATTACTTGATTAAAATGTGCAAAACCTATCTATCGTTAACAATGTCCACTTCAATAAGCTAGGAGCGATTTCTAATAAAAGAATTCTTTCATTGAATTTATTCAAATTTCCTAATTTAATATATTTTTAAATAAATCTTCAGTCATGTGTGTTGAATAAGAGATGTTTTCATAGTGTCATATAAAACTGTATCTTTGATATTTAATGCACGAATAGAAGACATAAAATAGATATGTCATTTTTTAAGGTAATATAAGATCTTATAGGACTAGGCTGTACAAAAGGGGATGAAAATAATGATAATATCATTTAAACGTTAATTCTTTTCAGCAATTTAAACAAAAAGAATTATAAATAAATAAAGATTTAAACAAAGATAATTAGCGATATTCGAAGATTTAAACTAAATAAAAGATGTTGAATACACGTATATCAAGATAACTTCAGAGCTTCTAGGACTCAAATAATAAATAGGAATACATAAATTAATATTTTATCGATCATAACAAAATTTCAATACCCCTTCATTATACTACCATGCGCCATTTTAAACGCCATGGTTACGAAAATTAAACAACTTCTCTATAGTTACTAGTTCGCCACAGTTAATCGCGAATTCGTAATAATTAAAAAAGCGGAGTTAAGACAAATCAAAGCTATGAGATAGAATGATATAAACAGGTCATCAACGCTGACCTTACTTAAAGGCCAATAAATTCATCCGAACGACAAATAGCACTCGAAACAACCGGTGTCTTAGGTAGGATTTAAAAGACATTACGCGACTCAAAAATTACGATTACGTAGGGCTTAACCACCCCTTGCGAATGGAAATCGCTTTCGTCGGAGCCAAGATTAACAAATCATATCTTTGATCCCACTCCTTGTTCATCTCCAAGAGTCGCAATTCGACGGCGCCCTAGGCGGTCGTCCGCCCCTGCGCATCGTAGAGTGCCACCTTTTCATCAAATATCTCATCCCAATTTTTTGAAGCGAAGAGAGAGGGTCTAAAAGAGAAACCACAAACGCTCAAGAGTAAACATCTCCCCTTCATTGTGCTGCGAGGAGACCAAAGGGAATTCAAGGAGGGGATGTGTCCAATATAATTCCTCCTAACGTAAGAACCACCCCTTTTCTCATTATTACGAATTCACGAATAACTATGGAAAACTAGTAACTAAAGAGAAGTTGTTTAATTTTCGTAACCATGGGGTTTAAAAATAGAGTGGAGAAATAAAGAGCGTTACCAAGGCGTTATAACTTATTGATAACCGTACAGCAGTACCCTGAAGTAGACCTACATCTACATCTCGATCAATAATGTCCATAATTCTTATCGTAATAAGTATTGGCCCATGGATACCATAAAATATAGTGCAAGATAGTGACTATTGTACACAAAGAAGTAATACGTAACAGAGTTAGGTAATTAATTCCAGAACCTTGAAAAAAATTAACACAATCGTAATCTTTCAGCAGGCTGTAGGCAGGCTGCTTCACCTGTCTAACTGCATTAGGTAGGTATAAACGCATGTACTAATGCGTCCTAAGGCAATGGAAGACGTTTGCCTTACTCAACTGTTTTTAATTTAAATCGTCCATCCGTCCGATAAAAATACTCTGTTCATATAGAGGCAGATATTAGAATTAATTTTCCGATCCGTCAAAAACCGGCCATGTCGAAACAATCGTCCCGCTGTGGACGAATTACAACCAAAATACAGAAAGACTCAGTAATATAATAAACAAGGTACTGAAATTGTGGAATTCCCTACATATACAAATATCCGAATACGCAAACCTTTATTCATTACATGTTATTCCAGTAAAAATGTTCTTATCCATTCTCAATTATGCATTATTTATTATTTAAGAAGAGAAATTTTTTTTCTGACGAAGAAATTGTGAACTAACGTCCAACAAAGATGGATAAAAGATTATCACGTAATTATTGCCACGGATATCTGCACATAAAATCAAAATGGATAGCAACGGATGATAAAACAAAGAAATAGTTCATTCTAATAAAAAAGTGAATCACAACTCTGGATATGTATCTAGACGAATAAGAGGATAGAATGTAAATTGTAAGATCAATTAAGAGCATTTTTACGTTCATACTCAACCTTGACTTCAATTCGTACTAAACGGAGAAATTTTCAAGATGAAGCAGCTCTTCAATCATCGGCCATCATAAAGACATCATGCTTAAGAAGAAGATATATCCTAACCGTCAACGAACAAAGTTTAGCATTCTCATTTTAACACTTACAGTATGCTTAGAGTAACACTAGAGAAAAGACAAAAATGTTACTATTCTGGGACAAACCCCTAGAAACCATATCCAATTGATTAATATAAACAAAACACTACTTCTCCTAACTTATTAAGTTCAACAAATCTCTCCTCCAGAGCTATTGGTAGCTAGAGATAGGAGTGCGTAAGATTAAACCAAGCATTACACATACAGCAATGTGGATTCTACTTGCGTAAAGGCGAAAAAATACTACGAAGTACTATCGTACATTGCAAACCAATCGCCTAGTGCACTTACGCGCCATCACCGGACATTAATATAACTACACCCCAACAATCCAACGAACTACGCAACGCATAGCGACGTAAACAAACCGGATTTCTTATGAATATTTTAACCGCCTGACTTTGGGAGTCATCCTGGGAGACAACCTATCAAAAAAGAAGGAATACTTGGCGTCTATTTTTAGGCCGACGACACGTTCAGAATAATTTCAGCGCGCATTGGTGGGCGTACAGAAGAAGAGATCGAGAAGTCGATCCAAGGACGACATAAGGAAGAAGGGTATCGCAAAGAAAGAGGTGGTGTTTGTATTGGGGGTGGCGAAGCGCCATTGGCTAGGGCATCATCATCAATCAACGTCACAGTATTTGCCGAGGGGAGGGGGTGGGGCGTGAGAATGGGAGGGGGGTGGGGTGGCCGTAGGGGAGGAAAATGTGAAGTCAAGTACGTGGAGAGAGAGGAAAATCGACTATCTGAACGGATGGACGCTAAGTAATTTTCTGGCTGAACAATAAAAGGTTATCTTTCGACGAAAAGTCTCTTCATTATTTTCGATCGAAAACCAAACATGACGAATTGAAATGAGATGTTGGTTTCCTAAAAAAGGTGAGGAATCGAAACTTCCCCCCGAAATGTATTTTATCCAAGGAATGATTCTTAAAAGATGTAAAATGAGGGAAATGGCTACAGAAAATTTGACGCAAATGCTTGTAAAAGCGACCAATGAGTAAACAGAACAGAAATTTTGCTTTAACGTTCGGAAACAATGCATAAAGGTTATTTAATCGAAACGACAAAGATTTATATTCAGTCAATAATGACTGAAAACTCCTATCTAGCACCTAAACAATGCAACCAACGTAACAATAAACATTATAGGAACCGATAATATAATCTAACACAAATAATTGTCATTGTTAAAGGACACAATTAAACCCAAACGTAATAATCAAAATCAAGGGATAGAATAAGTTTTCAAAGATTAAACTATCACTTGAAAACATTTAAAAATAAATGCATAATTTATTATTAGGATAAATTCTCTCCTTAGAAAAAGAAAGGAAAAGTATAGGTTTTAAACAAGATATCATACTCGCCAAGAAGGAATAACGGCAGATTTTGAAAAGGAAAACAAACAAAATAACCAGTAAGTAAAGAAATAAAAATTCTAAATCATACAACTGATGAATCATTTTCATGTACTTGAGACTATCTCCTATTTAGTTCTTGTTCGGGGAAACTTTCTATTAAAAATCGAACTCTGTTCACTATATACGTATTTTAATACGCGATTATTATATAAGTTTAAGCCATACATTTAAGATTAAAGTAATACGGAATACTGGGCCTTTATTACACTATTTATAGATCCAAAAACGTTCTGAAAAATCCACAAAATAGGCCCGATCTTGGGTCACGAAGATACCGTAGAGGGATGGTCCGTCGGTTATGATTTTCTCATTAGGCGGGTGGGCAAGATTGCTATCAGATGATCCCCATGCAAAATGCGACCGAGTGCACTGCTAAGATAGGGCACAATGGAGATCGGATCTTATCATTTCCTTCATTAGAACCTAAATATATGTGCACGCATCCGTACGTACATTATCCGGTGTTTAACCAATTCAATAATAACTACGCTTCTTTCCTTATACGTGTATAATTGGTGGCGGCAGAGAATCCTTCTTTTTATACGTACGTGAAACATAATTAATTACAAAATAACGACATAAATGATGCTTAACTCTTTCAATAAGTGTGATTTGGGATAGCTACCCTATTATGCGGGTCATTTATTTATTATACATAAGTAGAATTTAATTGAGAAACCATGAAAGTCCCACTTGGAGGTTAATAAAGGTAAAGGCCTTGGCTTTCAACGTACGTATACAATGGGATTTTTTTAAGATTGGAACTAAACAAGGATCAATATTTAGGATACTTGTTGATGATGACGTTACTGTAATAGCAAAAGAGAAGAAAACTAAAAACTACGCTAAATCAGGCTAGGTGTTGTAGTAACACATAATGAAAAGATTCATATAAAAAACTTAGCACTTTAACCACAAAAATATCTTTAATTAACAATTAAAAACACAGGACTGGTTTTAACGAATGATCATCACCATTTGGTAGCAAACTAAATTTTCTTATGACGATCATAAGTTAAAATGGTAGTGTTTTCGTAATTGTCAATTAGAGATATTTTGTGTGGTTAAAGAGCTAAGTTTTTTATATGAATCTTTCCAAAAGAGAACCAATTTTAATGAAAAAATAAAAATAAATGGAATTGTAATGAAACGGAACATCAAACTGAATCACGTGAAATATAACAATAAGTCAACATAGCCATTATGCAAAAATACTCTTTTGAGCGCAGAAATACTCTTTGGAATAAATAACTGCCTGAAAAACAAATGTGCGAAATTATTACGTAATTTTAAACAGAGTTAAACTCTGAAAATGGGAAAGTAACTCTTTAAAAGAAAAAAATTGTTAGTTCTACATAATTGTTATCAACAATGCACAGAAAGAAGACTTAGCATTGTTCGTTCCACAGAATTGTTATCAACAATGCACGGAAAGAAGACCTTGCATTAGGCACATACTTAAGCGTAGAATATCCTTAAAGAGAGTTCGTGGAGTACGAAGAGTTTCTACGACTGGTACTGGAAGAGATGCAAAATAAGATGTACGGAAGAAAGATAAGATAAACGGCGAGTAGTTTGAAGAGTAGAGTGGTAAGAAGAGAAACTTTCAGGAGTTCTGGAACCTCTTCGCTCTGATCCCAGGAAAATTTTAGCCCCCGTCTCTCCTCCCGCATTAAAATGAAGACAAAATTCAATGAGAGAGTCGCTTCTCTCCAAAAGGGGCCTCCATGGCAAAGCAAAGAGAATAGAAAGTCGGGAATGATTCAAAACTTCGCAGGTTATGTCTCCCTAATTTTATTTCCTTTTTCGAAAATTATTGAAAATGTACGCGGCCACTCCGAAAGAAAGCTTTTCTCTTTAAATTTAATTCTTTACGAAGACTTTGAACCATGGTGATAGCTGAGACAAAACGACCATAAATTAAATAAAATAAATGATTATATAAATATTTCAAAGCTCAAACGAACTATGAATTTATTACGGAGTATTGCCACAAAATGCACGATAAATGAATTAGGTTTCATGAGATTGTTGTTTTGTGCAACCAGAAATGGATTGGAGGTCATGGGAAACATTTTCGCATAATCTTAGTGAAACGACAGCAAATATTTCGTTTCTGCAGTCTGAGATTTGTATAAAAGCATATCTTTCAGATCAATGAAAATAATTTCTCAATTATTAACAAAATATTCTTTTCTATATAGGTTTCTTAATTCGTTTGCTTTTTTTAAAAACACATCTCATTACTGCCTTTCTTTTTTCATTACCCTAACTTAAAAACCTCTCGAATTCCTCCGAATTTCTATTCATAAAGATAATATTGGCATTTTATGGATCAAGTGGATAGATAAGTGTATCTGCTTAATAACTCTACTGTAACTTTACAAGCGAGTTCATCATATAAACGAGTCAATTTATTCCTTCACCTATCACTCTGTATAAACTGATATAGAGTTGGAATTAATTTCGAATAAGGGGGTTACAGATTTAAAAAATAGGTACCATAAAATGTTTGCTAAATAAAGTTTCAAATATAGCCCAATATTGCGCATTTTAAATCTTTTATAAATAATCTTAGTTTGGTGGATAGAAGTCAAACTACGTAAATATAGAAAGAACTTCGTAAATTTAAGAGAATGATACCTCTATAAGCTACTTGAGTATTCTTCATTTATTTCGTCCAGCACATTATTAGAAGATAACGAACTGATTGTTACCATTCACAATAAAAACCCGGAGGATTCCCTTCTGAATTCTCAGTTCTTTAATAAACTAATTGTTGTACTCGTATTGTTACATCGTTCGTGTCTTATAATAATATAATTATTATAAAGAATTATACAGAATTAATTGTTACCTTTCACAATGAAAACCCAAAGACGTCCCTTCTAAATTCTCAGCTCCTTAATCCGATAATTGCTGAACTCGTATTGTTACATCGCTCATGTCTTATAAGAATGACTAACAATAAGACAGCGCTAATTTTATAACCGTCTCCTCCTTCTACGTTAAAACATCGATCTCTCGCAGAACATTTATTCCCTCCACTATCTCCTTCTCTAAAGGAATTAAAAACCTCCCTAACTACAGCCAAGTCCCTTTCTCAGAAACTCTTGATAATTCGCCGGTGCAGAAATAGTCGGAAAGCGGATTTCTCTTGAAGAAAAGGGAGAGAGAGGGAAGTTTGTAAGGTCTTTGATGGGGGAAGAAGTTACCCAAAAGGAAGGGAGATTATGATAGAAATCGGGGATGGGTGCCCCTAGGATTGTAGAGAGGCTCTGGAGAGAGAGAGGGAAGCAAGTTTCAAGACTCCATATCGGATAAGAAGCCTTCTCTAGCAATGGGGAAAGTGGGAAATTAAAAAGTCCTTGTTTTTTTTCGTACCCGTGGGTTGCTTCTCATGGTTAAGTCCTCGTCCTTCGTACTTTGCCGTTCGAATTGACTTCGTGATAAGTTAAAACAATCGTTCGTGAGCTGACGTGATATTGCGTCACAATCTGTTTTCGACTCTCGCTAAGTGCTATGAAATAAAAGAAGTACGAAATTTGATTCTTGGAAATGAGTGAATGTTGGCTTACGTACGAAGATAATTTGGGAATTCGATTCGGAAATTTTGTTTGTGTTACCACGCTACTTACTGATTTAAATGTATTCCGAATTCTTTTGTTTGTTAAATTCGTTCTACTTGGTAACCTTTCTTTAGTAGAGAACTGTAAAGCTATGTTCCCAACACTTTTCACTCCGGGATAAAACTTTTCTTACAGCAATATAATGTTAAAAAAATTTATTCATAAAATCTTATCCTCAATTCTTTACGTAATTATTGTAATATTAACTTATCTTATTCAGATGAATTCAAATGATTCTTTTCAATCCTTTAAGTTTAATTTCATACGTAAACATATATAAACAATAATAATAATACCCTATTATACATAATATATATAGTGGTGTTTCGTGCTTCTTTTGGTTATTAATGAGGTTCTTATTAGAGGGTGAGTACTGAAGATCGATGAAATAATGACGAATTAATGACTCAAATTATCTAAGAATGCGAGAGATAACAATAGGAAATAATATTGATGATTAACCACGAATTAATATTGAAGTTAATTACAACAATAACCTTCGTAACTTCTCGTCAAAAACTCAATTGCTATTTTGTATTAGATTTTCGTTTCAAATTTCGTAGCAAATGGTAATATAACTCAGCTCTAATCCAACATTTCCTAGAGAATCTGTCAAGTAATACATCCATATATTCATCCTCAATTACTGCTAACCTCTTTCTAAACAATGACAGCATTTAATCAGTTCCCACAGTTACGCTCATTATTAAATGAAACGAAGATCTTTCTCATTGCAATTAAATTAATTAATCGTAAAAAACACAAATCATTAATCAATCATAAAACAAAACACAAACGATATTAATGAAAGAACAAGGGGGAATGTAAATATCAAAACAAAAGAAACAAATATAGATTCAACTACTCCACCCAATTATATTTCAAACACTCAAATCTTCAAGACGCAATTTCAACCTACCTCCACAAACACCAAAATCAATCCTGGAATCCTGGAGTCTCGTAAAACGAAAGTTACGGAAGTAAGGAAAACCGAAGGCGACAGATGTAAACGTGGCATCTCGAAGTAAACTCTCCAAAGAAGGCGCGGAAAAATGAGTCTTATCAGCACTTTAAATGGCTCGTTAACAAACAATTCCGATGTTACGAGTAGTTAGACCGTCTCTATCTCAATACTCGGGGAATATTTGCCCATCGATTCGAAAGGGGTTTGAGGCGTTTTTCCTCCGTTATACAGCCCGAGTCTCCGAAGATTCGCGGAAAAATCACTTCTCCAATGATATCGCGCACCACGTTTCCCCAGAGAGAGGACCATCTCTCCCCATATTCAGGTCTTTTTATGCTCCACTGAGCGGAACAGAGCTGCTTTGATGAAGTTGCCCTCTCTCCCTTTCACCATCATTTATACGTGGCTGTATACTTTACGAGACGAAGCTATTTCCACCGAATACAGTACAATAAATGCTAACGTGTTGAAGAGGATCTATTAATTACGTCAGTCGGTACCGGATTGATGTTTAAGTTCAAACTTACGTCGATCGTAAAATAATATGATATTATAATAAATGTCAAATGTTCGTTATCACTAAAGGAATGGAAAAGGTTATCTGTAGAAGACTTAAATCCATTGACGATATCCATCAAGGCATTTAATTAAAAGGTCAACAACGACAAAATGAATGAATATATATCGTATACATTTGTACTTACGATAAGTAGTTAGTTTACAATATTTATGTATGTCGTATGAACTGAGGTTGTATGCTTACTTGCAATAATATAATACCGATTGTAGCACATTCGTATGGGCATTCAGTTAATCGTATTGCGTATTGTTGCGCATCCATTGTATTGTTTCATTGTACTTTCAATGTGAATACTTGGTCATATTTTCTTACTTAAAAGCGTACTTTGTTTGCTCTTGCTGATCTATCGTTCAATAAATAAATGAGTAAAATTGGATATTACTAAATAAATAACCTTTTTTGGTGAGATACTGACAATATTTAAAGATCGATTCCTCACGAAAACCTAATTTACATCACACCTTGTATTACTCTTCTCGTATCCGTAATTTTATATTTTAAAAGTGTCGAAGGAGTAATGAGTGACTCAAATAGTATAACCATCGTTCGAAAGCAACTAACCTCGACTCTCGATATTAAGTTAATCAACAGCAGGAAGAGTTCAAAAAAACAGTATTTAACTCATAACAATTTTAATTTGATATTTGGAACCCAACTCCATCTCGACAAGATACTATGAGTAGCGGAAATAATCTTACTTAGCTTATTCTTTGCTTTAAAGTACCCATTAATTTTCATCTCCTCTAGTAATTCTTTCAGTCACTTCAATCAAAACGACAGAAGGTTGTGAAAATTAATCACTTAATTTCTTTCAATGTTTCGTGAAACTGAATGTTTCCTGAAAAACCGCTAGACGAAAGCAGCTTAACATTGAATCATAAGAAGTTTAAAGATATTAAATTTATTACTAACCTTTGACCTAAGAAATATAGTAACATCATTTAAAAGTAAACGTAACAGATTTTATAAAACTATATATTACTAAATAAGTAACAGCCTGTTATTCTGTTCATCATGGAAAACAAACAATCGGAAAACCTTTCCTGAAATTGTAACATAGTTATCCTATTAGCTACGGTTGATATTAATTATTTAGGGACCAATTAACGAATATTACCGCTTTGAGCGTAAATATTATCGATTTATTCTCTATAGTGTACGGATTAAAAACCACCAGAAACAGTACAGAAAAAATACGTCTAAATAACCTTGTATCCATACTCCGATTTCTGATCACCTACGTACGAACCCACCCATACACTTTTCCTCCAGCGAACGCAACGCACTATACGTGCGTCACAATCTCGCGTGGGATAAAACCTCGTTATTTTATTCATTCGACCAAAGGTTTTACCGGTACAATATTTGCTCTAGATCCGGACCCAGTTCCTCGGTGAAAGTGACTTAGCATGAACGGATTTGGAGAGAAAAAGGCCAAGATGGCGTAAGAGAGGGGTGTGTGCTACTGTTATTCCACCGCCTCTCGGGAAAACTCTGCAAAAACACGCCATCCGCAGACACTGGTGAAGAGTCCTCGAAAGTGAAAGAATAGCGGACGCGCGGCACCCAACTGTCATGGTTGCGAAAAGCTTCTAGGCACTCGAACATTGTCATTGTGGAGGTGTTGAGAAGAATCTCCCATTGATGCCATGCTCAGGAGGGGGCATTGGGGCTGACAGTCGAGAAAGATGCACTTCTTGCTGCGTTGAAGAGAGCGCATTCAGCCTTGAAAAGGCGGTCCCCGGTGGCATCGATGCATGCGATATTAACATCTGTAAGGTTTGCGTGACGCGTAAACTGTTTCTTTTGGAGATTAGAAATTCCGTCACCTAGGATTATACGGAAACTAACACTCGATGTTCACCATGGCAACTTACTGAATCTACAATGCGGTATGTGTTGATGAAATGCTATAATATAAATTTACGCGTCAAGATGTAACTTATATGCTTATCTTAGTGTATAATGCTATTTCGGGTGGTGATTTAAAAACGATGCCGAGTTGGAGTCTATGTATTGAATATATGTTAGATGGAATCGTTAAGCGTCAAAACTTCTATTATTATTTATTATTTTCTTTCTGAATGGATATTCTACTCTGAATTTTCATCGCTATCTCATCAATCTAGCGAAAATAAAAGAAATTAAAACACGTGCAAGGGTGAGAAAATTTCACTAATATTTGAGATAAACAACTTTAAGAATTTGAAACCAACAATGTATAACCTAATTAAGAGTACATAATTGGATTTAGTACAGGCTAATAATAAAATTCTGAGATTAACTTATTACCAAAAACAAAATCTCTTAAGTTAAAGTGTGCCAAGCCAAAAGAATAAAAAATTCCCAGTGATATCAAACAGTGAAATGATAATGAACAGATTAAATATGATATCTATAAATAAAGATGATATATGGCATTTATCAGTTATCGTCATTATATAAAAGTAGCGTCCTTTCTGTAAGTTAGGTATATGATACCAACGAAGAGGATGACAGATATTACAGTCATATCGCATCCGATTACCTTTCTCGGTTTTAAAATTTGCTACGTATGAAAAACCGAAAATTCAGAAATATTTATTTGTTTCCAAAGACTCCTATCGACGTCAAAATACCCCTTACAGGTAGGTATTTAGATGGAGATAGAAGCTTCAGAATAAAGTGCACAAAATCGGACGATTTGTGTTGGGAATCGATCAAATGAAATTAAAGAAACGGAATAGTACCTAATTATTGGATTTATACGCTCACGATATCTTCGCCAGAAAAGAGAGGACATAATTCTCAGAGTGTATGATTGCAAATCCCGAAAAGAGCATAGGAAAAATACAAATCAGATACTTGCATGTCAAAAACCACACAACACTAGTTGAAAATTTGAATTATAAAATTGTAACTACTCACTCTTAATGATGTCTTCATACTCAGTGAAGTACGAATCTTCTCAGAGCCGATTACTGACAACAATTTCTGAAATAAATTAAAATCATGAAATAGTTTTTTTCAATTAAGTATAGGCTTAAGGAAAGATGAAAGATTCACCTCATTGGTTTCATAACTTAATAATAAAATAAAAATAAATTTTTTAGAAAGGATATGAAGAAAAGAGAAATGTATATCAGGTAAAAAAAGATATATCTATTGAGTTGCTTTAATTTGATGATACATAAAGGGTGATATAATAATGTTGAATTATGTTCAACGAATCGGATGTCTCAAATAGAAAGAAAGTTATTTAAACAATTCATTACATATATGTCTCTCAATCCATAATATCCTCAAATCAAAAATAAGATTTAAACTTCTCTAATCTAAAGCTCGTGATATATTCGAAAAGAGTCTTTTTAGAACATAGTGATTCATTTTTTTTGCCTATGTCTAAAGAAACCTAAATTTCTTTTTTAAATAAGCAATTCAAACTCATTTATTATGTCAAACACTTTAACCTCTTTCTTAGTACATAATCCACGTTTAAAAAGAACTCTTTCCGAGATATCCCATAAACTTACATTAATAATCAAAGTTTCTTGCTTATATAATATAAAACGGCAAGGAGAAGAATCAAAACACGCAGATAAGTTACGAAAATTTAGGAAATAGTGAATAAAAACCCATGAATTACAGCAAATAATTAAATGATGAAATAATTTTAAAAAATATATTTTGGAATCAGAAACATCAAGATTCTGACAAGGTCTTTCAAAATAAGTTGATATATACTGAGAGTTTGAACTTCGAATGCAATGGAATCGAGTTCCAATCATATCTTGAAAATTAATCATCAACAATAAAATTAATCACTTTCTTAAAGTCATTATTTATAAATAATTTTCATGTAGTGATAAAGACATTAAATAATTAAAGATAGCAGGAAAATGATTGTGAAATATATTACAGGGAATTAAGAAATCTCAGATATGTGTTTAGTATCTTGGAAACTAAGGTTCATGACGAAAAAAATGTCACTATGCAGATCATGCTATCAATATCATTTTCAAGAATTCAGTCATTTAGAGTATGATAATAGTCGTAGCTTACTAATTCTTATATCTCGGGAAAAACAATCACGGCCACTAAATACGTGCTTCGACTATTAGAAAAAATACTTCAGTAAAAATTCCATCTTGAGTTGAACCGTAGCTGAATGAAATTCATTACCTAATACATCTATCCATTCATTCCCCACCAGTAAGAGAATCTTTAAGCAAATAAAAAATAAAATAAAATATTAAGACGTATATAATATATAAGATGGTTATTCATGAATTAAGTGAAGACATTTTAGTCTTAGAAATTTCATGCGAACTTTATAAGGGATACTTAATATAACAATGGAAATTTAAAGCACTATTATTTTCACTGTATATTAAACCATACAAAAATTGATTCGAGTGATATTCCTGATCGATCTTTAACGTAATCCTTTTTTCTTTTTTTTTCATTGTATCACGTACGTATTTGATATCCATTACGTTACGAAGGACACTGTCGCCTGGTAACTTACCAACAACGTCAATTCAAAACAATAATACATTTTAATACCTCGTTCCGCATACCTATATAAAAACCTATATAAAACAACCCGATTTCCTCAAAAGCAGAACAAAGCAATCGTAAGAGCGATCGGGAAGGCCATCGATCGGATTAGAAAAGCAAATCAGTGAAACTAGAGGAAATAAGGTCTGTTTTTCATCTCCATTTTGGAGGAAGATCTCGATATCGGATGAGGTGAGAGGACACTCCTTCTTGGAAGGCCCTCGAGGTCTCCTTCGACACATTGTCCCCGTTGCACGCTCTGCAAACATTTGGGAATGACATTAGTAGCGACCTGTGGCCTCTTGGAGAGTTGACCCAGCATGTTAGTGGGACCTGAAGAGGTTGCTCCGTAGAGGAAACAAGAAAGAAGCGTAGAGCGCGATTTGATTATCGGAATTTATTGCTTCCCTCTGCGCAAATTACACACTCATTTGTTTGCCAAGACGTAAATGATATCGCAGGCGACGAATTCCGGTGCCTAACGCCTAAATACGAAAGGAAATGCTTTAAAATATTTAGGAAGGGCCTTTAAAGGGTTACGATAGCGTCTTGAGACGTTCGGAGGGTGTTTTATTCTTACTTAAAATGGATTATACAATGAATAACTGAGCCTACGTACAATATGTAATCGATTACGTTTAACTTATATGTTTCTCGTGAAGATTAAGAGGTTACCTAAGCTATACGTTTTCTTTAATTCAGAAGAAAATGGAATATTAAAATTAAGATCTATAAGCCAGGTATCCATTTTCTGGTTTAATTATCCAAAGGAATTATACTTAAGAGTTAAAAAATTAGTAGTATTTGTTAAACTTAAATTTGTAGATATCTTGAAGTATTTGTTACGGAACTATAAATGGAACTATTATCGAACTGTATAGGAACTTATATCTTGAAGTACATGTTCCTATACTTACAGAAGATTTTTACTTTAATGAAAGCTCTAGATTGTATTTAAAGAAGGAGACAAAAAAAATTTAAATTCATAACGTAATAATATATTACGATACATTACATAAATAAATATAAAGACTGGATCATTACTCTGAAAATTAAAATAAAATTCAGATGAAATGATCGCAGTAAAGTGGATAAAGATAGATGTGATTGGTGTGAACTAGGAGAAACGATTTTCACTGAAGTTAGTTTAATAAAATAAATAAATACATTAAAATAATCAAATTAACATTAAAATCAATCCCTTATCAATTCAAGAATTCTAATTCGACATTAAAACCTTGGATGAGCATTTAGAAACCTTCCTCTTTTGATTGTATATAATAATCATAATTTTCAAGAAAGGCATAAGGTAAAATAACTCTTTAAAAAAGGTATTATTATAGTAAATATCTGACCATATATTAATTATCATTTTTCAAATTTCTGCAACAAATCAAGAAAATGGGTTGACTTGGTACGATGAATTTATTTGACTTCAATGAAATATTGAACAGTAGGTAAAAACACCATGATAAGGACTCGAACCCAGGACTCATATTAGCCGCTTTATTCGTTTCAAATGTTTTGGCCTTTAACATGGATATTTTGAATTTATTAACAATATTGAATTAGTAAGAATAAAAGAGTATATGTAAAACTTATTCTTTTAAAAGACGTTAAATGAACATACCAACATCTTCCGCTCAAAATTTCATTTTAGAAAGGCCTATATTTCTGACAGATAAAGATCAAAATAAATATACATCCAATCAATTGCGAGAACAGAATAAATACTTAGCACGCTTCCTTAGATCTATAAACCCGCTAATATTTAGCTGAAAAAGGATAAATATAAAGAAGGAGAATAAACGATTTGAAACAGAAGGGTGAAACTAAGGGACGAACTAATTTGGCGTTCAAGTGTTGAAAAGGCTGTCAACACACGGCTCCTCCATGGTAAACAGCAACAAAGCATTTACATACAGTTCAAAGACAATCTCGAGGAATTCAGTTTACGGGTTCACTTGTCAACGCTGATGGCCTTGCAGCGCAAATATTAATTCATCGATAAGGGGGAAACTAGTTGCGGATCTGCAAATCCTTTCCAAATATTTAGTGATCTGTTTGCCGCCGTAGATCGTCTTCTGAATGAATCTTCCCTCGTAGCCTGAGAGATGGACGCGTAAGAACATTCCTCGTTACTCCTTCGACAATCGACTTTGCAGAATAACGTGAAACGCTCGCTTTTAAGAATTGAGTCGAAAAGAAACGTGGAAAGTAAACTTCATAGCAAACATTTACATTATTAAAATTCGCCATTAAATTTGATTCGAAAAAATTCAATCAGAGTAGACAGTATGACAACTTAAATTATGAACGTAAATAAAAATAAAATTAGACCGGGACTCAAATAGCGGGGGACAGTGGAATGATTTCAATAATGCACACAACACACGTGTATGAGTTATATTGAGTTCGTTACATTCATAAAATATTGTAAAATTTTGCATTAAAATTTAAAGTAAACTTACAGTACACGTCCGCAATATTGAATTTTATAAAGAATATATACAAATTTGCTTGGACAATTATTGCTGTTTGGGAAGCTAATATTAGATGTGAAATTAATTGAGAAGCAGGCGTTGTATTTGTATTCTTAAGGAACCCAATCAAACCTTAAGATGAATAGAAGGCAAAACAATTGTACACAAACAGTTAATGAGACTAAATGCAAATTTATATTTAAATGAAAAATAGCACCATGATTGGGACTCGAACCCAGGACCTCTGCTTGTCAGGCATACATGTATGTACTAGAACTTGAATATTGAGGAATCTGGATTCGAATTCCAGTCTATTCTTTATTTCACTTTAATACAGTACTCACTCACATACACTAATACAGTAAAATATCTCGATAATTTCGTTGAGATAAAAATTGTATATATGAGTTGTAGGAAGTGAAGTTTATGCACCAAATACATTTTTAAATAGAACTTCAATTTATTAAAATGTATGCTTTACCTTTAAGTAATCTTTAACGTGTTGAAAAATAAGACCATCGCCAGAAAATACAAAGCTGAAATTAATGCTTGCTCTCCTAATTGTTTCTAAAATTGAGATGAGTAACATCTTCATAAAGTGATATATTTAACGACGAAACTAGCAACACCAATAGACATTACACCACCTCTATGCAAGGCCGAGATCTTTTCATCTTCATCAAGTAATTACGTACAACGTACAAGAATACACACAAAAAGACATAATTAGTACAAAATGAAACATAAATACGCTAATTCCATAATATACTAATCTGCAAACATTTTACCAAAACTTTCCGATATAGATGTACCTAGATACGTGCGGTACATCATCGTACGTATCCCTATCGAAAGTTTGCGAAACAAAATACGTACGTAAGACGTAAAAAATTTAGAAATCCTCGGCTCGAATCTTTCAACTGTTAGCAGGTGGCTACGGCGTTGGTCGGAAATAATCGTTCGTCAACGTGCGAATCGGAAAGACGACAAAAGCGGGAGATTACGCATTCTGTGGCCGCGTGAGTTGATTGCGTTTCTCACGAAATGTTCAATGAAGAAAAGAGGAAGATAGCTCACGGAATCACGATCACAGAATGTCACAAAGGAAGGGTGATAAAAGCGGAGAGGCGTTTACCTGACAAATGACGAACGAATTAGCACCTCCGCCGATGGGACGGGCCTTCGATGATTTATCACGTGTGTGGAGAGACGGTTTAGTTGCGAGAGGCCATCTTCAATTCTCACGGAGATTACCTCAAAGAAAACATTATTCGTGTGGTTATCATTTCGTGTCTCATAAACAGCTTACAACCAATTTGGAAAGAGGTGTGTAAGAAGAATGTTGGAAGCACCTGGTCTACGTAACAATGGCCAATTCGAAGTCCGTACGTGAATTGTCAGATTTTGAAACTCAATAGAGAGGCTAATCAAAGAATAAAACTTTTACTTGTCTATTCATTTAACATGTTCCTAAATAACATCCATTAACAGGGCAATTACATTGAGCTACTCAACAATAGACGAACACTCAATTTCACGCTCCGAGAGGAATAATTAACATCATCAGGGATTCGAACCCGGGACCTAAGTCTAACAAAGCATACTGTAACAACTCTACCACCGAAACCAGCTTTCTATTTATTGAAACTAGACAGAATTTGATACTTATATCTTTTTATTAGAGATGTAGTTACAGGTTGTTTAAGAGAAACCCTTGACTACTAAGTGTCCAAAGAAGAACCTATAAAACTACGAAGACAAGGTTCACTATGTAACCCATACAGCATGTAGCAATGTTCTGGTAAGATAGATCAATAGCTAGAGGAGCCAACCAGCAATTGGGATAGCCATAGTTCAGAACCTGTCAGACTTTTTTCAAATCCTTGGATGTTGTAGCACGTAATTGATGTAATAGAACAAAGTAATTTAAAAGATACCCATGACAACTAAGTAATCCACGTATAACGTGAATAGATACAAAGAAAGGAGCCATGGCAACAAAGTATCCATTAACAGTTTCACTGAATATTCTGGCAAGATAGATCAACAGCTTGGGCAACCAACAGGCTCCTGGAAGATCCGGGTTCAAGTCCCGGTCCTACCAAACTTCTTTAACGCCTCTTAAAATTCTAACATGCCCAAAACGATGCTCATTCATTAGGATAAGGATATGAATCACTCAAACGACAAAACGATTTTGGGTTTCGAATTATGATCACATCCCGGAAGTTTCCATGCACTTTTCCAACAAGACGCGCACTAACCAACAGCAACCAACGTCTTACGGCTCGGGAACACAATTCCAGGAAGACGAAGCAAACAAACGAGGAGGCCCTTTTGGCGGAATTTCGAAAATCGTCGGTGGAATAGAAAAGGGAAGTTATATGCACACACACGAAGGCTGATATTTGTAAACGAGGCAGCGTCGGTCTGTTGCTCAACAGCGCTAATTGGTTGGTGAGGTTATGGGTGAGGTCGCGTATGCACTATTTGTTTAAGTGGTTGTCAAGTCGTTGCTTCGCGGTTGACACATGCGGTGCGGGGGATAGCAACTTTCACATCCGATGCGCAAAGAAATTTAAGAGGATATTTCCAGGCACGCATTTGCGACTGGATCTTAACAAACAATAAGAAGAAGAATTCCTCATCCCTACCACGAAAATACCAACCGTATGAGAAGCGAAATAATTTCGGAAAATGCCAAATACAAGGAAATTTGTATTTACAGAAATCCTATCAAAGGCAACAAACGAGAATTGATCAAAATTAACATTTATTTGTTTGATAAAAGCAAATAAACTCGAGAAAATTGATCGTAAATGTATTTCTCCAGATGAAACACGGAAAAGGGTTAATTTCATTAATGGAAGAGAAGAAATATCAACCCTTTGAGGGAAGGAAGTGAAATATTTGAGAGACACTGTAACTCTGATTATAAGCAATCATTTTCCAAGAATTACTTATTAGAGTCTACCCTGTGTGGTATGCATTGGTTAATGCAGGAGTACATAGAACACAGCTTGTTAACTACGTGAGTTATTTAGCCAGCAAATAGTAAAAGCCAAAATTTGCGTACAATTATATCCTTAAAACCCTCCTTTTAAAAAAAAAATATAATTTTACTTTCATCAATTACTCGCGAAATTTAACATAGATAATTTTAATAAGATAACTATTTGATTAGTTTTTATAAAACTCAACAGTTCATACTCATTTATTATTTACTTCTTAGATAGATAATTAAAGCAGGGTGTATATCAATCATCATATCATCAAGATTCACATTAATATTAATAGACTATGTTTAAAAGGTCGCAGCCCGCAAACGATTTCATAAATTCGTAATACGAAAGATTACATCATCCCGGGAAGTCCCGAGGGAGCGATGCGATAGACAACCGGATAATCTTAAGTTAACACAAGCATAATATCCGAGATCATTTGAAATGCGTGAGAATCCCTTCCCACTCGAACCGGTTCGACCGAGATAACTCGACCAAATTATTTTCCTCCGGCGCTGCAGAAATGGCGCGCGTCTATAATCCCTATTACCACTAGAGATCGTGCGTCACGCTGGGAAAATGAAAAAGGGAGCGTCGCTTCCACTGTTTTCGCACGCGTGTGCATTAGCATAGCTTAAGGCGGGGGAGGGAACTCGTTTCGAGTGTTGATGAGAATGGATGCTACATCCCCTTTTCCTTCTCGTACTCGGTTTTAAGCCGCGAATTACACCAGTGCGCCCACTCGCGGCTGAAATTCGCACTTGAAGTCGCACCGTGTTTTGACGCTGCAGTTGCTTTGCTGCCGAATTCACTCTCTTCGGAATTTCGTTGAGCCGTTGGGGGAAAATCGGCCGTGGAGATAGAAAATGCTGCGAGGACAAAACTGAACCGTAAATAAAATTATTGCGAGGAATTAAAAGAGACAATGTTGCATTCCTTTACAATCTCCCGTTCAATTTTTTCTAAATTACTTTAAAAAATTTGCCTACAGGCAAACAGAATTTCGATAAAATAGATAAATATTACGTAATATTTATTTATTAGCCTATTTAAAATAATCTTTGTCGCATTATTAATGAGTTATAGACCACGGAGTATTTAAGTTTTATCTTAAGTTTGAAGCTCGTACTTTTTGAAACATGAAGCTCGTTGAACGGTATAAATATGGTTCCGACATTGCTTTGAATCTTTCACACATTCAATGCAAGAAAGCGGTCGAAATTCTTAATTACGAATATTAATTATAAATTTACGTGAGCACAGACAGCAATCTTGAACACTGCGCATTCATAATGTTATTTATTCAGGTGTGCAGTTTATTTGCAATTTTTGCAACAATATATAATTCACTATAATATAATGAATTCCACTATAATAATATTATACTTGACAGTATTTCTACCGTCCTTTCATTATCCAATAAATAAATAACGTTGTTCTGTTTATTAACAAATGATCGTGAACTAGAGGCTAGTCGATTCAAGACGCGTTACACTATTAATTTCCAGTAAGCATCGGTTCTACAATAGAGCAACCGGAATATTTCAATTATTGTAACCGAAGTATTAGCTTGACTGTTCCTCTTATTAAATAATCGAATAAGGAACATACATACGATGCAACCACCATATAACATTAAATTATAAATTTTTGACATATAATAATTTAATTTAAAACATTAAAATAAATTAAATTTATGATATAAAAATAAAAAGAACGAAATTCAACAACTTCTAACATCGAAAAATTGCGTTCCAACCACCGCTCCTACTGGCCACAACTTAAACAACCCATAACCATCCATTCGGTCGCAGAACATTCATCCTTAATACCCTCCTACGTCTTTTAACGAACATTAGCACCATCGCATTAACCCAGAAGATCGAATCGTATTCAATAATCCAGAGAGCAAACGATTGGACACATCGCAATCATTCGGCTCCACTCAATCAGTCGTCTGTCTTCATTGAAAGGGGAGAGAGCCCTCCGGCAAAGGGGATGACCAAGAAGAAGCGCCGTCCGTAGGAGATACGAACCCACGGCACGCGGCGCTCGCAAATGAGAAACGCATTCGTGGGAATAGGCGTTGTCAGTACGACAGGTGGTCTAGAGAGAGACAGAAGAAACAATTACAGAAGAGGGAGAAACAATCGAAGACCGCTGAGGACAAAGGGTTCCCACCGCACTTGTCCATCTGTCGGTTCGCCCGAAGATGAACTTTCCCACGGAAGAATCTTCAATCGATTGGGTCATCTCGGAGTGTGATGTACAATCGATCGGAATAATCTGGAGGATCTTTGGAAAGGCTTATATGAGAAAGTGTTTAGCGAGTTCCCACGACGAATATGTTGAAACAGCATCTCTTACGTTACGGCCCCTCAGATCCACTCTTATCCATTGAGGAACCAACTTTTCCCTTACTGTATAACGTATAACTTGCATAAGAGGACTACCGACAAGAATATTATACGCTGAATGTTGAGTGTCACTTTGATTCTTGGTTATTTTCTTCGATGAAATATCGATTTCTAATAAGCATGTATAGCTTAATGATCAAATGTACACCGTATTATGAATATAGATTAAAATAATTAATATACATATCAAAATTTAAAAGATGTTTACAGAAATAAACTTGTAATATTTTCACTCATTATCTTATGGATTTGATCTTTCTTGATCAACGATAATCAATCCTTTCCTGCCAATGTAGTTTAAGCATGATGCTATAGAAATTTAAATTAAAAAAAGACATTTATAGCATCATCAGATCTTAGCTTAACTTTCGTTAATCGAGAAAAGAATTCTTATAGAAAATTTAACCTACGTGAAAGTCAGTAGTTGGCGTGCGGGAAGTTGAAATATTCATGTTAAACTTGAAATAAAAGATTTATTTGTTCGATGCTGATATGAAAATAAATGAAATAGTAGAAAAAACTAGAAATAAAAGCTTTAGGGAAAAGAATAAGGGAGAAACATTTAAACCAATTAAAGAGAGACGTAGGAAAAAGAATTTTGAGGATGTTTTATAGCTTTAGATAGAGAGGAAAGTAGTCAACCAGACTGAGGTCTGAATGATGAATGACCAATGATTATAATTTTAAAGAAAAAATCATTGAAATTGAAGACAAATACAATCATTACAACTGGACTTACACTGTACTGGGTCAAGTTTAATGTTCTAGCCCCAAAATCGAACCCAAAATCACGTATGCAACCTCCTAACTCTCTTCTTCCTTCAAAATCTATGGTCAAATTACACGAAGAATTCAAACTACGTACACCTTACACACTCCATCATAAACATTACATATACACTACATATTTATACCCAGACAAGTGGCCGATCAGGGGTTTGCTTTCATCTCACCGTGAGATTTGACTCATCGACCAACGCTGGAATCACAGCTCTCCAATAAGGAGCGGTTTCTTGGTAACCGTGAGCAATAAAGAGGCGCAGACAAAGTGTAGGAGAGTACGTAATCCGCCAATGAAAACTGTGCCCGTCCTGATGAAGTCCCCCCTGGGCACCCGCCCTCATACAAATGAAGACGATCACCCCTCTAAATTGACCCTGGGACACCCTTCCTCTGTTTGCACATCCTCAGAGCTGCTTAGTGATTCGGCGCCCAAGGCCTTTTGTGCCATATTGCCTACATTTCGGCATACACGTACCACACACACACGGACGTATATCTATATCATATATATGCAATAGAGGAATAGACGAGAACGAAACTCTGTGACGTAATGGTTTAACTTTTTCGTCCGTTATGGAGTATTCTGAATGGGGGAATGTTTACGAAATTTATAGGTGTGAACAGCTGAAATAAACAATACGAAAAACGGATAAAGGAGAAGTACGTAAAATGTATGCGATAAAGGAATAGACGAGACCGATGAACGAAACATCGTGACGTAAGGGTTTATTTATTTCTTCTATTACAGAGTGACCTTAATGAGGGTAAGTTTACGAAAATTTTAATAAAAACAGTAAATTAATAAAATAAAAAATGTAACATGGAAGAGTACGTAAAATTCACCTTCATTTTATTATGGCTTTTCAGTCCGTTACGGCTAACAACAACAATTTGAACAACTGATATTTACTTCAATATTTACGATTTAAAGAATACGAATTTGGCAGAGTATACTTACGTCTAACTACAAAGGAATAACAAAAACATAATTATGATGTATGATTATTTAATAAATATATATTTGATCAAAATTCAATTGCCAAAAGAATAGGCTTTTTTTCGATTTTTCAAGGAATCTTACGTAAAATGCCACGACTTCATAACCCAATAAATTCGATTAAGTAACATCATTAAAAAGTTCGCTTAGAAACGGTATCCAAGGAGTTAGAGTAAAACGCATAAACATAAAAAAGTAACTCCAGCTTTAATTCCATTTAACCAATAAGTCCTTCGTATCATTCAATCGACGGAAATTCGTTGAAATCACCGTTTCGAGCGAATATCCTTTATATTATAAAAACAGTTTCTAGCGAACCAAAGAGAGGAGAGTAAGTGCCAAAAGCGTTGAAGTCTTATTAGATTTGGAGCAAAAAAAAGTATTCCTTGTGCAATGGATTATCGGGGGTGCGGGATTTTTTCGCGTTACAAAGCTGCCGACTTAGGGACGTGATTGAGTCTATTGTGAGCAAACCCTTTCCATCGAGGACGTCATTCGGAAAAGAGCGGGTGTAATAGCATTTCGATGAAAATGGTGCGTCTTCAAAGCAAGACAAACAAAACCTCTTCCCACGATGCCTAACTGCAACAGCAGGAGAATAATTTAGCAATTGGTAGAATCAAATATCAATAGCCGGTGTTCCATCACCCCAACCGGGGCGATCCGGAAGGCGGTGAAATAAAAGAAATTAGCGAACGCCGAAATAACGCACGATACTTTCAACTTCGTAGATTTCTTCTAGAGTTAACATGGAATACAAATGAACATGTGCATTACTGCAAATCAAATGGATCGGCGAAACAGATATGTTATGATTCTAGAAATATAATGAATTTTATAATCAATATAAGACGAAAGAAGAAATATCATGATTCACATCTGTATTGTGTTAAATACGATATTTCTGAAATCATCACGTTGTTTCAGAATTTATGCGTTCAATATTGGTTATTATTATTATTATAAAGATAATACTACATGTATCCTGTGTCCCTGAAGTCAAAGTAAAGCCTATATAAACACCACTTCTTAGCATTAAAAAAAGAGTAAATAACCTAGAATATTAGTTACAAAAAATCATAGAAAAATATTTCAAGAAGTTTACAAATTTCTAATTACACTAATTTCTTTTTGAAGCATTTAATTATGACTCTATTAGAAGAGATACTTAAAGCTAATAAAGTTAAAATAAAACTCACAGGTAAATCTCATTCAACGCTTCCCAAACAGACAAATATAATGAATTGATATACTTATTGCAGAGAAAGTTTGCTAGTCATTCTATCAACTGATTGTAATTTTTAATCAGTGCCGTCAAAGGTTGCAAACACGCTATTCCGAAAAAAAGTAAACCGTAAACTGCGTTAAATTACGTTACGTTAAAGAACATTAGGACTTCTTAGCAGTGAAAAGAATAAATAGTTGTTATGAATAGTATTATTCTTTCCATTCAAGAATAGAAGAGCACCTGCATAAACCCTCCTGGAGAACAGAAACAGGTATATTCGTGGTCAAATCCCTGATGCTAGCAAGATGAAACTTATCGAATACCACTCTTACATGCATGTACAACTTCCCTTCGCATATTCTATCAAAAAGGACGAAGGTCCAACATACAGTTTTGCGATCGTAACCCTTGACATTTTTAGGGGTCCAACGACGCTACCTTGCGAAACACCAGAGGTAGCTTTTAACGATCAGGATTCTCGACTGGAAAATTGTGCGTCGAAGGCGTAGGAGATGAAACACTTGTCTCCAGCCCTCGCTAAATGGGGGGGAGGATTGTCGCCTGAGGGGGGTGAGGTTTATTAGGTGGGGGGAGCAGAGATTCCTGCCAAACTGCCCACTGCTCGCTCAACGAAATATAAGCCCTCCCCCTTTGGGACTTCCCCTAGCAGGGGGACGGTTAAAGGGTGCGTGTGTTCGCCTGGTGCGTGTGGGATTCGAGTGAATAGTTGCGGCAGGGAGGCTGGTGGCCCCTAGGGTATGATGCTGTGATTTGACGGGGGACTGAATGGAACCATGAATGCTGCGCTTTGGCACGATTGCGTTCTGGGGGCAGATTCCCTCCGTGGAATAATGCTTAAATAGGATTGCCCTTACAAAGGGAAAGGTTTATTGGATCATCAAGTTTTTCTCTTACATCATTTGCGTTCCATATGTAAAGTATGGACGTGGAACTATGATGATATGCGCCATATGTATTTGGTTATGTTTCATCTCTCTTTTTTTCCCCTTCGTCGTTGTGAGGTTACGATTTGTGGTTTTTCGTGCATTTTATGGAACCTTAAAGCGGAAATCAGTTCAAAGAATTTTTGTTTCGCAAATATCGTTGATTTTGGAGTCACTCAGATTCTGCGTGTTTTTTTCTTTGATGTGCAAAAGGTGTATGGCAATATATGAACGATCTGAAATAGTCCTGAAAGCATACCTATTTATCATTGCTATACTTATTCACAAATATATATACTTATCTATATTACCTCAAAAATATTTTAAAATTAATAAATTAATAGAAAAGCTTATCTTCCAAGATGTGGTATATAGCAAGGTATCGTAGTTGTGTTTTGAATCTTTATTAAAAACGGATTCTTTTTCCAAGCAATTTTTGTCTCACTCGTAGGAGGAAATCTTAGAAAACCTAGAGGTCCAAGAGTTATGTGGTTTATTGATTGCCCCTTATACTAAGAACTATGGAAGTTCCTGGTACCGCATCCATTTAAAAAGAAATTAAGTCTTCCATAAATATGTTTCCAGAACAGGTGATTTGCATATAAGGTAGTTTGACGCATCCGATTGTGAAACCTGCATATTTAACCAATTGATGTTGGAGTAAAAGGAAAATATTCAACCTTCTGGATTCATTCATACACTACGACCACTATTTATTCTAATCCATCATTGAATGTCAATACCTTTAATCTTTTTTCAGCATTATACTAAATTTTATCGAATATTTTCCTACATGTACAACATATGGTAATTTTAAATTTAGTCGATTTAAAAAAGACTATAGAAAAAAATTTACAATGTAAAATGAAGAATAAGATGCGATTATGAAGGCCATAAAATCTGTGCTTATGTTTGGAGTGTGTTGCTATTGTCTGTTGCTTAGGAAACTGATTGAATTATTCCGATAAAAGGCACAAAAGATGTGCAAAAATATAGAAAATTAGCAGATTCTATCGAAGAAAATTTCAGTGAGAAAAGCTCCCGAAAAGAACCTCAAAGAGTATAAAAAGAAAAATTCCTTAAAAGAAGCAAAAAATAGCAAGATAACAGGGACTCGAACCCAGTTCCCCCACCTGCCACTAGCATACCTGTCCCATCCATAGCAACCACTACACCACCATACAACATCAATTTCACGCTGTTAAGACGATCCCTTGGAAGAGATAGAATACAAAAACGAACCGAAAAGAATTTTAGGGAGAGAATATGGGCAGGGTGCAGTGACGGAATGGGTATCAAAAATGTTTCAACTAAACACGGATCAATTGAAAGCTTAGTATAATCACGTCGACTTGGGATAATGAGTGTGGTTCAGCAGCTGCGTTTAGTCAGCACAAAATGAAGGGGGCGAATATTTAAGTGAACACTGAAGCTGAGATATTTCCCGGAACAAATGAGAGGAGTTGGGTGCATATAAAAGTGGTCTCCACGCACCCCCTCTCGTGGCGACGCTATGAATTAATTAAACGACGTCTGCCGCTGGCTGAACACAATGCCCCCTTTTTAATAACACTCAACCCTATGGAATGCAGTTAATATTTCGGAAGCGCGTTAATATTTACGAGAACTAGCCGAGTTTTTTTTTTCGTTGAAGCACGATAGCAATCGCCGCTACGGCAGAGAGCTCGGCTACGGGAGAGAACTTTCAAATCGGTTCCGAGAAGTGAAACTGTATTGACAAATAGAGTGAAAGCGCATCATGTAGTTTACGTGTTTCCGTAGTAACTGTAACGAATTGGTACAGCGAGGGATGCTGGGTGTTGGTATGAGATGCATTTCGGAGACTTTTTAGGGGGTACGATTTCCCCTACGTGTAAATTGGAACCCTCTTTCCTATCCTACGCTGATGGAGATGTGTTTATAAAACAATCAAACTAAAAATAATAAAGCAAAGTAATTCGATGTGTTTAAGGAGGTATGTCAATTTCTCGTCGACTCATTCTACTATTAGAAGTTATCATTTTTTAAAATAAACTTCCGATTATAAAAAATACGAACTTACATAGACTAAGAAATTATTCGTCATTTACATTTAAATTATCTATAACAAGGACGTTATAATTTACGTATTTTTGTAGTATAATTAAACAAAGTAAATCCTTTCACGCAATAAATACTTAAATTTTTAATGTCAACATATCTCCAAAAATATCTATCTTTGTACAATAAAATAGAGGTATTCAAAACAAAAAATGGACCTACACTAAAATCCATACCCTGATAGAAAACTATCCTCCTTAACTGGGATTCGAACCCGAGACCTAAGCATTAGAAGATTAATAACCACACTAATTTCCGATAAGGCTAAGCTATTAAACGACTCAATATTACGAAAATTACGTTGCTATAACAACATGCTCATCTCCTCCTAAAGCTAATCAACGACTCAAAACTCAATAATCAACCAATTTTCGTTACTATAGCAACATAATATTCATCGTTGAATTCTTTCGAGGAATAATTATCTGTTTCGAGGAATAAACTGTCCTTAATGGATAAAACACTCAGTAGAAAAATAATCAGAAATATAATCAGTTTAAACTACACTTAAGAACGTTTGTGTAGAGATTATCTTGAATGGTCATGAAGTTTCAATCATTTCCAATACTCCGATAGGCTTTACTTTACCAAACCCTGCGGTAGAGCGCGTACGAGATCTACGTATACATTCCTTCCGAAAGCAGTATTTTCCAGATGCGCCTCTTTTTTTCCATCGGAATCGCATCGAAGCCGTTCCGATCGATATTTCGTAGGCAAACAAATGCTTCCGTTGAGATTTCGCTTTCTTCAGACGTTCGCCACTGTATATACGCCGTCTGCTTGCAAACAACAGGATCTGGGTTTGTATTTCCCTTAGCATTCGGAACTTCAAGAGGTGAAGCATTTCTCTTACTCTTTGGTTCGAAAATAATGACGAAAAGGAGTAATTTTACAGTTGTCGAGTCGCTTTTGAATTCCTGATGAAAACATATGAGCCATTCACATATGAAGCGATAGTGTATTCTATAATATGGAGTTAGTATTCCTGAGGCCCTAGCTGCGTTTTTGATAATAGGGGCTGACCTTAAGGTTTATGTTCTGCAAGCGTGTGAACATTACTTTTCAGTCTATCATAGTATTATTAGCTTAGTATTAGCCGATGCCAATATCAAAGGTAGATAAACGATATTTTTAATGAAAGCAAGGCTACATATACTATAAAAATCGAATTCATATCTTTTATCCACATCCTCATTATCTTAGTATAAATAAATAAAATAGTTCGGACATATCAGAAGGTTTAACATATATTACGTATGGGTTTCCAGTATCAGAGAAATTTATTCCTTATTCTAATACGATTTCGATAATCAATATGTTGAAGCTGCAAAAATAACTAATACAGAATTGCTAAGCAAGTCTATTAAAAATAAGTACATAAATATATTAATAATCAATTAGTTTCATCTTCCACAATATATATTTATTTTAACACTTCTATTTTTGTAGCATAGTGATATAGATCCGATGAATTCATAGGCAACAAAAGTTTCGACTTAAATTTTCCGATCATATACTTACTTTTGGGCCCGAAAATGAAACTAATGTAAGATTGAGCAGTTGCATTAGTTATATCCTAATGTATTAACAACCTGAAACTTGTACCAAAAGGAGAACTTACTCATACGCTCGCAGCTTATTTCTTAAATAATAATTCTACTTCAAAAACAAACCCAATCTACGAACAAATAGGACAAAACATTTTATATTCAACGGCCGACTAAAAAAATCAGGCTTTTAAACTAGAATGAAACCAAATATATAACGGAGAATCTAATAATGTAAAACGTGAGTTTTCATAAATGAATCACCCTTAAAAAGCCATCCAATTAGGAGATATTTCCTTTGCCCTACCTCACAAAACAGTTCGGTTCATCAAGGTCTCGTTTTCGGCCCAGTCATTTTAGAGTTCCATTCATTTAAAAAATAATTCTCATCGACCAATTTTTAGGAAGGATTCGTATTTGCCGAAATACTTCAACAACGTCGTTAACGTAAAATGTCTCCTTTTTAATAACGATATATATAAATCTTCAAATTGGTAGCCTTCGATTAAAAGTCATCGAAATTTCCGGCCGTACTAATGCATTCGTAAAAATCAGCTTTAAGCATAACTTGGGCAAACAGACGGGAATTTTTACCCAGTGTCCGAGGAGAAGAAGGAACACGTAACTACGAAAAGGAAAAAGTGGCGCGGGAGATCAAAGAGCCGATGACACGTAGAGAAAATTTTCCCCGCCGTCAGTAAGAAAATCCATTAATTAAAAGTGCTCGTTTTTCTAATGGCGAACAAACGGACCGACGGCTGGGAACCATCGGCTTTGTAACCGAAGAATAAAAACGCCGAATGGAATCCGAGCAAATATTAGTACATCTCTTTTCCTCGGAGGATTTTTCGATTCATATTAACGCGACACTCCGAACAGTTTTACGAAAGAATAAATATCCCTCCGCCGATTTATTCGCAAGGATATCGCTGAAGAAATTCGGAGATTATCTTGTTGATCGAACGGAGCGTATCTTTTGCAAAATCGCACACGAAGGTTAATTTATAAGGATCTCGCAAAATTGAATTCAGAGGTGAGAGTAAAGGAATGAATTAAATTAAGCAAAGGGTGATTTTTTACGGAAGAAACTAAAACTATTAAAAAAATAAAGGACTCAATATTAAAGTGGGACGTCAGAAGGATCTATTATCATCATAATCTGCTCACGAAACGTTCTTTTTATTTGAGAACAGGCGTTTTTTTTAATACTTAAATAATGCTCTCGAATACTTTGTTATCTAAAGCACATCAACTCTGATACGTTTCCTATTTTCGTAAACTGTGATTCAGCGTAGCGATTGCTAAATATTTGACGACATCCATTAAAGAGGAAAAATCCATTGGAGTGATTTGTGTCAGGATTAAAACACTTCATTTTGATTGAAAACAATAGTTAGATAGTGGAAGTTCGTGAACGCATGTTGTTAAGTTAAGAACCACACTATAATTGTTCAGGATGTTTGTGCGGTCTTTGATAAATAGAAAAATAGTTAGGTTTACTGTTTTATCTTCGTCCAATACTTTGAAGCAAATAAAAGTACACAGATATTTTTCGTGCTGTTTACTTCTTTTTAGAAATGTAATACTTAATAAATGAGAAAAACTTTCAAAAGTTAAGTCATTATTATGGGGATGCTATATTGCTATATTATTGTTATGTTATTCCTTCACTCGGGGATTAACCATTTGTCAACTAAAGGTAATAGATCATTGTTACTTTTATTATTTAAAAAACTCAATAAATAGGTTTCAGTTTCAAATTTTAATTACTAATATTGCTATAAGTGTGAGAAGGACGAATCGTACGATCCAAATATATATTCTGACCTTAATTTTCAATGTGAGAAATCTATATGCAAGCTTAGGTAAGAAGTAAACACTCAGTCGTGAAAGTATTTTATATTGATATATAAAAATGTGTACAGTAGGGATTTGATAGTTCTTAAGAAAATCCCAATAAATGCGATTGTATAGCTCGATATGTACATATATCGATCGGAATACTAAAGTGTGACGTTCCGAGGAAGTAATGTCATTCACAGAAGACTCTCTATAGCACAATAAAGAGTAACTTAGCATACAGAATATACCTCTCGCCTATATATTTTTCCTCTAAGTGGGCATTATACTTTCTATTCATATCCTTACTATTTCAAAATAGAAATAAATAATTCGATTCTAATAATGAATTCTTTTCTAAGTCTGACTGATGCAACGGTAAATTATTTATTTATTACTACATTTTATTTTCCTTTATTCGTTATTAATATGAATTTATCATTTTAATTAATTATTATTTCCTTATTGTAGCAGCACCATCTTAATAATCATTTTATTTCACAATAAAACAACGAAAATTAAAGTAAAGGTCAACAATAGAATGAAATAATAGAGCTTTTTATGTCAAAAATGCATCAGCTGCGACAATCAATGATTTATAGATATTTTAGCACTTATCCGGCATGCTCTATTAATCAAAAATCAAATCATAGTTAATTCAACAAAGCTTATTGCATTGTTTGTTACGTTTTTGATTATTGCGTTGTTATAATTGTTTGAGGGACACGATTATCCCATCACGACTTAAACGTATCTCCGATAATTAGATTAGAGTACAAAGTGTACGTAAATCGAAGTCAATTAGGCTTCACCTTCAGATTGAAACAAAGATAAAAAGATTGCATATGGAATTGAGATGGACATTTTAAACTCAATGGAAGTTGTCGTTACGAGGAAATTATCTGGACAATCAAAAACCCTCAATCGATCAACATCCTTTAGTGAGTCAATCCTCTCGAAATGTTAGGACAAAAAGCTCGAACATCTTTTCCATTAGTTACCCCTTTTACAAGACAATAGAGTTATTAGTCCGTGAAGTACGTACATTTTCCTCAAACAGAAGAAAATGTCTCTTCTTTATTAACCCTCTCTCTCGCGACCGTAAATCATACGATGGAGAGAAAAAAAATCGCTCCTTATTACTTTCCATCTCCGATCCCATTCTCCCAGTCATTATATTCTCGAAAACATTCTTTCGTTAGAGAGAGGAAGAAGCATTTGAGGTCAAATACATTTAAAGGCTTTAAGACTTCTCAAAAAAGAGAGAAAGAGAGTAGGGCTCTGTTTGCATTCAAATTCTTTTTACACACTTCTTCTGTGTGGACTCGAATTCCAAACTCCCGATCCTTCCGTCTTGTTGATACAATCGAAGGGATTTTTCTTTTTTTTCTTTCTAAGATTCAACGCGATAATTTACCGCTCTCGGATGAGGACGTTTTGGGAAACATCGAATCCAAGAAGTGGATGGTTCATCATATCCGTGGATGGATTTTATCTAGGATACGAAAAATACCCTTTTTTCGATAGCGACTACAATGTTGTGATTAAAGCGTATGCTTGCCCGAGCAGTGGATTTTTGAAACATTATATAGAATAAGGAAAAAGATTCAGAGATGAAGAATAACCAAGGATCGATTAGAGATGGACTAGCAGCCGCCATTTTAAACGCGTCCACAAAAGGATAAATGTTATAAAGATACGTTAGAGACCATCTCGTTACAGCGCGGAGGAAACTTCCGTGGAACGTCTAAGGGAGCTTCCGGTGAATATTAATACGCCATCGGACAGCGGTTGGATTACGTAAAAAAGAGTAAAAGGTGAACTTGGGATACATAAAGAAAGGAAGGAAAATTATAGTAAGCTAAACCCTTGAGGTGTAGAGTGAATAAATGCCATTTCTAGGATTATAATACAGCTGATAATGTGAAAAAATTTGAACTGGGTATTTTTGTAGAATGGTAAGTATTTTGCGAAATTTACGAACCAAATCAATCGAAAAATCCTAGCGTAGAAAATCATCAAGAATTGTCATAGCAAAATAAGAATAGTTAGCAAAGTTTATAAAGAATAGAAAGGTTTAAAGAAGAAGCAACGACCAGGGTTTGGGTAAGGTACAGCGACAAGAATACCAATCCTCAATAGTTAATGAGTGATGAGAACGAAAAAAAATTAAATGAATATAAGAATATCTAGACATGAAATCTATAAAAGGATACGCGAGAGCATTTCAAGTACATAAATACATACATAAACCTTCTTCCTGTTTCAAGTAATATTCATTTCATTCTTGTCTGAAACCATGTACCATATAAAATGTTATTGTTTCGATCCATTTCATACCTTCAAGAAAAAAACACGATTTTCTATTCCATCCATATTTGCATTCGTATCAAAATTTCCTACGTTACGTATCCTTTAATACTCCCGATAAGCACAAATAACTCCCTCCAAATCGCTTCATCCGAACTCAGAAAAACCTCAGAAAAAAAAAGAAAAAAAGAAAAAAAAATCGCGAAAGATTTATCGTCACCTTACTCCGGAAAAAAACCGACAAATAAAAAAAAAGAAACGATCAAAAAAAAACAACACCCTCGACGGATTGACGGAAAAGGATTCCGTACCAACTAAATTCCTCCAGAAAAAAGTATTCGAGTGCCCGTCAAACACTTTTCTTCCGAATCGACGTCCACACAATCGAAAGGAATAGAGAGAGAGAGAGAGCGCAAGAAAAAATAACAATCCGACAATGTTAATAATAACGAGCATTATTGAACCTTCGGAGACAAACGAGCCCAGGAAAACCATTCGATATCATCCGCCACCGCTAACTTTTAAGGGGGAGAAGGCTCTCTCTCATCAGCTACCCCATCTCCATGAGGGCTCCGGGCTCTGCGCAGGTTTTAATATTTCACTTGAAGCCTTGTGCAAACACCGGCGTTGCTACGATATTAGAATATTCCAATCTCGAGAGATTTTAGGCCCTTCCATCCTCTCTCGCAACCCTTTTTTCTCTCTCGTTTTCTCCACTCCCTTTTCTTCTTAATTCGCCTCCACCCCGCCACTCCGTCTCTCCCTTTTATAACGAGCCTTTGCCCCGAAATCCGCTTTCCTAGACGAAGCAGACGCATTATCGCTCGGAACGGATCTTCGATACCGCGATGACATTTATAAACGGAAGATACTTGTCAAACATTCGATACTATCAAAGCGTTTGGGGATGCTTAGTTACCGCCCTCTTTTCCTCCAGAACTAACGTCTGTCTCTCTATAAATAAATATATATCCGTGCCGATGTTTTCTTTACGTAAATATCGAAGTATGTACCGGATTTCTTGCGCTTAGCGGAACTCATTGTTTCTCTACGCGAGATTTTTACGACGCGTTGCGTGTTCTTTTCTCGGTACGGTTTTTCCTCTCTCCCGCGTCCTAGTTTTAATATCAAACAGCTATCTATTTTCTTTCCGAACGATGCAAATACGAATATATGGGGTAGGCTCTGTTCTAGAGGCGATTTTTTCTCATAAGTGTGACTTTTTTGATGATTAAGAGAAACGATGTATAGGAACGGTGCGGTTCATAATAGATGATAAAAATCTCCTTTGAGATAGGAACTTCTATATTATAAGCTTTATATTATAAAAATAATATTTTATTCATTACAAACACTTGCATCTACATTTTTCTATAATAATTTAATATAGCCTTCACAAACACCCGCTTTTGGAGAATCGTATTGAGGGACTAAGATCAACAATGGACGTACACTGATGTACATACCCTAAGAGGAAAATTTCCTCTTCGGCCAGGACCCGAATGTACCCAATTTTTTACGATTTAATATAAAGACGTATACATATACATTTTCTGTTAGAAAAAATTCCAATTAGCCGGGATTGGAACCTGGGACCTTAGACTTATAACTGCTTCCAAATTTACTTTTCCATTCCTCGGGTATTTAAAATTAATATTCCTCTCCAAGATATTTAAAAGTCTAGAAGTTCACGCGAAAACATATACTTAATACCTTCTTTAAGTCTAATAGAACATCATACTAATATGAAAGTATCCAATCAACGAAGAAAATGTTTTACTCGTGATCTAGAAGAAGGACTTCAGAAGTGCAATAACCCGGCAAAATTTTACTTGTGTAAAATAATTTATTGCGACATTAAGTCATATACATTATGATATAATAGAAGTGGAATTTTGATAATATATTGCATTTCAGAATTACGATGGAGTTCAAAAAAGTTAAGGTTTCGTCAATTGAATGTTTAATAACTTGTACTTTAATTTGTTAGGATTCGTTCCGTATTGGTATTATATACATGAATATAAATCAAGGGTGTAGTTGTTTTGACTAATCACTCCAAAAATCTATTAATCTGCGGATAATAAACTTGAAAGCAATCGATCTTGGAAAGTAGAGTTCAGATGCTACATGCATCCCCTGCCACGCGCCGAATGTTAGATCGATGAGATATAGTCTTACGTGCGATAAGGAATCATAAAAGGAGATATGGAGACTGACTGGTGAATGTTGCCACACCGAAACTCTATCGCGATCTTATTTGGATTATTCTAAAAAATCCACCATACCATCGTACTTAAGCACAGTAGAATACTATCATATACTCATTTAAAGAAGTATTATAGCATAGCTATAGGATGTCAAAGCGAAAATTTCTCAGCCTAACATTAATGGACGACTACAACTAAATACTTCGCCGTATAAATAATAAAATGAATAGATGTTTCGCACTTTACATGACGAAGGGTTGCTATGGAAAAGTTTTCGGATATACGGACAAATGAAACCAGCCCTCCCACGCTTTTATTACCGTTCAAACCCAGTTTCATTCCCAGCCAGATGTTGGGCTGACGAAAACCTTAAAGCTACCGATTGATGTCATCCTAAGCAACGTGTGGGAGCTCTTGAAGACGTTCCTAAAAGTCGTAAAACCTTAAAAAGTGTCCAAACTAGATAGTACTGCAGCTGCCTTTATGGCTTCCACGTGCTTTAAGAGTACATAGGACAATAGATTAGGGCCATGCGACTATAGGGTCTCGGATACTCTCTCCTTGTCTTAAGTTGGTGTAATCTCTCACCATCTGTATTCAACGACAGCATAGCCTGGAATTCAGATATACGTGGAATACCGAGACTATTCACAAACAAAGTACAGTTGCCAAAAGCTACGCTTTCCACATAGCAACGTATTAGGGATAAATAAATAAATCGGTAATTCCATTAATGTAGTTTCACAGAAGTTCACCAAGTTCAGGAATGAATAACGTGATAAAGAAAATGAAATTTCTGATTGACGCACAGAAATCTTTATTGCCTTAAATGAAAAATTATTTTTATGAGAATAAGGAAAGATTGGACAAGACGCTACAAAGAATACAAAAGCGAAAAACTCGATGAAAGTTCGTTTAAAGGTATCGAGAAGAGTTCTATCTCTATCAAAGTGAAAATATCTCTTTTTTAAAGAAATAAAATATTTATGGGCTAAGCTTGGAGTTTGGGTCAATCTCGTTAGTGGAGAATAGATCAAATAATAGAAGAAAATATAAAGGAACAAAGTGGAAGATTTTGTTCCGCCTTAAAATAATTAAGAATCACAACAATCGTGTTATTATTATAACACTGAGGATGTTCTATGTGTTATGCAGTAGAAGAATATAGCTGTTGAAGCAAGCAGCTGAAACAAGGATACATCATCTAAGAATATACCATTTGTTTCGTAAAAAAGGGAAAAATTTACTTTAAACGAAAACATTTACAAAATTTTCCAACTTCTAATTAACAGATCAATAATCATAGTTGTTTATTCAAGTAGTGATGGTAACGATTAATACTGTCCAATTCAGAATTCATCTTTCACAAAGTATGCTGTAGAATGATACAATTGGTTTAGAAAGATTTCCAACGCAACTTAAATTATTATAATTGTAAGATCCCACCGAGGAATTTTATCTCATTCTTCCGCGCGAGACGAATTTTACTTAGGACCAAAAGTTCGCAGGGTACAGATATGTTCGTCTCTTATCATGCACGGCAACGCTGCACGGCAAATATTTGTATCTTCCCTCATTAACATCGCCGATTTATCAACAAAATCCAGAGGGATTAAAATGGTTTCGGGATGCCATCTGATGGAATAAACGTGTACCCTAAAGAGGGGTTAAACTAATTACAAACACCAGCCTGTTTAGATTCCCAAATTACTCGATTTTTTAGCAAAAAAGTTTCCTATTATTCGCGCAATCAGTTCCTTCCTCGTATCCTGTTTACCCTTATGAGCTTGTGAACATTTCGTAGATGCATAATTATTCTCATTTCTGACATTATTCTGTCGTCATTGAAATGACTTGCGGATGATAATCAAACAAGAATTTACATCTGAGTTCCTCTGCCAATCGGATGAAATGTGAATTAGTGAGGGACAGATGGAAATAGCCTTCGGAAAATTCAGCTATTCACCGTAGTATCAATGCCATTATGACGATTTGTCTATGACTTACGGAAAATACGGCGTTAGAATAGTTAACCTTTAGAAACATGTCACCAAACATCCTTAAGCACTTAAATGTAATTATCCTTAGGTAGAGGTAGTTTGCAGAACTGCAAAACATTTCATGGCGTAAAATCTTTGAAATTAATAGGCATAAAAATCTTATGGAAATGAATTTGATTACGTTCCGTTGTCAGCGAAGGAGAATAACCTCCCCCGCGTATAATCAGATACATTTAGTTTTAAATCCTAAGTTTCTTTGGACAAATACCCTAATCTATTTAACATAGCAACTATTGTTGAACATAGTTACATTGTTAGGAAACGCAGTTACATTACTAATATACTAATCAGGCCCCCAAATTGTGGGAAATATTATCAACACATCTTCACACTGAAATTTTCTCTCAAAGTGGGATTTAGTTTGAGTCCCAGTCAAGTCACCATAGTTACCTTTTTATTTATCTTTATATTTTAACGCTGTTATACATCCTGTGCTTAGTTCGACAACATCTATCAATTTATACTGAAATCAATTTTACTACGTAGGGTGTGATACTGTTTTGCGTAATAATTTATATAAAATTCATAAAAACTCTGAATGTATTATATGATATATGATCCTACGAGGAAAAATTTTCCGGTGTTTCTGAGTTTGGTAAAATAAAATTTTATTATGTTTCAATCAAGAAATGTATGTCCAAGACAACCCATTTATCCTTATCACTCTTAATATACTTTGTTAGCGTATACAAGAATTAAAAACTATAAGAAATAAGTGTAGCAGATTTTAAAAAGAATCTATGAGCAAGAATGATCTTTGACTCCTTGAATCATAAATGAACCTATATGTTCAGCTTTTGAAATAATTAAATTTTGATTATCGATAGAAAGATTACGTTATATATTTTAGCAATATTTGCAATCTAATATCAAACTACAAGTACGAGTTAAAGTTATTTTTGAGATTCTGTAACTTGCCTAAATCCTTCAATCCTCGTATTATATATGTGCATATATACATATAATAATGTTAGTACACGTATCTTGAAATAGATCGATACCATACACACTTCGAAAATATAGACGTATCATATCTTTAAAAAGACGAAAAGAGAAATTATTCCGCCGTTATCGAAACAAGCCGTCCTTCGTGGAACTCGTCAAAACGTAATTCATCAGCAAAAAGAAGCATATCTTCCGTTCGACATCTGCCCCAACTTTCATGTCATTACATTATGAGAAGGAAGATCGATGAGTAGACTGGACCCCGTCCGATAACCACCCCTTCTCCAATTGACCGCAAATGCATGCATTCACCCTCTCTCCTTGTTTGAGAAACTGAACTAAACGTGCTTTAATGGACGAGTAAATTTGCAGTATTATATCCCCGAAACGCATCCTTTACCATAGCTGTTAACAAAATAACTTTCCGATTGGAATCAGAATAGCTTCGATACATAGAATAAGAGACTGTTTTTAACGAAAAGGATCGGTTTTTCAGTTGTCAAGGATGGATTTAAAATAATTTAATATAACAATCAGGTAAAATCATTCATAATTTAGTTACGTTTCGCTTTATTATAAAATACGTGAATATATTCGGAACGGGAATGCGCATTAATATTAATCCAACTATAATTTATTTATTTATTTGATATTTAATGACCATAGTATTTATAAATGTAGTTCAATTTAATATGTACCAAGATAAATATAAATGACGTTTCTTCTATAACAAGTTACTTTCGTTACAAAAAGACGTACAGAACCGAAAAATTGTGATATGACCAGGACTCGAACCCAGGTCCCCAGAATTTTGCTACTAGCTTACGTATCCGAAAAGTGGGAGACCTGGGTTCGAGTCCCAGTCACTACCCTATCTTCCACTTCTGATCAAGCTTATATTAAAGTGGCAAGAACTTATCCTTAAAAGTTATTAAACGTTTCCTTAACTTTATGATGTTGAAAATTTTGTCGGTGGATATGCATTAGAACACACGTCTTCGTAATGTACTAAAACAAATGTATAACAAATCTATAATTTTTTGTTCGCTCAATTCCAAAGTCCAATTTCAATCAAAAGGAAAACAATCCACACTTGTAAGAAGATTATAATCTAACTATGAGACGACGAAAAAAATTTCCAGGAAATGTGAGAGAGCATGGGTTTGAGAAGTCCTCTACAGTTCGTTTATAGAAAACTTCTGAGGGACGGAGTGGATGAGTGTATCGCTCGATTGTAGTACTTGATGAATAAATCATTGAGAAGAGCGAATGGACAAGACGATGATAATCGCAATGCATGTCGGCATACACAGTCTAATGTACGTGGTTGAATCAAAGCTAATCGAAATAAAAGCTTGAAATTTGAAACAAGACTAGGACTCGAACCCAGGTCCCTCTTTGTCACATTAGAACGCTAACCAGTGCAACAATAACCAATACGGTTACTTTAACAACCAAACATCGTAAAGAATTGATGAAACACTGTTGCGTAATGGTTACCATAACAGCCCTAAAAGTTGTCCAGACCTGGGTTCGAGTCCCAGTCATTTTTTAATTTATCTTAAGCCTTATATTCAGTATATACGTACTTATCGTGCTGAGTCATTTCTTCTTCCCAAAACACTCCTATCAAAATACTTCAAACGCGGGGGGGGGAAGCACTCTTCAAAAAGAAAACTTATGAGCAAATAAACAAGCAGAATAGATTAACTCATAGATAAACACGGAGAAGAGAATCAAGAGTAAGTCAGTGCGACATCGATTTGCAGACAAGCGCAGAGGAAAGATATAAAATCCTCTTACGGAATCGATCAAGTTCGACCCCTCGAAATAACTGTAGAGAACTTTTGCCTGTAACTGGAAATGTATTTCGTCTCTCTTGCATGGTTTCGTGTCTTTTGAAAGAGTAACGTGACCATTACTAATTCTAACTGCGGTAATTTAAGTTCAAGACTAGATTAAATTAAAATACGTCGTAAAAAAAAACTCGTGGAAATAATACGTAGCTGTGTTAGTGAGATAATAGATTATACGTTGTACAAATACACACAACCGTTACGTATCAAACACTACTATTTTTATATGGATCTAGGTCCTTGAAAACGGGCAAAGGAGGAAAGCAGTCGGTTTGGGAACTCTCAGAGATGATTTTTTCATCTCTCCGACTATAGAGGTTTTCTCAGCTACGGTTTCCAGTTCGATTCCCGTCTAAAGTGGCTTTCGCCGAGGAGAGCATGCAAATCGGAATGAGGGAAACTCGAGGTAGGAAACGAGGCGAGTTCAATGTTTGCGATCAAAGGAAGTACTTGGAGAAAAGTGTAGAGAGAGAGGGTCTTCGGGTTAGCAAGAGAGAGGGAAGATTTGGAGGCAGCCATCTTATTTCCGTGAGCGAGGCAAAAGAGCCAACCCAAAGCTCTTTCCTCCCCCGCACACACTCCACAATGGCAGCAGATAAGAGCAAGGGGAGGGGACCCAAGTTATTGCCTTGAAGAACGCCGTTGCGTGGAACGGAAAATGCGTATTGTTCTCGACGCAGACCGTCTACGTTAAATTTAATACGCAAAACACACTAAGATACTGATTGGCGGTACTATTAGAATACTTATGACGTAAATATATTAGGTTAAATATATTAATAACGTAATATATTATCCACATTTAATTCTTGATTCTAATACGGCTCGTATTTATGTGTTTTTGCTCTTCATAATTCGGAAGTTGACTCGTAGAAACATTCGTAAATCGTCTCATAAAAGCACTTCTTAATCAGACCAAAAACTAATGAGTTTAACGGATGGCTTGCGCATAAAAAGAAAGCTTAGACAGCCACGTCATTGCTTACGATATACCTCAAAAAAGGCTAAAGCTCAAAGATTACTAAATAACGATTCCCAGTCGAACAACATTTAATGGTTATTCCATGAAAAATTCCAGTAAACAAACAAAACCTAACGATAAGAGATAACGCTAGACAACACCAAAGATGATATACGTAAGGTTAGGTGCCGAAATATTACTTAGAACATAAATCCGGATTGACCAGTATTGTTCAAATCAACATTAGAGAGTGGAATGTTTACAATATCAATAATTTTGGGAATGCATAGACAGGAAAACTATTTGAGAGAACACTTTAAAAATCGTAGAAAAAAGAAAGACACATCACCTTCGAACTGTTGGAAAATTCTCGCGAGGAAAAAGGAGAGATAACAGCTAGCTGTTCCACGGAGTTACGTAGGAATTTCGGAGAGGCGGGAATCCTCGAATGTTCACGGACACAATGCCAGTACGGAAGAGGGATTTGGTTCGATATAGATCGATTCTCTCACCGTGGCGAACAGAATGGAAACTAGGATTAATTAAGATCGGTAAAAATGAGAAGAATTTCCAATGAGTACAAACCCTAGGAGAGTTCCATTGTACTCCGCAACGAGGTATCTGAACACAATGGTGTTGAGGTAAGCCAACTAGACCAAGGGAAAAAATTGTGAACTATTGCATTCATTAGCCGATAGAGTTCGAAAATAATCACTCTTCAAAAGAAATTTATTGGGAAATATTATAATATCCGGTCGAATCAGGAAACTAATTGCTCTGTATGTACATTGATGCATTTCTCTGGACTAACTGGGAACCTATTTCAAATCGATTACGAGAAAAATTTTGAAAACTCTTCTCCGTGAAAGTAGACATTTATACGATAAAAAGGGAGATTGGCTTCGCCAAAATAGGCATGGGCTCGAGATGAAACTGACTATAAGGAAATCATTGCTTTTGGTTGTCTGTGAAACTCACGTGGTTCTTAATACAAGGCGGTGGTGAAACTGTCAAAGTAATATCTATATAGTAAGACAACTCCAAGAGTTCAGGCAAAAACTTATCAGTTGATTAATAAGCAATTTTCGTATTTATTCTTTGAGATAATATTATGAAAAAGAGCTTTAATGGATATCATAGGTAATTCGAACGAGAAGATTATTATGAAAAAATTCAAAGGAAGTATTGGAAATCATGAGTTCACATTTCACGTCAACGACCCGAATAAAGTAATAAATACAAAATATCATATTTTCGAATTTATGATTGCTTTTGAACTTCCTCTACATTAATTACCCCTCGATAATAAAATATTTGATCATATTATGCTATAACAACAATGTTTCGAACCTTCCATGATATTTATTTACGATATAAACACACTCATTTCACACGAAACTTGATTGATAATTTTACGATTGATGGTATTTAGCCACCATGAAAATCTATAAATATGAATGAATCGATGCACATTGACTAAGTAAACCAAACTTCATATTTTCCCAATTGAAGGTTAATATTTAATTACTACATTTCGCGATATTAAAAATCTTCGCCGATAAACATCCTTTATAAGAGCGAAACAACTGTGGATCAATATGTTTCTGCTGACGATACGAAAAACGGTATCTTTTCCGTAGATTCCAGTACGTCACACTAATGATTCCATTCAAACAGCCTTAATACAATATTTTCGCATGTATTGAATCAATACATTGATAGCATTTGTTTCTTTAAAAGTACATTAGCAGGGAAAATGTTGACTGAGCCATCACGCAAACAAAGTGCTTTATTGCATAGGTTTTCATTCTCTTAAGTGAGCTGTTGAACTCTGAATTGTATGTTGATAACCTAAGTGTTGTTAGTATATTCTCCTCAGGTAGTTTTGATTTGATTTACATGAGTTTGATGAATATGAGAGAGCAAAATCTGTATAGCGTACGGGAAACGATAGTTTCTATGTACTGTTTACTATTGTAACTAATGGTTACTAAGGCTTTTTAATAAAACGTAAACATTGGTCTAGAAAGCTAACGATAGTCATATTAAACAACTTAAGAAAATACATATTCTTTTATCACACATTATTATCAACATTAATCTATTTATATCTATCAATGTCTGTTCATGATTAACCAAAGTCTTCGTAACTAGAAACAATATATAATAATACAATCCAAAGTTAAACTATACTGTTTATTTCTACAATAAACTTGTGTTTGACGTTCGGTAAAAGAGAGATATAAAAATCTTCCACCCTTTGAACTTTTCCCATTACGTTCCATCATAGAATTATCGCACTTCTCAATCTACAAAGAAATACCATTCCATAAGGTTACGACCTTCACCATTCCCAATCCTTTTTCTGTACATACAATGATAAACCAAAGCATTATGTTTGAGAAAGGGGATTTCCTCAAAGGCATCTCCAGAGGAATAGAGGTTTCGAAAAAGGCACTCACACGAAAATCGAACGCCGTGCCCAAAAATTCCATATAAGTTTTAGGAGAGTGGGAAACGGAGACCTCTCACTGAAATCTGGACGGCGGCCATTTGCAAGAAAAACAACCGAAACACGAAAGAGAAAAAGGCGCGCATCTACTTCATCCGCCTGATGAAATCCTAGCCTTTAGTTTTCAGGACCTCCGATAGAAGCAAATATGACGACGACGACGCATAAGGAATTGCGCAATCGATCTTCACTTGTCATGGCGATATCGGATGTCTCTTGGGGCCAAACAGAGGTGAGGTTAGTCTTTGGTGCACCGTCCGCTGAGTAGAAGGGTTTGTCCTTGCATCTCGTCAAATATTTACTCTCGCCTAGTCTCTTCCAGGTAAAGATGTCCTCACGCAGGACAAAGAAAAAAAAAAAGATCCGTCGACCACGTAGTCAGCGGGCGCAAGATTTCTTTCGAACCACAAACACGTCTTCACGAGAGAGGGTATCGTTTTATGGCGTAGTCATGAAGAACTTAATTTATTCTCCGCGATGTTTATAACGCCCTAAAAAGATGGACCAAGAACTACAAGGTCGGAATGATATCGAAGACGCAATCTCTTTAGCGTTCGCTTTTATTGCACTTAACGAGGCGACGTGTTCTCATGCAGTAGGATTTAGGAATAGCAAGGATCTGCCTATTAAGATGTTAATTATTTAATGATCCATATTACATTATCTGCCTTCTGAATAGGCACAGGTGGTGAATTGTGGTGAAATAAAATCATTCTCTTTTGCTTTCCTGATGTACAAACCATGATGTAGTAAAGTATCCTACAACTCCGCTACATGAATGACGTGGAGTCTGACTACGAATACTCTTTCGTAAACTGATAAACGAAACGAATAACATGTTTATAGATGTCGAAGGAGTAACCATTAGGTAAAAAGAAATGTTCCTCATGGAAATAGGAAGTAAAATTATGTTCAATGGACTAATAAATCCCTTTAAAGAGACTTTAATCAAATGAAAATTTTGAAACGAATGAGATGGATTTGAGAATACGTAATTTTCAAAGATAATTAATCTTCTAAGATACATCATCCTTTTGGAGATAATTAAAGAAGTACATTCAAAATTATAATAAATATAATAATTATAATATAATAATATAATAAAATTATAATAAAATTATAATATATATAAATAACATTAATAATTATAATATAATATATAATAATATAATATAATTATAATATAATAATTATTATATATAATATAATAAATATATAAGTACGGCATACTTAGCAAGCAATTTTCATCGTTAAACATGATTAATTATGTTTCTGCATTGTAAAATATGAACTGTATATATAATAGTTTGACTTCGGCGAGTATGTTTATCTTCATATCTTAACTTTGTTTACAAGATTATTATATAAACTACACCTTATTCGCCATCCTTTCCCTAAATTAAATCATTGATCTAAAATGAACGATATATAGTACTTAAATTTCTTTCCATTCATTAATGAGCCGATTGAGTTTATTACTAAAAAATGCTTTTTTGTGCGTAGTTGGTTTCTCATCACCAGAAAACAAAAGGAGATCTGCTTTGAAAAGGACCGATTGATAACAGTAATCTCCCGAACTTTGCACTGAAGTAAATATGGTTGGATTGAAGGTTATAACCCCCACCCACGGAACAATTCATCAAGGAGTGAGGAAAAACAATTTTTGATAGTCGTCGTTTTCCTCAAAGCATAACAAAGCACCTCAATATAAGTCTATGCGCTCAGAATGCACGAGTATATGGACCAAACATTTTTATGTCGTATTGAAGTAAGTGAATGTAATATATAAAGTAAAGCTTATTTATTATATTACGTAGGTTGAAAAATGAGAGGTCAAATATGTTGTGTAGGGTATTTTATAGGGATCTTCGTTAATCCACGAATAAGTTACTGGACAACTTTAAGAGGATTAATTCAAATGTCTTTCTAGATCGATACATGAAGATTAGAAATATTATTAAGTTTATTCTAAAATATACTCGCAATTCGGCTATTAATCGAGTATCGACGTTTGGATACATTATATGCAATAACTGACAATATATATGCATATCCATGACAACAACTGCAACCGTTGCCACCTGGTTCATACTAAATTGTAAAGATTTTCTAAATAAATAAATAACTATATTCAAACGCATAATTTGCTAAAATACTTTAAAAAATAAAATGTATTTAACGTTCACCAACTTGTCACGATTATTTACTACGAACGATTATTAATATTTTATTCAATATCAAAAGAATCATTCGCGTATACCTTACTAATTAATAGTTAAGAACACATCGATTAATGATTTAATATTATAATATTATACTGTACTATACTATATAATATATTTATAGATAAATAATAGTAAAGGTATATTTCTGCAGCTTCCAGATCTAAATATTCCATTCCAACATATATACCACATTTCCAGACTTAAACTCCAAGTGAACTGTATGGTAATGCGGCTTGCCACAGTGAAGTCCTTAGACCATCGTATAAGGGATCATAATTGGGCAACCAATACATCCGATTTCAGAGGAAAGGGTTAATGCGTTTAATGAGGGATTAATGCCTCATCTGGAAGTGTTTTTGCGCAGTGGTCACCTAAAGAAGACCAAGAAACTCGCGGTGGGGGAATTGTGGTACGGAGTGCGGGCCAATTAAGGGAAACCGAAGAACAATGGGTCATGGGCGATTTCGGATACCGGGAAATTGTGGAGGAGTGCAGGCGGTTAGATCGCTATAAAGCGCCCGTATATTTAGACGTAAGGGGTTGGAGGATAAATAGTTATCGTGTATCGGTGGAACAAGAGGGGAATAAACATCTATCTTTCCGTTGAATAACTCGATCGGAATTGTCTTCTTCAGTTGAAATTAGGGTTTGAGAAAATTTATTTTTTTTCGAATTTTAAATGAAATTTTTTATGTTAATTAAATATGTTATGTTCACTATTATAATTTTTCATTCGTAATGATTAATTTTTTACTATTTTTATCTAGCTTTCGATAAATTTTGGCAAGGGAGTAATGAGAAAAGTTCTAAGTTATGGTGGTTTAATAGAAATATTTTAAATTAGTTAATAACTTCAAGTTCTGAGTCAAATAAGAAATCATGCTGATATTAATCTAATATTCTAAAACCTATAAATGAATTACGTTAAAAATATTTTGACACTATATCTTCTATTGAAGAGCATACAGAATATATGATTCATGTTGGCAAATCTCTAATCTTGAAAACATCGATCTTAGGATATAAAAGGAAGATAAAATTTGCATTTGTATTACATTTAATCTAGGGATTGATTCATAACTTAAACTTCTATCAATTACGTATGTCTTTATACTTGGAGCCTCGTAAGAGTAAAGCTAAAGTATTTACCATTTACTTCTTATGGTCGAATTAAAGATGCATCATCTAAACGATCATTCCATAATTTGCAATATAAATGTCGATCTTTTACTATGTAAATAATAATCCAGCAGAAAGTACACATTATTTAATGAAAATTCATATTTATTTATTAAAGACGATATTTAGTCTGAAGAGACCACTCGCATACTTATCCAAAAGAGAAAAATATAAACAGAACTTAACCCAGACCATAAATATTTGAATAGGACTCGAACCTGGGACCATAAGAGGGCTAACTACAAGCACACTAATTATTAGCACACAGTCTGGCAAAAAGGTTGGCCCATGGGGGGATCGAACCCACGACCTTCGCGTTATTAGCACGACGCTCTAACCAACTGAGCTAATGGGCCAGTTAAATGATGTTAAAATATACTTACTGCAAAATGAGATTTGTTTAATTTTTCTTCATAGCAAATACTAAACAAAGATGAGAAGCCATAAGAATAGAATTTCAAAATTCAACAATAAACGCATATGACTCTGATTCATACTTGTATATCATATTCAAGTTTCCTTGCAGATTTTCTATCGGATAATCAAAGGAGATAAATCTGAAGTATTTCTCGATAATAGTAATCTTCCTGATTAAGCAACGATTATCAATGTTCTTTGTTTATTTACCTTTCGCTGGTTGTTTATTTACTTAACTAATGTATTTATCTATTATAGCTGTCAAGATATGCGATCTTGAGGTTAAGAAAACAATGATTTACTGTGCTTTTATTCTGAGAGAGAAATTGTAAATCAAGAATAGTTTGACACGACAAAGTAAAATCGAGTATCCTATCTACTATTCCTTCAGAACAAAAATTTCGGAAAGAAATAAATATATAACGCTGCATCATGCATTTCACAATATACTGCAAAAAGTTTGTTTATTATGATACGTTTCCGATAGTAGAACTTCTCAACAATCTCATTTATCAACAATACTAACAATTTGAACGTTGGTTACGTGACTAAAAGTAACAAACACCATTGGTAGTTATGGTCAGGATACGTAATGTTAGAGAAGATGACCATAAGTTAGATGGAACAGGCATTTTCACAATATTTGGTGGTAAATTAGCATAGGGATATGAAAAATATAGAAATTGGAGTCATTGGGTAAGATACCTACATACAGAGTAAGATTAAAAATGACTCATAATTATGATCTTTATTGCAACTGTAACCTTTTCAAAAATAAGTTAGTTTTTAAGATACTAAACTCTCTTTTACGCTTTGGATAACCAAAGGGTACATATGAGATGAAAACAAGAGAATAAGAGCTAAACGACAAAGAAGAAAGAGACATATAAATATGTGTAGAGAAGGAAAAAAATTCAGAGCACGGAGTTAATTGCAAACAAAAGAAGAGCTTGTTTTGGAATTGAGAAAAACAGCCTATCGAGGGTATTCTTATGGTGGAATATGCGATTAAAGCAGAAGAGAATTTCGGTGGAGAGTAAACGGAATTCCACCCGGATGAATCTTCCCCTTGCTTGTGTGTATGTGTTACAATTAACTCTGTTTAATAGGATATTCGAATAGAGACTTTAGATTATGTTTAAGAGGATATTATATAACCTTACGTAACGCAAAATCACAAATATAAGACTATGAGGTGTAAATAAGGGAAAATATTACGATTATGATATTACGATAATGATGAATTTACTTTGAAAATTAGCATTTGGGGTTTCGTTCCCTCAGTTTGTATTTGTTGCTAAGTGTGACTAAGAAGTTGAGAGTTGCTAAGTAACGTTATATTCTAACACAATAACAGTAATAATAATATATCTATAATAATGGATATTTATCTTATAGATTTACCTCATAGAACGATATAGACAAAATATTTAAAATTGGCTCAATTTCGTAATATTAAAAAATAATATATATAAATTTAATACTCCTCTAAAAAAAAAGAACGCAGATTTAATTAAATTATGTTGTCCTACCCATCTGCTCTTCGCCTTAAAACAACTAACTTATTTCAAACCATCTTAATAATTCATGGAATTTCAGTCACCAAGAAAACGAGTTATTTAGGTGCATCTAGTGCGTAAACCAAAGTCGAGTGTACACATTCATTTACTCAAGAGGTTTATCAAGAAGTTACCACAGCAAAACTCAGCCCCCTCGACGTAATGAAGAATATCTGCAACGCAAACAATCAAAACTGCCCACGTGAATGTAAGAATAAACAATTAATATAGTCCGAAAGAAAACACGTAAGCAATGCGTGTTTTAAAAAATCTTATTTTTTTACGCAGGCAATATAATTAAAGGACTTTAGCACGTGCGAGGGGTAGTGCAGGAATTTCAAAAAGAGACATTTATATAATTTCGTAAAGAGAAGCGCGTAAGGGTCTGTGGTCCGTGCGAAACATGGACTTAGAATAATACTATACTAATATAACCAGATATATAATAATACTAATTTTACCAGAATTACCTTATTTAGTCGTTTTGGGTTATTGTTTCAAAATCAGCAAACCTACAAGAAAATAATAGATACCATCTGTCGCGTAACTGCAATAATACAACACAGCGATCCACAATGAATGGTTTCTTCTCATGACAAAAAGTATAACAAGAATCATCTTAAAATGTATCATTTGATGACACAATAATCCAATAGGAGAAAACTCAAAAGTTACGAAAGCAACAAAAACAATCGATCTATCGAAACGATCAAAAATCGCAACCCAAACAACTTCGATTCGATTCGATTGTACCTTCCGGAATCCACACCGATACACACACACAATACACACTTTCTCCATCACCAAAAAACCACCCATAATAGTCGTCGCACACAAACATTTGGAAATTAATAACCGGATCAAAGGACCGGAAACACGACAAATAGTGCATATGCCACGTGTTCCGTCCGATATCGATAAAAATGTCTCTTCCTTTGAATAAATGAACGGAGGGAAAGTGTCGCTGTGGGGAAGGGGTACTTGCGAAGGGGGATTAAGTGATCTTCCGAGGACAAAGGGAATGAATAAAAAAAGAAGTTCCATCCGGGGAGGCTATTATTAATTGGATGGAGACTCCCTCTTCAAGAATAAACGGGGATTTGAGACCGGGATTTCCAAGCGCTGGAAGCAGAGATTAAAAGTGCGTCGCCTGAACAGGTGGCCGCTCGTTCGACTGTCTTTTGTTCGCTCTCCGGCGACCATTGTTTTCCAACCTAATTTCCGATTCGCTTTTTTTTTCGCTGGAAATCGATCGATTTCCTGCGATCGGTAGATTCTTCGCGATGCATTTGTTTTTTTTTTGTGGAGGTTGGAAGCTGCTTGGTCTTCTGGTATACCGGAGGATCCGGATTGCTATGATAACTCCAGTACAAGAGCATTCCATGGCCACGAATATAAACATATAAACGCATATGTATATTATCGGCGTATTAGAAGACTTAATAACCCCAAAAAATAAAGAATCCGTGGTAAAGTCGGTGGTTGCATAATATGCCGAGAACATACTGGTACTGTACGTATATTTACGTGTTTCATTACAAACAGCCTTGTATTTATCTGGAGTTACTTATAAGTGAACATTTTCTGCTAATTACTAGCATATAATAAGCTTCTGATATTAAATAAAAAATCTGTACTTACATCTGATGTTTTCATTTTACTTGGAGCGCATTTTTAAAGTAAGAGACTTTTATATGGTGAGTATGTTCGTGAATATATTCCGAACTCTATAATTTAACACGGAAAGTTGGGGTAGTCTTAAAAGACCTATCATTTTATACGTGAAAACATAGGTAGATATATAATAAAAATGTAAAAAAGAATTTATACGTAATAGTATGAGAATTCCGAAAGATAAAAAGGGAAATCTAGTATGGAAGTTAAAATTCTTTGTGTGAGTCCAATAGGGTCGAAAAGATTATAATAATACGAATAATAACACCCTAGTAACAATAATTACATATCTTATTACTATTGCAACCGCATCTTATTATGTTATTGAAATCTTTCGCAATTCCAAAGTTAGAAAAAGTATTCACATGAAGAATAAAATCTATGTCTCCAATCTAAAACGCATCTAATGAAAAAATACTCGCTTTTCCAGTACGTATGAATAAGTGTGAATGCTATCAGTGCATGCGATCGCACACACTTAACAAATAACGTGTGAGGATGAAGATGAATTTTTAAAAACACTTTGGCGACAGGAAATTAGTTCCAAGTCACCCTCAACAATGCCTTTTTAAGCTCCAGTTTTTGGGTCTATATCGCTCCAACCGCAATTCGTGACAGAATGACAAGCAATAACGCACGGTTCAGGAACAGCCCATTAATCAAATGGGCACTCTTTAAGTTTACGATACTCGTGATGAAAAGATGATTAGACAAGTTAGACGAGCACAAGATTAATATTTGATCGCAATTTTCCTTTCCGAATTAACTGATTGCATTGGGTGATGATTCGTAGATATATTTTTCATAAAAAAACTGATGTTAAATGTGTTTTAATTTCGACGGTATTATAACATAAATCGTAATTGAATTAAACTAATTTTTGGATTTGAAGAGAGTTGCTGATTTTCTGTTTGGCTATATACGTAAGTTTCAATAGGTTTAGGGTAAGGTTGCAATACGTATGAATTGGTAACAAAGATTAAAAGATGGCAAAAATAAAGTTTTCGGCCAATTTAATGCATTATTCTTTATATCAGCCCTGAATAAAGACTAATAACTATAATCGAACGTTTTTCCATTAATAAGTCTCCTTATTTATGTATATAAAATCTCAAATCAATATAATTCTTTTGAGATGAATATTGGAACCCATTTTCAACAACCTGTAAATGCTGTATGTTTCTATTCAAACAAAGATGGCTATAAATTCTAACCGCAAGTTATTAAATCTTAAATGTATAATTTAACCCTTGTACTAAACATTACACAATTTGTTTTTTTATTTTACATTACATATGTAACCTTTTGGTTGAAACATTTATATAGCGTTTTCCGTAATAATTCGTACAAATGCGATCTTAATATTAAAGAAATATCGCCATTTGTGATAAAAATAGCTACGTGAAAATCTGCATCTACCTACTCCATCAACTGTCACTCTTTAGCTCTTAAATGCATGAATGGCTCTTCGGATAAATAACTTCCAGTTAGGACTTCTAGAGGAATCCGAGTCGGCTGATTTCGTAGGTTACGCACAATCCAATTTTGTTGTCACAATAGCTCGCATTCATGCGTAAGGTACCTTTCGGAGGGTCTGTATTAATACCGAACGACACAATATCGAAGATGGCAGTCAATTAAGGATGGGATCGATGTGAAGGAAAACAAGAAATATGAATAAGAAATGAAGATCGCGATAAAAAAATGAAGGGCGAAAAGAGTGGTAGGGAACACCTGCTCCTACCGCACGCCATCTGTCGAAGGGAGTACACAATGCTCCTATGCCTCGGGCCTCTTACCGACAATGCACGAGGATTTGAGCTCGACACAGCCCTCGCAGATCTGAAGAATGCCTCCCCACCGATGGACATCATCCTGAGGGATTAAATGCTGCGATAGATGGAGATCCACGCATTCAAAACGATGGTGAATCAGAAGATTAGCCTAAATTGTTAACATCTCAAACTTTTGAGTCGCAAAAAAATCTGGAAGGTTGAGCACCGCGAGGCATTTTAAAAGCGAAGGCGGTGTGTTCCAGATATTACGATACCGTGCATTAATCTCATTATATGAACCTCTTCTTTTGAAAGCGACTGCTACCTTCCTACACAGGAATGACATTTCACAGTTAAATTTGGACATTAATACAATGTGTAACCTAACTTCTTTACTCTGATATGTTTTGCTCTTTCTGACTGATGCGTGTGCTATTCGAAACAGGTTCGGGCAAGTTTCAATTACTTCACTAAGAGGCACACTTAGCTGTTTTAATAAAAGAAATAGAGCCATAAGCTGCGAGCTTTTTTATAAGTGTACAAATATATACATAATCCTTACTTTATGCAGTCATTCTTTCACGTATATTCGATAGAATAAATTCATGAGTAAAAAAGTTAAATTCTTTGATTTCTAAATTTGCCATAATATTCCTTGATCCAAAGAAGAAATTGGCATTTATCACGTTATAAAAAACTAAACCCTATTGAAGATAAAAAGTATACAGAAGATAGTTTCGAGTATCACATTTCGACAGTTTTATTTTTTGTTTCCTCTGATATTTCCAATCAAAGTATGCGAATAAAAATTCGGAATCCAATTAGTATTCTTTTTTTCTTGTATACCGGATTAAAACGAGAAATTTAACGAAAATTATGTTCACGATAAAAGGAACAAAATTTCGGTGTATAAGTTATGAAACGGCATGACGGAAAGGTTAATTGACATAATTTGACCAGATTCATCTGGAAAATCATATTAGTATGTCTAATAAATTACGGTCGACAAAGATTAAACATGAGTGAAAAATAGTGAAAACTACCAGGACTCGAACCCAGGTACTCACTTGCCGAGCAGGCATACTAGATTTTAGTTCGAGTTCCAATTATGGCTAGGTCTTTCTTTAGATGAGATTGAGACTGAAAAGTCTCTTCTCCCATCTTAAAAATTATAATAATAATTACATAAAATTGATTAAAATAAATAGTCGTATATAGAAAGCCATGTCGCTAATTTGCATGAAATCATCTTCTTAGTTAAATTCACCTTTCCTTAACCCTGTAATTCACGATCTTTCACGCGTATATATTTTACGCGAAGTGTCTTAACATATTTAAAGCATAATAGATTTAGAGTGCAGAGGCCTAACGCAAAACGATCGCCATATAATTCGCATGAATACGCACCTCGAAGCCATGAATGAAAATCGAGATACCACTTAATAATAATTCGGGGAGCGATGCTCAAACATCGATGTGCCGATGAGAAATCCCGATGACAGGTCCAGACGAAAGCTGTCTGATGCTGTAAAGTTCGATTAAAAAGCCCCGAGCGATAACTGCTTCCTCTTTCAGTCCAAACACAAGATGATTGATCTAATGAAGGGACCTTTATGGCCAGCCCATAGGGAAATATTGGTAATGAAGCCATCACTCAGTCGATTCAATTAGTCGCTTCCAGAGGAATTGGTTTGAGCATTCGCTTGTTTAAGCTGTCGTCTGCTAGTCTTTCATCTTTCCCCATTTAATGCACTCTCCCCATTGTGCCTTACGATTCAGACTGCTGTTCACCGCGTGTGCACTTTACCTACTTTTTTTTATACTCCCTTCTGCTTTTTTACGAATTGCTCGATGGAAACCGAGGGATATTGAACCGCGAACTGATACGGCGAGATTTCTACGTTTTTTATCGCGAAGTTGTCGTCTTTCGGATATCTAAAACGCGAACCTACGTATAAATGAATCATTCGTTTAGCTATGTTTATTTACGATATACATCTGTCAAAGATAGTAAATTTTTATAATAGTACTATACGTAATAATATTATACATATTTATTTTATATTAATGCAATTTAAACATTATATCTTATTATATGAGATTATGCATTTCTGATTTACATTTGACAACACTCGTAAGTTTTATTTTACGAATGAAAAGGTGTGCATTTTCGAGATTAGAGCACTTATTAAATTCCCAATAAGATCTTTTTAGAAGCTATTGTTCCTCTCTTAAATCTTAGCTCAGTTTACGATCTTTCACGATTAACATTATTGGATATTTATTGACATTTTCTGGGCTTGAATAAATTTTTTGTTGAATTTTAAATGTTTTTGGAGCCTTTAATACATTTTTCAAACTAAGTCATTATTTTTTGTCTTCCAAATGCCTTTAATACTTTCAATTGAGGAGATATGGTTTTATTAAAATTTTTCTACATATTCAGTTGATTTGAAGCGAAAAATTGCGATATTACTTTGACTCGAACCCAGGTCACCTACTTTAAATATCTTTTAAAAGTAATTCGCCTCCCTGTAAAGGATCTCACCTTAGAAAATATATATATTTCAAGAAGATTAAACGAGTGAAATGAGTTTAAGATGTTAAGATTCCGTTCAAATATCAGAATAAGTTTAATTAATTTCCAGACTTTGCATGACTATATATAATTAAATATTACAAGTGTTATCTCTCGCCATATGGAAAAACTATTCCTTTGAATTCTGATGAATGAACGCTGCAATGGCAACCAACAATGAAAAACAGGGGTCGTAACTAGGGAACAAACAGCACCACAGAAAATCAAATCCAATCTGTAAATCAATAAAACAAATTGCGAAACGATAAGCCAATAGAATAATTGCTCTCATACGATAAGATCATCATTCAGTATCAGTTTACGAGTCGGCACAGATTTCTTTTTCATCGGTAGCGATCAAAACACGGATACAGATCTTCTCACAGAAACAAAGGAACGTTTCTCCCCTTGGAAACCACGCGTCACTCAACAAAGGCGTCTATTAGAAAGATTCCCATCGGTGCGGGAAGGGTGATAGGGAGGATAAGCGGGGTGTATTCGGAAAAAAAGGTCCCATTAGAGAAGTCCCCCGAAGATCAATCCTTCCAAAACCAGAAAGCATCTGCCTGCTGGCCAATAAAATCGCCTCTTTGTGTCCGCGCCACCTATAGATCCCCCAGTGAGATATACGAAACAATTGAAGTATCCATGCGTGCACACTCGTCTGCGGGGAGCCCCACTCTATTATACGGATGAATGAGCAAGATTCCGAGAGAGGGCAGGGAAGTATATTGCACCTGATTTTAAGGGACATTATTGCCGTGATATTATATTTAACGACGCATTCTGGTGATAGGAGGATTCTTAACTTCTATGTCACCAAAATACTTGAAATTTGACATAGATAAATATTAAGACGCAATATGCTACAGAATAAACAGTGGTTTACTTGGCACGTAATTATTCTGAGAGAAAATAAAACATAATTTCAAGAGATTAATTTATTTATTTTAATAAATGACGAGCTATGATTATGTTTAAATTATCTTCTTATTTACAGTTAAAAATTCGATATTAATATTATTTTCTAGCATAACTTTCTTAACCAATAAACTCCAAGCATAAACATAATTGTAGAACTCGTAAATTAAGACGCTTATTGAAATTTATAACGATGAACAGAGCAAATTATATCTTGAAAACTTAATTCTTGACCTGTAGCAACCAAACGATACGAATATACACTGATAATTCACAGCCATTTCATTTTCCCGTGAGATCTATACCTCTACAGGTAAAACCGTTTGAAAACCAAAGGCATCTTACAGACACTTCCCGGCATTTTTCGTATATAACCTCATGAGAACGGCGTTGATAAGGAAGCATAGATAAGCCTATCAACGTGGCGTCTGCCTTTCCGTGAGTCATTTGCCCTTTGCTGTTGACTGTATCCCTGAGAGATAACGTCCGGGACATACATTCCTCCCCCACTGATGATTTATCGCTCCGTGAAGTCTCTCTCCCTCTGCTTCGCCACGGACATCGATTTGAACAAATTCATGCGTTCACGATCATTGAGGCTGAGGTATGAATACTGATGGTTATTCAATGAGGGATATCATAACTACGGGGCTAATTTTCATTGCCGAGGGGATAGTATATAACACTGAAGCGAAGTTAAAATACATTGTTGCCACCGGACTGATGTTCAATTGTTACTATTCCATTGATGATGATAATGATAATAATTAAATGTACCCATTACGAGTGATGATGATTTTTAACCACTAGGATAAAACCACTAGGAAATAAAAAACTCGGGAATTTTTAAACGTACTATTATTATCACTTTCAATGATCAGTTATCGATTAAATTAAATTAAATCTCAGTTCAAAAAAGGCTTAAAGAAATTGCGCGGGAGATATCGTAATTTGTATAAATACTTGTACGTATTCATAACTTATTTTAATAATTTATTAATACGTACAAGTATTATAATTGAATTTAGTTATAATTGAAGTTACTAATTGAATTTAGGGTACGTTGAACATTCTGCATAATCTGATAAAACAGCAGTATTATTATCGGCTAATAGAGCGAATTTTATCGTCCAATATACATGTGTTTAAATGTAAATACTATTAACTTTAGACAACAAAATTATTATTATTGAGATTCATCTGAGTATATTAAGTAAAAACTTCTTCAAATGTAGATGTAAGCAGAGTTGGTATCCATGGGTTCTTATTGTGTGCACTTTGTACGGTCTTAAAATAGTATGCATTACATAATCAGTAATTACGTAGTGCAGCTCATCGAAATACAGTTGCTTTAATGCGATATGCACATAGTGGAAAACTAATTTAAACGAAAATCGTACCTTTAATTCTCGAAATTATATTAATATTCTCGACATTTATTTAACCAGGAAGTGATCCCAAATTCCCATCCAATAAACTACGTTCTGTTCAGATCTAAACTCAATTCAGCTTAATTCTATAGGATGAATTACGCAATAAACATCACGTGTAAGCAGGTAAAAGAGAAACTATAAAAGGCGAATGATTGCTAATAACAAAAATCGTTCGTAATAGCATTCTTAATTCTGCGCCTGACATTTTGAGATGAAGCAAGAATCGTGAATTTCACAACAAATCAAACCTTGACGATAGGAGAGAAATATATTTATGAGGTATTACACAGAATTTGGAATGAATTCTATTGATAATATACGCCGTTAACGTTATACGTCGATTGCCAATAATATTTTAGCAAATTCCATCAATTTCTTTACATCGCTTAATCTCCAAATTTTTGCTCCATAATAACGAAGTACATTTCATAATCATGAAATGTTTTCGAATTATTTTTACGTAACTATGCATATAAGCTGATGTATGTATGCGTTTGTTTATTATGTGTTCTACGCGGTACTAGGCGATGAAATCATAAACAAAATATGAGTAACGTTTTCGCTAATATTTAATACAATGAAGTGTGTGTTTTATTTTCATCAAAATGACTTATTATGAGCTTCTAATTAATTTTATTTATTTATACTACTATTAGTATTTCTAGTAAATCAATATAATACGTAGTATAACGAATTTCACCTATCCTAATGTGTGGTAAAGTGTTTTTTTTTAACATGATGGGTAAATTTGGAAGATAAAGTATATTAGAGGAGAAAATATTTATAAATTTTCACAAATATTATCCTCTAACACGTTAATGTTGGAGAAGGTATACCCAACTGTTGGTAGAAGTTAAACAGAAGAGATAGTTGTATCTGTGTACACCAGACTGTTGTGATACTCCCAAGGTAGCTTTTAAAATTAAGCCTTAGCTCAACGGAATCATAAATTATTCTATAAGAAAATAGATAGGAATGTAAGTTATTCAAATGAATGTAAACATCTTTTGGTATTTATTTCATCACATGTAATGAAACTCCTTGAAAATGTCAATGGATGTCATTACCTTAGTATTGATTCCGTAATAAAATGAGAACTTACTATCTTATACTCATTGAACTTCTCAAGATGACTTTTAAATCAATAGAAGAAAAATATAAGAAGTAACGACAACTCTTATATATATTCCTTAAAAATTTCAATTAAATTGGATAGTTGTTGAAGATAACTAGCAAAATATTGCCTGTATGCCTATTGCATCTAAATATTGCTTCTTAAAAAAGATCATAAAATAATCAAACTCGTCCGCGGTTCTAAATACTAATCTTAATTTCCATTTCTTTTGATTGCATTTGGAAAATCATAACAACTATTTCTCAAAGAACATACAATATGCTAACATAAATATAAAGAGTTTTAATGTATGTAAGAAGACGGGAGTTGTAACATAAAACATGGTGAATAAACTTATCCTCATATGAAAGCAAAAATTCTTTCCAAAGTGTAAAATAGCTTTTACCTTTTCAAAGCTCGGAATCATTCGTTTTACTGCGAACAAAATTATCACAACTTCGAATGGAAAATTTATTTGCGGGTGCATTCAATTAATTCGAAAAATGAAAATAGATAAAATGCTCTAAAAACTTGAAACAAAGGCTGACCACAATAAAAATATCGTGAAAATATTTCTATCCTATACAAAAGATTCAGACTTACTGTAAGTGTCTAAGGATAGCAATTTTATATTTACGATTCTTTCAACACCAGAAATATCATCTTATCAGCAATTTATACATTATAAAGTAGCAGAAATGTTAATTAAAGATAAGAACTATTGGTAACCATTTTAATATAAACTTTCATTCCACTTCGCGGAAGCAAAACTAAAAAATATTTAATAAGTGTATTAGGGAACAATTTCGATGAACGCAAATGGACCTTCAAAACCATGAATCACGTACCTTATCAATACTAATGTACATTTTACATCCATAACCCAAAACAAAGAAGTCCATCCCGATCGTATGAAAACGATTTATAGCAATTCCAATAATTCGGTCGTATTGGACGAGCGTTTGATTAAAACGAACCTCCTTTATCCGCAACAACAGCATTAGGGAGAGACCGAATTTCCTCGTGCAGCACTCGGACAAAGAGATGGGACAATTGATGGTGCAGAGGGCGTGTTGTGTATTGAGCCAATCACATCCCTTTTCGGAACGACTTAATTCTCCTGCGGCGAGTTTCACTGCACCCATTCACACGCCCTTTGTTGCAACGATTGAGACGTCTGCATTCATCTCACCTTGGGCGATTATGCCTAGCAACGCCCCAACGACTCTTAGTAAAAGTACCAAAGCTTACGATTAAAACAATCCTTGATGGACGTTTGGGTTGTTTGCAACCAGAAGATTGGAACCTACGAAGCGAACTAATGCGTGTGTATAGTAGATTCTAATAATGATATTATAAGGGAATAGAATGATGAATAAAACTGTACTCTTTCACACACTTGTATAAAAAGACAAACCTATTTATACGAAATAATACGTGTATAAAAATTGTAATAATGATATTATAAAGAGATAGAATAATGAATGAAACTATATTCTTTCCCACTCTTATTTAAAAAGACAAATCTATTTATATTGAGGATAAAATGAATGAAATCAATGTTAGGAAACTATTACGTGACAGTCAAGTCAAAAATGGAAGTGTAGGAGGTTTATTACGATGAGAATAACACATTAACAACTAATTCTTACGAAAATGTGAACAGAAAAGGATATATTGAGATACTCATCAGAATATACGATTGAAAATATCTATTCAGGAACTTCGCAGCTTATTTTAAATGCCTTAGTAATTGCAAAAAGTAAGATATTCGCAATTTGTAAGTTTTTATTAAGTTCTGATCCTAACACTAAGGAAGGGCATTCCAAACATTAACATTTCTTAAGGTTACAGTATATTAAAAACTACTCTTTCCAAATTGATTGTTTTGGTCCAGCATTGTTTAGTTAGATATTCATAGTTAACAGAATCATATAAACGTATTTCCTCTTTATTCTGAACATAAATGAATCAATAAAATACGAGAGGTACACTTTATATATGTATAAATCCTCCAATCAATCCATCAAAATCTACCACGATTTTTTATATTAATTTTTATTTTGCGTAAATATAGATCCTGTATCAAATAAGAAAAAAATCTCCTTAAACATTCGTTTTGGAATCACTGAGTTAGAATTACTGCTATCGGTGGAACTTACTCAATATCATTCTTCCATTGTATTGAAGTTCTTCTTTTATTTAGTAAATTTTACCTAATTACCTCTAACGCTTAATACCCCCCTCGCAATAATGCTCTTTGTACATTCGCAAAAATTTACGTAATAATCGAATACAAACCAAACGAAATTGAACCTCATCGTAGATAATAATCCAGCAATAAACAATTCAATTACTCATGCATAGTCTCCTAACAATACCACACGACAATCGCCTCTAATTCACAAAGCAAAAAAAATAAAAGAAAACAAAAAAAAAACAAAACACGTCCGAAATCCGCGACGATATTCCCAAGCGAACTCCGCCATCCCTGGGAATCAATTTGTTTTTCTCGCCGAAGACGTGAGGAAATCTCCTATCCCTTTGCAGCGCTAAGCCTGGGATAATAGCTAATAAGCACTGAAGGAAGCCCCACACCGATTGTGTTTCATGGGATGTAAAGGGGGCACGACTAATAGACGGGGTTGAGGGTTAAGACTGTGAGAATGGTACAAATGTTCGGTAGGGGACGATTGTGTTTGGATTAGGTCCACGCCGCCTGTAAGCGAAACCAGCTGTTTAACGCCTCCTCTCAAAAGGCGGACCCCTGCAGCGTTGCATCCGATGCTCATTTGCCCTTCGACCTGCTTTCCTTCACAAATGCACCTCGCACGAAATCCTTAAGCCTTTGACACGTGGCCTTATTTATATCGAGATTTGCAAACGGAGTTTTCTACCAACTGACGGATGAGCTCCCGAAATTTCGATTTGGAAGCACGAACTGGCTCTGGGTCCAACTACTACGATACCATTGTTACTCTACTGATGAATTAGTGCTCTGGATCGAATAAAATATACCCTTAATTTATTTTATGTTTCGATATATCATTGAAGCAATAATATAAGTTTCCTGTTAATGAATAGTGAAAATTGCAGGAAAAAGTTCGGTGTTTTCTGTTGCCTAAGTTACGAGGTACTTACTCCAAAGTGTTATTCTCACAGAACTACAACAATGATACTGTTACTCTACTGATGAATTAGCCCTCTGGAAAGAATAAATATATAGTCTTAAATTTATTTTATTTAGCGATATATTTCTGGAACAATAGTATAAGATTCCTGGTATTGAATCGTGAACGTTATAGGCAAAATTTCGGTGTTTTCTGTTGCCTAAGTTATTAGGTACTTAAAATGTTATCCTAAGAACGAACTTGTATCTGCGTGCATTGAGAACGTAATAGACTCCGAAATAATGAAAAATAAGCATAAAGAGATACAAAAGCTCTTTAAGTTTAAAATTTGAAGAAATTTGCATTAGTTGATAACTGGGGATATTAATAATTTATCACTCATCATTCAACTCGGAATATTCTGAAGATTAGAGGATTTGAACAAAAAATTAATTAAGAGATGATACTTTCATGCTGAAAATTCCAAAATGATACCTTCACCTTACCACACAAATAAATGAGTAAATACAGCGCGAGTAAAATAAGAGAAATTGACTCAAAAAATAGCGTACATTTCTCTTCACGGAGAGTTCGCGAATATAAATGTTTAAGGTCTTTAAGTACAGTCTTGGTGTTACGCACCCCCTGCTAGCTGCCTTAAGGCGGATGCCTTAACACCCATAAAATACGTATGATCGGTTCATAGTACGATTCTAATTAACTTTAATGCATTTAATATTATGACATAAACGGAATGGTATATGGTAAACGTTACGGTAAATCCCTAAGTTGATGGAATATCAAAAACATTTTCTTTCTCCAATTGATCTTAAAACCAACAAATTCGAGATCAAATCATCGCTTCAATAAAACCAAAAAAAACGAATTCGATCTCTTAATGAAAGACCAAACTCTCTACCGATTTAATAGCCGCTTGATTCAGTCGGAACGGTTATTGAACCTGAATTTAATATACATTCGAAACGGTCTATATGTCTGCAACAGGCAATGAAAAAACTGCAATGTCCCTCCGTGAGGGGAGAGTAACGTACTGGTTTAAATCACCAATAAATATTAACTTGTTCATCACAAACAATTGTATCTACCAATAAGATATTATTTGATACATTATCATAATTAGTACGTGCATATCAATGACGTAATTGAGACTGACAAGTCTCCTCTTCCAATCAACCATATTAATATAAGAAATATATAGGCGAACTCATACATCCGTTTCTTAGCAAGAAATATTATTATTAACCGGGATTCGAACCCGGAACCTAAGAGTTGGAAATCGTAGTGATCGTATGATAACCAATGTTAACCACTCCGCTTTACCGTACTATACCACTAGTATAGTATAATCAAATGTAAACATTACGTACAAATTTCCGAAGTAGTTTTCAGAAGGAACTTAATTGATTTTAATGAATACAACTACCCAATATACCTTTTTCGGATAAGAATGAGTCTCTAATCTTTCTTATTCAATCCCTCACATTAATTCTCCATAAAACATTCCCAATCCATCACACCACCATACCCTTACGAAAGCCCACGAACCTGAGTAAGTATATTAGGATAATCAAGACCACTCTTATAGTTATTTAATTTACGCCCGGCAATTAAATCACGCGGTGAAATACTTCGGAAATCACCAAAAAAAACCTCCGAAGCAGTTCGCAGATGCTAATTAAAAAGCCCGCCTTCCTAACGAACCAAATTAACCTCCGATATCCCCTTAAAAAAGAGAGAAATCGCTTCTGTGTATTTTCCCCTTTTTTCCGACGACGATTTCAGACACGGATTTCCGATCGTCGAATTAAAAAGGAAACGCCGTTGAAAAAAAGGGGAAACCTGGGATATTAATTCGGAACCCTTCCGTTCCCTGTTTCACAATTCGGTTCACGTGGAACGATAAAAAAGAATTAAGGAGTTTTAAATAACAGGTTGGAGAGGGCTTTTGTTAATTTTCTGGATCGCTGTTAGTTACCAGAAGGGGATTTCTCTCTCTCGCTACCAAAGAGGTTCCTCGAACCGGTAATTCGTTTAACACCTTTTTTTTCCGACTCGTACGAAATCTCTCCCGTGGTCGCCAATTAATTCCGTACCCCATCGATTCTCTTCATTTTCAAGCTCCATTACGGCGATGAATGACTCTCTACCCTACGATGACACTCTTTCTGTTTATGGCCCGAATTAACGTATTTTCCCGGGAAAAGGGGTTTATCAAGATCCGTGCCTTGCGTAAAAAGTTCGGCTAATTCTCGTTATTTATGTGGCGGATTTTTTCCGATGGGGAAGATATAAGTGCTGAGAGTATCTCGCGGATTTTATAAATCGGAAAAATGGTATTAAAAGAAAGTAGAGATAAGTTTTGTAAGATATACGTGTTTGGGGAGCGATGCCAATTATTACGAGCGATATACTACGAATTGAAAAGGAGTATGAACTGAGAAGAAAGAGATAATGCACATATCCGACGTAGAAAATAATGATTTGTTCCATAGATAGGGCTAAAACTTACGATGGACCTACAGAGGGTAACCAGAAGCGATCATCATTCATGTACGATATATTTTAGTAGAAATCACGATTGCTTGACTCTAATATTTCTAAACTAGATGCCAAAAGGGGTAAGAATGCCATGGAGAAGACAAAGTAATATACAGAACAGAGACATAATCAAGCTTATTAAGTTTTAACTTGGCACAAAGGACACATTAAATTCAAAAAATTGATTGTATAATACTTTAGGAGGGCTACATCTGGCATTAATTGAAAATGCCTAATTGTATAAATCTACGATAACGAAGTAAAGTTTCCAATACAATCCAAAAGAGATATAATCAAGTTTAGTAAGGTGTTACCTGGCAAAGGAAGACGATGAATCGAGGAAATTGATTGGATAGTGCTTTGAGAGAGCCATATCCGGCATTCGATTGAAAATGCCTCATCTTAAAAATATATGATTACGAAGTAATATTTCAATTCAATCTAATTGTAAGATATCCTTCACAGCTATCTCAATTCCAAAATCGAAATAGTTATCTACTTACAGTATAAGATCCATTAAGTAAATTGTCCATTAGATACGTAAAACTATCAAAAAGATTTATATTAGATATTAAATTATTACTATATTATAACCTAGGATACGTAAAAGTACGCAAAATTTGCATTCGGGGGTTAATTACGAAGCGTCTAACGAACCCAAATCACTCCTAAACATCTCCCACCGCCCCCAATCGGATCGGGAATGAATTCATCGAAAAGAAACCCAACGACCGAACGGAATATGGTTTAACGAGCGTTAAAAGAGACGAATAACTATAGACACACAGAGCGGTCCGATGAGGAGGACAGAAAAATTGTCCGCGTAATTTTTCACGCACGGATTGAGAGGGCACCAATCAGCTGTAAATTAGGGAGGCAGCCAATCAGCGTGGAGGAGTAATAATCAATAATCTGTGTTTACACCCATTCGACGGCTGTGTTAACAACGGCAATGGGCCGTAACTTCTCCGCTATTATTAGCCGCGGGCGGCATTCGACAGGATCGGAACGTCGATCTCTCGAAGGGCGATTTATCGAGGATTAAAAAATCCTCAGAGGGGATTACAAGTGAGTGGGATTAAGGGGACAAGGGAATCTGGGAAATCCTTTCGTGCGAATTGAAAGAATCCCTGCAAATATCCCGACAGCTTAATAACCACCATTTTTAGTGCGAGCGAGTACATGCCGAAGGAGGGATGTTAATTAACTACGTTCCCGCGTCTTGAGTACGATCGACTATCGACTCTCATCGATATGTATTTCCTTATATCGATAAAAATCGACATCGATATTATATTATATATCATGAAGAACATCAGATCAATCGAATTCAAATTAGGTGCCATAGTATTAAGACCATTTATCTATTATAATTATGATTCAGAATTAATGAGATTTAAACTATTTACCATCACTTTGCATTTTTTGTCAAAGACTCATGTACTCATTTTATACATGATAAATAAATAAATAGACAATCTTGGGATAATTATTGCTAAGTACTCAACAATGCACTAGTACAAACATCCCTTACCTGACAGAAAAGATTGACGACGCCCGGAATTCGATCCAGGGAGCTTAGCACTCGATACCTTTTCCTAACTTGATGAGAAACTCTGGATTTTCCGATAATGATAGATTTCTAAATCAGATCATAAATAACCAGAGAATGCTTCTCCAAATAAATACGTTTGAAATTCGTAAAATTATCATTTTCGGGATGGTTAGAAATTGTACAATGAAAGCTAATTTGAGGGTTGGAAATATAGCTAAACCCTATTACACAAATAGCTGAAAATATATATATATATATATATATATATATATATATATATATATATATATATATATATATATATATATATATATATATATCCATCTTATGCTCAAAAACAACTCTTCATTACACAACTGACAATTTTCAGTTCAATTCTGCTCGCAATACCAATCAACGTTTTCGATTCTAAGTAAGGTTAATCTTGCAATTTTAAATCAAATCTACAACTTATAATGGAGTGATATTCACTGAGTTTCTCCATCCCCTAAAACAATGCATAGAGTTGTACATTTGGCATAATTGGTCTATTACATCGTTTTATGCATAATCCATCTTTTTTTCCAAGTGACTCATTCGTGGGAAAGATGCTATGATATTCTCTCATTTGCACGCCCTCAAACAACCAGATGAAATCCATCACGTGATGATGTGAAGGATAGAGTGGTCTACTTCTACAAAGGATCTTACTGATACGAAAACAACGTCTGAACAACATACTGATATGATAGATACTTCCGATTACTAAGAAACGCCTTTCAATGCATTGTTTTCCTCAAAGTTTGGAGTGTTACGAAAGGAAATTTTCAGCTTCAGATTTCTCGTGGAACCGAAAATAAGAAGAATATAAAATATCTTCGTACTATCTAGTTGGATAGACATGATTCGATGCCTGGACCTTACGAAAGCTATAATCTTCGTGTACTCTTATTCAGTGATTATATACGGTTCATGGGGAAGGAAAAATTTATGTTAAACAGGTTACCTACCTACAAGTTAAACTATGAAGGTACGAGTTGTTACTTGGTTAAATAAAGCAATAACGAGTAAGATAAATAAAAATAGATAACATAAACTCTTACATAATTAACAGTTTATATTTCCAAAAACTAATACCTATGCTCAAAATACATTCTTCGCACAGTTACTAAAAGAGAATTCAACGCATCATGTTAAAGATTTGGGAATTATGGAAAAAATATAAATATGGAAAATGTTTAATTTAAAGCTAAGAATAAATCCATTACACTCTGATATGCAGCGATGAATAATACCCGCTTAGACTCATTTTTGATTAATGAAAATTTGATATGTTCGGTTAAGTAGTGGCTTATTGCAGTTGTAGAGATTCCGATTCAATATCGGTATGAAATGAAATAATATAGCGAACCTATTTTAATATCCAATAAGGAAGTTATTTAAACGCTATAAATAATAAACGAGGAAAATTTTATGATATTCCGCATGGATATTGAACGAAGATACGCTTGTATGAATGCAGAAGGAGAAAAAAATAGATGACGGACATTCTACAACAGTGGATGAACTGGTTCACTGAATAATAATAAATAATGAATGTTGAAGGTATCAATGGTTATAATAAACATAAGAAATCTTCGAACTTCGAAAATGATGTTGAATGAACATACAGACCACGTAAGCCAAAACATTAAGAAATGTAATTGAAATGGACTGACCAAGAAATGAGACAAATACAAATAAACATACGAGAATGTAAATTATGTATATAAAATAATTCAGGAAATAACTAACATTAATTATCCAGACACAGATATATTATCTAATGAACTCCTATTTTAGAAAGGAATTGTTTACGAAATCTCTATAAATCGAATTAAACAAATACAATTTCTAATTACTCCTCTACAACATGTATTAGCAATTAACCCACAAAATGAAAGACGGCAGAAATACCAAGGAGGGTAAAAACCATCTGGAGTCCCAGCAAAATTTCATAACCCCTCCGACGAGAAAGTCCCGTACCCAAAAGAGTAGAAATATTCCATAGATTCCAAGCACATTAAGAAGACCGCGCCAAACGATGTATTCTCGTAATTAAATTAGAGGAAAGAAGAGATCCGCCAATAGGTATACGCCTTTCCGGATCGAAAAGTAGATAAAATTAACGGTAGCGGAGTTGATTCCGCTACTCGATTGTCTTTACGCACTTAAAAATTTCGTGCGCTAATGACGAACTTCGCTTATAATTTCAGATTCGTCTCTGAACAAAAGAGATACGAAATAAGCTGTGTCTCTCCTCTGAGAGCATAATCGATGACATATTTTTGAGCAGCGTTGAGTGGAAGTGCAAATAGGTTTTTATCGCGGTTTCCTAAATAATATGTGGACGAAGTGCTAATTCCCGCCCATTCTGCATAATCTAAAGGCGTGAAACACATGCAATGACACACGGCAAAAAATTAACGCCGCGAACATTTTTGTACACAGTTTCATTATGGCCTCGACTCTACGACCGCCTACTTCTATGCCTAGATGGGGAACCATTAGGAATAAACACACGTAACTATGGATTCGTACTTAACTACAATCTTGTTTATACTTATTATAACTTGACGGAAATGTTCCGTATCCATGGCTATATGTTATAGTGCGTTAACCTTAACTTCGTCATCATAAAACACGGACGCAGTGTCTATACGAATGAATATACCGTAGCTGAGCGATGAAAATTATACCGAATTTCGCAAATTGTTTTGAATATTAAAATATATAATTTAAGAGTATAACAAAATAAGATGGAATTGTACGACTTGAATAAGAAGCGTCAATTAGTATATGATAAGACACTGGAGACAATAATAAAGACTTTTAGATGGATAGAATGAACAAACGTCTCAATAATTGATTATGTTTTGGTAAAAACTGACTCTATATAAAAGAATATTTTGTTTGATAATTCCTCAAATATATTACGAATCGATATAATTAAATAGGACTACCCATTCATAGCTATACACTTCGCTTTATATTACGATGAGTAATTTCATTTATCAATTCTACTTAAATTTATGAGAAAAAACTATATTTATCTCCTTTTTCGATGAAGTAAAGTCCAATAACAAACAGCTGTCTATGTCTACGTAGATACCCTTCAAGCCACCTTTCGGTGTGTGGCATGGGGTGAAGGAGTTCGATGAAGAAGTAAATATAAAATGATTTAAAGACTAAAGAATATTCTGTAACTTTCAATAGATACTGAATTTTACAGTAGCATTTAACTAACATAAATATCTTATCATTTCAGGAGAAAGCATGATTTTTCCATAGAAGAGGCTGGACTGTTTTTCTCAGAGAGCAAAGATAAGTACGTATTTGTCATTCTGCTCATATTCGTCTCTTCTAAACCGATAAATACGATAGGAGATATAGAATGAATTCCTTGTCCTTTATCTTCATACTTTACAGATGAATCATGAGCAGATAAAAGGCATGGACTTCGAGGAATGAGAGAAAGTAGAGAAGAAATTTCTCAACACCAAGTACGGATTTACCAAGAGAAATGTACGTGCGACAACCGTTGCTGTTTATACAGTATCCAAGATATTTAACCGAAATAATAAAATAAGAAACAAGAGCTTTATGATATATATATATATATGTATATGTATTCTAGGAATTACAAGGAGGGATAGAAAACGTAACAAATAGGTGAAAGCAAAGACAGGAGTTATATGGACATCGTTGTCAAGGTAAGATCACTGAATAAGATGTGGTCAGGTCATATGATGAGAAAATGAACAGCCATTGGGTGTAAATAGTTCTCAACAATATATCAAGGGACTAGAATAGGCTGAGGAGAAAACCCGAAGTATAAATGGAAAAAGTACATTATCAAGTACTCAAGACTATTTTAGCAAAGGAAGGATCAAAATAGTAAAATTTAGGTAGTACTTGAGGACGATTATTTTTGCCATAGAAGTAAGAAAGGCTGACGATAATGATTACTATGATTTCATCTTCAGGAATAATAAAATTCCTTTCTAAAAGTGCTTAGGAATGCACCTGAGTAATGATCCGGTACGGACCAATTTCAAATTTATGTTTTTGTTTATGATATTACAGATTTCAAAATGTAGAGCAATTACAAATGGACTTAAGCACCTATAGTGACATACTTTTTTTTGACTGAATTCCAAAAACAAAATGAATGCGAAATTAGCCTCGGAGAAAATGGATGAGATGCATAGAAGTCGAATAACAGTATAATTTCGCTATTTAAGGCGATATTTGTTTTGTAAATGTACTAAGATAGAGAGTGCATTAGTTGACTCACATAGTTACAGAGGTGCGAAAAACTATGAGAGGGTTTCCATTCATAAGTAGGTGAGCGGTGAATATGTAAATTCATACAGTTATTTTGTTCCCTGCGTCAGACTAATGCTAGTGTAAATAGCACAGGAAATCATGTTAAAAAGAACGGACGCAAATTAGACTGTTAATGCAGATATAGAGAAACTATATAACTAGATCTCTATAAAAATTAAACGAAAATTAAAACACAATTGATTTAACTGATAGGATTATATTAAAAGCATAAATTATTCTATATACATTAAGGTATTAAAATAGACAGAGAACACAGAGAAGGAAGGCGATTAAAAGAGAAGAATAATTAAGTACAGTTACATTTGCTAAATAAAAAAATATATTCAAAGCACGACGCACATTTCTTTCAAACGAAGACATCTTACATCTTTAAAAGAATGAGTTTATTCGATCCATTTCATTTAACCCAAATATTTACTTATTGTTTTGTTTTGAAACTCGTCCGAACAAAGCCAACTCTCAGTTGTAGAGGTTTTGTATAAGATTATGAAATTTAAAATAATAGTATGATAATATCATATATAATATTTGAAAAATGTATTAAAAAATAATAATCCACATACGATCGCCCTAAATAAAGACGTTATTATTATTATTTATGTAATTTTTTCCACCTCCCTTTAAATACAAGGTTTCCTAGTTACGCATCCATACTAGCCTTCATTTCGATTTCGCGAATACGAAGTACTTGATTAGTTTCCCCAAACCAGAATAATACTACAGTTAACCTTAAGAAAGCCAACAGCTATTATATCCATATAAGCAAGCAGTAAGACAGTGTGACTGTATTTCCAATGAATGATTTCCATACGAAGACATTTGGCAACTTTCTGCGCGGCAATGCGAGGTGAGGGCGAAGATATTGAAGTTCGTAGAAAAGGTTAAAAAGGTGTGGATTTGATTTGTTAAGAGGCTGCGTACGTCGATAATGAGATGCTCACGTCTTCCGCATGGTATAAAGCGGAATGGTTAGCTGTAGCTCCCCGAGAAATCGATTGGCGAAGGGAAAAACAGAACTAGACGTCCCTTTCAAGTTACACCAACATCCGACCACACGAGAGAAATCGTGTTAACAAATTATACGTAAAAATCGATTGATAATGATCAAATATACGGCGAAAAAGTTACCATCCTCTTTTATGCTTAGAAAAAGGAAATTTCAACGTGTAATTTTTTCAAGAATTATCTTCATAGTATTTCTACACCTACTTCAATAGGCTTACAATACTACGATGGAAAATTTTACGCATCATTTACATGCCGATGGTACTGTAGCGTCTTGTGATTTGATTCATCACTTAAAGTACGCGAATTATAGATATTTTACGAGTATTTTCACCGCTGAATCGCGAATAAAAAATCAACAACTGTTTAATAGCAGCCTTCGAATGGTAATTAAAAATCTTTCCTCTCGCGATATTTTATTTTATCTTACGTAAAACTATCTATGCTTTTATAAATGAGTAGCTCATTTAAAATGCGAAAAGAATTGACACTTGAGTGTAACCCGTACACTCGGGTCTTTTCCAAGAAATAAGTTAAACTCAAAGCTTAGAGGAAGACTCTATCTTAGTTCTGTATACCTTTTCTAAGAACCACTACTAACTTTACGCACAGATTAACTTTTCATGGAATACCTCTCGTTGGTCGAACTGGGATTTGCATAAACGCTCACGTAACATTAATAAGTAATAAATTATATAATAGTGTATGATTAAATTGTATCACATTCGATAATATATGTCTAATTGGAATGAGAAACAGTGCGATTTAGATAGGCATATTCTTTATATGGAACGACGATCGCAAATGGGCCGTAATTACTGCATTTCCAATCGAGACGATCCTTCGTCAAGTAGTTCGGGGAGATACACACACTTAAAAAAAAAGACGCGGACTCAAAGTTACAAATATCAAAACAGAGAAACAATCAAGCATCGGAGCACGAACTATTCGCTCATATTTACAAGAAGCAGTTCCGATTGGAGTTTTTTAAAGCCACTTATCAGCGGGCAAACACCGTCGCCTCTCGAAAATTTGTTCTTTTATTTAGAACTTTTACGTCCTTTTTTGCGATATTTGCCGTCGGAAGAGGAGGGAATATATCGAGTTAAGAGGTGCTTTTCTTTCAATTAAAGGTTTTGATAGAGGGGCAATTACGAGGGAAATGAGCGATTATACGATAATTGTAGCTCCTTTGAGATGCTGTCAATGAGAGTTGCCTACAGCATCGGAGATCCCTGAGAAAACTTGTGCAAATATTGGCAAATGCGCGAAGTTTTAGCAAATTTCTCCGCGGATGCGTTTTCGTGGATGCGTCGTAAATAGTTGTGTAACTCTTTAAAAATAAGTAAATAATGTCTGAATTTTTTTTCGTGAGCCATTCGCAGGTTTGTCGAGACGAAAGTGAATGTGAAAATGTCATTCTAATTCGACGACACTTATCTAAACAAATTAGGTTTTAATGTGAACGTTATGGAAGAGAAAAAATATTTGCTCCTTTGGCAGATATTTGTTTTGTAGTAAAGCGTCTTCGTGAAGCTGAATGGGGGAAACTTATGGGAAACGAATAAATCGAAATAAAATAAAAATGAGATGAAATCAAAAAAGCTAATTAGAATAAACACAAAAGAAAGGTTTCACACTCTTCTTTTTTATACCATGTTTAGTATAAAAAAATACTTCAACTGCTTTAAGTCACCCAGTCATTAATTAGTGAAGACTTTCGTCAACATATGTATTTGGTTAAGATTATCGATATGAATAAGATGACTTTATATGATATACCATTATTATGTGACATATCATGGAATCCTAGTAATGACTATTCTACGGAGTCAGTTCACTAAATCTAGAACTCATTTGTCGCGATTTTTACTCGTCATGATTAAATAAATTATTTGAAAAATGATGTTTCTATTAATTTATACTATAAGCTATAATTATATAGACTCCGCCTATTTTTCTAACGCCTGACTAAGAAATGGCTTCTTCCAGAGATCATGGAGGATAACTTCTTAACCCATACATTCAAAAGATTTATTATTTACTTATTTTTTTTTATATACAAGGATTTTTAGTTTATTTATATATTTATGACAGAACGATTGATACAATGCAAAGATAGTACGTAAACAAAGCTGTGTCGATATGTTACGAGAATACAAAATGACGCTGCGATGGGTTTAGATTGAAACGTAGGACTATTTATATGTACTTCATAGAATTCTAATTCGTAAACCCCTAAATTAATAAGTTATACTTAAGATAATAACAACCATTTTTATAAATTTCTTCCGATGATAGCATATTAAAACTAAACAGAATAGGTGGCAACGTGTGCACCATATACGTATATTACTAACAACGCACTCTACTTCTCCTATCGTTACGCCCCGTAACCATGGTAAATTAACTCGGAACATTAGCCTTTACGTACATCGCAAACCATTAGACCACCTTGTGGAGATCAAATCCTCCATCCGATTGCGTCTTAATAAGGGAGCGCCTTCATTTCGCGTCGCCCAATCATCTCTCGCTTCGCAGGATTACGTCACATCCGCTGATGAAACCGTCGGCCGTGTAAGACATCCCTTTGGCGCGAGTTTTCTTTAAAGCTTTGACCTCAGATTGCAAGATGCACTTAGCAGGTGCCTTCCATTAGATGGACGAGTGTTTAGCGAGTCCTCGGGCAATGAGCCTGTTGCCATGACCGCCAGGAGGCACTGTTCCCAGACCTTTTTCAGGTCCACCGACCAAGAATTCCTCAAAATGATTAAAACGGCGATGAGCTAAAGAGAACTGAGTCCACACAACGCGGGACTTAGATGGAAAAAGAGCCGTCCTTGTTTGGTCTGGGAGATCACGACTCCATGATAGTGTTTCGTGGTAATCCCGACAAATCTCTATTTTGCGTAAAGTATAGATGCTAAGGGGAGATTTCTTCACAATTCGTGTGTGCGTAGAATGATCGTGTTTAGAGATGAGAAAATTGAAAATAATTTGGAAAATCTAGCATACATTTGTTGCGAAGATATACGCTAACACGTACTCTAACGTAAACCAAAAGATACTTACATTACGAGGTAATAACTTGAGGACTCTATTCTAAAATTAATTTAACTCAGCAGTAACTGAAAGAACTAACGTGCTATACTATAATATTGATGTGAAATCTTGCAATAGATTGGAGCAATGCTACAAATTCTGAAAATAGAGAAAACTTTCATTTCATAAAATAGTAATTTTGTAGAAAAAGATGAAGAAAGACAACCTGAAGAATTATTTTAAACATTCTTTATTTATTATCTTTATAATGCACCAAAAACTTCCCCGCATGCATAGCCTACGCACATATAAATCATATCATGGGAGAAAAGCTTTAATATATTATGATTTATGCTTACGATATAATTCGTGCTTCATGTAAAAATCATATGATGAAAGGTAGGAATAATACTGTATATTTGTAGAATATACCGCGTACATTTTATATTGATACTTGATGAATAGATATAGTATCTGTTAGAGTTAATATTGATATTGCATACAAGTTTAGGATGGCTTAGAGTATTTTCAATTTCAAAGCGTGATAAAAAATATCTATTTTAAATGAAGAAAGAGAAGCTAAACAAATATTTTTAACAATCTTATCATTCTCAAAATGTCACCGTTTCCTACACTCTTTACGTTAGTTACACTCAAAGTTTCGCTTTCATTATTCCTCAACAAACTAAAAGTACAAACGAAACAACGAAAACTCACAGCAAACAACCCTTTCCAGTTTTAAAAAAAGCGAATCAATCCCGTGGCAGAAATTCCCGTCCAAAAATTCGAAATCGAATTCGCACGCACTAAAAAAAAACCAAACTTCTCCATCTTTAACCGTCCAATTAAAAGGTGATTACCGACGACCGCTTTGGGAACGAAATGTATCCACTGAAGAGATTCTCGTTTCAAATCGAGTACATATCCTCTCAATTATGAATATTTTCTTTTTCCCGACCACTTCTGCTCGTGCAAACGTTCAGAGAAGTCCGTCCAAAGGATCGCTCAACATAAATATTTATTCTCAGGATACGTCAATATTTTTTGGTTCAACAATATTTGTATTCGCACGACCAACATTTAACGGTAACCTCTCTTCCTTTCTCGAGAAATATAGAAAATATTCATAAGTCAACCTCCGATATTATGTAATGTTTGCGTTAATCACTCGACTCCGTCAATAGCTATTGTCAATATACGAAACATTCTCCAATTTGTCAAACTCTGTTCGCCGATATATTTGATCGCAAACACGGCATTCCCTATCTGTAATACAGTCAATACTTACGTTTTATACACAAAACATTTGTTCTTTCTCAAAGAGTCAAGCTCCTTAAAGATCTTTGAAAGAGTCTTCGAGACGTACTGGTAGCCCTGCAACACTGTGATTCAATGAATTACTTCAATACGTGTGGACATTAATAAGAATCGAAATAAATTTCGATAAATTCGATATCGATACCTTGATCAATTTAGTTATCGAAACGATAAATTTAATTCTTAAATCTGATTGGTTGAAAATTTGATTTACGATACCTTGCGCTTCGGCCTGTACTAATTCTAGCTCGACTTCACATTTTCCATTGCAAATTTCTTCTAGATGATAAGAAGGCGATACAGAAGTGAAAAATAGCGACAAAAATAGTAACTGGGTGTTGTGGTTAGCATACCTGCCCGTCAAGTGGCGGACCTGGGTTCGTTTCCCTGCAATGTCGTAATTTTACACTCCTGTTTCACCTTCTTTATCAAGTTGCTCGAACTATTACACTAAAAGAAACACGTAGATTTCCGTAATCCTGATTCTTCGAGCGTATTCATTGACGAATTCATTAACTATAGTAGGTTTTATCAACAGAACTTCGTGCTTTTACGAAAGTTTTCTTATTTGTATCAGAGTTCCTATAACTATACTATTTTCCATCAGCCTTATATGAAGACATACCAATGTATATATGCACACATTTATATTTATACATGGTAATAAAGCTGAAGGTGAAGTATGCATGAATAGTTCACGCTGCATTAATATTACCGGGATTTTCGCAGACGTAAATAAGCCCGAAATTACTTTCAGAGATCTTGGTTCGAATCCCGATACTGTCAGACTTTTTCCACGCCTTAAATGTATACGAATACTCATATAGTATATCAAAGAAGTATATTCACATCATATAGACTCCTAACATATACTCGTATGATCTCTGAATCTGTATGTATTACTGGCGTAAGAAAATGATCGTAAAAAACTATGAGGTACTATCCAAAGCTAGCCGAGAATCGAACTGTGGACCACACCCATGGGAGGGGCCTTTCGGGAAGATGGAAGTTTCCAAGAGAGGTTTTTCACGCTTTTAGCCTCCCAAATCACGTCACCTGCAGCCTCCTTTTAAAGAAAGGTGCTAATTGCGAGACCTGTTAGTCAACTAGCAACGCTATCCTTATCCACTATTCATATCCGCTCATATATATGAGGTGCTTAATTTGTAGTTCAAGAGGAAATGGGACGCAATGTAATGGGAATGTATTCACACCTTTTCATGACCTCCACTCGATTCCTCTATTTTACAAATAAGAGGAAAGGAAAGTTTCCGCCCCCATGAAGATTTACGGATTCCGGGACAACGTACGTATCCGGGCCGTACGTAGCTGGTCTCCCCCCCTGACCATAACTTCGAATTCCCTTCGTATGGTCTTCGTAAGATATCCCATCATGATTCGTCTTTCTAGCGTACAATCACGTACTGTCTCTACGGCTTGGATGCTTGTGGGTTCCGATGGTAAGGTAATCAAAAGTTTGGTACGTGAGTGGGGGTATTGGAAGAGACTGAAGAGCATTTACGTGAAGAGTGTACTTGAAGGAAACTCATGTAGTGATCAATACAAGTTGAATGTAGATCTTAGATTTTAGAAAGGTTTTGGAAAGACTGCAGAATGAGCATATTACACTGGTTTAGACATTGATATGGATCAATATACTCGTATATATATATATATATACATATGAAGAACCAACTCTGGAGATGATACATAAGAGGAGTAAAAGAGTAAAGAGTATATCTCGAAGACACAGCGACTGAAATAACAAATATCGAAAGATAATCACCGTAACCAGGGCAAAGAAGCAGTTTACAATTGACAACAGATAGATATTATTAAAAGTAGAATAGATAAGGCTCTGAATCAAGGCCGATACCAGACGGGATAACATGGAGAACACACACTTGGTCTTAATAAGCCATAAGCATCATATATTTTTCACTTCTTCCAAAATCTCAAATTTAATTACTTACAAAGTATTAAGCGTGAGCTGGAAAAGTTTTACAGTTGTAACCACTGATCTCTAAAGACTATATCTTCGCGTTTTTCTCAATATACGTTGAACAAAACCCGTCAAGGTCCTCTCGTCAGAATAAAGTATAATCGACTTAAAATATTAGAGATTGCTCGTACATAGAATCTATAATAAATGGTTATGAATTTTTAAAGCTGAATCCATACTGAGATTCAGTGTCTAAGAAAACGATATAGCAAATGATATGGCCAGACATATAAACTCAGCATTTCCTAATTGATTTTTATTTGATTAAAAAATAATTTTCAGGAGTCACTTCCCAAAAACTCAAATGTTCTTAAGGTTAACTAAAACTTCTGGATTTCAGAGGATCAGAAAAGTTGAACCTAAAGCATTCTACGTGAAAACTTCAATGAGAAAATGAAAGGTAAGACTCTTTTGGTTCCAGAATGAAATGAAAAGAACGATTAATACATCTCAAAAAAACGCATAAATACGGAATTACGGAGAAACAAAACCGAATACGAACGTGAAAGTATGAGCAAGAAGCAAAAGATGTTGTTGTTTTAATCGTTCAAATAAGTCGATTCTTTTAAAAGAATGACGACTCGAAAGCAGAGAACAAACATGGGTCTGTGACCACATCAAACACGCGCTCTGTTAACGGAAATTCTTGAGGAGAGGACGTAGTCTGAAGAATTGGTTTCGATAGTGAACCAAAGAATGAGAACTTAACTGGCGCCGTGTCCGGTTTCTCACATTTAAATCTTACGAGAAAGAGGTTTCGAGATCATTATAAACAAGAAGAAAACCTCCTTCGACTCGTAGAAGGGGTCTGGAAGTGAATGAATTGAACACGTGCGTTTTGGAAGTTGGTAACGAATAGGGAAGTAAGTTACGATAATAACTGTAGTACATATAAGTAGTAAACAATTACCTTGCGTGGATAAAAGATAAAGAACGTAAATATATTTGCACAAACGGGATTTCGCGTAATGATGATCATAAAATGATTGACGTCAGTAAAATGATGACGATATAGACTTCCTTTTTGTTTCAAGATTTTTTTATCTTTTGATAAAAATGAATTTGCTAACAACTCTGTACACATAACATTTCAGGGTGGCCTTAGTAATCTTCAAAACGATATCAACGTTATTTTTACGAATTTCCTGATTTTGAAAGTGTAACCAATCATTTTTTTTATGCTCTATGTCGTGAATGTGTTTCAAATGGAATTGTATAAACCTAAATACTTTGTTACAACTTTCATATTCCTCTATAAATAATCAGTTTATCATCCGGGCAGATACAGACATAGAAATGTTTTCGACATGAATGTAAAAAGAATTTGAGAACAAACTATACACAGGGAAAACTGAGTTATACGCAAAATTTTATTTCACTCTTAATTACTATATTTATTAGTCTAGTCTTATTTTCTTGTCCTCTTTACTCATTTCACTTCTAGAATTGGAGAAATTGAACTAAAATCAATAAAAAATTTGATATTGATATTAAAATATTCTCTTCTTTTAAGAAAGTAGGCTCATCATAAACGTCTAAGTTCTAAATTCAGTTCAAGACCTTCGTAGCGATATTACTCACTATATCAAATTACCAACACGGTCTTACACGTACTAAGCGACATTTTCTATTCGTGGAACTTTCCAAGGGCTTTCCATAGTGCGAAATAGCTAAACAGGCGATTTCTTAGAATGTTGTTATGCTCAATTCTAATGGCTCAATGTCAGTGGATGATAGAAGTGTTAAGGAAGATAAATGATGGGGCAAATACCAGAAACATCACGCAATTATCCTAAAAATAAATTGATCTGCATTTCAAATCAAAACGGAGTCCAACGTAATTTGGTATTTTGATTAGTACATCATTGTTCAAAAATTATTCCCTCATTTATTCATACATACATAATTTACGAACATTCGTTAATACTATAAGTGCTCGTTACGTTCAGTTTTACAGCATTAATACTGTTGATTATGGAGGTACAATTATATTAAATGAGTTCATTCCTTAATGCATTAATAACACATTAAAATTAGACGATAGGAAAAGTAAATTAAAGACTAAAAACATATAATCCAATATTGTTGCAGAAATATAACAGAACATCTGAACATGAAGCGAGGGAACAACCGTAAATCAAACTGTTAGAAAACATCCTAGAACAGAACTCGACAGTGGGTTACGAGAATAACAAGATACTCGAAGCCAGAAACACCAAGCGAGACTAGCAGCTATAACATGACTTACGGAAAAGTTTCGCATTTCAAAAGCAGTCCATTAATATAAGTAGTAAAGCAGTAATGGAGTGACTTATCAGCACTTTAGAATACGCTTAGCACTGATGTATATACCAGAACCTTACATACTAGAGGAAACGGGACTCCTGGACCTATGACCTGGACAGGGACACTTCACGGTAAGACAACAGCCATTGAAATTACCAACAATAGAATCTCTCACTACACTTGTACTATACTAGAAATTTTAAAGATAAAGTTGAATATTAATATACCAGTCAAAAATCTAACCTACAGACACTTTTTCCAGTACGGGAACTCCAGACGAACCATATCTCTTGGTAGTGACCACCTTTTTTTATGGAACAGCACCACTTTGGAGAAAGCTGTTTGGGGAAAAAGAGGTCTGAGGAACCGTCGCAATGTCTTTAATGATGCCGACAGATTATTATAACTAAACAGAAGATAACGCATGGCTAAAAGGCTCGTAAGAGCGAAAATTCAGGGCCGGTCATTTGGATGTTGAATTCCTGAGCCGCGCCCTCGCGGATAACTCTTCTCCCTTCCCTCGCTAACGGTAAAAATCTTCGGAGAATTCCGAATGAAAAGAGAGTAATAGGTTGCGGCCCGTGTCTGGAACACTTCCTGACTCTCGAGTCTTTAAAAAGATCAATTCCTGGTTCTAGCAGCGCGCTTTTCCACAGAGAGACATGATACCGTGTTTTTACGACTTCATTTGCGGCCAAGAATGAGCATTTGAGCGATAATTACGAGTTAAATACTTATTTAATTTAACTGATAGATTAGGTACATTAAAATCAAACTAATTCCAGCCGTAATAACACAAAAATATAGTGACTAATTAAATGAAAAGGAGTACAATTATGACAGCAACAACCAAACATACGTACGATTGTTAAAATGTATAAACAAATTAACGTAACAATAAAACCGCCAAATAGAACAGCAACAGAAGTATAATACACACTAATCTATATCTTATTCTTGAATATAACTGACGATTAATGCTAACCTTACGTCTTTCATAATGTTTGGAATTCGTCAAGTTTTTCAGTACTAATTTCCATTCCAGTGTTTCCAGACTCTAGAGTATATGTCGATTATAGCACCATTTTGTATAGCGTGGTATGTCTCCGTGACAGAGCGCTAACAATGATCAAATTAGTGAGCAAATCGAGTGTTTACAGCCGCAAATGTTGCGTAAGGAAACAATTACCAAACCAAATATTGTTTTAATTCGGTTATAATTAACCCGATCGAACCGCTTCCTTATTTGATTCAATTTTTTAAAAACTGAACGAATGAATTTAAGCGTTCAGAGTAAACGACGGTTATTTGGGAGATCAGGGTTCGAGACCTGATTGTATTTGACTGTTTATATGTCCCTTGATACCAGGGATTATTGTAAACCGCATGAATTTCTACGGTAAAGCATCCCTATCCTTTTATAATTCAATTAATTTAAATTTATTGAAATTATAATTTTGTTCTATGGACAGACATACACTTAAATGAGTTTAATTTAATATTATGCAAATATATACTTTTACTTATATTACTATTTACTTTATCGTAAGAATTACAAACAAAGGATTTGTAACCTACTCTACTTATCCAAGTTATTTGGTTACCATGGCAACTTCAAGAAAGAATTTACAACAAAAAACTCTTTTACATAACACAATTTCATTTTGTCCAATAATCATTACCGAAATTTATCGTCATAAAAATATTTCGGTGTTTCTCAAACAAATAGATCTATTTAATTTTCGAATAAGAATATAATATTTGAAAGCACACACAGAGCCTAAACTTATCACAATATATATTATAGTAAAAGGAACCTTATGTTATCAGAATATATTATAGTAGAAGGGAAAGGATCAAGGGACAAAATAGAATCATAACAACATAGAATAGAAGAGCAAATACCTCAAAACAGAGAATAACTATATTGCAATACTATGTTTAAATTAAATACGATACAAGATACTGAGAAGATTAAAATATTAACGTATAGTTAAATCAACCATACTTCGTGAAATCAAGCTAATTGAGCATCTTTGAAAGATATCGACTCGAGAACTTTTTTCACCCACTGGAGCAGTGAGTAGCTCCGTTAACGGTTGCGAAAAATATTCTAGGATTGCTTCATTGCACTCCTGCACGCATTAATGACTGGAGTCTAAGAGACTCTTTCCAAATTAATCTGCAATTACTTTAGAGCGGCATTTGACCATCGCGTTAGCAACGTGCCGGCACTAGGCTGAACAAATAACGAATCTTTGCCATCGATGTCTGTTTTCTTTGCTCTTAGTGTCTCCAATATTAAGCTTCCCTTAATTACCGTGTTTGAGCGCAAATTGCCTTGTTTCTCTAAATTGCACGCGGATTTGGCGCCCGTCCTGTTAAAAATGCGTGCTTTTTTAGTCTTGTAAAGAAAATTCTTCTCAAAGAATCGAATATGGGTTTTTTTGAAAGCTAAAATTCTAGCATATGTTATCAATAAATCCTTTTTAAACGGTAACACTTTTAATTGTGTCTCGTGTCTTCAGGTGCGAATTTTTCAAATTTCTAAATACGTATTAATATAAGAAAAACATTAGAAAGTATTGGAGTCAAAAGAATGATAGACATAAAAATTATAGTAATGAAGGTGTAGTTTTCGTTCTAAATTGCAACAAAAAATTATATATAAATTTCAAAGAACGCTAAACCGTTCTGAGTTTTAATATAGAATACATAGCTGGAAATATATATTACCATCCTTAGTATTTTCTACTCCGATTATATAAAATATTATGAGAAACACTTTAACATAAATTTCTGGAAGAAGATGAACTATAATCGAAATGACAGAAACAGAAAGAATGTATTTGGATATCTTCAACAATCTGATTTAAAATTCAAATTTTAAATTCAATTCAACAAACTTCAAAAATTAACATTTTAAGAATCTTGTATGCTTTTAGTTTTCAAAACAGTCAATTGAAAAGTATATAATCATACTTTCAAAAAAATAAGAAGGAAAATGGATTGTAGAAATAGGACAAGAAGTCTGATATATATCATGCAAAAATATTCAAGTGACATATTATCTAATTTTCGTAAATGATGAGAACTAATTTGATGTACAGTTTTGATCCCTAATCCCTTTTGATAATTTTCTTCGCTTCTAATCACAGATTTTGTTATCCTTGAATCGCTTTCTATAAAAATAAACGATGCAGAATATGCCCTTCGAATGTGCTGTATCTCTAAAATAAAATTGTTATCAGCACAAGCTGAATAAATTTCATAGAAATAAATACCAGAAGAATACTGCTAATACATCGAGATTTAAGTAAAATAATTCTTCACAAACTAACATCGCTTCGGTCGTGAGACAGACTCGCGTGAATGCTAAACATCATAACCTCACACTTTCATCCCAAGTACAGTCATTCCTTAACGAGAAACACACCTACGTATTAAACATGACACGAACGAGCGTACATAAAACATCTGAAAGTATAAAGCTCATTTTAAACAAAATCGAGCGAAAGATCATCCAATCCCATCGCACGTATCTTCGTGAACATGAATATCCTTCGATTTTCACGTAAATATCGGTGAAAAAAGAAAGCTGGGAGACAAGTGAGGAGCAGTTGGTGTGCAGGTGTTCGTCGCTTAACACTAATTTGAACAGCTAAAGATGCTAACTTGGTCCGTGCATAGCGAACAGTTTCTAATATAATTACTGTGTTATAGATACGGGAACGCCGAGTGAATAATTAAGGAGATAAAATTTCAGAGGCGAGGGAGAAAGCAACCATTTTGTCGGTGAAGCTGGTCAACGCTCTTGATAAATACTCCGTTACCGTGGTTACGAAATTGAAAAGCCGAGAAAAATATCGCGAAGTTTTTCGTATGTTTTTAAACACATCGAAGACTTATATTACGCATTGCAGAATCGAAACATAGAAGGTTATTTATACCTATTACGCATACCTTTATCCATTACTCGATAAAACACATTTTAATTTAGACAATACTTATTAAGGTGCGTAAGAAGTTAAGAAACAATCATGGTACATCCAATACTCATACGAAGCCAAGCAAATTTACAATGTTAAGAACTAGCTAACTCAGCGCGAATTCTGTATAGTTCATTTTCCCTGAAAGATAAGTGATATTAATAGCAAAAGAAAGTTTAAATAGTTGGAATAACCCCAAGCTTTGAACAAAATTGAATACATACAGGCACTCGGAAGATCTGGGTTCGAGTACCGGTCCCATCAACACTTTTTCACGTCCATTAAAAAACCTAGGGATTACTCTATGCGTCTTTGAGAAAACATATGGTATGTTTTCAAGTTTCAATAGCAAACTACTTCACTTATTAAGTATTAAACATCAATTTTACTTACCAAATGCTTAACGTATAAACATTTGATATCTACAACGCCCTTCTACGCAATTAAAAATGCTATAATACCGTTAATTGATACACCGACAGATAACTAAATTTCGACGTACTTCCCACTATTGACGCACTATCCTCCGTGGGGAATCCACAGGTTTATCGTCCTTAGTAAATTCGTGCTACTCCAATAAACAATTAACTCGGCAGCTTCGCGGCGTCAACAGCCGATTATAACTAACTCTACTAAATCATTCCTTAGCAGCACTGGAAAGATTTTCGAGCCCTACTTGATTATTAACGGAGAAGGACACGTATGGGGAATGAACGTCATTTCTTCCCACAGCAATACGTAAAATAGGACGTCGAAAATGATTCTTACATTACGTGAAGTGATTAGAACACATTTAGGTATTAGAAAAGACTCACTATGGGTGTTATTTTCAAGTCTATGAACTAGTATGACAAATGACGAGCTAAATGCGATGTCCTGGTATCGTAACGTGACCAAATAAACCGTGTCTTTTGACTACACGATTCTACCATTTCTGAATTCTGGAGGGGAACTCTAGCGCCCATTTCCGCACGAAATTCGTCGCAGAGTCGTTTTTTATCTTATCTTTGGGCGTAAGTAACGCACGATATGACATCACACACGCACCGCTCTCGCGAGAGCCGTATTTTCGCGCCAAAGGCACGCCACAGAAGAGAGTTCTCACCACCATAAGAAGGATTCACTTTTCGAGATAAGATTAGTTCCCACACTCTCGGAAAGGAAAGAGACGCTTTCGTCAATCCGTAATAAGGACGAAATCTTGCGTCATTTGTACGCGTGTGCATTAAACGAAAAAAAATGAAACATTATACTATGCGATTTTTATACACTGGTTACATTAATTAAAGATAAAACTAAAAATTTATGTAGGACAAAACCTGTTCAATTTTCAATTAAGATTTCTTAAAAAAAATAGCTTTAAATGTTCGACGATTAAAGACCATTGTTCTGATAGATAATACTTTGAGGGCGTTAACTTGAATATACGATAGTCAGTTTTTCCAATCTGATTTGTGCATTGTTGATACACTTTTTTCATCAAGTTCATTCTTATTGTTCTCATAACCTAATCTCTTGCCCTTATATGTTTAATTCTTAAGTCTTGGCGTTAAGGCTTCATTATATCTTGAGAAGAGAATTATATCATCAGCGAAACATGGTGACTAATGATCCATTCTCGGTTTATCTGTAATCCCTTTACCTTCCAGTCAATAGACATGAATACTTCTTCCGACTCTGCTGTGAATAGGATTGGTGAAAGACAGTTCCCTTGTGGAATTCCCTAAAAGAATTTGGCCATTTCTTCGTGCAAATTCGCGGAATTATTAAAATATTATACATAATACATATAAGTTTAATGAACTTAGCATCAACAACAAGTCAAATTAGTCAACAAGTCAACTTAGTGCACAACGCATAATAAGAACGGCATCTCCTATCCAATATATATCGATACTTATGTATTGGTCCCTCTGAAATTTCTGTATGTTTTAAGTCCTAGGGCCATCCATTACATCCCACAGTTATACGTCGTTTATCCTTAACTTTTTTCGCCGTGATTTCTTGAACCGCTTTTTCGCTGAACTTCCTTTAATCTTAGCTTCCTGGCCTTCCATAACTCATCCTCATTCTCCATGACTACTCCTCAGACCGAGAGAAATCAATAACATAATAAGGTAACTCGCTGGAGCCTAATATGATACATCCCTAAAATTACACAAACATAAATATTTACGATTTGAATATGAGTTATGAAGGAAAGATTGTATGTACCAAAATGGAAGTTCGAAAATGGTTAACTTTTCTCTAAGATGCCCATCGTCTGACAACTAAGTTATGATCAATTCTATCAGAAGACCTTTCTCGTAACCGACAAATCCTTCTCGCTAAGACGATGAGATTCTTCTACCATTGACAATTAAATATTAGGGAATAATAGGGAATAACATTTCAGGAGATAAATAGCATTTCAGATGACATATATTTAACATAAAAGCTTCAACAGTGAACACATGATTTCGAAAAAGAAAAAGTCTGACCGAAAAAGCAACTTAACTCCCCCATAAATATTCTTAAAAAGTATTCTTTATCAATTTCGAATCTTATGAGTTAACTAGACAACTGTGAAGATATTCACGGTATTATTTAACCTTTCCTTTCATATACTACGCTAAATAACACATACTTAAGTCTTCCTAAAAAAAGAAATTTCAGCAATTATTTCGAACTAGTGAAGGTTACATTTTCATTAATTATCTATTATTTATATTTCATTCCATCCTAAGTATTTCCTAATCACGTATGCTATACGTGAGAATCATACACGTACGAGGTCCATCGCAGACCGAGCCAATGAAAGATTTAAGCCTCACTTTTCCCCCCTTTATGATTTCCATGAGCGCGTGTTTTAAAGGAGCACCGCTCCACCGATTTCCGATAAGAGAGGAGGCACTGCGCAAGCTCCCTTCTGTCTCCATGGTTACGGGTCCCGGGTTCGATATGGGCCGTCAACCTCTGCTCCGCTAACCAACAAGAAAACACCTCTTGACTCAAGGCGTACGTTCAGCAAAAAATGAATCGCGCTAAATGAGTACGTAGAAGACAAATACTGACGAGCAAACATCGATTACTTAGTTTTAGGTGACGAGTCGTAATCTTCCATAATTGTTATTTACGCGTGGTTCTGAGATAGAAATCTTAATAGGAAATTAATGTAAAACATTTCAATTCGATGTAATCAATTGTACGTATCTATCTATTTGTGAGTCTCTATAATAGTGTAGAGTAAGTTACTTCTTCTATTACCTATACTTATGTTATATAGCAAATGTTTATTATAAAAAATCTATTGATTTATCACGTTCTAATGTATTTTTGGATTAGAAATCGCTACATATAGCTTCTGCATATTCTGAGTATTTCTTTCTTTCATCTGGGAATATTTTTATAGTTTTTCGTCTACGATACTTAAATAACAATCATGAAAAAACGTCTAAAACCTTTTTAACAACTCAAATCTAATTAATTTACCACTCGTCTATTGGCGTAAGAACATCTTATTTATAAAAAAATATTTCCATGTCTTTTATTTTTACCGTATTTACGACGAGATACTTTAATTATACCTTCTATATCCCGAAGGGAATTTTAGTAATATAGAATTATAATAATAATAAGAATAATTATTTCTAATACAAATCATTCCAAAGATTTCTTTTCAAAACTAATAGACATAGTAGTATATTTTAATTTCTAAGCAATATTTCTCTAAAATACACGTTTACCTCTACACAGACATCGATTCATAATGTAACAGCTTCTCTATACCTTATAAATGAAAAAGTTTCGGATGCCAACTTCCGACTAAAATGTATACGTTTAATCAAAACCTCTCCACATTTTTTTAAAACCTACTATCACTTAGAGCTTAGTCATTCACAAACCCACAACTTCTAAACTCAAATCAGAGCGGTCACATTCATTTCATCCCGATCCAAACAAATGAACAACAAAAAATCCGAGTCCTTACGACTTTTTTTTAATACGCGACGAGTAAACAAAAACGAAGAATGAACTCATCTGCGAATGCGCGCGATATGAAGAACGAATTCCGGAGAAAAAAAAAACACTTCCGAAATTGGTTCCTATAATATTTGCATAACGAGGGCAGACGATAAAAATTTTATTTATATACACGGATAAATCGGCCAAATATTTGGAGGAACAAAGTCGTGTGTTTTTTTTTGTCAATCCGCTGTGTGAGTGTGCAACCAAAGGAAGATGTTAAGGTAGTTAAAGGGAACGCCTTGAGGTACATTGGAGAAGGCCTTCGTAAACATGCGAATCCTTCGTCAGCTGATGCTCTCCTTTTCCGAGGTGTTTCATCTTATTCCGCCTCTTGGAACAAAAACTGTTTGCTCTCTTTTATTTCCCCACTGATTCATTCAGACTTTTTAGAAGATGGAAAAAATTACGGCCGCTCTCGCCAAAGAGGACTTTTAGTAGGGTACAGTGGTATAGGGTATTGTAGCATGAACATTAGAGGTAAATATGAGTGATTCTGAACGTGACAATTTACGAATCTAAATGGTAATAAGCCTTGAGTTCGGTGAAGGATAAATAGTAGAGTACCTGATTATGTTGCTCGCGTGCTAATATTTTAGGCAACGAGGATGTTTTGAAAATACCTCACTATTATGGCCCTATACTATCATTTAGCAATCCTTAGCGTTATCGTACATAATAATTTACATACTGCATGGCATTGTACGAAACTATATACACTTAAAGATACATACACGTGCGATGTATATTTTATATGAACTTCGCACATAATGCGTAATACTCGCACCTATTCTTTTCCACTCGCTCTCTTCGAAATAACAAGCATAAAATCGACTTTATTAGGGTGGTAGTTAGACGAGGAAGTCTCCTCTTAGAACGTTATCATGATAACCTTGATAGATAGATATAGCATGAAATTATAACTACAAGAGAAATTTTCGATATAAAAAGCTATGTTCACAGAATGTTCAAACATTGAAGATGGCCTTATAGAATCTCAAAGTAAATGAAAATCTGCTCGTTATCATTCTGAAAGCTTTAACGAGTGCATGAAGTCAGAATAATGTTATAAGCACCCAGTACGTACGTATTTTCGTTAGTTCACATCCCAGGCCTATCTTTACGAACTTTAATTTCCTCAGCAAGAAAAAATCGACCTTTTATCGTTTCTTAATAGGAATTTAACACTTTAAACCCATTTCTGTACAAAACTTTGGCTATAACTATAATGATGATCGAGTAATGATACCTGGCATAAACAACCATTTGAATTCTGAAAGACCAGCCGAATAATAAGTTCTTAAATACCAACTCCTCAAGTAAATGTATACCTAATTAAACCACTATTTAATAATAAACACACACTGACGTACTTAGTAACCAAAAACAACGTATGAATATTAACGAGGTTAGCCGTCTGATAGCAGACGAGTCCCAAAATACTCTCCAAGAAACCTAAAACGATTTGGGACATCTTGACCTTTAGAACCTCTCGATACGGGTTTGTCTTTCTGAAATTGAACGAGTGTTGTCTGGAAAAGAGAGAATCTGTATGGCATTTCACAACATACGCACGCACGAGGCATATTCGAAAACAGATGAAGAAAGCGTTTGGCAATAATTGAACGAATGGTCAACAGAATATAATCGAAGAAGCGGCATTGGTCGACCGAATACGAAAACATGGCTTCCCAACAATCGGAGTCATTTCGTAAGACGAAAGAGATTGGCTAAACCTTAAGAATGGAAGTTATCGTATTAAAACGAGGGAATTTGACGTTTACGACTATTCAAGGGTAATATCAAGGGGTAGATGGAATAGAAATATAATCATGCCCTTAGGGTTAACTTGACAAAGGGAGTTTCAGAATGAACAAAAATGTGGAGAGCTTGGGGGAGGAATACAAAGAAAGAGCCAATTTTGAATTAATCAGCTTGATTCCAAAGAAGAAGACTTAACTATGAATAAAACTTGACAGCCCTCATTGGTTGTTGACATAAAGCATGCTCCTTTTTCTGAGCATATAACTAAACATTCAAAATTAATTATTCGTTAATAAAATATTGAAAAGAGCAACTTTGACTCCCATGTATGTATTATGCATGTATTTAAGAAAGTATTCCTTTGACTCTATACATTACACTTCTCCACCTCTACAGCCATATCTCTTGTCGTACGGACTACATAATCTCATGAGCCCATTGGTAAATTACTCTATTAAACAGGGAAGTCCGAAGAAACGAGGCGAGCCACAAAGTGTTCCGCTAAGAGTATTAAGGCAGATCTACCTCCATAACTCATTACGAATAAGGAACAGCTTTTGCTTCAGATGATTATTCCGGTTGATAAATTCATTTCTATTAATTTGTCTCTTGATTCAGCAAACACTTAGATTTATAAATATAACAATCTTTGCTTGTTTAATGAAATCAATTGTTACTTCTTCAGAAATTCTGAAGAAACTCACCGTAATTTTTATCACTTTTGAACACGTGAATACAGACAGAATGGGAACGAGCTGGAAAAAAAACGAAAATACTTACGTGAAATGTGGGTCGCATACATTAAGGGGTTCACGGCAAACCTTGCTGCAGATGAAAACAGTTTCGGAAGAATTCTTACTTTCTTTTAACTATAAAATATAGCGAATAGAAATTCAATAGCCTCCTCCAAAAATTTACCGAACATTGCAGTTAACATAACAGCTTTTAGAATATTTCGAAGTAATTCATACAAATACGAAATTGATACGAGAGTATTTTGTCCAATTTACAATTTAATAGTTAGTCAATCGTCATGACTAAGTACACAAGATTAACTTTAATACTTTACCTTGGAAATTAACAGTGTAAATTAATTTTTAATTCACATTAATTCTTTAAATTAGTTATCACATTGATAAAACCTCTCTGTAAAGTACCGATAAATGTAATTTAATGCTCAAAAAATGTAGATAGACAAAGAACACTGAATATTTAAGCTCCACACCGAAAAAGATAGAAATACAATCGCAGCTCATAAAGAACGAAGCGTTATGGAGCCAAAAGCCGCGTTTCCAAGGGAATAAAGAGCTGTAGTGGGAGCGGTAAGAGGAGGAACATCTGAGAGCGTTATTGGAGCATAAACAGTCTCCAAAGTTTAGCGATAAGCCATTTATGAGTAATATACAAGGTACTTAGCAAATGTAGCAGAGGAGGAGAGGCTCGGTGCATTTGAACAACGCAGCAACACGTGAGCAAACACTCGTTGGTTAAGGAGTTTACAGCCGCCATGGAAACGCTCTGAACAAAAATCTTTGAAGGGAAAAGCTGATTCCGACGAAGGGGAATTTGAATCGGTGCAGAACGATCGGGTATAAACGGAAACATACGTAAATAAATCGTAAAGATCGGAATAAAACTTTGAACTTCGATAAAACGAACGTAGTCAAGATTCTTGAAGGATAGATTTACGTAAGAAATTTAATAAAATTGTGGCACATACCTGTTACTGCGTCTTCTTCCTTCTAGTCAACGAAGTCAATGAGTAGAAACTCCGGGTAACTCCGGGACGGAACCAGGTCTTTACAGATTCCGGGGAAACTTCAAGACGTATCACGAAGATGTATACTACTCCTATGAAGTAAACGTTTCACTTGAAGAAACCAATGCACTTTTTAAACGTGAAATGAAGGAAACTGAGCAGTACTTTTTACCAAGATTTCACAATGAACTTATAAGATATATTATAATTATTTCACAATAAATCATGTACAAAAAGTACTATTCCGTTTCCTTAATTGCACAGTACGATAAACAACTAATGCAAATTAAATCAAATTGAATTAAAATTAAAGAAAAATGAAAGAAGACGATAGCAAAACAATATACCTATACATTCACGAACAACTGACATGAAGATTGAGCTTCTGGGTGTTTTATATAAGTAGAATAATAAAATCTAAATGTTTAGGCATTAATTTCGGCGTGGGAGGCCATATCAGAATATATATTTATAGAATTATAGTTTTCGAAAGAATAAAATATTTATGATTCATACTTTTTATGGAAGCAAACAATCTTTTTGAAATATATATTTCAAGGATAGTATTATAGGATACATAAAATGAAAAGGATACAATGTGTTTTAACAGGACGCGGACTTACAGCATCTGGTGTTCGAGGGTTTGCCGAAAGACGTCATTGCAAGAAAAGGTTTGGAGGGAACGTTTCTTTAGGGAACAAATGGAGGAAATATATTGAGGAAATGGGATAGGATGAGTAAGTGACAAGTTATGACGGCATAAATAAACTAGATTATTAGGAAAATAATTACTAGTAAATACTATACTATAGTATACTACTATACATACTACTAAACGATCAAATAGTTTTACATGAAGTAAGTGTACCAAACGAAAAATAAAGAAGAAAAATAAATTTAAGAATATTAAAACCTTAAGACAGTATTAAAAAAACAAAATTACTTCCTTCAAAATATGCACCGACAAAACAGAACTGAAAGGAGCGATAAAACAAACAACCCCCATTTATTCAAAAAAAAGAAACCCATTTGTATAAAAAAAAAAAAACAAGAGTCATTTCATTCTCGTAAAACGTCGAGAAGAAGAGAGTGATAAATACGTCTCATGACATCTATGAACGTCCCCGGTATATTTTCTACCGTCTTCGATCGATGGTCTTAAATGAAAATCCCCTTTAAAAGTGTGCAAATAGATTTGATCCGCAAAATCTGTTTCGTTGAGGAGTAGTGCTCGTCCATTTTGTGTAGCACAAGAGGGGAGAGTCTTCTTGGATCAATACGACCGTGGGAGGGGCGTTGCCAGAGGTGGAGCTTGAAGAATGGTAGAATTCGACCAAGTTGCTCCGCCTTCAGCCAACTATCAAAAGAAAACCACGGCCGGTTGGAAATTCGAAGATTCTCAGCTTCTGAGAGAGAGAATCGACCTTTCCCCCAATCTCTTGGCTAGTGCGAGAGGGTAATTTTAATGTCCACGTACCCCGAAATATAAGTGTGAACTAGCGTCTGCTGAAATCCTGTTCAACGTAAGGAAACTAAAGACGTAATCTGAAATTAAAGCGACAACCTTAAACTGGTACCCATCCCCAGTAACGTTAAATCGGTACAAATCATTGCATCTTTAGAACCTTATGCTTCATACCTCGATTCGTGAGATTATTCATACGTGATAAATAAGAGCCTATGTGGCACATCTTATAACAGCCATATACGTAACCAGTAAGTCGTCTGGGTGTGGCATGGGGTTGACTCTACTTCCCCAATCGATGAAGTTTGCGTTATGTAGGTGGAAAAAATCATTCTAAAAACTTTTACGTACTGTTATTGAGTTTCCACGTTTAATTTTTTTAAAGGCAGGGCAAGTTTTTTTTAGGATCATGTTGTTTCAGATTCTGAGAAATAAGAAGATAGAGATGAAGGTTTTTTGAAGTAATTCATCTTGAGGAGTAATGAATGAGGCTGTTAAAAATTAATGATAACGAAGAGAAGAAAATCCAAAAAAAATTCTATGTAATATAAAAATAATTCTGCATAAAACTACATGAAACCAAGAGAAAGAAAAATAGAGATTACTGTCTCTAAGCAACAATTAAGGTATTCATATTTTCAGGAGAATTCCACTATATCAGACACGAGATAAACTAATATACATAAGTTATATAATAAAATGATAAGAAGATACATGCTAGGGCAGAATACCACAAATATGGTTTTTGTTACATACCCCAACTATTGACTTACCTCTTATATATATTCCACTCGCTTTCTTCCTGCACAAGCGATGGGGTCTGCAGTGGAGAAGACGAACACTGGCTGAAGCTTTCACCGCACTGACAGAACACCTGAATCTGCAGAACTATACAAAATCTTTTCATGAGATACAGCTTAAAGTCAGAAATATTACACCCCCAAGACTAAAATTGTAGATCCTTCTACTAGCTGATTAAAGTACCAGCACAACTCAGAATCTTTTTCACGAACTGAATGTGAACTTTATGTTGGTAAATAGCACTTGAACTAAATATAAGAGAATCAAATGGAGATCTTTTCTCATAGATATCGATTTTTACTGATTTGAATTAATGATATTATAATGCAGTTATAAAAGCTTTTGATTAAAATATATGTAATTCAGTTAGATCCTTTGCAATAACTTAGCATTTAAAACTATTTAGATACGTAAAAAAGAACTGGAAAGATATTCAATGAGTATTTGTACCTATTCAATATGACATTCCGTGCATCTATTTCAGTTTTCATAATACTTCACAGAGTTTGTTATTAAAGAAAGCCATACTTGACTCTTGACATGAAAGAAGTACCTATTCTCCTTTAAGTACAGATCAATGATATTTCTTTTCAATTCTGCAATTAAAGTACAAAACCTATGTTCTGAAAAACTATATCTTAATTCTTTCAGGACAGATATAGAATAATGAAAGACTTAGTAACCCTCCACAATATATTAATACTCTAAAACAACTATTCATACTACCAGGAAAATTCCCAAGTCATTCCCTTCTGCATAGGCTACCCACAAAGCAACACCTGAGCATTAACATTACTTTCATGACAGGTTTAGTTCGCTGAAACTGGTACGTAACTCAGACGTGGCAAGCAGTCCACGCGGCAAAATGTCAGTATCCCTGAAACGGGATTTCAGATTAAATCCTCCCCCGTATCCGATGCTCTCAGCTTGAATGCTGAACCCCTCCCTCTCTTGGGACTTGGATAAGTTAGAGAAGCAGAAGAGAAAATGGCGTTTCGTTCTCAGACTCGTTCCTGGGATTGTCTATCGCGTTTCTGAGATAGCAAGGGTAAAATCACGACTGTTATTCACTCGCCATAGCAACAGAACGATTAAGTTAAAGGTAATCAAAACTATGAAATACGTTCAAGTACAATACAACTTACATTTTTGAGATCAAAATACTCAGTTTTTGTGTTTCGATGTTTAAAACAAAGATCTCCATAGTTACTAAGAAAATTACTTATAACAAACAGCGTTGTATACAACTACACCACAGCTTCATTCGTGAAAAACTACTAAAGAAAGACTTACCTTTAAGAGCTCCAAACTCACCTTTATCACCACAAAACAGCATCCCGATAACAAAATCTTCATATCCATCAGTTGATACGTACCTTACGGATACATCACATCTTTCTTTAAGATGACTAAACCAGAGATCAATCGTAGATAACAGATAGAATATCATTAAGAATCATAATGATATTCTAAAGGTATGCAGCTAAATAACGCATAAGTTTCAGTGCTAAGAACTTGAACCATCTCCTTACAAAGAAACAAGCTGTTGATGAATTTCAACAGATCTGAAACCAGGGGCAATTGAATTACTCCGCGCACAACAACTTGAGACAAAGTAGGCACAGAAGGTGGCGGGACGCGACGTCGAGGGCTGCATTTCAAACGACTTGCTGTGACCGGGTTTTTAGTGCTACAGCAGCCCTTGTACCTCTCATTATATTCAGAAGATTCTTACGTGCAATATTATCAGGATTGAAGAAAAAACTGGATACGTATACACTAAAACGGAACTTATTTTTCGGATGACTCATGTACGTTCAATAAATTCTTTGTATTATACGTGTAATTGTTAAATTGAAATGTTTAAATCATTAAATTTTTTAAAAATATAGTTTAGTATAAATTATCATTACCAGTAAACGTATGAAAGGTTAGCTGTGGTTAAGTTCAAGTATTCTGGTTCAAAACTTATCAATTATTGAGAAAAGATTAATTTAAAAGAAAATATACTTAAATTATTCGGTCATCCGCTCGATAAAAGAATTATTAATTAGAGATCAACATCAACAAATACGTTGATATAATGCAAAGTTGTACATGACGAAAGCTCTTTCAACACTGGAGATGAATTCGTGAACCAATCAAAATCTCGAATTTGATCGTTTACTTTTACTTTAGAATGAGAATCTTGGCAGAACTTCGCGTAGGAGGAACGAAAATGTCAAGAGTAACCAGTTCTCAAACCTGATCCTTTCTAATGCCCTCAGTACACTCTTACCACCATCTGATATATATACATCAGATATAGTTTTATTTATAGCTGCAAGGACTTAAAAGATGAGCTTTCTCGTTGAATGAATGGAAATGAAAAGATTAAGGTTTAAGTCCAAACCTCGTGTTCTTTAAGTTTCTCTCATGTTCTGACGATTGTATGTATGTATGCATGCTCTGAAACATATTCACGGGATCTTATAGATTTTAAAGAGTAGGATTTTCTTTGAGTTTCAGAAAATTAAATTTATTTAGCATGTATTATATAAACTGTTAGAGAAATAGCTCCTTTAAGTATTTATATCATCAAGAATAGAGCTTGTGGAAGAAGAATAAGTGAAGTTAATGATATTCGACTAATGAATTTTAATTAGCAAGACCCAATTACGGTGATTCAAATCACGTAATATTTACAAATTTACGTGTTTAATCCGAGAATGGGAGGGTACGTAATATTAATTTAAATTCTCAATATAACTTTACGTAAAAAAATCATCAATTAAAATTAGATTGGTAGCATTTTACTGTGTATATTCCAAGATCTCTATTATGAATTAGATGAGTGTTTGTGAGCTTATAGACCAATTTGATTAGGACGAAGAAACTTTCAAATCAACCATTATTACATTGAGGATGAATGATTCTTAGATCAATATTCACCAAATATAACCACACTGTATTTACCTCAGGACTTTAAGAGTGAAGTATATATAGTTTTAAAATGATAATACTTTAAAAATCTTAATCCTATGATATAATATCGATCAAAACTTTAAACCTGAAATAATCATGAAACTTCCCAGGTAGTAGTGAGAGTAAAAAAATCGCCCATTCGATCAAATTTGTTGATTAGTCGAGTAGCATAAAGTCAGAATCAAACGTCTACCCTGTTTTGGGGCTTCTGAACCCTTTCTCTGCAGAAGAGACGTCTTTTAAAACTTCTTGAAGCGAAAGACCGGAATGAAGTTGATGCGGGCGACGAATTTGAAGGGGCGTGACGTCACTCCTCTATCGACTTAAGAAGAGAGAGAGAGATTTTCTGGAACGAGCACACGACACTCGGCTGAGACTTGCAAATTAGACACGCGTTAGATGAAATCGATAGTTCATCTCTCCGATAATGAATCCCTTTACTTGAGAGAAGTTTGCCCAAGAACTGTGCACGAATCATAAGCTAATTGGGGGAATAAAAATACGGGAAACGTAAGACGTAAGGACGGTTAAGGAAAGGCGAATATAACTTTTCACATGAATTCGTACGACTTCAATTCAAAAATATTAAACAGAAGTGAAAAATAGTGATACTCGAACCCAGGTACCCCACTTTCCTGTTAGGTATGCTAACCAGCAAAACACCATGCTGTGAAGATTTCACTCTGCTATGGTTTTGCCATGGGGGATCTGGGTTCGAGTCTCGGTGATTTCGTATTTCCACTTCTGGTAAACCTTTGTATGTAAGGATGGGTTTCATGAAGCACAATTTTACATTGCTGAAGTCATGAGATTACACGAAGTAAAGTAAAAACCTTAACCCTTAATGATTTTACTTGAGAGACGTAAGAATCATTAGGACATCGAAAGCGTATTCAAATTTGTGGTAAGTACGCAGCTCAAAGAGCCTATAAAACTATTGGTTAAAATATGGAGTTAAAATATAATTAATCAGTTGGAATGATATCGTCGTTAAAATATTCTTCACCTGATGCATTACCTATTCTTTGAGACGTTATTGATGTAAGCCTGCTATTCAGGACGCATAAGCTTAATCTACCTCTCTTTTAGCCAATAGGAAGCATGTATTCCAGTAGAAGGAAGAAATACCTATTGTTCATCCCTGAGAGATGAAGAAAATTTTTAATTGGTTGAAAATTAATTATTATTACACCCCTTCCTTTTATACCTCTTATAATATAGTAGCCACTCAATCAATTAACAGTCGAAGAACCCTCTCTAAGAAAACTGAGATGGTTGTAAAGTCATTTAAGTTTTCACAACTATATTAAAGATATGACCTAACTTGGTACGACATTCTCCTTAGCTGACTTCTTAAACGATTAGTTGTCAACAGAACTACAAAAGACGCAATGCATTGAATTTAACAAGGTATTATTGTTTCATCAACTCAAAATACCTTTAAAAGGTTGTCGGTTACTCATAATTATCGACCAGTAAGATCATTCCCCTTGTTGAAATGATTTAGGATGAGTTAGAGAAAGAGAATCACGAACATACGACTGCATGCACCACCTACTCATTTTAAAGAGGAACGCTTCACGTGGAAGACGGGGGAACTGTACTTACGAAATTAATGAGGACTTAATTCGTTTCCACGTAAATAATAAGTGAAAATGATCTATATGTAGTAGATGGTAGGTACACTCATGGTTTTCCAAGCCCATAAACAAACGACAAGGCGGCTTGCAGAGCACTAACGTACATGTTAATGTAAATTAGCATCGAATGAAAAGCTCTTCAAAGGTCTGAAGAGTTGTTAAATCGATATCAAAATCCAAACGCGATCCTTTTCTTAATAGGAAACAAAATAATAATCCACTATGTAAAAGTGAGCGACTGTGGAGCTTCCGGCAAATATTTTCTTAAAATTAACTTTCAAAAGAAGATATCGAAGACTAATATGGATCTGTTTGAAATAATTCTTTATTTTCGTAAAATTAGGATCCCTCGTGTTTCTTTCACAACTTTTACTAAAAGAACGATTCGTCTTCCTATCATGAGTATAATCTAAAAGAAACATGATGATTGCGAGATAAAGATGAAGTACTCTTTGAAACATACTGAAAATGATAGGGTAGTTAAAGTGATATTATCGACAGATTATGAGATTAAAGTGCTTCAAACTCGAGATTCCAATCAAAGCTGTCCCGAATCAAAATATATACAATGATCTTAAAATAAGAATCCAGAAGCACTTCGACTGATAAAACGATGGAATGGCAATCGAATGGCTTAAGAATGTTGTCACACTTTACACCACTGAAACAAAATGTGTAAAAGAAAAGAAATATCCTAGTATTTACTTGAATAAACACTCAAATTTAATTATTCTTTGTATGCACCCATGTCAAAAAGGAATTGAATCATTAATTTTCCTTATCCTTCCTTCGTTATAGTATACGGCAAGTGGGAGACCTGGGTTCGAATCCCAGACATTTTCCAATATTTTACTACTATTTAACCTAATATTCAAAAACTATCAGATTAACAAAACTTAATAGAATTATATCAACAATGAATTTTCAATCATATAACCTCATTCATTATGCAAACAATACTTTAAACAATAATCAAGAGCAAACAATTTAAAATCGTTACATTGTTTTCAGAAGAAATTGACGTAACTTTTTGGTTTATTTTTCTCATCGTTTACCATTGTTAATAACAATGAATTCAAAGCACATGGATAAACGGACTCCAATCTTATGTATCAACGAAAAATATTAAACTTCCACACATATAACACTCACAAGGCCTCGGTTGAGGACGTAAACGTGTCGAACAAAACAAGCATTCGACTTTTTTCGTTCCAACTAGAACAATATTTTCAAACTTTTCTCTGCAAACGATGCTTTATCGAGAGAGAGAGAAATAAGAAGTAACGGAAAATCTCTGTGGAACGTTATTCTAGAGCCTTTCACGAGCAAAAGCGATGGAAATATTGACTTTGGTGCGTTTTCCAAGACACACTGCTTTCGGGTCGTTCAACTTGGACTGAAAAATTCCGCGGATTGCGTATATTTCTGCTGTTTGCAGCTTTCGACGGCTAAGTGAACGAATATGGCGCTTAACGAGTTTCATTCCCGGTTTCGCAAGATAACGAGAAATATATACGATGCAGGCGGTGAATGTTGATGGTACATGGAGCATAACTTTAATATTATCGATCAATGGAAGATAAAACCGAACCCTTCTACACTACCAACTATTTTTAACGATTCAAATGAAATAGTAGCTTATTAAGATGCATGATTTACATCTCTGCAGGGCAACAAAAATATATCATTGAGAATTCCGCTTTTAAACTTATGATTTCTTGTTCTAAAACGAAATATCATTTTTGTCTCGAGTACATATAATATTTTTATCTCATATAAAATTGTTATGTTTTACGTAGCTATGTTATTTAAAAGGTTTCTAAATAATTTAGCTCAAATCTTAACTCAACAGTACTTGATTAAATACGATTAATATTATTCTTCGTCTCGTAAATATATAATATTTTTATTTTAAAGGCATCAACCTTCCATTATATTGGTTATACTTCTAACAGTTAGGTAATTAAAATATTTTCCTGTATTAAATTAGCTCTATTATGTGTCTTCATGTAGTTTTTATATTAATTGTTTATTTTAATTTCTCTTGTATCAATTAAGTCCAGATAACTAATATCGTATCTTAAGGATTTCAGAGTCATAACTTGTATATTAAGGGTGATATCATATATTTTTTAACGTTATTCATGGACTTAAAAGCAAGAAATTTATTCTATTAAGTATAGAATTTCAAATTAAATAAATTATTTCAATATTTATATCAACCAATAGGATATACCAATACCTCTTTATTTTATATATTTTTAAAACTTTTATATGTCCTATCCATTCCTTAATACTTGCAATCATCCATTGCATAAATTATCGCATAAACCTTACGCAAAAACACGAATTTCCGCGTGATGATAACAGCTAAAACCTCTATCTCTTCATCACCCGTCTCACGGCCGCGCTTATGGAGGACAATAAATCTGCACGCACCTTCGCACGCATCTCACACGTGATCGTGCGACGAAGGAAAAGTTTAAAAAAACGGAAGGAATTGAAGTGGAAATTTGAGGAAAAGACGACATGGAAGAAGCGGATAGGTGCACCGAGGGAAAGCTGAGGACGTGGAACCAGACGATGACACCTGTAAATGGATTCTAATTTGCTGCAAATTGCGTTGAGGAGCTTTTTAGCGCACGTCGCTTTAGCGTCCAATTCCTTCTACGCTCGGGTAATTCCAGTCCATGGCCAAGCGATGCATTCGTCGTGCAAACAAGTTCCCAAGGCAACTCCGATTTGAACGTCACTGAACACATTCCGCTAACTAATCAATGACATCTATTAAGAAGCGCTCTTTAAGCCGCTGATAGTGGATTCCTAGTTGGCAATGAGGTCCTCACCTTCCGTATATGATACGTAATACAGAACAAAATAGCCATATGAATATCTGTATACGATACGTAATAATATTCAGTATAATCGTACAAGACTGCGTATAAAAATCAAACTGTTAAACATTTCGATATACATAAACAGCAAATTTTATCAATAAATAAATATTTGTACACAAAATTAAAGAGAAAGAAACACAAGATAGCTATTACTGGTTTTTTTACGAAATAAAACCTAATCCTGAATTATAACGTCTATAAAAACTGCGATAGTAACACGTAAAGTAAGTAAAAAGCAACAAATTCCATTTGAGATACGAGCGAAATTTTCTTAAATCTCTTTCAGTATAAAGAAGAAAGTTTCAAACAAAGTTACAAACTTTGACTCTCAGCTAAAATAATACTTATTCAGTGCGATTTATTTTCCTGTGGAAGATTATAGGAGATAAATTATAATGGGATAAGCAATACTGAGAGACACTTAGCTCCTATGAAATTATGAATTAGATTATTCAATGATTTGATGAAAAGTTACGTGAAATATAATGAGTAAACGACGTAAGAAAAGAAAAAATGGAATTCATAAAAAATTAACTTTAAATCAAGATACAATCAATGGCTAAATATTTATATATACTACCCTTAAAAATCTTACATCAAAAGTTTAAGGTACTCATAGTTGATAGCTCATTTAACTAAATATATTAAGCGCATACGTATATACGCATATATACAACGGGAGAAAACAACATTCTCAACGAAGAAATACACAAGAATCAAGATGGATGGATGCCTTGGGAAAAGAACACACATATGCTCAAATCAAGAATACCTATGGAACTTAATAAGATGATAATCAATTGGGCAATATGCTGATCGCTATTCCAAATTATGTATCAATTAGAATTAATTTTACAGATAACGTGCAAATTATCACCACCATAGTTTGATCGGCTTTAGACATAAATATGTTAGTATTATTAGCAATTAGGCCCGTATCGTTGTATTAATTTCCATCGAGGTAGCTTTTTATAAACAGAAATCAGTAAATATAAAATTCTATAATAAACTACATAATATTTCACAATTATTTTATTCTTCAAGTATGCTTTTTCGGATTGATTTTATGCTTTGATTGATATTTAATTGATGATAAATGGGATAGTCTTCCGAAAAGCATAACCAAAACTCGTTCCCAGCCTTTTCCGATGAATAACCAAACAAATAAGTCGTTACGACAAAATCTAAAGCTTATAACATAAGTATCTTCGTATAGGATTTATATATACATATATATAATATCTTCTCGTAGACTTAGGAGGAGTGATCTAAGCAATAAAACCTTTCCCAAAAATCGGCTGATTAATACACAATACAAAAATAATTTTTCGTTCCTAATATCCTCAAAGATAAGCTTGTAATAAATAAAACAAAATGAGCACAAACAAAATTAATAGTTCTAGCGCTAAAACATAACTCGCACATCTTCGCAGGGCAATTTTAAAAAGGCATTCACACGCCGTGTAAAGGAGGTAAACACGGCCGATTACGGCTCTCAATTAGTCATCGATTTACACCCTATTTTCTGCATCCACTAATAGTTGCGAAGAGATTCGCAAATATGTACCCTCGACCGTAAATATTTTAAGAGAACCGATGGACCTTTGCATTTAGAAGTCGTTTAAGTCGTTAAAATATCAGCAATTTTGGAGTCTTTGGATAATTATTGGCAGAAGAACAAACGGAGTGGCACGCAAACGTAAATCTATACGCGCGTGTTTTGTCTTTTCGAACGGAACTACTTTTTCTCTCGAATTATTATTGCGAATCGACAAGAATCGAAAGCGGTGTATCGAAATTTCCGAAGGTGCTGCCATCTGAGACGCAACAATCGACCACGTGCTCCCTTGGCGTGTTTAACAATACGGCCGCCGAGATCCCGATAATGCCGTAAGGAAATATTTGAACTAATTAGCTATGTGGACAAACGAGGAATTGCTGATTCGCCTTTGTTTTCCCAACAAATGCCTCCGCCATAATTAGTTCCTAAACATTACTCTACGAGCTGGAACAACCCGTGGAAGAAGATCGATGCGTCGTTACGGGTGACTAATGGGTTCGCGAAAGAGTTTGAAATCGAAAGAAAAAATCGACTCACACAAATCGACTCACACAAATCGCTCAAACGTGAAAGGATGGAATACAAAGAGGAAAATGAAATTAGACTTCAAATATTAGAATGATTCAGAAAAGAAGAGCAAAATGTTTAAGCTGGTAGTGTTGTAAGAAGCCTCTACCAGAATAGAGCAAGGCTGGTACTTGGTTACTGAAGACGTAAAAAGATGAAAGCAGGAGAAAATGTGCGAATTGCAAATGGAAAGTGAAAGTTTCGTCTCGTTTAGTTAACTTTTATACGTATGATTTCTGAAAGACTTCGGTATCTCTCGCATACAAGTGAATAATGCTGGACGATTCCTCAATGCAATTTTACCATTCAACACAACGATTCTCTTTTTCAAAGGGACTTTAATGTTAGAAAAAAATGTTACACAATCCTTTACCTGCTTATAACCATCAAAAGCTCAATTAATTTAATTATTTGTAGATAAGACTACGAGTTTTCTACGAGATTCTAGCAGAGTGTGTAACTAACATGATACTTGTCGTCTAAGCTATAGGTAATCCGTTGGATTAAATTTAACCTGCTCAGCTTGAAGATAATAGAGCTTGAGTAAACATATTTGTAAATACATAACATGTAGACTGTATACATTTCCCAACAATATATTATAGGAAACAACGGTCAGTTGCTACAGCTTACAGACACATTGTTAAACCAATCAAAAGCAGAGGATTAAGGAGAGGTGATTTTATCTTACACAGTTAGTAATTTCTACCACAAAAATTCGATTCCATTGTAAAAATTATGGGTATGTAGAGGTAAAATACAGCGACATGACTGGGACTCGAACCCAGTTCCCGCACTTTCCAGGAAAGTATGCTAACCACAATACGACGCAGCAAGGTGGTGTAGTGGTCAGTATACCTTAAAGGACAACTAGGAACCTGGGTTCGAGTCCCAGTCATGTACAATTTTTCACTTCTAACTTAAGAATGGGAACCTTTCAAATGAATAGAGATGTAACTAATAAAATTAATTCAACAAGCGGTCATATTTCCTCACCGATTAAATAAACAGTACCGTAAACAAGTAACCAAGGCGAACAGTTTAGAATCGCTACATTGTTATCAGAAGAAATAAACGCATTGTTAGTAAAATTTTCCCATCGAATTGTATGAAACCAGTGAACCTCTGCAATATTTTTCTCATCGCCCGGATTTACCTCCTGATTTCAACAGCTCTTCCAAATTCGCAACATTATCTGCCTATCGAAAACCCGATGTCGATGGGATTTGCGAGGTTTGTCCAAGTGCGGGGATCGTTTGCAATATTCTAGATTTATCTCTTCCCATCAATCGGCAAGGAATTCGACAATCCGCCAATCTGGAGAGAGGAGAATTGGAATCGGCTCTCCTCAAACGAAATAACGCCATCAAATCCGTCAGACGCAATGATTTAAATCACTCAATCGGATGAAAATATTTCCCTCCACCGATTCGCAGGAAATAACGTCAGGGGAAAAATTCCTCCCTAGAGAGAGAGAGAGGGCTACTGGCATGAATCACAAAAAAATCCGAAAAAAAAAGAATATCAACCCTTTGTAAATGGAATATACACTCACCTGATTATGGGAGAGGAGGAGATTTTTCCGAAATCCCATTTGTGAGGCCGCACCTTGGATTAAAACTCGGTTTTTTTCGCTTTTTTTTATCCAGATTCGCCTTTAATTTAATGGACGAAAAGGGGGGAGTCGCTGAGGGCTTTTTTTCCCTCCACTCTAATCACCGAATGAATTTTCATACTTCATCGGCAATCAAATGCGGAAATCGATTTTTATCTTTTTCACTCGTCATCTTGGCCATTTTCATCGAAAGCTTTCTTCGGAACCGATTTCTATTTTCCGTAACTACGGGAAGGCAAAACGGACCCTCTTTTTTGATTCTAAATAAATGAATCGTTCATAAAACAAAATATATTCATCGATAAACTACTTCGTGCGATATCTACTGGATCTTATCGATGTTTACAAGAACGAGAGCGCTATATAAATGCGTCTAAACTAATCTAATAAACTGATGTAATTCGTGAACGCAGACACTTCGTACATTCATTCATATTTCATACACATATATTTCATATCAATTTAAATGTATCAAGTAAAGTAAAATTTAAATAAATTCGATCCTTATTACACTATAAAATACGTAACCACTATAATGGCGACCAAAAATTGTTTACGTCCGTAACTATATATATTTCCCTCGTAACGTTGTCAATACGGTTGCTAATAAACAACGATGCAATATAATAATATCACTATTCTATGTCATAGATATTTATTTCCGATTTAGAACGTTCTGTCGCTTTTAACTTAGGTGAACCTATTTTGAGTACCATAGACTGAATGCTATTCCTTTCAGATTTGTTTCCGTACCTAATACAATAATTGGAAGAGGATATTAAAAGAAGGTCTGAAATCGCTCACAATCAAAATCAGACCTCAATTCTTATTCAGACGCGATGGAAAGGCACTTAAAATCATTTAGCCCGACCCTAATGAATTAACGTTCACTGACTTTAGTTCATTAACACGAGATATTTAAATACTCAGCCTTATCCGATTAAGGTCTATTTTTGAAACTTTTAATGAACTTATTCCCTTAGGGATATCTTTTGATGAAACGTCACTATTTTTTGGAGCTATATTCGATAGAATGAATAACTTAAAAATTCATTGCTACTTATCTTTTCATTTCTTCTTCATCATTTTGAATTCCTAACAATTCTGAGACAAAGTCAATTTTATTCAACATTTTCTCTTTTCTTTCCAATATTCACTCCTTTTCTTTTATCAATGAATTTTCAAGTACTGATTCCTACAGATACATTGCTTCACTTCGCTAAAACCGGTTCATTCAAACAAAGAACCAATTCTACGGAATAATTCATTTTTATAGAACGTTTTTCCAAATTTATTCATAAGATATTTCACTTCATTTCTATCAAATTCTGAGATAACTTTGTGGTCTGCCATTAGCGTTATCAACACATTAGAATTTTAAAGTGACAAAATTCGAACAAAATCGTTTTTCTTTTTAATTCGATTCAACAAATGTTTGGATATTCCATGGAACTAAATAATATTAATTTATTCGCAACAAAAAGAATAATTGTTTACATATAATTTATAAAATCTACTAATAAATAATAATAATTGCTTTAGCCCTGATCTATTTTAAGTATTATAAACTTCATCCTTACGATATTTCTAGGTTATTCTTTATTATTTACACCAATTCATAATAGCAATATTTATGAAATATTTATAATACTCATTTCCAACCGTAACAAAACCAGACTTCTCCAGTACTTGAATCGTATTGTATGAAGTAAGAATAAGACTCAGAATATAAATTAAAACTTAATATTTCTAAAGATGGTTAAGAAAGACGTAATATACAAATAGCACGTCAAAAAAACAAACTTCAGAATCGAACTAATCTATTAACAGTAATCCAATCCATTTTCCAATCATCCTCAATCTCCATCATCGAGCACAAAGAAAGATTTGACGGAACTAATCAGAAATTCTACAAGAACCTCGATGGATCCTCCCATTCACCGGCGAGGTTCATATTGGAAGCAGCCTCGATGACTTCCATAGTAACCCCATCCTCTTGGAATTGTTGGTACAGCCGCGCGGGAGAGCAATTGAGTTTTTAAGATTCATAAATGACTAAGGTCAGAGTGAAATGGAGATTATAAAAGATGAATGGCGAAAATGCGCGTCCTTGACGAAATTAGAACCCACGATCTGAAGAGTGAAAGGCACTTCTTTTACGACATCTACACGGAATTAATGTTTATAGTTTAAAGTCACGATTTCCTCACCACGTATCCATTACATGGGTAAACATTTGATGCTTATTCGACGTTAGATAGGCAATAAGACGTTTGTATGTATCTAAGACTTGGACTATAGCATATTTGTACGCTAAAATATACATAATTATTCGACTATTAGACGCGCTATGAATGTAACAAAATCTGTTTCCTACGTCCTTATGAAACGTACGATCCTAAACTAACGAAAAGTTGGTTTTATATAAAAGGATCGTGAATTTTAAGTGCACGGTAAATCCCTACGATTAGTATACAAGGGTAAACATAAGGGAAAATAGCGACATGATTAGGACTCGAACCCAGGTTCCTGGGATAAAATCGATATTTTTAGGCGTGACTTCGTGGAAAGCCATAATAAAATGAAATTAAAAACTTTGTATTTTCCACACTGAGGAGTACTACCTCAGGTTCCTGGGAGGTATGCTAACCGCAACACTGCCACGTAACTACTCCAATTACAGTAATCACTTGCATTGTTGTAGAAATGTTTTCGAATCAAATTACCCCTTTATGGACGATATATTAATTAGGTTATATATTATCAGAAACAATGATTTCCGCTCACGAAATTATTTTGTTTTGCGCAAACTCCGTCGTTCCAAAATTGAAGATTACGTAAAACTCACAACAGCTGAGTAAATAATACATTGGAAACCAAGATGTATAATACGAGCTGTTTTTATATTCTAACATATCTAATAGCATTCAGAAATTCAACCAAGATTAAAACACCGAACGCCAGAAAATATGAATAAACCATCATATTTTATCTTTCCTAATACCAAACTTATAGCAGCAGGAAGAATATTCACCATTGCATTCTAAATTAGTGTTTGAATTAAAATAATACATATACAAGATTCTAAAACATCTTTACGTGTTACTGAAGGAAATCTCAAAAACCAATCCAAGGAGCAGAGATAAGAATAGCATAGTTTTGTTTAACAAAGGTACATATACTATATCATAACAATCATACCCACTTTCAGAACACAAATGTTGAAGGAGAAATTACTTGACTTAGTTAACCTATGAAGCATTTCGTTTATCTTTGTTCTTATCATCTTTCGGTATATTGTAACTACTGCAAGTGTTAAGGCGGTAATTCATCCAAATAAACGATGGAGTAGAGTGTATGGAAATATTTGCCATACAATTACTTGGAAGCACATATGAAACGTGTTTGCACAATTAAAACTAGAGTTACTTCTCATCAATGTGGGTAGAAAATCGATTTGATAAGACGTGCAAATATTCTCAGCAGACAAAAAAGATACAATAAAATTCTGGTGAGATAAGTATGGAATTAATTTGTGTACATCTGGAATAAGCTGATTTTTCTTTGAATATTAAGCAGAAAGATTATTTTGAAATGTGTGAAATTTATGATGGACTATATACTTTACAAAACATTTCAATTCATTCTTCATCTATCAAAAATTAAAGTTAGACGAGAAGAACAATCACAAACAGAATACACGTGGGGATGTAAGAAACTATAATTGAAGAGTTATTCCATTTAAATGATTGTTTAACTGTCATGAACGTGTTTTTAAATGTGATGGGCATTCTACGCCAACAGCCTTCTATTGCCATTCATGACCGGTTAAAATATTAAATTTATTTCAAAAATTGATAAATTGTTTTCTACTTTGATTACTACTTTTAATCTACTAAAAGAATGCTACTTTCTTTCACTTCATTTATTGCAGCTTAAGGAACTACTGATAAATTTCTACAAGCCTTGATACAAGATACTGATGCAAAATCTAGCATTCAAATATAAAACACAAATTATCGTGGAAATATATATTAAATATATATATTGAAGATAAGAAACCCTGGAATGTTTTTAGTAGAACAATAATCAGTAGCATAGATACGAAGGTAGATCATAGGACAGGAAGAGTAAAACTTTCTCTTCAAACAATAAAATTTTCTTCTAATATCATGAGAATAATATAAAGATAGGAAGTTGAACGTAGCGTTTCCTAAGCTAAAAAATCGTATTCAACCCAAAATAAACTTAATTATTAAATATTGCCTTCTTAGGTATTCATAGATAATAAATAAAAGTGTTATATTTGAATAGTTAACGTTCATTGAAAGTCAAGAAATATAAAAGTTTAACCGTCCCTACCAACAAAGGACAAAGAATTGTTTATAGAGCTATATCTTTAAAAAAATCTTTCCTTGCAGAGGAACGAGTAGTCTAGTTGCCTCGTTTCACATTCCCTAACTAAGTTCGTCATCACTTTTCAGGCATCTCTTTCAGCGCAGAAAGAGAGAATAATTTCGATGTTCACTTGTTAGAGGATAGCCCGAAGATGCTTGGATGGGGCACCGGCGAGAGGAGCGTGCCCTCGCGGGGAAGCGACTGCCGCCGGACTCCGAACAAACACGAAATGGTTGGGTAAGCGAAAAAGGTCATCTAAGTACCTGGATACAGGACGAGAGATTTTCCAAGCAGAATCTTTTGCATCTACCGAAGAAAAGCTTGGTTTTATATGGCTGAAATCATATCCAAGGCACGATAATACTATAGTACATAATTAATATAGAACAACAAATAAAGATATTGTTAAGTGGAATTGAAATAACACGTTAAAATTATGCATTGATCTACTAAACAAAGTATAAGAATTGCTATTTTGTTTTAAGGGCTATTGTTAGATTTTCAATAGTCAATTAGATGACCAATTACTTCATTACCGTATTTCGATGCTACAAAACTTAGGATCGATAAGTGAAAACTATTCTTTTCTGGTTTAACGGAAGGAAAATGCTTCTAACTAGCAACATACCAGTTCGTAACAATAATCATCATAATATAATAAACAATAATTATATCTTAATATATCAGTTTTAGATCGACAAGCAATTTAAACCTACAAGTAAAGATCAAAACATCTTCTTTGAAATTTCTCCTAAAATATTACCGGTTATAGTCATAAATTTGATTTGCGTGAACGAATCGTTCCAAATCATATAAATATGGCACTAGAAAGCTTGATGTATGAAAAACAGTAATTTTATAATTGATATATAAGTAATATACAGCAGCAAAAGTTCTTCTAACTTACAGAGGAAACTTAGGTAGTGAGCTTATTCCTTTATGTGGGTCAAACATAAGTTACAATCTTCTTGGAAAATATACCTCATGATTATCTATAGCTAAAAATATAAAATAAGATCTGAATTCTTTGCAAACACTTTCGAATATCATCAGTTATTCGACCTGTTTTTGAATTAGCACTTTTGATAACTAACTTTACCTTCATCACACAGAATTTTAAAGGTAACCTGCCACGAAAGAAACAGTACATTCATACAGAGAAATAAATGTTGATTTGATCTTCTTTGTCTACAATAAAAACTATAGAACAATCCGAAGTGATGTAAAAATGAGTACTGCTTCGTAAAGCTGGGTTGTTTTCCCTGGCAACTAATGTGGTTGCTAAGTTGAATATAGAGGGTAAGAAGGAACAGAACCTAAGAAAACAGATGATCAAGATTGTCAGGACACTTTGATTAACCTTCATGGTCTTAAAAAAAATATGATTCTATGGCTCTTTTGTATCACTGAGAATACGATGAATGTACCATATATGACCGAGTCAAAAACATCTTGGGATTGCGTAACAATGTTTCCCAACAATCAAATCTCTTACAATTACTTATCAGAAAATCGCCTCCGTAATCCCAAAAATCGACAATGTGCAAAGCGATCGCTTAGAGAAAATCGATGTTGTCTTCGCAATTACAGGAGAAAGCATCTCATAGGCTTATAATCAGTTTTGTCAATAAAGAAGCAAATGACTTAATCGAGTTTATAAATTTGTTCTTCCCAAAGGTTAGAGAATCTTGTATGCTCAAGCATTTGGCAACAAGAAGGAGATATACCCCACGAGATTACATTGCCAAACATTAAAGCGGAAATTCGCAGACCTTGTGGAATTTGGAAGCAGAAACATGCAATGCTCAAGGCGATTTGAAATTTTAATGAGAGGCCTATGCCAACGAGACCTGCTTCCCTTCCTATTCTGCATCTTAAACGTGCTAATTTTTATGCCGCGAAACATATATGGATGTATTTTAAATAAATATATATATATTTATTTGCGTAAGAGATGGTTTATGAAGAATCAGTTCACGAAGGGTTGTAGGAAAAAAATTGCTATATTTTCTACTACAAAAAATATATGTAATTTCCGTAGAATTCCAATATAAAAAATTTTGATTGTAAGAATTCTGTAGAGAAAGCGGAATGAATTACAAGGAGGAACTGGATGTTATCTTGTTTCACTGAAAATCAATATTTCCTCTTTTACTATAAACGTACTATTTACATGCGAACACTTCAACAAAATTTGGATTCTTCATAAATAACAAACATTTATATTTTGATACGTATTTATACTAAATAAAGGAGTACGTATTATAGAATAAATTTCATAGTAAAAATAACCCATTTATTGATTATTAAGAAACAATATTAGTATTGTGATGCACTTTCTATTCCCCTAACAACTTGATAGCAGGCCCTCCAATGAATCAACTCTTTAATTGCATGGTTAGTATTGATTTACATCTTAATCATTCGAAGTCTGATTCTCTTATGGAATGAATTATAATTGGAATTAACTCCTCACACATATTACAAAGAAATGGAGAAAAAGTTTAAAATTATTCCCATTCAATCTTCAATCGGTTAACTACGGGTATTTAGCATAAATAACACACTAACTTAAGGTTAAAATTTCCTATTCCAACAATTTAGAAGATTAACCTAAACAGTGAACTTGTGTTTCGTAGTCATATCAACCAACTTCAACAAGGTTTTCATTTTTACATACCAGAAAAGAAATCTAAAAATGATTACTAAGATAAAAGAAAATGAATTAAGATATAATAAAAATGTATTTTTGTATTTTCTGAATATTCTGTAAATGAAGCTGGAAGATTAAAAATTATCGATTGTTTAGAGGTGGTTGGATGGAATTTTTAAGGAGATGGATTCTTTTATTATAAGACAGACACGACCCGTAGCCCTACCTAGTTCACCTAAGCTACACTTCTATTAGTCATAAAAAAGATAGTTTATCTATATCAGGGGATTATAATTGTTACCTGTAATCTTGTCTAATTTTATCGTCTATCTACGTTACGATAAATTATTTAACGAGGAAATTAAAATAATTTTTACGCATATTTTTAATAATAATAATAAACTATCGTTACGGTATACCGTACCGTAACTTTTAGACCTGTAATTATTAAATCAGGGCTAAATTCAGTCTATATAGATCACTCTTACATTTAACCACATAAGAAAATTTTCCGATCCACCAGGACTCGAACCTGGGACCTCGAGACTTCGAGAATTTTCGTCCAAATCACGAAAAAATCGATATATAGTTCCTTCGCTTGAGAAGTACCATAATTTTACCTTTCGAACTCTTCCGTACATGTATTCCGTCAGTACCGTTTTCCGCTTTAAACGCTCCCTTGGTTTCGTAATGATAAAACAAGGTCGAAGCGATGATCTTTAAAAAGCTAGAAGAAGTCACCTTCGGTGGGTGCCGAGGAGAGAGGCGACCGTAGAGAGAAAAATAGGTGTTGGCAGACGCCGATCAATCGTTGCCCGCGTCACACAGAAGACGGGAAAGAAAGAAGTGGTGCATTGAAAGCGTGGAAAAGCCTAAACTCTTTGAGAAGTCCATTCTGAAGGGCCTCGGGGCCCATCTAAATTCATGAGCAGCGCCCGAGGGAAAAAAGAAGAAACAAAAGAAATCATACTACGGCGCGCTGTGATAGCATCGCCGTACATTCCGCGACTTGTGCATTTTCGGCCTTCTTTTGTCCGGCCGAGTAGGAGGTGGAAAAAAAATACGACGCGTAAAATGCGAAGACGAGGTCTCGACAAAAACCGCCCTTCTTCTTTTTAGCCTTAAAAAATTGCACGGCAAAAAGAGAAAGGGGAAAAACTCGAGCGAAGCTTTTCCGAAAAAAGGACGTAAGATGAAGAATGCCTCTTTAACAATGTATGTTGACGGTTGCCTTTTGTAGGAGAACGTGTTTTTATTTTTTTTTTATTTCTCGGAAAATTCTTCGTATCTGCAGTCGTTTCTTATTTACATCGACCTGGTTAGCGATTGGATTGACCACGTTGTGGATCATCCTCGGTATCGGTGAAAAGTGAGTTCTCAGCATGAATACCCTTTCGGTATTACGGATTTCGTTTCGCGGCTGTTTAAATGAATCCTTCCTATAAAAGAAACACGTCAACTTACGTCTTTACTTATACAATCTCGCCCTTAAAGTATCAGTAACAAACAACATTAACAAAGACCCTAATGAACCTATATCTAGCGATACTGAATACGTCAGCTTCCATGACAACGGCAGATACAACGAGAACAATACTAAAGGAACAAAACAAGTTAATCATACCATCCCAAAAATGGTTTACGCTATCTTGTTTCTCAGGAACGGTAGATAAAACTCAAATCTTTCGTCGCTGAAATACGCGATGCTGGAGTCAATGAACCAGAGCCCAAATGGGCTGAAGAAGGAAATACGTATGGAGCTGAAATGCGGCTTGACCCCATTCACGGGTTCCGTGCTCTGAGATAAATCTTATCGCCAGGTAGGCGCATAGGAATTAGTACTGGCACAATCATACTGAAGTGTTTCACCACACTCAAATATGGCTTCTTGTGACAATACACTAAGTTGAGTCCTAGTTGCCTGGAGCACGTACATAAAATTTAGCTTTAGGGGAACATCGCAACATATGGCTCAAGTTCAAGCCTACCGATTGATTCCGATTCAAAAATTCATGATTTTGGATACAAGAGTATACAGAAAATAACTTATAGTGAATCAATTCCTTTGACTTCTACATGTATAAAGATAAGTCGATGAATGATGACGTACCCTTGCAGCTGAAACCTTAGCTGGGAGGTAAAAGCCCGCAACACACTTCTAAAAATTATGAATTGAATTTCTCCGATTCATTCGTAAGTTTAAAATGAGTCAGGAGTTATAGAAAAATACAGCTAAGTTGTTGGATAAAGGACTATTTTGTATTAGAAATAATAATAATAGAGACATTTTCTTTCTTAATCTTCCGTTTTTACATCTTTACCTCTGAAGATGTAAGAATTCCATCCTGAGAAACCGGTCGTCAAAATAAGAATAAGTGGAAAATTATTAAGACTCTAAAATGATTATTTAATGGCTTCCCACAAAGTAAAGCCTGATCATAATGATTTCCAAAATTTTTGGGGATAAACTTTGCTATTCACTCATTTCCATAGCATAAAATAATTAACGTTAAATACACTCAATTCTCTTATCTGCGATCTATTCTTCGTCAAAAAATCAATGATGGAATACACTATTGATGCCTACATCACAATTTGTAGCATTTTATTTTAGAACACATTCATCTATTAGATAAATTAACATCTCTTCATATATAGTATATAAGTTTTCTTTTTAAGGCGAAAAAAACATTATTAGCGACTGGAATTCATAGTAGAAATAGCTCTAATGGTCTCGAAGACAAAGGTTAGTATCCCGAATTAAAAACAGCGAGAGACGTTAAGTCTTTTCCGATGAAGAGAGCTGCTTACTTTTTGAAGCGAAATAAAATAAGGGACTAGCGGAAAAAAAATATAGAAAATCAACACGCCCGGTGAACTAGCTAATATTTACGGATGATATTCTCTTCTTCAATAAGTAGATATCTTAGTAAATAAAACAGTTTGAAGAATGAAAGTTGGGTAGAGCAAATAGTTTACGCTGTTTACATTAATAGAACTGAGCTCTCCTTTTTTTCAATCGCTATATATCGTTCCTTGAATGCCTTCGGATTCAACGCAAACACAAATAATGAATTCTGCGTTTCCTTAACGAAGGTGATTCTGAAACCTGGATCAGTTCCTTCATAAGTCAATTTCATCGGAAAACATCGGCAAACAAGGGCTAATTGACTAATTTGAACTCGTCGGATAAACAACACGTAGATCTGGAGCGAGGTAATTCACGATTTGGCGAATTTTACATGCGAAATGAGCGATTAATCTTTGAGAGAAAAATTTGCTCGAACCCCAACTTAAAAAGGGTAAATAATATGTTCGTAAATTTAAAATCAGAAAAGCATGTCCAGTCTAAAACATATACGATTATACTCGTACAATACATCGATATTTTCGATATATAGTGCTTGGATAAATATAGTATGATTTATACCTCTTTCTACCTTCTAAGGAGGTCAATTAGTTCCTTCATGTAAAGCATATAATTTTATTTCCATTTAACGTTTTTTAAGGCATGAACAAATAATAAAATATCAGTACGTAAAATCTTACAGTATTCTTTGAAGCTATTCTTTAACATCAATGAATCTGATGCATATTTGTTTATGTCTGCTATTAAAAATTTATTACCTTTCAACTGGATTTAATCCCATACTCTCAGTAAGCAATTATTCATTAATAACACCCATTCATCAAGCTTTCTGATTGAAATTAATTATTTTAATTACTTCTTACACTAACAATCAAAATATTTATCCTTTTACTGTAATATAGAGAATGTACAACTAACGATTTCTGATAGGAAAAAGATTTAAAATGTTTGATTTAATCTTTGGAAGAATTCACAAATTTACAAGCGGAAATAATATCAAATACTCAAAGACGATCAAGTGGACATGATCAACGAAATAAACAATCAAAGCCATAAAGTGGTTTTATATACTTTTCTCAAGTTGAGAGGCAGATAGGATATCGGAGATAATGACAAGATACAATTGATCTAACTCTTAGAGATTTGATGTCGTGATTAAACTTCGGCAATAAAACCCACGGAACATGATTCGTGATTAAAACTCAGTCGAGTGCCTCTCCTCTTAAAATCGGAAGCGTTAGATTCCGTTGAATGAAACGTTTGAGATACTATCGATCAACAAAGTGTATATCTTTAGATAATATATACTTCTTGCTTACATCCTATCGCATTATATGCTTCTCCTATTACTTTCTATACAGTCTACATTGTTTGGATGATTTGACAAAACTGCCTCATCTTTAAGTTACATCCGATCTACATATCTAACTTGATTATAAATCAATTTATTTCTTGTTAGATCCCATACTAGCTTATAATATCCTACAATCTTAATTCTTGTTATAACTTCCCCAACTAGGATCTAGGTAAAATTCCGACATTCATTGCTCACACGAAAAATATCTTTCCGCATTTGAGGATAATTTTTATGGTCCTTCTTTTACTTACTATCGACAAAATATATTATGAGAGGATTTCCGTGTTTAACTTAAAAATTCATATTTAAACTTTCGCGAAAGGCTATAGGTTCAATGGAAGACGAGATTCTATCGCAGGGCAAAAATACTATTTTTTATTTCCTTGCAAAAAAATTGCAGTTCTCAGGCATAAAAGAGAACAAACTTAAAAGGTAAGAATTAATAAAAATGAACATCATCCAGCAATATCATAATCTTTCACCTTGGTTACCTTCTCTCAATGAATTTCTGAAAACGACTGCCAGCCTTCTGGAGTAATATTCAACATCAATAGCTTATGAAAACTCTTTTTAAAAAAATTAATAACTATTGAAATTGAAATTAAGTGATAGCACCCTAAACTGAACTTCTACGGTAGGAACTCTATGCAACAATCAGTATCTTATCGCCAAAAGTAATGAATTCAAATAAGGTATGGCAGTAGAGAGAGTTGCATTTTTATGCGCACTAAAATTTATAGAATAAAAAACTTAGACTATTTTTATTAAAGTTTCCAATGCTTTGAAAATTAGATCTTCAGATATCAATTAGAGGTCGTTTCACTACAACGGTTAAGATCCCACTGCATTCGTTTCGAGCTTTTTTCTGACAGTAGAATTTTCACAATTTCGATTTTTCTGTTTCGTAGAGGATTGCTAAGAAGATAAATACGTATGAAAAAATTAACCAAAGAGGATTTACATCAACGCATGGGCATAAGTGCTGAAGACTGAGTGACACTGGGAAAACTACTTAGGCCCACATCGAGTGCAACGAAGGGACATCAAGCGCAAATTTATCTATGATAAAACTCAAAAAAGAGACATATACATTCTCAGAGTTAATTTGGTCTTTGCATAATATTCTTGAATTCTAATAAATAAATTTCATTTTAGATTATTATGTTACTTCAGTTTGCAACAGCCATGGTAACGTTATTATGTTACTTCAGTTTGCCATGGTAACGTACTTGCTCATAATAAGTGGCTCGATCTCATCTGTGCTTGAAAAAGTCAATATTTTACGAGCATTTTTAAAAATGTTTACTATACTTTAGAAGATCGACTGAGGAGAGATTATCGATATAGTGTCTTTGAACTGAAACATCGCCTTTTCTCCATCAACTGATAAGCAGATTAATGAGAGCAAACCAAAGTGCCACTGATAGCAATAGGAATGCATCCGCTACACTCCATCAACGTATATAAAAGCAACGGAGAAAAATAATAAACAATACGTTTCCAATATTAACGACTGAAGATTAATTATTTAATGAAACAATCGAAAATCGTTGGTAAAACAGGGATTCTGTCGTTCACTTTCTAAAGTTATAAACACTAAACAAATAACGTTAAATTTTACAGTTAGTGTTTCGTTTAAGTGTTTAATTAAACATATTGAAATATTCCAAGACTATATTTCTAATCCCTATGTAGGTTAATTGTAAACGAAAAAAGCGACATGACTGGGACTTGAACCCAGGTCCTCAATACTCTTTGGTGGACCTGGCTTCGACTCCCTGTTATTTAGTAATTTCAATTATCTTCAACCTGTTATTTCAGTCATACAAATAATAGGGTGAAGTAAATTCAACCATTCTTTACTGATACAATTCCTACTTTGCAAGTCACACTTAATTTACAATACGGGAAAATTAATATTTCATTTCGATGTGACCAAATTCTATGATTCATTTAGGAGAGTATTATAGAATAAATGTCGGCACAATTTAAAATTAATTTCCTAAAATAATTAACGAAGATATCGCGTCAGCGAGATATCAATTTCGTCGGAAACAACTTCGCGAAGAGTCTCGGCAAGGAATCGCTACTAATTGACTTGGAAACGAAATTAAATTTCCGTTTCAATTGAACGAAACGTTCGCAACTTAACTTGCCCGGACCGAGGCTCAAATGATAAATATTTGTTTGATTAATATTTGCCCTAAAAGACTGCCAGTGCACACGCTTTTCCGCGAATATATAAACAAGTGTTTGAGGATATCATTTGCATGGAAATGTTTTTCATTTCGCCCCAATTTTGGGTATATTTTCGCTCAGAAGATGAGACAGAGCGGAAAAAAATGATTGCTATATTACCGCGTAATTAAAGTGAGCGCTGTATTACCGTTGCATTGACTGAACAAACATCATACGAGATCACTTTGTCGATAAGAATGGAGCTCCTGATTGTTGTTGGCTTGTTGAAGTGACTGTATCTGAGTTGCACGTGTCTTTAATTATATTTAAAAAGGATTTTAACTCCACGAGGAGCGAATGGTCCCGGGTTCGAATCCTGTCCAATGGAAATTTTTCGTATAAAAGAATGGATGTATGTATAGATGAATTTTTATATATTTGTGAATGATTATTATTTGTTAGTATTAGGATTCGATGATATCTGGAGAGTAGGGGATAAAATTTTCACCAGCTAGGATGTAGAAGGAAATTGTACCGAATATATTTCTGCATAATATATAGCTATAAAATAGCATAATTAAAATGAAAAATTGGAGGAATAAAGAGCAAAATTTTACAGAAACAAGAGCTAACATGATATGACAGTAAATAACAAATCGATTGTTATTAAATTCATACACATGTATACGTTAAAATACTGCACGGATATTACTGCAAGGCCAAAAATATAAAAATTCAGTTTCAATCGAGTAAACTTAAGCCTATAAACTCGAGATGTTCCGGTCGGATATGATGAAGAGCCATTTGAAATAAATCAAGCCTACTACACATTTTCGTTTCAAATATTTCCAATGATTTTCTCAATTTATAATAAGTGATTCATATACATACTTGTCTATCCTACTTATCTCCCTTACACAATGTGATAATAATTCAATGGAAACTACGACTCTTTAGTTCCAATTTTGCCCTATTAATACGTATTATTATTTTTATCAATAGTTCTTTGAATGAAATATATATAACGTAAAAACCACCCAAAAGGGTGTCGTTTCTCACAATATACAATCTCGAAGCACCCACCACTTGATCATCCACCCTCTACTTTCACATCACAACATCACAGCTCTATTTCCCTCACACACGAGTGCATTTGACCAATCTCTTTCCCTCATAATTATAAATACATCGGAACCGTTAAATCCTCCAAAGAAAGTGGCACAAAAAAATCCTCTACCTTTCCAAACGGAAGAGGTTAATTGCAACGACATCATAACAGACAATTCCACTCCGAATAAAAGGTGAAAGGCAGAGGGTGCTCGAGTAATCGAACGTGAGAATGACACGATATCGCCATTTGGATCGACTCTTTTGAAATTCAAGAGAGGAAATTTCACAAGATTACGACGCGATGGGCGTATACTCATTTCCATCGACGTTTCTAAGAAAAGAGAAAAGCTGCCTATTTGCTACGTCACCCACTCTCTCTCATCATGACCTTCGATGGGAATATATAGACGTCAGGGAAATTATAGCTCGTAAATGAAGAGAGACGTAGGTTCTATAGAAGACTACCAATGGAAGATAGATTGCGAGCAAATCTCAGATGACTTCTACCTCGTGTTATCTATAATCTTTATTGATTATATAGATTATAATTCGAAAATTGAGACCTTCGGATAGTAAGTTAGTAAAATATTGTAACTGGAACTTTTAGAGCTTATAGAATTATCTTTTCAGCATCTGTATTTACCTCTCCAAGAACAGAAACTAATATTTTTCTCCATCCTGGTAACCTATCGTAAGGATAAGCTTTCCCTAGTTTTCAGATGTTGCGATCCATTCAGTTTCAATAGAATTAATTAATCCATTTTATATAGTTGAAATTGGTTTTGAAGGTTGCAATATATATTATTTAGATTGCCTGTAAATAGATTATTGATATAAATAGTAAATTATGGTTGAAATATATGGCTAAAAATTGAATGCGAAGTGTATATGCAAAGGTGAAGAGTACTCGACAGTAAACTATCGAATAACAAGTACAGGGAACAAAATTATAGGATCTCATAATTGCAGTGCTGAATTTTTAATAATTCGGAAATGACATCGAACTATTAGCATAAATTAGGAGCGACTAGGAAAAGAAAACAAAATCTAAAGAAAACTGATTAAAAATCTGAAAACCTGATAACCAATGCGGTAAATTCTACATTAAGTACGAGTATTAAAGCAATTAGAAGAGTGCACCACGTCAGTAAATGACAGATATCAAGAATACATCAATAACCAGTTAGGAAATATACTTGCTTAAAATCCAATAACTTACATATTTCACCTCGTGTACATTGAAAAACCACAATAGTCCCAAGCCAAAATATGGTACGTTATTCCTTTCTTTATATTTTCGTTCAGGTCACACGTCTGTATCGGATATGAGAATTCGAGATAATGGTCGTAAATAAACGGCTCCAGATCAATCTGAAGACAGCAGATGAAGCAGACGAAAACAAGATAAAAGTAACACGCACTGCTTTTTCTTACGTACCTTTCACATGATATACATAAACGAGCTCACATATCACTGATAATTTATACTTTCGTAAAAGTACGTGTAAATTCTCATTTACATAAATTTTTAAATATTAAATACGAGTATTATAAATCATAAAATTTCAATTAAGGTCCCATCGGCTGTTAGAATGATCAAATTTAAACATAATTTACTAGGGAATTGTTCCTGGCAATTGTAGAACAAGGCTTAGATTGATAAGAGAGCATAGGGTAAGTTTGCCATGATAGGAAATTGAAAATTATTATTGAAAACATACGAATAAAATTCAGAGACTCACAGATATTACGCTTATATGTACTACTGAGTATTAATGATCCTCTGATACCACCCAATGATACGAATATGTCTGAAAACCTAACCTCAAGTACGGATAATTTGTTTCAAAACTAATTTGTTTCCAACTAAATGCCCAAAAATAATTTGCTTGGTTGTCAAATTAAAATTTGTAAAATAAGAATAAACGATTGGATGAATTCAGTCGATATCAACAAGCATTACTCTAAATGAATACAAGATATAAAGGTAAAGATCTCGCAAAATTTACCTAAAGTTTTATTACACCTCACCTTAAATAGAAAGGTAATAAGTAGATGGTATCTATGGTAAATGCAAACACAATATTGTTGACTTGTATTTACGAATAAGATCCAAAAGACAAAAAACAAAATCAGCAAAAAAAGAATAAAAACAGAAACGAAGCGAAATGCAGCAACTTCCCGGTTCCCTCGGATTCCAACAAAAGACGCCATTTTGTCTTGAGTGGGGCATTTGTATGCAGCGGAAGATCTTGGAAGGGATCGTCAAATGGCGCCCAATTGAACCGTTTTGCTCTGTCTTATAAGCGGAGAGACAACATTTGTGGATGCCTTTGTAAGTTTTTTCAAGATTATGGTGAACTGTGGGCGTAAATATTTGCTCTTTAAAGCTCCCAAGGCTAAATCAATATATGCAAACGAATAGGAATATCCTATGCAAATCAGGCGGAATTGCAAACAGATCGATGCATATTAAGATACACGCGTGTGAGAGAAGAAAGGAGAATGTGTTTTGGCTTTTTTTGCGATCGACGGATTTTAAAGCACCGAAGACGAACTTATTGGTCGATCTTCGACGTTCGATCGTAATACGTCTGAATCGAATCGCTTCATTCGCTCGAAAGGCAAGGACTAGCTATAAGGAGGGGAAAAGAGTAAGGTTCCTACGTATTCGCTGATTTTACGTTGCTTCAAAATCTGAGAAAGGTTCAAATATCTATATATTCTTGCATCTCTGTAAAAATAATTATTTTGTTAATATTATTTGTTTTTATGTCTTTTCATTTCTTTAAATATCTATTTTTTCCAACTAGAAATAGACAAGAAGATAGATTTATTAATCTTCCACTTCTCCTAATTATTAAGACTATTCCTACTTAGTTATTGCAAAAAAGCAACCAAAATTTATATTCTTAAAAACTTTTGCACTTCTATAGAAATAATATTTTTCAATATTTTTGCTAACTTTTGCTCTTTTCTTTCCACGAGGATATATAAACTAAAAAATAAATATGTTTTTCATGTATTCCGTATTTTCTTGCAATGAATATCATTCTTACGGATTTCTCAAAGTAAAAAGTAACCAAAATTTAAATTGAAAAAAATCTTAAAAACCTTCTCCATACTCCCAGAGCCAATTAAAATTTATCTCACTAACATTATACATTATATTGAAAAAAAATCTATAATTTAACATAAGTAAATATACTGGACTAAGTTTCAGCTAAATCCGCAACCAGACTATAATAGGTAATAACCAATGAATTTAAAAACCATAATATTTGATTACGTACTTTAACATGATCGAAAGTTCAGATATTGAAATCTGTTTTCGACAATTTAATCAATCACAAATCAAGTATAGTGTAGTATCGAGATCCCTTTGAGACAATGGAACAAAAATTTTAAAATGCGGACGTTCAGAATCATAAGTTATGAGCGAATATATGAGCGTTGCCGTAAAAAAAAGTTTTCCCCTTAGAAAAATGTTATAAGCCTCTAAATATATATGCTGAAAATTTTGGAGGATAATTTAAGCATTCAAATATGAATTCCTATTACCATATACTTCGTAATCTTTTGCATTATATACCGTTTGACGTGGCATCCCTGCAATTCTCTAATATCGCATCGGTTCGAATTTCTCAAGAGTCCTTAGGACTTCAACGCGTTTTGAAGATGTCCTAATCTATTCACTGAGTCAACTGACAAGAAGGTTTTCCAATCCATTAGATAAACCATTCTATACGTTTCCTCATGCCTTGAGGTTCTTTCTTCAAAGACGAGACAAATGTAATCTCGGCGTTCTATTAGGAAAGAGGAAATCCTTCGGTACTCTACACGTCATTTCTTCACACATTTCTAAGAAATAACCCTCGGTACACTTAGAAAGTAGCCTACTCTTTAATTTACGCTAGAAATGTACTTATGCGTGATAGTTCTCTAAAAACCCTGCCCTTATAAATACATTTCTCATAGCCACTTCCATGGAACAACTAAGACTTGAAACAATACATATATAAGCATTTCTTATACATTTAAAGCATCCGTATGTCATCATAAATGGAACAAGAATAGAGTTTTGATAATGCTGCTACATAGTGATTCTTTAGGATAGAATTTTAGTACGATTGAGAAAACTTTGGAAGCTGAGACTGATACAGCTAGTAATAGATTCTTATCTTTGTATTCAACCTTATCGGCCGTTCACTTCATAGGGAATAGGGTCACAGTAAGTGAAATACGAAACAATCATCGTTGTGGTAAATATTTCATAGTAGATCGCATTCACGAAGATTTTAAACAAGCTTCGAAATGGTGCCCAGTTCAAAACCATGGCTACAAAGTTACCAATAACAGGATGCCTGATTTTTCTGGCAAGAAGATATCTTAATAGCTGGAGCAACCTATCGGAAATTTAGAGAGATCTGGGTTCGAGTCCCAGTTCTGTTTGACTTATTCACGTCCGTTTACTTAATTATAAACTATTGTAATTCTGGATAAATCCCCCTAACATTTTCCTTCAGTTCTTGTAGAGTGAGAAATTAACCTGGATATCCTACTATTTGGAGCTGATTCGCAAATGTAATATAATATTTACAACTTAAATCATAAACAAAGATAATACAATTTATTGAGGAGTTCAAACGGTTTTAAAAATACCTACTCTTACACTTGGACGAACAGCATTATATTATTAATAAATCCTTTCCCCAAAAGAGTTGTTTCCATGGAACCAAACAAAATCCACTGTAATGCCCATCAACGAACCTGCATCATCTAAATAGATGCTTCATTATATTGGGAATAACACATGATACGAATTACATAATGGAGCGAATTTTAATTTTAATTTAGAAAGATAATTCCCCAATTAACTGAGTAGCACTAAACGACTGTGAAGAAAAAAATGGCCGACATTTCCGGAAACACACAGGTCATATATTATTACACAATATTTCAATGTATTCAGAGATAAAAGAATGTTTCAATAAGCCTTCTAAATTAACCAGGAAGGAATTGTTTGTTTGAATTATTCTCGAAGTCTATTGGCTCCTTGTGGAATCTAAAGAATGTCACAACAACATCCAAGCTCACAACTAATCTACAGATAAGATACTGTTCTAAAACACCAACAAATACAAAATCGAGAGATATATTTATATCTCTTTACTGGAATCGCTAAGTACTTAAGGAAAAGAAAATAAATACAGCTTCATTACGTCGATACGTGTAAGTACTTGAACAAACCACGAAATTTTAGAGAAAACATATTAAAACGTGATATAATAACATAAATCCGATTTATATTTTCCCTTTCGTTACGTAACGTAAAAAAGAACCCATTCCGAGCTTCTTTGCACAAATAAAGAGGAAATATTTTTAAGACCAACAGTTTTTCTGTTTACCGAACGGAATCAGTGTTGGTTGTCATCGTTACGCCAATCGTAAGAGAAAAATCTTTAGAACAACAGAGCACTGTTTTGCGACCGATTCAACAAACTCTTCGGCTCGTTAAAATTTCTCGAGCAAATAGTCTCTGGAGAAGTGAAAGATAAACGTGGGAATTAATTTACTTGAAATATTAATGTCATCTTTGCGGTTGAGTCATTTGCTTTGGCGTGTGTTTTAGGTGGAGGGTTTTATTTTTTTAAAGTTGGCAAAAGGCATTCGTCTAACGTAAAGTTGTCGGCATAAACTTCTGGTATAATACAAACAACCAATCGTATTGAAATGAGATATTGTTCCGAAATTTTCGATCGGTAGCAATTACTCATTTCATTAACCAAACATCACAGGGAAATTAAAAACGTTTACCATGCCCATTTTAAGTATATAAATACTCGTCCGAGGAAGTAATAATAATATATATTATTTATATTTATATAAAATATTATTTAGGTTGAGTAACTAGGGCGAACAATTTAAAGTAAACAATTTAGATAAAGCATGATAGAAGTAAACAAAATGTTCACTTATTTATTAAGGAGGGTAGTATATTTAAATTTATGAATGAAATATGTAAAGACATGGGTAACATACAATTATTCCCCTCCTTATAATCATGAAAGTGATGTTTAATTTATCACAAAATGTACTGGATACGATTTCGAAAATCTAAGGTAATAATTCATTGACTCCACTGATACGAGGATAAAAAATAAGGATAAAAAATGCATTCAAATTCTCAAAAAAGATACTACTAGTCCGAAAAAAAATTCAAACTCGATTCGTCTGGCTTGAAAAAGTTCAAATTTAAAACATCTTAATAAATGGAATGATATAGACTCAACTGAAGACTGTCTTCAGTTGAGTCGACAGCCCTTAGGAACTGGTCGATATGATGCCTGAATAATACTTTACGCACACTTTTCTAAACTTTAGCCAAAGATTAATAGAGTCGCGATTCCAGTTGTCATCAAACTATTTCCGGATAAATCTAAGCCCTGAATAATTCGCCTCGTTGAGTTTTCCACCCGTCACCAACCAGGATCCAGGCACATCTGCCCCTGGTTGGGGTAACGGGTTAAAGTAGGGGAAGATTGCAGCGTGTGCAAACAATATCTTCGGGGCCTGTAATTTTCAACATCCAGAAGAGTACGCTCCGCCCTTTTTATACCTAGAGACTTATTATATTCATTTCTTGCGCCAATAAGGATTTTTCAAATACAACGTTAAAATGAGAGGAATAATTTGTAAGTTTACCAATTCCCTATTAAAATTCATCGGTTAACTTCATTCTCCGTGATATTTTGGAAATGCTTCAAAACGTTTCCTAATATACATCTTACATGTCGGTAAATCATCGTTCATTCTATGTGAATCGAGCTCATTTTTTTGTATTCTCATTGCCTATCATACAGCAATCATAGTGTTTTTCTCTAAATTCACGGCCAGAGCTTATCATTTTACTCAAATATTAGTCGCACAGTGATTAAAGTTTAAGCTTACCTAACTACGCTACGGGATGTATTTTTCTTTGAAAATTCAAACTTTCGCTTTGCTGTTTGTAAAAATCAGCCTCAATCCATAGAAACCAGTAAGTTAATAGAGTAAGCGTGGTATGATAATAAAATACAACAAACTTCCGATTGAACTGTAATATTCTAACAGAATTATTTTGAGACTTGACAATGAACAGCTAAATGGTCGCAATGCATCTGTATGAAATATTTTACCACTCTCTGATACGTTCGGTTTAAATGAGAATGGTATACCGTAAAACAACTATATTTAAGTACACCTTTAGCGCTGTATAGCAAAGATTACCCTTACGATTCATCGACTACAGAATGAAATAACGATCATTAGAAATCCGTTCATAAACAAGTTTACAATCAAAGAGTAACATCATTTTTAGACACCAAATATATCATAGAAAGATAGTAAAGAGAAAGTAAGCAATTACAGACTTTACGATGAGTAACAATCATCCAGGATTTTTGAGATGCTTTCAGACGTATAACAAGGAAAGTCGGAGCAATTGAATACCAGGCTGAGTTTTATATAACTCGTGAATATCTATATACCTTGATAGCCCTGTATTATTACTATATTTGTCCTCATTAGCGAATAATAAAACAATCTTTGGATATGGATAAGCGTGCAAACACGTAGAAACAATCTAGGAAATGCTAGTTTGATTCAATAAATCCGATTTTGCCAGCTTCTATGCCGCCCTATACGGAACGACCAGACGACGCATCTCAAATCAAAATTCGGGCTCCTGAATTCCTGATTCCCAAATAATAATTATATCCACATTCCGCGACGATGCGAACTTTATATCTTCCGAATCGATACACTCCACTGTTGCATTCAGCATATTATTGAATTGACCACCCCTTCAATGAATCCCATCCAATCGTCCACACACGTCTGTTGATTGCATCCGATATTGAAAGTTTCCCATGAGCCGCAGAGCGGGTAGATTGCATAGGAGGGGTGTCGCAAGCTGTGGAGATAGCAGCCCAAGAGCATCTGTGAAAAGGGGAGGAACAGATAAAAGGTTTTACAGAGACGCCATACGCTTCCAAGAATAAAATGGCCGCCGGCTACGGCCAAATTCTTAAAAAAACTGCGTTTTTTGCATCGACCAGTCTTCGTGGCGCATCCTACCTTGGCCTAATTCTCAGACAAATGAATGCCGAAAAGAAAAATTCCCTTTGATCCATCGAGAGAGTCGCCTTTGGCGATACATTAACTCTCATTTCTGAGACGAATCTGATTTGGATTACATAAAAGGGAAGAGTGTATAAGCCGTAATGTATGTCCTACACAGCCGAGACGAATTGGGTTGTGATGAAATATTCAGTGGGCGATTTCTCTCCAGTCACGCTCCCAAAGGAGGTATGAAAAGTGATCGTATGGATGTAGATTTCTACCGAATGCTATCCCGGATTACTTTATGACAAGATATACGAAATTGCTAGTATTAGAATAGGGCTACAGATATACGTCCTCGAACTACATGATCGATGTGTTCCATTCCGTGCTGAACCACGTCGCCAGAATGTTAAAGTTCAACGTTCGTTCGTGTAAAATATAGATTAGCAAATTACGCTCTTCAATATTAGCGATCACTCTTAGGTTTAATCTCTAACACAAAATGGGTTTGAATCTTAATAAATACGACTATCCGATACAGTTTTACGGTACGTAAAGTACATATCCACTGAAAACAATCTAAATACTATAATATTAACAGCAAAAAATTGGCAATATTTAATTTAAAATTGATAGCAACAATATAAATCGCAACTATGGTTCATAAATACCGTCCTATGACAAAATTAAAGGAAAAATGCCGGATAATACGACTAATAATAGCTTTCTACAAATTAGAAGCTATTTTAGGAATTATGCACACTAAACGGTACTAAATATGGTTTTAAAAATTGATTATATAGAGGTATGGATAGATTACTGACAGTTTTAGTATTTCCACAAAAACCAGGGGAAAAAGCTTGAATAAACGCACGGCAAATAGAACTAACAAAACATTATTAACATTGCGTTACTACTAGGTGAGTTGGGAATATTCTTCGTACAACATATAACTTCGTATAAGTATAACAGCAAATTTCAAAAAGACAAGGATAGTTTAGACAATAGATGATTGGGTATAACAAAGTGTTAAGTTCTTAGTAAATTTAATGTAAAATGCAAATTAACTCTAGCTTGATATTCATCTATTCCAAAGAAATCTTAAAAAGGAACTTTTTTTAGAATTTTTAAACGTCATAAACTACAAATTTTACGATTGGATCTCATCAAAATATTTTTTCAAGACTTTTTCCTGCGTCTAATCGGAGCATCTGCAATGGGGATGAAATTTGTCTCCCTCCACAATTACCCACAATGCAAAGGGCCACCCCACGGCCAAGTTCGTTGCTACAAATCAAATGATGAAAGATGACCAAACTTGATGGGACCAAAACGGTTCGGAACTGCCGCCAAAAAACAAACTTACATGGAACATGAAATGATGCTACCTTATGGTTCCCAATATCGAATTAGCAATAGAAATTAGTTTTTCATGGAAAGGAATGAGAAAGATGAATATTTAGACCAAAACGATTTGTTCAAATAGCAGCATCTTAAACAAACAGGTAAAGTTTTTATCAGCTACAAAAAGACTCAGACGAAAATGAATTTATTCAATAAATATGTTTATACTCTCATTAACTCATTTTGAGATTTACTCATTGAAGACTCGCTCAAGCTATGTTCAGAAATATGATTCTTATCGGGGCATATTGTTTTGTTTCTAAAAATGGTATATGAAAACAAAATAATTAGCATATTAAGGGATATATTATAATCATCGATGAACAATATGAAAATTATAGATTGAAGTTACAGCACAAACCAAACAATGTAACCTAAAATTCGGTTTTTTAGGAAGTAAGAAAGCCGTTAAGGAATTGAGCATCATCATTCTAAATGAGGGACAGATTGGTTTAAAAGTTGATAGAAGAAGATATGGTGTTCCATACGATGGTACTAGTTCAATATACTGAGGATGAAGATAATTATACACTTTTAAAAGTCACATCAAAAATTAATCGCGTTATAATAAAGAATTCTTTTAAAAGCACTTAGATTTCACTACAGTGTCATCAAAAGATGTGAAATGTATTTCCTCTAATTTTCGATATTCTGTGTAGTTTTTAGAGTCAATGAACATCTAAAAGGCAGTTCAAATCATAACCTAATATCGAGCAACTTAGTGAGGTTAAACGAGAGAAATTATACTACAAAATACAGAATAAACATTTACAACTTAGCCCAAATTTTCATTGACGGTGGAGAAACAAAATATGATACCCGAGATACTATATGAATCTTTCAGAGTGAATGACAAATGAAATAAATATTGATAAATATAAATTAGTAGACGTAAAAAGACTATGTAGTTATGAAGAATAAATAAAAAAGATGCGGATTAATTATTAAGAACAGTGACCTGAGAAGGGTCCCATTGCATTAGAATTGAAGCCGAGTCGCTACCATGTTCTTTACTGGAAAGATCATCATATTGTACTTCAACCATATGAATTGTGATGAAAAATTAAGAATAAAGAGCTTTCAATGAATTATTAATACACTTCAAAATTAATAGATTTGAATTCCTTTTAGATTATCTTGAGCATAATAAAATCGAGAAAATATGGACTTAAATACGACAAACACTTTTTAAATATCTTTTTACAATTAATTCATAGCTGAATCTACGATGATAATGTAAAATTCTGAATAATAATAATTTTCCGCGATGTTTCAATTCGAGCCTTATGTACAAACACTTCCATTCATATAATATTCCTCAAAATATTTCTAATGCGTTCACATATATTTCCAGCAGCCTTAGCAGAGCTGCGTTATGATGAGGAAGCTTGGTGGAAATTCAACGGCATATGAGAATTAATTCCACTATATGAGAAAGACAAGTTATCATTTGGATGAACGAATAACACTTTAAAACACTCCATAAAAATGTTTGTGGTAGAGAATGTTACAGTATGGCTTAGTTTGCAATGGACTGACGAAGCCTTAAATGAGATGCCAAATGTAAAACCGAGATACAAAATGTACTCTATTCACTATCAATATAACAAAGAAATAGCAACTTCTAAATAATCGTAAACTGTCCAGATATTGAAGCAATGGGGAGTTCACTAAATGGAGGAGAAATAGCGTCAGTAAACCTAAGGAGGATTCTTAAAATACCTAACGAGAACTACAACTTACAAGAAGCATTAACTTAATTCGCACATCCGAATAGACTTATTGGCACAGCTTTATGTGTTAAACTAAATTAGAAAACACGCTATCCCTCACAAGTTCCTTGAACAAATGTTATACAAAAATGCTTTTACAAACAATGACGAAATATGCATTTAACTCTAAATTGTTAAAGCATTGTAATCTGATAACGTTTGGATCAAACTGAAGGTTCCGACCATATGTCGTTGAGCAATTGAATCCGGTAGCATTGGCTCGCCATTGTTCTCATCTAATCAAACATAAAGCTTGAAAGGTTCTTAATTGAAGGGTATTTCACTTTAAGGTCAGGCTAATCTATTAAATTCTGGTGACGTATCTCAATACCTTAAATATTATTTTTCACCAATAAGATATTACATACTACATGCTCAATATTTTAGATTTCTTCTTTTGAAACAAGGAAACTGAAAGAGGAAATGAATTCTTAATGTTGTTTTCGGGAAGTAGTGGAATGGAATATGCGAGGCAAGAAGTTTTCGGAGAAAATAACAAGATTATCATGTCTACATCCCACGGAATGGAATTTTCTGAACATAACAATTACATAAATCAAGCAAAAAGGTAAAATAATGAGAGAATAATGGACTGTATAGATAATAAACCCGTAAAGTAAGGATTGTAAAAGTTATAGCATTGTAAAGTAAGATATCTAAAAGAAAAACGTCACGATGATCAACGGTTGACTTCATATCTTGAAATAAATTAGAGATAAAATTGCTATTCTACTACTCCATCTACTATATTCTTCCGGATTTCATTTTTCAAGTACATCTCGTCCAAAGAAGTAAGTAATTAACCTACAAATAGCATCTCCAAAGAACGGGAGGGAAACTGAATCTATTTTCACAAATAACAGAAAGTCCAAAGCCTCACAGAATGCGTACTGAAATTCTATGAACATTATTACCTAATGATAACAATATAAGTTATAGCCTAACACTGCAATCCAGACACATCATTGAGATATTCTTTTGAAAACGACCTCTCGTAATACATATATTGTACGGAATATTCTCGAGCAGAAGCAACGAATTGTATCACAGAAACGTAGAAAAACTAAATAAAAAATCTTATCCGTATCTAAATTAAATAGAGGCACTTATCTACGAAACTTAGTTAAGCTACTGAAACTTTACAAAACATAAGTTTATCCGATTATTACGGAGTAATGGAACGTTGAGACGTGAAGATAAAGGAAAGTAAAAATAAAAAAATATTTTAGGTCGAAAAAAGAACGAATCAAAATATTTGAAATACCAATAATGAAACGGATCTACTAATAATCATTATCAAAACTGAATTACACGGTACGAGCTTCTCTTCACGATACACGCTAAAACACAAACGGCACTAACTCAAACTGCCCGCAAACCTTTCCTATATCACACACAACATATAGTACACATCGCATTTCCTTTCCCAGATTGAGTTGAGTCCAATAATCCCTTCCCATCTATAACGAAATCGCACGTAGTTGACTAATCAGAAACACAGTAACACGTTTCACGGAAACAACTTGGTCTTCAAATCGGCAGATCCAGTAAATTTGGAGGCATCGGTGAACACTATCAAACAGATTAACGTCAATGGGCATCGTGAATATAGACGGACGAAAGCGTTGGGTGTAGCAATCACAGGAAATTACGGAGTTAAGCGTAGTTCATCTGGTATTCCGTTCGGAGTACTGCAACTTCTGGAACATCGTCACCATGTGTCCAAATAACAAGCGAAGAATTGCTAATTTATACGGATTCTCTCTCGTTCGACAAAGACTACCATCGGTTAAGACGTTTCCAAGCAGTAAGAATCGTAACAATGTGACACAATGTAGTGGAGTCCTAACTCAAAGTAAGACAATCTGTGAATAGCGTAACTTAACTTCCGATGTAATGCAGAGAAAGGGTCAGAAGCTCATCAAATAAGGATAATACCAAAACTAAACATATCACAATTATATGCATATATTTTGGTAAGGAACGAGGCGAACTTCCTGAAAAAACTTTTTTAACTTCACTCTTTGGATGCATAAGGAAATAATCCTCCAGTTAAATAAAACCACGAAAGGCACAAATTATCCTTCAAACATTTACATTTATTTCGTAATACTCGTGACAAAAAAGGACTAAAAATTGGATTTTTATACACATATGTATAATATATAATTATATATTTATATATCTTCTTGTTATTTATTCCATCCATGCATATCAATCACACTGGCTCAAGATTTTTTTAATATTACAGAACATTCAAAACAGCACAGCGAAGAGTGGTTTATGAATTTGAAAAATTCCCAAAATTTCGTCTCTTTCCTCTTTAGCAGGAGTGTTTTTTTTGGGAAAAAGATAAACCGCCTTGGCGGCATACACAGGAAAGCACCACAACATCGGATTCCGAACAAAAAACCAAAAAATAGCTTCTCACTCGCGACTAAAGCGCTCAACACAAAAATTTCGCATAAAACTGCAGAATTTCTTTGTACATCGGCTTACCAACCAAACATATAAATCCATTCGGAAAATAACACAAAATAATGTTTTCCACACAGAAAAAAAGTACATGTTGAAAATAATAAAAACATTGTAAAAAAAACCGTAGAAAAACTTCAATAGCATGGGTAGAAAAAAAAACTTTGAACAGGTGTCTATAGGATGAGCAGATTCGAGCCGATCAGATCTATTAGATTAATTTGCAAAAACAATTTGCCAAAAATTTCGAGTGAATTGCGGAATGAAAGGAGATCATACGTTTCTGAATGAAATATGTTAAGTGTCGATCCCGGGAAAAAGAAATAAATGAATTGAAAAGTAGATGAACATAAATGAAAACAGATTATATTTAAAAAATTAAAACCGAGATATCGAAAACACGAACGATACGTTTAGAAAATACTTATGTTTGAAAACCATACGAATTGGGGATCTTCAAAAATTTAGCAAGTACACGAATGTTGAGAAGAATGTATTTCCGAAGGATTATTCTAAATGAAGACGAGTTTCGTTAGACTTGAGCAGAAAATTCAGCCAGCGAAACTATTCTTTGCAAAACGTTACAGATGTGGACATAATGACCAACTCTGTTTGGGCAAACATAGAAGGAAGTAAGTCCTCAGCGTTTTAAATTTACCGTGAGTCTTCGAATTACTTCTTAAATTTAACGAATTATATAAACACAAACAGTAAAAAAATTAGCAGTAAACAATAACGTTGGCCCCAGAGGAATATGCAATGCGATTAGCTGACCAAAAAGAGATTATTGCACAGTTTAACAACAATCAAACAACGATAAAAAAATCACTGATGCTGAGGACTTGAAAACAAGAGCAACTCTGTATAATCCGAGTAATGAAATGAAGGAAACAACAGGATTGATCAGATACAATCTCTCCTCGTGTTTGCCGACTGAATTGGCATATCCATGCGACTAACTACAATGTTTTCCCAAATTTGAAGGTGGGTTCGAAGTAATGAACTTCCTGTTTTATAGTTTGTTCGCGGGCTCTTTTTTCAAGGAGCTGTATCTTGGCAAATGACCGAATGAGATGACGACGTGCTCGACTGTTTTCGACAAGAACGCCGCGACTTTAAAAAATCACACGTTTTCCGACAATTTCCGTAAGCGGACCTTTCCGTTAAACTCTAAGAAAAATATTTTCGCCCCGGAAAATGGACCACTTTCCTGCGGGCTACGAGGACCTGACGAAAGACCCATTCGTTTAGAACTCCCTAAGACAGAATAAAACAACCGCTCACTATAAATCTTTTCCGAAGAACACAACCGGACACGAAAACACACGAAGAAGGGATGAAACACATCTATTTCGTCCATGGATCGAGGCCCGAGGCCGTCCAACATCGAAAATAAATAAAAGCCTCATATATCTCGACGAATGTTCGGTGAACGGACGATTGAGTACACTCGAAAACACATTCACACGCATTCACATTCGAATGTCTTCTCTCTCGATTTGATCCCTCAAAATAAAAAGTCTTAGAAGAATCTAGGAATGATTCGTCTTTCGTAAACCGACTACCGACCTTTGTACTCTCGGCAACAGAGACCCGGCGTCTTCCGGAGAACTTCTTTACGCCAGGGGGTACTGTCACAAGGTGGTGGTACTCGCGGTGCCGTGATGGTATAAGCTGCCGTTGTAATAACCGTCGTTTGGAAGGGACGCGTTGGGAATCGGACTCAGGGCGTTGTAGCTTCCGTATTGCGCGGCTGCAGCGGCAGCCGCCGCCGCTGCCATGTCGTACATTTTGATATCCGCCTTGCTCTCCGTGGGCAAGAGCCTGTTGATGGAAAACGGATGGCTAGCTGCGGCGTAAGGAGATTCCTGCTTCAGATGGTGCAGGTGATGGTGGTGGTGGTGGTGATGGTGCCCGCTGCCGCCTCCGTTACCACCCAGCATCGCCTGGTGGTGTGGGGACGTCTCCGCGAGGTGCTGTTGGCACCGACCTACCATCGCAGCCAATTCTGCCGACGTGGCGTCGTACTTATCCGCCATCGCGTTGGTTTGCAGATGGTGATGCTGCTGGTGCTGATGGTGGGTCTGGTGATGGGTACCCGACGCGCCCCCCGCACCCGCCGTCGCCGCGTGGTGCTGCTGGTGATGCGAATGGTGTTGGTGAGACTGCTGTTGTGGGAGACAGAGGTCGCCCGACTGCTGCTGCTGCCCGTGTTGCGAATGCTGCGGGTGTTGGGACAGTTGGTGCTGGTGGTGCAGCAGGGCGCCCATGTGTTCCGGATTTTCCACCTTGGTGCTCTGCTGGTGTAGGGCCATGATGCTCCCCAAATGGTGTTGATCTGCGGAAACGGGCGACGACGCCGCAGATCCCACCGAACCCTTTCCATCGCCTACCAACTGGTGCCCGGAGCCCTTGTGGCCTGAGGTACCTCCATGGTGTCCTAGACCATCGTCGGAACCCCCGTGGGAAGACTTCTTTCCCCCAGAACCCTCCACCGAGGACGTCGACGCGGACGAAGACTTCTGCGCCTGCCTCAGCGCCTCCTTCTTCTCGTCCTTAAACCTCTTCTGCCTCCTCAAATAGCATCCGTTCTCGAACATGTTCCCAGAATCAGGATGCAGAGTCCAGAAAGATCCCTTGCCCGGTTTATCGGGCGTCCGGGGCACCTTAACAAAGCAATCGTTGAAGGAAAGGGAATGTCTTATGGAGTTCTGCCACCTTTGCTGGTTTTGCCGATAGAAGGGGAAAAGGTCCATGATGAACTGGTATATTTCGCTCAGGGTGAGCATCTTGTTCGGAGAGTTCTGTATCGCCATGGTGATGAGAGAGATGTAAGAATAGGGCGGTTTCGCGTGAGTGTAGCTTCTTCGGTAGGTCTTGTCCGCTCTTGCCCTCTGGAGGGCCGCGGCGGACGCCCCAGGAGATACGCCGCCTCCGTCTCCGGACAGGTCCCTTCCCACCCCGCTACCGCCACCCGCACTCCCCGGACCCCCTACGGCTCCCCCCGGAGGGCCTCCGACGCCCACGGCCGCTGCGACCGCGGCACCGTAAGAGTTGATGGGGCCCATTCCACCCATACATGATCCCACTCCGTTCATTCCGGCCATGGGGGAGTTGAGGGTGCCGTAAGATCCGATGGCTCCCATACCGGAGGGCATGCAATTGCCGTTCATGGAGGTCATACCGCCCATTCCTCCCATTCCCGCTGGACTCAACATGTTCGAACCGAACGTAGGGGGGGCTTGGGGGGAACATGTGTTCATGGTGCTCATAGAAACGCAGTTCATCGAGTTCATGCTGTAAGTGGGTGCGGCCATTGGACTCATTGCACTCACGTTGCTCATGGTGCTTGAAGCGGACACCACCGCGCTGTCCGAATAAAGTTTTTGCGAAAGCATCTTGAATAAATGAATCCCTCTTCGGGGAGAAAACTCAGCACACTATAGAATCCATCTCTAACGGCTAAAACACGCGATACACTGGACTCGGACCGAACGGAAATTTCAACTCTCGACGGGGAAGGTTTCCCACGGACGAAACTTATATCGCCTCCTCAGAAATGCGACCCCGTTGGACTCTCATCTCCCAAATCCCCGTGACATAATGCGGGAAAAGGAGCCACGATCTCCATGCGTGAAAGCGGTGGGGGATTTTTTGACGGAGGTTTTCTACTCACTCTTGCGATATCCGGCGACTCCTTCGGGAGGGCCCGCGGAATTTCCGTGGACGGCGACGGCCCTCAACGAGCGTACGTCGGACGTGGCGGCACCAAACGATAAAAAAACATTCTTCCAACACTTGAGATCAGGTCCGAGTATCAGATCACAAGGCACCGATAAATCCAATTCGAAATTAGAAAAAATTCGAACGCTTCCTCCGAACGGGGTGGGCTGTAGGTGGGGGGGATACACGATGTGTACACTCGGGTATGTATGCACAACCGGGGTCCGTTGGATATTAGTGAAGCATCTTCATATAGACACAGCGTGGAGGGGACTCCGGGTTCGAGGACGGTCGGAAGCACTCGCGGCCGCCTTGCAGCAACAGGTCCGGAGAGAAACTGCCTTCCGCGGAGGGGAGGCCTTTCCGATGCAGACAATCGAAGGCGCCTTCCCGCAGAAATCGAAAAAACAAACACGGCTCCGCGAGGAGTGTTTGATGGTACTGTTGAGACGCACTACGCCAAACAAGATGTGTGTACGTGTGCGCGGTGTGGGAGGGGTCGGGAGGCGGGCCTTCGGGACGGTCACGTGGTACTGGGGGAGAGGGACCCGATCCGTTCGCTCAGACGGGCAACGAGGCAGCGGGCGCGAGGTACCTCGTTTTTTCGCTCTTCACCGGAAGCTCCTGCACGCCGCTCTCTCATGGCGTCCATTCGCCGGATGATGCTACTCGGGCGCACCCTGGCGAGCTTTTTTCCGGCTCTTTCCGGAGGGCGGGCCCCAAGTCGACCCGCCTCTTCCGCTCCCCACGCGGGGGCCCCGGGCCCAATGGGAGCGCGGCGGGGCGGAGCATCTCTCGGAGGGGTCCAATGGGGGGAGAGGTGGGTTGAGGAGGGTTCCCATGACAACAGCGATGGGCCCCGCCCGTGCAGAAGAATGACGACCTGGGGAGAGACGCTTTTTTCACAAGATCCTTCTTTCGACGGAGATCCCGCATTTTTCGGTCGCCGTGTTATTTAGGTCAGCGGTGTGCCGCTCAACTCTCGGTGTGCCGTGCGATTCTTATTTAGGATGTGCGATTATTGATTGTAATATATTTAACACCCTGTTCAGGATGTATACGTAAACGTTTTCCCGTACTTGTTTACGTATCTATGGTGCTTAACACGCAACGGTTGCCGTGTTGCTTGTGTTCTTTAAGGGTTACGATTTAGAAAAGTTAGTATTTAAATATCTTCATACATAGACGTTGAATTCTCCAGCGATTATAACTACCCAATAGTATGCTTACGCTACGTTGTGAGAGATGATTATCGTAAGTGCAGTGGATGGTATGGTTTGCGTTAGTTCAAAAGAGATAGATGAAGTTTTCTAAGTTTTATTTGGGATTCGAACTCGGGACCATGGATATCGATTAATGGATCATCATCATCACCAGTTGCTTTTATCATAGGTCGATATTAGCATTCAACGTCGTGATACTGTGAAAGGATAGGAAGAACTCTATACTCAAGAGATAGAAGAAGAAAATATTACCGTCGAAATATAAATAAACTTCATACGTTAACCAAATGGAATATATCAATGGTGAATAGATAGAATAGAATGAGATTTTCAAGAAGATTTGGAATAAGTGCCTCTGTTTAATACGTTTAAGCACTTCAGCTCTACCTCACATTAACTTTAACTACGAAAAGCAAAATCAGGAGCGATTCTCATCGTAAACTAATATTATAACTATCTACGGTAAGCCTATGCACAGTTTTAATGATGATATTTTGAAGCTAATCATTGGAAGTCGACCTGTGCGTATACGTTATCCCGACACTTAAAAAGAAGAAAGTTCGTAGACAAGTATTACGTCATAAACATTTAGGAACCATCGTATGCGCATGAAAGAAGCGTGCTTTGAGTGATCTTAGGCATCCGATGTAACGTCTCCCCAAGAAGTAACCGTTATGGCCAACAGCTGTTAATTAAGCATTCCACTTCGGACTACAGTGAGAGGAAATTTTTCAGTAACCATTCCTCGGCAGTTGATCGCGAGAAGAACAAACTATACGAGTTGTGAATGAGCACCGAGTTGCATTAAGAATCGTCATATAAGTAGTATAGATTATAAGAACTTGATACTTTACATTTTAAGCTAGCTATAGATATGAGACTACGTGGAAAGTATATGAGAATCATTCCTCTTAGGAAAGGTTCATTGCAGAGAAAAACAGTGAAATAGAAAAGCAGTGAAACATAAGAGTTTGAAACAGAATACGTGGGAAGCTGCTTCCGTGGGGAACTCAGTTTTTAGCGCAACAACTAATTTAGGAACCCGTATCCATTAAAGGCAGTGAAGGACGATTTACTACGCTGTTCCTATCTTGACTTTCATTCAAACGAAATGGCTTATGAGTTCAGCATTGCTTTCTCATGTACCTAGTGAGAAGCAATATAAAACAATAGTTACGATGAATTACATTCGTTGAAGAATGGATAATATTACTGCATCTAATAGGAATGTATAGTTTTATTCTAGTATCTCTCATTGCTAAGAAATTTACTTCTTTGATTTTCAGCTTTCTCGTATATTTAGAGATAATAACGTTTGTCACTACTGAATAAACTATACTCTTAGGTTTTATCAATCCTTATTAGGCGAAATGAAGGTAATTTCAGGAGTACACATCCTACACAGGATGAGACGTGAGTCTTTTATGAGTAGAACTAATAAGAATTTAGAAACGATTACTACACTAACGATGAGAAACGAAAAATGAAGTTTGTTTGTTTGGAAACTATGAAAGTTGTTAAGGTAATACTTGAATCAATATTCAATTCAATTAAGTTTAATGTCGAACTAGATCTCAGCATTAATTAATTTTGTCTCGAATAATATCTAACATATTTATCGATCTTAGAATTGAACTAAATTAAACAGCAACCTTCATTCGTACATAAACGTCTAACAGTAATTATATTACTTTCAAGAATTATTTCATTATTGTTGGATTCGTCAATTTATTGAATTATTATTATTTATAATTCATCTCCATTCATTTCTTCAATGATATCTGATTCTTTGGATCTTAATTCTCTCTCAAGAGTAGCATCTTAGATTATCATTACTTATTGTTTGTTTACTTTTATCATCAACAGCTATCCTCTTATTGAGTTTACTTATGGAGAGTACTTAACGCTGATAAAGAATGAACGCGGTTTATAGTTATTATGTACATCAGTAGCTTAACATCTGCAAAGGTCTACATCAAACCTTTTTGATTGAATTAATTCACTATAGCTTGGTAACTCTGATTTGAGACCTGTCAAACATCAGCTATTTACTTGACTACGATTATTATTTTTGCATAAATATTTATTTAATTGTAATCCAAGAAATATTAGTTACGAAACAAGGCCAATGAACCCCTTCTATGCTTAAGATGTGTATAATTAGTCGAAAGAAGCTACCTACATAAAATTTTTCGTTCGATGAGTATGTCCTAGATGGATGGTATTTAACATCGTCTCTTAAAAATCTTTCATTTTATTCAACAATCAGAGTATAACGGAATTCTACATAGCAACCGATTGATATGAGTTATACCTTGCCATATTTTCGATACCAACAGTAACTTTATATCTGAAGTATATTTTTAAAGATTTATCGATCGTAGAAGTCACTACAATGGACTACCTTAAGGCTTCAATGTACTGATAAACCTGTAAGCATTCTCACATGTATTCTCCTCTTAAAAGGCCAATCTGAGAACGAGTTGCTATTCAGAGGAAAGGGAAAGGGTGTTCATTTTTGACTTTTCGTCCAACTAAAAAGCAAGTTCATTATCTCCTTTACGTACTCTCGCAGGAGTCCCGTTACTCTTCTTCAAAGAACATCTCAAACGCTACAACACTTCGCTGACATCGAAATTTCGATATCTCCATCTCAAACGGCGCAATAAGTGCTAGCAGCGATCATTTGAAGGCTGTGTCGCTAATACGCGGAGTATCTAAGTAACTTAACAAAATAATGTTTATAATCGAAGCTAGTGACGTAAGTTTCAAATCGGCTTGTATTGTTTCTGGGGATAAAACCATTTCCAAAAACATGTTTCTTCTCAGATTCAATAAGATATATTCACAACACAAGCGACTGTTACATCACGAAATGATTGAGCTTTGACTGAGTTAAATCTAAACTTTCACCTAATTATTCTTAAATAATGGGACAACGAAGCTCTTATTACAATTTTTGTGGAAATCTCTCAATTAATGAAGTATAAATCAATATTTATAACTTTTTAACTAAAGCACGATCACTCTTAGATTATACCGGATATTTACATAAAAAATTTCCGATATTAGATTTCTTATTAATTTTACTTTATAAACTTATTTACACAGTAAATTTATATTCCAAAAGAAAACTTTAGTCCTAAAAAGTTACCTTAGGTAAACATGTATCACTAAATTTCCAACCCTTAAGAATTCTCAATAATCTTAGTTTTTAAAATGTAAATCATGGTACCGCAAATTCCCTACGTAAAATACCATGAACAACATGATATTAAGGATGGTATTAGAATCAATTAACAAATTAATAATATTATTATAATGTCGATATACGTACGAATTATCTTACGCAGTTGATACAGCTGTAGTATCAGTTTCCCACCAAATGTCAACGTATACTTACAAAGATCGATTTAGGAAGGATTGACGTATTTATGAACCTTATTCGGTTTATTATGCGTGTAAGGATTACGTCAATTTTGCAGAGCATAAAACCTCCTTTAGTCACGCTTCGAGGGTCCTATGTATGGAGGCACCAATGCCACGGTGGATTTAAAAAAACAGCGCCACTTCAACTGGTGATAAAAGAACAAATTGCAAGTCTAGCATGTCTAAATGCGCACATTAATGTTTTCTCAACATGTATTTTCGAGCGCATTTATTTCGAGACCTAACTAGGAAATTAAAGCGCAATTTTTTGAGTTATTTTTGAAACGTATCACCTCCCTTCATCCGGTTCTGCAGCGTGTTTATTCTATGGATAAAGTTTGTTCCTGTTGCCATACCATGTTGACGAAATTATTCTCGTTCCCAAAATGATTTTTGTGATTTTCAGGGGGTGAATCTTAATTCAATACTTCTATTTATATCTCTTTATTCGGTATAATTGTGTGAAAGCAAGAAGAGCCGAATTGTGGTATATATAAATCTAATTAAAATCTGCAAGTTAATTCTTTAAGACACGAAGTTGCTCATAGATTCGTTTCCTAAGAACAGTTTTTGGAGAAATAATAACATGGGAAAAAATTCCTCACTTTTCCTTATCTACATATTTCTTGACCAGGAATTTTAGACGCTATAAACTTGATGAATGATTTGAACAATGATTGAACAGAATAATTAGGCCACAACGATTTTTGCTAACGGATATGGACAGTGAAGGAAATACAAGGGTTATAGGGATTAGATGCAAAAATAATGTTTAAAATAACGAATTAAAGCAAGAGAACGTGCTTGTGTTAATGAAAAATATAGCAGAAAGTCCTAATAATAACTGGATAGTATACTCAATCTCAAGGGAAATAACTGTGACAATAAAAGCTTCAACGTAAATTATAAAGACTCGAGTATCCTTCAAGCTTGGTTGCTAGGTAATCAGCCAAAATTTCACGAAGAAGAATCACGTAAGCACTCCTATTAGAAACAATAAAGAAAACATAGACCATATAGTTACCTCTGAAACAAATTCGTCACATTCATATCACCATAATCCTCCTTGTAGACTTAAATGAACGAATGCTACAAATAAAATTTCCACTACGTACGCGTGAATACACTTCGTTTGAAGAAGACCTCAAATGGAAGGCACAATTGCTCCCCATTGCCAATCAGTGCCATTCGGTAAACGCAAACTTTTTTCTCGAAATAAATGCTAATATTCGTGGGGCGGAATTCGCCAAACCTAACTCGTATTAGCGTGTCTTCACTACCGAGAGAGAGGGAGGCAAAACTGCCGAACAAACTCCGTCCCTCATTCATCATTCGTCCCTTTAAAATGTCCGTTCTTTGGAACCGGTCGTGAAATATGGTGACAGCGGGTAGGGAGGTATAAGCCTAGGGCGAACCAGTCAATGGGGCGTCAAACTCTGATTGTCGGTAAGCCCGATCACTTGGGATGGGAGTAAAAAATTAAAGATCAAACAGTGGCATTTTTGCGAAGGAATAAGTGATAATAAATTCGCCTATAAAAGACATTTAGTGTAATATAACCTATATAGTTGGGCTGATTTTACCGGACAGAAATAAATATTCAGTCATCACTATTAAAACTGGTGCTTACACTTCATAATATCAGTAAAGGCATTAAAAATTGATTTGAAATTTACGAAGAGGAATTACGTTATAATCCTGTGATATGAATGTTTACGAGATAGGTTAGGATAAATTTTGTGATTATATGATAATCAAATCACGAATTTTTTTTAAGAATCTACGACTTCTATTGTAAATATATAAGGTCTTTTTATCAAACATCTACTTCAAAATATTGAATTAAGCATTGGACTGTGCCATATATCAATACTCACATAAATAACTAAAAGCCAACAGTGTACGATAGTATGGGTCACAAGTACCGTCATTTCAAGATTTCGACTTCCTTTATAAATAATCATACGATACGAAATGTTAGAAAATCTTCCCTGTAGTTTTAATGAGATTTCAATTGATTTCACACGAATAATGTGACTGAATAACTGTGAATAAAAAGTAAACGTAAAGAAATATGCCATTATAGATAGGCCTGAGTATTTCGAACGCTAATCCTATTTCCTTCAAATAAACGGTTTAGCAGCAAGAAAATATACACCAATCATTGAATAAACTAAAAATGCAGCCAGATAATAAACTTAGTAAGGTTTTAATTCAATGCAAATACAGAAAAACTAGGCTCAAATAAAACACCTATATAAAATATTAAATAAAATTATTGCTCTTTGCCAGCTATGATTATATATATGATACTCTAATAAAATCCGGCAGAAATAAAAATTCAACGTATGGAAAGGTGTATGTCGATATTTTAACGGGAGAAAACCCTAACGGAAAAAAGTAAAGAGATAAGACAAATTCCTGAAGTGATAGTAATATGTAAACAGTGAACTGAATCCATATAAACATATGAAGATATTGATATCTTTATCTAAAACGAAAGACGTTTCAAGGGATTTTTTATATAAGCAAACACTAACAAAAAAACTGACAGCTTGTATGATCCCAAAAGGAAGCCAATGATAATAATTTAAACTTTAGATGTAAATCATAGAGTAGAAACAGGAATTCAAAAATGATAATATACGATTCAAGGACTCAAGTCTTGAAGAGAGTCTAGCTAGAAGCGAGTTAACATTCGGACCCATGGAGAACCACAACACAAATCATCGAGTACCATAAGAGTGCCCTTCAGGGGACATAACTTTCACCGATTCCCTTTCTTATAATGCACGGTTGCTCATTGCATTCCTATGGAATCACAACACGTGCTTTTCAGTCCCATCAAGATTATTGTGGACTCATCATCTAACGGGAAGTGACTGGCGAACAAAACACTACCACGGTGGCCAAGGAGTCATCTCACACTCGGTCCTTCGAGGATAGGTCGAAAGTCAGTGGTTAACAAAGACATGGGATATCGCCGTTGAATTCCAGCCAGGGAGTCTGATTTAAAATGTGTTAACATGACAACGAGTCTGTCCAACAAAACTGAGTGAATTAAGAGTTGATTAACAGGAGCGTATCTATGAAAGTAAAAATGTTTTCCTTTCTATGAATGAGGTTGAAAATGTGTATATAATAAGAAATTTACACTAAATTGAGGACATTTTGATAGTGAAATAATCCCTTTACCAAAAAATGTTCATTTTTAACGTTAGAAAGATAATATGTTTGTTTGATTTAAAGTAAAAGAGACTGTTTGCTCCAAATTTAAAGTATTCAAAATGTAAAAATACGCGAAAATAATCTGAAATTTTGAAAAAGAAACAAAAGAGATATGCTTTAAAACATTGCCGTGTACTTAATATATCTTAGTGTAATTTATAATTTTCATAAATAATTACAAAACTGCAATGTATTTCAATTACAGAAACATTCTGCAGCTTTCAAAACGGCATAATGCTCTAAGATAATTACAGTATTATGATAACACGAATGCATAATATGAGCAACCGAAACAATATTTTACCAAAGACTATCATGACGTCTAACTTGGTTCAATATTGACGAAAATAATAAAGAAATATTTACCGATGATTTAATCAAATAATGCGAAAGGAAGAAGTGCCCTAAGAAAAATACAAGACAAAAATACAAGTGTACAAAGCACTAATAGGAACTTAATATTAAGATTTAAAAAGAAAATTGAAATAGATTTACAGCATATCTTGTTTTTAATATAGGAAATACAGAAAAGTTTTAAGTGTTCGGGAAGATTGATCAAATACTGAAAGATCAATCTTAAGGAAAATTTACTAAAATAATATTGAATGACAAAAACAGTAGTTTGTACCGAAATTAAGATAAAGCAAAAATGAATACAATAATACACGTTCGTACTTTTATTGCGATAAAGTAATTCTTTTCTGACATAAGATAAAGTTCTATAACAGAAGTTCAAATTCAGAAATCGTTCAATCGATAAAATTGTTATTTACAGCGGTTTTGGGAGTACCAAATGATAGGATAGACAGAAAAGACATTTTCCTCATATCATTATAACACCTCTAAAATCTTGCTCTTTTAATCAAAGAATTCACATACTTATTCTAATCGTTAAAGCAAAATTTCAATGTCAATGTCCAGTTATGAATAAGAGGTAAAATTTTAATTACACATATCATCAAATTGGAACTTAAAATAATAAACGAGGAAAAGGGACTTGAGGAAGCGAATGCCTGACAGTTCTATTTAACGAAACCAATCGCGAGTTTACCTAAAAATAAACGGCGAGATAACCGTGCGAGTATCATAAATTACGTACACTTTAATTGAGCCTGCCCCAAACACTAAATAAATACGTAAGTTGTATCATAATTACCTTATTTTTCATAACGAATACAGCATAAATTATCTATTTAAATCTACATTTTTCTTTTGAAGATTTGGTAGTTAATTGCACCACATTCATTTTTTATGCGCGAAGTTTTGGTTTTTTTACGTCACAGTCAAAACTTCGCCCGTTCAATCGCCACATTAGCCGAAAAAAATTCGTCGTTACAATTCGGTGGAGAAGTGTAATTCCCTGCGACCTCTCCTCGCGCCCAAAATCGCCCTAACGATGTTTAAACATTCATCGGAAATAGATTAAATCATCCCGTCCTTTTTTATTTGGACAATCCTTGCGCCGGAAATCGCGAGCGGTGGAACGAGAGAGTTCGAAATTGGCGCCAATAACGCGCTGCGAACCGAATAAAAGAGAAACGAAAAAGACAAACAAACAAAGCAAACTCGACCGCTAAATAACCCCGTTTTTCCCTCCTTTTTTGTTACCTCTGTCAAAACACCTTAAGTATCCAACTCTTTGGGTCCGAAAAAAAAACAAACGACGAGCGGTCGGCGACGATTTCGCTCGCGATTGCGACCGTTGATTTATCGGCGGAGGCAATGGCTTGTTTGTCACCTCGTTTCGGAAAAACAAGAGCGGATCGAAAAAAAAGTGAAAAAAACGTTGCGCATGTGCAAAAAGGACTTGGTCGCTAAAGGGGAGGACGATAATGGAATGGAAGAGTGCGGGACGTTCGCCACTGGTCCCTCTCTTTCCTTTTTATTATACGTTCCTCCGACGCAAAATTAGATTTTTCTCTCTCTTATTATACGGGATTCGAATTAAATTTACGGCTCTGCCTTTCTGTTTTTCTATACCCTGACGAAGTGGATGAACTAGTGTTAAATGACATATTTTAGCTTCTCAGTGAATCGATCTATGAGTTCACGACAGTAATATCTACCTGAAAGATACCATAGCTTTAGTACGTGGCTAAAAGCAAATTTAATACGTTATTGAGTTACATTTATTAAGCTATGAGCTCAATCAGAAACGTTACTCGGGTTTTTAACTCAAAAAATATAATCAATCATGATCACAGTTCGCTACAATTTGGTTGATGTTTTAGCTTAAAATCCTAATTGCTTTTGACATTTTCTAGATGGAAAAAGAAAATCTTACGAAAAAATATTACCAGATTAATTCTTCATGGAGAAATTTGGAACGTGATGAATGTCTGTCCACAGTCCTTTACTCATTGTATATGGCATAACAGACACACGTTCATTTATGTGAGATAAGTAAGTGTAGTAAAGGATTAAGTGAAGGAGTATACAATTTGGAAGCAAAGAACTATAACAACATCTATCTAACTATTGTGAAAAAAGTAACAATATAATTAGAAAAATAACTTGAATTTATAGTTATAAATCCAAAAAGTACGTAATAAAATACTTTAATAGGAATCGAAGACATTTCTACGCCCTGCAAAATGATGCGACAGTTGTACTTCCAGTTTCTTTCGGGACAAGAGTACTATAAGAGTTCGGAAACACTTCAGAATGGAACTTTAAAAAGGGAATTTTAATCCTTCCCCAACTGGAAGACCACACACATACAAGCCCGCTCTTGAGTGATGTAACTGAATAGCCACAAATAATATACCATTGTAAATTTTTGCAGAGAAAAGAAAGTATTCTCTAGATAATCCTAAAAAGAATATAATCCATTCAATTTCTATTACACATAATAAAGTAATTGGACGAATAATATATATTTAAGCGTGCGTTCCTCTAAGAAGACGAAAAGGTCACGAAGAACAAACAGAGCTGACCAAAGCTACCACTTCTGGTTTGAAACAGCACTTGATAATGTTTAGAATTCCGAGACAAGTTACGCAAAACACAGATCCGAAACCTGACTTCCAAACTCTTAACCTTTCAATTCAGAAGATCGACATTTTACAACACATATTGTAAGGTTTCTTAGAAGCTGTTCGTAATCAATAAATAAATAAATAGAAGTATTAATAACAATATTAGTGAAATGAATACGTTTCTGGGGTCCTTTTTATTAGTCGTAGCAAATAACGATTCGAAAAATGTTGGACATTAGAAACGTAGTTGTATGGGTTCTTAGAAGCTTTTCGTATTCAATAAATAAATAAAAAATAAATAATAATTTTAATAATAATAATAATAATAACAGCGATAAAATACGTTTTTGTCGTCCTATTTATAATCCGTAACAAATAACTATTCGAAAAATGTTGGGCCTTGGAAACGTAGTTGTAAGGGTTCTTAGAAGCTTTTCGTATTCAATAAATAAATAAAAATATTAATAATAATAAAAACACCGATAAAAGTACGTTTCTGCCGTCCTATTTACTATTCGTAAAGAATTACGATTCGAAAAATGTTGACCATTAAGAAGAACTCATCTAACTCAACCGCTCAAAAATTCTCGAACGAAACAATCTCGTGGAGCGCGACTTCGAGAGATAGAATCTCTTCATATTGTCATTCCTCGAACTGCATTATCTTCTCCGGTGGGAAACGAAAGAGCACTCCACACCCAAGAAGAATGCTGGGGACAGCAGCGCCGTGAGAGGATGGGTAAAAGTGGGAACTCCATGTTCCGCCGTCGGGTACGCCCTCGCGCAGTTGTCTGATTAGCCCAACTTTGACATGGAGCGGACGTCAAAGCAAAACAAACGCGTGAAGGAAAATCGCTAGGGGGCGACTTGAAGAGGTGTTCCCGGTGGGAGGTCGACGTGACTGGGCAACTTCATTGCCAGGCATCTTGAGACAGCCGAACAAAAGAAAGCGAATTTGCGACGTCTCCTTCGTATGCAAAGCGAAATGCGTATTCTGACCGTTTCCAGTTATTAAGGTAGAGAGAGAGCACGTACTCACGACCGAAAAATTTTATTCTTTAAATGCTTTTGAAGCTTTAGAGAGTATTCCTCACCCTTTTGAAATGAGGGAATATGGGAAAACTTAGAGGTGAAATAACTTTTAAAATGCTTAAAAGGATGCGGGATGGGAATCGTCACAACAGATCAAAGCGTAGATTACATTTACTAAATAGATTCAGAGAAGGAACGTTCAAGGAAGACGTAGTAAACAAATCAGGCGCCCTCCCTGCTATATACGCCGATCGGATACAACCGATAAAATAAGGGAAATAGACGCAAAAACGATCAGATACAGAAATTAGTTTTTCTCTCGAACAATACGCGAGAATATTCGTCTAGGGAAGTAATGCACTCCCTGTCACACGCCGTAAGGTGGCTCACAGGGTATCTACATAGACATAGACAACTTTCCTCTAACGAAACAGAACCTTATTTTTATCACAGATAAGGTTACAATAGCGATGTTTATTATACTCCAAAGATCAACAAAAATATCGACTGGGCATTACTCTTCTATGAGTTATATTTAAATAGATAATAAAATGGCACTTTTTCGTTTTAAAAGGAAAAAAAATAAATAAATTTCTTCGGATTTGGTGATTTTATTAATGAATCATTGAATAAAGATAGTTTTTTAATACTTTTGATCTACCTCTGATTTATACTCAGAATATTTCTCGTTAGAGTTTGCAAAACAATAACTTCTGAAGATGTAGCTCATTTAAATAAATTTAATAACTCATCTTTAAATTTTAGAATTTGGAAATTTAGAATAAATAACAAAATTATATAATCTTAAAGTTAATTTGGTCAAGCGTTACTTTGCGAAATGTTATTTATTTAGTTATTTATTCAGTAATATAATCTCTTCCGTCCTCGGGTATATTTAATATTAAGGTAATCTTTCGACTCATCTTCTATCCCTGGTCATTATTAATTTTGTTCAACCAGTTTATAATTTAAGCTTCAGTTAATTAGCTTTGATTCTTAAATTAGAGATATATATCGAGTAATTTTCCGCAAGATGAACTTTCACTTCTGTTCCATCATTTCCTAAGATTTCTTTTTCTACATTTTGATCTCTTTCGTGCATTTATTGTAGTATAATAATCGACATACGAAGTTAAGTATAAGAGAAGCCTTACCAGGCCTAACAACTCAATTGAAGTGTCAATCTATTTATTGAAATACTGCAGCCGCTAGTGGTTAATTATAAAGCTATATTAGGAGTAATATATAATTTATCGTCTCTCATCAACAACTTAAAAGTTGAAATCTATTTGACAATATTAAGTACCAATACGTACCCATAACACGGTTAATTATTTTGAATAAAGAAATCTAAAACTGAAAAAAGAGTATTTTTTAATCACGAAGCTAACGCAAGAGTAATTTAATAATTTAAATGTAATATATATGTATAATCCAATAGTAAATTATCGAATTTTACCCCTCGGAAACATCTGAGAATCAAATTAACATTTACGATAAATAAGAATCTTCCATATTTGTTATAACGTGATTTTTTAAGGAATTATTCGTATACAGAATTGTTCGTTCAATACGTTTTGTGGAAGATACTGGTCTATGTATTTCTTTCACCATAACATTTAGTCCCTTAGTGACGAAATTTTCCATCCTGCAATTGTATATTCTACACTGTGCACTACACGCCAATGAAATTTAACGATTCTAAATATTCCAACTCTTAATAATAGAACTCATTAAACTAAATTAACTATATTTATTAGTATTTTACTGCTCATTGATTGGGTAATAAGCATTAATAATAACCAGTGAATTCGGCTAACATGCGTCATCAACGTACATTACATATATATGTATTTAAAATTCACTTATTTAAGCATCTGTTCACTTAAGAAATTATTTCCGAAAAGGATTTTTATCACAAATATTAGCGAGGTGCTGAGCGGTTTACCAGAAAAATTAGAGAATGTTCATAATGGAAGCTCCTTTTACGAACCACCTCACATAGAGCGGCTTATTTTAAGAGGCATTTAGAAATCCATTTACGAAATTGGATGCGTAAAAACTTATTTCTAATTTATTTATAAATATCGCGCCATCCCATTCTTCAATATTGTGAATTACGTTGCTCATAAAAATTTTGTTTGTTGTGTAATTCATTAAGGCGGTAAAATTTCTTCCCAATTTTAATCCACTCTAATCTTTGTTACTTTCCAGCGGGAAATATTTACTGGTTTAGGCTATTGAATCATAAACAGTTGGCAACTACTTTCTGCGATATACTACGGAAAAAACTTGCCATTCGCTTGGTAATAACTATTGAACATAAGCCTTAAATGATTCCGCCAGCAAAATCTACAATTGGAGAACTTAACCTTAAAAAGATACGCATTTATTCAACTTACACTTTGCAGAGTAGAGTCATCTAAATACTGGAAAAATATCTCATTTCATAGAAGTGTAATTTCTTCCTCATTTTTTCAATAACATTACTTGTTAATATAGAATATACAGTACCAAGATATTCGGTCTTAATATTACTTAATTCTGGAAAAAGTTTAAAGCTATTATTATCAAGAGCACAAAAACTAATAATTGTTGCTATGAATCTGCGCAACAATACGACTTATACTATTAATTGTACATTTTAAAATTTTTAATATTCTTTGAAAAACTTACGCAACATCACCAGAATTTATCTAGTGTTATTTTAATGGCTAATATTAATTAAAATGCTGCGTTTCCATCAGAGAAAATAATAACTCAATATCATAATAGTATCAGATAGAATTCTCAACTAACGAGTCAATTTTCATTTTCCGTTGTTTATCCTTTTGAAGCCTATTCCCATTTCAAACCTTAAATGAATGATCTTAAACGTTTATATCCTGATAATCTTTTACGCGTTGAGAAGTTTGAACCTTAAATAATACTTAATAAGTTTCATTCTCAATATTTAAATGACATTTAATGTTTCCAACAAGACTATAAACTTTAGATTCGATATATTTAATTCACGAATATAATTTCCGATACACATCTTAATTCTTCAATGTGGGTTATACTAAAGAGAAAGGATCCAAACAACTTCCAACACGTATACGTAACAAGATCTTACCACATAAATTACGTAGTCAATAAAACCATTTCAAACCAGATTAGAACAATACAAAGTACGTTACAATACAAAGCGATTCCGTTTATATGAATGGCGAACGTTTCCATGGTTTCACATCTCGAAACGCATTGCGAGAGAATAGTTATTTTCGATCGAAATATTCCCATTGCGTAACGGAACAAAGATTAATTCAGAAGAGTGCGTCATTTGTGTGTGTCCAATTGTGAGTCCATCACTTAAATGGACCTCTGACCCCTTCAAGAGTACATTCCGAGTGACTCACAACCATCCAGTCACGTATGGGATCGAAGGGTTGCTCTTGAGGAGTAGACACTGAATTACCCTCTCTCGAAAAGAAAATCTTAGACATAGAATAGTTAAATTTGTTACGTAAAAAAATGGGCTAAATCTTAATACAATATACGCGTAGTTTGATCATAGTAATCTCCATAAAAATATTCAACAAGCATTAACAAACAATACACTCAAAATTACTTTCGATTTAAAAAGCTGTAAATATGTATTAACTATAGACAAAAGCTCTAGAAGAATATCAAACAAATACACACATAAAGGAGGCTTATAGCTCAACATAGATACCACAATGTTTTTTCCATTACTTTCTATACCCAGTGTTAACCTGCATTATCATAGTTCAAACACGCCATGAGTATAAACAAGCAACAAACATATTTCTGTGTGTATAGTTATCGGTGTGAAGGCTGGTTTGTTTCAAATAGTCGTTTTAATACATATTCCATACGCTTTCCTTATCAAATCTAAATCTTTTTGGATCGAATCAAAAAAGAAACTTCGATGTAACGATTTTTTGGATCATAAACTATGAATCATACTGCGTTTTCCGTAAATAGGTAACTAAATAATCACATAAATAAATCCATGGTTAAGTTAGATACATAATAATAAGAAACAAAAGATATATATCCCTCTTCCTTTATCCTATTTAAATGCGATTTCTTAAGAAAATTTTGCAGAAAAGAGCAAATTTTCTTAGAAACAGGACTTTAGTATATCAGTATCAACCACTATTAATATAGGATGTTTTAAGAAAATATAAACGTTCTAAGGAATGCATAGTGTTAGCTGAAGTGACAATCAAAACATATTTCCTTAAGAATGTAACATCAATGTAAATATATAACGACCATGTTCTTAATGATGGATTTATATCATCATGAAAAATTAAGAAGAATGTAAAAAATTCTAAGATTTTGATAGTGTAGGTGTGATTAACATTCTACGAAAGCGGAAAGGTTCCATTGAATTTTTTTATGTATTACAAATTACAATTTCCTCCCAATTTAATAAAAGTAGTCGGCCAATGAAAAGAGATATTTATGAGCCTGAGATTCCTTTAAAAATTGGACGAGATTAACTCTTAACTTCTCTAAGAAGCTTGATAAATAGAGACAATTCATATTTCTTCATTTATTTTCAAATAGCTTCTCTCAATATTTACTCTGAAAATTTAATAAGGAGCAAATATATGACTTGAGTCAGTGGACTGCTTTACGTGATATTCTGAGAATTCGTAGTTCGTAAGAAAAAGAATATCCATCCATTCCGATTGTGCTTCATACTTTTATCATAGCTTTAAACTTGTATGAAATTAATATGGTCGAGCGTTACTTTTTGGAATGGTAATATATTGAATAAATAACTTCGTACTTATCACGGATAATTTTGATGGTGCGACCGGTTTCGTTATTCATTATTTTAACTTAAGATCGGTAATGAAGAATATGTGTAGACGATTATATTCGACGAAAAAAATTTTCCAAAGAAATACGTATAAAAATTCTTCTATGTACGAAACTGTTATCTAATATATCTCTTGTAAACAACCTTACATATATTCTATAATAACAATCAAGATATATTCTAAGAATATCCCAATAAAAAAATCTCTTAAATGAAAGTAAGAACTTCATTCAACGCCAATACATGTTTAATTAAACCCATGGCATCGATAAAATATTACGCAAACACACAAATTATCAGTCGCCTCGAATTCTTCGTTGCTTATTTACAATTAAATCGTTCGAGGGCTTCTGGAATTTTTATTTGACTTCGGATAATTTGTAGAAGTATGGCCTTCTTCGCAGCCCCGCCATGATGGGTCTCATTGCATACGGTTGGTGCTAATGGTTCCCTAAAGAAAAGAATCCCTCGCCCGAGACCTCCCACAAAGCGCACACACCTATCCTGGATAAACATCCTTCCCTTATGCGGTTAGTTGTTTATCGATTACTTCTCCCCGAAAGATTCCATGGTTACTAGGGAATTCACCTTAAATTTACGGAAAAAGTTTGGATACTGCGAATTCACCAACAACGAAATTCGCTGTTATTTATAACTACTACTTTATAGCTATAATATTTCCAAAAGTATGGAAAACCTAACAACTTTTTCATTAGAATAAAGATTAAAATATTTAACCAATATTAATACGCAAAATATAAACGGAAAAATAGCGTGTGTTAATTGTTAATCGGTAAATATTTTTATACCATTTGTTTCCTTTGAATTATTCGATTCCCAAAAACTATTCCGTAATAATTTTACTGATTATTAATTTAAATAATCTTAACTTGCAACTGCTTCTATAGGATTCCTATCTAATCTAACCTCTCAGAATAACTAATAATACTTCAGTTCATTAGCGAATATTATAACTAGATCCATTCATAGTTTTGTTGTGACATGAAAGAATGCAAGAAATTTTGTAAAATTCTTATCACTAATAAAATATCAACTTTTGTAAGTATTGAAGTAAATCGTTGAGGATTCTTCATATTCCCAATAAACTAGCATATTACTGGCGGATATAAAATTAGCTTTAATGTTACTACTCTAGTTCCTCAAATTTCTCCGAAAATGATAATATCTCAAGACAGCGATGAATACTCTAACAGTTTACATTAGGGTAAAATTATTTACGTAATGAATCCTAAATGATCTCAATAAACTCCTTTATATGAACAACAAGTATGGAAGACTTATAAACCCACGACACAAGGAAGTTTTACTGCTTAAATCTATAGAAAAAATATACTTTTACTAGGTTATTAATGGGGAACGAAAGGGTATTACGAGTAACGAAATATAATCATCTATTACGTAATTTTTGGTTCATAATTCTCCAAATAGTTTATCACAATATTTAATTAAGGTAAGTGAAATGATATCACATATTCTAAACTGATATAGAATTTTTAAGTATGCTATAATAAAAGTACTTCTTTTCAACTTTACATGAGTATTATTACTCTCGAACCGAACGACAAGTAAAAAACCACTCCTTAAACGAGACAATATACAACTGACTATCACTCTATAGACTCCGAAATAACAATGGAATAATAATTTATAGTTCACAACAAATACTTTCAAAGACATCCTCACACAAAAATCCTTATATTTCGTATTTTAACACACTCTCCCATCTTACGTATATTTTGGGACCGAAACCAAGCTTTCGTAGCCGCGAAAGTTCAGCGTACGAATCGGTTTTTTTCCTCTGAAGGGAGTGTTTCTTTGTGAGTAGAGTGCGTGGGCTGAGAGGATGAGGTGTCGATATTAAAACGCTTGCATAATAAACTACGGCCACCGAGCACACATCGTCTCAAATTAACGCCAGGCTTCTTAATGGGCGATACGCAGCTACCGACCGACTCTCCACCTGAAAGGAGAAAAATCTAGCGCCTCTCTGCCTTAGGATGCTGCAGATGGGAATCGACGAGTGACGATGAATCAATACGGGAACTGGCTACTGTATTATACACTCCAAATATGACTGATAATAATACACCACGTTCTTCTCACAATAAAGGTACATTATAAAGCATTTATAATTGACATGCGTGGCATCTTTTACGTCGATTGATTACGCGTAAAGCTGCAGTAGTAAAGAGTCTCCATTCATATCTGTATTTTTAAAAGTACTTGTCTTAAAAAAAATTCGCACCAATACTATACGTTACAATCTATCTTCCTGTATCATAACCCCATAAATAGCTGTTTTACCACATATATTTTGTCAAATAATTTCCCGCAATAGATTTCTTAGATAGTTCCACGCTCTATTATCGGGTGATTTCAACAATTGGATTGCAAAAAAGCTAGTTAGATTGAACTTCAATTTATGAGTAAGCCATGCAATTACAAGGGACTAGGAATTTTTCTGTAAATGATATTTCTACTAACCTGGACGTGTAATATCAATATTTTTATGTTGTGTGAATCCTTCAGAGGTTTTTAATACTTTAAGAATCAATAATTAACCAATAGTTTCAATGAAATTCAATTTAATGCAACGACAAACAGAACAGAAATACACAATTCTTTCCCAATAATTTAATATTTCTAAAATCATTTCTTACCATGAAAAAGTTAGAATTCAATGATAATTAAATGTAATAATCCCCTCCATATGCCATCTAACTATCCTCTCAAGTATTAATAACGCTTGAATTTTAATAAGTTTACCAAAACTCAAAACCAAAGAAAATCCACATAGGTAAATCTTTATCACTTGCATGTACAGAGGGTATATTCATTGTGCGAAGTACATAACAAAACCATACCATAAGATCCATCGATGGGCAGCAATAAGGGGACTGATATGATACGTTGAAGCTATTCTTATAATATTTAACCAAAAGACGCTTATTTCACGACAATAATAACGTAGGGAACATTTCTGGAATTGAATCATTATCTGTAAACACTCAATTGCCATCGATAAGTCGAGACAAATTATTATACAACAAAGACGCTCCGTAACAATCTAATACTCTTCCTTAGTTTACCTTATATTGGAAAGTATATAATACTTCTGCGGGTAGATTTCTTAGAACTAGCACTCGATACATTTACATATACATTAATATTCCTCTAAATAGAAGCTTATTATATTCCAAAATATCTTCTGGAAACTCCTTTTCATTATTCTACGTCATAGCCTCTTCCCTCCACGGTATATATTCGACACAACAATTCCCACGGAACTTCTTCTCCCGGTCCGCGAAACTTTTTTCGCAACTCGAAGACGAAAAAGAAGCTATATTTTCCCTCCACCAAACGAGACTCTTTCATAGCCACGGAAAAAAAGTACGCCTTCCCACTTTCCTTTGTTTCTTTATCTCGCCTCGCCCTCCGCTGCGGTGAAAAGGGTTTTTTAGGCGTGAAACGGTAGTCAGCCTCGGTGGGCGTAACCGAGTGTTTAGTGGTGCCATAAAAAAGAATCCATCCGAGCCGTGCTCACTTTTTCTCTTTGCTGGGGTGAGAAAAAAGACCTCTAGTCTTTGTCCTTCGGAGCCTTTCTACGCGGTGGGTCCGCTCGGGCCTTAAAGGGGTCCATCAGCGCTTCATTAGCACCTAAGACCTCCAGCTAAGACATCCTGAGAAAACTCCCGGAAGACATTCTTCCCTATCTCTTCTTTTTTTGCCTCTTTCGATAAACTTCTACGAAGGCTCTTTTTAGTGTACATCTTCCACGAATGGATGCCAAGTGTTCCAATTGACTGAGGAATCACTGGTGTGCCGGATAAAAGCTTCTGCGTGTGCCGCGAGACACCTGAGTTGCACATGCCTATGAGGGACACCTTGTGGGAGGACGGTATCCATCTTTTTGTTCCGCTTGGTTCTCACGGAATGTTCCGAAGTTCCGCGTGTTTAAAAGTTCTATGATTAAGGGAAGTCATCTACGATCGTCTATCTATTTATTTTATCGATATATTTGTCGTTATTTCTCTTTAAATAAGTCATATTCTTTTTAACTTCGAAAGGATGTAATGATTAATTGATTTAACACACAGATTAACGTAATATTTTCATACAAAAAGCCTTTTCATTCCAAAAACATGATAAAACATGCCTTAATGATGTGTTTCGTAATAAAATGTTTATTTATATGATATAGATGTAAGTAAGCTCATAAAATTTAAATAGAATATTTTAAGTCGAGAGCTATAAATATACGACTTTATGTTGGATATTCCTCAAAGATTTATCGAGTGATAAGCTTTTACTCACAAGTAAAATTACGCTTTTTCAGGGATATTTATCTATTTGGCCTATTACTCCTAATCTTATCAAGTAAATTTTATTCCTTTCTCAAATGTGTATAAAATTAAATTATTGAACACCTTATGTGTATAAAATTGAATTATTGATACCCTTCCAAATTGAAGGGTATCCACACCCTAAGAGGAAAGGGTATATGGAGAAAATAAGGCGTGATATGACATCTCGAATCAAAGTATGAAGAAAAATCATCAAGATCTACAATTCAGTAATTTATCCATATAAAAATTGGCCAGATCTACATTCATGACCAACAGGAATGATTAAAAACTAAGATACAACTAGAATTCTCAAATTAATCCATTTCGTATTTCCATCAGTTTCCTATGACACCATCCATTCATTCCTTTTCTCTTATATTTCCCTTTTTTCTAGGATTTGTTTGAACAGTTCATCTAAGTGAGAGGATGAAGATCAAGAAGAAGAGAGAATTATTTTGATAACACGACAAATGGTTTCATTTTCCTTTCCTCTAATATATGCAATCATTTTCTGCCCGGGTACGGTTTTCTCAAGTACTATAGATTAAAATAGGACAGACAATAAGTGACGATATAATAAAAAAGGAGAAGAGGATAAAGTATGACGTACTTAGAGTTGTTCTATGGGTAAGAATAGATGGGGAAAATGATAATCAAGAGGATAGGATTGGTTCAATAAGAAGAATATTGAGATCCGACGTTATCAATACTCAAACGTGCATGGAATACGAAAAAAATGAATGAGATACAATAACGAGAAGAGTTAGCAATACTTAAAAATAAGCGATCCTAATGATGACTTTTAGCACAAAAAATAAATCATAACCTTCTCTGAAAAAGACATTTGTACATAAACTTTTATAAGGAAGACTTTTAATAGATAAATATCGTCATTAAATACTTCCCTACGACCACCGATACATTTAAATGACAAAGGAGAGACGAGATCGTATTGAAGATACTTTGTACGGTATTTGCAACAAAATGCGATGCAACCCTGATAAGATTGATACGAATATAGCTACAAAAAATGAGGTAAAGGAAAACTAATTCCCCACGATATAACTAAAATATTTCTAATTCTCTAAAACATTGAGTTTCTTTCTCTTATTGTTCAAGGCAGTACATAAATAACATTATTTGTACACGAGGTTACGTAAGCCACCCTAAAGATCCGAGCTCGAATCCGTACTGACCGCGAAGGTTTGTACTGTCACGAGGAGGGATTAACTGGACCATACAAGCAAAAAAAATCGCAATCGGTCAGATCAAAACAAAGTCGCACAAAGGTAAATGGGATCGTGGAAATTTCCGCATCCCTTCCGAAGAGGACAAATATTTTGGATGGCAACGCGTCGCCAATAAAACGGAGAAACAAGCCAAGAACTAAACGTAGAACTAATGAAGGGGCCCGTGGAACAGGAAATAAATGAATGCCGGGACACGAGAGCAAACAGGTGACTGCAGGAAGGCGTCAGTCGAATGGGGACGCATTCGACCCGTGCGCGCGACCGCAGTGTTTTGTTTACACACTCGTGTTCCATGGCAGTCACGCGAATCGATTGAACCAGTCGACGTACTCTAGCGCCGATCAAATCAAACAAAGCCCCAACGTACTTCCACTCGCTTTTCGGCAATGCTTGCTTTACCAACACTTCTTTCTACGAGACAACAGCCGCACCAGAGCAAATGCCATTTTTCCAGCAGAAGGCGAAATGATTTTACGAAAGATTGCGTCGATACAATGGTTTTTAAACTTTTGATTCCCGGACGAGATGCGAAACACTTCTTCGTGTTGATTTTCCGTCGATTGCCTGTCGAAATTTCAACAGAAGCGTTTGTTGCTCCAAATACAGAGCATGTTTAATGATGTTTCCAAGAACAGCCGAAAGAAATTTGACCGAAACATTTTCAGATAAGTCATTATTAATCTCGAACAAGATTTACGTTACAGACAAACAGACACAGATTTATATAACAAATAAACCAGTAAAGTTGGACTATGTTTAGCTTTAGTTGTAGTTCTCAAACTGTGAGATGTAAATACACACTTATTGATGCTTATACCTTCTGCATCTACCACAAAGTCGCTATCTCATCAAACCCAAGTTTCTAAATATTAAAAAGGGTCACTATTCTGGAAGAATACGGTTGAAATGGAAGCTGTATTTCCGGGATGAAAGGAAAAGAGTGATCCCTACAGTGTGGAATACAAGCAACAAAGGATGCTTTCATATTAAGTCGCAGATTTCTTTCCGGGTGGAACTGTGTCGACCGAAACTACGATGCTTAAAATTCGGTTGAATTTATCGAGGTTTTCACAGCTGATTCAAAAATAGCAGTGCTAAATAGAATAAAAATGATAAATAAGATGCTTTTAGTACGAGGAAGACTTGAAGAACTACTCCAGGGAAATGTTTACGATGATTACGGGACAAGTTTCGAATACTTTCATTATAATTATTTGTGAGTATCGGATCTTCTTCGGCTATTTATTGCGATAAATCTCTTTAAAAACTCATAATTTAACACTGACATTTAGCTAGAGTTTTTCTAATAAATGTTTTTCTAAGTTCGTGTGTTCTTTTTCAGTTCGTGCAGTGAAGATCTGCTATATAAAGTGAACGAAGGTGAAATGTATGGAGAGATATTGAGGAATAGAATCAAAATATATTGGATGAAGTAACTTCACAGATACGCGTATACTGTGAAAATCAGTGACTAAGGGAATATTGGCACATTAACCCCTCAATAATACAGGTTCATTCTCATGCTTTTATAAAATCTAAGATAGAAATTTTTTAAAATGGGATTCAATGTTTTGACGACACTAGAATAAAGACCAATCGGATCGATGAAGAGTAAGAACCAAATTATTTTAACTTAAAAATAATTATCTATATTCAAATATTAAAATTTTTACTTAAGAATAATTTTAAAAATTCATAATAACTTAATAAAAGCAAACTTTTTCTTAACATTTTCATTGATACATATTTTTTTCGTTAAAAATTCTCTCTCTTACTGCAAGCATCTTATTTTCTTGTAGTTAATTTTTAGTATTCGGCACTACATTTTCAAATCCGCTTTGAAAGACCCATAAACATATTCAACCAAATCTCACTATTAGCATCGTGGTTTTGGTCGACACAATTCCACGCGGAAAGAAATCTGTGACTTGAAATGAAAGTCCCCTTTGTCACTTTGTTCTATATGCATCTTTTCTTTCACTCCAGACGCAACTACACCTTACATCCCGACCACATTTTTCTAGAATAGCGACCCACTTAGCGTCAAAACCCATTCGGCATCGTAAATGAAAAGAAGAACAAAAATGGAGACAACTTAAAAACGATACCCGTACCTCGTTCATTTGAACTTTAGGTACGTGTAGCAAACCAACTGGCTGAAGCTTAACCTAAAAACATCGTATAAAGACGTTTATGTGCCACAGAAAAGTAACGATGAACTCGGAAGAAGTTGATAATTGGGATACTTGGGTTCGAGCCCCTGTCATGTCGCTATTTTACAATTTATTTTAACTTTGAGAAAGTTCTCAGGAATTCTCGTCCTAAGTCAATCCTTTTCCTATGAATTAGGACATTTATTCTGCATATTTACTCTGCAATACATTTCCCAACAGTTAAACTGACTACGTATATACGTTTTAGGGCCCTGCTTTGGAAAGCTAAACGAAGTTAGCGTTAAATAAAATTTATACTTTTATACCTGAAAAATCTGTCCTCAACCACATTATCTTTCACTCCTCAATGGGGGAGAATATAATTTCACATGGGATGGTGACCGATCCCTCACTAAACAGTGCTAAAAAGTATTTCCGGAGGAACCCTTACACCTCTAAAGTTTCTTTCTCCTGAGGAATGTAGGTCAAAAACTTAGGAAGTTCATTCTTAAAATCTTAGTCTATTCTTAGTTAGAGAAAAGTATTTTTATTGATGATTAATCATGAAAACTTAAACTTAGGTGAGTACTATGTAAAGAGGATAGCAATATTAAATTCATAATGTCTTAGATTTTAGATGAATACGTACTTGACAGAGCTAAATCATCAAGTGAAGATTAAAATTCATTCAGTTGTCATCATATTATAATAGTTGTCGTTTTATACTAACTATTGTAATACGCAGCAAATTATGAATAATACTAATCGTATAATAACGAAGAACATAATATTTTGAAATATTCTGAGCAACTCGTGTCATATTAGATGTTTTTCATCTCCATAGGAACGATATAAACAAACATTTACGAGAGATAAAACAATCAAATACGTCGGAGAAAATGACGTTCACTCCGTTAAGATATAGTGGGGACACCTACACTGTCACTAAATTTAATGATACTTTTAATGCTATTAAGTGTCCACAAGTAATTCGTGGATTGTCAAGGCGTATTTACTCATTACATGAAAGCTAAACAAATAGAATCATAATTGTAATTATAAGAATCCTCCTAACATTTACATTCATGCGCGATGGAGTTTTCCTAACAATGAGAATGAAAGAAGGCCATTGTTGGAGTAAAGAAGCTCGATTTCCAAGAATTTTAGGAATAGGAAGCCAAAAATGTCGTAGAATTGGCCAGACTATGATAAATGCTCGTTAAACAATTTTATGTACAATTACATTAGTACTTACGAGAGATATTGGTCTAAAATAAGTAGCATTTGCTAAAAATATACCCTTGGTTTATTTGTTAGTTCGGAAAAGATTCTAATTACGAGATGATATAAGGTTTAAATACATACTAATTACGTTGAGTTTTGATTATTTAATTAAAAAAATGATTGTTCCTCTACAAAGCTAAATCTGGAGATAATCACAAAGGATTTGAAGCGATGTAAATTAACAGAGTATTACGAAGAAACTAGACATTATAAAAGTAAGATTTACTTCCTGGAGGAGATAAAAGTTTGTGGGTTACAGTTTTGGAACACGAACCAACGTAGAATTACATCTGTGATACTAACGATTCAGCAAGTACGTGCAACAATAAAATCTAAATTTCCACTGAATAAACTACAAGCCACTATGATGGGAGTTTAACTAAAAACTCAAACAAACACAACCAGAATCGCTCGCATGGATAACTATGTGTCGGAGGGTTAGTTTTCCACTAATGCCTCCAACAGAGAAACATTTCACACGTTGAACAGGCTCTTCGTGGAACAGACTATGTTCTTTCCGATACAAACAGAGCTTATTGACAACTCCACGAATTTCCATATTAGCACCTGAATCCGATACCATTTGCTGGAATTCATTCGCTATTCGGAATAAAAGCATCTCTCAACTGCGCATTTCCTTATTCTATTTTACTGGGAAAGTATTTCAGTTCTTGAGTTTTTATTCACGCGTAAAAATATGATGTGCTGTTGAGAAAGTTTTGGGAAAAGATGTATACTTTATTATGCATTTCTTTATTTTGATGCATGTAAACGTATGTAAGAAAGTAACTGATTGTTTTAAATAAGGAGGAAGTAAACAAATGCATAGTAACATATAAACATTCGTTACTCTCGGGCTAATCGAATTAAGAGTGGAATTGTATTTGAACTACAATGTAGTACAATTTTCATCCTTCCAAGACAAAATAACGTAGATATTCCATTTTATTGAACAGAAAATAACGAAGAACACTACTAAATAAGTAATTTTCATATTTTCTTATTCTTTTATGGCTCTTTTGAGGCGTATTTGAGAAATACTATCCTTGAGTATGGAATAACTTGAAAGGGAATATAACAACAATTACAGACGGACATTACGTGAAACATAGACAAATTGTCCTAGAAGAAGGATATATATGCATTTCACAACATGAGGAATATAAATGAAGAAGAGATGAAAAATATGAAAGAAATAGTGTGGTTTGAAAATATTCATGAGGAATACACATATATTATGCAGATAAATTGTGAATGGTGTATCAGTGCAAATTTTAAATCTTCTTATTGACTTTTTGAGTGCAAATCTGAATTAAAAGACAATATAAATATATATTCAAAATATGATAGAAGGGTTGTTAATCATGGATTCAAACATTACCTTATTGTTCTCGCAAAAGTATTGAATTAACTATTGGTTTACACGGTGCTGATGGATGCGGTTATGGAACAACCACTTCAGAGTATTCTAGTTACAAATTATTATGGATAAATATTTCCGAAAGAATGGAACTTAATTGTTAACTATAAAATGGTGTTAATCAAGAACAGCCAACCCTAAATTACAATGATAGGACTTGCAATATGTTACTTGATGACGGAAATGTTCCGAAAATATTTTTCTTCCCAGCCATTTGCCTCAAACAGCTAACGAACAGATAACCATACACTAATCAAGCTGACATCTTAATAAAGAGAAGAATATTACATTAGATGAAAAACAGAAAATACCAAATTTGCAACTGATGCGGGGAATTTTTAAGATAACAGAGAGAGGAGTAAAGTAGAAGACAAAACATCATCAGAAGACAGATTCGGAGTTGCTCTTATTTCTAAGAAAGATCATTATTGTACGAGTTTATTACTACTATATAGGCTTACTATACTAGGCTTGTTATTCCCATTGTTTCGCTTGTTTCTTGGATTCCCATTGTTGAACCATATTCCTTCGATTAAACATTTTTATTTTCATGATGTCTAACATAGAAAACGAAGGTGATAAAAATCTGTATTTGTAAACAATCAAGAGGATTTAAATGATACATTACTGTTTAAATTTTATATTCAATAAAAATTATCATTAATACTTCTCGATTTACAATAAAATTTGGCTTTTTATAATTAATTTATTCCACCATTGACGAAGAAAAGTGAACCATCATTCTGATAAAGATACAAGAAAAATCCTAAGAATCACTTCCAAACCTAATTTTCAAGTATTTTCGTAAACGGCGAAAAAACTCGCAATGATGCCAACCAAGAAACAAGCATTTTCTTAAATACATAGATAATATATAAATATAATACTCGATCGTATTTATACATACAGGAAGAAAAGACAACAATCCACATATCCTTCTACATCTATATTACATCACCATTACTCGAATTTAGGAAAATGTAATTCGGACTAAATAATCGTCTACATTAATATAGGATACATTCGCAATTAACAATAGAAGACGCTGTTAATAGAAGAATAATCTATTATTCCTTTTCATTGTATTTCTCTGAATAGTTATTCAATATCCAATTAGATTTTCATAACAATACTAACCTTAATGCATTTAATTGAAGAAGTTTCATTATTTACGATCAATTTTCGTTTTACTAAAGCCGATAGAAAGTTTCAAATCTTGTGATATATATTACATAATCGGTAAAAATCATCATTAGAATATAATTATTACTTTCATCCCTTTTAAACTATTCACATGAATACATCTCTGGACAATAAGGCTACATCTTCGCAGTATGATATTTAATTCCTAATAAATAATCAAAACCTATACATCTGTCGGTAACTAAGGCTCGTATCGTTCATAGTTACGCATATAAGTGTAGTCAAGAATTCTTCCTTGGATATCCGAAACAGCAACGCGTGTTCCGAAACTTATCGGAACCCATCTTCCAACAGATATTTTTCCGATACTTTGAAGAGGCATTTTGGTCACAAAGAGGCATTCTTCTCAAAGTTTCGAAATCTTCTGGATAACAGTTGACTCATTCGGCACCCGTTTTTGGCTTATTTTCCTTTCTCATAATATCTAAAAGTCCCGAGTACTTCCAATAGAAGATAACCAACGGACAATTGCAGGGTTCTGTTTACTCTTCCTCCAGGGTCAAAGTACTTATCTGAGGATTCCACCGCCACCTGTTGACATTCAGATAATGCCATGTCTCGGAAAAATCTGTTTACGAGCTATATTTCCTTTCCGGGAATCTCGAAGAAGTTAAGTTATTGCTTTAGTAAGGATTGGCTGATGAGGACTTCTTCATCGAGGTGCGATGTGATGTAGAAAAGCACGATAAAGTGACTGATGGAGTAAGTAAGCAAAGTATGAGTGACTGAAGAGTGAATTAGGAATGAAGACTGCATGGAAGTCTACCAAGACGCGTGATGTACATACGGGCGCTACCTGACGGGAGACATGCGAACCATACGATTTAGATAAACCGTCTACTATCTAACGTAAACGAATCTTGTTTCTTAAGTAGTGATTAATAACTTGATATTGTTGAGTTAAAAGTAACACAACGATTATAATTACGACAATGCAAGATTTAATAGTCTTCATTAGACAAACAATTGTATTCATTAAATTTAATAGCTTGATTGAAGAGAACTCATTGCGCTAACAGAATTAGCGATTCAATAAAGGGTTATCAAAGAATACTAATTGTTGTCATGGAATAAAGTACTCCGGTTCTCAAACGATTATTAGGCTTATTTTCAAGAAGTTCTACCCCTAATACTATCATTACAATTAATGCGATTGACTCTATAACTTTAATAACAATCAGAAACCTATGAATTTTCCGGTAACACAAATAATATTTGAATACTTAAACGGAAGTAATATTATTCCGACTCTAAATTGAAAAAATAAAGAACGAAAGATTTAAGTGGTTCATCATAACGATCCAAATTAATTAAGTCTAAAATTCCTTAGGTAAATACTAATGAAGCCATTGTGACAATTCAACTAGGATTACGAAAAATATAATTGAAACAAAAGAATTATTCATTGATGGTTGCATATACTGTATGAGGATTACAGAAAATCTCAAGTTATGCACAAACCATTACGTAATTGTACGATACCATGCGTGAGGAGAGGTATGCATGTCTATCAGGTAAAAATGAATACCCGAATTAATGAGGACTGTAATTTCTGCTATAAATTGCATCCCATAAATGCCATTCCAATATCATATGCGAGATTTTAGTGGATTAGATTTAACGTTCTTACGTAATCGATTCGTGTCGCAATGAGGAAATGATTTTCGAAGAACTTTGACATATCATTGTGCATTTGTTTAGTTACCTATGCAATTATCAGGTATGGAGTGGTTAATCAAGAAAGATATATGATGGGTTTCTTCATTTTCAAAATTACCATCCAACGCTAATTTAGTAAAATAGTGGTCTAATTAAAGGCAAAGGGTATGTAATATTTTAATTGAAAATTAAAATTTCAACATCTTCTACGATAATGAGTTCTTCCTTTCACCTATCTTGAAGCGAAAATTAAGTTATACGTGAATTTAATATATGTAATAATATACGTAATAATATTGCATTTTGTACGAATTTTGAAGTTTGATAAATCACCGAAAAAAAGTAACAATGTATGATTTTCCTCATTGATAGGGAATCAATAATTGGGCTATACTTAACTGAGCTATTGTCGCAACAATATTTAACGAATTAAAATTATGAAATACTTTACTCCTAGTTTACAATCTAATTCCTTTTACAAAAGCTCTTAAATTGCCTATAATCTCATGCATATTGACAAAGTAAACATCACTATACCTGAACGCTTACTTCTGATTCACTAATTCACTTAGCGTATTCCTCTATGAAATTTCATTCGTAGTTTATAGTTGAAGAGTGAAATAAATCACAAAAACCACTTCATAATAAAGAGCCAAGTATTGATTCCGATAAATGTATAACACTGAGTAAAATTTGCGAAGTTTATTCTAATTGTTAAGTGAAGGTATTATTGAGAAGCGGTTTTCAGTTACGGAACAATGCGAAGAAATCCAAAATTAAAAATCCCTATCAAACACCACCCTACCGCAAGTACAGCAAGCGCCATCTGTTAACGAGCCAGCGAAATAAGTTTGTTTGTCACGTGATTCGTGGCATAATTCCTGCTAATTTCATGTCAGACCGTAGTGGAAATATTCTTCAATGGAGTTATTCAACCCAGTAATTAATCGATTGAATAATTATATACATATAATCACCGTGCAAGTAGAGTGCACTTATGCAACCAATCTTAAGGATATGAGCAGCAACTTTTGAAGACGTAAAGCCACATTGGAAGACTAGTACATTATTCATGATACAGTGTTTGTAAAAATAAGGACATTAAAAGATAAACATCGAAAAAAATCTTCCAAAAAATACAAATCAAATTAGATTAACGTTTGATACACTCGTTAAACGTTAGAAAAAGATGTTTAGAAAACGGAAAAGATAAACACTTGATGAAAAGATAATAAATAGAAAATACAAAAAGTATAAAAGGGAATGTTTGACGACGATGGATAACCGATAAGTAAATTATGTTAAATTTAGAATCGTACTCTTAAAAAAAATCCCGCGTATTTATTTAACCACTTCAAACGAACTAATGACGAATTTTTGGATAATTCATTGAATAGGAGAGAAACACAAAAAGAGGAGTGCTAGGGATTTTCTTGAAGTATATATACACATGGGATCAGAACGTGTTTACTCCGCCCAAACACCGTCCCCTGTGCATCTTTGCGGATTTATCAATCCATCTCTTCCAAATATGAAAACGATTAGGTCCTTTCGGTGGGCGAAATGAAAATACTATTCTGAGTGAGATGTAATGTCGGGAGCCCCTTAGAAACAGCACTACGAAACCTATGGTAACTCAACAATCGAGGTGTTCCCCCATTGTTAAGCCGTTCCCTTCAAGCTCTATTGACTGGAACAACAATATTTTCACCGACTCTAACGACAACTGATATTACTCAGGATAGCATGCAATTACTTTTACTGAGGAAAAAGGATTACGAAAAAAATCGTAATATTTTCTAATGCAAAACTTTTCGAAGAACACAATGGAAAACAAATGAAAGTTGACTTGCTTAGAATATACATGGATACATCTTTGTTTTGGAATAAATCTGGACAAGATTATACGTTTTTTAATTTAAACTTAATTTAGACGATTAAAGAATATTGAATTTTTTAAGGAAATTAAAATGAAGAAATATACGAACGAATATGTGATTTAAAATAGAAATTAGTTGAGGGCTTTTTAGGAATTTTTACACGAAGGATAAGATAAATGGTGATGGAATGGAAAACTAAAAATGTTATTAGAAATCAACTGTGGAGTCGATGGTTCATATAGAAAGATTTTCAACTAACAACGAGTGTTTGAGATTAATACATTCATTGCGAAAGAATTATAAATGAGTAATATGTGAAGATAATGAAATCAATGTGAGAAATGCGTGACTTCGCGGAATGTCATGGTAATAAAATATGTGAAGATAAGTAAGAGATTTGCATAAACCTTGCTTTGGAGTTCTTAGATTTATGGAAGAGAATGTTAGACACGAGAGAAGACGAAGAATTCAATCCTGGAAGAAGCAGTGGATATGGAAAAGAATTACAAAAATTAGTTTGACGGAAATGAAAACGAACGTTGAAGTTCTAAAAGAAGTGAATGAAAAGAGGAAATTGATGAATTTTATGGAGAAAATGAAAGTAAAATTCTCATGTATTGGGATAGAACACGATGATATATTGAGATAGTGTTATAAGAAAACGTGCTATTGGACAAGACAGGAAGACCTATAGAAAGAAATATATTGAAGAAATTCAGAAAATGAACGCAGTAAATAGATATGGCTTACTGAAGAGTATATCAGAAGACAGGAACTACTAGATGCAGAGACGAGGCGTAGCTTTTAGATATAATGATGGATAATATGTAAATTTAATCAGTGAAATAAAAGTATTATATAGAAAACTATAAAATGAAAATTTAAGCGTTTGAAGCACCAATTTTTTCGAATAAACGGTCAAAGATTCCAACCTCTTAAATGTGATATATGTTGAAGTATTCTGTGCAAGAAAATGTAAATATTGAAAGAAATATGTTGGGTATTCTATTATCGAAAGAATAGATTTCAAGGAAAAAAGAATCGTGGAAGACTTTCAGAAAAATCAATCCTTTATCTCTATAAAAAATACCCTAACAGTGTGAAGTTGACGTGACAAATTGATAAATCTTGGAAAATCCATGCCATGAGAAAACTCCATGTGTAAGTATATCTTCGATGTGATATCTGCCAATTGATCTGAAGCTACGAGCGTATGAAATCTATCGAAGGCTTAAGAATTAAATTATTGACTGATGAAATTCATACAAGATTGTGCATCCTAGTAACCAGACCTTAAAAATGTTCAGTTCTTATGAACCGAGTAACAGATAAACCAAACAATTAAACTTAGCACACTGTTACTTTTAACAATCACATGAACAAGAATTCTTAATAATACACATCTTCAACAATGTTTTTGCTCGTTCCAATATAGCAGAAGGTTAAATGAAACAAGAGACTTAAAAATAATTAGTGATAAATTATAATGAAAATTGGAAAAAATTCTTATTCTTATTAACAGGGTGCGGATGTTTATGATGTCCGTTGTTAAGTTTAGACCGACACTGTAATTGTCCAAAAAATGGACGTTTGTGTGAGTATTGATGATAAATTATTAGTGAAGAATCACCTAAGTGGGAGTTTTATACTGAGTATTACATTCGTGTCCGTATCAGGTCAGTACTAGCGATAATTTTTTAGGCTTACAATGGAAATTGAATTTCTGATTCAAGAAATGAAGACAATGAAAAAAATTTGGAAGATCATTCTCTAAAGACGAATGAACATGGATAAAAACCGAAGTTGAAAGTACTCAAAAGTAGGCAAATGAAATAAATTCTCATACATAGGAAAGGGCTAAATGATAAGGAGTAACTGAGAAGTTTAGGTTATGGAACGATGAATCATATGCAGAGTAAATAGTAAAAAGTATAGTAATTAACCTTATTTAATTTTAGAAGAAAAACTTTGCCAATTAGTCTTCACGACTGTTTTTATCCTAATAAGATGATACGTTAAATGGTTTATTCACCATTCAATATTACTTGTTACAAACAAGAAAATCGCAACAACTTCGCAATTAAATAATATCGTAAGTGGTCATATATTTATATAATAGTTAAACCTCTAAGCAGTCTATTAAAAATTTAATCTATGAAAACTTTATACTTCAGGTGACTAATTTTCATAATTCCTGAATAAATGTAAGCAATTCAATCACTATCATTTCTAAGTTGAAAATACGCAGACGAACAAAGTTGAAATATCACTTTTGAGATAACAAAAAACAACGTAGTATATTTGATTCCGCACGATCTTTAGTCTTATTCTATCATATCTTCCCCTAGGGCAAACAATTTCGCTTCTATTATTTCAGTCATTACATGAAGTACACAATTATTCTATCAAGCGCAACTTCATAAAAAGATGTTTGGCATTTACACCTTCTGTATCCTACCCATTAAGGTTTACGAGCCAAAATTCGCAATTTTGCGGAATGTATTTCATATTCAGGTAAAAATAATTTGTTTACGCGAGATATTAAGGTCAAAAAATAATCTTAACGAGCACTTTTGTAAGTATAACATTTCCTGAATAGATCTTATTTATAAAGAGAGGCTAATTATAAAAAGTAAGGATATTTAATATATTAAATACATAATAGACGGTATTAAAACGAAAATTACATAGGGAAAGAGGAAAATCCGGTAAGAGGTACTCCGGTATTTCAGGAAGAACATTGAGATACTCAAATATTACTTCAGTGCAAAAAAAGCACAGCACCATTTCGACGAAGTAGGAAAAATATTTTTTCCATTGAATTTTCAAAATGAGCCACATACCCATATAGCCTCCTTAGCTCAGTGGTTAGAGCACTGGTCTTGTAAACCAGGGGTCGTGAGTTCGATTCTCACAGGAGGCAAGATTTTTTTCCTATGTAAACCCGCCTATCCTTGGATAAATTTCAGGCTACTCTAAAGGTCCATTGGAACACATACAGCATATAGCAGATAAGTAGGATATCCGGAAAATGGACCAAGAGTGGCCTATTTAACCCATTCCAAAACAATTTTATACTTTTTCCAATCTAGGCTGAACAAAAAATGAAGCATATCAAAGATCAATTATTGCAATACCTAAAGTTTGTGACAAAAAGAATAATAACAAAGAAGTAATTCATGTTTGATTTCCAGGTCAGATAACCCCCAATGTTTGCATAGGATATTTAATATTTTTCTCTTTTCGAATCACTTACGAACTTTCAAATGCAATATGCATTGAAGTCGTAGGAGTATGTTATTCAGATGTTGAATTTATAATCGTGTTATAACAAATAATTCTGGACGTCTATGAACAGGATATGGGAGGTGTTCCATCACCATATGCCTCGTGTTCATTCAATCTTACACTGTTTAATAAACGTTTCATCGATGTAATTCCATTCTATCTCAGTGCATATATAAACGAGTTAAAGGTCGAGGTTCGAGCCCTTTTTTTAATTTAATCCTTCATAATTTTACCAGAGGAAATAATACTCACTAGGATTTAATATAAGGGGGGCCATTAGATGAAAAGAAAAAGAAGCTTGGTAAAATGAAAATTCCCAGCGGATCTGCGAATCTCTGCCGCTAAATACATTTCCTAAAAGCCCCCAAGATAATGCAGGATTGAGTTGTTTTATCAGGGTTCGGAAAAACAGCCACTGGAGAAAGCAAACTTAGCTCGCGGCCATGTTGGAAATTCCCTTCACTTCCGTTCCACTAAGTCTTCCTTCGATAAAAATAACAAAAGAAGAGCGCTTTGTTTTCCCACCCACTTTAGCATTCCGACGGAAGGATATAACTCATCCTTCCACGCTTTTGCATCGAATCGCAATCAGCCTCAGAATTTTCCTGAGACATCAGTACATTTATCTTACCTTTTACTGTACTTCAGCTGCTCTGCTGCTTTCATATAAATAATTCACATGTCGCAGTTAATTATAACAATAATGAATCTACTTTGTATCGTATAATGTATAAACAATGTAACGAAAATTAACTAGTAACAATGTTCATTTAACGAATCACAACTGAGTTACAAATTAAATAGCAATTGAGTTTCATTGTCAACACAAAAGCATTCTCTGTTCTAAAATTTAAAAAAAACTTATTCTGATATAACACGAATGAAGCTGGTTAGATAAGGAATATTTTCTACGAAAATTGATAAAGAAAAGGAGGATTTACTTACCAAGCATTAACCGTTGAACTGTGTGCAGCAAACTTTCAGGTTTCCACGCATGTAAGAGCAAATGTAGTCATTACAAACAACGTAGTAGTTTTGCTTCTTTTTCAGCAGCCATTTTCAGGATGTGAAATCATCTAGCTGTTTTCTCTTTATTCCTCTATACTATTTGGAGTCTTCAAGGTCTATAATATATTGTTATATATGTAGTAAATGTTTGGGGAAGCATATGGCATGCAACTTGTTACTAATGGCACGCAATCTTTGGATATAAGTTAACGATTTAACATGTGTGTCTTGAGGTATACATTTAAAATAATTATTTGTGGTCAATCATTATCAATTAAAACATGCTGAATTAAAACTAAGTTGCTAATTATTTTTAGTGGCCTAACATTTTCATGTGTGATAAAATTACATTTCCTCTGGAAGAAAATAGATATTTGACGCATTTCTATAAAATTTAAAATTCGATTTGTAAAGCTAATTCAGATCTTCATAAATATCGAAGGGGTGGCTAATGTTATTTGAATTTTGCTGGCAAAGTTTAGTATGATCCCTTAAGTTCATCATGTTCGATGGTTTGTTATGAAATTAAAGACATGCAACGATTGATGTTCATTCTTGAATTGCGTAATTGTAGTTCGCAAACGAATTAGTTCAAACCAAAACTCTTTTTTCTGCTCTAGAATATAGTTTGTATCTTGTCGAACTAATTTTAAAACAGTATTCATTGTTATTATCGCTCATATTTTTTCCAATTCATGAGAACAACAGATGCTGAATCAAAAAAATTTATAACTATTAATGTTATTTCAATTCTCTATTCAGAGGTGATATTTGAATTAACCACAGACTCATTGCTAATAAGTAAAAATTTTTTTCCAAAAAATCCATAACAAAAATATATTGCTTTTTAATTTGCGCAAATATCTCTTGCGATAACAAAGTAAAATAATTAAAATTAGTCCAATTGACGAGCGATTCCTGAAATAATCAATTTCATCCACCAGTAATACATGCTAAACTTTTTTTTACGAAATCTATTATAACATGCTTTAATATCAATCTATTCGAGAATATTTTTTCTCCACAAGACCCCATTCCTAAATATTTTCAGCTATCCCGAATAACTGATAAACAGATACTAAATAATATTTATTTACCACTTCAAAGCTACACAGATGCTTATACCATTCTGAAAAAAAACTATTTGTGGAATATAACCATTTAAAAGAATTTTCATCGCAGAAAAAAATTAAATTCGTTTACCCGATAATTAAAGCCTTAATTTACGAAAACATAGGGAAGATCTATTTCTAATTTCGCTAATAAGTAAATAGATTATCAGGATTATCTTTCTTTTCCTCTCAAATCATTTCTTCAGTAGTCCTTAAATTAAATTTGTTCACCTAATAATTAAAACCTTAATTTACGAAAACATAGGGAAGATCTAAAATAAAAAATAAGGAATGAAATGCTATGCTATGGTTGCGGGTTCATTTTATTCCGCACAATCACACCCTCTTATAGTGCAATTTAAACAGACATTTATTTACACCTCTGAAGACATAACTGAGAATCCAATAATGATCCTCAACTACCTTTCAAATTTCCAATGAACAGAAAATTTCGCAAATAAGTAAATAAAATATCAGGATTATCTTTCTTTCCCTCCTCAAATCATTTCTTCAGTAGTCCTTACACCACGGAAAACTTTATTTAGACGCAACTGTCATAGTTTAGAAAGCTTGGTGATATCTGCTACACCATAACTTTCGAAGTGGAAACATTAATTTTTAATTAATTCATTCCTTCATATTTTTAATCTCAAATTTATTTTCCTGAGAACGATGTTACCAAGCAACGAAGATGGATAAAAAAATATGTTCCTTATGAACATTAAATTTTTGAAATATTTCATGTATGTCTATCCCATAAAATTAGCTTCAGCATAGCATACAACAATTAAATAATGATCATTATTGATTGACAGGTAACAGAGTATATCCGTTATCCTGTAAGCCCTGTAAGTTGGCGGGGGTTAATATAGTCTCGCTCTCCGCAAGGAAAAAAAAGCACCTCGGGAAGATTTCCTCTCTCAAGTACAAATATTTACTCAGTTCGCTTACTCCAAGACTTCCATAACTCCACCCACGCTTTTCTCCCTTCAACTTTTTCTATCTCCAGGCGCCATCTCGGCGAAAGCCGTCCAAATTTACAAAAGGCGCGCTACAGAGAAGAAAGCTCTTCTCTCCAAACACGTTCGCTTTTTACTATTTCCTTATTCGCCAGAACAAGCCCCCGAAGCCACTGCTTCGCGATCCTCTTCTGAGATAATAAATTCTTAATCAGGATAACGAGAGGGAAAAACCCCATCAGGGCGACAGGGAGAAATTAAATCCTTCTATCAGTTAAAATGGCTTGATTCGATCATCATACAGTAGTTCAAATACCGTGATGAGTATAGTAGTCTGAGTACCCAACCATTGAATGCGATTGTATCGAAACTCCTGTATTTGAAAGAGAGTCTGGGAAAATATTATCCAAGGCTCAAGTTGCTGATGCATTTGTGGATCACCAAACAGAGTAGAAACTATTACTGAAATGTTTTTTTATGGTAGAAAACCCCGTACTCATAAGCCTGTTAAATATAAGAATCATGTTCCTGCATATTTAGGTGAATGCAGAAAGTGGAGTGGTAGAAATGGGCTAAGTGGAAGTCCCATACAATGCAATTATTATAACATTATGAAATGCATGTATTGAACATAACTAATATTACCACACCTATATTGTTCATTTCTACTTCAAAAATTAAATACAATTGTATTACAATTATATCTTTAATTGAGAAATGGACTATCTAAATCAGCTACTTTAAAGATATAATTCCACTGAACTTCATGAAAGGATGGGATAAAATTAACATAACCACATACATCTTTAGAAGATCTTACAAAACAAACTGAAAATTTTATATAATCATTTTGCATAGCACTGCTTCAATTAATTACAGCTTATACTTTTCATGTTTTCAAACTAATTGTATTTTATAATAGTAATTTTTAACATTTAAATTTACTACATAAGGACTAAGTAGTAATTTATAATTAAAAATCATCCACTGAATAATTGAAACTCTCTAAAATGGTTCCCCTAATAACACTGCCACATTATAAATAATTGCATGGATTTGATATTTCTTTTAAATTGTGAATCGTCCAATTAAACTTACTCTTGACTGTAATCTTTAAATCTACTAAGAAATTTGGTGAAATGAGGGAAGATTCATCACTATAAGAAATTTCTTAAGCAATGTTGTTCAGATTAAATAATTTGGATTGATAGGAAGGATAGAGGTATTAAGTATCCTTACAACTATCAAGACCTCTTTTTCTGTTAAAATTATTTTAGATGATGAAAAAATATTGTTTAAATACGCAAATGCATCTGATATCTTAAAATTAGAGGGTAATTTTTGAGAATGCTAAATTAAAGGAAGCCAATTTTTATCATTTTAGTTCATTAATGCAATCTACTAGGAAGAGAATGTACAACAAACTTTTTTACCTTTATGGTGTGAGGGTGAAGACTATGAATCAGATACATGCATCTGCTTTGAAATTTCTCTTCAAATATTGAATGAACTTTTTAAATGGCATCTCTCAATTTTCTGTAACAGAATCATCCTTTAATGAATCATAAAATAACAACTGTTCATAAACCTAATGAATTGACTATGAAATCTTCAAATTCATCTTTAAGATATCAAACTTGGAATGCTATTCTTTACATGCATTTATTTTAATGAGTTCATTCCTCTTTTATTTCAAGTTCAATCAAGATATATCAATGGTTGTTTACATATGTTCCCTTAGAAATACTTTGGGTGGTTAGTTTGCAGAGATAAAGCTTCGTAGAAAACTTTGATAATTTACCTGTACAACTAAACATTCATAAACTAGAATTCTTTTTTAAAGTTTCATGGATGAAGCTACATGGATCAATGATTTTCCAGTTGTTTTAAATAGGATGGGTCCAAAAATTATTTACTCTTCTATCCAACAAACCTTTCTATCTAAAAGAGTTATTCTAAATATACTAATCTCTTAGCTTAAATGAAAAAAATATTGAAACCATTGAAAAAAATATTCTATTTGCACTTCCTTAAGTACCTATCTACAATCTGCAATGGGCAATGGATTTAAAAAGTGTAAACGCATAAGTGAGAACTGACAAACCAATGATTCTACTGATTCCATATCTCCAAGGCCAATGTAAGTCAATATTAAATAATGGTTAGCTTAAATATCAATTGAAGGAGGGGTTTATATGATAGATTAATCATTTGAGATGTATTACAACAACTGACCATTATTGTTCTTTATATTCCTATTATTACATTATCAGAATAACTTAAAAGAAAATTTATACTTTCAGCTTAAGATATTAAAATTAATCTGTAAATGCATTACCATGCTACACCAAACTAATACAGTTATTTTTAGAGAACTAACAGTTTCTTAGGTAAGTTCTTCAATCCTATACTTGTTATCATTAAAAAAAACAAACACAGCAGTCGAAAGAAACCTTAAATTTAAAAGTTTTAAAATCCTAAAAACTACCAAGCAGCTATATTCATCCTGATCAATTAAAATCCTTAAAACTACCAAGCAACTGTATTCATCCTGATCAATTAAAATCCTAAAAACTACCAAGCAGCTATATTCATCCTGATCAATTAAAATCCTTAAAACTACCAAGCAACTGTATTCATCCTGATCAATTAAAATCCTTAAAACTACCAAGCAACTATATTCATCCTGATCAGCTAAAATTCTGAAATTAATTCTGGTAGGTTTTCAATAAATTTCTTACTGAGCATTAACAAAAATTATCTAAAGTAAACTAGCCCCAAATATAAATTACCACAAATCAAACTTTTAGTTCTCCAAATACTAAATAGATCTTTCTATCTTAACTTGATTGTTGGTCGTATTGATTTGCTTACCTTTAATCAGATGATAAATGAAATCATAATTCAATAATTGTTATATGAATTGCTGAAATATGTTCCACTTGTTAATTTTGCTCATAAATCATATTTCAGACGAAAATAGGTTCGTGAACTTTACATTTCAAGCCGATCAGGTTCAGAGGAGCTACTTTTTTAAAATTTTATCCTATAAAAATTATATACATAATGCCGGCATATAACATATTTCAAGCTTTTTGAGCAAAGAAACAACGGATTTACTGTTTTTACTTCTAAAAGTGCAAAAATCACGCACAAAGGACTACAATCTGCTAATAAAACATTCCAGGATGTTGTACAACATGTCTAAATAAATAAGCTAAAACACCGATGAATAACAAACTCAAACAAATGAATAATGTCGGATAATTTTAACTTATTCCTCTTGGTTTATATTAATTATTGCTCCATATTGTGATTATAAATAACCTCTTTTATAATCTGTATATAAAAATCGTAAAGAAAAGCTTTCATTAATCATCAGTTAATTCAATCGTGATTAGATAATGGATAGAATCAAATTTGAGAAAAAGTTGTTTAACGGCAATTGTCTATTTTCCTACACTTGATGCACTAATCTAATAGGACGGGGAGATACGTTATTAGCCTTCCCTATATATTTCTCTCGCTCCTTATAAGGGGGATATCTTTTGATTTTTGCCTTTTACAACAATTATGACGAAATGCCTGAAAGATTCTATCCATTTATATCTACAAAGATTGGTAAGGGTCGAGGAATCCATACAAATATATAAATTCGCTATCGTGAACTTGAAACATCACATACTGTCTGAAATACGATGTCATTTATTATTCCCCTGTACGAGATATTTAAAATTGTTGTGCGAGAATGACTTCGGGGAGAATTACGTCAAATTCTCCTCCAAGTTTCAATCATTACTCGAGTAGCAATTCACTTAAATACATTGAAGAGAGATATAATTTTTGCAACTAAAATCTCGTTATTCATCTGAAAAATCTGATATTATGTAGATAATAAGCCTATCTATCTTTCAATTTAGATATCGAATGGAGGAAAATTTTATTCGAAGCTTAGTCACTAATGACTTGATTCCTAAGATAGTGTACTCATAATTATTTTCTACTGGAATTTACTTTAAAGTCATCCAAAAGTTTTATGCATACTATATAAAGACTTTGCATTTGCTGCATTAAGTGTAATGCCTTGGTTCAATTCTTAATCTATATAATTGCTAGATGCATTACTGTTTTAGGGACTCGGTAACTTTGAATCAAGAGTTTCATTTGGAAAAGAATTGTCCTTAAATAACACAAAGTAAGTGGTTTTTTACCACCAAGTATTCAGGAAGCAAAATTGTACTTTTATCAAAATAGTGTCTTAGTTCACACTTCCAAAGAAATATAGGATTGTAAAAATGTCAAATTTCTATTAAATTAAACTTAGTATTTTATTTTTCTTGGTAGATTTAGATGATCAAAAGATTTTAATGCCTATTAGAAATTTTTTGTTGAACTACCCCCTTATTAACTGTTTTCAAAATTTCTTATTGGAAAAACTATTCACTCCAAAATTGGATAATTCTCAAACTCCTGAAAGTCCACCTTTCCTAAATTTCTAGCAAGTTACTTGCATTTATCTAATATGTACCTCCAATTACATAAAGTTTGATTTCCTAAAATTGGTGGGAAAGTTTAAGATAATATGAAAATTTATTTCCTAGAGAGGTGCATTTTGATATCCTGTAACCTATATTGAAAGCAAAGCTTTCAATAAGAATATATGGAAATCAAACCACAAAATTTTGATAAATTGTAAACCTTTTTTATTGAAAATCAAATTTGGGAAAATTTATCAATGATAAAAACAATTTCCGTGGAAACATTCAACATTCACATAGGAAACATTATTTAACAAATTCTTACCTCGAATGAGACTTTAGAAAAGCATCCAAGCAACCTCATAGGTTACAGAAAGGCAATTCTGATCATAGATATAAGTATTTTTATTAAATCATCAACCAGCTAAACAAACCATATAACTCTTAACTATCTCATAAATATGCTAAAGTTGTATCTATGGACTGAAATTTGTTATGCATAATAATATATTTATAAACAAACATTGAGTGAAGCCATTCATTAAGCAACCCATCATCTACTTAACATATAAGGATATGTAAAAGTTGACCGAGTTTTAAAAATGCTCCATTGATATAATGAAAGAACATCAGAAATGTCCAGGAATAATCCAGAAATCAAAGTTTACTAATTAAGTAGATTTGACTCTGTATAAATATAAATACATTTTTAACGTATGTGCACAACAATCTGTTTTTGTGCAAAATTATATTCCTGATCCATTTTGTAAAAACGCCATGTAATTCCTGGGCTATCAGGAAGCTTGATAAATGGTTCCACTCAGAATATATGATGAAACTTACAGAGGTTATTAAATGTATACTTTCACAGGTTTTTTTTATATGGTTTTGGCTGTGGGATAAGATTCAAAATACAGATTTGGACTCCAAAAATTGAAACTACTTTATCTTTCTACAAGGATTTAGTGGAGTTTGATTATTATTCTTGAGAATACCAATGAAATCAAAGAGTAAATATCTGTCAATTTCCAGTCAATTAAGTATTATTTTAAACACCGAATTATTTTTCGTTCTCCATATCCTACCCTTACTCCTAGTATTATGAAGATGCCATGGTTGTTAATTATTCAATAATGAACAAAATCTTTTGATCTTATCTTTGAATCTAATTGAAAATTTTATCAAACTGCTCTCTTGCTTAATTTAATAAAGATATATTATAGAATACCAATTATAGCTCTAATGAAGAATAAAAGACCATATAATGCATGTTAACTAGTTTCATCAGTTATTGTTGAATGAGGGAAGACTAATACTAACCTGAATGTAACACACAGATCTGAAATATTTCTATCACTTGATTCTAAACAATATTTCTTGTACCTTTCATTTCACAGTTAATGACCTCTGTAAATTTCTTTAATCTAGTTTGCCCAACTTGAAGAAAATTCTGAGAAAATTCAAATAACCCAGTATGCTTCATATAATATATGCATTGACATAAATACACATGTAATAGCTTTAAGTATTATAACAGCATTCACTTTAGCACCAATTATCACATTTGCTGGAATAAAATCCAGCTTTACCTCTCACATGGTCTCTACAAGTTTCTCTATTGACAGCAGTTTACTGATCCTGTAACAGAGAAAAAAATGTTGTTAATATGAGAATGAGGAGAATAATAGGAGAATGACTAATGTAGAAAGTTGAGTTAATTAGACTTTCATATCAATCAATGCAGCTCGTATTGGGAATAATTGTAGGATAAAATGAATAACAGTATATTCAAACAAAGAAACATATTTCCCAAAATAACAGAATGAATGATGAATGAAAGACTAATTCAAGTATTCAGTAGAATTTAGAATACGTACATTCAATTTTTTACACTTATTAAATATAAATGGGAATTCTTGTGTAATCATTGAATCTATTCAAAACAAAATGTAGATGATCTATTTTGAGCAGGTGGAGTTTAATAATGAAATAAAATGTAATGGATAGAGAAATATCATTGAGTAAACAAAACCACATTTTTGTTTCATGGCACATTATCAGCAACATTGATCTATGATTATAAACAATATTATTATATTCATAATAATATTACTTATTTTTATAAACATTTGAAAGGTGTGTGCTAAAAAAATTACAAATTGCACAAAATGTAAGTTCTGAATTTTTAATGACAGATTAAATTGTGATAAATTGAAAATTATTGAAAGGTTATTAATAACAGTAAAGCTCAATCAGAGCCATAATAGTTATTAAAGTAATTCATCATGAAGCTGACAAATTTTTTTGTCATGTTTCGATCAATAAATAATTTAAGATGAGAGAGTTTTTTAACATAACTCTAACTCCAACTATTACCTCTTTACCAATTACTTCCACACCATCATTTCCTTTCCTATCTCTTCTAGGAAGGGGTGGTGGTCTTCCAGGGCCTGCATCACCATCCCTCTGGTGCAATGCCATATGTCGTACCAGGTGAGCTCGAAGAGAGAATGCCCGTCCACATACTGAGCAGTTATAGGGACGCTCCCCAGTATGCACACGGGTGTGCAGAGCAGCATGACCGCGCTGAGCAAAACATTTTCCACAAACACTGCAACTGAAATTTTCTTCTACTAAGTAAACATAATTCAAATAATTTATGATTTCTGTGATTTTTATAAAATTCAAACAGTCTAAGTGTTCATAAATCCTTTATTAATATTCCTGAAATAATCGGTAGAGTAGGGTCCTGGAAGAAATTTTTATTTAAAAGAAAAAATTATCACCTACTTGAATTTAATCATGTTGAGATTTAAGAGAAAAAAATGAATAGTTTTTAAATAAGAAATGAAATAGTTCCTGAGAACAGGATGCTGAATCATGGGACTGTTTTGATGAAGAAAGAAAGGTCACCTTGACATCAGGATAGTTACCGAAAGGGCTTCTCTCCAGAATGCAAACGCAGATGCTGGGAAAGGTGAGTGGAGCGTGTGAAGCTTCTTCCGCAAACATTGCATTGATGAGGCTTGAGGTGTGCATGAACTCCCCTATGCTGAGAGAGGTTCTTGGAGAAGCGGAATGCATGTCCACAAACCTCGCATACAAAAGGACGCTCAACACCATGCACTCGAATGTGTTGTTTCAGGTTCTTTGAGAATGTAAATGCCCTTCCACACTCCTGAAAATTACATCAAACACATTAAGCTCCTCAATAATTGGAAAAATTATATCTTTCAGAGAAAAATATACTTACAATTTTAAATAAGCAAAAAGGAATAAAAAGTAATGAGCAGGAGATGAATTAATGAGAAAACATAATACGTGAAATTATGTTAAAGAGTACATTAATACAAACAGGTATGTACTAAAAAAAAAACAGAGTAAACAATAAAAATTATACATATTACTCTTACCTCACACACATATGGCTTCTCTCCAGAGTGAATTCTCATGTGTTTCTTTAAGTTTGCCTTTCTGGTGAATGATTTGAGGCACACTGAACATGGGAATGCCCTCTTGTCTGTACTGCTGGTTACATGATATGCACGGATGTGACGTGCAAGGCAATATCTCTCTGAAAAAGATCTTCCGCAAAGGTCACACACAAAGATTTCACCCTGCAAGTACCAAAAAAGAAATGAAATTAATTAATCAGAAAGCTTTTCTTTCATTTGTCATAGATAAAGTAACTATAAACTTTTAATAGAGCAATATGGCATATAGGAAAAATTTTCCAAATGGCATGTATTTATCATGCATTGTAAATTAGGTGACTGGGCTCCGCTGATAATGAAAGGAAATAATAATAACAGTTATGAAATGATCCATAAAGAATAATATAAAGAAAGAGATTAGCATGAGAACAAAATTGAATATTTAGAGCAAAATTATAAGTTGTAGCATCTTAAAGGATATTTGTTCAGTTAGTATTGTTATTATTTCCATCTTACCTCTTTACTCTTCTTAGTTGACTTACTAGCAACATCTGTCATGCTCCCATCTGAAGACTTATGCTCATCCTGGAATAATATATATAAGAAATAAGAAAACCGATTTTTAGTAAAAGAGTGAAAATATTTATCAACCTGATCTGAGTATAGAAGAATGAAAGTATGAGCTTCAAGAAAGAAATTAAATTTCTATACAAAATCAATGAAAATATTTAGAAATCATTATAATGATCAAAAGTAAATTTATTTTAAAAGGTGTCACATAAGTTTGGAGTCATAATTTATTCTTAGAATTGACGAAAGCATTTAATAATTTTATTCAAAGGACAGCAACAGCATCGATTTTATCAAGATCATCTAGTTTCTGTCATTCTAAATCCAAGGTTATATTAATAATGCCTCCAAGGCATGACAATTTCCTCAGACACAATAAAGATCCTCGGACATAATATCAACTATATGAATGAGAAGCTTACATCTTCAGGTTCTTCCTTAACTGTTATTTGTTCGGTTTCTGTTTCAGGTGGAGATCTCGCCATACAGTTCCTGTTAGAAAATACACTACATTAATAATATTCAAAAAAATTCTCAAATATTTAATTACACTTGTGGGATAGAGGCATCAAGAAGAATAAGAACAAAAATAGAATCAGAAAAATATTGAAAATAATGTAAAAAGTATGCTAAATTTGAAGACAAATTCAAGATTAAATCTAAAGAAACAGACGATTTATCTATAGTAGTTTCATTTAACCATCAATATAGTATGGAAAGAGAGAGTTACGATTGTTTAAAGGTAAATATATTTCATTAATTATAGTAAATATATTCTAATTGTAATGTAGTGGAGCCCGCAAAGTTTTTCTCTCATAAAATACAGAAAGTTTACAAAACAGAAATCAATCCTGATGGAGTACACACCTTTCTAATTTTGCTGGATGAAAGGATATTCCAGGAAAGGCAACAGCAAGTTGAGGCAATAATGAAGCAACACTCTTGTCTCTTTTTTGTTCTTTTACTTTGTTAGGACTTGTTTGATCTGCTACAAAAAAGTAAAAGAAACCAATATCCAATATAATTTTAATAAAATCAGTATGATCAGGTGTAACTATGAGGAAAGTCATAATAATAATATGAATAGAATAAATTGAATTGACATAAATGAATAGAATAATAACTAATGAAATTATTGCTTAATTAATCACAAACTTATTTCGTTTAAGGTCTTGAGAGACATATATTGTAAGAAAAAGTATGGCGTCTATCTTCCATTCTACAATTCTAATTCCAATCAACTCTCAAATGTGATACTTGCCTCCGTTTACCTTCTTAGTCACTCTGCGAATTTCTATCCCAGGACCAAGTCTAGCACTCACTGCAGGTGGTATTGAATTATCAATACCTTTTGAACTATTCCCTGCAATCAAAAGTATTCAGATTCTTATCTTTTGTCACCATATTTATGAATATAGATATATAAACATTAAAGTAACAAACTATGATGATTTATTGCTATAATAATTTACCAGATAAATTTTCTTTATTTGAATATCGGTTCCAAAAGCAGAAACAAATAGTCAGTATATGAAACTTCAAGTAGAAGAACATGAAAACTTCTAAAATGTTGATTTTTATAGTAAAATTAAAATATTATTTAATTGGGCTATTTTCAATAAAAATATATCCAAACCTGAACATATAGATATGAGAGTGAAAATTAAACAATAAAAGTTACACCCATACATTTCTTAATAAGCAATGTTTAAAATTATGTGACACTGTTGACAGGAGAATAAGGGGTGCTATCATCAATTATGCTCATTTGACACCTCTCTTAATATAAATTAGCAGTCTATCATATTAATAAAAAAAGGATGGAGAATCCTAGACAGATAACAAGAGAATCTAAATAGTACTTCATGATTTCTACCTGGTGACAGTTGGCCATTAGAGGTTACATATGTTCTGTAATTTTACAGAATGGAAAGGGTGATTGGCAAACCCATCCTCAGATAGTAATGATGGTAAATTTTTCCAGAATTTAAAAAAAATGTAAATTCATATTGGCGAGATATATATTATATTGAAATCTCCAAATATCCCTTGACATTTTAGCATAAGACCAAGGAAATTGGTTGGAGTTCAAAGGCTCAATGAAGCTTCTGTTTAAAAAAATATTCTTATAAATTTATGATGCTCTTATGCTTCCTTTAGTAAAGATTTCTTATGAAGGTTAACATATAGCAATTTCATTTTTATATGTAAACCTTTATAATTTGCTTATTTAAATTGTCGAGTTGTAATAAATAAAAGACTAAGCTATTAAGAAAATTTGTTAATCATTTTATCTTACACTTAAGCATTTTCTTTGTAAGTGTGAATGTAATAATTGCTTGTGTGTTTTACTCCTTATACAGCAAGAGATTTTTTGCCTTTTTTAATCCTATTTACAGCTTACATCATAAATATTTTAATTTCAATTCAAATTCTATGAATTTTAACAAAGATAGGATAGCATTAATAATTAGCACTTAAAAGTTAAACAGAAGTGAAAAATAGCAACTTGACTGGGACTTAAACGCAGGTCTTCTACTTGCCAGGCAGGTATGCTGACTACTACACCACCATTCCATATCATTTCTATACTTATTTTTAAGTAATGCCTTCTGAGTAAAGAAATGGTGCTCCAATACTGCACTCCAACTGCAGCCAGTGGACCTACTACCACTGGCAAGTGAGACCTGGGTTCGAGTCCAAGTCATGTCGCTATTTTACACTTCTGTTTAACTTTCTCTATGAACTTAGTTTGATCCTTTACTGGTCTTTAAATTATACTTTACTTATAAATATACTTTAAATACTTTTATATAATCAGATAAGAATCATTATTAAAATATTAGACTAAGCAAATAATGCACTTGTACAAGGGTCAAATTCCCTTCAAATTGTTAATCTGTAATTACAGAAAAATTTTAATTTTTCTATTTCAGAAGGAAAAAAAGTTTTGATCTTATTACCATAAGAATTAAATTTTATGCGATGAATTTTAATTATTGCTGTACATTTAACATAAACCAAAATTTTAAAATTTCACGGTCCAAAATTATAAAATATGATGCTTTGATGTAAGCTATAGATACAAGTGAAAAAGTTGCTTATTTCCCCATTATGAAATTTTTTTTCCAAATACATATAAAATCTTACAGTTAAAAAAATCCAAAATACTCAAGTGAACATAAATGAAGTATCTAATATCAAATGAGAATATATGTTTAAGCATACTTAAAAAAATGGGGATATTGAACCATGTCTTAATCATACACTATCTGTAGGAAAAGTGACAAAGGAGACATGAAATGAAAGAAAATATTCATCTTGTACTATCAGTTTTTATTTATAATAGACTTTTTGCAATAAATTAATACAGTCCTGGAAATAATTTGCTGAACTCCGGCTCTCATTCTTTAGAATCGTTACTATGATGGTGAATGCCATCTGGATGTACATAATTCTAGTATAATACTTTATGGTTGTTTCAATTCTGAAATCGAATAATTTTTAAATGATGGAGGATCTAGCACAAGAATCTTTCTTTACCACTTCTCTTAGGAAACATTTATAATTAACTGTCAGTCCGGTGAGAGAATACAATTATTGATTTATTTTCATATAATTTCATAAACAGTAATTTTGATAATCTTTTCTTAAAACTTTATAGTTAACAAACGTTTTCTTGAAATTTTTATCTCCCCTGTATCTAAACCCACAGAATAGACTGATAATATATACTTGTGCTCTCCACCTCCATTTTAATAAAGACAAATACTTAGGATTAAAAATGAATGCCATCATTCCAGAAAAGAATAGCTTTAAGTTTTCCATATCAACAGAAAATAGTAATATAAAGAGCATCACCAAATTACACTCACCATTTTCATTGGGTGATACCTTTGCAGGAACCACAGATATCCAATCTGGAACCAACTTCTGAGCCTCTGAGAGTGGGTTGCTCTCCTCAGCCCAAACTGGTTTCAGGTCCACCTCAACCACTATTTCCTCTACATCTTCACTTCTAAGATAAGACTCAGGTTGCACTGTTGATTGTCTCCAACTACTTCCTCGAGGTCTACCCCTACCTCTTCCTCTAGGCACATAGCCCTGTCTACAATCAGCAGTGTTAGGCATCATAGGCATATTAGATATTGGCAAATGACTTTGGACCATATTCTCTATGTGAGCAAGGCTAGAGCTCTGAGGAGATGAGTCACAGATTTGCTGTTCCTGGAGATACAAGAAACTGACATGAGTAGTCATAGGAAGTTTGTGCTCAAAAAATGCTTTAAAAAAATCTATATCTAAAGTATCTGGTGCCCATATACAGCTACCGATATAATCACGAATGATGATTATTTAAATGCTAAATTTAACTATAAAGAATTTATATCACATGAAAGTCTGAATCAATAATTTATTAGCAAACGTGATTAAAAATATAAATGTTGTTAATGCGTTGAATAACTTCATCTAAAAACCCTTATACTTTTACTTTGAAAGTATTAATTATAATATTATATGGATATTCAAAAAATGAACTAAATAATATTTTCAATATATTTTTTACATTTTATTAAGTCTTAGTAACTCAAATAGTGTTACCTAAATATTTTTAAAACTGTTTCTGAAATCTGAACACATGTTTTAATACTGTCATATTACATAAAAGGAATCTTTGAAATTTATTGTTTTGATTTCATATATTCTATGATATTTTTATAATAACAATTTTAGTAAAGATATGAAATTGCAATTTTACACAAACTCCATTATCACTAAATACTTTTGCAGAAAGGTTACCTCCATTTGTTGGTAATACAAAGGATAGTTGACAGGTTGTACTTCTTTTCTTTGCATCGATCCATAATATGACAGCACTTCTTCCACAGACATTCCACTTCTCCTTTCATTGCATCTAGATTCAACATTCTGGTACATAGCACTGGCATCTCTCTCTTGCTTGAAAACTGTCTTTCTTCTCAAAGAAGGCCTAGACAATCCTTCACGCAACAATGGAAAATGATTTGAAAATTTTCCGATAGGACTTTCATGCACTTCAGTATCTTTTGTAATTCTTCCTGACTGAAGAGCTTGATTTAATATTTTGTCCGCCATATTAGACATGTTTTCTTCTTTATTTGTTCGTTGTCTACCCTCAATATCTCTTCTTACTATCTCTAAAGAGCCAATTGCTATTCGATCATTCATATTTTTCCCCCCATTCTTAAAATTTGCATCTATTGCACTTTTAGCTTCCATTGCTACTGAGGAGTGATTCTTCAGAGCAGCATCCTTATCAGAGCTTTTAAAAAACTCTTCTCCATCAATATCACAGTCTGCCATCACAGTCACAGTATCTCCAGATTCACAAATTACACCAAAATTGATCTTCCATTATTTAATCCCTTTCACATCCCTTCACCTTTGTTTAGCTTCTTTCTCTCTGGAGACTCTCATCTGAAATATTATTTTAATAAATCTTTTTTTTAGGTAATAGAAAGGAATTGAATTCTTGAAATTCCAAGATAATAATAATATTTACTCTGTATTAGTACTTCAAATAGATAGTGTCCAATAAAAGTTTCTACAAATTTGAACTAAACTTAAAAGAGAGTATTTTTTTCTTTAAGAATACTTTCCAAAGAAACCTAAATATCTCAGTCACCAACAATTAATCATGAAATTAAGAAAATTCAATACTCATAAGCAATCAATTAGGGGGACTCTACCGTCTTTGTCTACCAATCACATTCATTTGCTAAGAAGGAATAATTTGATCCTAGTTGATATTTTCTTACTGATGTTTGGAAAAGATAAAATAGTTGAATTCTATTAATCAGTTTTAAAGTGGAGGTTTCTAGATTCAATATAAGTAAAATGTTTTTATTATTTAAATTATTATATCACTGCAGTAATTGGATTTCAAGCTTATTGAATGTAAAATGGCGAAACTTATTTTATTAACTAAATCATGCTTATTAGTTTGGAATTTCTAATTTGATGAATGCACCTTATTTTTACTTTGTTGGTATAATTTTATCACACAATAAGTGTTTTAAAAATCATCATTTTGAGCATTGACACACAGCTGCACAAATACCGTTAGAAAATCGAACTAATTAGAGTTCATTTACATATGTTGTGCGATACTGTAGTTATTCACTTGGATATATAAAGAATATAAGGTACAATTCAAATTTCAAGCATAACATCAGCATCATTGCTATGCATATTAATGCAATCCGGAATCACATACAATATGTAGAATGAAAAAACATTCACATTCGCAGTAACTCATTATAATTAATATTTCGCATAAATGATTTGAGTGATATTTAGAGGAGCACTGTATATTGATATTTTATTAAAATATTTTTACAAAACATTATTTACGCTCATCTCTTCCCCATAGCAAACGTTACATTCGAGAATTAACTGAATACAAGATGAAAAAGTTTTTCTCGTTAACAAAGATAACAAAAGATATAACATTCAAAAATTTTGTCTATTGTTCGATGTTCTGAAATTATAGTAATATTAATCTCACATTCGCTTAAAGCATAGTATCATTGGGTAAATGAAGAAAATTCGAAAAAGTGCACAAAATATTAAATCGTAATAGTGATGACAACACTAAATGATAGCCATCCTTTATTAGTAAAACTACGTTGATAATATTCTTAATAAGCTATGAAGCACGACAGATAGTTTAGAAATTAAACTATTGCAAAATTTGGTTCAGCAGGAAACAATGAAACACTGCGCGCAGATCGACAGCGGTAAGCAAAACTTACAATTTTTATCACAGAACAATTTGTTCTTCCAGTAACAAGGCTGAAATAGCTTATCTGATGACATACTTTTGAAGGTGCAGCAGGGATGCCATTTTGAAAACATCCAACGCTGAGAAATTGAAAAAGAAAAGTGTTATTGCCCCGAAATCTAAAGTGGGTTTAAGGATTACAAGAGACAAAAAAGAAAATGAAAAACTTCATAACTAACAAGTTTACTTAGCAAAGGTAAATTCAACGATGATCCTAAAATTTAACTTTCTTTGGATGCGGGCGCTGCTTACCATGTGTTATCAGCTGGCAGTCATCGAAATTTCGCCGGAAAGTTCAAAATTCACAACTAGTTATTCACCGATTTATTGATTTGTATCAAAGTAGTATTCTCTTTTCTTTGATTAAGGATATGTATGTCCAAAATTTTAGAAATTTATTATGTTTAGATGTAATTATAAAGCTGTTAAATATCGTTAAGCTAATAAATTGTTATACCCGGCTAGGGTATGTTGAGCGTGTATCGGGAAAAGTTGATTGCTTTCCTATGAGTAGTTTCTTGTTGCTAGAGGGAAATGAATTTATCAGAATAATATAATATAGGTCTCCACTAAATGGAGAAATTAACCTTAGCTGTTCTCAAAAATATATATATATTCTGGTAGAAATTTAGAAATACAATAACTTTCTTGCCTTCATCAGGCTTACAACTTTCTCTACAGAAAGAATTGATATACAATTCAAGGATATAATGAAGTTCCTAATTAATGTAACTTTCATGTTTTCCAATTTATGAAAATGAAACTTCTGGATAAAGTGGCGGAATGGTATGTAATCTCATTATGTTATTAAGAGAAAGGAGTAGAAAATTCAGGTTAATATGATATATTGCAACTAAATGGACCAGAGTGACTATGAATTTAATCTTTTAATATACACATGTATACTACCTGAAGTTTAACTGAGGAAATTAAAAATATAGTTGTCCAAGGAACTTGGAAATTGCAAATCGATCTGGTTGCTGAAAGAGCTTCAGAAATCTGGAAGTCACATTCCTTAGACCATCCTTCTTTACAGTAACGTTTAAGGTTACTCAACTATCGGGAATAAAAATATAATGTACAAATACTGCTTCATGCATTTATATAGACATAAATTCCTTTGAGATATATTGGAATTTTCCATGCTTTACTGACTTTTTGTCATGGGAATAGTGGAATTTCAGAAAAATATCTTATGGCATAAATTTTTACTATCCTCCATAATTTTATGTTAGGAAGTAAAAATAAGTAAATGGTTTTATTTGATCATACATTCAAATTATAATCAGCTGCATTTTAAATAATTTTTCATGTACTTCTGTTGCTTTGCTCTCTCTTTCTCCGCCACCTCATAAAATTTCTTTTCTTATTTAAAGACTACATGGATTGTAATCAAAACAATATATTTCAATATTTTTGGCAAGACAATACAATTTGGAATTATTATAAAATTGTTCATCACATTTGGATAAAGCTCATCCCATACAATATGTGATCAGCAATATGATCCTATTTTTTCAAAAAAAAGAATACCAAGCCTATTCATCTTTGGATCATACTAAACAAATCAGGTAAAAAAGTTTCGCACAATTTGATAATTATAATTAACTTCATGTTGATAAAATATGCAAGCATGAGATGGTTGCTGTTTTCAGCTCAGGAAAATAAGTTGAAAGAATAAAGAAACTAGAAAACATTTAATTTCTTCAAGCTTATTTCCCATTTCAGTATTTTAGCAAATTATAGCATTGATGAACGTGCAAGTAAAATAAGATGATTTTCCACAAGTAAAAAAATTAAAGTATTTCGTGCGTAAGGCTATCAGGATTGACATCAGCCTTATGATCAGAAATATTAGGGCGTGCCTCATATGTGCAGATAGTGACTCCATGGTGATGGGCTTCCTGCCATTCACCTCTTAGTCCTATGTAAATTATTTGCGTGGAATCTGCTCCAAAATTGCTTGGAAAATGGATAGTTAAATGGTACACTGAAGAAAAGGAAACAACTCTGAAAGTAAAGGGAAGATTATATAAAATCATAGATTTCCTATTTATTCATAACATTCAAATTATGGGGTAAGAAATATATTATGAACTGTATTTTTTGGCTCAGATTAATCAAGTTATTCACTCAAAACTTTTAAATCCAATCATTCATAATGTGTGTGAGACAAATCTTAATCAATTCCACTATGAGTAAATCAAAAGTAATACTTAAAACCTAAGTTGAGGGCATACATCTATTTGAATTATGAATTTTATAAAAAGAGAATTACTCAATTTTGCTAAAATTTTTGAAAGATGTACTCATAAATGTATCTATTTATTGAAGGGATACATTCATATAAAATGTTACTTGGATAAGCTTGCAAATAGAATAAATGAAGATGTATATGATGGGGTATGAGTTTAATTAGTCTTACTGTCATAAGCATAATGTATTTTAATATTATCACAAACTTTCAGATTAAAATTTACTGTGAGATAAATGAATAACATTTTACACTGTAAAGGGATAGTTAGAAAATAATAAGGGATTAATTAAAAAAATGGATGAAAAATAATGTGATCCATTAACTGGTATAGAATAAAAGACTTGAAAAAAATTTGACCATTTCAAATTTTTTACATGTCCTTTATTCCTTTGATATTTACACTCACTTGGTGGCATATTCCAGATTCGCTTGGGTATCATGATGCAATTCAAACTCTTGGTCAGCTTTTATTCTGGCATCATCAAATGTCATATGAGGCCGATTTTTGAATCTGCAAATAATTTGAGGCCAAACAATTACTCATTGAATACAATGAGAGAGTAGTCAATGTATCTAAATACTATGATATGAATTCGAGGCAAAGCAGTCCTTTATTCAATACTGTAGTAGAGAGTCAACTAAATACAATGATATCAACTTTTCTAGCACCAATACCTCGCTTCTTCCAAATTCGGCGCATTGATCGCAGCATTTTTCGCTATTCATCAATAAAATAAAAATACTCTTAATTATATTAATTTAAAAACAGAAGATTCTAATTTCCTTGAAATTCGGAGAAAAATACTATCCCTGAACATTAACAGTAGGAGAGCTTTAGATGTTATGATGGAAGATTAGATCTCACAAGCATGAGTTGCATACGGGAATCGATCCCAGATAAACTGCATGTGATTAGCTATTTGCAAAAGCATTCGATTTACTTCTTAATCTAAATTTTCTTCGATCGTTTGGATATGATAAAGCAATTTTCGCCAAGCTCACTTCCAACAATAGCAGCAACACTTTACTCACAGTCTCATTTTGGACGGGTGTGAATCATCATCTCTGCCAGCAACGATAATTCCTTTCAGCTTTATATTTCCAGTGAACCTGAATAAGTAAATTGGTTTAAGGTCACGTTCTTCTTGTCTTTCGTTACAGTGAGTCGAGGATATTACTTACGGGATATTAAATAATAGTTCTTCATCAACATCACTTTCCACTATCTGCAAAACGTATGCAATAAATCAGAGTTCCTTGACAGTTCAAATACTCAAAAACCTGCGGCCAGTTATGACCGTACCTTGACTGTATTTAATCGGTCTTCCCAGGTCTTGAAAACCTCCTTACCGGAACCTTCCACAACTTCATTCAAACATTCCAGATTTTCTTTGTCTATTTTTTGATATAAACTGTACTGAAACCCCATTTCTGGAGTTTCGTCATGATCATGATCACCTTCACAACTATGTCCATGTCGATGCCCAGACATTTCCTTAGATTACGCTCCAACAGGACTGACCGAGTTTCAAACAATAACGTAGCTTATAGAAAACAGCCCACCGCAATATATGAATTACAGATTGACCAACAGTAAGATATTTAATATTACTCTCAGTTCAGGAACAATTCAGTAGAGAATTGGTTAAAAGATAACTTATATCGAGCCGTTATGACTATTATCAGTGGTAATTTATAAACTCCATCTTTAAGCCTTCAGAGGAGAACAGAATAAAAAAGAAAACTTCTACAGTCGGTCTTTTACTTTTCAGCATCAAAAGAAAGGAGCTACGAAGTATGCCGGTTCAGTAGTACACAGCAAAATCCAATGATTTTTACTTTTAATTGCTTGTATTAATTGAATATCGTTAATTCTATTAGCATAAAATAAAATTCAATATAATTATATCAACAGAACTCACAAGATATAGTTTTTACGGTTTTTACCACGTTGGTAACAAGATATTAGAATAACCGCGAAACGAAATTTAAACGGACAACATCAAACTTCTTGGAGGGAATTGGGATATGGATCAAATTTTGAAGTAGTTCAATTCTTGATTAATCCGAGTTCGCGTTTCCTCTATAAGGAATGATGGATGTGCATAATGGTTTGAAATTCAATATATTTTTTAATTGTATTATGCTTCCGATCTAGAAGGAGTAACGTTTTCATTTTATTCCAGAGAAAACCGTAAGTGATTGCGATGAAGTATTTTGTCCACTTCTACCCGCAGTTGGCAAAACTTTGTTGAACGAGGTGTCAAGACAATACAGGGAGCGAGGAGAATGTAAGTTATCTTAGCATATCGTTTGAAGATTCAATAAATATTTGCTTTGTTTCACTCAATTACCTTTCCACAGTGAGCGATGACGTTCTTCTGGCTCTTCAGTCAGTCTTCGGAAATTCTTTTGAGAAAGCCTTGGAATTATTAGATTCATCATCCTCTTCGGTTTCATTCTTAAGATCTCCTAGCAAGCGTTATGCAGTACAAGTGACTGGGAGTGGTGGAAATACGTATACCCTCTTTCCGGGAATTAATTATTGTCCTTGCCCAGCTTACAGTTTTCATGTATTGAGAAAAAGATCTCGAATAACCTGCAAACATGTGCTAGTTGCATATTTATGTGAATTGATGAGCAAAGGAAGACAAGTAGAGGTTACGAACGACGTATTAACGAAAACCTATTGTTTTTCTGCTAAGTTATGTGATTCATTGTAAGATGTATAGCTTTTAAATTAATTGGATTTGAAAGCATTACTATTCATCAGAAAACTAACTAGTCCTAGTAACAACTAATTGTGTTTCAGTATGCTTAAGATGTAAATAATTCTATTGGGATCGAGATATATCCCTGGAGCTGTTTGACCGAGTTGAAACATTGTTTATTTATATAGATTCTCTGATGAATCGTTCAGCTTACTATTGTGAAATAAATGCGAGGTATGAATAATGAAGAGAATAACAAAATTTGGATAATTTTTCTCTGCACATTTATTTGTTTGCAAGTGGTACATTTTTCAATGATCATTTACTTAATAAAAGAGTTCAAGAATGGGTTAGTTATTGCTCTGGTCAGGTTTGAAAAAGGGGGACTTGGCACAAAAATCTTTCACATAAATCTACAGGGTAAGTTCAATGGTCATTGGGAGTTACATTCTTATTGAAATACTACTTGTTCTTATTGTGTGATGTAGTTTTTCTTGTACCTATTTCTTAAGTATAATCAATAAATTGTTACAAGTTTTTCTTAGATTGTGTAAATTATTTTCCTTGTGTTATATGGACTGAAAATTTAGTAATATTAATAAATAAATATTTTAGAACATTCTCTCATGATTTGATGAATATTGGAATGAGTCTGGAAGCAAGAATTTTCAAAGGAATCATTCTAATTGAAGAAGAAAGAAAAAATACTTTCAAGACAATAAAGATATTTTTAACATCACTTTTATTAACCATTTTTAAACAATTTGGCTAGAAATATTTGTCCAATCAATGATTTCCATTAGTCTTCAACAGTTCTTTCAGCACCCAAAAAAAATTTACTGAAGAGTAATTAAAACTTAATGGTTTTATCATATCTGAAAATAATACATCAACTGGATGTATATCCTTGGAATTTTTTCATTAAATTATGATTTGCTTCTAAGGGGCCGAATCTCATGCACTAGTCAATACATAGCATAAATAATCATAAATTGTCATATTATGAGAACATGAAAAATCTTACAACCAAATGATACAATTTATGTACATCCTCAATATTTTTATGCCACAGAAATGTAACTACATTAGACTATTGATAATAGAAGAAAATAGAGACAGGGTATAGAAAACTTCTTATTAAGTATTCCTTAAATAAAGTTTTCCACTTTCCACCAGTCTTGCTCTGTTCCACTCCCTCTAGATTAATTCCCTTTATTCACCAGATCTCTCTATTCTCCGAGATCACAAACAAAGTGATGAGAAAGAAAACCCTCCAGGCTATCACAATCAACTGCTTTTAATTGATACTATACAGTTGCGAACTAAGTTCACATACTTAAATTTACCTCAACTTATTAAGACAGCTTAATACTGATGTTTAGGATACAAAATTATTAAATTTTTACGATCACTTAATAATCACTCAATGATGATTAAAAAAATATTTGACTGACGTACAATTTTCTTGGGTGTAATTTAACAGCAGTCAATTAGATATCAATTTCCGTACATTAATCACCATGTAATAATCTTATCTAATAATGTCCCTTCACCAGCTCTTAAAGTTAGATAATGCGCAAAAATAAATTATTCCTTAACTATTATGTTGTATCCGGTTTACAGAGAGCAAGTGCTTAACGTAAAACGAGCAAAAATATATTATGCACTGTAATTGCACAAGGAAATCTTCATGATAACATCAAATAACAGTACAACATGAAAGGTGAAGGAATTTATTTGGATCTCAACATGGTGTGAATAATATTTATGAACAAATCCATTCATGAACATTTTTTGTATACCTCTCGTTATCAAATAAATAATTAAAAAAGGTTTTCACAAGGATTAAGAAAAGGTGGATATTTTATATTATCTCAGTGGAACATGCACCTCCCTAGGTGCTCACCAGTGCTCAAAGCAAATGGTCCCGTTTGGTGTCTCTATTAGTATGATAATCATTTTTACCAAAGATGCAACAATCCACAGCTCAACCAGTCACAATCCTAAAAATAAAATGTTATAGTGAAATGAGCTCATCTGAGATGTGCTTAAACGAAGGAGAGCTGTTGGAAGGGTTCTGCCTATTTTTCAGTGAAATGGTTAGCACTGGTGAGACACTTTCCCATTCCGTGTTCCTTTTTCTACTTCATGAAGTGTCAACTCCAACTCTTTGCAGCGCCTTTCAAAATAGCGGCTTAGACGCACACCAGCCCTGAAAGATACAAAATATATTAAACAAACATAGTATACAGCTAATTTATCCCAAAGAATCATAAAAATTTGCACAAATAATACCACTGTATTATGAACAGAAAAATTTGCCTCAAATTTTACCTCGATTACTTGATGAAACAATAAATAATTAACCTATCTTAGTTACGTAATTGAACAATGAATCACTTTCACCTCTGGATGAAAAAGAACTTAAATATATTCACTGAATAATTGACAAAATCTTGAAACAATAAAAATATTTTCTTAAAAAACCCTAAAACATTCTTGTTTTCCGTGACGTCATTATTTTAAGAGATGAATTCATAAATCAGATATGATCAAGCTTGCCTTTGAAGTCATAATTAAAAAGTAATGAAAACATACCTAGGTAACTTTCATATACATTCATATGAAGCAAATATTAAGTTTTATCGACAATTAAAGTTGCCTTTTCAAAAACGAATGTCCATGGAAATTATTAATTTTCACGTTTTTATTTAATTTAGAATTCATACATCTTCCAACATTTAGTATGGATAAATTACCAGACTTGTAGTTATTTAGCATATGATAATAAATTTTAAATGCAAAAAATATTGGGCATTTGAAATAAAAAATTTACAACTTACTTGTACTCGGCTGTAGAGCTATTATTGTACATTTGACAGTTTTCAAACACCAACAGGGCATCAGCTAAAAACTCATTATTATTTTTGTATTCCATAATTTTTAACTTGTACTTCATTGTTCCAAAATCCATGGGCCGCTTGATAATTAAGTGATAATCAGGAGCCTAAAAGGGATAAAATAATTTTATAGTACATACTAGAAATTTTCCATCATTAATGAGGAAAGGATCCAAGTTTTTATAATTTAAAAATACTAATTTTTTCGGAAAGAGATAATTAAATAAAGTAAAAGTAATAAGATAGATAACAGAGCTTATCAGTAATGAGTGACAAACTGAATCATACAATTATTAAGTCACTTATCTCAAAAGAAAAAAGGCGATGTCTTGTAATTAAAAAAATATTGACAATGCCAAATTTAGATCATAGTGCATGATGTCCATCACAATTTCAATGGATTTATCATTCATTTACTCATAAATTACTGGGAAAACTGTATAAACAGCAATGTAGCACTTGAAGTTCAAGTTAATTTAAATTCATAATTTCAAGATTATTTGATCATTAATATTACATATTATAATATAATTTTATATTATATTTTATTTCATACCATAATAAATGTATTCTGAAATGAATATTGTAAAGGCTATATTCTAGTTACTTAGCAGCATGATTTGGGAGAAATTAGAACTTCTTTCTTTCAGATAGTATAAAAAAATAGAGAATTTACAATAGAATTACCCACAGAATTTCTACAAGCACAGTTTCTTAAGAATTCCACATTGCATGCAAGCTTACCTTGTTGAAAGGCGTACCAATAAATATCTTTTCAAGCGAGAAATTATTTCTATTATTGCATAATAAGCAGCAATAGTTAAATGTTGTACAAAAAAGAACTGTTCAATATTTTATACAGGTAACCATTCTTAATGATCTTTTAAAACAAGTTTTAAACTTCAAATACTACTGACAATCATATAACCACACATTATTAAAAAGAAAAACTTAACTACACTGAAGTTGATCAATGATATTAAGATAATATGTTACTGATGATTAAGTTAGTTATACAGAAATGAATATATAATTTTTCTACTTTTAGAGAATTTAGATTTTAAAAATCTATACCTCAGACTTTAAAACTGGTCGCATAAAAGGCCAAGCATCAGCATGTCGGGCAATGTCTGCAAGCAGGCTTTCTAGAACATCAAGATCCAAGGGAGCAGGCACCCCATCAAATATTTCACTCCTTCTCATGCGCCTCTGACCCCTAAGCGATGCTGACCTCCTTCTCTTCTCTTCCAAATCCTCATCGTCATCCTCCTCTTCCTGTTCTTCTGCACGCTTTCTCCTCAAACTGCTCCTCTTATTACGATCCTCACTACTCTGAGTGCTATCTGTGTCTAATTGATGAGATAAAAGAACAAAATATTAGTTATGTAACCAACAGCGAGGGGGTAGATGGCCTGCCAAAGAAAACGACTAACTAAAAATGCCCCAAGGAACAAGTGAATGGCAATCCTCATGCTGAAAATACCTACAGGTAAAAAAAAAACTACTTACAGAAAATCTTGCTTCAACTACTGACTACAAAGTAAAATTAAAACAAAAAAAGGTAACGAGGAAAGAAAGTAAAATTGAAAGAGCAAGCAGAGATGCATTTGAAAGGGGCAGGCAAGGCCATCAGGTCCCCCAACTCCACAAGTCACACACAAGGGACACACCGTCCCAGGAGCTGCTACGAAGGCGCTTGGCAATTGAAGAGATCTTGGCTACCGCTGCCGTGGCACACTGGCGCCTCCGGCTTGTGGTGTTGCCATCGTCCCACCAAGGGCCAGTGCCCTGCCCCCAGCCCTGCCAATCGCCACCCCAGCGTCGTCTTCTCCCTTCTCGCCAGGGGAAGTACATGCCACCGTCTGAGAGGGGGAGGTGCTGTGCTGCTGATGGCAAGCTCTCTGCACAGGAGAGACGCCTCATTAGCCAACCGACCATCCCACACTCTCCCCAACATTTTAGTACAATGATGATTTTACATATTTATTCCTTATGCTCAAATGTGATGGAAACATTAACTAACATACTCAATATAGCGTGATTAGGTATGTATCAATCTTAATTATGCAAATTCATGTAATTTATAATACTAAGCAGCCAGTTTCTGTAAGGCATCCTTTGTCTTCAGAAGGAGTTTAATCCGAGCTTTCATATTGGAAAACTCTAAAATGTGATTAATTTGCGATTTAAACAAATCAATTGCTTTAATAAGATTTTAGCTGTCTAAAATTCCTTCTCCTTTAAAAAATTAGGAGGCAGAGAATGCCAGTTAACAGAAAGAATTGCTCTAGAGCTAAACAGATTGGTAATCAAGTCTAAGGTATAAGCCAAGGTATCAAGGAGAATTAAAGCAGGAATGTACAGCATAATCCCTCATTTTGCCAAGCAGATTTATGACACCTGCTAACTGGTTATTTTTAACGATCCTCATATTTAAACCTGGTACTTCAGCCAAAATTTAATTATCCGATTCCTATTTTCCCAACAAAAGAAATTTCTATACCTCATATATGAGTGTAAGGATCTTTAATTAGGATCAATAGGCTGCTAGCTGAAACCGGGACTAATTAAGGATAACTTTTGTTAATGGCCCAAAATATATTCTTATATATTATATTATATATAATAATTGAGTTTCTTTCTGTAACTCACTATTTCTTCTAAGCATGAAAATTTCTGTATTTTCTTCTTAATCTATAATTATTCCCTAGCAAACCATAAACTATCAGGGACTTAAAATATATTTTTCAAAAGGATAGTTAATATTCTTCAATAAACTCTCTTAATAAATTACTTAAGGTGAAAATTATAGCTTTAAAACTATATCTATTGGTTTACATTCTTGATAGAGTTTGCATGATGTATAACAGATAAAATATTTTAAGATTCCATAGTTAATTGAGGTGGAGCATCCACATCAGTAATGCATGTTTAACACCTAGGATAAATTTACTCTAAAAGAAATAGAGGAGTGATTAATTAGGGAAAAACAAGTTTCCCTTTTTATACCAATAAAGCATATACGGAATTAGAGAAATAAAATGATTTACAAGAAACATTAATTTTAGTTCCTAAATCTGTTAAGAAACTTTGAGAAAAACAACAGTACAAGAGCAGTTTCAGCTTTACAGTTATAATTAAAAAAAGCACTTTTTGTTATAATATGTTTAACCAACATTCAAAAATTCAAAAAATCCCAAAAATTTGACTACAATCAGTCCAATAAAAAGATTCAAGTCCATTTTATTGAACTTTCACGTGGATTCAACCTTTAAGATGACTTTTAATATAGTTTTCAATTCCTAAGAAAGTTCGAAAGCTTATCTATACAAGGCTGAACTAAAACATATCTTCACTCAACTAACAGGAAGAATAAAGAGAAGTCAACATATTATAAGAGGCAAATGAAACTCCTAAATATACTCAAAAGTTAGTTTTTAACTTTTTTTGAGTGGTACTTAAATACCAAGACTGATTAACTGAGTGAAATAGCTTTTGTGTATTTTTCCAACTCTTTAGCTGCACAATGGTAGCCTTTTCTAATAAATGACTATACCAACTTAGTTCTTAGCCAGTAATCAACAAAATTGTTTTTCCATACCTTTGCCAGGAATCAGGAAATAAAATTTATTTTTGATAAACAAATAACAAACAAATAGCTAATATTAGCAATTATTCCTAGTCCCTATAGAAATATTATTAATATGGAACTCAGCAAACAGAACTTTTGTATGTATTAGGCAACTAGACAAATATAAGATTATCACCTTGGCATGCAAAATTCTAAAGGAAAGTTGAGACAAGTCTGATCAATGGAATATCAGTAGATTAAAATAACCAACCACCATAGAACTTATAAAATACATTTGACCAATCTGTTCCAAAGTACAACCCTTATTACTAAAGAAGAAATCTTCACCAAAAACACCATGAGGTTGCTAATATGACCATAGCAGATTACTGCATTATAATACATTAATATAACTACATCAAAATTACTTTAAAATAATTACCAAGTGAAATAAATCAAAGATACTAAAATTCTTTTACCTTTCTTTGTCTGGTGATTTGCGTAATGATGTGGTTTACATTTTGGACATGACCAAGCCCCTCTTGGAACTTTACGTAGAGGGGGATCTGTGCAATCCATGTGAAACACCAATGGACAAGTGTCACAGCATATTACATGACCACCTGCTCCACATTGATGACAAGTCTCATTGTGAATAGAGCCCTCTTCGCTGCAAGATAACCATTAAAAGCACCCGTTATAACCAAAGAAATCCACTTCTTAACTTTCTATTTAATATTGACAACAGACACAATATTTCAGTATAAAAGATATTGAAATTGAGAAACATTTGGAAGTTAATGGTTGGACAATGAGATCAAAAAAAGGAATATGAAAAATAAATTATTCAAAACTGGCAAAAATGGAGGAGATTGATTATTGGGAATTGTAAAATATCTCAAAATGAAAGAATAACGGAAGGTTACCTCTCTTCTTCTACCTCCTCTTCATCTTCTGCCTCTTCTTCTTCATCAGACTCCTCAGAGAAAAGCCTTCTGGACTTTCTTGGCGGCTGAGTTCTCTCAGGTGGTCGACAAGCATTACAGAACCAATCACCGGAGGGTATGGCCTGAAAAGAATTCACACAGTTCAATTAAAGTTTTATTTGTATACAAAACAACTCCTGAATAACTCCCAAAATCATTAAGATTCACAGAGATTAGCAATTTTTTGTGGAAATAGAAATTATTAATGTTTTCAAACATGAGAAACTTTTATCATAACCACTTGAATTTTAGAAAGTTAAAGAGTATTTACTTGTTTTCCCATTCTAACAGATACACAAAGGGATTAGATGGTAAATAATTTGTAATACTATTGAGCTGATTTTTGATTAAGAACACTATGAGACATAATAAAGAAGTATAATATATTGAATAAAAAAGAAGAAAATACAAATGTTTAACTAGACCATAACCTAATTCAGAGAAACAAGTTGAATGTAAATCACATAAATTTTTGATCAATAAGATATATATTGATCAATGAACAAATAGATTTAATTCTTTCTAAAATAATTGCTTCTATTCACAATTTTTCTGACAATTTTGTAGTCAATTCAAATCAAACGAGATCAATTACAGAAAGACTTCTTTCCAAGAGTTTACTTCTCATAACTTAACACAAAACTTCTATAAAGTAATTTTGAATATACATAGATCATGGACTTACATTCAATTTGGGCTTGAGGCAGTAAAGATGATTTCCTTTGTTGCAGCCATCACATAAAAGCATATTCTCTCCATCTCCTTGTTTTCTGCAAACTCTACAACGGGCAAAGAGAGCTGATTTTGACCACTGGATGCTGTTATCTGAAGTATAAAATTACATTTGATAAATCTCAATGTGTATATAAATAAATAAATATGTATAAAACAAACAAATAACTCTTGATTTAAAAAATATCTGCTATTTTATAAATTATTTCTGGGAGAAGAATTGATTGAAAATTAAAATACGACATCTCAAATTTAGAAATATTTCACATAAAACATTAGTTTAGGATAATATGATAAAATATGGCTAATACAAAATAAAATGAACAAAAAATTTGGAGAGCAGAAACTAAAATAACACATCCATAAAAGAAATAAAATCCTACATAAAAAAGAGCATTCTAACACAACAAATGTAGTTTAAGAATTTTGAAGAGATTGACTGATAATCACAGCTGAAATGATCAGTTGAGTCATTCCTTTCAAATAATCCTCTCATTATTTTAACAATTATTGATGAAAAATCATGAAAATTTGTTTTCCTATTTAAGAAAATAATAAATTCTATATAAAACGGATAAACTCTCAGCAACTAAAGAGACATTTCCAAGTTAAACCAAAAACTAAATACAAATAAGAATCTTCTACATAGTAGAATGTACTTGATACTGCAGTATAAAACATGCATAAAACCTTACACAAATAAATATATTGATTACCTGGAGGATTCATTGATACCAAAGATAGAAGATTTGTAATATAATTTCAAATGAAATGTTCAAATAGTTATAAGTAACTATTTAAGTATCTTTAAAACACAATATGAAAATTATAAACTTCATGTGGAACATACCTAATGTGTAGAAATGGAGGTATAGCTGGGATATACTTGTTGAAGCCATAAGAGACGTTTCCCATCTCTCCATAGGAGAGGTACTGGTTACAATGTCATCCTTTTCCTTCCCATCTTCAGAGCCTGAATTTGATAAAGTAAATAATATTTACAATTATATTCCATAGGCATAGAACAAGTTTATTAGAAAAATTTAATACTAAAGAAATTAAAATAAAAATCTGGGCTTCCAAAATTTTATTTAGTAAACTCCCAAATGCATTGGTCTTCATAAAAAATAACTAGAACATTGGATTTGCTGGCACTATTTGCATTTATACCAGTATGAATTACAGTCTTAAATTCAAAGTTCACTTTCTAATTGTCTAACCCTTTTCCAAATGAAATAAGAATTACCTTTTTCCATTTCCTCATCCTTAGATTTCTTCTTTTGATTAAGAATTTTCATACGCTTATCTAAACTCTTTTGATCTTCAGCTGCAACGATTAAGAAGTAATAACATCAAATTAATACACATTCAAAAGATTAAGCATTCAATACAATTTCAAAGATAGTTTTCAAACTAACCAAGAGGCTTCTTGAGATAGCGCTGTTCAATACACTGAGCAACCTGGAGAATAGCAGAAGCCAGTTGTCTAACTACAGGCTTCACCAACAAGGAATTTACAATCACACCACTGTCCTCTTCATCTTCTGCATCATCTTCTTCTATTTTTATGATACTTAAGTGGCCACCTGGATCTTCATATGAAGGAAGTCCTCCATCAGATGAAACACTCGTAGTGTCTGGTGTATCTGGGCGACTTGTTTTCCCTATAAGAAACATACTTAGTAAGTTTGCTGAAAATTATATAAATCGTAGTGAAATTGAATATTTTAAACCTTACCTTCACTTTTAATTTTGGTCACAGTTTTGTCAAACGCGCAATCTTTCTGCAAGAGAGAATGAACATGGATAACTGGTATCCTGAGGAGACAATGTAAGTATGGATTCACATCAAATTGCTTCAACTTACCAGTCCCTTTGATAGATCCTTATTTCCCCAAGTTAATTTATCACATAGCTGTTCATAACCACCTGAACCGATAGCTTCCCTCCATGCATCTCTATCTTTGACCTGCAAGGATGACACGGTTATCAATTCACCACTAGAATCCCACAATTATTTTGATTAAGTTTAAGGCCATCATTAATAAATTCATTGAACTTTACTATATCAGAAAATATTTATAAATTATTAGACAGTCAATTAAATTATGAAATATTAAATTTGCAACCTTTCATTATAAACAAAACCCTGCAATTTATTTTGAATATAAAAAAAGAACTAATATAAATAAATATTAAAAACCTTAAGATTGCCAAATCCTCCCAATGCAATTTTTTCTTCCATATCCAATATATAGTCCCTCAGAGTAAGCTCAAAAACTTCTTCAACAGGAAGACCTGCAGAAAAGTTGAAATTACTGTTGTCTTTCTTGGATTGCTGACGCCCTGATTTGCGAGTTTCCGTGATTTCTACAGGTTCCTAAAAAGAAAAAAAAATTGAGATCATGGATTGAATTTAACATGTACCCGAGAAATATACACTTCTAAATTTGAACTTCAAACCTCTTTATGACAAGACATAAGAGTTTCATAAGTTAATGAATATATTGAAAATTTGAAGATATTTAAGATAAAGAATTGATCTTATCTCTTTGGCTTCATCTGAGATCAAGAACATGTTACTCAGTTCAATTTTCTGACTATCAATAGATGATGTTATACTATCTACTTGCTGAATAATAATAGGATAATCAAGTTTAGGTATCTCAAAAGGTGCATTTCTAATCTAATCTAATTATCTAGTTTTAGAAACATTTCAAGTCTAATTATAAAGAAAAAAGATGAAGAGTAAATTGAACCTTTGTTGCACCTAATGAACTTAACACTTCTCACTTGAATCATGGAGAAATAATCTAGCTTGATAGAACAGCTGATCTCAAGAATGTTACCTGGCACTCAAAATTCAGGTGTGTGATTAATTTATAATTTAGAAAATTATAACACATCTGAAAAATTGTTAAAATACATCACTTTATATCACAAGTTTTCTTTATCTAAGAATCCAAGATCTGCATATATATTATGACATTATATTTTTATGAGCAGATAATTAAATTATTTGACTAAAATATGTCATATACCTAATTATATAAATTTCCTATAGATAAACCCATCCAAAAAAATTCTACTCATCCAAATTATCCAGATATCCTAAAACCATTTTTAGGTCAAAATATACATATTGTAATAATTACTAACTTAACTTTTCTAAACAGTTCTAGCTTAACAACAACTTAATGTTTAGGTAAAACATTATTTTTAATCTTTCCCCAATTAAAAATTCACAGTGAGTTACTAACCTGAGTGTTGTCTAACTTGTGAACAGGACACTTTGCCATGGAGGTAACTATACGTTGTCTGTGCTGAGTTAGAACTTGTCGTAAGTGACTCTCTCTCACTCCCCTAGGGTTCAAAGCTCCCAACAAAGCATCTAATTCAGCTTCTCGCCAAAAAAATGCCCACCTTGTGCGTGGCAGGAATGTAGAGTGAACCTTACAAGATTTGCTGTCAGCAACACAGACCAATTGATGAGCAAGCTTAACATTCACTTCAGCATCCTCTTCAATGTCACTTCCTGCACGAGAGTCCTGCATTCTGTCCACTAAAGGATTACGTATCAACTCCACATCAGCTTTCACACCTAATAAATTCTTTTTGTGATTTGAGTTCGTTCCTCTGTCACCTCCCTCATTCTCCTTATCACTACCACTGCCACCGCGTTCTTCAAACATTCTCTGTACGCATGCCAAAGCTTCATCTGGATCGCTGGCCATAGCTAGGGCAGGAATGTGGGGAGTTGGAGAAGGGAGACATGACCCCGGTAACTCTTCATTGTCTTCAACAAACAATCCAGGTAAGGAGTTGAACAACCAGAAGCGACGATATGCTCTATCACGACCAAGTGGCGAAGCACGGGCCAGAATTTGATGAGTGGCCATGGCATCACGTAGCTCCTTCTCCTTCTTCTGCAACTCCTGTTTCCTTCGCACTTCATCACGTTTTGGACTCTGGGCTTCAGGTTTAGGATCCTGCGCAGGCCCTCCCTCTTTCAGCCGTTGTTTTTCTTCCTTCCTCTTTTTACGCCTGAAATTACATAACACATTAATATAATTACTAACAAGTTTCTATCAGTAGGATTAATAAAAACTAACACAAAAATAAATCAAAACATCCTGGATAATAAAAAATGTATTATCGGAACAGTTATTGTAAGCACTAGTTATACAATTTACTTCACTTTACAGTTACTTCCATGTATTACGAAAGTCAAGCATTTTGGACTGATTTACATACTCCAGTATGAGAGAAATACCAAATACTTGATGACAGCTTGAGGGATTGCACTGTATTTCACTATATTCTAAAAAATGAAAGCAGAGAATAACTGCAAAACATATAATACCTTGCAGCAGCTTCATCTTTCTCCCGTTTGATCTCACCAGCCTGATGTTGACGCAGGCTGACCTTGGCTAGTTTTAACTTTTCCACACTTTCTTCTATTACATCCCTGACAGCAGCGTATGTCAAAATTTGATTCACAAGGCAGGTCAGAATTTTCAATTTGCATCCTACAAAAAATGTAAATAAGGAAATTAAACAAAAAATCCATTAACTATTTCTGTGCTAGACATACGTATTGATTTGAGTACTGTACCTAGAGGCAAATCAAAGATAGTTTTCACACTTAGTGCTCGTAAAATTTGAGGATCTTCCAGCCTGAGTAATAAACCAGGATCGTCAAAATTTGTGTACCCTCCACGCTGTTGGTACCTAAAAGTACAAATAAATAGTTGTGATGAATGGAATAACAAGAGTAAAACATGCCAAAAGAATTTGTGCATTGCAAAATTTAAGGATGTCAAACAAAAATTTATTATGTAGCCATTAAATTGATTCAAGACATCAATAGAATATTTAAATGTTTAAGCTAACCTCCATTTTGCATTCTTTTCAATGCATTTTCCACCTGAAGTCAAAATGTGAAGACGAACTAGCTCAGAAAGCGTGGCACAATCTAAGGTGAGTTCTTTAAGTGGAACTCCTTGATACAATTGACACCAAGATGTGGCAGCAGTTGCAGCTTGAATAGCATCTTCCCTTGTTAAATCTGTCGATGAAGCCAAATCTAGTTCCACTGCAGAAACAAATGCAAATACAACAAATTATCTAATTGCAATAGTATTCTTAATAATAGTATGGGTTTATGGATATTACTTAAAAAAACTGGTTCAAACGTAACAATACTCTATCAATATAATTATCTATATTGAGGTAACAACGAACCAGAAATCTCTTTTGCAATAAAAATAATTTTCTGTACAGAGAATATTATTTAAAAGACCACTCCTAGCAACCTAATTAGAGGTAATACTCTACAGTCAGGTATTATTCAGGATATTACTCGTCACATACACATAAAAATCCTCCTCACATTACCTACTTATATTTTGCTCAAACTAATATGACAATGTGAGCTGACTCAAATTAAATTATTAAAAAGTCTTATTCATAGTTGTCAATATACTTACCAACTGCTTGGCTTTCAGTTTCATGAACTTCATGATCTTCCTCCTCCTGAAGCTGAAACAAGGATGAAAGAAGAAGTTGCACCACATCGGCAAATGTATCTGCAAATGAAAAAAGGATTTTTAAGGGGGTTGGTTCATAGCAATGCTTCTATTAAATGCGGTAAAATATAAATTCAACCGACCTGCCCCTTCTTTTTCAATCAAAGCCTTCTCTAGAAGATCAAAAGAAAGTCCTCCAGGGAAGAAGTTTTCAGCATAAAGGACACTTTTGAAGCATGTGACAAACTCAAGAACCATCAGAAAATCACCAAAAAGCTGGTTGGGTATTCTGCACTGAATAGCTGATGGAGCAGGAAGATGCTAAAATACAAATTTTCAAGTTCATGAGCACCATTAAAAAACTCAAAACTCAATGTAAGAAAAAGGTTACTACAATATCCACAGCTTAAGTTTTTACAACCAATACAATGTCTCTACAATTAATATTCATACAATAAAATAGTTCAAAACATTTCATTTGATCTATACAAATATTAATTCCAAAAGTTCTATTTCCTATATTTTGTATCACCTTAAGATCTTCACACTCAAGATCTTCTCTGGGTTTGTTCCACTCTTTCAAATGAAGAGCAAGACGACGTTTTTCTTCCTTCACACGTTCTCTTTGGCTAACCCGCTCTTCAATCTTTTTCTGTTTCTCCATCAGAGCCATCTGACGCCTTTCTTCTTCAGTTGGAGGTTTACGAGGTTTAGGCAGGTCACTAAAAAAGAAATTAACATTTATTTTACACATTGCTTGAACACACCTTCAGCAAAAGAATATCATAGCATATTATGCTTATGCATTTATGTTTTGATGGAATAGAGTGTAAATGAATAATATACTATAATAAAATATAACACAATTTTTAAAAAATAAAAATATCTATTATATAAACCTCATTTCATTTTGTAGTAGATATACAGTAATTGCAAGTTATTCCCAAAATCATGAATAATGTATACCAGAGGTAATTAATTATACAAAAAATAAGATTTAACTTATTGACTTAAGTTTTTTATACTTTCTGTAAATACATTTTAACAATATTGTGCAATGTGATGTAATTTTCTCATATAATTACACGAATGTAAGTGTATAGGATGGATTTACTGCATTTAACTGTAATCCATTCTAATTTCTGGAATTTTTTGCATAACAATATTAAGAACTCACCTCTTTTTAACTTTTCTCATGTCCATGACCTGAGCTGTTAATTTTTGCTGAATCATACGCTTCTTCTTGGGTCCAACTCCTTCTTCAGATACCATTTGTGAACCCTTAAGCATATCCTTTATCTTTCTTTTTCTAGATTTGACCTTGTTTTCTTTGTTTGGAGCAAGAGGTCTATTTTTCAACTTGCTTGATGATGGTGGTGACTGAAGCTCCATTGTTTTCAGTTTTTTGGGAATTTCTTTGGTTGGTGATTTAACAAAAGAATCACTGGATTTACGTGGTGATTTTGCTTTGTTAGGAACGAATTTTGAAGGGCTTGGAGGTATTTTTACTTTCTTAGATGAGTCTTGGAATGATGGTAACGGCCCAGGGAAAAGTAATGAATATCTTGCAAGAGTTATTTGATGTTTGTTGATAAAATCCTCCTATAATAATGAATGAAAATTAAATGAAAAGCAAATCAAGTCAGAGGCAAAAAAGATATTTATAATAAAATATTGAAATAAATAATCACATCTTAAACCAGTTATTTATCATTTTTACTGCAATCTTATGAACATATAAATATCAATTATAATATAAATTCATATTCCATCAATACTTTGAAATGAACATTTTTCTTGCTTTATCATTGTAAAAAAATATCCTACAAAAGAAAACACTGAGAATATATGAAAAAAGGTCTTCCACATAAAAATTTTAGAGATTAACATATATGTTCAGATATAAGTAATGTATGATAAAGTAAAGCAAGTAAATATAGCACCTTTGTTGATAAGATTAGAAGGATTTGGAAAGGAGATTCTATTTCAAATGAAAGATGACAGTTTTAATTTCAAAAAACAAAAGAAAAAATAACATGTATCATAAGAAGTTAAAATTTACTATACATGAATTGAGCTGATCCTACATAAATGATAGAAGAGAGAAAAGTGAAATTTTGTTTTTATTGAAAATTGCCATGCCAGAAGGCATACCTTGATTCCCCAAATTCCACTATCGAAAGCAACTGCTATTTGCCGCAGAAACAATCGATTTCGTTCCCTGGTGAACGAGCCCTTTCTCCTCCTGACCTTTTCAGCTGGGACACAATGAAATCGCATTACATCCTGTGTGTGTCTATCACTGATATCTCGCACTTCATATTGATATAGTGCAGCAGGTGGCCAAAACTCATTACTGTAAAAAAATAAGAAGTTTTTCATTCTTTAAATGCAAATAGAATGTAATATCATGGGAAAATTAAAGATAATGCTCAGTAATATTTCACTCGCATGTACATTGATACAGCAAAAAGCATGAAGAATACGATGAAATATTATTTAAACTCAACAGAAATTAACAGAACCAGTAGAAAACATTTGGGCAAAGTAAAGAAAGTGACTCATACACTTCCCATGATTAGTTTTCTAACTTTGATTAGTTCAAATTTGAAAATAGACAACTGCAGATAAAGAAATTCCTTATATAGAAATTAAAGGGACCCAAGGGTTAGGAAAAATGAAATATTTCTTCCCTAAACTTTTGATGGTTAACTTGGCAAGCTTCCGAGAATAAGCACTTTTTCACATTATCCTTTATTTCTAAAATGAGGACTTACTTAGAAAATTAGCCTTTTCAATAAAATCTATTACTAAGAAAGATAAACAAGTAAATGATATCTAAAATTTTTTTCATGTCTTATACAGTGCACATCAAAATTTTGTTTCAGTGCTCATGGAAACATTTTTAGTTGAGATGTGAACAACTTAAACTATAGAGTTATTTGCAGTTTTATATTTGTTCAATCAGTTTATTTTGTTGCGTAGATGGGCATGTTATCCATGAGAAGAATTAAAATTAAAAGTTAAAACTCGTTTTTAAAATATGACTGATAAGAATATCTTACCTCTTACTGTTGAATGGCCCTTTGAAACTAAGTACTATCATGTTTACTATTTTAAGATATTATATGATATTTTCAATACATAATTTTACACGTACAAGTTAAAAATTGAGGAAATAAGAACCGAGATTTGATTACCACACACCATGTATGAATCCAGTTATCAATCAAAGATTATCAATCTCAATAAATTTTAATTTATCTTAATTATATTGCGACATTTTCTCCACAGCCAAATCAAATTTCTCTCAATCTATTGCTTATAGAGTCACTCATTTATAAATGATTTTAAAAATACTAATCTAAAATATAAAAATATTTTAGATTAAGTATTACAGTAGGAATTAATACTCACCTAATTTAGTTAGTTAGCTATTCTACATATCTTTCCCTTGCTTGATAAAGGTAATTTTTCTATGGCATACTGCTCATTTTCCCAAAACCTCATTTTAAGTAAATAAATATGCACAAACCTGTTGCTTACCAACATAATTAAAGTTAATTAAGTTTTATAACACGGATCTTGAGCATGTCGCAAAATTATTTTACTATCCACTAATAAGGGTATGACATAAGACCATTAAATTAAAATTAAACTTACATTTTTAATTTTGAAATTCATAAAGCACACACAAATGATCTGAAGCTACAACTTGTGGAAAATAAAAATTTATCTCCTACAGTAATTTTTAGATAGCTTTGAAACCAGTTTTTTTTGATTAATAGTATTATTAACTAATAGATGATAATACTTATTAACAATACAATATTATTTATAAAGGTATTTATACATATAACAGTTTAAAATATTTTCTTAAATAGCTATAAAAATTGTCCTTAACTATAATTATACTATATTCTTTGATAGATTGCTTCAGTAAATTAAGTTGTTAATTAGTAGCAGTTGATTTTCCCCCATCAATCATTGTAAATAATGAATTTAAATATGTTTATAGAACTAAAATGGTATTCTCCTAATACCACAATTTATGAAATCTGATTAAAGAATGATGGATTATTTTGCTATTGATTGTAGCCATCTATGAAAGACTCATATAGGAGGGCATTTAAAAGGTATTACTTATATAGGACTGAAACCTGAGTCTTAAAAAACCTTAAAAACATTTTTTCACAGGATTTATAGAATTAATATATTTAGCATCAAAAAATTCTTAGTACTTTGACTAAAAGTTTATTCTAACATCAATATATAGTTATTTAAACTAAGTGGTTGCAACTACTTTCCAGAATACTTTCATCTCTCCAAAAATCTTATTTAAAGTATTATATTTATTATTTATACATCTTTAAGTATTTATATCTTGCTACTTTACAAATTGATACAAATGGTTAAGAACCTAGGATTTTGTGCCTGAACTGTTATGTTTTTTTTTTTCATATCAATAGAGAGTTTAATTTATTAAGAAATAAGAAAAAAGAAATTAATGATTTATATATATATATATATATATATATATATATATATATATATATATATATATATATATATATATATATATATATACACACACACAATTTTTTTAACAATTTCAGAAAAACAATATATATTTTAGTGGATCAGCTGCATCACTGTGTGGGTTAGTCAAACTATATACACACGTTGGATATTTTCTAGTTTCTGATCCTTCATATATAAAGCAAAACTAACACCTGTTTCAGAGAGTGTAATAAGGGAAAAAATCAGAGATTAGAAGGATTTCTTTGGATCAAGAGATTTTTAAGCAACCATTATTGCTTGTAATTGTTGAAGATAGATCAATTTATAGAATAGAAATTCAGAGGAAACACAATATTAAGTGTTCTCATATTGAAGAAAGATTTGAATTGACAATTTTAAAAGGATGGGTTGTGAAGTAATCAAAGTAACTTAAATAGTTAGAAAGTGATCATAATTAGACAATGATTTATCTTAATTTGATTTAAAATCAAAATGGTAACAATACACTTAGTTCGAGTAAGAACAAAAAATGTCAACAGCTAATGATCACATCAAAGACATTATAAGAGACTAATCATATAAATATCATGAGATTGTTAAAATTATTTTTACATATTATGAGTTGCTAAAAACGCAAAAGCCTTCACTGAAGATAGAAAATTCCATAAATAATTACTTCACATCATCATAAGAAATATCTGTTATACATTTTGTATTATCAACAAATTCTTACCTGGCTTTACCCTTAGATGCGACATATCTATCCACTTCACTCAAAGATGGGGCGATGACATTCAGAATTTGACAATCAACCCTATAAACGTGAAAAAATAACAGTAGAACATGAATATTCTGGGTTTACTATGCGATAAAAAAGATAGAGATGACCCATATAAACAACATATAGTACCATGGGAAACATGGATACGAATTAATATCAAAAATCTTACCAATGGTTATCGCTAAGGTTGACTTCCACAGTTTCGCCAGCGAAATACCGATTTCTGACGTAGTTATATACATCATCCGCCAAATCTCGTAAGCAGGTACGCTTTGTTTTCGACGCCAGAAAAATAACTGGCAATTTTAGCTGTAATATAAAAATAAATATGACTGATGCCATTAACATAAAATATGTATAGAAGTATAATAACAAGTTGTGATAAAGACCTCTTTGGGATACTCATTCAGCGTATTTCTAGCACTTGCTTCACTTCTGAGAGCTTCCGCATAAGTGATATTAGGTTTTCCAGTAATTGAGCAGGACCAAATAAGTGAATTACACAAAATGACTCTCTCGTAGAATTCACTGCAAGGGAAATATATTATCACTCAGACGATTATGTGCGAAATAAAATGTCATGATATTATGCTTTACGTCCATCTACAGTGAGTATTTAGCATAAAATACATAAATTTGAAAGTGTGTCATCACGCAGCAAGTAGTCGAAATTCACGATATCTAAAGAGCATATGGCCGCCTCTTGCAGCAATTGAGAGATTAGTACTTACTCGTAATCTCTAAAAAGTTCATTCGTCAATTTACAATGAAAGACTTCCTCGTCAGGCCGAAGATTGGGAGGCGGCTTCTTCTTTTCGAAAGGCTTTTTACGCAGCAGAGGCATCTTGAAATTTGGAGGGAAATTTCCAAGCTTTGCTGGTTTAAGCCACTAATAGGGTTCTAGTTTCAAAATTGAGAGTATTATACAACACACAGTGACGTTTGAAGTTTCAAATCTCCACCGAAACAGCTATTTTAGCAAAACGTTAACATTCTGTGCCAACATACTGCGACTTAATCTTCGCAATCACATCCTATCGTACAGAGCGAATGTCTGCGTAACGATTTAACGCACGACGGCGCCAGAGCACGTTGAGAACGGTTTAATTATTACACTGATAAACAGAAAGTAAACTTCGATCACATCGACAGAAACCACAAATCTGTAGTTAACTGCTTCAGCTTTCTTGAGGATAAACCTCACTGTTGAAAAGTAGATATAACTTAAACTTCGGCAATTAACTTTTTCGAGGTCTTTCCTCCTAACAACCCGTTCTCAGGTAAGGAGATGAAAACACAATTCTCTCTCCTGATTGGTGGAGAATGGACCATGGTTACCCATTTTGTCGACAGAAGAAGCGGTTCACGCGATTTCCCGCGTATATTCGTAAGAAGGAGTTGTTAAGTTCTCTAGAGCTTCTTTTCTACATTTCTCCAATAATTCAATTGTTGCAACATGATATTATATGGGGTGTATCATGTCACAACTATCTTGTATTGGTAGATCCATCTAAAATTGATTTTAGTACATGTAGTAGAAGCTAGGCGGATGCCGTTTGAGGGGGCTTGTTTTCGTTAAAATTTACCCATATCGAGTATTTGATTGTAAATTTTGCTTTTCAAACGAAAATTTATGATTTTAACTTCATTTTGAATATTATTTTTCTTCAGGTGACTCATAGGCTGTCTTTCATTGTGCTATGTCGTAACCCAAGTCATCGAGATTCTTACCAACCTCTTATTAGTTATAATTACTGATGTATTACATCTGTGATATTGCAAGTATAATCCTATCTTACATCTTCTAAGTGCAGGAGAAACGAACTCATGCGTCATATCTCTAATTCTTTAATATCGCTAACTATAACTCAATGCGAAACATAGTTACAAATAGGCTCCTATTGAATCTTTTATTAGTGAATATCTATTGAGTATATAATTTTTCGATATTATTAATTGGTGGAGTATATTATTCGAGCGATATTAAGCTTTCATGTTCAGCTTTTGTGTGACCTCTTTGTGTGCGTATTTTTCAACATGATTCGTTTACAACATGTCTTGTTGAATCATCTAGGATGTAAACTGGTGTAAGTATATCAACGCTTCCATTCTATAAGATGGAACGTTTGCTTTTAATCCTATATATCCTGATAAAAATTTTAGTAAGAGCTCTAAACCGTTAAGTCAATCTAATGAATTTAATGATGGGTACGACCAATAGATTCAATGAAAGGATACTCCTCTAACGGCGAAAGCGATGGCAGTTATTTCGTTAACCTCAATATTAGCAAGAATTGCCATTAAAACCATGATTAACCGTAGGGTTTTTCAGGATTTACTTTATATTTTATCTTTTCCTTTCCATTGAAAAAAGAAACCAAATACTTTTAGGATATCCTGTTCATTCGCGTGGAAAGGTATTGTCATCGACATACTTTTTAATTTCCGAGAGAGCGACGTCAATTTATTACGTTTTTCCGTTATGAATGCATAAGTCAGTAATTAACGCAGGAGAACATCCTTACTGATTAAACATTTTAATTATTTGCAATTTTCATGTCTCATTTCCAACAGGAAATTATTTATATGTACCTAAATATTAGGTCCTTCTGTGACTTTATACTAATTTATAACTTTCTACGGTCATTTTAGTTTTATCAATCAAATAATTCTCACCATTCTCTTGATCATGTGATGTTTGACCTAATTCTCGTATTAAGCATTCCTAAATACGTGTATATATCGACTTGCAATACAATGTGAATCACGTGAAAGCTATGAAGATAAACGTTTTGGTTAGTGTGTATCACTTATTAACATGTATATATTTATCATTCTTTATCATCTGGATGAAAATTCTTATTGAAGGCATGAATGACTAAAATTCATTAAATTACCAGGTATAATTCAAATTCATTGTACTTTTTTCCTTAAAAGGAATCGCTAGGATTAAGCTTGGAAATCAGCTTTTAGAGAGTACTACTGAACCAAATCATGAACTTATTACTGTCTGCAGTTTTATTTGTGTACTATTTTCTGTATTTAATTTTGTTGATAGACTTTATTCTCTATACCACTGTGCATCTTAAAATAGGCTATATATTTTCCTCATAGCTTAAATGTCAGGTACTAATGGTGGTTGTCTTATCTTATTTTTTCCTAGTATTGGAAGCAAAGTTATTGGCCGATATCTCATTTTGTCACTTTGTAATTCTAGGTTTCCATCATATTAGTTTTTAATTTGTTAATAGAGTTAAAGTATTTTAATATAATTACTCTTTTTTACTGTATTATTATATCAACTTCCTATTCACTCATACTTGCTTAATTTTTTGTCTTTCATTTTTCCCCTTATCATAGTTTGTATTTTTTCTGCAAGGTTCCAAATTATATGTAAATTTTAAAATTGTGTAAAATGTAATGTAAAATTATAAATAAATCTCATTTTGGTCATACCAGTGTTAATTTTTTATCGATGTCCTTCTTGTTATGCCCGAAAAATACATATTATTATAAAACACACAAGAATAAGATGGAATTCCACAAAAAATGCCTTCCTCTGTGAAATTTATACATTCTTATGACTCACTTCATTGTATGGTATGCCAGCACCGATAACAAATATTCATTATTATCTAGCTGTAATATAATCTTTACCCTAACTATATATTCATGTGCTGAGTCGATCAAATTTATGTTAGTCAAGAAATATCATAGTGATACATAGGATATAGATGACCAGTGCTTGCTTCTAAAACTTTTGAACATGCATTTTATGAATAACTCTTGAATATATTGAAGGCTTATATTTAATACTATATATAGTTAAATATGTAATCCAGGAATCGACTTTAGTAATGTTTGTATATTGATTTCTTTAAAGTTTGTCAGTCTTGAGTCTCAATAATTTACTAATCTAATTCACTTCCAACAGTTTGCTGTGGTTTTTCTAACGAAGATGATTGAAACAACTTTACAATTCTTCTCCCTATACATCTTTTATTGTGATATGTAGAATATTATTAAGTTAAATCAGTATTTAATTCCTTTCAAATTGATTTAACAATATTCTTCAAGATGCAAAATTTTACTGAGTAATAAAGACTTCTTTAAAATTTTGTTTCCAAAGTTTACAATCATCTTAAATATCAACTTGAGTTGAGTAAATTGGAAAATTAATTTTTCAGTATCATATTTCAGTGCACATTTTTCACACCTGAGAAAGGAATCAAGATGTCATTCCCCATTATACTGCAAAATTCAAAAAGTTTTATTATGTCTAATGTTATGTGACACTACTGTCAGTTTTTAACTTGAAATGATGCAGTCATTACAAAAATGTATGCTTTAATTTATTTTGTAAGGGGAGAGAGAGTAGCTGGAGATATGAAATTTTTTTTCTGTGAGAAAGGTCAATTACCTAAAGAGTAAATTAAATCAATAAAAATCTCGAAAGAAATTAAATATGTTTGCTCCAGAAATAATTATCTCCTTTGCATCCTTTGATAACATCGTTTTTCCCAATTCAGCAGAAATGTGCGTAACTTGTTGTGCAAGGCTTAGAGATGACATAATGAAGGAAAGATAATACTGGACTTTTTCCAGTATGATTGTCTATTTTGGCAATATTGTAATACTTCTTTGGCTACTACAAATGCCATGAAATTATAAATAGTAAATGAAAGTAATTTTAAGGTAAAAGCAATTTTCATCTCAACTAACTCTATTCTTGATGAAAAACTAATCAACAACTTTTGTGTACTTGAGAGTATAGATTTTTTTAAAATTTTCAGATGTGTGATTGAGATTATACATTTATGATGAATACAAATTGTGTTGCTTTGATACTTATGCAATGAATAGAACATTGAATTTTGATATGACTAGGTGTGCTTGTAATATATATGTATAAATATTATTTTAGGTTTTCAAAATATTAATTTATACATAATTAGTAGATAATCAGGTTCATAAAATCTTGGATGAAAAGAGTGAATAATAGGAAGGAAGATTAATATTTGCTGTTTGAAGATTCCATCCTTTGTTAGATGTACTCATAAATCATCAGTAGAATCTAATTATGTCCTGTTCATTTTATCTTTGATGCAGTCTTAGAAAATTTCCAAAGATCTTTGAAATATTGTTAATAATATTCTTCTTAAGGATTTATCCTTTTTGTAGTGAGCTATAAACCCCAATATATGCTCTCTTTGAACCATTGTTTCTGCACATTGCAGTATCATTTAATTGAAAGTGTCTCCATCCTGTTACCTAAGTGTCATATGTTGGTAAATTCTTGAATTTCATTTCCCCCTACCTACTTAGCACAATTGTTTTCATCAAAATGTGATAAACAATACAACTTATCATCTTAGGACTCTCAGGTACAGCCAAACATGTTTCTAATTTTTCTGAAAATTTCTAGTGTTGTAACAGAGTAGTATAATTTTAAAATAGTGGTGATGACAGACAGTGTCACCATAGAGTACGTTTCTATGTTAAACTAATATTTTTTTGTGACATTTATTTGATATGGAGATTTGATGTCATTTCTTTTCATATATAGATTTATAGAACCTTTATTGGAGAACTTTGCCCAATTAGGGCTCTCTTACTTAACCCTTTCTACTGCAATGACAAGACTGGCCCCTCATTATGATACTATTACATATTCTATTATGCTATTAATAACATCTTATTTATGGTTTTTATTTATTTTTATTAGGAGACCTTTATCAGAATAACTACTAGTTCAGCCATTATTCACCTATTCATTTACCTACTTCTGTTGTCATATCTTCCATGCACTGTCAAGGGTCCATCACTCTCTTTTATGTTTACAGGAGGAAAATCTTAGTAGGTCTACCTTAGTGTAATTGTCTATTCAAGTTTATTTTACAACAATGTAGTCTTAGTTCGAAAAGGAATATTTCCCTATATCTGAACATCATACATTTTCCTGTTCTTTATGTGTAATTTATTCTTTAGGACAATATATATATGTATAATTATAAAATTTATAATTCAAACAAATACCATATTTGACAGTTAAATATGAGTAGAAATTTTATAATATAAATCATTGAACACATCTTATTTTGTTATTTTATGTTTATTAATAATCTAAATATACTTAATTTTTCCTAACCATCCCATTGAAAAAAATTCAGATAAATAAAAAAATATATTAACAAATAAAAGAATGATGAGTAAAATACAATTTAATTCATCCAGAATTCTATTAATACTGCTACTTTTCAGAAATATATTTATTACCGTATTTCCCCATGTATAAGCACCCCCTTTGTATAAGCCACCCCCCCATTTTTTGACTGTGAAATTTTGTAAAAAATATTTTACTAGAGAAACAGGTTACAAAACAACAACGGTTACAAAGAAACAAAATTTAAGACTCATAATAATCGCACATACACTCATAAGATACAACTACTATACAACTACAATACACTAGTATAGTAACAAGAGGTATACTTGTTGTTGATATTGATTTTAATGTCGCCGGGCATCATCGTGTAATATTTAGGTGAGGGGTCAAGAATATCCTCTCGTAATAATACTATCACTTACAATTGTTTACAAAAAAGAACAAAATATGGCTGAAAAAGCATTTTTCACGCATATAATTTTTACCTGCATTGTATATGCCACCCCTTACTCTTTGGGCTTGCAAATTTTGGAAAAAAGGGGTGGCTTATATATGGGGAAATACGCTATTTGTTAGAGAAAAGCTAAGATCAAATTTCAATTGCACCTTTGTAGAGAAAAACAATTTCTCATAATGGAGTAGTAGAAGTAAAAATTTTTAAGTATAATTGTTGATGCACCTGATAAAGTTATGGAATTTAGTAAGTGACAGTTCATTTATTTCTTGTGAACAAAGGACTAAAAATCATTTACAGTGAACATTCATTTTATAAACTTAAATCACAAGCATACTAAGGATGAATTTAGAGTTCAAGCTCAAGGAGGAGTTGTAAGTCTTTACAATTATTTAGAAGTTTAAAGTTAGTGTTTAAGTAAGTTCAGCCATACTGATTTTACATACAAGACTGAGAGGAAGGAGTTCTTCAGATTAGTTTTTTTGGTTAGGAGTTAAGGAACTGATATTTCAATAATTTCAAGAGTAGAGTAAAATGGTCTTTTTTTGTATTCAAATTGAATTTTATTACTTGATTGAACGCTCAATCTATTCTGCTGGCAACAGATTTCAACACTTCCTTCAGTGCATATTAAAGTTTTCTTAAATAGGAGATATTAATTATTAGAAAAGCTTAAACTGTTTGTGTAATTTGTCCTTATTCTTAAAGTTATGGAAATTTGTGTAATGACTATGCTGATTTCTTGTAGATAGAAACTGCACGAGGGACTTAAGTAAATGATTGATCCTGATGCATGCATGATGGATGTACCAAACTTGTTTGTGATATCATCAGTTTTTATTGATATTGATTGATATGCATTGACATAATTAAGAATTTAAAGATGAGAAAGAAAAATACCTTAAGATCGTAATTGAGTGCCAATGATTTTGGCCATGAATGAGCACAAGTAATATCATTATTGATGTTTATTATCATTTACATGATGTGATTATTATTTGATATTATTGAGATAAATGTTATGAACAAGGCAGGTTTGGGATCTAGTAATGAGTTTAAATGAAAAGCCAATTCTATTCAATAATAATATTTATTTCTTACTTTACACATTTCCAATCTATATTTGGATGCTTCACCCATATTTTACAAAATGAATCTACATTTCTTTCTGTCATATTCACATAATCTTTGGTACTTTACAGAAAAGAGGGCAACAAGTGTATTATTGGAATAGGAGATTTTTTAAAGCATTGGTCAAAAGAAGATTTAACTTCCTTTATTTAACTAATAAATTGTTTTGGTTTATTAAAATCCAACTTAATATATAGTAACTATAAATTTGTAACAAGAATTCTGCTCTTAATTTAATTTCTTGTCAATTCCTTAGTATGTAAATTGATATATATATTTTAAAATAACTTATACATAAATGTAGAAGGAATTCCTGCTTTATTACAAGGGGAACTATGTTTCTTTCAGTAATAGAATTATATCACCTGCAAACAATATATAGAGAAAATATGAGTTTTAAATTTTTTCAAAGAAGTAAACTTACTATTATTTATAGAAATCAATATATTTATTGAAATACATCCCATCCTTTTAAAAGATAGAATATGAACCAAGAAAATTTAAGTAAAACATGAGTGTGGAGGTACTTATTGAAACTTTCTTTGTATCATATTAACCAAATTACTATAACACCTTAAACTTTTATAAATATAGATTTTCCATCTATCTTTGGAAGTCATGTTTCACTATGTTTTTCATTGCATCAGAGAGAATCTGAAATCATTAAATTAGTATTTCTATTTCGGAAATCAATAGGAATTGAATCTTAGGGCATATTCAGACAAATTTTTCTTTTACACTCTTTTTGAGAATTTTATAGGAAAGTCTTTTATGATTATTTTCCTTTGATTCTTAGTGTCTGAATAAGATGAGTAAATATGATTTGCTATAAGTATTAAACATATAATTGTATCTTATTTCTCTCAAATGGGTTGTCATCAAATTATGAGGTTTAACTTATGTTTTTCACATTCTATTTATATCTGTTTTTTAATCAATTTACTCTGATAGGATTTCTGTTTGTCTTAGTTGGAATTGTTTATATGCATCCTAGTCAAATACATAATCAAACATTAAACTTTTGTTTTTTACACTTTTACTCACATGTATGCAATTAACAGGGCAGAGATTATTGGGTTGCGGAAGTAATTCACTTTATCTACAACTGTAACTAAGTTTGCTTGCTTTATTTTAAACATATTTATTGTAAATATAATTGTTGTGTAATATTTGTAAATAAGTTGTTCATTCGAAGGTGTCTGATAAGCTGAATGTTTTAAAGGATTTAATACAACAATTGATTAGTGAAGACAAATAGATGAATTCATTATAAAATTAACTGAGGTCCAAATACAATCATATTATTGATTTTTAAAATATTAAAAATTTTCAAAACTTTTCAATCGATTATTTTCAGCTTCTTTATATTCCTTATTTTCACTCAGCACACAAAAAGAGTGCATTATTTAATGTCAAATGAAAAATTCTGAAATGTCAATGAAAATAATTGAGTAACTTTTATATCTTACAGAGAGTACTCACAAAATTTATTTGTTCTAAATATAAGAAAAACTTATATAATAATTTTGGCAATGGTAGGATCATATGAAAGATTTTTATCCTGGTATCTTGTATGAATTGTGTTGTATATGATCTGATTAAAAATTAACTTAGGTCACTCTTAGTAAATTGAGTATATATTCTCTAAAGGTTTCTTATTCTTATGATGTAACAAACTAACTGATTATTTTTGGGGAAAGTAACAGAGGTTATATTGGTCAAAGGATCAGACATAAGGAATGTATTAAGTACATGTTTTACTGAATAGTTCATTTCAGTTAGACTGTCTGGCACTTTATGTATTTTTTCATACACTAAAACTAAAGTCACGAAAATACAGTTATTGAACATGCAATAAACAATATTTATGATAGAGTATTTTACAATGCTGATTTAGAAGATTCCATTGATCACTGATACACCTTGATGAATTAATTGTTAATTTTGGCATAATATTATGGATCATGAAAATAAATTGTTTTGTTTTTTCAGACACAAATTTGCATTATTATAGCTCAGGAATATCCTTCGCAAGCATTCCAAAAATGCTGTTCTGATTAAAAATTTTTCTACTTTATTTAAGTCTTTATTAATATTAATAACATTTTCCAATCATCGTTAAACAAGGCCAAATATTTCCAACTTTGTATTAATATTCGGTGGCAATCAATTATAATTGGCTGATAAAATATTAGATTCAAATTGGATGAAGTGTCAAAAAACATTTTATCATCCCGAGACAAAAATAGCTTCAAAATTTTCCTACAACTAAATGATTTTATTATTAAATTTACTTCATTTCCAAAAATTCTCACTTTTTCTAAAATACTGCATAAATTTTATTCAGAATGCAGTATAATAGATATTTTTTTTAACTGTGTGGCCGGTCAGTTTGTAATCCTTTGATTTACAATCACTTCAATGGTCCACTTTTTTGATTACCTCTTCTGAAGGCCAGACCAATATCCTAATTTCTATAAAACAATTTGCCTGGTTGTTCTAAGCAGCATGTTATGAGGTTTTTAGTAGAATAAGGCCATTAGGACGATTTTGTCTCTTGCTTGATGATTTTTTAACACTTCTCTTACTCCTACTGTAGTCTTCGTATTGCTTGTTCATTCCAGCTTCTTGTAGGGCATGTCTGATCCTTTCTTTCTCTCGAAGTTGTTGCTCTATTTTTGCTTCTACTCCTGCTAGGGTTCGTAGTTGCTCCTGTAGAAGAATAAAAGTAAGGTTTGATTAGTATTTTTAGGTGAAACAATGGTAATAGTTCATTTTGAATTAAAATTTTTTCTACATCTTTCAGAAATCAGCTTTACATTAAAACTGAGCATGGTAATTTGATCTTAAAATTGAATAAAATTGGAAATCATTGCAAAGAAAGAAATAAATAAGGATATGGCAAAAAGTGAACAAACTTAAACGAGAAAAACTCTAATCCATGAGGTTTTTAACATGAAGAGCAAAATGGGACAAACTTTAAATATGTTATATCCTCAGTAGTTGTATCTAACTAAAATACTTGTGTAGTTATGGAAGTATTAACTTGGCTTTGGGAATAATTAAATAGTATTTCATAAAATACAGGTGCCTTCCCCTGTAACATATGATTCTCTTGAAGCAGCAGTGAAACTAACCTGAAGAGCATTACTTACCTGGACAAGCTCAAGGCTTCAGAGTTTACACCTGTTTTAGTTTCAAATCCATTTTTTTGAACCATATTTTATCTATCAGATAATTAAAGAATAGTATAATCTAATCCTTACTTTCTTTATATCTATAAATTGACATTCTTTCTTTATATCTATAAATTGCCATAGATTTCATTTTACCTCAATCGGATCACCATGAGGTTTATGATGTCTTGAAGCTGTCTTCGCTACGTTTTCCACAATCTCTTCTTCCATCTCCTCGCCAAAATTTTCTTCCTCCCCTTCCCTTGGAGGTAGCCTTCTAGGGGGCTCAGGGGTAGGTGAAGGAGACGGCTTTCCAACGTGTCTTCCTTTCGGAGGGGTGATGACAGATACCGCGATGTAAGCATTCCTGTGGTGGGGCGTCCCATTCTGATGGTTCTGCTGTTGCAAGAAGTACGGGTGCGGAGCGGTGGTGACTCGGTGGTAGGCAAACCTCGGCCAGTCCTTGTGGTGTGTGGAGGTGACCGTCGTCTGAATTGGCTGTTGAGTGGTACTTGACAGATTCTCGCCGTGCGTTCCGGAAGGAAGACCAGATTTCGACATCTCTATTCTCCGTTGCTCCTTCTCGTCCTCCTCTCCAGGTTTCTTCTTTCCTTTCTTTGCCTCTCCGATGTCCGACGATTTTTCCATGGCCAACGCCTCCATTCGGTGCATCGTTTTCTCGTAAGTGGTCAAGTCGTCGTCGAGTTGTCCTTTTATTGGGAGGAAATGTAGAAGAAGAGAAGGATATTAACAGAGCTCGTGTAGGCAGTACAATTAAGGATGAACCTTAGTAAACACTTACTTGAAACAACTCGACACAATGTTGTTGATGTTTCATATTTCTTACAACAACAAGGTCAGATGCAGTCCTAAAATCGCTTTCATTCTTATGTTAATGACACCTTGGGAAATTTTCCTTAAGATCCCTTTCATTTAATATCCAACTTTAGGGAACTGAATGAAATTTTCGTTCCCAATGTTTCCAATTTTTAATTCTTATTTCTTTTCTTTATTTCTTACCACTACTATGTTCTTACTTTGACCTATATAGAAAGTTTGAATTGTGTGGATCAGAATGATTTTTGTGTCTCACAAATTAATTTTATCGTAATATTTAATCTTAATTTTGTTATTATTTCAAGGAAAAGAACCAGAATGGACATGCTTATTTAATCATGAGAATGAAACCATTACTTTTTTGAAAGAATTTTTAAATACGACGGATATTGGAGTACTATAAGTAAATATTTGAAGTTCACGAACGAAATTATGTGAGTTTATTACTAATTTGAATGTAATTCAACGCCTCTCAACCTTGGTTGTAGATCGTTTGAAGAGTTGAAGGATCTGATAAAGTGCTTGGAACGATTTTACTCATTTATTTTCCCATTTCTCAATCACAATGGAAAAGACTATTCTCTATTCCATTAGCATCGCAGAAATAAATCCGCTCCGAGCATAACTTACGATAAATCTCAACTTTCCGAACACCGGCACATTATTCCGCGTTAGTTGGGAGATCACGGAAAAAGGCGGGAAAGTTTTGAAGGGGAAAGTAAATAACTTCGATCCGTCGCCAGGGAACAACGTTCGAAAACTGTAGCAAGTTTTAAAAGGGGGTCGGGGCGATAGAAGATGGCGCGGGAAATGAATAGGAAGAAAGAAATTTTCGAGTGGAGACAGTCGAACATTCCCTTCTCAAAGTGTTTCCTCGAAATTCTCGAGGTACGTGGTCCGAGACCCGTTATACGCTTCGAAAACCACGGCATTTGAGCGAAAGAAATCTTCCCATCGGAAGCAAATGGTCCGGAAGGGGGAAATGAAATATCTGGAAGGAGAAAAGTGGGAGAGAAGGGGTCCAGGGAGGTGGAAAGAAGCTGGAGAGAATCAAATTACCACGAATAATAGGGCTATTTTCTCGGAGGAGGAACTGCCGAAATTTGATCCGCGCAGAAGAAACTTTGTTCTCCGGATCCAAACGGTAATATTTCTTTTCCCCGAGACGAAACTTTTTTTAATTGAGAATGTGTGGACAACAGATGGTCAGAAATAAGTCTACGATGATTGGTATCGTTTCGGGAAATATATCGGAAATGGGGAAAGTTAATTGAAAACTACTCAAGAAAGTTTTTACGTTTACACATTTCACAGGATGTGCGTTGCATAAAAATAGATAGTCACAGATTATCAGTGAATGGAAATATGAGGATACGTCGAAAAAGTCACTAAAAGTCCTCAAGAAGGTTGTTCAAGTATTACTGTGGGGATAATATCTTCCAAAGTAAAACGAATGTAGATACCTCGACTTGTAGGTATAAAAATTTCACCAAGAGAGCAAGGGATCCGGAAGAAGATGGGAGAGTGATATAGAGTATTTAGGGGTGATGTAGCATAGTTTTCGTGAAGGCTTATAATGCAGTAAAATAGACTGCCTAGGAAGGTATATGTTGGAATTCAGATTGCAAATGGTTTATGACAATGATGATTACGTATACGCAAATCTATCTCTCATAAGATTTTTGTAAACAATAGGAAGGAGGATGATCTGTCGGTAATTTCATAAAGTCTACGTTTTTGTTAGCGACATTAGTATTTCCAGTCATTGTTGATTCTTCCTTGCATACGACAATTTGTATTGTAATTTTTTTTCCCGATATTACCACTAAAATTGGAGCTAATTCATTTCTTTAAATGAATTAGCTCCAATTTTAGTGGTAATATCGGGATATTCAAGTTTAATCTATCCAGCCTACACTGTATCTTACTCTAATTTCCTCTTTGCACATGCTTTTTTGTTGCTATAACTTCTACTGAAAGAACTGAAGGGGTGTTATAGGATAAGCTCATTCTATCTTTACCTGTTTGTCATCCCTTGTTTTCTTGCAAAGTTTGTCAAAGTGCTATATTTGTTTTCCTCTAGCTGACAGTAGACATTTTTCTATCTACAGCTAATGAAATACCTCCAGTATTACTTTCTGAGATGGGTTGTTTACTATAACTATCCTTTTTTTAAATGTATTGTATTTATAAATCAAGAAATTCTCAGGAGAACAAACAGTATCATTCAACCATATTTATGTGAAGCATTTAACATCCAGCTATGCAAATGGAATCGTTAAAATTAGCTGACAGAGTTTTCTGTTTATTCCACGATTTTTTGTTATTATGGTTAGAAGTTTAGTACCACTTCCATAATTTTACGAAATCAAACCTTTTTTTCACCTACCCTCCTACGTCAGTAAAAACCTTGGATTAAATTTTATGAAATTTCCATATTTTTTTCCCCCGACCCTCTGAAACATATCACTCAACGCACTCATGATCCCCAAGTCCTTCCGAACATATCCCCTTAGACAACACCTGATATTGGATGCAAAATATTGGAGGGTCCACCTCAATGAATCAAAAACTGATTAAAAATCCGGCTCCAAAACCTTGTTTACGAGTTTTAGGAAAATATCGGGACGAAGTACGCGTCGGAGAAATTTAGGAGGGTGGACGAATCGGATAGATCCGCTGGAAATTTATTGGTAGCGGTACTTGAATCCTTTTGGAAGCTCCAGATAAATCCTCCGTTTGCCCCGTTGAAAACTTTCCGTAGAACAAAGAGACGTTCCAATTCCTTAAAATGTCAAAATTTTTTTAAAACTTTTCTTCTGTTTAAAGCTATAGTTCCCTCCTTCCAAAAAGTAGTTGACGTTGTTTGCGTTTGCTTGTTATAATTTACTACTTCCTTTGAAAGAAAGAGGTTTTTGATTTAAAACTTATATTTTGAAAAGGCAAGGAAGGAATGGTTTCCATCGAAGGAATGTATCGATTTATTTGTCGAAAAATATATCGATTAAATTTATACCGAATGAAGGCATAGATTTAATTTATATCGAAGTAATATATCGATTATTTCATACCGAAGAAGTATATCGATTTTAGTTTATATCGTAGAAATATATCGATTTTATGTCATATCGAAGGAATATATCGATTCAATTTCATATCGAAACAATATTTCGATCACCTCAACGGAATCAGAGCTGGATTCCTCTCGCTATGCACTCGAAGGTCTTGGGAAGTCGAAGGAAACACTCCGGGAAGCGGAGAATAAAATCTACGGCACTTAATTACATCCTGAACAAGAGTTCTCGAGTTGGGGAAAAAGTTTACGCGTCTCCCCGGTGTTGAAATACAAATGAGGGATGTGAGAAAACAGAAGGATGGATGTGAAACGAACCCAGTCCTTCTCAAATATAATTTGCATGAGATTCAAGAAGCACTCTGAGGAATCTTACGAACTGTGGATATTGAGTGTTACTATTATTGGATCAGGTATTTTAAAAGCCAGGACAGGCATATTTTACACGTTATTTCCGATTTATTAATCGATTTTAATCATTACAATTTGACGGAAAAGAATACTTCCCATTCAGCTGATACTTGAACTTGGAAAAGTGCATAAACATAATACACCTGACATAAAGAGACATAACGTATATAACAGAACGTCTAACAACGATGATTAAATTTGTTATATGATTTGAATTGCAGTGATGAAGATCAAATTTAAAACTATCTCTATTGAAATAAATATAAACATTTTTCGCACAACTACTAAGTACCATAGCAACGCTTACGATAAAATATATAAAACGATATCAGAGAAAGGAATCAATATTTCAAATTGTTGTTGTAAGATGATAGTACATGCAGGCGATAATTCTGTGAGGTTAGGTTTTGTAATCCCAAAGTGCATTTCTCAATGTCATGATCTGATGGTGTTGGAGTTGTTAGAGGTCTCCGGAGAAGCTTTAGTGAGCATGATATGTCCCTCGTCAGTTGACCTGACCTCCTTTGAGGGCTAAGGAGTTATAGAGTCGCGGTAAACGTCCAGTTTTGTGCTGAGATTGGCAAAGGACGTTTGGTTGTAGAAGCTACAGTAAAGGGGATATCTTTAAGGAATCCACTCAGATGATACAGTTAAATGGGAAAAAGTATGGGAAATCTTTGGGTTTGGATAAATACGATTAATGACGTCATAATTTCAACTCATTATCAATTATTTAATTAAACTAGTATTTATATCGCTATAAATTATCATATTTTATTCGAATAATTATTGAAAATTAAATTTCTTATTATTTAAATGATTAATTAGCAAACAAAATTAATTAGCTAGTTATTAATTATAGCTCGTAAATACGATAAATTAACGTCATGAAAAGTGAGTTGATTGTAGGTTAATTTTCCGTATAATATTTTCCATCGTTAAAATCGAACTATGTATGAAAAAAATAAAAAAAATTAATGTTGAAATATATTTAGTATGCTCTTAAGAGTTCTTAGACAATAATTAATCTAAATATTAAATCATTGTATAATTGTAGAGTTTCTCAATTTTTTAAAAAGTAGAATCGTGTATGAAACAATTTCTCACAATTCGTTGCTAGGAATACCAACTATGTCACAAATTACTCTATGGATATATAGCACGGGGTTAATAAAACGCAATCTGTTACGTAAGTTGATTAGTTTTCTTAAAAGTTTTCCTGAGGTCGTTCATGTATTTCAGATCTGTTGTTAGGTTACCTCTGTTCGAGTAATTGAGGATAATCTACGAATGTATCATTCCCTGCCGTTGTAGTGGACAGTATATACATTTAAGTCGGTATTTAAATTGAATTTGTCTTCGCTGTAGCCATTTGCTCTGCCTACGTATACGATAAGGTTATACATACGTACGTATTAAACTTTTAAAACCACGATTAAATCGCCAAAGCAGAACTTGTTTGCTTGAAAGTATACTTAGCTTCCACAAGATTCTAGATTATTCCGTAATTACGTTGGATTTCAGTTCGGAAATGGATCTATAATGCCTCCCAGTAATGTAAGTAAGCTGTCCCTTAGATTTGTGTTCAAAAAAGGACTTAAACAGCTATCACAGAACGTAATAAAAAGGGATTTTAAGTTCGCCACTGTAATCGGTTTCTCAACTATCATCTAATTAGTAGCCATTTTAGCTATAGTACTGTTTTGTTGTATCAAAAGTATTATATACTATCTTATATGTATGGTGCAATACAATTGTATGTTTCGATAGTCTTAGAGGATAAATTCGGATAAGTGCAAAAGTGAAACTTACGGAGCACATATCGGTATATGTGGACTCAACGAGAGGTTAATTGAGATGAATGCAAAATTAATTATTTCAAAAGATCTTAGGATCAATTAAGCTCCTCTTTTGGAAACGGAAGGCTTCAAAGTCCCCTTGTATTCAAATTCGATTCATTAATTGCGAAAAAATAACGCTCTTTGGACTGATGAGGAAACCAAACCCAATTACTCACGCGAGATAAAAAAAACATTAATTGCAATTTTTTTTGAGCGGATGTTTGGAAGAGAGATACCATTCCACTTCCCTGTTCTCTTTGGTATTTGTTTCCTTTACCGTCTTGAGAAAATAGGCTGTCTTCAATGAAATGAAAATATATCACAAACAGTCAAAACAACGTTGTCAGGACAATTATGAATTTAGAGAATTAATTACAAGAATGTAGCTTTTGTTCGTTGTTTTCATATTTTATTTTTTTTTATATTTTTTATTTGTTTTAAAGAATTTTTTATTGTTTTTATCGCCCCTTTTTTATATGTATTATTATCTCGCTGCGATTAAACGAAAGTGAAAATTAAACATGACCGAGACTCGAACCCAGGTACCCCTCAAGCGTATTAGGATGTCAGGAGACCCGGGTTCGAGTTCCAGTCATGTCGTTGTTTTTCTTATTGTTTAACCGTTGTGTTCAAGTCGCACGCCTTATCGTACATTGTTTATATCTATCTTCACTTATCGTTATTAACTCCCGAATTAAGGTGCAAATGTATCTATAGTTATACTCCCAGTTCAATTACTTTTTTAGCCATTTTAACGGAAAGAATAATATAATTCAATGCTGCATAATATATCTTTCAATCGGCACCACATGTTTTTAAATGGCAGCTTTAATTATCCGGTACTTAAATACTTCCATTAAATATCTCTGGAGCCATAAAAATTAAGCCCTCTTTTAGAGCTATACAATACTTCTTCGTTCTCAAACTGCCTTATCACGTTTAATTGCACTTCAAAACGGTTTCTGATTCTTTTCAACTTTTGGATGCAAGTCATTAGGCCCCACAAGCAAAAGGGTATATTCCCCCCTCTTGCAGGAAGTCTCGGAAAAGGTTCCTTCGGTAATTAATTTGCTAACCTAGATTGTGTCCCGCTGCATCCCAATTCCAACTGACCATAATTGAGGTCCCCTGCAATTAGTGTTTTTTGAGATGGATTCTTTTCAGATAGCGTGTCTTTCAAACTGTCCAGCATTACCAAGTCCTCGTTAGTCTTTTCTATTGATAGTCCCGATTCCAAGGCAAATTATCTCGTTTTATTTTTTTTCTAGAACCGGACTTAATGAACTTGCTGCATTATTTTTAATTGAGATATATATTCTTCTTTAAGCCATAATAATTCCTATACGTATGGCGAAGTTTAAAGTAAACTTTTTGCTCGAAAATGTTCAGTCTTTTTAGTCATCAATAAGGCAACATTTGGTTCATGTTCTTCGTTTGAACTATTTCATTTGTTTATTATTTATTAAAGCACGAAAATTTACTTTGAGCTCCTTTTTCAGTGTATGAATTCGTGGAATATACTCACAAAACTTTTGTGAGCCTTATTCAATATCTTTTATGTGACTTCTACTTGAAAATTTATGTTAAATATTTCTCTCGTTTTGTTCGTACTCAAATAAATTTTGAAATGAATGAATACGGGAATGAATAACTAACTACCTTTTTTCTTTTTGAAAGACCGTAATTTACGTTTAACTCATTGCAGTTCTTAATGATATCCTTCCCGTTTCATCTGAACGAATCTACTGTAAAGATATCTGCGAGAAGAATACGAGGAAACTCATGCTAGCACGTATCTACCGCATGTTCTATAATACTACTTATAATTTCATAAACTTTTCATTTCAATGAATTCCTTAATTAAGCTTAAATTTGCTCTTTTAAATGCGTAGAATTTACATGGGGGCTTGGTGACTAAGATTGTGTTTACCTTAACAACTGCAGATATTTTATAAAAACTTTATTATTTAAAATATTATTGAAAAATAAAAAAGTGAACTTAATTTTTAAATATTACCCTACGGAATAAAGTAAATTTTAATTTTTAGTTATTGCTAAAGTTGTTTTAAGTGGAGGAAATTACCAAAGTAAACCTATTGCTTAATTAATACGCGTGTTTGGATGTTGCACAAATTGTACACTTTGCATTTATTCTTTGATTTACTTAAGGTCCGTGAGAATTATTTTATGGTTCCGCCATTTGTTGATTTTTGAAATAACGAGCTTCATTCGCAACCGTGCAATTAGGAAACACGGTGTTTCGTTTTTCAGGTGGCATTAAGAAATATACCTTAATTAGACCCAACGTAAAGAAAACTTTTGGTAGGGTCGTAAAACATTTCATTGAGTAGCTACGCTTTACGTTCGTTTGACAAGATGGCTGGAGATATAATTTTTGTACGCTTAAACCACGTTACAGCTTTACGAGGCAAGAGAAAATTATGGCTGAAAAGGCCGAGTGGCATACAGAAGAGATTTTTGTACATGAGTAAGCATCGAGATTGGACGAAGCATACTGCGTGGAAGAAAAGGGTAATTCTAACTGTAGTTTTAAAAATAAATGTTTCGTGAAACAATATTTACTTTGATAGACACTTAAAAAAGCTTATTTATAGAAAATTGAATGTTCATATATCATCATAGATTTTAAAATTCTGTTTTGATATTGTTTATGATCCGATGTAATTGACCTTTAATGGCTGTTTTGGATCTATTGATAATAAATAAATAAAGATGATAAATAAATAAAAAAGTAACCAAAATATTCTATATGTATCGTCATTTTTTCTCGTCTCGAATCTAAGGCTTCAATAATTTTTCTTTAAATTCAAAACTTATTCCGCGTAAAATCGAACTTAGCAACTCCTATAAACTATACTGTGATAAGTGATTCCATTTAAGTTCTACTTTAGCTTTTCGGGAAGTTAATCCATTTAACAACAAATTGAAAACTATAATGAAACACGAATTAGAAGATGCACACATATTTGTAATTGATTTATCGAATTACCTATCGACTTTTAATATAATTCTCAGATAAAGGACATCTTCTTAAACGTTAATCGTTTATAAGTCTTTTTGTTACTGTATACTTTAAATTTCCAGATTAGCACACGTCCGATTGTGTTTATTACGTAAATTTAATAAATTTACGTAACCTAGCAATGAGAGAATTAAATTGACCCCGAATATAAAATAAGGGAAACACCAAAATTTATGTAGCAGCTGGCTTTAAGAAATTCACGTACTTTGACGCAACATAAAGAAGCTTGTGGAACACTCGTAAAACATTTCATCGAGTAGCTACGTTTTAAGTTCTTTTGAGTAGATAACTATAATGTGCACAATTCTTTTAGATCATTACAGAATCATTCCTTTCGCCACGATATAGTTTTTGAGTAAATTTGTTTATACGTTAAATGTTTACTGTGGTAAAAATGACCAAATAATGGCTTTACTTACGGAAGCTACTCCAGTTGTTTATATAGGTCAACATCGCATCATAGATCGATTGTACGTGTACTAGAGAAATCAGTGGATGCATTCATTTACTCCAATATTTGAAGGAAGCCATCAAGGCGTGGGATGGGGATAAAAAACTAGTTAGACGAAACAACATTTCTGCTAAAATTGGGAACGACTTCAAAAGAAGTCTTAATTGAGTGAGAGGGACTAGGAGACGAGCCTTGATCGCTTCGAGGGCGCGTCAAAGCTATCGAACCTTCAACAGGCAATTTCGCGTTAAAGGCGTCTGTACACCAAGCTATCCATCAATCCCACCGTCTAACGCGATATTTGCATGAACATCCTCCCCAACTCAACTGACGATCATATCCGATATTCGAGTTTCTTTTTTTAGTGATGCGTTTGTTTTTCGATTGTCATTTTACGTGTGTACGTAAATATTTATGAAGGAGTTCTTCATTCGTATTTCGAAGTTGAGGGAGGGCTTTGCAGTCATGTACGTGTCATTCATAAAATGAGTCAATTTGGTCATTTTCGTTTATTTAAGTGAAGAAATGCATTGCAAAAGGTTGGGATTGTGAATAGACTTATACATGTCGCAGATTCGCAAGTTTCAGTAAACATCTTTAGCCACGTAAACCTATATTGAAAATACGATGACGACTGGGAAAGGGTTATTTTTGCTTTTCAAGAAAATGGACCTATAATAGCTGCTATTATTTCATTAATAATATATAGATCTACCGGGTTCGAACCCCAGCTGTGGAGTAAATATTCCTCTAAGGGAATGGATATAGTGTATATCCATTGTTGTTTTGAGTACTACACAATAATTGTCCAAAAGTAGGTGTATATTACGTAAATAAATTCTATATTATTGATGTCGATATGTTAATTATATTATACGTAATGATCTATTTACTCATTGAAGTGTCCAGTTCATTTCAAAGCAATTAAATTTGTTCAGTTTATACTATCTTTAATAAGATGCTCGAAATTTGCGTAGAGTATATTAGCAGTAATGTTACTCACTCAGTAAATGATGAACTCGTTTCCATTCGTCAGGATTCTCCGCTATTCGCAGCATCAGCTCCAACAGATCTTCGTCCTTCTTTGGATCATCGGGGTCCATCAACTGCGATAACCGCAAAAAGAAACAAAATAGCTATTATACGGTAACTGCATTCTAATAACCAACTCACTCTCGTGATTGAATAGAATTCATCCTGACAGAATCCTTACATTACATTGTAACGCATTTTTAGAACTTTCGCTGAAATTAATTCTCATCTTCTAATAAGATGAGAAAAATAGAAGTTCGTGTTTTATTATTTGTATTACAATGTATTAAAGTATAACGTCGAAAACTAAAAACTATATTTTTCAATAATCACATATTTATTTACAAATATTAATGGCGGAATACCTAATACTTAGTGTAATCAAGATGGATTGCTTCATATTCACATTCATGGCTATATTACTCTTAGGTTTATCGAATTTATTATTAAAAATCGATAGTTTCACAAATAATCTAACTTTAAGAAATATATAACGTAATAAATATTTACGATACGAATTTATATATACGGATATAGTAGTATATACGAATATTTTTATATATTCGAATTTATTTATACGCATGAATATATTTGTACGTACAAACGACAATATGAGTTTGTACTATCTATAAATTCGTGTAAATATCGTAAGAAATATACATACGTACATCAATTACGTCATATAAATGCGATACATTACTATTCAGATGACGTAACTAAGCTATCGATTTTGTGAATCTCGTTTACATTTTCTCAGTCAATTTTATTACGCGTTATATTGATTTAAAGCGGAATTTAAACCATTGATATGGAAACAGGACTGTCGTTACCTTTCTGGCCATATGTGCCTTCTTCATCACAGCCCTCGACGCGTCGTCCCCTTCGTGATTAGCCGTCGGGGAACTCGTTCTCTTCGTGTCGATGTTTCTCGGTAAGTCCGCCGTCGGTACACCAGAAGCTCCCGAAGCAGTCCCGGGACCCGTTGCCTGGTTATACAAACTCCCCTCGTTGCTCTGCACCGCCTCTTGCTTCCTCTGCTCTGACAACGTCCTCAGCGAATGGGACAGCCGCTCTTCCAGCGACGCCACATCCGGTTCCTCCGTGGCCTCCTCTTCTTCTTCTTCATCTTCGTCGGAGTCGTCGTCTTCTTCCGAACTCGAGTCCTCCACAGACCCATCACTCTCTGACCCACTGGAGTCGTCGAGGGGCGGTCTTGTGGGGTGCAAGGAAGGGTCCATGGCATCGTGGATGGCGGACAGCTTTTTGAGTTCCTCCAGTACGTCTGCCTCCGATGCTAGGAGATCGGTTTGCACCGGGAGGTCCCCTTCCTCGGCGTCGTCTTCATCTTTGTTGGTCGACGTTCTCCTTGGTGGAGGGAAGAGGCTGACCTCCTCTACTCCCAGGCCGGGAGTGAAAAGTTCTGCGGTGACGTAAGAATAGAAAACAGAAGGGTCATCTTAGTAAATTGTAGGGTAACAACCTACGTATGCAGATACATGATCGAATGTAGGCATATCTTAGTCTTAGATATTTTTAATCTTTTAGATTTTAGAACTTTTTAGATCTTATTTATGTCCTGTACAAAGGATATTATCACTCGAAGGTGTAAGGGAAATAGCAGATACGTTCATCATTTCAGGGACGCTTAGGAGAGGTTTAGGAAATAGAAGAGTTTGGTGACGTATTCGCAAGATTTTCCAAGGAAGTTATTTTTATTAACATACAAATTATTCGACATACTTTTTTGTTGTTTTCGAATTGTCTCATATTATTTAAATTAATAATAGGAAGTGGGATTTAAATACAGAATGAGCTCTTTTACGTTGAAGAGGTTTTGTTTCTTATGTCTTTTTATCGTACGAATTATAATGCAATCGATATCTTACAGTTGGGAATTAATAACTGAAGATAATATTTTCACGATTTATTTCATGATTATTGTAGGACAGTTGAATCTTTCTTTGTACTATTAATAATTATTTAATCGGATCATATATGAATATGTACAAGTACCGTCTTTTCTGGAAACTGGATTAATAGGCGCATCATCCTCGACTATTGACTGCTGAGGTTTGGATTCAACCACCGAACCAGGGTCTTCCTTTAGTTGCGAAAGCTGTTTCTCAAAATCGGGATGAGCTTTCGGGCTTTCTGCCTCTTGAGGTTGTTGGTGATGGTGCTGAAAGCAAAAGATTAGGTATCAGTTAAACTGCATTTGATGGAACACGTACTGTATTTCAATTACGTGCACCCACAATTTTAATGCGCACGATTTATTTACATCGAAAACTTATTGGTTAAATTCATTCGCAATACTTGAGAAGACCACAAATATTAAGTACGTCATAATTACGAGGTCGTTCTTTATTTATCGACTAGAAAGGATAAGTGATGGAAGCGAATTTCAGTTTTCAAAATTCGATAAAGTGCCATTAATTATGGATTGGAATGAAAATTTCGAGCAGACCTTGTTCTCAATTATGACCGCAGTAATTTTTATTACAGTCGTTGTGAAAATTTAATGACGTTACGCCAATTTTGAAGAGAAAGCTTAATGACCTAAAAAGTCAGTAATGTGAATCCCAATTTATCTAGAGGGAAGTTGTTAATGAACCAATCGTAATTTCTGAAGAGCCCGGAAACATTTTGTTTTCACAATAGTTATGAGGAATACTTGGAATTAAATTGTAACAAATGGTCACTTTTATTATCAGTAATGTTTAACGAGCAGAAATTTTATATATAAAGTTCAAGGATAATTGTAAAGGAGCTTCAATGTTTTCTTTTTATCGAGATGATACATCGGAAAGTTTGATTGGATGGATTGATAGTGTTCATAAAATTGTAGCATGAACAAGCAATGGTGAAAGTGTCAATAATTAGAGATTCTTTGTGTAATCGAGGTAAATACGAATTACAAAAAAATGAACTATTTTTAGGAAACGAGTATTTTTAGTGAAAGTAGAAAACATGTTTTATAATAAAGTATGGTATACTTATCCGACAAGGCTATATATATATTTCATTCGCATCTCATAAATGACCTTAGCGTTAGTTTCAATTATTTAGTTAAGACGAATAAGTAATATACTGTGAATAATTAGACGCTGGAAAGGATAACTTATATCTGTTCAAATCCTCAGATAAAACTGTAAATCGTTTCTAAACGTGACGCATTTACAGTTACGTAATCGAAGGAAAATCTGTTTCATATAATATCACGCCCAAATTCCCGGGGAGGCAACTCCGTAGAACTGTTAGAATGTATGGAAGTGACATTCGCAAAACAGAAGTTATGGTTAAAAGTTTCGTGCTCGAGTGAACGATTAAGATTTTCTACTTCGTGAAGACAGGTTCGGAACGAAGTTCAGTTTCAGAAACTTGAGCGAAATTGACTCTCATTGGTTTGATGTTAATTGCTCATTTGATTCATTGCGTAGGATTAGAAACTTTAGGATAGGGAATATTAAACTAATATCTTAACTTTGGTAGTAATTTCAACGAGATACTCTATGCTCTTACGCCTGGCACTCAAAATCGCACTTCCTTTTCGTCTTGCGGAATTTAGAATTGGATTCCTTATCCGTTAGTGGCCTAAGGCAGGGGGTGCGTTGACATCAAAGACTTAATCTAATTCGTCTTGTTCACTTCACTTACGCTCCACTAAAAGAAGCTCCTTTTAACTTTCTAAACTTTTCCAAGGGTCTTTCCAAGTTTTTTAAAGTCGTCCAAGAAATAGCAATCGGTAGGACCTCAAAATAGATTTATCTGATAGGATCATGACGTACTCGTTGAACTACTCTCGTACGAAACAATGTTCCATCCCGAAACTAAAATCCTTTGGAGGTAATTCGATTTTAAAAACCAACAGTTTGAATGACTCTTTGAATGATGGAGTGTAGTAGTGTATCCTTACGTTATTCCGAATTATATGATTGTCTAAGTATTGTCAGTATATCGCCAAAAATATACCATATTAATTGTTGAATTCACAAATACGAACACTCAACTCCGTGAAGTTCGTTCTAAACTCGCTTTTTCCAAATTTAGTTCTATAAATTTTGAGCTGTTTATGGGTACCATAAGAAAAGAGATTTACGTAAATTTTAAACATGTAAATCATATTCGAATCTTGCTTATTTGTATTCCCGGTTTTATATTTGAGCGTTTCGATAGTTGGAATATTTTTTAAGAACCTCTCTTCCAATATGGGTCTACCGTTTTATAAGATTCATTCATTATTTTCTAAGCTATCGGAAACAGTAATGATTCACTTATTGATAGTAGTGGAATGGAAGCTGTATATTGAAAATAGATCATTCGGGGCAATTCATTTTAATCTCTCAGAGTAATCGTTAGTTGTACTCTTGATGTTTTGGAATGCTATAGATATTTTTATTTGACTTCGGAACAGTAATTGTTCAATCTATACAAATTTCTTTAATAAAACCGTTATATATTTTCACTTCCCTTATTATATCGTGCACTCATATACCTTAACTCGATACTGTCATGAATGCCTTTTGGGGATCAGAGATTGAAGGTTTATAAATACAGTTTAATGTATGGAAGATCCTCTAAAAACAATAAAGGATTATAGGAGATGAAAATTGGCCTATATGCCCATGAATACAAAATATAGCTTAGCCGTATTATTGAATACTCCAATACTATAGCTCTATAGGATAAAGCGGATGACCGGGTATATATGGGATATCCAGGGTTTCAAATTAACTTTTTTTTATTCCGTTAATCTTTTAGCGTAACAATTAAATATGAGTTACATATTACAAGTACCTTATTACGATTACATTATTACTAGTAAATTATTACTAGTACATTATTACAAGTACATTATTACGAGTACATTATTACGAATTCGATCAACATTTGCTCTTCTTTTGTTCTTCAGTAGCAATCAGATTCATCTTTTAAACGTAATAATATCGTAAGTTTTTTGTCGTAATTTTCAACACGAGCTGATACAGTTGACGATCTAAATGCGTAAAATCGTAATCGTATGCGTAAACATAAATTTACGTTCTGGATATCAAAATTTCTCGCCCGATAGATTTATCCCAATCGCACGCTCCGTTTGAGACGATTAAAATCCGAATAACCGTTGACCGAACGAATCGATTCCTCTTCGGTAATAATGACATCTTCTCCATAGCGGAGGATTGAAATTCTTCGGTCGCGATGTATAACACCGTCCATAAGAGGGGATATATATTGCCTCGGGAGAAGATTCCTTGGCTCGTGAGATATTCGGCCTCAAAAATTTGACTATGGACATCGGGTGAGCAAAAGGGCTCTGAGGCGAAAGTTTAACGTGCGAAGGAATTTTCGATAAGATTGGAAAATGGAAAGAAGGTGGCGGTTTAGTATTGAAAGGGACACGATGTGGAGGGAGGTAGAAGGTTTTAAATAAGGTTTTTGGATGGGTAAGATTTCGGAAAGGTACGTCATGGCTATCTACGTATATCTGATCATCAACCGGTGCCTCTGGGGGAAGAATATGGATTTGATTTATTTTTTTTAATATTACGATTCGAGAATTATTCATTCCTCGGAAATGAATGTGTTTTTCTGCAGGCGAAGCGTCGTACTGGTTGGATCAATTTTTCCATCGGGAATATTTTATTTACCGGAAAAATTAAGGGGGGTGTGCGTGGAAGCTGGAACTGATTGAGATTTAGCATTCATGATTTGAAAAATTCATCTTGTTGGAGTAAGATAGGATTTATTCTGTAAAATTTTAATAAAAAAGATAAGTAATACGCAACGAAGATAAACGCCCAAGAAATGGAAATAGAACAAAGATTTATTTAAGATAAAATTCTGCCGCATTTATGACTATAATTAAGCTATAAAATTGAAAGAAATCTAATAATTCTAGAGCATCCGATTTTATTTATTTCAAGAAAACTGTCTTATATTTACCCTCAAGTAATACATTCCATTCACTACATCGTACAAGAGTGATGTTTTAAGAATTTAATTTATTAACATCCAACTTAAGTTTTGGATTTTTGAGCGATTAGTTAAGTCTTGCTAACTATCATTAATAAATTAAAGAGTTAATATATACAATATTAAATATCAGTAATTATAGTATTAAGTATTAGTAAGTATAGTGTTAGAAATCAGTAAGTTTAGTATATTAGTACAGAATTAACGAGTAGAAGTATTCCGAAGGTAGAATAGACTTGAAAAAATGTAGTTGACGGGACCGGGAATCGAACCAGGGTCTCCCATTCCTTGTTCTAGTCCTTGTATTAGTTGAATATTTGCGGGAATTAGAATGCACAAAGTAAAACAATACATTTTAATAATAAAAAAAACTGAATTAAAATATCTTAGTTATAATTTTATTCAGCAATTAATCAGGATGCTTGAACATCGAATCCACCACATTCTCCCCAACTAATTTCCTACATAATGGGCCACATTTTGGGAACGTTCCCCAATAATGACCTAAAAAAACGGTAGCATCTGATGAGATCAGGTACATAATAGTTGTTTTTATTTCGACTCCCCCCCTACAGTGAGGTATATGACTTCGAAGATGCCCTCGTATAAAGAGAGTATTCCAGAGATGCTTTCGTCCGGTAAAAAAATAAGCCGTTAAGTTTATGGCTACGAAATTTTGCTTTATTGCTCTCATCAGTGCGTCTTCCAACGCCACCGTCTCATTTGGCGGCCGAAAGGGGAAACCACTCTGTGTGTCATCTCTTCCATCAGAAGCCATTCGGCCATGGAAATACATTCTCCCATTTTAACGTCTCTTCCAGAGAGCATACGCTCCTCGGAAAACGACCAAAAAATGAATAAAAGCTTCTTGAAAAGGTAGAGAGGGACCCTCTCTCAGAATGTGGATGGCCACAATGAACGGAATGTCCGCTATGCGTGTGAGGGAATGGATTTTCGGTGCCCAAAAAAAGCTATGCGTTTGACAAGTATTTGCTCTGCTCCAAAGAAAAAATGGATGAAGTATTCGTTGAATCTATTCTGTTTCAAATAGTCTAAAGTGTAATCATTCACAATCAGCTCTCTTTGGAGAGTTGTTATGAACTTAAGATTCTCTCGTTATGGAATAACAGCTGCTAAAAGTTCTTGTGAATTTGGTTCAGCAAATTTAAGTCTACGAATTTTCGTAAGAGTTTGACTTTTAAGTCTGCTAGATTTAAAACGTGACTTATAAAATATGTCTTTTTATGATCTAAGTTCTATTTTTGCTAGGGTTTTGGTAGGATATTTTATTTAAGCGTATATTCTTCAGTACTTTATAAAGTACGATAAGAATTTTGCAAATCTTATAATATACTGTTATAATATTAAAATTTTGTTTTGATAATCTGATTTTTTTTCTAAATTTTCTACGTTTATTCACTGCTAATATTTCCTTGCATGTAAATTTACGAAACTTGGAAATAAACTTTGCAAGCTTTAATCAAAAATACTTTCTATTAATATATTAAAAATGTTTCAATTGGACTTATCTAGAGGTCGGTCCAACCTGCATCAATCATAAATCCATATTCTTCATTGTAATAATCCCTTTAATCTATAACAGAATTTAAGCGAGAGAGTACAGCGTTCAGGTTTAGTTTCTTGGAGGAGTATCAATTTTAAGAAGTGTTTGAAAACCAAAATTGTATGTTTTTAAGTCTCTGGAATATACCGATATAAACCAAGAAAGAATTTCCTAAACACGCAATATTCCTCAATCCTTAAAAATGATTTGACATAAAAAATATCTGTTTAACCATAGCCATTGCTCTGTAATGCTTTAAATCAAAGTCCTTATAAGTTAAGAATGTTTTACAGCAAATGGTAAACATAAATCTATCATACTTATTGGATAACGAATTATTACGACGTGACAGACATTAACACTTCCTTACCGCGAAGAATATCAGATAAGGACGTGAAAAGCGATTCTTTTAATTCGGCTTTACTGCCTAGATCGTGAAACGAGATAACGGTCCCACTTATACAAGGGAAAGATTAACGATCCGGATAATTCGATCCTTAATTTTCAATTATAAAGCTATAAACACGCACATTTTTATGGACCCTTCATCTAACAACGTCATCGATACGTATATTTATTTACGTGTTCGTAGAAATTCATAAAAACCGCGTTCGATAAATCGTCGCAAGTTAGGGTTTCGCATCCGAAAGGAAATACGTGTATATACGTATAACGTAATGATTATCCGCATTTTGGATCATTCCGAGGGTAGTTTTCCTATTTCTAGTTCCTTATTTTCCGTCTCGATGCATCCTTTTCATCGCTATAAAAAAAACCGGGCCCGATACGATTCCTTTTCGCAGTAAAAGCCGATTTGTCTTCTTTGTTCCGAAATTCCTCTTCCGCGCCCCATCTTTTCCCTCCTTTTCTATCGGGAAAAACTCCTTCTTTCTTTCAGCACTCCGTATCCCGTAACCATAACAATTTTTTAAACAACTTTCCCCCTTCGTTTTTCTACAGTCGTGTCATTTCGCGGGTTTTTTTTAAAAAAAAACCCTTTTTATAAAAAAAACCCTCCCTTCTCTGTCTGTGCATCTCCTCGGGCTATCATTTTCTTTCCATCGGAAACTTTTTTTTTGCTCGATTCGAGATTATTTCTCTTAAATTCTGTGTGCAAAATTGGAGGTTTCCTGGTTCGAAGACATATCCGAGACAGTTTTTTCCTTTTAAGGAAAAAAAGAGAAGTAGAATTAGACTTTGGGTTTACGTTCGTGTCTGTAGAGTTTAGAAGGAGGTTCTCAGAAATGCGAACTATGTTGGCCATGCAGTGTCGGCTTTTTTTTAGTACGAGCTTTTAGGTTTGATGGATATTTATATCAGACCTTAGACTACGTAAAATATATTTATCAAAAAATAATAATTTTGCATAACAATAAATAATGTGGAAGTAAACGAAGTAACTTCTCCAATACGTTCTGAAATGTCTTTCCATGAAGTAACGCCTGAACATATAGATTTAACATGAAAATGTAATTAAATATTGGGACTGTAACATTCAATTCTAATATATATGATATACATATAAAATAACTCAGAAGCAAATTATACTATAATATTATAATTTACGAAGCAATTAGAACGTAACCAAGGTGATTAAAAAATAACATTTTGGCAGAGTGATTGAGGACTTTAGTTAAATTCTGTTATAAGTTTCCATATTATTATCATTTTACGCAGGCATTAATCTCTGTTTGAAGAATATAATATTTTAAGCCTAAATTTGAAAGATTCCCTGGGAAGGTGTTAAAGCACTAGAATTTGTATTACTTGCTTTTATGACTGATGATTTTATGTGACTGGTTTTACTGTTTCCAAATTCATAAGATAAAATTACATTATCCTGTCTGATCTTTACCTTAGCTTGACATTGTATATAGATACACAAGGGAATCTTGGTATCCTTGATAGCATTGTAAAGTCTTGGTTTATTCTAATACACTCAAATAATTAATAATTTATCTATAGTTTCATCTTGAATCCTCCATGATGTCTAATCTTAATACATAATTGAATTTGGCTCTTCATGGAGGTCATTTTATAAATGCGGTATTATATCAGAAATATTTGATTTTATTCTTAATGTCCAAATGTATGTGCATGGAAATGTTGGAATTATTTTTACACAAGAGGAAGCATCTTCGGTATGGTAAAAATGAAAACTATATAAATCAGTTTTTACATTTAAGAATCCACGTTTTTCTTTATTTCTAACCAGAATAGCAATGTTAAATATCTCTCAAAGAAAATGGGTCACGAAAGGCATTTTTTATTCTTAAGTTTCTCAAGAAAAGCATTACCCTTCGTCGAACCCTTGTTTCCTCTTCTTGTATTGTCTCTCTCAACATGCAAAGGCTTCCTTTCCACCCATATATCCTCCATGGAGCACTTGATAGAAAATGTATGGCCAAGCAATACGTACCAGAAGTCACCTTCGACGACTGTAAAATTAATTTTTATTCCAAACTTCTCATTCTTACAGCTTAAATTCCTTATACCGACGGACGACGACAGCTTAAACTCCTTATACGACGGAATAAGAGTTTGTTTACCCTAATATATTAAGGGAGTTATGTAATTAATTTTCGATACATCGAATTAAACGTAAATTTGTAATAAGGTATCGCTATTCCAGTACCTAACTTTACGTGATTAAAAAAGTAATTCCTTATTACTTTATTGCTTCTTAAATGTTGTTGGCTTAATTTGAACTCTGTACAGTGTATTTTTGTCTAATATATCTCGAATAACATATACAAATATAGTTTATATGATACACGATTAAATATATTAAATATACTCCTATTATATTGTATAATATTTATACCTAATAATATACAAATTTATTCATATCTATTGCATATTATTAGGCATAAATCGTGAAGTATTTCTGCAATTTTATCTCTTTTTCATTCGTCAATTATTTTTCAACTAACTAATTCAAATTTACTCGTATATATCGCTTATTATTACATATAGATCGTTAAGAATTTCTGTATTTTAATCTCCTTTTCATTTTTTACTTTTAAATTCATCAAGACTCATATTTAGTCCTTTCTCTTTCATTAGTTTCGCATCAGAATTTCTTTTCCCTTTTTATTCGACTGCAATTCTCAAGCTATTTTGCAAGCGATACGCCAATTCCACAATACGGTAATTTGGCTACGGAACGCATCTCTCTTCCGCGACTTAATCCCATCCTCGACCATCGCTTTGGGAAGAATTTTCGGCCTTCGATTGTGTGTCTGACCGCAGACGGGTAACGATGGGCCATGAAGGCTGTTGGAAAGTATCCATTAAACGGACTGAACGCCGCTCTGCTATGATGCAGGAGATAAAAACTGCGAGAGGTGTGGGATGATGTCACGGCAGAATGGACCAGAGTATTGTGAACTCCACACTCTAATTTGACTTTTCACTTCTCGCGTACTGCGTAATTATCATACCAAACGTTTTATCGGAAATATTTGAGAGAGTTTAAGAGAGAGAGGAAATGATCAAATTGCAATTCAACGTGAGAATTTATGCGAAAAAGAATGGCTTTTGTAGCTTGAGTGTATTGTTGGAATGGGTGGTTGATATTTAGGAAGTTATTGATTATCAGTATGAAGTTGTTATGTACAATATGCGATTGTTGAGACGTATACGTACATAGCCCTCACAAAGTGATGCCTGTGCCAATGAATTATGTTTATTCTTTCTTTCTTTCTCTAATACTCATTATATTATTAAACTTTCGATAAATAACAACTGTTAACTATTCTCAATCTGATGCTATTTTTAAATGTTCACGTTTAGCTTAGTTTAGTGAAAACCTGTACAAATACGAAGTACATACTATATGTATACTGTAAAATTAGTTTAAGATGGCTATCTACAATACGAGGCCAGAATTAAGGCCAGAATTTCTTGTCTTTTACGTAATGCTAATAGAAAAAGTTTGGCCAACCAAAACTTAGTCTTATATTGATCAACTTAATACAAAATATGTAAACTTTATAAATTTTTTGTATTTGGTGCGAATAGAGATAGAAAACAATTGCATTCTTAAAATATGTTTCGATGAGTTCCCTGCGAAATATATTTTATTGTAGGTGACTAAAATTTTTAATTCTATGGAGAAAGTCATATACTATAGCTGTATACATATTTACTAAGATAACTTAAGGGTCATTTATAATAGTTCTTAGGGGTACTCTTAAGGAATATTATATTTATACACCATGGCTTTGATTCAATGCAAGGCTCTATTTAATTATAAAGTTTGCTCAAGAATAATATAAAAATGTAACATTTCACCAAACATATATTTTAGGTAAGGTACATTCTGTAATATAAAAGCTTACGTTTCCCAAAACGCGAATTCCTAATACAATATTCTTCAAAAATACTTTAACGCCGCGTAACAGGTAACCTATAAATGCGCGATGTTGAACAAGGTCCGTTGAAGTCACATTCACCTCAAAAGTGATTTAATGTTAAGTACCGCTTCCTGTTTTACAATTTCGAGCACGTGGAGTGTTCCCTTTTGCGATATAAATTGTGGCCAAGTAGAGAAATGCTCGCCCCTTTGCGGCTATCGAAGCATTAAGCTGCACACATAAATTGATGACGCGGCGTGTGGTTTGCAAATTCTCTACATGGGTTTTTTTCCCTCACCGCACTAAGAACTCAGAATCGTAACAAAAAGTAGATGAATTACGTTCAACAACATAGGGGCATGTCTCGAAAATTATGAAATTCAGTTGCGGAACTTATAATATCATACATTATGAATAATGTGTGTGCTGATAGCTGATGCGTCGTCGGATGTTGATTTGTTTATGTATAAGTCATATAATAATATAGATTGTATCGATGCTTTGTAGATGAGCGCACTATAAAAACGTAAGTACGTACTTTAAAATCGTACCTACGTACTATAAAAACGCATCTACTTACTATTAAAACGTACCTACTTACTAAAATCATACTATAAGAATAATATGTGTACTGATAGCTGGTACGACATCGGATATGGATTATTTTGTATAGTAGTCGTATGATAATATAGATTACCTTTAGTATTGTTGCTTTGTAGATTTACGTACTGCACAAATAATATTTGTACTGCACGCGTAATATTTTCCTAATAATTTTAAATGGACTTTTTAACGGATTTTTAAGTTATTCTTTTCGTAAATAAGTTGCTAGGTGTTGTAAGAAACTTTCTTCTTTAGATATAAGTTATCAGCTGATAAGTGTGCACGATATTTATGTTCTGAAGATGCTATTTAAAAAGTTTAATATACATATAAATAATTGCTTCCTATTGGCAATAGTTATTTGTCATGCATTGTCCTCACTGTAGTTATGTATTCTTCCGTTAGAGGTATACTTTCCCTTGCTAAGGTGAAAATTCCCATTATGAACTCCATCCACCAGCTGAATACTTTTGAAAGGTATAGACTAAAGATATGGGCGAAAGTTTAGACTACACGTAAAGTTTTACCACAAAAATGCCCGCACCTCACTTAGCGGCCAGGGTGCCTTGACAAAAACCATCACAGCTGATAAATAATCGAAACTTGTGGTTCCATACAGCTGTACAAGAACATGTTCCACAGCGCAGGAGCAAAAAAGTTTTGCGTGTCTTTCGTTATTTATTTATTGATAGAACGACATAGTCAGACATAGTCCATTAGTAAAGCAAATAATACACAATTTATTTATTTACGTTAAGTGAATTATATAAACAATACAATTAAAATGTAACAATAAACAATGAAATAAAAAATCACATTTAACTTTATTCCCAACAATGAACGATGCAATTAATTATTACATTTAATTGAACACCCATTAGAACATTTAACCATGTAGCTAGTCAACAAACAACCTCAATTAATACGTACACCAGACAACAATAATAATTATCTTTGGTAAATAAAAATTTATAACATTATATTTTCTAATTATCGTCCCATGTCCTTGTTTAAACTCCTAATTAGATTTTGACAAAGGATTTAAGACCTTTTCAAATAACCTTTACTCAAAATATACTATAACCTTTTAACCTTCTGTTTTTAAATGAATAATTAGCCTAACATACATCATATATCTATCACTAGCAACGTAGTTTGTTTTCTCCAATCTCAAACATTTAAATTCTAGTCTCGTAATTAGGTAAAACGATCGCGAACAGGGCGTTAAAACCATGGGTTCGTAGACCCCTTAATTCCGAGACAAACAAGATATCAAAAATCTCAACATCTCACGTGCAATTATGCGAAATCGTTTTCCTTAAAATTCCTCCTTATTCCCTTTTGGATAGCCAACATCTTTTCATCCTCCCGCAATTTCATTGCGCACGTGAAGTTTCTCACGCGAAACTTCGGAAGCGCTCCGTGCTCCCGCGATCAAAAGGGTCTACAGGAGAGAATACAGCCGTGACTCCGAATAAATGAATCATGGGTAATTCGGGTTCGTTGAAAGTAGAAGGGAAGCTCTCGACGCAAAAAGTCCACGGAAATTCCAAGTGATGCGCTCTTGAATGCAGTGTCTTGGAGTATAAAGAAAGGGGTGGATGCAGAGGGAAATGATGTGAGGAAAAGTAAAGTGGAGAGGAGTTACGTAAAAAGGGTTCGGGGAAGGGAACAATACGTGTTAAATAGGGTGTGAGGTCGAGTGAGTTTTAAACCCCCGGATGAATTGCGTTCCTAAAACGTACGTTTTAAGAGAAAAGAGGAGTAAAAGTAATTTGTAGCTTATTGCAATGAACAAGGAACAAAGAATATTGCTTTTAATCTCACAACGATTTTTTTTTTCGGTAACCAAAGTTACGATCTAAAACATCATGTTCAGCGTGTTGTAAATTTTGGTTCAGTTTATATAGTTAACCTTAGAATTTAATCAATTAATCTAGTTCAGAGTGAATTCTAATTTTATTTTATTCGTCCTGAAAGTACTATTTTAGTCATAGGAATTCATTAAGTATTTCATCGTTGTTTTCAATCAAATTTTGTTTTTTTTTACGATGTAGTTTAAGGTTAAAATATTTTTGTAGCCACGCTAAATACCTGTTAAAATCAATATCCTTCAAACAATTATTTTGGCTATTATTTTATGGTTTCAAAAGTATAATCTTTCTATTAAAAAAACTCTTTCCCTTTCATGAAATCATACGGAATATATTTCAACTAGCTAAGTAAATATACACAAATGGAAGGAACTAATAATTGTAATTACTCTTCTTTAATAGCCCACTTTCCATTGCTCGACGTCGGGAGATTCCATTTTAGAATAAAATGTACGTAAGTTAACGGAAAATAATCCATCAAATTAAAATGAAAGTCACTGCGAGGTATTTGATCCTTAGATGAAACAGATCAAAAATATGGATTGAATGATGTCTATAGAAATAAAATAATTTAAATGACGAAAGCTCTTTCAGAAACGCTCTTTGTTATTGGCATTTCCTCCAAAAAGCAATCAAATTAATCAGCTCGTAAAAATATATAAATTGGATTTTGTTGAGGTTGTTTGTGTCTCAGAAAAGTTTCGTTGTATTTTATTTCTTTAGAGGGAAGATTATCAATAGAATGCGAACATTCTTATTAGCATTTTTTCAGCTCAATATATTAGATGCATTATGTTAATTGAATCCTTCGAACGTAATCTAAATCGATGCTCTCGATTATATAGAATAAGATGTAAAATAGGTTTTAAAATATACTTTTCATTTCGGATGAGGATGAAAGTTATGTTTAATAACTAAACTTCGTGGAACTTTGAGTTTAAAAGTAGATTTTGTTTGCTATTAAAGATTTTACGAAACAGGAAAAATTTTAGCATTAATATGAAACTTTAAGGAAGAGATTTTTATGCAATTAATATTTCACATAAAAACACGAAGAATCATGATGGATTAAATGTATGATTTAAATTGTTAACAGTTTAGTTTTTTCTGTGTATTTAATTTTTAGGATAGATTGATTTACAGTAATATCCAATTTAATCTTAGCACATCGAATATTTATGGATAACCCCAAGTATTATAATTGATATTTGAGCAGGCTGGAAACCCATTCTTGTTCAAGCCCTATTTAGTTGAAATTTTTTACGTTTCAGAACATTTTCCCTTTTAGAGAGAACTTTAAGAAAGTAGCTCACAATACACAAACCAGAATATGATTTTTTCCTCCATCTCTCCCAATCGTATTTCTTTCCTAACATTCACTTTATATTACAGAGAAATATTTCATCACGATTTCTCTAAGAAAACCACTTATAAAACTATTTAAATGCTATAAAATTAATGATTTGGAATATCCAATCGAGATATGGTAAAAAAATATATATCAAAACTCCCTTGAGCGGTACTATGTTTGAAAGGAAAATAAATATTACTTTAAAAGAAGTAGGTCATCTAATTTGCTGTCCTTAAATAGACGTTTATAAGTTACTTAAAGTAGAAAGTGAAAACCTAAGTTTATATAATATATAGGGTAATATTTATGCATAAAATTTTGTATAAATTGTAAAAAAGAATCAAGAAAAATATACATCACAAAGAATAGTAGAAAAGGAGGAACTGATAGAAAGAAATATGAAGAAAAGCTTACTGGACAGGGCACATTCAAAGAAGAATCAATGATCAGTGATCAAAGAGTTAATCACAGTAAAGGTCGAAGGTAAGAACTGAAGGAGTTGGAAAAGGTATCAACTAAATGAAAAACCTTAAAGAGAAACAAAGAAAAAGGTACCTGGATCGATAATGTATATACATATTTATATATCTCTTATTCTTCCAGGCACGGATTTAACCTTGAGAGAGAGAAAGACATTTTTGCCTCAGTAACCCTCCGATCTCCTTCATCAGAGCCCTCTTCAGTACGATTTCGCAACGTCAGTAAAGCGAAGAGCGTTCTGTAGATCGTATTTTAGAAACCACTTCTTTTCTTCGGTTTACCGTCGGACACCTAAGGAAATCCGCTTCAACGGATCTCGAGGCGATGTAAGCGCCGTCGGTGTTCACTTATCCAATTTGGATTCCAGCCACGTTCACTCTTGATGTCGTCAGCGGGCACTTGTTTCCGGTAGAGACAGCTATGAATAAGAAGGGAATAATTCGAGGGTGGTGTACGAGAAGGAAAGGAAATAAGGCCGCTGCGGGGAATATTATCACAGGATTTAAGGTTCGTTTATTCCCATAGAGACGCGGGCTCTGAATTATGATAATCGTTCGTTGCTCAATCGGAAGCACGCGGTTGTCAAGGTGCTTTGTTCTGGACAACTCTATTTTCGGTTGTCAGCGGAAGATATATGAGGGGAATTTAAAAAGGGAATTTGGGTTTTTTTATGTTTGTTTTTAATAGGGGGTATGTTTTCAGAGGTATTTTTAACGGAAGCGTATAAAATATGAATTGGAATGAGGCTAGTTGGAAACGAGAGGGTATTTAGGTAAATATAAAGGAAATATAGGAAATTAACTTTAGCACGTGAAAGCTTTCGCTTTTCACTAATTAATATAGTATATATACGTATTTACGAAGGTTATGATATTTTTCTAAAGCGTACTGTAAAGCAGCTGTTGTTGGTAGACATCGGTGATATACTAAAAGAAGTAAACTTACAATAGCAGAAGGAATTATGTTTATAAAATCAAACCTACATCTCAGAAGACAAATTTATTTAAATATTTGTTTTATAACCGGAGTATAGAACAACGGAACGCGTTGCTCGCGAATACCTTTGATCCATTCATTCTTCGTGTGCAAACTTTTAAGGCAAAGTTTAGAAATATACAATAAAATTGTACTTAGATTCGTCGCAACAATGGCATTAATGATAATAACAATATACTTCTGTCCTTAAAGGGAAATAGTCTACATATTGACGTAGAAAACTAAAATAAAACTTCAGGAAAGCATTGATTTATAAAGTATAAATAAACAAGGTTATCGATTCTATATAATTTCTAATCAGTCGAGAATATTAAGCCAATTTTTTTCGCAAATTTACCTACAAAAGTGCAAGAGTGCAAAAATCACGCAAAAACTAATTTAAAATTCGTGTTAAATAATGTATTTTTAAAATACAATCGTATCTGTCTTAGTAGACTGGAACTTATTCAAGTTAGGATCCCAAGGGTTTGGAACCAAGTAAGGATCGCGCTCCTTCATGGGGAAAGGAAACCAGGTAGACCTAAACATATTACCGTCCCATCAACCTTCTTGCATGCCGAGAATTACAAGGAGGGACAGAAAACGTACGGGTACGACTGGTGACAGGAGCTGCAGACATCATGGAAAAGGTGAGGTTACAGAAATGGATGTGGGCAGGTCATGAGGCGAGTAGGAAAGACGAATGTTGCACAACAATAGTTCTGGATACCGAGAGATGTTTAAGACTCTTAGCAGAAGACCGGAGAGTGGATGGAACAGAGACATCATTAAGTACTTAGGAGTAAATAGACAAAGAGAGGCTCGTGAACTGGAGTGTGCTTAGGGAGGTCAACAACCGGTGCTGGGTTCAAAATGTCTGATGATAATGATGATATCCATATCTATATATACATGTATTTATATGTTTATAATAACAACTTATTAACAACAACTTTATGTGACCGCAAAACAAGTTGGTAACTATACATATGTATGTGGTTTGATCAAGAAAACGGATATTTATAAATTTTGCGCGTTTTGTGTGTCCGGTTTATTTATAAAATTTATAAATTTCCCTCTTTTTCGATCAAACTACTTTTATACTTATAAACTAATAGTATATATATGTTGATAAGTTTTAAGTGATGTATGTTGTTATTAAAGGTGGATTTTAAACTATTTAGTTGTATTGTTTATAATTTATCCTAGTATATTGATATTTAAATGTGAGTAATAATGTCTTATTTATAAATATAATCAATATTTTTAACTTCTTATGTAAATCTTACGTAAAACACTGTCTAGACATCACTAGAAACCATTAACTTCAATTACAGTTTTCATATTTTTACAAATTTCTCTTCACCAAGAGAGTCCATTTAAATGTATGTCGACTCATTTCAAAAAGTAGAAAAAACAACGAATTATAAAAAAAACACGATAAAAATACAAAATATTTACATAGTCACTCAATTGTAACGATTTTGATGTAGTAATTTGATGCATTCTGTAAATAATACAATTATTTTCGACACTGTACTGATCCTATAACTAAAATCGATATAAAATTTCCAATAATTATCGTGGACTTAGATGACGTAACTTCCGTAGAGACTAATTCGGTAACTATGGCGAACGGAGGCAGAAAGGTATGAGCGGGAGATGAGGGAAGAAGGGGTGGGGGAGTCGTAAAGTCGACGGAACATCTGTAGCTTGATGAGAGAGCAAAAAAAATGGTCGGTCAGTGGCCGAGGAGGATTGCATGGACCGGGGAAAAGAGAGGATTGGCCACTCGAAGTAGCAACAATTACCTGAGGACATCCGATATGTCGGAATGGCCTCCGTGTGGAGAATTGCAGAATAGGACACCGCTAGAGGGCGGAGGCGAGGAAGGCTGTGTTACGTCACTAAATGGAAGTATACGATGTACAAAGTTTCGGGTCACTCCACGTATGAAATCATGGTATGACCACGAATGAATCAACATAACGTAATAAAGAAAAGTTTTGGGTTGATTTAATCGGCGCTGTTCGTTCTAGACAATCATTATACGTACGTTCGTTAGATTTCCTTTCATATTGTGAGAGTCCGGATTGTGTTTTCCCATTTCGTTGCCGACTGTTCTGTCCTATGTGCAACATCTGTGGCAGAACGTATATCGTAAAATTAGAAATTCATATCCTTTTGAGTAAGAGGTGAACCTAACAGTGCGCATGAATTCATATGAGGCCTTGATCTATCATTTTATGACCAATTCCATGGTCTTAATCCTAAATTAAAACTGAAACTAAAGCTTTGGAAAGGGTGCTATTAATTATGGGGTATACAAAGTAATGTCAATCAAGGTGTTTGCAAGTGAAATAGTTCCGTTATATCTAAATAGGTTGTATTTCTAGATCTTATTTATTGTTTAGAAGATTTCAACGATACATATTGGTATTTATTTTTGTATATCAAAAAGCAAATGTTCGTAATGTAGTATTAATAGCGTTGGGAAATTTTATTTTGGATTAGTTCAGTTTAGGAGCTATTATTCTATTTTAAATACGATATCTATATATTATATAAAGCACATTATTACTTATATTTAAAAATCATTTTATACAATGATTTATGTACTAAATCACTTCAAAAAATAAGCGTTAATCCTTATTAAATCATAATACATCTCGCAAGTAATTCTCGAGTTTTAAAATTATTTATTTGTAATCCTTATCACTGATAATACATCTTATGGATACATAGCAACATCCAGGTGTGAATGTATGCTTTCGTAGTCGTTAGGAAATAACAACACCATAGAAACGGAAATATTACAAACAGTAACATTACGTGCTGGCTTGTAGCAATATCTTCCACATGAAGTAGTTTTTGTGGGCCCTAATCACCAATTAAATCATAAAACACCTTTTCCAATAATCTACGGAAAAAATTTTCCACAAAAAAGAAGCTGGAAATATGCTCTAGTAGAAAACAAAGACTTTGGAAGCAGAAAAAAACAAAAAAAAATATTACGTATTTATTTTGGAATTAGAAGCAAACTCGAACGCGCCTTCGCAACCGAAAAATGAGGTGCTCGTACCGTTATGGTTACGAGCCTCGTATAGTAGAGTCATGCCATCTTCCTTGTGTTTGACCTATTTTTCCGAAATTGCTTCATTGTTATTAATTTTGCGACTTTTTCATCGTAATCACGGACCAAAGTTTTAGGCACTTCAACCCATGCTCACAACACTTCGACGAAACTCGACTCTACCGACTCCCATTAACAAGAACGAGAAAATTGGAAATGGCTTTACTTCAGCGGTGTCTCCGCTGCAGCCATTCTCGTTTCGGTTACGTAAGGAAATATACGTTTTAGTTACACCGCGGCCATTCGATGCGTAGTAGTTGGACTTGAAACTAAAGAACATTGTGTGGAAAAAGCGGGACTGGTTGTTATGGCTTTTGGACACACTGTCGAGTGGAAATAACAATGGGCGAAGGTGAGATAGTTTGAGGAAGTCAAGCAACTTTTATTCGTTATCCAACTCGTGTAACACAAAGTTACCGTTAAGGTAATCTATACCTTCTAAGAGATATAAAAATGCTTATTGAGGAGTTTGTAAAGGTGGAAATACATATAAATATCTCTAATTATTTCTCTTTGAATATATCCAAATTAATATCAGTTAAAAATGAAATTGATATAAATATTAAAATACTGCTTGAAATATATCGAAATTAGAAATATAATAATGCAGTAAAACTTCCGATAACAGTGACTCCCATTTGTGGGCATCTTCACATAATAAAGCACTAATTACCTTTCTCAAACAGAGTTCATTAGAAAAACTAGTAAGCGTAATTATCTTTCATTAGTGGTTATTATGTAGAGGTAGCACTTCATAGTGGACTTCATCACTTTCAACTCATCCTAACCCCCTTTAACGGTCAGCAAGGTAAGGTGTTACGGGCAGAAGATAGGCAAATTAGAGTGGGAAAGAAGCATATACGATGATGATGACCTGGGAATGAGATCCACAATAATAAACGGAATAAATAAAGTCTTCCCAGGTCACTCGGAGATGTCCCGAAAATTTTGGGTCAATTAAAAGTGTTTTCTCTAAATGACGAGGATACTGAAAGCCTGATAGTATTACTGGTAGGAAGAATGCAAGTTTAAAACAGTTATTTATGATTGATTGAATAAATAATTATTGAAAAATCATTAAGGATTGAACATCTTATTTAATTGGTCGTTGTTTCGTTAATAATTATTTAAAAATTAAAATTCTACCTACAAACGTTCTAATTATTTTTCTAAAACGCACGTTCCCTCGTATCTGTGGCTTCTATTAATTATTCTATGACGTAGGATTATGCTCCATATCTACGGCTTAACTACCGCTCTTCTCATTAGCGGACGCCTCCCTAAAACGATTATTATTTCATTTCCCGTAGGCGTTCGTTACGGAAAGGTTCCACAAGTATTTTGATTCAAAATGATACATTTTAATTTGAAAACTGTAGGGAATACAAAAATACGTTTCCCCGTAATTTTCAGTAATTATTTTAAGGTTAAAGGGTAAAAGTTGAATTTACTTAAATATATATTAATAAAATTTCTATACCGTTTGTTTATTTTACGTATTACGTACGTATAGCATACGTATCAATATTTTGTTCTATAACATTAGGCCAGAGCGCGTTGAGTATATAGTAATTTAATACGTAACGTTTTTTATTAATAAAAGAAAATATATCTTTATCTATGAGGATAAACTGGCTGTGATATCTTCTTAAAGTATCTTCCCCTTCAATAGAAAGTTTTTCAATGTTTTGCGACTTCGCCAGAGTAAATCTGTCGTCATAAAGGTTTTAATTTTTTGCTCTCAAAACTTTGTCCCTTAAAGCAATGATAGATGCGTATGACATTGGATGCAGGCGGTCCGTCATAAGGGAAGCACAGTCTGGGCAGTAGTAGCGGTTGACCGAGAAAGTTTCACCGCAACGGGAACATATGCTACCCGACTCATCATTCCACAACCCTCCTAATTACCTCCTTCAGATTATTATGAAAACAGGATCAGGTGATATAGAGCTGTACATAATGAAAAGAAATTCTCCAGAAACTTTGAAGGATCACTAAGTAACAGTAATATTTTATCCCCAAAGTTAACTATAGATTATTTTTCCCATCACCTTGGATCGATAAAATCTATAATATAATCTGCATAAAATCTTTTATGATAGTATGACGAAGATGGTTTTTTAATAGTTCAAAAATAGTAAATTAAATGTTATAGTTATATAATAGTACAAAGAAGACAATTTATTGCGTAGAAAAAGGGTTTTAACTAAATATTTACTTTAACATAATTCATACTTTTAATTTAGCAATTGTATGGATTATAATTCGTTTAAATTTGCTAAAACAGAAGGAAACATCCTCTGAAAATACGAAGCTTAAGTTTAGGAGGGAATTAATTAATGCTGAATAGCCTTTTCTCTATTTGAATAGTGGCAAAATCTAATTACTCATTTTTTTACCTTTTAATGAATATATGCTTTTTAGAAGTTCATTGTCCTGATAATCCATTTGTGTCTGCATTTTCACCGTTCATTTAATTGCTGGGATGCTATTGTGGGACTATAACATGGAATGCTGCCATTATATTCTGTGCTTTTACCGTTTCATACTTCCACAGTTTTTGCGACGGTTTACGAACTCTTAATGCATATGAATATTTGTGCACTGTAAATTCTAAACTCTAAAATATGTTACTGTACATTATTCGTGAGATATTCCAAAACGCGACAGAATTAATAATTTTCTAGGTTTAAAATTTCTTAATAAAAAGATATAATGGAAGATAAATTATAATATATAAATCATTCTCTCTTTGATTGTAATAGATATTTGAGCGCTTCATAAAAGTTATGTATGTCATGAGTAACTTGCTAGAAGATGGGAACAACCGAATTTTGTTTCTATCGGTCAATTGTCCTTATGAATAAACAGCAATCGATGTAAAGAACTTTCTGTTCGTGGAAATAAGTTAGCTCAAATTTACGCCACGTAATTAGAAAGGGTATAACATTGTTTGCTAGTAAATTTTATTAAATTATTATAAAATACATATTGATAAAATACATGTTGTTAGACGTAACTCGGTGGAAAGCGATAATAAAATGAAAGTTAATAATTCGAATTTTCCATAATAAATTTATTCTCCTCCCGATTTTAATAATATAACAATTAAAATAAAATAAGTTTTATTTATATCTTCTGGCACAAGAAAATACTCAGGAAGATCTTAAATTGAACTTAAGAAGAACACTAAATTGGAAAAGTACGAATTTACCTTCATTTATATGATATTGTGCTTGTTGTTTGCATTATATAAGTCCTTCGTATTGTACTTCGTATGTATAACTTCGTATTAAAATTATGTTCTATGAAAAAGAAATCGGTCTCAAATTTTATTTCCCTGTTATTAAACATTAATACGATTGATGGAGATAATAAAACATAAATAAACAACGCAACAATACAAGGTTAACAACGCGAATCAGTTCGTTGAATTCTGGCATTTGAAATTTCGTTGGTTGTTCGACGGAGCCGCGGTATCCATCCAAAGCATAAGAAAGGGAACTCAGAGGCCCTACTCTCCTTTCATCCAACCGTTAGGTTCAAGGATAAGAAACAGGGACGGGTCATTACCGGAGAGGGTTTGCGTATTTCCCTCAAGAGGAGAAGCAATTAATTAAAGACTTCCTCTTGAAGCAAAATTAGTAGAGAGATCGAGTTGAGTTTTGCTCTCGATCTTAAAAGAGCGTGTTTGCCGGGATCGAGTAAACATGTCCGTAAAGGACATATCGGTCTCAAAAAAGGACACCGGAGGCGAGTAAAACAAAAGTAAAATCCTATGGGGCTCCTCCAAACGGTGATGAAATGAAACTTCTTCTTCGTAGAGCTGCCCGAGTTGTGTTTATATTACGACTCGTTTCGGTTGCTAACGTTGATTTACGAAATGTTTGGTTGCTTGGATACATTCGAAAGTTCCGGAACTCCGGAGTCTTTTAAATATTACCCGATGTTACGTAAATAAATACGATGGAGATAAGAATTAAACCGTATCCAAAATGGCTATTTTTAGATTCATTCATCTCGTCACGAAGTACGAGTTAGTTGTGCGTTGTCCATGAAGTGACTAAAATGAACTGTTGAGTATAATCGTGGTATGATCAAAATTATATTGATTCCTTTCACTAAATAAGGATATAAACTTTTGGAAACAACTTTAACATATAAAATTTAGGAATAATAATTATAAGTCTCTAATTATTCTACGTCATTCATAACGTATTAAGAATTATGATTTCATTATGAGATACTATGTCTAGTGGTTAATTGACTATGGCTAATAAAAATCTGTAATTTAGATTATTAACTATTATATTTGGCTATTAATCATCGTTAATACACTCTATCTAAGTCAATAATTATTTTCCTCACTATTTTATCTTTTAAGTCAATATACATTATAGGATGTTTATCTTTTCAATTAGACCAATTTAAGTTTGTTTACATGGCAACGCGGTAAAAGTATATATATTACGATACCCACTCTAGGATCAGCGTGAAAGGAATCTGAGAATCTAGACGTATCCACAAAGGAGAAAGGAAATGCTAATATGAGTATTTAACCGCCAAGGAATATGTTTACAATGTGAGAGATAGATCTCATCCATTTTCATCAGCATATTTATATGCAAATTCAGAGAACAGAGACCGTGTAACCTAGAATAGGATCGTGAAATTTCAACGCTAATACAATCACGTTACAAAATGTTTGCCTTTCTAGGGCAAATTGTGCCAGACAGCGCAGAGGGATGGGGAACTAATGTTGGAATACTAGAATACCATATGTATTTAGGATAAATCACAATTTGTAAATCCAGTGGACGATGGGAGAACATTCCGTTCCATATTAGTGTTGTCTCGTATTTGACTTGCTGTCTCTTGAAATAGAATTTGCTTCCTGTTCCTTGTAACTACGAGTTGATGTATGAAGATTGGAATTGTGTACTGGTAGTGATGTTTGAGGTGATTTTTGATCCTTGGACTGGAGATTTGACTTACATTATGAACAATGTAGGTCAAACAGTTGTTTTAAATACATCATGCAAATATATCGTTCTTTCTATAGCTTAATTGATAGTTAATCTGTTGGGTTTCGTATGAGAATCCTTAGTAATATACAATAATACTAACTCTTACTTGTAACTATGAGTTGGTTTATGAGAATTGGATTCGTATACTGGTGGTGATGTTTGAGGTGATTTTTTATTTTTGAACTGTAAATATGACCCACATTATTAACACTGTAAACCAAAATATATTTTTAAAAACATCTTGCAAATTTATCGTTATTTCTAAGGATTAGTTTTTAGTTAATTCATAGAGTTTCATATGAAAATCCTTAGTAATATATAATGATAATAAATCTTCGCTTATACAAGTATTTCCGTTTATTTCCATTGCTGCGAATTTCTAGTAGAGAGGTCAGTTTATAAAGAATCTTGTGAACATGTTTATTTTTATCTTTCATCGTGAAAATTTTTAGAAATTTTTAAGTAAAAGTAAAGGTTTTACATAAATTTTTGTTTGAACAGAAGCAAAAAATCTACTTGTAAACTTTTTTAGTAGCATATTAATCTTTGAAATCTTTCTTAGATTGAGCTTTTCTCTTTCGTAAATAATTTGAAGGATTGATGAATAAACCATGCCGGAACCTTGGACCAGGAACCATGCATCCTAAATCTTAAGAAATCTCCCAATATGAATAACTTGTCCTTATTTGCATTCTTCTCGGAATAGCGACCTCCCAGTTGATGATTGGGTTTGTTCGGAGTTAAGTTATTGCGGGAGATACACGTGGGATCAACTCGGGGTCAATCATTCGTTCACCCGAATCAAAAAAACAATCGAAAAGAGAATGCAAATTTCCCTTCATCCCTCGGACTTTGTTGAAGAGTTAACGTAACACCCCATATCCCGTGCCACTTTCCATATCCAATAGACCCTTCTGAAGTTTCCATTTCTAACATCCTGCCTTCACTCACACAAACACCCAAAGCCATTTTCTCAAAAGTCGAAGCTTTTCGAACATGCCTTCCCTCGAACCTCCCCCCCTCCCTCCCCACGCCCCCTCGAACCCCTCCCCTCCCCCTCCCACCCTCGAAGCCCAACCCCACCGCCCCCTTCTCAGGATACACTCCTTTCTAACCGAAAACCCCTCTCCGGAGAAAAAACCCTTATTTCCATTCGCTTTGATCTACCCATCGCCTTTCCCTCAGGGTAACTTATGCCCTCGGTCCCTGACGCATACTCCTGGACCAGAGCTATCTCTCTTTAAAACCCACGACCGCTTCTGCATCCTTTATGAGCTTCCTTTTTCCTCTGCTCCTGTGGGGAATATTTCCATTTTCTTTCTCATCTTCTCTTTTTCCTACTTTCTCTAATCTTACCTTTCGTGTCTCAACAGGGAGTTCCTTCATTTTCAAGCCCTCGTATTTGACCCTTATATAGCGAATGAGAGCATCTTATCTCTTCTTAGAAACCCATTCATATAACTCTTGGTCTATTTTCTATTTTCTTGAAGTATCTTACTACTAAGAGGGGTTGGTTAGAGAAGTAGCTAGTCTGGGAAGATGTTGAGGAGCATCAAAATAATTAAATGGAGCAAAATACGGGGAAGGTAAATAATTAAAAGACCAAGTTACTCTCCAATTTAGGAAGTCAATCAAAGTTTTTCGTTCATGATTGATAAGAGTGAACGCTAGATAAGTAAAACGGTACGTCTTTTCCGTGAATTTTAATCACATACAGTGTATACTTCAATATGAGAATCTTCATTGAAATTTTAAATCGTATCTGCATCTAAAATCATTCAGTTTTCGTATATTTAACGATATAATCTATAGATAATAGAGATTATTAATACAACGTAAAGTAATGGATGAGTGAACAAATATTAGGCATATTTTTTCGTGAATTTCTTTTTATCTAAGTAATTATTACGAAATGATATTTATAATAATCAAATGTCCATATATATTAATGATATAATTATAGTTATAGTAGATAGTAATTTAATTAATATTGGAGACATTTAGATTAGAATAGAATTATTACTACAAATCAACTGTCAATAACAAAGTACAAACAAATTGCATAATTATAACATTGAATGGATCCTTCTAAAACGTGTTCATGTACTACCTAACAATCGCAACATTGCATCGCAACTATCCATTTTTTCCAAAACTTTATAATTGCATGAGGGAAAGATACGATTGATATTTTATCTCAGCTTGTTGCCCAAGTTTACATATGTTTCTCACGTCAGGATAAGAAAAGCAGCTATTTATGTGACTTTTACTTTCCCGAACTTCTCCTTCCGTATTTTCACAAGTTTTCAGACTTGTTTACTCACTCGAATATGCGAAGAGTTTTTCCTTTACCCTCTTCTCTCTCTTCTTTTTTTTTCGTACGCCTCCCTTACTCCTTTTCTTTCGGCGTTCGGGAATTTTTTGAAAGGAAGTTCGAGAAGTGTGTTGGTAAGGTTTTTTCACCGCTTCAAGGGCTCTGGGTTTCGACGGAATAAACAGCATGGATTAGATGAGTAGGGTTTTGTTTTCCCCGGCATCAAACGCTTTCGCAGAGCGCTTTTTCGACCAGAATTCTTACGGGCGTCTCGTAACAGACGGATGCTTGCGGTCTTTTTTCATACTCTTTATCGCATGCGAAATCTACTATCGTCGATTTTCGGGGATTATTCGACTGCGTCCGAATTCAAAACGGCGCGCGATAGTAGGCTGTTTCCGTAGAACAATGAGAAAGGACGGGGCCGATATACCGAATCTATCCGAATCCGAATAAGAATTGGGTGGCGAGTTTTGGAAATTTCACGCATCGTTGAAAAGCGATGTCCGATAACGGGATGAATTGAAAAATAGCCGGCTATCGGCGCGAAGGAATTAATCGGATTAAATTTTGTCATTCATTTGCCGGATTCCATAACTTTTTACAGCGCTCCCTCTGACGGAAGAATTCCTCACTGAAATCACGCGGGAGAGGGAATTTAATTTTACGATCGTTTCAATTACTCTCGATTCTTAGAGATTCAATCAGTATAGCGGACGTTAATATTTCGAAAAATCTGAGGTCTGGAATTGGAAAAACTAGACATTCGGATAACATTTCAAACAGAGGCGTAGATTGATGTGTATCTAGGGAAACGATTCTTTTATCACGATACTGCAGGGTACGTATATTTGTACAATAGGAACATTCAAGCGATGAAATTTCTTGGAACTTATAATTCAACATTTCGTAACACTAGGCCGGTTTTTATGAATAAAAGCATTTATTACTCTGGAAATAATGCTTTTATATCTGGGGTATTTAGAATATATTGAAGCTTTTCATAACTGTGAAACGATATGGGTAATAATTTTGTATTCTACTTAATTACCCACTGATCAAAATATGCATAAATTAGTTTTTATCTTATCTTTCCTCCAGCATTTCCCTTAGGATACGTTTGGCGCCTGGAGATTATGCAGCTTTTGTTACACATATGTAACTTTGGTTGTATAAGCATAAGGATACTTACATGTATTCACGAAAGTCGTAACTGGGTCAATTTTATTAAAATGATTTATTCGTGAAAAATTGAAACACTAAAGGGAAAAAGCTTGATGAAATAATGAAAGGCTTTGTTATTCATCTTATTCTCTTATCTTCGTTTTGGTAGTGAAGGATAACAACGGAGCGTAAGGAAGCATCCTCGCGGGAAAAGACTTTTATGAATTTATAGCCTTGTGTCGTCGAGGTGTACAAATATGCGATCCTTACGAGAATTTAAAAAGGGAAAATAAATATTCCAAGATAAAAGAAAAAACTCGGATGAATTTATCAGAAATTGTGCCGCGTTTTCTGTATAAGATGCTATTTTAAAAATCGAATTGCTTTTGAGCCTAATCACCAAATTACAGAAATGTGTGTATGATAAACTAAAATGATTGCTCAAATAAGAGTCAGTAAAATTCTTACTGTTTACAAATTTACGTATCTATCTTTGTTACAAAATTTTTAACTTTTATTTATTTGTAGTAAACTTGCAGTCTAATATTTTATGTATTTGATACGGTGCGCCAAAAGGATAAATATGTAACTCATGAATCAAAATTACCTAAAAATTTGAATGTAAATAATGTGTTTTTTATAGGATACATCTCGTTATTTGTTTTAAGGTATAAAAATGACTGAAAAATGAAATCTAATACTGTATTTCGTCGAGGATAAGGTAAAGTACCTTTATTTTTTGGTAGACTGTAGTAGGCGAATATTTAACGGAAAGAGAGTACAAAATTAACAGCGGGATGCTCTACATAAACTTGACAGAATAATTGAGTTATCTCATGGAGATGACATAGTTGGTTGCGCTCTCAAAGGAAATAGGACGGAAAATGTCTAGCCATTGGAAGAAAGATGGCAGAAAACTGACTGACCCAAATTCTGGTCGCAAATACATTTGAAGGGAAATGTGCTTGAAGCAATTTCACGACCTTCCCGACAGGAGAGAATATAGTTTGTAAATTCCAATTTCTTTGGAGACATTTCTGGTGCTTACTTTCCGGTCTAAATATCTAGTATAAACAAATACCAAATGAGTGGTTCTGTCCTCAAGTATGTTCTACTGAGAGCATACTTAACTCTTCCGAAAAGTACTCTAGATCGATGGATTCATGGAATAAAAAAACTGGATTTTATGTAAAACTATATCATTATAAACACAAAATGTTCATGTTGTTCTATCAATGTGAACTAGCAAGGATTTTACTTGTTATTTCTTAATCGTACTAAATCTGCGATGATTTCACATACTACCACTTATGCTCTATTATATTTGAAAGCTAATTTAAGGTATTAAATTTAAATATTCCTTATTGCTTTCTTATGTTTATTTAATTAATATAATAGCCCATTTAATTTTTCCGTTACTATCAACAGGTTTGTACACTTTATGTTAAAAATGTTAATAACCTTATGGTAAAATTCCATAGCACTAAAGGTGAATTCTATAAATTTTGAAGAGGATATTCTATTTTCAAAAATTTCAGATCAATTTTATAATTTTCTCAAGTTTAAATTTTATGTTCACGTAATTAAATACGTAAAAATATATTTTTTGTTTCCGATTTTAGAATGTTGCCTATTTTGTGGTATAAAATAGCTCCATAGTACTTAAATAATCATGTAAATAAAAGGAAAATAAATAAAACATTTCCTAAAAGAATAGTCAATACTCTTTAGGCCGATTTAATTAAAATCCTTATTTATCCAGAACGGTATTCTTGCCTAAAATTTCATAATAAAACTAAAACTCGTAAAAACAGAACGAATTCTCTCCCATCTGATTTTCCTTCAACAACCTACAATGAGGTGTACGTTGACGGCACAACCTGCAAACAGACACTTCAGCAGCCTCCTCCTTTCCCATTCTCACCGTCCACTCTCCTCGTTCACTTTTATGTCAGTTTCATTTTATTGCCTTTTATAAGGATTGGACTCTTCCCCTGCTCTCTTGCCTTATTCCGTCTTATCTGCCGTTCCAATCCTTATGAGAGTATAAACGCGCGCCTTTTCCGATCCGCTTTACTATTACTAGCAATCCTTCCTATCTTTTACGATTGAGACGCCTTTTTCTGAAGAATTCTGTGGTGAAGAGTAAATGATAGATGCGCTTTTATTGAGTGGTCCTTTAAAGTATATGTGGAGATTCACTGGCAGGAGAACTGCCGTCGTATGGCGTTGCTTGGGAAACATAGTGGTTGCCATAACTGCCGTAGCGTGGCGTTGCGTAGGACACGTAGAGTTGTATTGTTAACTAGGTTATACAGAAGTGGAAAATAGCGACTGGGACTCGAACCCAGGTCCTTCCATTCGTGTTGTAAACACTACACTACAGTACTGCCTCAACTTCGATCTGTTTACGTAATGATTTTTGAGGGAAGCGGATATAATACAACCAAAGCAACAAGCACTATAGTACAGAGGGGGACCTGGGTTCGAGTCCCAGTTATTTCGGTATTTGTTTACTAAATTAAACTTGTATTGAAATTGAAATATTTGGATTTGAACTCATTGTGTTTAATCATAATTTCTCGTTTCTTTAATATACCAATGCTAGGTTTAGATATATTATATTTTTTCAATTAATTTGACAATATAGTGTTTCATGTATGTAAATTATAGATATGAACGTACGATGTGTGCAACATGTCTATACAATAGTACTACTATTTTGCCTATTTTGTTCCTACGTTCTTTTATATGCTAGTATTTATTCATATGATTTGATGTTTCTTATATAAACTGATTTACATGAAATTTAAATTTCATAATTGCATTATGCTTGAAAATTTCTAAATAGTGCATCAAATTAGATTCATCGAAACAAACAAAATGATTTTATATTTTTGATTGTCTTCACCATCATATATTCCTTTGTCAATTAAATTTACGCATATTAGAAATTGAAGATACAATTACCATCATTAAAAAGCTCTGAAAAATATTTGCATAATTTGGAGATAATTAAGATATTATTACTAAATACTCTCCCCTCAAAGTAAAATGATTAATGGTTTTGATCTATTGTTTATTTTTAATGCTATTGTCTTTGCATCGGTTATGCAAAAGATCCTATGAATCGCTTCTGAACTTGCATAAGTTATCAGTTGAGAAAACAGTCAAATTTACACCCACTTGGCCGTTCGATATTCCTCTAAAATTCCTTTATTCTCCTTCGAATTGTTCCTAAACTACTGGATTTAAAACTCATTACTCTGGATATAAAAGGTATATCCAGCACATTGTGTTTTCGCTATTGATTTTCACCGTTTGCTGGGAGAGAGGGCAAACTAATTTTTTATAGATGGAGATAAAATATCTTTAGATGCAGGATCGTTGTGCATGAGCAAGTAGCACCAGATGGTTCGCATTTCGAAAAGAACTCTTCTCGGCATTTTGAAGTACCATTACCCTTTGAATGGAAACTGAATTTACTATATTTGCCATTCGCAGAATAGAAGGAAAGGATTTGTTATTATTTACGATTCAAGAGAAGTTCGAAGACCTGAAAATACGTATAATTCGATTTCCTTTCCAAGAAATGTAGTTTTAGTTCAAAGCTAAATTACATATTTACCAATGCGGTGGGTTATGCGTTCTTAAAATTATTTCGGATAAACGGAGATATTCTTTAAATTTTTATTTCGGTTCTTTTATATCACCTGTTGTCCCATTTTCTAATTAAATAAATTGAAAAATACGTGAATAATTTACGAAACAATTTCTTCAAACTTTACTAGTTATTAATATGTTTAGTGGGTTTAAATTTAGATTGATGAGCACTGAAAATACAACCTTAATTAGAAAAAGGGTTGAAATTATTGCTCGATTTCATCAATTCAAAAAAAGACAAGATTTTTGGATATAAATCAAAGCCAAAATAACAGTTTAAAGTATAAGTTAGGTACTTGAATCTTTAATATTACTGTCCTGTATCTCATCGTAAATTTTATCTTCCATAAATAGTTTGGGATAAAGTACATTTATTGATCTTCATGTATGTTTAATGAAAAGTTTAATTCTAAAATTGAAACAATAGTACCTAGAATCATTCTCACTGGTTATTTTCTAATGTAAACTAATGAAAGGTGAATTTTGGACTCTAAGATATTTTGCAAACAGAAAATTTTGCATGAAGCTCTTGGAAATATTCCAGAATAAAAAAGTCTTACGATAAAGCTTAAGAATGCTTTAAAACTCCTTCAAGGTAAAGCGTACGTCCTATTTTCGTCTCTTAAGAACAAAAATAAGAATAGAGGATCTTGGGTAAATAATGGAATCGCTTTTTTGTAGTTTCCTTGTCTCCGCGAAACTTCAACAATGGGAAATTTTAAAAATCTGCATTCGGAAGAATATGGAAAGCGAGTTTTTTGAGTATCAGAATTATCAAATTATTGTGCATCTACGCCTACATAGAGATCCTACAAGTCTGCTCTAGAGATTATAACAGGAGTTAGCCAAAACTTTAATATTTTTATAATGCTTATAACTAAGAAAATGCAAAAGCTTGCTGATATAAACGATAAAAAATAATCACTTTAAGGCATAAATCTGCGAATATAGAGAAAAAGAATATGTAGAATCTGCGATATATTGACCCTCTTAATCTTAACGTGACATAATTTTAACGATAATTTAATCTAAAGTTACTCCGCTATATCATCAGAGGATAAAGTGTTACTTACCATTGAACATTAGGCTAAACGTTTCTCATGAATTCCAAATTTAAATTCACTCCCTTTTACTGAAACGATTCAAAGACCGCTTTACCGACTACTGAATCCTAAACCACCGGAAAAGACTGCGTCTCTATTCAGATAATTCACAAAATTATTCTCCATTTTCCCCCAGTCATCACTCATATCTTTAATTTCTTGCTTTCACGAGGTGTCTTCCCTGGAAATCGACCGTAATTCATTCCATACCCGAAATTTTCACTCCAGTTACTATGAACGATTTCCGCCTGATAAATATAATCCTTTGTCCCTCTGTTAAGTTCTGGTTCAGTTCAGTGTAACAACAGCTGATGAACTATGTAACCAAGGAAATTCTTTATGATCCTTTTGTTAGTAGTGTACTATGATTCCTATCTATTTTGAGCTAAGTTCAGAATATTATTTTATAGCCTGTAGTTAGTGTTAGTTGAGAGTGAGAAGAAATTTATCTTACTATAGTTTATGGGTACATTTCGTGATAATTCAAGTATAGCTCGCTTATTTATTGAATTTAATTTATCATGGATTCGGAATATTGAATGTATTATTCATTTTGATCAGATAAGTTTTGAAAATAAAAAATGACTACATTACACAAATAGCATCAAGTATTTTATGTATCAGAACAAATTTATTAATGATCTACCACCTTAAGAATTATCATTTTTACTTAACTTTGTGGAACGCCTTCATAAAAAAGGAAACATAAAGAATCATTTTTCCTTTTGTTATTTGCGTCCTTTGTTTTTTACTCTTTTTATTTTTTCTTTAATATACCAGTATATTAATTAATGAATGTATTATTCTTTCAAAAGATTAAACAAGCGGTTAAGAATAATTGAATATTAAATACTATATTATAAAATATTGAATAATAAGTATTTAATAATAACTTATATTCTACTTAATTTCATGTACATATAACGAAAGCCAGTGTGTATTAATTTCATTAAAGGAGAAGAATAGAATTTTTCGTACATGATGATTTCAAATTGAAAGGAGAATATTTCAAGCAGATATCATCCCGAGGGTGTTTGATGATATTGATGGTTCTCATTATATTGAAAATAAATATACAGAATAATATACAAATATATAATTATAAAATGATAAATATGCTGGATAAAAGTTTGAATCGTCCTTTCAAATAAGACGTGGAAGATTAAAGCAAAGACTTTGAAAGATTCAAACAGCAACCAAGATGAATACGTCTTTTTCGGAATACCGAACAATTGAAAGAGATAACAAGCTAAAAAGCAGTCGGAATTTACCGATATAGTGACGAGACATTTAGATGAGAGTCTAAAAGGGAATTGAGGAAAAGAAGTCTGCGGTTGATTCCCGAATAATCGAATTCCTCCGTTCAGTTTCCTTTGATGGCGAATAAAAAACAAAAGACGAGCGGTTGTGAAAAACACTCGCTTCGACTCTGAACGACCAAATTGTCTGCAATAAATGTCAATTTCAGAGGGAATCCATTATTGACAGCCCTTACATTACTTCTTAGACCAACGAACGGCTGCATATCTTATTACCTTCCTTTGTTTCCCGGCCAACGCCCCTCCCATTCGTCCCTTTATATTCGATTGTCTTCTTTTTTTCCATCTGCGGTCTATCTCCCTCAAAAGAAAATACGAAAAGCAAAAAAAGGTGCTTTTTCTTAATGTAACGGACGCATCTGATTTATATTTTGATTCCCCTCTGATCTTTAAAAGGGGAAATTTACTTGTGATTGTGATCTCATTTGCAATGCGTGCCTTTTAATTCATATAGTATTAATGATTATGAAAAGATTTAGTTTTTTATATGAAGTAAATATGGTTACCCGTTGCTAGGTGGAATGGTAACATAAATAAATAATGTAGTACTTTCAAGTTAGCGAGCTAACGTGAAGATGTGATCTTGCTAACGAAACCTGACGTCTTATTTAAACCTCTGTGGAAATTAAAACGATATTTATTTATTATAGTCTCTCATATTTTATTTATTCCTTGACTGTATTCCCTTTTCGGTATTTTTCTGAAAGCGAAAATGAAATTATATTACATACATTCATTTATTCCTCTGGCTTTAATAATAATAATATAAAAGATAATGAATCTTTTCATTACATCAAATTATAATATGATCTGCATCATACAAGGAAAGAATTTTCGCTGTTTTTCAATAGAAGTATTTATTTGTGATCCTTTTTCTTTATGATATAAAAACTAGTGATTCATTCGTTTTCTTAATTAATGATTTATGTTATCTTTCCTTTGCACTGAGCACAAGGGACTCAAGTTATGAAAGGGCCTTATAACACGTTGATAGGCAAAACATTCCTTTGTTGTTACGGACGACTAACTAGACGCCATACGATCGAATGAATAGCGAAGGGTAAACTGTGCGTGAATTGCTGACGCGGCTGGAATATACTTACGATCTTAACAGTTTTGAAAAAAAGGATACGTTGTTAGCATACAAAGTACTTGACGTATTGAAACGTTCTGGCTAGGTAGTTCTATGGATACGACAACTGACCAACAATTAAAAAAAACAAAACAACAACTAAAAAAAAAGGTTCGCGTAAATAGATAAGGAAGAAATATGTAGATTAATTGATAATATGTTACATTAGTTGGAGCTGCAAGCTTTGAATCAAGTTCGATAAAGATTTGTGAATTTATTTCAAATGATCTTAATGATATTATAAAGTTTATTTTGGTATAATGAAATAATATTGCAGCAAATTATTAATAATGTATTAAATTATTAATAACATCAATATTAAAGAGAGATAGATTGAACGATATACAATAATTAAACTTATTTTTCGGAAATTTTATATTTGAATTAGGTTCTATAAATTATTTAACTAAAATGTTTGTAATGTTTATAACTAGCGACCAACAGTGTGTTTTTCTAAATCCCATATAAAAACTAATCTTTTTAGAATAAGAGGATTAAATTCAATTTGATAAATTACAGGGTTCTACAGCTCTCATAAAAAACAGTCTGTATTATCTTTGAAAACAGACCACGAAAGTTTTAAATCTTTCGGGATTTTGATAACGTTTTAGTGAAGATAAATTCCCACGGAAAGAGAGACATGTCCTTGGCAACAGTTTTCGATGAATAGTCTCTCCTTAGGTTCTTCTCCATCTGATTCCACAAAACCTCAGCTTTTCCGATTCAAAATTACTTCTTTACCCTCGTCCCTTATTTTAGTTCGAGTTTTGTATGTTTATTTTCTCCTCTACTTTCTTTTGAGGTTTGATTCTACAGGTTTGAGGCGTCAAAGCTTTCGTATTATTTTTCTTTCTCGTTTTTCCCTGCCGAAGCTTTAACACGTTCTTTTCATGCATTCCACGTTTTTTTAAAACCAACCCTCTCTCTCTGTTTCTTTAATTCCATTTATTCGCTAAAGGCTGCGTTCATATGTTTCCAACCAATTTCTCTAAATTCACCTGGCGGAAAAGAATGTCAAATACGGTGGAACGTTTTTTTTATATCTTTACTTGTTACCTATTTCGTAGCATTGCAGAAAATCCTATATTTAAGACATTGTTGTGCTCACGGTTTACCTGCTTAAGCTCCTACTAAACAAATCTAAAATCTTTGAATGAATAAAGGAATCATAAAAGAAGTAAACAAATTTCGCTTTATCTCATAAATACGTAGCAACTAAAATAACATAATTCGATAATGATGTAAGTAAAAGTTACGGAACTGGTCGCAAAATAAACTCATTGTAGAACAGCACGAAGTATTCACTTATTATATTGTTGCTTTTCACCTAGTTATGTCCAACAATATATTGTTTTACGTAACAACCATTTCATTCCTTATAAAATACACCATCATTACTAAAATATCCATTCCTCTGCCAACAAAAAACGTTTTATATTCATTCACATAAGAAACACATAAGTTAAACCTTCACGCAAGGTACTTATCGTTCCACTCAATATTTATGTACAAAAACGTTTACCTCGGGAACGATTTTATTCTTTCATATCACCGTATAAGAGCACTTTTTTTTACAACAACATTTGAGCATCGGTCAGCAATATATTCCTCACTGATCACTTCATATAAAGAAATATGATTCATTCGGACAGAGCTGTCGATATCGTGAAGAATAATACTTTTTATATATAGCCTTTTTTTGAACTCGGAATCTGCGTTGGAGGCATATAATTCAGCGAAGGCATCTCTCCTTTCCCAAGATAAGGCCTTCGCTGTAATGGGAAGTCTACGCAAGAAAACCACCAAAAGGGATTTGCTCCATTCCCGCTGACCCTCCCCACACACACACACGCACTTCCAGACCAAGCACAAACCGGCCCAAACACCTCCCTCCTTTATTTTTAAGACCACTTTATCTCCAAAACTTTCCTCCCATCCTCCGAATAAATCCACCCCATTCTCACATTCCGATTGGTCCGAGATAAAATAGGGCCCGGGTAAAAAGATCGCAGCTAATTTCGTACAGTTTTTGACGATTGTGTGCTTTTATTGACTCAGCGGGTTTTTAAGGAGGTTGGTCGTAAAAGAAGAAATTCCCGACGCTTGATTAATTCGTTTTCTCCGCGTAATTGAGTTCGAGTGGATAGTTTGTGGAAAAATTCGTTTATAAAGTTTTTTTTTGATGGACCCCCCCCAACCCCTCAAAACTGCGATCTCATTTAGGGGGCAATCGAGGATCAAAAAGAAGGGGTTTTTATATATTTTTTTAAGTCGATTTATTACGTAGATGTTTGCCATCCGGAGTGGCGACAGGTTGAGTTTTAAGCTTCGCGAAGTCTTTAAGTAGATAAGTGGAGTACTTATCGCGAGGCTAATTAATTAATTTCATTACAAATTATGTTCTAAATACTTTGTTTTTTTTTTCACTAAGAGTTGAAAATGTGAAAATCCTGAAAAAAGGCTACGAATGAACGAAAAATAATTGATTTAATGAAGCCTAAATAGCTTCTTATTTCTCGTAATTTTGTTTTTCATGTTTTTAAAAAGGCTTAAACAATTTTCAGAAATCTGAAGCGATGTTTTTTTTGATTGTTCGACCATACATTTTAGTCCTATTGAAAGGTCTGAGATGAATGTACAGAAAACGATAAAGATATCTGAATTATAACAGTTTTAATATAAATAAATATGAAAAAATGAATAAATGAATAAATAAATATACTTCATTGTCTGATTAAATGACAATAGATAATCATTCCTTTATAAAAATAAATAAAGATATAAAAAGATATTAAATCCAATGTAATTGGTAATACTAGTTCAATGTAAGAATATTTTCACGAATAAACAAAAACTGTTAAGTGTGTGTTTGGGGATAATACAATAATATACTTTTGGTTGCTACAAAGAATTGTTTATTTATTTGTTGTGCCATGGAAATATAAAACACCCGAACAACTAATAACGAGTTTATTCAAGAGTGTATAGGTTTTTAATAATAATCCACAGTTAGTTATTGAAAACGGTTGCGAACTTTTTCATAAATAATCCAAAAAGTTTAATCCCCGAATTTATAACGGATAAATTCCGTACGTTGGAAGTTTCATAATAAAAATTTTATTTAAATATAATGGAATAGAATGTTATGACTCGAAAGAGAGTGTTTTAAGTTATAAAATTTCATGGTGTTTTGAGAAGCCTTGAGAAGAATGGAAGGTAAACAAAGTAATAAATTTCCCCTCTCGTATATAAAACTATGAGAATGAACTCCATCTCCCTAATAGAATGACGGGTATATATATTCTTTTAAACTCAGAGTAGCTTCCAACTCGTTATTAATGATTTACCTTAGTTCCCTAAATTTACTTACGTAGAATCTTTCTCTATATAGGAATATGTTAGTTTGATCCAAGTAATGATTATTATTAATGCTTATTTGAAATAACTCTCAAAAATAATATTTACAATATTATAGTGTGTAGTGATAGTTAAAATTGAAGTAATATGAAAACTTATTCATACAAACTTCTATTACGTAACAGAGAAATTCTTTCACCACATACTTAAACCTTGGCATTGAAAAGTTATTATATAGGGCAAAGAATCCTTCCCATCCCGCAATAATGGATTCCAGGTGGATATTCTCTTCCCTTCTAAAATTCCTTCAACTCGCATTAATCCCCCCTGAAAAACCTCTATTCACTTATCATCTTACTTTTTAAAAGCCCATATTTCCCCTTTAAATATGAAAACATTCATACCTCCTCATTCCGTCCCTTAATGTAGTCAGCATTTACTCTCACGGCTAACGCAAACCTTGACTCAGTTGTTTTAACTCACTCCTCCTCCCGTTCACCCTTTTAATGCCATCTTCTTCTTTTTTGTTCTCCGCCAAACTTTGGACTCCTTATATACTCAATTTCCTTTTGGTTCTCGAAATATCTGTCTCGTTCATTTTCGTTCTTTGTTCCCTTTTTTGCCCTCTCTCTCTCTCAGCATACTTTTTCCTTGGATCCCTTTCACGGACGAACTTGGTAACCGTCTGAAGATTGTTCTACAGTGATATCGTGATCATTTTATCTCCCGACTTTTGAGAAGATCTCTGCAATTTTTAAGTGTTATCTCAAGGCGTTATAAAGATTCGACGAAAGGAATTATCTCGCGGAAGATTTCTCTCGAACTGGTTCTTTTGGGAACGATGGAGAAAAGTAAAACCACTTTGTATAATTTCATAATTAAGAAATTTTGTTGCAACTTTTTTTTTCTTAAGTTTGCAACGTCTTCGGGGATGGTTGAACTTTTTGTCTGTGCTTATCCATTAACGAAGGATCGTTATTAACATATCTCTGTTGTTAAAAATTTTGTTAATATTAGTTTCGTTATAACAAGTATCGTATTCTTAAAGATCTGTTAATAATTTTTCTCACGGAGATGGGATGGGAGATATTGTATAACCCATTAAGAACATATCTTTCTGTTTGTCAAATATTACGTAAAACATTAACCATATAGTATGCGTATAGATTAATAAGAGAACATGATATTTTCAGTGTATTAAATAGTATAATGATTATGAAATTGTGCAGTATAACTATTATAAAATTAATTTATATCATACACTAATCATAGAATTATATTATTTGAAATTACTTCAAGCAAAGTGTATAAATATCCTTTATAAAATTTATATCCTTTATATAAATATACTTTCAATCCTGCAAACATACAGTATTGAGGAAAAGGCACAATTCTGTAAAAGAAATGATTTCGTGTATTATAACAGGGTTTATATTATTTACCAAAGAAGATGAGGAAAGACCTAGAGAGCCTCATTGATGGGAAAACACGTAATCAGATTTGGGATGTCAAAGGAAACCAATTTCCCTTTTTTGTAGGAGTGATTAAATTGAGTTTTTCCGTTAATCCCATAGAATTTCGCGTGTTGGTGTGAAATGTGTGTATTGACAAATCCGGAATTGAGTTTAGATGATATACTGTTGGTTACGTAATGCATGACGGAACCGGTCTAATTGCTGTTTTGTTTTTATGGAGTTTGTTAAAGCCATATAGTAGCAGTACGGAAATGGGGAGCTAAAAATACGTCATAATCATTACGTAATACGTAACAAGTTATTTATCAACAAAAATTGTTGCATAACGCTCCTGAAGTAAAGTAAATATCTCAACTTAGATACGTTATATATTGGTTTTCCTGCAAAGGAATCCCTTAAATTTGTTTATTAATTATTATTGTTATTATTATTAATAATTTATTGAAAACAGAATATTTTGAAAGGCAAAGAAATTAAGTTGATAAGCTAATTGATAGTAATATCATGAATTAAATACTCTACAATAACTCTCAGTTGCAGCTGAATGTTATTAAATTTTCTGATTGTGAGTTTATGAATACGTATTGTTGACTCTCCTGACTATCTGCACATAGTCAATGTTACATCAATGATGTTTATAAGCTATGTTTTAAGCTTTGGGATAGATATAATTCGATAAAAAATTACACATTACGAAAAGAATCTTATAAAAGAATTATTTATCCTTTTTATATTCTAAATGGAAACAAAAGATCCAAATTAAATCACGACTGTATTTATTAAAAATTATTAATTAAAATAAAAATAAAACCAAAACAATACAAACCAAATTGGTTATTAATTAATGAGAACCATCAACCATTCCCTTAATGAGAGGATTAGGGTATCAGTTGGTTACGCAGTCAACCAGTTAAGTAGCATTCATCTAAATCCCTGATTCATCATCTGAGGTCAAATTTTTTGCAGATTTTTTGCATATTTTTTTTGCGGATGGAATTAACTCAGCGATTTTTTGTTTCGCAAATGGAGAAAATTAGCAATTTACACATCCCGATTTTTTTCCGATCCCTTCATCAAAAAATTAATTCCTTTGTTGATTTTTGCCGATTTCAAAATTTGTAATGGATATCTGCCATCAAAATCAAATTATCTTCGTTATAAATATGCAAAACATTCCGGCAAAATTAGGAATTCATTAAAAGGAAAGGATTGGCCGAAATTAAAAGCCGAAAAGTTTTATTCACGATGGGTTCACGATTCTGGAATCCGTAAAATATATATGTATGATTTTCCGCTAATTCTCAACAAAATTCTCGTAAAGTGCTGCTGAAAATTTATGGAATTCGTTTTGCGATGAGGAAATTTTTGCTTGACCTGTCTATTTTGAAACGAAGAGTTTGGAAGTTAAATTACGAATTAAAAATAAATATAGTCTATAATAATAATAAGGATACCTATAATAATGACAATAAAATACTCTATATTAAATTTAATTTGGAGCTTTTCCAATATCATGAACCATCATCCCAACTTCAATCAGAAGAATTGATTCAATTATCAAGATTCCCTTTAATCTAATGTTATGCACTTGTATTTATCCACACATAGTCAAGTTTTAAATAAAAATTTTATACGTTTCTCTTTTTATTCACACTAGACACATTATTTTTCAGCATCTTTTTTTTTTTCAATTGACCTTTAAAGAACGTAAAATCAGTATCCTAATTTGATTCATTACTAATGCTTCTACTTTAGCAATTTAGAGTTTAAATATGTTAAATATTACTGATATAGGATTTTTCATTTTAGTATCTAGTTTTTAATAATGAAAGTTATTAATTAATTAATTAACATATTAGTATTATAAATTATTTATGCATTTAATTACTATCTTTTTAACTTATAGTTTGAAGTGAATTTTAAGGATGAATCTTCAAGAGAAAATATAGACAGTACAGAATTCTACGAACAATATTTAATCTTAGCTCATTTATTAACAGGACCAAATCCTCTTGAAACATATTTTAAGCTCAAAATTAAATAATGGCTCTAATCTATCCATCGAGACGTTTTCTAGCACACTAGAAAGCGATTGTTGCCTATCCGGAAACTATTTAATCGTCCAATACGCACGAGTCAAGATGTGTTCTCAAAAGAGGGGATTTTATCTTCAAGTGCTTAATCAACTTCCTAAGCAATTACCTCTCTTCCCGTCCATCCTTTCCCGAATCCTTACGCATCGTAGAATTCACAGTTTACTAAATCTCTCGTGTGCCTATTCTTTCGAAAACTCCTTTGCCTTTTTTGACCTTTTATTCTTTCCTTTTTTACACTTCCTTATTCTCCTCTCATCCTTTCTTGAGTGGAAGGTTCAGTGATTACAGTGTACTTAGAGACGCATTTAAGGGTTTAGAAAGAAACTGGAATATTGACTTGAGTAGGAATGGAGTCGAGATCGTCTAGTTTGCTTATCAATTACGAGGATTTAACAAGGAATAGACGAATAAGACTCCCAACCATTAGTTTAACGATAAATAAACTTTTACTTACAAATATATTCGTTAATTATTTCAATTTTCATATCTTTAATCGGCTATTTTTAATGATAAAATGGATGGTTTAAAATGGTTGATTTTGAGAAATGAAAACGGTGTAAATATTCGTAGAATAAATTTTCGAGCTCTATTTTCATTTTATGACGTATTTTTAGTGATAAAATACGAACTTTTTAGATGAAAATTCCCCGTGTGAAACTCGTAATATTTCTACTTATTGGAAATGCGCCCTGAATAGCGCATTATATTTGAGTGCTTGGACAGTAAAATACGAAATTGGTAAGGCACTAAAAAGTTCCAATTCTTCCGTTAAATCAAAACGAACGATGAATTAAAGAGGACAGATCCTCTGTATTCAGCTTCTTGAATGAGCTCCTGAAATCATCATGCGAGCTTAGAACTCTCCCACGTTCCATTTACAATTCCAGCATTTTGGAATGCGAAAGATTACATTCCTTGGATATTTTCTCGTATTAAGGTTTCACAATCACTGGCTGTTAACTAAAGCTCAATACGATAAGTCTTAAGATCTTACAAAATCCAACGATTTGCATTAGAGCAGCCTCCTAGGAATATCTACGATTTATATTTACGTAATATCCGTTCGCAATCACTGTCAAAGAAGACTGATTTATTTTTCCCGGCAATCAAGCTCGTAAATGTACCATTGACGTCACCCACCTCGAATTTGTTTTCGTCATTCAGACATTCAGCTCCGACGAAAATCTATTTCTTCTACTCTTTTTTTTTCAACCCATCAATTCTCTTCTCCACTATTTAGGCTCTACACTTTCTCCGTTCGTCTCCCTTTATCTCCAGTCGCCTCTTTTCAGACTCACTTTTTCCCTCGACCACACACTTTCGCTACATCGACAGACGTCTATTCTAATTTCGCCCTTTCCCGCCGAAATTCCTCCAATCACATTATGGTTTCTTTCTTGGCCAAAATGGCTTACCTTTTTCTCTTACAACATTTTTGCTATATATTTACGGCGGTGATTCTATCGGACGAATGTTATTTCATGATTTTTACGTGGATCAAGCGAGACAATGTCGTACGATGAAAAATTTCCTGCTGTAGAGTCTAATTTAGATTTAAAATAAATAAAAAATCTACCATTTCAGCGGCTGAGAAAGGTTGGCTTACATTTGTAAGGAATTGTAAATAATCACGTATATTTTTATACTAGGTCTAGTAAAAAGTACGTTATTTTTTATTATAATATAAATTATTCTAACTATATTAAATAAAGCCTTCAATTTCATGCACAAGTATTACTTATAATTACGTATATTTTTATACTATGTCTAGTAAAAGTTGTCCATTATTTATTTATTATTTTGATGATTATCTTAACTGTACTAAATAAAGCCTTCAATTTCATGCACAAGTATTACTTATAATTACGTATATTTTTATACTATGTCTAGTAAAAGTTGTCCATTATTTATTTATTATTTTGATGATTATCTTAACTGTACTAAATAAAGCCTTCAATTTCATGTACAAGCTAATGGATTACCTCTTACAAGACCTAATATAAAAATATATACCCTAACGTATATTTGATGAAATATATATACATATTACGAAATATAAACTTTGATTGATTGGTTAAGGATTCGTTCATTTTTAGATTTCAATTTATAAAAGATTATTGTTCAAAATCGAGATAAATCGTACAATAAAAGAAGTTCATAGCCATAGTAGTCTCATCCTTATGCTAGTTATAATAAAATAACCATACTTGCCAAGTGATCTATAAACATAATGAAAAAAACTCTGATTAAAGTTTTTATATTTTTAAATTGAAGGTTAAGTGTTAAAAGACAAAGCTGTTTCTTGAGGTTCTTGTCCGAAGTTTTCTATCGATTTTATTCCTTCAATGTAAAGTAACAGTGTGAGTTGTTCGTAAGAAATTTGAAATTAAAATTCGAGTGCTTATAAAGGAGCAGATACACTGCGACGAGAGGGTTAATACGCGACGAATATTTGATTTAATCTCCTGAATTAAGCAAGCAATAAGTGAATAACGATCCAGGAATAATTATAAAAAACCGGAACCATAATAAGATGCGGAGCTCCTTGTAGTCGGTTCATAAATATGCAACGGTCTTACAAGACGTGCTCTTGCTTTTTCGGCTTTCATTTCGGGGAGTCTTTCTTTCGTTTTTCTTTTTTTTTCTTTTTTTAGGAGACGACTTCTCGCGGCGCTAGTATCTCTCGCCACTTTCTTCTGTCTCGCTAAACACGATTTTCATTTGTCCTGCCATCTCACCTGCAAGTAATTTACCCTTCTCCAATACGCGTTCTCTTTAATTACGTCGATGTTTCACCAGGGTCGAGAAACGGTTCCTAAACATCTTTCCTCGTTCCTTTTTCAACTCCGAGTTACGCTTCTCGTCTTCCACTTCCTCATGCTTAGAATTTATATTTAGAATACATTACTTGTACCCACTTACCACCTGAATATCAGTTACAACGCTATTCATTCGTTTTTACTATATTTTATTTGGCTGTTGATTACCATAGATACGAAACTAACTGACAAACTATGTAAACATGTAACTCTAATCTAGTACTACGTAAATATAATATTAATATATATAACATTAAATGCTACGTACAACAAATATAATATTCATAAATATAACATTAAATGCTTAATTCATAAACTATAAGCAAAACCATTTCAGTGCAACCTTTTCTAATTTATTAGCAGTTGTTTTAATATTGATATCATTGCTATATAAGATTATATTTACTGTGCCCCATTACTACCTGAATATCAGTTACAACGCTATTCATTTGTTTTTACCATATTTTATTTGACTGTTGATTACCATAGATACGAATTCAACTGACAAACAACGTAAACATATGACTCTATTCTAGTACTACGTAAATATAATATTCATAAATATAACATGAAATACTTAATTCATAAACTATAAGCAAAGCCATTTCAGTGCAATATTTTCTAATTTATCAGCAGTTGTTTTAATATTGATATCATTGCTATATTCCATTCTCTTTCCGCCATCTATGAAACAGTTCCACCTTGGTCTATCCCTGCCTTTCTCTCCCAAAACCCTGCCTTTCTATCTGTTGGGTGGAGAAAAATTGTATATTATGAAGTGCTCTATAAACCTAATCTTCTTTCTGTACGTTTCCTATAATAATTTTCCTCTATTGCCAATTTTCTTTAATACCTCTACATTTGTCTTCTCTTATATCCATTATGTTCCTATTATCTTTCTCAAAATCCATATATCTGCTGCCTCGATCTATTTTTTCCTTTTCTTTCAGTATCCAGCAACGTTCATTTAATATTATTCTCCTCTCCAATGATTTTGTAAAATCTATCATTACTTCACATCAAGTCCATATGTCTTCCTTAATAGAATATTTTGCCCAGCAGTGCTTGTTTATTTATAATGTTATTTTATTTTGATATAATCATAAACTTCAGTATTGTAACTATCCCGTTGCTATGATTGTATTTATTTAATATTAAAAATCCGAACGTTTTCGTTTTTTCTTGTTGTTATTTATTCTCGTATTGTTATGAAGTACATAGTTGTGCTATTGAGTTAATATATTATAGAGTAATCATTCACATGATGTAGTTCTTTTGATCGATTTGGAAACATTTCTTCACATGGAAGGTATTTTTGTAATTGTTTATTGACGAAATTATTGTGCTTAAGGTACGAAATGTTTTATACGAATCTTTCAATTATGGATTACCATAAAACCTCGCCTAATTCAGTGTTATTTTTCGACCTTTATTTATTCACCTTTTTATTATGTATTACTCCAACTTAATTTCTTAAATTTCTCACATTTAAGGTAATAAATCACTCTTAATTCATTGCCATTAATTATTCACCATTTTGTCTCACATACTGCTCGATTATCCATCTAATTCCTTCGCATCCAACTTCTCTACCTCAACCTTTCTTATTTCCAGCAGAGTTCTTGTATTCCCATCCTCATGAAGTTCTTATTTTGAGAGAGATTTGCTGAATGACGACCTGAGTGGGCTCCTTAGTTCCCCTTCTACATCTTGGGTTCTGAAGCCTATGATCAGTAACGAACACACGCTTCTCCTTCAACTCCACGCTTCCCTGGTTCTTGGGATATCCGTGCCATATTATACCAAACGTTTCAGATTTAATTATTTCCTTTGTGTTGTATTCTGCGAAACCTTGAATAACCAAGAAGATGGAAATTCTGGAAAGGGTAATTAAGTGACATTTAATTCATTAACTGCTTCCTTGAGTTACGTGTGATACTGTCTGTTGCTTCATTTAATCAAAATTTTCCATATTATACGCAAATTAGAGATATATAGATTTAGATACCTTTATTTTTTGTAGATACTTTTATGGTTATTCATCATACAGTTATTTCAAATATATTCAAAGCGTCCTTTATTCTGGTATTTCTTCAATTCAGACTTTGTTATAAAAGTTAAACATATTTATTGGTCTTTAAATTACGTTTTATTTGATAAAGAAGCAAACAAAATCAACCATACGTTTTCTTCAGTTGAATTTATTCATGAAAATGCATCGTTAATAGAATATATATATATACATATGTGTGTGTAGCATTATATACGCCTATTTAATATATCCTTCAAATCAACGTAACTATTTCTACTAAAGTATAAATGAAGAAGAATCATTCTAAGTATTTTACATTATTATTATATATAAGTATTATAAATTAGTAAACACTATTAGTTAGAACACTATGAGCAACGTATTGCCCCGGGCTATCGTATTTAATCTTCGGATCTTTCACCGATGTTCGCTGTTCACACAATCTTTCCTCTGCAATCATATCTCCATATAACTAATCTTGCTCCATTAATGAGTTTCCTCATCTTGAAATTCTTCCTTTTCTCTCAAATCGTCTTCATAATACCTCACGAAAGTCCCTTAAATATGCTCTCTACAGTTTGCTCTTACTTTCCTACTTCCCCAAGAGACTTCGACCCGTCCTTTCTTAATTCTGCCATCACTAGTCGTTTCCATTTTATGTCTTTCCTTCTGCATCCATTTCATACTTAAGGTCACGTTGTTTTACCTTTACCTCATCTTTGATTCGTTTTAATACAAAGTGACTATAGTCGTGTAAATTAAAGTATTATATAGCCGCTAAAAATTACCTAACAATATATAGTACCTTCAAGTATTCAAAGTATACGTCTTAAGAAAGTGTCATTAAAATATATTTCCGATATTTTTATTAATTCAAACCACTATTAGTTCTCTATTTGGGCTATATTGGATAAAATTCCCTGTCAAGATTTTTTTGTTTAAAGTTACCAACGAACACGCTTATTTTCTTATTTCAAATCAAAGTGAAAGTTATCGGTAAAAAGTCAGTTACACAACACACAAACAACTAGAGAATATTTCGTTATTTCTTTATTTTTATATCTCTTTTTGTACGCAAAAGAGAAATGATTTAAATTTTTCAAGGTAGAGAATTCTCAAAAGGTTCTGCGAAATTTCGAGTTTAATTAAATATTTGACTACGAAACGATGGAGCTACGTAAAGTATTTTACGTTAAGTATTTTCTGTGTCTCGCAATTTAAAATTTCCAATTCTATGACCATATTCATATTATTCATTTAATTTTCCCTATACAATAGAATATGATCCTTCGCTCAGTATTGATATCAATGTTTTTAAGAATTGGTGATTTATTGTTATAAATTGCTGAGTTTTTTTTAGCATTATGTACATGAAAGCTTTAATGTGGAAATTATAGAAGATAAGTTTTCATTTTTCATGAAAAGACTGATGATGATCATTCCTTATTTTTGCCGTTATTATTCTATTTTAAATTCAAATTTACTATTGATAGACACTTTATGAAAAATAATGCTGTTTGAAAGAATAAGATTTTTAGGTTTCAGATGTGAATCTAGACTGTCAAACATTTTGAACAGACGTTAAGTTAGACTGTCAGCTATTTTTCACGTCTTTTAAATCCTGGGATATTTCTTTCTACTTGAGCTATCCACCATAGGATACCCTTTACCTCTTTAAGAGGAAGTTTAACACGAAGCGGAGTATAAGATTCGATAACTTAACTTTCCACCCTGTTTACAAAAGATATGGATACGAAAACTTAATTTTTATGTGAAAATTTCAAACTCGACTCATTATTAATTCGATTATTATCTTAGTCAATCAAACCTTCAAGGAAATTCATATTTTTTAATTGTAAGTTTCAATAACTTGCTCAGTTTGAGTCCTTTTCCTTCAATAAGTTTATTCGATCAATAATTTATGGAATTAACTTAAGTGGAAGAAAAATTGTTTACTTATCCTGTAGCTTTATGGGGCCCGAACTTTGCCTTTCTTAGATCGACATTGTTCTGATATTTAAAAGGGATGATTAAAGTAAACGTTGTAACTAATATTTGTTGAATATTTTAAATATGAAAAAGATTAATAGCAAAATTGTGAATTTTAAAATATACGAAAGAAATACATACGTATTTATATTTCAAAACGTTCAATGAAAACGCACGGCTAAAAAAATAAACACGCTTATTCATGTTTTCTTTTATTTGCAATCTTTCCAATGAATTTAAACCAAACTCCATGATTTCCCAGTCTTTCTCCACTTTTATTTGTCCCTACCCTCGACTCCAAACAAATTCCCCTTTTATTTAAACCATCACAGATGTTGATTTGAAAGGGAAGAGTCGATTTATAAGTCAAATGATACCTTTTCCTTTAAAAATGCCTGTCATTTCTCCTCTTACCATTTCTTCCTCCTCTTTCACCTTCTGTTGCCAGTTTTTCTCTTCCCTTCAAATCTCTTTTCCTCAACCTCACCCATTCCTTTCCAAAGCCCTTGCTCGACCGCTTGGCTAGCAAACTTCCCTGGATCTTCCCATTATTTTCTCAGCCCCTGTTCGGCCTCATCACTCTCTCCTCTTATTCCTTCTCCACTCACTGCTTCGGTTGCTCCGCCTTCCAGATCACCACTATATTCATCAGCCGCAGGTATCCTACAAATCGTCCATACATCGCTTCATAGATCACTTTGAACTTCGCTCGGATATATATGTTTAACGTTTAGGGTTTTTGATCGCCTCCGTTGCTAGGGAACGAATTTTTTTTCTTGACGATTTAGCTGTAATGGCTGATATTTAGAACTAATGGGGTATTAATAAGCTTATTAAACGGAACTTAATGTTTTTAATACACAGAAAGGGTTAAGGAAGGTGGAAATAATTTGACACGGTGATATTACGTGATTTGATATCAAAGGTCAAACAGAAATTTAAAAAAGCGATATACCTGGGACTCAAACCCAGGTCTCCCATTTTCCCCAACTCTTTGATCTTGATGAATCTTATCTCTTTATTTCGTAATATACCTTATCTAATACCTAAGAGTACTAATACGTTCAATTGCTATAAATATCTCGCTGAAAAGGAGTGTAATATCGTGAAATGACTGAGACTCGAACCCAGGTCTCCTATTCACCTTCAAAGAGTGGATTTAACGCTTCTTGGTTCTGTTGTGGTTACCATAACCGCTAGACGAGTAAGGTCATGGGTTCAAGTCCCTGTAATATCGCTATTTTAAATTTATGTTATTGTTATACTTATACTATACTTTTGGATAGTCAGCCTGTTTAAGAATAATTTACTCTACCTACTCAAGAAATTCGACTAAATATTTTTTATATCCCAGATATCCCAGGCCAGATATTTTCAATTCGTTTGATATTTTTATTAAGATGGATGGATTACCTTCTCTAAGCAATCTTTTGTCCTTTTCAAATTATTTTATTTGTTAATATTCGTTCTAAGAACATAATTATGAATACGTATGAAAATCCGTTTCGTAGTAATGTATTATTAAACAACGTTCTCCTTTTTATAAATCTAGAAAGTCTATCACGCGAAGCGTAAACTTTTCTCTGGATCAATTCAACAAGGAAATGGAAATTCCATAGTTGGCATGTTTTATTAGCGATTTATGACAGACGAACATGTGCCTCTGTCGAGAAAAAAAACGACTTTTTCGTATCATCATTAAATCGTTCTTTATACAAGAATTATTAAAAAACTGTCAGCTCTTCGTGGCTTGTAAAATCATCCTGTATCACAAACGACTTCCAGGTATTTGGAGCTTTGAAAAAAAATCATCTTTACCTTAAATTCAACCAAAGATCAGTTGGACGGTTGGAACCAGTAGGCGGTCACTTGTACATACCTGAAATAAGAAAAAGACCAAAATGAATTTTGATATAAAAAATGTTTACGCGGTTTGGTTTTCATTAGAAAAACCTACCGCAGTATGAATCATTTCGGCGTTTGTCGCTCGAGAATTAAATAATTTACGCAACGTACGAAATAAATAATTCCAAGAAGAAGCTCGAATACGCAACAAACATCGGTGATTATAAAGGTTAAAAAGGAAGCTTTGGAACATTGCTCATTGTAATTTATTACGTGGCTCTGCAAACGTGACCGGAATTAAAGGCACGTCTCCCGCGGAATTTTAATTCCGATTTCAATTTGGCGTTGGCGAATTTTTGACATGCGACTGTAATTCATACGCTTCGCTGATTTTATTCGTACCCATGAGACGAGCGGACGGAAAATAAGGAATACATTCGCAATCCGGTTCATATATTCCGATGGCGAATCTTAACTTCCGCTAATATTATTATTCTGCACGTACTATAGGACTCCATTTTTTATCTAATACCGTCGCGTATGATAATAATGTACGTAATGAATATTGTGTTACATCATTTATCGCATGTAATGATAATTTTGTCGTTTCAATTACTAAATCTGACTTAAATGGTTTAATTAGATTTCTAATGTTCATTATACTTCCACGTATGCTTGAATGATATGCAATTATATTTCCATATCCATCTTTTCAACAAGTCGAAATGATAAACTCACGTACGTATACAATTAGATTTGAGATGTACTGTATTTATATGAATGTGATTCGGTGTTATAAAGAATGAATTATAGCTATTAGCTGCAATTATCAGAATTAATGAAGTTTTTCAAGTCAATTAAAAAGAACTAGGATTTATTAAACACAAGGCAATCAAAAATGACGAGAATTCAATAAAACGTAATCAATTAAAACGCTTAATCAACAATAATACATCATCAACAATGACAAATAATAAATAAGTAATCAGCAATTATTCCTAATAAAGAATAACAATCAGTCAACAATAACAAGTATTCAACAATACCAAGTATTGAAAAAAGTGTTTTACAATGACAAGTATTCAACAATAATAAGTAATCAAATATTCTTCTTACGTGACGAAAATAAGATCTATATTTTAACGATTATCAACATTACAGACAATTTTCGATATAAAATAATATCAAAACCCCTCATATCCACAAAAACCAACTATGGTTAAAGATTAAATCCTACAGTTACCTTTGAAATACGTCAGATCTCTGTAATAAGGTTCGCGTAAGTAATACCGTCTCCGTAATCTACGCACTGGAATAGAACGGTTTTAGACGCTCAGAGTCGCGGTTAGCGCGCAGTAATGGATTCATGGTCGAGAGGAACCTTTTAAGCATAAAGGGCATTTGTTTAACCCTCCCTTGACTGTCCCATTTTAAGACATTCCGACCTTTTAAGGACACCGTTCTTCAAGTTTACAAACGAGGCCATGTTGATTCGTCTTGGCGAGGGTAGGCTCATCTATAACTTGAAGGGAAGTCGCGCGTCCCTTTGCATATATTGAGTAAAAGCGGGTCGACGCGGTCTCCGGGGAGATTTGGGGGAAGTTTTTAGATGTGAGGAGCAGTTGAGGTGATGAATCAATACCGTTAGAAGGATGGTTCTAGCTTAGAAGTTCATTCTAGTTATGATTATCCTGATAGACGGCTATGTGCTATAGTTAACGAGGTTGTCATGGAAATAGTAATTAATAAATTACGAAAGGAACTCGATTAAAAAAAAAAATTAGCATTGAACGTCATACAATCAAACTAATCTAAGAATTATAGAAAAAAATGCAAATTTACAGCAATATTATATTACAATCTTGTAGAATTCGTGCAGATTATTCTACAGGATATTTTCAGAGTAATACACCATGTCGATTTTAGTTATGAGTTATTTAGTTTTACAGCAATATTATATTACAATCTTGTAAATTTCTTGCAGATTATTCTACAATATTTTGCAGAGTCATTCACCATGTTTTTAGATTTGGAATTTTATAATGTTAAAGGATCTTTGATTTATTTACCGAAAAGAATTTATTTTAAAGATTTCACGATAGAAATTATTTCCTAAAATACGAGTAGCTGATGTTTTAATGAAAAAAGGTATTATACTGTCGTGAATTCGTTGTTCAGAGTTCAATTTTATGTTAAATTTAAAGCAGATACTCAAATACGAACATTATATTCAATAACTCAAAATTTCTCTGTTGAACTGTTTTGTTATATTACTCTTTAAATATATTTTATTATTCTTATTTAGTTTTACGTACATTATCAATGATAACTGTTAAGATACCGTACATTATCTTTAATATTATATAATGAGTAACAGAACATTTATCTATGAAACTACTACATCATATTATTACATTATTATTATTGGTTATTATTCCTCGTTTTGCAGAGTTTATATGAAGATGGTTCAGAAAATGACAAAATTCCTATTCTGCATTACAGAAAATCAGCTACTTTAACCCGGCGCCGAAATTTCCTCGAAAATAAGTTTTCTTTGCACTGATTATAATGTTAGGATCGTAGGGGGTGATTTGTGGAAGGAAAGAAACGTGGAATCCGGCGTAGATGTTATATTTCCTTCAAGAAAAGCGCTCCTCAGATTTCATTTATGGTTTCCTGGGAAAATATTTTGGTGACTAAGGAACGTCGTTAGATCGCGTTTTGATTTATCGTGAATTTTCTTGTTTACGTAGCGAAAGTGAAAGTTCGACCGCTGCTTCCCTTATGCATTAAAGGGCCCCAACAATAAATATATAATCATAATACATTGCATTCTAGATATTAAGATAGGTGGAGGATGATACATTACTTGCGGAATATTCCTGAATATTTCTCGAATAAAAATCAGTATCAAATTCGCTTGATATTACAGCTCAAACATGGGTATATTCGGAGATGATTGGAATATGTATGAATAGAATAATTAAATTACTTGAATATAATGAACATAATAAACTGTTATTACTGAAAGAAAATATTTTACATTCATTCTTATTGCAAGATCTTTATTATATAATCGAATATGATGAATTATTCATAATTACAGTATTTAATGGAAATATAATGAAATGAATCATTCAGCTTAAAATTATCTCAATTTCAATTGGAAGTTAACCTTGATTCCCTCTCAAAATGAAAATATATGCTTTGGCGCACATGATATCATAAGTCATTTGTCGAAATTCATAATCGTATGACAAGGAAAAATTATCAAACTATCTTCTATCAACAAATTCTCAAACACTTCTTATATCTATAATTATAATTGTATAAAATTAAGCTTTTTATTTAGCAATCTATTCTTTGAAACTTCGCAAGGATTAATTTTACTTCTGAAATTTTTACTCTTTGTGTATTGCCGCTAAAAGTTTTTCTGTTTTTCTATCTGCTGCTAGGAACTTTTTACGACCTATCATGAAGACCTCATCCCCTTTAAAAGTGTTTCTTCTCGACTAAAAGCAGTATGGTTACGAATGAATCATAAAGTATCCACATGAAGTTCAGCTTAAACGTATTTCTCAAAGTATTTACCGAATAATTTTAAAAATTCGAACTTCTTCCCCATATTTTTCGCTCTATTTAGCATTTTTTTGAATATCACCGAGAAATCGCGTATATGCATTCGGAAAAACGAAATTTCGCGTGGGTCGGAATTAACGGTTTTGCAGTTAAGCGGGAGAAGGGAGTTATAAAAAAAACTTATCTCTGGCATTCTCACTTGGCTCATAAAGAAAATGTCTCTCATATCCTCGGTAAACGGGCAAAGATAGCGCAACGGATCCCAGAGAAGTACACGCACCAAGAAGAGGAAAGAAAACATTTCAGTTCGGAACTCGTCAAACGTTAGAAGTGAAATCGCATCGATGGCCTCGTTCCCATAGCTCCTCAGTTGACGACGTTTTTTTTTAACTTTGACTCCATTTGAATAATGAGTGTAATAAGGATAGATTCACTTATTCTTCGGCTCTTTCATCAACGATATTGGCCATCGATTGAACGTTGACCCCATACTTTCATCGGAACGGGTAGAGAAAAAGTTCATTTCCCTTTCGTTTGATTATACTTTCACTCAAATTTTAAGCCATAAACTTGTGAATTGAATGAAAATGTTGCTTATTTAACAGTTTTTCCTCTTTGTGTATGTAACAGTTTGAATATTTATCGTTTTGTTATAATACGAGGGATTACGTATCCCTAGCTACCCGTTTGTTTACTTTCATACAGTTATTTTACGTACAACATGATAATTATACTCGTATTTGGTTGAATAATCTATTAATTTACTGAAATCATTATAACGATAAATAATTTATAGTAAATTTATAATAGTAATTATTAACTATAATTATTATGTGTATAAATACTAGTATCACAAAATTTCATCTGAACAAATACGTACGTAGTCTCTTAGATTACCAAATAATACAAAAATCAGAACCCCTTCTATGCCGGATTTTAAGTTAATGATATCAAATCAATGAATTCTCACGTATATTTTTCATAATGTAGAGTTATAAAAAACATAAATTACAGAGTAAAAATCTCAAATGATTCTCACTCCTTTCCCTTCTTCCAGAATTAGTTTAAAAGCTCCAATTTCGCAGAAGTAAAAGGAATTCGATTCTTCGGCACAAAGTGTCATTCATTTAATCAACAGCACGGAAGTTCTTTTTTTAAAAAAAAGGTGAACTAATTCTCCAACTGAAGGATATAAAAGGCTTTTATCGTACTTAATGTCATCTATGATTCCCTTTCCTCTCTGACTTTCTCAGTAAAGACTTTATTCTAATGCCTCTTCCTTTTTAATGACATTATTCCCCTGGATTAAGACCGGGCAGTGCTTGGAAGTCACCATTTCCCCGCTTGGAAAAGTTCTCTTCTTTTTTTTCGTCATTTCGCATGTATATTGCGTTCCTTCTTTCGTCCATTACTTTCCTTCATTCTTTTAGCCATCGTACTCAAGGAGAGATGGGCTGTTTGTAGAGGAGGGCGGGAATAAAAAAAACCTAAAAGGTGGAGGGTAGGTTAAGAAAACCTTAAAGAGAGAGTGAGTGTGAGAGAGAATTCGTTGGATATTTTATTACGTAGGAAAGAATCGTTTTCTAGCATCAGTAAACAGATCGTATGTTTAAAAGATTTAAATATTTATTTGGGATACATAAAAAAAAGTCAGGTGAAATTGACTCTCAACTTCAGAACTTACAAGGATGCAACAGTCAAGGAACTTTTCATACAACCCATTGTTTAATTCAGAGAGAGTTAGTTTTAAAGAAACTTATAGAAGGGAAAACATCTTTCCAGATGAATCTTTTTTTCTTATTTATTAGATCTTGGGTTCCATAATGTAGTTATAGATCAAGTAGAGGACAATTGACCTGTTTATCATAGTAATTTTTTTAGCAAAAACTAGAGTTATTTTTAAACTCTAGGAGAATTTATTTTATTTCAATATTCATTGAAAGCGTAATATTCATGTTTCTTAGAATATTACATCGTAAATTTTAGGAAGTTCACTCTCTAAAAGCAATTGGTGTTAAAACGGTATTGAGAATACACTAAGAACAAAACTAACATTTCTTTAGCCTCACATTAGTTATTCTTAATAAAAATTTATACTATAATCAACTTTTCTGTTAAAAATCAACCTTCTAACGAATTATAACAAAATATTACTTTTAACTTTGATAAGAATAAATTTAAAGGACCATTTACATGAGTAAGTTTAACCATTAGCCATATATAGTATATACATGCCTGAAGATGGCTTAACAGAACAATTGAAGATATTTATGTTCTAGACAACCAGAGATATTTATTTAAAACTACGATTTCTTATTAAATGTTTCCGTATCAACTTCTTCCACCACTTCCAGTTAAACGTAGAAAAGCGATAAACAATAGATCTTCAGGAAAAAGCCCTTATTGAAAAACAAACTAAAAGTTTACCTACACCCTTTAGTCTATGTATTAAAAAAATACTAAAATAAATACTTCTGATATCTCGTTTTACTTTGTTTAACTCGTACATTTCCTTGGAAACGGGGTTCACGACCGCTCGAGCGATGATAAACAATTAAGAATATTCGTGGAAACAAAAGCAGACGGGGAGAGAGTTTTAAAGGAAAGGGGATAAATAGTGAGAAGAGGATAATCGACAAGGCTTTTGCGAGAGACAGCTGAGAGAGAGGAAAAAAGGATAACCCCTTTCGGAGGGAAAACGGCTGCGGCATTGATATGTCTTTGTCTGATCCGTGAAAAGGCTCACGAATCGTGCGTGCAAAACAGAAGTGATCCTTACGAACTGCGTAATCAGGAGAAAAATGCGAATTACTAAAGAGAGTTCAAGCGTGAAGGAAAAAGGAAATGTTAGAGGGGTGGTGGATGTGAATGAGGCTATTTACTTTACACGGAATTCATGAAGGAATCGAAATATATCCGTGTTAATGTAGAGTTTTGAAACTTATAAAAACTTTGGCTATCAAAACTTTCAGCAAGTATAAATTATGTAAAATTGGACTGAAGTGGTAAATTACGATATGACCGGGACTCGAACCCAGGTCCCCTATTCTCCCCATACATGCGAAGTAAGTGAGAGACCTGGGTTCGAGTCTCAGTAATGCCATTATATTGCCATTCTGTTTAACCCTTATCATGAAGTCGCACGACGTATCGTGTAAAATCTATGTTAACCGAACCTTATCCAGTATAAAGTACTGATTTTTATAGCATTTTTTTAGATCTATAGAGTGAATAGTATTCCTACCACAATAAACTATACTATAGCTCAAAATACTTTCTCTAGCCTTCGAGAAATATAATAGTGATATATAATAGCGTGAACATCTCAGGATAGTTTGAATTATTTTGTGAAATATTACGTAAGGAAACTGCTCGTAAATTACTGTCGAATCTAACTTGGGAAAGTACTATAAGCTGTGAATTATAGCGGTTTTCAAACAATACTTTCTCCTCTGGATAACTCTATATTGTTGGTTAAAGTAAACAGTTGTTTTTTACACTGATACATAGCTTTGATTTTTTGAAATTCATCGGAGTTTAGTTACCACAAAGAATTTCTTCTTTTTAAATTCAGATGATGCTTCTTATAGTCTTTCTCTATATAATATTATAGTATTAAACTTTCACGGATAAAATAAAGAAAGATCAATTCAATGATCTATTATGCAATCGTTTCTTAACTATTTCCGCATTTTACGTATAGTAATGAGCAAAAATGTAGGATGATGCTGAAGTCAGCGCTATGAAGGAAATGAAAAAGTGAGCATCCAATACGATAGTGCCATCCTCTTAAAATACTCCTTAAAGCTGAAAGTAATGGAGTAAAAAAGAAAGAATGCTACTGAGTTGAAGAGAAGGATTTATTGAGATGAGCTGAAAAGCTGTGACCATTTACTTCGCAGTATATGTACGATTAGTAGCCAAAAAGTTTCTTCTTCAAAGAGTTGAAAACTTTAAGAGAAATAAACTTTTGTTTGAGAAAAGAATAGTAATTTATTTTACGATTTAGTCGCTAAAAAATTGTTTCACTTCTTAACACTTGTGAATATTTTAGTTAATCATCGGAAATGAAATAGATGATTCAAAATTCTGCTGTTATTGTAAAATATCTGAAATAAAGTCACTGATTTATTCCACCAGCATTAATCTAGCATTTCACCAGCAATTCTTCTTCTTATGACTTCAATAAGAGTAGTCTTATAGAAGATTATGAATTAATAATTGGCGAATTGTTCATCAAAAACTCCTCTTAAACGTATCTAATTGATGGTACAGATGTTACTAATAATTTTGACTAATATAAAAGGGAACTCTAAATTTATTAACCTTAAAATTGATTGATTTAAAACCTTTAAAATTAAGTACGAAAATCACCGCTTTTAAAAGAGCATTTCGTATTATGATTACAAAATAAAAGGACCCTAATTCTTTAAGACAAAAGGTTACGCTCTCCCTTCGTATATAGAATATGACGCAAACGTCAAGATCCTAAAATGCGTACAAGATATGAAAAGAACGGAATTTTTATAAGTGCTCAATAGTCGTTTACGCAACTGACGTGATGAGCTAGTGAAAGTGGCGTCCGAAAGGATTTTGTCGGTGGAAATGGAAAGAGAATTGAAGTTGGTAAAAAAGGAACGGAGGGTCGTTTTGTGAGACAGATTCGTGGGGACGCAGATCGGACGTGGGTTTAGTGGTTTGCGGAAAAGAAATGAAAAGAGATGCATTCGAATGTACGCACGTATGCGAAGGAAAGATATGAAAAAGTTGCGCTACAACAAAGTTAACGAGTGGTTTGAAAATGCCGATTCTCAACTCAAACGAATAGAAAATGCTCCTGGTACACGTATATGCCTTTGGGATGATATTTTTTCTGTAGAAATACGTTTAACTTATATAATTCATCTCATTAAGCTATGCCTATTATTTTATGGTTATTTTGTATCCCTATTTTAATATTGGATTTCCAAAAGCATTAAGTATATCGAATTAAAATAATAAAAAGATAATAGATAACTCGAGACATTATAATAAGCTTCCATCTTGGATCCATTTTCATGGATTTAGATGACTCCTGGATAAAGAATGATTTTAATAAATATTATAGATTTTATATATAAATTTGTACTATACAACCAACTTTCCGTGGCTTATTTATAATTTTATTCACTGTAGGATTGAAAATAGTAAAAACTCTCGCTCTATGAATGAATCATTAGCCATGGCTTGAGGTTTTTTTTATATTCAATACAGTAGAGTACATATAAATGTCTCGACCAACTTCATGATGCAGTTTAAATTATCATTAATGTTTGTTTTTCATACATCGGGAGAGTTATGTTTTGGAGTTTAAATTTAAGCTTATGCATATATAGCAAAGAAACTCAGCCTCATTATAAATAAGGAACATTCAGAAATATAAATAATATATAATTCAATTCTATAGATGTCTACAAAATATATAGGTAATAAATATAATGGATAGTATCACATTAAAAAAACATTCTGGTTGCTGTTTCATTAATTAGAGCTTGCAATTACGATTGAGAAAGGTTTAGATGATAAAGCATGACTTAAGAAGTTTGCAATTTGAAAAGAAAATTGAATTACGATAATATTAAACTTTCCGTTATTTTAAACCAAAAACATATCACTATTCTCATTATTTGTTGATTTTCTTGTGCAAGAGAAAATGAAAAACGCAATCCTACGATTCATAACCAGTAGCATGTGACGGAATTCATGATTTTATAATGGATATCTTTCATTTTTGAAAACGTCAGAACTGCGCGAGTACGTCCATGATTTCCCAACTGCCGTACATTGGAAATGTGACAAATTGAATGCTGAAATTGAAGACTCAGATCTACTTGATAAAAGGCAGAGTTTCGGTGAAGGAAGGCCTATCGATCTAACTGTAGAAATCCGTGCTTTAGATAATGGGTCACCCATGCATGCATTTTCAATGTATGCACTTCGCATCAATAACCGACCCGTCCAATCATGGATTCCATGAAACTTATCCTTCCATTCACTGAAATCTGATAGCAAATTCATCGCGCATGGTTTCCATAGAAAGGGCACGATATCCCAATCTTTTCAAAGTAGCAAAGTGGATCCATGCGACGGAACTCTCTGCGGAGTAAGATGGATTTTCTGGGATCACTTACTGTCGTCCGTTCTGTCCTGTCCGTAAGATTCGGAAAATTATTCCAACTTCTGGCGAACTATGCGCTAATAAGATTCTCGAGTTCATACAGAAGTATGATCATTGCAAATGAGCCTATTATGTAAAGTATACTTGTGTTACTATAGTGTATACTGTATAGTGTAATATCATAGATAACGATATAACTATAAAGAAAAAAGGAGAAATGTTCTGTGCAGTGTATAGAACGAATAGTTAGAGCTTTATTTTTAAGTAATTTAATTTTTAATTAAATCTTTATTTATATCTTTCTTTTTATTTATTTATTCATTTCTTTTTTTATTTATTTCATTATTTACTCATTTCTTTATTTATTTTTCATCTCTTTATCTAATGATTATGATCTTTATGCATTTTCTTCAAAATTTATTGTAACGCATTCAATTGGAGTAACCTTTTTGTATTTAATAAATTATTTTTATCATTATATCTTTCCCACTATTCAGTTATGGAATATGAATTAAATGATAACAAGTTTAAAAACGATTTTATAAGTATCTGTACTCGACTTACTCTAGAGTATTTATTTTTAATTTCTCATCTTTATCCTCGCTGAAAAATATCATTCATAAAATATATTTGATAATTTTCAGCGAGAAAATATTGTAATTTATTGTAAATCACTTTATTGGGGTAAACTGTTCGTATTAAATAAATTAATATTATTATTATTAAATTTGGTTGAGAAAATTTCCTCAACACTTAATAAATAAACGTGTTTTTAACCCAGTTCTTTTTATATCTGCTCTAGATTTTTTTGTATATGTGTTTATTTATTATATAATGATTTTGTTGCCCACGAATTGACGCAAGAGGCCCCAAACCAGCTTAAGTACCCCCTTAACGCTACCATTTAACCTTTATTATCGCAGGATAAGTGGTCGTTGATGGTGTGCGTTCAAATATAAAGCTTTATCTTAAAATATCTTTTATAAATTCCAGCCTGTTATTGGGCCATTCATATCGCGCTCTATTTTTAGGAACTGTTTTCCGTCTATCATCGAAATCCAGAGCTTGCAATTTCCTGCGATAAATCTCTCCACCCACATTGGAAGGCCCGAAAAGACTTTTTAAAGAAGAGCTTTTCTAAGTGAATTACTCGGAGGAAAAATATCAGCCATCAAATAAATCGATTATTCTTTTATTTATTGCCAACAGGTTCGATGGAGTGTGAGCGATACTGTACGTTCAGGAAAAGAATTCTTTATGGATGTGGGCTTCGTTATTGGATTCTTTTTTTTTCTTTTTCTTTTTAAAAGGCTATAAAAAATAGAAAGTGATATGCAAGAGCGGGTTTCTTATCGAAGAGTGAATCGATCGATTCGAAGCGAGTGATTTCGTGCATATATAAATCGATTTGAAAAGAGCTTTTATAAATGGGCCAAATCGAAAATTAACTGGAGCTAATTTTTGTCTCTTCATTCAGATTACGGATGGATGGAATTTTTGTAAAAGAAGGGAGTGTTTGCTTCCATTATCAGTGAAACTGTCGCTCAAGACCCATTTATTTCACTACATTTGAATGACGTTTACTTAAAACGAGCACTGAGTCTTAATAAAAAATCTTTCCTCTTGCCTGATTTAGGATACGTAAGTAAAAAGATGAAGTAGACTATTTCTTTTTGAGAATTGATTATTTAGATGATTTGGTAAAGGTTTCCAATTGTATCTTTCAAAGGAATATAGGATGTATTTCTTAGTAATATTGGATGTGAATAATTGTTTCGTGCTATTTATGAACAGGAATGCAAGTACAATAGTCTGCGACCACAAGGTAAGGTAAACACATTGAAATTATTTTACTTTTATTCCCTTCAATTATAAATAAAACCCCTTAAATATAACCATTATCAGTTATTAATAAACATTTCACAGATAATATTTCGTTTGGTAATAATCATTTTTTTTTTGTACAGAAATATTCATGCTCGTGATATTAAATCATTAGTGTTAATGGTCCACTTTTCTAAGAAAGCATTTGCTCAATTACTTTCGTCTTTTAATTTTAAACTAGGTCAAAGTTTTCGATTAACTTGAAGTAGATATTAATTTAAGGATAGCTAAAAAGTGGTGAATATTTTATTTGAACAACTATATAAAATTGAGATCTAAATATTACGTATTATGATTTCTTTATGTATACATCATATTGAGATACATAACTGAAGTGTTGGTACGTTACTAATGTTTCTGTCATATGAATACGAATATGTCATTGTCAAAACCTATTACCTCGTGTAAACAATGGATCACATTGTTTGTACGAGGTGTTAGGTTTACGTAAAGATGATAGGATCATCCTTTCATTAGAGAAAAAAGATGTAATTTTAGGAAATTAGCAATAAAATATCTCCTTCCAACAATGCAATCCAGTTCCTAAGCTTTTAAATTGACTCAGTTGTTCATATTCGCACGTTTAAAAACCGAGCATTTCAAAAAGCGAACATTCGCGTATATTGACGACCAATGAACGTTTATTATTCACCGCAGCTTCTACGGGAACCTCGAGCGGAAACGGAAATGACGTATAGAATGGTGAATCCACTTCAATTTTAGCGGCCATGTATTAATAATGTCGGCCGATTTATATAGGCTTACCGTTCGCCATAAGGTGAAGAATAATAAAAAAAGAGGAAAAAATCGTACGGGAAAAAGGCTCTTCTACGAAATGTTGAAGTGGGATTCGTGGAAATAGGAACGTAGGGAAGGGAATAACACGGGAGAATTTAGGAAAAGGTAGAGCGTACAGATGAAAGAGGATCGTGCGCTCGAGTGCTACTCTGTGCTAATGATGCTCGACTCCTCGCTTTAAATCTATTCCAATATAATCTCAACTTCTTAGCCGATCTTCTCCTGGAATTTCGTACGGAATGATCTTTTTAACGTCCCTCGCCTTTTCGCTACGCCATTTTATATATATACGTGCTTCCCTGAATTGATTTCGGGGAAAAGTAATAGATTACGTGGAGATATTTGAGTCTGAAATGAGATGTGTAGTTTTTTTAAGGGGTGAATTATTTTATGCTGTTTTTTTTCAATTGGATTCTATTAAGATAAGCAATTAATAATTACGGGATAATTTTTCCGAAAGAGTCTTTTTGGTTTTATGGTTTTAAGCTTCTTATTTTTCATTATTTATTGAAGGTTTTTTTAAAAATTTTTCGGGATCTGAATACATATAAACGTAAATTTAATTTTTGTATTTTTATGCTCAAATTACGTCGAGTGTAAGTAATTTTTCCGTTTACCGTAATTTTCAAAACTGACATTTCCTGTACGAGTTTTTAACTTGGGTAAATATGTTTATTAAATTTAAAAATGGGCCGTAAATTTTTAATTATCACATAGTGGTTTAATGAATTATTTTATTAATTAATCATATATTAAATTATAAGGAATTGGTAATATTTAGGCTAGGTGATAGGTTTACATTTTAGCTTTTTTATCATGAAAATGTTCATTTATTCTTTCAAATAAAAGCATGATGTCATAGTAACGATGGATGGAATCATATTAAGGAATCGTAATGCGGTAGGTCTCATAGAAAAATGAGGTTTAAAGGAAGTCGAAGCTTTAAATTAAATGCGAAGGACTTTGAAAGAGAACATACGAAACCAATAAGAGGCACATTAGTGTAGAGGGAATTATGGTGAAGTAAGCGACTTAAAAATATTTGACTTTATTTTTTTGATATTAAGACTGTTTTATCGTCAAATGAAAGTTATTTATTTTTTGCTGGAATATTCTAGGTACTGGAATACAGGAAAGTATTCTATTAAATTTCGGTAACGGAATATCATTGTTTTAATTCTGTACTAGTGCTGCATTAATTGGGATGGCTTTAGAAATTTTGAATTGTTTTTATCCTCAACGAAGCACTTGGGTTGTATACAGCCAGGACTATTGATTATATATATTTATTGTATTTAGATTTAATTTTAAATTATCGGTAACATTCACCATCATATTTATATACTTAAAAATTATTATAAAGATTCTAATTGCACCTTGAAATGCATTATGACCCCTGTCTTTGACTTGTATTTCTTATATCTCAATCGTAAGCTTAATATAAACCATGTAATTTTTCCATGGATATTAACATTGAAGATAGGGTAGAATATTAGTAGTATAAATGTATTGGTAGAGGTGGTATCTATTTACAATAAAGACGCTCTTAATTCTAATTACAAACCTCTGTTTAAGACGAAAATCCAACAAAGTTAAGGTTAGAGTTACAATTATATTTAACCTTAATTGCTTTTATCTAGACTAACTTGCGTTAATTTGAAATAAATTCTCTCTAATTAGTATCATCATTTTTATAAGGAATACGTTCGGGTTTTATTTATATTATGAATAATTAATGAATAGCGAATACGCCTTTAATTAAATATTTCCAACGATATTCGGCGGAGCTCGTCCATAATTGCAACAATGGAAGCGCGGTGTTTCCACAAATTAATTAACATAATTTCAATTTATAATAATTATTATATTTAATATAAGTCTAATTAAGGCGTGATGTGGGCATATCGAGCTTAAATTCCTTCAACTACACACTTTTTTAATTTCAAAAATAAAAATTTTACGCATTTTATTATAATTCGGAGACGAAAATATGCCAAATGCAGAATTGAGTGGCACGAAATTTAATCGAGAATTAGAGACCAATATATATGTAACTCGGGTCAAAGGTATCGGTGGTGCGTTTCCATCATCAGTTATAAATTACTTAACCCTAGCCGTTGACCATATATATGTCTACCTCGAGCTTTTCTTTAATCCTTGTAAATTCATGCAAGAGAAATGGATTTATTATTTTCAGGTTGAAAGAGGACTCCAGTCCGAGATGCTTCAGATACTTTCTCCCATCGATAACCTTCTTTTTTTTATTCGATTCAAGGTGAGAATTCAGCCCTTCTAATTCTTCTTCGGGAGAATTCCGAGGAAAAACGTTTCGCTCTCTAGAACGCACGTATATAAAAAAAGGAGATTAATAAATGACACGAGGTGCGTGACAAAACGGGGAAAAAGGTGTGCGAGACAATCGTGTTTGTTTGAATTTGAAGAAGAAAAGGTCGTAAGGGATTTTGTTTGGGAAAAAATCTGAGCATCGTTTTGGATGAAGAGGAATTGATAGATACGAAATGGAGGGATGTAAGTGATGGGTCGTTTTAATTGCTCCTTTTCGGATAGGATGGTTTATGAATGGAATGTCGTGGGTCTACATCACGATTATCGCTTAAGAACCAAGTTTATATTTTATTTTATATTTAAGTAAATAATTGAGGAATTTTTAAAAATCCATTAATAACAATCCGTTGAAATAAGAAGTAGATTACGTGAGATTATAACGATTAGGTTTTATAAAATTGATTTATAGACTCTTAGAATATTGTATATAAGTTTTTAAGGAAAATTATGAAATAAGACAATAAGCTGTGGTCTCTTAAGAAGGGAGGTATATTTTATTTATCACATTGTCATATTGTTAACTAAATTAACTGTTATTTATTATTATATCAAATTATAACTTATTATTATTTATTAAGTATATAATTACATATTTAATATATTTCTATAAGAAAACGTGACCTGATAATCAGTACTGTGATTACACTAGTACTGTGATACAAAGATGTTTTTCTCCTAAACTTTTCTTGCTTAAATAATATTGTCTCGCGTGTAAAATAACAACTTTGTATTGCGTTCTTAAAATCCTATATATTACTAATGAATACCACATTCTAGATATTTCACAAGTGAGCATATCTATGACGTATTTTCAATACATTCTGACTGATTTTTTGTGCATGTTCAAATATTTGTAATCAGAACTTCAATTACAGTACAATATATGAAAAATGATAAAGGAATATTGTGGAAAACCGGTATTTAGTCGTTTCATATCATTCAAACACAATAATGACAGCTAAATAAGTTCCCTGGAATGCGTAATATCTGAGTTCAGCGTAGAAGCAGATGAATGTTATTCCAATCTTTTGAAGAATTCCATTTATATGATAATTTTTGATCACAATTCATAAGTAATAAAACGAGAAAAATATTGACAACAACTCAATGGATCCAAAATTTACTGTTACGTATTTTTATTACTTAAGTTCATGGAAAAATTTTGTTTCTATAGATATATTGTACGGTCTTATAATTAAAGTAAACTAAAAAATATTATAGCTTGGGAATTACTAAAAAATATGCACCTTTATTTTATCGTATTGTATCCATAGAATAAAAAATTATTATTATTTTTTAATCCCTTTAGAAGAACCTTATCGTCCGTATAATACTCGAGTCATTCTCTTTGAATTACGGGGGACAAAGATAAATTTATGGACGCACAAACCGATCCGAAAGTTTCCATTTCCGCATACAAAACCTCTCGAGCGTAAATTTAGGGAAGGATGGTTGCTATAGCTATTTATTTCAATATTTACTCCGACTTGGTTGTCTTAAGGTTGTAAAAGCGGCCTTAAAAGTTAAGGGGAAATGAATAGAAAAGTTGCAGGTACGGGGTTTGGGAGAGGATACGTAAATAAGGAGAGAATGGAAAGGGGTCACTTGACAGGGAATTGGGAGGGAGGGGTCCCAAGAAGGAAGATACAATTGGGAAATAAAAGAAGGAGAAGAGGCATATGGGTCCAGAGGGGATCGTCATAGGGGAAGGAACGATAAGAGTTCCTCGAAAGACAAAAAGAGAAAGGGGAAGATGATAAGGATGCAAAAGGTTCAATGACGACGCGATAATCGTAGCTATAAACGGATGATTAACATCCGTTGTTAACGCTACGGTTTGAATGTTTCTTCTCTTTTTATCCTGCAAATATTATGGCTCTCCTAGAGCGGGCTGAATATTAAGATTTCGAGGACGATTTGGTTCTTTAATAATCTACTTTAACGAGTTCACAGTTTCGATAATTGCAGAGAGGAGGAAAGACGTGAAATTTGAAATGCTGCGAAAATTTATTCGAAGATAAAAATCTCTGGCGAAGTTGAAGACGGTGGAAAATATTAATGATTATTATGCAGGACAATTATCACTTCTTTAAGATTAAATTCAACAGTTTATGAAAGCAGCTTTAATTTTTTGAGTTGTCATTTCCTTTCTTATTTATCTTGGCAACGATAAGGAACAAATTAATTTTCTCGAACTGTAATAGCTTCATAATATATAATGGTCTTATTAATTTTTTACGAGTTCTAAATTTAAGTGTTTTATTTATCGTGAAACAGAACAGTTCTGTTAAAATTATCATTTGTTTAAATTTCATATAACTTTACATAAAAGCCAAATAATTCAAAAATCATATAAAAATGAATTAATGTAAATTAATGAACCTTAGTCTTCTAAATATTTTTTAGACCTGTTAATATTCTATTCTTGTTTTAGGGAGAGGTGACTAAACTTAGTACCAGGAGTACGTTCGACTTGAATACAAGTTTGGATGACATAGAAGAATTGCAAAATAACTGGGTCCAAACCTAGGTTACCCTATAATCTTTACATTTCTGCGATTAGGGAACTTGGGTTCGAGTCCTGGTAATTTTTATTTTCCACTTCTCTTCAACTTTGATTCCTATTCTTATTCTTATTATTTCCAAGATGGATTGATAATTAAAAGCTATAGTCTTTCGCAAAAATTACGTCATTGTGCATTAATTAACATTTTTAAATAGATTATAAATTAATAGTAAAGTTTTGTTTTATAAAAAATTAGAAACTATGATAGATAATATATACTAAAATAAGCTATTATAAATTATATTGAGGATAAAATTTCAAGGAAAAAGTTGAAAATACCCATATTCATTATTAAATGATAGTATTATGCACAATATAATTATTAAAACAAACTCTACCAATGAAATATCAGATACATGTAACCATGGAAATTCTCGCTGACAAATACGGGCGTTTCAATAATTCGAAAATATTTTAGTTCACGTCGCGTCTCCATGGGTTAAAATTAATTTATTCCGAACCGAATATTTCATTTCTGTAAACTTTGGGTGTGGTTATCATTTTTGCGGGATACGTGACTGTTTTATTAATTTTACGACTATATCCCTAATTCTTTCCCAAATATTTTCCGAGCAACTTATCGTCAGATTTAGTTGACCGTAAGATAGAGGGATAAAAAAAGGTTCAGGTAAAAATATAGGGTGTTGGATTGAGATTGGATAAAAAGTACAGTTTTGAATTTTAATATTAAAAAAACAGCTCACGTTTTCAAACCAAAGAGCATCACACTTTTCTCATGATATGTTCTTATCGATAACATGTTCCATTCTTAAAAAAGGAGTTTATAATATTCCCTAGGCAACCGTACAACGATCTAGTTTATTTTACCCTGAGATAGCAACGTATTGTGTAAAATACACTCATTCCTCACGGAAGGATGTAACCATGATCGCTATGACGCAACTAACAAATGGAGGAAAACCCTATGACATTTAATTTTCCTCCACGGCGTAAAAAAAATACTCCAAGAAGTCGGAAAGAAAGGTTCCAGAAACTTTTTCATCCTCGTGGAAGATTATTTTAGTGCAGGAATGCTTGGACGCATAGGAAATCCTGGTCAAAAGAAGGACTTGTGGATGGTACGACGTGGGCTTAAATTTAAGGCTGCAGAACTTTTAGATGATTTAAAAAGTCGACCTAGTAGTCTGAGTGATTGTTGTATGCATATCAGTTAAAGGATGTACGTAAAAAATGTATGCCAGCCTTTGTTCTGTATTGTTCATCAGTTTCATACGCAAATTCTCTCGAATTTTTAATAATTTATACGTCTTCCATGTAGATACATATATGTGTAAGTAAATACCTTGCAAACCACCATTTGAAAAGTAGAGTATAGGTAATTTTTCAATATTTTATTATCTTATATAGTTGTTGGAGGGTATGAAGTTTTAAAAACACTCATCCTAGGATCCATTTCTTTCATGTTACGTTTAAATTTGTATTTCTCAAAGCAGCTGGGTATATACTCGCATATGCATACATGTATAGCTTTATATAATCTCTGCTACATCTTCTGAAAATGCGTTTCACCTAAGTTTTTCGATCAATCAAAATCTAAATTCTATTCCACTATCTTATAAGGAACTTTTAGAATCTATACTATTACGTATGTGTATATATTATTTGATCAGAATCTGATAGACCCATTCAGGCTTCTCTCTTGTTACAGGATATCGGTTAGATATAGATCGCGAAACAAAATTTTCCGAACCGTTTCTTCAAAAACGCATCCCGATGTTTTCCACAGCCTCCGCAGATAGTTCAATTTCACGAGGGACCATTCTTTTTAGCGCACGGCTTCTTCCCAGCTGCTTTATTACGCAAGCGGCAAAATTTGCATTCATCGATATCTAACGCCAGTTTAATGCAAAATATACGAGGTATATAACGCGAGGGGGAGAAAAAAAAAGTTTTCGAAACAAGCGAACGGGGCGATCGGGCAAAAATGATCGCCCTTCCTTTATATTCTCCACCGCATTTCCCTTCTTCCTAAACTTCACGACATTCAGGATGGATTGGATGGCGCAAGGAGGGCGTAAAAAGGAAGACTCTCTTCCAGAAAAGGTTCTCCCTAGAGTAAAGACACGTTTTTAATGGAGCAGTAAATCTACTTCAACTTTTTTACGTTCGTGGGTATGATGCGATATGAAATCCTTCGTCACCGGCGTGTTTGGGAAAAAATCGTCCTGGCCGACAGACTACTAGCGCCAAATGGGCCTGAAAAGGGTTGCGGACGAAGTACTCAACCCTGATATCACAACAATAAAATCGGGCAAAAGTGACCGTGATACCCGTTTCAGACCGGAAGCTCTCTCTTTTTTTAGGGGGGAATCATCATGAGTGCATCAAATACCGTAGAAAGATTAAAATGAGATTTAGGTCTCTAAAATTAAAGAGATTTGTTGGTTGGAACAGATGACGGTGTCATTAAGGGCCTGCTGGAATTATTCTGGGTGCGGGGGAAAACATCGATGAGTTGATGTAAGCCCTAGTTAATGCTTTTAATCTAAGCGAATTTCAAGCCGCATTAGTCCCGAAATGACAGTTATTACTTTGTGAACGGAACGGAAGAGATTTGTTGTAATTTTACGAAGTTGATCGGTCTTTTAAATTACAAAAGTTACGTCAAAGGAATTTTTGCTCCTTTTCTGTACTAATTTAAACGAATGACAGATCATGATACGAAACTGAATAAGAGAAAAAGTGTTGTGCATGACAAGCTTTGTTGCATAGCAACGCAATATTTGTTAAAAGTATAAAAATGAACTTGAAATGAAATGAAAAACGAAAAAAAAAACGAGTTTATAATGAAGAAATATGTGCAAATATAATGAATTTAGATATTAATGGAATATTTTAATAAAAGAATAGTTTGAGTAGTTAATTAACTGAGTAAAATAATTCTTTGTATTCTTACGCTAGGTTATTCATGAATATATTTTGATCAATGTCCATTTCTTTCTAATTAGCTTTTGTTATATAATATTAAAGCATCAACTTAGTAAATTTTAACCATAAAAAGATATAAACTGTGTTGCTTGTCAGTTTATCGGAAGATGTTACGAGTGATTTATTTGTCCATCTCCACGACATATCCCCAGTTGAAATGTTGGGATTGTTCGTCGTTTTGATACACGTAGAGCCTCAAGGCAATCCAGAGCTCGCTAATACGTCCTACTTAAACGTAATTGTCCTCTTTTAGAGGAGGAGATGACAGCTTTTCTTTCCGGAGAAACTACACTCGGGAAATGTAGCTCCAGTTGCTATTCCCAATTATCTTTCTATATCTTCCCATGAGAGTGACAGAGGCAAAATGAATTGGACTCATAATTTACGGGATAAAAACGTTTATCTGATTCTTCTCTAGTGTTCTACACGTAAAAGAACTCTGATGTTATTTACCGTAATATTTTTCATCTCCTAGAACGATCGATTCTCTCAACGTATGAAAGTTACTCAAACTGGAATATATATTTGTGTGCTACATGTTATAAATAAAGGTAAAACTGTAATAAAAATAACTTCAAAAATATACATTTAGGTATATTGCTAAACATATGAATTTAATTGCGTATATATCTATATACATATTATATAGATATAACAAGAAAGGTTCTTGATTGGTTTAGAGGACCTTTCGTTAATGTTGATAATTTAATTCATTTCGTTCTAGTTATAATTATTTATTTTTTCTGAGTATTATATATATATATATATATAACTTTCTTTAGCTGGAGGTTTAAATCTGATTAAATGACTGGAAATCAATTTCGCATTTATATTCATGAATGTTTATAATAACTTTTTTGAAAGTCATTATTTTGATTTCAGTGTCTATAACCCACCCACATAATGTGATAATCTGGCCAATTAATCAAAATTAAAGTATCAGAAAAATCTGTAATTTTATATGAGTAAACGTTTTAATGATTTAATCAGCAACTATCAATTAATTACTGTTCATTTAGGCTCCCGAATGGAATTCCTATTCACTTCAGTAAAGGCTGCTCTTTCATCTGTAAAATAGGTTTAGCGATTTAATCCCACAAAAGAATTTGCTGGTATCACATAGCCCTTTGACCCGGTGCGTGTTATATTTTCCTTTTTGTACAGTTTAGTGAGTAATGCGTAATTGTTTTGTATTTTTTTGTTTGATAGAAGCAAGAGAATTGGAAGCTTTTAATGTTGATGGATATTAAATTATGACATAAACCCTTAAATAACTGTTTATCAATAATATTTTTCGAATAATAATGTATTTAAACTGTATGAACTTCTACAGATCAGTATTAGATGATATGATAAGTGTTTTCAGGAGAATATAACACAAATATAACATTGTAAATGCAGATTAATCATTCTTCAATAGCTCTAGACAATTCAGAATGCAGGTAATGAATTTACAGGTATTCTTCCTGAAAGATTACTTTCTTTGTAATTCTGTTCGTTTACGTAGCGAAAGAATTTCTCTATATAACATTTCTATGATTAATCTAGGTTTTCCTGCCCTTTTGAATGTTGTCTTTACTTTACTGGACTCTACTAACTATTCTCGATCAAAAAGTTTTCAACTGATTACGTCCTGTTTTATCTACAGATTGGATTATCAAGAAAGTTGGCAGATGGCGCTGTACGGGAAATAGCGTGAGTTACAGGGATACCCGAATGATGAAATGGTAATTCGGCCGTGCACACCGCTTCGCGATTGAATCAAAGGAAAATCACGAATGCGCCCGTCGCAATTTGTTAATTAAGGCTTCCAATTCGCTTGACATGATAGTGGAAACGGTGTCACAACCTATTCGTCTAGGACGGCTGATAGTCGAAACACTTCACCGGAAATGGAATTTAACTCTCGCTGGCAGAAAATAGGTAGGGATGTGGTGATTCGGAAGTCACGCCGTAAACACGTTTGCATATTTCCACGGCAACCGGTGTCGCCTAATTCAATTCGGATGTAGGAGAAAATTAATTCAACGATTGATCTAAATTACGATTCTTCGTTTCGAATCCAATCAAATTCATGCAGACGAGCTAAAACACCGGATTCGCTGAGAGACGCGCTTCGTAATTGAACTTTGCAGGAAAGAAGAAGAATCAATTGGATGCAACTTTTACGAGTTTGAGTTGATTGAGGCTTGAAAGAGGTGAGGAATTCATATCCATGCCTTTTTGAGGAGAAATTATTTTCATGGAATTAAATGGTGATATTTGTAAATTAAAAGAATACATACAGTTTGGCTAAGATAAATAATAATATACATTTTATTGATATACCTTATTCGGATCTTGGTTATCATTAAGAATTGCGACGAATTAGAATCGTGTCAGGGGTTCCTCAGGGTAGTGTGATCGGTCTCGTAGTATTAATTTATTTTTATAATCTAAAATGTAAATATATTTTCTACTAAAAGGGTGTGATGAACTTGCATACTTGTTCAATTAAGCTTAAAGACTTATTAATTAAATATATTATATATATAATTAAAATCTAATCCACCTATGAATTTTTGTCTGTTCGCTAAAAAGGATTCTTATAAAACCACTACTGTAACTGTATATTCAATTCTTTTTCTTGCCTCGAGAAATAATTTTGACATAATTCAGCTGAGACAATGAACCAGTAGTATATTTATAATTTTATAATGGATATTGTGTTGAAAGTAAATTAGTACAAATAAATGTAGGGTACCTTTTTCAGTATAAATAAAACAGCCTCATACTGTATTGAATGCTTAAACGGGAATAATGAATGCAATAATAATAAAAGAAAAACTATTAGGACCTAATTTAGAAGTGATCTGGCGATGATTTATGTCTCTATTATTATTACTTATTATATCCTTTTCAAAGCCTTTTTTATTAAAACTTATCAAATATACATAAGCAATTCTCTGATTTCTTGTTATTCCGTAGTTTATTTTGAATGAATTTCATATTGATTACACTTAATTTGTTTGAGTAAGCTTCTCATTTACTATGGAACTATTTTCGTCTATAAACACGTGAATTTTCTGAAATATTCCCGAACGACATTCTCGATGTTTGCTTCAGCGTAAAATTTGCTTTTACTCGAAGGTTAGAAGGGCGGGAAGAACTAAAAGAGTAAGATTTAGAATTTCTTTTCGGAAAGTGTGGACGAAATATGATATGGTGGAAGTCACACTTGGAGGCATTCCCACGAGACAAACCACCCCTTTTCAGACCTAAGCTTCTCTTTAGTCACGTTCTCCCATTAGGTACACAAGTGCATCATGGGAGCGGACGGGTGGAGAATCGACTGGACTCTCAGTCCACATGTCGAAATCAGTGGCAGAAGGCCATGTGCACTCTCTGAGGGCCTGTTGGGGGTGGAATAATTTGCTTGGAGAACAAAGGAAGGATCTATGAGGAGAAGAATGTACTTACGAGAAAACAGACTATTCTTCAATCGTAGTATTTGTTTACGCTTGCGTTGAGTGCCACATTACAGAGGCATAAAACATATTTAAACATATTGTTAGTGTTTTTATTTATAAAACAGTATATGTAATATATAAATATATGAGAAAATAACTAGATATATGTTTTTCTCGATTATTATTAATTTTATCGCAATTCTATACTGTTATTACACCAAGCATATTTAATACATCGTAATAATAATATATTGTAATAAACATAGTAATAATACATAGTAATAATACATAGTAGTAATTCATAGTAGTAATACATTATAATAATATTAGAATGTTAATAAAATAATATAGTATACTATATATTCGTAATGCAAGTTATATTAGTATGTTCTCATATTCTTATGAATCTCGTCGCATAGTTAATACGTAAGAAAAGAGTTCCAACTATCTCTTAGAATCTCTTATCATTATCATCCTTATCGAAGTAATTTTTCAGCTTCTCGTACCCTAATACTGACCGAAGCGATCGTAAAAACAAAAGAGCAACGATAAGGAAACTTCGCTTCGCATTAAAACGCATTCAGATAACCACGTAGATAGTGCAAATGGGAAACTTTCCTCGTTCGGTTGCAGTTCCTCCGAAGAATTTTAAAGTTCATGGTGAAACTCACCTTTGGGAGTGGTATATCTCGACTTAAATTTTTTTAAAAAAGGGATCGTATTTGCACTCGGGATCTTTGCAACAATCCGAGAGGAAAAATGAGAACGGGGTACGGAGTTTACGGAAGCAGACGCATAAATTGGATTGTCCGGGATTCTCACACGTGCAAACAAATCCCGAGTGTTTTTTTTTTATTCCGTTGCGCTTTTGTCTATTCGATTCCCGGAGACGCGATCCTAACGCCGATTACTTTATCTCGAAAGCCTCTTCTCTCACTCATCTTAATTAATATCTCACGAGTAGTTAGTTTTTTTCTAACATGGCGGCAAATTCTAACAAAATGGTAGTTTATCTGGTTGCTAAAGATGGCGCGCATGTTGTTGACTATTTTTTAATACGTGATGTAAACAATCTTAAAACAAAATGGCTGTCTATCGTAGCATATCTGGTTGCTATGCATGGAGTGTACGTTGTTGATTCCTTTTAATTCGTAAACAATCTTAAAACGAAATGGTTATTTATCGTAGTTTATCCAGTTGCTATGGATAGGGAGTGGGTCGTTGAACTTTTTGAATATGTAGATAATTTTAAAACAAAATGGATAAATATCGTAGCATATATTGTTTCTAAAGATAGGAGTATACGAGTATGTTGTTGACTCTTTTTCAATACCTAAACAACCCAATATTTAAAAACAGTCAAAGAAGTAATACACGTAAATATCTCGTATTTTTTGACGATTCAAATTTACCTCAACCAAAAGGTTTCAATAGGAAAAAAACGAACAAATAAAGATTAAAGTTAAACCCGATTGATGGTTGAAATAGTATTGGGATATAAGTACAAACAATTCGCACTGAAATGTACCAGCTTATCTTCAAATTCGTGTGCTTTCGAAAGCCAATACCTGAAAAAATATCAGGCGGAAATGTTAGCCAAAGGAATGTTCTTCCTTTCCTTTGTATTCAGTTTTATACTCCCATTCTTCTCTTGTATCTTTTCTTTTTTATCTTCTCTGAATCGGTTTCCATTTACAAGAGAACCTTCAGTTTATTTAGAGTGTAAGGCCCTTTGTCTTTTTGTATCTGTTGCATGAAAGCCGAAATTTTTAAGGTTCTTCAAAAGGTAATAATGTGTTGTAAAAACGAATTAATACAGTTCTTTTATCCTTTCAACAGATTCGAGGGTACTTGCATTGGTTATTGAAGGAAGAACTCATTGTATCAGTTTACGCCGAATAAACAATGAAACTCCAGCTTAACTAGAACCTGCTCTACAATATATTTTATTTAGCTCTTTTTTGTCTGTGCAATAGCTAAGTGAAATTTCTGTAAATTATGCGGGAGCTGATAAAAATTTTTATCGTTCTCTTTATGTGCCTAATGATCTAATTAGTATTCAGCTAAAAACCGAGAATCTCGTACTTGGTAGCAAATATGCATTTATACATCTCTTGAAATGGTTATTACTAAAGTATTCATTAGCCTTGAATAACGAATGATCAATGCAGGTACGTTTATTAGGATTTTTCCAAGTATCTACGAATTTATTTGGCAAATCCTTATTGACTAAAAAGTACGAAATGCTTTTTAATAGCTCATATATGTGTATTTAAAAAGTTTTCTTCTATTATGTAAACGGGTACAGTGTAAGAGAACAATCTGTCATTACGTGAATTATCTTTGAAGCAGAAATTAGACATTCCAAAAAAAACAGAAAAAGTTTTTATGTACCATGATTTTTTCCCTGGATATTCAAAATCACTTAAGGCTAATCGATAAAGCATTACACGAACTCCATACTCCGTATCTGTGAAAACTATTCCAAGGTAACTTAATTCATTCATTCTAAAGAGAATTCATGTTCCACTCTGGTGACAATGTAAGATATCGCACATAAAAAGTTTTTTTTTCTAAATCCGCACTTACCTTAAGGAGATTTCCATGAACTGAGTTAAAAAACTTAGGTTTTTCATATTTTTTCCCTCGTATACGACTGTAATGAATAAATCGTCTTTACGTATGAAATCTTACGTCTGTGTATTATACATATAAACAACATACACTCCATGCTAGCAACCAGATAAACAACCATTTTGTTTTTTAGTTTGTTTACGTATCAAAAAAGTCAACAACGTACATAACCATCAAAAATAAACTAATCGCTTGTACAGAAGTATAATAGAATTAATGCTTTAATCCAAATACGGAAGTTATGACGATTTCTCTGGATTCTAAACTGTTTTGCCGAATATGTGTGTTGTTATTGTTAGGAGCTCTGGCGCTTGGTTACCATTAATGAGGGATTACATGGAATAGGATGACTGGAAGATTTTTTCTTTTGTCTTTTATCAAGATAAATCATCCCTGGAATACCCCCAACGGAAGAAAACAAATCGATGTGCTGTGTTTCTCAGATATATCACTCTGTCATACCGTCCGATTTGATTACAAGACTCATTTCAAAGCTTCAGGAATGGAATTCCAGACTTCTGTTTTGTCTAGGAAACAAATAAAAAAACCTAGCATCATGAAGAATATACCTCATCTACCAGGAAGAACCATAACTCATATAAATGAAATTTCTTATTGGAATAAATTCAGAATGGGATACAACGGCGATAAAACTTATTGTACAGTGAAACTACGCTTATTATTTCGAGTCTAAAGTTTGAATTTTACGCCTTTAATTATACAAAATCGAGTATTTTGATCTAAAAAATTCTATAGGGTTTGTGATTTCTATTTTATCTTTACATTGGTAGGGAAGTTACAAAATTGATATATAATAAGCAGATCCAAAATTATTTAATGTTGATTTATAACCAGCTAAAATGATATTCTATCTACTACCTTATACAAATATTAGAATTATAGTTATACTATATAATATATATATAGTAATTTTAGTGATATTCCTTATTTATGCGATTTACTATAATCTCAAATATCCTAAAAGCCCCCTATGTCGACGTATTAGCAGCATCATGGACCAAAGAGGGGTGAAAGGGGGAACTTAACATGACCAAAACATCAACCGCAGGACCACGAAGTCGTTTCCCATGTTTTCTTGCACGACCCAAACTTTCTCTCGTTCAAGGACTCTAATTTCCAACAAAACTGAGAGCCAGACTCTATCCATAGAATAATACTGCAAAAGGACATCCTCATATTGATGCCAGAAGACATCCAAACCTCTTATAAGTTACCCTAAGTTCCGAAAAGAACTCATTACCTCATCAACTGAACGAGAAGAGGCGTGGTTAACGCTGACTTGGTTTACCACCCACAGACTAGAGCATCCCCTGCCACAGACCACCGAGGGAACCACTCCCGTGAGGATACACCTAGATCACCTCCCGTCCTCTGTAGAGAATAATGCCTAACATTCTAACTCCCCCTTGAGTACGATTCCATTACCACCTCTACATCCCTTGGGCGTGACTATTTGGGAAGACACGCATTTGGCGTTCTGATCAGTAATCAAAAGGACCCACGAGTAGAGTTCGAGGAATGTCGCATATCAGTGCCTTCTGTCGGTGGGTTTTTGGCTCGGTCGCCAAGAATAACCACTGCAGACCTATAGGAAGCCTTTTGCCGTTTCTAGTGGATAGCCAAGGCAACCATATGCTGGTTTTTCCCGCGTCGTATTAACCTGTTTAAACTGAAGCTTTTCAAGAGTAGGGATAACCGTATCCCTAATCGAAATCCCTAAAGCGAAATCCTGACCTAGTGGACTCGTTAGCGACTTCTATTGGGTGTTGCCATCGGGAAGGGACGCAGGAGTTACCGGCGCAATTTTTTTCAAACGCAGCTAGCTGACCAGTGCAGTTCTTGTGAAGAAGTTGAGTAGAACCAAGTATTTTGCCTTCAACTTTATTATTCGTTTATTTTTCTTATTTTGAAGTGTAGGAAATCATGTATAGAAGTACGTGATGTACGTAAATAATACGATAAAAATAACAAGAAGAAATTAAATCATAGGTTCTATTCGTTACTCCTACGTAAGTAATCTTCTAGTTGGCTCACTGGGACGGAGAGAATATTATCGCCGGCAACTGCTGTGCCATTTGCCGATGGCAAGATGCTCGAGGGTTCGCTAATACTGTCCGTGGAATATGTCCCACCACGTTAAAGGTCAGGTAATGCTGAGTAAGTTGTAACATTGATTGATGCCTGTATTAAATAATCGATAATGAAAATCTATTAATAAGATACCGATTAATATAGGATAGCGGCCACTTTAGTATCTAATTTATTTATTAATGATTGTTAAAAGTTCAAAATTATTAATTAATTCCAAATTACTCTCAGGTATTATAATCTAAAATTCTATTACAATTATGGCCCACAACGATGCATTATAATAAGTCAATTTATTATATTAATGAAAGATTAGTTTTTCATACTAATGTAATAGTTGAGCATGATATTTTGATTATCTATTTTCGTAAGAATCAAATAAACATCCAAGTAGTGCGGAACGTTTTGTGAACATAAAAATATTTTTATAGACATCTCTAGAATTAGATCCGTTTGATAGATATTCTTTCGGAGTACATATTTTATTTATTCTAAACATAACTGAATCCAGACTTTTCCGAAAATGATCGAATCGAAAATTCCGGACTTAAAAAGAGCTCTCGTCAAATTATATAGAGAATGAATTTTTCAGAGAACAAGAGATACGAGACATCAATCGATGCCCGATACGAATTGTATGTAGGTCAAACATCCCATTTGAAAGGTTTCCATGTTCGGATGCAAGTTTTATTACGTAAAAATAGAATCGGAAAGATGAATGCTACAAACAAAGGGATAGCAATCCATGCTCGTGCATAAAACATCATTCAATGAAACTGGAATGAGAAATGGTACTGACATGAACGGCGATGGATGATGGTCCACGTTTATCGAAAGTATTTTCGCAGTGGTGTGTGCCAGAAAACAATATGCTTGGATATCGAAAATTGTATTTCTGGTCGGCCGTTTTTCACGATCGACTTGAGTCGTATAGAGGAATAACTCTTCGCGTACGAAACATGAATCATAAAAGTACGTCTTTGAAAATGCATTACCCAGTTAAATATCTTTGTGACCTAATTTGGAAAGAAAAAGATGGAGGCCAGGAAAAAGTGAATGATTATGAAAATAAATGCTATAAAAGATATGGGTCAAGTGTCTTTTTATACGTTATCATTGAGAGAGAAAATTGCACTGTGATGTCGGAGATAGTAAAAAAGATCGTTATTTATTGAATTAAGATTTCATACATAGAAGAACTTTCCCTTTAAATACTACCCATTACAAACCGTGTCATAATTTATGGAGGCCAAATTTAAACATCGTAATGAAACAATCGCGAAAACAATTGGATAATTAATAATAATAAAACAAATGAGAAAAAGGTCAATAATACAATTAATTGTAATCAACAGAAGATTATAAATAATTAGATAATTTTCGTATTACCTTTTATATATAATTAATAGGATTTCCTTTTAATAAAATTGTGAAACATTTTATTATATATAAACTTACAAATCTAATTTACTCCTCATATTGAACAAAGAAAGCTTTTTGTATTTTTGAAAGGCAATCAAAGAATTTTTGAGTTGTAATTTTCATATTTCGAGAGCTTTATTTGTGTTATATTTAAGTTATTATGACTTTTCTCTTTCTTTCCTCAAATTTGTGATCGTATATTGGCATTTAGACACCTTAATTCTATTAAAAATTTCCTTAACGATATACATTCCCACGAATGAATTAAAAGAGAAGTTTAATATAATTTTCTTAACCTTTACTTTTAGCCATTATTACCTAGCCGTTTATAATAATTATTTCACCATTGGGACTACGTTTTTGTTTATTCAAAGTTACACTTCTACTTAATCAAGGAGAGAATATTTATAAAAGATCGCTGCGTTAAACGTTCTTTAATATTATGGCTATTTAAGAGTATACAGGAATAGCAATGCTAACTATAAATCGAGTATCGAGCTCTGTTTTTATGGCATAATTAAATCCCTAACAATCGTCGTTGGCGAAAATAATTTTAATTAGATTTGGAAATGAAAATATTTGACCACATGATAAATGAGCACGAACGATAAATATTTTATAAAAATAACTACATCGATTGTTATCGGAAACGAATTATATAACCTGCAGGTGAAATCGTACACAGTAGCTATTTTGATATTGAAAGAGATAGCTTTTGTCAACTTTGTCCCATATTTCACCGTAATTCGACATTCGACAATTCTACGACAAATTACGTACCTTCCAATTTTAAACTTTATCCTTTGGAATCCATCGATGCCGTCATTTTGAACTCATTCATTATTTTTCGCTAAAATCACCAATCAAGAGAGATTGAAATTCTATTTCATCTCTATGGAAACGTTACCTAATTGCTATCCGTCACGTATATATTACACTCGTGACCTTAAATAAACTAATTCCGAATAATAATTATAGAGCGGTGTGTTTTTTTATATGTAAAAATCACACAACTACACGATATCTTTTAAAAGGAAATGCAGTTTTTATGGCATGATCCCAATTAGTCTGGAAAAATAATATTGCTCAATGTATTATTGGTTCATCAAGGATTATTTATGGACGGACGTAATTGGAAATCGCAAAATTTTTGCGAGAGTCGAATGCTCCCTCTTCTGTACACGGTCCCGTTTAACAACTGAGGAAAAACGGGCAGATTTATGGATTTGTCGAGAGTAAATCAAAAATCCCTGTCGTACGTGCTTGGAAGGTTGATTGCAAATACGAATTTCCCTTTCTTGTAGCTTTATATCGAACGAGATTTATCGATACCTATATCGAAAGATATGTTTCGATAATTATATCGAATGAGACCTATCGATACTTATATCGAACGAAATATACTTCGATACTAATCGATACTCATATCGATAATTCGATTCCTGTTACATACCATTGCGTGTCAACTTCAGTTGGAGATTTCACACGATTTCTCGGGAAGAATTTCAACGTAACGTATGCGATATATGGAAGAGATAAGGAGATATTTCGTCTCTGTTTTCTTTACCATTCATTTCTTCTATTTCACAGCTCTGGATCACTGTCACTGTGACACTGCTGTGAAAACATTACTTTCTGAGAAGATGAATGATGCTGTCCATGTGTGTTCGTTGCAGAGTCAAATAAAGAATTCTGGGAGATATTCCAAGTCGATGTGTGATTCTACAGAAAAATGTGTGTGTATTCGTATACATCGGTTGCTATCCATCTTCACTAATTGCTGAAATGAAAGTCGCTTTTCTGATCAACTATGCGAATTTTAATTTGATATAAACTGTTGCTTCAGGAATTGTAAGACGTAAAACTGAGTTCCGTGGTATTTTTGTGGATTAAATGTACGAATATTTTTCTGTTTAAGATCTCTTAAAAGCATAAAAATAAAAGGTTTTTAGAAAACAATTTAACTTGCATAAAAATTGAATGTTTTATAATACCGCAAAAATACTTGCAAAACAAATTAAGAGGAAGAAAATTGAGTATGTCGAGCAGAATTGTTTACTGTATAGCATACTAAATACTTTAATTGTATTTTATGAAATCATATCCATAGATGATAAAAAGAAAAATTAATTATTCATATCTGAAATATCATAATAATTTCGCATAAATGTAACGAATGATATATCATAAATTAAATATATATTCTTGAAAATTTACATAAGGTTATCCGGTTCTCGTAATGGAGTGTCAGTGAGTTAAAACTTATAATTCTGATTATACATTATAATGAACTTCGCGGAATTTCTCCAATAAATGATAAACAGTGACACACTATATTTGCATCCATCTTGTTCATAATAAATATTCACAATGTTAATTTATCCCAAGAACGTTTACACGAAGTCGATATTACGCCAATAATCAACAAGCTGTCAATAATTCAAGACGCTAACGAGAATTAATGTTCCGATGATTATGTATATTATTCCGATGTGTTTCCAACGTAACATTTTTTTATAACGTTCGAATGAATATTAATTATTACGAAACACTCAGAAGTGAGCAAGAATTGGATCGAGTATCCATGGAGACGTACGTGCTTTCATCAACTAGCCCACGAATTTGACCGCAAAGGAATGGAAATATTCTGTCACTCTCACCGAAATTCCTTTGAGAGGTAATCTATATTCTTCCCACGAATTTGACCTTCCTCTGATTGTCCTTCGCAGGTATGAAACTTTAATAAGTAGTCCCAAACGTTCCGCATGCGACGGGGGTCGTATACTCCGGTACGACTGATCTATTTAGTTTAAATTCAAAATGAGATGGGAAACGTACGTGGGGGACGTGATTTCGCTCACCCGACGAGAGAATTGCCTTCTCAGACGGATATTGGAATGTCGTGTAAATCCCGAAACAATCATCTTTTAATGTTTATTTGAATAACCGGAGGGTTTTAGGTGTTAAAACGTTTAAATAGCAGCGCATTGTACGTCTGTTACGTAAGTTTGGTACGTCTTGTTTTGAATGCCCTTTACCGTTATATATTCTTGTGTATATATTGGTTCTTTTTAAGAGTTTTATCGTTGAATATCGGAAAAATATTAAGATAAAATCTAGGTAGATCTCTAAAGTTATTTTGTGGTATTTATTCTAAACTTAAAATTATTTCATTATATCTTAAATGATAACATAAATATAACGATCTTAATCTTTGAGAGGTAAAGAATTTGTTGATTATTACGTAATATAGTTTTGATTATTACATAATATATTGTTGATTGTTGTGTAACATATTGTTGATTGTTACTTAATATATTTTTGATTGTTACGTAACATATTGTTGTTCATTACGTTGATTGTTAATTATAACATAATATATTCCATAATGAATGATTATTAAAATTCATGGAATCATTAGATACAAAATATAGATAGGAATTCAAATTAATAAATATATGAGCCAAAACAATTAATTGTCTTGAATTTATAAGTAATTACTTCTTTATAATACTTTCATTTGTATGTGTTTATATTCTTGATTAAAATGAATAAGTATTGATATAATTCAGACTAATATTCTCTATAACTAAAGACGACATGTAATTATTCAAATTCATCAAAATGTTATGGAAAATAAGAGCATAAAAGCCTTTTTTACCATGGTAACAATCCAAGCTCTAACATGTCACATTGCTAGAATATTATGCATTATAAAGCTCGCCGATCCCACTCAGGCTGAAAGGCAAAAACGGTGGCTCTTATTTCTGCAAAAACCTTCCAAATCCCCGCTCGGTACTCGCTTTAATTAATGGTTCATCGCGAATGTCATAAAGCTCGGAATATATCTCCCGCAAGAGGCAACCGTCAGCGAGTTTTGAAAAAATGATCGAGGATCGCTCGTGCGGAAATATATCCGCGGAAGTATCGGAAAAGAAACGAGAGAATAGCATCGTAAATGGCTCCTTGCATGAAACGAATGATGGGTGCGGAGAACGTATTTCAACTGTCGATCGATGGCGCAATTATAAAAGCGGCGTTCCCTCCCGTTCCGAAGGCGTTGCATTATGGGAAAAAAAAGAATAACGGCCGGGACAACGATGCGGAGACAACTACTTTCCCCCAGTTTGGCCTTCCGAATTTTTTAATCGTTACTTATGACGGATTGTAGCATTTCACGCAAGATGAATAGCCCAGTCTTTTGTCTTCTGCCTTTAGAATGTTTTCAGAATTGAATCAAAGGCATTCTAATCGACGCCCCATCCGGGAGATGGCGTCATTCTGTCCGCCATTTATGAACGGTTTTGGCTTTGAATTGAAGGAGTAAGAGCGCAATAACAATGTCGCCTGCAAAGCGGAAACTGTTTGTCTTACGTTGAAACGCATCGATCCAACGAGGCTTTCGCGATATGAAATTGTTTTTGCCACTGATTGTTTACTTAGGCTACGCCATGCTTGATTCTAAATTCGTGTTAAATTAAGATATATTTCATTATTAGTGGCAAAAGAAAACAATATTGTAAGGAAATTACTTCGTAGATAGATACTAGACGAAGAACGATATTTTTTTTGAAATTGAAAAGAATAAGTCGAAAAGGGTGGATAATTAATAATAAAATATTAATTAAAAATAATGCAATAGCAGAATTATTAGAATATAACAGAAATGTGTCCTAAATTTATAATTTTCAATGAATATATCTGCAATTCTATGATTTATCACATGGGAAGTCTTTAATAAAATGACTAGTGATTACTTTTGATTACCTTATAGTAATATTAAAGTCACATTCTGAGTAAATAAATAGAGTATGGATGGAGATTTATAATTCAAGTTCTTTTTGCCTAATTATTAACTATAAATTATCCTATACAATCATCATCGTAAATATAATATTTAATATCCATAACAAAACATTTCTATCAATGAAAAACCAAACTTGTGGTTCTTTGATCACACTCTCCTCAAAGCAAGTAGAAAGTGAAAAAGAAGCGATGGCATTTCGAGATTGAAATCTTCGTTCGGAGGCATATAAACCCGAAAGAAAATATACATTTTTTCCCCGAATTCCTAGTTTGCGAGAAATCGCGAATACGTCATAAAAAGTTTCCGGATATAACCCTTTTTCGTCTCCAGGGGTGGTACGTGAGACGAAATGCGATGTTGTGTTCATGCATGTAACTTCCGAGTATATTGAATTCCGTTTCAATTCGACTGGACAGCCGACGTTCTATTTCCCCGCATAGATTCACGAAGAATTTCTTTTAGCACGTCTCGCTTAAAAAAAATAACCATCCGAATCCAGCTACCGCCCCCACGCGGCGGTTTTCGGTACTTCTTCCCATCGACTCGCCCTACTTGGGGAGTTACTACAGCATTAAATTTTAAATTCCGAAAAATGCTTTTCGATGTAATTGATGGAAACCTCGGAGCTATTCTATGCGTTTTTATGCCGAAAGGAAGCCGATTTCTTTTCTTTTTTTTCTTTGAGAGAATCCCCGTAGAAGCGGAATATTTTTCGAGCGATTTTACTCGTTCTTTTTTTTCGCGAAAGCGATTTGGGAACTTCGCGCTTTTTGTTCAGATGGCGCGGCGGTAGCGGTTGCTCCAGGAAAGCATTGTTTCGAATGATCTCGTATTAAATTGAATCTTTCGGGCGTTGTTATTTGCGACGTAGCTGAGAAAGGAAGGTATTCAGATCTCTTCCTGTACTAAAGCGATTTTTAATAGAGCTATATATCCGAAATTCCATTATTGAACAATGTTTTGTATTGAAAACAGGATTGAACCTTCCAAAATCATCAGTTTTTGCATGATTTTGCTTGCATTTCATGGAGATTTTCCCAATTATGAATTATTATTCATTAAATATAATACTGTGTACAGGAAGTTTCCACCAGTGGATATATTACTGTACATTACGCTTTCGGCAAATATTCTTCTCAGTATATTCATTTCCAATGATTAATAGGAAGACTTGATCTCCATTAAACAAATGAATATGCGATGATCAAGATATTACGTTGAATCGTATTATTTACATACACATGTATCTATGCCTTACCATTCAATTTATGTTAGAACATAAGCATCATGCTACTTTTAGATTTTGATAATGAAATAATCAATGTAATAATTCGAAGAACTAATTATTTACGTGTTAACATTATTCATGTGTATATGAGTTTCCTGACAAAAAGTCCTTGATATTTCTCTTTTTCTTTTTTGTAGAAATACATTCGGAAAATTAGACCCATCCCAGGGAAAAAAAATATTAATATAGAACAGACATCAATTGTTCAAAAACTCGCTCTCAAATTAATAGTTTTTAAAATTTCATATTTCATATATATCGTACTGTTCTAGAATTCATTAAAATAGAAATCCAGAATCGTATTTCGGAGAAATCGTATCGCGTTGGAGAATCGATAAAGCCACTGCTATTTTGTAACAGATTTAGACCGCTGAATCCTCATAGATATCTAGTAATTTATTTCGGAGTAAGTTTAACGGACAGCCGTGATTTCCTCTCCCGTTTCATTTGAATTGACTGCAATCGTTAGCGGGTATGAGGGTTTTACTAAACGGAGCAAATGGAAACGTAATTACTTTGGGATCAAGGATTGGTTGAAATGGTGGAGGAAAACCAATTTACTCCGCTGCTTTCATCATTGTGACCCTTTGAAATCCATACATCAATTCCGGGTCCTTTGATGAGGGAAACTTAGGATTCATATCTACATTTAAAGAACTTACAATGAAGTTATCTCGTAAAAATGAAGTCTTGAACGAATATGAAGTCTTGTGTTATTATTTTCTTATTCGGATCGGATATTAGTGTAAAGATTATATTCCAGGACTTTCAAAGTTTCGATAGTATTCGATTATATCGAATATTGAGATCTATTTCGATTCTATTGATATCGAAGGTTCTGTTCGATAATTATCGAAATATTTTTGGTCTCTTTTGAGAATGAAATTTGAAAAATAGTAATCAGAGAATAGTTAAATTACAATTGAATGCAATCATAAGTACATCAGTGATTCGTATAACATATTAACAAATAATGATTTCAAAATTAAACTGTCCAAACAATGGGTTCTATCCATTGTACTCTTTAGAGGAGTTTATCAACCTGGTAGGTAATAATGGTACTCAAAATAATAACTGAACAACTTACCTATAATTGTCGAGATATTAGATAGATATAAATCTATACAACAATATTTATCACAAGTTAGTGAGGGAAATACGTCGAGGAAAATCTGCGGATCTATCAATTCCATACCAGTTGAATATACATGTATTAGAGACGTTTATAATTTACGTTTATTACGTAATAGACGTTTATAAAAGTTCTTTTACAGGATTAAGGAAGGATTAAATTACTTAGCACGATGAGTTCGTGCGAATTAACCACATAATAAAAATGACCAGAACTAAAGCGACTAGGACTCGAACACAGATCCCAGTCAGCTTACCATAATGTCCCAATCATACCGAAACTCCCACAAGTGAGGGGCACTGGGTTCGATTCCCCGTCCTTTCTTTATTTCTCACTTCAGTTCGACCTTGAATTCCGTAACTATTAACAACGTAATCAAAATAAAAATGCTTATATTGAATATTATAGGTGTTTCGCTAGTTTTAACGATAAAATTTCATTACGTTTGACCTTAAATAAATTTTTTTTTAAATATTCCGTTCCGTGACCATAAAAAAACCCTAAATTATCCTTAATAATCAACAAAACTCCAGATGGTAACATAGCAATTACGTGAGAATCCTGTATCTCCGAATCGACGAAATAACCATGGATGCATACATCGATACAGCTCAGGACGTAATTTGATTGGTTCGAAGATGAAGGAAAGCTATTTCGTAGCTTTTGAAGCAATTATCCACGTCCGTTATTTTTCCTCCAATGCTCAATTCGGGGCTAATTTCCGGGGAACAATGGATACGGTCTAAACAAGCTTATACGGGTTAATCCCTTTAGTACTTTCTGCAGATGGTAATACGCAATACCGCTTGCTGATACTCGGAATCCATCGGAATGCCAAAACGCATGGATTAACGGCCACGGAATCGACTCGATGCGGTTTGATTAATAGAGAGAATAAATTGGTGAAAATTTTCATCATCGTCCTCGTATTGAACATGGTGGATCAACCGTCGAGTTATTTCCGTAGACAATGTCTTTGGATATATTCCAGTGCGGTGTTTTCATGAATATTCGTACAAAATTTCGCACAGCATGAATGATTGTGAATGAGCATGAATAAAGACATTTCTACGAGTGTGCGCGTTAATATTTATCGCTAATTTAATACGAATGGATTAAAAGCTCTTTTAATTAAGTATGCTTCGACGCACACGGTTGCTAGTAGCAACGGTAGTGGAGACAACTTTTCTTCCCAAACGAAATGATGATACGCATTCAATTATTAATATTAAAAGGATCAGCGAGGACAAAGTCATAATCCTTTTTAATTATAATAACTTTTCATTGCTTGAAATGGATTGAAAAAATGTTTCCTTTATAAATATGAAAGCTAACGAAGAAATGTTTGATTATTAATAACTCGTTCGTGTAATGGAAGTTGTTTTTACGTATTTTGCTTAATTAAGGACCATATTGGTCGCAATGGCACGTATCATTTCCCATACTTGTTTGAGTAATTCATCAAAATGACTCGTTTCCAGCTAATCACCTCAACTGATGTTTTCTAATCTTGAATTTGACGTTATCCTTTCATAGTCATACATTCCGCGTAATTTATCTCCATCTCTTTGCAGATTATAGAAATTGCTAACGGATTTCTCATACTATTTTACGTAAGCTTTTGACGTTCTTCTGTCTTTGATGTCAAAGGAAGTTCGTCTTTATTCCGGGAAAGTTATAGTTCAAACTGCTATCAAATGTTATTCCTATATGATGAAAATCAATAGACGCTGTAATTTATACGTCATGTTGGAAAGTCGTACTCTTTTAATTTAATTTAATTTCTAATGGGTTCAAGATATATTGTCTGGTAAATTTTACGTGAGAATAAACAAAAAATTCCATGTTATTACGTCACTCCTTTTTCAAATATGATTTTTAACGTATTACTTATAATTTTTCCACATAAAATATTATTATATATTATATTATTATTTAAATAAATATAATCAAAGATTCGTTTTTATTTTCTTGGAATAGAATTATTAGGGAATGGAGTTTTCCTTAAGAAACATCAGTCCTATTGGAGGAAATTTCAAAAATAACAATGAAAGAAATAAAAAGTAGTATAGCACTAATAAAGGACTAAATAAAAAGGAAGTTTAGTTCTCTTGCTATAACTAAGCATGCCATTGTACAACAGTTTGGAACATTTATTACTTTCAATCATAGTTTACAAAGTTGACCGGATCAAAAATCTGATAATATTTACGTTGGATATTATTTTATTAGTTATCCGTCATAGTGTTTTACTCAAAAGATAATTTTGGTCGAGATAAATGTATAAAATATCGCGTAGAATTTTGAAAAAATTGATCTGAGCATCGTTTGAATTCCCAACATTAGATCCTCGTTAAGATATCTTCAAAAATCTTTCCAGCCTTCGTTTTTTTTACGCTTCCAATTGAGACGAAACACGTTCTTCCGCAACCTATACGCAACTCTTTCACTGTTGAGTTAGAGATAATTGGGCCTCCCGTCGAGTTAACTCAAATCAGACAAGCAAATAAAGGCTCTCATGCAAACTTCCTCCTTTCGTTCAGACGGTGTCATCATTCGTTCTTCGGGGCCCATTTGTCTGAGAAAAGAACTTTGACCCTCTTATCTTCAAAGTTTTCCGTCTTCGGAAAGAAGAGATATTCCGCGGATGGCCAGAGCGCCGCTTGGATTCGCTGTCGAGAAATGAATCCCTCGCAGTTTAAGGGATATTCCCTTGAGAATCAATTTCCTCTCTCAAATGAAATCCTGGATATGGCTCATGTGAGGTTTTATATACCAAAATCAATCAATTCAATCCTCGATTTATTATTCTCTAAGTCACTGCATCTTTCCATAGCGGTATGCAGAGGAGGTTTAAAAATATGCATACACAGAAGGGTTAAACTGAAGTGAAAAAAGAAAGATGACTGGGACTCGAACCCAGGTCCCCCAAATTTTTCAAATTAGGATACCTGCCTGAAATGTGAAGGGATCTGAGTTTGAGTACCAGTCATAATGCTTTTCAATTCTGTTTAATCTTTGTATCAATGTTAACTGTAAAATTATTAGATGCTAATTATTTACAAAAACATAAAGTTGCACGAAATCATAGTGTATAGATATATAATCTTTCCTGAATCCTATATGCGTATATTTTATAGTTTTCATACGTATATAGTTATATTAGTTAGTGTCCTAGCATAACATGTAGTATTAATCATTTATAATGTACGTATAATAAATATCAATAGGTAATTTATCATATATTTAGTATATTACATTCAGTGTATAGCGAAGTTAAGTAAGGAAAGACTGTATCGTCCCAAAATGTAAGCTGGAAGTGATTTTGGTCATCGTGCGTTCACTATGAATACGTAATTTACAAACATAAAATAGAAAAAATATTAAGTATGAGTTCTGATATTTATCTGGATCACAATGTGTTTTTTTTTAATTAGCTGAAAACACATCTAAAAAGTCTTTTCCTAAAGCCTTATTTGAAATGTAATAACAAAAATATTTACTGTGAAATATTTACGAAACATTTCTTTGTTACCATTCAAAATATTAATGCGAATAATTCGAAATTATAACAAAATATATTTATAAAATCATTATTCTCATCGCTTAGTAAATGAATAAATTCGGCAAACGTACATTTCGTTTCGATTTATCGTACAAATTGCATCATTAATTCGCCAAAGGTATCATTTCGCCCACTTATAAATCCGCAAGACAATGATAGACATGGAAAATGCATTGGCCGCTGATGCATGCAAGAATAGCATCAAGTTGCCGCATCTAAATCGTTGCTCGAAGGCAAGAGTGGATGTGAATGGAAATTTTGCCCCTAATTAATAGCGTCGTATGGTAATGCGTCTTTGATGCGTTTGGAATAGGAAATTAGGTGCGATCATGTTTTTGCACATCACCGGAAAGCCCTGAACTGGAAAACATTAATGACTGAATTGCCACTGATCCTTTGGCTCGAATTATTCAAGGAATACATTTCCACGAAATATATAACAATGCAAACCAGATTGCGCATTAGTGTATGGTTTTTAAAAATTTTTGACTTTTGATCAGAAATAAAATTCCCTTAAATCAATATTCATTGCCTTAAGGTGATGTTATATTTGTCGTTATGAGAATCCCTGTAATAATATACCGGTTTTAATTAAAACGACCGGTTTCGTAAAAAGTTCTACTATCTCCAGTGCATAAATATATGAAGGCATAAGAATACCTAACGAAATTATGAATAATTTATAATTAAATTTAAATTAGCCTTATGGCTTTTCGTAAAGTTACACCTGATCATATTGATCATATAATTAGCTTCTGTTTACCGTGCTTAGGAGCCAAGTTTTGCCTTGGATTAAAGTTATACGAAATAATATAAATGAATATATTCCGTATTTGACGGCATATAAGATACACTCTCATTGAATAGGCCACATACCAGGAAATAAAGGTTTTAATGGTCTATGCGACAGCGCGTTGCCATAATAACACAATGACTTACTATTGCTCTGTTTCCATACACTTTAAAGTAATTCAACACTGCTAGTTTAATACTAAAATGGTGTGGCTTAATCCCTTGTTTCCTTTAGTCATATTTCCGAAGGTATTTTTTTAAACAAATATTTTTAAGCACCGATACCAATACCTTCACATATAACACACAATAATGTACGCGGGTAAATTTTTGTGACGTAATTTAGGAATAAAAGTGCGTCTTATATGCCGTCAAATACGGTAATTAAACATCTAAGGAATATAAATACGTATACATGTCACGAACAAAGTTTAAGAAATATAAACTTGAAACTCGTGATGGAATTCCTTTCAAATGAATCGAAACCCTTCTAAAGGACGTCGTAGAAACAAACTATAAGTTTTAAGCTTCGCGTAAGAGCAATCTTCTTGCATTTATGGAGGAAGTTGGGAGTTCTTTAAATTCAGCTCGTACACCCGTCGATTGTGAGTTGAATTTGGGAAACTACTTATTCCCTTTAATGGAAGAGGATGATCGGGAAAGCATTTACCTCAATTTTCCATCAAAGGCTGAGGCAAAAACGATTAGTGTAATTTGTGATGCATTTGAAGGTTAAAGCGACTTCATTAGAAGTGTGGAATTTAAAGCGTGTGGGAGTATTAGAAGAACTTGTTGGCGAAAATTAACAAGTTGCTCTTAAGAGAATCCCACGCAGGTATATTGATGATATGCTTTGCCACAGAACTGAATCATTTTCACGTATCATAAAAAAGTAATGCTCTTCATAAAGTATGAAATTTCTTACGATGAATGCAGCATAGTTTTCTTTGATAATTTATTAAACGCTTACAGTTAAATTTAACACAATATAATAAATAAATGTACAGTAATATATAATGAATGAATATCTTTGCAATATTAATGCACAGAGCGAATAGTTAGTAATCTAAAAAGGTTTCTTTTTATTTCTGTCTCACTTTATTAAATATATTATTATTAATAAAAATTTATTTATGAGTACTTTTTCAATTCCTTTAATGACGTAATTTGATGTACATTTACAAATATATTAATGAATGACAATTACGCATTAATATTTAGATAAATACTGTGAGTTAATTCATATAATTAATAATATTTTTACTGAATTAATGTGATGTAAAGTTAAAAGACAAGAATATTTATTGCTATATTAATTCATAATCTAATTAACTTTTCATATGTTTCTTTGAAATATGAAAAGGTTTGGAATTGAAAAACCGATAAATAGTTAAAATTAAGAGTTTTAGAAGTTTTGTTTGAATTGTTTTCGAATAAGGATATTAATTTGAATTACTTTAAAATCAGAAAAATTTTTCTATTCTATTCAATCGATATTAAACTGATTATAAAAAAATTTAAATTCTCAAAACGACGGCATATATACGTAATATCTCTGATACGCTCCGAGTAACAAGGTAATTTAGCATCTAATGACGTAGTTTACATTCCATTAATGTACAACTTGTGTTTTACGGCTGAAATAAAACTTCGTTAATCACTTGGAATTTTAACTTTTTTATTATTTTGAAAAGTTTGAAATTTAAGTAGAAGCAATGTGGAGATACGTATATGAGAGCTAAGGATAATGAACACATTCAAAAAGACGATGACTTTTTCGAAATCGGATATTTGTTTTTGGTTATTCAATGCCATCAATCAGTCCTCAAGAGCAACAGGTTTTGCATCATATATATTTTTTTATCCCGGATAAGAAGAGTATACGAACGATCTCCCTTTTCAGGCCATCCTTTCTTTTTGAAAAAATAGTCCTCAAAAATCGCGAAGTTCAATTGCATCACCTGCTAAACTCAAAGGATCAAGCACTTCATTCAAAATCTCCAACTTTTGAACCCATTCATTTTCCCATGCTTGGCACCAAAATGCATTCCTATAGAATGCATCTCGGAAAAATGGATAAAATTAAAAAAAAACTAAAGACTTGCGAGTGAAAGGACGTTCAAAGTTTATAGAGACGTCTAACATCTTTCTTTTTACCAGTATCGATATCCCAAATAAACAAGTGTTGTTGTAAAATACGTCGGATTTCTTGATAGCACGGATGATGAATTAGGGTTTAAGGTTTCCCCATAAATAATTCCACCACAACGCGGAAATAATTTCAAAAATCAATTTTCCTCATTTCACGAGATTTATTTTATATAAATATTTGATGAACATTTCATGATTCTATTCTGTAGTTCATAATTAGAGGAAAACCACTAATTTAGTAATTATTCATTAAAATTCTATATTTACATTAAACGTGTATAAATTCCCAGAGATTCAATTAGACACATAAAGAACGTAATTAATTTCATAAACCGGTATTTACATGATGAAAATTGCACGTATAAATCAGTTTATATATTAATTGGAGTTATTAAATATTAAAATCAAGATTTATGAAACAAATCCGATTACATCAGGTAATTAAATAAGAATGTTTAAATATGCGATTCGAACCAAAACGTAAAAAGTAGAAGTAATTGGTAATTATTTTTAACGGTTAATTAATCTCGTGGTAAATATTTATGGTGCTTTTATTTAACTATTACCGAAACGATGTTTTTATTTAAAAAGTATTAATTCCTATTACGCATAAAATCTTTAGAGATGTCAATCGGTACTCAACGCATTCAATAAATATTGATAATCATCAGTAAAAACCTTGTTGAACACCACATGAGTTAATGCTGAAAAATACTTTTATTTCTTTCGAATTATATCCGTCGCTTGTTCTATTTCTATGTTTAGAATTACGCTTTAATGCTAATTATTTATTTACGTAAATGAACAGTTAGGCGAAATAAATGAATAGCAGTGCTAACAGATTTGTTGTTGAGCGTTCTGCCTAATGTGTCAGGCGCAGCTGAATACCCGATTGGGTAACAAAGCAATTATATTCGCCATTAAATATTCTCGCTTTGAATACGTCCACAGAGATTTTAAATAACTCAAAAGGCTGCCTCTGCTCCTGATAATTTTTGCTACTGAGTCGTAAGCCACATGACAGCGACATATATAAATATATCAAATGATATTTATGACAGTATTAGAAACGAGATGAGCTGTCTTAGACGACGACTTAAAGAAAATTACTTACGGAAATTTATAAAGCAAATTGATTATTGAAGTATTTTAATATTTCTTGGGAGTTAATTAAGGGCTATAATAAACTATTTACTATAAATATGTGGAAGCCTAGAGATATTTATATGAAAATTAAATAAATTCTTAATTCACATGTTTGTTATTCACTTAGCAACGAGAAATCATTGTTTATTACGCTTTAATATCTATTTAAGTTAAAATTAACACAATACATCTTTTAAAAAACCAATTCATATCTAATAAGAAGTAATTGGAGATTATTATTCTTCTTTTATATTGTAAAATCTCTTCCATAATTATATATCAACTAAAATATATTTAAGAACATTCGACAAAGAGATTTAAACTAATATAATCTCTATATATTATATTTATCGTATGTTTTATAATATATGCACCAACTTATTTTTTTAAATCAAATTTATTCTTTTCGACAACTTCTAAAATTTTTATCTATACATTAAGCAATGTAAGAGCATGTGGGATCAAAGATTTACACGCAAAACTTTCAGCCGATATATCCTGAAATGTTTCAAGGAAGAATACGATTATCACATAATGAGATTTGGTATTGTACGCTGGGATTATTGTACGTCAGGAGTTGTCGTATACCTTTGCATTCATCAAAAATTTCGTTATCCACGACGTATAACTTTCATTTTCAACGGAAAAGTCCTTTCTGCGAAATACGGTTGGATCCAATGGGAAAAATCCTTGGAATTAAAAACTCCCAAAAATACGCAAAATCTTCCTCCAAGTCCTTCCCGTAAGGATCCGAGGGGCACGTTATAATCAACCCCGTCCCCTTCACTCCAAAATCAAAACCAGACCGAAATCTTGGGCACGCCACCCCATCTAATAAGATCGGTCCATTCCTGCCGTAAACATCCCAATTCCCACCGCACCCAGAATCCTAAACAGGGTGTGCTAACAGGAACCCGTTAGTTGCAAGTTATGGAGGCGACTGTAGGAAAGTCACCTCCATACGAATGTACACGAGTACAGCAGGCTTATTCTACGATGTGGTGGGACTACGGCGTCCTAGGAATTCATGAATGGGAATAAAACAAGGAAGTCCTCGTAGACCATGAATGCGGAATCAAGGAAGAGGGAAAATGATTTGTTTAGGAGGTCCAATTACAATTAAAAATTAGGAATAATTTAAATTTATACGTAGCTAACATTAGATACATAAGTCAGTTCTGAAAACTTAATATCATCGATGGGAACCCTCTCGTAAAAGTAATAGTAATTTAATGGTTTTATAAATATATTAATAATAAATATATAAATATAATAATATATATAGTAAATATATAATAAAAATATAAATTTCCATGGATAGATTTATTCAAATTACTCTTTTTAGATCATTGAAACGTCGTGTTTGAGAGATTACGATGTTAGATTATCACTCGAAAACAATTTTTCAGCTAAAAAACGAAAGATTTTTAATCTGAGTACGTGTTATCTAAAAACTTTACGGTCCAAGGAATCCGAAGAATTGTATTACATATGATTTTTTATCCTTTCGTTTGTTTCATTAATTCCAGAATTTTTAAAAATTTTGGCTAAGGATGCCTCATAAATCATTCATGAGTGTCTGAAAATGAATCTGAAATATAGAGAGAAAGATATTCGTTGAATATTCATATTTTTTCTTCTTAAAGAATTATGGATTTTGATTACGATGAAAAAAGTGCGTCTTTTAAAGTCTGTAGATGAGTTATGGCAACAAAATCTGCACATTATGACTATCCCAATTGATTCCAAGAATATATGCATAATTATAATTGTATTATGTACTCATGTTTAAATATAGATTTAGTAAAGTTCTAACTGTATTATATCAGTCGTCTACAGTGCATGAAGATCTGAATATTAATAAACCTGATTAAATACACTTCTATTGCTGTACAAAGATCGACTTAGATTCAGTTATCAGGTACTAAGGGAAAATAAAGTATATCTGTATTGATATCTCTAAGGTTACACGATAATAAATCTCCAATAATTTAGAATTAGTAATTTAGCATTCTTTAAATTTGTTGTATCCTCTTTTATACTTTTATTTTGAGGAATAGTTTTGTTAAATCGTATCCTCAGTAAAGTAATACTCAGTAGAGTATTTCCACACATCAGTATCTGTTTTGTTGAATATCTGTCAACCCGCAGTTAAACTAAAGCAATTATAAGAAAAGCACACTATTCGATTTCAAATTGTATCACGAGCAGATCTTGAAACGGTTATTTGCACAATCATAGGCAATCCGTGGTTGCTGGGAGACGAAATGGAACAATGATCAATCTGGCGGCAGAGCAATTAACAACGTAGGAATCGTGCTGATAAACAACCACGCCCTACCTTAATAGCTCAGGTGGTATATTTTACCGCGTTCGTTCACCGTGAGATGAAAAACGCTACCCTCACACAGCAAACACGCCTCTAGAAAGGGGGCGTTCCCGCGCTGTTTGTCGAAGGGGCGCCGTATCTCAACCCATCATTGCATATCCATTCATACGGGATCTACATAAGTTCGCGCTCCCATCTTTCCTTGTTTTCATCTCGGATCTTGCGTGGAAAACTAATAGAGAGCTTACGAGGAAGTATAAATCCAAAGGATTACCTGTGGTACCGTAATCTCTCACGCGAATGCTGGGGCATGAAAAACAAATGTCCCCGTTGGAATTACACGAGATTAATAATATGTATATTGCGTTCAGAGGCGACGCACAACACCGAATTTGAGGGGAGTTTGACACGCACTTTGACGCACGGTTTACCATGTCCTCACACCTTTCTGTCCAACGTTCAACGACAAGGTTAGAACAGGTGCTAATTCTGGTTAATTGTTAATTGGTTGAATTTGAGTGCTGATGACTTCGTAATTAAGATTATAGTTCTAGATAGTTCGCTAGATTTTTGGGTTATTTAAATTTTTCGAATAAAAGACAATGAATGAGAGACAGAGGCTACTGTATTTAAAATGCTTAAAGAGAGACCTAGGTTCGAGTACCAGATACTTTGAGATATTCTTTAATTTTAGGGGATTTTAGAGGCTAAAAATTAATTCCTTACGTATATCTGAATAATACATTCATTTTATATTCATTTTTATTGAAATTTAATGTCGAGGAAGATAAATATACTCAATATTTTGATTCTTATTCTATGTTGATAACTTGCAAGCCACCTTTTGGTGTGTGGCAAGGGCTGCAAGAGCCATTACTCTATGTGCCTGACCGATCACTCTCGCATTTTCTTCTAGTATAGAAAAGAATTTTTAAGTTCACTTAAAATAAATAATTGTCCAAGAAAAGAATCTATTATCTTCTAATATTTATTTTATGGTAATTTAAATCAGTATCTCTCAGTGTTTCTAATTTATTTATTCAAATTATTTAATTTAACATTATATTTTAATAATTTATTTATAATAACGTATTAAACCATCAAACCAATACCTCTTCGAAATAAAAAATGGCATCACTGATCCTACAATACGTCTATTATGTTAATTTCAAATCAGTACATCTAAGCATAAAAATTCATTAATCCTAAATACTATTATTAGGCACATTTTCCTCCATCAAATTAACATCTATACTAAACACAAAATGGCATCACCTATCCTACAATGCGTCTTCTATGATAATTTCAAATCCGTGCATCTGCGTATAAAAATTAATCAGTTCCAAATAATATTACGGAGCTCAATTTCCCAATCGAATCAATATCTCGCATGATGAAAATCAAGAGGAGGAATGGATGGATGCGGTTGACGTTAAGGCTATTATTTATCCGAGGCTTCGAGAACAACGCCAATTGACCGACAATTCGGAAGCCGATCCAAAACAGCCGTTTTCGGCCTCGGCTGAGCAATTCTGAGGCACATTAAATACGCGCCACTTAACTGTTCCCTTCGGAGTCGTATATTTGAAGGGTTCGGAGCATATTTCAGCCATGAAAAGCTGTAAAATGCTCTGTCTACGCCTATGCTATTCGAAAATACCTTTCGTTCGGATGTGCCATGGATCTCGATAGAGGTATGATAAACAAACGGAAAAAATCATGATATTGTGGAGGATGATTATCTTATGGAGGAGTTATGATTGGGTAAAGAATATTAAAAAGAGAGTAGAAAAGAAAGATTTGGGAAAGCATTTAAAATTAACGAATCTATTCTTGTACATATAATTGTCAAAAATGCGAAAGCTATCCATACATGCATATATTTATTATTCAAATATATTGATTATATTTTTATTTTGAAGACAGCATATTTATTCTTTTTTATTTTTAATTGAAGAATTAGTTTCGGTTTTCTTTGGAAATTAGTACTTTTATACAGGCGTATCACATTAATTAAATAATCTAAAAGACATTATTAAGATTGTATATCCCCAAATATTTTGATTGAAAATATATCCTTCAATATCTTCCATATTAGAATAATATTTAATACGTATTTGGGGATAGTCGATTAGAAATATAACATTCAAGCAAATTTTTCATAAAAATCATTAATAACTTCTAAATTTGCTATAAAAATGGTAATCTTTGTTTCCGAGAAACATATTTTAATAATAATTGGCATAAAACATGTTTACACGTATTTTGTGATGAGATTAATACTATCAAGCCTCTTTTTTACATATAAACATGTTTTATGAATATATAAGAAAGGAAATATTTAATTGGAATCCAATAATAGAGACTTATTAGAAGTATGCATTTACGTGTTAAATGTACCAATTAGTTACTTAGTAAGCCTAGGAATTCTTAGCATAGGAAAAATATGGTTATTACCACAAGAAGGGGGTTGTGAAATACCTTGTAAATCTAATGATAAGAGTAGCCAGAACTAAGAAGAAAAAAGGGAAGATAAAAAACCATACGGAGACAGCGATACTGCTGGAAGACTATAGATCATAAAAGAAGGGAAAAAACGAAGATAATCCAACAAATTAACCTCCAGATGCCTGAAATCGTATCTTGTTCATTATAAATAATCCCATCTGGAAACTCTTTTGACTTTTGAAACTTTTCTGATACTCTTCCAATCGACAAACGAATATCGCTCGAGGCCATTTTACGGAAGCAATCTAAGTGATACGTTAACCTCATTTCCTTCGCCTAAACTGATGAACTGATGAGACCCGACGAGAGTAGATGGGCTTCCTTAATTGTGGGCACGTTTCAATTTCATCCAATCATTTCTAATTAATCGAAAGAAGTTGGGCGTAATTATCTTAGCGAGCACTGGCTAAAATTCTACCCCACAGTAGTAGTCGTCTGCAGAAGCTGCTTCTCTATAAGGTTAGCGAACCCCTGGAGCTAAGCTGTAATAAGAGTGTAACCAAGTGAGTAACAGAAGATAATCTAAGATCGAAAACCAGGGGCGTTTTTGGAAAATGGGGTGAGAGCTCGTTCGAGGAGCTAATATGAGGCGTATCATCTCCTCTGGTGAAATACTGCGTGTTATTTAACGAGGTACCCTCTTTCTTGTAACATGATTGGGTAATATTATACCATACTCTTATATAAGCGCAAATTATTATTTTTATATACGATTCTGTTCGTGTTTTTTTAGGAAACTTCTGCTGATTTTTCATTATTGAAAACCAACCACGGTTAATTATTGACTAAATAGAAAAGGTATTTTTTGTAAAGTAAACATCAAAACTCGATATTTCTACTTTTTCCTGCTTAATTATTCAGCCGCTATTTAATTGAAGGCTGTACAGCTGTTGTTTTTCGGTATATTTTTACGAGAAAATAGTGTTTTATGTGGTGAAATTCGTTCCAAAGACTATCACTTTCTCGACAATGTAAACGAGTGTTTAAATATGAAAGATATGAATGTGTAGATCAAAATTCGAATAAATATAGTAAAATCGTCTCAATAAGTTATTAAATTGAATAAATTCATAGATTTCATTGACGAAGCATTAAATAGGTAGAATTATAACTGTGTCAGGCACCTATAATAGTAATATTATTTTTAAGAGACCCAGAAAAACTGTTTGTGATGATTTAAAATTAGAGGTAAAATGGAGAGATTGTAAGTAGAGATGTTATTTATTATATAGTTATGGATTATTGGTATAATTCTCAAAATGTTCTGTCTAAGGATTTTTCCGCTCCATAACTTTCACTTTAGTTATTCTTCGTGAAATGAAAAATAATCAAGTTTCTGCGAATTGTATCAGTCTTTAAATTTTGTATTTTTAGTCCTCACAAAGACAAACAAAAGAAAGAAATTCACAGTATAATTATTATTATCATTATAATTTTATTTAATTCAGTTTGTTTTTGAGCCTAAAAAAATTTGAAAATAAATATTACAAATATAAATCCATTCGAATTCAAACTTTCAATAAACAAGATGAAAAAACAAAAATATTCAGAGTTAAATTCCATGTGAAACATTGCTAATCATTTGAAAATATAAAGAATACGAGCAACAAAGAAGTCCAGAAAATGAGTCAGTACCTTTCGGATAACCTTCGTTTGTTTTTTATTCTAATCCTCCTTAGATTATCCATCCAAAAAACAAAGAAAATCGTATGAATATTTACAACCGAATATTTACATTAACCCTTCCCGTTCCACGCGTACGCAAAATCGATTCTCAAATGTTTTTACGTCTCCACTTTCACATCAGAATTATTTCACTTTCACTTTCCTCCGTAAACGTGACAGGGTAAGAGCACCCTTTTTCATGTTAATATTTCCGCAGGGCTTAAATCCCTGAGACTGATTTCCCTTCCCAACCCCCCCTTCTAATCCATTATCCCTGCAAACATTCTTCTGTCTACTTAACAACTCCACCAATCAGAATGGCTTAAATATTCCTATTTATTCTCGCGCACCAATTTCAGAATTTTCTTAAGTCATTCCATTTCTCGATCTCCCCGCAGAGCTTTTTGCCTCCTGGAAGACTCTTCGTCAGTTAATTCACGTCATCCTTCAGCGAACTTCCAAATCTCCAAAGCCCGCTTGGATTAACCGCCCGCTATTTTAATGTCGTAACTTTATTCCCGGCCGCTCGGTATTTTTTGCCCCGTGTTTCGAAATAAGCACGTTCTTTTCCCTTCCCGAAATAGAGCTTTTGCCGAGATTTTTATGTGCATCGCCCGATGGGGCAATCATTCCTTATCGTCAAGAGAAAGTTTCTTGCGCCTTACCGACTAATCTACTCAAAAAGGATTATCTTTTTTCTAGCTATTCAATGACCCATTGATTGCCTTACTGATCCTTGATAGGTTTTCTGTTCCGTTGAACCTCTTCCAATCAAAATACAAGCCATCATAAGTGTTTCTATTGAGTAAAAACTAGTTTATACTACCTTAATCTCCGATAGATTATCCTTATTGATACTACCTTGATTATTATTATTAATATCCTCAATTATTGCTCATTATTGCTCAAAGTAATACGTCAATTATGAATTTTTATTTCATTTATAATTTTCTGTAGTTATCAGCCTGTTTCATCTCACAAGTCACTAAATAGAGTTTTTAAGGTTACAGTATTACATCTTTCTAACTATAATATCGAAATAATTCTATGGTCATGATTTATATGAGTTTTTTCAATATATGGAATGCTATTATAAATATCTAGTATACAAGTGTATACGCCAATGAATGGATGTACATATGTGCTCCGTCAATCTGCTACTTATAATATAGGGGATATGGGATTGAAGTTAAGAGATAAAGTTATGTAAAAATACACACACACACACACACACACATATATATATATATATATATATATATATATATATATATATATATATATATATATATATATATATATATATATATATATATATATACTTCGACAATAATATGATAGAGAAGCCCAGAGTAAAATTTTGTTTGACAATTAAAAAGCTGTAGATCTTGGTATCTTTATATAGATTTTCAACATCCTTCTATTTTATCCTTATTCGTCCAAACATATTCTAACATTTTGATTATTACCATTTCTCATGACATTATGCCCAACTTTGACATATGAAAACATTTATGTTTATTAAGTTTTTGTAATGTTTGAAAGCATTCATCGACAAATATATTAATATCCTTTGATAAAACTTTGAATGACAATAGAACTAAATATATTACGTGAAAGCATTGACGTAAGTCTTCCAAATTTATATGAGTATAGGTTATTAATATAAATCGATCAAAAAACACTTTACACGTAGAAAGGAGCTGTACATAACTGTTAATGGAAGCTCTTAAAAGTTATAGCTATGGTATATGTGAAGTGAAAGGTAGGAGAAATTTCATTTTAGCCTGAAAGCTCACTATGGAACGGTATACTATAGTGGCAATGCGTGGTAATACTTTTGCACGGCCTTTCCAATCTGCGAGAGTTATGTAAAGTAGGAAGGTAATCGTCGATTCGCTCTTACTTGGAATTGCACATTTAGAGGCGAGGTGGTATTGCCTCTATGTCACTACAGCGGATAATGTAGTTAAAGGCGGGTTACTATGGTTCATGGAAATGAAGAAGTTGTTGGTTGGGGCAAATGCGACCGTAATTTTGGGAGGACACAGTTTGGAAATAAGTACTTGATTTGAGTATCCAGAAAATGGATAATGGTGTTGTTGCTATGGAGAGAAACACTTGAAGTATTAGCTGATGTTTTACTAACTGAAACGAGATATTAAAAAATTAACGAAGGATATATGTGAAAGAAAAATTACGAAATGAATTCTGAATTATTGGGAAATGTTGGAAATGAATTCATTATCTTTCTTTCGTTAAAACAATGAAACTGTGAATAGAAAAATATGGAATAACTACGAAGCTATAGCTGAAATTCTGAATTCATCTAATTTTAATTAATTTTTTGAAATAATGAATGTTTTTATCCTTCTAACAATTCTAATCATTGATTGTTTCCAGAACGTATTCTTTTTTAAAGTGTATATTGGTTAAAATTGAAATACTATTTGCTTTTTGGTATATTTAAATACTATGTACGAACATTTATTTATTTATGTTACTATGGATAGTACATGAAGCCGCTATCTCAAACTCATAATAAATTTAAATTGTGATAGAAGTTATTAAAACATTGTTTTCGAGCTGTCATAGAGATTGAATAATAATTATATGTTAATTTTGCAAAATTCTGCTAAATTCTCATATTTTCGATACGCAAATTTTAAATTAATAATTAAGGAATAAAGATCTATTATTTTAGTAATGCACCTATCGAATCCACCATATCAAATTTAAAATAAGTAATAAGTGATGAAGAATAAAGATGTATCAACTTGAACTATTTTTACGTATAAATATTAGATTTCTATGATCATTCTTTTGATATAAAGAAAGCAATACGTAATTGAATATAAAAAAATTAATATCATTACGTTCAAAGTATATGTCCGATTTTTTTGTCTTCCTAATAACCAGTAATGTAGAATAACCTAAATTCAAGAACAAAAGTAAATTTCAGCGTTGAATACAATTTCAATCTTTATTATTCAACCATTTGCTCTGAAATATAATTCTCAATGGCAAAATCCCAGAAAATCTCTGAAGGGAAGATTGCAGAGTATTCCTAAAATACGTAGAAATTTATAGCTAGACATTTGTAAAACATCTAATTGTTTCTCGTAGTGAATTATGTGATTGTGTATTTAATTAAAAGAAGAGAAACGTTGAAAACTATTTTTAAAATTAATAATTTCGATGTTAACGAACTAGTAGATGGATGAGCTAACAAAAATTTCCTCGGAATATACCTCACTCTTTTGATTATTCCACACTGTTTCGTATAATGACGTCATACATCAGGGCTATTCGCTATTGAATATCGTAACAGCGCGTGTGGTCTGGTAATAGGAAATCATGACTTGTGATAACAGTAAGAGAACTCCGCAGTATATATTTGGGACACAGCCTCCCTCCGAGATGCTGCTGCGGGATGATTAAACGAGAGAAAATATCGCATCCTAAGAGAGATAATGTTTCCTAGGGGGACCGAAAATACAAAATATGACGTCAGGAAGGAATGGAAATAAATTCAAAAATAATTCCATCCGCACGTGGACCTCTAATGCCCTCTGGAACCCACCTTCATTACAATGTCAACATAAATCCCATTAGAGTTTGGGAAAGTCAAATTATCGGTGGAGGGGGAACGAGGTTAGTGTATGGGAAACGGAAGGGATTTCAAGGAGAGATTCAATTCGAAGAGACGCGATTTATCCTTCTGTGGCAGATTACCACCATCTCGCGAAAGTAAATGGAAAATCATTTGGCGCAGTGAAAATCATATCGACCCCTTGGATTCCGCCATTCTGGAATCTACTGGGACTCGAATTCTATTTCCTCATACATTTGAAAAGTTTCTATTTTAATGATTGCGTTCCATCTGGAAAATATTTACAACCGTTTTCTAATTTTGATATTGTTTTATTTTGAGCTTTTGTTGTTGGTTGCTGTTTTAAATTCATGATTGATTCGTTAAATTATTTATATAAAATGTATATTATTACTATGTATACTAAACCATATATTTCGTGTTTTTAAAATTGAGTAAGAAATCTAGATCACCTTTCTGATTCAAATTAAATTAAATAGAGTGTTTTAATAGAACTAATTAATAAAAAGATAGAATTCGCTTTTTCATAGAGTATAGTAACCAGGGAAAATAAATAAACAGTCAGAACTTCGTTCTCATCAATTAAATAATCTTATTTATAAAGTTATTTGGTTACCAATGAAAAATATTTAGGAATCCTAGAATTTAAGTAAAGTTAAATAATTTTAGACAGTTAACTCGTACAACAAAATATATGAGTATAGAAAGACTAAATAGACGTTTAAAATAGCGAAATGACTTGGACTCGAACCCAGGTCCCCTACTAATATCGGAATTCCTATAATCATTATAATATCACTACTGTCTTCTTTCATATCTCTAATTGGTTGTAAGCAAACATTTATACGAATATTTTACCACTAAAAGCGCTTAATATATTATATATTTACACTTATAAAGAAAAATAGGCTTTTCTGAAGTGGCCGTTAAATAAGATCGCAAGGTTCGCTTTGTTTGTTTTGGTGGAAGAGGCGGCAAATATACGTTTTTCACAGCGAGACTTTTGAAAGATGAAAGGTAGAACGTTATTGCTCGAAGGCGCTAACGCGAGAATTATGCAGGTGTAATGGACAACAAGTTACCGTGGGCGAAATTGAATCCATAGATTCCGCACCATATTGGAAGACGTGGGCGTCTACCGTTGGTATAGATTCTCTTTCAAAATGTCGCTTCCGATAGAAACTGTAATAGAAGTGAAGAAGGAGAGGCAAATATGCGTTGTAAAAATGCAATGAGGGTGAAAAATTGCTCCTTTGAGATCTTTTTTCTGATCTCGCTTAAAATACGTCTCACTTAGATTCTACTATGTTTAAGGGTATGGAAATAACCCTGTAACCTTTCTATAATTCATTCTCATACTTCTATTTACGTATTTGTTTTCACTTTTTATTAAGCCTAATATCAAGGAATTATTTAAAAGGTATTTAATTGATGAAAGATTGAATTTTACGTGTGATTAGTCTTTTATTTGATAAAAATGATAAAGCAATTGATAGGTACATTCATGCTGGAAAGTTTTACCTAGAATATAAAGTTCTAGTTTAATTTTGAGGGAGGAAATTCTACTTCTAAATGCTACTAAGTTGTCAGCTATATACCTTATTATTCTAAAATCCCACAAAACCGATTGTAAGACAAGTAGAGGTGTATGTTATAATGAACAGAAGAATTTTGTTCAAAGCTAAATACGTTGCTTTGAATTTATTTTGACGCTAAAAGTTGTAATATATATTCTCTTGTGATATCTTTTAAAGATAATTCAAAGTATTAATTCTTCTTCCTTTGATAATTTCACTGAAAGTAACTACCAAGTACTTCTCAATCATTAATTTTTTCTTTCATTGCCAATATTCAGGCTGACATAAATCGAAAATTTAAAAAAGTAAATTCTAGTATTCTAAGGTTAAATTTGTTGGATTAGTCGTCAGGCTCAATTGTTCTATTTACCAAAATGGCGAGAATGCTTGCGTAATATTATGAATTATTTTCGTGTTCGAAAAGTTATATTTCATAAAATATCGGAACATTTAGAAAACTTCATTCTAGGATTTTACTTAAGAAATAATTTCCTGGGATTTTAATTTAGTTCTTAGATAAATCTAATGAGAAAATTCCAAATTCTTATTAAGAAATTACTACGAAATCAGAGTGAGTGACAGCTCTTCATATCCTCCCATTAAAGTAAACTCATCCTTATTTACAACCAAAAGATTAATTAATCATATCGCGAACAAATAACACACGTTCTACGACATCATACGAAGTTGACAGAACTTAGAAATTTCTCCGAATACATAAGAAGCAACCCGATTTCTCCTAACTACCGTTCCCCAGCAACGCGAACTCCAAAGTAAATAACTCCGAACTGTATCATACCAAATTTAATCGTCGTCAATTAGCCAATGCTACAGGTTGTTCTTGAAAGATCCGAAACGCTATCGTGATGAAATGATTTCTAGATGCGAGCCGTGTGATAATTCTGGCGATGGCGTGAGTTTGCATGCGAAAACGATATCATTTCCAATTTCCGAGATGAACGTCATCTAATGGCGGAATTCCATCGTAAAAATGAAGGGAGATACCGAATTATCTATCGGACGAGATAAATGAACGCATAAATCGTGGCCGTTAACTCTTGAAACTAATAATTCAAGAAGGGAATTACGAGAATCGAGACCAGCTTCCGAAAACCTGCTCTACGTATCTACTGCTGTAACGAATATATACATATTTTTTGTTTTGATTACAAAACGGTATACTCTATACTAAGATAGATTCTAATCAGTGGCTGTGTATTGTTGAAATATGTGAAGTTTTTTGGTTAAAAAGTTACGAACACACACTGACCTTTATACGAGTTCTATACACAACATACGAGGTATTTTATAAAGCTTAAATGCCATATCGATCCTTATGGAACTCCATCATGTAGATGTAACATATAGTCGAGGGATTTTAATCTCAAATGAACGTTGATATTGCTGTTTACAGTGACCTCCATTCGCTATTAGAATTCAACATTCGCTTAATTTGACTCCTATTGCTAACTAATTGTTTGAGTCAATATTTATAGCAGGAGATATGTTTCTGGAATAAATTATAAGTATCGAAATGCTGAAAGTGAGTTCTCCAAGCTTTGAATGTTGAAATATATTGAGAAAACCACCTTTTATCTTTGTCAAGCATTTTAAACATCGAGTTTTAATGCAATTATTTGAGATATTATTCTATTATTTTTTATGAATTTTATTAATTTAAATTTGGAATTCATAAAAATGTTCGTTTACATAACAAGCGAGCTTGGGGCTTATACCATCTCCTCTTACAAATATAATCTTAATGTGAATTTATTTAATTAATTACATATAAAAATGTTAAATGTGAATGATTAATTCTGAATTTAATTTCACCAATAACCTCATAATCTGTGCTATACGAAAGTCATAGTTTAAATATTACTTATTCAGACGATGTTAACCAATTCATCAGTATAGGTACGTAGATGTAATTAAAATAGAAAACAAATTACACCTATATATTTATTAACTTTGTACATTTTCCACAGAAAATTTTTTGTGGAAATTTACAAAGTGGTTTTTATTACTGTGGCATTCCACGAAGTCACGCCTTCTCACATTGATTTCACTGTATATTTATCTTTTTTCAGTTGTGAATTGATAGTACTTTATCAGTTCACGTACAGAACGGATTAAAGATCATGATATCATAAATATATCAATTTTATCGGCTTTTAATAATCCTCAATTTAGTCGTAAAATTGAGGAAATATAAAAAATATTTCCTTTTCGGGGAAATGCCTAATTTATCATGAAAAAGAACGATATTACTCTCGGAAAACTCATGTATCATTAAACGGCTCAAGTTTCTGTAAATAGTTTCCGAAATACTTCCAGATCACAATTGCTTCAAGCTACATTACATTTTCCCTCTTTCCTGGATGAGTTGTCGATGTATATCATACGAGGCAATCTTCTCGATATAAATATCCGAGGTTTTTCCGATTCATCGTACAAATTTGTGACACACGAGATATCAAATTATGTTGTGTTCCGTTCGGCGTTATTCGGTTACCCTTAGAAACCAATTTCAGGTTTCCATGGAGGTTCACCGGATGTTGGTCGTGTTCGTTCTTGAGTTGCGATTTCAGAAATGAGGAAACAGTATAAGATAAGTATTAATTTGCTTCTTTAGAGAGTGATATTACGAGATATCGGATTTTCAAACGATATTGGAAGATACATTCTGTTCTCCATCTATATGATATCTTTTCCGTCGCTTTGTGAACTCAGTTCTTGTATATAGATACAAAACAATAGCACCTATTAAATACATTATTATTTAGTCAACATTATGGATGAATAAAATACTCCCTCTTCCACAATGGATCAAATTATATTTCGTATAAAAGTAGCAAGACATTATATAATGCAAAAAAAAATAAAATTATTCTAAATTGAGAAATATTGACATAAAAAGAGATATTTTTGCGTAAATTTAGGCAGGGAATTCATGAAATTAGTATAGTACAGTATTCTTTTGGAGCCAAATTCAAGTTGGAATTAGAATTAGTGTAATAAAAAGTTAATTACGTAAAATCTCCACAATGAATATTGGAGAATTTAAACCCTTGGAAAGGATTCATTCAAGAACCATGAAGATATGTGTTTTAAATACTTCGAAGGTTTTTAAATGCATTTACATTTTTAGCAATGTTTATATCGAACATATTTAATTGATAAAATGACATTAAGATATTAAACTAAACTCTGTGAATGTATTCATGGTGTTGTTAGGATTCAATTTAGTTAAAGTTAAGCTAGCGATATATAATTTAAGAAAATGAAACTACTAGTAAGTTGTTAAAACACTTATTTTTATATTAATCGAAAAATTCTATTTTTTTAATGGTTGGTTAATTCCACGAAGTTGACTTGGTCCATATCAGATTTCACAATTTCTCCTTACGCTTGACCTATTATTTTAATTTTCTATCGTGAAGAATCATAGAAGAAGTTTGAATCTAAAAAAGGTCATTCCCTGTATCAATATCCCACCCCCACCTTTAATCTTGCGGTAAAAAAAACGAACCGTCTCAAAATTGGCCCGAAAATCCGCAACAATGCGAAAATATTCGCATGCTCGCGTTAACTTCAACATAATCCTACTCAGAGCAATGCGTCATCCCCAAACAATGGGGGACCCCAACAATCAGCTCAACCTTTGCCGAGAAAAAAAAAGGAACGTCGCAAGATGATTCATGGCCGCCATGAATAAAAAATGAAAAACGTTTTGCGAAATAAATTAAAAGAGTGCCGCGTAATCGTTATCCCGCAGGTGTGACTATTCCAATCATCGTTGCGATTTAATCTCATTACGTTCGGCTTAATTCAGTCCCTTTCCGCTAGGGGGTATCCGTTCGCCGCTTCCGTAATTAATGAGATGACAAAAATGGAGGGAGAGATATGCCCTGATAACTCCCTCATCCAAAAATCACGTTAGATGAGCATGAACTAATCGATTCGTTAGTTTTAGGTTACTGTTTATAAAAACGGGGTTTCCACGTGTTGTTTACGCTCTTTCGGGGTTATCGTCATGGTGAAATGTTGTTGAAAGATGGAAATGTACTCGATTGCCTTACTCATTAAAGCCGGTCCCTGTTTGGAATGGAGTACATGTATATATGTTCCATTCTTTCGTATCTGCAAATTTAAAGCTTATATTTTATAATGTCCAAAATATGGCGGAAATAATATGTATAATATATGGTTATCATGTGTCCCACTGAGAAAAAATTTATGTTCGATCAAAATCAATTAAATTTGGCCTATAATGGAATTCGTTGCTAATACTTGAGCCTCACTTATAACTGATCTTAAAATCAAACTTTAAGTCGTTCTGTATACGTAAAGGACATGAACAGTGGTAAAATAAATCACAATTAGGATAGGATTTTATAAGGAAGAAAAACACATCATTTACGGGCATGTTTAATACGTGGAACTCTATACAGAAGCTGGGATGAACTAAGTTGAAAGATTCATTCTCTGTTACATAACAGACATTAATACCTTAGATTAAAGGAAAGAAAAACCAGGAGTTATGTGGAGAGATATTGATTTATCATTAGATGCATTAGAAAAAGGATTGAATGAATTTAAAATAGAACTTGTCATTCCAATGGAGATTAATTTTAGAATAAGTAATAAATTCACAATTTTACAATCTTCTCCTTACTCGTAGTCAAAGGAAATTATAATAATCAGTTTGATTCAGTTTTTATAACAATACATTTGTTATATTCAAAAGTATGAATTACATTAAAAATTAAAACGATTTTATCAGATAGATACGTACATGAAAAGTATGTCACAGTTATGGATTTAGAACTGTCGAATTTATTCCCTTAATTCTTTTCTAAGTATTATATACTTTCATACGTTAATTATCTAGAACGTATATATTTTAAAATGTATTTCTTTTATAAGGGTGTGATTCGTATACCGCAGGTATACTGTCAAAATATATAGTCAGCTTATGAAATTGGAATTCGAAATTTGAAGCGGAAAAATTGGAAGTGGAAAATTGAGAGAAATATAGCAGAATAAAGGACCCTAAGGGAACTGTGAGAATACTAATTTTTATCAGTATCAGGTTTCTTAAAATTTTTATTTAATATGATGGAATTTATTTCTGAGAAGTAATTGAATTTGAATCGTAATACCCTCAGTCTGCTACTATCTCCAAAATTTCGGACTGTAGGAACCGTTTCCTAACTATTTTCTTAAGTAATTTAATCCATAGAATTAAACTTATCTCTTATCCTTGAAGGAATATTGCTTTAGATCAATTAGTCTTTATCAATTTTCTTTCTCGGCTAACACTACGACATCAATTGGTTACACATATATCATATTTCCCTTTTGGAAAATTGAATCGATGTCTATATGTATGGATTACTAGTATTAATTAGTATTAAACCAATTTAAAATCAATGTTCAAGGGATAATACTAATAAAATAACAGCATAGCACTGATAAATGTTAAAATTTACGAAAAACAAAATAAAAAAATTGTATTGAATAAGTTGTAATTTTTATCTGACAATTTTTATAACGATTCTATTGAAGGTAGGGATTGAAACTAGTGGGTCTCCTCTTACATCTGACCCTAATAGATAAACTACCGCGATGATGCATTGATGTGTCCCAGGGCATAGACTGTGATCTAATTTCACGAACATTATTGCCTCAGGTGGATCGGAATCTATGGGGGAGAAAAGTTTGAGGTCGAGGCAGTAAATACATAGAGAAGAGGAGAATAACAAAGATGAGATAAAAGTAGGAAGAAATAAAAATGAAAGATAATATAGAAAAAATTAATACATAAATAATATCGAAAGAATAAGGAAGATAATAATACGTAATGGACTTAAATAAATATACCACAAAAATACTTTTAATATAAAATATAGCTCTATAAGGCACAGTTAAGAAGTAATGATTCAGTAATGTACAACAATGAGTTGGTGAGACTTAAATTTTCAAGATAAAACAGATGTGAAAAATAGGTAAAAATTAACGGGGCTCGAACCCAGGTCCTTTAACATTTTCAAAAATTAAATAACAATATAAATGGATATTTATTTGAAAGAGTATGTATACAAAATTAAAAAATGCTTAAAGTATAAATTTATAAAAACTTCGATCTTATTTAAACTCTAATATATAACTTTCAATTATGAATATGGTTTACAAATGCTAAATATAGAATAAATATATCTAAATGCTACATTATCTCGTAGAATTGTCTCAGTAGTATTGTAATTTAAATCCTTAAATAATCATAATTTAAAAATATATAATTCGATAAAAAAGTTTGTTAGAACATCTAAAAAGTATTCCGTTAGGGTAGAATTGTAACTGACAAAGATAGCTAGTAAATAACAGGCGTTCAAGTGAGAAAAAATACGCAGGAAGAATAAAAAAGTACGGATAACGAACGAAATATTAAAAAAACATACGAAAACTAACGATGGAACTTTGAAAAAAATGGAATAGAATAAGGAAGGGAGAAATTCCGTGGAACGAAAATCATTTAGGGAGAAATACGAAAGGAAACTGCGAAATACGAGATATTGCGACGAAAATTGAAAGAAAGAAGAGGAAAAAACATAATCGGAAAGAAACAAGAGAAAAAACATAATCGAAAAGAATGCGTAGAAGAAATGTCCAATAAGAGTGGATAGTGTGAATGAGACGCGAAGGGGGATGATGACAAACTGATGGGAACCTATCCGATAATTCGATATATCGAGTTGGAACAACTGCCCTAGGGTCGACTCGAGACTGTTCACGCATATCGAATCGACCCTTTTCCGATGCCCCCTGTTACCGTGGCGGGGGAGGGGGCGCTGTCGTGCCTTGTCACCGGATGCTGTGTTTGTAGAGGGACGTTAAGATGTGAAGTGGAGGAGTTCGTTCTATTTTTTGATAGAGATCTGTTACCACATCTTCAGAGAGAGGTTTGACCTTCGTCAACGCCGTGGCAACCTTTTCGGGAGAAAGTGACGTGGGAAAACTTAATTTATATATAAATCGGTCCAAATCGACAAAACGTTGAAGGTAAAATTAAAGAGAAGATTTTTACTATATATTTTTTTGTATAGGTTGTTAAAGACGTCGTAGAATGAAAGGCGACTCTGGTTAGTATATGTTCACAAATGTTTTGATTGTTATTGGCACAATTTTTTACAAAAGTATTGCCGAAAAATAGAAATAAATACATTCTAATTATTAATTGATTTTATGTGTATTGTACATAAGGTCAGCTTTAAATACTTGTAGAATATAAATGTGTTGCTTTATGTAGAGAGTTTATCCAATTTACTTTCCGAAACTTATTTTGGAAATGAAATTTAATGATTAAAGACACTATATTTACTTATGTTTTTTGTATATTTATCATTCTCAATATAGTTGTAATATGTAGTAAAGCTATTTCTATTGCAACGAAAAATTAATATCATAAATACTCGTAGATTATTAAAGTAATGCCTTCTGTAGAACCTTTACGCAATTTCCTTTGGAAAAGTCATTTTCGAGATTTTTTGGAGATTGGAATTTAACAATTAAAGATTTAAAGGCTAGTCATACAATACACAATCAATGCGTAATATTTATTAAAGCTATATCCGCTGCAAACAAAAATCAATATTGAAGATTCTCGTTGATTGTAAATGTATTGCTTTTTCTTGAAAATATATTTAATTTCATTCATATAAGATATTTCAGTTATAAACTCTATTAATTAAAGACACTGGAATTTCTTACATTCAAGTATATTTATAATAAATATATAGTACATATAATATTTTGTATGTTCGTAATATTTAGCGAAACTATTTCCATCGAGACGGAAAATCAAATTGTAAACAGCAATCTGTTTGACCGTCGTTAAGCGAAACTAAAATCTGATTTATAGAATCATATAAAACTCATCCGTTTTCAAAAAATGCATCGGAAGATATTTCGGTCACCATTAAGAAAAAAAAATTTCGAAAATAAAAATTACGCGAAAAATAAACAAAATCCGGCATCGGATTTTAGAAAAAAAAGAAGGAAGAATCCCGTCGCTAACTTCGTTAACCGACGTTTTCCTATAAAGGTCGTTATCGGAGTGATTCCACTTGAGTCATGCAGAAGAGAAGGATGGGAAAAAAAGGGATAAGCTCGTATAAGAGAGGATGCCAAGGGAATGGTGTCACATTACGGCCATCAAAAGAGGACGGCCTGTTATTCCCGAAGCCATCATTAACCCATTTCCACCCACATTGCCCCTTCTCTTCATATCGCAATTTTCCGTCGACGTCCATTTTATCCATTCGCGGAAAATAATAACAGAAATCAATAAAATAATTGTTCTTTCGATCGCTTGTCCGTCGGCTAAAAATCCCGGCTTTCAAATCGGAAACAAATGAAAATCGCGTATCGGAATTTTTCTCTAAAAATATCGCTCTCGCCGATGCGTTTGCGAAGCACAGAGTGATCCCAAAATTGATTAAGAGGCTTTTCATCTTCCGAATGTAATTATCGAATGTCTGAAAGTAAAGGTGGAAATGGGAAAGTTTCAAAGTTAACAAAGATGCAATTTTTTATAGGAAAAATCTATTCCTTTGAAAGAGCTTTGAGTGTTTTTCTTTTGTCTTATTCCCAATAAAATTCACTCTCTATAGGATAATTACATCGTAAATTAAACATTAAAACCGATTCTAAAAACCAATAAGAATCTCTGAAGCATATTTACGATAATCAATCATAATAAAGACAATTATATAAATACTCATATTAAAGAAAAGTATACGTGAAACATTTTAAAGCTGAATGAAATCTTTATTAACTTTCCTGCCTTGCATTTTTTCATCGAGGTATATCAGAGCACTTAAGGTAATTCTAATTTTATTTTATATTATAGACTTATTATGTTTTATATATCTTGATTCCGGAAAGCTTTACATGTAAATAAGAAATATATGTACGAAATGTGAAAATAATGCTTTATCTATAACAGATTATTATTCTTGTTTATAATATGCTGCTATCCTATGTATGGAGTAACGTAATTTATCACCATTGACTTCCTTTCAAGAATGGATGAAGAATAAAATATTTCACCTGCAATTGAATTCTGTCAACTCAAATGAAATTCCAACAAAACTTTCGTCTATAATTGAATAACTTTCCAAAAGTTTACTTCCATCTTTATTTGGTTAGAATCTATATAAATAAGGATTGGAGAGTTTGATTTTAAATATCTCATAACGTTATGACGTATAAAGTTTTAAATAACATATTTTCCACCAGCTTTAAGGATGTTCACTTCCTTCTAATATGGAAAAATTTGTATATCGAAAGAAATACTAGTTAATTCTGATGTAAAACATCTATTTTCCCTTTAGAAATTCGCGGTTCATTCAGTAAACGAATAATACAAGAAAGCTGAACGTTGAACTTTATATACGTATCAATAGCTAATCATATACAGCAATATTATAGTTGGGTCATCTACAGTTCAGAGATCAAAGATATTATATATAACATAGGCTTAAAATATTTGAGACACTGAAGCGATCTTTGATATTATGTATTAATAATTTATCTCTTATACACTTGACTTGGCTTCTTCTCAGGGGTAGTCCATCTTTACTTAAACCATGGAAGGGATTTTGCCTTAACCCTGTTTGACATGCGGGAATATTAAGGGAAGTGAAACGGAATACAGCGATAAATTATGGGGTAATATGGGAGTTTATGGATGAGGTCGGGGTAATTGGTATTGAATGATAAGGGAAGAGTATTTGGGATATGAAGGGGATATCCTCGTACAAAGGAAGTGGGAGGAAATGAGATGGGAGTAATATTCGGGAGGAAATAAAGTATGCAAAGTAGAGATGAATTGGTCTATCGGTCATAAGTGAAGGTTTAAGGATACTTTCGTATTTAGCATTAACGCCATAAAGTGGGATTCTCACCGCGCAGTTCAACGGGTTCAATTCGAACTGTAAAATGATATTTCTTCGGAAATTATACTATTCCCTTCTTTAGAATATAGGTTATTATATGCACAAGGTCAGCGAAGGATGAATGCAGAAAAATTTCGTTTGGAAATTTGAAATAATTCAAAATTGACGGGGAAAGTAATAAACAATTTATAGACGACGAGAGATCATGTGCCATGCATTTATGTTTCACTGTAACAACAGTATCATTTCAAATTATGCAGAAAAATATAAGTTTATAAACCTCACGAAAAATTAAGATTAAAGGAAGATTATGCAATAATAATCCTCTAAAGAATGACTTACGAATTCGTATTACATTACAAGTGTGAGAAAATGCTTCAAATTAATAATTTTATAGCTTCATTTTGATCTTAACTGAATTCAGTATATCTATATAATTCATTATATCTAAGTTTATAGATTATTTGCAGAATCATTTTATTCAATTTGATAAAATTAAATTTTTTAAGGATATTTGAGTATTGATATAAATTATACACTGGATACGAGTATAAATATAATTCAAGAGATTTTTCATCTATATAATTAAGTGAATCACATAAAATTTATGAATTTTCCTTTCTCCTAAAAGAGAGTATGTAGACTCGTAATGAAAAGGTCGATGTATTCACATGGAATTCTCGGGAATTTCTGGATCCATTTATGCTTAACAGATACCAAATCTCGTGTGATACGCGTGAGAATTAGCAATTGAAAGTAATTTTGTCAATTTTGAGCTTTCAATAAAAATTCCTCGAAATTTTAATAATACGAAATGATGAATTTTCCGCCGAATAATTTAATATATTACTGAGAAAGACTTAATATATTAATATTAATTTTAAAATTAATTATTCGATCTCCCAAATACATTTCGTCATTATAAATAGCATTCTTCTCTTTTCCTACAATTAAAATATTCAAATTTTGAGATATTAATACAAGGTTTGGCTCTTGTACATTTTAATATACACATTTTTGTACGTGTATTTATTTCCCTGCTTAATTTCGTGGTCATCTCATTAAAAACTAATAAACGAGTCAGATGTAGAGAAATATGAGAATATTTATTAAATAATTCATATTTTTAAATTAAATTTTACAGTCCATTACGTCAACAGTCGATAAGTGTACATATTTTTTAATTTAAAAATTCCTTCGTTGTTTTCAATTGTATCTTTGTATATCACCCTTTTGCTAAAAAAGAAAGACTAATAGAAAAAGTTGAATTACTTTTAATGGTGGTTCCTGTATACTATTATATATATTTAATATATTTTATTTATTTATTAACTATTATTATATATTTATTTTATCCATATTTGCTATATTATACACTATATATAGTATATAGATTAAATGTCCGGCAAAACCTTTGATTTTCACGCAATCCGTCACTAGCAAAGTACCCACCACGAACGTAGCAAGCTCGTCGCATGCGTCACACACCGGGAAGATAACTCAATGCACTTGCGATGTTCGTCAGCCTGGATTAAACAGGAGTTCGGGAAGGTTATCCCATGAGATATGCCCACAATAGACAATAAATCCGATCCGCAAATGGTTTACTCTATTTGCCGCCAACACGCCATAGACAACTGGGAATTCGTCCTCCAAAACATATCGACTCTATTGACAATGGGAGGTTACCGTAGGAACAGATTTAGTGCATCACTTCACACCCGCCGGAAATTACTAAGAGAAAAAAGACTCGGAAAAAATCTATTCTAAGCAGGAAAAAGATGAAATGCGAATCGCGTAGAGGAAAACGCCTGCCGAGTTGTGAAAATCGATTTTTCAGAGAAAATGTAGACGGTGAATAATTGAGAAACGGGTCCCGCTGGAATTGAGTCGGAAAACGAAACAAAAGAAGGCTGGGGAAGAGGCGGAGGAGGGGGAGTGTTTCCCAGTGCGAACCTAGGTGCTTTGATATGCTGTATACATATATACATACATATTTATATATACATATACAGTTGTATATTGAAGGATAAGTATTATAGTAACACTCTAATTTCAATTAGGTAGATACCTAATCATTTTACGTGCTTATAGTATTTATATTTTTTCACTGACATCCTTTTATTTTGTTTTTAATCGATGAAAATAATTTAGAAGATATTGAACCTAACGTCTGAACTCTTTGGTTGTGCAATAATAAATAATTATTAGAATATTTTATTGTTCATCGAGTTGTAAGCGTGGTTTGTATCTCAACTAATTGGTAGTAATCATTTTATTAATATATTATAATTTATGACGTCACCTCATCATATCTATATGATTTCACTGATGTTTGTTTACGAAAATTGTTACTTTGTTTACTAAATTGCCGTAACCATGGAGCTGCGTGTTGCTGTACTTGAAATGTTTGTATTAGTAATGTTTAGGTATAGAATTTGCATATAAATTTAGCTAAAATTCCAGTGTTTTTTTATTGCATACGTTACCTTCCTATTCAGTGTTATTATCATATTAGCATTTCTTTAAATTTTAAAATCTGTGTTTTATTAAAAGGAACATAGTAGTTATTCATTTATTGATTCAGTACAGGTCGTACAGCGTAAAGTTTTATAAAGTATGTAGTATATACACTCATCCATCTTACGTAACTGTGATTCGTTGGAAAACTCGCTTTGTTCCGATGATAATGTCGCTTTCTTGCATTTCAGTCCTCCACCACATGTTGCTTTGAAGAGGTAACTAAGCATCCGGGAATTTTAAATTGCGCGGAACGAATTAAGAACCTACGGACCGGACTTTATGGCTCTCACTCCGCTAATTAAGTTTCCTTTCCCTTAAATAGAAGTGTAAACATGAACCTACTTATGTATTTCAAAGCAATTAAAAAAAGATATGAATAGTTATGATGAGAGCGTTGGAGATTAATCTTTTCTCTGCGGTAAATCATGCGAATGGTTGTGTGAATCTTCCAGCAGATAATATGCGTTATGAATGAGGAATATTTCTGAAATGAGAGAATATTTTCATCATTGAATAGCTGTAGTGGTCTGATGTCACATAAAGGTGTACAGTTGTAAGATTTATATTGATACTTGGTATTAGAAATCAAACAAAAAAGGATAAATAACAACACAGTGGTTGGCATGGTTACCTATTGAAACATATTTAAGTGCGTATATATATGATAATATGAATCGCAATCAGACATCAGCTGGATCATTCCAAACAATCAACTTCGATTTTTTTAATCATCCAAACTTTTTTCATTATTTCCACATGAATTCTTTTCCTCCCTTCTGTTCTCTTTGTCCTTCGTTTCTTTGTAACCCTCTTCATTGATCTCACGTTTCGCTTGTGTATCTTGTATTCTGTATACGTTCCTATCTTCAGTTTCTGTTGATTGTGTTTGCCCTTTTTTGGAATCGATTTTTGCTTGTGCTGTCTACCGCACTGTGGATTTGTGCAGTCTTTTGTGCACGTAACTATCTACTCGGTTGAATTCTGATTAAGAATTAAAAATTACGTATACTTATTCTTAGGAAAATATGCAGTATCTTATAGAAAAGTAAAATAAGTAAATATGTTTATTAATTTACTTTAATATACCGTGTGCATTTAAGCTGAATTGTTTTGTTTTAATCGTAGCTAAGCAAATAAATAAACAACAACACAAGCAATGATAATAACACGTACAAAGTCACAAAAAGTAAAAATCAACTCCGTTGAAGTTCATTTCGACTGAAGTTTATTCAGCTGATAATTCTCTCGTATACGAATTAAATGAAGGTATCTATATTCAAGTTTTGTGTATCATCTGCCAATTCCCATATGGAAAACTGGAATAACTCAAGGGAGAGGTGATATATATTCTACGCCAGCGGAAAGCAATTTATCTACTTTCACATGGAACGAAAACGTAAAATCTTGTTGATGGGCGACAACACATCACGTATTCAGATATAGAAGAGTTGTAAATTTTGAGACATAATATCAGTTTTTTTTTTATGGAGAAAGGAATGCGTATTTCTTGATCTTTATTTGGGCGTAAATTATGTTGCACTTCATGTTTTTCAAGGGATAAATGCTCTCTTTACAAGTGGAAATGAACCATTCTATGAATACTTTTGAGATTTTGGATAGACAAATTTTTATATTTGGAGTTGATAAATATATTTGTACGTTTCATTAACAGTTTTTACATCATTACAGTTATTAAAATCGCTGGAAAAAGATAATTTTTGAGTTAAGAAATCAATATATGGATATATATTTATGTTTATTAATCTGTTATTAACTCTCATAATGAATTATAAATCTTCTAACAATATCTTTATCTTTAATCCTTCACCTTACTTCAAATTTTCATAAACTTCTAGTACTTAAAACGATTAATATCAGTTGAAATAACTTCACGTTGATTCCAGTGGATTGGGTACAAATGGTATTAAAGAATAAAGAAAATAAAGAAATGACTAGGACTCGAACCCAGGACCCCTCCTGGTGCTCAGAGATTTAAAAAGTTCAAAGAACCGTTCGAATTGATCGGAAACTTTTCATTTACGTGGATTCAATCTTTTTTAAATTTAAAGATAACTGTACATATATATACTCTCGCCACATTTTACAGTTTTACCGATTCACAATGTTCTTACTCGTCCGTTCGCATCTCCCTCCCCCAAGGGGTACATTCGCTTATTTTGGAATTCGCCAGCCTCTCCAATAGTCGCCTTGGGGCGCATCTTATCGAGTTCGATTCCTTACCGAACAACTACAAGATGCTTTAAAAGATACTTCCATGTTTCAAGGAAGTAGGGGAAAGTCGTCCAGAGTTGTAAGTTTGAATAAGTTTCTCCAATAGAATCTGTTTGTTTCTGAATTCTGGTCTTATAATTATGTTTTGCCTGAATATTTTTGTACGGTTCAGTTTTGAAACATTAGATATTAGCTTTAAGATTTAGGAAATCGTTCGAATACTGGAAAATTGAAACTTTACGTAACACGTCAGAAGAATATAGTTAGTTAAAATATATCAGAATAAAAGATAAATTAAATGTGCTATTTGAATAGCAATCATTCATTGTTGACATCATGCAGTGCGAAAACGAATCTTTACTTGAAGATAAACAAGTATAATGGAAATATGGAGAATGGAAAACTGCCTTTTTAAGCACTGAATACAATTTTTATATAAAATAACTACAAAAATAATAACTCAAATAATAAAAAATATCAAATACTCTCTTTTAAACAATTAATACAATTTTAAATGGAAAATAAATTAAATATCAATATTTATTAATTATTAGAATCAAAGACAATTTTATAGAAAAAAATTAAATATACGTCACAATTGATTTTAAATGTGGATCGAATTATCCCTTAAATATATACGTACTAATTTATATAAAATATTCCATAACAATACTTAAATGTACATTGATGTCGTAACACAATATTTTAAGCTTTAATTTCGTCTCTAAATTGATCTTCACGACCCAAGATTTCTGAATTTAAGACGTCGTCTCCGAGTTCGTGTACAATAAGTGAACAATTACGCACCGGAGTCGTACGTACTCGCCTTTCTCCAATAGCAACCCTTCCAAACTCCATTAAAGAAAAGAAATTAACCGAAAAACTTTAAAATTTACACGCGTGCTTCCGAATAAGGTTCCATTTCCCGTCGACAAGCAGAAATTAGAAATAATACTGCGCCCTCTCTCCTTCGTCTGCGGAAACTCCCGCTGTGGGATATTCTCCGTGAGATAGCAGAAAGGAGAGAAATCGAGTTAAGGAAGGACGGAAAAACGCACTTGGACCATTTCTTCATTTCCCATGGGCCCCTCGAAGCGTGCCCAGGACCTTTTAGGTCCTGTTACTATGTGCATAATGCTGAGAGAAATTGTGCTCAGAAAGCGTGTGCGCCCTTCCCCTTTTGCAAACCTCACGTTAGCGGAACAGATTCTCCCACACCTCCCGAGATGAAAGACTTATATGCGGATATGATTTCCGAGTGTATTTATTACGAGACGTATATGACGTAATAGCACGTATTTTGTAGACGATGACGTAGATATATGAAGCTGTAAATGCTTGAAATAAAGGTTGATAATAATACTCTTGTTTCTATCGTAGTTTTTCAAGTGTCTTTACTACGAAACCTATATGACGTAATGCTACGTATTTTGTAGACGACAACGTAGATATATGAAGCTCTGAGATGCTAGAAATAAAGGTCGATAATTATACTCTTGTTTCTATCGTAGTTTTAGGTTTAAAACCAAATCTAAATACAAATATTGCACGTAATCAATGATATAATCAATCCTATATAAGTTAGGAAATAAAATATCATTATGTAAATTTTAACTTAAGATTCTCCTTTATTTTAAAAGACTAATATTACAATTAAATATTATTACATTTCATTTAAATTATTCTAAATATTTAGGAGATACTAAAATGGCATAAACTTCGCCTGATTTTATTACGAAACGAAACAGAAGAAAGTTTAAGGCTAAGGATTTCTTATAAGTGGTATAGGACATAAGAAATTCCCGCCTGAAATAGGATCAATATTATTGTTATTAAAGCATATCCATTATTTTAGATAGTATAAAATTCTTGTTTATCATTCGGTCGTTAGGGAATACTAGGGAACATTAAAAGCTAGAGTATCAAAAATATGCATATAAATAGAGTAGAAGTGAAGGATTTGTTGGACTTGGAGAAAATTATTCAAATATAACGTTGAATAGATGAAGAAATACTTGTTTGAAAAATAAATAGGGATACTTTATAGTAGAGAATTTTTTCTTACTATCTCCCTTGTTTCATAATCCTCAACTTAATGTTCGAATTCATACATTTTAATGTGTAATATAACTATGTCAATCATAAAAACAGCTCGGTCGCTATAAGTAGGAAGGAAGGCAAATATTCACAATGGACAGCATAATCAACCGATTGTTTAACCCAAAACTGGAATTTACTTTCAAAGAAATTCTAAAACAATCTGTAACAGAAAAATTTCTGAGAGTTAAAATTATTTTTCTCTACTTTATTGATCTAACATATCATCGCAAATGCATCGTGCAAAAGCCGTGTGTGTTTGATCGTCGTCATGTTTCAACGAATTCCATCCGTATTACATGATCTATTCATTACCTTATGCATCCGTGCCATTTATACGCATGAACAAAGGCATTATGAGGTAAAGCTACATTTTCTGGGAGGCTGCTTTTAATTACATTGGATTTTGAACATGTATGTTTGACATTACAATAATTAAGTACGCTTATGAAAACCATAGCGTAAAATACAATAGATTCAGAACCTGCAGTAACCTACAATTATCCTCATTAACATAGGTAAGGCTATTTGGTAAAAAATTATTCAATAGAAATACCAACAACTACCAATCAAATTTAGAGATTTCACGGTTTTTTTATTGTCATAACTGTTCCACAAAACCAAAATTTTTTGTTGTAAGAGTTTACTATAGGTCCATTTTTATCGAATATCCTATGGTAAATATTTATTCAACCGCTTGTTTATATTTAGTATCCATAGAAACACTGAATAGTACTTTCAATGCGTTATTCAACAATGTTTTCTATTGAAAACGCCAAAAAGAATAAATTAGATTGTATTTAATGGAAAGAGATAAAGATCTGTAAAATAATGTTAAAGATAACTCAACTTTACCTCACGTAGAACTTTAATCCTCATAAATAGTTACAAACACTCGAAAAATTGGGCACCTTTTAACATCGCTACCATAGATACAGTATCGACAAGTTTCCGTCAAACTTCATGAAGAAAATATTAATAATAAAAGTATAATTAAGCTATGAAAAATTCTTTTGGTACTAATACCAACTTTTAGTCTGAATCTAAAGATAATTACACAGTCTAGACTTCTTTGTCATGCGATACTTCGAAAATGAGGCATTTCTCAAAACGACTCAAATTAGAAAAATATGATGAAAAAACGCTGCTATAAATATACACGAAGCTCCTTTATGTTAATCATAGGATTCTTCTCCAGTGTTGAAAGATTAAAAAAGAATAAAGGTTGCTACGTATTACACCACTAGCGCCCCGTATCACGAGCGTCTGTTCTGAGAATTAGAGGATGACGACTACGAAGGCCAATAAATAAAAGAGATACGTTATTAGGGAAAGCCATCTCAACAAGAAATTAAGGCACCCCGATAAATTTAGCTTCGTGGATTTTTTTTCTGCTTTTTCTTAATTTCCATCCATATTTTCCATGGAAATGAGATTCAACCTACGGTGAACCATCAAAGAAAAGGTTTGAGGTTGACTTTTCCCGACATCCAGTTCGATTATTCTGACGTAAGCAGTATCGAAAGGATGCATATAAACGCATGATTTTCATATATCATCGTTTTTAAGTATAATTTTGTAAAAATCCTCTGTACATCTTTATTTACGACAATAAATATGAATATTCATATTACGTTCGTCTTCGAGGCGAAAAGGTACCTTATGTTATGCTTTTTCGTGGCATATGATATGTTAATATAAGTAGCCTTTCCATTAATTGTTACGCATTTCTCAATTATTACATCATCATTGTTTTATTTAAGAATCTCAAAGAGGTTTATTTATAGATATGAAGAGACACTTTGTACTATTTAAGAATACCCAAAATAAGTCTGCTGTACTATAGTTTATTTCAGTCTATGATCGTCTTTGTATTAATTTATCACTTTCTTTTCTTCACGCTGTGATTCCACAGAAAAAAAATTATCTGTGTAATTTGTGAAAGAAATATCACATTTTTATACTAATTATACCGTAATTTATATTTTTAATCAGAATTTCGAGTAAAATTCTTAATTAATTCTATCGTGGAACTTACTAAGGAACTTGTGCAGCAATTCACCATGCTTTCTGTAATAGATATACGTAAGGTTAGGATTTTTTTTAGTTGATTTTATTCCTTCCTTTTTTGGCAAGCGAAATATGTAAGAACTTAACTTCCCTAAGCTATCTTTATCATTTACTTATTCCTGCGAATATATTCAAAATTCAAAGGGAAAACTTTGAAACATTAAATGACCTGAATTTCTTAAATGGTTGCTATATTCATCGGTGGTTATTGTTTTGCTAAACAACTTCTCATGAGGATTGATTACATTTAAAAATGAAATAAATTCTCTAATAATTCATTATGGTTAATTAGTCTTTTCGGCAATAATAAATGATAATAACAATTACTTTAAAAAATTAATTTTATTTTTTAAATTCATAGTTTTAATTTGTGTAAAGATTAATATATATGTTAATTTTGTTACAGGGGACCTAAATAAAACACTAACTTACATTAATTATATGTTAAATTAATAGTTACAAATTTCATACAATATAATAATGCATTCATTCATACAATATTTCATTCATTCAAATAAGTGGGACCAGTTTCATCTAAGGTTTATTTAACTTACGTCAGAAGTAAAGGTTTTATAGCTTCACATTCATTGATAGCAATAAAATCTGCTTCCATTTGATCTTTATGGACTTTTAATATTAATATCAGCGAATTGCTTCTTAATTCTTGATTAAAACCAAAGATAAAACAAATTAAAAGCGTGTTAGATTCATTCCATCACGCGCGTTCCATTTGCTATTTCAATATTTATTGTCGAATACTCTCATCCAAATCGTTACGAAATCTCTGTCGCATTGGACGAATCCTCGACAATCTCAGATCTTCCCGAATTACGTCACCGCCAACCCAAACAAGCGTGTGTAAATACGCGTGATCAAATACACGGACGCGCACGCATATAGGTATCTAAGGCGGCAAATACACCTTATTTATGTGAACGCACTCGGTTACAAACATTCGTTCCAACGTTGTGCAAGCAGATCGAATTCCATATGTAGAAATAGAATGTTGAATCGGAAACTTTTATGAACATATATCGTATGCGGTGGGTTAGCATCCAGTTCACACGGAAGGAATATTAAAACGAGAGATTCTATTAATTTGAATTGGATGGTGCGTAATCTTAATTAAGTTTTATTGTCTAACCAGATCAATTCCAAATTTTGTTGCATTCGTTGCTTCAAATTACAATCATGGCTATCGAAATTATTAACATGAATTTTATGGAAAATCATTAAGACTTCGTGATAAAAATTTTAAATATATATTGTAGAAATAGACTCATATATACGTGATGTTATGTAGAAGTTGAAATATAGAAGGTTATTTTCTAAGTAGTATAGAAAAATTTGCTTGAAATGAACCCTTAAAAAGATAAAATATTTCACAAATAAAAGTTTCCATACTTTTTGTCGGCTTTAATCAACTACCTTAGATTCGTAGCAATTTATTTATTCGGATTTTACTCTGGTATTCTCGATTCATTTTTTTGTTGGACAACATATAGGCTCTATGGCAGTCGTTATTCATCTTGTTAAGCAAAATATTTTACTTATTTTTTATGTAGTTACTTCGATATTGTATTCTGATAAATAATACTTCTTTAACGACTAATTAAACGAATAAGAAAATGCTTCAAGTAATTTCAAAACATCATTTATAAAATGCGCATACGTAATGGCCCGATGAGTTTAATCTAGCAACCACAAATTTTAAAGGTTACGCACTCGATTATTATTGGTTAACATTAAATCTTTATAGGGTATATGTAGAAGGGGGATTGATTTGACACTCTATAGTACGATGCTCAATTTTTCTGCAGATTTAAAATCTAGTTTAGTCAATGGTCTTGTAGTAATATAGTTCCTGATAAATTTGCAAGAAAACGCACGGTAACTCTTTTAGAAAGATTTAACGAAGCGAGTCAAGTCAGACAAAATATGGTTCCCAAAGTAAATTAAGTGGCCTCTAAACATTCCCAAGTCCAACGTATATTCCGAATCATAATGGAAATTTACTCTCGAGCTATAACTGAGCACCAATTTTTTTGTAGAGATAAAATTGCTAACGGCATAAACAAAATCCCCTACGTATTCCCCGAGGGCTAATATCCTTTCATTTTGACGGAATTTATCGTGCTGAAGTCATGAACACGCAATAAAATCAATTTTCGAAATAATATCTCAAAATTTGTTTTTTAAAATACCTAACAGTTTGATTTTAGATAGACCTAAATTCAAATTGAAACTACTATTTGTCTATCCACTATTATCGTACTTTTTGTTTTGTTAGAGGCTGATCGTAGCTTTGGAAATCATAGATTAATCATTATGTTTTTTTTCCTTCATCAGATAATTTGTAATTACAGGAATGAGTAAACAAGGATTTAATGAACACACACACAAATTATACTGATCACTGGTTCCGTGGAACTCCATATTTGATCCCAATATTAATTTTGAACGCAAGGTTCCATTTACGGGACCTATCATCTTCCATAGCAACACGATGTTAGTAATTACGTCATTGAGTAATTTATTTACGTCACGAAATTTGAGGTTCGTTAATCATGCAAAGATTTCTTTTGACTCTTTACTTATTTTTACTAGTAAGTCATTACAATTCATCGCAGCTATTTGTCAGGGATATAAAATCTAGTTTTATTATAATACTATATATAAAATATCCTTCTATTAGGACAAGATTGACGCTACATTCTTTACGACATCGTATTTGTTTACGAGAGATATTTTTACGTAATTGAATAATAAAGTTCCGAACCAAAGGAGTTAAATTTGATGAGCAATCTACGATAACATTTCATGGATACTTTTACCGCTTAAAATTAGTTTTCACGTAAAGAGTGTAATAAAAATCGATCCGTTTTTAAGCATTAAAAATCGTACTAAAACTAAACGTCATGGGAGTCACAATGCATAATTAGGGGATTGTTGTATAAACGACTTTTAACATAGGATACAATACGAATAATTATAATAATACGAACAACAATATAAACGACCTTTAACAATAGGGTACATTATTGAATAATTCCACAGAAGAATGTTGTGTTTTTAAGAGTTAATTGTTAACGTCATTGTGTACAAGCGAAACTTATTCATCTCCTAATTGATGTGCGAGCGAAGCGTGTCTCTCACAGCGTTGGTATTCCACTCACCTAGATCAAGGTTTCAGATGACATTCGTGACACGGTAGGAAGCATGGTCAACATTTACAAGTGCACGCGTCTCGAGGAAATGATAAATCACAAGCGCCTTCCGGGGAACCATAATGGATTCCTTCCCATCTAGCTACTAAAGGGACACATGATGTCGATGCTTAATTTATTTGGCTGCTCTCGTATCTTGTTGTCACACAGCTTCCGTCTGAGGGACAATCCCTGGAATCCGGAAGTTCGTTGTCATCCTGACCGGAATGAATTCCTACGTTCTTTTGTTATTTTTATGGCTACAGTAGGTACCTAAGTTGTGTGTACTATAAATAGCATGTTGTGTATACTAATTTACCTATGTTCCCATAGGTACCTATATTGTGTATAATAATGTAAAGTGAAATATTTGGATGATGCATAAACGTATGGAAAGAGTAAAAGGACGTCACTTGGATGCTTCACATTGCGTACATTTTATTAATTATGTTCACAGTATTCCACATTGGAATTTCATTCCAATGATAACAGAATATTAAATTCGTCATTTCAGCTGAAATGTGATATTATATTGTCTTGTTAATGGGAAGAATTCTTTCTTCTTTAACTTTACAAATAAAGGTATTTATTAGAAAAAATCACCAGGACTTAGATTAGTTCCCATTTTTAACTTTTGAATCGAATATAATCAATTACGAAACATGATTTTAAAAAAATGTTTATCATGTGTTACAAATCGTAGCCTTTTTAATGAATATAAATTTATATAAAGTGTAAGTTGTGTTAAGTTTCAAGTTAAGATGCGTTTCAGTTTCAATCATCATGCCTTTCTCAAGTTATTATCAACTTAATGGGATAGGAATATATTTACAATATCGTTATAACGTTAAATGATAAATTTAATATTGAAATATCAACACAGCAATTTATTGTTGATCCTAGTATATTAAAAATCCGGTTCAGTTTTTACGATACACTTATTTCCATCAGTATTATATTTTAATCATACAGTTTAGCTCCGCAACAATTCAAGAGCAGATTTTGTTCACCGTTCACTTCCAAAGAGCCGTGGAGAGAAAAATAAAGCTTTTGAAATGCACTCACGACTTTGAAGCAATATTCTTTACGAATCTCATAAAACGTTCATTCTACAACTACAGAGGACTGAGGCCTTTAAGATTTCATACGGAGCCATGCGAAACCGTTTATCCAAGTAATCAAATCGTCCTGTAAAATTGGACACCGAAATTGAATGAGAATGAATGCTTTACAGAGGTAGACGAGAATTGGAAACTGGTCGGAAATGTATGGGAGAGAGGGGAAAATGAGATCAGAATTTAATATGAGAAAGTGGAGGAGGTGGAGGGGGAGGGTTTTTGAAAACAGCAGGAGGTGTGTTAGTGAAAGGAACTCGGCATAAATCCCAGGACAAAGACACTTTTGCCTTCAGATGTATGCTCTCACATCACAGGAACCGATTCGGAATAAAATAATTTTTGGACGAGATTGTAACTAAACGGGAACACAATGTCTTTAATAGAATTGTGAGAGGAGAATGAGTGAGTTTTGGAAATGTTGTTAGCAATTTTTTAAGGTTGATATATTAAAAAGAAGAATATTATAGAGTGGTGTGCTATTCATTTCTTAAATTTGGAGAAAGTAATTCAATGAAATGTCTGTGATGATTATAGAAGATAGGAGTGGTTATTCATTTATGAATACGTAGAATCGAATAGAATAAAATAAAATATGAATAATAGAATAATTCAAAGAAGTAGCCGTGTTAATAACTGGCAGTTTTTTCATTACTTTTATGAAAGGAATTTTAATATATTTGAATTGTAATATAAACGATTCCTCAGGATGACTCCGGTTGTTATTTTCGTATTAAAGCTTCCATAGTTACACTTGGTGATATCGCTATAATATACGAAGTTTTTTAAATATTGATATTCTCATATTCATACAAGTTGTGGATTATTAATAATAAAACCCTACGATTCATATTCGGAATATTAAGCGTTGTGTGTAATATTCTTTCTAAGAAATTTCGCAATATTTCAATATGAATATGAAAAAATAGAGTTGGATGTATGAGAATGAATGGGATGGGATTCGTAATAAGGGCTTTGGAAAATGAAAAGTAATCTAAGCATATATAATATTTGTGCACACGTATTTATAGAAAAAACTAATAAGGACCCTCATATTTATAATAATATAAAGTTCTTAGTACAAATTGATTAAATTTAAGGACTGAACAAAAAAGGTTAATACTTAAAAAAATAAATATCAATTTTATTGTCCTGGTGCTTCATAATTAACCCTCTTACTGAATTATGTACAAAATATTGAATCTCAAAGTTCTTGCAGTTCTTTAGATCCTCTAGATTGCAGATATTTTTTCAACTACGTTTAATTTCATTTGCTAAAACTCTTTCATGCAATTTTGGCGTTTATATATTTATATATACACACATGCATATGGAATACAATATGTTTCTATGTCAACGAACTACTATCTTGTTATCTATACCTATATTCCTATCGGTATTTTCATCGTTTTTGAATTACTCTATAAGTTTTCCTTAAATTACGGAAAATACGATTTTTTTAATTATTTTCAAACTGACTCTCCCTAAAACCAATTTCAACCAAGGGTTCAATCTGCTTCCAAAATATCCTCGCGAGGTGCTAAGAAGATTAGAATTTCATCAGATTTTCCGCTCGTCCCATATTTTGCTCACAATATCACCTCGTACTTTTGCGATGGATTTATTATGATTTTTCCCTCCGATAAATAATATTTCTGATTAAGAATAAAGTATGTACACAGCGAAAGAAATTTTCGATGGGTCTTACGCCCCCTTGAGGTTACTTCCTCGATGTTAGCATCGAAATTTTTCTTTTTGGCAGCGATTCGTGGAAATTTCATTGGTCCCGGAATTTCCCTAAGGAGCGTGTGGCTTCTTCCCATTTTCATTGGGAGCCTCCAGAGGTCTCTGCTCGGCGAACCTAACAATGACTAACGTCGAGGACGCTTTTCCCCCATTCCCTCAACCGTGAGCAATTGCTACGGATGTGCCGTTTTTCACTTCGGAAAGATTAAAAAGCCCTGATTAACTAAAATTCCGCCATTTTTATTATACCGGGAGCGCAAATGGGAAATATCTCTCTAAATGAGGACAAAAATGGGATATTGTCATTGGAGTGATGGCACGTAACGGATTTTTACGTTGAGCATTAATATAAATCTTTCCGGAAGGTTGAAATTAAATATTCTAATATTTGTGATATAAAATCGATCTAGAGCTGTAATATATTACCTCTATATGCTATTTGTAGTGTTGTTTAGTATCGTGATGCGTATTTATTTCAGGTATCCCTGGAGTGTTACGTAGCGTTTTTACGTTTAGCATTAATATAAATTTTTCCGGAGGATTGGATTTAAATCTTATAATTTTTGTGTTATAAAATCTAACTAGTACGTCATATAAAGCCTCTAGATATTTTTTTTAGCGTTATTTAATGTCGTGAGTTACGGAACTACTTTTTTTTAAGATATCCCAAGGCGCAGATATAAAACCTGTTACAGAGAAGGAAAGTAAGATTGAATTGCCTTATTTACGTAAAAATTGACTAAGATAAGACCCATAAATATCAGTTTGAACATTAAATAGTAAAAGTGTATATTTCTAAGTAAGAATATTGCATAAAGCTGGTATTAGGATTCTTACAATTGTAAGAAGATAATATTACGAAATAGAATAACCATAATTGTTTCATAATTCCTATGAAGTTCTACTTTAGATTATAGATTGTCGTTCTTTATAAATCCTTGTAAAGGCGCTTGTAAATGTGGACTAGATTAAGCCATAACTCATTTATGATCTGGAATATAATAATTTTCTATCATTCACTGGTACTTTTTCACAATAAGCTGAAAATTGTCGCACATTTCAGCTGTATAATTTACATTCTAATATTCAAAATTAATTTATCGTATGGAAAAAAGTCAACAGATGAATTCTTAAATCCTGAAGTTATGCATAATGATATGTTTTCCAGTTGAGGGAATTATTAAAGGTAAAAATTGTACGATTAATCTTGACAATTTAACTTTAAATTCTTTTTCAATTCGTATTACGAAACAACGAAACATCTATCGTTTACGTAAATAAATAAATTAGAAATTGAAAGATTAAGCCAATGATGGTACGTGACTAGGATTATAAATCCGAGCTGATATCCTCAACAATATATAAACATAGAGTTCTGATTCTAAGTACAAAAACGTCATGTACCACTTTTAAAAATTTCTGAAACAATTTATCAATCTACTATATTGAATGGTTCTATTCCTGTTCTAAGGCATCCTTTCCAAAAGACGGTAAGTGTCCCAATATATTGATTCTGAATGATTTCTGTGAAATACGAATAGCATACGATATTTCGCAAGATTAAACGGCGATATTACCCTCTATTCTATTTGAAATACGTTCCCGATTCCACAACTAATATGAGACGAAACAGGAACGAGCAGAACTCTTTTCTTCCGATCTACTTCCTTCTTATCTAAGGCATCCCTTCCTCTGATAAGACTCTTTCTCCTTCGAAATCCACAAGTATTTCGATGGATCTAATATCTTTTCCTCCCTTTTGTCGAAATGTCTAAAGATCTTGTGCTTTGATCCCCTTCTTTCTTTTAATTCCAAAGAATGAAGAATGGCTCTTAGATCAAATAGCCTTCCACCGTCATTCGTCATGCTTTATCTGCAGCAAGTGTTTACGAGTTTGGTTACCAAGGAGTTTGTATCCAAAATAACACATTCATCACGTGAATTGCACTTTTTTAAGGTTTTATAACAAATGAATTGTATACAAGCTCAAATTTTCGAACTTTTTTACAATCAGAATCATTATATTTTTATTGATTTAATGTCATCTAAGGCCAAGGGTACATCACTGTGCAACGTAAAGAATAAACAATCTTTCAAAGAAAAGTCTTTCGTACCTTAACCTTTTTCCGAACAATAAATTTACAGCAGTGGACGGTGATTTTCTCTAAATATAACTTTCTTTTTATATATATTTATTCCTTATACCATTATTTTAAAACCAGAATTATAAATGTCTTCACAAATCATTATTATTTTTTAATTTCATCTATATATATATATATATATATCATGTCATTTTTGCGTTTAATTTTAATTGAGTGTATTTCTTATTAAGTATTATTGCAGTATTTTGTAATACTTCTCTGTTGCAACTTGGTCATTTGCTCTATTTATGTTTTTTAGTTCTACTATGTAAAAATATCTTATCAATAGTTTGACTTGATATCCTTTTCAGTTTCTTTTTGACATGTATAAAGTTTACATTAAAGTTGAAATTTTTTATAAATACTTATTACCTAAGTATCTATGATATGAAACTCCTCAGAATGCTTACAATGAAACTCAGTACCACTGCCTTTAGAAAAATATGATAAATATAGACATTCATGGGCCTAAATTTTGAATCTATCATACTTTCTTATGAAAGTTGCTATCATTTTTATACATTAATTAGAAAACCATTATCGTGGGACAAGTTGACAATTGACTTAAAATCCTCTTTTATTTACGCCATAGAACATCTTCGTGTGGGGAAAATAACAGCATCAACAGCATACATAAGAATCAATCAAAATTGTTTACATAGAGTATGAAAAGTAGAGGTCCAAATATAGGACCTTGAGGGACTCCATATGAAATTTTATTGATGATAATAACGATAATATTTCTTTTATTGTTGTCTCATACATCATTACTCCTTCGATACCAAACAATCCATTCATCCTTATCCTTTTTTCGTTTACCCTTCGGCCTTCTTTTAACATCCTCTCACACCCTGGGAGACTGGCTTTCCCCGACACACTATCCGTTTCTCGGTCCGTTCTCGTTTTTCAAAGATTTCCCACACTCTCTCTCTACGGAGTGCTCCACCGGCATTTCTGTGCCTTACGCTCTCCCGCTTCGGGTTACTACAAACAGCCTTTCCCGCTGAAAGCATTCGCGCGTGGTTGAGGAGAGGGAATTTTTCAGCGCGTTTAAAATGACTCTTTTCGGAAAGCTGCGAGGATTCCGACTCAGGGAACATTTGCATGAGTAAATGGCTTTCTACGATCCGTCCATTTGCGGGACATTGCCGTAGATGACCATCACCTTTAACAGTTTTTTCCTCGGGTTCTTTTCTATACGACCGAAAATTAGCTAGGTAATGGGGAATTTCCGAGGCTACGATGTTTTAATTCGGCGGTAAGATGGTGATGGATTTTGAGATGATTCTGGGACTATTGAAGAAAGTTATGAATTCGAACTCTATGGAAAAGATTCATCTTCTCTGGAAAATATTCAAGGCTGAATTAGAATAAATTCTTAAACTTTGAAAAATTAATTTTTATATTTATTATATAATGTCAAATGAAAAATTTCTGTACGTTCTTGGTTAGTTGGTTGCATTACTATACTTTTAATTGGTTTAAAGTACAAACTTTTCTAATAAGACATTTCATTTATGTACACTAAATGGCGGATGGAAATTTTTAATATATGCTATGAAATAAATATATTTATATTCTTTCTTTATTATCAGCCTTTTTCAATTCTACGTACACATAATTTATATCTTACTAAGTTCACTCTTATTTTCCCTATCCTAAGTTTACCAAGTTACTAGGTTATAATTGATAATTACTATGCCCTATCCTTCCTTTAGTCTTTACATAGGTTTCTTCACATATTTTGCATTCACTACAGAAATAATAGCGTTCGAATGGTACCCTTTAATAAACGACTCAGAATCTACCCCTTATATAAAATAATATTCAGCTGTTTGAATAGTTTTGGATTTGCAACATTTTCTTGTTAATATCTCAATTGATGAAAATAGCTTTTGGGAATCAATAAGTATGAATAACGAAATATATATATGTAATAAAATATTATATTACCTTCCCTTTTTTAAATGTGCCTCATTACTTAGTAACGCTTCATAACAACCGCAAATTATCCTTCGCGTACCGTAATGTGAGGCTTACGTGAAGAGCTCTGTGGTTATGAGAATTTGTCTCCAGAATTAATGTGGCTGATAACCCGAGAGATTTTCGCGCATCCTCCTCATATTCATATGCAAGTGTTAATTTCAGGAGTTAGATAGATATGCGTTTGATGTATCAAAAGGAATTAGATGACGAAATTCTGATCATATGACTTGACGTAACATAATAAAGATTAGCATTATTTTAATTAAAAAGGCAGAGCAATGAAAGAATTGAATTTAAAACACAATCCCCATGATATTATGCTTATTATGTTATTCGCTACATAGCTTCCTTTCGAAAACAAATAAAAATAAGTTACAAAATTTTAAATATGTTGCCTAGTCACATTCATTAAACGAATTATTTTAATCCTTGCTCTGAGATTTTTTAAATAAGCTTCGAACTCTTGCTTGATGCTGTCATTCATTCACATCTCCAATTAGTGGATTACGAGACCAGACTCATAAAAAAGATCGCGACGTTCGTCTTGAAGTCCCTTCTGAAACAGAATTTCCCTTTCGCAGTTCTTCTGAATGAACTCTCTGCTTGAAGCCTCACTTTTTAGAATTGCCGACGTCTTTAATCCTCTTAAAAGCAATTACGATAATTCTCGAAATCCAAGTACAGCCTCTGGTTATGTTTATGTCAATAACACTTAAGTGTGTTATCAAGTTAATTATACTATAATTGATAAACTTATAAAATGATTTAATAAATTAATGATACGCGGCACAAAGTAGAAAATACTGCAGTAAAATAATTACACATCTCTTTTATATTAAGTTCGTAAGATTGTTGCTGTTCATTGGTGATTATAAATATATTTAGGATGTTCATAGATTAGAGAATGACTTGGATATACAATAATCTACTGATTATCATATTAAATCATCTACTTATTGTCTAATGTCTATTGTCTTAAATTATTAGAACGTTAATCAGATAAAATTAAATGAAAATATATTTATAAAAAGAGAGATTTTCCCTCCTTTGAATAATAAGTATGAAATGAAATATACAATTTGTTTTCAACAAGTACAATTTAGAGAACAATGACAAAGAAGAATTTTCGTTACTAAAAGTACTGTGTAGAAAGTAAAAGTATATATTAATAATTATTACAAGCTAAATAATTGAAAGAATGTATTACTTTATACTGAATAGCTAGAAAAGTTGTAAGATAATATTTATTAATTAATATATTAAAGTTATTACTAGTTTAATTTGAGTACTAAGAACAAAGGTTATGTAAGATAAAACCACATAATTATTTAGCTTAAATTAATTTACTCGAGTTTCTCTTATATTTTTCGCGAAGTTTAAGTCAATACTCCCCCTAATGTAGCTTATATTAAGTACATAAGTATTAAATTTTGTTTGTAATAACTTTCTCTCGTACATAGTGCAAATACGAGAATAGGCTCCGTTATAATTTCAAAAAGGTTAAAACGTATAGCTAATGTACTATGGCACGAAGATACCTCGCAAAATTTGCTTAGGAGGGTAGCTTATCTCCCTCATTCTCAACGAGCGGAACTTTTATATTTTTTTTCCTCCACTACGGCCGCCAGGAATTTCGCGTCTATTTGGAGAGAAGTTCGTGGACTTATCGCTCTTCGCTACCTTCAGTTGCTGTGTTAATACGCCCCGCATTTCTTTGCGGTCTCTAATGTTCCGTTTCCTCGGCCCACTAGCGCCGCGTTTCGGAAACTTTCTCAATTATTTTCATTTCGAGACTTTTTCAGTTGAGGTGAAAACAACATTTTAATGCATATTTTATAAGGAAAGAGCGGAAAAAAAATCGAGAAAGTTTGAAATCCTCGAAAACCAATTTACAAGATGGATTTTACCATTTCGTTTTTATTAATTTTCCCCGTGTTTTTTATAGAGTTTTTAAGATTGAAATAAGAGAACGAAGAATTTATAAATATTTAACAATGTGAAGATAACAATGTGTACCGTTGTCAACCAACAAGTATTTTATTTACCAATGTTTTTGTAATATTTAGAACCTGCGTACGTAATATAATTTCTTTTATGCTTGGAGGATACTTGCGATTCAATAGAACTTCTATCAAAATATATGACGAATAAAAGGTAAAATAAAAAAAACTTTGTCGGTTTGGAGTGTATATTATTCATTATTACTCACCTAAAATTGAGAATTATTTTCTTGTTTTTGTTTAATCTATGAACGTAATATTAATTCTCCGATACCTAAAGCATACTAAAACTATAGCAATAATATCAAAATACTATAACGAATCAAAGATTAAATTAAAAAATATAGTTAACTTGAAGTTACATCATTCTCATTGCTCACCTACAATTGAGTAGTATTCTCTTGCAAAATTAACGTAAATATATGAAGGTAAATTGTGCTTAATTTGGTAATATAAGTAATGTATGCGAATTTATCACGAAAAACTTGTATTTATGGATTAACGTAGAGAAAAATTTCATTTTATACGCTAAAATATTTAGATTTTCTATCTATGATCAAGAGATCTTGTTTTCTTCTCTTTAATACGAATAGAATAGTTTTTCGAAGGTATATCTTTCTGGAGTATTACAGAAAATTTATGATGTGAAATAGTTGGTTTAAGTCAAATTACTTGCACCATGTTTACTTCATTTTATTTGCAGGAATCGTAAGCAATTTATATCTGTTGGAAAACTTATTTTAAAATCATAGCTACCATTTGTAACTAGTTAAAACGGGTTAGAGCTTCATTTTTAACATCAATATTTAATTAGATCAACAAGATAAAAACAAGTTTACTAGTTTAGCTGTATAACTCCGAATTGTTGTTAATAAATTTTACAGAACACATTAAAAATTAATGGGAATAAATTGTATTTACATTATCAATACTTATAGCATGGAAAATCAAAAAAAAACAAAATCACCCCAAAGTAAATTTAAACTATATATATTCACACACCCGGGAACAGACCAAACTGCTTGAATTAATCAAAGCACGACGAATTTAAAACGTAAATAAATAACGCACACGTATTAACACGTGCGTTGGAATCCCTGTAAATATTTCATTCGATCCGAAATAAAGCTGTGCAAAAGAGCACGCGAAAATTTAGTTCCCCAGTTCGCAAATAATCAAAGCGATGGAATGGAATCAATGTTCAAATGAAAGCTTCCCTTATCGGTGAAGAAACAGACCGTGTATCTTCCCTAATCCACCTGCCTATTTACGAAACGTGTTAATTATTTTCGGTACCTCTTCAGGGATTAAGGGACATTTACTTCCCTCCAAACCAAATGGATTACCGCAATAAAGTTCGTCCGTTAAATATCTCGGCGTAGAAAATGCACGTTTCGAGGGAATTTCTAACGAAACCAATTTCTCGTCCCCCCCCCACACAATATTCCAGCGCCCCCCCTATTTTCCATTGTTTGGGTTTTTCATCTCCACTTTTTTTTCTTCATCTCACCTTACCCTCCGATTCCATTATTTTCGCTCCAGAATCTCATAAAATCCCATTCTCTGCCCCTTCTTTCTTCCTCCATGGTGGCTTCCATCCATTCTTGAAACACTATACCTTTCTCCTCTGGTTTGTGGAGGACGCACCTTCCCAAAGAGGTGGGAAAAAGCGTGGTTGGCATCAGGAAACGTTATGAGCATACGGAACACACACTCGGGGCGTTTATCATCACGTTGCTATATCTTAATGAGCATCTTGATATATCGCGATTGACCCTAGTTATCGAACGCCCCCTGTCTCCAGCGTATGGGAAACAAATGAAAAACGAAATAATTGATAATGTCAAGATTTATAAACATATATCTACATGGACATATTTAGAAAGCCAATAAGTATAAATGATTAAGAAATCTATCTCTTCTTTAGTTTTATTTATCAATTATTTTACCCAAATTCATACGTTAGATCTGAATGATTTGTTATCGGCAAATAGATGTATAGTTTTCCAAAGAAACAGCTTTATTCGTCCGTTCGTATCGTTATACGAATCGTATATTATACACGTATAAAAATTACTTTATAAACTAAGTATGTATTTGTATAAAGTATGTAGGATCTCTATATTATTTATACTATATTTTTTTGAATTTTAAAATGACGTTAGTGTAAATTTAAGGATATTCTCGAGCAATACTTTAGTAAAATTAGCTACAGGCAATTTTTTAGGACCATAAAGTATTCGATGCAATCGTCTAATTCGAATTAAAATCATGTCCGAGTAAATTGAATTTGATGGTAATGTAATTAAAACGTACTTCAGAACTTGATATTTATGACAAATGAGACTTCAAAATATGGGAAATACATCCCGTATTTAAATAGATTGGTGGTAATTATCTTTCAAATTAAATATACAACGTCATTTAGAAGAATATGCAATCAAAGTGATTAGGTGCAATTTTTTTGCAAATACAAATCAACTTAATTCGTTCTTTCTTCCCAATGAGGGACTAATCAATTGAATTAATTGCAAAATTACTGATTAAAGTTAATTTTGTATCGATTAAATTATTATAAATACGTTTACGTTAAAGAGAAGCGAATAAATTTAAAAAAAGATAGTAAGGTGTTTTGAACGACGTTAGAAAATGAATTAGTTAAAGTTATTCCTAATCTATAAATTTCATCGAAATATCAAAACACATATAAATTATATACACATAATTTAGCTGATATATTTCCCTCAAATTAAAATTTATTTTCCTGGATAACATAAAACACATTCCAATTTATATTTCCTAGCATACTCCTAATTTCTATTAATAGATTTTCGAATTAGCGGTCTTCCGATAATGGGAATTAAAACGCGAAAAAGGAAGGCTTTTAATGAGCTTCGAAATGAATGGCAATGCGTCGGACAACAAAAAGGAAACAGATCAAACAAAGGTCGACGAACTGTGGAAACCATGGCCACAAATCAAGAAGGAAATTATGCTGTAGCGATGGACTAAAAAGGAGATCTATCGAGGTCCTTATTTGTCAAGTCTGACCCGCTCCGTTAATTAAAATTTCATCCGAGCGGCCGTAGTTCAAAGAGACCATAAACACGGGCCGGAAGTACTACGCCATTTACCTTAATTTGGGTGTTTGCCCGATAATTTAGGTGATCTCTTTACACAATCAGGCGAAGAGCGGATCGTCGATTACTTCGCGGACGGTATTTTTCAAACCTGACTGACAAATACTCCTCCAGTTATTCCACATACTTGCTCCAATTAGCATCGCGTCCTTCGTTTGATTGATACGCTCTTTTTTGACTTTAAATGCACCCATTCAAAATTCGGAGCGAGTGTATTAATTTGATACTCGTTCTTGCGAAATACTTCGGTTTAAATAATGAGATAGCATCCTGTCTACATAGTACACTAGGAGCATGAACTAGATCGCTCCAGTGCCCACAGAATTGCTGTTGTCGGAGTATGAGTGTACACGGAATTTCTTCATTATTTGCTGACGAGAGGATGTCTACTAGCTCAATCAGGCTCAGCATTTAATAAAAGGTTGTAATTTGCGTGTAATGCTACCAGTTAGTATGACTTTTTTCGCAATTAGAATTGACTGTAATTTCGAACACGTAATTATGCATGTTCTAAAAGAGTAATAACGTTTAATGAATACAGTTTGACTCACGTAATCAGGATGTTGTCAAGGTGACAGTAGAAGAGTTATAACACTCACCTGGAAATAAGAAAACAAGTTTCAATTAGCAAACGACATTGAGTTAAAAGTATAATAAAGCGATAATAATTGAGAGAAAATTTTTAAAAATTATTATGCAGCATTGAAATATACGCTCGTTTTTGTTTGGTAAACTCGGAAGATCAAAGTAAAATAATAAAAGTATGATTCGTCAATTAATGACCGATAAATGTGATTTATTTGTTTACATCGACAACCGCCAAGATTTCGCGTTTAATGATCCAATAATTGATGTGTCACGTACGCATATAAATTGAGTCTATTTAAAAATGGAACATGATTTATTTGACTTTTATAATGACAATAAAAAATATACTTCTCTATAGAGCTATCATTTATTGAATCTGAATAATAGTGGATTGCGTTTCAATTGTTTTTGACAATCCTTTGACAAAATCTTGATATATTCTATTTTATAGAATTATTTTAATCTCATTCAGTATGCAATAAAACTTAATTAATTAATTAATTTTCGAACGGAAATATCGAAATGGTAAAAACTTCAAGCAATAATACAAATTAATTGATAATTTTTAACTGAATTTGTTGATTTGGTTCATCATTAATATATATAGGCTTTATGCATGATGATAATGAACTTTGTTTTGCTTGAAATGGGAAAAAAAGCTACTAATGTGACATCTATTATACACAACATGTGACTAATTATAATCTAAATGAACTCTAATTTGGAAAAATATATTTTAAACATCAATAATTGGAATTATATTCTTTTTTCTATATATGATGCAATTTAATGATTGTTTTTGAACGCATCGTTTGAAAAACTCTTAAATATTGAATTAACCTATGTATGGGATAGAGCACCGATGATCCTATTGAGATTATTTCTCACAACAAGTTACAACGTTTGAACTAAATGTATAGGTAAAATATTGAGATATTTCACAAAAAATAATATCATACAGAAGTGTAAATATATATAATATCAAAGTAGAGAATATCAAAGCTCTATTTCAAATCATTTTGTTCATTTCTTGGAAGCTAATTTCCTTTTTAAAATTATTATGAACGAATTTTATGAATAAGATTGAATTATTTTGATCTCATTCTTAGAATCTTCATTATTCGAATAAATTCTTTTACGTAATAAATATATGAAAGAAGAATTTTGGTAAAAGCTATATTCAATCTGGGAAATGGGATCCATATGTATGCTTACCCATTAAGTAATTTGGCCTGGAAAGCATGAACATAGTTCTTGCCAGAATCTTTACGTTGCTTTTTGTCTTTTGGATGTCTGAACGATGATTACTTAGAAGGTAATGAAGTTGATATTTGTTTCAGTAGGAATTAGCTTAGATTAATTTTGAGAAGAATAAACAAGGGACCTACAAATCTGTTCGATAAAAATAAAATTTAGTTAAAACTTTCTTGGAGAATAATAGAGACTCTCTGTTGTAAAGTCTGTACTAAATATTTTTCTTTCAAATTATTTCATAATATTATACAAAAGAATATTGATAAGTCTGTTACTTCAAAAAGCAATACAGAGTTGACGTTGTCATGGAATTTTCTTGGCAAACTATATTTGTGCCTTAGTATTCTTTTCGTTACAATTAAATGAAATCGTAGAGGATAGTTCTTTTTATTCTATTAATAGATTTCTCTGTCAATTTTTTCATAAACTTAAACAAAATTAATATTTAATCACTTTTGAGCAAAGATATACTAAAAAATAAGCTTTTTTATAGTTTTATATATATCTTAATAATTCTTCGCTCATACGCACTATAATAATATTCATCATCAGTTATTGTCTCACATTTAATTCCTAATTAACTCATCTGAGGCTTATATCTCAAATATATCAGCTAATTTCCATAATTTTGAATTTTGATTTAAGTTTTATAATCAAGGAATTTGAATATGTTCATGTGAAAGATGATAGAAAGATTTCATTTAATATGCAACGTATGTGAAATTTAGTTAAAGAGTTCTTATTTTTAAATATTTTCAATTTACAAAAGCTGTGTTTTATATTTAGAATATAGAGAGATACTTTAAGCTTCAAAAATGTCAAAAGTTAATTGCTTTGTATCTTATTTATTCTCACTACAAATAACAACAATAAAATAACAAAAATACAATTAACAATAATACAAATAACAACAGTACAAACAAAACGAATAGCAATAGCATCGTGACCCGACAATAAATGTACTTAATAATGCTTGATAGATATTCGAATGCTATACAATAGTTAAATAGCCACAGAATAGAAATCCACTCTAAAATTTTAAATTATAATTGAGCTATACCTAAAAAAATAACAGTTGTTCGGGACGTGACTGGAATGCATTGTGTATCATGGGTATGTCAGCGATTAAAGGACCTTCAACTGCAGATTTTTCCCCCCCGGTCATCGGGTGTTGCCAAAAAAAATATACCAGAAAATTTAAAATGGTGGAAGTTCGAATTTGCGCCCGACAAAAATCCAAAACCGCGACGTGTATAGTGTTTTGGTCAAATATTTCATTTGCTGTAAATATTGAAGGTTCGAAATATTTGCAGTTTAAAAAAATTTAAACATCAAACATGAGGTATCACTGAATATGTTCACGTGAAACGGTAAAAAACGATATAAAAGCTGTAATATCCATCAAAAATAAACATTTGAAATGGGCAATCAGAACGTATTTGCCCTTTTTTAAAGGGAGATTAAATTTTATGATAATATTTTAACAACATACTTAAGCGACTTTATACGAACAGATTTTTTTACGAATCGAAATATTTTAATTCAGTGAAAATTCCCCAGTAATTTTTAAACCTATACTTTACAAATCCTAGGCATAATCCAGAAATAATCACACATATAAATTGTACTTAAATAAATAGAAATTTATTGGCTGAATATTTTAAAAGCCAGCCTTCAACTGTTTGTGTTTTTTTAGTAAAATAATGTTCCTCAGATACTTGAAACTTCCCTTTCTGAAGAAGATTTTTAAAGATAATTTTAAATGTAGATTTATGCTGGGTTCTATAGGAAAGAATAAATATAGATAGTAGAAATAGAATATATAGAAAATATATATAGAATAAATACAGAATAAATATATAATAAATAAAGAATTTATATAGAATCAGTAAAGAATAAATATAGGGTAAATATAGAATTAATATAGATTGAATATAGATAAAATAAAGATATCATATAAAAATAGAATTTAGAACGAATATAGACTGATACGTAGAAAGTATAGATTTAATGAATACTGTAGTATTTTGGTCCACAGCTTCGAAAAAGAATAAATAAATTTTTAAGAAATGTCAACATAATTGATCCTAGTGCATTTACAATTTGGCATTCGTTTAATTAAAACCTTTCACAATCCACAACCAAAACCAATTTCTGGAGACACATCCGGGGATTCGATTCCAAAAAAGACGTCGAGAATTCGATAACAGACTCTGTGCACTATGCGGTAATTTTCCTAGCGCCATTGAATCTGCAATTAATCCTTGCGAAATATCTGAATCTCTAACTCAAGAATTCCTTTACTCCAGTAATTGCGCTACGTAGCTTAATTTTTTTCCTCTTTAAGAAGTCCCTGTTTCCTCTATTCCCATCTAGCATTAGCGAAAAATGGAGTCGGGGTCCTACGCTTCATTTTTTCCCATCCTCCATTCCTTCTCAACGAAAAAAACTTTTTTAGTTTCCGGCGTATCCGAGTGAAACAACGCAAAGGAAGTTGGATGGATGCCTCATTTCCGTCCAAGGAAACGAAGACGGGGACATTTCTATTTTAATGGATATACGTTCCCCCTCTCCCCCGTACCTCTCCCGAAAGATTTTTCCCGATTCCTAATTCGATACGTACTTTTTTACTCAGTAGAAGAAGAAGTACTACTAAATCGCTACTTTTGGAGGTTTTTTTTATTGCTTTACTCAAGGCCGCTTGATGGGAGGTGCTTTCCATCAGAGTGCCTATTTGGGACCCAGAATGTCTCTCGGAAGTTTTGTGAGGGTAATTTGGTTTCTCTCATAGCAAAGTTCCGAAGGAGGTTTGAATATTTGGAATCTGCGGTCGTGATCTGTCACTGCACGGGATTGCCCAGGGCTCTACGGGAGGAGATCAAACGGAGCCCTAAAGTAGACGAAGCCAAACCAGCGAATAGATTGTAATAAATGAATAACTTACGCTGTTTTTCGCGAATCTATTTCTCTAAGGAAATTGCCAATATTTGGAAATTTTATCAGGAAATTTTTTACTCATACTATTTTACATATAAATTAGCAGTTATTCCTTCAGTGGGTTTATTGGTTCTATGGTATTTTTACGACCAACCAAAATCGAATTAGCATCCAATACGTATGAAATATATTCTCTTACACTGTTTGATACCAAAACCCATAGTTATTAGATAATTAGCTAAGTTCAAAACGTATAGTTATTTGGTGAATAGGCAAGTTAAGACAACGAATAGATAGTAATAAACGAATAACTAATACGGTTTTTATCGAGAGTTTCGTGAATATATTTGAAGAAAATTACCTATTTCAAGGCATTTTTTACACTAGAAATTTATTACTTATACTATTTAATGCCAAAACCAGTTTGTTATTCTTACGTATTTATTAATATATGGTATTCTTTCGATAATCTACAGCCTACCAATATGCCACGGAGTTTCAATCCAATAAGTACGAGATATATACTCTTATACTCTTTGATACCCAAACCTATAATTATTAGACAAGTAGGCAACTATAAGCCAACCAACAGATTTTGATGAATGAATAACTAATATGGTTTGTAATTAAACATATTTTACGAAAACTGCCGATATCAAAAAATTGAAATATAAATCATTATTCACACTATTTAATACCCAAACCGGTCCTCATTGTTATGGATTTATTAATGATATATAATTCTTTCGAATATCAAAAATCTACGAACATCGAATTTCAATCCTATACGTACGAGAATATTACTCTACATATAGTTGTAATGTAAAATATATGATATTAGAATGAATATAGAATATATACTCTCATAATATTTATTAACAAAACTGATATTTATTCTTAAGGACTAATTTGTAATTAAATATTCTTATAAAAATCCACAGCTTGCCAACCTACGAATTTGATTCTTATACTTATGAAATTTACTTATACATTTATGTTATAAAAATAGGAGAAAACAGGGAATGAATAGAAAAAATAGGACTTCAAAAAGCCAACTGGATAGGGCACATTCTGAGATGAGAATTCATGATCAAAGGATAAATTGAGGGAAAGATAGAAAAGAAGAGAGGAAGGAGTCAGAAAGGGCATCAACTAATGGATGGCCTTAAGAAAAATAGAGAGTTATCAGGGTCTCAAGGCTGTAGCAGAAAATAGACAGAAATAGAAAGGTGGGTTTGACATCAAATCAGGAACCAGACAAAAGATAGAAAACTCATGAAGAAAATGATGATTTCAAAACCATAACCAGTAGCTATTCTTATGGATTAATTACTGGCATGGTATTATTATTCATTTTTATAGCTTAACAATTATCGAATTTGATTTATCTTTTTAAAATCGGAGATAATATTTAGGAAATATGTTACTAATTTCACCAACTAAATTCACCTTCCAAATTTGTATAAATATAAGTACAGATTACGAATATTTAACGTGATAATTAACATTTTAATTTATGATCTCGTTTAACCCATACAGCATAATTTCTAGTAAGACTATTTATAAGTTATATATTTTATAATATTTTTTATAAAAGTCTCTATACTTATTTAGTATTATACATAATATTTAATATAATATTATCCATACTTATATTATATAATATTATATAATTCACAAGTTTCATTTATGTTTAACCTTTGCTACAAAGTTCAACGAACTCATAATGTTCAGTCACCTTTTTTGGATCATAAAAATGGATTCTTTCTGTGTCCATGGGAACGAACAGTAACCATAGTTTTAGGCGCAGACGAAAATATAAATAACAAGCCCAAATATCGTACTAATCAAACGTAGCTATTTATAACTCAGACCCTTTTTTAGAATTAAAGGTCTTCAACGGGAAAATTTTCACGCTTTTCGGATACATTCGATATCTGCAATACATTGAAACGGGACATCGCTCTTAATATTCGGGGAAGATTACCGGGAGCCTTTGTCGAGCATCGGCATCCATCAATCCATGAAATCCCATTTCAGGAGCGCCTTTAAAAGCGTTCGAAACGAACATCACCCGGAAAAAACTGTTCGACCGAAAATGACTTCTTTTTGATTAAAAGATAGGAAAGTGGAAAAAAGGGAGCTATTTTTGCGAGAGTCGCATTCACAGGGCATTACGGTGAGTGGATGTATCCCAAGGAAGGCCCTTGTTTTTGCGAAATGGCTGCCTCGATAGCAAGTATGGTGGACCGTATATATGTACGTTCCGTTGCACCGAAGGACACCGGAACCCACTTCTTCCGCCAATATCCCCACTTTTCAACATCTCTCTTTTCTCGCATCCGTTTTACCCATCATTCCCTTTTTTCGAATCCTCCTTTCGGATAAGGATATTCAGAACGGACGGAAATTTCGTCCTTCATTTGTTTGCGATTCAGTGTCTACGTCACGTGGTTCGAAAGCTTCCAGGATTGGTGCTTTCGGTTCTGAAAGACGGTTAACGGTTAAATTCGATTACGTTCACTTTCTCTGGTGAAAGTAGTGGATCAAGTACTTTGCGTTGGTAGTTACTACACTGAGGGATGTAACAATTAGATTCAATTGCGTTTACTTTCCCTACCAATGTGTTTTTTTTATGAGACACGTCGTTTAATTTGAAAGCTTACGCTGAATTGAAGAACGTCTAATGTCCAGAGGCGTATTTAAATCTGAAAGTGCTCTTTCGATGCTATCTTTGGCACCAAAAGAAACCTAAAAATTTTACCCAAGCAGGAACCCTAATCAATATTTTAGAAGGAGAAGCTTTGATTTATTATAAGTGGTTTCCATTTGTTATTGAACAAACAACAATGACGCACTGGTATATATTATTATTATTACTTGAATAGTATTTATTTGCAAGGACGAATTGATGGTTCTGAGAATTAAATGACGCTTCGAAAAATAATTTTAAATGCATTTTCTTACTGCGATCCATCCAAAGTTATTTGCTTCTCATTACGTTAATATATATTACAAGTTTGCAAGAAGAAGGAACAATAATCCTTTGGTTAAACATAAGTGAAAAATAGTAAGTTACCGGGACTTGAACCCAGAACCCTAAAAGTCAATCAGAATTTATAACAAAGTGGAATTTTACACTGTATAGAGTTGCAGTGGTCAATGTTATTGCCCAGATAGTGGGGAAATCCGTAAGTTCCTGTACCGGGTTCGATTCCCAGACGTATCTCTAGTTTTCGGTTCTAATAAGCAGGATTCCTTTCGCGTTAATGATCATGAAAAGTTAATTAACCTTTCCTTAGTCAAACGAGCTGTATATCAACGATGTAGATGTAGTATTTTCAGACGCTTGTCTATAACTGAGAGACTATGCAATTAAACGGAATATGTTTCGTTTTACGTTTCAGATGTAAGACTGTCTTAATCTTTGGAAAGAATGAAAGGCGTACTGAATTACGAGTATATCTTTGAAATATTAACAAAAGCGAATGCTTAAAATTGAATCAAATGCGAAGGAATCTTTGCGTTAAACAAGATGCCAGTTGGAATCTCGGTTGCCATAGATTCCTCAACCCAATTTCGACTATTAACCTATTCCCTTCCGCTCTCTTAAGCACTCCTTCATCTAATCAACTTTAGAATCCTTCTTCAAAACCCCCTTTTATTCGTCCTTCTTCCTCCTGTAATTGGATTCTCTCGAAGAAGACACAGCGGAAATCCTGCCCAAGAAATTATGAAGTCCAACTTCACCGCACCCCTTGATGTCTGCTTTAATCTTTCGACGTTTGAGTGGATTTGATGGGAAAAAGATTAACTATTTGAGTTTCTCGCAAAAGTGAAATAGAGTTATTGTTACCTACTCTGTTAAGAATTTGGTTCTCGGAAATTTTTGGATGAGGGAAAATTTTTTGAAGTATGCGAAATGACTGGGACTCGAACCCTGGTCCTCTTCAGCATATCTGCCTGAGAAGTACGCGATCTATTGATTTTTATGTAGATGCTTTTAGGGTTATTCTCCTCAAGGTAATTTAAATATATATCGAAGAATTCTTAATCCTGAAATGTATTTCATTCAGAACTTCGTTATAAAAGTTTAAAACATATTTATTGGTGTTAACATTACGTTCCATTTGACAAAGAGGCCTACAAAATCAAGTTTATATTTCCTTTAGTTCAATCCAGTTTTCCTTTAATATATATTTATAATGTACCGGGAAATAGATCACTATAATCCATGGAATGGGTTTAAATCTATAAATCATCTATGACCTCTTTTTATTAATATCTCTACGTATGGATAGCAATAATTATAGCAAAATAATTTCCATGAGAAATTTTCATCGTGTTCAATATCATATTATGTTAATTAAAATTACTATAAAGCTATGATGTTGTGTTTTCCTCTTTTAATTGTTAATTACTCATTAGCGAGCACATTTTGATATTTTTATTGAATTAAATATTTCATAAAGGACAAATAGTTATAAATAGCCCAATTAACATCATAATGTAATTTTACAACTCAAAATTTTGAAACAATAATTCCAAATATCTATGAACTGCATACTTCGATATTTTAATTACCTATAGAGGTATTCATGTTCGTAAAAGGATTGATAAAAAATTATTAAATCTAAAAAATAATCATGATATAATTGATTCGAGAAAACTTAAAAAGAAAAAATGATCATATGCTTAATCTATGTTGAATTGTATTTTAATTACAAATATCATAAATAATAATATTATATTAGTATTATTATCTTATTGTTTACCATAAGAAACAGCCAAAAAATTATTACTTATTAAAAGAAATAATGATCATTAATTTTTAGCGTAATTACATTACTAATGAATAATAATAATAATTATCTAATTGTTTGCCATGATAAACAGTCAATAAATGATTACAACTTGATAAAATTTACATTGTTAATTCAAGTCTAGAGATTTCCGAATTGTTCACAGACCATCGATTACGTAATAGATCAAGAAAAATAAAAATTTCGCAAACTATTTTACATTCACCTTTTTCTAGGGTTTTAATCTCTACGTAAAGGACACATAGTCATAAATCGATAAAGCGATGCACAGGGTATTGGTTCCGGAACTTTGAAGTCGCTCTAATTTGTGGTATTGGATTTCTTCAGTCTTGGGCGAGTCGTTGACCCATAAAGCTATCGCCATTGGCATATTTAGAGCGGATTGTGTGAAAAATAAGCGTTTTCTTCACTAGGAGAGGTCTTATCATCTCATACTGATAAATTGCTATTCACGTTTTCCAATTTTAAAACCTCATTTATATTCCCTTTCCTTATTATTATTATTATTATTATTAAGATAAGAAATAATGAGTGCATATTATATATTTCGCAAATAATAACCATACTAATTCTAAAATATATAGAATTTAAATTATAAATTAAATTTAAATTTTATTATAAATAAAAGATATCTTCAACGATATTTCTGTGGATTAATGTGAAACTAAATTTTAGACGTATGAAATGAGATGTGAACGATTTGGAAAAAGAAATATGTTTACCTTAGAGTGTTAAGTTGTCATTGATGAATTAAAACTTTTCTCACGTAATACGATGGCGATCTAAACAATATCTTAAACTTGAATAATATTCTTTGTAGTATGAAAATAAAATACGGATGAACTTAAGAGAGGGTTAGTTATATTTTCATAAAACTTAGACAAATATCTAATACGTAACTTTTCAGTTGATCTGCTTAATACGAATAAAAGCGACAGAATAATTACCTTACTTTTGGAATTTTAAGGGGTTCGCAAGATTCTTCTGGAATAGATATAATTTGTTATTTTAAAATATCATATTTATAATGCACATTTCTAATATCGCTATCTCGTCATTATTAAAACTTATCATTAATAATTGTCATTATCCTTTCAATACTGTCTAAATATGATTTAGTTTAGAATTATTGAAAATTCGAACTGAACAATAAACATTATATCATTGTATAAATATTTACATTTAAATACATAGTTACGACTTACGCATTGTAGCAAATTACGAATTACATATCATTATAAAACCGTTATAAGTACATAATTACGATTTACGTATTATAAGAAATACGTATCAGAGTATCAATAACTCATATATAGGAAATCTGGCATTGGATAAAAGTAGGTCTTTCACGTAAAAGAATCAAATAAATGCATTAGATCGATTCGTATTTTTCTCACATGGTTTTTAGGAAAGTGTGTCGTAAAAATATTCGGGGAAGCGGTCATGGATTCGGATAAGGAAGCATTGAAGTCGGTCAATAAAGTCGGAGAGAAAGGCGAACGTGGTTTTGGGTGCATCGACGTGGGAAGTACAAAAAACGAGATGAATGGCATAAAGAGGAATGAGTGCCGGCCATCCAAAAAAATCGCTGATTCCGATCTTGGGATAGAGACATATTGGACAGGGTTAAATATGGGGAGACTGCAGGGCATAGAAAAAGGCTTTCTCTCAAATGAAAATGAAATCTGAAAAATTTTCGGGATTACGAATTCTATAAATTTCAAAGATTTGTTCGCTCATGGAAGCTGAAATTTTCGGTCCATTCCGCTTTACGGAGATATCTCAGATGGCTCTTAACCCATCGTAAATTTTTCAAACTCTCAATAATAAAGCCTAGATACAATGAACACTTAATTCTGATTTTAATTAAGGTAAGTAGAACATAGATAATTAAGCGTACACAATTTTAAAATGCTGGTAACTAAGGAATTGTTATGTTTATAGGGAAGGTAACTAAGACATGTATCTTGGTATAGAGTAAACAAAATATAAATAGCATTCTAAATACTATAGACTTGAAATTAATCTTAAAGATAGAAACTATGGTCGTAGAAAAATAAAATTATGTTACAGGTATAAATGTTATTCTTTTTTCCCTTTTAATTAGGAGGAATACCACAAATTCAAGGTTGAATTTCTGGTGGTCAAGCAGATACTATTCTTCAAACAGTAAGATGATATAAAAGAATAGAAAAATATGTTTTAAAAATTATATGGCGTTTATGAACCATAAGTCCATTGACCCTGTGTAATTAATACAGTTTTAATCCAGTATTAATTTAGTCTCAACACAGCAGTAATCCAGCCGATATTCGTTACTTAATGCTTTTAATTACATATTATGGGGAGAGATGGATTAATGGAAAATATCTAGCATAAATTTAACAATAATTTTATATACCTTTCACCCAGATTCTTCATTTTTTAATGTACGTGGAAATAAAACGAGATCTTTTCTAAAAGCTTTTAAAACAATGAACTTGTTCCTTCCTGGATGTAATCGAGAATTGGACAATTCTAAGGAATAGCAAGAAAAAGTATGTAAATGATGTATTCTTTTTACTTTGAGGAACTTTGGATTTTGGGGAACTAAAGATAAAAGGTTTACTGGAGGAAAAAGTTAAGAATGAAAAATTTAAAAATTAATATTAAACAGAAGCATACGAATTTACAGAAAGGAAATTCAGAAATGGAGCGTGTAAAAATGGAAACAAATGTAATTGATTGAATTCTCAGAATATCCTTATTAAAGCATCACTTCATAATTCATTTGCTACTTAGTGGTACTTTTTAGTGTACTGCAAAAAAGCATGTGAAAGTATCTATATATAAATATAACAGGTTAAATCGCAAATTTGCGAAAGGGATCCATCGTAAATAGACATAGAACAAGTATTCTTTAAGTTGTTATTTTCTGTGGATTTTCGGGTTTATATTTTCTGGAATATGAAGAATTTTGCCATAATATGTTGAATTATCAAAGAAACTTAAGCCCCTAAAATATATTTCTGTGAAATTTTACGTATTTTTTAAATTTTTACTTATCTGTGTTTTTTATGTAGTTTTACCAGCACTTCATAGAAAGTTTCTTAAGAAGATATAATAGAAGATTGCCTTACTGTTAACAGTGACCGTTTTTGATAGTTAAGATATTTATTACATGATAAGATAAACTACGTATTAGTATATACATATTAATTATATAAGTAAATATATATTTATTATATTATACATTTCGTATACATTTTAACATGTAAAAATATGCTCGAAAATATGAATACCATAGAGCAACATCATTGTAATTACAAATTGTCCGTTAAGAGCTAGCTTTAAATTCAACCCAATTGTTACGAGAAAAATGACGTAACTCCCTCCCGATCTTATTGTTCAAATTAAAAAGGAAGCATTTTACGTAAGATTTCAAAAAAAAACAAAAGGCATTAAATCCACTGAGTTACAGATAAATTCGAGCCTCTGAATACGAGGATATCTTCAGTGAAAGGAGGTGAAGAACTTAACTTAAAGAAGAACAGTCTTTCCGTAGCCTCTTTCGACTACAAGAGAAGTCCTTTCTCGAATAAGAAACCCGTCGACGTTCAAGGCATTTTCATGGCTTCATTGACGTCATTTTAATTATTGCCGTACTTGAGATTGTGACAAGACATTGTTACGAGTAGCGTTCATTCGTTAACCCGGAAAATGCTAAAGATAGGTGCATGGAAAGCACTCCAGTATGAGTGATACTCAGTTGAGAGTTCTTCGTGAAAATTTTACATTTTTTTCGGTTTCTTAGAAAAGATTTATAGCTTTTAATGATATGTTTGCTGAGATAAATGTATTCCACGAATTGACTAATGGAGAATTAATGATTCATACATTTATATTAATATATTTGAAAAGATGAGTTATCTCGTTGTATAGAGTAAGACTTAATGTTATTTAAGTGTTCAAATGAGGTGTATAAAATAAATATGAATGTAACTCAGCTCGTTCTATCTTTCTATTTATAAACAGATACGGTTACTAAGGACATCAACGTATAATTTTGAATGTAAATAAGTTGGGTTTATTCCAAAAGACCGTGGCAGTAGTTTTATCCAATGCATACATCCATTTTGGGAAAAATATGGGCTATTTTAAATTTTGCATCCAAGTCATTATTTTGGGAGGTCACTGAATCGTGTTTTTATCGTACTTTCAGTGTTTTGAAGGATTTATTCGAATTCTTGGTGTGGTTTTTATTTTCCATAAAAGTATTTGCGGGAAAAATTGACGATCTAAATTATCTAAATTAAATTTATGTCTAAATAAAGTATGAATATTGAAATAAAATACCAGTAATTGTTTACAAAAATATAGCATAAGAAGATAATAATTGAAGTATTAAATAGTATTTTCATTCCTAACTCATTCTTGTAATTTATACATACAAAAATATTAATTTTAACAATTTTATAATCGATTAAACTCTGTATATATGACTCATTCATCCAATTATGCATTTTTTCTTGATATAAAACTACGTAAAGTACTTGTTTAATTTTATTGATTGTAATTGTGTTTTAATTAAAAAAATGTAACCGTTGAACTTATTTAATATCCCTCAGAATTTTCCAGCATATTACTTATTTCCAATAATTTTATTATACAAAAATTATTATATACTTAAATTATGATACAGATAAGATAGGTACAGCTGATAAATAGATAAAAAATTCCCTCTAATATAATATTTTTATATGTCTATGTAGATATCTTTCGGTGTGTGGCAGGGGGTGCATACACCGTGATTTTACTTCCCTGGACGATTTTTCTCGCGTATTGTTCGAGAGATAAACCAATTTTTGAATCTGTTAGTTTATGCATCTATTTCCCTTATTTTATTTGCTGTATCCGATCGACTCATACAGCAGGGAGTGCGTATGATCTGTACCACGTCTTAAATTTGAAACATTATGGATTAAGGATTCCCGTACACTTTCATTTGTCTTCGTTACCATGATTTTCAATAAAATAAATAAGAACGTATGTTGCTAAGGAGAAAAGCCTCAATCGTTTTAACTCTCCACTCATTAAATTTAAACTTAAAGCCAAGGAATATACAGTCTTTCTCTCCCCTAGCTTATATCCTTCAATTTTGATGGATTTTTAGCGGCTAAAGAAACCATTTTGCTAGACCATTTTCCGGAGCCGCTGAGGATGAAGGCTAAAGAAGATCCAGGGTCTGATGCCAAAGGCACCTCTTACGAAGTGGTGACTCAATAATCCAATGTTTCAGACCCCCAAATCCGGGGTTAAAGCTACAGATGAACCTTGCGGCAATCTGCCGCTACAACTTAGCCGAAACAGATTTAGACTTCCCTCGAATGGCTTCCCTAGACAGAGATATACCTTCCAAAAGAAATATATATATATACTTCGAAGTGAACGGAAACTATGCGATTAAATGAATCAATCCTTAAGTATTAATTTACTTTAAAGTCCAATATCTTTTGTCAATTACGTATCATATGATCATATACGATTTACGTAGTAAGCTCCACGTATTTTACGAAAATATATCTGCGTCTACCTGAGTAAAAAGCACAGATTAAAGGAAGCAATTCTTAAGTATTCATTCACTTTTAAGTCAAAAATCTTTAGTCAATTAAGTCTCATATGATTACGTAAAATTTTCGTTGAAAAGTTTATCTGATAGGACTGTCAAGGCTGCTTAACGCGTAATTATTAGTTCATATCGTTTATTATTTACGAGTACCGTTGCTATGTGAACGGGATACCAATTAAGAATCAACATCAAGGATTCTTATACGTAGCGTATTATCTCAATATAATTGATGCTTATAATGGTTACTCATCGTAGACTCTTTGATTCGTCATCTCGTTCAAATTATGTCTACCTCTCTGTCCCTGAGATCAAATTAAGCTCCATTTACGGAAATGTATCTGCGTCTACGTGAATTTAAAACCCTAATAAAATGCATGAATGGAGGGTATGATTAGATTCGGGATAGGAAAGAAATCCTTCTTAATTTCCTTTCCTTATTTTTTGCAATATCGAAGGAGCTAATTTACCTGAGGTACTCGGTCGAGAATGTCTCTAGAAGAGAAGGGGCTCGAGTCAAATGGGAATAAAAGGTTAAATGGAAGTTAAATTGCGTTCCAGGAGTGTATGGGAAGGACTTTGAGGTGGATTTTGGGCTCTGAGGACCGCTGGGTGGGGTAAGGATTGTGGAGGGAAATTTCTGTAATATGACGGGTGGTACTTGATGATGAACCACTGAAGGTTAAAGGAAGTGGGTCAAAAAACTTCGGGGTTCATTAGTTACGGAATAAATATGGCGGATTTGGCCTTCTTATTATTCTGGTCTTATTATAAAAAACAAAACAAGATACTGCGCAAATTTAATTAGTACTGTACCTCAAGAAATTTTAATACACCTTAAACAGGGTCGTAGATATACTTTTTGATGATAATGAATTATTCAATGAAAAACTCTTTTGCTCGGAATGAATTTATTCCGAAATCTCTTACGATTTATGCCTATTATTTCAGAGAATAATTAGCAAAATACTATGGCGAATTTTCTCTGTCTGTCATAAGTAAATCTACATATTGAAATCGTTCTTTTTTTAGTTTATTAGTACACAGTTGAGCACTTGAAAATTATTTACGGATAAACAAGACGGATTCGGTAATAAGGTGGCATTTCTTTTGTTGAGATAAGTTCCTTAGAAATTGATTGAGAGCCCGATCACTCATTTCTCGTTACTTGCCCGTAAAAAATCTCCCTCATCCCCCTTCCTCGTGTGAATCGATTGACTTTAATTACATCCCCTTTAAAACAGACATGCTTAACGTACGTGACTTTCAAAAAATCCCGTCCGGTGCAGAAAAATATATATATCGTCTGTGCTTGAGGCGGTGTTTTAGAAACAAGTATCGAATATTTTTCGGAGTGAAAGTTTCGCGTTATTCGGTGGAATTGATGCAAAAATGAAAAAAATAACTGTGCAAATACATTCGTGGGCGAATTTTGTTAACTTATAGAAACGAAAGTCATTATCGAAAACTAATATTTACCCAACCTTATTTACTTTTTTAAGCATGAACTATGAAAATAAAGGCTTTTTTAATTCTATGAAAATTGGCAGGAAAATTGATTCTAAATAAACAGCAAAAAAATCGTTTCGCAGGGAAGTATAAAATACGTAACATATTGGGCAGCTTGTTTTATTCAACAATCATGAATCTATTTCCCATTAGATACTCTTAAATAGATATTTCAAGTTCATTTAAGTAGAGTCAAGTAGTTCATTAGAGTAAAATTTCTTCGTAGAACTTGAATGAAGAGAGTTAAATTTCTCATTTAACTTCCTTGTTCATTTTCTAACATCCAAGTAAATTTCTAGTTAGAAATTGAATTTTGTGTAGTCAATTTCTCGTTTCGCTTCAATGCTAATTTTCTAAAATATCGAGGAAATATTAATCTTCGTAAGTACCTCACAAAACATCTTTAAGGTGGTGGCAGGAGGTGCGTAACACCATTACTCTTCTCGTATTATCGATTATTCCCACGTATTGTCTGAGAAGAAAGCAATTATTCGAAGCTGTTTTCACCATCAATATCTCTAAATTAACTCTCGTTGCCTGAGCTACGGGTAATAATAAAAAAAGCTCATAAATTTGGGAAACTGCTCCGAATAAAAAAAGCTTAATTTAAACCCATTAAAATAAACCTACCCTACGCTTATATCTTCCACCATCCATAACGATTCACATCCGGCGTACATCTGAACTGCGCTCATCCATTTGATGTAGGCGTATTTACGAAAGATCTCCTCTTTCGGTCTACTTTTTCCAAATGACGAAAGCAACACTTTTCAGTGGTATCTCAAACACTACAAACGTACTCGAGGTGTGGCCTAAGTAGCACAAAGTAACATCCCTCCCGGAGCTTTCCGTCGCTTCTACCCGCTTTACTCTTCAAAGAGCGCAGTTTCTTTGGGGAATTATAATATGAATGTGTTGGAGCTCCGTCATAAGTTATTCGCGACGTTTACTCTAAGGTATTTAGCCTATTAAATCGGTAATTCGTTTTGTTAACAAAGGATTTTCTTTTAAATTAATTACGTATAGTTAAATGCGTAATATATGCACGTATTAAATAGTGCGATAAATTACAATCAATTCCCCATAAACTTCGTGCGTTGCTATGGTAATTTCTTAAATATTACGTACTTATTGTATCCAGGACACTAAGACTGATCATGCAATCTATTTCAATCAAATTCCCAAAAATTTGAGCGTTGCTATGGTAACATCTAAAACATTATGTACTTCCCGTATCAAGGAAACTCTCAGACCGATGTCTGCCTCACTAGATACGCAATGCAGTTGTTATTTCAGCCTTTTTACAGATGCAATCGCTTCATTTGAACCCCGCCTTCCTCAGACATCCGCGAAACTCGCTTTGACGCTCAACGTTGTTTCCGCACTTCTGGAATTTCATCGTTGAAGCAAACTGTCGAAGTCCTCTTTAATCTTTGTGAAAGGTAGAGTATCTACAGCCGGGGAGCACTTTAGAAGAAGACACTTCGTTTTGAAAAATAAAAGAAGAACGTTTTCACCATCCAGCATGCCTTTTCTCCAGGGATTATTCTTGTCGGAATATTTTCATGTCTCTTCAGCGTTCTGGAGATCAATTTAAGTGGCGCTACCTGATTATTGTTTTGCCGCATATCTGTGCATGTTATTCTTATCCATCTCTCATGCCTTCGCCTCTCCATACAAGTGACTTAATATTCGCCCTCGTATGTCACGATTTTCATTGCTATTCTACAATATCTATTAGTGTTACCTTAGCTACAAACAATCGACGCAATATTTTGTGTATACTTCAAAGGTGTTTAATCATCCTCAAATAGGAATTATAGTTGCATTTATAACTGAATATATAGAATTTATAGTTGAATCTGATAACAAAAAAAATAATCGGGTATATTATGATAATACAGGGGAATTTTAGTATTTTTGGAAACCGATGTCCAGATATTTTCTTAAGGTAATTGAAATAATTCATGAAAAACTATTTCCATTAGCCGTCCAAAATAATCCTAGACAAATTAATAGCCAAACGTAAGGACCTTTATGTATCATCCTAGACGGATTTATTGAAATGAATTTATAACTATTATTTTTTTACGTTAATGTAAGAATTGTGAACCTTATGAAGATTTCAGTTTAAACATCCAGGCAAACGTGTGCTTTTTATTTCCCTTGCTGGTTTATAAATTTCTGCTCTTTATTTTTACTTCAATGGCTAAAATATTTTCCTTAATTAAAAACAAGTTTGTGATAAAATAAATAAATATTTAAGGGCTTCATGTTTTGGACAATTTGGTTTTTATTTCCTTCCAAATAATCCAACAGTACTATAAAAACCATACCCTAATTCCCTCAAAAGAAATCGTTTCTTACTAAAAACAGCAATTTAAGTAAAAATATAGAAGCCGCATACTATTCAACTCCCACGTTACGAGCGATTTCACTTTTGCCCCCAAGAAGTTACCGTGACCTCTTTTAATGAGACGTTCAAGCAAACTGCCTGCAACAGATGTAAAACCGCACTCCTCGAATGGATATCCAAGAATTTCGACTTTAAAACACCTTTATCTGCTCAAACATCTTTCCCTTTCTTGCGCACCTATTATCCAGCTAAACAAGCCGTGCTCCTGCCGCAACACTCATGTAAGAACAGCCTTTTCAGGAGATATCTCCCCTGGATAAGGTTGTTATTTATTACCACCCATTGTTCTTTAAAGAGTTCTCCTTCTTACCCTCATCCCACAAGACGGTCGCGTTTGACAAATATCCATGCGGTTGAGAATTACTTGTAAGTGCACTTGTTTTGGCGTATATCGTATGGCCCTTACAATTCATCATCAAATCCGAAATAATAATAGAATGAGAAATATCGTAATATATTTATAAATTATTATAACAAATATAAGAAGAGCTAAAAACAAATGTATAGGGGTATTTAATCTGTAAGTTGTCTTACAAATAATACTATTATTTCTCCAAATGTGAGGAAAATCATTACGAAATTATTATTTCAATGAAGTTATATATCTTACAAAATTCGCAACATTTTATAGGTGCACAGACTGATTTACAGTTAAAGCCTATGAAAACGTTGTGAATACTAATTATGAATATCTGTGTACATTATGTTGAGAGAGAATGTTATTTAACACAATGTCCTTACTCAATGTACAATCACCAGGCAAACAAATGTTCATCGAATAATTTTACGTTGGATAATCAGTGAATTCACAACATCCTTTAAAATGACAACATTGTAAACACATTTATTGATGAAAGGCAACTTTGTGTTTTTATTTAGCGGATAGTAGGAAAGTTCTGTCGTTAAAGATCAATTGTCAAGTGCAATCAACTTGAAATTAGGAGATTCAGTTTTGGTTCCCGTTGCTGTCAGACTTTTTCAATTGTTGATTTGTTGAATCGCATAACAACGTTGGTTCTGTTTTAGTTACAGTGGTAGGAAAGAAAGTTTTACAATTGAAAATAAATTAATCACTTTAAACAATACAGAGCCAACCTTACACTAAAATTTTTGTTTTTTTCATCTGAAATACTGTAACTGTAAACTTTGAAAATTCGCCTATTGAAATTACGACCTCAAACAATTTTCAATTAATCAGCAAGTTCATCATTTTCCTCTCGACACACATTCATCTCCAGAATTCATTTGACTTTCGAAATGAGAATTGATAGTTTGATTGTTAAAATTGATAATTGCTATCATACGAACAAACGGGAATACTGTTCGCTCGCGATGGACATATTTCGATATTTACGGGTCTTTTTATTAATTGGATTGAAAAATCACATCGAATATCACTACATCAGTCATGTTCCTCATAATCTTGGATTCGTATGAGATTTGGACTCTCAATTGAATTCGAGAGATTTAATGAGTGCGAAAAATGTTCTAACCGAATTAGACCAACCGTGCTGTTTAGAATTTGCATTAATCTGGATTGTTTAAGTTTTCTTATTTGGTATAGATTAGAGAGAGAGTTTTTTCTGATTATTAATTCTACGTCATGGTGTTTATTTCACTAGTATCAACACTGACTTTTCAAGCAATAGAATTGAAATGCACACAGAGAATTATGGTAATTATTGTTGAAATATTGAAAAAGAGTTTAATTGATCAATTGATTAATTTTTTGTTAATATTAGTGTAATACTATACTCATATGTATTTTTTGAGCGGAAGAGTAATTTATTATTCAGTTAAGGTATGCAATACTTCTAAAGAAATGTCATTATTTGATCTTATATCGAATTTAATACATTATAATTACTATTTATATATAATTTATGTATCTTAATTTATAATTTGAAGATACAGAGATACTGAGCTTTTAATTATTGCAATAACAGCAGGCAGAATATTTTAATTGAAGCATAATTGATTCACATACTTTCTGGTGAAATATTTTTACGTTATTCAGAATTTAGTAATACAAAAGGTTGGTTAACGAGAATTCTTTTTTTATACGAAATCTGTCGTAGTCATTACAATATATTGAAATACTCTGACGAGTAAATTAATGAAAGACAGAATTTGCAATGTAAATTTTAAAACTTAATTACTTAATTTATACTAGGTCAAAATTATAAATTATAGCTGGATTTAGTACTTAATTCCACTGCCTTTAATATTTGACAGTTATAAATTTCCAAAAGTTTATTTATATGTTTTAGAATATTATGAAACTCATCCTGACCTACTTGCAGTGATTTTAGTCACTCTTATTTCTATCATTTAATACTCATCAACTACGATGGCTAGTTATATCCTCATTTGTACGGGAAACTAAACGAGTATAGGATAGATATTTGCATTCCGCAGATATATGGAATCATCTACTCAACATTCAATTAAAGTCCTGTTTAAAATGAGTTTAAAGTTTCGTAACGTTATGTTTTATGTAACTTGGAGCTTAGCGAGTTTTAGTCCAAATTACGAGTCACAAGTCTTCGATGCCCCCATACGCTTATAAATTTTAATTTCAAAAGAAGGGGAAGTAGGCCAAAGGGCTAATCAATCTTGGGAAAGAAGAAAAAAAACTTAGAAATTAACCTCGAAGAATTAATCTGAGAAAGACTCTGAATATTTCGGAAATTAGTGGCGAAGTTTCGAAGAATTGGGTCTAGTTGCGGGACATAAGTTTCCAGTGCAGTGCATTTTAGGGGAAAAAAATAAACAAACTCCGTGGCAACCACTTCAATTTTGAATAAATCATCGCTGCCCTCCCTGTAAGACTTTTAACTACCATACTCTCTTTCTAAGTAAAGAAGCAAGGAGTTTTCCGTCACTCTGTAAAACGAACTCTGTTGCAATTAAGTTACGAGTTTTACGCAACATCTTGCTGTTTTATAAACGAAGTGATATCTGCGTAAACTTCATAGCTAATTGGAAACGTAACTTGAAAGAGTTGGCAGTAAAATATATTAAGAATAATTATTACGTTTCATTGCTAAAAATAAGACAAATCCTAGGGATCTATTACTGACTGCATTTGCCAATGTTAACGTCAAACATTAGCGAAAGGTTTCTGTCTATAAGTTACGAAAAGATAAGAAAAGTTTCAATAACTTTCAACTAAATGTCTCCACGTGTAAAATATCGGAAAATGGAATCGAAATGAAGCCTAACGATAAGGTAAATTTTCCCGTATAATTATTTCCCGTAAATAATAAAGCTAGAGGTCGTTGTCATTCAAGAACTTTGACCATAATCCTGTTCCTCAAGGAAATAAGACAAATCTCTGAAACGTTTCGAATTAAGGGGTAATCTTCGTTGAGAAAAAACGTCAAATCCTCCCGGATTAAGTTTCCGTCTTTCCTCGGAATCTTTAAAGAGAGACATTTAGTCTGAGAAGACATCTTGGGGAGGAAATCAGCATAAATTGCTCCCAAACTTTATTTATATTCCCCAAAGTAAAAGTTTTGTTTTTCATGACTACGATGTGTTGGGGAAAATGATTGAAGATCATGAACCTGAGATTGTTTTTCTGAAAAAGTTAGCTAAAATTAGCATAAAAAATTGTTTGACAGTTAAAGAATGGAAGTACATTACGATTGGAAGAAGGAATTGAGAAACAATCACTGTCAATAAACGATGAATAAATTTTATTCCATTATTGACTCTTCGTATCCATGACGATTCGTTATGTCTAAGAAACGCACTTGTTTTGCCAGTCAATAAAATGCCGCATGCTCTTTGCCTGGTCACTGAAAATCGAGTACTTTTTCCAATATTCTTTTAAAATGATCCTTCCCAATCTAGTTAGTAATTATCAAAAATATCCTTACTTACTGAGTCCTGAACTCTCAATACACTCTAGATGGCTCCTTTACAAGCCAAATTTCGTTATTTCGTAAACTTGACTCAGGTCCAAGTAAGTATGAACTTCAAATACTTAAAATGCGATTTTTAAAACACCTAATGCAAGTTAACACATCTATTAAGCTACTTTTGTGTACTGAATACAAATCCATATTGATGATCATCGATCATTTAATATTTATAGCTAAAATGTTATGGGAGTGTTTCCGTTTCATTCATTCCTATTTATGAACAACCATTAATTCCGAGATAATTCCTTTCCATTGATAAATCATTATTGCGAATGAAATTAAACGCTTCCTCAGAACTATATCCGATAATGCGCATTTATAGATCTATTTCTATTTAGGGAAATACATACATATATTATTTGTGCTAATACATCGTTTTAGTGTATGAAACTTAAATTATCAGACTAAATCTCAAAAATTATTAGATCCCAAGGGTACGCAGCCATGAGTGTATTTATAAAACATATTTTATTTAGATTAATCTTGTAACTTAGCCACATGATTTATCCTACTCAATCAATTCTTCTTTACGATTTTAATCAGTAAATGTTATTATATGACTAATGATTGTAAATGTTATTATATGACAATATGATATTGATTAAACTTTTTTACAGTTTAAAACTCGACTTAATATTCTCACCTTTTAAGTATAATCTTGGAATTATATTCTGAGCTTTTAAATCGTGAATACAAATCTCTGAGTAAAGTGTTTGTATAATAAAATACAATCGTGATTACTTTAATTCTTTTTACTTTTTATTTTTAATGGAAATAGTTTTATTTATCAAATTTAAGATTTATATATTTATTGATTGCATATTATTCATTTTATTCTATTGTAATTCATTCATTGTTTATTAACACTATTACGTTGAACTCACCATTTCTTCAGCGCATACATTAGGATGGCGAAAAACTTCGTGGCACGCCGAGTGGTCATTGGCTCTTTCAGAAAGAATTTCAAAGAAAGGTAATGGAGAAAAACCCCCGCGTATCTTCTGCTTGGAAACAGCGTAATCACCACAAAGGGTTTCCGGACCATTAGATATCCTTTTTAAACGGACAGTGGCAAGAGAAAGAATTCCGTGGGAGCTCCATGGCAACCATCCAATAGAATATGAGGTTTAAATTGAAGTTGCTCTGAGAATTGAATACCCAATGAGCATTAAGGGTTCGGGTGGAGGGTCATAAGTGGATCGAGCAAATGCACACACAGAAAAAAAAACGCCGAAGCAATTTAGCATTAGAAAGTAGGATCGTTTTTCCTAAAAGTAAAAAAAAGAAAGAGAATTAATTTAGTTTGCGGACTGTTCTGCCTCAAATCCGGAATCGATTATTCAAATTTTTCCCGGCTCATAGCCCTGATTTATGTCCGTTTTTTTGCGTTTGTTTTAGGGCTTAAATGAGAGAAATCCATTTTCTTCCTGGAAAGTTCGGACTGGGCTTTAATGATGGCATTTTGCGAAACAAAAGAACGCGTAGAAAGAAGGGCGGGGGTCTTATATTCAGCGGTCATCAGGTTCAGGAGATTTACCGTCTACACTACTTTTCGGTGCCGGGGGCTATTCAATATCTTCCCGTTTTGGACAAACAAGGACCGTATCTCGGATTGATGTTCTGAAATATAATATGAGCCCTATTATATGTACGGAAGTAGAATTTAAGGTAGTTGTAATAAAAATGGTTTGTCCACACACGGGCCCGGTTTTGAGAGGGTATTGATCTTGATGGGATCCTTATCGTTAATTATCTGTCACGTTCAACTGTTTTCCTACCAAAGCTCGTTCGCGTAACGTTAAAGCGTAAGATTATTATCTGGTGTACCTGTGAGGCGAATTATAAAGGCTATAGCTTTATTTTTTCTTTGTTAACCTTACAACGTTATATCTTTTGGGAGCACAAAAGTTTTGTCGTTGTTTTCATATATAATTTCTTTAATTTTAACCGTGCGATAAGTCGTAAAATATGTTCCGAACATGGTATTCAACCTATAGACATTATTATACGCCGAGGTTTTTGACATTTTTATTTCATTGAGGACGCTATTTGATTGACTTTTGAAGCGTAATTGACTGACGTATCGATAAGACAAAATTGGAAAATTTATCTCGTTTAAATTACGTGCACAGAGCTCATCAAAGGTTGAAACACTGGACATGCCATTTTAGTTAGCGTGTAACACTGAATGAAACTTGTTCTAGGAACGTTTATCGTAAACTATCATGAGCGTATGAGTAATCTTATCTTTTATATGTAACTACGTCGGTTCTGGTTTGTCAGGCTTTATCAGGAATGCGTATAAAGTAAATGAGTTCCTGTTACGTATTCATGAGTTGGAGATACTACAATGTGAAACGATGCGGGTTACTATGGCAAAGATTATTCTACGATAAAAGATAGCGTAAATAAAATAGTCTCAAGCGTAGGTTGGGTATCTTTGTATTTGAGATTAGAATGTAGATTGAGTTTGTTTAATAAATTATGGGAAAGTTTGTTTTCGAAAGATGAAGTAGATATGATCATTATCACATCTTATGCAATATGATAATAAGGGTATAATAAGGGAAATATATGCTAGGACGTAAGGTTTTAAAAAAATACTATGCATGCATACTAATACTAAAGCAATACTAACACATAATAATAGTTGGCGAAGAAATTAGCACATTAGCCCAATGTTTTCATCCTCTGCGTCATGCCAAAGGACAGCTTGTAGGGTATCTATGTGGAGGTAGATATATGTACAGCAACAACCTCAGATTCTAGTTAGATATATCTGTTATGTAAAAATGACAAACTTTCCTGGTTCTTAAGCTTTCCCTTCGAAGCTATCTTGTATCCGACTCTTACTAAGATCTCCTTTACTTTGACCATGTGCCATCTACCTTGATGAGGTCACCTGTCAGATGAGATCACTGCACCCAGTAGGCAATGAAATAAGAACCATTTACTTCCCCCATACTGTCTCTATTCTGGGGACGGGAGCAATTCCTGTTCCCTACGCCGCAGTTTTGTTTGCCGGTTCGGACGCAACTACTCCCCGGTGAATGCAATACCAACAGTACCCTATATCGATCTATCTCCAGTCTATATATAGAAGCGTCTACACCTAATCCTCATGCTACACCCAATTACAACCCATAGCAGACCAAAGAAGAGCTGGTATATTAATGGGGTATTCTGAACATAGTTAAGGAGACCTAGTTTTGTTGTATCGATTGATAAAAAGGTGTTAGATTTTGAGACAGATTATTCGTTGCTTTCGAAGTTTTTTTACATAGGATCACTGTCATAAACAATACATATATACAGCAGAGTTTAACCTTTTTTTAGTGATGCGTTGCTTGTTTCACTTTTTGGTATTTCTTTCTTTCATATTATTCAATGTTTTGTGTATTTTGGTGAGTCAACAAACTCAACTATTGATCTTAGCTACGTGTGGGTTTCTGTTGTAAACGTTGCCATTGCCTACCGTATTTCAATTAGGAAGTATTATCTTCCTCATTACAGAGATAACACCATCTTATCCCTCAAAATCTTCTTTACTTATATTTATATACAAGAGATACTTCACATACGAAGCTAAAAATCATCTATGAAAGTAGTACAGTCTCTATTAGTTGCTATATGTACCTGGATGTAATACTGGTCGTGTTGTTAGGCCAGTATTTATGGAACGTAAGAGACAGGACTCTGTAAGCCCCCTCTCACGAAAGACAATACCCGCATCGCCCTACATAATGCCTTAATACGACCTGTTGTGGAATATGCATGTGCTGTAGTATCTCACTTGCCGAAGGAACGCTAACAACCACTGCAAGCCCATTCTCCTTTCCATAGCAGATCCAAGAGCTCCGAGATGCGCCAGTTTATGGGAAGATAAGATTAGGTTATATCGGAGGACAAAGGCATCGAACCAAAACCTTTTCCGACATTCACAAAATTCCCCCGATATCCTAATCTCTCTGATAGATCCACTTTCCCATCCCCTAGCTCCCGAAACACTGTGCAGGAGTTCTACCAGGCTGGTCGGAGTTTGATCGTATCTCTTTCTTGGACTTCAAACTATCCTTCCAGCCCATATGACATTCCTATTTTTCTATCTCATATCCATATATTCTAAATCTTTGTATCTTTGTTTCTAAAATTTGTATTTTTTATTATCAACCTTTTTGTTTTTCCTTAATGTTTGTTTATGAGGAATCTTCCATATTCATATATGACTTCATAATACTAAATGACGTAACTTATATATTAATAGATTTATGAAGTGAACTTTTACGAAGAATACCTATTTTGCATACCTAGAAGAATTTAATCGATGTTTAATTTACGTATCATTATTTAGTAAACCATACAATTTTTATAGTTATTCAAAGATTACTATAGTGATTTGGTTTCATTTGCATGGGAAACTGCTAAATATTTTGACACAATCAAATGTTTTTATCGTAGTTGTTAGATATTTGAATAATTTTAAAATTTGGTAGCATTATTTTGAAAATATTTACGTAAAGAATTACGTGCGGAACGTAAGTTAACAGTGAGGAACTTTTTAGAACTATGAAAGATATATATATATTTATAAAATAAAGATGTTTTATGTTTTATTTGCAGAAAATTATCTCATTAATTCTTTTTTTATAAATTAATTATTACAATAGTATCAAAAACTCTATTTCTAATTTCATATTTCCTTTTTAAAATACGATGTCTATGGAAAGAATATAACTTATCATGATAAGTACATTAATGGTCATTATTATAATTAAAACAACTCTAAATATTACGAACATATATCACTATTATTAACACCATTAATAACATTAACATTGAATCAATGGAATTCCCTTCTTTGAAAGGGAACATAATGAGAATAGTTGTACGCTAAATTAATAATTAATAATTTGTTTCAGGATCTAAAGAAGATCCTGAAACAAATTATGAAAGTACGTATTTTTGGAAAACATTTACTTAAGCAGTTGTATATTACGTCACAGATATCAAGGGTTTATTAGCCGAAAGAATATTCATTTTAAGGATATACTCTTTACATTAGCAACGGGTCTGCACACTTTAGGATTTGTCTTCCCTCACCAATCTTTCTAAATGGCGAACTCCTTTTGAATTCCTCTTTCAATCGCGCGTCTTCCGATTCAAATCGATTTATATCCACTCTCTAATCCGCACTCCAATTTTTGTTCCATTCGTTTCGTTAGACTCTCTTCGTTCGTTGAACAGAGAGGAAAGATAAAAAAAAGAAACTCAAAAAGCAAAGTCCTGACGGGACGAGAAGAATGCTAGGGAAATGAAGGCACGGGAAAAGAAGAGATAGGAATCCCGGATACTTCTCTTCTAATTCAGTCAATTACGCAGAATGGACGCATTGAAAGCTGGAAGAATAGCTACATGCATTAGAGGATTGAAAATTTCCTCCGCATTTTATTCAAATAGACTCATGGGAAATGGGAAGACAGCGTTTTATGGGATTCCGCAATGAAGTCATGCATCCAAGGAGTTTCTTTGTTTCCCGCGGTTCAATTAGCTTTGCTATCAAATTATTCCGTGAAATCCTCTTTTGTAGTCTTCCCCGATCGGTCGTTGCCTTGGGGATATTAGCCAGATACGTTTCGTACACATTCTCGTATGATCTTGAAGCGTAATTACTCTATTGTTTTCTCTTTCGATTGTTTCCGACTTACAATGAAAAACTTCGTAAATTCAATATGCTACGGCTTTCCACGAAGTCATGCCTTCCAATATTGATTTTGTTAGTATCGTAATTGATGGAAATAAGGAATAAATTATATTCGTCTTTATTATGGGCGGGATTGGGTCAGTGAACTCCTCCCTTACATATTATCTTTTGACGTATTAGAAAGAGAATAAGACTTCAAATTAATAAACATACAATGATATGAAACGAATAACAATTTTTAGTGGATCAAACATTCTTTAGAGGGTAAATATTTGATTAAAAATATATTTATGTGGTATAATAAAACATTGACTCCATTGCAATGATTGCTTTATAAGCACAAGAGAATAAATCTCGGTGGATTTTTTCTTACGTGTGCATAAAAAAACTATTACTGATAACTCATTACCTTGAAAATACTGGTAGTATTCATTGACACTGTAATTTTGTAGTAATTTTTAAGTTTCGAGGACATTAAAGGTTAAATTTACTCAGACTTTTAAGTTATTGTGTAAAGGACTTAATTATTATTATTAAAATATGCGAATAGTTACGTTATTTGATGTTGTTACTAAAATATAAAATATAGGTTTATACTTGAGTACTATGGAGTACGGCTGCATCAAAAAATTTCTCCTATGTTAAATGTAAAATAATGTGCATGAAGATACGGAGGGGTATAACACATCTATGTCTCGTATTTGCTATACGATAAAATATAGTATGTAGAAGGGGGGAAACCTGTAAAAATACCTCCCTTAGAAAGTTATATCGTAATATCCATTCCAATAAATACAACAATAAATATATAATATACGAATAAGGATATCGCTCAACCCACAGTGTTTGAATTCTATCAATAATAAATACTTGTTACTAAAATTATACCTTCTCAATCAGTGTACAAGACGTCCAACTATAAGCTTTATCGTGATATGTTATAGAACGGTTCATTGTTTAGTTCAATAGACTGCAATTCCTTGAAAATGCTAAATAGCCGAATGTTCCGATGGAAACGGAGACAAACGTGGCAACCATAAAAGGCAATAGATGGATATCGATGGAATCGGACGAGGAGAGTAGAAAAGAGAAAGTTTGAGTGAGGATTTGGAAGTTTCGAAGCGCTGCTGATCGATTCCATAAAACTTTTAAGGGCATTCGGAAAATTTGCGAGGCCCTGATTTGGCGTGGGTTGAATCATCGCTGAAGTGTGGGATTCACCGGTTCGTTCGTTTTGGGAGTAAAATTGAGGAGAATAAAAACAGAGTAGAAGGAGAAAATGTTCTTCGTTCGATAGTTTTTGAGTGTAGCCAACTTTCTCTTTGTCTTCTTTAACTTTAAATTCAAACGTTATATTCAAAGGAGAGTATCAATCGGCTATCCGACACGAAAGTCAACTTCGATGTGAAAGGCTACTTTCTAAGTCCATTGAACCTTAGTAAGGTCCTTTTGTAAGTTTTATGCATGATTGGTTTATTTTGGCTTATATCTATTCTAAATAAAGACAAATTACTTTTATCATTGAGCTGTTAAATATCTTTTTACTCTACCTTGAAATTTATGATAACTTTGGTCACTATCTTTTTAAATGAAAGAGATTTTAGTGGTTAATTGAAATGACAGAAATTATAAGGTCTAATGGTTAATAGATTTACGTAAAATATATCAAAATTTTTTGTATGAATCTAATTAATACCTTGGTGTAAAATATAAGCATTCTCTGTTAATTTAAAATGTTTTAATCTAGTAATAAAAGCTCTTATTGAAGTTTTAACTACTTTAACTCTCGTTCGTATATATAAATAATCTGTTAAAATTTTTTGAATTTTTGCTTGCGGTAATTTGTATACCTTACTCATTAGTATTTAGAATCTAAAATTTTTTCTTCCGAAAAACTTCATTTTACTGTTCTTAAGTTCGTAGAATGATGAATTAGCAAATACTTGATCTTAAAAAATCAGCAAACATCTTGACAAGCACGAAGTTTATGATTAATTAGTGAAAGCACATTCTATTCATCATAATTTTATTTCAACATATTGTTCTTTATACGTGAAAAATATTCATGTCTGATTTTTGTAATCATTTTAGGTTTCCTAAGCATTATTTAATATATTTCCAATAAGTTACTTAAGGAAGATAAATGAGTTTTGCATGTAATTTTTCTTCTCTTTCGATAGAAATGTTCTTTTTGAGAATTAAACATAACGTGATTTGCTGAATTATTTGCCTTTTCAACTTTCAACAAATCTAATTAATATTGACCATTGACCGTGCTATTTACTTATATTTATTACTTACTAGACCTAAAGAATAAATAAGACCCTAACGATACCATTCCTTCAATCGAACAAAATAAACGCATTTCTAAAATTAGAAATCCTCGAGGACAGTCGATTCGGGTAATAATTCACTTGGTGAATGCCCAATAAGTAAATCTATTATTCATATTCCTCTTACAAAAAAAGCCCTCCACTCTCCTTTATCCAAAAATCCTCCGTCTCCTTAAATCCACCACAGTCCTCATATAGTTATAGAGATATCTCGATTTCCCTCAGAAAAAAAAGTCCGTTTCTCCTCAACAAAGGAGCATTCTTTCGGAGGGACAAGATCTGCAAGATTCCTCAAACGAAAGATGATGACTGGATAGCCTCCTTTCCTCCGGATCTACGTCTCCGACCGGAGTTCTCATTTATTTTGATTTCCATTCTTTTCGTGCCCATGTCTTTGTACCCTCAAAGAGGTCTCATGGCATTACTGCGCTAAAAAATCACAAAGTGTGTTCCTTTGAGGTGGTTTCAATCACGCTCCCGAAAGCTTCAAGAATGCAGAATTAACCGTGATCATTCGCTTAGTGCATTGAAGAGATTCAGTGAACAGGATAGAAGAGCACATTCTACTCTTCGACAAAGTTGTGTTCACCTAATGAAAGAATGCTCGCTTATTTGAATCCGGTGCACACGGGAAAGATAAGTTCCTCGGAATGATTTCGTTGGCCTTATGTAAGATTTTAGGGGGTCCTTAAGGGTAATGAAGGAATCGGTAAATCTAGTTTTCCTTACGGCAGTTCCTTCAAAGCTACTTCAAAAGGAATAATTAACCCTGAGTATAATGGAGAAGTTGTTTTCTTCACTCGGTCCAATACAGCATTGTCATTTCTCTGTGTGTTTTCATCGTGAAGAATAATTATCAAAGAAGAAAATGTTTCAAGATTTGTTTTAATTTCGTGAAGAATAATTATCAAAGAAGAAAATGTTTCAAGATTCGTTACTGTAATTGTATTCTATACCTTTATGACTCATTATTTTAAATTGAATCAAACGCTTTATCTAATTCCAATTATATATATCTACTCTAAAATTCTATATCTAATTAAATTTATCTAAAAGTTGACAATGAAGAAGATGAGAAATAAATCTTATACATGTATTTAATGATAACTGTTCTATTTATTCATTTAATAATATTTGGTGGTCGTAATAGTTTGTAAAAGTTTTACCGACGAGTTCAAAAGATTATTATATAAATATTTATTTTATATCCATGGAAATTTATACAATTTTGAAACAATATGCATCGTTTGCATCGAGTTTATCAATTAACCCATCCATCCATAATTTACTATGCACCATAATGTTATCATTCATCCACTTTGAAAGCCAAGTCTCTTCTCTCTCAAGAGAGTTAATAATTCCGTTATAAAGCGGAGGCTAACTCAAAGTGCAAGCTTTGAGCTTAAGCAGACATAATGCGGGTGGTGCTCTCAAGCCGTCCCTACCAAGAGACCGAGTGGTCCACGAGGAAAGATCGCTTGCAGTTTAGTACGAGTTATGTACGATCCGTTGGGTCGAACAAACTTTTTCATTGTCACTGAGGTGTATAGATGTACGCTCAACAATTCGTTCGTCATTATAGTAAATTGTAGTCTAGTTGGCGCATTGGCATGATAACTTTCTACCGCCAAGGTTCCGGTTTAAGGAACAGAAAGAATATGCACATATACATATTTATGTACGTATATGTATAAGATTCTTGTTTCACGCTCAGTCTAAGGGTTAATGACACCGAAGTCCTGGGTTCAAATCCCGGATTAGGAGGATATTTTCCTCTCGGGGTGTGGTTGTTTAAGTACGTCCATTGTTGAGTTAAGTTTCACACTGCAATTGTCGAAAAAACTGGATGTTTGTGGGGCCTATGGCAAAGAAAAAAGAAATAAAATAAATACTGTTTACTTATTCGTTTCACCCGAATACGCCCAGAGTTTATCAACTTTTAATGTCATCGTCTTCAGGTAAATATGTTAATGGCGGACAGAACGGTAGTGATTCGTAAACAGATGTTGTCCAAGTCCAACAATGAAGAGTTTGCGGCACACCACTTGGGCACTCCAACCAAGAGCCTGAAGGGATAACAGTCCTTAATTCGTTGAGAAACTTGTGGAGGACGAAGTCTTAGCCAACGTAAGAGGTAAGATAGTCCTCAGTAATTACTCCGCGGAACTTGGAGTTAAGAATATTCTTGGGATCCGTTCCCTGATCAAAACCCTGACGTCATTTGTCTTTGGATGGCGGAAATAAATTTGCGGAAGGACATGTGACTGTATTGGCAATCGATAACTAAGTTCGCATAGGGATTTGGAAACTTGCGAAGACCCTTCTTGTTAAATGGATGTCTCCAATATGTTCGCTCTTACTTCTTTGTAATTTATTCGCAGCTCCTGATGGATCACTTTCCCCCGAGGAATTATAGTACGATTATTTTAATAAGGAAATTTCGATTGTTCCGAACTTTTGGGCATATAGTCTTATGTGGTAAAATAATTATGTTTCGTATAAATAAAGTTTCACAGTAATAGATTGAAAATTAATTTAATCGTAAGTAAAAATTAATTTAGAAGAATAATTAATAATAATTTGTTATCAATGAAGAAAATTATATTAAACATAGCTCCATTTTCAATTCTATGCATAGATTGATTAAATTTTAATCTAAATTGCTTAGGATTTGAATGCATTGGGATCGTTATTACTAATTCATAACGTACATTAAAAAATTTCACCCGAGCCCATTCAATTCACTTTGAGAATTTTCAAATAGCTTTATGAATACATGCATATCGACTTTATACAAAGAGTACGGAGCGTTTTTGAGTTTTTTTCTATATAATTCAACCGATTCGAGATTTTTCTTTAAAATCTTTTCATCTGTGTTATTCTGGATCTGATACGGTCTCGTTTTCTTCGAAAATTGGAAGCGGAAATTAAAATTCATCAGTATATTTTGAAGAAAAAATACGCAAGTCATTTGGAATAATAAACTAGGTCTTATTTAAATTATATTATAATAAATTATACTGTAACTTTTCCAAAAATCTAGCATTTATTATATCAAATGCGATCTTTTTTATCATTTCTATAAATTTATATCTATTCGATCTATTTTATAAACTTAAAATATAAAGGAAAGATTTTAATGTTATTATCTATAAGAACTACTGTTAAAGCTAGACAGAGCTTTATGGATCTACTTTTATTATTGGATATTTCATCGAATATTCGTGAAAATAACACCAATTTTTCTCAAATAAATTTGGTTTACACTATTTCACACATAAAGATTTAGATAAAATGAAAATATTTTGAATGGATAGAAGAATTTAAAATTTTATATTTAAGTAGTTATTTAGGTAATTTTATCCATATTCATCTAGTACAAAAGTTTTTAGATTTAAAAATAATAATGTGGTATATTTTTACATCATAATATGATATATTTTAGTAGTAAGTTTTAATACGTAAAAGTTTGTGAATCAGTGCAGAAATCAATCAAAGGATATTAAAATAAAAAATTATAAAACGCCATTTTCTTGAAACCGATATCTGATATTGATACAAATATAATTTTATTACCTCAAAGCGTCTCATTAATTTCGTGATATTAATTCGAACTTTCAAAGAAACCGCACCAATGAAATTGAAGCTTAATAACACCAAAAAGGTTTTGTGCTTTTTCAAAGAAGAAAACCAAAAAGAACAGAAAAAGAAGGAAATGCGAAGATAAGCTCAAATATATATGCGGTCTGGGCCAATCTCCAGTCACGCCGTTGAGCATAATCGAGGATATTATATCCATTGAGGACGCAAGATTAATTTTTCGAAACGTGGATATCAATTATACGAGTGAGACTGAATCAAATCCCACATAAAAAGGCATCTTCAAAACCCCTTGAGAGGGGTCCGTTTAATATCCTTAATTTGTATAACATTCAGAACGTAAAATTATAGACTTCAAAGAGAACTCGATTTTGATGCGATCTTTTACCTCGGCTCTTCCTTTTGAAGAGACATCCCTCCTTCAGTTCCTTTCTTACCCATGATTCCCTTTTCCCGCTTTCGTTTGCCCTTCAAATACACTTCGATCACTCTCCACAAGCTTATGTTTCAGATGTGGTATTTCCATCCTTTAAACAAGGCAGTGTGACCATCGCTTACTTGTGTTGTAATGTATTCATTGCATGTACTTAATGCTTCTTTTCTTATATTTATGTATCATGTAATTTTCTTATAATTACATATATTAATATTCTTATAGTTACATATATTAATATTCTTATAATTATGTATAATAATATTCTTATAATTACGTATATTGATTTTCTTATAATTACGTATATCAATATAATCATTGCAAATGGTTCTTCTCTTATAATTAAATTCATCTAAGATTAAAGGTAGGTTAGAAAGAACACAATACGATAAGTTCCTTCAATCGATTACAAAGGTCCAAAAGTTATTTAAAGAACATATTTTACTTCTGTTTTGCCTAAAAATTAAAAAAGATTTCCAGACCAGAATCCGTTCATTATCTTATCTTAATCAAAGCTTTTAATATGTTTAAATTCTTCTGGATGCATCTATGTTCACACCTAATGCTCACAAAAGCTTCTTTTACTCTCCATTTTTCTCGTTTTTAAGTTTAATATTGTAAATTTCTTTGTCTTATGTATGAAGAGAGTTTTAATTTCACCGCAGTCTTAAAGGATATATCCCTCTATACTTTTATATTTATTCTACAGGTTCTACATCAGAATCGTCTTATTTCGACTTCGATTCGAATCGATGTCTTCAGAACCCAATAGAATTGAATGGGGTACTGTTTTCTAATTGCTTTCATGGTAACAAAACTATGATTGAAACAAAAAAACGAAGTAGACCAAGATGGTACAGTAAACGTCCTTACAAAGTCATATTGTCGGTTTTACGAAAGAATTCCCACGGACTATTTCGCTGGCGAGTGCACGAAACTGCAAGAATTACACGAACGCAAGTGTTGGGAAAAAAATATTTAACCCGTTTTGTTCTGCGCCAAAAATTCTCAGCCGCAAAACGGAGACACCAATGCGAAGTAATTTCAAAAAGACTGAGAATCGGAAATTCAGTTTTGAAAAGACTCTGCGGAAAGAGAATGGACATTCTCGTACACAAAGGAAAGAAAAAGGAACGTTTTGTAAGTGAGAGATGAGAATAAATACGAGCGAGAATGGAAGACAGCGGGTTTTTTTGAAGGGAAGTTTTGAGTGCTGAGATGAGTGCATTGGGAAGGAGAAAGGGACAGAAAATGTATAAAAAGTGGAAAGGACCTGCTTTTGGGTGGTGGTGGGAGGGCCTAAGAGAGAACTCTTCCAGCCATCGGCTTTGGATACTCAAGCACCCATATGTAAAACGATGATGTCCACAGCAGTGGAAGAATATAGGGCATCCACAACTAGACCTAAATGCTTTTTTTTACTTCGTTTCAATTGCCCATAATAATTTCTGGCTTTTTATACGTTCTTTCGTACTTCTAAGCAACTGAACGTCGCATATTTTCGTAAATATTGGTTATAAACGAAAGATGAAAGAATTTTTATAGGCAGCCGAGTTTGGATGGTAACGTTTATTTCTCCTTATAAAAAACGGTGGAAGTATTGAATATGATGCATATAAATGCAAAATATTTACGTCAAGATAAGACTAAATTATACTTGCAGCCAATAAATGACTGCCTTTAAAAATAACAATAGATTCTATGAAAAATATGGAATAAATAGAAGTTATTTAACAACTATAGGATAAGTTTTTAGAGCCATTTAATTTATCCGGATTTTCCATTCCGATTAATTGCTCGTATTTAAAGAATATCTTTCCAACTGAATTCATAACTGATAATTGTAAATAACTGAAAAGTAAACTAGAATTAAGTCACGATTAATAAATGAAATACGTTCCTGTGTGTACATATTAAGCTACATTACCTCCCAAGACTCAGTTAAGTTCAATGAAATAGAATTTGTTTCGTCATTCGTCAAAATATTAATTCTCTCAGTACTGGCAGTATTCACTGGGTAAATTTCGCTAAGCAAGTATTCTTCTTATTCTGCCAGCATCTTAGACTAAACTTCTCGATCGTCTGTATAATATAGCTATTGATACTGCCTTTTCCCATGCTCCTCAAAGTTTAGGAAACGCTGATATCTGCGTATCAAGGAAGAATGTATTCTGAGAATAGATGCATAAATTAGATAGGAGGCCACGAACGTTGGTAGATAACTTTGAGGAGGCCATGAGGCAAAACTTTGGTGTTAGGAAGTGTCCAGGGCATAGTAACGCCCTCTTAGGTACGCTGTTCGCAAATGTTTCTAAGTAACTACTGTAGACTAATGGGAAGATAAAGGGATCCAAGGATTGGATATCTTTCTCAGAATAGATCGATAACCATTATGGAAATGTTTACGAAAAGTTTCTGAAACTTTATAAATTATGATTAAATATTAATATTGAGGAATTTCTAATGTGAAAATTTTATTCGGGTATCGTAAAAGGTGATTATTTGCAACTAAAATACGATAAGATTAAACTATAAAATTGATGTATATTATCAGAAAATGCGTAAGTTTTACTTGATATTTATATATAGTGGGAAAAGGGGAATTAAATTACTTTAATGATATTTAAAATTTTTAAAAAGAGAATTGTTTAAAAACCGAATGGTTATGTTTTCAAAAAGGGATGTTAACCAAACCTTAATTTTTATTAATTATACGGATGTTGATTTTAGACATATTTACGTGATTTTATTTCTTGATATCATTTGATATTCACTTGAGCTCTCACATACTTTAATTGATTAAATTACCTTTGATGAACGCCGAGGGACCTACGAAAAGAGTAAATTAGAAGCAAGGTGAAGAATATTAGATTTATTAAAAACGCTCACGGTGCTTCATAGACTGATGTCACCTTGACCCACATCAAAGAGTTTGCGATGGCATTGCATTTAAAGGGATTCCGTCAATGCAAAATTCACAATCGTAAATAAGAGAACATCTCGTCGACCTACACCTCGTACTACACGGTTGAGTCACTATTGAATAGTTAATGTTGATCGTCTTCTATTTTCATTCAAGATAAACACGTTTATCTTTGAAGTCGCGAAGGATATGTATGTGTTTATAATGATAAAATGATGACGTTCCGATAAGTTTGTAAACTGCACTTTAATCTATGAAAATATTAAAAGGTTAAAAAGAAAAAATTTCGCAATTTGACGTCCAATACGAAAATTCCTTTGGGTTGGATACCAAAATATGCGAAGAGAGTGGGAAGTAGACAGATGGATGAATCGTACAGAGTCATAATTAAGTACTTAGTAGTTACTTGTCAAAAGAAAAAAATATTTAGAGCATTTATAAAGAGGATTATATGCGATGCAAGCTGGAAAATAACTGATAACTGAGATAAGTTAAGATTTAACGGAATATCTTTTCTAGAGCTAAAAATTAGAAACTCTATAAAATAATAATTATAAAATATATTTTTCTATAAAAACGTTTACTGTGATATTAAAGATTATATCAAATTAGATAAAATGTTCTTTAGAATCTTACAATTTAGAATAGTATCAGGTACTAAAACATTTTCAATAAAACCAAGACCTAAATGAAGATAAAGAGCAAAGTATTTATCCAGGTTAACAAGTAAAATATTCCATCTCTACTTTATAGATACCTTATAGACCCGCATTCTTGGGATGGGACGTTAAATCTCAATTTTTCTTGCTTATGGGATTAAGATTATGTGAAAAAAATGCGTCCCGGAACAAATTTAAGGAACTACGGACATGAGATAGGGCTTTCTACGTCCGACACTAGAACCCGGATATCCGTATACAGTCAGTTGGTCTAGACAGCTGCGCATATAGCCATGATATTCAGATACGCCGTTAAAGGATACTTTGCAGGCGTTGGCAGCCGAAGTTATTTCCGAGCGAGCGGCTGGTGCCCCTGCAGTATAGAGGACCAGTCATGCATATATGTGTTGTGGGTAGCCGTCATTTAAGGATACGCATTGCTAGGCGGTGTAGAATAAATTTAAGGGTAACCGGGTTCGAGTCCCGTTCACTGCAGCATTTCTTCAGCCCGTTATTTCTTGAATCCATTCTTCTTACGAAACCCATATCCCTGGAGAGATTCCTTCACTTAATCCACCTAAATCTCTTTTTATCTGAAATCCAGCCAAATAATGGAGTCCGTTTTGGATTTTCCCAAAGGACCTTTTCGAGAGAACAAAAAAACAGCTCCATGGATACATTTTGCAGATAAACAAGGCAATTATGTATACATGCGTAGTGGGAATCAGAGGGGAAATCTCAGGCAAAATGCCAAAGGAGAAGAAATGAAATACAATGGGAGTGGATATAATGAGGAAGGGAATTCTGGGAAAGAGAGGGATAAATGGAAAGAACAATAGTCACCATACAGACCGCTTACTCGAGTTCACTTATAAAAACCCTATACGATGTGCTCACTTGAGAAAAAAAGGTGGAAGATTTAGTATATGAAACAGTATATTCGGATCTATATCTTTGAGTACCACTTTTATACTTGATACTGAAACAGTGGAACAAAAATAAATGGTTGTATCGTAATTATTCGAGCTATGAAGTTTATATAATATAAAATAATAAATTTAAATTGAAAATGGCTGAATTTTAGTCGTTTTTTTATGTTTTAATGGTTGTTCTTGTTTTATTTAGAAAATATTTGACCCATACTGAGACACGAGCGAAGTTTTATGTTTAATAATATGATTTATATTCTGAATTATCATATTAGGATGGTCATGGAATTAAGATTTATTCTTAAATTTATTTAAGTATATATTTAATAATTGGATTCCTTTTAGGTTTATCATTTGAGGATAATCAATCAATAAAATTCATTTTTGTCTCGTATACGTAGTTATTCTATAAATGTGATGCTACAACCCCTTTAATGGGAAGCGTGAAAGATTCAAAGGAAGATATTTTGAGGTCGTTATGGTTACGAAATGATTTCGGAAGACGTTTTTCTTCCAAGATACGTCTCGATAAAGACCTTCGCTTCATCATGGACCGATATAAATACACCTTATTTTAAGTTAATTTCTTTTCCACACTTCCGTAACTTCATTAACTATCTTCACAGGTTCTGAGTCCCTCCCTTTTTGGAGAAAGTTAAAGAGAAAAATGTTAAATGCCGCAAACTAAACATATGAATGTTGCTTCAAAAACTCGTGAGATTCTCTTTCATAGGAATACGTTTATTTATTTTTTCGTTCTTTTCACAGCCTTTGGCATTCCTTATTCATATACATTAGCCGATTTCACTTCCACTTGTCTTTTTTATTTCCAGATTCTCTCTGTCTGTATTTCTTTCGTGTGTTTTGTGAATGAGCAAGCTTTTTGTTTCCAATTTTCGTCCCTTAAATTTTTTGAGGGAAAATTTTCTTTGGAATCTCTTACCAAGAAAGTCTCTGAAAGTTTGAAATGCGAGCGATACTTTCTCAGTTTCCTCTATTTCTTTTTATTTTTTGAATTCTGTTTAAAAATAAGCAACCGTTTCTACGTAATAAGTCAATGATCAATAATATTTAATCGAATGAGAGCTTGGTACTCATGAAAATTACTGTCATTTCAAAATGGATTATTTTACTCGAATTTCAGTCGAATCGAATTATGTAGGAGTATTATTTTTCATTATATTATAATCGAATGGTTATATATTAGTATAAAATATAAAGCACGAAGAGTTAAAATTATACTTTTCCAGAGACCAATTCAAAGTAAATTGATATCTTAAAATTAATGTGGTATATTAGGATATATTTAATGTATTTCGAATGATTGAATTAACCATTGAAACGAGATAATCACACTAAAGCAGAAAACATATAATCGTAAATATTTTAATGCGTATCTTGTCATCGTCTTCATTGGAATTGAGATTTGGAAAACAAATTTTTGATTTGTGTAATCTTCCTGAGAAATATGTGGAACTTCGATATGGAATTGAAAATATTTCCAGGTCTTATCTTTTCCAAATATAAGCACGTTAATAAGAAAATTATATATGAATGCTAATATTACCGTTGGAGCAACATTTTCCGTAACAATCGTTTTTTAATTCTCAACTGATTCCCAGTATTGAGTATTTTAATCGCTTTTCACAGTAGCTTGAAATTGGTATTGCATAGGAGTTTCGTAGTATTTGCATATGAAATATGAATGCATAAAGGTTACATATTGGATAAATTCATGATAAATCCATAACGTCGAACTTCCAATTTATCTTTAGATACTTATAATTTACATTACAATACGCAAGTAAATATAATTCTGTTGACGTCGGCATGATTAATATCGATTTACCGTGTCCTACATTTTTATGCTAAACTCTCAAGATGATTGGTGGCTTACATGGATTTTGAAAAAATAATCTTTAATGAGAATTCAGCGCTTAGGCATTCGAGATCCCAATTTTTTTCCCGAACGACCTAGCGACCTTAAAGAACGATGCATTCTGATTACCTCCAATTTCGGGATGAACTCTCTTTTAAAAATCCCGTCTTCTTGTTCCATCTGAATACGCCTCCACTATACCCATTTGATTTGCGGCCTCCGCAGCCATCGGGTCCAACAAGAAAGCTCCTAATGACAGCTTTTTTTCAGAGCTTTCGAGTGAGACAAAGTTAAATGGGGAACGTCCTCGGGAGAAATGCGCCGAGACGCCTTGTTAAAAAGAGACGAATGAGACGTTGAAATTTCGCACGATTGGGAAAAAAATCGATAGTTCCCGTGTCACTCTTCGTAAAAAATAACGAAAAGGACGTAATTTTTACTCGGAAATTTTTTGGATTTTGTCCCGAAATAACACAGCTCTGTTCTCCGGACAGCCATTCCACGGGAACTTTAACACGTCACGATGAAGACTAAAAAAATACGGCGTCCTTATGTGTCAGCGATACCATTGGAAATTGTTTTTCGAATTTCGAAAGCGGAACGAAACGGTTGTCCGTCATATTCTCGTTCTCTCGGGTGCTCCAAAGCGCTAAATGGAATATTAAATGTATTTTCGTAATATTTACTTGATGAGGGTCTTGAATAAAGTTGACATGCGAGGGAATGACTGGACGGAAAAGCGATTCGGAAATAAAAGGTTTGTTTGTTTGAGGGAAAAAGTGATTACGTTTATGGATAAATAATTCCCAGATTTACGTAAGTGTGATATGAATGCTATGGGAAATCTGTCCGAAGACCCTGTTCTCTTTTGGCTGATCGGTCCCTTGCGTATCTAATATTAATAAATTAGTTTCAGATAAAAGAAAGAAAAGGTATTATGTTAAGAGAACATAGCTGTTGAAATTATAATACTGTCGTAGGTATTTCAAAATATTCTCCTTCTTTTGTTTCATTTTGATTACGATTTTTATTAGTGATGAAAATGAAGGATGAAATGACCTTTAGATACGACGAGATAGGAAATGAATGTCGTTTTTAATACTCTTCTATCCATAATATAACTCCGTAGTTTTTAGAAATCCACACGAGAAAAAGTATGGATGATTTGGAAAATGGAGTCTAAAACAATCTATAAATTGAATTGTAGATCCCACACTCCGACAGAAAATGTAAACAAATTCTAGCCGAGGGTTTTTTTTTTATTTTCCAAATTTTGAGTGAGACAGTCAACACAACACGGTTCCCATATGCTTTTAAGCACTCATTCCCAATCCTCGAATGGAATTCTGCATCCATGCTGAATTTCGTGATTACTGTTCGAGTGTAAATTTGCTTCCATTCTCCATTTACCTCGAGAGAGAGAAACGCGGAATAAAATTCAGCATTTCCAATTCAGAACTTCCTGCTATGCTTTCACCAAATCCCTTTAAAGAACGACAAAAATTTATAGTTATAACTTACGAGTTTTTGAACTTTAGAACTCATTTCTTCATTGATTATTCTTAAAAATCATCACTTGTTTTATATATGTTTTAGTTATATATACCTTAATTTTTATTTTATCGTTATACATACAATTTAGTTATATATACCATAAAAAATATTTCATTAAGGAAAAATGTAGATAATGTATATAAAATGTAAAAATTATGTAAAATGTATGCAAAAATCATGACGCACTTACCACAAGGACGCGATTTACTGTTCTTACTTACTCTTACTGTTATGAATTGTTTAGTTCTTCGTTAATAAATTTTTGTTTAGTTAAAGTTGCGTTATCTAATAACCTCTGTTATTAGCAAACTTTACATTATTACGTTATAGTTATATTACGTAACAAATTACGATAGTGATTATTAATTTAGGACTGTATGTCTTATATACGTGGAACTAAATGGCCTACTTACCGATTAATATATGTAATAAATATGTATTAATTAATTATATCTGTATATATTGATATATTTCAAATATTAATTCATTATTCAATTACCATTGGCAACAGTAGTACTGTCATCGTGGTAACCAAGTACAATCCAACTTTCCATCCCGGGTGAGTGCATCGTCACGAATGGGAATCAAACGACGGACTCCCGATAGCTTAAGAGATGTATGATAGATTGCCTCAGAGGTGGAATTATGCACAACCACTAAACGGATTCGTTTCTGTCTGGTCCACTCTAATTGTGGGGAAGATTGACAAAGCTCATCGCATGGCAACAACGCCCTTCGCCCTCTCTAAGTGCACACATCCGAGCGGATAAAGCGGAAATTTATGTGCGACTTCTATATGCATATAAAGGGAACGTAACACATGGGCGATGACAGGAGTTACGGACATCATCGGGAGAGTGTGATGGCTGAAATGGATATGGGCAGTTCGTGTGGCGAAAAGAACGTTGACGACCGTTGTACGTCAATAGTTCTGAACTTGGATACCAAGAGGTGTGAAGGATATGTGCAGTAGGTACAATATCGAGTACTTACGAGGGGTGTTTTTTTATGGTAAGGTTTTAAAAAGGAGAAAGTTTGAGGATGGATGGAGAGGCATACAATGGGTGTTTGGTTTTTAAGTGTTTGATGATAATAAATTATATATATTTTATGTTATTTTTCTTAATTATCAGTTATTTTTAATGAGCATTTTAACTGGAGATTTGGATGAACAATTGCATAACACTTGTAAGTGAAATATCTCATTAAAGACGTAAAAATATAATATGAACATAAAGAATATGCTAGTAATTAGTAATATATTTAGTAATAAATTTATATCAACTATAATTTAATTAATATAAATTTATACATAAATGTAAAATATGGAATATTACTTAAAGATGAGAGATTTTTAGAATAACTGTCAAGACTAATGATAAATTACAATATCCTTATATAAGTGCAATTATTAAGAGAATTCAATGAGGTGCTAAATATTCAAGGTTGTAATAGAAAAATTAACATAATAGAATATATGTAATAAAATATCGCAATAAATATATGGAAGAAAAATTAATAAAAATACAATATTGATATAATAGTTTTATGAATCTTTCCACAATGGATCACCACAACACTTCGCCTGATTCAGTTAAGTTTATAGGTCATAATAATAATTATAAACCAAAACATGTCTTAAATTACTGTATATTATTAATAAATAAAATATTTTAGTATTCTTTGTAAAAGCCAAAGAAGTTTCGGAAGAATTCATTTCAATTCCGACAGTTGAATGAATGCACGAACCGAGTTCGTTCGCAAATCACTCTTATAATACTCCAGCTCACACGAAATCCTAAGAGATTCTCCTGGATTCGTCGATTGAAATCATCAGGTGATAATCACCATGGCTATGGCAACCCTAATAACCACAGCGCTGTCGCAAACAGCTTGTTTTTCTGCCCAATCTATATCGGACTGCATCTCGTTGCTAAGATGCGCTGGAAACCAATCTCCTCCTTCGAAACACGTTGAATCGTCCGGAATAAAAAAAACAGCCCCGAATCGCTTCGATATACGCAACGGATATTGGAGCGATGAAAAAAATGAAGGGAAACGACGAGATGTAGGCATCGAAAGAGAATGGGAAATTGGGATCTTTTTGAGATGGAACTCCCTCGTCCTTTGAGCTTTTTTTTATAGCATTCTCTCTACTCGAAGGAAGCGGTGCACGGACGATTTTCTTCTGTTTGAAGGATCGTTCTCCTACGTCGAAATAACACGAGTTCTATTTCTCCGGCTTTCTGTGATTGAAACACGCTCTCGCAACCGGCCACCTGGCGGATTTTTCTTTCCTTACGATTTTTCCTATTCATGTGCCGGAATTCGGGAATTCCCGGACGGTAATTTTTTTTTTCTATCGCGCTAAAGGGATGGGTGGAGCCGTGCAATTTGAAGTATGCTATTGGAACGTACGATTGTTTTGTATCGAGAAGCATCGTACGGGGCCTTTCGCATATTTTGTGAGTCACAAAAAAATATACACACAAATGGAAGAGTGACTTATAATCCTCATTCAGCATTTGATATACGCCTTTATTTAGGCTGCGCGCCTTCTTTGTACATATAATATCAAATGTTGTTTGGTAAAGGAGAGCACAGATTGAAAGTCGTATAACAAACAAATTTTCCTTGGTTGTATAATGCACTAAAATGAATCGAGTCGAAGTTTGAAATTATATATTTAGTTATTGTTTCAAATAGAAGTATTCATGATAATGTTTAGTAACTGTTGTATATAGAGTGATTTTTTAATATGAGAAGATTACGTTTTATGTAAACTGACATGATAATGGTTCACAAGACAAAATTTTTCAATTTGAAAATGCGGTTTATTTCAGTTACCCAGAATATTATTGAAAATTTTAATGCGCTTTATACTGTCTAGAAAATATAAATAATGAGTGTGGTATACATTATATAAAGTATAAATTATAAATATGCGGTATAAATTGCCATTTCTTCATGATAAAAATGTTGAACCTACTGTCTTTTGATAATTTAACATATTTTAATCACAAAATACAATATTTTTTAATGGTTTTAAAACGTATTAGACGAAGAAAACAACTGAAACGACATTTTAAAATATATATGGAATAATTATAATATACTACGGGGTAGAATGATGTACGTTTTATTTTCCAAATTAATGCGATTATATTTCTGAATTAATTTGATATCTCCTCCTTTATCATCCTTATTGAATATTTAAAACGTATTTCCTAAATTTATTTTGTAACCCTTCTGTATCGATAACATCTTTTTAAGATACGAATTTACATCAACTAGACGCGCATTAAAACTTCAGACGACTCCATTTAGTCGTCCACATCCTTTCATACGTTAACCTCCTTTGGAATATCTTTCACGTGCATTTAGAGCGAAAGCAACGGAACCGGTAGTATCTTCCCTTTGTGTGTAATAAGTCTTGAATCGAATCGTTAATTCCTTTTGCTGCCACAGCTTATCTGAGATAATCGGATGGGTCCTTACCTTTATCGGATGCTGCGTATCTGGACCATGTCCGTGGTGTTGAATTCCATGCCCTCTTTCGAATTCCACTTGATCTCTGTGGGGCTCTTCAACTCTGATAAGCGGTGGTACGGTCGTACTGATCCTGCTGGCGTCTTTGGCAGCTGCTAGAGAGTACCCATCGGCTGCAAAATAGAATTGTCACTTTAAATAGGAGTACTAAAATGTATTTGATTTATAAGATGAAAAAGTTTTAGGTCAGTAAGAATTTTTATTAAATTAGAGTATAAATTTTTACGCTGCATATCCTTTTGATAAAGTATAATATATAAAGTATAATATATAATATAAATTTACCATCAGTAGATAATAATATACATATATTTAGTTATTTATTGAGTAGCTCATAAATTAACGAAATTCATTAATTTTATCTCATAATTTTGTGTAAGTAATCTAATTTTTTTTAGTTTATCCTGTGCTTATCGGTTTGCTATAAAATAATGGCTGTTTTCAATAACTATCATAACCTCTAAGGAATAGTTTGCACAAATGCATAAAACTATTTTATCAATTAATATTAAAATATTAAAACGTTTAAATGCGTATACATTATGCTATTATTATGGAAAAGAATATCAGTAAATATGCATAATATAAGTCTGCAGGACTCTCAATATGTTTAAAGGAAGAGTATTTAGGTAACAGGGTTGTCTCTCGAAGTGTATTCTACTTTTGCAATTTTTACTACGCAAACTATCGCGTTAATATTTTTTCTCTTGCCATCCATTTCGTCAATTTGATACACTACTACATGCCATTCCTTTCCGATGCATTCTCTCAATCAAGTTAGCAAATGTTTCCATATTACTTTTGTATTCGAAATCTTAATAGTCTTTGTTGAACTTTAACCTATAATTTACCTAAGTCAGAAATGAAGTTCACAAATCGCACAATATTTACTATTTAGTTATTTGAATTTAATAAAAATTTAGAAGGATTAAAATATTCTCTCCTAAAAGTATTTTTAAACTCGCGACAAGAAGTCCTAATATTTTTACAACCACCTAATCTAAAAGAGCAGCATCCCAGCAGGGTTTTTCCTGATATCTAAATCAATGAAACAAAAGACCGCCCTTTCAAATCCATGGAACAATTGGAAAGGTTTCGTTACTCCAATTCCTTGAACGTATTTTCACCAACCACCACTTCGTTTCGTATTCCTTCCCCTCCATACGAACCACCCTCCATTTACCTCCCGCTGACACTTCAACCTCTGTAACAGATGCCACATCCGCCGCCCCTCTTTGGACCACCATCTCATCTCTTTGCTATATATTGCTTGATGCTCAGAGTTACGTTTTGAGATCTGAAGATGACATGCAATTGCTGAAAATCGTAATCTCAAAAATAACTCTTGCGGTAAAACATCTCTCCTATTTCATTATGGAATTCAATTTGTACGAAATATCAACTGTCTCAGAATTTTAAATTAAATATTATTTTTAGAGCATGATGTATGATTTAGATTTCTTATCGTTTTTATCTAAAAAGTCAACTTTGATGAAAGATATATATATATATATATATATATATATATATATATATATATATATATATATATATATATATATATATATATATATAACTTTGGTGAATTATCTTTTTATTATTTTCCCTCTTTTAATTTCATTTAAAACAATAGTTTATCCTTGTTTTAAAAGAAAGTTTTTTGTTAAAAGAATATTATTAAGTAAAGAGCGAAGAATTACAATTCAAATGAAATGGATAACATTTCATAATAACATTTAAATTAGATAACATTTTTAATTCATACTATACCACTTTTCGTGTAGCTTGTACTAAAAAACCATTTTATTTAATTCAATGAATTAAGTTCTTTTTGTTAGAATAAGATTGCGTTTTCAATGCACTAAATAGCAATTAAAGCTAATTAAATAGATAAAGCTTAAATTTTGAACTACAGATGTAAAAGCGATAGAATTTGCTATTTAATCCTTATTAATAATCAAATATTTATCCCTTTTCTTTTGATAATTTTTTGTTACTTAATAATAATATTACTTAATAATAATACTTTACACTTTTCTAATTCATTGTCATAACAGTTTAATTCTGACCATTCACTAATGTAAAACAAGAGTAATTTCTTAGGATGTCTCTTTTAGATTACAATTTGATGTCCATAAATCGTAAATATGACCAAACCCGTCTTATAAATCAATTAATTGGGCACCATGACCTATTAAGCTATTTAAAATCTCCATTAAACAATTAACCATTGACTCATTATGCATCATATCTTTTACGAGTAGCATACATTGTTTGTGGCCTTTGTATTCTATAGAAACACGTAATACCATCACTTTTGGAGAGCGATCCATCCATCACTGCTTAAACGAGCATCAAAATTTCCTTTTAAATAATCCAAAGCGCTATTCACCGCTTTATTTAGAAAGTAAACCTCAATAAAATGGCCAGTCGGGTGATCAAACTCTTCTAAACGTATCATTCTCACTTTGTTCATTAAAACCCTCAATGGTTCGCACACAATGATCGTGCAGGAAAGTACCTCACACACTAGTAAGGAAAACGCGCGTTTAAAGTATTAAAGCAGTTCCCGTTCACCAAAAGTACATTCCGTTTTCATTCTTTCGAGAGAGCATTGTTCCGAACGGTGTTCGGCTCCCTAATTAAAAGCTGTGTCTTTGAGGCTTCGAGGGAGATCCCAGCTGGACCCAACCGATCAGAAACACTTCCAATTTGCCCCATCTCTGATTGTGGTACTTAGGGTTCGATTCCGGCTCATACCGATTCGGATTGATCACAAAGCGGAGAGCGCTCTGAAAATTGGAACCGTGCCCTGATTCCGCGCTAAAGAACGCTTTATTCGTTTGGTTCGGTTAAGCTCACAAATTAAATCTCGGGGAATCGAGAAAAAAAAAGAGATTGAAAAGGGTTGGAAACTAAATCATTGTGGTTTTCTAATTGAGAGTTAATTCAAAAAGAATTTTGGATTCGTTTTTCAAATTTTTAGTTCTCATTTTTTTGTATTTGAAATTGTAGCTCGATATTTGTTTATTTGTATACAGTCGTATATTTTACGTGTTTATATAGTCATATATATAACTAATATATACGAAATATAAGTATAACTCTTACTGAATTTAATATCAGTATGATTATCACAAAGAGTTTAAAAAATTTCTTCCAAAAATTTGTTTTTTTTCTGTAAAATTCTGAATAAAGAGCTACTTATAGGCTTATTACTATCTTACTGTCAGATTCTACGTATCTTTTTTCTAAAATTTCTCTCAATATTTTCATCTATATAATGCTAGCTAAATTATTTAAATTTAAAAGCACGAAGGAAATGTATTCCAGAATTAATTATCTGTGTTTAAACTATCATTTGATTCCAAATATAACACAGACAGTGGCTAAAGAGTTCTGAAGCTTTCAAATTGAGAAATATCGAATAATAATCTATATTTTCCATAATTGAGATACTCTCGTACAGAATACTCATTCTATCCCAAACGCAAATAATAGTAATTCATGCAAATTGACAGCTATTTCGCATCCCCAAAACGCTTGGGAATTTAAATATTAATAATCAGCAATTGATACTTTCTAATTCACTCAAAAGGTTTCCTAACTCAGCGTACGGAAAATTTAACGGTGTATTTACAATACAATTTTATGAGACGCGTCGAAATTATGGGCAATAAATTAAAATCACCTCTTGTTCCGCGCATTTATGAATCGTAAATTATGCTATCCGGTTAATGTTTTGAAGAGCATAATCCGATTTACCTGCAAATCCGATTTGAATCATAAGGTTTGCTACTCGTTCGATGCTAATTTCACGGTTTATCAGACTGGAAAGCTTTCGGTCCGGTTATTACCTCTTATTTTCATTTTTCGCGGAATCTCTCTCTTGGGTTATTTAACGCACTGAAATCGAACTCGTGTTGGAAATGCCGCAACACCTCCGTTCGAAGCTCGTTCGCGATTTTATGGACTGCAATTCATCTTAAACGCATCCCCGTTGTGAAATAATTCAACCCACACAAGGTACAACAGGACGTATATAATCAGAGCTTCGAATTCTCCCTATGCCATCGTGAATAATTTATGAGTCAACATAAACATTTGCATTCCTTCGACTGTGGCAAACTAACCTTTACTCCAAAAACCTTCCCTTAGCAACCATTTCTCATTCTGGAGAATCTTCCACGAACCCGTAGCACCAAACCCTTTTCACGGAATGCCGTTAGGTTTTTCCTGTGTCCCAATCCAACAAAACCCTTTCCCGAGTCTGACCGTAGCCTCAGTTCATTCTTGTGCTCCCGAACTCTCACTTTCTCTCATCTATTCATTTCTGCGTATTGTCAAGATCACGTTGCTTCTATTTCGATCCGAACAGTCTATTTCAGTCCGGTCACGACTTGGCTTATGACTGAGATGGACATTGAAATCAAAGGTCCATTGTATTCAGATGTGGGGGTCAACTTCCAAGGATTTATATATACGTTTATGTGCGTATGTGTGTATATATGTGTATGCATACTATTGTATACGTTATATTGTTCTTATAAATTAATAGATCTTCAAATGGAATTATCCTACATGCTACAAATTAACATACATCGTTATAATGTATAGGGTATTAATTACGGTTATTATCCCCAATTTTATAGGGAAATAACTATTTACAATATTCTGACTACTGCAACACTTGTAGTGGAAGATGGGTGTCCTGGGTTCGAGTCCCAAACATATTTCAGATATATTTCCCAAATATATTTTTCAGTATTATTTTATTTATTCATTATTATTATTATTATTATTATTATTATTATTATTATTATTATTATTATTATTATTATTATTATTATTATTATTATTATTATTATTATTATTATTATTATTATTATTATTATTATTATTATTATTATTATTATTATTATTATTATTATTATTATTATTATTATTATTATTATTATTATTATTATTATTATTATTATTATTATTATTATTATTATTATTATTATTATTATTATTATTATTATTATTATTATTATTATTATTATTATTATTATTAGTTCTGTTTAGCCCGATCATTATTGTCACTCTTCATAAATTATATCTTTTATTCTTTATAGATTTATTATACGAAATGCTATTTTGGTTCGGTAGAACATTTTTATCATAAATATCAATAAAATCGATAGAAAATTCTTTGTTTATTTAGATTTATCTTTTTCTATCACTTTTGATAGGTATAGAATAGAAGATTTATAATTTAAATAAATAAATTTAACAGAGTCAACGTTATAATACGAAACTTTAGCTACGCTTTGCATTGTTTTATTGTTTACGGAAGTCAGCTTTCCATAGAAAAGCTTCCCCCAAAGTATTCTTATAGCAATCTAATAAGATCGCATATATAATATAGCAATCTAATAACCTCCAAGAAGCTGAAACACAACCAAGAAACATTCTTCCAAGTATTTGGACATTAGTCGCCATTCGCCAAAGAGGTTACTGCACTGCAATCTTTTTCACTTGCTGACATTCTCTTTAATTCTTTCCCTACGCTTACTAAGGAGGCCTAAAATATATATATAAATATATATATACTTCTTCATCCCTTTGACATCCTCTACTACCGACTTCCGACGCTCACCCTCTGAAAGCGATTTCCGAGGGAAAGTCCACCTTTATCTGTCCGAATGAATAGAAGAGGATGGACAGCGGGAGGTTGTCAAATGTTTGCCTCTGGAGAGTTGTGTGATGAAGTTACGGATATTAAAGAAGGGATATAGAGGGGAGTTTAGAGGGCTCTTTGGGGGAAGTATGACGGAGTAAAAGAAGACATCAGGAGAATTGAAATTTCAGAGCATCTCCCGGAAACTGTGATGGTGATTTTGGGGGACGGCTGTTGATTGGATGGATTGTTATTCTTAGGCTATTCATAATAAATACATATAAAAATAGAATAGATATAATATATAGATGGAAGATTATATGAATATATATTTATAAGTAAAAATATTAGATTATATTATATATTTAGGTAGAAGATTACATGATTTTATATTTTAAAATTAAAAATAAATATACGATTATTTATATAAATGTAGAATATAATATGAATATTTATTTAAGAATAAAAATTTCAATCGTAAGCTAAGTACTCTCCTGTTTTTTATTCATTAAGACGATAGATCACTTGAAATCATTATAAATAAAATTAATAATTGATGTTAAAAGAATGTTTAAATAATTCCTTTATTTATTTATAAATCCTTCACTTTATATATTGTTATATAAAAAATTCTGAAACTCAATGGATATGATAAAAGATGGGCTCTTTTATCTATCTTCAACAGTCCATAAAATTCATCATTGATGAGGTAGCATATACTCAGCTCTAAATTATAGAACTTTCGTCAATGACTTTAATATTTCTATGCTATGACGATATAATAATATTATATTTTTAGTTTTATTTCATAATTAAGACAGATTTTGCGTTGGTCAACAGTAAAGGATTAATTTTTGTACAATTTATTTTCTAATTTTCAGAAATCCCATTAATTTATGAAGCATCCTTGGCTTTAATTTTTCAGCTATGAAAAATTTCTGTATTGTAATGCTTAAATTCTCATTAAATAAATTAATGCAAAACTTTTTTGACATATTATATGGAGAAGTAGGGTTTGATTGAACAATTTTAATGAAACTAAACTTTTATTGTAATTCCTTTTAAACAATGGGGAGTTAATTAGGGATTTGTTAATCTTTCATATCTTGAAAACATAATTAGAAAACAGAATATTTTAAATTTCGTGTTTGTATATATTTAACACGATTCCATAAACATTTTATGCGTACTAAAATAAAAGATGGATAGTTAATATAAAATATTTTGGTCTTTTTTGAAATTAGAATTAATTGCAGATAGATTGAAAATAATAATTATGGAGTCTACTGGAAATAAAATAAGAAATTCTTCAGCTAGTAATGATAATTAAATAGACAGTAAAATTAATATAAATTAAATAAAGTACTCTTTAGCATTATCTAAACTTATATATTAGTTTACGATGATTAATATAACTGTCAGTATTTCTGTCATCCCTGCACGTTGACCACTGATATAAACACATTCATATAGATACCTTCCAAGTTAATTCTCCCATCAAAGATACTAGGGGTCGACAGGGGCAATATGACGCGGAAATATGATCGAGCCTAGTTTCCAATTCCATTTCACCATGGATTAATATACTGATTCGGAATAAGTGGATCAATTTCTTATCCCCCATCTCCTCACCACACGTCAACCCCACGATGAAGACAAAGGTCGCCTTAATTAAACCTCATTTACATGAGCGCCGTTGTCCCTAAAGGAGGTTGAATATGCCTCATCGGAAACTCGGATTGACACGAGAAGTCCGAGGCATTTTGCGATACAATCGTTGACGCCGGTGCACATATAATTTATTCGTTCGCACGTCGAGAAAGTAACGGATTTACAGCATTTGAGATTAGCGAAGGAACGTGTTTATAACGAACGTGATGTAATACTCGATCGTAAGTCGCAGTGGTCATCTGTTTAACGATTCGGGATCGTGAATTCTCATTTCCGGAAAAAGTTGAAGGCGATGTGTTTTACGATCGACTGCTACTATCCGCTTCGTCGTAAAAGACGATGTTTCTATTACGTTGCGAACTATAAATGGATGTGTTTTTGGGTCACAAAAAAGAAGCTTGATTATGATTAAACTGGGTTATTGGAGCTAACATTGATTTATATGTTTATAAAAATTTTATTTTTTATGCTATTTCTTTGAAGAAAAATAATACGGTCAAATTCATAAAATTATTTAGAAAGAAGGTCGAAAACATGTTATTAAGAATATAATTTTATGTCATTTTATTACAATAATAAGGAATATATTAGGTTGTTAATATATTTTATAACTTTTATATTTTGAATAGTAAATCTTTCGTCTATAAAGTTTCATTTGTGTTAAGTATTATCGGATTTACAAGGTTCTAATTAGCCTATTAGATCTTCGATCAAAGACTTTGACAAATCTGATTTATTGCAATTAATTAGAATTTACCAACAATATGGATGTAGATGAAGGAATAGAATCATCATTGTTCAAATAGAAATTTGAATTTATAAAGTGGTACAAAACGATATATTAATGCATTTATAATAAAAATTATTTTTATTATTTAATGACCTATTTTTAATCAGTTTCTTTTAAAATCTTCGTAGAAATTAATTACACGACCAAATCTTAAAATCGTATTTTTTTCAATAACATTAATTTTTCAATGAATAAATAAATGCTCCGAGGTAACTTGTGTTAAAATAATATTGCTATCAATAATGATTCCTCTTTATCTGTTCTAACCAACACAAACCAATGAACGCGTTCTAGTTAACGAAGCAGTTTCTTGAAAGAATTTTTTGTTTAGAATTGTGCAAGGCAATCAAATAATTGGTCCGCCGTTTGAAAATGCTCAATATTGCAACTTACTGCTGATTTCAATGAATTCGTATAAATGAGAAGTAAATACGAAATTCACCACCGCTTGAAACAAAAGAAATTTTAATCCAAAATTTTTACGTTTATATACGTTTTTATGCAAATAATCTGTTATTCAATCAATTGCCAATCTGAACAATCTTTAATTTTCAATTTATAAAGTCGCAAATAATGAAACAATGAGAGAAATGTAGATATCTCCATTGATGAGTGAAATAACAATCCATCTGTTTTTCGCTTGATTGAATGCACCTTATGCAAAACTCATGGCAGAACAATTCTTTAAACCTCTTGTTAATACGTAATGATATAATAACAATATTGAATAATAACCATACTATATTCTGAAGCTTTTTAGACAGTTAAGCATTCCTTCTCCTGCTTTATAACTTTTAAAACAAATACGTAATCGAAATTATTCATTTTCGAAAACATACGTAACAATAGCTATAAATAGAGTTTCCTAAGGAATATGTAATACATCCTTTCTATTTATATTACGAAAATCTACGTAAAATAGCTGTAAATAGTGTTTACGAAAATATACGTAACATTAACATATATAGAGTTCCTAACGAACACGTAATACGTCTTTTCTTTTTATTCATCTCATTTATTCCCGTTCCTTCCTTTTTAAATTCATCGAAATGGTTAATGCAGCTACTAGGGCAATTGTTCCCTTCAGCGATTGAAATAAAAGGTTCGGTGTCAGCTCACGAGTAAAGTAGGCATTCGCAGATTGTCTCGTATAGAAAGTCTCCGTTCCCTCTGCAAATACGTCTTCGCAGAGGCTGTAATCAACGCCCTTCGGATGGATCGGTTGTTTCCGTGAGTTATTCTAGCGCTCGCATCTCGAAATGCATTCGATGTATCGACTCTGAGACTGTGAAGCGGAATTAATGGAAATCAGATTTTCCTATTCAGCGAAATGAAAAGATGTTGCGAATTGCAGAAGCGCGAACGAGAGGCTTAAGACGGTTGCTGATGAGAGAACAAGAGGAGGGAATCGTAACGAAGACGTCTTACCGAATTAAAAGAAGGCATTTTACACTTTAAAATTTTTTTATTTAAACACGACTGGTTTCGTCGAACGCCATCATCCCTTTCCCAGGTTCCATTTTAAGTAAAAATTTAGTCTAGAAAATATGAAGTGCCTTCTTTTAATTCTCATAATAGTTCTCTGTATCATTAATAATTTAATGGAAAACACAGTTAAACACCAAATCACAGACCTGTCAAGAGACAGACAGCCTATGATGATGATACGATTTTCCGCGAATTTACCAACAAATATTTTACGTACTAATAATATAGAATTATGTGAAGGTGAAAATATGTGTACACTATAAGTTTGTACGACTTGAATACGAGTGTAAATAGAACTTAAAAAATACGATATGACTGGGACTCGAACCCAGGTACTTCGCTAGCTGGTCAAATAAGTTAACTCATTTATATATGTATATATTTGTTACCATAACAGAGTGGAATGAATATGGAATGGTGTATTGGTTATTACAGCTGTTCCTAATGCGGGGTATCTGGGTTCGAGTCCCAGTTATGTTTCTATTTTAACGTTTCATATATTATACAGCGTAAGCTTCACGTGCACCTAGGACGTCTGAATTATTTTAGATATTAATTAAGGGAATATAAATCTTACTACATGCTCATATATAAGGTTTTGAAATAGCATCGGATAAATATTTTATGAGAAAGAAGCTTATATCAGAAGAGTTGTTCATGTTGTATCTCCATGGTGACTTGTTTGGAAACCTGAGCTTTTTTAAAAACAATAAACATCGGCCTTAGTGATTCGAATAAATATAACAAGAGATGGAATACTTTTATACATGGAAACACGGACAAGGAGAAAGGATAATTTAAATTTATTACTACGGACAGGGACATGTTGCTCACGAGAATATAAAGGTAAACCGGAAAACATGCTGACGTCAGAATTGTAGATTTATGGCGAAAAACTATGAAATGAAGATGATATTTTACTCAGAAAAATACGAGATTCGTGGATTTATTATAGAAAAATTACTGAGATGATAAAATTAAGTTAAAAATCATTACTCCTGCTTAGAGACTTTTCCATATAATTATGTTGCGAGATTCACTTACTATTACTTATTGTAATAAATTATGTGTATAAAAGATTTTTAGGTTACTTAATATGAATTTGTGGTTGTAAATGTGAAATTACACCATATTTAAGGGAGTTTATTTTTTCATTTCTTAAGGATATATCATATTTGCATTTATTTATTTTACACGAGGGAATATTTTCGTTTCAAGTTTAAACATAACATTTCAGCACTATATATTTACACCAAGTATTCACAAAAAGGGTTGATGAAAGAAGTTCTTTTGATTTTAAAAAGTCCACGCGTGTGATTCTTAGTACTAAGTATTACTATAAGTTTCAAAAAATACTTTTCCCAGAGAGGTTCGAATCAAAGTAAGCTCACTTTTTAGAAAGTCACTTTGGAACGTCTCATTGAACATAATCTCCTGGCAGAAAAATCAAACACTCTTAAGCAATAAAAGTTTTCCTTTTTGTGATCACCTGACGAGATTGGATGAGTAAAGAAAGTCTCAATTTCAGAAGAATTCTATATCATCGGATTTCGCGAAGACCATCACGGTGTAATAGCCGAATAATTCTCAATCCTCCGCGATATTCCAGAACAAATACGTTTCCGGAAGATCACTGAAACTCGAATTCGTAAAAGGAGGTAATCCGAGTTCTTTAGTCTCCGATATCAAAATTAAATGAAACGTAAGGATTTCGAGGATTTGCGATTTGAGATGAATCAAAGTTCAAGAGAGACAGCGGTGGAATTAGATTCGCGACTAAGAACGAAGCAGATGGGAAAAGAATCTAAATCCGAGATATTTCATCCTGTCTAAAGTACACGAAGGAAAGGATAAAGAAGATACATCAACCGGAAAGTAAAATCAGAGTTGGCGAAATGGGTTTTTCTTACGGCAAATCATAAAACGTTCACTCGCAGAATGCAATCATTCCCTCCGTCAGATTAGGAGATCAAAATACGTTGCTCTTTCTTATGTTTCGAAATCAGTGGTGTGTACGGAAGTGTAGGATGGCGGAATGGAGTCGAAATTAATGTTCTCCGCCTATTATCTGTCTTTTCAAACTTCAACAGTACTTGATGGATTACGAAGCACGAAAAGGTATAATAATTTACGTAATACATTGAATCGAAGAGGATTTTACTTTGTGGAACACTATCCTAAGCAGGTAGTGCAATAACTTTGTTAAATTCCAGTATTCGAAGAGTGTTCTAGAATTCGGAAACGGTCGTAATGAATAAAATATTCTAATTTGAATTTCGCAAAGTGCCTCCCTTATTTAATCTTATAAAATGAATACTATAAAAGGCTCCTATTTTTATGCTTGAACTTATTTAGAATATTAATTATTAGCTTAGCTATAAAAGATGAAAAAGAGGTGTAAAATTCATTTGTGACTGGGACTCGAACCCAGGACTTCCACTGAGTTTTAGAATCCTCTAAACAACAATGAAACATAAGCCTCCTATTTCCATGCTTGAACTAATCTTTTTATAATAAATTCTTAGCTTAGCTGTCAAGAATTAAAAAGAAGAAAAAATTGAAAAATTATTGGGACTCGAACCCAGGACCCGTAAATTTTTTTTCCAATCCTAACAACCATAAAGCATCAATATAGCTCTGTTATGGTAAATAATATAAACCTTAGTTATCAAGTGCATTAACCTATCGTATAAAGTTATAACCTTTCCTTCATCCTGTATTCTTTATCTAAGTATAACGATCGAAGAAATTATGTAATTTTTCCACCATAGTTTCCATGGTGACAAATATTTATTAACGGATTCATGAGGTGTTCCTTTTATTAAGATCAAGACAACATTTATCACCATCATTTCACTATATATTCCACACAAATAAACCTAAGAAAAAAAACATCGAACTGTGTGTCTCCTAGGAAACGATTCATCGTGAAAGACGAGAGGCGTTCTACGTAGAACCACGTCTTATGGGGTTCGGAAGTAAACGGTTCCATACGTCAGAAAAAAAGCGGATCTTTCTCTTAAGACCCACATCTGAGGCTAACGATGATAAAGTAAGAGGTTCTCGGGGTAATTGAGGGCCTTTCCGATGCATAGGGGCCGATATGAGGGGGCGACTGCGAAGGAATTGATCCCGGACGAGCAGAAAATCGGGCCTTTTTAAAAGGTCCGTTGTCCAGGTGTCTCATCGATTGGGGCGCGAGGTAAACAAAAAATGGAGAACAAAGGAAAAACGTTGGGCGAACACCACGGAGAGGTCAGAAGCCTTGAACTGGGAGCTAAGTGGAAAGAGAGGTGCTTGGGGAAAACTAACGAGGAAGTATGATGATCTACAGGAAAGGGATGCTTTTAAAAAAAACCCTGTGTGTAACAGGACTGGAGTTGATACTTATGGAGTGTACGCACTCGAATTGGTGGTATGGGAATCTTCTTTGAAATTTCACCCCCGAAAATGTAGTATTACGAAAGGGTCTTTCTTAGGGGGGCGTCCATAACCCTTATGATCACGTGCTCTTGATTCATATTCTGTCTACTTGAAGGTTTCGTAAGTTAATCCACCTAAGTCTATAATTGATGGTAATTCGAAGTCATTCCCGAAGAAGTTTTTAATGTTCTAAACAAATGATTTATTTTCGTCGCCATACAATTCTAAATTTGCATGAAATACTTAAGTTATATACTAAAGAAATGACTTATTATATTTAATGTGTTGACGATGTTAATAATTCGATAAAAATTTAGAAGTTTTGGGGTATTTTATAGAAAGAATTGGTTTCTGAAGATGTGGTTTAGAATAGACTAACTAAAATTTCAACATACTTAAGAGGGGTTATTGATTGAAATAAATCGTAAATATGAGGTTAAGAATATTATTATCATTCGTAAGTGTGGATTAAAAGATGATCCTAACCACGTTATAACAACCCCAAGACTATGAGAGAGAGAGTTCTATACTATACAGAATCAAGTTTACCCATCATTAATCTTCGAGTTCGAATCTTCACAATAGAATAAATATCTGAAATAACTCGAGCAACCGTTCGCTTTTGAATAGGAGATATTCTTCTGTAAATGCAGCCTCATTATAAATAATTCGACTTCAATGTACGTTAATCCCTTAAAACTGTGTTTTTTTAAGAGGAGCTTCTCTGAACACTACGTATGGTATGGCCGGTGCCTCATTGGATCTAGAGAAGTATGTATATGATAAGTCGGATCAAACTGGGTAAACTGAAAAAAAAGTTAGGAAAAAATTCTAATGTTTTTAATAATACACCGTTCTGAGAAATATCTTTTTAACTAGAAACGATTGTGAGCTTGAAAAGTTTGAGTTTGCTGAATATAAAATATAGATACAATGCGATGGGATTAAATGTTAGAAGAGACTCTACAGACAAAATATTTCTGAATTGGATTGCGCACGTTATTAAAATCTCATATGGTATGGTAACAGGAACAAAGCCATGAGACAGTAGAACGAAAATTGGCTTTTCAAATACTTCAACATGAAATACTTGAATATAAATCGTTTCATAACAACTCATTCGGAGAAGTTATTAAATGGAAAAGAGAGGAATAAATTGTAGTACCGTAATATGAAAAATAAATGTGAATTGTTTAAGAGACGAAAGAAAATTAATAGTTACGAATTAATGAATCATCAGAACGAAAAAGATAAAGACAGGTCTATAAAATGTATTAACCACTCCGTATTTTAAAATTATTAATATTAACTTACATATAACTCCACTGTTACACATATTTTATTTGAATTGATCCTCTAGTTCATTTACGTATTCCCATTATTTCAATGATGGTTCAGTCTTAACTTCCTCTCCGCGGTGAAAGGACGCGTTCACCTGGACATCATTAGCGATTCCTTGAGTGTTTGACCCTCGGCCAACCACCCATCGATAGCCGGCGAAATCCTCTCAACCGCCTCGACTACCTGAGCAGCAGTTCACTTGAGGAGGTGCACCGATTAGAGGCAAGGATTAATTTCCTACATTTTTATCTATAATTTCTCTCTTATTTTTCAGTGGTAATTGTTCGATATTAACTGAGTTATATTGGTTAACCTAAAATTAAATATTTTAATTATTGTTATTTCTTGTCTATGTGTGCAATACAGCTTTCCCCATTGACATATATTTTCATTATTTATATAGATACAATGCGATAGATACAATTGTTACTTTCATTGCTTATATTTCGTATATAATTTCCCATAGCAACCGTTACTAACCCCTCAAAAAGCTTCATATTTCGCAAGTAAGTTTATCTTCTTTCTCTCCATTCATTCCTCAACCCCAAATCTATGAGCAGTGAGACAGTTTGTTATCAAACAGTCTTTGGTTACGTACAGCTGACTCAAACCCGACCTTCTTAAGTTATGTGTCTGTAAGGTATGAGGTGAGGATTACGTAAATACACTCGTAGATATCTGTGCTTGTGATGACTCAAGTTGGTGGAAAGGGAAGGTCATGCTTCGAGTTGTTTGTAATCATAGCAGGTATTTTTAAGGGGAGTATATCGTTCCCCCAGTTCCTGCCACGCTCAAGAACCTACCAGCCGCCCCTTTTGACGCGGAAGCTGTGTAATAGACCCGAAAAGGTTTGAAGGGGAATTAGTACGACCCAAGCGTCGGCCGGAGGTCTACGAAGTATGCTCCTGCGTCCGTACCGGACTACCACAGCTCCGCGTTCAAGGCGAGGGTAGCATTCGATTCACTTACGCGGACAATGCTTCAATTATAGACGGGAAGTATGTAGTGTCTATCAGGAAATTTCGATATTTACCATGAAGATAAAAGAGCAGACCTGTGGAGGAGTATTTATTGCATTCGTATAGAGTCTCTTCAAATCAAAACAAAGGCTTTGTGTAAGAGCTTCAATGAAAGCGTTTGGTTTTAGGCATACTAATAAGCCTGAAATCGACGTTTGTGGGTTCGACTGTTCATCAAATTTGTTTATTTATCACTTTTTGTGATTGTAGTGGGTGATTGTGTGTTTCAAGTTGTCGACAGCATAAATAAAGGGTTAAAGATCGGAATGTCGATTCGTAAGAAACTTTACAAGAAGTACCAAAGAAATATTTCAGTAAGGCAAGTGGTAAATCGCCAGCAAGAAGAGAAAACATTCTCCATTATGATTAACCCTCTTGAATATCCTGTTATGTAAGTCGTAATTGATGAGCTTAATAGAGGGATTTTGATGAGGATGGTGGCTTAGTTTTTACTTTCCAATCTAGCGGAAAAGCAAATAAATATTCCTAGCAATTGCTAGCAAAAAACCAAATATCTAATCTAATTACTTTAGTATCAGTAATTACTCTCTCAAATTGTTGTATTTTCATCGGAATAAGACAAAATTCACCAAAAGATCATAGCTATCTTTTAAATATCAATCGATTGTATTTATATTCTAATTTATCCTGCCAAAGCTGCCAAAGACGTATGATGGCGGGTGTGGCAACACCAGAGACTTAATTTAATCCATCCTTCACGCCTTTTTGATCGTTTCAGAAAGAAGATTCACTCAAATTCTAGTTTAAGTTAAAAGAGATTACATGAATCGTCTAAAATAGAAAATTTACTATCTTATTTATTCCGGAAAAACTTGGGTTTAAATAAACCAAGCTTAATATAAAAATTATTCCTGAACACAAGTATTCCCAGGACTCGAACCCAAGACCTTGAGATACAGTCGATAGCCCTATTAATGGTTTAGATATATCCGATATCTTACGAGTTATGAGATGAACTCGAATCCAGCATGAACCAATTAACTTCTTATGTGTCTCTTGATTAGCAGTTAACAATTAAAGCTCAGATTTATAATCACGTTTAAAAAATTCTCGTGCTTTAACTTCGACTTTACGTAAACAAACAGAATTCCAAACGCTGCCTAGTGGCCAGATGACCGAATCGCAGCGTACGTTAAAGCGAATGAATTAATAAATACGTTAATTTTATAGCTAACTAGGCTAATTATACGGCGAGACGTTCTTATGAAAGGTTGGGGCGTATTAAAGTGTCAAACTCAAACGGGGCGACGGCGGTCTCTTTGAATGAGCGTGGCGGGAAAGATTGAGGCGGTTTATTTTTTGGGCCGTCGACGGGCATCGATTAGTCTCCAGTTCGACATAGGGTACCTCCGTTCGCCTCATGCTGCCCGTGGAGGCGAAACGCCACCAATTCGACGTTTTCGGAGACGTCAAAAGCAGAAGCTGTCAAATGCCCGTTCCCAAGGCAACGTGCTCAGAAGTTTTAGTCTAATTCGACGCCTCTGAAAAATTTTATATTCCATCACAAAAAGGTTGAATGGATTCCGGGGTTATTTTGTTGGAGAGTTATTGCTCTCCATGAAAAGCACCACTCTTTTTAAAACTTCTTTGATTTCAAATCCACTCGCGGAGCGTTGAAATATTACGTTGCACCGGGAAATTGTGGAAAGCGTTCCTTTGGTTCATTAAGTTACTCGTTCGATGTTTATGTGAGTAGCTTTCTGTGTGTTGTACTTTAAGGTTGAGTATTTTTTCGAATGCTGTAATGAGTATTGTTTACGTGGGTGCAATGCGGACACAAGGATCATTATCTAACTGTAATCCGATGTTTGTAATGGTAAAGACTATCCTTAATAAAAACTATGATTGCGTGATAAAGTGAATGCTGAAGTAAGATGATTTCCAAGAAATATTCCAATATGTGATGAACGTAATCATCTTGAAGTATTGAAGCGTTTAGGATAGATGATACTAAGTAATTAACAACCGATATTTTATGTCTTCCTGTAATTTTGGTTTGGATCAGGGTATTTTAAGTTATGCATGTAGTTATAAATTGATGCTAGAGTCGTTCTCTCAAATATCACTAAATCTTTGATGTCTTTCAAACCTGAATTAACGTTCATTTTGGACCAAATCGTTGCTCAATGAAGCAGTCTGGATTTTTTATTTGATGGCCATTATTATCTTGTAATCAAATATCTATAGATTATATATAGGTTTCAAAAATATCCGTTAAAATTCTCTTACTCGTACTTTCAACTCTACCAATCAATAAAATCAATCGAAGAAGCCTTAAATCTGTAAAGTCTCATGACAAAATGCCGGGTGAATATGAGTGGAAATTTTACAATAGGAAGTCTTCTAAAAAATCGTTTGATTTTGAATTCGTACAGTTAATAAGAATGCTTTCTCATAAAAATCAAATTAGTTCAAACGTTTTTTAAATTAGTTCCTTTTTTATATACACTTGCATCCTCATCTATTCTTATGTTGAAAATAAAATGTCGGTAAACAATCCGAATCAGATTTAATATATGCGAAACATCTCATTTATTAATAGCATTGTTAAATAAAAAAATCTTTCGAAAGAAAACTTATTGATATATTGAACAAGGGTCTCTAAATGACAGTCTAATTAGTCCACTGTTAGCAAATCCCATTCACATCTAAAGCTTAGAATTATCGCATTTCAGCTCCACTGATTAACACGAGAGAATAGGATCAAACCAGAATTTTCTTTAACATCCATGTTCTGCTAATTAGCCCAATTTTTCTTTTCATCCGTGATACTAGAAACTGCCGCATTTCCACGTACATATATTTCCTAAACACGTTGAATTGTCATTAGCCAAAACACTGTTAACATAGAGGACGACATCTTCCTTACCGAACTAGGAGTTCCGACGCCAAAATAAAACACTGGCTCGAATTGGCGTGCAAATTCAACCGATTAACTCTTCGAGGTTGAATCCGTAGTAGCGGAAATTGCAAATTGATGTCCAAAGCTTTTGAAAGTCCCCACTTGCTAGTTTTTAATTGCCTAGGCAATCAGAAATGAAAAACAAAACTATCCGCTGGCAGCACTGTTTTCCGCAGAGTTAATTTGTCCACGATCGTTTGAAGAGTGCTCCGTTTTGAGGCAAGAGCTAGTAATGGTTTTCCGATGGAGCAAACGTGATACTTGATGTTCCAACGAAAATTACCGAAGAAATATAGCGACAAGGGAATAGCTAACTGAATAGGGACCCTGTTTAATCGCTAACTAATGATGCAGAGCACTGATAATGCACGATCTCACAAAGGGAGCTGTGTGTGTAGGGTGCTTGATGGTGTAAAATCAGCAGGAGATATTTCTGAAATAGAGATAATCATGGGAAGAGGAGGAGCTACTCCCCCCTTTGTAATATTGTTTGAAGTCCCTGGAGATGTTAATTTCTGGCTCTGAAAAGCTGTAAGTGCATCGATCATTTTATAGTAATAAAAATATGGCGGTAATTACAGATATTTATATTCGACTTACGTAAACAAGTATGTGAATGTGCGCTCTTGATGATATGTAAGAATGGATTACTCTTCAGACTAAATTTAGCCCTAAATAAAGTAGAATTATTATCATTACATTCGATCGCACATTAAAATCTCATATTTTCACTAATTTTAGGTGTTGATAGAATAGTTTTTCGTCAATAAATAACAAAAATGTCATTTTATATTAAGTAACATTTTTCAGAATTTCCTTCGCGTATCGTAACATAGCAACATAGTTTAGATATTGTTGATGCTCTGAAACAATGCTACAAAACTTTATAGGAGATAATAAAGTAGACTTATTATCATTTTACTCGATCAGAATTTAATTAGCAATTGTTTTCATAGTTTTAAATAATTTTAGCTTATTATAGAATCAATTATCGTCAATATATGGACAAAATCGATCATTTTATAAAAAATGAACATTTTTCGGAATTTCCTTCGTGTATCGTAGCATAGCAACTTATTTTACATACTACTAGAAAAATACAGCAAAAGTTTCTAACCAATGCGACGAAATTGTTTACGTATTTTAAACTTCAATTAATATTATGGATACCACACTAAAGATTTTAGTCCTTTTCATAATAAAATCATCCCTTTGGATAGTTCGCTCGAAAATTTACGTAACGCAACTTCTCGTCTTTATCTATAATTTATCCTTTCCTTTATGTAATCTCGCATCTTTTCCCTTCATTTCCTTCCCTTCTGAGCTCAGCTTCCTCCTGAATCTCATTAATCCAATACCTTTGCGTAAATTCCTCGCTTCTTTGAAAATTCTTCTCTCCTACGATATCAAACACTTTCCTAATTTTTTCCTTCAAAACGACTGACTTTCCTTTTAAAATTAGACCCACGTAATTAAGCCTCCTTTTTGAACTTTTGACACCTTTACTTTCGATGTGAAGAGACGAAATATTTTCACCCTTATTTTCATCGTAATTAATCGTCTGTGAATTATTTTATAGCTGATAAAACGTGGATGATACTAATGAGTATTAAATTCATGGAAATGATCGTTTTATGGGCTATAATTAACAGTATTTGCATATTCTGAATATGACTATTGCTCAATCAAACCTACCCCAATTAATTTATAATTATTGCATTGAATTTGTATTTTTAATTTTATTATTCCAATTAATTACTGTACTATAGTTATAAAAACGTTTGGCTTTTATTTTCATTGTAATTTTTATGGCATTTTATTTTATACCTTTGAACAAAATGTATTCATAATTTACGTAATAAAAACCGAAGGGAGAATGGTTTTTGCTCTGTAACCAAGTCAATAAACGTGTTGTAACTATGGTAACAGGTTCTAGTGCTGTAAAATTATAATTCTTCTATTCTAAATTGAATTTATACACTTGTACAGTCTCTCTTGTACCTTCTTAATCGCCATCCTTTAATTTGATACGATACTGTAAATAAATTGAAACACTCTGATGGTACAATAATCGACATGATTCACTGTGAAAGTACAATCGTAAACAGAGAGAATTTAATTTCGTAACGTACATCAGAAAATGGATTCGACATCCACGTGCTTCGAATTTTAATTACGTGCACTTTCCTTGGCCAATTTAACTCCCTCCATTAAGTAGAACGACGGGAAACAACTTCATCAAACCTCAAATTGCTTCGGAAAACATTATGAAGGTATCCGATGAGCAATCATTCCATCCTACGAAGACATTTGCCTTCGATCAATCGGACCATCTCGAATTTCATTTCGGATACGAAAACAAAAACCTTTTCAACCGGCTTCATTTCCATTCGTGTCTTTCGAATCCAAATTAGCGAAGAGCGACTTTTAACGATTCCATAAACATTGCAAGTTAATTACGATGGGAGTGAGATAATGAAAAGTTGGCGCCCGAAAGAATCAATTGGGGCAATTAAGATGGAGTCTCTGTCTCTAATCAAATTCTTAATTTAACTCCGGAGGGTTTCGTTTGTTCAAAAATGACTCTACCACGGAATTGATCGGATGATTGCTGCCCTAAAAGATTCCTAAACTTTTATATACACCCTGTCGTCGTTTAGATATTCCCATGATTCTTTTTTTAGGACAGCAATTTGAAATTTGAGTAATTGCGCTGGTAAAACTTTTTGGAGTTCATTAACGGAAAAATTGTGATGACCTCATTCAAAGGAATAAACAGTAGTCGTTACTCTCGCTGCCCTATTCATATGTAACATAAAACCTATATTATTTACCATGCAGAGGTTTTATTTTCATCTCTTTGTTCAGGTTTTTTAATTAGTGAAAAAATTATTCGTTAATTATGGAACGTTTTGAAAATCATTGGTATAGATTCTCGAATTTATTTTCAGTCACCTTATTGTCTTCTGTCTCTTTCGAGAAAGGTTGTAGTTTGTAGCTTTATGGCGATTAATTAATTAGCCTTAATTAGGTGCTTAAAATATTATCGTTTTAGTATATACTCTTTCAGTTATATTTGCAAAATTCATTCGCCATATATTTCTATACTATCATTAGATCAGGTATGTAATTCAAGTTATTCTCTTTATTAAAATCCAAAGACAAGTACAGAGCGTACTGGCATTTCCATCTACGTTGCTTTTATTTCTAGGTCGACAACCTAATCAACTAGTTCCTTTCACTTTAAACAAGAGATATATTATGAAGCCTTCACATGGATACAAGGAGCTTGGGAAATGTAGATATTTTAACACCTCCAACATTGGGCAATCATCATTAATTACTTGTAACAAATATGAGTAACAATTTACGAAGTATTTGAGTTATTCAATTTCATCATAATGTTAGCATCATAAATAAATTTACTTGTGAATTTCCCTAAGCTCTAAGTTTAATTATATGTTCAATTTCAATTATTTCATATATGAAATTTCCTAGCGTATTCCTACCTTTGAGTTGTGCGAATTACTGACTATGAAAACCCGTGCTTCATTAAAAACTTAGTACGAGAACTATTCGGAATATCTGACTGTGTCTAGACCACTGAAGTTTTTCTAGGGAAACGAATTGTTAGAGAGCATGGGGGAAATTTATGCACAAGGGGAGAAAACTTTGAAGCCATTTACAAAGAATTCCTTTAGAGTCCATGTACAACTGGAGCAAAGAATTTTACCCGAATGAAGTACCGTAATGTATTTACCGTAGTCTGTTATGAAAAATATGGTACCCTGAAATTTTCCATTCATTTAAGTATTTATGGAATTGATGATGGGTTCAATGCAGTCTAGTCTTTGGGAAATTATAGATCAAATTTAATGTGCTAGAAAGCTGAAGAAAGGCAATGAATGCAGGGACTATGTACGCAATGTTCTGCATTAGAGAGAAAGAAAAGTTTGCGATAAAATTTACGGCCTTTATGAGATTAATTGTCATAGAACTACGTACAGTCCGGAAGGATATATATATTTCGAATTTAAATCTAAGATTTTCACTCGAGTTATTCACAGTGTAATTTAATTTACTTGACGGAACGAAACAAGACTCTAAACCTTCATTCCTTCTGTCTCCATTAATCTAAAAATATCCTTGCGCTTGAACTGTAACGTTTTTCTCGGTTGAGTTTTATTTTTTGTTGCCTTTGTCTTAATTACACACGATTCCCACGCGGTATGAGCTAGTAAGAGAATGGGTCAGTTATAAATGGAATGCTATGCGAGGATTAAAATACATTGATTAAGTCAGTAAAGATATATGCAGAATTTATAAGGATATATTACAGACGCATATTTATGAGAATTTACATCGACCTTAATGACATCAATATGTAAACAGTATCAAAAAGTGATATAGAGAGTATATTAATTCCAAAAATTACGTATTATCAAAGTACAACGGTTTCGCATCGACCTTAATGATAGTTATATGTAAACAGTATCTGAAAGTAATATACAGAATATATTTATTAAAAAATGCGTATTATATGAAGTACAACAGTTTGGAATACATTTTCTCAAGGAGGAGTGATTTTATTTTTACGTAATTTTCATATCATCTGGCTGCTATTATATATGAGCGATTGTGTGCGAAAATATGCAAACTCGACGAATAGAAATGAAAAATTCCGATTCTTGAATTTGAATTCAGTCGAATGGAAGGTGGAAGGAAATCCTCATAAACGTCGTTCGCAAATAGATTTATATTTTCTTTTTGGGACGTTTTACGCGATATAATAACAGTTATTTTGAATGGGTATTAATAAAATCTTAAAGGAAAGAACGAAGGACATTTTCAGGGCTCTCCAAAGTAATATTAAATGAATTTCGACTCATAATAGACATAAATGTGACTTTATAGCTTTGATACAAAATTTCTATACCACTGAATCATGAAGAGAAGGAGTTTATCGTGCGAATTTAGAATGATGAAATGATATATATTACGTTACAAGAGTAGATATCATCGGAATATTTTTGTTTACATTGTACATGTTAGCAGCTCAAAGCGAGGCATTTTGAAACGTTTAAAGTTTATCTCTGATAAGGTAGAAATACAAGCGATCTCGTCCCGAACGCTTTCCAAAAAAGGTATCGATTCCGAAAAAAATTGTTTTTCCGAGATAATCCTTTTTATTCACTTAAACATTTTTTATCAAAATATATATTTCAGCTTAAGCTTTGATTTATGCGCTGTTCTCTCTTCCAGGGCCATGATTTTTCACGAATATTAATTTGACGCGGGAGAGGAAATTTTAATGACTCGAAGCTTGGCAACGATTTGACGTTGGTAATTGTTTGATATATCATCCATATATTATTGATGAGTTTTCCATACCTTTAACTACTCCGATAAGTAAGAAGAAAAGAGGTTGTGTTTTCATCACAACCATTAATCTCCAGGAGAACACATCATCATTTAAGTGCGCGTAAATATTATTGTTTTTGAACAGCGTTGCTTGGAAACCTTAAGAGTCAAGTTTACCCGTTATTCAGACAAATTTTAGTGATATTTATTCCCCTTTAATATAATTCATTGTGCCTAAATTTTAGTATTAAAATACGCATCCGGAATACATTTCAACGCGACTCAAATAACACTAAATGTGATAATTTACAAAAATAATATAGGTAAAGTTGGCGTGAAACTAACACGGCTTGGGTTGAACCCATAAATCAACGAAAGTGGAAAATTATACACGATCGGGAATCAAATCTTAGCCTATTAATCCTCGGGTGGAATTGGGAGATCAAGGTTCGAGCCCCACTCCTCTATAACATTTCATGTCCTTTAATTCCTAGGTTCAATCTAAACATAGCGGATTCCACGTAAAAGTCATACAGGACCGGGGATCGAACCCAGATCCTCCAAAAGTGAAAATTAAAATTGGGATACTGGGTTCGAGTCCCGATCATGTTTAACTTTTTTAACATACGTTTATATCGATCCCTACAGCTTGGTTTAGGCTTAAGTCCACGTTGAATCAAAGTTTAGATACGTCGAGAATATACTCTTATTTAATTATTCACAGATATTTCGGGTTTGGGCTAACCAATTTAGCGATAATTTCCTGTCATTCAAAACCCCTTTAGGGACAAACCCGAGACACAAAATGGCGTCAAACAATCTAAAAAGAGTTGACGAGGAACAAAAAACACTTCGGAGGAAGGGATTTTTCATGCAAGTATTGAATCCCGTAGTAAAAGAATACCGTGTCGAAATGCGCGTCAAAAAAAATTAAACACAAAAGAACTTTCGCCTTCGAAAGGGAAACGTTTTCGTTCGTGACGTGGACGCAAAAAAATAATAAATATCCCCGCAGAACAATCGGAATCCGCTTAAAAAGCGCGAGGGAAGCAGTTCCCATAACGACCGCTATCGAAGAAACGTCCAGTGGCGATCTGCGAAACAAAAGAAGGCGGTATAATAAAAAAAGACGTCCTGATTCATGGAAGGAAAATGAGCTGTTCGAACGTCCTGGGGAATATGATTTCCAATTGACGGAGAAATTTACGACCGATCGACCGAAGTCTTCAAAGCGAACGAGCACAAAATATTCGCTTTTTTGCGCCGATTGAGACCTATCTATGCGGTGAATGGCTCTTTAAAGAACAGACATTCATGCAAAATCCAAAAGGCTTGCATTTCTGCAAAGGAGAGCGTGACCCAGTAAAGCGATTGGCCGATATATATCTGCATCGATACAAGAAATTTAATCTTCTATTGTTTGTTTTGCTATTTTATATTTGTTATTTATATAAAAATTGGAAAATTCACTGAGTATTAAATAATGTAATATATATTGCTTCCTTTAATATAATACACGTTATATAATAAAATGCATACTATTTTGTATGGCTAACAATGGATTTCAATAGTTAAATATTTCATAAGATAATCAAAAAATAAAACAGAATGAAATCAGAGTAGACTGTTTATCTTTATCAAGGCTTTTTTGTTTTATATATAAAAAATGATTAAAAAATCTTAGGAACAACTTTGAAACGAAGCTTTGCTCTTTTTAAAAACTATTCTATTTTTTATAAAATCAAGAAATTTTACGAAAATAGTATTTATAAAATGCGATAAAATTTTTCGTGAATCATTATCTTTGTAAATTAAATATGATGTGATTACAAATAAGTATGCAGTTTTATTCCAGTCGTACATACATTATTTTATAAAAATAATTACATTAATTTCCATATTTTAAATAAATTACTGCTGTCTGAGTGATGACCACCATTGGATCATAAAAAGCATTATGAAACTCGTCTTAAATCTGTCTTCATTACATTCAAAACTTCTTTCTTTCTACTTGAAATTAATTAATTTTCTCTCTTCTGTTTAATTTGTCTCTGGTTTATTTTCATCTCGAATTATTTTGCACAAAGCGATTAAATTTCTTTGTGGCACCAGTTTCTAATTAGTTGAAATTCATCAAGAGCTTGTTTCTAAATATGGAAATATAAGACATTGTGTTAGTATAACTCATAACATAAAGTAGAAGCCAGCCAGTTTACAAGAAATAACTGTGCCTTTCCGATATGCTTATTCTAAACACTTACGCACTAAAATTCTAAAATAGCTTAGCTTGATGTGTCAACGAATGCTGATGTATCTGGCAGTGGGAATATTTCGCAACAGCGTACGATGTTAACTCAACAATGAAAACTTACTTATAAACGGAGTTTAGATGTGTATAATTCGATATATTTGGTCCAATTTTGATTCGACATACAATATTTGTCATAACGATTTTGGTATGAATGATATAATTATATACTAATCAGACAGCGTTAATTGGAGGAACTACAGAGTACTATAGATTAAATCTGGAAACTTTTTAAGACAAATATAGTTTATAAAGATGCATTATCTTATACTGTTCACAGTTTTAAGAAGCTCTTTAGATACAGAAATGCATAGAAACGTCCTCAAATTATTCGAAAGCTTATATCACAGTTAATATACTTAATTAAAGCTCTCAAATTTCGTCGGGATATATCTATCACTCATTATGATCGATATTATTCCATTATATCAATAAAACTCAAGATTCTATTCATTTAATTCTTAAATATGCCCCTCAGAGTAAGTTGACTTTCATTACGAAAAAAACCTCGCAATTTGCACATCGTTACTTACATCCCTTCGTTCCTCTATTTAATCTCGGACTTATTTTAAACCATCTCTTTTTTGTCTACCTTCTTCAAATACGAAAGGAATCCTCCACTTCGTCTTAGGTACACCGTCCAAACCGCTTTCATTTTAATGAATTCCTCCTCATTCCAACTTGGCCAGACCCACTTTTTTTTTCTTTGTGAACAGTGCTATTGTTAGCAGGACGGGGGGACTTTCAATTAAAAGATCCGATGAGCTGATATCTCTGCTTGGACAAGTTCTCTTCTTCCCAAAAAAAAAGACTCGATATTTTTATTTTAATCTCGGGCCTTCTCTGTCGGTGTTTTCTGCGTGTGATACCTCTTCATTATAAGGTTCAAAAGGGTTTTCATCCTGAATATATTTTTCCGTTCCGGGGGAAAAGATTTCTGCTCCTTTTTTTCGTAAGAAGTATTACGAACTTTGAATCTAAATTAGAGTTCAATTTCATTCATGAGAACGGGAATTTCTTTCACTCACAACCTCGATATTTATTAACTAATTCTACGATCGTGAATCATTCAAGGTCGATATTTTTTTTTCGCCTTCTATTTTTAGGAGAATAAATTTTGATTAGATTTATTTATTGAATTAACACAAAATAATTTCCTCTTTAAATTACTAAAGATGTGACCGGAGAATTGAGTTAAATTGTCTAAATTAAATAGATAATAGGAAATTTACAACGATTTTTCGTGCTCACAAACTTAATATAGTATTTATTTGCAGGAATACATTTTGTTTGATTGTTCTTTTATCCAACCTGACTGTCAAGGTAAAGATATCAAGACCCAAATAAAGAAAAAATTTTGTTTTCACTGCAATGATTACGAAATATTGTGGAAAAGTAATCAGTCTCATTGGTATTAATAAAAATTCAAATCGAAGGTTATAAATTTGATTTAATAAGAACGCATGAAATTGAGTACGACATCAAAATACTTGAACACTTCAAGTAAAATATTCCAATACTATCTTGACAAAATATTTTCATGTACTAAGCGCATTGCAGATTATATTTTTATCTGTTTTCTTTACAATGGATGTATTACTAGTTGAATGAATTGGGTTAATGTGATAGGATACATACGTTTTTATGAAATTTCGAAGAATTTAACGGTTTTTTCTTAGATGATTGCTGTTCTAAATCTCCTTTCCCAGCTTATATTTAGATTTAGATTCTAAAAACTTTAATTGCACAATGTGATGATGATAGCAATAAAAAAACTTGTCAGAAAACCTTTTTCCTCATAAGGAGTGTCCTCCTAACACCAATTCCTATGCCCTTGGACTCTATAAGGCCATAGCAGTAGTCGAAGCCGCTTGTACGAAACTGCAGCGCCCATAACTACAAAGTATCCCTGAACGACGTGTCTGACTATATGGGCAAGATAGCTAAATTGGGTACAGCAAAAAATCGTGTTTCAGTTACGTTTCTGTCAGTGTTTTTACACGTACGTTATTCCTTAAATTTTATTGCGTGCAACGTGACTTTTCATTCCGAGTTTTCTTTGTCTTTTCAATATTAGCAAATCAGGGTTGGGTTATGGGTACAATTTGAAACTTTAGAAATTAGCTGATCAATAAATCAATATCGCTAAACTCAGAATTTAGCATTGTGACAATTTTAAAAAGAGTAAATATTTCCGGTTAAATGAATGGTAGAAATATTTTCAATTTCATATTTTTCATATTTTTTAAGTTTATTAAAGAAATTAATACGTTTTATTCCTCATTTTTTGAAGTTCAGTAAGTCTGGGAAAGATATATCAATAGTTGAATGCCAATGATGGAAATTCGGGTAAGTATCCCGATCATATCAAACATGTTTAGGTCAATTCTATCATATATTTACTCATAAATTCTGTATATCAAACTTAATCTGCATTTGGAACTTTAAGTATTATTTTCCATTAGATTGAATTTCATAAGACATAATTTTAATCTCCTTCCTGCATTAGTTTACTTCCAAATTAACATCTTGCATTCTCCGATCAGCTCAATTTACGAGTTGTTAATTATCACCGCTGCAATTATCAGCCGCTACCTTAAATAGGTTCTTACCTCATCATTTAAGTAGAACTTTGCAATTTACGCAGTAATTAGTGTAATCATAGCATCGCGTGACATAAATTCAGGGATACCAACAATAAGGGAAATTCAGTTTTGTTTATCGCGTGCGTAGTATAGACTCTAACAATCTTCAAGGGCCATTTCTCTTAGGTAATAAAGCTCACCTTTCATCACATTGAGTCTATTTTCAGAACCATCTGCTTGAGCTGATACATATCAAAGTTACAACATCCCTGAACCAATCTCCTGCTTTATCTTATAAAAATGAATTTCCATCTTCTGCATTGTAACTTTTTTATTTAAAGTTCCATTGAAATTATTCGAGAATTTCACCCAAAAAATTAACTTTAAGAAACTACAGCAGAAAAAAAATTGAGTAACTGAAACCAGTCGAATGATAATAACCGCAAATGCGCATCTGGATACGTAATGCTATAATCTTAGCTTAATGAATTCCTTAGACAATTCAGTTTGGGGAAGCTTAATTGATATAAGGCTAAACAAGCTAATCCGAGATTCAAATAGACATGAATCGTAAAAGGTGTATATCATATACGTATATATACCTACTCCATTAAATTTTTATTAATGAAAGCATACCTATTTCAAAAGAAGATTTTACGTGACTGAACGAAAACCATTTTCATTAGCAATTTGGAAATATCGTTATGGTTGCCATGGATATAAGAAGCTACCACCCCTGAGATATTCTTCCACTGCATCGGGAGAAGGGTAGTGTTTTATCGAGAATTTTAAGTGGAAGTAATTAAAAAGAGGGGTTCCTCTATGCTCGTATCTTTTCTCACGGGATTTCTAATTAAGTCGGCGTCTGTAATCTTGCAATATTTGTTCGCAGTATTATCCTTGATGAATAATTGTTGAGGAGGGTTTTTCATTAGACTCAGCTCGTGTTTCAAATGCGGGATCTCTTAAATTTTTTAGCTCTCGATAGTTTTTTGCGAGAGCTATCTTGTTTATATTTGTATATGACGTCTCATTAGAATGATGAAAAGTGGGTCGTGGATCGAAATGTAGGTTTTAATTTTGGTGTATCTATAATTTGAATTATAAGGGGGTTAATTCAAATTAAAGTTTTTTATTTAATATGTATACATTTTTAAGTAAGATCTTGATCATCTGTCTCCTAAAGCACTAGAAATCATCGGCACAGGTATGCAAGCAAACATTGATTTCAATGCATCAATTTCACCTTACAACTATCTAAAATTTAACGAATGCTGTGTATAAACTATTTTCCAGAGAAACGATAAAGCGTAATACTAGTCTAAAAGTTTTTTACGGCAAAAAATCAATATTCAATCTTGTTATTTTAAAAATAAATAATCTAATTAAATTTATTTGTAGACCCTGGCAAGATATTGTGTTAGGAAGCAGTAGCAAACAGACAAAAAAGAAAACGAAATGTTTACTCGTAAATTTAAGTTCTTCGTATGATACGGTTAAATGTTTTGTTTTTTCAGTCAATTCTGATAAAATCTGTGATAGGCCAGTTTTTTATTAACAGGTACCTCCTAACTTGTTTCATTTAGACAATACAACAAAAAAGTTGAAAAATAATTTTGTTATATATCATATAAGTTCATTACTAAAGTAAAATTCGATAGCTAAAATTGAGATAAAAATATCGTGACTCTGCTAACATAGTTACTGCATCATGTTTATAATCTATCAGATTACATTACTCTTCTTCTGTTACCAAACGAATAAGTTTGTTAAATTTAAAAGCTGATACATATTATTATATCGGATGATACATACATGATTATTATATCGTAATTCTTTGTCAAAATCTTACTGTATCATGTTTATAACCTATCAACCTACTTTAGTCTTCTTCTGCTACAAAACGAATAAGTATGTTAAACGTAAAAGGTTATATATATTATAATATGAACCCAAAACTGTAACGTATCACATATCCTCATGGTTGAGGAACAGCATCCTAAAAAGACGATAAGTGATCAAGTTCGCAGAAGGGAATAAACCACATCAGCAGAATTGCTCTCGTACGAAGAAATCCATAATGACGAGAAAAACTTTTGGATGGGATGATCAAATTGGGCGATGGGCTGCCAATATTCTTTGGACCGCAGATAAGAGAGAGTTCGCTGATGCGGAATATTGGGTTAAGATATGAATAAAATATAAAGGGCGTCGCGGGAAGTATGTCGGATGGAAAGAGACGATTCTCGAGACAGAAGCTTATTCGGCGAAATGGTACTAATTGAGTACAGAGATCGCGTGGGGTCGTTCGTAATTAAAAGTGAGTAAGTAGGTCGACAGAGGGCTCCCTAAATAAATACGAAAAATGGAAATAGGCCAAATATGAATATCCATCCACACACTTCCCCCAAAATGATATAGCGTATATGGAGGGGCGTCCATTTTCAAACTCGCGTGTTCTTAGACGTAGATTGAGTTGCCACAAACAGTACGTCTGACGCCCACGAATGAATATATGCGTACGTAAGCTTTGAATTATAGGATTCATACGGTTTATCTGCGTACTCTATCTATTCTTTTTGACGTATGAATATAAGAAAACGTTTTGTCTGGTGATAGATATGGTATCTCATAGGTATTTTATTTTATAAGTTTAGTGAAGAATGTTTTGTTTTGCTTGTTGCTATGCCACGTCGTTGCTATCATCCTGTTTACCTTTTGTTGATTTATCGTATTTCATACGTACTATTAGTAGCGAGAATCAAAAGAGTAAATGATTTCTACTCATCTTTGCGTAGAGTCATTTCAAACTCGTAAAACTTTGGGAAATTTGAAACAAGATAAAACCAATCCCGTTCATGTTCAATTAGTGAATTTTCTGCATATACATCTAAAGAATCAATAACCAAATGTGTAGTGGGAAATTTGAATCAAGATAATGCCACTCTCTCATCATGGTTCATGTTCAATTTGAAATTCCTTTGCATTAACATTTTAATAATCAATGACCGAATATTTAGTGATTTAGAAATGTAATTCAACGACTGTAAATTGGATTGTTCCGTATCTAATTATGATGCTGATGAATAACGGAATGGGGTTATCGATTTAAAGTTACATTTCGAAGAGTATAAATTCATTACTGATAAGCATTAATCAAATATATGTTTCGTATTCATTTAATCTATCTATCCTATATTAAAATTTAATTCCAACATTATTTCTCATCCACCACCCCGTCCAGTATTCATAACAATAACATAAAGTGAAAATGTGAAGGAAGGAGTGTACTACGGTACCCTTTCATTTAGTCTGGTCGCGAAGTGGAAAGTTTTGGCCTATTCAGATTCCCCACCAAGAATAATACGCATCAGGGATTTCGGGAAATGTGAGCATTAACTTACAAGACCCTCTGTGACTACTCACATTCTACGCTATCCAAGTTATCTTCCGTCGTTCACTCGGCTGGACGGCGTATAACTTCGAATTTCTCGAAAGATACTCTCATAATCCAATTTCACTCGAGTTTAGTATTAATAAATGTCTTTATAGACTTAAATTTAGTTGTATATGAGTATGTATATGCTGTTATTCTAATCTTTTATGTTTTGTTTTAGGAAGTATCTCTTAAAATGCAAAGTTTATTAATCCACTTATCTTATTTTGCGAATTTTCTCATTAATTTTGGGAGCAAATACATTCGGAGTGTATTTCTACTATAAATTTTAATAAACATTGTATTCCTTGCTTGTTAATTCTCTAATGAATTAAACTTAAATATGTTTATTCATTGCTCATTTTAATGTAATTTGTTTTGTGGTTTATCATATCAACATTACAAAAAATGTTTGATTATTCGTCGAATTTATTGTTGTTTCTTGGCTAGAATAACATTAATACGAATAAGATATTTTAATTTCTTATCTCTTAATTTTTTTGCATAAACTCTTTCCTGTTTTAAAAAAATAAAATATGCCCAGGAGGAATACAAAGGAGCTTTTATAATGCCTATTGAAAAAGACTTTTAAATGTTCTAGTACTTAAACTAGGGCCTTGTGGTACAAAAATATATTCTCATAAAAAAAATTAATCTTTCAAGTCTGAAATTCTATATATTTTTATCTCTCGAGAAATTAGGGATAAGAATAATAAGAAACTACCCACGCATTTCTATAAATAAATGGTTCTTTAATCCTGAGATTAATCCTGAACCCATGGCCATTATGATAAGAAAGAAAATATTGAAGTATCACCAGAAAATTTTCCTTAAAAATCTCCTCTACAATCGAAGTTTATTTGTTGATATCAATTCTACCTCCGGATAATGAACGTAGCGTAAGCAACTAATAAGGCAATTCGATAGAGGAGTTCAAAGGATAGACTGAATCTACAGACTACTATCTCATTTGGAAGGAAACAGGCATTTGTGGTCTCATTGTGATTCTACTGAAAAACGTGACCTATGAAAAGTATATTCGCATTCGGAAATGAATCACGGACTTCACACAGTGACCTAAATCATATGAGCGGCTGGGTAAACTACAGAGAACATTAAATGATAGTGCGTATCTTTGGCAAAGCATAATATCTCGCCACTTAATCGCTGCACATGCTTTGAATATTTCCCGACTGCATTTGCGGCTTCCCTTTGAAATGAACGCTACGCGAGGATAGAATGCTAAAATACTATAAATGAGGATGTATCCATGTAAAAGTATTTTTATAAAATAATATTATAATAAAAGATTTATATTTAAATGAAAACAATTTACTACATCGTTCCTTTGTCGACAGAAATTTATTTTTAACCACTGTAAACAAATAATATTGACTAATAATACCATAATATTGTAAGTGCCTGATATTAGTAAAATTAAATGGTTGAAGTAGATTTTAGATATATGCTTTTAATATTGGAATTCGATGAGAATATTCCTTCTTTAATTCTCTTTATGATTTAATTAATATTTGTAAAACAATTCGATTCTCTAAATAGAAGAAAATAAGGAAATTTTTTCATTCATCACTGGAGTTACTTTGAATCGTAAAACTAGATACGAAAACAACTAACAGCTCCTTTACTAAAATTTCTAATATGCTAATGACAATTTAGGGTATTTAGATACTTATAATCAATTTAAAATGTCGTAAAATATGATTAGCATTTGTTTTTCATTGTAAACGAAATGTTAAAACCAGATTTCATGGGATGATCGCATAATGCCTTAATCTTCTATACATATTTTCCGAATTTATATTTAAGAACGTTAAGGATTTTAGAGATAGTAGATATTTCATGATAAAAATTCTTTAGAAGTATCATATAGCAATCTTGGCTATTTTCTAGATTTGTACATAATCAAAAAAATAAAAAATTCCTCGTCTAAAGCAAAGCCTCTAGGAAAAGTATATTTTCTGGGATAAACCTAAACTTATAAAAATAAAATAAACTTAATGAAGTAAAACTCAACTCCGTGCATCCGAAAAAATGTACTACTTCAGTAACCCACGCTGTGGAAACCTTAATAATAATAATTGCAGGGCTTTTATTTTGAGTAATTCAACGAAATACTTAAGGTTTTTGAGTGAGAACCCATATTAGCTGTAGCATGAGTATAGAGTTTATTTTACAATATATAATCTTTTTAGAGCGTTTTGACAAAAATTACTAAGATTCAAATTAAAGTTAAATAATTAAGGCAGTATGATGTCCTTATTGTATCACAGTATCTATATATAAAGGATGATATACGACATAATAATCATCATACGATTAAATAACGTGATATGACAGCATCATAATATGACACAACTATATTCCTTTCATGCTTGTATATATGTCCTCGTAACATCTTGAACCGTATCAAAGTATGCATGTAAAGCGTATTTTATGACATCATCATAATTATCATACGAGTAAAAGGACACTTATAAATATCTTTTATGCTCTTTTATAACTTCTTGAAATGTAACTATGACCTATCTGAATAACAATACGTCATCAGATATCTTCGGTGTAAATTCATGGCCGTGGTTGAACGCCTCAGACAAATCGGCGTCCCTTTATGTCCATCCGTTTAGAAAAAAGGGAACGAGGTAATTCGGAAATCAGGCGACAGCATTCGTTTGTTTGGCCCTGCGCGGTCCAGTGGGAGAGATTTGGCCGGTTTCATCTTATCTGGAAGCTTACGAGGAAGGCCGCCGTGGATTACCTGGTCGACGAATATACGAAACGCCCTTCATTTTTTATTCCGTATGAAGCGTTTTGGATATCCCTTAAAAATTCTTGTCATAAAAGAGCACAACTGGGATGAGAGGAAACAAAGAACTGTTCAGCAGAGAGTAAGCACGCTTTGTGCAGCTCTCATCTGATTTTCGTTTAAGCAAAGAGATAAACGATGGAAAAAATAGAGAGAGCTAACCCACTTGAGTCTTACTGAGAATACAAGTTCAGGGTTGAACAAAAGCGTGCGTCTATCAAAATAATAGACTGTCTACGTGTATTCAAACAAAGCGTTAAGGCAGGCAGTTTTTAGTGTTTAAAAAGAGACAGTTGAAGGAAAATTCTATTCACGTGTTTATAACTTTTTAAACTCATAACTTTACAGTATTTTGAATTTGTTCGTAAGAATTGTGGTAATAAAAAACCATTAAAATTGTCCAAATCTATTGTTTTAGAAAGTATATTTTTATAACATGGATTCGTTACTTGGTGAGGAAAGTTATGTAATTATTATTATGATTACATATAATGTATCATTACAAGGTTTCTAAAAATATAAGCTTTTCAAGAAATATCTTTTAAACATAATATTCGTCTATGGTTAGCGATAGCTGTAGCTTTATCTTTTATCATTTAATCACAAATAATTCTTCCTGAATATGTATTTTTTAGGAATAAAAGTTATCTATTTATTACTTCATATATTAGACTTTAATCCCATTTTCAATAACTCAATGTTCTCAGGAGAAATAAAGTAAAATAAAATAAATATTTCCTATACATTCTCAACGTCTATTCGTGTGAAAATGTTTCAATTGTTTACCATATAGTTATCTCCATATTACGATCAAATAGCTTTTCATCTGCTAAGATGCCCATTAATGGTCCTGTCGGACAGTTAGGTGCTTTGGTCATTTTATAGATAACTAAGTGTCTGTCTCAATGGACAAATTCCTTGGAGACGTGTTTTGATCAAAGGCTGAGGAATCCGAGGTTAACCTCTCTCACCTCGAGGAACAATTCTACTTTAGGCTGTTAATGGGCGAGGCAGAGGGTTACATAGCAACCACGGCTAGCTTTGAAACCCTGTGTCTATTAAGATTTGTTTTTAACGGAGGAACTCACACCTTCGCAAGTAGCTTTGTAACCTTCTGCGGAATGCTTATTAGTTATACTACATACGACTGAAATCTAATCTATTCAAACTTAATCCATAAATGGCAAAATCAAAAATTGCATGAAAGATAATCACAAAACAAAGATTTTTGCGTTAAAATACCTTTGCTAACCAATTATTTCATATTATAAATATTCATTTCTACAATCTGAATTGAATATTTATACAAATATGGATAGATTATGGAAAATTTAATGTACGATTTCTATGTCCTTGCTAATGATGATAAACAGAATTTAAATTATCCCAACAGATGAATTGAAATATTCATTCAAGTTTTTGCGTCTTCAAAAAGTTGAATGGAAACAATTTATTGTGCTGTGTTAATCGACGCATATTTCTGTTGATATACGTATGTACGTGTCACGTATGTATATGTATGTTCGTATGCATGTGTCTGAATTTTCATTCAAATGTACACATATATAACCACTTCTAAAATAAATTTAAAGAAATTATATTTTATTATCGTAGCGTTATTTATGAATACATATAACCACACACGAAATCTATCGTATAACGTATATAAGTTTAAAGAGGTTTATATGTGGTATATATATATATATATATATATATATATATATATATATATATAAGATACTTTCTTATTTTATTTCATCCTTTCGGATCAGACGCCTCTAGATCTCAGAAAAGAAACATCGCATCAATCCTAATTGATCGATTCTCGTAGACAAGGGAAGTTAAAGATCAAAGTAGGTTCATCGATCATTACCTTAGACAGAGTGAAGTATACTGAAGTCGGACTTTTGAGCAAGAAAAAAAAAGTTATCGAAGAACGAACAGAATGGTGTAGTTTTTGTTAGCCAAAAGCACGTCTATCCAAAGACTTTATCGAATGTGCAATACTTTCAAAGTTATTTGACGTTCAGTAATGTCCAGCACAGCATAGCAATTTCCAACCAACATCTTCGCATTTGACTATGAATACTTTGGATTAATATTAAATGTGATTTACTTTCTATCTTTTCACGCCAACATAAACCTCATTTGAAACCTAAAAGTTTATTCAATTATAGTAGCTTACTCCTGATATATTATTTTTCTCCGACAGACTAATTTTACGACTTATTACAAACTTGTATGCTTTAATTCAATATATTTATTTTATTTACATTTTAATTCAACCATCTTATTCAATCATATCAACTGAACTTGTTTATGGTTCCTTAGATACCCGTAAACATCGAATGTTTATCCCTGCAAAGTTAATAGTTACAATCCACTGATTTGTAATCAAATTGGTATCCATGTAATATTAAATTAAATGTAATAGATAAAAAATACATAATATACAAATGAGTAATTGTATATTATATACTAGAAGCACTTATTAGTAGCCATAAATACCGTTATATCTTGTTCATTCATCACGGAAGCCATTTTTAAAGGGTCAAGGTTGAATTAGCGAATTCTAAAAGCAATGCAAAAAAGAGTGGGCAATTTTTTATCGCAAAAACCCGTTCCCGAAATGCAGGTGAGGATAAACGGTCAGGAAGGAGAAAAGAGAAAGGTGTAAATGCGTTCTTTTCGGAGGAAATGGAAGGAGTCGTGAAGCTGGTAATATTTACATCTCCCGCTGCTTATCACGAATGCCATTTCTCTCTCCCTCCAAAAAGCGCTCATTTCCAGAAAATGTTAATAGCGCTGCCTTCCGTAAAAGATGGTTTCCCACTCATCCTTTTTCCGCCAACGACTTATTTTTCCGAAAATTTCCCTACGATGCTCTTTTTTTTCGAATATGGCGACCGTGATTTAAAATTCCGCGGAAGAGGGCTCTTATTTTTTTTTTGAAAATTTCGACCTGTGGCCTACTTCGAAGAGTGTGATTGATTTCGTTCGTGGTTGCGAGTGAAAATATTCTGCGAAGTATCCATGAGACGGGAGCAGAGCTATGTTCACGTTGTCCAAATACAGATAAAGGGTTAAATAATATTTTATGTTGTATAATAATAGTAAATGATGTTGAACTTTTAAAATGTTAAAATTATAAAATATCACCACAGAAATATACGTATAAGTTTAAGAGGTAGTAATATACTAATATATATATTTATAAAATTTTCGTGTGTATACTATACATATATATGTATATACTATATACGTATATATAGTGTACACACTATATACGTGCGAATATGTATATACATGTATAGTATACACACTTGAATTCAAGCATAGAAACACGTATTTCGAAAGGTTAAGCAGATGTGAAAAAGATTCCACGTACGTGACGTATTTCAAACAAGAATTAGATTAGATAATAAGAATTTTATAGAATGGAAATTCACGTTTTACGAAACGATAATAAACAATTTTTCTAAATCAGGATTATATTTCTATTTAAACCAAAAGTAAACTTTTAAAATGGTTATTCATTCTTGGTTATTTACCTTACAAACATCAACGTTGATGTTATTTATTTGCTCATTTTAACTCTAATTTTATTTCTTTAATTGTTTATTTAACAGGGACCAAAAAACATCCAGTTTTTGAAAAATTACGGTGTGGTATTTAAATTAACAATAGAAGTACACAAAAATCCACACTCTGAAGAAAAAATATCCTCCTAAGCCGGGGTTTGAACCTGGGACCTCGGCGTTTTAAACCCTTAAACTAGGGCAAAAAGAATATACTTATACAAATACATATATGTATATTCCTTCTGTTTTAACGTTCTTACTTATTCCCTCATCTAACGTCATTCTTTGATTAAGGTTCTTTCAAAAAGAACGTAGCATAAACCTTCACGTAAAGAGCTTTTCTATTAGCGAACGTCTGTATTCTCTCTGCCAAGAACACTCAACACTAGGGTAAATACGCATGTTTGTCCTTATTCATGCCCTCAAGCAGCTGCCGTAACATCTGCTACTATTCCTTTTTACCAATGCTATCCTTTTTGCAGTAGTCCGTACAATAACTTCTCCAATGTTTATATTTTTTCCTTTGACGCACACGTGCCTAAAAAAGGATGTTTTTAAGGTCAACGCGTATCTCAGGGCAAAACTATTTCCCGTCTTTCCGTTACGTTGTAAGTCATTGTAGAACGCTTTCCTGGAATTCGGGGTCGACATTCGTATGTAAATCCAAACTCCCATTCCTTCAGCCAGCTCTGCAGAAGAACATGCAAAAACACAATTTGCGGTGAATTATAATCCCGACCCTTCGAGTACCGACAATTACATGCAAGAAAGATTGCGAGAAAGTTTCTACCGTGAGGAAAGATTCTTAAGGTTTTAGGGCGTATGGATGGAATTCCATTGCAGCCTCGCGTGTGTATATATTAAACAGTTTCGACGATTTATGGATAATATTTTATCCCAAGAAACATCTACGGAAAGAGTGGGCCGAGAAAAGTGCTTTAGATTAAGATTGTTGACTTTATGCTGAAGGTGCGAATTTGTAAAAAAGTTCCCATTTGTAAATGTCCATAGTAATAACTGATAGCGTGGGATTATATGAATGCATTAGTTTTTAGGTGGAGTATAATTTATACTCCAATACGTATTAATTGCATTATAAAGTACGTCACAATTTCTTTTACTCTAAGATACGAACAATGAAGTTGATTTTCTAATAAATATTTGTTTTTATTGTAAAGAATTTTAATGTTGGAATTGGAATTGAATTGGTTTGCCTGAAGAATGTAATTTATCGTTCAATACTTGATGCTTTAAGTCCATTATAGAGTACGTCAAAATTTTTCTTTTACTCTAAGATATGAACAATGCACTTAACTTTTGATAAATGTCGTTCCTATTGTTTCTTATATTTGAAGCCTAAAAGAAATATTTCGAAGATTTCATGCTGAATTATCATCAATACTAGTAATTAATTTACCGTAAATTGCATATTAATGATTTTGAAGCAATTATATCTTAATTAAAAAGCTAAGTTTCGTTAAGTTCAATTATATGAAATTTTTACGATATTTCGTACGAAAGTTGTTTGCTCTCGAATTTATCCTTTTTTCTTTTAATTCATCTACTGTATAAGTTTATGAAACAATGCACAATGCAACCGCATATTTAGACTGAAATGCCAAATCAACACTTGTTCCAAAGGATTCTGCTTTGCATGGCATCGATCAATATTTACCAGGAACAATTTTCATCCTCCTGAACGTAGAAAAAAATATATCCATAACGAAGATAACTTTTTCGCTTTCTGTTTTCAGTTTTGTACACAATAACTTATTTGTGAGTTTTTAGCTAAATTTTCTCATTTTTCCCTATACAGTGTTCTATAGTCGATAACTTATATGGTTCAATTCAGTGGTTCCACACTTCCTTCCCTCAACGAAAAAAGGAAACAGAAGGATGTTCGGTATTGAGTGACCGAGAAAGTTTATTTCGTGGAATGGTTACCCATGAGGTTTCCCCGCAGAAGTCCCCAAGGCTTCCGATAGAAGTACCAAAATAGGATGGAAGTGAGGGTAGACGCGGGTTCCCATTGGAGGATTAAAACAATAAGGCGATCCGATTGGTCGAAAAAGAAAAGTTAAAGTATATTTCGAGAGTATCATTTCCTGTAGAAGCCTTCTAAGTAGATTTCTTGGCCAATTATTCAATAAAAAGGGCAAAGATTAACGTAATGGAGAATCCTTTATTGTAGCTCGTAAATTCTCCGTTTTCTTAGGTTATAATGTATTAAAATTAAATAGCGTTATATATAAAAAGCAATAGTAATTTTTAGGTAAGATATACACTAGTTTACTGCACAGCTTCCATCTCATATTTAATCCTAGTGTTATGGTTATATGTTGAGCAATATTTTAAAGTACAGTTATGACTACTTTCAAGTATGTTGAAATTAGAAAAATAACTATTAAGCTATGTTTTGATAGATTTTTTTAATACTATTATGATGGCGAATATCATATTGGATGGATATTCATCTTCTTAACTTAATGCATGGATATTCATCTATAAAGCAGGCGAAAATTTCTTGTATCAATATGGATTACACGAATTAAGTAAGGTATGATACTTTACCTTCAATTTGGTTTGGTTTCCAATCATTCCTAATACATTTTTGTATATATATTATATATAGAACGTTTGTTTCCGTTGAAGAGTTGTAACTTTCAATACAACTTTTGTGTAAGATTCCAGAGGTATTTATTTTTAAATGGTTCAGATATTTATGAGTTTTGTATGTCATCAAAATGTAGTCATTATACGTCAGAATTTTGAAATGACAAGAAATTAAATTGTCTTCTGTTTTTATTCATCCTTTTAATCTCTTTTTTAACCTAGCCAAGGAATTCTGGATTGAAAACTAATATTTTACTAAAATATTTTTATCTTTATACTAATGGTAGGGTTTTTGGGAGTCCAATTAATTAAGACGGAAAATCATCCTTGACCTGAATTACTTTGGAAATTCGGCTATCTAGATACTGTCACTTCTTATAAAGATTCTTTTACTCGAGATACAGGAACTGTGTTACTTTTCCTTAAAAAATTGCATTCTTCTTTCCTACATGCTAAATTTTAACATTGATCATTTAATGTAAAAAGTTTTGAACAATCTTCATTTAATTTTGTATCTCAATTTCTGGTTTCCAAAGTTTTGCTCTTCCGCTTGCTAATTTAAGTAAGCATATGAAAATATATAATATATAAAAGATCTATCCGCTCGTTCAACTTCATTCACTGAGATTTTAACTACCGAAGTGAATTACGATCGCATCATTTTATTTCGCACTTAATGAATTTCTCCCAGAGTATGCAAATTCTCAAAGAAATTAAGACGCAATTAGCAAACTTTAACATTAACCGAATATGCATATGAATACGATTATGCAAAATCTCGTTGCAGATGCTTCAGAACTCTAAGCATGCAAATTCCTTCCAGATCAAAAATTATCACCAGGAAATCTGCCTTGATTTCGCGAAATTATGTGACGTAATGCAGATAACATCTTTGGAATTCTAATGAGCATATGAGAGGAGAACAAGTCTGTGAAGGAGTTAATCATTCCGTTGGTGAAAGGAAAGAATGGTCACGCTACTGTACATTTGGCCTTTCCACACGGCGAAGAAGTGAAATGAATTTTCAGGGCAGAGAATAGAACGAATTTCGCCATTAATTACTCGGTTTCCATACGTGGGAAATATCGATCTATTATTACTTCCTCTTACGTTACTGTACATACAATGCTAAATTATCCTCCATTTTAAGCCAGATTAATCGAAATAATATCAGCTGTTACCTTTAGAAACTATCCAATTGAGATGTTAAATAGGTTACTATGGTAACTATCTCTTTAATTAATTTATTACGAAGTATTTTCGTCAAAGTGATCGATTGCTCTAGGGGTGAATAAGTGTTAAAGTTTCATTAAGAACAAGAGTGATAAAATATGTTTTGCAATATTTTATGGTATTGTAAAGGTTCATTCATTCCATTTCAGTAAAATAAATGTTAAAAATTTCCATGAAATTTACGTAAATTTCCGAAAACTTGCAGTACTTTTGAATCTAAATTATCGTATTTTCTGGTAAATAGCACATACGTTATTAATTTAAAAATTAAGAAAATGTTTTATATCTTTATGATCTCTTCATTTTCTGTCACTCATTTATACTTTACTACTACTAGCTTCATCTACGTAGAATTTTCGCCCTGTTCTTCGTTTTGTTTTTATATTTTTGAGCATAATTATTTCTAGCAATTATTCTATAGTACTATTTGTGTTTAAACGTCTAATTTTTCAATGGCCTTAGGAAAATAAACATAAATTCAATTATTTAAATACCTTTGATAGTGCGTACAGTATTTATTATTTTCTTGGTTTATCAGTCTATGTAATGTACATTTACAAATTTCTCTCCCACTTAAAGTTTAAAAAAAGCTTTTTTCAAGAGCTTATCATGGAAACAAGCACGCTTTTGGATCACGTGTTGTAAAGTAAGTGCGAGTTCTTTACGTAAAAAATACGGTTTATACGACGAAATCACGAAATTCGAACTAGAAATTCTCTGTTCTATAAGAACGCGTGTTGATATTTCAGCATCCTTACGGATAAAGAGTCGAAAATGATCGTATTTTTAGCAGCGCAAGAATGTGCTTCGGATGGTAGCGTAGCAGAACACAATTCCCGTAAGTGTCCGTTTTCGGACGGGGGAAAAATTGCATCCCGACGGTACAGAGGAAAGGTCGATAAACGAGGGCAACCGATTGGGTCCATACGCGTCGTTTGAGAGAGGATGCAATGAGCGGTAGATATATACGTGTGTATAAGAGAATTGAAGAACGGGAAGAATGGATGAGGTATGTAGGGAAGATATGAAGAGCCCAAGGGAAAAAACACAAGGAAACTAAATTGGAATCGTCCAGAATGTCGCAGAATGGAAACATCTTCCCTTTTCTTTCAGAAGTTATTGGGGAAATTTTAAGAATTGGATTTGAGAGAATTATGTGCTCCATCCAAGAGAGATTCATTTCCGAAAAGTATACGGACATCGCGAAAGAGAAAATGTGTTTTTCTCTCATATGTTTGGGGACAAGTATAACAATTACGTACAAAGCTTATTATATTCTTCGCCTAAACAAGGTAATCATCGGTGACATTATACGTATTTTTCCTCTAACAACAATACAAGTTATCAAAGAAATACAATTTACGTTTTTAAATTGTTGCTATACATTGGAAGAGCAAGGCTAAGTGAATGAATATGTCTTTAAAATTCAAACTTTAGTGGTATTAAATGACGTTAAATGCTTCATAAAGGAGATATACACTCATAAAGCTTCTATTTAATTTTGAATAGCATTATTACAATTAATATTTACTTCAATAACTCAATTTACAATTCTCTATTGTATTAGCGTGTAAAGATTAAACAAATTTTAAAGATTTGGATAAAAACATTATTAACACCCTAATGAATCGTACTTAAATGCTTTGTAATTTTCGTTTATAACACATTTAATTGTAGTTTTCTATGTAAGGATATCTTTTTATATAACTAAATTTTGATGTACAATTGGTAAGATAAGATCTTCAAGAATATATTGCTTTGAAACAAGTTACAGATAATTTTTGCGCGTAAAGCTTTAGTTTTAGTATCTTCAAAACTTAATCGAATTCAAATTTATCATTCTTTGTAAAGTTTGATGGTTTGGATGATTAATTTCATATTAAGACCCGTGAATTAGTTACTGAATTCAAAACATTCCATGAACTAAGTTCAGAGTCTCACTATGAAGGCTTTATTATTTTTGTATGAATACATGTTCCTTACTATACTTATTCTATTCTATAATACCTACCCGAAAATGAAATTTAATACGTTAAATTCCACTTTGCACGGTTCGTAAATTGAAGATCTTTTTGCAACTATAATATAAAAGAGCTAATTATCATAAGGGTAATAATCCAATTAGGCTTTTAGAAATGTAGTACTTCAAACTAACAGGATGAATAAATGCTAATGCTTTTGAATTTCTACTCCCTTAAAAACCAAAAACATGTTTGAAATACAGAAAATTAACATTAATGAACGTCCTCAATCATAATTTACGCATTTAATCGCATTTATAACGAATGTTTTTGCATCCCACATTACTGGCATACACGTGGTTCCAATTAAATTGGCTTACACCTCCACAAACCGACGTGGAATCAATATGGAAATAATTGCATAAATACTGAGCCATAAACAGTTGTGAGAAATTCGTGGCATTGGGATTTTGCCGAAGTTTCACCGGAGAGGTATTTATCCTTTGAGTGTTTCCGGTGGAGTGTGGCAGGGGGTTTTATGAATCGAAATAGGCTCACGGACTCTACCCTTTGAAGACAGGCGAATCTTTTTGGGGGAAACGAAAGATTATTAAATCGATAAGGAAGTAATGACTGCGTAGATATGGAAACAAGCTGATTGAAACTCTTATATATTAAAAGGGTAAGAGAGCTGCATGTTCCATTACGGGTTTACTTATTGCTTTTTTCAGTCGTATCTTTTGTGTTAGCAACTGTTTTTTCCATTTATTTAACATAAATCAATAAAAAACTTATGCCCATTTAAAGATTTTATAAAACAGTAAAATATTAATACTAATTGCATACATATATAAATTATATTAAAGGAATAAACCTTATATTAAGGACAATCATCGAAAAATTTAGGCACGAAAGTAAATAAAATGAAAACCTTGTTGCTATGAGGAAAAGTTTTTATTCATGCAATAAAAATCATATTGGTGAATAATAAATAGCAAGACTATTACAGAATGTATTGTATAAGTTAAACCTTATTATTTGAATATGTTTGTAGAAGGATAGAGAAGAAAGTATATTTGGAGACTAGTTCAGAAACAAAGTACTTCGTTTTCCCTTTCCTTTTTCCCTTTTGAAAGTATATTTGTCTATGGCCAATATATCGAGACAATTTTTTAAGGAACATTTTTGATGTATACGTTCGAATACCTCATACCATGAAATGCTCATTCAAAATATTTTAGCTTTAAAATAAAGAAATATCGCCAAATTCATTTTATTCGCCATAGACGAAGGAATAATTTTGCTATTGGTTGGAATGGTTGATAGGGAAAATATAAGCCTGAAGTTAGTTGGAAATATTTCATAGGATCTACTTTTAATTGCCATTTATATGACCAGTGGGCATATATTATGGGAAGGATATTTAAAAATTATTTAATAGCGATTTAAATAGCTCACTAGACTCTATTTATGAAAGTAAGTAGAATAAGTTCATGGTGAAATATTTGATCGTTTTCAGTTTAATAATAAAAATATCAGCACGGTTTGAAAATATTACTTCAAAAAATACATGACCGGAGGTTATATTAAATACGGCCGAATATAAGTCTCGAATTAATTGAATATAAACTTGATTTTCCGGAAAAGATTAACTTTTTCATCTCTTAATTAATTGCCCGATTTTGTGGAGAAATATTTATCGTAAATTGTGAAGGCATCCGGTAATAGTTCTCGGCAATAGGCGTTTATAAGGCTATCTAGAATCCCGAGATTAAAAAAAATATCGCAGTACTAAAGTAATATTTTAGGGAAACGATAAATGCATTCTATAAGTAATTATCATATATTTTATTAGAAATGATGATCCTTAAAAGTTTCCGTATTCATCGAAAACAATCGATACAAATTTGATTGCGAATATAAGATAAACACGATCCATTTAAATTGCTGGGCGATAATTTCCGAGAATTAGTGAATGGATCGAGAATTTTTTATCGTTACCATTCATCAAATACAGTGAATTTCCAAGAATTTTGGAATGAATGGAAGCTTTTCAGCTCATAAAATACCTCCAGTGAGTATCTCACTTGAAAATTCGCTAGAGGACAGTTCCAGGTAACCACCGGCGAGCTTTTCAATTTCTGCATAATTTTTGAGGAAAAGGGCACTTTCAATGAGCTACTTTTCGTATAATTTCGCTAGATATTATAATTTCCCTTAATTCGAACTTAATTAAAGAAATTGCATATTTTTGTGGACAAGTCTCTATTTTTGCGGAATTTGGAAAATTTGGATTTTTTAACCTCTTTTTTATTGCTCATTTAGTTATTTTTGATCTACCAAAACGTAAGGAAATTTCTATTACTTTTTCCTCCCATCTTCTGCAATAACTGTTCTTTCCACTCTGTTACTGTTTAAGTTACGAGGTTACGAGAAATCCAAACATTTCCAAATATAATTGCCATTTGATATTTCAAATTTCATTATCTCAACCTTACAGACCTAGATAATCCTTAACATTTAATACGCGCTTAAATATAGCTTTACTGACCGAAATCATCCCATAGGTCGTATATTCCGGAATTGATGGTGTTTATTGAATTATTTCATTAATTCCACTGCTGTATTTAGCAGGAATCCAAATCATATTCAACTGAATAAATCAATTGTCCAGAATTGAATGTAATGAGATCATATTAGAGAAGAGAAATTCAGAGTTGCCATACTCTTTCAAAATACTCAAAATACTTCAAAATACTCTTTCAGTTTGCTTTAATAGGTTATTTAGCTGATACGTTATTTATATACTATTATTTATTTCATTGGTTACGTATTTCATACTATGCGTAATTCTGAGAATGGGGTCCAAATATTTCTTGTCTGTTTCACGTAACTTGAAAGCATTCTTCCTTGTACGGATGATTTAATATCATAAATTAGAACTCTTGCTCTTACGTAATCAGGGATAAACCAGAGGAACTGTGGAAGCTTGAATTTACGTAACAATAATGATTATAAATAATGATATATAAACATTAACAATATATATAATAATCACGAATGATATGATAATTATAAATTAAAACACGTAAATTCATTTGAATGTATCGATTTATATTCATAAAACGTTAATATACGAAAAGATATTTTATATTTATATTATTATATGTATGTATGCATTATATATATTTATATATTTACCGACAGTTAGCAAACGTATATTGCTATAGAGTAATACGTCACTTGTCTATTACGGCATAAATCATCGAATGATAAAATAGCTTTAAACTCGTAAATTCCTTGAATATACGAATGACTCAAACAGAATGTCATTATAGACACAGACGTCTAAGGTCAATTACGGAATTGAGCGCTATAGGCTTTGCTGTGATGGTGCAGATTAGCAAAATGGGTCACTGAAGGAAATTTCAATTAAACGATGGGCACAAATGGATTGCGGTAGCGATGTGTGAGAGGAAAGACACTGCAACGTACACTGATAAACATCAACGCTTTTCCGTGCCGCGTATTAGTGACCCGAAACTACCTGCGAAATCCCCACTCTTTTGTGAATTGAGGTTGTTCTCTCATCGGACCATTAGCCTTAACGGGATTGTTTCGTAAATGCAACATCCCTCACAGCGCACAATCAACATTCGATAATGAATCGAGATGATTTGTAAATAAGTCATATCCACGGAAGCCTAATCCCTTCCGATTATTGTTACCATATAGTTTGTAGCGCACGAATATCTGGTAGCGGTTCATTTGCTCGTGACTGAGTCATTTGAAACAAATCAAAATTACATGCAAATTTTTGTCGTGAATATGATTGAAACTTGGGCACAATTTGTTTTTTTTTAAACAATTCAGCTCCCTAGATACGATTATTTATTCTCTTTATGAATAACTTAAATTTATCTAGTATTTGATTCGTAATCAGATTAGAATATAATTTATCAATTTATCTCTATGAATTGGCATCAGTATAATATAAAGTAAAAGTGATGAATTTATTATATATAAATTTTTATTGATTCACTAAAATTTTTGCTTTGTACTTTCAAATAATTTACAAAATTCTTTGAAGATTTAGACCCTGAAATTTCTCATTTACGTATTAAAAATGTAATTTTTGATATAGAACCACAGTGAACGTTAAATCTGTGTAAAATACACAACATGAAACCTCTTCAGAGCAGGAAGCTTTTAAACGAGCGTAAGACAAATTAGGTTAATAATAAAAATAACTTAATAAATTTCCACAGAAAAATTGTTATATTTGCAACCGGTTTCGTAATATAAAATTACATCCTCAGGCCTGAGGATGTAATTTTATATTACGAAACCGGTTGCAAATATAACAATTTTTCTGTGGAAATTTACTAAGTTATTTTTATTACTATGGCATTCCACGAAGTCACGCCTTCTCACATTGATTACAAATTAGGTTTACTAAAATATTCTCCCTAATTAATTTGAGAATCATATTCGAATTAATATTCAAATTATATCGGGTGAAGAAGATTATTTATTCTGTAGGAGGATATTAAATCTCATTTCTGCGTATTTATCAATTAATAAGTCTTGTACGTTTCCTGCTGACGGTTAATATCGCAAGTTTCAAGAATCGAACTCCTTGAAGTACTTGGTAAGTTCATTATATACCCCGATTTAATCCCCTTCACTTATAATTATCGAGTTGTGAGCTGGCGTAGAATTCCAAGCATGCGATTCTGAAATCAAGATACCCTCTTTCCGTGCATTAGCCCTCGAACGAAAGCACAGATATATGGACCCTAGTAACGATTGTTTATAGTTTACCCTAGTGAAATTATGAGCTCTTTATGCATGAAGAAAAACTCTCTCACTTAATCACTGCGATGGAACGGGTTTTAAAGTCATCATTAGGTGGTTTTAAAGTCATTAATCACGTGGAAAGGACAAGTACTGAGTGCGTGTTGAAGGTTGGCATTTGAAGGCAGAAAAACAAAAGAAGAACGAGTTACAATTGGATTGGTGTTTCCTGTGAGGTTTCGTTTTGGAAAACGCCTAATTGGCTCTAATTTTTGGTCCAAGGAGACGAGTGTTTGATTATTGAGGGCGTTAGAGGGGCGTGCTCCGAAGGTCGATCCATGGGAACCCAAGAGGGCATATTAAGGTACTTATTTGTGTTATAGAAACGGGTATATTCTCAGTAAGCAGTTGAGCACTGATTGTTGTTATAAAGGATTTTTTGTGGATGGAATTGCTGATGACCCCTTAAAGCAACGGTTGTAAAAGGTATGATTGAATAGATTGAATGTAAAAAGTTTTATTCTGCTTTAAATTATAAGACGAAGTCCACCCATCAACGCATTCACTGGAATCAAATACAACATAAAGCATAGAGAACGGGATGTATTCAATATAGATATATGTAATCTTTTATGTTCTCACTCTCACATTGCTCTCCGAATGATTGTAAACTCAAGTTTATTAGAAAATAAAGATTATTTTTTTTAGTATTACAAGGTGAAATCTATTCACCAACACATTCACTGGAATCAATTACAAAGTGAAGCGTAGCGAACGAGATGCATTCAATGTATAATAGATACATGTAATCGTATATGTTCTTACTCTCAGGTCTCGCATATTACTCTTTGAATGATTATAAACTCAAGCGATTTATAAAATAAAGATTATCTTTCTTCACTTGATTAGCTCAAGATTCTCTCTGCTTAAGTTATCAACTTATTCGCGTTTGTATAATCTTCCTACGAATGAAGCATTATAGTTTTTTATGCATCAGTGTTTTCTCTCAAAACTTGTTTTTTTTTAAAGGATCAGAATTTTTATCGTTTATACGAATCTCATCTTTAATGCGATAAACGTCTTCCACGCTGAATTTAATAAACTCTATGAATCATGACGTTAGTTCTCTTTGCTTCTTTCTTAAGTTTATTTTCGCCATGAAACTTGGTTTATTCATGCGAAGATCCACGGTTGATTGTACATTGTACCCTAAATAAAACGTCGCTTCATTAACCTCTACATGAGTACTATCTTAAAATAATCCAGATCATCCAGAGAGAGGATTATAAAATACGAATAAGAAAAAGGACGAAACTGTAACCTTCAAAAGACCAAATTAGTAATGCAAGTATGAATTCTTTAATCAACCTTTTCCTTCCAATACACCTTGATTTTTTTAATCCAACATTTACTTAATTTCCTTCGAACAATTTGAATTCAGACATTCTCTATAATTATCATAAGGTTTAATTTCGAAAATGGTTCAAAGAAAGGAAAATAAACTTCTTATAATCAACTTACTTTCACTTCTGGAACGCATTCAATTCCCTTTATGAAAATTATCGGCTTTTCCCAAAGTTTCCCTTTGAATAACAGTTATTGGTTCGAAATTAGTAACGCTTCGTTTCTCGTCTATTCAAGCTAAACCCTTTCTTTTTTTATTTAACTAACTTGTCTTAATTTCCATGGGTACTGCTCCAAGAGAAGGGATTTTCGTTAATCAGAAAAAAATTTCGATAGAACAAATGATTGTCGTTAATCTAAAGGGAGTTGCGTGAAGTTATTATTTGCTTGGATAGTACATTTTTTCATAGTATTTGTTTCTCTCCAAATTCTCATCAAATTTTCTAAATGTTTTCATAGTCACTCTACTTTTTTTATTTAGAATTGTCTCTATTGACTTTCCAATTTCACCTGGATTTATGTCGAACAACATCTATCTGTAAATGTTTATATAACAGCTGTTTGCTTTTCATCGTATTTTAACATTGTTGTACTATCGATATGATATTTATCGCAGTCCTTTCGCCACTGTATATTGGATTATACGTATTTATACCATGGTGTGATTTTTAATTAACCTGGAGTGTCTATATTCTTGTAGTATAATTGAATAATAATGATATATATGACAGGCTTCGTCACATTTCCAGTTTAGTAATTCATCTAGAAAAGATTACATAAAGGATATTAAAACGAAATCATTAGTAAAAATAAAAGCGGTAGATAGCTTAATATCATGCATTAAATTAAAATTAAAGTTGCATTTGTGAGTTTCTTTTACTTTCGATGTTTATAAGTGTACTTTATATGTTAATTCTCTCTTTCATAACAGGTTCTTTTAATTGTGACAAATTTCGTTGTCGAAATACCCTGTTAAACCTATCTTTTTAAAGTCGTACTTTAATAGAAAATATTCTTAAAAGTAGCTGTATTAATTACTATATAGATCACTCTATATTTTGGGAAATTGTGTACCGATTATCCTGAGTTAACAACAAGATTTATATCTGATTTGTAGATTGTAAATAATAAAGCTATTGTTATATTTGAAAAGTTGTCCTATCAATTCGAACAATAAAAAACACTACGGTTAAAAAATTACTATTGATATTCTAAGGAAGTATTTTGCTTCTACCTTAACTAGTCTTATCTTTACCCTCATCATGATGATCTATAATAAAAATCATTTTATAATGATCAGCAAAACATCGTTGACTCATAGGATGAACGAAAGATGAGCCCTTGCATTTAAAATTCAACCAAAGCTTCATAGAAACGTAACTCGATTCGTGCATTATATTTTGAAGCACGACTATGGCCATACGAGTTCTAAAAACTGATTTAAATCAAGTAGCTATAGCTGGGCCACGTACTTATCCCCTATCCAGCTTTGGTTCATTAAGCCTCGAAACCTCTAAAAAACAAAAAAATTCATTTCAGCAATCGCTAGGTAATAAACGACCACGACCTACTTCAGGAGAAAATGTAATGAGTGGTCATTGAATCCGGCAATATCCTCGCGTGAGTTATTCGGGGATAATTTCCCAGCGTTGCTAAGTGAATGGTTTAGCCCACCGATATTAAAACGTAAACGGTATGTGGAGTAAATTTTGATTTCGTTCGAGAGATTTGGGAAAGAAAGAAATTTTATTCATCCCTCCGGATAATTATCGTTTTATAAATTGAGATGAATGAGGGAATCGGTGGTTTGAGGTGTCCCACAGGGCAAATGAACTTCCTTCCGACGTACCTTTTGTTTCCATTACCGACGTTCGACAAATGCAGCTCTCGAATTTCAGAGAACAGTAAGCTGAGATTTTATAAACATGTGAGAGCCGTTTAAAATATGATATTTAAATTAAATAATTCGCAATTTATCGAGTCAAGATGAGGCAAGGAAAACAAGACTATAGTTTCAAGAAACACTGTTAATAAACTGTATTTAATAAAAACAATAATAATGATAAAAGTTAAGATTATTTTAAGATGAGCTTGAGACTAGTTAGTCTCTTCTAATATTTCATCCTTAGTATTTATGGTAATAACTAAAGTTAAATGAGTAACTGTTACATGATAAGAGTTCTAATACATTGAAAAAAAGTATCGTAGCTGGCATTAAATATTCGTGTGTTATAAAGTTACTTTATTTTGTAGATTTAAACCAGTTTTCTGTTGTAGATAACGCCATAGAAAAGATGTTTACTATGTGATTAGAAGTTTGTTAAGTACAGAATAACATAGTCAGATTGCATTGCATAACATCACCCTTATATATTTTATATCTGAAATAGTAATGATATAGAGTAAACTTTCATCTAACACTAAAATTCTTCATGCCTTTATCTTAAAAAAGGACTCAATTTTCTTTAGTTTTACTGTCAATATTTGTTTACATAAATGTATATATATATATATATATATATATATATATATATATATATATATATATATATATATATATATATATATTATAAATTATCTATTACAATAATTTATGTTTTCTTATTTGTTACGTACCTAAGTTAGGTTTAATAGTTTAATTTTTTACACTACATTTATATGTGCTATTACTTTATATATAGAGTGGTAACATTTACATATATATCAACACGCTACATTTCTCGGAGAAAGTGCACTAGATAGCGAAAATGCGCAAAATTGGTTCCTCTCCATCTACTCTATTTACAGTTACGGCTACTCTATTTATTTTGGGAAACCCATTGCAATTTGAAAAAGAAAAAACGTCTTTTTTCGGTAAACGGGCCATTTAATTCATCCCATTCTTCTGCAAGATCCTGCTCCGTAGCAAAAAAAAGAATAGCGCACGAGCGCTACTGCGCGGTAACTGCCGACAAATAATGGAGAAGAGACAGGATCAAAAGATGAAAAAAGGAAGAGTTCAAAAGGCAGAGAGGAAAATGAAAGCTAAGACGCAAAACTCAGTGGAATAAGGAAATCGAATGATGGCTTCCCGTCATACGTTTCACGTAATCAACGCTATGGCAACTAATTTCGTAAACATCTGGGAATATCGTTAATGTGACTGAAAGACCCAAAACATCGCAGCTTCCGAGAATTCGTTTTACACCTCACGAAAGCGAAACACAAAGTTGGCTTTTCTGAACGCTATCTCTAGTTCTTTAAAAAACTTCTCCATTCCATGGAAGGGAGTCGGAAAATTCTAGAGAATAGCTTTGGTTCAAACGACAGCCATCTGGAAGAAGTGCAGAGGTGTTGGAATCAAAATGCTGTGGAAGAATAGCTTAGAGGGAGTCTTTGAGAATTCGACGAAGAGGATGAGAAGAAAGGGATCTCAAGGATTTTGATGTATAAGAGATTGTGGATTGAGGGTGTTCAGGGTGAATTCCGAGTAATAACCTGCAGGATTTTCTACAAATAGGTTTCGAAGCTTGTTTGTTTACTTCCACGGTAATTTCTTTCGTAGCATCACTGCACTGAAAGGGTAATTCAGATAAGAGATCTGTGATATTGCTCGAGACGTCCGATATCTTGGTACTGTAAAGACACCCACGTCTCGAACCGTAATCCTAATCTGTCTATGACACTCAATACAAACTTGCTTTATCCGATAAAACCTAAATATGACCTTACTCCATCAAATTTCTAAAACCTTGGGCTTGTTTCGTGTATAAGAATGCATGAATGCTAATTTAGAAGTACTAAAACCGTATTTCAATGCACTTCTTACTAAACATATTGACATTAAATCTAACTCATAGTCTACAGAATCTTACTTGGACACATAATAAAGAAGTTATTATACATTTTTTTCTTTATATCGAACTGAAGTTTAACGATGATTCAATTGAATACCTTTGTCATGTTTTCTAAGTTATTTAGGATTATTACTGCATTATATAACATATGATATATGCCTTTATGTTGCACAGAATCGGTTTAAAAACCTTTTAAAAATAACAGTGGTTAATTTATCGTAAAGAGAATCACATTTCTCATTGATTTTCAAATTAATCGTTTCAATATAAGGAAGCGAGTTTAATCAATGTTTTCCTCGATAAAAACACGCAATAATTTCGAAATTGAAACCCATAAATTCTTTCCAAGAAAGAGAACAGCTACACATATATTGTTCGCTATTGTTCAGATGGTACTTTTCGAAAGACAAACACCGCACCAGTGCATAAAACGTCTCCGGAAACACTCGAAACATTTTATCATTCGTATTTGTGCACTATGAACCCGTGAACTGTGAACAAATACCGCGAATTAATCCGAAGATAAATGGTGTATTTCGTCCTTTATAAAACCATAAATTTCTCAGCCCATTCTCTCCCTCTTAATTAGCGCATTTGCCCATAACTAAAGTCGACCCAGTTCGTCCTTTTATTTTCTAATTTGGCTCCGCAACGTTATTAAATGGAATTTCTCTTGAATACGCGAATTCGGCCGCAGCTTTTTTTCTCAACCATTTTCCCAGGAGAAATCTCCGAGGCGGAGCATTTTATTAGTGTTTCTCTTCTTAATTACGTTTTCGAACGCGTGAAGATGTCAGCCCTCTTTTAATAAGAAATACATCTGACGTTTACACTTTAGATATCGATAAATTAGGGATTTTTATAAAAATTGTTCTTTGATGAAAACTTAGTTATTAGTTGTTGCCGAAAATACAATAGGGTTAATAATATGTAATCCCAGAATTCCATATGTGATTTTTAAATTCTATAATGATAGATGAATCAATTTTATTCAGTTAATGGAAATAATTTATCCCCTCTAAAGCTGTTTAATATAGGAAACTCTATTGTTCCTCCTCTGATTTATTATTTTGCTTAGAATAAACAATTAAGATTGGTTAATATTCTTGGTAGATTACGATAATATCTCCATTTTATATTTCTTGTTAGAACAATACAATACGACAATTAGCATTGTCCTTTTGTTAGCCTTCCATAGCAAATTTAAATGTTAAAAGACTTCTATGCTTATACTTTTCAAGGAATTTTATGATTTATTTATAGTATAGCGTAGAAGATTTTTTTCTATTTATCTTCAAGATGAGAGACTACCATAAAGTAGAATGCAAGTTACCATCTATATCTATTTGTATAGGAAGGTCTGCTATATCATTTCCTAATTATAATAGACCTACAATAATAAAGAAAAGGGATACTATAATGAAAGACTTCATGATTTTCTGTGCAAATTCAAAGTCCTTCTAAAAGGGATACTATTGTTTCTTTCTTATTGTTGATTGGTTAATCTTGGTTATGACTTATATGAGTGATTAATTGAGAATGTTGTGCATATGAAATGAAAAATCGATCAGTACCTTTGATAAGGTATTAAGGAGAATGCTTGAAGGCCTATTATATTAAGATAAGTATTCTTGTAGTTTAGAAAATAAAAGTTGGAATTTTAATGTATAAAATACCCACAATAAAAGCCTTCAAAAAATACAAATAATCTTTATCGCTCATTAATACTTACTGATCATGAACTACGTACACCCTAAACATAAGGTGATGGAATGCCTGGAACCTCTGGGACGATACATTTCAGAACACGTGTCGGGATAAAGTAATTTTGGGGGAAGAAAAGATTGAATGATTGACCTCGGAGGGCTGAAGGTGGTATCCTAAGGACACAAGGGGGAAATCTGAGGTAGAGACTGTGAAAGGGCGTCTTGAAAAGGAAGGTGATTGTGAGGCGGAGAAAGGGAAGTTTGTATCGCGCCAGAATAAGGAAGGAAGCCAAAGGGTTTAAAGAGATTATGGGTGGCAAAAAGGATACAGATGAAAAGTTTTCTTTCGGTAAGAATCGCCCGAAATGTCGATAAGAAATAAGGATGGGAGCGGAGGAAGTTTTATGCTTTTTCAATTCAAAACCAACCTCTCTCTCTCTCAAACAGAACCGCGTGGAAAATGTTGAAAGGAAAGTGTGGCAAAGAAGACCGTCATTTCGCCTGGGAAAGATTATCGAATTTGCGACGAAATTCGCGAAATAATAACGTTCCGCAGAAACGATCTCAAAATGCGATTTTATTTTGTTTCAATAGGGAAAGAGTTCGTTGACGTCAGATGTTCATTTCTCCGACAGGGGGATGGGGAAGGTGAGGCTAGGTAATGAAATAAACTGATTACGAAATTCGTAATTAAATTTAAATGTAGTAATTAAATTAAAGCAGTTCTCTTCAACTTAAAATGCTGCAGTTTTAAGGTTAAAAGTTTTGTTGGTGATGGGTTGTGTTTAAATGTTTGAAACTACTGTATACTGAAAATTTTTTATTTTATTCGTGTGTTATTTTAAAATGTTTCAATACTGAGGAGTAAATTGCCAATTATTTTGTTTAAAACAGCTTTTCATACAAACCATTGCACATCAAAAATTTCCTATACGAAAAGAATATATATTTTATTTATTCTTTCGCGTTATTGTTGTTTCATTAACTACTAAAAATCAATATTTTATTTCTAGGATTGTATTTTATTTGTAAAATCACTCAATGTTGAGAAAATTTCTACTTGATGTATCAAAGGCGAGAATAGTTTTTGTATATATGAGAAAATGAATTGCGTATCTTTTACTGTTTTTATAATAACATATGAATTTGTAAAAGTTTAATTATATATTCTCATACGAAAAATAAGTTTACGAAAAATACAATATGAAACATATTTACGTTTAAGAAGTGCGAACTTTTTTCTAGATTAAATAACAGAGTAAGCGATAGCATAGAAAACTCAAAACTTTCGAAAATTTTACTCAACCTCTTCAGTGACGAAAATCGTTATAATTTTCAAGAATGGTACATTAGATTTCAGAATATATTATAATACGTCCCCTTCGCTATAATCGCAAATTATTCTCAGTCCTTGGAGTAAAAGTAGGTCATTGTGGAATAAGCATTTCGTCAGCTTTAATGCGATCAACTTCAATTTATCGCCTTCCAGTAAGGCTTCCCATTTACTTGGCTTCTCAGCCAATGGAAATGCCTCCTCCTTCATTTCTCCTCCTTACTGGAAATAGCTGCATTAAAATACGCCGCTCCTCTTTAAAATAGCTCGTAATAGGTTGCCACGGTGAAATGTCAGCGGTAAATTTTAAAAAGTTTATGGAAATGTATGAATCTTCATCAGTTAGATGACATTAGGATAACTAAAATATATAGATTGCATAAAAGGGTGTTTTTAATATTATAAATACGTTTGCAAAACAATGAGTGATGTGAATTAAAATCTATACGCGTACATCTGTGATGGAAAGTATACGAAATATTTTATCCCTTTTGTTTAGAAAATTAATGGAAGGTTATTCTTTATGAGTAATTGCTTTCAATATAGGTTAACAATACTTACACACTCAGAATATCAATTCTAATCCTCAGTTTACGAAACAAATGAGAATTTTCGTAATTTTTAAGGATCAAATTTTCTAAATGATACTTTGCCATAAGCTGCACTGATTGACAGGGCAATATAGATATGCCAATACAAATGTTTACAACGGAAACTTCCTTTCGGTAGATACAATTTTTAATTTCACTAGACCACTTTAAATTCAATTTTAATGAGCATTAGTTTTCAGATATATACTTATTTGGCCCGATTATAAGTAGCCTCTTCAAGATCAGTATATAAATAAAAAATACGTCAGTATGAAAGAAATTGAGCCTAAGAATATCCCTCTCAAATATAACTCGTGACGCTATAAAAACGAAAGTAATAATGCAAAATAAAAACTAATGTAAAATAAAAAAGAACAGAGGAATTACTGCGTGGCTTATAAAACTTCAGTTATGATCTTTGAGAAAGAGGCACAGCAGGTATTTGGCCACAAAAAGACGTCTAAGACCTGCAAAACCTTATAATAGTAGTTTCCAGCTTTTAAGATTAGAGAAAATAGTTGTCACAATCCTAATAAAACGATAGAAAATAGTAGATAGAAAAATACATAGAAATATGATACAAGATAACAAAGTAGGCAGAGATACGTAAAGTGGGAATCAGTATAGATATTAATGCGATAAAACTCTATCTCCCTCCTACAGCTAATCAACTCATCCATAGATTGATACGCGAGATTTCTTCTAATCGGACGGAATTTGCATTAGAGATAACGGCCCTTGTCCATTAATCGATCCGTATCCGCCACTGATAGGCCTCTCATTTAAAATGCAGCATGCATGAATTAACGGTACAAGTGACTACCACCGTCGGATTAACATTCTCGAATAACGTATCCCTTTTTGGGAGTGGTATCCCGAATTTTCCCGAAGCTCATTCAACGTGTATCAATAAAATCAAGGTCTTGATTGCCTCTGAAAGTGAAATCGAGTGCTCCTTTGAGTGGAATTTTATGAGAGTCCTTTGAATAAAAGTTGATGAAAAATTAAAGCGGAGATTCACAAGGGTTATACGGATAATTAATAATCGCCCGTGAGGGGGAATATGTGGAATTTTATTATTGCCGAAATTTTGTTTTAAAGAATAATGCGCGATTTTTAACGTAGAAAGAGTTGGAATCTAATTATGTTATTGTATTTCCGATATTGCGAGCTCTTTGTAAGTTGAACTTAATGAATTCAAACGTGATTTACGCTCACAATTGTATAAATAAACGATGTTTTCATGTTCTTTATTCATATGTTTTAAATTAATGTATGTACGTATACATATGTAGTATATTTTTTTACGTTAATATCAAAAGAGCTAGTAGCGTGAAATTATAAATATATAATTATATTAAATCAAATAAAAATAAGTTAAATTGTCTATATATATATATATCTATTTCTTCGTGAGATGTCAATTACAAAAACAAGAGTTTTATCCTCTAAATAGAAGAATTTATTTTCTTTAAGACTTTCTTTCTTTGTTTTTTAATTGAATTATCGGTTTCCTCGAATTAATTTTAACACCCATTCATTTGGTATATTACTGCTTATTATGTATTAAAATTTATAGAGATTCTGTATAATTTACGGCCTGCATTTTCAGGTTCGTTCTTTCGTGTATATATCGAGGTATTTTTCTGGCTTCTATTTACATTCCAGTTATCTGGCATTTAGAACTTTTACGTAATCTTACGTAATTTTATCATTGATTTTCTTTAGAGTCGCTTATCAGCTTAGTTATATTAGATTAATATAGATTTTGGTATATTAACCAATTAATATATAATCCAATATTACCAAATTGTTATATAATAATTACGTTTGGTTTCCATGAACTAGAATACCTTATTAGCTTCGTCAAGAGAAAATAAACAATGTGGAAATTACCAAGTTATTTTTATTTATTTATGGCTTTCAATTATTGAGGCTAGATATACGTATAGATATAGAAATTTTGAGCCTAATTAAGTAATTGATAGGATGTGCAACGATAAAAGACCGCTCATTAGCGGACCGACACAATTCGCGAGATATTTATAACTTATAATATATACATAATTTCCGTCCTAACAACGCAAATTCGTTCGTAGAAGCACTTGGGCGTGAAAATAATAATTGCGTTTATATAGATGTTTTTACGTGTTCCGCGCTGATTTTTCCCTTTCACATTTGCACCGTTGGCCTCAGATTTTGAACTTTCCGTGAATAAATAAATCTGTGATTAATTCGTTTGCTCAATGGAACTTCAAAAGGAAATTCACGGAGTTTCGGTCCCAAAAAAGGGAATCGTTGGTCGTCAAACATTTCACACAGCTTGATTTCGATCGTTGATTTTAATATTTCGGAAATATATTACAACGTTTCGACACTCAGGATCGGAATCAATACGGCATTATTTTTTCATTTAAAAATGCCATCCATTCTTTTATTCTCTTTTGATGTGCATTGGACAATCGTGATAATTGAAGATGCCTACCCGATAAGTTATCTTCATAAGTGGCCTTAATTGAATTGAAATGACCATATTATTCAGGGGAATAACTTTATCGATTGATTTTTTAATCATCTTATGAATTCAATTAAAGCATTCAAAAACAATAACGTTGATAATTGAACTTTTAAATTCAAGTATAAAATAATCTAATTATGTATAAATCCGAAACGATTCATTGTTGAAGACAATGTACCTTAAAGCTGATTTTTTAGGATGAATTTCAGTTATATCCACTCAAAATTAAACAATAAAGAAATAAAGCGTAAAAATAATTCATTACATGGCTGGTTGGTACTAATTTGATATTGTTTTATTATATTTTTTATCCTATTTAACAGCTTTAAGTCGCTCAAACTCTGTTTTAACTCATTTACCTTAATCTAATTCAATCTCTGGTCAGTTTGATTGTTTAGAAATGAATTCATTTATGATTTAATGCAAGATTGTTGAAGGCGTTTTAATCATCACTGATTGCTTTTTATATTCCGTTTAAATAGAAAACACAAGATCAGTAGTAGAGTAGTAGAAATATTGTTCATTTTTAGAATACATAATGCTTCGATTACCCTAAACGAACTGTGCTCAATAATTTTCATTGAAAGTTGCTTACAATTTGTAACAATGTATGTATATCTGCGTTAATTTAAATCAACTAATACTCCTAATAACTCCACTTGCTTCAATTACCTCATACGAATTGTGCCTAGTAATTGTAATAAAAGCTGTTTACAATGTATAACAATGTGTGGAATTTTAGTAGAAGTTTACATTAGAAACCTATTCTTCTTATAGCGCCACAAGTGTATCTGTTTTATTATTTCCGAAAACCAATCCATATTAACAAGTCCTTTATACGTTTGTAAATACAGAAGCTCGTCGGTACAAATGGAATTCAGACGAAACTCGAGAGCACCAGTAGGGGGAAGAGACGGTGGGCTTAAATCCACTCGATGAATGAAACATTCTAGTCGTGTCTCGATTCCAGAGGCGTCAAGAGGCGCACTTACAGAATGCGATCTTTTGCTTCCGATTCTTTAGTGTTTAGCCCAAATAAGACCACCAAAAAAGGAGTCGTTGGTGTTTGATGGCGCCCTATCGAAGGCGTAGGGGAACAACTTACTCGGAAGTTGCCATTTCTATCTCTATCTCTCTTTTTTTTTCTCTTTAGAGTATCCTCCTCTCCAAGGAGCACCTCTACTTTTCCATTACTTCCTTCTTGTACGAGTACGCTCAAACGAATGGACCACTTTTTCAGGTTGTAGATGCGGAACGATATCTATACGAAGGAACGGGAGAAGCTTACAGTTGGTTGTAACACGCCCATTGAATTAATTTCGGTACTTAAAGGACAAAAAAGTTATTGCTATCGTTAGCTAACTAGGCTTTTTAGATAGCTGAAGTCCAAATAATATGTTACGAAAAAGTCTGGTACCTCATGGGTTAGCCAACCGACTAATACGAACATTATTGTTCAAAGAAGAAGCGATATCTATACTCGATTCAAATTTAATTTGAAGAACTTAAATTTTGTTCGCTTTTCCTGCAATATATAGTTGAAACCCAGCTAAGATATTGATTTTTAAATATTCATATTAAATCGAGAACAAGTAATTAATACTTTAACACTAATAAGAGGTAAATTTATTGAAATTGGTATTTTACGAGGTATTTTTTAGACATATTGTTACGAAAGAGCTAGCGCGAATTCATAATAATATAACAATGATTAAATAAATGCCATGCATAATCATAATTCTAGTAAATACTCAAAAAATTATTTTAATTCCTTTTGTAATACGTTTTCAGGGTCATTCAACTTAGATGTACACAATAATATGAGAGCTACTACATCTATATCAATGCCTCAGCGAATTAGGAGATACAAAAGAAATGTGCATTAAGCTTAAATTATACTGCTTATGCTTATACATTATGTTCTATCCTAAACCTCCTCGCTTTACTTCTTTTATACTCCTTATATGTATATTATGTTCTACCCTAGTCCTCCTTACCACTCTTCTTCCAAGAAGAACCTCTTTATATCACTTTTCCTTTTCCACATTCACCCTCTCCACAACGCTCCATGCATTCTCCATAATACAATCTCTCTTTCACTATTTAACTCTTCCTTTCACTTCACTTTCACTTTCCCGTCTCCGTCCATTTCAGCGAGGTAAAAATGTGAATTTAATGGAGAGAATACGATTTTTCAATAAAATGGTGGAATAACTCAGTTCTCGGCCTTTATTACGATAATAATTTAACGGTCGTTCAATTTCAAGAGTGAAATTGCAATAATTTACATAACGCTGAATAATACTAAAATGACGCGATAAATTTATCGTATTAAAACTTCGTAAACACTTCCCCTTTTGTATTATTTTTTTAAAATTGGGATTCACAATAGATCCAGACGCATTTAACCATAGTTTGGTCCTTTCAAAACCAATTATCATATTAGAGAATTTTCGCATTTATTTTTCAGGGCGTCATAACGAATTTTCCCTTGAAATACAAAAGTGAAAGTACATTTCACCTCGTGGAACGGAACGGTATTTCAAAATTGAATACTCACATCAGAGAAATGGGTTTCTAATGAACAGATGAACAACGTATCCATGGTACTCACCTGTAAAGAAAGGGAAATGGGAATTTATTACACGAAAACATTCAGACATGCAAAAAAATGAATTTTTTATGGTGAACATCAAGTTTCCAAAGTTACTAAACCTTTTTCAATTCTTTCTCCCATTTTTCTAAAGTTTTATTTTCCATAATTTTTTACTGTTTTGACCACTCTTGCATTAACTTCCAAATTTGACCTCGCCAAGAATAATTATTTATGTAGATCTGTTTTATCAAGTAATGTATAAAATCAACAGTAAAGTCATTTGTGAGATATAATTAAATTTTACATTGGTTTTTTTAAATATAACTATAGATGATTATGTCCTATATATCACATTAAATTCCTAATGTTCAACCAGTATAATTTGTTTCTCCAAATACATCTTTATTTTTCTTCACTTTAATTGGCAGAAGGAAGTCTAAAATCCTCTACAAAATAATAAAAAGCTACCATAATTTCATAAAATTAATTAATGGTATATTGCTATTTACTATATCTCAATTCCTTTATCTATAATTCTAAAGAGAATTATGGCTTTGAAAAAATACCAATACCACGAAAAGGTTATCATTTCTACACTGATAACTGCGATTGAAGATCTCGGAATTTTATCGATAATTAGTAACCCATGATTACCATGCTCTCTTTATCTAACAAGTTAAGTGGGTAAAATTAATTGGTCCTATTTCGCAATCAATAAGGTCTGTATTCTTTAAAATCATCCCTCTTTGAGGAATCAATGAAGTGGAAAGATTCCATCTGGTGCATCCTTTATGATAGTTAGAGTCATCAATCATTCATTTCCATTCTTCTTATTCCTCCATTCCAAATACCATTCCACAAATACGGTTATCCAATCCAACAGCGCATTACACCACGTCAACGCTAATGAACGAGTACTCTTATACGTACATTCCTTTCGTGCACCCCATCCAAAGGCGTTCTTACCCCGATAACTACGTCTTCTTCTTTCCGGATTCGAATCCCTCTATAACCGTTGACCGTTCCCTTGGGAACGACTGAGTGTACGAACAAAAAAACACGGATTTTCAGGAGGATTAGTGGTCGGCAGTCGTTCCCTGCCGTATCGTAAAGAGCCGTATACACCTCTTAAGGGCATTTATGTGTCCTTACATTTCTAAAAGGTATTTCCCAGCGGAAGAATATCGTCCACGGATACATCTTACCCTCTTCGTTTTCTTTAAAAAGGAGTCGTTTACATCCCCAGAAAATTGCGCTAGGTGCCCCCTTTTTTTAAAGAGTGGAATCTATAGTGTGTCCCAATCTTTGAAATGGCGCCTCGACTCGAGGTACATGCTCTGTACGATCGGGGTAATATTTCGGCCATCTCTTTTGAAAGGGGCGTAGATGGATTTTACGAGGACCGCGTCTGATCCATAGCTTTATTATAGGATTTCCCATTCCAGGTTATCTCACGTATTAATCTGGTATACGATTATGGATCAAAACTACCGGGAGATATTTTTTTTCGAGAATGGCCCGCGTAAGGTTTGTAAGCGTTATCTTGAACGATCCTCTAATTCATAAAATACTGAAGGCAAGTTCATGGCTTGGAGGATAGTAGATTTTTGATATAACGCTTCAAGAATATTTGGTTGTTATCTGGAATTATCCAACAATATTAAACCTTAACTTTCATGTTCTTTCTCAATTATACGGTAATTTTATCAATGAGTAATTTTCTGTTTTGAATTGGAATTCTTTTATATTATTAAATGATAAATTGCAAAGGTAATTCATCACTTAAACTACCCATATTCTTCACAATTAATGAAGCATTGAATAAATTTCTTCTTATCTACTTGACGAGAGGTACATGAAAGGTACTATTGTGAACTTATCACTTAATTCGCGCATAAATACGAATTTCTCAACGAAAGAATTTCTCTAATATCCTTTTCTAACCTAGATCTTTTACTCCTAATAAAAAATATTAGACTGTATTTGTTAAAGAGGATATTTGCAGGATAATCAACATTGTAAACTTTTCAATTTATATTTTCTAGCAAAAATTTAAATTATATTATTAATATTGCTATTATATATATTGAAATTCTTCTGTAATATTAGAGTGTTCCTCAGACATTATTTGAAAAAAATACATTCTTTAAACTTTCATCAAACTTAAAAAGAATTTGGTAGTTACTGAACGATTTCTTTTCATCTATCAGCAACGTGTTCCTTGACCTATTACTTTCTGAAACTAATTATTTAATTCTGTAAAGGATTTTTAATTCACAACGAACGGATTGCTATAGTACTCTTTTCCAGCCCGTATCCTTGACTCCTCTAAATAATATCACGCTCTGTATTTGTTATAGATGACACACATAGGGCTTCCTCGTTAGCTGAGAACTAGCAGCGGCCATATGCCTAAGGCATGAGATTCACTGGGAGTTCGTGCTCTAATTGGGGATGGAAGGGTGGCGTATAATCGCCTAGTGTATAATGTGATCTTGTTTATTAATCCTAATGCGTGAAACTCCGTCAGGTAGAAGCAAATGCAACCGTCTTAATGATACTCAAGTCCAATGTTTCTGTTTCGATATAAATTTCTAGGAAATTGAATGAGAGATAGATGGGTTTGTCATATATGTTTCATACTCCCCTATTATCGAGTTTTAAGTCGTATATTATTGATATGCGTGAGAAAGATGTACTTATTCTACTTTTGCATATTTACGTGTATTTGTTTATAATAGTTTGCGAGAAAGAATAAAAATGGGACGAGCGAGTTTGCTAAACATCCAAAAAACGTTCGATTAAAATCACAAATTAAAAGGAAATTTGGAATGCTTTAGTGAGCTGTTCTATGGCATATATTATCAAACGAAACAAAAGAAACTCACTCGAAAAAAAAATAAATAATCATTCAGATTGTATGAGACTCGGAGTCATATCAAAGGTTTATTTAAGTCGAATGAAATCAAGATTAGAAGATTTTATTTGAACAGGTTAAAGGCAATCCCACCGCGCACTTTTTTGTCATCTTATTGACTCCCGGCGGGACTAAATGGATTGTGGAATTGACTTAACCTATTTTTACGGCAGCGGCTTTATCCATAATGTAACACTTCGTAGCCGTCGAGTAAAAAAAGAAATGGAAGCCGGGTGACATCCGCTGGCGACGAAAGTTTTTGATTTATTCATATCGACGGAGTTCTCTCGCAATCCGGTGTTGCAAATAATTCAGCGACGGGACGAGACGGATCGAGTGCGCGAAAAATGATATCCGGAATTAGGAGATGCCGAGATCGACTCTCGCTACACCTGTCCACGTTTGAAATAGGAGTTCGCGGATGGACATCTGCGATATATATATGAATGACGAACCTTCTGTGGAAAAAGCCCTGATTTAAAGGAATTGATCTCTGTATTGACGTTTTACTAGAATGTCCCGTCGATGCAAGTTTGTTCCGAGGACGGTTAGGAAACATAGATATCGGCTGGAACACGCGAACTTGAATATTAAGATGGATATTCCGTGTTTAAGAAAAGGGAATTCAATTAGCTTACATATAGAAGTAACCGTATCTTCTGTGTTTACGAATTAGGTATTTATCTTTAGATTTAAACTTGAATTTTGTGAAGAAGAAAGAGTTACAACTGAGGTTAAACTGAACCAAATTTAACAAATAAATATAGAAGATAAAAATATATTAAATGTCGAATATGATTACGCGTGTACAAGATAGTAATATTTTATTAACTAGCGACAGCGATTTTGGACTTATTTATCCTACAGTTCGGATTTATTTCTCGTGTCGTAAAGCAGATTGATTCTGGGTGAAGTAGGCACTATCCATTTTGAATAAGAATACAGAGCGCCACTTTTGGGAAACCTGAAGAGGATCGCATGTTATATCCATGTTCAGAAAGGGCAATTAAGAGTGGGAGCCATTTAACAAGCACGAAGAAAGGTAAGAGGAAATATAACACTGCCATGGTGATGGATTAATTAGATCCTGGAAGAAGGAAGGCTTAGAGATGAGAAGGGCGTTATTAAAGGGTCCAGCCAAGACTCTTTCCATAATCCCTTTTCTTTTATATTTCTATGATATTTTCGTAGTATCCCGATACTGTTGTTACGTATCAATTTTAAGTAGAATCGATATCGTTTTAATCTTACGTATAAAGCTGAGGGGTTAAGTAAAGAATCCAACATAATGTTGAAGAGTGTAAGGTTGCGTTAAATTATGCCACTTATTATACGAAATACGAGCGTGAAATATAAAGACCGATAAGTACCTGCTCCAGTAAGGAATTGTACACTTGAGAAGATAATATCTTCTAATGAAAAAGAATCTTCCGTGGCTGGCGAAGCGTGTGTTCTTAATGAATTCCGCGGGGGTGTGCTGGAGATTATTTTTCACTATTATGGCCCTCCGCAAAGTAACGTCTTCCCATGTTGAGTTTATTACGAATACCTTTCTAATTTACGGCAATGGAGTGGCACTTTCCACGGTCGGTTTGGAACGGAGACGAAGGTCACTAGGATTTTACCGTAGACAACTCATTGCGCCCGAATCTTATGCTTCCCGCGTTACATGATTGCCTAAATTGTTGCCTAATCTTAAGGGGATATCGGTCGAAAGTGGCCACGGGCCATTTGATTCACTTTTCGGTTGAGAACAGGTATTTCAAAAGCAGTCGACCTTGGCCAACATGTTCTACATTTCACAGTTTCAGTGAAGTATTATAACAAAAGTTTAATTACCTTCATATATACTTCATTTAACTTTGTTTTTCTAGTGGATAGAAAGAAAATAAAGGGCAATTATCGACAGTATTTCGCAACAATGTTCAATGATAAAGTGATATGATTATTATTGTTATCGAATGACCATGCCCAGCTTTAAGGTCTTTATTGAAAAGGAATCCATTGGATTTCGTAAGATGGTATATTTGTTTGATTAGTCTATGACTCCTATACAAATGACAATGCTCATTCATTATATAAAATCAATTCATAAATATTATAATAATATTACAATACTTACGAGATATTAAGATTTTCAATTAAAAATTTAAATTTGCCCTACCAAAATATTCAAATTTCCTATAGTAAATACGATTGTAGTTCTAAGAGTTTTTTCTAGTTATTCAGTTTAACGATTTATTTCGAAGGATACTAACATAAATAGTAAGCTGCTCCCTTTAATATTGTAATTAATCATTCTTATTTCCTTGGAGAAAATGAATATGTAAATAGTAAAATAAAAACCAATAATAAAAACCAATTTTATTTGTATTTTTCTATGCAGACTTTGAGTTGTTAATGATTACAAATTTTAATATTCAAGCAATCTTAAAGTATAATCGATTTATGTAGATAAACTCCGCGAATAATTGTACGTAAAACAAATGAGTAACGATAATGATGAATCTCATTGACCAGTTGAACGTAAATACTCGATTGGGATCGTTTTACATAATGTGAGAAGAAGCCGTTGAAACGGGGAATGGATAGTGAGGAACGGTAATGCACAACGGGAAATGAGGTCGATAATTCTGAGTGAGGAAGGCATATTCCTGGAGTCATTCTACCGTTTAAATCACCGCTTCGAATAATCCACCCCATCCCACTATTTCTGCTAATCCGAGCAACTTCTCGATCATGTCCAAACCGTCTACGACTCAAAATACTGATTTCAAACTCAAACACGATCCGCCATTTACTACTTCCTCCCGAATTCGTGCTTCATACACACGTCTTATCGATCCATATAAATCGACAGCTGTATTCATTTGTTTAAGTTTTTTGCTCATGCGAAATGAGACGGTTGTGCTCGATGAGATGGCAGTGATGCAAATATATGTAAATTTGGCTTATTGGCCGGCAGTTTGGGGAAATCAATATTTTGGCAGTGAAAACACGAAATTACGAATCGAACGGGATCGTCGCTCCGTCTTAATTGAACGGAGATTAATTTTTAATCGATATATAATCCGAAATCAACCGAAAATCTAGGTTTTTGTTGAAAGCTTTATTAATAACCATGTCGCGCATATAAAATGTTCTTTCGTGACAACGAAACGTGTGTAAAGGAGTAATGGAATGCGAATATCTCTTTTTTAACACTTCGTTTTTGAATCTCTTCGTGCGATGGGGAATGATTTTGAAACGCATCACGCGTTTTTCCGTATAAATATGATTCTGTATATAAAATTTAAATGTTACTTCATCTGCTGAATTGGTGATGAAATGATGAAATGACGGATAACTTTAGAATGAATAAATAAGTAAATATATATATATATATATATTGTCATAGTATATATATATATATATATATATATATATATATATATATATATATATATATATATATATATATATATATATATATATATATATATATATATATATAGTCATCATTTTAAGCTATTTTCAATCCGTCATCGAATGTGATATGTGTGTGTTCCCAACCTCCCTTCTCTGTTCCTGGTTTCTTTGTGACATACTTATGTAAATACAATCATAAATCATATTGAATATAGCATATATGTACAATCAGCGAAAAGTAAAGATAAGAATGCGTAGAGAAACAAAATATATAAGTGGAACACGATGTTGGAGAGGAAGGACACAACGAATGAAGAATGAAAGAAGTTTGAAAGATAAAAAAGATAAAATGGAATAATAATCAGAATATTTTGTTAATCAGAGTCTATTTAAAATAATAATAATTTACATACATGTATATAAGTACTGGATTGAAATTGAAATAGAAGTATCATAGTATCAAATATTAGCAATTATTGCGAAGGATTTTCATTAAGTGTTAACTCTTTAATGACACAGATAGATATTAAAATTTAAGAAATAAAAGAGTGCATACGAATTTGAATAACGATTTTGAATTATTGTAACATAACTTCGTTTGCTGTCTATAAATTAAGAAATTATAATCAATTAATGAATACGAATTCGTCATCAAATGTACTTATGTTATATAACAAATGTATATAATAAATAAGTACTTAATAAGCTTTAAATAACCCCCTATTAGCCTAATTATTATTCGTCCGTTCCTATGGATAGATAAATGTACTATTGTTATCACTTTGAGTAAAACCTCTTTAACGAAATCTTGGTGAGGTATTCCTATAATATGATATGATCAGACTCTCCCGTTTGAAAATAAATAATGCATCCTATGTTCCATATGAGAGGATCAATGATCAAACTTTAACATATTTTATCCTAATCTCTATCCGTTCTTTAACGTTTTCTAACCTTAAAGATTGATTGAATTCAAAATTATATCTCTTGAGGGAACCTTCACCTTACTTGCCCATCTAACTTCCCTCCCCCGATGGGCTTCTGTAACAACTTCCGGTAATTAAGTTTAACTTCCGTTGTGAATCCCATCCTCCGTGACCCCCTTCTTACTAATTCCGGGGTCACTGTTTAGGATTGGAACTACTTTCCTCTGGCCCCATTACCAAGTCTCCTTCTATGGCTCGAAACTGCTTTTAATTCGGTAATTATTCACTGCTTCCTTGTAAAGGTTCCTGGAAAGTTTATATCACCATCTACGCCTAACTACGAATTTCACTTGCTCATTTCAACTTTGTTTATTGATACGAAATAAGTTTTGAAAGAATTTGATGTGTTAACGGTCCATCTAGGGATCAAATCATTGATTCTTATCTACGTTCGTGCGTTAATAATGTGACAGAAACTCCTAGTCTACAATTTATGCTGACAACTATAGAGATTTTTTTTCAAACACGTCACTGATATGGATATTTCTGAAAAAGCCAACAAACTATACTTCACGTGCGGAACTAAATTTCAAAATTATATGAAGACGAGCTGTTTGCATAATATAATTAATATTATGCAAACATATTAAATATAATTATTTTCTTGCTTTAAACTCATCCTGTGTCGACATTTATGGTAAGCTGAATCATCACATGTTTCTGAAGTAGATTAGAGTACTATATGAGTAGTAGACGTTCCATATCAAAAAGGATGACATTTATATGAACGGTTGATAAGTAGTAGATATACAAAAGTTTGAATTGAATTTAAATCTTTCAAACCTAGAAGGACTTCTCACTTAGAATTTAAGTGAATTTTAATGCGAATGAATGATATGTTTACCAAAAATCACCCTTCAACTTAGGATGGTAGAATAATCATGTTATCTCGGTCCATAATATATACTATTCTTGTGTTGAAAGATAAGAGAAGTTGTACCATCAATAGAATTGGGTATGATTTGAATATTAACAAAGTTATGCGTCAAAAATACAAGAAATGTATACTTTTATATATACTTTCTAAATTCATTCAATAAATAGCAAAGAAAAACTTAAGATTAAGAACCCAAAGATTCTTTAGTTTCACATCTCTTTAACAGAAATATAACAATAAGCTTATGAAGAGATGTTGCCGAAGGTAATGTAATAAGAAGATATAATATACATTATACAATACATACACACAATATACAGAACATAGATATTCGTCTTTAAATTTAGTCCGAGCCCTAAGATTTTTACCATTCTTTAAACTGTATTCATCTGGACAGAATTAACTAAAAAATAAATTATAATTGCATGATCCTTAGTTCATAGTATACATCATTGCAGAAGAAACAAAACTTATAAATTATCTCTTATTCATAAAAACAGGCGAGCTAGATTCAATGGAAAACAGAGTAGCGTGATGTTATTCAACTCGCAAGAAAAGAGATCCTATTTTACAATGTTGTCACAAAATAAACTTACTTGTTACGAAAAAAAAGATAATTATATTATCGTAAGTGTTAAAAGACATAAACCCCACCAAGCCCAAGATAAAATACCTCTTCTATTATTATTGAATCGAGTCACGCACCTTTAAAAAGTTTCGGAAACCTACCTAAAGTTACGTTTCCCTCATAACATTCTTCGTATCAGGCGTCTTTCATTTAACTACAGCTTTCGAGGACTCTTTGGTGTTTATCTTTATTTATGATAAAATCACATCTTTCAATCAGTGTTGTAATATCTAATTTTTTAAAGTTTTATTAACATGCATCAAGTTATCTTCGCCAACTATCGCAGATCGGTTATCAAAATACTTTCAAAACGCGGCGTCGTAAAGTTTCCCTCTTCACAGCTCTCTTCTCATTCACTTCTTAAATGATATCGCGAACTCGCATTCCCTCGGTCGTTATGGTCACGCAATGGTTTTAAGAACGCCCCAAGTGGCATCGCATGACTCAACAATTCCATTTTAAAAGGAGAATGAAATATTCTGGGAAGAAAAGTAAAGTTTCTTCTTTTCTTAATTTCAGCTACGCCGGGATGGAATTTCCGAGAGAATAGGAAAGGGTTAATTTGTGTGAGAAGAAGTTACACATAAATTGTAGTTTTTCTTAATGATTAAAACGGCAGCCTAACACGAACATTTTACTGGGGACATGATTTTAATAATGGGATTTTTAAAAAATAATAAAGAATATCGTAATCAATTATAAAATACTGTCATGTACATAATTAAATGTATTAGCTTTTAATAGTATAGAATTATTTAAATAATAAAAAAGAAGCGCTCTTTACACAATTTTTATCGTAATTATTTCCAACTGTAACTATATATTTTAGACTAAAAACAAAAAAACTAGGTATCAATATTTCTACTCCAATATCCTTTGTTGATAACGTAGTATATAATTATACATATTTTTTTTATTCCACTATATAACTTTAGATTTAATGTTTATAAATCTTTTATAAAGATACAAATTACTTGCTGATGATATTTCGTGTAAGAATAGCACTTTTTTCTGTGGTTTTTTGTTTATGTCAAACCGGTTACTTTTATTATTTTTTGTCATAGATTTATATTATGAAACCCAAACATGAAATCGATGAACAAATTTTTAACGTTTCCATCTAAGGCTTCGATAAATTTTTTTGTGAATAATGAATACTACATCTTCAATGTTATTTCATGCCAAAAATGGTAAGTTGAACTTTAAAACTTAAATTGCAGGAAGAAAACCCCTGAGATATTACCTTTTCAAATAAACTATGATGATAGAGATACATTTTCTTTTAGCGTAATAAACTATGCATTTATTTATCTATTGCGTACATTGACTTACGAGTAAAGTGAACGGTAAATATCCAAAAAATTATGTTATTAACCGAAATCATCTTCTTCTCGTTAATATTTTACGAAATTAATGCAAGACTGAGTGTCCAATGCTTCCGATGACATAACCCCATTTCAGATCTCGAGTTTGGAATAAATACTTCACATTGTTTGATGCGTTCTTGTAAACACTGGCTCGACCCAAGTGCCCTCTACGTTACTCGAATCGCGTGTTGTGGAAGTCAACGGCTAAACATGTTCATTCTATTCAAAATGGTTTACTAATTGAATTCATTCTTAGAATTTCATTTTCATTTCAACGACCGACCAGATGAAACAGCCTGTTAACTTGATAAAAATACATGTTATACCTTCCACAAGAAATCATGAAAACATTTATTCAATTTGCTAATGTATCGATAACAAATATAGTATTTGTCAAACGGAGAAAGCCACTTCGTAAAATTAATTTAATTTATATGGCTTCCGTGTGATATAAACCCCTTGACAAGTGAAAGGCAATCATGTACTCTAGCTTTGAAATTTACGGTAATAAGCTCAAGATGGGTTCAATGCAATCATAAAATAGTTGTGCAATGGGCGAAAAGGTTATTCCATCGCAAAATTCTAGTTTTGATTAAATCTAAGGTAATTAAATCTCACCTTACTTGGTTACCTTAATCAGTCAATACTTTTCTAATACGGTAAACTAATACATGTAAAATATAAGAGTGAAATATAATAACTGATATTATATTGTATTCCTTTCATTTAGTAGAAAATTTGTCTCAAATGTACGTCTGTCTTTTATACTTTCTTATAAACATATAAAGTAACATCCTCAATGGTATATCTTACGTCATTCTACGTATTCTGCTATTTATAAATATTTAAATATATATAATTCTATCATGAACATTCTGTCATAAATTGAAACTCCCCAACTTTCTATTTAAGAAGAAGAAACCGTAGCCTCTATAATCTATTCTTTCATCTGTCTAGAAGCTTTCTTTTGCCCGCTTTGGAATATGAATTCATGGGCGTTAAAAGTAAAGGAATAAAAATGGACGAGACTTGAAGATGGAAAGATGTAAATTAGATTTGGATAAAAAATTGAGCAAAAAGTGTTGGGAGTAAAAGATGAGAGAGAGATGACCAGAGTGAACGGGAGACGATGAATAAAACATGAAAAAACAAAGAAGGAAATATCGTTGGAGTGCTGAATAAGAAACGTCTGAGGGACGGATTGGTACAGGTGGTCATAGGATAAACATAGCAAAAGGGGAAATGGATGCTTGTGTTTCTTGTAGGAGATACCAATCAAAGTTCTTTATCCATCGTGGGTTATGAGAAATGTATGATATTTTCGTAGATGATCTAATATGCTACTCTGCTTGAATTTTTTATTTAAAAGAAGTTTTGTACATAATTGTATGATATTTCAACGATAAAGTTCGAACAACTAATCCAGGGAATACATTAGGAATAAAATATTCCTTTGAATAGCTTACGAAGATTTATATATCATTTAAATAGATATCAACAACAAAATGATTAATAATGCGGTTAATCTTATTTGGTTATCGTGTTATCTATTATTCTTTTCTTTTCGCCAACTGCTTACTTGTTAATATATAATATCGTACGGAACGATTTCTCAAGCTCGTTTAAGAAAAAATGAAGGATCAATTTTATCTCTTTGAATTAAAACGAGAATTTCACATAAATAAAAATTCTTTAGGAAAACGGGAATAAATTTATGAACAAAATTTTTGCTACATTCATAGATGGTAGCGTATATTATGATTGTGATAACATAAACCATAATCTAATAAATCAAATGATGAAAAATCTGGATACGGAATCACATGATAATTTATGAACATACTTCTGATGAATACCTGAAGTAAATGCATGAATTAATTGGTAAACTCAATTAAAAAATACTATCTATATACAATAATTTGTAAGAAGGAAATGAGAAACTGATACAAAAATTATTATTATGTAATAATTCTATCGATATATTACATTTTTAAAATTTGACGCTTACATATTTAAATATATATCAGTATAATATTTTTGTATGAAGTACTATAAATCACCAATTCTGTGCTAAATTACACACATCTTTTATCGAGAATTGATTGACTTCTTCATACTTCTTTTATCTATTATAAGTGAATTCATCGATAGAGTTCTTAATACAATGTACAAAATATATATATTCTTCGAATTTGACGCTCCAATATTTAAATAAATATATAGCTAAGTATGAAGAACTATGGATTTCCAATTCTAATGAAATCAATATGAGAAAGCTTCGTGGAGAGCCATTGTATAATGATACAGTATGATTACATAGAATAATAACATAGTATGACGACATGCATAAATTCCAATTCTACATCACAGGAATCTTTCGATAGAGATTAAAAATCTTCATATATCTCGTGTCTTATCATAGTGTAGTTATAGATAGAGATCTTAATGCAATATACAAAGCACTAGAGTGGCAAGTGTCAAAATCAAGTGATACGAACGCTTGGATCACGTGATGAAGTGAAAGGAATTAGGCGACACACCCATTGGATATGGAAAAATTTGGAAGAGCATTTGGATGGAATCCTTAAGACATCGAATTTAGACCTTCGAAGTGACAGTCGGTGAGGAATTGATGGGAGAAGGGGTGACAGCTAGAAGGAAGAGAACAGGTGATAATAACTGAATATGGATAATTCATAGGGCGCAAATTTCCCCAAGGAGTAAGAAGATTCGAATATGTCGAGGGAAACCATAATATACTTCAAAAGAAAAGTCGATTGGTCTCAAGAAGGTATCGGTTTTTTTCGGTAGTCTTAATAGGAAAGTGTGTGGCTCTTTGAATTTATGCTTTCGATTGCATTTTTAACATAAATGTAAAATCAAAAACTGTCCTCTGATACTTAAAAATTATAAGAGAATATTGGCAGACAATACCCATTTAAAATAAGGATTTATTTTACGTGTATTATTGTTTATTTTATGAGGGAGCTATGCTTTAAGGTTGAGCTAAACCTTGAATCCAGGATATGCTTAAAGAGGAAGTTCGAGAAGGAAAAAGAGTTCATTTTTAGGGAAAGAGGAACGCTCGCTACATGTTGGAAGATGGATTGAATACTTAAAAAAAGTAAACAAATAGTATAAAGGTGGTTTTAGATTAGGAATAATCTTATTCTTTCCTAGATACGAATTTTCATATGAGATGTATTTTGTAATTAATGTACAAGTTAATTGTATTTAAATATCCGATTGGACCAGTTCCTAATATACTGTAATGCTATACGTAGTCTTATTTACGATTTGCATATACAACGAGGTAACGCATATTTACGAGGTTTATGGAGAATTCATCAGATTTAAAATGTGAGTTAATTGCATCCTTCAAATTTCAAAGGAAGTAAGAAGGAGAAACTGATCATGGTGATTCGGATACATAAATAGGAAAATTGGCACAAGCTGTAGTACCAGAACAAACATACCCTAACTTTGTACTACACCCATAGAAGTACTAAGAATGCATTTAAAATTATTTGTTATAACTACAAAAAGAGTGGATATTAAGTAAAGACTTAATTAGTAAAACTTTATAAGAACAAAATGAACTAGTTTTACTTTTTCAAATCTTTCCAACCTTAAAAAGGCAATATCTGGTACGATGTTTATGACCGCAATGACATACATTTTAGTGATAAGAATTTTAAGATATTTGTACTTTTATTTGCGTATAAGATAATTTATAAATTTAGATATGTCTTAAAGGAACATCAAGTGAAGTTCATTTTAAGCTAAATTTCAATTTTCCAACTTAATTTAGAATAGTAGGATACTCTTACATCGTTTTCATTAAAATTTAATTTACGTAAAATAAATTAAAACTTTAATTTCCGGATTACAGTTATTTTTAGTCTGCATAACATGAAATAGCTCAAAATTTGCGAAATAGATGACGATGGTTTGTTTACTTCTTACATCTTCATAAACCCTGAATTTTTTGCATCTTTTCAACTCATAAATACCGAAGCAGAGGTCTCCGCTGGTGGATATTCCTCATCTAATTTTCATTTCTCATAATCGCTGCGTTATGAAGATGTAAGTTCCAGGAAGTTGTCTCGCGAGAGATAAGTACTTCTGGATGAACTTTTTTGAGAATCGCGAAAAAGTTGCACGGATTTGCGAGTCTCGAAGCAATGAAGGAATGGGGGGAGATGGAGAGAGATGCACGGGAAGTTATTTCCTCGGTTCACTGTCGGAATACTTTGGTTTCTCTTTTCCTGCTAGAGTGAGTTGCCGACCGAGAATTCGCAATTAATATCACATCCGCCCGGAAAAATACGCTAACCCAATTTCCTGGAAAAGGAAGCAAGATTATCCTTGGAAATAGAATGCGTCCATTTAATCGCACAAAAGGGTTCTTTTGTGAATTTAATGCGGAATATTTTCATCCAAAGTCCTTGCGAAATTTAATATATTAATTAAATAGAATGTAAAAGTATCTATGGTTACTTCAGCGAACGTCTTTATTCACGAAAAGCTGATATATAAGATTCCTTAACTAATGTTCTGTTGATTAATGAAACCTTAATTGAAAAGAAAAGTAAATAAAATTATAAAACTTAAGTTAATATGTATGTTGAAGGATATCCTTGATAGGAAACAGTTGGAGTTAAAAAAATTAGAGATGTAAAAAGTTGGTTTTTAGATTAATAAACGGCTAAAATATTTTACTAAATAATTACTAAACATATAACCAGTTTAATGAGCCAAAATATACTGCGGTTAACTTTGAAATATGACACATGATATTTTACGAAATAAATTGTGAATGTATTAGTATATCTATAGTTAGAATGTACATGTATAACTCGATCTATCCTCAAGTTGAAATTTTCTTTCCATAAAAAGTTTTATAATATACAGCATTGTGATAAAATACAAGCAGAATATACAAGAGAAGAAATCAACAGAAATATCCAAGTATTCATTCAGAAATAGAGGTCTAAGAGAATACATGTAAATTATGTTACATAAAGAGGCCTACTTCAAAAAATAGATTAAGAAACTATGTTTTAAATTGCTGTTAAATATTGTAACATTGTTGCTTTGGTTTAATATGTTTTCTACGTTGCATAAAACTGATCTAAGGCTAAGACGTTAAAAAAAAAAACAAATAAGATCTCTTACTCGTATTTCGGGCTGATGTGTTTGGATTAAACGTTGAGTATTGGAGGATTACGAGATAAACATTAAAGGACTAAACGACATTCGAATTATTAGGAGTTGCTAATCATTATGGTGTATCGTTAAATGTTGATGGACGAATAGTATTGGTGTACTTGTATCTTCATTGTTACAGATGTAGGTAAGGGTTAAGGTTAAAGGTTTCGCCCAAGCAAACCAACAGAACATCGCTCAATCTGTAAGTTAATGAAATAGATAAGTAATGGTAATGGATACAAAACGGACCATTCACCAATGAAAAGACCCTCAACGTGTTTTAGCATCCAGCGCGATTCCATTTCCAGCCGAATTCCTCGGTTTCAGAACTAAGCTGTCTTTGGAAACAGTCTCCTTTGATGTGCCATGCGGAGGGAGCAAATAAAACCCAACCGATTATATCCGCGAACATTGCCCGTAAAGAAGGGATTAACGCTTGTAGTCGATATCTTTCGAGACAGCCCCTTGAGCATTGGATTTTAAAAGAAAAAGGCTATATAAAGATAAGATGGAATAATACGGATATATATAAAAGGGTGAATTTGTGAAACAAGTATGGAATGGGTTGGGAACGCCTTAAGTGGTAGCGTATCTCGTTCAGACCTTGAGTGAACGTTCTAGGGAAGCCATTAAGGTGAAGTTCAGTCGTGACATTCCCAAGGGCACACACGCGGGAGGGGAAGACTACTAAATTAGTGGGAATTATACGAAGGGAGCTGTTGCAGTTTAAAAGGTTTTGATTTTCTAAATCTCTTTGGGAAGGAATAGATGTGAAGATTTCTTTTTCAAATGTGTCGAATTAAGTTGGAAGGAAGGTGTCTGTTGGAATGGATTGGATGTTTCTTCTTTTTTTCTAATGCAAAAGGTCTCGTACTTGCCTCATTCTGATGAATTTCTTGGAAGAACTTCAGGATTCAGAATTAATTACAACTTAGGGAATGAAGTTCTTGCTTTAGTTCGGCTTATACTTGTTCAGTGTTAGAACTACTCTTGTTTTAGGCTTAGTTGGAATTATTTGGTGATATTTTTCGAAGAAAAAGAGCGAAAAAGTGACTTAGATTAAAAAGTGGCTTTTTTATGTGGAACTTTCAATGAGTGTGAAAAGCGATGTCCTCTATTGAGAAATCTATATAATTTATTACGGTTCCCTTGCAGTTGATAGTACTAAGTAATACTGTGGTCGTTTGATTACATATTATATTCAAGATATAAAATATTAATAATAAAGTATATTACATCATTTATGTCCCAAATAATTTGAAAATCCTGGAGACGAAATATAAACAAATGAATTAATACCTGAAAATGAAAAGTAAATATTACAACAGAAAACGTACAACCAGTTGAAAAAAGTAATAAAGTTAAGTTCATATATAAATATAACTGTTATACCCAAGTATACTCAAGGAAAACATAATTAGCTAGGGAATAAATCTCAATTAATCAATAAAAATTTATAAATTAAAGAGGTAAATCAAAAAGGTAAAATGGAATGGTATATCTCATGGAGCATCGATTTGTTACGAGGTTTTTCATAAGACTATTATTATTTATCAAATTTTACAGGGTGGTTACAGATATTATACACTAATATTACAGGTATTATAAATTATTTATTGTTTATTAATTAAAAAAAGATAGATATTAATCATTTAGGAGTTTAAAAAATTATAAAATAACTTACCCGACCCAAGTAAATGAGGTAATGTTTTTGGTTGACTTAAAGCACTGTTGTTCCACCGGACAACATATGCTGTAATGAGCGAACGGCGAGATGAAAAACAAAAATAGAAAAAATTATAGAATTAAAAAAACGCCAAAAATTTAGCGCTTTATAAAAAAGTTTAATATTTAAAAATTCTTTAATCAAATTGCAATTTATCTAAATTTAATCAGGTATATTATTTATATAAGTTAATGGAAATATGATTTGTTTATTTAAATATGGATTATTTTTATTTAATTAGTCTATTCAAAATCACAAAGTGATAATATGATTATTTATACAACATTTTTAAAAAATACTTTCTATTTAAAGGATTGTTTAGTTAAAAAATATAGGAATTTTAATTATTTTAATAAGTTTAAAAAAATATTTAGGAATAATAATTAAATGGGAATAATATACTCTCGTAGTGGTTGGTTGAGTATATTGGGTAAAAGTAAACATCGTATCTGGAGTCTTGCCTTAACACAAATTCTTTTCCTGGAAAAAAATACCAAATTCTTCATTCTAAACTTGATCAAAAATCCTGCACAAAAATTCTTTTCATTTTCATCTCATCACTAAATTCTGTCTTTTATCTTAAATATGTTCCCAAGAATAATATTATCGTATTTAAATGAGAATTTTTTCATTTTTTTGGTTTCACTAGATAATGAAAGCAATGTTTTCCTCATTTCAAAATTATGATTTTTGGATCATATAACGGTCAAAAAATGACAGTCACAGATGAAACTTGAAATATGAAATGTAAGGATAAAATTCTCTTAGTTGATATAAAATAAATTGTAGTTATTCTTCCACTTTTATGACAATATAGTTAACAAAAAGTAGTTTTTGAAAGTAATATTGTATTTCCATATGGATTACCCTGAGACATGCCTAAAACTTAAATTAAAAATCATATGTAAATGATATCTTAACCACTAATTCTTCTTAAGTGTACTTAAAGACTTTGAATGAGTTTGAAATTCAGTCTCGCAAATATGAAAAACAATTATTTTGTAGCTGTATTAGGAGTAAGACATAAACAAGTTTAATATGTACTTCTCGTTCGCTTGTTAACGTAAGTTTTAAATTTTTTCTCATTATTTAACATAATTGTATTCTAGCTTGAATACATAATAATACGTGCTTAATATTCTTAAATTTCTTCCGATTCCCAATTAATTTCAAAATAATCATTATATGAATTTATAATTGCAAATTCATTGATGATACCTTAATTTTACTTAAAAATCGATCGAGCCATTCAGACACCTTTGTTGGAATGATAGATTTTTGGCCTCCTCATATGCATATACATCCCACAGCGTATTCTGTATTGTTTCGATCACTGAGTGTTACCTTTCCAATAATCCCATGTGAATACTCCACAGATTCCGGGGAAGTGAAAGTGCTCTGTTTCTATCGCGGCGTATCTTTCATCATGTAGGTTAATCGCGCGAAAATCAATACGATAAAGAGCGCGTGTACGGTGTATGAGGATACAAACACGTAATATGAAAAACTCGTACAAAAATCAACATTATATGGAATATCGTTATGGAATAATATTGAAAGTATTCTATCACGAAAGATGGTGTTAAAGGAAAAATAGAGAAAAGTAAAACTAAAAAAATTCAGTAAGTGAAACTTTTATTGACAATGTCAACGATAAAAAAGTATGAGTAGCTTTGAAATATAATAACTTTAAGACACATTTGAAATTGAAACAGAGTTCATTAGATATGGTAATAAAAATTTTAGGAAATCAATCAGTACAGGATTTAGCACTGGTCTTTTCAGAATTTTACGTTCATTTCGAAAAATATTTATATAATTTTGCAATTGAGAATAAAACGAATATACATATACACATGCATGACTGTATGTTGTATGCCTAATAAATGTTCCGAATGCTTATGTTTGTCAAGCTACCAGAGCTACTATAGCCACTAAATAGGAAATGCTTGATCTAAATTATCAGGCTACTGTGGTTATATTAATCGAAGTATCCAGCAAAAAATATAACTATATTTCGTTGCTAAAAGTTTTATTAGATTTAACTGGAAATAAATAGTAAATAGTTAAGAATCAGAGCATAAATTCATGCCTAAGTTTCAAAACAATTTCTTAAAATTCAATAAAACTCACTAGATCCTGAGTACGAAATAACTAATAAATTATTTTTAAGAGTGAATGATTCAGCTTCTAAACAATACCGAGCTAAATCGAGAAAGGTACTCTATTCTCTGATGAATTCCGATAGAACATAAAGTCGACTAGAGCTTCAGTTGTCTCCTCTTTCACAATCATTTTACCTTCAAGAACGCATCTCCTTTCCCCATTTGATATGATTTAAAACATTTCCTCTGCTTTCATCCATTGTTTCCAGGATTCTCGACCTTTCACAAAACTTTATTTCTTCGCGTCATTCGCAATGTGCCATTGAGTTTTCGCAACCACTGATTTTTGCCTTCGCAGAATCTCTTCTGAAAGCGAACTCATCATAGATTCAAGGGGCTTTCAGAACAGTAAACAGAATCTGCAGACTTGGCGTTGAATGGAAAAACCTCGCCGTGAGACAATAAGGAAAACAGCGGAGTTAACAATTTTGCTTATTGTTTAGAGAGCTGATTTGCGGATGTAAATTCTACCTGCTAAATCCCGAAAGTTCTTCATTGCTTGCTTCTTTTATCATTTATTATAAAGGGGCATAAAAGAAAAAGGTTTCAATGCCATTGATTTGGTATTATCCATTAATTAAAATTATGGTATACGTAATTATTCATGTTCTCGAACGACTTGGTGCAAATTATTTTTTGCTGTCTTTATTATGTTCATCTTCAACTGATTCTTTTTTAGGTATTCAACAAATTACTAATTAAGGACCAGATATAAACACACACACATATATTGGTTCTTATCCTCTTATCCTTAAAATAATATTAAAAATTGAAAGGATTCATACTGGTTCCTTATCAAGGTCAAAATTCCACAGCTAGTATTCATGCAACTTATATCTGTAAAAAATATTATTCAGAAGCTTTGGAATTCAACTTTAAGATTGATTATACATAGATTAGATTATTATAAATTAGCTATTGATTTTTGGAATCTATCACTGTCGAATTTAGTAAGAATGTGTGCTCAATTCTGCATATTAAGACGTATTTTTCGGGATAGTTTTGAATTTTACCATACATTATTATCAATATTGCACGTTAATAAGTCTAATTTATTTTCAAGTATCTTACAAATAAATACTTTACTTATATATTTCTTAGCTTAACTACTAGAGTTAGTTATCTTCCATTTTTAAAATAATTTGAATTTTTCGTAAAGAAAAGAAATATACACATTAAAATGAATGGTTCTTATCATCACTTTAATTGTTCATAATTTCTTCACATTCTAATTTTAGAATCCCATCGATCATTATCAAATCAAAGAAACTTTCTCAGTTCGAATTCCGAGAGAAATAATTACGTGCAGAAACGCAAAAGAAAGACTTCGATCCCATTCTTACGTCGCGGACACGTAATTCCGGAATAAAAATAGAGCGGTTACAAAGCAGAACGAATTGATTCAAAAAGTTTTCCAATAATCCATTGACAAATTTTTCATTCTCCTCTGATTTATTTTTCCGAATAAATAGGAAACGACGAACTCCGTCCAATTTCCTGAAATTCGAGCGAGAAGGTATAATCAGTAGCGGAAAGTAAGAAAAAAAACTAGAGACGAAGGCGAATGGAACTTTCTTATAGCGAGATGTGATTATGCAGTTTTTTGAAAAGAATGTTTTTAATGAGACTCGGCTTTAATGATGAGGAAATTGGAACTTGCGATTGGAACTTACCACCGATTCGAAGACGCTGCTGAGGAACTAAAATTAATTCCCAAAAAGTTAATCCTTTCCATAAACTACTGCTTCTAATTTCGCTTTTCGATCATCCTATCGTCGAAAAAGTTTTTGGAGTGCTCTAAAATCGTCAAGCTTCCGTCTAAATTGTCTCTGTACCTCGTCCTGTTTCTAACAATGTTCTACTGAAACAATCAACGGAGGCAGTGTCCCCACGAATTGGAAGTTAGGGAAATGTTATTCTTCTTCATTCAAAGGTTTAATGGGAGATTTAAAATTATAGACCAATCCCAACTTCTCCATTTGGCCAAATTATGCCTCGTGAGATCACTTACGAAGTTCCCAGACGGCAATCATTTTCACGGCTAGAACAATACGAGATGGAAATACGTTAAAAATTAGCTCTCACACGCTTGGTGTTTAGACCCTCTGCCGTACGCCTAAAGGGGGTTGGGTGCCATCTTTGAGGTGAACCATTCCATCTATTCATTGTTGTAGCTAATTTGGGTGCCCAAAGTTTAACATTTAAGTAATTAGAGGCGTTTTACAGTTCCAACATCTGAATCTGTTGCAGTTTCCAACTCCCTATACAAATACTTTCTGAGCCTCTGAGGCTTATAAATCAATTCAAAATAAATTTGAGCTGTTTCACATTACCTTTCAAACAAATAATAAAGGGTTTTCTTGAAATGGAGTCCATTAAAATCTTTCAAAAATTGAGCTTATACTGGAAAGTATACATTTGAAATTGAGTCAAAAAATTAAACTGAAATGGAAGTTTTACCGATGTACTTCCTCCTTTGCCTAAGAAATTCAACTTGTTTCCGCACAAAAGAAACAATATTTAGAAGGTATTACCTGTCGCTATATAAGGAAAGGAAAATTTTAATTTAAAAGGAAACATTAATGGAAAATAATCATTTCTTTCAAGTAGTTGTAAAAAGTTTTCCAGTATTTTTTTAAATCCTACGGAGGGTAACAACTTACTGTTTTCAGAAAACAAGTTCGAACATTTTGTGCTTCAGCAACTTATTATTTACTATCAGTTTTCTTTTAAATTATCAAGAGGAAATTTTTCTTTACAATAAAATAAAGTCTTTCAATGAAAAATTTGGGTTGGAGTCATAAATTTCATTTGGAGGAGATTTAAAAACAAGTTACTGATGTGAATGCATACATTTTAGAATACATTATTGATTCATATATGTATACATCAAGGAACAGTGCACTTTATGTTTAATGATATATATTGTATATATGCAACACAATGTAATTTTGATATTTATAATGTAGATACGCCAACATACACAGAATTTTATATCCTTAAATATTCATATTAGAAGGATTTAATTTTACTTATTGAATATTCAAGGAATAATTCAAACGAAGAAAATGGTTATAAATAAACGAGAATATATTGAAGATAATACGAAAATTTGCCCATTAAAAATTCAGAGTTCGATTCCAAAAGACGTAATGGTAACCATGGAGAAAACCAACCAACAATAGATGAAGCGAAAACATCAGAAAGTAATTAGGGGTATCGTTCCAGAGGAATGCTAATGCTAAGAAACGAGAAAACTGAAGAAAGCTTAGTGAGGCGTACATACGGCGGTGGATTGAAAATAAGCTGATGATGATGATGTGTATTGTGGAACTGAATAGAAGACAATCAAATTACCGCTTTGTTTGAAGCCTTCGTATGGAGGTATTTGAGCTCCATTGAAATCAGTTGGGGTTTAATGGTTGGATCGGTATTGCGCATAAACGCGATGCATAAAAGGAGCTTTTTCATCTTGGCTCATTATATTCCATCATTACCTGGAACACATAATGGGGAAATTTACTTTTTCAGCCATTCATTTCAGTCATTAAAGCTTCTGGAGTATAAAAACTCCAAAAATTATATGGCACAAGGAAATAGGTATAATTAGTCTTACAATCGAACTTGAATTCGTAAATATAAAATGAAAAATGATTATAGATGGAGATAAAGCATCTATAATAAATATTTAAATTTGAAATCATCTTAAAAAAGTTATAATGATTGGGAAAAGCTCGCTTGACTTTAAAAGGTAAGTATTTTATAATTTATGGCTGTTAAATATAAGAAGTTCGTGTGTAAATAGTCATTTAAAGGTTTATTAACACTTCCACATTCAAATGAAACAATAATTGATGTTTTTAGTATATAAGAGATTTAAAAGAAATTAGGTTAAGATAAATTGAAATAATTAGGCAGAGGTTAGCTTTTGATATTAATTGATCAATAAATGCCAATCATTGCCAAATCTTAGAACTCTCTTGGATTTTAATTATAGAAACAGAATAATAAGAAAGAATATGACAATAATTATGGTAAAACAGTATTAGAGAATGAAAAGAAGAAATGTTAAGGGTAAAATAAAAGAAGATTGTTATAAAAAGTTACGTATATATGAATGATAAGGTATATAATTTGTAATATACAAAAGTATAACGAATATGATCTTACTGTTGTCAAGGAAGATGTTGATTTCGTATTTCCTAGGAAACTTACGATGTCAAAGGGTATAGGGCAACCCGCTTATCTATCCTAAGGAAGTACGATGTTAAAACCAATAACACAATTATCTATACACAGCTTATTATTCTCTATTCACACTCGGAGGAATAGAAAATATTACTTTGGTCAAAAAAGACGATTTTCGTGTTTTATGAGGAGATTATGAGGAAATGGGTGAAATAACATCTCAATTGGATATTTCACGAGGGGAAGGAATTGTGATATGTACGGTGAGAAGTTAAGATTTCACAAAGTACAGTTCGCAGTCGTTCGCTTTTATTTTCCTTTTCTAAGTGGAAAGTTTTTACGACGCGAGCATGAATGGAAGATATGAGATATCGTTTCATTTTGGGAAATATGTCAGCGGATTGGCGCGCCTTCGAAAATACGCGTTGTATCGTGGAGGGGAAACAGAAGTACTTATTGCATCCAGAAAACAGCTGCATCAAAACAAAATGACAGCATCATTATCTGTTATTAGAGGATTCCGAATTGTTTTGGGAGATTTCCAATTTTATACCATGTGAATCGACAAAATTTGATGAATTCTTACGGGTATTGATAATCTCCTATAATTGGCTCCTACCATTCATACCCAAGGTACTTTTATTCTAACACAACCTTTAACAAATGATTTCTTAGTTGGAGTTGATCTCTCTACCTATAATAAACAAGGTCTATAATACAACTATTTTGATTCAAGTTTTCAGTTTTTCGTATTTACATTTGTTGAATCTATCATCATTAAAAATCTTTCTATTGTAAAATTGGCAAATAAAGTAGTGAATTTATCAATTGAGGATATTAATATGAGATAAATCGATTCAAATTTATATATAATCAAATTAACATCGCGTTTAATTGGGTACATTTCCTGTTTACCATTGATAATTAATATTTTAGTATATCGCGTACGAAATTAATATAAATTAGCGTCGACTATTTTGAATATTCTTTGTATTGTAATATCATAAAGCAGAATTGATCTCACGAAAGTTGATTGAGATTTTATAATAAAACGGAATTAGATTGAACTAACCAGCTTAGCAATGAATCTTTTAAATTGCGTCAAAAATTTCAGCTATAAATGCAGAGAGTGAAATAACATTAACTAGATAAAAGGATACTTGAAATAATAATTGTAATCGAGTACTAATCCACATGGGAAGCTAGCTATACCTTAGAACGAAGACAATCTTCTTAATTCACACCCTAGTCTTTGGAATTTTACTGGAATATAAACATCCCTTTAAACTCTTTCCTTTCAATAAAAGTAAACTCTCTTTTTATCACCATCTCTCCTTTTACTCACCATCCTTTTCACATTCCTCTTTTATCAATAAAAAACCCTCCCTCTCATCTTTCCGGAACATCAAACGTCGACCTTTCGTATTAACCTCTTTTGCCACCATGCACCCGCTTAAAGTACTTTTCTTGTTTCCCTCCAAAGAAGTTCCAGTCGACTGAGCAGTTTGCATTTTGTCGTTTGCTTCCAAGGCAACACAGCCTTCAATTTCGCCAGAAATTAATTTAGTCTCATGCTTGCCTTGCATCCCGTCTGGTCCAATTCAGCAGTACAGTCGCAGCCGTTTGTGTGCACTGAAGTCCTTACCTACGGATGCCGAATCGATACTAGGGCTTTAGTCTTTTAGTGTATCACCCGCTCAAAATGCGAAAATGCAAATTATGAGACCGAATATATAAATCACCGTATGTCGACTTTACGGGGGTATGGATGGTGTAATTATTGCCGGTCTTGCCGCTCAGCATTTTACTCTCGTCTCATCGTAATCGCTCCGTCTTTGTGCCGTGCCTAATATCCTAAATTACGAAGATATACTCTCTTCAATTATACGTGTTAATAGAATAAGCTTCCAAGGTGCTTATGAGGATTATATCATTTTATTTGCTTGTTTTTTTAACTTGGCTTTGTTGGTTTTAATTGATGATGATTTTCGTGAATTTTTAAGCGTATTTTATGTATTTAACCTTAAATTTTTGGTAATGGTAGGTAAGGAATATGCAAAGATATTGATCAAAAAGTTTTTGATTGTTAAATAAATGTAAAATTTTAATGTTTTATGTGTCTTATTATTGGTTTTAATAAATTATATTTTCCGTGAAATTTTAGCGTATTTTACGTATTAAACATTAAACTTGCGATGATGGTAGATGGAGAAATCGCAAAGATGTTGTTAAAAGGGTTTTTGGTAATTAAAATCATAAAATTTATATATAATATAACTTGTTCTATTGAGGGTATTAAATTATTATCAAACGTCCAAATTGTTTAATAAATGAATTGTCGTAATGTTTCCTTAAACTGAAATATATTCTAGGTGTAAAATTTTCTCGGAATCTTTTTAAAAAATTAATTCCGAAATTGCCCTTAAGTATTCTACATTCCTCCAGCTTTTCAAGTATTGCAAACGTATATTGCTTAGAGTCGCAATTTATTGAGAGAGGGATGAAATTGAATTAAGCACAGATACCGGAAATACGTTGTGATTTAGGAGCTGCGTTCATCCAAGTACGAGAAGGCTGAATTGTTTCTTCTCGTTAAGGACGAGATCTCAGCTGAATACAACGGTAAATATACGTAAGAAAAACATAGGATACTTCATGATTGATGCTATGACGATAAATCGAGGATTTTACTGAGTTTTTCGATTGGGTAAATCTGGGATTTGAAGTCAAGTAAATAAGATAAACATTTCAAATGAACAATCTTGAAAAGAAAAAGAGTATTAGAAGAATGAAATTAAACCTTATAGAAAGGTGATTATATATTTATAAAGTAAATCTTAGGATATTTAGTAAAAATATAACAATATTTCAGATTCTTATGAAACGATGCAATAAGATATTTTGGATAAACTCTAAACCTACGTTCTTAAAAATGCTACGAAAATATTAAGCGAGAACAAATAAAAACAAATGAAAACCCATACCCTCATAATTTCTAGAAGATTATATCTCAAAAGAAATATAATTATATTTTCGTTACTTGATGTCTAAAATTACGAATTTCGTTTAAATGTCTAAGCTATAAAGTCTAAGATAATGTTATAAATACATGTATTTCATCATAATTTAAAATAAAATATAAAAATTTTAATCGTCTGAAAGGAGATAATTTTAAGAAATTCATATAGAAGAGGTCCTTTTTGAAAAGATTCTTTAGTGATTGAAAGTTTACAACAAAAAAAGAAAGTACGTCAATCTAGAAGGTTACTTGATACTTTTTAATAGGACTGGACCTCATATCCACACATATTTTATTTCGTAGCTTCTTTGTTCATTATTTTTTAATACTCAGTACATATTTTTTTGAAGTTTAAAAGCGCAATGCTTTTATTTTAGATTTTTTTATCGTCTCAAATTTCAGTAGGTTTTTATTAAGAAGCTCTGTTGGCAGGTTAAAGGAACGAAAAAAAGACGTTCTGTTTGTTTTCGATAGAAGAGCATTCAGTCGTAGCAATCGTGCTGCATAATCTTCGTTGCTTGTAGTCTCAGACAACGAAGTATATGGCCCCAATCAATCGAAGGGAGCGTTTGTTTGCACAGAATATTCATCCAATCCATCCCACGCCATTGGGAACTCTAATCCAAAGGGGTAAATGTATAACTTGCCCTTTTTTTATCCTTCTTTTTATAGTTACGCTCCGTTCAGACTAATCTTGTCCCTCGTAAGAATCTACTATAAAGCGTGCCGTGTAAGATATATATCGCTGTGCTTAATTAAACTATCTTACGCTTTTTATGTCCCGAGAGAATATCTATGGCTACTCGGATGGAATACAGAAGATCGTACTTGATATAAAAATATTTTTTCCATTGACATTAGAATCTCCAATTTTGTGATATACTATAATTTATGATTCATATATCAAACCTGCATAAAGATGATTAATTTTGATTATAAAAACTACCGAAAATAACAAATGAATACGTAAATCAGACATCACAAGCCACAATTATATGTCCTTAAGATATTGACCCAATTTTTCTGCAAACAGTTGCAAGATTTTTTTTAACTTCAAGTGAAATATATGACATTACAGTGTTTGTTCAAATTAAATGTTTGTGTTTGGATTAAAGCTGTCATCAAGAGCGAAATAAATGTCTCAATAAATAATTAGTGTTCATCCAGTTTAAAATGAGTTTATCAAAAAATTGGGCTAATTGGGGAAGTCTATTATTTGCTCTCTATTCTATATGTCACTTTGTAAATAGTGCATTGAATTGGAAAAAAATGTAGTTAATTAGTTTTCATAAAAATCTAGAAAACCAATACTATTTTACAGTAATTATCAAACAATAAATATGCATATTTTACGAGTGAAGAGAATTCTGAGTTTTCATCACCAGAAATTTCCATGCCTTACAAATATAGTTTCTTAATTAAGATTTTAATATTAACATTCAGTGTTATCTTATATCAAACTCAATCAACTATATAATTTTTTAAATAATTAACATGCAACTTCTTCGATCCTTAATTTGAATCCCAGGCGATCGAATTCTGTAATTCTTAAAGCTTATTCCAATTTATTTTGGTAGTCTGTTCTTTATCGAATTAACTAATTTTTAGAATTTTAAAGAAAAGGTGTTTGTTTAATAATGTTTATACTTAAAGTTTAATTTAAATAGTATATATTGTTTCATATACCCATCATTCATCTCCATCTGTCAGTTATTTCATCTGTTAGCACACAATCTGTTTTATTCCACATTTAGTACTACAATAATAAATAAACAACCTTTCTACTACCAACTATTTCTGTTTTCTCTATTTGTTTTTCCTCAAATACCTTGACATCTTTACTGATTTTATTGCCTGCTGCACTTATGCAGCGCATTGTTTTCAAACCTTTTGGTACGTCTGAATTATTCTAATCTTGTTCTTAAAGGTTTCTAGAGTGAAATTCCTATGTCTTACCCTTCTACGTATGTTCGCTTACCACTTCTCCTGCTTCTTCTTTCACATCTCTTTTGACTTTTAAACTTACTACTTGTGTGACTTACACACTTTTTTGACATGACTTTTACTCTAAGGTTTCTTCGTGTAAGTGCTGAAAACCCATCCTTCAATGCAAACTGTAATTTTCTCTTGTTTTCATCTTCTTTTTAATACTTACTTCGCATAAAATAAACTGCAGTCCACCATAAAGATATTAATATACCGAAGTAAATTCAGATAATATTTCAAGAAATAAATTGAATGAAGAAGATTCTACTTGGCTTTGGCAGAAATTGATCTCAGGTTGTGATTTAATTTTTTCTTGGAAAATATTTTTTGTGAAAGGTAGTAGCTACAACAAACTTCATTCCAAACACAAAACACGCATGTTTAAGAAAATGTAAATAATCATATTCACGACAATCATTCAGGGGAAATTTGTCGTATTTATTAATGTCCAACAATGGAACACACACCATTCGGGTATAAACTTGTAACTAGACCACGAAACAATTGTCGTGTATGTTTTTTCTATAGCTAAGTAAAAGATTAAACAGTTATTTTTTCCCCTCACATTCAATTTAATATCCATCCAGTATTGCTTTTATCTTAGACGTATTCATAGACTTAGATACTAGAGAAATATAAATAAACTTAAATTAGTATTTATATACTCTCGAACATTTATCGTAAACATTCCGTAGCATTTCTATTTTCGCTTTCCCATCCATCGTTCGCAGGAAACAAGTTCGGAGCGTTTAAAACGATTCGGTTCCCATCTAAAATATCAATCGGCTGTCATAGATGCCAAATTCCCTCGCATATCCAAACATCCGGATACAAAATTCGCAACAGGGAAACGTCACGCTGACCAGTGGGAGCAAATGTTGTGACACGTGCGGAGTAACTGCTCCACCTATGAACTGAAATTGATTGGCTTCCCACCGCCACCACCGGAAGTTCGTTAGGGAGCGCCTCTGATCGATATTCGCGTCGAACAACTTGCATTTCCCCTGTCCTGGGTCGGGTCATTTCCTCTTACGACAATGGTTACTCTATTTGTGATAATTAGTCATTTTTACGGTTCTAGCTGGATCGATACAGTACCGTATATTCACGTGCGAATTTCCAAAAAAGGGGGGATGGATTGTTGTGTTTATACGAATCGAAGATGGTGTATACATGACTATATCTCTGATCGAATCAGAGACGCACACGTAGATTATACTACGGGGAGGATAGGATTTATTTGGGATTGTTACTGCTTGCAGAAATGTAGTCGTTGAAGTAGTTCAAGGTTAAATTTATAGTAGACGAATAGTAATTGAAAAATTAAATAAATTTCCGCTATTAAGTGGAGTTTTACTAGTTTAAAAATACAATTTAGAAAATAATAACTGTATGTATATAGATGATACCTCTGCTTGGATCAGGTCTATAAAGATTACACTATGGGTAAATTTTGGAAAATTATAGCTTGTAAATACGAAGAAGTTTAAGTAAACAAAGGCTAACGTTATATAGCTAACGGATAATGATTGAAATATAAAATATGAAGGAGAAATATTAAATGTAAGGATTTTTCAGTAAAGAATTATATCATACATGTAATTGTTGTCTAAATAAGGAATTGTTGGTAGTAACTGGAGTTTTAGTAGTTTACACATACGATTTAAAGGAGAGTAATTGAAAAAGCATACATTTCTTACGTAACTTAATACATAATATACGTATGCATAATTACGTAACTTGATATAATAAAATGTGTTTATTGAATATCTATAGAAACGAATCTTCGTTATCTGAATTCTACAGACTGAACACCTGTTCAGTCTGCGAGTTTTATATCGTACGTCTTTTATTTGTAGTAGAGTATTCGTCTAGAATAGAGTCGACTACACAAAATATTCCACAAATATAAACAAATGGCCCGAAATTGAACTCCATGGACTGCTTTCATTCATAACCGCACGGACTTGTTTGATTATTTATTTTTTTAAATCGAGTGATGTCCGAGAGAAGGTAATCATAACATCGCTCTCTCGGAACTGCCTGAATTGCGTGCTACACTTGCGTGTATTTTGAGTGTCGCGTGTGAGAAATGATTTGGAGTGATTCTCAGAGTTTTGACGTACAACGGCTTTTTAGTAAATCGTTTGCACAAATCCTGAATCGAATACAGTTTCCTGATAATGTATCTTTTAATGGTTCTTTACTATTACTCATCTGTATCTGTATAGTACACATGCGTATGTATTGTACTGCATCTGCTTCAAAATCTACCAAATGGATAACATTTAAAGGAATAAAATAGCTATAAATAAAAAATATATATGTGTTTATAAAGGTGTAAATGGTATGATTGTTTTTAGGCCCTATTAAAGAGATGTTGTAAGTTGATCTTTTAATAAATACGATACGAAGATTTTATTACAATAAAAAACGAAGTATTTATTTACTTTGCGAATATTTATGATTTATTTTTTACAATGAAACATAAATAGGACTACACAAAAAGAAAATAACAGTTTTTTTCATTAAATGTGTGGTTTTCATAAAGATTTGATTGGTTTAATCTTTAAAAAGATGCTCACATTCCGGATAACTCTCTGAAAATTTATATTTCATACGTACAACTGGGATTCTAAATGCTTCACAAGTTCGTTTCAATTTACTTCTACGTATGCTCACGATGTGTACACGCTAAATAGTGATCAGGATTAGATACTTTCAATGATATTTATATCCCACTGTGTGTTTAACTACTAAGAGGTGACAAATCCACTGTCTAAATTTCCCCTATTCGAGCTCTGTCCAACCAGGTTCTTCGTTTGTACATCGCCCCCTTGTGACAAACACATTAATTACAACGAACTCGTAAGGGGTGTGTGTATGCATGAAAGGGCCTGGGGAAATAAATCGTAATTTTTCAAATTTAGAAGGTAACTGAAGGGGCAATGGAATCGCCCCTCCTTGAAATTTACATTTAAAAGTCAAATAAGTATCCCCTAAAACGCATAGCCTAAGGATGTGATTTGAATTTACGCTTTCAGCATTCCTATTAAGGCATGTATTTATAGGAATGAACGATCCTTTGTGGCACGTATACTAAATGTGATAAAATTATACGATATTTGGAAACACAGAAATAGATCATGCGAATTTGAATGAGTTTCTCTCTTGGATTATTTAAATCGGAGATAAGAATATTTGATTCGTATTCAGGATAAATAAACCATTAATTCCGATTTACTACTTTTGTTCAAGAGTTCAACTTTTATGTTAATAAGTCCTCTTTATACGACAGTTCATTTTAACGTATTTTTTGAACGATTAAAGCAGTAGTTTTTTATCTTTTTATCAATCTTCAGCCTATTTTTTGATCATGAATGCGATGATTTAACCTCAATAAAGATAATTTTTTGGTGATATGCATTATTAATAATAGATAAAAATATCTCAGTAATTTAGTATACTATTCATCTATTTATTTCTCGTGTAAAAATGAAGTAAAAGTTACAAAATGAATCTCTGTGCTTTTAAAACTAAATGAGGAAAGAATCCTTTTGTTGAAATTCAAAAATTTTCGGTCACGTTTGAATATAGTTTGCATGCTAAAAGATTCCAAGCTTCCTGGATTAATTATACGACATATCACGGACTATATCTAAGTGTATATATTCTTCGTCCAACGAAAACTGCATACTTAAAACGATGCTCTGAATAAACAACAAAAGTTTTACACATGTAAGTGTATTTTTTGTCAAAAATTCGTCAAAGTTGCATATTTAAAATGATGCTAGGAATATACAACAAAAGTTTTTTTGTGAACCCAATTCGTCTTTGTGGATCGAAGATCGTTCCAATAAATTTAATTTCGTATCCTTTCTGGATTCAAAAAAACTATACGATTCATTAATATAAAAGACGACTCTATTGGTCTTCTCATTTTAAATTCAAAAACGTATCCCCTCTAAGTAATACTTTTAGAGCGATCAAAGCTGAATACGATTCAACCGTAACTTTACTTCGTTCGTTACGAATTGCGTCTACACACGTTTTTCTCTTTCCGCAAATTATAAAAGCCTCATTGAACCACTGACATCGTTTCCTCGGATGATTAAACCGGAGCACTTGAATCGGACAAATCCGCTCTTCCGGGAATAGAGTTATTCGGCGAAAAAAAAGAACGGTAAGAAAGGAGTCACTTGAGGCAGAATTTGTCGGTAATTAGAGCTCCGTCGAGAGGTCAACGGAGCAATTAGTAGCTGCCGCGTGTTAAGGATAATTAAGCCGAAGAGACTCAAACAGATGCGCATGGTCGACCCATTGGAAATTGATTGTCAATGATCGGTGAAATCGGACAAAGGGATTACAGTAATTCCCACTCAAAGATATGAGTGGCTCATCGGAATAATCCGATGTTATTGTTTTCCGCGAAAGGATGGCGAAACAGCTGATGAAGGGGGGAACTATATCGAGTGGTGTGTATATATACAAGTTGCGTCTCTGCACTCGTAGTACGTTAAGGGTGTGGTGTTTAATGAGTACGCGATTTGGCTTCGGATTTCGTCTACCACGCGTATTTCAAAAGTGAATTTACGCGTGATTATTAGGTATAAAACCGAAATCATATGAAAAGAATTGCAGAATATTCTATTAAAAAATAGTTTGCTGATAAATTATTAGTTCTAAAAATTATATATAAAAAACAGAACTGTAGAATATTATATTAAGTAGTTTAAGGCTGAATTATTAGGTATAAAAACGAAATATTAAAAATGAATTACGAAATATTCTAAATGAAAAACGAAGTTAATTATCAAATATGAAAGATCGGATATCAAAGCAGGTGCAATATAAAAGTAGGAATAACTATAAGATTGGAAAATAAATGTAATCCAAATGAATCTTTAGATGATTTTCAGATGATATATTGGAAAGAGGAAATCATACTGTTAATATCATATTCTCAGAAATAAAATCACGTCAATTATTTATATGTATGTATATAAGAAGTATAAGTATGTATATGTGTATAAGAAATAGTGTGCTTAAGATATAATTAGAGACGTTACCAAGTGCTTTAAATCACATTTATAATCCAGTAAGTGCTCTTTTAAGTACACAAGATGATATTTTTACGTGAATCGTCCATTAAGCGTATAGTAGTAAATCACCTTACGATACCCTTAAGAATACCAGGGACGTGAAAGTAAGAGCGTAGTCTCATCTTTCGGATACTAATCTATAAGTGAAGGGAATCTTCTGAACAAACATACGTAAGCAATGGTTTAAAGGATAAGGATGACACTGCAGGAAATGTCCTACGGCTCAGAGTAAATCCAAGAATTAACTCACATTGGTCCATCCAATTGAACCCTGAGGGCTTTGCTGATGAGCCGGCTTCGAATCCCAGTCCCTTCAAGTTCTTATTACGTCCGTTAGCCTTTGAATCCAACTTCAATAGTGAGTAATAATGTCTTAAGAACACAGGAAAAGAAGTGGAGCGTAATATTAATGTACAAAATTCCCTTAATTCTTTACATCATTGTTAAATAATACATTTTTAAGAAGCTTTTAGCCAAAAAAAGGTTTGATAAAACATCTATTTAATTTATATGTATGTATGCATTTAATGTAAATTTTCAATATATATGCAAAGTCTACACGTAGAGACGAGTACGTGCATATCAAAACGACTTTCCCATTTGAATTCGATTACCCTGCAGTAAAATCGCTGTGTTCAGTCTATAATTCCGTTTCTCAAACTCTATTTCATTCCTACATCTGGGACCCTTTTAAAGTGTAGAATAAAAGTCAATTACACATACTTAAATTCTAAATCTTTTCCATTTGTAAGGATTTCTTTAATTATAGGACGTTCCAGACAATGTTAGTTACAATTACAAAATATCCTGAATAATAAATTTCACGGAGGAAGGCGTCGTTTAGTGGAATTCCATCTTAATAATACACAAGAATAAGAAGTGATCGTATCCTGAATAAGATGAATATCTGGTCATCTTCTATTAAAGTTACATCAACAACTAATGCTCATCTAATCGAATACCATACCATTCTCATATGACTTAATTAATAAGTCTGTAATACCCATACAGTAAATTTCAATAGAGCAAAGTATTTGAAGTTATAAGAATATACTATATAGAAACTGCAGAGTGGTTGCTACGTAACATTATGAGGGACTACGTGTTATATTCCGCCTCGGCCTCCTGTATAGAATTCATCAATGCTATAGCACGTCATTACTCCCTCAGTAACATATAAATATTCATTAGTTCAATATATTTGAATACCTTTTTGGAAAACTAAAAAAACTACCTTTCGAGCAAAAAAAAATTGCAAACTTTTTCGCAAACTTTAATTTCGGTGCCAAAACACCTCTCATAGTTCGAACAGACTCGTTTTTTTCCGTGACATTTGCATTCTATTCAACGGCGCCAATAAAAGCACGACAACACACAGTCGAAGGTGTTGAAAAACAAGACGAGAATGTCCTTCTACTGTGAGAAGGGTTAATTTTTTTCCGAATTGCATTCGCGGCGTGGCACGTTTTTTTTCCCTTTTCCATCCTCTCTCTAAAGTTCAACGTCGGACTACCATTTTCGTGTTCCACCTATATCTCACGAAGGACGTCGAATTTTACGCCAGATGCTACGCACCTCGAATGGAATACAGAAGTTTGATACAAAAAGGGAGGAAAGGGTTATTTTACGCAAAAGACGTGGAATTCGAGGGTAAAAAGCGGCAGTCGTGACCGGTTTTAAAGATGAAAGAATTTTAAAGGGGAACGACTAGCAAACCCGATGTAATTTGGGTTAAAAGTATCCGCTTGCTTTAAAATCGGCTCTCGACGTATCTCCTTTTTAAAACCCGCTGCCATTGCCTTGTTTTGGAAGCCAATTTAATGCATAAAGGCCCCTGAAAAAAAAGGGGGAAAAATGTTTGAAATTCGTGGGTGGGTTTCGGAGGTGGTTTTTTTTTGTTTTGTGAGTTTTTTCCCTTGGGATGGCGGAGGAAAGTAAAGTTTCCATTACGGTTATTTTTTTTACTTTTTTGTTTCTTGATCGACTCTCATGAAAAGAGAATTAGAGTAGGAAGGAGTGTAACGACATGTTTTGGGGATAAAAAAGTTTGTCCTAAATGAAGGTGGAGTCAAAGATAAAATTTTGACTCCGGTTAATTCTTGAACTTCGGAAGTTAGCTGGTAACATTAAGAGTATTTGATTTATAATCCTAATTCGCATTAAAACGGAAGTCAACCCGTATCACTAATGATCTTCCTCAGTGGTATTATGAAGAAGTACATTGCTGGTCGACTTCTCTTTAAAAAATCAATGTATGATGTAGATATTGTTTCTTGGTTGACAGTTAAGTCATATTCTAATATAAAAATTCTAATAGAATAATTCCAATACGGTAATTATAATATTTTAATACAATTATAATAATTCTAATATTATACTTATTAATCTTCTAAATTTAGAAGTGTATTTACGAAATGTTATTTAATTTGACATATTATCTAGAATCTTTCTTTTTATAAGTCTTGTTGGTACAACAACAATTCTAATTCGTTATCGAAGTGAAATGGACGAAAAAATTATATTATTTAAATGTTCAAACATAGATGTTGAACTGAACATTCACGTCATCAAAGTTTAATTACTATTACATAGAATTTAAATTTATAATGCATCCTCACGCTAGTTCTGTACCTTAAAACCAAATCAAATTCATTTTTATAAAGCTAAATATGTTTATGATTATTATTAAGCGAAAATTTTTTAAAAATAATTGAAACTTTCGCTATTTCATGCTATAATAGGCTAATATCATTTGGTCTGTACCATATTGTCGGTAAAATATTGCGGCATTTCAATATATACTTAAGTAGACTAATACTATGAATATCTTATCCGGAGTAAACAATAATTTACACTTTAAAATACAAACGTCCCTTTATTTGAATGACGAATTTAATTGCTGAAATCGTCATATATATCTCTATCTAAATTAGTTTCATTAATTTTAAATATAACTCTCACGCATAATGAAACGTTTGATTAAATTATTCTGTTTTAAAATAGGAGAATTCAGCCCATGCATAATGTATGATATTTATCTTTGAAGTTTCTATACGTAAAATAAATTTCTAAATATCGTTTAACGTGGGAATTTTCGAAAATTTTAGAGCTATTCGATCAATTAGAAGAGAAATTTACGGCGTGTTTCACACTGGGTCAGTAACATGATCTGGGCAAGGATCGCTTTAATTTATTTATGCTGTATAAATCATGGAATTGTTTGCTTTGGCTTGATATAAAGTCGTGTTTGTATTTCGTTTATTTTTCACAGCTCGTAATCCATATATTATGGGGAGAAAGTGAAAAGGGATTTTTGGAGAAAGCCATCTTTTACTCCAGTAATTACTGCTGTCAACTTTCTTTACCATTTCAGCAAATTTTCATCGTCCCCATTCTCTAGAATTTGTGTTTATTTACCCTTAAATTTAACGGTGAACCGTTGGTATAGTAACTGCGTAAAGACTCATTCGATAAAATTTGAACCGAAATGAATATTGGTTACGTAATGACCAGAAGATTTTATTTCTTAATCATTCACAAAATGTATTATGAAACATTGTGTTTATATAATCGTGTAAGTTTTAATAGTAATATACAAGATGATTGCAAGTTACGAATTTCCAAATTAATCTCGCTATTCTATAATAAGAAGAGACTTATTTTTACGTAAACTTAAAACTACAATTGTCCATAAGCTGATAGTAGAGATCAATATTTTTTCGATGAACTACTTCTAAAGTTGGATTTGATAGCCAACAAATAGGTTTATAGGTAAGGTATTTCTTGTACTACATGTTATGTTAGAGAGTTTTATAAACGTAGTATGTGTTTAAAATGGGTTCTGTTTCGAAAGAGGATAATTTTCTTTTTCCCACATATATACTTCGTTTAATCCAAGAAAAAGAATGAATTAATCTCCTTATAGGGCAAAATATGAATTTATTCAAATAAGAATATAAATAAATTTAATTTTGAGAAACATTTTTAGTTTTCTAGTAAGCCGTCTTTAAAAATATTTATGATTCTGGAGATGTTTCTGGAGACATATTTTTATCTTAAACTTGGAGAATACATATTTACAGATATAATGCTAATTTCCCACAATAAATGACCTAACGTACATAGAATAATATAAAATACTATGAAAATTAATTGCCCAATTTCAGGTATACAGGTACACTATTAGCAAAAGACTTTACCCATTGAAAGTGACTAATTGCTTCGAAATTAATGAAAAACGCGGTTAAAATTTTTTAATTCGATTTATTAATTATTCACAGTAGTCAAACATAATAACAGCACAAGAAATTTTAACATTCAATTATTTTCTAAATCAAAGCTATTATGTTGTTAACTACTTTGTTATTTCATTTCCCGAATTAATGAGAATTTAAAATAATATTAATTCTTTTTGGCCTTTCAGTGACCAGTATAACATTTAAAGTAGAAATGAAGTCATTAATAAACAAACACAAAATGTTTTCATTAAATCAAATTCATATTATTATCATCGATAAATACCAGCTGTTATGTTAAGAGGCGAAGATTCATTTATAAACTTAATGAAATCATGTTTTTGAGGACTGAAGAAGTACGTTTTCAAGTTATACATATAACCTTCAACTTGTTGTACTCGTTTCAGAACAACAACTTCGTTGCATATATACTTTACATAACCAACTCGAAATTTGTCTTTCATTCCCTGTATCCATACGAAACATTTGAATTCCTTCTAACAGCTAATTCCACGGGTTTTCGTACAGAATAATGTGTTACATTCCAGAAGCTTCCTTCATGGAATGATAGATTGAAAAGAACTATCTCTTTGTTTACTCCTTATGTATAAGTGCGCCGATTAAATCGCTACAAACCTAATAAATTGCAAAGTATTCTTCCGCTGAGAAATAAAGAGATTGGATATGTTCCAGAGTCGTTCTTGTTTCCTTGGATATCTTTTAAAAGGAAAGCAGTGGAGACTTTAACAGTAGAGTAATGCCGATCTTCCATTACTCCCTTTCTTCAGGGGTTAATTGAAGTGTGAATTATTGACTCATTTTCACAATCATCTTGAAGCTCAAGAATTTATTTTCGTTGGAAGATTTCCGAACCACTGCCATTGTCTGTGCTTAATCGTTTGTACATTTTCATTCGAAGAATTTATTCCGCAGCACTTGCTTTCCAAAGGGAACGAATTGCTGAATTTTTCGTTACTTACAAGAAATATCTTCATGCTAACTCTTTCAGCAAATTCATTCGAGGCATTATTAAAAACCCCCTTTGTTTTTTACACTAATCGTGTAATGGTCTGAAAGATATATAGATATTGTACTCGATGGTTTTATTTTAACAGAGTTAAACCTTGATCTATTTTAACTTGTTGAAAGACGAGCAGTATGGGAAAGATAACTCAAAGAGTCACTGCTTGGTTATTGGATATTGAAGTTTAATTACAATGGTATCAGATATATAATATTTCGTTAAATACCTTTCGAGTTATGACCTGTGTTTAAATATGGATTCTATCTCAATGAACAGAATATTCGTTTTGTTTTTCCTCGATAACTCAAAGCGCAAATGAATCTCTATATTCGATGCAATTATTGAGTTTATTGTATCTCGTCACTGCTGACTCCCATCATAGAGTCAACAAAATAGTCGTCGAGACGTTAAAGAGACTATTCTCTTAATATCTCCTTAACTGATAATTACTCATATATCTTCCTTTCAAGTCTGGAGATTGGTTTCTTGTAAGATAAATGAATGGCATTCTTTATTATATTCCTTTTTATCCCTCCATAATTCCTGCATCTTCTGCAATTGGATCGATAAATTTCAAATTCATTCGAACATTGAATTAGGAAAAAATAGCCTGTAAAAATTTGAGCTCTTAAAACCGATAGTTTTCATTGAAACTCGAAATATCAAAGCAAATAACACTGATTTTTTTTCATTTGTAAATTTCTTATACGTAGCTCTAAAGTTATATAGATATCCTTGTGTATAATACTTAAATTATTCAAGTTATTAGAGAACAAACTCAATATCTTTTATCAAAAATAATATTTTTGAACCAATCCAGATAGTAATTTTGACAATATGAAGTGAGAATATAAAAATCTTCATAACTTTATGAAAACCAAAGCTAGGGAATTATGATTTGGTAATTCCATTAACCATTATATAAGCATCAGCATGACTTCCAGATTCTTTTCTACATTAATTATTTAATTAAATTTATTTTTTCTATTGTAAATTGAATACGATTTGATAAGAGATAATGTCATGACGAATTAATTTTAGTTTATTTAATATATGTATGCGTACATCTACAACTATGATGAAATAAAAATACATACATATTGGATAAAGTATAGTATTACGTGTATCATACGCATTTTATATCATTGTAGCCAAAAATGTATGCAAACTCAAACTCAACCTTCTATTCCAACTTGAACCCCTTTCCTTTCTATACACACTCAGGTATCTGAGCCTCGAGGTCTCCTTTAACTCTCACCCAAACGTCGGAAACTGCAAATCAAACGACCGTCCAAAGAAATATCGAAGTCTCCCTTCACGCTCGAGTTGAAATTAAGAAAACTCCGAAAGAAACCTTCAATTTTTTCCCCCGAACCTTATTCTCTCAGACGGAATCCCACTTCCATCCTATTACACACAAAACCACATAATTCAAAAAAACCGAAAGTTCTTCCTCCGCACAAACCCTCCGCAAGGAGTCCCCACCGCCGAATATAAATATGAAGATCGGAAAGTAGATCCCCGACGCATCGCATTTTCGATTCTCATTTTTCTCAATCCGTCCCCCTTTCCATTTTCGTACTTCTTTTGTTTTTTCTCCCCTTCTCGGAGTTTCTTTCCGTGGTGGGATCCCATAGGAAGCATAAATGTGACCTTTCTCCATTGACAGTGTATTTGGAGGGCTCATGAAGATATTCATCCAGCTCTGTTTCTCGGAATAAAATAATCGAGGCACTATTTGCTTCCTTATCCAGATGAGGAGAAAAAGGAAGAGGCTACAGGTAGAACTTTCAGGCGTAGTTTCGTGGAAAGGAAAACGTATTTGAAGCATGGCATTGGACCGATGAGTAATTCGCTGTCGAGGAAGAGAACATATCAATATATATATATATATATATATATATATATATATATATATATATATTAACTATTTATTAACGTTTAAAGATAAAAATATTCATTATAATTTTGTTTCCTAAAAATTATTTCTAGTATATTTAATGAAATATAATGAATCGATTAACGTGTAATTTAATTATAATAATCACGATAACATGGAACAGATATTTCTCTCTTGTAATACTCAATCTTTTCGTTCAATCCTACTTCTGAAATAAGGCGAGAGTTTTACTTCTTTAGTCGCACAAAGTATTGAATTCATTTAATTTGAGGATTTATATACGTTTAAGGTTTGTTTTGAAAGTTTAAAACAATTAGAATACAATTAGAATATCGTTGGATTATAGTTGTCTTACTCTTATAGTGACAAAGAATAACTTTCTAACCACAATATTCAAGGCACTACAAATGTACTGTTCTCTATTAATATCCAAGTATAAGTATTTATGTAGGTAGAATAACCCCTTTGAAATAGCTTCATATTGTAGAACTATCCTACGAGTGTTTTAGTTTCGATATAATTGTCAAGAGACTAATAATTGCCTTAAAAATAACTTTTGAGGTTTTTGCTGTAGAGAACTTGATAGTAAAATTTAATTTCATTGTAAGAAAATTAGCAAAGGGTTATTAAGAATCGTAAACTCATATCGTTTTATTTATTTATTTATAAAATAGACCACAAGTAGGCGTCCTGCCAAGTGGTAGACATTTTAGTCACTACCATTCTTTTATATTAACTAATATCTTATCCATTTAATGTTTGTATAATAAACACCATGGGCTATCAATTTTAGATCATTACCCATTGACTATTGTACTACGTATCGTGGAAATATATTTATCCTCATTAGATGTATACACATTTTTTGGTGTTATATCAATCGTCTATGTTGCCTATTGACTTTAAACTCAAAGTTATCAGTTTCCCTTTAGTCTATAGTTGCTTCAAAGGGGTTACCCTCCTGATAACACTTTGTATGTCCGGTGCCTCTGTGAGGCAATGGTAGCAGACGTTTAGACGGACGAAATTGCAGCGTCCATGCCAGCCTGCCAAGGGATACTTTGTAGGCTGCCGAGTCGGCTTGTCTGAATGTTCTGGCATGATAGCTCAATAGGCTGAATGCGACCAATGGGGTTCGAGTCCCGGTTTTGTGAGAATTTTTCCTGATCCCGTATTCGTTGAATTTATTCCGAAGTATTTGACTTTAAAGTAACTTTCATCCCGAAAACATGGAAGAATCAATGTTGAATTGAATGCAATTTGAAAACTGTGGAAATTATTTGACTATAATTAAAGTAACTATGGATATAAGAGTTGAAAATGCCTTTTTTTTTAATTCTGGATCAAATATTTCCTTTTGAAATAAATCTAAAATTTTAGGAAATACAGTTCGCCACAGCTTGACGAAGTGCTATAAGTAAAAATAATGTTTTATTGTTATAACTTAAATTATATTGTATAATGTATTTATATGTATGATAAAAATAGCTAGATATGTATTATATGATGATATAGCTATATTTAAACTTTATAACTTTATATCACCATAAAATATTTATCAAAATTTCTAATTGGGAATAATTAAAAAAAACTGTTTACTTCAATGAATATAACTCAATTAAAATCTTAATATTCTGGAAATCTTGTTAAGTAGTACATTAAGTTTGAATTTGATCTAATTTAACCAAGAAAAAAAATACATCTCATCTCAACATCGATGTACCAATGCAATAAAATTAACATGCCCGAACGACAAAGTAAATTAAATTAAATTAATTAAAAGTAAAAAGTGGAAAATAAACGAAATTGTAGTCTGGAAATATTTCTCATGGACACATTGTCACAAATTCCGACTCTCCTACTGTTATATTTCTACGCTTTAAAAGGAAAACTTCCAGAAAGATATTTCATTTGGCGAAGTATTTTCGAAAGTTACCCAATCTATTGTATAGAAAGATGTCCCTTGAGGCTCCTCTACTACAGATGACCGTCCATAATGGGTCACTGATTCTACTACTGCACGTTACGAATATCTTTGCTCTTATTTTCCCATCGTACTCTTCTTTTCAAGTTTCATCTCTTCGAGCTGCAATATTCTCTCTGTACCTAGAACTGTATGTGATTTTGGATGGCCTTCTTCTTTCCTATATATGTATCCATCCGCCGTGAGATTTGGAGCACCAATGTAGTCCGCCACTTTCTAAGAAAGATTTCTGTATTTCCTTTCTATAAGCTACTATTTTCTATATTTTTGTAACTGAAAGTTAGAATCACTTACATTATTTACGGATTTATTGTTCTATTCTAGCAAAGTGGTATTTCTTTGAGAATGAAAGAATGAAGAATCAATTCGATAGCTGTAAAATATTAATAAAAGTTTCAGCAAATGTTATATTTTTCATGCGCCTTCTTTTACTGAGAATGTCCTACCACTAGCACTTTTTTTAACGTATTCAGTTAAACTTTAAAGTTGGCCTACAACTTATTCTACCTTATTTTATCCATTGATATTTATCAGATCCTCCCATTCTTTGTCTATAATACCTCCATATACTTCTATAGTGTCACTATTAACTTCGCATTGCTATTTCTATGGAAAAACGCTCTGCAACTATGTCTATTAATATCTCGATACAGCTGCCTTAGAAATCCTCAATCATTAACTGCTTGTCGTAAGAATATTTTTGTTACTCCAAGTAATATTATGAAGAAACTGAATCGAAGTGTATTGGCATTAAAAATTGATATAAGCTTCTTAAAACTCTTATATTTAGATGAGCATTGCATCTTTTATTCGATAGTCTTTAAATTAGGAATCTTTTAATTTTTATCCGATAGGTCATAGATTCTTATTCAGTCGAGCAAAGTTTAATGTCATAGATCAAATTGATATCATTCTTAATTTTCATTCAATCGAAATTTCATTAACTTACTCTGTTTTATCATATTCAGTACCATACACAACTTACTACGCGTTTTAATCAAGAGATTTTGCGTTAAACTTAGATATGACTTACGAAATGGAACGGAATCCAGTTTCAATTAGCTTTTCAAAGCTTTGCTTCGAAGTTGGTAAACAGCTCAAATTAATTTAACATCCAACGTACTTCGAAGTTTTTTATCTAAAGGGAATTTTTATGACTTTTGTGGTATAGTGAATTACTTCTCATGAATCTCTATTCCTTTCGATAAGTGCATCTCTATTTGCTTCTTCATTATTCATTTTTTAAGATTTTATATTTTTAATTTTTTTGCTATTTATTTTAAATTTAATTTTCTTATTTCTCAGATCGAAACTTGTAAACTCACAAATTAATTTCATCTTTATTAAATTTTAGTTTCATATGATACTTTGATTTACTGAATGAATTCTTTAATTTCGTTTTATATTATAGACTCTACTAATTTGGCTTTAATTTTGTGTACGTGTTCCATAATGATCAAGGATTAAAGAATAACGCTTTTTCTTTTACCATAAAATTGTGTTAAAAGTGTGGTTTTATGTTTCCTGTTCCTTTAATATCCTTTAAAGAATAAAGTCCAACCTAATTTATCAAAACCATCAATATTAATAAAATCTATCTTTAAACATCGAATTAAATTAAAATAACCTAAAGTTTATTCTTTATTTCAAATAACATGGAAAATTAAACTTCTTAATGCTATCAAGTATCACAAGAATGAATTACTAAAATTATTATCAATTCACATCGTATTTGAATTACTTGATTGAAATTTTTAATTTAAGAATTTATCTAGTTACCGCAGGGACGCATTAAAATAAATTATCAATCATTTCAAATCGTATTTGGATTCTTTAATTGAAATTTTACCTGTGTTACTTGCATACGTAAGTGAAGGGGTTAAAGAACCAGTTACTTTAAGTAATTGGGCTGAAAAAGTCCACTTTCCTACTTAATTAACTTTACGTAACTAACATCCCATATTTTTATTTCGGAAATACAACCCTATACATGAATAAACTGTTCGATGTGCTGCATACTTATTCATAAAGGTAAAAGAAGCGTTGACCACTTAGTATGGACCCTTTTAACGAGTTTAAATCGATCATATGCGATATAACATCCAATTAAAAAGATACTTCGATAGCTTTTGTTTCGTAATACATAGAATACCGTATTCGAAATGCTTTTTTGCGGTTGAAAACATTATGCGTTGGCTCTTAAGCTTCAATTTCGCTGGAAACGAAGCCCATCCTCTGAGAGTATATTTGCAAATTCTATCTCTTCCATTCCTTTCAGTAGCAACGACTTCTATTTTTCACTTCCTCTCAGCCTCATTTACCAACGATGCAACCCTTAAAACTTCCCACTCGAGCCAAAACTTCCACTACGAAAACCCGTCTCTACATCAACTCTGTCCGGGTCAGGTGTCAACTTCACGGTGGCTTGCTAGCAAAGCTATATTTTCCTTAAAAAAATCCTTTTCTTTTCCCTTCTTTGCAAGACTTCCGCTCTCGCACACCCTCACGGAAAGACCATAAACTCAATAATAGTCGTCTAGGATAGAGAGCGCAATTTCGGTGTGACGAAGTAAAAAAATCCATCTTCCCTCAGCGAACGGAAGCGTTTTCGTAAAAAAAGAGAAAATAGTTTTGGACTGCAATGGTGAATTCCTCTGCAATGTACTTTTTTCTCAATGGTAAGACTAAGAGGACGGCGAGGAAAATAGATACGGCTGCAAACTTAGCTCCCAAATGGAACGCGTTAGGGAACAGAAGGCGGCCAAGATCCGATGGGAATATTCAGCACGATTTTTCTCCGAGAATCGGAAAGTTATGATATTTTCGGTCATTCGTTCGGATAGTTTCGGTTGTAGACTCTAGTGCGTCGTTTGTTGTACTGGTTTGGGCCTAAATATCCTGTTATTAATAGTAATCCCGATGATAAATGTAAGCAAATCTGATTTTTTTATATTCATAGAGTACGAATTTAAATTGTTTTGTTTACCATTCCCATAGATACATAATTATTCACCCCTCAAATCCGCTAATTAAAAAAAATAAAATTTTAAGGTTTAAATCGATATTATATAATATCGATATTACTTGGACTCGAACCCAGGTCTCCCACCTTATCCGCAAGACAGAAGTAACTTGAGAGATTTATTGCTGTATGGTGTTGTGGTGGTTAGCATATCTTCCAGGAAACTGGATGGGATCTGGGTTCGGCTTCCAGTCATTTCCCTATTTTTACTTCCATTTAAATGTAAATTCAAGTCAACGAAGTTCATTCACCTTTCCTTAATCTATAAAAGTTTCGTTAGACTAAATTAGATATCGTCTATAAGGCTGTCATCTGCCTGTTTTAAGAACTCGTCTCCTAACTTAGTTAAGAGGAACCAACTTCCTAAAGTTTCCAAGAATCCTAAATTTAAACGCCTGATACTTGAGGAAGTCTGAAGTTGAAAGATATTGCTGGGTTGAAGGGTGTTGTTTCTGGCACATTTACGTACGTAGAATTTATCTCGCGAAGGATATAGATTCATGGGCAATTAGCACCTTTTCAGTTATCGTTATTCTAGTAAATTATGTTCTACTAATTTAGACGGAAATTTACTTTTATATCCAAAGTTTTATTACTCGTACATACCTATTAATGCGTGGTAGAAAGATAGATTGGTTTGAACTAGAGGAACTCTGACATTTCGCTCGTGTTTACTCGATAACACTTTGGCAAATTTTTTCCGCCTTTGAGCTACTTTATCGATTGTAAAGTGGAAGGCATAGTAGGACATTTAGTGGCAACCACAAGATGATAATTCGATTGGGAGATTGCAGTGCCCCCTGGCGCAATATCATAGCAGACGAGTTAATGCGCGGCGGGTGAAAATTCGAGCCATTATCAGTTAAAAAGTGAACAGCGATTTGTGGGTGGTTGATAGGATTATGAATGGGTCAGTCCTACCATTTCCGTGGTGCTAAATTGAGTGTAATATTTCATTTCACTTCAGTATTTATATATAATAGTTCAGATCAGTGTTTTTTATATTATAAGAACGTATGATTATCTTCAATTTATATTGTGGATGTTATGAGACTAAAACAAGCTTGTCTCTGTAAAGGATGGATGTATCTTTCTCATGAATTAATTTCGCAGCATCAAAATATTTTGGAGGTAAAAAATTAATTTATTTTATAAATTCTCAAAAAATTAGAGGAATTTACTTTCAAATTCCGCTTCGAAATTTGAATTCTTTCCGGAAAATTAATAAGCGAATTTTTCTAAAAACCGCTGCTCGTGGAGTTCATAGAAAGTGATAAACAGTATTATTAATATTAAGAGCTGATTGAGTTCTGAGAATTCATAGAAGTAACCTTTGGAAAATTCAATGAAAATATGTTCATTACGCCTCCATACGCATCAAGTCCAATGATGCCAGCTCACTGGTGAAAAATGTCACTTTTAATAAATGTTTCTATTATCATATTCAGTATAACAGTTCCTTGATATTTACCTTAATTTTCGTTTGTTTATTTTATGAAAAAAACGCATCCAATTTGATTTTAAAGAAGATCCACGCTAAACGTATAATTTTCATCATATTTAACCTGTCCATTAGATTTTTATACTTATGATTATAATTAAAGTTACTAAGTTACTAGTTAAGTCAGAGCCTATGGTAGAATATTGAGCAATAATGTTCTAGGTGAAAGGAAACTCTGAGAGTGAAATGGAAGTCTTACGCACCGATCATACAATATGCAAAAAATTTCTCGATACCACATATTTTTTTATATTCATAGGAACGATATTGGATTTCGTAAATACACGAGCGTTTAATAACCTTATGACCCCTCACCAATTCCTCATAATGTGTAAAAAGGGTATCCATAACAACCGTTCGGCTATCGCAGACAATGCAAATCTTTAGGGAAAAATTTCCGATAAAAAGCGTCTGCGTAAAGGTCGTTTCTTTTCAACGGGGAAATATGCAATTTGATCATGAGGTTGATAAACCAATCATCTGCGAAAGATTGGTCTATTTTTATGGCACCCAAATTCCTTCAGCGCTTTACTAAAATAAGGCATATTACATTCTCTTCATAAAATCATGGAAAAAAGTTCAAATTTGGATTATTCATAGAAATCTAATCTTTGGGAAAATTTGTGGAAAAAACGTCCATTTATATTTTTAACTAATGGGATAAATGTTCTATAAAAACAATGGTATGTGAATTTGACTGATTTATTGATTGATCTTCGCATAATTGATTTTTTACGATTATTTATTCGTGTTCTAAAGTGTTCAATAGATGATTAATTATGAAGTAATCGTACTCATTGTCTTATCAAGCCATTAATAGTCTTATCTAGCAATGAATAGTAATCTGATTGATTTATTGTTCTTCATTATCTACTAATGAATACTTTTACTGAGTCATTAGTGCCCCATGAAACATCGATTAAAATGATGCAGCTATTTTCATCATTTCAATGATAGATCCTAAAAGTTCACTTCAATGTTATCGCGGTGAACGATGAGTGCAGTATAATCGCGAAACCTTTTAATATCCTAGCAACAGAAGAAAATTACGTAGAATAAACGATAATGGCGTCATTGTGGATCATACTCAACATTATGTAGTCCATCTTTGGAATGCTGAAGTATCCAATTGATTCTACCGCTGCACGTTGCACGAAAAACTTACCTGAAAATAGAAAAGAGTGAAAATCAATAAAAATTGTAACGAAAACAAACATTTGTACATATTCATTATAAACTTTCTCCCAAATTACGTACAATTGCGTCCGAAACGGGAAAACTTATAATTCGAACGTTTAATTTTCCTTCAACGAAAACAACTTTACACAATTATGAACGCAATTGACTAATTTCATTTAATAATCCCAACTTAAATCGATTGGTTTCCGTTTGCGGTCTGAAAATTAATTATTGATAAAGCATCATCGAATCAAGTTAATTGATTATTGAGGAGTTATGACCAACAACAATTAATGCAGAATTGCGACGTGTTATGATGTGTCGATGATCAGAACTAAGTTGGAAGGAAACCGTTTATATAATAATAATAATAATAATATATATATATATATAATAAAAATCCAAATGTTTACAAAAATAACGTTATTTACGATTTGGTGATGGTTATCTTTCAGGATTACTGCTATATATTGCTTAGGAGTACTTCTAATGGATGTTTATTTGATTAAAATCAGCTTATGAAATAAAACCGATTTACACCCAATCACGGTGAACTCGTTTACTATTTTTATCTTCAGAAAAAACAAAGCTATGAATAGACTGGTTGCTTGGTTAAAACCCCAAGCTTACATATGCAACAATCATTACAGAAAATGGTAAAAGAAAATCTGAGTGTGGTACTACTTGAAGATACCTACTTCCAAAAAACATGTTAAATACATCAATGTTTGAAATTTTAAATTTGTTTTACTTCTCAATCTATGTTCCGCAAATTTGTGAATAGCAATCAATAAGAATATCAGATTGGATAGTATCTCCTTCATCTTTTTCTGATAATCCACTTATCTGAAGCGTGCGATGAGTTTATGAATCCCGGGAATAATGTACGTGAAAAAAAACTGACGGGTCCGAGACTAAAACCCTGATTCCCAATTTCCGGTCGAATGCTCCAGCTATTGAGCTATCTTGCCAGAACATTCAAACGCACCGTAGAGGGATGATTTGAAGGCCAGAGTTTCTTCCTAAATCCTTTAGTTAATAAACTTTTCGCTTTTGATTGAATTTTGACGTAAAAAAAGAACTGTTACGTAATTGAAGAAAAATACCTCTGCATCCAAGGGATTATCCAAACTTAATATTCCACAGATTTTGACTGTATTAATAATATGTAATATAGTTATAATGTGACAAAGTAATTGATATTAGTATTTTTTATCCTTATTACACACATTTTAGTAAAATAATCAACGATCAGTTTTTGCTCTGTCTGGTCCAAAAAGTGTTTTTCAGCGTCGAGTACAGTCGTAGGCAAAATCGACCTCTGAAAGGTAAATATCAATAGGAGACTTAGGCCAGGGAATTGTTCATGCGTAAACTAATAGATAGGGATTCACGGGTAATCTAAAGGATATCTTCACGAACATTCTGCTCTACCCCCTCAGTGCGATTTTGAATTAATCGAGTGACTATCCCGTGCAAAAACGGAACCCTAAAGCTGATGGGATTGGGAAGCATTTTCTAGAATACTGGGATTTCAGACGGGTACGAATTTCTATGGATGTATTCCAATTCTTAAAATATTTGAGAGGGAATAAAAGTACTACTAAATCTAAACTTTTGAATCTCTTACATTGTAATGTTTTGAGCATTACTGAATATTTTGGGTCCTTAATATTCTTGTGCTATTGTGCTAAATCCAAAAACTTATACCTCGAATAATGAATTTAAACTGTACGTCAATCGTAAATATATATATATATATATCGTGGCCTGCCAGATCTACTTAACTCGTAATTCAATTAATTTACTTTACTTTATAGTAGAATATGGAACAATTAAACGTTTAATAACTCTTAAAAATGAGAATAAAAGGGATGCGCGAGTTTTTTTGTGCCTATACGATAAAACTCGTCTTCTCGCGCAGAATCTAAGGCGAGATAAAAGTTTGACCTGAATATGACTTTATCAAAGCAATCACAAGAGTCTAACGGGTGATATTCTACTCAAGTCATTACCAAGTCGCACGTTGACCCAATTTTGAATCTATAATTAAAAGTAATCTAATCAAATTTGAATTGAATCGAAGTGCTTACATTGTCAGATATCACGTGTAAATAGAACAAAAGAACAGTGTGTTGAGAAAGCAATTACTACGTGGTTTATACCTTTTTTACACTTAAACGAAGCGTTGCTCTTGTTACAGTTGCTAGGCAAAAAACGTGAAGAATGATTTGTTTTCTTTACGGTAGAGGTCTATGCTGGATGCATAAACGTAGACAATGATCGTATAAAGCCGAGATTGAGGTCAGCACTTTAGCTTGCCTGCTATAAAATGATCGGTGGATTGCATCAGTAAATGTACGCGCGAAGTTGTTCGGCCTGAATATAGCTCATGAATTATTGGAGATAATGCTGACACACAGGGACTCAAAAGTCGTTCTATGAACTGGGATAGTGTGAAAGTAAGCTTTTTTTTATGTGGTTGCCTCGATGTAACCAAGGTGAAAAGATTTGAGAAGGATATCCAAGTACTATATAAGAATTAGTTTTTATAGGAGTTCTAAATTTAAAATGAAAAAAATAATGCAATAAACATCTAATTAAATGCAGAAAATTGTTTGTTGATCAAATTTTGTCTATTTTAAGAAATCATAATCAATGTTTTACATGATTTGTTGCGAATGAATTACGATGAATACAAAACATAACAGTTTATTTATTCAAGTATTTCCTCATAAAGTTATTACATTTATTACTATTTATTTTAGACATTTATAACTATGAAATCTTTGAAACTCAAATCCGTTCAAATCGTTTTTAATTATCAACGTATGAAGCACAAAGATCAATGCAAGGGGATTACATGCTGTCTAGAAGTGTGTGAAGTCTATTCCAGTGACCATAAAGAGAGTGATAAACTAAACAAGAATGGATGAAGAAAGTATGATCATATAAAAAAAGTTCAGAAAAAGTGAACAATATACTTTCCTCCTCAAATATTACAGTACGTGTCGTGACGAATGGACATTTCTAAAGTAGTTTGGGACTGGAGAAATTTCGGAATTATAAAATAAAAGAAGGTATTTAGAGGAGGAGTGTAAAAAGGGGATGAGGGAGAGGAATGAAGGAAAGGATGGGTATGAAATGAGGATCGAACGATAAAAATTGCCTCGCCCCTGCCAAATTGAAAATAAGCATTTTCCTGTCCGGATTTAATATTCCAGCAAACGAAGGCACCTTGCTGTTTAGATTAAATTAAGATTCCTCAAACGAGCGTGGAGGATATAAACGAAGCATTTTTCCATGCTGCAAGAGAAGGAAATGTTGCAAAGAATTTTATAATAAAATCTTTAAACGGAGCGAGTGATATACTAAAGGGACATAAAAGGAATAATACTGGAAATGGAGATGTTAGAGAAGTAATTCTAGGGGAAGTAAAAATCACGAACTGTGCGAGAATAAATGCACCGTGCTTTGTTGTAAAGTTAAAGAGAGATTCTAAAAATTATGACAATTAAACTTGGATGGAAAATTAGATATTCTGTGCGTTTTTCAAACACATATACTTTAATGTATTTTTAATTTATTTTAATCAACATTAGTATTTTTCAGGATAAGAAAATATAGTTCTTTACTTTGACGATGTGTAAGTGAAAAACTGTAATTAAATTAACGTAAATTAAGGCAATGTATGTTGATAAGTTCATTTGAAGATAAACTCTTACGTTTAAAATTTTCTCTCAAGAAATTTTTCAATGCCCTTCAAATTATCTTGTCATTTTTTAATGAAAACTCTAATAAAATAAAAAGATGTTTCAACGGTAAGGAATTCACATTAATTAAGCTCAAAAAAATCTTATTTTTAAAGTCGGAAAATTTTCAGGGAATGATCTTAGCAGGAACGAATTCAGGGAAACATTTTATATCTTGAATATTTAGTTGATGAGTCGCGTATGAAAAAGAGCAAAAAATCTTAGAATTTATAAAAAAGACGAAATTATAATTATTTTTAAGTGGTATATAGTTATAGTTTAAGTGGTATATATCGTTACGTCATTGTCATTATAACTATGTACGTATTTTTTATATAGGACATAAGTTTGACTCATCTTCATCATTATGCCAAGGACATTGATTAAAAATACTTTTAAATATAATTTTAAAATTCCCAATAAGTGTGTTTGCATTCAAATTTTTGCCTTTAGAAAATTCTATAATTGATTATTTAATATTCCCTTCTATAATAATAGTTACAAAGAATGTCTTAGAATTCAACGGTAAACTGATAGATCTTAAAGGAAAATTTTCACCTCTGATATAAATAAACTTCTCTATTTCGTTTACTATTTTAGTATTTAGTAATTTTATGTTAGATAATATCGTATTTTTAAATGCTATTGTTCATTATTAGGTTTCTCTTTTTCGGAAGTTTTCTGTCTCTATGTTTACCTTTTGTATTGTAATTCTTATTTATTATTTCTACTCAAGTTTCTCTCTTCTCTAAATCTAAAGTTAGAAATCACCATCTTCTACTTTAGGCTTTTTCCACCCCCATTTTGTGAGTGTTTTCCGGCTGTGGTGATATTTTCCCAAAGTTCACGACTTAGGTCTCTTAAAAGCCACTCTGTGATTCCTTTTTTCTTCTTTTTTGAAATTTATTTTCCTTTATTTATTTCAGTTTAACTTTTCTTAATGACATAGGTTAGATAAAGAAAGAATTAATAGTCCCAAAATTGCATCTATAATAAACTGATTATTGCTATAATAATTATTGTTATTTAATAAAAATATAAAAGGGGTGAGTAGAGTGATACTATATACAATTGAAGAGAAAATATTTGTACTTCTCTCTTATGGAAACAGTACAGATATTATCTCTTTAACTGTACATGATGTATTTTCACGACCTTTCGCGCAATTCTGTGAATTTCAAAGTGATACTATTCAAACTGTACTTTCTGCTTGAACGAAAAACACTCCACCATAATAATAGGGATCCTTTAAATAATAATTGAAGAAAATACAGTCTAAAAGAACTTTTGAATTACATTTACGAGTCATATATATTGGTCTGTGAGCTTTGATCATAAACATCCCTTCATCTATTGCATTCATTACAATACAGTGTCATCCTCTTCCATCAACAGAACGCTAACATGTGCCAGAATATATATTAAATTAGTCCAAGGCTCTACTCTATTACGAAAATCTAATTCTTTAAATAGTCCCATCGCATTTGCGCGAATTAAACTCAAGTACAGGCGGCTTCTTTCCGGCACGGCGACAATTCCCAAAAAGGATTCTGAGTGGGACAAGCTAGAAGCGGGTAAGAAAGGTGTAGGAATTGATTCTTGAGGGGCAGTCTCTTGGGAAGGAAGGCGTCCTCTGAAAGGGATAGAGAGCATTGTCCGTTGGAAAAGGGCCATCGAGACTCCTTTGGGAGAAGGAGCCGAACACCGCTCTTCACCTAACTACCGCCAGATATCCTCCAACCTAAAGAACTTCGACGAAAAGAACCTTGATGTATCAACTTCATTCTTCTTAATTTCCTTTCCTAATTATTTCCGAAGATAACTTTTTGATACCATTAAGTAATGACTTTTAGCGTAGTATCGACGTCATTTTTTTAGGATCCCTTCTCATCCCTCATAGCGTTTTTATTTTCATTAGAGTTAATGGTCTTCTTTTTATACTTTTCGCTTGATTTTTTGATTCGTCCGTCCCCTCTTTGTATTGTTCCAGCATTGTTGTTCTCGTTGGACGTATTGTAATGAATTGACGCTGACACCTGGGGGCTTTAAAATGATAAGCTTTTAGATGTTTGATGAAAGCATTGGGAATTATCAAAGAGCATTATTATGCAAAAATGTAACCAAATAATTTTGCGTTCGAAGATAAAACTAATTCATGTCCGTCATCTGTCAATCTTGTTTGAATATATAATATCTTTTTTTCTTTGTTCACTGCCTTTGATTCTTTTCTTTCCTTCTTTCTTCTCGGAATTATAACGGACCTATGTATATCGTCTATATTATAAATAGGTATTGATAAATTAGTAATAACCTAGGTAAGAATCATAGAATAGAGTCAAATTTATAGCTAATTCATGGTGGAAAAATATAGATAGGTCAGTTTATTAACCCTATACTGGTGAAAATTGGTAAACACCTAATAGCGAATGAGTTAGTATTAAAATTATCCAACTCAGTTGATGCAGTATTCAAAGATGAAGTTTAGAATGCGATTCTGCGTTAAAGTTTACATGGAACTCATTAACTACTAAATCAGGAGTTTCTCTATCTATAGATATTCGATATACCACGTTACACTTTATCATATGAATCAATAATTAGCTGTTTGTTGAATAACTAGTGAGGGTAAACTCCAAATATTTCTTCAATCACTCCAATAACTTGTATATTTGAATATAAATATAACACGGCTAACAAAATATAACTCAAAGAGCTGTGAGACATAAAGAAGATGAAATTTTGCAACAATAAAATCAGTTTTTCATTTCCCTATTGCTTTAGCTCCGAATGTTTATGACCAATCCTCGGCGGAAATATTACTTTATATCCGATGAATGCTTTGGACAGCTAATTCAGACCCCTGTCACGTGAGAGGAAAAGAATCAAGCGAAAAATATGCTACGAAAAGTGACGAACGAAAGTTTTCAACGAACGACGTCTCTTTAATGTGATATCCATTTCGGTTGCTTGGATTTCGTCCGTGTTGTTTCCATAGCGCGCATTTCTTTCCGCCGGCAACAATTTCAACGAATCATTCTCAGCTACTCGTTTTCCTTCATCTTTCCATCTCCTGCGAGTAATTAAAATGGACCAAAAAGAGGCTGCGTTCATCTGTCACCAGAGAATCGCCTGTTTGATGAAAGACCCGTTTTTCCTTATATGACCTCTTGAAGAAAAGAGGAATTAACCCTTTTAGGCCTTAGTGTGCTTCGTGTGGATTCCTCTTCTTTCACCATGGTAACGATTATTGGAGTGAATTGTATTTACTTCCTTTTTTGGGACACGTAAAAGAGTAATATATTCGTTCATTTATATTCATTCATCATTAAAAGAAAATTTAAAGCTGATAACTACATTTCAGGTCAAATAAAAATATAAATTAGATGAAGATTCGTAGCACAAAGATTGGTAATACAAATATATCGTACCATATCTGAGTGGTTTAATGATGATTCATGTTCCTAACGATAGCTTTTAAGAATAAATAAGGGACAACTTTATTACCTATGAAATAGTATCGATCTACTCTATTAGTAAAATCTTTCATATAGAATTCATGTAGAAAATTAGATATGAAACTCAATTTCCATATGTATTTGAATTTTATAAGGTATATTTTTTTAAGTACAGTCCTTCACAAGTTCAATGCAACCCATAATATCTACGTTATACATATTCTTTGTATACGTACATATAATTAATTATATCTTATATGTATATATATTGTTATGGATACTACACTATATAGGTCATAAACAGTACAGACATAGAATTAATATATTAAGATCATGTAGTTTTGGAGCGATATCAGTAAAATAATTGGAAATGAATCTTCATTCGTGTAACAGACTTATTCAAATCCAAATTTCATCTTTTCTCACGTCCAGGAGTACGTGATTTAAACCCTCCCAAAGAGACTATGCCAATTGCAAGGATAAGTCGACAGGTACTTCGTAGAGGTGCTGAAATGCTTTCCTTGTTATTTATTGCATCCTCCTTTATCATTAAACTCAACATAAACGTCGCGATTCGAAGTGGTTCGTGCTACTATTAATCAAACCGTATCACTTAGGTTTGCAGGAATCGTCTGATATTGTCACCTGTTGCTATGGAACATCTTGGCCCCACCGTGTTATCGAACCCTTCGCCAATGAGGTGGTTGCTGTGGATACGACGAACGTGAGTATATTTATTTGAATGTAATAATCTTAGGGGTTTTGGAAGAAGAGGGAATAAGAGAGAGATTTGAAACGTAGACTTTACTTAGGATCTTTTTCTTTAGAATTCAGGTCTTATCTTTCTTTTATGCTTCTTAAATGATGTTCTTTCTTTTAGATATCATTCATTATTATATTTTTTGAATTTTTCCTTTATGAATTCCGTTTAAAAGCCAGTAGTAGTTTTATAAATATGGTATTCAGTTTTTTAAGTGTTTATAGGAAAGATATTTAAAACGATCGATGATTTTAGAAACAAGAGCATTTCGATATTATCTCTTCTTCTATTAATCAGAAATTTATTATTTTGACTGCTGAATTTTGGTTAAACTTAAATCAATCTCTGGATTCAGTCACAAGCACAGTATATTACTGAAATTTTAAACCAATTTTTCAGCTCTTAGAAATATAAGCTTGTTTTATAAGTAGCCTCTAGATAAAGGCAATTATTATTTTAGATGGTACACACCCGTACTTTAATTTTAATTGGGGTTGACGAAGATCAGTATTATCTCTTTCCTTAAGTTTTAAAATCAGATAAAATTTATTTGAAGTTTTACTCGTTGCCAATTTACGTGAGACATTTATTATATAATTAAATTATTATTTAAATAATGGAAATACTAAATGTTGAGAATTTTCTTTGGTATTCCTTTCCTTACGTAACTTTTGTTTTCGAACTCATAAGAGAACTACAATAATGCAATAAAATTGATAACAAATACGTAATGTTATCGGTAACTATTGACTTTGCTAATCTTGCGTGGATTGCAGTTCTTATCCGATCCGATGATGTTTTCATTGAGGCCATTAGCAATATATTCTATATCCCCATAAAGATCTTTCAGCAGTAAAAGTAAGGAAACTTGTTGGTGAATGACCCCTATTGAATTAATCCTTCCTCCGAAAACTATGTTATCTCTCGTCTTCCAATCTCTTGGACGCATTAACGGAATTGCCAACGGACTCAGAGAAGTTGGACCCCCTTCTCTTTACTTTGTCGACTTGTGAAGTCCGGGCTCAGAGTGTACGTGACGAACAAACACAAGAAAGGGATAAGCTGATTGGAAACTTTAATAAACACTCGACGATATCTTAATCATATTTACGGCGAACGTTGAACGTTATTTAACACTTGGTTTCTTATAGATCGGGGGAATATAAGGATCTATTCGCCAACGGAAGTCGATAATCTTTACGTAAACTTCGTTGATAAATCGTAAAGTACGATAATTATTCGAAGGTGCAGACTAAATCTTTTATACAACGAAGTATATCCGTATTGGAGCAAGTAAGAGTGAACATAAATTATTTATTAAAACTTTCAATTTTGTGCATTAATTAGTGAGGATTTTAATTGATTATCCCAAGTGAAGTAGTTACCCAAAGTAATCTTTAAATTGGTTTCATAAATGTGTTTGAATTAAGGGCTTCTATTTGATAATCATTGGCGATTTGGAATACGTAATGAATACGTGTAAATTTTATCGAAACCAAATACGTTCATGATGATAGAAGACCTTTCTATTATTATATCTCTTATGTTTACGGGTAATTAACTATAAAACCAAGGCCTTCATTGTCATTGTAACATATGATGATTAATATGGGAATACATCATTTCATAGATTTAAATATTTTTCTATGTAATACATGGATATATTTAAAGATAGGTATACGTATATTAAAGCTGAACAGTGAATTTGCAAATTGAGAAGAAAGTATATATAAAGGAGAAAAAAATATATATATGTATCTACAGTAGCAAATATCACCTTCAATATTAAATATCTAAATGTTTAATACATTCCTCTTATATGGAGTTAGGCGAATTAATAAAAATTATAATTATGTTATAATTCTTCCATCTTTTTTTGTATGACAATTTTTGCGTATAAAGGTACGCATTTATATACAGGCGACTCAAGATCTAAATAAATTCTCTCGCAAAAAACGTATTCTGAAAACTGCTGAACATGGAGCCGATTTAATTATACATTTCCGGAAAAGAATAAGATATTTTAATTTTCCTAGAACTTGCATTGTTATCTTTCTCTTGAATATGAATATAAACGATTCGCTATTCTAAACAGGAAGAGTAGCTTTGAAGGCATTTCTTTGCTCGTGAAATGCATTTTTCATGCAAATGAAAAATAGAGAATAGGACAAAAACGTAGCATGAATTTTAACTAAGTGCGCAAGGTTAATTTTGCTTTGAGCAAAGCATGATATTTAAAATATATTCAACTTGAAACAATGCATTTTTTTCTCTTTAAATTTTAGAGAGGAGATTCTTTGGATTGCTAATCGACTATCTACTAATTTTGAGCTATGAAAAATAGTTTTTTAAAAATCTTTCGTACGTCATCAGGTTTCATATTTCTCTTTGTTTATGAGGAAAAGGATATTTTTAATTGTAATCCTGTAATTGTATTCCTGTATTCTAAAATATTTTCTAGAAAAATTTTAATTTTAATGAAATTTTATAAAAATTGCTTCAAGGAAGACCAAAACTATGCAAATATTCGATTGAATCAAAATTCTTTGAATTATTTAAATAAAAATGGAACTTTAAAAAAAACCATATTTAATATATAAAAATAAAAAAATACCACTAAAATTTCAATAAAATAAATATTTTGCTATTTTTGAACGTTTCAACATTTATCATTGAATATTATTTGTGATATGGCTTAACGTTTAATTAAACGATAGATGATACATATCATCTAAAAGATGTTTTAACGGAAAATTTTTACTACAAATAATAAAGCAAAGAATTATTTCTCAAGAGATAAACGAATTAGTTCAAAAACTTTGATTATAATACTTATATTTTCCATTAGGTGTTTGCATTGAGATGTAGCTTAAACATTCCAGTGCAATATGTATAGCTATATCCCTGTTAAATCACGTGATTTACAGAATAAAAAGGAATATGTTAAGCCTTAAAAACCTTGAAAAAATTTGTATTGTTTAAGTGAATTCCTAATTAAATGCATCTCTATTTTAGAAGTGAAAAAAAATTAAACTATCCTGCCGTTCGAAGCAAAATTTATTAACCATTTCAAACTTACCGCAACTTTAATTTTTCCCCAATATTACGGAAAAGTTAAATTCGTCCACAATTTTCCGAACAGCGTGGGGAAAGAGCCAGTTTTTTTCGCCCGAAAATTTCATCCAATTTGGGAAATAATTCGTGAAACTCGACCCATTAAAACTGTGAGAGGTAATTAGAAGTGTGCCAAAGTTTTGCCGCCGGCGATCAAATAGGTTTCACCTACATTTCACGCGTTGTTTCCAGCTAAATCAAAAGCGCACATTACGTATTATTCCCGAGCTGTGAAACCGAACCGGGTGAAGTATCTTCGTGCCAATCCGACCTATATAGATAGATCCTTTCTAATCCGTGACATGTTAACATTATTACGTTTTAATTAAGGGCATTATTATTGGAGAATATTTATTAAGGTTTTCTTAACATCATACATACGAACTTTTTGAACTTTAAGGTACGAAAAAGTAGTGAAAAAATCGTAATTGGGTTCCATTCATAGAGTAAATTACGAAAATAATTTTAAATAAAGTGTACAGAGAAAAAAGTAAAATATTTCTTCGTAGTTGCTTTAATTGTAACTGTATTTATTGAACACCATAACCAAATTCTTCGTTAAATAAAAATATTAAAAATTATGGACGGAAATAGGAAATTAAGGCAAATTTAATTCTTTTCTTATAAATGAAGACGTTTTTATGTTAATAAATCCAGTCTCCTCCTGCTTATTAAAAAGTTAATTACTTTCCTTATTAAAATCGTTAGTTATTTATATAATGTTTATTTCATGTTGAAATATAAACACTATCTCGTTGAGATAATAATGAATTCTAAAATATTCGAATATATCTTATTTACTATTTTTTTATAGGGAAGTATTGATAATTTAAAAAAAAAACTATTTGGGAATCAACTCTTGAATTGTCTCTTTATTTAAAGAGTTTTACCTTGCGCTTATTATATTGAAATTTTATGTATGTATTCCTTTCTAAATTATTATTATAACATGGTTTCAGCAATATCCTGTCGAAAATGAAAGAAAAAGTACTTCGTATTTTATTTAAAATAGTTAGAATAAAAGTTCGGCCATCCACGATAGAAATATCCAGTCAATAATCGAAAGATAAAATAAAATAATATTATAATAATAGATTACTATTAATTAATTCCTCTTGTTCGTATTTTAAACTTCAAAATTCTTCATCTCTTTTCCCATCTATAAGTTTATTCCACTGTGTTATTATTACAGAATAAGAATACAATAACAAAAATAATATCTTAACATCTTCTTTAAGCGTAAAAACATTATTTAAAACATTTCGTTTTAATTAAAAATTTTACTAATTTATTTAATAAAATAATTAGAAGAAACAAATTAATAGACAAAAGGGTTACTAATTGTTTGCCTACGATTAAACCTCATATAAGGGTCTTAAAACCCCTTCACCAAAATTAGCTTCTTCCATCTCCGTTGTGCGCGAGCGGTACATCGCATCAAATAACTTAAACTTGACACCTGTCCTTAGAGAAGATTTACTGCCATATCTTTTCCAGGGGATTGAATTTCGGAGATTGCGCTCTGCATTTTTCATATCGGAATGCATTCCCTTCCTCCGCACCAATGAGGTATGAGATTTTAATAGCCCTTACCCGGAGGAATAATTAATGTTTGAATCCCCATACATCTTTCTTCTCTGAAAGCGCCTGCAAAGGTTCCATCGATAGATTATGCATCCATCAGGAATATTAATCCCAGTTTCGAGTCGTGTTTTATCCTCAGATTACGCACTTTTCACTCATCTCCGCGAAACGATCTTCCTTTCCATCCGTTTTCACCTCACTGTTTTGCTCGCAGACTTGTTCCATCTTGAAATTGGAGTTTTTACGTGCATCTTTGATGTCTTTCCTTCCTTTGGTTATCTTTCATTTTCACTTCGTGCATTTGAAGATGAGACTACTACTACTTCGTCGTCCAAAAAAAACGAGGCGAATTTTATTTGTCGTAAATTTGATGAATGCATTAGAAGCCGCGAGGTATTTATTTATTCAGGAGATAATAATTTTAGCAAATAAGAAGTAAGTTTAGAAAATGGTTTAACGAAAATTAAACTTTGATGGAAATTTAAAATAATGTTTTAGTTCTATTATGATATTATCCTCAACTACTAGAGACTCAGAAGTGACTGATGAATTATTCTTCAAATATCATGATAAATGAATTACGATTCATTAAGTCAGAACTTTCACCTTTTACTTTCACAAATTTGCTGGCATTTATTATTAACCTTTATTAATATTGATACAGCGTCTCTTTCAATTAATGCATTCCTTTGATGCTCGAAACAAAAATTTTCATAGCATAATTCCCTTATATTCGTACTTTAATCCCCTTAACTTTAAGCCATTCACTCATATATAATTAGATGCCAAAAGGATTGATATCAGATGCAAATATATTTTGGATCCCTTATGTGAAAATATATATCAATTTTATCTGGAATTCTGGTGATAATGCATCTTACTGGATGTTTTTTATTTGTTTGTCTTCAATGGAATAGAGAATATGCAATAACTAGAAAGCTTTATTTGAGCATAGTGAATTATAAGAAAGATACATGCTATCACATCAAATCCTAATTTCAATATTAATTACTATTATTTTAATATGTGCTTCATATATGATATAATTTTATTATATTACATTATTATCACATTTTTATTAAATTAAATTCAAAGTATATGACGTCATAAGAATATAAAAGTAATGTATTCACAATTGACAAATATTATAATTGGAAAGCATATTAATAAAGATAAAGGGATTTAATTTTCTAATTGATATCGATATGTAAAACTTTCGTAAAAGACGAATGTAATCCTAACTTTGGTAAAGAATAAAACAGTATAAAATGGTAAAATAATAAAATAAATTTTGAAAAAAATTCAATTAAATAAGTCCTAGAAAAAATTTTAAAAATAATGATCAATCATTTTTATAATAATTCATTCATCAAACTCGGGAATAAAATAAAAGCTACTCAACGAAACCTTTTTATAAAGAAAGGAAATGAGGAAGGATTACCTCAAAGGGGCAATTAATTAAGCTTGAAAAGGGTTTGCAAGAATTTATTGCCGATGAATTCTCATCATTTTTCAAAACTAATGCAGCCGAACGAAAATTTCCCTCGAGTACTTACTAAGAGGCCCTTCCATTAACGCCTTGAAACTTTGAGGGTATCGAAGCGTCCCCATTCTCAGCCTTCAGAGCATAATTAATGGAAGACACGCATCTTCCGCGCGTTCTAAATATTAGAGCACCTTTAAATAGCGATCGAACGCAATTACTTATCTCTCGCTTAATCTCTAATTGAGGGGTCCACTGTAGCTATAGCCCTTTTACATGCATAATTAATCCACGCAGCCTCCCTTTCTTTCCGCTTGTAAAAACCTTCTCCGCCCGATTGAGTATAAAGAAACCACGTATAGACGGTTCTTCGGAAGTGTTACCTGTAGTTTTAAAGAGTTTGAAACGTGTACGGTGTATTGTGATCGTGGTTTTTTTGTGTGGAAAAGTAGACTTCAATAATACACGTATTACGCTGTCGATTTGACAATGAATTTATTGGAAAACATTGGATAACGAATTATTAATTAAGTTTGATAAAATCCATGAATTACGATGAACTATTCATACTATAGGATATGAATGCTATTCGCGATTTTAAATATAAGAAGCTACGTGAGAATTAGTGTACAAGGCAGTTATTTTGATTTCAGTCTATTAATACACTTATGACGATAAGGTTTTTATTCGAAATTATTGTATTTCATAACAATGATTTATTTTGAAAAAATACATGTATTACTTTAAGGTTTTCATACAATAGGATATGAATTGTTATCGAAATTTTAAATAGGCGAAGTTTCATGAGAAAAAGTGAGTAACGTAGTGATTTTGATATCGATCAATCCAGGTTCACATTTCGTACGTGACTTAGATCGTATACGGAATGAGAAAATCAGTTTTCTTTCATGATGCACTCAGTTTGGAAATTCACTTCCTACTTCGCTTCAAGATGCGTCTTTAATATTGAAATCTGAGAAGTTCTTGGGAACATAAATTTTTAACGTAAGTCGTACGCCTTAAGTTTTAACAGCAGTAATGATTTCCAAATTGTTTGTATTTGTCAAAAAGGTAATATGATTATTCATTTATAAGTTATATAATAATTAATTATTCATTCACGCTATTCTAATACAATTTATTATTAACGTAGATATGGTGTGTACCCTTAATGGGTAGGAGTTTGTTTTTCTTAGATCTGTTAAGATTTTTTCCCGAATTGTGTCAAATGTTTTAAGTAGTTAACCTTTGAAGTCTTTCCTTCTAATTTGAATATATATGAACCCAGCTCTTAATTTTGGTATAAAATATGTAATTTATGTCATGAACTCTCTTAATAATGAATCTCTTAATTATGAATCTGTTCGTGAATTTACTATACTAAAACTAATTACCAATTTCTTAGTGGTATTCCACTTCTAAAGAACCGATCTTAGATCCATCGTCCTCAACATTTATCATCCCGATAGCCTCGGAGAGTATGAGGCATTGGAAATATGGAAAACTCCGCAAAATTCTCATTCACGTGAAAACAAAATGTACGAAGAATACGAAGCATAAAACTTTAGAAGGGACTGCGATATTTCAAACACGCTTCGGGAACTCATAACGAGACGAAAACAGGCAGAAATTCTTGCTCGGACACTCCAACGCCGATATTCGTTGCATGGGATACTTTCCGAAAGAAAAAAAAAACGTGAAAGGTTTTGGATAAAACACGGAGTTTCTGCATCTCTAATACATGAGAGATAGAAGGATATCGACGCAGCAAAAATCCGCTTTGGTACAGCGAATATTTGGCTGACACAGACGCCGTCCTTAGAAATATATTTAAGGAATTTTCTTGTATTACCTTTTACAATTCGCGAGTACTTATTCATCTCAGGAGATACTTTCATTATTTTTCTTACTCAATCTTCTGCCAGATTAGAATATTTCCGAAACTGCAATGTTGACTGTTGTCCAAATAGTATTCCGTAAATTTTGTATATCCATATCAGATGATAGAAATCCGTAATTTTTATTGCAAAATTTATGATTTTTTTAAATGAAAATTTTACGTATTTACTGTGTGATGAAGCAAATACGACACATCTCTTAAGTTTAATCACTTATAAAGTTCGTAATGTGAATGATGAGGTGAAATCAATTTTTGGAAATTAATATATTCGCTATTCATAATTGAGGTAATAAAATTCAATCCCCCATATATAAATCAATAATAAATTATCATTCACAAAAACTTAAATTAACGATGAAGTATAATATTGAAAAATACTATAACTTTCATTTTAACGCATTTTTATAATCATAGGCTTTCTCAATAGAGAGTATAGTTATTTTTTAATCAATTATCATAAATATGTTTGAATTTTAATAAGTGTTTATAATAATAATCATCATCCCACAATAAATATAGCATTTGACAGACTTCTTTTCAGCTTATGATATAATAAATACCTAACCTCAAACAAGATATAACCTTACAATCCAACAAAATAAATACCTTACTATCCAAGTGTTGAAATAGTATGTTCTCTCCCTATTGGTTGGAGATATTGTAGTAAGTATACCCAAATCCTCATCCAAAATTGACTGAACTTTAATCTCTGCATTAACCCGATCAATCGATAATTTCACACGCTTTGAGGAACTATGTTCCACGCTACAATCACTATATAACTTTTCATAACACTTTTTTTCCTATCCTCTAAAAAGCTGTTCCAGAGCTGTTTATCTTTCTCCTTTTGTGCTGTCGGCAAACTTACCTTCCTCTGCTCCAAAGATAATTAGTTGTTTTCGCAGATCCTTATTCAGATGAAGCAATTACAGACCTTTCTATAAACAACCGAACACCGTGATGGCGAGCAAGATATATCGTTTGTTTCGTATTTGTACTAGGTATTAGATATGTTATGATTTACTATATTTATCGGAATTATATATTTTTCTCAAAACCTATCGTTACTTCTGACAGCTTCGGTTGTATCATTGAGATACTCTTGCACACGCTTTGTATATGAATAGATATGAACTATAACTGAACTTTCTCGTGTAGTGCATAATTTATTAGTTGCATATGCATAGTTTTCAATATGAAATATGACTCAAATAATAATCTTGATAGTGATTGACATATTATTATAAAAAATTCTTAAAAATATTCTATTACTATTTAAAATACTTTGACTAATGTGAATGACCAAGCCCTTTCTGCGAATAGAACAAGAGTTTTGACAGGTTTTGATATGATTTTTACGTAATGTGGATCTTAAACATTCATCTTCATAAAGCTATCATAGGGTGATAAATATAAAATTGAAATTATATTTTGAAAAATAGATGAGAATACCGTAAATCTGATGGCTCCTAGTCGAAAGCTTTGGAAATAATAACGATTTATAATTGATGATAATCGTGCAAAAACTGTTTTACAATCAAAACTTGAACATGGATTATACTATATCTACGATGTTTTTAATCTTACCCTTTTAATATTATTTTTATAAGTCTTTTTTAATTATTACTCTTCTACCGAAAATTTTGAATTTCGATTATTTTTCTAAAAGGTTTAGAGCTATTTCTTTGCTATTGAAAATCACTATTAATTACGACATATATTGTAAATGAAATATTTTCACAATCATTTATCGATTTTTATGTATTTTAAATGAGCAATTCTAATACCATAGATTGTGAATGAAGCCTTTTCTTCCATTTTGCAATACATTCGAGGTTGAGGAAATGAAATATATTCCTCCACAAACAAAGTAGATACTTGGTACCCATCTGCTGCCTCCAAATGCTATTCCAAAAACGTGGTTCTGCTCATTTAGGAATATTTCCGAACATTTCCGCTTGTTTGATAATAAAACGATAGTAAAGGATTATAAACACATGTTACTTGTACTTAATTCCAAATGTGTTATCATTGACTGTTTCTACGTTACCAACACCTATTTTGGCTTCTTTTCCCTATATTTCGCCTCATTATGTTATCCTTTTATGCCAGATAATAACATGGTGACTAAAATTGATCTTTGGTATGATATTTTTTATCTTTTTATTGATATAATATTAAATATTGATAAATAATAACAGATAAATTTAATGGAAGTAGAATTAATTCCTAATCAGAAATCAATAAAAATATTTATGTAGAATGGAAGGAAATAGCGACTCTAATTAAATATAATATAAACACAGATTTAAATATTTATAATTACTATTTTTAGCGTTAGAATATTGTTTACAAATTCAAAAGTTTTGGAATAGAGTATTATGTTTGGTCTTGCATCTAAAATTGCATCCTAAAACAGGAAAGATCGCGCGAAAGAATGTATCATCATCTTATTGCTCATTCACACAGTTATATACAAGTTATCTCGTATCGTGACTGTTGTGGATATCCTATCCAAGGATTTAGATTAAGATTCTGATCATGTGTAGAACTCTGCAAGTTGAACTTCTCGCTCTGAATTTGCACAGAAGTCTTGAACGTGGCGTCTAGCTTTCTTTTCTCAGTAGGAACTCTCGAAGTATCTCAGTTTGTATAAATAAATCTACCTACAAGCTTCTTGAAAGTGTTTCGGAAGCGCAGTTCAGGAGATTATTATATCGATACGTGAAGGAAATGTTTAGCCGATAGTTTTGGATACTTTTGGAAACGATCGTTTGAAATGTTTAAGGTTCTAGAGAATTTTCCTGTTGATCCTGGAATGAATTGATTTAAGCGTGCGCTGGATATTAAAAGCTTGAATGCATAATACTGAATTACGTTTTATGCTGAAATGAACTTAGAGGTTAAAAATAGAGGTACGCAAAGTTTTTTGATGTCATATTTTGAAATCTTATATTTTTGATCGTCGGAGAATTTGCTGAATGGATCGTTGTGCAATAAAAGAACACTCGTATTTTAAATTAATTTAATTATATTAAAGATATATTAACAATAGTTCATTAATTTAATTATAGCAATGTCTATGAATTGATTTTCCTCTTACAAGAGATATTATTAGCATAGCAATTTATTTATTTATTTATGAAAACGTTACAATTTGGAATGAACCAGGAGGCAACGGTTTAGGTTATGTATTTACTTATGCTAGAATTTTATTTTCTTTCGACTAAAGAGTCGAAAATCTCGTGATTGAATAAAAAATATTTAGTTGAATGAAAAGGTAATGAGATAGAAAAGTTCCTAGAGTCACTACCGATACTTTATTCATATAAATTCAATAAATATTTTTTCTTGTTTTCTGAATTCTGGTTCCCTTCAACTAAGAATTGAAAGGCAGATTCGTAACAATGGACGACATTTTAGAGGAAATAGACAAAAGAAGGTCTCCCGTAATACAAACATTCCTGCAGACCTTATTTTAATTAAACAAGGTATGCGACATTAATTAAAGCTAAATACCTTAAGTATCATATCCAGTATTCGATTTGTTTCTCTATTAAACAACTAATAGTAATAACTCATTTATTGGCAACTGTACATATTCCCAAACAAGTTTAAATACGTAATTAATTCGTAAATAAGTTTTATTCTCTATTCATTATCATACTCGTCACGGAGGAAGGCACTCTATCTGAGAGGTTACCGTTGAGGGAGTTCCTTTAAGTTATGTGTATGAATGAACGCCTTTATTAATAGAGGGAGGAACATCTGAATGCAGTGAATGAGAATATTAAAAGGAAAGGGGAAAATACGCAGCTCTGGAACTCCCGAACGCTTTCTTTAAATAATAATCTCCTCCTTCCTCAACTTACACCCCACTTCCCAAAAAACACTTCAGTCCAATTCATCATTTCCTTTTCTAATTTCCAAGCGCATTCCTTCTTCATAACCCTTCAGGAGTTGCAATCAAAAATTCCATTTGGAGGGAAAAGTTTTCAATATGTATCTTAAAGAAGGTTTTGCTTTTCTATGGTAACATTTGTATGGCAGAATATTAAAATACACACAAATAGCTGGTACTCTTATATCGTATTAAGCACGTTCTTTTATCTAGCTGCTGTTTAATTACGTAGAATTTGAATTAGTAAAAGAATTACGTAAGAAATACATACTAAAGTGTATGGTTGCTTTTTAAAGTTCTCGTAACGTAATAGGGAGATATATTATTTAAATACTTGCTTAATATGTATTGTTCTTAACAGAATAGAATTTACTCGGCTTGGAGGTGTAGTGGCTAGCATACCTACCTAACTAGTAGGGTCCCGGGTTCGATTGCCGGTTGCTATTTTAGCTTGTGTTCAGCCTACGTAAAAAAACGAGGGCAACTGAAACAATTGGGTCTGCATTCTTTGTCACAATTGTTATATGGCTGTTATAGCTGTTACCAAGTAGTCTGATTGTTGTGGTATGAGAAGTGTAATGTAGGGACTCCTACGGTAGCACTGCATAAACTCCAATACTTCATGAAGGAAGAATAGAAGTGAAATGGTACAATGGCTTTTCATATTAGCAGATATTTGCTGGGCTTCAATATGTCAATCACTTTTGAATTTCTCAAGATTTTGTAAATGTGTTTTGTCTAAGAAATATGTGATGAAAGCTTATCTAACGTCTTTGATCTGATCTACCCAATCCTCAACTCATCTAAGCTTTTAGTAGAACCATTGCTAGGATACCCATTAGCATTTATTAGTTCGTTCACGGTAAAACGTTGGGAAAGGACATGTTTCTAATTCGCCGGATTCATCTATTCCTCTGCTTTTAAATATCTGGCTGGGTGTTTAGCTGGACAACGCATTAGCATGCACTCTGCTTTATGCTGCTAAGTGGTTTTAGCTGTTTATATGCTTTTTGGCTGCTTTAGAACTTATGTTTTCAATTAACCCATTGCTCTGGTTTCCTGCATATGGAGCACGCATGGTAATTCCTTCCTCTTACAGAGTTTTCTCACTATTAGAGAGTTTTCGAACTGACTTAGTGCGTCAGTACTGCGTTTATAATAGAGATTTACTCTGTGTGGAAACCTCGGGGTATTCATAATCCATTAGCTTCCATTAAATTCATAACTCCATGGAAGTATATGAAATAATTAATGGGCATAAATAGTTATATCCCTGTATGTAAGGATAAGAGTGTAATAGGATTATATTTTAAATTTTTTTAAGAATAACATTAAATGGATTATCTCGCTTATATTATTCTTAATTTTTCTTTATCTAAAAGAAATATTTTTCTATTTAATCAAATTAAAGAGGGTTAATTTCATAAAGAGTAGACAGATGACCTAAAGTATAGTTTTTTCTTTGAAATGGAACTCCAATACTTATACTGTCGTTCAATATAGGTTTTTTATGTATAAAAAATACTTTCCATGAATTCTTTTTGAGTATAATTTTTACTTTATTCAATAATCAATGAATAAATAAACAGTAAACAGTTTGACACATCGCATTTAATTTACTTCAGAAAATGAATCCGTTTTTATAACTTTTGAATCGTTACTCGTTATGTAGTGATAAGCAGTTGCCAACAATAAAAGTGTGTATCTATAGTAAGGAGTGATTTATTTAAATTAATTTTTATTTTTAAGCTAAAATATTATACCTGTAGCAATTCGCTTCTTATTTCATATTTATTTATTCTTTTTTTCTCTCTTTTTGTTTTTATTTTCTTTTTGTAATCACACGATTTAGATGGAATTTCATAATTCCTTTATCGCCGATAATAAATAGAATAATTATAACACATAAAAATCTCCCATTTCTAAATATTTCTTTACGTGAACTAAACATTATATTATTTTAAAAAATTTATTTCTTTACGTGAACTAAACATTATTAATTTTTAAAAAATGATCAAAATGGATCAATGATTAATTTACTCCTTAATTGGTTTCTCTCAAAAGGTGATAGCAAATTGTTCCCTTTCTAATTCACTCCAGGGCAACCTGAATAGCCTCTGGAATCTTTCAGTATTTCCATTATAACACCAAGAACGAAATAGAATATGCTTGAAACTATACTCCCGTAAATTAAACGAGAGCCAAGAACTTGAAAATTCCTTTAAGGGAATTAAAGATCTCTAGCCGAAGAAACCTTTCTTATTCTGGAATGTCGGAGAAAGGTTGTAAGTGGAGATTGAACGAAGGAGCGGGGTCCAAATCCAATAAAGGCATTGGGCTACACCTGCTAAGGATAGCTCTGGGTCACACGACGTCCCTTGAGATGAATCCTCCGCAAATACCCCAGTCGCTGGAATTCCTCGAGGGAAAAACTTTGATTCGAACCAGAGTCATGAGCTAGGGAATCTATCACAGTGCATTGGAGAAAGGCTGGTAATGTAATCGAGGGAAAAGAAGGGGAAAATTCGCTTGGATTAAAAAGGAGCGGGACTTGAGGCTGGAAAGTTTCTTAAGTTTCACTCGAGAGATAAAAATTTGTCATCGGATATCACTAATCTACGTCTGTTTTCTGTAAATTATATTCTAACTTGTTCGGAAGTGTTTTATCAACGTATCATCGATAGCTAAATAAACTAAGTATGGCGTAGCGTGTTAAGTATAGCAGTTTCACTGCCAAAAGAAACTTAATGATTATATGGATAATAATTTTGCCTCGATATATTGAATAGGTTTAATATTTGATGAATATTGGTTCACACAAAATTTTAATGCTGATTTGATGGCATTTTATAATATTCTTGCTCTATAGCAGTTATATTTTAAGTTTATAGTGATTATAAATGAATTTATGCAATATAGTCGCAATCTGACCTGAAATTTATCGTGAAACATCAATTCAAACCATATAAAATCTCTCTTTTAGAATCAGAGAATTTTTTCTCATTACTCTTTTAGGTTACCTTTTGTATGATAGCCATCACTCAGCATTTTTAAGAATCATCTTCCTTTTACCCGGTAATTTTAAAACTTAGCCATGTAATTCCATGACAATGGATACATTTTATCCTAAAAAATGAATAAAATATTTCGTTACGTACTTATCTTGGAATACAGACTCTAATGCAAATAAGCATATATATTCCATTGTAAATGGAAATTTGTAATAATTGTGATACGATGTCTATATGTTAATTGCCTCTATATCTAAATTTTTATTGACACAAGTTTAAAAACTAATTAATATTTTTAAACATGAATTTGCTTAAATTTACCTTAAGCAACGATTAACAGTCCATGCTGCGGGCATTTTTATTATTTCATACCTCAGGGAAAAGACTGTATCTCGGTTCCATTCATATGGATACGGCCTCAGCGGCTCTCATTCTTCAATACGAAGGGTACTAAAATATTCATCCCTTCAGTTCCGAATTCAATGTGGATCCTTTTACGCTAAAAACATTTTTGCGTGTTCCACTCCTTTCCCATTTCCTCTTAGAATTTAAGTGCTCGCCGCAGCTAAACAAAGAATCGGACTCGTCTACTTCCCATGGGTACCACTCTATTTCGTTGCTAGGAAACAATTTTCGATTAAGAAATTAAGGTAAAGATTCATAATTATTTTTCTCTGTCTCTTACGGTTATGTGAATTTCCAAATTTAATTATATTTCTGACTCGATAAGTAATTAATTCGTGATAATTAATATATTTTTTGTATTTATTAGTTAATTCAAGCCAGATATAGAGACCGCGTGCAGAAAGTTCTTCAAACTGTTTTGAGTTACGCTGAGATTGTAAACAGTTAAAAAAGACGAATAAAATTTGGGAAAAGATTTTACGTTCGCCATCATCAAAGGAGAGTTTTTAGTATAATATTTATATTACTTTATAATATTTATATTTATATTATTTATTACATATTTTAAAATTAGTTCATTACTTACAGACTTACACATCAATATTAAATTATATATATTTCTGATATTTGATATCTTGGATTAACCCCGTATTGACAATAGTACTAGTTGCGTAATATATTAGGAGATACTATTCTAGTCATAAGGTAGGTTCATTAGCGTGAGAGAAACATGACGGTGGTAGTTGTAAGAGATATTCTATTATGCTTACATAATATAGTGTTTATTCCATGAAGTTTGAGATAGATATTTTAGAACAACTTAGGGGCGAATTAAAGGGTATTCTATTTCTCTTATATTTCATTTTTCTCAACGCATAGTAAGCTAAGATCCTACCATATACATACATTTTTCTTTATGTCCTCCATTATAGTCAAAATTTCAAGTACGTAAATCATATGAACAGTAAAGCTATCCGACATATCCACCATAAACAGTCTTCACTACATTAAACATCGTATTGATTCATTAATAATGTTTTTAAAAATCCAAAAATACTGCTATATTCTACTGCATATCTATGTTTTGGTATTTCAATGCCTATTGTCTCTTTACTACAAGGAAGAAACAACAAAACTGTCTCCTAAATTTGTATCCATTTTTACGTAAAGTTCCCTTACCTGAAATCGTGACTTATTTACTGCTGATTGGTTTTAATTTCGTTTCCTATACAGCCTTCATTTACCGAAACTCACTTTTAGGAATGTCTCCCTCATTACACCGTTTAGGTTCAACCGACGCAAGTACTAAACCGATGTTTCCAAACTTCGCCTCCCCCGAAACCAGGTTTTACGATAGTGGCAACGAATAGAACAGCCGCAGCGCTGTGGCATCACACGGAAACACGGGCAACAATGCGCTCTTGCATTTCTTGCCGAAGGGAAACAAACGAATCTGCAGAAGAGCCGTTCCACGTAAACAAACTTCCTAATTGGGAGAAAGCTGTGCATTACAAGCATGGTTTCGCAGTTACTGCAGGCAATGGCGGAGAAGTGCTTGGAAAATATTCCGACACCTTTGTGATTCCCATTGGAGCATATCTCGGCGTTTTAGTTTTTATTTGATTGCATATGAAACATACGTTTACGTAAGAGGAATTGAGGCAAAATTACGTGTGCTTAAATTTGTATAAAGGTTGTGGAAAAAATGACGTTCAATTTTTAAGGAACTATTGAAACGTTTGCTAAGAAGGGCACCTTAATAACATGAAAGCTTTTCATAAACTTCAAAATAAAAAAAAAATAATTGAAGCGATATCTTTTTAGTTATGCTTTGAACGACTTTATCGAGGCTTTGAATAATAATTTTGCCATTGCTTAAATATTATTGAAGGTAAATTCCATTTGAGTACTGCAATACTTATGTCCCCTCATTGGGTTCCTTTTATCACAAAGATTAGTAATTTTCTTCCACTAAACTAAAGTCTTAAAATACAGATACAAATCAGAGTCTTTTGAGGTATAAATTTTATTCATCTCAGTATTTTTTTAATGGAGAAACGATTCCGTCTATAACCATGTTACTGCGTTGTCTTCCATCTTTCATTATACCTTAAAACTGATTTATTGGTATTGCTAGTCAAATGCCTCACTAATGTATTATCCATATATAATTTATATATATATATTTTGACCTTCCTCTGTGTTGAATAAACAAGTATTCATTTATATTTCTATATTTATTTACACATAAATAGATCTTTGAGCAAGGCAATCCCAAGCTTAATTTTAAGATTACATTATTTATACGACATACAATTTCAGCGGCGTATTTTAGTAATAAATTTAAGTTTTTAAGTAAAAGTTTCCCTTGAAATATATGTGCGCATTCATAATTTCTTATGATCCATGTAGCTACTAGACTTTTAATTATTTTCATTTAGCATCTAGTTTATATAACTGTAAAAAAGTCTTTGCAATTCTAAGTAAGCACTTTAAGATAGACATATCCTTTTTTCCCAACGTGCATATACGTACAGTAAAACTTGACAGCAGAAAAGTAATAAAATCACGAATACATAAAAAAACCACTACCTCACGAACATGCCCAACACTACTTCATACAGAACATTCTCACCTGTTTTATCCATTTTAACAGTGCGTATTCCAAAATAATTACGCATGCATAAGATCCAGACTCTAGAAGAGTTCAGGTATAACTCGATTTGAAATAGATATAATTTAGAACGTAATGTTGTTCTCTCAAGTCAGTCATGACACTCGTCTCAAAGGTGTGTCTACTCTCGGAAAGTTCACCTTCCGTGTTATAAGTTGCGATTTAATTATGTCCAAATGTGAGGCGTCTACAGCAGAACGAAAACATTGCGGCTTTGCACGTCTTCTCGAAGGGACGTAAGAGGGGGAGAAGGAGCTGAAATGCGTAGAGAAACGCAGTGAAAAGGAAAACCGACCTGAGGGAGCATACGCATTCAACAGCCGAAGTTTTTTTTTTTTCGATTCTTGACCCACGCGTTTGGTTTTCTACCTCTAGCCTTTATAGGGTTCGGAGCTAAGGTAAACTTTCTACGAACACTCACAGTTATCACGAGCCTTTGAATTCGAGAGGAATTTAGCAAACGCTCTGGGAAAATGGATCGCGTATTTCAAAAGCATTGATCGTCTAAAAAGAACGCAATTATATATACCCTTACTGCTATTCTCAGTATAAAAATACTACGAGTTTTTTTCGTAGGAGGTTACCGCGTCTGATTTTAAATTTAACTGTTATTGAACTGTGGAATATTTGGTTGTATACTGCGAGAGCACAGAAGAAATTTGAGAGATCCAAAATTTAAATAACAAAACAGTAGTTTTAAAGATATGAATACAAATATGAATCTTAATTCAATTTTATTCAATAATTAAAAGAATTATAAGTCTACATGAGAAGATAGTAAGATTTAAATTCTACACAATTCTCCAATTCGTAAATGATTTCCTCAGCAATTCTGTCGAATTCGAAAATACTACGAAATATAATTATTAGATTTTCAGTTGAAATTCATATTTAGTTTGAGTATGGTGTACCATTTCATTTCATCATTTTTAATTCATACATTTATTTCTATGCCACACACGGAAGCTGTTTAATATTCAATTTAACGCCAATGAAATACTACTGTGAATAAATTAAAGGTTCCGTGAATTATTCATTCGTCAACTCTACGTACAATCATGCAATGTTTCTTTAAAGTGTAATATTTGCCTGTCACTGAGGTCACTTTCACACTATTTATGTTTAAGTTGCTAAGTTACAAAAGTTGTTGACAAAATTTCATTAGTCCAAAAATTCCTATTAGAGATAAATATTTATCAATTTTTAATCGCGTAAATTTTTTAATGCCGTTCCTCAAAAACTCAATACTTGCCCGAACATCATTTTGGATCGTCCATAAATTAATAATATATTCATGTATTATTAGTATTTATTAATACGTAATAAGATTAACGTCCTTAATAATATAATACGTCAATGCCTCGATTCGATATTATTTTTTTTGAGCTTTACGTATCAACGTGTTTATAAAATTTGAACTTTGAACTGCAAAGCGATATTCACCGACGATTACGTGAAACGATTAAAGCGTTTTAGCTTCCCAATTAATTTGTGGGCGCATTGAGGTAAAGGGTGATCCCACAATGCATTAAAATTTATGCATTTACGATCAATTTAGTCTGAACAATGCGATCTGTTTAATACTTAAAAACTTTACGTCGTTATTGAATCGAAATGTTTACTATCCCTTTTTAATCTCCCTCCGTTCCGTAAAAGGATATTCATTAGTTCTGGGGGTCTGTTTCAACGTACATTAATATATAATATAAGGGCTAAAACCGTATTTATTTTATGATTATCAAAAAATACGTTTAATATATTTCTAGTTTCAACAAAACAGGATGCTTAAATAGTTATATTTTATCATAGAATATATTTTTTAACATATAAATATTTATTCAAGACAAAATTCAATATTTAAGGCTTCATTATAAATTAAATTAGCGGCAAAAATCGGTGATCAACTTTCTCGGCAAAATGAGTGCACAAGCAAGCAGCGAAATTTTCAACTCCTGAAAATTTCGCTTTTGCACTTGTTTGCCGACCATCTATACCTTAGTGTATTTTCAAAATTGCTCATTTAGATTCCTTCCCAAACTTAATATTAATCTATATAACCGATTCTAGATTTATACCTCTTGCATTCTTAACTTTTTCATAATAATCGTAATTATAAGATGGAATAATTCATTCGACATCTACAGTGCTTATTTACAAGTAGTCTCATCCTAAAAGGAAGATAATTTTGACCTAGAGCGAGGCAATCAGTGGAAAAGTACATCAATACACACAGAATAACTAACACTGTAATTTTCTGTGTAGCTGAAGACGAATCTGCAATTAAAATTTGTTCTGATTAACGGTCCGAGTTTTAGTCATCGCTACAAGGGCGGATACCTCGCGGCGTACCACTTCCCACAGCGATGACCTCGGTTTTGGGATAAATAACGGACCAACACGTTCCTCAATTGTACCTTTTTACTGTTATATTTTAGCTCTGTACTCTATGCATATTGTAGGAGATGTGCGGTCATAGACAGCGTGCAGCGAATTGACCTAACAAACAACTTACCGATGCAAGCAGATTTTGCATTCTTAACAACCTCGTAACTGGGATGCAGCGTGAGATTACGAATTTTAGGAGCTACAGGGAGGATTTTAAACTGTTTAAGTCACAACAAGACAAACAAATAATCAAGGCTAAATTGAGGAAGACACAGAAGCCTTTAACAGCTGATTTAGAAGGAGAAATTGCATAAATCTTGTCGTATTTAATATGATTAATTTCCTAATTTTTGGTCCAGCGATTGACGTATTGTTACGACAAAAATCCACAAATTTTCTTTTTAATTTCGCTACAGTTAAAAACAACCCTTCAACTTCTATAGTATTATTTGATTATCAGTCATATATTATAGTATTTATGTTTAGCAAAAGACGATTTAGTAGAATAGAGGTCATTCTTTCATTTGACCTTCTGATGAACCGTATCCACTTGTGAGATTCATAAACATCGGATTCGATTGGAGAGGAATAACGTTCGATCCTACCTCTTGGTTCCTTGAATCCATCCGAATGATCTGATGTGTGTTCAGGGTAAGTTAAGAAGTTCTGCTTTAAGCATGACCTTTAAGCTCAAATCATATTTGAACGTTGATTAATACAGAGTTCTAATTATATGATTTAAACTATTATTTTCTCCTTTAACGTCATAAATGTAATATATTTAGGACCAGGTTAGGTAGATATTGACTTTTGCTTTGAATTTCGCATATGTTAAATAGAAGTGAAACGTATTTAGGGCAAGTGGGGGACCTGGGATCGAGTCCCAGTAATTTCTTTATTTTTACTTCTGTTTAACCTATCAAATATATTTATTCTTCGGCAGTCTAAAGCTGATAATGTTTATATAACTCACTTCTTCCCTTAATTCCAGTATTGTATTAGAGTAAAATGAAGCTTATTTGAAGAATAAATTAGCGGATTACCATCTTCAGATGAGGTGTTTTTTATTTTCTGTTTGTCTGACACAAACTCAGTAGTTGAAGCTTTCTAAGGTTCCCAAATATCCGCCTTTTTAGAAAAGGAGAATTTTTAGACCTGTCATGATGCTTTCAGTACAATCTGTCACCGAAACTCAGCAAACATCATTTCATCGAAATGAATGGAGAAATTCATCGATCAGAACTCGATTATGACACTGAGTTCCCATAAATGTTTGCACTTCTAGAGCCAATCCCATGGAAACAGGAACTAGGTAACGTTTACCCATAACTTGGCGGCATAAAAAGGTCTTCTCAAGCCAAGGATTACAGACGGAGTCTGACTTTGGATAAAGCAAACACGGAGCAGAATGTCTTAGTTAACAGACGATCCAATGCCACTCGTGTCTTTCAAGAGGTCATGCTCCTCTTGAGGAGGAATTCGAACATCTCCTTGCTCATATCAGCAGCTTCCCAACGCTCTTGTAATCTCCAAATTCCCTCCCATAAACGTCCGATCCAATGATTCCGAAGCAATGTTAGGACGTACCACTGCATACCTGATGAATCTATTCATTTACTCGGTTTAGATTCGAGTACAGAACCGAATAGATGAATCATTTAGAGGATGATATATTCTTACTTAAGGTTATGTACAGAGTTGAATAACTATAGGTAATGGATTAGTTTGCGTCAACTATTCTTTTGATTTTTAGTATTGAACTTACTTAATTTGAAAAAATATTAGTTATCAAATTTGAACTCGCTTTAAATTTTGATGGTATTTTCAGTTCGACTTACAATATGGCTTATTTCACGTAAAAATCTATCATAAAAACAGCTTGCTAATATGGATACGATAAAGACGTATAACTTATTGTTAGGCTTCAAACATTTTGAATGTAACGTCTCAAATGGTTTTATCTCTGGTATAATCATTTGCAAAAAGCATTTTTCAAATGATAGCGAAATTATTATTTCATTCAAATTTAGTTTTACTGTATAAATTCTTAGATATTATTTCTTAAATTTACTAATAATACAAAAATAAGATTGCCCTAATTTATCAACATTAAAATTATGTAAATATAAGTACATATCAATCTAACATCTATTTATTAAACAAATTTATAAAAGCAGCGGAATTACCATGGAACGACTAGGGAGTATTTGTCTTTCTATCCTGGTTTAATCTTTATAATTATATAAGAAAAGTGTCTGTTAAAACTAAAAAGAATCTTTCCAAGTCTTTGAAAACAAATAAGTTAGAGTTATATTAAAAAAATATGTTGAATATTCGTGAAAAACATGGATAACCTACTTATATCGAATGGCATACGATTTTGAAGGCAATTGAAAGGCAAGATTTTTCATATATTTTATTTTATTTGAAAGATTCCTATATATTTTATGTATAGATAAATTACTATTACACATATAGAAGATTTAATAAATGTATAACGGTATCAGTTGTAGTTCGCTAACCTTTTGAAAGTCTAATCTTAAACCGAAGGGAGTAAAGAAATTCTTAAACATCGCTCTACTGAACCGCCTCCCACAGCAGCTCAGTTCACTCTATTCCGTATGTAAGCTAAAGAAGATTACCAACTCTGGGCGAGGAGATAACAGATTGGGTGCCGTTTCAGAGGGTCTTTTGCAATACAACACTACCGGAGAGCACTGCTTGAGAATTAAAGAAAAATTCCCCGCGTTGTTTCATCCCCTACCTCGGGAAAGAATCAGAATTTAATTATGCCTTCTCCGAATGAGGCTAGTGGCTCCACGGACGATGGGAAACCGAGAGCTGACGTGGAACGGAGCAAAGGTTTTAATTAACGTAGATAAAGGCGAAGCTTTAAGGTTGGATAAGTTTTATTTTATGAAAAACGTTGGCCAAGAAACGTTTCCCTGTGGTACTCCTGGATTGGAGAAAGGGTAATGCGGGTTGCCTATGGGAACGGATCCGTCGATGGGATACGCTTCGTAAAGCGTATTAGCGTGATTCCTCTGAAATAGGGAACTAAGGGGGGAATAAAGATTTGGATATACTCTCAAGAGTTCTTCGGTTTGAAGGAATTCCATTAATTGCCTTGTGAACGATTTACTCCAAATTCCGCATGTTTTCTGAATTAAAATTGAGGAGTAGTAGGGTTTTTCTACTTTTTGAACAGTGTTATTCAATTCGAACAAAATTATCTGCCTCTCTCGTACCTTAATCAAGCTAAAATGGGAATTACTTTCACTTTCTTCTTCGAACAGGCGGTGGGTTCCACATCTGTAATAGCATAATGAAAGAGTTCTCTTTATATTAAATCGATTAATATCCAGAGAACTCTTAGTCCTATACTAGCACCACTTAGCACTTTTGTGATTCAAATACGTATTTATTTATTATATTAAAAATACTCATTTTCCTAAAATTTTTAGACATAAAATTTGTAACCATAGCTTTCCTCTTTTGCATATTATCAACTAAGTTCAATGATCCAGCGTTATAATGTTCTTATATAAGTTTGCAAATATAATCTATTTATTCTCACATAAACTATTTGCTAAATCCTAAAATTTCGTCTAGTTCTATCGAGTATTTTGTTCTCATTAGTTAACAGAATAAATACCTAAAAGCCCTTTTTTCACAATTAAAATAATATAACTTCTATTGTTCTGAGTGTGATTGAAAAGAAAACTTATAGTACTGTATTTCATGAAAATACGATCTTAATTTACGTACCGAATTTGATACGGGAATACGGTACGAAATCAAGTATTCAGCAATCAAGTATCTAAGATTAATTAGTTAAGCTTGGTTCGATTGGAAACTTAAGATAAGTAGCTTTGAGTTATAAGCTTCTGAACAGCGCAAGGAGGAGTATACAAGTGTATATAGACACGAGGGTTTATGAAAGGGGAAGGGTGGTTGGAAAAGCGAGTGGTAGAAGCTCGAGCACAAGAATGAGTTTGTGGAATGCAGAAGATACCATCTGATACCTTTGGAAAGGTAAATGTTGTGATGATAGTCTCCAATTACGTAGATTATCAGGCATGTTTCCTTGAATTTAGGAAGTGAGAATAGTCATTAATATGGATTTATTGACCGGAAATTGGGGGACCCGGGTTCCCGGTCCCGGTCAGACTTTTTTCAAGTCCATTCTACCTTAGGAATTGATTTACTGCATTTTTGCGTTTGAAACAGGGTATCTGTCACAACTCTAGATAGTGATATATAGTCTTTGTAAGTACCGATGAAAATAAATGATGCATTAAAGGTTAAAGATCCCAAATCAAAAGATCCCATTATAACTTAAGGTCCCATTATAACTAAGAGTTCATTAATCGCTATTTCTAAAATTATATTTTAATTGGAATTTTTTTAATTGGAGTATGTTAAATTGTTTGATTATCTTTGTGGATGAATATATTTAGTTGCTACGAATCCAGAACGTTAACATTTCCGAGTAATAGCACCTTTTCTAATAGTGATGATCGTATTGCATTTATTTTATGACTGTTACAATTCCAATACATTAGAGATATAAGATTCGTAGCAAGTGAACTAAAAAATTCCCCTTTTTCTTTAAATGTAAAGTAGAAAAATTAAGCTGATTGAAGTCGTATTTTATTATTCATAAACATTAACCTTTTCGTATTTACAATAGATACGCACATATACACACGTATCCAAGTCTTTCTAAGAATACGATTGGCAAAATATAAAGCAATAAAACAGACGAATCCAATATCATTATCCGTTCACAATTACTGTCTCTTTTGCGCTGCAAAAATCATCTGCATAACTAAGATGAGATCGAGCTCCCTAATGACAACTCGGCTTTATAACTCGGGGCAAATTCCTATCGAAACTTCCACCGCTCTATTCACGGCTAACGACGTACGCTACATGATACCATGCGGATACACGGATCGCGTTCAATTATAAACAACTCATGGCTAAAATTCGTTTCGCGCTTGTCATAAAACTCGACGGGATTCGTCGCCTAGGGGCGCATTTCCTTTGACGAAATCCGTGTTCCCCCCCCCCACCGATGATGTTTCCATGGAGAGTTCACTGTCGATGGAATGATTGCGTATATAAACCGGAGCATCGGCGATTGTGTTCTAATAATAAACGGCTGGAATAGTGCTTGGATCCGATCGTTTATTATTGTAAGGCAGTCGCCTTAAAGCGGTACTAATTAGCCGCATGAAATAACATGTACATGTTTGTTATCTAAAGAAGAGAACATTCAATCGTATTCTACACATCGTAAAAGTTTTCGCTTTTAATTTAATAATGAGAGAGTATATATATTAAGGGTGAGAAATGCGATATGTAATAATGACGAATACGTAAAAGAATGGATCGTAATGGAACAATAAATGCAAGTGAGAGTGCTTCGTTAAATTATTGAGTTCAACAAATATCGTACCTTCTAAAAATAAAATTATGAAAAATAGATTTATATTATATTATATATTTGGGAAAAGGGGAACAAAGAAGTCTTTTATTTTTAAAAATTATCTTCTGACATATTTAAAAACGTATATTTATTATTATCATTTATTCTATCAAAGATTATCATTAACATTATTAGGAGTACATATTTACGTAAATTTGCCGCTATTATATCTAAAAGCGAGTAAATCCGTCTATAATTTACGAAAATTATTTTTGATCGATATTTTCGGCACGAAAAGTCACAGAAAAATATCTTACGATAATAAAATCGAAAATCACAATTTCTACGAACTTTAACACACGAAACCATAAAAAAACCTAGAAGGTAGCTGAAAAAAAAACACGCTCGTATATCACGTAATGATTCATCCGTGCAATATTTCGCACCGTGGGCCAAATTGAGTGCCGCATTAACTGGAACGCATCTTCTCCGAGGCAAAGTAAACCTTTAATGGATGCTCCTTCCATATCGCGTAATGCACTTCCTAAAATTTCGGGCAATTGCACCAGATGGAGCGAGCGAGTTAATGATCAAAGAAACGAGAGCGTGAAGTCGAAGGAGTATGAAATCGCAGCTCGGAGAGGAAAAATAAAAAGGGGAAATTCTAATTACGAAAGGACTGCAGGAAAGACATTTCTCTCTACGATACGAAACCCTTTTGCTGAGGAACGAAGACTACGGATGCCAAAAAGGGAAATGTATTCGCAATTGCTTTCTTAGGTTTTCTCTACGCAGTGAACTCCATGGAAACGAAAGGTTTGATTGGAGAAAGAAGCAAAACAAAACAGATGTGGAGAAACCATAGGAATAGGAGGGGATAGGAAAAAATGAAACTATGGGATTACGTCAGAAAAGAATTATGTTATATCATGGTCATATCATAGGAAAGATGATGTAGGAAATAAACGGGAAACAGCTGAGGTATTGCGACACAAGAGAATGTTCAATATAATTGCTGAAATGTAACATAAGGCTAACATTAACTTAATCACTATTTAAGTTACACGTTTAATCTTTAAATCATCGTCCTTCGCAGGCAAATATGTGAAGTTTTTTTTCTATTATCATTGTTTAATAAAAAATAGTAGTAAATACCCAAAATATTTATTGTGTACGTAAATGGAAGAAACTCGTTACAGAAGATGAAGAAAATACTTTGATAATTCTAAGAACAAGACGAAATATTCTACAAAAAGAAGCTTCCACGATGGAAAAAGGAAATAAACTTGAAATAAGCACCTGAGAAAACCATTCTTAAGAAATGGGAAAGGGCGATCGACGTAATAGGAAAACAAACAAACAAACAAAGGTTTTAACGTGGAAACCAAAATAAATAACTTAGTATGACGATAATCGAAAGACGAATGAGGAAGAAAGATTCAAGGCTATCGAAAGAATGAGAAAGTCAAAGGAAGGAACTGAGAATTACGTAAGAAAGCAGTTCAAAACAATGGGATGAGAATCTACTGTTATTGTATAAGTTTCGAATGTTGATAGGGAAAAAGCTTACGTAGAAAAACACGTACGTTGCTAAGGGATCTTAACCGTAAACAAGGGAAGTAAATAAACCGGGACGTTATAAGAACTAAAAGAAGTATAAAAGAGGAAAGAAAGGCGAAGAAGAAGCCTTGATAAGCTCTTTTAGAATGCACGATTCCATCCCACGGAATATAATGGCATTTGCAGCCAACGAGTGATGAAATTTTGGCCGCTTTTGATGGAAAGGTGTTACTTAGAGGGAGAAAAAATGATTCTTTGCCGGAGAAGATTACAGGTTAACATGCGGTTGTCGTCTTCCCTGTCGAAAGCCATGAAAAAGGACAATATGTCCCCTTATTTCATCCCGTCTTAGGAAGTGTAATATTTTGTCTAAGGCGTCCGCATAAGCTCTTTGATGGAAAGACCAAGAGCGCGAACCCTCCTCCCTTTAATGGTATTTTTAAAGGTATTAAGAAAATACTACTCTCATCTTCTAGATATTTTTTCTTACAGTGTTTATTCGTTCATATCATAACTTTCAGAACCAATGAGGCTATAAATTATAATTTGAAAGTAGGAGATAGATTCAGTTCTCTAAGACTTACGAGCTGATATATTTTAAGAATGTATTTCTTTTTTAATTTCTGATTCTTTTTCCTAACCCATTCCTATATATCTCAATAAAATGCAATATATCAAATATTTGTATCAAATAAAAATAAATTAATGTACTTTTTAGTTTTTATATAGCTTTGAAAAGGATATGATAATAAAATATTACAGATTACGGTTCAAGTAATTATTTTTTTTCGTATACTGTGTAGTTCACTTCCATATAATTACGATACACTCTAAACCTATTAATGTTTATATATGTGAATATAATTCGCAAATACTAATAAATTAATTCAATTTGAGTTTTTGTTTAGCTTTTGAATAGGATATGATAGTAAAATATAACAGAATTTGTTTCGAGTTTTTGCTATTTCATTTTCTTATACATTATGCTTTAATTCTATAAAATTACGGTACAGTCTAGACGTACCTATGTTTCATTTTAAGGGATTTATGCGCCTTTATAAAAAATTATTATGTCAACAGAAACATCCCACCATCACGCGAACATTACAACCCATCATTACCGTACGAGAATCGGTACGCGTATTTTATTCATTGCATAAAAGTGACGAGCAACTGTTTTCATCTCTGAGTACTTTCACGGAAACATGCCGCATTCCCACAATAATATCGATTCAATCTGAGGACGGCCTCCAGATCGTCACATATGACGTAATTTGTTCACGCATTAGAACAGTAATTACGTTGCATAACATTTAAGTCAGTCTTTTTATCAAATCGTCGCATAGAAGTTTTTAAAATATAATTTGAAAGTTATCGATAGAAGTGGACAAGAATGAGGAGTTCGTTGGATATCTATTTTAAGGCACTTAAATTTTATTGTGATTGTATTCATAAATGTATTGTATTGTATAAATTAAGAGGTATGTTTTCAAGTATCAATCCTCTGAGATACATTTGTCCTTCTTTTATCCTATAAAACTATTAAATAATCCTTATAGATTAATCATAAACATTAATAGCAAGTCTTTATAAACAGATGATATGGAATTTTTGTTATTTTTTAGTCGTGAATATAAATAATACAAAAGTGTGAATTTGAAGGTTAATAATCTGCTATTAAGTTATGAGCAATACTTTTCATTGCTGAAGAATTTTCTATCCCTCCCTTAGGAAACAAAATAGTATACTTGTAGAAATCTCTTGATTTTGCATCATCCTATATTCAACAATTCAAACTCAAATTATCATCATTATTATTTGAGTATTATTCAGGAATGTTTCTCCAGCTCCAAGAAATTACAATTCACGCACAATTTCAATGTTCTTCGTCAGTATGTAGAACAGTAAATGTTTTACTTCTTGTACCAAAAAAGTTTTTTAAATAAGACGGTAAAAATTTTTAAAAAATTTCTTTATATTTCAGATGTTACCATTTTGGTTGGAGTTAAACACTAGTTTAGTTTAGAATTCTTTTTTGTGATGAATTCTATCTTAGTGATCTCCGAAAATTTTTCCGTAAATAAAGCGCACGCTTTAAAGTTCTATCCGTCCCATCCTAATTTAACTCAAATGTTATCATCATTAATAGTCATACAGAAAAAAATTTCATTGAGGAAACCTATATTTCGAAATCAAAACTTGGGTACTGAACAAATCAGTGTTTTGGAAAAAGTATGGCAAACTCAAACGTTTCATAGCCTTCATTTTTTCTACCTCAAACCAGTTGTTCCCACTTGAACTCAATTTATTGTTCAAATAGTTAAATCGCAAGGATGGGTAGCTCTAGTAAGTTCTTAAACTCCGAACCTGTGGGTATTTTTAAAAAAGCTTCATTGCTCAATCTGTAAGAGAACCTGGTTTATCTATTCCAGGCACAAACTTGGGATAAAGAACTTACAAAAATCCTCGCTTGAGTCTATTGATAATACGTAATCCCTCTTTGACTTATCGCACAGGCTTTCTATTGCTTAAATCCCTGAAAATAGAACATGCTTGATCATTCATCGGGAGGAGTAAAGTCTGATTTATGCATCCGTGAATAAATGCACGTTGGAATGTCATGACATAGTGGACTTCTCTTCTGCAACTCTTACGAAATTTTTTGCTCCAGGGCTTATCCCCCTCCTGTAATATTCTGCAGAATTTAAATCACCGTTGGCCTGACAACGTCAGATAATACACGTGCTAGGAAATTTACGATCAAACCGAACCGATAAAAGTGCAGTGAAAGGTTGTCTAAAACCTCTATAGTCCTTCAAATACTTAATTGATTAATGGGATCTGTATTTCAGCAAAAGTATTCCTTCCCCTGATTTATGAGTTTTTGTTTCGTTTGATGGAATTTGGGTCAGCTTAGATAATATAAATTAATATAGGATAATAAAGTAATAGGATTACTATAGGTGTATATATATCTGGGAATTTAAAAAAATCATATTAATAAGTTTCATTTAATATTTGTAAATCCTTTAAAAGTAGAAATTAAAAATCAACTGTTAAATTTTCGTTTCTTTTTATACCGTAAATTTTTAATTTAAGTTTAAAGAAAAAGACAAAGTTAATTTTGTACAAATAGTTAGTTCGACTTGGTAATAAACTTACTTGCCCGATTATTAGGGTACCTGGGTTCGAGTCCCTGTCATTTTTCAGTTCTGTTTAATATGTTAACTATATTTATAGTCAGTATACTTGCGGAAATATAATTAAATTTCAGGGAAAGGATTTAATATACTTTTATTTTACCAACGTATGCTAGTTACATACACTTGTGTCCCTACATAGTTGCTGTCAAACACCTAAGGCAGTCTTACAGTTATTTCAACGGCTGTTTATTGCAATAGTATCGAAATGTAATTCAAATCGCTCAGCTTTGGAATATGAACTTGTATATTTAGTTAAATGCGAATTATATCGTGAAAGCAAATGGATATTTATCTTACCATGAGTATGTTTATTCGTCATAATCGCGTACTCAGTGCTTTAGTTCTGAAAAGTTCAAAATGTTCTCCATTGCCATAGGGATATAAAAATAATAAATATTTGATATTGTAATTCTTTTATCAAAGAGTCTAATTATTTTTAAACCTGAATTGAACTTATTTTTCACTTGTTCTATTCAATGTAAATTCAATTCATTGTTTATGGTCAACCCCACTTCATTGTATTCAAGCAATTCCTAGAAATAATATATTTTTGTTTTTTTATTTATTATCGAAGAGCACACAAACATCCACTTACTGGAAAAATACAGTGTGGTAAAACAGTCGAAAGATACAGTGTCGACACTCAACAACGGACATTCACAAACATCCAAACCATGAGAGGAAAATCTAACCTCAGCCGGGATTTGAACCCGGGACCTCAGCGTTAGAAGATTAGCATTAGCAAACCATTCCGCCAGCGGGAAAAAAAGTTTTCGAACAGTTCAATGAAAGTGAAATTAAATCAAATTAATTGAATTTAGAAGTTCCGATTTTATTCAAATTCAGTGAAAGCATAACGTATATTAATGGTGATTGAAAAAAAAACAACAACAATCCTAGCACCCGTAGAAACGCGCTTGGGTGCAGATGCAATCTATCTTTAGAGGCATACGTGATTGGAATCGATGTGTTTGGGCGATCACACATCAAGGGATTCAAAGAAGACCTCTCTGTGTATACGGCCTTCGAATCTCATGCAGGTTCCCTTTGGAAATTAAATCGATGGTAAAGGCATTTGGAGAAAAGAAAGCTATTGGACTCCGTAAAACACTGATTATCAACGGATAGCGAGCGATAAATCATGTCACGGAGGAAATATGAGTTGTTAAGGGAAATGAGAAAAGTTAGAATTGAAAGAGGTTAATTAGTTGGTGGAGTGCTTCTCTAGACGGATGACGTAATGAAGTGCTCTTCGACAAATGATTTTGAGGGCGAAGGAAAGGAAGTGCATCGTGTGGGAATCAAACCCAGAAATTTCTTCGTATTTATGATGGTTTTTTATTTTCTCGTTGCCTGCTGATTATCTTCCTTCCAACTGTACGGAATCTTTGACTTTCTCTTCCTCTGTGTGTGGTTAATTGGTTTCATTATGTTTCTCGTGTTATCATGAGCTTTATATTTAACGAAAATTGTATTTTAATAGTTGTTTATTATTTACTTTTATTGGTAATTATTATTGAATAATATCTATGCCTTCCTTTAATGTTCGTTTAATTTTTTTATGCTGCTATATTTGTCCCTGATGTAATTAAATTTTGAAAGGTAATAATTTTGTTAATTAATGGCAGGAAATATTGTGCTTTTAATTGCCACTGTTTATTATTACTTTTTTTCGAAAAATTTATTGTTTTAACCTTTAATAATTGTATTGTAAATATTTTTTTTGGAATTTCTGTTCAGGGTTTATTAATATTTCTCCTAAATAATTATAAAATTCATATGGAAATTGTAATGAAGTAAGTTTCACAGAATTTTCACACACCCACTCCTGATTTTCTTGATCCTTTTTCTCGTGAAGTGATTTTTTTCCTATTCAAAACTTCAGTTTTTTTTAATGTACACAAAAACTTTTATTATTTCATTTTCTTTTCTTTTTAAATTTAATTCATCTCAATAAACTGTATTTCTTATTTCAGTTTTCTCTTCTTCTAATTACGTACATGGATTGGATATTAGAGAGGAACTTAAATAAACTCATCAATAAAGTCGCTATAAGTATGATTGAAAACAAATCGAGTTTCAAAACCAAACATCTCATAAATCTACTTTTATGTTTGAATGTTGTCTTTGTATTCGTGGTTTATTAGTGATCACTTCAATAGATGCGAATATCTTACTGAGCCAAATTCCCTTGTAGAATATTCTGGTTAAAAAATCTCATACTTTATCCAGTTTTCTAGACTATTAGGTATTGGATTCAGATCAAACCTAAGCTTTATCGGCAATAGACTAAACCTCAGAGATATCTGATTTTTCCTGTGTATCTAGAAGAAAGGATCGTTGTTCGTGTATCTATTAGCTTATAAACAATATTGTCCCTTTAGGTTCCATGTTTTTCCTGAAGGTAATTGCAAATTGGAAGTTTGTAGAAATAGAAAAGTAGATAAACCCATATGTGAGGGTAAATATAATTCTTTAAAATTATTTGGTGGAATATACTGAGTTATTTAAATAGTTATATATCCTTTCTCTGTTAATTTTTATCGACTTTCATCAATAATCCAACAATAAAAAATCGACAATTCAACAATGCAAAAATTTAGCATCCAACAATAAAAAAATCGACTTTCCAACAATAAAAATTAAAAAACAAATTATGTAAAATAACTACAAATAAACATCCAGCTCTGTTTTTGACCCTTAAAGTCGTTATATGAGTAAATATACCACCATAGCTTCCATTGTTTACGATACAGAATACAACCCATTTTCACTCGCTTATTTCGATAAAGTCCTCAAAGATTGCAAGCTCTCAAAACTGACACGTAACTAAATTAGTTTGGAAAAAACACGGAATCACTTTTAGTACGAGGCGAGATATTGTCACCATCGTAAAAATCGAGTAAAACTCTATTTTCGTCCTCCATTGAGGATAAACGAAGCGAGAAATAAACCATAGCAACGGAAATATCGCGTTTTACATCCAAATTATCTCGCTAAAAAGCGGAAAACTAACGGAGAAGATTGTTAATAGCGTTAAAGGACCGCGAAGGTCGGTATGGATTTTTAATTGGTCCAAGAGCGTAGGATTTGTGCTGCACAAGAACGTCGAGGAACCAATTACAGAAAGGGCCTTCGTGACCCAGAGTAATTCGCTGGAGAGCGGGAGAATAAAAAGAGATGGTGTGCGATTGAGCTGCGGTTGTGACTCCCTCTATATTTCCAGCGGACAAAACACGATCGATTTTCGTTGCGAACCACAGTCTCTGCGCCATACCTGAATAGGGTTTTTTTCAGGATCGCACAAGATCGCAAGCTTCAAATGTCGATCTATTTATAGATGATAAATCTATAGATCATAAACAGTTGCATTGGTTCTTTCAGAAGCTAGAAGTTAAGGAATTAATATTCTTTTGATGTTTACGTTCTCCTATATTATCGTCTTCCGTACACTGGAATCTTTAGCGTGAATCAGTCTTCACGAAAGTTGGATTCTTCTAAAAGTGCTAATTTAATTATGACCTTTTTAGACTTCTTTGCATTACGTGGATACATTTTTGAAGATGGCCTCTTTAATAGTGTTCTTTTTTATTCCCTTAACCTTGACCTTCCATTGATTATCTTTATTCTGTATCTAGATGTGTACATCGTTAATTAATAGATATTTTAAACTTTTACTGTATTCTCAAATTCCACAATATCGAGCATTTTTCAACGGAAAATAATATAGCTTATTTTAATAGATAAATAAAAAGTTAATATATATTATATAGAAATAAATAAGAACTGAATGAATCACAGAATGTATTCATACAGCTGCTGTAACTAATACGTAATCAGGTATAAAATTTAGAAAGGAGTTATCGAGCCAATATTTCAGTATCGTAACGATTTTTATAGGAAAACTCGTAATAAGAAAATATAATCTAGAGAAATGATAAATCGACATAGTTCAAGATTCTACGAAACTAATAAACTGCTCCACTGTGCTATATTTGGTTTGGTTTGTATCAGTACCTTCATTAACGATTGATTTTATGCCAACAAATAAGGTAACCTTCCCACTGCAAGTCTTCTTGTGTCACGTGTTGCATACGTACGGCATTCACACCTTTCAGAACGATAGGGTGTATTTATAAGTCCAGTCGCTTTCAGTTATCGATTCAGAATAAGATATAAGTAATTTTCAACTATTTTGAATATATATATATATATATGAGTAATTTTAATGAGAGAAATTAATCTGTTATAAATTATCTGGTAATAGAGAAAATCTATTGGCAACCTAAATGGAACAGAATATTTTCAGCTTTACAGGAGGTAATTGGAACAAGAATCATTTACATAATTTAAATTTATATAAAGAATGTTTTTATAATAGCTTTTAGTCCCTTCTTTCTCTATTTGTTAGTCATAATTCATTGGCTATAGAAGAGATACTGAGTAATGGAACACCTTTCATCCTCAACATGTGTATATCATACAGGAATAGTTAGATTAAGTTATTTCTCTTCTCAGCAATATCTTCATATAAAATAAATAGAATGGTAAATAGAAAAAGGTGTTTTTATAAGTAGAAAAACGAAAAACTATTACTGAATTATAAGGGAATTACAGAACATTTTGTATTTCTTACGTCAAGCACATAGAGGTGTTTGGGAAAGTTTATAACCCAAATATTATACGCTAAATTTATACATGTATATTATTATTAGTTATCATAACGATTAATATAACAATACTTTAAGCTTATTTTTTCTCCCATTGATAAAAAGTAGTAAGGTAAGTAGAGAAAAATGTTTTAACATCCAATCATAGAAATCGATTTAAACATATGATTTTAATTCCTAAAATAATTATTAATTTTTTTTCACATTTGGTACTTGTTTATGGTAAGTTTTAAATTCTTTGCTTTAAAAAAAGTGATTTTGGTGATTTTGCACTACTTTTTCGCAAATTCGCATTTCCATGATGCCGTATCATCATGCTGAGTGCAGCAGCTGTGAAACCTTGGTCCCGATATCTCATCCTGCGGCAAAGCAAAAAGATATCAACTATACATTCCGTGTCCCAAACTACCACAAAGTAAAGCCTAAACTTATCCTTTATGTTCTTTCGCTTACCTTTTATAATCAACAAGTTTTATGCTGAATTCTATTCAAATCATTTTGTCGTAATACTTTGTTTATATTAGAAGTTTTTTATCCCTCGTAACTAAAATATATGGTTTTTATAAATACACCAACACCCTAAGCTCATTTCTATTTGGATATATGTTTACTGTTGTGATAGGAACGAAAAGAAAATCCCCAGAAAATATAGAAATCAAAACTCCTTGTAAAATACGATTTAATGAAGATTTCTAGTCTAAATTAAAATATTTTTTTCTGTATTTAGTATGCCTGTTGAAAAACTAACTAATATATTATAAGATAAAAATCATTATTGACTTGAATCGATTTATACTTTACTGATATTACGGAATACCGAATCAATAAATATCGTATGAGGTAGTGATGGTAACATTATCTAAATAAACACAGTACATAGAAAGATAAGCAATTGTTAACGTTCGCTTTGAAATAAAATACACATAATCGACATGTCTGTAAAACGAACTTTCAATTTTTATTGACAAGTTTATTTCTGTTCATAAATTCTTATGATTATTTTTCACAATTATATGTAATTGAATTCAAGTTTATGGAATAGGGTCAAGATTATATAATACGATAATTGTACGAAAAACGTTTCAAAAAAAGCTAATCAATTCCAGACACGTATAATAGAATTTTAATTGCAATATCTCGATTGATTGATACATAGTTACCAGATCGGGTCAATACATTTATAATTGGATATATTATAAAATCAATGCTATAATACGATAAATTTATAAACTTATATTAACTTCTAGCTTATTAATAATAATGATAAGTATACGTAATATTTCGTCTTTAAAATTAATTACGTAAACTGAAGATTTATATCTATCGAAGTACGAGCTTAAACAGAATCTCACGGGATATATAGTAAGTACGTGTATAGGAAATCAAAAAGGATACGTAAACGTCAGTGCGTGGAGAGAGAATCCTCTGGCGATGACAGAACACAAAGGGAACTTCAGCTTATATAGGGAAAGATGAGAGCCGAGATAACAAAATACGAACGGCTGTGGCTTGGAGACGAAGGCTCGCTTCGTTACGTAACAAAGGTCACGTGACCTGCAAAAGGAGCCTCGGTCTGCATTGTGTCGGACCAAATGAAGGGGAAATAAGGGACCTTTCAATAGGGAAGACGAATCGGGACTAGAAGCAGCTATCGGAAAGGTCATTCTCCGGAGAGGACATTACGCCCGTGTTTACTAAGCGTTCATTAGCGAAATGTCAACGCGTCAAGATGTTAATGTCTGGCTCACGTTTTGAATGGACCGAACGGACGAATTGTGCGACCCAAAAACGATATTCCGAAACGTTTTAATCTCCTATTAATCCCCTCTGTCTGAAATGGCTCTGAAACTTGGTGTAATTCAGTTTTAGATTGCGAGGGATTTCTCAAGGCGGTGACGTTTCAATGTACGTTCATGATTGTCAGGGGTTATATGTACAGTGCGAGTAAATAGATTCGTACGAGATTATCGTCGCCTTTAGGACTAAAAAGCAATTAAAAGTGAATTATGCTGTCAAAACGGAGAGAAGATTGAACTCGCCTTATTGCTAGGTGAGTTGCTAGGCTACTAAACATTAGAGTATTTATTTTTTATTTTTTTATTCAGGATATCGTCGCAAGTTGACACAAAATCGGTGGAGACTTCAACTCACAACCTTGTGAAACATACTTAACATTATAGTAAATCCATCCGTTCTTTGGACAACTATTTAGAGGATCAAAAAATATCTCTTACGTAATATGTTCATCTGTAAATTAGAAGTTTAATTCCTCCTCTAACTTCAATAAAAACATTCAAAGTTATTGTTTTGAGGCTATTTTTAAGCCTTGAAAGTATATATTTGTAGCTTCTTTCTATTTCATCAGCACTTTATTTATTTATATTCTTCAAGGATTTAAAAGAAAGCAAGAAGGCCAATTACATTGAATCGTATACAGTAGCTACTTACAAATAAAATGTTAATTAGCCCTAATTGTAATAGAAATTAAATATAATATTTAGATTTTGAGAATCGGAACTATAAACTTGAGAAATTATAAAGCATTTGGAAATATTAAACTTAACTACATCATCAAAACATTTGACAAAGAATCTAATTTTCATCAAAATCACGATTCATTTATTAATAATTTTTTTTAAACATGTTATATTCTGTTGTGTATATGTACCAAGTGTAGCTGAGGCTGATTAAACAACAGTCAGAATTCCTCCGAACTAAAAATAAAACTGGAATTTACAATACAACATTTGAACCACATGCTGCCACTCAGAAGAGCAAGCCCGTGAAGGCAGGAAACGCGACATATCGTTATTATCTAGAACCCGCAGTAAAATTCAGTAACATGGCTATCTAATTCCGTCACACGCTTATTTTTACTGCACCGACCCACACACGATAACAAGCAGAGTTCTCTTCCGAAACATGTAAAAAGGCAAGAGAATCAGAGGCAGTTCTGTAACACAGTTTCATTGCCGCAGTGTCCGAGCTGTTTCCATGGCATTCGATTTGAGAGAGGCTCGATTTGGCTCGTTTCTGTCCCTCAACAAAAAGGCTGCGAATTCTTTCGGAGACGAGAACTTAGCTAGGTTTGTTACTGGAAAAATACGGATCGGTTGCGACTGTGGGTCTAATGTACGCAATTCATTTGTGTTCTATCGTCTACGAATAAGCCAGGTGGTGTAGATTCCTGTAGATGTGGATGTTATTTTAATCTAAAGCTTAACTACGATGACGTATGATTTCGTTTTGAAAGGAATAACCGGGAAGTTTATTGTCATTCGATAAGGCTTTTATCTTATCAATTTTCTAATGTTATCCTTATAATAAATTATTAACGTATATCTGTTGTCATGTTAGTACCTTTTTTCAATGCCTATACAATGGCCAACTCTTTAAATCAATGTATTTTTCTTCCATTAAAATAGAAGTTATTAACGATTACTGCTCCTTGATATCTAAACGAAATGAGGAAAAATTATGTGAGATATAATATCTGTATATAAATATCAAATAATCATACTGAAAACTCCCAGTATGGTTATTTTTTTTAATCTAAAATTCTTTTACCATTCACTTGTAATCAAGTCTCATTTTTGATTAAACCACGTTGTAGCAATCTGTTTAGATTAACTTCGAATAAATATACTATTGCAGTTATTGTAAATCATATTTCAACGTAACGTACAAAGAGTTGTTTGAAATCAATGTTTACATAATGTCAATCTCATTTGATTGTTTGAAGATTTAGTGGTTTAGTGCTAATGAAAAGGAGATAATCATAAAAATTATCGTAACATTAATCACGCTACAGAATCAATGCCATCCAATCAACCTTAGCAATTTATGCTTCCTGCCTGAAAAAAAACCGTACGGAGAGTAATTTACTATCAACTGGTAGAATATCTTTCTTTAATTATGGTACATTCATTGAGGAAAAATAGAAATTAATGATAAAAAATAGGAAAGTAACTCTACGAACTGTATTTACGTCTTACTGTGTTTATAAACTGTTCTAATTATTAAATTGTAGGAACTGATTCGAGAAAATATTTCAACAGCTAAATAAACGGAAAAACAAAAACTTCCACTCTTTCTTTACTGTCGTTTCTGATGATTCCATACTTAAACGTCATGCTTAGAGCCTTGAATTCTATTTCTTCAGTACCTATATAAAAAGAGATATATCGGCCTTTTTAGAAGTTCAAATAGTTTCTTGACGACTCGATAAAACTTAGACATTATTGAACTTCATTTGTTTGACCAAAAGATCATTACGTATTGGGGAATTTGTTTTAATTTCAGTTTGACTACAAAAGTTCAAATCGAACATACTGGATAATAATCTGTTATTAAAGCATCTATCTGCATCTTTCATTCATTCTCTTCTAATATTTATAAATAAAAATTACGTAGATTACATCCATTTCTTACACAATTTAAACTTAATTGTTAAACTCCTTATGTGTTTAAAAATATGTATTATTTGGCTTACATACAAGTGCCTTTATCTTTATTTCAATTCTAATATACAAGAAATTAATGTAAAACGAATCTATATAAATATCCAAACATAATTTATCTACTATAAATTGTAAATTATTATTGTATGTATTAATTTTATCAATAACTTTTCTGCTTAAAATACCGTAGAGGTCATTCTGGTTTGATAATTTCTAAACAGCTTTGGTGGAAAATTATTCCTGTACAAAAGGGAATACTCTAGTACATAGTTCTATGTTTACTCTTCTTTAAGGTTAGCAGATGAAAAATTTCCTCGTAGTAAAGAATTCTGACGAGAGTATTATATATCATAGAGTCGTATTTATTACGTTAAAACGTGATGAATGACCACCTTAGAAAATCAACACAAGAATCACCTTTAAGACTTCACATGATTTCAAAATTCAGTTTCGAGCAACCGAGGAAAAAAGTTCAAAACTGTTCCTTTTCATTAGGGAAAGTTAAATCTATGCATAAGAATACTTAATTTCCCTCGTAATTTGATTCACATATCGTAGCGGTTATTCCTTCTTAGGGAGAGATTTTTTTTTCGGGAGGCAATCCTGCCTTAACTCCGAAAGAGAATAAATCTGTCTAATTAAAACTTCTCCGCCAAAAGTCTTCTGTGTGAGTTAACGTAGAAACGTATCAAAAGCAGGAGTTCCTTGGAAAAAAAGTTTCGCTCTGGATGTGGTGAACTTGGAAGGAAAAAATTCTAGCATATTCTACCGCAGAGCTTTCCTATCCAAACCGCGTTTTTTACGTTTTCCGCATAGTTTGAGATATTGACCACATTAATGGGCAATTTGGAACCCACAGTTATAAGGTACAGGTCCATTGGTTTGATCAAAGTAAATATATCTATATCTATGGTAATATACATTTAAAGTACGTAAACTTACATATATATTGACATAAACATATTTTACGTAATTATAATACATATTTAAATATGTATCCATTTATATACTAAATATATTCAAAATGACAACAATTTATAAAGCAAAACGTTGCGTATTTGACAAAATTCGAATAAAATTAACTATACTAAATAAAGCCTTCAATTTCATGTAAAAAGTAATGGATCACTTTTTAATAGACCTAATATACATATATATATATATATATATATGTGAAATTATACCCATAAGTTGCTCCAAATTCAACTCATCGCTAGAAATTTCATTTCCCAACTGCTGCATGTTCTGCTGCATCTAATCCATTATGAAATTTAAACAGAAGCTCTCCATCCAAGCTACCAAAGCTACTTCTGGGATATGATTAAATTGAAACCGGACTTTTAAATGGCTTTAATTCAGGTTAATGTACACAATTTTAGGCATATCACCAGGATGTATATTTAAGAGAAGATCCAGGTTGATTATTCACCGTATTAAAAGAGTATTTTTATCCGCTTAGGGGGTGTGTATGCCCTCATCGATTTATTGAACGGATTCTTTATTCAGTCGATGTTTCGGAACAAAATTAGGTACGAAAAATAACAAAGCAAAAGGTTGGTTTTGTTAAAAGTACGGCGTCGAGTAGTTTTTCGTAACATAACGTTCTCTTCCACGAAATCCGTTCGGATTTTCAGAAAAATCTCCCAACAATGTTTGCTTTTGAATCCAGCATCTTTATTAGTATCTTGCTGCTCCGTTTTTCGACTTCAGTAACGAGGATATGTGAAGCTGATTTCTTCATTAGAGATTTACTAACAGCAGCTGAAGTTCTTTTTGTTGCTTTAAGTTGTTTAGTTATAGTTCTTTTTTATGGCGATTTGATGATTTCCTCGAGCCACTTAGTTTAATTGAATATTTATCCCTTTAATTACTCAGAGGCAATTAAGTATCCCTAAGTGTGCACTTGAGTAATATATAGATGAAAATTTCGATATTGATTATTGCTTTTGATTCGATGAGATTAATGATCCACTTGCACAGTTATGACTTGCTTACCTGATTTTTTATCGCGAAATTATTTGCTTTGGATATTACGTAATTTTTCAAAAGATATCTTGTCTTCATCATTAACCCATTTATGCCTAGCGTTCCATTTTTGGAACAGCAGTTACATTAAGTTATTTTGTGGCCTATCGCTTAGGAGAATACTGGGAAGTGGGTGAAAACTTCCTGCCTTATTTGTAAGGGTACATATTACATCACTGAATGCAGATAATCAGTCATTGAGCGAATTTAGAGCTGCGTGGATGTTGTGAAACTTTGCTTTATTTTTTTGAGTCGATTTTTCAGTACCCACTCGATAAACGGTAATTATAACTTCCGTGGTTTACATTCTATAGTTGTAATTTTTTTTCTGTTAATACTTGAATAATGACCATTTCATGTTATAATCAGAAAATGCAGAAATTTTTATTCATATACAAGTTAGAGGATAGAAAAGTTGAGTGTTCCATTTTTGGAACACTAGGCATAACCACTACTGAGACTACGCTGTATATTTATATATGGCCTTTATCTTTGTTTTTTATTTTCACCACTTTTAAGTCTCAAGTTGCGTAAAACATTAACCCTACACAAAATAGCTGACCTGTTGTAGACAAATTATGACATAAAAGCAAATGCGATTATCATAGAACCTCCTGAAAATGCAACAACTCCTGTTTCTGATGAGGACTCTGGTGATGAAGAAGGTGGAACAATAAATAATCTGCCTGATTCTTTGCGTGCCCCTGCATACCTTGTTCAAGATGATTCTGATCCAGAAGAGAAATGCATCCTATTTGTACCAAACGAAACATGCTTCAGCTTTGACGAGTCCATGATTCCTTACTTCGGTCGTCATAAACGCAAACAGTTTATTCGTGGAAAGCCTATTCGGTTTGGGTACAAGTTTTGATGTGGTGCCACACGCCTAGGTTATATTTGTTGGTTTCAACCATTTCAAGGTAAAAACCCAAACACTAATTATGAGGAATATGGTCTCAGTGCATCCGTTGTCCTACAATTTACTGAAGCACTCATGAAGGAGCACCCTGGACATAGCACTTTTTGATACACTCAGTTCAAATCGTCATCAAGCAACCGCCACAGTGAGAAAAAATGGAATCGACAAACCCCTATTGGAATCAGAAGATGCTCTAAAAATAAAGATAGGGTTGCGTTTGATTACAGAATTGATGGCAAAGTCAATATGGATGCTGAATGATAACAGTGTTTTCACAGTTGCATCATCTGGGGCTGGCGTCAATCCGCTGTGCCTTGTCAATCGCTATTCACAAAAACATAAAAAGAAGATCCAAGTGCAGCAGCCAAATATGATAAAAGTATATAACAAATATATAGGAGTAGTAGTCAGAGAAGATGAAAATATTGACAAATATAGAGTTTCAATTCATGGCAAGAAGTGGTACTCAAGCTCTTTGTTCTGCTTCGAATTAGCTCTACAAAATGCTTGGCAGCTGCATAAAACTTACGATCCAAAGCCAATGGATCTTTTGGAGTTTCGTCGCTGTGTGGCATGCCATTATCTGAAGAACCATGGTAATTCGGCCCAAACTGGGAAGACCTTCTTAGAAACGCAATATTGACTCCCGTTATGATGGCCAGAATCATGTAATCGCAAAACAATCAAATAAAACCAAAAAATTGTAGAATGCCACAAATATACCACTTTTTGCTGTAAAAAATGCAATGTTGCCCTTCAATTAAGTGCTCACAGGACTATCATACTAAAGAGTACATTTTACGTATTAGGTAGTGTATTTGGCTAATGTTCCATTTTTGGAACACCATGTAACTCTGAAAATATGTAACATAAATTAAATTTTATTTCAAATTCTTGTTTTTTAATTTTTTTTAACTAACATTTATGAATTTAATCAAAAAATTCAAAAATTTTTTTCTTCGGCATAAATGGGTTAATACATCACGAGAGATAATTGATTTGTTACCATAATTACGGCAAGGGACTAATAAGTAATAATAATAAATAATGTATTTATATAAAATATTTATCAAATTTTTTTTTTAATTTTAAGCCATTAATGAATTAAATAATTAACGCTCCCACCTAACTATATGACTATATTGTATCAAAAATTAAAATGAATAGATAGAGCGGCACTAAAATAGATCGTCTTTAATATATTTGATGAAATGAAACCTTTAAAGAAGTCCGTCATATTCAGTGAATGCTTCGTTAGAAATCGATGTAATAAAATTTGGGACGAAAATCTTCGAAAACAAGGATAAAATATTCTTATAATGAGCATTAATTGACTAATTCAATTTATAACTATTCAGACCTCTGCGAAATAAAGTGAAGTACAAACTTAGAAAAATAATTAAAATTTATACAAAAAAAAGAATATAAATATTTGCATGTCTAATTGTTCAAGTTATTTCCATGTGATAACCATTTACTTCGTTAAAAAATCGATAAAAGAGGGACCTGGGTTCGAGCCCTAGGCATATGTATATTTTTCACCTCTGTTCAACATAGTAGGCTCGAACCTTATTAGAGATTAGGGCTTTATTTTGGAGGCGAGATTGAGACTAAAAAGTCTCTTCTTCCATCTTCCATAGAGATTAGGTTAATTTATCCCGAAAATAGTTTAAATTTACTCAATTCCCCTCTTTATAAAATAGAGTGAATCATGGATTGACTTTGAAAAGAATAATTATGCATAAACTCATAATAAAACCAAAACTTCTAACATTCCTAAAACTGGAACAGTGCCCAGCGAAAACTCAAAAACTAAAAAATGAAATAGCCAAATTAGAAGAGCATATTCGGAATTTCTCCAATATTCAAATGCTGGGGGTTTCATATTCTATTATAAACGATCACAGAGCCAAGTTTTAGACGCTCATTTAACTCGTGACAGATTATATGACGTCCGATTTCATTTGGATCAAAACGGACAGCGTTAAAATTCCGTCCTTCACTTTTATACCAACATCCCCTTTGAAAATACTCTCGGTCCATCGTTTTATGGATGTCAGGTGTCGGTCATACGTTAGTGACCACAAGGATGGACGTTTTGTTATTTCATAACGTACTTCAAAAGCCGTACGAACCAAAAATATAATTTTTTGCTTTTGCGACGTCATTTTGTTCGAATAAAAATAGCGTGTGTTATAAATTTCGAGAGTTTAACTCATACTATATTTACATATAACAAAGATATTAAATTAGATTTTAGATCAAATATTTTAGCGTAGTTTTCATTGTTTATTTGTCGGGAGATTACGTAAACTTGTCTTTTGTACAGCATACGTATTGTGCTTGCGTGTTTGCAGAATTAAAAAATAATAAAATATTAAGATTTATATTTTCCTTTTAAATGGGAATCCAGGTATCTATTGAATTTATGTTGGATAGACTAGATTATTTTGTCACCGCTCTGATCGATGAGCTTCTAAATTACAATTTTCATCATTTAATTGTATAATTAAGCCATTAGTAAACTAGGTGTGATATAGAAGAAATTTCTTATCAGATTTACAACACCTCAGACTTATAAATATGATTTATCAACATTTACAAATTATTATAACATTATATGTAAAGATGATGTTGCATTTTCGCAATTTTATATCGGTGGCCGATTATAAAACCCTGAGTCATATTACAGATATAATCTATAAATCTCATGAGAGGCAATTTTAAATTAAAGCAAATACTTCCACTATTTAAGGATTCCTATAATATTCTTTACGACCGATTGACGAAACAAAATATTCTCCTTATGAGGTCGTAATGTTTTATTTTAGTTAAGAGCATGCGCTTCACTATTACGGTAAGAAATTCATTTGTATTCCGTTGAAACATCAATTTATATTGTTTGCTTATAAAGCTTTCCAAACTTTTTGGAATCAAGAACACTGCATTTTTGTTAATAAATTCGTTTCGGCAATTAAAAGAACCACCTCTTCGTCTAGAATTGCAATTTAAATTAAGAAACGATGCTCAATCTATTCTGTTGTATCCATCTTGAGTGGTGAATAACATTTCGCAAGTTTTTTCGCTTTGGAATAGTTGTGTCTTGAAGTTGATACTTGTTGCTCTTCAAGTTAAGGTGCCTTAGAGTTGGTTCATCGTAAGGATTTAAAATCTAACGGAGGAAACGATGTAAGTCGTGTGGATTTTCAGTTGAAAGGCATTTGTGAAAACTTTAGAGACTATCTTGATAAATATCGAGCACTAGTTCTTCCCTTTTTTCATTTCCTAATAAGAAAATAAGCAATATTCCTCATTGGAAATCCACCACATTTTAAGGAATAGACAATAGACTGTTTACCTTTTCTTACGGATATTTTTGATTCTTTAAGAGTTGTATTTCCACAGATTGTACATATGGCAAAAAAACTTTTTCTCTCAAAGTGGTTCATAAATGTATTACGTAAAATATTCATTAAAAACAAACAATATTCCAAATATAACAAAAGGTAGAAATCTCAATTCCTTTTTTTTCAAAGGACGTAGCGACAAATCTGAACTGAACTTTTGTACTTCGAAGATGACACTAGCACTTTAGCCTTGTCTCATTTGCGCTTTTTTACGTCTAGATCTTACGGGCTAAAAATGAAAGAGCTATGTACCACAAGAACATAAGAGTCATGGATAATCTATCAAATCAGACAGGTTTATTTTTTACAAACCTCTTCGCGGAACCACGTAAAAAATAAATAGCCATCATATCAGCCATTGATGAACGTTGTGAGAATACACTCCAAAGAGTACATCTTTTACCTTTGAAACTTCGAAAAAGGTTTGAATTTTTAAAGAATGATTATTTATTTATTATATAAGAATATGATTCTGTGTGATTTATTAACTTGAATCTGTTTTTACGTAATTGCAAACAAAATCTCTAAGCTTTTTTCGACATCGTTCGTTTTTATTTTGTTCTAATTCTCTAAATATTTATCATGAACTCTTTCCTTTGTACATTAATAAATCAAATATCCTCCGCTTTTAAGGTTTTCACTCGGTTAAGAGATATGTACATGTATAAGCCGATACGATGCAAAAAGCCTATACATTTTTTTAAAATATGTGGGAGTGTGTTTTAAAAGTATCGCTTTTTATAGCCGTCGGCGTATTTATCAGAAAAGAATGTTATTTTTTCTAAAACATCATCGTCCATGAATATGCGGCAAAGCATTAAAATATATACGTGATGTGTATTGTACACTTAAATGTTTTAAAAGTTTGCCTTTGGACTAATAGAGCGTGCGCAGAACTCCGACATTAAAAACATCGCTTCATGAACGGCATGGCAACAGTAATGATAGGAAATTTAAGAGGGAAATGCATTTGTAATATGAAAAATAATGTGGTATATACGCTGCTTGAAAATAGGTTGGTTATAGCTGTTATCTCTGAAAATTTCTGTATCTCTATCGTATTCAAGTTGGTCTAGAAATGAATACGTTTCGAGAATAAAAGAGTTGGCTTATCTTCTGGAATGAATTCATAATGAAAAGGATATTATAGAGATAAAGGCGATAAGATTTTTCATGTTAATATCAAGAAAAAATATTATTTCTCCTTTAATTACACTCGCTCATCCATTGATACGATATTTGCCCAAAAGAGAATTATTTTATATTGACTCAAACTTGATAGTGATAAGACGTAAAATAACTTCCAGTCCGGCATTTATTGTAATGTTAATTGGGTGCGTTTATACCCTTCATCTTTCATCTAATATATTAAAATCTAACAATCTACTATTTTATTTAATAATTAAAAATTTTCCCTTGAAATAATTTAATTTATGTGTTTATTTTGGATCCCGAATTTGAAGAAATAACACTCTCATAAACTTCAATTGCAGAGTTTCTTGTGCTGGCAATTTAGTTCTTTAAAACTAGAATCTTTTATCTAATATACGAGTATAGCATTTTTCTTTCAATTATTGTAGTTTCCAGTTATACCATTTTCGTTCCCAAATACGTATAACAAAGTATACTTATGTATTCCTTAACATAAATATTTACTAGTGATTAAGTTATTAGCAAGAAGATATACTATATAAATATACTGTATTTTTAAACACTAAATCTCTAAAAAAAGAAATATGCGCGAACTTTTAAAATATCAATAAACGGATTAGCCTTTTTAATCATTATTTTAGATAGTGTAATGTTTCTATTTAAGATAATTTCTGTAACTAAATTGCATAAATTTATGTGATATTATGATGTACGTTATGCTCCTATCGAACGATTTATCCAACTTAAACATATTATTAATCAATGATAATAATTAGGAGCTCAAAAATATAAAAGTGAAATAATGTATAACTAATGTATGTATCTATAATCATAATATAAAAATATATAAAAATATAACATTAAAATACAATAGTAAAATGTGATAGTAAAATATAATATTAAAATATATATAGTATAATATTTCCCAACGATAATACCTACAGATTATGGTTTTAACAATTTAGATACATTATATATAATTCAATATAAATGCCATTCCTTTCCGATGAAAACGAAAGTGATGAGTAAAAGCTTTTTGAACGAATGCATTAAATTCTAACGACAGAATTCATCAAGTCATCCAGTTCGATTATTAAAACATCGGAAACTGATAACTTCCCAGAAATCTGACGATATGCCATTCAATTTGATCTCTATTTAACTCCTCGCTAATTGAAGATAAGACCGGATACATCTCTTTTCAGATTTCGGCGTCGTTCTTATCTAATCTCCTCATAAAATCTGCACCTCTCCAGAGTTCCGACATTCCAACCTTTGGAGTCAGCGATAAATAATATCAAATTGCGAGATTTTTTAAGCAGATAACGTCCCGTGGTCGATTTTTAAGTGGTAGAATGTTATTCAATGGGTGAAGAGGGGTGAAAATTGCTGTGGACTTCCATCGTCCTCGATCTATATCGGAGTCACGCCTTCAACCTTTTTTTTTCCTCGCACACAGCTTCAGATTAACTACCTTGATCTCCGCTAGAGGCGCCACTCACTCACTGCTGATTCCCGAGATCTTATTACCCGATTCCTTAAGATCTCGCCACTCAAAGTTAATCCATCGGCATTCATCCTATGAGCCGATGGGAAAAGCCTCTTCCATAAAGGATATTAGAGAGTAATTCTTCTCCAGAGGGTCATGCTCTGTGCCCGGATACTTTTTTTTATTTTTTAATTTTCGCTATCTTTGTTAAGCGGATTAGTCTACGTAATGGTAAAAAAAGGAATGAGTAATTAAGTATCCATGAAACGGGTTCGTAGAAGTCTCGTAGGGTTACCTTGGAAACGAACTTTGAAAATGAGAGGGTAAACTTTATTCCTATGTAAGCATTCTAAAATTCTTTCGCGAAAACGAATCGGTGCAAAAGTGACATAAAATGCTAAGGAACTTTAAATGCAATGCTAAATTATAATAGCAGTATACTTTGAAAAGACGTAACCAACCTCATTCCTCATAAGAATCAGTGATTTGTAATAACTAAGTGGTTTGCGTGTGATTAAAAATGTTTAGTTTTAAGTTAAAATGCTATGACAATGTACGAAATTATTACATTGTATATATTCGTTGGATGAGAAACAATAAGTCACTTTGTATAATATACTTCTTTCCTTGTAGCTTTATCATATATCTATTGAGCATAGCGCCCGCAAACATTGACTTTAGAACAATTACTATGTAAGTGGTAGTCAAAGTAACAATGTAAGTACATATACATAATGTAGCAACATCCATATGCTGTAAGAAAGTATCTATTTTAAAGGTCCCGGGTTCGAATCCCGGAAATTAAAAAGTTCGCATGCCAATCAATCCGCCGCCGAGGCCAGCTTATACGACTGAGCAGAAGGATTTTAAATACGTCTTCTACGATAAAATATTTGGAAATAGTAGTAGAAGTAGAGTACTGCTATAAATACTCGCATAAAATCTATATTATACGATCATCTTTTAATGTACTATATTTGTATATAATATCGTCTATGAAGGCAAAAACTTTTAAGCTAAATTACGTTTCTGAATTTCAGACGCGATTTCGTTACGAATTAAATTACACTGAGATAGGACGAATCGAACCCATCGTTACGAAATCCTCTCATAATTAGATCGCACTCCTCGATAAAAATTTCGTCCGAACCACTTGCTCCATCAAAATGAAGAGATATCCGTTGCAAACCCCTTTTCCTTTGGATATCACGCAGTCGAATTAAATGGCAAGAAAAAAAATCGAAGCGTTAAGAAAAAGGGAACCCGGGATGTGCATTGGGAAGAGTCAAATAAGATGCTCACTTTTTTTTCTGCTTTGAAGTCTTGAGTAAGGGAGTCGGCAAAATCCCTTCCGATCCTTTTTTTTATTTCTGATTACCTAAAGGACATAAGGGAAATCCTATCAGAGGAAGGGACGATGTTCTTAGGGGACATACGGGGGAAAAGGGGGGATTAAAAACGAGGGGAGAAGTAACCGCCTATAAATACGGATGTTTCCCGATTATCTTAGGAAATAATATCTTCTGGGAGCAGCGCTATGGTTACCAGAAGATATATGGTGTAAATACTAGGGATGTTTAGGAATGAACGTTATTTATGGGTTGACTGCTTAATTTTTGCGTATTATCGTTGCCTATATTAGAATGTTTGATCCTTACGAAATGTGTGTAAGTGCTATGAAGTAGAATGATGTATTGCATTATTAACAAGGAATATTAATAGTTCGTAATATTCAGGAACTCTTCGTAATTCAGAAAAGAAAACATTACATTGTTGATAAGAAATCGTAATGATTATAGAAATATCATTTACTTATTTACAAAAAAATATAAAATAATTAATTATTATTGTAATTTTAGAAAAATACAGCATTGTATAGGAACTTAATATATAAATATTTCTCAAAAAACTTACGAATTTTCTATCGTTATTTCTAAGATATAGAAATGCATATGGATAAAAAGTACTTTCAATGTTTCTTCTAGGATTATCAGTATCTAAATGTTGTATTTGTTGCTTTCTATCAGCAATGGATGGGTAAATTGTCACCTAGAATCCAAACTATTTCAACCACGACGCAGTCGACAATGTAACAACAATTACAAAAAGTAATGAACGCGCGCTGTAAAATGGGTAAAGGTTAACTCATCGTGAATACCTCACGCACGGAATAATCCCAGGATTTAACAGACGTGACTGTGGACAAAAATGCGACGCTCATGCCTACAAAGTAACCTTTTGAAAGCATGATGGAATGTTCTGGCGAGATAGTTTATAGCTACCGACCGGCAACTGGGAGATCCGGGTTCGATATCCGGAGCTGTCAGACTTATTTCACGTGGTTTAATCCTGGAATCGATGTACACGCTGTTAACTTAACGAAAATTTAGCTTGTTGAGATTAAAATTAAATGTAGAATACGGAAGCTTTATTTATTTGCGTTCGAGAAAGAAACTCGGCTGTTAGCGGAAGGTCAAAATAAAAAAAGTAAACTTCCTAAGCTCTCTAAGTAAGAACATTAATTATCCAGGGTAAGCCCACATTTCATTATTCATACTTTATGAATTAAGGAGCTTCATTTTTAACGTTTATTGATCTATTTGGTAAGTTTTTTTTATGATGCGCGTACAGTTTCGCCGTAATTTTTTAACAGAACTTCGTGGCAGTAAGTGACGTAAAAATTAAAGAGAACTGATAAAATATTTTACAGTTAAGTAGTAACGAAAAGTTAAAAGAATAAAATTATATTTATAATTAAGAACAAAGCTAATTAGCTTGAGTAATATGTTCTAAACTTAGTATATTTGTAATAGTAAATATCAGTGGAAATTTTTAACGGTTTATTCATTATGTTACCATTCCAGCAAGTGGCGGTTAATAATATCTGTATATTATAATCAACTATAATACAAATTTATATAAGATAATGAACTTTATCAGAGTATATTTCATACGAAACCAAATTTCTTGCTCTCAATTCATCCAAGATATCGGAACTTCTAGGAATCCCTAGATGTCTGAACGAGTCAATTTATTACTCTCAGTCTCCATCTCTATGGAAATTCCATTTGTAAACCATTAAAACTATCTCTAGCAAGACTCGTTAGCAACGGCTGATCAATTAAGATGGGGATCAACAGGGGAATTGAAGATTCGTGGAAATAACAGCGCGGCGTAAATTTACAAGGACCCAAATCCGGATATTCGGCTCTGGCAAACACTTTTTTGCGCTGAACTTTGGGAAGGGAAGATAGATGGAAAGGGTTAAGAGGAAGGACATCCATTCGCAGAGTCCCTTAATCGATGTGGGTATTCAAGTCCTACCAAAAGGCCTTGCTCTTGATCGAAGGATGTCTGTCGGAAGTGGGCAGTTGAGCTACGCATCAAGTCTTACAACGATCTTCAAAAAACCTCCCCACGCCTTAGATTGTGCATTAAGCTGACAAGAGGAGGAAAAAACATCACGATAGATTTCGTCCATTAATCTTCGATACCATAGACTCCTAATGTGTCATAAGCTTCGTGCTTTCCAGGATTTACATGACGACTGCTTTTGTCCATGCAATCGTTTATATTTACAAGAAATATTAGTATATATAAGAAAGAATTCTGTAACCTAGCAACAAGTTTTAATAATAGCTTATCTAGAATAGAGGGTGAGGTGAAAGTGGCAACATTTGTTGAATTTTTGTAATACTATCTTAATCTACAATTGCAAGATAATCAATTCTTTTGCTTTTGGATTTATATGGTGAAATGCTAATAGTACAACGCTAGTGGGTTTGGTTTCCCACTGGTAGTAGCGTTGGTTTTCTATATCAATATCAATGAATAAGAAAGGTTTAACTAACCTAGCAACGAGTTTTAATAATAGATAATGCAGGATAGAGGATTGAGTGAAAGTAAAAGCATTTGTTGAATAGTTGTAATTATATCTTAATCTACAATTTCAAGATAACCTTGTCTTCTGCGCTGAGGCACTTTCGTTTTCATAAATTTAGTCAAAGTGTATATACATCGAAAAGTCTTGCATGTAGGATATAGATTTGTATCGACTGAAAAACGGATTGATCAATCTAAAAACGGCATACATTTGATTTAAATGCAATGTAAAATCATCTATAACCATCAATAATCTATAAAATAATAATTGATGCTTATTATATATTGTATTATTATAGATAAAATTCAGAACCATAAGCTAAGAGGGGCAAGGCCAATAAGACTGAGTAATATGGATAATTAATTTTAAGATAAAGCTAGAATTGGATTGATTACATGATGATTGCGATGATGTATTTATCACGTACTCTTTGTACAGAAATGCATCAATCAAATCAACGATCGTTCTGTTGCGTAAAAAATTCTACCTCTTAATTGAATTAAACAGATAAGTAAATAGCTAAGTGAGACTCTAGATAAGGCTTTTGATAAATCTCATTACTGTATCTTAACAAGCATAACCATCGACATACGATTTCAATTAGATCTTAATTAAATGATGAGAGGTTAATAAAGTGGTAAGACGATTACCACCTTTAGATTTGCACAAAACAGTGGAGTGTTTGTTAAGGAAACGTGAACATCGTCATGGCAACAGAGATTAAGAAGTTATCGTAAATACACCAAAATTTAGTACATTAATAGGTACGTTAGTGTATATTTATGTATATAAGGAGACATATAATGATGTTAAAAATCACTTAAATATTTTTCTTCCGAAATTCAAAGTATCCAATACTCATCCAAGTATTACGTAATTTCAAATTGATCAAACTCCAATCAAAAATTTTAATCCAAAACCCTATCGATGGAAATGATAGTCGTATGAAAAATGATATGGTCCATTCGGTCACCTAACCCACTCATCTTTCAGTGATTTTTCAAGATTAAACCGTTCGTCTAAATCACGCAGAATCTCTCTAGGGATGAAAGTTATGTTTTTAGACATAGGAAAGGAAAGGATTTGGGAAAATTATTCCACATCGATAACCACTGACCGAGGATCCTACTTAATCCACCTCGCGAATTTTAATTGCCAATTTCCCTCTTCTTTTCCTCAATCAATCAGCGGCCCTTTTTTATGGCCCTGCCGGCATCCAATTTGAATCCCCTCCTGGTAAGAAAATCCATCGGCGGATAGGAAAGAATGGAAGGAGATACGATGAGGTAACGGATTGATGGAGGGACATTTTTTTGGTTCGACGACACTACCACTTTGGTAGGGTACCCGATTTCATCCCTCCACACCATTCTCTACCCATTTACCTGATATCCAATCCAAGAACCATCTTGACGTAAGCACATTTGCAGGATTCTATCCAGCTCCACAACTGTGGAAGTGCAAAGTTAATGAAATTTGCAGTCTCCATTCTAGCTGCCGAGCTGTTAGCGATGTGGTTTTCAATCAATCTTTGTTTTTTCGACGGGTCTTTGGAAGGGTTTGTGAAATGGATGGACGTTTCCGAATAAGCTGAGACAAAAACTAAACAGAAGTAAAAAATAGCGAGGTCATTGGGACTTGAACCCAGGTCCATCTAATTCCAGGCGGTTATAGAGCAGGAGGTTGGGGACTTGAGTTCGAATCCTAGTCCAATTGCTTTTTTTATCTTTCTATTTACTTATTAATTATTAACTAAAGTACGTTTTTTTCATACCGTTATCATTAGTATTATCTTCAACTTTACCCTGTTCGATGAAACAATAACTGTACATCAATTTTGCATAGACTTCGTAATATAAATTATTTAATACCTAAGAGTAATAATACTTAACATATCATATAACAGCTGCTACGACCATCGGGTTAAATAAAAGTGAAATAAAAAGAAATGACTGGGACTCGAACCAAGGTCCAATCATGCCTGTCAGGTATGCAATAGGACACGGCCTGTTGGTATGAGGGGGTAGCATACCTTCCAAGAAAAGGAGTCCTCGGTTCGAGTCCTGGTTATATTGTTCTTTTACACTTCTTATTAAGCTCCGTAAGAATAACTCGCCAACTCACGGTCTTTAATTATTTTCATCTTTTCCTAATCCCAAGCTAAGACCAGTATTTGAGTACATTTTGAGAACAGCCTATAATTGAAACCAAATGACTCAAGGGTGTAATTAGGCTGATAGAATAAATACATTACTTTTATCCCTTCGGCATCAGACGCTATAATAAAAAGTTTACAAACTTTTAGAGCAATAAATCTTTAAGTAACACGTGGTAGTACAATTTTGGTTCAGCTCTATTTTCTAAATAAATATATGTATGTATATTTTCACAATATATCTATATTTTTGCAATATATGTGTATTTTTGCAGTAAATGCATCATTATGCATTCATATTCATACGTGACGTATAATGTATATCAGATGATGGATGCAACACGAGTACTCGCATTTTGTTCAGAATCAAATATATTCTATGCATTGCAGGAATTTATTGCTAGTTATCCCCGAAGGGTGCGGAACGTTAAATTTGAATATCATTCCGTCCCTCAGTTCATAATATCGCCGTAGCTGCATCTCCACGACAGAAAAGATCGCTTTTTTCAAAATTGGTTTTGTCTTGTTTGCACCTCATCCGACCCGAATTGAACGGTTTCGCCACACATTTCCATAAAGTCGCGATTTCGCATTGCAGAGGCATCTTTCATATCCCACGGTTGATTCTCTCTAAGAGATGTGCGAAATCACGCGAAATTAGGTCATCAAAGATTGGCAGCGCGATTATGAAATTGGTGCCAAACTCATTTGCGAAAAAGACCTGTATCTAGGTGTGACGATTGATAGTGATTTGGTTTAAGGGATATTGGGAAGCTGGGGATTGGAAAGGAGCGTGTGAAATATACGTGGTCGTAAATGTCACCTCGTCACTTAAAATTAGCGAATCGGACGAATTGCCCTTGAAATATATGAATTCGGGTCGTTTTTGGTCATAGTTACGTAACTTTGGTTGACATTGAACATATAATGCGTATCTGAAACTCTCCATACGATCAACAAATTTATAAATCTACTTTCAAATGTTTTCTAAAAGAATATTATTGCTCTAAACAATAGTATATGAAATAAAATTTACGATATATTTATTTAAAAATTACTCAAAAACATTCTTAAAGATACAAATTAATCTAAACGATAGCTTATGAAATTAAATTTACTATATTTATACAAAAATTTATCAAAAAAATATTTAATTTAAGAAATGGAACAAGTAATCTATGTAGAACTGTCAAATAAACATTCAGAAATTTAACGACGAAAAAATCTTCTAACTGGTCACACACTAAAAAGGAAGTTTTATTTGATACTTGTCATTATTTCTAAAGTAATTTGTAAAATTTTTGTACGAGAGAGGTTATCTTAGATTAAGAGTACAAAGTTTATCTTGATTTACTTATTTCCAAAATATAGTTAAAACTTCGAGGAGGTAGAGTAAATCACGTAAATTCATCACTTTGAAACCGGTTCTAAAAACATGTTCTACTGTTTCGGGAATATATAAATATCTGCAGATTAAGATATTATTTCAAGCTATGTTATCTTAGAACTTTACGTAGACTATGTAAACCGCATTATGAATATATGAGTCTTTATTTATCCACCACGAAAGCATGTTCTTGACATGAAACCCATTCAGACAGCACATCAACGGATACGTTGCAACTCATATCCCTGCGTACGAAATAGGAGACATCTTTCGTATTGAACACGCATTTCGATAAAACCTTAATCCCGAGGCCGAAATAAGTAAGGCATAAAAAACGTGTCATACACGTGACGCTCGTGTCTTCATAACTACTTCTATGTCCATCAAGGAATCCAATTCCCAGAAAGCCTTCTCCACCCATCAGACTACTCCAATTCCTTTCTTCTAAATGGACCGCCTTTTCTCATTTCTTTTTTTTCCTTCTCCGTCACCGCTGTGGATAAACCGCTTTCAGCCTTGTCTCAAGGTTTCCCAACATCAAGGAAAAGTAGATGGGATAGACAGTATTGTTTACTTATGTACATTGCATATACAACGTACTTTTCCATAGCGATTACCATTAAATACTCTTAGTCTTTATTAAAAGTCTTATTCGTTTGGATATTAATGTACATGCTGACTACTATAGATCATCACAAATGCTAGTCGTAGAATATAGTAGTTACTTGAATAATTCTAGACAAACTTGAATTGATCACATTATGATAGCTAAACTTATCTACGTATTTAAGTATGGACTATGCGATACGCAAACTTCAAAATGATTTGGATGCTAGAGAATTTTAAACTTGCAATTTCAAAGCCAGGTTTACTTTAACTCTTTCATTCGCATTATTTCATATTTATCTAAGTTTCATTTATCTTCGATACGTGCTGAATAAAAGCTGATAAGAAATCTCTCTTCTATTTGGAAATATTGAATGGCAACGAAATTCTAAATAGAAATCGGAAACATAATTTCAATGGATATTAGTATAATATACCAAAACAATTAATGATTATAAAATGCAAACATAAATGCTTATGGCTATTCACTACTTGTGTTTATTTACGCTCTTAAAGTTAAAGCATATATAACTGATGATGTGACTGTAAGAACTCCACTCAAATGGGATTGTTACGTAAATAAATAGTACTGTAGAAGCGATATTTTTATGGAGAACGGTGTACACCATAATTGAGAAATTGATATGAAGATATCGTATGTTTTCACAAAGGAACTCAAATTTTAAATTAATTTGTAAATGCTACGAATTCTAAAGTGAAATATTTTATAACGCAATACAATAATATTATTATTGATAATGAGAAAATCTAGCATAGTATATTAATTTTCATAAGTGAACAATAAGACGAACTGAATAACTGCAAGAAAGACAGTATTAGATATAGTATATAGGGTAAGTTATTGGGATAAGAACGTATAGCATAAGCGACATAAGACAATAAGTATAAACTTTTTGTCCTCTGAGGAAAACAGAGCCAACGAATTACATCGCATCTTCCGTACATCCACTTCATTTCGACCAATTCCAGCATCGGATGAAATATTTTTTCTCTACCTTCCTCTCCGTATAAGAGCCACCCTCGCACACAGTTTTGGTGAAATTGGTCCACGCCGAACTTTTTTTCAGCAGGGAAGGAACTTAAAAAAAAGAAACGTATCTACAACACACAAGTCGCCAATATTTCATCAAACAAGACGCCGAGGAAAAAAAAGTCCGGCAGCGCTATTATTTTTGTGGTGTTTGGGGAAGACTTCATTCTGGAAGCAGGTGGAAGGGCGAACGGGAAAAAAATCATCGTGAATTCCCTGCACTACGTCGAGCTGTAAATTTCGGTGACAGCCAAGAAGAGGGAAATTTGTTGGGCAAGAAAAAATAGGGCAGTTGGGATTCGAAAAGTGGAAATGATACTTTCTCCATTCTCTCCTTGACAACGGCTTCGGAGACTGAGATTTAACGGGAGGAAGTATCTGCCGATTGCATTTCCGAGCTGCAGTTCTGCTTCGAGGAAATGGGACTCGTATTTAGTATACTGTCTCAGGAGACATTCTAAACGAAGGTATCCGTCTTATACATACATTTCCTTAAATACGCTATCGAGGAAATAGATGTTACTTCCTTTGAAAAAAGAAATATTTCGGAACATTAGCATCTGAAATTGGAACATTGAAATATATAAATAAAATCATTATAAATCTCAATTGAACCCCCTTATGTAAATTATACAATACTTAAGAGTAATAACTCTTTCAATTGCTATTAATATATGGTTAAACAGAAGTGAAAAATGGTGCTTCGACTGAGACTCCAACCCAGGCCCTCTGACGCCTGAAAGGCATGCAACATTACATAGCATGTGTGAATTGTGGGTGGCATACCTTACAGGCGCATGGGTTCTGTATTCGAATCCCAGTAATGTCTTATTTTACACGTGTGTTTCATTTGTTTCTCCAGCCTTACAGTCAAGTGGGATGATTTATTTTTACTTAATCATATGCTATCAATTTTATTGGAAGAATAATATAGATTTTTCTGGATAAATTAATGCATTTACTCAGCTAAGCGAGGTTAAAGAAATATTCTTAACTTATGAAGAAACATATAACTATGCTATTATCTTAAAAGGAATATCTATAAGAGTAACTGAACTTATTCATGCTCTACGCTACCATCATGAGCCCATACTGTTTAATTATACGGCTTATGCAAAGGAAATGGTAAACATAAAATTTGAAACGTTACAAAATATTCAATAATATATTTGCTTATTATTCATGCATCATGAAGGTTCTTCAGATGTGGTATAAAGATTGCATTTTTGATTAAAAAGACTTTGATTCCCATTCCCAGTGTTTTTTTCAATATCCAGAAATTCATGCAAGTTTCTGTGTCACCATTACCTACTGAAATATTCCTCGCGAATATATCTCTCTCAGCTCGCATCATAAAAAAAAATAAATTCAAATTCTTCAGAGAGTCCGAACGTCACGAAAAGAACTAAACACACAGGTGTCGTCAAACTTGTATGAGAAAAAAAATTCCATTTGGGACAAAATTTCTAGTCTTATGTAGGACTAGTACGTGAGTGGAATGATAAAATCTTAATACGCGAAAATTCAAAAAGGGAAGCATTTTTTGGCAGAGGTTGGAGGAAAAAATCAGACGGCAGCCAGAGCACAGACTTAAATCTGTAATGCGACGGAAGATCAAGACTCGAAGAAGACATGATTTTTGCAGCTCACACCGGAAGTCGTACTAAGAGTGAGCCATGAAATATGGCTGGCGGTGGTGAACGGTCTAGTTTTTAAGCAACGATTGGACTTCAACACGTATTTTCTCTCTATGTTCTTCTAGTTACGATTAAAAAAGCTCTATTGATTTATTTGGACTTATTCCTAATACAGTGTCCGTTATGAGGAGGATCAATATTAGTTTTATGAATATATGAGGGAAGGAAAAGTAGGAACAGCGTTGTAAAAGTAATATCTAATTTAGCACGCTAATATATAGAAGATAAATCAACAATTTTTATTTATTTTATAGTTATGTTGTGTATAAATATTTTTAGATTAGTAAAACAGGCATTGATTTATAATTTTACACTATTATTTATTTATTATACTTCTATTCGATAAATTTTACGTTCAAATTTATATTTCTTTGTACTTATTCCAATTTTGAAAAAGGATTATCTTCTTTAATATCACATCTTTACATCGTCTTAATCTACTTGTTAAAGGAATCTACTCGAAAACTTTTCAATACCGTGTTTTCTTTTCAGAATAATGTTACGTACCTATATGAAGATGACTCAAAAGTTTGGCTCGTTCTAGAAAAAACTCATTTAAAGTTCTCTTTTAATCTCTTTTTCAAACATAATTAATCAAATAAAATTGAAATGTCGTTCTAAAAAGTTTTATTATCCAAACAACAGGATTGAACAATGAAATATTTATAATTCCATAATCACTAACCTACAATTAATTTCTTCCGGCATTTTTCCGATTTTTAATCATCGTTCACCATTTTTCAATGCTCAATTTATTCTCGTAAACTATATTGAAGTACCATCTGGAATCCATCGATCCCTTTTTGAGAATAGAGATGATATAAACCGTGAAAACTGAACCATTTGGAGATCTGCTATCGAGTGCTGTGTAATGCATATAATTCCGAATTCGTGCATTTTTTCTGCTCAAAACCTATCATTGACCCACTTACGGAACACCCTTACGGGAGCGTATGACGTGACGTGGTCTCTGTGTCACCATCACGTGGTTGGGAAACGCATTAGGGACTCCGTATGAGTTGTGAGTCCATTGGCGATTGTGGCCGTCTTCAATAAGTGTTGCCAATTGAGGATCGTGCAGCTAATGTACGAATGACAGGATGTGCATCACGGAATCACGATTTGTATTTTTCGCCCAATTCATCGAACTGGAGTTACTAAAACGTTTACTGAAACGATGAAATTTCGCAATGCTTCATCCATTAGTTTCAAAGCTATTTAAATGCCTAAATTAATTAATGAAAGAATTGCATTAAAGGTTCTGTTCATCTCTTATTGTATGATTTTCCATATAGTTATATATATTTTATACGTCTTATTCAATCCAATTAATTCCATCAACCAATTTCATTAGGTTAATGAAAAAAGAAGAAATTTAACGAAGTCCAAAGAAGAGAAATTTGGCTTAATCATATTCTGTCTTTTTTCCCACTAATCATCGATAAGTTAAACCAATTATCAGAAAAAGTAATTTTTTAATAAAATTAAGTTCTTCTGCGAGATTTTCATTAAAAAAGAACTGTATTGGTATTATGTGGTTCAAAATAGGATGTATATAAGATACCATTCCAGGTTTATTTCTTCAGGAGTAGATAATAAAAATTAAATTCATTAATTGAAATTATTTAGTTGTTAAGTCGGTCAATATCCTTGTGTGAAGAACACGTTTCATGTGTAACATCGTATTTTGATGATATTCTGGCTTAATACAGAATCAATCCTAATATAGATATGATTATATAATTCCGTGTATAATTGATTAGAATCTATGAATATCCTAGTCGTGTTTCTTTTCGTTGAATTAATTATGGGCATTTGGCATCTTCACCGATTATGCAGAACTACAATCATCGCAGACTCTGACTCGCAAATTCTGATTTCGAATTCGGATTTATTAGAAATGTGGATTCCAAATGATGTGTCAACTTAGCCATTCCCGGGTTTGACACCGATTCCTCCTATAATAAATTGGCAGATGAAACTAATTGCATATTTCAAACACGCCACCATCCGAGATAATTCCCTGGTAAATAGAGTTTTTGGCGCATTTGATGAATTAGCGTAGAAAATAGGAGCTTTGAAGCCGATGCATAAATTTTATGCTATGGAAAATTATGCTGATGAACGGTGCTTGGGTATTCAAAGCTATGTTCGTCCTCGCCGTGCAGTTATTCCGGAATTCTCTACGCAAATTGAATCCGATTTTTAACCGCTTTACCTAGTAATATCCTGTTTCTATAACGATTTCATATCTACATATTGATGTTAATTGTAATATATACATCTGTGTGTAATTTTGAGCATCATCATAATATCTATGAGGGATTAAATCGTCAAAAAGTTTTATTCTGATAAATTTGAGAAGTAATTCCTTTTCATAGTTAATCATAAAGTATTTCTAGTATTTAAAGTGGGTGTTCCCGCAAATGTAAATATATAAATAAATTGAGAGAAATTTGTGTAATATTTAATGCATACCTATGTTTTAAACCTTAATAATTATAATTAAACATTAATTTCTGTATTGATACCAAAAATTTAGGTATAAATCGTCATTAAAAAATATAATGTTTTAAATTTAACAATAGCCAAAAATTATCTATGTAATGCTTTGTGATTAAAATAAAAAAAAACCTTCCTAGCATAATTTCCGAAGGTAATAATATCCTTCAAATAAGCATCAGTTAATACGCAAAATAATATTTTTATATATTGTTATTATTTTGATTTATTACTAACCATATTATTGCAGTTTACAGCGTGATGCAAACGCAATTTTCGTCAAAACCAAACGAGTATTTTAAGCACGAAATTTTCTTACGTGAAACCCTCACAAGTTCCTATGGCAACTAGAATTGCGCAACCGAATTTTCTGGAAAAAAAATAATAATAAAATAATTCCTCTCGCCGAAGAAGAAGACTCCCTTCTTTCAGACGATTCCGTCTAAGTTGGAGAATAAGAAGACGAATCCATAAATATTCATTGTCTGAAAATTACATCAACCCCCTCTAGACCTCGCAAATAAGTGGTTGAACACTTCCCATAAGACCCTCACTCCCTCAATCCTTGCCGACCCTGAATGTTTGACGAAGGGTTCCCAAGGGATGTCTCCCATCCAAGAGGATGTTGCTACCTACCGAGAGCTGCGTCAATCTCGGAAAAGGTGTTTACTGTGCCTGTTCTAATTAGCCAACGGTTTGCACTCGGATGACACACTCGCGGATCATGGTCGCAAGAAAGTTTGCGGATCATCGCGGAAAGCCTGGGAATCGCTGAGACAGATTATTGTTTACGATGAGATTCTGAGAGAATTTTCTTTGAGGAACTTTCCCCGAATTTGATTTTGGAAAAGGACGGATTAATATTCGGAAAAATGCATTTTTCCTGCAATCCATCCGTACGATGTAACGTTTTGTGAATACCATTTCACTTGGGAATACAATTAAAGTAGATGATTTTCTTGGTCTCGTAACATTACATGTTAATAGGTATGGGATTTTGAATTGCGTATCCTGGGTATGTATATATACGATCATCCAAAGTTGGGGGGAAAAAATTCTAAAATTTAATACGAAATATGAAGAGGAAACTTCGTTCCAAATTGCGTATCATTAGCTAGAATGCTGTAAGATAAGGAAAATTATATTTAAAGTAGAATTTCATCAGCTTTTGCATAATTTAGTGCCGTATAAGAGACCTATTACGAAGGAAACCCAACCGGGGAAATTAGATAAGGAGTTAATTTCCCATTCTCAAATTTTGCGTTTATGCATTCCTATATGGGGTGTTATAAAAATAAATAAAAGTATCAGTAGAATTTTCTATCCTTGGAGGCAGTTTCAGCTAATATCTTAATGAATATTGTCGTTTTACTTATTATTGTATAAGTTTACTCTACCCACAGAAGTATTTTGCAATATAAAATACCCGTTGACATATACGTATCGTATTTTGGCACTTGACCTATCCTGAACACCTCTTTTATATATTTAAATGTTAAACCTGTTTTGAGATTAAAATGGATATTTAAAATTGATCCTTTTATAAAACAACAGAAATTATATAATATTCATTCTTTCGTTAGAAACAAAACGGTGTTTTCGAACAAGTTTAATTACGTAAAGAAATGTATCTTTCTAGAAAACGGGAGACAAAATAGGAAAATAGGTATTTTGTTTTAGTTCTTATCATATATCCGCCAAAAAGTTTCTTTTTTCAATTAGGTTTCTTACGGTACTTAGAGAAAAGTGCCGGGTACAAGATACTTGGGCGATAACTTCTTCGGAAATTCTCCGAGAGTATTAAATAACAATGAAACACCTGGTACTTGGATAAGGATAAGGATGTCTTAGCATGAAAAGTCACGCGTCGCGGTCTAAATCCAGGATTTAACGGACGCGAAAGAAATATTTTTTCAAAACGAAACACCCCATGGAGTTCTCTGTAATTAGCATCCGGCATTTGATTGTGGATAAAAAGGGTGTGAAGAAACTTTATGGGAAACACTTTTTTCACGCCTTCTAGGGTTCGTAAATTATAACCTGAATACGTTATAACAACAATTGCCTTTATTGATTACGTAATAACCAGTCGTTGGGAATTGATAATACGTAATTTCAGAAGAATTTTTATAAAAGCGGTGAATTATCGAAACATAGAAGTATAAGTGAAAAAATTTGGAAGAATTCTTTTCATTAACGATTTCACTTCGAGCCTAAACTTAGAGAAATTATGATAATTACATATAGTACGAGAGTGATCAAAAATATACGAAGAATTTTAATTTTAAAAATGGCATTAACAAGCTGAGAAAAGCGTAATTCTATTTTTTTAAATAAAGAGATTTAAAAATTAAGAAATTTAAATCCACACTTGGAAGCTACTTCAAGTGATTATTAATATTTTCAGGATTCTACGAACTATATACTTATCTAGATATTAGTGTTTAAAAGTTCTTTGAATAATGCCTCAACCTAATTTTTAATATACTGTATGCTTTTAAGAAGACGAGATTCGCAAGATTTTTCAGAACTTAGTAAATATTTATCGAATACCAAAAATGGATTTTCAGGCGACATTAATATTCTCCGGTTTAATTGATAAGAAATTAAGTTCAATAGATTCAAGCTTAGTAAAGCGTCATTTTTGCAATTTCCAATTTGAAAACTCTAGCTCTAATAATTGCCTAGCATATGTAGGTTCAAAAGTCATCCAATTTCCGGCTGAATATGATTGGTCCAAAAAACCGTCTCAAAAATTTATAGTGTAAAATAATATTTAAAGATGCATTTTACGTTACTAAAATCATAGATATTAATGCACTCATTCATATGGAAATACTCTCGAAATATGTTGCTTGTATAATCATAAACGATACTGTTTTATCAATATGATTGGTCTTATGTTTAGGAATAAAACTTTAAATAAACGATAAAGATGTTAGAACAAAATCACGTAAATACTAGAATAATTATAAAAGTAACGGTACGCAGAATTCCAATGAATCCACTGAAACCTCGAATACTACGATATGGAAAACGCGACAGTTGAACTGGTATTTGCATAAACACCTCTTAATTTATCAGTTAGATCAAAGAAAGTTGAATATTTGCCATTTTTGCCTTGAATGACTCTTTGACGTAGTTTGAGAAAAAGATATTTATCCAAAAGAAAGCGAGAGTAATAAATTAACGTAAGTTTACTCATCATTTATATATTTTCTTGATATCAAAATATTTATGCTGTAGTTCTTTCTGTTAAACATAATCCTTATCGTAGGAAAACATATTATTTCAAATTTATCGCAGAAAGAAATCATCCAGGAATCGTTCTCTTTTACTAAATGAATACTGGATGAAAACCATAACTTTGCATTATACTTCAAAATCTAATCTATAAGCAATACATTTGTGTACTCGACGTATACTTAAACCTTATTTTATGTGAATCTCACATTGAATTTATAAATTTCCGAACTAAATAACTCGTGAAATATCCTACTTAAGTTTCATAGATAAACCTTAGAATAAATATTTCACTTTCACTTATTTTACCACTACAGTTTTAGTATATTCTACGCATTAGAGGCATATTTCGTAACGTTAAAAAAAAAACGTTTCGGCATCATCTAATTAAATTCCGCTTCGGTCAGCCCGCAAGGCATCGCAAGAGCACAAAAGACGTACTTCTCGTAAAGAAAACATTCGTCGCAAAACAATTCTCAAAGCTCCTAAAAATATCCCTCTTCACACAACACAAAAACTATCGGGGGAAGAAGGATAGAAACTTTTACGAAAATGGAAACTTTTTTCGGAAGTTATGAAAAAACATACGTAAAACTTTTTTCTCCCTTACCTTGACCGGCATGCAGGATGGCAAGCAGAAGTAGGAGTGACAACGTAGCAGCGTTGCATGGAAGCAGTGGAGAGGAGGTACCTCCTGCGGGTAGACGTGACGACCCCATTCCGAGTACAGTCTTATCCAAGTTTCCTTATACTTCTACTCCACGTCCGAGGACAGCTACGGGAACATCACGGTGTGAAACCCCTCTCAGATAGCGCCTCATAAGTTGACGTTGGCCCACGCGGTAAGGGCGTCGCTCCCAGAGAAGTTTTCCCTTTCGTTCTTGTGGCTAAACGGAAGGAAAACAACCGCGGGCTAGAGGAGAGGATACTTCTAAAAACAAAAGTCCCGGAAATTTTCCTTGATGACACACACTAAAGAGGACTTCTCTATGCGACAAAGGACTGAATGTGTCCGGTACACCCTTTCAACATCCAACGGAACTCACGCTAAAAGAACTGACGTCTGCCCATAAATTAAAACACTCGTGCTTCGTGAATGTGGTTGGAACACGATTGATTACCCTACGTTGACTAAACGGACCCTTTCGGGAAAGAAGCTATACGAGAATGAAGACAGTCCTTTGGGTTTCTTTGACGTAAACAAATGTGGATTTTTGTAAGTGTGGGGGATTCCCAAATCTGTCTGTTATATCTGGGTAGACCCTATCCGCACCAGATACACGGTGAGACTGTGGGCTATCGCGTGTTTTGGATGCAGTCCCCTCCTGGCAGGCTCGAGCCTGCGCGTTTGGATTGCTTTCTCTCTGCCAATCCCTGTCTGGATGTCTGGCGATTCAAATTTGCGAGAGCGAAACTTGTAATACTTCGTTAAAGTGCTCGAATTGGTTGAATTCGTACAAGAGCATAATCACAAACGTTATATGAAGATGACTGTCCATCTTCGATTCAAATCGATGCGTTAATATGAATAAGAGTGAATTTATAGTCTAAATAAATTCTTTTATCGTCTGTTGCTAGCTATTCCTTCGATACGAATAAAATTACGATAGAAGTGATCGTAAACTGTTTGCTCAGAGTGCAGGTTTTGTCGTAGTGTTTCTTTTTACGTAAGGATTCGCTTTTAAAAGAAGTAGGACTTCTTCATAACTTGCTCCGTATTCAGTCTACCTTATCCAGGATAGAGATTCAAATATATTTGAAACACTTTATTGATGACTTAAGTGTATTATAATTAGGTTTGAATGGAAGAGTATAGTTTACAGTCTGAAATTAGTACTTTATAAAGAGGTTTTAGATTTGCTCTTATAACTTTAAATTTTTTGGAAACGATCTAAGACTGTGTATCGATCATAAGAAGATATATACTTGCAACTTTTGTTACGCAATATTTAGTACAATAATATCATTTAAATATATGATCTTATTATTTCTTAATTATTAAATTTTTATAACTTAAATTAAAGTGTAAAATAGTAGGATTAATAAGAATAAAATGTTTGCTGAATAAGGTCTAGTTATATTCAAGATTAATCAATAAATAATTGGTTAGTTCCGAAAATATTGTATTTTATCGGAGACATCATTATACTTTCTGAGTCACTTGAATTTAATAGAACAAATACTAAAGTATCTTTAGCCATAACTACACCAAGTATTGACTATGTTCACGCAACACAGTTCAATAGAGGTTCATCGAAGTTAAGGAACAAAAACTCTATCGTTGGAACCGAAAAATTCTTCCAGAACATCGTTCATCCAGTCCCGTATGGTAATTTTAATAAAACCGTATTATAGAGGAATACATACATATTCCGGCTAAAAATACCTCCGACGAGAATGATGGACAATCTCCGATTTATATCTGGAACGTATCCGTTGAATAACCGACAGCTTAGTATACAGTTCTGTTTGGTATTCGACGTATGAAGAGTCGCGAAAGGATGTTCGATAGATCGATATTGTTCGAGGGAGAAATTGAATTTTGAAGAAAGAGGAAGTCTTAGGGGGAAAGGGTTGCCTCCTTTAGACGAAAGGATGTTCTTAGCTTGAAATACCGCGAAATGCGGAGGAGTCTGGTGGTCGCGAGAAGGGAAGTAAAGAAAAGCTGCTTTTGGAAGGGAAACGTGTCGATAAAGTGACAGAGTAGCAAAAGCCGAATTTACGAGAGGATCGCGACCTTATATATAACCTTTTGGTCTTGTTTACATCCCTGTGTTACGTACGTCGAAAATGTGATAAAAAGGACATTTTTAATAATGAATTTGGAAATGATTGAAGTAATAAATGAAAAGTAATAATATTAATTACGAAGTGTGTAATAAAAGTGAAAGCTTTATAATAATTATTAATAGATAGATGAAATATTCTATGCAACATGTTTATCACACATTATTGTTTACCAATTACAAAATATATACGTAAAAATAATGTTCTTACAAAACTATTATCAGAATGTAACTGGGTGTACTCCTCTCTCAGCTGTATCCAATATTCCGATTCAGATTTTTCTTTAGCCTCCTTAATTCTGGATATTCCTATTCAATCTATACTTTTATCATTTTTTCCGTTTCTTTATACACGTGAAAAAAGATTAAAAATTTTTTTTAGTAAAATTTGCAAAGATTTCACAAATAGATAAATTTGTTAAGAAAGGACTATTTCCTATGTAATAATAGATGTAAAAAGCAACTAGAATCTGTTGCTATAGCGACAGCTTTGAACTTATTAGGAAGCAATATTACTTAAAGTTTTCTGAGTACGTGGCGTATGGAAGAAAGGGGTTTTGATTTAATTAACAAAATTTAAATTAAATTAATTATTCTAGGTCATAGTAAAGCCATATATGCATAATTTAGTCACTTAAAGAACAAAATATTTAACATAGAAGCTGAAAGTACGAGAATGATAAGTACATCTTTCTGAAGTATAATATAAATCTATCCTCCTACCTCTGTAATATAAATCAAAATTTCACGTGAATCAAATGGACACATTTACACTTACTTAAAAATACCCTTTCTCACAATTCCTGATATGAGTTCATCCATTTTAAAGGAAAAGGCCATCACCAAACGTACTTTTTTGTCCCTTAGTTCGGAGAGAAAAGGAAGTTTAGAAAGTGGAGGAATCGGGACAAGGGATAATACGGGAGCCGAAATAATAATAAAAAAAGAAAGTCGAAAGTTTGGATAGTAAGGAAAGGAGATAAATTGTTCGTCGGACATTTTTCCTCGTAAGAGCGTCATAATTGAGGTATTTAAAAAAATTGGCTATTTAATTGAAAAACTCGTAAAGATGGTTTTGAATAAATCGAGGGGAATTCAATTAAAAAGCTTTTGGGTTGGATAATGGCCATTTAATCTACCTAAAATATATTAAAACGTTGTTAAAATTATATCGTAAAAATGGCGGCCATTTCTGTGAACTAATTTGGATTAATTGAGGTGATTAGGGATTTTTTTAAAAGCCTTATTCTGGAGTGCATCTCCAACCCACTTCAATAGAAATTAATGAATGAGCATCTTCTTTCTTCTTCTGGACCAATTCCTCCGTCACGTCTCGATTTATGTTCAGTCATAATCTTTCTGAGTCTATTACGTTCTTCTTTTAAACCATCAAATTGTCATCTGCCATCATAATGTTATCCGTCTTTCGTTTGGAATCAATTTCGTTTATGGTTACGATGCAATACGAGTCTTAATTCATGCATCATGTTCTATTTTATCATTATAGTCTATCAAAACCATTTCAAATCATTTAATCCTTGAGTTGGCTTTCTTACGAGTTTCCTTATCATTTAGGAGTGTAAAGAATAAAAATATAACTACTATTTGTTTGCTTCATGTCCTTGAAAACGTAACGTAAAATTTACGTAACGAAAAATTACGTGAAACGTAAAATTGTAGAAGATTACAATGGAAATTTAGGCTTGAAGAGGATCAAAAATTTTTATCCATCATCACAACTAATAACTGCTAATCTTTTGTTCATATGCTTAATGGTCATTTCTTTTATCCCCTCTTTTTTCTAGTTATCTGATTGTCCACGTAATTTATAATTTAGCTGGTCTTATTATCAGCTATATATATCAGCATACTTTTTTCAAGGCGTTACTCTTTTGGAAGTTTTTGTGCTGGGTTTTGTTTTACTAACCGTTAACTTGTTTTTTTTACCCTTGATATATTTATAATACCTTTTTCTATGTGGTATACTAAATCTTTTCTTTTTTAACCATTTTACGATGTAGAATTATATCTTAGTGTAGACTTACCAGTCTGAATCTAAGTGAAGATTAATCTACGGTAAAGTTCATCTACTATTATTTAAATTAGATTTATAATTATCATTGGATAAAGTAACTATTTATTGAATTCCATTATAGCATTCTAAAAATCGTACAATTCGAAATTGAATTTACTGAAAGAATAAAATACATTCATTCAAGACCTTATAAAACATCCTAGAGAGAAATTAATATGTTTTAACTTCATCTCATCACACACGCCGAGTTCGTTATATTTCATTTTTTTTGATTATCTATAAATATTTCCTATAATACCTTTTTTTCTATCTCTCCATTCATATATATGTTTACTCACTTGTGCATATTTAACGCCTCAAATATCTAAACAGAATAAAAGTTGATTTTAAGACTTTTTGAATTCTCATCCCTATGTGTATTATTCTATATCCTTTTGTTTCATCAGATTTTCTTTCCAATATTTCCCCAAACCCTGTTTTTTGTTCAATCATAACTCGTGATATTTGTTTATTCGACAAAACTTTCGTTTGGCAACACAAAAACAATATGAGTGTTGCCCATTATAAAATTACAATTTTAAAATATGTTAGATCCTATGATAGCAAATTATTAACTGGAGATATCTGTCTAAATTTTACGTAATTAAAGAAATTAAAGTATAGTATGTTTGCGTAATAGTATTGTCTCGCTTTTTGCATTATCCATCCAATATTAATTTAAGAGTTAGCCTTTCTCTTAACCTTCCATACTTAGATAAACTTAAAGTCTTCGTATAATTATCGTTAATATGTTATATTATTTGTCCTGTTATAATATAACCTAACTAAGCACAATAATATTAATTCTGAAAAAGATACAGATTCCCATATATGGTTTAATCTCGCAATATTTCCCTTTAATTATGTCAGAGTTACATTTAATCTCCGATAAAATTTTCAACAAGATAAAGATTTTTATAACATAGGGATTAATCCCGTTATAATATAACCTAACTTAGCATAATAATATTAATTTTGAGAAAGTTATAGGTTCTCATAGATGGTTTTTTCTCATAATATTTCCCTTTAATTACGTCAGAGTTACATTTAATCTCTGATATAATTTTCAACAATATAGAGTTTTTCATAACATAGGTCTCGATGTGTACAAATCTTCCTCTCGTTAAAGTGACGTCTAAGACGTCACGTGGTTTATCGATAGTTAAAATCCGCACGGAATTTAAAGGAAGAAAAAGACGAAGGCGAAGGGGATTGTGGGAAGGGAACGGATCCAAAAGGAGGGAGATAAAGTGTCGTAAAATACGGAAATAAGGAATGGTCGGGAATTTGAAAAGAGAGGAAGTTGGCGGGGAATGGAATTTTCTTCCTCCCCCAGTAGGGCGGCGCTAAAATCGATATCTCTTTGAAAGGTGATTCGAAGGTGTTGGAGGTGGAAAATGTTTTGAGGCATATTGGAAAATGTTCCGTATACATTGACGATCATTTCTCACCATTTTTCTGTCAACACGAGTGCTCTCCTTGCACCAATAATGTGTATTGCGATGGCTGTTAAGGATTAATGAATAAAGGTTTCGTACTTAAAAAATATATAAAGATATATGGCTATAAAAATATCTTAGATTTAAAGTTATTTTAAACTAAATTAAATCGGTCTAAATTTTAATAATGGTAAACGTTAAAGTAAATTTTAAAGTGTCGTATTGTTAAGATGATAAGATGTAGTATCAGGGAACGGTTCTATTTTTATGTATAAGATGCACTGGATTCTAATGCACACAAAGCAAAATAGTCATATGGTTTAGACTTTATTCGACTCATAAACAATAACTATCAATATTCTTTAATTGCAGCAGATGTAAAACAAAGGACTAGCGATTATGTTTCAATAGTCATGAGTTGTTTCTTCGCTTATCAAGGTCGTAATAAATCATTTTAGCTTCTTCATTGATGGTTTTTAAGAGGTAAATATTAGATTGTAGAAAATGTCTTGTAGTTAGGAATGATACCAAAGAATAACGAAGGTTAAAAAGTCTGATGTGACCTGTACTTGAACCCGGATCTCCCAATTACCGTAACCGAGAAACCAGCCAGGGATTGACGGATCCAAGTTAGAACCTAGTCAAACATTTAACTCCTGTGTTATTCCTTGGTATTGTTCATAGGCTTTGCAGCATATGATTACGATAATATTATATTATTACGATGCAATTAATGTTTCTTCAAGCCAGGTTTGTAACGCTGTTTAAAACCAAAAATATTTATTCTAATTATTCCTACTTTACATCAACAATTAGTTTATTATGACAACACTATCGAAATTAATATTAGTTTTATTTTGAAGTTACACAAATTCTCGCCGTATATCTAGAATATCAATTAGGTTTCGTAAGAACACAGCACATTATCCTTGTGACCTCAATGAGCTGAACTATAAGAGAGTTCTTTCTGTTACTTAGGACTAGATAAAGAAGATTGCATTTCCCATTCATCGTATAAATGCAAGTTCTATATCAATCGAATTCTAACTTTGTTTACATGGTAACTGAGCTTCCTTTTTTATAACTTTATCATTTAATACTTTTTCTTCCAATCTTCGTAAATATTAAGTATAAAATTAAAAAATGAGAATTTCAGCTATTTTTAGCTGCATAGAATATTTTTTACATAAGATATAGAAGTTTTTAAGTTCTAAAACAAAGGTAAACTCACAAATATGATCATTCCAACCATTAATGAAATCACAATGGAAAAGTATCTCCTATTCTAAGTTTATTAATTCTCCTAAAAGGAATATATACGTTTCTCAAGACATTCATCTTACGTAGAAAACAATGGAAAGAATTGACTTGAGGAATTTCTTATTAAGTGCATCCCGGAATATTTACTTCGCAGCACTAAGAGTTAAGTTTCTTTAATGCACTTTAATACCTTCACAAACAGGAATGTAGGTCAATGGGACAAAGGGTATAACACAATTCCTTTATCACATATTCTTTCGTTTCGAATAAGGGAAATCTGAAAGGAAAAGCAGGTTCCACAAAATGGAATCTTCTTACCACAAAATGGCGATGTGTAGTTTATATCGCACTAATGTTCATTTTCAAGCCATCTTGTATCGATGAAGTGTTTTGTCTGCGTATGAAGTATGGTTATTAATTTCCAAGTAAAGAGCTAGTGAAGGATGTGCAGAAGTATTAAAATAATGTAAATTAATATTTATAAAATTCGTACATATATGTCCCTTAACGCACTCGTTTCCAATGAATTCGATATATCGAGGAATGGAGTCGAATAGAGTCGTAAGATTTTATAGGGGTCAAATTGAGGTAGATCACGACTATTATATTTGACATCACATTTCCTAATATGAAGAAATATCTTTATTTCCTAACAACCCGTGCCAATACACAGAGGTTATGTACTTATGCCTCACACCAATTTTTCCGTACGACAGAAGTTGGTTGCAGGGTAAGTGTGATCGATATGTTTACTACAAAGACCCCCGGACGATGGGATTAAGGAGAGGCGAAATAACTTTGAACGTTGAGTTATTGCGAATACAAGTTTGTACAGGAGTGAGATATGGCAGAATGACTGGGACCCGGGTTCAAATCCCAGGTGAACCTAACTTCGGAATGACTTTGACGCATAAATTCTTCTGCAAAATCATTTTTAGTAAGTTAAATAGTTATTAGTTTGCAATTTTAGAAAAATATCATCTCCAATAATCAATATTGCACATCTTACTGAACCTACGAATAACCAATCTTTAAGAGCCACCGGTTTATTTGAAATACCTTTGTAATATGTATTTAAGATGAAATACATTCACCTGATATTTATAATTGAGAACTAGATAGTTATTTGTATCATTAACATGGTTTTTGTTTTATGATTAACTAACCAAAGATTTATTTACTAAAATATTAATATATTCTTAAGTAATAAGAACTACTTGTTTTACTAATAAAACTGTAGCATCTATATTTTCCGATTCCTATATCTTTAAATTCACAGGAAATAATTCGACATATTAGGAGTAAAGTTATTGCAGCGATTGTATTATTGTTCCCCAAAAAGATTAGGCTTATCGAATCGAATCTAACTCCAGTGAAACTTAGTTTCACTATTTGTTTTTATTATTACATATGAATTTGTAAGAGCTTAATTATATATTCTCATAAGGCAAATAAATTTACGAAAAGTAAAATAAAGATGAAAGACGTATTTATACACGTATATATAAGAAGGACGAACGTTCTTTTAGTTCTAAAACAGAGTAAAAGTTATTTTACAGAATTCAATTCTTTTGAAAATTTTACTCAACCTTTTCAGTGACGAAAATCGTAAATTATTCATAGAATGTAAACAAACATTGTTTTTAGGCAAACCATATACATAAAACAAAACGCTATATAAGTATAATGATACTGATATTTAATAACAAAGAAATACTCTAGTAAACAACGAGGACTTCAAAAAAAGAAAGATTCATTAAAGATAGCAATTTTCATTTGAAATTTTTTGGGCGGTCTAATTTCTAGAAAAAGATATCCGCGAGCTCTCCGCATCGTAAAAAGGCGAACTGTATGCAATCTCGGATGCTCTAGTGCATTTAATTAAGTCTATTCTCGGAACAAATGTCGTACCGTGTCTATTTCTGGTTTCGCGTGCAGAGGTAATGGAATCCTAAGCATCCAGCATTATCTATTTACTTAATTTTCAACACCTCCAAGCTGTTACTCGCGTAAAAGACGATGTTATTTCTCCTTAGGGCCCGAGGGCTTCGATGTAACGAGGCCCTGCGAGATGCATCTACTCCAACACTACTAAAGCCATCTAAATATACCATTTCATGTCTCTACAACATCTGCTCAGTCTAAACGGGCACTTCATTCTTTTTTTCAAATGCCTACATCTGAGCTGTTTGACTCGAATTCAGCTGTTTCAATAAAATATATGATAATTACCTGTATATGCTTATATTATCCTAATATTATTATCATTTTTGTTACAAATACCGTGGTAGTTAAACATTTTGTCGGATACCTACGATTTGATCTAGTATAAAAAATAATTTCCCATACATCTACTGAGATATTATTATACTTACCAACATACAGACTCAGTTTATTACAAATACTTTTAACTATTACATATAAATTAACATTTTCTTTTTCTTTCGCTCTTTTTTATTCTGATCCATTGCACATGTTTTGAATTATTCTCAAAAATTTATTTATTAGCTGCCGTAGTTTTGTAAATACTTACTAACTTAGATAAATAATTTATTGTTATAATTTCATTAAGATATTATGTTGTTTAACATTCGAAGCCGATTACAAGAAGATTATTTTATTTTCGATATTCATTTATTATAATTTTATTATATTCGTTATAAAATATATAAAATACATTTAAACTCAAACCATCTAGCCTTACATACACTTAAAAATTACCTCTTTAGAACCAACTTGTTGATAACATCACGTAAGTTTTTTCAGGGTTCCTAACAGGCCTCCATGACGTAAACAAGTAACTAAGTGTTCTTTGTTTATTTAGTAACAGTTATTGATGTATTTCGCATTTCGATTGTTGAAAATTGTGCTCGATTATACGTAAAAGAAATACGTTTCATATAGTACTCATAAAGATGACTTAGAATGATTACCCAAGTTGTTTTGAACGCTCCTTTTTTTTCGGATATGATTGCTCAGTAAGAAAGATTACTTAGCATCATCATCATCCCGAAGTAAAAACAAACTATTTTGCTAGTTTTGCCGTAAACACTCTCAAAAACCGTTATTTTTCAAAAGTTAGATCCGAGGAAACATTTCACTCTAAGGCGATAGCGAACTCCGAGAACACAAAAGTTCTTCTTTCCTGTATTCAATTTCTTTCTTTTTTTTTCTTCATCTTTCCAACATCAGGAACAATTACTCAACGTCTCTGAAGTCTGGTTTAAGTCGTACAACGCATTTTGCGAACATAATATACGCGTATATTGTACCTCCCGAAACCTGACCTTAATCCATCTTAAGTGGTTTTTTTTATCTCCAATATCCTTCCACTTATACCCCGAGCGTTGAAATAAAAATGAGAAGAATTAATTTCTGTAAGAGCTCTCATCAGATTAAGAGTGGCCATGTTCATCCGAGCGATTGAAGAGAAGTTACTGGCCTTCGTCGCGGGTAATTAGTGGCAAAAGAGAATTATAAAAATAGGTACTCGTCTTGCCCTCGCCGTACTTCCATCGCCGAGTTTTTTTTTCCCCTCTTGCGAGCCTCGCGCGCAAGTTTTGACGTTCGTAAAAAATATTGAAGGATAATAAAGTAGGTTTTCGTGTGCGAGAGAATTTCTTGAGACTAAAATATACATAATTTAGTTCATTTTCTATAGTATATTTCGTAAAGTTAAGGTAATGCTAGTGTAAATAAATAAATATGCATATTAACTTGCATTTTAAATTATTCTTTATGTCATTCTGATGATTCCTTTGGAGTTAACGTAATATGCCACGTTAGAACGTACGTTATCCATAATTAGCTATTTAATGACGGAATATCTAAGCAAGAATATAATTAAGATTCTAATCTTTTAGCTAACGCATCTGTTCATTTATTATTTTATGCTTTTTAAACGATTTTCTTGATTAATTTATAATGAGAAGTACTGTAGTAGTATATAGTACTTAGGATTACTATTAAATTGATGTATTTTTATCGATTGAATTTTTTCTGATAAATGATTGACGGTACAAATTAGTCGATCTCATTAAACAGAAAATTCGAAATATAGCGAAACAGAAATATTTCACCAACGAACATCGAAGTCTTGCAAAATTACTATCATTATGCAATGATATCTCCGATGGAGTAAAATATACCTAAGCAAAAGCAAAAGGATAATTCAGAGCAATTTATGGATGTTTTATTTAATTAGCTCTCCATAATAAGGTGTTCTATATTGATTTGTATAAAATGGCGTTATACTAAGTAAAGTTGTTATTACATAAACTACGAGGCACTTTTATATACATCACTGCAATATAGTCTAAACATTTATTCAAAAAATAATTACTATATCGAGTTAATATTTGTTATTCATCGATTCGTACATGATCCATTTTAACCCCTGTTGCTTAAGCACAAAAAATATATTATGCTTTACTCAGTGAATGAAAAAGCACTTACTTACAAATTCTTTATCGTCTTCCTTCTTTTCACTCAAGAAAATTTTATAGAATTATTCTCTTAGCTACAAATCAGGTAGTAATCATAGTGGCGAAGAAAAATTACCTCATTCTGATTGATATTCACCCTAATATAACTAAAGAAAATCACCTAAATATCCCAAGGATAGCACATACATACAAACAAATTTATTGGGCGACATTAGTTATTGATTCTATATTATTAATTAGATGTATTCCTTTCCAATTGATTCATAAATATAAATTCTATCAAAACTTTTCTATATACCAAATCATCATAACATTCAAAACTTAAGGTACATTTTTCAATACATTTTAATTATCATTACGTAACTAGGTAGTGGATGAGCTCCGAAATATTTTCAGGTGCATTGTTTCATTCCGTTACTCCTCAATTTAGCAATAGAATTCGAAGCCATCTGTTCCTTGTTTAAGAAAATCGACTTTATGTTTATTACCATTCCCTCCTCCCCCCAAAAGATAATCCGATTCTCAGAATCCATTACTTTATTAATCGAATGAAAACTTTCCCATTAGAGTTTTATGTTTATCTCCCGAAACTTTTTGTTTCACCGCTCGAGTGTAATTCATCTCCACAGAGTTCCTTTTATCATTTCAGATATGCTGACGCGAGTCTTTCGAATTTTTTTTCCGCTAAGGAAAGTAGCTCCGCGAGAGAATCTCTAATTCATCCATAAGTCCTTTTTGATACGGACTTTGTCGCCGTATCAGCCCCTGGTCTGGTATCCGAGACTGATATTTTTAAAATCCAGGTCACTTCCCCAATATATTCATCACACTCTAATTTTCGCAAGCCGCGATGATTTTAAAATCTGGGTCTTGATGTCTCTTAGAATTAGTCCGGGTTGGCTGAAGCTCGTGATTGATTAGTTTTTAAAATAGAGCTCGATGTTTCCTACGTTGATTCATCCCGTATTAGAAGTTTAGCACGACATTTTCTCCATGATCAATTTGAACATTGTTGTTGACAATAGAAGGCCGGCTATGTACACCTACCGGTAATTAGTGCCTTTATATTTACGCTACTTTATTGTTTGCTTTGTGAAAATTTAGCTCATCCACGATTTTTCATTTTGATACGGCGCTACAAATAATTTTTGGGCCTTTAAACGAAGCTAACAAGCAAATTGAAGCTTACTCGTTGACGTAAAGAATTGAATAAACCGATTTACTTTTCAGCGCTTCAATAATGGATAAAATAAATTTGAGGCTTTATTAAAGAAGATAAATATGTTAAGCTTGTAATGCATGTATTTGTAGCTACTATATATAGCAATGTATATATTTAAAGCTACTATAGTAGATACTTGTACATCTTCAAGATTATCCTTCAGATACATCTACGAAAGTAGTGGAAACAACAAAGAAACTATTTGTGGTAGATTCAAAGAGTACTTTTCTTTAGTTAAAATCCATTCCACAGATTTGAACGTCTTCTTACAACATCAATCTTGAGCAAAGTGAATTCATTCCGAATTTAAAGGTCTTAAGGATGAAAAACACACATAAGAGTAGAATTCAGGGTTTGAATAATACCTCCAGAAATCTATTTGCAACTGCAACGGACCTCAAAACGTAAAAAGCGTAGTTCAAAAAGTGGGATTAAATTAGACCTCGTTCTGCACACCACATCTCACCTCGGAAAATATAGGAAAAGGACCTACTTAAAAAAAAAAATAAAATAAGAATAATAAAATCAAAACCAAAAGATTTTTCCCATTCGATTCAAAAACCGTAAGGTTCCTCATTACTCGGCGGTCACATCCCATTTCAAATGGAACGAGGAACATTTTTTTTTTGCCCGAAACTTTTTCGAGAATGCAAAAAGTCTAATGTAGTGTGAAGACTTCACTTACGCCTCCTGGTGGGAGATGGTGGAGGCACTTAGGAGAGAGGCATCTTCCAGCGTCAATCTCCATTCTGAATAAGGATCATCCATCAAGCAAACAAACACCCCTTGTCTCATACCCCTTCGTATAGCCCCCATCCCAACACGTTTCCCGTTTCAAGATTCTTCTTTTAGGAGAATCTAGGTTCGCAGAAGGGCCTGGCGGGAATAACACTGGTCCGGGAATTATCTTAGGAGATTCGCAAGGAAAAAAAACGGATAGAAATGTGAGGAGGGTGAAAGAATAATAAGAAATTTTAGAGTGCTTGGGAAAACATTGGATGAGAATATTCCCGAATATGTTTGAAGGAAGGATTGATTCTGAAGGAGTATCGCGATATTCATGAGAGCGGGAAAATAGGTTGTCATAGCAACGATTCAACCAAGAATAGGGGTTTGAAAAAAGTTTGTCTTCGATATATATCGCGACACATTGGTGGGAGTTTTGTACGTCATCGGGAATGTGGAATTATTGCGATGGATGTGGGCAGGTCATGTGGTGAGAAGTAAGGACAATTGTTGAATATCGATGGTTTTGAATTGTAGAAATGAAAGACTGAATACGTAGAGATGTAAACAGACCTAGAAGAATATCGAATGCTGGATGAAATAGAGAATAAAATCAAGCATTAGGGATGAGTTTATAAACAGAGGTTTATAATATTCTTAGTATAATTCTTTAGCCTTTGGAGAAACCTACATTATGTTGCTAGATTTAAGGTGGTTATTGATGATGGTATGTATAAATATATATTACGAAATAGCTCTAGAAAATATATCGTTCCACAGATTGAAATATGGAGAAATACTAAACTATTTATTATTGTTGAATTGTGGACAAATTTTGAGTCTATTAACTTGCTTATTGTAAAGTAATTATGGTAAATTTCGAAATCTACATTCAATATCTATTGGCGCTGATTCGTTGAAGTTGAGCCATGTATTACGTACTTTTTAACTCTTATATTATCACCATATATTAAGTCTCTCAAAATTTTAACAAAAGCTTTTTAAATTGCGAATTTCTAAATAATTTTTATTTCGGCTTTTTTCCGAGAAATCTTTTTTACGTAAAGAATATACTAATAGATTCTTCTTCGAGGTCCTTGGGGATATGACAATGCGACTGGTACCTCCTCTAGAACCAATTGCATTGCAGAGACTATGTTTATACGTACCAGAAAAAGCACTTCGTTGGAAGTTCCCAGAATGTCTTAGGGGAAAAATACCAGCTCTTGAATTTGAATGCGGTTACCGATTTCCATCTTCACAGTCAAGGCTACATACATCCATAACGATAACTGGATTCTTTTTTCTGAATTCCCGCATTTCTGCCGTTTCTTAAGAAATGATAATGCATTCGGATAGCCCGTAACATGTTGCACTACCATTCATGCCTTTTTATTTATTCATTACTTATGAACCCTTGAATGAATACGATTACAAATTTAGCACCTCTATTGATCTATGAAACAACCTTATGGTTCAGTGTAATATTCTAAAATGTTTGTCAATCAGTAAATTATGAAAATAAACGTTCGAATAATGAAATGTTAATATCAACTATATAAGACGATAGTTTATTAAAACAAGATTTTAGAAATTAACTGCAGGGTTTTTGTTAAGTTTTGCCAGAGTTCATTTTTTAATCTAATGGGAAATTAATCTCGAAACTATGCGTTAATTACGATTAAATCGATTTCAAGAAATGAATGATTTTTAATGTCCCCTGAAGAAAGTAATTTAATAGAATATTTCATTTTTCTAACCATCATTCTCTACAGAATTTGATTGTATCTAATTATAATCTATATAAATAAATATTTTTTTAATCTAACATGAATCTTATTCCACTTCAAACCTATATTTTACAGCAATTTTCATTTAGACATGCATCAAACAAAAGTTTCTATAATTTTTTTCAGCAAATTATACTATTCACTACTTTATTAGATATAAATAGAAAGAAAAATTCAGTTCTTCACTTAACCCAACAAACGGGTATATTAGCGAGACATATAATCTTCATTCTTCTCAATTTTTTCTATAAGTATATGAGACTTTTTTTAGGGACAATACATCCATTTCATCCATGGCTGTCAAGTGGTTGAAGTCAAAATCTTAGGTTGGAACCATCCATTACGTGGTATCTGTCTCCTTTTCACTTTGTATATCTGTTATTGGGAAAGAGGTGTTTCCTGCACGTAATTTATATCCATCTACGAATGTCATTTGTTTTAATAAGCCATCTCCTCCCAACCGTACAATTTCCACTTCACACCTTCTCCGCCATCCGTCATCCACTCAGCTCATTAAGATCTTTTCCCGATGTGTCTTTTTTCCTTAGTTTACTCCCTCGATTCCATTTTTTTCTCTCTCGCACTCTCCTAATATCTCGCACAGTTGTTTCTTTCACAAACTAGAACTAATGGCGAGACGATTAAAGATACTTCACGCTCGAGTTCATTTGAAGTTTGGTTAAGATAGCGAATTAGTTTCGAAATTGCAGGGAAACTACGTCATTACCTAGTAAATGGTTCAACCGCGACGTAATTGTTTTATAAAATTTTTTAAAAAGTTTAAAAATATATACTCGGTATTGTATGCTTATTAACATACTATGGTATACGTTTAACTTTTTTAGAAATTTTACAAGATAAGTGTATATGATCTATTGCTGAAGTTTAACGTCTAGGTATATATTCATTAACGAAATGAAGCAGAAATTGACCTTAGATACTCCTTTTTGAAGAGCAGTAGCCCTTAAATTTGAGGAAAGCAGTTTATAATGTGTAGTTCTCCTAAATTTTTTGTGACTACCTTAATTCTGCCATTAATAGAGACATAATAATAATTATTACAATGATATTGCTATGAAAACTACACTCAGAGTTAATTTGAGGGGAAGATGCTAATAGGTAAATACTTTCTTTATCTTTAATCCACCTAATTAGTGATGATTAGCTAGTTCGATAGACAATAATAGAAGACATTCCATTTAGGACGATTTTGAAAGAAAAGATATGTGTCAGTAAAATTAACTCATTCATGGAATAATTTTTGGTTTCACGTTCTTCAGCTTATCATTTAAGTGAAGTTTACTTTACTTGTTTAATTGAAATGAGCAAATTTGAGAAATGAAATCATTACTCCTTTAAAAAATTATTCTCACACAATTGTTAACTTTATTTTATGAATATCCTTTAATGTTAATAAAATCTATATAATAATAATATAAATGAGTATGTATACTTAAATAAGTATACAACAATTCTCAGATATCAACCTCAATCAATTTATCAGGTATAATTTTAAACTACGTCAAACCTATGATGCATAGAACTTAATTGAAGAGTAACTTATTACAAGATGATTAAATTTAAGATTCTAAATATTCTTTTTATGCATTTAATATTAAGGAATTTTATCATGATTTTTTCGTATAATATTTCTTACTTTCACCATATATATTCACCTATATTATAGCTATATATATATATATATATATATATATATATATATATATATATATATATATATATGTAATTGGAGCACTTTACGGATTCCAATATATATAATAGAAATAAGGATTAGAGAAGGTCGTTAAAGCTATGCAACCAGCTTAGCAGTCCCACCCAAGCGTATCCCTGACAATAAATCAGCTACCCACTCCAATGCTAACCGACCTTCGCACTCCTGTGGACAGCACTCAGCAGTCGCTTTCAGAAAGCTTTAACAGTGCGTCGATCGACCCGCCACGAGAAGAAAGAAATATCGGAGTTTGGAATGCTGTTTTTGGGCCAAGGAAAGTTTCCATTAATACGTAATTAAGTTAAAATCGTACATCACGAGTTTGTTAACGAGTATCGAATTTTTTTTCTAACTAACTACAGTAATAAAACTGTTATGCAATTATATTAGAAAATTAATAAAGATTAAACTGCTTACCGTTTGACGAAAGTTTCAAACGATGGATATTTTAAATGCTAAAAATCAGTTTCTTCAGGTGATATGTAAAAAGATAATTCTTCATATTAAAATTACACACAACTAAGGACTTGCTAGATGATTTTTAACGATAAAATAATATAAAGATTCAATGAGCTAATTAAGTTTTACTCGTACATCATGAGTTCGTTTACGGGTATCGCCGTTTCTTCTAACTAACTAGCGTCTTATAACTATTACGCAATTATATCAAAATAAATAGGAAGTATAACGATTAATTACTTAACTGCTTGATTGAATTTGTGAATAATAGATATTTTAACCACTAAAAATCTGTTTTTTCATGCTATATATGAAAAGATAAAACTTAAGATTAAAATTACAGACAAATAAGAAGTTTCTAGGTGATTTCTAATGATAAAACAAGTATAAATTTTTAAGATCAATGAGCAGTTTTTGAATTCATCAAGTATTCAAATATCTCTCCACAATAATACAGTAATTAAATAGTAATTAGTCGTGTACTAATTTCCTAATAAGGCTTTCAGGATCTTAATTAAAATAATAATACAAATACATTTACGATGAATATCCGTGTAAAGTGTAATATAAACGTATGTATCTAATTGTATTTGGCTACCAAGAAATGCAATGATATAGGGGAGAATACCTAAGTATAGATAGAACAAAGACATAATCAAGTACTAAAGGGGAAACTGTACATAAGAAGTCTTGGAATCCTGAAACTTTGAGAGATCTTACGTTCGCCCTACATCCCGTGTCGGATTGAAAATGACTGATGACTATGATCAACATACACGAACAAAATCGCACAGTTTTCTCTCGTAGATCTCGAGATACGTAACAGTATTTCATTCCGGGCGACGATAAAATTATTCACGACGCTTTCCATCTCCCACATTCCTATTCCACTTTCTTCGTCGAGATATGAAACTTCCTCGGATTATTCCCTTTCAAACTCACCACTATCTCCTTATCTTGCCACGACCCAATCTTCCCATCGCCAGTCATCCATCACCTTCCACGTCCCCTTAATGTCTAACCTACGTCCTCTCCCATACATCTGTATATACATCCAACTTCTCACTAACAACTGCTCCCTATTTTCCCCAAAAAGGGAAGGAGGGGAGGGTCCATATAGAATGACAATCGAAGCTCTCCCGTTGCCAAGAAAAACGAGTACTTGTTTCCCCCCTCGGTGGTTATTATCGCCGGGAATTTTCTCGCAATTTTCGGCGCATCACCGAGACCCATAGAGACCCATCATTTCCTTCGTAAATCTCCCTTGGTCTCCTAGCAACGGATTGGTAGGGACGGGAATAAAACAACAACCTTTCAAAGGGTCCATACCTTTGGATTCCCTAAATGCACGGCGATATTCCGCTCCGATTACGCAAAAAATCTATCGGAATTGGAGTGATGTTACCTCACCTCTATCTCCCCCATTTAAGGTTGAGTTAGCGTCACATTATCGTGTACAATTCCGATCACGCACTTCACTTTTTCATAAACACAATTACATCCCCCATAACGTGCCTATATCATCACTTTTCGGGTCCCCATTAATTCGATCTCCAAAATCCCTCATTAAAATTTTCTTCCTCCGAATCCGGTTTTTTTCTTTTCTTTTCGTATTTCGGTTCGTTTCATTCCCCTCTCTCTTTATTCCACAACTCCTTAACTTCGGTTGCCATGCAATTAGCTGGCTCGCCTCCCTTCTCGAAACGTTCCCTGCGTCGTCGAATTAAGGATGTATTGGATTTTTCGTGTATTGATTTCGTTTTCGAATATTCATTAGATAATCTGGTTTTCGATTCGTTAAAAAAATAAAAGGGGACGAATTGTTTGAGGTATTACTCATTTTGTATGTTTGAGGGATATAGAATTATAGATTTAATTCGTTCGGATCTTGGGATGGTAGATGAAAGCGATTATAATGGGTTACGGAATATAGAAAAAGAATTGCGATAATGAAAGAAGAACATCAATAATTTTGCGGTGAAACGAATAGAATTCTTCGAAATTTTTCTATGTAGAATCGCGTTTAGTTTTTTATTTGTTAAGTATGAGTAGCATTCGTGTTGTAACAAGGGTTTTGAAGTAATTTGTTCGCATATATATTAAAACGTAATAGTTTAAGTACGCTGAAAATGCTATTAATAATAATTCTACCAAAAAGTTATAAGAAATCGACAAAATTATATATAGTTCTCTCTAATATATTATACATATATTTTGTTCAACATAGTTATCCTAATCTATAAGAGTTGATGCTAAAGTTAACCGATGAGTTTTCGTAGGACAACTATAAAAATTACGTAATCATTAATCATTTTATAACAACGAAAAGTCATATTTTACTGCATGTAGACTGCAATGATTAATTTTAAATGATAATCTAATCAGATGCATCCTAATAGGCAATTGTCAAATTCACTGGTGCCAGTCCGCGACCTTGAGGGGCACCATCAACTGCGGAGATCATCCATGAGTTCCATCGAGCGAACATTACCTATCTTTCCGTAGGATAGATATGAAAAGATGAGAGCTTTTTAGAATGGTCGTAAAGCCGAACTGAAAATCTGACCTTATTACCATAGCAAAACGAGTTCGTCGGGAGCGAGACAATTGCCACGTACGATTCTCCGGGCGTGTGCTAGATAATGGTCTGGTAAAATTCGAGGCGATGAAAGTGGGCAAACGATCGGAAATAAAAATTCATGGAATAAAAAAAAATAAACGGAATGGGAATGGCCGGACGGTGATGCCAACGGACACGATATTGGCAGAGATCCAAAAATCTCTCGCCCATTAGTCAAAATGATCTCCCCGCAGGAATCTGCGCTGAAATCGAGAGTTTGAATGCCGGGAATCTGTTAAGTTTTCAGTAAACGAGTCGATTTCGAAACGCCGCTACAATCCCTCCGAAAATGGCTTTTATCTCCGCGAATTCATTTTTCAGTTGCTTTATTTTCGATTCATGGCCGAAGTTGGGTCATAAAGGATTTATCGAATCATGCTCCGATATTGCTGCGCGTCATATATAGACTTTTTCGTATCCTAGTGCATGGCAACGTATTCCTGCGACGGTTACTATGCAAAAAAATTGAATTTAATTCTAATATTTAATAAATATCTTAGAGATAAAGTAATTATTTTAAATTGTACTCTATCTTTAAACTTATAGGTTCATTAGTATAGTATATATCTGTTGCGTTAATGTAAATAGACTTTTTCGATCCGCTTCGATGGAATTAAGTCTCATACATCAACTGCTGCTATTGAGATTCGGGAATGCACAAGTCTATGTAGGATAAAAACTGCGAACCACCTTTCAGTTTGCGGCAGGGGATGTAAGCACCAGGACTCTACGTATCTAATCGATCACTCTCAAGAATCGGAATATGAATTTTTCCAACGCTTTGTGTTTGCTTCAAAGTCCTTTTTCTAATTCTTTTCAAAGAATCGATCCTTTCCTTTAATCTTCTAATGATTCCATATCGGAATCCTAAAGCATCTGAGATACGCCCACGGATTTGTTGTGGCGATTTTTTTACGAAACAGACAGATCTTCGCTCAACCGTTTGTACGAGTTTTTCGCGAATGCAACACTTTTCTGCGGGATCACATACAGGTCGCATTCTCAAGGTGAGTTCTAACTAGCGTGGAGTAACAGCTGCCAGACCTTTCCATCGCCTTTGTCCACTATTCTCTTAACGAAGCAGTTTCTTTAACGTATGTCGTTCTCGTATAACGTATATGGCTCTCCCTAGTAGGTTATCAGTAAAGGTTACTCAAAGATATATTTCACTGATTGAACAGAGACAACGTTTTCCCATCGGACTGTGATGGAATTTTATTCTCATTTCTTCTTACTTCCATTTGAAAGAACTTAATTACCGAACTAAGTAAGTAAGTAAGATTCTAATTGACATTAATCGATCCGTACCATTAATCTATCTGGATCATCCTATACGGTAATTCAGCCCTCGATTATAACTATGCTCGGATAATATACCTCATGTTCCACATGTATTCTGACGTTTCACAAATAACTTTGCTATTAATACTTTTATCAAGGTCTTTCGTAAAAATTATAAATAGCATAGGACCTATTACGCATCCCTGCGGGACTCCGATAAATCAATGAAAAACTGTGAATTGCTAGCAGGTTGTAAATTTTCCTTCTTCTTTAAGTTGGTCTCTGTATTACGTTATTCATTCTTTTAAATTTATTGGATCTGAAGAAAATTTCTGAAATTAATACGAAACCTCTAATTAAATTAAACAATATGGAAGAGTATAACTATGAATCAGATATGTATTGAATAACAAACTTTTAATATAATCAAACTCAAAAATACATTTGTACGTGTTCTTAAATCCTGTCAATATCAAATATACATTATGTGCTTAAAATAAACGATGTTTTAATAAGGCGGCAAAGTTGCTTTGACGAAATTCCCATGATAAAATAATTACCAAACCAAAAAATGAACAAATCTCAGCGAAAAAGGATAACAAATCTTCAAAATTTCCACTGAAGCGGATGAAATATCGCTCATTCTTTTGTCACACTCGCTAACAATACGTTTTCGAGACAAAGACAATTTTTCCGCGACAAAGGGATTTTCACCCTTTTTTTTATTCTCTGCTAAGGACGGGAAAGAGTGATGACTCATCCAATACGCGTATGTGCTGCCACCTCGCGAAAGAGTCCATAAATATTTCCCGTCTGGAAACGAAGTGTTGGGAGTTTTAGGATGAGGAGTCTGGAAAATACGGAGGGATGAAAACAAGAACGAAGAAAGATTTCAATTTCCGGAGGCTTGTATATGTTTCCCTGAGCGAGGACAGCACACGGAGAATTCCGAACTGGAGATTAGAAAATTTTTTGTTTCGGCTTATTGTGCGTGAAGGTACTTTCGCCCGACGCCTCGTGGATGGATTTTCTCCTAACCTTTCCTGGTTGGAAAAGGATATTAAAATTGCGAATTCGCAAGCTGCTCTTGTTAAATGCTATTAATCAAATTCTCGTTGCTCCAGTTTCAATCCCAGGATTTTTGTTTCCGAGCCCTATTTTCCTACTGAATATGAACTTTAAGCATCAATTTTGCGTTGAAAAACGTACAAAAAATAAGGTAAACTTATAAAAGTAAGTAAATAATGCATTATCTTTTAAGGGACAAGCATTTTCTTTGAAGTATATCTAGAGTGCTTTATTATGATTGAGTGTTTAGCAAAAACCAAAGCTATTGCTCATCCTTCATCTCCGAGAACATAAAATTACGAAATACACAAGGTAACGTTCTAGGTCCAACCTCATTACTTGAAATTCCTTTGGGTATTTTGTTTACAAATTGAAAATATTTTTTCAAATTTAATTTTCTACTCAGTAGTATGAGATAGGTCTTCAAAAAATACATCTAATCTTACTAGTTTAATAATTTGTTCCATATGATGACAGTTTATTTTTGGTGTGTTTTACATTCCTCCTTAACTTATTCCTCTCAAAGAAACTACTTATTTCACAAAAGTAATCGTTTCTTCCTTAAAACAAATCCTTGCAATGTAAGAGAAAATGTTTTGAATTGTATGTAGTCAACCTTAAAAATCTTTCCAAAATAAAAAATTTTTAAACAAAAATCTTGAATGATGTACCAGTATTTAAACATTTATGTTAATTGACTACAAACACATAAATATTTAACCTGTCTCATAATCTCTATCCATAACTGATTAGTTCTTATATTTTATACATTAAGTAGACTGTAAAAGGATGCTCTATCGAGTAATTTTGTAAAATGTATTGGTTTACTTTTAAGAATAGTTCACGTAAATATATTATCCGAAAGATATAAGACATCTATCCCTTTTTCTAAAACAAATAATCAAGTTAATTTGTGACTCAGCATAATCTTAGTACGATAAGATGGAGGCGTGCCTAATTCTTCAGCAGTAACTTTCATATAATTTGAATAACTGAACAAAAAATATAAATTCAAACAATCAATAATAATTATGGTTTAGTTTAGTTTCGCCATCCATTGTTCATCCTAAGATATTTGCCCATCTTTCCAAATTGAGATTACCTTTTCAAAAAATTCCTCTTCGCAGAAATCATCACCATAAATTCACCATTCATACATCTTGGAAATAACATCATCCATTACAAAAACTTCCACATTCGTTCTATTTGGTTACGCGAACTCCATTAGTCTTTCTGCATACGTCCCGATACACTTCGAGTCGCGATTTCCTTCAAATCGGAAATGACGCGGAATTTTCTCTTGGAAATGACTGAAACAGGGACGGATACGACGACATTCGAGAAAAGAAAAAAAACACAATAGTAACACTTTCGAATGAATGAATAAACCAGTATGAGCGCTGCTACCATAGCCTACTTAGTTGTACTCAATTCTCAGAGGGAATGGTGGAGGAATGGCTACGCTTTAGAAAATAGAAGAACACACCCTCCGTTCCAGGAAGCTATCAAAAAATAATCCGCGACGAAGACCGTAAACAACACTGACGTTACTTCGTTAAAATTGGAGAATATCCGAGGAAAAAAGGCGTAAAGGAGAGTGTGCCTGAAAACTACTCACTCACAGACGCGTCCTACAACTCTCGCGGAAAAGGACCGGATGTACGTCATCGTACGGAAAAATAAAGTCGCGAACGTAGAGACGTAGTTTGATCATATTATATACGTAATGTAACGTGAAGGAGAAGAAACGTAGCTAAATAGGCACACGTGATGAAATCTTCTGTTGACGACAGTTCTGGAGAATTATTATGGTCAGGGAGATATATACATAAAGAGAAACTTAATAAGTTATATACACTCACTCATACACACACTCCATATATTTCCCCTAATTAAGTTTCTCTTTATATATAGCTACTTTTCTTCTCCTTCACATTACATGAGTTTTCTATGGAGTATTTTACGAGTGAATAACATCCAAAGAAATATACTATACTATGTTTTTACGATAGCTGTAATGAAAACCTATTCTTAAAAGCCGATAAAATAATGATTACAATAAATTCAGGTTTATTTCTATATCGTCTTATTTCTGTTGGATATAAGGGATGTACGTTTCTGCATAATTAATGAACTTTGCTCTGAAACATATATCGTTGTCTCAATATGTCTTAACACAAAGTAAAGCCTTATAGAAAGAATATTTGAGGATTTAGGCCATTGCCGCAATAAATTGTTTCGCAGAAATATTTACACAGTCATTCTTTCATGCAGTTGAGTGTATTTCTTAAATCTTTTCATATGTTTTGAGCTGCAAAATAACAATAATACGTATCATTTGCTTCTATTAGATCAATTCTTAGTCCTCTCTTAAATCGCTTTGGATTTAGTTCTTGTACTATTGTAATAAAGTCTTCTACATTTATTATGAATAAAAATGGGTCCTCGTTAAATCCTCCTTATTTTGACGTATTCTAACAATAAAATGTCCAAATATTGTCGTGCCAATATCTTGAATGTAATAATCAAATGCTTTTATTTTATTGTTGCTCCATCCTCAAGTAAACTTGGATTACTTCTTAATCGTTAAAAGCACGTTGCATTTCTTTCATTACGAATAAACTCTATCGTGGTTGGCCGCACTTCGTGGAACGACATTCTAAGTTGAAGGAAAAAAGTAATTTCATTACAATGTATATTTCGCTTTCTATCGAAAGCAATTCTTTTTTTTACAACTTTTATCCCCTTCGTTAGTTCATCTCCCAATTTTCATTCTACTATAATTCTTTCTGCGCTCACCGATAAATTGTTTCCACCCAAAGCCCGAGTGCGGTTTTGGAATTTGGGAAAACGGGATTCCGCTTTTTATCAAAATGCTATGGCGGCGCCAACTTTCCAGTTTCCGGAAAAATTTATCATCGTCGGTAGACTTCGCCGTAGAATTTTGGTCTAATTTGCTCTCATTTGCGGTTTTGGACTGCGGTCATTGAAATATCGTCTTTTCAATTCGATTTTAGCAATAATTGGACTCGGATTAATTGGAAACACGCGAAAAACGTATCCGCGCAATGAAATAGTACGGGTTCGTTGTTTGCGCATTGCACAGTGCTTTAGAAAAGTAGTTTGTATTTATGGTTACAGATGCATAAAATTTGGAGAACTCAGTTTTCGATGACATCATTATTGCTCATGGTAAAAGAAGGAAATGCAATGTGGGCTGCATTGTATGAATATTGATTTTGATCATCTATTGGTTGTATAAATATAATACATATCATTCATTGGACAACAAGGAACACTAGGTTGTTGTTTCGTACGATATTAATGCAGCGTTAAAATATACGTCACTGATTAAGTTTTTCGAATAATAATTAGTAAATAAAGGAACTAAATTTTATGTTTAAGTGTAAATAATTTCTAATGTTATGTATCTTTCTAATATTATATGTAATCTATAATTAGTTTATTATTTGTACACTTTAACTACATCTCAGTACTTAATATTTATACTGACATTACAAAATTAACAAAATGAATCTAACTCGGTAATTTTCAAAAAGTTTGGGGAATATATTAACCATTTTATTTCTACATGAATAAATGCGATGTTTTTTGGAATTTTCTCCATCTTCGATAAACTTGAGGACTAAAAATCTCCAGTTGGCATGAAATCTCGGAAAATCTACGAATTGCGTGTCCTGAATCTGAAAGAAATGTCTACTCTTCATAGCAACCACAGCGAAAACATATTTTATTTTGAATTCTGTATAATAAACACATCACCAGTTGCTAGTAGACTTTTTCGTGCCCAGGAGTAAATTAATGGATATTTTTCTTGTTCATTTCAAAACAATAACTAACTACTAAACAGTAACTATAGTTACTTCGTTGCTTAGATCGTCGTTATTGACTTTAATTACTTCACAGAGAAAATCTGTGTTGGAAGGCTCTTATTTCTGCAACAGTTGGAACGCGTCACTAAGAAGGACTGTAAAACGTTGAGATGTCGCTGCAGATTCCATTGGAAAGGCAACGCTATCTCTTTAAGGAGAACTAAATTCAATTACTTTTATCGTGATTACGAAGATTGAAACTGCAAGAACGCCGTAAGCCCGGTGGCTGCTTTATACCTACATACAAAAAAAACTCGATACAGCAATTGATAAATAGATAAGCTACCTCAGAACACCACTTAAGGAAGGCAACTTTCCGTAACCATGTGAAGTACATTTCTTTTTATCAAAGTTATTTTGATAAAATATTTAAGAGTAAACTATGCAGCTTATTTCTTAGACATAGTCTGTCTTGACGAATACTTTGCCATATCCCTTAGTTATTGTCTTGTTTTAATTTTGGAACAGTGACTTTCTTTTCCAATGAATTGCCATGTGAATTCCTTACGATAATTCGGATTTCATGATCTATAATTTAAATCTTTCCTACGATTTTATATCCACGATAATATTGTAAATACAACCAAGGTGGTTTAATTTCTTCTATACCCTAATCTTTCCCACTCTTGAGTGTTTAATATTATTTATTATATGTCTGACAAAAAATACTGCTGTTTTTAGAATTACACTTATTATTAATTATTAACTAATTCGTATTAATATTTACTTATGTACTTATTAATAATCATATTGATCTTAATTCGGTTTCTCAATAAATATTTTAAATCCTCCCAATATTTAGAAGCTATTACGTAATGATTAATTAGGTTTCGGAACGTAAAAAATACGCAACATCTCGATTTTCGACCTCGCGAGCGAACAACACTTAATTCTTAAGGGGTAAATTTTATAATACCCTAATTCTGCACCCTTGGCGCTGCTGATTTCAGGTATTATAGTGAAAATATTCGGCGATAGACCTCTCCGATCCCTCATGGTTCCTTCACTACCTCATTTCGGAGACTTATTAGATTTGGACCCCGTCGCCAGGGCCTCCCTCAAGCGGCAATTGTGTTAGCCTCTTTTATTTCTTTAGGCTGTCGTGTACTCCTGGTAATTAGCCTACTTATTGAATCACCCCCGCCCTTCCTTTATCGCATTTATTCCTCGCCCCGAAGCGTCCAATAGTAGTTAATGGCGCAATCCGCCAGAGTGCGGTTTAATCAGTGAATATGTCTGCACCAACGCAAGATTCGGAAGTTATTAGTTCCTGCTGATTTTAAATGTACCGGAATTAAATGGGTTAGAAAATACGAATGGATTTTGTATGGCTTGAATAGAGAGATGGAATGCAATTTAAAGTATATTTTAGAATTAATACATAAAAGAAATTATGTATTTATCCTATATATATAAATGTGTGCATAAATATCCTACAAGTTTCCCTTCGCCGTGTGGCAGAGGTTGATACATTACATACGTGCTTACGAACTATTTTCTTGACCTATTGTTACTTACGTATACTTAGAGAAAAATAAGGATTCTCCAAACAAATTTTCTTAGTTTCTATTTATCATATTTACGTTCTTTAACATATCCTGTGACCTGTGGTATAAGTTGGGTTCATAATATCAACCACATTTTAGCAACATTCTCCCAAATTTAGTTTCGTTATATAGATTCTTATCTTCGTATTCTATCTTTGAAAGGTTTATAGCTTACGTAAAAGGGAACCTTACTAACGCTTGCTTTTTATAATCGTATCTATTAAGGAATTGTAACGCTTTCCATTATAATTTCTCGAGTAAATGAATGAATTTTGAGACTCCCACATACGGAGTAACGAAAATTAAAATAAACATTGACTTACCCCATATAGAACAGATTGTAAATAATGAAGAGGAGCGTATTAATGGAATAGGGTGTTAGACTTTTTTAATTCAACAAGCTAGTCAAATGTAAAAATGGCGTAGCATATTATACTTATCCTGTCTTTGATAATTCATTATTTTTGTAAAAGATATGGTAAATAAGAGAAATTTCTGAACTATACTATTTAGAATCTTCAATCCCCCATTAAATTGCACTTTATTTTATAACTATTCAATTTTAATAGATTATATTTTCCATCATTTCTATATGATATGCAATATTATTAATTATTGTGCTTCTCCTGTCTTCGATAAAACCTTTGCTTTCATTAAAGTATTCATAAGAAGTAGTAAATGAAAGACATTTGAGATTCATACTATATACTAGGATCTCATACCTCCCATTAAACAGCATTTTATTCTATAGCCATTTTATTTTATTATAAATCATATATTCCCATTATTTCCACACAATACACAATATCATCAATACAAATTTATAGGTCCATTCAACCACAACTCTATATAGAGTGAAGCTTTGACCATTTCTAAGTATTCACGGCGTTCAATAGGGAGTCGGTTTCCAAAACAACCCTCACCATAGAATCACTCGTATCGGAAGACTTTACGATGGAAATCCGTCATGAAGAGGCAATATCCCTTAACTACGCTGCATCCGAAAGATAAAAGATCTCGATAGAGCCCCGTCTGTGCCCTACATCGATTTACTATTTAAAGACCTCACAATACAGTGGCCCTATTTTGTCCACTGCTTCCTACCCTCTTCTCCAAGTAACGTAGGAGTTTTAGAATCGAAATTCAACGCATTTCAACGGAACTGCAGTATTTACTTTAATTTACTCTAAATTCTCAAGCAGTGCGTTGTTTACTATTAAAAGTTTTTTTGCTAGTTATTTATGAGAAATATATCTTATATATCAAAGGTTTAATATGCTGATTTTAATATCTAATAAGACGTGATATTTTCAGAATTCACTTTGATGAAATTTTACGAAATTAAGATGAAAATTACTTCGCCTTACAAAGAAAGGCTGCGTTTTCTCTTGAAAATAATATTGGTTTTCTATATAATCTCTTTATGTATTCTCCTCTTAAAAAACTTTTGAGTAACGACAAGATTTTTTCATGTGTTTTTGAGCAATGAATTTTTTATACCAGCCACTTCTGAATCAGTTCAAGCTCACGCTAGCATATTATGAAACATTTACTTAAAGCTTGTAAGGTTTTGTTTGAAATGGCTGTTCGAAGTTGTTGAGACATTCCGGCTGTAATTGTAGTAAGAATTTTAATCAAAATCAAACTCAGTTTAAGTGTCAAACATTATGACGTATTGAAGTATTAATAAATAGGTTTGTTGATCACTTAATTTTATTTGTGAATGTTTCTTTTACAGTTTTTAATTTAGAGTTGTACATTTCGATCCTTGATTCTTATGATACGAGAACTTTTGTTAGCTCGTTTAATACGAGATTCAAAACCCAAAATCGATCTGTTTTGTTGTTCTTAGCCTCCTGTAGAGGTCGTAAAATCCGTCTCGTTTCAATAGAATTCCCTAAGTCACTCTTTTACGAAGTTCACCCGATTCACGGCCGCCTTTTTGGAGTTGGAAGCATTGAGTACGTAAAAAGAAACTGTGACGTCATGGTGGGTAGAGTAGAGAACGGAACTTGTTTTAGAGACAGAAGAAAGATGGGTGCGCTATGAACTTATATAAGATGAGCCAGTGGGAGTAATAAAGCAAGAATTTGAGATAAAACTATTTCAATGATCGCTGAGCTATGTCAGAAGCGTTGGTATAAGAGTACGTAATACCCACGAGCATCCGAGTTTGACAAACTTTCTCATAGTCTAGGATATCTCCCAATCAGCGCGCTCTTACGGCGTTCTTACGAGATAATATTTCTAGACGTTTTGACAAGGTAATTTACGGATGCTATTCCCTGAGCCATAAAATATGATTTAGTAATAAGTTAGGGAATACGAATACATTTTAGAATCAAAGGATTTACGTAAGAAAATAATACTCTACTAAGTAGGATTTTTTAGTAAAATCTGTAATGATACTCGAAATTTTTTAAAGACTTTAGAGTACTGTATTTTATGGCAGATAGGTAAGGAAAAATTTTTAATAGCCTCGTTCACCCACTAGATTAAATGAGATTGGATTTATTCCGGACTGCATTTTTCAGTTGGTCTTCTCGTTAAAAAGAATATTATTTATTAGATACATTTATTGTAAAAAGTTATATATATATTCCATTAATGTATTATTTCGGATATAGGTAATCCATTTCGAACAAAATACATTTAGATTTAGGGTTCCTAAAAATTTAACAGTTTTCAAGCAGTTTTATAAAGTCGAATCTATAAGGTTTCAAAGACTATATTTCATAGAAAAGTACGTTAAGTATTGAATATCTATTATATATAGACGCTTCGGGGGGATATATATCTATTATATATAGACGCTTCGGGGGGATATATATAACATATATATATATATATATATATATATATATAGGATATTAATGTCAGGCCCAAACCGCTTTGGCCACGGAGCCGCCGATTTTTTTCCGTAATGGCCAACTAAATCTCACCTAGGAAAAATTGGGAAACCGACCCTACCTATCATGGGTTCGATTCTAGGAGGCCCCAAAAATCGATTTTCCCCATTAAGAATGCATTGGGCCGTTTTTCAAATGATTTTAAAAATACTTCCCATTCACCTAGAAGGATAAGATTTCATGTAGCTATTGCTACTATATATATCTACGGAAAACTGCTATTGCTTACGTCCAAGCGGACATGGGTTCGATGCCAGGAGGTGAAAAAGTTTCAAATTTCGAAACATCGTAGCTCTCTTAATATGATACATAGATCATTCAAATTTTTTACACTTATAGGTAAGTATATTATATACCTCGAAAAAAATCAATACTTGCCTACGTGTCACGGGTTCGATTCCAGAGCGTCCCGTAATCTCGATTTTCCCTGTTAAGAATGCATGGGGCCGTTTTTCAAATAATTTTAAAAATACTTCCCATTAAGTTAAAAGAATAAGATTTCATGTAGCTATTGCTAATATATATGTCTACGAAAAATGTAGTATTTTACGGACTATCAGTCCTGGGTTCGATGCCAGGACGTGAAATATTTTCTGATTTTGAAAAATCGTAGCTCCCTTAATATCGTACAAATATCATTCAAACCTTCTACAAATATAGATACATACAAAATGTAATTCTGAAAAAATCAGCACTTGCCTATGTATCACGAGTTCGATTCCAGAGCGACCCGAACTCTCGATTTTTCCCGTTTAAAATGCATTGGCCATATTTCCGAATGCTTTTTATAACACTTCCCAACCGCGCAGAGGTTCAAAATTTCACACAGCCATTAAGGGGACCATTCTCATATAAAAGCTTTCCTAAGATTATCGTAAAAGGTCGTTGCTTCGATGCTAGGGGGCGTTAACTATATCTCCATTTGAAATGCATAGGGAATTTAGGACACATTTTGAGGTACTTACTGAGTGAATTTTCTTTGAAATTTGGTGTGTTTATAAAGTCAATCATATTCAAGCGGAAGATAACAGTAATTTTCGTAGGATGGACTTGGTTCGACGCCGGGGCGGGAATAATGTTGCCGTAAGAAATGCATGGGAAATCGAAATCAATGAAAAGATCGCTGCGAAAATGTCCTTAAGTTAGCATGCCTTATCCGAATAAAGTCTTTCGGAAAATGTTAAGTTTTATTAAAAGATATATTTTTTGATTGCTTGCTATCAGCAAGCACACCTTTACTCGTAATAAATAGTTCTCATCTCCTTAAAAATATCTATTTCCGATAGTTCAATAGCAATAGATAGTAATAGCTGGTGGAGAAATAATTCTTGGAACAGTGAACCAAAATGTGAGTTCTTAATATTTTGAATCAAAGGATAGAATTCAAGTTAAATAAGTATTGATCTATATTTAAAGAAATTTGAAGAAACATATATACACATCTATTACACATGTAAGTTCGTGGACGAGCAATCATTGTTCAGTCTAGAGTTAAATTTATTAGAGTAACAAATTTATGATGAAATATGAAAATTTAAGGCTTTTAAAATCTTCCCTAGGTAATAAATTTACATGGTCGGAAATATTTTCTTGAAACATTTCATAGTCGGTAAACCTAAATGTTCATAACTTAGTTCCATTATACTTCCATAAAGTAAAGAGAAATTTCTCACGTTATTAGGCTTTTAGCACATCGCCAGAAAATGAAAATTAATACGCCGAAGGAAAGAACAGTGTTAATCTTCACGACTTAAAATGCTCATTAAATTATCAGAGTATGCACTGAAAGCAAACTTCAGTTGTAATATATAATCGCATTATAATGAAGCCAACACAGAAAAATACCATTTGCGTACTTAAACTCGATGAACGCAAAATGCTCTTACGTAGAATAATGGCTTTATGAAGTGCTCATGAATAGCAAATTAAAAACATCGCCATGTAAATGCCCCATAAGAGGGTTGATACTTATTTTAGATGCATTAAATGTTGTTGTGCTCACGTTAACATATGAATAATTTCTGTATACAAGATTCTCTATGAATAATCCATCAACATTAGCTCAGTAAGCTAAGTAATGTTCATTATATATTATTACTATTAAAATCGGTTTATTGCTACAAGGTTCTTAAATCTACTAAATTCAAGGTATATAATTTACTTAATTGAAATTTTAACTATTTCAAAGCCTGACACGAATTTAAATGGACACTACAACTGTATTAAAGTACACATTTAATTTAAGTCTTTACATTACCCCTTATCTATCGATTTAATTTTAAACTTGAACTCTTGAAAATGGAAATCTAAATATACATTTAGCTAAATTATAATCTGAAATAGCCAATACTTGCGTTAGAATTGAAATGCGTTATTCTTTCAGAGAAATAGGAGCGATTCTAATGGAGTATTTACATGCTTTGGATATAAGAACATAATTACAGTTTTAAAAATAAATTTATATAATATTACATTAAAACTTTCGCTGAATTTACACTTATCTTATATAGAAGTTTATAAATTATTCTTCATAGGATTTAAGTAAACTTAGAGTTTAATTTAGTTTAAAATTATAAGTTTATTCTTTAATTCTGACTTTTTTATGCATATGGCTGAATGGAAGAAAGTTTTTACGTATTTTAACACCGTGGTTTAGTCTTCCTATACCAAAACTGCCTTTGACATATGACAAATAACGAATATGTACAAAACACTGATAATTGCGGTTGACCTCAAAAGCCATAACCACTTCGCGTATAAATTGCGCACTTTATGCATTTCCATTAGCCCAATCAAACGTGATAGATACATATTTTGGCGCAAATAAAGTTATCCACTTGACAAATCATTCTATAAATCATGACGTATCCACAAAATTACGTATACACAAAATAAAATTCATAGAAAAGAGAGCAATATATCAACGCTTATCTCGTTCTGCCATTTGGCCATTGTGTTAATGGATGCCATCCAGCTTTTGGAAAATTCCATTATTGAATGGGTTCTCATTAATTTCAATAAATTTTAGCATACTACTGTACTAATTTTTCGGTTTAAAGCATTATTTTTATGCTTTATATTCAGAAAGAAATTTGTCTACATTAGACGAGAACCTAAGAGTTTCAAAATATTTTAGTTTTTCTCTGTTTTGAGTACTTTTAATGACCTGTATTTGAAAGAAAAGTATTGGGCTTCCTTCGCGTGAAATTCAAAGTCAATATCCAAGAATAGCTTTCGACTTTGTTGTTTAAAACGGTTCATTTATCATCAAGCTTTTGGAAAAATTAAATTTATTTCGTCTATAATTTTACACAAAGTATTTTGCAATAACATTATTTTAATCCTCTATATACCCTTCATTCTACCTTTGATACGTATACATGAATAGTTGTTTACTATAGGAAAATACATCGGTAAATAATTTTTACCAAAATCAAAAACCAAGTATCCAAGTTATCCTCATAGTTCCAATCGTTTTAATTCTACTACACATCAAATTAATCGTTTAGAAATGCAAAAGAATTATTTTAATAACAAACTATAGACAACGAAATATAATAAGACACCGGGAAGGAGATGAAAAGATAGATATAACAGAAACGTAATCAAATACTTTTCAGCAAAGATTCGTTTAGATTCCAAAACAAAATTCGTGAAAACAATCCACTCGATATACAGATCGAATCGTGACGCTATTTTCCGATTCACCAACCACGCACCAACATAAATTCAAAAAACACCTTTCCCGCGATATCGTTAAGAAAAAAACCCCCTGACGTCTGACAATCCCACCAGTTCTCCATTGAATCCCTTCATACTTATCTCCCTATCAATCTCAGCTTTTAAACTTGGGCGAAATAGGACAAGTTGGTTTTTCCCCGGAAGGAGACGCATTTGGCAGGCGTTTGATAATTCCCAACTTTTCTCACTCCATAACCCAACTCATCCAGTCATAAAGTTCCCTCCGAATCATTCAATTCCCTTTACGGGCTATCTCAAGGAGAAGAGAGCGCTCGCTCCATATTTTAACCAAATGTTCCATTAATAAGTTTCGCGGATACGTTTTCCCTCCTCCGAATTCTCGGCGCGTTTAGACCTTCATTTTTTTTCTTTCCATCTCGCACGCTAGCACGCTATTTGAAGACTCAATCACGTCTCAATCCGTGTATCCACCGGCGGAATGCACGCAACGTGATCGGCTTTTGTTTCTCGAAGCGGAATAGAAGGTTGCCTCTGCTGCCATCTTTTCCGATGCTCGACTGCAAAAGTTCCGGGTAAAAATTCAATCGATAAATCAATTGGGTACGCGTAATATATACCGTGTTCGATGTATATACCCGTACGTTATCAGACGATGCTAGTGATGCAAAATAAACTCTTATGGTATGTAAAATAACTTCAGTGTAAATTAGAGTGCTTAAGAAATACTATCTCTCTTTTACTAATACATGGGTGTTATTCTCTGGTGTTTTTGTTCATAAGTTCATACCTGAGGTTGTTTTAAAGCTACGAAGTAATTCCTTCTTAAAATCTTGTATTTTCTCAGCTTAATTTTATTTATTTAATTGAATTCTTATGTTATTTTGACATGTCACGGGTTGTAACTTAGAAATGAATTAATAGTCTCAATATCGTCCATAATAAAGTGGCATATTAATATCTTTATCATTAAGTTATTAATTCATCCATGTAATGAAGATTTTCTGAACTGGAAATAATTTATTTTAAAATCTATTTCAATTTTATGATAAGCTTGTCTTTACATCGTTCTGTCTCTTTTATGAATGTGAAATATTGACAAAGTTAAAAGCTATATATTTGATCGAAAATGAAAGAATTAAACCTAGATAAGGAACATGTATATAATGAGTTCCTATTTCCCAGGTGGAATTAGAAATAAAGATATATATACTTATCAGCCAATGATATTGATTGGAAGAAAAATATATATTCCAAAAAGACAAAATATATATTACCAAATTCCAGTAACTATATTGCTGCTCTATGTCATTCAAAACATAAAATGAACGTTTATAGAAACGGTATTAAAAAGGTATTAAGCTCTGAAATATTATAATTCCCACATTGAACTATAAATCCCCATCATGAACGGATATATAAAGGAATAAAATAAACGCTAGAAGACATTTCGCATCAAATCCTCTTCAAAATTCACGAGTTTATTCCGAAAAGATACGACCCGCAGCGAAAAAGACGTCATCGAGTTGGAAGACGTAAAAACACATCGGGAGATTTGGAGTTGATACATTCTGAAAGGATATATTTCAGAAAGGCCATCACACTTTGTCAGCGGGAGTTTATTTATTTCGGTGAAGAATTTCAGACTCTATGATGAAAACCATGTGAGACGAATGTTGAAGATCGGTTGCCAGGAGATGCAAAAGTAAATAATTAAATGGCTTAATTGTATTCGAGTATACTTCCTCAGTATACTTGAAGCATTACGCTAAAAAAAGTTCGAACTTATGAAAAGACGCATTCTTTTTATCTCAGATGATTAATTCATTATTTAAATCACTAGGAAAACTCGTTTTATGATAATTAAATCTCCGCATTTCCTGTTATTTCTGTTTATGATGCCCATTTTCATTCAGAGCTGAAACGTACCATAACCAGAATGTTTGGAACGTGTTTGAATGCGTAGCGTGGGCTTAAAGTCGTCATCAGACATTTGGGCCAATCGTGCGTCACGCAACATCTAGAAAAGGAGTTACATAATATCAAACTTATGACAGCGAAAAGACGTCAGTATAAGTGCATTTGGCACCACTCATTCAACGCGAACGAACCCTTGAGTTTCTCTTGACTAAATTCTTTTCCAAATTTTATATATTAATTACATTCCAGGATTAAGGCAAGATATGAATAACTTAAGATGATGAGTTCGAACTATTTGATCACAAAGCTTGAATAGGGGTAAAAAATAGTGATCCAAGATTACCCCTTCATACTTTTTGTTTTCTGCTAAAATTTTAGAAAAGAATTTTTAACGAGGAAAGAAATATTAACTCTTGAAATTATTTTTTTTAATTAGCTTGAATCATAAAAACAATTTTCAATTCATTCTTGATTCAATAAAAGGAGAAATATGTACCCAAAATATCTATATTGTGAAAACAAGTACCATATGAATCAGATATATTTTGAATACTTGTCTATAAATTATTTCTGGAATGTACAAAATTTCGCCGATGTAAAATAAATGCATCTTTCAACATACTATTGCCTCTCACGGTTCGACATTATCCTAAACAAGTTAGCTAATTAAGTTTTGAATAAACAAACCTTTCACGTTTGTATATTTTAGAGGCTTCATAAACAATGGTGACGAAAATATTTTCGTCACATTTTTCCACTTTTGATCTATTGTTATTACATGATAACTCACCATCTCATTGTCCTTTAATTAAATACAGCCCATTTATAACCTCCTCATTCATTTCATTCGCACAGATATGTATGTAAAATATTCTTCAATACATTTAAACTTACATAACATGCCATTAATTGAACTTTCTTTTACATAAATTCCTTTGTTATAATAGAATCTATCCTCCTATGTATCATTCAATAAAACATTCTACTTTTATGCGATTATTTAAAATAATATTTTTAAAAAAGTTTTGTCTAATAACTCTCAATGATCAGATTAAAATTTGAAATCCTACCAAAGAATCACATCAGAGAAATTGGTGATGATTAAAATGAGATTTCAAGTTCAATATGAAGACAATGAACTTCATTTTTACTCACCTCTTTCATTTATATGATTCACTCTATATTCATATAAATAAAATGCATGAAAATATTTTGATGTTTGGTAATATTCTGAGCACCAGTGTATCTTGTTTATATGTAGTATTATTTTTATTATTGATTTTATTACGAAGTACAACGTATTTTTAATTAAATTTACATTATTGATTGTATTACAAATATAACCGCCGTTTTTACCCCAGAGATTTTTCTGAAAGATATCCATCGATTGCTTATTGAAAACATTATTATCTTCTTAAAAAAAATTTTAATCGAATAATATAAAAAAACTTAAGCTATCTTTTTTTAACTTAAGGAAATAACATTCCAACTCAATGCGTCCATGCATTTATAGAGTATTTTGACTCCATACAGTGACTCATCCTGACCTTATTGGAACACATCGACCACATATTGCAAATGAACAATCGAGGGACATTTTTATTCGAGAATTGCAACTGGATGTATCCCAAACCTCATCTCATACCCTTCTGCATCTTTCTATTACTCCATTACTTGGCCCGTCCGCGCAATTCGACGAGGTTCCTTAAATTTAAGAGATCTCGTAAGAGACCTACATCGCGAGGAAGCCGTGAGACGAATAAAAAAAATGTAGCGCAGCCATGGCAACCATTTTCGGCCTCATAAATTGGGCAAAATTACCTCCGAGGGGAAGCGAAAGATGTTAACAACTCCGCTATCGAAACAAACGAAGGCTGGGAGTAAATATTCGCCCGCATTTCTTCGCTTCTTAGGCTCTTAGAGCGCAGGATTTTATAGACTTCCGTGGACATTAAGCCCACTTTTTATTAATTCCTTATATGTACGCTTCGTTTAAAAGCTTTCGTATATAAGGAAATGCGCTTCGCATAAAATACGATCTTAATTCGCAATTCGTCCTTCTTTTGTTTTTTTCTTAAATCCTAAATAGCTTCAGAATTCGATACTCATTCGTTTGTTATTTAAGTGTCGTCGATGAGTAATGCATTCTGGGAAATAAGGGCTCGTTTGGTGAGATGAAACATGAAGAAATATCCGGTCGGCATCGGGTGAAGAATGGAGCAAATGCAGTCGACAAAATTACCCTCAATTTAGGAAGAAACATGGCAGGTCGTCTTCCATGACGTAAAGCGTGCTTTTAAACTGGATAGCATTATGACGTTGGAGCCCATTTGCTACACCATTCATATGATGCAATATTAAACGTCAACGAGACGATTTTTCTTATTTACTCCTCTTACGGAGATCCTGGTTGTTCTATAGCGGTGGACTATAGTCAATTCGTTGTTAATTTACGATGGGAAAAATTAGATCGCGTGTCACTACACATAGACGTGGTTTACTCTTCTTTGTGCCAAGTGATGAAATTACAATTGGAATCCAAACCGTTTTATGTTCCCATTCCAGACGCTGAATCGTGTTATTTTTAAGAGGGAGATGAAACATCGTTTGTGTGTCAGACTTTTTTTAAAAGGTTTTCTCGATTGAATGCGACGTGGCAAAAGCAGTTTAGAAAGAATTTCATTACGTTTCATACTGTGAATCATGAACCTTTACTAACTCCAACCCATCGGTTAATAATATAATATGAGCTTTGTTGTTTTCATACCTGAAACATTTTGTGATCTAAAGAGCTCGTAATGTTTTAGATTTTATTTAAAAGAAGTTTATACTTAGTTTTCAAGTCGCACAAACTCCTTCTGTAAAGTTATTTTCAATACTCCTTATTCCTCAGATGAAAAATATCCTTAAAATTATACATCATACTCTTAAATAAGGGCCTAAGCGGATAATATCTTATGGTTTAAGTTTAATTTTTTATTTCTTTCTTATAAGTCTACTTTTACTTAGAATAGTTCGCATAATTTTCCCGAACAAAAAATTAAAGTACGCTACTTGTTTTACCCATGAAAATTTGAAATTATTTATAGATACTTAATATAGAGATATTACAGAGTATATATATACATACACATACATATATATATATATATATATATATATATATATATATATATATATATATATATACATACATACATACATACATACATACATACATACATACATACATACATATATATATATATATACACATACACATAAATATATAAGTCCAAATGCTTTAACATTACCGTCCATTATTAATCATCTAATATTAATTTTGAAATAAAAGGAAACGGTTAAGTTAAAACATTTTTAATTATCAATAAACGATGGAAGTTGCTGACAATGGAAAAAATACTGAATGATACCTGTTTCATAAAAATATCTGACACTCCGTACAGATTGAATGATGGAACATTCTTTCGTTAAACATCATTCCAACTTTACACCATAAATTCGTTGGCTATGGAATCTTTTGCGATGTATTCCCTAAGTAGATACCGAGAAGGAATCGAGTTCTAATTGAAAGTAGGAAATCGCGTGGATTTTAGGAAGTTCTCTCAAGAATTCCGTCTTTCGTGAGATCGGTCATGGAAGCGAGGCCACATTCAATTGAGGTCTTAGGTTTGCGCGCAAGTCAAGGCTCCACGTCACAGTTTTCAAGTAGTGGTACATGTTTATTTATTCAGAATGACGTGGAATACGGTTTTCGCTGGAAGAAGCAACGCTTTGAAATGTCTAAACAACGTTGTACCGTTGCCACTCGAGCACTTCTTCTTGTGTTGTTACTTCATCTCCGGTTAGAAAAGAAGGATTTAATATCATTTCTTAAAAAAAAGCTTTTATCAAACATTTTCACTGCGTTGAGATTCGTATCTTTTTCAGCGCTTCATGTGAAGGATTCATTTCTTTCCACAGCGAGTGTTACATCTCTGAAATTTATCGAAAGAAAAATTATGTTACCGAAATTACGTTCTTGGTGGATATTATAAATTCAATAGCGGAAAAGAATTCAATTTATTTTCTTTGAAACCCGGGAAAATGTTGTTAAGTGAGAGTTTATACCTTCCATTACTCAATGGTTATTAAATATAAAGTATATCATGGGAAAAGCAGTTTCGTATGAATATTTAAACGTAAACAAAGCGTTTGTTGCTAAGATGAGTTGATTCATTACGTTAAATCAACCAATAATGTAATTAAAAATGTGATGTACGTAGTATGATAGATTATTGACGAAGATTGTTGTTAAAATTTTAAATTGAAGAAATAAAAGGGGAGTTGTGCGTTTGTAAAAGTAACAAAGAACATTTTTAATATTTTTTATCATCTCCATAGCTACAAAGAGATCATTCATTAAAATTTACATAAAATTTTGATATGAATCTTAAATGCTCTGCATCCTATAAAACCAAAAGAGAGAAAATATTACGCAACATCTTCGTTAATTAAACCGAGTATTTCTTTTGGTAAGATTCAGTAGAGTTGATGGTATTAATACCTGAAAACCTCTATATTTGGAAACTGGAATAACACCTTCAAATTTTTAGCACAAGAATAGCGATTCCAAAAGAAGTAGTTGAGAGGGTAACTAACGTCTTCCAAAGACTATTCCTAGAAACAAAGGACACGCTACACTGCGACTTAATGAAGGCAAGGGAAGGTACTTTTTGAGGAGCAGAAGAATGGGTCACAATGAAAGGTGTTCCCCAAATAAGGAGAGAGGTTTGTCTTCTGCGAAAAGTACTTCTATCTTGAGTGATACTCGCTTGAAGAGTGCTTTTTTGGATAAGGAACGATACAAGGTCAAAATATGAATAGTGTTTATTATAAATTGCCACTTTTGAGCAACAATAGGCTGCGTAGAGTAAATAAACGGTGGGAAAAAGTGAACGTTTTTCTGAAATGAAAGAAATTCAAGGAAGAGATGGCATTTACGTAAATATATTTGAAACATAAGTTCTCAGTCTATTTATCCAACGGCCAAAGTTTTATTTACATACGTTTCTAAGGAAATTATTAATGTTTTATGGGTCTAACGAGGCGTGTATTTTCAATAAATGTTCGAGAAAATCATGCGAACTATTCTATGTGAAAATAGACTTATAAAGAAATAAACAAAAAATAAAATTAAACTCATAAGAAATTATCCACATAGGCCTTCATTCAAGAGTATGATATAATATTTTAGGAGTTAATAGCGTTCGTTTTTTGTTTTACTTTCATGTTTTTATTTATAAACAGATGCTCACAAAGTGTAATTGCAACTCTTAAATCAGCATAAAAATGTCAGCTTTATATGTATAATTCTGTGAAGTATATTTTTACCTTTTCATTTTCATATATTTGTAGATAAAACATCATTCAATTTTATAAATCTCTCTACTTCGTTTGATTATTGAAAAGTTTTGATACGGATATCTTTGTAGAATAGGTCTTATAATTTTCCTTTTCAACTATTTAAAATGGATAAATAGATTCTATAAAAAGAGTTTAATAGAAGGAGAGGAACAAAATGAACTGTTATAGAGTTAAGGTTTTGCTGTAAACAAAGGATGTTCTGGAGCCGGAATATCAAAGTGTAGAAGAATTAAAGTAATAGGCTACACTGATGGTTTAGGACAAGAAGGCACATGGTAGGAAAAACATAAATCTTTGGTCCTACGTTTACCCTCATTGAGGGAGATCATTGAGCGTTAAATATTTAGTGGGAGAAAGTAGAGCTAAGGGTAGAGGTAATATCTATTATTAGATTATGAAAGGGTCGATGGTTAGATCTTATAATAGAATAAAAGAGGTTTTCGGTTTTTGGAGAAGTTTTATACTGAGAGGTCTGATAATGCAGTAGAACGGTCTATTATGCCTTACATTTCCCAAAGAATATATTTTTTAAAACCCTTTAATGCCGGAAGAAATAGGTGCCTTAATGCGGTATTAATCGAAAGATTAATAGAAACTTTTCAAAGGTTATGGAAAAAGCTCATATAAACCATTATAAATATGATATCTACTTAATTCAAAAAGGAAATTGTTGAGAAAAAAACGGAAGTATAATAATAAAAGTAGTTTTATTATTTCAATCAAAAATCATAATATTCGTCATGAAAAATGTAAAACTTGAATTCTGCCATATAAAACATATTTGGACTTCAGTGATTAATTACTAAATTAAAATGGAATAGCTCCAGGTAAACAGAACCTCGGCACTAACCACCGCACATTGCACAAAAGACGAACCAATAACTAAATTAAAACCAAAATTTTAAAAATTCCTTAGAATTTAATTTAAACATCACTAAATTTTGACCACTTTAATTTGAGATATTTTCTCGCAAAGCGAATAATATGGCTCTATCACACAAACAACATATATCGTCTTTAGCACTTTTATATTACAACGGTATATCGTCACTGGGAACAATACGTGTTAAATTTCGTATTTTTAGATCATGTTTCATTCTAATTTATCCTGGTAACACTTTAATGAGCCATTAATGACTTAAAATTGATACTATATTTAGCAATATCTAAATAAAATATTGATTAACTTGAATAATGATTGAAATTTGGATTAAATTTTCATTATTATCTAATCTACACATATAAATGATTTACATTACATATATCTAAGTATATATAAATAATTGATTTGGATTAAAATAGTTAAATATTTCCAAGCGACAGGACTCAGAGCGCAAGAATTAATAGTAGATACTCTGAAGAAGTAAACGTAACATCGGGAATTCCCCAAGGTAGTATAGTAGTGCCTATACTCTTCCTTATCTATAACTATGCATATATTGTTTAGATACACATATATCGCCTCCGTATTGACGATCCTATCTCTATGGCAACAGAAATCGTACCGGTAACAACATTCTGTTACGATTCGCGTAAGAAATTAAACTCGCATAAGCGATTGCTCTTATTGCAATTCAAATTCGACGCACGCACTCGCTAGCGTAGGAAAGAAGAGAGAAAAAAGCAACCGATGCTCAATTCATCTCTATAAAAAAAAAGCAGTTCGAAGTAGCGAATGTACTCCGGTGCTCGTGTCTTCGCGTTTTATTCAGACCCTTCCATGGCTACGAATGCAAAGTGGAAGGAATTAAACGTGAGCTGAATGAGGAATCTAATTAGGTCGCACGGAAGACGGTTGCTACGGAAGAGCGGGAAAAATATGAACAGTCCGTGGCTGCAAGTGGTTCCGATTCTAATCGAAAGAAAACCTATGCGTTTTAATGACTTCTGAGTTATTTTACAGTTACGAGAGCGAAAGTTGAAAATACGATGGTATGTCGAGTCCAACCCAGGTCTCCCACGCTATCCGATTGAAATGCCTTACTCAGATCGAATTGTGGATATACGTACTATTCATCTTCCTATCATTACGTAGCTGTTTAGCTATCGATCCTGCCAAGTGAATGGATCAAAAACTATCGTTTCCCTTTTTCCCCGCAGACGTATATTTATTTAAAAAAATTTCGCGTTCTACGCGAGTTAAAATTAGTAACTCCCATAGTGCGTATAGGTGAAACTAACCTGAATATATTAACCCTTGTTTGCGGGTTGATAACCTGTTGGATCCTTCTCACTTCTCGATTTTCCCTAAAGAAAATTATATTACAAAAATAATTTTCAAAATAGTAAGAATAGGTGAAAAAATCATTGCAATATGAACTGAAAAATGAAAAGGAAAGACCCTATTTACGAGGATATGCTGAGAGACGTGTGTATATAACAACGTACCATAGCAACGAAACGTATGTCCCTTGGACGAAAAGAATTCGACTACAAATACCAGGATGTAGATCACTGGTGATTCGAATGCTAGCGGAATGAATTATAGTTTTTAATATTACGAGAATACATGTATGGTATTTTGATAATATACTGGAGTAAAATGTTCGTGCTAGGAATAGCTCTACTACTATGTAAAATTGTTATTGGAATTTTACAATATTTAGAAGTTCTGTAACTTTTATCTCAATTTAGGTAGGTTATTAATGGAATTATAAGGTAGGGAAATATGCTAACTATTTTTGATTATTTTGATGATTATAATACGTGTGGAATGCAAATAATGAAAGCTGTTTTTTACTTTCTGTAAAAGGCTTTAAAATGAAAGCTGATTCATAACTTCAGATGAGATACGAAGCTATTCCTCGCGGAGTTATCCGAGATAACCGATGAAAATCACTGAATTTGCAATTTATCCTCTATATCTCAAATTAATCTTCCTCTTGATAAATGCCACTACGTGGATCGAAACATTTCATATTCATCCCGACAGTGTGCAAATTGTTTCCGGCCGTTCAAATAAACATTCGTGTTTATGATTTAGATGAAAAAGAAACACGTATAGGATGAATGAGAACAAAAGAAAATAAGGCCATCCCGTAATGCTGAATCTTAAAGGGATATGTGACAGAATGTATTTATTCATTTTAAAAGAGAAAAACTGCTACATAATTAAGCACAGTACTTGTTCGATGCATGTAGATGAAAAATGTATTACTCTTTCTCGAAAGAACGCGAAAAAATATTGGAAAATTCGCGGAACAATTTTACTGGACTCTTCCTGCTTTATTCTTTACGGTTTATCGCGCCCTCAACAACCTCAACTTCCGATTATCCATTCCAACCTATTCTTGTCGAAAAACGACCGACAAATAGGGTTACATCGGAAAACTTTGAATTTAGCGCATTTACGTAAAAATTCAGCATATCTAATACAATGCGAAACAGAAGAAAAATAACGAGAGAGAAAAACGAGTACCCTGGTTGCACTTTTACGGGAAGTTATACTACCTGCTACACTTCCGCGTCGTGTTATGATGCATACCTACAAAGGGATGGAGTCCTGGGTTCGAGTCCCAGTCATATTGATATTTTTTCATGAAAGTCGTACAAAATCATCGTAAAAATCATTTTACTTATCCTAAACCCTACCTTAATTCTTATTGTGATCTTATATTTCTCAATTCATCTTTGTTTTATCTCCAATTATAGCTATAAAAATATTGTAAAAAGGTTAAAACATTTAGGTAAACATAAAATATGCTTGGATCCTTAATTTCTTCGCATTAAATTTCTTTCAGAATTACATGGAGAATGCAATAGATTATCTCAAACTTAAATTTACTTCTCTAAAAAACCAACCCCCGCTTTACCACGTCATATTCTTCTCTCCATAGACATTCATCCTCCTAACGGCGGGAAGGGGAATTAAAGCCATTCCCCTAAAAGATCGATCAAGACTGTATTTATGCTCGGAAACTAGATCTGCTAGAAACTCGTTGGAATGAGACGAGTGTTTGATGTAACTCGAATTGACGCTTACTCAACCGTCTCGTTCACGCACGATACTCTTCGATTGTAGCCACAATCGATCCTTTACCATTTCACTCGAGTTTCCTCACATTGGATAACCCTTTCGTCCCTCGCGCGCTGAATTCCCAGAAAGAATTCAGCTTCCACAAAGTATATACATGAAAAGCTCATTAGTGACGTATTGTTTATTTTCGAACGGTAACGAGGGGTTACAGACCTTCTGATTTTGAAAATACGTTATGAAATACTTTGAGGACTTAAGCTTCCATTATTGTATATATTTATTGTTTATGCAATTTACGTAAATTGATATACATTTTCGATTTTCAGTGTTATCGTATCGTTACTAAATGATAATAATGTGTCTCAAATTCGAAAATGAGACGTTCAAACTGCGTGTTTTTAAATATATATATGAATTTTCTATTGATTTGAATATTTTTACCTTCTCTTATTACCTAAAGGTATAAAGAATTTGCAGTAATTTTATATTTCGCGTAATATTAGATAGTATTAAATGATAAATGTAAATATGAATAAATCAATACACAATAAAAATTCCTTCAATTGTTCCCTTTTATTTTCCATAGTTATCATTCCTTTTCTTCTAACTGGATGTATTTATATTATATATAGATATTTAATGATTTTTACATCCCCATAAGTACAGATAATATTATTACGTCAGAATATACGAGTTACAAAGTTTGTTTATGCAATATTGATGGAGATTTAAACAGTAAATTTAGCCTTAGACTTAACTTTAACCGTTTTCAAGTAAAACAAAGACGAATCAGTTTTTTTACCTGTAATTTCCCCAATACATTGCTCTTTTCTTCGACAAGAGTGGTTGCTATGGCGAAGCTGAAGTCAATTTCAATTTAATCTCGGGATCAAATAGCAAACGCGGTAGAAATTTCGGCTAGTAATGGGATTTCGTCAGAAAATGGGATTGATTTATGAATGCATTTCCGTGAAACGCATAGTCAGTGAATACGACAAACTGAAGGTCAACTTTGTGTGCATCATCAAAAGCTTCTTTGGGAAAATAGAGATGTTCATAACAGTGCATTTCTATGGTTTTGCTGTGCCAGGGGGAATCTCTAATTTCAGGAGTGACACACAGGATGTGTGGATTTAGGTATTGCTAGGATTCCGAAGGGCTTCAGGGAATGAATTATATGATTGATTCATCGCGAAATTACTCACACGTTTGCAGAATAGTTTCTATCGTGCATTTGTTGTAGCAACTGAGGTTCATTTAGTTTCACGAACGAGGAAATAACTAGAGCATAACTCTCTTCTCTCAGTAATTCAGAAATGTCTCAAAGCCGAACGTAATGAATTACTTTGATAAAATTGTCAATAAATTTTTTGAAATCTGCAACGGTGTCAAACTGCACGAATTTGATGATTAATATAGGAATTTTTAATACTGCTTTAGAGGCTTCTAAGTGAATTTGAACTGTAATGTTTTTTCCAAAATACTATAAATAAGTATTCTTCTTATTTATTTACATAGATTGGATGATCAGTATATTTCTGTCTTCCACTGCTTTATGAGCATCTGAAAGAATGAAAACTGTAATATTTCTTACAAATTATATAAGGACATATTCTTTGTATTTATTCTGAAAGCTAACCGGTTGATTATTTCGTATTATATTTAAAAATATAATGCAAATTGTATCAAATAATTCATAATTAAAAAAGGTTAAATGGAACTAAGTATGATGGACTCAATTTATTTTTACTTTTTAGTCTTTCATAAAGAAAATCCTACTTCTATTTTTTAGCTATTTTTATAGCTCTACTCTGTATTACCATTTACAGTCTATATTATAGTCTTAGTACTAATTCCGCAGTTTATTTGTATTTTTGAGTTTATTCGGATGTTATAGTTATTTCGACGGTGGATTTTAACTACAGAATCATTAGTAACTCTTATCAGATGCAGGTTCTAGTATTCTGTTTGAATATTATGGAAAAATAGATGAACATAGATAGTAGTGGTAGAGTAGTAGTCATTAGATAGTAGCCAGTAGAGTAGTATTCAGTACTTGGTACTGTTTCCTTTATCAATTCAGCAGGAAGTTTTTATCCTCGATCCCGTGCTACTTAGGATACATTTTGTGTGCGTGAGATGTCAAGTGAAGGGGTGAGATGTGACGTCACCAAATAGGATTAACAGCTGAAGACCACGAAGCGTTTAACCTTCATTCGGTAGATTCGTCTTCAGTCAACCGTTAAGAAGACCTGTTGTGCTGTGAAATGTACGAAAGAAGTATCATCGGTTTGGTAGAGAAAACCTACCATTATGTGAGAAGGGAAAAACAATTCAAAAACCATTCGTAACGATAACTGATGTAATAGGTTGATTATTCTTTTGTAACACCCCTTATTTTATTAGTATCATTTCCTGTTTATTACAAAAAAATCAGTTAAATTCTAACATCATTTAAGTGTACTTAAATGTTCATTCTAAGATGACTGGCTTCATATTAATCTCAGAAGCATAATAGAGTGCTCAAGAAATAGACTTAAATGAATAGTAAATGATTAAATTACATTATAAACATCATTTTTACATGAATAAACGTGATTGAGATCTTTCAAAAATACGGTTCTGATCTCATTTATCTATCTATATTTAATTTTTCTAGTGATTCAATAATGATATATGCTTATTCATTGCTAAATCCATAAACCTTAGAGAAATATATATTATAAAAGTCAATTAAAGTATTATATTGCTATAAAATCTAATGTATGGTAGACTAGTAAAATTATGAACACGCTGAAAAATTGCGTTCCACGAAAGAACACTTGTCAAAACAAACATTAAAAACATTAAAAATCTACTGCTATTACTAGCGTATTCTTCAAGGAGTGAGAAACTTCAGTACTTAGTTTAAAGACATCAATGTTATTAAATTTTGCTTGATAGCTATAGGAAATAACCCAAGATTACATCAATTTTTTTTAATTTTTCACTGTGTTGTTTTATATTGAATTTTATTGACTGAATCTTTGTAGGATTATATTTTATGTATTGAACTCTTTGATTGTTTATGATAACGTAACTTCTTATAATTGCTTGAACCTTTTGATTGTTTATAATAACGTAACTTCCTATAATTACCTTTTTATTATTATATATCTATTTTAGTTTTTAGTTCTAGATTATATTTACGGATAGAGTTTTTATGTACGGTACTTATATACTTATATATATATATATATATATATATATATATATATATATATATATATATATATATATATATATATATATATATATAATATACATACATACATATATTAAAATATCTCCATTATTAAAATCATCTTCTAGCGTAGGGATCAGACGGAAACATTAGCAAAAAGGAACTAATTATACCTCACTTTTTATTAAGAAATTATTTTCCTTAATATTTCATAATAACAAGAAAGGGATACCAAAAGAAGACCACTTAAGGATTTTCATAAAACGGCAGAATTTTAATATCGCAATCAAAATTTGATGAATGAGAGGAATTAAGGCGACTCATCCACTCGCGTATTAATAAACAAAATTAAAGACTCGGTAAAAGGGATGAGCGTAAAAAATAAAATTCCAAACGAATCTCGGCGGACCCTTGTATTTATGATTAATCTGAAGAGGCAATTAAGTCAAATAGAAACTTGAAAGGGGGGATGAAAAAAAAGGCTTTGGTAGAAGGAGGTCGTTATGAAAAATAAAAAGGAAACTGCCTACGAACGCCTTCGTAACTGAAATACGCGCCGATTTAATTTGGATTTATTGTTGCGCTAATAATGGAATTGCCTGGTGACGCGGAGAAAGATACCGTGGCGAAGAGCGCGTTTGATTAACGATAAACTATTCCATCCAGAATTGGAGCAATTGTGATGAATTGAGAGTTGAGCTAGGGTCCCTCCATCAACGATGACGTATTCTCCGTGAGGATTAAAACAATAAAGAAAAACATCCGCGAGTTCAAGCCATAATTTGCGGAATTTAGAGCTTATTTTTAATAAAAACTTGAATTGATTTAGATCCAGAATGTCTTTCAATTGGTTTTGAGACCGAAACTTGAATTCTAGATTCCATTCAATTGCAGTGTTCTTGAGCCATCGTTTTATCTAATGTAGGATAGTTAGTTATTTTTATTTCTTTTCCCATATTACACATTTATATCTACAGTAAAGAGCTAACGTTTAGCGCTTGGTAAAGTGGTGTGAATACATAATTATTCACGATTTGTACTAATGTTATTTTTGCTATTGCTCACGTCTTTAACCCATGAAAATTACGTAATCATATAAGTGGGTCAAAAGATTTTTCCAGAACGATATGGGATTGATACTTATAGAAACTTTACGCTGATTTAAGGAAGATCATCATACGGCAAACAGTCGAGTAACAATATCTTTCATTAAACAAATTTTTTTATGACGTTCCATTATATAAAACTTGAATGCTAAATCTATTTCAAAAGGGTGATTAACCAAGAATAACGGTACAGTTCATTAATGTAGCATTAAAACATGCGCTGTTATGAGTCATTTGACTGATGATTTCATTCCAAACTGATAAACACTCCAAACAAGAAATTCCTGAAGATATCGATTTAAATTCACAGCTCATTTTCGAGGGAAATTTTCACAATCTTTAAGAATGAAAAATTCCAGGAGGAAATTTTATAGAATATTGTGATTCTCCTCCCCTGTGCTGAAAATATTTTCGATTCATTCACTAATTTCGTTCAATAACAATCGATTACAATTGTAATTATTCCAGAGACGAAAGCAACGAGAGTTTTGGATTAGATTCAACAAACGATCGAGCTCAATATTTTCCTTATAATTTAAATAAGAGCTAATCATACATCAACGCACGTGTTTTGAATTCCATTTGAATCTGAATATTAACACAAATACGATTCTATTAAATGATCGAATGGTTTTAACCGATTCCCTGAAACATTCATAAAACCACATATATCATATGAATTCTATCATTAGCGATAAAATGCTAAAAACAAGCGAATGTTTTCGTCATCGAAGACCGTTTCAAATACCAAACATGGAGCTCATATGCATATCACAAACGCTTTTTGTTCATCAGATCAAAGGCGCACCCAAAAACTATTTCTGTTCATCAATAAATATATATAAAATAAAATTTTAGGATTGGAACACTTCGATTCAGAGCTGCTTCATTTATCTCACGTGGCGTTTATGGCTTCTTATTGCTTACAATTGTTAAAACGTATCCCCACGAACGGATTGATAACGCGTGCGATATAAAATCGCTCATTTTTGCAAGCCAATTCTCAAAACGCCCATCACCCTCGTAGTCTCTATAATGAAATCAATTTGGGACACAATGTGCGTCCCGACGCAAAAGCCACAAAATTTTGAGGCAAAATCCCCTTTGTTCCCATATATTGAAGCGCTCTCCCTAGAAATTACCATCTCTCCTTTTAAAGGCCTTTGTTCCGGGCGATGCAAACGGTTCTACACAAGATACAAAAGGGACATAGCTTTCCTGCGTTTATCGTTCATTCACGCGCCTCAAAATTCTCGGATAAGAACCCAGAGGCTGGGAAATGTAGACTAATAATGTAGACACAACCCTCGATTGCCACAGAGGACCTCTGCCATTTATGACATTCGCTCGAATTTCTCTAAGCTCCAATGAGAACAATTGCGCCGGGTTATTTTCTTATTTATACATCGACGTCCATACCACGAACGGTTCTATCTAGCGATCTTAGTGCAAGTAAATAACCTAAGGCCTTGAATTGGTTATGTATAGTGAACATTGACGTAAGAATCTTACAAGTAAATAGTAAACTAATTCGTTGCTATGAGAGATTTTGGTATAAGAATCTATTATTAATTATTCTTATTCGTAGCTATAGATACATTAAATAGGGCGATACAAGGTAGGTTTATAATGAAAATTTCGTCAGATACGAGTTGATAAATACGAGAATGAAAGAATGATATAAATTAGAATGTATGAAATATACTTTTGTCCTTGTTCCATTAGAAGTAGCATTCATAAGATTTTAAAATTGTCCCATCTAGTGTATACAGTTCTAAAATTATGTCCAATATAGCTTTGGTCGATTTCTCAATAGTAATTTACAATAAACCATGAGCATTGTTTCTGAAAACCGAAGGTCAACTAATGAGATGTTAGATGTATTTGAATACATTGAAGCTGCGTCCAAGGTTTACGTGTATATCTTAAGTATTTGATACCGCATTTATGTTTATATTCTTTCGATAAAGAAGAAGTGAATGGAATGAGGTAATGTTGGCTTAGCTTGATAAGTCACGCTGTTCGGGGGAAAACCAGGAATCGGTGGACGCGAAAGAAAACTTACGTCGGAAAACTTTCGTAATCTATTTACTAGTAGAGTTTCACTTTGGATAGTGTTTGTTTCGCCATAATGGAATTATGAGGGTATTTAATCCTAGATTATCCTTAATTCCGTAACCTATTTATCATGTTGATCATTGATTTTTGGATGGAAATTCTTTCGTAAGCGTTTTATTCGTTTCAGAAATTCTGCGAAGGAGATTTTGCATTAGGTATTATTTTAGCACAGTAATTTTAATTATATCGTAAGAGTTTAAAAGGTTTAATGTTTAAGCTATCGGCTGAAGTATTTTCAGCAATTCCACTGTTATCAGAACTTTAATAATAATAATAATTTTTTCTAAATTTTTTAATCGGGCAATTCAGGATAAAACATCCTTAACTAAGAATCATCCGCGATCCAAAGTGAAAATAATCACATCCATGATAATCCAAAGTTTTAAGATTAATTAATCTTTCGGAATTTGTAAGATTAGATACGCATGTTGTTTCGGTCTTTGACATTCTAAGCTTTCCAAAAACAATTTACAATAGAATAATTTCATCACATACTTGCATTCGTAAATTGGTCTCTGCAAATTCAATTTCAGCGTATAATAATTAAAATAATTTTATTCGCAATTCATTTGGCATGATTTTCTTTCGCAAATTGCAAAATATGTAAGCTGATTCGATTGGTCGTTCAAATAAATTTATTTATTTATCATCATCGGAAAAAAATCTTTAAGGTTTTTAGCACGATAAATATACTAAAGATATCTACTTCATAACCAATGCATATAATTAATTTCTCACAAATAAAAAAACAATATTAAAAGATATTTACGTAATCATCTCAACATAAATGTACATTGTTACGATTCTAATAATATAAATATCGTTTTATCTCATTTCAAATCGAATTCGATCGATTTATAGTCAATCAAAACTTTTGGAAACCATTTAATAACATTGTGTACAGCGAACGTATTTACTATGGCAACCTATAAACTGTTTTAGAAGTACCTTCCCTTTTTTATTCTGCGCAGCAATTCGGATAGAAAAACCTTGGAGCTAGGCGTGTAACGTGTTTATTTCATCGCGCATGATTTCCCGCCCTTTCAGAAGCTGAACTGTTTCTTTAACATCCGTATCTTCGGCGAGACCGTAGCGGAACAATGCCTTCCCTAATCTTATCGTACGTGTTGCCAGGATACGTGTCTAGGGGCAGACGCACGTCATCGGCGAAACGTGGCCGCGTTTCGCGGGAAATATTTACCACGGATTCGTGCGAATTTCGACGGAATGGGTGAGGTACTGCGGGAAAAGGAAAGGGGCACAAATGTGTCCCTTCCCTCAGACCGGATATAAGTGAACGCTTCCACTACAGTAGATCCTCCTCCTTCACTTTCACGGCACCACTCCACTGTTGATGTAGCCTTATCTCTCAAACTCGGGTGCGTGCAGAAATTTCGGAATACTACGTTTCTGGATGGATGTTTTGAAGACTTTGAAACATTTTGGATTTCATAGAATAAGGCTAGATCATTTAGGCTTGATGAATCTTATAAGTCACTAAAACAATGCGCAGCAGTTTTTGGGGAAATAACTGAATAATCGTTAGATTTGTCGAATTTATACATCGCGTAACTACAAAAGTCCAATTTTTTAAAACCTCATTGACATTATGCTATAGTTAACCATTTCTGGGGATATTCGTTGGAACTTATACCTAATGGAAGTGTTAAAGAATTAATAATTATATAATTGTATGTTTTCCCATTGCTTACTCGACTTTTAAAACTTAACAAGCAGTTCATAATTAGATTAAATAGTCGATGAAAAAGAATAATTTAACAATTAAGATTCAGTAATTTGACTGAATATTACAAAAGTAAAAGTAAAAGTTAATTCGTAAAAGAAAGAATTCTTGGAAATGTTAATAACGTTTAAAATAATCCACTAAGATCAATACTGATGTAATGACCATTACGCTTTTACTATAAACAAATATATCCACGTATATTGTAAAGGTATTATAATATCTAGTCGTCTAATATCATTTTTGTAATATTACTTAAACTACGCAGATATTTTTATAGTAGAAACAAATTGTTGTTTATTATTATACATATCTATATTAATTTAAATAGTAGCATCTATGCATTTATTACGCAGCAGTTTTTAGTCATTTGAAATATATACGATATATGTATATCATGAAACACAGGAAAATCTTCTTTAACCACTTCATATATTTTTAATTCGGATTCCTTTTATACGTTTAGTGTATCGATTACTCGTAACCATGTTCATTTCGTTACCATTCGATCATGAAACCCTGGAAAATCCGTTTCCATGGTTTTGTGCCTTTATGTAGTTTCCACCGCAACCTGAGGGCCTCGCATCATTTATAACGTTTCCTCGCAATCAATCCCTCCAAAAGGTTGAAGAGATGATTCATTTTCGCCCACATCTCATTCCGTCCGAGGGAAAAAAAAGACGGATTCAAAAGGGTTCCTCCAAGTCGTCCTTCACGGTCTCATCAGAGGACTTCAATTAGTTCCCAAAAAACGATTCCAATCCTGATTGCTGGAACCTTCGGATTGCTTCCTTTCATAGTGATTGACTCAGGTCATTTGATCGCTCTTTGTGGCCTCGGGGGACAAAGTGCCTGTTTGACTCCATGTCCCGCGGACAAGTCTGCGCGCTGATGGGCGGCGATTACAGCGCCACGTGACGTAGAACGCTGGAAGTTGAACCAAACGATTGGGTATGACGAGATCGTTACGGTAACACGTGTGTAGTTATAGTTATTACTGAAGAATAATTCAGGAAGCTTATTTACAGTAAGTAGGAAAAGCGGATACGTTAGAAACAAGTGTGGCTTGATGATTGAACTAGTTTAGGAACTATCTTCAATCGATCGAATGCAGAACACTGAGGGGATTACAGATTATAGTAAAAATATATATGCAAAATAAATACGTTACAGCTTCCTTCAATCATCTTAGTTTAAGAGAAAATCTTTCCGTACGAGCTCTGTTTACCATCAGTTTTGAAAGCTCGTGAAAATTAAATTACGGACTAAAATGAAATAAATTTATCTTATGATGAAATTTAAAAGGAAATTTAATGTTTTGCATCTGAAGAACAAATAAGAACGAGTATAGTATATTTAATACCTTCTTCAAATACGATAGTGTTTACTAAGTGTTACTGTTTATTCTTAAGTTTTCACTGATGTACATTAAGTAGTGGTTCAGAGAGAAAAGGAAATATTAATTTTGATACATACAATGTTTAGTGATATCAGGCACTTCGATGCTGGACCTTTAATATGCCAATGACTAAAACTACTTCTCTTGATCCATTATGATTTAATTTTACGTTCAAATTTTCATAAACATGAACCGAAGGATGCAGATAGCGCCAGTATATGCTTATAAACAAGTTATGATATTAAAATAAGTACGTTTATCACTCTCTACTTGTATTAAATGTGGTTGGTATAGAAGCTATATAACATCTAAGTATATATGGACATAATTCACTTGTGGTATCTAAATACAAGAGATCAACACATAAATTATGATTCAAGGTATGGGGCTAGATCACTGATCAAACTTTCAGACATCAAAAGACGATTTCATGAACTCGTTTCATGAATCAATTGAATCTCATTATTCTCTAAGTATAACAAAGATATATCACATTGTATTACATCGTTATTCATATATGTAAGCAATCAATTGATGTGTTAGCGCGAGAGAAAGTATTATTGCGTTCAAACTCCATGGGAAGAAACAGTAGGAGTTTGATACACAGACGGTGTTTTCCTTTGATGTATCAAAAGGTACCCTTACTAGAAAATTGTACGAAAAGGTTGCTTTTATTTTCTCCACGTATTCCTGAACCGTAGTTAAATATTAGGAACAAATTGAAAGTAATTTTCGGGATCTAAATTTCGATATATTTTTGGCGAATCCTTAAATTGAGTTCGTCTTCCTAGAAATTTAAATCCTTAGGCAGGGGCCCCGGGGGTGCGGATTGGAATATAAGGAGCCTTAGCAGGATTAAGGAAATGAAATATATAAGGTTAAGGGTGTGGAAAGGGTCGATGGAGAAATAGGCACACGATTTTGGATATCTTAATAAAACTCGACAGGCCACGTGTACCATTAAATCACAGTGAAAATGTGTCTTTAAAAATTTCAACAGAGTGCACGATTCAAGTATTTCCTCTTATAAAATATCGTAAGTATTTTTGGAATTTTATTTTGAAATTTATTAAAATACTTTGAGAGAAATCCTTTACGTCAAAGTTTGTATTTTTATATCATAAACGTCTCGAATAATAAAATGAATTGAATTATTAACAATATATATATGTTTTAATAATATAATATAACAATATAATATAAGTGATAAGGTTAAGAATGAAAGAAAATTAGATGAAATGAGTTCTCACCACTTGATCACGAAGGTTTACTAGATGTAAAAAAATAGAAGCATTACTGAGACTCGAACCCGGATCTATCACTTTTTGTGCTGGAATTTTACTGTGGTGGATCTGGGTTCGGTTTTAAGCCATACATATATTTTTCACTTCTGTTCATACCTCCATATTTACGATATTGAATACCGTAGAAATTTCATGGATATTATATATATATATAGGTATATATATATATATATATATATACGATACGAATATATATTATATATATATATATATATATAATTTCATGAATATTATTATGTACTCGAATTACGTAAATATTTCGTCATTAGAGGACATCACGTACTTTTGCGTTCATCCTTCTCATTTTATCATACATCTAAATTAAATTTGATCAAAGTATCAGACAAATGTATCTTCAAATCAAATATTGAGCATATGTACATTGCACGATCTGGCAACGCCCCTTCAAATTTCATCACGTCATTTTTCGAAGTTTCGATTTATTCCGGACGTTATGGAAACCTCCGTTTACGATAAGATTATTCATACGCCGCAGCTGTAAATCCATTGAATACGCAAATGACTTGGTAGAAACGGACGAGATAATGGAAACCCATGCAGATGAAAGCCTTTCCGAGCAAGACATTGACCAAAGCACTAATCCCGCAGGATTTTCATCTGAAAGACATTTCACGTGTGCCCATGATTAGCATCAGAAACGGGGTCTTTAAGACCAGGGAATTTAGGGGGAATGGAACCATAACGGAAGGTTTGAGAAGATGAGAGGGACCCTGTGAAATGAAAGGGGTTGAAGCAAACAAATCCAATAACACGCGAATGATGATAATAAATATTAGGACTATAATGGCTACAGGGATCAAGAATCGTCGCGACATTTCTTCAGAGTTTTATAACAGTTGTGAAGTGGTGATAAGAAAGATGGTGTAATAGAGATCTTTGAATTAAGATAAGAAGAGTTTTGCGTTCTGAGAAATGCTTGTTTCTGCAGAAGGCTTGAGGAGCTTGACCTTCAAAAAATTTTACTCGTGATACGTAAATTGAAAGATCCTAAAATACGCGTAAAATCACACTAATAAAGATCAAATATGTTTTTTAAAATTTTAATATTGTAACATCTTATGTTTGGTATTTATTTATTCATATAATTTAGATACATCAACATTTTTACATTTACAAGATTCTGAATTTGACATTTAGGTAAACCGAAAAAAATAAATAATCACGTGATAATCAAAAGATTATATAATCCAGTTGTTCATATACATAGCTTGTGCATATGAACAAGAATATATATATTTATATTAACAGATTAATGTGATATTAAACAGCTTTATGACAAGCAATTTTGCATATTATATTATAAATTATAAATGTTTGAGATTGCAAAAGGAAGATGGTAGGTGAAAGGCATAAACTTTTTATATTTAAGATATAGAGTAAGAAACAGACAAATCATAACGTTTCTTTATTTAATATTCATTTCATCTGATCCAAACTATACCGAAGGATTCACTCGTGTCATTTAATTACTACAAATTTGAAAAACCTATATTTTTCTCGTTAAGGTGAGAAAATCTTCACTTAAATACAGTTTGATAAGCTTATCTTAACTTTAAAAGGAAGCAAGATAAGGATGAAGTTGAGACATTTGATAGGATAAATAGATAAAAAATCGCTACCTTCAAAAACCTGTCCTTTCACGTTGGACACAATTGCTATGTTCCCAATAAAATTTGATATTTCAATGTTCGAACCGAAAGCAATGATAGAAATCACTGCATTGTAAGTCAGCACAACTCAAGTGTACTTAGTACTTATCACTACTACTTACAGAGTAACTACTACTCAATAAGAACAATCATCACCTTTCATTGATATTTAGTTTCCTTTCTACTTTTAATACGAACAGTTTCGTTTATAAATATACGTCATAGAGCACGATTATTACGTATATAAAATTGAAAAGTTGTGCTTTACTTAATACTTAGTTAATAGAATAGAAATCTGTGCAAGTTTCTTGGCGTTCTTTGTTTATTTATAACGTTTTCCCTCTCAAAAAAGATAGATAATAATCATGTAACAATTTTTACAGTCCTTATCGTATTTGGTTGGCAATTAATTGTGCACCTGAAGATAATTTCATCTCAGTATGTATCCCAGAAAAACAAATTAAAGTTATCGCTCATCTCATATCGAAAGATCTAAAATGTAAGTTTCATTTTACCTGATGATGTTAACTTTGAGATTCATTCATTATTTCTTAAAATCCAAAGTAAGTATTTATGCAAGTTATCTTAAGTTAAAGGTATTACAATTTAACAAGATTTTGGCTGTTAAGATGAGGGGTAAAAATTTTATGTATTTATTCTTCTGCTACTCCTGGATTCTCGGAAAGCCATAATAACAGTTAAAAGAAGGCACTTTGTATTTAATAGGAAAGAGTAGATTGTAGACATTAGTATTGAGTAGAAAATACAACGTAACGTCTTTTAACTATCTTTAGGAGAAATTTTTCGCTCTTAGTAAACTCAAAAGTTGATATTACTTTACAGCCGGTTATCCAGCGAATGAAAATCTACTAGGATAGAGCAGAAGACGCACGCTTATTCTTCAGCACAAGAAGAGCTTTCGGTAGCTTCATATCCCTAATATCCAGCTCTCTTTCACTGCCTTAAAAGACCTCTTCTTTCATAATTAATCATTTCATCGATACCAGGTGGATCTCTACTTTATATTTAACCCATTTCTGCAAAACTGAGGTTGAATTTATCCCCATTCCATTTATTTTAGCCTCGGAAAAGTTTCATCTTCCAACCATCCTGCTCCCCTCTTCATTTTCAATTCTGATTCCTTTTCCAAAACCTGCTCTTTCACTCCGGTTCCCAACCCATCTTTCTTTACGCACCGACGAAGATGAGGTTACACTGCATCCAGAGTTCGGTGTCTCATTCGAAGACGGATATCTCCCAAGATAAGCGTGATTTATGCTAGGTGCCAGTCATTAATTTTACTTTGCAATGCACGGTTAAGATTCCATAGTACACTTTTTTGAAGATAATGAATACTTGCGGTGGAAATAGCATCGATCTTTTAGTAACTCATACGTGAAAGAATACTTAGTTGTTCACGATGTGTATGCATTCCATAAATATAAAACTGCGTATTATTTGAAAGAGTAAGGTTAAGCCATGACTCTTTGAAATACCATTTAGTATACGTCAAAAAAGTTATTTAGTGTTTATGCTGAAATATCAAGGAGTTTTCAAATTAGTACTTTATGAGGTTTTAATTTCCCAAACACTAAAAAACTTAATTATGTTGATTGTACTACGATTAACTATCCTACCGCATAAAATAATTAAACGTAAACTATCTATCTTCTAAAACTATTCATTCAGTTTCTCTGAGAGATATTTTAAAACCCTTTTAACATCTATCTTTATCCTTATCATTATATTTAAGTTTATTCTTACATACTGATCAAGTTTATTTATCAACTGTAGTTACCAATTGTTAAACGCGTAGATATATCTGTTGTTTAAGCCACGGATTCTAATTGAGGTAGATAAATTCTGATTACAAAAGGGTTATTAAAAACATTAGAGCCCCCTAAAGCTGAAGCATCAAAACAGTGGCATATACTTACGTAGCGGTTTCTTCGTTAACCAAGTCTCTCCCCTTGTTCTTTGAGGATTTTCCCAATCCTGCGAATCCTTAAATCATCGCACCCCCGTTCGTGTAATGCCCTCTCCCCAACGCCAAAAAGTATTCCCCCCGCATGCCACTTCGCATCGAAGTTCCTTTAATCTCCTCTCTAATCATTCCTATCCCATTAATCACTGCCTTCGGTAATTACCCTTCTGGTAATTTGACCACGAGTTTTTTTCTTCATCTCCAAGAATATAATATTTCATCATTCAGCAGTGTTTCATGCACAATGTATATATTACGATATATATTCCACTAGTATTTATGCAAGTTAACAGTTATTTATTATCTATTAAAAACGAAACGTTTATTAACATGAATTTTTAAACAGAAAATCAGAGCATAACACGCCTACGAGTGGTAATTTAACTCCAAAGTATATTAGCATTAACGCAAAGTTTTTGACAGTGAAAAATTACATGGTTGGCTCATTGACAAAACTATAAAGTAATATAAACTTTAAAGAATACTATGAGCTATAACTTTCCCCTTCGTAATAATTGAAAGAGGCTACTCCGTATTTTACTCAAAATACGAAGTTACTTTTAATTCTTATAATGGCTTCATGGCTTTTTATACAAAGTTTTGACAGTTAGAAATTACATGGTTGACTCATTGACAAAACGTAGCTCTCGTATCCTTGAGGTTTTCAGTTTTCTAAAGCTTATAACAAATTATGAATAACTTCTTCAATTCTTTAAAGAATGATCTTTAATAAGGGTTAAATGGAAGTGAGTAATAGAAAATGACAGGGACTCGAACCCAGGTTCCTCTCACACTTGCCTGTAAAGTATGCAACGGTAAGTAGCACTGTGGTGAAGAAGTTAGTATACCTTGTTGGAACGGTACGGGATTCGAGTACCAGCCATGTTGCTCTATTTAATTTATACCAAAACTTTAAACGAAATAAAGCTTGTTTCTATGCAAAAATATACTTAAATTCATGCTAAGAAAAGTCACAGCAATGTAACCGATCCTGGACCAAAAATCACTAAAGATAATTGCACCGGAAGAGAGAAAGGAAAGAAATCTCTGAAGAGAGGCTCCATTCCATCAATACATCCTCCTTTCGACTGAGTCGGAGACAAATATTCGCATCAATCAACATCCCCTTCATAGCCCTCGATACATCTTTTCCCTCAACTGCTGACTTTCTCGAAGGCAATTCAGCCTAGAGTGTACCCTTTTGGAGAGTCAGCTTTATCACCCAATGGTCCTTGACTTATTGTTTACTTTCCATTCGGACGAAGCTTTAAGTGCGAAGTGTTTCGGAAAAAAAAGAGACATATTTATCATCGCGGAAACTCACCTTATTTTGTTTTTTGCCCCAATGTTTTTTTCCCAAAAGTATGGCGTCTCTTAAGTATATTTCTCCCTCTATTTTCACGATGCTTTCAAGGGAACTTAAAGTGGGATATTTGAAGGAAATAACTTATAGAGAGAGCTTCTATCCTTACTTAGTTTATTCCTGTATTTTTCATTTCAGAACTTCTCTCGAGTTATTTTGTTTGTTTACTTTTTATATATCATTCCCTTGAATACAACGATAAGTTTAGTTTTTTTCGAAACGAAATGATGTTGGATTGATCTTATCGTACTTTATTACGATATGCGTTTCTAAGGTAACAATTAACACTTAGGTAAAAATTTATACTTATAACAATAGTTTGTTTTTGATATAAAACTTTATTCTGTAGTTTCCGGATTATTTTTTTACTTTCTTAAAGACTGAAGAGTGAAAATATGAAGAGAAGAAAGAAATTTTGACATTTACGTATTTATGCAGAAATTCAAATTTTTTTAGTTTAAAGTTCAAAACAGTGGAACCTAAAACATTAATACCAAAATAATCTGGCTTATTTTCCAAGAATATTATTCCAGAAGGAGTAGAACCTCTAGTCTTATTTTATGAATTTATCGTTAACATTTTCAGCGAAATAAATCTGTTATTTTTGCATAATAACTCAAGCGACGGCTACGATGCAAATATTAACCCTATGGTAATTTTAATTATTTAAATAATATTATCATTAATTACATTATATTTTCGCTTAAAAATGATAAATATAATTGAATGTACAAGTATTAATGGATAAAATGAAAGGTAATGGTAGAATTTAGTTGTCAACCATTATCAATCATTTAGGAATGAACCACTTGATGAGAAATGGAGTACACATAAATTCAGATATAATTAATATCCTAAGGCTTGCTCATCTTCTTGTACACGCTACCCCAATTCGGTAAAAAAGAGGAAGATATTTCACCTTTATTATAGAAGATATTTCACCCTCCAATTATGGGAAATTTACTTCGTTGGATTTTGCTTGGTCCGACCATTCCTATTTCCCATCCCAATTCTCTTATATCATTCGACAATTGCTTACGCAACTCACTATATACGAAATAACTAAGAAAAAAAAACTTAAACACTTCTACATCAAAACCCCTAAATATATTCTTCCATTTATATATGCAGTTAAAATTATTATTCACAATAAAACTCTGTGATATTTCCTGATTCTTTTGAAAAATTCATCCGAGTATATGCAAAAGTTATACCCAAAATTTTATGATTAGCCATTATTCAAATTAAGCATAAAGTTGATCATTCATCATGAGTAGTCATCCCAATATAGATCAAAGCTTTATAATATAATTTTAACATTCCTTCGGGAAAAATACGTACCATTCAAAATTGAAAAAGTGAATTGAATATATTTTTTTTAATTAACTAAAGAGATAAATTATAATAACGGTTGATTGGTCACGAACTCGAAACAGTTGTGAAAACCTCTCTGCCATGATACACACAGAAATTGTCACTGGAAGTGTCTATAAATAAGGATTAGTTCATAAATTAGTTTTCTTTCCGAGAGACATAATTCACTTGTTTTTATACCTTTATACTGAACGAATGTCCCCGCCCGATATTTCGGACGTAAACTACGTTTTCCTTTGTTTTTTGGTGCCACAAGGGAACGTTCGAGGACCGGTGCTATTCTTTTCAACCCGACAAAAAGAACAGAGGACGGCAAGATGGACAAAAGATGGTAGTTACTCATTCCATCCAATTTTATTCGGCTCGGTCAACCCTGACTGCGATACATGTCTCTGGTCAACGGTCAAATAAACAATGAAAATGCTCCTGGCACAGATGCATTGTTTCTGCGGGGACATAAATTTTCCCGGAGGTCTTTAAGGGAGATACGTGTAAATAGTTTAAAAAACCATCCGAACATGCATTTGCCCTTATTTTTTATTTTTTTTCTACGGAAGGAAGTTATCGATTAGATGCTATTTTTGGTGTTTTATTTATTATCTGTGGTTAATTTTACAAAGACATTCGGGGTTTCATTTTTATCAACTAAAAAGAGCATTTGCCACCATTAATTTTTTAGTGTATTTATACTGGTTTAATGGTTTTAATGGTCTAAAAATTTGTGGAAAAATAGATTTATATATATATATATATATATATATATATATATATATATATATATATATATATATATAATGTCACTGTTATAAGTGTTGATAAATTGAAATCTATATTTACTTCAATAATGATAGTTTAAAGTCTAGATTGATTTTAACACATGGCTGAAATTCCTTACGATTAAAGATCATAAAACTGGACGTTTCTTTTCTAAAATATTAAAATAAATCCATCATTAATTAATTCATGAATAATAAGAATCCAAATAAGTGAAAATGTGCGTTATAGTATGTACTTGTTGCTGGGAAGTTATGAAAAGACAAGATCGAGTTTACGTAATAAATAAATAAATATATATATATATGAGCAACTAAATTAGTTGAATATCAAAATAAATACGCGTAAATATAATAAAACTTTTTGATGTAAATTTGCGTAAAAATGCCTATGGTTAATTCTCTGTTACAAAAGTAATACGCAGACCAATTTTATGATAGCCATTATGCAATAAAACTTTAAATAAACTGAACTTAGCAATGGAAATTAATCAATTTCCTAACCCCCAAAAAAAAACATATATCGTATACTAGTCACAACACAAAAGTGACAAACTTTTAAAATTTCACATATTTTAACATATTTTTCGAGTTATTTCCCTTTCGTATGACGTAATCAAGCGTTCTCTTCACTTTGAGCATATAACGCATAGAAAATGCAAATGCTCCTTAAAGTTTCCCCGCTCCTATTCAAATACGAACCGCTCCTACGAATTATCCATATAGTAGCTGAAATGTTCAAGTTGTTTTGGAAGTGCATTCCGCTTGTGAATTTCGATATAGGACGCCTCATATCTACTGCAACATCTCCTATAGTACGTATAGTTGCCCTTTTATAAGCAGTGTCTTCCGTCGCTCCACGTGGACACCTTTACCCGCATTACCGCTCACTTCTGCAGTTCCATCAATAATTCATAAACATACGCGAAGAGTTTCTACTTGAAATCCAGGGTCATGGTTGTCAGCGCTTTGAGTGGGAAGAGGCATCAAATATGTAAGCCTAACTATAGCGCCAACTCGAGATGATTTTTTTTCCTTTCCAAACAGTCGAATTTGTACTTATTTTCCATAAATAAACAAATAACATTCTCAATCTGGATTGTTTTTTGTTCCTCTCGAAACGATCGCGATTCAACGTATATATGTTTTTTTTTAATCAATTATTCGGTCAAGAACGAATGAAATGCAACAGATAACATTCAAGGGATAAGTGAGATGAAATATTAGAATATGACCGGGATTCGAACCCGGTTGCTTTAGCTACTAAAACTTCAGCCAATTGAAACGTCGTGGCAGAACGTTCCGGCACACCATTCAGAGATACTTTGTTGACGTGGTTAGGTTTGTACAGCTGAGTGCCATCTTCTGCTGCCTCATTAAGTGGTGCGTATCGACGTATCGAGACAAACAAGTGGTGAGGGTAATCATGTCCCCTTGACACAGTGACCTATTCGCTAAGATTATCCGAAGACGCTGAATTTACACTCCGGAATACCTACGGAACATTACGAAAAACATTCGTTCCGAAAATTATTTCTCGTAAATATCTGAAAGGTGCTATAAAACGTTTCAGCCTATTATAAGCTTATGATTGTCGTGCAGTGCCTTCTTAAAGTTATGCTGATACGGCGATATATACGAATACCCTTTTTTATAGTCATTTTCTATTCATTGCATTATGGGTAAATACAATTAGTAGTTTTACAAGTAGCAAGATGTTTAAAATATGTACACATGTATTTAACTTTACTATTTTTTCATTACTTACTATCCATTTCAATTGATATTTTTGCATTATCTCTTCCTCCAAACTAACTGAATTGAAATACGACTTCTATTCATAATTTTAACTTATTTTTTAATTAGTTTATTTAATGTACATCGGTACCTCATCGTAAGGAGCATCATACATCATAAAAATAACGAGACCTTTATTAATTTCTCCGTCATTTTAGATTTCCAGTAAATATGATGAAATTTAATCGCAATATAAATAAAAAAGGTTCAAATATCATTAACATCTCAAAATTTTCATCATTATATCAAATTTAATTCAATATAATACGTGAAATAATTATTATCTAATTTTCTTCCGTTACGTTTGAAATCTCCGAAATATTTTTTTCCAAAACGTGATATTCTTTGAAAGTATGTTTTTTTAACGGAAAAATGAAATCAATTATGGATTAAATGCAAAAAGTATTGAATTTGATCTTTTATACCATTATTTTATCGTATCGTAGTTTCTCAACCATTCACGTTTACATTCCGTAATAATTTATAGTTACGTAAGCCTCTACGTATTTGTAGCTTGACCAAACACCAACCTTTGACTGGGATTGCTTTCCAATCATTTCCACGCAGAAGATGAAAATCTGAAGTGACTTATTTATTCGTTCTTCATTTGTTTTTTATATGCACAGTTGCGGTACGCATTGTTCATCGCAACGGCGATGTAACAGATTCGTGAGAAGGAATTCGAGCGTAGGAAAATTCTCAGTCAATTTAAACCGAGCGTGGACGAATTAAATTGAAGGGAGAAATCGATAAGCAAATCTCGGGGCGAGTTTCGCGATACCGATTCCAAAAAACAATCGAGTAAAAAACGGAGGTGATCCGCAATACAGATGGCGAAGCTGGGAGAACTACACCCACCGACGCAAAGTTTTCCCGTCCGCAGTTCCAACTATTCCTCGCGGTGATAAAAAGAATGCATCGTAGCTATGGCAACCAGACACAGATGTGGAAGACGCACACTACCGATTTTATCGCTCTAAAAGCTTAAAAACACACCGGTGAAAAAGGAACACCGTTTCCATCTATTCTGGGAGTTAAAATTCTTGCTTGGATTCACTTGTGCAAAGAAAATGTCTGCCTCGATTCTTGTTTAAAATCGATTAGATTTATTTGGGCGTAGGAATGTTGAAAGTAAGTTTGGCAAGTACTTTGATCGATTAAAAAATTAGACCTAAATGATTATGTATACCAAAATTGATTTAGAACCAAGACAGTGAATGATAGAATGAATTAGAAGTTAATATAATCTGTATTTAGGTTTATATAATTGTGCACATAATTGAATTACTATCTTATTGCTGTTTAGCATTCTTGGAAGTTTCTATAATGATTTGATTGTTAGGTTAGAATGAATCAAATTTTTTAAGCTCTGTAAACCTTTGCAAGGTTACTAACTCTTACTTATTCGTTCCTGATTTAAAAACATTGATTATATTTCATTTTTATGTACTGAATAGTGTTTTTAAATATAAATATTTCTATCTTAGAAATTTATTTAAGCGTAATAGATTGTACAGAGTATTTTGTCTGTTAGTATTTAAAAGGAGTATAACTTTTAAGAGTAGTTTCATATTCATTTCAATAAAGTGAAGGCTGATTAAAAAAAGAAAAGTATTGTACACAGAATGGATTAATGAATTCATTTCTCATTTCACACCAACATTTTTTCTTCAACCCTTCGACATGTATAAATGACATTTTGTTTAATTTACACAAAAACTATGTACAAAATCGTGACTTTCGGGGTTGAGGAACAGTTGAAAACTTTATCATTCGAGAAAAAGAGTTCATTCTCATTGCGGTGTACTTGAAATCTGTTTATGAATAAACAAAAAAATCAGTCTGGAGTAGATATTTCGTCTAATAATGTTTAGAATTGTGCTTCTAAAATTTCGTATCGAAAGTCAAATTTAAAAAAAGTCCTTTCATTGGTTAATTACATATATTCTGAAGTTAGGAATGGTATACGTTATTTAATAAACGTTCTCCGAATACTTATAATTCACTTTCAGGTTTTAAATCATGAAAAATTACTGAAAGTTTCGAAAAAAAAATAAAATATATAATAAAACCTTACTTGATCCCTTTGATTGAAAAATTAATAACAATGTCTCCAAAAGCAATATCTTGAAAAGAGTTGGCATGGAAATACAAGAATAAGAAAAGAAATGGTAAATAACCAATTAAATGAAATAGATAACAAGGAACTTAAAGGGAAAGAAATTTTTTGATCCCCCTAAATATTTCACCGTAGCACTTTTCAAAACATTTTCTTAAATAAATAGATGATCATAATTGCTTTTTTGAATTATAGATACATTAACTTAAGTATTAAATCCGATATGATTCTTTATTATGCATTTCTAATGATTTACGAATATATAATAATATACACGTATATAAATATCAAGAACACTTTTTCATCTACCTATGTGCAAATAACGTAACATAATGAAGCTCAGACATTTTTCGCGAAATAAATTCAAATTTAAAAATTCATGTTTGTTTGTTAAATGTATAATTAAAGATTTCTCATTAGTCAATGGAACCACATTTATTTTAATTTTTAACTCCAAACAATTCATCATTCAAAAACGTTTCATGAGGAAAGTAATCAACTTCTTACCTCCACGTGTTCATTTGCGAGACAAGCCAGCACTCAAGCATCATAGAATAATAAATCCACGCATAAGGAACGTATGAATAGCGCTGAAGGGAGAGCAATCCAGAAAGAGTGAAACGCATCAACAAAATTTAAGCGCCTGACTTTAATCTCCGACAATTAGAGCAACTAATTCATTCGGGTGAAAGATGAAACCGTACCATGAAATGATACGAAATTATAGCTTGATGCGCGAGAGAGTGCCTTATATAGTTCTTATGATTAACCTGCACCTTCCATCTTATCTCTAAAAGGCAAAACAACGGCCATGAAGCCCTGAATAAGCAATTTCCCACTCGAATTAAAATTACATCGCGATGGGTTGAAATTGTGCCTGACGACTCGGAGAAGTCTACCGTGGAACAGTAAATTGTATCATCCTTAGAAGAGAACTCCTCACTCCACACACTTGCCTTCTCCGGAGTAATTATGCAGTCGCTCGGCGTTGAAGTGAATTCACAGACATCTTATGCATTGTTTATAGATTGCGCACTCACATAGACAAGGGTAGTGAATGCACATTTAGGCTCGTACAGAACTCTGATGTTAAGTAGGTGAAGTTACGGATTACTTCGGAAAAAGTTGCATTAAAATATATGTTAATATATACATATATATATTAAGTATTATATTAACAATATATGTATATATTATCTTTCATTCTCTTCCCATTAATTATTTTACTCTATCATCTGTAATATATCTTATTAACCTACTTCTTTAACCCACTTTTCCATACGTGTATCTTGTCTCTACACGTATTGAGTCCTAAGTTGCTGTTTTGCTGAGTATTTTTACCACTTTCCATTATAGAATATCACTTGTGCTTTCTATGGAACTGTGCATTTCATGCTTTGTGTGTAGGTAATGATTTAATTGGTGAGTCATGTGGAAGTCTGTTGATACGTCCTTAAATTATTATTATAATTTTTTTTTGCTTTATATATATATATATATATATGTCACTATGATGGACATCTTGGCTCTGGTTTCTCTAGTGCTGCGTCTTTACCCCTCTGTTCATTTTGGGCCTAGAATTTTTTTTGTGAACTGTTTTACTTCTCTTTCTATGTTCTTCTTCTTCTTCTTAAGTATTTTTCAGTGTTTTATGGTGTAAAATCCCAGATGGAACACTTGGTCAAAAACTTATCAGCAATTGTTTATGGAATTGTATTTTTCTATTATTTATATACTCCTTATGAGGAAATCCACGAAGTTATTAATATTATTTTGTAATAATAATTTGATAATCCATATGAAATCGACATCCACGATCAAAACAATCTCGAAATCAGCATAACTTTTTTAAGATTTAGCCTAGCGCTGGAGCCTCCTTGATTAGGTTTTCTATAGTATATGCATCTCCCGTTCATCTCCGGACCCGTAGACAACTGTTGAGGTCCCCGGAAATATCTGCGTGGAATGCGGAAGATCTCAAGAACCCATTCCCGCCAACGACCTTTTTTTGTATAGAAAGTATCGCTATGATCGATCATCAATGAAATTTCAATGACTCATGATGACTCTGGAGTTCCAATAGTGCCGAACCGTCGTAGCTTTTCGTATTAATCTTTTGAAGGAGACAAGCCGATTTTATCTGTTTTCGGCCGATTCATCAAGCAGTCCTCAAGACACTAGATGATACGGGCTGAAAGTGGTTCATTAACGCTTACGTTTAAATTTATTTCATTATACTCGTCTGAAACGATTTCCTGACTTCCTGTCAACCAACAGAAGATGTGGTTACTTCGGTAATTGAACTAATCTATAGCCACGTAAAATTCTAGGGACGTTAAAATATCCAATGTTTATGCCCCTGATACCACGGTGACGCTCTGTACATATTGTTGGGGTTGCCGTGCAAAAACCTCGCACAGTCTCTGATATGCATGCTCTTTCTAATATTAACAATTCAGTGGTACAACTGAACACATAACAAATCACGTATTAAGGATTAACGACGAATGGGTTATGTTTTAACGGACTAAAAACATGTGATATTGGTGAACTAACTGTACACGATAAGTTCGTGCAGCTTAAATACAAAGGTTAGACAGAATTGGAATATTGAGACAAGACTAGCACTTGAATACAGATTTTCTACTTTTCAGGAGGGTATATTTACCTACACAACACTCCGCCATGTCAATTTCACTCTGTTATAATATAATTGGCAGGTTGTAGACCTGGGTTCGAGTCCCAGTCAATTCTATATCTTTCACTACTGCCTAAACTTTTGACGTAATGCACACTTTAATTCTAATTCTTCTGATTGAGATATACACCTACTGTCTTCTACTCGTAAGAAAAAACTGTGTATAAATCATATCTTTAGTTCAGTATTATCCATAAAAATGATTACCGTACCTAACATGTACGGATTTGTACTATTTGCATTACTAATTATACATTCCGGTGCCTAAGAAAGTGGATAGAAAAATCAAAAAAAAAATAGGAGCGAATACGACGACAGGAAAAAGAACTAAACGGCTAAACTAAATTGCTAGGTAACAAGAACTTAAGCGCGGTATCTATTGGAAAAGAGAGTAACCTAAGCTGAAAGGCATTGAAAGAATAACCATAGGAAAACTACGTAATAACGGTACGAGGAAGGTACAGTAATTTTTCCCTGAGACACATCCAGCGGTCTGCGCATTAAGACATGCCGATGATAACGTTTCAGGTTGGTTCATATCATCAGCCCTTTATTAGTCTCTTATCGCAGTCAGCGACGGACAAATGAAGATTACGTTTCTCATTTTAATACAGCTAGAGGCTATGAGATAAAGTTGATTTATTGCCGAGATGTTTTGCTTCCCAGCTCAGTACAAAAGAAGGATCTTTTGATAAATTCGTATCTGTTATCTGTCCGCGAACTCTAAATTCGCAATAAGTACGTGGACAAAAAGCAAAGTTTAATATTATCTTTGTTTCATCGACAATATTCGGAATAAAACAATTAAAATGATCTTTGATTTGACGAAAATAATCTCTGTAATCACTCATTATCTCTGATTTGAGGAGGGTATTACGGGTATCTCAGAACAAACAGTTTTTGACAATTGAAAATTTTATCAATTTTCAATATCAATCAATTTTATCAATCATTTCATAGCATATATTCGGAAATTTAAGTTTTTACCAAAACGTAGGCAATCTGTAAATGAGAGCTTTGTCATTATTTCCTTATTTGTATTTTTTCCTTAGTCATCCATCCTTAAGATTAAACTTTAAGTATACGTTTGATAGTGTTACGTTCGTAAAAGGTTCAAAGTACAAGCCTGAGTCAAATTTATTCCTGCATGCTTCATGCTTAGTCTTTTGTTGGATTATGAATTGCGAAATTCATCGAAAAGTTTATATATTGTAATCTTTTTAGAGTTGTTTATGTTATAATGTAAATTGTAATTTGGATGTAAATTTGGATATGTTGAAGATTTGTGAAAGAAAATCATACTTGCTGTATAACTATAGCCATTATTGCAGTCTGAAACAAACTAGCAATTTTTAGATTGAAATTCAATAAAAATAGTTCAATTTACGTCTGTCATTAGTCCACAATTCAGAGTCTATTATTTTTTCGTCATTTCATAGTAACTATTCTCACAACTCGTTAAAGTTTATTTGGAGAATTATGAATTTTAGGCATAGAATTAAAAGATATATTATTCAAATTACAGTTAATCAATCCAATATGCTTAATTTTTATTTTGTTTGTCACGATTTAGAGAAAAAGGTTGAACACCGCTGGAAACAAGGTGGAAGGACAAGAGAGAGGTTAAAAAAGAGGAATAAATAACTTTGAAGGGTTCTTCTGAAGAAAGTATTGGAGTGACTATAGGGTCTGAAAGTTTAGCGTAAAGATTCGAATCACGTGGTACCTTCTGTCCGTTGAAAAGCTCCGTAATGCAAGAAAATACGAAGAGGAGAGTGAAACAGAAGAAGTGCGAAAATTTTCAGATGAAAATCACGTGATGTGCGAAGTTAGTTCATTCAACAGCCAAGAAATAGCCATTATATACCGATAAAACATTTCTTTCAAGACACAGAATGAACTCTATAGTACAGTAACAGAAGTAACTATAGTAATTAAATCATAGATCTAACAAGTTAGTCGATAGGAATTGAATTCGTTTAAAACCTCCCAGTGGTAGCGCAGACTAAGGTCATGTGATAGCTGTTCTGAACTTTCATGGTTTAAATATATGTATAGATTTCTGTTTTTTATTCGTATGAAGACAATTTTTAATGTGTTACATGTATATAGTTGAATGTATAATTATTTACATTATTATTATGACTGCAAATATATCTATATTTTATTATTATCAATATTATTATAAGTATTCAAGTTGTTTATCAAAAAGAGGCGCAAGATTATGAATGTATCTCAGCGATTGGTGGCTTTGGAAAATGGCACTAACCTTCTCTCCTTGAATTATATACATTTAGAAATGGATATTGTGCACTAATTCTGATTTTTCCGTAACTGATTGTGCTACCTTACTCTAAGACAGTATAAACATTGCTTCTTCTTGATGCATGTAACAGTATTGTCTGAATTTCGAATTCCCGCCTTTTGCTGAGATGCTTCACTATCCATCCGCTGGAGTCAGCACTGTCTGTTGGGTACACTCCTGTCATCTAACGTAGAAAGATTGAATCAGTTCGAAACGGAATCGATATCGTGACAAAACTAACCGTTGCATTGAAACCGAAAATTTATTAGATTATTCCTCAAGATTATTTTGCGATATTCTAGGGTAAAAAAATATTCTTTCTGCTTTTCTACTAAAGTGATTTAGGCAAAGGGCGACGTTTCAATCTGCAAATAAAACCCGGACTTGTAACGTAAGGTGTTATAACATAGCGAAATATAATTTAGAATCCAAACTTTTCTTTTAAAGATAACGACATTTATCAGTCATCAATGCTATCTCTCTTCCAATGATTCCGCTCCCTGTGTTCAAAAATATATTTATAGTGTACAGTCAATGATGAAAGAATTATGTTAACTTCATTAAGAATTGATAACGTTAGTTCCTTTTTATTTAAATCGCGAATGTTCAGAAATCATGCGAATGAAGTAGATTCCGCGAAGATGTTCATAGATCGGTTTCACCTGAAGATTACGATTATTCGTAGAAACCGTTCGTGTCATACGATATCTTCGCATCTATGAGGAAAACTAACTTAAAAACTGTTGATAGATAAATATAACAATGACACTTGAGGATAATATGAGTTTAAGCATATTATCGATTTATATTCAGTCGCTACATAACACGTCATAGGAACAGTATCTATGAGAGATGAGACGTAATATTATATTCATTTATCCGAGATATCAGTAGAATTAGTTAATGTTAGAAGGAGCTGCAACTGCGGCTGCTGCACGGTCTTCATAATACTCTATTGTGTAAAATAAGTAAACTTATAATTGGGCTTCCATTGACAATGATATTTCCCGCTTATTCTTCCACCTCAGTGTTGCAATGAACAGTACATTATAATTATTATAATAAGTGTGTTGCTAAGTACATTATAATATTTATTATAAGTGTGTTGCTAAGTATTGGACTAACAATATTTTGTTAGTATACTATTTTTAGGAAGATATATTAATAATCCTCTAACATTAACAAATCAAGGAATCTGAAACACAGAGCATGAGCCAGTCCAAGAACAACACCAAAATCACAACCAAATTTACACATTAATCAGCAATATATATCAATTCCATTGTACCCAAATTGAAAGCAAAATTATTCAATTACAATGTTACAACTATAAAATTGCAATCGTACAGTTACACCATCACTCCTTAGTCGAAAATATTTTTGAACTCAGATATGGAATTCGAGGAAACAGATTTTTCCTGAAGATCATATTTTTTTCATACCAAATTTGACATTAATAACAGAGTTTATAGAACGCTTATCTATTAGCGGTAGATAGCAGATGAAAAGCAATCTTGATATCTCAAAAACCCCACTGTGACGTCGCGTACGTAAAAAAACAGACATGGATGAGACCCATCTGAAAGATAAACGGTATACAGTAAATGAAAAGAAATTGAAAGACCGACAATACGTTAATGCTACATTCAAGAGTATTATCAATCTCCGAAATAATCTAACGGCGTTAAAATTCAAGGATAAAGGACTGTGAGGTAACTTTACACCGAGTCCGTGCACCAGAAGGGAGGAATATAGCTACAAATAAATAGTCTATACTTGTTTGAACGGAAAGCAATAAATATTGAATTTCCGTACAGCCTCCGCGGCGAAAAATTTCAATAGCAGTATCTGTCGAATATCTTGGAGTAACCATAACGATTAACCCATCATGTAAATGTACTTTAAGAACGCCATGTAAACTCTATACTAATACTTCTGTGTTTTGTGCATTTTGGACCATATTTACTGAAACGTCTTCTATAACGAACACCTAAGCTAACTTGAACCTAACCTGAACTAAGCACGTCCAAAATTTCTGCAGACAAAATAGACACTTATATTACCTATTGTACTTATTCATCTTGATTAAGGCTGTAATTTGATCATTGGTTAGGAGGAGACGTAATACATTAATCATAAGATTTACTAGCATTCGCAAGGGTGGTAAGATAACTTCTCCAAAAACCTCAAAAGAAAAGACAATATATTACATTACACGAGACAATAATTACAAATAAACAAGTATTGGAGTCGAGCAAAACCTTCTAACTTAATTCTTCCAAGTCTAATCTTTGCTCTTGTGCAGACCTAGCGAAATGCTAGAGCTAATACTACCCATTCATACGGACCCTCCATTCAGTTTACCTCTGCACGGCACCAGTCAGGCTTCAGAGAGAATGATATCCTTACCGGAACCATAAAAAAAACAGATAAAGAGTAATGAAGATGGCTTTAAGGTACATCCCATGTGCTTTTAAGTATGTATTTGCTTTGTATGACATATTTCGTGGTAAAATTTCGATAAAAAAGTTAAAAACTCCAATTCTGGCAAGGAAATCAAGGTCTGGTACCCGTTTCGGAAACGGCCATTCGCTTTAAAAAATAAATAATTTCTACGATTCACTTAGTTTTCTTCGTTTATTTAGGGTTTAGCAAGAGTAGTAAGTATATCTAGGAAATATATAGAATTTATTATTCATGAATGCTGCGAAAAATCCCGAGGAAAACGTGTGGAACATGTCAGAACTTTAAGATGAGCTTAAGAGATAAAATGTTGATCAGAAGTGTGACGAAACACTTCAGAAAACTTTCGGAAAAGGTGCTTCGATACCGCAACCCAGTAAATATTCAAAATAGATAGCTCGAGACACAAGAGCATTTAAAAGTTTTATCTCTGTTTTTCCCCTTATCAGACATTTCATTTCCTCCGTAAATCCGCGATAAAAGCCGATGATAATGTCCCATCCAAGCTCAGCAAATAAGACTAACATTTTTATTAGTATATCATTGATCGCAATCATGAGGTGTGGCCATATCTTATTCTCAGAATCTCACTTATGTTAGTTCTCGTTTATGAATGATCTCGTAACGCACCCTTCTAATGAATTTTAAATGTCTCTCGGAGCGAATCAAGCAGCTTTTTTTACGAGTAATCAGATGTTAGAGTGTTTATTATTTGTAGTCTGCGAATTATTGAGTTGCCATTGTGAATTAGCTTGTCTGGCAATGCGGGTACTCGGATGACAACTATCGTGAAGTATATTTCTCGTAATTGGTGTAAACTATTTCACTAACAGTAGAATGTGGTATCTGAATGTGATGAATCCGTGATAAAAGTGTGCTCTTTGAACAAAGCGGAGATATGTTCAACCTTGTTTCTCTACGCACGCTCAAGAAGACGAAATTTGAACCTTAATTTTAACCTTGGAATTAACGACTTAATAACAGAAAAATTAAATTGGAAATTCAACTTCTGTTCTGAATAATTGTTTAATTGAAGGTAATGAAATAGATTTCGTATGCTGAGCTTTTAAAATTGTTACTAGCGCAACCATTTTCAATATATCCAAAACTCGCTTATACTCTTGAGTTGGAAAACAAGGGAACTTGTACTCGTTCTAAGGATATAGAATATAAACTCGAAGAATAACGGACTTGAAAACATTCTGACATGACCGGGACTCGAACCCAGGTCCTCCACTTTAAAATATTATAGCGAATGATGACAAATCATGGTGTCATTAACCATTTTCACATTACTTAATCGTGGGGTTAATTCCGGAACACGTTAAGTTGACGCAGGGTTATCCTAAAGTTATCCTATACTAAAACCTCTCGATGGCATGAATATTTTACCAAACTGCACGATGTTCATTTCTATGATTCTGTACCATACCCGAGAGTAGGCTGATGGTCTTAATTTGTCTTTCCAAATGCTACAAGAAGATGAATAAGAAGGGATGTAAGTTCATCATTTTTTAACCAGGGGAAAATGGTCAGGGAAGTTCTGCAGGTATACCTGGCATGTAATTTCCGAGGTATCGAAGCAAAATGATTGCAATATGTAGCCTAATAATAATATTCTGTAATTTGTAGATAATTTACCGCATACGATATCTATATATTTTATGGAGAAAGTACATCAATAGTAAGCGATTGGTATTTCAATTTGATTAAGGTTGCTACTTATACTCTATCATTGCTTGCGAATAAGTTTCGATAAGTTTCCCAAAAGAAAGAAAAGTCATACCAAAGAGTTGTCCAATATAAAAATTTGAAGATTTTTTTAAGATGCATTATCAATTTGAAGATTTTCATCGTTCCTTCCTTTGACCATTCTTTTTTCTAGAAGATTATATAATACATTCCGGTTTATGAGCATTAGAAAGAAATCTTAAGTAATCCAGCGTTAATCGGTGGTGTTTGAGATAATCCGTAGTAGCAACTTGATTTATTGAGACAATAATAGTTTACAAAATCAGGAAAGCTCTCAGAGCTTTTCTGATAAGATACAATCCCATTCTTCTCTAACAATGCTCTTAAATCTTACTCTGATTTAGTTTATCTACGATTCTAGACATCAGAATTGCCGATTAGCTTTTTTTATTTTCAGCTAATTCATATATTTTAGAATTCTGATACTCATTTTACTTTTCATCTTCTTTTTAAGTTGATTTTTCCTCTTATTTAATTAATTACAATGCAAATTACAAATTAAATAACAATTAAATGCTAATTTATAAAACTATACCATTAAATTAAAAGTAACACACACTAGAGAAAGAAAGATTTTAGAATAGTTTCCATCTAAAATTTCAATATCAAATAGATAATTCATTTTTCCTTTAAAACGCTTATTTATCAATGTAAGGCGGAAGGCTTTCGATATATATATATATATATATATATATATATATATATATATATATATATATATATATATATATATATATAAGAGTAATTATAATGTATATGTAATATAATATTAATACTGAATGCAAATGTATATATACACATTGTGCATCATTTTACTCGTAATTATAATTTATATCTATTTTAATAAGAATATGCACTCATTTTGTTTTTTTTTTAGTTTTGATCATTAAAGATACCTTTGTGTGGTTACATATAAATTCTCTCTCACATTAATTTTAACAGTACCAATATATTTACAAGTAAATGTTACCAAAAAATCATCTTTATCGTGATATTTCATAAAATTTGAGAAAAGTAAAGATGCCTTCATTATTTTTAAATTATATAATTGAAATTAACAATATATTGTTTTGAAAATTGGAATGACATTCTAAAATTTTTAGTTTGACCAGTTACACTTTTTTAGGCAACATCTGAGCAACATATCTTTCCCATCCTTTAAAACTTATTTTAATGCGCTTTAGATCAATTATTGGACTTAAACTTAGAATCGTAATTGAAGAACCAGGATAAGCTCTCCGTTGAGCCATAATGAGCGAATTGACAATATCATGTCCGATAGTTTTGCTATTATTTATGGTGTTAATTTAATTTTGTCGGCGAATAATTATCAACACACTTATGATTGATACCATATTGTCTTAGGATACTTAGAAGAAATATCTTTCTCTTAAAAAACAATAATATGCTTCAGTTTTAACTCTACCTTGTATTCTAATTCATTTATAGTTAGTCAAATTGTTTCATTCTCCCAAAAATATTTTTTGTTCATCTTATAGTCTCCTAGAGTAACAGTGCAAAACGTCATTTGCCATGTTTAAAATTTTAAATTCTTTGATGCTCATTTTTCATATTACGATTAGCATTAGTAAAATTATTAACACAGTGCACTTCCAGGAAACAATTCCATCCTCTAAATATTCAATAATGAAGCCATTACTGCTCCATTGTTTAGTTGAAATGAAATTGTTGAGAAAATCCTGCATTTTACATATTTTATCTTATTACTATTTGATTGATAATCTTATCATTAATACAATTGCTTTTATCCTCTCTAACTGCTCACAGAGGCATAAAACTTAGATTTCCTTTTTCCTCCTATACTTCCAAATAGATTCCTCTCAAGATAGGGAAAGAAACTATTTAATAATTAATAATTTAGGAAGAAGACGGATAAATCAGTTTTGGCGTTGGATTTTCTAGACTGCTTCTATACCATAAGACTCTAAGAATAGGGAATATTGTGATGTAGACGAAAATAGAGACGTTTCTATTTTATTGGAGATGTAAAACTAAATACATAGTTTTTAGAAGACTGAATGTCATATGTACGTCATATTGAAGTTCATTTTGTGATGATTTTGGTGAAGTCCCTTATCTAAGAAGAATGTAATATCATGGAAAGCAAGTAAATACTTGTTCGAAAAATTAAAACGTGCTGGTATCTATTTTTTTCTTTCTGCGTGCTAGATTATTTTAGCTCTTCTTTGTACCATTCTACGACAGAACATAGGATTCGTTCTCCAAATGGAACAACAATAATCGTTGTCCAAACAACAGCTCGGGAGATCTTTCTTCATAATTTACTCAACCCAATATTTCTCATGCTTCCATTGAAGTTTGTTAGATATCAGTGCTTATTTGTTTTCAGATTTGTAGTGCAGAAGCAGCGGCTGAATTTAACCCACGAAAACACCATTCTTCCAAGCTTTCGACTGAATAATAGTCTCTCATATCTTTATCTAATCGAAGGCTATTATAAATGAAAATGAATGGGATTCTTAGAAACATGAATCGATAGTCGAATCGAGAGTTTTAACAAGGCAACGCTGAGGTAAATGAATGCGAGAAATAGCTATACTTCGCGAAACTTTTCCCAATCGATGACGTAGAAGAACGTTTGCGACAAAATCCTCTTCCGGTGCATCTTCCAACTAATCATTTGATCTTTTATCTCAAATCATCCTTATCTTATAATATTTCACAAATTTTTTAGTATCAGTGCTTTTTAGATACGAGGTGGGTGGAGTGAAGCGAGGTTTCCGTAAGTCTCAGGAGATACAGACTTAGTTGTGGAACGGTACCCGTGATAAGTGATCGAAGCTGGCATAAGTGGTTTTTAGTGAGTGTAAATGACAATATCTGATACATAATGATCCCTTGTAAATTTTGGCTTCTCATATGCGGAACATTATGGATATTATCGACCACAGCGAACGGTGAGTTTTAGTTCTTTACCGTAACGAAAATCTTAAAGAAGTTTTTGAACCCTCCGATTTTTCAAGGAGTGAAAGAGTACCCGTGGAAGTACGCACGAAAATTTCACTCATCTAGTCGTAATTCATATTAATGTAATTGTAATGGTAGGAATGAAAGAAGCCTTCAAGAAAAATCATACATACAATTATACCTTTATCTTTTCAGCATAAGATACTAATTGATTAAATTGGAACAAAAATACGGGTCTAATGAGTCTAAAAATGAGTACTATTTCGTCAACAGTTTATCAAAAAATTTCTGATCCTAAAAATACGTGCGCAATGGTTGCTTTTAATAGGATACAAAGTTTAAATTATCCCACTTTTACGTAAATTTACGTATTGTTAAAGCTTGAAGATCCGTTATATATTTCCTTATATCCAAATGGATAGTTCGATTCTCGAGGAAGTATTATCTGTTTTCCCTGGCAACCCTTATCTACTGATACGCATAATATAATCCCTTCTCCCGTAGGAGTAGAAGCTCCTTTACTCAGGATGCCTGTTTCATTCTCTCACATGTCAGATATATTTTGAAAAAGACTTATTTTTACATCTCTCTCTTTTCGCGGTCGATGCGAACCAGAAGCTACCGCGAATGTCGAAAAATCGCGAAGTAGTATTTGCAGGTAGGAATTTTCGTGTATACTAGACTATGTTTTAAAATGTATAAACAGTTTTTTTTAACTTTACACATTTATAAGAAAAATTACAAAAGAATGCGTATTTTCTTAAAGGGTGCCAGTGCTAATTAATAAGGTTAATTACAAAACCTTATACAGTAATAAATCGACGATCCATGCTACGGCGCCCGAGTGATTTTAAGTCTTAAATTGAAATCTACCGCGTTCTGTCTTTTGTAACTCCTTATTGTGAAATTAATTACATCGTGGCCAAATTTTAGCTCGGTTTAGTTAGCCTCAGCGTTGTATTAGCGTCTACCTTTCATTCTGATGTACTCCGACTGAACGGGAAGCTTCACGTACTACGATACTATAAGGGCCAAAAATGAGCTGCAAGGTTTGTTCTGACCGTAACACTCCCGGAGATAGGCGCGAAATTTCGTATTACTATGATACATGACAAAACTAGGTTGCATCTTGGATATTGTTTTAGGTATATCACACCAAAACTAATTTCAGAAAGTTATATCAAAGTTTTTTTGCGACTGATATATAAAAAATCTGATGAATTTTTTTCACACGTTCGTTTGTTTATGAAAATTTTTATATTGCTCGATTTCAAAGGGTTAATGCTTTGGAATAATTCGTGAATCAATATAGCGTATTGGCGGGGCAACGATGTATTTTATTTATTTACCCATTTTTAGAGTAGCTTGTAGAGTAGTAAGTCCACGAAGGATCAGTTTTACCAGCTATATATATCAATGTTTCGTACCTCAACCGATCTATGCGTATTAAAAAGGTTCAACTTTCCTTATTTTTGATGTTATAAACCACTTAATAATTCGTGGGAATTACAAAGCCATGTATTACATCAATCAAACGATAAATCGATATTTCATAACTTTCAATTTTCACAACGTGCCTGATTGTTTTTCATTTAAGAAGTCATTCGCGTAATAAAATAATTCTTGTGAGTTAGTCCCTAATTTTTCCCATTTAGTCCTAAAACTACAGAAGAATACCTGATGATTGCGAAACCATAGAAAAATACAATGTACGATACAAATTCGACTTATATGAATAGCAAAAAGATATAACTTAATTAAATAAATGGAATAAAAACCGATTTCAGAAACAAAAAAGAATTCGAATGAATGAAGTCATCCATCGACAAGTTTTCGTGCAAATTAAAAAATAGCCGTAAATTGAAGTATACGAGCAAAAATACAAGGGAAACTAACAGGTAATTTCACGATCTATATTTCAAAATAGTCAAACCATTAACATTAACAAGTTTTGATAAAAATAGTGGGAATTCATTTAAATCATCATGTTGTATCATAAAATAGTCCTCATTAGTTATTAAACACTTGTGTCTCATACTCTTCTACCAATCCGCGAAACCATTTTCCAATTTTCAGATCTACGCCAAATTTTCAAAGTTTACGATCTTTTTGAGATCCGTTTCAATGCCATCTACGACTCGAAAACGATTAAACTTATTTTTTCCCTCATTGGGAAAAGAAAAAAGTAATGCGGAGCTTTGGCTGGGGAATATCAATAAAATATTGTTTTTGGTCGAAAATTGCGAACATAGAATGAAAAATGAACTGGTAAAAATCGAGTTGCGAAAGTCTTCCAGGTTCCTTCTTTTCGAAGAAATTCGACACAATGAGTCACAAGAGATGCAATCGTCATCACCAACCACTCTGATTGTGATTCTAAGATTAACGAAATTTTTTCCGGAATATTATTATTACATTTCAAGTAGGCTGTAAGCCTGGTGGCAGTTGTTTTCTACATATATACATATACATTAAAATAAAACATTCGAAAAATATTTTTAATACAAAATTGATAAAAACATAATCTTAAGTAATTAAATAGTAAATCATATAAAATACATTTCCTTTAATGGTTCAATATAACCAAATAAATTTAAATACATTGTACTATAACTAACAGTTTTTTCTGGAGCTTTTCGGGGTTAATGACAGGCCTTCACGGCTACCATAGCGGTCTCGGGGTGAAACCCCACCGTACATCGCCCTGTCAAGCAAGCCCTTTCTTCGTCCAGAAGTCCCCACATTGCAACACCCCCAATCCCTTATGAAATACATGCATTAAATCTACAAAATATTGGAGCATTTTTTTTGAAGAATTTTACATATTTAGGCAAGGGTCTTACGGGTGATACAGGTAACTTGTTCCATTCTGAAATTCCCCTGTTGAGAAAACAATACTTCTTTATATATGTTCTTTGCTACAGAGGCTTAATTTTAACTTCGTGGCTATCTTTACCGCAAAAATCAAGTTTCACTATTGAATTTTAAAATGATATCCAACTATCTTTACCTGTAATTATGTTGTAAATACAACCCAGTCGACTTATTTTTCTCCCTTTTTCCAGAGTAACGACCCAAGAGTATCTAAAATTGCTGTAACGCTGATCTTTTTTCTAAATCTTCTCATAACATATCGAGCAGCGTCTCTTTGTAACTTTTCTATTTTCCTCATTTGACTGCAATGCTAGGGGTCCCTCACAGTCGTCGCGTACTCAACTATTGGCCTCACAAGCGATAGATATCCCTTTTCTTTCGCTTTCCTGCTACTGCCCCTTAGATTCCTCATCACATAATGTAACATTTTGTACACTTTCGCTACAATTAAATTTATTTGTTTTTCCCAATTAAGGTTCCTATCAACAGTAACACATAAATACTTGCAGTGATCTGCTTTTTTTATAATTTCATCGTTTAAACTATAGCTAAGGCGACCTCTTATTTGAAAAGGCGACATAATATTAATACATAATTAATACTAATTCTATTCTTCGCTAACCAATCTTCTATCAAAATTAAATTTCGCTGCATTATTTCACTATTTTCGTTGTTCCTAATCCATCTGTAAAGCATGCAGTTGTCTGCAAACACTCGAATATTTGATTTTATATTAAAAGACATCGTTCACATATACTAGGAAGAATAAGAGTCCTCTTACACTCCCTTGCGAGATTCCGGATGTTACTTCTATAAAATTGGAATACACCCCATTTATTCTTACCTTTTGGGTCCTGCATGGGTCCTTATACAAATATTCTTGCCCTAAACATTCTTCAGTAATCCGCCATTAAAGTCTCCATTCTGATAAAAAAAACTGATGTTAAACTAATATTGTGCATAATTTCGTTGATTTTCTGATTTACATGACCATAGAAGGCGTTCACAATCATTAAATATTCCACGGCCATGCTAGATTCCCTTCATTAACATATACACACATACATTTCATAAAAAGCAAACATTAAGAAAGACAAGATCAATGGTTAAAATGAACACTCTAAATGAATGAGATTCTTTTCGCATTTTTCCTATAAAAACTAACTAAAACAAAATATGTATAAGCAAAATAATTGAAAATGGCGTTACCTATCTATAAAAAAGAAAACCTTAATGAATAAAACGGATATTCGGAAAAGAATATAAAAGATAACGAAATATACTATTACGATCTCCATAAATTCATTCAATCCATTAAAATTCAAAACGACTACTTAAAAAACCGACTAAATTGGAGGGTCAATCTTATTAAAAAACTCGAAAAGCATAAAATCTAGATATTATCCCATCACTAAAATAAAAACCATTTACTAGGAGGAAGCATATCATACGACAGAGGAAAAGAAATTTACATAAAAAACCCGTCGGAACCGCTGATAAGAGAGACTACTAAAGGGAATGCGGATACGTCAGAAGAAGGCACGACTACCACAGAGGGAACGACGACTCCCGAAGCAACTTCGAATACGACAGAAGTAGGCACCACTACCACAGAGGGGACGACGACTCCCGAAGTAACTTCGGATACAACAGAAGGAAGCACCACTACCACAGAGGGGACGACGACTCCCGAAGTAACTTCGGATGCAACAGAAGGAAGCACCACTACCACAGAGGGCACGACGACTCCCGAAGTAACTTCGGATACAACAGAAGGAAGCACCACTACCACAGAGGGGACAACGACTACCGAAGGAACTTCGGATACAACAGAAGGAAGCACCACTACCACAGAGGGCACGACGACTCCCGAAGTAACTTCGGATGCAACAGAAGGAAGCACCACTACCACAGAGGGCACGACGACTCCCGAAGTAACTTCGGATACAACAGAAGGAAGCACCACTACCACAGAGGGCACGACGACTCCCGAAGTAACTTCGGATACAACAGAAGGAAGCACCACTACCACAGAGGGCACGACGACTCCCGAAGTAACTTCGGATACAACAGAAGGAAGCACCACTACCACAGAGGGCACGACGACTCCCGAAATAACTTCGGATGCAACAGAAGGAAGCACCACTACCACAGAGGGCACGACGACTCCCGAAGTAACTTCGGATACAACAGAAGGAAGCACCACTACCACAGAGGGCACGACGACTCCCGAAGTAACTTCGGATACAACAGAAGGAAGCACCACTACCACAGAGGGCACCACTACTCCAAAAGGAACTTCGGATACAACAGAAGGAAGCACCACTACCACAGAGGGCACGACGACACCCGAAGTAACTTCGGATACAACAGAAGGAAGCACCACTACCACAGAGGGCACGACGACTCCCGAAATAACTTCGGATGCAACAGAAGGAAGCACCACTACCACAGAGGGCACCACTACTCCAAAAGGAACTTCGGATACAACAGAAGGAAGCACCACTACCACAGAGGGCACGACGACACCCGAAGTAACTTCGGATACAACAGAAGGAAGCACCACTACCACAGAGGGGACGACGACTCCCGAAGTAACTTCGGATACAACAGAAGTAAGCACCACTACCACAGAGGGCACGACGACACCCGAAGTAACTTCGGATACAACAGAAGGAAGCACCACTACCACAGAGGGGACGACGACTACCGAAGTAACTTCGGATACAACAGAAGGAAGCACCACTACCACAGAGGGGACGACGACTACCGAAGGAAATTCGGATACAACAGAAGGAAGCACCACTACCACAGAGGGGACGACGACTCCCGAAGGAACTTCGGATACAACAGAAGGAAGCACCACTACCACAGAGGGCACCACTACTCCAGAAGGAACTTCGGATACAACAGAAGGAAGCACCACTACCACAGAGGGCACGACGACACACGAAGTAACTTCGGATACAACAGAAGGAAGCACCACTACCACAGAGGGGACGACGACTACCGAAGGAAATTCGGATACAACAGAAGGAAGCACCACTACCACAGAGGGGACGACGACTCCCGAAGTAACTTCGGATACAACAGAAGTAAGCACCACTACCACAGAGGGCACGACGACACCCGAAGTAACTTCGGATACAACAGAAGGAAGCACCACTACCACAGAGGGGACGACGACTACCGAAGGAAATTCGGATACAACAGAAGGAAGCACCACTACCACAGAGGGGACGACGACTCCCGAAGTAACTTCGGATACAACAGAAGGAAGCACCACTACCACAGAGGGCGCGACGACTCCCGAAGTAACTTCGGATGCAACAGAAGGAAGCACCACTACCACAGAGGGGACGACGACACCCGAAGTACCTTCGGATACAACAGAAGGAAGCACCACTACCACAGAAGGGACGACGATACCCGAAGTAACTTCGGATACAACAGAAGAAAGCACCACTACCACAGAGGGGACGACGACTCCCGAAGGAAATTCGGATACAACAGAAGGAAGCACCACTACCACAGAGGGGACGACGACTCCCGAAGTAACTTCGGATACAACAGAAGTAAGCACCACTACCACAGAGGGCACGACGACTACCGAAGGAAATTCGGATACAACAGAAGGAAGCACCACTACCACAGAGGGGACGACGACTCCCGAAGTGACTTCGGATACAACAGAAGGAAGCACCACTAACACAGAGGGGACGACGACTCCCGAAGTAACTTCGGATGCAACAGAAGGAAGCACCACTACCAGAGAGGGCACGACGACTCCCGAAGTAACTTCGGATGCAACAGAAGGAAGCACCACTACCACAGAGGGCACGACGACTCCCGAAGTAACTTCGGATGCAACAGAAGGAAGCACCACTACCACAGAGGGCACCACTACTCCAGAAGGAACTTCGGATACAACAGAAGGAAGCACCACTACCACAGAGGGCACGACGACACCCGTAGTACCTTCGGATACAACAGAAGGAAGCACCACTACCACAGAGGGGACGACAACTCCCGAAGTAATTTCGGATGCAACAGAAGTAAGCACCACTACCACAGAGGGGACGACGACTACCGAAGGAACTTCGGATGCAACAGAAGGAAGCACCACTACCACAGAGGGCACCACTACTCCAGAAAGAACTTCGGATACAACAGAAGGAAGCACCACTACCACAGAGGGCACGACGACACCCGAAGTAACTTCGGATACAACAGAAGGAAGCACCACTACCACAGAGGGGACGACGACTACCGAAGGAAATTCGGATACAACAGAAGGAAGCACCACTACCACAGAGGGGATGACGAACACCGAAGGAAATTCGGATACAACAGAAGGAAGCACCACTACCACAGAGGGGACGACGACTACCGAAGGAAATTCGGATACAACAGAAGGAAGCACCACTACCACAGAGGGGACGACGACACCCGAAGTAACTTCGGATACAACAGAAGTAAGCACCACTACCACAGAGGGCACGACGACACCCGTAGTACCTTCGGATACAACAGAAGGAAGCACCACTACCACAGAGGGGACGACGACTCCCGAAGTAACTTCGGATACAACAGAAGGAAGCACCACTACCACAGAGGGGACGACGACTACCGAAGGAACTTCGGATACAACAAAAGGAAGCACCACTACCACAGAGGGCACCACTACTCCAGATGGAACTTCGGATACAACAGAAGTAAGCACCACTACCGCGGAGGGCACGACGACTCCCGAAGTAACTTCGGATACAACAGAAGTAAGCACAACTACCACAGAGGGGACGACGACTACCGATGGAAATTCGGATACAACAGAAGGAAGCACCACTACCACAGAGGGCACGACGACTCCCGAAGTAACTTCGGATACAACAGAAGGAAGCACCACTACCACAGAGGGCACGACGACTCCCGAAGTAACTTCGGATACAACAGAAGGAAGCACCACTACCACAGAGGGCACGACGACTCCCGAAGTAACTTCGGATACAACAGAAGGAAGCACCACGACCACAGAGGGCACGACGACTACCGAAGGAAATTCGGATACAACAGAAGGAAGCACCACGACCACAGAGGGCACGACGACTCCCGAAGTAACTTCGGATACAACAGAAGTAAGCACCACTACCACAGAGGGCACGACGACTCCCGAAGTAACTTCGGATACAACAGAAGGAAGCACCACTACCACAGAGGGCACGACGACTACCGAAGTAACTTCGGATACAACAGAAGGAAGCACCACTACCACAGAGGGCACGACGACTCCCGAAGTAACTTCGGATACAACAGAAGGAAGCACCACTACCACAGAGGGCACGACGACTACCGAAGTAACTTCGGATACAACAGAAGGAAGCACCACTACCACAGAGGGCACGACGACTCCCGAAGTAACTTCGGATGCAACAGAAGGAAGCACCACTACCACAGAGGGCACGACGACTCCCGAAGTAACTTCGGATACAACAGAAGTAAGCACCACTACCACAGAGGGCACGACGACTACCGAAGTAACTTCGGATACAACAGAAGGAAGCACCACTACCACAGAGGGCACGACGACTCCCGAAGTAACTTCGGATACAACAGAAGGAAGCACCACGACCACAGAGGGCACGACGACTCCCGAAGTAACTTCGGATACAACAGAAGGAAGCACCACTACCACAGAGGGCACGACGACTCCCGAAGTAACTTCGGATACAACAGAAGGAAGCACCACTACCACAGAGGGCACGACGACTACCGAAGGAAATTCGGATACAACAGAAGGAAGCACCACTACCACAGAGGGCACGACGACTCCCGAAGTAACTTCGGATACAACAGAAGTAAGCACCACTACCACAGAGGGCACGACGACTACCGAAGGAAATTCGGATACAACAGAAGGAAGCACCACTACCACAGAGGGGACGCCGACTCCCGAAGTGACTTCGGATACAACAGAAGGAAGCACCACTAACACAGAGGGGACGACGACTCCCGAAGTAACTTCGGATGCAACAGAAGGAAGCACCACTACCACAGAGGGCACGACGACTCCCGAAGTAACTTCGGATGCAACAGAAGGAAGCACCACTACCACAGAGGGCACGACGACTCCCGAAGTAACTTCGGATGCAACAGAAGGAAGCACCACTACCACAGAGGGCACGACGACTCCCGAAGTAACTTCGGATGCAACAGAAGGAAGCACCACTACCACAGAGGGCACCACTACTCCAGAAGGAACTTCGGATACAACAGAAGGAAGCACCACTACCACAGAGGGCACGACGACTCCCGAAGTAACTTCGGATACAACAGAAGGAAGCACCACTACCACAGAGGGCACGACGACTCCCGAAGTAACTTCGGATACAACAGAAGGAAGCACCACGACCACAGAGGGCACGACGACTACCGAAGGAAATTCGGATACAACAGAAGGAAGCACCACGACCACAGAGGGCACGACGACTCCCGAAGTAACTTCGGATACAACAGAAGTAAGCACCACTACCACAGAGGGCACGACGACTCCCGAAGTAACTTCGGATACAACAGAAGGAAGCACCACTACCACAGAGGGCACGACGACTACCGAAGTAACTTCGGATACAACAGAAGGAAGCACCACTACCACAGAGGGCACGACGACTCCCGAAGTAACTTCGGATACAACAGAAGGAAGCACCACGACCACAGAGGGCACGACGACTCCCGAAGTAACTTCGGATACAACAGAAGGAAGCACCACTACCACAGAGGGCACGACGACTCCCGAAGTAACTTCGGATACAACAGAAGGAAGCACCACTACCACAGAGGGCACGACGACTACCGAAGGAAATTCGGATACAACAGAAGGAAGCACCACTACCACAGAGGGCACGACGACTCCCGAAGTAACTTCGGATACAACAGAAGTAAGCACCACTACCACAGAGGGCACGACGACTACCGAAGTAACTTCGGATACAACAGAAGGAAGCACCACTACCACAGAGGGCACGACGACTCCCGAAGTAACTTCGGATGCAACAGAAGGAAGCACCACTACCACAGAGGGCACGACGACTCCCGAAGTAACTTCGGATACAACAGAAGTAAGCACCACTACCACAGAGGGCACGACGACTACCGAAGTAACTTCGGATACAACAGAAGGAAGCACCACTACCACAGAGGGCACGACGACTCCCGAAGTAACTTCGGATACAACAGAAGGAAGCACCACGACCACAGAGGGCACGACGACTCCCGAAGTAACTTCGGATACAACAGAAGGAAGCACCACTACCACAGAGGGCACGACGACTCCCGAAGTAACTTCGGATACAACAGAAGGAAGCACCACTACCACAGAGGGCACGACGACTACCGAAGGAAATTCGGATACAACAGAAGGAAGCACCACTACCACAGAGGGCACGACGACTCCCGAAGTAACTTCGGATACAACAGAAGTAAGCACCACTACCACAGAGGGCACGACGACTACCGAAGGAAATTCGGATACAACAGAAGGAAGCACCACTACCACAGACGGGACGCCGACTCCCGAAGTGACTTCGGATACAACAGAAGGAAGCACCACTAACACAGAGGGGACGACGACTCCCGAAGTAACTTCGGATGCAACAGAAGGAAGCACCACTACCACAGAGGGCACGACGACTCCCGAAGTAACTTCGGATGCAACAGAAGGAAGCACCACTACCACAGAGGGCACGACGACTCCCGAAGTAACTTCGGATGCAACAGAAGGAAGCACCACTACCACAGAGGGCACCACTACTCCAGAAGGAACTTCGGATACAACAGAAGGAAGCACCACTACCACAGAGGGCACGACGACACCCGTACTACCTTCGGATACAACAGAAGGAAGCACCACTACCACAGAGGGGACGACGACTCCCGAAGTAACTTCGGATGCAACAGAAGTAAGCACCACTACCACAGAGGGGACGACGACTACCGATGGAACTTCGGATACAACAGAAGGAAGCACCACTACCACAGAGGGCACGACGACTCCCGAAGTAACTTCGGATGCAACAGAAGGAAGCACCACTACCACAGAGGGCACCACTACTCCAGAAAGAACTTCGGATACAACAGATGGAAGCACCACTACCACAGAGGGCACGACGACACCCGAAGTAACTTCGGATACAACAGAAGGAAGCACCACTACCACAGAGGGGACGACGACTACCGAAGGAAATTCGGATGCAACAGAAGGAAGCACCACTACCACAGAGGGCACGACGACTCCCGAAGTAACTTCGGATACAACAGAAGGAAGCACCACTACCACAGAGGGGACGACGACTCCAGAAAGAACTTCGGATACAACAGAAGGAAGCACCACTACCACAGAGGGGACGACGACTACCGAAGGAACTTCGGATACAACAAAAGGAAGCACCACTACCACAGAGGGCACCACTACTCCAGAAGGAACTTCGGATACAACAGAAGTAAGCACCACTACCGCGGAGGGCACGACGACTCCCGAAGTAACTTCGGATACAACAGAAGTAAGCACAACTACCACAGAGGGGACGACGACTACCGAAGGAAATTCGGATACAACAGAAGGAAGCACCACTACCACAGAGGGGATGACGACTACCGAAGGAAATTCGGATACAACAGAAGGAAGCACCACTACCACAGAGGGGACGACGACTACCGAAGGAAATTCGGATACAACAGAAGGAAGCACCACTACCACAGAGGGGACGACGACACCCGAAGTCTCTTCGGATACAACAGAAGGAAGCACCACTACCACAGAGGGGACGACGACTACCGAAGGAAATTCGGATACAACTGAAGGAAGCACCACTACCACAGAGGGGACGACGACTCCCGAAGTAACTTCGGATACAACAGAAGGAAGCACCACTACCACAGAGAGCACGACGACTCCCGAAGTAACTTCGGATACAACAGAAGGAAGCACCACTACCACAGAGGGCACGACGACTCCCGAAGGAACTTCGGATACAACAGAAGGAAGCACCACTACCACAGAGGGCACCACTACTCCAGAAGGAACTTCGGATACAACAGAAGGAAGCACCACTACCACAGAGGGCACCACTACTCCAGAAGGAACTTCGGATTCAACAGAAGGAAGCACCACTCCCACAGAGGGGACGACGACTCCCGAAGTAACTTCGGATACAACAGCAGGAAGCACCACTACCACAGAGGGCACGACGACTCCTGATGTAACTTCGGAATCAACAGAAGGAAGCACCACTACCACAGAGGGCACGACGACTCCCGAAGTAACTTCGGATACAACAGAAGGAAGCACCACTACCACAGAGGGCACGACGACTCCCGAAGTAACTTCGGATACAACAGAAGAAAGCACCACTACCACAGAGGACACGACGACTCCCGAAGTAACTTCGGATACAACAGAAGTAAGCACCACTACCACAGAGGACACGACGACTTCCGATGTAACTTCGGATTCAACAGAAGGAAGCACCACTACCACAGAGGGCTCCGCTACTCCAGAAGGAACTTCGGATTCAACAGAAGGAAGCACCACTACCACAGAGAGCACGACGACTCCCGAAGTAACTTCGGATACAACAGAAGGAAGCACCACTACCACAGAGGGCACCACTACTCCGGAAGGAACTTCGGATACAACAGAAGGAAGCACCACTACCACAGAGGGCACGACGACTCCCGAAGGAACTTCGGATACAACAGAAGGAAGCAGCACTTCCACAGAGGGCACCACTACTCCAGAAGGAACTTCGGATTCAACAGAAGGAAGCACCGCTACCACAGAGGGCACCACTACTCCAGAGGGAACTTCGTATTCAACAGAAGGAAGCACCACTACCACAGAGAGCACGACGACTCCCGAAGTAACTTCGGATACAACAGAAGGAAGCACCACTACCACAGAGGGCACGAGGACTCCAGAAGGAACTTCGGATACAACAGAAGGAGGCACCACTACCACAGAGGGCAACACTACTCCAGAAGAAACTTCGGATTCAACAGAAGGAAGCACCACTACCACAGAGGGCACCACTACTCCAGAAGGATCTTCGGATACAACAGAAGGAAGCACCACTACCACAGAGGGCACGACGACTCCCGAAGGAACTTCGGATTCAACAGAAGGAAGCACCACTACCACAGAGGGCACCACTACTCCAGAAGGAACTTCGGATATAACAGGAGGAAGCACCACTACCACAGAGGGCACCACTACTCCAGAAGGCACTTCGGATTCAACAGAAGGAAGCACCACTACCACAGAGGGTACCATTACTCCAGAAGGAACTTCGGATACAACAGAAGGAAGCACCACTACCACAGTGGGGACGACGACTACCGAAGGAAATTCGGATACAACAGAAGGAAGCACCACTACCACAGAGGGGACGACGACTCCCGAAGGAACTTCGGATACAACAGAAGGAAGCACCACTTCCACAGAGGGCACCACTACTCCAGAAGGAACTTCGGATTCAACAGAAGGAAGCACCGCTACCACAGAGGGCACCACTACTCCAGAGGGAACTTCGTATTCAACAGAAGGAAGCACCACTAGCACAGAGAGCACGACGACTCCCGAAGTAACTTCGGATACAACAGAAGGAAGCACCACTACCACAGAGGGCACGAGGACTCCAGAAGGAACTTCGGATACAACAGAAGGAGGCACCACTACCACAGAGGGCAACACTACTCCAGAAGAAACTTCGGATTCAACAGAAGGAAGCACCACTACCACAGAGGGCAACACTACTCCAGAAGAAACTTCGGATACAACAGAAGTAAGCACCACTACCACAGAGGGCACGACGACTTCCGATGTAACTTCGGATACAACAGAAGGAAGCACCACTACCACAGAGGGCACGACGACTCCCGAAGTAACTTCGGATACAACAGAAGTAAGCACCACTACCACAGAGGGCACGACGACTCCCGAAGGAACTTCGGATACAACAGAAGGAAGCACCACTACCACAGAGGTCACGACGACTCCCGAAGTAACTTCGGATACAACAGAAGAAAGCACCACTACCACAGAGGGCACGACGACTCCCGAAGGAACTTCGGATACAACAGAAGGAAGCACCACTACCACAGAGGGCACGACGACTCCCGAAGTAACTTCGGATACAACAGAAGGAAGCACCACTACCACAGAGGGCACGACGACTCCCGAAGTAACTTCGGATACAACAGAAGGAAGCACCACGACCACAGAGGGCACGACGACTACCGAAGGAAATTCGGATACAACAGAAGGAAGCACCACGACCACAGAGGGCACGACGACTCCCGAAGTAACTTCGGATACAACAGAAGTAAGCACCACTACCACAGAGGGCACGACGACTCCCGAAGTAACTTCGGATACAACAGAAGGAAGCACCACTACCACAGAGGGCACGACGACTACCGAAGTAACTTCGGATACAACAGAAGGAAGCACCACTACCACAGAGGGCACGACGACTCCCGAAGTAACTTCGGATACAACAGAAGGAAGCACCACGACCACAGAGGGCACGACGACTCCCGAAGTAACTTCGGATACAACAGAAGGAAGCACCACTACCACAGAGGGCACGACGACTCCCGAAGTAACTTCGGATACAACAGAAGGAAGCACCACTACCACAGAGGGCACGACGACTACCGAAGGAATTTCGGATACAACAGAAGGAAGCACCACTACCACAGAGGGCACGACGACTCCCGAAGTAACTTCGGATACAACAGAAGTAAGCACCACTACCACAGAGGGCACGACGACTACCGAAGTAACTTCGGATACAACAGAAGGAAGCACCACTACCACAGAGGGCACGACGACTCCCGAAGTAACTTCGGATGCAACAGAAGGAAGCACCACTACCACAGAGGGCACGACGACTCCCGAAGTAACTTCGGATACAACAGAAGTAAGCACCACTACCACAGAGGGCACGACGACTACCGAAGTAACTTCGGATACAACAGAAGGAAGCACCACTACCACAGAGGGCACGACGACTCCCGAAGTAACTTCGGATACAACAGAAGGAAGCACCACGACCACAGAGGGCACGACGACTCCCGAAGTAACTTCGGATACAACAGAAGGAAGCACCACTACCACAGAGGGCACGACGACTCCCGAAGTAACTTCGGATACAACAGAAGGAAGCACCACTACCACAGAGGGCACGACGACTACCGAAGGAAATTCGGATACAACAGAAGGAAGCACCACTACCACAGAGGGCACGACGACTCCCGAAGTAACTTCGGATACAACAGAAGTAAGCACCACTACCACAGAGGGCACGACGACTACCGAAGGAAATTCGGATACAACAGAAGGAAGCACCACTACCACAGACGGGACGCCGACTCCCGAAGTGACTTCGGATACAACAGAAGGAAGCACCACTAACACAGAGGGGACGACGACTCCCGAAGTAACTTCGGATGCAACAGAAGGAAGCACCACTACCACAGAGGGCACGACGACTCCCGAAGTAACTTCGGATGCAACAGAAGGAAGCACCACTACCACAGAGGGCACGACGACTCCCGAAGTAACTTCGGATGCAACAGAAGGAAGCACCACTACCACAGAGGGCACCACTACTCCAGAAGGAACTTCGGATACAACAGAAGGAAGCACCACTACCACAGAGGGCACGACGACACCCGTACTACCTTCGGATACAACAGAAGGAAGCACCACTACCACAGAGGGGACGACGACTCCCGAAGTAACTTCGGATGCAACAGAAGTAAGCACCACTACCACAGAGGGGACGACGACTACCGATGGAACTTCGGATACAACAGAAGGAAGCACCACTACCACAGAGGGCACGACGACTCCCGAAGTAACTTCGGATGCAACAGAAGGAAGCACCACTACCACAGAGGGCACCACTACTCCAGAAAGAACTTCGGATACAACAGATGGAAGCACCACTACCACAGAGGGCACGACGACACCCGAAGTAACTTCGGATACAACAGAAGGAAGCACCACTACCACAGAGGGGACGACGACTACCGAAGGAAATTCGGATGCAACAGAAGGAAGCACCACTACCACAGAGGGCACGACGACTCCCGAAGTAACTTCGGATACAACAGAAGGAAGCACCACTACCACAGAGGGGACGACGACTCCAGAAAGAACTTCGGATACAACAGAAGGAAGCACCACTACCACAGAGGGGACGACGACTACCGAAGGAACTTCGGATACAACAAAAGGAAGCACCACTACCACAGAGGGCACCACTACTCCAGAAGGAACTTCGGATACAACAGAAGTAAGCACCACTACCGCGGAGGGCACGACGACTCCCGAAGTAACTTCGGATACAACAGAAGTAAGCACAACTACCACAGAGGGGACGACGACTACCGAAGGAAATTCGGATACAACAGAAGGAAGCACCACTACCACAGAGGGGATGACGACTACCGAAGGAAATTCGGATACAACAGAAGGAAGCACCACTACCACAGAGGGGACGACGACTACCGAAGGAAATTCGGATACAACAGAAGGAAGCACCACTACCACAGAGGGGACGACGACACCCGAAGTCTCTTCGGATACAACAGAAGGAAGCACCACTACCACAGAGGGGACGACGACTACCGAAGGAAATTCGGATACAACTGAAGGAAGCACCACTACCACAGAGGGGACGACGACTCCCGAAGTAACTTCGGATACAACAGAAGGAAGCACCACTACCACAGAGAGCACGACGACTCCCGAAGTAACTTCGGATACAACAGAAGGAAGCACCACTACCACAGAGGGCACGACGACTCCCGAAGGAACTTCGGATACAACAGAAGGAAGCACCACTACCACAGAGGGCACCACTACTCCAGAAGGAACTTCGGATACAACAGAAGGAAGCACCACTACCACAGAGGGCACCACTACTCCAGAAGGAACTTCGGATTCAACAGAAGGAAGCACCACTCCCACAGAGGGGACGACGACTCCCGAAGTAACTTCGGATACAACAGCAGGAAGCACCACTACCACAGAGGGCACGACGACTCCTGATGTAACTTCGGAATCAACAGAAGGAAGCACCACTACCACAGAGGGCACGACGACTCCCGAAGTAACTTCGGATACAACAGAAGGAAGCACCACTACCACAGAGGGCACGACGACTCCCGAAGTAACTTCGGATACAACAGAAGAAAGCACCACTACCACAGAGGACACGACGACTCCCGAAGTAACTTCGGATACAACAGAAGTAAGCACCACTACCACAGAGGACACGACGACTTCCGATGTAACTTCGGATTCAACAGAAGGAAGCACCACTACCACAGAGGGCTCCGCTACTCCAGAAGGAACTTCGGATTCAACAGAAGGAAGCACCACTACCACAGAGAGCACGACGACTCCCGAAGTAACTTCGGATACAACAGAAGGAAGCACCACTACCACAGAGGGCACCACTACTCCGGAAGGAACTTCGGATACAACAGAAGGAAGCACCACTACCACAGAGGGCACGACGACTCCCGAAGGAACTTCGGATACAACAGAAGGAAGCAGCACTTCCACAGAGGGCACCACTACTCCAGAAGGAACTTCGGATTCAACAGAAGGAAGCACCGCTACCACAGAGGGCACCACTACTCCAGAGGGAACTTCGTATTCAACAGAAGGAAGCACCACTACCACAGAGAGCACGACGACTCCCGAAGTATCTTCGGATACAACAGAAGGAAGCACCACTACCACAGAGGGCACGAGGACTCCAGAAGGAACTTCGGATACAACAGAAGGAGGCACCACTACCACAGAGGGCAACACTACTCCAGAAGAAACTTCGGATTCAACAGAAGGAAGCACCACTACCACAGAGGGCACCACTACTCCAGAAGGATCTTCGGATACAACAGAAGGAAGCACCACTACCACAGAGGGCACGACGACTCCCGAAGGAACTTCGGATTCAACAGAAGGAAGCACCACTACCACAGAGGGCACCACTACTCCAGAAGGAACTTCGGATATAACAGGAGGAAGCACCACTACCACAGAGGGCACCACTACTCCAGAAGGCACTTCGGATTCAACAGAAGGAAGCACCACTACCACAGAGGGTACCATTACTCCAGAAGGAACTTCGGATACAACAGAAGGAAGCACCACTACCACAGTGGGGACGACGACTACCGAAGGAAATTCGGATACAACAGAAGGAAGCACCACTACCACAGAGGGGACGACGACTCCCGAAGGAACTTCGGATACAACAGAAGGAAGCACCACTTCCACAGAGGGCACCACTACTCCAGAAGGAACTTCGGATTCAACAGAAGGAAGCACCGCTACCACAGAGGGCACCACTACTCCAGAGGGAACTTCGTATTCAACAGAAGGAAGCACCACTAGCACAGAGAGCACGACGACTCCCGAAGTAACTTCGGATACAACAGAAGGAAGCACCACTACCACAGAGGGCACGAGGACTCCAGAAGGAACTTCGGATACAACAGAAGGAGGCACCACTACCACAGAGGGCAACACTACTCCAGAAGAAACTTCGGATTCAACAGAAGGAAGCACCACTACCACAGAGGGCAACACTACTCCAGAAGAAACTTCGGATACAACAGAAGTAAGCACCACTACCACAGAGGGCACGACGACTTCCGATGTAACTTCGGATACAACAGAAGGAAGCACCACTACCACAGAGGGCACGACGACTCCCGAAGTAACTTCGGATACAACAGAAGTAAGCACCACTACCACAGAGGGCACGACGACTCCCGAAGGAACTTCGGATACAACAGAAGGAAGCACCACTACCACAGAGGTCACGACGACTCCCGAAGTAACTTCGGATACAACAGAAGAAAGCACCACTACCACAGAGGGCACGACGACTCCCGAAGGAACTTCGGATACAACAGAAGGAAGCACCACTACCACAGAGGGCACGACGACTCCCGAAGTAACTTCGGATACAACAGTAGGAAGCACCACTACCACAGAGGGCACGACGACTCCCGAAGGAACTTCGGATACAACAGAAGGAAGCACCACTACCACAGAGGGCACAACGACTCCCGAAGTAACTTCGGATACAACAGAAGGAAGCACCACTACAACAGAGGGCACGACGACTCCCGAAGTATCTTCGGATACAACAGAAGGAAGCACCACAACCACAGAGGGCACGACGACTACCGAAGGAAATTCGGATACAACAGAAGGAAGCACCACTACCACAGAGGGCACGACGACTCCCGAAGTAACTTCGGATACAACAGAAGGAAGCACCACTACCACAGAAGGCACGACGACTCCCGAAGTAACTTCGGATACAACAGAGGGAAGCACCACTACCACACAGGGCAAGGCGACTCCCGAAGGAACTTCGGATACAACAGAAGGAAGCACCACTACCACAGAGGGCACGACGACTCCCGAAGTAACTTCGGATAAAACAGAAGTAAGCACCACTACAACAGAGGGCACGACGACTCCCGAAGTAACTTCGGATACAACAGAAGTAAGCACCACTACCACACAGGGCACCACTACTACGGAAGTAACTTCGGATACAACAGAAGGAAGCACCACTACCACAGAAGGCAAGACGACTCCCGAAGGAACTTCGGATACAACAGAAGGAAGCACCACTACCACAGAGGGCACGACGACTCCCGAAGTAACTTCGGATACAACAGAAGTAAGCACCACTACAACAGAAGGCACCACTACTCCAGAAGGAACTTCGGATACAACAGAAGTAAGCACCACTTCCACAGAGGGCACGACGACTCCCGAAGTAACTTCGGATACAACAGAAGGAAGCACCACTACAACAGAGGGCACGACGACTCCCGAAGTAACTTCGGATACAACAGAAGGAAGCACCACTACCACAGAGGGCACGACTACTCCCGAAGTAACTTCGAATACAACAGAAGGAAGCACCACTACAACAGAGGGCACGACGACTCCCGAAGTAACTTCGGATACAACAGAAGAAAGCACTACTACCACAGAGGTCACCACTACTCCAGAAGGAACTTCGGATATAACAGGAGTAAGCACCACTACCACAGAGGGCACCACTACTCCAGAAGGAACTTCGGATACAACAGAAGGAAGCACCACTACCACAGAGGGCACCACTACTCCAGAAGGAACTTCGGATTCAACAGAAGGAAGCACCACTCCCACAGAGGGGACGACGACTCCCGAAGTAACTTCGGATACAACAGCAGGAAGCACCACTACCACAGAGGGCACGACGACTCCTGATGTAACTTCGGAATCAACAGAAGGAAGCACCACTACCACAGAGGGCACGACGACTCCCGAAGTAACTTCGGATACAACAGAAGGAAGCACCACTACCACAGAGGGCACGACGACTCCCGAAGTAACTTCGGATACAACAGAAGAAAGCACCACTACCACAGAGGACACGACGACTCCCGAAGTAACTTCGGATACAACAGAAGTAAGCACCACTACCACAGAGGACACGACGACTTCCGATGTAACTTCGGATTCAACAGAAGGAAGCACCACTACCACAGAGGGCTCCGCTACTCCAGAAGGAACTTCGGATTCAACAGAAGGAAGCACCACTACCACAGAGAGCACGACGACTCCCGAAGTAACTTCGGATACAACAGAAGGAAGCACCACTACCACAGAGGGCACCACTACTCCGGAAGGAACTTCGGATACAACAGAAGGAAGCACCACTACCACAGAGGGCACGACGACTCCCGAAGGAACTTCGGATACAACAGAAGGAAGCAGCACTTCCACAGAGGGCACCACTACTCCAGAAGGAACTTCGGATTCAACAGAAGGAAGCACCGCTACCACAGAGGGCACCACTACTCCAGAGGGAACTTCGTATTCAACAGAAGGAAGCACCACTACCACAGAGAGCACGACGACTCCCGAAGTATCTTCGGATACAACAGAAGGAAGCACCACTACCACAGAGGGCACGAGGACTCCAGAAGGAACTTCGGATACAACAGAAGGAGGCACCACTACCACAGAGGGCAACACTACTCCAGAAGAAACTTCGGATTCAACAGAAGGAAGCACCACTACCACAGAGGGCACCACTACTCCAGAAGGATCTTCGGATACAACAGAAGGAAGCACCACTACCACAGAGGGCACGACGACTCCCGAAGGAACTTCGGATTCAACAGAAGGAAGCACCACTACCACAGAGGGCACCACTACTCCAGAAGGAACTTCGGATATAACAGGAGGAAGCACCACTACCACAGAGGGCACCACTACTCCAGAAGGCACTTCGGATTCAACAGAAGGAAGCACCACTACCACAGAGGGTACCATTACTCCAGAAGGAACTTCGGATACAACAGAAGGAAGCACCACTACCACAGTGGGGACGACGACTACCGAAGGAAATTCGGATACAACAGAAGGAAGCACCACTACCACAGAGGGGACGACGACTCCCGAAGGAACTTCGGATACAACAGAAGGAAGCACCACTTCCACAGAGGGCACCACTACTCCAGAAGGAACTTCGGATTCAACAGAAGGAAGCACCGCTACCACAGAGGGCACCACTACTCCAGAGGGAACTTCGTATTCAACAGAAGGAAGCACCACTAGCACAGAGAGCACGACGACTCCCGAAGTAACTTCGGATACAACAGAAGGAAGCACCACTACCACAGAGGGCACGAGGACTCCAGAAGGAACTTCGGATACAACAGAAGGAGGCACCACTACCACAGAGGGCAACACTACTCCAGAAGAAACTTCGGATTCAACAGAAGGAAGCACCACTACCACAGAGGGCAACACTACTCCAGAAGAAACTTCGGATACAACAGAAGTAAGCACCACTACCACAGAGGGCACGACGACTTCCGATGTAACTTCGGATACAACAGAAGGAAGCACCACTACCACAGAGGGCACGACGACTCCCGAAGTAACTTCGGATACAACAGAAGTAAGCACCACTACCACAGAGGGCACGACGACTCCCGAAGGAACTTCGGATACAACAGAAGGAAGCACCACTACCACAGAGGTCACGACGACTCCCGAAGTAACTTCGGATACAACAGAAGAAAGCACCACTACCACAGAGGGCACGACGACTCCCGAAGGAACTTCGGATACAACAGAAGGAAGCACCACTACCACAGAGGGCACGACGACTCCCGAAGTAACTTCGGATACAACAGTAGGAAGCACCACTACCACAGAGGGCACGACGACTCCCGAAGGAACTTCGGATACAACAGAAGGAAGCACCACTACCACAGAGGGCACAACGACTCCCGAAGTAACTTCGGATACAACAGAAGGAAGCACCACTACAACAGAGGGCACGACGACTCCCGAAGTATCTTCGGATACAACAGAAGGAAGCACCACAACCACAGAGGGCACGACGACTACCGAAGGAAATTCGGATACAACAGAAGGAAGCACCACTACCACAGAGGGCACGACGACTCCCGAAGTAACTTCGGATACAACAGAAGGAAGCACCACTACCACAGAAGGCACGACGACTCCCGAAGTAACTTCGGATACAACAGAGGGAAGCACCACTACCACACAGGGCAAGGCGACTCCCGAAGGAACTTCGGATACAACAGAAGGAAGCACCACTACCACAGAGGGCACGACGACTCCCGAAGTAACTTCGGATAAAACAGAAGTAAGCACCACTACAACAGAGGGCACGACGACTCCCGAAGTAACTTCGGATACAACAGAAGTAAGCACCACTACCACACAGGGCACCACTACTACGGAAGTAACTTCGGATACAACAGAAGGAAGCACCACTACCACAGAAGGCAAGACGACTCCCGAAGGAACTTCGGATACAACAGAAGGAAGCACCACTACCACAGAGGGCACGACGACTCCCGAAGTAACTTCGGATACAACAGAAGTAAGCACCACTACAACAGAAGGCACCACTACTCCAGAAGGAACTTCGGATACAACAGAAGTAAGCACCACTTCCACAGAGGGCACGACGACTCCCGAAGTAACTTCGGATACAACAGAAGGAAGCACCACTACAACAGAGGGCACGACGACTCCCGAAGTAACTTCGGATACAACAGAAGGAAGCACCACTACCACAGAGGGCACGACTACTCCCGAAGTAACTTCGAATACAACAGAAGGAAGCACCACTACAACAGAGGGCACGACGACTCCCGAAGTAACTTCGGATACAACAGAAGAAAGCACTACTACCACAGAGGTCACCACTACTCCGGAAGGAACTTCGGATACAACAGAAGAAAGCACTACTACCACAGAGGTCACCACTACTCCGAAAGGAACTTCGGATATAACAGAAGGAAGCACCACTACCACAGAGGGCACGACGACTCCCGAAGTAACTTCGGATAAAACAGAAGTAAGCCCCACTACAACAGAGGGCACGACGACTCCCGAAGTAACTTCGGATACAACAGAAGTAAGCACCACTACCACAGAGGGCACCACTACTACGGAAGTAACTTCGGATACAACAGAAGGAAGCACCACTACCACAGAGGGCAAGACGACTCCCGAAGTAACTTCGGATACAACAGAAGTAAGCACCACTACTACAGAAGGCACCACTACTCCAGAAGGAACTTCGGATACAACAGAAGTAAGCACCACTTCCACAGAGGGCACGACGACTCCCGAAGTAACTTCGGATACAACAGAAGTAAGCACCACTACCGCGGAGGGCACGACGACTCCCGAAGTAACTTCGGATACAACAGAAGTAAGCACCACTACCGCAGAGGGCACGACGACTCCCGAAGTAACTTCGGATACAACAGACGGAAGCACCACTACCACAGAGGGCACGACGACTCCCGAAGTAACTTCGGATACAACAGAAGTAAGCACCACTACCACAGAGGGTACCACTACTCCAGAAGGAACTTCGGATACAACAGAAATAAGCACCACTACCACAGAGGGCACCACTACCACAGAGGGCACCACTACTCCAGAAGGAACTTCGGATACAACAGAAGTAAGCACCACTACCACAGAGGGCACCACTACTGCAGAAGGAACTTCGGATACAACAGAAGGAAGCACCACTACCACAGAGAGCACGACGACTCCCGAAGTAACTTCGGATACAACAGAAGGAAGCACCACTACCACAGAGGGCACGACGACTCCCGAAGGAACTTCGGATACAACAGAAGGAAGCACCACTACCACAGAGGGCACCACTACTCCAGAAGGAACTTCGGATACAACAGAAGGAAGCACCACTACCACAGAGGGCACCACTACTCCAGAAGGAACTTCGGATTCAACAGAAGGAAGCACCACTACCACAGAGGGCTCCGCTACTCCAGAAGGAACTTCGGATTCAACAGAAGGAAGCACCACTACCACAGAGAGCACGACGACTCCCGAAGTAACTTCGGATACAACAGAAGGAAGCACCACTACCACAGAGGGCACGACGACTCCCGAAGTAACTTCGGATACAACAGAAGGAAGCACCACTACCACAGAGGGCACGACTACTCCCGAAGTAACTTCGAATACAACAGAAGGAAGCACCACTACAACAGAGGGCACGACGACTCCCGAAGTAACTTCGGATACAACAGAAGAAAGCACTACTACCACAGAGGTCACCACTACTCCGGAAGGAACTTCGGATACAACAGAAGAAAGCACTACTACCACAGAGGTCACCACTACTCCGAAAGGAACTTCGGATATAACAGAAGGAAGCACCACTACCACAGAGGGCACGACGACTCCCGAAGTAACTTCGGATAAAACAGAAGTAAGCCCCACTACAACAGAGGGCACGACGACTCCCGAAGTAACTTCGGATACAACAGAAGTAAGCACCACTACCACAGAGGGCACCACTACTACGGAAGTAACTTCGGATACAACAGAAGGAAGCACCACTACCACAGAGGGCAAGACGACTCCCGAAGTAACTTCGGATACAACAGAAGTAAGCACCACTACTACAGAAGGCACCACTACTCCAGAAGGAACTTCGGATACAACAGAAGTAAGCACCACTTCCACAGAGGGCACGACGACTCCCGAAGTAACTTCGGATACAACAGAAGTAAGCACCACTACCGCGGAGGGCACGACGACTCCCGAAGTAACTTCGGATACAACAGAAGTAAGCACCACTACCGCAGAGGGCACGACGACTCCCGAAGTAACTTCGGATACAACAGACGGAAGCACCACTACCACAGAGGGCACGACGACTCCCGAAGTAACTTCGGATACAACAGAAGTAAGCACCACTACCACAGAGGGTACCACTACTCCAGAAGGAACTTCGGATACAACAGAAATAAGCACCACTACCACAGAGGGCACCACTACCACAGAGGGCACCACTACTCCAGAAGGAACTTCGGATACAACAGAAGTAAGCACCACTACCACAGAGGGCACCACTACTCCAGAAGGAACTTCGGATACAACAGAAGGAAGCACCACTACCACAGAGAGCACGACGACTCCCGAAGTAACTTCGGATACAACAGAAGGAAGCACCACTACCACAGAGGGCACGACGACTCCCGAAGGAACTTCGGATACAACAGAAGGAAGCACCACTACCACAGAGGGCACCACTACTCCAGAAGGAACTTCGGATACAACAGAAGGAAGCACCACTACCACAGAGGGCTCCGCTACTCCAGAAGGAACTTCGGATTCAACAGAAGGAAGCACCACTACCACAGAGAGCACGACGACTCCCGAAGTAACTTCGGATACAACAGAAGGAAGCACCACTACCACAGAGGGCACCACTACTCCAGAAGGAACTTCGGATACAACAGAAGGAAGCACCACTACCACAGAGGGCACGAGGACTCCAGAAGGAACTTCGGATACAACAGAAGGAGGCACCACTACCACAGAGGGCAACACTACTCCAGAAGAAACTTCGGATTCAACAGAAGGAAGCACCACTACCACAGAGGGCACCACTACTCCAGAAGGATCTTCGGATACAACAGAAGGAAGCACCACTACCACAGAGGGCACGACGACTCCCGAAGGAACTTCGGATTCAACAGAAGGAAGCACCACTACCACAGAGGGCACCACTACTCCAGAAGGAACTTCGGATATAACAGGAGTAAGCACCACTACCACAGAGGGCACCACTACTCCAGAAGGCACTTCGGATTCAACAGAAGGAAGCACCACTACCACAGAGGGTACCATTACTCCAGAAGGAACTTCGGATACAACAGAAGGAAGCACCACTACCACAGAGGGGACGACGACTACCGAAGGAAATTCGGATACACCAGAAGGAAGCACCACTACCACAGAGGGGACGACGACTCCCGAAGGAACTTCGGATACAACAGAAGGAAGCACCACTACCACAGAGGGCACCACTACTCCAGAAGGAACTTCGGATACAACAGAAGGAAGCACCACTACCACAGAGGGCACGACGACACCCGAAGTAACTTCGGATACAACAGAAGGAAGCACCACTACCACTGAGGGTACGGCGACTCCCGAAGGAACTTCTGATACAACAGAAGGAGGCACCACTACCTCAGATGGCACCACGCAAGAGCCTTTTTCTACAACCGAATTTTTTCCCACTGGACCAATTTTTCCTCCCACTCTTCCTCCTCCTCCAGAAGCAGGAGATTTTGTTTTGGAGGAGAACAATTCTTCATGTCTTTTAGTTAGAATGGCTACACGTGTTTTAGTTGGATATGAGGCTGCAGATTCTAAGGTAAGCATTATTCTTACTCCTTATAATTTATGTTAATGTTTTTTTTCAGGTAATCTTATTTCAATATCCTTCTTTTGTTTTTATTCCTAATTTTATTGTTTTTAATGTCAAATTCTTTTTTAATCTTTCATTTAGACATCTTTTCATAAATATTTCTATACATATATTTTTCTTTGTTATTTATTACTTGTTTTTATATTTTATTTTTTTTCTTTTTGAAAATTCATGATATTGGTTCAATAGATAATAATATTTCAAGTTATTTCTGATTATATCCATGTTTATCTTGCTTTTACAGTTACATATGCTACTATTATATCTACTTATATATATTATAGAAACTATTGTGATGTTAGGAATGATAAAATTAATTCTATATCAATGCTATAAACTACTATAAATCTCTTTTTATTTATTCTCTATTTATGTTAGTTTGTCCTTTTATCTTAAATTGAATTACCATATTCCTTGATCAAGTTTAATATTTTTACGATAATGTTTTATTGTAGCATATTGATATTAATTCTCTGCTTTCTTTACAATAATACCAGTTACCTCACTTAATATAATTTCAGACATATTCAAGTATTATTAATATACCTGCAAATGCTAAGATAAGTGGATCTTGCAGTAATCCTCAATATATAACTTTCCATTGGGACAAAAGAGAGGTAACAATGTTCCTCAGTTCTAATACTACTTCTCGTCATAAGAGAGCAACAACTGTACCAGAATCTGCACAAATATCAGTTGAAAAAGTCTCCTTAAATATGACAATTGATTATAACACTTTCCCGGGATCTCCAGTCATTGGTAAGTCAATTTTGTAGATTTTTTGGTGAAACTTTAAACTAAATTTAACATTTGACAATCATTCATCTTCTATTTCTCAATGACAGTCTCATGTCATCAGCAAAATGAATAATAAATTCAAATTGTAGGTAGTGACTCTCTGTGGCCCCCTATTTGAATACACAGTAACTCAATAACTACTGTCTGAGGGTTGCTTATAGTAATAAAGGTTTCACATGATAAGAGATTCATAATGAGAGAAAAAATATCTAAACTATTATTGATTTAAGGATATTGCAATCATTCTCTCAGTTCTCTTATGAATTAAGAGTACATAAGAACCAAAATCCCTCAAATTCATGTTTTTTGCTAACATAGTTTATACTATCCAACAATTCCTGATTATTTGAATACCATATCATCATAACATGATTTACATAAATAAATGTCTGAATACTAATATAAACGTCTAACTACTTCTCAATGAAACCTTCTGGAATCATCTTACTTGAATTAATTTTTGGCTTAAGCTATAAAAATCAATTCCAACACTACATCCCCTTAAATTACAGATCGTAGAACATCATATCAGCATCATATCACATTTTATATCAACAATAATGTTATAGAATTCAGAGTCCTTTGGCTTTATTTACTTGATTATGATATTTCTACTCACTATATCTTTCAGTTTACCTTTGGCTCTTCCAGATTCCACTGCTTCAAAATGTATTTTGAAATTATTATCAATTTAACAAAACCTTTCAATAAATTAGTTGCAATATCTTCAATACACTTCAAACATTAATTTTAACTCCCTTAGAAGTTAAGAATTTGTACTACTTAGGATTCTCATTCAGTGTTGAAGGAAATAATGAATTTGAACATATTTTAAAGCACAAAAACTTTTATGAGATAGAGAAGATTTTTGGACAGACATTTTGGAAAATTTTATGTTATGCTTAAAAATGATTAATTTATGGGTAAGAACACCAAGAATTTGATTATGTTTTGAAAAGTTAAGCAGGAAATTATATTGAATTAATAAGTAAACACAATTTAATATAATTTCTGTTAAATATTATAAAATTGCTCAAATCCAGCATTTGAAGATATAAATAGATGTATGGATCCAATTCTTATAAGTTTTTATTGCTTTTTTTAATTCAAGGTGAGAAGATGACTGCCATTGCAGATGATCTAAATCTTTTCCAAGCTCCTGTAAATAAGTCATTTAGTTGCTCAAAACTTCCTCCATTAAAGATGCAAACTTCATTACCAAAGGTTGGCCCAGTACAAATGGAATTTTCTCAGATTCACTTCCAAGGATACTCATCAACTTATAAAGAGGGTAAGTGAATGAATTATGGTTTTAGAGTTAATAGATCTCCATTTTTAAGTATTCACCTGATTTGATGAAGATTATATATAGAGTAAGGTTCTACTTTACTTCAAGAACCTCATAAGCTTAACAAAGAAACATGAAAATGAAAATGTAAAGAATTCATTTTTAGGGAAATTAATATATGTTTAAATATAAGTAGATAATGAATTAAATGCACAACATGAAGTCCATTATAATTCATGATCTGCTCCCAATTATATTAGATTATTCTGGAATATGAGCATATTTTAAATTCTACTAATGATATGAAACTATCCTAATTTGTAGATATGAGCTGCCCAGAAGCAACAAATATAGATATTTCAGCTTTACTGAGTGGCATAATTGGAGGAACTTCTCTGTTGTTTGCAGCTATATTTGCCATGATTTTCTGGAAATACAGGAAAAGGAATGGAATTGAAAGGGAGTCTATTTGATCGTCATTAGTGAGAGAAAGCTCTCTATGGAAATAATATCATATTTTATTTTTTTACTTCATAACTCAACACTTGGTGAAAACATTTTATTTATTATATCATTATAAATCATGTATATAAATATTTTATTTCCATCTAGTTCCATAACATTCATTTCATAGCAAAAATAGTATCTCTGTTTGCTATAGTTACTGTTAATCTTTCAGCTCTTACAAGTTACTAGTTTTTGTTAGTTATGGGATATCCAAGGATATCTAAATTAAGAAATAATGAAAATTATAATATTTAGCTATTTCATCCAATCATGAATTCAGAAAAGTTTCGAATGATTAGAGTGTTGTCATTCTTAAACTCATTGAACAAATAATATCACTAATATAATAAACATTTGAAAAATTAATGTCTTTAATGTTCATCTGAGACAATTTTGTGGATACAAAATAAATTCTGATTAGCCTTTTTACATAAAGGTCAAAAATGTATTGAGACACTTTATGATCTATATAATTTATCACACATTTCCTTTTGTATTTCACTATATATAATTTATTTATTATTTATATTCAGTAAAATATTAAACTTTATAATGTTCAGAAAAGATTAATTAGTTTTGTTTTCAAAATGTGTTGCCTAGCTGTTGATTAATATCATATCATTATAAGTTAAAATAAGAAGAATTACTACTCTAATCTCTCTCTCTCATCCTATACATATTTCTTTAGTTTCCCTATCCGAGTGAATCATACATCCAAGGATAGATGTTTGGTTAATGTTTCTCCAAAAGTTTGACTTGAGTGGCAGCTCAAATGCACCCAAGGCAAAATATTCCACTGAAAAATAATATAAGTGTAATTATCATAATTACCCATTAAGATATTTATTTTAGTTTATTTATAATTAGCAATTGCAAAGAGAGTTATAATGGTATTTGCTTATTCAAAATTGAGAATTGATTTTCAAAGTTTACATATAAAGAAAAGCATAAAATTGTGGTATCTTGATTTGCAATTAAATTTCATCAAATGAACAATTTTTTTAGAAGATAAAACAATGCAATAACAACAGTTATTTAGTAAGAACACTGAAAATTGTAGATTGAGATATAATGATTATTACATTTTCATAAATCACAAATTATTTACGTTTCAACCAGAACTATTTTCACCAACTTAAATCGTCCGTTCATGAGTAGCATGCAGGTAGATGAATTTAATTCGTAGAAAGACATTCTTGATAATATTTAAACAATTACATTAGTATTTTCTTTACCAAGAACAGGCATATCTACCCAATAACATGTGATATAATTTACAGATGAACAAATATATCCATTCTCTAACAGGAAAAATTCTCCATTAATCATAAATATTTTTATAAATATGATAATCTCTCATTCCTTCATCAGAAGTTAAAGTAAGAAAATTACATGTGTGCTATGGAAAGGAGTTTTTAAAGACCTAAAGTAAAATAGATGATTTTTAAGACTCATAAGAAATGCAGGTCAATCATTAAATATCAGTACTTAATAAGAAGCATGAATTTCTGCTTATTAGAAATATTATAAACTTAAAAATAAATGCAAGATATTTAACAAATGAACATTAATGTAAATGAATAAGTTCACTATGATGGCAGATATCAAGTAATAATCATCTTTATTCAACCCATCTGGTGCAGTCAGTTTCATAATGAGATAGATTACTTATTTCATATGAACCCATCGACCCTGCATTTCACTCTATACCATTCACATTTTCATTCCAAGAGTTCACTCCATTACATATCAGTATCATCTCATTAAAACGAAACAAGAGTTGATTTGTCAATTACAAGTACAAAAATAACATTTTGAGTGACATTTTCTCTCGCTACCACTACTTCTAATCTATTCAGCTTAGATGATTTTCATACCTGATATCTGTCAAGTCAAAGTTAATGATATTATAAAGACTTATCAAACTAACTGAGCTGATATTATTTTGAATTTGCAATGAAATCGTTATTTTATTAGCATTGGTATTTTTTATTTTACTAACTGAAAATGAAAAAAATGAATGTGTGAGTATTATATTTAGTCTTCTCATAGAATTACTAATATAAAAATTTTAGAAAATTTGGATCAATATTAATTAGTCACTTCTTAGAAGGTTAGTTCTCTTTGATATACATCATTTTTTATCTACTTTCTTCCTTTCCCACACTTCCTAATTGTGGTCTGATTTTTAAAATATGCTTTCATTCTAACTTAATGTTCTTAATTTTCTGACCATTCTATCTATAGTATCTTTCAGTATATCCCCACTAAACCCATATTCCTTCAGCATTATTCAAAAAAAAATTTGCCAAAGGCTAATATTTTTATTTTTATGATTGATACTTAGATTTTTCACTTTTCCATGAGAAGGTTGCCAATTTGACCTTGGTCAGGGAAATACAGACAAAAATAACTACTTAACATTTGAAGCATTGAATCACACTTAATTTCACTCTGATTAGTTACTTATCAAAAGCCTTACTTATAATTTACTTTTCATTATAATTATTATTTTAACTCAATCACTTCATTCATTTGATATGAAACATTTTGGCTATCTTATATGCTATATTTATGTTGGTGTTTTATGAAGTGTTTTTATGGTTCTTATATATTTCTATTTCACATACTTTTCAAGAATATGAATTTTTTAATTTCCCTCTTCTTTATTTCATTATATTCATTTACATATTGTTTCCTCTTCTATTTTATTTTGTGAATTTTCTTTAGTTTCAATTCAATTCTTCGATTACTTGATGGCAAATGAACACCACCATCAATACATATTTAGCATTATAAAGGATTTTAATATTAGCCATGAGCCTTCTAGAAGCAGAAGAAATCAATTCAATTTCATTCATTAGTAAATATCAACTCAAAACTTAATTCGAGAAGAAGTTTTATCAACACTGTTATAATTATTTTTTTTCTTTTTTAACTTAGCCAACTGATAACAAGTTCTTTGAAGCTATCTCACATGAAAATATTTTATATGATAAAGATATTCAGAAATTAATTCACTTATAATATTCCTTACTGCTTTTACATCTTCAAGGAAACGTTCTACTGCCTATCTAGTTTTTCACTTTAAAGATCAGCAATGACATTAGTATCTATATAGCTTCTTTGTCCTATTAATTCTTGGCATTTTGATCTACTTTTACTACTTTGCTAAGTCATTTCTTGATCCGTCCTCCTACTTTCTCATTTCCTATCCTGCACTAGATCTTCTTCGCCTTCTGCTACTGCTTCCACTGTTTCATGCACTTATACTCTTGCTACTTTAGGTGCTGTACACTTTTGTGATACGGATGTAATTACATAGTATCTTATTAAGATAAACAAGTATCAATCATTATAATTCTTAAATTAGCCATTCACATATTCCATTATGGTGCCTTTGGATCATGAGATAATCTGCTGAAATTCGATATTTAAAGATGCAGTGATTGTTTTCCTAATTACAAGAACACATATCACTAGCTGTCGAGTCATGTCAATTTACAGAACATCTATTGCAGGAAATTATATTTTTGAACGACTTTTTTTGAGTAAGCAGGATTTTTGCGAGACAGAATTCTTCGTTTCTAACACAAAACGAGGATATAAGTGAATATATATATATATATATATAATAGGTCAATCAAAGTGCACGTTGAATATCGATAAATTGATCGTGCTTTCTTCTCGTAATACGTCATGGAAACACAAAAAATGTATTAAGTTTTTTAAATTTCTATGTTTATGGCAGAAATAAGTGATGTGACTGAAAAATAAAATTAATTATTAAAAATCTCTCAGTGCTTCACAGGAGGAAAAGAAAGGAGCTGTCAATACCTATTATTTTTTACGATTAAACATTATTATGATTATCACCGTGTTATCTCGTAGCAATGATGGGCGATTGTGCATGTAGCAACGAAAAAGGTGACATTTTCATCTCTTTAAAAATGAATTTTACTGATAAAACAAAGTCAAATTTTTCGAATAGAAATTTGAAGAATTGAAACTGAGTAGAAATTTCGCGATGCAATGCTTACAATTGAGAATCTGTGAGCGACAGGTTATACTTTTATATGTATTCCGAGCGATACGAACTGTATCACAAATAATTTTATTCGTTACACCAAATTTCAGATTGGGAAATAGCTTATTATTTTTTATATCGTTCAAAGCTAATTTTTTTGAAGGATAATATTTTGTAAAGTTCATCAAATTCATTTGTATTTTTATCCTGTAATATTTCCACATTCAGAGCAAGTTTTTACTTTAGACATCTGAGTACTATTGGCAATAGCTAAGTGTATTCTTAAACTGTAGACTTAAACGTTTCAATTGTTCATAAAGCTTGTTTTAAAAGAAGTAAATTTAGAAAGGAAAGTATACGTGAAGGGAAGTGAGGAATTTCCTTCTAATTAAGAAAAGTATACGAATAAGGAAAGATGCGTTATAGTTATAAATTACAGGTAACGCTGTAAATGGTAGAGGTTTAGGTAAGACGTGAATAGAGAGTAAAATTCCTCTTCTTTTATGAAAAGGACCAAATAATAACATCTATGCTATTAATTCTGTTGAATTTTTCTCGGGTCAAATTGATTTATGTCCCTTACACTCGTTTTACCGATTTCCTGTTGTCATATTGGAACAAAATTTTATGAAGAGAATAAAATTGATTATCAGTCGGTAATCGACAGTACTGGATGTCGAAGGGAGAAATCAAATACGTAAGAAAACTTAGGCGTATAAGAAAATAGTTAGTTAGATTTAGGCTTTAATACTTAATAGATATTTGAGGGAATCGATAATTATACCAGAGAAAGTAAGGAAATTCATGCGTATTGGTATTCTCCAGATATATCATACGCACACGTACACTCTGATGTTTTCTATTTCGTGTTAACCTTAAAAATCCAAAATCATCGACAGTATTATCAATATGATGGGATCTTACGTTGCGAAGCCCAATCGGGGACATAAAACGGCACGTGGTATTTATTTCCTACCTAATTCATTTCATTTCATACGAATTTCTATATATTTTTATTCAAGGTAGTACAAGATTGAAAAATAGCGTCAACATTCCACCTCGTAGTATACCCTTGCGGAAAGTGGGGGTCCTGGGTTCGAGTCCCAGTAACCTCCCTATTTTCATATCCGCACAACCTTGAGTTCAGTACACGAATTCAGCCTGCTAAGTAATTTGACCCTGTGTTGATTGCTTTGTTCTGGAAGAATTGGAACTTGCGTTCTTGATTATCAAACAAAGTTTCCTTTAACAACAATGAACAACAATCAGCGAAGCTACAACAATGACGTCCGTTTTGACCATTCTTTTACACGTGCCCTATCGTACGTCGCTTTTGTTATTGTGTCCCAATTATCATTGGGGCGATGATGATTGCAATATTTCCTCGCGGGATTCATGAAAATGGCTTCTCTGAGACGGCAGGAGTCAGTTCTTGCGGTCAATTTCACAAGAGGAGGTAGACAAGCTGGAGGAGCTGCGGTCAGGAGGGATAACTCGATTTCACCGTGCAGACGCTCAGTCGATGCAACGTGTCCCCCTTTTCTCTCAAAGCATCGCCAAGAAGGGACAGGGTCGACCATTCCTCAATCCAAATTTCATACGTCTTATTAAGGATTTTCCATTGAAAGTTCCGCGTTGCGTGTTACGTCACCGTTGCTTTAGACTTGTCCCGTTGAATTCCTTTTTTATGGACAGATATTTCCGATATTACCGTAGACAGATAATTCATCATCTACATCTACGGAGCCTATTGGAGATATGTCACACTCGGTTTACTTCCACACTTTTTTATCATATCAATTATAATGCGTAATAATGATGGTGTGGAAGTAAACCGAGTGTGTTATTTCTCCCATGGTAACGCCTGAACATATATTACTTTTATCTACATCTACGTGAATACCCTGAAAGCTACTTTTGGTATGGGGATATGAAAACTTATCAAAACTAAGCTTACGTAGTTTATTAGCTTCGCACATACTACTATAATAATACTTTGCCACGTATCTTCAACGTTAACGCTGAATAAGCATTTATTAGCTTTGAAAGTGGGGGCTTGGGTTTGAGTCCCAGTCATATCGCAGCTTTAGTCTTCTTAATTCAACATTTTAAGTTTCTACGGATCCGCATATATATAATTTAAATTAAAGTAATTATAAATTATATTATCGTCAATATTAACTCTTCAGTCATTCTTTTCCTGCATTCACCTTTGTTCGTATTTCGATAACTTTTGCCATCGTATGCACAAGATGGTGCTATCTGGAAGTAGAAGAATTAAATGCTTTATAAATAATGTAGACAGAGCAATACTTCGTTATCGCAAAAAAATCGAACAGCCTTTGAAGTCAACGGATTCATATCTTTCAGAAGGTACGTTAAATCAAACTATTTTAAAGCCGAATTTGCTTCTATCTTCACACACGATGCATCTCAAAATAAATGTCACATTTTCTCGATTCTTTCATGAAATCAAATCAACTATATCGAGTTAATGCTAAAAATTTAATTTCGATCTATTTCGATCTATATTTCGAATCATTTTACTGCTCCCGATAGATGAGTTTCACTTTCGTTCCTCAGAGACGATTGAGGCGGTAGAGGCGCGAAATTCAAATTACCAGAAACGACAATCGTATTCACAGATGTTTGGGGTGTAGCTTAGTTTACCTAAATCACCGATTTCGATACGGAAAATGAACCATCATTCTCCCTCTATACATCGTTTTTTATTCATAATAACCCACTTTTCAAACTCATAATTGATCATTAAGTAATTCGTTTAATAATTTTTATTACGTAAATTTTTAAGCACGTAAATTAAATTTCTCATCCTAGTAAGACGAAACTTGTCATCACTATTGCTTGGATGGTTTGTATTTACATTTTTCTTGAGCCTTGAGACTCTTAAAAACTCCATCAACGTTAATTTATTTGTCTAATAAGGATGCTAAACTGTTTCGTATACGAGATGGAAAAAAGATCGTTTCGTGCAGACATTTGAGTGTTAAATACGAAAGGGCAATCGAAGATAAGCTGACGTTGGATGCTAAACTGTTTCGAGATGGAAAAAAGATCGTTTCGTGCAGACATTTGAGTGTTAAATACGAAAGGGCAATCGAAGATAAGCTGACGTTGTTTGATTCCTCATTTCTCTTCCACTCGTTCCTCTTGGTCTACTTATGCCTTCCCCTTTCCTCCGGTTCTCGGTCAACATTCGGTTTCTCATGTCCTACCTCTCTCTCTCAAAGAGAAGGATATCCCATGATCCTCTGCGGTTCGTGGTCTCGATCGCATGATCTCCTCTTTAGCCTCAGGCATCTTCTAATGTCTCGACCTCTTAAGCCAGACGTATATCGACTTCTCAGTTCGATTCAGCCTACTGATCTAGGCTCATTACAGCGACCGGCGTATCTTTCCCCATTGGTTCCGTCTAAATCACCTCTTGAAGTCCTCTGGAGGTTGACGATAACATTCCTCAGCAATGAACAACCGTCCGGAGTAAAAGTACAATCGATCGAGCAATGAAGGAACCAAACTTGGTACTTTTTCCGCAAGAATATATTCAAAGACCAGTTACAACGTGTAAATGTCATCTTCAAGTACAATTATCCATTCCCAAAAAGACGTTGTACATTTCAGCTTAATTATTTTTGAGCGGCTTTTCCATCTCGTAACGAATGTAACATTTATCGTAAGAAAAAAAAGACGATGTTTGTACATTTTACCTTAATTATTTTTGTGTTTTTTGTGTATTTTCCATCTCGTGACGAATATAACATTTACCGTAAGAAAATCTTTAAATGGCGGAATCGTGGAAAACAATTGCAAAACGATGGACCGAGTGATTAAGCAGGCGAACTTTATTAGCGACCGATTTTGTTGGTAGAATTGAAATAAAGAACAGGAATTTTACTCATATCCAGCGGTTGAAGTTTAGGGAAAGGTGTTTGCATAAAATAAATATTTGGCACGATACAACCGTTGTACTTAAATAGTTCTGAACTGAATACCAGTCTGAAGTCTGAAGAGCCGATGATGTGCAGATGTAACGGAGACATAATCGAGTACTTAAGGTTAACTGTGCAACGTAAGGGTCATATTTCGAGAGCAATTATTCGTTTGCTAGCTCTCCTATCCTTGGAGAAATTTATAATCTCAAACTCAAAACAGGAAGATATGGACATCTTCCTGATGAAACCATGACTTTACTTTTATGATTCCTCCACTATTCTTACACAAACGAACTCAACTTATAATGCAATAAATTTAAATGTTTGGTTGGAATTTTAATAGCAACTGTTTGTTACTAAAAAATTCACAAGTTGAAAGTCATATTTTTAAATCATTTACTTTTTTCCGCACAATTCTTGACCAGAGCTTAATATCTGTGCGTTTCTTTTAGCGAAAATAAGATGAAAGAATCATAATGAATGATTGTTTTACGAGTCAAAAAAGGTGTCGTTCATTTCACCTAATTGAAGAGTGTTATTTTGTATAGACACTTCCATATGATGAGTAGGCCAAGTCAAGCCATTACTTTGTCTCCCATAGCACATCACCAGCAAGGGTATATTTCAAAATCGGTAAAATTGTCATGACAACCTTAAGCAATACGTATTCAGGTCTCAGGTTTTAATGAAATAGTCTCCAAACACCTCTAAGAAACCAAAATTAAGACGTAAACATGTCCCACCCATTGAAGACCGATAAAGGAAGAGCAGTTTGGGAAGACGTTGTCTAAATTACTCGACTCTTACTTGTGCCTTCACAATAGATTCGATGGATGCTACCAAATGCTGAGAATAAAGACGCAGTATCATTGTTCATTACAGGCCACATCCGCTTGCTGTCCGAGTCAGTTTTCATGCCAACGCTTGCGTTCCTTTCTCACTGAACGCGATCTCTGGACCAAGCCAAAGGTTGCATAAGATCAAGGATACTAATTTTGAATGTCGGACTAAAAAAATATAGCGTCTGTCCCCTAGTTTACGTTGTACGTGGATTACTATAAAGTATGTATTGTAAGGTAGTAATATGAAAGTATGGGTCTACCGGAAAGTTCTGTCCGTTTTTAGAATGAAACAAAAGAACAGATTTCTTTCATACTTTGAATAAAGTTTATTGAATAATTTGATTACCATCATTATTTATGACATCTCTACAGCGTGATAGCATTTTGTACGTCCCATTCTTAAAGAATGTCTTATCTCTAGAGGCCAAAAATTTAACCGGTGTTGGTCTGATTTCTTCTTCTTTCTTGAATTATTTGCCCTTCAGGAAATTTTGTAAGGACTGAGACCATTGGTATGCGAATGCGTCTCACTTAATACTAACGAGAATGGTCCTCGTTTTATTCATCCAAGACGAAAATGTGAACACATTGTAAGCGATCAAAAGAGAGAGCCAAATATGTGTTTACTGAATATGAGCTTAATTTTTGAAACATTGTAACCGGAACGGATTTTTGGCCTCTAGAGATAAGACATTCTTTAACAATGGGATATACAAAATGCTATCACGCTGTAGAGATGTCATAAATAATGCTGATAATTAAATTATTCAATAAACTTTATTCAAAGTATGAAAAAATCTATTCTTTTGTTTCTTTCTAAAAACGGGCAGAACTTTCCGGTAGACCTATTATATTCACTAATAGTTAAGAAGGATTTACCGTATTATTTTTTAGGCAGACACGATGTAAGTTTACGAAACTTATAACCACTTTTTCATTTTTATTCTTCATCTCACCTTCACAGGCCATGAAGATTTGATGGATGTATATATTGTAAGTTATTGGTGCGGCTAAGTTTAAATTTTAGGAACCATGAATGTTAAAGATATAAGGTGTATATTATGTTTCTCTATGACTTTTACCATATGTATATATGTAGCTGCTCGATTTTGTTTTAAATTTGTAGCTAGTATTGTTATTATAATGTGCCACATATCTGCTTAGTTGTTTGAAGGAAATTCATTGTTGAATAACGCACTTTTCTATTCTTACTACTTTTTTCATGCGAGACATTCAATGTATATGTTTGAAGTATGCTCAATCTAAATGTATTTTTATCCTCTGAGTCTTCTAAGATATCTGCTAGATGAGGATATCTTATTAAATAGTTCACAATTTTTAGTAGATGAAATATAAAACGTTAGCTGCCATAAAAAAAATTATCGTTAGTTGAGGCATGTAAAGATCATAGAGCAAGCCCAAGATCTGTGAATGAGTAACTTCAACTTTCGGTTTCTGAATTAGGGTGATTTATTATCAGCAGTTAACATTTATTAAACTGCATTTAAACCAAGCTGTCGCGAAATGAAAACAAAATCCAATTCCGGAGTGTTCCTGTAGTTGATTGTCGTATGTACAAGTTCGTTTTCTTTTCCTACACATCAGGGACAGAGTTACAGCAACAGTTGTCATATTGGAGCGAAATTTCTTGAAATAGTTTAAAAATCAATCAGTGTTCGATGATATTGGATGTCAAAGAAGTCAATTAATCACAAATAGTAGTAATAATAGTATCGTAAAGTTTTACAAATACGAGAATTATTACACGAAGGAATCGCACAGGAAAACCAACACGTAAAAGAAAGCCTTTACGCAAAAAAATTATCGTGAATATGTAATGAACTTTGATATGACAGTATCATTAAAACATCGTCAAAATTTCAATAACATTAAATTAAAGATTGCCCGATTGATTGCCAATCTGTGGTCATTAAATGTTAAATAAATAATTAAAAAGGTCAATTGTATACGATAAAACTTGCCATACTTATATTGAGTTCAAATTAAACACCTGAAAAAGTCTTTTATATCCTCGACGTATATTCTTGTGGATTGACATCTCGTTTCGTGTACAATCACCATTCTTTCTGTTGAAATTTACACCGAAATATTTATTTCGCAAACTTTATTGATTACAATCATCAACATGAAACGAGTTCGGTTTCGATATATAACAGATACCTTGTTTTGATTAACAGCAAAACTCGAGCAGTGATTAAGGAAACCACGTAAAAAATACTTCGTTTCGCAGCCACTGTGAATATTTACAGCAGCCTTTCATTTCGAATATCTGAAATGATTCGAATGTATTCATAGACTGCATTTCCCGTCCTCGTTTTGCATCTTGCGGCCGTCGAGTATAAGATGTATCAATTCCATGCGCCATTGAGAGATTCTTATTGCGTAAAAGTCGTGGGATCGACTTACTCTGGCTTACTTCGTTTCAAAAGGATTTGCGCTAATCTGTCTGCTTTGAAACCTTTTCCCCTTGAGACGAACGATGTCAGCTTCCGAAAATGACACAGCTCCAGCTTACTCCAGTTCTTACCGCCGATTTATCATAACACGCGAGATACAAAAGTGCCTATGCACTTCTTAAACTTCGTACAACGCATCTTTTTTCGTAAACTAAACCATCAACCTTTACCCTTGTTGTCAATAGAGTTTTCTGTTCTGAATCTGGCTTTACCTTCCTTCTTTCCGAAACCTATTTTAAAGGTGACGTGTTAAAATCCAAAAATCACCTTCGAATCACGACGGCCATTTTAGTTCATACTTCAGACACGCGTAGGAAACGTCCCGATTGTAAATGACGCTTTGTCATATCAATTTTACGAATGCATTTCCTTCCGCTGCGTTGAAAAACGTAACGAGAATTGAAGTCTTCAATTCCTCTATTGTGCGCGTATATTCGTACATATCAGAGTAAAATAATATAGTGTATAAGAGTAAAGGAAGAGAAATGGACGAGAAAAATAAGTGTGCGAAGTGCGTTATAAGTGAAGATATGAGAATATACTTTCGCGGATAAAGTTAAGACTTCGAAAGAAAACATTAACGTTCGTAACTTCAAAGACTATTCGGTCATCTTCCTTGCTATTGAAAATTAGGAGCGATGCCACGCGTTTGGATGAAGAAAAAGTGAAATAAATGAACGAGATCAGTCCGCCCGAATTTAAGACCATGTTTGCGCTTCTGTATTACCAAACTGCATTGAAATAATCTCGCGTCTGATTGGTACATGTTTCAAGGATTGAGCTTCGAGTACGCGGCGGGCATAGGAGTTTGTCCGTTTACAAAAGGTGTGACGTCCGGTAAAAGCTTTTTCACGCAATAGTGAAACCATTTCCATTTTCAATGTCGCAAATCTTCCCACATCCGTTCGTAAACATAATGGTTATTTATTTATTTGTGCGACATCAACATACAGCACGAGGCCAATTACAGTTGATGATGAACAAATAATAAAATTAAAATATAAAAATAATAAATATAAAATTAATAAAATATACAAAGGTAATGACAACAACGACCAGAGAATATATAAAAATAATAAAAACAACAACAGATGTTACTGCAATCTAATTATTTCATGAATTTTAAATATTGATGTATAGTATAGAGTATCTCCATCAAATACGATTACTATGGGTTTCTTTGTCTGGATTTCGATTTCCCATGATGCACCATGAGTGACGTCAGGATGCAGATGATAATATAGGATTTAATTGTCTACCGGCAGTGTCGAGGTGTGATTATATCGATATGTTTGCACCCAATTATGTCGATTTTTTATTTATATAATGTACTTTAAATTGGTTAAATAAATTATGGAAATGCGATGGAAGATTCCTTGTATTATCAAAATAGATTAGCATCCGATAAATGCTGAGAACGATGTCAAAAGTAGCTTTGCCTGTGTAACATGGTTTATACTTATGCATTAGTAGTATGATGGATGAGAAATGCGGACTTTTTATTGATGATCCATGTTAATTAATCCTCAAGAAGATACGAAAGACTCAAACCAGTTTTAAAATATCATTTCATAACATTGGAATTATAACCGATAATATAAGTATCTAATCAACCCAAATTGGAAATCGTAGTACAAGTGGATTAGTCGATAAATTTTAGAATTCTGTTGTTTATGCAGCTCAATCATTCTTCTCTTGTGCTGATTAAGTAACGGTAGATTAATTAGTTATTCTTTAACTCGTTTTAGTTCTCATAAGCTGATTACAACTTACTTGATTCCCTTGGAAGCCAAGACTCTACGTTAGTGTTTAATCTTTAAAATAAGGATAGGGAACATTTTGAAACTGATTATATATGTACGCTACAAATCGTTGCTCTATAACATAGGTCTTTTAAGCGTTGTTAAATTAATTTCATTAAATTAATTAATTTTATTAAGTAACTGTTCGGCTTCTCTTGTGAGTTATTCAAATGAGATTGCGATAAGCTATTTATAGAGCAAGTTAATTGATTGTAAGATAGGAGATATTGCTAATGGTGATTATGTCATTAACAGTGAAAAGCAAGCTCATTTTATAATTATGAGGATATACTTGAATCTGTAAAACCTAAGAAAATTACTGTCCGTCGTGATTTAGATGCGAGACAGAATGAAATGAACTTTACAAAATACACCTTACACAGTAATTTACCATTTATACAGATAATTTACCTTAAATAATATCGCTGTATAATATTACTCCTCTATTACCTGTTATTGCAATTAAAAGATTAATAATAGTCCCTGGTTTTTAACAGACGCGAAATAAGTCTGACTAGACCGGGTCTCGAACCCCGGTCTTCTTCGATTGCAACCCAAGAGCAACCTAACATACCCCTATTCGTTATCAGAATTGGAAAAATTTTCTCTTTTCACTTTATATGGATTGAGGAAACTTATAAATAACTTTACGTGACGATTTTGCAAGACTTAAAAACAAAGTGGAAAATAGCGACATGACTGGGACTCGAACCCAAGACCAACAAAGAGATTCCTTTCACACACAATCAATAACAGCAAACTGATTCAGATGATAATATAGGGTTCTTAAACATTAATTTACTCTATTTGAGAATCCATAATATTTCTCCGATGTTAGAATAAGAAGTTTCATAGCAGCTTTTAGTTTTTAACGTGTGAATCATATGGCTTTAGGAAGTGCGTTGTATAATCAAAAGTGGTGAGAGCTTTAAATAAAATCTCCCTTTACAATGGATATCTTATCTTTTCCTTGTTGAGAAAATCGATTCAGCATATAAGATAGAATTGGATGGAGCGAGGTATTCACTAAATTTATGGGTAAAAAGTTTTGGCAGACATTGATTTCGTATCGAAAAACAATTGTTGATAATAAGTTGCTATCTTCGGAAAAATAGTAGGACGAGACAAGCGACAACACTGATAATCTGGAACAAAAGAGAAACGATTTACCCGTATATAATTCAACCATTTAAAGGAGATCGAACTCCAATCCACTGGCATACATTTCTTACTTGTACACTTAGGTGCGAAATTAGTTGATTATGAGCCACGAGTTCGACAAAACGGAACGATAATCCTATATTTGATTCCAGATCTCGAAGTATTAGTATACCCATCCAAAACGTACTATCGTAATTCCTGATAATTATTCCGATTTTGTCGTAATTTTCCGCAAATAATACGATGAATATTTTCTTACGTTTAGAAGCCTTTTAATGCTTTAAAAAGCTAAACACTTTCTCGAAAGTGTCATTCTGTTGATTTTGCGGTCAACGTCGGAAAACGTAACCTTCCCGCTAATTTACCCATCTTCAGCTAATCGACCATCACCTTAATCCATGCTCATTTTCATCTTCACGAGAAGAAGGTATCAAACAAACACGGATGAAAAAAAAAAAAAAACAAAAATTCCCATCCACACGGACACGGGGGAGTCTTCTTCCTCTTCATCTACAGGTGCTCCACCCTCCTAGCACGGATAAGCGCATACATGTGCTCCTATACACCCCGCCCCCTGACCTTCCGGGCCCCGCCCCCACCTGGTTTCGATTTCAGCCGGCGGTCGCCATAGCGTCTACCCCGCCACACCCCCACTTCTGCTCCAATCGGATGGGAGTGCTGTGCACGCGGAGGGGGGCCTCGGGGGCGGTCCCTAAAGCGGTCCGTGGAAGGGGGATCTTGCCCCTCCGCCGACCGGACCCCCATCTGCAGACGAACGCTGGCTGGGCTACAGTACACTCGACAGAGCGTCTTCCGTCAGGAACCGTGCGATGTATACGCGTGAAACACGACACCCATGCTTCTGAGTCTACTACGATCAGTGAATCCCTTGTTATGAGTTACGTCTTGAAGGACTCTGGATCGGAAACCCGTGCTTCGCAGCGAAACTGTTGAACGAAGACTTCTGTGTCCTCTAGAGGAGAAAACCCGCTTCCCTCGTCGACTCCGCAGTTGCCAAGCAAACCGCCGCAGTGTTCGTTCCCGGCTCGGCACCTACGTCTTTCCCCGAATGCTTTCCTGGTACACAGACGCCCGCTGAAGGGTCAGGGGTCCGCCCGCCCGCGGCGGGGGTGGGCAGCCCCTCGTTTTCCTATCCGTCTTTCGGCTGCGTGCAGAGGCCCACCCCCGTGTTCCCTTCGCCGCCACCGGGCCTTCCGCCCTACACCACGGCCTCCGTCCCGCAGAGGATCCCGGGAATGCTGGTAGCACCGCCGCCCGCCTCAGACGGCGGAGGATCTGCCCTCGGCGGTCCCCCGCACTCGCCCCTTGGGGGCCCCGGCGGAGGGTCCATCCTGCCGTCTTTTGGTTTCACTCAAGAGCAAGTCGCTTGCGTGTGCGAAGTTCTTCAGCAGTCCGGTAACGTCGAAAGGTTAGGGAGATTCCTGTGGTCGTTGCCGGCATGCGAGAAGCTGCACAAAAACGAGAGCGTGCTGAAGGCTAAGGCAATAGTGTCTTTCCATCGTGGGAATTTTAAGGAACTGTACAGGATCCTGGAGGGACATTCGTTTTCGCCCCACAACCATCCTAAGTTGCAAGCACTTTGGTTGAAGGCCCACTATGTCGAGGCGGAGAAGCTGCGAGGTAGGCCGTTGGGGGCCGTGGGGAAGTACAGGGTTAGGAGGAAGTTCCCTCTTCCCAGGACCATTTGGGACGGTGAAGAAACCTCTTATTGCTTCAAGGAGAAGTCGAGGTCGGTGCTGAGGGAATGGTACGCACACAACCCTTACCCGTCTCCTAGAGAGAAGAGAGAACTTGCCGAGGCAACGGGACTGACGACAACGCAGGTCAGCAACTGGTTCAAGAACCGGAGGCAGAGGGACAGGGCTGCGGAACAGAAGGATGGGTGAGTGGTCAAACCGCGAATATTTCGTGATACTGGACCTGTTACTCAGTCTCACTTGTGTTCCGAATGTTATCATGTGAAGCCTTACGTCTCAGCTTCCATACGTTTACGCTTAATGTCTTAAATTTTATGGAACAGCCTCAGTTGACGGTGAGTCTTCAATTAATCTCACGGTTATTTTTTTCGTATACTATACCACTTGATATCGTTTTCTTTTGTCTAATATCCTGTTTTCAGAGTATAATTTCTGCTGTTCCGTAATATATTTCGAAACCCCCGGATGTAAGCGTGAATTCTTCATGTCTATCCTAGCCTAACCGTGACTTCTCCTGTTAATAATTGGATAATTAGTTATTCACCTTTCAGAAGTGTTTTAAATACTGTAGAACATATTCTTCTGATTTTACCGTATGCCAGTTTATTAAAGGCTACTCTATTCTCTATTTGCAACTGTGCAAGATTGAATTAAAGTGCAAGTTTGAATTCTTTGATTGGTACCTTTGTCAGAAAGTGAGAAATTTTGGTTGTTTATCTGTTAATACTTCATCATCATAGTAACCCGTATTTGCTTATTGTTCTGTGCTTCTTGGTGGTTCACATCAGGAAATCTGATTGTCTTGGATGTTGTCCATAATACAGGATATGCAATAAGGTATGGTTTGATTGTCAAGTTCATCTGTGGCCTAAGGATATCGACACAGGCATCAATAAACACGAGTAATTCGTCTGTCATCGACGGATCCGCATCCGAAAAAACCGTAACAAGCGAAAGGTAGTTTGCCTTGACTATTTGAAGGTTCTTTCCTGGCCACAGCTTCCAAATCTTACGTTTTATATGGCTATTAATGGAATTGTGACAGTTGCTGTATTAATAATCTATAATTCTATAATAGTATAACAATTATTTCTGATATTGTCAGGGAAAAACGTAATTTTTTTTAAAGCTCCGAATACATGCAGATAATGTTCAGTTAATTCATTTATTTTCTTCAAGTTTTCGTTGTAATTTTATCTTAAGTGATTAAGTAATGATCATTCGTATCCTGATATTCATCACTCATTAATAACTAAATGTTTCGCCTATAATCCACTAAATTTTGAAGTTTATACATTCACGGTTATAAAGCTGTGACAATTTGTTAAGGCCATTCCGTTGCTAATGTTTACATTTCATCCAAAAATCCGTGTTTCGTTTTGAACAACAAAGTCAACTCGTGTTGTTCCACATCTTCGCATTTTGTATGTGTGTCCACATATCGTAAATTCCATCGGAGCCTTCGATTTGTAATCCAACGAGCGATTGCATCTCGGTAATACTATCATGTTTTGCTCATCCTTTTCATTGCCGTATTTAATCACGAACGGGGATATTTAGCTGGAACTTCACTGGAAGCCTTAGAATTTTTTTCCACGAGTGGAATTCGTTGGCTTCATTGGCCAAGGGAAATTTGCTCTTTCCACATTTTTATGGTGTTTTGATTTGCAGCGAAGCACCTACAGTGTTCAGAAAATGTTGCCGTCCGTGATTTTGTTTGTGAATGTATTTTGATTGGATCATCTTTATTACCGACGGAATACTATTGTGATACTTTCGTTGGGAATTATGATGACTTTGGTATGAAGTCATGTACGAGATTGTAGTTGGTTATTTTGGATTCGAAATTAAGGATTACATATCACAACTTTTCCTAATAATAGGTTGACTATTTATGATGATCCGAAGTTACTCGCGTTTAAAATTGATACATAGGTGTAGCGTACAACTAGATGATATATTTCGTGTCAGTCGGATATTGAATTTAACACTTAATTAAATATTTCCGATTTATTTCAATTTTCCTGTGTTATCGGTTGTCATTCGCTAGCGTAGAGTGTATATCTGCTAGTGTCTATCCTGTTATGCTCTACACTTGTTGATATTTGTATGTGGATTATAATTAATTTATTGAACTGTAAGAATTAGCGTTGGAGGAAACGTAGTTATAACATTGGGGTATATTACTCCTTAAGCGAAAAATAGTTCATTCTATATTCTTATAAATATAAGAGCGTTTTAGAAAAATGTTAAGGAAAATGGCATGTAGTTTATGAGTTTATGTCGTTTATGAAGCCTTTATATATTTTGCTTTGTTGCTTTTTGATTTGTGTTGATCCATTTGTATCTAACACAGGTCATAATTTGCTGTTGTTTAATATTCACTGTGTTTTATTCTTTAATTATCTTAAGAATTTTTCTAAGTTTCTACTTTTCACAATTATTTTTCAACGAAAAGCCGTCCCATTCAGTACATAGCCAAAGATATGATTGATATCTTGGAAGTGTTACAAGAAACAGGAGATGAAATCGTAAAAATATATTAAGTTCAGCTTTGTCAGAAATATCACGCTATATCTGACTTAAAAATTACAAACTTCCCAAAATTCTTTCTATCATGGCTATCCTCAGTACGTTTCCCGATTTTTTGAAGTTATTCCTCATTTAGCATCGTAATTTGTATGATTACAGTTATAATAACGTTCGAACAACGTCATCCTGTTTGTAACCTAACTGCAATGTAATCGAATAAAAGATCATATTATCCTGCGTTATTCATGAAATATCTTTCAGTGAAAGAATGTACAAAATTCGTTTAAATTATCACATTTTATATAGTACAGATGATTCGAGGATGATTCCCGCTAATATATAATTTTTGTTGCAGTAAAATTATTGATACGCGGCTCTTTATGTATTCCCTATATACCTTTGCAGTTAGAATGTATGATTACAGTATTCCACGCTTGTATCTAGATTTTCACTGGTTCACATTCATTGAAACGCTAAAAAAGTTCTTATCATTACAAATTTCATTTTTGTTCATACTTGCTCTGAACATTTTTAGAATCCTAGTAGTAGTGTAGCTGCCTTTACTTCTTTGTCATTCTCAGATCAATTAGTTTAACATTTTCTAACGAGTAAGTTTGTGCAAATACCGGCTACTGGACTGATGTAAATTATAGTGTGGTCCTATCGTGAATTATTCAGGAACTTGCGTCAGTATTTTCAATTCTTTTTCGATGTTTAAAGTTGGCGATTATGAATAGACTCAGGCAACTCAAACAGATATATGCGTAGTTCACCAACTGTACAAATATTTGGAGCCAAGGATTCTGATGTGATTTACAAAGATTATGATGGCATCTGTAAAGAATTCGTCTTTCACTTCTTTTCATTTATATTGGAAGTAAATGGACGGCTAATGTGTACTACCTAAATTGAAGATGATAGTAATACTTATCTTCGAAATTGTTTTTGATCGAAAGGAAGATAAAATATTGTCTCCGCCTATCGTCAGATACGTTAGATTTTTGTTATTCTAACGAGTGTAGTCATGAATGCATGTATTTATGTAAGCGGCATATTCTGAGCTGAACATCACTCTTCACGCATTTCATTTTCGTTGTAATGTATAAAGCACAATGTTTTGAAAACATATCTTTCAGTTGCGATGAGCTAGATTTTTTAGCTCGCGAACGCGATGTTTTGTTAAATTTTTCAATCTGAAATGAATGAATGAAAGAGCCAAAATCTCAGATTTTATACATTCGTCGGGAAAATGCGATGGATTATTTAAAACGAGCCAACGAAATTGAAAATTATAAACCCTAGAGAACTTTCTCCAACGTTGGACATTAAAATAATTACATCTCGCTAATCAAAATAGAATTGAGTTCGAACACTTGGTCAATTTACATCCTAATCATGAATCGTGCTTACTTTATTTATAGCACCCAGAAAATATAATTCTCATATATGCGAATACTCCAACTTTCAGTTAATATGAGCGATTTTGCGAATTAATTTTGTGTTTCAGAAATGCAATCCGATTCAACATACGTTCGGAAGTATATCTTGATATTGATACATAGATTACATACATAGAGTACTATACTATAGATACATAGAGTAAGTTTGTTCGAAAGTGAGTCGTAAATTTTGTTCGTAAACACAGCTATTTATGTATTTAAACGACACACACAATATCGCGTATTAATATTTTCATCTAATGAGCCAACTTAGGCGTTATAGATTAACTTAACTTTTTAAATCTCTCTCGTACCTAAACATGGTAGGATATCTTGTGTATAAAAGTTTTGCTTACCATTCTATCAAGTTATTTCTGTTTCCAATACTTTTTTTATTATAATTAATGAATGACTTATTATAAGGAGACAATTTTCAGCTGAGTCGACGTCAAAATTCAAAGAAAATTCTTAGATTAGTTTGGATTTTCGAATCACGGATCTTAATATTTTGATTCGTCGAAGCAAATTTAGATTTACGTAATATTGGTACTTGAATATTAAACATATATAGATAATAGACGAGTTGTCGTTGGTCGTAAGTCATTTTAGTGCACAAACGTATGTTCTGTACATATCTCAACTTAAGATCGTCTGCAGTAAGTTCTACAGAACGCGTAGTACTACAGTACATTCGTTTGTCGTTCTAAAGTGGTGATTTTTCTGAAGGTACTTTTTCCTCTGGAATCGGGTTGTAATATACTTTACAAAATCACGTGGAAGGGGATTTGATTTCTGCTCGGGAGCATGTTTCGGTGTAACGAGGCGCAATTGCCCCCATAGGGAAAGGATGAATACGACCAATGTCGACATACACAGTTTCCGCATTTGAAAGGCATCCCGGATTTCGGTATTATCTCTGGAGGCTTCGGTACCTCAAATGACATTTCCCTCGTTCAATTTACCCTATGGAGGAAGGGGCTTGCTCAGTCCAATTGTGCCGAAGAAAAGGTTTCTTCTCTCTCTCTCTTCAGATCCACGGCTTTTAATCGCGCGTCGTACGAAAAACGGATCTGTAAGTAGACGAATTAAAATTGTCAATCGTTTATTAATTTCGCCATGTTTATTAGCAGCTTAAGATTGTAGTTCCTTAGTCTTCAGTACGTTTATGTGTGAGATGTGCAATAACTTAACCCAACCAATGGGGTATATTGTTATAATTTGCTTAAGAGTCGTATTTTCATTTGTTGTGCGAATTTTTTATAAGTTTATAAGTTACAGCTTAAGATGGTAGTTTCATTGTCATAGTTTAGTTTATGACGAATGAGGGGGAGATGTGTGAAATAACTTTATCAAATAATGGTGCTGATTGTAATAACTAGTATAAGTAGCTACTCGTATTTTGAGTTTGAGTGCGTATTTGTGATAAATTTACAATTTCTGGTGGAACTTATAATCCGTAGTTGTAAGAATGAAAGTACATATTATTATTCGTCCGCAAAATATTACAAGTATTTTTTGGAGCCAAACAGAGATTTCTTTGCAAAATTAAGTATCTTAAAAATTCTGGCGAATATTTTGGTATCCAACTCAAATAAATGTTGCAATTTAAATAGTTATCGCGACTAGGAACAATACCATCGCCATACTGTTTCAGATCGCGTATTTGTGAAATTGAACCGAAGTGTCTTGTGAAAATTTTGTATCTTTTTCTCTTGAAATCAATTAAAAGGTGTTGAACTTTCAAGGATTTATCGTATGATCATGTAGAGATAAATTAAATTACGCGATTAATAGGTTCGAAGAAAGATTTGGTGCTCATTCTAAATCGGCTGCAACGAAATCAAGATATGGACTGTCGAGTTAAGCAGTTAGCAGTACGAGCGCTGGGCGTTTTTAATATTGAGTGCTTATGTTTGATATTTTAAAGGTCATAAACGGATTCTTCTATTTAACACGTACCCTGAGGTGTGTTTGATATATATTTTTGTAATTCTGATATTTCGGGAATCTATTTATCTCGAATTCCCGACTATTTTCGAGGTATGGAGTCAATGGTATCTTTACATACTCGTTCTCAAGTACTGACTTTAATGTCTCATAAGTAGCGTAAATTTTCAATTTATAATTTGAGTCTTTTGAATGACTGTACACGATTTGCGGTTTTGGAACTCTATTCTATAAAATATAATCCTTAAAATTGATTTGCAGAATTTTGAAAACTCGTCAATCCACGTAAGAAAAATTCAGAATGTAAATTTGAGGACTAGTTTTTTAGAAACAGCTGATAAAAGAAAAATAATTTCGTAAATAAAATACATCCGTTTGCATTCCGTTTTCTAAGTTATCGGTGATAGCTACTTTGAATTTTTCAAATCTTTATCACCGTGGAAAGTTAATCCTTCGTCAAAGATACAATTGAACGGAAAATAAGGATCTATATTTTGTGTTTAAATATGCTAAATTGAAATTCGTTCTTGTCATTTCATGTCAAATTTGTACATCGAGTATTATGACCAATTATGAATGCATTGTCGTACCATCTGTAATTGATTTCGCTATTACTTTCGCGAAAGTACCACCAAGATTGCAAATTCATTCTTTAGCTATTGCTGACGATTATTAAGACATAGTTTAGCTGTTAATAAACAAAATCAGTCTACAGTTGCTGACGTTTTTTGGCTACTCGTGAACACGTAATGAAGCCTTTTTCATGTCGGCATGAAACAATCTGTATATAAATTACTCCTGAGATAGATCCACCAGTAGATGTTACGTCTTATTATCGTTTGAAAGTCTTGTAATTTCTCCCATTTCGCCCAAGTTAATACAACGACGACGATAGAAGCACTTCTCCGCGAATCAGATAAATTTCTCGCACTATTTTCGTAAAAGGATTTCGATTTTATCGTTTTCCTTATATTTTCTCGAATCTTTCCATGGCATTGTTCCCTCTGCTTTCTGCCCCTTAACTCCCACGCCCTCCCGGTGCTATTTTGGACATCTCCTCTCCGCGATGGCCTGGAAACACTTTCAGGGGCTGGTAAACAAACATGTAGGTGTTCGGGTGGATTTCCTTTGAAAGCCTATTCGGTCCCTTCCACGATGTGCGGCCGGTTAGTTGCTCTATTGCCACCCCGGCCATCTTTGATGATTTTTCCGTTGATAAATCCAACATGGCCGACAACGATACGTCATTTAATGCCAGATATCGATAAGTTCGTTTCAAGCACGGTGATTTATATCTAAGGTTAATGTGTAGCTTTTAATCCTCGTTAGTACATACTTCAAGGAGCTAAAGTGGTAAATGTAAGTTATTATTCACCGTAAATGCGGTAACTCTTGCTTGGGCACTTAGCAATAAAATACGTATTACTACAACCATTATGGATTATCTTTGGTTACTTAGGAATGTCCTACGTAGAAATATCCTGGTTACTTAATAGGAATTTATTATAATTCAGCCCGAGTCCTCAAGTTTCCATAACTATTTAATGAACATAACCAAATTCGAGGTATATATTTCGCAGTTCAGATTGTATGCCATTCATTTTTGTTCAATATACAGTACAATACTTCAATACAAGTTCAGGTTATGAATACATTCGGAGTATTTTGATTGTTTTATCCCATTTTGATGTATTTCTATTTTAAGCTTTCGTATATGTTTCGATAGGAATCTTTGCATAATTTACCATGGAAACTATAAAGGTTTATCACAAATTTTACAATCGAATCTAATTCTTTTGGTTCGCCCAAGTTCGTTCGACACAAGATTTTTTTCAGAGGCAATTTCTCTCGTTCGTTCATCCAGGAAGCAATATTTAAGATTCTCCACGGTCATTAGTACAAGTATCGAATCGCTTTGACATATCGCGACGTTTACTTTAATCATCTGCTCTTTGGAAAGTCGTCGATTATCATCGTTTAAGCCGTCGTTGATCGAAACCAATATCATCGCGATACGTTAGTTACCTGGATTACAAGAGATTCACTTTGTGGTTACATTCATACGCTCTGCCGTTCGGAATGATACCCCAATTAAATACGCACCTGGCTCTGCTTTTTTTCAAGCGTTTAAGAACCTCACGGTGAGTGCCTCCATGTTTTCATACAGCTGCTTTCATGCTTGCTTCCAATTTCATTCATTTCCGTACAAATACGATTCCGCAATCGATCTATGTTTATGGCCCGATGTGCGTCTTCCACCAGCTCTTCCGTGGAAGACACCCTTAAGCTTAGCCATGGAGGTTGACCAGGGGACCTTCAGGATTAAGTGAAACGGATCATAATAATACTGTAGAGATAGAATCTTTAGCTATCTGTGAGTACAACGTTAAGATCTTTTCACCTTATGCTTATTAGTATGGAAGCAATCCTCGGTTAAAACTTAGGATTTGGACTTGTTCAGGTATCATGCCCCATACACTGACACAATACAATCGACATTGGTCCCAAGAATTCCGTGGTGCCATCGTTAGCAAGATTAACTCGCTTGCTAATAATATATACCAGTTGTTTGTATTCTCTTATATGATGGTTGTTTGATTTAAAATATTATCTTTTTAAGGTTGATTACTTGGGAACTAATGAGAATTGACAGGAAAGGTTTAAATTGTTGTAATCATCAGTAGCTAAAGATTCTATCTGTTGAGTATTGTTAAGATATGTTTGACACAACCTAAAGAGGAAAGCCCATAACCTTTGCGGGAATTGAACGTTAAGTATCTAGCTGGAACCTGTACTGAATTTGTTGGTATGGTCTTCTGTTGCAGCATTAGCATGATTGTCTTCTTGCTAAAGTAGAGTAGCCTTGGTACCCTGGTCTTGCTCCAAATTGAAGGCCTTTTCTATCAAAAATCGAAAAATATTTTTTAAGCAAATTGAAATTAGCAAACGAAGAACGTTGAAATTGTATTTGTGAAAACGCTATTCGATGGATGCACAAGCGTAGCTTTTTTTGAACATTTTACGATGTATATCTATCCAGTTTATCCCGTAATCTCCTAAAATGTGTTTTCCATCTTCATTTTTGCAAACATCGAACGATACTTTGTCTCTGATGCAAAACGCGTCTCCCGAGCAAAGTTTCCCTTGGCAACGAAACAATGTACCTAATAATTCATGCCGTAAATTTGAATATGACGCGAAGCGGCGGCTTCTTTTTTTTGAGTCATGAGCTTCCATCTGCCGCTCCGGGGATACCGAGTGACGAAGGTGGTAATGAAAATGCGCGTATTATAAACCTCTTTCTACCTTTAGGTTATGCCAGGTTTGATATTCCTCTTCCTTCGGTAGTGCTGCTGGTTTTTTTAACGTAAGTCGCGCGTTGTATAAATTTGCCGCAGGGTGTTGCGATATTTAACACGGGCTGCGTAAAAGATCTCTTTGGTTGGATCGGGAAAAGGGATTTCGGAATGGAAAGTTCTTTCTCGTGATAATATTGACGTAGATAAACATCTGCTCTAAAACGCATCTGTGAGATGAACGTTAATAATCCCCGAATAGGTTTTCCGTATGCGTAACATCGCTGTATTCCAGGCTAAGTTAGGTTCGCCTTGCGGATCTGTCGAAGAGTTTTGTTGTGCCAAATCCGGGAGGAAAATTTACGTGCGGGGTACAGCTATTGGAGAAGTATTTGGATTGTAATGAGTCAATAGTTTATCAGCTCTGGACAATGCGGAATAGTCATAAACGTAGCAGTCTCTATAATCTTTTTAAAATTTCATCCATAAACAAGCACGCTATTTCAAAATTGTGTATTCTCTTGAATAAATAAACTACTTAGTTTAAAGTACCTCCTCTGGTAAATGAATTGTATGTTTTGGGAGGTTTAATTACGGTGCATCCAGAAACAATGTAACCATTCTTTACTGCTGAATATTATGTGCTAACAATTACCTTTCCAGAGTAAGCCCTGTTTATTCTGTGTTCGTACGTAGTTACATCTCATGCATTGTCAACTATGGACATGCTATTGATATTGTTGAAATTTTAATTGACATTTAGGATGTAGTTTTATTTGGAGGTGTTCAACATCGTTTATCTCTTAGGACAAATGAACTTGAAGAAATTTCCTCTATCTTTAGAAACAAGTTTATAATCCACATCATACTATTTATATTCTTCTTATGAATTATCCTTCCCTTAAGGTGTCAGTAAGATAATCATTGGTCGTGATATATATCTACTTCGCATGGCATTGTTTCATCGGTACCTTTCTAATACATAGTGAAAGAATTCTTCATTTTAGTTATCGTTCAGTTAATTTTCATATTTTAGTCACTTTTATGTGCATAATGATTTATTTTAATAATGTTCTTACTTAATAATTTAGACGTAACATACCTATTTCATATTTTTATTAAGTATTTGAGCTTTTCATTATTTATTTTCGTACCATATTCATAGTATATTCTCTTGGTTAATAAATTGTGAATTACGTTTTCATAAAGGTTTGGATTTGTATTTATTACTTCAGATGATGAAAATATTCTAATTAATGTAATTCGTTATAGTTGTTTGTGTTCATCATTACCATAATTTTCGCATCTATTATGCTGTCAATAAATATTACTTCTATTTTACACTAATAACAGTAATGTGATGGAATATTTCTCCTCGAATCTTACTTTATACTTAGATTATTCCTTTCTTTAGACAACTTAAGTATTATTCCTTGAGAAGAACTGGTAATTTACTTAAAATTTTCTGCAATTCTACTAATTATCTCTCAGGTATCATTAGTAACTTGGCTATAGCCAGTGCTTATTATACTCTCACAATAAAATTAACGATAAAATATGCAAGGAATTCTTGGAAGAATTGCTTCCTAATTTCGTTGCTCTATCGAAGATAATGTCGTATTATTAAGGGCGACATATTTCATTAGGAGCATTTTATTACTTAAGAAACATACTTGATTAGTATTCTATACTTATATATTGATTATCGTTCGTATATTCCGAACTTCTAACAATTAATTTTCCTCAAACGAGGCACATTTTCGTAATTTGATTACGTACGATTATTTATTCACGAGTTTGACTCATTGTTGCGTCAAAACATCCGAATGCAATGGCCGCGAAAAAAAGATAATCATCGATAAAAGCCTATCGAAGGAAACGAACGCATTCACGATTTCCAGACGGTGATGAAAATCGTTCCATCGCACAGATTCTAAATTCCCTTGGAGACTGGCCTTTTGCCACAGTCCAAATTTGCCCCAAGGGGAGCCAACTCATTCCACCGCTTTAGTCTCCGGTACTCGTTTCGTCACTTCCAACTCGAATAATATGAGCTTGTTATGCTCACTCTTATCCAAGGGATTATATTGTATTCCCTGAAGATGGGTTAGTGGCTTCAGTTGGTATTTATCCCCACGAAATTGATTGAATGCACAGCCTCCTCGATCTATGCTCTTATGTATTTATGCGTTCGTAGTTTGGTCGGAAGTATACTGTACGAGTTTTGGGATGATTGAATTTACGACGCCATTGAGTTACTATTCACACAATTCGTGAGCTACTCTTACTCTTGGTGTAGCTTGGTCAGGTCCGTTTTTTGGGAATACTACAGGTTTAAGTCGAGCGTATAAAATTTGTTTTTGAATTTGTTGGAACATGTCCTAGGTTTATTTCTCGTGTTCTATTATCATTGCCGGCTTTGTTGATAAAGTGGTTATTGTATTGTCAGCTAGCAAATATAGTACGATGTCCCAGGTTCGAGTCCTGGATAATCGGAATTTTCCGTTCTGGAATGGAATATAAGGGTGTTATCCATTACGGGGTTAATTGATTGAGTCTGTTATGGTTTGCTTCGACTAAATTTCGTTTGCAATCCTGTAATATATTCCACACCGTTCAATGTAACGCAAGACTGGTCTATGTTGAGTAAATTTCGTCTTATATACCTATATAAGTAATTTATTTTTATTGTAATTGAGTTAAAACTTTTCAGTAGCTTCATCTTTCACCATCGCGTCATAGACAGAAACTCCGCTCAGCGTGTGAACAGAGCAACGTTTTGTCGACTATCTTTGTGTCCATTCATTCCCACGTTTCAGAGGGAATCTTCGGAGATTTTATCTTGATTACGGAAATCCCCTCCCTGGGATATCTTTCGACACTTAGATTCTGCTAAGAAAGGAGCCCATTTTGATCAAACTTAACATTTGCGGTTTTGAACATAAATTCGTATTGATCACCATTGGTACAAGTACAGATTGGTAATATTGTTAAGAACAGCTCAGGCTTTAGGCTTTAGAAGTAATGCTTGAGAAATCAGAATCGAGACTGTCAACGTTCGTACAAAATTTACCATTAAGTTCGGGGATGCGTTCTGCAAAATTCATTTAGAAATTACGTTGTAGGGATCTACGCTTGGTAAAAGAAATTAAATTGAATTTTTGCACGATTGGAATAGTTCTGCAGGACTGCGATTCTTCGCAGTAGATGAGGAACTCTAACCCTAAAATTGCTGTAATTATATTTCCTTGTGCTCCCAGTGTTTTTGAGTGGAATTTTATACTATATTAACTGTTATCAGGTACATTTGTCACGTTTATTATCTAACACAACCCCTACGGATTCATTCATATTATGTCATGTAGGCATATAACGTTCAACGTAGCTGTTATGAGACTTCGTGTTATTGAAACTATAAGTAACATGCTTAAGGGGAGTAATTAAATCAGAATAATCATTATTTACTTTGCTGAGTTCTTAATAATGCTTTGTTTAGGCACAGAATCATATGATTCCAGTGATATTTGTCCTTAAGATTTCTTTATACAACAAGAAAGAGTATTGGAATAACGTCCTGTCTTATGAATTGCGCTGATCGAATTTTTCTCATAAATTTATGAAGAAACTTAAGGATCCTTTGTACATTTCCGTTCCAAAAGTAGAAGACATTTTCTTCCGCCGATATAGTCGTTCGTCACTGATCTATACGTACTATAGAATCCTTTAATTTCTTTAAGTCATTCCAAACGCTGTTGGTATACTGCTCCGTGAATGATAAATATTTATCTACCAAATTAGCGAAGTGAAATTAAGCTTGATAGTATTTTAGGTATCCTATTTGTAGTGTTCAACCTATTCATCTCTTCCAAAACCCGATATACATAATGATTGCCATTTAAGCCTTAACATTCCGATCTGTTAAATCCGTTTCGATCGCCTTCCTTCCGCGACCGGACGGGAGGCCGCGGGCGGCCGAAAAGCGTTCAACATAATAGTCGTCAACTCTGCTCGAAAATTTACAGGCATAAGTGGCCATCGGTAGAGGAGCATGGACCGTTTATTCACCCATAAATCAACCCCTCGTTTGCGAGCTTCCGGTTTGGACGGTTCGGAAATCGGCCGCGAATCGAAAAGTGGCGCTGTTCATTAATAATGGTCCGTCCTTTCATTATCACGCGGTTGCCCCGGAGGCAAACGTATTTCTCGACGGCTTTTAAAGGTAATGAAAATATTATGGAAATTGGTTCGGATCTCACCAAACCTGCCTTCAACACTTTCGTCTCCTCACTAAGCATGTCAATTTTTTTTATTCCTTTTCGGTACATGCCCGGATTTTCAACTTTGGTTCGTTCGGAATTTTCGTGTTTTGAAGAACAGTTTCTAAAATAGCTTCTCCTTGCTCTGATGATCGTAATCGTTTCTCGAATCGTTCGTTTTTAAGTCCCATCTTCGCCTGTGTCGATATTTGTCGAAGATAGAGTCATCTGAATCTGGACTTAATCGGATGGAGTTGTAATTGGTTATTCGTAATGGAGCAATTTTTGTGTGGAATGGGTTGCCCGAGAGAAAATATCTATTAAAAATTAACTTTACCATTCTCACGGCCTCAACCATTATAAATTACTGCTTAGAGAGGTTGAAAGAAGGTTGTCGTTTATCCAATTAATGCCGTGATACGAAAGCTGTAATTTCTTTTTGTTTTGTCGACAGTTCTGATTATTGTATCGTCAACTCGTAATTGTTAAAGCGAAGGTAATTAGGCGATAAATACCTCGTTTAGAAACATTTATTAATTGTTTGCAAGATTGCATTGTTATCGCGTTAGTTTTATAATTTGTCATCAATTTAAAGACGTTCATGAAAGTTTTCGAAGTGCATTTGTTATTAATGGTTATCTATGTGACTTAAGCTTGACGTTTGGTATCGTCATTTCTCTCTCATTTAGGAAGCTTAAATCCGGTTGTTTTCTGATAATGGAAAACTGTTATGCGAAAAGGTTTTTGACACTAATTTGTAATTTCTCGGAAACTAAGTGAATTGTGTATTTATTCATTTATTTAAGGCGACTTTGGAGACCACATTTCTTTGGTAATTTAATGAAAATAAACGAATTCGAGCATACGTTTTCTAATATGAATATTCCTGCATGCCGGGACTCGAACTCGAGACCTTGGCTATATCCAAGGTGCTTAAATCGTATGGAATTAATTTTGTTTCGGCGTATAAACTTTTAATTACCGGAAGTTTTTTTTAATACTCGTTGACTTATATACTAAATATAAGCACTGTTTAATCACGTTTATTGTTATGAATTAATACATCGCTTGGACTGACTTCAGCATTTTGCTCCACCTCAAAATAAATCTCGTTCAATCAAACTTTAACTCGTTTTATATTTATTCGGAAAGTGTATTTTAAAACTTACATTCAAAGCTTTATTCTTTCGACTTCACAATGGAATCTTTGCGCATTCTATTTCCTTTGGATCATTGAACGTATTCTTAGCCCTTGAAATGGACTGATCGTATTCTTAGTCAGATTATAAACAGCTTGGAATCGTCGGTGATTATTTTTGGAGGGCCAAGTTGTAATTTATTTCAGAACAACTACAATCTTAGCACTGTCTCGTATTTGCTATGAAAATATCCATCGTAAATATAGAAATTTATTTGATAAGACTTATTTTGTAAACTTTTCGCGTTAACAATGCCTTGGGTAATTGAATTTCGTTTACCTAAACTTCTTATAGAATAGAATGATAGTATTCTATTTTGGCTTAGAGCCTTCTAATCTAGAATATATAAGGGATATAGACTCATTACGTAATGTTACTCATAAATTATGTTCTTTTTTATCATCTAACAATATTCTATCACGTATTTCTTGTGTGTGTTTAAAGTTTCTTCGCAAGTATGCTTGAAGGTAACGATGTACAATGACGAAATATTTGGGAGTAAGATAATGTAAAATATTATTCGCCTTGTTGTATTTGATACATGTAAAAAGTATCGGTTCAATATCGCGTAATATCTTAATTATAGGTTTTTCTGTTTGTGTTTTTATTGGTTTTATATGAAGCGATATTTCTTTTCATCCCTGTATCCATTGAGATGCACATTTATGTTCAGTATCTATTCAGAACCCAGTACCAAGAACTGTTTCATAAATTTCTTCGTAATACGTAATTGGATGTTGAGAAGTTTCCAATTTTAAGCATTTGCACTCACTTAGTTTATTTCTGCGACGCTCACTTGTCTTTCTATGACATCACCTTCTCTGGCACTGGACCACCGTCGTCATGTGGTACTTTAATAGCTCTTTTTAATCCCAAAATTTTTCTCATCTATACACGCGTGCAGTAAATCATGCTAGGATTCGTACTTCCTCGGTGTTTTGACTTGCCCTCGGATCTTCCATGTATCTTTCATCGAAAGTTACAATTTATATTGGTGGCATTAGGTAACCTTTTATTTTGGACGATTACTATGTACCATTTCGTAAATATGGCTGAAGTCATCTTTCCCTAACGTATCTACTGCGCAAAACATAGCGTTTGAAATAGTTTGTTATGATCTGAATTTAACGCAATTATTTCGGAATGTTTAGCTTCTTCTTTTACCTTTTTATATCATTTCATTGCAACGCAAATTTTTGTTTTCCAAGTTTTATTCGTTCATTAAGATACCCTAGTCTTTAGAATTTTGACTTTAATATGTAACTTCTCATCGAAATCTGCTGTAATCTGTCTTAATTTTCGCAAAATTGAATTATAATGTGAGGAAATGATTCCTCGTAAATTATCAAGGGTCTAATCATTGAATCGTTGATAATCTTTGGAATAATTTTACAGATTTCAGCGTTTAATTCGCATTATTTTTAGCGTTCTACGTATTGTGGCACGGAGATCAGTTTTCAGTCCATTTCATTGAAATTTTTTTCTAAAGGTTGCTCTATAAATTATCACAATTAGTATATTGTACTTTCATACTTTTTCTAGTCCTTCGGTCATGGATCAACAGTTGTCATTCATTGCTATGACGTTTACATGTATATTCTGAATCTTATTGCCAATATACGTCTATCAGTGTAGTGATTTTAAAGGCAATACTCAAACAGACTCTTAGAGATTGTATAGAAGTCGTTCCAGAAGCTTCTTCATGAATGTAAACTTTCAATTATTCTCTTCAAGACCATTATTTGATGGTCTTAGCGAATATATTTCCTAAGTTATACTTGTTTAAACAAAACAAATCAAAATTTTAACGGAAAATCGATGCAGTTCCATCCCAAGTCATCTCCACATCACAGCATATTTTTGCTCTTCTTTGAGTGTATCTACAATTCTTCTTCACGCCTATTGTTGGCATCTCGGTGGGAGGGAAGTGCTGTTTCATACGATCCACGCGAGAGGGCAGAACTACTTTCGTCCCATCTATTTTCAGACACGAAACTTTTTTTTTCTCTAGACGCATGTCACCCTTAAAAGTTCAAACTTTACCTAGCAACTGAGCCGAACTAACGGGGCGGTTCAGTACGAATATGAAATAACGAGATGAATTACGGCTGTTAGCCATCACTCATAAAAATGTATTAGCTGAAATTCGCTGATTAATGTGATTTTGAAATTATTTTAATCGTTATGAGCTTCTGGCGTAAATATACATGTGGAATATTGTATCGCATGAATAATAGAAAATAATTTTCGTCTATTTGATGGCAAGGTATTATTCGCAAACATCGTAGGGTCTATGAATTATTTAATAACAATCGTTGCGCAAGCTTTAAATTTGCCAAACCTAATGTGTTTAGGAAGTATAAATAATTTCTTCTTTCATTGTAGTTAACGTATTGTCAAAAAGATAAGATGGACTAGGACCTCTTGGAAGAAGTTGATTAATGATTATCTTTTCTGAAAGTTCTAAAAATACTATTCGAATAAACTGAAAATACTAACCACTGTTTTAGTATTCAGGTCCATTGGACTTGAAGGAGGCATCGTACTAAAGATGTCTTTCGTTCTAAATTTAAAATGTACGTTTTAATATGAATGGGACATATACTGTTTTATGGTTCTGATGACAACAATTAGTATAAAATCGATTGACATTTTATTCTATGATCAGATTCAGTCTTGGCGGAATATTTAAGTGTTATCAGTTCACAGAGAAGTTCTTATCGCTTTCCTCTATGGACATACGTTTTGCTACATCGAGTAGCAGTTCGTTTTTCGCCATTTTGATCGATGAGTATGTGAAATTATGAATTTTGACCATTGGGCTTCATTGACCTGCTGTGATTCTATTCCTGAAATTACTTCATCAAAAATTCGAATAAACTCTGTATAGAAGAAAAATATAATTAAACATCTTTTACGTATTACCTCACAAATCTTTCTATCGTTCGGAAAACAGTGTGGTTTATATCCTCCAATTAAGGCTTGCTTCTTCCTCTCTGCCGCATGTTGAAACGGCTAATCAATCGACAGTCCGTACGCAACTCCGTCGAGAATTAAGGTCGATAGTTTATTTTGGTCATTCCGTTCCGGTTAACGACTATAAGACTCGTGGGGAGTGCGTTTGGGGTTTTACGTGTACTTAGAGACGCTCTCGAAGCGTAAGAAACCTTCTGTGATTGTTACAAAGCGACAATATCAACGTGTTGATTGTAGCGAGCAATTCTCGTAACGATTACGTGGAAGTTAAATGTGATTGTTAATTGAACAATAGCGTACATATTAGCCCAACAATTGATGCTGTTATGTTTTAATAATACATCTTTGTTATTGGCTGAAATAATTTTAGGAGAGTTTTTAATAAGAGCCTCGTTTGGGCATGTTAGGAATCTACCAAAAAGTTCTATTGTTGTAATCTTGCGGGAATCTAAATTACGCCAGTAAAAAAGATTTGAACCTTTGTATGTCAACGTAGTTGCGTGTGGAACATCAGGACGAGCCATTTAAGGTCACAAATAACCTTTAACGTACGTCATCTCTTCGTGAATGGCTTATTAAGCTCGAGATGAATCGTTCTCTAATACTCTCCGAATTACTTTCAGTCCCTGTTGACTCTATGCGAGCCTGTTTGGTTTTATTGTACGTTACCTATGAATCAACGCGGTTAAAGTTTTTAATGGCGAGAGTAGTTTCAATGAAGTATTGGGTCCATTCGATTGGATTTTCGTGAATGAACGTCCTACCGCACGAAGGCCGTGACAACCAGACTGTGACTGGAAGTCTTTCGCACAAGAACGTTCCATTCAGCGACATTTTGCTGCGGCGGGATTGCAATCCGTACGACCTCATTAGCAAAGCGATGGATCAAGGATTTCGCTGCGCAGTCATTGTCTCTCTTGTCTTAAGGACCTGCTTCAAGGTTTCCTAAATGTGTGGAAGTTACCAGCGACCGCAGTGTCTTTTTGGACCACTCTATACTTCGTGTTTTGTTGGGACTGGAGGTGAGAAGAGTAAGCGTGTACAGGTACTTCGTAAATCAATAGTTGGGTCGCTACTTGAAATTCCTTTGGATTTCATTCGAATCATTATTGTTATGAATTCTACTTTATTTTGTTTTTATATTGCTGTTGGTTAAGTGTAGGTGCTTGTGTGAAGGAAAGAGTATGCTTAGTGTATTAATGAAGTCGAGTTAGGTCATAGTCAGTTTGGAAATGATTTCCTAAGTTAACTGTATTAAGGTACGTTTACTCTTTAATTTCCCGTTTCGACTGCAGAATTCATCACTTAAAAGGATTAGCTTGAGGATCTTTTTCATTGGTAGAAAATCTTCTTTTGCTATTTTCATGGTATCTACTAGAAATACCGATTGCATTTAGATTAGAATCATCCAGACACGATGCTCGTGAGCAGTATGTTTTCTTTTCGTTTTTAATTGCATTTCGCACTTTTGTTCCATTTAGTCTCGTTACGTATATGAGGTGAACATCCCTTTTCTGTTTCTACAAGTCCCTTAGTTACGCAGATTTAGCAATTATTGATTTCTTGCTCGTTGTTATTGGTGGTTGTCAGCGAGTTTTTGTAGTCTGTTTTTCTAAGGCTGATTTAGTAACCGATAAATTTACTACTACAATAGTCTATGCGCTTTCTATCCTATAAGCTCAATCCAGTTTGACTGATTACACTGAATTGAAATGCGTATATTTCTCAGTTAAAAGTGATACTTAATGATGAAATCATTCCGATTATATATATTTGTGCTATACCTCGTACGTATGCTTTTCTTTACTCATCCTCGAAAACAAATATATACGATCAAGCTCCCATAAGCTTTTAGTTGCCCTAGTGTTTAGAAATAACCGATTCATCACCCTAAATGTAGGTTGATTTTGTCCTCCCATTCAGTTGTCTTCAGAGACTTCGAGCGGTGGCCTCAAATGAGCGGTGAAGAATTGACCTTCCTTAAGGCGGAGGAATCATTTCAATAGACATCTTCCGGACTTAAAACTCGGGATTCGAATCAAAATATGGACGTCTTATTGTCTCTAAATTCAAAATCAGCCCCCAATTTTCAGGCTGGGATGGATTCAAACATCCTCTTATTATGTATACGTATTTTTGCTCATTGTTAATGGGTGAAAATTTTTTGTGGTCAGAGTACGAATTTTTTTCTTTTGATGAACATACCCTCACACTAATTGTAAGTACAGAAGCGAATGGCATGATTGGTTTTGATTTTGATATCGGTTGCTTAGCAATTCGTAGCCTTACCATGTAATGATTGGTTATTATTGACTTATAAATATGAAATATATATATGCTTTGTATTTATACGGGTGATTTAATAAGAATGATAAAATATATAACTTTTTAACTTTCATAATTTCTCTGTCTTCGTAAATTGTAAATGATTTTTATCTTTGTTCCAAAACCAATTATAGCAGCTCTGTCATTAATTCAGTTTGTTCGGAAGAATAATTGAAAGAAAAATTCGCTTCTTCTTTGAGCGTAATTTATTATAAGGAATCTTAGGTTAGAAACTCCTGCACGTTAGATTAGGTTTTATATCTTTCATTGTTCAGTTATTCAGGAATTTCTCCATCGATGCTTTACATAGAAGTGTAAAAGCTGGTCGGAATACATTTATGTCGCATTTATCATAATTATATTTCGTAAAAGAACAACGGAATAGTTTTTTTGGTTTAGATTTTCCCTTGAAATGTTTACATTGCATCTTACGATGCGAAATATTACGATCAAGCTACGATCTAGTGATCTCGTTAAGGTATTAGAGTTCGTAATTATATCGTATCTTTGTATATCACCTCTTTCATGGATTTATATTCCACCACATGTTACGACGCAACATTTCGATATCAGAGGATCATTTAAATACCTCCGTTGGGGACGAAAATGGAATTAGATTGAAGTTAATAACTTCCGAAGTTAAAAGTCCTCCTCATCAACGTGTTGGGCTCCATTGTGCAATCTCCCGCTTGAAGCAGCCCCTCCCTCGGGAGCAATTGTACTCTCCCCTCTTGTTCATTTAAGTGCTTCCTGCCAACGCCGACCCTAATCGACCCTTTCTCAAAACCCTGTTTATATGTTGCCTCCTTTTAAAGAACCCTTTCCTTAACCCCTTGAACCCCACGTCTTCGAAAGGGTCACTGAAGAACTCTTCGTTTATTTTTTCTTCGAAGATTTTCGAAACAAAAAATTGAAGGGTGTTAAGCGACGTCTCTATCCATACGTCTTCAGTCTGTTTTCCGCTGTGGAAATAAAAAAAGCCGTACTCGTGTGTTCATCGTCTGTATTCTTGTCATGCCCGGGAATAATCGGAAGTTAAAATAAGTGTTACGGGGGCTCGAACCCGGATGTCAAACATCAAGAGGCGTGTTAGAGTGTTTTGTCAACATAATGCAAAACCTAAATGATTCCTATCGTCAATTTAGAAGACCTGGGTTCGAGTCCCGGTCCTGAAACATTTTTCACGTCTTTAAGCCTTTAGTTTTAACCAGAGCCGTGTGCATTTTAAATCTTTACTCCCCTACCTTGAGTTCTTTTTAATCATTTTATTTATGACGATAATCTTCTCGTTGCAGTTATGCATTTGCTTAATTTGTAATAAAGTGTGTTACAATTATATGGATATTGAATGAATGAAGTAAACTTTGTCAGTTTTTGGACCGTGTTTACTTGTATTTGACCGTGCTCTTGAGTCAATGCATTTATTAATCACCATATGATTTAAATAATTACCTCTCTTCACCCGTACGTATGCATGAAATACAATTTCATTCTCATCTGCCAATAATGTGACAATTATTTTTTATCCTCTTACAACGAATTGTGGAAGTTGACGATGGCAACAATTGAAACGAACTTAAGTAATTAAACACAGGCGAGTTGATCGTAACTAATTTAACAATTAAAATATAGGTACGTCAGTTGTTTGTAATCAAGCTAATTACAACTAAAATATTATTATTAAACATCAGTTTTTTCGACGTTGCAGGATGCTTATTTAAGTTACGCAATGAATCAAAACTGTCGTGTTGATACGATCGTTCTCAGAGTGGAATTCCATTCCAATATCCCCCTCATCCCATTTGGATCCCATTTAAAACCAATCGCTTCTTCCAATCGAACATTCCCCGATTTTGACAAATGAAGGCGACGGGCGTGCCTTTCTTCCGTTATCCACTGGAGCGATAGGAAATAGTCCAGGAATCGGGTTCCCGAGCGAAATCAGAGTAGAGTGGGAAGCTGTAGCGCTGCAGATTTCAAATTAGGCGGAATGGTTGCGTGCTTACGGAATGGACGACTAAAATCTCGGTTCTTAATCAACTTTTGATTCTCGAAAATCTTCCATCGGAAACCCGCGTACCATCATATCTTATGGGCGCATTTATAGTTGACTCCTAGCCGCCTTACAGTACCTGTGATACTTCTTGGATTTAAACTGTATTCAAAATATATTCTGATTTTATCTGAAGGGACTGCCAGGTGCAGAAAAGATACTGTTAAGCAACTGTAAATATGGCCCATAAAAAACTTTCTAATAATTTCAAATACAGTAAAGAGAGCTTCTATTTTCGCGAAAAGATATTGTAGTTTGATTACTAATCTACTGGAGTTAATCAGAAACTCAGTCCTGGCAGTCCCCTTTAGGTAAAAACGGCATTAAAAGACGTACAGTTGGTTCAAAGGGGACTGTCAGGTACCGGTAAGCTTCTGGGAGCCCACTATGAACCCTTAGACGCACAAGTATGGTAGGTGTTTAGATACATACGTGTACTGACACCCCCTAGTGCACGGTGTGCTGTAGCTTGTGGAGTATTTAAGTAAATGTTAAGGGAAGAAGATTCATACTCCAGAATGTATTAATATAGTTTAAATTGTTTGTTTTTAATCGAAATTTAAATATGTTCAACTGCGTAGGCAGAGTTTCTGCGGTGGCTAATCTATCGATCAGTTTCGAAACGTATATTTGAATCTATAAGGAATTCCGTTTCGTGACGAGGGATTTCGATACGTGTTTGTTTTCCCACCTCGTATTAATTACACTTCCTGCTTTATCTCTTTTGTACTATAAGCTTTCGCGAGGAATCTTCGTGTTACAAAGAGGTGCTTTTTGATGGAATGCTGCCAGCAAATCATCCTGAGCGTATCTAAGTCCGTTTGTCTTCGGCCCTTCTCAAATGCTTCCGTTTTCTAATCCACGACAAAAAGTTGGCACGTCAACGGGCTATCTAGTTTCCTCCACCTTTTATCTAGGCCTCACTCTTCTAGGAAAGTTCTAGTCACCTTCAGGTAGGTCATTCCTTTGGGGCTGTTTTGCTCGGGACCCATTTAATTAATCCTCCCAGAAAGAACTATTTATGTTTTACTCTGCCACAACAGTTTTCTGTGGGACGAAACCGCTAATTAAATGCCTACAAACTTCTTTAATAGTGAGTTTTAAAGTTGTGGAAATATTATATTCAAATTTGTTAGAGATACAATACAAGGTTCGAAACCCTGTCATGTCTTTTTCACGAACTAAAGTATGACCAAACCGTATTACCTTTGATGTCATTGTGCAGAATTATTCGTGACTGGGAATTTTATATTACACAATATCTTACGATGAAGTTTTTGTTATTTCCTATTAGAATGATTACTCAACTCATATGAGTCCTTAATGTTGGACCTTTTAATTGTGAAAGAGGACGTAAACAAGTAGACAACAAAATTAATTTAAAGAACACGGAAAGCAAAATAGGTGAAATCTTTCGAACTAATTCATGTCGAATGATTACAAAGGCTGAACAGAAGTGAAGAATAAAGATTGGTTCAAGTTCCTCCTCCTTACAGGAAGGTATGCTTTGTGCGGTACCTGGGTTCGAGTCCCTGTCGCTATTTTTCACTTATACATAGCCTAGTGCGTGAGGGCGATTGGAATAAAGAAATTAACGGAAAAGTGTTTATTAATATTTTGTGATCGACTGATCGTATTATATTTGTAATTATAGCTTTAATTTAGACCTGATTGTGCTCTAAGTATAGAAACTGCATTCAGATATCCGTCGTCTTCTATTCTCATAAAAAATTTCATTTACTCATCCACATACGTCTTTGAAAAATAACCCTGCTCTTTCCTTTTTCGCAATTGCACTTTTTCGAAGTATTCTTTTCGTATATAATGAATCGTGGGTATGGTTATGTGGGTATATATAGGAAACCTTTCTGGTAATATCGTTCCATACATCTAGGAGTCGAATTCGGATGGAATGATCCGTCGCTGGAAGTCCTCTGTATCGCTGATGAATAGAGGAGCGCGGAGTTCTCTCGCATCTCGACGAGATAAATGATCTTAAAAATAGCCTCTGCTCTAAATTTCCGTGGCAGATGCGGTGTACGGGTGCGGCGAAGTCTCGCCTGGGAAGTAACTCGATACCCGCGCCCCATATACAAGAATCCCCTTCAAACCGATTCTTTTATCCCACCTTCGTTATATACGTTATAGCTTTTTCACGTCAAATGTTATCCATCTTCAAAAAGATTCGCTACCGTTTCATCTCGAACTTGTGGGGATTTTAAAATTTGTAGCTAAAGAATTGTTTCAAAACTGAATACTATTGAATAATTTGCGATGTTTTAAGCGTTCGTTAGGATAAATATCATAGCATTTACGATACGCATTTGTTTTTATATTTATCGTACGTTTTTTTATTTACGAGAACTTTATTCATCGATGGTTACTATGGAATTTTATTTATTGTTACGTAGAGTAATCTTTACGTTTTGTAGGCCAGTTTGACGTTCAAATAATGTTCTAAATTCTTTTATGTGTTAACATTTTTATCAATAACCTATTCATTGATGTTGTAAGTATACTTCTTCTATATATCGTGTGAAGGATTGCTCCAAGATTCATATTCACCCAATTAATCATCATCATCAGTCACTTTCAGTACGACACCGGTTGTAGGCTTTCCAAGACTCTTCAATTTACTCTATTCTGAGTCTTCCTTTGCCAAATTACCTCGAAGTACTCGATTATATCCACGTTCTGTCTATTCCTCAATCTTCTCCTAAACTTCGCATTTATTGGTATCCAGTTCGAAACGGTTGACGTAAAACGGTTGTCCATTCAACACATAATGTGTTGATCAATTCTCAAGCTAGGTGTCTGGTCTTTATGAGGTTTATGAATGTTTTTGTAGTATTTGTCAGCTTTAAATTGTTCATAGAAGTTGTAATGATCAATTTTCAAGTTATGTGTCTGATCTTCATGAGGTTTATGAATGTTTTTGTAGTATTTTGTTAACTTTATATCGTTCATAGTTCGTATCACATTCTTTCAATGGTTAACTACGTAGCCTGATGGAAGTTTCCTTCCATTCCATAACTCGTTCACCGTCTTTTCTTTTTCCCATCCAGTCTTGCGTATCTGACACGACCTTCCAAAGGTCGCTGTCTTACTTTCTTTGCACCTCATAATCTGAAGTATGACGATCTCTCCCCGGTTGAGTTGTCGAATGTTTGTGCCAAACGCATCCCAATTCCTTTACAGTGTAATTCGACACCGACTTCCGGTTGATTTTCAACGTATCCATGGAGAATTAAGAGTAACCGTCGTCATGATGGATTCGCAAAAAATATCCTGTTAAAGTGATACTTTTTGAATGAAATAAATAATTATTAATATTAGTAATTGTAACAAGTAAACCTAGTCGTTTTAAGTTTGAAGTTTCTGCAATGTAATATATGTATGTAATTAACTTACTTTACGTGATTTAATATCTACATTATCTAGCACGATGTTTTTGTTGATTGTTTCTAGCACGATGATTGTTAAACATATTTTTTAAATTCACGGAGATAATTGTCGATTTTGTTGGATATCAGCTGAAATCTTAGAAACTATATCGTTTTACAATTATAGGGACGTGCATCAATTTAATTTTTCTTTTGATGGAACTTGTAAATCGTTCCCCAACGCGTAAATGCATTCCAAACAGACTATTCTGCTGAACTGTACCCCCTTTCAAAAGGGGGGTATGGGATTACGTTGCCCCAATAGGGAAATGATATCCCTCAAGGGATGTGAGATATCATTACACTGTTTGGGAAGTATTATGCTACCAAACGTATATGGTGTGATTAAAATATTCCACAACGTTTTATTTAACCGATACTTGGGGTAAATTACATGAAAAGTTATTAGGAAACCTTTCAGTGCGGCGGACTTATATATAGACTCAAACGCAGACGAATTTTTAATGTTCTCTAACTCATTGCAATGATACTATAGTTCCGAAGTTTGGTTTTTACGCGTCGGGAAGTAATCTCACTGAAGTAAGGCTTCTGTTCCTTTTTTAATGTAACGACGCCATTAGCTTTGTAACCTTCCCTTATCTACTCCTTATCGTATCTATTTTGTTGAAGTTGATTTGAATCAGAACTGATTACGTATTCTGTGGGATTACATTTCATGTGAAAGCATTGCTTTGTAATACATTTGATATCTACTATCATTCTTACAAGCTTATCATTTGGACCCTGGGATAACAATGTCAGTAGTTCTATTTATACGTAGCGTATACACTGTAATGAATGTGTACATAGCATTTGTATAGCTCAATGTAGATGTTAAGAAGTGAAGACCTAGATATGATAATATGTGATATGACCAGAAGCTACACAGGAGTACACTTCATATAAATTTACGCATATTAGTAGTTTCTGGTGTTTATGAATATTTTTCCCATAATTATGTAGATTGAATTTCAATAATTATAATTGGATCGTAAAAACTTAGTAAATTCTCAGACACGAAAGTGTCTGAGAATTGAAATATTATTGTCAAAACAAAATTCTTTCTACTTTTTAAGACTGAAACGAAAACATGGATTCGTTAGTAAATGTAAATACGAATGTTTTAGTGCAGTTTAACCTGATCAATTAAAAAAAACGGCGAATTGATTATTGAAAATTAGATTAATTTTATGCTTTTACTCTATGCTTATTTTTATTTTATCATGGAATAGTTTTATTTGTTTTTATGATGCATTTATGCTTCTACTGAAGGGAATCCTTGTTGTTTAAATTTTACTTTTTTAAATCTCTTACAGTTTTCTGAATTCGTAAAACATTCTATTGATTCGAGTACCACATTGAGACCATAGTTTTCTTTTATCGATTCCTTACGTCAGTTTCTTCAAATGGATACTGCAGTAGAAGATTTCGAATCATCAATTCGCATATTTACAAGTTCGCACAAAAGCGCTCTATTCATTCGTTCCTATTCGGAACCAGGTATCGAATCACCTCCAGGCCATAAGGTAGATCATTTTTAAAACAGATCATCTTATCCCTTCATCATTTTTTATTCCGAGGCGTTAGTTCCCACAGCCGCCGACAGGTGCGCTGCGTGTGAGAAGGCCGGAGGAGAAAAACCGCGTAGGGATGCTGTGATCTGTACTCCCACGTCCCATCGACTCACAAATTGATGGGATAATGATGGGACGTGTTGGAATGAGAAATTATTCACCGCTATTTCGAAGGGACCGTGAAACATGATCGGTTGGGATGATTTGCATATACTACTTTTTTACCTTCTGCTTGCTTCAAAAGCTTGTAGAAAATTTTCGGAATTGTATCAGAATGTTTTAATTCAGTGCTGGAATTTTTTGTAGGTGTCGAATCCTATCTGTAGAGGCGTTTGTTCTATCCTGGCTGTGCTGTCGGTTCCCATATTCGTGAACGCAACCTGAATCTTCGAATTTTTAGGTCTTTGAAATGAAGGGAAACTCAAATTTGCTGCGTCAATTGTTTTGCATAAAATACACGTGTATAGTTATCGTGATTATATTCCGGGAATGACGTACTGAAGTGAAATGGAGCTTCAATTGTTTTCATATTCATGTATAACTTTCTTAAGGGAACCGGACTTACCTAGCAAAGTTTTAAGATCGTATATTTTGGATGTAAATGTTCGTTTGTTATATTAGTAGGTTTTCATCCAGTACGTTTAAAAATTTAACTATTTTTGGATAATTTTAAATACGTAATTCAGCTAAATGTTGTGAGCAACAGGTGTACGGAATCCTGTAGCGAGTTGGTTCACACCCCTACTCTCCCATAAATATGCGTTCATTTTGTTCCGGAGAACACATGAATCATTTTAAACCGTAAAATGATGAAACCGTAGCTGCGTCTCAAAGGTGTAAGGGTCACGCTTCCTGCATTAAAACCAAGGAACGCCTTATACAATTTCCTCACAACTTAACTAATATATTTACAAGAAAATGAAACTTCCCGAATCAGTCACTCCGGTGCAGGTGTTTTCGCTCTTGAATATTAAAACGCAATTTATTAATGGCTTAAACATCTCAGTTACAGTCTTAAAAGATCGCTTAGGCTATTAAAAACCTCAAGGTATAATTTGGGGAAGTAGCGTGTCCTTTTTGGGATTAATTTGACCTGCAAGTGGTCACTCCCTGTTATTAAAGCGGTCAGAGAGAAATGTGCTCGACACCTAGATCGGTCGAGATGCTTCTAATTCATCATTCGTTTTTGTCAGTTTTCTGTCCCGCTTAAAATTCCGTGAACTACGTATATGGTGTTGGTTATAATGAATGTTACGACGGAAAAACATGCGCTGCAAGAGATGTGTACAAATATTTGGCGAAATCTACATGAAGTTCGCGTATTTTTTTAAATCTGTCGCAGAACTTGAATTGTGCCTGAAATGAATGAGCTGATAGTTTTTAAAAAATGACTCGTATTTGGTGTTGAATTGATGTTAACTATACTTATGTATTTGTCACAATTTTTGTACCATCTTCACCTTGTATAGATACTATTTGTACTTAAGATAATTCGATGCTCATTCGACAACAGGAATATTTCAATTATTCACACCTGAAAAGTTAACGTAAATATACGTAGATTATATGGTACGTAATTTTGATTGTAGACTTGTTTGTTACAAAGATAGTTTATCATTTTTGAAGTTATTTGAAGAAGATAACCCCGTAAAGTAAAGTTAAATTTAACTTAAGGACCTGGGTTCGAGTCCCAGTAATGTCTAACTTTTTTTTAATACGTTTAACCAAAAGAAGCTTACCCTATTTTCCAGAAATGAATGGTATTTTTTCATGGTCTAAATCGATTATTCCGGTAGCTCTCTGTCCTAAGTTATGCCCTTTTAAACAACGAGTCTAACGATGACTTATATTGATTGGCAAAACTAATGTATTCACTAAAAGCGGCTAAAATGTTTCCATGACCACCATCCTCCTTTCCCTTTACCTTTCCCTGAGGCGTTTACCCTCACCTCTTTAATAAAACATTTCTACCCACTCTTTCGGCGCTTTTTCTAACGTATTTTTCCCGAATAAATTCCATTTAAGCTTTTTTTCATCTCCTCACGTTCGCTGCTAATGGTTTCTCGCCATGGATACCTCAGTCACGGGAGATGTATAAAAATACCAAGCTTGGAAATCCCAATCATAGGTATCGTAATGAGCGTTCACTAACTGTGTAGGTGTTGAGGAATTCTATGAACAAAATGCCTAAGAAAACTGCCACTAATAACTCAGTTTTAATGAAATATATTTGATGATGGTATGGATGAAATAAGCCTAGTAAGAGTCAGATATTATAATACCAGATTAACAAGTTATACTCGTAACGTAGTTATGGACTGAAATTGTCTTTTTGTTTGCAAGTATTTGATCTTATTAATTGCCCCAAAGAATGTTTATTATTGTTCCTTTGAATGTTGACAACTATAAATGCATTAATTCAATTAATGTTCTTGATGTAAGATGACTGCTAGTAGGTGCGGAACCTTGTGCCAATGCTTAAAACCCAACGTTCACGGTTCTTCATTAGATATCGTGTACTTTACAGTAGCTCTAAATTGACGTATAATTTTTATTATTCTTAACGAATAATGTGTTGCATACGTGTACTGAAAGGAACGATAGTCTGTCAATATGTGCAGTAGTTCTAGCTAGCAATTATCTGCAACATATTTATAAAAACCAAGAGCCCAATAACTGTGTTTCCCAAGGGACGGTATTTTACGTTGTCCAGTTAACTCTTGTATAATTGATATGATAACGGATGGAATACCGGTCTCCCAATGCTTCTAAAAGATGACGACGTAAAAACTCTACCGAGCAGTTAGTCTTCGTTCTGCATGATACCTGTTTTTATTGCTAATGTTTAGATTTCCAACTTTCTTTTTTGTTTCACTTCCTCTCATGATGCTGGACCCGTGTCGATGATGCTCATCTATGAACGTAATCGGAGAATCCATTGTGTGCAATCTCTACTCGCGATAGTCATTTGTTTCCCGGGTAACCCTTTTCTTGCCCTCCTGCAATCAATCTCTTACGTTAAGTATACGTTTCCCTAGCGTTTGAGAGGCTAAGCCGCTATCCCCGCACCTAAACGATCCCTCGTCCTATCTCCTTTAATGATTTAATCTTAAGGTTCCGCCATTATGTTGATTACGTATCTCTTATACCTGATTCATTTTTTCTTTCGTCTGGTACCACCGATTCCCTGACTTTCTTTCTGTTGTATTTGTTTATTGATAAATGTCGACGTATATCTTGGAGACAGTCGTTGTTGACGATAACAAATGAAAGTGTAAAAAATATACAGTTAAAGATGGCGGATACAGTAATTACGTATATTATAAACCTTATTGAATTATAGAGTGTAATGTTACTAACATTTTTGTAATGAATTAAAGATTAAGATGACTTGGAAGATGAGTTTACATCTGTAATTTAATATAATAGATTCTTCTATCATTTAATATACTATATTTCTGCAATATTCGTAAACAGTCTACTTTTACAAAATATATACGATTAAGAGGGAATGAGCTTTAGATTAGGAATACGTCTTTTTCGTATGGGAACAGTAAGTGAAATTGAAAGAACACATTGGTAAAAAGGTTTCTTATTTTCAGGTCAATTCTTTTCTGAATATTTTCCCGTTTAATTCGCACCGAATCGCTACTGAAGGCTCGTTGCTATAAATGTTGTTTCCTTTCACTCGTTTAGGAAAGTTGAAAAGAAGTTAATGTATAAGGTGATGGATGTATTAACGTGTTTCCTCGAATCTAAAAACTCCGAACGAAGTTTCTGTCGAATTATACATTCGTAAACGGTCTATGATTCCCTTCCAGCGGTAGGTTGTATTCTTAACGCGATATTTCCCACCAATCGCACGTCAGTCTGAAAAATGCAAAGCGCGTATTTAACGACGAGATATATCGAAGTAATGCATCAATTTTTACGAATTATTCGGTGAAAAAAATCGTCGAAAATTTCTCATCTCTTAAATGGTTCGCATTAACGAGATGGGTTTTATAGTCTTCAGGTTCCTTTTTTTATATTTCCGAAGCCTTTGGAAAGAAATTGTGAGGGCGATGGGATGCGTTCGGAACCAATTTGAGCGTATCGTTGTCCTTAGAAAGCTTGTTTCCAGACTTTGTAACCATAGCAGCCAATTAATGGCCTCATTAGAGGCGATTTTAAAGATGGAAAATTACACCTTGCGTGCACATGTTCTGCGGGGAAAAGTGGCAGAGGATATTTTTTGTTGAATTTTTCAGGATGCTTCGTTGCTAACGAGATAGGCCGGAGAATGGGAAAGAGCTTTGACGTTGGATCATTTGCGTTGACGGATTTTCTGTTGCAGATTTTGAATTGTGAAAGATATATACTTCTATACTTCTCCATCATTGTCTATATACGAGGATTATTTTCGAGGATTTAGGTTGAAATTTTCAGCCCAATCATTGCATAATTTATATTTTATTCTTATTGTTGTTAGTGGCGATTGTTTTTTTAATCTTACCACTTATATGTTTATTTTATTTATAGTTTTTTCCTTAAGACCAAATATAGCTAATTAAAATCCTATATCTCGGCTTATACGAAATTTAAAGGACACTGCGCGATTATAAATAAAGACTTTTAGGATCAATTAATATTTTTTCTTTACCAGATCATCCGTTCTGGAGACATAATTTTTGCACGGAGTAATCATAGCTGTACGAGAGCTCGGAAACATTTGATACCCAGGTTTTCTAATGATTAACGAAGAAAATATTTTGAAGTTTAGGTTTAGTTGAACAACAGTAGGTCATCCAACTACTCATCTTTTGCTAATTTACTCTCGTAGAGGAATTTTATTCCTTGAGAACAAAGTAATTCACTGTCCTTGATTACTTAGATATGAGTGAGAAAGTGCTAATTTCTGGGGAAAGGGAATCTATAGGCAGATTTGCAGAATGATCTGAAGCAGTTGTATGATTCGTCTAAGAAACCAGGTTACGTTTGAATCGTTTAAAGAGACGGCTAACAAGGAGTGTAAACATAGGTGTCTCCTGACTTTTGAATGAGACTAGCATAGTTCGATAGAGGATCAAAATTAAGAAGACACGTCTTTTTTTATAGACGTTTCTCGCCGTAAGTTTAGGAGATATTAACGTTCAAAGATTGCAATTTTTTTCAAATTTCGCGCCGGGACAACCCAAACCCGCTTATCTCAGATAAGAGCTCTTCCGAGCTCCATCGTTATCAGCAAGTTCAGTGGTGGAGTTGGTTAAGGCATTAACAAAGCTTTTTCTTACCGTCAGTTTTGCGCGGTGGACGCTGGTTCGCGACCCGGCAACTGAAATTTTTTTCTCTTTGATTATAAATTATTTGTCTCGTTTTTAGCGTCTATTATACACTGTGCACATATTTTGGAGTTCTTACGCGATCTAATCGTATATTTTCTATTAGGTTTTCCTTACAAGTTTACTTATTCATACACTTAAAAACGAAGGTTTTTGTTAACAATCTCGGTAATTTTATCCAATCTTATGATGCAGAGTGTGGACTCACGATGTTTGGAAAACTTCAGGTCTTCATACACCTTTACAAGACCTTTGAATTATTGGTGAAAATAGATCGCTAAACAGATGAATTTGAATATATCTTCATTACGGATATCAAATTCAGAAAATTATCGAGTGAATTTACGAATTATTTCTACTTAATCATTTATTCCGCTACGTCGAATCTTTATGCCTGGTCGATTCTTGGGGTGAGAAAACCAATCAAAGTATTTGCGCCCAATATTCGTCGACGGTATGGGTAAACCGTGATGTACGCTACGGATGATCCCATCAACAGTCAACAGCACTTAACAGCCGAGTGCTATGCACTTCTTTCGACAGATGAAAACTTAAATCATAATACAGAGTTTCTCATTTAATTCGCAGAAGGAAGGGAATCAACATCTGAACATTAGGAATTATACTAGTCTATCTTTCATCATCAATTACAAGCCTCAATTTGTAAAAAATGAACAGGTTCGCATGGCATGAAGTGAACTGATGAAGAAAAGGGAAATATTGATCGTAAATGATGTAGATGCTCTGGAAATAAAACGTAAGGTCTATAAGTGCAAGAAACCAGGCTTCATACACTATTCTCGGTGCAGATTTATTTGTGCTTAAATTACTTTTTGATAAATACCACGCGAGAGGCTGAAATCAATATTCTATTGATTATTTATTAACCATCTTTAGATTTATTTACTGTGTAACATTATTATATATGTTAGTTTTCTTGAACTATTTCGATGCATTTTCCATTACTCTGGATAGTTAGGTTCAGAGTACAAGGGATAATTACGATTAATATGCAGGCTTCCACTATCCAATGGCATTCTCACCCATTAACTGGTGTGCTCTAATTAAAATAAATGATGCTATGAAGACTAGTTTACTTCAGTATGAATTAGTAAACTTGTAGAGAAAACCTAATAGAAAATATACGATTAGATCGCGTAAGAACTCCAAAATATGTGCACAGTGTATAATAGACGCTAAAAACGAGACAAATAATTTATAATCAAAGAGAAAAAAATTTCAGTTGCCGGGTCGCGAACCAGCGTCCACCGCGCAAAACTGACGGTAAGAAAAAGCTTTGTTAATGCCTTAACCAACTCCACCACTGAACTTGCTGATAACGATGGAGCTCGGAAGAGCTCTTATCTGAGATAAGCGGGTTTGGGTTGTCCCGGCGCGAAATTTGAAAAAAATTGCAATCTTTGAACGTTAATATCTCCTAAACTTAGGGCGAGAAACGTCTATAAAAAAAGACGTGTCTTCTTAATTTTGATCCTCTATCGAACTATGCTAGTCTCATTCAAAAGTCAGGAGACACCTATGTTTACACTCCTTGTAAGATGGTAAACACCGGAAGAAACGCGTCTTCTGGTAACGCATTAGGAGTATCTCTTACCATTCTTTGCAACTCAACTTTAAATCGTTACTTTAAATGTTGTTACTTGTTTCATAGTTAAAGCAGGTTGTTAAAAGTTTGTGCATGAATTTCAAAATCATATTTTTCGTGTTTAAAAATGTAATCAAAATTGACGATGGTGCAACATTGAAACGTATTTATAACGAATCAAAAATTTTTCTCTTGTAAGAAAATTTAAAGCTTTTAACATTTTCCTTCTTTGTTAAGCGTTTTGTCCCTGTTAGTCGTATATTGATAAAAAGCGTGTTTGGAACATGGGGCCATCTTGAGAAAACTAAAACATTTCGGCGTCAAAAAGCTGTTGAATAAATGAATTTTATATCTACTTAATGTTGCCATGACATTTATTCTGTTATTCAGAACATCAGACGATATTAGTTTCCTAAGGAATAATGAGTTGGAAGTTGATTTTATTTTGCCGAAGTTCGGGTTTCGAGTCCCGAAAATGTTTTTTTCCATCCGAAAGCCACGAAAGCGATGGCTGTTTGCAATTACCGTCTGCATCACTTGGCAACACAGCGGAAGGTGGCTACGAATTAGTCTCCATTAAGATTCTCTTTCCAATGGACGCACTCCGTTGTTTTGCTCCTTCTTTAAGAAGCATTTTGCTCTTTCACGTCGATTCTAAACGTGCCTTTCTCTAGGTCGTGCCATTTGTTCCCCTTACGAGAAGGACACGTCTGGAATGTTTTTCATGCTTCACTCTGTCCCTTAGATTCAAATATTATTATTATTGTACGCCAATACCTTTTACGTAGGCCAATAGGCTGGTTGCTAGGTTATATCACTACATACAAACAAATGCAAAAAATCTCATACGTACGAAGTAAATACACAAATATATGCCAATCGTAGTACCAAGTCAAAAATGTAAAATTGCTACAACCTTACCACAAATATCATACCCAAATATCTTTAATAATATAGACTTAACTATGGTTAGGATGAAATATTTCAAGTAGTTTCGTAATTATGAATTTTTTTGTTAATTTTACGTAAAGAAAAATTAATTGCAGAAAGTACAGTAACAAAATGGTATTCTTATTTCTGGACATTGCTCTGTTTTAACGTAATTATTATTTATTAATACAATTCCTTTTTTATACCTTTTATTGTCCTACCTCTACGTCTAATAGAGTTTTTCTTAATCCCTTTATAGTTTACTTGATAATGTATTAGTGTCTTTAATTTTCCCGTATTTAGCAGTTTTACTTATTAATTTACTTAACTACATATTGTATGTATATTGATTATATCATATGTATGTGATAACCATGCATAATTTGTTCCATTACTTAAATTGTATGAATGATATTTTACCGTTCAGCAGGTGTAAAGTGGAACGTGTGAATATATTTACATGAAGGTATCGAAGTAGATCATTCTAATTCTATAAATTTTGCGTATCAGTAATAGCTTAATCAAAATTCTATTAGCTATTAGCGGCGTGAGTTAAACTTCCTTTATCGGGCTTATTTATATCTGGTAGTGTACCAAATTTGGATGGATATGTTGTCCTTAAATGAATTTGAATGGTTAAAATATAAAATTTTGTTCCCATGCCAACGGACTAGTTAAAAGAAAGACTTTCAACCTCAATTAATACGCATGACGATATTCCCTGGCTATTATTTCTTTGTATTAATGTAATTTATAGTTTTTGGAGAATCGATAAAGAAATCATACGTTTCATCTTGTATTCCATTCAATATTTAAGCCCATAATTGACTAGAGTTTGAGTGTAACGCAAATGTGCGTAACATTAATCTGATGTCTTCGTTTCTCCAACTCAAGATACATCAACGAGGCGTCTAAAATTTATATAGAAAAGACATCAACTCTGAAGAATGAGGTCTTTTAAGCCCAAATTGACTAAAGATTTCTCATCATTATTATTATTGCCTCTACACTAACTCGAAAGTAGTTTCTCGGAACATCTGACGAATATCTCAAGAGCTCTTCATCAACATCGATATATGTTGTCCACATTAACGACCCCTTATATATGTATATAAATATATGTATCCTAACGGCCGTTAAACGAGCCATATTATGTCATTAGTCAATTTGTACATTCCACCACGCCGAACCCACTTTCCTATAATAAACTTCCCAATTTATACTCCACGGCTTAATCAGAAAGGACGCAATATTTTGATGGCAGGTGTGACTGGAAAAACCCCTTCCCCCCGCGCGTCGTTGCTTTCTTCACCTGGATAGCGCATTTTACATCCACAAACATCCAAGACACGGTTCGGGAAGTCCGTGGAAAACAGCGCCCGCCGATTGCCGCTTGATGAGGTGCTGACAACCTATCAGAGGGCAGGAATGCGTGTCCGAGAAATCGTGCTTTTTTTTCGATTTTTGCGCCGCGAATACAGAAAAGCCAAAGAGGAATGTTATCTTTTACGGCGCTCTGAATATGTCTTGCGCTAGTGCCGTGAATTAATTCAACTTGTACATATATATATTATATACATGTATGTCTAATATGTAGTTCGGAAAGTTTGGATGTTTAGCTTTTGTTTTTGACGTGTATATGTTACGAGAGTTCTAAGATGATTTTATATTTACGGAGTTAGGTACTAAAGTGAGGTGGTTGTATTTATTGGAGTAGTGATTCGATTCTAAATTAGTATCAATAGGACTTAAGCGTGCCTTTGTATGTCTTATGAGAAAGGTGTGGGTATTTTACGTTATAAAGCTATTAATTTGGGAATACGTAATCTACGATTAAGAAAATGACTTAACGTCATAACTTATGGTTACCGGACTTTGTTTAACCATAAAATTGGACACTATTCAATGATACTTATTCTTTGGGTGATAATAAAAGATACATTTATTATATTAGTCGAAGCTTGGTTATCTAATTTTTTATTAGTTCCAATAAAAAATATCGAGTTTTTGAATTTATTCTGATATCAGTAGCAGCTTCTTTGAATATCCACGTTCCCATGGATACTTGATTATATAAAGGAATTTAAACAAAAATTTATCTCAGAAATTAATTTTTAGTCACTTTTCTGTTTATATACACGATAGGGTTTGACTGTGATAAGCTCGTGGAAAATCAGGAATATTCTAGATTCGTAAGAAGATTTTGGATTGAAGAGATTTGGAAGTTAAATTAATTTGGTTGAGAAATAGAAAACATCGTCTTAGGAATCAGCCTTCCTTGCTTGCGGTATGTTTATAGATACAAAAAACGTGGGCGTATGGTATTACAGGGAAAATACGTCAATGAAACTGAATGGTATAACATGAAAATTTGGGAGAAAGATTAAGGGATTAATTTGGTCATAAGAGGATGAAGTACGTGCTGTAAAGTAATGATGCCACGGAATTAGAACACCAATCCTTCATCGGAAAGAACGAGGCGATTCTTACGTCCGGCCTCGCTGTAAAAGCCCATTTTTAAATTGGTAAATTAGAGGAATCTTAGCCTCTAATTAACACCGAAGATCCGTGTGTTTTGCATAGAAGGCTAATGATTGACCGCCATAAGAGTCGACTTCGAATAACAGGGAAATCACACCCTCTAGCGGTTTGTTCGATGGGTCTCAAGTATACACCCCTCTTGATGACCCGTATTTGTGGTTTGCAGACCGTTTTTCAACCCTTTATCCGTGGTGCCTTCGACGTATTTTGGGAAGGCGGGTACCATTTGTTTCCTTTAGTCTCGGGGGTCGTAAAAATATTAAACGGGGTCTCTAATTTATTCTAGGTGATGAAAGGAGATGTTACTTCCGATTTTGTATGGTTTCGTGGAAGAATCTGTACCACAAACCGCCTTATCCATTAGCTTCTTGGGCAAGAGCAAATAAATATGTTTCGGAGAGTTAATATGACTTTGTTTATAGGGTGTTTTTATAGCTAGCGTTTATGATTAGTCCTTAAAAGTTTTTCGTTACGTAATACCTCGGTCTTGGGCCTGATCTTAAAGTGTAAAGATAATTAAATATTAAGGAACTAATCGTAATTTTTTTATGTTAAGAGATAAGAGTAGACATAAGGAGTTCATCTGTACCATTTTAGAATTTTATTGGGAATTAATTTAGGCAAATATGGTTGAAAAGCGAAAAATTCAAGCATTAAATTAACTTGGTTTTATTCCACAATAGCATATGTAAAATTTACTCATTCAATTCTTGAATGATGTACCGAAACATCTACAAATTCAATTTTATGCAATCTTACGTAGCTCTCAAATGTAATAGACATAAACTTTTTTCTCATTTGTTACTCTTAATCACTTTAAATCATTGAAAATCACGAATTTATAAATCATTTTTCTTCAATGAATAAGTGTTAATTTATTGTTTTTCTTGCACGATTTTTATTTATACTTATCGTTAAAAAATTCTACTTTGAGATATTACTACAAATATGAAGAACTTGGAGATATCTAGCTTAGGTTTAAACAAAAAATGATTTAAATCTGTTATTAAAGTCTCTTTCTATCAGTTTTGATCCTTTCTAAGGTTGCTGCTATGTAATAAAATGTGTTTATGGTATTGGTTTCCATGCCGACTAAAAAACAGATGCTTCAAGAGTTTGAAATAGCATTGTCTCGTATTGTGTAATCCTTTTACGCATACTTCGACGACGGATCTATACCATGTGTTTTGATGCATCGATAACAGCTTACACTTTTGGCTTTTGCGGTAATTGTACGATGATCGGAAAGTGCTTACAGTTATCCTTTTGGCCAGTCAGTCCTCTTAGAGACGTCAACAAAAACCCTACTGCGGCCATCCCTCTAAAATATCCTCGAACGCGTCGTATATCTTCCCTTCCCGTGAAAGAGCCTTTGATATTCACGCCAAATGGGCCCAGGCTGTCGGGATGGTACGCGGTCTTGTTTTTTATGGGTTAAAAGGATTGTTTTCCTGCACTCGTTCCATTTTTTTAAACCCCTTTTACCCCATTGTCATGAATCCCTTCTTAAGTTTGTTTATTTGTACGTCTTTGCTGTTCGCTATGAAATTTTTTTTATATATCCGACTCGTCTTTCCTTACCAGTTTGAGTCTTTGTTTCTCCTTGCTCTTTTCTGCTCTTCAACTTTTACGTCAATTTGCTTACGTTGTGCTACTCTTCTATGGGTTATGATTCGAATCTTTGAGGGCGTTCGGTTGTTTCGTTTCGCGTATTTTTGAGTGGAACTCTACGCTAACTGGGTTGAGGTTGTTTATAATTGTGGCGATATATTGGGATTAAGAATTGAACTCGGTATTTGACAGGTTAAGTACTTGGAAATAGTTTAGCATTGTCCGGAGTGGTTTTTGATCACGTTATCTCACGTTATTAGCTGTACTGATTTGACGTAACTTTCCTTTAATCCATTCATTTATTCTAATCATTCTACTAGCATACCTGTCAGTAAATGGGGACCTGGGTTCGAGTCCCAGTTATGTTGTAATATTTCACTTTGTTTAACTTTAAGACTTCTAAACTAACAGCTATTGTTTAGGTCATCATTAATGTGTACGTGATTATATATTTCATAGTAAATAATTTATCGGTTTAAAAGTCGTGCTTATTGAGCATTTAAAAATATCACGGATTTTACGTATATATATATTTCATTATTACTTAATGCGTATTCAGTGCTTAATAGGGTTTTATTCAAAGCTATTTCACTTCAAAATTAGTTCGTTGAAATATCTTCGTAAGGGCTGTCCAATTCGAAATTGCTCTGCGTATTTTAATCGGTATCACGTTATCATCTCTCCTGACAAAGTTGCTACAGATCCCTTGGGTAAAGTGTCGCACAGCGCTTTGATATTTGGCATTGGTTGAGTGTTATCGGCCCAAGTGCACAAGGCTATTCTTAGAACTGCAACTCCTTGCGGAAGAGCTCACTTCCCTATAGCTTTACCCATTTGCTTCATCAACGATCTTTTTTCCTTGTTCCGAATTTTTTAAACGATATAGCTATGCAAATCGACTCTATCTTTCCTCACACCCATTAACCCTTTCGTATCTCCCGTCTCTTTTATGGGCTTCGTAGCCATGGCGCGTAAACATCGACTGGACAAGGTGGCCTTAGGTTGTTGACGTACGAAAGCCCTTGGGGCCCTTCCGTGAAGGCCTTTTGATGGTCGACCCACTGTTCACTCGAATTTTAACTGGAGTGCTTCGGTTATGGTCGTATTTGACGAATTACTTTTTCCAATTCGAGATAACGAGGCATTAAATGCATACCTCTGTTATGTTACGTCATTTATTTACAAAATGAGTCCTACTTGGTTTCCTAACACTGGTACTAAAGCCAGAACAAGTGAAAATGATAACTTAGACACGTTATGCGAGAAGAGCTTTCTATAATTAGACAAGCAAAATTGTGAGTAAAATATTGTTAAGTAATAAATATGTGCGTATACTCAACTTCATTCTCTGCGCTAATTCGGTGTCTATAGTAACTGTAGTTAGCCTGTTCACTTGTATAGTTTCATAGGATATAACTCTATAATCGGATTTAATTTTTGTATACGGAATTATAATACTAATCAATCAATACACTCAGTGGAAGCTATTTATTTGTATTTATTTCACTCATTGATAATGTTTTTATTAGCTATCCTTTTGTGTATAATTGACACGGTTATATTTCTTTAATCAGTTATAAGTTTAATTTTATGGTACGAAGTTTTAAGTTCCTATGAAATTCTAATATTTTTAAATATTGATTGTTCTCCTAGGAGATTAAATTAAATGGGATTCTTATAGATTGTTGTTGACGAAAATATCGATGATTGGAAAAGTAAGTTAAGTTTTTTTATATACCGCCATTTGATTAGCAAAGCGTTGTGAATATGAAATAATGATTTTTTTCTATATAATAATCTGACACCTTACAGTATTTCGTGCGCTTCATTTCAATGGTAGTAACTGCAATTTTCGATATGCATCGCTAACGAAAGAAAGAAATCCTAAGAAACAGAATTATCCCTTTTGTAAGCTTCCGTGGCTCGGAAAAAATGATCCGCCTTTCAAAATAGATCCCGGCTTAAATGTCAAGATATAGTTGTCTCCGTCCAAAAAGCCAAAGCGGCAACGTCGCGTTGAGGATATGATCGCGTGGATAAAGCTCAAGATATCACTTTTAAAGAGAAACGTAAGCAAATTAACCCCCAGTTTTGCGCGCGCATTTTTCATCGATAAAAACACCAAATTCATTTCCATGGAAACGAAGATTACTTTTACGCTCGCCGATCTTCAATTTAGTTATTTCCTTGTCTCGTTTCTTTTATTTCAGTATTCCACCGCAGTCTTGCTTCGCGAGAAATATTCATGTGCCATTTCTTTCGTAAAACAAATGAAAGCTTATCACGCGCTTGGGGAAGCTTTTGTTTTCCCGTATCCGCCGATGATAAGGCCGCTTAAAAGGGTAAATGCATGTGTTAGTTTCGTGAGTAGATTAATTAATCTGCTTATTTTAGTTCGAATCTGTGATAGTCGCTCAAGTATTTTTCTTTTCCAGTACGAGAAAGCTTTGTAACTTGAGACAGGTCGTAAATTTTCACCTGGAATTTTATTATTGTTATCTGCGGCGGATTCGTAGCTGAAACTGTAATCTAGCGCTTTATGTTGGTGAAATCTTGTTTGAAGTTTCTTTTAAGTTTCTGGACGTATTTTAAGTATATTTCGACGTTTTTGAAGCAAGAACGCATCTATGGACCCAGCAGTACAATTATTATCCAGGAAATTATCGTTTAATTCATCAAGATGGTAATAATTGATAATGGTATATGTTTCTAAAACATGTACCAGTTATCAATTATTTGTGATTGTTTCTAAAACACTAACGAAGGATTTTACCACTTTATCCGAGCCTAACAATCACATAAAAATACGAATTTATGTGTTGAGCATTATTTGTCAGGCGAGCAATTGTAATCTCTAAAATCTTTCAAAGACGATCTAAATTAGTGAATTACTATAGCAGGAACCATGATGAAATTAATAAGCACATTCGACGATTAAAATTTGCGACTTCATATTCGTACTTCATTATTATAAATATTTGCCGTCATGCCTTCCCCTCAGTTTTTCTACCTACGGCATTATCCACTTATATTCGCAATGTAAGTACTTTTGCAGCTTTGTATTCGTGTAATGCTTCCCTGATTATGATTCTTCTTTGCATACCAGGTCTTTATGGAATCATTTACGTGCTATGAGTCTGTTATCACTTAAATAGTCCACCGTATTTTTGCATCTCGACACCCATTTTTTTATACGCTTGCGAAAATCGCCCCTGACTTGGGGAAAACTTCGTGCGAATTTCTCTCGGAAAAATATCGCCACCCTTCCGCTCAGCTGAAAGTGGACTATTCGGAGAATGCCGTCTGTTTCTCTTCCCATCCGCCAGGCGGCGTGCCCATCGGTGGGTGGGAAGAATGGGGCACTGTTTCGCATGAAGTTTACCAGACGCATGACGTTCGACTGGCATGTCGCTTGGGGAGGCTATTGCTGGGTGGATTCTAGAAATTTATGGACGCGTCAAAGGGACGTTATCGGCGAATTAATTAAATTAGCGTCGTAGAAGTCAGGATCCCAATGCTCGTCTTGAAATCGGATATCTTGAATGGGAACGGGTTTTCTGGTTTTCCCGAATTCGGAGGGCCCCGAGCCGATTTCGTTCAGAGCTAAACCTCGGAAAAGAATCGTTATGAGTTTGTTACGATTGCTGAAATGCGAGACTTCTCGATTTTACTTTTATCAAACTCAATTCTACTTTTATCAGTGAATTTTTGTTCTAACTGGTATAGATCCGTAGTCATTGTGGGTAGTATATTTTGTAATTGAATCGAAAAATTTAGATTTTGACGATTTTTCATTGTTCCTAAAAGTAAGTTCCCTTCCTCAACTAGGATAGAGTTGTCCTTTGCATAAATTTACGGCAATCCTATTTCAATTTGATTGACACTTTTATCCAATTCAGTAATATATTTGTACATGCTCAACTTGAAAGTAAGAATGTAATTATCTACTTTAGTAGTGTCTGGTTAGCTTTAAAATCTTCGCAGCTACATAAATGAATTTATCAAAGGAAGATAAACATGTATATTAGAATATTACTCTTGTTAACGCGACTGATGGTCATTTTCGTTTATCTTGTATGAAATTCCAGTGATCACCAGCAATACTGGCTGTGCCTACATGGTTAGTAATATGGATCATTTAAATATTATCGATACTCAAGAGTTTAAAACCTGCTTAAAAATTTGAATCCATTCTGTTCCTGAAAGATTTCATGACAATTTCGTAAGAATTTTGGCTATCATCTAATTTAAAAGCAAACTCATATATTGTGTCAATGTACCAGGAGAACGTAATCATAGATATTGTACTGCTATTCCTCATGTGGTACAACTCATGTGTACGTACGAATGTATAACATTTATGTATGATTTAAATTTTTATTAATAATAATAGGATATAGGGATGTTAAATCCTATTTGTATTATATAGACTCTCATCATAGCATTGTGGAAGTTCTATTGGTTCTCAGTTAAATATTTCCCCCGAAATTATATATATATATATAAAAAGATTTTGTTCCAGAAGTAGACTTCACTGCTCAGTTAACGTTAATGTTCGCACATGATTTACAGAGTTAAGGAAAGGTTTCATTTACAATTCGGCGGTGAACGTACCCTCGCAGTACGCGGAATTCCCATCTTGTTATCACTACCACGGACATATATTTTGCGAAACGAGATATTATTCTCTCCCTGAAAGAGAAATGATTTTCGGCGAATAAATCGTGTGCGTAGGAAGTAGAATTGCAAACAGAAGAACGGAGTAACCCGAAGTGATATACTTCGCACGCGAGTGTCATAAGTCTTGCGAGATTTCTTCGCGATTGTAAAACTAATAAATTAACGAAGGATAAGGTTAATGTTTGTAGAAAAGATCTCACCGGTTGGTCTTTATCTTGTGCGATTAAACGTATCCTATTTGTTGCGAATACGCTTTTGAAAAAAGCGTACGCAACTTTTAACGTGGAAAGTATTTATGTTTAGAATATTCCTTGGAATCTTCTCTCCATTTTCTAGAATGTTTCTATATTATATTTACTTGAGTTAAACACAATTGCTTGCTTTTATATTTTCTTTTAACTCTTTAGCATTTATTTTAAAGCTTCCTATGTTGAAATCGATTCAAAGACGGTTTTCGATTCGCAATTGTTTTTGTCCGTGTTTATTTTCCCTAGCGACGATTATTGCCATGTTATTTGGACGGAAACGTATTTATTTCTTTATATTTAATCTTAGTTTTAGTAGAGGAAAGATTTGAGTACCTCTTGTTGAAGCAGACGTGTTTTTCAACTAAAAAGGTTATCCTTTGAATTTATCCTCTTTAACCATTGATCAACAATAGCGTAAATATATATACGTTTAAACGAGCGAATATTAGGTTTTCATTCCCTAAAATCAGGGCGTATGATTTTCCTTTTCTTCCATCGTCTCTTTCATTAGCTTAACAACACGCGACGCCTACAATCAATACTTGAAATGCAGCTGAACGAACGTGTGCTCTTCACTACACAGCCCACTGTTCAAAATGCCGGAATTCATTACGTTTTCATATAACCCTTCTAATTTATCGGTGTATTCAATTCCTCATAAGAAAGCTTATTGAAAAGAATGTGTTTTAAAATAGATGGTTAACATCATGGAGGATGTGAATAATATTTGGAGTAAATTTAGAACTCTTTGCTCTTATATTTTGTATTCTTTGATATTGATATATCTCGTGATTGGTGTCTGTAGTTTCAATTTTCCGAAGCTATCGTATATCATTCCATCCTTAAATCGTTTTTTCTATTTTTTGAGAAAAGTTTGCCATGTATTTGGCGTTGACAATTCCTATAATTTATAAATGTTACTATTTTCGATAAAATTTTAATATTAATCTCCTCAAAGATATCATAAAGTTTGTTGCATTGTCCGGAATATGGTTCGTTCGACGCAAATGGCTGCGGTAGAGTACTATAGGGTAATTTCCATATATTTCTTTTGATATTCCGCATTGTTAATCACATTATTGTAATATAATTTCAATAATTGGTAATTCACTCGATTTTTACCGCATTATCAATCACAGGTATCCATAGAAACATTAACGTTTAGCGATAATACGTTCCGTGTTAACCATCTTGGGGACTGCCATTTCAAACTGTTGAAAACACCCACAATTCGTATGCAAAATTCCGCTTCGTTTGGAATTCATCGTATAGCGTCTTTCTGCTTCCTAGGTTCTATCATGCAGTTTTCGTTCGTGCATTCCATATTCAAGGAGACCGGCAGATGGCTAACCTTAAGGTATTTCCATGCGCTTTTGCAGACGGTTAGAAGAACATCCGAGGCGTAAAAAGACCATCTCATGAACGCCATCTTCTTCCGATCTGATAGGTGTGGGAGCGGGTGGTCGGGGTGAAATGGGCCTCTGCTGAACGCAGCCGAGGAAAATGGGGTCTCTAGGAGGGAGGTGGTGTAACCCGATACCCACCGTTCTGCTACGCCTCCGGGCATCCACCCAGTCTAAGCACGGTTATTTGAAACTTGCAGGTCCATCCCCAGATACGCTCTTGGGGAGATACCCACTCCAATAATATATATAAGGAAATGTTAGTTTTGAAGAGTACTTAGTACTCCCTAAATGCCACCCGTGATTCGTTGTTGATTTTGTAATGTCACACGATTTATTTACGTCCGGAATGTGGAAATAAGTACGTGTTTTTATTTCTTTGTTTCGTATGTAAGTTCTCTTTGTTGAATACTTCTCTTGTGAGCTGTGTTTGTTGTTTTGATTGTTGGAGTGAAAGCTTGTTGATTAGTTCGTTAACACCTTTGTTGCTAGCTTTCAATTATGAGTAATACTTTTTAATATTCTTCGTAACAATCATAAGATTGTGGGATTAAAATTAAGTACGTCTAAATGATTATTTTAAATAGTACAATAGTAGCAACAATTAAGGGGCTTATAAACAACCTCTTTTGTTCAAAAACGTGAATTATCTTTTAAATCCACCACGTTCTCTCGTAATGTATGCCGACGGCGAGGTCGGTGCTGAAAGAAACTAAAATTACACAGTCGGGTTGGCAATTTTCTTTCGATTGGAACTCGTTTTCTCCAAGCCCTTTCTTTTCCTAATCAGATGCTTCGAGATTACCCCCTCATCAAAGACAAATAATGTCATCTTTAGGGTTGAGGATGTCGGTGGCACCCCCTCGAGGAAAGTTTTTGAAACAACGGTGTGGTTCATACTTTTCATGTCCCATTTTTGTCTTAGCATTTTCACTTTTCATTCTCATTCGTATCTTGCGTTTGCTTGTGTATAAGTTTTCCTCAGGGATGGATTTTGGAATTCATTGGATAGTTCATTTATTTCCTTTAATAACTCTTCATGGCGTATGACAATTCATGTATACTAGAGCGAAAACTTATATAGTGTAGTTTTACAAATTTACATTTCTAATGCTGGAAGTGTTTGTTAAGATACAGTTATCAAATTTAAGTCTTCATAAACGATAGGTTAATTAAATAATAAACAGGGATTCGAACCCAGGTCCCCCATTTACCCTATAGGTATATCACTATGGGGACCAGGATTCAAGTCTCAGTGATTTTTAACTCCCGTTCAACCTTTGCTTTCAAATTAACTTTGCGATATCGCCAATTCAATATTTGTCTTCCACTTGGGTTAGTGGAGCAGATGTGTCGCTATAACAATATATATGTAAACAACGATTGTTTACAATATGAACACCATAAACGGTTATGTTAAACATATCTTCCCTTATCGATCTATCGAAACGGATCTGATCGCGAGTATAAAACACCGAGAAGTAATTGCAAGCAATGGATTCCCTTCGCTTGATCCATCCGGAGAGAAAGTTGTCCCGTAAGAAACGAATTCAATAGAGCTCACTGTATGGCGAGCCCGTCTCGAACGCGATCGGAAGGACCTCAACCGGACCCCATCGGAAACTACTGTCCGATATCCATCTACATCGACTCCCTCCCAATTAGGTCCCTGTCAACGCTGAAAGACTCCTTACCATCGTCGATTTTTCCAAAAAGAAAATTAATACCTCGTGAGCACGGTCAAGCGTAGTCAGTCGTTCGCTGGGAGCGTCTCAATCCTTGTCACCATTGAGGAGTGAGGAGTCGGAAAAGGTTTTTTTATATCCCGGTTCGAGCCGTGGCCGTAGCAAAAAAGTCGAAGGTCGCGTTGGAAGCTAAAGTGGGCAGAAACAAGTGGGTGATGAATGGAAGGAAAGAGTCGTTGGTGGTGGGGTTTTTAAGAAAGCCGTTGGCGGTTAATTATTTTCGATCATTGGCCCCGTTTATCCGGGTTTGGATTGTGTCTTCATGGAGGTATTTTTTTAATCGCTACGTTTTTGGAGATACGTTCTTCAAGTATGTGCTACTGTTTGTTCGTTGGTTGATAGGGGTTGTTTGATTCGTCGAGGGTGAGAAAAGATGTTCTGATTGGCTCTGATGTAGACCCACGGATAATCGAATCTCTTTTGTCATCGTGATATGATAGTGATTTGTTTTTAGGTTTGTTTGTTTTTTTTCTTACACTCGTAGCTCGAAAGTTTATATGGCTTTGTAAATGATTCCGGAGAACTTATTGATACCCAAGTTTCGGGGGATATTTTCTTATGGGTTTATTTATTTATTATTAAACCTTAATGCCTCATTAGTTACGTTATCATTTTGTGTTTCTTTAAACTTATTTCTGGTCTCATTTTGTACGTAAGTCAAACCTTACATTTGTATCGATTAAAATAATTGCGCTTGTGACGGTGAAATGTTTTTGACTCCGAATATATAGTAATAATACTGTCCCTTTGAAAGTATAATATGCCTTGCTATCTGAATACGAAGAAAGTGTGTTAATGCAAGTACAATATAAGTCCCAAAGTAATTTCATAATTAAATTAACTCTCATGTTATAGTCAACCTGATGTAGCTTTCAATTTAATATATATTCATCATAATCCTATCTTTATGAAACGTTTTTAAAATTTTTCGCCCAATATCTCGTAACCTTTCAATGTACAATGATTTTAAACTTAATAATTCGATTTGTGAATCTGAAACCCTACTTTTATTTCAAAAGCAGATAAGAACTCTTGTGCTGCAAAAAAATGAATTCCTGATTGTATCGAAAGAGGTAAAAAAATCCATCAGATAACTTCAAGATATTTTAATTTGTCTGCAGCGATTGTCGATAGCGGGTTAATTGTTCCGTGAATAACATCGCTACGATTGTAATTGAATTGAAATTGTATTCACATTCGCGCGTATTAATTGAATTTTCTTATTATTCCTTTAAGCTCTAATTTCCTTCTTTAAAAAAATTCCTTCATACTGTCACGAAATGTACAATAGAAATTAATGGTCCGCTAATGACCCCCAATGGGATAATTAGACCTTGATATTAGTCGTGTGTTATGAAATTTTAATCATTCCGCAGTGAGTGTTGGATCCAGGCCGTAGTATAACGAGTCTAAATTGCGGAATATCGTGCGGCAATTTTATCTCCCGGCAACTTCAAAGGGAGGCGAGTTGCCGTATTCTTTATCAATTACCAAGGCGTAATAATGCTAATAGGATAGGTTTTGCGGCAACTCTCCGTGTCCGTTTGCTTATCGAACCGCGTTCATTGTTCGCTCATGTTTTAAGCGAAGCGTTTGCTGCCTTGGTAACGGCAAGAATTAACTCGCCACAAAAAGTTTATCGTACTAATTGCTGCTTGTAAAGGTATTGATCCATGAGGTATTTAAAGCGGAATTTATCTTTATAATGCGCTTTCCGAATTCCTTACCGTTAAGGGTGTCCTACAAGGTTGAGTTCTTGGTCCATTTTATTGAATTTTCGGTAACTCGAAGGTTCTTATAGCCGCTTATGGAGATGTGATGTAAGATAGGTTAAAAACCCAGGTTCACCACTTACTGGTAAGTGGTACCACGGCGTCTGTCCAAGTCGTGTCTTTATTTTTCTTTTACAGAATAAGTTAAGTTTTGTCGCCTCTCCTTAATCCCTTGATTTCTGATGAGATTATGTATCCTTTTCCTTTCTCCTAATTTTATTCAATTTAGTATCTCATTGGTCAGAGAAATTGGTTTCCTTTCTGCTATCGGAAAAACCTTTCTCCGATAACAATCAAAGAGATGTAATCCTTAATCTTAATGTGTGGTAAAACGAATTTTAATTCCCATGATCAGATTAGCCCTTTATTTAATACCTTGATCTTTTTGATGATAGTGTAAGGTTGATCGGTGAAATGGTTTCAGCCGAGTTTTAGAGGATGATAAGAATCTGCAAGATGTTGTAGATCAACACCTTTTCTTATGATACCGTGTAATACGTGTAATACGTTTGATGTATTGTTGTATTTTCTTAATCTGTATATACATGCATAAATATGATCTACCATTTAACTTTCGATATATTCGATTCGATATTCGATTAAGAATTAACAAGTAAAGGTTTGACGTAAAATGTTTCAAATAGATATCAAAGGAAGTCCTTCTTTGGTTCATAAATACAACCATCCTTATTCTAGTCCACGGTTGAAGGTTGTACTTAGCTGTTTAACTCAGAATCAACTTCCTGTAAGTTAAAATGCGAAATTGCCTTGTATAACACGAAGGAATGTACAAGAACAACCCTCGTTCGTCATTGGCTGATGCATTCCTGATTAATATCTCCATGGAATCACTCGTGCCCTTCTACCGTCACGATTTTCGATTAATCCGTCCTCCAACACTTTTTCGTGTAATCCCTTTGTTAGCTTCACCTTATATATACGTCTGTAGAGGTCTTCCAGTAAATAACCTCCGCTGGATGTCTTTTTTAAGCGTCCATCTTTGAACATCGGTGATAAAATTTGCGGTGGAAAAAATCTCGGATTACTGGGATGGAATTTTTACGGACTTTTTTTATTTCGTATGACGACCTCGGGTGGATAATTTAATTTTTACAGCTTCGGAAATTGTAACGGATAAGTCCACGTCTGTGTGGGCTTGGAAACGTAAATGGGTGATATCGTTTTAGTTCCGAGGATTTACTGGGTTTCATTTCACCGAACTTGGACGTTGAGTGGAATTGTTGGTGATGACTTGTTTCAAGCCATGGCAGGTTTACAACTGTTGCAATGGAGAACTTTCATTTCCCTACATCTGATGCTTGAATGCCAAATATGAAAACTCGAATGTACGATTTATGATTGTCTTTTCAGGCATACTTCCGAAATAAAGTGTGCGCAATTCTGATAATTATGTTGTATGAAGGACAGAGACAATACAATTAAGGATCAACCTCATACTCTTGAAATGTTTGAATTGCTTTTTTATATTTGGTGGAGTTTTACGAATATTTGGATACATTATTGCCTACCAATTATCGAGAAATAATGAATAGTCCCTAAACAAAGTAATATATATATATATATATATTGTAATAATTTATTATATCGATAATAATGTAATATTAACCTCTACTATTTGTGTAGATTACAATTTCTCATCACGTTATCTTTCGTTAATTTACTTTTTCTACTTATAATACACGTCAATAATTTCGTGAAACAGTATTTTTTCGACTGTACTATAATAATTGCCCCTCAAAATATTTCACTGCCTTTCAATCTTTAATTTTGATTTCCGATATCCAGATATTAACCAAAGTTTGTCTCAAACTTCAACATGCTTATTTTGGAATAATATGCAATCTTCGTGTAATATTAGTTTTAACTTTTTAAAAAATACCTATGATACATTGATAGTAATAAATTATGTTTATCGTGAACTTCGGCATCTTTTAACAAGCCTTCTTTTGTTCAAGATTTATCTCCGTGCCGATAAACAATCAATGATATATTCCCAAAATCTGCATAAATACATTTTTCACCGTAAAATGTGTGTTTGGTTAACTTTTATTGTTTCGAAGCATATTATCCTTCACGAAATCAATGTAAAAATGCCAGAATCCTGTTAAAACTTACAGAAGAAAATATCAGACATGTATATTATTATTCAAAATTAATAGTTTTGAAGCAAATTGTAGCATTTCCTTCTATCGTAAAACTATAGAGAACCCAAAAATACACGTACGCTACGTATGCTACGAAAAATAGAGTATCTTTCACACCAGTACTAGCAATGATCGAGTACCAGTCAATGCCCTAGTTACGTAGAGATAACTTTAACAAAATACGTTTGTTATGTTCGTGAAACAGTTTCCCTAATGGAGTTGTTTCTTTACAATTGAGTATCTTTCACACCAGTACTAGCAGTGCCCTAGTTACGTAGGGATAGCATTAATAATATACGTTAGTTATGTTCGTGAATCAAATTCACTAATGGAGGTGTTTCTTTCCCTTTTAGTTCTTCGGCCGACGGCGACGGCACCCGAGGAGGAACGTCCGTCGCTCCTCCGCCAGCAGGCTCAGCCCTCGATTCCAGCTCAGATTCCATAGATGCAGGGGACCACAAACCACCATTGGCTCTGCCGCCGACGCCTCCACAAACGGACGCCACCACGCACCTGCACCACCCGCACCTTTTGCAGCACCAGAACCATCACCACCACCTGGGACATCACCAACAGCTGGGTGCTACGGGGCAGGTCGGTGCTTTTTAGGTCTCTGCTTTTCATATTTTGTACCTATTAATATTAGATGACGTAAAGGGGTGAATATTGTATATTTATTGTATTTATTGAGTGTTTAAATAAACTAATTAATTGCGAATTGAATTGCTGAAAGAGTATACTATTGTCTGAAAGACTGGAATGAATACAAGTTAGATACGGATCTTTATGATAAATGATAATGATATGATTAATTTGATGAAAGAGTATTTTAAAATTTCGTTGCATTTTGGTGTTTAATAGTTAAAATGAATAAAATGCTTATCGCAGTAGGAAATTGGTTATAGCTCGTATTAAATCTCCTATTTTTACTTCGTGAAGAATTATATGTAGTGATGTTCTAAATCCCAAATAATAATACTTTGGAATTCGTCGTAATCAAACAAATATGTGTTAAGTTCCGTTGAAATTAATGGAAATACTGCGTTTGGGAATTTTATCTACATAAATCAATTAGGTAATTAATTGGTATTAATTGGGCTTCATAAGTATCTGCACCGGGCCCACTGCAAGCTGTATTTGAGTGTTCTTTGAGTGAGTACCGCACTTTCTGGCAGATAACCAGCGCTTTATCTATACAGAAAAAAAAATTAAAAAAAAAAAATAGTAGTCCGTAACTAGAGAACAAACTAGATTTGGTTTATCTCCTAGTTACCAACCTTTTTTTATTTCCTTGTTAATTACTTCATAGAAAAGTGGAGATATAAATTTTACTTCGACATTAGCAGCAAAAGAATGATTTTATATTCCTTCATAATTCTAAAAAACTTATTTTTCAAATGCGTTGTTACTATTTGGTGAGAGTTATTTTCCGGAAAATACGATACTTTCATAGTGCTGAGCTATCTAAACCTTTCATGTTTGTCGTGTGGGATGAAGTGCGAGCATTCAAATGCATTCCGGGTAGAAATTAAATTTTTAATCCGTCGTATCTAAAAGGTACATTCGTCAAAACCCAATTTCGACTGCTCCGTCAAACAGTTGAGGTATGTATTAGACCCTCGAATCAATTCTCATGCCTTGTTAGGTCAAATCGTAGATTCTTCATAGCTTCGTTCCGCTACACGATTATTATTATTGCGTACCTACTCTATGAGTAGTAATACTCGTACATTTGTCACGAGATAGTTTCGTAAGTGACTGAAATTACGAATCGAAACACTGTTATGATTTTCCGCGTATTTCATTACGTAACGCGTGCATCATTTTTCATAAGCCCTGTTAAACGGATTCGCTTAAAACTCCGCAATGCGCTTTAGGTGAAAATTTTGCCCTCTTCGACTCGTATCTCTCTCTAGCGTATCCACTTACGCGCACATCTGCGAACGGAATCGGTTTTTAGCGTTTTCAGAAAACTGCGAAGAAGCTACTGTATCTGAGAACTGCCCCATGATCTCTTTCCCACGAGGATAGTCCATTTACACAATGCGAACGAAAATTAGAATTTTATCGCTAATCGTCAATGTTAAATTTAGAAATGCCGGTGATTTTATCAGAACTCGGAATGTGAATATCTGCTCGAGAATTGTTCTCGGTTGGTAATGATTCAGATGGCATACGTATACCTATTGTAGCTATGATAACGCATGCTGAAAGGTGTGATTTCCTTGGATGTTTCTTCATATCAAATGGAATATCCCAGACATATTAATTCGTAATGAACAGAACTCGTACTACAGTTTTCACACCTATAAACGCGAATGTTTGTTTGAATTCTTTTTAGCTGTGCTGGGATATTTACAGGATAAAATTACGTACTCTTTGGTGTTGATTTGTGTTTATCATTCGGCTCTTATGTATACTTTTGACTGGCGTAGTATATATCATCGTAGAATAATAGAAAAATGCTGTATATCTTTTTCACTGTATGTTATAGATCATACGATAGCGCATAATTCATGTTTGTGGATTGAATTTGATATTTTCCAAAGCGAGATGTTATTATTTGAGACGGGATTCATTATAGGCACCGTTTGGAATTGAGAGCCCTTCTCAACCATAATAATTTTCTTAAAAATGTCAAGGAATAGTATTGGAAAATAAATTTTTTCAATAGGTTACCATATGATTTCACATAGTGTTAAATGAAGTTTCTTATCTTATGTGCGAGATTAATTGGTCTCTTTCTTGTATTTAATCTCGTGTTATTTGACGATACGTAAAAGTGATCGTTTGAACTTCGTCGGGATAACTATATTAGTAGTAGTAGTAAAGTCAAGTCATATTTAAAAGTATATCCTATCTTTAATGGAAGTGTCTAATTTAACTACATATTCACCATGGAAATCCATCACATGACTTAAATTTATTCTTACTTCCAAAAAGCAAAACTTACTGTAACAAATACTGTAGTTCACGGCGCTGTGGTGGATTTTCTATGCATAATATGATTGAATATAATAAGTATTTTTAATGGATGAAAATGTGGACAATAAGATAGGAAGTATCGTACATATTTTGTTTTTGAAGGGACTCGTATAATTCATTGCGGTAAAGCGTTACATGTTCCGGTGTTTTTGGAAAGTTTGGTTCGTTTATCCGTAAAAATATAACAGCATTTGCGTTGTTGGAAATCCTTGTTATTCAGTCTTCATTATATTTCAATAATCTATGGCTTCCGTATGTCTTTAATACGATGGGGAAATTAATTATTGATTTAATACGTCGAAATATTCAGTTTCGCATTGCTATGTTTCCGTACTTTTTAAGGAATGTGTATATAATGAATAAATTTAACTGCTTTAGCCTCGATATTCAATTATTCATTGTTTGATAATTTTTTTGGGATTGATTGAAGATCTGATTCGTACATATATCATAAAATTCAGTTCAATTCCATTTTAATATCCTCCAATATCCTATGGCAGGAGACAGCTAAAACATTGTACTTATCTCTAGGTCAATTGTAATTATTGTTTGAGAATTTAGAATAATAAAGTCCATGGACTTAACTGAATTAACAGCTCTAACAATATATTTATAACTCAATGTATAAATTTCATTCACATTTAACACGACAACCTATGCATATCGGGAAACCTTATTTGCTTATGTATCTTATAAATATATTAAATTGGATTAGTGTTGGCATGTACTTATGTGTATTTTCCTTGTAGGAACAAGGCTCTTCCGTGCTTGGCGGATCCGTGGCCATAGGTCATCACTCACCGCCCTCAGACATCTATTCCTCTTCGGCCACCGAAGTCAAGCCGAACGTGGCTAGCCTCCAGGCGACCGTCATGTCCGACGCGGCCGCAGCGGCTGCTGCAGCGGCCGCGTCTGCAGCCGCCGCAGCCGCTTACCAGTCCCTCCAGCTTAGCCTATCTTCCTCGTCCGCGGCGTCCCCTGCATCGTCGTCCTCGTCCAGAGGTCCGGCCGGGAGCGTGCCGGCAACTGCGGAAGGCATGCCCGCTGGGCACCACGGTGACGTTGCCCTGCTTCAGGATTACCACAGTTTATGACAGTGGGCGGCCGGTTATGGGTACGGCCAGTGAATATTTTAAAAGATACCCATGGACAAACTGTTTAAACAATTAAGACGTTACCTCGCGAAGAGGATTGCTTCAATGAAAAAATGGTAAAATTTTTACCTCCTGCACACTCATACTGCGAAGGTGAAGGATATGTAATATTTGACTTGTCTGATACGCGCTACAAACATGTGATTCTTAAATCGACGGCGTGTTTATTTACGTAAGTGTATCCGTTGGTTACACCCGTGTTAAGGTGGCAAAACAATTAAGTTTGCTTTTTTTTTCGAAGTGTTTTCTTTAGGCACCTCAAATGATGTGAAAACCTTTTTCTGTTCTTTAGTAAACTGTATTTAACGCATTCTTTGCAACTTGGAAGGTGTAAGGTTAATTTTTCACGCAATGTGTGGTCCACGAGTTTTTTTTTAATTTTGGCAGCCAAAGAAAAGGTGTTTAAAAGTTCAGAAATTTTCCCATTGATCAAAACTTTTTAGCGTACCTATTTCGTTTACTTCGTGTCCATAAGTTTCTGGTCGTCGTCTAGATCTATACACTTATTTAATAATTGTTTTAACGGCGACAAATTTTCTATTATGTTCATCAGTAATTCATCGTTCGAAACACCGGATTATGTTTGAATTTCTACTAATCAAAGTTTTGATACGTTTTAAACGAACAAGAATAATTTTTTACTACGTTCGTTCGTTGATCATTGGTGTGTTCAAAGTCAAATTTATTGGCTGCAGGATACGAACAAATTTTTCTTAATTCGTCCTAAACACTCATGCACAAATTAAAGCTACTCTTTTTTATTTGAAGATGGTGAATACGGTGCCATATTTTGTAAAGGATTACGGTATTAATTCCAAAGGCAAATGCACTCGTTTAATTAAATTATCAGTGTTGTCCTTTGATGTTCATGTAGCAATCATGATGCTGCGAAGCAATCAAGATTTTTGCGTACAGATTCGCATCTCGCACTTGGAGTGGTACGGATTATCAGAGGGGACTGCATAAGTAAATGTATCATGTAGTTTACTGTGTGAAAAATTTCAAGCCGCAAGAAAAGACATTTCTTTATTAAAAGGTAATTACTGAAGTGGGTAATTTTGATTGAAAATCTTTTTTACTTTACTCTCTCATAATGGCTTCTCGAGCTATGTTAGTTATGGAGAATTCTGTGTAGTGTTTAACTCACACCTTTTAGAGCTAAAATTCTGGCCATTAACTCTGTCATTTGGGGATTAGCTTGAAAAATATATATAGTAATGCATTAGAAGTCACCTTTTCACCTATAGTTTACTTTCGGCCCTATACCCAATCTTAAACGCTTGAATTTCATTGTAAAATATCAGGTATTTTGAACGACCGATTCCATATGGTGATGTACATACCCTTAAAAAAAGCACCTGCTTTTTGTCTAATCGATGAATAGCTAGTGCTTATCGTTTCTTCCTTTTAGAAATTCTATAGAGCTGTGATGGTTTCTTCAAGTAGTTTAAAAAAAGCCTATGCGGAAAATGCACCCTAAGAATACACTAAGTAGATATCAGCACCTCTGTTTTACTGACCGTCTCGAGTTATATTTATTCTCTTCAGCCCTTCCTTGCAGTGTGTTGATGCTTTTCCAGAAAAACTTTCCATTTCCGTTTTCAAAATTCTCGAAACATTAGTACACCCAATTCTAAATAGTGCTCAGCAGGTTTATCGAGAAAATTTCCTTATACGTATTTCAATTTTAATATCAAGTAATGACATTTCTTACTAATTGTTCCGTGATTCATACGCGGACACTGTTCTGCGAACTATTTTCAGTTGATTTTCAATTGATGTCATAATTTTCCTTGCAAAGGTATATAAATTATGTGGTTCTAGGTCAAAGATCCACTTTCATCGGGATTTTTTAATGCATACTTTGTATACGACAGTTTAATTATGTGTATTTGTGTATGGTAGAATACATTGCATTGTGTTGAGTTTTACTTTTTTTTCTTTGATTGTTGGGGAAGATTTTCTTTTAATTTTAACTAATAATACCTTTCCTAAGTTAAGGTAATAAAAATTGTATGTTACCTAAATAATTACAATCTTAAATGTAATAAGCTATGTATGGAGTGTCTTTCATAGTTTACAAAAAGTTTCTGTGATTATACCTTAAATGTAAAGTACTGATTTATTGCTATCGAACGTACGTTTTTAATAATACTTTATTTATTTGATATTAATGTCATCACACTCATATGCAAGATTGTGTATTCTAATGGAAAAGTTGAGTATAAATCTGAATTTGTGGATAGTCAGTTGAGTTTCATTCCTCATTTCTCCGCTTGACGGAGTATTGTCCCGCCATATCTATTTTCCTTCCGTGAGCGATACGTCAGTCAACGCGCGACGTTTCATTAGAATAGTGCGCTTTTGCCGGAATTTAAGCCTCGTTGCAAGATGCATCCAGGACGTCTCAAGGTAAGTGAAGCACTTCTACAGTCGAATATTCAGTAGTTAGATGAGTAGCACCTACACTACGTTGCGACGCGTATTCTTCAAACATCATAGTTGTTTACATCCACCTATTACCGGCACTTCGGTTCCGTTTCTATGGATTGTTTACAAGCTCTTCTGTCAAGCGCGCCATATTTAATTTTACGACGTTATACAGAACGATACAATTGTACCGTGTAAAATAGGCTTGGTGAAGGTTTATAAATCGATTACGGTAACTTTTATGTACGAGATTGATTGAATTTAATAATACTTTAAGATTTAAACACAAACTCACGTAACTTACATGGCGGACGGTTTCGCCTCGCAGTCGGTAGCCATTGGATTCTACCTTTGTCGCCACCTCTCGGAGTATGACTAAGGAATTAGCCGTCACTAACTGTTACACTATATAGTTCGATGAATCCAAGCGGGAAAGCATTAAATCAAATGTAACTCGTTTTGGTTATGTATTTGAGAATAATAAGCATTTCCAATTCACTCTCTAATCTTTCTCAAGTGCTCTGATGTCACGAGTTTATGTGATTTCCATTGCGAGACGGCGGTTATATATTCCATGAAAGTCACGCGGGTGGATGTAGCACTCGTGCGTGCATTTGCAGCCAATCGTCGTTAGGCGAACAGGTCGGGTAGGCGGTCTCTCCGTTTGTTCGCTGTTCACAATCATACAACCCCAATTGTTCCGCTTTGCTTGTTATACAACGAAATCTGATACCGCCTTAACGTGTCTGCTCGGAGTTGATGGCCCAAGCAATACCTTCTTTTCCTCAGTCCCCCCAACGCGACGCATTGCCGCCTAAATCGTATATAAAGAAAAGTGAGACTTCAGAATAATACTGTAACTCATGCAACTAAGGAAATACATTTTAAAAGTGGGATGTTCCGTATGGAAACCTTTTCACGTAAGGTTGTATTTATTATATATGGATATTTTGGACTTGGAGCTATAAATGTCAATGGAATATGCGCTTTTCAGATTTTTCTGTTGCACAAAGTACGTTATATTTTTCTACTATCTGACTAAAACTTGATTGCCGATTTGGTTTCAAGTCCCTTTTGTGATTCGTTGTTGGGGCATATCTGTGGCAATGCTAATTATATGTAATCGTAACCAAGCAACTACTTCTTAGTATTAAAATGATATTGCGAAGAAGGTAAGTACACTATTTAAGACCGTCATTTTGATTATAATTGAAGGATTTTATTCCCATTCTAAATAATAAAAACGTGTGATTCCACGGTTTGAGACGAGTCCTAATATTAACGTTTATTCAGTGCACAAGAATTACGCCGACCCACAGAAAATATTATATTCTCATGAGGAACACGTAGAAGATGTAGAAAATTATTCGAAACATTTGAATCTTATGATTTTACGCAGAGAATCAGTTAGCGTAGATCATTTTTGGCAAATTTTGCTCTATGGAGTAGTTAATATATTCCAACCACAGAATATGCTCACTATTATATTTAAAAGATCACGTTAAACTCAAAAAATAAACAATGATGGTGAACTTTTCTTTAGCTGTACAAAGATTTTAATGACACAAATCATTGGTTTACTGAAAATACCATTCCTCAACGCGTATGATTCCGTAAAACCCATGGAAAGATTTCATGGTATTGGTTTAAACTTCAACTGTAATCTTATGAGATTAAATCGCTTTTCGTAATTTTTCAGTATTTTTATTTGAATTAATTAATGCAGCGGGTGAATCCGATACTATTAACCACGCTATGAAAGAAGTACTTATCTTGAATTTTAACGCATAACCCTCCATTTGAGAATAAGGGAAAATCAATTGGCAAGCCCACAATTTTCGACGACTTCTTATCAGATTTATATCCTTCCTAATAATCAATCGCAAGATACTGAGATAAATTGGGTAGTAACGAATTCAATCTCTAGATAAGATACTCGCATAAACCTAAATCCCTCAGACTCAGATTTCTACGTAATCCGGAATGAGTTTATCAGCTCGTTATACTTTTATCATAATCTAGAGGGACCGGCTGTAAGGGAAATTTATTACCGCTACTCATCGTAGACGCGTAACTTTTCGCGAACTTCGCCTCCTTCGAGGTATCTTGTAAACAAATTGTGGACGGTCTTGTGATCTTTACATCTCGGTGTAACCCCATCTGTGACCATCTTCAGAGACCCCATATCTTGATCTCTGCCCGCAGCCACCTGTGCGAAGTCGACCGTTCAAGTCTCTAGTGGGCCGGCTCTCCACCATCGCGCTGCTTCCTATTCGTTGTTCTTTTATCTGCTTACAATCGAATGCAACGGGTTTGCCCCACTCACGACTGCCACGCATGCGTTCTGAAAAGCGCTACCCTACGGAGGGGAAAGATATACCTGGGCAAGCGGTAGGGATGTAATAAAGGGGAGGAGGGCTGGCAGAAAAATGCGCAACGTCTCTTCAACTGTTTTTTTTTTAATACGTAGATCTCTCCCCGGTAGGTTCGTTGCAGGGCGTGGTCTGGTGATGGCTGCAGAATGGAGCGGTTGTGCTCTTTTTTACCGCTTGAATAGGGTTTGTAGATCTTGCCGAGGGAGGAGATGGGACATGTATCAGTCGACGTTGAAAGCTCTGGGGGATTTCCCGAATCGGTAGATGAGGGTTGGCCATCCCATTGCAGCCTTATGAATGGGTGTTGTTTGAGGAATAGACCCGCGCCGTCGGTGGCGTATGCTTAAATATATGCACCGTAAAGGCCATCGGTTGAGCTTATTATATGGTGCTCGGAGCTGCGTGTATTATGATGCGCGTGGGTTTTTGATAATCATGGCGATGTTATATTTATATGCGCTTATATTATCAAACGTCACGGAATAGGTGGAATTTAGATAGAGACATTTTGAATGAGCGTGTATTATTAGTTAAGAGTAGATCTCATCGGATTTTGATTTAAAGGTTTTTAACGCAATATATTGACGCTGTATTTTAGTCTGATTAACTGAAATGCATCAAAATTAGCATATATGAGGGGTTAAATTAAAATTGAAGCTTTTAATTTTCCCCTCCATTCATTGGACTTCTAAAGCGAGCCGTGGAAATCGAAATGCTATTTGGAAGATTATAATTATAAATCATTGAATTAACAACACGCAAATGCTCAGAAGTAGTCCTTATATCCACTTTAAACCTTTCATTATTATTTGGTTCCTCAGATTCGTTCAATTGACCATAATATAATTCGCTTCGTAAGTTAATTTCTGCTGAGATACCATACGTTTTGATAGTTAACGTTACGTGTTTAAAAATTCGAAATATTGTAAATTAAAAACGTGCTACAAATCAGAAAGGGACTTGAAGTAAGTGATAAATAATAATAAATCAATGATGGAGTTTTTCCTCATAATTTGTAAACATTAGATTACTAATTAAAAGAAGTTCTTCGTCCGATTCAACATCGAGAGAAATTTTTAATCCCTTAACTCCACCACAAGCTTTCTCCGTGCGCGTTATCTGTACACAAACGAGAAGGACGAACTAATTGCGCTTTCTACCGAAAAACAAGGTGATTTTAGACGAGTAGTTGAATCGTGTGTCACCGCGCTTTATCTCGGTCTGTGACACACAAGGAATGTATGGATTTTCGGTACCTGAAGACGACCGTCACCATCGCCGGTAAACAATCCCTTCCGGAAATAATTGCCGATGCTTAAACCTCTCATTATAAGGGCTTGTAAAAACAACAGAAAGTACTTAAGTTGCGAAATTCAAGTTGAGTAAGAAATGCTCAAGTAAGATTCTGTAACAATTGAAACGAGGCTACTAGTACATCCTTCGAAACAATTTAAGAGATTCATTATACAATGTTTCAATTTTAAATTCTGAAGTAGCGATTTATATTACGAGATACGAGACATCGTTATTCCCAAGGTTGTAGATTATTTTAGAATTCGGAAATTTCGGAAATTCGGAAAAGTTTCGTGATAATATTGCTCGTACGGAGATGTATTACTGGTCATTCATTCCTGAAAATATTAGACGCTTGAACGAAGAGAGTAGTTGAAGATTTTGGTGTCTAAACACTCCCTGCCATACCCCACTAGGCGGTTTTTCGGGGTATTTACGTAAATATATATTTTAAGGCTATCATACGTGGGGGCAATGCATTTCCGTGAAGAGATTGAAATTGCTGAAACCCCCTTGGGTACTTTACACTTCGCCTCAATTCATTTAAGATGAATTACTTCAAATTAATTTCTAATTTTTGGGGAAATTTTTGCATTCACCCCATCTTCGGTTGAACAAAAACCATGGTTTCGAGTGCAAACTGTGAAACGGAACGCAAAATATGTTTGGATCTCCCCAGAGTGCAGGGTTTAAAACCTAAGGGAGCAATAAATAAGTAACTCTCACTTCTTTGTGTCATCCTAGACTGGAATTACCGATTTCAAACTGGTTTTCAAGCTCCATGAACGAGGTATCCCTTCTGCCTCCACCATCGCTGAAATCACTCCAACTTTACGCAGATTCGAACTTCCACGCTATCCGTGAATATACGCATGAAATCTGTTTTCATACTCTACTTTTGAGGTGCATTCAGAGAAACTGTTCTTCTTTCCCCATAAATCTTCTATTTCCAGATTTATAGCGTTTTCAACCGAATCGTTTTTACGAGCATGAAAATTACGTATATATTAAAACCGAATTTTAGTATTCATTCTCACAATATCACAAAAGCGATCTTTATTTTTGTAATACTCTCGTTTGCGATTCAATTATTTATCCTGATTCTTATAGCATTTCGGTCAGGCCATTCAAAGCGTATCGCATTTCAAAGAGAAAAACTTTTTTTTTACTCTTACGATTCTTCTACTATCGATGTCTAATACTTGCAACCATAAACATTCGTACGGTTACGGAATGTGCAAAAAAATATAAAAGATTTCGATCTATTTTTCAGCGTAGGAATTGTATTTTAAGTTTTTGACTGAAAATTTCCACTTTCCATTAAATATTATTTGTTAGGGATGAATATTATCTTCACAGCATCTGCTTGAGACATTTTTTAGGAATACGAAAGATTTTTTTCTCTTTTTAATGCTCGGTTAACATATTGAGATGGGGTAATAAGTACGAGCCATAGTAATGTTAAACTTAAACGTAAATTTTGTATTAAAATCGTATGGTAGCTATTATTATCACTGATCTTTGACTTTGAATATATAGGTTTCACTCGATATGGCTAATAAAAACTAGTCTTATTTTATGTACCTCTAAATATTATGATTAAAATAATGCTTATGTGGATGTTAAATATTTAATCGATTAATTTCATTCCTATGAATTCCAAATAAATTTGCTGATTATTTTGTTTTTAGACGTGTATATATATATAGACTTATGCAATATGTTGCTAATCAAGTCGGACTTCTTTGAATATTTTAAATCTCAAGTACTTATGTTATGCATTAGTTCAGCCAATTCCTTATCTGAATAACACTTTGATGATTAGTCTTCAAGTTTACTGGAGTGTCAACACTCCGCGTATGATTCCGTGTTACGCCATGCTACGTAAATATACAAAACATCCTCTCTTTTGTGAACATCCCCTGTGGGCGGTGAAGGGCTTCTTGTATGTGGAGGCAAGGATGTGGGTCTAAGAATAGGACTCTTTGAAGAATAAAAAAAAGGAAGGAAAGAAAAGGAGAGTCATGCTTTATCTATTGCTCTCTTTGTTCTTCATTCTTTATCCGAACTTTAGCTTCGCCCCATCCACCGCAGTACTGTTCCTAAATGGAGCCAAGCGATTCCTTCAGGTTCGCAGATTTTTTGGGGGTTGCTCGTATTTGGTTTCGCGAAAGTTAAGGAACAAGGTGATCGACTAAATTTGCCAATTATTTCGGAAAGTTAAGAGTATAACGAACTCTTTATTATTTTCACGAACCGTAAGGCACTTTACTAGAAATGCATGTGTACTACTATGTGGAAAAATAGAAGTTGATTCGTAAGAAAATATGATGAAACTTACGATTGTCTTATGTATATAATAAGAGATTAGAGATTGAATTCTTATTCAAAAAATTCCGTATCAGAACCCTTTTCAATTAAGTACTCTGCTTCGTCTTTTTATATAATTTATTCCCTAATATTTTCCCTATAAACACCTTGTGTAACATAATTGAGGCTCTCCAGCCTTAAATTTAGCTCTTTGTTTATTGTTTATATTTTATTATTACAGGATTTATTTTATGATTATAATAAAGAAGAAATTTTCTTGAAACGAAACAGTTAATGCAACTTGAATATAAAGGTGCCTTGGCAGGTTTTTTTATTTGGAAAATTCTCATTTTAATATTTACTTATTTACCTCTTTCATTTTTTTTTGAAGTCCATCCATATTATACGTTTCTATCACACTACCCCTTCTATTAGATCTGTCTTATGTGTAACTCTGTACTTTTTTAATGTTGAAGTTTTCATGAGGATTTCATTTATTTGGTACTCCATAAAGAATGAAATTTACGCAATGAAAAAACTTTGTAATTTCCACAGAAAATTTTTGTTTTAAGTAGTAGTAATAAAGGCTAGTAAAGCCAAAAAGTTAGGAAAGGTAATTACAAAGTTTTTTCATTATACTATGGCTTTCCACGAAGTCTCTCCTCTTATTGATTTCAAGAAATTTGCTAATTAAAGATGATAGACTTTGGGAATATGATATTTCTAACCCCAGCTTGTTTAAATAAATACCATCTTTTCTGATTATTTATCGCCTTCCTGCTGAGTTCTAAGTTACTCTTTAAATGCTCGTAAAAATGCAGAATTTTCTATAAACGGAGTTGTAGCTACTTTTTTTTCCTAACATATCTTTATTTTAGAGCAACAATATTTTGGATTACGAAAAGAATAATCTTCTTAAAGAGTATTACGCGTTAAGGGTTACGTCTGATCCTTACACATATTTGAAAACTATTTCTTTTAAGATTTATCCTTTAAGGTCCGTTCGGAAGGGTCGACCGCCGTCCGGTCGCCCCATTCCACTGCACCGCCGTCCCGACTCAAAAATCCCTTCCTATGCTATTTGATGAGGCGTAAGACATGAATTAAAGTTACGGCATGGAAAGCGAAAGTTGTAAAGGATGAACTAAATAAGTTAGAGAACGGAACAACCCGCTCCGTAGGGAAGTATGGGGGTTTTGAAAAGTGAAAGTTAACTGTTATCGAGTTATACATTTTCCATGGCTTCGGTCTTTCCAATGCTTCGCCAAATATTTAGCTGCAAAAAATCTTATTCTTCTTTGTTTCGGTACCTCGCTTACACAGTTCACTTTTTTAAAGGGATGGAATTGTTTCGGTTTATTACCTGTTTTGATCGATTCGCAAGTGTTTTTTGTGAAGGAATGTACGTTTATAAAATTCAACGGTTGTATATTTTTAGGTTTTTTGATGAAAATTAGAATGGTGTTTTCCATCAAATAAATACACATTACGTAACAACCTCTTTTCTAAAATGTATGAACCAATTGGAACCTAGGCTATGAATTCCGGATCTGGTATGCGTAGCTTGAAAAGAATTTTTTAAAGGCAAAAGAAGATATTGTCTGAAAATCCTGGAAATTACTCATTTTTCGTTGAGTCAGTGAAGATGTGAAGCAATCTGGAGTTGATCTACGTTAATATTGAACCAAACACAATATTTAATCCCTAGATTATTAATTTGTAACGTAAAAGGAAAACGTGAAGAGACGAAGTTTCACTATTAAGTTGGAATCGTTATAATTCAAAGTCGTAAAATAAAAATTACATATTGCACTATATCTTCAAATTGTAAACAGGTTAAATTCTCTTTCTCCTACATATCTTGACTATGTCGGTTGTAAATAAATAAAGATTTTGGACACGAGTATATTTTACATTACATAAATATTTGAATTTATAACTGAAATTATAATTGAGTTCCACCAGATATCGCTAGAAATTTAACTATTCCTGTATATGTGAATTTAAGCGATTCCATACCTGTTGAATTTTAAAATCTCTCTGTCGATAAAACTTTACAGAAGAATTATTTCGCTCTAGAAGAATAGATTAAAGGTCACAAAATACTATCGGAAACAATTACTGAGTCTCATAAAAGTATTTGAAATTAATTAATGCCTTAACTTTCAGTATACAGTGCAGAATAAATGTCCTTAAATCGATTTCATTCTAAATACAACGTTGTCTCGGTATATCAAGGCGTTGCAAATTACGAGTACAAATACGTGAATGTGATACAAATACGTAAATGTATTACAAATAAGTCATCATATTACAAATACGTCAATTCCGCTCGTATTCAAGTACCGCTCTACTTTCAATCCTAAATCCTCCGTAACCCTTCAAAAAAAAAGAACATCTTTTGACCGAGGTGTAGGAATGGTTAGAAAATCCTGGCGAATCCTCTCGAACCGTCTCTTTCTTCAGAAGCGTAACTCGGGAGCACTCAAAGAGAGCAAAAGAATTCGAGAGGAATCCAAATAGGTTTGAAGAGCCTTTTAAAAAGATAGCATCGAACAACATTTTTCCTTCTAATTTCTCGGCCTCCTCGTCCCTCGGCCATCACAATGAGTTGGCGTACGTCTTCACCCCTCACCAACTCCCAATAGCGTCGAGGGCCTTTTGAAATTACCTTAAGAGGTCGTTGTGTGAACGGCCGTCGAATACGCCTTCCAGTTGTGTGGTCCCTAAACGGAGAAACATCTTGAAGAGGATTGCGAATCTGTAACAAAAGACGGAATGAGATCCTTCTTTATTAGCCGAGTTAGTATGAGTATTGTTGCTAAGTGAGCTAATGATTTCTTTTATTAGGGTGTACTCGTATACTGATGCATTGTAGTGCGTAAGATTTACGTAACATTGTTACTAAGACTGTTACTATGTGACTCATAGCTAATGATTTTTATATTAGGGTGTACTCGTGTACTGAAACATTGTAGTGCGTAATATTTACGTAACATTGTTACTAAGTGACTCAAAGCTAATGATTTTTTTATTAGGGTGTACTCGTATACTGATATTGTAGCGCGTAATATTTACGTAACATACCATTCGTATTCGTAATAATGATATAAGAATAACGTTCGTAATATTAATAAAAAAGGTGTGGTTGAGGTATGATTATGCATATATGTCGGTTATATTTGTATAATTGAGTCAAAATTTCAATTGATGCTCGTATTGTATTTATAATGTATCTATTATCTTACATTTATAAATGTTCGTACACATTTTTGTAGCTAAACTATACGTACTAACCCAATGGTATGTATGAATAGCGTGAAAAACTATTTGTTTGTATTTTTTACTCTAATACGATGTTACAACGGTGACCATCTCGTTACGTTATACAAAAGATTACTCCTTTAGAAATACATTTGCGTTTTTGCCTTATTACTAGCCACTTTTTTCATTATTATTATTTTCAGTGGTTTAAAGTCCGATGACTACCACGTGACACTGAAAGAAAAATTACATTTATTTTGCCTTTTTACGATTAAAATATAAAAATACGTAATAATATAACATATAATTTACAAAAATATTACATTAAAATTCAGAATTCGAAAAAAATCACGTACAATTATAGAAAACTTGTGAAAAATATTTATACTACAACCTACTTTCAAGTTAAAACAAAACAGTTAAATCATTGATAAATATTCAGGAAAGGGTTTTCCCTCTCGAAAACGTGTTTTAGTTTACCTTTACCTCTAAAGAATAAGCGATAGATTATTTATAATTATTGCAATTTCGTCTACTGAAACGTTTGCATTTACCTTTTTAACTACCATATTGTATAATGACGAAGATAGTAGATGGACGCTAAGCTTCCTAAAACACTTTTTAAAAATCCTCCTTTCCATACCACCGTTACGTACATCTCTATTGCATGTCCTACCTCCACCCACGCCCCCCATTCCAACTTCGCATCTCGTCTTACTTTTTTCGATCCCAACGCTCAACGAATGGAAGGCTCTTCAAATTTGATTCGATAGAGCCGTGAGGCGTGCCAAGCGGTCGTCGGGAAGTGATTAGATGGTCAGGGGCATGAAGAGGGTCCATAGAATAGAGGTGATGTTTTTCAGCTGGTAGGAGAGGGTGAAAAGACCCCGGTGGGGAGGTACGAGGTAAGCGTATGGGGGGGGCTAATGCCCTCTCTTTCAATCGCTACACCGGTGAATAAAGAGGTTTAAACATATTAATTTTCGTATTCCTTTCGGAGAATGGCGGGCGTTTATGGAGGAGTATGTCTTCTTTTTGTGTGCCGTTTAGGAAGGAGTTTATTTCTTCGAAGAAATTGGTACCCCCTAAGGCAGCGGGAAGAACCGCTAATGCTAACTTGCTAACTAGCTATCGCGAACTTTAGGTATTATAGTGTTATTCGGAACTCATTGGATGGAACGTTTTCAGGATTAGCGTGCTATGAATCCTGAGGGGATTAAGCTTACAAAGATGAATTAATTCAGCAACGTAACCCCCCCGTCAGAGAATCATAACGTACTCACTAAGTATCAATACCAACGATTTTTTTTTAATCCTCAATCGTACGTAGTGTCGTGTGAAGATTTTGTTTAACTTTGTTAGTGAACTTCATTTATAGACATGTTTTGAATATATACGTTCTTTCTAGTTTTTTTCAGAGGTTTTATTTAAACTTATATCAATGCTTGAGCTGAATGAGATGTATTTTTTGTGCGATTAGTCCTTAGTCTAATTTCTCGTTCCTTTCAATTTAGTTCTATAAGTCTTGACGTTATATATTCTGAACTATTTTGAGAAGTGAACTATAAATTCGTATGACTGATGTACCCTTTTTAATCCACTTTTTTAAAATATATTTTCCTCCTAGTCTAGAGATTTAAGGATATATTTAAAAACTGTGAATGGGATGGGTGAAAGGCAGTTACCTTGCGGTATTCCATTCTTTATGCCAAATTCCTTTGTATCTTCATGCAAAACCTCGGACTCTGTTCCATAAATAACTTGATAGTGAATCCGCGATAAAATATAATAAAGCTGAGTTATAACTTAGAGTAATAATCAAAGAAAATATCCATGGTGATGATATCTTGTATTATTTATCGATAAGAGGAAAGTAAGAGACCAGGGTTCGAGTCCCAGTTACGTTGCCAATTTTTCGTACTCATATAACATCGTCTTAAATACGTACGAACTCATCAAGTTGGGTTATTCAATTTACATTTACAAACTGATTTTGGAATCCATAGAGAAATAGCATTCGTCGCAAAATGAGTAAAATGCGTAATATATAATACGTTAAAATTTAAATGCGAACAGTTCCACTTATTTGTATCATCACATCCACTTTCTCTCAACAAACGCATCCTTCTGCTTTCGTAGATACGCGGATTTCATCTCCGCAAAGGATTCTCCTTACCGAGAACAGTGACCTCTACGGTTAAATTAAAGAAGCAGGGAGTGTGTGACGAGGAGGCTGACAGCTCACCTTTTGTTCTTCTAGGACCCCGTCTCGGGTTTCAACTGCGTACCCATTTCCTCCCGTCCTCTTTTTTCCCAATCCTCTCTGTATTTTTAAGTCGATGCTCTGTTTTGCGTGACCAGAGCGCCATAATCAGAGCACTGGAGCAGCGGTCGGTAGCTGTGCTCTTCTGTTGGGACAATTACGGAATATCAATGCTCAATACAAGTGTAGCCAGAGGTATATTATATGGACATCACACTGTTTTGCTACCGAACTCCTGAAACATCACGAAAACTAAAACGTCGTTATAAAAGTCGTAGTTAGGTAACAGTGTTTTCTATGCCAGGAACACCGATGGAGTACAAATGAACGTACCATAGTAACCAGAGCTTCCCCTGGTTACTATTATTTAGAAGCTAATTTATTATCATTGTTATATCAAATCAGTGGTGGTATGTAAGCATCTTCTTCTGTTCCTTTTCATTTAAAACGAATAATGCTTTTAGTTTCTTAATTTTATATAAAATGACCTATTATTCCCTAATTTATATTTGATTGTAATATCAAGGAATGACAAGGCAAGAATCTAAACTCATCTGATACATCAATCTCTAAGTGCCATTCATCGATCAATATTCCAAAAGCTTTTCGATTATATTGCCTTCAGGTATCAAAGTTTTGGGAACTATCGATACAGCTTAACGTATTCTAGGTTGGCGAACTGATGGACGGACTGGTTAAGGTTTTAACCTAATCATCATATCAACGAAACCTCCATAAAAGTTAAAATTTTTAGGGTAATAATTATTAATTTAATTGGTAAAATAACAAAAATAAAACTGTATTAATTCATTTAGCTTAACAAGCGAGTATATCTGCTGATAAACTATGTAGATGCCTTTAGGTTGACTTTAATACCAAGGTATTTCTTCTACCAAACCGTTTATGTCACGTTTGAGCTTAAAAAATTGTATATTCCTTTTCTAGTTTTGCAATCAGCAGAATTATATACTTCATAAGCACAGTAAGTCTACGTGCACATTATTTTTAGTTATTGATTACTGGACGAAGACATTTTAGTTGATCTTCCATTGTGGAAACATCATACTTCTATTCCTGGAATCAAGGATTATCTCTTACAGATTTTGTCAGAATTAGACTTTATTACAGATATATACATTTAGTAAAAAAGTTACGAGTTTAAGATGATTATGCCATCATTCATCCGTGGAATTATATAATAATTTGTCACTCTCAGGTTTCTATTCGTCAAAGAACTAAACCAGGTTGGAGACTAATTGATGTAGGCAAACGTTTTATATATTGCCAACCTCTTTCCGTAAAAGTAACAGTCAATTTGAAGGTGTATCAACTGCATTTTCAAGACAGACTTCAATTTGGGAAATCCTTAACGACCGATTCTTTTCGTACCAGTAAAGGTTTCGTTTCAGTAATGTCCTGAATACGTTCAAAGTCTACGCTGGAATCGCTAGAGCGCAGTAAACTTGTTAGTCGGAGAGACAGAAGACGAGTGTACACGGAGTGCAATCCATTCGCCCCGTGCCGCAATAATTCTCATCTTGTTCAACTCTACGAGAAGATCCTCGCATACTTTGGAGAGAGCCTTCCACGGTTTCATCTGATCATCGCCGGGATTAATCAGTTCATGGTAACGACGACAGAAAGCCCGACCAGGATCAAAATATTTATACGCCGTAAAGATGGCCACCCACTGCGAGATCACGGCTGGGAAAAAGACACGACGTTGGGATGTTTCGGATAAATCACGGAGCTGCTCGCCTTACTCCCTCGCGTTCCCGAGCTCGAGTTTTATCCACTGGATAGTTCGGGGAAATGTGGCGGCGGCCATGTTTGTTTGTGACGTAGGCGGTTGCCTTGGAAACGACCTAGTCTCGCGAGATAATTGGCTGGAATCGCGTTTTTGCGAAATATACGTATTAAATTATTTATTGACGTGTTCCATTTAATGTTTCGTTCGTGTAGGCGGATGTAGAATATTTTAATTGGGGGATTTTGAATTGAATTCGTATAATGTCTTTGATTGAAAATAGAGCATATTTTATGATTTAGAATCGGAGATATATGAGGTGGAAATAATAGATTGTCGTGTGATCCTAATTTCTCCCTTAATTAAGTCATTTTACTATCAGAAATAATATCATCTGCTCTAGATGAGCTGATGATTTCAACGATGATTCTTAATATGCGAATTTATAGAAATGTTATACTTCACAATGAGTTCTATCTGTTTTCTCCATTTAGAATACCTCAATGAAATTTATTCCCTAGTGTTATTTGATGATAAGCTCAGGTATTAAATTGAGAATATAAAAGTGTAGAATCTAGGGGTTTTCTTTCTTAATTTTTCCTACCCTTTCTTATCGTTTACACAATATTTTCTCTTATTTTTGTACTGTTTCGTAACAGTTCAGTTTCTTTAAAGTACTTCATCTACGAATATTACCAATGAACGTTCAGGATCGACATAAAACTATTACGATGATCATTATTTCAACCGTATGCTTTGAAAATCGCAGAATAGCAATGAAATGTAATCTTTTCTTAGCACTAAAAGTTCTTGTGAAAGTCTCCTTATTTAGTATGTGTGAAATGTGATAATAGAATGGCGAATTTTCAACAAACAGCTCAACTTGTTGGGTATCTCAAATTGTATGAATGATGTCCGAATATAAGTAAATTTTTATTGTAAAGGGAATAAATTTGTACTAGAATTTATCAGCTTATATACAGCTTAATACGAAGCTGTTTTCAACCTTCTACTCATGCATACTTTGTTTACTTATTTGATATGAAAATAAAGTACAATGTTCCCATGTTGTTCGTCTCTACTCAGTTGTACTCTGAATTTAAAATTTCGATTGCCGAGTAAGTAAGATGTTTCGAATTTTCAGCGACCATCTTAGTCTTTCAATAGAAGAATGAAATTTACATACACCTATCGTATCCAACGTAATTTTTTCGTTTGACGATGATAATAACCTGAATATTGGGAAAATATTCATTTAATTGTAATAGAAATCAGTACGACTAAAATTTACAAAGGAAATATTTCAACACAATATTTTTTTAGCTCAACCTTCCTTTTTAGCATTGTTTTAGAGAAAAGAATACGTGAATAAGTGCGTGAAACTATTATTGCTGTAAGGGATCTAAGTCCACATTTTATCATCAGATACAATCCTATCTATTCGCAGCTGTATTCCGTTTTCCAGATTTCTCACAACGAAAATCCAGCGTCGGACGAAAGATCTCAGTAAATCAGAGATAGTGGTTTAGAGATATGTGCAGAGATAGAAATTATGAAAACCCTTGGAGACTTAAGTTTCACCCCTCGCTGCGAGATGAGAGGGTCTGTTGCTATCCAACCAAACACCTTTTTTTACTGCTCTCTCGCTTGCCTCCGCTTCATAATTTCGCTTAGGCTCACACGCTTTTCTTTTGGGGAACGACACTAATCCTGGGATGTCAACAACCGAATAGGATTCTGTCTTTCGTTTGATTATCATAGTTCTATTTATTTATTTAATTATTTTATGAAAGACTTCTGCGCTCATTCTGGTGGGAACACAAGGTGATACAACCCAACTGTATACATTAATTTTATAACAAAAGTAGTGAAATAGATTGGCAGTAGCATACAACAAAATGGATTCCAACTCGAAAAATTTTTAATGCGTTAGTTTGTCAGCTTACAACCTATATTAATAGGGATTACGAAAATTTCACAATAACTATTTTTCGTTTATACACAATTCATCATATTTTATATTCCATACGTATGTATATGTTCCCTATTATTTAATACGTAACTCGGAAAAAAATTAGTTTTTATTTTTTTAACGATTTTTATAATTGTACTTGATGCAATCTTAATCAAATACATGTATGTATTTTATTTCTTTATTTATATATATAATTTTGAACTAATTAATTAAAATTCCATTTCTTTTAAACACCTCGAAATATATACATCTGCAATGGAGTAAAATTACGTTTTTTGAATTAAATTTTCTTTTTGGTGACAAGGCCTTCACTTATTAGAGATCAATAAAAACTTTGTATCTGTTTATCTATTATTATACAGGACTGGAGGTAGGCTCTAGGCCAGGTCAACTTCTCAAAGAAAAACTCTATATCCACCTGGTATTTAACCTAGCCGATCATGTAGATTTATTGAAAAGAAATCGAATCAAAATTTATTTATTTTCATTAAATATTTCTGATATTAATAGTTAAAACATTCCTCATCCTAATCCTCTTCATAATCTAAAATCCATATATATCGCGAAGTATATATGAATCTTTACTTAAAGTGATAGTAAATACATTTTTTATAAGAGAAGTCCGGAAACTCGGGAATTGACATTAATTTTTAAGCGAAAATAAACCCAAGAATTTTTAAAAAAGAAGTCCAACTTAAAATTTATAACTTATCACTTCTTTGCGACGTAAAACGTAGTAAATTTTGTCGTAAAAAATGTCACGGAAGACGAGTTTATTTCAAACCCATTACCCGAGACACGAGAAATTGATTTATTCACGTACGAACTGCATAGAAAATAGTGTAAAGCAATCTGCAGAGTCCTCTGGGAGAGAGAGTTGGCAACTGCGTTGGTTCACTCATTAAATACGTAGAGATATTTAAATAATTGGATCAAGATAATTAATGGAGGAAAGATTGCGCTTATCCGCCATGATGGATTCCGATTCTAAAGAGGAAGTGGATATCGACACGGAATTCCAGATGATAGAGATAGGAAACTGTTCATGACCGTTGAGTGCGTCAATAAGTTTATGCCGAAAAATCGCCCTGCGCGAGCCGCTGTGCATTCCGAAAGGCAACGTTCTTTTTTATCACTTTTTTTTACGAGGGAAACAGCTCGTTAGTACGAGATCCAAGCGTTAGGGGGGACTAGTGTCTCGAAGCTGTTTTGATGGCCCCTGAAGTCTAAAGGGGCAATATTTTTGCTTCATCCCGTTCCCCATCGGGAATAATGGATGCCTCCTTGTCTCAAGTCACCTTTCTCTTCTTTCCTGTTTAATTCCCTCGAGTTGAGCCCTGTATTCCATATCGTGTCTCCTCATAATGTTTTTGGTGACGGGAATCGCAGCTTATTTTGTCGCACGCTGATTGGTTGTCTAATATCACAGATAAATGTATTCGATATGCAAATTTTTATTCGATTAGGAATTGATTTCTTTAATTGGAGTTCATTCATTTATTATATTCAAATCTTTAATTCATTTAGTTAATAATTCAAGTAGTAATTTAGATTTTATAATAGATGAAATTACTGATAGGACCGGGCTCGAACCCGGGTCTCCCGATGAGACATTCGTGTACAGTTTCACTATACTTCCTCGCGTAGTTTTTTAGATTATTTTTAAAATGTCTTATTTTTAATATTTTATGTACTGTTCAATAAAATCTATATTATTGGTGGATTAAGGAAATGTAAAATAATTTTACAAGATAAGTTCTGGCTACTAGAACTCGAGGTTGAAAAAACTAAAAAATAGAGGCATAACCGGGACTCGAACCCAGGTCTCATACATGACGGAGAGGTAAATTCTCAACAAGCTGGCTGGCTCCAGCAAAGTATAGTTACTCCGATGTATGTTAAAAGTTAATATAGTACTTTTTATAACTCGACTAGTCCGTCCAGAAATGCCACAGAGGTCTTATACTCACGGTATGTTTTATTTAATTGACCAATCAGACATTATATTAAAATGCGAAAAATTAACTATATCTCTGGGAATAAAAGTAAAAAAGAAATTTCAGTGGGAAAGTGATAGGTAATATTTTATGCTGGAGTGTGCAGTTGCAGGATAAACTTGATGGAAGAGTTGGTTCCGGAAACTTCTTCTTCAAGTTCGGGTCCTTACTTTTTGAAGCAAGTTCATTTTTTCGGTAGTAAAATTCCATTCAGTTACCTATCTTTGCATTCAGCCCATCTTCACCTCTCTTTTCTTCATTTCTCAAATACATCTACCCACAGCCCATCTCAAGTCACTTCCCTTGCAGCTGGTCGTTAAAAAAATTCCGTTTTATGAAGAAATAACTCCAAATTCAGGAACGAGACGGTTTCTCCATCCAAGAAGAATTTCTCGTTTTTTTTTATCCATCCCTTTAATTCAACGCAACCTTTGTGGTTCGGTTATGGGACCTTTACAGTTTGAGGTATTTTTGGTTGGATTTAACGATATAAGGGTGACAGTTTTACGCCGAGAAAAAATTTATTTTCAGCTGTGATTTTTTCGTAAAAAACATATTATGTTGCCTCTACTCCATTTACGAAGGATATACCCACGCGTGATGTCTATACATAAAAATTTTACTTCCGAAATAAACAGGTCGATTTATCAGGCTGTCGAAATTTGCCATCTCTCGATTTGGATTGGTTAATTTCAACTTTTTCCTCGTTCATTTCACTCTGGTTTTAGTTTAATTGGGATTGCTCACGGTATAATTCTATTTGCTATAGTTCAATTATGTTTAAATTCATTTCAATCGTTTTTATTTGAAAATGGCGTCCGGTCATTAAATTCATCAAATGGGTCCCAAATTTTTGTCTCGTATTTATGGAAAACTTCTCACTATGGTTTTATAACCACATTCTCTATATAACCCTTTCTACTACTTTCTCTCAACCTTATGTGGATTTTTGAATGCCTTATGTAGTATTTTATATATCTTGGTGCTTCAAGTTTTTATTTAGTTAACTTCTGAGGTACTTAAATTTATGTACTTACGGAATTATCGGTTTAATTATACTTAGTCGTAACTAATAACTCTCTTCTTCCTATCATTGAATGTTGTATGTAAACTGTTGTCTTCTGTAGCAGTTCCATTCCATTATTTCATTTATCTTCGAATATTTTATAGTTTCTACAATTTTATCTTGTCGTATCAAGAAGAATATGGGCCCGATTACAGTTCCCTGAGGCACACACGAGATATATTATTGCTAGGATAATGTTTAGATCCTAATAGGACTGAAAGTATAACCATTGTTCGAAAATCTTCTCAGATCCCTCGGTGTATATATCAAGGAGTCAATGTCACCTTATTTTCTATAAATTCAAAGGAATTAGTTTTACATATGGAGGCAAAATAGGTAGTAGACGGGAAGTATATGGCGCTTATCATGATCATGCCTATATCTTTCAAAGGTAATATTCATGAAGTTGAATTCGTTAGACTGAAACAGTCTATGATAGGAGAATTGTTCATTCTGCCTCACTTATACTTCAGTTATTTTCATATCGTCACCGCAGAGGCCAGACACGAGTGTGTATACCAAATCTAGTTTTTTGCCATTACTTAAAACAAACTAGAGCATCTCTAAAGTAAATATTTGCAACGAGTCAACTTTATTCCCAAATATGTGTATCAAAATAACTTTTGGAATCTCTTTTCACATTCAGAATGATTTTTTTTAATTACGCTTACTGACTCTACGTAAAATTTGCATACTTTAAACATGATGTTGACGTAGAAAAATTTCTTTTGTTACGCGTTGTATAATTTGAACCCTGCAATCTCCTTAATTAATTCACTATTCCTATATTATAACTATCAAGAAATAATCGTTAAAAAAATAGAACGAAAACTTCTAGAGGAACTACTCAGGACGCCATTGAAATTGCGTGAAAAATATTAACAGTGTAATTCAATTAGATAAAACCGATTGAAATGAATGGAGCGGAATGCAAAGATACTGTTCGCGGTTGATGATGAGCGGAAAAGTTTCTGAGACGCGCCATAATTCACCCCACACTCCGTGGATACATCCTAATCGATGGAGAACCTTTTGTCCGAGGTGGGCGTTACTGAAAGCGTGGGCTCTTCACACCTGTTCTCTCCGTTTGCCTTCTTTAGCCCATCACGTCCTGATTACCTCTTTCAAGGACCCGCTTTTCTCCCAGACAAATTTCTTTCTACTTTCTTCGCTATTACTTTGAGGTTTTACCTTCTTTTATCGATACGCTAAGTCTCATATCTAAGGTCTAATATTGTTGTAGAAAAGACTACCTTTGATTTAGACTTTTCTTAAGTTTCGTACCAAATATAGGGGATGTAATTTCTTTGGAATATTTTATGCTGTATTATAAATGTTTAAGGAGTGTGTTTCCTTTTTTGATTGCCAGCATGAATGAAAAATTGCAACTCTTCCTTCGCGAATAGATAATCTATGCGTCAAAGTTGTCTATAAAGTTAGATTAAAGCTTAAATTTCGTCTTTTTCATTATAATTAATGACAAACGAATGAAATTGTATCTTAAGATTGTACCTTATATATCCCATGTACAATATTATTAAATTTTGAAATCCATTAAAGATTATTACTAATGAAAACTTAAGTTCGGCTTTAGAAATATATGTGAATTAAACTTTTAATCTTCTTCCTTCAATTGGTTTGTAATCAGCACATTACATTCACTTATATAATTATGGTCAAGCTTATATTTTGTCTTTATTTGTATTGATTAAATTAATGAATATAATTCGATGACATCCATGTGAATTTTATATTTTTGGTTATCATAAGATTTTTACGTACTATATATTTTTACATACACAGCAGAAGTGAATTGAATTATTAGAATTGTTTATCTTGGACTGTAGTATCACTAAATTGACTGGGAATTACGGATAGGGAGGTAAAGTTTATCTTAAATGAAATTCACAGAATTCGGCGGGATGTGATATATATCTTTCATTGTGTTTAATGGTATTTAATGATATAAAATCTATAAGATAAGTCTGTAGGCTGCTGGTTCACTAAGTTACAGCGAATTACGTTAAAACCATGCAAATACCGTATTTGACGGCATATAAGACGCACCCTCATTAAATAGGTTGGTAAAAAAGTTTAAATAGTCCGTGCGACAGTGCTGTACCACAATAACATTATGACTAACTACTGCTCTGTTTCCATACATTTTATCGTAATTTAACACTCCTAGTTTATACTGAATGGTGTGGCTTAATCTCTTGTTACTTTTAGTCATATTTCCAAGGGTATTTTTTTAAACAAATAGTTTTAAGCAATACCTTCACATATAAGACGCGGGTAAATAAGATAAGACCTATTTAGGAAAAAAAGTGCGTCTTATATGCCGTCAAATACGGTAAGTTATTTTCTCTTCTCGCGAAGGTCTATTTAGGATTCGTCACTTCACGAAAACATCGTTCCGATCCAATTGAAGGGAAAAAAACGGAATTCGTTACTCATCGGCTCTCATTCGTATCTAGTTCATTAAGGAGGCAGAAGAGGTCACTAAAGTCAAAATCGTTACGTGAGACAAACCAAAGAAGACGTCAAGTCCTTAAAAAAAAACCCAACTTAAGAAAGCTTAACATAGAAGAGGGAATGAAGATGAGGTATTTTAGGATCCTTGGATGGATTGAAAGATTTTGGGAGGAAAGAGACGGACCAAAGAATAGTAACGACTGTTTTTTTCGGGGTGTGATTGATAAATGACCTATAGTTGTAGCTTTTGGAAAAAAACGGAGATTTTCCCATAAAAAAGCCGAAAATAATTTTGAAACGATGAAGTTTTTTTGAAGATGGTACATATGGTTCGTGTCTTTCTTAGTAAAGTAAAATGAAATATTACGTGATGGGAGATTTTTACCCCAAGTTCTGTTTAACCTGTAATATCGCATTCGATTTTTATAGAATTTATTCATGAAGCAGATACTATTGCATAAAATCAACATGGAATACTTCATAAACCATAGTTGTCCAAAAGAAATCAAAGTTTTATTTTATTTAACTGATTTTTTCCAGAATTCTGTAATTTTTAACCTTGTGTAGGAGCTTGGGAAATTTATTCGTAATCCCGTTTATTAATTTTTGCGTTTTAAATTTTGTAGTGAAATGATTATTCAATCTAATACTCTACTTTAGTAAATGGTTAATTAGGTCCTTAGATTCTGTTACTGTACTTCTGTAAGTTAAATTTTATAATCTGATAATTTTCAAAGTCAAGACTTCAGTGATTTGAAGTACTATCTTAATCCTAATATAAAAATGATGAAATCAAGTTGCAGTTTGATGGCGACGTAAAATACATAATGGCAACACATAAATGTATGCAATGAATTTATGTACATTATCACAATTAAATTTTATTTTTCTTAAAAACTTTCGGTAAATTAAAAAATACACTGCTCATAATAGAATCAGATCTGAAACTCGTAGCCCTTAATTTGAGAAACCACCCACCAACTTCTTATAGTCGATTTTTCAATGGAGAATATCCTCCTAACATCCTTAGGATAAACGTAAAAACTTAGGCTTCACGGTCTATCGGACAGACATTGTCCCAAGCAGTGACGTCGTCAACTGTCAACCGTATCTGTCCCTCATCTCCGGGAAAGGAAATCCAACGCATTCCTACCTTGAGAATCCACCTCGATACACAATCTCTCGTGTTTGAATAGTACCCGGTGATTGTTTGAATTTCCCGCCTTCACCCTAATACTAACAAGCTTACGTCATGAGCAATTTCTCATTTTCTCAGACGATCAACCTTTTGTCTATTTGCATTATCATTACGTTAGGTCGAGTATTTATCTTACGTCGTAAATACGTACGATTTAAAAAAAGTACGTTATCAAATGGATGTTTTTAATGAGGTTGGTAATTATGGACCAATTGAAAGCTGGAAATCTACTCCTTGCTCTTAATTTATTGTACATGTACCTCTTTAAGTTTATTAGAATAACTTTTAGTGATCTGTAACGCTATAATAAAAGGAATCTGATGTAATTTTACGTAAATTTACGTATTCTTGTTTCTTTGAAATTGGTCAAATCCTTTAAGTATGTATTTTTTTAATCGACAAAAATGACTTCGCAGTATTTACAGCTTTGTAAAACCTTAAGAACACGTTTAGCCAAACTTGCCTCCTTCAGGAAAAAGTGATGTTTTAAGTTCCCTAACAGCTACTATATAAACTCCTTCCCTTCCACAAGGTCCGTTTCACTTTTGGGTTGTTTGTTTGACTGCGGAAGGCCTACCGGACGATGGGCAAACGTCCTGCCGGTTGAAGTCGCTCTGTCTTAAGGCAATCTCTATCGATTCCTGTACGATAGGCCCAAAATATCTTGGTTTATTCCGATCTTTAACATTACGTCTGAGTTTGTGGGAGCAATATATTTATTACGCCGAATTGCAAACGAAAATTTCGTGCATCATCCTCTAAACGTTATTACGGATTAGAATTTATTGAGGATTCTTTTGGAATAATATCCTTTGCGCTAGTTAGACATCACCTCGAGTATAGATATAGTGTAAGAGAACGTAGTAGTGAATTAGAAAAGGTACAACGTTTACCGATCCGTTTCGTGAAAGAATTTGGTACATTATTATTTCTTATTCTTTTTATTTATAAAAATAGGTATCCCTCAACAAGAAGAATTTCCTGATGATCCCACAATTAGACGTAACAATATCTATATCCCATTCATAGTGTGATTATGATTTTTACCAACTAAATCGCTTAGGATTAAAGATGAAGAGATTATGAAGGGAGTTTTGGTTTCAATTTCCATTTCTCTCTTCAAAAAATTTATAAAAATAAAAGTAGTTTAAATTTTGCTTACAATCTCGATTGTGCAAATGCAATATATTCGAATTACGTAAAAATTTACCATTATAGATCAGTAAATGTGACCCAAACAGCTCAAAATACGGGGTGGAAATCGCTAGAATATTAATGATTAACGCAATGCATAAATTTATCGATAGTTTGAGAAAAAAACACTCGGCAAGCGTACTAAATACTATGCGCCTTCCTGGTCATATAGACAGCTCTCATACATACTTTAAAATAAGTGAAATATATTCCAAAACGACCAGATTTAGTAATCCATTTCTCCCACGAATAATACGCGAGATAAACCGATTAGAGGCGAGTAGAGTCGTGTTCCTATAGCATCCCATGCCACACGCTCTAGATTGCCCGCAGGGTATCTACGTAGACATATATACAGTTCAACAATCGCCCGCAACTCATATTTCATCCTCGGCATGTGCACCTCATCCGAAAAGGCGGCTGTTTCGGCACTGGACATCTACTGCAGCCGCCGCCGCATATCTCGATAAATCGCCAAGATAAGGCCGTAATGCACTCCTTAACTTTCGGCCACGTTTTAGGACGCGGAAAACAAATTTTGCACCAACTGCCGACTGCAGGTAAAGAAAGCGGGCATAATCCGTGTACTCTTTATCAAGGGACCCATCAGTGCATTTTGTAAGTGTGCCTTCCCATCCTACTAGGTCTTGGATTAGCGTCATTACGGATGAGGGTGAATAGCGTAGTCTTTTTAAAGGGCAGATGCTCTCTCTTATACGTATCTCCTTTGGATACTGAAAGCCGAATTCGTAGATATGGATCGCGATCTATAAAAGTGTCGAATTCGTAAGTTGAAGCGATCGGAAACAATATGTAAATCAAAGGAATGAATTTCGGGTTTCGATTTGGAAGATAGGATTTGTTGATAGCTAGCAATAATCCGTACGTATATGCATCGTATTCATAGCCTTTTCTTTTCTTATTTATGCATACCAATGATATAATTTCGTTACGAGATCTCTTGTGCTATCGTTTGTGACCTCCTCGTTAGTGTTATGCTAAAATTATTTATATTCGATAGCTAATCGTAGTATATAATGATTGAAAATATCAAGATGAATTTAAACCAATATTTTATAGGAGGAACTTTCGTTTTTGCCCCAGTTTCTGCTTTTTACGTAAAAAATTGTAAATTATAGTTTTGCGAGGTTTCGATAAATATACTGTTTCATTAATAAAGAGGAATTCGTTTTTCGCAAACTACTTATTATATTCTGCTTACATGAAAAGAAAACAAATTACAGAAGATGGTAACAACGAACCATAAACAAATGATTAACTAACTATCAAACATAAATTCAAAGGTACTGAATGATAACAAAGCAATCACGGATCAAATCCATTTTTCAATATTGCATTACATTAAGTTAAATAAACGATACTGATTCAGGGGTAACTTCGTGGTTACCTTCGTGATTATTATTATTCAAAATATTAAAACGGTATGACATGCGTAACAAGACGGTAAACTTCTAATACACCATGAAAATTATAAACATCCCCGAAATACCACTCTTCCCACCACATAGGTATTTGTGATACTAGCATCTTGTCCTCTTAGTATGTATTTATATAGGTTTCTCTCTAAATAAATTGCCATATAAACAAGTACTTTTGCCTCTAAACCACGCTATTATTTGTTATTTTTGTGGTCCATTAAACATTTTAACCCTCGTACAATGCGTTAATATGAATTCAAATAATTATCATTTTAGTACGGTTTATTCTTGATAATACGTCACCGTTTTTTCGAAGTATTTCGCTTGATTTTCCGAGAAACGTATTGGGCTGCATTGAGGCACTATTTCAGGAGTGATTCACAACTTCCACAGAGTGGACACTTTTTAGGAGATCTCTACGGTCCCTTCGAAAGAATCAGAAGGGAAGTCCCGAGGATTTATCGACGAAGGATGCGTTCGTTTCCGGCAATTGGGCGAAAAAAAGTGCCACTGACTCGGCGTTTCGCAATTTCTATTTTATTTCGGAAGGGAAATACCATGGTGATATATCATTTCTATATTCGGAAGGGTTTCTCGATAATAAGGGAAAACATTATAATTTGTACTATAACCTATTTCATATTTAAATACAGGGTTCAAAGTATAGTTTAATAGCGTAAATTTGTTAATGAGCCTTTTTTGATAACGTCACTCATGTAATAGAGGCAAGTTTATATGGACAAGCTATAAAAATGCAATAGTGTGTCTTTTGATACAATTCTTTGTGAACTTTTTCTTATTTATTATGCTCTTAGTTGTTGTACTGAAGTTAACCAGTTACTTTTAATATTAAAACTAGCAGATTTTTTATGTTACAGTGAAGTTATCGATGTACTTTTAGGAATTTTATCAACATTAACAACTTTAGTACATTTATGTGATGAAATTTATAAATAGGATATGATTTCCACAACAATTCAGAGCATTGAGTGTTTCCGTTTAATGCTATTGATCTTGTTTTGGGTATTAAAACGCTAAATGTAAGGCAAACCTAAAATTTACACTTTCAATCAGGAATTATATTATTAACTGACCATAAAGTTATAAATTTTTAATTTATATTCATACTATATTCCCTTAGGATTCTAAAAACTAAAAATAACTGATATTTCGGGGTGAATTGGATCATCAAAGTAAAACGCATTGTCTCTAATGTTGGAACTTATCTTAATAATTTACATCGCACGGACCTGTAATTCACCGTACTTTTGTTGAAAATTTGCGCATTTCGTTGTTTAGTAGAACGTGACGATGTTCACCGATCAGGATTCAGTTCTGAATGTTTGATTTTTTTCTTCAGAAATCATATTTCGTATTGTTCTATTAAAATGCACAAACATGGAAATAACTCCTACCAGCAGTGTTTATAGATAATAGCATTGGTTTAAAAGTTAATGTGGAAATGAAATGGAGAAGGATAACTTTGAAAATTGTGGAAAAAGGGTAGGCGATGGTCATCTTCATGATCTTAGTCCAGGGGCAGGGAGAGAACGCCGTCCGTAGGAAGTAATAGAAGTGGTGTTTGCAAAGGCCACGCCGGTATTTTCAGACTGACTCCTCAACAAGAAAGGAACGCATGCCCGTGAAGAGTTTTGTTCCGTTGCGTATTTCAAACTAAGTAGTCCGTGAGAACAAGAGATTATATTGTACCCAGAATCTGGATTTGATTCCTAAGAATTAGATATGGTTTGTTTGTTTTAAAGAAATTTGTTATATGATTGTTTTTTTACTATGGTATGTGTTGGGTTATTAGCTCATTATTTTGATTTTTTCGTATTTATTTAAATGCCTCAGGGAAGCTAATTATCTTACGTTGTGGCCCAATGTATTTTTATACATTTATTCAAATGTTTATATACGCTAATCCATATCGTAAAGAAGAAGTCATTGTCATTGATATATTTCCGTAGGTAGAAACTGTTTAAAATATAGCCACTTAATTTGCCCTTGATTGATTTCTATGTCCTCACCCTTGAAATAATTCGGGAAAAGTAGAATCCGCGATACTACCTCCATTTTGTAATCATTGCGCGATGTTTTATATTTAAATCTCCACTTCTAAACGTATATCAATAGCCACCTGTTCGTTTATCAATTACGTGCCAATTGTCGTCTACTCACTGTCTCCGTATCTCTGTTAGATGAAGAGGAGGCACGTATATGGTTGGCGAAGCCCTCTTGAAGTCAAAAAGGGATCTTCAAGTGCGTGAGGGAAGTGGGGTTGCAGAAAGGGAACAAAGCATTTAAAAGTGCGTCGATTAAGAGATGAACTCGTTAATAATCGTTGTTCCTTCACCACGAACAGATTATCGTTCTTTTTTCTAAGAATAAAAAAATATATTATATAAGTTATATATATAATATATATAATATATAAATAAGTTCATTGTTTGTTTAAGGGTTTATATTTAACATACTTTTCAAAGAAAGGTATTTTACCTAGCTGGGAATTAATATATCGTCTCTTTATAATGAAATTTCGTGACTCATTATGTGGTTTGGTTTGTTATCGTAACCTTACAATAAATAAATAATTTACTTGTATAAATATCTATGTATTTTGGTTCAGCCAATGTGCTTTATAGCGAGTTTTAAAAGAAAAAAGTTATTTGAAGAATGTAAATGAATCAATCAACAGTGTGAGATAACACCTTAAGGATCAAGGATTGAAATTACGTAGTTGATAATTTCTGTTTAATGTTAATTACACTTTTCTAGTAAATACCGAAAATCGAAATGTTTTTCGAGAAATTCTGTTTGGTAAAAATTCATTTTAATATCTGAATATCTATCAGTTTTTGCCATAAGAGTGAAGATAAGGTGAAAAATACACTCAGTATATTCTTTGAAGCATACAATTTGTTCATAAAAAGAGATGCTCAAAATTCAAAATAAATTTCGTGGACATACGTAGTCGTATCATTAACTTTCGAGCTCGTACATTCTATTATTACGTACGTATTTTTGACGTCACAAAGTTAAGTTTTATCATTAAAATGTGTCAAACTAAAGATTACGACTTAATAATTCGTCTATTTGGCTCGTTGGCGTACACTGTTTACGATTAAGGTCGTCATGACGAGCATTTTCAGAGGGGGATATTTTCGTAGGAGTCCTCATGCCTGAATTAAAAAGAGAGAAGAGTAAGCTAATAAGAGTGTGGATGAAGCTTTTCCAGGAGGACATGGCAGCTTCCTCCACGTCCCTTTGTTTGCCCAATTGTTTACTCAAAGGTAGCACAACAATATATCCTCGACTTTCTTGTTTGGATTTCTTTTGTGGCTGCCAAGAGGAACGCAGGCTTCCTGAAACATGACGATGTCCTAATGTTTTTATTAGAATATCAATTGTCTTTCTTCGCTTCGGAATCATAATAACTTAACCTGTGGAGGGCTTCTAAGAGAAAAGGTATTTTCATTAGTAAGCGTATGGTTCATTATCTCCAATGGAATCCGTTTTGTATCTATGGAGCATCGTTGACTAACATTTTAATACTTTTTGCTCATTCGAGGGAAAACCTAAAGCTCAGTTCTCGGGTTCGAGTCCCGGATGTAGAGGAAATTAACCTATCTGGGTATGGATGTTCGTATACGTAGATTGTTGAATTGTGTACAACACTCTTCAACATTGAACTTAAGTGGACATTTGTGTGTTCTTTGAAAGTAGAAAAATAGATCTATCCTATTGTATCGGTAATAATGTTATAAAACCCATAAAAAACTTTGGTGGCTATATAGATATCTTACGCCGTGACTGACACACACAGACTTTTTTAAAATATATGATAATTCATTTTCAATGACGGTTAAATTAATATTTCGATAACATCATATTCAATGAGAAATATTACTAAAAGATGTCTTATGTATGCATGATATTTTATGATAGCAATAGTATAAACACAGAATTTTTCATATTTTATATTTTTGAGTAACTTATAGTACCGTGATTTATGCTTAAAATAATGTGAAAATATGTTCGTTATTCTACAGTTATTTTCATGCTTCTTCTGGGTGGTCTTACTGAATAAATATTGCTATGAATTTGAGTTAGAATTTGACATTCCTTCAGGTATTCAATAACTATACGTATTTTATTATTCTTCATTATTAATTAACCAACGGAGAGTCTATTAGGAGTATTGATTTAGAAAACTATCATGCGAAAAGACTAATTTACAATGAAAAATTTCGGATATATAACCATTTTATGTAATAATTGAACAGTATTAATCGTGAGCTATATTCCGAAGCAAGTAATTATTTTAGCGAACAGTATGACGAATTTACCTCTATGTTTTCCGTCAAGTTTAAAAAAAAACTAACAAAAAGTCAAATCTACTATTCAATATTACGCATACACTTCGTACTTACAATAAGAATAATGCACAAAAATAAAAAGTGATTAAATCTATTAATCTTTGTACCTATCAATCACTTCCAAATGAATCTACTAACTACGAATAACTCTTAAGAAGGAATCAATTCGTCGAGCGAGTTCTAAGCTCACTAAGCATAGAATCTTCAGCGCAGTATATTTTTACATCCTCCTCTATTTTAAGTATATAATGACTCAATTTATCCTCGTTGCTTTCCAAAACTTTTTTTCTCTCTTCCTTTCACCATCCGAAACTCTTGGTTTCCCCAAAATTCCCTTCTACTCCCTCTTTTGGAGTGGCATTATAGCCTTCGCTATATCTTTCCTCGCCTCTCAACTTTTCCCATACTAATCACTTTCGACGAACATTTTTTGCTGTTTCATTCCATTCCGAATCGCTTCCGCCTTATTTGACCCAACTCCGACACTTTTTCTTAACGTTCCTTTCGATAAAAAAGATCCGAAAACGGGCTCGATTGGAAAAGCCCCCTAACGTCGAGTATAATTAGCGATTTTGAAATATTTCGGGATATTTCGATCTTTTTGGGAAAAGTGAGTAATAACTGTGAAGGGTGACCTAAGGGCTACGCGTAGGAGTTATGTGTGTTTGAGTTTGTAGAAAGTATCTAAGGAGGTGTTACGAAGTACTTGTACGATATATAAAAGCAATGAGCAATTGTATGAAATTTTAATTTATTCCGATTTCATCGTGTAAGAACTATTATTTTTATTATCCCTTTCAAATTCTCATTATAATTTTAGCTTTTTTAAGAGGTTAGATGGAAGAAGAGACTTTTTAGTCTAAATCTCGCCTACTCAAATAAAGACCTAAAGATGGCCTAAAGTAATTTAAAATAGTTTGAAGTAATTTTGAATGGCTTGAAGTAATTTTGAATGGCGTGAAGTAATATTGAAAGGCTTAGGGTAACTGTAAGATTGCCTGAAGTAACTTTGAAATGCCTGAAATAATTTAAAATGGTTTGAAGTAATTTTTAATGGCTAAAGGTAACTTGAAGATGGCCTGAAGTAACTGGGGAAACGACCTGAAGTAACTTCAAAATGGCCCCAGGTAACATATATATAAAATATCCCGAAGTCGCCTGAAAAAGAACTAACTCGTATGAAACCGGTAGCCATAGCAACTGGAAAATTTTCTCATTTACTTTTTCTAAACGCTCGATACTCTGGAAATGCTAATAAGTTCAGGCTTCTTCAAAATTAAGTTTATTCGACGTTATCAATTTTCCAACGAGGAAGTCTGCTAATAAAAATCTATGTAAGAATGGGAGGTAATTGACTGGGCGTAATGACTTCGATTCGAGTTTTACGGGTATTTTCGAATTTCGTTCTATCCCTTTTATCCAACTTTGTCTCTAAACCAGAAGGCTCTGAGGTACTGAAAAATAACCCATATCTGCCGATGGTGCTTCATTTATTAATATCTTAAGAATAACATATTTATACGAGAAATTTCAGTCGGAACGGATATTAACCGATGTTCATTCCTAACCCGTTATAACCTTAAAAAATATTTTACGTTAACCGATAATTTTTTTTGGATTGGATTCCCATAATAACCTCCTAGAAATATTTCACGCGATACGATAATTTTGTTGGATCGGATTTTGTATTTTTTCGGAACCATAAAAGAAGGCAAAATTTCAATTTCAACTATAGTTTGGTAAGGGAATTGTGAAAAAGATTCAGTTAAATATAGACACATGTCGGTGATTGTCGGTTTCGATGCAAGTTATTGAATTCAAAACTGTTTTAATCTATGATTCGTTCACATCGAGTTAACGAACATTATTACCGATAATATAAATAAGGTTTAATGGAGGAAATGGAACAGTTCTACTGTTCAGTTTCAATTCGTGTCGCAAGGTTTTGCGGTGAGGTTTATTCTAAAACAAAAAGGAAATGAATATGTTTGAAGTTGAAGAGCGGGTTGTTTTGGGATATGAATAACACTAAAGTTGATGAGATTGCATTATAGAATAGAAAAAAAACCTTTTTTTACAGTATAGAATTGACATATAGGACTGCTTAGAAATATATTTCTCGAAGAATGACAGTAATTATCTTGTTAGAGACATATGTGGGTTTGTGGGTTTGTTTACGAATTGATTTTTCAAGGACTCAATGTTGAAATCTATTTTGGAATACGAAGTTTAGATCTCTGATGAACCGTGATGAACATAATTTGGTTGAATTTGTCTTTTCTTCTCGTTTAAAGTGTGAAATGATTATGAATCTAATCGGAATTTTAAGGAATGCGTTCCTTCCAATCCTCTGAGAACAAACTAGTTTTATTTTATAAATATGTATGGTTTGTCTCTGATTACCTTCATTACGTATTCATCAGCTAGCTAACGCAACTTCGTAGAATGCTTTCCATATATAGATATACGCTATTACATCCCGGATATCATATTCTTGTTATTACATAATGTATTCCATTGTAATTTAAATAAGAAAACTAATTTGCAGTAAGAATTTCATTGTACATAATAAACGCATTATAGAAAATGGCATATAAGGATGTGATTCACAGATTTAAATCTTATCTTTTGGAAGTAATTTTCGAAATATTTTAAATTCCAGTTCAGTATTATTTTGAAGTTTTATAATCGTCTTTATCTCATTTATAATTGAAATACCTATTTTTAAATCGAGAATTCCAAATCTGATACCGTTCATAATTTAAAGAACTGCAAGATCAATTCAACATTTCTATTTTTATCTTTTTTATATTTAAACCTATGAATTCCAATGAGAACATATAGCCAGTTGTTAAAATAAAAGATGCAGTAATCGAAATTCTCTTGCAGTCATATTTTTACATAATTCTTCATAATAGGGCATAACTTGTGTAGGTGGTTTAAATTTAAAGAGTAATCAAATCACAGATGCACGTTTTTCCGCCATGTTTATTATCATCTCCTTGGATACGAGTTTAAAATACAAATGATTCTCGTAAATCATTCGAATAAGACAGAGCTTTCATATATAACTTATTATCCATAATTCAGTACGTAGAATTGCAGAGGATGTTTTCGAAGTAATAGTCTCTTGATAATAATAGTTCATATCCTTTTGTTTGAGCGAATTTCTTCGCCAAAAGACACTGCGATTCCAAAACAAAAAACACTCGAAAGATTTCGCGGAAACGGACCTGTAATCCTATACTTGGGTTAACAGTCGTTGTAGCCCGCACATGTGCGTGGAGCATTCGCGTTTCTCTCATTTCACGAGTCTGTCAAGGCTCAGACTCAAACATCCGGCTAGAAGGAAATTTAAGCAGTACCCGATGATATATATAAATATTAAACATGTATAATATACCATAACAGCGATATTTTTATGTATAGATCGTAAATAATGTCTTATTTATCAATTATAAAAGATATAGTTCGCGTATTTTATAATAGCACGTAAATCACGAATTAATAATTATCGACGTGTTTCATTTATTCATAAAAACTCAGAATTTTATGTTCTATCTACGACAACTACTTTCTTTACGATAGCAGTTTAATCAGACCATAATTATGATCGATTATCTTAGCATTTATCGTTAAATTACGCGTCTCAAGTATTGTTTATTTAATGGACGCCATGTTGCTATAGAGATCGATCGTCCGCGTAAATATTTCGATAAATATCGAATGTTTTGAATCCTTGCGCAATTCCAGTTTCGTTAAGTTCATCCGATCCTAAGTTTTTTTATACCTTCCACTCGCGACATTTGTCTTAGTTTTTATTCACTTCCCTCCCCTAGCCGAAACATCGCGGAATGAGAAATGCTCCTCGTAGCGGATGTTTATTGTAGCTAAGGCTGATGATGTAACCTGACACCTCTCCCTTATTTAGCTCTGGCAGAGGGCGCACGAGCGCACTGCCATCTGCCGGCGCTGCGACCCGACTGCGTGTTTCTCGGCAACGGAATGCGAAGGATCTTCAAAAACCATTATTCAGCTGCAATTATTTTCCATGCAACGGTGCGAAAGAATATGCCAAGATGTAACTCCAGCCATGTTGAAATTTCGGGACCGAAGTTTAGATTTGATTGATTCCAGTCCATGATTTGCGCAGTTCGTAGTTAACCGAGTCTGGTTATAAGGAACACGTCTACTACTTCTTTGTCGTAAATAATACCAGGAAAATAATTATAAACTTTCCAACTAAGGATATGTAGCGTGTTATTTATATATGGAAGACATAATTCGACATTCATTCTTCAGCTTTCATTGTTAGGTTCCGATTGTTGATTTTGTTTACTGTTATCGTTATTCTGATACCTTTAAAGAGTTGATTCGATGCATATCTTTGCAACAAATGACTTATGGGATTATTTCAGACGTATATTGTTAACTTTGTAAACCCAAACAATTCGAGGAGGATTTCAATTATTAGTTTGGGATTAAAAAATTAGGAAGGGAGTTGTGGATTAATTTCCCAGTTAGTTAAAAAAATTACGAATTATACAAAATTTTGCCATAACGCTTAATTTCGCGAAACGTAAGGATTGTTATGACGTATCAGTAAGCGTAACTGAACTGCTCATTGTTACTGAACGGGAATTGTTAGAATATAGAATATTAGGGCGTAGACTTGATTAATCGAATTAATTTAGAATAGACATTCTGAGAAGCGGTAATGGATATTGTGTGTCTTCCCGGATGTGGAATCCGTTCGTGTAAAGCTATTAAAGTAAGGGAAATAGATGCAGTAATAAATAGATATCAGAATTCGTTATTTCCCCATACTGACTCATACATATGTACGTACGTTTGCATACTATGTAATTATGATTTTTTTCGTGTCGACGATAGTTAATGGTATCGCAGTTCTCAAAATGGCGTGTTTAAGAATGTTTTTGATTTTTCCGAACTTAAAGCGCTTAAAAAAATCAATGTTTTTCCCAATCGCGCTGTTTTCAAAGTTCTTCTTTTTAATTAGGAAATCCATTTCTTGAGAGAGATTTTGTTTTGACTCGGGAGGTCATTCCAAAGGCGCGTCGCCAAGGATTCAGTTTCGCTCGAAGTCGTATTTTCCGTGCGCTTGCGGAATTCAAAAAGTACTCCATCTCGTTTCGCGTTTCAGAGGCAATGAGATATTGCGAAAGCTGTACTTTATATCCCATACGGAGTGCGCCGAATCCAAAGCTGAAAAATGATCCTTTTTACAGAATCACGTGATCAAGTCCGTTTTACGAAGCGTATTCATTACGATATCCCCTAATGAGATTACGAATACATGTGTGTGAATGTTTATATTATGTACATATATGTATATGGGTATATATATATATATATATATGATGCAGGATTACGGTGAATAGACTCAAAATACGTATCCTTTTTTTATTTATTCACATAACTTTCTATTGCGCTCAATAAACACCTTCCGTAGAGTAAACAATTTTGGCTCGCCCATAGCAACAGTCACATTTACAAATTTTGGTCGTTGTAAATAAATGCATGAATGAGAAACTTTATTTCAAATTATTATCGAAACATTTTGGAATCGAATCTTTGGAGAAACGATACGTTCATTACAGGAGTACAATGGTATTAAAATTTATAGGAGAGAATTTTTAATTATATGTATATGCTTTAAAAAATAGGTACTGAAAATTAGTAATAATTATAAAGTGTTATAGGATGTGCTGCTTAATTTAAAATTAGTTCTTAAAGATAATTTTGTGTGATTTTCACTTCAAGCGCACATTTCTGAAACCAAATTTTTTACCAAAATAGGGAATTTTTATAATCAATATTCATCATCTATAGTTCTAAAAAAAATATTTTTTTTGGATGTTAGAAATAGCATTATGTCTAGAAGTCGAACTCAGGTTTCACACTTACCGAGCATATATGCTAAGTGTAAGGAAGGGACCTGAGTTCGAGTCCCAGTCATGTAACTATTTTTCACTTCCTTAAGACATTTTTAAAAGTCGTATGAACTCATTATATATCCTTATTTTGTCTTACCTTAATCCTTTAAAATTCTTACTCAGCTAACATTGTGCTTTCTATTCTAATCCTAACATACAAATTCAAAGGGTAAACGTATATATATAGCCTTCGTATAAATATTTTCGAATTTGTTGTATTAACACCTCTGCTTGCGTATACTTTTATCGGCCATGTTATTTTCAAAGAATTCTTCGTACTGAATGACGTAAGGAAGTGAGAATCCAGTTAAATTCTACGTAAACTCAGCGTACGTATTCCAATTTGTAAAGGATACATTTCTCGGAAATTCGCTCGTAAAAAACGAAGTTAAATCAGTAAATAAGATACAATCAGTCACACAATTTTAATCAGTGCTAAACTTATCGGGGGGTGTTATTTAATTCATGCTAGTAGACACACTTGTAATGATCGACTTTTATAGAAAAACGTTACAGAATAACAGTAAAATCAAACGATTCGAGAATGTACTTCAGAACCATCCTTCGGGATACATACATCGTATTGTTAATTTATACTCTACTATCAATCGGAGACACGAGTTTCGTGATCCAGCGAAGATTTTTAATCCCTTCCGAAGACCACTTACACTTTTAGAGGCTTTCACTATAAGCATCTTTCGGAGTGAATCATGCTTCGAAAAAGACCACTCGTAAAGAAACGTACCTTATCGATGAGATTACATTTTACAGCTTCTGTATATGGTGGGTCCAGTGAAATGGTCTATGATGATAGCACCTGTTGGACTCATCAATCAACGCGAGGAATCCTCCCGAATAACTTCCCGGTCTTTTACGCGGTCCTCATTTTAACGAGTTTCTTTATCAGGAACCGAAATCAAACGATCTTCGATCTGCCCAACAAATTCATTACTGTTTTCTGCCCTGAGATTGATTCTTCCGTAGATATTCGACGAATTTTCTGCGAATTATAAGGATCGTTTCTCCTGAAGATGGTGTACATCTTTTTCTACGTGTTCAGGTTTGTGTATCGAATTACACTTCACCGCAGATGAACACGTTGTGGTTGAAAAGGAATGATTTGAGTTTTGGGTGGCCTAGGATGGATTGTGTAGATGGGTGTTAAATTATAGGAAATTCCATACGTCTAGTTTTATGACTTTTCTTCTGGAGGTGAGAATTCTTTAATGTTTTTTAAACCCTTCTGGAATAGTTAGAACAAATTCTTATCTTGTTAGGGTAGTTTTTTCAGCGTTCTTCCAATTTAAAACTATTTAATCGCAATATAATTGGCATAGTTCAAGTTGTCACGTAATATGCTACGAACCTATGTTGCTAATTAATGAAGGTAAAATATCTTTGACTTGTTTTGAGTTCATCATTAAATTACAATATTTTTTACCTCTGTAGCGAAAGCATCAAAAAATGATTTATGAGTTCATTAGCGTAGATATTCACTAAATAGGCAAAAAGACTTTGTCTTATAGGTCTTCCAGATAAATTCCTTGGCTTAATTATAAATATATAAAGTATAAAGAAATCTTATACATTTCGAAAGTTTTTGAGAGTTCATTATCAAGTATGATCTTAAAGTGTAAGGTTATTCGTAGAAAATCAATTTTCTCACATGTTTACTGAATTTTTCTCAATCTGTCTTAGTTAATAAAATCATAGTATATAATTTTTATTGTCAAGGCATGATAAAAGTATATGCGTAATTTTTATTTTAGAGCAGTGTGGGAGACTTACTCTGCTCCGTAGGAATTCTAATATAATGTAAAGGCGAAGTTTTTTATTTATATTATATCTGTCTATTAAATTTGCTTACTTTTTGAAACTCGTAACCAAGTTTATTGTTTAGATGTTAATTATGTATTCTGGATTCTTATTAGGGTTAGTAACTGAACGATTCCTGAGTACGTAATACTCATTCAACCAGGTTAGAATTCAAACATGATTATTCTACTTATATCTTGACGCACTCATTAATAATTACAGTAATTATTATATTAATAGAATATGATTAATTAAATTAAGGATTAAGTTCATTAAATAAAAGTATGATCAATAATTTATATTATTTATAATATGAAATCATAACATGAAATGGCCATAGTTTTTTCCCTTTGTCAAATCCTTCAGAACATCATATTCGGCCTTCTCCAGTCCGAACTAGTTATATTCTCTATCGTATCCGAATATCCATTTGTGGTCAGCCAAGCCCAACATCACCCCCCCTCGCTGCCCTATCCGACTGCACTGCCCTCCTACGGAGGAGATATAAAAACGCATGCAGTAAAAAAAGAATAATGAAAATTGTTCCCTCGAGCGAAACGGTAGCCATTGCCAGTTTCCATTTTCCTTCGCCTTTGGAAAGCGTTCAGAGTCATTCTTCGTTCCTCATTTACCGATATCTGCAACTGCTCTTTAGCTATACCGCGTCTATCAATGCTATACCATGTCCATTGCTTATGTGCGACTGTTTCATAACATAGTAAGGGTTAATTTATGAAAGAGTAACCGTATGATATGATTCTTCCTTACAATATACGCCCTAAACATCTGAATGCATAGCCCTATTCTCATTAACTGTCGATACTGTGGTCATATAAGCGCAGAAGTTAAATAGAATTGAAAAATAGCGGGGACTCGAACCCAGGACTCCCACATTGTGACTTAGTGCTGAAGCTATTTTTGACTTCACATTAAGCTTTGTATTTAATTCGCACGAATTCAGCGTTTAAAGATATTTTAACATTTTCATAATATACTAGGCATAATTTCCAAGTTATACCTTATTACGAAAAAAGTACGAATGTAAAGAATAATTTTATCGTAAATTTAATGGATTTGTATAGTTTCTCGGGGCTTGCTTTGTGCGGAAAGTGTATGAATGGTAAAAAGCTCTTGAATTAAAAAAAATTCAGGAAATTAAGAAAGATAAACCCCTACATAATGATTAACTTTTTTACGGATTAAATGTAAGTCAATGTAAATTATAAATAAATAAAGAGTTCGATTGGTCCATAATTGACTTATTTAAAAATCCGAAATAAAATACGAGATAGCTATATAACGATAAGAAAGCGAAGTTTGCAGCTTAAGTGTTGTCTTTAATTAAATATTTATTAATAATATCATAACTTAACTTTGTGACTCAGTATTACACCATTTTAAATTTTTTATCTTGCGTTTATGAGAGAATGAATGTACGCGCTATTCATATTGTTCGATTAATTCATTCATAGAGCATAAAAGTAATCAAAACCAATCTGTGAAAATAATGCAGCATTACATTAGTGTAAATTTGTCAAAAGACAATGAAAAAACTCACTGTTAAGTTAAGGATGAAATATTTCACACTAATTAAGTCATTCAAAAGTTGTAGGTATTTGGAAACTGTACTTACAACTCAATATATTGCTAAAATATCGTATCTTATTACTGTATCTTTAATTTGAAGATGATGAGACAATCAAAAGCATCAATATATTTTAATTCAGTGGGTGTAGTTTAACCTGTCAAGTATAGCAGAACACGTAATCAGCAAATATGAGAATACCGTGCCTAAATAGGAGAATCACGTCTTTTAAAGCCAAAAGCTGACAGAAAAATATATGTAATCAATCCATTATAAATTAGCCAGGCATGATTGATGCAAAAATTCTATATAGAAAATAACATTTACGTCAAAAATGAAAGAATTTCCGGAATAAATCTGTAAGAATAATCCATTTCGGTGTATCTGCAGAAATCATCGTATCGCACGTCAACGACCCATTATTAATTATTCTCCAGTCACATATCTAACAAGACCACGCACCGGATCTGCGTTTCCCATAGTCCGATAAGCTTAACTTTTCCCACCGTTAAATACGGCCATCGGGCCATTTTCCGCTATCTATTGTTGGTATTAATCGTCGGCTGTCATCCTCTATGGTGTGCCAAACCCCCCACTTTTTCCCCATAGACTCCCTCACGCATAAAAACTAACGACCCCTTGAGTCGGACTTTCCCATGGAAACTGCCCTCCATGACCAGTGCGTTCCTATTTCTTACTTTTTTGTTGTAATAACGCAGTGGGAGTGGCCACTTCCTTCCGTTCTACGGGGCCAATGGGGGTGGATTTGGGGTGCAGAAACAACATGGTGGTCGTTGAAGACGTACTCTCTCACTGCGATACGGATTTAGGGGGAGTGATTGAATTAGGGGGTTCCCCACCCCTTCTTAATGTTACGCCCACGTCGTTATCTACGGACGAAAGATCTTGCGTTAGATGTAGGCTCGTTATGTTTGTTGTTGTTAATTCAAAGACGGAATGGAAATGACGGACGATTGTTTTGTTGGTTTAGGTGATCGGGGTTTTGATGTGGGTGGAGTAAAGTGTTTATTTGTTATTTTAAACGTTTTTTGAAGGTTTTTGATCGATTATTAGATTTTTAAGTAATTAGAACAGCTTTGGTGTAGTTATCGATAAATTTTTGAAGGTTTAACTTTCGTTAGGTTACGGAAAATTTTATTATATCCTCTGATGCAAGTTATACGTGTTACTTCTGAGTGCAGTAGAAGAGAAATTAATTTGTAGCCCATTCTTAAAGTGAATGATGATTAATAATTTTGAAATTTAATGAGAGTTTTATATTGGTGACGAGATACATTTGGGATATTTATGAGTTGAAAATGGTCCTCACTAACTCTACAAAACGTGATATTATAGATAGATTCAAATGATGTGCAATCATAAAAATGCGTTCGGGCTTTACAGATATTTCACTTAGGTTGAATTTAAAAAGTCTAACTAATACACTTTCATATCGATTTAGAATCGCTCCGCACAATTTCTCATTCTCGTTAGCGATAGCTCTTACTCTTCAACCATATGGGTATCTAAATTCTTTCGTATTCAATGAATTAATACGTATTCTATCAAAGTTAATATGGCTTCTTTAATTTTCTCACCGTATTTAACTTTAGATGTCCTCCGATTGAACGTCATCAATCATTTTTGCATTAAAACGACATAGTATTATCCTCATAATCCCTTTTTAACAACGGAATTAGGTTATACAAGTTTTATAATAATTGAACCATTTCATGCAAAGCTGAAATAAATAAGGTACCTAAATGATATTCATGTAAATTCGGGCATGTGCTTAATCATATATAATCATATCGTTGTGAAATACGCATCACAATGGACGTGGCACGAATCCCATCATCTCATAAGCGTGTGTAGTGCAGCCATATTGAAATCGTGTTCATACCAAAAGCGTAAAGTACATTACACTTTGATAGACTCAAGGTTAGTCTCTCCTTTCAACAACCGGAGCCCATTTTCAATCAACCTCGTTAAAATCTGCCTCATAAATCCTTAAATTTACGATCGAACACTTCCTGAAATTAATCGAAAATGGAAGCTATCCGAGTAGGCTGTGAATAAAATCACCATTAAAGGGGTGGATGCAAATAAGTGAATTATAAAGCGGAATGATACGATATCGCGTGTAATGAACGTCTTATGGATCTTATCGAAGGAAATAGCACATCTGAGAAAAAGAACATTTAAGATCAGTGGCTAAAAAGTGGCCTCCATTAGCCTTCCACTCGTTAATTTCACGGAACGGCTATTATTGCAATTTTAGCGCAAAATTGTAAGTTATTCGAGACGTGGTGCTAAAAGAGAACTCCATGCTTTGAATCAAAATGGCGTTGGATTACACAGGAACTTATTCGCGAATATTTTCTCGTTATTTAGCGAAATTTATCACGTTTTTTATGCAAAATATTAGCAAGGTCAGTGGAAGGAAGTTGGGGTCATTTATTTTTGGTGGAATCTTCATTCTTCTCGCTTGAATGTTATTATATGTTCGTATAACTCGTGAAGATACTTAGGTAAGGAAATCTTTCGTAAGGTCGCATTATTAAAACATAAAGACCTACTGGTTCATCTCCGAACGCGATTTAAATTAACTGAGACCCCCTTTAATGGGTTCAATAAGAGGGAACAATTAACGACGAATATGTTCACCGTTCCCATAGAAACGCGAGGAAATCAATTATTCACTTGTAAAATAGAAGAGGTATGTTCTTAGAAACCTCTCAAGTATCCTGAACTGATTTGTGTGGTTAATTTACCAATATCATTTATTCGTAAAAAATTTCGTTTGAGGTATTTCGTAGCAGATGAAATGAGTCATTTTCGATATTATGAAATATCAAATATTTTCTTCTAAATTCAGTCATGTCGCTAATTTTCATTTGGTATTCCAGTCCCACGAACTGATGGCATGAAGCTATTTAATTTTCCTAATCCTATATTGAATTTACTGGGATATAATTTATTGTTCATCTCTATCTTCCGTTTCCAATATTAAACGTATTATGATGAGTTAGAATCTTATGCTTTCAACAGTGATGTATTACAGATTTCAAAAGGTAGGCGATAATGATGACTTCGCGTGAAAAGTCACACGGTTGGGAATAAACACAAAAAATAACGGACGGGAAATAACATTGATAGGACCGGGATTATAGGCTCATGCCTGAAATTCCATATCGGCATGTCTGAATGTTCAGGCATGATAACACAATTACCTAGAGCAGCCCAGCGACATGCGATAGAACCGGGTTCGAGTCCTGTCCTAATTGATTACAGAGTTGTTAACGTTGCTTAGATAAAAGTCTCATTGTTGCCGGTCATGGCAATTTCTTAAGAACAAGAACATCCCGTTCTTATCTTCATATTAGGAGGAATGTCTATTAAAGTGGTTGATGAATGCGTTGAAGGATTTAGGAAAGTTTATAGTGACTATTTGATGGTTTAGAGTCCCTCGGAAGATATCTTCCCATTCTCAAGAATAGCCTTCGAAACCTAGGAAGTCATTTTGACGGAAATGCCTTTCATAAATCTCACTGCATCAGTGGAGAATAAAGGGAGAAGATTATCTTATGAACGATGACAAAGTACCTTCCCATATGTTTTTTCAGTTTAAAGGAACTTTTCATTTCTTTTCGATTTTAGTTTTAATTCAATGGGATGAATCTTGAATCACGCGAAATAATAATTACAATATTGGTCCTAAATATATACCCTGTGAGGCACCTACCTTCGTGTACAAGGATGTCACCATGACTATTACTCTGAGAATTTTTTATTTATTTTCTGTAGCATCTATTTCCTTTATTTTACTCGCCGTTTTTCACACTTTACGCACCAGGAATGGAGTTTTTTACCAATTTATATTTAATAGCGTACTTTTCGAAGTTTATTGCATAAAATTATCCGTTACGTCTTCATCTGGCCCATTAGCTCAGTTGGTTAGAGCGTCGTGCTAATAACGCGAAGGTCGTGGGTTCGATCCCCCCTATATATAGGGGGGATATTTTGCACAAATAATAGTTTTATCTGTTTATATCCTTGCCACCAGAGCATTTCTCTACCTGTACGTTTTTCTGTAATAATAATAATAATCTGTATCCTAGCGATTCCCATACCGCATTCCAGTCACACTTACATATTTATTAAACCAATTATTCACGTAGCGTATCGCTTTACGTTATACCTTTTCTGATTAACTTATAATTCACTTATCGACATCGCCTCATTCGATGTACATACCCAATGTGGCATTAAAGTAGAAGAAAGTAATTCAACCTCTACTGTCTCATGTTGTAACGTCTCTCTTCATTATTTCGGCAATTTTCAATTTACTGGTCGATGTTTTGATGTATGTGAATCATGGTGCACGGCAGAAAAGGGCCCCGTTCATTCGGTTAGCTTCAGACTTAAAGAACCCATTAAATAATCTACTCAGTGCCTCGAGATGACCTCCCTCTACTGGCCGATACGCTTCGGCTCTGCGGGGTGCCTCATCGACTCCTATCGAAAGCTTAACTTTATGTTGCCCAAATGGAAATGCGGGTAGTAGATGTTGAAATGTTGCCACCTTTCCAAGGAGAGATTATTGATGATAAATAAATGAGGCTTTTTCTTTATGCGTGAATAAATAAAGGAGACTTTTTTATTCTTAGGGGTGAGGTACAACAACGAAAAGACTTGATTGCGTGCCTAAGGAATTAAGTGCATAAAATGATTGAATCGGAAAGTATGATTTATAATTGTATTTATATTCGAATAAAAATTAATCTCATTTCCAGGTTTTTAATGTGTAGTATGGGTTCCGTTTATCCAACCATTTTGTTACTACGTAAGTCAATTGTAGTGTAAAGTAGTCGAAGTTTGATGGTATTGAAAATAAGGGGGAATAAAAGTAGGTTGACATTCATTGTGAAAGTAAAACTAGCTTAAGTAGATTTTTTGTGCGTGAGGATATATAGTATATATAATGAAGAGAAGAAATTGGAATGTCTTAATAGTATTATATAGTTAGTGCAACTACGAATATTGTGTATTGCCAAATTCAGCGTACCTTAAAAGAAGTTATATTTATTCATTTTCTAAGAAGTTTGTTGGAAACAATAAATATTTTATCTTTAGAATATTCTATACTTTGTTTGATTCCACAATTTTCCATGTTTTAGTTTAAAAATTGAATCTTTTTGCGCTTGATAATTGTGTGAAACCTCTGTATAACATCGTTATTATACCTTTAAACTTCTTTGAGACTTAACGACTATATGGTTTCATAAAGGGATACTAACGGTCTGGAATAATGCGTGAGAGATTTATTTTTCGTTCCATTCTAATTACGATTAAGAAGAAAAAACTTATTACCCTTATCGTATGAAATATTATTTACGATTAATCTAATTTTTTTAGAGTACCGAGGCTTATCCATTTCTAGAGTTCTACATATGTCTACGAGTAAGATATGGAAAATCAGTAAAAAACACCTTATTTCAGGACAAATTTAGATTTGACATTTACGACGAAAAATCTTGAAATCCTCTTCCCTCTTCATCCGTAATTTTAGAAAGCGAAAATATAAATTTTAATTTTGAAAGGTCTCGGAAGATCTTGGTTACGGTTCCACGGTTCTTGGTGGAAAAAACTGCATCGTAATCCTCAAGAGGTCCGCTCAAAGAAATATCACGTCTTCGTCAACATTTTCTGGGAAATGTATTAAGCCCTTGCGTCGGACTGTTGCAATTTGTTTCCGTATAAAGTCCCTTTCTTATGTTAGACCACTGTGAGATGATAAATTCCCGCATAAAAAGTAAGCCACATGCGGCCAGTAGTAGAACGCTGCCCCAAGCCAAGTTTTTACTCGGTGGTGAAATATGGTCATTCTGCAACGATTCGCCATCGGAATATTTCGAGCTATAAATTACGTGAAAACATGATTCATTCAGAGCCATATAAAACTCTATGATATGAATTGCGATGCAAAATGTTTTATCCCTCATGTTCGGAATCTAACCATAAATAAAGGCGGCATGTCAAATAAACGAATTACGTAAAACGTAAAAGACAGTCATCCAGGAAATAAGTTTCGTCTGTAGGTTGTTATGGGTTTTATTCCCTAGGGGAATGTAATCCTTATTGAGGAAAATTGACGTAAAAATAATGATAGGATATAACCCCTAGAGGTGCATTTCAACGGCTGGGTTTCACCGTGGTTTTAAGGCTATTGGTACCTTTAACCTCTCATTCTATTCAGAAGGTTCCTCTCTTTTTACATTTTTGCCGGAATTGACGGAAAACCTACAAGGATACTTATTTTTTAGATGAAAATCGTATTTTTTTTAATTATTGAATATTGCTTTAAGGTTTCTCAGTATTCATGTACTGTAATTGGAATTCCTGTCATGCGAACACAGAACTTGCAGATGTATATGCTTACTCTTGCACGGATGATTTTAAAGCAAGTATGAGTTAAATTCAATTAGAAGGAAGATCATACATTTAGGGGGGGTTCAATTTTCATATAAAAAAGATACAAAATTACATTCGTTAACCCATGTAAAAAAAAGAACTATTTCTAGAGTACAGCCTTAACTAGGCGGTAGTTTTCCTTGGTGAAAGAATTAGTCTACTTATTATTATTTTCATAACTGTTTCCTTTGAGGAAATAAATTAGGGCAGAATAATTTTAGATTATCGTTTTCCAGGACTGTGCTCGCAACTGCTAATCCACATGTGGATGAGAATTAATTAATCAATTCAGAAGCTAGTTTTATATGGTTTTCAACACAAGAATAGATTTTTCCAGTTCACAAAGCCATTTACGCATTTTCACTCACGATGCTTATAACCTTAACGATGAAAGATAACCTGCATTTCGTATTCATCGATATATAACGTTCCCTTAATGAAAAAATTCTGCTTCTCTGATTGTAAATACCCTCGTTTTTAAACCTGGAATATTTTTCTCCTTATCTCCGTTAAAATTTACATAAATGATTTTTACTTATATTTCCTTTATCTTATTCACAACGTTAATAAGGTAGCAACGAATTGAAAGTTTTTTATCTTTCAAATCACGCAGAACGATAAAGTATTCTTGATGTCATAAAATTGAAGGCTATTTGATTATTAAGTAAAAAAATGATGAAAAATTTAATTAAAAACCTTCAATTCCGTGAAAGGATACAGAAATTAAATAAATGATATAAGAAAATGTAAAATTACGATGCGTGCCCGATTCAGCCATGGTTGTTGAAATAGGTTCTTCGTACAGTATCGTAAAAACAGGACGATAAATAAAGCTGAATCATAATCAACTCTTTGGGACCCGAAGCATTATTTCAAACGCGTCGCGGATCCTTATTAATTAAGAGATTGCCGCAGTGCAATGTTTTGTCTCAATGAATCAAGCGTCCAGTTAAAGAGAAACTTGGCTCGCAATGCAGCAGTAAACCCGTCGTAAAACAGTTTCGTTTACCTCAATCGGAAATCGCCGAGACGATTAAACGTCTTAAGTCACCGCCTGATTTACGTTTATTTACTCTGACGAGGATATATTGACCGCAGGAATGTCGCAACTTGGTTTGCCAGCTGTATATCCGCCTCGCGATTGACGGCACTGCTTTGGCTGATCGGTAAAGCAGCACTCAATGGAAACACGAAAGCCGTTACGCCATTAAAGAGAAGGGGAAATATTTGCGTCGGTACGTGGTCAAAGGCGCAAACGCATTTCTCTCGCTGAAACGTGTTTCTCGCGCGCGGCCGCCATCTTGGATCGAGGGGCGCATTCGATTATCGATAATGGCGGGACGTCACGCAAAAACTCCATCGTACACATTCCAGAGTGCGTATTTGGTTTAAGGGCTACTGCTCGAGGATTTAAGGTGATGGGGTTAGCTTTATTTTTACAGCCAACGTTTCCGTGGTCGTAAAGTGGTTTGTCTCGGATGATTCTTCTGGTTTCTGAGAAAACACGTGGATCTCGATCGCCATTGCTGACGGAGGAATCGTTGTTTACGGAGAATGCGGTAGAGGGAGCTAGGGTTTGAAAAAGCGTATCAGTGGGTGATAAACAAAGGCCTTCTGTATTGTTGATTCGGTAACTATGGGTTATGTTGTGTATATAATTTTAGTTTGGACCCTCTTCATCATGCCTAAATTAAATTGACCGATTCTTCTAGAAACGCATTGGTGAATCATACCCTAATATCTCAAGGAATTGTTTTTATCTCTTTAGCAGAAATGTTGATAAGGAAACAATTCTATGACGTGCAAATTAAGTTTGTAGTATATTTTTCTTGGAGCAATTTCTAGGTAGTGAAAAATTCATAAGAATAACTAACAGAGCAGTGAAGAACTTGAACAAATTGAGCAGTATAAGAATTAAAACTTTCAGAATTGAAATGTTCAGTTCATTCTGTTATTATTGTATATATTTTGATGAAATTCCTGGACAATAGATTAAAATTACTACTAGTATTTGAAATAGGTAACGATATTCAAATCATAATCGACTATGATTCCGAAGTTTGTTTTCCATATTTTTTATTTAAATTGTTGAATTGATTAAGAAATTTGAACTTTAAATTCTTTTCTGTACAGCGTAAATGCGTATAACTTTTCTCTATGGCCTTCAAAATACAATAAATTGATTAAACATAGTTACGAGGAAAAACATTCCCCAAGAAATTTCTTATTACATAGCTCTTAAAACACAAATATTTAGGTATTTTAATAATTGTATCCTTGGCTCGAACAACTTCTCATTATATTGCCGCACTCAGTTTATTTTTATCAAAAGCAAAAAACGCCGGACTATTCAAAAATATTTTCCCCCGAGTATAAATTAATGCGCCAAATCTCCGAATTCTTGAAAAGATCTATCAAAAAAGATTCATAAACATGTTAGCGTCTCCAGAATTTTTATAGGCACATCCTCGGCCATCCATTGCTCGCGACAACCGACATCATATTCACGATGAAATTCCATTTATTCGGAATTCATCGCGCGAAATTTCGTGCGACTTATCTGGAATTTATTAGCTCCTGGAGCGTGTTTTATTCTCCAGATCTGACTTATCACCCTCTCCGGGTCCCAGTGGGTGGCGAGGGCAGTTTGTCACAGCACACCTCCGCAGGGCCCCCGCCGAGTACGGCCGAGGCGCCTCTAAAAACCGGGGAAAATGTTTATATGGCTGGTTTTTTTAATAAAAATATATTAGGATACGTTACGCGGCTGTCGGGTACTGATTGTAGAGAAGGTGAGTTATGGAGGATCCTTTTTCCTCAGCGTAATTTGTAAATAAAGCGAGGATACCTTTTTTTCATTATGTGGGCTCAAGAGTTGAGTTGGGTAGTGACATCCTTATAGGAACCGAGTTTGTTTGGATTTGCCGCTTTCTAAATGATGCTGAAGTTACGTTTTTTGGAAGCGGAACCGTATTTGCTGTATTTCTGACGTTAGAAGTTGTATGTTAATTATGGATTCGAAAAATATACGCACGGAAAACTCATTCTTGTATTGAATCGGTCTGATTACATTATACTTCTACAGCTATAACGTTACGTTCATCATCATTACGCAGTCCAAAGTAGAAACGTATACATTTCTTCGTCAGTTTCTTTCGTTTACTCAGATTGCGAAATCTTACAATGTTAGATGAAAATTTATTTTTACTCTTTGTATTTATCCATCTCTATTTTTATCTATTGAATGCTAATGTTCGATGAATTTCATCTTTGTTTTAAGGTCATCTATTGTATCTTTTCGTGAGTTAGAGTGGCAAAATTCCAGTGTATTCTTTTGTGCCCACAATGTTGGGTAAACGCCAATTTATGTTTCTACTTTAATGGAGATATCATATAAGGTTCGAATGAGGAACATAATACATCTTATTGTGTACACTCTCAAGTTCAAATGGGCGAAATATAGTATAAATAGTTTTGTTCAATTCTGAAGAAATAATCAATAGGACTTTAGATACATGAATTTTACTTTCTTCCACGATTATTGCAAACAGGTAAAAACTGGTGAAATATATTCTATTTGCTCTTCTTTGGGTATTTATATTTGCGAGGGTTTCATAACGACATGAACAGGAAAATTCAACGTCATAGCGATAAAAAACGCAAATTAAATAACCATTTCAATTCCAGTTGAAACAATTTCGAACTAGCAACTATTATATGTTAAATTTCTTCTTATAACTTTAAATCCATACTGAATGCTTCATAGATAAATATCTCAGGATTTCAATTCCTTAGCCGAATTATTGGAGTTTTTATATGTCTATTTATATAGCAACAATCAATCATAATGCTTACATGTTTATGATATGTACGAGTACATTGTGTAGCTTGTCATAAAAGTTTCCCCTTGGTGCCATCTAATTCTTCCTTAGGATTCTTATTTCATCATAACTTACAACAAAACTTAATTCTATTCATATATAAAAAAGAAGGTGGAGTATAAAATGATTATGAATTTATGATAATTATGAATCCCTCAGTAATGAAGAACACATATATTCCTATTTGAGAGCAAGTCAATCGTTTTGGATCGAATTGCATTATTAGAGGAAGTAGTATCATAAATACGGATTTACTATTATCCTAAACCATTATATGCCTGTGATTAACGTATCAAATTCAAACGCTAACGAGCTGAAAGCTGATTGTAGCGATTTTAATGACCTATTATGCATGGCATGCAGGATTCATTTTCAATCCGCGGAATACTTTAAAAATCGCAGTATTTTTAAACTTATGTAGTACCCATACATTGAGGATGATACCATTGATGTCGCACTAGCTTTGTATCTATCACTTCGAAAGTATGATTTTGATCGAGTTTCATACTAAATACATAATACCTAACAAAAAGGTAATCGATCCTGATAGAAATAGATTTATATCCCTAAACTAACGGCGATTTAGGAATTATGCAAGAGCCTCCATTCCTTTTTTTTATCGAATCAATTCATTAAAGCAGATTTTTAATATCAAGGCTTTGTGCCATCTAATTTTAGATGACACGATTTTACTTCACTATTGTCTCTACAATGAATATCGTGTGTATAATTCTTAGGTTAAGAAAGATGTATCACTCACTCACACCTAACTTATCAATCATCATTTTAAATTGCTCATATCAATACCTGATTGAACTGTGGTTGATTTTCTAAGTTGAAGAAAGCACTACTACACACCAGCAATTACCTCTTCTATGTACGCTTCCGTTTTAGATTGATTTCGCGAAGAATTATTTTTAACGATAGTTACCGCAGATTTATTCCCGTGTGAAAGTTTTTCTAGTAAAATCAGTAACTTTTATCAGTAGACCAGGTTCGCACAATCTCTTCAAAATTAGTGCCCATTATACAATAAATGAGTGTTAACTACTAAAAAATATGGTGGAATATATTTATATATTTTTGGAATAAAACGTTCCGTAAAGATAATGTGGTATTATAGAAGTATCGCGTTTCTTTTTTTCAGTATTAATTGTAATAATTTCGTCAAAATTTTATCTTTCAAAAAATGGTTCGTCGTCAGAGCAGACAATCGGCCTTGCTCTCGAAAAATCTCGGAAATTGAACTATTATAAAAGACACCACGTACTAGTTACTTGATATTGATTGTATTTGATAGATAGGTTCTTATATTTATTCGTTATAGTCTGTGGCATTAATGATTAGGATATAATAATGTGAGAGGAGTTAAGTTTTGCTTCGCTTCTAAAACGGTTTTAATAGTTATTTAATATCACGGTGCAGTTTACAAAGAATGCATTCCTCTTAATACTTGGAAGTGTCGGAACGAGATGAACCAGCCATTTCTCTCTCAAACACGCGTGACTTTCGTAATTTGGGTGCTGAATTCTTATTTAAAGATGATTCTTAACACGAATCAGAGTAAACACATCGTTCGTCTGAGTTGGAGAGAGAGTCTTCTGGTGGAATAATCAACAGTAGAGGAGTATTAAAGCAAAGAGGAATTTCTCGAAAGAAAATGTTCTGGTTAAGTTGGGCATAATCTGTGTGATGTCCTCTTTGAAGGAAGACGTTTTTACGGAGTATTTCGTATTATAATCTTCGCTTCTATTCGAACTTTGATGAATAATTATATATGAAATTTATTACAGAGTAGAGTAATTCTTTCCACACTTTTACTCAAGGAAGGAATGTATATAGTAATATATTTCCACCAATGATGCCTCCGCCATTGATTTAATTTAATTTAATATTAAAGCTATTGTAAAGTAGACTTAAGTTACTTATGATATTTTAAGATATCATATTATAAACAGTGCTCGATAAATTTAAATCGTAAACAAGTATCTTACGATAAAATTGGCAATATTTCTTGATTTTACTTTTAGAAAGATTGAACGCTAATCAAGGGAGTACGTTAGTTTTCTAGTCATGAATTTTCTTATCACGACTTTATGATGAAATACTGTTCTAATAGTAACTCGCTAGTAACGTACTGTAGCGCATTAGATTTTTATTGTTTTTTTCTCTTAGGGCCTTAATTATAGAAATAATAATTCACTTCTCACAAATACATTTATATACATAAGTAAATTTGATTTAATGTAAGGAGAAGCATATACATTCAAACCCTGAGAGGAATTTTCTTCCTCAACTGGGATTTGAACCCGGGACATAGACTAGCATAGTCGGCTCTTAGCAACTTTCCAGTACTTGGCTGCCCCCTAATATAGAATCAGCATTTAATGTATATACGGTTTATAACTATAGTTGACTATAAATACAGCCTTTAGTATTTCGATTTTAAGGAATCCAATAACTGCCGATTGAAAATGATAAACGAAATTTTCTAGCGGATATTATATATTAATGGCGTACATATTCACGTAATATTGTGTATTCTGACCTACAGCCTTATTTGTCATGAAGGATTATTATAAGGATAAACGTGTTACCTATGGAAACAGTAGTCATTGTAATCGCATCGATTAACTATCTTAGTGCGCAGTCCGACATCTTTTACTCCGCTCTTTTTTTTTCGCTAGTCTTTTGTTGATCCTCTTCGTCGGAGAGCGCTGTTGTTTTTGCATAGACCGTCTTCTTCATCTTCGATTGGTCGCTTATGAAAATACGCTATCTTTGCTTTCACCGGTGACACATTCTGCTTAAGTCGCCGTATAATTCTCGCTCGTGAAGGACCTTCTAGTGTTTGCGATGATGAGCAGAAATCTGAAGATGATTTACATAAATCGGCGACGAAGTTAGTGTCGCCTGAGAGTTAGGTGCCCTGTCACCCCACGAGATTTCCTTACGTATCCATATATAGTGTAAAATTATTATTATTATACGTTTATTGACGATTTGGTTATGTTTCAATCGAATATATTGATCTGTGCTGATAATGAGTTTATGATTTAATGTTCGTTATCGATTTTTCAATCGAAATAGATCAATCTGTGCTGATTGTTAGTTGGAACCTTTTAAGTGTACGTAATGAAAATGTCGTCGAAAAGTCAAAATAAATCTTTCGCAATTTTTATCTTACTTCTTATTTGTTTCGGTGAATTGAATCCATGTTCGTAAATTAAATATCCTTATGAGTAGTAGCGTACGCATTTTTTCTTTTTAATTTAATTTCTTTGAATATTAAGAGTAGTATCCAGTACATCTAGATCAGTAATGTAAGATGAAGTTCTTTGGTTGGAATTAACCTTAATTAGAAAATAAATATACTCCTTAACAAATTTGTATCTACGTGAGTGCTGAAGAGCATTGATAAATAATTAATGAGTTGGCATAAGTCTATATCACAAGTATATATCTTCTATTTTATCGCTCTTTCATTATGAATTTTAACATAACACATAACGACGTGCAGTGTGCAGAACCAACATATAAATAAGTATTCATTTAAACACATAGGTTAGCGAATGAATTTAATTCTTACTTAGAATTTAGCATACTATCATTGGAATAAATAATAATTAGTGAGATATTTAGCTGAATTAATTCTCTCGGTTCGTATCAATACTATCGTTAATATCTCTATTCAATATTTTCAATTGATAAATCAGTATTTGAATCAATAAATCAATTATCTTTCAATAAAATCCACGAGCCACACCAAACGGTTCGCGAAGATAATTATTGTGACGAATTTTATTTAGAGCTAACGGAAATGGAATTTGATAGGTTTTACATATATACCTATGGGACAAACCAAACTTCCAAAGAAAGTATAAAATGTATCATAAACTCAAGTGTAGATGCAACACAAAAACTCGTCCTCCTGAATCACCCTCAAAACGTAGCCCGTTCTCGAGATATCTCCACGAGATCCCGAGAGATGAGAGAGATTTCCCGGGAATGATGTTGACCCCTTATCATCAGCCATTTCTATATAGCTTTTATCCGTCCCTCGTTAAAGTACCGCGTTGAGGAACGGACGGAAATAAATTAAAAATGAGGGAAAAATAATTTGTCAAGATTCGTGTCGTAGCTAACTCGGAGGGACTTCTGATGTTTTACGACCGCGTGGGCGTTACTTGCCCACGGATTCGGTGTCGTTGTGCTCATACCATAGAAACGGATTTGTTCCGTTTTTGATCTAAGCTGTTTATGCGTTAAAACCATCGAAAGTTCTTGTTTGCATTGCAAATGAAATACATTTGAGGTTAGCTACGCTTATGGAGATGTATTTTGTTTACTGTTATTTTGACAACGATACGAACCCCACTATTAGGTTATTCCGACTTATAGGCAGGGGAAGGAACTAAGGATATCTTTATTTTAAGTCTTACTTTCTGAATGATTATTTTTGAAGATATACTTGATAACTTTATCGACTTTTATATTTGTATGTAATCTCGGATTTGAAGACATCTTCAGGTTCCTATATAGAATACATTAAAATCTGTTGTTCTATAATAACATGTTTCTATGGAAATATTATGCACAAATTTATGTCTATTTATCAACAGACATTTTCGGTATTTTATCTTATATATATCTCCAATAGTTCTCTCAGAATTTTTGTATTTTGACCCTAATTTTGTCAGGTTAACACAGAATACTACGGAATCTTTCCTTCCCTAGAACTTCTCTTCAGTTTCTTCCCATTTCTTGGTATCCAGTTCAACACCATTGATGATTAACGGTCATTCCATATTCCCGCCACGTTTCTGTCTGCTTTCCTTTCGGATATTTATAATATAGATAGTATTATTGTATACTATAATAGATATACACCCGCCCTGTTATATTGGACTCTCAGGTGACGATAGCAGTATAAGAGACAATGTTGCAAACCGTGTTAGCGACATCATCACGAGAAATAATCGATTTAGGATATCTACGTGACAACGTATTCACAATATGCGTAAACAATCGATAAAGCAAATAGATTCATGGTCTAAGGCACTCCCTGCCATACGCGTAGAGGTGGTTTTTATGTTATTTATGCATAAGTAGATATGGACCATTCATTGGCGAGGTTAGATCTCTCTTCCACCTAATATATTATGCCTTCATAATGTTGACAAAAATATTTTTTTACGTAATAGAAATTGTTTCGCACTCTAAGAAAAAATTACTATTATTAAGTTAGGGAAGTTAGCAATAAAATCTCCCAATTCAGGAAAACGCCAAGATAGAGGATAATGTGATGAAAAATTCGCAGAAACAGAATAAAATTATAATTATTTCTCCGTTACTGGATTAATAAATTATGCATTCATTATTAGGTCATTATTATTCTTTATCATTATTATAGATATTAATATTATTGAGTCAGGAATCAAACGAAAATTTTAGTATTTATTTTTATATATATTTAGTAGTTCATATTTAGTAATTAGTTAAGAGTCTAAGAGGTTCAGATTATGAATAAAACTTAACAATCCACCGAATTATACTGCTGATATTATTCATTGTTAAGAAAAAATAGATAGTCGTTAGCTTCGTGACATATACATCAAGGAAGATCCTTCCAGCTCGTATTTTATAAACTCCAGATGGAGGGGATTGTGCATTTACGGGTTATGTAACCGTTTTAACGTGCGGTTTGAAGAGGTACTTGATATTGGGGTATTATGCATTCGGATTCAGACTGAAGTTCCTCTGGAAACCTCACAAGTTGCGTTGCCACGGTACAATAAGAGTTATGTTTCCTCATGCCTCAATGCAATCGGATGGATTAGCTTTTGTTACTTAAATTTAAGCGTTAGTGGATATGGAAAAGAAAACTTTGATGGATTTAAAAGTAGCCTCGGCCAGTTCGAAAAATGATATGGAAGAAGTTAGGAACGTTATAGAAGATTGTTTTGAAATAATCTACTGTATAGTAGTTTAAATCGAGAAGCACTATTGTAAAACACAGCTTATTCTTTTCGAGAATATTGTTTCCGTGCTCTAAATCAAAGATGAATAAGTGTAATATAACGCGCAAGATTTGCAGTATATTTTCATTCTATTCTCAGATCTTCAGAGTCATGTAAAAAATAAACATATGTGACATAATTTATTTTTTAAGTTAAATAAATTCCACCTAGCCATCCTTAATAAAAGTTTTGTTTCATAAGACGTTTTTGTCATTACCAAATAACATATGATTTAAATAAATATCATGCCGTACTCGTGTAGTGTATTTGATTTAAATAAAAATACGTTAAAAGTAATTTATATATAGTTAAGATATATAGTTTTAAATGGGGTATTGATGAAGATAAACAATCGTTAATAGATTTCATATGATCAAGCGTTACTGAGTGGAATGGTAACATAATGAATAAATAACTTCTTACTTTCCACAGATAATATTATCTATGGAATATACGAAGTTATGTTTTCATTATTAATCTTTGATAAGTTATAATGAACCGATAGAAATACTCATTTGATTAGATCGTGACTCTGATAGTATACGTTACTGCAAAGTGAAGTGTTTTAAATTAAAATTTCTTCCTCGAAAATTAGTTTAATCTCGAGTTTGTTTATTAGTTCCCATGACGGTTGTTATTGTCGTTCGTCTCAGTTGTTCCTCACGATATAATTGGCTTACCTTTACGAGCGTTGGATACAAACAAATAAACAAGCTGCAGGTGGTACCAGCGACCACTGAAGAAGGGACCGTGGCTCTTGAAGATCCACGAAAACAAGACCGAGTATATCTCCGTACCAATTTGTCTATTTCCTCCTCACACGCCTTTATCCATACCCTAATCTTCACCTCCGCACCGTCTGGAAACAAGCATGCTCTTAAATCAACACGTCACTTAGTACGCACCACCACCTTCCCCCTAACCAGAAGGGCCACGCGGACACGTGGCCGAGAAGCGAGAAAAACGTATCAAAATAGTGATCCAAATGACATCCTTTACATCCCGAATACAATGGATACGATCTACGCAAAGCAAAGTTTCGATAAGTCGATGGAATTTGCGCTTTTTGAGAGGTCCGGCGTTCCGTTGCCCTCGGAGGACGTCTTCCGCCGGTCTCCGTGGCCAACAAGTTCTTTGTTTTTATGGGTCGGGAAAGGAAGAGATATGGATAGGGAGCCTCAACAAATCAAGGTGCGCGGTGGGGGGTTGAAAGGGACACCTGGGAGGTGGAGGTACGAGCGTGCAGAGATTCAACATCGCTTCCTCTTCATAGTTCTGCTTATTAATTCCGAGACTTATTATTGATCATTTTTCCAAAAGGGGGAACATTTAAAATGCCGACGCCTTACAAAATCGTGTTTGGTAAACATTAACTAGTCGTACTTAGTTATTTCTAAGCTTCATCAAATTGTGGTTTGAATTCTTTTGGGACGTTGCGGTATTTCACACGACGTAGTTTGTCTTTGTGTATGTTTAAATAAATAAATAAATAAATATATATATATATATATATATACGCTCACATTGTACGTATATCTTATGCACACACTAAAGAATATGTGTATATAAACATAGATAAATAATATACACACATATTATTATACATTGTATATTACTATATGTATATCTATGTATGATAATAGCAAAACTTCACGAAAGCTTCAATCAATCGGTTTCTATGACAGAATTCTTTATATTCTTATAACTTATTCCTTATTTCTTCTAACTGTAATGATTCAATTAATTCGGTTTCATGAGTGTAATTTGGGTATAATTTGTGGTCCTTAATTAAACAAATGTTGCCCGAAGAACATGCATCTCGTATAGGACTGAACTTATTGATTTTGCTGTAACTATGGAAATTTTAGTAAAAGTATCATCTGATTGATACAGGAAAGAAATACCTCAACATTGGGCTTTTCTATTTCATAGTTAAGGTACCAGAGATAACAAAGTAGTGTAAAGATATGTTTTTCTTATCGTAACTTATATTTTACTCTTACTTTTATTGCTGAATAAAAGGGAATGTGAATGAAACTATGTATATGTTTTCACTCGCTTTCAAATTGCCTTTTCTTTGCTAGCGTAACTTCTAACTCAGTTGATATTTTTTAAACATTCAAGCTAAATTTATTGAAGTGTAAATATATATAATCGGTTGACAATAAACTAGTAATCATTAAATAACTATATTTATAACAATAACGAACCAATAATTAACTAAATTGATACTAAAATCAGTATTTATACTGCGAACTTCTTTTATAAATTCCAACATTCACCAGTTTTATAGAATTCTTTGATTGCGATGGGTATGTACCATCAAAATATGAAAAATACTTTCTCTTTTTTTTAGAGACATATAAAAAGGATTCATGTGTGTGTATTAAGGTCATCTACTATTCAGAGTTGCTCGCAGATGGTCGTAGCTCTCCGGAGACCCGCGTTTTGGGAAGATGTTGCTACATGTAGACTTTAAAAACGGGTTCGTGAAGTAAAAACCTAGCGAGACTTAAATTGGTATTTCCACTACCTTCATTTCATACCAGTGAGATTAGAATCAACATCCCAGCATGCGAAACATTCAAGTTGTTGACAGGATACAAAAGTGATAATGTTTTTACTACTCATTTTTATCGTAGATTTCTGTGCTATAAAATTTGTATTTTTACTGAGAATACTGGAAATTCTTCCATAGTCATACAGATACCAAGTAAAGTATTATATAAATGTTACGTAGTTTCTGTTAGTTAACGTAATTCTTTCGTCGTGGCGTACTAACAAGGCAAGCTATAGCATATTCATTGCACAAGCACTAAATAACTAATTAATATTATACTAGGACGATAATTATTATACCTTCATCCCCTGTCATACGCTATGCTATAGTTTTCGAGGTATTTACGTAAATATACTTTTTAAAACAATGTCACGATAGTCTAAGTTTATGATAATTTAGATCCATTATTAATACAACTCAATGTATCGTATTATATTTTAAAATAGGGTTGATTGAAATTTAATCCGAGAGCATTTTAAATATAATATTTTAAATAAGTTGGGTTCAAACTTAATTCGATTGGTTTAGAATATTCGAATTCAAACAGCGCGTGAAGATTTAGCGACCGTAAACAATTAAAAGCACGTTCGACGTCCTTATAGCGATAGGTAAACATGGCACGTTATTCCGATAAGCCGTAAATTATTAAAAAAGATTAATCTAGTTTCCCTTACTTTATCACACAACACTCTCTTCCGAATCTCGTTTTACCATCTCCCATCTCGCCCTACGGTTTCTTCTCATTTGCATTCCATCTTATCTTCACGGCATCGCATTCCGACAGTCTTTTTTTTTATTGTTTATCCGCAGACGGCGTGTCCGACTATTTAACCGGATTCATGTTCTGGAGAACGAGCGAAATGCCAAATATGAGAGTGGTCTTCCGCTGTTTCTCCCCCCGAAGTCGTGGGGAGATGCCAAAAAGAGTTCCAAGTGTTATGAAACATACCTCGCGTCTCTTGCTACTTCACGGAGTCGTTCATTTTACTCGACTGGTTCACTCGAGGTGGCGAGAAAAAATCGGTTTATGAGTTAACGAGAGTGTGTCCTTGCTAAAAGGATTTAACATCGTCGATTCGGAGGAAGTGGATATTAAAAAGAGATCGTTCGTGTCTTTTTGAAATCGATGCAATTTCCCGTGTACGTGCTCTCTCTACCATTGGGGGTTTCTTCTCACGAGCTGAACGTTCCTGAAAGTGCGTACGTTAATGATTGATTTAGCGTAATTGGGTTGCTATGGGACGTAATTCTTTATTGGGGGATAGGAAAGAATGTTTAGGGTAAATATTATGAAATCGGACGCTAAAATATTTATACGTATTGATTAATTTATTTCTATTCGATTGGGTTCGAAGTGGTTGACCTTAATTATAGTCGCAATCCAATTAATTTACTCCCATTTTTACTTTTAAGTAAGGAAATATATCGCTCTGCCTTAGCGTATCGAAGTAATAGGTGCAATCAGTAGTGTAAAAATTTAATAAATTTAACTCGTTGGGTGAAGTCAAAAGAGAATTTTTGAAATGAAATAATAGTATTGCAGATAATAATCGTGATTTATGATTAGTAGTTCATACAATACAATACATAAAACAAAATTTAATGTATATGATGTAATATATATGTATATACATACATAATTTCTTTACTTAGGGGAGTTTTCGTCATATATAATACGTTATATAATTGTACGTCAAATATATAATTATACAGTATAAAGATGTGGTTGTGTTTTTTTATATATTAACGATGGCTATATCCTTATTTTTATCATAGACTGCTCTGGGCTTCTTAATGTAGTACTAGTATTTCGGCATACGCAACTTTTTCGAGTACAGTATAATGAGCTACCAAAGTGTGAACGATAATATAACTTTCTCTTCCTTCTCATATTTACACAGTTGGCAACTACTCTTTCCAGTCCCCAATCTCTTAATTGAAATTGAAGAATCACCTTGGAAAGTCTGTAATGAAAGGAATTTTAATTTAGCGTTTTATAGCTCCGGTATGGATACCTCTTAACTCTCGAAGGAACAAAGTTAATTGTATGATATTTTGGCTCCAAAAATAATTGCGAATCATTGATAAACATCGCATAATATGTGACATGATGCAAGGAGAGACTTTCTGGTCTGAATATTTTCTATTCTCCCTAATCGAAGTACTTTATGGTTACTGTTTTTGCTATTACTGTTGTTTTTTATGATGATTAATAAAAATAACTATCAATAGGGAGAAAAAAGCGAAAAAAATGTGACATTACTGAAACTCGAACCCAGGTCCCACACTTTAAAATGGTTGTTTATCTTAGTATTGATTTCGACCATAATTATTTGTGCTTTATAAAAAATATTATAAAGATATTATCCTATTAATAAGGGCTGCTTTATTCGTGATTTATTTGCAGACAATCATCTAATGCATAGTTTATTTGCACGTTATCTTTTATACCTAATATTTATGCTAAAGACTATATTTTCTTTTCATACTTTAAACGTGGAGATAAAAATAAATCGAGCTAGAATAACTACGTCAAGTCATAGCACTCAAACTCGTAGATACACTTCTAATCGACTTTCATTGAAGTAAATCTATGGAAGTTCTCGAATTACATTACCATCGGATACCTCAAAAGTCGTTCCTAACGTTGCGATACGGAAGCGACCGAGAAATCTTTCGATAGATCGATAAGGGAGCAAATAATCGATCGATTGGTTTCGATTTATCGCTACCCCTTTTAATTTTCCGAAGAATTCTCCGCCGTTTTAATTAAGTCCCTTTAAATACGCTAGATCACCATCGTACCATCTCGATGGCTGGAGAAGGTCGCCATCTTGTCGTTTCATCTTACTCTCTTGCAAATTAATCGTCGATCTGGAATCCCGATCAAGTGTACACGAAAGGTATAAAGGTTTTATAAGAATTCGAATCATTTCTGGAATTCCTGCCCGGACGTTTTATTTTCGTTAGGGGAACCCGATTGTTATCGCTTTCTTGCGTGAAATGGTCCGGCCCACGAAAATATCGTCGTGTTGATGCTGGAGTGAGTTTTGGTAACCTTCTGGATATCCAAGACGGGTCGGATTCATTCCTACACTGTAAGTCAGTCTGTGGGGCTCCCTCCATAGTAACCTATAGGGGCTGCGATGTGCTAATTTTCTCCTATGAAAAGATATCTCTTTTTATTCTGCTAAAGGAATTAGAGGGAGTAATGTATTCTGATGAAGCTTTATTTTATATCATTTTATTTGGGATCAAAATTTAGATAATACTTAAGGTATAATAATACTTAATACTTATATATTCCCTATATATATATTCATACATATATGGTGTTATAAATACTAAGTGGGGGACCTGGGTTCGAATCCCACGAATGTCCCAAGTTTTTCACCTATGTTTAATCTGGTACTCCAGTCGAACGAACTGTTCGTGTAAAGTTCATTCACCTTTCCTTAATCTTGTATTTCAATTTAAAGAAAATTGTTTAATTGAACCAAATTTAAAGAAAATAAACGAATAAAAAATGGGTCAATAATGAAGTAATTTCTAATGGATATATTATTAAGTTTTGGGAGAAGTAAACAGTAGGTAATTCCTCCTTAAATATTACATATTATTTAATGTTACTTATAGGCGATATTATCTGTATTCATTAGGCGATGACTATCTATGATAGGTAGTTATTCTTTAAGTTAAATATCATACAACTTTCTTTGTTCTGTTGAGAATTAAGGATAATTCGAACGTTGCTTCAGATAATATTGAGGTTTATACTATTCTTTATTTATTTATTTTATCTATATACCATATTAAATTCATAATTATTGTGTTGTATAAGCAATGTCATTGACTCGTTGTTTTTCACGTCAAGTCATAAAATGACGTAATTTCATACATAAGAATTGAATTTTTGGACAAGATCTCTCTGTAATCAAAAAGTATCCATCTAGAGAAAATCGATTCAGAACGATTTCAACATCCGGTAATTTAATCTGCGGGATCAGAATTTAATAGCAATTTTTCATTTTCAGTCTAATCAACGCTAACGCTCGTCGTCTGAGGTTTGAAATTCTAATTCGTAATCACTGAATTATAACCGCGGGATAAAATTCATGGCTCCCGCTGTAGTATCATTTATCGTAGGCGGTAGGAATAATATTCGTAGCCATATCTGATATTATAACGTCTCCGGTGGGATGGAATGCAATCAATTGACATTTCTATTTGAAAGGGGATGACACAGCAACTTGGAGATGTTATCCATATGATAATAGTAGCTCGCATGTTTGCTCCTCATCACTTGGGAAGGAATAGCAGAATGATCTCCTTATTCTGCTACCGTTTGATTAATGGTGCTACTTCTGAAACCGTCTCTTATCTTACGGTGATGAAAGACTTCTTGGAGCTTCTTTGTTTAAAACGGATGCTGCTCCATGATTAGGTCCAGCGCGTATTATAGTTCGCAACAACGTTTTAATATCGCGATGATAGCTTTATAATGGTTCAATAAAGTTTTGATATGTTTCTCGCAGTTCGTTCGTAAAATTTGTTGACTGAAATGGTTGATGGTGGTTTCGTATTTAATTTTCTGTAAGTGGGTTGGAAATTATATATCATTAGAGCAGTCTTGAGAAGGATTTGAACAGTGATTGATTTGTTCATGAACTTCACCGAAAAAACCACTCTTTTCTCGTTGAATTGGACACATTTTTTACCTCTCAAAATATCAAAATAACTCTATTTATATGTTAGTTAGTTCCCCTACATTATTATAATCAAAATTAGTCTTATTGCTGCATAATATCGACAGAAATCCTACCAAAATCTCGTCTTATCTAACTGCCATCAGTTTGCGTCTCTATTCCCAGCATTTTATTTAAATCTCTGATGATTAGAACAGAATGATTTATTTATTTCATTATTTAATGCTAATTTTTATTGGTAGATCAAGGTTCGTTAATTGTTAATTTCATCTAATCTCAATTCGTAAATTAGAATACGAAATGTGAGTGATCGGAAGATGATGAATTCTTGAAAAAAAAATACATCAATATTTTCAGACTCGTATCTTGGTAATTCGTTTGAATGATGTTGTCCTTGGTACAGCGAAAGGAAGCTGTAAGTCTCTGGCACTTTTCCGTTGTTATTACTTCATCAGCAAATATAAATGCTTGTTCATAATTGTGAATTGTTCGCAATTGATATACGTAATAATGTTAACTTCAGTTCTGATTTTCGACACTGAACCCCGAAGATTTGTTAAAGATTGTATTAATATGTAAATGGAATGAGTTTTCAAGTAATTAATGCAGTCCTTCCTTTCTCAATCGATATTATTTTTCCAAGTAAAGCATTTAGCGCGGTTTATTTTGGTACTTCTTATATCCTTCGATACTTTATATTGTATATACATCCTATTTATCGAAAGAAAATTTTAATATGGTTGCAAATACGGTTTAACCGAAGTCATAAACTAAATACTAGCAGAGGTCAACCTTATTATTATTAATTAGGCGCCATTCTGAAGGATACGATGGGAAAAACTGCAGGTAATATGATTGATTAAAGTACAGGGAACTAAAGTTGAATATTTTACTGTAGAGATGAAAAACGTGCACAGAAAGATGTGGAAGATTTTTTCTTTCTAATTCCGTTCAATTTAGATACTTAAGTATGCAAAATTGAGATTCATAGGGTTATAGGGAAGTGGCTGAAGGTCAACGGATATGAATGTTCGAAGAAGGAAGAACGAGTATGATTTAGAGATCTCAAAAAACGAGAGAATAGCTTTGACTTAAGGACTTTGACACTTATAGCGATTGAATTGGTAATTTTCAAGCACTCGAATTTAATCTGAATTAGTCATTTGTACGTACTGTTAATCTCTCGTCTCTTACTCCAGCATAAACCTTACACCATCCAATAATGCAGAATATAATAGAATCATCTGTCAAAAAGATATTATTGAGTTGTTCCTTAAACAAAACCGCATATTCTGATGTAAGAAACGCAAAATACATACAAAGAATGAGTAGGTTTTGTTCAGTTAGTATTTTTTGGTTATAAATCTTTTTACGTAAAACATAGGTGACCCAATAAGAGATCAAAATCTCCGAATTGCGAAAAATATCAGTTTTCGTATCAAATCGTGTTATAAATAGATCCAAACTTAAATATACTTTTAAAGGTAAAAGAAAAAATTCAAGGCAATGAGCGAGCGGCCGTGTGGGAGGAAATTTGATTGATATCTCTTAAACACAGCGCAAGTCCGGGTTGCATCGATATCTGTAAATATGCTAATGATGGATTTATTCTGCAATGTATAGCTTGATGGAGTGGAGTCAGGCATTCATTCTTTTGACCTTTCTTCTTGATAGATACCTCAGTAGGAAACTAAAGCGACAATGGATTATTTTTTACCGAATTATATACGATTGAACGTAAATTTTTAAACTATGGAAGGACACCGTGGAGTTCATACAGGTGTTGTAATGATGAAAAACATTTTTCCTTCAGAAAATTAAGGATTCAGTAAAAGAGTTGTGAAGTACAATGTGGGAAATAATTTAATGTTTTGAGAAATTCCTTTGTTTTTGTAACAGTTATGATAGCCTAGGTCTGATTTTCTTTCGAAAATATATTGTTCTACTAGTCTCGCGTACGTGAATGAAATAGATTCGTCTCGTTAGTAAATGAATCAGGTAGGATCAGTTACATCAGAAAAGAATTATAATTTGTGATAAAAAGAGAGAAAATTATAGAATTATTCTTCATAAATAAACTGGTATTGAACAGCATAATTCTAAACTTTCATTTGAATTCAGACTTCTGTCATCAGATGCAGAAAATCGGACCAGATATCGTCGCAAAAATTGCCTAAATTGAGATATTATTCCGAAAAAATCATAGATTTCGTGGAATTTCTAAGCTCTTATTCAGATAATACTATAAATGACAAGTTACCTATTCAGATTTCGGATTATTAAGACCTTTAATTTCAACTTTAATTAATTTCATTTTAAAAACTTTTCTTTGGCATTTCACTATGGTTAGAGAAATGAACGTTTCTAAAAGAATAGTATGCATAACAATCTCATAGAACTATCGGAAATTTTGATTCGTTATGTTTGACGGATTTTTTTCAGATATGAATTATTCCATGTTTTACCATGCGATTACTTTCCTTTTATAATATATATATACCATGTATTACGATTTGAATGGAAAATAGCATCGAGTAAATGATTGAGAGGAACTAATCTTTTCACAACAATTAGAGTGCACAAAAGTCAGTAATTCTTGATTTGTGGGATCATACGAAAGATAAACATTAACTTGAAACGTAGCGAAGTTATTTTCGCTAGAATTTAAAAACCTCAGTGTAATATGTTTGGAGGAAATACGATACTCATCACATGCACGTTTCAAAAGGATTAAATAAAAACATACGAAACGATATTTATAAAAGCTGTACGTCTGTTCGAAATAGCCAAAAGAAACAAATGAATATGCAATCGCATTATAAACCATCGTAAATCATGCGTTTGAAAGGAAGAGTGGAGTTGGATGTGCAGATTTTTCTGGTAATTTCGTCCGTTTAAGGAACCGAGGATTAATTCTTTTTACGAGTCCCAGTCGTAAATCTTACGACGTGTGACGTAGGCGGTGTGGGAGGGTAAGACGAGCCGTGCATTCGCCCATTCCTCAGTTGTCCACGCATCGTGAGTGTGCCCCAACCGGTCGAGATGCACTATTTCACTCCGTAAGGTGAAATAAAATGGAAACTTTTGTACGATTTGAAAACTAAGAAAAATGTTTCGGTATTTCCTTATAAAATATAATAAGCTAATATAATAGTCGTAACAATACGGCCCTTTTTGAGTTTAATAATGATTAAACTAGAAATATATTTTATTTATCTCTCTAACAGTAAATTTTAGAAGTCGTAAAATATGATGAAGATAATTTACGTGTAAATAATAGTTGTTTTGAAATAGACACTTCTTTGATTTATTGAAGTGTAATGTATATTAAAATTTATTATTGAGCTACATCCGATTGAATCTATCAGTAGACAGAGGTTATTGCTGCCTAATTTGACTTCAAAATATCCATTATACATTAACTTCTATATAGATATCCTCGCGAACTCTCGTCTAGAGCTTTACTTCACAAACTGATAACAGTTACATGCAGATGGTTCGACTGCCTGAGATTTTAATTTGAGAATAGATGATTCGAACGTTCTCATGATAGCCTCTGCTTATTTTCAACCCTCCAGATTAATTTTTATCTCCGTTGATAGGTAAACAAGTGAACGCTATCAGTGTTCGCTTATCGTAATCTTACTTCAAGGTTTAGACCACCGTCTTGGATGATGTTAATAACAAGCTCAAACTGTGAGAAACTCTTGAGCACTGATATCACATGGACTTATAAGATGTAAGCTGAACGGATCTGATCGCTAATCATGAGATAAATTATAGATTCAGCTGTGCCGTAATTTCGGTTGGAAGAAAATTTCGCGATCTTTTTTACGCTATATTTTGAATAAGCCAATGTTGAAGTATCAATATAAGTATTGATGAGTTGTAGTTCGAATACTGGTTGGGCCAAGAGGTTGAATCTATTATGATTATATAAATCACAAAATTATAGTTACGTAAAATACGTGTGATAAATCTCTTGACTTATCAAAGCGGAGATGAAAAAGTGAAGAAAAATCTAGAGAAATTTGTCAGGATTGGAGGTAATTCTTATATGGCAGCATATATGCATTTATTTTTTTTAAATTACAAATTATTCTGATTAGAATTGAAATCATTATGGAGCCCAATATTTAAGCCTTTGGTTCGCATTGTTAAAAAAATAATCGTACGGTAAACAACAACTGTTTGGTGAAGCGGATTACGATAATTGTATTCACTTCCTTCGACTCCTTTCGTCTCATAAATAGCTAACTTTTGTATAACCCATTGGTTATCAGTCCTCCCAAAAAGGTGACATTTTTATTCATTCAAACGCATACCTGCTACGGACCAACACTAGCCCACATCCGTACGCTGCAGTGAGAGAGAGGAGGACCTAGCCAGGGAGGTTCTGGAAAACGAAAAAAAAAATGAAAAGGGGTTAAAAATAATAGCCGTGTCATTTCCTCTGATAAGAAAGCTTTAAAATAGAGACTTGGCACCTTTTTTTAGGAAAAAAAGGAATGCTCAATCCGTTCGGAAATTAACGTCCTCTCGAAGATCTTTATCAAATTCCCTTATATATCCCCCAACTCTCGATTCCTTTTAAAACGAAGAAGACCTGTTTTCTTAGGACCGTAGAAAACCGGGCGGGTTGTCGTGGAAGGGAAGAGTGACGCGTATTTGCAACGATAAGTATCTTTTAACTGCAGTCCCTTTTCACAGCTATAACTCAGTTGCATTCTTGATTTTGGAGTGTGGTTCATTTGTTAAGGGGTTTCTTGTGATCTTTCGCTGTCTATCTGGACCGTGCGACACCTATCGGTCTCTTATCTGAGATGGAATTAGTCGTGAATGTAAAACCGACCGCTGATCGACATTTTATTGCTTTCGGGGGGTTCGGTAAAGGTTACATTGTATTCTATGGACGTTTGGTTCATTTCACGGGCGTATAATTCTCGTTTTCTTGCGGAATGTTTTTTTCGCTACTATACGAGTCTTTTGCTAACTTTATCATGCCACAAGACGTGTTGTGCGTGTGTCTGTATATTTGTATATAACTTATAAAACGCGTACGTAATTATATTAACATCTTGGCCACTTACAAATCCTCAAATTATTCTAGTTTTTTAGTAACCAATATAAGTTAACTATGTTTATATATTTAGTAAATATATCGCAAAATTAATTACTTCAGTAAATCAACGTATATATATTTTTTCGTTTAATAATTGCCTAAGTATTGTAACTTCCTTTACGTACACAGTTTATCAACGACGTAACGACGTTAATTCCTAGCAAAACCTTGATTAATGGTACGATTGTTACGATTTCTCAGCTCATTTTTTTTATTCTATTCCTATTGTAAATATTTTTTGAGGTTTTTTCTTAAATTAAAAACAAGGCTTCTACTATCAGGAACAAAAATAATATATAACAGTATTTTTATTGTTTATTTACGGATTAGAACTTTAGAGATCATTACTCTAAATAATTCGTTTTCCATAGATTCTAAAGTATCTATAAAAATACGACCGCACAATAACTGGCACACCAATGAGTGTTTACACCGAGAATGGGTGAATACTAAGGTATCTAGTTATTATTCTTAATTATAGTTATTATTCTTATGTTTCAACTAATTAACATCGTTTAAATTTCAAGCTAAGAAGGTTTTTCCATCGGTATCTTAAACTGCATCGTATAAATATTCCTAGTCCAAGTAACAGACATATGAAGGTTGTTTAAAGAACTGCTTAACATAGGTTTGGTATATAAACTGTAGTTCTAGTTCCATAATTGTGTTCACCAAACTCAGCCTTAGTCCATTATTTGTAAATTGCTTTCTCTTTTATTCGATATTTTTCCAACGTAAATAACGAAAATATGCCTAATTTCCTTCCTATATATAGAATCGTTCGATATGAATAATCTATGAATATAGAATATAATTCGATCAGAATATAGAAAAGTAATTTATTTTCGTCTGTTAAGTTCCCTTTACCCATCTTTAAATCGTGTGCTTAAAGTTAATATGATAAATTGCTGTTGTGGAATAGAGCATAAACTACTTAATGACCACTATATTTTTTTAGTAATATAATTTGTATTGTATATTATATCCATCCTCTACCATTTGCGTATCCTTTCGTTTGATTCATTTTCGTACCATTATGTTATAAAACGTCTCCTTGCTAGGGGAAGTAGGTATTTTGTAAAATTTAACGAATTATTTGATATAATAAGAGAGCTTTTTCGACCGTAATAAATATATATAACTAGCCCTGGAAAGCTGTTCGAATTTTCTCAAATTGAATGTATAGAATGAAAAAAAGGAAACGGAAGTAATCGCTTTTACACCTCGCTACACATTCTGCCCGAAATAAACACATTATCCACTTTACGGTGCGTTAAGACACACGTAGCCAATCAGGGAAAGGGATAACTCAAACCCTGCCATTGTGGGTAATAATGCACGTACGGTTCCGGGAGGAAGTCAAGTCGATTTTCCTCGGTATTCAATTTCCGGTTTAATTTAACGGTTAGCTCTTTCTTTAGGGGTTGAGGGACTATGTGAGGGGTATTGGTAAAAGGTTCCGGAACATTTAAGTTTGTCGGAATTAATTGCCTCTCTGAGGTGCATCCAGGTATTTGTAAACCTAGCGAGCGGTGAGGTTTTGGTCTATAATTTGTGAATCTAAGGTCTCATAATTTTCGCCAAAGGTTGATTCCATATTCGTTTACTTATGCACGTTAAGGTAGGGAATTCCATGTTGGGAAGGTTATTGGGTACGTGAGAAAAGCATTTGCAACCTTCAGGTTTGATTAAAATTGGAATAATTTCGTAATCGTCAAGTAAATGAAGGTTTACTGTCGAATAAATTTTATTTGGTATTTACTCGAAAAGTTTCACAATTTATTAATTATATTTAAAAATCAGTATATAAAGTTTTTTTATCATGACTGTTGATACAATGTATTACGAACAATTCTTTCAATAAATATCTTGTTATAGATATGAAGATTTGAAAGAAATTAGAAAGATAAGATAACTTTATGTTAGGATGACTAGTAACTTTGAGTATATACATGTTTTATATTCATTAATGTCCACTTAACATATCTTAAATTTTTTTCAATCGAGTCTTTCTTTTCAAAACGTGATATTTTGCACACACTCGATATTCTTTTTTCAAGGGAAAACTTCTATAAAAAATCTTTACTCTTTTAATATTTGCCTACAATAAATTTCAAAGTTTGTTTTTCGAAGATTGTGTTACTTACTCTCTGTTTTATCAACTTCAGGAAAAAAAATATTGATTCAATTTGCACTAGATAATAATTTATTCAGTAAACCAGTAGAATTTTTTTATTGTTTACATAAGAAGCTTAGATTAAATCTGAGAACGAAACGCAAGCTGCACTTCTTTTAATTTTAACTCGAAGATACGCTTGATATTTATATTTCTTTGGCTGAATAAACCAATTTATTTATTAAGTCTGTTTAAATAACACTATTTCAATGTGCAAAAATGCCACTAAAAATGCTTTCATCATATTGGAGCCAAAAAGTTTAATTTCATCTTCGCGAATTTTGTTTTTCTAACTCTACAAGCCATTAAAAAATAGAAAACTTTTAATGAACGATTCGTATTTTATCTACACATCGTACGTCATTCGGAGGCAATATTTAATCCATCCTTTTTCCACATCCAAATAATGAATGCACTGGTATGTGAATCGTAAGACAATCGCACCTGATTCCACACAATTCTCCTCATGAAATTCCTAACTCAACCGAAAGACAATATCAACACGAGTCCGAATATATATTTACTCGAGTATACATGATAGCAAAGACACCTTCAAGATGTGTGCAAATCGCGCAGCTGTGTTTGATTAATCAATAGTACTTGCATCGGTTGACAGCCACCTGTCATCCGTCGCGAATCCACGCCCTATCGATCTATTGTCCTATGAATGCCGCGCAAAGATTCCCATGAATCTAAGCTCCGAGGTGGTCCATCTCGCGAGGGAGGGAATGATCTTTGTTCTGGGACACGAGATGGTGTGATTCTTTGTCTGTTCATAAATAGTATTCTTTATCACGTTTAGGATGAATTTGAATTGAGCATTGAACTCTATCTTCCCCATTCTTCAATATCCTTAATGTGTTTATTAATTCATAATTCTGTTATACGTATTTATAATTTTTGGCCTATTTATTTCTTTTATATTATATATATATAAATTGAGAATGAGAAATTATAATGAATTTTGAAAAATTGGAAATGGCTAATGATGGTGATTTAGGTTATATACATAAGACCTATATTCATTCATATATATATTTTTATATTTTGATGGTATACGGTTTGATGTAATAATAGAACTTAATACTCTTAATTTCACTCTAAAATAAAAGAGTTTTTATTAATATTTTATAGCTTTCTTAAATGTTTCATCAAGCCAATTCTCTCTTCCTTCTTATTTGTAGATATTGAACTCTATTTATATTTATGATTAGAATTAGAATCGTCTGCATTTTAAGTGAGTTTGATATTAGAATATGTCTGTCTAATCCTTGTCGTAAAAAATCGTGAGATTAAAATGTAATAAAAAGAAAATTCATAACGATAAAATAAGAAAGAAGCTACTATGGGGATCCAAAGATCTTATCCATGAACAGGATGGAAGAATTTAAATTACTTGACGCGATTTATCGGTGCCACTTGAATTCAAAGGTTAAACAGAAAATAAGAAAAGCAACATGACTTGGACTCTAACCCAGTTATTTTAACCTTTATATCTTTCTTATAAATCCCAAAATAGACTCTTAATACAATCTAGCAATTCTCAGGAATTAAAAAAAAAATGGAAGCAACCCCTACAACCTGTACACCGCCGTGCGGAAGGTGTAGGTACCCGGGTTCGAGTCCCAGTCACGTCGTTTTCTCTTCTGCTGAACCTTAGAGATGGTATTTATATGGGAAAAGTCACAGCTTCAGGGAAACACTCACAAAAAAGACGTGAAAAACTCGCGAAACCTACCGATCGTAAAAATAAGTTTTTTTTAGCGAGGAAGTAGGTTAAACTATAATCAACCGGTACATTAATATTCAAAGCATTTAAGTGTTTAGTTTCTAATATACTTCGAAGCGAGGTTAGTGAAATGCGGTTGTAGAGGAATCCAATTCATGGAGCTGGAGGAGAGAGGGTCCCGTCTCTGAAATGTCAGATCCCTTATCTTTCACACAACCTCCGTGTTAGCCGACGCAGCGGGTGGAGAGCTCCTCCGGAAAACATATGGCAAGGGTATCAGAAGGGAGAAAGCGTTTTGAGGTGTCAAGGGTAAAGGAATTTTCCTAGTACTAACCCCTAGAGAATTCTCACATCGTGCTATTTTTCTTTCTTTCCCCATTCATTTCCAAACCTTTTAACATTCACGACATTAATATGTTCCTTTCTGCTTTTCACGTTTAAATACGTTATTCTTCTTTCTTTTATGTCAATACTCTCCCTAACGTTATTTGCATTGAATTAGAATTTGAAATTTAGAATTAATTTTATGTGATTTAAGGATTGTATTAGAAATTATTAAAACTTTCCTTGAGCATTTGTTTCAACAGGCAATATTTTAATCATTATTATTTGCCTATATACCCTGATTGAATCCCATAAAGCGTTTTTACTCTCATTTTCAATATGCCTTTTTAATAGCCTTCATAAACGTTCTCATTCTCATGAATTGTGGCTTTCACACCTTGTGTGTGTATAATCATCTTGGTGAGTCATTTTGGTCGAATTTTGGTGTACGTGAAATTTATTCAGATATCTGCTACTTACAATTAGTTGATAATCTTCTCTGTGTTTTACCCCGATTTGAAATATTTTTCTGTGGTTCATTATAATTATTTCGTCTAGTTTTTGCAAAATTTCCCCTGCTTTTTTGTGCTTTGAAATTACTTTTATTTTACATGATTCCTGGGAGCATATAAAGCGTTGTCCAATATTTTTATCCATATTTGTGGTCTTCGCTAATAAGAGCGTTTACGTTAAGTATGGTTTACATTAGTCCACAATATGCCCATCACCAAATCTTTGATTATCTTTTTTTGTGCCATGAAATGCCATGCTCAGTGGTAGAGAATGTCTTACAACTTATCTTTTTGCGTTGCTCCACAATATGGAATAGTTACTATAGTCTATCTCGTGCTTCATTCACTTAATCAGAATTATCTGTTCATCAAATCAAAATTCCTTTTCTAAAATATATAATTCTAATGTGGAATTAGTTTTTCCAGATTTTTGAGACCATTGTACGTTTTTTTTAATATGAAAGTTTACTATTAAACTCCGATGTCCAGTACGATAGTGAAATTCCGCATTCCCTAGATTCCTAAGACCTGGTTTCCTTCTGTCGACGGAAGGATTGGTTACCATGCGGGACATTGTTGTGATTCCTTGCACGAGCCATAGTTGCTGGGTTTCTGGGTACAACTGCTTGAGGGCCTTTTGTTCCGGTTCTTTCAAAGGGATTATATAGGCCCAGAAATCTGAGTTCTTGACACTTTTGCTGAACACCAGGTTCACCCAAAGGATGGTTGCCACTTGCGACAGGATCCAGATTTTGCGTGTGCTTTCTGGGATATCATTCAGTAAGTTGGAGAGACTAACTCCTTTTGACTTCCAAATGAATGAATCTTCTCTTGTATAGGTTAATAATATGAAGAATTAAATCAAGCGATGTTTACAAAATTTGCTAAGAATTTTATTTACTGGAAATATCTACGTTTGTATATAAACTTCCTTCTTCAAAGTCATTTGTATTGTAGCATACTTGGTGCTAATGTGCCCAGGTTTTACGAATACTTACATTTACAGGCGAATTTAAAAGTTATATGCGAAGAGATACGTAAATTTTTTAAAAAGAGTAACACTAACACTTTCAAACTTACGATTAGTTTAAATAAATAACCACACCTTGTAGGATATTCAGGGACATTTAACGGAATGATTAGTTCCTAGAAACGTAAACTGCGTTCATCATGTGGAAATGCATAGCGGTGACTTGAACGATGGAATGGGACATGAAGCTCCCTTCTATGACATAGTGCGCTTGTCACAGTGCTCCCCGTGAGACTGTATTTTATTGGGCACATCCCCTACCTCTTTTTGAAGAGATCACCACTTCTTCAGTCGCATATATTTCTTTCCAGCGCTCGTATACATGTCCCGGCAAGAGGGGACTTCCTCAACGTTTCGCATGGGTTTTATTTCAGCCTTTTTTTTATACAAGGTGGAGTTATGATGTGGTAAAGGAACGGAAAGGTTGCATCCAAAGAAATTAAGATTTAAATTGTATCCTCGAATATGTTGGCGTTGTGGATAATGTTAATAAGCTGTTTTTAATGAGCTCGAGTATCAGCTGGTGTATTATGTATTAGTTATGGCTTAGGTGGGCGTATTCAATGAGGGACAGTATTAAGAATACCAGAATTATGCACCAATAATAAGGTACATAATGATGTATATAATAAGGTACAGGAAACCTTAAAACTACGTGGCTTAGTTACTGAACTCTATATCTTTTATTTTTACAAATTAAGACGTTATTTAGAATCCTTATTTTATCATTATTTTACTCTCTCAAAAGTAAAGTTGAATAATTTTATTTCATGCAATACATTTCTTTATAAACTATTTTCAATGCTATTCTTGCTCCGATTCAATTCACGCCATGGGATTATCCAAGTTTTTTCTTAAAAGCATTCCAATTTGTCCATTTCATAATAATCATGTGTTCACGTAAGAAATAAATGGTTATGGAAATTATGTTATATAATAACAGAGCAAGTAGGTATTTTTTCCCATAATAAGAATATTTTCCAGTATTTAAATTTTTCTTGTATCAGTGTAATTATAGTTATAAAATAGTAAAGAATTTCTTGTTTTAATATATAACTGTATTAAATGGATTTTAATTTTGTTTGTTAGTATTTAAAGTAATTATTTACGTGTTTAATACAACTAAAAATCTTTGAAAAACAACAACTTTTTCTGCTATAACCAGGATTATTATTTTGAAGCTCAGAGGTGAAATTTATGATAATTACCATAACTACTTACTACTTCTTAACGATTCAAATTCTAAAGTATTTTGGTTGCGACATTTATCCTTTGGAAGCTACTTTTTGGAAGTTGACCTCGGCAATCATTTCTTTTTTGTGTGACGATTAAGGGAATTGTTCTATTGGCAGTGCTAAATTAAGTTTGTACGTAAAAGTGACATTGGTACTTTACCAAAGAACTTCCTTTTCTACCCGAAAACCCGCGATATAAATTAAATAAACGTATTCATGCGAATCATTTAATGATTACGAGATAAAGCTGCAGCGAAGGAGGTGTCGACAATCGGAGGAATTTTCGGTATGTCCGGAGTGGGTTATCTACATCGCAGAACATTTTCGAAATACAGCCACTGTCTTATCAAAACATTCGCCCTCAGAATAGCGTCGTGCATTCACGTTCGTATTTGCATATAAATTCGAGTTATATCTTTATTTATTTAACAACGTAAATATGTATATTGGGATTTTTATACGAGTGAGAGGTTTTGGAGGGGTGGTGGTTTGAGATTGTCATCTTGGTACGAAGGGGACACGGAAAAGCTTTCAAGATCTCGAACGTCCTTCAATCTTGATGAATGTACATAGAAAGTTGGGTGGAACTAACCATTCACTCTACGATAGGAAGGTGACTTGTAATGTGTATTTAATTTTTTCCTATCTGATTGATAAATTGTACCCGGTAGCAGGCGGGTTTCTTTTCCTACGCTGCTCGGAAATATTCGTATTTCTCATACCCGCTGAGGAAGTTCAGAAGAAATTAATTTTGTATTTCTGTTAGTTTTACCACTAGAAAATTACCTGAATTAATTAAATTTTTCTGCGAAAGAATCCAAATTATTGGTAGGTAAGAATTCTGTTTGATTGTGTCGCGTAATTGGTTCAAAGTAAGATAACTTTTCTCCGTTATTTAAAACACGATAATAAATATTAGTGATATAAGACCGACTGATAAAATGTTGGGATCTCTTCATTAGCCTTCGATGTCTATCTTCTAAGAAATAAATAATTATTCATTTGTTTGAGTCGATGTTACATTCATTCGAAGTCTGTAATAGCTCCTTAAAACGCTAACTTATGAATGATTGAATAAGTAGCTTGGTTTTACCTTTAAGAGTATAGTTTAATACATTTTTGTCTATCCTCTTGTAGCATAGTATGCCTTGAAGCAGCACTCATGCTTAAAATTTTATTCTTTGACTAACATGTTATTCGTCGTTAGCTTTAAGTAATAGGAAGGTTGGAAGTGTATTTAGTACTTTCGTACTTCTAATTTAGTTTTTTGTGGGAGTTTTTTCTTTCGCCCCATTTATTTTTATAAATATATCTCTAGAAATAAAATCAGACTTCAGCGCAGAGAAATATCCAACTGTCTTCTATCCATCAATTTATCATTCAAACAAATTAGTATTTGATATTGATAATAAATGAATGAGGTTTATATCTTGCTTCGTTCCTTTCTATTGATTCAATTTCCTTGTTTTCTCGTTCCATCTCTTCCCCATTGTCGTCACCTCTGATTGAGAAGGTGTGTTACTTCATCTCCAATACCAAAGGTCGAGATAACAAACGTCTCGTCTAACATCTCTTGTTCTCCGCCTCTAACTGTTGAGCCAAAGATATACTCTTGATTAGGTGTTTTAAGAAGCTCCAAGATTAATGATCTATCTGTTAGTCAGTCCTTGTTAAAGGATGACGATGTATTGTCCGAGTAGATCTGGATGAACTAAATAACTTTCCTCATGTTTCAGAGCCAGCACTGGAAGATTTAATCACGTAAAATTCCGATAGAATTTTTAAAATTAATATTCGCTGAGCTACTGTATAAACAATATATATTTAACATGTATGAGCGCCGAAGAATTGTTAAGACCTCGTTTAAATGCTTAATTATTCAGCAACTTTAATAAACATTCTTTCTAACATAAAGGTACTTATTCAACAAGATCATTTACTGATTTGGAGTGAATTTAAGATTTTTGTATCTTTTTAAATCTTTTGTTAAATTAATTATTGCACAAATAAATAATTAATACACTGTGATTATTTAAAACTGTATTAATTATACCATCTCTTTAACGGAGTTAAATAAAAGTTTATTTTATAATACAGAGAAATTTGATGTATATTTTCTGAGGTTACTTTAACTCTATCGCTGGAATCCAATGCTTTATTATTCTTCCTATTTTAAATGTTCATGCTCACTATTTGATGATCGTGTCTTAATATTATATTATTGATGCAAATGTTTACGATGCAATATTTGCCATATTTTTCTTCATATCTCTACGTATCGCGTAGACCAGAATTTGAGAACAAATAAGATTATACTAGACCTAAATTTCAGTTCTTTTTCTTGTTCAAAAAAGTTCGTGGAAAAATGAACTTGGTGTATCAAAAAATGCTGACTATTGATTCCAACTCGACTTGATTCTTTCCTTTCCTTAATCTTTAGCCGAGTAACGAAGCGAAGCCGTGTATATAAATAAATTCGGGATCCGCATCGCAGCCTCCTTTTTCAACCGTTTACGAACACGTATGTTCGAATTCGACGTAAGGTCTTTCCGAACCCCGCTCTTTAATCCTCCCCAATTTATCTTCCCAAAATGATTCCTAAACGGCTCAGTATTGATTACAATCTGGAATATTCTTCTTTTTTTTCCTTCGACTCCCCGAACTCCTTACGGAAAAAAAGATGCGAACGTATATTCTCAGTGAATCCCATCCTTCGCCTCGTACGTGTTCGCGTTTATATAGATGATGATCGATGAATCAGGGCCGTGTTCAAAGCGACCTTTTGGGCCAACGGTGGCAACACGCCATTCTGGACAACACGGCGGGATAAAGGTGAACCAAGTTTTTAGGCGCGTAATTTTTTGTCGAGTGGTCGATCGCGATAACTTTTTCACTCGAGAAAGAATGGCGGGCCGAGATTTTTATTGGGTATAAATCCATCTTTAAACGACTTCCTTCTACGAAGTTCGATGTTCGCGCCGTTACTCTCCCGAAACGAGCTAGATTCTTAATGTCCTTATTGGTGTATCATTTATTGGGACGTGTTTTTTTTTCGTCAAATGGGAATAAATCTGTTGTGGAAGTAATCCGATCCCGTGTCGTTGGTATTTTGGATTAAACGTGAATTAAATCGGGGTGAATGTAGAAAGATGCGGTCTGAATCTACAGAACTAATACGTAAACAACATCTAGAAGATGTGAGGCCTATTTTTCCAATTTGCACATTATTATTTAGATATTAGTTCGTAATAGTTAAACTGCACGATTTATTTAATAAATAGTGAATAAAAATGAATCTTAATCCTCGACTAAATCAAGGTTTGTTCTTTTCAATAAGTCTATTCCGTTATGCAATATTGTAGTATAGAACCGACATATACCGTAAGGACTTTTCTTAAAAATATATCAGCGCTTTTTCAATTTAAATTTAAGGAATTAATTCCAATAGATTATGCTTGTCAGTCTGATAAAAGATGTTATTTACCATGCCAGAATGAGTTACGTATATTCTCCTTAGCGAGTTACGAATAAAGATGGTTTAAAAGATGTTAAATGTATATTATTTACGGAAGAACAATAACCGTTAACATGAGAGTTAGAAATTAAGTAATATAATAAAATAGAAAGAGGATTTGAAGTGTGAATAGATCGATCTATAACTGAATTCCTTAAAGTAATCTTATTAACGATTCCTAATTTTAATAATCTTTCATCGAACACGCACGATTTTTCAGGTCAATTCTCCAGTCGAATTGATTGCTGAGAGGATGTGTCATGATTATCAGTTTTAGGTCATTGTAAAGATTAAGATGTTTATACTTTATCTTTCAAAGTTTGACAGTTTAAGCATTTAATATATCTTTCGAGATATCGTATATTAGTTAATCTGTCATTCTATATAATCGTAATTAAAAATAGAATATTTTTAATTTGTACAAATTTGGGCCATAATTCTTTGTAGCATAATTTTCGAATAGCCTTCGGGAAATACAGTTCCACCGAATTATCACCAAGTTTTCAGCGCATCATTATTCAATAAATGCATTTTATTTACATTGGTATTCTTCACTTGGTCAAGAAAAATTCTAGCAATTATTCAATACATTTGATGATTTTTACTTTATAAAAGCTGTGAAAATAAATCGTGAAGTGCTTGGGTAAATTCAAGAGAATTATACTTGTTCACTTTTCACAACAGAAGTTCACTTTTTTCAACGCTGGTTCACTGCAGAAGCGAAAGATCATGAAAACCAGCTTTTTACTAAACAAACTCTAATTTTAAATAGCTCAGTGTTTTAATTTACGCGATCTGTCTAAATTTTGAGAAAGTAAACTGCCTTTAGGAGCGTGTTCAGATAAAGAAAAAGAAATCTGCAGCGTATTTGTGAAAACCTTGTACTTCCTTAGTATGACAGTTGATCTTGTTTATAAAGACAAGATTTTTTTTATTAATTCTCTAATTTATTTTTAGTTATTTTTTGTTCTGTAAAAATTACGAGATTACCAATCTATATTTTCCTTCATTTTAACCGGAAAAATTTGCTATTAAAATTACATTTAATCCACTGTTCTCCATTGTATAATTTTAAGAATTAAGTAATAGTTTATAATACTTAATTGCAATATTAACAATGTAAATTGAGAGCTAATATTGATACTCCGGTTTTACTATTTTAAATATTAATACTAGACTCCGCTGGAAGTATTACTATCTTTCTAATACTGTACCATTCAGAAAAAAATGATAATATTTTTTAAAAAGTAGATTGAACATAGTATTTTGCTCACTACATGATAGTCAAAAGGGCTTTATATGTAAGTTACCTTGAGTTCCAATCCCCCCACTGAACCGGCGTAACGCCCACAGTAATCTCCGGTGATCAATAACAAAGCAAAACGACTTCGGTGAGACATTTCAAACGTGATTTCCCTTTTAAAAAGCCGTGATGTTTGCTTGAAACATGTCGTTGTTGGCTACCGAGTCACACCGCGCCAAAATCATCGCTTCCAAGTCATAAATCAGTATCGATTTTTCTATTCGTCGCGGAGATGTTCGTGCTGTGAGGACGAGTGTCGGTCGAGGCAATTAGCGACCAGATGGGCAACCGCTGATAAGCGATGTCACTAAGTTTGGACTGACGATCAGTTCCCGAGATGACCCTTCTTTATTCAGTTGTCGTCGGCAGTGACGACTCAATAAAAGAACGCCGCTGGTGAGGAGGATGTAGTAGTCTTCCAATGGGGACGACTAATGTTAATTAAGTCGTCCATTAATAAATATCTTCTCAAAGAATCAGGTGTAAATATCCTAATTTTAGATGCGACGGGAGACCAGGAGTAGATCCTTCTAAAGTGCATTCATGAGTACTTTTTTAAAGATATGATCGACTGGTGAAGTTACAGTTACGATTCAATCTTTTCGATGCTCGGAATTGATTGTGACGGTAGGAGTACGATGACAGTTTGGAGTGTAAGAAGATTGTTCGATGAAATGGGAAGTTTCTTCGTATATACTTGAAACAATGGTGTCAAAACTCTGAAGTTATAAAATAGGAAGTCCGTGTAGAAGACATAACATACGTATGTACTCGTAGTATACTTTGATCCTATTTTAATATAACTTCAGAATTTTCTTCAAAGAAGTTTGGTTGAAAGTGATGGAATTTATTGGATATTATCTCTGTTTACTGCATGATTCGTATTATTTAGAAACTAATTTGGAAGAATTTTAAAATTTTCCTTTTTATGTCCCTACTTCAGCTGAGAACCAATCTATTATAATTCTTTAATGGAGTATAGTTAGTCGAAAGCATTTCTGATAGTTAATGAAGCAAAATATGATGTCATGTCCTACAAGGGTTAAATATCACTTGGAGTATTAAATAAATACGAATAATATCACTTTGGAAGATTATTTGATTCTGTAATATAATAATAAACGATGCCTGGGTAGATTTGACCATGGATTTCTTTTATTTGTAGTATTGTATGTAATCTTGCGTCTTATTTCAATCTCTCTAGATCTAATTAGTGCTAGATTTGAAATGAATAGCTATGTTAAGAAGACTATGTTGAACTGGAAAATGCTACGATTACCGGTAGTAATTTCTTTGAATTTTTGTCTCGGTCGATGAAGATGTGGCCATTTCTCACAACCAGAACATTTTCAAGATATCTCAAACAAATTCCAGTTGTCCAATGACTTTGTTTGGCACGAATTTATGACCCGTCAAGTGCGACAGTGAGGAAGATGTTGCGTACGGAATGCGACAGGAGGCAAGTAACGTGACATCCAAAAACGTCTCACGGAGTCGGAGATCAATCCACTTTCTCATGAAAACAGCTGGTCGCGAAGGGAAGATAAATCAATCGGAAGTCACGAATTAATTCAGCTTATAAATGCCGTCGCTTAAACATTCGGAGTTGGTCGGAAGCCCAGTGGTTTCAGATTGAACGGAAAATGCCTTACACCCTCGCGCCGGAGATGAGCCATCGATCTTCGAGCCATCGAATCGTCAATTCGAGATATATCGCGTCCGACAGCTTCCGGGATAGCGGAGGCGTTCGGAATCTACGCCATTTTGATCGATTAGCCTGCGATCGTATCGCCGCCCGGTGGTAGCTGTACAAATCGCTCTATGGTTATTAATCCTTTTTGTTTGTGTGTCGGGTTTTCGCGTTGGAGAGCAGAGGGAGATGTCGAATGCAATGTGGGTGGAATGAATAACTCGTTCGGGTTATCGATTGAAGGTTGTTGAACCTGAGGTCCAAGGAGTGCAATGATGACTAAAGTTTCTGGGCTTAGATTATGATCAAACAGGAATCCGAATTCTGGATAGGCATTTCGAATGCATGTCTGAGGAATAACCAACTCTAATAGAGCATACGAATCGGCTAGTTATTGCCCAACTGTATCCTTTATTATTGTTACTTTTTCTTCGCATACGGGATTTTCTGGGATAAAATATACTATAATAGCTTTGTTGGTCTCTTCATAGTGAAGCGAAAACTTCTGGTCATTTCTATTTTACATATTAGCCTACTGTATAACAGAATAATAAGAAAATGTTTTTTTCCTTTTTAGTTTTTTATTAATATTTATATTAAGCATGATTGTTTATGAACTTTTAAAGTTTTCAATGACATTATACGTCTGTGTAGCTGTATTGAATATTCATAATAATTTTTTAATAATTGATGCTGAACTAAGTAATCATTCATTTTGAATTTGCAACTGAAGCATATTCTTGACAAGTCTGTGAGACATTATTTTTACGCGTAAAATCAAGAAACGTATTTGTAAATTTTTTTTGAAGTTTCTTTCTCCATTGTAGCAAACAGCTGTATTTTACTGAATATAAATCTTATTATAAATCTTTCTATCTTTGGATTTACGAAATTGTTTCTACCGTTGTCGAATATCAATAAAACTGATTTAATCTAGCATTTTATAAATAAAAAGCCCGATTCCCTTACTGAATGGGTATTGGTTATTAAATAAACCTTTGTTAAAAGCATTTGAAATACGATTTTAAAATATTAATGTCTATTAATAATATCTATCTAATGTATTAATGTCTAATGTATTAATGATTTTAGCCACGATCGAATTTACTTCGATAACGATAAGTTAAAATATTAACATGGATAATCATATACAATTTATCATTATATAAATTTCCATCTTATTTAAATCTCCTACATGTTTCTCTTCCTCGTAAGAAACTTTCAACCTTTCACGTTCTTCATTTCCTTTACATTTCCTTGGGTTAGATAAGCTTTCATCTCAACGTGTTCACCCGTTTCGAGGGACCTTGGAGAGAGCTAGGACTTTTTTCTTTTTATAAGCTATATAATGGATCGTTGGATGGAATTAAGTATTGTACCTCCCACAATTTCCGCACCTTATACTAGCAACCGGGGCCTCGCTGTTATTAGATAGGTTTATCCAAACCAGATGGGTCCGTCATTATCGGCAGATGAATGGTTAAGCAGCCGTTTATTTCCATCCCATATGTTCGTATTATGAAGTTATTTGGCATTTTTTCACGTACGTAATTGGTCCCATTGATCGGTAACAAGGCACCGTATAGCTACGATAGAGGCTAAAGACATGCACCGTTCTTCGGGCTTAATGGCCGATGCTCACCTTTTCGATAGTTCCATTAGGAATCGATGTTTTCGATAGGTCGAAGTCGTTCCGGTGTATCTCGTCAAAGCTCAGTGTGTTGTTATCGTAGATTACTTTCTCCTTTTGAATGTATGACGGGTTCTAAATGATTTACATCGTTGAATATGTCTCTCGGAAACGTGTTTGAACGTTCTTTTAGCATTTATAAAACTAAGTTGTACTTTTCTCGTTGATAACTTTTGATTTATCATCTAACGTGTACTGTTTATAAACAATATATAGTTATTAGAAAAAGGATGTCCTATATAGATATTACCCTTTCTCCTATAAGTAAGTAAATTTTCTCTTCGTTATATCAATAACTTTTGTTTCTTTTTATTGTGACTGAAATAATGTAACATTAAGTTTGTCATCTCAGTTTTCTGTGAGACCAAATACTTTGTACAGAGAATTTGTTTGGATTAATTCTTTATAGTGTGCGATAATAGGATAATATACGATAAAATTATCACTGCCAAATTGCATCGTAGAACATACAAAATAAATATATATTTTGAGCTTTGAGACTTGTTTAAAAAATTGCGTGTTAAAGCAATTCTAAGGAATATTACAATAAATTTATTTCTTTTGAAATATTTGAATGAAGCGCCGAACCAACGTGTTAAATGAAATAACTTTCTCGCTGTAAATTTTTTATTCTTTTGAGATAAAATTAATCAAAAAGTAACACTATGGATATTGGCTACCATTGTAAGCCATGCTTTGATTTATATACGAAAAATAGATGTCTTTTATTAGCGAAATATCTCGCCCGAATTAATACGTAATTCTTAAAAAAAAAGTTTCCAAACCCTTTCATTGTTTCTGAACCGGGCAACAAGGCGCATTGGTGTCTTTATAGCCTTCCAGAGGTGTTTGAGATAAGCCACTCTCCCTTAATTGACTGCCCCTAACTGAGTTAGCCTCACGTTTTATTTTTTCCGGACGTAACATTAAACTGGGCTCGAGTTAACTCGGTCCATTAAAAAGATCCCGAAAGCGTAAAAAAACAATTTCGTAAACCCTTTTTGTTTCGCTTCCCTAATCACTGGACAGCTCTCGCAGGTCAGGGTTGTTTTGGGGTGAAGATGTGGAGGGAGTTAATGAAGCAGTGAAGACCTGTTAAACGGTGGAAGAATTCTGGGTTAAAATGGCAGAGTTCGGAAAAGGTTTGATGGTGGTTTGGAGTGGGTGGGGATAAGTGGTGGATGGTGTTAGGTGGATTTTCACACTGGAAGAACCTTTTAGGGTTATCATACCGTTAGTTATTCCCCATGCACCGGATCGTATTTTATCCCTCTTTTTAGGGGAAGATAATGAGAAACGATACATGGATTAAATTTAGCGGTTTATTAGAATGATCATTCCTAAAATTTATTCGCTATTTACTTAGAGATTCGTATTATTATAATGGCTATGAAATTCTAAATATGCTTCCTGGTGCTTTGGAAAAGTTAACAGTAAGTCCTTCTCGAAGAAAACAAAAAGGTTTTTAATTAGTCAAACACATTACGTAGTAGATGAATCAATTCATTGGTGAGAGAAACGTATAGCTATATAACCTACGTATAACCTTTTAAGTATATTTAAAGAAAGATAAAACCAGGAGACGAACCCAGGTACCATCACTAGCGGGCTCGTAAGCTACATATACCTTGTAGCTTGTACCCTTGTACATGACCTTATATATTTGATGAATTTTTGCTGAATTGTTTAATGGACTACTAGTATTATTAATATTATAAATATGCTTGAAGTGGTTAAAGGGTTATTTACATAGCTTATGATATCCTATTTCTTATTTTTATCACGTATTACACTCATTTTTCCCGTATTTTTATGTTCAGTTATCGCTTTAAAATCGAGCTTTCTTTTTACGTAAATACGTAAGAATTGTAACACTCTACGGAACCTAGAGGTTTCGAAGTTAATTTCAATGTAACTCGTGCATTAGTGTTGCCAGCTGTCGAGTATCTATGGAAGAGTTCCTTCTAATTAAGGCACATTTTCATGGCCTTACACAGAGTCGGTCACTTTCATATGTTTCCCAGTAATTTTCAATGATTCGGTTAAAAAACAGCAGTCGTGAGGTTGAAAGTGTTTGGGTGAAAGGGTTAGCCGATCAGAGGTTGAGAAGATGAGGTTCAGTTTTTGTGGAACAGCGGGTGGGAGGAGCTGGGGTTCAAGAAGGCTATATGAACATATGGGTGGAATATAATTTACTTCATTGGAAAGTCTTTTGGGGCTAACTTTATCCGGAAGAAAATACGGTGTTGAAAGGAAAGCTTGGGCATGTTTACGAAAGTACCATAGCCTAGCAACGGTTTAAGCATATTACGTAAAATTTTTGGATTTGTCGTGCATTTATAGGAATATGGAATAGAATATTTATTTTATTATATATAATAGATGTGTGTGTAAATTTATAATATCATTATTTCTTATAATAGTTCTAAAGATACTCAATAGTATTTTAAGTACACTGAAATAAACTGCGTATATTGAAATTTGTTTTTTTCTTTAAAAAGGCAAGATCTTTTAAAGTTGTGCTTATGTTAGTTATATTCCCATTTATCTTACTCTTAGAAAAAAATTATGATGTAGGAGTAACTTATTTATCTTAGGTAATAATTATTATGTACCTCAAGGAAGTTATAAATGGTATTGGATCGTTAATAAAGTAAACAAGTGTTGTATGCGAAATGTGTCGAATTTTATGGAATTATTATTTGTACTTATGGTAGGTTAGTTTAGGTTAACAAATTCTGCGTCTTTCAGGAATTCAGAATATCTTTAAAGTACATTATTACTTGTTATTAATAGTATAGAAAACTGATGTCTATAAGGAAAGGAGAAGATTTCGTTTTTGCGTGTATTATAGGTAGATTTTAAATAACAAAACATAGCATAAATTCAAATAGTGAATTGTAACTGTAATATGACCAGATTTAGATTCTGTTTCATATAAGAGAATTGAAAATTTTCATACAGTAGACGCCTTTAGTATATCCATGAATATAACCTATTCTTACACTGTATTTCCGGTGGAAAAATATATTTCTACTTACTTTGAACAAAATTTTTTTCCTGTGTAGGTTTATTTTTATGGCCATAGAAAAAGGATTGAATTAATACGCTAAATTTCGTACGTAGTTATACGTAATATTTTTTTAGATTAGAGATATACAGTTATTCAGGAAAATTATAATTAGTTTTGCGCTGAATATTCAAATGAGAAAACAGATTTACATTTCTAAAATCTTAGATCGGTCGGAAAATCTTCACCCAACATTTCGAGAATTAGACGCAGTTATAGTCTAACAAATGCTAAGATAGCGTCTATTCTAGTAAGTGTAAGCTATGCATAAACTCTCCGAACCCAACCCATTATACTAAATCTAAACCACCTGCTCCCTTTATCTTTCAAGAATATTCGCTACTTCTGTCAGCACGTCTTCGTTTAATTTCAGAAATATTCCCGAGGAAAAACATCGCAGATGCTCCAGAACGAGTTCCCGTCGACACTTCGTACTTCTCGTGGATTATAGTCGATATTTTGATATGATCTCGACGCGGATGAAATGGTTTGACGTTAGAATCGGTTTGTTAGTTGGTTTCTTTCGAGGTGGATCGGTAGCCTTTTAAGACGCGTGCCTGATATTAATTATCGATTATGTTCTTGTCAAATTATTGATCCATTTTCATCAATTTAATGGTCTCGCGAAGCAGGTGCCTGTTTCAGCTGCTAATTTGTCGTAATCGTTGGTATCTCACCGTTCGCTCAAAAATGTGTCTTTTTGACGAGGCCTTATCATCGTCAAGGCAACCGTTAAGTTCGAATTTATCTCGCTTGAAAAGGGTGATAAATTACCAATAACGATTCGTTTATTTCCACATTATTTAAGCGTGAAAAATATTCCGCGTTTTGGTGTTCGTTATTGATCCTTCAATTATCGAATGTCTTTTATTTTTATACGTTACGATTCAAACTGATCGAATTAAATCATAGTATTAAGGTGAATAATCTTTACATTTGTGCGCTTGCGATTGGAGTATTTGCGCTTAGTAATGATTTGAAATAAATGGGGTTGACTGGGACTCGAACCCAGGTCCTTCATAATTGTATTTTAGGTATCCCCGGATGTCGAGGATCTGGGTTCGAATATCAGTCATATCGCTATATTTCACATCTTTCGTACCTTAATTTATGTCATTATAATTCGTAATTGGATATAGGGTAATAATTTGAATGACGATAATTTTTCCAAACAAGTTCTTTCATTAATGAGAAGCTAATAAGTCGGACAAAGATAGAGTATTTCATCTTAGAAAGACACTCGTTCAATGTTACTTAATTCATCCTCGAAAGGAAATCTGTCTTGCCTATGAAATTATGATATAATTAAACATACTGATATTGATGTGATAACATGCAATAATTGCTTTAAAATTTCGGTAAACAATCATAAATCAGCGATCAAGGTAATATGATTTGACTCACACTGCTAATGGTTATTATGTTTTCCTTTGTATTTAAATAATTTTATGATTCCCAAGAGATAGATTCTAGATGGAAATGCTATAATTTTTCCGTTATCAGTGCCTTTCTACGAATCATAAACACGCTTAAGGGATATAATTATGCTAATAATATAATGTTTTTAAATATTTATGTTATTAATACTCGAATGTACATTGGTGGTTTAAATTATCTGTTTTGATTTCATTCCGATTTGAAATACATTTGTAGTAAAACGAAATTCACATTCTTTATGCATAATTTAGATTTGCAGCATTTTACTGAGACATAATTTACGTTCTATTTGAACTGAATCTTGCATAAATTGTTGCAGAATAAGAGAAAAAGTTTGTATTGGTGAAAAGAAAACTTAACGTAGCTACTTCGTAAATTCAAGCAACTTTGCGTATTTACGTATAAATGTATTGAGACTTAAGTAAAATTTGAAGAAACTTACAATGTTGTGGAGGATATCTCTAGGGAACTAAGTAGTTATCATCAGAACTGACAATTTTCGTTAGCAAAACATGTATATAGTATGAATCTTACTGCACGTATCTGCGAAGCATTCTCCTCCAATCGGGAAGACAACATCTTGTTACCGTTCAAAGAACCTCGTTACTCGGCGCAGTGAATGGATTCATTTTTTTTGGGATGTCAGCCCGTAAACGTAAGAAATCCTTTTTCTTACGGAGTAACCCTAAACCGCCATTCTGTCGGCGAAACGCCCTCTTGGCAGATTGCGAATGTGCTGATTAGGACACCCCACCGACAGATGCAAAACAGGAAGTATCTTTTGAACGATTTGGCCAAGATCCCATTTTTTTCTTCTGGTTTCCATGGATTCTCACAGTTTTTATGAGATGGTCGATATTGGTGGAGCTGAGATCACAGATATGTTCTTTGATCGTAGTTCTTTCAGCAGTGTTTACTGTATATTGTCTTGAATTAACGTCGAGTTCAATTCCATCTATTCAAGTTTAGCGCCATTATATGCTTGCTTACGCTATCTATTTTACTTATTTATCAATACAGAGTCTTGAAATAGGGGTAGACTTAATTTGAGAGTTTATATGAAAATAAACTCAATGAAATTCTTACTTTTAAGGGAAATTTTAAAATATGTAATCAATATACGAAATACAGTTCATGAAATATAAGCCCAAGTCTGTATTCTCTATTCTTTCATAATCTTATTTTACGTTTTCATAACTCAAACGATATGAAATATCGATTAAAACTATATTTCTTTCTTTGTGTACTTTTCTTGGATTACGATAATTATGGTTGAATATCAACATAACAAAAAAAGGTCGGTATTACTTACAACTTTCCAGATTATTTGGTTTTTAAAAGACTATGGTATATATCATTGAGGTTCATTAATAAGTTAGTCATTAACATGCAACGTATGGTATCCAAAATTTTTAAGCTAAAAATTTCCTTTTTAACGAATATAAACGAATTCTAATAATTTTACCTGGTCTTGAAGATAGTTCAAAGTAATAATCCATTACTTTATGATATCGCGTATTATATTTTAATATTAATTTATCCGAAGTCAGGTTTTTGTTTTTATACTACGTACTGAGATCCAGTCATTAAAAAAATTTCGTGAAATTTAAATCAAATAACGTTCATATAAATCTATTTCAATGTATTATGAGTGAATTACTATAATTATGCACATCATTTACAAAATGCGTGCGTTTCTTGATTTTATTCACAGCTCGTTAAAAAAGCATGCGTTTAAATCACTCATATCTGTTTGGTTACAATAGTTTTGCTTGGATTTAAATTCCATATTGAATAACTCATGTGTTTTCTGACAGTTATGATCCTCCATTATCCTTTGTTTTCCATCCACTTTATATATTTTTCAAACGTTTTATCTCAATACATTAATAGATTCAAATATCTTTACATAAATTACCAACTCACGTTCACGAATAAGGTATTATCGAACGATTATATAGAGACACAGGATTGTTTGAACGTCTACCTCGAAAGGTTATAATTTAAATTCGACCATTTTGTTAAATTTATCCCACTAAACCGGAGCAGTGTGAGATAAAGCTATCTGAAACGCCAAAAACAAGGCGAACGATTGAATTCAAAAGCAAATTGAATTTTCACGAACGTAAAATTGATTTCCATGCGAAAAAAACGAACGAGTTTTGTTTTAGTTTATGCAGGTGCGATAGCTTTCTCGTATCGAAAGAATCTTTCGACAGAGAGAGAAAACTTTTTCGGTTTCGGGAAGCGAAAGAAAGGTACAAATCATGTTTTCGGTACGTGACCACCTTCTTACGGACCCTCGGAATATAAAGAGTGCAATAATCAAAGAAACGTGACTCCTACGCCTTTTGTTTCCAAAGCAACCCTTTCCCCACCATAATTTCAGCAGGCGTCGTAAACCCCACGGATAATGTAACTCTAAGGAGGCGGAATGGGTACCGTGGCCAACCTCTAACACACCTCTTTTTTGACTAATTTCCCCCCATCCACGGAAGATGTAGACGTAGATGAAAACAAAAGGGTTACGAAAATTGCCGGACGCGGTAATAAGGTCCATCCTTCACGCCGTCGAATTAATTTGGACGGTGCTTATGTACGACAGGTGTCAATGGGAGGACAGCGAAACGTTTTTTGGGGTTTTTTTCATCCTTAACTCTTTCATCGGGGGTTTTTTACGCACCGGCTTACGTGAATCTTTCCGAGAGATGGGGATTGATTAAGGAGGGTTTTTAATTTTGTATTCTCGGTTTATAATACAATTTTTCGCGTTATATAAGAGATTGTCGATATTAGTTCTCTTTTAAAGCAGCTGGTGCACACATTTACCTCGTATCCCTGTCACCTTGCACCTTTTAATCATCCGGGATGGGATTATTAGGAATATATAGCTCTTTCTCTCACTCACTGATGAGGGAGGAAAATTTTTTACGCTTTTGGGAAGATTGTTCTGTCGTAAACGGGGTGCTGTTCGGTTAATGATACTTGCGTATTGGTCTTGGATTAATTGATTTCACGCTTTGCTCGTTAACGAAGCGGTTTTCCCTCGGAATTTTTCGCCAGATAATCATCAAATTAGGCCATCAGGGATGTGTATAATCTTCTGGAAAAGGTTTCGTGAAAATTCAACATGCTAGGTGTAAATGTTTTTTCAATATTGCCTCTTTTTGCTTTCTCAAAAGTAAGATCAATTAGCTTCACATTTTTTTCCGTAGATTCTAGTACGCTTGCGAAACATGCTGTATAAGTTAAAACTGTTGATAGTTAATAATATGATATATTATAATGGTATAATCAATCGTCTCAGGTCGTACTCCGTGGAGGGTATTTCACTTAAAATGACGGAAGAAAACTTATAATAAAATTTTCACAGTACAGGCCTGCCGAAGACTATCATCTATACACCATTCTTCAGAAATTTTATTAAGTTTCGTTCTCTTATTTTATTAGTCTGTGGAGGTTGATTACGAATCTTCAGTCTCATTTCAGTTAGATTCAATTTACTACTACATTTATTTTCTTCGACATTGATATAAACGTTTGATTATAGCATACATGTATATAAAGGCATATTTGCATGCTCGAAATTTTCATATCATACATTTATGATATTTATTTATTATTGCATAAATAAGTGGATGGATCGAAGAGAAAAAAATTTCAGTACTTGTAAGTTCCGCAAATTACATTGGAATATTTCTCAGTAAATTCTATCGTGGATGGCCGCACTCCGTGGAACGACATTCTAGAATGAAAGAAGAAGTGCCTCGTATTTTCCTCAAGATTTATCTAATTTATCTACGTTAAATGTAAATATATCTATATTAAAATCTTGTGGAAAATACGAAGTACTTCTTTTTTAATTCTAATATTTCTCAAATTATCCCTCAGAATTGACAAGAATACAACTGTGCATAACTTACCTTTACGTTGAGAGATCAATCTTCCAGTATTTTGCGTCCTCTCTGAATAATTATTCCATCTACGTACAATGTTTATGATTCGTGTATGTTAATTTTTACTTTTTATGCTTATCTGAGATTATTAAAATCTTCAGAAGATTAAGAGATTAAGTCCGTGCATCTCCGGACATTGTAGCGCAATCTACAGCCCGATAATTGTCGATCATAGCAAACCTGTTGAAGGTACCTTTTTATTAGCTTTAATCGTCGAGGTGAGATTGTAATTTTACGACACGGCAGCAAAGATAACGAGACGTGCGTGTTATATAGTCAGTCATCCTCGGCCGATAGACCGATGACTCGTTACACAGACAAGTTGATGAACTTCATTTCCCTTCGGATGGATACTCTCATGTCTTTCCATTTCTGGACCATCTCGAAGCATCTCCTCGCTCATGAATCTGCTTGTAATTGATTCGTCCGTAGCCATCTTCATTACGTCAGTTTCACGGAAATGAGAATGCGTTTAGCGATCGAACATACGATGCGTCATTTAAAAACGAAAGCTGATTGGTTTGTTCTTTGAAAGTGCTGAAGCTCTGTACCCGAAGTGTAAAAGGAAGATAATTAAAAGATGGTTTAGAAAGGTGGTAGACTCATTTTACGTTTTTAATTATTTTCCTTATGGAGTATGCTGGAAATTATAGAATCGCTATAAATTGTGCGTTTAACGAATATTGTATATTGAGACATAACAGTTTTTGATTGTCGTGTATAAATTTTTAAATTTGTTGATTTTTAAGTAAACAATCGATTGTCCTATCAGTTAATAATGAAATCTTAATTAAATAACCTATAATTTAGATTAAGTAACTTTACAATTAACATCATTATTTTGAATTACATCGTTAGATAATGTATGAATTATGAGTAATAATAATTAATATTAGTAGCTTGATTATTATTGTAATATCAATAACGTATTTTTTATGCCGGAAATTATATAATTATGAGCAATTGTGAGTTTTGAGATGGTCATTATGTTGAGGCTCAATTTTTCTTTCAATTGTCGTAATTGAATCGTTTAGTTAGTTCATTTACAACCACATTAGCAATTGTTCTATTAATTGATAATGGAATCTTTGATTGGAATAACCTCTAATTCAGATGAAGTAACCTTGTAACAAACATCATTATTTCGAATTAAATCTTTGGATTAACAATGAATTGTAAGTAATAATAATTTATATTAGTAACTTGAATGTTATTGTAATATTAATGAGGTATTGTAATTGAGATACTGTAAGCTTCTTTGAGATTGGGGTTTATGGTATATTTGGGTTAAACTTAAGTGAAAAAATAGCATACCTGCCCAACAAGTGGGGGACCTGGGTTCGAGTCCAAGTCAAGTCGCTATTTTTCACTTATGATCTTTGTAGTGAGGTCTTAGGAACCCATCGTGTAAAGTTATTCGACCTTTACTTACACAGATATTTCTTAGAACTGTTTCTACGTTACTGTTAGTTACTTCGTATTTTAACACCTCTCACCATGTAACTCTAGTTCGAAACTAATGTTCTGAAATTACGAATAGAATGTTCTGTAACTGAACTGTCACTCTTTCTGTTTCTTCTTTGGACGATGAGGAGAGGAAAGTTTACTCCTATTTCATTTATTTTTTCATGAGTAAACGAAGTCTCTACACACTACAATTATATTACAATTTATTTCCTAATTTATTCATGAAAAGTATTCATAAAAATTCATAACCATCGCCAATATAACGTGTATTATTTTTTCCTTGTTATTCATATTTATTATCTTCTGCCTATGTATATTCAGTTTATAATGTACAAATATATATATTCAGCTTCTTGAATACATATTTTTGATAAATTTAGCGAATTATTCTAAAACACAGTAATTCCATTTCACGATCGTTGTAGAATTAAATTATTTTAATGGAGGCAGCTCCGGAGTTAATATTCGCCATATACATCCTCAAAGGTACGTCTACGTATAAATTAGAAACACCCTCTTCTTACCGAAAGCTCTAGGATAATGGCCTTCCCATATTATCATTTATTTCGCGGACGGATAGATATCTCATGTGTTTGAATTAATCTACACCCAGAAATAAAGGAGAAAGGCAGGATTCTCATTTCAATGCGGAGTGACAGAGATGATGAATATAAGAAGTGGTGGAAAGCAGGGCGTCTACAGAGTATTTCGTTACCACGTCGTCCATTGGGTGGGCGAATTTTCTCTTCTTGACGCTTCTCGAGTCTTCAGTTACGGGATTTCGATTTCATTCAACCTCCGGCGACCGGAGGAAAAACCCTTTTGGCTCAGCTGTTTTGGTAAAAGAAGATGCCTTCCTATGATGACATTGCCTTCGCCGTCGATGACTCAACAGAATAGACTTGATCAAATATATTTGACGAAACTGTCGTCTCGCGGATTACTGATTAGCATTAAGTGTACGTTTCTCTCTCAGAGTTTATATGGGAAATGGAGGGAATTATTCTTACTCCCCTATCCATCCCGCGCATAGAGAACGTAATGTTTTATCACAGACACCCACATATATCTCTAAAAGGTATTAAGTAATGTCAAAATTTGTATTAGTGTTTGTTCTACGATATGAGATGTTTTAAGGCTAGATATAACGTCAAATACATCGTAAGTTTCTTCTAGAAGTCTTAAAGAGGAAATTAAGCTTATAGATTTGCTTAAGATTAAGTTTGTGCGGTCAAAAGTTGATATTTTATGGATATACTACGTACTTTAGTGAAAGCTTTATAAAGAAAGTTTGAATAAGAGTTGAAAGTAGTTTAAGTTGCTTTTGTCCCGGGTTCGAGTCCCGGCTGAGGAGGAAAATTCCCTCTCAGGGTATGAATGCGTACGTCCATTGTTGATTCGTTGTTGATCACACAGTAATTGTCCAAAAGCGTATGTTTGTGGGATATATGTTAAAATAAATAATTAAATAAAATAATCGAAATTTATGATCGATATAAAAGAATAGAAAACGATGAAAATGGATAAATGTTCTTTTCGTAGTTACAATCGTAAGGTTTACGAAACTCGGTGCTCGGTGATAATTGTGTTTAACTTTGCGAGTCATTACAATAAGATGAATAAAACCAAATCATAAATTCCAAATTCAAAATCGTAATAAAAATAATCATAAAGAAGAAATAGAAACTAATTAATTCAATTTACATAATTACTATATAATTAAACTATCTTAGAATTACGTAATTCAATCGTAATGAATTTTAGTTGAATTTTGTAGCTCATTATAGCTGGATATTCAGTACGAGTTTGTATTCTTCTTTATCAATCATCTCCAAACTGTATGCTCATCAGTAAATTAATAACATAATCTCCTCTTATAATAACAAACATATCGTAAAACCTGTTGTCATAGTGATTTTCAACTCGCGTATGACCGCCTTTAAAAGCAAAGTCTAACTCTTCGTCCACTTTCTTTACCGGAATACGTCTCAGTCGAGTGGATCCGTTCAAATTCGGGATTCCCATCAAAGCATCGTTAATTCCATATCAAGGGTCGGTACCTTTCTCATTCACCCCAACGTGCTAACTCACATATTTCATGCCAATTTTGATCACGTGGATTAGATTAAGAGTCGGATACAAATCGCTTTCTCCATTTTTTCACAACTGAGCTATCAAAAGTAACATTACGGTCTCACGTCTGGGGCCTAAATTAATGACAGGCACCCTTCGGCCATTAGAGACGCGTTAATGATAAGGCCTTTACCAGAATGACGGAATGCACGCGGTTATATTTAGAATGGCGTCGAATTAGTAAATGGAAGAAGGAAACTTTCGTGTTTTCCTTTTAGAATTAAGAACAAACGTTGTTTTTATTGAATGTTTCAATCGTTTGTGTGCATAAAAACGTATTCTGATGAATATATAGGTTATTTTGCTATAGTTTGTAGCTTTTCTCTGTTATTTTTCACGAGTTTTAAAATTCTTTTTCATTACTTTGTAATACGTGAGACTTCAAAAGTAATTTTGTGATAAAAAAGTTGAAGTTTAATCAAGTTTAAAGTAACATGCATTTAGAGCTTTGTGTAACCTATTTGGTTACAAGCATTGCTTTTAAATCTAAATATTAATTATACAAAATAAGGACACACTTGAAAGTATTCTTCGCTCAAAAATTATATAAATTCGTTAATATACTAAAGAAATTTACTATTATAAAATTGAGATTTAACAAAAAAAATCGAAGCCTAAAACCCTGCTTCCTCTATAAACACAGTCAAAGTTATGAGTTAATTCTGTTTAAAAATTCGCAATACGTTTCCCTAATACCTTGCTTTCGCATAAGAACATAGATATTTTTCTGTAGTTGCTATTGTACACTATTAACATGTATTGGATTAAGAATGGTAAGCTTTGACTCCTAAGTTACCATTCTTGTAAAACGAAAATTATTTATGGAGTTGGTAACAATATTCATTATAACAACGTGATCTTTTATAAATATCATTCAAAGAAATATGTTTATATACAGGCTCTTCTATTTCAATCTTGCTAATCAACATACGGACAGGTAAATTTTATCGTCAGAAAAATAAAAAATTGGCTAAATATTTATAATATTTATACTAAAAATTTACAATAAAAATTTACTTATTAACTTATATCCATTATATATCGTAGATTTATTGTTACAAACGCATATTGTAAGGAAGTCGTATATTGCTCCGTAGAGTAACCGCTTAAATCAAAAGAGTAATATATTATAAAAGTTCATTAGGAATCGAAAATAAAATGCGATTAAGTGAACCCAACTTACTGTGAAGGATTCATTATAATATTGTCACATTGTGTTCGATATTCATATTTTAATTCATCGTAGTTTATTAAATACTAAAAAATGTATTCGTACTCCTATCAGCACCTCACATTTACCTCGCGGAGAAGTTACGAGTCATACGGGAGAAACCCGCGCGTCCCCCGTACAAACACTTCGCCATTTTGAAACTCCCGACCATCGCAAACAAACGAAGGAATTCCGTCCGAGGGAGTGAACAGGAATTAGCAACAATTAGACTCGTGGAATGGGATTCCTTCGCATTCTTCCGCCGAAGGTGAGTGTGTACGGGGCGTAGCTGCCTTGTCTCCCGAGGAAAGCAGATGAATCTGCACGGGAAGACAAATGAAGTAGACACGGATACCGGGCGTGGCTCGCAAGAGCGTGACTTATTGAGTTTCTCGCGTGGGAGGGGGCGTGGCCCTAGATAAAGCAGCCGTTAAGATTGTGGATGGCTGGGCCACCGAAGTACTGCGTTGAAGAGATCTGATATCCGCGCCGCGAAGTATCATCAGCGTTGAGTCTTTTTCCAGCGGAAAATGTCGATCTTATATGCTTCACCGAGGATGTGGGAAGGATTAGGTTGACTATGGTTTCTGGTTGTTTACTGTTCCTCGATGGATCATGGTATGCGTTTGAGGTGTAGTTATTTCCCTACTAATATAATTATTTTTAGGAAGCTTGTTGTAAGAACTAAGCGAGTTTCAAGGAAAGAAGATATGATGACATTTATGTTGGCATGATTCTGATTATGGTATTCTAAGAACTAAGTTTCTTCTTCTTTCAGCTTCTTCCATTGATTTTATACATCGTACTCATTTACGTAAATTTCAAGGTGTGTCATCTTTGTTCTAAGGACGATCATGTAAAAGTATCGCTTCTAAATACATTCAAATCTTTTATATTCCTTATCGAATCTAATAAGAGGAGATTATTTTGTAAATTTCACTGACTTACCAAAGTTCAAATTTCTGAAAGCTTTATAGGTTTCCAATATATTCATAAATTAGTACCCCTATGTTCTTAAAGATATTTTTATTTCCTTTGCTACTAATCATGAAGATTTATGATGTAAAATTAGTCATTATGCTCTACATATATTATCATTAAGTTACATTAGCATGAACGATATCTTTCTTCGTGTTTATCGATTTGTTATTTTTCATTTATATACCTGCACTTCTGTATGAAAATCCTATATATACTTCGGTAGAATTCACGTGATTTTTGGGGTTAACTTAATTTCTCCAAGCAATCGTGAATGATTTCCATTAACTTATTTTCCTTTTATCAAGGGAAATTCTTTGTGTATTCTCATCGTATTTTTTCAAAGTGTTACAACTCCTGCTTCTCACAGATCAATCCTTTGTATCTTGTTATAATTTTCTCATTTGTTATTGAACGCAGTAGAACCCATTTTCCTAAGATATATTCTCAAAGAAGATCAGTGATAGGAACGTTACGAAAAGAACATTTTCTACTTTGAATGAAATTTTACGAACTGTTTTTGGGATATTCGGTGATCTTCAATTATGAATAAATAAGTCGAATATAGATTTCACTGTGATTCAAGAGCAGTCACTGATATATCGATTACGAAAATATGCACCTTGTTTTAGAATTTAAAGAATTATTGAAATCTCCGATAGCTCTACTTCGTGGAAATAATTTAAATTGAATTATAGAATTGCTTCTATATAAGGGTCAACTAAGTAATGGGAAACTAACTTAAGAAAAGATTTTGTACCTTCCATAACGTAGACATCTTATTTCATTAATTACTTTATTTACTTATACACGTACACTTATAAGGCACATGAAATCCATGTACATTTATGAAATGCGAGTTAAAGCCTATATGTGTTCGTAATTGGAAGGAATGATTTTTGGTTAACATACCGTTGTATACTTACGTAAAGTACTTTATGGTATGCACTGAATACAATAAAGTGTATCGTAATATATTTTATACTTACATTGAAGTGCACAGATGAATAATGTTCCCTTATAAGTTTTTCGTAAGTTATTCATTGTATAGAATCTAGAATTGATTATTTATTCATCCCTACGAATGATAAGCTTGGTATTAACTATATCTCGATCGTAATTAAATTCAATTCTAATGAATACATTTCAGATTTATCCTCACTTATTGAAAACGAAATATTCGTTGAATAAACCTCGATATTATCTCCCACAATTCATAAAAAGGATTTTAATCAACTTTTTGAGCACGATATTCTGGAAATCTTCAATCTCGTTCATCGTAATTGTAGTTTCACGTGGTAAGCTTCTTTACATATTCCTCTTGTTCCCTTCTTAATCTTCTCTTCGCATACACGGATCCGTGTCGAATGTTTCCTGTTAATTAAGCCTTTTAATGAATAGCTTTGCGTAAATATGCGTTCCTAAAAAGGGACCTTAATTAAATTCGCATTCATCCACGTCTGGCAGTGGGTAATTTCTGCCTTGTATCTCTTTCGCCTTAAGATCATCGATAAGAGTTGGCTCTGTTCTTCTTCTGTGAATGAGAGTTCCAATTAAATCCTTCAAAAGTTTTTACTTCTTTCCAAAGAGGTTGACTCGCTTCGCCGAAATTTGCTTTACGAAATTCACTTACTAATTAAAGATGCGTAAAGGTTGATTTTATTTACTTAAAAATCGAACACGTTTTCGATTAAAAACTTGCAGGGAAGAATTATGACCTAATCTTTTCGATGTTTCTTTTTTTCTTTTACGTAAACGTTTTAAAATCAACATGCATTTGTTCGATAATTTTAATCGATGATATCAGCGTCAATTGTACGTAAATATGACTTTTTGCAAGTACGGATTTTACGTAAGATATTCGTAACACCCAGGATAAATTGTTATCGAAGAAGTCTAATTCTTTATTAAATTATTCATCATTTATCGCCTATACTAAATTATTAGTGATGATGATATTTCCCTGAGGAAGAGATCATAAAATTCAGCTGAATGGAACTATATCTTCCTATTAGGCCATGACCTTTTCACCTCACTTTATCCTCGTATTTTAAAACTCATCATGTCATTAGATAAAATAACTATCGATGAATGTAGGCGAAACATACCCTTGTTTTTGTAGTTCTTTTTGTCGTAATTAATTTTTGCACTATACTCGTTTTGCTTTTACGTATTTTGGTCTTGATAACGAACGTTTCATTTTTTATAGCTTCCTGAGTTATACGACACATAAAGACGACGTATATTCTACCACTCGAATGTATTAAGCGAATAGTAAAATGCGTACGAAATAAGAAATTGATTCTTTTCGTAAGAATTTTCCTTATTTACGCTCCATTCAACACTTTTCCATAAACCCTGCTTAATATTTATCCTCGAAGTGTTTTTATTAATATTCATTTATAGCTTCATCTGTTCCCATTCAATTTCGTTCTCATATTTTATCCAACTCCGCAATCGATCCTATTTCACGACACCAACAACCAACCTCCACTCGTCACATCCCAATCTTTCTTATTTACGAGATCTCCGTAAGTAATGACGGTATAGGTATAGCCTCGGTGGTGTTCGCAGCCTTTTATGTCCACGCTCACGATTTTGTCCATCGGCTGTCATTAAATTGATCATTGAAGCCCCCTTCCGCATACGTGTACGGATTGGGCGCCGAAGGCAGGCAACCCTTTAATTTGGACCTGGTCGCGACAGTTGCGCCCTCAAATGAATTGAGCGGAGAAAAAGGAAAACAATAATAAGACGCCTTTTAAAGAACCCTCATTATATGGGAGGTGCCACGTCACGTGCTTGACCTCCTTCACACCACGGCCGATCGTGGTGCAGAGGAGTGGCTCCGTAGAAAGGGTTACACAAGATGGATAAGGGTTGCCAACCGTCGACTAAGGGTGCACATTCTCAGATCGTTGTGGTAGATAACGTGAGAAAGAATTCAACAGCTGTAAGTTTCCATTGCGGGAGTAAGCTTTTGAGAGCTTTGGCGTAAAAAGGGATGCATCGATATTCGCGTTACTATGTTTCGTTACTATGGGAATTCACATACTACGTGATTCAAATTGTATTCGGTTTTCTTGAATGGGCTTCTTTAGGGGTACATTTGAGAAACACATATGACTCTATGGGTTGCTTTTAGGCTATCAGAATAACGATGGTCACCTCCAATCCAAGCTTCAAATTAGTCTATCCAAATCTTGTCGTTTAAATCAGCTAAACTATATTCTAATAGCCTTTCGATTTGATGAAATGCGAAGGAAGAATTGTGAATAATTATGCAAGTCTTCAGTCATTAAAATTTTGTGGAGACCTGTTTCGAATTATTTTGTCCACTATCAAGCTTTTCAGCCATCATCCTGATGTTGAAATGTCTCCATTCAATTTTATTAAACTAGAAACTCGCTGTTATTCGCAATTTTTTCTGTAACGCGATTTTCTAAATCAATTTCATCTTCGATCGATTTTATGTATTTATAATTTATTCGAGCTAAAATACGTAACGTTTAAATTGTACCTGATTACTAGTCGTTGCAAATAAGTCGAAAATAATTGAATTATCATTTAATTATGGAATTAAAAACCTGATAATTCAGGAAATATTTTCTGTTAACTACAATAAGTAATTATTATATTCATTACAATAAGTAATCATTATATTCATTCGACTCAATTTAAAACGTTCTCAAATGACTGAATTTGCTCCAATGAAGTTGCGACTTATTCTCTATTCCGATATTTTCTTATTTACCAAAAAATAATACGAATGAATTATTTACTTACTTGATGTTTCTATTTTTCTCGTTCAGATGCCATCTGTGATAACTGCAAGGCTGTTGGATGGTTTATTAAGTTTTATCACAGGAAAATATCATAGGAGCTTACAGGAAGGGGAGTCGTCGGTGGTGGCCATCTTTTTCCTCCAAAAGGTAGGAAAGAAATTTCTTGATTATTTTTATAACCAAATAATTATTTATCATAATTAACTTTAATAGTATTATTTCGTTTAATTTTCGACTGAGGTAACAGACCATTAATTATTGATTGTATTCAGGAATGGGGTTTGAATTTTCGTATTCGTATATAGACATTTATTATTTAATCGTACCGTACTTTGGATTGAAAGTATGAATTTTATAATATATTTCATTTTACGCGAGACATAACGTAACTATTCATTACTTTCACTCATATTAATTTAAAGGTCTGTTGATTATGTATCCATGGAAACTAGGACAACCGATTTACATATTTTATTGCGGTAATAATTCAAACAAATATCATGTTCGACATTCGTATTAGTTTTTTCGGATGGCGAAGAGCGTAAAAAAGTTTTAACTTATCGGAATAGAAATCTCAGTTAATTTATCGGAATTTTAAGTTCACTTTGAATGAAATTATACGTAGGAAACCCCTCGTTTTTTATCATAATTTTCCGAAGCTTTTCACGAAGAAATCCGAATGAAAAAAGATGTAATGTAGTAAATTCCAATAAGTTCATGAAGGACTATCTTTATAGTTTACGCAAGTAGAAGTTATGTGGAATTTAAATAGAGTCAGATAGTTAAATTATAGGATTATATTAATCCTTGGCTTATCATAATTATTGTTCGAAAGAAATATTAGAATAATGCAGGGAAAAGATGCGGTATACAAAAGAGCTTATCTTATTCATCGGACCTTTAAAGCGCTGTAAAAACAAGTTAATTTTTGCGGAGCAATATTCGTGTATCCAAAGCCTTGATATTAATAAAAATTGGAAGGGAACTGCCGCAGATATTCTCTCTTTCATTTCAGAAAAATTAAATAAAATTTATTATACGTAGTCGTTAAAAATTAAAGCTAGTATTAGTATTATATAGATAAACCAGTACTTTTATATAGTTATTATTATTGATCTAGAAATTTATTAAAATTATTAAATATACATATATATTAAGCTTTCATTTGTATTTATTAATTTTTATTTATTTTAAAAAAATTTGTTCATAATTTTATTACGTAATTTAACTCGTTGCATCTCGTATATCGGCAGCATTTTCGAACACCTTAAGATTTCGCTTACTCACGCAGTAAAACCCGTGAGGTTGGCAACTCCGACGAAGAAGGATATCGAGGAAGGTAATAATGCCGCAGATGATAGTTCTCTGGAGAAGAAATCGATTTTTTCGGTATGAAATGCGAGGGAGTATCAAAGGTCTTTCACGCCAAAATATACGCGTCACGTCGCTTTTTTTCCTCACGCCCACGCCATCTATCGAAGTGTAATTGAGCTATTAATATATGTTGCGTTGTTCGGCGAAAGGGACCGTTATCGATGGAAGAACGAGTCTGCACTATTCGAGGCCTCGTTGGTTCGTACGTCTCTCATTAGTTCGCGTCAGAGTAGCGTTAGCGTTTCTATGGATATGTTGTTGATCCTACTGCCTTCTATGATTGGACTGGTGAACCTTATTCATGTTAATTATGTATGATGTTTAAGTAATTGACGTTTGATTATGAAAATGCTATTGATAAGAATGTTAAAGGTTTAATGCAAATTATTATATGTTTCTATGGCGATTGTATATTGTTGAACTGGGGTTTAGCCAGTGTCTGTTATGGCAACTGGACACGATGATATGGAGTGGGAAGATGTACTTATACTTACTATTATAGTAAATAATTTATAAACCCTTGTGTACCTTAATTCTGCATACGTTCACTTTCTATTATGTATATTTGATGTCTTGCTACATCGGTGTTTTCCTGTGCTTCACTCCGGATTTTACACCTGATGTTTAAGTAACTTTCTTTACGAGTCTTGTCGTTGAAAGTCTGATGATGTGTCCTTAAAATTTAATTCTTCTCTTATTGAAATATGCGGCTAAGTTGCACTACATCTCAAAGGTTTTCCTGTTCATGCAGTGCAGCATGTGCATTTCTTAGTAAATTTTTGGCAAAAAAATGTCCTCGGACTTTGTCTCTCATCTTTTACAATGTTTCTCATGTATAGCAAGTGTCTCAATTGCGTATAGCTCTTTTGGATTGTGTATCAATACTAAAATCACCCTAATTTTCGATATATATGTCTTTTGCACAATTATCTTGTGTGACCCAATTTGTATCAACGTACTTCGTGGTTCCTTTCTGGATGTCTAATGTTAGCTGAAGATAAGAGGGATTTTTATGTGTTAAATTTTTCTACATATTCCTAGAGGACTTCTATTTTCTTATGTTAGTTACAGTTGGTTCATTGCCTGTGAGTATAGCTAGGGGTTAGAATAAAGCGAATCAAACATATTCCCTTTTCAAAACGTAATTGCTCATGAGTATGTCAGACCAGTGTTTCTAATGGGATATAAGAACGATGGATGGTAGGTTTTAGCGGCATTTCGATCAGTCGCACATTCTAGATGAAGAGAAGCTGACCAGGTTTCCACTTGTAGACGCCACCTGGATTATTGTTTAAGTTTACTTTTGTCCAGCCCGCACTTCAGTTTTGTCCAGAAGAGAGACCCTTGCGGCAGTACAACTACCGCCGGCAAAGCTCTGAGGATGATTGAAGGGCCATGCTACCCCATCCCACGGACAGGGTACATACTCAGGAGGATGTGTGTGTGTTCTTTTTCCATTTAAATATTTCCCTGGTAAATATTTAGCTTTTTTCGATGTTAAATTTATCGAAAAGTGAAAATGTTACGAATTCATAATTAAAGTATCTGTACAAATCTAGAATAATTTTTTTTAACTTTAACCTCTTTGATTATGTACGAGTCTGGATTCAGTTTCATTTTCTTATTACAATTTTTCATTCCTTATTTTAGTTTTATACTTATATTCGAAACCACAAAAATATTATCGCGTCGGTATTAGATGATGATTTGGATACTTTTAAAAAGGATCTCCACAAAACTCTGCTGAAAACAACGGGAATTAAAAATTTCCCGTAAAAGTAACGGAGGATATGTTTCAATTTCACAAAAATAACATATTTTTTCCTAAACTTCGTAGGAAGGATTTTGTTAAATTTAACTTCGAATATTTTAGTTTTCAATCCAATATGTTTTGTCATCAAGTATCACTTCTAATTTTACGTATTGTATTTTATTTATTATGCACATTCAGCATTGAGGAACGGTTCGAAGTTTTATGTTGGTTCATAATCGTGAATCTTTATATAGATCTCCGACGTCATCAATTACGTAGAATTTTTTCTCGTGGTCATCTGATTTCTGTCGAACAGATATCCATGGCTACGTTCGACACCTTCCTTTCTTTCCACCTGCTCACTCCCTCACTTCCGGTCTCCCAACGATACAAAAAATCGATCCCAATAGGGAGTCGAAGAACTAAAATTTCCTGAGGAGAGATCCACCCCCAGAATTGACTGTAAGTGCTACTTTGTATTTCAATGGAGACTAAAATAGAATTCTAGAAGGAGGCTGATACTTTGTGGAATGCCATCATGCTACAATGTTCCATTGATAAAAGGGTTAAAAAGATTAAATTATCTGTAGAATTTGTTCTTAAAAGTCTTTCTTATCCTCCTTGATTTATATATCCGATTCCTTGTTTTACTTTTGTGGTTTTATATTGTCCTTTAACTACCTTAATACTGAAAGCCCAATAATTTATTAACCAATTACTTCATCATAACATAATCGTAGTGCTTTATTTATAAATTCTACTGTTCCCTTTACTTATGATATCTATAAAGGGAGTATATCCTCTTGATTACCTATTCAAGCATAGATTTTCTTTCTTTGTCTGCACAATTCAAAAACCCCTTCCCCAGCTCCCGTTCTTTCCTTTCAATTTCTCACTCACGTATATACGTTTCCCCGTCACGTTCACGCTATCCCGGGTCACGTTGCCTAATAAGGGACTTTCATTCCCTTTATTTTCACTGGACATGTGCTCAAGACTCCTAATATGGGGAGATATCATGCCTCTAATTCGATACCTCATTTTCCTCACAACCCAGCAATTCATGGAGTCGTACATAACTGAGAGATTCGCCAAACAACATCTGCGGAAGATTTCCTTTTATTTTATGGGATTGTGGAGAAGGATTTATTCAAATGCGTTTTCTAATGGGAGAATAACCATTATTCGTCGTTGTTAATGTATTCATAATTATGCAGTCTATTATATTATGATTGTTTATTGATTATTATTATTCTATATTGTTTATTGATTATTATTATTCTTTAATGTTGATTTTCTTTATTTTTGTTCTCAGATTAAATATAGACTGAGAATAATCGTATTAGTGATTTCATTACTTTATGCGTTACTTATTAAACAAGGAAACTTAATACTAGTACAGCATTTAATAATGTTCTTTTAGTAATCTAATTTAATATAGTGCATATATTTTTATGTTCTATTTTATTGTATATTTCATTGTATTCCAATTATATTTATTTCAAATTTTTGAGTAATCTTTCGGTGATGTTTATTTGTTCATTCGATTATTTCTTTTTCAACAATTATAGATTTGAAAAATTGGCTATTAGTTGTTCCTCGGACATGTATTTTGTACTGCATATATTCTTACGTAGGTACTTATGATGAAATTTGTTGCAACTTTATCAGTAGTAAATTAGGCATTGTAAACAACAAGGAAACTGCTGGAGAAATCTCAGGAAATACAGAAATTTGATTAAGGAGAAGATAAAATAACTCGATGAGTTCGTGCAAACTGAATCTTAAGGTTTGAAACTTTCACAGATTCACCTCCAACGCTTTTGGAAAATAATGACATTACTGGGACTCGAACCCAGGTCCTCCTCCACTTTCCTAAAAGAAAGTTTTTCCACTTCATTTTAACCTTTATGAATTATAGAAACGCCACGTCTTACCATCATTATGCCAATCCATATATGATCATTAAAATATTGATAGAAATTTAACCACTAGTCGTCAAGATATCATCCGGAAGATTAATGGAATAATGGAAATGAAACTAGACTTTACGAAAACACAAAACGAATATCTAGCCAACTTTTGTATTTAGTTTCCGAAAGACAAACAACCTATTATTCATTTCTTAGTTAATTATTCATCGTAAGCACTTTTAATCCCTTCGTACAGATAAGCAATTCACAAAGATTTCATCTCCTTTAGAATCAGGAACGGAGATAATCTATTCTTCTCTGGAAACTTCATCGTTCGTTGCCTCCAAATTACCTGTCATTCATCTCAGACGATGGTCTTCATGTTTTCACTGCTCATCGAAAAATAATTCAAAACCTTTTCACCTCCTTTGCCACAGCAGTTTGCTTGAGTCATCTCTAACAGAGATCTCCTGCTTATTGGATGAGCATATAAGCTACCGTCACTAAACAACAGTGCGGTTATGCATGGAGAAAAAACGAGATTAAAATATACGTTTAAACATACCGTTAAAACTGTGAAAGTTTTCGGCATTGTTTTTATATGTATGAATATAAATGTAGATATTCAATTCTGTAACAACTGTCAAAGTATTTTAGTTATTACTTTATATAAGTATGAATGTAAATATAGATGTTATAATTGTTATTCGTAAAGTAATGTTTTAAGAAGAGAAATGCTTCCATATACTTTTCAACAGTATCCTTCAAGGCTTTATTGCTGAAAATTCAGGTCAAAAAATAGTTTTCAAAAAGTACCATTTGTAGGCCTAAAGAAACTAATTTAATTCTAATGTAATCTTTCTAATTCAGTTCAAATCTTGCGTATAATAAACTTTATGATCATAGTAATCGATTACAGTGTTTAGCAAAGAAATATTTTCGTGGTTTTATTTCGAACGGTCTGAATAAAGAAGAGTAAGATAAAAGAGAATAATAGTTAACCTACATGTATTTCTTCCAAATCAAGGAAAGATAGGTATGAATATATGATAAAACTTTGAGTTGAGGAAATGAGAGTCATACTTAATTAATTTTTATTATAGCTATAGTTGTTATCTCATGACCATTTATATGAGCTGCTCAATAGAAAATTTGTATCTTATTACATCATTCCTAAAATATTTAAAGTAAAACAAAGAACATTCGAAAAATCTACTGTATATTATATGATTCTTTGTATTGTGTTTCATACTGGAATACGTATAGATGTGATTTGAGAAATACGCTTATCGTCCCGTATGATTCGTGAAATTTATCGTGTAATGTTTTCGAAAAAATTACGTGAATCATTACTATGTCTTGCTCGAATCATTCACAATCTGCTGACGCAAAATAAAAAATCGCTTTCAGGTCTCATTTTGTTTTTTGTCGTTAAAAGGCATGTTTTATTATCGATTTAGTAATCCATTCAATCGGTCTGTGGAAGCCATTTTTCAGTCACTTCGATTGTTGGCGGTTTCTCTCGTTCTCTTTGTTATTGTGACACGGTGAAAAATCTATCCCCACTTTGATTCTCAGAGGGTCGGTTATGATGATGTGCCTTAAAGCACAGTCATCGATGGACTGTTAGTCTTCTTCAAAAACCTTTGACACTTTGCCGCACCCCGAAGCATCGAACATTTTTAAAGCAGTATCATATACGTCCTTACAGTTACCGCTTTCCAATTATTATCTTTTTTAATACGTCCTTCGTGCTTTTGTATCTTTATGGGCATTTTGAGAAGCTCAAATTCGCGATTCTTTTTGAACGTAACGTGTTTCTTATTTGCGAAATGAAATGTATATTTTGGTGGGTAATGGTTCATCGCCTCCGTACGTTTCCAGTGGAATTTTTTTGAGATAAATTTTGTTTCCTCTTGTCGTTGAAATTTTAAAAAATACGTGAAAATATGTTCCAAAAACTGAAGTAGCTTTGCAATTATATTTCTCTCTATTTCATCAAAATAAAAACTCATTAGATGATAAGTTATTTTTGCATATATTAGGTGGATATCATTTAAAGTTCTTGGTTGTCTTTCGTAATATAGTCTTCTTCTTCAACCTGTATTTCCTAAGAGTTTGGTTGATAATCTCAATTCTTTCCAAATTGAACGATCTATATTGACGATTTTTGTTACCTTGGAGAAAGAGTAAGTTTATAGGATTGATTTATAACTTCATAGAGGTCAAACTATACCAAAAAAATATTTAAAAAGGTCTATATTCTCAAGCTAAGTTTCCCTTTAGTGGAAACTATACAATAATCAAATTAAAAACTCTTATCACATATTATAGATAGGTAGGTATAAAATAGATTGTGATACTTGTCTGAATTTCACCCTGTTTTTGATAATTTTAGATGCAAAACTCAATTAATCGTACGACTTTATATGCAGTTTATCTCTTAATGTACGTAAATAAATCCTATTTTAACTATAATCTGCATAACTATCAAATAAAATAAAATTAGCAAAAAATACTGGGACTCGAACCCAGGTCCTCCGCTTAAACATTATATACCTGTCCAGCAAGCGTTGAACCTGGATTCCATCCATAGAGCTGTTATATACTTCACTTAAACCTTTGTTACTATGGAAACACAAAATCTTCCTTTCCCATTCCATAGCATACGTGTAAGCTTCCTGTAACAATCCTTTTCGCAAAATTCAATCACAACGGTGTGCGATTAAAACCCACTTGAAATGGCAACGAGATCTTAATCACGTCAGCCCAAAATACGCAGTTCCGAAAACCAAAACGAACGTCCTTCAGATACGAGTACTCTTATCGTTGCTATCCTCTTTTTTCATCCCTTCAAACAAATGCACTCCCATTCGCGTATTTGTTACCTCCGCATCCTCCCGTGAGAGGGCGTGATTCGGTTTGGGTCACATCCGGCTGCGATGGCGTGTGAGGGATGAAAAATCGACTCTCCGTGCAACCACCCACTGCCATCTCTCTTTTTTTCACGTACAAATTTCCATTTGGAAGCGAATAAGGGTTTCACGGAAGCTGGAAATTTGGGTGTCAATCCCTTTTGAAGAATGGTTTTCTCTCTATATATCTCTCCCGCCCATCCTCGAATTTTGGAGTGTATTAGATAACGTGTAACACGGACATATGTGTTATTAGTTACGTTATGTGATGTTATACCACTTCGGATATCGGGTTATGAGAATTGTAAACTTCGTTGTAAAAACGCGATTTCCAGTAGGGACTCGTGCTTGTTTGAATATTCAGGTTCATCCAAAGCGTCATTGAATACGTATTAACAAATAAGAGTAACATTGAGTTTGTGATACGTAAAATTTTTACTGAGATTTACGTATTTTAAGTTTATTATAAGTAAGATTAGTCCTTTCAAAAGAGAATATTTTGTTTATTCTACTACTTATCTTAATAAGAAAAGGTGATAATAATTTATACGCTGAGCTCGGGTGACTGTTAACTAAGGTTAAATAACACTTAAAAATAGCTACCTTATTGGGACTCGAACCCAGGTCCTCCAAACCAATTAATAACTTTCCGGCCAGTGGAGGGCCTTGGTCCAAGTTTTTCACTTTTATTTAACCAGCGTCCTTATCTTGAATTCGAGGTTGTTATGTACGTAAAAAATAGGGATAATCCGACATTATTCTATATAATAATAAGAATACGGTTTTATTTGTGTAAACCTATATTTGCGTACCTGTATCTCTATATACGTATGCTCGCCTCTGACGTTAGGGAAGATAAATACGAGATTATGCACGTAAAATGCTGTGATATTCCGACATAATCCTATATAATAATTATTATAATATATCTTGCTGTATGTATGAGTACCTGTTTCTCTATATATTTGTACTTTTTAAAGTTAGGTAAGCTTCTAACGAGTTTGGCATTATTAATTTCGTACGAAGCTAAATCAATCCCTCCCATTAAGCGTTTCCTCTTATCTCATTGGCCTTCCGCAGTGCATTAGCATTCCGTTTCCAGCAGCAACCCCTCTTCCTTCCTCGCAACCACTACCGGACATTGAGGGAAAATTGAAATTGTGCGTGTCCGTGGATTCTTCACGTTTACAGGCCTTCGCACGGAATCATTAAGTGCACCATCACTCTTCGATAAGTGTGCCTCACCGTACGGTGCCTCTTTACGGAAATATTTCGCTTCCTTATCTGATTCGGAGGTATGAGGAGTTCGGATTTGCGTAACGTTCATTCCATGTGATGATTATCCCGGAGTTTTTGTGTCGTGAACTGTACAGAGGTACTTATGATTCGAATGGATATAGAATCCAGTAACTTGGGTTTGACTTTATGTTGGTTTCAAGAGTAAAGATGATTAAAAGGAACACTGAATTTGTCGAGGCGATATCTAGTGAAAGGATGTTACAATCAAAAGCTTTCGTACATCCACTGAAAGTGGAAGCTCATTAAAATTCATCTTTGAGAATAGAAACAGAAAAATCCTCTCCTTGCGTGGTCTAGTGTGGAGGTGTTTTTAAATTTATATTCACAAAAAGATTTCATTCCATGTATTCCATTTTTGGGAGGCGTTTATACTCTTATTCGTAAGCTACCGTTTTGAAGATTATTGTTTATAACTTAGAAGATAAATCTATCGTCTATTATTTCCTCGTCCAACAAAGATTTGTCGATATTCTTGAGTCTCTATTTTATTCAAAATTATGTGACTCCGTTGTTAATGTAAACAAAATTCGTTGTGAACAATAAAATTCACTACACAATACGTATAGTATTTGTTGAATTATATGAAATTAATTTTTAAATTAATTAATTATTAAATAATAAATAAAAAGACTGATTAATTTTGTGATAGCAATTTATGTTTCTAAACGTGAAATCATGGGTTTTGAATCCTTTATTTCTATTTTGGTTTACTCAAAGAGAAGACGTGATATTAAAATTATGATTTCAATTATTATTATAGCCATTATTCAAATACCAGTTTTTGGAAATTCGATTTTATTTTGTTATATTTCATTGTATTAGACAAAACGTTAGCTCTTGCCACTTTGTTGAGGCTCTATAAAGTTTATTTGACGACTCGAGTTGACAAACGCTTTCCAATCGTCATTAAATGAACGTTAATGGCTCAAGTGAAAAGTATTTCATCTCAGGATAAGAGATGTTCACTTTCTTTACAAGTGAACGAAAGTCCCGAGTACGTCGTCAACATCTGATAGCATTACCTTAAGTTTCACAATGAGACAACCATGATCCCATAACCGCTGATTCCCTAATGAAAGTGAAGTCAAAAGCTATATAGAGTTTTAGACGGAAATTTTCGATCGATCCTGGTAAGAGAAACTCCTTCGTCAGATGGGAAGACCACCCTCTGGAAAGACGTGCCCATTCTCAAACGCTTCCACTAGAGAAACACTCTGTTTACAAGTGCATAACGCGTTTAGGAGATAGCGTCCCGGTGGGGGTCCGAGAGGTTTTTAGCGCAGAACCGTACCTATATAAGTGGAAGGTTTTTGATGGTCAGGGTGTTCAACTTCCGAAGCACTTGCCATCAACCCTCATCCTCTTTCACCCATATGCCCCATTTCATTGGATACGTATTCTGCACGCTCATCACACCTTTGGTCTTCATCGATAAGATTGGAAATGAATCACAAAAAAGTGGAACGTAAATGAGGATGCACTTTACGTAAGTGCGTTCGTTACGCGATCATGTTTATACGTTGAGTCGTAAGAGTAATTTTGATTGTTTTTAAATTGTGTACTAGTTTGATTTGAACTTAAACTTGTATTAAATACGAGTTTGTGTAAGTCGGTCCAAAGATACCTTAGGTTTATGTATTGTGATGTTCACCACTTTGGAACGTGAACGGATTTATTCGTTGGTTTATCATCTTAATTTTTATTCTTAAATTCTTTTCATGCTTGCGTAATAACGTGTTGTTGTAACTCGGAAATGAAATGTTTTCTTTTCCTAAGCTTCTGATTCATTTTTCATTTCTAACTTTCTCATTTTATTACTGATTTTTTTAATTAAGTTCTAATCATCATCAACATTTTCTTGGTCTATTATTTTTCTATTAAAAAATACACGCAAGTATTATTTTCATTATTCTTTATTCATAAAAATGGCTTCTTTAAATATAGATAAAAATTTAACGTTTAAATAGAAAAAATGATAATATTTCGATTTGGATACCCACGCTTAATCAATAAATTCATAAGGTTAACAAGGAGTACAGCACAATTTCGTCTTGTACGAACTTCTTGGCATTATCATATATGAGAAAATATATGAATTATGCGAATATATGAGAAAAGAGCAGGCAACTTGAATCTTAATTCTACTTAGCACTCGACGAAAGTTAGCTTTTCATGTTATTTTGGAGAGATAAATATATGTTTTATGTACAAATGTAAATGTACAAATAAGTACAAATGATCCTAAGAAGGGAATCATGTTGAATATCCATTATTGATTTTACTATTTATTAGAATTTTAGCTCATGAGTTGATTGAAGTTGTTGATATATGATCGTCATCTTTTTTTAATAATAATAATAGCCTTCTATAAACCTTAGTTCTCCATCTATTTCCTTTATCCTATTTCATTATCCATCCTAGAGTTTCGTCCATTGTTCCAATTTAAAACTTAAATATTTAATTTATAGAAATTTATCTTCAAATTGATTCGAATTACCGCCAAAATCATCCGATGTCAAAGCTTTGGAAGATTTGATAGCTTCCTATCGACCTACTTATTCGATAGCTTACCAATTCATAACGACGCGCCCAAAAATTAAAAAAAAAGAACATCGTGCAATTGTAGAGGGCGTGGAGTCCATTCTCAAAAGTGTTTTTGGTCTAAGAGATGCGCCTTTTTAACGAGAGTTAAAACGAATGGCGGCGAAACAAAGACGAATCGAAAAGGAAGCCATCATTGCGCACAGACTTTAATTCTGTCTCAGGAAAGAAGCCATTAGGCTTGTTTAGCGAAGAACCTATTTCGGGATTTCAATTTGTCAAGAGTCGTTGCGTCAAGTAATAGCTATATTTGGAGGATGAGAGGGTTTCTTGCGATGCGTAGAGCCACGCGGTGCCCGATTCGAAGATTACTGACGTCTTTATTTAGTAATTCATTTGTTATGTGAGTCAATTTACGAACTATCTAACGGAGTACGAAATTACGTTTGCCGAGTTCGTGTATCAATTGTTTGATTCGGCTTCGGGAACACAAGAGAGGGTTCTTAAGAAGTATATCTGAAAGGACTCAGGGTGATACAAACGAATGGAAACAGTCCATTGGGCTTTGTAATCTATTTCTTTCATATTTCTTCGTAATATGGACCCCAAAACATCTTCTTTTGGATAAATACTGTGTGGTGTTCTAATCAAAAATGGATGTACCCAAATATAGATTATTCGTTGATAATCACTAACAAAATTAGATTATTATAAACTTCTTTGGCTCTATTCTGTGAGGATAATATTATCTTTGTTAGCTTTATTTAACGTGTTTTTAAATTTAATGGCTCTGAATTTATGAAATCCTGTGAATCAAATTTAATTGCTGAACTCAATTCTTCTGTAACATTTTTGATTTTTATACTTCCTAAGAGAAACAGTTTATTACTCTTGCCCTATATTTCGTTAATTAAGTTCTCCAGCTAGTTTATGATTAGCAACTTTTAAACAACAAACAAACAAATTTATTTTTTCTATTAATAAAATCGTATTAGACGTAATTTTAACAATACGCGAGTTTCTATTCCCAATTACTCAATTGACTTCTTTATTACGAATCTTTTAAGCTCTATCGAGTTTTAGCGTAAGCTCTGCATCCTAATATGATGTAAAAATAATACGTCATATACAATGCTTTAGTATGCATATAGCAGAATACGAATACGATCGGAGAAAGATAAATAAAGAAGTCATCTCACAGCAACTGAGCCAAATAGGATAGATACACTAATCAAATAATAAGAAAGTCTCTTTCTGAAGAATGATTGGCCATCTTAAATAAAGGAACGCCGTTCACCAGAAAATTGCGTAACTCACCCTTGATTATTTTCCATTCTGTTATCATTGAGATCTGATTTAACGATAGCTTCTTTCGCACGCCTAACGAATCCAATTGAATGCTCAACGCTGTGCTACTACTCGGCGGAGTTTTTAAAAGAGCAAGGAAGCCATTGTAATGAACTTAATTTTGAGGCAGCTCCTTTCTGTTAGCCCATCCTCCCGTCATTATTTCCTCTCACAATATCTCCGCGCGCTTGTTCGCAATTGTTAGTCATTTGTTTTCTTCTTTAATGCCTATTTTGTCGCTGTGCTCTGAGCGCCTCCATTATCGATATATATGGTTCACCTTTTCGATATAAATCTTAGTCTGACCATAGTTGTACATGCCTTATAAAAAGCCTGTAAAATTCATCGTGATTAATAAAAGTACGTCCAATCGCTATTGCAGAAAGATGGTTCTTTAATTAAGATATATGTATGAAAGTGTCGGTCAAAAAATTTATCTTTAAGTACATTTCACCGCAAAGTTACATATATTTACGTTATTTCATATAATGTTATATGTATACGTATATTAAATAAATATGTTAATAAAAAAGATAAGAAGTAGTTCATTTTTAATAGTCATTCTGGTCTTACTAAACCAGCTGCTGTACTATCAGTATGTATCGAGTTATGTTGATTTTAGTTTACATGTAAATGAAGTACTTTAGACACTCAAAATAGATGATAAAAAATCAGTATTTAAGATATAAAATTGGTCAAAATATCTAAGAAATATAGTATTTACAAAAAAAGATATAATGTTATACAACGCATATAACGCAAATATTAACAACAAGATTAACCCCTTTAAACTGCTAATAAGTTCAGATAAAATTACGTAACCGGAAGAAAATTAAACTGTTATTATAAAACTATTAAATAATAATGATTTTTGCATTTGAATAATAAACTTTACTGTTAATGATAACAAAAAACAGCTTTTATTCTCCACACGTAAAAACAGGTTAGTTGGAAGAATGATTATAATATAGCAATGATAACTTAACAAAGAGGAAATGTAGGTATGTTTACATAACGGTCTTCCTGGATACAATAAAAGTAGTAATGAATGCATCTAATCATTTCTCGATGAACGTTGAAGGTAGAACTGGATTTTATTCCCCACTCCCCCACGATAGTTCGATACGAAAAATTCCGCGTATATTTTAATTAAAGCGGGTATTGAATGACTCATTAATTGGCGAAAAATTGCGGTGTTCTGTTTCTAGATAGCGAGAATTCAGTTACTTCGCCGATTGGTCGGGATTTCAATTATTTCGGACTGCTCTCAGGTTTCGCGGAAGGAAATTAAAAATTTTTCCTCAAGACTTTTTGGGGTAGCAGTCTCGATTTCAGCCGCTCATTAATGTTAAAATCGAGCCAAATTAAAGAATTCGTAGGAAATGTTTTCCCTTCGTATCATACGAAAGGTAAAAATTCGGAAATAAATTCAGCTTTTTCGTTTCCGAATGTAGGGGGGTTTGAGGTTTCAGCTTCAGAGCTTCGGGGATTTATTCAGGAAAAAATCCGATAATCAAATTCAAAGTTGGATTTCACGTTATTATTTCGTCGATACATCGTGCATCTTATTGGGAAAATAATGAGATTTATTGTAGGTTACTATGTTTCGTTCTCATTCGGAACATTTGAATTTAAATCCATTAAAATTCATCTTTATCGGAGAATTAAATCACTTTGATCCACGTTTTATCTTTCATTATGTACTGGTAAACATTATCATCGTATATTATTATGTATAAGGATATTTTACATTTTTTATCATCGCTTTCCCAAATAACGTCTGAAATTATCACCCCATTGTTGCTGCTGTATTGTAACACAAGTGGTCCAAGATCGGATCCTTGCGGGACACCTAAATTTGAAAACATTTCGGAATATGAGGCAATTGTAACATTAATGGTTGCCGTGGGAGGGAAAAGTTTTGTGTTTGGCGAATGGAATCGTGGCTCGAGGATGGCCTTATTGACGGTTGGCTCTCCCTCACTCAAATTATATTTCTCTCCCAATTAACGGAGGGAACCCAAGAAATGGGAAGAGAGCGGAGGAAGTGGAATTAATAAGGCGTGGAAATAGAGCCTTCATTTGTACGTAGATCGTTATCCGAACGAGTGTAACACCCTTTTACCGATCCATTACAATGAAGTGGTCGTTGCATTGTTCGCTACTTAATGAGATTCACGTCGAAGGCAATCAGGAGCCCTCTACCGGGTACTTTTTGAGGCTCCCTCATCTTCAATCTAATCTCCTTACATCCCTAGATTATAGGTTAAACCCTTCCTTCTTGTTGGGGCGCATCGGGGATACACAAAGGTGCGCTTCGAGATGCTCTGATGCATGTTAATGAAGGTCGGGGAAGCAACGAAGCACACTGAAAAGGATGTAATAACATTGCTCATCAACGGTGGTTCCCGATCGGGAATGGGAACGAATCGGTCAATTAACGCGTGAGAATTATTTGCAGATGATTCGGTGATAATGAGAGAAAATGAGACAGTGGAACTACAAGTTGATGGGCGATACAGGGGAGCGAAATAATTACTGTACGAAACGAGGCTGTGTATGAGTTGTTGGATATAATGGGAAATGGAGGCACTCAATGGGCAGGAATAGAATAATTGCAGACTGCGAAAGGTGGCGAAACAAGAAGGCTACCAAGGCGGTTTTTTCGAAGATCGGAGTAGATAAGGATATGTATTGAAGTCCAAAGCTGCGGAATTGACAACGTGGGATGATGTTGACCTCATTAAAAGATGAAAATGGAGTGATTTTATGCGGCAGATAGGAGATAAATGGAGCCAGGAAATTGAAGATTGTTAGGCGTGTATAATTTAAGGTATTGGGAAAGATGATGAGATGCGACTTCCTTGTGAAAAGACATGTAGTTTATTATTCAATGAGTGTTCTTTAATTTAAAGCAGATTGGTTGATTGTTAAGTCCATGAGCAAGTAGCAATCTTGAATTCATATAAACACGCAGTCTTCTGCTTAATTTTGCCTTATATGTGACTGCAGTTAGCACTTATAAATCTACCGGTCAAAGATCGATACCTTGGGGAAACTCCTTTTTCGAATACCATTTTTGATCAACATGGTTGTTAAAATTCTGGAATATTTTGTGCTAGTTAATGAATTTTAGTTCGTATGTATAGTTATGAATTGTATTTTGCAAAACTTCTATCTCATATTTTCTACCCAACAACTTATTATAGTTTGTCATTATTTTTCCACGTAATACGAAATCTGAATTATTCTTTTGATATACGGAGGAAGTAATTTTCTCATTATTACTGGAGATGTTATTTGTCTTCTCGTTCTTTTATTCGCTGAGAGCTATCATCTTGATACGTTTTGCAACATCCCAATCATGTCCCCTTCTTAATGATAAACAATTTACGGTTATCAAATGGTGTTTATTGTGAGTAAAAGGGGAATATAAATGAACGTACCATTACCTTCATGGGTAATGCAGGGGCAGTAAAGGAAGTATTAGAATCATTTAGGTTTTCCTGTATCGTATCTCAATATTCAATTGCATGTTTTTTGTACACACCCCTTTGAATTCGCACAGAATTGGATCCTTACGCGTTTCAAAAGTACTTCTTCCTCCCCTCATCATCTTCCAGCGCTAATGAATGAAGCCATCAAAAGTTCTCGGAGAAGAAAGTTTTCCTCCAATGGATTCACTCCTCCCCTTTCCGAAGTAATCATTGGTGAAATAAAAGGAAGAACCCCTCGTGTTTACTTTTCATCAGGGCGGAAAAGGGTTCGGGGAATCTTCGATGCAGTTTTACTCTGCTATTGTCCATTTTCAGGGCAGTGGAGTGAACCAAATGCTGTATCTTTTTTTGCATCAATGACCCTTACAAACGTATACACCGTCGAAGTAGAATTTTAAAGTAATAGAACAAGGCAGAGTATTTTCGGATGGCATGGTAATTTAAAGGGAAATGGTTGGTATCGTGGGCAAATTAACCCTTAAAAATAATATGGTTATAATGATGGAATGGAGCAATGAGTGGAAATTTGAACTGAAAGTATTTTAAAGCTCTTTTCTTTGCTTCTTTCAAAACATGTTGCAAAAATTTTCATACTGTGTCCATGGTAAAGGAATTATATAGTACTTTAATAGCTATAAAGATTAAGGATTCAATTTTTAGTAAAATATTTTGTAGTATTTTGTATCCTTTTAATTTAATGAATCTTTGGTAAATTAATAGGAGAAATTGAATTAAAAACAATTCGATACAAAAATTCATCATTTTCCGTGAAAATAATGTGGAAATTGTAGATTATTAGTTATGTAGTATCAGGGCGTGATGCACCCCCTTCCAAACATTGAGAGGCAGCCAATGTATTTGTACCTGAAGTTCTTTTTAATCTCCAAGACTTGTTATGGTGTAGTTGGAAATTTCCCGGAAATGTCGTTGGTTTCTGATTATTTAGACATTTTTAATGAGATATTCACAGGATATTTAGACATTTTAATGAGATATTCTCAATTATGTCATTTATGCTTTACTTGTTGAGACAATGTTCAGTTTCTTGCTTCTGGTCTATTAAACATTTATAGTTACCATTAAAATCTCGTGTAAAAGTATGACGAGTACGAAATAATATTTAATATATATTAATATATAATGTAAATATATATTCAATTCGGCATTTTAACCCTAATGTATCTATATCTATAATCTTTGAAATTCGCATAAATGAAAACAGAAGAATTCGTTTCCTCCAAACGATGTGTAAGTTGTATTTTATACGTAGCATGGAAACATTTACAAAAACCGAGATAAGAGACGATGATACATTTCAAATGAAGATCAATGTCATCATTTAACGGGTATGGATAAAGACTACTGAAAACGGAGCAGTTTCATTAGACAATGAAACCGTGTATTCAATCAACGATGCTTTGTTTGGTTTCGGCACTTGATTTATGCAATCGACTGCAGTTGAGCGTTTTCTCATTGCATCCCTAAATCTGGAAATCCCCCTGGAAAGGGAGGGAAGCCGCAGCAGGAAACGGAGTTTGGCCAACACCGAGTGGGAAACCCCTAACAGAGAACATCCCCCATGCATTTCCGTCTTTCCCATCCTATTCATCAGTTTCCCTTAGCTTTTTGTGTGTGACTCGTTCATGATGCTCGGAATTTTTTTTACGAGATCGGTACTTTAAAAGGAAAAAGGGATTCTATACCTTCAAAATGTTTAGCACACAGAACTAGTCAAGGTGCAACTCTGTGTGAACTTGCATTGGTGTAAATTGTACCATTTTCTTACAATTCCCTTTTATGTATCGCGAAAATTACGGAACTTGTAAAAAGTGCCTTTTTTGGGTACCCTTGTGTATATTTGTACTTGCAGTAAATTATGTAGTCAATTTGCAGTAGCGAAAAAAGTCTCACCGAAAGTAGATAAAATATTCCTAATTTTCATGTTGTAATCATTCCTATAGGTTGTGTACTAAGCCAGCTATAAATTCACGAAGTCCAGAGGCACATAATTAATACGTCGACTATAGTTGAAGATCAGCAAAAGTTTAGTTGTTTAGTGTATTGTGTTTTGTTCGCTTATTTACGTAATTTAACATGTGACCTAAGTACTTTATCGTAAAGGCAGAATGGACTTGGAAAAAGTCTGACGGGACCGGGAATCGAACCCGGGTCTCCCAATTGCCGGTCTAAGTACTTTATAACTGATGCAAGAATAAGATAAAAATACTATTAAAACGCTACAATTTTCACCTGCAACTATACAATATTGGCTTCTATTTTATACGTTATATTTTCTGTGATATTTTTGATCGCTCTATATTCCCAGCTGTTTAATAAATTTCTAAAAAGTCGCACATGATCGGTACTCGAACCCCGATCTTTGATATATCCCGTATAACCATCCCGTGTCTTTAATACGGGACGGTTATTCTATTTTCTCGCCAATCATCGGCAATTGAGAGATCCGGGTTTAAGTCTCGATCCTGTCAAATTTTTTACCAATCTCCTTTAAAGCAAATTGTTTGATTGGACTGGATATAGTGGTAATCACATGCATAAAATGTTTGGATGATTTTTTAAAGAAAAAATTTCCAAACACTATAATTGACTATATTTTGACACTATAAAAAAACTTTTTGTCGTTAATGAAAAGTGACGAGCAGCGCATATCGAAGCTTATCTCCTAAACATTGGATCATGAAGGGATCGTGCAGGAAATTTTCAGAAATTTTATCCTATTTATACTATTATTTTATTAACTTTTAGATTTAGTTTCATTCTTTCCTTAACCTATCGATTCATCAAACATTCAATAAAACGTTTTATTTCAATTAATTTTCTATTGCGCACCTTGGTAGTGAAAATCGGAACATTTTACATGTCAGAATACTTTATATAAAATGAGAATATCAGTTAAGAATTCTTTTTCATAGAGAAACCTATTCATTACGTTTCAGTGCAGTTTGGAGGTACACACCACGCTCTCATAAACCTGAAAGTGCAGAATTTAGAACATGAATACCCTTTTTATATTATCTTATGTGAAGTTATACGAGAAGAATTCCTATGCATTGCATATGTACTGACAGCGTAATGATAGTTAGTGATCGTAAGATATATCGAGCTGAGAGAGTAACTTAAAAATAACTTAAATCTTGAGAAAAATGATAGTTAATCATTTGTGTATTTTTGCATCGTTTTAATTGTGATTATGGTCTTGTTCCAATTTACATATTTGAGTGTCTTAACAAGAAGTGTATTTTCTTTTGATTTCGCTCATTGTTTCCTCTCTATGTGCCACTGATATGTCATCGAAATCTGTCGATTATTCCAGATTCTGTGATACGTTAGATGCATTCTCTTACGGAGTATTTTCAAATTCTCGCCTCGTGGTGCATTATCCGTCGTAAGAGAGTTCCGCACATGTTGAAATGAGGTAATTAAGAGAGGATAGCTCGTTAGGAGTCGAGAAAGCCTTGGAGGAGTTTGCCCATCATCAATCATATGCCATCCCCATACTAATGTCAACTCGCTAAGTACTTCTATATCCCTGCAACTTTTGTAGGACAGTGTTTGTTCACAGGATAATTTCATAGATTTATTGTTATATGTAATAATACTTTTTTACCGTTTTCAATTGCATTTTCATTTATGAGTAGATGAAGCGAAGCAGTAATTCTGAAGACAAAAACTTTAAATATTTGTGAATTATGCACTCCATTTAATGAGTAGTTATCTTAAAATTGTGAAGATAAATTGCTTTACGTAAAACAAAGGAATCTGTGAAAATTATCTTTCTGAACTGGGAAAAATACAATTATAAAATTGAACCATCGGTATTGAAAATGAGATGAATCAAAGGTAATAATATTGTATTTGGTTAATTTAAGGTTAATTTTTTTATTAAATTAATGTTTATTATCTATCTGAAGGATGTTACTCTGCATAAAGTGCTTGAAGATTGATAAAATTTTCCCTTTATTCAGAGGAAATGCTCAATTGACAGTTTATAGTTAGAATCAAATTTAAACTATTATCGTTAGGATCGTATCATATCGATATTTTGAAGCCTATGGTATAACAATGAAGAATATACGATAAAATTTCGTTTTACATCTTTCATACGACTGATATTTACGGGGAAAACTCTCATTTTATCCAAATTACTGATTTTCATTTGCCGTCATAGTAATGTAATCACTCTTACAGTTTTATAATTCATAAAATCCGGGCCTTTTAAATTTACATCTAGTGTAGATCATAGGGAACCCGGACAGTAGAAATGTTGAAAGGATTCTACGTTATATCTCTCGTAGAAAATAAATTACGCTTGGAGCTACATCTGTAAGAATTCACTCTTTATACCATTGTGCAAAAAATAAATCATATTACCAAAGAATTTCTAAGAATTTTTGCTTAACAAAATGGAGTAATAGTAAAAAAATTTTAAGCCGGCTGATGTCGATTTTTTGCCGCTCCTATGTTCTCTTTTTCCAGATACGCTTTTGGCTCGTTCGTCCTTGAGAAATGATAGCACTCCGCTAAAGAAATTCAGCTCCAGATGACATTTACTGCCGACGCGTGGAGTCATTCATAACCGAGAAGTCTTAAAAATTTTGGCTCAAAAACATGAAGCGATCTCTTTGATCAGAAGAGACATTGTGTGAGTGTATATTACGATTGTAATTCGTTGTTTGGATTGAATTATTATATTCAAGGCTTTCGAAGGATGAGTTATCGAGTATACGGTGGGATACGCGACTGAAGTTTTGTTTTAAAAGTTGGATGATTTGATTAGAGTAGGTAGAGTATTATTAATTCCTGAATGTCCGTCTTTTTAACTACCATTAACCCCATCTAAAAGGAAAACATGAATGAGAGAAATTAATTGATTCATAAGAAGGCTATCATAATTCAGGAACGAGATATTTCGCACTTTCACGAGATTTTTTTCGAAGATTTCCAATGGACATTTAAGTTTAGTTTTAAAGCCCAGGGCAGGTGATTATACACTCTATCATAACATATTCACTGATTCCGTTATTCTTTATGAAAGGTGAAAGGAATAAGGGGAAAATAGTAGAGTATAGCGGTTATTTACTGATAGCTAATTGTCTATAACTTACCTAAAAATGTTTATGAATCTTATCTATTACTCCATCATTATTATGAGTACCTTTCTCCGGAAATTTTTGTTAAAAATTAATTCATTTAATCAATACTGCCTTATTTTCTATATCCTCCATTATGCGTAATTGAGAATATATGATAGTGATGCTGATATTCATTTGTCAATTATTCATAACCATATGTTGACGTAAGATGTGTCTAAGAAACTTTTTCGAGCAATTCATTTGGTTCCATTGATATTGATGGAATTAACTCCTTCAGTTGATACTGAATTTTATAAAAATAACTTATTGAAGATATAAAAGCACAAATACCTTTCTACTTACAAGTTACTTAAAGAATTCTAATTCTCCGTCCAATCAGCACCTTACGAAACAGCATGAATCACTCTCCACATGAGCAAACCTTATCAATAGCACTTGCCAATAACGTGATCGTTTTATAAGTTTGCGAAACCTCGCATTGTTTACGATAATTAAGCTAATTAAATCGTGAATACGGGTCAGTCGAGATTTCGTTCGTTGTACGCGTAAATACGGAAACCTATGCGATGCCGATTTCATGGATGAAATGCAAACAAACCCACATCCTTTTTCCTTTGAGTTTCGCAGTCACGGTGGGCCTCGTGTTTTTTTCTAAAGCCTCCTAGAATTTGAAGGAAAACTTAGTTGGCCAAAAAAATCTCGTTCCGGTAGGTATGAAAACCTCATTCATCATCTCTTTGGACCTTAAGGGCCCTCTAATGTGGTGAAGAAGAGGATGGACGCGTTTTTAACACGATTCAAGATGGACACGGATTGTGTGTGTGTGTTAAGAGAACACGCTTATCCTTTCAAATTTTGTTTAGGATGAGTTATGGACACACTCGTCGATTATGTTTACAACATGTATTGCTCAGGATTTGATTGATACATCTTTATATCGTCATGACTATTTATCGATATCTATATATATATCGATATCTAAATATATCGATATAATCATGTATCGATATAATCATGTATCGATTAGTCGAAATCATGTTAATTCTCAGTGCATTGAAATTTTGAAAAGAATAGATTGTTAAGGAAATACATGACACTTTGAATTGCTTATAGTGTTTCGGCTTATGTTTTTCCTATCTATGCGCTTTCTGATTTTTATTCTGTTTGGTTGCTGAAGTATCATACTTTTCACAAACTCATATATAAGCACAATCTTTTCTTGTGGTAAAGGGTATGGCTAAGCAAAGTACCGACGATTTTCATTTCTTAAGAGATATGAATTTACATCCTCTATATTCAGTACGTAATTCTCATCACCTTATTCACACTTGAGAAAAGGCATTGACGTTATTACACGTTATATATTACACAGAAAACACCTCAGTCTTTCTCGACGGACGAATCATTTCCGTTTAATGTTTGTATAATTTAAAAATACGATGAAAGCTTTGGATTCTGAATTTCATATGCTGTTTTACAATCAGCGTAATGTTAATAATTTTGTTTAAGCTCAATTGGCTTCACGAGAAATTTAATGTAATGAATCGAATAAATTTATAGTCATTCATATATTATACTCTTTTTTCGATCAGCTATCGCGTTAATTAGTGGTATATATATATATATATCTATTACTTCAATCACTCATTGCCGAAAATATACGTCTTGATTGATCTTGGATTACGATCTTCTGTAATTGCGACTCATCCTGTGTTACGTCACATCCGCCGCGAACACAAGTGTGACGTAATCGGGTGTGCTACCTGTGAGCGCGCACAAGAATATTAGACCACCTCAGAGTTCGGGTAAGTCGATACTTACGGTACGATTGAGATTGGACACCTTGTTTTGAGCGGACCTAAGGGCTTCGTAAAAGGGTGGGCACTATTCCATCTGTCGCTTGCATCTTCCCTAAAGACGTTATACTCTTGCCTTCGCAGCCATTGTTTAAGTCGATCGTACTTGTTTGCCGTCTTTTCGTTTTCCGTAGGCCATTACTTAAATCCCGATTTCACCGAAAATTCAGGTTTAAATTTTTTTTGAGTTTGGTTTTTTCGACGTAAGTTATGGAGGTAAGGATGTGATAGTCAAGAGGTATTAATAGCGGAACTGAATGATAGCTGTGTTGTGCGTGTATGTTATTGTTTATTTCGTTTCATTTACGATGGAATGGAAAGGAAGACGAGTTTTTATTTCGTCCGTATTTTGTTTTGGAGGATGATGTTGGGATCTCACGAATTCTACATCGAAAATAGCCTGAGATATTCGTAACTTAATAATATAAACACCCAATGATACTATTTATAGCAGAAAATAATATATGTAAGCGAAATTGAAGACAATTTTACCTATTCACCGTATTTTAATGATTTGAAGACACGAACAATGAAGAAAGGATAATCAAAATGACGTAAAGTATATTAATTCTATTATTTTACTGTTCTATTATGATATTATGTACAAATGACTACACTCCTTACAACTTTAGAGAGTATTTTATTCGTTTTTTGTTTTTACGAACGATGTCAATTCATTTCCATGCATATAATACCGTAGAGAATTAATTTTCGAAGGTTTTTAAGAGTTTGGAGCAAAATTACTGTTATTCTTATGAAAATTATTCAGAGAATATTGTTTTTATACGTATAATTATATATTTACCGAATACTGAACAATAAAGTTTTTAATTAATACATTTTCCTTTTAACTTCTATCACGAAAATTAACGTAACATAAATGTGAGGAAATAATTCAGAAAGGAGATGAAAGAAGTTCCGTGAGAAAAATATTCATTTTAAAAAAGGTTTAGCTGTAGAATATCCTTATGTATTATATAGAATCACATACTTATCGGTAAAAGAAGGAGTTTGGAAAATCATTTTCCTCTTTTTAATTCGCTGGTTCCAATAATTCGTACCATCAAAAAAGGTCATTGGGTAACTGTACCGTTACAAGTCATTTTCCCTATCTAAAATTTTATAGCGAACAATATATCGACGTGTACTCGTTACCGCTCATTCATCCCCATCAACGACTTGTCTTATATATTTTAAATAACCCTGCGTCTCACAAAGTAATAATGATCACTTATCGTGTAGTAATACAATTGAATTACCTTTGCATGAAACGTCTATAATTGATGCCAATTATGAATCTCGTAAATATTCCATTTAAATCTATAGCTTATATTTTTGGCTGCTACTCGTGCCATATCTCGTTAAAGTACATAGCTGTTGAGTATATTTTACGCTAAAGAATGAGCGTTTTCATAAGTGGTGAGTTTTTTTGAGAGATATTTTTACGGACATGGTAGCTGACTCCGTGTGCAGAGGGAATGAACGTTAATCTTGTTGCATACGATGTCGTACTGTGTGATTCTGTATTGGTGTTCCTGGCACTTGCATCATTTTGTATATAGCTTTTATAAATTGTAAAATATATACTTCGTTTTATATTAGTATTTTCTTCGCTGGTTGAGTGTATTCATGTTACCAAGATATTTATTTATATGGTCAAAGTTTTTGTGGTGTATTCAACCCTTACTTCTGGTACATTGTTCCAATTATTGTAGAGATATCGTGTAGAATGTCTATGCTATTTTGAAAAATTGTGAAAAGGAATTTTAGTAGACTCAAATACAAACTAAACTAGAGGTTGGTAGGTTTTCTTTCACTTAACAAATCCTAGCTGATTCAGAAATCTACAACATATCGACTCATTATGATACAAGAACATTTCAACTTTAGTTTTTCCAAGGTTAAACTGCGTACGAGTTCTTATAATTTAGCTTCAACTATCCTTTAATAGTGCAAAAAACTATCGCAACCAAGAGTTGTTGATAAAATGGATGAAAGATATAATGAAGATCAAAGTTGCCAAGTAACATCACTGTCTTGCACTTAGACATATAATGTATGCCTTTCAAGATACGAGGAAATACTAATTGCGTAATGGTATTGAATGATTCGTAGCGGGAAGTCAGCTTTGTATATAAAAAACGTGTTAGGAAAAACTAAATCTTTATTAGGGACAGATTTTGGTTTTTGAAGCTCCCTCAGAATACGACCTCATAAGCTTTATGTTTCTCATATAAGTAAAAAATATTCAACAGGAATCGAACCAAGGACCATTGGTAACTAGACAGCCACTAACGAGGTATGTAATCACATTAGATTGTGGGAAACTAGTAGTACCCTGTTTTAATATGTACCCATGTTTCTATTGGGATAGGGGTAGAACAAATACGCGGTATAAAATTGAGACTACGTAGTCCGTTCTTTGGAAGAGAAAGATGGAATGGGGGATGAGGGAGCCTTGGTGTCGGGTTTCCTTGCACTGACAGTCTCTCGCCAAGAGGAGGGGTGCGTGGTAACCCGAGAAGTTCTCCACTCCCACTCATCCAGACTCACACTGTTGCCACATCTTTGAAAGCAAGAATTTAACTGCCACACATTAAAGTAAAGATGCTTGGACGTATGAGTTTTTAAACCGTTCCATAGATATGGAAGGACGGATTTGAGCAGCTCGCGACGTTTCGTGTGATCATGCGCATTTTGTATAAGTGTTTGTTTTGTTTCACGTGGCTTTTTTAACCGAAACTAATCTACGTTCATGTTAACACGTACTCTAAAACGCGTACTCGAAAGTTTGTTTTTTGAGTGTCTGCCGTACTGACTGATGTGGAAACTGAAGACGTTAAATCGACTGTATTTTTTCGTTGATTTCTATAACCGTGAATTGTATATGCTTGTCTTTTGGTTGGCGTACTTTTATCATAGAAGGAGGAGAGCATCCAAAGGGAAAGCTAAAAATGAATGGAATAGCGTAAAACTGTGATGCTTCCATCTTGTTAGTTAATTCGTTAAAGAGGGAAGCGAAATCACTCACGAGTAATCATGCGTTATTAAACATTTAACGTTTTTAATCGCAACATGTTTGACGATATGAATTCGAAAGAAAAGTTAACGATAATCTATTTGTAGTAATAAAGGACATTCATAAGTTCAAAGTTATATGTACATTAATTAAATAATCATATCTATATACGTGTATATACTTAACCAAACGGTTAATAATTAACTCTTAACTCTAAGGAATAGCGTTGCTCACAGAGAAATGATTGTTGCCTCTGAGTATAAGTGACTCAAAAAGTGCGTAATTGCTGTATTTATAACTGAAAAATTGAATAGTAGTGGTTGACCTCAGTCTTTTCATTACTTTTACTATTCATAATGAGATGTACTCGGCATTTAAGATAATGAATTGTTAGCCTATGAAGTTCATGCTAACGGAAACCAATACATTTTTTCATTAATTTTTTCCATTAATTCTTTATTGATGGTTTTATCGTATCTTAACTCATTATAGTTCAGGTTTTAGCGTTGATTTTTACGAAGTTTTCGTGTTTTTGTATTGCTGAGTGTAACTCGTTTTACTTTTGTGTATGAATGTTGCATGTATATATTAGGCATATTCTATTTCATGAAGGCACAAGATTAAATAAGATTTTCTATTATTACATCGTATAAACCATTGCAAGAAAAATTAAGAGAGTTCAAGTATGCCCGTCATTCTTTGGAGATGTACACCTCCCGTAATTGAAATCAATTCTTAATCATGGCGAGTTACGTGCTCATCTTCTCCCTGCCTTATAACGCTTGCCTCTTTCATTTTCCACAAACCGGTCCATTATTTATCGAGTACAACAATCATCTCTCATAACAACAACATTCATAAACGGATTTTGAGAGTTGTGTATTTCTAAGATCCCGCGTGCTTTCGTATTCAGAGTTTTCACGAACGCAAAGGCGCGATATTTTTATCGACACTCTCTCAAATGTTCGAACAGCCTGTTTGAGTCATCGGAAAGATATCCACCTTTTAGTCGTAAACTTCTCATTTTTCCCGCTCGTGGAATGCCGCTCAAGGATAGGGGGAAAAAATCATCCACATTTTAGTAATTTGATATTTTATCTTTTAGAATTATGCACGTGTGGATATAAAGGGTATTTTGGAAAAGTTTCTTTTTCGGGAATTAAAAGTTGCAGTTTCTGTGGGTTAATTATTTTCTCGCGACGAGGAAAGGTGTTCATTCAATGCAATGTTTCTTACATATTTTATTATATATTGTTAAAGTTTGTATTATATAGTCTTGGTTCCTTTTACGTATATAATATACTTTTCTTCTCCTTGGAAACACTATACAGGACCTGCAGATGTAAGCTACAAATATGACCGTGAAGTTTATTTTTCATTTACTGTTCACTTTAAATATTTATAGTAATTTTACTGTAATATAAGAAGATATATGTGTCTTTCGTATCACATCTGTATGAAATTTTCACTACATCTATATCTCCTGTTTTCGCCATTAAATTATTTAAATGCTATGCGATTTATTTTTGACTTTTATTATTATTGTTATTATATTTGGTGATAGTACTTGTTAATGTAAGAAATTGACAACAAATTATATTATGATACGTTACTATTGATTTCATAAAATATTTGGTATCGATTGTGAGTTAAAATCAAGTTTAACGTCAATTTGAAGTAGGTATGTATGTTTCACATTGGGAAAACTATTTATAATTTAAATATAAGTGAAAAATAGAAATACGACTGGGACTCGAACCCAGGTCCCTCACACTCCGGGCAGATCTGATGAGCAAAGTGGAAGAACTGGGTTCGAATCCCGGTCATACTAAAATGTTTCCCTTTTATGCAACACTTGTTGTTTTCAGTCTTACGAAATCATCGTGTTAAAGTTATTTCCGGCTCTCCTTAATCCAAGTGAAAATTAAATTTGAGTTTCGAAATAAATTTTTTGTTGCCCGTTTTCTCAATCCCAACCCACCTAATATTTCATCACCGTAGATTGATCTAGCTTCGTTAGCGATGGACTTAACTGATTTAATTGAATTTTAGTTTTCATCATTCTTTTGTCAACCTGGTCATTAATCTACTCGCCTTACAGGAGCAGAATGGTGATTTTTTGTCGTATCCATGCCTCCTCATCTACTTTTCCGCATTTAGTGGGCAGAGTTGCCTCGCGACAAACATACATACCGTTTTTACAATAAGTGGATTCAGGCGAAGGCGATTTCGTAGTAGGAAGTTATTGCAGAACGGTGAAACGAATACAGGAATGTTTACAATTGAGAAATTCAACTTTTATTAGCTGAAGAATAAAACATCACACTCAGTGTCAACCTGATTCCTATGCCTATAAATTATGTATATGAATTTGGGTTATGGGAAAACTTCTCAACTGTAGGTTTACGGGAAACAACCCACGATGCGTAAAAACACCCACACAAGAAGGAGAGCGTAAAAAACTCACAAAGGCGTAGAAGTAATAAAAAATATACCATTTGCCGTGAAAAATATGACTCTACGCGTACATTTCTTGTATTCACGTCTCGTCAAATATGAAGAGGTATCTGAAATAAATACAGGGAAAAGAGAGAGAATCGTATTGAATTAAGGGGAAAATAACTCACGGGATAATTGGTTAGTATCTTTAGTAAGTGATGTAATACGCTCACATGATAAGGAAGTGATGAATCTCTTACAATAGGGTATACAAGGTCATAATCTTTTCTCAACACTTATTATATTTCATTATACGTATCGGCTTCATAAATTGGTATCATTAGTTTCCAATATTTGTGTACCTAAATTATGGAGATATTTGAAATAAGATTTTTGAAAAAGCTTTATTAAAAGAACCTCAAGTTGTATAAATAATTATAAAGGACCTATAACTGATCCTTGTGGAACTCTATGAATTTAATTGGTTTAATTTACGACTAATTTTTAAATCCCTTTATGATAACCGAAAACCTTGAATTTGAATATCACCTTATAAAAGAGAGAATTTAGGATGTTAAATCACAGGTATAACATATGTAGATGATCAAATAACAATTGAAAGATTATAAAAGATTAAAATTCAATATTATCATAAAAATCATATCATTGAATAAAATCATCTTAACTTACCAATTCTTGGTTGGATGTTTTTTCACCGTTTAGAAAACCCATTCAAAATTTGCTACTTCGCGAAGATCAACTGTTAGTTTTATAAGAGATTAAATGAATCCTGAAGCCATTAAACGATATAAAAATTACATGCATAAAATACTATTCTACCTGTTTTCATCCATGTCGTATTTATGGCTTCCAATACGATTTCTTTCTTTATTGGATTTCATGTGTAATATTACAACAGATCGATTTTCCGTCATCATATCACAAATGGAGCAATCGATCATAATATCTTAAATCGATTGCGATGAAGTTCAAAATAGATGGTCTTGGAAGTCTCGGTGGTTCGCAAACACTTCATTATGGGTTTCAGGTAGACAATCATTCTGAAGCGGTCGTGAATGAGACCCTCTCAAGGGACCACAATCGATCTTTCACAGGCCCTTTTCCTTTAAGGGTACTCCGAGGGTTTTTTTCATTCGCAACAAGGGTCATTGGCGACACGCCCCTTGGGTCTGAGGTAGGTAAGCGACCGGGTGAATACAAAGGGAATCGGGAAGGTAATAGCTATGTATTTATAAATATATATTCATGATTATATCTATCTTTTATTTAAATATGGTAACTTATCTTTGATATGAATGAGGTGCTGATATTTATCTTTCGTAAAATACGAGTATATTCGTGAAGGGGACATGTAGGGTTTCAAACCAGATATTCCTAGTTCGATATTTCCTCAAATCAATGCCATTTAGAATACGTAAAGCATATATCAAAGTAAATATTCTGTGTACTCAATTCTAAGGATTGGTTTTCTTTATTCATTTACTAAGTTCATATTGAGGCAACTAATACAGCTTTTAGGTTTAAACTCACTTCGTTATTACGATAAAAGGAATTTAGACTTGGTTGCTCGTAAATTATAGAATACGTAAGGACTCCTAAACCGTAGAAAAATTTATAAACTACATTAATGTGTGATTAAATTAATGATGGATGCTCCGTAACTTCAGAAATTAATTTGGAAGTGGCACATGGATTTTATATATATTTTTTAAATCATCCGTTACTATAATATTTTCCATATATATTCGTGAAAATAACGAATATGATGTGTAAAGATGAATCTAAACTTTTCAATTTTTAAAATCTCTTTTATTATATTCCACAACGAAATGAAATTAATATTCCATCTATCTTATAGAGGAGCGTAAGTTCAATTCTCTTTTTCCCCTACTCAAGTATTAGCATTGAATTCATAAGATAGGTGCATTTACTTTCTACTCCAGCTGAATCCCTAAGTCATGAATCATGAAGTCTCTTGTTGTAGTATCATAATTTCCGAGCAATCATTTCTTTACCCTAAAATATTAATTTGATCCAAACAGAATTTGAAGATTTCTTAATTTCTCCTCCAGAAAATGATTTCCCTAGCTCATGTTTATGTAAAGTTGATTGTATATTATTGAATGAAATATTAAACCAATCCTCAGTTATATTTCTTAGTATTTGGGCAGTGAGCAGATTATTATATCATTATTTCATCATTATTTGTCGTTTTAAAAATCTGATCTTTACTAACAAAATTACGTTTCTATGGTACTCCAAATAAACAAATTAACTTAGAACTCATCCCCTTAATATCGTTATATATAAGAGTTGTTTGAGTGGATAAAATTTAACTTATTTATTAGTAATAGTATTAAAAATTTAATCATCTATTGACGGAAAGGAACGAAAATTTCCCATAGAGACATCCTGAAATCCTTACGTTGATAACTCAGCATGGGCTAAATATATTCATAGGCTGTGGAAAATAGAGTGTGAACCGGTAAAAGACGAGTGTATAAGTTAAGAATACGACGTGTGAATGAGCTTAGGAATGGATAGTTTATGCACTTTTATGCAACAGTCTTCAAGAGCCTCTCTAAATCCCTTCACAAACTGCTTCAACAAAGCGATCATCCTGGCATCTGCTCTCGACTCCGTTCACAAAAGAAATGCGGTCTATTGAAAGGAACGTGAAGGGACATTTTCCTCATTTTTCCCCTTTGGACCATGAATGGGTTTTTGGAGAATCGAGTAGGTGTGACGAAGGGTTATGAAGGGTTTCTATGCTCAAAGAGATCTATCTGAAGATAATCAAACGATGAGAGACCTTGTGGAGTTATCTCTTCTGATGAAATCTTCCATATAGAAGGATTACCCCCGAAAGTGTAGCATTAGCTGGAAGTGTTGATTTATCGGTTTCGGAGGAATTCGGATGCAGAAGTGTTAAAAGGTCCGTTTGGATTACCAGCACGGGTCTCTTAGGGACAGACGTACGTACTATGAAACTGGCTGAACGTAGAAGTCCAAATGGAGATATAATTGCTTCCTATTTCCGTAGAGTGATAATCCTAAGCTATGAGTTTACGGAAGTTTCGGTGTTGAGATAAGCGCATCACGTTTCATGATGATATAGCTACGTACGTATTCAATGAGAGAGCTGTTATACGCGGACAATACGCGTGAATAATCGATTTGTCACGTGGAGTCATGGTATTATGAAAAGGAGAAATGAACTCCTCAAGACGCGCTCGTGCGATTTTAATACAAAGCAGGTAATCTAACCACTGTATAACCATGCTCTCCCGGAAATTGGGAGACCTGGGTTCGAGTCCCAGACATGTCACAATATTTCTCTTCGGTTTAACATTTGTTTAATATTATAGTCTCACCACATCTTGCGAACAGCCTAAATGCGCGTACTTATGTAGTTGTAGATATATTTACTATCTTTCATTGATTGGACAATTAAAATGAGATGGTCCTCCATAAGGACGTGTACTAACATACATACCTTGAGAGGAAAATCCTCTACCTCCCGGGATTCGAACCCAGGACAACAACAAAGAAAAGCTAACTTAAAGATTGTATGCGGACATTATTAATGATGGCGTAGAAGCAAGTAACGTTCTATTAGTTCTGATAACTTTGTATATTCATAATCTTTTCGAATTCGAAGTATTTTCAGTCTATTAAGTGTTCGCTAATAGTTCTTAATTCCTCAATAAACCTTAATCGAGGAGAACGTTCAAATCTGAGGTATTTCCGTGAAAGGATCGGTTGGATTGTGTCATCCGCTCTGCGGTACCAAAAGCCGCTCAGTCTTTCGAATGGCTTCTGTTTAACTTTCCATAATCGCATTTTGGTTTTTCTGGGAGCGGCGTTCAAGAAACTCAAACATGTTGCGTCGGCATTTCGCCGGACAGCCGAGGAGGCGAATGGCGCGGAGTTTGAAAGGTTGCGATGGTCTCTAACCAGGAGCTGGAACAGTCAAAAGCACGATTTCTGTCTTACCTGCTCTCTTTAGATTGTCCCTTTCAGAAGCCTTCGATTGTGTGCGGGGACTCCCATTCTTCTGTTTGATGCGCGCTTTAAGATGGTTGCCATTTTGATTCGCTCAATCACCCCCAGAGGGCTAGAGGTAGTGAAGGAGATAAGCTGAGGGGCTTAACGCGATAATTGGATGTTAAAACCTGTTGGAGTTTAGATAAAGCGTTGCTGCAATTGATAAAGATTTCTTTTTTGAGGTGAAAATGACGGGCCTCACAATTTTTCTTTCTTTTCCTGATTTGAGAAACTTCGAAGCTAATTGTAAGTTTACACGTTTTAGTAAATCCTCGTGAGTTTTTGAATCTTTTATAAACGCGTAAAAATATTAATGAAAATATATATAGATAACATACGTAATACATTAAACTTTTAATTGCTGAATTAGCGCGTTATATCTATTATATATGGCTGCGTTAGGAGTATACTTAGTTTTATATTAATACGGAATTGATTTCCACGGAAGGTGGCGGTCACTGTATCTCCAGGGGGAATACCTGGAAGTCTACTTCTAAATTTGGAAATTTGTAATGAATATGATATCAATGCGAACAATGAACAAATTCGGAAAATATTAGTTCGACGCCTTGTAATTACATTATTTTATTAATAAATATAAATCTATGACGTATGATAAGAACATCGAAGGTGTAAAATAAAAGCATTTATTACCTATATGGAGAGAACGTTTTATTATTTTCTTTGGAGATAAAGTACCTAGAAATTTGCCAGAATATAACACATTTTACAATTATGAATGCCTAATTCAATCGAAGTACTCCAGTTCCATTACGTAATGCATCCAGTTCCAATTGCAACCCAACCCATTCAAATACATATATACGATCAAAATGTAAACCCCAGTTAACTATTACTCACAAACGCAAGGACGATAGGATGCGGTTACTCGTCACAAACAAGTTGGCTCATGGCCTTTTTGACACGGATCAGCCAAAAAGCACCCTTCTTTACAGAACACTCTCAATCAAACGTCCCATTCCTTTTTAACCCCGAAACTTTTTTCCGGAAACCGTGTCGATCGTACGTCCGTTAGTGAGCGCACTCCATCCTATAAACGCAACGTAACGATGAAGCTGTTTTTCACCCCGATTCGGGAAATCCTCGTACCAAGTAGACCGCAAATGCAATCGTAAAATTCACACCGACAGAAAGAGAACATTTTTCACACACCTCGTTAGTTAGAAGGGCATCTTTTCCCGGGGAGGGCGTGTTTTAATGGGGGGCACATGGGCTGATGGATGCAGAGAAGAGGGTATCTCAGCGGGAGGCGAGGACAATGGGCGGGCGTTACTGTGGGCAACCATTGTCGCCAAATTAGGAGGGAGTGATGAGAAGGATATATCCTTTCTCAATAGCCCTACGATTCCGAGAAATCCCGGGAAACGATGCAACGACCCCGTTTCGATCCCATTCATGTCCCAAACAGTTTGAGATGCGCTCATTGTTGCGTATGGGAAATTCATGGACTGTCGTCGTCTTTGGGGATGTTTCAATCCAGCTCCTGTTTTGAATGTGAGTTTTGTGGAGTGGAAAGAGACGTTTATGTAGACACCCCCCTCTCTGTTATATACCTTTCTATTAGTTTTTATTATTAGTTAGTGAACTGCACGTAGAATCCCTCGAAATGTGTTTATTAGGTTCCGAATATTGTATTCTTGAGGTATTGATACCTGTATATCTATTTGGAGTACGCTTCCTTTATTGTATTATATTTGTGCCTTCATCAATGTTACCATCCGTTTGACAATAATTCTATGAATATTTACGAAAGATATACCTTATCGGCGTATAGTTGAAAGTTATAATACATGAGTATAATGCTTTAGCAACTATAATTTTAATTTGAGCATTAACGTGTGAAATACATTATAAAATCGGGTGGTGTATATTTCTCTACCTTCTATAGAAGAGTAAAATGTTTTCGTATTCATAAAAATATATGTAAACGTATCCCTGCTGAAAGTAGACTGTAGATGTAGATTCGTGGATGAATACACAATGCTGAGAATCGTTTATCGATAGAGAACATAGGGATTTTTCTATTTAGCTTCAAATGAATAATCCTGATGAAAGTAGTATAAATACGTTTAATAAAAGTTTTTTCTCTTTTTTTTGTAATCGCCTTGGGAATTTTATTTCAATAGCCTTTATATTGAAATTAATTCTTTAGTGTATCATATCATAAGACTGATATGCTGCTTATTTATGGAGCCTTTGCGTTATTCTAGCCCATAATTTTATATTTATGAATATCAATTTGCCATAAGGTTCGGTTTATAAGCTTAATTTTAGAATGATCTACAGAAATTTAATGTGTTTTCAATACAATATTAATCTTATTCATCATAAATTGTCCATTATAACCATTAATTTGAATGCATAGCAATAGCAGGAGTTTAGTTACTTAGCAATTTTAATTTCTTAGACGTTATAAATCCATTTAAAATAACGAAGATGGTCAGTTCTTTCCCTTTAAAATTAATAAATCATCCGGTGTTTTTTCGTGAATAACTAACGATAAATCAATCAGTTAATCTTACTCTCCCAAGTCGTTTGAAGACGTATTTTCATTGTAACTTTTCGCAAATCTTATGAATGAATCCAATTATACCTAAATTTAGTTACAATTCTCTTTCTGTAAAAGTAGAGCTATCATTCTTGGCATCTATTATTTTGTATAGATTTATGGTAGAATTGATACGATAAGAAACCATAATGACGTTAATCTATGTTCACTTATTCTCCTCCAATGAATGAATACGCTTTCCCTCTTGTAAATATTTCGTAACTCCAACTTTGATCACGTTTATAAAACATCCTTCACTGCTGTTTCCAATTTCTCGGTGCCACTGTATCACACACATCCTCATCGGGGGCAAAGACTAATGTAAGCTTTTAATTAGATCGGAAACGTGGAGTAAGTAGCAGCTAATTTCCTCTACGGGTGGTTAATGCTTATGATAATCAGGCGCCTGATTTATCGTCGGCCATCAATATAATCTCTCAGCTTAACTTACTCGGGTGTCACAAGCAGGAGTCGGTGGGCAATTCAGTGGTTCGGAAATCAATTAGTTATACCAAATTAGGCTTTCGATCAAACGGTACAAGTCCACGGTGAAACAAGATATAATTTATATCCCAGAAAAGAACTCATCCGCTGTGAGTTAAGGTTTTATTATTGGCTGGGGCTTACCTCCAATCCATCCTAGGTTAATAATGAATGAGAAATTTAAACTGTTTTACCAGGCGCTGAAACTCATTCTTCACTGTGTATCGAGGCTGATGATTCATTTTAAGCAAGGAAGAACTTAATAAAAGATTACAAAGTGGTGGATGTGTACGTACGTCTTTCATTTTTTCGAATTAAATTGGGTGTGCTACTTGTTCTTGGGCACAAAGTAACCAAAGAAGGAATATTTGCCTGTAAAACTGAACTTTAACCCTTCAAGAGGATTTTAGGTATTAATTTCCTATTTAAAACAAAACCATTTGGATATAATTCTTTTTTGAAGCACCTATAAACATCTGTTTGTATCTCCTTCATGAAGGCATGTTGCTTTCTATGATATAGTTTAAATATTATGGGAAGTTTTCTTACACTCTTACAAGCTATTTTCAGTTATCTTCGTACCAATTTACTTATGAAACTGAAATATCCAATTAAGTCCTAAAGGAACTCTTCAGATTAAGAGCTGTTAGTTTGGAATTGTAATCGTTAATATTTCACATAATAATCTTATTTATTTTTCATTAGAGGAAGAAATAGAGGATTTCATTACTTGATCCCAAATTCCTCATATCCAACGCGAATTTTTTCGTAAATAACTAAATTAAGAACTGTTAAATTAATAACTAAAAAGAAAAAATGCTGTTGTTAGGATATAATCAACTATGATGGGAAAATACTAGATTTATAAGTTGGAAAACTTTTTCAAAATTATGCTAGCGGATGTATGATAGATAAATACGTGAATGATCAATTCAAAAATCAATATAGAAATGAATAATAGCCTCTAGCCAATTTGTACAGAATATATTCGATCATCGCAGAAATATTTTGAATATTCTATTTTGTTTAACAAAAGTGTAAGAACCCATCCTCGCTAAAGTACACAAATAAGCTATGAATAAGCGTGCTAAAGAAGATAAATCGAAATAAATCTCTCTTTAAAAATTTTCAATTCCCTTTCACGGCAAGAGTTTCAAGGAAAGAGGATTCAAGGGTACGTAATCAAATCAAAGTCAAAATTCTATCAAGCTTTCAAGTTTTTTTTAACAGTGCATGGGAATTTGGAAAGCGTAAGCTATAGAGGGAGCAAGATTTCTTTACGGATTAGGGGTGGGATCGCGCGTGTGGGAGAGGTAAGATTTGAGGAGGAAAAAGATCTATTTTTTTCGGAGAAGGCTGGCGCCAGGAACGGACCTGAAAATAAAAAAGTATATCGGGAGAAAGAGGTGTCGAAAAAGCTTAGCCTCGGGACGGATGAAGACTATAGATGTCGTAATAGCTATCGGAATCATTCGTTAAAAATTGCGCGATATTTAGACGCGTATCATAAGCATGTAAGGGATCGTTTTATGGTGATGATCGATTCATTAGGGTACTCGAACGTTGGTGGGCGGGAAAAATTGCTGCGAATGATGACTGGTATCTTTTATGAAGGAGTATTTCAAGTCTCTATATAAGAGATTAATCTATTTTGTAATTCAGAGAACATTGTACGTTGATAATCTATAAAAAAGACGTTCTTAGTTTTATATAAATTGAGAATGTAAAGTATGCGATCTAATTATCTTTTACTAAAGTATTTCGTTTTTAGATTTATCGAAAGAATATATTTAAAATCCCCACCGTTGGTCATTTGGGAAGTATTGATGAACGAATACGTAATATAGTCTTTAAAAATAGTGTTTCACTTATCCAGCTTTGCTTGGTATTTGATTACTATATGTTCAAGAAGAGCGAATTTCTACCAGCAGTTATTCGTGCAAATTATAACACGAGAATATCCTATTAAAACCAGTCAGAGGTAGCTTCACGTTAAGATATTTACTTGAGCGCCTTATTATCTTGTTTTATTAATAGGCATTTTAATGGTTTAGATAATAGGCTACTTTTTATGAATTACATTGAGATGGTCTGCTTCAACTCAGTAATAAAGATACGAAGAAAAATATTTCCATATAAAATGTGAGGAAAGTATAATAATACATTACTTAGTCGTATGTACTATACTCATCCAATTATTTCGAAATACAGACCTACTTAATAAATTGGATTCTAATAGAGACTAGAGTGACAAGTAATTTTAAGAAGAACATGGTCTGTATATGTACACAACCTATATTTATATACTGAGAAGAAATTTTTGTGTTTAACATCAAACTATAGGAAAAACAATTCATGTTTTATTATAATTTTTATTTTTACTATCGATTCCGTTTTTTATTCGATTTATTCAATCATTGTGATATTTTTCAACTTTCATACCTTACGTCAAACTGTTTCAAACTCTCGTACTTATAGAAACATTTGCATTTGCACATGGTAAAACTATTGTTATTCAAATAATTTGGTAAGTGTTTGTACTTCATCGCTTATTCCTATGTTTCCTTTGAACGTGTCTTCTCCAGATGATCTATATACCCTCAATTAGCAAAGACTTCCATATCTGCATCTTTATCTTCTCTGCAAAAGATCGGCTTTTAAGGATAATGGTCCTTGGCTACCTGCTTTCATACTTCTCTTTCATCATCCTTGTTGTTTTTCCACATTGCTCACCAAACGATTACCTTCAATTCCCTATTGTTCCGCTCAATTTTACTCTCCCCTTTGTTCTTTGCCATGTTTTTCTTTGTTTATCACCTCGCAAAACCTTTACCTTTCCGTGTCTCTATTTCCGTGCCGTTTGAACACCGAAATTCCAGCATTTTCTTTCGGTAATGTATTTTTCTTCATTTCAGGAATTTTAGTCTTTATCGCCAATGAAGAAATGGGGAAATATGAATCACAAATAAGTTTTATATATCGTTAAACATAATAGCGCGTATTTGCTGTGATCACTTGAGATAATTATCGCGCCTTATCAATTTAATGATTATATGAAATGATCGATTGAATGAATTATGTGATGGAATTGTAATTTCCATAAATAACTGAATTTGGATAACTTTTCTATAGTCTATGAACATTTTCGTCGGTAATAGTCGATTAAAATATTATTAAATTTATGAAGATATACATTCGTATGGTGTAACGATGAAACGAATTTTTTCTTAATTTGAGTACTTTTATAAAACATTTGAAGAAAAAATCATAAGCCTGTTTCTGAATCTTCATTGGATTTATTAATCATTAATTTGTTTCTACCGATTGTGATATCTTTCTTCTTAAAAACTTTCAAACTGTATATAATACAAATTGGCCGTATTTGGAATTTATTCCGAGGATATCCCCGAGGCAAAATTTGCATTTAATTTTAATGTTTACTCTTCTTAATGCCTGCGGACAAATATATACAAATATTAAATCAATTCCCATTCATCAGTACATAACCTTATGAATACCTATATGCAGCATTATTATTATAATAATCATTACGTTACGTACGTGAAGAACATTGGTGTCGAAATCAATTCTAACGCTTGCCGATATCAGTATACGTTATAATACACTTCAGGCATGTAATGAAATGATAATTACAACAATTGTCTCCGAGAATACATATTCATCCTTTTTTATACTCCAAACCCAATTTTTTCACGGAACCTCCATCCTTTAGCATCTGTTAACTCCGATCCTTGACAACCACTCGTAAATCTCTAATCACAATGACGAATTGACGCGAAGCCTATGGTTCCTCTAATAAGAACCTCTCTCTCTCTAAGGCTCCATTGATTATACGTGGTGGGAGGTAAGTGAACCGCGTTTCGTAGGAAACATCAAACATAAACGTACGGACGACTGGGAATACATCTCCCACGGACCAAACCCACCCACTCCTTCTTTCCGGCCTTCACTATTTGCCTGGCGTGATGGTCCTAGAATGAGGAGGAAAAACAGCTGCCGACTGCGTAACCCGATACGGCTTCGGGGGGGAAGCCTGTGACGCCACCAATACACCCACGAACTCTTTCCCCAACGCTGCCGCATCTTCTACACTTTCTTCGGCCGGTCTTGCGCTCCGCAACTGCTCGTAAGCTAATTAAAGTGGATGGGAAGGAATCTCTAATCAGGCGTGACCCAAGGATGTATTGGGTCCTAAACCGTGGTTATCTATATGTGAATGTAGTCGTCAAACGAATTTGTGTGACGAACGTTAATGTCTGCTATGTTCGAATGTACATCGTTTTAGATGGGATTCGTGTAATCTGGGCCCTTTTGGAAAGAGTGGAGTATATTTTGAAGTGCTGCGAACGTATCGATAAGCTTTTTTCACGACTGGAACCGAATATGATGTTACTTATTTAACTCAATTTTGACTTTAACAAGTATTAACGGTTGTCATTAGATACGTTGTACGCCTTCGAAGGCGGTAATGATTTCATTTCTGCATTATTTGCTAACAGAAGAATATTAACCAGAAATGAGGTGATTCTCACCGTTCTACAGTTCACAAGGCGAAACTTTGCTAAAATTAAAATTAAATTGCTGATAAAGGTCGTATGATCTTGGCCCAGCACCGTAAATATTTAGTGAATAATTTTCGATTTTTAATTGATAATAGCGCTGTAAGGTTATTTGTCTGGTAGGATAATACAATGCTAACATAGTCCTTGATATTGATCTCTTACACTTATCAATTCAGGTCAATATAATTCGGATTTTAAGAGGAGTATTGTACTACGAGTTCCCCATACTTATCATTTATCGTACACCTTACTTTATATTAGGATTAAATTTAATAGAATTTCATATTTCCAGGAGTAAATATTATACAGGCTAATCTCAGATGAATTCGTACTCAATATTTAATTTTTATATTGCTCCCCTTTATGGTTGTGCTTGGAAATTCGTCTTATAGTATTTTATAGCATTATAGTATTCTGTCGCAGAAGGAAATCAATACTATCATCTATTTAATTTAAACCACTTTATTTACGTAATGAATTGAATAAAATGACCCTATTTCAAGAGTTGTATAGTGAATTATGAGATCGATATTTATACACAGCGTTAAAGTTACTATTTAAGTATATCCTTCAATGCTATCTATTCTATTATAAGTAACGGAACAATTTAAAAACTCTTCTATGAATATAAATCTGAGTTACGAACACGTAGATATGTAATAGGATCTATAAAATAATTCTAAGTAACGTCTATAAAAGATTTTTAAATTCAGAAGTAACCAACGTGCTCGCGTGAGCGTCTATATGAATCATAAATAAAATGCAGTATTATATAATTCAAAGATGAAAAAGTTACCCAATGACTTACATAAATTCAATTCCTTCATACGGGTTTTGCATTCACTCATCCAATATAGAAGTTCAGAAGTTATCGAGCGATGCAGTGAATGACGAATATTGGATTTATTCTTTAATTATATTCTGGCATTTAAACAAATAGTAAGCTAATGTGCACTTAAGAAATTCGAACTTATTCTAGGATTAGGGATGGTTTATTATAAAGAGAGGATAAAGACCTATAGTCTGTTTGGGTTATTTTAGAGTAGATATATAGCAGATTTATGCTATTATATATTTGTTTACCCTATAGAGAATATTTTATAAACGCTGATTCTATACAGAAAGTTATTTTGTATTGTTTTCTTTAGAATATTAGATATCGAAAGTTTATCGTATCAATAATTTAATCCTGAACAGGATGTAGGTAATTAAACACGTACAGATATGTTGATGTCGATGTCGAGTATATTTAAATTTTTTTACATTTACATAAAGGAAAAATATGTTGTTATAAATTGAAAGCTTTTGATAAGTATAAAAATTCCAAGTGATGCATTCGGAAATTTACTTTCAAACTCTTCAGCGTTTGATTTCTTTCAGCTTTAAAACGGTCGATTTAATAATTCGTCTTGACAACCGTAACCAGTGCAAGGAGACGGAGTGCCTCAGACTTGCATACGTTTATTATGTAATGATGATGAGATGCTCCAATCTATAAGGTTACATCATCGGTTCGTGTTTCAACCGACGGCAGTGTTACTCACCAACTGATGGTCCATTTTCAGGTTCGGATTTCGGTTGTATTTATCTCGATTCGAGATCAATGTATGTAAGGTGTTTCATACTCTGAAAGATTTTTATGAGTTGATTCCTTATTTATTGAGATATATTATCAAGCCCCTGAAATGAATGGTGCAGTATTACTTTTTTATATTTTTGAGAGTATTGCTATATTATCAATTATATTTATTAGACGATAATTTTTAATTTATCGAAGATTCTTCCTATTACGTCGACTTACTAGGCTTTGCAGCCTTGTATACACACTTAATACTAAACCGTATAGTATATACCTTTAAGTTGCGTATATGACTAAATTGTCTATAAAATTTGAACAAAAAAAGAGAATAATCAAATACAGCCGGCCCTAGCTACAAGTTATACCGCCGGCCCTAGCTACAAGTTATACCGCCGGCCCTTACTTCCACACCATTTTCTTGAGCGTAATATACGATACAATATAGACGATGAAAACGGTTATTAACAATAAAATTTTGCAAGTTTATCACGCTTCTGTTGAAAAGTATGTGAAAATTCCTCTTTACTTTTGAAATAACTTCGCTTTTAATAATATTTACCTAATTCATAAAGAGTCAAATTGAAGTAATCATTTGGAAACTGCATACTTATTAGGATGTTCATATATACCTATTACTCGATTCGTCTTGAGTGAGGAATTGAATTATCGCACTATACGTACACAACACGACTTATAGATACGTAATAAAGAAAACTATCGCGCGCTGTTTTCAGCCAGGAAAGGTCTTGGTACAACCATACATCCCTCTACGGAATAGTATTGGATGAGATGCAAGGAAGATTTTCCTTCATGAATGAAGGGACGGAGAGGTTAATACTATATAAAAGACATTTCCGCTAACCGACTCTTTGATTCATGTCCGAGTCAACCTCTTTCCTTTCAGAGACGCATCTCGTCCCTTCCATGCGCTCGCCAATACACACCCATTTTCCCCTTGTTTGTTTTGGCTGCAAAGAGGGGAAATGCCGAGTTCTGGAGATTAGGTGAAGTGGGCCCGCCGAAGTACGGTTCCAAGGTTTTAAAAGATGGGTTCGGAAAGTTATCAGTTATAAGTAATATTCAACGCGCGATTCTTTGCCAGTAGGTGCCCGTAGAGGTGTAAGATTGACGTCTTGAGACGTGTTTTTTATTAATTAAACATAGGTTAGGATTTAATTGTGCTTCTTTGCACGTTAAAGCGTGCACTTTTTCATAATGTTAAACAGAAGTGAAAAACAGTGACATGACTGGGACTCGAAGTCAGTGGGAAACCTGGGTTCGAATCCCAATCGTGTCGCTATTTTTCACTTCTCTTTAACATTAAACATAGGTGTTGATTTGCAGTTGAATCCGTTGCTTCGTAGTTATAGAAAGGATATTGTGTTAACGGTGGGAGTATTTTTGTTTATTCTTCGTGAGTAAATAATAGTAATTGGATAAGTAATTAAACTGCAATACATGATGATAAAAACAAATAGTTGGGAAGTTGATATTTAGAATTTGAATTTAGCGTCTGTCATGGGTTTGGCATAGTTAGTTTTGCATTCATAATTGTGCATTATTTTATTTTTATAGATCTTCATGAAAGTGTCTCCTTTCGAAGCAATGTGAAGAATTATTTGTCCATTTTTAAAAATATAACGGGTTTGTATTCACTTTGGTTACTCCATTATGTTATGCTATAGATGAATATTTGTACTTGCAGTTGAAATTAAAGGATGTGACAAGATAGGTCCGCATTTTAATGCATACATTACTTGTACTGATTTGGCAGGTTAATGATCTATATTAATGGATTATAAATGATTAGATGATAGTTAGGATTTTCTACATCGACTTCACTGGAATCGTAAAATATGGATGGATATTATTAGCATTTTATATAATGACCGATGTTTATAAATATCTTGGATTTTGAAGTTCATCAGCATTAACGAGATCTGAAAGATATATAAGCAACATACAAAACGCAAGGGTATTTTGTATGTTACTATTTCGGGAAGAAATTAGATAGAGATCCTCCGAGGTGAATGGGTAATTCAAAACACCTGTTAATTCAAAAGCAGCAGATGTTAAATCTATAATAAAATATCTTTCACCATTTTGCTTTGAAAACACAAAATAAACTGAACTAAACACTGAAAATCCGCTAATAACATTGAAAATATTTTCAGAAGATACGTACATTTGGATATAAAGTGTATAATTATCTAATCTTTTATTCCTCTATCTATGAAAGAATTACTGTAATAGCCATCCAAGGTGTATCTTTAGGAAGATTTGAAATGTTTTGAATTAAAAGTTGATTACATTTTAAAATTTCTTTTTTCAGCAATGATAAATAATCCTGAAGAAATATTCTCACTTATTTAATGAGGATATTATACGGTTTATTTTGTTATTTTTTTCGATTTTCTTGATTATGTATCGATGTATAAAATACCCTCATCTTGGCAACGCAACACGCAGAATATTTGATACCTCACTCATACCGAATCTGTCTAAAGTCAGTTCTCTCTATGCAAGCTCAAGACGTATGAATGAACGCTTCCCAGAACTCGTTATATAATCCAAAATGAGGCATCAATCGCAGAAGTTACCTTATTGCTGATCAAATATAAGAGAAAATAACATCAATGTCTTCTATGGTTAAGTGTGGGTCTGGGTTCGATTCCCAGTCACGTCGTAATTTTTACTATTCTTTCGCCTTAGTGAAAATTATGGTTCTAGGTAAAAGATGGACATTTATTATAGTTTAATTTCACATCGGAGAACATCCAAAAGGTCAGTTCGACGTATTATTTCTCCGAATTGTTTCGCTAGCACCATTCCTTTCATCTTTTCTCTTAAGTAAAGAACAGGTTCCTTCCAACTAATCCTTCCCACATCCAGAGAAGGTCCTTAACCGCTGATTTGAAGGGGAAAAACTTCCTGCCAAATTTCATTCCTTTACATTCGGTTCCCATAGACAATGGACCCGTAGATAGTGGAATAGATCAAGATCCATCTACAAAAATACTCTACAAGCCGCCCTTTCATAGTGTGGAAGGGAATTAAAATACAGGTTGAGTGGGCTTCATTCTTAACCTATCGTAATCGTACGTGTAAGCATATAGATCTTTTAACGTAACAGCTGTTATCTAATGTATTTAATGAGTGCTAAGTTTTCTCTAGTCTACTTGAAATGATCTCCACTACTAGCTTTATGAATTTATAGGGTCAAAGTATTTGCTTCTTGGTATAATCGAAAACTCAGTGATTTCCACGGGTAATTAATTTAATCGCGACCGGTTTAATAATTATCATTATTCCTGAATATGGAATGTAAATAACGGCACAGGTCTCGATTAAGTTAATTAATCATTGAAAATACAACGTTTTTCATTATACAAAGGCTTTCCACGAAGTTGTGCCTTCTAATATTGATTTCATTATAGCTTCTTTCTCTTTCGTGAATCCAATTTCACGTCCTTTTAACAACTTTTCCTCTTTTTAAATTATTTCTATAAATTATTTTCTTTCGTCGTAAAAAATAGAAAAAACGCTAACTATACCTGAAGTCTCACCAGAAGAAATTATGTATATTTTAGTCCAATAATATATATTATCTGATCTTTATTAAATAAGAATTTTGTTTTCCATAAAAGTAAGCACGTTATTTTATCATATGCAAGAGCTTAATTCCTATTTTTTCGAATTCGTAGACCTCTTAATTTTCCGTTAAATTCGAACTCTTAAGTACTTAATTTGTACGTTTTCTCTGTACTAGAATTTTCGAAAGGTAAAAAAAAGCGGCTTATGTGATGCGCCGTATGCTACACTCAGTGGATTTGAGGTCTCCTTGCACGCTCTCAACATGTTGCAGATTCATTTTCACACAGGGTGTTGGTTACATCCATCTGTTGAGTGGATAATATCCTTATTAGAAAAGACTCCCACGAAAAGAAGCTGTTCCAGTCACGAAATTTTGGGCCAATCCTCTTTTGTACTGTAGTGTATAGAATGGAATTACAATGTTCCGTATTCGTAAGAAGCAACTAGTGATACACTGAGAATTAAATTATTTGCATTCTATTCTTATTTTCTATTCTGTAATAATCGAAAGAAATTAGGAAGTACTTGTAGCTTTGGATTTGTAACTTTAAAATGATCGTCGAAGATTTATTGTTTCGTAAAGTCAAAAATATCTCTAATTTGTTGAATACTTCTATGGTTTCAATAGTATCTTTAAATAAAATATTATCAGCGATTTTGGTCCATTATATTCTCGTAATATAAGTAAATTGCTTTAATACAATCAGGACGTCAAAAGACTTGAATGGATGTACATTAAGTCAGAAATTATTAAAAATCTCCATGAAATATCGACCCTAAAAAATTTTATAATATCGGGACTCGAACCCGGAAGACAATGCGAGCTGAAAGTATCAACTTCATTCAAAAAACTTTTTCAAAATTTGAATATTTTCTCTTCTCCATAAGAATTGAGTTGATTGACCATGACGAGGCGCGAGCTTTGAAAAAAAATCGGTAAAAATACCTGTCGTTAGCGGTACTCAAACCCGGATCCCCTGATTACGGTCGGTTACTCTAACCATCAAGATAACACGGAAAAAACAACCCAGAGGTGGAATTAGGATCAGATCCCGTCTACTAAAGACATTCTATCCTTTCTATTCTTCTTAAAATGCTCACGTTACCTACTATCGGTTGAGTGTACATGAAAGCCTCTCTAAACCATTGTCATCGTCTAGCAGTGAGGGCGTGATTTCCCTTCATTTTGTAATTACCAGAAGCTTTTACTTATCCTATGGTCTTGTGGAATACTGCTTTACATGTACAACTACATATATACCATGCTAGTCGTCTACTGTGAGCGTCAAGGGGTTGAAATACGTACTAATTTATACGTAATATTCAAGTTTTTGTTATCGCGTATAGTTCGCGGAAAGGATGGATTCTTAAAACGACACGTACTAGCTTACATTTCTCTCTTATTAAGCTCATTTCCGTATCGCAGAGGATAGTAAGGGTATCGTGATGTCTACTACAACTTTCGTAAACATTCTTTCCCTGAATTTCTCGAAAAATCGTAATTTATCCCCCGATATATACTTCGAAGCATTTTGGTTACGTTTGCTTTTTAATCGTGGCACTTCTCGACGAACTTTATCGCGTTACCTTGCACTTTCTCAAGTTCGCGAATACATACGTATTAACGATTCGCGACGGCTTTCAATCAAAAGAGGTCGTAATTTTGCCACGATAGCGTCTGCTTAAGGTACGAATTTATTGGGCGGACCATCGTTGGCTGAGTGGGCGAGTGGAGCAACCCAATCCGACCTGCGGAAATTCGACGCCGGCGTCGTCTCTGGCGACCGGAAGTGCGTGTCTAAATGCGCATGCGCAGGTCGCATTGTTGCTCTGCGATGTCACCGTGGGAATCCGTGCACTGAAGAAGCCTTACGATTGATTGTTAGATAGATGTCGAAAAAGACGTATGTTGCTGCTTACGAGGAGCGGAGCTTTGTCCAGAAAATGAGGTTCTACAAGGAAGTGGACACTGAGGTTGTGTTCAGTAGGAGCTTATTGCTGATAGGGTTAAAGTCGAGAAAAATTGACGATCAAGTAATCTCGATTTGTTTTTGTTTATATCTCTGTTATTTTTATCCCAATCGCTACAAAATTCTATCTTGTAAATACGTAACTGTCTGGTTAGAACCTTGAACGACTGTAGATCGATATATCCTGCAGTCCAACCAGTCATTTGTCTAACAAATTATATATACCAATACACCTCTGCTATCGGTTTTTAATACGTTCCTTGTCAGTCAGTTCCGAATCTGAAGTGATTTTTTGATGCATATTACATTATTTCTGGAGAAGGTCTTCCTACTGCTCAATAATCACGTTTACGTATTGATGTAAAATTATACCCACCATCATCTGTTTCCAAGCAACAGGATGCAAGGGGTTTAAATGGAAGGATGCAAAGGATGCTGGAGGAAATCAATAAAGGCATCTTAGAAACCATTAAGGAAATTATCGTCAAGGTATTGCTAACGCCTGTTACTTGTATAGAATAATGTACATACATTCCTGGTTGGAAGTTTATGCAAGTATTGAAGAAATAACGATTTGTAGTATGAGATAGGAAAGGTATCGTATTTAATTAGAAATCCTATATACCTTCCTCTAGCTTCTATTTCGTAGTTTATCGATAATATTTTTTGGAGCCGTATTACGCGCTTTATTTTTCTTAGTACTTCTCAGTATTGATGTATTTTCCTGTCAGTATAGATTGAGGTTGGAGAGTTTAAATATGAGTCGAATTTGAGTCCTGTGTCTCATAATTGACCTGAATTTAAAATTGTTTTCATTATGTTAATCACGCTTAATATTAGGCTCATTTATTTATTTTCGTAATATATTCACGTCGATAATGCTATGTTTAATTCTTTAAAAAATCTTTCGCCCATCGCTGGTACTGGGTAAAAGCGTGATATGCACCGTGTTCACTCAATCATTTGAATCTATAGATATCTTTATATATCAAATGTCTTCATCATTTATAAAGGATTCCGACAGTATTTATGCATTATAACACATTTTCTACCAGTCATAATGACAACATAAATCGATCTTAAAAATTGTCAATTGGGAATGCAATTTGGAAACATTATTGATTCTTTACTTAACACTTCAGAGACAAACGTGCATTATTGCCTTCCTCTCGGTACTGTACTTAAATTTTTCATTTTCTTACGATTTGACTCTTGAGATGGTAAAATTTAATGGACATTTTAACTTAATGATTTTATTTTTAGTTAGTTGGAGAGAATTTGTCGACAAAAATATATTTATGGCAGTTGAATTCGTGTTTAAGTAAATCTGAGTCCATTCCGACCTATCGTAATCGATTTTAATTTCGTATTATAAGTATTGGTTTAGTACGTAATTTCATCGATTGATACTTATGCAAAATTCTTTGTAATACTATGAAGGAATAGAGTAACCTAATGAAGATTTTATTTATTATTTCCTTGTCTAAAATAAGAGATCATTAAGGTTTTGAAGTTTCTAGACTCGCTGATAAATTTCCATGGACCAAATCGCAATGTTTCTTATGTGCCGACTAATGTTTTATATAATTAAGGTCATCCGTTTTATCAGAGGTTAGATTCGTAATCACGCAAACCGCTATGACTCCTCATGAAAAGATTGGTCCATCATAAACGCTTAAAAAGTCTTCCTTATTTTGTATCACACGGCACGCCTTGAGTCACGCATCGTGAATCTGTTCAATGATCCATTCAATCGATGGCGTGACTCGGGGAAAACCGCATTGGCGGAAGTCGAACCCGATACCCTTCGGGAGAGGTGTCCGCGAAAAATTGGAAAAAGCTTCGCGGGGCCTCTGACCTCTGCTGCAGCCTTTTGACCACTGCTCTCTTAAAATTAGCTCGGGAAGTTCACGTCATCACGCCATCTTTTAGTTTTAAGCTGGTGTGAACTCTGCAAGGCTTCTTAAATTATTACTTATCGACAATCAGTAAAATTCAGCGATATTTATTTACATATATTTATACAAGTTGCTATTAGTAACAATAACGTTTATCTAGTGAGAAGTAAATGCAACTGTAGCGTAATAACTATTAATTAAATATTAAGTATAATATTTACATTATATTGGGCTTTATTTTTTTAGAAAACGAAGCTTAAATATTCATTCCCGCATTTTGATATATTTAGTCAATGTATACATGAGATTTAATTTAAATTTTTTATTCGGCTATTAAAATTTTAAAGACTATTGTGAATAGAATGGGTGCAAGATAGATACATTGAGGAGCTCCCTTCTAAATATTGAATTAGTCTGTTTCTATGTGTGTTTAATATAATTATGAACGCTGTTCAATTCTTATAGTTATTTAAAACCGAAAGTTTCTATATTTTAGTAAATTTTTCCTGCGACATTATAATCTACCTATTCACCAGAAACATGAGCGCTACAATCAATTTTTATTGGGGTTGCTTCTTGTCTTGATCCGTACGTCTTGTAAAAATATTCAGTTTCTTCTTCTTGTATGCTTGTTTTTTGCGCTTGTCGCTATTCGAGTCCTGATATAAAATGTACATAGATGTGCTTATGGATCCTAAGTATTTCTTGCATACTCCGTCTGACAAGGTTTCTATTGTCATGTTATCCAAGTTTCATACGTCTTGAAGTCCTCCATTCTTTATTCCCTTTAGGTTGAAAGAATACCCTTTCTTTAGAGCTATTAGATCTGAAACACTCATTTCAGTGCGTTATACTTAATAAGAATTCAGTAGTGCCTATTTATTAAAAAATAATGTAGGAACTAAAAATAGTCTATTTAATCGAATTCTTCGATTATACATATTACGAATTAAGCTAGAAAAAGATAAATCCCATCATAAATACGTAAATGGGTATAAAAGACATTCCATTCCATATTAATTTATAAATATCGACTAATTGCGCTATACATTTCGTAAATATTATTACTTCCTTAAAAAGTTTAAATATTTTATGTTTTGTCTCTGAGCTTAATGCTGAATTTTGAGTTCTACAAGTGTTAAAATCATTCTTCCACTGCAGAAGTCATTATCATATAGATAAGATTAAGTACAGGCCAGTAACCGAGTTTAAGAATATTCATAATAGTTTTATACGTACATAAATATTGAGCCCAACTATCACAGAATGAAGTAAGTGAAGGAGATTGAGAACAGGTTTAGAAATATCAAAGTTCAATTGAAAACCAGGAATGCAGGGAGATGGAAGGCTGTCGTACAAATTAAATATAAGAAGAGCATGTGTTTTTGTGCAATAAATCGTGCTTTTTTATTATTGAGAACTTGTTTATGGAACAGAAATGTTTTAGAGAATGCAGCTGATCGAAAATTCTTCGATATAAAAAGAGGGAGGGTTCTGGAAAGAGTGCACCAAAGCAAATGGAGGTTTCCTTGGAAATGGATCGATGTTACGTACGCGCCCTCCTTTTTCAGAAGACGAGATTCTCACCAAAGAATTGATGCCGATACGAAAGCTCTATGGCTTATGCAGACCATACAGTGTCACTGAATCGTTTCTTAACTTATTATTATTATTTTTAAATAATGATTTAGTAACTTATACTCTTTTATATTTTAGAGGACTTAAAATTAACTTGAATATTTACCAGTTATTTGATAATTACGTTCTTTTTTTGATATATTATGATTCCTCACAGAAGGAATGTTAGCTGTTTGCTAAACTGAATAATATATATAATCGAACATGATATATTTTATAAGTAACATAATAACGACTTTGCGTATTAAATCATTTATTACTGGGAAAGCAATTATTGAAGGAGACGAAGATGTATATGAGAATAGACTTGTATACTTCCAACAGCAGTTTGCGGTAGAATTTAAGAAAAAGATAAATTTTAGGGAGATGTGACTATACATTTTAATATGTAATATATTTACTAAGCTTCCAGGGTTAACCAATGATGGATATATTTAATTTACTACAGCACTGTAATTTCATGTTTAACGGAAAGAAATATATTCCATCCAAACATTCTACATTTAAGGATAAAATAACATTACAAGACGACTTCGTAAAGCTTGCATACATATGAACCAAAAATCGCAAAGTGACTGGGACTCGAACCCAGGTCCCTACCATATCTCTATAATCTGCTTACGTTTATCTTTAGCCCTGTATTTATAAATACGGTTGGAGAAACCAAACAGAAACGTATGTACCGAAATTAAGTACTATATTTAACGATTTTTATATAGGTAACCTTTTTACTGTAGACAGGGTGCTTTAAGGTGGACTTAAAACGTACGTAACTGTAATTTCATCCAAAAAAATCATCTCAGAATGAAAAGAATGTTTCGCAGTGCGGTACTTGAAAGGCATTTCGGAAGGTAGACTCGTTCAAAAGAAACGCATATAAATAGAGCAAGTAACCTGAGCGTTCAATGGCACCGAAAACGGGGCGCGGATCCGTAACACAGGAAGCTACGGTAGGAATGGATTTTGGGGAAGAATAACTCGGTAGAGGGAGAAAAACAAATAGGGGGAGGGTAAGTGCAGAGAGAGAGAGAGAGAGTCATCCAATCAGACTATCGGGTTTCGGTGGCGTATCGAATGACGTAGACAGCCGACATCCAATCCTAATTGCCGGAGGTGCGTGGGAGGGTAGATAAGAGAAGGGAGCAAGATAAGGTTGGTAAATTGGGGGGGATAGCTTTCTGCGGGTTGGCTTTTAAAACGTGGGGAATATTCCCCCAAAGGGTCTGTCGCCAGTGGTTTCACTCCCCAACGCAACCATGGAAACCTCCCGAGAGTGTTTACGGCATCGGATTCAATTCGTAGCGTCCGAAATTTTATTGATCCATTACGATATTTATAAACTGTCCCGCGGGAGGCGCGCCTGTTCGGAGGGGTTGCTGTGAATCGCGCAGAATTATATCTCCGGTCGGATGTTCATTTAGGAATTAATGAAAAGTATATCGTCATCAGATTGCATTCATATTCGGCAATATGCACCCCAAGGTATAGTGATCCATGAGGAAGTAATGGGATTATAGCTGCGTTGAATATATCTTATCACCCTACGCGTTATGAATAGTGAAGTGTCATTGGATACTGTACTGTTGGGGGCATTGTTGGAACACGTGTTTTTTTATGCAGTCCCTTTGATACAATTGTATTGGGTTTTATTTGAGTTTGACAGGGTTTCTTTTTATTACCATGGTCTTCTTTGACAGGCAATGGATTAGTACAATTATGAAGTGGAAGAGAGATTTTTAATTATGAGATTATAAAACTGGAAAGATGTATTTATAGAAAGATTTTTTGAATGGCTTAGTAAGAACTTTTTTATATGAAGTAAGAGAATAAAACGTCCTGATTTCAACTAAATAATTTTGAAGAGTTTATATATACAGATACAGATACTTTATAGATAGAATTTATCGCACTTCAAAATGCATTTCCACGAAGTACGCCCGGATAGAGTAGAATCGAGTTTTTATTTTCTTTAAGTAGCGTATATTGTAAATATTTCTTCAAACCGTATTATATATATTCTAAAAGATTATTTTCCATGTATGTATCCTTATTATGTATCCTTAAGAACAAATTCGTCCTGAATAAGATTTCTGTTATGATTCTGACCCAATGTGTAAAAAGTATACACTCTTCCTGTTTCATCCATGCAAAACATCTAAAATTAGCTCCGAAAAATTTAAAATTAAATCTTCCACGGAAACGTTTATACCACCTGAGTAAGTTCTGCACAATTCAAGTCATATCGCCTTAACGTTACCATGAAATCACGGGCAATGAAAATGGCATACCTCCAAGGGAATATTAATCGTCGAATCATGTAAATGGGCAATTAAAATGGATTTCAATTGAAAATAAAACGGTAGTTATCGAGTAAGACGGTAATATAACGCATTTATGGAGTGATTATTACTGCAGATAAGAAATTCACTCCAAGCTTACATCAATCACTCAGTACACGAATGATGAAGTTAAATTTTCTTCAGCACTAAGCTAAATAAAGGAAAGGAAGTTTAGTTTAAATTGGAAACACTTCTTAATTCAATGATAATTTTATATTAGAGTTAATATGATCCTTCTTGAGGGGACAAATTGATAAAATTTATAAATTGCGGCATGGTATTTTCAGTGATCAATATTACTTGATAATAATATCTGCATAATATCATTTTTTATGTTAAAAGAATCACCTGAATTGGTCACGGCAATTTCTTTAATTTAATGATTCATCATTTTAATCAGTACTTAAAAATCATTATAACGCTTATCAGGAATGTAATAGTAATACTAATATATATTCATTAATGATTCAATCAATGGCAAAAATGCAGAGATTATACCATGTATATCTATATGAATACATGTATATATTTTACCATGTTTATATTATATGAAGGTAATTAAAGAGATATTTGATACTAAACCTAGGATGCGGAAGGGGAAAGAAAGATCGTTTGCGTGGCAATTCACAGATTCGTAATCTAGCAATGCCTTATTTATTCTATTAGTTCTTTAGATAAATCTTAACTTTTTATGGTTTTATTCCTCAAATTAATATAAGCATTGAAATAGAAATATGAGGGAATTAGCCATCTAGACCCTATTCTATTCAAGATAATAGTAGGATGCACACGTAGGATGTATACGATACCCCTCAACTTTTTAGATCTTCCATTGCATAAGAGGTAAAACAGAGTAAAAGACTTGGTTTCCCTGTCACACGGCGGATGGCAACTAGCAGGGTATTTATGTAGATGTAGATGAAACGAAGGAGGGCGAGTGGCATCACGTATCCATTAGTTCTGTTGATAACCTTTTGTGACGCGTGGCTGTGTTCCATTATACTGAATTCCCTCCAGAACCAGGCTTGTTCTGTAGGCAGAGGATAATGTTGTCTTCAGATATTCAACAGGAACCATAATGTGAGTTTTTTTAGACTGCAGGAAGGATGGTGATGAGTTAGTTAGTTAGGGTTGGAAATAGTTAGTTGGATGTTTAGTGTTAGAGTGCAGGGAGATTAGAAATATGATGGTGTTTACACGTTGAAACCGGTCGTGCAATGAATATCTTTTGGAAAAAAGATACCAACGTAAGTATCAACATTGTCTCTCAATTGTACATGATGGAATTCAACCACATCTCGTCGAATATAGTGAATTTCATTCGAGATTAGAAAACAATTGCTATGGTTAATCATTTGGTTTTCAGGGGTAATAGGTGAAGATGAACAAGTTTAAGTTAAAATAATTGTAAAGAAGGCAATAGATGAATCGACAACGTATCTTAGAATGGCTGAAAAAAATGATTCCTAAATATGAAAAGAGACGGATAGGAACCTAATAACTCAGAAAGACCATAAGATATAGCAAAAGTGCTATTCAAGATTATCAAGCAAGAAAATGAGGAAGGTGTCAGTAAGTTGAAAGAGGAAGTTGTTCTGGAAGATATAGACAAACATTGTTTGAAGGAGGGAAAACTTAAGCTAAAAAACAGAAGGAACTAAGAAGAAACAGATTTTGGCCCTGCAGAAAGAAGATGGAAAAAAGTGTGCTTGAAACTGTCACAGCACTTTCCCATGCTTTACAAAAATACTAGAAAAAAAAAAGAATAATAAGTACTACAACATCCTGATCTAATTGAGTGTTATTGGTAGATGAGTGTTTATTCTTTTCCGGTACCTCACTCGCTATTATACTAATTAGTTGAAAAATCTAATTTGACTTATTATATAATTAGTTTTTCGTTTTTGATAGAGATGTTTTAATAAAAATTAAAGTGTTATTTTTGCGAGAACAAGGCAGCATATACATTTATTCGCTTATTAATAGAACAATTTGGATTTATTCGATAATATGTTTTTCGTGTTTAATATAAATCAATCTTATTTTATCCAAAATTGTAATACTTTTTATAGGAATAAGGAAACAGGTTTATTTACAAATTTATTCTTCAAAACACATATAAAAAACCACCTCGCAGAATCCATCGGCACGCATGTTAACATACTCGTACGTGCACTTCGCAACTCCTTCAAAAAGTGTCCTTTATTGAAACTGCGTCTAATCGAATTAACGCGAATTCTGCCGGAGTCCTAAAATAACAAACCCGTTTCACACTTAACACCGTGACCGATACGGACTCGCTTATTTTCGCTACCGAATAACGATGCTCTACGACGAAAGAATTAAGGAAGAAGGGAGCGGCCCCAATGAAATTTCTAATTTGTCCGAGCACAAGTGTCGAACAGCGCATAAAATTACAGTAAATTAAGAGTTTAATTTCACAAAAAATTTTCCGGAAAAAAAAGTTTTGTTTTTTTTTCTACTCTTTCCGGTCAGCATCTCTTTCTCGCTCTACGTTTTGAGAACCACCTGCCGCTGGATGCGCCACCTACTTAACCAAGTAGCAGGTGGGGCCCTTCCCCTTTATCCGTGATAAAATTAATTCAGACCATCATTCAACGGCGTACATCCACCCCCTATTAAAGCTGAACGAGTCACTCCCACTTTCCCTAAGTTTTTTACACAATGTTTCACGCGTAAGAATATTACAGTTGGATCTATTATGTTTTTATCTTTTTAAATCTAACGTTTTTAGGCGCTCGATTATATATAAATTGTCTTATTCTATAGCTGGAAATTAACTGTATAGGTCCATTTGTATCGCTATACGCGGAATAATACGTAACGAAAGTTACATGAAAATAAAGGGTAAATTTTAGTGAGAATTTCGAAATGACCGGTACTCGAACCCACGACCCCACTTGTAGGACGTGTATGTCCATTATCAATTTAACATATCCCAGGGATCTAATTTGGAGAATGACTATTTAGTACTCAAATCAACAAATGTACCTACGCTAACATACCCTGAGATGAAAATTTCCTCCTCGTCCGGGATTCGAACCCTGGACTTAAGCGTTTGAAAGTTAATTTATTACGAATTAATGTTAGATTTCAATTTTAATGACTCAATATTGGAAATCACTGGGCTATAATTATTCATATGATTACTCTGTATTTTACTGTGCTATAGAATTATCTCTATGTATTAGAGTGTATGTATTTATATTCCTATGATACCTTATGGCTATCGTAATTTAGGGTCTAAAATTATTAATAAACAAAGTACCTATTTCATATTTCTTTTTCACTAAATACGCTACATTACATTTATTCCCGTATTTCATTTACATTTATTAATTTATTTTCCATTCTTCCATACCGCAAGTTAACTTATGAGCCATGACCATCTCGTTCACAATTTCACCCCATCGGTTGTATATCCATTAAATTTCGTATTCAACCCATCCACTTCTATAGTTCCTCCCCCATTGTGCCACGAATCTTTCATTAGCCTTGTTTACCGATTGTGTTCGATTGCTTATTTGGCAGCTGTCCCGTCGATTCCGTCCCGGGCGTGGAACAATGCGTTAATAAGAGCCGATGGATTCAGGTGCGTATGATCATCCCATCTTGATTAAAACGAACAGCCTTCCGGAGGTATCGACGGGGTTCTTATTAATGTAATAAACTCGGCCACGGGCTACTCCAGTTGGCCCATTTGGCGAGATTCCCCTCCAAATGTTTTTCCAAGGGTCTTCTTCCTTCAGTTTCTCGGTTGGTTATCTTGATCGATGGGATTGGCTCGGGATTGTGACTGCTCTCCGAAAATCGTAAGCTTACGGTTGGGTGCGTAAAGGTGAGAGAATTCTTCTTAATTTTAATTCTTCAGCTTTAGCGAATTTGTTTCCCAAGTTTAACTTTGTTGGATCTTGATAAGATATATTATAGAGGACGTAGGGAACCGCAGCGGATTTTTAAGTTTATTCGACGTGAAAATGTATAATATTTTGTGAGTAGATAGTTTTTGATATTCTTAATGTTACGTTACGTTTTTAGTTAAACGAATTTTGGATTTTGAGGAAATAAATCCTGTTTATTTTTTGCTTTATATACTTTTTTATTATGAAGTAATTCATTTCGTTGAAGATTTAAGGGAAAGGTGAAGGATTAGCTTTCTTATTGATATTAGTGTTCATTTTCTTTTGGTTATAAGACGTGATGGTTTTTAATAACCTTAATATTACTATGAATTTTTGCTAAAAGATATTTTGAACTTTGAGGAAAGAATGTTTTTTAATATTTTCAAATAGTTGTGGAAGGTATACGTACATCATTGTCTTTTTTGTTAGTTTATTGAAGTTCGGTATTTTTCGCTTTTTATTTGTTTTTATTATAAAGTATTTATTTCGTTGGAAATTCAAGTGAAAAATAAAGAATTAGCATTCTTATTAATGTTAGTATGTCATATTTTACTGTTTTTAGCATCAGGAAAGATAGATACTAACTTTTGCTATAATAATCGTATGACTTCATCACGTAGGTTAAAGAGAAGCGAAAAAAGTGTGTGGAACTTGTGGAGGACCTGGGTTTGAGTACCAGTCATGTCGCTATTTTTCACTTCAACGTAATCCATGTTACTAGTTTTAGATTTATAAATTATTTCTATCGAACTTCTTTTTATCTGTTAAGGTTACCAAGGCAAGTTTTCTTACGTAAACAGAAGCGGTGTATATCCACTCTTCAAAGCGACTCCTACTTCTTTATCTGCAGCTAAATGATAAATAAACTCCTCTCTTCATTGACGTAAAAAAAAGAGGTATTAAAGAATTAAAGTGATTCCTTTCAGTGAGCGAATTGTCATTTAGGAACGTAACTCGACTGTGTATCAGTTATGTTGGGGAAAATTCAAGAGTGAGAAAGGCATCGGTTGGGACAGCTCCTGGTAGGAGCTTCCTGTTATGTGACAGGCGTTTGCTGCGAAATTCGCTACGTTGTTAGGGAAACATGAGAGCTCCAGATGGATGCTGGTGAACGCGATGTATGGAAAAAGCGATCCACGGACTACCGTGGCAGCACGGAAGCCATATTGGGAATATTGGGAAAAATCGAAAGATGTGTTTAGACCATATTTTTTGCGAATATCAATCAAGTAGCGGAGGACGGTGTAAACTAAGGATTCTGGTAACATAAAACGATTTAAAATTACATCGTGTTTTATTTTTTTCCCGAAATTTAACGGAAAACTAATAGTATATACAGCCCCTCACTTGGATATGGGAACGTAGCTACGTAACCCACGCGTAGGTTTGAAATGAGGTTTCATTTTAATTAATTTAGTATGTCTCAATTATTGAAATTTTTGTGGGAGATGGATGAAGTAATATTGATGTCAGTTATAGCTACTTTGAAAACATGTATTCACAGGATTTGAGTAATTTTTTTGTTTCTTTTTGATCGATTCGTACCAAAATGATTTATCCGTGCAAAAATATTGACGCGTAATTTATTATAACTGCACGTATTTACAAAGTTTCATATTTAACTTAATGTTATAATCTAATCATATTTTATTGATACTTGTATGATCACACAGATTATTCAATTAAGTACCAAACAAGTTTTTGTTTTAGGATCTGCTCGGAAACGTCTCTACTTAATATTCATTTTTTACCTTTTATTTACGTAATATTTGAAATATCTTCGAATTTTCCTTAGAATTTATTATATTCGAATTAATAGTGGAAGTGGCTAAGCGTACATCTGAAATTAATGTCGAGTTATTAGATTGTAGCGTGTCACAACTCTTAAACACCGAATAATTGCGTTGATTTATTATAAAATGTAATAAGTAAGAAGATAAGTACTACCTTATACATGCTGGAAGCTTGTAGGTGGATATAGTTATAATAAGGAGCCAAAAATCCATATCGCGTTTTCCTACGAGCGAGTATTTTAACACTAAACGGTTACTAATTTCTGCGTCTTAACACTAAATGCTACTTTTATGAATTTTAAATTATCTAAATAGAGGCATTTTCGTTATCTAGCGTCGTTGCTAAGATCTGTACTTGTTTATCTTACATCCAATCACGGAGTTCTTCGTTCGCTAAGTTGCCATGCGCACTTCTGCTGCCAACAGTGTGGTTTCACCTAATGAACCAGAAAACGGTCCCTCGATTTTCTAATGCCCAAAATGTGAAACGTCACACACTTTTACAAGGGACTGGGGAGGTCAAATGAGGTCTATATTTTTATCGTCATTTATGTTTATCCATTCATGCGTTGAGTCTCCGTATAAATTACTCCACTCGTAACGGTGGAAGTTTGTTTCCAGGTGCGGTCCATTCTGGAGATAAGGGCACAACTGGATTTTATTCTTTGCAGTCGACTTGTTGAATATTTTGCTGTCATCTTTTAACTATGTCGAATTTTTGAAGAGCGTAAATTATCGCCGCGTATCTAAATTAAGAATATTTCCTATTCTGTCAGCGGCTTCTCCTTATTTATAGCTGTTTTATCATTTTTATTATTTTATTGGAATGTTAGATTTTATGTTTTAGACTTTCGAATTTATTCGTAAAATTTTGGCTGATTAAGTACAAATGTTAAGCGAGTGTTAAAATGTAAATGAGAGATGTGACTTGGAGTCGAACTCGGGTCACCAAAGTCCTTGGAGGATACCCTGAAAAGAAACCATACGAAAAGTGTGGGGTCCTTGGTTTGAATCCAACTCATACGGATAATTTTGTGTGATCTAGTCATACGAACCCAGAATGTAAAGCTATTTTCATATGTATTTGATCCTACGACTAATTCATTTATCTTTATTTCCTTCTCTTTTTCTAAGGATCAAGATTTTTTCAAATCAAACGGATTTTGTAAAAAAAATTTCAAACAGTAAAAATTGTGAAATACGGATTTTTGTTATCCACTATCACCGAAATACATACATCATAAAATTAAATTATTAAATTATTTATATATATTTATATCAATGAAAATACTAAATATTAAATATTTGACTATTTTAGATCAGTGCTTAAGCAATGAAAAGATATATCCAAAAATCAATTGTACGTATTAGAATAATGATTGCTTATTATTTAGGATATGTGAAAATAATTGTAAAGGTTACATACGTACAAAAGGAAATTAACATCGAAAATAAGATATTTCATTGTAAATTACTATTCAAATGAATAAAAATTACATAGATATAATTACAATAGCAATTACTCGACATACGGACGTACATCGTAATCATATCCATCGTAATCCTTTTATTAAAAAGGAATCCTTTTCAAGATTTATTTATCTAACAGTATCGGTATCTCTTATTCTCATCTCAGGCTATCAAAATTACATTAATACCAACACTGGAAATTACTCTAATCCTCATTAAACCGTTAACCACCCTTCTTTCATTTCAGAGATTTCACTCTCCTTCCAAAACGAACGCTTCCTTAATCGCGTCAAGTGATTGTAAACGGAATATGTTTTTATGGAAGCTCGCACCTGCTTATTTCTTCCTTCGGAAACGATAACGTTAATTCCAACGAGGATAGCGCGTTGGACCGGTCGTCAACGCTCAAACGAACAAACATCTCGTCGCGCCGGAATCGTTCCATCTATTTTATGATTTGTAGTTCGTCTGCAGTCCGCTAGAGGCGCCGTAAAGCACCTCTGTCGGAGGGAAATCGCTTTTCACGAGACAGAACGGTATCCCGCGTGAGATGTTTTCCGGGAATTAACCGGTGGTTTTATAAACTCGATGGGCTCTCCGTGAACACCTTTCTATTGGGTATTTCTCTCATTTGAATATGAATCGGGTCCGTAACGAGGGGCACACTTTGGACATCAATGGTCTTGTGATTAGCGAGACAAGGCGAACACCTTTTTCGAACCGTTCCGCCTTCGACACCTTTAGTTCCCCCCCCCACAACCTGCTCCCTCTCGCCAACTGGTCTCTCCCATTGTGCATTCATACCTCTTCATTCCTGCTCCGTCAATTTTTCGGTTTCCGTTAGAATTGGAGTTCGCTATGGTTACTGCCATTGTTGTTGGTGGACTTTGTTGCTCCTTTCTTGGGGGCAGTGTGTGTTATGAGAGCGCAAAATCCCTCACATTTTCATCTGTTTGAAAACTGTCCAGATCCTCTTTACGGGTTTAGTTATCTGGGTTCATTCCCTGCTTCCATGGCTTTGTGTTTCCATCAGAGGTTCATCTGGTTCGCTTTCTTTTGATTGTTGTATTGACTACGGTTTGACGTGCGTAGTAATGTAATGTGAATGTTATGCGTAGAATGTAATGTAAGAGGGCGTGATCTCCGTATGTTGCATTGCTATAGTTATATAGATTTTATAATCCTTTTTCGCATGAATAGGAGATTATTTTCATTTTAGAATGAGTATTTAATTACTAAACTATTTGGTTCAATAAAAATTCGTACGTATTGTATTTCGTTTCTGCAATTATTGAAATTTGGTATCAATATCAATTATCAATATTTTCAGTTGGTATCGTCGTATACATACATATTGTATTTAAATGTAAGGGTATTTATTTCTAAATGCATATATGCGTCATAAATTGCAGTACTGCTTTTTATTAGACATCAATATTACACCTATTATATATTAACCTATTGGACAAGTATTTGAGATTGTAGAGAATATCATAAAAATATACATGATTATACGTAGTGATATGCTGTCAATAATGAATAGAAACGCCTAGGTGATCATCTCTACGTTTTATTAGTTTTGAAATGTATTATTTATTTATTAAATGGATTATAAACGACTTATAATATTCATAGTCAATGGGGCACGAGTTTTCATCACAATGGATCACAATATAGATTCAGATGTAAGAGTATCTTTCTATAGTTGGGCCCGAACCTGAGAAACTGCGTCTTTGTGATTTCCTAAGTAAGTATACCTCTCCATCACCTCGGAAAACGTCTCTTTTTACTCCTGTCATGTGCCTCTAACTAACCCTTTTATAAGAACCCTTTTAGCGTTTCGTGTTTTTTATTAACCTCCGAGGATATTTTTCCGCTTTTGAAGAACTCTGCTTTTTGAGATTATCGTGGAGGTAACAGGAGAAGTCATAGCTACCAACATTCAACGGGATGGTAACGAATAATATTTATCGATTTAGTTTCTTTCATTAAAAAAATTCACTACAAAAAATTCCCAGTATCATTTTTGTTCTAAACCCAGGAACTGATGGTCGTGGCAAAAGTTTCAGAGGACCGGTACTTGAACCCGGATCTCCCAAAAATATTTTTTATGTCCGTTTATTTATGTACTTAATCCGAGACGCGTGAATTTTCACGCTAAGTTACCCTTACCTCATTATCTTTTCTCTATATTAATCATCGGCCATACTCGGAATGAAATGTATCACTGTTCGTTGAGAATTGCGTAAAACTTCAAAAATGTTAAAATCCTCCTTTTATTTCCTGCTTTTAAAATCTTTGATTAACTATGCTACTGAGTAAACTATTAATCTTCATTATCTATTCCATCTGATTAATAAATCATTTCTAGATATGTTAACTAAAATAAGATCATATATATTTAATTCCTGAGGCACCTTTTTTCTTACATAAATAAATTAACTTATTCTGTCAGTCTTTCAAAGACTTTTCTAGTAATATCGTGACTATAAATCCACATCAGGGTAATGATTACGTGATAATATGATCATTGATAATGAGAAGTTATTAATTTATATTTAATATATGCAATGTAGCAATTAATGCGATTGAAGAAAACGATTAAATGTAAAGAAATTTATGTAAAACTTTGAGGTAGAGAGCCTATCAAAGAACACAGTCTTTGTGAAATAAAACAATGGAATTATGAATAGTTAAAGTACGAAAATAGAACGTAAATAATTTTAATATATAAATGTGAGGCGATAAGAATAAAGGAAGGGAATAAATTGTCATAAATTCTTTGAAAGACCAATTGGCGTTATTTACTACATGATTATTGGATATTTATACTCATACTTATTACGCAACAAAGCCCACAATACTGGTTGGTTTCAATGTAAGTAAACTCCACCCCAATAATTCATCGCCAAACAAGAAGAAAATTATCACCATTACTCGCAGTAACATCTGTAAGAAAACATCTTTTGAGAAATGGTCCTCACATGATACTGGTCTACAGCGAGCTCATAACAGCCTCCAGAGATCGGGTTTCAAGATATATTTCAAAGTGTAACTTTTTAATTCATAAAATGTTAATTACTGTTGACACTCGTTTGAATTGGATTTTGGGTCCACTTCATCATCCGTGGAGATATCTCATGCACCACTTTGTTTCTTAACTATATCTTGATGAATCGTTCTTTGAAACAAAATATATTCGGAGCCATGAAGATTTTTTTGCAGAAGCAGATGCTCGGTTATCCAGTTGAAGGACCCTTTGGTATAGACCTCCTCGGGAGTGAGTAGTGTTATAGGGTAAATTGATTAGGTCCGGGCTAATTGGGTCAATGAATTGTAACTGTAACTTTTTTGGACCCTCCCCGGTAAGGAGGTTACTGATTCTGGCAAATATTGTAGGTATTTGAATCCTATATAGGTTCAGTTACTCGCGAAGAAGTGGATGTTTTTCTCGTAATTTGAAAGTTTAAATGTAATTCTATTCTCGTAAGATTATGAACAGTTATAATCGTCGACCTAGGACGTAACCTTGTGGTAAACAGTTTTTTTTTCAAGTATTCTAATAGTTGTATCAATAAAATAATTGTAAAACAATTTTGAAGGTGCAGGCAAATAGTGCAGGAAATAACTTTATTGTATAGATCCAATAGGAACATGGGTATTAATTTTTTTACAATTACTGTTATAGTTGTAAAATAATAATAATATAATAATTGTAAAATAATTTTACCGTTATGATAATAGTCGATTTTCACTCTTGTTCCCTATATATGAAATGTCATACATTAGCCTGTTTTAATATAATTTACTTATATTATAATACTATACTTATATTTTTCAGGGAGAAATATGTATTATATGGGCTATTTTAATTTAAATATATGAATATTCATACCAGTCATAGTTGGCTAAACATATTTCTTATGGATGAAGGGCAGCATTGTTAAATATATTTAGTTGCACAGAACGGATTGCTTTATGCTAGAAAATTATATGTTTGAATTCAAGTTTTGAGCAGCAGTAATAAAAATTAAGTTTATTAAATTCTGTATTCTCAAGCATAATAAAAATTAATGTTCCGTTTGTTACAGTCTTGTTGATGTAAGTCCGGTACATTCAGAAAACTTCAAATAATGAGTAATATTTTAACCTTTCTTTTATATGAAAATTTTATGTACGTCTATTATCTCTATACGTGAGAAAATTCCTTCCTTTCATCTAAAAGAATCATTTTAACATTTTCTATCCTTTTAAAGGGTCTATTAACTGGAAAAGTAGTGATCTTGAACTTGCGAGGTTCTTTGGACCACCTTGAACTTGCAAAGTGAAACAATCGAACGAGTTATGTGTTTAATAACTTACAATAACATTTGGAAATACTGTATATAAACAGAACTTATAATCATATCAGGTTACGATGATGTGTAAAAATTTAATTATTTGAAGATAACCTTATTACGTTGATATTTTGAAGATAAATTGTTTTGTATGACATTCTTGGATTTATGAATTAATGTGTTAATCGTATGTTTTCCTATTTCAAAACTAATTTATATATTTTTTGTGTTTATAGTTGTATATGTTGAAATTTTTTAGCGTAGGGCGATAAACAGTAGTTCCATTCAGTTTCTATTAAGAAAGTCATCTTTTAGGGTGCTCAATGCGGTTGTAGAATAAAGACATAACCATATAATAAGTGGTAACTGATGAGACATTTTCAGCTAGAGTAAACCCTTCTTTCTTTTCTTATTTATTATCTTGTATTTTTGGAAAAATCATTTCCGTATAATTTTTATTTGTCAATATTTTATGACCCACCAGCCCTTTGACAGATATTTCCAGGCGGAAGGTGTTAATATAACCGTTCCTCAATAATAATAAACGGGACTATCGTGTAGATATCTCGGGGCACCTCATTTTACGAGGGGCCTTCAGTAATGTGGCGATCTGTTTGGAAAGAGGTTTGTTCTCGTAACTATGTCGGATACTCTGCAGCTGTCTTATTGAGAACTGTCCTAACCACTTCCCTTGCTCACCAATAGCATAACCATTACAGTACGTGTATTTGTCTGCACAAGGATGAAGTACTTCCTTTAATACTTTCGAATTTTAAGCCTAAATTTCAATTGTCTCTCTCATAAACACATTGTTACAATTCACCTCATCTAACTGCGCTAATCGTATTCTGTTTTTTAAAGCTACTTACCACAACAATAGTCGTTAGGGGGTAGTATTAAAAACAAAAAAGTTTATTGATTGAGTTTGCACAGTGAAAGGAAATATTTTAGCATTAATTTATCGAAAGTATTTTATAACGAGTAAGATGAACTTCGAATCTTTCCAGATTATAGAACATTAAAAATTCAATGAGCTTTTTCTGGTTTTTATATACGTCAATTCATATAAATGATTACGTTGTTTCAGTTATTGAAAAATATGGTATCTTAATACATTACTGAATAAAAATATATCAAATACATTTTCTGAATTATAAGATATATTAAGTAGTCTTTTGGCGAGTTTTATTACCACGCCTTCCTCGATAACTTTTCCTCTTCAACTAAGAGTTATTTCATCAATTTTATTTATAATGACACTCATTTTATCGATACATATTAAAGAGGAAGTTTGCAAAAGGTCACTCTATCTTTCTTCTAAATAATTATGAATCCGCATTATTGCAGTACACGAGGTTACTTAATTCTTCACGAATCGATTATTTGTTATCGTCCTTTATAAGTGAATTGACCTCGAAGTAAAAATAATATCCTTATATTTTAATAAGCTTATGGTTAGAACGATCTATAATAGTTAACTTGATAAAATGATTGGATTCTTTGATACTTCATGTAATGGAACGGATTTTTTTAACACGCAAAAGTTTTATAGCGAAGTAACAACTTCCACATTAAATTTTATAGAACTTCTTTATAATTTTGGTTTCAGTGGAGTAAATAAAAATTATATGTACAAAATAAAAGCTGGGTGAAAAGTGATAAGGTCTCTGTCATCAAATGAAAAAATTCCGAAGTTTGAGACATCAGATATTAATCTTATCACTGCAGGATCGAATATTTGAAGGAAAAATTTTAATATTCAACGATTATTGATTTTCTTTAATATTCTCACCAAGTTACTGATTAAGATCTTCAGTGCTTAATTCTATGAATATAAGGGTGATTATAGTAAGATTATTTCGGATAATTTGGCAGAGATATTAAAAGGAAAAATAATAGAAGTTCAGGTGGACCTTAAAAAAACTATCGACTTGCTGAATAAAAACTCAAATGAAGTTCTCTTTGAAATGGTAATACCGTTTGAATTTTCGTAATTTCTCGGTTTACTTATTTATTTATTTATCAATTAATCCAAAAACAGCCATTAAGGCCTATTACATTGGATCATAAACAATAGTTAGAAAGAATTAATAACAGTTGTTATATATATATATGAAACAATCAACAGAAATAAATAAGAATAATATAATTAGAGTTAACAACAATAAACTATTACAAAATAAATATATACAACGATAAAACAGGTTACAAAAAAAAGAACAACAACAACAACACACCATTAAGCGGAAGAGTGGGGAAGTCAATAATTTAATGAAGAGAGAATGGAATTTATGGGAGAGAAAAGTTCAAGGAAGGGATTTATTGAAGAGAAGGAGTTAAACAATTTAGGAATGCGTTGAAAAAGAGATCTTTGGGAAACGAAACTTACTCGGTGTACACTCGTGGAATTACGTGGAATGGTGCATACATATGCATTCACATAACTTCTACGCGGCTATCCAAAAATACGCTCCACACATGCATATTAATGCGCATATAAATATATTCATCTCTACAAATAAAAGAGTTCTGAACGTAGTCCAGTAGCCGCGTGTTGGACCAAAGCAGGGGACATCTGCCATAGCGGAGCAGTCGAGCGTTAGCTTTTGATTGATGGAGTATACGATTCCTTATCTTCAGGTTAAGTAAATGTATTAGCGTTTTGGCTTTGCTGTTTTCCAATCATCGCTCATACGCCGTGACAAGTGAGCCGTATTTTTAATCTCCGTTCGAATACGTTAATGATTCCCAACGAAAGACTCTCGCCCGAGAGCACGTGTAGGTCCGAGAGAAATTATAATTTCGGTTATAAAAAAATTTTTTGATAAGGAATCAGTTCATTTGAAATTCAAATCCGTGGATATTTTCAGAGCGCTTTTTAATTTATTTCGTGCGGCAATTGCGGACGAGGAACGTAGCTTGTCGTGGGATTTGTGCGATCTAGAAGATTATCGTTGCTCTTTTTTTATTGTTTGTTTCCCGGGTGCGTAAAGTGAGTGAGTTATCTTCGATTATCGACTCTGGGGGCGTATATCGGTGGTTGTTTTCTTATCTTATAGCGGTGTGGTTTTTTTAGAGTGATATTCACGGTTTAATATCATCTATTAGCTCTTTATTTGGCTATCTGAAAAATTGAAGTATCGATTGTAATAATACTTAATGATGTATTGCTCTATATTTCGATTTATTCGCGGATTAGAGTTGACGTGACGAAATTCTCTTGTTTTTTAATTCTGGTAATCAAAAAATTATGCAGTGGAAGCAATTCAGTTTTTTTATACTGTATAATTATTTAGTAAGTTCATTTGAAAATCATCAAAGGAACATATTATTTCATCGATTAGATTCATATCTGTTTGTTATTATGAAGAATAAGTAAGAAGAAGTTTAACTTCTGACTATTACACGTATTTGTTGTAATTATGCATTATTTATCTGTCGAAAAGTAGATCTTTAAGAAAAGGGAAATAAATGGAAAATGGTAATATTAGGGAATTTAACAAAAAGGAAACTCGTGTGGAAATATTTTTTGCGGCTTTTCCTTTAATTAATTTTAATTTTAGCTAATTTAATTAGAAGTAAATAGAAACCATTAGAGAAAGTATTTATATTATATTTTCTTTGAAAAACGTAGACGTAATGAAGAACATAGGCATTCATAATCAGGCGATATACACATACATGTATATAACGGCTTCTTAGAATCGCTAGTTTCATAATGGACAGCTTTGTGGAAATCATTGACCATCGAATCATTTCACCCAAGGATTCGGAGCTATTCCGCCAGTATGCAAGATAAAGGCACATCGATACGAGGAAAATACATCAAACTACCAAAGAGAGGGTTTTGGAAAAGAAGTTGAGAGAAGTCATATGTCTATTCCCTTCCAAAATTTCTCTTCCTTTCAATACTGTGACTGTTTCCCTTTTTTTAGTTTCGTTTTTTTTCTATACAAACCCTTCTCCATTCTTCAGCGAATCCATTTCCTCCAATCGTGGAGTTTTTTCCCGAGAAATCCCGATTCCCCGAATTCATAAAAGGTTGTTTTCCCTTCCACAAAATATTGTCACCCTTTTACCAGAAGAAGAGACATATATCTAGACCCGATTGTAATCTTGTACTGTCGAAGGATTGAAAGCTCTGTGGGAAAGAATATGGACAAATGAAGATCGATATTCGGTTATTTAATGCTTTCAGTTGGTTTTGGTGAAGAAAGGATACCATGCAACGACGAATGATTTGATTTCCTGATCCCAATACTTCCAAAATTGTGGGAAATGGTTATTCAGATAACTCAAAATAAGGTGAGGAAGAGTTACCTAGAAGTGTATGACACGATTTTTCGAATTGTAACTCACGTTGTTTTAAAACATTCGTAATTTTAATTATACTATAATAATTATATTTTAGTAGTGGAATCAAATATGTTTATTCTCGCATCGATGATTATCATCTACTTATCTTTATATTTATCAACTAAATACTTCTAGACAGGTAATACTTAAATTAATTATTATTTTTGAGTTAAATTAATTAAATAGCAAAGTTTGGAGGAAGAAGATAATAACTATAATTGTGGCTATATCGTAGTAGATGGAAGTGATTTTCTGAGGGATATGGGGGATGTTTTATGTATTAATGATCTAGCTTTTTCAAAGAAAAATGTAATATATACGACGTAGTATATCTAGTATTCATCTTTTACTTTTAATCACAATAAAGTTGTGCGAAATTGCAAGTTTTGAGCCTCTTGGGCGATTTGTAAAGGAATGGGATATTTTTAATAGTAGTACTTATTTAAAAGATTATTTCTCTTTAAGCTTCTTAATGATAATAGTCGTTTATAGACCCATATTCAGCTATACATTTCAGATACCTTGCGGCTCTGTATATACTAAATGTGAAAACATCTTCGACTCCAAAGTTAAGTGAAGTCACCAGGAGAATGTTCGGACACTTTCTCATTGTATTGAAAGTGTCACTCCCGTCAATCCCATGGTAACCAAACAACGCTATTTTCAGGAGTTAACTGTGTAGAAGTGGAAGAGGGTTATGGGTGGAGGAGAACGAATTCGGGAGGCAAATAATACAACTAAGGATAGCCCCTTTTGCTATTGTTCCTTCGGCACAGCGAAACGAATTTCTCACCTGCCCCTCCAAGTCTTTTACGCATCAATTCGACCATCCCGAAAACTTTTAGCTCGTCCAGTAGTATTATACGATTAAGTATTCAAACGGAAATATCTATAAATTTTATTATGACAGTCATGGCGAATATGAGACATGGTATTCCTACCTCTAATTATGATATATGCCTAAAATATTAAATTTATACATGAATGCATTTTAACTGTGCTAAGAAAGTTATCATTCAAAAAAGAAGAAAGTTTATTGAGCTCGTGTTTGATAAAAATCATTATTAACGTTTATTCTCCTTTTTCGAATTATTTATTTTTATACATCCCTTGAGTTATATTTTAAATTAACCCTTGTATTTCGAACTGGGTAACTACATTTCCAAATATACGATTTATAATACTGTCAATTAAAGTTAGTGCTTCATGAGTTCTTTATTTCGGAAAAATGTATTTTGGTGAAATAACAATAATATATAAGTCTAGAAATACGTACCTTTCATTTCATAATGTTTGCGAAAATTTATCATGCTGTACGAGCTAAAAATAATATGCAAAAATGTGAATATCTTATAGCTAATGAAAAGCAATTATGTTTCCTTATTCTAATGAATTCTAACCACGCAAAAAGATTATCTAAATTAATAAGAAAATCGATCAGTTTCATTGAAGTAAAAAAGGAGTTATGCGATTAAAGCGAATCTATTAGAAGTATGATTGATATCGATAAAAGAGTTGTACTCATATTCTGAATAATTTAAGAGTTAAGGAGTTTAAGAAATAGAGCTTGAACAATAAATGCCTATCTTAAGCCATCCATCGCTTTCACTTTTTATTTTTGTGTGCGATTCGTTTCACTTAGATCATGAATAATTTATGGAAATATACTCCATTATACCTCCAGCTATTGCTTAATCAAATCCATTGATTATTTTCTCGATTGCGTTGGATTATAAATTAAGATACGTTCCTAGCGATTCATCTTTCACGAACGGCTCGAAAAAAGATATTACGACTCCCTTAAAATAGAAATATTACCTTTATCAAACGTATTAAAATATCGCGGTGAGGTTTTTTCAATTTTTAAACGACTTGATCAAGAAAGATTCATAAAATATTTTCACGCCCTTTAATAGATTAGTAAATAAACATTTCTTATAGAGGTAAGAGATTTAGAAGCTTTTTTATATATTTTAAAATAATCTGCATTGCGTGCTGGAAATTACTCCAGTTAGCCACTCTGAAATAGGAATGCAAAATTGAATATTCTCGTAACATATACCGTACAACTAGAAAGTTAGAAATCAATCCGATGTTTATTCAACGAGTCCATGACCTGAGTGGGCACGAGGTGAAGGAGCTCTTAATTTAGTGCATAATAACCTCTTAATGAGCAACGATATTAAAACAGGAAGGACATGGAATTCACGGAATGCTTAATTCAAATAGCTCGTGCGACAACAGCGCCTGCGTGGGACGGAACGCAACTACGGAGCCTTCATATTTCGACCCTCCTGCATTTTAATCAGGACTCTCATGTGTTTCGTCCGAGAAAGAATGGTGACTAAGGGAGATTGGGATTTGGAAACAATGCAATCCCTGAGAAACGAGGATGTATCATACAAGAACTCCCGCTGTCAAATCTCTTCTGACTTTCCATCCCATCTGTGTCACGGATCTCACCTCCAAACCACCCAGATTCTACCATTCCGCGTGTGTGACAAAAAGCGGGAGTGATACGAAGATACTACGATTCTAACGCCTTAAAATCAATACGCCCCGCGAGCCCGATTCTCGATACGTCATGTACAGCTCTAGGAAGTGCAGAGGCGTATGTAAATTGGTGGGAATGAAGCTAAAACTTCCCTCGAAACACGAATTTACGTAAACTAAAAATGCATTAATATTAATAACGATAATGCTGTTTTTCGTGACCAATATCTCTGATTATATTCGAAATTACACGTCCATTGGACAGAATGAAGTTTTTGCAATATTAAGTTTACCTTCCTGATTATTATTTTAATAAAGATTTGGCTGCAGGTTGGTTAAAGCCTGATGGTAGCGTCATATCTGCGTGTACAGTACGTATTTCAGTAATTGAAAAATGCATTACTTTAGAGGACTTCTAAAAGATAGGAACTGGTAGGAAATTAATATCTATAAGATACCTCTGGTATTTTCTAAGAAGGGCTGAGGTAAGATTGATCCAGGTAACCAATTTCATTCTTTAACCCTTCTTATCAAGCTACGAATACTATTCTATATAAGTTTATGTCGGCTACTACTTTGAAATTTTGAGTGCCTATTACAATGTATACCAGTTTCTCAATAATAATATGATAATAATCTTTTGAATCCTTCTTGAATTCTTCTTTGAATATGTTTTATTCCAGTAATAATACTTAGAATCAACCCAGTTAATTTATTTTTCGCATTTTCCAAAGTTCCAAGTTTCCAACCTATCTAATTCCATTGGATGATAGCTAAACTGGATTTTCAACTTTTAAAGGTGGTCAATAATAATCATTGATCGGGGAAGCTTAACCACTTAGTAGGATGATAAAATTTCGATTAAAACCCATTTAAAGATCATAAAATTCTTCAATAATTCTGTGATGTTAGGTACTAATCAGCGACATTACGCCGTCCATCCATAGGCTCATCTGAGGTATCCAAAATACGTGAAAGACATAATTTATGTTCCACTCCTGAAAGCTTAAAAACCTTGTCGTCACTTTCTTGGGTTGGAGGTATTGTCTCAATCTAGCTCGTCGGTAGACATTTTCTATTTTTCGGAATTGCTGCGCTCAGTTTCTTAATTTTAAATTATTGAATGATTGTTTTATGCAAAAGAGTATTTTTTATCAGAAAATTATGATTATCAGGGATTCGAATTCGTTTAATACCTTTATCGTTAAATTCAAATTATTTTAAGGATGAATTTTGTAATTGATAGTTGATAGTTGGTTTTTACAATTCAAGTGGGTGTTATTTTTTCCATGTTAGAAACGTTTAGCGTAGGGTAAGATCAGCTCAATCTCGTTTAGTTAATATTTTTAGTTAGTAATATCGATAATCTGTAATGATAAAGTGATAATTCCATGTTGTAAGTAATAACTGAGTTAGAGTAAACTTGAAGTGTACTCTTGTAATCTTAACTGTATATTTACGTAGTCTTTCACGATGAAGCATTACTAAAATTTCTATACGTCAATACTTCATTATGCCTGCCATTATTAGCCTATTCATCGAAAGACCTCTCAGCATCAGCATAAATATAATCGATCGTGAAGAACAATAAACGTTTCCGATACTTTAATCCCACGATTACATCCAGAAACCAGCAACAACATCTTTCTTCGTATAGGTTCCCATTAAAAATACGGAATTTCAATAATATTTATGAGCAACGAAATACACCCACAGCTGATTCTGTGGGTGTAATGGTGAATGCGTCACACTTCTATAGAACTGCTATCTCACCATTGAGACTTCCGCCCGATTCCCCTTATGACGCCCCTAAGACTCCCCGCGGATATCCGAAGAAATCCTCGGGAGCACGCCCACATCGATACTGTGACACGCCCTCCCACGCATCAGGACAATAGTAGCCCATGCCATAATCCCCTTTTGTTACACTGCTTTCTTGTCAGTCATGGGCTATTGTTTCTCGTCATCCACGAACTTCGTGAAGGGAGGATGAACTGCGCGTGGGAGGTGCCGTCAAGTGACAGGAATAATTCGAGAAGCGTTCTGTAGTTAATTAGGAAGATGCTCTTTTTCGAAATAGGTGATCTCTATAGGGTTCGTTTCCATACGACCGTAGGGGATAATCGATGAATACAGGTTTGCGTGATTTTGGTTTGGTTAATGTAGTCCGTTAGCGTTACTATTCATCTACTTCAATTTGTGTATATATTTGTATATAGTCAGGTATATTTATGTTAAAGATTTAAATTCTTCATGATAGGAAATTTATATTTGTGCTATGTATTCGTATATATTTATGTTAAAGCATGATTTAAATTATTCATGAATGAAAAGTTTCGTAGGATTGTTAGTTATCAGTGCATGGCTTATTAAATCCAGAATATTCAAAATAAATAATACAGAACTTTAATATATTGAAGAGTGTATTATAAAATTACAAACTTTGGCAATATTCAGACAATTTAAAAAAATAATCATCTGTAGGGAAAAGTATGTGAAATTTAAGTGATTTTAAAGTTTTTGGAACACAGTTAGATGATATATGTAAAAAGGAGTGAAGCTTCACTCAATATATCTAATTGTAAGCCAAAATTCTGCAAACATTTTCTTAAAACGATTTTAAGTGAATATTAAAAAGATTTTCACTTATGAACTTAGGAAATAGATAGGAATTATTCTATAACCGGTAAAATTCAACCTATAATAAAGGTTTTTTTCCTTTTGAAGATTTGTGTTTGTTGTCGATCTAAATACTTTTGTATCCTTAGGAAGAGTTTGCTACGGCCGGCAGTGTAAGCCTTCATGTATACTCGTATAGCCTACGTCATTGACCCAACCTAGTAAGTTTGAAAATCGTATAAAATTCCTTCAAGATACACAAGAATATAAAATAATGCATAAAAATTTTATTTTGGCATATAAATCATCGTATGTACACTAAATATCGTACGTTTTTCCTTTCAAAGATATTATTACATTGGCTGAATGTAGAAACAAAATTTCAGTCTGATTTCCACGGTTTATACGGTGATTTTCAGTAATAAAACTAGGGCTTCAATGATAAAGTTTTGTTATAAAATTATCAATTAATCATTAAAATCAACATCATTTAGTCCATAACTGAACCTAGAAAGTTTTGCCAAAATGAGTATTTGTTGAATGAGTTTTAGAAAATTGACTGTGAACCTATATAATGACGCATTCCTTCCCTCTACTAAAGTTGTAGAGTTGTCGCTATTTTAAACGTATTTCTGATTCTGTAAAAATTAATATCCTCAAGGAAAGTATTTTTTAGGATTTATTTCAGTTAAAACTAATATATTAGCGTATTCGAAACATATTATCTCGTAAATAACATTTCATTAACGATTATGCGAGGAAAACTTTATTTGATGAAATCATTCTGTAAAATTAATAGAGATTTTTCCTGTACTTTAGCAGTTGCGGAAATAATTATTGTCAAAATTTTCACGAGAAATTGCTTACTTGATTCTTATCATTTTTTATATGAGTATTTCTTATTGATGTTATCATTTCTCTCTGGCATACAGGTGTTCATGTCCTGAACAGAAACGCTGTTATGCTAACGACATAACTTAGCGACCGATTAGTCTTGCTATCTTTTGAAAGTCAGCCAAATGAATGTTGCTATCAATATATGCGATCGATTTCTCTCATATAACTAGAATTTTCTAAATTCCGTAAAAATCTGATCAAAAGCTGTAGTCTTGAGAACGAAGTGATAACTAAAAACAAGCAAATCTACAATTCAAATGAAAGACATGCAAATAGGTGCATATATGTTTCACATGATCGCCAGTTTTGATTAGGAGCTAACCATTTACAGTACAAAAGGGCTTGACTGCTTCCAGGAACATGAAATGGGTGTGTTTGTTTTGTAATTGTCTCATTGTTGTCATGTGCTTTGCTTAGGCGTATCGAGAAGAGAGGACAGCCTGCATCTAATAAGTTTGTAAGCTAAAACCAGTTACTTCCAACTTTCCATGAAGTCATCGTTAATGTTTACAATATGCTATTTTAAAATTTGTCATTTATAAGTAATATTAAAGTACAACGAAAATTAAAAATAAATGAAATTAATATTATTTGTTAAAATCAAGCGTATTTTCAATTGAAAAAATCTATTGATTTATTGCAGAGAAGAAAAGAAGATAATGATAAATTAAAGGAACCTTCCTTAACAAATGAATTAGTTAAACAAAGCTTTATTTAACATCATCGGATTGTAATCACGACATTCTATACGATGTGCACTGCTCAGCGGATAGGTGAAAGTTATAAAAAATTCAAGACAATATTTTGGGTGAAAAGGAGTTTTTTGTCGATAAATCGTTACATTAAAGATTAAAAAGCACTGACGGAGTTTTTAAATCAACAGTCGAAGGATCTTTAGTGGAACAAGTTTATAGTTTATTGATTATCTTTGTGTGTGAAAATGAAATGAAAATAATGTTACATCGTAGAGCAAATATACTTTTCAAAGGTTAAACAGGAGTGATAATAGGCGACAAGAATGAAAAATATTACCCAAATTACCTATGTTTCGGATAGATATACTGTATGCTGAATGTGAGGGACTTGGGTTCGAGTCCCAGTCATGTTATCATTTTCACTTCCGTTTAACCTTTGTATTGAACGGACTTATCGTGTAAATTTATGTTTAACCGTCCCTAATTACGTGTATCCTTATATTGTAACAACCGATAGCGTAATAAACAAGACGGTACGATGAATAAATTGTAACTAGCATGATACTACGTTATGTAAGTACATAACTAGCAGCAACAAGTTTACACAAGACCTCAGAAAATAAAACAGCTGCTCATAAATGATCATATTTAGAATTTTATATTCCTCAACCAAACGCGGCACAGTTTATCGCCGTAATTTTTAATTTTAATTCCTCCTTCCCTTAAAATACCATCACCCATCCTTCAACTTTACCTCCTACCTTCGAATTCCTTTGTTACTATAGATAGACTCACAGATTTTAATCGGTTTATTTACACTGGCTGCCGACCGGGTTATCAATTAAGGCTCCGTGACAAGGAATAGCATCCGCAAATAAGAGAGAAACAATTCCGTGGGTTCGGTTAATTGACGGTTGGAGATCGGCTCTTTTCGACACAAGATCTACAGATGTGCGAAGATGCCTCCCATTGGTGGTTCGCGATGCGTGTCGGAGTTCTTCCTTTTTACTGTACAAAGAACGGGATTTCGTATTGGTGGCGGCAAGCGGTGCTAATTTGAAGGCGTGAGGGACGATTTATACGTGCTTTTGTGAGAAAGGGTCGGGCGTTGAAGTCTCCGGGCGGATCCGTGTGGTTTCGGCGGCGTGTGTGGGTTTTTCATCGCCGTTTATAATAGGAAAGTTTTAACACTCCTTCCTATTGGAATTTCCAAGAAAAACGTCCGCTTAATTCTGTTCTTGTTTAGGGTGATGAAAGCTTTATATGTTCAAGAATTTTTGAACGGGATAGTACGTAGCAAAGTTTATTTTTACGATAAGAATATCTCCACCCTGTTGTGATATTCTTGATGGAAAAACTTTTTAAATAATGAAAGAAATATTCAATTATGAGTAAATGTATACTATGAATATTATATCATTGATATTATTCTGATATCATTTGAGTTTTTTTGAGTATATAAAATACCGTGGTCTTTATTTAGTTTAAACTTACTAGAGCAGCAAATTGTTTTTAACTCTTTCTCAATTGAATTTATTCATTTTATAATGTGGAGGCTTAAATCTTGAACATTGTACTACTCCAACATTGGACGAACCATGGAGAAAAATATTTGAAGGTAAAAATACGATCGTAATCTCAGGTAATTATAGAAATAAATCCAAGTTGTTTGAAGGGTTTTATAGTAATGCTATCAGTTTAAGAGTTAAAACTTAATATAGGTTTTAATAATCATCCCTGATTTATTAATGTTGTTACTCAATACAATTTGTTGCTATCTCCTTAAAAATAAACACTACCTGGACAGTGAATTACTTTGAAATTTTCTTATTCGAGAGGTAAAATTTTTAAATATGATATTTTTAGATATTTTAGATATTTTTCACCATGAAAATCATCTGTCAAGGGAAGACTGTAACTTGAGGCAATCAAGGTTACATTATGTTTTATTGTTTATTATTGCTAGAATCATAAGTAGGCACCAGGCCAGGTGGTAGCTCTCTTTTCAGAGAGCTTATAGCAACAAATGTTTTAAGCTAGTCCTCATTGAGCAAGAAAGATATTTGACTTTGATACTGACGAATATAAATCATGAATAAATTGCAATAAATAATCCCTTGTCAACTTCGTATTTATTCATCAGTACTTGATAAGAATAGTTTATCTATTTTCTTATATTTTGGTCGAAAATTTCTATTGTTATTGCATTTCATCAATAACTTTTCATGAAATTTTTAGAATCCTTTCTCATGGTAAAAATTTATTCACGTTTACTGTAGATTAACAATGAACAGGATGATCGATTTCATTCTTCATTTACGATTTGAGTGGTTTAATATCACAGTGTTTACTTATAATGTGTCGTTTACAATTCTTACTATTTAGGATTATTTAATTACCTTTAGCATTTCCTTACCATTGTAAAGTAAGAGGAAAATGGGTGGTTACAGCCCCTTTCAGTCAGTTTATTAATTTCGTTAAATGAAACCATTTTCAAGCACCGTTGACTCCCCGCTGATTCTCCATGGCGAAGCACTTGCGTCCATCTCTTTTGTTTACCCTCCCCTTGCAACTTGGTTACGTACTCCACCCCTTCGAATGGGTCTCCCTTACAAACTGCACCCCCTCGGAACTTTTAGGATTCTTAATTGGAAATGGGGAGCAGGCAGGTGAATTGAATTGGGAATTGACGCAAGGGAAAACTCAAAAAGGTAAACGTATTCGGATTATACGAAATTTAGCTTAGATATCAATGGTTTTATCAGACGTTATTTTATTTAAGTCGCTTTCGATTGGAGCTGTTAGTCATCTGTGTATGTTGCATCACGTCTTTAAGCTCACGGTTTTATTTATTTTGCGTTTTTATAAAGGTTTAGGAAACATGATTGTATAAGTGATCAATATGTTTGTATAAGTGATGAACAAGGGATCAAATCCTTATATTCCATTCACATAATTCAAAAATCGTGTACATTCAAGAAAAAGTGTAATGATTAAATTAAAACAATCCTGGATAAAGGTGTATTTCGACAGAAGTGGGTAATACTTTTGTGGTTATAGATTCACGTTAGAAAATAAACAGGTTTCGTTATGTGGTAACTTGCGTTGAATGTTGGGTGATAATTATCGTGTAAGGTACTTGATAAGTAAGTAGTAAGTGAATCTTTCTCTACGAACTTTTCTTCACTTCCAAACGCAAATTCACTCATTAACGTTTTACTTCTTCCCGTAAATACGTTCATCTTCCCTGATATCCCTATTTTGAGCATTACAGCGTATCTTGGTGAAACCGATTATCCTTTTCTCATTTTAATTTTGCTTATCTTCGACTACTAATTAAAATAAAAATAGTGCATACTTTTGGGCTATGGCTTCGTACTCCTCGTCTAGTTTTATTCCTTGTCGCTCCCGTTTGGTTATGGTTTAGTACCTATCAAGTTAGTATAGCCCATAAGCTTTACTTTTTACTACGGGAAAATATTAAGCATACCTAGTAAACTGACTAAAATTTTTGTGTAAAAGATCATGTATGTTGAAATATTCTACTTTTCTATAAAGTTTGGAATCAAATATAAAGTATGCATGCATGACTCTACCCAGTCGATGACGCGGCTTTCAACAAACTGATGTATTTAACATACGGTCAAAATTAAAGTATATCATCCAATTTATACAACAATTATACAAACTAAGATTGACTGTTAAGCAAATTTCACCCGTGCTAGCAAATGCTATATCCGTTATTAACACAAAGCTAAGGAAGGCTGAATCAGCTGCTAACGTTAAAAAAATGTTATTCTTCTCAATAAAGGCATAAGCTTCTTATTCCATAATTCATCTATGTCTTTATTTTGTTAATGGAAGAGAGACCTAAGTCTGAAGGTATACGATTTATTCGGTTGGTTGAAACTTTCATGGAATCGCAAATCGTTTTGCAACCAAGGGTTCTTCTCCGTTGGTATTTCCAACATCGATAACATCTGGACAAGGAAGTCGTTTCATCACATCCAATAAAAGACGCCGTCAAAAAATTTAAGCTTCTGTCAACGTCAGAAGAGGACAGCGATAAGTTGATGAGTTTAATTCGATGAATTGCGCTTGCGTGAAAAGAGAGACGTCACATTAGGGAAAAATAATTAATAATTTACATGTGCGACCATTCTTTGAATTATCTAAAGCTCGATCAACATCCAGAAATCTACGTTTACAGATTACAGAGTGGTGAAGGCAAATCATCTTGCGCATGAGCTGGTTTTGGTTGCTTGATGTTGATAAAATATGACTTAGCATTCGTTTTACATAAAAATCATTCAAGTATGTTTAATGTTTGCAACCACTGTGTCTCGTTCTTATATGTCATTTTTATGTTAGGTATAATTTAAGAGAATATAGTTTTAGATATATGTTATGATAAAACCAAATTTAAGTAGAAAAATATCAAAAAATTAAATTGTTTTTGTTAGCCTGGATTATGCAGGGATGAAACCTTGAATTAGTTGATTATCACTAGCCGCAGAAACTAAGTTATTTCCAGGTACGGATATGATTAAGTAAATTATGATTATACCAAAAAATACTGAACAACATTAAAAGAATTATCTAGAAAAACTCATAATTTCATTCAATGGATTTCATGTAAATCTGTTTACAGGTAGACAATCTCTGTTAACACTAATCAATACGATTTTGCAATCGATTTGTGCGTATAATAAGCTCTTTCATCGTTAACTTTCAATCAATCCTCACAAGATTTATAATCGTAGATCGCAATTCCAGCTATTGAGAATTTTAAATTACTTCCTTATTGATTATGAATAGCAAAAGCATGTTTGTTTTCCATATCAAGAAACGCTAGTTAGCATGCTGTTTAGTGAAGAATTTATTGCAAGTTCTGAAAGACATTCGATATAAAAACTGATTTAGGATTTGAATTGGAACTTATTATGATGAATTTAAAATCGATTCCCACCAATTAGCATATGTAGAAGATTTATTTTTATGTAAAGTATACATTTCATTTATCTTTGTTCGCATTATGTAGCAGGATTGGAAACGTATTCACCTGTCTACGTTTAGGCGTCGAAGAAGTAATTAAAATAGTAATGAAAGGAGAGTTAACGCAAGCTTTGGTTTGCTTCATTTTTCCAATTTACATTTTGCGGCTTTCTTTGATGGCAAGTTAACGATCCAACGTCGTCAAATTGATTTTCAAGTCGTAACGCTAGTCAATAATCACCTTAAGATCTATCTAACTTATTACTTTAGAAATCACCATCCATAATAGTGTTATGAGTATTAGTATTGAGAGTTTCCTATCACAACATCTTTATTGATGTGTTATGAAGTCGAAGGAAGATGGATTCTAGAATGATTAAAAAATTAAGAAATACCGAAAATAGAGCAGTGGGGATTATTGGGTGAAATATTTAATAAAAAATTAAGAACGGTTTTTGTAATGAATTCATGAGGAATAAAAACGAGTTTTCTAGGTATTTCATATTAATAAATGTATTTCGTATAATATATCAGCAATATGATAATACGGTCGGTAATTATGCGATTATTCGATTCTGGCCACAATATGTTACAAAAACCTTTGAATTTTGATAGTGTGAAAGAAGTACTTTATCTTTTAGCGTATTGATAATAATAATAATTTGCCTTTATTGAATCAGGACTAAATTTAGTCTACATAGACCACTTTTACATTTAACTCCTATTAACGAACAAATACATCCCATCCCAGACAATTTTCCAATCCGCTAGGACTCGAACCTGGGACCTCGAATCTTAGATGTGTAATAGTAATAAAGTTACTTGATTTTCAAACCACGATCCATGGAACTGACAATTGGAAATTAAATCCTTCTTAATACGATGTTGTAATCTGTTTATTTTGCTATGTATATCGGATGTATTTTGATCTTTATTGACATATTATGATGTTGGTAACTATTGCTTTTTCTATATATATAATGTATGTTGATCTTTATTGACGTATTGATTTACGTATATTGGTATGTTGTTTTTGAAAATTTTCCGTTGCCACCGCACAATTGTCCACTTGTAACGTGTTATTCTTATTATATTAATAATAATGCCAATAATTAGGTAGAAATTCAGCTGTTTTCGCTCGTCAAGTAGATGGCTGTTTTCACACGTCTGATAATAGAATACACCTTAAGACAGGGCGTCAAACGATTCTTGATGGTGAAAACTGAAGTATTTATTGTGAAGACACTCATCACGCGCTGAAGATGTCGGCGCGAGGAATTCTTACACGGAATCCTCAGAACGAAAGTAATTCGCGTAAGTGCGATCGTAAATCAAAGAGAACCAGATGGATATCTACCGTAAGATAGAAATTCACGATCATTAGTACAAAACGACCCATTTGGAGAGGAAAATAATCATTTAAAGAGCTTTTTTCACTCGGGCCACGTTAAAGAAGGGTGGGCTCGCGAGCCTCATCCAGTTTATAGTCTTTCATTATGGCACTTACGGACACTATTTCGTTTAATGAAAAATGACGTACGAGTAAATGCTTGATTATACACGTAAAAAACCGCTGCCTCCTCACGCGGCAATTTCACGATATTACTCCTTGGCTCATAAATTAAACCTATTTACAGATACGGGCCAAATATATATTAGGGCTTGTTTAGTTTTTCAGCTGTAATTACTGTCTTCGAGTGATGCGTCGCTAACAAATTGATGGCTTTAGGTCCATGATTGCAGCAATAGGTGAATTGACGCTCCAAATGGACGCGGAAACTTTTTTTTTCGGTTTTAAAGACGTGGCACTGTGATTACGGACGCGTTATTCTTTACGGAGACGGATGGTCCACGAGCGGTAATTTGAAAATGTAGGAAATGGATTTTTTTAACGTGGCGGCGTCATAGGATCTCCTAATGGCGTCAGATGTGCTCATAAAAGAAGTATTAGTAAGCGATTCGCGAACCCTTTACGATTTCGTAAACAAGACGTGATTAATGTCCACTATGGTTGTTAAAGATAGGCAAATGTTTCGACGATCAATCAATCGTCAGAAAGCGTATATCAATTTCAGTTAATTTATTTTCCTTTGAATCATCTGATGGAATGTGTGAATTGGAACTCCCGTCATTTCCCGTTCTAATTAGCCAAGATGTTCTTCAATTCATCCATATACATTACGCGGAAAAAGAGCTAAGTGGAAATCTCTACCTTCGTTATCAATTACTTATTATCGATTACCTCAATCGATTTTTTTCCTAAGGTTTAATGATCAATAAAGATGATAATCAAGCTCTCACGTCTACTTAAACTGAGAATTGCAGGTTTCAGGGGTCATTATGCTTTGAAAAAGATATTAAAGGCTCGTATGAAGGAAATACTGCTTAGGTTTTTTTTCGATCAGGTTGTTCCTATATATAATTTTCATTTTCACGAGAAAAAAATCATACGTATTATTTCTTTGTACGTCAAGTCTTTGATGGGATATCAATAAAGACGTTTGAAAGTAATCAGTTCTTAGCACTTAGAATGATGCGTTCAAGATAGCTTATGCATAATTATGGATTCACTCTTGCGGGAATGTTTAATCCTTTGCAATTTTCTGCAAACGTTGTCAAGGCTCTATATTCATGAACATGTCAAGTAAATCATTTTATTTTAAATTTTAATTATAGTTTTATTTTTTCTATGATTGAAATTGAGGATTGCACAGAACAGTGAAGACGAATTTCTTCTAGGAGTTTAGAGTTAGGAGTTATTACTTGAAATGATTAACATTTTTTAAATACAAAGAAGCATGGTTTATTTTGAACAGTGGAAGATTCTCTGCTACCTTCTGACTTCTCGCAAGTGAGTGTTGAATATCTGAAAAACCAAACAAAAATATATTAAATTTATACTCTATTTTTCAGCGATTCAAAAGCAAGCACTATTTCACTTATTACATATTCTACATTATTTTACGTAAGGAGATATAATTAAATATGCATAATTGCGTATCGAGGAAAAATTTTAAATGGATACAAAAGATTGAAATTCAGGAAAAGAAAATTGGAAAAATCTTCTTCTATACCCATTCTTGTCTTGGAATTTATAAAAAACTAACTATTCTCAATAAGTGTATGTATGTACATATTAAATTATAGAATAATTAAGTTCCGCAAAATATAAGAATCTTATAGTTTACTAGTTGGCAATAACTATCTTCAGTAATTAAAGCATTCACTTTCCTATACTCTTCTCTAGCAAGGATATTAAAGATAACGTTGATGGTGATATGGATGGATCTTATAATGATCATTATTTATAGCAAAACACTTTGGATTGAAATAAATACAACGTAATCGCAATAAAACATCTACAAAAAACCCCCTTAACTACCAAAGACCATCGAGAATCACCGAAATCTTTTATTAGAATTTCATAATCTCATTACGGGGCGTGAATAATTTACGAGTGTATATAATTACGGAAGAGTAATGCTCAAACTCGCAGGCGTTCCTATCGCCTCCTCTTATTGCCTTTGAGGGATGCTAAAAAATGAGTCTTAACTTGTTAGGATTCTACAAAGGGGAGAATTACCACGCACTTTAAAGATCGCATTTGACATATTGACTATCATAACGCGCGAGAGGGCGTGCTGGAATCATTTCACCCTACCATCCATCAACACCCTGTTAAGAGCGTAAGCCCTTCAGGGCTGCTATGAGTAGGTCCCTTCTTCACGAAGAGGAATTTGGCCCTGGACTGTGGATGAATCGATTTTGAAAGGGTTTTGATAGCTTCCCTCGAGAGAAGGGTAAATATTTGATAGGATTTTTATGGTCAAGTTAGAATCCCATTTTGGGAATGGATATAACCTTATTAGGACCTATTTCTGGTGTGCCGTGGTAGATTGACACATGGAAATTGGCCAGGTACGTGTTTGCTACATCTGTTTTGCATAGCCTCAAATGTGCCGGCATAATTTGTCATTTATGCGGAATTTGAATATGACTTATTTTCGTCGATGATTCCAACATATTTTATAGAGTACTGAGATTGAGTTTTATATGAGCTGATAGTCATATTTTGTATTCTAATCGAACTATTAATCAGGTATTTCTGCGCACAACTTTGGAGAATGAGTAGACCAGTCCCAGGATCAACACTTGGTCAAAATTGGGTAATTTATATGAAATCATTGATGGAATTATTGCAAGAGAGGCTTAGCTTAACTGATATTCCTCTACAACTAGGTCAATTTTAAATATTTTAATATATCTTCTTGAGCTACAGAGCGGTAAGATCAAACCATGCTGAGATATTTTCAATAGGCACAAAACCATTTGAATTTAATCTATTATATCAGGAGAGCTTCGGTTTCATTCCTAAGAAGGACGGGTTGCCTGATTAGCATAAGTAAAATACCTGCCGCAATATTTCGGCTGACGAATCGTTTAAAATATAATGTCCTGTAATTGAGCAAATATGAAGAAGTTTATTTGTTCTTGGATTACCTTGAAAAGAATCCATTAACCGATCCTTTTTTTAGGTGCATCGAGATCGGTTGAAACTTTATCCTTTGGTGATATTTCTGTACATGAGAAAAATGATTTTCATTTGCACCAATCATAAGGATATTAAGATAGACTTCGAATTAAGGTCTTCTTGCAGTAAAGGTAAGAATAGTAGTTGTTCTGCATCATTAATTGGGACGTTTATAATAAGAATGGAAGAATTTTATACATCGAAAAGCTACAGATTATTATTTGAAGATGGAATAATATTAGTTACCGATCATATTTATATCTTCTCTGTACTATAAACACTATTCCAAGCAATAAACTTAAGCATCTTCTGGGCTACCGATACCGGTGTAAGGTTTCGTCCACTAGAATTCACATCCGCGATCAAATATTCAGTTTCGAACTTTTTTATCGGAGTTTCAATATTGAATTTTATTTCCCGGAGTCATTTCCGTAATTTGCGTCGATAAATTAGAAAAAGAAGTCGCATAATTGCCCCTAAATTTAAGCCTTTAAAACTTCGAGGCACCTCTTGCCCTTTAACGGATAAAATGATTGAAAAGAGTCAAGTATTTCATACTAAAAAACCCTCCTCGTTATCACACCTCAAGGCTTTTGTGCCCATCACCTCGCACTTAAGAACCACCCCACGATCAATCTAAAACGGTCTGAAAAACCCGCCCAAGCCGATACACGCAGCGTATTAAAAAAAAAGAGCGAATAACTCCCACTGGCTTCACCATCGTAATCATCCCGACCATTATGGTTATTATATTTTTCGGGGACGGGCATTCGGGTGAAGAAAAAAAAAGAACGTTCCGGAGGTAGAGGAAAAGGATAATAAAAAAGAATATTTTCTCGCCTCTGCCGCCGCCTGCAGCGCCGGCGGGAAACGCTGGAATTAAGGGAGGCGATCGAAGCGCGCTCACACGGGGAGGAAAAAAAATTGAAACACGAAATGCCGGGAGGCGTTTTAAGGAGTATATAACCTCTCTCGCATCCCATTTGGGATGATTAGCGGTCATTTATCAAGAAGTAAACGTCTGTTCCGATGGTGTGGGTTGCCACCCAATCTTGGAGTGTTTATAGATTAGCCTATCTGAGGTTCGTGAAAATACACACCCTCTGCGGTCTTCACGTATTATCTCCTTCGTCAAAGCTTTCATCGGACGCGAATGGATTTGCGATCCCAGTTGCTGCTGGAGAAATAATTCTTATAACAGTTGTATGTTTATCCTTTTCTGGGTAAGGTTGCCGTCAAATCAGCACCCAAGATTCCGAGTTTAATCGATTGCCGAGATGCGATGGAATTAATCCGGATTTTGCTCGGGTATTATATTTTATTCCCGGTGCTTAAACGTCTCGATGAGTCTAGTATCGAGTGAATAATTTCGAGCTAATTCGATATAAATCTTTACGCCCGTTTTTTTTAATGATGCTACCTGGCGAAAAGAACTTTATAATTATCAATCAGAAACTTGTTTTTCCCATTTTTGGCCCCTTCCAAGAAAGTCTACTTTATATGATATATATAGAAGTCTTATGTAATAGAATAATATATAATATATTATTATTTTTTAACGTTCCTTAAGTGATGATACATCACAATAAACATCTATCTTGATGCATGATTTCCTAATGAGCCTAAGATTCTGACTTGATTTCACTCAACACCGAAGTAAATATTAGATAATCATGATACTGATAGGTAATGATAAGTTATTTGTATCAGAAGGTTCACGATGACCCATTAAGATCCTCTTATTATATTTATGTATAATTTAAGAAACGCAAGTGTGAAAGCAGTTTTCCGCTATAGAACTTGAGGTTTGGGTATTGCATGATCTATTTGCAACTCTTAATAAATATTTTTCTACTACGGAGAAAAATTCAGTGTAAAGGAAATATTACAAATCAAAGAAACATACCTAAAATCATCGTATTTGAAAGACTGAGTATTAATATTCTTAATTTATCTATATTTATGTATATTGGAACCAAAAAATCGTATTATTGTCTGTGATCATAATTTCTATGAAGGACATAAGATAGTTACGTTATTAAAGTATCCGAATCTTCATATTCAAGGTAAAACAAATCGAGAAACGTAATCCGTATCATGAATTATCTTTTAAGTTTGTAGAGAAGTTCGAAAGCTATTCATGAGTCGAATTTTATTTTATTATCGAAGACCACACAAACATCCTCCTAAGGACAATAACAGGGCGATCAAAAACTTACCAACAGACGTTCACAAACATCAACACCCTGAGAGAAAAATAATAATAAATAAAATAAAACTTTATGATTGATCTTTGCTTTAGCTTGAGAGAACTTTATCCCTAAATTAGCGTAGAAATGTGTTATTTTAAAAATTTGCAAAGGCCTTCTAATCCAACACGCAAAAGTTGTTGTGCACTATTGGAAATTACAGTAATAATAAATATAATATTTACTATGAAAGACTGAGCAATTCTTTGAGTTATACAACCGTTAAATATATCTTCGACAACATACGGTAAAATTATCATGAAGCAACATTATTGTTATTACTCAAAAATAACCGTTTTATATAGAAATACATTCGAACTTGTTCGTCGAATCTAAAAGTTCGCACTGATGCGTCATAGACATTACAGCCGAAATCAATGTTACAGGAATCTTTGAACGGCTTGAAAAGATAACATAATGAAGCTTATTCTTAATTTTTATCATTATTACTCATCTGAATGCAAATTTCTACACAGCGTTTACTGTTCACTTTGAGTGAAAAATTTTACTTAAAGACCAACGATTATCAAATAAAGTATTATTTTAACAATAGTCATTATACCGAATCTAGTTTTGCGATTGTTTTCAGTTAGCTATACTACATTTTTCTATTTTATTTCTTTCGTGTTAATCATTGCAAAATGCTGTTATAAATATTTAAATTTTAAGTGATAACAATGTCTTCGTTGCCACACGAGATTACAGTGTAAACAGTTTGTTTGTTATTTTATTTATTTCGCCGCAAACAGTTTATTTTAAACCTTTGGAAACCTACACGTAAAAATTTATCCGTAATTTTCGAGTCAAATAATGGTCGAAAGAAAAACAGGAGATGATATTCAGACAAGGCGGAAAACTAAAGTGTCAGAGAAGCTGACGGAAGAAAAGAAGAGGTTATTAGTCGAACCATTCGGCACAGAATACGACAGACGCAGGAGCAGGACTCGAAGTAGAAGCAGGAGGAGCAGAACCAGAAGAGGAAGAAGTAGGAGTAGAAGTCGTAGCAGAAGATCGAGCACCGCTGGCGACAGGAGCCGAAGCAGAAGAGGAAAGAGCCGTAGTAGAAGGAGCAGAAGTAGAAGCAGGAAAGGAAAGAGCAGGAGAAGGGGTAGGAGTCAATCCGGAGACGGATCCAGAAGAGGAAAAAAGAGGAGACCTAACAGGACAAAATCAAGATGCAACTGCTGGTGCCCGTGCCAAGGATTGAAGAAGAAGGGAACCTGCCGCGCTTGCGGGAGAAAGATGAGGTGTCATTGCAAATGTGGATGCAGGAATAAAAAATTGTGATCCTCCGATATCGCTAAAGATAAGCCCTGGCTGATTGATTCCATAACACACGATTGTTCGCTCAAATATTGGAACAGAACATAATTTAAATTAAAGAAGAAATGAAATAGAAATGTAATTCATATCGATCGTAATAAAAAACTCATTTTCTAGAATTGCGTCTCGTATTTTAAATCTTAAATTAAGAGTTGGACGAAACCTTTTATTTCTTACACCTACACCTAAGTATCAGCTATTTCGGTATGAAAAATTGTAAAAATCAAAGCGAAAAATATACTTTGTGGTTCGTATATTTCGTGCAATACGTCCTCTAGCACAACTAGCTGTGATTGTGCTGAATTCGTGTTCGAGTTAGCATATTTAATCTTAAATTACTATATACTTTGATAAATCGTAAATCATTGCGTTAATAATATTAACAAGTCATTTCAATTCCTGAAATGAAGCTCCCGTGTAGTATGTGATAACATAAACATTTTAAACCTGAGAAGTACAATTACGTTCGCTAATGTATCTGTTTCTAGTTCCGATATCGTTACGTAACTCTAGAATGGGAATCTTTTTCGTGTAAGATGATATATAACTATAATTGATTTTATATCTCTGAATACAAGATATATATCGAGAAGGAATTCGATGGAAATCGTTATCATCGAAAACAGTTACGTTCAGCGTAACTGCGAATCGAATCAAAACAGTGTATTCGTGCTAGTCAATACCGAGAAATGATCCTATCCCCTTTCATTTGATAACCTTTCATACGGCGAATAAATCGCTTCCTTGAGATCAGAATAGCCATCGAGACTTGATTTCATCTCTACGAGATATCAGAGAGAGTATACTATGCATACCTCTTAAGGAATCGATATCCGTGGGAAGATTTAAGGAGTGCATTTGGTTTATATGGGCCGAAAACGAGGTTCACGCAAGAAAGTGATAGAAATGTGAGGGATGTACAAAATTCAGTTCAATATCGAAAGATTTAAGTTCCCAAAATAGGTCTTTCTCGCTGTGAACTTCCCTCCGGTATCTTAATATACATAAGCATTGACCCTGAATTTTTTAAAGCACGTTTAACATGAACAATTACATAAATTTTAATAACGTATCATAAGATGCTTTCCAATATTATCTCTATGAAAATAAATTTTTCACTATTCTCGTAGTTTTTTTAGAATCCAACTCCCTTAACGTATGAATTACCCATTTTAATAAAGAATCCTTCGTGAAACGAATAAAATATACTAAAAATTGGTTATATAGAAGACTAAGTTTATTTTATAAATGTTATAAACAACTCTATACATCAATTAAAAGTATTTTAAGTAATGATTTGGTTTTCTTATTTTATTTAGAAAAAGAAAGGTTAGTTTTGAAGAAATATAAAATTCTTTTCAATCGTTATTCCTTGTTATGTTTCAATGTACCGTCTTACTTATAACTATTAACGTATTTAGAACGGAACATTCCTGATGCGATTGTTGTCAGTATATTCTATAATCCTATAATCCATTCCGTCAATACCAACATAAATCTCATTATCCCTTACTGTTTTCTAGCTATATAAATAACTAATTTCCATCATTAAATTTGAAAATAATTTTAATTTTTAAGCAACTTGTTTTTCCTTTTACGTATGCTAACATCACAGTCATAGTTTAAAATAATATATAACGAAAACCAGTTATTTATTTACGTCACTATAGTACTCTAACAATGTCTTTGTTATCGCAATATCAACAACTCGTTTACTAAACCATCCATTACACACCCGTACACACAAATCCGCTATCTTTCGGAATAATTATGGTCGAAACTAAACCGGAGAATGCGACTCGGTCAAGATCAACGGAGAAGAAGACGGAGGGAAGGAAGAGTAAATCCGTAACGCCGATAAGTCAAGAAGAATACGATAGACGGCGAAGCAGGAGTAGGCGAGGAAGAAGAAGCCGTAGCCGTAGAAGCCGAAGCAGGAGGCGAGGGAGGACAAGTACCAGAAGTGACAGAAGTCGTAGCAGGAGAAGGGGGAATAAAAGTAGGAGAAGAAGAGGAAAGAGTAGGAGAAGGGGAAGGCGAGGACATAGCATGATCGAATCCGAGGACAGCGCAAAGCCAAAACCAAGAAGAAAGAGGAATTCAGAAGGAAAACCGGTACCCAGAAGCAACAGGAAGAAGGATAGTCAGCCTCTTGAGTGACGATAACATTTTTACGAAAGATTATTCAAAATTAACTCTATCTACGTAATATACGGAAAATGTAAAAATGGAGCATTACTTTTATGTGAAGACGTATTTCAAAATTTAATAATCATGTGAATTGCAGCGCAAACTAAAACATACATTCGATTTGAGTCTGTGAAAATGATAATAAAAAAAATATCTATAAGACTTCCGTTCTACCAATAAATTATGATCTAAATTTCTAAATTTTGTAATTATTTCAATGCTTTACTTTCCTTTAATTATAATCGGTTTGCTTAAATATAGTGTATAATATTTCTGAGCAGTATAACTGGGTATTGTGACAAGTGAACTTCGGTTAAATGAAAAATATTTATTGGCCTATCACATCCCGCAGTTGGCTTTCATTGGATTTTAGGATAGTAATTGAATCAAGAGTCTCTTATCCCTGTTTTTTATTCTTTCTTAAATATCCAAATCTACTTTCCATACTCTCATTTGCCTTTAATTTATGATTATCTATAAACTTAGTGAAAGATTAGGTCTAATTTTTGTATAAGGTGTCATATATGATAAAATTTTGATTCTATCTATAGTCTTATGATGTTGAGAAAAAGTCTGTATCGGTAAAAAATGGAAAATAGTTGGAGCATTTACGACATGATGCTATTTTATTAAAGAATTAGTTAAATCTTCTTTTCGTTTGTCTAGCTTGGGGAAATACTAAGAATTAGAGAATTTATAAAAAAGATAAGTACGGGATATAGATCTTGTACGCCTTTCAATGCCAAAATGAGATTTGCAGCGTTAAGGTTAAAGTATAATAGTTGTGACTGAAAATATCAAATTGGAATTCATCACTCCACGTTTATCGTACACACGTAGCTTTTACTATATTATTTATTCATTGCATAGGAAATGTAACCGTATTCAAAAACACATGCCATTAGCTCAATCTAAAGAGAGCTAAATAGAGTACAATACGAATGAGGAAAGAATAATAATCTGCTAAGATGAACATTAATAAGGAATCCCTTTTAAAATCTAGAGTATTGCTTAATCTTATACAACTCGTTCCAAACTCTATCGCAAAATTTTAGATTCAAGCCGCGAAGGTAGTTGGATGAAATTACATATTTACAGTCGCAGAACCGTCTCTAAATAATTAGGATATTTTCCGATGAGGAAACGAAATACAAATGTGAGTTTTGAAGGAACAAGATGATACTAAAATTTACCCGAACGACACACGTGAGCCATACGTAAAGTAGCCTAACAAAGAGTTCTGACTTCGATATAACTTGTCACAAATAATTGTATAATAATATACATAAATTAAGAATGTTACTCACCAGAGCGCCTCCAGATGAATATGAGTAGAATATTTTCAATATCGAGTAACAAATCTATTTAGTAAGAACTTCTTCTTTTAGCAAGTTACTCACTCGGTGCTTCCCTCTTGAATGAACTAATTCTGCCGTCTATCTCATACAATGAACTCTCTACATTGTATTCTACTTTAAGTTGGAGAGAATTGGTTACAATGTAACTCAAAAATGTTTTGACAGGAGATAGGTGTACAATGAGGTATGTTCACCAAGGGAGTAAAGCAGACGGGTAATTAGTATTTTAAAGTATTATTAGTAGTGTATTTAACTAGTAGTATATATAGATAACTGTATTGTATATTTGTAGTATGCTGATCTGTCTTTCCTACCACTTCATTCGGATGAATTAACAGGAATGATTACGTGATTAAGTTGTAGTTAATTCATTCCAGCCTTACGAAAACAAGTAATGAAATTATGAACGTTAAAGTTTTTCCATTTGCTTCCCTAATAAGGTGCATAAAATAAGATGTGTGAAACTTTCGGGATGGTGTGTTCTGGATGGTTAATTCCTTGAGGATATTCAATTTTTGCATCCGAGTAAGGTGAAAATATTTTTAACTCACTTGGAATTTATTCCAAGACCCAGTTAATTCGCTATTCTTTGATTATCTTTAGCCTTTATTACTTTAAATGCATATTTATACCCACCAGGTCGCCAGTAGCTCATTGACGAACTGTGTTAAGACCTAACCTAAACTATCCTTTCTACGTATCTAGTACTTTTCATGAAGAACGTCTAGAAAAAGCAGTACTCAGCGATACGCCATTGAAAATTTTGGTCATCAATTCTCGATAAGATACACGTATGACGGTGTTCAACTTCTTCTAGCTTTGTAAGAGCTCGTTCTTTAAAACCATCTACCATTTCTTTATAACCTAAAGATCTTTAGAGATACGCGACAGAAATATCTCACGAAGGATTTCTTAAGTTACTTTCGAAACATGAGCACATTTTCATGCAGTCCAAAAATCTTGCATCTCCCACTGCAGTCATGAGATGGCAGCTTATACAAAAAGGAGTTATGCGTCAGTAGGTCTTTCCTCCTCTCGTATCCAATCCATCCTTCTCAAATTGAAGCCGTAACGCCCTATCTACTCGGGTCGTAAAACAGTAGAACCGTCTGATTGGTAGGGGGTGTTTGACAGCAGGATTCGCATGGAAAATGTATATTCGTTTTAAGGAGATGCCAAGGGTTGATGGGAAGGAGATGGCCATCGAATCTTTTCCCTCCACCATTACCTAGAATTTATGGGTACCGGACACGGAAGTTTGCATGCCGCTCCCAAGAAAGTATCATTTCTTTCGTATAAGACGAAGATTTCCACCCCATTCCTGCGGCTTTTAAATAATATTCCCGGAGATAAAATACGGAAAGATGAGGGACTAGATTCCACCTAAGTTACGGGATCGGAGTTGAGGAGTCGAGGCTCCACCCCGCGGCCATTTGTATAATTTCTCATCGCATAATGCGAATTACGGACGGATTTTGTTTTTTCGTAATAGGCCCCCACGATTTTCGCCAAGAATAGTAGTTGTTGTAATCTGGTTGTGAGAGGTCGTTAATGGGAGGTTATTGGGTGAAAAAAGGTCGGGGTTATGTAAAAGATAAGGCGATTCTCATGAGTCGGTGGAAAAAGTATCAGTGTAGCGTTTATTTCGGGGTACGTCTGTAGGGTTGCGATGAATCAGAGGAAGTAATTACGCGAAGAAAAAGATTACGTCGCTTTCAAATTAGGGATAATTGATAATGAATTCATGGATAGGTAGCTACCACCAAGTCCATTAATAAGACGAAATATACGCGCTTTCAGAATCTTTTGGTTTTTATTGATTGATGATCGACTGCGTCAAATCCAGCGTTGTTTTCAGACGATACGTAAAAATATTTTAATTGATACTTTTTATTGATATTTATATTAGAGCATTACTATATTATACTTTACTGCTTTATTATCTAAATCTATATTAGAAGTAGAATATGAAGAGTAGAATAACATACGTAATGAAAAAAACACTAAGTTAGGCTTCTATTTTTTCACGTAACTCTCAGAAATTTTAAATGCCATTCAGTATCTCAGTATCGAAAATAGACGAACATCTCTCTAATGGTGAAAAAGTACTCGTAAGAAGTTCTTTGACGATACTCTCGTGAAATTTGCCATGCATTTAAAATTCCGCTCAGTAATGTAGAATTAATATCCTGAATCCCCCGTCTGCGTGACATAACAGAGCAGCTGCTCTGTGAAGTTTCACATCATTCAAGATCTCGAATAATAATGAGGCAACTTTAAGATATAATTGAAGGCCACTCGATTCGAAAAATGAATTAATTTCTGTGATTTTACAACGATGAACGTTCATTTTTCCTTGTCCGGGAATTTCCTTAACTTTTAATTAGTATAAAATTGATTTTTCATCGATTTATAAAGAAGGTCTAGACCTAAAAATAGATTATTCTAGAAATTATGTGGTTGAAAATTTTTAAAGCTGAGTTTTTGTGATTGAGTTGTTTTTTTTAAACCTCGTGCTTTTCTTAAATACTTTATCCCTTAATTACCTAAAAGATGAAAATACTAAATGAATTATGTATGATGCTGATTTTTTATTAAGTAAAAACATCTCAAACTGCATCTTTACATATTTCAGTGCCTTTGTTAAGCTTTATACCCAATAAAGTGGCAAATTACTTTTCAAATAGTGAAGTAGCAGAATTATCAATCTTTATCTTTCCAAATTATAGTTATCGTTCTTATTAATTATATTCTTTAATATGCAAGTAGCTTTCAATGGGAAGAATTATAAGTTCAGCATTCCTCTTTATCTTAAATAGTATGCTAAATTATTTTGATAAATTACCTTAATAATTCATCGTTAAGTAATATAAACTTTATCATAGACTTTAATGCTTTCCCAAATTAAATCATGCTTTAATTTCAACAGACATCAAAACTTTATTTACGATTTTAATCGAGAATGTTATAAATATTGCACAACTGACATTGAATCGCGAAATCATCTCAAATAATTTATTAAGAGATTTAGAGCATTGCAAGCTATTAAAAATAGAAGTAGTAGTTAATTAAGTCAATAAATGCTGGTTGAGTTCATTCGTTACTCTTATTTCTTCATAAACAAACGACATTACGAGAATTGAAGTTAGTAGTGTTCTTTAGCTTCATCCATTTAAAAAGACTATACTGAACTGAACAATGCTCTTTAGACGAGATTTTTGCAGACTAAGCGATAATTTTGGAACCAAGACACAGATTGCCTTCGACTTGCTTATAGTACACCGAATTGTTTTACACGAAGAAATTCCGTGACCAATTTCGACTATAAAGTGAATTAAAAGAGTTCGTTTCATCCCGGGAATGCCCTTTCTCGAATCCAACTCAATTTTCTTACTTAATTTCAACTGTATTATTTTTTCCAATGAACTCTCATTCTCAATTGTGCTGAACTTCATTCTAGTCGGGTGCCTTCGATGTAATCGTGGAATGAATACAAATAAATCAGCTTTATTGCTCCTCATCACGATACGAAATATCTTTTTTCAGACCTTGGGAACTTACCATCGTAAGAATCAAAATGAGTCGATAAAAACATCCAATCTACTTTCGTCGAATTTCAACGAATGAAATTTATTTTATTTTGAGGCGAATCGAGGTAGATCCTCCATTGTATACATTGTTATATTTTATTTCTTGATGATCCATTCTCTATTGCATCTAACATTTAGGATTTTTCTCGTTAATTTTCATGATTTTTCTTTCGTTAAATCATCTTATTTAATGAAATAACTTTATCTGTAGTAACCATATGACTAGCACTACAACTAGTGATGATAGTTTTCTCAGACTCTACTAGAAATGCTATTACGAATAATTATTGATGAAAATGATAACTTAAATCTGTTCAAACATATTTAACAAAACCTTTACAATTATACTAATTTTTATGTATCTAGCTTGTCGTACGTTGAATAAATCCTCCTAGATCGAGTATCGTATTTCAACTAAATTCTTGTAATAGCTGTATATTAATAAAAAAATATGATAAAGTTATTTATAGAAGAAAAGAAATGTTTCAGGTGTTACGTGGAGTTTTATGTGGAAGAGAAGAATATTGAACCGAGTTCCCTATTTGGACAGATATGAAAATTATATAAAGAATTGCACTCGCTACACTGAGTACATGAAGTTAAATGCTTAACTTCTATATTTGTAGATTATAAACGGGGAAATGGGCGATGTATTTGCAATATTATATTTCGTTTTGATATAAGTGGATTATTTCAGTGTTCATGACAAGAAGAAAATAGTTATATTTGCAGAAAAATGGGATATAAATGAATAAAAATAGATTATAATTCCTACCGTTAAACTCATTTGTGTATATGCAACTAACAAAAATGAAAACTAAGGAATTTTATTTGCATAAATATCGCCACGCTATTCATTTCGTCTGTTATTCGAATTAGGGGTTAGGATCGTCTTCGGCACATAAACGGAGAGTATAAATGTCACGAGACACGATATTCTTGCTCCGAGAAATTAGTTCCAGAAACAGAGAAGGTCGTCATAGTTTCGTTTGTCATTTTTTTCCAATTTCCATGAATTATACATTTATCTCGGGAGAAGGGGAATTCATGGGAAAGGAGACTAACCCCCTCGTGTAACTTCAGCTTTCTCCCGTTTTTACGAAAGAATTGGGCATTCAAAGGATACGTACGTATAACGCAATGTGGAAAGGGAATTGAAGAAGTATTTGGGGGCCAACTTAATCGAGTCCTACAAATCGATCCAATCCAAGAGGCAATTACGTTGGAAAGAGAGATGATTCCTCTAAACTCAGCTCATTTACATATCGTCCTCGTAACGATTGGATCGAGCGAATGGCTGTTAAGAACGCATTCGTAATCGGATGTTTAACATCGACATTTTCGCCGTTCTTTTTTTTTGAAATTCGTCTATAAGTCGTGAGAATTGTGGAATTAGACGAGAATCAAGATTAGTGGATATCATTTATAGATCGTGGAAAAGTAAGCTATAAAACAAGGTTTTTGAATTATGGATTGGCTATTTTCTTATGTAAAGCGCGCCATTATGATGAATTACGAAACGAAGATGATACTTACGATAGTGGATTGCTGTTTTTTTAAGCTTGAAATGCTTCGATATTTGAACGGAAGCTGTTTTATCACTCATAGATATGCTTCACTCAGAATATTTGTTTTAAATAATCAAAACGAAATTTTTGCCGTTTTGTAAAGCGTATTTGAACGTAATAGTGGCACCTCAGTGACAAAAGATAAATTACTGTCGATCTTAAAGTACAAGGGATTATTTGTTAGCATTGCTCTTTAGTTTAAATGTGCAAACGAAAATTATTGATGAAATCATCAGAAATGCATGAATAATTAGTACTTAATTAGTTACTTTCCTTAAGAAAGTGCATTTCTTAAGTCTATTACTCATAATGTATCTGTAAAAATAGCTATAAAACACGTTTATCAATAGGAATATATTTTACGAATCCATCGGATTTCATTTAAAATATTCGATTCTAAGAATCGATCTTAGAGCGTTTTTATTGGGTAATTAAAATGTAATTTTTACATCCTGTGTTATTAATTTATAACATTAACCTTGTAAGATGGCGCGCTCTTATAGTGGTATACCTAATAAATGTAGCGGTAAGGTTTTCGCAGTATGAAAGACCACGCTAAGTCGAAAGACTGATAATTCAAACTCAAAAATTATACGAGGCAAATTACCGTACGTATATCCCATGTCACTAGGGAAGCTTAATTTAATTTCTTATGGATTTTTCTGCGTTAAAAGCCATGTATCGTGACATTAGTTAAGTGGTTTTACTATAAGAATCATCAAGCACATAAGAGTTTCATAGCGATTCACAGCGATTTCTATCATTCTCGAAAACAAATTAAAGTTAGCGTCATCATCGATAATATTCCGTTGATAGTCAAGAGAACCAATTTTAAACTCATTTCCCCAAATTGGCAATCTGTGTCCTTTGTCTGGAAAGTCTGAATTAATAGAAAATCTTAGCAGGGTCGGTGGGTGGGTGGGTTTAGTCGATGGAGCAAGTTACGGCTTGGAACTGCCTCCATTAATACTGCGCTATCTGTATTGAAGGAGGAAAGAAGATGAGGTCTGAAAAAAAAACAAAGGAATAACGATATTTGAAAGGGCGAATAGAAGATCGTAATGGTCCCATTGTTGTGCTTTGCTATTAAGGCGATTCGAGAACCATTCCACCCTCTCTTTTCTTGGTGAAAGGGATGATAAGGAAGGGAAACCATCCTCTCTTATTGGGGACTGTTCGAGGTTAAGTGAAGAAATTAATTTGCTACTATGGGAAGTAAAGGAGTTGGTAGGAGTATTGGTAGAAGTTATTTTGGAAACAAACAATTGCTTAGAAATGAATGTCAAGGGCTAACCCGCAGTAATATTTCAATAATTGTTAATCAATGTTAATTGAAGGATTTAGAAGCTGCACTTTTGTGATCTTTTACGTCATAGGAGTCTTGTATCACAGCGGTATATAAATGCATAATTAACTGCTACATTTTGTTCAGATTAGTTCTGTGATATTTAAATCACTATCTCTTATAATAAAATAAACGTTAAACGAAGAAGTTTTAATTAGAATTGAAGAGATAGGTTTCTATGTTTACGTATTTTTCTGTCTATATTTACGTGCACCAAAAATGTGGGAAGATTAAAATTTAATGAGAGAATAGCGAAGAATAAATAAATATACCTCTGGAATTATCATCTATGTACTACGAGTACATTCGGAATTATTCACAGCATCTCAGACTAATTAACCAGAGTTTTATTATATTATATGTATCATAATGCTTACATAATGACCAACTTTAATTGATCGCCTTAATCATATTTTCTAAGGCGGTGGCATCCAGCTTCCAGCCATTGAGATGATACTGTGGAGTGAGGATGATAATATAATTAACAATCCAGGAATGAAAGTGGACATTCTTATTTACTTTTACCGAAGCGTTTTTTTTATATCGACTCATTCTAAACAAATATTTATCAAATAAGTTACAATCCCAGCCCATATTAAAAACATATTAAATTCATGATTTGATAAAATTTCACTTGTTGTACCATAAAAATATGAGCTATCTCCCCTTATCTGCATACTTCTGCTTCTTTTTAAACCTCCCTTAACTACTATCTCTCTTAGGGAAGGAACCTGAGGAGGGTTTGACCAGTCCGTTTAGACGACCGATTCACTACGTAATACGAGACCTACGTCAGAGACGTGGATTGACTCATACCGTTTAGTCAGCTGTGTTCGTTCGAGGTGCACGTTTCGAGCAGTTCTAGAGACTTCTTCAAAGTAATTTTCATTGAGAATTTTGTACATCTTAAAATCCGAACTAATTGTAAGTAATAACCTCAATGTCAAGTAATCTTGGTACTTGTTTTTGAAAGCTACATTTCGCAACTTGATCGAGAAAATGGTAAATTCAGTTGTGCCGATGATGAATTGAATATTGGTCGAGTGTTTCTACAGAATTCTTGTGCAATTTGGAGTCGTGTAATTTGTGTACCCAGCGGCGGTTAACATGACTTAAAATAGCGGAAGGGAAGAGTAATTCTCTCGTAACTAAGATTGGTGAGTATCAACATCTTCCGATCCATTCAGTTGTAATTTTTACGAATTATAATTTGAAATAGTGCATTCTACAAGATGAAGCGATTGGATTCACGTAAAATCTTAGACGTATTTCATAGACCTTATTCATCAATAGTGAAATACTGCTTATCCTTTAATTAAACTTCGTAATTTTTCCTTGTGCAGGTTAATGTGATCTCCTGATGGGAAAGTCATTCGTTCGATTCGTCTGGTAGTAAGACTACAAAGCGAAGAGAATGATGGTAAGTGGTTTACTGTTACTGAGTTACGTTGATTATTATATTGAACCATTAACTACCATCCTATCTCACAATCGGAAGTAATGTGTGACGATGATTAATACGATATTCCGGTTTATGTTTCGACAGGCATTTAGATATCTTGGCTAGGTGGCGCAAATACCTTTACTTTTTCCAATCTACGTCATTCTGGGCTTCTGAATGTTCTATTGGAGTGAACTATCAATGCGGTGGAAGAAATTGCAGATATTTTCTAACCGTGTTTTTTGAGTACGGCCAGCGAAAACAACTTTTTACAAACATTCGGTGCTGAATATACAAGGTACTGTGAGTTTGTTTAGGATATTTATTCGAGTACTGTGATGCCACTTGTCGTCCTTGCTCTTCTTACTATATAGCATTTAAATTATGTTTTGATGTTCATTATCTTACGTATCGATATGATATTTTAGGAGTAATATATTTGGATTTTTCTTTCACAGATTAGTGGAAAGTCTAGTTTCGAACTGTTTTGTTAATTGAAGACTGAAGATCGACATGCGGAAGTGTTTCCAAAGTGGTGCTTACGGGAGTTTCTCTTCCAACAGTATTTTTCTGGATATTCACAGCTAATGGAATATGTAAGTAGATTAGTTTTTTGATTGTATTTAGCAAATAATTTGTTGCTGGTAATGATTACGGAATTCCTGTATAGCTTTAGACGTCTGGTGTTTTTATACTTTGATTATTGATTCAACTACAGTGTTGATTTATTTTAATTTAATCATCAAGGGAAATTATACTTTTCATCACTGTGAGAGTAGGCATGTAATGCAATGGACGATATTTTAGCAATTTAATGATAAGAATAGACTATATATTTTATTGGCATTTCAGCAATTTTCTAAAAGTTGACGAAATTTTTATTTTCAGTTGTTAACCATGATGATAGCATTCAGCTGCCACAGCTGCATACCTCATGGATCATTTTCTCAGGAATATCATGAAAGTGACGTCAGACGAAATAAATACGTAGTTGTTTCAGTACATATCTGTTGGGGAAAGGATGAAGCCGTTTTCATGTAAAAGGCTTTTAATGTTGAAGGTAATTTCATTGGATATTGATTCAGATCATTACTGTTAATTGACAAGAGAACAAATAAAAAAATTCATTGTTTTGAAACAAAATACCATCGATATTGTTAGGATATGGTCTTTTTCTTTGTTTTTCACTTTGAATTTTATGGGAATTTGTAAACTTGTGAAAATATAACTGATATAACTGAGGGAAAGTTTTTGATTTAGTTTAGGGGAAATATGTTGTATTTTATGCTTGAAGTTAAGCTTTTGTATATTATAATGCTGTGAGCTGTACTAAGTACTAATTAGGCCTTCATTTATTGATTTCATGTATGGAAATTATGTAGATGAAGAGTGTGAAGAGATAATACAGCCATTCACCATGTCCTTGTCTGTTTACTGCTCCAACTAGGATCATAGGTATGTTTTAAGAATATAAATTATTAATTTGTTGTATGAGCTATGAAATTTTTGTTTGAAATAACATGATTTTGGATTTAGTATCTTGACTTCTAGGGTTTATTGTTCAACGAGTCTTACAATTGAAATACTTTCCGAATAAAACAGGAAATAATATAATATTATCATATATTGGCTTTCGTAAGTTGTAAGATCTATTTAAAAAGGGAGAGAACAAAGTATTTCATTCAGAGCAGATTGATTTATTATTAAAGGATTATAAGATTAGCATCAGAATATAACTGAAAGATTTAAAAAACGCCTAACCTTATCTTAAGAAAAAATGTTTTTAGTCTCAGGATTTGAATTAAATAACCTTGAGCCTATTAATATCTTCTGATTAAATAAATCTCTCCCTAGATAAAAAGTTTGCGATATATTCCTATTCTTACTTACTCATATTCAATCAAAGATATACGTGCGCTAATACATGCATATATCTTTTGAGATTCCATTCGTTTCACGGGATGTATATCTTTCTTTCTGCCCTTTTGTTCAAACTGAAACCTTTGTGAAACTTACCTTTCATTGTATCCAGTTACTTGATGGCATCCTTCTTATTTTCCAAAGTTTCATTCCAAGATGAATTTTCTCTGAAAGGAGCTAACAACTGGTACACGATTCCTCTTTGTATTTTATCGTAACTTTCGAATTTGATTTTACTTGTGTGTTTGATTCTTAATCTACAATAGGGACAAAGGTTAATTCTATGAAAATAATGTCCTTTATATATGCCATTTAATTATATGATGAAATATAATAGAGGAGTGACATGAAAAAGTTGAATGTAAAGTAAAAAAGATGAGATTTATTCATCTACGCGGTTACATACTTGTTTCTAAATATTAATATACGGAATACTCTTTCAGAGGTTGCTGTGAGCGGAGCGAATGGTGTTCAATTGTTTTGCTGGTGGAAGACCGAAGATCGGCATGCGCAACTGTTTTACAGGAGCTTCGTATGAGAGCCTCTCTTTCATAAGGAGTTTTCAAGAATTCAGAGCTGAGGAGAAATGTAAGTAGAATAGTTTCTTTGATTTCGTTGAGCAAACATTGTGTTGCGAACATTAATTACGGATTTACTGCTTACCTTTGTAACGTAACGTGTTTTTACTGCATTAAGTACTTCTACGTGTTGATTGATTAGAATTTACCCATAAAAGTAAATCATTCTGATCTGCAGAGGAGAAAATAAATACGAATAATACGAGTGAGGAGTCTTTATCATTTTACTCATAATTAATCTAAAATTATAACATTATTTTTCACCCGTCTTTTGGGATGTGATTGTCATGTATGCAGTTTCACAATTCATATCGATTTTGAATGAAAGAAAAGAGTCGAGTTTTTAATTCATTCGTAAGTAATTTAACTATTGATATGAAATCTCGGAGATCGTTCTCTCATTTTACTTTTAATGCTTTTCTGAATCCATAATTCTCTTCATTTTAATTATTGTGTTCGTTTCATGTGGCTAGTAATTAATATCCAATTCTATCTATGCATTATCTTCAATTTATGTCGAATTTGGAGCTATTTGAAGATAGTTAACTACTCAGCACTTAAAAGCAGCCTTGACTTCCATGCCCCGTGGATTGATTCTTATTTTTGCGGATGTTTTGATCGATTCAATTTTCCGATCATTGTAAAAATAATAGAACAATTATATTTGACTTTGATGTGATTGGGCTTTATGGAAAATTAGCCGTATTAAATGGTCAAAGAACAATTTTGTGAACTTCCTACTATAATATTTTGTGATTGTCTAGTTCTGTACGTGAATTATTATTACTAATAATCGGATTTCAATTTAAATAGCTTGAATCGAGAATTAATTTAATTAAGGGGTAAAATTCTCTTTCGTATTGGTAGCATAATTTCAGGTATCTTCCTGTAAGTAATGTAAGAAATTGATTGCATCATTTTCTGAGTTTAAGTGACTATTTTTCCTGCTGTTCTCCAAAATAATATGATTTATACGCTACAATTCTGGTAGAAGGGGCCAAAGTTTAGATCCGTTTTCTAGGTTTTTCTTTTAGCCGATCATTGAAGTCAAAAAAATATTGTTTGAGGTTGTTCTTGGTAAATTTAATCCTCTGTTTGTATTTTCGGTTTCCAAATTTTTCTCTGGGATGCTTAGTTCTGTAACTAAACACATTTAAAATGAAGATGTAGCATACAAATCTTATTTTTTGGGGGTCGACAATAATATAGATTAATATCAAGCGAAACAATTGAATAAGATCAAATACAGCGCGGAATTACTAAAACGGTAAACGTTGATTCGGAAAAAATTGACAAGCGAAACGGAAATGAAGTATTTTCGGGCGAGCGTTTTTTATAGCGAAGCGATATAGCGAGTTTTCCTAGGGAAATTTACTATTTATATTTCGGGAAATAATATGTTACGAATTCAATTTCGAAGAAAATTTTTTCAGTTAAAAAGATTGAGTAATTATTTTAAATTGATATTTGTTATAGAAATTTCCTAGGAATCCGCTATTTCAACGCTTAGTTTTTAAATTCTAAATTAAAAAGGATGGATTCCGCGAAATTGTAAAACACGAAAGATTTTTTACTAAAGAAATCGTTTTTATTTTACTTTCAGATAATTTTTTGGTTACATAATAACCATTTATGCTACTACGCGCTACATGAATTAACGCGCTAATTGCTGAGGCACAGCTTATAGAACGAGTTATTACAATTTTGCAATTTTTAATGAAGTTCTTGCGGCTGATAACTAAAAAAAAATGTCAAAATTAAGAAAAAATAATTTTTCCCTTAAAACAAGAGCAAAATCAGCTTCTTTTGATTGAATTATATGTGAGGATTGGGGCCGCCTTGCGGCGATTGGGACCGCTCCGCCCCAGCGGGTTCGAGAGTTGGGAGGGGGCCTGAAGCTCCCGCAACACTAAAGTACGGGCTCGGTTCCGTTAATTCCGAAAAAATCTCCTGGGCAATTTACGACGGCCAGAAGCTCCCGACTAGAACCGAACCCGTGAACCTCAGCGTCGCACCTAGGTGCCTCGGCCCACTCGGCCAACCGCTCGAACGATGGAAGTCGAGCAAAATTAGGCTTTGAGTCGTTCATGAGTGCTACGTCATCTAGCATTCACCCCCCCCCAATCTCTAGAGTAGAATGCTCCCCTGACCTTCTGCCCCAGTGAACGGTTAAATTCCTCCCTTGTTTCATAGAGTGAAAAAGAATTTGACTGGAAAGTATCGACGTCAAATCAAGTCGTAAGAACTTGACTGGTCAGGGAAGTGAAATGAATCATACCTTTCAGTCAGCTGTGTTCGTTTGAGAAACATGTGCACGTTTCGAGCAGCTAAAGACTTCTCGAAAGTAAATCACGTTCAGAATTTTGTAAATCCTTAAAATCCGAATTGACAAGTTTACACTTGATTGTCATTTTATAATTCATTAAATATATAGTGAGTAGAATCTGCAGAAATTGTGTGTGATTTGAGGGATTAGTTGTGAAAATTGTGCTTGTGCAGTTATCACGTTAAAAGGCCGAAGTGAAGTACAACACTCTTGTAAGTACGACCGGTCTTTGTCAATATCTCTCGTATTATTCAGTTATAATACGTATTTTAATTTGAAATACTGCACATGACTAGATGATTTTGAGACGTGTGATTTGATCCGATTTATGTCCAGCCTCATTCACATTTAGACCTTATTCATCGATGGTTAAATTTACGCAATCCTTTAATAAATAATCATTCTTTCTACTTGTTTTGGCTAACGTGATCTTATGAAAATTAAGAAGTCCTTCATTGACGACGAAACTACAATGCTGCAAGAGTGACTGTGAGTGTTTTACTTTTATTTAGCTAGTATTTCATCGATTGTTAAATTTTCCTTATCCTTTAATAAAACATCCTTTATAGTTTGATTAACTATAGAGGAAAAAAGTGGTGTTGAGTGTTTTACTATTTCCGTTTTGTATTCATCGTGAACTTAATCATCCTTTAGCATTACCTTTGATCGTGAAGGGGGAAGTTAATGATTTGAGTCTTCCAGTTACATATTTCGTCAGTCATTTTGTAATTTCGGTTAGGTGGCGTTAATTTTCTTAGACGTTTCCGGATATCGTTATTCTGGACTTCTGAAATTCTTGTTTGAGCTGTAAATTCAACTTAAGAACTTATTTAACTATTTAGCTATTTAACTTATTATCGTATTTGTTGTAGTCCAGCAAACGAATTTATAAACTCATTGCAAATTTTCGGCTTCGTATATTCTACTTACTGTGAGCTTCGTTTAGAAATAATTTCGGGAAGTGAAATACTACTTGTAGATCCAACTATTTCATGTAATGAAATTTTGATGTTTCTTTTTACGTTGGCATGCTTTATTTCGGAATAAGTAATTTTTATTAACTTAATACAATTAATATTAATAACAAGTTTAGCGCGAACGTGAGAGTGGTGTTAAACAATTCGTTAAATTGAAGACCAAAGATCATATAAAGATATTGGGAAGTGTTTTTACAGTTCATTTTTAAGAGTTCTTCCCTTTCACTAATTATTTTCTGGGAATCAATTACATTGAAAAAATTTAAGTAGATTAGTTTTATTTTGATTTTATTTAATAAAATAATGTTGATAACTTTGATACGGATTTCTTTGCATTGGTTTCCTAAAGTAAGGTGTTTTTACTTGTTGATTTATTAAAAGTTTTTTAATAAAACTAATCAAGCAATAATCGCTTTGAACAAACATTTGTACGAGTGATGATTTTAATTTAGTTCAATTCCCTTTGTATTGGAGAATTTTTCTGTATATTATTCATTTTGGATTCATCTCAATTTTCAATGAAAGAGAACGAAATAAATAATATGAAGGGAGCTTTAAGGAATGATATTACAAAAAATCCCGGCTACTAATTTTTTAAATTTAATTATCTATGTGAAATCTTTAAGGTGGTACTCTCAACCTATGATATTCTACTTTATTTCATACTTTTTATAATTTATTTAATTTAGAAAATATTTGCGTTCATTCATCGAGGGTATATGAACTAATTGCAGAACACGAATCTGTTCATTTATAAGATGTAACTTAACAATTTGTTCTACCAAAAATTACTGCCACGTGGTTTATTGCCTAACTGCAATCATTAAATATTAAATAAAGAATAATATACGCACATACGACGAGATACGTTACAATATAGATAAAGAATCGCAAAGTAGTTTTTACTGATCTGAAATCAATGATTTTAAAAAATCATTAAAATTACATAATTTTTATAAATATTTCGTAGAAATGGCTGTTTTCGTTTCCTTTCATTAATTCATTTTCCCGAAAATTTCCGAAAAGTAACGTAAATTATATGACATTTTTGGTTTCCAGCCGGTTGCGGCTACAACCTCCGTGACATCTTCGGGAATGAGGTGACGGATACGTTGGTGAATGGCCATGTCAAGGTAAATAAGGAAAAAACTAGCGTAAAATGTATTTAAATCACTGATTAATCTGAGTGATTGATAAATTTCGTTTCTTTTTCAGGTAATGAAATTCTATTTTCCTTTACCACATAGGTAAGGTACACAACTCCTTTCCCAATACTCCCTCCTCCTGTTACACATTTCCACACAGTTCCTTAACCCGAATAACACCGCTTATCCTACAATCCCTTTCCCGGCAGTCCATACACAACCCCAACACACCCCCTCAAAAAACCCTCCCTTCCCCAACATCTTCCCTTTACACACACACATTCCCCCTCCAAAAACCCTCCCTTCCCCAACATCTTCCCTTTACACACACACACACACCCCCACACATTCCCCCTCTAAAAACCCTCCCTTCCCCAACATGTTTCCTTTACACCTCCTTTCCCGAACATCTTTCCCGAATCCTAACCCTCCTCACCAGATGATCCTCTAACAATCCCAGAGTTTACATTAGAACCAGAAGTTAGTTTCTTAAGTAAAACTTCACTTCCGGAGGTGCCTACCTACTGACCGACGACCGAGCACGGGGTACTGTCGACCCCCTCCGGAGGTGCCTGCCGAGCACGGGGTACTGTCGACCCCCTCCGGAGGTGCCTGCCTGCCTGCCTACTGACCGACGACTCTAACCTAACCGAGCACGGGGTACTGTCGACCCCCTCCGGAGGTGCCTGCCGAGCACGGGGTACTGTCGACCCCCTCCGGAGGTGCCTGCCTACTGACCGACGACTCTAACCTAACCGAGCACGGGGTACTGTCGACCCCCTCCGGAGGTGCCTGCCTGCCTACTGACCGACGACTCTAACCTAACCGAGCACGGGGTACTGTCGACCCCCTCCGGAGGTGCCTGCCTGCCTGCCTACTGACCGACGACTCTAACCTAACCGAGCACGAGGTACTGTCGACCCCCTCCGGAGGTGCCTGCCTGCCTGCCTACTGACCGACGACTCTAACCTAACCGAGCACGAGGTACTGTCGACCCCCTCCGGAGGTGCCTGCCTGCCTGCCTACTGACCGACGACCGAGCACGGGGTACTGTCGACCCCCTCCGGAGGTGCCTGCCTGCCTACCTACCTACCTACTGACCTACGACTCTAACCTAACCGAGCACGAGGTACTGTCGACCCCCTCCGGAGGTGCCTGCCTGCCTGCCTACTGACCGACGACCGAGCACGGGGTACTGTCGACCCCCTCCGGAGGTGCCTGCCTGCCTACCTACCTACCTACTGACCTACGACTCTAACCTAACCGAGCACGGGGTACTGTCGACCCCCTCCGGAGGTGCCTGCCTGCCTACCTACTGACCGACGACCGAGCACGGGGTACTGTCGACCCCCTCCGGAGGTGCCTGCCTGCCTACCTACTGACCGACGACCGAGCACGGGGTACTGTCGACCCCCTCCGGAGGTGCCTGCCGAGCACGGGGTACTGTCGACCCCCTCCGGAGGTGCCTGCCTGCCTGCCTACTGACCGACGACTCTAACCTAACCGAGCACGGGGTACTGTCGACCCCCTCCGGAGGTGCCTGCCTGCCTGCCTACTGACCGACGACTCTAACCTAACCGAGCACGGGGTACTGTCGACCCCCTCCGGAGGTGCCTGCTGCCTACTGACCGACGACTCTAACCTAACCGAGCACGGGGTACTGTCGACCCCCTCCGGAGGTGCCTGCCTGCCTGCCTACTGACCGACGACTCTAACCTAACCGAGCACGAGGTACTGTCGACCCCCTCCGGAGGTGCCTGCCTGCCTGCCTACTGACCGACGACCGAGCACGGGGTACTGTCGACCCCCTCCGGAGGTGCCTGCCTGCCTACCTACCTACCTACTGACCTACGACTCTAACCTAACCGAGCACGAGGTACTGTCGACCCCCTCCGGAGGTGCCTGCCTGCCTGCCTACTGACCGACGACCGAGCACGGGGTACTGTCGACCCCCTCCGGAGGTGCCTGCCTGCCTACCTACCTATCTACTGACCTACGACTCTAACCTAACCGAGCACGGGGTACTGTCGACCCCCTCCGGAGGTGCCTGCCTGCCTACCTACTGACCGACGACCGAGCACGGGGTACTGTCGACCCCCTCCGGAGGTGCCTGCCTGCCTACCTACTGACCGACGACCGAGCACGGGGTACTGTCGACCCCCTCCGGAGGTGCCTGCCTACCTACTGACCGACGACTCTAACCTAACCGAGCACGGGGTACTGTCGACCCCCTCCGGAGGTGCCTGCCTAGTCCTACGACCTGCCTGGCTGCCTACACAGCTATTATTGCGTGGATACTGGGGTGCAAGGAATGCCAAGACCCCCCCCTTCACGAGGAGGAGCTTGCCTGACCGACTAAATGGGTGCGGTGCTACACTAGTGCTACGTTACAGCAAGCGGGTTATTGCGACCTTCATTACATAGAGATGCTTGTCAAGTTAAGAGGGCGTATACGTACTAAGATACGTTGTACGGGATACTTTTCCTTACATCATGGAATTCTGTGCGTAGCCAAGAAATCGAACGGGACACTTTGACCATCTCTTTTACTTGGTGGTACATTCCGAAGTAAGAAGACGCAAGGGATTTTACAACCCCTACTTTACTAGGAGGCACCCTTTCCTTAAAACTGTTTTTATATTACGTTTCTTACGATATAAGATCTCTAAATGGGAATGATTGAAGCTAAGGATAGGAGATAAGGTTTAGAAGGAAGAAAGGAGAGAAGTTAACCTGAAAAATAAATTGAGAATCATCATCATCAAATAATACTTTATTAAGCGTCATAATTTATATATAAAGTTCGCCATTACTCTCATTTTATACTTACTCCGTATACCTAGCCGTTCTTCAAGTTCAGCCGTCGTCAAGAGCCTTGTCTTCGTAATAGGATACCGAGCAGATACCGAGGATCCGAAGGTTTTCCCTGATCATTCATCTTAATGGATTTCTTTTCCTGAAAAAATTATCAATTATTATTATTAATAATAACTATTTTATCAGAATATATGAATATTATTATAATTTTTAAACGAAAAAACCTCATAGCAGAATACTCATCCAAACAGACGATACAAAAGAACTTCAATTAACGTTTTCAATGGTCATTCAAAATGCTATATAAGTACTATTAAAATATACCTATGATCATCTTTGGGAAAACAATTAAGGAAATTAATTTTCTGATAATTCGTTGATTCACTTTCCGAATGTAACATACACCGATAAACCTTATCATTTATATAAAACCCTTGTACAACGTTTGTATCATGCGATATACTGTACTTAACAAGCAAAGAAGTTTAAGATATATTTAAATACAGGGCAGTGAACTATCCTTGCCATAACATCGATGCAGAATGGTTGAGATATGGATAAAGAATTTTTAAAATTCTAGTTGAGTATCAAATTTATAACTGCGTTAAGTTTCCGAATTTGAAAATAAATTATAATAAGAATTAGTTATAATAGAAATCATTTTAGGAAAAGAAAGGATTAAAAACTGGAATTAAAGTCATCCGAGATCAGTTGTTTAATTATTAGCAAATACATACATACAACAATACTATGTTATGCCTGAAATACTATCATATTGCATTAAAGACTTTCTATTTTTTTTACTCATTGTCTTTCATTTACAGCAGGAATAAATTGTGACGTTATGGGTGTAACATTCCCACTACAGAAAATCTAAATTAATTAGTATTATAAAATAAAAGTTAAAATGATTCTCTTGAAACAAAATCGTTCTTTCTTATAGAAGTCTCTTCTGTCCGTGGTTATCACCATCATTTGCTTTTGTAAATGAATCGTAATAATTTCTACTCGTTGCTATTGAAAACGGTAAGATTGCCCATACATTATGGAAGCTAAGCTTAAAGACATTAAATGTATAAGAAACAATCAAAAATCAAATTAAATAAAGAACTATTCTACTTACTGTTTTCCATTGTTATCATTCCCCGTGAAATTACTGGTAATAGAGAAGTTCGCCGAAGAATGAACTGCAAAACAATTGCCCATGGTTTTCCGTCTTCACTCAACAAAAACAGTTTAACACCAATATCCCAGTTAACACTAACCTGTTGAAAAAGAATTCAAATATTGAAATTCGAAAAATATTCCATTAAGTAAGAAAAAGAAACAGAAAACTTATTCTAAAACTGGAGGATTACATCGCTTAGATTAATTACATGACCAAACTCACAGTAACTTAAAATACAAAGGTTGTTTTCATCAGCGATTCTCCAACAAATTTATAAAATACAATTTCCCGCCACGCATTTATTATTCACTCAAACAAGAAACTCATTAAAGTATTAAACGGTTAAAACCTTTAGCATTACTAATCTCAAACAACAAAATGCCTGTCCCAACAGAAAACCGAAAGAAATTTTCAAGTAATCTTTCTTAAGCATTATATGTATTCAGGGCTAAAACAACCAAGTAAAAGAAACCACTCACCATAACTCTTGCCGCACTGTTGTTTTATCATCAATGAAAGACTTCTTAGTTTTCATGAGATCACATCAGCCTTGAAAGTAGAAAGAACGATGATTTATTAAAAGATTACAAAAAATTTAATCATCGATGAATTATGTCTAACTACATCAACGGCTTGATCTAAATATGATCACATCACATTTAGTTAAAATGCTAATTATTTAAAGGATGATTCATATAGTAAATGAATATTTATTGGAAGAGATTGATACACACCGGTTTAGTAACGAGTGAATTACTCTTTACTTCGGCTCCTTTACGTGTGAACTTCCGAGGCATGCACAACAGTATTCACCACTTATTCTTCAAATCTCACATAAATGTGCAGTTTAACTCACAAAAAACACTCGAGGCATCATCGGCACCTTTAAAACAAGTGCCGATAACAACTGACTTATAAGCGGAAAATTAGTTCGGGTTTTCAAGTTGCACAAATTTCTGAACGTTGATTAAATTTCCAGAATTCTCTAGAACTCCTCGAAACTTGCAGCTTTTTCGAACATCACAGCTGACTGAACGGTATGAGTCAATTCACTCCTCTAATTTAAAGTCGAGTGCTCAAGACATGAATTCGTCGTCAATAAGGTTTAGTCAAATTCTCCTCAGATACCTTCACTCTTTGGGGCAGGGTGGTTGGGGTAAAATTCTACACAAGGGGGGAGGGGGGTGAATACTGGATGACGTAGCACTCATGAACGACTCAAAGCCTAATTTTGCTCGACTTCCTTCGTTCGAGCGGTTGGCCGTGTGGGCCGAGGCACCTAGGTGCGACGCTGAGGTTCACGGGTTCGGTTCTAGTCGGGAGCTTCTGGCCGTCGTAAATTGCCCAGGAGATTTTTTCGGAATTAACGGAACCGAGCCCGTACTTTAGTGTTGCGGGAGCTTCAGGCCCCCTCCCAACTCTCGAACCCGCTGGGGCGGAGCGGTCCCAAACGCCGCAAGGCGGCCCCAATCGTTCCATAGAAAAGAAGCTGATTTTGCACTTTTTTGAAGGAAAAAATATTTTTTTCTTAAATTTGAGAAAAAATTTTATTTATTTATCAGCCGCAAAACCTTGATTAAAATTGCACTGTTGTGATCTAAGTAAAAGAACTCGTTTAAAAAGCTGAGCCGCAGCAACTAGGGCGCTATTTAGTGTTAGCGCGTAGTATCATAAAATGGTTATTTTGTAACCAAAAACTTATCTGAAATTTAAAAGTAAACCATTTATTTCATTAATAATCTTCCGCGTTTTATAATGTGGCAATCGTCATTTTAAAAGTATAATTTAAAAGGTAAACATTCAAATAGCGGATACTACGGAAATTTCCACAATAACAAATAAAATTTGATCGTAATATCTCAATCCTTTTAATTGAAAAAATTTTTCAAAGAAATTGAATTCACTATCTCCATAAAAATGAATGGCAAATTTCCGATGGAAGAAAGACCGCTTCGCTATTTAAAACGCGCGCCCGAAAAACTTCATTTCCTTTTCGCATGTCAATTTTCTCCGAAACAACGATTACCGTTTCGGACATCCCCGCAGCGTATTTGATCGTATTCAATTGTTTCTCTCGATTTTAATCCTACATTTTAAATATGAATTTGGTAACAGAACTATCGAAAACCGAAAATATCCAATGTGCATAATTCTTTTTAAGTTATCCTATTATTCAACTAATCCTTAACAAAAGGTTACACTACCATGACCAACACTTTTCTCAACGTAAACTTAGAAGCGTAGTATTTATGAAAGGATTCTGGAAAACGAAGTTTGATTTCGCAGCTGAAAAACATACTGAAAGGTAGACGACCATAAAAAAATGTTTTGCGAATTCTTATGTTAATGAAATTCATATCTTTACGAACTGAAAACAGAATATAATAGGTATTGCTCCAAAATAAATCGTAAAAACTTAAATAAATACTTCCATTTCATAACTGTAATATATTTTTACTTCAACACGAAGTAAAAACATTCATCCGCTTTTCGGTAATCATTATCGATGGAGTAAACTCTGAACGTGGTGTACTGGAATATATTTCTTACGATAATATTCGTCTAAGAATTACAAGTTATATATACAACGCGAAAATTGACTTATCAGTTATTATGAATCAAGATACATTAATATATTAAATTTAGCGTAGATGTTGCTAAATACTTCCAGTCCTAAATTGCAATTTCAAAATACGATTAAATTATTTTAGAACCTAAACTTTATATGTAGTTCAATAGTGTTCATAATCGAAAGCTTATTTAAAGAGATATCTTTAGTTCTTTATTTCAAGAAAAAATTAATTCAATCGTTACAAAATAATTTAGTTTAGGAGGTAAATTATTGTTTACTTTGGAATTTTTCGGGATACAACTACGGTCGTAATTATGTATTTGTTATCGGAAAACAATCAGCAAAAATAAGTAGAGATTGGAGAAATGATCAAATATTCATGAAGGTGTCACTTAATACAGTATAAGTTACAGGCAAGATTTGTTAAGTTGGGCAAGACTTAGAAACAGATATGAAGTGTCAAAAGATAAAGAAGGTTGTAGAAAGATATGAAAGAAAGGATTCGCATGCGAAAAAATTTGAATAAAGAAAGTGGGTAAGGACTCAAGGTACTCCATGAATGTTGCAAGTGGGTGTAAGTCTAATTATCCAGTACATGAAAGTTATATATAGATATTTACATGGGATATAGCAGATTAAGAGTTGTAGAAAGAGGAAATAATTTCGAGTCTAGAACTTTTTTTAATATTTTTTTAATCAGAAAACATACAGCCAATTACAGTTGTAATAATTTAGTAATAACAAAGAAGTAAAAAGCAAAATTTACAACGACTAAAATAATGAGTAGAATAATGAACACTGATGATTGTTGAGTAAAATTATCAATTAGAATTTCATTCTCTTGCAACTATATCTTTTCAGGATTTTGTGGAAGAGAAGGAAGGATCTATGATGGAAACCGGTGATCTAAATGAAAGGAAATTGGAAGAGTTAGCGTTTTACAATTGATAGTAAAGAATTGCTCGAACAAAAGATAGACAGGTTTTTATTGAAGGAATTATCAAAAAGAAAAGAGGTTAGAAACAAAAGAATTTATTTGCAATTAATTATATCGTATAGGAAGAAGATTTAACAGGAAGTATGAGAGTACTTGATTTGGGGGATATACCTACTTAAGATAGATTACATTATAGATAGAGTACATTAAGGGAACAGATGAACCAAAAAGAGTTTTAAAAGGAGATAAAATGCAAATGATAATGATGAAATATGAAGAGGGACATTAACTTCCATCATTTATTTATGAATCATCTGAGTAATTTGCACCTAAAAATTGCATTCAACAATTTTGAGTCAGAATTGAGCATTCTATGAATACGTTAACTGATATAATTTACATGTAAAGATTTTTCTGTTCCTACTTCAATTTGTAGCTACGTTATAATATGAATTAAATTTTCCGTGAAAAACACTTAGGCTTTCAGATGCATTTCAATAATTTTTCCACACATTCGGATTCTAAACTTTTGATTAGCGAAAACTTCTACACGCACGCCTACCGTTATATAAGGCTGAGATTATATCGTAATAAAAATCTAACATTCTGGATTTATAAATATACTTATTGCAAACGTGCAATCGTAACGCTAACTTCATCTTAAAAACCAGTATTTCCGGAAGTGCAATTCGAGGTATCAATTAATTTTATAATAAATTATGATTTAAATAATTAATTTGGTATTCGACATACGTATCAGATTCATAAATATATTGTCTGACGTGGCATATTGGAAACGGAAGTGATACAAATAAACATTTAAGAAGGGGTCTTTTAATTTAAATATTAATTATCTATAGGTATAATCATTTCATTTTAATCTTAATACGTATATGATGATGAATGACCTTCCTATCCTATCTTCGAATAAATAATGTAAAGATAAATAGCGAACGAACACTAATAATCTTTCAGTGAAATACATATAAAAATACTCTAATGTGAGGGAATACATCTTAAATCAGATCTTCAGTTCTTTGGTTTGAGTCCAGGGTAAATTCCGATACCGAAACACACACGGACTAGACACAGGTTAGCTTGCATATTCGTGACAGAAGATTGAAATTAAATTGGATTCTTATACGTTAAAAGCATAAAACAAACTCACCATAAAGTTCCACTGCTCTCTGGAATATGCATCATGTAAGTACTTTGTTAAGATTCTGAAAGGCACGTCTGGAAACAATATCGATGGTAATGAAGATTAACGGAGCAGCCGATGTTTGCAGACAGTAGGAAGAGGTGAGTTCTTGAAATGAAGAAAAGCCAAAAAATAATATTTTCTTTTCGATGGATTCTGAATGCAATTATTTCTTCTTACATATTATAACTCTACCATAGGAGTAACAATCAATATCATAATTTAATGATAAATATTTAAGAATTTAATGCAGCGGCTTGCAAATATATATGTAACTCATCATTGCTTCTTTTCAAATAGAAGAATTTAATTGAAATATAGTTATTTTCTTTAAGATTTATCAAAAAATAGTTTAATAAGGAATAAATTCAATTTGCATTTACTAAAATATTAGTAAAACTTTCCTTATTTCATCCACATGTGAATTTAGTCAATATTTACTTAATACCAATCATTGTCTGTGTGTTTGAAGAAAATCCAAATGCTAAATATACATTTTATGATAAAATCATTATATATTATACATACATATCAACATTCATATAGAAAAAACTGATAGAATTAAGAATGATTAAACTATTTGACATGTAAATAATTTCCAATATTTACCATTCAATGAGCAATATTCCTAGCTGCCTGCTGTCAACTGCATTTTTCTCAAAATAGGTTTTCCCTAATTACCGATTGCACACTTAACGAATTCCGCCACTCATTCTTTTTTCTGAGTGCATTTTCTAATCCTGAAAAGCAATGTATAATTACTTGTTGTGTTATTTCGAAAGTATTACTATTATAAGAATCACGACAATAAAGGGTAAGGATACTATATCGAAAATAACGAACTTTCAAACAATCTATTGAAAGGTAATTAAAATAAATAATTATCTTCAAACATACCTTTGATCCTCTTCTGAGCCGTAAGCAGTGCATCTCATGTTCAATCGCTGCATAATCATCCAGCATTCTCTTCATCTGCTTAATTTCCATACATGAAATGTAGCAAATCAACACACGATTAGTACTTGTCTCATTGCACAGTATCATACGATGTAAAACTTCAAACATGAATTCGTTATTAAGGATAACTCATAATCAATTGAACGAAATAAATAACTGTCCTTCAGTTATATTTTTTACAGTTTCACAAGGTTATTCAAATTCAAGAAAATTCAAAGTGAAACAAAAAAGGACCATATTCATACCATAGATGTTGTTTTGTTTCACAACTATGAAGAGTCATCTTTACATTGTCCTGATGCATATGATGCATACCTTTAACATTTAATGTTGATTGCTTTGAAATAGCAGTTTCCTTTCTCTAACAGACGTGTACTGAAACGGCTATGTATCCATTTCTTATCTCACATCACCTTCTTGAATCTTCTACGAAAATGGTCCATCACATGAGATTTCCAGATGTCGCACCTGAAGATCGTCGTTCAAGTTATTATCTGAAATTAAAAATTTGGTTAACTTTTTCACAATTCAGAGAAAGATCAGTCTTCCTCCGAAAATTTTCAATTACTAAAATGAACAGACAAATATTGTCCAGAAAATAAAGATGTTAAAAATAAATCACAGCGTTTCTTTTATCCGATTAAATAATAAACTATAAAAATATAGTTTCACAGGTCGTGAGTTCATGAATCTGTTTCAATCCACAGCAGTTTATAATCCTTTGTATTAAATTGATACAGAATCGTCCGTTGCAACACAAGTTTTTTACAATTCTGTTCAAGCGACAAGAGTTCTTATAAATTACATTGATTTCCTTTTATAAGTGAATAGACGTTATGTACTGCAATGGTTACATAGAGACTCCGAACGAATTTCATAACAATACTATCATTTTAGTTAATATTATTTTTCCAATGTTCAATTCGTTTTCTTTCGTTCAGAAATAAATTGTGAAACTACAGGCTTAACACTCATTCAAAAGGCGGTCGAAAGAAAATGTTATAATATTAAATTAGTTATGATTAAGTTGATCCACAATCATCACTCGTATAATAAGTATTTTCTCACAACGCTCAATGGCATGATTCTCTTTTATAAGTGATACTAAATTAACTCTTCTTGAATCACTCAATGTAATAAAAAACCTTGCGTTAATCTGTAATCAATTTCAAGAATACATTATATGCTCAATAAAACAAACAAAAATTAAACTACTTACAGGTAATGAATTCCCATAAAATTACTGTTAAAAAGAGGTTCACATAAGAAGCATCTTAAAAACACTTGTATATGTCGATCTTCGGTCTACAATCAACAAGACAGTTCAACGCCACTCTTTTCAAAACCTGTGAAAGAAGAATCCAAATATATTATTCCAAGAATAGTATCATTACGTAAGAAAAAAATATGTCAAAACTTTTCAACTTCATTTAAAACCCCACAATATCACTACATTTCAGTTATCAGACTCACGATAAGACAGCGTTGAAAACCCATGGAAAACTTACTCATTCATATGAAAAATTTTAATTAAATAAAGTATCTATTATTCTAAGTATTAATTTCTTGTATAAATGAAGGCAACTATGAATGTTTAATTTAATATGGATTGGGATATTTTAATTAATTTCAACGGAGAATCATGGGATCATGTGAGTTCCAAAATCATTAATTTATTTTTCACTTGCCTTAAGCATAATCAAGTCGCCGGATTGCTAACTGCCTTTGTACAGGTTGAATACAAGCAGCACATCTAGAAGAGGTAGTAAGACATGGTTTCTCTTCTGCAGAACCATTTTTTCCCCTGAGTTCCTCGACTGGTAATTCTTAAAGATGAAGTCTTACAAACTTCGCGAGCTCTAGGTGCGGAAGTAGATGTTCATGGACGCCTTACGGTACTTGGACCAATATCTCCTGTTTAACTTCACCTTAACTGCTGTCCAAGCATCCCGAAAGAAATCAAGGTGTTCAAATCAAAGGTTCAGCCATTACCTCGTGGAAGGCCACATCCTATCCTTTCCTGAGAAAGACAACCAGCGTGGAAATTCTAAATGAATTACTTTTTAATGAAATCAATCTAATGATATAATATAAAATAATGGAATAATTCATTTAACTCCTCAATACTTCAGACCAGTTGATGATCAAATTTGAAAAAGTAATAAGAATATAACTTTTAGAATAGATATCAGAAAAAGGAAGCCAGATTGAATATATTTGATCAATTTTAAACAATCATAAGAATATTCCAGGTCTGATAAATTCATCTCACTCACTAACTAGGGATTTTAAATGCGTTAAAAAATTTAAACAATCCAGAAAGTTTAAATGAAATAGCTAATTCAAAATTACTCACGTGAGTGTGCCTTCTGTTGCCCCAATATGTATGAAATGCTGTGGTATCCAATCCATCTTCTTAACAAGAATTTGATCCAAAAGCATTATTGATGTATGAATTCACCTCAACGAAGAAACTTGGGTGACCTAAAAATAAGAAATGTTCATTAGTGAAAAATTCAATAAGTATCTTCTACAAAATTTTCTTAAATAATAATAATCTAATATTTAATTAAGTACTTTTCTTAAAATAATGTCGTATCTTCAGTGTAACAATAGTATTCAGTGTAACTTCAGTGTAAAAATAGCCTCCTCAAACTCAATTGAAATCGATCAAATAATATTCCGATATACATGTACATCAGAAAATGGCAAAATTAAATCATGTTACAGTACCAATTTCATAACCAAATAAATAAAGGTAAACTAATTCACGACTTCTATACTTACGTATTACATTAACACGCGTGAACTGCACTTCGCACCGATTACGTCGAACGCTCGTGATATTCTAAGTCTTTCTCTGCGAGGAACGCACAGCTGTTACCAGGACGACTATTTCCCCATCGTACCTCATTCCTAAGTCAAATGAGTAGACCAGGTCGTATTGTGACGGTACGAGGCTAACCTTTCCAATGCCTCAAGCGCGTTCAATGGTAAGAAACTAACATTTTAATGCCTCCTGGTAACAGAACGAGGTTGCTCGAGGTCGTTTTGAAACACGAGATAAAGTATAAGATATAAATTACCTAATTTAGAGGAGATAATACTTTTTCTATCTCTTAAGAATACATTAATGCTTTCCTGGTATCTCTACATGCTATGTGAAGGTAAGAAGGGCTAGATGGCTTGGATTTGAGCCCATGAAGTCAATCTCAGTTATCTGATTACTTATCGTTCTCTCGTAATATCCTATAAATTAGCCTTTAGGAAAAAATAAAAAAGCCATGACCTGCCTGGCACATATTACGTAAGATATTGGCTCTAAAATGAAAACACCGCGATCATTACTCTCGATTCTCCTAGTGATGAGATGCACTATTCCAAATTCCAAAGTACTACTCATTTTCCTGCCATGACTTGAAGTGTGGTCAAAGTACGCGGAAGGTCAATAACACCGTAGCAACACACACCTACTGAGGGTAAGGCGATTACGGGCAGAGAAAATATCGTCGGCATATTCCAATCGAAATAGAAATTTGTGAAAATGAGGTAGGCCATACAATTATGCTATTTATTTAAATTTGAAAACTCTATGACGCAAAAATTCGCGTAAAAATCTCGAATAAATGTGTTTTTTGCTTAAAAATATTTTTTATTAACAAATACACGACTGGTTTTGACGAATGATCGACATCATCTGGTCATTCGCCAGAAACGTTCGTGTATTTGTTAATAAAAAATATTTTTTATGGTAAAGAGAACATTTAAAAGAGTTTCTTATGAAAATCTTTCCATTATGGATTACCGCAACGCCTCACCTGATGCAGTCAAACTCTGTTATATCAAAATTCAGTTTCCAATTCTGTTTATCCGTTGCAGGTTCGAAGATGGGCTTGTGAAGATGCAGACGACAATATGGAGAGATCAATGATAGCGTTAGTATAGAAAACTTGAGTCTTCTTAGTTATTATAACTTTATGTAAATAAATAAGGGCTTGGAGAGAAATAAATGAATTTAAATCCTTTGAATGCATTTGCACTTTTCTTTTTCTAATATATTTTTTTAACTTCAATGAATATAGAAACCTTTACAGAGTACCATTAGGATTGCGTTACGAGATTCCGGCTTTACAAGTGCGCCGTTAACATCCGTCAATATGGCCGATAATTTAATAAGTAAATGATTTTGTATAACAGTATAAAATCTGTGTATAACAACTCTCGCGGAAAGAAATTCTGCGTACATTTCAATCACAACTTACATGAAGCAAAAAAAATAAATTACGATTTTCCTTAAGGCAGCATTTAAATTGATATTTCACGAAAGTAAAATAAAGTAATGGCTAATTTACGTCAGTATGAACAACTTATATTGCCGAGTAATCTTAAGGAAAAAGATACGATGAAATCCGGGTATAATTCTAAAACAGGTACGCGGTAAATAAAAGACGATAAATACTAGGTACGAAAATCGTAATTAGAGGAAAAAAAAAGTCAAATTCTGGGGCGCGAATCAACGTCCACCACGCAAAATCGTCGGATTCAAAATCTTTCAAGGTTTATACCTCCTGAATGGATGGAGAAAATCGGCTCTCATCATTTTAATGTTCTTAAAAAGAAATGCTCTTATCGTTTAATTCAGTTCAATACTGAAGATAATAGTTGGAATGAGTTTCTCCGTATCCTTCGCGTAGGCACCTTGAGATTTGTCCCGACGAAAATGGTTAGAGACCGTAAAATGGTTAATATTCTTAACTAGCATTTACAACTAGAAAATATCTCCCGGGCCTAAAGGAATCTGTTCACGTAGTATCTATAATTACATTCCCTCGTATATGAACTTGGTCCCAATCTCGTCGTGCTATCCAATAAATAAATCATTCAACAAAAGAATGTCACATCACCCCAGTACTGAAGAAAGGCCGTAAGACTCCCTGTTCCCTAATCTCGATATTTAGCAAAATTTTGGAGCGCACAATATGCTTTATATTTGATGCTTTTTTTCAGCGAAAAAGAAGCTTATTGCGGCGTATTTTGGTAACATGTTATGTAAACGTAATTGACCCTTGGCGTTGACCGAGTCATCGGCACTGGACGAACTGCCGCGTAGATAGGTCCCCCTCTACAACCCCCCGGTGCGGACCTATTCATGGAAACCAAGGGGTGAGGTGACTGGAGTAACCTCGCAAGCTAGCAGTTCCGAAGGTCTAGCCTTAATGAGGTCGGTTTCTGACGCATTCGCGAGTGATCCAAGAAGGACCTATATGTAGCCATTTTAATGGCAAAACCCAATTTTACTGTCCCCAGTGCACTCGAGCCAAGTAAGTGAACAACCTACCGCCCGCTGTTTCTTACCTGAAACGTAAAACCCCGTTTCTGAGCAAGTGCTGAAAAACCAGAAAGATACTTTCACGGGAATTAAACTTCAGAACTTTTAGGTGAAGCTAAAGGAGTTAGAGAAATGTTATGAACTAGAAAAGGAGAAAGATGTACGCGACAAGAAAATAAGTCTAAAGGAAAAATTAAATATACTTTCTGAAAGGGTAAAAAAGACTAAACGCGTAATAATAGTAAATACGTTACCAAATAAGCTGTTGGAAATAAAGGGCAAAAGAATGCAACTAAACGTAAGATATCAAGCAAAAAGAATGTACATATACTATATATAAAAAGAGAAATAAAAAATATATAAAAGAATATAATTATAGAAGAAATAGAAGTCTTAGTTCTACTCGGCACTTCTCACCAAGTCAGAGTAGAGGGAAGAATTCCACCGGTAACTGGTGGGTCGTTAGCCGGTGGTTGGACACCCAAGGAGTCGCTAAAATGCTCAGAAGAACTCGTCCTTTCACCTCAGAGGTTAGCCACTGACTGACTGACCGTAAATTTTTGGAATTTTTTGCGATTCAACTGTTTGCAATTCCCTGATGTCGTAGCTATCATGTAATAATAATGGGTTACTGTCATTTATAATTATTTATTAGATAAATAATTCAAGGAATTATAATTGCTATTAAGGAAATTATGTTTACTGCTATTGTATTTTAGTAAGTTTTATATTTTTTCTTTCGCATCTGTCTTTATACATTATATCAGTTATTAATAGGATTCTTTGTTTGTTTGTCTTAAGACTCGATCAAATTTCATCGAATGAGATTCCTGTACAATTAAGTAAACGGATTGATAATATAAATTTATCCTACCCTGAGAGTTTTTATTATAACTTCCATAAATCATAAAAGATTATGAGAATTTGATACTTGAAGTTATGTTTCATTCAGAATTGTGCTTATTTACTCGTGATATCTTACCACGGATATATGCAAACTTGTTTCCGTTTTTAAGTAACTGTCTAAACGGCTTAAAAAATTGGCGTACTCCAGTGCTAGAAGATATTAAAAAATAGTAATAAATTTCACAGAGGAAGGCGTTGATTTGTCAATTTTAAATTTACACCAAAAATAAAATTGTGGAAAAAGTACGATCCTATCTAATTCTTTTATGCTTTAAAAAAAATGTAATATTCATTGTCATAGATAGCTCTAAGATCTAAGTTACGAAGCAAAATAAAATATTTCTTTATTAAAATAATGTTTTATGCATAAAATCTAAAGTTGAAAATATATTTATTTATTATGCTACATTATTGTATATTGACAAAACTCAAGAGAACCGAAAACTTTATCACATTAAGTTGATACGTAAATTAAGTTTTTTTTGGGCATAATAGAACCTTAAAAGCTATTGGAACAGTATTTCTATCAAAGTATGTCCGTCTATGAAAAAATACAATATCGTTACACTCCTCATTAAATAGCAGACTTTTACCCCATTCTGTTTATTTCAAATTAAGCTGTGCTTCTTCATAAACATCTCATTATATGGTAGAATTTAATGGGAAAGATTTCGGGGTGAGGGGAATTGAATATAGAGACACGTGTAACAGCAGCGTGTTGCTATCATGATCTGCCCGCGTTTGGTTTAATTATGGGAATATAGGGGAGAGCATCTCATTGTCAGAGGAAGAAAAATTGTTGCTTTTTCCTATAGCAACAGGCCTAGTGGGCATTATAAATGTTGTTTTCCTAATTTAAGCTAATTTATTTTTAATTAATCCCAAATGTAAGTGGCCTATCGTGGATGTAAGGAGTCATTTTTCTACCAATAGGCATCTAAATCTCGATTTGAGATACAGATTCCTTTTTTATTCTGTATGTTAATATCCATCAATTTCTGTTTATCAAACTATGTAAGAGCCTGATTTTTTGTTCGCCTTACTTCCTCTTATATTTATGTATCCATAATGCAAATCGTCTAAGAATTTATATATTTTGTACCCTACGGTGAGGTAATATACTCGTACACAGAAACCTTCGTTGCAAAATAAAAATCTTTGTAGAATGTATATTTAATTCTGTTTACGTATTTTAAAACTACAACCTATCTTTCATATCACAACCCACAAAATAATGTTTTTTTATTAATTTCGTTATAGTATAATTATTATTTAATATTTGAATTTTGATTTACAATTCCAACAAAAACCAATCTTTTACAGGGTATTCCCGGAATATTAATTAACTGATTAACCTTCATCTATTACTTACGTTTGAGCAAGTGAACAAGGTAAAAAAATATTTCGTCTGGCGATAGCGTCAAAGACCATGTATACGAGCCAAGGAATAGCGCCTTATTATACATACTGAGATATTCTTTGTCAAAGGAAGGATCCTAGGCCATGGATAACAAGCGTACGCGGGATAAATACCTCAACGGTAATCAGGTATCATGGGGAGAGACACGCTTCCATTGTATGGACGCCTTGTGTATCCTTTGGCGACACGCGTACCTGCGGCGAAGCGGATTAGGGTGCTCCCTTTGGGAAACTCGGCTGAAGCCACTCAGGGTTTTGTTCGTAAGGAGAGATTTAGCGTGATATGATGAGATTATTATTTTTGTGCACATTGTTATTATATATCTATTAAATGTTAATTACAATAGAACCGCCCAGTATCTTTAAAGAGAACTAATGCCATTAAGAGGTATGAATAAATTAATCACGTAAGAATCTGAGATTATAAAATTTGTTATTCGCAATTTTTTCTGTCCTCCAGCATTTATCTGTCCTTGTAATAAATTAATTGTATGATTACTATTATATTAGAGAATCATCTTCAATTACAGTCTCATTAACACTTACTGTCCTTAAATTGATGCTCACAGATCTATTTTTATTACTTTCCTTAAAATTAGGGAATTGCAAAATTTCGTGCTTTTAATTTTTCGAATTATTTTGTACTCTGAAAATCAAGAACAAAGCTTGGGTAAAAATGAATGCGTTATATGATTAAAACTCAATCTTATCCCAACATTTTTCGTATAATGTATCTTATAGAAATTCGTGTCGTATGAAATATTTCCGAGTTGATAGATTTTATCCTATCAGACCTCTCGTATCGAATAATTTGCAGTTCGTAAAAACCGCTACCTTTCCCGCCTAACGAGACTGCGAAGGCGCATCGTAACTGTGGAACCTCTAGCGGAGAAAATCGAAACAAACAGATCGCTACCGTCTTATGAAATAATACTCAATTCGGGATAATTAAAATAAAGAGCTTGAAGCGACTCGTCAAAATAATTTTAAAAGGTGGATGACAATGGCTAATGAGTGGGTTCATTCAGAAAGACATATTTTTTGGGAGATTTTTTACTAGGAAATACGTTCATATTGTGCTAAAAACAGTTTATTCTGTAGAAAATTTCTTTTTATTTAGGTAATTATATCTCTTTTATTTGAATGGATGCTTTCGATGGATGAATAAGTGAAGATGGGCATTAGTTCAATAGTGAATTTGATGCGATAAAAAAATTATTAACGCTAAAATTAAACAAAGTTTGATTTTAATTTATAGTTTGTTACTCTGTTAAATTATAATTTAATTATATCATTGATCGTACAGTTTATTAAAACACAGTAAAATTTATTACATTTCAAAAACGCGTGACCATAAATTGTGGGAATTCGTGCATGGTATCATATAATTATCATTTAATATAATAAGATGTTTCCAGACATTCGACTTCTTTCTAATATTATATGTGCGCTAATCGTTCATTAAGTTGTTACGTCATCCAATTGTATTGGCGTAATACGAATTTATATTGATTGCAGGCAACGTTACGTTGAATACGAACATACTATAGGTAATTTTCTGCATGACAAATAACTTTTTGATGAGTAATCCTAACGTAAATGCAACCTAGAGATTTTAGTATACTGCGCTTCTTTATCTTCTTAGAACCTTGTCTTTGGGTGTGTAATTGTTGTATATTACCGACATGGCGACGGATTATCGGTTACGAAAGAAAGGAAATTGTATCTTTACTGCGGTTAATATAAATGGCTCAGAAAACGAACTCAACAATCTATCTTAAAAAAGCCAAATAAGTAACGAAAATAAGTCATAGAGAAACGAAACACAAGGCAAAGAAATCATCATGGACAATTGAAACGCGACACCGCGAGAATCGTTACATTTCCCCCTAAATATTTAACAGGACGAAGTAGCTCGAAGGCGCGAAGGATGAGAAACAAAAGACTGGGCGAAGGCGCGTGAAAGCGATATTTCTTAAAACAAAAAAAAAAGCGAGAAACAGGCTTAAGCTCGTGGTCATAAAAACCGTTCCATTCGCCACGTATTCTTTTGGAGAGCATAAACAAATCAGCTCCCTCCACGGGCACAGTTTATCAAACCCCCCGCTGACGCAAGTGCGTTCTGAAAATTCACTTAAAACTCCCTCATGCTCAGTCGCGGTGAGCGTGAAGTATTATGATCCTGTTTCTTTATTCCTTGTTCCTTTAGGATGCGCATATGTTTATGATTTCACTTTGAAAAAAGTACATGCCACTGAGGTATTATTTGTAGATCCCCACGTGCCCGGTCATAATTCGTGAGAGGCCCCCGTGTTGAGTATCCGAGATCAATTTCCACTTTCCGCTCTGGCTTACCACCTCGAGGCATGACTCGTTTTGTCGACCATCTTTGACCCGTCTGTGATTCCTTTCCTGACTAAATTAGTTTAAGGTTCCCTAGGTATACGGACAAGTTTGTACACACGGTACGTTTCTAGCTGAATCTATCTTGACTCCCAGTCAAATCTATTTTATAAATCAGTTAAAGAAATGGATAAGGTGTGGTATCGTATTACGAGCCTTGTGGTGGTATAATATACGTGGTTGTAACTATAGTAATCAGTCAATAGAATTTTAACCGAGTACCTTCTTTTTTTGTATCTATATTTCTCTACCCCAATCTTCGAACATAGGAGACCAGAACTCCATTACTCAATGACTAATCACGTTTTAACTTACTCAGTTTCAATCTTTAAACATTGTTGCAGGAATTAAGTACAACATGTCTTCCTCTGCGAACTTTGTATTTGTTTATTTACAGAGAGATAATGTTTACTTTTATTCCTGAAGTTATGGATATGTTTCGCTGGATATCGTTAAAACCTTATAACTACTATTTGCTGGGGTTATAATTTTTAACTATTACAATGTATCTATTTCTATAATATTGGATATACAACTGAAAGTCTGATATATATAATTTTGAGATAAATTTGATAATCAACATAAATTTTACCTGTCTGTTATTTATTTTCACGACCAAGTGAATTTAGCACTATTATTTCTGGTAATTAGAGCGAAATACTCTAATTATGAACGCAAAGAACTAAAATTTCGTCTATCACATTCCTTTGAATGAAAAATATCGACTAAAATACATCGCGATTCTGATTTTATTCTCAAACAAAATCGTATTAAATACATCCAATTATAACCCAAAAACTCACGGTCGTTTGTCTTCAATATATTGATGTATTGTTGTTCCAAAACCTCATTTACGTAAGTATTTACGAAAATATTTTTATTTGAGATATTTAGATCGATACTTTAATGGCATCAATTATCTAGAATAATAAGTCTAGGCAAGATTCCCTCTTTGATAAGCGAATAAATTTAATTTCCCCACTAACTCAAGCTTCCCTATTTTTTAACTCGATTTCCATCACTAACATAAATAGAATTTAACGATCTCTAATGCGCGGTACGTTGTTCAATTATCAAATGAAAACAGTGCGCCGTTAATAAAAAAAGCCTCTCCACTTTGGTTGAAGGAAATATTACGGCTGAGAATTTTCGAAGATTTATCCTTGGACCTCGAACGCGGCATCTCTTGCCTACAGCCTCCGTACGGTTTCCTCATCTCCGCAGGGTGCAAATATTTAAGCTTATTATGTAGCGATTCCCACAACACGATTCAATTTCGGATTCCTAGTCTTACCTTGTTTTCGCTACGTCTGATTTCGTAAACAATTTAGCGTCCTATTCTTAAATTTCCTTAAATCAATTATAATTTAATCGTTTGATTTAAATAGACAGAATACGATAAATTTGAAAGTATCATATAATATTTTATTCCTAACTGTTTACATTTATGATTTATGACGTATAAGTGAATCTCTAGGACTGTCAATCTATGGATGGCTTCATTCTATTACATTTTGTTCCATAAATAGAACACAAATACGCACATACTTTCATGTATAAATATTATACAAATAATATGATATGCTATCCGCTCGGTTTAGTAATGATTGTATTTTATGGTTTATTTAATTAACGTTGAAGTTCGTCTAACGAAGTTAAATCGTCCATGGATGAAATTCAATTATCAGAAGTGTAGAATTCATGAGAAGGTAATCTGTTAGAATTACTGGGAAACGGTTGCTACTTTCCTATCACTCAAAACAAAAGCTTACAGAAAATGTTTATACAAAACTATTAAGTACAAAGATCGTTAAATATTGTACATTTTATCCGTGCGATTTATTGATAAATTAAATAGGATTTGCCGTCTTTCATTGATATCGATTCTTTATAAATAGAACACTAATTGCATTCTCATCCCTTAATTTTTTCAAAGTGATATCATTATCGCCTCAGAACATATGGTAATCATTATATCTTGGAAATTACACGTCATATACTTAAATTTGTATCTGATTAACTTAAAATATTAAGGAAACCCATTAGAAGCACACTGTATCACTGATGTGGATGTTATTTATCGTTAAACATCACAGATATACTAGTAGTGAAATGAATGGCTTACTTACTCCAGACTTTATAAAGATATTGCTTTTTAAGTTATCTTTTTACCAATTTAGAATTAGTTTTCATTGAATTTATTGCTCTAATGCGATTTAAATATTATTATTTGTATTAATATAAATATCATTTTTAGCATAACCCGTTAACTTAAATTTTATTTACTAATTAACTCATGCGATGGTTAAATCAATGGCGCAAAAACTTCGTAAATCCAACTCAAAGATACTTCATCAAATTCAAAAGTGGTTTTTTCGTAATGCAGTTGTTTTTTATTCATTGTAATTCCTTCCGTAATAAGTGAAAGCCCAGAACGATTTTCGGAAGGGGAGGAACCGGATGTACTTCACCAACCGAATACTTTTTCGTGGACCAATTATCCTCTCGTTACATTTTAGGGAGCTACTCGTTTCTGATTTGAATACGAATAACTCTTTGAGGATGTATGCGCTTGGTTTTTATCGCAATTATATCTGAGGAAATGGATAGTGGAGTGAATACCATTGCATTCGAATTTCTCCCTCCCGTCCAACTTACTCATACAATGAAAATATTTTCCCACCTCGTAGAGAGATGGAGGCGGATCTCATGATGAATGGTCTGAAACCGCGCCTCCTCACAATTCACTCCTTATCCACGTCTCACTCATCCCTCTGGAAAAAGGTATAAGAACTGGAGCAGGATACACGGAGACCGAGCGTTTTCCATCGCCTTTCTACGGATGGAAGATTACCATATTTGTGGTGATTGAAAAACCCCCTCACAAACCACGATTTATGACGCTTTGATATAAATGTACTCAGTACAAACATAAACCGGACTCTATATCAATATAAACTGGGTTTTATACATGTTTAATTCACGGGAATTATGAGGGGGGCCTGGGTTCGAGTCCCAGTAATATTGCTTTTCTTGCCATTCTTTAAAATCTATGATCAAGTCGTGAGAAGTAATCGTATAAAGTTGTTTTTTTCTATATCTATTCGTAATCATATGTTATGTTACGTACAGTTTATTGCCACAAAACAGTTCACACGATATTTAAAAACATGAGGAATAATATCACGTGAAAAATAACTTTACGTTTGGGAGCCGATTTTGGACTATCAGTGATCGATTCCAATCGATTCAATCGATTGAAAGTAGTGTATTGAAATGGGTTAATTTCGTATCAAATTTGCTCTTTCACGGAGGAAGTGTAATCTTTCTCAGAGAAAATTTTCTCAGAATTAACGGTAAATAATTTGAAGCTAGTATACAGCTGGGTGTATGTTAACGACTCACTATTAGATTTCTAATGAGTTTTAAAAGCTTAAAGTATAGATAAATAAACACGGGAGTTGTTTTTAATAAATCTGGCTGAAACTAAGAAAGATACTTTCTCTACATTTTCTTTACGAGAATTGAACATCGTCCCAAGTCAACAGCAGAAAATTTCCATATTAATACTCGTAATTCTCTAGAACACGAAAGTAATTGAGTACTCGTAACCAATACTGTTTCTACAAGCAACTTCTCCCGTGGAGACAGCTTCCTCATTTCGTCCCAAGCGTATCGATGTAAAAGCCACACTATTTGAGCTTTTCTTCGGACATGTGCCCATACATAAGCAGGTAAACGTTCGGAACTTCGTTTGCCCACGGCGATGATTAATTAAAATAGGTGTGGAGGGGGACGGATCCCTAGGCCCGCAATAGATGGCCGATACGGTGTTCGTGAGAAGGGGTGGAAGACCTAGGCCCTCAGGTAACCTCTCAGAAGCATCTTTCTGTGTCGGAGATGCCGCCCCGTGGCAAAGTTACGAACTATATTACAAGGCGGCTCTCGCTTAGATGGAACAATCTACATCGGTAAAATAGTTCCGAAAAGGTCCGCGTGGAGTGTTTCTTTTTTGTCTACGTATGATTGCATCAATCGATATCTTTCTTTATAAGAACCCGTTAGCATCATCGTGTTCTAACGAGGACAGGGTCTTAGGCGGGTATTTTATGAAGGTTGATGGTGGATACGTAATTTTAAGGATCGCAAATCATGACTGCTTATTATGTACATTTTAATCCGATTCACTTAGTGGTTCAAGATGATAATAAACGAGATTTAGAATGAGTTACGTCTAATGTTTACAAATTGCTCGTCGGTGACTTTATGAATCCAAAGGAATGGAATTTCAAAGCATTTTTTAGGTCGAAGTTTAACTTGTTTTAATTTATAAAGTAATGTTTTGATAGCAGTAATGCAGTTAGAGATTCTTTCCTAAATAATTATAATATTTTCTGGTAGATTATCTATATGGACAAGTGATTCATTGCCAATAGAAGCTCGATAAAATTTACTACCAATCCTTTGAATCAAAAGGTAAAAGCATGTTCCTTAATGGTAAATAAAGATTAAAATATAATAGTGATGTTTGAAATAAATTGAGGTCCTAAGGTCCTACTTATTTCTTTAGGCTACATATATTATCTAATATTTGATGAAAAGCAGATTTTACTTCACTTCAAGCTTACATACTTTTTAAATTTAAAAACATTCTCTTGAATTACAAAATACCGATATAGACGTATACATAGTGGTTACGGTTTTTTCCATGATAATTTGAGTTCATGTAGATTCCATATTTGTTCTATAAATAGCAAAATTATGATTTTCAAAATTCATCTTTTCCTTGTAATAAGATCAGTCTTCGGAATTTACTTTTCCATTGTATTAAATCGAACTTTGAACTCGGTATTAGTAAACATTAGTTCTGAGTAATAAACTTCCCTATATTCTGTTTTCATAGATAGAGATATCTTAAATAGTTTAACAAGCAAGGAAAGAAAACCTCGTATCTTTTCCACAGTAGTATCTTCATCTGAAAATATCCTTTTAACAGTAATCATTAAATATCCAAATGACAGTATTTGAATACATACCGTCAAGTTATAAGAGGACTTCCAGGTAGTGGAAAGCTGTAGGGAATTGACTATAAATACAGTCCTTAACCTCTCCTCGATATGAGAGTACTTGTGGAGTAAATCAGTATATGAGGCTCGTTTTCAAAATGCTAAACCAGTAGCGAAATTAGAACGTTATATCTGGTAAATTCTCGACTAGAAGAGCAATCGGTTAATGTGTCGAAAACTCCCAACAGGAATGATCGATACTGCCCTAGACAGTGTATTATACAAATGATACGATGTACAGAAAAAGACCAATCGTTGAAAGGTGAAAGGAACCGCGGTACATATATATCCGAAAACCGCACTCCCGCACCCGAAGACACAAGTGGGACAGCTGGCGAAACTGTTGTGAAGATGGCGGTTAAATCCGGAAGAAATAAAGACAATATATATTTCATGTACAATTTGTGTGCTTTGTTTTATAAGAATTGAGTTATGCACGAATTTGATTTGCAAATTCTTTTCTCGATTTTGGTTGGTGTTTCATTTGTTTTCTTAGCTTCTTTTTTTCTTCAATATCTCTTTACTTTCTGCTTGGTAGAATTGTCATACTTACATAAAATTTGTACATCTTTTTGGATTTTTTTAGTTTTTCCTCTAAGGGCTTTTCAGCGAGGGAAGTTATTCTATTCTATGATGCCCTATTTGGGAAACGAATTCTTCGTTACATTCGTTATTTGTTGTATAGTATTACATTTCAACTAGTTACTATCTTACCCTGTGTATTTGGAATTTCTATCATGTTTTTTAAAATAATTTCCATCCTTAAATATCTGCGATAGTACTAGAAATGCATCTTAGTCAATTTCTTTTTATTCTTCATTAAAAAATTTCCTTACCTACTGACCAACGAGTCTTTAAAATTTCATCAACACTTAGTTAGAATCCTACTACTTCTTTTACCATAGTTTCCTAATCATTTCTTCAGCATACTTCCCGAACTAGATACGTATTTTTTATCCTCTATGATATATTTATCATTCTTCGCTTTAATTGTAAAAATGTAACCAAGGTTTCGTAAATAAAAATTCAAAGTTTATGGTTTATTTGATAATTAAATACGCAAAATTTTTACGAATAATTGTTATTGAATTAATTCATAAACTGGTGTTTTAAAGATATAATCTGGATGTAATCTTCCGTATTATATATCCTGCTTACAATTATTCACTCTAGTTTGGAATATAAGTGTACTGAAAATTTTCTTCTTGTATTTCAACTTCTATCACATACGGTACACGTATATTAATGAATATATAAGTAAGTAATTAATCAATACAAGGAATTCGTTAAGAAAACCTCAGTTATCTGCCTCATCTCATTGTAAGATTTTTTATGAAATGTGAAATATTTAGTACATATTGATTTTAAATTCCTGAACTGTCGTTGAATTGAATGTTTACTATTGTACTAAATCCACGTTAAATTCTCGAAACAATTGGATGTGTATAAATATTTAAACGTAAATTTTCAAAACTAATATTATTTTAATACAAAGCACAAATTATACACTACATTTACCTTTACTATCTGATAGCTGCTTATAATTATGACTGGTGAATCAAATAAGAAAAGTTTTGGAAATATATTTAGTTTACGATCACCAAAATAAACCTATTAGATGTGAAAATATAAAGCGAAATTGATTTTCTTCAATCAGTATTTTACTGGATATCAGGTTATGCAAGTAAAGCGTACCAGCTTAGGTATTAAGATTTATTCTATCAGTTGTTCTGATGAATTTTATTCTATAAACGAAAGCAACTGCTCATCAAATTATAAAACATCAGTTAAATTTGTTTACATTCTCAACGTATTATAACAATGTACGAGTTAATCAAAGTTGTCGTTAAGTAAACAATTTGTTTACTACGCGATCAATTGAAAAGTAACACAATACAATTATAGGAAACTTTTAACGGATTATCATGGTAGAACCAAAATCGGAAGAAGTAAGTCAATCGAGAAAAAGATCTAAGAATTCGGATAAGAAGATGGAAGAAAACAAAAATGCATCCGCGACCCCGCTAAGTGCCGAAGAACAAGATAGACGTCGTAAGAAGAGAAGCGGTAGAAGCAAAAGCAGAAGTGGTAGGAGTAGAAGTAAAAGAGGAAGTCGTGGCAGAAGGAGGTCCAGTACGAGAAGTGACAGAGGGCGAAGGAGTAAAAGTGGAAGAAGAAGAAGCAAGAGCAAGCGAGGAAGGAGCAAGAAAGGACGTAGCAAGAGTAGAAGAAGGAGATAATTCGTAGATCTAATTAGTAAGACGGAGAAAATCTGAAAGAAGAAACCAAAACCAAAATTTGTTGATGAGATTCGATTTCTAGTGCAATTGGTTTTAGATTGCATAGGTTTGTTGTGGTTGCTGATGAATTGTGGACTTTAATCTTTAAATTCTTAAATTCAGTATACAGAATGATCCTTCATTAAACACGTTTAAAAAATTCTAATTGATTGAGGTGATTTTTTATTTTCTTATCATCATTTATGAAACTCAATGCTCAATTTTTTGAACTCTATATTTGCTGTATTGAGCATTAATTCTGGTAAATTTTAATATCTACTTATGTATACTTGAAAATAAAATGATTAACTTCTGAAATATCTCTCTAACCAGTGACGAATAAAAAATTCTTTCGTACTTATATTTTATTCACGTAAATCTCACTGTATGATACCCTTGATATCATTAAGACATTTCTCGTTCAGTTGTGAATATTCGCTAATTTTGAATGAATCATTGTAGTAGTATTATAACAGTAGTCATTATAAACTTCAGTATCAAATATGTGCGATTCAAATAAATTTGTTTAAATAAAGGTAAACCCCAAGTGATGATGTTAATAGAATACCAAGTCATATCCTTTGACCGACTCCGAAGTTTAAGAAGTAACCTTGAAAAGTCTTTAGGTAATTTTTTGAAACTTCCTTCTGCAACAGAGAATGTTATTCACTCGTGAAATTCAGTGTCGTTTTGTTCGCGAATCTTTCATTGCCCACTGTTGAATATACGTATATATTTACAACCATCTTTTTAAGAATAAATGGCAAGAAAGAGATGGCTAAAATCATTTACCACAATTTCCTTAAATTCCAAAACGTGAATATTTCATTGAAACTAAATCCAATCGTGGTTATCTTGCCAATTGTACATCATGTTCAAGTTTAAGTCGACATGAAATGGAATATATATTATACGGTATTCATATGTATATGTTTAGAATCAGTGGCAAAGAGAAAACTGTTGAAATATGCCGCGAATTTTGAAATAATTGCATATAGAACTTCGTTACTTCGTCTAAAAACGCTAATGAATTTATTTATTAACAAAGACCGCACAAACATCCTCTTTCGGGACAATTACAGTGTGGTCGTAAATTCAACAACGGACGTCGCAGACATCCAGACCCTGAGAGGAAAATTTCCTCCTCAGCCGGGATTTGAACCCGGGACCTCAGTGTTAGAAGATTAGCATGCTATTAAATTAAATTATTATTAAAAGCATTAAATCTGATATGCTCTAACTCAACTTTATGGAAGGGATACATATTAAACAGACAAAAAACGAATATGGACTTGTTAAATTCTATGTAATAAAATCATAGTTAAAGAAAATGAAACGTATAATCCTCTAGTTGATTATAACTTACAAAAGGGGTTCATTTTCTTTGATAAAAAACGAAGAAAACTTTGTTTTCATATTCCTTTTTGTTATCCGTACGTTTAGCCTTAGAATCCACGCACTTTTAATGGAGTATAATAGAAATAGAACGAAACTAGTGGCTCAACTGTGCAGTTTAAGAAATTTATTATTCGTGATGAATAACTTTTCAATAAAAATAAGGGAACTAAAGTTTTACGTCTATCAAGAATATGATTACCAATTGTTTCCTACTGGTTTAAGTCTACCCCCCCCTGTCGATGGCTGTACAAACTAAATAATTTTTTTTACACGACCGATCAAGAGGAAATAGACATTCTCGAGTTAATCTCTATTCGAACATCCGTCACACCCACCGTTCGCAGCTTAAACAATCCCATTTCCCATCCTCCCACGCGACACAATTAGATCGAAAACACAGGTGCGGGTGACGCATGCAAAGATGTCGTGAGTTCAAGCGGATGTACGGACCTTTGTTAGCTCCGTGAAATAGGATCGGCATTTTTCTTACAATACAACCTCCCCCGTGAAAAGTTTGAATTGCCAGTTGTACAGTTATTTTAGCAATGACACGAGAAAAACGGGGAATTCACTCGGTTTTGTCGATAGATGATTACTTACGAGGTGGTAAATGTATTGACTGGAATTAAAATTTTTCGTACGGATAATGTGAATGCGAATATAGGTGTTTGATGAAATTGTCTATATAGAGTTTTACACTTTTTAAAGAACGGATTATTGTGAGGAATCGGAAGTTTTGTTTAGTTTAAACTGCTGTTCACTTGATTACGAAACATTTTGGTTCGATACCACTTATAAATTTTCTTTTCTATCCCATGATTATGAAATTTTGATATAATAAATTTAAAATTTATGCTCAGAATGCAATTTTATATGCAAAGCCATTCTTTTCTAATTAAAGTAGCTCATGGTAAGCCTACTTTGTTATAGTTGAGAGCATAGAGTCAAAATGATAAGGTAAAGCAATCATAATATCCTTTTATTTTGTGGATTATTTAATTAAAAATGTTCAGATATTTGGCGATCTCTAGTGAAATTTTTCCAAAATATAATTATCCTATTTTCCGTCTAAAAAATCCGCAATTTCATTAGAATTTACATTTAATAAATCTGGGAGAGACGAAGTGTAAGTAGTGTAGACGAAACAATTTTTACATTAAAAAATGACGATTCATGTAAAAATATTCAAATCGTCAATTTCGTTATTTTTTGGATCTAAAAGTTTTAATGGGTGCTATCCAAGAACGTACAATATTCTCAAAAAAAATTACCGTTTAATCCTTTGTAAATAGAGAAGTATGCGTTTATTCTAAATTCAGGATGTATTAATACGCGAGAAATCTTCACTTAAGGTACGCCACGATATAATTTTTGCTCTACTGTATATTATTTCTTGCAGGAAAATTATTTCTCCCATATAATCATAATCCTACACTTTGTAGTAACAAAAACGTGAATTACTAAAGGAAAGTAGTAAATGAATCTTGCGGTGCGGTTTCACTTAATTGAGAACGACAATAACAAGAGTCATTCTGTTTTTACAACGTTGTAAATATGCACAAAGAGGATATCCAACGTGTGCCATCATAGATTGGGCGTTTTTTTCCGAAATAGGATAGTTAAAGGAGCTCCGTTAACCAGGAATTAAGGCAAGGCGGGTCCCAGCACTAGACCCCGCGGTAAGCCCGCCCACTCGACGGGCCCAACACCTTTTTTCCCTGGTAAACACCCGTCCCCTAGTATTCAATTATCCTCCGCCCCCGGGGACCACAGGTCCACACCTTCCACCCCTTCCACTTGGTGGTAAAACAGCGCCACCCATGGATATTTTGGTAATCCCCATCTCCGGAAAATTTTGACTCCTGCGCTTAGGGAAGGTTGTAATCTTCTCGGGCCAAATGAAAGGTCGAAGGAAAATTTCTGTATTAGTTTTGATAAAATCGTTACTTTAAACAAGTGTTAATGCCGGTAGGTGTTGAAGATATGCGCCTCGCCTCTCATCATTGCTCTTTGTAATTAGGTACAATATCTACAGCATTATCGAAGTTTTTTTTTAGGACGAGGTGCTATTTTGAAAAATGGTATCCTCAAACTTAGTGTTACCTTAAAGGTTAATGATAGGTTCTCCTTTTAATTGCCAAAGCTTTTATTATTCAAGCTGTGAAAAACCTGAGATATCTGAATTTTTCAATAAAGAATTTCGGGAGAGGTCTTTCAATCTATTGAAGGTTGAACGTGAGCGAGAACTCCGAAGATCTAAGTCTAACTAATTTTTCCTTAAAAATATATTTTGGATTCGTGTGGGTTGAGATAAGGAAATTGCTTTTATAACGTTCCGTTCCACCGTAATTGATTTAGGGCCTAATCTTCTCGTGAAGTGTTAATGTGGATTGATGTGAGCGTTGAACTGATTTCGCGAAAAGTTTTTCTTTCGCTGGAATGAAACTGCTCCAAAGAATTTTAGAAGTGTCAGATGCCTAAAAATAGCACAGTTAATAGATTTTAAGTAAGTTATGAAAAATATATTCACTAGGGTCTTATTGTGTTTATATATTTAAGCATACGTTATTTCTTTATTGCTTGGTATTTTTAACCTAGAGCTGTTTATATTAATTTAATTTTTGGATTTCAGAAATTACGTAAAATGTTATATGAATACAAAGTTATAGCTAAAATTTTCTGCCACACATAAATAACTTAAAATTAAGGAGTGGCTCTATAATTTTGGCAATATTCTATATAATAATTTACTTTACAAGGATATATAGCCTTCAAGGCTTACTAGGAACCCTGAAAATAACTTTTATTTCAGTGATAAATAAAAATTCTACTGTTTGAGTTTACTTTTATGATATTATTGTAATGAGGGTTTTTTTTATGTATAATATATTTATGGTTATTAAATTATGTTTAATTGTTGCCTACAATGTTATGTATAATTTAAAAACTATCATGCGTAGCATCCGAAATACTGTATCATAATTGTGAAATATTAACACCGCTCAAACAAGTCCAAGTGAATCAAGTGAAGTGAATGAAGTAAAAGTGAATTTATAATGATATCATTTTAAAGGCGTTACTATTCGAGTTTTATTTACCGATCTTGTTATATTTAATTTTCTTATTTATTTTAATGCTTTTCTTGGAAATAAATTATAATTAGTCGCGAGAATGGCCTAAGAGGTTAAGGGAAGTGTAGTGAAAAACTTCTTAATTTTCTTTTCACTATTATTGCCACAAACTATAGACCTCATTATGCCGAAGATAAAAAACATTTTGCAATTTCTCACGAATAGAGTATTCTTTATATGTTTATTTCTATGATTATGATGCACCTATTTTACAATATTTACTCTTCTCTTCACATTGTTAGTTGTTCACAAATAAAGAAACCATCGGTGTTTGACTCATCGCAATTGTGTTGATACGTGCATCTCTGGATAGTACTCGTCCTCTTTTATAAAATAATTTTTCGTATTTTTCCTTAATTCTATTTTCGTGATACTCAACGATCACATAAAGGACAAACTTATTTCCATTACGTGGCAAGCTTTACTTCCACAGATTTTAACATTATTTGTAGTACTATTATAATTACTATTTGGCTGCAGATTATCTAGGAGCACAGTGACAGCGCTCTAATCTACATATACCATACGATAGCTCATGATAGATACATTTCCAATCCTTGATAACGAATAGTCCACATTCCTTTGTGCATAGATATGATGTTAGACATCATCTGTTGAGTATATTTAGTCTCTGAATGAAAATAACTCCCTGTCTTGCGGAAAAGGTATCAATGGAGGCATCTCGTGTGCAGATCCATTCAAAAGATTGCGTGACTCATGTTGGTGGTCGAACCAAAGTCGAACACTACACCTTCGGATGTGATTCCAATGTTTCGGTTATCCGCGAAACATTTCTTCGACTCGGAGGTTACAGATTTCTTCAACTTAAAGGTTAACGACACCCGTTGGAACTCACTCAATGGAAGACCGGTACTTTGGAAGGAAAGTGAATCGTAACCGTTTCCCAAACTTACGATTAACTCTTGTAGCGTACTAGAAAAACTGAAGTAATCTTAGAGGAAGTTTAGTGGACTCAATTAAACTATACGAAGTTGAAAGATTATGATAGATTTTGGTTTATTTATCTACTAGAGAAATATTATTGGTTCTCAAAGAAAGTGCTATTTTGGGAAACCCATGACATGGAAATAAATTGGCTTTTTTATCAGTTAATATGAGAGGGAATATTAAGGACGAAGATTAATATTATCATTAATATATGGGTCACAAGTGAATTAGTCAAGTATGTGAGCCGGAGTTTTTAAATACCATACCACATATTGTGCGGAAGCTATTAAGATGTTGATGATAATGAACATATTTTGAATAAAAGGTTCCAAAACACATTGTAATGCTTAGAATGGATTGGTTTTCCAGTACCTCATTTCAAATTCCTTATGCTATAAACCTTAAAAAATTAATACCTAAACTTTTTGCACAGCAATTTTAATCGGTCTTATGAACTGAAAAAACCTCTTCTTTGCTATCAAAACGTCAACTTTATTTTTTCGAAGGAAATGTGTTATCAGGCGATTTATGCATTCTCATAATTATTGTTCTTTGATTCTAATTATTCCATAGATGCGTGAATAATCAATTTATTGTTATTACAGTTATTCTTATTTATTAACTAGGGTCCCAAAAATGTACAGAATTTAGTGGTTCGTTAAGTTTTCGAGCATTCATTTATTTTGCATTTTTAGATCATAATGATGCATCATAATGACGTAACAGAACACGCCCTTGGTGCATGTTGGTCATCCTTCAGTGAATATGTCTGCCAGCGGAAAGGTTATGGTTTTGAATCTCTTCTTAACGATACACTTGTTAGGAATCTCTCATTTCTTTTTTGTTTGAACTACATTGTAACGATGCGTTAGCGTAAAACAATATGTTTTGAGCAATAATCTATCAAAGAACACAATTGTGACGTGCTTAAAAGTTGAATTTAGAATTTAGCGTGTTATTTACTTCTTGAGGAATGTTAATTCACTCGAGAAATATGCCGGGGAATACCTAAGAGTAATATATACGCATTATTAGCTCGTGTCTTATTGTTCAGGACAAGAGGATATTTATTGCGCTTACGGTAAATAAATACCAGCGATACGTAAAGCTTAAGGCGTTATTAAGACGATATTGACTCGAGGGCGATGAATTCAAGATAAATTCAAACTCCATCGATCAGAAACGATCGTTAAATAATGACGAAGATGAAAAATGCACGTAACACATTTACACTTTCAGAGGCGCGAAGTTTTATGTGATACGGTCTCACGTTGAAGAGATCGGTTGTTAAGTAGTTTCGATTTAAACGGTCGTAAGTAGTGGAAGAAAGCTCCATCCATTACTCAGGTGTTCTTCCTAGGGAACCTCCAATAGCGACAATGATCACGTGATTCATCCTAAACACGTCCCCAGCGGCTGCGAGTGATTTACCGCACCCCTTTTCCATTCCTCAACTCGCCAAGTACAATAAATATTTATGCTCGGATCAGTCGCTCCGTTTACATTAGCATGGTGGGCCTTTTATGAGGCCCGTCATCGAGGCTAATTTACGACCCTTAGACAAAAGAGAGTAGAAATTCCGCTTCTAATGTCGCTTTAAGGGTTTCTTCTCCTCCACGGAAGGTGTCGGTAGGAGGTTTCATCATTTACTTTTATCTAATTTGTCCGACGCGTACGGGATCTCGTTATGGGGATGTATATATATACGCATCCCGATAGTGTATTGTTTTTATTGTTTTGGTTTAATTGTTTGAAGCTGTAGAAGGTCTCGAATTGTCACAGTGGAACTTTATTCCGTATTTAGATTCAATTTTATGTACAGCTTCAGAACACTAAGATCTTTAGATCTTAACGTAAAAACTAATGTTGCTATTTCTGAAATTTCACGATTTTTCTCAAGAATTTATCTTTTATTTTTCTTCTTAATTATCTTAAAGTCGTTCTCTTTATTGTTACGTAAATGATCTTTGTTTCTTTACAATTACAACCCTTATATTCGAATATCACGTCTTATTTTTAAGGTATGCAAGAGGTAAGAAAAGTTTGATTATTAAAATAACTGCCTATCAATTAAAAATAATTATTTTCTTTTGATATAAATAATGGTTGTTGATTGAATATTATTATGAGAAATGATACTGTTTAAAATAAGATATGTACAAATAAGAAAATTATAAAAAAATATTGAGAGAGCAAACTGGAAAACCGTGACGAATTACTAATATAGCTTCTCTATAGAAAAGAACATGTTTTCAAAGTTTCCTATTATTCATAAAAGACTAAAGCTGTGATTAGTTTTCCGTAAGATTCCAACTCTAAAGATTTTAAAGGAATTACTTCCACCGTTCTTGAAATTAAGATAATGTAAATTAAATTAGTTTCACAGCAACTTTGCATTACTAGTCGTGTAGTCTCAAATGTATTCATTTTCTTTCATAATAATTGAGTTTTAATACTTTGTAACTCTTATTACACGTAGAATTTCACTGAATCAACATCTGTTCATTAGATTCATCAATAAATATTTTCTCATTGTTCAATTTCGCATCTAATTAGAGATACACTCACAACAATGAATAAATTAAAGATTGATTACCAAGAAGTGGTAGTTTAAAGCAATCAAAAGTGTCGATTGCTATGAATTTTTCACGTGGAAATCCCATCGCGACCAAGAGGTTTTATTTAAATTTATTATTCAAGCAGTTCATCTCCACTTTTGAATTCCATTATATACTTTCCCGAAACGGATGTCTAATAGTCTTGCCGTTCCACTGCTCTATTTAGACCTTTTTGGTGGAGATTGGTTCCGTAACGCAAACTGTTACAAGGCGAATTATACTCATGAAGATCAGTCGGTTCGGAATTGTCGAAACGTTTTTCTTGAGCATCTGCTATAGCAGCGCCCCGAGGTGGTAACGTTGGAAGCTTGATTTACGAGACACCGGTTTCCACTTACAGAGTCGCATTCACGCCTATGCCCCACTCCTCCTCCTTTTATTGCCATAATCATTATTGCTATCCACCTCACTTCATTTCAGTTATTCATCTCTTATACCGGAGATTGTCGTTTAGGATAGCGCTAATGAATTCCGCTGAAAAACCCAATTCTTGGCGTTCACGATTTTTTTACGCTCTTAGCAACGAGTTTGTTTATTTCGGTTCCAGTTGAACTAGAAGGATGTGAAGCTGTTAAATAGTGTTGTTTTTTACCCATGAGAACGTATTTTAATTTTATTACGTCAAACATTGCACTGAAAATTTTACTTTAAGAATATTCTGTTCTTTTTCTAAAATTATCTTTTTTTATCTGAATTATTGTCTAAGAAATCTATATCCACTCGGCACGTAGTTTGGATCTACTGGGATACTGATAGGTTGACGCTTGTCATTTATATTTTGTTTTATTAATTACTGAAACTATTTTGAATGAAGATCGATCCAGAATGAACATCCGTAATCGATGAGAGATAGATGATAGGGTTTTTAAACCAATATTTGCATGTTAATGGTGATCTTTGACTCGTTGGTAATGTTCTGGAAATTCCTGCATGATAAAACGATTCAATATGCAATTGTTCGCATACATAATATATAAATATAATACTTGTTTCTTCTCAATGAAAAAATTCTAAGAAGAAACCAAATGAGAAGATTATATTCTCAAATTAAAAAGTTTGGAAGATTTTTTTTAGCTATTGCATTTTACACAGTAGTTTAGTTCCTTACATGCACGAGATTAAAAAAATTAATGACAATAATGAAATAAAGTTTTGAATGAGATAAATTTACAGCGAATGAATAATACCTTATCTAATTAATAGGCATTTATAGATGAGGATTGAAGACGTATTTTTATAGTGTAAAATTAAAATACAAAATTTCTGTAATAGTGGAAAGATGAATTCAATATGATAAGACGTAACCTCGTGGAAAATCATAACAATGAAATATTGTGCGTAAGAGAAAGAAATATTATTTAATTATTATAAGAATAACTTTGAAAGCTTTTATTGAATTTAATTTTCGAATCCATATTTGAAGAAAACGCTTTTGGGCTACTCCTGATCTGTATAATAAGAACATAGATATATTTGATTTTCGCCAAATTTCCAATTGGTCAATTCTTCAGTTGCCACACATCCGCTCAGGCGTGTGTCCTCTATTGCAGGAGGGTGTGGTCACCTGCTTATGTGCGTACGAGGTTAAGGGACCCATAAAAAAGAACTCTTCCTATCTCTTCACAGCCGTGCTCCTGTCTTCGTCATCCTGCTTTCCATCGCATAGATTAACTCCAAAGCGACTTTTTTCGAGTGTTTTTTCCACACGCATCCCTTCCGGTGGGTGCTTCCTATCAGCCCTTACGTCTTCCAACTTTTTTCGATACAGTTCGACTGTTTCCGAGGCCTCATTTCCAACTTTCCATCGGCTGTTACTCCTCTAACGATCTCGGATCTCTTTGGTCGTTTATGCTCTCCACACCTGACTGATACTTTGTCGGCAATTAGGCACACGCTGACGCTTTTAAGAGGTGTTCCTCCTTCCATCCGTAACATTCAATTAGAATTTTTTAAAAAATTATGAGTCGCATTCCTCGCTAATGTTCCCGATAATTCACGATGAAAAATGCTGATCGTTTCTAACTTGTGAACGTATATGGTCCTTAATTATCAGTATGAGAGAAATTGAGTACAATTTAATTGGTGTTTTCCGAATGCCATACCTCATACGATACGCTGTTTGTTTTTTAAATTTATAACGCAAAATGTTTCTCCTAATTCTTATTCTCCTAATCATTGGAATTTTCTTGATGGTAAAAGAACATTTATAAAAAGGAAGTATTGAAGACGTAAAAATATGTAACTTTGGAAAATTTTGAATGATTTTTATAATTTGAAAACAACTTATAAGATAAGAATTATTGGTGTAAAAATTGGCATTTAATAAATCACAGGCTTACAAGTGTAGGTACATATACAGTAGCTACATACATAGTATACTACAAGAAGCTAGAAATATATTTTTCAATTTAGAAGCTGAATATAAAAGCCCAATACAACCATATAAATATCTTATCTTAGCTAATTACAAATTTTAACTATGCTGATAGGAATTCATCGCGAGTTTTAATTCAAAATAGAATACGTGAAAGTCATTCCTCAAAATATAGGTCTATCAGATTATAGAAAAATAAAATAATAATAAAGATATTATATAAATAATAGAGAATAAACATAATTCCGTAATATTTTAGCTCACAAAAATTGCATAAATTTCTCTGAAATCATTTCAAATATGAAGATACTTCGCCGAGAAATAATGCTCCTCTATATCAAAATTTCTTCATATAATTTTGCTTTTACTTATGATGACGAAAAATGAAAAGAACTAACCTCGTTTAGTATGTTCGTTACATTACGTGTGGATACAATTCTTCATCAATTTTGCGATAAGGATAGCTCATTGTTAATCTTCCCCTGATAACAGTACACGGACGTCTTACCAAAAACAGACATAGGGCTTGTGGTTTCGACCAACCAACGTGACAAAAAACAACACTTAATCATTATTACAAAATTATGCCCGCGATGAAAGGAATGGTACTCCATTGCCACATAACATCCGCTTAGGAAGGACTCAATGGCTAAGAGGCAGATGTACCAGAAGAGATCAAGAATACTCTCGAGGAACCGACCTTTATCAATTTAGACTTTTAAATAAGTTTTTACTCGTGCGTCCCGCGAAAAAAAAAGATACGGATGGAAATTATCTGATCACGCCAAGGCGTGTTAAATCCGATTGACCTTGCATACATCATATGGTAGCATAAGTCAGTCCAATCCTAAATTATTTCGACACCTGAGTCCGTCACTTTAGAGCCGTTAAAAAGTTCGCCCGCAGACGATCGTGCGATAGCCAACGCAAAAACTCGGGACTTACTACGTCTGCGTAATAAACTCCGTCTCTGTTAAGCATTTCGGAAGTCGCGCCACTTTTTATCGAGCGGCAAAAACGGGAAGGAAAAATGTATTAGTCGATAACGCATCTATTATGGGGAGGGTGATTATAGGAAAGGTAGCGTAAACTGACATTAAAGGTAGAGAGGCTAGTCTTAATTACATTAATCCGCTGTGTTGGCGTTAATGATGCACTTGGACCTTTCTTAACTCATATTTTACGAAAATTATACGTGTTATTATATGAGTAAGCTTTAATTCAGAAGAGAAGATTATGAATCTTTGTGAAAATTTTCTTCTGCATTATCATTGGAGTAAGTCAACTTTTCTTGTATTTCTACGGACTCGTCTTAAACATGAAGACATTCGATATGTAAGTTTGCTGATCTGAACGTAATATGATTATCGAGTTGTTTTAAATAAAATCTATATGTTTAGGCGTTAATTCTTGGAAGTAAATTTCAGATTATATTGCAGAAAGAACAAACTTTGTTTACATCCACATTGTGGAAGCTGTTTTTACTTCCTTGTAGTTTAAAAAGCTTATCTACGTTTTTGACCACAAAAGTCACACAGTTACTAAATTTACCGATAAAGATATAGTTCTTAGCAACCGAAAAGGAATTTGTAGCATTGTGTGTAGATTTTAATGTTCCAAAACGTGTAAATTACGAATAAAAAAATGATATATACATGAATATAACACCACGCCAATATGATGATATAAATATGTCAATCATGATAATATCATACCAATTTCTAGACACGCTGACGAGCTACTATTACTTCAAGAGGATGCTTCTGTACCTTATGGGGTACAAATTATCTTTGGGAACGTCTCTTTTTTAATCTTTTAATTCCCTTCAAGCAGACGTCTGTCAGCAGTCAACCTTTCCCAAGAACCGCACGAGTATAATGCAACACAATCGGTTCTCCAATTCAGGCCCAGTTTCACATAATCACACAGTACTGTTATTTCGTTTCCAAATATTTAATTTAGTTGGGAGCTTTCATTCGAAATGAACGGTAATCTTCCAATAACCTTTAGCGTGCAGAGTGTTGAACCAGAAGCCATCAGGAGTAGGCAACGATGTCCATAGGGCTGAAAGAGAGGTGGAATGCGAGACAAAAAGATAAAAGAATAGAGAGGCGTCTATTAAATGAGGCGAGGGAAGCTTCTCGATGGTGTGAAATGGGCAGGAGGGCGTACATATAAGAACTTTCGGAGAGCCGAACGCTTTCAATTATAAGGACCCAGTGGAAAAGTAATTAATTCGACACCATGCATATACGCCCCAAGGAAACGGGCCTACCATTTATTCATCTTTCCACTCTTGTTATCTCTCCTCTTTATTATACATCGCCATTTTTGCCTTTCCTCATGTTAAATTTATCATTCTCACACCTTTTTTTGTTTCGCAGGCATTCTTTTCTACGCCATGGGCTCCGAGAACGACCGTGAAAGTCTGTATGTTATTGCATTCGAGTTTGTGTTTGTCGTATTTATTTGAATAGACCTTTATGAATAACTGTGATTCTTCTTACGTCTATTTCTAACATTTACGTATTGTTTTCTTTTTGTTTGGTTACGAGATTTATAGTTAAAACCGTTCCGTAGAATGGTTCGTAGTCACACGTCGTAAGAAATTACGTAAATCGTGAAATAAATTACGTAAAAACGTAAGATAAGACAGCCTCTGCGACTCGTAGAAAACCATGCATTAAAAACGACTCTCAAATTACGTAATATATTTCGAAAATCGACTCTTAATTGATTTAAATCCGAAAATTCAAATGTTGGTTTTATGATTTACTTCTCTTATGGGTTTCTCTTTAGTTATTACACGTTCCTGAACACTATAAATAAGAAGAATAACGATATATTTTCTCTTCGTCGAAGGGATTTTCAACACGCTCCCGTTCGTTTCTCTCTCTCACACGCGTTTACGACCCGTTCCTTTATTTACCTGTAATATATATGCACGAGGCTGTCGGTGACTTAGCACACCCTAAATCTTCTATCCTTTCAACGCCTCGTGATGAATGGCTCGTCCTCATCGTCACTTTTCATTTGTTCAATTATTTAATTAACTTTTTCTACGACCCTCGTAAACAATGTATTCCAGGACGAATGTTTCCAGGGAGATGAATAGTTCGCTTGATTGTTACCAACGGCGTCCAGTAAACCATAATGGACGAGGACAATAATTCGTGTTTTTGTTTACGTCCGCTTATGGAAATTAGGAACCCAATGACGTTGGTGATGAACGCGAACAGCTTCCATGCATTGACTAATTGAAAACGCGTACACTCAAATATATATATACATATATATATTTTATAGTGCGATGACGTCAGCACCGAAATGGATGCGGCCGGGTCACGTGGCGATAAAAAAGGACAATCATTGGATATCGATGGCTATGAAATGATTACGTAGGGATGTGAAGAGACCAAGAGGAGACCGATATACTCCATGGAATACGTAATTAATACGAAGGTACAAATAGTACGTAATCGGGCTATGAAAATTACGAAATAAATCAGGTGATTTCAATGCTCTAAAGAACAGGCGTGTTTTTCATACTCCAGGCTATAAAAGTTACGCAGACTTAGAGGCAGTAGTGGCCAGCAGCTTCAATAGTGACCACAGGATGGTGAGATGCAGAATTAAGATTAGTTCAAACAGAATAGATTAAGACGATATAACGAAAAATAAAGCAAAAAAACTACGTATAAGAGGACTAGAGATAATTCAATTTCGAACTAAAGAATAGGTTCCCAAATCCTAAGTAGGAAGAAATTGCGAAAATAATGGATGTTATTGGTTCAGAAGGAATGGAAATCGAATCTAGAAGAAACAAAGATACAGGGCTTGGTAATTAAAGCCAGACAATGATAAACCGCAGTAAACTGAAGGACTCAGAAGTACCGAAAGATGGCATTGAATAAACGGTCCTATGCAAGGCCATCAGACAAGTAATCGAGAAAGATGTTTGGAAGTTCAACGAGAAAGTGGTTCAGGAAGTCGTACAAAAAACAAAAGTATGAAAGATCTTGTATGTATAAATAACATCTAGCTGCTGAAATATAATAGAATTACAGAAATGGAGCAGAAAAACATGAAATGAACGGAAAAAATAATGGATCGTTTTCATTGCACCCGAAACCTTACTAATAAGTTCTATTCTAATTTAAGGCTCTTTTAACTTTAGTTGTGAAGCTCTAAATTACATTAGTTTTCTTGGAAAGAAGGATTTTAGTTGAAAGTTAAGATATGTAATGTAAGTAAACTCTACATATCATCTATGTTACATCGGCGGGATAGAAATAATTTTACAAATGAAATATTAAACATCATGGAACATGATCTCTCTAACTAACAGTTAGAGAGTAGTGGTATTAGGTCTCGCAAAACCCAGTCTTGTCTTCCAAGATAACGAAACGAGCAATTTCAAAACGTAGGAAGGATCAGCTAATCAGAGAACTGCACGCTCAATTTCAAAACAATCCCCATAAGAATCTATTATAAACATTTCCTACCACTCCAAACCACCACCGATGAATATCTAATCAGCCCCAACCGGTTTCAATCGAATCACACCCCCCGATCAAATTATTAGATCGATATTAATCGATTAGCGATTGATATACGAGCCGATTTCGAGCCACGGACGAGCTTAATGTTAAAAAGGATCAAAAAAAGGTTTTTTTTTCTCCACACAACCTCGGCGGACATCACAAAAGAGCTGAAAAGCGCGGGGAAATTACCTCTATTTTCACATGGAGATGAGAATCTCGTGAATGGACCCTAAGCATTGTCATTATAAGCAATCAAACGCTTTATTTTGTTAAAGACCCGCGCATCCTCATTTTCCCGCCATCAGACCCTCGAAAAAACTGAATAACGATAAGGGGGCGTGATTGGTGCTGGAATGTGGCGGTTGGGGGAAGTAACTGAGAGCCGAAGTAGGTGTGGGGTGTGAGACATCCAATGAAGGAGGCGGGTTAAGCCGACTAAAATTATAGGCCTTACTATACCAGTCGTTATCACTCTCACCCTATAAAGGCTGCCTTCACAGTAAATATTTCCCAACGAATCCGCCTCTTAGCCACGTTCACCTCGGATCTCTATAAACAACGAAGAATCGATATCTGAACCACCGATTATGAACGAGATATTGAATTCCTCGTTAAAGCATCAACAGGATAAATGGTGTTGGAATTCTTCGGCGGTATAAAGAGCGTCGATGATGGGTAGAGCCCCCTCTCTCTCTGTGGGTCTATCTACTAAGGTATTGTTTGTTGGGTCTACGCGTTGCTAAGGATTGTTTTGATCGTGAACTTGGGGTCGTTTAGTAAGGTGTAGATTGAATCTCGGATTTGGCTAATTTAACCAAAGGGTTGGTTCATTTGCTCTTTACGGTTCTAATTGGGTGAATTCAGTCACATATACTTACTGATTTGCCTATTGATGGGTTAACTGTGGTGTTGTGTCCAGTAGTGTCAATTCCGGGACAGTTTTTGCGTGATATATTCTGAATTATGAATCAGGGATTTTTAGTAAATTATCTACAAAAGTTTGAGTAATTGTTTTATGGGAATATTATATTCACATTATGAATTCTTTTAAGCCTTAATTAGATCCGAGAAAATATTAATTATTATTAGTCGTCAAAATTATTATCGTAATTCACAAGAATAATGTATAATTCAAATTTACTGTTACGACAAATTGTTGCAATCAAATTTTCATAAATAAATTCTTTATGAAAAAGGGAAGGATTAAGGCTTATGTACCAAGTTTTACGAGTAAACTTCCAGAATTTTTATAAATGAACTGCTACCACCTTTTCTTCTCATCTTCTATGATTTACTACCTGTTTACAAATGAAAAAGATACAGGTATTTTATTGATTGAAAATCTAAGGAAATTGACTACAATGAATCAATAACGTTACTTCTATAGATTAATTCCTACGGGGAACCAAAAAGTAAAATGCAAGGTCTTTAGGTTTACACACCTTAGTTGTTACACTTTGTAGGCTATGCGATACATTGTTAGAATTATTCCCATATTTTAACATGGATTAAGTATCGAACATTGATTTAGATGCAATGATTTCCCATCTGTATTTTCACTGTCTGAATTTTGATTGTTACTGGCAGCTACACATGAAATAGCATAATCTTGGAAACTTTTTCGTTAATTGAAGTACATGAAATGTCTTTTCTCTCAACAAATAAATTACTTCCATTTTAATTATAGTAAGGTATAAGTTAAATGAGTTTAATTGTTAACTCAATAATCAATCAGCCAAACAATGATACTTTATCGTTAAGTTGTTTATCGTGTTTAACCTTTGTCGAATTTTGTTTGGCTATCATTATGTATGCATGTTTATGTTTATATATATGTAATGTATAAAATCTTTTTTTAATCTGTCTATCGTCATATCTTGGTGTACGAAAAACATCCATGTAGACAGCGAAACCTCTTTAGAACGAATTCAAATGAACAAGTTATAAATATGTATTCGTACATAATGCGCGCACATATCGAAGCGGTCGGATCAAAGCCCCTTTCCTCACTTCTATCGAAACAGTTCGATTAGTCGATAATTGCATATCATTCCGACCAAAAAAAAGGACGGCGTGGAAGTAATATCAGCCCCACGAAAAAGCCCATCCCATATAAGGCGTTAATTTCAGCAATAAATCACTTGGAAAGGAGCAAAGGAACTTCTCGTGCCTAAAGCTGTCACCTACATCAATTTACACACTATCTCTTTTCCTTCGAAGCCAATTTCTTCTTTCTCACCTGGAACAGTCACCGCCCATGTCTTCCACGAGTGATTCTTGTTATTTATGTCGAATAAATCAATTCCCTAACTACGGTCAGTGCCTACAGATGGCTCACGGGTGGGGAAATAATCCCTCCATTGGCCATCAAAGCGAAACTATCTGGCGAGGACCACGCCCCCTGCCCATTCCAATTTCATCCTTATTCACTCTACACCTGTGGCGAAAAACATATTCCTCTTCGCAGATTTAAAATCTTTTACTTTCGCACTTCTTTTTTTTCGGGTATTGAATCTTTGAAACGTGATTTTTATCGCTTATCGTACGAGTCTGTTATTAAAAGTTTTTGCTCTACTTACGTAACCAAGTGTGGTGATTATAAAATTTAATATATCTTATTACAGATTGCTCTACTCGACTTGCAGGAGATATTTTAATGGAATATCGATAGTTATTTATTTATTTGATACGTATCTAAGTGGTTTTAAAATCTGAAGGTTGTCATAGTTACTATAAAGTTCTTTCTGTATATTTCTTCAATGTTGTGTATCATTGGTTGGTTGCTTTATCGCCTTTATTAAGCCATCGTAAATCATTCTCCCCAAACTATTAACTTATAAAAACACTTCTTTCCTTTCAGTAATAGTATCTAGGGCATGTTTTGGATGAGATTCTTTTATTTTTAATTAAAGAGGTACCGAAAATTTCGTGAATATCTTGACCATATATTGGCATTTATTGATAAGTAATGAGTCTTTTATCGAACTTGAGCTAAATTAGTATAACCTTGACCGTAAGAAAGTTACGGTAATTATTCTGCTTTTATTAGAAAGTACTTTTTTACACAAAAAATACCTCTTAATACGAGATATTTTTCTAACAAAAATTCCGATAGAATACTGAAACATAATATAAACTAAGGTACCTATTCCAACTTACCTCATTCAAATCATAATAAGAATAATGATTATAATTTTATGAATCAAAAACATTTGATATTCATTCTCAGAGTTTATTTAATGTACACTTTAAATTTTTCGTAATTATACGTCGTAATTGTACATTTTTATTAGTATATTTAAATATATATTACTGTATTAATTTTCAATTCTTTTTATATTAAATCAGAATTTGAAACCTTCAAATAACTTGAATTATATTACATATTAGAATTACAATCAGCCAGCTGTAAAAACATCGTGTACTCTGTAAAGTACGGATCTTATAGTTAAATATCATTCTCACTTTTATGAATACAAATTTTCAGAATTATGTAGTTTTATTTCAGCGTTTAAAATTAATATTAGTAAAAAAAAGAAATAGACTGCTCCACTCCCCACCTATCTGATTATCTTGAACACTCCGCCTCCTATAGCTATTCAATTTTCACACCTTCAAACCCAATGCCCTTTTGATTAATTCCCCAAACCCATTATTCCACTTAATGATAGTTCTGCCCTCTTTTTTATATCCTAAAAGAGTGTGCCAACTTTACAACCGAATAGTTATCCTATCGCTAAAGTATCCATTAAGTAGGTAGAGTAGCAACGAAGCCTGCAATTTACTTTTTGTAACTATCGACTAATGGTTATTATCATGTGAAATTGTTTCGTGGATTGTAATTAGTTTAACAGTTTCCCTTAGCAACCGAAACACGGTATACTTCCGAGTCCAAGATCACTTTCACTTCTTAAGAATATAATCTGTTGGTTTTTTTTTAACTCAGGATATTCTGCGTTGATGTAAAGATGATTTTGATATGGAACATTTTATGACTTATCTCTTATAATTGGCCATGTGTTTGTTGAAATATTTCTCTTACTTTCCTTTTAACACTTTAATGTCTTAGGAACATCGTAAGCTTCAAACACTCTATATATAGCTAGTACGTATAAATATATATAACTTTAAAAGTATACATACCTCTATAATTCAAAAATTAATAATCGCCTAATAGTATTCAAAAAGCTGTGAAATTCTGCTCGTATTAAACCTGTTCAAATTTTATAGTAGAAATCAGATAAGTCATATCAGTGTTGTGCTCTAATAATTACTCGTACGTGTAAAAGTTTGTCTCAATAGATCATAGAAGGAGTTATTTCGTAAAATATTAATCAGTTACTAATATAAAGATAAAATATATAAAGTTATTATGTAATAGTAAATGAGCCAAGATTTTTAAAGTTAAATTTCGAACACATTTCCACGTATATAGGAAGCGTTCTTGGAATTTCAGCGAAAATCAGATGCTTTATTAGTCTACGGTGCATAAGAAAATTTAGTAATTAAAAAAAATTATTGTTAGCTAACTATTCAATAATAATAATAATTTCACCGCACAAAAGTCAGTCTCGTAGTCTGCCTACTATATTTGACGTTTTGCTATAGTCTCTCGTAACTTTCACTCTTTGATCATTGCCTTTTCATATCCATTTGATGGAAATATTTAAATCGATTTACAAATTAATTCATCTTGCTTTAGTTTTTCATAAATATTTTCGAAAATATTATTGAGTACAGAAAAATGAATAACAGCTTTAACTAATTCGAATTCCACTTTGTGCTCTTATTCAGGATTGAATAAGACTACAAAAATGCCTAATTTATTAATTGAAAATTGCATTGGATAACACTATAAAGTTTGTGCGTTAAATTAGCAAATTTTACGCTTTACTTTACATACTATTGCAATCATTAAGTCTTTAAAAACTCGTACTTGAGATTGATTTTCTTCTATCGATAATAAAAACCTAATTGGATTAGCATGTTTCATCGGATTTTCCAAACTGCTCATATATTCATCCCATATGAAGATTTTTAATGCTTCAAAAATCGATCTATAGGCGTGTAAAAGGAATTTATTGCCGTTATCCAGTCAAAGCATCCTGTCATGTCATCAAAATTCATTGGAAGGGTTGTTTTTTTCATTATATCTCCGCCCAATACTCAGAGTATGGTGCGAAAGTATAATTTTCCTCTTTTAATTCCTTCCAAGTTCTGTAACACTCTGAAAATGAAGATAAAGCCAAGATGAAATGAGAAATACGAGGAATACGTGTTTTTCGAGGAATTCCGTATTAACATTTCATATACTTAAGAAGTGATGAATAGGTATGTAAATTATTCTGCTAATACAATACCAACTCGATTGTTCGTAATTGTAATTAAATAATTTTAACGTGATTTTCTCCTTTCTTTTGAATTTAAGGGAAATAATTTTCATCTTTAACCTTTTATAACTAGAGTAAATATTTATATGATTCACCTATAAGTCTTTAAAATATAGATCATGGCTTCTCATAAGGAATCTAAAGGTTTACACTGAATAATATAATTTATTTTTTCCTTATTTGATGCAAAAAATCACTTCGCATATGACTTTTGTGAATAAGAGAGTAAAAAAGCTTTGTCTGACGTATATTCGTAGCAATTAAAGAATAATATGATATCATAAGCACTAGTTCGTTAATTGCCAGGTTTCTCGTTAGATTTATTTATTTATTTATCGGAACAATATTTTTACCAATAATTTTAATGAAAGTTCTAAATAGTAAATAAGTGCATGATAGTGTTTCATTATAGCAACAATGGAAAAGTACAACTACTTCTACTACATTTTGAATTTATTTAGTGATGATTACAAAAATATTGCTGTAGTTTGATATTGAACTTTAAATTATAACCTAATCAGATTCGTAAGTATACATTAATTTTTGTTCGTCCGTATGATACTGGAAATATACTTTTCTTTATATTTTGGTTACAGTTTTCCCATTACTAACTAAATTTTGACTGTGTACATATTTTTCCAGACGTATTTTTTGGTTTAGAATTTAGTTTCGCTGTAGTTGACATCATGTACGTATTCCTTGCTTACATGTAGATGTCTTCTGTAAGGATTCGACCAGACCAAACCCCTTTGTGTATTCTCATAATATGCATCATGCAGCACATAAGTTGGAGACGAAAATTCATCGGAGATGGAATTTTCATGATGGTGTTCATTGTATCTATAAAGGCTTCCTTTTGAATTCCACGAGTATGGTGACACCTTGTATACTGATTCCACATCTGCATATTCTCCAAAATCCTCCCCCATTACCAGGGATTGTAGGTAGCGGATGTATCGTATGGCCATCCTATCAAAGTAATGCATGCGAATTAAAGGGGATGTCATAATGCTTAAGAATAACCCAATGAATAATTATGAGCTACAAGTGAACAGTATTGATCAGGTTAGAGGTTTAAACAAGCTCTACCATAGGTCTACGGTGTCTTTTGGAGTATAGATCTAAAATATGCCTTTGGTTATCATTGAATTGCCGAGGTATTGACTGAACTATGAAAACCTCTGTAGCACTATGGATTGAAGACCTTTTAATTCCAAACCACAAAAGAAACGAATAGTGACTGATCGGAATTAAGATCATATGAACTAAAAGACAACTCCTAAGAAATGTTCTAGGTATTTATTACCTGAGAGACTCTATTTTGGATAGCCTCTTTCCACTTGGCTTGCATGGCGGAAGTTTTTCTCTGAGTAGGTCGAAGGCTCTATTCATGTCTCGCATTCTAGTCCTTTCCCTGTCGCATGCGGACTTCTTATAGTCTGTAAAATTACAGTTGCAATTGACATTCGTTGAATAGCTTTATTTTACTCTGACAAATGCGAATGGGAATAGATTAGAGTTTTGTTTGCACATTTTTTGAGCAACCTGACCATTCATTCTATTCAGAAGTTTCCCATCTTTCCTGCAATGTAGCCAGATTTGGTAAAATATCCTAGTAACGCACATGCCAAAACGGAAATTACTTTCCTAATTGCGAAGAATTATGCACAGATAAAGACATAATTGATTTTTATCAACTTAGATTACCTGTCGAAGTGCATACATTTGAATAGTGTATCCTAACTTTAATTTTCAGTATAAATCGAATATATAAAAGGAAAACTTTAATCTTAAAGAATAATTAATGAAGTTAGGAATAACTTCGAAGATAGCAGTTACTTTGAATAGTATGATAGAAGGAAGCTCCTTCATATAGAAACCCTTTGATGATAAATAAGTTACACCGAAGTGACTAATAATTATTGTATTTTCATAGTAGCTTTATGACTCACCCTTCTCTTGCGATTGTCTTTTGTTTGACAGCCATCTTGAGTTGAGCTCTTGCCTAATGATGACGCTGTGTCTATCATCTATGGTTTCGCTTAGAGGCACTCCTTCGCCTTCATTCGGCAAACCATCGAGGAAGCACCCACCCTACGGTTATTATATTAATATCTATATTCAACTGTTCTGGAATAAAGCTATTGAGTGAAATGGGACAGTCGTGCCGGACGAAAAATACATTTATGACAGGGGAAAATAAATGAATAAGTATTATGAAGGTTATTCTCAGGATGTAATTATGTAATTTGGCACAAAAGTCTGGTTTATCTGGAAGACATATCAACTTCAGCGAATACTTATATAGAGAATGGAGATTTATATGTGAGACCATTTGTTAATATTATTTTCGTAGAATGTCTTAATCGGTAAGAATGAAATATTGAATCAAAGCTATCTTTACATAAATTTCTAATTATTTACCTTTATTTTATTGTCATCTAAACTGGTAAGAGGTCGCTAAATATCCTATACGTTCTTTGTAGATTGCTCGTAATCTATCAACCTATTGGAAGCAGGCTTATAATAGCTATTCTATCAAGAAATCATTACCTATCTCTGTTATAATTACAGAAATTAGTGATATTCTTGTAGCTGTATTTTTTAACGAAACGGATGGTAATGGCTGTTTGCAAATATCTTCCAAGAAAATTAAAAATTATACGTATGTACATAAATGTTACTATACATGTACATAAAATGGAGTTATGAGAAAGTGAAATTATGATATTGATTAAGAACTAGGTTAACTCTTTCGAATTTAAATAATGGAACTATTTAATAGATAATGAACTTCATTCAAAAATATTTTTATAGTATAATATGAATATTTTGCCGACTTAAAACTCGTCACTTTTAAAATTAATTATGGTTAATATTTAAAATGATTACTTTACCGCGAGATATTAATATAAAGGCAAGAGATTTGTAATAAAAGAAAAATAATCCTGCGTCTAATTCTCAATTTCTTTTAGAATTATTATCTTTTTACACCATAAGTCTATCTAAATCCACATTCAGTAGTAGCTCTATTCAAATGAAGTGGAGATATTTCTATGACATGGAGACTGCGTACCTCACTTTAGCTATGGAGAATATAATAAAAATATTAAATCTACTCTTTTAGAGACACCGAAGTAATTAATTAATATAAAGATATTGTATAATTTCATCATATAAAATACTATAGTTCAATATGCATTGTTATGTCACAACGGTTGAGCGGCTACACAACACAACGGGGATGACTCTCATACTCCCTTATTCTAAGCTAAACTTTCCTATTTATGTCAAAAATCAACCTCATAACTAAAATATTAACAGAAAAATCCTAGAACTATAGCTCAACTAAAACAATTTTTGCTTTTATATAATCTAATCTGGAACGCCACTTTACTCTTCCTTACTAATATATTGTTGGATTGGGGAAACAAATAATACCGTAATTTTATGAGGGTATGCAAGAATCAAAGTGAAAGTGTGAAATAGTAAATAATATATTAAGTAAAATTAATTTTTGAAGAACTACTAAAGCTGTAGATCAGGTAATAGGAGAAATTTTCCCAATTCGCTAAAATAATACTAAATACAAGCCAGACACGACGGTTGTAGCAATAATATACTCCGAGAACTATAAAGTAATATAAAAATTCTATACTATATATACTATAGTGTGTTATTACCATTAGCAAGTTAAATATGGAGAAGTTCTATCGATAAAAAGATGTTAAAATAAATAATAAGATCAACTAATAATGTTATAGCTTTACCTGAAGATAAGATGGAACAGCCGATAGCTCCATTGGCTTCAAAGCCGAGACTATGCGAAAGAATGACAGCAACTGTATGGTACTATTTCCTCTCCGTCTGATAGGACACACGCATACAGGTGGTGTTTAGGGATTTGTCGCGTGTGGGGGAGGCAGTAGGGGATTGAGTTGACAGTACCATTTCCGCACTACTAAATAGTCGAGATGAACCAATTAACTAAGGTCCCAGACACGGAGCGTGGTATAATATCTTATTCATTTGATCGTTATTAGATTTTTTCAACCGAATATAACTTTGAATACACCTATTATAGATATGTACGTAATTATATATTTGATTTATCATAGTTATAAATTATTTAAATATATTTCGATCAAAAGTTAGCTCCTAAAGTGCAAGCAATCGGATTTCAAAAATTTAACTAATAAAAGTGGATCCGAAAGATGTATAATGTTTACACGCTACTCAAATCAAATTTAAAGTCATCACCTACGTGGATTTTGAAATATAAGTTCGATTTTCTATGCATTTCTTATGGTAACAACCTTCTCGCCCGGGCTTCGAACGAAGGATAATCGATGCCTAATATTCTTATTATTCGCATTAGTATCATTGTCTATAAAAATTTCCCAAATTTCGAAGTATAATACTTTCACGAAGTTTCAAAAGGTGTTCTATTTTTCCCATCAAATTTTTATGGAGATAAATTTAACTATAGTATCGAACTCATAACCTACAGTGAAACAGGCTACATGCTCGTTCAGTAGTTATTTATATTTGGTAACTTTACAATGTAACAGTCGTCTATCTCTCAGATAAATGCCTCAAAAACGTATTCAAATTCGCCTCCCATGCATTTTAAATAGGGGAATTTCAAATGAGCCGGGCACCGATTCCATGTTCATCTGTAGAAAACTAATAGCAGTTATACAGATTAAAATGCACTTATAGAAATATGATATTTGAATCCTCTATATACTTAGAAAGTATTTTTTTTTAATTTTAGAAAATCGGGCCGGTGCATTCTTAGTAAATTCTAATATTGCCCCCCCCCCCAGGATCCAACCCATGATCAGTTTGGTCGCTTTCGCTTTTAACCCAGGTCAGGTAGAGATCATTATGCATTAAAAGCCCATACCCAACGTAGTTTAGGCTGTACATTCCTACCCTACACATATTTATTTATTTATTATTGCGCGTTAGAGCTACAAATACGCACCAGGCCGGGTGGTAGCTCTCTTTTCAGGGGGATAAATGCAATACTCTACGTGGCATTCGCCCTAGTCGGGAGGGAACCCCCCCAAAACCTCCCGAAAGCAGTACTTTATCTTTACTTATATCCCTGAAGCTATGGATATCTCCCGAAGCAGCTATATAAAATACATAATTTATACCTACAATAAATAATTTTGTATTATGTTTAAATTGGTAATCCTCGTATATTGATAAAATTAACTTTTTCTCAGAACGTTAGGAAAGAAAAAATCATCAGATCATTTAAGACTCAAAATAAGGCTACATCACATAAATTTATAATTTTATAGAATTTAATATTAAAAAAATCACTTCATATTTGAAAGGGTCATATCACCTGCGATTAGTCCCTTTTATTAATTATCTATTCAAACTATGTTGACTAGGATTATTTTTGTTTCTAGGGAAATAAAATGTTCTTATTATGTTAGTTTTTAGAATCTTTAATTATCTTCAGTTAAAGCTTGATAGAGTAAAATTCTTCATTATTTTCATGAGAAATGTTCAAATGAAATCATGCAAACTATGAAGTAAGGAGAAAATTTTTAAAATATTTATTAACTGTTTCTAAAATTTTGAGAAAGAAGGTATGAAAAAATTTGAGGAATTAAATACTTTAAATTATATTTGCATTAATGATTGTATCAAAGCTTCATAAAGTTATCTTTATGATTCTTTCATATGTTTCAAATTAGGAATAAATTATTTTGTGATCATAATTGGAATAATTACTCCCAAGTTTTTCTAACCTCAATTGCAGGAAAATTTTTAAATTGAACCTGAAACTTAGAAGAAAACAGATAAGATTAAATGTAAACATGTCCCATGAAAGATCTGGTTCTGATGAATCTGCTCATATAGGATTTTCAACTAAGAATATGAAAGGAAACTAAGATTATTATTCTGAACTACGGAATACATAGAATACGTATGCATAAATTCATTCAAAAAACAACATTGAATTCATTATTCAATGGTCAGCTTATGAAATTAAATTCTTTCTAAACATATTGACTTGCTTATTTCATAATACTGTTCAGAATTGATGCCTTACATGCACTCATGCAAGTGTTCTAAATGATAATGTAATGAGGATATATTAGGTCCAAGTTTGCCCAACCTCAATTGCAGAATTATTTTAAAATCAAACATTAAACTCAGAAGAAAATGGATGAGAGTATATGTAAAATATTCAATATTAAAAGGAAATATTCTCTTAGGTAAAATTTAGATGTAAACAGAATTTAAAACCAAAAGATACTTCATTTTCTTCTTCTATTGAAGAAGTTAAGCTTCAACACGAGAAAGTAGTTTAGTGAACACATATCACATTTAAGCTCTGCTTTCTACTTAGATGGTGATTTACTTTATGGTGCTGCCCTTCCTTCATGATGATGATGAAGTTTTTACCTTAAAGAGTATTGAATTTCTTTAATTGATCTAAAATTAAAAGTATTGTTATTTTATTATATATATCCATTCCCTTCCAGTTATGAGAAGGATGCGAACCTTCTATTCAAAATGCAGTAATATACATCATAGAAACTCCTGGCAGTTTTATATTCTCTCAGTAGTTTCATTGGAATAGTAATTTTAAAAATGTCTTAGCATAGAATTTGTTTGTTTCATGAAATGGTCTGGTCATAATGTTTCGTGAAATGGATTTGTAGATATGCAAGACTTAATAGCATAACTCAATTACTAAAAGAACTAGGTTGGAAAAGTTTGAGAAATTTGTAAAATAAAATTTGCAAATAAAAGGATTGCTTTATTTTTATAGTATTTTTAACAATTAAATTTTGTGTAGAATTATTAAGCAATATTAATATTGCAAAATTTCATGACAGAAATGACCACAGAGATGAAGGTAGATTAATAAAACAGAAAACAAACTTAAGACAATTCTCCTTTTGAAATCAAACTATTACAAACTATTAATTTGCATGGAAGAGTCTTGGAGCCCTTTTCAAAGATATTAAGATGTACATTTAAAGATTAGGTAAAACTATTCAAGATATATGAGAGCACTGTTGAGGAGTACAAAGTAGGGGACTGCCTTGTAGGGTGATCTACTATGAGAAAGAAAGATTGTGGAAATACTTGCTTCTATTTATACTATGCCGGCTCACAAGAAATGTTTCATGCATTGCTGGCGACATGTATGATTTCTCGCAAAATGAGGGGAAGTAGCAATTTGTCCTGCTATAAAGGAAAACCTCTCATTCCAAATATCTGTCAATTGGCTGTTGAATTTAATCAATTGAAAGTAAACAACACCTGTATTCCATAATTTTCTTGAGTATTATTCAAATCTATGTAAAAGCTTTCCTATAAAACCATCCATTATCATTCTTCTTGTTAGTTGTCTCACTTTAAACATCTCCAGTCATGGAATCTACTTTACTGTGGGCTTTATAATTTTGAATATTCGAAAGCTCTAATTCATTACACTAATGTTCTTGTGTGGCCTTCACTATATAACATCTTCCCAACACAGAAAATAATGGATTATGATGGTGTCAAATTTTCCAGTTATTAGAAATGAGTATCAGAGTTTTACAGTTGCATATATGATATGAGAGTAAAAATCAAAATGGAAAGAGTGGAGGAAAAATTCATCTCCCACAGAACTGGATTAACGGCAGCTTCAAAACTAGGCTTAGACTTTATAGCAAAATCATCAAGTTAATGGTTCTTTGGTATTTGAAAAATGTTTTATGATGGATTGCATTTAGCTTTTTATAAATATATATTCCTATCTATAAATTTATCATCAACAAAAAATATTATACCTAGAAAGTATCTAATTTAGTTCTCTCTTACCTTATCTTTATCTTCAAATTTATAATTGGTTCCATACCTCTTCTACAAGATATCTGCTAGAAAGACTGAAGTTTGAATTTAAATAAAAGATGATAAGGATTGCTTAAAATTCTTATAAATCTTTTGGCTTAGTTAAATTAATTAATTTCCAAAACTATGTTTTAAAAATTCAAGTTGAAATATTTTCATTGAGTAATTTACTGTCTATAACACAATCAAGCATTGAAATTGCCAATGAAAAATTGATATCTATCAGAGACTATCTATACATGTAAAGGTCATAAATAATACAAAATGAAATATTAGGTAATTGATCATAGATTTCTTAGACATTTGAACAATTAAGAAATGGTAATTTCAATTTTTTCAGCCAAAAATTTTTTTGTAATGTAATCTCTGTGTATATATTAATTATTCCAAACGATGCCAGATAATACACATATTATTACTTATAGTTTATCTATATTATATATTGATGGTCATATAGTTCTGCATTTTGTAAAATTAATTAATTTAGATGAATAATTAATGATTGGACTGTGGTGATAGTTTTAAAAATGAAAAATGGATAATTATTTGCATCTAGCCATTGTAAATATACATAATGACTGTTATTATTTTTCTTTAAATGAAAGGAATCTAGCTGTAGAACATGGAATTTTACTGAGAATTGTTAGAAGTTAATAGAACAAGTTAATTGCTGTCTCTTATACCAGAGAATAATCTTACTATCTAAGAAAATCTATCAGGAAACAAATAACTGAAGTACTGATATAATGAACATGTACCATCATTTTACTTTTTTCTTCATAGAATCGAATTGTTGCAAGTAACTGAGATATTCTCTTGCAGAAAAGCAGACCATTTTTAAAAAAATACTCTACGCAACCAGCATTAAACACCCGGTTATTATTTTATTTCGCTCAAGGTGTACTTTTTGCTTGTTCCTCTGAAGAACATCTCAACTGTGTATGACTGTACATCCATTGTAAGAAAGCATTTAAATTTAGCGGTCTGCTATAGGCAGTAACATCATATAGTTCATCAATTGAACACATGTTGGCAGCACAATGCAGGAAATGTTAAAGTCACTACCCTCTGTTGCTCTGCATTGTGCATAACTGTAACTGCATAAGAGAATAAAAAGTCTATTGGTTGCTTATGAAAGTTTAAATTTCGCGGTTTCCTTCAGGATGTAGTGATATAGTTTACCCTTTTTCTGAGTGGTGGCAGCACAATGCAGGAGAAGTCAGAGTCACTACCCTCTGTTGCTCTGCATTGTGCTGCCACCACTCAGAAAAAGGGTAAACTACATCACTACATCCTGAAGGAAACCGCGAAATTTAAACTTTCATGAGCTACTGATGGACTTTTTTTCTCTTATGCAGTTCTTTGATACATTGAGAATTTTTCATTGCCTCAAGATAATACTTCAGATTATATGTTTAAAGTACGAAACCAACTCAATAGTACATTATGGAAAGCTAATTTGTAACATAATATTTAATTTTAAAAGTCTCTTATAAAATGAATTAGAAATTGAAAATAAGAGAGTCTCATAAACATAACTATTTGAACTTTTATGTTGAATGTTTATTTTCTAAAATATATATTAAGGTAAATTTAGTGAAAAATATATCAACTACAATAAATCTAAATTTAAAACTAAATATGTGATAAATTAGAAACTGAAATTTATGAATTGTTACTTCATTGTTACCCATTTTTTTCTAAGCATAAAAAAATATAGTAAATAAATCTATATCTTCACTTGAATTTAAAAATTTACAGAAGTTAACAATCACTGATTACAATATGAATTCATGAAGGATCTCAGATGTGCACATGTAAGTTTTTCATGACAGTTTAAACAACATGATTTCTTTTCTTTATTAGAAAATTTTGATGATATTGGCAATAATATATTAATGATAAGAGCTTTATCAACAATTTAAATCATCAATTGATAATATTTTAATTCTCCATACTTCAATTTATGCTATCAACTTTCATAGTTAGGATTGATGAAATAGATAGCATATATTAAATGAAGAATTAAATAAAGTTAAACATTATATATAAAATGTCTGCTATAAATCCTTAAATACAAACCTTAAAAATGATAATTCAGTAAAATAATATGTGGAATAAATCAAAGTATTATTTTAAAACTGAAATTTGAGAAAGAGAATTTTGTCATTCTATAACTACAAATAAAATATTTATTACCAATCTTTGTGTTAATTTATCATACTTAGAAAAGTCTTACAAGCTGTTCTGTATGATATAGGATCAAAACTAGCATCATAATATCACCCAAATGATTATTATTAGGGAAAATATTGAATAAATGTCTGTATTGTGATTTGATCACCGAGTATGGTAAGATTCAAGCAATACCTTCTATCATCTTATAAGTCTCCTATATTTTTTGATAGTTTTGCTTCGCTGTTCATTCTTTACAACTATAAATCAAGCAACCCTTTATTTAATCTAAATATTGTCAGACAAGGACTTTGGCATCTGAACATTTACATATAATTTTTAAAATAAATTATTTCAAAATTTTATTCCAGTAATTAAGAATCTACAAATATTTCATGGAAAAACACCTTTTTCACTTAAACCAGTAGTACAATGTTCATAACAGAGAGTTATATATTCGCCATCTACAGATAAAACATATTTCAGTTATCAAGAAGCTTGAGAGAGATAGGATGAACTGATGTAGTATTTTAAATAAGTAGGAATGACCAAAATTGGTGAAAAATAAAAGATGCACATAACAAACTCAGAAATAAAATAGAATGAGAATAACCGTGGATATTATCCCACCAAAACAATGAAGAACAGATGAAAAGAGAAAAACTATTAAAAATTATAAAATTGACTGGACTTTTCCTTGTCTTTCAAGGTCTTTATCAATACCTTAAAAATATTACCCTGTTTGTTCAATGGTCCATCAAAATATTTCTTGGTTTATACCAGTTAATTTACTGCTCTACATTCTAAAGAAACTTATCCACAGCCTCAATGATATTTACAACACAGTTATAAGTTTTGCAAGAATACATAAAAGCAAGTATTGTATCAATGCAATGTATTGGTGTCTAGTTAATATTAATTGGGTTCATTATTTGTCCTAATGATGTTCATGAGAGATAATAAAAATAAACATTTCTATTTAGGATTTGAAGTCAACAAAATATCTCAAGGTATTCATTATTTCAATAATTCATGTATTTAATGATTCAATGTAAAAATACAATCCTTGGTTCTTATATTCCAATGGAACAACTGGAACAAAAACTCTCATGCAAATCTTAAACAAGACACAATAATAATATACCAAATATCAATCAATCCACCCATAAACAGATTGCAATCAGGAATATAGATTCTGAGGAACCAAGACTTTAGTCATTAAAAAGTATTTAGAGATTTTCAGTAAACTATCACTAAAACCTACATACAAGGACACTTTGAACATCAATAGACTTGTCCAATCAGGAAAATCACATTACCAGATGAGCAAATAATGTACTGTCCAAATTCCTAGTGAAAACCAAACAGATTTCCAATTTAGGCAGAGATATTCGTAAGATAACATAAATTTCACATAGTTATCAGTAGACTTCATTAACATGACCAACAAAGATGATGATTAGGTACACTCAAGGTATAAAATTTACAATACCATGGATAGCCTGAATAGAAATGTAAATAAATGCATGTAGGAAAGCCACAAATTTATTCAACAGAAACTGAAGATAGGGATGTATACAGAAACGAGATTTATGAACAGAAAGTGATATAAGACAGGGATACGCATGATCCAATAGTGTGTGTACAGGTAGGCTGATAATAATATTTTTGTATACATTTGTTTTTGTGTATGTATACGTAGGTATTCAGATTATTATGAAGGGACTTTTCATACTTTAATTCTCCAGTTAATAAAGATTTCTTGGTATAATAATTCCAGTTGTGGAAGAGATAAAACAATGCTAAATATTTTTTCCTAATATCCTAAAATAATGAGAAGAATAATCGTGAATAACATAGTAATTATTAAGTTTTATAGGGATACATTATGCTATGTATTTAAAAATGATCTTCATTTAAGTAAATTTTTGACAAAAATTTACTTGTATTCTAAATAATTCAGGAATGATAATTATTTGGCAAGTTAATGTGTGTAATTTTTAAAAAGAGAAGTGCTTTTACCTGACAGTAAAATCACAATTTAAAAATATTAAAACTGATAATTAAATTATTTACTTCACACAATTAAAAATATATACTCTATGTACTATATATAATGAATTTTACTGATAAAATATTTTATACATTGCATATCTGCAAATTGCTATTCAATAAATCTTTTGCACCTAGTCAGAAATAAATTTAGATTTATAAGTTAAAATTTTTGGGTCTAATAATAGACTTAATAAAGAAAAAGTCCTGAGAGAAATATGCATCATATATAAAATCTAAACCAAAATTATTCCTGAGTATTTCTTGATCATCCCTTTAATTCTTCTTAATTCTTCATAAATAATAATAAACAAAATTTATCAATAAATTTGAAAAAAAAACAAAGTATTAATTCCAATTAAAGTACTCCAATTAATGAAGAAAAATATATTAATATCGCAAATAAGTTTTTAGAGTATAAGGTACTAAAAATACACTGAAATTATCAAACAATACTTATAATATAACAATAAAATGGACAAACTGTAACAATTTCTGATCAGTGTAAGGTGTATTTAGGTGTCCCTTTTAGCAAAAGCTTGAATTGGGAAACAAATCAATAGCTATAGAAGTCAGGACATAGGACATGGCATAATGTCCTTAGAAAAATTATAAGTTCCAGTAAGAAAGCAAATCTAAAGCAAAGCAATCCAAATAAATTCAAATCCATTTAAGCTGATCAATGAATATGTAATGAATGTATGAAAACTTTATGAGAATTGTTCTATGAAGCCATCAGAAATAATTTGTTTAAAAGTAGCTCATTACTCATTGCTAGTAGATGAAATAAAACAGATAATGTGTAAGAGATGTTATATGTTCTCAGATATAAATTTCTGAAAGATAGGAGTTGAATGAACATGCTATATTTGTTGCATAGCTTTAGGTGGTACAGAAACGTAAAGTTTCAAAACATTTATAAGAGAAAAAAAGTTTATGGGGAATATTAGAGGACCTTAAAACTAATGATCTTAAAAAAAAGAGTAAAGACTTGTAAAAAAGGCACTGAAGGGTCTATTTACATCACGAAGGGTGTCTGGAATAGGATGCAAATGGATACTCGGCTCCGAAGACGCGACACTCTAGAAGGGCGTCGTCTGCCTCCGGAAGTGGGCCGAGTACTGAGCCCATAATCTCCTCTTCGGTGGGACCAAACACCTTCACTTCAACAGGCGACTTTGAGTGCGATAGACATTAAGTCAGGGAAAAAATCGACGGTTGAAATTTGGGTCAATAAAAGGTTTCGTATTACGTGTAGTACCAAATTCGACGGAAAATTCAATTTAAAATTTATCGAATGTAAATTGAAAAATACCAATCTATGATTAGCTCATAATTTAGAGATTAAATCAATGATTAATTTCCTATAGAGTAACATAACAATAGCGATGTTTTAGCTGGAATTTTTCGGTTATAAAAATGGGATTTAGCAAAAATAATATATAGCTTTATTAAACTATTTTTCCATTGTTGAAATAACATAAATTCAATTATATGCTAATTGATTAAACAATATAGCCTCTTTAAAATAGGTATGCTAAATTTTTGCCTGTATTTAATATTTATACGTAAAAATTGTTGTTTAATTTTAGTTGTGTCAAATCCAGGCAGCCACTCGATTTTTTTATCAGATATAACAGAGTTAACAAATTGTTTTAATAAGACCTGGTTGAGATTTACTTAACATAAAAAAGCTATCAAGAATGTTTGAAAAAAGACCTGAAATACGGTTTACTAAACTGAAAAGAGGATAAAACATTTAAGTGTGAAGTTTTAAAGTGGAAAACACTATCTTAAAAATGGGAATCGTGATTTTATTAAAGGAAGTGATATGAATGATGGATGATGATGTAAACTATTAATTTATTTACAAATACTATAGAATTAATAATTATTGATATTTTCATTATCTTTGTAATTATTAAAATCGTGGATGTTTAAATATATCTACTTTCGATCATTACTTCAATATAGTGAGAATATTTCCATTTAGAACTACAATTAAGGTTTAAGGGATCAACTATAAACATAGAACCATTCCGTATTCATGCTATTAAGTCAGCCAAATTTACAGGGTACTAAAATATGCAAATCTCATGCACGAATCGAGTGTAGAGCGAATGGGTCTGAGGTTAAAATGTGAGAAGCACTACCCTTCAGGAGGTGTCTCTGTGAAGGGCTTTCGTTGAGGGAAATGCGCCCACTTTCCATCCACAACAGCCTCTTCTGTTGCCCACGCTCACTTCAAAACATCCAGTCAGCGAGAGTGAATCTATTAGTGGGAGATTAATCCTCAATAATTTTGGCTCTTAAACAATAAGATTGTATATATAATATTCTCTTATTTCCCATTAGCAACATTTTGTTTACACGTTGCTAACAACAAAAGTTATTGATCAGTCCGCTTCTATGTCATTGTTGATTTATCTATACGTTTATGCTATATAATTACAATATATATTTAATATTATATATAATAGCATATATTTTCACAGTTGTATTATTACATTTTAACGTAATTTTTCCTTAAATATCCTTGAGCAAAATTAAGTAAAATACTAGGTATATTATTAAGAAAATTTTCATGGTAAACAAACGAAAACAAAAGTAAGAAAACAAGGCCGCTTAATAGTGTAATTTCTTTTTAATTTGCCTATTTATATGCAAATATAAAGTCAAAACAACCTCTTAACATCTTAATGTCTCATCTTTCATTTTCTATTTGCTTTTGGATCTTTTTATCAAAGTACTCTATTAGAGTTTATTCTTAATTCTTCAAACAGAACGCTATTAAAAAAAGTCTAAATGCTAGACTGAAAGTGAATTGAAAACAGAGAGTTTTGTTTTCCAAACCAAGGACATGAAAAGCTACATCTCTAGGGATACGCACATAAAGGATATACGGAGAGGAAAGAATAGTTCTAGACGCAACTTTCACTGTCCCAGGTGACTAAGCATAGCGGAGACCCAACGTTTCACGGTCAGACACCGTTACTATGGGAATGAGTCCTTGAGCGACAACAATAAATACCAAAGACGTAAACAGACCCATCCAGTTTCACTTTCTATGACCGTACGCGCACAACAAAGGAAAACAGCTGATTCAAGAAGGTAGAAACTGTGAACTCTCACTATCATTAATACTAAGTTATATTTTCGAATTCAACAACCATACTCGTACAAGTTATTTTAAATTTCAGCATTTACCATAGCCACACGAGGTTTATTTGACGTAGAGCATATTATATTCTTTTTACTGTAACTATTATATCTAATTTTATAGTTCTATCGTAATATTTTACGTGATTATATTCGATAAATTGTAAAAGGATAACTACAATATTTTTTCTGCAATTTAATGAAAGTCAAAGTTTTGAATTTTGTTTATTTATTGCAATTACTTCATTCAACTTATTTGGCCAAACTCAAGTCGCTTTCAAACTTTATTTAATAACGATGTCATTGTTCTTTGATAACATATCAATCCTCAACACTTATGTCGTGAAATATCTTTCATCATAAAACTTTCTTTTTTCATTATAAGTCACACCTCGTCCACATTCCATTTCACTCTTTATTCTTTCACGAGAGAGTTAAATATGCAAGCATCTCTTTTTTTATAGCACAGTTGCCCTTTCTCATCTCTTTTCACTCTTTTTCATTCTTTTGTAGACCTTTTCTTCCTTTGACGTTGAATAGGATTTGTGAAAAAGTAGATACGTTAAAGAAAAGGTGTAAACTTGAAAGGTAAGCGAGTTAAACTAAAGGTTTTTGCACATCTTTGGAGATCAGTCACAGCAAATTTCACCAATAAAATATAGCAAAACAATTCGCAGCATTTATTGTTAAATTGTTAAACTACAAATTTAGGCTCTTAGTTTATATCCTCTTTCCTTTAGGTTTTTAAAAACTTTTTTAAACCATAGTGCCGTAAAATATTTTAAAATATAAGCCTAAATATCAATAATATTAATTCTTTAAACACCTCTGTTTATTTACTCATATAAATAGAAGTGTTGATGACGTAAAAAGTGGTAAAAGCCCTGATATTTACAACACGTAATTAATCGTACTTTTGGGAAGGGAAGGGTTAAACGAATGATGTTTTGAACCTATTTTTAAAACACTCATTAGGGGAGGCATATTGAAAACAACACTCCCCCATCTGTTATAAAAGATCGACCGCGAAAAATATTTTCGGGGCATTAATCACGCTAACAAAAGAGTGTGAAAAAAATAATCAACGATCAGCGTACGCTGGCCTGGAAACAGCCCCAAACCTTACGTAGGTAACCAAGAGACGCACTTTCCGTTGGAGGCATCTTTCGGCGAGTATTTCTCAAGGGAAAGGATGAAAGGAGGAATTGAAAGAAGGCAAAGTGGATGGCCATTTTTCAGCTCGTTCATGCTCGGAAACCTCAAAATCGTTTGGTGACTTCAAAAGACTTTTATAGACGCCGCTAAGCTTTCTTGTGAGGGAGGCGTTTTGAAGAGTAATGGAAGACAATATGATTACCAGGGCTGTAAAAAGAATTAGGAAAATTGCAAGAAAAAATATATAATAGCTATATATTGGGAATGAAAGGTATTTATTCTATTAAATATCATTGTTATATTAAATACTTTTGCAAGGCATAAGTTTTAATCATAGCTAAAGATGATCGGAAAAACGAGACAAATACAGTTATATTCAAAAACAGACGTAAATATATACAAAATAATTTATCAAAGTCGTTTAATAGAGGGAGTAATTTTGTGGCTAATATAAAGAGAATATTCATCGAAAATTTTTATAAATGGTGTATGATACAAATTTCGTTGTAGTGAAATGTAATTAAACAGCGGTAAGTAGTATATAATAAATTCATTTACTGAATATTTAGAAATTTTATCCTTACGAAGAAAATACAGCATAAATATCAATCAGAGCAAAGTTTATTATAAATATTTTTAATCTTCTCATTTATAAATTCATCAAGACAATGAAGAATTATTTCCAAAATATATGCTGTGACAATAACCAGATTTATCACCAACTTTATCCATTGCTGAAAACAATCACAGGTATTAGAAGAGATTAAATAATTCCAGGAGATTATTTTATCATCTGTGGAGGACCTGGGTTCGATTCCCAGTCACTATTTTTCACTTCTGAATGACGTGATATAAAATAAATTAGATTCATATTTACGTAAGAACTTTGAGCAACGTAACTCGAGTTATGCTGAAGCTTAGAATTCTTACAACTAAAGCACTCGTATTTGCACATTCTATCCAATAGAATTCCTAAAGTAGAAGCCCATGTTCCACTAGGTATCTCACGCGTAGTTAGACCATCTAAGCACCATACTTAAGGAAAGTACACGTTTTATATCCCAGAATTTACTAAATCACTTATTGTGAATGATTCTACACTCTACCTTACAGTTCTTTAAAAGCAAAAATTCGTACAAAAATAGTACTTCCGTCACGGAGGCACGGACCGTGTTAGTTAAGAGCGCTGTTGCGTGTGATTCAGAACCGAGAAATAAATAAATGCATGGAAGAGCAGTGCATCGCATTTTCCCCATGGGCTGCGTAGAGTTCTATTTATAAAACCCCACAGAATGCGGCTCGTTGTTTCTCTCTTATTTTCTGTTCTTCTTTTTCCCCCACTACATGGTGGTTTTCATTTTCCCGCAAACGTGCGATATTTCAAACCAAAAACCATCTTTTGCACGCGTGTTGTGGGCCAAAAAGTTTGAAGGCAGCGACTGAATATCAATAAGTTTGGAAAGATAAATGCTAATTCCCAAAAAAAGGAACTTTTTTTATCTGCCGTTTTGTTTTCATTTTTGTCGGATATAAAAGGTGCGTATAGTGGAAAGAAAATGTCGCTAAATGGGAAAAAATTAAAAAAACCACGTTCAACCAGGTGGCAAATGTTGGTTAAGCTGAAGGGTAAGATATATGAATGGAATAAATAGTAGTTAAAGGGATATGTACATGTATTCTCCCTTTATTATGGATATACAGGGAATCTTCTTTGTTTATTTATTATGGTTGCCAAGTAGAGGTTCGATTATTTAAATTCAGCGGACTCCCTAAATATAAAAATGGGTTCGACTGAATTTTAATCAATTCGTTAAAGTCTAAAACAAAAGCAATATTTAACCTTAATGTTTTGATTAGAACTACTGTTTGCTACAATAGATTAGAGAAGATAGTCTAAGAAAAATTTTTTCAATAAATAACTTAAAAAATAAAATGAATTAAAATGTATTTTCTGACACTATGCATAAACTACCTTCTCAGACGTGAGAATTTACGATAATTTGAAAGAATTATATGGTGAAAATAGATTTATTATATTTATAATTATTATATTTACTTAATTGATATTGTATTGGATAAATTACCAAATATTTTTATACTCTTCCTTTATGAATTCATAACATTCAAAAAATGTATATAATAAAAATTCGCATTTGTCTATTTTTCTTTGTTAATTTCTTTCCAATTCGTTGTACGAGTAAATTTAGGTTCTCCAAATTTAGGTTTTCATTCTCCTTAATTGTGTTTCAAATCAAGTTTACTTCCATTCAGATGCATAAAAACAAACAGACAACCGAAAACTTTCACTCAATTCTGAAGGAACTGTTAAACAAAATTCGTTCTGAAATTTTATATAGAACCTAAATTATTATTATAAGTGCATTAGAAAATAGTTACCTTATACTACTGAATAAGACATTCATATATATATATATATATATATACACTTTGTTCTATCATATAAAACACGTAAATTAGTGAGTAACATCTCGTAAATTCAGTGGATTTAACTTCTTCTTCGCAACGAATTAAATGTATTTAGAAAGGCTCTTACACTCCTCTCAAATGTAATTAAAAGCGGTTAATTTAAAGTCTGGGCACTTCTTACACTCTTGACCCTTTCTCTGAAGTGCGAATTAACTCACGGAACCCAAACGCAATACACACACCCACGCAACACCTGACCCGTTGCCGAATACATGAATTCTGAAGACCCTCGTCATTCAGTGACGCCTAATACTGCAACACCCCTCCTTGTTGTTAATTCTGCTAAAATGTCGAATCTGACAACTGTTAGGACAACGATAAATAAATGACGATTTCCAAAATTATCATTATATATATATTTATATATCCAACTTCTATATTACATAATAAAACTAAATAAAAAGAAATATATGATATTTTTTTGTTCAAATTTTAGACCATTTCTAATCAATGGAAATACAATTAAGTCTACGAAGTTGCTACCAGCATTTTCGATTCTTCTGCGAAGGTATAGAATTTTAATTTCACGTGCAAAAATACCTGAAGTAGTGAATGATCCAACTGTATTTAATGATAGTAAATAATGATTTTCCATGATTTAAATAAGTTTATTTCATTATATTTTTCATTATACTTCTCATTCACAATGCGAAGCAATATTCCAACTAATAAATATTTGAAAATAATTACAATATTGCCCAAATTTATTTACTGCGGTAGCTTTAAAAAGTATATTAATTTATTACCGTTCAAAAACTTCGATAATGGAATGTTTAAGATAATATTAGCTTAATTATGAAGCATGAAATTTAGATAATGTCAATTTAAAACAAGAAAATTCAGTAACAATCAAAGTTTAATATTCCTTGCATCTTTCCATTTAGTTATTCATTCCCTTCATTTGTTTGTTGCTTTCTGTAGCTTCCTATTGCTCTTCGCTATGATATCAGTAAAACAAAAAGACGTTTTTTTACAAGTAATATGTCCTACTGCATAATACCTTTAAGTACGAACACAAGTCCCTCAGAGTAAATTTTTATCCTGTAAAATCCTGTGTTGAAACCGAACATGTCACGATATTGGAAATCGTATATCGATAATTGCAAAGCGTTGCATCTACTTTTAGAAAGACGTACTTGCATCGATCTTTTCATGACGTAAATCCGATATTCAACAGATTTCAGGCCTTTGAATTCTAGTACCATAAGAAGAGAACTAATGTATCTATTACTAGTTACGACATAGTGATTTTGTAGAGGATATTTGGTACTCCAGTTGAAAGATCGGTTTACGCAAAAAGTATGCCATATTACAGATAAATAATATAAAGCTTAACATGTAAATATCATTCAATTACTTGCAACAATTTCAATTTTATAAGAACTCAGTTTTAACTCTCCTATTCATCATAATTGAGCTTATTCTAATTATGTACGAGCAGAATATTTATGCCTACAATCTATCATAATTTTCTCTTATCATAATAACAAATTGGACCAATTTTAAATAAGATTTATGATTCACTGTTTTTTTCTCATAATACTAAAATATTCCTGTAATTTAACATTATTAAACCTCTTTTATGTTACTAATTTGTAAAATAACTTAGTAAATCCATCTAGGGATTCCAAGTAGAGGTTAAACCATAAAAACATTTTAGTTCCGAAAAATATACACGTAGGATTTAGAATTAAAATAGCTCTTATTTCATTTGGTATATTCACGTATATTTTCAAAGGTAAAAGATTCAAAATAAACCAAACTCAGAAGCTATATTTAATAAAGAACTGGATGGGATCTTACAAATTTCTTCCAGCTCTATCCATCGTACTAGAATATTCTCCTTTAATTATAATTTGGTATTATATAACCAACCAATATCCATAAATTAAAATAAACGAATAATTATATACAATCCAACTTCCTTTGAGTGACTTTTATTCGTTCCCAAGTACCCCTAAAGCCATCGCCGAAAGAACGGTGGAATTCCGAGAGGGCGGACTTAATGGCACAGTTTTACGGACACGACCTTCTTTTCAGTATCTGGTCCCCTTTAAAAGCTCCACCGTCCGAATAAAAAGAGAAACAAGAGGGAAGCCCACTCCAAGACCATTACTCCTTCCTTACGACGCCCCACCTGACATTGCGAACGCTCGCCTTCGGATTCATCAATTTTTCACAGCATCCCATTCACTTCAAATGGGTCCACGAATCTCTAAAAACTTCCCTTGAAATCTCAACAAGTTCGAGAGTCTTAACACGTCATTCACAAAATCCTTCGCATTCAAATTGTTGTCGTAATTATGTTAATACAAAAAGAATGGGTTTTCGTAAAGATTTAACAGAATATAAAATGGCAATGGTGACTGGGACTCGAATCCAGGTCTCCTGCTTTTCAAAAGTTTTATAATATATGATCTACTTGCCTATTTATCTAACTAAATATAGATACCTACCTAGTATAGTAAATATACTAGCATAGTTCCGCAAGGAACAGCATTTATTCCCAGAAATAGAAGACGAATCTAAGTATTTATGTATCGCTATGGTAACATCGAAGTAAGACTAATTATAAGTTGTATTCTATTGTCTTACAGACTTTCATATAAAAAATAGAATATATATAGTATATATAGTATATGTGTGCAATGGAAACTTATTTTATGATTTAAAAGAAAATTACATATGTTGTAAACGCTGAATGTCTTTGAAAATATCAAATGAGTTTTAAATAAGTTTAATCAAATTTAGCCTAAAAATATTAGAATAATGTATTTAGGCTACAGATTTTTCAATTTTTGTTCACGATGAAGCCATTAAAAAAAATAAGTGATTAATAAAATAGAGCGTGTTCGAAATATTTAGTATCATTTAAAAGATTATTATTTTTATTTATTATTAACATCACATAATCACGAAACATCTTTCAACATAAAGCAACAATATTATGAGATCAAAACAAAAGTAAATGTAAATTATCCGTAGGCTACAGGTTTCCCACTTTTAGGGCCAAAATAAGACATTCAAATAAAATAGATTATTTATTACATAGGGCTTATAGATTATAGTTTACGACGGCTTATACTAAATTCCCAATACATTGATACAAACTTCCTTATAATGAAGGGAATATCAAGGTGACAATGTGTATACACCCGATAAGAAAGGCAATGCCTGTTGGTGTGCAGGTGGAGAAAGGCAAATCCCCGCAAAAACTTCGTCAGAGACAGTGCGATCGCTTAGCGTGACTGTAAACGGCCTTTTCAACCTTTGCACCCACTAATCCCTGCTTTCACATTTCTCTCCTTTCCACAGCACTTGATTGCCATTCACCTTGTAATCATTCCCAAATTCCAGTGGATTCAGTTCAACAGATCCTCAATCATCCATCTTTCCATTTCAACGTTGAGCGGAATAATTCCTGAAATTATCCTTAACCTTCTGTACTTACCCAAAATAGATTGAAAAAGCTGTTCTTAACGGTAATTATAACGTGTGACATTGAATTGTATATCCTTACATTGTTCTGTAAAGATTACAATCGCTAGAGCCTATTCTTATAATACAAATTACTTTAGGTGTCATTATTATATATTGATAACAATTGATACTACGCATTATTGTACTTCGAGAAATGTCATTATTATAAATACGTAGAAACCACATTACAATTACAATACAATGTGACACTAACAATACAGAAATATTATAATTCAAAAACAGATCATTGTTAATTAATTGTATTGAATCTCATGCAATGGATTGGAAAGATTGTTAATGATTAATTAATTATTATTACGATTTTAAAACAGATAAAACGCACATTCATTAAGTCGAGAATTTTTAATTAAGATTGCAAAAAAGTTAATTAAAAATTATAAAACCTAACGTTTAATTTTCGAATTTATTATAAGCTATTTCTTTTCCATTAAATACAAGTTTCTTGAAGCGTTACAAGTTGTCCTTCATGGCTACTGTGAATTTTACATCATATGCTATGATTTAGTTTCCAAATCGCGTGGTAACATACAAAAAATTCTACCTTAAAATTCTATAGCTTTCAGGGCCGTGGTCAATAGAAGACTACAATCATATAAGAAAGCCTTCGGTAAAATTATCGTGACAAAAATTTCTCACGTGATGTTTGCAGTCTTGAAGATGCAATACTTAAAACCAACAATAAGTTAAACCTTTAAGTCTTGTGTACTTTGCATATTAACCTACACACTCCTTGATTGCAATTCCGCTCGTCCAGTATCCTGCTCTAAGCGATACTGGCACTCTACAAAGTTCACGAAATCCGCTAATCACGTAAAATGCTAGTCTAGTAAGAGGCATCGACTCAATTCTACGTAGAGAAGGGGTACTTTAGAGCCGAAAAGTACAGAGAGACATATCTCTACCAATTACTCTTCCTTTGATGAAGGCTTTTAATTAACGTTCTATTCCATGGTCATCTAAATTCTGATGTAATTGAATTCATTAAAGTTCCCTTACACTCGAGTAAAGGGAACATATAACGAGCACAATTGGTGGTCTCTTTGTTTGCAATATCGGAAATAAATTTCGGTGGATTAATTAAAATCTAGGACGTATTATTATCTGTTTCCATGACGGTGCTCCTTACGAAATGATATGAATTCTCCTTTTTTGTAATCCTTTCTGTAATATGAAAATATAAACTTCTAATTAATCCTACCCTGACTGCGCCCAGGTTGTTTTCCAATGCAGCTTATTCTCATATTATAATAATAAACTATATTCTCATAATAGATTATTTTCCCTTAAACTTTATTTTTTCGGTGTTTCTTTCGTAAAATATTTAATTAAATAATTTAAACTTCAGTCAAGCCTGTTTAAACATAAGGCTTTTTTATTCTATTCACTCAACACTTAACCTTTATTTAATGGAGTTCTTAAAGTAGTGTTTATGCCATATTATAGGGTAAGTATTTAAAATATGCAATTTTCTCCTACAACGACGTTGCATAAGAATGTAACCTCAGGATATTATATTCGCCCAACTAAAGTACTTGTACCTACATTCATTGAGAGTAAATGTTTTATATTTAAATAGCTATTGATCATTCATGTTATTTAGATTTACAAGTTTCCATAGAAACATTTCAGAAAGTCGGGCTACTAAAACAATACGTAAAATTTGATGGTATCTTTATGGTTAATCAGCAGTATATACAGCTACTATGATGTCTACTACATATATTTATTAAAGAAGAACAGAATTAACATTATAATTAAAATTTCAAATCACAATACTAAGGTGAACGGATATGAATGACTTTAAGAATTTTATTACATTGAGTTAGAGTACTTAGGTTAAAAAATATAAAAGATACCTGTTATTCCAGAGTAATTTTAAAATTCAAATAAAAAACAGATTAAGATTTGTATATCCATCCAATCAAATTATAGTAATCATGTGTTAATATGATAAACTAAATTTTACGTAACGGTATTCTAGAACATGGAGGATTCCATTAATTTCCTCGGATATTTCTGCAAGCATATTTGTACGTATATTTTGTACTATCACCATGAATGCGTAATCTATACCTAGCTTTATATGTATAAATAATTTCCGTTAACAGTCATTTCCATATTATATGAGAAAGGAAGATTAAATTTGCATAATGGATAGAACCCTTAGAGAAGGAAATTCTGTATTAATTTAGTGGGCCAATCTCTACTTATAAGGTTTGTGAAAGGTCCTTAATCCACTCTTAAATTCAGCTTAAGGATAGATATCGAACTCTTTCGTAATTTACTTACTACGATTCCAGTTTATGATATAGAAAGGGTTCTCTATTCTAATGGTTCTATATTATTCTCTATTCTATAGTTTTTGCAATTTTAAAACCTTAAATTTCGACGTATGATATTCAATCATAAAGTATTAAGGTGAAGCATTAATTCGTAAAAATTATTCTGAGCCAAAATTGTTAAGGAGTATTAAATATGTATTTCCAGAGAAAAGTATAGGAAAAGAAAACTTTATAACATTAAAATCATCCTATTTCTTTTACGTGGAAACTTTTAAATACTGGATTTTTCTTCACGTCTATTTCTCTACCAAATCCAAGCCAAATCATTAAACCTTCAAGAATTAAAGTTTCCAGAAGGTCGCTTGAGGGCTAAGATACTTTAACTCGGAGAAACAATTTAATTGACGGAAATTATAGGATTGTCCTTTTAATTGAAGAACAAATGCGATCTATTTTTATTTTTTATCTATTTTTATTGACTTTGAAAGGATTAATTGTAGAAAATTCCTCTGTTTTTATCTCGATTGAAAGGTAATTGTTGGGAAAGAATTAAAGAAGTTTCTAACTTCAATTTTCAATTATAAGTTGTCTCGTATACTTATGTTATTTCTCACTTAATTAAAATGGGAAATATATTGATTGCTTTCGTTATTAGCTGGAGATTTCAATTTACAATAACGACTTTACCTTTGAGCTTTTAGGAAAATGATTGTATTTAGATATCATTTCTTTATTCACTATATTTATATGTATATATTACAATAAAATAAACAAACATTCAAAGATTAAAAATTGGTTTATCCAAATTAAGATATTAAAATCTACGTATATCATTCTAATTTGGATAAGCATATACAAAGTTTATTGGGTTTTCAACACGAATTACCGAAAGCTAAAATAAAGAAAAAATTCATAAATCATTGAGTAAATAATATATTTACCATTGATACATAGCGCCTTATGTTTGAATAATATATAATAATGTTTTCAAGATCCTCAAATTGTGTTTTGCCAGAATATCTTACTCTGAATTCTTCTTTCACATAGATTAGTTTAATTTATACATGGATTCCACATTTACTTTATCATCCACACCTTAGTCATAATATCCACTCATTATCCTCAGACCCTATACAAATATTCCTCGTACTGTACAACTACTCTCAAATCAAAATAAGAACATCCACTTAATTCCTTCCATAGTATATCCTAATTTCTTAGGTAGTATAATCACAAAGCTATTTTGCCAATTCAGCTGTTTTCCAACTCCAACTTTGGAATGGACCCACAACGGATCCTCCAAATGTTTGCTTATCTGAAGATGTATAATTGACTCCCAATTAGGACTGATTATTGGATTTTGAACAATAGCTTAGAAGCACGAGGGAAGGAACGGGTCAGTTTCTTGAACGTTCAGCAATCGGCTTTCACATTGTCTAATTAAGTTCTATTCATGAAGCTATCATTAACAATTAATTTCGATTGTCAGCGAAAAGTTGGCTATAGACAAATTCAATAGCGATTGTTCAAATTAAGAGCGTCCTTTTTAGATATTTCCGTTATTTATTAATATTTTTATTCGATACGTTGACGAATTTTGTTCTATAGAACGACCCAATGCAAATTAATTATTCTAAGCAGTACTGTAGCTGTGTTGACTAACTATGACTTCACCAATAAATTTATGTTAATTATAACACTATTTTATGCTTTAATTATATGTAAATAATAATATTTCTTTCAAAATTATGTACTATGTGCAAATATCATTTTATAAAAAATAACTTTATTTACTCAATTTACTAGACCTAAAAAAATTGTTACTTGAAATTAATTTTTAAGATTTTTTCACATCCAACTTAATTTTAAATGTCAATAAGAAACACATTTTAATTTATTCAAAAATCAAAAGAAATTTTTTTCTTTGACATTTGGGTAATTTAATTGGCATTATGCAGCAGTATTTTATAAAAGAATATTTTCCTCTTTTACTATTTAATTCCGTAGACGATATAGATATCTATATTCCATTAAAATAAGAACTGATTTCAAGACTGAAATTAATGTACTGAAACTCTATAAGAAAGAATTTTAAATAGATGAACCATTATCTAAAACTTCTTTACAGTAAAATAACTTTTTAAAATTGCACAAAATGATTCTTAATATTTATTCAGGATGAATTTATCAGGAAAACTTACATCATACCGATAGAAATAAGAGAATAAAGAAAAGTGAACAGTAGAATTGATCTTGATTAGGAATACGCCGAAGAGATGGTAAAGTAACTTTAATATATGCGTGTGAGTGGGTAACGTGCTAAGGATAGAGGATAACCGTCACTCCTTCAGTTGATCTCACTAGGGAATACAAAATGAAAGTCGGAATATAGACATCATAAAGTACTTAGGATTTGACATTGCGGAAGGAATAGAGAAGAGAAATATAGTTGAGAACTCGTGGTGGCCTACTTCCTTTGTTGGAATGAAAATAGCTTATGGTGGTGATGACTATTTTGGTAGATATTCTATTATTCCCAAAATCTATTTCGGTATTTAAATGCGGATATTTTAGCAAAATATAAACTCCAATCTTTTAAGATATTTCTTTCTTATTAAAAACGGTATTTCTTTTGCTAAATCGTTCGATAAATGTTTAGTATACCACCAAAAGAAAAAGGAAGGTAAGTAACAAACATTCATATAGTAATTTATATAATATTTCAAGATTTAGGTTTATATTTTTACTAAAATGATTCTTTCATACGTGAAAGGTCAATTGCATCAATTTAAATATTAAATCAAATTCTTCCCACGAAATCTATTCTGTAACATATCTATATATGATATTACTTAAATATTAATCTCTTTTAGTTCACAAAAAATATTATTCCTACAATTGTTTGAGGACCCAAAATTTTTGCTATTTCTCTAAACACAATTTGGCTTTTTATGATTCCTTTATTCACTTAAGATTGTTGTAAACACATTACAGCTTGCTGAAGAAACCATCCGATCTAAATTCTTCACCAATTCGTACAACAAACGATCGTTAATTTGTTTCCAAACAATTAAAAAGTAAAAGTTTTGAGTTGGAAATCCTTTTCTTTTTAAATTTACAATTCCTCCATTTATATTTTAACGAAACGCCTTTATCAATCGTTATCTAACTCTTTTAATCACTCCTCCGTTTTATTTCTAGCAATTTGTCTTTAACTGAACAAGATGAAGAGAGGTTGAAAAAAAATCGATTGGATTCGGAAAAGTTTTAGTTGGAAAAATAAAGGAAATGTCTAAAGCAGTAGAGAGTGAGTTGGATTAAACGAGGCAATTTTTGTGATGGAACGGTGAATAAATTCGGAATTTCGTCGATCAACTTTGGATATTGGAAGAATGGGTTAGAATTAGGTAGCGGAAGGATAAAACTTTATTCTCTTCTGTTTTGGTTTTCGTAAAAAAGGAGTTTTAATATCCTTGAACGCCGCTGTAAATGCAAGCTACGTTTCACCTTTAAAGCGTGAAATAGTATCTTTCCCTTTAAAGACTTACGAAACTCATTGCTTTGATTAGATACGGATGTAAACAGTCTCTTAGAAACTTCAACAGGCGTTCTGAGATAGTCTAAAAAGAAATCAAATGGATGAAAGTTTTATTACTAAACAAATTGAAGAAGAAAGAAAACAATTGTGAGTTGAAAAGATATATTTTCTTTTGCAGGGTTGTATTTTAAAACTAAGACAATTATAATATTTAGTTTCTAAGCATGTACGTATATTTTTACGAGTCTAAATTACTAATACGACTATATTTAGATGTAACGATATGTATGAATTCATTAATATAAGTAGCACTATTAATTTATTTTTATATTAATAATATATAGATCGTATAAACACTGATTTTTTCTTTATATTCCATTCATTTTACGGTAATTAAACACATTTTCTTAACAATCATACAACCTTGTCCATCTGAAAATTTGTAAATGAAATCGGATTCAATAAAATATATTTTTATGCTCAAAATTAATTTAGACTTAAAAGGCAAAGTTTATTGAACCAATTAAAGAGAACTTAACTCAAATATAGTGAAACACACTTAAGGAATTAGTATCCTAAGACTGTTTATCTTTCCTCATTGTTTACTTATTTACTTGTTGCACATAGTTACATATTTATTTTGGCTACTAGGCTCTTCTTAATAACACTTTTAACAACGAAAGCTAAGTCTTTATATAATTGGCTTTTTCTTCATATTGTGGTCATTCTCCTTAAAGGTCGTAAAAACTGTGTCGACGCATGAGGAAAATTACATCCATCCTAATGAGAACAGGAATTGGAAAAAAATAATAAGAATTACGTAGCGAAGGAAATTGCCTCATAATTCCGACCCCAAACATCAAACGTAATCAGTAAAACTAATTATGGGGAAGTCATAAAAACTCACAAAGATATAATTAACTTATTCATAAAAGAAACAAAAAAAAGAATTGGATTCTTGTCATGTGCAAGAAGAAAATTACATACAAAAAATATAAATTCTATTGCAGATTGTCAAAGAGGACTAATATTTTAAATTGGTCTCCTTTCTCATCGTTTTACTGTCGTAATAGTATCTCTAATGTATCAAATCATCCCAAAGACTTTATTTATATAAATGTAAGTTATGATTTTATATTTTATAAATAATTTACACATTATAACCATGTTTGTCGTTAACAATGTCTATAAAGCTAGAGTCCATGATGTACAATCCAAGTCTAGAAGTTATATAGCTGTTTAAAATGAATTCGAACAGAACCTTTCTCTATCGCAGCTCAACTCCATCATGTGATTTATTTTCTGGCAAGTTTCCAATTCCGGGAATAAAAATTATTGTGTTTGGAATTGCCATTTACTCTTGGATATTTGGGTCGTGGCATTTGCCATTATTGGGCCTGATTTAGATAATGAAGAGTTCTGTTTGCCATTTTATTTTGGATGGGATTAACATAATAATCTATTCTGAGTAACCCCAATTTAAGTTTATTATTTTATTGAAACGAATAGAAATCTTATCTATAAATTTTGGAGTACAGAATATCTTCTCCTATACATTCTCAAACTTAAACACACTTTATTCTTCTTACGATTATAACATATTATAACATAATCTTGATGTATAACTAAATTGAATATTATAAACTTCATGTGTTGAATGCCAAATAAATATTTGCATTCCACGTATTACCTCCTAATAGACAGTACTCTGTAAACCCCAGTATCGTCATAAAATCGTTAAAAATGATATGGATACTGCTTTATCATAGGTTCAATCTTAAAATACGTTCCCCGCCTAGACAATCAAAATATATTCTCAAACTCTCCTCTATAGTCGAGTATAATTTGAGCGAATAAGAAGTCCTTTTGCGAAAATAATTCTGTTTTCAAATAAATTAAGTAATATCGGAAGTTTAAGCTTGATTTCTAGCTTTCTTTATGAAACCATACACACAATCCAGTGTTTTGTAATTTGTTGAAAGTAATATCACAGCTAGAGATGATTTTTTTTAATTTCACAAAAACAAATCCACAGTACAATTCTGAATAATACTCAAGAATAACTGAATGATTTTGCGCACAAAGAATGTAATTTTAAGTTAAGCTAAAAATTTTATTTTTGATAGCTTTCGTTTAACAGAGAATATCCTTCACCGGAGGGCATTCATGAAGCTTATTCGGATTGTGTGCTTTTGGTTCTTGACTAATCCACAGCAGATGTTGTGGGATTACCTTTTGGTTTTGGAAATTTACATTGCGAACACATTTTCGTTCAATAGATATGCATGAACAACGTATTCGAATGAAAAAATAATGTCCCTTTACAAAGATATGAGGTTCTTTGATATTAATACGATATTCAACGTAAGATGTTGGTGATATATCAAGAATTTATTGGCGGTATGTAACGATTTTTGTTAAAATAATTTAATTTCATTTACAGTGAATTTAGTAAACTATGGGTTATAAGCCAGGAAAGGCAATAATATAAAATCATTGATCTAAATAAATAATATTCAATTCAATGTTATAGTAAATGATTTCATATCCATGATGACTACGATAAATATTTCCATTAGAGGGAAGACAAAAGATAAAAAACTTGTTCCCTTTACAGATAATTTAAAAAAAGGTTTTGGAAATGAGAATTTAATCGAAAAAAGTATAAAGATATGAAAGAAGTGAATTTTATTTATGTTAAATTTAATATTGATATATTATTAAGATTGGTCATAATAATAAAAGAGGAAGTTTATGTAGCTTCTGATCATTCGACTGAGCGGCTTTAGCGGAAGTTTTTGACCTCTGGATCGCAACTGTAGAAGTTCTTCTCATAACTTCCCAAACAGACTCTGAAGATTGTGGTAAACACGTGCAAAGTTTAAATCACTGCAACACTGACGAAATCTTCGCGACATCTTAAGCAGAATCTAGAGCCACAATTTAACTAGGGAATGAATGCAATTTTTTGATTCCTAAATTTACTTATGCTTAAATTAATTACATAGAATAAATCATAAAATGTGAACAGGAAGAAGTAAACTTTAAAACTTATATTCCTTTCCATTACATTTATAGAGGATAAAAACTGAATTATTATAAAATGTTTTTGTATGTAAAAATCTATTCAATAAATATAGAAGATATTGAGAAACTAATGTGGAAAAATTATGCATGTATATTTATTTTTATATTCCATATTTTGGAAATCCATTTTTCCACATTTTTCAAAAGGAAATCCAACTTTGTAACAATGCCGCAAGAGTAATTCGAAATAAGAGATAAGGTTTAAATCGAGTTTAATGTCAAAAGCAGATGGTCAGATTTCAGGATTTCAACCTAAATTAAATTATTTATCAGTAAATAATTATTAACTAATTCCATTTAAATTTAATAAAAATGCACAGTGTTATTATGTTCTGTAAAATAAAAATGCTGAATTATTGTTTTCTTATCCTCGAAGAATTGAAATAAATAGTATAGTCTCTTTACGAAAGAATAAAATAATATTTTTCAAATGATAAACCTTATAATTTAACTGCAGAAAATATAATTATGTTGTAACTTTACAAATTAATAATATACTAAATATATAAAATAACAGAAACATATTCAGTATTGTAATATTCATTATAGTATTTAACGACACAAAAAATATTACTTGTCATTCTACTCAGTCAAATATATAATAGAATTGTTTTATTTTGCCCCATTCATAATTAAAGAAGTAAGCTTATAAAGATAATATGCCATTATTGACAGTCACCATGCAACTCCAATAGTGATTTGAGCAAACAAAAGATATAATCAAAATAGTATACGCTTGAGCATTATTAACATTTGCCGTTTATGGTAAACCAACTGCGGTTTTTCACATCGTCTGCGAACGTCAATTTCAAACAGGTATTTCATACTTTTGCCTTCACCATCCAACTAAAAAAATACATTCATGACGAACTTCATTCTCTTTTTTTCACAACTGCATTCCAATTCCAAAACCTTTCGAATCGAACATCATCAATGCTTGAATTTAATTGGAACTAGTCTGTAAATATGCAATTAACCGTTTTTCAGAATTGTGCCAATATCCACTCCGCCAACCGCTAAAGCAAATATTTATGTTCTCCATTGCCACATTTAAAGATAAATGAAGAGTTTCCAGACCAGAATAACAGGGTAAATTTACGTAAATAAAAGAACAACACACTTGGAAAGCTAATCGCTAATAAATATGACAATGTGTTTGTTCTCTATTGCATAGAAAAAATAGAGATATATAATTACACTTGAGAGAGGAAACTTTAAAGTTAAAAAAGGTTAATCCTTGATTAATTATTAATACACTTATATTTATTGCATTTGAATCCTTCATGAAATTTACTCTTCATTGCTTGGTAATAAATTCGATTACTTAAATATTGAATGGAATACAATAAATTACAAAAATTTGCTGGGAAAATAAAAAGTGTGAGTTGTACTATTAATACAATTCAGTTTATGTGGACTAATTTACACAATAAAAATGCTAATCCAAAAATATGTCCTATGGAGACGAAACACTAACCACTTCACGACATTTAATTTCAAAAACATTTTTCAGAAACCTAAATTTATTCTTGCAAATATTTTAAAAGCAATTTGAATTGACAAAAGACAAAGAGAAAAAAATGGCTAGTTATTCAGCTATAAAACACATAAATGAATTCGTCGGACCATAAAATGAGCAAATATTCAAATGGCCATCAAAGATATCAATAGTAAAGAACCTAAGTACACATAATAATAATAAAGAGACTTTTTAGTCTCAATCTCGCCTCCAAAATAAAGACCTGAAGACCTAGACCTCGAATAATCTTAGAGCGTATGAACTATCAAGGCAACATTAAGAAGAAAATCTTGGAAAATAATTTTAATGTAATGTAATTATAAGTAATGATTTGTAGGTTAGAAGTATATTCCTCTAGTATTTCAGCAATATTTTAGTCTTTGGGTCTTTTTAATATCTGATATAGATTAGCATATATATTTCCTCTATTTTCCAGGTTAATAAAACAAAGCAATGATACTGATAGGAAACTATAGGTATAATTCAGATTGGCAGCAAACTTAGCAAAAAGGATGGAATGAAAGAGTAGTAACCAAGGGGGAATGAATTGTGGGTAATTGTTTCCGTCTTACGGAATGGACCACTCGAGCTCATTCAGCTAACTAAAGAGTGTTTGTAAACATCCTCTTCTCTCTCTTGACCCGCATCTGGGATGTGTGTTGGGTTAGTTCCTTAATGTCACATCCCTCATTCTAGCTTAAATGGCCAAAACAATGAGTTCGTTTAAATTGCTGTGTAATACGCTATTAAAGCCCTTTTTAGAGTAAATTTGTATATGATATCAACAATGTGTTACAAGAGAATTTGAGACGCTGTTTTGGTAATGAAGATATGTACATATATTAGGTTCCATAATTGGACCGATTGAAAATATAGAGGTTAGAGAATGTACGCCTTATTAGTTTCAATTTTAATTTCAGTTACTGGCAGTCAACATTTTACTAACACTTTTATATTTAAATATTTTGAGGTTAGATAGTTTAAAGTTAACCTTTGCATGAGCCTATTAATTTACGTATAAAGACTTTAATGTATGAAAGGTACAACTAAGAGTTATCATCAGATAGATAGAATATCGAATTAAATTTTGGTTTCTGTTATATTAAAATTATATGACTAATTCCCATAGCTCATGCAGGGCTTAAATGTTAAATGCGAATAGATGAAAAGGGCACACAATATTTTCTCCAATTTCATTCTGACAACTATAATCATACGTTTCAGCTTCATTCCCATACAACTACATTACGCGCCTGAACCGCCGATCTTAAAATTATTTTATGACAAATTTAAATTCATCGGGTTACTGCAGTAATTATTATTCGTTGAAAGCTTAAATAGTCAAAAATGACTAATTAAAACAATAAGAGAAAGGGTACACTTAACCTGGCATATTTACATTGAAATAAATGAAGAAAATCATATCGTAGAATTTCTCTGGGATATTTTATGCATTCTCAGTTCATCCAATAACAACCATTTCGATAAAATATTGAGTGTAAAAGTGGAGTAGGGAAATAAATTCACTATGGGAACATTGACTGACAGTTTTGAGTGGGAAGAAAGAAAGAAACCAACCATGCAAACTGTTCCATTCCATCATTCGACGTTGAAAGGCAGGGATTTCAAAAGCGTTGCTATTTATTATGAAGTGATATCCCGAGCGTCAAAACATCCCAATTTGTAGCTTTAATTAAGGAATCGTCTAGCAAGTGCGGGGCTATGAGGCGAGCTAACGAATCATGCAAACTGAATGGTGTCAGAAAATAAAAAAATTCCAAAACGCGAAACTTGAGTCTCGCGTAATGAAGCCGTTTCCTTTGGAATTTTGATTCTTTCCGATAAATACTTTTTGCTTTTCTGGAAACAAGGCTAGGAAGTTCTGTGAGACATGCAAAGCAAAACTTCGTTCCCTCATCTGACTGTTGAAGTAATTAATTCAGCCGAGCGTGTTTGTCAGAATCTCTTTCTTTCTTTCCAAGAAATTGTTCGCCCAAACGATGGAGGCAACTTCAAGGGAAAATAAACTATCCAAAGTTTTGATAGTAGTGACATAATCAGGAGTGTGAAACGTTACACTTCTTGCGTTCGGGCTTAATGAGAGACACGACTAGTTTTAAAATAATGTCTGCACGAATACAAACGGAAATATGAAATACAACTTTTAGACTGATTCGCATTTAAATTTCCCCGTTCATAACTAATTCCCTAATTAAATGCTTTAATTAATTCAAAACTTAAACTTTCCTTTACGAACTTTTATCATATTCTCGTTTATTTTCTTTGGTATGATTATTTTTTCTTAGAATTTCCTAAATTATATTAAACTCGAAGTTCGAAACAATCAAAACACCAAATCAAAACTTTTATAAAAATATTACACGTAATGATTTATTGTTCTAAACTGAGCAATGTGTAGCAAAATAATCCGATTTTATAATCGTAAGATTTCGATAATAATATGCTTTATAGAATACGTTATTGTCATAGGAAAAGGGATGTGATGATGTACATATATTTAGAAGTGAATACCTATATATATATATATACTTAATATATACGTAAGTATTTTTCATGAAATAAAAGTATCTATTTTCTAGTAGAACCACTCCAATGATTTCTCAAACCTTGCAGCTATTCTTGTTATATTTAATCTTTGTTATTTCTCATTATTATTTATTATTTTATGGCACATATTTAGTCTAAATAATAGCAAAAATATTGGAGCTTAAGTAGTGCTTTTTCAAGATTTACTTTCTACTCCCTTCGTAAAAAATTACGTAACATTTTAAGACATCTTTTCGTAATGAAAGAAGTTAAAAGCGAAGTTTATTCTCAAAATTATTTACGTAGATAGCTAGTTCATTAACAACACAATATTTTTTACGTTTCGCGTGATCGAAAATGCAGATTTGAGAGCAGTTAGTCATCATTTCTCACCACCCCGTATTCTCATTTAGCTCAAGATGTACATTTCTGGCGAAGGGTCGATGATGTACTTACAGAGGCATTGGGGCAAGGATAACCCAAGATGAATGTGGTGGAGAAATGCAAATTTCGTGATCACTTCCAGGTAAGAATAGGAGAGGAGGGTACTTATGGGGTAATGGGCTTTCCAGGAGGATTAGACGAGGGTGGACAAGAGCTGTAGATGTTAGGGATTCAAGGATTAGTATGTGGGTACAGGTGGGGTGAGGTGATTAGTTGGGGCCTATAAGGTTAATGCAAAGTTGATGGCTGACCCATTTAGTATAGGGGCACTATGGAGGCTAAGTTTACTCTCTTCAACATTTATTATTCAAGCTGTTGAAGGCTGGATTCGCGCATTTCCTTTAAGAAACGACAATGCATATACATATTGCTCTATGTATTAAATGTGTAATTTAATATATCTACTGCAAACTAAAATATTAGAAATTTCGGCTGTTATTAATGAAAATATTAATTAATACTCACTCTCATAGGATAAACTATTATTGAAATGAATTATTCAAAGTTATTATTTTGTGTTGTTATATCATCAAAAGAGGTTATTTAATGTTATATTACTAATTATTCAAAGAATTGGAAGGACACAATTGCGTTCAACAATCGAATTAATTATTATACTTTCGATTCTTTAAAAATTATGTTTCTCATTTCTTTGATATGCTTTCTATAAACATCCACAATTTGGTCAATTGATTCCAGAAGGAGACGAGATAGATTCTGCTTGTAAATTACTCCCCCATGTTTAGAATCAACAGATTATTAAAGCTAGTAGATTAATCAGTTATTGTAAATCAAGGATTTGGTTTAAATGGTGATAATTAGGTGACATGTTTTGACTGGGAAAGTATAAGTTTTCAATCACATAAAGGTATTATTTCAGTTCTATGAAATTTATTCTATTTCATCATCAACACTGATTTGAATTTTTAGAATATATATAAATACATCACCTCTATAGTAAAAATAGCTTTAAACGTTTTAAAATTATGGCTATCACATGTATATCATTACACATATCTTTGTACGTTACGCAATTGAAAAAGCTTTTCAGTGGAACATTAAATATATTTCTATTCTATTCTATATTCTAAATCCTATTCTTTAAAGCTATAACAAAATTGGTAATAAAGTACTTAATATATTAACATGCTAGTACAATGTACTGCTAATTTTTATTTATCTACTTATGTAAAATATAGAGTATTCTATAAATTTAAACATGTAAAAAGGTTATTTAAAATTCTCCGTGGGGTCATAAAAATATCTATGAAGTATCTATCCTTAATAGCAGTTCATTTATCAATATCAGTTAACGGAATAACTAGAGAAAAATCTAAGTAAATCAGAACTTCATGTAGTAAAGATACTTTTTAATTCGTATGACATAAAAATTACTTAATTATCAGTACGTTACTTTGCTCAGCTATCACACGGTATTTTTCCCGTAAAAACTTTATCATTCCACGAAAACATTCTTCAAATGTTACGGTTGGCACGCCCATTATTCATACTAAGTTACACTTGGTTACCGATCAATAATTTGGGTAAACAAAAAATATATCCTCCCAAAAGCCCAACTTCCGAGAATTTCCCTCTTCCATTCAAAATTAAGGCTGCGATGATATTAATTACTCCTTTGGACTGAATTATTCGCCGACAAAAAACGCGGGGGAAGGAGGGTTGAATGCGTTAGGGAGTGTGTTCTGGATGTTGTAGAAGGAGGTTTTGTCTGAGTTGATAAAATGAGGAGAGTTATAGATTGTTAGCAGAGAGAAAATTTCAATGAAGGAAAGCTGATTCGAGTTCTAGCGGTTAAGAAAACAATGAAAATGATTATTTCTATCGCTTTTGATAAAGAATCATTCTGTGTAATTATATGGGTTTCTGTTCTGCTACTTGATGGATTAAATACGAAGAAGAAGAGTAATAACATTTTTTATCAATTCATATACGTATACATTATTAATTGTGATTATAAATAGTATATGTTAAAAATAGCGAAACATTTTATTTCTTGGAATATGATTTCCATATGATTCTTTAACAGAACGTATAAATTTTTAAATGAAAAGGAGTCACGTTTAAGATAATGGTTGCGTATATTTCCGGTATTAAGGAACAAAATGAAGCAAAACTGTCACAGTAAATCGAATTTAGGCTTTAACATTTCTAAGTTTACACCCTAGTACCTTATGTCTTAGGAATCTGCTAAAATCACTGCGTTGGAGTGAAGAAAATCAAAAATGATTGCAAATTAATAGATTAAGTAAGGAATTGAATATTTATTAGCAAACATCATCCCTTAAACTGCTTAATGTTTGATCTTACACAAGGAAATGAGAGAGTGGTTATATTTTAAGATCACTAAATGCCTTTACCATGAAAAATAATATGCTACGAAGCCATGATTATTTTGACGGCATTATTCCTTGGATCATAGAAATTCAAGTACGGATTGAAGTAACAATTTCTTTTTCGAACCGTATAACTTAATCTTTAGAGACAAATAGAGTAATTGATAAGTAAGTACAAGCTGACATTTTAAGGTATTTAAGAAATAATGCCCTACTGGTTTTTAAACGTAATGTATTATTAGACATATTGGTATCTAAGATTTGTTTCCTTCGATCACTCCAACATTTTTGAACTTTTGATATTAACGAAGAAGTAAATTTTGAGAATTAATATTGAATTAGCTCTTAAAAGTATTAACGACACTTTCTATTACTTTAACCCTTCATAATAACCCCAAATACTATCCCATAACCATGGTTTTTATTTTTCCTTCCTTCTAAGCCACAAACCATTCCTTTACCTTGAACCTTTAAGATCGCAAACCTATTCTTATTTTGTCTCTCGCTAAGGCATATTTTACGAACTTCTTAAGACCTTACCCTAATTGACCTCTCATCCTTTTTATTCCTCATCTACATAATTCCCTCTTAGGTGTATTGTGTGGGGGTGCGTGGTGCCCAAACAGGTTGTGAATGCTTAGGGTTGAATGAATAACCTTTTGTACGTAATGATTCATGAACTTATGCCCCTCAACTATGCTCCCCCGAAATCGAATTTTTCGATTACTTATGTTAATGCTCTAACTTTGCAATTAAATTATTCTACCCCGTAATAATAACGATAAAATTAGTTTTTTAAGAGTATGCTTATACGAAATTTAAAAGTATAATATAAGGTATATAATAATATAAATAACGTACAAGTTTAGAGAAGTTTATGATATAATAAGAAATGATTTTAAAATATATGAAATTTAAACATGATTTCTTTATTCAATAATAAATTATGTCGAGAGTATGAATTTTTCTGGTATAAAACCTAGTTTGGTGTCCAAAACTTAACGTGATGTTATTAAGAAGCGATTTCTAGAAATATTGTGAGGAAACAGGTTTTCATTCAGAGCATAACGTTATCAATTCTAGATTTAATAGAATACTTACTGGTACAATTTTGTTGCGCGATACAATATTATTAAGAAATTAGAATATTTAAAATTGTAGATTACGATTCATAATCATTTTCTTACATCGAGATAAACTAACTTTTGTGTACGAACAACACTGATTTTCATTACTTTGATTTCGGAAAGTCAAAATTAACTTCGCCTTATAAAATGAGCGCTAAACATTCGGCGACTAACGCAAGCAATTTTTTTCTTTTATGTATAATATTTGTCACTTTCAAATACGTATTTCATAAGTTTTTAAATAAAACTTGAAAAGACGCGTTGAAAATTAACGATTCAAAGCCATTTGGATTTGATTTAATCCATCAATTCTCCTAATCATGCTAGTGATAGATTCTTAATGCATTTATCGCAGATGAGAATCAAAGGAAAAAAAGTTCAGTTTCATCTATCGCTGGAGAGTATCTTTGAAACGCGTCATAATTATATCCCTTTGAAGATCATGCGAGCCTCTCTTTATAATCTCAAAATCAGATCCAATCATACCTCTTTCCAATCTAAAATCTCTTTCCGTTCTATTTTAATTAGTGACTGTAATTACTTCAGTCGGATAAATTGCAATGACGTACTCTCTTAAAAGAGGTGACGAAAATAGATTCGATTCGAAGTGGAAACAATTCTCGTAGACATCAGCAATAAGAAGATAAAAAAGGCGGTGAAAGAGAAGATGGATATGGTCTTCATTGAGGGAATTTCTTAGAAGGAATTTCTCGATGAGAAAAAGTTACCTTCTGAAAAGACTTTTTGTTCCCAGACTCCGTATTCAAGGAGAATTTTATCGAACGTACTTTTCTTAGAAATTGATGATTAAGAGAAATTCGTAGACTTCCATTCATTTCACTTTTTTCTGTTTTAGAAAATAGCAGATTTTTATCAGGGTTTGTTATTAATTAAAGAGTGTTTGAATTAATATTGCTCGAGATAATTAACATATAAATATTTTTACTCCCATTCTTATCAAAAAACCATTGAACATTTATCAAATTATGTGAAATCATTACCCATAATTCTAGTGAACGGATTTTAATTAATATCTGAAGTTAATATGAAAATATATTCTTATAAAATCATATTAAGCTTTCCTCAGAATATTTTTCAATCGGAAAAATATCATCTTCACATGATGCATACTATTCTGGAAATTTTAGTTTAATTTATTTTAATTTGTAAAACCATTGATTTTCAATATATATTTTAAACTTCCATCTCAGATTTTGATGATAATTCTTTAGAGTTATTTAAAATACAGCTACTTTAACTTTCACTACCATAAAACCTTAATGAAAATTTTCATTACCTTATAGCATTAATGAATAACAGTTAAGCGATAAAAAGGTAATATATTAAATGACTACAAAATGTAAAACCATACGAAATAAGAAATATGCCGAAAATGATACGTATTTAATTATCAATATCAAAAAGATTTAATAAACATTGCCAGTTACGATTGATCGATATTACCTCAAGATTTCAATAAAAATATCAATAAATTCATCGTAAACATTATCAAAGATAATTTAAAGTATTAAATTAACGTATAATGAAACATAGATAATAAGTATTTGAAAAGCGTGTCCGGCAAATTACGAAGATTGGAATGTGTTAGAAAAAGACTCCGCAAAAATTCCACAGAAAAAATTAAACGTCACTAGTGAATTCATTGTATTAAAGATTAAAATCGTATCAAAGTGATACGAGATAATTACCTTCCATCCAATTCATACCCTGATTATAATTGATTTTCATTTTCCCTAATAAGCCGCACTGATGAAATTCGTATTGTCCGCCACTTGGACTCCTACATAAAGCAGATGAGTTGGGGATTTCTTGTTAGTCGGAATTGCCGAGTGCGGCAAAAGCACGCGTCTCAACGCACTAAGAAGACATCTCGAACTCATTCCCATTTCCGCTTCCAATTCCGAATCCCTTTTAAAGAGATCATTTTCCGAGTCTGGTTGAAACTCGTAGGGAACCTGTTACCGAAGTTGGTTACACGTGAAGTTAAATACTCTGGAATATCTCTCCTACGGAAACTGAGAGGGAATTCGTGAAGCGTTGCTCCAAGTCCATTCCAGTGGAAAGTTAATTTGGTTCCTTTTACAATTAAACGGTGATGAGATTGCTTATATATTATTATTATTCAATTGAAATAATTAAATTATTGCTGATGCACGATCGATACGTGATGTTTGAATTGATATATTTAATCGATTCGGTTGTATTTCTTAAAATTGGACGTAAGTTCGAATATATTAAAATTTCTACGTGGAATTAAATAATTAAATATTGATTCTAACTATAATTACAATGACTATAATATTAACTGTAATAAGACTAAAAACTCAGCAAAATTAAGCTCAGCCATTCACGTATACGTTATTACCTGGAATCAATTCTAATATAAAATGCTCTTGTATTCACAATAGGTTTATAATTAGTTAGGTGTTCGCTTCGAAATGTTAAAGTATATGAAAAATGACCAATACACAACATACATTAACAATATTCAAGTAATAATATTCTATATTAAAGATATTTCTCGCTATTACTTTTTTATCGTCCTAAAATTTCTCCAGACGTAAATATGACGCTACTATTCTCTTCTAAATTTAATTTATTTTTCTGATATAATAAATACACGTAGCACTTAAAATATTTATAGATTTACAGATAAATTTACTGTACATGATTTTTAGTATACTTTTATTGTATTTACTCAATTAGCATACAATAGAACTTAAGATAATAATAATAAAATCATTAAATATTCCCTTATAAACATTAAATCAAAATCCTTATATAACAAAGATGAAGGAATCATTTTTATATCCTAAAATTACGTAAAAGACAACTGTATTATTTACATAGTGTATCCAGGGTACATTCTGTTTACAGTCTCCTAGCAATATGCATCCCCAAGTCCCTACTGTCACCTATTTACCCGTATACTCTAATGAGTCACCATCTCCCGTAAGTTAACCCCAAGTTTACTCATTAACGAGGCGGATAAGGGCTCCGTAAGGGGATTAATTATCTTCCAGCGGAGAAATCTAAGGTTATGTCCTTAGGAGATGCTGTGACTCCAAGGATATCCGAATGCATATGCTTTCGATGCGTGCGTTCGCATAATCGTCTTGCAAATCCCTTTGCTAACACGTGCAAATCTCGTATGAGAATTCCTGCTGCAGCCAAAGTACGGGAGATGAAATAAACACAGTACTTTCATCGTTTTCCTATTAAAATTAAAGGTTAAGCACGCATCTAGAAACGGGAGGCTTAAAGATATAATATAATATTAAGATAGAAAATAGTTTGCAGAAATTATATTACACTATTATCATTATTATATTTGTTACTATGCCTCTTTAATAAGTTATATAAAAGTATAAAGTTTGTTAGAAGTAAACTGGTAGAAAACATTATTAGGAAACTAAATTACACTATTTATATCGTTATATTTCTTTTTATGCCTCTTTAATTAGTTCAGTAAGATGTAAAGTTATTTGGAAGTAAATGTAAATTTCTTATCGTTATATAATTATCGTATTTATTCATTGAATTATTATCGTATTCTTTTATCGAGCCAAAAATACATCTAAGATATTTATTCTTTTCAGATAAATTATTCTTTTAATGAAATTTTAGATATTTTGCTTCAAATGTCTACTTGTATTCAATATTTACTTACTCTATATTTTGAAGTTAAGAATTCGAAATATCTGAAAATATTAACAGAATTATTTTCCAAGGTTTATGTTTTACTCTCGGAGAAAAAGATACTAAGAAGACGGTGTTCTTGTACAAATATTCGATGATATATGATGATAAAATACTAATATAAACTATTGTGTATCACTTAAATAAAAGTTTTTGGTGCAGATAAGCTGTCTAGCTGTCTAAATATCTAAAATTATTTCTTAGAATAAAATTCAGAAGTGTGCATACCATACGATGCTCCAATTTTGTAAAAACCTATACACAATTCTCGTTAAAGGAAGAAGCGTTATTTCAACGCATTTCCCCGAGGGAATTTTGCGATGCGCATTGTCACATCAAATATCGCAAATAGTCACGTTTCGCGAGTTTAAAATTTTTTGCACCTCGCACATCCGTAATCATTGGAGTCGTCCCGCGTCCGTGAAAAACTGCGTATGACAACTTTGCTTAAAAAAATATATAAAAGTTCTTTGGACGCTAATTAGATTTCATTCACTGTCCCCATTCTCGTGGAAGTGTAAACGTTAGGATGCAATTGGAAACTGACGTTTTCAGTTTAAAGAAATGCAATTTGTATCTTCACTCAATTTTGACCGAAGATTTAGTGGAAAAGTTTACGAAATCAACGTGAATTAACACTGGGACAATCTCTACGTATTAGTCTGCTATTTCTCTCGTTTATTCTTTAATTTAGAATGTTTTTAATATGAAAAATGTCTACGCTTATAACATGAAATAGTAAATGCCACAAGAGTGTAAATAACTACCAGTTTCAAACCTCCAGATTGTTCAAAGCCATCTAATAATAATTCGTTATTTAATCCAACTTCATGTTACATAACAATAGATTTATGTTAACATTACTTTTATTTTATCGATAAGACGTACCAAGAAGATACATAGAAGCCACCTTCCCAACACAAACCTAGCTGCCCTTTCTGAACTTTCTCAGAAGAAAAAATAATAATTTGATAAGGATTCCATATCTATTATGCAATAATAGGCCTAACGAATGATACGTACTCAATTTCTTGAACCTTATTGTTTGACCTTTAAAAAATTATTAAATTTAATTATTTGTTAGCTTTTCCAATAATATTTTCTATGAATATGTTCCATATTAAACCACCTCCTGATAGTAACATCTGTATATTTTACCTCATTTTCATCATCTAGAACATATACGCCCGTATTGTTATAACAATGAAAATTATTTCTAATAAGGCAAATAAATTTATATTTATCTGTATTTAAATCTAAAATAGTTCTAGAAGAAACGCAGCTGATAAAACTATCCAAATCTTTCTATAATTTGTCAAAAAAAGCCTCTTGCCGTCACAGTGACTTAACACTGCCGTGACCAGGATTCGAACCTGGGTTGTTGCGGCCACAACGCAAAGTACTAACCACTATACGATCACGGCTACTCCGAGGCGTTAAAAGCGGAAGAATTCAAACATTTCCACATTGTGAATTCTAACTGATACATGAGGAGTAAATAAATGCTCTTTTTATGCCCTGGTTGAGTCAAAGAGAATCCTCCACAGAATTTTAAATGCAAGATCTACTTATTCTTTCCGTCAAGACACACAAGAAGAATACGACCCGGTTTATCGATAACCTAAATACATCTCGCCCTTTTCAAACCCATATCGTTATATAGAAATGCGTGCCCATAACTTCAACAGAAATGCAGACTTCTTTATATTCCAAAACGTTACTCACCTGATCGTTTTTCCTATTGACCCCTCGTATTCCAATTTCCTCCCCATACACGTCTTGTGAGAAATTCCTATGCAATACATCTTCGGAATCCATCGCATCCTCGGCTTTTGAATATGTTATGCGCTCAAGAACAGAAATTCTTCTGAACTATGCTAAGGTTGGAATCTTTTTCATTCTTTCCAAAGGAATGGATCGCCTTACCTCTTGAGGTATTATTATTATTTTTCAGGTATGAAATAAGGTAATCGTAAAAATTGGGGTCAAAGAATGGTAAGTTGCTGTGGATGTTGGCATAGGTTACGATTATTGAAGCGATTGAGATATATGTGGTGTATGCCGTACGTATTATAATTAACGAATGATATATATAATAAATTGTATTCACGAATCTAAATATTCCATTATAATGTTTGCTTTGATGCTTACATGGAATTAAATGTATACGTCTCTGTCTCAATACACTAGAAGCTATTACCTAGTGGCAATAGTAATTTCTTATTTTCTGTTGCATATTATTTTAGTTTCTCCCTAAGAAAAGTTTTAATTTAAATGTTTTCGTAATTTATAAAATATTTTAATTTCCTGTAATATTTATTTCATAGACAATTCTTCATTTTTTATTTAATTGACATTTTCATCACGTAATACGTTGTTTTACAGTTATTATGAACTTTCACTATAGGAGGTTTGTCCTTAGTATCTCGTTATAAATTCCCTATTTTTACGATTATAAATATAGATAAGTAGATAATTGATGAGTCATTATTTCGATTATATATCCTCTCTTTTTTACTTTAAATGCATCTTTATTTCAATCCATATAACCTGCTTTTTTGTCTACTCGAATCCAACTTCCCAACCCGTTTATTCCCCACGACAACTCTCACATTTGAATGCTTCATTAACCAAAATCAGAGGTACGTATTTTCAACAGATGAAATGTAATTCCCTCGCAGAGGGCAAAACGATACTTCACATTATCCCACGTTATGAATCGAATTGATGACGCACCGTCGACACGTTCTGATTTAATGCGTCACCGGACCACGAGCTATACATCTGCACGTTTGTGGTTTTTCTGACCTTTGAAATCGCGTGGGCTTTTTCGGTTCCTAAGCAACGTGTTGAAATCGGGGTGTTGGGAATATGATTTAGGTTTTCTAGAGTTGGGGTTTTCCACGATTTTACTCCTCATTAATCCATGAGACTAATGTTCTCGTAATAAAGTTTCTCAAGGTATTGATTTTTATAAATCTTCAATCAAGAAATGACGAATTCTTTCCCAATTCTTTCGTATATTAATGATGGATACGAAAAATTAAGCTTTGAAATTTCATCTCATTGACATCATTAATAAGCTCTAACAACTAACTTCTGCTTTTATTTATACTAGCCATAAGTCTTACTATATCAAACTATTCAACCAGCACATTTAGTGATAATTTAAACAATAAGTCTCACCATACCTTACGAAAAAATGAACGTAATGTATATTTATGATTTTCATATTTATTTACATCAAACTTGAAGAAGAAAGGTTTTGAGGATGCTATTTTATAAAAAAAATTCTCAATTGTAAAATGATCGACCTAGAGAATGCATTAAAGTTATATAATGGTACTGTAAGTGGGTGTGGTACCTAGTCCAAACTTATAATTATGTACCATAATGAATTGTACCATGAAGGGAAAAAAGTAGACAGTAAAATTAACAATAGTAGAGGGAAACCTCCCTTAGACAGAAGTAAAACATGACTTATATACGCATTCTTTATCAACTCAACACTATAACTGTCAAAATCATTTGAAATGCTACAACATCTGAAAATGTCGAAAGAAAGGAGGAAATGATACAGAAGAAAATAAATAAGAAGAAAAGCAGCTCTGAAGGTCGGAAATAGAGTGATAGAGAGGCATTATGGGAGATAATGTAAGGGTCATTGGAGACTGCGTGGGAGACGGGCATCTGACATGGGAGGATAAGGATGTAGCTAGATGATTGACATAGGGAATTTATAACGAGATGCTAAGGTCAAACCTTCTATTGTGAAAGTCCATAATAACTCGCAATACAACGTATTACGTGATGAAAAAATGTCAATTAAATAAAAAATGAAGAATTGTCTATGAAATAATTAATATAGGAAATTCAAGGTATTTTATAAATTACGTAAATATTTAAATCAAAACTTTCTTCAGGGAGAAACTAAAATAACATGCAACAGAAAATAAGAAAATGTAGTTTTTATGGCTTAGATTAAGATTTCTGATTTTTTAGATTATAATAAGACATCTATGTATTATAAATAGGGAGAAACTAAAATAACATGCAACATAAAATAAGAAAATATAGTTTTTATGGCTTAGATTAAGATTTCTGATATTTTAGATGATAATAAGACATTTATGTATTATACTCAATTAAAATAGTAGAGAAGTGTTTATAATTATTTTATTAAATAAATAAATTTTCGTAAACATATTGTACATGTGTACAAAACCATAACACCTGGAAGTTAAATAAGCAAAGTAATTTCAAATAAAACTGTTCTGAATCATTCTGTACTAATCCTTCCTCTTCGTGACTGGTTTCCATGGTGAAGTGAAATCCAGATAACGTTGCTACGTATGCAAACTAGATGAGGACGATGATAATCGAATTTCTCGGAAAATAAACGCGATGTGGATGATGCTACAGCAAGAGTAGTGATTAATGAGGGATCTTTGTTGATAAAGATGGCATTCCCAGAGGAATTACTACGGCAAGATAACCTCTATGTATGTTGCTACCCAAATCACCTATTCTTAATGACGATTTCCATTAAATTTACAAATAGCATTCCACCTTAACTCAAATGGTAATTTGTCGTTGATTTTCCCAAAGAAATTACATTTTTGATTACGTGATCATCATTCATCCTGTCAAATCTATCACTTTTTATCAATATCAAAATACAATTGATATAATTAAGCGTACGCAAAAGGTATTAATATGGAAAGATTTTTAATAACGAAAGGAAAATTCTGATAAAATTACTTTTTAATTTATAGATATCTAATAGACGTAGATAAAAGTGTATCCAGATACATCAATTCCCTCTAAAATTCTTTTCGTTTGAGGTATTATGTTCAGCTCATAAAATAATAACTAAGCTCGACGTAAAAAATATACATAGAAGAAGCATTAACGAAGTTTATTTTGAGTGTAGATTAATCAAAAACATAAATTCTAATACATAAATTGGATTTTAATCCGTGAATTATAACGTATGAATTGACTAAAACATAACTCACTATATTTCCACGTCTTGGTAGTTTATTTTAAATGTACAAAAGTGATCTATGTGAATAAAAACAACATCTTACACTTCATTCGCAGCACACCAAGATCTACGCCAGAATTTTCAAGAACAACTCGTAAACTGCATAGGAATACGTAATTTAAAAGCAACTACCTTTTTCCTTTCGTAAATCATTTACGAAATTCCCTCTTGAATGTAAGAGAGAGAGTTGTAATGATCTTAGTTTTAAATGGATCGCCCTAAAGAAGAAGAGAGTGATGAACAATTAACTTCTTCGGGAGCTCCATAAAATCCGACGAGAAAAATGAATTTTCCACTTTATGCGACGGAACTTTTTATTAGTTTACGTAGAATGTATTCCGAGGAAGCTGTTGCTCTTTTGCGTGAGTTTGGTGTGCCTTCCATAAGCAACTTTGCCTTTGTTATTTTAACTCCGTCGCGCCTGCTAAAAAGTTGCTTTAGTGACGGCCTTCCTGAATAGAGTTATAACAATGTGATGAGGACAGAAATAAGTTTATGAAATGTTTTTTAAACAATGCTTTCTGAAGGTATGACAAACCATTTCGTTCCTCATTGACAATGGAAAGTAGATGAGCAAATTTGAGATTCAACGAGATGAAATTTATCATTTGGTTCTGGATGCTGTTTGAAGGGGTTTATTAGATGATACAGATGACATTTTCACGTTGAATAAGTAGAGAAACGCAAGGAGTACGTGCCTTGCTATTTTTAACTCTTTACCTATTTAAATGTTTCTTTAATTAATGGAATTAAAGCACAATCTTAATGCTCGATTTATTCGTAAACAGCTCTGAATTTAACAGTCGTTATATAACGATTACGTACAAAATATTTTTCTGGAACTGCCTCGAATGAATTAAGCGTACAGTAATGTTTAACGGAGTAATATTTTCCTTTCCTACACCACTTTAGAGAAGCATTTCTTTGCAGAAACAACCCGGTTCCAGAGTAATCTCTCTCTAATTAAATTGAGCACTTAAGACTCAAGATCCCTTAGAAATACGCGTATGTTAAAGTGATGAGAAGTTAAACTCTCAGTTCTACCGCAAACATTTTCTTCTTCTAGTAAAAGGAGTAGTGTGTTCAAACCAAGATTCAAGTACCTTTATACCCACTGTCCCGGTATGGCTTTGTTTTCCTTAATATTTATACAAAGGCTTCTACTTACACGTCTTTTAGTCCGATTGAATGGTTATTCCTCAGCAGTGCGTGCTCAAGTGTCCATCTCTTCAGGGTAATCGTTGCCACTGGTGACGTACCAACGGTTGCAGTTAGCTCACGCAATCAGGAGTCGTTCCTACCTTTATTTAATGGCATTGGGAGAAAGGAAATAATAATTAGAGTATTTTTAAAATGAACATATAATTCGAGCACTAATTCAAAAGCTAATATAATTTGATAAATATTTTAGAGTAGATTAAAAGTTTACATTAGAAAACTCTGCAGATTTCGAAATTCTTAGGAATTGTGATGATCATGGATTATTTTGAACCTCTGAAAAGCCATTTAAAAGATTTAATGCAATATATTTTCGCATTTGAAAGCAGAGTACATATGGGCTGATTAAAATTAAATTACAAATTTACTTTCTCTTAGTCTGATAAAGCTTCAACATAATTTACATATTGTCGCTTCTAAATTCAATTTTTTTTCAAATATCAACCTCCATTATTTAGACATTAATTAAAGTAATTTATAGATTCAAGAAGTTATCATATATAATACTAGATATAATATAATATTTTAGAAGAAAATTCATTGGAAAAAGAGATGTGAAATTGAAAAGACATAACGTGAACGAATTATAAATATACAAATGAATCAATATAAAATATCAATATCAGCGAATAGTTGGATCCAAATCATCGTAGAAAAAATTAAGAAACTATTTTCATTTATTCTTTAATAAAACAGGATTATTATTGCAGAAAAAGTTGCAATAATAGAAATGAAAATAAATAGCTAGCTCCGAAATATTTTTAATGTACGACCGGTTCCGATTCTAGAGTGTGTAACATCATAATATTACTTTCATTTAGCGATGATATTTTTAGAGAAATTTTTCCTTGCTTATAAGTTTCCCTCGAAGTTTAAGGAAACAAAATGATATATTCATTACAACACATTCAATTAAATTGGTCCACCAAATCCTATTCTTTCGCAGAATGATAGGAAATGTTTTCCGCAACACCTGTTACCTGAAACGTGGATTTCCAAAATCCCAGGATTCACTACAATCTAGTCCCAGGATTTTGGGGTGGACATTCTCTGATCTCAGGATTCTAGAGTCGAAATCCTTATACTCGACGGTGCAATATTTCGATGGACCTATATAGGTACCCTGTGGAACACTAGCCGTTCAAAGCATGCATATGCTCATCATGCCGGCTTAGAGTCTATTGGCATCAATTAGTCATTATTTAGAACATAGATCTCTATTTACTTTATCTGGATGAATTTTTCATTAATTAATGAGCTTTTACTTGTAATTTATGAACCTTTTTTAACCTTTGTCGTTGGCCAGATCTTTGTCCAGACCAATTCCCTTCTTCAGCAAAAATACAATGCTTAAGAGCTATGAAAGCCTAGTATATTATCTCCTCAGAAGTAGTTCTTAGTACCTTCGTGCTTTGAACTTGAAACTAGGATGCTTATTTATATCCACGTTGCTATGGGAGAAGATTCAGTCCTCCCTAATGAAATGGCAATTACGGACGGGTGACCGCTGAGTACAGGCGCCAGATTCAACTAAGGAATGCTAATACTAAATAAATGCAGCGAGAATCGGTTCCTAACTAAGCTTGACGCACATGCTGTACTAGAATTAGGTTCTCCACTAGAGAGGTTCTCTAAGGAGGAATCTTTAACGTGCATGGGATGGAGATGAAAACAACAGATTTTGAGCCCGGAATACTTTAGTTAATGAAATTCCAGATTTGGATTGAAGTCGTTCAAGATGTATCATCCAGCATACGGTATTGCAAAGAGGACTTTTATAGCAAATACTTAGTTAGGTTATACCTTTCGAAGATCATACGAAACATTATTTTGCAGTAAACTTTATACTTTAAAATTCTGCTATTTCCCTAAAGAAAAATGATGTATTAAGAAAAACCTCATAGGTGGAGAAATAAAATTTGTGTTTCTTGTATTAGTGTTTCCGATATTAAAGTCTATTGATAATCAATCTTTTCAAGCCAAAAATTCTTTTTTAAAATCAGAACTTTTGTTTATAACAATGTATTTAAATGAATATTTAGAGAGGGTCGAAACGTGTTACGTAATTTTTACTGATTGAATTTCAGAATGGATCGAGGATGCCTGAAAATAATTTTGTTTAGCTTAAATTTATTTATTACGATCCAAACGTTTTCTCTTATAGCTCTTAGGTTATGACAAAAAATTACAAAAGTTCACCGTATTTTTCTCGCATTTCCTCCTCCTAGGGATTCTACCAGCTTTGTCCCGAAACTTTTTCATTTGTGGAAGCAGAGAGCTTTTTGAAATTCATCTATCTGAGAGCGTGAAACTGATAGATAACTCAGGTGACCTCGAAAATTTTCAGGGGCAAAATTTTTCATTTGCTATCAACAGTAAGGATTTAAAAATACACAAATGGATTTTTCTCTGAATAGCAGACATTTTTATTTCATCGAGATCAAAATTTCAATATCTTTAGAAGCGTAATAACAAACCAAGAATGCTCATGCAAAAGATGTTCCGATAACTGATTATAGATGGAAACTAGATACTATAGAGGAAAACTTTAAGTCGAACTCATAATGGTACGCTATGATATCATAAAAAGTAAGGTTCATCGTACAAAGTTAAAGAAAAGATCTGGAAATACTTGCGTGCTACACATGAATAAAAATATATCGATATTTCGTACGCTTTTATTTAAGTCTCCATTCATTTATACTATATTTAGATGGGGTATATCTTTGCCTTTTTAACCTACAATAACTCTCTGTTATATCTAAAAATTATAAGTATAGTTTCTTCAATTATAATGGATATTTTTGTCAATTCTAATTCCTGGATCAATAAAGATAACAGAACTATATTACATATCGTTATATGAATTTTTATGTCAATAGGTATTCAGAGCAAATTCATAGTTATTTACAGAAAAATTAAACTAAAAATTTAAAATTTAATTTAATGAAAAGTAGTTTAAGGATCAGATAAACATTAAAACATTTAAATTGTTAAATCGACGTAGAATTAATTGAGACACGCAAAAGAATCAAATTAACTGAACTAATTTCAAGGTTAACATTCTTAGCTCTCTGTGTGAATTTCGTTGATTGGAAATTCCAGGGCAAATGCATTTTCAAAAGCTCCTCTTAGCTCTGGATTATCCCCTTGAAGTCTCACCATTCACCTCCCAAAATCCTCCCCTATTTGGATAAATCTGCACGAACCGTGAGCCCTCAATTCAAGGCCCATAACCGCTTCGCCTGAATTTTCACCGGAGTGCGCGAAGATTGACCTGGATGTTCGTCACATTTCAATGAGAAAGAATAAATCAATTGGTACGCGGATGATGGAAGTATCGAATGCTTGATTAGAACGTACGATCCCTATGCAGAATGGGTTTCTATGGAGATGTGCGAGTTGGGTGGTGATGGACTCCTCAAAATTGTGAACCAGTCACCTCATGAATGACCCATGAAAAGATCGGTTATACTTCGATAATCAGTATTGAATTATGTACTTCTCTTAGGGGTGGAGTTTTAAAAAAATTTCGATTTGAAAGATAATTTTAATATTTTTCTGGGTGTATTGAATCTCAGGTTACCTTGATTAATTTATACACAGAATTTAATCTCTGGATTCAAGTTAATCTTGTATTTTACTCGTTCTTTCATAAAGGTAAACTCCAAAAAATATATTTCTTTCATTTCTGCATTCATATATATTATATTCAATCAATAGATTTTATATTGCATAAAAATAATATTTAAAATATTGCAGTTGTAAGAAAAAAGTATATTCCCCGTAGAACTTAGAAATCGGTGACTGAATAGTAAAACTAATTGAACTAATAAAAAGACTAATTTTCAATGGTATTACCGATACATATTCATGCAGTTAATTTATATATATTTCTTATTTCATTATAGTGAACCGGCAATGATACATTGTATAGTGGCTCCAGAATTGAGAGCAAAAAAATAAATATACATTTCTGTATTAAATCAAATTGACTGAATTACAATTTTGAACTGCGAATAACATGAGTAATTAAAGCAATAATATCGTGAATGTGGAAATAACAAGAGATTTATAATACAAGAGTTCAGTGGTCTCAAACATTTCTGTTTAACTTCACGTTGTCCAAAAATATTTTTATTCATAATGGTTCTGTGTTAATGTAAAGTATTTCTCCCTGTTTTTTTTTTTCTAAATTGGACGCAATGAATTCCAATCGTCATGTGATAAATGCGATTTGATTTTTTTGCGAAAAATAATTCATATAGTCTCCGGAGAGGAGGCAAAATTTGCCAAAAACATCATATTTGGGATTGGACGTGTCGTTTGATGAATGGAATGAATTGCAAAGAAGTGATGAGAAATAAATTGCCATCTCTGTTCACATTTCTGTCCTAATCCGTTTGATTCAGAATGGCATCGTTTACAAATATATGGGGGATAAATTTGAAAAAGGTGGACTTCCTATTTGTGTGAATTGATGCGATATATTTCGTATATTTAATTTTAAATAATGACTGATTTATTGTATCATTTTTGTAGTTGATGTGCTAGTTATTGTCTTTATGGTATGCTCTTCATTTTAATGAAATATTTGAGATATTTTTCTCATTAAAACTGTATTATATATATATATATATATATATATATATATATATATATATATATATATATATATATATATATATATATAAAATTATTAATACATGTAACAGTAATACATTCTTATAGCAATACATTGTTTAATATTATACGTATTTGTTAAATTATTATAGATTATAATAAATTACAATAAATATTATAGAAGCATTGCACTATTTAGGTTATAAACTAAACTTGCTTCTTGAGGGTTTTGTTTGTACAGTGATATCAGAAATACGAATTTTGAAATAAAAGCGAAATTTCTTCGAAAATTCATCTCTTTAAATCGATTGTTTAAAACAATTGACATCTATCTATACACATAAAACCCTTTTATACTCATAGTAATACATCCGAATAAATAAATCGAATAAATTCATCCAACCTTCACTGATTCAGTGGCTTGTATTCATTCAAGCTTTCAATTGATTATCGACTGTTAAGCATCATTCAAGTAGTCTAGACAACAGTTGACTTCACTTCTCCATGTCGCTTGGGAAAATCCTCTTGATCGATACAACTGTCACCTTTGTAGACGAGTCGGATTTTCATTTCGTGTTTGCCTCCAACACGGAGATAAATTTTAGAAGAAGACACACATTGAAGAGGATCATGGGATGGAACGCAGTGTGTCCAATTGCCGATTGATTCGCGTGTTAGCTTCAGATCGTTGCTTCTGCCAGTTACTCCTCTTTTGACTAGTGCTCCATTGGAGGGATATTCATCATAGATTCCGAGAGAAATATTTGGACTGCTTCAGATGAATGAAGCTGCTTTTATTCAGCCACTTCTACTTAAAAGGCGAAGGCCTTTTGAAAATTCACCACCCGTAGAATATGGGTTAAGAGTCAGTCAGAATTGTATTTCATACGTATAAAAATTCTTTGCTACAAGTTCTGAGAATTAATTCGGATGAAGTTAATTATAGAGTGCTGTTTTTGTACTTATTATTTTGCCGTATATATATCATTAAATTTTTTTATTCGGGTTCCAAAAATAACTTGTATCATTTTATATTATGTTGGTTGGATTTATTTCTGAAAGATTGAAATACGTATGTGCAAATTAATACATTTATTTCTCAATATCTTGTAATTTTAATTACTGTTACTTAAAATTGTGAACTTGCAGATAATGTAATATAAATGTTAAACCTCCCTATTGATACAATCTTTTAACTAATTACTCTCATCATTAATTGACCTCATAATAAAATCATGAATGATACTTCTCTTGCATGATCTCGGGTTAATCTAATATGAATGAGTTTAACTACAAGGAAGGCAGCCATACTGAATATAATAACTACCTTTTGTTTACTTAGAATATCATAGTTGTCGAAGAATGTTTAACTAGTGATAAAAACTGATTATCAATTCATAAGCATTGTATTTAGATAAATATAATTATATGTTATTCATATTCAATATCTTATAAACATGGGATTTAATTTAACATAATTAATCCTTCAAAATCTGCCAAAAATATAATATTTTGTAGGAATAACAGCATCATTGGAAATTATTCAATAGGGTTATTGAAAATCCTCTGGGAAAATATTTTAAGTTAAACTTTTTATAAAGATTTAATCAGAGTGCCATTGAAAAATTTCATTCAACTACATTTAAGCAAAGTAAATGAATCTCATCGGTATTTATGCAAAGATCTATAATTAAAAATATACATATCTATGACTGGCTGCAAATTGCGAACGCAATTCCTTGAAAACTCGCAAAAAGCGTAAAATTTCGTGGAATAGGATTGCAACACGTCTTTTCTAAAGAAAAATTCTTCCTTCTCCGTAAGCGGATACGTACGAGATGAGATTTGAAAAATTACGTACGCGTGATATGAAACTGCTCTTCTGAAGGAAATCTTTGGTGGTTTTTGCAATAAAAAATTTTCTTTCAGCTCAGTTCCTTCAATATTTCTGCCCCAGCTTCGCAATCGCGTGTATTATTACTTAAAAAGACTGAAATAAAATTTTCAGCGCTTGAAAATCTTGCACGATTCCATACGCGGCTCAAGTTTGATATATAGAGCGCATCTTTCTTTCTTGTGTTACATCCTAATGTGTGAACATGCAATCCTACAATATTCTGAAATCGTAAATATTCCGTCGCAAGAGGTGCCTTTACGTATTAGTTGTGACCAAATTATTCTGCGTTAAGTATGTTAATGGACATACAGTTATGAGATAATTATAAGATGAAATACTGTTAATATTTAACTGTAGTACTTGAAAGAATACATGTAAATGTATTGAAAATGTATAAATGTATTGAGAAACAGTGACTATGAAAGAGGAGTTCTTACACACTACACAAATATCGAAGAATACCTTTAAGTAAAAAAAGCCAGGAGGAACAAGTTACTTGATATGCTCATCAAGTATTCCCCGATGATTCAAAGTAATTAAACAAGAAATGCTTTAAAACAAAAATAGAGATTCAAAATGTTTATTATTTAGTTTAATTAATTCAAAAACAGAATTGTTTGAGCCATTCTTGTACAGTAATAAAATTTCAAATAATGATTGTTCGGAGTATCCTTAATCTATGAACACTGAATATGATGAACCTTCCATTACTTAACTGCATGTGATGTCATCTCTACAAAGTGGTTTTGAAAGTAGTTTCTATAAATGGATACCTGAAAACTTAGGACTTGGAAGCATGGACATTCATGAATAAATTCAGCATAATATTAAATGTAGCAGCAATTATCATTAAAAATTCCTCCAGTAGTTTCCAACCATTATAAGGCGAACGATGCGAGCAATTTATAGATAAGTTTGAGATGCGATAGATATAGATTATAGATATAATTATAGATAAGTTTGGGAGAACTGTAATAGCTACAGACAAGACGCGTAAAAACTCCACTAACTTCTACCACTGAAGAACTTCTACTGAATTTGTGTATTTCGACCTGCGTGTGTTATTTTAAATCAATCAATATTAATTAGGAAGGAAGTAATTGCAAAAGGTAATGTAATATATTATAACTTAAAGATTACTCCGTTATTTTACCACTAAAATTCACGTTCCACATTTCAATCCATCGTCCATGAAAGTGATTTCCACAAGAACGAAAATACTGTAGACTCTCCAGGATTCGATAGAATGTCGCGAATAAAAACATCGATATCTATAGGAACATGGGTACCGATGCAAAATTGCTAAAAACTTTTGCAGACGTCCGATAGTTCGCAGATGTGAAGAAAGAGGTTGGTGAAGAGGACATTTTAGTCATTTCGGAAGATGTCACTGCTTCGGGATAAGTCATCCATCTCATCCAAGTATGGACCATAAATGGCACTTTTATCAATACAAGGGAGGAAAGGGGATGGCCGTTGAGGAATTGAGTTGGAGGCAAAGTGAGTCCCTTCCGAGGATACGAATTGGGAAGGAGACCGGAAATGGGAATGCGCCATGACATATTTTGCCAAATACGAAAGAGGAATTGGCACATTTCAATTCGAATTTTGCCCTCTATGGAACCTTATACCCTATATAAAAATTTGTCCTATTTTTGGGTTCCTAAAAGGGTAGAGTAAATAAAAAATCCAATTGCTGGAAGTAGTAGTTTTAATTTCTACTGCTTTTGAATAATTCTTATTTATAAATTTCGTATCTCAAGATGTTTTTTTTCCTTAGATTTCTCCGAAAGGGTAGCTTTTACTACTATAAGATTTTTTATTTATTTATTTTTGAAGCATTTTATTAGCTACTTCATGTTTTAGTTTTATATTGATCGCGCATAATTTTCTCTTATACGTCATTTTTCTGTTCCGTTACTTTACTTACTAATGTTCCGCTGAAAATATCAACGAGTCATTTGAGATTAGCATTCAAATGAAATCAAAATCTCAGATACATTTACGTTCATATTTGATTTAAAAAATTGATATTAACTTATATTTGAAATTATACAAATGATTTATTTACTACATAAATAGTAATAGTACTTCCAGCGATTTTATTTAATCTTTCCCAAAATAAGACACAATTTTACGTAGTGCAAGATTCCATAGGGGTCAATTTAAATATTATAATAGAACTCTAATAAGAAGTAGTCTTTTAAATGCTAGTCTTATTCCAGGATAAATAAAATTAACGAAATTAAAACAAATTTCTTCATAGTTAAGTAAGAAGGCTACTTTTTATACATCTATATTCCTCGAATAAAAATACGTATTAAATACTCTGTTTTGATTATTCTTCTAAAAAAATTACTCTAAAGATCATTCTTCTCTTATTTCCCCAAGAAAAATCAATTTTTTACAGTCATCCAGTAAGGATATCATCCAGTTAAAGAATGATTTCGAAATAAGTATTTATGAGTTGAATATAATAACCGGGAAACAACGTTCTGAGGACGAAAAAAATGCTATCCTAGCTCTGCAATGGAATAAAGGTTATCCCACGCCCTTCATTGGAGACGGAATTCGTGCGTAGGCGGGTAAAGGAAGAACGGACTTGTTCAGAAGAAAGTCTCTTATCTTTGCATTCAGTTGAATGCGAGGAACGGCCACTTCAAAGGGGAAAACCTTCCTCTCTCTGCATCCTTAAGTTATAAAGGTGTCGAAATGAGAGCGCCTCACAAGAATAACAGAAAAGGAAGGAGGAAAAGGTGTCTGTGAAGGAGACATTCCAAACTATAAGCGTTCCTTAGAGAAAGCAGAGGAAAGGTTCTGCATTCCTAAGATCCTTTTCTTAATCGGAGTGACTCGAATCGGTTACGCATTCCTCCGTTTGATATAAATCTGTTAACGGATGGAATTAGTTAATTAACTTCGGTGGTAGGGGATGTTGAAGCGTGTTCTTTCAATGTTCTCTCGACATTTATACGTGTACTTCGATTGCTTTTGAGCGTTGAGATTGAGGAGGAATTTTCTTGAAAGGATAGCTTATGGAATGCACAAAAGATTCAGGAGTTATATCATTCGTTTATTTAAGGAAGCGTTAAAATAGATGCTATACATAGCTTTGCTAAAAAGATAGATACACCACATCATACATTAAGAGAAAGGTAGAGGATTTAAGGATTTAAATGATTTAATTATGGAACAAAAGTGACCACGGTATTTTTAAGTACTAAGATTTTAGACTATACATGTAATTATAGCCATGGCTCTATTTAAAATCTCAAGCCGTCAGTGAAATTAAATCAGACGAATAAGTTTTGAGATAATACTAAGTTTAAACTGTATGTTAAACTATGTCGTAAATCAAAATTTTTCTTCATGAAAGTTTAATCCTATAAAAAAAGTACTTGACCACTTGAGTGCTAAAGTCATATCAGGCTCTGTAAGTTTTTCTGTACTGTATAGCCCATGGAGATATGAGGAAATTTATAGGAAAATTACAGCTATCGAACAAATTAAATACATGACCATGCTGGACATTAATATATTTACAATAATACTGATTCATTAAGTTTCTGCAATGTCTGACTAGGTTTATCCTTATTTACCTCTACTTATAAAAATTCAGTGTTATAAAGAACTACAATTATTTACATAATTGTTTGAATATTCTATGCCTTTGCTTTCTAAAGAGAATTAATGGTCTAATAATGCGAACTCAATCATTAATTGCGATTTCAATCGAGAAACGAAGAAGAATAGAAGTCATACAACAATTTCTAAGGTTAATTCAGAAGCTCTGTTTCGATATAAATTTATTATCTTTCAGCTGAAATAGAAAATTTGTTCTATCCTCTTTTACGTACACTACCTCTAATAGATATATTTCACATCCTTTTAGAATAAAAAAATCTATTAACCTCCCATCCCTGGAACCTCCTTCCTCAAACATTTACACAAAAGAAAATCACCACCATAATTTCCATGGATACGATAATTTATACATTCAGGGAATGAATCCCTTAACGATTACCATCCAAACGACCAGATGATGAAAAACCCTTTAATGAACGCCATATAAAACAAAGGCGGCCATTATATTGAAAGTAAATAGTTTAAGGGGAGATTTTTCGGAAGCAGAACACGTGCTTTGTGTGCCCATCAATAGAGACTTTCCTTTTGATCTTTTGATAAGAACTTCGGCGTGAATAAGGGTCTCTGAGAACCCTTAGGACCATAATCCCTTTCGAGGACATTCGATAAATCACTCTTTAGCTTTATCTTTTCAGGGGACTCCATTAGGAATCGAAACAAAAGAGAAGAAATAAGACGTAATTGGGATCGATAAGCAGCAATTAAGGGGGGAAAAAGGTATCGATTGATATCGATCGATATATCGAGAAATGACTTCGATAAATCGACAGAGGATTTCGATATATCGATGTATGACTTCGATTTATCGAGTTATGATTTACAAGCTATCGATATATCGATTGATATATTGAGAAATTGACTTCCATACCATTATATTTACGGTTGGGTACATTAGCGTATATCGAAGAATATATCGGTTCTTTTGAATGAATCTAATGACTAGCTTCATAAATGACGTAAGCATGAATAGGAGGCAGCTTTTGCGGATAATTGGACTCAAGAGATAACTGATGAATGTAAGATGTAATTTGATCCAGAGGTATGTACCAGATGTAAACAAATACGAATTTAATGGCTATACAAATAACTTATTGTATATCATTCATTAAGCTTCCATTCGGCCAAAATCAATTATAAACAGACGGTCGAATTTCACACAGAACTTCCTCGTGAAATGAGTAAATACCACACTCAAGGGTTTTATTACTTTTTTACTGAGCAAGAAAAAAACAATCATCTTCTTAACAGTTGCCAAGTTGTAACGTCATCAAACCTAAAGATAGGGAATGTATTAGTGTAAATAGGATTGGGGTGGATTTACACCTATAAAACCACTTGAAAAATATCTTATCTTCTTTAAGACTATTGGATAGCTTACGAGAACGAAATTGTATAGTGATTGAGGATTAAATAAAGATCAAATTAAAGGGAGTAGAATAAATATGCAATACCTTCGTTCTGAAAAATTAAGCCGAATAAAAATTTAAGCACCTAATTTTCCAAATAATAATAACCAATATAATAATAAAAAATTAGATTTAATTCTTCTTGATAACGAAAATTAATCTTAATAATATTATTTTCATCACTTAATTTTAATGATATTCTTTATATGATTTCCTAATTCAAGAAGAGATGACTTACTTAAAGGTTAAATGAAGAATTAACTATTAAATGAAAATAGGACTTTCTTAGAAATTAAAATTGAGATGATGGGTTGTCTCTATTACCATAATCGCATATAACATATGTCAAAGAGAGGAAATTAATAATATCAGATCACTCACAGTCATATATATCTTTAAAATATTACATATTTAAATTTCATTTCAATCATTTACTTTTGAAGGAATAGCTTATGTAGCTTATTTATAAAGAAAGAATGTTTAGTTCGTAATTATTTATCTTTGAAATATAAATTTATTAGAATATAGAAATTATCGAATGAATATTCCCTATAGCGAACGAAACATTCTAAAGTAAAAATATATTTAAAAAATCATACAGCTCCATCTACTATGCGATTGATAAATTCAAAACTAAAGTAGCATCGGACTTCAGAGTAATTATTCCTAATACATTTTTCTTCATCCTAATTTTAATACCCTCCATTTCTTAAAGGAGAAATTAAATCATAACAATTCCAATACAGCTTAATTTGCATATCGTTTGTTATTGGGAATATGCCTTAGATCATTAGAAAAGAAGCACGCATTTTATTCAAAGAGGGTTCCTTTGTATGGAAAGGATAAAGGAGTAGAACGATCTCCGCTGAGTTGCAATTCTGCCACAGTAATTGACATCTGCCAATATCTAGGAAATGATTCGAAAGATGAGCTTAAATGGAAATATGGAAGTTGATTCCAAAGCAAAATAGCGAATTTTGAATGCTGAGATAGAATATAAGTTCGGCAAAGAAAACAGACCGGATTCTCAACGAGGCGGGTTTATTTAACGAATATATCTTTTCATTGTCAATGCTAACATAGATATGCTCATTTTCTAGAATATTTTTTCTCTTCTCTGTATCATAGTGCATTTATTTCTATGCCTTTTCAAGTTCTATAATTTCGTATTTTGGAAATTGAATTAAATTTTTATCGTCAACAAACTGTATCAACGTAACATTATTAACGAGATTCAAAAAAGAATGCTAGTAATATACATACAGTAACATATTAACAGTACAATATCAGCAGGGACATGAGTTGCAATATTAATATGTAAACATTTATTTTCAAAGGTTTTTAATCGAAATTTGAATGAGGTTTGTCCAAAATAATTTTCAGTAGCATATTTTTCCTTTCGTGCATTCCTTTTTTACGTAATTTTTTCATAATAAGACCTTATGTATAAAATATATATATACGTACACGAATAATATGAATGTTTTTAGACCACAATAATGAATTCCTATTGTTTTCAATTCTCCTTACATTTTAGAAGGCAAAATTCAAGTCTCTGATATCATTCCAGTATTATATATTATCTAAATACGTATGGAGTAGAACAAGACAAAGAAATTCATTATATAACAATTATTACAACAAAAGCAATTATTACAACTATAACTATTGTTAAAACAATGACAATTATTTCAAAAATGACGATTATTACTACAATAACGATTATTACAACAATTACAATTATAACAAATTATTAGATAACAATCACATTCAGGGAGCAGTGTTGAGAAATTACGAACAGAATATTTTACATGGAATCATTATATGCTATTCTAGATCATAATATGAACAATTTTATGAGCTTAGATATCACTTGATCACGTATCGTTAGATCCTTATTTAGGATGCATGTACCGTAAGATATACTAAAAAACTCCTTGTGAACGCGGTTTGAGGATAGACGAGTTCCAGACTTTAATTGGGTCTGAAGCGCAGACAAAGATAAGAAGGGAAAGTGGTGCGAATGGAAATGAAGGAGTGACTTTGAAGAGGTCGGCCGCAGACGGAATGAAGAAGGACAAAGAGAGGTTTCCAAGCGACGGATGATCGCATAATTTACTTTCCCTTCGGTTGATTAAGTCGTGAAATGAGCAATTCTAAATGGCATCGGTTTCTGATGATTTGCAGTCAATATCAGGATAGTTCTGACATGGGTTAGATTAGTTCTGACGCAATGAATACTGAACGTAACGTATCGCTAAAAATAGCCTATTGCAAGTGACAATCAAAAAAAAATCTCTTTGTACGTATCTTCGAGGTAATAAGTTTAATTCGACTAGTTTCGTAGATGAAGATTTATATACATCTAGGAAACTAATCGTAGTAAATATATTCCGTTTCAGCTAGAAAGAGTGTTTTTTCTGTTGTCATTTCATCTTTTCACGATATTAAGCTTCCTCGTATGAGGTTTATAGTTTTATAGCATTGTGATATTCAATCGTTTCTTGCTAGAACATAATAATTTGCTGTTTTTACTTATTTCCGGTGATATTATTATAATAAATAAATGTAGCTATATCTCCTTATGGTATTTGAGTGAATTCTCTTAAAAATTGAGAAAAAAGTACAGGTGTAAAAAATGATGTTTTAGGAAAAGTATAACTCGCAGGATATACGAAATTTTTCTTTATCTTCAACAGAGCTATTGATTTTTTTGCCACGATAAAAACAGACTAAAAGAGGAAATTTAAAACTATATCGTAATACATAATTTTTAGGTCTAACTTTTGAATAAAAACCGATTTATGATTAAATATAGTAACATTCCATGCATTTTAAATATCAATTTCGTCGTATAACAAATGTGGAACAGTTAATGCCCTAGAAATTTAAAGAAACAGAGTCGAACCTAAATAAGAATCCTATCGTTTGAAGAGATGCAGCAGTTGGGAATGACAAAACCTCTTTCAAGAGAAAGAAACGGAGCAGACTCGAGTCCGATTTGAACCGCAGGTGTTGTTGCTATGGCACTAATCGGAAGACCTAATTCTCTTTAAGTACCGCTCTTCGAATCGACGCATCCAAAAGCAATTCCGCTTTTAAACAAAGAATTCTAACAATCGAATCAACTGATGGGAGAGTGACGTAATCATTCAGAGAATGATTACGTCACTCTCCGAATGAAGTTGGAGTAAAGTTTACATTACTGATACCGGTGGAGACACCGTCGCTTAAAAAAAAACACGTAAGTAATTGTGCACGAAAGCAAATTATGAATTTCTTTTGAGAAAAATACATACGCATATGGCTTTAGATAACAAGAATACTTGTTACTTCGATATTTAATCTAATATCTAAACCTGGCCACAATCATTTATTAATGAGAATGCTTTGATTTTTGTGAAATTTTAATTAACTTAACAACAATGAAAAGCAAACGAAACAACAATGTGTGAGGATACTTCTTACTTCAATAATTAATCTTACGTTTAAACCAATTTAAATTCATTCATAAACAGTTATGGCTTAATTGTAGATCAACAACAATGAAAAATTAACGATAATAAATAATCAACAAAAAACAAAACAAAAACACACTCCAAGGGGTCGCAATGGATACTATCAATATAACAACGGGTCGATGTTTGGAAACAACACTCAGGCTCTTAAAATGGTCCCTATTTCTTCACCACTCCAACTGCTGCTTCTTTTTCAAGGGTCATTTGATTCGGATTCCTTTCACCGTATTTATCCCCTCCGAGGGCGAGGCAGATAGACTGGAGCCAACTTCTCCTGAAAAGGGGGGGGCACACCTGAATTATGACGCCCCCCTATCAATTTAACCCTCCCTTTTTTACTCCAATGATGCTATGGAGGGGTACACAGCTGAGTTGTGATGCTGCCACTAATCTTTGCCCTCCCCTCCTTCGCCTTACCCCTCCCCTACTTCGCCTTACCCCTCCCCTACTCCGTATACCCCCTCCCCTACTCCACCTACCCCCTCCCCTTTTCCCCGATTGAAACTTTCCCCTTTTCCATCAATACTCCATTGCTTTATATATATTTATCTCCCCGTTCCACTTTTTTTCCCTCTACGATTCGCCCCGAAAATAAAACGGCGAGATAGCGTCCCCTTTTACTTTATTTGATTTTCAAAGCTCGTAACTTAACCGTGTTTTATATCCTCTTATAAGGAGTTGACGTTTTTTTCTTTTTCAAATTCGCAGCTTTTGTAAGTCTTTCGATGAAATCTTCGGTAGAAGCGGAATTAATTTGCGTTGCGAAACGTTTGTTGAGGAGTTAAAAGGTGACAGTCCGAGGAAATGTTTGGGTAAATAAGAATGTGAATTTTATTTGGAGTGAAGTGTTATGGTTTTGAAATATTTAAGAGTTACTTGCATTAGATACACATCGTTGCTTTTCTGATCTACTGATCAGGATAACTTTTCCTATTCAATAATTTACACGTAAAGGTAACACAGTCTCTATAATTCTATGATTATATATTAGGTTATTTTAACTTATTTGCATAATGAGAGGCTAAAAACATTTAAACAAGGAAAATCTTAGGAATGAAAAGGGAAATATATTCATACGTAGATAGTAAAGAAATAAGGAGAAATATTTCATTATTGTATTTCTATTTCTTTATCAGCTCTAGTATGATAATTAATGAACAGACTAGTAAAATAAATGACTTAGGAATTCTTCTTTGACAAAACTTATATTTCATAAACAAATTTCAAAGTAATTTTTTCGAATAGTAAAAGAAATTCTTTAAATTAAGAACGGTGGAATACAAATAGTAGCCATGTATTATTATAGGAAAACATGTTGCAGTTCTGATATTTAAAAAATTCCCAATGACTTATTTTGATTAGGTATTTAGTAGGAAATTCAGGCTATCATATAAAGTAGCCAGAATGCTTCTTGAATGTTTGGATGGAATAGGAAGGAGATTGAAAGATTTTTATATTAGTTCACGACATTCTAAGGTTCTTAAAAAATGTGAGAAAATATAATGAAATGAAAAAGGTATAGATTCAGAGTAGACAAACAAATCACATGTTAAATAAATGTATATATCTTCTACTTACTCCAGAGTTATGAAACACAGAAATGTGTACTTTAAAACGTAACATAAGTACTTTAGGACAAAAATGCGTGCCTCGAAATGAAAGGCCTTTCAATTATAATCGACTTAAAAAAAAGAACTTCCGATTGGGCGAATCTGAAACTATTATTTCAAACTCAATTTCCCCTGATTAGGGAGATTAAGTGGAACCAGAATTCTCACTTTGTCTCAAACACTTCAGCAGAAAAGATCCTTAAAGAGGAACAAAGAGTCCTGATGAATCAACCATTTCCTTTTCATTTTATTAATTAGTTGATTCGATCAACATAACGCGCTTTTCTCATCAGAGATACATCGGGACGAATTTTTGTACTATAAATTCGAGAATCAATAGGAGTGTGCAAAATATCACTTAAAGTTTTTCAAGATAAAAAGTAAAAAGCTTAAACTGCTAAATAAACAGCGATCTTTCGGCGTGGATGGTAACCATGGTATCTTTATAGATTCAATAATGTGTTGTTTACCTATTCACATCATAGTAATCTTTGATATGTATGATAATTTACACAAAATTTCAAACTCCAGAATATGTACAAATATACTCTTTAATGTTATGCTGAATATCTGCTTGAGCTAATAGAAGATGAATGAGTTTTGGATTTAATTAATTTTTACGAGATGAGGAAGTTTAAAATTTAGATATTTAGAATTGTAAATAAAGACTCGCTTTCAATAAAAATGGTAATCTTTCTTTTGTTCGAATTAATTTCTTGCTGGAGGTAGCAATTAAGCAAACATATCTTAAAGTTTTGATAATGTAGCTTTTCTTATTACTAAATGAACATTAGAAAACCTTACAATCAAAACAAACAGAATCAGAACAGAAGATGTTAGCCAGAACACTAATACCATTTCACAGAAAAGATTACAGTAAAAATCTGGCATAATTAGCTTGGTGTAGAACAGCATTAAGTTGCTATTCAGCTTTTTAAATATAACAAATTTATATTTAATTAAAAAGAAATGTGCATGGTTTAGTGACATGCTTGTATAATGTTATCGTATACTTATATATTTATCTGTAAGTAACGGAATTCAGCACTTCGTTCAGTATAATTTTTTTACGATTTTCAAAATTTAATTTTATATATTATGAATATATTAAACTGAACTTTAAAAAATTTAATTTTATATCTTATGAATCATGATTACTATATGTTTTTAGATGAACCGATACGGTGAAAAGACAGTTAACAGTTTCAAAAAAATACGTATCTCTGCATGGATCCTTAAAGACTTTTATTAATGGAATACCATAATAAATTACAAGTTGGATAAACCCTTTCATTCATTCAGATAATTAGTGCCAAATTAAATAATCAATAACTTAAAAACATTATAAAGCATCAGTGGACATAAAACAAATGAATGATTTGAGGATGATGAGAATTTGAGGTAAAAGAAGCGATAAGACTTCAGTATGACGAGATAGAGGTATCAGCAAGGACTCAGGGTAAATTGGGAATCAGGTGTAAGAGCGCCTCCTTGCGACTGATGGGTCAATTAATCATCTAGTAGAGATTCCACGGAAGGGTACGCTCGAGTTCACAACCGATTCCTTTGAGATAAAAGTTAAATTTGGATGCCAATAAAGCATTAGTGGTGAAGGAGATATCCATCCGAATGCACACACGCTCATATGTCTGCTAGTAAGATAGGCAAAGGGTTTAAAAAACAAATTTAATTTTGTACTACTTGATGATGAGTGAATTATTAATATATGATCGGTATTTAAATTCTACTTGTACTATTATATTGCGTAAGAAAATGCAATTTAATCTCTTAAGAATTGAAAATATTTACTCCAATATCCACAGACCCAGTTGTCTTTTCGATTAAAGGATTTTAATTTTATGAAGTATGATAAAGTTGAGATTCTAAGAAAATTAAACATATTAATGTATCCATTTAGATTTTAACAAGAGTTACTTTCTTGTATTTTCCTGGGTTTTTACCGATTTAATTATTAGAAATTTTCATAGATTTTTTCGAATCCAATGGATGGTTTTTTCTTAGCTGAATACGAGTTCGTAATATTTTTTTCAACATTATCATTACTGCTACGGATCGAGCATGAATATCGATAGTTTTAATATGAAATTAGGCTTAATTAAAAAATAGATTTAAAAATACTTCAGAATTCTACTCTGACTTTACAAAGTATACTTTTGTTTATTATATATTTAACGAAATTTTAATTTATTTAAAATGTAACATTTTATGAATATTAAGTGATGGGTTCCATACGCAAAATACAAATTAGAATTATACTCGAATAATGTAGAAATAGTTAAAATTCCACATTTTACAACATGTAAATTTATTGAAAACAATAAGGGGAAATTATTTCATGTGAATTAACAAAAAGTACATATCGTCATCAAATATAACTATTAAAATCTCTATAAGACATAAAATGTAAAATTCCAAGCTTCTATTACAAGCAAAAATTTAGCGAAATTTTAGACATAGTTTATAAAACAAGCTTAAAAAACGCAATTAAATAGCAATTTGATATTTAATAGACCTTAAACAAAAATCTTTACTATTATTACTTAATTAATAACAAAGTATAGGGATACAATTATCGCCTATAATAATGCAATACATTATTTAACCATGAGATACAATAATCACCTATAATAATGTAATACATTGTTTAACCATGAGATACAATAATCACCTATAATAATGTAATACATTGTTTAACCACAAGCGTAATTCAATTACAATTCACGGACCTGCATCAAATCCACAATGCGAAAGACGATATATAAACATTCCGTGGGCCATATCTAGCCGCTGAATAAGGCTTGAGAATCCATATTCTAGACCCTTCAACGTGCTCCGCAAACACACGCGTACCTTGTGTACACACGCCATTATAACTTACGTCCAGCCTTAAACAAGCAACTTCAAGCCAAGGAGGGATTGTTAGCTTCACAATGAACGCCATTTTCTAACACATTACATTTAATGAACCGTAGCCCCTAAAACTTTCAAGGAAGTATTAGAAATGTGCTAAGCGAATTTTTGTTTCAAAAGGTTTTTGTTTAATTTAGTTGAACAGAGTGCGTATCTCTGGTTAATTATAACTATTCCAACCACATATCAATTCGAAATGTATTAAATAAGAGAAATGCACGTTTCGTTAAGCATGAATATTTGTATTTTTAGTTTCATCAGTACATATTTTTAGACAAAGTTTTTATTATTGTTTAAATTAGATTAAGTAATAATTTAATTCAATGGTTTACATTATATTTTTATGAACTTTTACTTATTTTGTCTACTTTTAAATTTAAGAGAAACAAGTATCTTAAGTATGCAATATTTTTTTTGATTTTTATTCATTATATCGGATTAAATGCAATTATCGCTAAAAATAATTTGATTGATAAGTTCATCCAACTTTTTACCCCTTGTTTTAAAGGAATTTAATCAATTTAATTATCTAGTATTAAAATTTAAAAAATATTAAAAATGAATCACGAAAATATTTATGTAATATCTCATTATATATTATATTTTTATTATTTAAATTAATTATTATGCAATATAATTATTATGACATATAATTATTGTATTTATATTATTATTATTATTATGTAAAATCTCATTACATTTACACTTATTATTATATATTATCAATATAGCTAAAGATACAGAACAATCCCCCATTTCTACACACACCATGAAAACAGCATGGACAAATTCTGATCGAGAGTGCAAATAAGGGAGGTAAGACGTCCAGAGACATAAAAAACGTAGGAATGTGACGGTGGACTTCCGTAAAGTGGCGGGTAAAGGGCCTCCAGCGATGACTGATGTGGAAATGGGCTCTTGACCAAGATTCAGTGGAGCGCACTGAGAGGATGCCCAGGGCGCCCCAGGACGTGGGGCGGAGAGATAGGATTATGGATGATTCGGCAAAAGTAAAGGGAGTAGTAGCCTTCGAGGATCGTTAATGAGACTCCAAAATGATAGCATCTCGCACGAATACTTCTCTATAAGTACAAAACTATGCGTCGTATAAAATGTGACACGTGGAACGGAATATTCGCCAAAAAATTTTATTTCCTGAACACTCGTTTTAATTACTCCGATTGCGAAACGAAAAAATGTGCGCTAATTTATCTGAAAATATTAAATTGCAAAGAGAATGGAGAAATTGTGAAATTCCAATGTTAATTTGTTTTATTTTCAAGAATGTAATGAAATGCAATTTCCCTAATGTAAAAATAGCTCCATGATGTTTGAAGCAAAATTCTGTTAAAAAAACTCTTTCTTCATTTATTATATGTTTCAATTACGCAACATGAACTATGAAATTAATAATGAATTATAATATAAAATTCATATATTATTAATAATAATATATGAATTTTAATATTAATTCAGCAAGTATAGTTGAATACGAGGGTAAATATAACTTTTCATTATCTATTAAAAATTGATTTTATTTTAAAAATACGCTTTGATGTTGATATGATATTAGTGATAAATGTAAACATTAGTGTTATTTTTAAAGCTGTGCATATAAGACAATTTTAATAACAATATTAATATTAACATTATTTAGTCCTCTCTCATATCTAACCCCCTAGTAAAGTGTATAATCTTTTACAGTACTATTATCAGTAAAAATTCACCTTTCACCTAAGGATTTCAAAGAAAATTAAGACGATAAATAAATTAAAACATTCTTTTTTTACATTTACATGAGATACGTATTTGTTGTATGGTAAGATTATTTTTCAGAAGATAAATCGTATAAACAAACTGTACAATACACATAGAAAACACTTCGATAACGAGGCTAGCAACCAATGAAAACAATCGATTTTGGTTGATTATAAATTGTGATCGCTTCAGGATAGTAATTTACGTACATACATATCGATACATCGATATATGTATGTATGATCGATATATATCGATATATATTACGAAAAGTAAGTACGTATATATCAAATATCGATATACATCGAGAAGTAAGTACGTAAACATTAAATAAAACTTCAATCAAGGAATAAATAAAGATACGAGCCTACAACTCTAACTTCAAGACTCATTAAAATAAGACCATCTACGAAGAGGTCATCGGGTGGAATTCGAGTACGTATTTGCGCGGAACTATCTACCCAATCTTCTGGGGCAGCCTAAGAAAACAGCGGACGGATAACCCTCGTTCCAAAGGAAGGAGATTGTGGTGGGCGGAAAGGGTTTTGATGGAAGGGTGCTATATGAGTGGAGAGAAGGAGATGGCCCAACCCTACCAATGACTCCCGAGTTATGGAGCTCTTTCTTCTGTCATCAGATCCATGGTGGACGATGGGTAGTCTTACTTTATTTCCGGAAGGTTTTATATCTGCGAATGGAAAACAGTATCCCACCTTTTAGATATAAAGGGATATTCTTCTCGAGATGAGAAATATACCAATGGAATTCTTTTACGGCTTCTGAAGCGACGAGTGAGTCTGTGAGGAGTGGATATAGGAAAGTGGAATGTTTTGGTACTTTATACAATAGAATAAGGAAATTTCAAGTTAAGTTCTACATCTTTTTTAGTAAAAAGATGGAAAGTAAGCTATTCTTTTATTGGATCATTTAATTGTACAGAAAAAATTGGTTATTTTTTGTGAAATTCTCACTTTAGGTTTCTAATATCGTGTATTGTTCGTGATAATATCGGTGTATTGTACAAATTGTTCAAATAAGTAGTTCCAAATTTATCAAACTCATTCAAAATAATTTGTTAATGAGATGGAAATAATTTATTTTTGATAATCCTAAATAAATTTACCCTATTTTTAATATCTATTACTCGCTATTGATACTTTCTTACTTGTTTCAAAGCATTCAATATTAAAATTAAAAGATATCCTTCATGCAATATTGAAACTATAATTTTGTAAATCTTCACTGTAATTAACCATAAATTAACGTGGTTAACCTACATCCCGCTTAATGTAATTTCTGAAGTAAAATAAATGAATAAACGATAACCTACATAACTTAAAGAAATAATTCCTAAGCTTCTAAATTCGATTCTTCATAATGTTAATTATAGGAAATTTAGTTGATACAGTTTGCTACATCACACTGTCTGTAAACGAGCGCATGCAGTTGTGCGAATGTACATTGGTAAAACAAGAATTTTTGAAGACGTTACGTCCATACTTTATGAGTGAATAAAACCGTGTTGAATTATGAAATGGATGCACCTAATGTTTTCTTACGAGAACATATCGTTGATATTACAACACCTGCATTTTACTTCCAGAGGCACGTAGCATTTTTCCTCCTTAAAATTAAGGCTACAATTGCTAATTTCGTTGCTACGTTGTCTATTACCACTAAAACGTTTGTGTCTAGAAAAAGCAATCGTCTCCCCAAACGAAATGTTCTAAGGTGCGAGATACGTTAAGAGCACTTCGTTTTTCCATGCATTGAGAGCAGTTTCAATTTAATATCCTTGAGAGCTTGAAATTAGCTCCTCAAAGAATAATGTTTGTTCTTGGAATGGCGTCTTTACGTAAGTAACGATTTTAGAAATTAAACTGCTAGCCTTAGAATCAAAAGGATGTAGAAGAATTATTTCATAAATGTTTGCGAAATTTTATTTCGGAACTTACACAATATAAATTGTTTTACACATAATTACAATTTGTAAAAACTTAAGTGTGGATGTAGAGTGTGGATAAGCTTATGAATTTGAGTGGAAAATTTAATAATCTTCACTCTTATTCTTATCTGCTTGGCCTTTTAATGCAAGTAGATGTACTTCAACTTCTTATTCTATTTCCATCCAAGCAACATCATACGGAATTTACACTTAGAGACGTAAGAATTATTGATTCTCCGTTAAGGGCTTAATTTTCTTTTTGGTATCCAGGGAAAATGGATATCACTGTCTATTATTTATTGTAGAAGGAAGCGAAACTGTTTTTTCTAATTAAATTTAACAACACTGTAATTTACACTTTATAAAATTCAGTTACTGATTTAGAACAGTATAATTGGAAATAAAAATTATTATAAATAGCGTTGAATTTTAGAGTTTATATTTATATTCATTGATTGTCTTGCGAGCAGAATTAAACTGTTCGATTATCGTTATTCGATTTATCGAAACAATTGTTGTAGATGTAGATGCCCTCTAGCGACAAATTGAAATATTCTAAATTTTCCTCTTGAAATGATACAGTTTTCCACTTGAAAAGTTCATCGAATAAAACAGGCTGCACAAAAAGTGTCACCGTACCTACAGCATGGAAATGAATAGCAAATTGATTCATTAATCTCCTGGACCTTAACGAATGCAACCGTATTCAATTGCTCCTACCACGATGCCGACAGAAGGGAGATAACACGCTTTCGCATATTTATGAGAGAATACCATAAAAAGCGCATAAATAGCTCTCCGGCCTCTATTGTAAATGGACACTCAAACGAAGCATTAGATATGAATAACAATGCGATTAAACATAAGAAACTCTGAAGTATTGCGTCCTGAATTGGAAAGCTTAATTAAGGGCATCGTAAGGATATCAAAGGGGTTTAACAGGGAGACGAAAAGTTTGGAGAAAAGGATGTAAAAGGCTACTGCTGATTTCTTTCCAAAGGTCGGCTGACCTCAACACGTAGCTAACGGGATAAATCCAGACCCGGCGCCGAAGGATTTTGAAGGAAGGAAATGAAAAGGGTAGAAAAAGTATCAGCGGAATAAGAAAGGATGGGCAAACGAGAAATGCTCTCCTTCAAAGGGAATCGGCGGCTGAGAAAAATCATTCCCTTCCAAACTATGTGCTGGCTGAGGATTTCTTGAAATTCGAGAGAGAAGGGACAAATGAGTAAAGCCACAGAAAAGGTTGTTTTAGAAAGGTTTCTAGGATAGGGATTCGAAATGAATTATTCTTAAAATGCGGTGGAATAGAGAATGGGGGGTCAGAGATAATTTAACCGGCCCAATATCGATCCCTTGTGGTACATCTATACCTCAGGGTCCGTTTAACTTCTATCCAAGCGAGATTTCAATACATTACTATTAAAATAACCAAATATCGACGTCGTATTCGATTTTCTGTTTTGGGAATCATTTACTAGAATCAGTTACCAGTCCAAATAGGGCATATGTATATGTTTAACCAATTATTAGACATAAATATTAATAATATACGAAAAATTGACTTGACTTATAATTATTTTTTTTAATCGAGCTCAAAGATAAATGGTGAGGAAATTAAGTTATAAAGAGATCAATCAAACTGAGAAGGAAACATAAAAACATCAGTTGTGCAATGATATTATTCCACGGAATCATCTAGTACGTTTTATAAATCAATCCAATGATAGTAAATCTAAATTAACCTCACTCAAAAACACTTGGGCCACAATATAAACAGGAATCGACCCAATCTGAACACTCCCTCGGTCTCTCATTTAATTTTGGGGGAAAAAGTTTATATAGCCAGCTAAATGTCTTTAAGAAACATCCCTGGCGTATTCCCTCGGAGGTAAAAACTTTCACCCCACAGCTGGAAGCATACGACCCAATGCCTCCCGCAGGCCCCAAGGGCCACCGAGGGAAGGTTTACGACTCTACCCCGCCCAACTACCTATAGGAGGAGACACGCTGAAGGAATAGGATTTGCTGTTGAATGCACCGTGAGAAAGTTACAAAATCGGATTGATTCCATGGGTGCAGGTCAAAATATAGAACGCGGGGTTTAAGCAAATTGAATCGGAGTTCCAAGAGAATGGGGTAGTTTGAAAAGATTTGCTCCGGTGCCAAAGTCTTTCCTCCATCGATTTCCGTTGCCCGTGTGACCCAAGATCTCATACTCGCACCGCTGTACTTTATCTCGTTCTTCGCACTGTAAGGCGATCGTCTACGTGAATTGGGGCAGCGGCTGCGGTACTGTTGTTGGTTGTCTGTGTCAATAGCTTTTTATTGATGAAAAACATAAGAATATTACTCTATTTACTTCATGTTTCCGGAATGATATTTCTGAGAGAATAAGGTAATAGTATTAAAAATTAAATGTTAAAATAACGACAATCTAATATGAATTTATAATCAATTTTTATAACAGTCAACTTATCTCTCTGCTAACCCGGCTAATAATCAACTAAGCACAACTGAAGTCCTTCTTCGATGCAAAATAGTACTGCGAACTGCGAAATACCGCAAAACTTTACGTCTGTGTTCTTTCAATTTTTAAGAAAAGCTTTTTCCCTGGTTCTTTTTCATTTATATTTAAAAAATACGGTATATATAAGGTGAGGAACATTTTACTGTTATGTACAATAAATAGATACCTTTCCAAATGAATTTCATTGCTGCAGATCCCAATGAAATACGAAGTTAAGGAGAAGTTCCGCAAAAAAAAAAGCTCCCTTGTGTACTCACGTGTTTCAAGGTGTCGCTGTTACAACATTCTATTTCGGTAAAGTCCCTTTGCAAAGGTTTCACGGAGCTTGGACAGGAACTTCTTGAACGTTATTTACAGTCCCGTGGCAATGACCTTTCACCTTTGATTTAACCTTTTGGGAAGATGAATAAGAACCAAGGAGGGAATCTTTAGTTACAAAATGGATAAGAAAGTTTTCCCTTTCGATTCCATAATGGCTAAGATTCCCTTCTTCACACACAGCGACCGCTTTCATCTTCCGGAAACTTCTTTCTCATGCACGCGTGGGTTTCCCAGGAGACGACTCATTAACTGGGGACTCAAGCTTTGAACTAACTGCATGCCTAAGAAATCATTTCATCTGTTCCATTATGATATTATTCAGTATTATGAGAACTGAAAAGACTTTTAAGATTATTTTTACGCTTTATTTAGAACTTTAGAACTTCAAAATTTCCCTAATAATTAAATACCATCCCTATATTAAATTTGGGAACTGTTTAAAAATGTAGAAATTGTGAAATCAATATGAGAAGGCGTGACTTCGTGGAATGCCATAGTAATAAAAACAACTAAGTAAATTTCCACAGTTAAAATTTTTCTGTGGAAATTTACAAAGTTGTTTTTATTACCTTGGAAACTGTTTTGATGAACGTATTTTATATGTATTTTAATATAAACTTTTACTATAAATTGTTAATTTTAAGTATTATGCGGATTTAATGAACTTACTCCTTACGTAAGTTAATCGTTATAAACATAACTGTTTAATTTAATGTTTACATATTTAAAAATGTTCGAAGAAGTTTATATTCTCCAATTCATAAATATAAATATCACTATTAGCTCATCATGTAATTCCAACTATATAATTTAAAAAGAATGTTACGATTAATAATTTATTTCTCAGCGTAATTATTCTCATATGGATCATCCCTAAATAGGAATAAAATAATATAATCCCTTTCAAACATGCTATGAATTAATACGTCAGTTATGGACAAAGTTTGTTTTATTTAGATAGACGCATATATTAATTATATGCTTATAAATTTAGTCCATATCAATTTTAAATTTAGCCCATGGTTCCGCTACCTCAAGGAAGGTTTAGGATCCAAAACAAAGGAGATGAAACAGATGAAATTGCGTCCCAAGGTCTTAGCAAATAAATCCTCGACCGACTGCCTCAAAACTTCGCAAGCTATATCCCGAGCCTTATCCAAATGAAACGTTAGGAACTTTCCCCCCGAGAAACAACCTCGTCCTCTCTCCTTTTTTTCAAGGTTGCGCCTTAAAGAATTAAACGAAGCAAGCGTTTCTATGGAAAAAACAAACAAGAATTATATTAATTGAGGAACTGAATGAATATTCAGTGTTTTATCAGACTTTTGAGGAACTGATGTATAAATTATTCATAACCCTCATCGCAGATTTATTATTGAGTTAAATTGCGAACAAAAATGTTGGGACTTGAGATAAATATGGATTATTACGAATTCAGGATTGCGGAATTCGAATTATAATAATAAGGCTTGCTCAAAATTACGTATTCTTTTAATAATTCCATGATTGATACCTCTGAATTTTATTTTCGAGGAATAAACTAATATTTGCTGAGAACTCTATTTGAAACTTTTCTCAATTTGAATAAATACTGTTATTTAGCTCGAAAACCAGTTGAAAATTATAGATATAAATAGATCACAGAAGAATATGAGGTGACTTATTTTCTATAGACTTATTATATACTTTCTAATTTAACATTGTATGTAACGGTTTGAGTATTTCGAGTAATTTTATGAACCTCATCCAGAATTGAATAGATTTATATATTTTTCTGCTTCCTTGTAAGTTAAGTATTCGTATTTTTCCAAAATATAAATCATATAATTTCTTTCAATTTTTTCATTTGATTTTTCTTTAAGGCACACACCTAGACACCGCACCCTCTTAGTAGCAGACCACGCTTCAAAAACCTCTAAAGAGTGTTGCGTGGAATATCCTTCTCCTTCACCTAAAAAGGACGAGATATCGTTAGCGTACTTTGAATGAATTATTTATGTTTCGAGAGAAACAGTTGGGTATCCCACGTACTCTTCGATCATCATTCTGTGGGGGTGTTGGTATTATTGTGAAATGCTCTACTTTTTCCCACTTTCCCTTTCTTTCTGACAGAATCTCTTCACTCCACGACTTATATTGGTACCTATTCCCATAGAAGTCAACATTTCAATGGAGATGTTCTACGATTGACAATAAGCCTATAATATTGAAGACTTGATAGAATACTACGGTTTCCTATCATTGATGAGATATCTTTGAGTACTGTAAAATATTCAAAATATCAAAAATATTCTGGTGACATCCTATCATAATGTACTTATAAATCTCGATGAGTAGAATGATAGATCTCGGATTCATAGACGTAAGCTAGTTCATGAATAATCAATTCACCAAAATTTACGAATAAGCTAATTAAAGCACAAAAAATCTGCACAAACAATAGTGTATGACGGCCGGTTTCTTGCACTTATAGACCACACGTTTTATTCCCAATTCATCTACTTCATTTACGATCAAACATATTTCCCTATCCTTCGCCAGTTTGCTTGATGCCATGCGAACCTGTTCATCTTTCAAAAATTGATGCTTGTAATTGATAATAAGCAATGGACTAGTTTATTCCTAATCGTGTTCGGACGTTAATTCCCTTCAATCTGCAGAAAATGAATGAGCGATTCCGCATTATGATTTAAGTTTTCATCCGTATATAAAATTACATAAGACTTGGCTGCAATGGTATGTCCACTTTGATGGAATCATCTGTAGCGTACATCACGTTTTCCCTTACCGTCTACGAATATTCTTCAAAAATACTTGGATTGGTATTCTCGCCCCAAGAATCGACCAGGTATAAAGATCGGACGTAGCGGAATAAAGCATTAAATAGAATTGATTCGTTAATTCATCCGTAAGTTTTCTGTATTTGATATCCGTAATGCTAAATATATCCCAATTCTTCTGATTTGCGATCTCTTTTTCACCAATAATTCAAATTTTCTATTGGTCTTTGAAAGGCGTGTGAAGACCTGAAGTTTTCCACTCATTGTCAGGCCACACTCTACTGTATAAGAGTAAGTAAATTAACCAAGATTGTTAACAAAACCTTCGTTTTTATGTGTATGAATAAGTAATCTTGGAGAGAAATCTTAGGAGAAAAGATATGATGAAATCGCGTAATAACTCGGTACGCAGTATGCAATAGACGCTAAATACGAGGCAAAAATATCAGAATCAGAGAGAAAAAAAGATTCTACGTCATTAAAGTCAAACTGTAAACCTTTGAGGCACCATGCCCGAATGAATAATAACGAGTCTCTCGAAGAACTATTGCAATTCATCGACTTTTATCATGTATTGCTGTCAATAATTCAGATGCACCTATTTATGCCTCGGACATGCGACTCTTGGGTTGGCGGACTGTCTCTCTGGTTGAAAAAGTTAAAAGTTTGCGCCCTGCACAGTGTGCCAACTTCTCGGATAGGTAGGGGTTGCCAACTGCGCAGGTTTTTAATGCGTAGAATTTTTAATGGTGACAGCATGCAAGGTCAATTGCGTTTGGCACCTGCAGCCTAGAATGAGTTGCACGTGGATAATTGTCATCGAGTAGACAATTGGTTACGTTATCTTCGAATATTCATCAGTGAGAGAGCTCGCGATTTTTCTATCGCGCATTTTCGGGGGGACAGTGTTAGTTAGTACATCGCTTCATAGCGATCTGAATGTATTTCAAAGGTTCATTCGCTCTCATTAACGGGTGTTGAGCTTCATTGGATAACGCGCATTCATACGACATTATTCGAGATTTACTTTTGTTAATGCCTTCCATGACAATGTATTGCTTTGGTAGGCTCCACAAAACTTGGCTTGATCCATTCGTGACGAAGTGCAATACGCCCTGGGGAAATCTCAGATGTACGAAAAATGGGTAGATCATTCGTTCGGGAAACAACGACGAAAATTAGAAATTTATCATTATTACAACATTGAGAATCGAGAAGTAAAATGAAAGTAAACAAAGTTTCAAGGTAGGTTCCTCCTAAATGTCTTTGGATGGATGGTGTCGGTGTGTTTGGTTCCATTCTCATTGACTTGTAAGAATATTACGTATTTTGGAGTTATAACGCGATTTTATCTAATCTTTTCTGTAAGGTTTTCTCTCCAAGATTACTTATTCATACCGAAGTAAACTAGTCTACACAGCCTCGTTTATTTAAAAAGAGAACACCAGTTGATGGGCGAGAATGCCAATGGATAGTGGAAGGCTGTATATTACGCGTCATTATCCATTGTACTCCTAACTATCCGGAGGAAAGAAAATGGCATTGCAATAGTTCAAGAGAACTAACATTTCAAATAATGTTACACAGTAAATAAATCCAAAGACGGCTAATAAATAATCAAAAGAAAATTGATTTCAGCCTCTAGCATGGTATTTATCAAAAATTAATTAAATAACCACGTTCTTTCGGCATTATTTAGCTCAGAAAAGCTCAGCTGTCTTCTAAAACTTCCTTCGTAAAAAATTAAAACATATCTTTGTTTGTTTTTGGACGGGATCATCCCTTTTAATTACCGTAAGTTTTCCAAAATATTTTAATATTCTGGTTCGACGACCAAAGCGACGTTTTAGTTAATCTCTCGGAAAATGACGAGAAATTGAGAGTGCTTCTAAATCCTTTCGAATGGACGATGTAAGTAGCCTTTCGCATCTAAGAGTCTGCACTCCAGGTAATGAGAAAAGTTTACGTGTTGCAGGTAACGCCCAAGGGGCTAGGGGTCGAACCCGGGTCTCCTAGGTGGACGCTTATGAACTTTAAGATGACCAAAACTAATTATCGTATGCATACTTAGGCAAAGTACGGCGTTTTTCGTCTATTTGCATGTTGAGATAGAGGGTGCCTGGTCTGTGAAATGCCACCTTTATTTCAATAAGGAGAGGATGTATTGAGTGGGGAAATATAAGCTTTGGATAGGTTACAGATAATGAAAAAACTGGTAATTATTTTTAATTTTATAACTAAGCTTTGATGAAATTAGTTCTATTGATCAAGTTTGAGGGCAGATCGTCTAAAAACTTGGGTTTTTCAATTATTAGAATTTATCACATGAATGATTGCCGAGATGTCTCAAATGAAGATGAATCTCTTTGATTTATATTCCAATATTTCTAATAAAAATTTAAGTTAAAACGGAACTTTCGTATCACACCTTTAAAATATCCATTATTAATTGAATGAAGTAATGCTTTTATTATTATCATCATTATTTATATTATAATTATATGAAGTAATTTTTAGTTCTTTACCTTAAAAAAATGTAATAAAGACAATAGCATTAAATATAAAGTAATAACATAAAAATTAAAGCCAAGAGTTACTTAAACGATAAGTTAATAAACATAATAAAAAAACGATATTTCATTTAATAATTTTTTGAATCGATATCCTTAAAAAAAAGGATATTTCATTTAATAATTTTTTTTTGGAATCGACATGATTCTTGAAAATGAATCGATTTTCGTCATTTTTAATCAATGTGATTCGATAAAAAAGTATCCTATACTTTTGATTTTTTGATGGCTCAATTACCATAAAGACAGTGAATCATAAATTACGTTTAAAGCCAATTCCCCGTCTGTTTAATCCCTTCCTTGGGCGTTAAAAAGAAGGCACGAAACCTCAATATTCCTCTTACGGCGTAGAATATCCTCAGCAGCCGCGTGGGCATTCTCTTTTTATGTCGTCACAGCTTCCTCACAAACTATCTTCGACTTTCATGTGGTCTAAGGGAATTCCTCGTCTTCAAGTAGCTGCTGGAAGGAGGGAATCCTTTCCGGGAAAATGTCTTTAGAGCAGTAGAGAGGGCAGCCGACGTGCACTTCGGTCGATGGGTGTCTTAAGGAGGGATCAAGTCATTCCATAATCAAATACATGATTTGCAAACATTTCGTGAATAATCTTCTTTAAGCCAAATTTGAGTACTTTGGTCTACGTTAAAAACGATGTGGGTTGTGTTTCAATATCTTCAATTTTCCACAAAGTTATTTTGTGGAATTTCTTGTGAAAATAAATAAATACACGAGAGTGAAAATTATCCATAAACATTTATATAAATGTTTGGCAATTAGTGATAGCAATAACTATTTTCAATTATCCATTCCGATTTCTTCTTAAAGAACACAGACTTTTATATTAGCATATTGCTCGCTCATTTCAATCAGAATACTCTGATAAATATTTTCGAATAATTAAATATGAAAAATAAATTTTTATTATTCACCGGAAAAATCATTATATATATAATTATACGTTTAATTTTATTATTATTATTATAAAATTTTATTTTGATCATATTTTATTTTCATCATAAAAATTTTCACTTTCAGAGAAACATTCTCATCCAAATGAACGATATTTTTGATACTCATACACATTTAAAATGATTTCTACTTTATAATAAATATATAATAATTTATCAATAATAATATATTCAAGTGATGCAACCACTCTGTAATTCAATGAAATACATATGAATAATGACATTCTTTAGAATTGTAACTGAAGAATAATATAACCAACTATTCAGTAAACAACCCTCTATTTAAAATTTTTATATTTACATCTTCACCTTCACAATTTCGATATTTCTAAAAAATCACCATAGCAACGGTTAACTATTTCACCACTCTTCAGAAGCAAATGTCAGCACACTTAGAGACGTAAACAAATGAGGAATCGTACACACAGTCCATCCAAAAGATTCAAATTCCATCCTGAAACAACCCATTTTCATCCCCTTACGAAATACAAATCTCCAGCAAAAATCCCCATTTCTGATCCCTCCTCATCCCCTACACCACCTCCACCAGCTCCCTAACTTGTTTCAGACTTAGGTGCGAACATGGGAACTCACTTCTCCGGAAAATGAGGGAATCCTTAAAGGGTGACACCTTCTGAGCACGCGACGGAATAAATAAAAAAGGGAAAAGAGGATATTGAGAATATAAAGGGGCGATTAGGGATGTCTCCTGATTATTTTGTGCTATTGGAGAATTTCTACGGGTCGCGGAGTGGCTTCCAATGGGACGTGAAGTGAAATACGAAGGCATTTTAGATTGGTGCGATTTCTTATTCTAATATGCTATAATTGACTCTTCCCAAATGTCATATTATAAGATATGAAGTAATAGAATATGTATATATGAACATTATTTATCGTAAAATGAGGCTAAGAACTTTTGAAACGATGCGTTTACCCTAAGCCTCCAAAAATTACATCAAGTTATAAAGTGTATATGACGTGAAGTTTGGAATAATAGAATGATGAACTTATTTATTAGAAGTTTATTTTTTATTCATCTCTTAGTGAAGACGATTAATTAGTTATAGTGTTAATCAATGAAAACAACTATTTGTCTAAAAAAATTAATACTAGTCCTCGAATTATCATCAAGGGTAAAAGTTAATTAATTACACTGTTTCAGGATGATTTTATTACGTCAATAATTGTAATAAAATAAATATTGACCCGCTGCCATATGGTCTTCAACTTAGTTACGATGGATTATCATTAAATAAACAAAATAATCATTTCTAATTTGACTTACAACCGAGTTAACTTTCATTTTAATTTACGCGTAATTTAACTTCTCACGAAGCATTACGGAAAGACAATACCTACCCCGAAGCTATAAACGTTTAATGGCGGACGTAATTTGAAAAACTCTCTCCATCTCGGTAAACACAAGAAAGTAATTAATCCGTCACAAAACCAACCTCATCCAGAGAGACCCGGCGCATTCAAGCGCGAAATATACTTCCAGAATTAAAAACACAGAGAAATTCAGTCTCATTTCAACCGAATTTGTCAAAAAATAAATAAACAAATCAGAGAAAAGGGTTTGAAACAAAACCGCCTTGTTTTAAACCCTCTCAATTCCCATCTCGCTTTCTCCTGTCACACGAAACAACATCTCAAAGTCTCACTCATTCCTCACATTTCAACTCCCAAGCAATCCTTTCCTCCAGAAATTCTTCCCCTAAAACTTTCCTTTCTCGGAACATCTTTTTTTAGAAAAAAACCCCCACTTCCCCAGAGAGTGACAGAATTCCTATCGTTTCTCCCCTCGACCAGCGTTTTTCTTGTCTAATTAGCGAAAGGAAACTGCTTTTTAAAAAGAAAAAAGATACGGATGGAAGTCTCTCCAGGCTGAATTACCCCTTTTCGTGGTGGAAATACGAAAATTTCCATCTCGTGTCCGCTTTTAGGAATCAGCCTCGATGTCCGGCCGAAGTATTGTGGGTGTAATTAAGTCTGGAGTTGTAATTAATGTCTTCCGTAAGATGCCAAATGAACACGTACACCCCTTCTCAAGGAGGAGATGGATTAACAAGGGGAGAGAGTCTTGAATCAAACGCGGAGGGTTGTATTTTGACGGTATACAATTGAATTATGGAGAAGGTACCGGCGGTGATTTAGGATGGCGTGGAATTCCGAAAGGAATCTGTGAACGCATTAATTTAGTCGTCCTTATTTTATCGAACGCGGAATAATTTTCCGGATGTAAGAAATTATGTTTTCGGCCCTCAAAAGAACAGGAATGATAGTTTAATGGAGTAATGAATGAATCGCAGAAGCGTGAGCATAAATTAAGAAGAGTTCGGTAAAAGGGGAAGTTTAGATTATATCGCGGGATAATTGACTATTCTTGAAAATGATTTACGATTTGTGGTCTGAAAAATGAGTAGATACTATCCTTATACCTCTGAATTAGATTTAATGGATTTTTAATTACGTTTAACTCAATTAGAAGCTAGATGAATTTCACTAGTCCATGTAATTCTACATCCCTATTACCTGTAATTATCTGTACTTATTATTATTATACTTGTTCTTGTTGTACTTCTTATTGTTGAACTTGGTATTGTGTTACCAACGTATTGACTTACATTCCAGATACGTCTAATCTACGTTGATTGTCTATTATTAGAAAATTATCATGAAAAACATTTTCACTAAAAGGGAGTGAATGATAGTGTATTATACTTCCTTTACTATGAGTTTTTATATGAATGATACGTAATAATTGTAAAATTTCTAATTATTTCTCTATTATCCATTTCATCATATAATAGCTAAGGAAATTTTCTTAATATTATTTAAAAAATATCAAAGAATGCTTCTCATTTCCTATCGTATTTTTTAAAAATCTTCTCATAGACTATATTAAAAATTATAAAAGAGAAAACATTGGGAAGGTCGTTTTAACTAACTAAATTAAAGAGGCCCTATGATGTTCTATAGAATTACTATAACTGAGGCTAAAATTAGTAGCTGACATTTACGAGTTAGTGTATTCACAAAATAATCAAAGCGGAAGAAATTTTGATTAAGGGAAACAAGGAAAAGTTCTTAATGAGTATAAGAAGATAGCAGAAAGAGCAAAAGTCAAAGATTGGAATACGTATATTTAGGCGATTCTCATATTACATCCAAAACTTAAGAAATAATTTAGGAAAATATACTTACATATTAATCATGATGGATTGTCCTTCTAGTTTTACTTATCTTTTATTATGCATTACGCCATAATAATCAAAATATGTTAATTGTGGTTGTAGATAATAAGGTAGTTATAAATAATACATAATAGATAATAAGGTAATAAGTAAATGAGGTAATAAGTAAATAAGGTAATAAGTAAATAAGGTAATAAGTAAATAAGGTTTTTTAAACATGATTTGGGTAGCTTGTTTAAATCGTCGAATGGAGAAGAATTAAGAGATGAACATCAAAGAACTAAGTTTGATTTTCATAATTATTGTATATAACAATAATAAAACTGATATACATTAATTATGAATATAATAATATTGTATATAATCATCGTAGAATATTGCTACTTTATATATATATTTATTCTATATTGATTTTCAAAGAATATGTATGATAGATCTATTTCATTTATCCACTCAATAGAGTCCCAAACTTCTCTTGAAGGAAACATTTAACATGTTAGATTCACGCGGCAAATTTTGTTGTCATAGTATAGGTACATACGAACGCTTTGCTTAAATTAATGGGCTAAAGAAATACGACAATAAAGAATGTGGATAGATTAGAGAAATGAAAGTTAAACCTGAAATAGTAAACTTTATACTTGAATTGTCAATGGAAGCTTAACCTTTAACTTTCATCTTATAAATACTTTTTCTCAAATTACGAGCAATGCAAGTAAGATGTACCAATCCTCAACATGGACTGACGAAGCTGAGATTGTGTAGTGAAGCGGAACTGATATCCGGTTATCCTCGTCAGAGCTAAGATCAAAGGCTTTTTATTCTCTAGACACTTAATTAGAGTTATATCGGGTTCTGGAACATCAGTTACTCACACTTTGATGAATGGCATAATGGGTTTCGAAGTTGGGAAGCGCGCACAGTGGTAGTTTGACAGATTCCTCAAATGTGTAGGTAGGTGGCCTTTAATGATATCTCCTTTGATGAAACAAATTAATGCGTTAATGTATTAAAAAAGAGATTGATGCTCCTTATGTAGGTGGTTGAAATATATCTTGGAATTGGGTTTGTTTAGTGATTAAAGCAGTGGAAAAAATATCTCGTGCATTTATTGCTTAATTCTTTCATAACAAGACTACGAAATAATATGAATCACTGTCTAAATGTATTATTAACCTTTACACAAGTACATTCAAACAATATACACGCATAATCCAGAAAATATTAAAAATATTTTAAAAATTCAAGTTTTAAACTACGTATTCTAAGAATTAAATACCAAAGTGCTAAATCACGCAACGTGCTCTGTCTTAGTATCTTTTTAGTTGTGATTTAAGACTTTTATGTATGAAAATATCATATATATTAAATGTCTGGTGATGAATTAAAATTAACTTAATTGCATTCGGGAAACATTCAACTATTAAAGCGAATAATCTACAATAATGATAATTTATTTATTTTTAATTAATGACGAAGTAAAGATATTGTCACACCAGTTAAAGTTGTATTATTTTTTCTTTACTTGCATATCAAGATTTTAGTTAAATAGTGAAATAGATTATTTTTATGCATATTAAGCTCATTCCTAGCCCTAATTATTACGAAATATATTGTATTATATATCATTTTGTTTGCTAAGCGTAATATCAGTATTGCATGGACATTCACTTGCATATAAGATGATGCTGATTCCTTTTGCAGCCAAAATATCAGGACAAGGATAATTTCAGTAAAAAATATAATAGTAAATAGAGAATATGTAAATTAAACTTACTAAACAATTGAGATAAGTTCTTCTATACTCCTATTACACACCCGTATAAAAAATTACCCAGAGACATTCGCTTTCTCAGGGGCATAAAAGAAAGTGAAGGGAAGGTTATTATGATCAAGTTCACGTCGGAATTTTCCTCAATTTAGCAAAGAATACGTTTTGAGGGCCGTTTTAAGAAAGTTATCACTCGGAGGAGGGGGGGGGAGCTGATCTAGAATGGATGCGTAACAAGGGGAAATTGTACGTCGTGCAGAAAGAGGTAGGTTAAGTTTAGTCAACAGAAGGGGCGATGGAATGAGGCCTCTTTGATAGATGCCTGAGGGAAGAAACAAAAAAGAATTCTCTTTTTTTGAAAGCTGGGAAGAAGTCATTGAAAAAATTATGACAAAAAGGAAAATTCTCGGAAAAAAATGGCGGGCGAGGAATGCTTGCGGTTCGACGGGAAACAATAAGTTTTTAAGGGAAAATAAATGCCGAGGCAAACAGGAAAATATATGGAGCCTTAACTCCTTGGAGATGTATTTATAAATCTCGATTAACAATGGATTTTCATTTTGTTTCTGTACGCCATTTTAATGGGTTTCCATCGAATATTTTCATTTTTAAGTTCCCCGTGTGAATAAAAGAACGCAAAATGGCATTTACGTAAAAGTGCTAAATTACGTCTACGACTATAATTAATCAATCTTATACGATTATATACAATCTCTTGAGCTTAGTTAATCTTCTCTATAGGTCAAAACATCTCTTAAATGATTCTCCTTGTATTCTTATAGCAATCTGTATTATAAAACTAATAGTTTAAAATCCTTTTAAACTTCATACAATAATCACAACTATTTACGTATACATAGATGGGAAGTTCACCAAAAATACCAAGCTAAAGGAACTAGAAAGCTGAAATTAATTCCCTCATAATTTTCAGCGCTTTTCATGTTAATTAATTAAATTCCTGAGTCGAGATATTTAGGGAGAGCATACGGTTTTTGCCTCACTTTCAGTTTGTCCCTTCTCTTATGCCGACCCATGGCTTTAATTCTGTACTAACGACAACGCAACAATGGAGTGGAGCTAACTGGCCGAAACAGCTTCCGGGGCATTATTCGAAAAGGTGCTAATAGGATGACGTTGGGTGGAATTGCAAATGGTAGGCTTTCCATCGGAATTATCCGCATGAATTGATTTCCTAAAATGCTCCTTTATTGCCTGTTTCGTAATTTCCTTCGCGAGTTAAAATAAATAGGAAGGAATTTTGTCATGGAGATATCTACTTGATTATTATTAGATACATATTAAATCTCGAATTGGGTTTTCAATTTTTCGACATTTTGAGTACTTTACCCGTTATTACACACTACTAAACTGTGGATCTTGTAACTATATACAGTTTGGAAACCTTAGCAATATCCTAAATACTCGACTGCAGGAATGCGTAAGGTTGTTTTAGATAGACTATATTATACCGATTTTAAGTCGAGGAGTTAAACAAATGAAAATAAATAATGAATAAGATCACGATTGAAACTTTTAAAATTTTCTTTTATTGTATCATTTTCTTACTATTATTGATTAATATATTTATTATAGTTTTTATATAACCATTAATAAAATGTGAATATTTTCTTACTACTTTCTATACGTTTAATATAGTTTTATATAATTTTTAATATTTACAACGTTACTATAGTTTTATATAATCATTGAAAATCGGTACAAAATTTCGTTCCATACAAAATTAACTCATTTTAATTTGTTCATCTGCTTATCATTCCTCTCCTATCATTCCAACTCCAATTTTACTTTCCATCAAACATCAAAAAAAGCAAACCATCAACTTCTCCTCTTTGTGATCTAGAAAGAATTTCCTGTTCACATTCTCTCAACATTTTCCGGTTACACACGAATTAATTCGGAAGAAAATTAATAAATCCCATGCCTACATAATTTTATTAACCACGCGAGGGACATGAGTTATTCTAAAAATCCGGAATTTTTCATTATTGGAGGTTCGTTTTCCTTTTCCAATTTCCATCTTCAAATCCACGATCCGTACTATTTAATTGGCTCTTGTCATCGGTGGAAATTGCGAGAGGATGATTTCGCAAGGATGTTTCCTGCATGTATATAATACTATTCGGAATTGGAAGTCTCTGAATGTTGATAATTTAATTACATTTGAAGTAGGTCGATTAGTCATATACGGTTCGCCTCGTGCAATATCATTCGGCCTTCTTCAATGGATGTATGATAATATTAGTGAGAGTTTTAATGATTACGATTCATTTTGAAATTCATTTTAACTTATGTGTCTCTTATGGAGGTTTCAACTCAACTGGTATATTTATTTTGCAAGCCTGGTAAGTTGTATAAAGGAATCAATTTGCTGCAAATATTTAAAAAAAAGCTTACAAATTAAATTAATACGTTAAGTCCTAATTCGGTAGAATACCGCTATACCCTATATTTTTTTTAAAAAAAGAAAACACTAAGTAAAAATACGTAACATTTACAATGTGGATTTTTATGAAATTATTTTTATTATTAAGTTTAAATTAGCATCTTTCCTTTTCAAGATAGCTTACAAATAAGACATAAGGCTAATAAATATTAAAACCTGCCTCCCACTTTGATCTCAATTTTTAATATAACGTAAGATCACACGCTACCACTAGCGAGGCTAAGGTAGCGATTTAAGGGGTGTACTGGTGGCATGTTTTTATCAACAGATGATTTAAAATTTCCCTCTGTATAAGCGTTGCATTATTATTTTCATATTTCAATAATAGAAGAGAAATACATCTTTTTGCTATGACAAATCCAACGTTCGAAATAATATTTAGATTTAGAATAGAAGCATATCGTACTTTCCACATTTTTTAAATATTAAAAGCTACTGTGCTCTTTATTATCTATAGATACTTTTATTGTTATAATATTTTATTATTTATTAATATAATTACTAATGTAATAGGTTTCACAATTTCAAACGTGAAGAGCAGAAGCCATTTCTAAGATATCTCAAATCTGAATTACTTACTTCTACGTAACACAGTGTATGAAGACAGCTACTATGAATTTCCGGAATACGAAAAACGCAAAATAAATTATCAAACAATAGAGCAAGCAGATCAACCCTTACGTGAATAAAACCCGTCGCATACACCGTTCCACTTCCCTTAAAATCGTACGAGTTTCATTCAAGATGGCAAAGAAAAACGTCTCACAATGCTGCAGTATGAAAGGAGGCGAAAGATTTCATCTTGGTGAGCTGAGGAAGTAATTCCAGGGGCAACAAAAAGACGAGGCCTTTGAGAAATTCGCTACGTTCCAGTTTTTCTGACACCCATGATTTATACTACGCACGCATTTTTAAAAAAACCTCCGCTTGAAATTCCCTGAGACCTTTTTAGTGTTTAGAACTCCGACTTCCTTTCAATTCACCCAGATCCTTCTCCAAGATACGTTCTCACAAATTTTCCGAATCTTCCTTCCACTGTTGCACAACTCGAGGACGCTTTTTGTCCTCGGGAGTAATTCAGTCGCAAGGAGTAATTAATATCCCGAATGGGTTAAACAGAGGTTGGTAGAGGGCTCTGGTGAGGCGGTGGGGCACTCATTCGTTCGATGAATTCCCCACGTATATAATGAGGTGCTTTAGCATTCAGTTTATCCCACATTGCTGGGACTGTTCTAAAATGCTCTCTTATTCAAAAATGGATTAGGGAGAGATTGTACAAGAACTGGTTCAGGAATCACCTTCTGACTTATCCCAAATTTTTTAGGGAGTTGTTTACAATAACAATGATGTAACAATTAGACGAGGAAACATTACTGATTACTTATCTGTGAAAAAAGTACTTAAAAGGAATGGTAAATGGATTTCTTTCTAGAGAGGTGTAAGTACGAATTATGTAAATGGAAGTATACTATTGTTACGTATATGTTAAATAAGTGGCGTTCAATTAATGACGATCAATAGCTTAGGGAGGAAATAATTATCATTTCTCATTTGAATTGGTGTGTTGCTATGGAAGTGATTTTCACCAAAAGACTATTGGTGATTATAAGTTATGAAATAAACTTGTCCACTACGCTTCCTCGATACTTCTTAGAGAGCCAGAATTTTATTTCTGAAATCATTAACCCAAAAATATTTTATAACATCCATCAGCAAAGATCAAAATCCGCTGAATAATATTCCAGGGGAAATAAGGAACTCAGTATTTAATCTAGCTTTGAAGTTTTTAAAGATATTCTTTTGAATACATTCTAAATTAAAAATGCAAACACAATGTTACAAATGGATGTGGTATACTTTAAGACATATCTACAACAATTATCGAATCAACTTTAAGAGCATCCAAATACGTGGCTGTTCACATATTGTATGTATAAATATCTATACTGTTTAAATATCAATACAACTGATTTTTATTTTCGGTAAACAATTATTAAAGTCTTTGGTATACACTTTGTAGAAGAGCTTTAAAATTTGTTGAAGTTCGCAAGTAAAGCACTCAATTCTGTTAACTAGGGAAACCATTTCTTTTATCTTATTAACTTATCTACTATTAATCAAGAGAAGAAAACAAACCTTACCCAATTTGGAAAGGACAATAATAGAACCGAGAAAGAGTCATTTCGTATTGCTGGCATACTCTTCGTCTTCCACACATTGCTACAGGTCGTGTTGACTCAATCTTCTTCTTTCACTAAGCTCCACCTTAATTGGTTTCACTTTCAATCGAGAAAAGATTATATTTCGGAACTCAGTAATGAAACAATCAGGAAAATTAATTACCGGTAAAGATGTGTACATCCAGATACAAGTAGATGTTCAGTAACTCATTAAATGAATTGCTGCTGAAGGTGGTAGAGAATAGTGCATAAACAACTATAATTGTTAAGATTTACCAATCTAAATGAAACTACCAATATGTTACTAATATGTATAAATCATTATATATTCGATATGTATCGATCTATCAAAAAATATAGATGAACCTAAAATAAATCTTCTAAGACTGCATTTATCTTTCTCCTTGACTATCCCTAGAAACTATCAATAAACAACTTTAAATGAAGATCTATTAACTATGAAATATGCCGCTAAGTCCCAGGATCTAATATCTGTCCACTCGTGCATAAGTTTTAATAAGACTATCCCTTAGAGTTTGATCGTACTTAACCAGGCTTTCCAAGGACTTTCCCCGAAACCAGAATCATTAAAAGTTTCTCACAAAAGCGTTTCAGATTAGCACTCCTTGACAACCAGGATTCTTCGAATCTTGTTTACATTCCCTATATCAACTCATCCCCTGCTTTTCAGATCCATGAGATGCAGTAAATTTTATCCAGTATTTGTTCAAATACATTAATGAGAAACCTGCAAATTGGAAGCTAGAAATACAGCTTTTCCTCTTGAACCTTTTGACAAATAAGGGCAAAATTCTGAAAATAGGTCAGAATTTATTTCTTACATGGTTGTATTCATGGTTAATTGATTCACATACCAATAAAAGTAGAAGATCACTTTGCGAGTGAATGGCCCGGGTTTCAATCCCCCGCGTCTTCTACTTTTATAGACCTTAGTTTCGGAGTGGTTAGGCAAATAACTTCCCAACGCTAAAGTCCTTGGCTCAAGTCCCGGTTAATGAGAAATTTTCCTGGTAAATATTTGTATTCCTCTGTATATAAATTCACATAATAATGGGTATACATACCTGTACGTGCCATATATAATATTATTATATCTGAAACTTTAAATAAAGATATCGATTACGATTAAAAGGATAGGATTCGTAATAAGGCTTTTAAATTTTTCCAGAACTCTTACTAAAATTACGTATTCCTATTTAGAAACCTACAGGGTATATTATAATGGTATTATTGGAATAATAATATCCTAAAGATTGGTCTTTGTTTCTTAAGATATATTTACAATATTTTAGCAATTGCTTTGCTTAATATTACATTTATAATATCTTTTCTTAAGTGTGAATATCTCATTTAAAAATATCTGAATAAGATGAGTGCTATAAAATTAAATGCAGCTATAATAGAGTATGACGTAATATATATAGCGTATATAGAATAGCATAGTTCAAGTAACGTTTCCTTAGCTGTGAACAATTTCGCATAACAGAACATTGTCTCTTTCATACGATACGAGTGTTTTCTATAGTCCAACAACGGCGGTCGCCTAAAGACGAACTCGAGTTGGGAAGTCCTTCAACTGCGCCCGCAAACTTCCGGAGTATTCAATCTGTACCCTTTAGGTGAACATTTGGAAAACTGATTTGGCCCAAAGATGGAGGCAGTTTAGGCTCAACAGGTTTTACTGTAAAAAGTCAGAAAGTCCGAGTTTGACGTTTTTCTTACTATACACTCCTACATCTGCGATCATGAAATTCGTATCCTGTGATGCATATATATTTAAGTATCGATTTTAATAGAATTAAAGTCTTAGGAAGAGAGATTTATACTTTATTAATTTATATTTTTAAAGCGCTTGGAAATTTTCATCTATGAGATAAAAAGCAGTCTACTCCTCTTATTAGTCTATAATATTTATATTATGATTTAAATTTAAAAGAAGAAGTGATCATAATATGAAATTAAAACCAATATAGAACGAAATAAACGTCTATGCTCTATTTATGTTATTTTTCTGTAAAAGGATTTAATATCACAGACATAGAACTAGATTCGCAGAATAGATTTTAAGGGATAGTCTTGGCAATTCATTTCTAGAATTATTGATTTTTTAGATGGAAAGAGATATAATAACTATCGATATTCTGTCAAAATTTATGAGAAAAGTTTTAATTTTACTATAAATTTTTTATAAACTTAAACAGATTCCTATTATATGAACCCTAAGTCTTCGTGTCCCCTCAATGTACATAGTACTCTCATATTGAATCCTACCAATACGAATTTACTATTCTAAGATTACGTATATATACAAAATTAAATCATTTTTGCCTTTACATTCGAAACCATTGTCTATAAGATGAGGGAATAGAAGCTTTTTTGAAACTCACACAATAATACTTCGATGTGTTGTAATTTATATTAGATTGCACACACCCGTTCGAGGCGATACTAAACAGCATCCGAGTATCAATTGTGTGGAAAAAGAAGCTACTCGGTAGCTATGAGACCATCAACAGGGAAAGAGGGGAAAAAAGCTCTGTGTGGTGGAGAAAGGAAATCCTTTCTTTATCTCTCCCCCAAAAGATGCGTCTTACAATCCCATTCTTGCTCACTTCCGGCCCACGAGTGAATAGCAAACTGGAGGAAACCGCACTGCCTCCACAATTCAGCCTTTTACACAATACCTCTGCTTATGAATTACGCCTCCTTGTACGTTAGAGACTAAGGATTAAGAAGATGACACGGATTTTGTGTCTTTTCTCGTACATTCTTATCTGCCTCACGATCTTTTTGGAATTACGAATTATGGCTGTATCTGAAATGCCTGTGGTTACGTTTTAGCTCTTGTTTATTTGTGAGAAATGCTGATTGATATCCTCGTAATGAGGTTTAAGAATTCATTAAATATTTAGAATCAACAATGTAAACTATCGTTATTGATACAATAAGAATTATATAATTAACTATCTCTAAGTGATTTTTACATGCAAAGTAGTATAAAAGGTACTCGTAGGGTTCTCATTCATTATTGTATACTCCGTTTACCATCTACGAAAACAATAATTGATGACATAAAAATTGGACTTAAAATCGTATGTGAATTATAAAGAGATAATAAGGGATAAGAAGGCTTAGTATGGAAAGTGATACTGTTCGTATTAACGCAAAAGTATTCACAATAACGTGAGAAAAGTATGTTCCGGTCTTAACAGACTTTTTTCACAATCATTCTCCCTTAGCTCCATTTAAGTTCACTCTTTTCTGAAGATTCAAATATGAATCGTTCCATCAAATTGTAAAAGTTTGAATAAGTGTTTTATCTAAGTTTTAAGAGACATTATTAAATTTATAAATATAAAAGTTTGGTTTCATTTTTAGGCTCTGAAATGCTCAGCCGAAATACATGAATCGATGTTATGCATTACTCAGCACTAGCTTAAACGTTAAGGTTGATGAATAATTAACTATAAAAGCAGTTATTAATTCACTATATTACTTTATAAAAATCGTGAAAACAAGCCAATGTCAGCTTCCAAACTTCACCGAGGTGGGCGGATGTCCCTTGTTTATCCCACACAATTCATGTTTCTTTTAAAATTTGCCTTATTTCATTATTTTATAATATAATTTATAAGGAGTGAAATTTTATTAAATAAAATTAAAATACGTGTTATAATTTAATGGAAAATAGATTCCCAATTTTACAGCACAAGTTATCGATATTCCTCTATACGAAGAAAAATTACCAAATAAATTTCCGAAGACAATCTAATCTATATATATCTAATACTTTCTCACGAAACAAATTCAACGTTAAATATGTATGAAATAAATGCAGTAATTTCCGTAAGTTACTTACGAAAGAAACAAAACTTGAAAGTTCAAAGGGTAATCCACAAATCCTCTTTTTACATTCGATAAAATGAGTATAAGTTAATTCTACTGCTAATACCTTTCTTTAGAACCTTACGGAAAGGAAGTGAGTCTACATCAAATGACTTCCAAAGATTCTCTGGAAAATGTCCTCTTATTATTCCAACTTCTTACATCCTACTCCAATTATGAGATTAAAAATAAGAAGTCGTTCCAAAATCCATAGGCGACGAAATCTAATAACACACCTTACATTATGTCCTTGATCAATTTAGGCACCTTTTTGAAGACTTCCTCCAACTACAACTCTTCTTAAGTGACAATGACGGTGAGAAGAGCGCCCGGAAGTTCCTCCCGTGAAGCAGAGAAGAAATTTTGAAGGATTTACGATAGATCTTTATGGTTTACGTATCATATAAAATCAGAAAAATATAAAATTTCTTCCATATGTGTGGCCCTGGATATCTTTGTTCTTGTAAAATCCATCAACATTAGGAACAAGGAGGAACATTATAAATTTGACATCTCTTATGAACATTTTCTGGTTTTAAAAATGTTGTAAAGTATATTAATTATAATCATTTTCTGTTCTGCATATTCCCATTTTGCGTAATTTTTACGCAACTTTCATTTCATATTATTCTAATGTCCTTTTAATTTAACGAAGATATTTTATTTTTTCTATAGCATTAAATATTTTCAAAAAATATTTTATAATGTATATAATATCTATTCTTTCAATGACTACTATAAATCTTTTATAAGAAGACCAAATATCTCGATACATCTTCCGTACTAATTCCAGTCCTCATAATCTCAATTCAAAATTTCCTCTTCCCCTTCTCACCCTCAGATTAACTTCCTTTCCTTTCAGCTTAATTCTTTTCAAGAACCTCACTCAAATCCGAAGAATTTTCGAAGCATACATTCTTTTCTGTATCATCTCAAAAATTAAACCTCCAAATGAATATGTATACGATTCTTTGCTTTAAGAATCGTTCCTTAATGACCAAAATGTAGGCAGCGTTTCCCTCTAAGACAGAAGCGATATTTAAATAAATGAAGACATGGTCTGTATATTGTTAAAATTATCGTTATTTTCAACTTTCATTTATAGATATATCCTTAATGTTTTGCTTGAAGTTCATTGTTAATTATGACCGATAATAATCATGCAGATTTTAGTCAAATTTGTTTATAAATAATAATGTTTTGATCCTCAGCAGGGATATGAACCCGGGACCTCAGCGTTAGAAGTGTATTTTCTAACTATCTACGTTCTCACTTGTTCAAATCGTATAATTTTAACATCTACTCAGAACAAAGAACAACGCTAACTAGAAAATGCATTTTTTGCAACGTTACTATATTCATATAATCAGGCAGACATATTTAGTCAAAACTGTCTATCCACTGTCGTCTTCCACTTTAATTCATGCCTATTAAGCTGTTCCTTTCTCATATTTTAGTCATCCTCAGTAATGAACCTCCATCCTAGATGCGTCTCTACTTTCGGGAATTGCTATTTAAGTATGGAGGAGAACTCACGCGAGAGCTTCATTATAAAGCCATTATTACTATTTTATGTTCACGAATTCAAAATTAGCATCATTGTTTATTTTTTCCAGTATCGGAACACGCACGAATGTAGAAACATTTCGAAGCGATTTTTTTTCGGCGAAATTAATTCTAGAAAGGGTCATCATATACGACGATTGGAAGGTTAATTTCAATTGCCGTTTATAATTAGTTTTGAAGTAAAAGAAATTTATTTTCGAATTTTAACCCCCAGATTAACATTCAGGGTACATCATACAGCTGTGCCATGAAGCCAAAAATGATTAACAAGTGCGATAAATTGGCAATTGTACACTTCGAGTTGGAATAATATAAAATAAATGAGATTCGTTCATCGTAGAATATTAAATGGAATTACAGTAGGAAATATTTACTTTTAGTTGTTACAATCTTACTTTTATATAATCATAAGACTATAACAACTTACAATAAATAATAACTAAATATAAGTATAATTGATATAGATTAACTCTTTAAGGTTACCAAAATAATACGTGGACTATTGTTTTAAAATATTGCTGCATCATTCAGAATACAGAAACTTTAATGGAAAGTATCTTAAAAATGTTAAGAAGATAAATTATCATATTACTTGTCACTATCGAATCAGATTTCTCAACTTTTCTTCCTTGGAATATTAGAATCATCTTTATTTTGGGCGAAATAATGGCCAACAAATCTTCTCATCATTCCTTATAATCCTTTGATTGTTTAAACTAATCACAACAAAGAAAAATCATAACAATGAAACATCTGCATATTTCCACACAGAAAAGGCTCAAATATATCAATGTATGGAATGAAGATGAATCTCTCTATAACATTAAAGTCAAGCTATACATCCAAAGGCGAACTAAGTTGCCTCTGCCGACTTCTTTTTCTTCTCCAATCTGCTTGTTGAGCGTTTCCAAGACGTGCTTCGCATTCTAAGTGCCTCTTGGAGAAAGAATGATCTCTTTTTGTTTGATTTGTAAGAAATACGGAGGCTCGGTTCTCTCAAGAGATCGTGTAGTAGATACGTCTATAAGACGCGCAAATTAATCAGCAGAGTAGACGCTTGTTTATTTTAAGAATAATATAATACATTAAATGAATTATCGAAAAAATTCTTAATAATCAAACTATATAAGGAGATGAAAATTTAATGAGAAACAAAGTTTATAAGAAGAATACTAACAATGCAAATGTATTAAGATAAGCAATCTATTTACGTAATTTCTACACAATTATGGCAGCATAAGCTTCTTGGATTATTTACTAGTTGAAGTCTTTTTTTTAACCTAATTTTAAAATTAAATTCATACATTCGTAAGCAATCTATTTATTCTATTTTATTTATACCTTCATAAAGATAGCTGTTTAAGGTTCTTGGATTAATATTATTACGAGGTAGAGTCTATGCTTATCTAAATTTAAATTTAATTTTAAAACTGAATAAAAAGTAAATATTTCACCTTTATATTACGAGGACTTGAATGATTTAAATAAACAGTAAAAGAGGAAGGTATAGGAGAAAATCATGACAGTTTAGTAAGGTAGGAATTCGATAGAAGCTACTTACGAAATCAGACCAAATACTGTGAGATGAACCTTTTATATCTGCATCTATTAAAAGATTAACGACGTATGACTGGAAGTTGGGTAACAAGGTGCACTCCTGAGCATTAAAATTCGCACCGGAAATAAAAACTTTCCTTAAATTATGCGACAAAGTTCGATGCGGAATTCGCTTTCAACTTTATCCAATTTCCGAGCCGAGGATTTTTCCGGAATAAAAATGCATCGCATTACTCGATATTAGGTTACCTCAGTCAAAAGGCGATCCGCGCGAGACAAACGTAAGGAAGGCATATTTCGTGGGAATTTTTTTTTAACTGAAAGCAAAACTGTGGAATTAATGAAGTTTGAACGAAAAAAAAATTTTGGACGAGACGTTTCCTTTTGGGGAATCGGCTGACGCTGTCATTCATTCGTTGCGTTTGTGGAGAAATCGGAGTGGATTTACGTAAAGGACTGACGGAAATAAAAACAAATGAATGACGATAAAAATAGTTGGGGTTGCTGGAGTTTGAATGAAGGAAACTGAGTAAGAAAGCCACTTTTTAAACCTAAAAAAAATTCCTTCTCACACAAATAGGATATCTATGGAAAAGAGCATGAAACTTAAACGTAGAAATTATATTAAGTTTTAAGATGAATTTTTCTTGAGGTCGGAAGTAAAATTCTTGCGTCTGGTTATTAAGAAGTACTTTTTTTAAATTTCATCGGTTGAATGAAAGGAAAAATAATGTACTCTTTCATTCTTCACTGAGTACTTTTTCATTTGGTCACATCATGAACATTGTGAACAACATTCTACCTTTAGAATCATTACTTGATTAAATTTATTATATACCTTGAATTCATCAAATTTTTGGTAGGAAAATTTTGAGGACAATTGAAAAAGTTTAATTTTGATAAAAATAACGTAAATAACAGGAAAATGTATTATATATATTATTAAAATAATATCAAAACTATAGAGTATACTATATATTCTTATTATTAACCAGTGAAATTTAAAATTTTGGATGCATATATTACGGACAAACGGAATAGAATAAATTTTATTAATTTGGAATTAGCTAGTATAGATATTGAAGTACACGAAGCATAAAATCCTGTAATTCGAGGGTGTAAAATGATTCAATTAATTATGCCAATTATATTAGTATAATCCACTCTAAATGTATATGATTGAATCTTTCGGATAAATAATTTATTACGGAGATTAGATGTAAAACCAATTACCTAAATTCGCAACGTTCCAGGCCTGAAAGACAAAAATCGTTCCCAACAAAAGCTACGGAAAGAAAGTAACAGTAAGGTGGCAGTGGAGTTAGAGTACAATGGAATCGACGCAGGAAATGCAGCTAAGAAATTAGCAGGTGAGTAAAGGGGGAAGTAGACTGGGAAATAAGCAATGGAAGCGGGGCTTTTCTCTAGAGATCAGAAATATTCAGCGTCATCTACATTAGGGAAATTGGAAGATGGTGCCATTTGGACTAGCAGGCGCTCACAGTAAAGTCTTCAGATTACGCATCCTGGATGTACATGCATTATTTAGGAATTAAGGTAGAATTTCCGGATGAAACAAGAAAGACTCAAATCTACGTCTCTTCACATATCTACCAGCGGTGAGTTAGTAACATTTAAAAAATGCATCATAAAATTTTTAATTATTGTGCTACATAAAGGACATTCAAATTCAAAATAAATTCTTTCTAAAAATGAGGAAGTTTTTATATTCTTCCGAACTCGTTCTTAATCGGTAATAAACTATGTATAAAACACGAACGTAAAATTCATATAATCATTGAAAATGTGGAATATATCAAATATTTTTTATAAATTAAGTTCTGAATACTTTCTATTGCTTTTCATTAGCAATAGGTTTTTATACGATGCATATCCATTTATGTTCTACAGCAAATAAGTAGATGAATATATCCATAGATTTATTTAAATATTAAATTACTTTCCAATGGTCCATGTGTCTTCATCATTTTGTTCTCATTACCTTTTTTACGTAATAGGACTAGGTAATTGCTGTAAGGTGGAATTATAACATGACATTTAGTATTAGTTCAAAGGCGATTATATTGAATTAGATGTATCACTTGTTTCCATTAAGAATCCTTATCCTTTTTCGATTACAGGTAAAGTAACCAGAAATGATTCAGATAAGAGAAACTCAATTATAAAGGAATCTTATGTACGGCTCTTTTGATCCTACAATCTGAGTAGAGGGTGACGAACGCGATCTGGAATTCTGGAACACCGTTGGCTTAAGAAAATAAGACAGCGTTGTAATCATCTTAGATCTGAACCCAAACAGCACTAAGGGAAGGGATACAAGTTCCTCATTGGAATCGCTATTGAATGTAACGGGCGATTCTTAGTTCGTATATGCAACAGAGCTGTGTTTAGGTACCAACTTTAAATAGAACATAATCAGAAGCTGCATGCATACAAACACAACCAAGCCCAGTGTCCTAAGGGGCTATTCCTTGGCTTCACAGTTATTGGAAAATATGTTGAACTATACACTCCAGATTAATCATTATAAAACACTTATATTTGAATGGAGGAACTTGAATTCTTTAAATAGGAGAAATAAGCTTCAGGGTTTAAGTAAATTTCAAAGTAAATATCTACAGCTCACAGCTCTAATTTCTTACATATACGTACTTTAAGAGGGTATTTGAAGGTATATTTGCGACGAAACTTTGGACGTAATAGGTTAATACTACTCTCAAACGGTTGGCAATCTCAGTGTGGAAAAATTTTAGAACATAAAGTTTCCTATTCAGATGAGAGGTTGCCAACAATTGAGTTTCTTTCAATATAGATTGACTTGATTTCAAATCATTACTAACCCTCATGGTGGACCTGAAGACAACAAAAATTTATAGACCCTCAAATGATTTCCACTGTAATTCCCTACCTCGAAAGGCATCTGTGGTTGTAAACGATCAAAATTACCATCGTTTTTCATTCAAAATAAATTACCTAATCACAGAGATAACTTAACAGAAACTTTCCATGAGATGAGTGAAACTAATATTTATTTTTTGCTCCTCTTCCTGATTTTAAAAAAATATTAATCCAATTTTTTTCGCATTTGTTTCTTTTTAATTTTACTCTTGTTTGTTTTTATAAAAATCTGTACCATTGTATTTAATCGAATGTTGTCTCTTTTAGTAATTGGTTTCACGCTAATTTCCGACAACACTTATTATGTGTGTGTTTTTCCGTGTCATATGATTTCCGGAACCGAACAAATTCACAGTCATACATTTTTCATTAATTTATTTTTGTAAAATAGCACGAGAGACTAAGAAAGAGAGATTTTCACATTAAATCCAGAGAACATGGATGAATGAATATAGTATACTTTACCAAATACTCTACAGAATTAATTATGATTCTAGAAGCGATCTTAATTTGATTTTTTTCTTAGAATTTAAATGTGGAGCAAAAAATGGTTCCATTTCATTAGTAGCCATAAAAATTTGGAATGATATGAAGCTAAAAATGACAAGTAGAACAAATGTAAAGGGGAATCATAGAGAGCTTCTTTCGCAACTGAAAATCCAATGTCGAAATAAGGGTGAGACACGGAAATTGGATGTGACATATGTAGCACCGTGGATTGATTGAATAAGGAAGATGGGAAAAGACAAATATTAAAGGTGAGCAGTCTATTTATGTTCAAGAAATCCTGTGGGAGTTAAAGGAATTGTTGCGGTTTATAAATCTGGCATAGAACCATATCTAAGAATAAAATATGAGACAATTGCTATTACTGGAAGGACTTAAGTTGAGTGAAATTTAATAATAATTGCTATTAATTTATTGTGGTTAAAATTAATTATGTTCTGGACGGATGTTGCATAAATATCCAAGCTGCATTAGTGAATACTGCAAATTTTAATTCCTATGCAGGATGGCGAATTAAATTTTTCGTTTTTGTAAAATTTGATACGTGAGATTTTGATAGCAAAATAGAACTAATTTAAAGATACGCAGAGGAAATATATTTAGTTTAATTTTAATAAAAACTGAAAAATTTTTATTTAAACTTAGATTTGATGAAAAAAATTAATAATGATGAAAACTTACTAACACAAAGGGACAAAGGAAATATGTAAACTTTATAAATAATACAAATTTAGTAAATTAGGATATGATATTCTATCTATAAAAAGCAAGTAAGGTTTACAAACTCGTAAGTATATTTACATGGACTTACTATTGAAGTATAGATTGTTTAAATCATAGTATTTTGGAATCGAATTTTAACAAAATGAGAATTAATACGAGACATTTAAGGCATCACAATATTACTCAATGATAAAAGGTAAATACTTTTTATGTATTTGAACGAATAAGACTACGATAACTGTAAATTTTCATCACGACTTCTCAACATTATGAATTATGAAATGAAATCCAATCAGACTATATTTATGAGTAGAAAATGTAAAGATAGCGGCAACCTTAAATTCTACATTTCCGCAGAGGATTGAAAGTTAATCACTAATCTTTCACGTATCTATACTTCTGTAGAATTGGTACGTATCTTAGAAATAGTCGGTGATATATGGTTACCATGGGGGTCATAAACTTTAACGGGGAGACGATGGAGCATGAAAGTTTGAGATTTTCAGAGAATATCGGTCGAAGAAGCAAACGGATTTGAGAAAATGTGCAGTTTCATCTTCTTTATGTTAATGAGAATTACGCTGGAATCGCTTAAAGCCATTCTCACGAGGGAAATCTCGTGAGAATCAAAGTAAATCTACCGAAGTAAAATCCAGGGATATACGTTGTTACATTTCCACTGCTGTCGACAGCGTTATACCATAATCATTCCTACTCCCCTTCGGATAATTTAAAGGTGGAGAGATAGCACGAAGAAATCCCTAGTATCTTATAATTTACTATTATTATGAATAGGAATAGAAAGATTTTGGTCTTCCACTTTAATAGGTTAAAAATCATACATAAAGATTATTGGAAATATACTAATTGTACCTTAAAGTACTTCAATCCATTCAATTGCAAAATTTCTTTAAACTTTAATGTTATCAAGAGAATAAGCTCATATTTAGGGGGCAAGTGCTAAAGTTTCGTCTTTCAGACTTGATATTTGATGGAAATGCATATGATTTATTTAAAGAGTCAATAAAGATGCTATAAATATGAATTTGGAGGAATCTGTGATTTTATTTAATGCATCATAAGTTATAGGATGGTAACTATGGTGATAACTTTATTCATTCGTTACTGAAAACATTACAATTAACTAATTCTATATGGAAACCAACCAAGAATCGTTATAGATATATGCTAATGATGCCTTGATGGAATATCCACTCATTTATAATCCCATCTTCCATAATTTAATTAAAACACCCCGAATATAGTTTGTGGGAGGTGTGTGTTTTGAGAATTTGAATAAAGAGGGCGTGTTAATGGCGGTCAAAACCAAACACCGACGTGAATTAAGGAGTGCATTCACTTGCATATCCAAGGGGGATTATGGGAAGGATGAGGGACTTACTTCGCTTCTCAAGGAGCAGTCGACTTGCAAATGAAGAAGATCCGTGTTCTTCAGCTTCGTTAACGGTTAGGATACCACTCGGCTGCATAAAGGAAACCCTAATCCTTCAAGAATCACTTAAGTAGACGCTTTTGGTTTTAAAGATAATAAGGAAAAGAATTTCCATAAATTCCTAGGATAATTTATCGTATATCACGAAAGAAATGAATCAACATAGTGGTCATGATAATAAAATAGCAATAGATTCAATAATTAAATGCCAGTTATTCATCTCTATTGGAATTATGCTAACCATTTTACCATAAATTGTAAGAAAAATATTTAACTAATTAAGAATTGACGAGAAAAAAATGCAATCTACCCTAAAAAAAGGTTTATTAAAAGTACTTTGAAGTTCACAATAAGCTGATAAATGACAAGCAAATATATAAATAGTAGTAGGTAAAATTTTTAAAGTATAAATTGAAAACACAAGAGAAACAAGCTTTTACTAAGTTGCTATTTTCTCTTTCATCTGACCTTTACCACAACGTACGTTACTGAATGAGTCATTGATCTCTTAATTCATTCCAGAAGAGTTTAGCTCAGTACATTACCTCCCCAACTATGTCCAGAACCCTTCCTTTTTCTCTGATTTATTTTCTTCTTCTTTGTTCCATTCTACGCCAATTCCCTCCTTTGTTGTGGTCTTTCCCATCTCCTCATTCCAATCCAATTCTCATTCTTTCCAAACTCCACGCATCAACGCTGTTACGCCCTTTCTTTGCAAAGTTTTTTACCCTTTTTCTTCTCTTCTTACCGTTCCGTACGATCCCAATACCTTTACAAAACATCCTTTTCTTTTCATTCGTATCTTTACCGTAGCCTATTTTTATTTTGGGCCAAATTCTCAATACCTGAAGGTCATTTGTGCCGCTCTTTGACCACAAGACGTGATCTTCATTGTGCCTCCAACTCCTTCCCAATTACACATCCTCCGCATTACGATACCCCATTCCAAACCTCCAATTTATAAGCCCCCATTCGTTCTTTTTTCTCAAATACCCGCGAATGTATGGCCCCGATTAGAAGAAGAAGTAAAAGGTAACTAATGATTCTCTACGACTGAAATATTATGTGCCTTTCTATCCGGAAGCAACGATTAGTACCGATAGCTAGTATTCAACGTTAAAATATCTGCAAGCGTTCATTGTGGTTGGTCATCTAAGCGAAGCTGTCCCTAGAGGGAGCTATGACACCGTAAAAAAATATCAGCAAGCCTTTACGAAACTTCTAAAGATGAATTAAATGAATGGAAATGGTTTATTCTTCATTTATATACAATAATTTTCATATTTATATTTACTATATGCTATTTTTCTTCTGAAATTTAAATAATAAATTGGGAATCAACTGGAATTTAACGCTCGATTTCTCTTAATAACTAAAATCTTAAATGTGAATCGATTACTTTTATATATTTCAATAGGGAAGGATTAAATTTATCGGAATATTTTACTAATTCAAATTTACACACATATATATATATATATATATATTATGTATATGAAAAAATTAATTTAAATGAGCAAAGAATTAAAAGAACCTTATTGATAGCATACGTACTTCAAGGTCTCAGCTAGAATAAACTACATCGATTTTTTGTTAAATATGCAACTCTGAAGGCAAACCATAAACGTGGAAGGAAGAAAAGGTCATGAAGTGGAAGAAGTAACCTTCGAAGCTACTTCTAGTAGGATACATAAATAGCTACTAAAAAGCTGATATGTCATCTACTTTAATGGAAGGATTAATAAAACTCGGACCACAGTATATAGGCTTCAAAGAAAGCATCAAAGGAAATTATAACGTTGTAATATGAAATTCAAATTATTCAAGTTTCAAAGTAAAGCTACTTATGTTAGTCCACAAATGTTTATTTTAAATTTCTGTTTGAGATTGGGATATTTACCCCTTCTGAAAACAAACGAAGGGCCCCATAGAACTTAACCTTCCCCGCGGTCCAAACCAACCCACGTCGCAACCCAAGCCATAACCAACCTGAGGCCCTAACCTCCCCGGTGGCACAGGTATATTAACGAATATTAATATAAGATATAATATATATATGTATACGTATAATAAGGCTATGAAAGGTTTGGTATTAGAAAGTCTAGTCACTATTTCGTGCCTAATAATTTCAAATATATATTCTTGCTAGATAAAGTCCATAAATTTTAATCTTTCGTCTTTGAAAACATTTCTTTGCAATTAGCCTTAACTGAGGCTTATAATAAATTAGAATTGGTGTTCTATATTCATATTAATTTAATTTAAAAGGTTATTGATTAAATTAAAACAGACTTTAACGATTAGTTCATTAAGCTTTAGTTGCTATTAAATACATCGTTACGTGTTTCTATTTAATTTGGTATGTATATTGAGAATTGATCACCTATTTCTGGTTCGTAAAAAAGGATATGGTTTGGCTATATTTTAAACCTCGAACTGTAGCTCAAAAATTAGGATGGAACAAAAAAGATCGGACAATGAACACGAGTCGTTCGCACGACATAACTGTAATGAGCATCAACGGAAAATGTTGAAAAGTAAAGAAATAAAAAGGACAATACCTCAAAAAGGTGTTTCCAAGTTGAGAAGTATTCACGAACTAGGGTTCCAATTTCTTCTTCACACACTTAGCGTTTATTATTACTTATTCACACACTACAGAAAACTTATCCGTTCACTGTTCGCTGAATTTTCACTTTCACTGACTCGAATGTCTTCTGAGACTGAGCCTTCACTCTCTATAACTGAGGCATTTGGACCTATAGTTTTGCTCCTCCATGGTAAATTTAAGAGGGGTAATGTTTTTTTTTAGGCTTTGCCTCTGTCACATGATTCACGACGTTTATGCCTGGCGCTTGTAAGTTATGCGTTGGACGGAGTATCACGCGCTATGGTTACCAAGGTCAATCTCCACTTTCAGAGTATAGCCTAGAATTAAGGTAGGAATGATGTTCTTACGACCGTTGTGCTTACGAGTTACTCAATCATTTTTACTGTCGAATAATGTGAATGTTTCCTCAAAAAAATAGGCTTAAGTCATTAATATGTGTGAACACGATATTAGATTCTAACGCATAGAAAATGACAGTCAAATCTCTCCCATTTTCACGGGAATAAACACCTAAACTTTATAACTCTGGCACGAGAATATATACGCCCTTAATTTTCATTCAAAGGCTACTTTAAGTATTTTTAATTCTATTTCATTGTCGACAATACATGCTAACTCTTCGCCTGAGAAGCTAATGTTTTGATTAGTTTGAAATGAATACATTTAGCCTGTTTTCAACTCAGGAAACTTAATCAGTTTCATAGACGGTAGGAATTGAAATAAATATAGAGAAAAAATTCTTGGAATAACTTTATAAATATTAGAATAAATAAAATAAGATTCTATACGGTACAATGAAAGGATAGATAGAGTTTTTAGGGAAACTTAAACGACGTATCTAAATTCTGCGCTTATTTATTCCCTTTATATGGACACACAAATATTTCCACTACACCAGCTTTGAAAAAACTGATTCGAGGTGGCTTATTCAACTTTAATGCTAAAATCGTCGTTTATATAAAATTGTTAATCGTATAATACCATTTGAAAGAGTTGGATTAATCACGTCAATAAAAATTCGAAAATGGTGACTCGAACTTTGAAAGTATTCAATGATTAAAATGTATCTAAGTTGTTAAGTAACACTTATAAAATAATTTTATGTATTCAATACCGCTCTCAAGGCTGTTTCAGGTTAAAATGAAAACGTTAGCTTATATAAAATATTGAGTCATTAGTGTAATCTAATTGCCTGGAGTAGTTAAAGTGGAAAATCCGAAAATGGGAGAAAGAAGGCAAATGTTGAAACAGAAAGATTTATTCCTGGTAATGGGAGAAAGTTGACAAATATGCAGAAACAGAAGTTTTTGATTTAAATTTATATCCTCAAGCCAGATGCATATGAAAGGCGGGGAAGGAGAGTGAAAAAAATGGTAGCAAGTCCAGTTCTCATCCCTACCTACAGAAATGATAGGTGTCGCATGAAGAACCCTTGATGACGGGTCCACGAAAATGAAATGCGTTCTGAAAAGGAAGATGACAGCGAAGAATGGACAAATCTCACGAACGGATTCGCAGATACAGTAGGTGAAAGGATTGTGAAATGGCACTGGAAACGTTCGAATGAAATACAAAGTGAGAGTCCTCTACACATCGAAGATCAATGACACCATGGAGGAAGAATTCTTTGGTATCTCCCGTGGATCGATCTCTTTTCATTCAAACTATACACAAAAGATACGCGGAGACATATCGAACGAACTATCCCTGTCCATAAGACGTTCCATCCAGACTTTCCTTCGATAGGATTCCATTTTGAAAAGTGAATATTTGTTACGAAGTTCCGCTGTCAGGGAAAGTGGATTTGTGTTTTGAATCCCGAATGTATGTTATGTGAAATGCTTGGATCGTTTCCAGCATCAAACGGTAAATCATCACTCACAAAAAGCAAAAAAAGCATAATCAGGAGTTATAGTGCATATACACTCTTTATTTGTTTAGGAAACGAAAGTTTACAGCGAAAAATGAACTTTATTAGCGTAAAATGTGAGTATTCATAATACCCTTATCTGGTAATCGGAAAACAATGTCAGGGTGTCATTTTTGAATTCAACGAATGTTGTACTCACATAGACCCGAACTGAAATTTTTTAGCACGAATTAAAAGATTGCTTCTACTTATAAAATTAAGCATAAGAAAGAATATATGTTATCAAATTCTTATATAATATAATTGATTTTATATATTTTGATAATTTTAATCACCGAATAAACACAGAAAAATCGATGTCAGGCAATGACTGCAAGCTTCTGAACCGGTGCAAAATTAATCATAAAATTATCGGAAATATTTCATCTTTTAACCCCAGTCTACAATTCCATCTCTGAATATTCTCCACACAATTTGTACCAAAGATGTACATCCTATCCCAGATCGGAAAAATCCGATGCGCCAGGACTCGAACCTGGGACCTCCCAAAAGTTTGAGTTAGCTGCTAAGAGTATGCAATAAGCATAAGCAGCAAACACTACTTAGCACTCTGCTAACGAGGCTGGCAAAAAAATTAGGCACCGGCGAGATTCGAACTCACGATCTCCTGTTTACTAGACAGGCGCTTTAACCAACTAAGCCACGGCGCCATGGAAAAATGCGTAAAACAATTAGATATAACTTTAGAAAAACCAGTTCGCGCGCTTGATAAGGGAAGCGTTCCAAACCCGTTCCATTCCCAAAAAATCCCAAATACTCTTCCTCCAATCAATTCCTGAGGGGACTTTAACAGCCGATCCTTTGTCCAAGGGTGACCTCGCTCCACCGTGACGGATTTATGAGCCGTGGATGGCACCGGCTCCGAAAGGCTTCGATCGAACGATGAATCCACTCGAACGAGCGCCGTTCCACACGGGAAATCAATTTCTTTTCGTTCGTATTTACTTGAATTGCCGACACTTTCCCATCTCACATCCACACTACCAATTTGGGAAGGGATTAGTGGTGATATTTTGGGGTAAATTAGAGGGCGTTGGTTGGTATGGTTCCGCTAGGGGCGCTTATATAGCTTCTCCGTTCAGTTGAATTTCTCGGGTTCATTTTCGGGCGAAGTTATAACGGGTAGTGGAGATAAATTCGACCTAATATTCAAAATATGAGTATCAGTGTCGTGAATCGATTATAGCATCAAAGACTGTCAAAGCATTAAAGCCTGTCTGAATAATATATTGCAAAAAATTGGAAGCCAATTCGTAATTTTAGTATTTTTTATAGTGCCGTTCAGGACATTACGTTGCTCTTCTTTCTAAGCAGAACTTCCTAGAAAATGATTCCGGAGTTAACGAAACCTATTGTAGCATATTAAAGTTAATAATATCTCCATCTTTATTACATTATTTGACGTAATTCAGGAATAATATAGAAATAGGGTTACAAATTTTGTCATTGATTGGTATATTATGAAGAATAACTAGAATTTTATGGTATTTTGCTGTTAAGATTTCATAGTTGTACTACAGAATTTTGTTTATTAAATTTAAGAACAAAAAGATAAAAAAATATTACAATATAAAGTATTACTAGATAAGAATGTAACAGATTAAACCTGTTCCTTAAAAATTATTATTCTTTAAGTCTTTTTAACTTAATTTTTCTCTTCTATTCACGTTTAGAACTACTTACATTCATATTAAAGGACGGAACCGGAAACTGGCTTATTTCCGGAGATAAAATAAAAATCCATTTACCTTTAATAAATTGGATGGGGAGGCTACTTAATTTTTTTAAAACGAAAATCTTATTATACCTTGAATAATAAACTTGTATAAAATAAAGTATATTACGTTTAAGTTTGCGTAAATATATAAATATCTCATATTTCATTGCATAAGAATGTTAGCTACGTGACGGAAGTCATAATGTCATAATAATTTATACTTAAAGTAAAGCCTATTAAACATATGTTCTAAAATAAACTATATTGTATTATACTATAATAATAAACATTAAATAATGATATTAGGTTAAACTCTTATATACTTCTGCCAGAAATAAATAGGTATTCAATATCGAACTACAGGTTGGAATAGCTCTCCGTTATTCTTGTATATTTTCGTAACAATATCATTATCCTTTCTACTTGTATATTCTCATTTATCAACGAGATAGATAGGTACGTAACGAATGAATTTTACAATAAAAATAATATATATTACCCTTCAGTGTGTCACCAGCTTGACATTGTATGTAATCATAACCTTCAGAGAAAATTTAGTGGTAGATCCGTTGAGTCATGCTTTCCGGTCCACTAAAGCTGTCGTGAAAAATTTGTCCGTGTTCCTCTGATTTAAAGTTCGTACGTGTTTACCACCAACTCCGGAATCTGTTCCGAAAGTTATGAGAGAAACCCCCATCGCGTCACAGTGGCGACCCAGAAGTCAAAAACTTCCACCAAAGCTACTCTGTCAATGATCAAAAACTACATTTCTCTCTTCTTCTTTATCATCATGACCACTCTTTTTTTGCCAATTCTAAATCTATCATAACCAATAACCACTTCTTTTATGTTCTTATACTTTTTCGTCTTATCTTTTATTCCGATTGCCTCTCTTATAAAAAAACTGCCCTAAAAAAGAGAAAAACAATTTTTATTCTTCTGGATTTTCTTTGATAGCTATATTTATAGCAGACATTGTCGATATGGAATGTATAGCTTACAGCAGATCCTTTTATCACTACTACTTCATCTCCGGACTCATCCTAAAGTAAAAGCTCCAAAGCTGCGGATTTACGAAACTGAAATGGTTTTATGTGAGTTGGATACGGATTCGGATACTTTCCACTTTCCGTGATGATACTGTTTTATACATCAGATATGAAGTCCTCGAATTCCTTGTAGAAAAAGTAAGAACTATCTATTGCCACTTTACTGCACCATTGTCCTATCAATGATCCTGAAGCTGAAAGAGAAGGATTGGATTCAGTGTAAAAGTATGTAAGTGTTTAAGTATGTAATACTATTCTCAAATATTACTTGGAATTCTTAAAAGTCTCCCCGTCTCGTTTTTGGTAGGGTTGGTTTGGGTTTGCTTATATTTTGGATAATAATCTTCCTGTGTAATGGGCTTGAATAAATATCCAGTTATTGGTGCCTTATGATTATAACAAAATAGTTGTATTTATAATTTAGTAGTATATTAAAGCAACTGACCAAATACCTTACTTTGCCTAATTATAGTATGAATTATTTTTCTTCACGATTTCATGTGTCTAATGTGAACATTTTTATCGAAAATTCAACCTCTCATTAATATTCACTGAATAAAAGTGATAAAACTATAATAATAAAATTGGAGATTTATACCACGTTACTTTTATTCTGTTATTTAAATTAAATCAAAAGCAATCCACTGTACGACTTAGTTTTAAGAGAAATTTTCTTCGATCTTATTAGAAAAAATCAGCTATGAAATATAATGAGAAAATTACATGAAGACTTACAAAGGTTGAAGGACTTAGCTTTTAGAATAATACAAAAGTTAAACAATCATTATACTAAAAATCATTTAAAAGTTTATCTATATTTTAATTCTTCTATTGACTAAGAAACTGAATTATGTACGGATACTCAGAAGTGTATAGTTCAAAAAGTTACGTTATTCAAGAAAAAAGTTCTCGTCATCTGTGTATACAGTTGACTCTCTCCACATTAGTAGTTATCCAGTAAGATATCACCAATATTTAAAACTGTACAGGAATTAAATTTTGATTGATAGAGCACCACACTTTTTTGGGAAAATAAATTACTTTGATGCACATTAATCAAAATATCCCTGCACCACAATCCACTTATAATCTATCCAAAAAGAAAGTACATTTACGAACGGTGTATATCTTTATATGAAATTGACCATCCTCTGTGTATATCCATACTTATACTCGTACGTGTATGGCCTAATTAAATCGTGTGCTTACAGAAGCAACTGATGCGATGAAGGGATAGTATGTTACCCCTTCCACGGTCTCCCTCAAACCCCTCCTTCTTCCTGGAGTCAGTCTCTCTCCCGCATAGGAACGAGACGGTCGTCCCAAATTCCCTCCACCGAACTTATCCGTGTCGGAAACCACATCATGACTGAGCCTTGTGGGAAGAAGAAAGTGGTACTCCAATTGTTATAACTGTTCTGTAGTGTTTGTAGTGAGCATACCCTTCCTGTGAAGAAGACTGTGAAGGTAGTTTACGAAATAATAGATTTTACGTAATGAATTTTATATATAGCTTTAGACAAGAGTATAATATACATTCCAGTTAATATTACGTACGTAAATATTCAAGTGATTCTCTTCTATAAAAATTCATTATTAATATCAGTGAAACCACAATGAAGAAGGATTATTAAAAGGTGTACCTCAGTCTTCTATATACATTCAGAATATAGTAGGGTTTGGTTCTAGTAATTTTTAGATTTGAGCTGTTTTCAAAGGCTTTAAGAAAAGACTGTGATATTCTCTCAGACATGTGTTCATGTACGTCTTGCTGTTGTTTAATCATTCATGTCAATGCGTGTTGTGTTGTAACCAAGAGTGTGAGGCATTATTGAAGAGGACGACAATGAGTTTACCACGTGGCTCCAGTTGCTATTGATGCCTTCAAGGATATCAAGGACGTATGGAAACAAGGAGTTGTACGGTGAGATAAATTTTTATTATATTCCTAAGGGTTGCTTATGATTTGATGAGTTAAGCACTTATTTTAATGTGGATTGTACTCTAAAATTTAAAAAATTGCCAAACATTTATCCTGGGTTTAAGTTCTTCTCTAATTAGATACGAGATAAATTAATTTCGTTAAATCCTTTGCAAAGAATTGGCATGTCTATCAAAGCGGTTTATTTAAGATAGGTTATTTTATCTAAAATAATTATAGTATAAAGACAGTCAATATCCTACCAATCTTATTTTAATATCTCGTGTTCAATATTTAGTACAATATCATTGAGAGTTTTTCTACAAAAATCTCATTTTTTATTTACAATATTCTTATAGTTCTGTATAAAATTTGTAACATTTCTTGATCTATTCCGGTACCCCAAAATTACGACAAAAATCATCTGAATTTGAATTTTTTGATATGCACGAAATAATATCACCGCATTTTTTACAATCTGAGGAGTAGGTAACTCAAATTTGGCTCTTATCCTGTTTTCCGGATCACCCGCTTGTTTACATGGTAGCGATAGTGTAGCATAAGGAGAGAAAGATGTAAAGCATTACATGATTCAGATTAACATAAGTAAAATTTAACAACCCTCTGTAAAAGTTGTCCTTTCATTAACAGTCTGTTAAGCATATTTTAAAGTATTTGTTAAAATGTTATTAATCTTAAAAAATTCGTAATTTTAATACAAATTTAAAGTAAATATATAATTTTACAGAAATAAAAAACAAGAGGTTCTTCCTTTTTACATAACCTTAGCTTTTACTATGATCCTGATATCCTTATTTATATATAAAAGATATAAATTGTTTAGCAAGGGTATGATTTTGTCAGAAAATTTTAAGGTAAATATTTCATTTACTTATTATACTTAATTTTTTATATAATTGTCATAAGCTAAAACAATATTCTATACTTTTCAAATTAATTTATCTCATATTTCATCGTTCCCTTCTGAGTTAAGCTAAGTTATGATCACAATTAAATTAACGTTCAACAAACTGTGGCCATAATGACCTAAATGGAGTCAAAATAATAATAATAATCCTATCATTAAACCATGTCCAAGTAAGGAAAGCACGAACTAATATTGAATATTTTCCAAAAATACATTCAGAGTTTATAATCAACATGTTACGCTAAATAGCTGATTGCCGTTATAAATCTTTACATTCATGTAAACTTTAATTCTGTAGGTTGTTGTTTGTGAATACATTTGCACTGAAAACGTATTCACAACGTACCCTTTAATGCATTTTCCAAAACCAAAGGTAATCCCTCGACATCTGCTGCGGATTATTCAAGAACCAAAGGCATACAATCGGAATAAGCTTCTTGTATGCGCTTCGGTGTGTGCTATTTTCTGTTAAACGAAAGCCAGTACAGAATATGTTTTAACCTTTCGACCACATTCACTGTACACACTAAGGATTTAGCTTAATTTAAAACGCTAGAATTTCTTTTGGCGTTCAAGCTCTTATACAAATTGATAGTCAATGTATTGCTTTATCAATTGACGTATTTTATTCTATAGTTAATAGAAAAACTTATGCCGCATACTGAAAATAACTCGGTAAATTTTTCGTATGACTTAACTATCACAATCAGTGAAATATTAATTCATTTGTTCACATTGCATACTTAGTACGGATATAATTTCTCAACTATATACTCAACATACACGTACATACTTTGTGAATCCTATGAAATCATAGAAAATATTTACATGAAGAATTTGTATGTACATATCCTTACATTATAGTAAGAGATATAGACATTTTTGGTCTTTCATAATATGTTCCAGAAAACGAATGCTTTCATAGCCAAAATAATTATGATTCCTCCATTCAATACAGAAATAGATGATTTGAGCATTTATTTCAATTCCATAGCGGCTGAATATATTTTTAATTTAAATTTAAAATAATAATGACAATATTTTTATTAATTTTAATATTTTATAGTTAGCTTAACATCTAATGTTTCCGAAGACAAGGTATGGAATACTAAATATTATTTATATTTTTACAAATTAAACAGTTTATTATATATAAAATATATAATTTATTAAGGAAAATTTATGTTGTTAAGCACTTTGAAGTGTGCTTATGACGTAGGAAGCACTGGAAAAGATATTATAGATAAGAAATGGAAGATAAGATATATTGTCGTTGAAATAAATGAAAAAATTAAATTTATAGGATTCGACGATTTGCGGAGAAAATCTTTCATTGCAAATGAGAAATTTCTATGGGCATTCACCGAAATAGGTTGTCATGGTAATCTCTTCTTAAATAAATGGAAAATGGAGCCTTTTATTGTCTAAATCAGACCCAATAATACCGAATTCAATGACCCAAATATGTTCGAGTAAATGGCTATTTCAAACACAATAATTTTCATTCCCGGAATTGGAAACTAGCCAATATATGAAGGGCCTTGACGGAGTGGAACTGTTAGAGAGGAAAACTTTATGTGAATCCAATTTAAACAGTAATTCAAGTCTAGTTGTTAATTGGGCATATTCGATTCAAAAGGTAATTAATAGATAAGATTGGCAGTAAAGACAGGATGAGTGAAATGTTTGGCTGTAATTAAGATTTATATTTCAAAGCATGTATAAAGTTTTAGACTCGATTATATTCATAGCAGATTTTAGCATGCTCAATTTGAATATTACAACTTTATTAATACTTTAGTCGTCTTTTAGTTGTCCCAATTGATCGATGCCTTTTTCTATGTAATAATATTCTCTGTTACGCAGAACAGTCGGCAGCTATTAGGAATTAAGTCAATAAGTGTGTTCCACTAATTTTAGGTTAAGTTCATTACCAGTTCTTTTCGTATCTTTTTTCATCATTATCTTAATTTATGAGGTCCAAAATTTACTTTTTTTTCTGAACTATATTTTATCTAGAAATCTTTCAGATCGTTCTAAATAATGTTCGTCTGACTTAAATTGATCCGTGTATATATATATATATATATATATATATATATATATATATATATATATATATATATATATATATAAAATTTATATTTAAACTTTATGGTTATATATTTATTTATTATATAATTGGATTATATATTATATATGTATATATTTTGGATTTCGATTTGGATATTATTATTATTTAAAATGCTGCGATATACGGTTGCGAACATATTTATATATTTTGGATATTGGAATATACATTATATATTTAGTATATAATTGGATTATATATAGTATATAATTTAAATCAGTGAAATGAAATCCATTTGCAAAGAAACATTTTCTCTTTCATTTTTAAGGTGGAACATGACTCCGTTTACTTCTGAATTCAAGGGAATAAATACCCGTTACTCGTTAAAAAAGAAACACTAGTGCGAACGAAGTTTTATTCCTTTCACTCTCTAATTCTATCCCATTCTTCCAATCCATCTGAGCCGTGATCGACGATTTTCAGATTCATTCACCATCTCGTAAATTGCATCCATTAATCGAGCTCTTTCTGCCTCAGGCATCGCTGTCTTACTCCACCTACACCTTTCTAAATCCAATCGACTTCTTCAGTCACTTTCTATTTCGATTCATTAAAGAAAAATTGTTGAGAAAATTCGGAAAAAAAGCAAAGGTTCAGAAATTCATCATTTTATCTTGAAAATGTTACTCAATGGATGAAGACAATTTGAAAACTTCCTGAGACTTACTCATCTTTTATCGATAACAGATGTATCAAATATACGTACATCCATTTATCTTTAAGCAGATATCAGATACTTCAAATCTTTTAGTTTCCAAATATAGTAATATATATCCAAAAGTTATCACAATTTCTCAACATGAAACCTGTTTATCTAAAATGAAAGGAAACCATACAGCCTTATTTATATTTTTTACTTTTACTCTACTTTTACCAATGTGTGACTGTTGCTTATGGCATTACGTTCGTTTTACATTGAGAACAGTACTAAATTAAAACTGAACTTTTATTTTGTTCAGTAATTATAATTTTATGCATATTTAAATTCTAAATCATAAAATGATCTATTCGTCAAAATTTGAATTAGAAGTTCCCTTGATTGACAGGATAAGGATAATACGGATAATTATCAATTGATTAAATATATTAAAAGTTATTATATTATCAATAGATTACTAATTACCTCATTCGAAGGTTAATTAGCTAAATTCAAATCGTATTTAACTCAAACTATGATGAAATTCAAAATTTTATTAAAAAAATAATCCTTTTAAAGTATCTCCGAAATAAGAAAAAAAAACACATGCGCGTGCATTGATAATAAAACGTCATTAGATTATATTGATTAGATAATATATTATTATAGCGGAAGCCATTTCCTCATTCAGTAATCTGATTGGATAGGCTGAACTGTCATTTCCCGCTGTTGCCGGGCGATAGTTTATAATCCAATTAACAGTCCTAATTGGGAGTCGATTATACACTTACAAATGAGCAAACATTTTGATGAATCGTTATTAGGTTGGTCCATTCAAAATTTGAAGTTGGGCAACTGCTGAATTGGCAAAATAGTTTTGGGATTAGGTAGCTTACGATATTAGGATAAGCAAAAAGTTCTTAGAATGAGTAGAGAGGTGTATAGCACCATATTTGTATTGTCTAAGGACAATAGGACAGTAGGCTGAGACAATGGGGTTAAATACAAAAGTGAACGTGGAATATATATGTTAATTAAACCTAAATACCAACAGAAGAAGCTTTAAGAGAACTATTGAATGAAAGGAAGAATATCAATTTGAGCTACATGCCGTATCGTTAGATGCATACTTTCTTGATTAATTATTCACTCAGACTTAAAAAGTTCATCTAAGTTTCGCCATGTATTTGAATCCTTAATTTCAAGTAGGTATCCATTCGGTTCAAACTTTTCTAATGAATTTCCGAGGCTAACTTGTACTTGTAATTAAAACTGATACCAATGAATATTTTTTCGCTTTTTATTTTAGCGGGGATATAACTACTTTCTATAATAAGAAAGATACTAATCGGAAACTTCTGATGAACAGAGAAATATTTAATAATTTTGTTCAAGTTTTTCTAATATATCCATAACTTCATAGACATAGGCAAGGAAATAAACAAGGTATTCGATTCAATAATTATTTTAAAATTCAATACTTAAAAATTTGCTGTTATGTAACTTATGACGTTAAAGTAACCAATTATTATTAACACTAATCCGAGATATCTTTTTAATTAATTCACCAAAGAACATTGTTCTGAACATTGGACGGCACTTCTAATAAAAACTGATTTGAATCAGGTTTATTTAAATTTGTATTCTCAAAAGTTTTTAATTTATGGATAATGAGTTTTCCTCCTCATTTAAATATGAGAAAACCCTTTCAGAAAATAAGAACAGTATTTTGTAAACTATTTATTTGTTTATTAATGGCATCTTTCATCAACAATTAAATATTACGTATTGACTTCATAATTCATGTAACTAAGAGAGACAACAATAAAGAAGTGAGTTTCATACCTTAAAACACTTTGCAACGTACATTACGAAGACTAAAAGCTTGGGCAAGTTCGATACATAAGTTAGATGAAACGTTTAAGTAATAAGCTATTAAGTCGATTCGCTCGTAAATCATGAAAGAACAGCAAAGTATGGAAGAAAGACGACTCGGCTATGCATCCTCTAGTTCTAACTCATCCAAGTTCTCCCTAATTGGCCCTTTAGACTTTAAACTTCTCCTCCGGGAAGGAATTTAATGGTTTTGTTGTAGTTTTTTGATATATCAATGCTAGGAATGCAATGATATATGGGCTTAAAGATCGTCGTCATCTTCATAAATTTTCTTGCCGCGAATTCTATCGGAAACCGATATTAAGAAAATTTATTCATATCCTCAAAATATATTGTTTTTATTAAATTTTGAATTATGAATTATAACAAGATATCAATTTATCAAAAAATATTCTTATTTTTTTTTAAACATCAAATATTTCTATAAATTTTCTTCAGTTTCAATTCCGATAAACTATTCATTCCTCCACATGCAAAGCTTCTTTTGAAGATAAGTTATTTTTAATAATTACATAAAACGCGAATAATTTACATGTATGTTGACAATTTAGACAACCAATGAGGTTTGGGTTTGTAAAAGAACTGAAAATTATGTATACTAGTCCTTTTCTAGTATTTTCCTTCTGTATGCTAACCCTTTTCAAAATTTCTCTCCAGCCTCTGTGAATGAGAAATTCAGTACGTTCTTCTTAGCAACTCATTCCATTGAGTACTCAATAGACATAGAAGAGCATTTCAGTACTTTTATTAACTATTCTCTCTGAAAAATTCATATCAAGTTTACTCCTGAATATTTTTTCTGTTCTCTATGCCGCATGATTAGTAGTAACTCCGAATTTTGAAAGCAAAGGACTCAATTTCACGCCCGTGAATGTTCCGCAATTTGATGCATCGTTAAACTTTAACCCTCGATTATTATCGAACCTTTTTGATCCCATTTAACGACCCTTATTTACATTACCTGGGGACAAAAGTTAACTGAATTCTACGTTATGGTCTATAAAACGATTTAGTGTATAATCGAAAAAAACTGATTATTTTAACAAAGATTTAAAGGGGTTGTTCCACGAACCAATTACGTCAGTGAACCTTAATTGTTCAAGATATCAATATATGCTCAATGTAGCTATCTCTCAAGATAGTTATCCATGAATAGAACTATATAAGAAATTGTTGATCTGGTTTAAATCTCTGTAATTATAGATAAGGCTATAATTTATACGAAAATCAATTGTGTGTAGTTATTTTATGCATCTAAATAATTTCATATTAATTATAACGCAATTCTTAGTAATTCTATATTCATAAGGTAGAAGAACTATTTTCCGGCTAAAAAAATGTGCAAAAAGATGGAGTTTTACCGTGCGCTTCTCTCAATTTTATCGGAGTATATTACCTAAATAAATAAAATAATGAAGTAGTACATAACGGCATTTAAAGTCTTTTTTGTCTTCTTGGTACTTAAAATCTGAGCAAATCTGAGATCTAAAATCTGATATACGGTAATATATTCAGTCAATAAACCGTACTAATAGAAATATTTTTATTCTTTTGAAAGAAATAACGAAAGAAATTACTGTAAAAGTAACTTTTACACTCCTTTAACATCCTTTTATTATCTTCAGTTGATTATAATATTTACTGAGTACACACCCAATAAAATTTCTTAACAATGCAATAACTTACTTTGAATATTTACCCCTAAAAATTTCTGAACTTGTGATATCGATCTTGAATTTATATTTCACGTAAAAATTGACCATAGCTCGGATTTTTCGTATAAAAAACGCTCGATGCAGATCCTTTCTTCCATAAAGAGATAAAGAAGCATTGGAAACCCTTCCTATATCATAAGCTGGAATCGTAGTAAGTAAATTACGGAAGAGTTCGATACCCTTCCCGAAGCGAGCTAAATTTAAGAGTGGATAAGGAATACGGACCCCTTTTAAAACTTATAAGTTGAGATTGGCCCACTAAATGAATACCGAACATCCTTATCAAAGGGATTCATCCATTATGCAAATGTAATCTTCCCTCCTCGTATAATATGGAAATTACTGTTAACGGAAGTTTTTTTAGAGATATAAATTTAAGTACAGATGAATACACGCTCATGGATGATTCGAATATGAAATTGGTAATTTACTCCGAAAGGAAATTTCTGAATAATTTATTAAACCAGGCAAGTTTTAAGAACAGCTCTTGAGGTTACGTAAATATATTTATCTAGTAAATGCAATTTCTGTGATTGATTGTGAGTATAAATTCATATCCATTTCAAGATTTTGAAACGTTTATATATCTCCATAAACTAGTTATTTTGTGCCAGTTCTGATATTTGCACGCTACAATGTACTTATCTTTGAAAAGGAAGTCTTACAACTGGTGGAAATAACAGATATAAATTCTATATTCGAGCATTGGGAACCCTAAGTAACTGTTGATTGTAAGTGTTTTATAATCATATTTTATTTTTGTTTCTTAGTTCATCAGTCTAAGTTTTTCTGTTACACTCCGTTGACTTACAATATACAAAATGTGCAAATCTTTACTTCTACTCTACACAAATTTATTCTTCTATCTTTCACTGATTTTAAAATAATCATTGTTTACTTTAAACATTTTCTAAAAAAATACATCGGACTCAATCTAAATGTTTGCATGATTATAAAGAATGGAAGAAAAATTTGAGAAAATTACGTAATGTATACATGTTAAAATGTAATAAACAAAGATTTGTTTGCTCAAATACCATAAATAGCTTAAAATAATCCTCTCCAACAAATTGGAAACAATCTATTACTGCGATTGTGAAATTCGTATCGTATAAGATAAACACGTTTGAAAGAATTGAACTATTCAAGAAAGAGGCTTAAGGTGGAATGGAGGAGTCGAAAATAAAACGAAAATTATTAAACTGACCATTATAATAACGGATAATTTTGATAGAAATAGGAAAAAAATTTGTTTTGCATATGAAGTAATTTATGTAACGATAAAAAATCGAGTATAGGGTTTACCAAAAGCTGTTGTATAGGATAGCAACGTATAGGTTTGGTTAGAAGTTTATAGTTTCAGTATATAGAAAAGATTAGAAAAAATTAATGGGGTCATATCGTTTTCTAAATCATGCAAACATGAAATCAGATAATAATCTTCCCTTTTCTTCATTCAAATAACGAACGAGAAATTCATTTCGATATTAAGACCTATCCTTTAACAGAGTTAATGGACCAAGAATTGTTTCCTTCACATCTTCTTTCTCATAAAACTCGGAGAACTTTAATGAATCTTCCATGATATCAGAATTTATATGACCATAGCGGAAGGTAAATTAAAATCCTTCATCAAAGGAAGAGTAATTGGTTGAGATATCCCTCTGTCCCTTTCTACTGCCTAAGTGCCCACTCTCGAGGACTAATTGGGTCAACATCTCTTGGACTAGCATTTTACGTGATTAGCGGATTGTACAAACTTTGTGAGTGCCTGTTTTGCTGAGGAAGGCTATTTGGAAAGAGGAAAGTGTAGGATTAGAGAGGAATAATCCACGATAGGTAAAGGAGGTATTAATGACTGGTCCTTGAAGATAAAAAGCATATTAGAGATGATCATATATAAACAACGAAGGTTGTCATAATAAACAACAACAATCAAAAGTATGCGAAAGATAAATAACTAACAATTTGATTGGTGGTATAAATAGTGCAGTAGGTAAGATTCCTTCCATGCTAGATCTTTTTATCATTTTCAATTCAGAATTGAATTAAAGATGTATATTTTGAGGATATACATAAACTACTTCGTAAATAATTGGTTTTCAAACCTCACGCAAATATTCACGTAGTTTGCAATACATATCATATATTCATATAATTTGATTCTTGGAAAAATTTATTCTTTAGAATGATCGTACATATTATATATTTATATAATTTAATCCTTGGAAAAATATATTCTTTAGAGTTCCTATTAACTGCGATCATTCTAAATATTTTTATAAGCGCTCTATATAAAAAACTTACTCTTTGAAATGTTAGCTCAACCATTATAACAATTATATCCACGAACTTATGTTGGTGAGAATAAATATTACTTACAGATATAACATCTTAAATTTTTATAGCCGTACACATTTTCATATTGGAACGTTCAATTTATAAAAAATCATCTGTTTCGATGATGATTGGAGGCATTTTTAAAAGTGCATTCCATCATAATGATTACCTTGACTTTAAAACCTTGAGATAAATAAATTTTAAATGATAAAAGATATAAAATGTATAAATAAAAATGATAGCACAAAAATAAATAATGAAATCAATATAGAGTAAAATAAATCCTCAAGCTATCTTTAAGTGATTCAAAACATTCTTTAAAGAACAATGGAAGGATATATAATTCACTTCCACACGTAATAATTAGAGTTAAGAACAGCTTTTTCAATCTATTTGGGATAAGTACAGAAGGTTAAGGATAATTTCAGGAATTATTCCGCTCAACGTTGAAATGGAAATGAAAAGATGGATGATTGAGGATCTGTTGAACTGAATCCACTGGAATTTGGGAATGATTACAAGGTGAATGGCAATCAAGTGCTGTGGAAATTTCAGGAGAGAAATGTGAAAGCAGGGATTAGTGGGTGCAAAGGTTGAAAAGGCCAATTACAGTCACGCCAAGCGATCGCACTGTCTCTGACGGATCCGAAGTTTCTGCGGGGATTTGCCTTTCTCCACCTGCACACCAACTTAGGAAGCATTGCCTTTCTTATCGGGTGTATATACATTGTCAACTTGACACTCCCTTCATTATAAGGAAGTTTGTATCAATGTATTGGGAATTTAGTATAAGCCGTCGTAAACTATAATCTATAAGCCCTATGTAATAAATAATCTATTTTATTTGAATGTCTTATCATGGCCCGAAAAGGGAAACCTGAAGACAACTGATAATTTATATTTACTTTCGTCTTAATCTGATATAAATTTTTGTTTTACTTTGAGATATTTTTAGTTATTATAAAGTGTATAAATAATCCTTTAAATAATACATTATGCTTCGACCGCACGCCTATATCACTACTTCTGCGTAAGAAAGCATATGTATGCATAAAAGGCTGTCAGACAACGGAACATAATAATAACTTTCTTAATAATTGCATTCCAAACCTAAATGATGCTTTAATCTTCTTATATTCCTTGTTAGAAGGACAAGGAAGTACTCTGCAAATTTCTAAGCTTTCGTAACGTGGTGACTATTTAATCTGTTTCGAAATTCTAGTTGATGATTGTGGTAAATTGTTTATCCGTAAACTTCTCATATCTCCTTAAACTCTTTGGTGAACATATTTTATGCTTTTACTTTATAAACACAGACGATTGCATAATATGCCACCACATGGAATGTAAAAACGTCAAATTTCTTTGCATATCTTTATTAATATCGAAATTGTGCTATATTTCGCAGAAAATATATTGTCAGATTATTTTTTTGATAGAATAGATATTGGATGGAATGGATATCACGAAAAAAATGTTACTCAATGTATATAATTAAGATTTGGATAAACAAAGTAAACCAATACAGAGTAAAAATAAACATATGAAATACTGGGACATCAGCTTGAAAAATCAAATTTTCCTGTAAATAGTTGAATTACAATTTAAAAATCTCTATGCCATAACAAGTAAACTTAAGCTTTACCTAAGGTGTTTTTTTAACGACACTTCGTACGCAATGGACTTCAAAGCAAGCATGGCTAATAAGCTTATAAAAGTGAAACTTCTCCGTCCAGATTTGAGTAATGTCCCATAGTACCACGAAGTGATATAAGAACAACAGGAAGATAAATTCGGAGGGGATCCTTACATGTTTTGTGAATGAGAGAAGGTGCAAAATTGATGAACCTCGAGGTGAACACATGCAACGGTGACGTAGAGAAGGAGTAATGGTCGAGGGAAGGTGACGGTTTCCCCCTTGTTTCTCTTTTTATTCGGACGGCGGGGAAACGCTCTTAAAGGGGAAAAGATACTGAAAAGAAGGTCATCTCTGAAGAACTGGACCATTAACTCCTCCTGTTCTGAATATCCAAGGAACTGTTGTTTCCTCGGTTGTTTTAGAGGCACTTCGGAACACAAGTGTCCTCTTCTTCCATAAAGAAATTTGAATACACCTATTTAACCTACGAAATGAGGCTGCAGAAATGCCTTACACGTGCTCACATGTTTATGTGGAGTTCTTTCGTTGCCAGCAACATCTACTATATGGTAACCATTGCGGGTAGTGAAACGTATGCCAATATCTATTGAACCCAGGCCAGAAGTCCAACAAAACAAAAAGTATACAAGCAAAATGCATACAGTACCTTATCTTATTCAATAAATCGACGAAAATATCTTTATTTTTGCGAGCGTAGTCTATACAAAATGAAGTAAAATTGCTCAATAATTGAAAGAATAAATTTATGGAAACGAAATGGTTTTTCAGTACTAAAGATAATGATTGATAAGGATTTAAGAAAAATAGTCTAATAATAATAATAATAATAAAATCGTTACTTTAAAGATTCGGATAAAGGTACCTCCTCCCTCTAGATACGTACAGATAACGTACCAAAGATTCCATTATGTTTTAATTGACGAAGCAAATCACTGGGCATTAAAAAAGAACGAAGGTTGTGATATTAAAAGTTTTACAGAACAAGTACATCTGTCAAGATAAATATTCTCAGTACGATGAAAAAAGTCTATTTATCTCAAGCTTTCACTTGTCAAAGACTAGAAATCTGTTGAATAACGGATCCGAGCTGTGAAGAGATCGATATTAACCGTGTCATTCTAGAAGTAGACATAAAGCTTTACAAATCTTTATTATACAAATATCGATATACGATTTCCAATATCGGAGACATGTTCGTTCTCAACAGGAGATTTAACAGGTGCGAGATAAATCTATTCTGTGGAATGGACTTATTCTATTGGATTTTCTTTTTCTGAATCGAGTCGATGCATTCATATTCTTCTTATTAAGATATAAATAGATCGTTCTTTATATAATATGTTGTTATTGTTTCATACATTTTTTAAATTTCTTTTTTACTTTTTACCAGAAGTAAATGAAATAATTTTAGTGTTAATTGATAGGAAGAATTAAAAAACTCTGCTATCATTTACTACTGTTCTTACTGACGTATGAATTAAAAAAGTAGCAGCATTCATAACAAGGATAGTTGTTACGTGAATGGACGTCACTGAATGAAAAGGATAATTTTCCGGTTTCTCCGAGTTCACATATTCGTAAATAGGTCAGATGTAAGAATAAGTAGAACATCGGAGTATTTCATGAAAATATTTGGAAATCCAATTATCTTCTCAGGGTAATCAAATAAATTACCTTAATTTGATGTGATTAGAAACATTATATCTCAGATATTATTATTAAAAAACTGATTGTTTGAAAAATATATTTCTATTTGTAAGTATATTCTACGAGAAATAGAACTAAAACACAGTGTAGAACATAAAAACATAGAACTATAGATCTAAATACACCAACAATAACACAAATTGCTGTTGTGGTATTTCATAGACTCACGCCTTAAATCAGTTGAACTCATTTTTATTTGGGAAAACTGAAAAACATTACGTATCAAATCTGTGCATGGTAACCATAATAAATACACAAAGGAAAATCGTTTAATATTCCTAATAAAGGGATAAACATATCCATCCTTTTCCACCTCTAATTTCACTCACATATCTTACACTACTGCTTAAACAACGTTTGTCGCTAGATTCAACGAGGTTTATCATTTTTTCCTATTTAGCAATTACACTTTTCGGTCCACTTTATTAACCTTTAATATCCTATAAGAATGGAGAGGAAACGGTAAATTATGTGTCTATGAAAGGGATAAGCGTTTATCTTTCGTAAGTTCTTGATATTCAAAGGTTGCCTTCAAACTCTTTACCCCGCACACGCGTGCCAAAGATGGTTTTGGTGGGGAAATAACCCACGTACCGGGGAAACGAAAATCACCACGTAGATGAAGAATAGAAAAAAATATAAAAAAAACAATAACTCGTATTTCGCAGGATTTTTCAATAAAACATATGCAATCCACGGGGAAATGCGATGCACTGTTCTTTCATTCCGTGAATTTATTTATTTCACAGTCCTGGATCACGCAGCACGGCATAAGCACTCACGGTCCGTGTATCCGTGACGAAAGCACCATTTTTAGTAAGAGTTTTATGAGCTGCGAAAGCAGAGTGCAATAAACTTTAGAGGAAATGATATGGCAGATCGTGGGATATGAAAAACATATGGTCAATGGATTGTCCATCTTTACGTGAGGTTTCTTTTGAAGGAGCACCTTTATGCTTCTGGAATTCCATTACATAGAATGGGAACATACAAGAACTATATAGTCGTATTAATTCTAAAGTTACTTTAGTTTAAATATTTAGTGTGTTTTTTCGAACTTCTATAATAAATACTACTCTCTTAAAAAATGGTTTGAAAAGAATGAAGACCGGAGTGTGTAACATTTCCACCAAAAGTAAATTATATGCTTAATTAAATAATTAATAATCATCTCGATAAATTATTTAATGTGTAGATTAAGAAATTTTCTGCAATACTTTGAATAGAAATTAATTCGTATAAGATTTTCATTGATAATATGCAAGTTTCTAGGTAAATCACTAATGTTCTTAATGTTTAATAGACGTATTTTTATTATTGTGTTGAACATTAACTTTTGAAGACTTAAACATCGGAAAAGTGCATAGCTATAATGAAACTTGTTTGAATTAGCCTTATCTCTTATCATATTCAACATCCTATCCCTAACTTCACATTATCTCGTAATCTATGTACTTCATGTTTTCTACACACGCACGCCAACAATCACACCTACCTTCCCCCAAACTCCCTTCCCTTCTCTACTCCATCTTCTCCCAAGAGGATATGCCCATCTTTTCCTTGGTTCTCCTACAATTTCCCACTTGTCCTCTTCTTCTTCGTGATACATTCTATTTTGAGTCATCCAGGTCTCTTTTTCACTAGAATCATCCTCATCCATTATTCCTCCATTTTTGTATCCAAAAAGGTTCTGAATAAATCTCTTAATATAACGAATTCCGGTAACAATGTTATTTCCAAACCATCGATTGATGAGAAATAAAACTTTTCCAGAGAAGAACCAGAACGCCTATTAAGCTATTCAGAATAATGATAATTTTATTTTGATATTTAGATTTCCATTGACCATCTTGGTAAACTTTATCGTTATGTCTGTTGAATTGATAATAGGGTTCGATATCACTTCATAATTTATTGTAGTACTTAATATCGTTTTCTATTGTATCCAATGAGTAGTTTGAAAAATAAATAATATAGGGAAAATTTAAAGTTGAATTGTGAATTGATTTCTATGAAAGCAAGTGAAAAGCAAAATTTGAAAGTTATTATACTCGTTGATTTGATTACATGCATCACATTAATTTGTCTAATAATATTATCAAAAGGAAGTTACTTTTTTAGGAAGTGCCATTAAGTATAAGTTCTCTTAACAACGATGTAGCATATCGAATGATAAATATAATATATAAATAATAACGATCGAAAATATTAGAAACAACAAAAATAGTGAAGAGCATCGAATTCGGTAAATGAATACAGATATTAATTTATCGATATATCTTGAATTTCAACTATATCTCTATAATAATTTAATTCGATGAAAATCTGCATTGATATGAACATTGTGGGTACCAAGAATACACATCTGCACAAAATTATCAGGCTATCCAAAAAGTTCGTAAGCTTTAGATTCGTCACAATTTCCTCTCGAACATCCTTTTAGAATTCTCTCGATGTATTTCTTTCGAATTCATTCACCCTCATTCTTTTCCAAACCTTCCACCCGCCTGCCAACCACTCCATTCCCCTATTATCTTCTACTTCTCATAATAATTCAACGCCCGCTTCTTCAATCCTCTTCTCCTCCAATCACAGCTCTTGGTTACGTTCTCTTTCCGTTTCCTTTTTCTTTGCGACATGTTACGGCCAAATTTAGCTAATTTCCCATTTTTTGCAAAATTTCGCATGGATTCTATCCCTTGACTGCAGAAGGGTAGATTTTCTAAAAATAGAATTTTGGTGTTTTTATGAATAGAGTTTGATGTTCGATCTTCCTAAGTCTCCTGTAGTGTCCGCATTTTTGATTGATAATACGTGTATATTATACAATTTGAACGAATAGATCGATATTATCTCATATGTATTCGTGAACTTGTCGAGACAAAGTAAAAACTGAAAAACATTATATAAGAAATATACATTTCTTTAGTTGAAAGGCATATTATTCCAATATTTATTTATATTTAGTAATGAAGAGCAATGATAGTGTTAGATTAAGATTCAGAGGTTGAAATAAACTTCTGTTTACGTATATTTGTGTGCATTGTAGAAAAAACATCGTATTGTTATGGTAATGTAACTCTAACACCATCCAAAAAAGCTAGTTTCTTGAGATTCAGGATTCTTTATGTTCATGTTAATCACATTAGTATCAAGATGACGTATTTATAAGTTTTTGGACTACTTTTTACGACAAAGGTTAACAAACTTCCTTTAATGATAATTTTTACTCTAGAATTTTACTGATGTCAAACATCTAGGCTAAATTAAAGAATACGTCCTCAAAAAAAAACTTTGGTCTCTATGCAATCAATACGATATATTTCTCAGTAATGTCCGAAATATATACATAATATCTACGATAATCCTCATTTTATCCAAAAAGTTTTTTACACCTTAATTACAGGAAGGTTTAATAACGGATATAAAGGCTTTTGAACTCAACCAATGTATTTTGAGTCCTATGAACATTTACGCAGACTTTACATTTGGTAATCTGGAGTTCCCTTTTCAGTCTCTACTTTCACTACGCCTTTCATCCTTTCCCTTGACAAAACTTCCCGCAAAATGTCACCAGCTGAGAATGCGTGACTAGGTTGCCATAGGGACAGCCTATTTATTTAGGTACGTCAAAAGCGATGTTTAATTTTTCATGCTCTTTCGTTGGCGTGATTAATGCCCCCGAAATATTTTTTTGCGGTCGATCTTTTGAATGGATGTGGGGATGTTGTTTTTAATATGCTTCCCTTAATGAGTATTTTTAAAATAGGCTTAAAACGTTACGTTTTTTGCTAACAAATTTTTCATGAAAAGTACGATTAATCAAGTGCTTTTAATAAAAGGGCATCCATTGCTACCGTTTATTACGGAGATTATGTACACAAAACTGTTTGAAATTTAATACTTTGAAGGTATTTTTATGTTTAAGAATATATATTGGTACTTAGGTTCAGCAAATTTAACACGGCTTAAAGGAAATAAAACTTACGTAAGATGACGATTACAGAGTTAAAAGAATAATACAAGCCATGTAGATATAGACGTTAATTTAAATTTAAACTGATTGCATAGGAATTTATCGATGCTTTGTAAATTTTAAATCCAATCACCGAATAAAAAACTACATAAATCTGAAATATTTAAACTCAACTGTTTGTAAAGGTTAAATTATTAATCATAACATTTAATGAAACATTAATAGTTTAGCAAATAAAAAACTATTACCTTAAAAATATAACAACTAGTGGTACAATACGTAAAACCCACGAGATTTAAATAAATAAGTAAGGTATTAGATTAAAGAAGAGGAAAAAATACGAAAACTGTGATGATATGAATGAAAATTCATTGGCATGACTTATCGCTTGGAGGAAAATTAACATTTCTATAAAATTTAAAATTTAGAGGATGTACGATAATTTTATTATTCACAATTGAGAGAATAATCAGCGCTAAGTTTGCAACAAATTATAATTAATCGCCAAATTTATTATATGATTATTGGTAGTTAATGATTCATAAATTTATACCCAATAATTTTTACAGAATGAGAAATCACCTGAATTAGAGTTGTTGCTAACATGAATTTTTCTGCACCAACCTTTTCAACCGAGAAAATTATAACCTAATTTCAACACTTCAATAATTTTCAAGTTTAAGAAAGTTTTTAAATTTTTCACAAGTTTTTGTGGAATATGCAGTAACTAATCTTCGCGGACATGCTCTGACGGGGTACGTTACGCGTGTTTTATCTCGCTTACCTTTTAAGTTTTAAACCCTTCCTTTAACGTATCTACTTTTTCACAAATCCTATTCAACGTCAAAGGAAGAAAAGGTCTACAAAAGAATGAAAAGAGATGAGAAAGGGCAACTGTGCTATAAAAAAAGAGATGCTTGCATATTTAACTCTCTCATGAAAGAATAAAGAGTGAAATGGAATGTGGACGAGGTGTGACTTATAATGAAAAAAGAAATCTTTGTGATAAAAGATATTTCACAAGATCAGTGTTGAGGATTGATATGTTATCAAAAGACTATGACATCGATAGTAAAATAAAGTTAGAAAGCGACTCGAGTTTGGTCAAAATTGTTAAATGAATTAATTGCAATAAATAAACAAAATTAACATCTTTGACTTTCATTAAATAGCAGAAAACATATTTTATTCATTCTTTAATATTTATCGAATATTAGCTCGTAGGAGAATGCGATACAACAATTAAATTAGATATAATTGTTACAGTAAAAAGAATACAATATTCTCTACGTCAAATAAACCTCGTATGGCTATGGTAAATGCTGCAATTTAAAATAACTCGTACAAGTATAGTTCTTGAATTCGAAAATGTAACACAGTATTAAAGATAGTGAGAGTTTACAGTTTCTACCTTCTACAATCATCAGTATATGAGTAAATACGCTAAGGTGTTTAAAGAATCAATATTACAGATATTTAGGGTTATATTTCAAAATATTTTTTTAAAAGTTAAAAAAAAAAAAAAACTAAAGGAAAGAGGATATAAACTAAGAGCCTAAATTTGTAGTTTAACAATTAATAAATGCTGCGAATTGTTTTGCTATATTTTCGGAGAAATTTGCTGTAACTGATCTCAAAAGATTTGCAAAAATTACCTTTTGTTTAACTCGCTTACCATTCAAGTTTACACCTTTTCTTTAACGTATCTACTTTTTCACAAATCCTATTCAACGTCAAAGGAAGAAAAGGTCTACAAAAGAATGAAAAAGAGTGAAAACAGATGAGAAAGGGCAACTGTGCTATAAAAAAAGAGATGCTTGCATATTTAACTCTCTCGTGAAAGAATAAAGAGTGAAATGGAATGTGGACGAGGTGTGACTTATAATGAAAAAAGAAACCTTTGTGATAAAAGATATTTCACAAGATCAGTGTTGAGGATTGATATGTTATCAAAAGACTATGACATCGATAGTAAAATAAAGTTAGAAAGCGACTTGAGTTTGGCTAAAAAGGTTGAATAAAGTAATTGCAATAAATAAACTAAATTAATACCTTTGACTTATTATACATATATATATACTCATTAAATAGCAGAAAAACATTTATCTTTACTTTAATATTTTATCGAATATAATCACGTAGGAGATTACGATAGAAAAATTAAATTAGATATAATTGTTACAGTAAAAAGAATACAATATTCTCTACGTCAAATAAACCTCGTATGGCTATGGTAAATGCTGCAATTTAAAATAACTCGTACAAGTATAGTTCTTGAATTCGAAAATGTAACACAGTATTAAAGATAGTGAGAGTTTACAGTTTCTACCTTCTACAATCATCTGTTTTCCTTTGTTGTGAGCCTACGGTCATAGAAAGTGAAACTGGATGGGTCTGTTTACGTCTTTGGTATTTATTGTTGTCGTTCAAGGACTCATTCCCATAGTAACGGTGTCTGACCGTGAAACGTTGGGTCTCCGCTATGCTTAGTCACCTGGGACAGTGAAAGTTGCGTCTAGAACTGTTCTTTCCTCTCCGTATATCCTTTCTGTGCGTATCCCTAGAGAAGTAGCTTTTCATGTCCTTGGTTTCGAAAACAAAACTCTCCGTTTTCAATTCACTTTGATTCTAAAGCTCAGACGTAGTTTATGGCGTTCTGTATTGTTTACGTTTGATGTAATAGGCTCTAATAGCAAATGGGAAATGAAAGGCGAGACAATGGTAAGAGAATAATGGTTTTATTGTACTGAATTTTAAACATAACTACTTATTGTTAAAAGTAGGTTACACGGATTAGATAGCTGTCTTATTTTTATATTATTTTTTTATTCTGCCTAATTTTTTATTGTATTTTATTCTAATTTTTTTATATTATTTATTATTATTTTAGCTTGTGAACCACGGCAATTCTCAAATTAAAAGCTGAAAGTGTTTGCAGTGGAAGGTCTATCCAAATATTTTACTTCATCTACAATACTGATATCAGATGAAATAGTATATTTAAACCACAATAGGCAATATTTACAATTATATAATGTTTGTTGATCAATCAACAATGACATAGAAAAGTTCTGCTCAATAACGTTTGTTGTTAGCAACGCGTTAGTAACATGTAAATAATATGTTTCTAAAGGGAAATAAAAACATATTGGAACACGCTGCTATTATTAAAGAACCTGAAATTACTAAGGATTTAATTAATTTCTCACTAATAGATTCACTCTCGCTGACTGGATGTTTTGAAGTGAGCGTGGGCAACAGAAGAGGCTGTTGTGGATGGAAAGTGGGCGCATTTCCCTCAACGAAAGCCCTTCACAGAGACACCTCCTGAAGGGTAGTGCTTCTCACATTTTAACCTCAGACCCATTCGCTCTACACTCGATTCGTGCATGAAATTTGCATATTTTAGTAGCCTGTAAATTTGGCTGACTTAATAGCATGAATACGGAATGGTTCTATATTTATAGTTCATCCCTTAAACCTTAATTGTAGTTCTATATGGAAATATCCTTATTATAATATACTTGGTAGTGAGAGTTGGCTTAATGATGAAATTGCATCTAGTGAAATATTTCCTCCGGAATACAAAGTTTATCGTAAGGATAGAGACCAGAGATTAGGGGGAGGAGTATTTATCGCAGTGAGAAATAATCTTATAAGTCAGGCGGAAGATATACAAGGCCAGTCAGGCAGTGAGATGATTTGGTGCTCAGTGTCCGATAGGCGCGGCAAAAAAACATATTTCTGCTCCTTTTACCGCCCTCCCGATAGTAATGACGACCCAATAGATGATCTGCATCTCGCGCTTAGTAAACTCAGAAAATGCAAACCGAGAGCCTCGATATTCATAGGAGGTGACTTTAATGTTCCAAACGTAAATTGGACAAACATGATCGTCGTCAGTAACAGTCGTGAAAAATATATATCGCAGAAAGTCGTCGATTTATTCTCGGTCTTCGCCCTTGAACAGGTTAATCTAGAAGCGACTCGCACGACTTCTCTCGGTAAAAGTAATATTTTAGACCTTCTAGCAACTAGTGAACCCCATCTTGTAGATAGCATCGTTGTAGAAGAAGGTATATCAGACCACAAAATAATAACCGCCGTGCTAAAGATAGATGCAAACCGATTGCTGAAGCCCCCTCGTAAGATATACTTATTTCAGAAAGCCAATATCCCTGCGTTAAAAGAGTTTGTTAAGGGAGAAAAAGAAGCCCTTATTCGCTTCTTTCAGCTCAACTCAGTAGACGATAGTTGGAGTGAGTTTCTCCGTATCCTTCATGAAGGCACCTCGCGATTTGTTCCGACGAAAATGGTTAGAGATCGTAAAGACCCGCGGTGGGTCAAACCTAAATTACGTTCCCTCCATAGAAAACAAAGAGAGTTTCATTCCATAATGAAGTCCTTCCCACGCGACAGTAGAGAGTACGAAGAATATCGACGCAAATATTTACATTTTAAGAGCGCTGCGAAGATTGAGGCTCGTAACGAATTAGACTTATATAGACGAGAAACATTACGTGAATCGCTAGAAAATAATCCGAAGGAATTTTGGTCGTACGTTCGAGAAACTAGAGGGAAGCAATCTACTGTTACACACCTCATCGATAGTAAAGGTTGCACCATTACCGAATCTCGCGAAAAAGCTAATATTCTTAATGAGCATTTTAGGAAATCTTTTATAACTGACAACGGTCGCGTCAGCGCTTTCCCTCCTCGTGTTTCGAAAGAAATGGGAAGTTTGGAGATAAGTGAGACAGGCGTCAGAAATCTTTTACTTCAAATAGACAGCAAGAAGTCCCCCGGGCCAGAAGGAATACCCGCTCGCGTAATATCTACCCTCGCGCATGAACTTGCTCCCCTTCTCGTCGTACTATACAATAAATCCTTAAGCGAAGGAATTATTCCATCCTCATGGAAGGAGGCGCATATCACCCCAGTACCGAAGAAAGGCCGTAAAACAAAGCCGGACGACTTCCGGCCGATATCCCTGACTTCGATATTTAGTAAAATTTTAGAGCACATAATATGTAGTTATGTAATGCGTTTCCTCAGCAACAATGCTGCTATTACGCCGAGTCAGCATGGCTTCCGCAAAGGGCGCTCTTGTGAAAGTCAGTTAGCGCTCCTCCATCACGACATAATGAGATCAGCCGACGAAGGTTTTGGGACAGACGCGATATTCTTGGATTTTAGGAAAGCATTCGATACTGTTCCGCACGCGAAGTTACTACATAAACTAAAAGCCTACGGTGTACATGAACATATAATTCGTTGGATTAAATCCTTCTTGAGTGGCAGAAGCCAACGGGTGGTTTTAGATGGCGCGTTTTCGGAAGTAATAGAGGTAACGTCAGGGGTTCCACAAGGTAGTGTAATCGGACCAATTTTGTTTCTTATTTACATAAACGATATAGTAGATAGTATCGAGAGTAAAGTGCGACTATTCGCGGATGATACCCTTATATATAGGAAAATTCAGAATGAAGAAGATAAATCAATATTACAGCGCGACCTGGACGCCATTACCGAATGGTGTAATGATTGGCAGCTCGAACTAAACGTAGACAAATGTGTAGCAATGAGTATGAACCGATCCCAGAATCCAACCTCTAGCCAAACTCCTTACCTCTTAAGCGGAACAAGACTAGAATTCGTTAGTCAGCATAAACACTTAGGAGTTACATTCAGTAGTAATTTATCGTTTAAAGCTCACATTCAGGATATAGTGGGGTCGGCCGATAGGACACTCAGACTCTGTAACCGCGTTCTCAAGGGATGTCAACCCAAAGTCAAAGAGGTTGCTTATTTTTCGTTAGTTCGCCCATTACTTGAATATTGTTGCGCAGTGTGGAATCCATACGAAAAGGGTTTGATCGCTGAGTTAGGACGCGTACAGCGCAGAGCGGCTCGATTCGTAAAAGGGGATTATAAATTCGACAGCAGTGTATCGAAAATGATTGAATCCCTCGGATGGGATACTCTAAGTATTAGAAGAAATGTGTATAGGCTCAAGTTATTCGAAAAATTCTTAAGTAGCGACTATAGTGATGAGATAAGAGACACTGTGATCCCCACGCGTAGCGAATATAATTGTAGAATCCAGGCATCCAAAAAATTTCGTGAGATAATCGCTCGAACGGAAAGTTATTATTGGTCTTTCTTTCCCGATAGTATAAGATGCGCAAACAAGAAAGAGTAGTTAGGGACTTGGTGTCTTAGCACCCCCTGCCAAACGCCACAAGGCGGTTTGCGGGGTAATAATGTAAATGTAAATGTAAATGTAAATGTATCCTTACTAGATTGAAGTAACGATCGATATAAAATATTTAAACAACTCAGTCGTTAAGTTAGAATTATCGGTCTTTTCTTCTAGTCTTATTCCAATTCCTAATTTAACCTATTTTTTAAACATGTTTTAATCCTTAATATCAAATAAACTGAATAAGATTAAATACATAAAAGTATATTGTACATAAACATGAAAACAAATCATCCTAATAATTTTGTTACGACTTAAAAACTGGATTCCCTTTGCAAAACAATTTTATAGGAGAAAGTGTATGAGCTATCAGTCTAAACATTACGACCCTACAAATCATAATAACCATTCATAAATTCAACTCACTCATAATTAAATCTGTGCATAAAATCCTTGAAGATAATAAGCATTCAGAAGTATTTGCAGGATTTGCTCAAAGCATTTCAATTTATATTTGTTTGAATTATTTGAGTTTGAATGACACTGGTTCTATAAAACTTAATATTAAATGATTGAAAATTACTTAAAGAGAAGGCGATGGCAGTGTTGGAAAGTTTGTGATTGGATAATCTTTTAAGAAGACGTAGGGTAACCATATCTTTAGGAAGAGCCGCTGTCTAAAAATCGCTTCATGGAATTCGATCGCAATTCATACATTTATCGATAACGACCTCTATAAAGATATCTTATAATTTAATCAGTTCATCCTTTAATATTTTCTCCCCTTATCCTCTTTAATAAAAAACTAATGAAAACTCTGAAGCTTACTTAATAAGAGGATCAGATAAATTACGGACTCAATCGACTGACTAAATACCTTTTTCATGGGTATTTGATCAACCGAATTATGCACCGACAGTTCCGATAATTAATAGCACGGTTGGAAAATCAATTGTATTCTGCTTGGAATGAATTTGGGGATAAAGAAGAAGAATATTCTCGAAAGAGTTGTTTTATATGAAGATGGTACTTATTGTTCAAGCAAGAGATCGTTTCAAGATTACGAATATATAATAATTACGAACATATATCCATATAAAATAAACTAGATAGAAAATACTTTTGAATACTAGTTCAATTAAAATTGTCATGTAGAACAAGCGATCTATTCTAAATTTCCACCTTAAATAATTTTACATTACAATACTTCCTGGTAAACATAGAGAGAAAAAATGTCTGAATATTTAGCTTTATTAAGCTATCATAAATCCACTCTAGTCACGTATATTTATAATAAATATGAGTAAAATATGACCTTAGCTATTTTTAAGGATACTTAACCGTTTGATAAATAAGTACTAGATGGAATTAATTCACTTTTCATTGCGAAAAATAGTTCGATAAAACCATAAATTAAAAAAATAACCTCTTAATTTTTGTTTTCAGAAAACAATTAATGTATTATATTACGTAATGAGATTAATTATAACTTTAATCTACAAATAATGAGCTCATTATATGATTTAATTTAACATAATTAATTTCAATAATTACGATATCAGATTGCCTATTGAAACTAGTACTATACTACAATATGAACCTTTATATTGTCCTAAATCTTTACTATCGATTTTTTCCCTAACTTAATGTCTATCGCTTTCAGTTGTGCCTGTTGAAGTGAAGGTGTTTCGTCCCATTGGAGAGGAGATTACGGGCTCAGTACTCGGCCCACTTTCTCAAGGGGAAGACGTACTCCTTGAGTAAGTATCAATTTGCATCCCACTCCAAGACTAACGCTCCCCTCCATAAATAAATTTACCTTTCTGCTTCCTTTCCGTAATAGCTTCAATATAATGTAATTGACATTTGAGAGAATATGATTAAAAAGATTTGAAGTATTATATATGTCTTTAGTTTTAAATAAATAAATATCTCCGAAGATGATTTTTGGAGTATGTTATATTAAAAACCAATGTATATAAGCTATTGCTACATAATCATACTTATATATGATGAATGAAAAAGAAAATTCCACATTTACAATCGAGATAAAGAACAAAAAAATAACGGAATCGATACGAAGACGTTGGATAATTATGCTACTCATTATTCTTCTTAGTTTTCTTCAATGAATGATCTTAATCTCACATATAAATCTTTAAGAATGAAATTCCTCAAATAATAATACTAAAATCATCCTTTAAGGAAGATAAAAACATAAGTTAAAAAGAATTCTTTTAACATTTATTCAATCCCATGAAAATATAGCATAAGCGTTAGTTGGATTTCCCAAAATAATATCCCATTACGTAGAGAAATTAAAATTGTACCTAAAACTATTCGCGAATAAAATTCCGAGGTTTTTATTCCATCAGGGTATTATGAGATTAAAATATTAACTTGAACTTCGCTTCGTAATTAATCCATTACGCATCAGCTAGGGATTATCGTTACTATATTCCCCATTTGGGAAATCTTTTTAGGCGATGGATGAACGTTGGGAGCTAGAAACGGATAAATGCTAGTAAAGAGTTGGAAATGTAGTTGCATAAACTATCAGCCAAATGTGGAACTAGTGTCTACAACCTACGTTCGGAAAGCATCTGTCTGTCGATTGGGCACTCTAAAAGCTACGTAACGAATCGATACTTGTTTTCACAAACGTTGGTTCTGCTTTGTGAGAAGTAGAGGAATTTACATGCACAAGAAACAGCCAAGATCTTTTTGATTGATACTATCTATAAAGGCATATACGAGTACATTTCTCCCGCTAATATAACCAGATTTTGTGAAGCGGTATGGGAAATTAGACATATTACATATCTGATGCTGCTGATATATGAAATAAAGATTTATAAGGATATTACTTGTGTGAACTAATAATGACTATATATTTGCAATTCGCAAAAATATGAGCAAAATACTTAACTATCTTTGATTGATTAATGATCTTTAATATTCATATATTACTTCGAATAACATTTAAGTGGTTGATTGATCATTTAGTATATATACGTAAGCTCAAGTTAAATCAGACATTGAAAAGGTGTTATTTATCGACCTGAACGAGTCTACGAAACTGCAATTATTACACGGATCGTGAATCCTTTTTTGCGAGTTTAATCAGTATGAAATCTCATTAGTTTGTTTACGTTTGCTCTGTAATCTATTTCCGATTTAAAGGGTCCTTTGTAAATTTGCTCGGAAAATGGCGTTATTTAGGTGTGAATCGGAAAGGAATGTCCACTCACTCCTAATTTAGGCACTCTGTTGATACAATCTCTTGTCTCTTCGCAGGTCTGAGAATCTACAGATGCTCCGGACTCGTGAATTAAGCACAGGGAAAGAGTGGATGGGAGGCATTCGGGAGATGCGTGTGAATTGGAACAGATGCCGAGTTCAACGTGCTCTCCCGACCGATAAATTATCTCCACTGGAAAAGGATCTTTAGACAGAAGAATCTCTCGTGTGCGATGCGAGTTCATGTCAATGATCTCGTTTTGTATACGTGTATTGTATTGCCTTTGTCGGTGATGATAATCGAGTGATTCCTAATGAACTGTAATATCCAAGTGTAATTTGTTGCATTTTTGTGAAATATATCTTTTTAAGAATTTGAATTTTATCATTTGATAAAAATTTCTTCAAGTTTGATGAATGTTCAAGTTGTATTTATCAATTGGGAAATGTAGTTTTTGGGGATGAAGAAATGCAAATACAATGAGGTGATATAAATATTGAATTTTTTATTTTAAACTAACTGTACATCTTATATTTGTCCTTATGATGGCGTAGCTTTAATTTCCATCTCCCAATTTAAAAACGCATACCAACCCGGTGGTGGAAGTGGGAGACCTGGGTTCAAGTACTAGTCGTGTAACTATATTTCTACCTTCTTTCCTATTTAATCATTGCCTGTTTGTCGCAACTTAGTAACTCATTGTACGAGCTATTAGATATCATAACCTTCGAGAACTATTTCTAAGTATTTTACGTAAAGTAACTGGCAGTATGATTTCATTCTCTTAATGTGGAATGCCTCAGCAAATTTCCCTCTATTTCATGTTGTTTCATTGTTAACCTTCACGAATTCAACTAAAGATAAAATAGCTCACGTGGCCTTTCTTTTGTACATAGTTATTTGGTACGTTTATCAACGAATGAATTAGTACTTTAGAAATTATCGTTGCAAATATTTGATATATTCACTACATATTGTTAAACTCTAGATGTGTCAACCACTTTTTGAGTAAAATTATAATAATTATATCATACATAGAATAAAATAATCGTAAGATTAGAGCGAAACAGAAGCAGAACTAGATTTTGAGAATAGGATTAGTCATTTTGTTAATTTTCATTCATTCTGTTAAATTTAATAGTTTAATTAATTTCTCCGAATAACAAAATAAAATTATATTATGGATTGTAGATCTCTTTATAATTTCATGTCTAAGTTACATTTAATAAAATTCAAAAATATTTACATGGCCTATAAAGATGTATTTGATAGTACAACGTGATACACTATTCATCTTAGATCGTCAAATCAAACGAAAATCTTTTTATTTCCCATTTCTTCAACCATGAAATTAAATCATTCTCAGGAATTTATAATAATCGATTCGGGAAATCAATCATAAATTTTCTCATCGAACTTTTATTTATTCATTAGAAAATACGCAATTTCGCGGTAATTCATTAGCGAGGCTGAAATTAAAATAGGAAATGAAATGTATTAAGTGATTTGATTACCATTTTTTCCCTCCGAATCGCAATCAAATTTTTTTTAATCATTCACGCACAAATCATTCATAATTGATTAATCGATGGAAGGAATTTCTGCGGACCAACGGTTGCCTTCGCTTTTAATTTCCAACATCGGGGCTCGCCTGGAGAATCAACCCAATCATTTCACCATCCATCTCTTATTGGCTATCTGCTTCTCTTTTTTATTGAAATTTCTCCAGATGCGACAGCTTGGGTTGCCTTTATCCGTCTACGTATTTGCATTTCTAATAACGTATCTCCAATCATTTTTTCTTTCTTCAATGGGAATAATATCTTAAGAAAATAACTAATAAGATATAAAACTTTTCGATATGTTCTATCTTACAGTTACTGTTTTTTTTTAACTGTCCGGAAATAATATATCCTTTCTTTCTATACGAAAGCTTATTAATACAGAATTATGATGAAGTTAGATACTTTCTTTATGAATAGATTATTCTCCATTGTAAGATGAGTTATTCTTTGATGTATTAACATTTTTCATGATGTTTTGGATTACTTTGTGTCCCTTAAAAATTGCTTTATAAGTTTAGGAAATGGTATCCTAATTACAATTTCATGACATCAAACTTTTAAATAGTATACCAGTAGCATTTATAGCTAATTAATCCCAGAATAGTTCTCACTGGTTTTCTAAGTTCTAAATCCTTAATAAATCTTCCCCAAAGAATTGCTTAAACCAAAAACGTAAGATCAATACATCATAAAAGTAATAATTTAAACTCTCTACAAGGGAATTAACATTATCAAAATAATGAACAAGGTTCGAGGTATAGCACAGATACGCTGTGCGCCGTGAATAAATTCAAAGGTGTTACGGACTTGGAAAAAGTCTGACGGGACCGAGAATCAAACCCGGGTCTCCCAAGAGGCAATTGGGAGACTCGGGTTCGATTCTCGGTCCCGTCAGACTTTTTTTAAGTCCATTACACCTTTCAGTTATCAAAATCATCTTCTACACACTGAACTCAAACTTACGTTATTTTAATTACTTTTCCTCTCCTTCTACCTACTCACTAATACTCAACCAAACAAGGAGTAATATCGACCAAAAGCTTAAATCCAACTTAGTTACCCAATCTCTAAGTAGGCTACGGCACAGGATCCGTGGGTAGTTCCTAAATTTGCAAAACTCAACGACCGAAAACAATTGAGCAGAGTGCTCCGCTAAATGCAATTGTACACAGCTCCCTCTGCCAAACGGCGTTCGATAATCGCTTCTCACTTTATTTTAAGCCATCTGCTCCCAATTCGGTACCTTTGTTACACAGTCGACCGATTGCCTCGTACCGATTAGCGAATCAAAGGAGGCCCATAATGCACCACGAGGGAGTACATGAGTGACGTCACAGAGTAAATTCGACGTACTTACAACTCATCCGTAAAACAATTAACCTATGAGACGCTTCGTCTCACAAGATATGTTTCATTTTCGTTACCTTTAGCTAAATAACGGTTTCAAAGGTGAATTCCTTAACAAGAAACATTTATGACAAAAGATTTATTACGTAATTGTATGTAGTGATGAAAATATAGGCAATGAAAGCTATATATTTAGAGACGTAACTTATATAGACAATGAAGTACACTTGTATCGTATTAAGAATTTAATCAATTAATAAGAATAATTTTAATAAAACATACGTGCAGCGTATTAAATTTGTGAATACATAATAATTCATGAATACATTTATGAATTTAAATTGATGGAAGGAATATTACGAATGTTTTCTCTAAATACCATGAAAAAGATTTAAATTGGATCGATGGCAACATAAAAAGAGCTTTTCTTTTGTAGTGATGGAATGAATGAATTGTATCTATCATAATTTAAATTCCTTTCCAATTAACATATCTTTATCCTTCAAGAATAGGATTGGCATCCATAAAAAAGATTTTATCCACATCTTTTTCTAACCAACGCTTGATAGAACCACGTCTATTTCATGTCTTAAATTTGATCGAAATATTACGTCTAACTAACCTGCTGTTGGGTGGTTCTCGTATACTCACCTTGTGGTCACATTGTCCTAGTAATTTCTCTGGATGCATCACTTTACGGTCGATTCGTCACTCTCCTTTGAGTCAATTGAGACATTAGCAACGTGTTGTTTATATAAGTGCCACAGCTTATCTCAGTTTCCATTACGTAAAAGAAAACAAAAAGGAACTCCATCTACCCCTTATCAGCTTTCCCTTAACGGTGTCGTATAAGAGCTCACGCAAACACTGGCACACGCCACTGACGAAGGACGGGTTTGAACAAGTGACGCGGCTCATTCTCTCAGTCGAATCGAATCAGCACGGATTTTCATTCGGTACAAACATGGTAGAATGTTCGCGATCATTCAGGTAGTGTTAGAAGAGATACTAATATATATAAACAGAGTAATAATTGTTTTTACAAAATAACTACATAGAATGTGTTTTGGGTTCATTTTCATCTCCTCTGCTTTTATCGCTAATCATATGCATTGAGACTGGTTAGCGTGGAATAACTCGTGTTTGTTATTGACTTTAGGTATAGTTCTCATATTTCATAGAATAAAACTATTTTTATCAATCGTTAAACGTGATAGGTAACGATAGATACAAGTTACGTTCATATGAACGAGATAATCAATACTTAGAGTATATTATAGCCGTGGATAGGGAGGTATTCCGAGATGATAGGAAGTATATTTTGGAACTCTACAGAGTGAAGTAGCAAAATGAGCAAATCAAAGAGCTATTCGAATGATTTTGAAACTATTTAGGCTATGACTTAGTATTGATATTCGAGGATGTTCTATTGTATTCCATTATATATACATAAGTATATACGATATATTATTATTATTATTATAACAAGTAAATTTCTAGTATGCTGTAAGCCTGGTGGTAGTTATTTTCTACATATATCGTACATATATAAGCAATTTAGGTAAAATAATCGATAAATAAATATATAATATAATACATATATTGTAAACACAATTTCAATTAAATTAACTTATCCTTATATGCTTTATATTCACCATATGAATCTGTATATGTATAAGAGTAGTGTATTTCGGTACAAAAGCGTACATAGTGTATCTCTAGATAATTGTTGGTCTCTAAGGCCTATGTCTCAGATGGCCACACCAAACCTTGCTTTCGCTAATGGATTTCTCACTTCCGGTTCAACCCAATCCCCTACGGATCACGGATATTTCGGGTTTTATGGAATTCCGGGGAAAATGATGAGGAATTCCTCAACCGTATGAGCATCACATTTCCGCATTTCATTTCCATCCCACTTCCTCTTCATTTCCTATTTTAATCTTCAAGTATGGACACTATTTATAGCTATAGTTAGTTGCAGAGTAGTAGATATACAGCTATAGTTATAGAACTACAGAAAGATACCCCTAACAAAATATTTTCGCCATAGTGGAGAAAATCGTATCAAATTAATATTCATTTTGGAAACATTTTTCAAACTATTGGGTCATTCTCGTTGAAGATAATATTATTAATAGAAAACAAGTAAGTAATAGTAATCAAGAGAAAGAAATGAAAGATAATGAGAATTATATTATTTATTATATATGAAAGCATAATTAAGGAATTCAAATTGGTAAAGTTTTATCTTAAAAATTTCATAGAATATTCTATACTATGGCTGTTTCTTCAATTTCCAGAATAGATGACACACACTATGGCAGTATCGCGACATTGTTTCGGAGTACCTTAATTTTATTTTATCTGTGCTTTAAATCTCGTGAAATAAATCAATAATATTTAAAATACTCTCACACATTTAAATAATATCCTTTTAATTAATTTAGAAACTTTTAAAGGTTTATCAGTCCTCTAGATATTTAGAAAAAAGAGGATGTATATTTTATTAAATGGATATATTCCAAAATAAATGCTGTAGTATGGTCTTAGAGGATTTCAAAAAGTTTGGTATAATTTCTTCATCAGTGACTTTATGCTAAACCACTAACGGTCATTGAAATTAAAGAGGAGTTTAAAGCTCAATTGAAACTACCTTAAACATTAAGTATAGGTAGTTCTAGTTCTATTTAATATAAACGTTTATAATTCTCAGCATCAATGCATTCGATATAATCATACTCATATCTCCTCACATTAGAATTTATAACGTATAAATATAACTTTATAACACATAAAATATGGTTTCAATATCAGGGAAATTTCATCAAAATCTATGATTGATCACTTTGGAAGCTTAACTCTTTTCAAAAAGGTCTTAAGCTTGATATTTTATGACCTTTTTGGAAGCATATTTAATAACTTTAAGTATATCTGAAATCCTAATGGTTATCATTAATCATGGTCCTGAAAGCTATATCGTAATTATTCATGGAGATTTTCTTGTCCGAAGAAAACTCTAGCAGAACTGTGCCCATAATTTTCCCAGGTCGAGTACAGTTGAGCATTGTGGACCCCAACTTTTTTATTAGTTAGAGTTGGAGCTCTTCTGCTAGTTTCCTCCCTCACTTTTAATTTTTCTTACTGTTACCACCAGTATAAAGCTTCTAACATTCTTTTTATTTTTAAAATTTACGATTCTGGAAACTAGAAAACGTTCTTTATCACTCGAAATAAGGTGGTCATTCAGGATGTTTTTGACGCAATTTATGCCTTCCTACACTTACTTCCTTAATTGAAGAAAGAATGGATAAAAAATTGAGCTAATAAGCTTTCTAGAGTTTGATAGAGTGAATCCAATAAGTTAAGTGCATCAATTGTCTACGCAAAAATCTTGTTGCCATTATTAGTACAGAATTCTCTTACTAAACGAAATTATAGTTGAGTTAACCATTCATAACTATCACCGCTAAAATTATTAAATTTTTTTTTAGGTCAGTTAGATCTTTAATGGAGAAAAGATGTACTATATCTACCATTCTTGGATTCAAGTAGCTAGTTCGTTATGCAAAGGGTGGTTTGATTGAAATAATTTAGAAAACAGAGAACAGTGAAAAAGCTCCTCTAAATATTTTACAATATATTTTCAATTCCAAACGATGAAAAGAATATAATATAACTAGATATAAAAATTACAATTGTAGGTACAAATTTGCGAACTTGAACTTATTTTACATTCGTTACCCAAAGATTTAAAATTCTAAAATTACATGTAATTAAAATCAGGCTCGTGATTCAAAGTATATATTTCATATCCTAAACTAAATGCCATGACCACGACTAAAATACGCTTATGTACATCTACCTTGAGTTATTGTTCTGCAGAGCGTTTCCAAAATTTCGTTTAATCAAATTTCTCTCTCTTAAAATTACAGACTATGAAAAAGTGAGCGAGATGAAATATAAAAATTGTCGTGGGAAAGTGGATCTGAATCGTGGATATTGGTACATATCTCACATACTCTCCTCACGAGCGGTTTCCTGAGGACGAACGCCCTTCTATCTCTTTCCCACTTCCTCTTGACAGACTGTCCATTTCAATCCCTCCTGAAAATGGGATACGTGGTCCGAATTCGGATGCGACTTCTTGCTCCTAGAGATTGGGTAGTAATCGAAAGGGGATTAAGGGTACGACATACGGTGAGGTTAGGGTGGGATATTTATCAAGGTGAACGGAGGCAAATGGGGTGGATAGCTGGAGACTGAACGCAGGTATACATATGAAGGATGAGAATCACAAACTTGATTGAGAAATTAAGAATATCTCGTTTGTTGAATTACTATGACATCGATTTCATTTATCTAATGATACATCGTTGCAATTAGGTTGCTAACCATGTGGTAACGGTTACGTTATGTGGAATAAATTAACACTTTATTTGCTGATTGTAACATAGTTTGGCATTGTTACATTTTATTAGGGGTACTTGAATAGATTATTTTACCAAATTCGGATACAATTTAAAAGCTGTTTTTGATTAATGGAATTTAGCATCATCAGTTTTTCTTTTCATATTTTTCGTTGAAAATATCAAATTATATGTATGAAAGTAATGGATAAATAGAAATTTTTTCAGTTATCAAGATTCACTATCATTATTCAGTGCAGTTTTCCTCAGAGAATACTTCAAAGACAACAAAAAGGATTATGAAAATTCCCAAAAATTGAAATAATAAATATTACAAAAGTTAATTCAATGATAGAAAATTTAACTTAACCCGAAAAAGTTAGACTATTCAAAAGTCATTATTTTCTTTACCAAACTTCGTTGCATATTCTAAGAAGGGGTCGCATTAAATATAATTGTAGAAACTTACAAAGTTCTGCTATCGATTCTTGTAGAGAATAATTCGCCGAGGCTGTATATAGTATTTATTAATGTTTTTAAATAATTTTGAAACCAAATCAAATTAATCCAACTTAGGGTTAAACCTTGATCCAATCCTTTTTGTTTTAGTATATACTGTTTCGTGTTAGAGAAGTACATATATTAAGAATTATAAGTTTCCTCGACCTGTCGATAAGAGCCTCTATTACGTGTAGTTGTAAAAATTTCAATATTGATTTTACTAAAAAAATTTGTAGGTACGCTGATCCGTTATACCAAGAGATTTATTCCTCAAAACAAAAAATTGCTAGGGAAGGAGAATTACTTTTTTACCATCCCACATGAGATTTACTCTATAAATCTGCTACATGTACATATATCTAGCTCCGGAGGATTAATCTTGGCTGCTTCCTCTTTGGTGAGCAGTAAAAATATTTTGCTAAATACTCAAACGAGGTCAGGGTCAACAGTAGATATTATACAGACAGCAGAAGGTGTGCAATGCTTGCAATCCCTAGGTCACTAGTTCAGAACAATTTTAAAGTTTGATATGTTATTTAAATTGTAGATAGGTTCGTTGTTCTGTTTAGAATAAGAATAACATACTCCCGTAAAAACACTTAAAATCAATTAAATTGTGAAAAATATAAAAATTTTTCAAACAATAAAATAGAGTATTATATTTTGAAGAAATCGTAAAATATACTGATAAATTTAGAATAATATATATAAGTACATAAGTCATTAAATTTTACCCAAAGATAATTATAAATTTCTTTGTAATCCTAAGTTTAATTTCTTACCTCCTCCGCAATATCTCAAGTTACAGTATATTAATCAATGTTTTCGCCCATTTAAGCATAACAGATGAATGCGATTTTACTCGTTATCTAAGAAAGATTGCAATATCGTTATTTTTAAAAATATCGATGATAATAAATCTTTTTTTATCACAAAAAGGATACAATATAAAAGTTCTCTATGGATTCGATAGAATAGTATCCCTGTTAATATATCTATTGAAACATAGATATAACGAATAATTAACACTATTAACTGCTTAAATTGCAAATGGACCTGTTTACTTATCGCATGACACCATTAAGGTAAGCAAATGGGTATCCAATGTAGTGAAATTAAGCATTCTTGTTATTAATTTGCTTCCCCAAACGTATAAAATTTAATTTAGAGAATGGCCTCTAGTAGCAATAGTGCAAAGATGAATTAATCCGATTCATCCTTGTTGCTGATTTCCTCAAACATCCTATTAAGGGACTCAGTTATGTAATCAAAGCAATGTACACTCATTAATGTAAAGCAGCAGTATTCGGGAGAGCAAGGTGGAAGGATGGGCTATGAAGGGTGGGAAATGTATCAAAGCATTTACAGAAGTGTAACCCGATATTCGTTAATTGATTTCTTGTGTACACATATAGCGGTTTAAATGCTATGAAATCGCTCTTGGTTGGTTTCCCTTCCATCATATCTTGTTTCATAATGCGGTCAAAATCATCCCAGGCTTAAATAATGCTGACGGATTTCCTCAAATAATTCTATCAGTGCCATGCAATAAGCATATACTGGATTAATTTAATTGTACTCATGTAAATTATATTAGGCTAATAGTGAATATTAAACGTTTCATTTGTGGAAGCTACTTACCTATAAGTAACACCTGGATTGACTTAAAGTTAATTGCATTTACTTTCAGAAATTTAGTTATTATATTATACTGAGTACATGGATGCATATAATTATAACAAATACTATTTATTCTTAAATCCCTTTTTAATTCAATTTACTGATTAATCACATTTTAAACATCACATTGATAATCCACTGGCTTTAATTTGCATATTATCTGGATTTAATTCAAAAAAAATTTTCACTGGATTTAATTACAGCGATAAAATAGAGTTGCTATGCAACCAAAAGTAATTCCCCGACCTTGGTTTCCTAGATTAATAAATAAACAAAACACAAATGATTGTTATAATGGAAGTTTCTAAGCAATGATTAGGTGTTGTATGCAACAACCTTTATTATAGTGTTAATCCTTAATTTTTGATCCATTAGCTTGCCAAATTCAGCTCGTGTCCGTAATACTTCTTCCCCCTTTACGACCGAGTTCTCTTGATTGTGTGGTTTCGCCGTCTTGTGTCGCAGAGACCGTGCGGTCGCTATATCCCTTCCCTTGACTCCGGAAAGAGCTTTTGATGCGGAGGAAAACAAAGCTTCTCTTATGTGTTTTTCATACCCCATGGCCCCTTACGACCTAGATGACTCACTTCTTCTTGTGGCAAGCGAGCTGTGTCATTCAGTTTTCATTCAAAGCGTGGACGAGAAGTTGAGGTATACTATATTATACTTTAATATGAAGCAAAACTTAACTTTGAGACCGAAAATTTTAAATTTATAATTATCTCAATGTTAAACAGAAGTGAAAAATAGGACTGGGACTCGAATCCAGGTCTCCCACCGTGAGTTTCCCAAATGGGAGACCTGGGTTCGAGTCCCAGTCATGTCGCTATATTTCACATCCGTTTAACATTGTGAAAAAGCGCACGCTTTAACGTGGAAGGAATTAAAATCAATCCTATCCTTATTTACAATTATCTGGTTAAATATTAAATATGAATATGAGTTAACATGCACTGAAATGCTGCTTAAGATCATAAAATCTTAGTTTAAATAGTTTGTTGTTAATATAAATCTTACAGATGTGAAATAAATTATAAATATGGTAAACTAGGATGCACTAAGCCCTGGAAGTAGTTAAAATTATTCTGAGAGAAATGAAATAATAAGTAGCAGTAACAGAAATACATACTATTTCTATTTCAGTGAATATTTTTCGAATTAAAGTGTAGGTAGGTATATAAGTAAGGGGTTAGAGTTATGGAAGTTGGCGAGGTTGACATTTGAATGGAGGGTTTGGAAATGAAGTGAGACAAGGGTTGATGTGTTCTGCCTAATGAAGACTATGCGTTTATAAAGGGAGCAAAAACGTACACAGGTAAAGGGAGTGTATGTGCAAGGAGGATGGTGGAGTAGAGAAGTTTGCGTGAACCAAATTTCTCTCAAGGATAAATATAGGATTCAGCGACAATTTGAACGAAAGGAAAAGATAAAAAAGATTGATGTGGAAGTTATTATACATTCTAATTAATATGGGAGCTCAATTAATTGATACTGGTTTGTGACTGAGGATTTTGATTTCTGAAAGAGGGAGGAAATTTTCACAAAATCTGGGAATTAAAAGTGAATTCTTAATTAAAAACCCTTCTGTCGTACGGAGTTTTGATTTCATTACGCACAAGTGACATCTGAGATTGATATAAGGGATCGATACCTAATTTTATAAATCAGGCAGCCAGCATTGGTTCTCTCATCTAAATTCGGTTTTAAAGTGTTCAAATAATTATAAGTTAAATTACTGTACCAAAGCTGAAACGTATACTTTATAATTCAGTGTAACTAACAGTAATATAACAAGTTTATTCCTTCTAAATAGTTATTAGAATATATAATATATTTAAAATAAAAGTTTAATTACTGTCATACTTTAGTCTGTATAGTTCGAGGTGGTCATTACAAAGGCTTCAACAATGTAGTTGAAGAACATAATAAAAATCAGTAACCATCTGAATCGGAGTGGATTTATATGAATATTTAGATTCGTAGTTAGGATTCCCTCCTATATTTCCAACATACTATTGATGAGGTCATGATAGATGATTAATGAAATACAAAAAAATGTGAAGTACAAAGAATTTCGAATTACGTTAAACTAAAATAGTTATGCACTTTTCTTTAGAATGTTCCTCAAACCCCTCAACTCGGATATTCCTTGATCTGATCCGTTTTCATTCCAATAATTCCAGACACTTAAGGTTCTGTCTGGTAATGGTTTAGAAGAAATCTTAAATCAAAAAAGGAACATAATACAGTGTATAAAGATACAAGAGAAATTTAACTAATCAAATACAACAGACTATAAGCAACAAATTAAATCAAAGTAAAAGATTTTGATGTTTTATTGACTCTAAAACATGAATTTTAAATACGAGAATCCTAGCTTCTAATCTATATTAGACAATCTATTTTGGAAAAGAAAAGAAATTGATGCAAAATGCATCCCAATCCTGTATTTGTCAGCATTAGAAGAGTTTCAAGAATTGGGAGCCATCTTATTTCCCCTAATCCCTTCCATATCCAGAAATCGTTCCCTTCAAAACGTTCGATTCTCCATTTCGAGAAATTGAGTTACTTAATCGGAAGAACAGGTCTGATTGTCACTTTATATAAAGTTCAGTTTTTGAGTGCAATTTCCGAAGAGAAGGGGAGTTTTAACATACATCAGAAATGTGAAACTTCGGAGACATTCAGTGGGGATGATTTCCTCATAATTGTGGACTAATGTAGCGAAAGGATCCGATACGATAGGCTTCAGAAATCGTACGAATATCCGCTTAAGCTAAGAAAATGCCCTCGATTACGGTAATAAAATCGATAGGGGAAGTGAACTGGAAGAATGGTATAGGAAATGAGGCTATTCTCAAGATAGGTTGATATAATAATAATAAAATTACATCTATTTTGATGATCCACATTTTCTTGATTGGCTGAAATTCAACGTTCTATCTTTTTGCTACGATTTTTCCTCCTACAATTGTCATTTAAGAGTGAAAGGTTTCCAAAGAATTTCTCGTAATTTTGTTAATTTGATGATTGATTTTTATTGATAGAGGTTCCCTAATAAATGTTAAAAATCAAATAAAAAAGTTTGGGTTGTTGGTTCATAAATTTAATTTATTTGAGATTTTGTCACTTTTACTCTTTATGAAGTGAGTTATAAAATGCTTAATAAATGTTAATGCTGATTTTTCTGCCTAGAACTCAAGTACACTATAGTTTTCATACATTTAAACCACTTTTATTGTATTACATGCATTGTATTACAGTCTGATTAGTGTATGATTTACATGATATAAATTTCATTTAATTGTGAGGTTTTGAGTTCGAAGTTTCTTTAGACTCATTGAATATAAATTTTGAAGTGCTATTTATCATTTTGAATCTTAATTTGTACGGAAGTTATCCAACTTTTAGGATGAATAAAACTTCCTTGTTGAATTATTGAATTTATATATACTCGTTCTTGGAATTCTAAATCTATTCTGTTGCCAGAGAATCATAAATAGTACATTATGCTGAACTTTTTGTTGAATTTGTTACAATATAACTCAAAATAGATAAATATTTATACATATATAATTACTAGTATCTATAGTATACCTAATAGATATTGTAATATATTTATGTAATTAGTAGTATTTATAGTATAGTATATCTAGTAGACAATGTAATATCTCAGGTAAATAGGTAGAAGAAAACATAAATGCATGTAAAAAGTATTGAAAAGAGACCGTGAAAGTGTTCCATGTGACATGGAGTAATGAGAAGTTAAAGAAACCAAAAAATGGGATCAAGGGAAGCGTGTGACTATAATACAGGGATATCAAGATAGCGCATCCAATTTGTTTCACACGTGCCGATATCTCCTTGGGTCTCATAAGATCACTATACTCATCCGAAAAGGTTCTCTTTAGGAAAGGCCTTCCAGGATAAATCATCCAACCCTTTGGCCCACTCTCGACGGTATGTGGAAGTGAAAAGAAGATGGAGTGTCGGCGCAATAAGAGTTGTAGAGATGAGAGGATGTTTTCAGTGTCCAATCGATAAATCAATGCAGCCGTGGAATTCATCTCAGCTTTTCGGTACCAAAATCCCGTGCGAATTCTTTCAAAAGATTTCGATTCTTCTGCTTTTGCTAGCTGTCAACTACTGATGAACACTCTAAGGGAAACACGATGCAAATTACTTTTTGTATTGTTACGATTAGTTATACCCTATTCTTTGTTTACTTTCTTTCTGGTGGAGAGTTCATTCATTCAATATTATTACCTCATTTACTATCTCCTGCTTAAGATTCATATATATACACAATATTAAATTAAAGAATTCGATGTACATACCTCCTTTTTTAGCAAATTATCCTTCATTTTCAAACATTTTTATATGAAATCAGTAGCTTTATTGTATTACAATTTTTTTATGATGAAATATTTAATTATCCTGATCATGAATCGAACATATTTATTGTATCCTATTTTATGATTCAAGTTCTATATAATACATCTAAATTTATTCCAGATTATTTCAAGTTTGGCAGCTTTCGTTTTTTATCATTTAATTCCATCAATATTAAGCTTTTTTAAGGTCTCTCATATCTAGATTTTTATAATCAACTAAGAATTCAGTATTTGTGCAAGTTTCAAGTATAGGCACGTTGATTGTTTCGTTTTTATTTTATCTATATTTGAAGGGAGTATAAATGAGTATTGAATAAAGTTAAACGATGTTGTTCACTATTAACTGCGAAAAGTTTAGTACAAATCGCAGGAAACTATAAATTACTGAATTATCATCCTTTTATGATGCTTTTTTAGCAACAAAATCTTTTTATGTGTATTATTCTCCACTCATGATGAAGCAGGGTTGATTTTTAATCAGAAAAATATTTTCAGGCAACGGCTATATTAAAACAGCGATACATTTGCATCGCTATGCACGCAATACCTTAGAAAGATTGTGCGAAGTATCATAACACTTGAATATGGGTCATTCAGACGGTATTAACTAATGCTGTGTATGAGTAATAAGCGTTTCATAACTTATAAAGAAGCGGAGAAAATATTTTCTGCTGATACACAATCTCAGCCATTCATTAACGTAATGTATATTCACGATCCGAGATATTGTGAGTCTCTTACGAAACGAATGAGTTTAAAGAGAAGGTTAAGATGTTATTTTTAAGGTGAGGAATTTAGCATACCTCCGAAGGTGTGAATTTTGGTAAGTTTTTACTTTTTTAATTATATATTGATTTAGTAATTAGTAGTAGTAGATTTTTGTAATTTTTACATTGCTTAATATACATAATAATCTTAAAGATATAGTTGGAGTACGATTTAATCTTAATATTAAGGATTGATCACATATAGGAGAGTTGGTGGCATATTTTTATTAATTTTTTATGAAAATATATATCATATTATTATTCTTATTCTTTATGACTCTAAATTAAATAATAAATTAAATTTGCAATGAATTCAAAGGTCTATACAAGTTTTCTATAATATATTTGGTTAAAATCATGTTTTCAATTCTTAATTATAATTTTTTAAGTCGACATAATTGAAATATTATCATGTTTTAAGTCTCCGTTTCATAATAAGGGGAAGCTGTCAACGCCTGCATACCCTATTTATATTTGCATGCAAATAAGTAGAAGTATCAGTTCAATGACACGCATTTTGCGTGATATACTGGAATAAATTTACTCCGTTAATGTATGGATCTGATAGTATTTGAGTGCAATCCGTTGTTGAATGGAATCTAATTATCCATCTTCCCCAGTTTGTAATGTGATATTCATAGTTTCAGTGCTATACCTTGACTCTTGTGTACTTGGTTACCAGTAGAAACCAGACTAACTCTCACCAAATCTAAAAGTTATTACTTAAAGACTCGTTTATCGAAGAGAATATATATTTTTGGCCATAAATAAGTTTAACTCATTTCATTAGAACGCTTAATATATATTGCAATTGTAGAATAAATATATCAATTTTGGTTTGGCATAGTTATTTTACTTATGGATCATTGCAAAATATATTAAAAGAGCACAGTTATTGACACATTTGCATCAAAATATCCCTTATTCGAATTTGATATAACTGTGTTGAAAACTGCCCTTTCATAGTAACCATCCGAAGCTGTTAATGCTACCTATTCAGCATTATTTTTCCATCACCACCAAGTGTCGGAATGTTTAGGATATAATCCCCTTCTGCCAGACCGTTGATGTATCGGTCAGTGCATTGCTATGCTGAATTCTTATGCTAAACCGCTTTCAATATTCCATGGGGAGAAAGCGAGATGCAAAGGGAAACCAACAGGTGCCAGCAATCGGATGCATGAGCGTGGTGATCTGCATAATCGAGGCTTCTGACTAATTTTGCATGACATCGATCTCATAAAAGATTCCGACCAAGACTGGGATAAGCTGGCATTGACGATAACCGTTTGAAAGCCCAGTTGAAAGGGCTGTGAGAGTTACATGCTCTATGATATAAGCCTGTGCATGTGTTTATCGAGTGCACACAATACACATATTATATGGAAGGAGATGACACATTATTAACCTCTCAGGTGTCCATTTACTCTAGCAAACGATAAAACAGTATAAAAATCACCAAATTGGTTGTAATGTCTGAAATAAGGTAATTCGGAGATTAAGTGACTCTATTGAAATTGAATTTTGGACCATTTCCCTCAAATATGAAGCCTAGTAAGATTTTTAACAGTCTAAAGTTCTGACATTGACTCGTTGATCATTATTATAGAAGGTCAGTTATTATTTTATCCTGTCTTTATTTTTAAACATTAAAAAAATCGTGTAAAAATTAGACAATTTTATACTCTTACAAGATGACTATTTAAGTTGAAAGCATCAAAAAAATCTATTTTGGTATATTTGATTCCTGTATTTTAAATATACGTCTAATAGAAACGTTTATTCATCCATTTATATTAGTAAATTTATAAATATTATGTCTTAGCAATTTTAATACCGAGAATGACCCTTAAAATAAGTAACATTTCTTATTCTTAAAAATCTTTCATGAGTAATTACATCTCTAATTCATAATATACAAGTAAGTTTTCTGAATTTCCTGAGACAGATTAGTCCTCAACACGAAGATGCTTTCACTCTACTCCTCTTCCAATTTCTCATTAGTATAGAAACACACTTTTCCCCATACGTATCCGCGTTCTATGCTCTACGCTTCAGAGAGGTAATTTTAATCCAATGAAGGAAATAGGATCGGTTAATTGGTTCACCAGGCGGACGGTCTTCATCTCTCAAAGTGCAAGCAAAGTTTTCGTGCTCGGATATGACAAGAGATGTTCGTGTTTGACGTACTCGATTAGACTACTGATGATACAGCGGTTCCGTCGAACCATATGTGGCCAAGAATGTTCCCTCTTTCAATTACGTAATGGATTTGGATGATTTAGATTTGGCATAACACCACAGTACTGCATTAGTAAGCTGCTTACGTGTATCCTGTAATTGTGAAAAATAGAATACAGACCTATGACGAGTTAAAAAAGAAATTGTGAAGGAAACTATTCTTTTAATATAGTCTACGCTTGTTACGGACGATACTTGAATGAAAAAGGTATGAACTCAATGAAATATGAAGATGAAGTTTAGCAAACTGAATTATCACGTAGGTTTTCCTAAGTAATCTCGTATATATTTAAAACTTCTGCTTTCTCAAAATTAACCAACGATTACCTGAAAGATTACGTTAATGTGATGCGAATAGCCGTTGGAATAGTTTAGAAACAATTTCTGTACTATATGAGAATAAAAAGTATGAACACTGCAGCATAAAAATATGGATCTGTTCCTCCATATAACGTGTCTTGTTAGCTTGGTGTATATGGAGCCAGCCGTTGATCCCCATCTTTGAAATGCGGCTGGTTCGAATCCTAATAGGTGTTAAGTTTTTATATCCAGTTACAGACCTGGATTGCTCTTTAAGAATGGAGTAATCTCCTCCCGTAACTGGTAAAGGAAAACCAAGTAGGTCTAATAGCTCGTCTATATAGTTCATAGACTTAGAGTACTACCCTCTTGGACAACACTTTTTCATTAAGTCAAATGACTTAATGGTAGTCGAATTACTTTCTTCTCTATCATCCTATGTAAATGATAACAGAATAAATATCAATCAAAACATATACTTTTTCAAAGAAAATGATCAAGAGCGTCACTACATAATAAGGGCGTAGAAACTCCTTTAGTAAAGTTCGTTAATGATCTTGGTGTTTACATAAGTCACGATTTATCACAGATCATCAAGTGGGTAGAGTATTTTAAAAGGATTAAATACTCTAAACTTAAAGAAAAGAGAAGTTTAAAAATTGGCTCTAAAAAAGTGAAAGTTAAGCATAAAAATATTTAAAGCATTTTATAATATGAATTGAAAAATTTTGAGGATAAAAAAACCTCTCTTACGACATTTATTTTAAATTATCGCATTGGTTTTTAGGTATTGATTATAAATCAAAACTACTTCTACAATTATACTAGCAAAATTTTTATACATTATTTAAGGGCTCAGAATAGTTTAGCTCTTCATATGATATCGAATTAATTGCATTTAATTTTCATGCACTTCAAATATCGTATTAATTGAGGCATTTTGCAAAACTACTTCCGCTTAAAGACTGCTAATATAGAAATATTAATTTTCATTTTTGTAAATTGTGATCTTGAAAAGTATATTTAAATTTTCAATTTCTTATCACAGTATATTTAAAACAATTTAATCGTTTAAATAATATTGTAATCAATCAAATAATTTTTTAAATTTTTCGATACCTTAAACATTTTTAACTTTCTCTTCATAATTGCTTAGCTTTTTATTGCTATTGCTTCATTAAACAGGTTATTGTTCCACAGAATGATGTAATAGCCCATTTCCAAATTGTCATCCTGCTATTACAAAGTGGTCAGGTTACAATTGCCTTGTGTTGATATAGTTCCCGAGATGTTTAATTAGTTCAAGTGCCACAGCTTCAACTGAGCATTGATTTTTCACTCCGTCACTCGCTATTCATTTCCCCTTTCACCACTTAACTGCAATCTGCACCAGCAATGTGAGTTTGCAGTACACACTGCAGCTAATATTTAAAATCCATCCGATTGTCCTTATTAAAATTTTTTTGAACTTTCAGATCGATGTAATCAGAAGTCTACACTCATATAGGTTGAGTTTCATAAAATTGATATAATAAGAGAGTATGAATGGTTCCTATCATCTACAATACTAAATAAAATTGATTAACATAAAAAGTTATTACAGCACCATGATGAAACCCATGGAAACTATATTTCTAATATATCATAAGCCGAGAATTCCTTTAATGAGGGGATAATTGCAGCAAATCCCACTATGTTTGTACTACTAAACTACGAAGTAGTATATTGTCATTAATATAAAATATCTTAAGAAACGGGTAAAGATTGAATTACAATTCAGCTGATAAGGACTATGGTTACAAAGAAAGCTAATTAATAGATTATATGCAACTAAATATACCTTCTTTGTATGAGAATAATGCTTCAAAGTATGTAACCCAAAAAAACAGATATTCATAAACCATTTTACTTTTAAATAACATTCAAACCAACATTTAAATTCTAGTTTATATTTCTTTGAAGGTCTTTATGTATGTTTCTTCAAAATTCTTTACTTATAATTTAACTATATATTTAATGCCTGTAGATTGATATATTTAATATATAAAGCTTAAATAAATGAACAATGTGCACAACAATAGCTCTATATTCTTTGAATTATCCTAGAAAGTGATAGAAATGAGAAATAACTTTTAATTTTTAAATACAAGAGTATAATCCTCTCAATAATCCTGATCACATAAAATATTTTGAAAAGTAATTCCATTATACAAATGGATTAAAACGAAAAAAGTTATGGAACTTTAGAATATTCAAAATAAAGTCAGCTAAATAAATTCTATGAATGAAAAATCCTGTAAAGATATGAATAAAAGGAAGTGAGAAGCATAGAAACATATCTTATCCATGCTCCTTGTTGTATTAATCATTATAATTCCTTTAAATTAAAGCCTATTGATAAAAGACATTGTTCAATATTTTAAAATTAATAAAAAGTAATTAATAAATAATTTTTTGTTTACATTCAATTCGAAAGAATTCTTTCATACTTCTGAATGATTCACAAATTATAAAAGTTTGCATTACATGAAGATTTTTAAAATTCGTGGGAAGTTATTCAGCGAATCATTACACATTTTCGGTTATCACGCATAAGCATTAAAATTTTGAAAATATTTACTCAAGATATCAAACAATAATTACGATTAAAGATATTAATGTTTTTGTATATGAACATTTCTACTTTCATTTGTTCAGAACCATACTTTAGTTCCCTTAGCTCCATTTAATAATTGATTTTATTTTGTCTTACATATTCGTAATCATCTAATATGTTTAAACTCATCCTTTACCATTTTATTTATTGCAACCAAGAACAACTTAGAAAATAAGTTATAGATATTTTTGCAGTATCCTAGAGCATAGGCAATGGATTAGCACACATGTATTGCGGGTTGTCATATCTCCAGGATACCAGTGCCCCTTAACCATATGCATTAACTTTACGTACATGATTTCAATATTTTATCGAGAAAAATAAATAGAAACCATGGTCTTGAAATATATATAACAATAAAATCTCAGTTGTTATAACACACAAACTCTTACCCATATATCCCATTTTTCTTTTCAAAATTACGTTTACATTTATCATAAGATCCCTCCACAAACCTTAAATTCACCTCGAAAAGTTCCAACTCTCCTTAGGAGAAGTGATATTTTCCCGGGTATAAGTTTATAATCCGCTTTCTCTCAGCGTACTTTTTCTAGACAATTTTATTCCTTGTTTTACGCCTCGGGAGGTCGTTTTCAGGGAACGCGTCGGGCGTTAACCGTCTGGAGTGAGTAAATAAGGAAGAGATAAGAGTGGGAGCAGATGTTATGGAGGACATTCAAAGGAAGTGGAAATGACACATCAAAAATGGTAGAGTTTTGTTCTGCTTTACTTCGTAATTACTTCTCCATCTACTCATCCCACGCTCAGACGATGGAGATATAACGGCGATTGCTATTTAAGTTTCCACGAGCTTTACAGCTGTATTTTTAAATATTAAAAAAAGGGACAATAGATTCAAATTGTGCATGAATGCAATTTAAAGCCAAATAATAGGTTTCTTATTATTTATGTACACGATTGAATACCTTCCTTATTTTCTGTAAGCTTCACAGCTATATTTTTAATAAATAGGAAACATTATTACATACGAAAGTTAATCAAAACTTAAAATTATCTTAAATTAAGCGAACACTTTAAATTGGATACAATTTAAATATGAATGTAAATAACTTTATCTGAAAAAATATCTTCAATACTTAAATTTTAAGTGAAAACAATACGTTAATTTGATAAAATTTTGTATTTAAAATGATATATTTAATTACAGTTAACTCTGTCTTTTTTTTGCAAAACTTAGTAGGGAGTTGTATACTCAAGGACGATAGCATTTTTTGTAAAATTTTTGGAAATACTTTAATATTTACTTATGAATATGTGAGAATAAAATTTGAATTTAATGTTACAATTAATCTCTACCTAGTTTAGTATGTAAAACCGTGAGTTTTTTAAGAACGATAAGGCAAAACCTTTGAGGGAAGCCAAAAAAATATAGATAACTATGATTTTACCTCAGGAAAGCTGAAAATGTGGAAAAAGTGAATCAAAAATTACTAAATCTATCAAAGGTACTTAAAATAAGATTTAAAAATCACCATAAGAATTGTTAGCAATGAAAGGCAACAGACTGAAGAAATTCTCAACGTAATAAACAACTTTTGTCTCTTTAAAACATTCTATTAGAGCTTTACGATTTATAATGGAAATAATTAAATAATTGTAACTAGAAAATAATAGATTGATTATTGAATAAAATATTAATAATAGAAAATAATAGCTGTCTATAATGAGAAAATCATACCCTTACCCGACACATACCTCTCATAACCTCACTAGTAAACCACGATATATTTACGTTAGTCAAATCCATAGCAACGATAGAAGTTTAGAACTCGCTTGTTACTGTCCCTGGTTTGTTTACATTTTCTGAAAACCTTCTCCGTGGATATTAAACCTAAAAAGAAATAATAGACACTCAACTTATCTGCGAACCTCATTCAGATGATGTAATCAGGTTTTATAAAAGCGGAGAGAACTGATCTTCGCCATAGCACGTGCGTTGCTGTGGACCTATTTTCCAGACGATGTCATTCTCCTTTGAGCGACCATCACAAACTGAGCCCTCGCAACATGAGTCGAGAGCGACGAAGGGGATGGAGGGGAGGGAGTCAGGAGTGGGGTAAGTAGGGGGTAAGTAGGGGGGGTGAATATGTAGGGGAAATGATAGAGTCGGGAAAATAGTAAACACTATGAACAATCAGTGGATAAATATTTTAATAACTAAATATGTTTCTATGGATTAGTATTTGACGATTCATGAATATTACCTAAACTTTTCCGGTATCATAAATGAAATAATGATTACACGCAAAAAATTATTTACGTATTTTATTTACCGAAGAAACTAGTCCACATATTTTCACCATCGAAAATTTATCAACGAGTGCAATACGTAAATATTTGAAAGATATTATTATCCAGTTTAAAATATTGAAATATATTGCCATTTGAATTGCAATCTATTGATTTTCATTATATTATAAGCTATTCATTAATATATAATATACATAACGTGATCAAATCAAAATGTCATAAGAATATCATACTAAAATATACGATGTGTTATATTACATTATATTTGATTTAATGTTAAATTTTAATTAAGACTTTGCAGTTGTATGCGTAGATGTATGAGTAAATTAACACCCTATGAGATTAAGTTATATTCAGCATAAATAGAGAGATAGTGTACGATGTACAACTGGAATGATATGCTCGATCAATTAAGCGTGCAATTTTCTTACGCAAGAGTTGTATTTAGAGTAGGCGGCGGAAAATTTCATCAATAGGATAACAATAAGGGTAAATTCTCCTCAACTTAATAAAAACATTTAAATTCGACGCAAGGAAGCCAATGGGACGGAATCTTTTACCGTGACCACGACCTCTGCTGTCGAGTTTACTGAACCGTATTTCACACTTCCGAACACGAGGTCACCGGTCAAATAGCCTTTCTAACACTCTGGGAAAGTGGGACACGAAACATTTTTTCAGTCCAACGGAGAATGTATCGAAGTGACTGGGGATGGTTACCGTATAGAACACAAGGTGTGGTCAGAGTAGATGTCCACAAGAAAATAGAGAGCACTTGGCGGTACACAGAGGGATTCCCGTTGCAGACAAACCCTCTGCAGCGTTCTGTACGAATTTTCACGCGCCCTTACGTACGCTACGAGTGCAATTGCAAACCGAGATTGGTCTAGTAAATTTCATTCCCGTGAGCTCTACAATAGGACAAAAACGACACGTGGACAACGCGCGAATTCAAATTAACGAAATATTTTGCACTCTCGGACGTGCGCAGAAATTGTAGCGGTTAGAATCGCGGTGTTGACCTTCACACCACAAACAAGATCTCTAACAAACTTATGAGAATTTTCATCTCGTTGGAAAATTTTACGGGATTTTTCTAAATGAATATATTACTATTGAATTATCGCCAAGTCAACCTAAATATCATGTGTATACATATAATACTTCTAGTACTAAGCAAAGAATATTTTATCAATCAGGATAAAAAATAGTATTTTATTTATTCCGATTCGATAATAACATTCTTTTAATTATCACAATGAAGATGGTAATAAATGATTGTTAACTCATACGATTTAGTTAAGATTTAAATAAAATATGAATACGTAAATTGGATGAGTCTGTACTAGTTATTTAGAAATATGAAATATAAGAAGGGTTTGACACATTTTTCCGACAAGACAACTAACCTCTCCATCAATTTCAGTAGATAAGTACACTTTTCAAAAAATTCTTCATCAATCAATATGAAAAGATTAATTTTAATTTGTTTTCATACTGCGTTTTTGGTTGTGTTTTCTATGTAAAATAAATTTAGTATACGGATCTTCTGTGAAAATGATTATTGTATTCGTAAAAATGAAAGTGTATAACATTATTATTCCTTTTAAAATGTATAAACTACATAATTGTACGTACTACTTGAGAAATTTTATGAAGATACTTGCAATATATCATTCTACTAGTTATTAAGTAAATAGCTAAAAATATCACTCATCCAAACTTAAGTTTTATAATAACTTGGAAGATTGACAACTTTCTTTTGGTTGAATTGATATTGTTTGAATAGTAGTATCATTATTTTATAATTATACTGGTTAATTTTAGGCCAAGAAAGATGTTAAAAATTCGTTTATTATATTGTAAATATAATAAAAGTAAGAATACAAAATAAATACGTAAAGTTTATTATATTTACTACATCTAAGATGCACACATTTGCTACATATACGCCATTATAAAGTAAATATCATGTGTTTGTGTAATAGTAATATGTGTGTTTCTTTAAACATAAATCCATGAATGTAAATCTATTGAATTTCAAAAAAGCGGGTTACATGATATGGGCCGGGAAATATTGGAATTTTTTGTTTGCTTTTCTTATTCTCGGCGTGAGTGAAAGGGGAATTAACTGAAGATGCCGGCATGAAATTTTCCCGCTACGATCTTCAGCACCTCCACGGGTCATATTTCACGGGAAATGGGCAACATATATCATCATAAATCCTTTGTAGTGATGAGGGAGTTTGAGGGGTGAGAAGCTAACAGCAAAATGTGGTTTCCTAGCGACACTTTGCGAGAAAGATATTTTTCAAAAATCTCCGAAGACAACTTCCTTATATTCCCTTATTTCGTGGAGGATATAAATGTACGTCATTTTTAAAATACCTCGAGGAATATAACTTCAGAGTCAGACCATGGTTATGCCTGAATCCTTTTCCTTGTACAATGATTTTAGTACCATATAATTATATATAACTTAACAAAACAGTAAAGGAACTGAGGAGTAAGATATAAATATATCATATGAAGATGAATTTCTTGTGTATAATATTCAATACTATATAATGGCTGAAATGGCTGTATTGGCCTGGGATGTATTATATGAATGGGATGAATTTGATGATATTTGGAGTATAGAATCGTCGCAATTTTATGTTTCTGTTGGATGATATTGTTTGTCTGAGATTTCACCAACTACTTGTGCAATTTTATAATACGTATAAAATTGTATGTAAGCAGTTTTATTTTCTATCAGGCAAGTTGACTGTATGCAATGTATTAGTAAATAATAATTTAAATTGATCTTTTTTGAAAATGTTTATTTTATATATATATTATATAAATTATATGGTTAGAATTCTTTAAAGAAATTGCAAGTTAGTTCTTATGCCTGTATATTTGGATCACACTTTCTCTAAGATTATCTTTACGTAACATTAGCTTGTGAGATATGCTCGAATATTTTCCTTTCTAATATCGCTGTTGGAGATATACAATACTATAGAAGAGATTCGGTGTCTACAAATGATGTAAAATAATATATTTAGTAGTAAAAATAACACTATATTATTAGGAATGCATCTCTTATTACATACTTATAGAATACGTAAAACATATATACCGTGTCTTGGAGCATTTCCCATTTTAATAAAAAAAGTTTTCAAATCAATAGCTGGGTAACATTTGTTCCTGAAACGAAGATGCTCAGTATACTACTAGATGAGACAATATTACGTGGATGAAAGATGGCTCGCTTTAATGAGAAAAGTGGCATGGATAAATGCATAAAGGAGAGCAGAAATAACAAGGCGGTGAGAAATCCACGGTTGAGAGTTTGAATTAATGGCAGCCACTTAAATTGTGACCCAACGATATCTTGTGAGCATGAGACCTCTTTCTTCCTTGAACACTTTCTCCTGAACCACGACAGCGACTCATTGGGTTATCTCTTATGGGCTTTGAAATCAAGATAAGAACTATGATGATTGCCAAATTAAATAGCTGTAATTTAGCATTCTTATAATTAATGTAGGATATAAAATACACAGAACTTGTAAGGTTATAAAATAAATTCTATGCAGGCTGAATAATTTTTGGAAATGATTCAGAATATTAAAAGAAATTCTAATAAATCTTAAATGAAATTTTACGTAAGGTCAGTATCATTTAATTAAATGTTGTTGAAATTTTAAAAAATTCTCATAAATCTTAGATGAAATTTTACGTTGGGTTAGTCTCATTGAATTAAATTTTGATGCAATTTTTCTTTTATTTATAAAAAACTAATTCATTTCCTTTACTTGGAGACAATGTTTAGTTGATGATTTGTTTTCTAATAAAAGGAAACGTATTTGCACTCATCCATTAATTTTTAAAATTATACAATTAGTTAGCTGCCGAATTTAGTTTAAATTTTCTGTTTGTATCTTGTGCTATTTAATATTATAACATTGTAATCCATTATTTAGTTTTTCAACGAAGAATAAAATAAGATTTGATCTCTAGAATAATGAAATTAGAGTACTTATACTGCTAGTCCTTAAATAAAATCATCTAGATTGTAAGTAATTCAAATAAATAATGAAATAAAATGTCCAGCTAATACGAAGTATCTAAGAAGAAAATAGGCCGATTGAACTGTAAGAATTCAGATCATATTCATAAAATTACAAGATCCTTATCACTTAATACGATATAATAAATTAATAAGGATCAATTAATTATTTTAACTGATAAATAAATATTTCAGGTACAGCACAATAAAATATTTTCCGATTACGGACCAAGTATCGCAACTTAGTACGATATTAAACTATTTATGAACTCTCAGAGACTACAGAATTTATGAACAATAAAGATCGTATCCTCGTATCGTTTATTATTCATGAGAAATCACAGCAAAGAAAATAAAAAACCAAGGGCACTAATTCATCCTAGAGATATTATTATTTACTCTCCTACTATCACCATGGATTCAGTATTGGGAAGTGTGCCTCGAATGATAAACAAGCAACACGAGAACGGCAACAATCTATAATATCAATCAGCGTTTCAACGAGATTTTCCTTCGGCTGAATTAGCGTTCATTTGAGATCCCTTATTTTTCAATTTATAAGTTCTAGGTCCGCGTCGTGAGTCAAGGAAATCTCCAGTGTTCTTTCCTATGTGTCTCGTTAGCTCTTGTCTTCACAAGGGCGCATCGATCAACTAGGTTAGGGCCGCATTATGGCCACGCTGGAGTCTCTAAGGTAATTCATCAAGAGTGTGAGAAATGAAGACTACGATGGGGTCTTTGGGGGGGAAAACTTATTTCTCCTCATCGCTCATGCCAATTACTTCCTTCTTTTCCCACTCCAGCGAGAATTGCGATATAATACCGAATACGGTGCGATGTCTTAAGAACGGCGCCATCTTGAAGTAGAATTTTGACTAAATTAATAATGGAATGGAATCAAAGCTTTTGGCTGATTGAGGCATAGATGCAAACACGTTTAATTTGTTTACTCTATACAAACTTTATGAAAAATTCCAACAACCTTTAAGAGTGGGTAAGTTATCAATCTTATTACAACTTACAACACTATACTATAATTACTACTTATTTTGAACGACACTGTACAACCAATTTGGTATCAGAAATCAATCTTTGGTTTCTATGAGATAATTTAGAACTAGATAATTACAATTGGATTCATATAAGACTTTATAAAAATTAATCAAACAAATTATATACTCGCATACTCATTTATTGATGGTGTACATTCAACTATAAATAAATAGCCTATACATCCATTGCGTTCAAAATCAATGAACTTTAAAAGGCTTAACATAAAGCAACGTCAACCAAATGTAATCAGTCGTCTTCTTCAAAAATTTCCTATGGGCCTACAATTCGCAGAGATAACAAAAATAAGTTCAACTGGATAATATCTGTGTATATGCTTACTTAGAAATAGCTAGTTAATCAATGGGTATCTTAAAGAAACTTTAAATTCTAAACAACTTAGAATTTGAAAGGTAGCTCTATCCTAAAATCCCTTATATATTTTTCAAGTAAATATAAAAAAGCACGTTCTTAATTAAATTAATCGTATCATTAATCATATAATTTAATTGAAGATTGTATCCCCTGTAATTAGGTGCACCAATAAAAAACATTCAAAACCCCTCAACTGACTTCTCTGTATCGTAGAGGTACAGATGGCAATTAAAGGAAGCCCGAAAATTAAGAAAACAACCAACTTCAGGATATATTCCTCTCGAGGGAAACGTCGAAACACGAATTGGATTAGCGTCTGCTATTCTGTACAATTGAGAGTTTCTTTCGTGCAATAATTCATCTCGGCCCTTGGACTCCTTTGGGGACACGGAGGAGTATTTCTCAAGAACAAACGACGTCTTGATGAAGAAGGACATAAGGTCTCGTGGGGTTAACATTCTTACATCGACCTCGTGGAGCCGTGATCTAGTAATCGCACGGTTCTTGCATAGATCGATGATCTCAAGGATCGAATGAACGCCTTTGGTATGTAAAGCTCGCGAGATGTTATTCAGATTCCTGTCGGGAAGGAAGAAATAGTGCTAACTGTATAGATAGCTAGAGGTCACGTAAGGTGAACGTGTGGGAAATACTCCGTGGGCACAGTTGTGTGGATAGCTTTCTTTATCATGGAGAAGGTTGACAAGCGGAGCTGGAATATCGTTAAGTTTGGATGGAATGAATTTGGGCCGAAATTTCGAATTTAATCCTAACATATTACCTACGTATAAGGGGATGAGTATCATAGAGCATGTTTCTCAAATTTCAGAGATATTTGTGACGATGTGTTAAGATAGCTATGTTTAAATCTGGAGTTATTGCCATTGGTAGTAATAATGTACTGTCCGAGTGCAGAGCTAGAATTCAGAAAGGCAAGCAGATTGAGAGCAAGAGGATGTCTTTTTACCATAGCACGAATTTCTACATTTAATCTAGATATTTTACCAATCAGTTTAACAGTTAGAAGTAGGGATGGTCTAGCTTTGTAGAAGAATAGTTCTAACCTTTTTTATCAATTTAATTTCTTTGGAAAAGAACAAAGATGAAAATATTTATTTTATTTCATATATTTAGGAAAGATATAAGCTTTATAACTCACATTTACATTTAAAAGTATTTCTTTTATGTTCATTATTCTGTGAAATTTGGAGCATTGAAATGTTTACGTATTTATACTTTATTTCTGTATACACGTCTGCAGTAGTAACAATCCGTTATTTTGATGTACAGACAAATAATAGATAAATAGCTATTTATTTTAAATCAATTTTACTACTGATTTACTTTGAATTATAGATTTATTTTAGATAAAGTTCGATGATAAACAATTTAAAACTCACATTTAAATTAAATTTTTCTATTCATAGCAACAAACTATTTTATGGAAAAAAATTTCCAGGCTTTTAGATAGATTGAATTATTTTAAATATCTGAGAAGTGTAGGTTTGAATTACGTGCAACTGAAAATGGATAGGTGAAGAACAATAGGAGTCGTTATCTTTCATACGCTTATGTCTGTTGGGGTTAGTAGATGTAAGGATTCTCATGTAACCGCCTCGTATCTATGCAAGGAAGGGAACATGTGCCGCTTCACTGTAGTGAATACTAAACGACCTCATATTAACAAACTTGTTTCACACGTTTCACTTGTTAATCTCCGCAGATTCCGCTGCTCGCTTCAAATTACGAAAACTCCATTCACGCACACTTTCTAGAAATCTATTCTTCCGTTGAAAGATCGTCATTAGTACAAAAGGGAATGGATTTTATTGTACTTATCTTCTATTCTTATTTATTCTAAGAATCTGACTTAAAAAAGATTCTTCAAAAGTAATATTTATCAAAATTTCTTGGAGGTTTCTCGAGAGTAATATGCAATGAAGATTTTTACATTATCTGGAACCTCTGCCTCTCAAAAGATAAAGAAATGAATCGTAAAGTAGTCAATTTTCTATTTTATTTCTGTTAAATAAATACTAAACGAAATTAGATGGATTTCTCAATATCGTTCCGATAATAAGAATGAAATATAATTTTAAAACTTTATGTGGTGGTTTAGATACTTTTCAGCATATTTTCCTCATAATTTTATTACTTTTTACCGCGGTATTTATACTTTTTATAAGCATTATTTATCAAAATGTATTCTCAATGTCAGCTTTATGTAAAAAAATCGTCTCTTATTAAATTTTTTCATAAATTTTAAATTTCATTATTATCATAAAATTAAAATCTCATAATTTTTATCGAAGATGATAGACCAACATGGATCTTGCCTCAAATTTTAAACAGTTGTAAAAAATGTTACGTAAAAATTAATCCTGATCATTAGAAAGAGATCTTTCTTCTAAAACAATCATCACTGATTAATAAACTTACTTACTGATTATACATTTCGCCACAAAAACATCAATCACAAATATGAGCGATATTTGTTTTCGATAATATATAAAACACTTCAGGTAAATGGAATACCATGACAACCCAACTTCCACCCAGCGTCGATTTTTCAATACCCCTCCATTCCTCAATTAATCTTGGATGCAGAAAACATCGCGATAATACGGAAATGCTGAATGCATCTGCTTCCATACACTGAGCCCAATCGCGCTTATTTTTCGCACCAATGGAGAGAAGGAAATCCGCGCCTTTAATGGGTCGACCAGAGGTGGAAGGCCGCTCTGGATTAACGGGAGAAAAAGCTCAATAGGCGTTGAAGTGTCCCTCTCTCTCCATTTCCAATCAATTCCGCTGCGCTTTTGTCTAATGGCCGTCGGTGACCTGTCGCACGACGGATTTATGAGCCGTGCTTTGATCGACTTCCGCCACGAACAGTCGATCGATGAAAAGCTCTTTCTTTCCTCGTATTTACTTGCGTTTCAGGGGCTTATTAATGCCGATCAACGTCGATATAACTCGGGAAAGGAGGCACCCGTTGACTGCCTAACCCAATTAACTCCCGTGGATTGGTTACGAACCACGTCTGTGAAGGCTCGCTCCAATTGTTGTCTGGATTGAAACCCAAGTTTTTGTCCGTTCTTGTATATAAATTCACTTTATTCTTCCATATTTTACCATTTTTTAGGAATAGAATTATATTTAAAGAATTTTGTTTCAGGCATTTTAAAAATTGATTTAAATAAACGTTTTATTATATTTTAGTGCTTTAAAATCTTGCTTCATTACTCTATATTTAAACTATCACTTATCAAGCGTTACATTTACTTCCTCCTGGGTTCCTTTTTCACTGAAATACTTGCCAGCTTCTGTTATTCTATTTCTTTACCCAAGAGGACTTAAATTCGGGTGGGAACAAGCTGGAAGGTATGTTCTCCGCTATTACACAATGTTTTCTAATGTTTTAATTCGAACTGATTGATTTTTGTCAATCTCTTTTTTCATAATTTTTCGCTATAATTTTTTTTGATTAATCTGAACTCCTTACCATTTTTTTAAATGTATTTTTTTGTTCTACTTTCGCTTTTATATTGGCAATTAGTGTGTCTAAGTAAATTAATTAATTAATTTGAACATTAAAAATTAAATTCCTAGGCTAACGTAAATATGCATGTTGTGTATGGGGCCATGCCGATATCTTTAGTATTAGTGAATTAGAAAAAGTACAACGTAAAGCAATACGTTTCGCGAAAAATCGCTATGATAAATCAATAAATGTTAAATGTATGAGGCTATGGACTATTTCCGAGAGTAATCAATTAGATGAGTAGAGGCTTGTTGTTTGCACCCCCTGCCAATTGAAAAAGGAGGCTCACAGGGTACCTACCAAGGCTTATATAGTCTAATACTTATTTACGATGAGCCTAGATTAAATATACGGCTATAGAATAAGTTTAGACCATGTTAGCCTAAATCTAAAATGAATTTTAATTAGGACACACACAGGCTTCCGAGTTTAAACACCCCTTGAGTTGAACAACCTTATACTTCCATCAGGGAAGTATTTTGGGGTATACCAAACTCAGACCAATAGATATATTGCAATAGCATCTCGTATTTTCCTTGCGCACTAGAGTTCGGCCCGCTTTGCGTAGCGCCTCGAGTTGCGCTTTCTTTACCGCAAATTGTAAAGCTTTCGAGATCGCTTCGGTTGTTTACTTCGAGTTTATTGACGTAGCAATGAAGGGCCATTGAAGAACAAACTTTGCCGAGTGTTCTCTCGCGACAATACGGCCTCCGCACTCAAAACGACTGCTCCATTGAAAAGTTTTCATCTTCCGATATCCACCTCTGAACCATCATTATTTCCCTTAATTCATAAATGAATATCGCGAAACTTTGAATGGGGAAGAAAGTCTAAAATTTAGCACGCCCTCGAACATAGCCTTTGTTGTCGTTGTAATAATGTTGCAGCGGCAATAAAGTTCACAACAATGCGTCTCATTTTTATTAAACTAAATTCCTATTGTGCTATATACAAAGGCTGAGAAGTAGACTTAATTTTTCCAAGGTCTGTAAAAAAATGCATTGTTAAGTGAATAAAATATACTTTCGTTAAATGGCAATTTATTTCTTTAATTTATAATCTTTAATATTTTTCTATTAACTAAGTTACGCCTTCTTTAATCGTTTTAAAGTTTTTTAAACATTCTCACAGACGAGGTAAAATTTTAAATCAATCTTTAATTATCAATTATCAGTTTCATCAAATCTTACGATATCATTGTGAAGCTTGTGAATAAACCATTTCTAATATTAGAATATTCTAATATAGAATCATATGAGGTGTCACAAAATTAATTATCATAAATGCCCTCCGAAAGTTGTATGAGAGCTATCTTGATCTTTAAATTCATGTATAACTTTACATATAATTTCTTCTACGTGCTATTGCCCACTTTAGTAAACTATTCAGTAGTATGCAGGTAAGGTTTAAGGTAGTTCATTAATAATGTAATACTTTAAATCTATGCTAATCAGTTAGATTAAGCATATAACTTCCTAGCTTCTGATATATTTCCTCCAAAATATAATTCAAATTTTCAATCACTATAAGCAACAAATAATTATAGAGAAATAACTCCAACTGAAAGCTAGCCAATCTATCACTTAGCACTTACGATCGTTACTAATTTTCAGCGATACTCTAAACACGCCCATCTCACTGTAAAATTTTTAGAGAATTAAATTACAGGAGGGAATTTTCTGTGCTTATTCATAAACCACTGAGGATATACTATACGATCTTCTCCGCTATATAAATATATTCTTTATTTACAGCTACAATCGTTATGAATTCCCATTTCCCACATTCCATTATAGCAATGTCTCCCGTATGTCCGGATGGGAATGCGCTATTTTAAAGGTTCTACTGCACCCTTGGGAAAGGGAAGGATTCATTGGCCTCAGACCAATCTTTTTAGGGCAAAAGTAATAAAATAAGGTTAACGTTTGATTGCTCCATATTTAAATTATTCACAGTTGGCAATAAAATCTTCGTTCCCTCTTTTCAGTCACTAGAACGGAAAGATCCATACCTAATATGTTAAAGTTTTGATCGTAGCTTTCAAAAGTTGGAGGTTTCCATTCTCAGTTTTGTGTCTAAAGTCGATGGAAAAGAAGTTTGCTGCGGAAAGAAGCTGAATGGCTTTATTCATGAGTGAGTTAAGGAAGAAGGAATATGGATACAAAGGTATGAATGCATGTAGTGACTGAAGCAATATGTTCCTAGAGAAAATTTTAATCCGGTAGTAGACGATCGGAAAAAAATAATTAAATTAATTAAATCAAATAAAAGATAATTCGTATAATATTAGACAGACGCTAAATTCAACTAAAATGACCACCAATTCAGTACGTTAATAAAACGTCTTAACGTCTCACTAGTTCATCGATCTCTAGGTACATCACGATTTTTCTAGAGGAGAGATGTTATATTAAGGTTTCATTTGGAATCATTTTGCTAAACACAGAAATGTTGCTCTAAATTAAAATTCCTTTATACTGAAAGCTTTATAAATAATATTAATCAGTAGTACACAATAGTATATAAATCCTAATCTTTTGAATAAATAGACTTAAAAAGGTTATTTTGAATTACGTAAGTGCATAGGAAAATCACCTTATTCCTTGACGAACTTTTTTGATTTCAGATGAATTTAACGGATGATAACATCGAATGACTTTCAAAATTGTACTAAAAATTACTTAACTTTCCCTGATTTGACAAATGGATTTATTTATTTACATAGGCACAGAGCTTTCGATTTCATACAATCCAGACATCGCTCTAAATTAATACGCTTATCGTAGAATATTATATATATTGAGTAATATTAATCGATAAGAAATAAAAAGAAAAGTTGCGGATACGTATTTACCATAAATAAGATAAAGGGAATAAAATATAAGAAGCAGATGGAAAGATTCAAATGTTGCGTTTTCCTACGGTCATTGCTTCCTGCGACACTTTCTATTTTATCTTTACGACCACCGATGTAGTCCGAGTGAAGGGGCAATACAACAGCAACTGGTGCATATGAAAACCTTTGGTGAAGATAAGAGGAAAACGTGGCTAAGAATGGCTTCTTACGTCATTTCCGAAGTATAAAAGCGTACATCGAGGGTTAAGTAATATATGAGAATGGCTAGTGGAGACTTAAAGATATATAGAGACCCTACCCTGTGATGTAATGCGATTTATTTTGTTATTTATCATCAAGGTCCGTCTATCTGTAAAGAAGAAGAAGGTTCCGCCCTCGGAATTGAATCTTTGAATTTTTCCAGCGCTGAAAGGAATAGTGAATCCATACTTTTTGTATTCATCAACTCTTTATAGTTTTAGCCATTTAATTTCAATCTTTTCTCAAGTTGCAAACGTTCTTCATAATAATTCTAATAATACTTATCTATATTGAGAACCTTTTTCAGGTCAACAAATGCAAGAGAAAGGACGTTTTAATCTATGAACTATGGCTATGAACAGTTTAGCCATATAACATGTATTAAGCATTTACGCTTGATCTTTCATGTACAATTAGTCAAAATATGGTTTTTTACAAATTTCCTCATTCAAAGTTGCATAAAATTCAAATTCAATAAAAATGCTTTACCTAGAAAAACATTTGCCTTATTTTTCTCGTTATTTGGCCTACATATACATACTTGATAAGTATCCTTGCATATGCATTTAGACTTACTTCCTTTCTGTATCCTAAACTCTGCAAGATATTGGTCCATTCAATTAACAGTTAGCACTTATATACCACATGAGCCATTAATCCTATATTCCATATTAATAAACGCATGTGTTCATTGACATTTGTATAAACACCTTATCGAAACGTCTCTTTTATATTCGCCACAATCAAACGAAATGGTTTTCATCTCCGATTCCTGGAAATTTTTAAGCATCGCATTCATTGGAAGGTATCACTTACGAGGCGCAGCTGCTCTTAATGGCAAAACACGGATAAAAGCACTCTAATGGAGAACTCATTTTTAAGAGCCTTCGACGATTACCCTCTGAACAGATGTTGCTCTTCGGGAAGCCCTCGAGAATGGCGAATCAATAACTCCTTACTTTATTAAGAGTGTGTCCAAAACGTTCTGTTTCTTTGCTCGATATAAATCCGAGAGATGTCTTTGAGGTGCACTCAGTGAACTATTCCCTCGGGACGTATCAATGGAACTAACAAAAGGTGGCATTATTTTGTATTAGGTAGTGTACCTGAAGGAAATATCAGGAGTGTTTTTTTTTACAATGAGATATACTTATTTTCTTTAAGAGGTGCTTTACCCTGATTAGAATCGGATACGCTTTCTGATACGCTGGAGAAGTTTTTTAGTAAATGGGAAAAATAATTTTGAGGTTTAATTTTCAAAATGGTGTAAATTTATCGGCATTTTTAGGTAAACTAGTGTAAAAGTAACATTATATTATCCATCAATCAGGTTTCTCGCTTTTGTAAGCTAATATTCTAAATAGAATTACTCGTATACGAAGTCAACGTATGTTTATGTTGCTTATACAATTGATTATTGTGAATACAATAATCTCATTCTCCATTTTCCATTAATAGCTTACTCATTTTCCATTAATAGCTTACAGTAAGATAAACGACACCTGTTTACTCTCATACGGTTGTCAAGGGATATTAACATCTGCTTTACTTACGTAGATCAAAATATAATATCAAATTTACGAATTGTTTTAGGGAGCTGTTTGATAAATATGTATCTTCTATTAAGAACTTGCTTATCCTCATTTAATCGTACCTTAAATTGCTCCATTCCACACCGTACAACACGCGCTGCAGGTGAAAGAAACAACTCAGCATTCCATCCATCAGCACAGCCGAAGGCCTATCTCATTCCCCATTTAACTCCATCACAAACCATATCCCCCCTCCTAATTTATTTCCCTGCTCTTCTTTGTTCCATTCACCCCCTTGTTTCACCGCCTTCTCCTATCTCCACATTCCAATCTAATCCCTTTTTTCTTTGACCCTCATCAGATGCATTATGCCCCTTCTTTACCAACTCTTTCCTTTACATCTCACCTTCTGTACTCCCCTTTCTTCCCAGCATCCCCTATTCCTTCTCCATTCCCTTTGTTCCTCCTGTTTTCAGCCAACTTCTCTATATATCTGGAGGTCATTCGGACCTCCCTTTGACCCCGAGACGTGATCTTCATTGGACCGCCAATTAACCTTAACTCTGTTCCCACTCTCGTCCTTTCCCTAGGATTACCCCTTCCCCCTTTCAGGGCTCCATTTCCAATTTATTAGATCTCTCTTTTTTTTTCTCCTCACGCACCTGGGCCATGAAAGGCGTTCTATTAATAGGGATTGGGTGAGAGAAGGTGCTGTAATGGTCTTTGTTTTCAAACCGATGACTACGCAACGCAACGCTGAAATATTTAAAAGGGCTCGTTACTATATTATGCGGATGAGATGTACTCTTTTGGCAGAAGGCTTTTTATTTATAATTTTTGTAGAGGTGTTTGAGAAAGAGGGAATGCTTTTTTATGTATGTGGAGAATGTGAGAGATTTGAGTGGGTGTTCAAAGGATGGGGCGTTTTTTGAAAAAGATCGTGTTTTGGGTGATGGGTCATTGTTTAGCGCGTGAAGAAAGTGAGTAAAAAGAGTTGCTGATTGGGCTTGTGTTACTGAGAAGTTTCAGATGGAAGGAGTGTCTCCTAGAAACAGCTATGTTGTCAGGAGAGACTGTCGTAATGGTGTCAAAAACCTATATTTAACGTATAATATAACCAAGTGAGACATAAAATCTGCTAAATCATACTGATTGTATGAAATTAAGGTTATATATTTTAATATTTTATATTTAGTTATATATATATTAATATAAATAGTAAAACTTACTACCCTTTTTAAACATCCAATGCATACAATTATATCCTTCAGAATATTTACTTGTACGAAAGATTGAAGTTATGCGAAAATGAAAACAATGAAAAAATATTTGCTACAGAATACTCTAGTCATATATCAGACCTTAGTGTTCTTTATTTATCGCTTTTACATGGATAATAAACATGTAACCATTTCCAAAATCGTCTTTTTGAACGTTTTTAATCATCAGAACTTGTTCTTTCGATACGATTATATCACGGGGTACATGGTTCAACGTGTTAACGATTTGTTTGATCGTAACCTTGTTGTGCTGTTGGATAGTCAATACATAAATGCAATACATAAATGCAATGCATTAATATCGATGTATTTTGGAAAATATGTAACATATTTAATATATGTAACTAGTTATCATAACTCAATGGATTTTGAGCCAAAGGTAATAATTGTTGACAATCGTACAGAAAAAGTAAGATAAGAGAGAAGTGTACATTTTCCGCTACTTATAGTCTAAAAGGACAGAATAAAAGGCATACGTTCGATTCCAGCTATCATTGCGGAGTAAAATCCAGTAGCCTTCCTTTGATTCTTACTTATTTTCCTTTCCAATTCCACAAGGATTCTTTGTTCGCGGCGTGCATTCTAAGTAGACAGCGAATCAAGATTCGTATGCTGATTCCTTCCACTTTTGTTTGAATTGTTAGGGATTCAAGCTGCAAAGTTCGTCATGGAATTCTCTCGGAGGGAATTCACTCCATTAAGAAACGTGCGTGTCGGCAACAGTGTATGTTTGCCAAAGATTTCGGAACCAAACGCCGCTACTGAGCTTTTGAATTTCAACCATTAGCCTCCGAAATACATGCAATAAGAGATTTTTCCTATTTTAAATGTATATTGCGCTAGGAAGTATCCCAATATTAAATTCCAGTTTTAAAAAAACGGTAATACATATGTGAATTATGTTAGTTTTCGCGATATAATTCCATAGTAATCAAACTTCGATGTGAATTTTTTACGTGAATTACTGATCATTTTAAGGTATTTGCGGACCATATAAGAATGTACCATATATTTGGTTTTCAGATACGCGTTTTTACTTAGATTGGAAGTTGAACTGCTATAAGTGAAGCTGTGCCTAAAAATTACATTAAAAAATGATGACAGAAAATGGGATTTAGGAGAATATACTCAAAATTAAGGAGTACCCTGTTCGCAACACATTTATCGTAATAATGAGAAAAAGTTACTTCTATCAACAAAAAGGCTTTAAGTTAACGTCTAATCCAGTGAAGTCCAAGGTATTATCAACATTCATTTTTTATGTAAAATATTTTTTGTTTGACCAAAAGCACTGCTTTTCAATCAACAATAATAGTTAAACAAATTAAATATCTTGATTGTTTTAATTGATAGTGAGAAAACACATTATATTTGTTTGGTTTGATAATATTTTTAACATGCTTTCATGAAAAAGAATATATTAAGTTTAATGCAAGTTCATATAAAACGATTTAAATTGTGCAGGAAAAACGCTCAAAAAATTTCAAAATAAAATTATCAATTTCGCAAACTCATTCCGATAAATAATTAACTCTACTTACATTGCGTAAGTACAAACAGAATACGTGATGAAAAGCATATTCAATACATGATATGAATTATGCACCGCAATGAATAGGGTAATAATTCAAGAAGGATTACGAAAATTAGCATCGGATAAAATAATTAATATCTCTATAAACAATCGACACCTATCATTATGATCATTTTTGACCGTTTCAGATTAGGGCTTGAAAATGAACGAAACCGCCCCAAAAATTCACCCATTTATTTCAAGAGGCGTTAGAGCAGCGATTCTTAAGTAAGGCTCCAAAAATTATTTCCTTTTAAAGGAAATAGGAGTAAAATTGCGGTAATATCTTTGGACGCATCCCTGAGGGAATCTAAAGAAAGGAAAGGAGACATTATCTGGGAGTTTAGATCGAAAGCGGGACGGAGGGGCGTTTTGGGAAAGGCAAATTGGACGAAGTATGACGCGCCTGGATGGAGAGTATAAGGAAAAATGTGGGCTTCCATTATCGTGGTAAAAAATACATGTTTGAGGTAAAAGAAAAGAGGGGGGAGTATTTGATTCCACAAAACATTTTAATGAGTCCGAAAAAATGAGATTTTGATAGATATCCCGCGATGATTTGGGGTAAGAGTCTGAAAAAAAATTATATTATTATAAGGAATCAAAGAGCTTAGGGTGGATTGAAATCTTTCATTCAAATGGTTGTAGATTTACATTGCTGTGATTAATAGCTTGTTTGTTAAAATTTTTTTAGTGGAATTTTGAACTCAATACGTAAAAGAAAATATACATAGAAATTATTCTCTGTATAGAATGCGTTAAGTCTAACTAACAATTCAGAGAAAAAGTAAGCTTTTGTAATATATTAACAATATTACTTCCTTTATGGGAGATATAAACAACAGATGGAAACAAAAATGGAGGTGATGAACAAATAAAGTCACGGCAAACAAAAATAGTACAGGCGAGCAGAAATAGTCGAGACAAACAAAGTGGCGACTCGATGTAAAAATGTGAAATTCATTTATAATATCATTAATTCTAATTTTGTTGCTTCAATATAAAAATTTAAATTAGAAATGAATTTATAATTAGCTTCACAATAAATATAAATTTATTCCAAAATGAAAATAATTTTCGTATAAGGTTATTAAATAACTTTACATACAACTCTAATGAATTTGGTTTATTTTTTTTTCAATTGTCTTTCATTTTATTAACTTTTGTTAATTCAATTTTTCGACTAAGTTAATAAAAGATGTTTTAATACCTAATCTTTATTCTCCGAAACTTGTTAAATCTTTACTCTTTCTCAAAATATAAAGACAAAATCTCCCATTCGACATGTAAATAACTTTATTCCAGCGAGTTGTCGGTAGTTTTTTGTCGGTAAAATGAGGTGTCGGGCCAGCATTCCGTCGGTCAGTTGAGTGTCGGGTTACCGAGCGTCGTGCAACTGATCGTCGGTCATATGATCAGTACCCCCCCTCCAACACCATGGAAACGCAATTTATCATAAATAAAATATTTTAATATTACAAATATATTAAATAATATAAATAAAAATTTTTGCACGTCACAATGGAATATCCTTGCCTCAAAATACAATCATAATGATGTTTGGATACGCTCTTGTGACCTTTCTTTGATGGTTTAACTTACGTTGTCGGGCGTTAAGCGTGGGGAAAGATACATTAAAAGCCAAGGTTTCGACGCCTCAAATGACGTCAAAATTGATCAACGCGAAATTGAAGTGGGAGCGTAATTTCATTTTATCCAAGTTGAATTTTTCGCCCACGTCCTAATTTATATCCTCTAGCGTAATATCGAAGTGTGAAGTAACCCGAAGCAGGCGGAGTAATAACTTGAGTTACTCTAGTACACTGGTGAGGGTTGAGAAATTGATACCCTCCTTGGACTCTTTACTCTTAGTTAGTAAGTACTCTCATGAATTTCAAAACTCTCGTAAAAAAGAATTGGTCGTGGAATGAGTTATTTTACCCTACGTAAATTGTTTGAAATTAGAGTAATGAATATAAATGCTTTCGTAAATCATTGATTGTGTCTCTTAATGTTACGTAATTATATTGAGAAAGATTTTCAACCTTTTCATTATACAGCCTCATTGTTAATTGATTTTATTCATTAGATAAATATACAAAAAGAGTTGTAGATTTTTTATTTTTATAAATATTGTAGTATTGTTTACTTAATTTTCATGACAATTAGAGCTGAATAGGGATGAGAAACAAAATACTCGAATAATAATCAACAGAGACATTAATGAGAACTTATATAAGTACTTACTATTAATATAATACTTAATTATTTAAATATTAATCATCATTTTAATTACAAATTTTTAAATTAAAAAATGAATTCGCGTTTTAAAAGTAGGCATCTTCTTACGTACGTGAATTGTGTTTCATTTGATTCTTCAGAACGTATCGTTACGCAACGACGAGAGATATCGAAAGTTTACGACTTAAATCATCCTTTATTGATATATATACCTCTCTCTTCGACTTCTCATTCAGCCATTGAGGATCATTTTCACAGAACTTAGGTAACCTCTCTATGATAAAATCGTTCCCTAACAATGCCACCCCTTCCTTTTAGGATAAGTCCCTTGCTTTTGTGGCCACAGAATTTCCTGCAGTGAAATCTCCTCACGGCTGAGAAGGTTTTCCCATCTTCCCATTACAAAGTGAGATTCGATTACCACCCCTTATTAGGGAAGGACCTGGTCTCTCTGAGAAAATATATATATAGAAAATGTTCCTTATGAGCATCTTTTTTGAACCTTTTTTGAGGAACGCTTTGAGTTACTGATCCCACCCTTACACGGATGAGTGACCGAGAATCAAACCTTCTGGTGATACTCTAAACCATGGATCCTCTATTTATTAACCCAAGGCTGTCCTCGTTTTTCTGTGCACAAAGAAAGGTACAAACGAAGACCTTTTCTTGGGGGTTATGGAGTAGGTCCATGAAGGGAAAACTTCTTTATTTCGGTTCACATATAGAGGATACGTATCTTTCCGAAGTAATTGATGCTGGAAACAATTCTTATATATCGTCTTCTTGTGTATCGTCCCATCTACTTTGGATACGTAATAACTTAAGTTACTTTATTGCACTGTTAAGATTGAGAAGGATACGTAATAAATTAAGTTTCTTTTATTCACAGGAGAGACTTGAGAAATCTATAATTTTACTTCTTTAGGGGTTATTATTCTAAGTTTACGTACTCCCATGGATTTCAAAACCATTTGTCGATGACTTTAGCTATCTGACACGGTATAATTAGGATGGAAAGAGATTGTGTGTTTCTAAATCGAGATTTATGAATAAATTTCAAGAAAAACCCCATATTTTGCCCATGAATTCAAAGGAAAATTGACATTTATAGATGAGAAAATTTTAAGATACTCAAACTCACGTTTATATTGTGATGTTCTTAAGTATTTCTTTTTTATATAAGAACTTAAGTATCTAAGTACTGTAGCGAGCTGAAAAGGATATCAGATTCTCTTTATTAAGAAGAATTTGCTTGTGACAGCTCCTTGTGTTAGTTTTTAAATGTTCTTCCTATCCACATATCGACTTCTTACTTTTTACAATATCTTCCAATACGAAGGAAGGTTTTATGATTTAAGTCAATACAGTATCAACTGCTTGAACATTCAATTTCAGTAGTCGTTCATGAAAATCAATAATTAATAAAAAACAATAATTAACTAATAAATTTAAAAATTACTCTCCATAATTATTGTTTCTCTATCCCTTTGCATTTAATTCTTTGACCTTGATCCAATGGCATCTAAATTAAACGCAAAATATTTTCATCGAATAATTTTCGGTTTCTATGGCAACGATTCACCTTAAAACGAGCTAATATTACAATGAAATACGAAAAGGGAAGTTTCTCCGTTATGAATGACCACAGATCCCCTAAATTAAGATTAATAGTTCCGCAGAACTTGGGCCGGTTCTTGCAGAGCGTCTGGTATAAGAGGTGGTTGAGGATCTATGTGGTGGAAAGAGCTAAACCACAGAATGAAAGGGATGGAATTTTGAGTTTCATTACCAAACTTTTCTTTCAACGAAACCACAGCTGTACCGGAAGCAACTTATGGGGAATAATTGTACAATTTAGGAGAAACGAACTGGAAGCATCAATTCGTATTTTAATTTAATAGCGATTAGGTTAAAGTGGGAATACTAATCCTTACCGATCAACCAACATTTACAAAATATTGAGAGTTTAATATTTTAATTATACTTCTCAAGGAATTCTCAAAATAATTATTGATAAAATATTAATCTAATTGCATCTTCGTAAAATGGGATATTTATTGAATTTGATGGAGAAAATAATGTAATTGCAGTTTTTTGAGTACCACACTCATAATGGATCTTCCACTCGAAATAAATTTTATTGGATTCGATCAAGAATTTCTTTCACCGATATTTTTATGCAAAAATGAAATAGGAGTATCAACGAATTAAACGTTTTATCTGTCTGATTTCATTTCCATTTTATCATTCCAATATATCCAATCGAATCATACCGTATCATAGTATAACCATTTGCAAATAGTTGCCGCTTTTTATAGATAATCATTGTATATATAATGTAAAAAATCGATCAAAATTAGAAATTTTAGTTCGTGGTTACAGTACTAAAATATTTTTTTTAATATTCCTCTTACAAAGTATACTTTAAAATAATCTCTAAAAATTATAAAGATTTTTGAATTGAAAATAATTGCATTAAATGTATTTATTGAAAACATGTTTACACAGGTATCGTATTCTTTATCAAAAAATTATCATTTATCTAACTATCAACTATCAAAAATTATGTTACTTTACAATTTAATTATGATTTTAAAAAATAAAGCTATTCATCTCTTAACTTTTTAGCATAAATATTTTTGATCCTTAATTAAATTGATCTTACATAATAATTTCGTTATATAATGATTTATACGATATAAATCGAAAATGAGTTATGAATTACTATATTGTTTCCAATTACCTTTATCAATAAAAAACCTGTTTCCAATTACCTACATTCAATAAAAAAAACCCTTTTCCTGTTAGAGTAACAACTATTTACAGAATTAAAGTCCACTATACTCCTTACTTCTTTCATTCCATTATCAAAAGTTGCATCTCTATACGAATTACATGAAATATATAGCGTAGCGTTGTATACATATTTCTCGCACAGTGACGTAAGAGACATTTTAGCGAATTGAATCTGCATTAGCCAATGACAGTGCATTAAATCGAGCGTCTACTAACAGACGTCACCAGCCGTGTTATCCTTGTAATCCTTTTGAGAGGAGAATCTAGTTTGCAGGGATGTGATTTATAAGCAGAGGAAAAGGCTGGATTGGAGGCAGTGCGGTTTCCTCCAGTTTGCTATTCACTCCATGGCCGGAAGTGTGCAAGAATGGAATTGTAAGGCGCCTCTAGTGGCCGAAAAAGAGATTAAGGAATCCCTTCTATTCCATATCTTTCTTCTTCGTCCTTTCACTTTTCATTCGTTTATTTTCATCGCACTTTTTATACTTTTTAAAAAAATTCAGAAATCTTTGCTATCGGTGGAGTATTAGAACCAGATATTTGATGGGTTTTGAAAAGTAATTTATTGGATGTTAAATCAGCAATACTCGTAATTATAACCAAAAGTAGAGTAAAGATAAATAAATCGTTGCTATTTAATTATTTAATAATCGCACAAAGAAGTATGCATTCTTACAACACGAAACAAATAATATCTCAGCAAGCTAAATTACAATAAACTTATTGATTTGGAGAGAAAACATGAAGAGTGCTATTCTTTAACATTAAATAATACTAAGTTTAATATCCTTTAGTTCTTTAATTCTTTAAAATTTAACTCTAAGAATTCTTTAATATTTTACGTGTATTAAAAGTGCGTGAAGCGTATAGAAAAGTTGGTCAATTTCAATAACATCCGTTTTAGCAATATTATTTTGAAAGATTGAGTGAATAGTTAACATTTCAGTAAAATTAAAAAGGAAGATTAAATGAATAGCAGTGAAAATTATTGTACACCTTATTCGTTTACTTTCCAAATAAGTCTGATTAGACTATGATGTTAGATATGTAAATGAAACTGGATAACTAGTAACATCATTAAGTAAAACACATATATATATCTTCGGCTGGATTTAAATAAAAATTGATAAAAAAATTTAAAAAATAAAAGGAAACGATCTTTTAGATTTATATTAAGGTGAGAGTATCCAATACTATTTTAAATGCAAAAACGTTTCAGTAAAATCCAGATGATTAAAATGTAGGTTGATTTTCTTTTTCTAATATTTGGAGTGTTATCGTTTACCGTTAATTTTTTTCATCCGAAAGAAATCTCGTCGTATCAAGCGAAAGAATATCGTCTCCGCATTCCATCAAAGTGTCCAAAAGAATTACTTTCTTTCGACGGGTTACGTTCTGGGAAAGATTTATCCAAAAAAACATCGACACAAAAATCTATAGATTGAGTCGCCAAAACCGTTTCACCTCCATTACTCTCATAATATATATTATGTTTGTGCATCTAGAAGCAATTTCTGTGAAAAGATAGATGAGGAACTCTATGGGCTCAATTTAAGTAATTTATTATGTATGTTCCACTTGCCATTTCGGATATATTGATTCTAGACTGGTAAACTTTAATATTCATCACACGAAAAGATATTATGGCGTCATATTTATAAAATGTATTAAAAAAAACACAGTACAAATTCATGATACATTTATAGATTTACTTTCCGTCCATGTTACAAGATCTTCCAATATTTATGGATGTCAAGGAAATAAGTTTTGTCCGATAAAATGTTTTAGCTCAAAAATCTCCGATAATTGAACCGTGTCATTGTACAATTACACTATTCTATAAAAATTAACATATTAATTTAAATCTGAAAATTACGTATGAATTACATATTATATCATTAATAGTATTAATTTAATTCTTAAGGGTGAATTTGGGACTGAAATATCTACGAATAGTAGTTAAGAAATAAGAGTATATAATAGTAAAAGCAATTTAACGGATATATAAATTGAAGCAAAAGTATAGGATAAATTGATCTTATGGAAAAAACCTAAAAATGTCTAAATCACTTACTTAACTGATGAAAATAAAAATGTTACTAGTATTACTGATAAAAATCTGTTATATTATTATACCTTTCCAAAAACATTTGAGACAAAGCGATCAAAATGTGTTACAAAAGTATATATAGCCAACAGCCATTCTTGTGTTGTAATTTTATGGGATTTTCAATGAATGAATCGTACATTTTATCCCTCAGTCTCTCTTCATAAGCCATTGTAAGTGAGATTTTAATTACTCCTTACGACCGAACAATTCTTAAGGACAAAAGAGCGTCCTCAAGTTGTGCATTCGTTAGGAAGGAAGATTCGGAAAATTTGCAAGAGCGTATCTCGAGATATAATCCGTTCGAATTGAAAGGAAGTTGAAGATTCAACGCAAGGAAACACTATAAAGGTCTCGGGAAATTTCATGCGGAGTTTTAAAGCGCGTGCCATTAATCATGGGTGTCAGAAAAACTTCAATGTAGCGAATTTCTTTGAGTTTCTTTGTTGCCCATCGGAATTACTTCCTACGGCTACCTTAGATGGGAATCTTTCCATTCACTCGCAATGCATTGTGGGACGATTTTTTGCCACCTTTTACGGGTTCTTTATGAGGATTCCTATAGAAGTTACGCGATAAAGAAAAACCTTGATAAATTTCGTTAAAATTCGCTGGTGCATGTTTCTGCATTATCTGTAATCCGTTATCTTTTCGGAGTGTGTCGACACATGGAAATTGCGGTGGGGATTTATAATAAAACGGATATCAGCTTCTTATCCCTTTTTTGAGTTGGGGTTATTTCTTTTCAGAGCAAAGCGAAATAATTTTTAAATTTAATATAATCTAGAGAGCATGTTTGAAATTTTGAAAGACATTCCCTGCAGAAAAAGGAAGATAAATTTTATGACGAAATAATAATTTAGTATAGCTTGCAGTTTTTAAATGTAAAAAAAGTATTAATCTAAATAACGATATATATCTTTATGTATTAATAGTGAAAACGAACCGTATTGGCAAAACAAAAATATGGAAAGGTCTTCAGTATCCAACGTTAAAATCAAAAGTTTACTTACGTATATTTATTTTGAAAATGAATCCTCATAGCAAACACAAATATTCATAGAAAAAGAATAGTATCTAACTATTAAATCCAAAGATTACGTAGCTCATAAAACAGTAATATGCATTAAATAATATAAAAAAACTGACTGTTCTATTTAATTCTTTTCGCCACGTGTTCCTTGACAACCATAGTTCCGTTATTATTTACGTTGTCCTTAGTTACCATGAAAACAATCTCATATTAAATGGTGTAGATAAAATATTTGTTTATTTACATATTAAGGAAATGCATGCGGGTATATATCTATACGAATATTCACTTCTGTTGTAAAATTAGTATAATAATTAATAATAATAAGTATTATAAAAGAGGATAATATACATTACGCCATATAAACTACATAAAAATAAAACTTCGTACAGTATAATTAAAAGTAAACAATGGAAAATTATATTATAATTGAATGTTGAAATAAAACTATAGCGTTACATATTCGATACGTGTGCTGGAAATAGTTTTATTTGGTATAAGGATACTGCTTAAGGATTATTAAAAAGAAACAATAGAAAATTATATTATAATTGAATATTAAAATAACACCAAAACTTTACATATTCGGTACGTCTATTGGGAATGGTTTCATTTGGCATACGGATATTCCTTAAAGGAATTGGCTTGGATGGACATAGAAGATTGGGAGATGGACAAGAGAATTCAGGAATGAGACCCTTAGTAACCGTACAATGGAGAGGGGGGACATTCAGCCTGGAGACATTCTTCCCTGTCTCAAGCAGCCTCTCTAATTAGATGAGAAAAACGCGGGAAACGATAATTCGGGGAAACGAGGAAATTTTCGGGAAAAGCCGAGATCTTTAGAAAATGTTTTGGGGAGTTATTCTCTCGGAAACTTTAGGGGAAGAATTGCTCGGAAAGAAATTCGGGGAAGGTAAAAAGAGCACACCAAGGTGGAATCAGAAAAGAGCATAAAATTTTTTGTATATTTTTTTTTCGGTATTGTGACTGTAGGGTGAAGAATGAAGCGGGAACACGTTACAGATATTAAATAATACGTAAACAAATTGCTTTTTAATGAAATCATCTAGGTTATGATGATAAAAGTGATATTCTTTTCGTATATTTATGCTTTTAAAGGAGGAGTATTATATATATAAGAATACTTTTTAGTTCATTTTCACACAGAAAAGAGGTAGTTATGGTTTAATTAATTTCTACCACAATATTACACACAAATTTTCCATTAAAATCCGCAGCATGCACGTTTAATTAAGCTATTTCTATACGATAAAAGTAAAAAGAATATAATTCACAATTTGAAGTACCTGCATTATTATGGCGAAGGTTTTTGTTATTTCAAGGACATGAGAATATTACTATATAAATTTCTTTTGTTCTTTGCTATATTTGAATAAGGTACAAGGAATTTTTGTCAACTAAATAAGGCATGTTACATAGATACTTAAAATTTACCAATAAATATAATAAGATAATGCACGATACGTTATAATAAACATTATAATTTTCATTGTATTCATTATCAAGTTTTAATTTATAGATAATAACGTCCAAATGATCAAGGAATTTATTTCTTAATAGCCCAGGAAAGACAAACACATTATAGTACAGATATAGTACATAAGTACAGTAAACACGATTCCATAATCTTCAAAATTCCTCACGAAAATGTCCCACTGAATAGAATAAAATCAATACGGTTAGTTATGAAAAATACTTTTATTTAAATGTACAAGCAATATCATACGCAAGCAGCTTGCAAACTTATATATACGCACGTAAAAAAAGATAAAGAAATAGAGATAATTATCATTTATATCTTTTACTGTATCTCCATGTATTTATGAGAACCCTAAGTTTCATAAACAACGTCACATAGCAACGTGTTTGTAAATAAACAACTTGGTTGTGAACCAATTTTCTTCGCGAAGATATGGGAGTAAAGCAATTAAATCCGTCGCGGAAGGATATTCATAAACAATTGGAGGCATTCATAAGGAACCCATATGTTTTATTTATCGCAGTGAATTATTAAACGCAGTCCAATACGAGATGAGAATCGGGGACTAACTGTAATAGCACTTCCTGTCTCTTCTCATTACCACTTCACGTTTTATTTAATCTGTCACTCCCTAGGTGTCACTTTTAACGGATTTGCTCGTTTGGAGCAGATCTCAGGAGTGAATTCCCATGTTCCCCACATAAGTTTGGAGCAATTTGGAAAGATGAAGGGGAAAATGGGGTAAAGGGCAGTGGGGATGGAATGGAGAAAAACAATAGGATGAAGGGACAAAGTGAGGGTAAAGAAATAAGGGAAATGCGAAAATAAAATTTAAGTAAGCAGTTTTAAATATGATCGTCTTTTACTGTTTTAGTATTCATTATGCACAGAGTTGTACTCTTGGGTAGCTAACAATTTTTGCGATGTTTTCCCGATTAGATTTGCGTAGTGGAAAACATTACTTTAAAGTTTAGTTCTAAAAATTCTTATTCATAATTCCAACACTGAATTATCAAATTTTAAACATCATTCTTACTTTTCAGTTATAAAATAATTTAATGTTTTGAGCTTAAGCTTATGATACTTTTGCAATATGGTACTTTTTAATCGATGAATCATTATTTTCAAATTTACGTAAATACACCAAAAATATTTAAGGTTGAAAGAAAACAAAAATCGTATTTCTATAAAATTAATCTCTATAAAATCAACAAAAAGAAATTTAATTGCAAGAGTTTAAGTTGACACTTAATTGATTGTAATATGAAGAAAATATATTCAATTTCAATTATAACAACGCAAAGCACACTTTATTATCAGCGAAATAAAATGATTTTTATATATGTTGCATATACAATGGTTAAATTATTCGTTGAAGCAAAACATCGGTACTTTTCCACTGCTTTATTCCCAAAAGCCTTCATACCGTGCTCATTAATGCATATGGATAATTAGTTTTGACCGAAGCATCTTCGAGGGAAGTTCTTAAGCCTTCGACCAGGAAAGTCTGCGTTCATGGCTCATTATACTCAATGACGTCGATCACCAAACACACAAACTTTCCTCGTTACGAAGAGTGGAGACCATATACAGTATGGCATGGTGTGAAAGGCGTTTGAAAGGATTAAATAACACTCAGTCTTATTCAGCAAAGGATTAAATAAAGTAGCGCCGTTATCATAGAAACTATAGCATTACTTTTTCAAAGCCTCTGATCTTGAGAAGGTTATCCAGTCATGAGTATGGGAATGAGAAACTTCTTTCTTAATAAGCATAACTTATACGTGGAGATAACGAGTGTTTGATGGATATGAAACACAGTTTAATTTTAATTAGAAGATATACGTGAAATAGCAAAAATTACAATTAATTAAAGCACATTTATTTTGTATTCTCAATGTTTTTATATGGTGAGTATCATTTTAAAAATGTTTACAGAATAATCTATGAAAAAAATGCCAATTTTATTCGAATTATAGTACTAATATATATTGTAAACTTATATATATTATGTGTTTATCTTCGATGTTGAACCATGGAAACGATTCAAAACTTTAAAATCGTAATTCAACCGCGAATTAAACTCCTATTAGCTATATACTTTTCCCATGTGAGTAGGGAGGAATAAAAAAACGTATATCTAGAGAATTTAATCATATAAATTACATATTATAAAATATGAATAAAGAAATGCAAGTAAAGATAAAATCATAGGGATTTGTAAAGTCTGTTACCGTAATAATAAAATAAATCTGCCCGAATTAGTAGTATAATTAACCGACATTAAAGCTGCAAAATAAAATCGTAAAGATAGCAAAACTTTAAAAAATCGAATATTAACTCAATGACTGAATTTAATAACTATAAGGAATGTAATTATGGAGAAATATATATATCCTTTCTAATTTTACTCTTTTTTTCATTATTTTCAGTATAAAATATCTTCTCTATTTGCTAGATTCTTAGGAGGTTATACTATCTCAAAAACTATACTATATTTTTTATGTCAAGCATATGTAATTCTTTACTTTAATGATAAATATTTCTGGAGGATCTAATCAACCTAATACATGCTAATTTTTATAAAGTATTCCCATGTTAATGACAATAAAACTTGAAGGTAAATATTTGAACTGAAACAATTACTTAGCCATTAATTTCAATCAATTTACGCTCATTTTTGTAAGTATTCTGATGTTAACGACGAAAAAACATTAAAGATAAATATTGGAACTGAGACAATTACTTAGAAATCAATTCGCGGAGTGATTTTCTCAAGAACTCTGAACCGCACAGTTCAAATTTTCACCTCCAGCACTTCCCTTCAGTTTATTTAAGTCCTCCTTAAATATTTTCTCCTTCCAGGAATCAATCCAACTTTCCCTTACGCACTTCCATCCTCATTCTACGCTAAATCCCCCGTGGTTGTTGCTTAGGTGGGTGGGCGGGTCGTAAACCTTCCCTAGGTGGGCCTCCGGGGCCCTTTGGGAGGCATTTGCGAGGGCCCCCCGTCGTGGTTGAAACTTTTCACCGCTGGGAACGAGGGATGGTGTGTCTTTAAGACGTTGGCTTTATCAACCTCCGCTTTCATAGACTACCAATAGACAATTCCCGATCGTATACCAGATTTTCATGAGCTTATATATGTACGTAATAAATGTCATCAAAAATTTTACTCGTCTTGCGATAGTAATTTTTTAGAATAAGGAACTTTTAGTAAGTTTTCCTTCCAAATTTTTATTTAATGACCGATTTCATAAGTATACCTACATCTTCAAGGCAGTCGTTAAATAAAAATTACGAGGAAAACTTACGAAGTTTCTTATTTTGCAATGGAATTCGATAAAGTTATGTCTCACGCTGCTGATTTTATAACGATTTGCACACCAGATAAGGGTAAGTAGCAATAGTATAATTAGTTCTTTATGTTATGTTCTTTTAATACTAGTTTATTTTATTTACAGAAGATATAGCATTTCATGACACTAAAAAATGATGCTAGAGTTTTGTTACATTTAGTTTTGGATATAATAGTGGTATAATTGATAATATAAATGATAAAAATCATTAATTAATAGTGAAACCTATTTTGCAGAATATAGGATACCGGTACTAGTTCTTTTTTACGTAATTTGAGCTACTTTTCTTAGAAGTTGGGTATATTTTACTTCCCATTCACATACAGTATTATGTATACAGTATTCCCTTAATATATTTAACACGTAAATTATGTAAACATGGAAAGAACCATATGGAAACACCTTTAGATTTGATAATGACATTCAATTATAGCTAATTTGAAAGGATATGGAACGACAAACTTATCAGATAACATGAAGAATATGATAATTGTTGTTCATGAAATAAATCACGTTAAAGAAAACTATTACTTTAAAACAAATTAAGAAAAATATACGTGTATTTTTCTAAATACATAAATAAAATTGAACTACAAACACGTTCTTGTTTGTGCCTATAACAGATTTTAAGTATGAACACTTTTGACGAAATACCAACCATTACTTACGAAACAAATATATATTAAAATATCATACGCTCCATATTAAAGTTTATATTATGTATCATCCAGTTGAACAGGCTTGTGAAACCAATCCATCTTGTACTATAAACCCTTTAAACTCCCCAAAAAGGAAGCGTAAAGCTCTTAGCCACAATCCCACATCTGCTCCTTCCCAATTCGATATTTCCGTTCAACACATCATTTCTCGGAGAATGGAAGCATTGAATCGGAATTTCCACTCCTCTGTTTCCTTTTTCCCTTTAAAATCCATCGCCGCCAAGGATTTTCCCAGTTAGGTACGTGTTGAGGTCAGTCGAGGTAAATCATCGTGTGCCTTTTTGATTCTTCCCCCTTCCCCTAACTTCTCCTTCGCCCCCTTCCACCACTCCCCCTACTTCCCCTACTCCCGCCTCCCCTTAGCGATGGCCTTAATTAAGCTTTCCGATTCAGGACTTCTATGGTTCTCGTGTAATCGCATTGTTATTCATATCTAAAGCTTCGTTTGAAGGACTGTTCCCAACCAAGAGATTTAGTGGAATAAGAATAGATCCCTCGGCTCTTTTTATGCATTGTTCATTAATATGAGCGCGTAATTGTATTGTGTAATTAATTGCGGAATGATTGAGATGATATTTATACATTTTATATATTTTGCTAGTCATTACGTTATGAAGATGGCTTCCTTTGACTTTGGTACAACTTAAGTAATTAATAATGTAATAAGGGTAATTACGTTATCACTATTGGTTACACTGTCTTCGGTACCGCTAAAGTAATTAATAATGCAATTATCATAAGTAATTTAAGCGAAAAATCTTAATCACTTATATTTATATTTGTGTTTTAAAATATTGATACTCTTTATTATTTTATTTCAAATGCCTCAAACGATGTATCTACTTGTAAATGATTTTTTATTTATTTATTTATTTATTTGTTATTTATTTATTGTTGCTAGAGCCACAAATAGGCACCAGGCACCACCATTTTTGTTATAGTCTTTGGAGATTAGATATTATCATTACGTGAATTATGAAATATATATTAGCATAATATTTAAAATGATTTATAGTTCATATTTAGTACTTATCTATTATATTATAAAGGTCTTGGAATCTAAATAGTTACATTACTTAAATAAAATCCTAACTTATGAAAATTCATTCTGCGAGGAAGCAAATGAAATTTAATTGCGCATCGCATATAAAAAGAGTAACTTAGAATCCCTAATATTAATTAATTTAAATTAAAGCAGTATCTTATCTAGTTCATTTTATTCAATTAAGCGATCCATTTCATTCTACCGAAGGCGGTAAACTTATTCTTCTACTTTCCTAATACTATTATTATATAATTATAAATGCATTTATATTCATCTATCTATAGCAAAACATTCTCAGATCTTAAGTACTACCTTTAATTCTTAAGTAAAAAAGCTGTTCATTTAAAGCGTAAATTTTTCTCTTTTTCGTCAATATCCTAGCGTATCGAATTTACTACACAATATCCGTTTTCTTCTCCATCGTTTCACAACTCCCATAACGTGAAATACTTGACTGTAATATCGTCTTTTTCTTCATTCAGAAGGGACTACTTACTACCGTAAGCAAAATAGCTTACTTTCGAAACCTTTTTTTAGAGGTGTATCGCCTTTTCCAACAACATAGATGAGACTTTATTTCGAATTCACAACATCTTTTTTTTTCTGGACTGGTTTACATAGCTTATCCGTAATGATCATCTCCCTTGCGTCACAAAACCTCTTTTCTTTTAACAGAAGCTTTTTCTCAGCTTCGAAATCACCGCTTCTAGGCATTACCTAATCTTTCACATCTGAAATGAAAGTCGTGTTGATCACTTTCCATCTCTTATTGTGATTATCGTCTTTTTCATTTTATCTGAGCTGTTTCCCATACTTATCCGTATGGATTTACTAGATACTTATCCTAATACTAGAACTATCACTTGAACACGATTTATCAGATGCAAATTGATAAATAATCAATAAGTTTAGGGATAAAATTTACGATGTTTATCATCCCATTAAAAGAAACATTAATTGAAATTAAATCGAGTATCATTCTTATACTTGAACTATCGTCCAAAATTATGATTTAACAGTGTTTAATTTAACATAACAGTTCAAATTTAACAATTAAATTGATAAAACGTCCATAAGTTTAGGAATGAACGATTTAAAATATTTATCATTCTATTAAAAGATATAATTATTAAAATTAAATTGAGTATCGTTATTATACTTGAATTATCCAAAATAACGAATTATCAGCTGCAAATTGATAAAAGATTAAGTAGTTCAGGGATTAACAATTTAAAGTTTTTGTCATTCTATTAAATTTAAATATTTATGAAAATTAACTTGAGCATCTATTAAATTGTACGTTGATTTATCCACTATTGAGAATTAATTTTTCTTGCAGAATTGTACACATTCTTTTAATCTTATTAATCTGATACATTGATTTAATTAATTATATACATATTGTATACCTACATTTTATTTGATACATTGTATACATTTGATTAATTGTATTAATTCTTTTTAATCATAATATTTCAATCCAATTTCAATTGATAGAAAACAATCATTCAGCATATATTATAAGTACGAAATTTCCTAACGAGCATATGGATAGACGTAAAAATAATTTCTTTAGGAATTTATTAATTTCAAAAAAATTTTGAAAATAATGTGATCATTCCTGGTAATTAAAAGTAAATTTTAGTAAAGATATCGTTAAATAAGCAATATTTCATTGTTAATACTAATATTCAATAACCTTTTCCTTAAACGATACATAAACGCAAGGCGACTACGAAATAAGTGATGAATCCAACGTACATTTCGTCGTCGCCTAATTAAGAGTATCCCCAAAGGAAAATTCAGTTAGTCTGCACAATAGAATGACGGTTGTTCTGTTACACGGAACCTTTTAATCCGAAGTCTTATCTGAATATGTTAGCAATTCGCATTCCTTTGTCCCTCCGCAGAACCTCTTTGGAGCTTAAGTCGGCTTTGCCCTCGGAAAGCATTCGGCGATATTTTAAGATGAATATCCCTTTACTTTGGTGGAGCATTGCTCTCGATCGATGAGATAAAAAATCCACCGGAAATAAAGTAAGGCTCTTATCGGATACTAAAGATATAATGACAGAAGATAGGCCTCAATAACTCTTCAGTCATTCACACCGTGTGCCATTTTATTCCGAAATGCACACAGATATACATTGGAATGAATGTATTATCAAGCATATTTATTTTATGGTATTTCTGTATAAAATGTACGTAATATTCACGTTGCTATAGTAAAGGTTATTATTATCGTACAATTAAACAAATGGCTGATAGATGATAGATAATAATAACAATTCAGTTATTTAACTGCTAAAGAGATAAATATAAATTTTAATCGTACTCAAACGTGATATTGGAACAATAATATCTTATATCATTTTCTTTAAGAATAAGACATTAAAATATTTGAATTTCACGTAATTGGAACTTAATTATATACAACAACAAGAGCACGTAATTAAACGTAATTTGAACATAATAGTTTTGCGTCATAACATAAAATTTGCGTCTTAAAAATATAACTCTCTCCAAAGAATTACAAAAACTGACCGAAATAATATGTAACCTATTAAATTATTAAATTAATGTCCATTTAGATGAAAAACCATAATAATATTAATACTCTCTGCTAACTCGGCTTTGACTTTGTGTTTGTTCTCTATAATAAAGGTAAAATAATAAGTTACTTCTGTTAGTAGAATATAGTAGTATAGAATATTGTGGTAAGGATAAAAGTAACTAATTATTTACACTTCAGAATAATATTCATTAAAAACGGTTAAATCCCTCTTCAAGCGTAAACAACGAAGAAGACATTACGTTCAACTAAACGAGCTGTATCGAACCAAATATTGCATATAGTTTTCTCGAATTTTGAGTGTATATAAATCGACAAAAGCAACGGAAATCTTAATTCGTAAAAACCTCGTTTCCCTACGGTTGACCATAGTTTTCGGAAATTCACTATTATAACAGTTTAGCTCAGAGGAAACTACGTCGTTTGCACAGGCATCTTTCATAACACCCCTCCTCCACATACAGTGCCATCAAAAACCTCTCTCTGCCCACCCACCTTGACCACAATCCCTGGAGGGCGTAGCCAACGAGGGTCATCCGTCCACTGTTTCCTTAGGAGATGCGGGATGGGCAGATTGAAGAGATAGTCGGTGTACAAACACCACCCCCTCTTCCTTCGACTCCCAAGATACGGTGGACAGGTTTTTCATGCATTGGGATTCTGGGGATATTTCTGGACAAAAATTTGTTATTACTCGCAAATGGCGCCGTGTTCTCGGAAGAGAGGGATGCCCACGAGGGATGGCGTTCTCCTGTCGAAAATATGAGATGTGGGAGAAATGAGAATGGGGACGGTATGTATAAAGTTTATCCCTATGTGCGTTGAAGATGCGATGTTCATAACACGATGGAATATAAGGTTCGCGAAGTTTTCTTATTGCTTGTACTTCGATCCTGTACTTGATTGGAGATTAAAATAGTTTGGTACCGAGTAAAGAATATTGTACCTTTAGATGATAAAAAAAGTAATTTAATTCCAACTTAAAATTTAACACGATAAAATTTGCACGTATTTAAAACTTCTACAATTACGTAAGAGTCATTTAAATTATAAATAATTTTAACTTAAATAAAAGACTATCTTCATCTTAAATTGCAAAGTAAACTTCAAAAAATATTTTATTTCGGAAATTGGGTGATTTTTTCTTAATTAATGGTCTGGCTTTCAATAAAATAATTTATGCTTTATATCTTTGCCAAAATTTGGATGTTTTAACTTTATTATTTACTCTATTTTTATATCTTTTATTTCTATTTTTCTATATTCTTCTATCTCTATTTTTATATCTCTATTTTTATATTTTTATTTCTTATTTTTTTACTACCATCTTATATCTATGTCACCAAAACGATATTCGTATACTTTAATTTTATAATATTATTGATACATCAAACAATTATTGTTATAAAAAAGATATATCTTGGTGCTGAATAGATAACCATAGACTCATGTATCTGCAAATATAAATAGATTTATAAATAAAAATAGTCAAACTTTATGTAGAATGATTAACTAATAAAGTAAGTCAGATATATTCAGTGAATAATTTATATAAAACGTTTCTTTATTTATAATTAATAACTTTTTGGATACAATTATACGAAAGGTATTTAATTCTGATAACTACAGCTGACATCTTAATTCCACCCTCTACGTCTTCGAGGAATTCGAACTCCTATAATATATACCATAATCCTTAACTTCTTCGTATATCCTTGAGGCCATATGTCCAATATGCACAATAACCATCCACTAAATTTCTCTATAGTTGTTAAGGAATGCTGCACGAACATGGATTGCATTAAGGGTTGTATTTTAAGCATATCTTCTTCAGTCATGAGCGCAAATATGCATTCCTCTAGTTCACGTACGATCTTGAGCGTACAAAGCAATGTTCTACATCAAATATGCGATAGTAATCTTCTCGTACGAAAGTCAACTATGTTTCTCTATCATCCTTCATTAGTAGGCATGAAACAGCTAGGAAGCCTCTCCAGTATTCCTGTGAAATTTCCAAAAATCTCCGAATCTCTTTTCTAAAAAGCATCCTCTCCAGCATCCTTGAAGGACCATTCTCGGTACGCATCGCTCACTCTTTGTCAAGAGACCATTTCCACTTCCGTCAGCTAAAGAGATCTTTCGTGCACTTACCATCCATTCCCTACTCCTTCGATATCTTTGTAATCGTGCTTTCAAAACTGTCCGTTTCTCTTACCTCACAAATTCAAAGAACTATCGATTGGCGAATCCGTGAAAATGTGCAATTTTTTTCGCAGCGAATATTTTGATGAAAGAAAATATTTTTTTGCTAAAATTTTTGGAGAAAAAACTGCATTTTAGAGTAATACTACATTTATTTTCAACATGTTTAGTTTATTTTTGGTTTTTAATTCACTATTTTTATACAAAAAATTAACTGCTTTTCATTTTACGATTAAATACTATCCACAAGTCATACGTAATCATTTTCTACATTATATACTTCACGTTCTGCTGCCAAAATTCAGCTACTAGTTCCTTATTCATAATTTTAAATTCATCCATAATTACGATAGCTATGCGACAATCAACTCGTTTCTTTAACATTATAATTGAATATCAAATATTTGGCTAAGAGCAGAAAGTGAATATTTAGAACTTTTTCTAACAAATCATTCAATAGGTGACCATGGATATTGGTTGTATGTATATTTGTTAATAAAATTTTCCATTCTTAATTCAATAATGAGCTATATTTATGCATATCTTTGAAAAAAGTAAAAGAAGGAAGGGGCTTAAAATTTCACCGTTAAATATTTTATTTTATTATTAATTCATGTTTATTTATTTATTATATTATTTAATTTCCATATTTAAAATTTAACAGGGCAATATCTAGAAATCCTTTAAAAAACAATAAACACTAAAGGATTTCATCGTTATTTAAAAAATAAAAGGAAAAAAAATTAAACATATAATACTTAGCAATATTCATCAAATGTAAAATTGAAAGAAATAAAATATTCAATGAATATCTTTTAAATTCCACCAATAATCCTTTTAGTAACATTTAATTCTCGTGATTTTCCACTTTCTTCATAAGGAATTACTCAATTTAATTTTCTTTCAAACAGTATAAATCATACCACTGCTTCGGTTAATGATAAATCTCCATTTACACTTTATATCATTATAAATCTCGAGACGTAAAGCGAAGGATGAAACCTTCTGATCTGGCTAATCCTCCGCTTCCTGCTTCTTTATAACAAACGTGTCCTAGATCATTCGCCCATCCGATACGAGTGAATGGAATAAAAGCCTTTTCGCTTACCTCCCAACAACTGCTAGTCTTTGTGTTTGTTTGCGAGCGTGAATTCAGAGAAATACTTCTTTCTGTGAGCGGTAGATGCTTATTGGCGTCCTTACAAAGACCTTTCAAGGATCCAATCTCAGGGCTTTTTGAACGCTTTTGATGTGGGTGGAGGAATCTATCTCAGATTAATTGACATATCAGTGCCTCCTTCTCGAATCAGTTTCCGTTGGCCGCTCATTCGTGATGATCTTTAAGATGATCTCTTATGGCAGATTGTTTAAATTTAAATCGTTTTATAACTCGTTTGTTTTTCTGTATAATTAAATGCGGTTTTCATGTCTTGTCTCTCATTTTACAGGTCAGACAATCTTAGTAGATTTATATTTAATTGCTTCTAACTTAAAAATAAATAGAATAGTTAAACTGCTATTAAAAATACTAGTAATATAAAATCTATAATCATATGCCATTATCAGGCATCGGTGATCAAGTTTGTAGAGAAACTTTCTGAATATCCAGTTAATAAATTTTATTTTGATAATATTAAGAAAATGGCTTTTTTTCTGGTTAAACTAGGGCTCAGAAATATCGTTTTATTATTTATCTAACTCTAATCGTTTCATTACGAATTACCACAATTAAAAACGTTTCAGAAAACATAGGAAAGATGAGTTAACTTAAACATCAGTGCTTCCGTCTTCGATCATAGGTATCAGTGGTCAATAATGACGTAAAATGATCGCTTTTATAACTACAAATCTAACAAGAAAGGATGTTCAAAAATATTGTTAGTATGCACTTCAGTCAAATCTGAAATATATATCGAAACATTCTAAAATATATTCAACTTACATTTCTGTTAAAGAGTAATTTACAGGTAAAAATCTCAACAAATTAGATTGATTACCAAACGAGCAACTAAAAATAATACAAATGTACGAACGTTTTCAGCACTGTTATATGCACATTAGAAAATGATATATATATATATATATATATATATATATATATATATATATATATATGATATTCGCATTTGATTCTATTGCATGAAAATTTTCTCTATTTATAGTGTCTTGTAAGTAATATTCATTGTACAACTATTTAAAATTTACACCTTGTTATTAACTTATCTGGAGTATTTATTTAATGATATTAATAAATAGTAAATAACGATAGCAACAACGTACTACCAAAACAACAATTTTCAAGAACTCTCCGGTAAAAGGGGAAACTTGAGGAAGTAAAAGAAAACATAAATGATGAAGATGGAGCACGCATGCGGAAAACTCAGATGGGGTATCATAATTCAGGTGTTTACCCCTTTCGAAGCATCATTGGTGAAAGGGCTATCATTTATGTCCACCTCCATTACGGGATGCTGGCTCCAGTCTATCTGTCGACACGTTTAAGTGGGTAGAGTTTGAGAATTAAAGGAGACCCAAAGTGCCCGTATAAAAAAAGAGTTTTTTTTAGGGGAAATATAAGAGGTACACTTTACAGAGCCATGGTCAATATATATGGAGCTTTTTATTTTATAACATCTTCCGAAGCTTAGAAAGAAGTAAAAACACCAGTTGAACATAAAAATATTCTCTAACTTTATATCAATTACTTTTCCTAAATGTATACGAGTTTAGAGCATTACGATAGACATGACATTCACAAACGTGCATGTATAGAACACGACTTAAATTAAACAAGCATAGGATCCTAAGTGGTTGATTTATCTTTAGTCGAAAGATAATTTTTTGAACTTCAGGTGCATTAAAATATGCATAAATACTCCGCAAACCGCCTTGTGGCTTATGGCAGGGGGTGTGACAAAAAGTCCTTAACTACTCTTATTGTACGCATCTAATACTCTGAGGAAAGATGGATCAGTAATAACTTTCCGTTTGAGGAATAATCTTCCGATAGATAGATAATAGATAGAAACCTCATTAATTATTTTTAATTAATCGTTTGGATGGAATGGCCATCGGTTTGAAACTTAAAGAATCGATGTTTACATAATTCGCTAGTATTGAGAACTGTATATACCTCTGAAACACTCCAAATACGAGAGGTAACCAAGGTGATGTGAGAAAGGATAGAAATACGCTACGTAAACAAGAAGAACACGTGAGAGTGAAAGTGAACCAGAGATAAAAACTCAAGTCAAAGACGTTGAAGGCGTTAGAAGCCAAAGAAAGTGAAATTTGACGGGAGGGAAGCATTGCCTCCGTTACGTAATTACAGAGACCTAGCGTTAAGACTGCAATGGTGACCATAAGCTTCTTGTGACTTTCACGCTAAAGAAGGATTGTTCCCTATAGATCAAATACGTTTCCAGTACAATACATATGAAGATATTAATTAAATCTTGATAATAAATGACTTGAAAATTATTCTTACAGATCATTTTATTCGAAACGTATGTATAATGGAAATGTTTAATTTAATTTAATCTTTTAAAGATACTTACTTGCACCATCGACACACAATCCATAAATGAATTCTACGTCAACTTAGAACCATATAAAATTCATCAATCACTGTTATTAGATAGTATACTGTTAGTTAATTATTTACAATACTCGGATATAACTTTTTATGGTGAAAATTGATATTAATTATGAGTTGAATTATGGCTTATTAAAAAAATTGTACTTACGAAGACTGGACTTTGAAAATGCTGCTCCATCTGATAGTCGAAACGAATCAGCGTCATCATCACGGACAGATGGCCTCAAGGATATACGAAGAAGTTGGAATGGATTTTGGTATATGTTATAGGAGTTTGAATTCCTCGAAGACGTAGACGGTGGAATTAAGATGTCAGCTGTAAATAGCAGAATTAAATCAAATTAAACCTTTCATATAATTGTATGCAAACAGTTATTAACTATAAATAAAGAAACGTTTTATATAAATTATTCATGGATTCGTTTCGATCACGGAAGACGGTGTAACTTACAGCCAAGAAATGATGTTCCCATTTTGGTTGCACATAAAAACTTGTAACGAACACACAAAATTTCCAATCTTGCTAACTTATTCAAAAGTTCAAACGAACGCGTTCAAATTTAAGACTTTCTCGACATGCACTTCCTCCGTAAAAACTTACTTTCTTACTCCCTGCGATGTAATAACACATGGAATTAACGAATTTTGCACGATCTATATATATACTGTATATACATATATATACTTCACATGCAATAGATACATCACTACGCAGTTCCCACAAGGAAATCAATGCAGTGCTCCATAAGCTAATGCTGTAGACTGCTTTCTAAGTCACGATTATAAAATCTGAAGTCAGAAACTAAAGAAAAGAATTAGGCCCGTCATTCCTTTCAATCGTCACTGTTCCATTTTTGGAAGGTCTTGTCACTTAACCTTGTTAGCTTATCCAATTACATTCAGTGCTGTGTACCTTCCATCTTTCTAAAGATATGCATTGTTACCTTTAATAATAAATGCATTATAGTATCTCGTTAAATTAACCAGATTTCTCAAGTTCTTGCTCACGATATGGATTATACTGACCGGTAGAATTTGTTGAACTTCAGGGAAAAGCGTATTCCTTATTAATTACTTATTACAAATCATAACTTATTGCAAACAACTTATTATAAATCAATCGTCCGGTTGAAATGTCCCTCGATGATACTTGAAAATACGTAATTATATTAGGAGAAAGTATTAAGATTCATACGTACCTTTGGAACACGAAAGCGAACCAAGATGGTGTGATGGAGAGGTTGGGAATACCCTCCGTAAACAAAGCCCACGTAAGAGTGAGGGTCTTCGTGATATATGAATACGAGTCAAAGACGCTACCCACAGTTAGAAGCATTAAAAAGTGAAATTTGACAGGAGGAAAGCAATGCTTCCGTTACGTAATTACATAAAGTGTTCTGTGTTATGACAATAATGGTATCCATCCATCCATATAATGGCCTTTTTTGGTTTGCGTAATATCTCTTTATAGGAGTCATGTAAAGGAGTCATACGCAACGAAATTAATCATAGCGTAGTTGACTTTTTTAAAAGAGTTCCTTACCAGAGTTCAAATCCACATATCTTTCGTAAAATAAACCTGTTAAATCATCTATTATAGCCTCCTTGCCCCGAAATGCTTATAGTCTTATTGCTTTTCTATTACTTATGATAAATTTCATGATAAACAAATATATGGAACGTAAGTATCTAGTTTCATTAATTTCGAGCTTGATCTTTAACCGTAAGAAATTTTTGAGTACAAAATGTCTGCAAAACATAAATGTATGACTTTATATACTTTCCTCGATGAAAATATCCTATTTTTTCTAGGAATAGAAATATATATTAAAAAATATTCGAATATTATTTTAAAAGACATTTTCAAGAGAAAATTATAAAGAATTTGTGCACAGAAAAATTTAGAGGTCACAGAAATAAAGATTTTCGGTTTTCAAAGAATAAGAAATAATCCAATCTTAATAATTTAGGCGATAAAGTTAAACAGAAGTGAAAATAGGTACTGAGTGGGAACAGATGCGGAATTGACGCGGCATAATAATAATAAATGATATTTAAAGAACCGCATTTTCAGACGCATCCCTCAGGAAAGATAAACGAATAGAACGAACGTGATTCACTTCATTTTATAGACATTCAGTACACGATCCATCCCAATAGTGAATTTACAACCTTTTGAAGGCAAATCAATTCGTATCGATGCCCATTTTTCATTAATTCGCCCAAATTTATATCGCGTCGCCCTCGGGGACGCATAGCGAACGACCCGCGAAAAAAGAAAATAACGTCCGAAAAACTTCGCCAAATTCGTCCAGTTTATAATTCCGCGCGAGTATTTCACTCCGTTGCAGTTTTGCTCCATTTTGATTCGTCGGACGGTTTTTCCGAATGCAGCGCCTCCGACTGATTGACGGCCCGAAATGGAACAAATGATTTATCGGCGCGGGAAATGTTCTTTCCGTTTACGCGTTGACAAGTGAGGTAGATTGCTTTGTTTCCCTTCGGTCATAACAGTTACCTGCTTTCGATATAATTGACGTGCCAGAAATGCGCATGATTGACTCTCCGCTGCGAATATAGTCCGGTCTAAGGGCTTTCGATTTGCGGCTGTTTTTTTTCCCCGTTGTTCACGTCCCGTATTCGCTGAGTTATTAGCGGAAAAAATCGGGGAGTTTAGTGACGGAAGAGATGAGGTAACAATGGAAATGTTTTTTTACGTTTCTAATGCGAATTTTGTCACGTATTTATAACCACGGCGGGCGACGGTGCGTGGTTTTCATAGTATTGATAGAAGGGGATTACATACGGAAGGCGCGCACCCAAATATAGTACGTGTATTGTTGGTTTGTTTCCGTAGAGATGAAGTACGAGTTTTTCACGAGTTCGTTAGATACGTATATTTTTTGGTAGAATTATTTTGAATGTCGGTATGTGGATGGTAATGATTGAGGAACACCGATCTATAAATGTTACAAAGTAGATCTGAATGAATAATTGATGATAAATTAATAATAAGATAACAACAAGATAATAATAAGACAATAATAAAATAATAATAGGATAATAATAATAATAGTAATGCTTGGAAAATTACGTAAATATATCATTAATTAATTTTCGTTTTCTTATTGGAAGATATCATTTACACTTTAAGTATAAGATTACTCTAAATATCGTCTTAAGATGAATCTAAAGTATCATGTCATGGCAACGAAAGGGTTTCATCCAATCAATCACTAAAGAGAGAGACGTGTTGAGTTCTAATCGAAACCACAAGTCGACCACGAACCCCCGAATGGCTGCTTAAGGCAAAGGTGTCACCTGAAGAGGGAATAGTGGATTAGCGGTGGATTTCATTCGATCATTAGTCTAATTTATATTCCCATTGATGGAATCTGTCTTCTGTGGAACCATCAATCTCTTATCATCATTAAAGGGACATCGAATTAGGATGGTATTTGGAGTATTTTTGTTCTCAGGGCGTTTTTTAAATATATAGTCTAAGAAAATGTTCTCTTATTTCAGTAGAAAGATCTTCAGTTAAAAGAGAATTAAAAGAATATAAATAGAATTCACTTTTGAGATTTCAAATTCAGTTGTACTCAACAGTATATTTATTTATACTCTTCAAATATATAGGAATATCTTAACAATACACTTCTGAGACTCATCTACAATACTAGACTACTCATCACAGCTCTATCATTAAAATTAAGGTTTACAATAACCTTATGTACATTTCTCTTTAAGATTAAATTTTTGAATTTCACTCACTCATGTGAACGGCCATTTATTTTTAACTAAATACATAGCTTTCGTCATAGTTGGTTAAACAAATTTTAATGTCATTTTTGAAGCTATATGAATGATGTTAAACTCCTATATTATTAAAAATAATTCAATATATCATTTATAATTTCAGTAGTATAAATCCTTTAGTTTCAATTTGTCTCTGTATTTTACGTGTCCGAAATACATACGTTCACTAACAAAGATACTTAACAGAGCTGTTCATAGTCTGTTCTTTTACAATATATGTAGAGAAACAAATTCATAGTCACATACGTTCACTAACAAAGAAAAGATACTTAACAGAGCTGTTCACAGTCTGTTCATTTACAATATATGTAGATAAATAAATTCATGGTCACAGTGCATGAAATCATTCCCCTTTTATCATTCTAGTTCAATTACAAACTACCTCACCACTCATCAAACCTGCTAACTCTCTCTTAGCAATCAATATCTAACGGATTTATGTCCCAACTCTTCTTCAGAATTCTTCTATTCATGCAGCTAAACAGAAATCCCTGACATACATTTGACTGCAATTCAATACTGAGTCTTCTTATTTTAACATCACATTTAGACCTTACAGCTTCCGTAATATAATATACAGCATTACTTAGACATTCAAAGCAATCGTCCTATTTACTTGGTTACCATGCCTACATTTAATTCCGCAAGCTCCTACCGTAGCGGTCAGAAGCGGCATTTCCATTTTTGCGTTCCGTAACGCTTATTAATTTCAGAGGGATGAATGAACCTTATTCAAGAGGATCATGGGAAGGGGTGAATGGCGTTAATGGAGCGTGGTGTCCAATTTATCCGCACGTTTCCTTTCCTCCATTGAGTTGAATGGCTTTGCAAGAGTCAGCTCTTGGTGACGACATGAGGATTATCCCTTCGCTGAATGGACCTCGCCTAGATTGCATTGAGAAATGTGTGACGGATTAGTTCGTCAGAGTGGGACATTTGGAGGAAACCAATCAAATGACTTAATTATTCGCGTTTCTAAAGAAGACGTAACGATATGATGATACGTATGGTGACGTCATATGGTGGCGTAATATCGAGTATAATTTGATACGTATTAAGAGGTACACTTTACGATAATCTTGAGTCGTAATATTTAGTAATTTATACATAATTTTATTAAGAAATTAAAAAGCAAGTAATATATGACTTTAAATTAATATTACTTAATAATTATAGTATGTAGTTATAATGAATTCATACTGATAAAAATTAAGAGTGAAAACTAATAACGTTACGTAACAAGTTAAGGGACAATTTTATTTTTATACTTTAAGGGAAACCTTCATGAAAATATTCGTTTCTCAACAACATTTCTGGAATTATCTGCACTCAAACCCAGATATTATTGTTCTTCTTAAAATCGTACTGTTATTACAGAGCTATTAAAACTTTTTTATCGACTAAACTTTTTCTTTTTCATGAACCTTTCTGGAAGTTTAGTTGAAATACGAACTTGGAAAAGTGAAAGTTCATGTTTAGCTTTTGCCTTAACAGACACATTCCAATTCTGTTTTCCTAGAGTTGAGGGAGAGTAAAGATGTACTTTTAACTGAAATTTCAACTTCTCTGTAAATGATTATGATTTGTAACTTTTCTAGGTTAGTTAACAACCCACTTAATTCACGTTAGGTTCACCACAATGTTATAAAATTATCAGCTACTGCAAATAGATTTTAAATGACTAAGGAATGGACTATTCAAGTGCATAATTTGATTATGATTTACGATTATTTACGTTTATTCTCTTACAAAAGTACCCGTTTTTCTTCTTTTCGTTAGAATTATATCGTCAGCTATGTCTGAAATAACAATATATGTTTCCTGATTAAATTATCTTTTAATATTTAATTAAACCTTTTTCTAAGACTATAAAGTTATAAGTAGAATTATTACGAGGAAATTACTCCCTACCTGTATCAATACATCATTTGCAGCCATAATATCGAATCGAAACAAATACAAGAAGACTTAGAACCCTTTGTAAACTTTTCTCAAATAATTTATTAATAAAATCTTCCCCAAGTTTAATATTTTTACCACTAGCGACTTATTAATTAACTCTTAAGATCCATTACGAAAAAAATTAACCTTCCAATACATGGTCCGGTCACTTCACTTGTCTCGAAATCCAAAAAAGTTAATTAATTTGCGAACGCGAATAAATAGAAGCTTCAAACGTAGTAAAAAAACTTCGTTTCTCCGAAGTCTTCTCTATTTTTTAAGACCATATCTCGCGTGTGAAGTTTTGAAACGCTTTCTTCTTTTTTTTTAAATGTAAAGGACATAATCCCTTGTTATATTCATGAGATTACTGTTGCGGGGACAGACGGAACGTAGATTGGCGTTCGTGGAAAAGGGCACCACCTGTCACTCCTGCTGATTCTTTTAAAAAAATTCCCTAACGACCGCAGAACCGCGCTACACACAAACACTCACATCTCTTTTTGCTCCCTGAGCTTGAACTTGAGCAGAAATAACCATTCTTTGATTCGCATAAGCGAATTTTCAAAAAAAATTACGCGTTTTAAAACCGCAAACTGTTGTCGGACAATGATTCGAAATGATATGTCTGATATGATAAGAACTTATGGTTTTTCTTTTTTTTAATGTGTGATCAGCCAGGGGGATGTCTAGCTGTACTTATGATTTTAAATAGCTCTCGTTTTTCTTTCGAGTTTCAATTTATTCTTTGGAGTAATTTACTATTCAGTCGTTGTATAATTGAGTTTAATTTAATTGGCGGTATATATAACTCCTTTGGTTACCATTGCTATCTCATGCGGCTGATTTGTAATACGTAGTTTTTTCAAATATTTATTCTATCTAAATCAATCTATCTAAATTACATCTTCAGTAATTTCATATTACGGAACCGGTCGCGAATATACCAATTTTCTGTGGAAATTCACAAATTTGCTTTTATTACTATGGCATTCCACGAAGTCACTCCTTCTCAAGTTGATTTCATTACTATCTATCTATCAATTAATTCCTGAAATTTAATTTTAATGTTTTAATATATTTCTCTATTTAATAATATACCTGTGATAAAATCTGCGTAATTATAATTGTAATTATATCGATATCTTTATGTAACATATATTATTACGAGTTATTTACTCCGATGAATTCTATAACGTAGATATTTCTCAGATAGCTTTCTTCATTAGAACTTTTACCACACCCATATTCTTTAATTTATTTACAACATATATTCACGTGTAGATTTATATTATTTTTCTTCCTTTATACTTAATTTGTAATTTCAATATACAAACGCAGAGGTTGAGAGTGATTGAGGCTTGCTTAGACCTAACCTCGCCAATTAAAGAGTTAAATAAATGAATTAATGAATACTAATCCCACTTAAATTATTTATTTGAAACATAAAAAATATTACTTAGGAGGAATAGGAAATATCAAACCTCAACAGACATTATAACTCTCCTTAATCTATATGGGATATTTTGCTTATTAAGGCATCGATAATAATATTTAAAAATAAAGTGTGTTTTAGTATATATTATAGTTTTCGAATAATGGAGAAAAAATATTTTATTCATTCCAATACTGTTTTTAAAATATAATGCAAAGAAACAGGAATGTATGTGGACCTTAACATCGAATCTTATGATATATTACAGGAATCACTCCTGGGATAATTTTTTTACCTTCATTCATAGACATATTAAAATTGCTCCTGGGATAATTTTTTATCTTCATCTCTCCTCATTGAAGATACAACGACTTTATAATCCCAGTATTCGGATAAATACCCATCCCCTTCAAATAGGACACAGCATTTTATAGAGAGCATATATGGAAGTTAAAAAAGTCAAAATGGCTCGAGATTAGATAAGATAAAAACTCTCAATAGATTGCCATACCTTTCCCTGAAATGAAATCCCGAAGAAAATATAGGTCAATCCCGTGGCATTCCTTCCTTTGGGTTGCGTTCAATGCGAGTGGAGGTCACGCCGGAATATTTGTCCCTTGGAAACGAACCTCGGGCGAAATGTGTGTGTGCTGAACGGTGAGCGCAGAGACATCTGCAAAACTACCAAAGATGCTCCAATTCAGGAGATCCTCTTCATTTCGTCGGCCTCTTTGTACTTGATGAGGAGCGCTATTCAGTGCGTTATTAAAAAAGTGCCTCCATTCGGGTAAAGGGTGGATAGATTCAAAGGATTATCCAAAAAAGAAATATTTAGAAATGAAGGTACGTATTTTGATGCTGTAGAATACGAAGGGGTTTAAGGAGATAAGTAAGGGATTTGGTATGAAAGATTATAGTTGATAATAAAATACTACTTAGATGAAGTTGTATATTTTTTGTTTTTTGGTACTTAGATGAGGATAGCAATTTTTTGGTTATGAAACGAGAGAAACTGAATACTACTTTTTCATTGGATTTATTTTAGCTATCGGATAATTATCGTCTTATCATTTAGTTCAATTTTTACTTTTTCTCGTTATTTTTCGAGCATTTTTACCTGTATACGAGCAGATACTGAGATTAATTTTCTCTTTTAAAACGTTTCATTACTTGCTTTTATATATCTCGTAAAATCATGACAGGATCTTAAACTACACGTGAATAAATACATATCATACGGGAATAATTAAAATTTAGCTTTTGGTTACGGTTAGTGATGTTAATTATTTTTAACAGGATTAGTTATTCATAAAAAGTAAGCGTAATATGGAAAATTATAGATATATATAACTCAGTCAACAGGTAAAAGTAATTTGACATAAAAATGCACACTGCTTGGGCTAAACCATGGTATTAACAGACGTGAAAAAATTAGGAAAGGACTGGGAATCGAACTCAGGTCTTTATAGGCTTTCTGGATGTTCTGATAAAACAGCTCAATTGCAAGAAAAATGGATTGCAGATTAGAAGATCTAGGTTCATGTCCCGATGCTTTCCACGTCCATCTTAAGTATACTTTTTTAAGTATTTCCATTTCCCTATTTCAAAATTAAATTATAAAAAAATAAATATATGTATATATATATATATATATATATATATATATATATATATATATATATATATATATATATATAGATTTATTATATATATATATAATATATACGCTTATATAATCTTTGCAATATATCAATGTGAATCTAGGAAAAGAGAAAATATTTTCACTTTTTCACATCCAAGTATATAATTAAATATTATCGATAAAGATATAATTATTAATTTAATGACAAGTGCCCTTAAATAAAATTAAACGTATTTGAAAGTATTTGCAACATTGCGTAAAATCTTGAGTATATATTTTTACCAATATTAAGCATCCTAATTAATACTAATTTCTTTACCGGAATCCAGCATTTAAGGTAAGAAAACAATAAATTTTAAACTCCTTTTCATTAGAAAGCTATTTAATATACATCATCAGACGTATTTCAAAGATAAAATCACAAGAATAAATCGAGAATCATCTCCAATATTCAACACGTAAATTACGACTCGCGTAGCACAGGTCCCAACCATTTAATTAGAGTATACATTTCCAGAAGCTCTCGAAATCCGCTTGTTTCCGTCAGCATTCTATAACTCTTCCGAGAAAGTCTAGAGTTCCTTAATAGAGTGTCTAATTCGTAGATACGTCGGGAGCACGTAATTCAGTGCGGAAGCTGTGCACTCGTCTCCTTAGTTAAGGCCTTATTTCCACTGCATTCCTTGGAGAGACTGCTGCACCCAAGTTCGGTGGTCACCCACGACCTCTGTAATTGCCCAAGGACTTTCGTTGGGGTTAGATAAATCCTCTTAAGCCCAAGGAGACGCGATGGAAACAAACGTCTGGAAGCGTCGAATTGACGTGATGAAAACAAGTTTCGGGTGCAACCAATCGTCAGTCTCGGTATAGCGTTTCCTTTCGAATAAGAGGAGTTAATTTCCACTCGAAAAGGGATTCCTGATGGAATGCATTGGAAATTAAAGGACGTAAAAAGCTCTTTAAGGTGTGGTATATATAGAACTATGAATGTTGAGGATATAGATGAGATTTTGGTTATTAAGAGACGGAGTTTGATAAAAGGAAATGATGAATGACAGGGACAAAATAGCATTGGCAAAGATCCTGTCCAAGAGGATATGTCGTCAGCAAGTAAGGACAGAGGCGAAGTAAGGAATTTAATTTTTGGTTGCGATGCTATGTCCTAAGGCTTAGAATTCAATAGTACAAAATATTTGTTAATCTATTGATTTATTTTGATGCATAATGATGTACTTTATAGATTTAAAAAACGGTACTTATCGAATATATCCGCGCCAATGATTTCGAAGCATATTTAAATAGATAAAAATCCAATTATTGTTGAGTCATTATAGATTTTTAATATACCGATTGAAAATAAGTCGCAAAATTGCAAATCGACTTACACTTAAAAGTACAACGTATTCTTCGCATATATTTCTTTCTGCTTATTTATTTAAAAGATAAATCTACGAACCTGAATGAAACGCATTGGAAAATAAAATACGTGATACGTACGATACTTGGTCTAGTATGAGTAATATTGGGAAAATATATGAAAATAAATGGATAGATAAATTTACGCAAATCTACAAACCCAAAAAGGAAAGATATTCTGTAAATTGCTTCACCGAGAATGACATTAATGTAACGTTTTCCAGATCCATTTGATTACAGCTTTCAAATTCAATTCTTTTACAAAAATTCATTCTTATCCTATTAGAACTGTATTTAATAGACAGCATCATATTCGTAATGAGAATTCAAATTTTAAATTGTTAATTACAATTTTGGATGAGTTTTAGTTTTAAGGGGAGCCCTAGGGAAAATATACGAATTTAGACTTCACCAAAGTGAATGGAAAATGCGAAATAATAAAATATACATTAATTTTAATTTAAAACTATCAACCGCTCTTACTTTTCATCAATTTAAGCTTGCGCAAAGAGAAGCTGTGCTCCTTAAATTGTCTCTCGGCACCATCTACCGATCAAACGTGGTATCATGTAGGAAAACGCATTTGAAGCGGATGGGGTATGGTTACCATAGCAATTTGTGAGTCAATCAGAACATGTTGAAATAAACAAAATTAAAAAAACCGGAACTATAAGGTAGCAATATAATGAGTATCAAATCCTCAAGTCTTAAAAATGTAAGTCATGCTTGAGGTGAAAGATCACAGTCTTAAAAAATACTCATCATATATTAAAAATTAACTATATCCTTTCATTCATACTTCAAAATATATTTTGTGTGAAAGAAGGATTATACATAGATTTTACTCTACTGTTGAAGACATTTGGTAGATACATCAAAAAGTCTTTAGACGTACACTTTTTCCTTAACCATCCTAAGAAAACCTATGGAAAATATAATAGATACGTCATCAAGGCCTAATGTGTAAATTTTTTCGTAAACCTTTAAAGAAAAATCTACGAAAAATATAGTAATGTAAGGTTACTTAAAGGTGTAAAGTTTTCGTCCTGAAATAGAAGTAAGATACGTAATTTTCTTTAATTATGAAGTATTCTATACGAGTTGATTAAGAAGTAAGTAATAAATCAATATAAATCTGTTCATTTCAAGTAGAATACAACTTCTCAGAATGAAAAATTTAATGATTTATTCCGAAAATACGAGTATAAAAAGAACGAATATTCTTCTCCCTCATGGTGAATTGTTCTTTATCTTAAATTATGTATCTCTTTCAGTAATCGAAGAAAAGATTGCTTCTCTCTTTCTCCACCTTTTTTTCAGCAGTTTTATGTTGAAAAGCGTAAGCCCAAGATCGTTTCTAATTCCCTCCGGAATTTTACAGCTATTCTTAAGATTAAAATATCCAGGATTATTAATCAAGGACTTTTGTTTTTCCTTAAGGGTCCGATGCCTCGTATATTTTCATCGCTAAAAAACATCGCCCAATTTTAAGAAATTCCGGAGTTTACACTTGTATAATTCATTAAGGTGCCCTGGGGGAGGAAAAAAGCTCCCTTTCTTATAAATATCGTGACGTCACTTCCCCCCCCTTCCCCACCAGTTTGACCCCCCTCCGGCTTCGATCATATCCCATCATGAACCTCTTTCACATTTTCGCCATCACTTTTTCCTTCCCTCCTTCGCTTTAACGTTTTGCTTTTTTTTCGCATTCCAATCCTTTTTCAATTGCGTATCGAGCTTACGAGAGATTTGGATTGGTGCGAAGGGAAAAAAATGAAGAACGATTTTTTTACGATTTCGATAATGGTCAAAATATTCGAGTTCAACGTAATGTCTTCTCGTAATTTATGTTTTAAAAATTATTAAACCGATGTTCATCAACAAAGATACTGAGTGGAGTAAATTATCTTTATTATTATCATAATTATTGTTACACAAAATAGTTATCGCGTTTATCAAATTTGAAATTATTATCTCGAATGATTGTTTTCGTTTTCGTGTGGCAATAATCAATCTTTATCGTTTTGTCATTTTCTCTGTAATTGATTTCTATAAGGTTTTTAAATCGTGTTCCATTTCAAAGTAAGAAGTACGTATTCAGAGGTTATCTCTCAAAGATTAATTAAATTAAATTAATAATTAAAATTCAAAAGCTAAACGAAGTTTATGAACAAATTAACATAATAATTAAGTAAAAAATGAATAAAAAGAAGGAATAAATGACTATATAAAGGATACAATTACATTAGTATTAGAAATTTCAAAAGGTTGAGTATTAATAAAATTTAAATTACCTAGAAATTAAGTGCTACAGCTCCAAAACGATTAGAAATTTCGTTTGACTTTATAAACAAGATTATATATAACTGAAAAATAATATGTAAGAGTTCAGAATTAAAAGAATACATTTAAATGTAAAATTTATAAGTTGTTGCTACACGCTGTACATGTATTGAACTAACTGTTTAGCGTGCATATCATCACTCACACTTACTTATTTCTCAAAATATTCTGTTTATTTGTGATTTACAAGACTTCTTGTCATTGTAAAAACGTACATACGCTAAGTTTCTTTAAAGCCAAAACTTAATTGAATAAACCTCTAGTAACAATCGTGGTACTATTAACGTATTCCTTAACGACCCCTGGTAACCATTGGATTCGCAAGAGGGGCATTAAAAAAAAAAACACCGAACTTTTTTCCTCACTCGTGAATCCAAAAGTACAACTGCGCCCCCAGAAACGTTCAAAGGGCCAATTCTGAAGCTCTCAGTGGACATAAACGGAGCAAATTAACATCACGGGGCCTGCACGTACGCGTGAATTGTGCATCGTGACCGTGCAAGGTATTATTCAGACTTTCGTGCCAACCTAAGCAATTAGATTGCGGGAAAGGCACGGTTCACTGTCACGAGGAATCACCGTACGCCCGTGATGTGTGATGCACGAATTGCTGACTGGGAACTGATAGTTGTTACGTGATCTAGCTCGCCCTACGGTGACGTCAAATTCTCAAGTGAAATTAATTGTGTGGCCACACAGCTGTCTTATTTTTTTACGTCATATTAGGTGTATTAAATGTACCTTATGAATTTTTGGAATGGGTGGATATATTTGCGTCCTGGACCAGAAATATGAAATGCGAAATTTAAATAATTACGTATATTATTGTTATTCTATATAATCTATATTATATATGTATATAATAAGCTATACTACAACTTATTAGATAGTATTTGACGCAGCTATTATATATATATATAATAATATAATAATCTTTTAAAATTGTTTAATACGTACATTTTGTTTCCCATTTTATTTCAATATTTTCTACTAAAATAGCTTAAAATCAGATAATTCTTCCCATACTTTTTCATTTCATTGATTAAATTTTATGAATATTAAAGTTCCAAGAAAATAATGCTTTTATCAGAGTTCTAAAACGTTAATTCTTTGAAGCAAATCTTTCTGGTGCACTAGCTGAAAATGTTTACATTAATAAATACGGATTCATTTCTCAAATTATTATTTTCCAGGTTATGTAAATGACAATACAAACAACGAGTTCGCCTTCTGTTCGTTCAGTTTTTACATTAAAAATTACCCTGTAGGTACTTGTTAATACTATCGTGATATTATGGGCTCAAAGTTTGGACTTTTCGAAACGTAAATCTTACAAAAAACTCCTACAAAAGGTATTTCTATGAATAGTAAATATTTGAGTAGTTGTTTCAGTATCAAGTACTTTCGGAGCGTGCATATTTATATATTAGAAGAATCAAACAAACGGTAAAATACCACAAAGACATGGATGCTAAAAAGGAGGAACATTCCATACATCTCGTATAAAATCATTCTTTTTGGGTAAAAAAAAATCCCGCATCAGTGGATAAATTTACCTTTTATTGCCGCTCTAGAAAAACTTGAATGATGGCTCAAAGTTAAAATAAACGCGCTGAAGCAACCAACTTTAATTCTATTCACACAATACAGACGAATTCCAAACATAAAAGCTCCAATTGGTATTCCTATTAAATAAAAAAATAGTCTTGTGACGCTATCAGGACGAGACATACGTACACAGTTCGATTCCATCGAAAAATTTTCCTCAATTCGAATAAAAAAAAGAACTTCGTTAATTGAAGTGCGATAGAGTTATACTCACGTCAAATGGAACACCGCAAACAAATATAAATATTTTAGGACGTTTCCCATCAAAGGAAGGAATTAAAGAGTACAATTTTGATTGAAATATTTGCGATATAAGTTTTGTATTTTTTTTGGCACGGTGTCCCGATGGAGTCCAATTCAATCATGCGCTGCCAACTTTCCTTCGTTGATGCGGGCGCCCTACGGCGATGGAAGCCGTTTGTCAATCACGCTCGGATACCGTATACGCCGTTCGAGCACGTAATCACGGGGCGGCATGGAAAACGCATCGGCACGCGTTGGAGACACGCGATTATATCCGTGATTACTCACGGAAGTGCCGATGCTATCATCATGCACTTTGACGATCATGATGAAGATCCTCTTCGGGATTTATCTGTGTGTGTCCAGAAATGTATAATCTGATCAATGGCATTGAAACGTATGCATCTGACGATGTACTGTAAGACCCACGTTTGTACCTGATATTACATACGCAGAGGTAAAAAAAAATCAGGTAAATTTTCAGTCAGTTGGTTTATTTTATGAGTTTAACTTATATATTTAAGTAATAGAGAAACGGTAGAGTAAATACACTAGAGTAAGAAGCTAGCAAAGAAGGAGTAGAGAAACTAGAAAATAGTTGGTAACTATGGCAAAATTTGTGTACGATAAACTTAAGAATCAAAATGTGGGGATATTATAATTATTTATTTGAAATTCTTACCTGTTTTTGAGAAAGAGTTGTCTACTAAAAAAGGAAGATGTATGTGTAAATCCTTCTTCTTGATAACTTTTTGGAAAATTGTGTATCCATCTTCCTCCAAGGTTTGATATGAATTAGGATGCAATATTAGAAAAGGTAAATTGGTTACAGTAAGGGAAGGATAATTGATAAAACCGGAATATTAAGAAGTTGAATGTGCTTGCAGTACTCGGAAAAGGACACATTGGGTAAAGAAAATGTTATCTTGGCTTTCAAACAACCGTTAAATCTATGAATCAATGATTCATTACCGCCCGTTTCTTATCATACTACAAGTAAAATTATATATAAAATAACGTTTAAAGCACATACCCGCATCATCTCCAATAATTTATGATATATTGTGCTTTATGTGAGTTTGACTCAATTGTCTGTATAAGGATTCAACCTAATAAATTCGATATCATTAGCTGGAGTAACTTTTGTGAGGGAATTGGGTAATGACATGCGCAATGACATTTTATGAGCAGATTACAATAGAAAGAGTAAATACGATCATTTTCACCATTCGTTTGAGTAAATGAAGTAAGAAAATGAATGTAATTTCCATGATTTTTTATCTTTCGCCAAAGGCACAAGAGACGGAAAGGAAACTATCTTCCAATGTAGTTCGTCTTATAAACTGTATAATTTTCTCCCTATAAACTTATATTTTTATATTTAGGATATACAGTGATAATCCAAAATTCTTTGAAAACATTATGTAGTATACGATTATTATTTATCATTGTATACCTCTATTATATTCTAGCTACTTGCTAAACTTCTAGAAATAGTAATCTCCCTCAGAAAACAGCACACATTCGATGGAATCTGCAACAGTGAGTCGACAAATCATTTCATCCTCAAGTGAGGCCATCGCGTCCCCTCCTGGAAAATAGGCAGATGCGTGAAAAGTGGCGGAATGGATTCGGTACATATTTTGTGAGAGGATTAAGTTTGGTGGAGATATGCCAAGGGAGGTCTCTCTCTCCTCTCAACAAGTGGACACTTCTTGAGTCCAAATAGATTTGGATATACATTTCTCTCAAAGAAAAGCGCCACATCGCGTCATATTTAAGAATTATCGGAATTCATAATAAGCGAAAACAAATGCATGTGCCAAAGCGTGGAAATCAGCCGGAAACACAGTTAGGAGGTATGAAATTTTAATCTATCGACGTATAGAAGGATATGAAGAATAGATGTATTTTCTTAGGAATACGATATATTTCAACCCAAGTGCGTTAGATGAGTTCATTGTATGTTTTTCACTTACTCAAGTCTTTATCTCTTCTCATTTGTATTGTTATACAATTTACATTGTTTCGAAGATTTTAAGGTTTGTTGTATAGTACTAAGGCTTTTACTAGTTAACAGAAGAACTTTTAAGAACAGAAGAAGGGTTTCAAGTGCAAATGGCCTTTAAGTAAAGCATTTAAATATGAAATAATGTTTTATTTATGTACAGGATATATAAGTATATGATAAGTTGAGGACGAACGTTTGAATTTATCTTCATGTTATCATTTGCAGCTTTATCTATTTCAAATACACTATCTAGAAAGTTTTACCAATATCTATTGCTCAATCATTACTGATAATATATTCAAATAGAAAAATTATACATATTATTTTCTTTCAGAATAAACTAGTGGTATAGAAGCCTAGAATTATAGAGAGTTTTATTTTATTGAAAAAAATATTACATATGCTCAAACTACAAATAAAAATAGTTTTTTCATCATGCAATTAATTTTTGATTCTTTATATTTATAATCCGTTAAAGTCAGTCTCTACTTAGTACGTATATAATAGCATTACACCAGATCAGTTACTTTATCCAGTCTCGAAATCAGAAATCTGCTGTAATTGCCGCAATCCAGTTTTAGCATCTTCAATTCTATTGCTTAATATATTATCGTGCTTCTATCTCTAGTTAGAGAGATATTATGAAGAAGAGCTTTTGTTGAAGGAAATACGATTCGTACTGTTGCATCCTTAAGGCGCTAGTGAAAACACGAAACCACTGCGGCTAAACCCTTGATGAATGCACTCTCTCAAAAACCAAACTTAGGAACGGATGTTAGTCTGCTTTGTAAGTTTTCAACCGCAGAAAAACGCATTGTGAGTTATTTCAACCTTTGTTATTCCACCAGAATCGTATATCCCAAACTTAGAGCGAATTCGTGTTTTGATCAATTGGATCCTTTGAAGCAGTACATTTGCTGTATCTTGTAAATAGTTCATCAAGTGAATTATGCTCCTTTGTATGTATGGAGAATGGAACTTCTCTTAATGCGGAATTAATATAACAGACGGTAGTAATTGATTAGAGTGCTTCATAAGTTCAAAGATTTATGGTCTTAATCACGAGTACTTATCGTGTTCATTACAAAGGGAATCCTTCAGAAGTTGTTTAATATATAGTATAAGTATAAATTATATGGAAGAGAGTCATGGAATGAATGGAAAAATATTTTTAAATTGAATAAGGATGTAATTAAATAAGTTAAACCTGTGATATAGAATCGGTTCAAGAATCTTTAAGTTAATTCTAAATTATTAACGTAGATTCCACAATGCTTTTCTTACGACCGTATTTCAGAACTCAACATTCAAAATTGATAATACGTAATACATTCAAAATTTATAATATCTGACCGCACAAACATCCACTTTCGGGACAATTACAGTGTGGTTGTAAAACTTAACAACGGACGTCACAAACATCTAGACCCTGAGGGGAAAATATCTTCATCAGCCGGGATTTGAACCCGGGATCCGGAAGCGTTTAAAGAAAAGCATGCTAACCATTCTGCCAAAGAGGCCGTCAAAAAGCTTGGCAGCGGTGGGATTCGAACCCACGCCTCCGAAGAGACTGGTGCCTTAAACCAGCGCCTTAGACCGCTCGGCCACGCTACCGCTTATGCATATATAATATAATATTATAATTATAATATACCATTTAAAGACAAGAATATATAAAGCCTTTTCTATATCTTCATTGTCGCAATGCTTGAAAATCTCTTTCCCTAGTAACTGCGGGACTTTGTATATGTTTATCCCAATTCTTCGGCAACTGTAAACTGTAAGGAATCCTTGGTTCTTCATTTCTCACCGTCTTTCTCAGAGCGCTTTTTAGAAGTGCTGGAACTCACTGAAAAATAATGCGCTGACTTCGGACGTACACTTGGCGTGAAAGGGAACTCTGAACTGGAAAGGTTTTCCTATAGCCCTATTCGATATCTCAGAGAACCTCTGAGGCAGATTACGAAAGTACTTTGGGATGATAACTTACGACAGCACCGGAGTGGATTTTTTGCTTTGATGCCTAAGAGAAATGCTCTCATATAAAAGAACGCAAAATTATCACGTTGTCAGGGAGTTTTCTATGACAATGACGAAAATATTTACAGAGAATGTAGCCTTTTAGAAATACAAACCCCGTCTTCTTGTTCAACGGATATATATTTGTATGTATTCTTTTAGAAATACAAATCTCATCTTCTTATTTAACGGATATATATTTGTATTCGATCATGTGCTGTGTTGTTATTTCTTATTCCTCATTTGTTACGTGATAAATAAGAATTTTTCTTTAATATATAATGGTTAATTTTATTCTCAATTACGAATTTAAATAAGGTCACTGTTAATGAGTGAAAATAAGGATAGGAATTAGAATGAATACTGTTACTAAAAGAAATGAGGAATGGAAATACACAAATCTTAATTCATATTATACATAATGTGTCTCTATTTCTGCAAATATCTTTTATGTATTTATTATTTATTGTCGTTTATGTTTTCATAATTCATTATAATTTATATATTCATTTTTTATTGCTAACGTATATTATACAGCTAAACGAAATTGAATAAAAAACCAGATATCTGCCATCATAAGCACTCAACTTTTATTCTCTAGTCTGAGCCAACCTTTGCCCATTTACCGTAAAGAACTTGCTAATGTTTCATTCTGTCTATCCTTCGGTCTTCTTCTTAGTATATCCGTATCTTTCGGTATTCTAATCAGAACCTCTACAACTGATTATTGTCTATTTTATTCACCCAGTGACCAGTTCAAATCTACGTTTAATAAGCTTACTTCTGATCAGTTTAAATCAATGTTCAATTACATTACTTTTTTCGCTTAACCACGATTAAATTATTAAATATTTCTTCTGTTCACATTCAGTCTCTTTCTTATTAAAAATGCTCCATACAAAGGATATTTCTGTATAATATTCAAAAGTTTTACTTGTTTATTCACGTAATTGCGCATAAGATACTATTTTGAATTTGAAGTACATTATACGAAATGGCTTCGCCCGAGTGTTTCCCTACGCTCGAAAAAGCAATTTGAAAAAGAAAAAACAGGAAATTGAAACGTTTCTTAAAAAGAAAGAATTAAGACGAAAAATAATCCAAGTACTTCGGAGAGGTCATTCCACTACAGGTAATGTTTATCAAACTACTTTCAGCTGAAACTTCTCGAAAGAAACCTTTCCTATATACTTCGCCTTACTGAACGTCATTACCTTATTTCATCTTTTATAATAACCATCTAAATTATGAATCGTAGTCGTAATTTCTTACGCAAAAGTTCGATAAAATAAAGATATATCGTCTAATTCCGAGCCCACGCTTCCGAAAGCAAATAAACGGAAAATAAATCCAGCGGAAAACTCCCGGCGATTTACTCACGACGTCTTCTAGGATTAATCTAAATTAAAATCGACTTTCGTTCGAGGGGAAGGATAAATAAAGTTCGTAAACAGGGGCTCTAGAAGAGTTCGTTCGTCCGAAAGAGATTTCAATACTGCCGAAAGCTGAAAGTTTTTCCAAAAAAAAGGAGTGGAATAGATTGAAAATCAAAAGAAACTTGTTTTGATTCGGTTCTTTTAATTTTATTTTTTCTCCTCGCCTCGTTATATTACGAATCGTGATAAAAAGTTAGGCTCCCATCCGAGATGGGATCATTACTCCGGGACGGAGGGGCAATTTCCACGTTGGAATGGCGAAAAGGGGTTTAGAAACTAACTTTTGTCATCTGCTTAGGCTCCCGGATTGGTTAACAGTTTCTAGGATTATGGACTCATACCTACCTGTATCAAACTTTTTTTTAACGTCTCGGATTAATTTTTTTTAGATCTTTCTCATCGGAGTGAAGAAACAATTAAAAATAGACGATGAAAACGAATTTGGTCTGAATTCAAAGTGCTACCTATAAATAATCATCAATTTTCTTATAAGATACACTTTTATATATTATATTCACAATATTCATTGCTCTTTTATCTTCAAATCTTCACGATATACATTGGGTCGAGCTCTCTCATTCCACTTTTAAGTCTCATTCAAGTTTCAAGTCTTTTATTGTCATATATTCGTGGTTAACGTGGAATATCAATGAATTAAAAACTTGTTTCGATTGATTAAAAGTGCATGAATTGCATAAATATCTACCTTAATATGGATAAAAGTTTAAAATTTTTGTCTCATATCGTAGGAATGTATTACTAATTAAAAGTCTAAACGAAGCTTAAGTAGAGAAAGATAATATGCATCCAGATCTTATGTCTTTAATAAACGCTGTTCCTGATATGTGTGGAAAACCTTTCTAGGTATTAGCCTAACAGAATCAATGCTTTTAGCACCTTATCGATAGATACAGCACCATTGAAATAGAACTACTTTCTAGCATTAGAGAAGTTTCTCAGCAATTTTTTGCTGTGGTTAGACTTCATATGTCTTTCGATAATAGACTGTAATAGAGTTTGAAATGATACGAATAGCAATGATTCAATACGTTATTTATATTTTATTATGTTAAGACTAAGAATTGGATATTGAGTTTACGAAATAAAACTATATATATACTCGTTAAAATTAAATTTAAGATACCCGCATTCCCAAATAAGAATCGTTATGTGGAACAAAATCTCTTCTTTACCTTCCTCATGTCACTTAAGCATGCGGATTATAGCAGCAAAATCCTCTTCTTATATCTCATAAAATATCCAATAGACTTCCGAGATCAAGTAGCTTTCAGGACGCGGAGGGCAAGCTGCTTCCGGGCTCTGACCAATAATAGCATATCCGGCTGCCCTTTGACCCTACTTGACCCCTATATTTGGAACACGTGCTCGCTGATGATTTGTGAGACAGAACATCGGAACATCGCATTATCATGTGGGTGGAAGTAAACAGATAACGCTACTCGGTTGTGAGATACTATACACTATTCACAGTTTAAAAAAATCAGTAAATGAAGATCTAACTAGGAAAGAAAGATACACTCTACAAAACCAACTCATTAAATAATGAAGAATTTATGCTATGTATCATTATTTGTAAAAATTTAGATTGGATTCAAAAACCCAAAGTAATGAATTGCTGCTATTTTGTTACTGGTAAAACTTTCGCAGTTAATTTGGCTTTAAACTTCATTAAATATACTTATAAGAATGACATCAGAATACATTTTTCAGCTACATTAGAAATGAAAAGAATATGTTCCTCAGTCTTGGAAAACAGTGGATTGTTTATGGCAAAAAAATTCTAGCCAATCTCATTCTTTATGTTTACATCTTTAAGTTAAGGATAACCTTAAAATGATAAAACTTTACTGAAACTAGTCCTAAATGATATTTATTCATAAACTAGCATAAGATCAATCGGAAAAGTTTTTTGTTTCTCTGATATTTTGATGAAATAACGTAAAATGACTTTGGAAACGTAAATTAGTCAAGCGATGAAAAAATGAGATAAAGGATCGCAAATAAAAACCACATTGAGATAAATACTTCAAATTATAAATAATATTAATTTGGTAGAATTTTTCGTTAGAATATTACAATAAGTAAAAATTATTGATTAAATACATTATAAACATTATAAATATAAATTCAATTACGTACGAGGACTAATAAAAATGGTGTAAAACCAAAAAAACCATCTCTGTTACTATATACTTAGAAGAAGGTGATTCATAACTAGAGTACCCATCATTTAGGCGCTTACTTCATTCAATGTTGCTCGTACGTACACGGCGAAGTCATGCACGAGGTTAAACCAAATTATTCCTTGGTCTCATACTACGCAGCTGATTGAATTACTTTTCACAATTGCATTCGGGAGCAAAAAGGCTATTAGGTTAGGGAGCTACGTGACTTAAAATTAAAGGTAATAGAGCATTCATTCCGAGGAGAATCATCATTATCCCCTCCGTCTGTGTGGCTAAACATGTACTTATATGCATCCAGCGTTTTCTCTCATCATATCGGCCGCGCAAAGTGACCACTTCTCAAAGCAACGTATCTTAACTAAGCCCAGGGCTGTTCTGTGTCTCTCTTTTGTTGACTCATCCAAAATTCTCGCTTACACGAGTTGAGAATTCCGAAATTCGCCATCGAAGGAAAGAGTGTTTTTCAAAGTGAGGAGCTTTTAAGCCATCCCAACATCATTCTGATTTCAAAGGGATTATATATGTTTCATGCGTATGTATTTTTTCAAGATGAATACGTTCCTATATTCAGTTTTGGTTTGATTTAAATTGAATCCCTCTTTCGCTGGCGTTAGAGGAAATGTTAGCGTACGTTATACGAAGTAGAACTTTTATTTAGCAAGTAAATAATATCTATTAATAATAATCCAAATCTCTAAGAGGAAGTTCGTAAAAATGGAAAGTTAGCTAAAATTCTTTCAGCAGAAAACTTAATTAGTGGATGAAAAATAAAATAGGTTTATTTTCAAGCCACGCTCTCTTTCGTTGTATGAATTCTAATCTATCTAACATAGCGGATATATTCCAATAATAGAAAATAGTTTTAAACCAATTGGGAGTTATTATGAAAAACGAACGGGATGAACTACTGTGAACATTCGAAAAAAAGGTCATAATATTGAATACTTTTATGCAGCTTAGCTCTTATATTGTCTTATATGATCTCTTAATATGTATTGAAAGTTTACACCAATTAAAAAAACATTATGCAAAATTATATCTAATTCGCTTTGAGTATGAATTTTAAATTATGTGATGAACATCCTGTGCTCTTCTCCAAGAGTCTTAACCTGATATTATAAAATGTTTTGATTATCTCAGACATATAATCAATAATTTAATGAAAAGGCCTACATTTAATTTATTTAATAAGAATGTAAATGTTTTGAAAAATGATATTCATTCATTATGCTACCTTTAGAAGGAACGTAATTTTGAATTCTTAAACTCGATTGCTTACTATGTAACCGTACTTAATTGCTTATAATGTAACTACAGTAGAAAGCCTTATGAATAGTAAATGGACCCTACAATAATTGGAAGTGATGCATTGGTATGTTTCTACTTTTGTAAACCTATCCGTAACGTCATACTAAAAATATATATTCATTGACATATTTTGATTCTGAACTGTACGTGAACTTTTCATGCAACTTAGGGATTCCAAGAAGGAAGTTCTCCGAAAGGCTAGTTGCCTATAAAGGGATGAGAAAAAATCATGCAAGACTAAATACAAATATGATACCTTTTTCCAGGCAAATGCTCAAAAATAATGGATCCATCACGAGGAAAAGTTTCGATCTATTTTAAAATATTCTCCTATAAATATTCACCTTATATTTGTCTACGAGCTTTCCTTAAAAATATTCTTCTTCTCATCATAAACACATCCTACGTAACTCCTGTACAGGAAGTTTATTCCTTCATCGTTAAAAATACTGTTAAGCAAGTTGTGGTTAGATATACAAATGTATACTTAGAGATTACTTGCACGTGGAAAAGTTTATTATTATCTATCAGCATTCATGAAAGATATTCTTTTCGAAGCTTTTATACAATTCAAAAGTTCGACTTGCTTTGAAAATATTTAAGTACGTAAAGAAACTTCCTATATAGCAGAGATTAGGATTCCTTTAATGTAAAAGTAGGAAGTATTTCACATTTCATTGTTCACAGTGAGCTTATACCTTCATATTTATTTCCATTTTTAATAATCATTGTGTTTTTACCATTTTATGCATATTAAAAATGATGCAAGAGCTTAAAAATCACTAATCTCTATCTATTGCCGAGATCTTTTTATATTTATTTCGATAGGTATTACGATACATTAATCGATATTATTTTTGATAGGTATTACGATTTGATATCATTTTCGATATATGTTTCGAATAGTCGAAAGATACATTTCGATATATTTAAGAATGTCATAGGTTTCCACGTGAAGTTCATCTTTACCGCTTTACTTTTTCGTTATATCTTCCGCGAAATGAAATTGCATATTGAAGACGTATCTCAGTGTCAAATCCTAGGCATTGCGATACGTTTACATTCAAAACACACGGATGTTGCCATGTTGAAGACGAGCAAGGTAGGCAATATATGAATGCTACGGGGGCGAGATGGGGTAAACGAACCACGGTAGGATGGATTGTGGGTAATTGTTTCCGTCTGAGAGAATGGACCACTGGAGCCTCATCTGGTGCCCAAAGAGTGTTCGTAAACACTCTCTTCTCTCTCTCTTGACCTGTATTTCGGATATGTGTTGGGTTAGCTCCCTGAGGTTACATCCCGCATTTTAGCTTAAATGGTTACAACGCGGACTCTCATTTGGGGAAACTGTTTTATTAGGAATTCGGACGAATTTAAATATTTCCATAGCGTGCGCCGAAATGAATTCGATAGAGGTTGCAATTAAAGGAGGTGGGCTGCGTGGAAGGATACATTGTTTGATCTGGAGAAACGAAAGTTGATTAAACTTTTTAATTTCGTCCTTAACTTATACTATAAAACAGTGATTAAAGCTAAAATTTACTCTAAATATTTCAAAAATGAACTATAAACTTCCCAATGTAACTTTAGTTTTAGAAAATATAATAAAACATTTATTTTATCATTTATTTATTTAAAGTAAAAGTATAATATATACTGAATTATCTTGTTTCATGAGAGCAACATATATAATTACTTTTATATTAAAATAATATTAAAGTCCTTAAATAAACTAAAACATTTGTATTTGAAAATATTTCTATCCTATCCTTTTTCAATCATTTTAAGTTATTTACTCAGTTCTTGAAAGTGACTTGAGGTACTAAAACGAGTTTTGAATGAATGGAATTCTATTTCCCAAATGAAGGTATAGATTGTGAATGACTTATATTTCTTATACTCAGCTTCATAAGGAAATATTACTTTACAACGAAAACATTTATGATGAAGATTTACACCTGTTTTCATTCATTTGGACTTTAATTTATTCGCTACATTTCCCTATTTTCCAGTACTTCAATCCTTTCAATTAGAAACGTATGACATAATCCATTATGTTTCAGAAGCGGTATTTATAACCACCCTTCTATCTGATAAATGAGCTGTATTTACTCCTTTATTGATCAAATCTGAGCTTTAAACAAGATAATATTTTATATTATTCGTAAATAAGAGCATCCAGATGGCTTCTTCATAATGGAGTAAGACTTCGAGGAAATGTATATATAGTAATTCCAAGAAATGATTATAATAAACAACTCTCGTTCAAGTTGAATGAGCAGGCTAAATTAGATACTTTTGAATGGAAGAAAAATACAATGTTACAATACATCCTTTCATGTTTAACATTTTGCTAACAATCGTAAAGATTAAAGCCAACAAATTCAATTCTCAAATCGTATAGAAGAAAGGAAATTAATTGAATAAGCAACTGAACAAGGAAGTTACTGGATACGTACCAAAATAAAAAGTTTGTTTGAAGCCCTTGATCTCAAAACCTAAGAAGAATTACACTTCACTCGTTAATTGATGGTGATTCAAAAAAGTTGGACACAGAACCCAAAACTCATTTGAGCTGTATGAATCAGGAAGTATTAAAGAAACTTAAAAAAGAAACGTTAAGATGTATGAAAGATGAAACTAATGATGTTTTCAGTTTGTTTCACCATGACAACGGCCGAGGAGTGTAGAAATGAAATGCTAAAATTTCATAATCTTTCATTCCTCAAGTACAGAGGGAGAAACGGATCTTAATTGTGATGCTCTAAAAGATATTAATTGACGCTGAATGCATTTCTAGAGCCACCGTTTCTTTGCGAAAGCACGTAGCTTTTCACTAAAAAAAGTTAAATCTTTCCGTGCATTTTTAAGAGCTAATTAAAGAAACTTCGTACAAATTAGCTCCTTTTAGTTCTGGCGAAACAACAAACTCTTTCCGGCTCACTTGTCTAATGACGGAACAGGAACACAATTCTAAGAAAATTGCCTTCAAATGCAAGAAGTAAAATTATTCCTTTTGAAGTGCGCCTCTCGCGGATTTTTGAGAAAGCTGCAGAAGGTGCAGGAACAACGCCCTCTCCCCCGATTTGCGTAATTAATTCAAGCAAGACAACCGCAATGAGTCGTTCTCTCGCAATTCCTTGGGCCTTCCATCGCTTATGGAATGCATGAATACGTAAATATAATTCCTCTGTGCATTAAAAACTGTTTTGAACCGAAATTTTAACATCCATTAGCTCAATCCAAGCACATTGTCTTATTATCATTTTTTTCTATTCATTCTATTGTTTTATTATCGACCGGAAATTGCGAATAAAATAATGGAAACAGATGCAGATTTAGAGAGAAAAAAAAAGATTTATAAGTTCGTTTTTCCCTCGAGCAATACGCGAGATAAATTGTATAGATAAACAGAGTCAAGGTGTTTGCACCCCCTGCCACAGACCGGAAGGTGGCTCGAACAGTATTTTTTAAATGGACATTAAGATTGTGACTATGTCCATAAAAAAATAATGAAAAAACTTGTCTATGTATATGTTTACACCATGCTAACTAACAACCATCTACATTAAGTTCCAATCCAATCATCGCACCAAACCATGATCTTATCTAATTGTAAGACATTTGAAAGGATCAATCTATTCTCTTTTCTCTCAAATTCCCTGTAAATAACCGTATTGTGCGCAAATATCTTAACTTTACCATCGACCATTTCACTAAGATCGTTTAATTAATATAAAACTGTATAGGACCGATTACGCCACCTTGCGGGACACAATTTTAATTTCTGGATTATGGTTTATTGTGCTTGTTTTATCGTATCTTACGAAAAAAAAGAATCTTAAACACATACTTTTAGAGATATTCTTCTCTCAGTTATTTATTGACGTTTTTTTTAAAGAATGTGTCGAACGTAAAATTGGAATCATACAAAGTATTAACCGTGTTTTAATACAAATTTCTGCTGATTATATTTTCTCCAATGTTCCATTCCAGTAGCCAGACCTCCCACACTCCCCAATTAGTTATCTTTCCCAAGATATCCCCAAGTTTACTCATTAACGAGGCGGATAAGGGCTCCGTAAGGGGATTAATTATCTTCCAGCGGAGTTAGGGGAAAACTAAGGTTATGTCCTCCGTGTCCTTAGGAGAGGCTGTGACTCCAAGGATATCCAAATGCATATGCTTCCGATGCGTGCCTTCGCATAATAACGTCACTGATCTCTAGGCAAACGCTCACTCGTGAACAAACACTTCGAGGGATATCAAATGTTGTGTGCTAGATACGTGCATGCGTAAGACGGTGACAAATCTAATTAAACTCGCCCAACACAGTTACGGATGGACGAGTCAAGCGTATGGTATAATTTACAGGATGTGATGTATTGCTTGCTTCTTGATAGTTACTTATTTCGCTGAAGTTTTAGTTTATCTTGCAAATTTTACGTAGAAGGAATCTTGTAAATAATCTCGTTGTCTAGGTTTTACGTATATAGGGCAACAATGGAAGACTTCCGCCTAAAATTAAATAATAAATGAAATAATGTTCTCATATGTTTCTTACGAATGGAAAGTAAATATACATCATTATATATTTACAAAATAAGATTACGGTTTACTTTTAAAGCATAAATTGCTTAAGAAGTGCAAAAAATTGGTAAATAAAGATTTTTATAGTATTTCATATAAGAATATCTGCTCTGACAATGATAAAAACTACAGAACATTAATTTTATTGCCATTGTTATTATTTCTAAAAGCTGCAATCAGACTATTTTCTGGTAGAAGCACTTATGCATTATCAATTGAAAGAAGTTGTATATATTGTACAGAAACTCTACATAATCTCTGATACCAGATTAACATATTATAATAAAATGGTTATTTTTAGTGCAATCGAAGGTTTGAAATTTATTTTAATTTAAACTTCTAAATAAAAGACTTTTGCTGAAATATATCTACAGGTTTCTTTGCAGTTTTAAATCATTTATTACTAAATTGAAACATACGAAAAAATACAGCGAATAGGTATCAATTTTTACTTCATTGAAACCAAGAAATAAACACTATCCTCCACTCATTGTGTGTAGGAGCTTTTTAATTAAAATTATCTATCATCAAGAACTCCTTTCCCAAATTAAATTCATTTTTTTGAACCATCCCATAGTCGAGGTCATTATGCATAGCTGGGACCCTCGTCGGATCCGTATCTTCTAAGGGAATAAGCCCCACTCACTTGTTTACCCCTTTCATTTTAGTTTCAATATCCTCAGTACTTTTCAGGCACTAACATAGACTCTCTCAAGTTTTCCCTTCAAATCTTCTTCCCAGCTTTAATAGGACTCTGGCTTTGCGGAGAAAGGCAAACTACCTCACTCCTAATCTCGATGGGTAAGCCTCGTTACGTCTCCGCAGGTTTCGGCATCACATAGTTAGGGATATGAGGTAATGAAGAACTGCTGGGATGCATATCATTATATGCTCTTTCAAGATCTTTCTGAAGAAGTAAGTGTTCAGTCCTTTCGTAAAAATCATAGGGGAGTTTACAGGGAGTTTGTAAGTAGTTCAGGTAAAAATATTAGGGATGTGAAAGCATTCCATTGACGAGAAGAGGTCCAGTAGAGGACTGCACAGGTTGTACTTACTAAGTACCCAGAAAGAAACTTATGACTAGAGCGTATGACTGGAAAAAGGGTATTTTAAACAAGTAATTCTATAGTCCTCTTTGAAATTTTATAATTATTAGTGTTAATTTCTTATAATTTCAGGGAATATGGATATGTATTTGCTTCGTTTTATTATTTAAAATATATTTATATTGTAGCTTCATCGAAATTCTGTTAAAATCATATATTTTTCAGCAAGAAATTCTTCCAAATGTAAGTAACCTATTTTTGATAATAATTCAGTGTTAGGCCACCTAAAGATAATTTTATTAGAGAATTGAAGAGATTAAAGTTTTCATACAAGTACCAATTCTATATTTTATGTAATTCTATATGTTTTAAATCGGAAATTAAATAAAATCTATTCTATATATTAATTCTTATTTACTTAAAGCCAATTGTGATAGGAATATTACGTGACAAGAAACATTCTTAATATCCATCGACAAATTTGAAAAAAGACTAGTGTGAAAATGAATAAAATGTTTGAAAACATATAACATTAACAATTATGGAGAAAATTATAAGAAGTAACAGCAGGAATTAAGAAGATAAATACATTTTTGGCAAATTAGGGAGGTTGTGATTAGTTCTAGCTATGTTACATTTCCTTTAGTTTAAAAATGAAATACTAATTTAAGATAAATTTAAAGCTGAGAAGGATTGGATAAAATTGGATCTGTATAGTTAGAGCTTTTAAATAACGTTACCAAAGCAAATCTGCCCACACGAAGAATTCAATTTCCCATCAAATGATAAATGAAGACAACTCAATATAATTCGCGGTATTAATGGGAGAATCGTTTATGAATTAATATAATCATTTAAAAGCAACGTGAGTTTATTCATTTACCGCATTTATTTCGTTTGGGAGAATGATTCATTTATGCGAGATTCCAATCCAATTCCATTGGACGAATGGAAGCGAATATTTCATTCGATTAAAAACTGAGGGGAGATTTTATTGAAAAGTCAAATATTTATCACGTGCTATTTTTAGTTTACGGGAATTTTGAAAGTATTCGAAATGTTTTGTTACGAGAGGAAATATGGTTATGAAATTCTATCGATTCAAATGACTAAATTTGAATAGCGTACTGAATAAAATTGGAACAAAAGACTTCGGGCGTTACAAGATTGAATCTATTTATTAATGTATAAAGTGTTTCATATCAACGAATATAAAACAAGAAATCTCTCTCTATTCTCAGAAAGAACTAAACAATACCTATCCAAAAAACACGATCGTACTATTAGTGAGTAAAATCGCAGAAGAATGAATAACGATGCTTGGGCTTTATACTGAAATACTACGAAAACACTAAATAAATATTCATTAGTGGATTGAATGTTTCCATTACTCTTAATACACTTGATTATATGGATTGTGCATTCTATAAATTAATTTACACTTCGTTTCCTGTAGGCTGTTCCCATAATTTAGGATATTAGCTTAGATGATACATGTTCGTAGATGAAAGGAACTGATACTATCTGTACGAATTGAATAGCGTTGAACAATAGAACTGAAGGCATTACAAGTAAAACTGATGGAAACTAATATGAATATTTAACCCATTACGTTTATAGGCCTTTTACGTTTATATAATATGCGTAATATGTATACCCTTAGCTTTCATTATGATAATATCCACAAAAGGACGATAATTTACATTCAAAATAAGGGACAATAAATAACCTATAAATGTTATTGCAATAAAATTTGAAATACATATTTTTCAAATACAATAAATTAATATGAAGTGTAAGCTGAATATTACGTATTATATATATTTTTTATTGTTATACATAGGTTTAGTCTTAATTAACTACACGATCACACAAATTTTATTCGTCTTCTATTAAAGAACGATCTTATTAAACTGTATCGTTAATAAGGCACTCAAAGCATTATGAAAATCCCAAATTTTCTTCAAGGAAGTCCATTCACCGAAAGGAATTCAAAAGAGGCCTTCTGTAGGAAAGTAATTTGAATGAAAGTTGATGAAACTTCATCTCCAAGACTTCCCGTTTCAGTTAAGAGGCGAAAAAAGCGTACCATTCGCTTTGAAAAAAACGTATTATTAGCAAAAATACTGCTAGGTAACAGACAAATATAATATAAAACGAATTATTAATCTCCTAGCATCGTCTGTTATGCTCTTTTAAAATCGCTTTCGTTACGGCTTAAAAACAGGGCGGTTTCCTTTCATTACAAGGGAGGGAAATCAAATAATTTTCCATCGGAATGGACCAAAAAAACCTATCAAGACTTTCTCGATACTTCCTCTATCTGAACTCCTTTGGGAGTGAAATTTTGGAGCATTCAACTTCACGCAGAACCAACTTCGGTAACAGCCTCTTCCGAGTTTGTGCCGACTTTGAAATTTATCTCTAAAAAGGGAGAAAACTCGTAATGGGAGCGGAACGGGTCCGAGTTTTCGAATTCCTCGTATGACGCCCTCGCATGCGAAGGATATGCGTAGCGTTACGAGAGACCGTGTGCTTTCAATTCGCACTGTTATTCCGCAAAACGAGGTGCTGCTCCTTTTGATCCTCGTCACCAACTGTTTCTGCGGAGAGAGCGGGGTTGATTCGAGGCATGGAAATACTTAATTGTCGGTGTCCATTGTTCGCCGCTCTAGAGTCGGGTCGCTTAGGAACGGTGTTCATTAATTAACGGAATCCAATGAGTTCACGAGGTACCTTAGCGACTAAGAAGCTAACTTCTGTGTCTCCCGTAGTTTCTGCGATCAGAGTAAAATTATCGTACGTTCTTCTATGGAAGGAAATATATATTCATATGGATCTGTTATGTAATTTATAAATATGAGCATAGTGTTATATTATTTCTGTTTTAACCTTTTTATTTTATCGTAAATGCTAATTAGATCATTAATCGTCCAACTTATCTTTTCCAAGATAATTAAGTGTTAAGGGTTAGGGTTGAGTATTTTAGTGCTTTTTACAAATTGTCCCAGCTGAAGTTGTCATGACTTTTAAGAAGAGTTTTCATCGCATTGTGGGAAATTATAGTAGAACTATTATTCCAATAAACAGTTATTATTATATATGTATTGTAATTTTAAAACTAACAGGTTTGTAAGCCTTTGGATGAGGTCAAATCATGAAAAAGGAAATCTTATCAATGGAAACATTATACCTTCTTCAATCATCATATTTTGTATTTACGTAATTTACGCCTAATTGAATACAATTCTATTCTTCATTGAATAAATTAAATTTAAAATTCAACGTCCTTAGTAGTGAATATTTAAAAATTTTTATCGTGAGCAGTTTCGTATAGTCCACGACCTACATAGATTATTACATTTGAATTAAATACAAATTTCCCTTTAGTTAACCCTTTTAGTGCTAACCGTTTTCCCGTGGTACAGTCGAGAAATGCGGAGGGTATTTTTATAAAATGTAGCTACTAGGAAAAATAAACATTGTATAGTTAATTTGTTAGATATTTTGAAGCGGTTTTTTTTGAAATTAAAGAAAGGAAATTGGACATTTATTACGTTATTTTTATATATTTACTGATACATAAGTTTTTTTATCTCAATGTCCTAAAGTTTAACAACATTATCTTAACCTTAATTTTTTGACTTTCAGGTACAATGTTAATGTATTTTTTCAATTTTTTCTGTCGACTTCAATTTTGTTACAATGGTTATACAATTTAAAATAAATTAGGAAAATATCGTAAACAATTTTGCAATACTTAGTGATTTGCGTAACTTTTTGTCAACCTCTGTTGACTCCCATCTCATTGTAATGCGGAGTAGCATAAGGGCACATCTCCTTCCATTTTCCCAAGCTAATCATTCGTACACTGCAGTTGGCTTTCTATTTATCATCTATGTTTAACAATACAAATGTAGAGTACGATTAATTAGCTTGGGAGGATGGAAGGAGACACCAAAATGATTACAAAGCAATGTTTTCATAGATAACGTATCACCGAATACAAATTTAGAAGTTCTGAATCAAAAAAACTTCAGCTAACCAGATAACTTAGACAGAAGAACTATCAGGTTACAACCCTTATTTTGTCAGAAAATACAGGTGAGAAAACTCAGCAGAAAAATAGAAACATATACCTCACTGTCCTTCACGACGCAGAAAGAACCAACGCTAAAATTATGGTACGATCGAACCTTCGAAAATTTATTTAAAATTGATAATAAAAATGATTAAACCATACAACATAAAGAAGACAATGTCCAATTTCATAAGAACAAAATAAATAAGCCATACCTTAAAAATACAATATGTTATAGCTAATTTAAAAGAGAACTGCGTAAAAGCCGATATATATGCGCGCCGCACTTTTCGGCCAAGCGGTAAAAGCCGATATATCGGCTCGCCGCACTAAGAGGGTTAATAAACTGATTAAAAAGGTATAAATTTAATATAATTATTAAAATAAAATTTATTTATTCTAGAAAGTCACTTATGAATGCCATAGTGTATGTTCTCATTTAAAAATGTGCCAGTAATTTGCGAGCACTTTTTTTTAGACCTCTACTGCTCAATATGCGTCATCAATTTACACTCTTCTTACGACGAAAGTATATTTAGCTTTTAAACTCCTTAAATTAAAATCAAGAAAACAAAATTAGAATAATAGGACTCGTTAAGTGGAATTTGAGCAGCGTTTATATTCCGATAGAAATGAATTCCCCATTTCTGCTTCTCCTCATCACGGGATAGCGCCAAAAAACATTTCTGCAAATGTAATTGCTCCGAGAGAACAATTTTCTCTCACTCGATGCATGATTATGTCGGGAAAAAATATCCCAGCGTGCGTTAGAAAGTCTTCATTTGTCTTACAAATTACGGCCGATTCCATTTCCCCAAGACGGGGCAAAAACTCTTTTCAGAACGTTACATTTTCTTATCGGGTCCTCGAGAAATTCCTTCTAAGAAATCCTCTCGATGAAGACCATATCCATCTTCCTTTTCATCGCCTTTTTTATTATTTTCTTATGAAGGATGTCTAGGCGTATAATTTCCTCTTCCGAACCAAGATCCCTTTTCGTCGCCCTTACGTCGGGTGACCGTCACAGCAATTAAGTCTCTGGAAGTAATTAACGCGTAAAGAATGCGGTTCTTACGACGAAGGAAATGGATGCAAATTTCTTTTTGGGCCGTTGTATCGCCCGCGAAGAGTCAATGGGGTTGCTTAACAATACGCGCCAAGCTCGCAGCTCCGGTGAGAAATGCGGTGAAAAAAGGAACTACAATTCACGACGCGATATTGTTTATACGACCGAATCGAAAATAAATGAATGTCGAAAATAAAGTCGTTTTTCGACGTAAAACAATACGGGGATTCAAATGAGAATTTTGGAGCTGGTCTCTTAATGCGACTGAAAGGTTATTAATTGACGAAATGCGGATTAATCTGGGACAAACTTTTTTCTTCTATTGTGGCTATTTACGGAACAAATACCGTAAGAAAAATTGTGCTCCTAGTTAATTGAATTTTTAAGTAGTATATGTATATTTTTTATTAAAATTTTCCATCTATACATGTAGATAAATGTAAGCCAAACTCATCTCCATTACTATGAATACCGTAACATTGCTCAACTCAAGTTAGATTTTAGAAAGTTAGAACTTAGAAAGGTATTTGAGAAGAGAACACCCTAATCTCATCTACATACGTAATACATACACTTTCACCTGCCAATCGAGATAATAAACAAACTAAAATGACGTAACTAGGACAGTTTATAAGCCCATTAAGAAAGGTATTGGCGGAACCCCCCCCCCTAGCAACCCGTGGTGAGGAGGGTATTATGTAGATGCCAAATGGGACAGAAGGAGGGCCATGGGTCAAATGGTTCGAGGAAAGGTTGAAGGCATGTCTGGAGAAGGACATGGGGTGCGCCTCAAAGCGAGAGAAGAATTTAGAGTAGGGTTTGGGTACCATTTTGAGTCCTGGGTGCGGTATTGTGGCGTGAAGGCCATCTTCTAAAAGAAAAACGTCGCACGAAAAAAGTTGCGATTTTTTGGACAATCTCGTGCGGGTTGTCCCGAGGGAGCGACCTTCTATCGAAGGCCTAAATCTGACAGAAGACAAGAGCAATGGAAAGAATTTCTCGGGCATTGTCACGTTTCCATGGCGATTCATTTTCGACTTTCAATTGTTCGAGTAGTTCATAGTTGTAATGGCAGATGGCGTAATGATATGCTATGCTAGATCTTTATTATCGTGGATGATCGACAAGAAGGATTTTCAAAATGAATTGAATTAGATAAGAATTCAAATTACTTTCAACACTGGAAGGAAGCGAAGAATGAAGAACAAAGTATCAGATGGGTGAAGGTTGGTTCCAACCATATATAGCTAAATTGGAAATGATATCCAAAAAGATGGTGTAAATAAAATTTAACGCGACATACTTATTGTAGCATATGAAGTTGGAGTTCAGGGTAAAGGAAGATTGGTTTGAAATAGGTGTAAATAAAGGAAGCATGAATTATGAATAAGGAGTACCGAGGTCAATGCGAAAGAAAAATTGGAAACCTTGGCGTAAACGAGACAAATTAAAATAAAAAAAGTAAGCGCATAGAGTTGATAAAGTTTTTCAAACTTCCCTGGTGACTCATTCGTAAAAGGTGGTCATTTTAACGTAAGTTGAACCGTTACAGTGAATAGAATAACACATTCAGTATGAAAGTGTTTTAGAAGAAAAATTTCATTCTATTTTCTACTATAGAGAGGAACTTGTATACTTGCTAAATCCTAAGTGCCTAAGGGATATAAAATTAATTGATATTGTAGACAGTTTAACTTGGTTACAATATATAGCAATTAATAGCAATATAGTGATTTAAAACACAGGTACATAATTATCAGTAGGGTGAGTATTTCTTAGAATTTATTTTACTGTCCTTCTTTTACTCTAAAAAAGTACTTACGGTTATCTAGCCTATCATTTAGGATGATCTATGTAATATGTATGAAATCTATTAAATCTATGAAATATATTAATTTACTTCCTAAAAATCAGGATAAAATTAAAAGAGAAAATTTATAGCAACTTAGGATAAAGAGTAAAATACCGACACGATAAAGTGAAATACAACATCTCTTCCAGTACTATAAATATATTCCTTGATGATAGAAGGAATTCGGGAAGCTGCGATATTTATAGGTCTATATACAGTTTTAAAGACCAGCAATAGTGTATTATATATACTTTCAGTTATCGACCTAAATCTTTAACATTCGTTGCACAATACTCTATAAATATCAGTCATCCTATCGAACTTCAAAATGGGATAGAATCAAAAACTCAACTCCAAAACACCAACATCCACCACAACCGAAATAAAATAAATTCGGATGCTTTATTCGAAACACCGAACCATTCCACACCGTTCCGAATTAAGAATGATCATTCAAAATTTCCACTGAAAGACGCTCCCACAGGAGAACATCTGGAGAACAAGTTTCCAAAATATCATGGAGAGCAACTCTACATTCCGGCCCACAATATAAATTTCACTTACCCTCCTCGCCTCTTTTCAACCGAATCCCCTTTCATATCCCAGCATCAAATCCATCCTCCAACAAAACCCACGAGGAGCGCTTTTTGCCTGCGAATAATTCAGTCCCGAGGAGTAATTAATATCATCTCGGCCTTAATTTTCGATGGGAACTGTACGTTGAGGAGAATAGAGGAAGAAAACTTCTTTTTTTTGCGCTCCCCATCACTAATATTGATCGAAGAAATGGTGGGTGCAAGAAGAGCCAATTTTTTAATTAAAATGTTATTGAAATCTCTATGGCAACGATTCAGCGAGGCGAGTCTTACGGATATCTATTATATACGAGAAGTTTTGAGATGTGTACGTCGTATTTTTGTATACCTTATTTGGAGCGATTCTAAGAGATATTCACTTCTTTGTATCTGAACGAGAAATGTAAATTAATATTGAGGATATTCATGGATAGCGATAAAATTAGATATTTATGTAATAATTTGATTCAGTTTGTCATAGTAACGTTCTTTGGATCCAATATAGGAGAATATAATGAAGGCGCCCCTTAAAAATGAGTTCTAAGTCGAGTTTATGAAAAAAACTACAATACGTAAGATTTATCAATGGAATAAATTTATAGCATAATTCAACGTTAATAAAAGGAGTTGAAATCATTTTAGCGTATTCGTTTCCACACTGGGACCTTAAAAATATCATATTCATTTATAAAATATATTTTTTGACGATGTAATCTGAAGCATCTCAAGGTCACTATAAACATAAAAGTTGTTTATTAGCATTAAATAAAAATATCGCTGTCGTTTCGTTTGTATTGAATAAATAGAATATTTTTATCAATAAATATGAGCTAATAGTTGTCTACATAAGCCAATTATAACAATGAGCAACTTAGAATATTATTAATGCCAATCATTCTCATTAAATAATGATACTTACATCATAAAGTTATGCATATTTTTCTCAAATCATCAGAGCGTTAGTAATACTATTTCATTGAATAAACTCGATTTTAAATGTAATTGTTACAGCGGCTATTTATAAATATATTGATGATAAGATAGATAAATTACCTTTAATATTAATGTGATCTTATATAAGCATAAACGTATACTTGTTGTTTAATGAGGCTTTGAAACATTGCCTAGTAGCTGAAATCCACAATGAAATGCTTTAATGGAGAAATTCTCGCAAAATTTCACGAATCTTTTAAGAAATCCAGGAAGAATTAATTCCATCGATAAATTCCCTATCCCTCTGGAAATATCCTTTCAACTAGCAGTTGCTTGGCGTAAAGAATAGCATTCTAGAAAGATAAAATCAACTCGCGAACCTATTGCAAGTTGTTTCTTTTCCGCTAACCTTCCACTCCAGAATATCGTGTTTCACCGCAAAAGGAAAAATTTCCTCTTGTTTATACCCTCACATAACTTTTTTTTTAAAAACAAAGCCTTTTAAAAAATTGAATTTTTATGCAAATTATAATATCTTTTACTTTAGAATCAAAGAACGAACTTATACCTTTCATCCAGTTTCACGGAATGAAAGAGCAATTATAAACTCGTTCGGTGACAGCTACAAATCCAAGGGATAGCGCAATTATGCTTCGAAGAAAATAATGACAGATTAAACCTTGGATAAGTGTTCTGCGTATAATTGTTGCCCAAGTATTCAGTTAAAAATGAAAGAGAGTTATGGTGGCTGTTACTTGAATCTAGGAGATACGAGTATGATCAACGGGTTAAGTACTACTTTTTCTCAGCAGTATTTATATACACGCGTAGGAATAGTGCGTGGCAGAAATATTCTATAAATGGAATTTCACTGAAGGGATTGAATTTGACACATTTTAATGATTAATAAGGATTAGCTTTGCGAATATTAGAGTGGGTAATTGGGTCTGAAGGTAGCAAAAGGGAAGACCAACAATTAAGGCCGGTGTAGCCCTAATTGTTGGTTGGGGAGGAGGTTGTCCGGTAGGGCTACCTTACCGCATCAAATATTCCGTTTTCTAATGTATACGTTTGAAATAATGTTTTGCAGAAAAATTTACTGAAATACGTATATTTACGTATTACGTATTTTCTGCCACATATGTACCCCTAGTTAATAATCATGTAGTGATAAATATTTATATTTATAATGTAATTAAATTTCTATTAAACAAGCTGAAAGTTTACATAACCCTGTATATCTCTCTTATAAATCCATGTTTCAAGTTAAATTATTAACATAGCTTCCTCATAACTTACCTTACTTAAGAAAAAATCCTTTGTTACCCTTTCTCTTTCAAAATTGATATTAAAAATCCTTAGATAAGTAACGGGTCCATTCTTATAAACCCTAATAATAAAATAAAAAGTCACTGTCGAAATCAAATTGAAGATACTCAAGTCTTTTACAATCCTCTTGGACTTTTTTTAAAAAATTTCGATCAATGGAAGTTCGTATGATGACGAATCGAGAAGTAAAAGTGAAAAAAGAAGAGTTGAAATTTAGTAACAGATATCACAGCACTTCATCAAAATGTAAGAGGGGTTCCTTTGAATGAATCTCACCCCAAAAACTTTCAGTTTCTAGAAAGAAATGGACTCTTTTCTTTGAGGATTTCATTTCCAGAATTGTTTCCCTTTTATTGATGAAAAGTAGAGAGATGTGCGTAACAGGAGATGCGTCCAATCACAGTGATGATGGAATGTGCGCCTTCGCGAACTTTCTCCGGAATAGATGGAAATGGTATTATTAACGCCTTCCGATGAACTTTCTTATGCATACAATATGCATTTAGGTATTATTGGAAGAGATATTTATAGAAATTGATATACTAAGAGGGATATATTTATTAAATATACGTCATAAGAAGTAAAACACCTTAAAGTTGTTGCAATTAATAGATGCTATATATTTGGAGCGATTATATGAAAACTATTTTCATGTTTGTATGGATGGATTGAAAGAAACAACATGGAAAATCAAATTTAAAAGAGCGTTGAAATTCAAAAGTTTTGTTTCCTATTAAAATCATGATAGAGAGGTAAGGGAGATTCTCACTTCTTTTTGGAAGAACAATTCTTTTATCTTGTGAAGAAATTTAGTTTTGCATTTAATGCAATGAAATTACAAAATAAACGTAAATAAATCGTTAAGATAATTTACATATTTTTCCGAAAGAAACATAAAAATGAATTAATATACTATCTTTACACAATTTTGTCGTTCATATCTGAAACTCATTTACGGGATAATGTATTTTAGTAGTTTGCATATACTTGAAAACTGAATCATTCCTTGGGGAGCAAAATTTCCCTTATTTTATATTTTGATTCTAACCTTTACTTCGTGCATCAATAAAATAATTACAGAACTCTTGAGTGCATTTACAAAAGCATTTAGCGTTGATGATATCTTCAAATGACGCATAGAATAGAATATTGGTTAATTCATATACCTAATAAACATTTAGAAGAAATTATTTCATTGTGAAATTTTTCTTACGTAAATATAATCAACACATCTGGAATATATAAACCAAGCCGACACTAAATATATCTTTCCTAAAGCGTCAATTGAATAGAAGTGTTCGATAAACAACTCCCACGTCGAAGCATACACATCACCACCAGCCAAACTGGGACATAATGTGTACCCCTAAAGTGCCGCATACTCTAAGAGATGGTACGGGAGATACCTAGGTAAGCGTTAAACGTGTTAGGTCAGGTCAAATGTCTCCCTGACCACCGCTCGCGAAGTGACCTCCTGCACATTGCGGAATGCGAGGACAAATTCCATCCTGAAGAAAGCCTCAGGTATGGACCAGTTCACGTTTGAGTCGTTCTGAGAGGAGCCGCTAGGAGGCGCAGTGAGCAACCGACATGGAGGTCAACAGCGGGTGTTTTTTCTCGCAGAGTTTATCTAATCCCCAGATTCCGGTCGTTAATTCGCAAATGGGGAAACAGGAAAGGGGCAATGTCCTGTTGTATGCGTGGCACTTTGAGATTAAAGTAACCAAGTTACAAGGGAAACTGAGCGGTTGCTGCGGTGTGTATGAAAAGCCAGGTTTGCTGGGGGAATACTGTTTGTATAAATAGGATCTCATACGGGAAAATGCTTTACAAATACAAGCAAACTTTGTATGTAATAATTGTAATCATAAAGTTCAATTTATTCTTAGCTTATCCTATAATTCTCCAAACTAATGACTTACTTTTGGTATGAATAAAAATCCCAGTATACTGAGGAAGAATTGTTTGTAAAAATTGCATCTAATATAAGGAAAATTTATATATATATATACAAGCAAACTATTTTTTGTATCGAAAACATATAGGTATCCTTAGCTGATTTTAGATTGTTCAAAGTACATTAACTGGTACGAATATCAACCTCAAAAAGTAATATTTAATAAAACTTTATTTTCGGTGAACTGTAATGCTGGAATATTTAAAGAACTACACATGAACTACTATCTTTTATAGACATGTATCTACTTTTGTTATGTACACTTCTTAAGCTCAAAGGATTAAGTAAATAGCTGAAGTGATCGTAATTATAAATGAAATGTTATTATTATTAGAAAAAACCGATAAGTATTGTATAATCTCAATAAAATTCAATTTCATTAGAAAACTTTTAAAATTGAAAATTATGGTCTTTTAATTCTTTGTGAGTATAATAGGATAAAGTGTAATAGCGATCATTATTATGGATTTCATTTTGTATTGAGCAACGCAAACCATAGCCCCCTTCATAAAAAACAGTCTTTATAAAATAAAGTGAGTCACAAAAAGGAATCTTTTGAATTACAACATATTTTTTAAATATATTCTGAGTATTCTTTGGTTGGTGAAGGTTGAAAATTTAAACTCCAATTGTAGAACTCAATCAAGATTAGTTACTCCAATTCTCACAGTTGCTACAGTGGAAAGGGATTCTAAGAAAAAGGAGTGGATTTAAGTGAATGAATTAAAATTAAAAATGAAGAAAAAGGTAAAATTTAATCAGAAGCAAGTCTCTTGCAAAAAAATCTAAGAATTAGAATTTCCAAATGCATGAATCTAAGGCTGATTAATTCAGGTCAATTTCGCGTACGTCCCCGGAGGATATCTTGAAACTCATCAAAACAAACAAAATATTTTTTAATAAAGATGCATAACATTTCCGCGTAATTCTGATTTTACACTAAATTTAGCAAATGTAAACCTTTATGAAATACTTTTCAAATCTCAGTGATTCAAATTCTCTTAGAATTCGTTTCAGTTAATTAAGAATTTTTTTTCTTACGTATTGAGGGATAAGATCTTATTTACTGTGACATTTGGGAAATCAAACTTTAAGAGAGATCTATTTCAAAGGAGTAAGAATGTTTTGTGCTATTGACATCCTACCTAATGAATAATTCTTTGGTTCACAGAATTTCAAGGAATTGCTTTATTCGAAATACTTAAATCTCTATCCTGATACTTCAGCGCACTGAAATAAATAGGAGAAAAATAAATTTTGTATCGTGGCCTTGAATAAATTGAGCAAGTATTTCGATGTAAAACCACTAGGATTTATCGTAGTATATAGTTCCATAATTTAATATTTTTGATAATATTTAAGTTCTTCACTCTCAGCATATACTAAGACATTTATATATATTTTTTTGTGTAAGAAAATTCAAATGAGCATATACGTATGGTATGAAATAAAAATGTTCTAGCATTGTAAGAGCATTTAGAAATAAACATAACTACAATCGTATCATATAAATTTTAAAATACAATATTATGCTAAAGTATAACGCCGATAAATTCAATAGTAAATAATCTTTTAAATAATAATTTGGCTCAAACGACGTGAACATTATTTTCGTTTTTTCTAGAGCTCGTAAAACTACTTAACACCCAATCTAAATCTCATTAAACTAACATTCTTAAGAACCCTCACTTAGTAACGTAAAATTAGTGCTTTCTTAAAAATACTTTAAACACCACGCTTTTCTCATCATTTCAAAAACAGCTCAAAGTTAAACTCGAGATCTCGGCGCTCCACAAACAATTGCTTCTCGCGAAAAACTCCTCCTTTCTCATCCCATTCGAGAGAAACGTTCCACAAAAAGTCTTCACCCCATTCTCTCAAACATACTCTCCTCAACCAGTTCCTCCAAAGAACATCCTACTTAAACTTCCTCCACAAAGCAAACCTGTCATCCACCACAAAAGGCACTAAATCACTTCACGTCCATATTTAGATCAGCATTTCCCGATAGCAATTAATTCTCGTTTACCCATTTGGGAGTTAAGCGAACTAAACCCTTTGTTTTATCCCAAGAGAGGGTTAAAAGGTACGGTGTGCGTATGGAGAGAGACACACACACCTAGAGAGAAAGGGTACGGTGGCCTCCGCATGAGAAACGACCTCCTATGGAAAACTATATCAGATGATATTCTTACGAGCGATTTCTCCTGTTATTCGGAGTCGTAATTGGCTGGATCCAGTTCCGAAATCTCCAATGAGGGATCGTGTTGTTTGGGGGGGGTCGTAAAACCTTTTGTGGGTGCTGTGGCAAGATGCCCCCCCCCTCCCCCGAGGGGGGGAGGAACGGGGGAGAAAGGGGTGAGGGGGCGTGAGGTAAGGAGGCAGTTATGTCAGGAAGAAAGTTGTAGAGTACTACGGGAGAAAGTGAAAGGATTAAGGGAGAGAGGGGTTTAAGGAAATGAGGCAGTGGAATGCGAATTTAAAGAGAAAGGGGGAAAAGAGAGTATTTACAAAAGGGATTTTGTAAAAGCTCCCGTTTTCTTCGTGTTTAAAAGATCCCCGAGAAGTTTCCTGGCGACCTGTCGTGAATTACGCTGATTACCTTGTTTTAACATCGTTTAAAATTCAACGCTTTTTGGATTCATTGCTATCGTTGCTATCATTGATATTGTTGTGGGAGTGTGTTTAGAGTGATTTAGAGTTTTGTGATTTTCGTAAGGGTGAGAAATAATTTATATTAAAGACGTGTATCTTAGCAACATGAAGAATTACTCCCACAATTTGTTAATCAATTTTAAATTCAATTCTCAGAAAAAGGAAACTAAAAATGAATTAAAATATACAGTTAAAGTTATATACAGTTTAGTAATTTCAAGAAAAATGTTTCATTAAATTTCTCTCGATGAATGTTGTACGTTTTATAAATATTTTTCAGTCTAATTTAATATTCAATTAATACACTGAGGATGTATGTGAGTGATTATAATGGAAAAGCTGACAAATATTAATAATAACATGGAATCATTCACTTAATGTAGTTTTATTTACTGAATTAAAACCTTCTTTATATAGATTAAGAGTAAACCAAAAGTAAAAATATCACAAGAAAAAGTAAAAGATATCTTACACTGTTAGTTATACAAAATTAATTTTATTGAACATAATAAACTGTACAAGCTGTCCATATGATGAACTTCATAGCGTTCGTGTGGTAACTAGCAAATACGTATTTCTTATCCATAGCAACGATTCTTTGAAGTTAATTGGATAGACTATTATACTCAAATAAAATCATAGTCATATCACCAATGACAATACTGAATTAAAATTTCATACTTTACATCGCATTATTAAAATACATACCGTTGAAAACAAAAAAAAAATACTGTTTCAATTCTCTAAGTCAATTTTAATTTAAATGTGTACTGTTTAAGTTGTGGCAGCACGTTAAATATCCATTATTTTATCACATCAATTCAATATACGTGGATACCATATTCATGGTAGAATTACGTTGATACAATAACTCCAAAATTTCTCCTTTAATCACCTAACGCTTCCAATGCAATATTCCCATCATCCCATTCGGAAGTCTGACAGTGATTATAATTTCATCTGGAAACAAACTTTCCAACGAACGTAGAAGGACGAGAAAACTCCTTTGACCATTAAAAACCTATTTATAATTCAACGGTCGTATTTTTCAAGGAATCTTATTCCAAGGGAAGAAAGGGTCTGCCGTTTTTATGGGATACTCTTGATACGGCCTATATTCGAATCGTGCTCGACAAGGAGGTGATCTTTCCTACCATTTATAACCGTTAACATAGATCACCTTCCCTCAGTGTTAAGCCCTTTTATTCCTGCCTATTTCAGACACAGGAGGAAGGTAAAAGGGGTTTGGGCTCACCTACCCTTTGACTCCCACGCACCTAAACGAACGGGGATGGGCCCTTTGCTATGGATACACTCATCCCGAATTCAATTCGACGTGTCTTAAAGAACCTTTAAAGATCTTGATTGAGGCCATGATTCAGATGTACAGATATACTTGATTAGGTTATTAACTAGGGTAACTCGTATAGGTAGGGAAAGGTTTATGATGCAATAAGGGAAACGAAGATAGGTGTGTCTTCCTATGTTTGATGAGTTAATCAATCTCATGTCAATCTTTACTACATAAGGCCAATGAGTTCATTGTTAAAATTTACGATTTCAAGGATGAAGTCAGCGTTATAATATTAAATAATATTAATAATTTTATAATCAATCTATCAATCAAACTATAAACATTAATTACTGTTTATAGTTTGCAGGATGTATATGTTATATATATGTATAGTTTACATCAGTAAATTTTTAAGTTTATTAAATTTTATTAATTTATCGCATTTTTATGTACTAATTTTGAATCACAACATGTACCTGTTCGCAACATTAAATTAATTTTTTTCTTCAGAATATTATGTTATATTTTAAGAAAGTATTCCTTCTATTTTCTTGTATTTCTGAGAATAACTGTACATACAATCTTTCATCTCCATTGTAGACTCTTACATACATATACTTAAGTCAATAGGGTTTTATTTCAGAAGTTAAGATATGTCTTTATTAAAATTTAAAATATCAAAATAAATTACATAATACAGATAATTTTGCATACTTTTATTTTAGTTAAAATATTATTTATAAGTAATTCATTCGAATTATAATGCTATCCATATAATTTTTCCCATTAGATTAAAAATCAATAGCAGGTTATCGATATTTGCTTTGAGCATCGTATGGGATAAATCGATTAAAATATAGCTATTATTATTCGTATGTACGTATGCATTGAGCTGTAGCAATGTATATACATCTGGACCATGTCGATTAAAATATAGGTCTCTTTATTTGTATGTATAGATAGATCGAACTGTAACGTCAAACGTACATCGATGTGGTTTTCCCACTCTGATACAGCATTCCCAAAATCTCAATCTTATAATTCTCATTATTAGGCATGCTGGGATAGCGAACGAGTCCCATCCGACGAAACCCCGTTTATTTGTTTACCTAGGAAACGAAGTTTCAGAGCATACGACTGCATCATTAAACAGCGGAGGATGACTCCGTGTTTTAATCCGGATGCATATCTAGACGAACGATTTCGAAGAATCCAAACAGCGCTGGCATTTCCCGCATTGCGAATGCTATCTGGTACATGAGGAGTAAATAAATGCCCTTTTTATGCCCTGGTTGAGTCAAAGGGTTCGTCTCTGGAATTTTAAACCCTAGAGATCTACTTATTCTTTCCGTCAAGAATACCAGGGCCTACGGTTTATCGATATCCTAAATATATATAACCCTTCTCTTTTCAACCCCTATCTCTTTATAGAAATGCGCACCCATAACTTCAGTGGAAATGCGGACTTCTTTATATTCGTGCACGACAACCCGTGACTCGTTCGAACGCTTTTCCAACTCCTCAAATGCCCTCATGCATTCCTCTGCACCGTGAGAAATTCTATTGCGATATGAATGTGTTATGTGCTCACGAACGGAGCTATTTCTGAGCTATCTTAGACGAAAATCAAACTCGTGGGAAACTTCATCTTTCTCTCGAAGTGGAATATTTATTCTTCGAGTATAGGAGGCTATTTCAACAATAAAGTTGATATTGAACGCTGAAAATCATGCCTCTGGTATATCGTGAACCGTTTTCTCTACGGTTGTAGGCATATATTTTTTGTTAAGCGTTTACTGAATGTATTATTCTTTGTTTGTTTTATTTTTTTAGTTATGGAAGAATTTTATGCAGTGTTATCACAGTAGTTGAAACTAAATTTATGTATCGTACATGAGAGTATGGGAATGTTATATTACATCAATCAAAATTTTATATTATATGCGACGAAATATTTTATAACTTTAAAAATGAAATAATATAAAACTTACCTTATCCTTATATAATAATTTTTATTAATCCAAAGACATACTTCCGTACGTATAGGGCAGGTCAATTCACAGTTATACTTTACGACCCAATTTTACAATTATACACAAAATAGCATAGTTTGGAAACTTAATCTTTATAATCATTCTTCACTGCACAACGCTTCAACATGGAAGATATTCTTGTTCTTTTATTATAAAAATTTATCAATACTATAATAGGCTTTTGTTAGAAGATATTTTTAATTTTTTACCGAAGTATACCGTATAATTTTCTTTGAAGAGCCTGATATACATTCATCTTCATGAGAGGGTACAGCATGACTATTATTTACTATACTTGAATAATTTTTTTTCAAGTAGCAATACTTCAAATTCTGGCAGGATAGAAGTATAAAATTAAGTTAAGACTACCTTATCGTAAAACCTCGTGTAAAACTGACAGAAGCTTATGGAAAGATGTATGTTATTGTATAAAAGTTAAATAAATAAAATGATCAAATATTTTGATTTTTTATCCTTCGTTGGATTGATCCTTCAACGTTTTAACATAAAATATACTTAGATGTATTAATAAGTAAATACTTTTCCAGTTTCTTTCTTAAAATCATTGAGATGTAATATAATATAGTAACCTTTTTGCAGTAAAGGAAAATCAATCTCAAAACTTTCAAAACGTCACCATAGGAAAGAAACAAGTACGAATCTCACGGCTATTTCATAACGTTAGTGACGATGTGTCTTTCCGATAAAGGAAATGAAGTCAGAGCAGGAAATGACAAGTATGACTTAAAGTATAAATTACGGAAGGGACTTCGCGAGAAGTCATGCCGCCCATTCAGTCGAGTTTCCATCAATGAACATCTTCACTCCATCAATGAACTCTTCAGTCGCTTCCTCGAGCGACCACGATGGGCGACCCCATTTGACCTCGCCGCGACCACTTCCGCCGACCACGTTTCCGCGACCACAGCTCTTCTTCGACTGGGAATCGAATCGCTGTGAAAGGCACTCGACTGGTGAAATGCGGTCGAAGGATTTCTCCCACGGATCTGATCGTCACACATCCTCTTATATAAGTGGTACTTCGCACATTTTATCGGTCGTTATACGGAATGCGATTTTGAGATCGGAACTGATGGAGTAGATCTTCTTTTAGGAATTGTGCCCCCTTTTAAAAAGCCCTGGAACAGACAATTAAAGGAAAGACTGATTCATTACGTGAGTAAGCTCGTATACTATAATCTTCCATTGAGAAAATCAGCGTTCTGTTTGTCAGTCAACAATGAGAAGTCGTGAAAGAAATTTGAAAAATACAGACATATTTACGTAAAGAATAAAGGCTTAGACTAATAATCTATTCTGTATTCTATTCCACTATTGATTCTTTCGCCAAAATTGGTCACATTTTCCAATTTCAAATAATGGCTATATAAAAGTTTGGGACACTATAGTACGAAATAAACACATAAGTACGAAATTAAACTAAATAATATTTTGGAACAAGTTAGAACCTTTTCATTAGCTACCCCTATGATTAGGAGAAATGTCTTGTGTGAATTGTTCTGTTTAAATTTTTTTATTTCTATTCTTTGAAGCTTTTTCAGTAAAATCAATAAATAAATTTTACGTCATATTAAACAATACGAGGGCATAAACAATGACTTATCTCGAGCAATATCTGTTCTCTCCCATGCTAATTTAACTATTTAACTATTATTAACTAAACTTAAATATATTAAACATATATATCTCTATTTTGAAATAAAACTTTAAAAATAACAGTTTAATATTATAACTGATAAAACTTAAACTAAATTAATTGGATATAAATAATACGTATAAATTATTATATTTACCAAATAGATGTTAAAATTAATCCATATAAATTGTAATTTAAACCAATTTGAGCACCTTAGGAGACGATACTCTTCATGTTTACTTAGTAAATAAAATCTACTCTTCATTCAAGCTATATTTCGTCTTAAAACGTGCCCTGTACATCATATCATTTCCATATATATACGTACATATACTTGACGAATATATCCATACATGAATGGTAAACAAATAAACACGTAACCAACAGAAACAAAAAGAAAGTATGAGCCATGATTTAACAGCATAAGCTCCTGCTCTAATCACAAAGATGAATGGAATACCTTTCCAAAGATGTTCATCTATAATTGATCATATAAGAGCATATAAGCGGGGATTGGTACTACACGGCGACACACACACAGACTTTCTCCAGTTAGCTTCCGGAATGTTCTTCTGTTCCTTTAGGCGTCCGATTACAAAGGGAGGGGAATCGTGTAGATACAAGTAGTCTAACGGCTAAATAGATCTCTTTACGTGATTATCACGTTAAGTCTCTCTCACGCTGTGGGGAAGGAAGCTCGTATATTCGCCATGAATCATATATAAGAGAACGTGCGGTCACATACGCTGTTCGTCTTCCTTCCGCAAGTGATCCGAATACATTAATAATTCATCTAAAGGGGGGACTATATGGAATAGTTTGAGTTAAAACAAGGTTGTCTATGCGTTACATATTAGCAGTTGTTATAATATGATTATTCCTAATTGTAAAGCCGGAAAGACTATTAATCCATTAAGAATTAAATTATCAACAGGCAAGATTCATTGTTTTAATTTGTAAAGAAAGATCACTGGAGAATACTGCCATTTCAGATCTTTATTCTACTTAAAATCAATCTTTAAGTACTAGTGATAATTAAATCTAAGTTTGATTTGAATGAATTTAAATAACATATTAAGCATTGACTGAACATTGAATGAAATACAAACACATAGTGCTATTATATGGAGAAGTGACATAAAATAAATCATTTGTGACGATATTTTTTCAAAGAAAACGTATATGTTTCATTGATAGATACATTCCTTTAGAAAAACCTCCTCTGGTTAGATTTAAAGAGCTTATACACACTTATATTCAAGGAAACCAAATGCCTATGATACTCCTAGGTGAGGGAATTTGTTAACCAATTATATGAGTGATAGTAACTCTGATTTAATTATTTTAGTTTATTTTTAGCATTGATCACAGATATTAATTAATGAAATTCAAATTAAATAAACCGGAAAATCCTCAAGATAGGGACAAAAATTAGCATTTGCATGTATGCGCGTTTGCTAATTTTATGATTAATCAACGAATAAATGAGTTAATAAAAACACTTTCATGCTAAAAATGACAAGCTTTGAGACCGGAAAATATAACCTAGTTCGACATACCTCAACTATCACGTAAGATAATATTTTTCAATTACGATGTTCTTATTATTTATTGCGTCACATTAAATTAGATATAAAAATAACATGTCTATTTCATTCATTTCCCCATTCACTTTCGCTATTAATCCTATTATACACCCTTCAAACAAATGCAAAACTAGTTGCTTTAGTTCCAATAATAGCGATGGAACCAAATGTACGAATCGATCCAAATGTAAGTATCCTCACCAATTGAATTAAAGGTCATAACATCCCCATGACAATAAATTCGCAAATTCATACACCATCAGTTAACGCAAAGCCCGATGAACGGGTTCCCATGGCGATATATGCTCCCAAATAATGAATGAAACAGATGTTAAATAGTTAATTATTCATTAATATTCGATGGGCTTGATCGTTTAATCCCATTCAGTTAGGTTTTAAGCACATGATGTCCATTTTTATCATGGGCCAATTCATCAGGGCTTAAACACCCGATTCCTTTGTGGGAGAATTAAAAGGATCAACTCCCACTTTCCCACCTCCATACACCCATTTCTCCACTCGTATTATAACATTTAGCATTTGCCTTTACTTTCCCATACACCCCTTTTGATCTTCGCGCAGTTACTCTTACAGTTGTCCACTTCAGTAATACCTCTGTAATACCTCACGAATACCCACACCTTTTACTGATTAAGCACACCTCACATGTACGCTTTTCCTCGCAATGACGAATACGTGTTTTTAAAGCGAATTACGGCAGCACGATACGTTTCGCATTTCCCATGTGCCTATTTTGGAGGGAAAGGTTAACCTTTAACTCCATATTCCAGGATTATTTGGCGCACTGAATCTAGCTCGCCATTGACATCTGGTCCAGAAGTCTTGATTTACGCCCGCATCGTGCATTCGATATCACGAGTTGTATTTCAAAGATGGATAAGCTCCGTAAATGTGTTGTGAACTCTATAGAGTCTCACTCTTGTACGTTTCTAGCGAGTGTGTTGACACATGGCGCTTTCCTGTGATAGGGTATTACACGAGATTTTAATTCAGTTAAGAGAGAACATCCCTATTAAGAATTCATGCATAAAAGATACACAGATAAAGTGTTCCATTCATTATAGTTTAAACCCACATTTTAATGCTAAATTGTACAATAATGTATGTGTAATAGTTATTGAATGAATCCTGTTAATAATTATTGGTTTGCAAGTTCATACACAGCAGTTACCTCAGCTAACTAAAGATAGCCTCTAATTATAGATAAGATAAATCTTTTTGTTACATTATCAGTCAATTTAATTAATTTTTACGCATCTATTTAACTTTAGGGCTATAATTTATCTGTAATAAAATTATATTCAAATATAATCTACGTCGTAAAACAAGATTCATTCAAAGTCTAAATATAACATTTCACTAACAATTTTTTAAAAACTACGTTACCTTAAGGCTTGAGAATTTTTGTATAGAAATATGAAATTATTTCTTTAATTTTAAGCATGAAAGTTATAGTAAATATTTCCTCTGTAGGATACTTCCTCATTGGTGTTTACCTTAATTAATGAAATATAAAATACACCCTTCTTCACATGGGTGTTAAATAGAAATTTTCTTTAGGGTCTGTCAATCAATAAATTATTATTTTCGTTAAACAGTAGTTATTACGGTGAATGCAAACGTAGCTAAGGGATACTAAACTTACCATATATCAACCGAATGATTTACAAGTATTTTATCTATAGCGAGCTATTGTCAGCACGGAATATACTGCCTATTGCAGGCCTTTAGAACACAGAGGTTATCCCCGAATTTTAATTATTACACGTATAGACAAATGAACGCCATCACCCATTATTTCGAATTTAATTTCGTCCATATTAGGCGAATCGAATTCCGGCAGACCGCTCCTTCGCATATCGAATTAAAGCAATAACAAATGTAATTGACTGTAAACGAATAATTGGAAGGCCCCATCGCAACGCACGCTGGTTTGAACTTTCAAAAGTAAATTATGTGAAAATTTTGATGGCGTAGATTTATAATGATGTTTCCCTTGTAGCGGAAGCTTGTGGTGTTTTTCTGTAGCGAAAAAACAAATTAACAACGAGGCAATCCGCGTAGGCTGATTTGATAGCGTAATTTCGAAAATTATCGTTTTACTTTATACGTAAATTTTGCAATTTGAACATTGATTCCATTGGAACGAAATCAGCGTAGATTTACATTGAATTGGAAGCTCTATACAAAAGGCAGGGGCATTTTAGAAAGGCGAAAAGAACCAAATATCATCAGTGCTAAAGATCAATTGCATTCTATAATGGGTATGTAAAAAGTATATTAATCTTTTCAAGGGATATACGTTCTTTCTATAACGATAAATACCCCCTGCTACACGCCTACAGGGTACTTATGCAGATGTGGATGTAAATATACGTTTTTTTTACTTCTTTACTCATAAAAGCATCATATTTTCGTACTTCTTATACACCGTTATCTTCCACTACTTATCCGTGGAACTTTAAAGAGTACTCTCCTTATATTTATTGCTAGTTTATCTATTTAATATCACTTTTCCTCTTTCACTATGCAGATACAGTATTATTATTATATATTATGATTATGATGTAAGATGTTAATATGATAAAAAAATTAATCATCTTTGAGAGGGTGGCAGGGGGTGCAAGCACCCTAACTCTACTTAACATAACCGACTACTCTCCTGTATCCTTCGTGGGGAAACGAATTTTTAAATCTGTTGTTCGTCTTGGAATCTATATATATCTATCTGTATGACCTAATAAGCAGTGACTATAAATTCCAGTACGTTTTCTATGACCCTACTTTTTTGAATTATTCAATAAAAATACCCTTTACGTCGATCTTCTATATTATTATATATTATAGTATAGTGATTTCCATTCGCATCCAACAGGATAATCCGTACAAAAAGCCTTTATTTAAGACACGTAAATGTCAAAATCGCATTTAAAAAGAATTCTATTGCATCGTATAGCTTATCTCGTTCCAACAGAGCTACCTTAAAATTTATTATGCATAAACATAGATAGATTGACTTCAAGTCTATAAAAGTACCTCAAGACAACGATTTTCGTGGAGCTTCGTACTTGTACGACTTTTTTTTAAAGTCAAGGAAATGAGATGCGCTTAGCGTGTTGCATGATGGGGCGGGAAATGACCACAATCACTCAAGTCAAAGGAGCGTGTACGAGAGGACGTTTTTGATATGCACTGGATGGAATGAAGTTTTTTTTATTACCATTTGATATTCTTATGAGGTGAAGTGATGGCTTTTATCTCGTTTAGACTCTGAGCCGCTTCTTGAATATGATGATGCCCACAAATCGTAAAAGTTATATGAAAAATTTTATGATGTATTCCTCGAAATTCGAAATATTCAAATACCCACGAACCGAATATATCGAATGAAATTTGTGAGCTCATATTTTCGTATATATATATATATATATATACACACTTATTTATTTATATGATCTATTCTGGAATAATAATCGAATATAAATTAATAAAACATTAGGTTAAAATTAACCATTCAAATGGATCTAATTCAAAATAAAATTAAATGTGGAATTACTAGAGAAAACGAAAATTATAACGACAAAAATTCTTTCAATTGAAAAATTTCTTGGTAATAGTACCAGTGCGCAGGAATGCTACGAACTTCATACGGCTTGCATTAACTCACACATATTAAATTCCAATTTTAGTATTCCAAATACTATGCCATAGAATCGGAACATAGTATTAAATTTATCTTTTCAAAGTATTTTTAGAATTTAACGGCAATTAATACTGCCACCTGACTCTGGGAAGCGACTTGTTAACACTTCCATACCGTTAATCAACCCTCTTCTCTAATTCATTAATATGTGATGTTAACATCCGATATTAGTAATACCAACAGGTGTAGACACGCAGAGGTTTGCATGTCATCAACAAAGCACATTTGCAGACTGATCAATGCACGGTTATCTACTAATTCCTATACGTGTAATCCTTAACTTAGATGGAGTCTAGATAACTGGGAGTGTTTTACTACCGTTTTGATAACTTTTATGTCCCTGCCGATGGGCATTAGAACATTTCAATAGCCTGGTGTGACAATACTACAAGTTATTACTCACAATGTTCCACTATTAATTTTAAATTGAATCAGTTTGATTTTTAATCATTCATATTTTAAAATTTTATTGTTTTTATTTACATATTAAACCTCCTATATAGAGGCTTTATTTATATCAAACAATTAAAGATACATAAATATTTCCTTGTCTTTCCTTGTGTGTATTATTTGTCCATAAACTCCCAAATTTCAGCTATTTGTGATAATTAAACATGAGTTAATAGGATAAAAGAAGATGAAAGTGAATTCTATGTAATAGAACTGTTAGAGATAGTAGAATTTATTTATGCCTCAAACTATAATCGATGACAATCAACAGTGACAGTAAAAACAATCAAAAATTGATAAAAACATTCGTATTTCGAAAGAAACTAATTTATAAATCAATTCTTTATTGTAAACAGGTAGCATATAGGCTCCAGATTCTAGTTCAACTTGTTTTTCTATCCCTTAGAACTTTCATCCCATCGTTTATATTTTATTTTATAGTTAACAATCGTAAACACGCACCATATCATCCATTACATCCGTATAACCTAAGAAAACAAATGAATATTCTTATTAAAGAGAGCGGTTCGTGGCGAAGCAGTAGAAACATCGTTAATGAATAGAAAGTCCAATTTAAATAGAGAAGGCCAAAATTACCTCCGAAGGGGTTTTTCGGAAATGATTTTAATTGGGAGAACGAGGTTTATTTGATGAGTCGGAAGGTCTTCCTGATTCGAAATCATTCTTAAAATATTAATGCGCCTCTAGGTCATTTTTCATGTTTTCCGGTTCGCCTACTCGATTGCACACAACGAATTTTAATTAATCAGATACTTGCCTAGAGGAGTTAATAAAAGTATTTTTCAGTTTTGTTTTCATTTATCTTCTCCCATGTTGAGTAGTCTCATGTACTTACCGATACATAATGCTACAGAACCCAACCAAATATATCATGGATTTATTAACTTATAGAAGATGATCCTTGAATTATATGTAGCTTAGTTTTCATCCAAGGTCTTAAATTATTTCGTTCTGTATGCCGTAGATTAATTAAAAATTCAAAATACGTGAAATGAAAAATCGTATCAAAAATTGTAATGGAAAAACCTTTTTTGGATTAATTCACATATTTTTTAAGCTCATAGAAGTATTAATTAAACATTCGTTTTCAAACGTTAATTTTAAACCCATTTTTGGATTAATTTTGTTATTTGTTTAATTAAATTTGCAGCTTAATGAAGTTTAAAATTCATAATATTTATGCCAAAATATCTATTGTAATTTTATGTAGGTTAATCTTCCTTGATTATACTGTTAAAAATTAAGCTTTGCAAACTTGTTCTATAATAGAATGTCCAAAAATCGGCAATTTTTCAGCAAACTTTTGAAAAATACACTTCAAGCTTAAAAAGCGGTATTTATTACGAACATTAGTTGAATCCTTTTACAGAATCATGATGAGAAAATCATGTCATCGATAGTACAAATAATTACGGTGTATATTTCAAGAAAAAGAATGATGTATTATCTGCCTCATGCCAACCATTATATTCGTAATAGGCTCAGCGAAGGATGCAGTTACAATTAATACGAGGAAATATGTGGACTGAGACGAAAATTCAATATTCTATCCTTAAAACATTGTAAAAAGATGTTTGTTGTAAACTCTGTTCCTTAGATTTTTTAAAAATTTAATGTAAATGGAAAAATTAAGGTATATAATAATTGGATAATCATCCTGAAAGGTATATTATACGTAGAATGTCGAGAAATATTCGCTTCAAAAATACACGAAATTTGAAATAGTTAATCTCGTATTTGTTGGGCCCTCAATTAGTTTGGGTAGAAACGAAATTAAAACTCCAATTACTAAAAAAGTCAATAAATCAGTATTGCTCGCCACACTTTTTTTTATCAAAGACCAATGTTGTTTTTAATATCCATATTTTTTAACTCTCACCAAAAATGAGTATATCACCCGGTGCTTCAATTAATTGATTGGTAAATTATGTTATATGATATATTCATATTTGTGAACGCAATCCAATATGGAAATTTCAGTTTTTTTTATATGAAAATAAAATTAAACCTCGGGATTTGATTTAGGAGTCAATAACTGACCTGTGGCCTCAAAAATGATCTGCTGCGATTTCATTTATGTTATTATATGGCGCCTAATTTATCTCACAATCGCTCCTCAAATTTTCAATATTCCCGCTTTTTTACGATTTTCAATATCGCGAGGTGAAAAGTGAAAGATCCATCATTGTAATTGGCTATGAATATTCATAGTGAGCTATATAAAAAACTTGGGAAAGTAGATACTGATTATCAAAGGTCGATCAATTTGAAATGTCTATATTTACTACACGAAGAGCATTATTAACATCGCTCTTTTATAAATTCAATCTTCACTAAATTCCGTTTAAAAATCGCTTTACTATCATAATATATATATATATATATATATATAATATAGTTCAGTTTTTGTTAATTGGACCAGACTTTTTGACTTATATATTTAAACTTTTACGATAAACTTGAATTTATAGGATAATTAAACAAACAATCCTCACTCATTTAGTGGATTTTTTGTCTATTTTTTACCTATAGACTGTTTGATTCAAAGATGCATTTCAGGTTGTGAATTCTTTCCACTTTGGTAAATAATTTTTTGTGGTTAAGTAGATCGTCAACTATCTTAATATAAGCTTATAGTTTGAGAAATATCAATAATTATAATTACCTTGAATGAGCATTTTTTCAGAGTATCTTACCAAAATATGAATCGATTTCTACGAATGGTTATTATTTAAGTAAAATTTCCCTCTTGGAACAGATTAGCAACCAATCACCTTATTTATATTGTATCTTTAGTTACTAAAAATAGATACATCTGAACAAGATCTGTCGTATCGATGTAAATATACGAGTGTTTATCCTTCTTTAAATTATACTTTTAATCTTAGTTACAAAAGTGTTTATGACTATTTTTATAGGACCGTTTATTAATTTATCTCATTTACTCCTTATTTATGTTCATACATGATTCATGATGTGGGAGATATCTTATGATTCCTAGCCTTTTATTGTTGCGATGCACATTTCTCTCACCGTTTGGCTGGTTACCAAGCAACCTACATTCTTTCCCAGAAGAGTAATAATCAAGGGAAAATTGTTGCAATTGCTCCCTTCTCCAACAGGGTTTTTAATGCAAGGACACCACCTCCCCTCCGTAAAGTACATGCCTTTGCATCCTAATTACCTTGCACAGAGGTTCCTTGAATTTCCACTCGACAGATTTCTGCCTATTTGCATACAATACGAAGGTTAGGCTATTATTAAATGTTCTTAGGTAGTACAGCAGGTTGAATTAAACTTGGTAAATTTCATCGTTACGGTCTTGGTGTAAGAGTATGCAGAAGGCCATATCTGATACAAAGAATTCGTAAACAAAGAGATTGTAAAGTGGTGGTGAAGTTTAATAAGAGATAAGATGCGAAAAAAGGATGAGTACAGGAATTTAACAGGAATTCAAGTCTAGCTGCTGAACGACGTATCACAAATATTACAATAAGCGTTTGTAAATGAAATCTGTTGATAAACTATTGACTTATAATTCAATAAAAAGATTCTAATCGGCAAAAAATTATTGAGAGTAAGGATTATGAGTTAATAAAAAGTTTACGAATATAATATGGAGCTTGTATAGTGTAGTTTTACCTTAATATTATACAATATACAACCCGAAATCTTAAGATGTGATTCTGTCTGTTGGAAATGAATACCTAAGCAGCAGTTTCAATGATATGTTAATCCAAAGTCATTCATATAAACTGTTCACGATATAATAGAGATTTTGTATTAAGTTTAAAGGAATCAACCCACACAATGAAATGCTATATAAATCGTAAGAATCATACATATAAACAAAGTTCACGATCTATGAGATAATATGCCGGAGTATTAAAGGAATCGATCTACATTATCAATACGTAATTCCCCACGAAACATTTGAGTAGCTAATATTATAAAAGGTTAGATGAAGAAGAGAGCATAATACCTCCACCGAATTGTAACGAAGACTTTAATGTTAAAACGTTTAAATCCACCATTGAGTGGGATGATCTTTAAAGACACGCGTGTCATCACGATCCGATGCAGAAGTCGGTCTCTCTCATATAAAATATAAAAGAGAAAGTATCATTAGGGCAAAAATTGTGTCTTACAGAGCGGCCTTTTTTAACGAGACCCACTCCGCATCTCGTTAAGTCGTCCTCACGTTGTCTCCTACGCTCGCTACACTTTTGCCTCCAGAATTAAATCCGATCGACTACATGATTCAGTAAAGGGAATATATAACTTCTCACATTCGCGTAATAGAGATACAACAGTTGCCGAATTACTCTCTAAATCTTCCCTTACAGGTGACCTTAAGTTGAGTAATTAAGGCTACGAGAGTGATATAAAGAAACAGGGGGTCGCTTAAAAGGGGAAAAACGTTTCCTCGTAAGGGAAGAGAAGTTTTGGGGGCGATAAACTGGGTCCCACGTTTTGGGGTTGGAAATATGAAGGAACAAGGTCCCAAGTGGGGCTGTTTTAAAGAGTTCCTTTTGATTGTAGCAAGGTTAAAAGGAGGGTAAGGAAGGAATTCCCTTTACGTTGCATAATTTGGCTGCTAATCTTCCCGCATTCCATGAGCAATAACGGTAAGGTGAGCGTTCCGTTTTGGCTCGAGTTATGCAACAGCACAGCTGTCGAACTGAATTCATCTTCATCGTTTTGAAAGCTGAACTAAAGCCGTGCTCTTAATAACTTGTTTTGTTTAATACTAAGATAGTACACATAGTATTCTGTTAGTAATTACCTAGTGAAAAACTAGTCGTATATATTTTTTCTCAAATATAATTGCTTGAATGAGATAATTGTAACTATGACAACTTACCGATCTCCTTATACAATACTTATACACCATGCTTATTTATGATAACTGAAGTTCAAAATGGAGATTATATTAAACTTTCTATACATTATACTCGTAAACATTTGCTATGTATTGAATAAATGAAGAAAGTAGAAGTTTAATAAATTCCACAGAAATTTATTTTTATTTCAATCATGTGTCTTCGATTTCTCTTCTCTCATTAAAAGGACAAATAAGCAAAGAAATATCTAAGTACGGTTCATACATTACGTATGACTCCCTTAAGCAACGTTTAACTCGATCAAATAACATTTAATTCGTATATTATCAATCAAAAAATATAGTTTATGATCACACATACAAAATATTCATCCTCTATTTATGACATGATTTCTGTTTTTTTTTGCAAGTGGAAATTTGCACACGACCATATTATAACTACGTATTTTACATTAGCGTTAATTACTAACAATTTTTTTTATAAAAATTTTATATTTATCTTCAAAGGTATTATTAAGAAAAGACACACATCCTAAATTAGTCTTTAAACGCACAAATCATAGGCTCAAAGCTAAGATTCGCAACCCAGAATTTTGGTTTTGATCCTTTAAAACCGAATTTCGTTATCGTACGTTTAATTGCTAGGATCTCAACTCTGCGGTTGACGCGTAAAGCAGACCTATGTTCCCTCTATATGCCGCATCTGGAACGAACAAGTGCTATTGGGTCGATGCTCCCAGGGAGCCTGAAATCCTTTTGTGCCCTCTCACCTTCACTTCTAGATCCCCATTCACTTATTTTCTCCCAATCTGTTCCCGCCTCATTCGCTAAAATTCCCACAAGAGGATGGCGAATGCGGATCATCCAATGATTTTCTCAGTCGATTCTTAATTAATATCCGCGTTGCCAAGGAAACTGTGAACGATCCCAGGGAGCTATGTTATTTAGGACATTTCCTTCGTGTATATATATATTAGAAGGATTATGTGTTCTTGATCCTGATTAGTTCCCATATGCATTTTCTTTTTGTCTATATTAATGCATATAAAAATTTCGTTGTCTTATTGAATTACATATTGCATAGTTGGTCGTATATTAAAAATGATTGAATTAGATCCATATAACGACAGATTTAGATAAACTTAATATCGCAATTGTGAATAGAACTTTTTTCCTCTTTCAAAACCAAAATGGTCTCTAATAAGAGGTAAATGAATTATCAGTACGTTATTTCATCAAACAGACAACTTTGTAAATAAATATACTATCATTCTATCATTGAATTTTCGTATAAAATAATGTTAAACATTAACCTAATACTCATTTATTTTACCACAGAAACAATTGAACAACCGATTTCGTTTTTACAATGATAGTGATTCGTAAACATATGAATTCATAGAAGAATAATATCGTGATATCGTTTACTCATTATGAAAGGTAATAAATAAGTCGTACTATAAAATTATGTCATCATAATGTGAATAAGAGATAATATATTTTAATAGTCAAGTGTTCTTTTTGATAATGTAATCACCATCACTATCAAAACATTTACGAAGTAAGACAAACAGGGCTTCTTAAATCTATTAGCAATCTTCCTTACATTTCTGAATATAAAGACCCAACGCTACCTTCTTTTCATCTCCGCTAAAAAAAGTCCCTAAAAGCAATCGATGACTGATTCTTAAATAGACTCTTGGGAAAATTTTTAATAAAACTATTCATTTTTGTCAAATTGGATACCTTTTTCGAAGTAAAAAGGAATTCTTTGATGATTCTTTTCCTCTTCTAACTCTCGCGCGCCAAAACTTTTTGCCGAGCGGCAATATTTTTGAAGCAGAATATTACGGGAATATTCACAAGGTTAAGGGAACGATGTCATATAAAGTTATTCTAAGAAAGAACCCTCGGCGACGAGGGAAAAAAAAGAAACTCATCTAAAAAATGACTTCAAGAGGCTGGTGTAAAAAAAAGGTCCGGCGCAAGGCTGTGCGTTTAGTTAAAAAGTTTTACGCCGTTGCTAAGGAGCTTTGAGACATCGGTTGGAAACCTTAGGAAGAAGCTCTGTATGAAGATTGATGTTACTTATAAACTTTAGTCCAGCTATTGCATAGCGAGATAGATGAGAGATTATGCGTTAGTTAGGGCGCTAGAAAGATAAACTTCGTAGTAAAGGGATGAGTATCAAAATTACGTTTCCTTAATCAATGACAGTAATGATATCCTTTAAAGATTTAAATGATGAACATCTATACATTGTATATATATCTATATATATTGTATATTATATCTATACATCTATACATGCTTGAATATTAAGAAGGATACTCTCTACACTTTAAATACTTATATATGATTAAGTAATTGTTTAATTATATGGTAAAGAGATAAATATAAACTCCTCGTGAATAAGATAAGTAAGGTGCCTTTTAATTAAGCACGATAAGTCGTGAAATTTGATGAAAAAAGTGGAACGGAAGTAAAATTTAAAAAGTTACCGGGACTCGAACCCAGGTCCCCAACTTACTGCCGACATATACTCACAAGACAGCCTCAAAAACAGTGGAACAGAGTGGAATTGGTATAGCATGGTGGTTGTGTTGTTATTACTTTACGTGTTTAGCAACAGGGAGTACCTGGGTTTGAGTCCCAATCATGTCGTCATTTTCCACTTACGTATACCTTCATTACGTGAACAAGTTACGCACGGTTGGATATTATTAAATATTTAAACACCTCCGGGACTCGAACCCGTGTCTCCCATTTTTCCCAGTGTTAAAAAATCCTTGGATAACCAAATTCACTTCTTCAATACCATTTTGACGTCATAACAAGCTTTTATGTAATTGACTCCAAGGAAAGAGACTACAAATACAAATACTTGGATACGAAGCAATCTTCTGGGGACCTATGGGAGAATCTTCTTTCATCCTCCCTTTCAGGTATGCTTTTCTCAGTCTACCTTCTGATTATTCCATCTCTGTAATGCCTCTCAATCTTTTCCATGGTCAGCCTAAGCCTGCTTTTCCCCTTCAAAGCTTACCCGTGGACATCTTTACCATTTCCCTCATTCCATCTACGTGACCATCTCATTTCTTCTCAGCCATTCGTAGGTATTATCTTCAGGGCAATCCCATCTTTGCTTTTCCTCATATCATTCTATCCAAAAGTTTCCTATAACCAAAGTTCACGGAGTAAGGTCATGCATATAATGTCATCTTTTGTCACTTGAGTTTTCCCGCTATAAATTACCAAATGACGTAATTATTCGATAGATATGTAGATGGATTATTTATGGGAAAGGTTGGGTCCTATTAGAGCTTCATTGTACCTAAAGTTGTTCGTTAATTCGTATGTTATAAGGAGAGGAAAATCAATTTTAAGGATTTCTAGGTGTGAGACAACAATCATTAAATATAAAGCAATTATAGTACAATAATTTAACGGATTACTTGTTATTTTAATAGAGTGTAAACCTTTTTGGCATTGAATAGAAGTAAATGCGAATTAATCTTCATTTTTTCCAGCCTATTTCATGACAGTGTTCTTACTGAAGTGTCTGGACCATATTACGAGTAGCACTTGCTAATTTGGCTATCTCCGGTTAGATATTGTGAAAAGTAGCACGCCGTATTCTCAGGAGGTTTTTTTCCTATTAGATATCATGCTCGATCAAGCGAACAAAAGAGAACTTCTTATCTTTTCAATTTACTAATCCCTTCCCTTAAGCTCATAAGCCATAGTAGGAGTAGGAGTAATTGCTTAAAGATTCAAACAAGCCTTAAGGTATATAATTCTGAGAAAAATAATCAAAAATCCTTATTCATTTTTTTGTATAAATGAATAAAAAGATAATCCTCCTGTATAGGACTATGGAATAAACATAAATAGAATTGATATTAAAATCATAATATTTTTATTAACTTACATCGTTGTAACTAAATGAAGCTTTAGGCTTTCGACTCTAGATAATGTTTCGATTGTTTAATATGCTTTTTTCACAATGATACTTCTACGGGGTTTGAAGACTATATAATTTATTATATTTTACAACAAATTCTGCTGAACGGATACATAAATCCACCCTAGCATTTCTGATATTTACAATCAGATCCTCAAACAACGATCCACTACTTTTTCAGAACCTTCAATTCCGAAAAAACATCATCTTCCCCATATTTTATTACGCATTCGACAACCCATTCACCCTCCTATCCAACCATCAATTTTTCCCCTTGTTTTCGTAAACTTCACCTTTCTATAACCCATAGCAACCCCTCCATATAAAAGGCTAATAATCCAGCACTGTATTTTTCCCCCATTCATTTTTACACCGCGGAAATATGACGAACGAATCGGCAAACTTTCTTATCGGAGGAAACACCGGCAGAACCCGTTCATTGGCCGAATCTCCCAGTACGAGGACGGTATTCCTGCAAAACTCTTTCAGAGATTGCTTCTCCGGAGTTCAGACGTGTTTAGCGTGGGAGTATGGGAAGATATGAGGGGTTACCTTCCCCCACTCCGTGTCTCAGAGGCGTCTCAGAGACCAGAAAGTTTCGCTGGAGCCACTGCGTCGAACGACCTCACTCCATCCTTTCCTTTTTAGACCATCCCTTCTCTCACCTTTTACTCTTCACGCTTCACAGCCTTACCCATAAACTTCCCCCTGCGCTGATATTTTTCCGGAAAAAATCAATCTCCTTACCTGGGACTATTCCCCCGTAGCACTCCTCGGTGTCTCTCTCTCGCAGCCTATAAAGTACACCGAGCCATTACTGCCTCCCATGTTATCACGTCCAAGGATGCTCATCTTCTAGGCCATTAGTGACGAAAGAGGGGGATGGGATGCTCAGATGAGGAGTGAGCTGGTTTTGAATTTGTTTACGTCTCCGGGAGGTGAATCCTATAGGGAGCTGGTTTGTATTAAGGTTAAAAATAGGGCAGTCAGTACGATTTTTCCCATATATTTTCCATATATTTTTTCATATATTTTTCCATATATTTTTCCATATATTTTTCCATATATTTTTCCATATATTTTCCCATATAAGTTTCCTAATATTTTCCATATATTTTTCCTTACATTGTCCTATATACTTTTCCGTATATTTTCCATATATTTTCCCTATATTTTCTTAATGAATAGTGAACTATGTGAAGATAAAAGAATGAATATTAAAGCATTTATTTTATTCAAAGGAAGGTGATAATGCTTATTCTTAATTATTCTTGTAGAATTGTAGCTTTCATGGAGTAAATATTGAGGATAAGAAGCTACAAATATCTTCTTTTATCATTGCCAAGAGGACACTATTTCATTATATACTATATTTTATCCATCGACGAAAGTAAAAGGATAAGAATTTTTCATACCTCTTCATAAAAAAGGTTATCATGTAAGCAAATGTGGAATATCTTAAAAATTATTACGTATTATTTGAAAACTTGGCCATCACTCAATATGGAACTTATTTAAGGGAACAGACAGCTGAGCCGTTTATTAAAAGATACTTACGTCTTTAGAGAACGAATACCAAGGTAAGTCAGCGTCTAAAACTGAAAATATTTATTTGATTACAAAATTATGGGATCAAATAAAAGATATCTCAAAGATCGAATAAGAAACTTATAAAGTTTTAAGGAAACAAAAAGCAAGGCTGCCCGCATCAAATGTCAATTTAAGAGTTGCAAACCGCCAGAAGCAGTTGCGGTAAGCTTTAAGTAAACTTGTCGTACCTGTTATTTTCTTTGATATTAGCGCACTATGCCTCAAATAATAAAAACAAGTGTTTGAACGTATTCTTTCCAGCCCAATCCTCTATCCGTCTCTAATATTGTTTTAAGAGTTTGTTCGGTCCAGTAAATACGTAATATCTGTTACTACGGGTTACTTTTTTCTCTTTACTCAACCAACAACAATCAATACAAAACCTTAAACCTTTCTCCCTTATATACCTTCAGAAGAATAAGAAAATCCTCTGATAAAAAAAGGAGAAAAATTTTCTTTCTGAAATTTAGCTCGCGCATCATAACGCAACTCGTAGAAACGTGTTTCTTAGAAGATTTTTCCTATTTTATGGCGAATTATGTTTGTTGACGCGTCTTACAAGGTATTAATGCTTGGGGTAACATCTCTAATATTTTTAAAGGTAGTAATTTTTTCTGGTTCGACTGGATTTGTTTCTCTGTGGCTCTTTTTCATAGGTTAGAACGAAATATTATTTTATATTCTTCGATAGTATTGTCAAACTTAGGGTTTTATTAATCTTTATCCGAACTCAATTTTTTCCTTAAATTTCATATTAAAGATATTATATTAGGGAATTATAATTAGAAACGTATTAGAAATGAGATTTCTATAATATAATAATGTATGATAGTATGTATGGATAGTTAAATATCTAATAATTTAACAAATAAATAATTTTCAAATCATGTTAAGTGTAGTGATATAGAGTTAATTGATATCAAATTTTAGTTTTATACAAACAAGTTTTCAGGCACTATTTACGTAAATAACCATCTTAGCAGTTTAATTAGTTATCATCAATAATTCATCAAATAAAATAGATTTAAGTATTCTTAAACCCAGCTGTGATTGTGTTCCATAACTATCTCGTACATTACCTTCATTCGGATCAAATTCAAACTTATAATGTAAAAATAGAACGAACAAAAGTTTCCGCGGTTACAAAATAAAAAACACCCCTACATCCAATAACATTGTTTACTCCCGTTTCTATGGATAATAAATTAAATCCTCCACCTTCTAGAATGCTCTAAATAACCGATAGTTCTATGCAATGCAATCCTTTTGACGTCCCTTTTTAACACGCTGCGTATACCAGCGCAGTACCATTTCTCTCTCCAGCATTCAGCAAGGGGGTAAATCCTAGCTTAGCGAGTTTCTTCGCTTCTTACGAGGAAATCCGCGCTTCGGAAACTCAACGGGGAACAACCGAGGTACGCAGCATAGCTTTCAATATCTGCAGTTTCCACGGTGCTCGGTAGACGGCGTTTATGTAAATTTTGACTCCGAAGGAAGAATTAGATTAGATTGTCTTTATTCGAGATGACATTGAGGATCGGGAAGATTGTTCTTCTCCGCCGTAAGATATCGTTCTACCTTTATGGAGGATACGGTGCCCGAAAAACAAAGATGATGAAGAAAAGGCTTTGTTGATGAAAACTTAGAGCTATCGATTCCCTTCGCCTGAAGAGAAAAATATGAGATGGGAGTATAAAATGCGCATTAGAAGTTTAATACGAGGAATTATGTCTCTCGAAGGAAGAAAATGGCATTCCTAGTTTCATATTTCAACGAATATAGCGCGGAACGATGAATCTATTCTTACGTAAATTTTTTGAGCTATATATATATAGCGAGGAATCCTTTTGAAACCGATGATCAAAGCAATATGCGTTTAGGATAATTTTATAGTACGCTTTTTGTCCCTTAATCAAGATAAGATCATTCAGTATATGAAAGAAAATATGCAATTACCCGATAAAATGTAGGATGGCTATGTCATTCATTATTTATATCCCTTTGATACAGTAAAAAATAAGTTATGAATAAGGATGAATGTAATAATCAAGCTGCATATTTTTTTCATAGATTTTGAAATGCTGTGATTAATTGGATATTGAAGAATATTGGACAAGAATATTGAATTTTTATTTCTAATTAAATGTACAGAAATACTTTAATGTACCGGATATACTATTATCATTCCCCGTGCAATGTTGCAATTTTGGTAAAAACAATTTAAATAAGCATTTATAAAGATACTTAACATTAATGACTTATTAATTTATCACAATTTAATTGGGATTTATATGAACTTTATTATGAAATTTATATATTTCTGGGAATAACTCGTTGGCTTGATTAAATTCATTTCTTCTCTTTGTTATATAAATTAGTGAAATACATGAATTACAAAATATGACTGATGGTATAGATATTATAATCTGTAGGTCATTTGGAGTACGAAATGATGTATCATACTAGAGCTTAAAAAATTTTATTTCACATTGTTAGAACTTAATTTTTTTAAAGGGCACGAGATTCAATTAGTAAAATTTGGTACACAGAAACAAGGTAAAGCATAAATTCTAATGAAAAATAGCTTGTCATACTTAACCGAACTTCTAGAAATTTAGGATTACTCTAATAGATTATCACTGCATTGATATAATAACCCATGGATTTAATTCATTTACTAGATGTATAAGATAGATATACTAGAAAAATAACTGCATTAATTAATCAAGTTCTACAGAAAAGATACATGTATTGAACTAATTGAATGATACGTAGTATGCACTAATATGCGTATCCGTTTTTAATAACAAGATTAAAAACATTTCATAGTTATTAGTTATGTCCTTCTATCTAATCAATGCATTTATTATGAAATAAGGTGTTGATATTTAGAAAACACAGTGGATACAACGTGGTAAAATCAATCGGATTAAAATATAAGGAGGATGTGATACAATCTTTTAAAATTCTAATTATATCACTTATGTTTCATTCTAAATTAATTTAAGATGGAAATATTTTAGTAAAGACTATCTAGCTCTCATTTATTTCCAAAATCGCAGGATAAGAAACTAATATACAAGATTACGTATAACATCCATCTATTGCATGTATTAAAATAATAATATTGATTTTGAACAAAGAAGTATATGGAATGTTCAAATGAAAAACCTCCTACAATCTTTTATTGAGGTAAAATTTTTCTTTTCCTACGAAAATAATAATAATTATTTTTACGAAATACCTTTGCAGTTTGATATTTTGTCTTGTAGCGAAATATTAACACAGTAAAAAAATTAATTTGAAACAATACATATGAATATAATTTTATAAATAATTTATAACAAATAATATATAAATAATTTATAACATTACCATTATTCAAAATTAAACTTACTTTTCATAACATTAACACACAATATTTTCCTACTATACATATAGAATGTATGAATATAATGATATTTACTTATATATTCAATGCATACTATATCTGTATATCTACTATTTGATATTTAAAATATAAAAATTACTTAATATATTCAATACAAATCCACTTACGTATTCATTCACCAACCGTAACAGTTACGAGAATCGGAAACGATTCCTTTGTACGTTTATGAACACGTTCCCTACAGTGATTATTATAATTTATCGGTTACTGGGGAAACCGCAGAGCGATCGGTTTTGCGTTAGTTTCTCCCCTTCGCGTTCCTCTTTAATCTCCCTCCTCCAGCAACCCCAGCATCCCTTCTTAATCTTTCCTCTCACACCGTCTCCTGACTTGAAACCACGTAAACCGCTAAAATACCATTTCGTTTCCTTTCCCTTCCCCGGATGACTTCCCCTTTCAAACTCCACATTCTCAGCATCTATATTACATCGCACGTTCCATTGCTTTATTCTTTTCCGAACTTCTTCCAATCAAACTTTGCCCGCGAGGAGGCCAGATAAAGCGAAGAGATATCCTCAGGGCCTCACTAACTCTTTTCTTTCCCCTGTTTGCGTACATTCCTTCCCGAATGCCAAAATAAATAAAAATGGAATTGGATTAAGGATCCGCCTTCATTAGTAAGCTGCTTATCGCCTTACCACTTCTTAATTTTTGCGAATATCTTTATATATATCTACTGCTTCTAATGAAGATGAACTTGAAATTTTTTAAATTTTCAATTCGATCACTAAGATATCAGTAGTTGTTTTTACGCTTTTTAGCTTTACATTATAGCACATTTAGGGATCTAATCCTTTTACTGTTACACCAACTAATCATAGTACGTTTATTTCTTAAAATCTTATGCAATTTATTTGCCTTCATCCTTTGATATTTTACGTTGATTTATGTTGATATGTAAATGTGTATTATTATTGATATTTAATGTTGTGAATTTACTAATTTGGATTGTATATTAAACTATTTTATATGCTTTATTTATATTATAGTATTTTACATTTTTCGTGAATTAAAATGTATATTTACCCTATTCATATCCTTCAGAATGTGACATATCTGTGATAATATAAATTTAAATCAGGTATGAATTAATTTATTCAACATCTTGGTCACCTTAATGGCTTAAAAAAGTGATTTTTGTTCATAAGTTGAGCTATAATTAGGTAGTTTTCTTATCGAGGCAAAATAATTTATTCAAATGTTACACAGAACCTTTTGTGAAATAATAGAAATATTTGAGTCCATGACGTTGATATACCTATTTTCCATATCTTCGTAGAATATTCCAAATGTATCTCAGAATAGCTATTTTTCGAAATACAATTCCCAAAAGCGGTTTTTTTTAGATAACGACTAATAGCAATGAATTATTTCTACATGTGGTGATCTATATGCTGAAACTCTATGCACCGATTCTCGTATTATTTGAAAGTTCCGATTATGTTACAAAAGACCATCGTCATTCAATACCTTAAAAGTTTTGATACTTACGATGCTGGAAATGACAGGGACAGAACATCTCGTTTCATACTCAAACCTAAATGTCAATCACGCATCCTTTGTTTTAAAGTCAAAATGCAACTAATCTCCAAGCATTCGGAAACCATACAACTCCGAATAATTCATTTCATTCAATAGTTGTGCGATAAAATCACCTCAAATCCAATCCGAACCGAGTCTGAAACAATGCAGATGGTGCAAAATAACGCCCGATTGCAAACGAAACTACGTAAAAGTTAGTTATGCGTCTGTTGGCATCTACAATGACTTCGTTACGTATCCTCTGTGTGTTGCTCTAGGATTCCTGGAATATCGCCTGCGTTTGACAGTCGCTCCTTGATACTTATGCGGCTTTGATACTCGTTTCGCATCGCCGTTGATCAACGTTTTGATTAGCATCTCCCCAATCAGTCGGTAAAAAACCCGACACGTAAATGTCGAACGGAAACAGTCGCTTGTGGACGAAATAATTAATGCGAGCCGTAGATTGTTTGATATCCTCGTAAGAATTAATTCGCGTTTTATTAATAAAACAAACACATCCACGAATCGACGTTCCCAATTAATCTAAAGCGATGATTAACAATTTATTAGGAGACGTCATAAATACAGTAGGACTCAATCAAATCTAAAATCGCATCTGGTTGTATTCTTTTTCGCGAATTTAATTGGAGTGAAAATGAATAATCGGCGGGAATATTGCGGTGTAAAAAAAAGGAGTTAAATGTCGGAACTGTATGTGGGGAAATCGTTAAAACCGCTTTCGACAGCTTATCGAGCATTCGAGAGGTCGAGGCTGTAATAGGCTCTTCAGCTGCATTACGTGTTTGAAAAAGACGCGAGATGATATATATATTGAAATGAATCCCGGCTGAAAATCTTTTCAGTTCCACACACGCGAACTATCTTTCGTCACCTTTTGTGAGAATTTTCGATGCGATTTATTATTCTAGGGATGATGGTCATGAATTGAGGAAAAGGTCATAGTAAAAATAGATTACGGAATGAAGGATGAGCAATCGGGACCATAATGAAGTTGGCTCATGAAAGGTTGATACTTTTGCGGTGACGTGCACTGGAATCGGCGTGGAAGAATTTCGCACGATCAAATTTCATCTATTGGAGGAGGAAATTGGTTCGAATCATGAATATCTCTCCGAAATTATCCCAGGGTGATCGGATTTATTTCCTGAAAAATTGTTAGGTTGCCAAGTTATTTACGTTCCAAGATAGGTTGTTATGACGACGTACCATGGTAATTTGAGAGCTCATCTATATCTCCAGAATAACCTTTTGTTGTAGTGAATGGTTTTATTTTGGAAATAAAGGTTTCTGTTTTATGTGAATGCAATAGACTACTATGGTTTTAGGTGGAGTATGTATAAGATAAAATTTTAGTAAGATATATGGGATAACCAAGAGCTTAGCAAAAATCCTCTCTTATGTATACATTTAATCTAACATTAAATCGAATCGACACTAAATATAAATATGAAAATTTAAGGAAGTAATTGTACCTCAAAATTTAGAAATACTTTCCCTTATTAAACTTTTAAGGGAAAACTAATTCTAAGGGTGTCTAGTATTGTGGGTGAAGTAACAATAATGGAGGTATGAGAAAAATATAAAGGAGAATGAGCTGCAATAATCTTGCTCATAAATGTACAATTTTTCCCTCAATGAATAAAATTCAAGTTATAGATTCAGACGATTCATATTTATTTACATATTATCCCCTTCTAATGAATAACACTAAAATTATTAAGTCAATAAGATGTAAGACAAAATGAAGCAGCAGAAAAAGCATTAAAATATTCTCAAATCATAATAATGATTATAATAATTTCGAGAATATAAAAGCACTAACTAAACCTTAATGAGAAGCAGCATTCCTAAGTAACAATAATACGTTCGAAAGGCAAGTATAGGAGCTGTCAAAGCAAATAGTAAATCTATAATACATCTAGTAGACATACGCTACAAAGAAAGATTATAAGAAGGAATACATAAGTAAAATTTGCTATAGATATTAGAAATAGAAACATCAGAACTAATTATAATATACGACAATAGGAATCTTAAAGTGATGTAAGATTAAACCTGAGCTGCATCAAAGATCAGATAAGAATAAACAATAAGAGGTTACCTTTTCAAAATCGATCAAAACGTAAACCCCACTACACACGAATAAAACACAGAAAGAATCGCTTTCATAGTATATATAGAATCAAATATACTTTTAACACCCTAAAGTCATCCTTAGGCCGAAGAGGGAACAGGGGACGGACGTAGCACACAGAAAACACGGTCCGGAAACGTTAATCACGATGAAAGAAACATTTGCGAATCGATATGCGAGCCAAAAAAAAAAAAAACAAAAAACTTCACTGTTGCGCCATTGAGAAGGGAGTTGGAAGCGATTGGAAATGCACCATCTCTCGACACCTCTCATTTTCTAAAGGAAAAACCTCTCCTGCCCCCTGTTTTCCACCGTCCCTTTACGTTAGTGCGTGCGAAGGGGGGGCGGGGTAGGGGAGAAGGGTCTGTGGGGGAGGGGGGAGGCCGAGAGAGAGAAACCCCCTCCGCGCCACTCGCCTCTCCCGGAGTCAGTCTCTCTCCAGCACGGGAGCTAGAAGGACGTCGGAGAGTGAAAAATGCGCTAATGTGAATGAAGGATCGATCCTTCCGTTGTCATAAGTCCCACCACGAGTCTCGGGTGGGACGTACGTAAAAAAGTGGTCACCTGCGGGATACCCCGCCTCGCGAGTGCTTCCGAACCCGGCGACGTCGACGGGCCCTTCCGGGAAATAGTGCGAAAAGTTTCCCGACTCTCTCGTTGGGTACTTTTGGAATGGTAGCGGACCAGCGGAGCGGAAAGTTCCTCCTTGGACGCGTGTGCACGCACCGCCGGCCGTTGTCGACGCCTTCGAGAGGAAACCTTTGAGGTGTTGTGTGTCGAGGAAGTGGGCACAAATGTCCCCCTTGGTGCGGTTGGCTTGCGTCGTCGCGCTGTGCCTCGCTGGGGCGACCGCCGGTTCTGAAGAGGAGGACGATGACATGGAATCTGGGGCGTGGGACGCGGAAGATCCAGGTAAGATGTTGTGACCGGTGGGGGCCTCAACCGGTGTCCGTAGCTTCTAGTGTTACGTCTACGAAATACCATTCTGATTTTCCGGTGGGAGCTACGGGTTTAACCCCGCGGAATTTCCAAATACCTTCTGGTATATACCGTTGAATTTCTGCAGTATTCCAGCGTGATGACAACGCAAACCGATGATCAAAATTTTAGTTTCGTACATTATCTTCCTCGACGCAAAATCGAGCTATGACTATGACGAGCGTGGTGTTCAGGGAGTCGTGAATGATGCGTGACTGACTAGTGGCTTATGAGGGTTGGAAATCACAAAGCTTCTTTCACGGAGCTGCGGAGTCGTATATATAAGGGTGATATACCCACCTTTACCTCGGAGGCGGTCGTGTTGAAATTTGCATTTGGCGGCTTGTCTAAGGAAACTGACAGGCGTTCCCTTATTTACCTCAGGATGTGAGGAAAAAAGTATGAATGTTGATTCGGGTTAGGGAATGATGGTGGTTTTAATTTATGGCCACAGCTGAGTGCGTTATTACCATGGGTTGTTTTTTAAGGTGAAAATCGTTCTCTCTAGAGGATTTTGACTGCGAAGTCGCTCTTGTCTTTCGTGTTATACAAGGTTCACTTTCGTTTAATACGATGTTCACAATGTTGAGCATGTGAGCGGAACGTCTCTACGAACTCAGCTTTGATTCAGCTAGATTATATGTAATTGAGCTCACTTTAGATTTTACTCACTCTTTATTTGTTTGGTCTAACTTTAAGAGTTTATATATTCACAATTGATTGAATTGAAACAATCGTTATATAAAATGCCTTTCTTTTTTCTAGTCAACTATTTTACTCCTCATAAAAACAAATATCGTGGAAATTCTCAGCAAACTACGATCTGATTACCATTATTATTTCCCCTAAAATCTCCGTACACAAGAAAAATAGAAATGAAACAGTGGTCAGGATAAAATTCGGCAAGATTTAATTCAACCTTCAAATCAGAGATTTCGCGGAACTGCGGCTCTTTCTATCTTAATTCTTTATATATGCTCATGTCATTTCACCGCAAGTCCAATCCGAAACAACAGCTGGTTATAAGAGGATGTAAATTACAAACTTTTTCTCCTTTTTTGAGATAGGATTGTTCACATTGTCCCCTATTTTTCCTCCGAACTTTTTTCCTTTTTTTTACTTTTCCCGAGCCCGAAAAACCTCGAGGCGTTTTCAGAGTGCAAAAGCCGTTCCTCGGGAAACGTTCCACAAAATATCTCTCTTGCTGTACGTGAGATGACAATTCTAAAAAAAAATTAAAAAGGACGATTTTAATTAACAAATCCCGCTCTGCTTTGATCCGACACGACGGAACGTGTAAGGCCCTTAAAATTATACAACGGAAAGGTCTTGCGCTTTGGTTTTTGTCTTAAAATAGTTCGTAACTTGCCTTGGGAACTCCGTTACAAATCATTGTTGCAGTTTACGGCTTTGAATTTGAGTGAGCGCTCTCTGGTTCGGTCGTTGTATAAATCCCGGATGCGTCGACGTATCTCAATGCTCTATGGTGAAACGTACAGATTTGAACAAAATAAATGTACTATTGTATTGCATCGATTCAAACCAGCCTCAGCAAGATGAGTTAGAATAGATGAAACAGTTGTTTGGACGATTATGATGTATCGCAATTAAAATTACGTCGAAGATAAATTCTGTGGGGTACGATTAAAGTGGCTTGTCAGTAGGTCAACTGGTTTGGAAATATAACTTTGAGGAAGCACATCAGTATCTCTTGGTAACGAAACACAGTAACTAAGCAACAATTAATCAAATCTATAGTTCCTTAAAAGTGAATTATTCTGAAACGTAATAAATATTTAAAATTTTACGCGGTTTATATAGAAATATATCTAGACTATTTAAGAAAGTTTTGGGCTTCTGTTTCTTTAGTATACGTTTTTTAATCTTTCTGTTTAGAATCCACGCACAGATTTTCAGTGCAACGTCTCAGATCTCACGCATTGACTTCCACTTTCGACACTTCGTTGAACGTTTTAGTATTCTATTCGGAAGTTTAAATTGCGATGGCTTCAAATTGCCCACGTCTTGAAAGTGTTACGTTTTTATTCCACTGCTTAGGGCGCGTGACATTTCAAGAGGGAAATTAGCTGGACACCAAAACAATAGTATCAAATTCAGCGAGGTTTAGCAAAATGCTTTTAAAAGGTTACTTCTGCATTAATTGACTATAAACAAGTCCTTGAATTAATCTCTTATAACCGATAGGTAGAGAATATAATGATGACAGTTATATTTGTACTCTGTTGATTCATCTTACCTTAAAACTTCACGGTGAGTGAAATAAATAGCTGGAGAGTTGTGGGGGAACAAATGAGGATATGCTGCGTCTGGGAATCGAACCCAGCCCTCCTATTTTTACATACATTAGGGATTAGTACATTCGATATGCTCAAGCACTACTTTGTGAAACGGACCTTTAATATATGAATTTTATGATGATATAGGAATACTTATCAACTTATTTATGCATTAATTTCTTAAAAAAGCAAATTGTTTTATCGATGGTGTAAGACGGATTAGTAAATTATTATGTAGAACATTTGCAAGGAAATCTGGAATATTAAAAGTTAATTTGAGCTCAATACAATATATTCTACTACCTGTCCTTAAATATAATTTAGTACCTAGAGGAGTTATTTTACCGTCATTATGAGTGAGTTTTACACGTTAAACTTTCTCTTTTTTAATATTTAGTTTATATAACTGTCCCCTTACAAACTTAATTCTCACATATTTTCTTTTAATATAGCCAAATAATTATGAATTCTTCTTTTATATGTATGAACTTATTTTTGCCACTTTCTATAGATACAATTGAAATTTTCCAAATTCCATGACATCATTTTCAATATTTACAGCGAAATTTAGCTGACGAAATTTCACGATTTACGAGTCAACTTGTCTTTTCGAAAAATTAATAATTAACGAAGTAAAATTCTCCTTTTTCCTTCATTTTGCCGATACTTATAAAGCAAAAAGCTCTGTTGGGAAATGACCTAATATTACTTCCCATACATGAATATTTTCCATTTTTCAATTTGAATAATTAGTTTCCTAATTTTCGTTATTCCCCGAACCTTTCGCAAATATTGGAGTTGTGCAAAATTTTTTCCGAGTAAACCTTTGTTTACGCATTTACATCGTTTAAACTCAAATAATCGAGAGGTATGAATTAAAGATAGGTTTCCAATAAACAGCAGTTTTCATGCATGGAACGATTTCCAAATCTGTAATTGTTATTCCCAGTATTTACATGACTCCAATTCAGCTAGAAACATTGTTCTGTCTATTTTTTTAATACGGCAATAAGCAGAAATGATGTATATTCAGAGGTTTAAATGTGTACATTCCCAATTTTAATCGAAATATGTAGTACATTCGAAAGCTGAGAGGTCATCTAACAATTATTTTTCAGGCGTTCAAAAGTCATCTGAAATTTGCTAATCACTTATACGTAACAGAACACATTTATGTTTCGTGATGTTAAATTCCTTAAAAACTCAGTTATGACTAGTTTTGGAATGTATATTCAACAAATATATTCATAAAGAAGAAATTTTTAGTTTGAGGAAAAGAGTGGAATATTTCACCAAATAAGGTAAGCTGTTGTGGTGATCCATAAAGGAAAGATTCATACATAACGCTTCGTAGTTTAACCACAAATGTCTATTATTAAAAGTAAAAATGCTAGATGATAACGATTATTCGTAAAAACCAATCGTGTATTTGTTAAGTGTAATTGTCAATCAAAGATATTTTGTGATTTAAAGTATGACGTTTTTTATATGAATCTTTTAAGAGTGGAATATTGTTATAATTTTATAGATATCGATATATTTGGTATCATAAAGTATTTTTGTTACGTATACTAGGAAAAATATACTTTTATTTGGAAAATTGTGTTCGTATCTCCAATAGCAACAATTCAATGATTACGTTAGCAACCGAAACTTTCAATCAATTCAATCTATTGCTAGCAAACCATAACTCGTTCCCGTATTTTACGAAAAAAAAATAATAATACTTTTTAAACGAAAAAGCTTTCTTGGACAAAGCCTGTTAATCCCTAGCTCCCAATGTGACGCCTGTTGTCGAACGTTCTGTCAGTTAATTCAATTGCAGTAAAACCCAATGAATCGTACCCTTCGTTTCGTATTTTTTTTTATTTTCAATCACCCCGATAGCGCATCAAAATATCTTCCATTATCGGTACATTCGGGAGATTACAAATCTCTCCGCATTCAACTACTAAAATGGAAAGATGTGAAAAGCCATTAAACCAAATCAAAATTAACGAAAACTAAAAGGATTTTGCTTATCTGTCGATGAAATACATTCATCGATAAAAAACATCGGCGAAAATCGGTAATATAGGATGAGATTTTTTATTGTTCCGACAATCCATCAAAAAATAGGGACTTGTTGCAATGAGAAAATAATTCATTTGCGACGTTGTTTTACTGTTTCGACGTTCTCTTTCATAGCAAATCTCTTCCATCAGCTGTTGGATGTTTTACGGCGCTTTTGTATTTACGATTGAGAAACATCTACGCATTGAGAGTCGGAAGTTATTGCAGATTTCCATAGAATTTGGAAATAGTTTTATGTCTGGTCTTTGATTCGGTTTGGATTTCGGCTCTTTGGAGAAGTATGCCTTCCACAGTTTGAGGCGGAATTGTGATTTGTAGAATGTATGAATCCATTCATTGTACAGAGCCGCTGCTAAGGTCTACTTCCTCGAATGCCTACTCATTATCGGTGTTGAAAACGGAATTATGGGAGTCGATTGTTCTTGTGCATGGTGGAAAGATCTTTTGCCTGTAGTTATCTCCAATCTTATGCTCATTGTCCGGTGTATTCGTAATATTTAGATAAAGCTTTCCATAGATATTATATGAACGGTATATACGTATCTACATTTATTTATTGACAAATTAATTTTTTTTTAACCGTGTAACATTATCATGCGTACAGTAAATATTCGTGTTAAAAGTTTGAGATTTTTAAAAAGCTATCATCTCTAGGAAATTGTTCCTGTAGATATCATACTGTTAATTCATTCTTACCTTGAAAATTTAATACTTTGATTTTATTTATAATGTTTTCTTAAACTCTACATCGCTTAAGCATTTTAAATCATAACTCAACCAATAAATTCATTCGATCAAAGATACTAGTATTGTGATTCTAAATACAGTGGAATCAATTAATACACTGAATTTTTCGGCCCTTAATATCTAACTAATAGAACATTAACTATTATTATAGTGGTTGACTCTAATGTAATTTAACGCTTTTCATTTTGGGTTCCTTCAAAGTTTCTTCTCCACAATGCTGAATATATAATGTATGTGCATAAGAAAACCTAAGTGCACATTTCGAACCACAGTTCGTTTACAAACGGCCTACTTAAAATAGTTTGACCTTGCATTCAAGTCTTTAAGTCTTCCACAGTTTTCAGCATGCTAATGATATTCTCCAGGGTCATGTGCATTACGTGGTGGATGCAATAGGTAACCATTATCTATTCCCTTGCACGACCCAGCCATTAGTCGACAGTGGACTGAAGTTGTATTTCCTTCGTACGTATAGATTTTCCATCACTTTAAGTGGATGAGATCGTATGGGAATGAATAAGCGAGAATACAACTGTATAACTTTCCGTATTAAAATTCAAATCAACCTACTTTATAGCACCTGAAATGGTACGTGGTATTACTCCGATACTTATGATAACAATAATCCAAGACTGTAGTATACGTATCCTCATTTTATAGGGCTAACCACAATTCAACGTTCTCTTAAAGGGGTCAATATTTGAATAATATAAGTGTTAAACTCCGTAGTTAAGTCATGTTATTTGCATAATCTTATATCCATGACAACACTATCCGAGGAAGCTTCGGTACCTGAAATATAAAGGTTTATAAACCTCGGTTTATACTCGATTCTCACGCAGTAGACATCATAATGTGCTTGAACAGTATCTACTATATCTGTAAGATATCGTCAATGTTACGTTTCAACAGTGGAAGTGAGGACAGCTCGGTATTATTTGTTTTAATCCCCAAATAATGTCGAAATGAACATGTTACACGAGGGTATTAAACACTTTAGCTCATTAGCGATTTCATTCAGATGTCATTATCTGTTACATCCATCAATGCACACCATTCATCATCCCACTCGAACCGATGGGAAGTTTCATTGTTATTCCGCGTTTCTATAAGATGATTATTGCCCCCATTCTTCTTTTCTCTATTAAAATTCGCTTTCATATCATTTACTCCCTTCGACGGTTCGAACGAACCCATTAATTCGGTTCGCCCCTGTTTAATTTTCTTCCCCCATCTCTCCTTAAATTCGAGAACGGAAGCTTTCCTTAACAAAGAACACTTTTTACCCAATCCTTTCTTCTCTTAAAACAAGATATTGCCTCTCACGAATCATTCCATTAACTTCTGAACGTTTCCATTAATTCACCCCCTCCTCCTGCACTTGGCCATTGTCTCCATGGCCTAATTTCTCTTATGAGCTTCCCTCATCGACAAAAATGCATCTGAAGGAGTGGAAACCCATTGTGTGGGAAGTTTAAGGAAATAGAATTGTATTTCTTCTGAAGGAGATTAACTCCGGAATCCTCTCATTGTTGCCCACCGTATCGTATTGTTTTCCCAACGTATTGCTACCGATTGAGAGTAAATCGGCAAGCAGCTCTTAGAAATACAATCGTACTACATTTTTTTGATTTCGTTTTGCTTTGAGACCGTAATTTTATCTAAACATCTTGTTAAAGAATCCTTCGAAATTCAATAAAGTTCGTTAGATCCGTTAATTGGTACTAAGCCCATCTTTGATAACAGTGAAGAGTTGTTTTAAAAGGGTGGTAATTTACCATTCAAAAGCACTCGGGAGTGTTAAAATCGACATAATATTGCGGGAAATTCTGAGAATTCGGTTAATTATGACACGAAAGATTTTACTCGTAATGTTCACATTTTAGGGGAATAAAAAAGTCTGAATGAAACATTAAAAGGCTAGCGATGTTAGTGGTAGTACACATTGCTGTTTTATCGGTTTATTAAATTAAGAACAGGAATTTTAATTCAAACAATTATGATGCTTGATGTGACGATAGTCAATACAAATATGTGACGTATTTTCTTTAGGCCCATAATATATTAAGATCTTTCTCTTCGAATAAAGAATAGCTGATACTTTTTGGGTAATAATTTCATATTTGAACGATGATTCATTATGAAATTTGGTCTTATTATCGATGTATTTATTATCCCAATTTAAATAATTATAGAAGAATTATCTGCTGAGAATAGTTTTATTTACCTTCGAAATTCAAGCACTTTTGTCTCTCATCTGAACACGATTCGTGAATTTGTAATAGTCATAAGTCCCCAGTTATCAATATTCCATAGAATATTTACAATTTTATTTATTTAATACGTTGTATCTAATACGCATGCAATTTTCACGAACTTAACCTTATGCTTAGTATGTTTTCAAGACGTATTTTAAAACCATTCGAGTAGAATGTTTACAGCTTTGGAGATAAAAATTACGTAGCTTATAGTTTAATTGAAAAAACGTCTTTTTTATCAATTATACCATAAGCTACGTAATTTTTAATAGTAAAAATGTCTTTTTTATCAATCCTGGTCTAATTCCGTAAAAAATTCAGCATTAAAGAGAGTCTTAGTATTATTTATATCTTTTTCCGCAACTTTTTGATAGCAACCAGATGATAAAACCCCATCTCATGGTCGCTAAGTCGATTGGTCAGAGGGCCTCAGAAACACCCATTGAAATGAATAACGTGCTTAAAGGGCCATCTTCCACCCACACCACTGTCTTAATCTCACCAGGTCAGCCGTCCTATTTCTCATCAGAACCAACGCAATTCATCTCCTCCTGCGATTTCACAGAAAAAAAGAAAGAGTCAAATTGAAAACTTCTCGGCACTTCAGGGATCCGAGATTCATCTTCCTTTTGGCTCCCCTCACGGCACTTTCTTGCCCTCAAACACAACAGCTGGCGGTGCGTGTAACACTAATGGTGCTTCTGAAGCGTACGTGCTTCCGAAAATCGCACTCCCAGATTAAAAAACCACGCCCTCTCCGGGGAGCGAAACATATTGGAAAATGTTTGGGTTATCGTTTTTCTATTCCCACGTCGACCGATCCAGGCGGTTTCCCGTAATTGCTAAAAAGGCAAAAGCGAGCGAATTTTATTTATTTTTTGCGGACCGCGTACGAAATGCCGTTTCTGCAATTGGTGGTGGTGGTGGCCTCAGGGAGGGCACGTGACGAACCCCATGACCCAATTAAACGTCGTGCGTGTGCCATCTCAGCGTGTTCCCGAGCAGCTCGAGGGCTTTCGTGATTCGTTGAAGTGAGGCGAAACGTCAAATGGGTCTCCGGGAAGACTTTCAGTAGTCGCGGTCATCGCTACGCCTTTTTGAAAGGGGCTATCGCCTTGGGGAAGATGCGGACCAAAGGCGAGTGAGATACCCACTTTGCCTTACGGGTGTCCTGCTGTGTGCGAAGTCTAGAAAAGAACTGTGTTCCGTACGAATGCAGTTCGACGCTCAAACGAGGGGCCTCCTTCCTAACCGTTCACAATAATACCGGTATTGGTGGAATGAAACGAAACGCGGCGAAGGAAGCATGGAAACATGAAATGCGCTAAAGAAAGCGATGTTTTACGGGTACTATCTTTTGTAACCAGCGCCGATCCAAAAGGATTCTTGCGTGATTTGAAAACGTGGAGTATGTTATCCACTTAAGGCTTACTCACTTATTTGATAAATTTAATAATCGCAATAATTTCACTAGCATACTATAAATTTTTTATTCTATACACGATTTGTTATCGTATTTTGCTATAGTATAAAATGATTCAATATCAGTTATATTATTGTGATATTTAAATTGTCAACTGCCCTTAATAGATAATATTATTATGTTATACATATGCACATATTGATTATACATTATTATTCTATATCAATTAGTTGGAATTCAGCTGAGGTTTTCATATATCCTTTTCGGATGGCACTATTTTCATATGCATTAATGCTTTAGTCCACATTATTTTTTTAATCATGGTGAGTATTTGGAAATAGTATTACATCAACTTACCAAGAAATTTAGTCTACCTTTCTCCCATAGCACAGCTTTTCTATCCTTGGATGTATAAGAAGCAAAACATTCATACAATACTAAAATATATATAAAGACGTCTTAGAATTTTCAAAATTTACGTGTAATCAACTGCAGATGAAAACGAACTTTGATTTTCTGCCAGTTATAGTGGAATCTATTAATCATTGTTTTGGAATGGAGTTAAAGAAATGTAAATACATAATCACTTTAGCTCATACGTGTTGATCAAGTAGGAAAATCGGACGTGAAAATAACGATATTACTGGGACTCGAACCCAAGTCCTCCAATATAGACATTTTTGTAACCTTTATCTTATTTCCTTTTATAAGCGTATATTATCATCGTGTGGGCTGTATTTTACTAACATAGCAACTACTGATTGGAAATCTGTTTGAGTATCTATGGCTTCTAAAAGACCGTTTACCATTCCGTAACGTAACACGCACTGGACAATCTTCTTTTGATTTTCCCTTCTCGTTAACCTCGCTAAATACTCACGCACGTCTGCCGTTTTGAGTATCCAATAACGCTTCCGCCGAGTACGCGAGTAGTCCCGGGTTCGATTACCAGCGAAGACCCAAAAGTGCCGTCGGTGCATGCTAGCTAAACACTCACGTTACAGACGTATCTGTTCTTTAATCGAGTAGGGCACAACAAAACGAAGCCCTGTTTACTTGTAACCATGGCAAACGGATTAGTCCATGATTTACTAGAAACGGATTCGCTTCTCTTATAATTTAAGCCTCACTTTTAAGGGAAGTTTATGAAGTAATCACACAGACCTTTCGCAAATGAACTTTCCCACGAATTCGTGATTGAGATTTCATCAACGCGTAATGGTAAAATAGTATCCCGTTTCCCATCGATAACTCCTGTGGGAAGATGGAAGTTAAAAGCTACCGACACCGCGTCATTGAGCGGGAAATCAATTTGCCCGCTGTTCTGAAATGTGAAAGAGGCCAAGTGAAAAACAAAGGGATAAACTGTCTGATGAGAAAATGCCTCTGGAGAAAGGCTGCGCAGGGCGTTTCGAAGGCGTTTGATTAAAATCCTGCCCCCTACTTTATACATATATATGTATATACGTTTGTGTTCAGTACGATCGCCGTACTCAAATTCATTTTCCCTAATCGCTCGTCATCTGTTTGTGAATGGATAGCAAATCATTTGCCCCGAAACGGTTGAAGGTGTCGGCCTCTCGCGGGTATCGGCCAAATTTATCGCCGAGAAATCGTTCGCTTAGTTTTTTCCTCTTTCGTCGAGAGATTCTAAGAGGAGTGTGACGTCACTGGCTCGTTTTAAGTTTTCATTCATGTTGTCTTCTCTCGTAATCTATTCATCGCGGAGTTTTAGGTGCCGATTTTTTTTGAGCAGTGTGCTGTTTGTGTTGTGGGAATCATCAACTTATGAATATGGAGTGATGAGAATAGTTTATTGTGACTTTTACATCGTGGACATTATCTTGATTATTATAATCTTATTAAGATGAAATGTAGGAGGAGACTTTTCAGACTCAATTTCGCCCTTATTAAGTACCACATTTCGGAATAATATGTTATAATAAATACTATTATTATTATCTTATTAATTTGGTTCCTAGATTAGTTTATTTTTTACGTAACCCAATGAGAAATTTGGATCAAAAGTAATGCTTGTCACTTAAATGTTAGAGACTATTAGCTATTTTTAAACCAAATAAATTCGATTATTATAACCTAGATTTAAGCATGTTTATTGTTGATAGCTTAGTTTTATGTACATTATTTTTGAAGAAAGATATGATGTATTATAATTTTCTTTTACGATCAAATCGTGAATTAATCTCGAACATGTGACTCGAATCTGTTACTTGCGGTGAAGTGTTATTGAATAACATATTACAGAAATTATGTATATATGTATTTCAAAATAATATATTTTTAAAGGAAGACATGATATATTATAATTTCCTTTTACTTTCAAATCGTGAATTAATCTCGAAAGTTGATACTTGAGGTGAAGTGTTCTTGAATAGTATATTACATTATTTCTTTGTGTATACTTCAGAATCATATCGCCAAAATTATAATAAAATATTTAGATTAACAATGGACTGTGAATATAAAATATTTAACAACAAAATTATTTATTAACTTTGAGTTTAATATTTATACAGATCGCGAAATTTTTGTTATCTTACGCGAAATATTTTGTATAGTTAAAATATGCACACAAAAGACTTTCTACAAAATGTTATCGTTTTTTCTAAACCAAAAAATAGGCTGTGTGAAAACAGAAACTGTTATTTCAATCCTATCAAACTTCAACAACAAACAAACCTTCGCGTTAAAAAAAATTACGAAACTTTTAGAAACGAAATTTCGCTCATATTCATCGCGGATTCAAAAATCGAGCGCTTCAATGATCTAGGGAACTAAATTCAAAAAAGGGTCCTTAACGAAAGGTTCCTCGAATACGCCCAACAATAAACTTTAAACTCTATCTCCAATGGAAAGCTCGAATTTTGCGTCCTATAATAATCAGGTTGCCTCGCAGGATCGAAACTTTAACTTCCTCCCGAAAAACCCCGCAGTAGTTGCAACGGCCTCATTTAATTCATCAACAAAATGCATCCTCTCTCTCTAATTCATCTCCGCTTATATATTCGCGATCTTTTTTTCGTACCATTTCTGCCTTCTTTTCGCGTGGGAACGCGAGCGTTGAACCCATTCTCATCGGGAAAACGCCATGGAAACGGGCCTTTGGTATATTTTAACGTCTCATAGTCACCGTAAAATATCTCCCCTCCTTCCTTTGGCCTTTCACCCGTAGAATAACAATTCCAGCTACGTTATAAACGCGTGTCTATTCGAGTCAGGGTTAAGATTGTGTTCTGGTGCGTGGCGGCGGTTGAGTTATAAGGGTTTTGTGGAACACCTCTCGGCAGAGAAAGAATTGCTACCCGTTCGACGGGAAGAAGATATGGTGCCTATATCCTGCCACTCGTCTCACAGATTATTTTATCAAAGTGCCTTTTTAAGCTTTCAGGTGGAATCGATTGGTGAAAAATTACGACGTAGGAATTGACAACGGAAGGGATTTCCTTTCGAAATCTTCTAAGGCGATCTCTAGCCGATGAAAGGAAGGTTTTTTGTTGGTTTTACTGTGTGCTCTATCCGTAAGGAAGAATCGATTTAGCGTAATGTGGGGATTTTTACGTAATCACGCATTACGTGTGTCATTTGTTTCCTTTTACGTAATTCATTTTTATTGATTTATTATTATATGTTTACAAGAATTTTATGGGGAATAAATGGTTTATTTTTATGAATGATTTTTAATTTAATTACGCGGAAAATTCCCAATTTTTTACGTAAAATTTTAAATTGATTTTTCGATAGCACATTTTGTAAACATACTATCAGACTCTTAATAAATATAATTAGAATATTATTTATTTCCATAATAGTTAATGAGTACTCATATTTTGATATAGGAGTCACGAATTTATTTCTGATTAATTTTAAAATTTCCTTTTTATATAAGTACGAGCATATTTCATCTTCATGGATGCATCAAAGTAACAAATTTTTATATTCAGTTTCTTTCATTAAAAAATATTTCTATATTCAAAATTGGGATTCGGAGCATATTTCATAGTCAACTTTCTGGGAAATTAATCTTCTAGGAACGAAAATTTTGAATTCATCGTTTTTCTTCCCAGAAACAGGACCTAGGTTCGTTTTTGGCGTGGATATCATCCTTTCATATATATCTGATTAACTGATTTATTTATCCGTATTTACTATAGTAATTTTTATATTATTTTGCTTTTATAGACAGAGTATACGAGTGTAATTTGTTGAAATTTTTATATTTAATTTATATCTCGTGAAATAAAATACGAAAACAATCTTGTGTCTTTCGTTAAAACCGTTCCGGGTTCGATCCCCGCCACGCATCCTCAAAAAACCCCTTTTAACAGTCAAAGAACCTATTACAGAATAAAAACCCATTTCAAAACGGTGGCGCGTAGCTAAAACCTCCGGAATTAGGGAATAAAAGAGGCAAAGTGGAGCAGGTCGCATTTCCCACGGAAAGAATGTCTTTGAAAGTGGTATCGTTGGAGGTTCAGAGGACCTTTATCCCGTTTGAGGACATCTCCAACACTTCCTTTGTCTCTTCGGACGCCCATGGGTTTTCGGGGCGAATTACGAATCCCTGATCGATATCCGAACGTCTTTTGTTCGCCAATTGACGGCACACATACATTAGTTCCGGGAAGCGCCGCGTAGAGGGGGCACTCGATGACGTTTTTCCCCGGATAGGGATCGCTTATTAACTGCGAAAGAGCCCTCTCCCGATCACTTTGTTAAACGTAATGAAATATGAGAACGATGCTTTTTTGTTTGTTGTTTTTTAAAAGACGCGGATGCATCGCGTTCTTCATCTTTTTCGATGACCTCTGTCTGATGATGTTGGTATAAGGGTGTTAAAACAAAACAAATACGAAAGGTGACTCTCTTCTTGTGACGGAATTTGAACCTCATTATGGTTGGAATCTTATGCAATTTTGACCCAGTTTTCGTTCAATCGCAGGTGTCCGTTTTTGATGATAAAATAAGGGATTCTTTCGTGTTTATAATTACTGTTAAAATTCATGGTCTCGTTCTTTAATTATTGACCTTGCTGTATGGTTCGGAGGTGAAGAATTTGACTCTGATATGTTGCTATATTATTATTATCGTTGTTCTTTTATTTGATGAAGATCAAAGTAAATCAGAACAAAATTGAATATCATTTTGACATATCTTGTACATTAATAATTTATTTATATAGACGCTACAGGAGATAAAACTTATAGATATAACATTATATCTTTCTATATATTTATCTTGGGCTACTATTATGTATTATTTCTATTCCAATAGATCATGAATTGCTGTTTGGAGAATTAATGATATAAAGAATTCCACAATCTCTTAAATATTATCCTTTATTTGAATTTATAATTCTCTCATAATCCCTAACAAGGAAAACCTGGCGATCGTCACGCTTTAGAATATCAGATTAAACGTTCCTGCTGAAAAGATGTAAGATACTTTCCATTACAAACCTCCTTTCTTTTCCTCGTTATTTGGGTAATATTTGTAACTAAATATTCGATTCAGGAATCCCAAAAGCATTACTCTTGCAATGAACTGAACTTTTTTTATATTACATGTGCTATTTTATTTAACTTTCGATTCAATATCGAATTTAATAGTGATTAATTGCAAGAATAGATGTATTGTTTTCCTTTGAGATCTGCACGATGCACTTAGTTTTAAAAGGTTTACAGTTTTTCAATTAGATTTTATAGTGAGCATAACCTTAGTATTTGTACTCATACCTATTTGTAAACACAGTGAATAATTTTGCAAATTCTGGAATGAGATAAATGCTTGGAATTTTAATAAGACTCAGAATCTACAATTAAAAATGGTCAAATTAGATATCAAGAATTAAAGACGTAAAGAATAATTGAAATCAATAAAATTGATGCTAGACCATGCACCGTGAATAAAGGATAACCGTAGGATATTATGAGTTATTAATCTATTCCAAGGAATGTGAAGAAAAAGAGTAAAACACCGAATACTAGACAGAACAGAGGCATAATCACGTACTTGGGGGTTATTTATCAAAAGAAAGCTCTGAAACTTGTAAATAACACATTTAGGGATATCTTCATCCATTTCCGCATACTATATAGGTAACGATGACGACACCCAATATAAATATACAAAAACCCCTCCCTATGGAAACCCCCGCGTGATACCCTTATGAGCGCGATAAACAAGGTTGGCACGGATACATCCAACTCCATCAACAGAATCGAGAATGATTTGCGAGCATCCTTCTAATGCGAAAACAATCGTCCCACGGCGAGATGGAGTGGCAACGCACCTGCTGGAAGTAATCCGCGAATGATACCACTCCCTATCGCACTGAGAACCGAACCCCCCATCGTTTCCGCCCAATCGAATCCGATAATCGGCGTATTTAATTCGATTCCGGTCGAAGACGAATGCCCCCCAATCAGTCCCCGTTAATCGTCCATTACCTCGCGATTGGGGTGTTGATCCTAAATAATATATCAAAAAGGCATTTGGGCCACGTCTTAATGGCGTCCATGGTGATGGATTGCCGCCGTAGGAACGGGTTAATGAATTCCAACATTAGCTCAGATGAATCACGGCACGATGTTTTCGGGATTATTCAAATGGGTTGGGTGGGAGGGGGGTGTGGGGGTTTAATGGATCGGGGCTGTTAATTAATCGGACGTTGGGTGTGCATGAATCATTGTCTCCCGCGGGAGAATCGAACTGGGGAAGATGTTTGCACGCCGGATTTCCCAATACGGACAATATCCCCCCTTAACGAAATGAAGGACAATACCCCCCCTTAACGAAACGCAGGGGTCTTCTAATTCCGTAGCAATTTGTTTGTGTGTGTGTTGTTGTATGGAAGACTCAAGGATCATCGCGCAATTATGCCTTTGAGACGGTATAGTCCGGGTCGGGAAAGGAAACTAATGAGGAAGTGCCGTGCGATGTTCCTGGAGACGGCGAAACGAAAGCAACGGTAGAGTTTTGCCAGAGATGAAGGAATTCTCGGAGGTAAAGAGGATGATGGTAGTGCTGCGTGGAGTTGAAAATTCCGCAAAAACTATTTCAAAGGATATACACGCGGCTTTGATGGATACGAATAGGGATGAGTTGTGGAAAAAAGGTTGTCTGTATCTAACGGTATTAATGTTATCGATGTTGATGCTTGTTACGCGTTTGTAATGAAAGGAATCCATAGTCGGCTAGGTTCCTTATATCATGAGTAATTATATAGCAACGATCTTATATCTGCAATTCTATTTAGATCCTTATGGTACAGTTGTCGTATTGAAATGGATATATATTTTTCATTTACTTTCAATAAATGTAAAGGTAACAATTCTCGTTTGCCAAGCAAGAAATGTATCGAGGTACTAGGTACGGTTTATAAAGTAAATAGAAATATCTAAATGTCACCCAATTGTGATAATAATGAACATGTTGTATTCTATTGCTTGTTGTAAAAGGGTAAAAGATGAAGTTCTGGGTTCTTTTAACTTCAACCAACAACTGCACCCTTTAAAGAAACTGTAGTATAACTAAAGTTTGTCATTTAAAAAGGCTATGATTTATTATAAGATTACACATAACTCCTTAAAGCTGTAATTGCACTAAGCTTAACTATCTACTACACAATCTTGTTAGAATTTCATAGTAGTTTATACAAAAGATACAAAGAAAGAGTACAACCGTAAAGGTTTGAATAATGGTTGGAGAAAAAACGATCAGGTATCTTATGTGTGCGATATAATATTTAGAGCAAAAGTAGCTAGAAAATCATTCGTTAATTTAAAATGCAATTGATTTTTATCCATGTATTAAAACCAATTAAATAAATGTGTCAACAATAGTGATTAAAAAAAAATAATTCCTATCTTGATTTGGAATACGTATTGTACTGAAATGCAAAGTTCCTTTTCAGAGTAATAATGAAAGTATTAATCAACGACATGTTACAAGAGGGCACAGAAGGAGACGAAAATGCAACATTCTCACCACTTTAAAAAAAAGACGCACGTAAATGTTTGCGAAGCTAAGAGTTGGCGGCGGAAAAATCTTTTCCATATCATCACGGTGAAATATACTTCGCATTTTCTCTTGAGCTCCTGTTACGAGACTGTTGCTTTCTTCTTAATGACATGGCCATATGCTGAAAAAACCCTCCATATGTCTTTACGCCACGTTGTGTACTGCGTAGTTCACTTCTGCAAGAGGGATTAAATTTCTTTTATAAAATCCCAGTTTTACGGAATGAGGAAACAGTCGCCATTTTACTTTTGTAATTTCAAATGGAGGAAATGCGTTGGTAATAATGGAGAAACGTTTATGAGGATTTGAGTGTCGTTCTGTGAGTGGAACACTTTTTCTTGGAACGTGTCGTTGAAATGGTATCAATGCTCGAAATTTCCCGTAACCATTCCGCGTAAAAATTAATAAACTAATTGCACTTCACATACGAAAGCAAGGGCTTACGTTTACGTAATGTATGAATGAGATACTATTTTAATTAGGTTATAAATAATTAATTTTATTCAATATATAATTGGCAAACAAATGAATCTATATTTTTACGAAACCATTCGTAGAAACTAGGATCAGATTAACCTTGAAACAAATTTAAATTAAATTAAGTAATTCCGAGAACTATCCGTACAAAATGTTTATGGCTAAACAAGGTGATTTGGATTCAATCTCTTTCTAGCAACATAAAAATAATTTTCAAAAGTGCTAATCTTTTTATTATTAGGATTCATCTCTTGGCTTGGAATTTTCAAATTTCCTTCAAAGAAGCCACTGGCGTAAATATGAATTAATTCTTAATCCTCAAATAGATTTGCGTATTAAGATATAAATATTATTATGAGGTATTTGAAGGTATTAATATTTTTAAGTGTTCTTAATAATCCTTCTGAGTATTTATCAACCTTTGAAGAATTATTCTACTACTTTTCGTTACATTTTTCATTTTATATAATCGTACTGTTTTTTTAATCCTTCCTCGTTAGTTGATCTTTTAATAAATAGTTTTTACGTGTTTTTCCTTTTCGAAATATATATTTAACTGAGCCATCTGCACTCTTCAGATTCTAATCTATTATTTTAAACCTAAAGAGTATTCCACATTGATGGAAAAAAATCCATTTGTCCATTCTTTGAATTGAAAAGACACAGGTGACTGATTGGATCCTTAACGGTACTGTTAGAAATTCACGGTAGACAGCTGCGAATTCCGGGGTTCGAGCTGCTCTATTTTTGGCAACGGAGGATAGGCTAAGCTTCCCCTATATATCGCGGGCTGTCAGGGAAACCAATGTGATGAATTGGTACCTTTTTCTAACAACAGTTAGCTCTCATTCCTCTCGAATTTTCCTATGACAGCATTTGATTCGATAAATTCGTTGCAGTTCTCTCCCATCTGCGCGTCTAAGTACGATTTGCCACTGTAATTTTTCATCGATGCAATCATAAAAGTTTAAAGCACATTGCGCGCGAGTTTTATCTTTGTTCAGATACACGAGTCGTATTTTATATCTGAAATATACGAAGATCATTAATAACATGCGATGAAAGTTTTTTTGAGAAATTTTTGTTTGTGAAGCTCGAAGTATAAATATAGAAAGGATTGTTTTTCTCAAAGGAAATATCTGATTTTCGAACATTAAATATGGAAGTACAAATAAATAAATGAATTTCTTAAATTTGCATTGAATAGTAATTAGAGTTTCTATTTGAATTTCAATAATTTAAATTGAATGTATTAAAAGACGTACATTTCTGTGAATTTCTATGGAAGAAAATAAAATTCATCATTGCGAAAGACATATACCAATTTAGCTTTCGTACAGCAATCTTAGTTTGCAAAATTAACCGCTTATAGTTGGTCCAAGTTGGGTAAAAAGTATCTAGCTCTAGGGTATTTATGAATCTCGAACAAGCTACAAAAAGCCCTTAAGAGGAAATATGGCTTGCTGCGAAAGATGAAAGTACGAAGTAGTTTTTGAACTACTCCGTTCTCGATGATAAAATGTTACGAGTGAAAAAGTTACCGAAGATAAGATGTAAGTTTCCGTGAACATTTACGCAAATAAATGAAAGTGAACTTGCGTACTCGAGTTTAAAAAGATACGAGATTAAGAATTTAAAAGTAGAAATTATCACAACTTCGTGATGAAATGAATAGGAAAAATTTAATATGTTGAGCATAATTTTCTTATTTTGTTTACCATCTGATGGAAAAGGAAATGTTAGATTAATTAGCGATTTTAGTAAGGATGAATGAAAGTGAGATATCAGACTTTTATAGATTTGGCATTAATATTACGTAGCTTTTTACCGTTTGGGATACAATTCATAGCTTCTTTAGACCCTCGAGCTATATTGTACTGCTTGAATGTAATTTTTTGAGTAATTTCTATCATTGTAATGTTTATACAAATTACTGTAATTAAGAATACAATATTTAAGGTGTTAAAATATATTTGATGAGAACTGTTTGTGGAAAATGTACAGTTTTACTTATAAATCAAAATATTTTGAAAGTAAGCATGTTGTACCCTTTTATCGAAACCGCTAATCTATAATTTACCTTCTTTCCAATTTATAAATTTACTTTATATATTTTATGTCTTTATCAACTTAATCTATATTTACTCATCTCTGCACTAACCTCGTTTATTTTGCGGGATTTAAAAATCAGTATTAAATTCTTAAAAATCCCTCTCTGTTAGTAAAAATAATAAAAAGCATTATTTTCCGTAATTCTCATCTTCGACTTAATTGGTCAAAAATTTAAATATTATCATTTAAAAACATCGCGTTCAAAAAAAGCCAAATATAGAACATTTTAAAAAGCCTTAACCCAGAAGTAAAAAATAAAACATCGCTAAGTACTTTGCATATTTTAGTATAACGAAGAGTAAAACGTCAATATTTTTACGGATTAAAAAAAAAGAAAAATAAAACTTTTACTTTCCGAACCTCATCCGGCAAATTCCCATATTATTACGGTTTTACGCGTCTCTATTATGCACTAAGTGCTCCGAACCCGGATTTATATTCAATAAAAGCAATTTCGGCGGAGTGTGGGGTAGATACGTATATATACCCTTTTAGCGCACCTGACCTATTAATCCTAAAAAAAAATTACTCCCACTGCCGTACGGCGGATGACAGCGCTGCTAAACCATTTCATTTCCATACAAATCCGTCCAAAAGTAATATAGCCACGTAGACAAAGGGCCCAACTATTCCAATTTAGTGTGATACAACGTCGGATGCAAATAAAACAGATGCTGCTCCCAACTTCGCTGCGGAATTATGTGAATGCGAACGTATTGAATTTGTCCGCTGTGAAAGTGTCCTTCCGTATCCGAAACAGCGGGAATGATAACATTTTGACTTCTACTTCATTGTATCTAAACGCGAGCGCGCTTTGTGAAGGCACTATATGAGAAAAGTTTTTCATATGCCGCTTCCCGAGCGAAAAATACAGTTGTAACACGGATTGCGAAGCGTTTCCCGATGGGAACTTTCCGAGATGCGGGTTTCCATCTCTCGTTTACGTCACTTTTTGATCTCGTGGTTTCACTCGTATAAGATACAGCCAAAGGTGTAATCCCCCTCGGTATGGTGCTAATTACTTTTAACGCCGAATAAATTTAATCAGTACATACACATAATTGGTTCTTTCGGTGCTAAAATTATAACTTTTATTACAACTACTACGATGTGTATTACACCTAAGGTTGAATTCTACGCACGTATTTCATTTAGCATAGTGCACCTCCGATGTATCGTGTACTTATAGTTCTGTATTTCCCGGGAATCAAGGCGTTCCTTCTCAGATGGATTACGTACTGAAACTTGGGCGATATGCAGTGCGTCGTGGTGCCTTTGAGATGAAATAAGCTTTGCTGAGAAAGATGAGTGAGGTTTATTGGGTACGTATCTCTCTATCTGCGCTGTAATGACACAGGAGGAGTATTATTCGTAAATGCTGAAGGATGACCTCGTTTATTGCAGGCTCTATACATGGTGTGATTAAGGATGAACAAGATTAGTGATGTATCTCACATTGAAGATGTAGTTTAATGAAGGAATGTTACTTCCAAGGAAAGAATATCAAAATGATATTTATTTCTCCATCTCGGTTTGACGTACTCCAAAATTTAATGGCAAGTATAGGAGTTTTAGCAGGTGCATTTAACTCGTAATAGGAATATTTTAAAGGAATCTTACAAGGATATTTGTTCAAAATTATTGTTCTATTAAATGATAGAATGTTAAACCAAGATTTCTATCTTTTATATAATGATGAGCAAAAAATCTTTTATCGGCCATTCTTAAATGTTAAATCTTCATCAATTGATAATTCTTTTATTCTTACTTCTATTACTCTATTAATATATTATAGAAAAAATTAAGGCTGAGTATTGTAACATTAAAAATAATATAACGAAAAAGTGAAATATGAGCAATATAGTGAAATAGGAAAAACATAGCGATATAGTGACCTGGGTTCGAGTCCCGGTAACTTCGATATTTCCATTTATAATCAACTTATCATTTACAAATCATTTACGCACTTTTAAACAGACGAAGTAGTTGCAATATTTTATCAATGAAATATGTTGTGTTTGTTGATGGATATTTGTAATGAATTATTTTAACATTTCAGTATTTTGTTCAAATAACTTTCGTTTTCGAACATAGAATAAAGAATAAAGGAGTACCTTCGTATTTTAAAGAAGCAAAAAAGAAATTATATTTTAATTACGATCGTGAAATCGCTAGCTCCTTTCAAGGCACAAATAGATAAACTTTAGAAATGGGTAATTCACGGCAACATTTCGCAGAACGCGACTTGCATCTCTCTTTAATCCATTAAAACGCAGAAACTGGGGCGGAAGTCCTAACTTTTATAAAATTTTAAGTCGCGTCCGTTTAGATAGAATCGCATTAGCCAAATGACGGAGGGCGGATTCCATTTCCGATACGTTCGACCGAGATTTTCATTGCGCCGAGATTTCCCGGGAAAGCGGAAGTTACCTATTCGATGCACTCTGTGGGATTCTTTTTTTTTTGGGGGGAGGGTAAAGTTTTTTAAATTTTTATACGCGTTCGACAGCTGCGGCTCATTTCCCCGAGAATATCCTTTTAATGTCCATAAATACTCGGTTTCGAAACCCTATTTAGAAATCGATCTGAGGCAATCGGAAGTAGGAAATGAAGGGTGTGGACAGATGTGTGTCTTTACACAGCGATGCTCTCATTTTCATTGAAACGAGTTACGAATTTATTCCTTCCGTGTGTCCGTTTCTACAGTCTTTTGTTTCGGTGTTTCGCCATGCAATATTTTTCGCGATTAAATTTACATCGCAACTTACTCGAAGTGGGTTAAAAATAAATCCTTTTGTATGGAGCAAGTTATGAATGCATTGCATTTTCTGATCCAGAATTCTCAACTGATTTCTTTAAATTAAACGTTAAATTCCTTTATTAAAAATATATGAATGTGTTTTTTATTAAAGTGATGCTATCCAGTATCAGTATAATTTTAAATGGAGAAGATGTAATAAATAATGTTTGATTTTTGTCTCTTTTATAATGATGTGTACCAATTTTAATATATATATATTATTATTTTTTATTCGTTGTGATTACAATTGATTAACGTATGCCTCAGAGCCTAATAAAGTTCTGTTGCTGTCTAAGTTTCAATGGAAATCACGCAATCCCATCATATACGTATCACGATACAGAACGATACATTAGAGTATTCAAATTTTTTGTTATTGATTAATTGAATTAATAATAGATTGAATTATTCCATTTTCGCTTATTCTTACAAATCATATTGCTAGAAAAAAGCTTTTAAATTTTTCAACTAAAGATTCCATGATATTAAGGGTAAGGCTTTTTACATTTATAATTTATATTCAGTTATTATTGCAAATGTTTAAAGGATACTCTTATATCTTAAAAGTCAGGATTTATGAAATCAATGTGAGAAGGCGGGACTTCGTGGAATGCCATAGTAATAAAAAAAACTTTGTAAAGATGTAAGATGTAATTTCATATTACGAAACCGGTCGCGAAATACAATTTTCTGTGGAAATTTACAAAGTTGTTTTTATTATTATGTCAGGATTTATTAAAAAATATTCATGTAAAATGTTTATTCTGAAGCTGAAAATAATTCATTATCCATCCATCCATTTTTTCTTAATATTAATAGTAGACCCATTGTAACAATTGTTTCTAGCAAAAAAACTTTTCTATATTCATCTAACTTTTGATGCTGAATCTAACTCGATTTTATGCGTATAAAATTAATGGCTTTAAGTAAAATTTGTTAATCCTGAGACAAATATGACAGAAGTTGATAAAATAACCTTTCTAGAGATTTTTCCTACTTCTCTCATTGGTTCTCATTCGTTTTCTACGACTAACAATTATTGGTATTCGGTAATTGACGAATGAAACGCAAATCAAGTGTCATTTGGAGAGACAAAATCACTCATCATGATTCATCATTTCTACCCTATTTGGAATTATATTCGTCCTGAAAAACCTTCATTTTCATCAATTCCGCTCAGATTCATCTTATATTTATTCCGTTGATTAAATCCGAAATTTTCTCAAATTCCAAAAAAAAATCCCCAAAACAGTCGTCGTCATGGAGTCGAGCCGATATCCTCGATACGTAAATAATCGAAAATTCGTTACTTTTGGTAATTAATCGAGTCTTCCTGTCATCCCTCGAATGCCTGTTTAAAAGCACGTTAGTTAATACGCGGCATGGGGAAGGCCGCCATGAAAAATACATTAGAGCAGCGGATAGCGTTTTTTTGCCGGATTTTTCCCCAGCCCGCACTTCCCACGGGAGAAAAAACGCGTTTCATTTGTTTCGGGGAAAAGCGGATGGCGAACGTGTGCCGAATGACGCACCAATGCATTTGTAATGCTTCTTAATGTGTCTTCCTAATTCCCAAGCCGCGGTGAGATGCGCTCAAAAAAATCTTCCATAAATGAGCAATGCCCATTTTTCCTTCACATAGACTCCATTACCGAGTTTCCTGCGATCCGAAGCACTTTTATCGGTCGCTGCGATGTATTATTTCGCCGCACGAAGACGCGGATTGACGCTTCCTTTCTTTCGAATATTCACGAAGAGGTGTGCATTCGTCGAAGGTGGAATTTTGGATGCGTCCGCCCCGATTTCGTTCGTAATACGGCCGCTGCCCCGCTTTTTATTCAAAGGCGCGGATTCTTTAATATGCACTGCCGTTTGTTGCGACTCGTACCGATCGGAATTGCAGTAACTATAGGAACTATATTGTTGTTTACTTACAAAAGTATATCAGGTACTTTGATTGCTTTAGAGATTTGGTTGTGGCATATTGTGGATGATTACAAAATTAGGTCATGCACCGTATTCTATACATAAATCTAATATGTTTTAATTCATTTTGTGTTTCATAAAAAGGATTCTTATATTTCCTGTAGTAAAGTGTATATTATTCATTTACCTATAGAATATTCATAACTATTTTCTATTGATACGAGCATTGTAACGTGTAGTAATAAATGGTTCTTTGTAGAGGTTTTCAATATTCTTATTAATGAAAATATATCATTAGCTAACAAAATATATGTTTTATAAATGAAACGAACTGTGAATAGAGTAAGAGAGGAAAATATAAAGTACATCTACCACACTTTGTGAAAGAAGTTAATGAAATACCAATTAGTAATTAAAAATATAGCATATGACATTTATTTACTATTTATTTCAATTCTCATATTTGAAAATTGTTTTTGAAATATCGCGTGAGTGATAATGAGTGGAAATGTATTCTAAAAACCCTTGAAGTTTAAATATGTCAATTTATGAGACTAAACTAAAAGTTTAGTTTAGAGAAACCATCACCTTTAACACTAGAACAGCCGAGGGTGTCCTCAGGACACCTCGCCCATGAAAAAAACTCACCATTTTTGTAATTTTTATCATAGAAACAAATCGTTTCGTGACTTTTAATTACTTAACATTCTGCGTATTTCTACCAAGTTTTATAACTATTGGATCATTTTCATAGGAGATCCTACCACATACCCCCTAGAACAGCGGAGGTGTCCTCAGGACACCTACTTAATATTTACTATTGTTTCTTATTATAAAACCTTCATTGTTATATATTAGAAGCTCTAACGAATGTACTTTGAGATAATATTGCTTTTTGCTATTATTTTGTCCCTCCTCTCTAAAATAAATGGAATTATATGGTTATGTATAAACATTTGAGGTAGCAACTCAAATGATGATTTGAGTTGGAAATATTTTGCCTTTTATTTTCTAATATTTCTATGTATAAGATACGTTTCCCATTTCTATTTTCGCAATGGACTAATTTGTCTTTTATCTTTTTGTGACACAAACTCATTGAATATTGCCGAGCTTGCTACAAACCCGTTACAAAAGTGACGGTGAATGATCAGCTTTTTCCCAGAAAGTGTACATGTCTACTCACACAATTTATTCTTAATAAACCTGATAAATATGTGCTTAAGTTTCGGTTAGTAATGGATTTTAGTACCAAATAAGCATTGAATGGATTTCCATAAGTTGTCGAGTTCGAGGATAGACCATATTCCTGAACTATCTGGTTATGATATTAATGGGACCTTTTCTTATGAAAGGAATTAACCTAATGACCGATAATTTTTTTACATTAAAGAACCTATTTAAGAGGCTGAAGAAAGCAGGTATTTTTTTATTTGGAACATTTAACAAATTGTGATGAGAGTCGCTGGAGTTAAAAACCAGCAAAAATCTGCTGTGCATCCGATGTTGTCGAAAAATGAAGAATAATCCCTGTTTATAAAAATAAACCGAGTAAGCATGTTCTTCTCACGATTTAGATGCTTTCTAATTTCGTATTAGACAGTATTAGTAAAAGAAAATCAGACGCGGTGACGTACCATAATTGTACAAAAAGCGGCGTAGTGGACCAAATGGCGCGTAGGCACACGGTGAGAGCAGACTCATGACGTTGCCTAATGCATTCTTTTTACATACAAATTTATCTAGCAGAAGTCAATGTATAGTTTATTAGCAAGCAGAAAAGAGGTCGCCAATTAACCAGATATAGATTCATGCAACGAATTGCAGATAAACAAGGTAAAACCTAAGCTGTCTAAACAGACCTCAAAAAGGACCTAAGTAAACGCTGGATGCACGAGACATTATCCAATAAAGCCAGCGATATCTATTCCAAAGAAAATCCAAGTTAAATAAAGCATCAGATAAGTGTAAGAAGTGCAAGGAATGGGTTTATAGAAACTGTAACATCAAGAAGATTTATCTATGAGCTTTATGGCGGGATTCTGTGGAGTAATTAATTTGTGACAGCATCATTGTGCTAAGAAAGAAAAATGAATATAATTGCGTATGAAAATAACATATAAGGTCTTATTTGTATCTTAAACCTTATTTCTGGTCTTTTTGTTGTGAAATAAAATCAAAGGAAGGTACGCGAAGCGGTAAAGTTTTATTACGCGAGATTATTTTTTCTTGTGCCCCATGTAAATTGTTAATAAAATCGGGTAATTTTCGTAAGTCATTCAAGTAAATAATTATTTTATCTCGAAAATTATATTTATATTAATTTATTCATATAATTATATTATTTATATATCATATAATTTATATTAATTTATTCATATAATTAATTTCTTGCTTTATTGTTCTGTATATTTTTATATCGGAATATGAGTCTCATGGAATTGATTGAACTCAACAACAATTTCTATATTAAAAATATAGCAACTATTTACCTCATGATCTGCCGATAAATAAGTACCCATACTTAGTTATTAATTTTTAAGCTTTTAAGGAAAGACTAGGAAGTTAAATACGACTGCCTCATGTTATTCAAAAGAAGCGCAAGTGTAGGTGTCCTAAGGACACCTTCCGCTGTTCTAGGGGGGTGTCCGTTTCCCGCTGTTCTAGTGTTAACACGCATATATAAATTAAATACTTCTATACTTAATTTATGCTATAATAATCTGATATTTATTGTTGCCTACTGCCCTGATATTTTGGTATTAATGTAGTATTAGTTTTCTTCTTTTAGTCCTGTATTTAAACGTAATACTTTTGTATCGTAGCAACTATAGTTTATCAACGTAACACATATTTTTCTATTATTTTAGCTGGAGTTAGTACTTCGTTCATCAAAAACTTAGTACGTAAATTTAGTAGTGAAAGAAATAAAATTATTAATTTACTGCTTTCAAATTTCATATTAATGAGTTTCAAATTTTATAAATCTATTTTTACGCATCGATTAATGAGAATACGATACAGAGGAATTTTAAAGCTGTTTATTTTGAGTTTCCGTCATCAATGAGGTATTTTAATAATCCCATAATGAATATATGCAATATAAATACGTCATTGCTGTTCATTATACGTAAGATATAGCGGCATAATTAAAGCTCGGTATACTTCCGAAGCTATAAATAGTGTACTCGGTTATGAAATCATCCAAATTTATGGCTCAGTTGCGAGTAAAAGTTATGGATCCGTCCGTTTCGTACGAAAACACTCATTCCGTCCATCAACTGTTGTTTGATACTACAAGATCATAATTAACTTCTCCAATTATCCACAGTTTATACAAGAATTTGAGAGACGGGCTCTGAATTAGGAATGGGAATTGAATTTCCAAATGCGATAGGTGAATAAACCCTTCTCGTTATGTACCAAATTAATAAGTCAACGATTATGTATTTGCTTCATGACTACGTGACGTATCTCAGGCGATCAAATATCCATAGAATGAATTTTGGATCGAGTGTATCTCTTTGTACAGTGTACGTTGAATTATGATTTTTACGGAAAATATTAAGGGAGAAAACTGATGCAACGTCTTTCTATTCGTTTACTCTGGTTGCTATGCAAAATAATTAAAATGTTCTCTCATTGTAGTTGCTATGACATTTCGTATCGCAGAATCAGTAACAGTAAATAGTTACGAAAAATTTCTCACTTTAGGCTGCTCTATATAGTACCAGCACTTGAATCGCAGCTATAATTTATTCTAAAGAAGTAATTTTAGATTATTATATGTTGCTAAAACTCTCATATTTATAAATTTAACGAGGAAAGACCCAATATTCGTGCTGAAAAAACTTGATCCGTAACTTTAAAACAACTTGTGATGCTTAAAAAAAGGATGTCTCTGAAGATACACATATTTCAATAGTTAATCCAAATTAATATTGAAAATGGAAGCAAAAAATATATTAATTAATGTTAAATGTTGTTTGGTAGTTTAAGCACACGTGCACCTAGCTTATAAACCCTTTGAAAACAGCTGATATAATATAATATGTTTCGAATTTCGGTCGTAACAATCCCTCAAGCAGTGTGAAACATTTTATTATATAGATACGAATGCCATAAAATATATCACCGAAACTCGCACAGTAAATGGAGAAAAATTTTATTTTAATTTAATATTAACGAATTCAGGAATATGTATGTCATATAAATGAATCCCAGCGTGAGAATCGATACGTGAATTCCAGCAAATGAGAGAAAATAAATTACATTTTATAGTAATTCAGGTTATTTTTTTAAAAATCCCAAAACCTCCTTCAGGCTTATTAAACATCACGGTGGAAAATTATAAAATGTATACTCTTTGGAAATATGATTTATAATTTCTACAATATATTGTAATAGGGTCCTTTATGAATCCATTGGTTCCATTTATATGATTTAGCAGCGATTAAAAAATTGTTTGACTGGTTATCTTCCCTTTAAACTGTTTTGTATGCCTTGTTCACGAAAAAAACTAAAGAAAGAATATGAGCTAAATGTAAAAATTTTCAAGGAATATATGATAATGTAGAACAGTTACTTTTTCTGATTAGTATCTAACACTTATTCCATATGAATATTCAACTTTAGTATTCAAGTAAAATTAATCTTGAAATCAATATGAGAAGGCGTGACTTTGTGGAATGCCATAGTTATAAAAACAACTTTGTGAATTTCCACAGAAAAAATTGGTATATTCGCGACCGGTTTCGTAATATAAGATGTGAGCCTGAAGATGTAATTTTATATTACGAAACGTTTTTTACAACGGAGTAAATTTTATGAATTGAGATACAAATGTATATAAAAATTAAGGAGTTTACAAGAAGAGAGCTAACCTTTCTTGATTAAACAGTATTCTTTATTACTTAAGTTTGATGAGAAGTAAGAAACCTAAATAGAACCTACCAAATAATTTTGCAGGAGGGATAGTAACTGAAGAGTATAACCTGTGATAATGAACAAAATATTTAGTCATTATTATTTCAAAATTATAAGTATGGACCAAAATCATTAACTCCTCATCTCTCTGGCACGAAGTTAATTATCAGCAAACCCAATCCAAATCGAATAATAATTAAATTTAAAATCATGTTGCTAAGCGACTATATTTACACACTCAATAATCCTTCACTCATCCAAATCATACACATAAAAACACTTAAAAGAATTTCTTTATATTTAATCTCTTAATATTTAATTACATACACACTTCACCTGTTATATTCCTCCCTTGAACAATGGACAAGGACACAAGTAGATCAAGGGAATTATTTTTTTCGCCGAAACACAAGCCCTGAAAAGGGTAATGTGTGTCAGAAAAGGTCGGGAACAGCTTGTTCATAATGTATTTTTTCCCTCCCTCGTGTAATCCCGCACTAATTTCTGCGTAAAATTTTAACGCTCTCTCCCACGGATACCTCTTCTTTCGCGATGAGTTATTCAAAGAGAGAGATTCTTCTTAGTCTCGATTACGCGTCGACGGATAAGCAATTAATTTTTAATTAATTTTAATCGGATGAGGAAAAAACAACTGGCGGAGAGGTAGTGGATCGTATCGAGCCATATACTACTAACTCACGTTAGCCGTCTACGGACTGGATCAAACGTTCGCTTCAGCTATTCAATTACGAAGTAGCTCATGAAACTTCTTTTCTTTATAAAGTGTACTGTCGTAATTTTCGTTTATTGAAGTTTTTTATTAAGGTTTTTGTCGTTAAATTTTGTGACGATAACAGCCATTTCTGTAAATGTTTTAGTCAAAAAAATATAGCGATGTTTTGTTGAAATATTGTAAAGATGTTTCAAAATTAAATTATTTATGAATGAGCATGTGTTGCTTTCTTTAATATCTATTAATTGTTGCTTTATAAACCGATTGAGTGAGTATATGATTTCTTTAAGTATTTGGATACTTTTTCTTGTATTAGAAGTCCAATATTTACTTTTTATTAGTAATGTCTCTCTGGCGATATTTTATACTACATTTTCCTATCATTATCGATTATTTTTTCGTATTTGATATTCTTCTTAGATCAATTTTCCACAACTCTTAGTTATATTACGTCTAGATTTACGTATTTTTTGCTGATTATACTGCTTTACTAAGCTGAATTTTTAAAGTCGATTCCTGTTCATTCATAGTATCTCTTATATAAAACAGTTCACTCAGATAATTTGGTATTTGTATTTTGTCGTATTTTATTAAATTTCTTTAAAAAAATCGTTACGTATTACATCCTTTTTGTATAAATTAACTTCATATTTGGTTAAACTTGTGTTTTTCATCGTTTATATCGTTTTGCAGCGGTTGTTTTCCTTACCTTTCTCGTTCTTTTTATACTCTTGAGCGGTCAATATTACTTTCGAGCTTATGATATACTATTTCCGTTATAATCCCAAGAACACTCCGGATATTAAGCTATTTGCGCCCAGTGTACCTTAACTCTTCACCTTAACACTTAAACCTTAACTCCTTAACCTTATGCAATAATATATATGTTCCGGCCAACACACCCATACATTCCCATTCGTTCGATATTTATTTCGGTAAACATTTCTTTCTTTTTTAAGTTCCTTTTGCCAGTTCCGTACGTTACTGCCCCACTTCCCGAATAAGATATTTCTCCGATAGCCCACCTTTAAGACCGCCGCTATCATTCGGCCAAAAAAAGGGGTCACATTTTTCAGCAACGGTTCAACCTTTGGAGGGGGTGTTGGCACTAGTATGAATGGGCGGAGAGGGAAAGAAAAGGGCGTTTAGCGTGGAATAGAGCCTTGACGCCATCGGGAGGAGAGAGTAGAGTAGGGGCCTTCACAGTGTTTGCATCTCATTACGCTACACTCATCCCCACTTCTGAAGGGGAGAAGCACCTTTATTGCTAAGCTAAGCGTAGTCGTAAATCGGAGATAAAATAACGCGTGGATAAAGTAAGAGCTTGCGGGGGAGGACCCTTGCGCTACGAGTGGCAGACTCGGATTTCGGAAACCTGGCATTTTCCACGGAGTGTAATTCACAAATGTCACGTGACTGTGCGCAGTAGGCCATGTTTCTTTTTTTTTTCCTATCGGAGTTTTACATCTCGCGAGGGGTGGGGCTGTGGGCGCGATTATTGTGACTGTTGCCGCCCCCGTGGTGGGGAGCGAGTGTATATAATTTCTCTGGAGCTTAAAGTTAGTATTTTTGGAGTTGAAAACGAATTGCCAGCGACGCCTTGGGTTTGGGTGCGCGTAAATACGCGACGTGTTGTTCTATAACGGGGTTTGATACAGCGGGATAAAGTGAATGAACGTTGACTTTGTGTGTCGCCAAGTGCTTGGGTTGATTTAGTGATTTCGATGTTATGATATAATGTATGTTTAGGTAGAGAAAGGAAAATATCATGGCTCAACACATGCATTACAGTACAGTACTTGGTAGAAGATAACGGAAGGATCATTTCTTTTGATTTTCATTTGACGAATTTAAAAATTAGGCATTAAAAGTTTTTATTGATACATGTATCCTCAGTTATTAGCAAAGTAATAAATAAGTGATTATTATTTATTTTTATAGTTAATGAATTTTTACTAAATTATTAATGAAAATTAAATCAATAGCGAAAAATTAAAGAATAAATCCTCCCGAAGATTAGAAAAAGGCATTTTTCATAGATATTAACAAAATCAACAAAAAATCTTTGAAATCTTTTAGCATATTTGTTGATATCGATATCAAATATCAATTTAAGTGTTTTGGAATCATTTGTATGTTATTCAGCAGCATATTACTTCACTCAGTGATGAGTACGTGTATATTCTTCACTAAACGGTGTTGCTATTTAAGTTCAGTATAGCTGGAAACTTAAGTAATAATTAATTCCAAAATGAGTGTAGATTTTTCATAATTATATACTATGGATACATGTATCATATATTGATTGATAGATTCTAGAAAAAGTGAATGAAATGGTATTTTAACATTTTGGTAACCTTCCTCGTATTAATTAACCACGAAATATCAATCTGGATGTAATTTTGAAGATGGAAAAATGAGAAGGTTATTTAATTTTCTATAACTGTTTCTCAGAAAGAAAGAGGAAGATTTTCTTTCTTGTTTTAAAGAGAATTCAGTCATTTCTTGTGTGTTTCTGAATAGAAAGGATTTCATTTATTCCGATGAACACTTATAAAAATTTTCTGATGTAATGATTTATCCTTAAAAAAAAACTCTTCTTGGCCATAATAGCTTCCTTAACTGAAGTATTTATGGACACGACTCGATAGATGTTATTCATTGTATTAAAATTTATACCTAATAAATTCCATTTTTAATCTGATAGCAAATGTGGGTAGCTATATGTCTAAATCAGCATCCCATGTTGTACAAAAGGATCAACTTCTCAAGAAAATCCATCTACCTACAAGAAAATTGACGGGCAATAGTAGCCAAATATTATGAAATTTATTTTTCTAATTTACGGACATATATATAGAATTTATAAATCATGCAATGGTCATTATAATCTTATTGGCCGATAGCCGAATTTTTTGGAGTGATACTAGCAGAGAATAATATAGAAGAATATATTTTCTGTATCTTTCCACTAATTTGCTCAGTTTGATATCTAAAATTTCTTTTTAAAAATACCTTTTTATTATTTTATACAAATTTTATTTTCTTGAAGTTAAATATATATATTTTGCTTGTGCTTTTGCAATCATCCTGCTCCAACTTAATTTTATACAATTTATTTAGCCTAATTCCCTACTTAGATGAGCATCGTATATATATTTACATTTCGCGATAAGATTGTTATGTTTAAGATAAATCCGGTTTATTCCGCTTATATCTACGTAATCTAAATTACTGTATCCGTTCAGGGCCATGTTCCACCCTAAGATTCATTTGATACCCTTTTTAGCAATGCAGCTTATGTGATATATATCCCCAGTATCACCCCAAAAGTCCTCGTATTATATGAAATGCAATTGCTTCTAGTCTGAATAACAGGATAATCTTTCCGCAGAGTTTTATTTAACATTTCTCACAAGAGTTATGACTCGGAAGAATTTAAGGCGACCCTTTATTTGCATGGTCACCGTTGCTTTTGTTCTCTATCTTTCACAGGATCCTTTATTCGGAGGATTCTAGATAGTTCTCGTTTGATATAACATCCCGCAGTTGAGCCGTTGTATAAATAAATGCGTCTGGAAATAATTATGGGTATCTAATCTCGTATACTGCAAAATTAATGCTATGGATTCTTATGGAGTATTTAATTTAGTTATCATTTATTATAGAGTATTTATTGAAGGTAGGTTTTTAGTATTTAATTTAGTTATCATTTATTAAGAAGTATTTAATTTAGGTAGGTTTTTTAAGATCTAGGATCTAATCTAATATTTATCTGTCCCGGATCTTCTTCCTTCCTTTCTCATCGGGATTTTTCAATTATTATCCCTCCCTAATCATTAGTTTCTTGGAATATCTCTTTAGAGTGAGCTGGATGATTAAATGAATTATTTTCTTCTTCGAAATGGGTCCGGTCCCTTCCTAATTTTTAGTCGAAATAGCTCATTTCTACGATTGGAGTTACGCTCTGCTGCCGTTTCATTTTTGAAAAATTCCGAGTTTTCGAATTCTTAATTATATCTTTCCTTGGGATAAAAATAGTATCCATCCAGCTTTGATTATATGTGCCATTTATAAAAACTTGGGTTGGGATGAGAAATTTTAGCGAACTTATTCTGCAACTTGGTCATTTCAATTCATTCCATTGAGAGACGTAAAAGAATCATTTAATTTGTGTTATGGAAATTGGGGGTCCTAGGTTCGACTCCCAGTTATGTTACTATTTTTTATTTTGTTTCTATGGTAATATTTATAAAAGAAATTCCATTTGTTTCGTTTTCATATGGTGCTGTCTATCTAGCTTTATCTGTACTTTCGTTTGGTTCTACTATATAACTAGATTAAATCGCCCACAGTTGCAAATATTAAATTATATTTAATTTTAATCGTTGTGATTAGGCATGAATAAATGAGATTTAAGAGCTTCTTACATTACCAAGAAAGCAGCTTTGATTGTCATCATGTAAAATTCTTTATTCTATTATGATTCCCATAGTATGTAGTAAGAAAAAAATACGCTAGATAAATAACTAGTATGATTTTATTGCCTATATTAATTTATTATTCATTCTTCATCATCTTTTCGCTTAAAATTTGCAATACAATATCATAGCTTGGCAAGTAATTCCTTTTTCTTTTTGAACTCGATCATCCAAAGCTCCATGAATGTTGAAAAAATGAATAAGTGACGAATGATTACATTATACAAACCGCATTGTATGTGACGCTACCATAACGCTGTCCATATTATTGGAATGACATTTTTGTATCGTTAATATCTAGTGCCAAAGTATATTCACAATCAATGAAGTTTTAATTCTAAAAGAAATTCGTAATAAAAACACATTTACTTTCAACCAATTCACAATAATTAGGCTTTGAACTCTACTGGAAATAAATAAAATACATTTAAAAAATATTAATTCAGCGTCAAAGGTCGAAGTTCCTTGTAACGAACAAATTTCCTTTAATGGAATTAGTATCACTCGATTTATATTCTTCGAATTGACCTTTCGATCGAAAATCATCATCGTTTCCCAATAAAATCGATGAATTAAAGATCTTCGCGGAATGAAAGAGAATCCCAGCGGAGGAAAATATATCTCCAAGTCGGGGAAAGTCATTTCCCTTTCACACGAGATTTATCTTTCACGTTTAACTGTGGAAATCCGCGGAATGAAGACATCCATTGATTACGTAACTGTCATTTTCTCCGTAAATGATAAAAAGAAAGATTGCTCTCTCAAAGCATTGAATGTATCGGCCTCTGAATGCTTCGTAATCAAAAGGAGAACTTCTATAAGAAACATTGGGTCGGTTCAAAGGAAAAACACGTCAAAGTGGTTATTTCCTCGGAAAGACCAAACAAATGCTTCGGGATAAATTTTAATTGGTTCACTGAACGACAAGGGGTCGTCTCTCTTTCATAGTAGACCCAAGAATGACTCCGCTTTGAATATAATGATCGGAATTTTGTCAAATTAAACTTTCTCTATGGAAACCGAGTCTAATTTCCAGTCCTAGTGCTTCGTGAGGTTTATTTATCGTTACCTTGGTGACTGAAGGTTTTGATGATACGTGGAATAATATTCTGATACTTTTTCCGATAGAGGTAATATTATACGCAAAGGAGCTTTTTCGAAGATAGTTCTTTATAGAAGTATTTCGCTTAAAGAAACCGTAATCCTTTGGTATAAGTTTAACGCAATTAATAATGAGCCTTATATGTATTCTCACACGAACGTAATAGATAAAAGAATATTCATACTCATATTATTTGAGTATTTATCGAGAAATAAACGTTTTATTACCATATTAAAAGTGGTAACTTAACGGAAATGAATTGGAAATCAAAAGAAATGTCTATGATAAAGAAAGAAACCCATATGTGATGATATCTTTATGCTGTTTACATTCACCTGTTCTTCAGTACTTGTTTGAGGGATATATAAAACCTTTTTTATTGATTGTCTAACTTTGAACCTTAAGAATTAGCTTATAAGAAGAGAATATTTCCTCTCAAAACTTTTCTAAGTCAGTGACCCAAGTCTATACGAATATCCTTAGTGCATTACAAGAATTACGTACAAATGTATTTTTTCAATAACTTTATATGATTCCCGGGAGGTGTAAAATTATGAAGTGAGATCCATTTTATATTTTACGTATGTACATGGAACTCAGTCGTATTCTTTTGCCTAGATATGTGACCTGAACATCATTGAAAAATGATAACACGTAATTTCAACATCATTTTTATTTAAAAGAAAAGTACATTCGCTCGAAACTCCATCCCCTTTTGTAATGGACTTATTATTAAGGATAAAAATGCTCCCATGTCTCCGATTATTAGCTTTTCATATCTCATTCCGAAAGGAGGAGTAGTAGAGCAAATTCTCCGCGATAGAGCGTCGGATAAAAACCTAACCCCCCACCCCTCCCAATATTTCCGATTTTTTCCCATTCAACCGCTATCTTAAATATTGATTTCCAATTCTCAGATCGGTAGCTGTTCATTCTTCATGTATTTGCCCTTTTATGATACGGAGAAAACAAGATATGGCAGAAAATTGAAATAAAAACCCACCACCATTCGGTCGGAAATATGGCTATTCTACTCCTTCCCCGTGAGCGTTTGAATTTTTCAGCGGCGAGCACTTGAAATATGCATGCGTGGCAATCACTATCTATCAGCGGTCCATTCCACTGCTTTAAAGCTCCGTCTTCAGGGCAAACATTCCTCAGATATCTCGGCTGACATCACGCGTGTGTCTCTCCCGCACGCCTGGCCGCTCATCCCAATCAGATCGCCTGCGGCGCGTGGCTTTTTTAAAAGATTGATGTCGAAGAACGCGACGGGAATTTTCGCCCGAATTCTGGACCAAAATTAATTCGACAAGGTATCTCTCTCCCTCCACCGGAAGATGGACCTTCATTACGTACGGTGCGATATGAAATATTTTACGATTCGGTGACACGTGTTATGCTCAAGGGAATTCCTCTCGGTTTGTTTTTTTTTCTAACCATGACTGGAAATGATATCGAAAACAGGAAGACCGCCGATGCTGGAGGAATGGTATGGGAACCGAAACTGGAAATACAATTTCTTTGATCTCGAACGCCAACCCTGAAACCACAGCCAATGATATTCGCCTTCTGCTCTGGGTACGATTTCATTAATCTAAACTGGATTTGTGCTAATTATTTTCGCGTGGAAGTTAATTCTAATGAAATTTACAATCAAGTACAGAATTTAATAAATATAATTTCTTTCATCTCGAACAGAAACGCAAAACCACAGCTAATAATATTCGCCTTTATTCTAGATACGATTTCATTAATTCAAATAGCATTTGTGCCAGTTATCTTTACGTAAAAGTTAGTTCCAATGAAATTAACAATTATATACAGAATGGAATAATTCTATTGGATATTGGTATATTATTATTAATAATAACCGCAAATATGGGCATACCTGATCGCTGTTTTGTCTTGAAGAAACTTGTCATTTTATTAGAATTTTGGGAGGTTTACGTAGGAATTATCACTCCCCTCTAGGGTGAAAGCCGTCCACTCTTGTTCCCCTCGGTATGGTATTTCAGTACACGCTGCCGGAATTGACCACACCTACGTGCTGTAAATTTTACAGTAATCAAATAAGGATAATAATTATAATAATTCTATTTTCTTATTTCTTATTTTAAAGCACAGTAATGGGAATACGTATATATAGAGAAATAACAGTAGTATTACTATTAATTATTTATAGTATCTAGCATTTGCGCTAGAATGGAAGAAAAACGCACGGGAAACTTCCCAAGGCATAAATTTTATTATATAATTCTAACTTGTTATTTCAGTTTAGAAAATGTTTCTTTCAAATTATTGATCCTATGAAAAACTGTCAACCATAAACTTGCTCGATTAATTTTGGACTTAATTTACAAGTTATTTCAGAGAATAAATTAACTTTTGTGATATACTGATAAGAATTGCCAAGTTATAGGAACTGAACGAATAGTCAGGCTGATATTTATATTTAAGATGTCAAATCCTTACTAATGTACTGGAAATGTATTTCAATTTTCTTGTGATTTGATCATTAGGAGTAGCTAAAATGTTCCATGAATCATTTTTTACGAATGAACTTGTAAATATGTTCCTTTTTTATTAAGTTGATTAACTGCTTAATTGGTGTAACAAGCAACTTTTGATAGGTGATCCATAGAATAGGCCTTAAAATGTGAGAAATAGGAAGATTTCTTCCAATTTTAATCAAAAGAAAAATATTGTATAAAAATATCGTATTTTAAGTTATTTCTCTGGAAAAATGAACATTAACAAAAGAATCTAAACAAGAGATTGAAAATGGATCATTACAGTGACCGCACAAGCAATAGGGTATATATGTATCTGAATATTTAGTTTATTAATTCTGAAAGTGTCAATGATAATCCAGCATTCCATCAATCCCATAAAATTTCTAAATTGTTGCCTCTTTCCCTTAACTTTAATTTCATCAATATCATCGCGGATTAATTTCTGTTGCATTTCGCATTCATGAAAGTTCACACTTCAATTAATAAAATGAGCGACGAGAATATTTCGGATTCAGCTCCTAACAACCGCCTTTTCCATTTAACCAAAATTCTATCTATGCCTTATTTGAACTTCCGTCGCTCTCTCAATTTAGACGCAGAAATTCAATATAAAAGCTCAGGAGAAATAGAGGTTTTCACTAGAAATCACTTTTATTAAGGGAAATGTTTCTTAATTCTGTCGCAAATTTCTACGAAGAACGATTCCAAGCGAAGGAAATAGAATTTTCCGTTTAAGCGAAAAAGGCCGGAATATAAAAAAAACTTGAATATTTTCTCGTGGGAACAGCTTTTACTTGTGTTTTCCAACAGCGTCGTTAACGTCCAACCCTCTTCTCGTATATTTCGGCCCGCACCTTCCTCGAGCTGGGTGTGGTCACCCCAACTAACCCCGGACTTCCGTTTACTGATAGTATTGGGAATGGACAGGAATCTTTTATATCCACGATAATTTTTAAGCCCAAAAAAACGAGGGTTTGGACGTCGTAAAGTATGGGAATCATGTTCAGGTACCCCTGTGTTTATTTATGTTTTTAATGATTTTGTCTAAACTGAACTGGGTCTATGTTTTGCTGATGCTTTAAAAGATAAACAAATAAGAATTGAACGACATAGCTATAGATTTAGAATTTAAGTGGAAATATAAAATGCCAAATTTTAGTCATTTTCCTACTTCAGAATTATCTAACTAATCAAAATTTTGATCTTCGCTAAGGCTTAGAGCAATTTTCTAATATTTCTACATTTATAAAATCTTTTCCATAACAGCTTGCTGAATTATAGACAATATTTGTATTTGAATGAGCTAAGAGAAGATAGCAATTAAGTTTACTATAGATTGAAAGTTATCCTGAAAACTTAATTGATGAACTTAAAGCTCTTGAAATTTATAATAGGTACTAGAATTCTTCTTTGTACGGTTATTTATATATCTTATATATATCCGACCAGATTTTCGGAGCTTTTTTTCTTCCTTGATAAATTAAAGTAATATTTTCAATTGCACTAGAATATCACAAGCAGCTATTCTGAAATCTTATCTCTTGTTAGGATCTTTTATATTTAATCATTTATTACAGATTACAAATAAATTTATTATAATGGAAATTTATGTATTTACATATATATTATATGGTGTTCATTCATTATAAAATCACCTCAATATTTTTGTTAAAATTTTATAAACCTATATGCACTTAATTTAGAAAGCTATTAAGTAATAAAATGGTTCGATTAAATACCAATGGGATAGTTAAATATTGAAAAATACTGTATTGTTACGTGATGATATCTGGAATAAAATCATTACGACAAAAATGCTCGTAAATAAGAACAATCTCTATGCTTATTAAATTCTTTGTAATGAATCGGAAAAATACGATGACTTCGAAATAACCCTCTTAAAAACCTTTCAAAAACACGCATTAACCATCAAATATACATAATCCTATAATTAGTTACGAACATATAACCCAAAAGAACTTTCACACTTCAACGCACAACGTTTATCCCCCATTTTATGGCAGATCCCGCATCAAATCATGTTTCCATACCTTCATTTCGAAGATTCACGCGAGCACAAAATAAAGTGGTTCCAAAACTTTCCGTTATTACTTTAGGTGTCGGTGGATTTGTCAGATTTCACCTATCCCATTTCCATACCTATCCGTTTCCCGCCTTCCTCTCTTCCTTCATATTTCACCACCACAGCAATTTCCGTATCCCTTATACGGCTGATGAGGGATTCCCGCTTTCAGAGATCATCCAACTTTTGCTTCCACTCCCATTTTCACAGACGTTCTTAAAACGCGACACTTCCCCATATTCATCTGTTTTTGCCCCTTTTTACCTTCTCTTCTACTCCTTCTTTTGTCGCCCTAAACAAAAAAGGAACGAATTCCGCTTACGGTGCATATATATTATTTTTTCGAATATATTCCCTTCTCTAAGAAAACGATGATGCCAAAGAATTCGTGCCCATTTTTATACCCCGAGAAATTACTTTCTCTTCCCCGAAATACGTAAAAAGGAAGGATGGTAAGGACAGTAAAAATTTTTACGCATTGATATGCAACACGTGATTCGAGTCGAAGAAAGTTTTTTATTTTTTTTCGTTTCCCTTTTAATGCTGCAACTACTTGTAGAGTAGGACGTGGAGGATGAAATTCAGTACTGACTCGTCAAATTATCTCTTTGTACGTAAACTCTTGTAAAGTGTAGCCATTGTTCTCGCAGTTCGCATTAAATATCTTCCGCACTCACGTATTATAATGGATACCAAAGAATTGTGGACGTTTAAGAAGTATTTATTTAAATGTCTGAGCCTTAGAAGTAGATTTTTGAATATAATTTGTTACCTAGCTCTTCGTAGGGTAACGACATATTACATTAAATATCTTCTACTAACATTTAATACCTACAAAAGCGATATTGATCAAGACTGACAATTTATGCGTATCTATGCCTACTCATTGCGTAGTCATAGAAATAATTCTAGATAAACTGAAATGCAAACCAATAAATATATAACCTACGTGTAAATGAGTATTATTAATGAATTCATTGCTTAGCAACGATGCATGTTTGATACAATTCTACATCAATGTACTGGCACTTTCGATATAACATTAACAGATATTATACATTCTTTTAAGTATTTTAAAATATCCATCAAGATTTCACCTTTAAATTGCAATTATTTCTTTAAAATTGTCCCCTGTTCATTATTAGTTCTTAGTATGAACTTTTAATAGTGTGAAGGAATGAATATACTAATTGAATTAAAATCGTCAGAATCGATCTATAATTTTGAATATTCAGTTTGTATTATACTTCATGGACTATGGATCATAGACTTATGGGGAAAGCTATTAAAACATTCAAGTTACAGAACGGAGTACAAACTGCAGTTAAAACGTTCCATGAAATCAGATCAACTAAATACGTTATAATGAACGAGTTACTTCCATTGTTTTCCTTTACCATTTTAGCATTCAATTAAACACTTTTAAGCTTGCATGAGTGGTTGTAGAGACATTAACGATTTATTAACAACGCAAAACGAGTTCCAAAAAATCAGTAACGAGCGGTATCAATAATGGCAATAAATGTGCTGAAATTTTCAATGTAGTTTCAAATAATGACCGATTCCATTTGACAACCCGTCCACTCACAAAACGGATTATTAGTTTTGCGAATTAACGCGTTTGATTCCGTTTTTTTTTTAATCCACTAAATCACCGAACTAGGAGCAATAATTGCCGCATCGTTATTCCTGATAATAGGGGAGATGTGACGTAATTGATTTCTGCCGGAAACATCCGAATGAAATACAATGAGTTCACCAAAACGTATGATTCCAACTATTTTTATCGCGGGGGGTACGTGGTCTCAAAACTTCCGCAATTTATATCTATAAATGATTTACGGATAATCGGAACGGCCTCATAAATTCGAAAGGTTGAAGACTTGCATAAAACGCCGTATCTCGTTGGAAATACGCGCATATTTTATAGAGAAATATCTCCGACGAAATATTTAAAATTTATCACCCTTGCATCCGTCACATGGCCATTCAACTCCGCAGTGTTTCCCGCAGGTTTTTTTTTATTTAGCTCCGAGGCGATTTTTAGTATTTTTTAAGTTTCGTTCTGCGAATCGAGGTATTTCGCGACGTACGTAACATTTCGCGAAATTTCGCGCAGAATTCTTGAAGTCGCGGTGTACGTAGGAAATTTAATTTATCCTTTCCCCCGCAATCCCATTTAACTCAAACGGACGAAATTTCGGGTGGAGTGACGCGCGTGGTCTTGTTTCATTGGACGTCATTCCGGAATTAATGGGAGAAAACCACCTTTTATGGCGGGGAATGAGTTTTGTTTATTTAATGCCCCAGAACGTGTACAAATTCATTCTTTTGAGGTCTGACATACAATTAAGAGGTACACAAAGCTGCATCTGATGCTTATATTTGTAGTTGAAACTCGGAAGTCGAAAAGATATCAATCTGTACGTTTTGTAATCCGTGAAGTTTTTGGTCGGAATGTTAACGGTTTACGTAAATTTAAAGCTTTTCTCCATCCGTAATTAAAATTTTCTTATTCCTAAGATGCATAAGATGTTTGATCCACGGCTGAAATTTTATCATAAAATTATTCATATTTTTATAGAGTAGATATTGATTTCAAAAGCTATAAAAAAGTAAATTAATGCAATGAGAATATGAGTATTTCAAACGCGACTATGTGAAAAAGCTACGCTCCAATATTTAAAACTTTAAAAATTCCGAAAATCGCTGTATTTTTTTAAATGTCATTTATTGAACTAATGCTATATACCTTCTATTCATTATAGTTCTATGATAATCCATTTTAATATATATTAAAACACTCTGCACTTAGTGAAAATCCAATTGATGTTTATTTTTATTACCGTCCGCTTCCATGAAAATTCATTTATATGAAGTTTAACAGTCACCTAATTAAAGTTAAAATATAATTTCGGAAATATTCCATTACGAAAGTCATTGGGACATTTTAATAGAGTTTCTTGCGGTCAATAGGTTTAATAGCGTTATGCGTTCAATTATTAAATGCAGTGGGTGCTAACATAATTTTAGTAGTTGATATTATTGTAAGAGAATGAAAATTTTTCAGTCATTTATTCTATTTAGAATTTTACCATTATTGAAGGAGAATTCTTTCTATTTGGTTTAACAACGCAAAAAGTGATAGGATAGCTCGTTAGATTCAATACTGTTTATTTATATGTATTGTATTCTTTACCTTAAATTTTTATTTATATTGCCTAAAATTTATTATAAACTGCAATATATTACTATAAATTTTATATATTGCTCACACAAATCCAATAATTACGTAAAGTTTTCTTACATGCTATATGTACTGTAGGGGCATGAATAAATTAGAGTGAACTTATGCATTTAGGAATCATAAACATTATTACACCAAAAAGTACATTGATAGGTGACCTAAAGACAAAGAGGTTTTATTTCTGATCTTCTCATTTACATTAATCTATAATACTAAAATTATACTGTGTTACTCAGCGTCAAGATCAACTGTTATCAGTGGTTCATAATTTAATGAATTTTACGTATTAAAAACGTACGTTTTACATCTATGTATGTACGTATATAATGCTTACTTAAAATAGGGAACTCTGCTTATAAAATAGACAAAGATGAATCAGCAAATTTTCATGAGGATTGTAATATTAAATAGAATAATCGTTGGTTTGTAACCTTTCCAAATTTGAAATTATTCCGTATTGGATGCATAGCCATTCCGTTATCGGAAAGTTCATAACATCTCAATACTCTAAACCTAGTTTGAAATCAAAGCACGAACTTGCAACCACCACATCTTCATTTTTTCGCGATTGGGTCCGGCAAAAATAAAAAAAATATCAAAAAGAAATTCCGTGAATGGGTTTATAATTGAAAAGTGGCTGAATCCGCAGATCACCTCGTCTGCCGTAGATAATGTCGGGCGCGAATTCTTCGTCTTTTGCATGGAGGGAGATAACTCCCTGGAGAAATCAGATAACTTCCGCTTCCCAGATTAAGCAGTCAAGGAAAACCGAACTCGGCGCCTGTCAGTGCACAGCGTGAACGAATAACTTCGTGGGATGCGTGACTACGTTCGAGCCAAAGTGATCGACGTAAGTTTCCAGAAACTTCCCGCGGATTTGTCATGACTTTATCAGCGCCTCCATATAACAACTTCCCCATAATTGATATTTCAATCGGACGTATTGTTTCCCGCAGTCGGAAAAAGAAGAGTTAATTTACTTAGCGATGCGAAGGGTCGAATGATTTGCGTAATCAAAATTGACGTTCATCTATCGTATTAAGGATACCATCGATATCTCGTTTTCCTAACCAGTGGGTTATTTAAGATGAAAGAAGGCCGGCCTCGTTTGTGGAATGGTTTAGCATGCTAATGCTGAGGTCCTGGGTTCAAATCCCAGCTGAGGAGGAAATTTTCTTCTCAAGGTCTGGATGTTTGTGACGTCCGTTGTTTACGACCACAATGTAATTGTTCAGAAAGTGCATGTTTGTGCGGTCTTTGATTGTAAATAAATAAAAATAAATTTAGTAGGGGTTTTAATTCATGTTTACTAACAATAAGATATAAAGATTTGGATTGTGATTTATTAATATATATTAATGATTACGTTAGAACTGCATCACGTTGGTGTCAGGATTATTAGCCTAAGTGTTTGTGAAAGTATTTTGTTCTTCAGAACATTAACTTTAATTTTATAGATATTAAATTTTTATTAAAAATTTTTTTAGATGGATTCAGGAATAATTATCTCTGTTATATTCTACACAAGGATGCATGCTTATATAAATGAGTAAATATGAAAAAAAAATAAAAGGCAACCTGGTTTGAAATAAAGTGAAAAATAAATAAATAAAAAATAGCGAAATGACTGAGACTCGAACCCAGGTCTCCCGCTTTCTGGGCAGGTATGCTGAACACTACAAACATGTCACGTCAATCGAACCTTTTTTTGGGTGAAATAGTTTATTATAAGGCTAACTCTATTTGAAAATAAGTATTCTACTTTTATTATTGTTTAATTTTTAAATTATTTTGTTATTACAGTATATTTCAAGTATAATAATTGTAAAATATGTTTCTTCTTAATTTACAAAAGAAATGCTTTTGGCAACAAATGATCATACCCTTACATTTACATGAAATATTATCCTCAATAATACGAGGAACTGTTTGTGGATTCAACTGAAAGGATAGTCTATTAACAGAGTCTGAATAATTCAATGTGTAAATCAGACAAGGTATAACTCAAAAGGGATTTAACTCAGACCCTTTTTTTTCCAATTGGTGGTGTATTGATCTAGTCACAGAGCTATCTTGATTATGCCTTTAGCTTTAATGCATGCTGTTGGTAAGACACGTGCGTAGGGTCTGCATCCATTATCCTTAGGGGCCCTTTCCAATAACTCTCCTTTGCGGGAAGGGTGCCCCGAAAGGGATATGGCAATGAAGAATACCTTACGAACTTGTATACCTATTAAGTTAATGGCGTAAATCATGTCGCACGAAAGAAAAAACTCAACGTGTATTCCACAAGGATTTAAACCTAGTTGGGATTCAGTTTTAAAATAAATAAATAAAAAGATAAATATTATTATAATATCAATCAATTATTGTTAGTTTTAGGGTAAAAATTACTTTTTTATTGAATCTGCTTATATTTTTATAAATTACGATGATTAAAAATAGCAGTTACGAAACTGAATCGAAAAATACAAGGTCACAAAAATCCGGTTTTGTATCGTATCGTGGCAACCAGCTTCGAACCCATATTTGTTATTCCCGACGAAATACGTTCCGCATGGAAACCCAACTTCTTCGACACGCCCACTGGGCTGTTTGTCTATATTAGCGCCCAAAATCGAATCCCTTTCGTTTTCTAATTACATCCCGATGCAATTTGAAGACCGGAAAACGCAACCGCGCTCTACATCGCGGGCATAAATCTCTTTTGGACTCAATAGCCCTTCCGATAGAAATATCCTCATCTCCGAGCGGTTGTTAATCCCCGATTTTTCGGTTTCGATCTATCGAATCGAAATGTTAATCGAGATAATGCGCGCGGTTTAATTCCCGCGCAAATGAGTACGTTTTTATATCCGGTCGCTATCAACCAATCACCAAACGCCGTAAATTACTCCAAATGGCGCTTCCTGAAAGTTTTAAAACTATCTTTCGTTTTATTTTCGTGCACTAAAGTTACGTAACGTACTGGGACGTCGATTTGTTACCGTCCGATGCCCGTTTTCGACCAAATATGCGATCATAAAAATAAGACTGTAACGCCTTTCCGTTGTACTGCTCCACAGTATTTCTTCTTCCGTAGACAGATACGCAAGTGTTTCGTATTTTTAGTTCCGTTAGATTATATATGCGTTTACGTGAACATGCTGTAAGATGCGTTCGCCTCGGGTCATTATTCATTGTATCAACGCTCTGATTTAGGGGATGATATTTTTTGGGGTTTTGGAATTTTTTTTTCGTGCGTATAATTTGGGGAAATTGTCAATCACATATTTCGCCGAATCTGTCCTTAGTTTGAATTAAGGTTTGAGTTACGTAAGAGAGGTTGATATGTTGATAAGGATGGTCATTGTAGAGGTTAGATGCATAAGGTAGGACATCCATGAGTCCGGTCTGACGTTTCCAAAAACGATGTTCATAGAGATAAAAATGATTAATAAGGACCTCAGGTTAAAAAGATCCTGATTATTAGATAGTTATCGAAATCAAAAATGGTGTATTTTAAGTATTAAAAAATATATGGTATTAATATATCCCTTAGATTTAGTTAATTTAATTCGGTGTAGTCATCTATGAAGATACAACTGTGTAAAACATATAGATGTGCCCTTAAATATTTCTCTCTAAAAACTATTTCCTGAAGGGGTATGTATACGAATCCATTTTCAATTATTTCTTACACGTTCTTTTGTGACAAGTATTGATATATTTGGAAAACTCAGTAAATTAAGGCATTAATTATTATTCTTATTAATTTTCACTTGTTAGAGTTTTCTATTGATGCAGATTTTTTTTCGCGATCTATTTTGAATAATCAATGAAGACGTGAAAATGCTCGTAGTATCTCATTAATTTACGCAGCCCTCCATTAATGACCACTCTTGCGTGTATAAATCTTACGGTATATCACTAGAATATTATAATTTAATGATAGCTTTTTTTAAATACATCATTATATATATTTAGTTGCTCCTCAAGTAAGATCGTATTTAATATTTGCCATACTCGATCTTTATTCCCGTTCCTTCATCCCAAAATTACGAGCGTCTCGTCGAATGTAATTTAACGTGTGGCACATCTCGTAAAAATCCTCCGTACCATTTTCACAGTTCCTCTCATTAAAAACCCCCATTAACCTAAAACTCCTCCCTTTTTTACTCCACTAAAGATTCCCGGTCTAACAAGAAAGAAAGAAAGTAAAAAAAGCTGGTCGAACATTCTGCTAACACGCCCATCCCTTTTATTCCTTATCTATTCATACGTAGCAGACATTTTCGTACAATGTAGGCTAATTTAAATCGAACAGAAATTGCGTTGGTGTGTTGTTCAGTTCGAATAGGATATACAGGTCCATTAGGGTATGAATCAATCAATCTCGTCGTGAACTAATGGGCAATACAAGAATGTATCTTTACTACCTCACGTATAGAACAACGTCACGATCCTCTTCGCGAAATGATCCTATTCTCCTAAAACACAAGGTCACGCCGCCGATTTGGGCGTCACGCTCCCCATCTAGCACACACCCTTCTCTATCCGTGACGCAATTAAACACAACCGCGACGTAACTCATCTCCGCGCAGCATCTGGGAAACGAGACCGGATTTAATGGTCCACGGAGGAGAAGTTGAGGAGGTAACTTCCGCTTCGAAATCCCCTCAACTTCCAAACTGGGGGCTTATTGTATCCAGCGCGTACGTCTGGGAACATCCGTCTTGGGTTAAATTGAAATTGATGCAGATGGGATACCCCTAATGCGCAAACGAGATGAGGAGGATAAAGAGGGATGGCTAAAAAGGAGTTTCTAATCACCGAGATACGCAATGCAAGGGGCGGCCCAGGAGAGATGCATATCCGATGGAGAGATCGACGTAGGGGTCTTATACGAGTAGAGGATGGCGTGCCGGTAAGGGAAAGGCAAATCCTCTGCAAAACCTTTTCCCTTCGGATCCGTTGGAGGCGCTGCGATCGCTTTGCGTGACTGTAATTGGCTACGTTCCTTCTGGCAGCAGTCCTCCCTTGCAGACGCTAATCCGCACACTTCCCTTTGTCATCTCATCCGATCCAAGAATCTCTCGGATTCATTATTGCCCTGCGTCCAATGATCTTTTAGAAAGCTTCATTCCAGGCATTTCTACGTTTCCTTTGATTTCCACGCATTTCGATAACTCTGGCCTTCTCTGACAGCCACCCGTAGACTATCATTGCCCTTCTCTTCCAGTCCCAAAAGGTCTCTTTCGACCTCTCACTCTCTCTCGGTCTATTTCGGTTCAAGGTTTGTTCTGGAATGCGTCCATGAGTGGGTACGAATCTGTGAAATGTATAATTGAGTTTACTGCGCCTACGTCACCTCGTCTCTGAAAACAATTCACGGTCCTACGTTCATAAAATCGTCAATTCTCGTTGTTTATGTGCCTCTCAATGAATTCGATTTATGAAGGGGTCTAAATTTATGACTACTACAACCACCTACGTACTTCAAGGTGTATTTTGTTCGTCGTATTTTCTGTACATTTGATTCTATTTGTTATTAATAGATTTGTCTGGTATAGGAAATTCTGGAGTGTACGTAGGTAGATGATCTGATTGGCTTAGAATTTCCCATTGAGTTTTAATAGCACTGTTACCGTAATTTTTTGTTCTTTTGTTGTGCTTCATAGATTAGATTAGAATATTTTTCCTACGTATTTTTAAATTTTAATTGTACTTCTAGGGCTTTTATTCTTGAAATCTGATGACATTTACTTTCTGTATAAAAAAATTATAGGTCAAATTGATGAGATTAGGTTTTCAACTATTGTAAGCCGTAGGTTTTTATTCATTAAACAACTGCTTACTATGAATAACCAGACGCTTACATACTGGTATAAGTATGATACGCACTTGAAATATTTTACTTCAATCGAAGCTGATAATAGTAGCTGTATATAAGTTAATTAAAATAGTTTTTTTCTTTTTTAGGTACTAAATAATTATCTGATGAGAATGAATTGTTTGTTTTACATCTCGAACGAGAACATTATAGCAATTTTTAAAATGTTATTAAACATTAATATTGTTAATAATTATGCGTTGCCTTAGAGAATGAGAGTAGAACATAATAGACACATTTTACGTTAATTCTGCATCGTATTAAAAAATTAAATTGGAAACGATAACTTAGAACTTTCAATACGATTGAACATGAAATAATATATTCCTTGTTTCGTATCAGTGGCGTTTTATGAATCAGTTTAAAGAATCTCCAGTAAATGATTTTATTGTTATCTATAAATCTTTATAAATCAGTTAGCTACAGTCAATTACTACCACTTTTCCCGGAACAAAACACGAAAACACAAGGGTAAAATTGTCTTCAACGTTCAGAGATCCACCTCAGATTTCTAGCGATAGCCATAGCAACTACCTCGACGGCCGACACGGGTATAGCCGTACGCACTTAGAACAAGGTCACACCAAGTCGGTGTAATCCGCTAATCACTTGAAATGCTGGGGGTAAGAGATGTTGACCCAATTAGTAGCCTGGAGAGGCTCTTAAGAGAGGTACGTATGTTTGTGGAGAGCTATCTCAATTCAGCCATTTCCTTGAGGATATCCTTTATAATGAATATTACGAATGAATATTACGTCAGCGTCGCACTGTCAATTCTCATTCCTTAACGACTCTTTGTGCTGGACACGAAGAAGAAGACTTTGAGAGCTTATTTACGTTTCTATTCATGATCACTAGTAGGAGGATTCCGATACGGCTTATTCTGAATTGTTTTGAGAGAGCCTTGGTAACGGCTAATATCATCAATAAAGCGACGCCTTCCTCTTGGGCAACCAGTAAATAAACAGATTAAGGGATAAGCTGAGTATACCTTTGCACAAACACAATTTTAGGAAGCAAATGTTATCATATGTGGCTTTCAGTGTGTAGTTTAACACTGTCCTTGTTCGATACCTCCTTGTACAGCTAATGCTTTGGAATTTGATTAATTTAGTATCGAAGGATTTGTCTCATAATATATTGAAATTTAGGTATATTATCTGATTGAATTCAATTGTTTTAACTTTTTAATTTTGAAGATTCACTTTTTGATATTAAAGATTTTTCTGCATCAGTAATATTCATTAAACTATTTACTACAGATTGTTACGAGTAATTTATTCTATGTATCTACGGGGAAAATCGTATACGATTAAAAATTACTGTAGTTTTGCTCAGGAATTCTTCTTGGGTTAACAACCGGGTCAGGTTCTTGTTAACCCAAGAAGAATTCCTGAGCAACATCCACCGGGAAAGCCTTAGATCCTTCTGCACTTACTGTAGTTTTGTTTTCTAATTTTAGTAATATTATAAAAATAACTGACACTCCATTTATGATTTTTGGTAAATTTAAAGAGGCTTTATTTTTTATTTATTTATGGGATTCGCCACAGGTGGAATTAAGTCTGGTGGCAGAGTTTAGATTAAAATATAAAATTATTATTATAGGAGATTAATTTCTTGAAAATAAACACTTATTTGTAATAATTTTAAAATTACAAAGTTTATTTCATAATTTTCATTCTAATTAATTAAAGATGACTATTATATTTGGATAACTGTATCCTGATATCGATTTTAAGAGTCTACCTTTATAGATACTCACTCTAGCACTGCAGGAATTAACTTTAGAATGAAGTATAGGGAGCTAATAACGAGTGTGTGTTACAGACACCATGTTAGTAGATCCTCCTTTAGCAATCTTCCGATTTGCTTTTCAATAAAAGTTTTGCTGCATCAAACGCTTGGTGATGAAAGCACGAAGAAAAAACCTCTTTCGATGATGTTCCCAAAGCGTTAGCCTAATGCCATCCCGATTGATTTTCCCTCATATCCCATTCCATGGCTAATACACTGTCGTATTTTCAACCTTACGTTAGAGGAAACTGCTTTGAGCGGCATAATTTGGAATAACTCGAAAAAGCCGGCAAGTTTCGAACTCTGTGCTGAACGCCTGATGCTTTCGTCCATTTGGATAATCATAACCATCCATAAGCCTTAAGGAAGGAACCCTATAACGATACCCCTACCACAGTACCTTGATTCTCTTATATCACTGGCTTACTGCAGCTGGAATGTTTCTGAGTACGAAAATTATTTCAACTCTGGATGTTAATAGATAAGATAATCATAGATGCATGATTCAATTACAGAAACTTTGCAAATACAGACAGATTTTCTTCTGATAAAATAATGATATCTCAGTATAATATATTCTTCCCTTTATGACGAATATAACACATTTAGAAATGTACCCTCAAGTCATCAGAGATTAAAATTAAGGATAACACTTTGAAAAAGTCATTAGGAAAACTATTGTCAATTCTAGAATTTAAATTTCAAAATCTATCAATTTCGTAGATCGCAAATTTGAAGGAATGAAAAGTAATTCTGAATTTTCCTTGGTCATAAAGGGACTAATGAGCTCAAATTAGGAAGATGTAACCCAAACATGTGACGATCACAAAAGAGATGTTCTGAAGATAAAATCAAACCAATTTTTGGATGGTAAAAAGGATGGAATCAAAGAGATTAAAATTAGATGTATAACCATTGGCGTTGAAAAGTCTGTGAAGAAGTATTTGCAGAAAGATTTTATAAATTTTCGATAGCTTTTGCACACTGAACAAACGAGACAAAGTAATTAATTATGATACCATATCAGATTAAGGAAACATTATTTTATATCGGAAAAATTTACTCTTTGAAAAAGTTAAATAAATCTGCTTAAATAATATTTCTTATTAACAAGCATTTGAGTTTCACTTATTTACTGCGACATATTTCATTCATTATTATTATTATTGTTCATTGTGATCGTATTCCTTTCCGGTTGATATTTCGTTATACTACTTTATATGAAAATACCCAAATACTTTATAAAACTCTATACTTTATACCCAAATAGAGTTACTAATAATGTTACCCTATTACTTAGTTACTAATGATTCCCTGTTACTAAGATAGTTACTCTACGAATTAATTATTCAGTAATTATTGATTTTCGTATTCATCATATTTTGTGCGAATTCAATTTAAAAACGCGTTCAACCCTGTAAGTTCACCGATCAGAATTATTAATCAAAGGACCAATTAGCCCATTCAATTTATCGGAAAACATTTTTCGCGAATATTTCTTACGATCTCTCTGTTCACGAAGATTTCTTTAGACCTCAGTGTCTCGATATCCTTTTCGCGAACCCTCTTTGAGTTATCCTTCTGGGAATTCGAACCAAGATCCATTATCCTTTGAGGCATTGCCTATCTCCGTTAAGCTGCAGGCGCAAGATCTCAATGGTAAGCTGATCTAATGGGTAGATTCTAGCGTGTGCTTAACGGTAAAAACCCCTAATTTAGGAATGAAAATGCCCTGAATTGCCTCTTGATGGCGGGCCTTCCCATCTTCATTGAAGTAACGTGAATTTAGTGAGGGAAAAGCGGCTGATGCTAGGAAAATAGCCGGTTTTCAGCGGTAGTTCCATCGATTGTCTTCAACATAGTATCTTGTACTTTACGTTACGTAATTGAAATATTTATTAACTAGATCCAGGAGATAATTAATTTTTCTTTCCATTAACTCTACTGTTTTTACGCTGAGTCAAATACTGTGAAAATTACGAAGCATTAGTTAGTAATTAACTTACAGTAAACAAAGAATTAGAGATGAGAAGATTGATTGCTCTTTTTATTTACCCTTGTATTCTCAGGTCAAGTCAAATATTGTACAAAGTATAAAGTATTAGTTAGTAATTAACCTGCTTTATTCAAAGTAAAGTTCAGAAACGATTGTGTAAGAAATAGGCTACAAATAGACATTCAAAAAGTAATCAATAAACTAATAATTAAAATAGTTACTTATTAAGATAGAAACACTGTTTAATCTAATCTTTCTTGACATCAAAAAGATCGTGTCGACTTGCTTTTTATTTTCCGAATTTTAAAGATTCCGTAGACAAGTAAATTTAGATTCGCAAGAAGGAATTCAAAGAACATACGGTTAATTGTTAATTAAGTGCTAATTAAGAGTTTTTTTAACCTACAAATAATACACAAATGCATGCTTCATCTTTTAACAGCTCAATTTAGTTAAAGAGTCAGGATTATTTGAGAGAGTTTGATATTTCTTCCTTTAAGTCATCAGATAGCTATTGGATAAGATACTGGAATAATATTATTAATACAGTTTCAATATTTAGAAACTTTTACCTTCACTCGTATATTTTTCGAGTTTAACTTTTAAAGAAGTTACGCACTCTACTACTTCTTTGAATTATCACAGTCTGGTGTATCTTCAAGACAAGTCCTTTGTTAGGATCAAGTATGTCGCGAAAAGCTTTTGAGGTCTTTTTCTCTGAAGTTAATTCTCGGCACCGCCGTGAGGCAGATCCATTTTCGGATGAGTATCTATTCTACTGTTGCATGCACTCGCGCCTTTTTATCAAGGAGAGATTTCGTTTAAAATATCCGTTTTGTCTTTGGTACCATTCCTTATACGTTAGCACCATTTAAGTTTTAACGAACCCACCGGTTGCGCTATAGCTCTTTATACTTTACGCAAGTTCTTAAGTTCTAAGTAAGTTCAAAGCAAAAGGCTTTTTGTCTACCAATATTCGCATTAGATTTTCCTTTTTGAGATACCTGAAAGATTATCGCATATTTATTTTGGTTTTTGCTTTTTTTGTAAATATATTACGCAAAATCTGATTCGTGTTTACTGTCTTTTGTAGCCTCAAAGCAGCTTTAACCTAGAAACTAAGCACATCTGTTTTTAGTCATAGCATAATTTCTCTAATACAACGCTTAAGGTGACTATTACTAGTGACTTTATTTACTATATTTGAATTGTAAACACTATAACGTATTATCTACGCTATACCATAATGTAGATCTTAAGAAAAGAGTTACTAAGGTAATTTTATTCTAACAAGCCGCGGCCAATTTTCAATGGATGATAATACGTCAGTGATTAAATAAATTTCCAAAGAATCATACAGTTATCCTTAAGTTTATAAAAAATTATTATTATAATTTATTTACTTAAAAAGGTTCAAGAAAATAGATATTGTATATATTCAGATACACTCTGATAAAATTTCAATTATTCATTTAGTGTATTCAACGCATATTAATAACAAATATAAGTAATTTTGCATATTTATGATTCTTTTGGGAAATAACGAATAAATGCAGCAAAAAGCGTTAAAGCGAATGAAATATCATTGAGCTATTGAAAGGATATGTCAACTGACCTCGTACATTGATACATGGACTGTTCGCTTGATGCACTTCACGTGATAAATAATCGAACCATTACTAAATATCCACTTTTTTCTCCTTTGAGAAGGTATTTTTGATTTAATAAAAATTACATTGAATATTTGAAGAGAAACACGTTTTAAATAGTCACTATTAGGTCAAAACTTCGTTAATTTAACCCTTTAAACAAAATCAGTTGAAACCAAAACCGCCTTTCCGACGAATTAAACTCAGAACCCGTTAAGTAACATAGATTTTTTATTGTAAGATCGTTAACGAAAACGGGAATAATTCCGTAAAAATTAGACTCCCTTTGTTTCAGCACCGCATCCCAGAAAGAGCGAGAACGCGGCGCGGGAGCCATCAATTTCCCATCACGATTTGAATGCACCCAATTTTTGTCATCTCATTTAGCGCAAATTTTTCATCGAAAAAAAAACCTGGAATGGAATCATTTTCGCCCATTTTAATGGAATGAAACCGATGTTTTTCAGTTGATGACTGCGACCCTAAAATGGCATACGCGAATTCTTTCCGATCCGATGGTATACGTAAAAAGGGCCGCACTTTTGATCCTCGTGTTTGGCGATGTAATTATGTAACGCAATTATGTTTGCTAATTAGTCTTGGGGTCTATTCCCATGAAATTGGATTTCAGGGAAATTATAATGAGAGAGTCGCGAGCGTGCGGGGGATTCGCTATTATTGTATATTTTCGATTCGTGACATTTTCGGAGTACTACTCGCTCTTTGGCGCGCGTGATGTTTTATATCGCGTGGCAATTTGGCTGGGGGTGACTAACAATCTTCCTTCAACGCTCGTCGACTCATCGGATGCAAAAATGTCAAAGTTTGCTAATGTGACGACCAATGGACTCATTCGGCGTGTTTGATTAGCGGATGGGGAAATAAGGGCGTGTTTTGAGTGCAATTCTTTCCAAACTGCTGTTCGCAATTATTAATTTTAAATAAATTCCGAATAAACGTGATGGATACGTGTGGCTAAAATGTGGAACAGGAAACAGTGAAATTGAGTCGTGGAAATGTCTCTCAATTGGTTTTTTTATTGGAAGGATTTCATAGAAAACTATAAACCCCATTTATGAAAAAGATTAATAATGAAAGAGATTAGGTAAATGGATAATTTTAGCAAGCTTTTAGATCTTTATCTGGAAATGATAGATTAATTAATTGATTAATGAACCAATTTATAGGACTCTGGATACCATAAGTAAAAATAATAGTAATCCATTACCATGAACAAATATTAATGAGTTATAGTAATCATTAATTAGCTCTCAATTGCTATATATAGACTTATTAAATTCTGTTTACACGAATGATTATTCTTTATTTCTGTAATATACAGTTTAAGACTCATTATTTTATAATTAATTATAAAATAACGTTATTAAAATGTAATTTATTGTAATGTCTTCAGATTTTGGTACAAAAAATGGAATTATTCTAAACTAAGTTGATGATAGAATACTGAATATATAGTTTAAAGAAGAGCTAAATTAAAATATCAAGCATTGTTATCCTGTTATTCAGGACGTACCAATCAATGTTGACTATAATGTGTTGTTTCATTTGATTGTTACTAAAAACCTGATGGTAGAATATAGAATGTACATCAAGAATGATAATAATAATAGACAATGTAACAGAATATATGCTCTTGTAGTACAGCATAGCCTCAACAGCCATTGTTACATTCGTACGCAAACCGTTCCAATCTTACTGTAACCCTCTGAAGGAATTCCCAAACTGTCGCATTTTAGTAAGTAGTACGTACGCAAGTCAGGAACTAATTAATGTTGAATGTCGCTGCGATCTTAGATGTGGTTGATATGCACGTAGAAGGAAGTGTAAGTACCTCTGAGGTCACAGAGTCAACTTGATAACTCCCAGTCCAAGTATTCAGGATACGGGGCGTATTCTAATTAGAAGTGATCCTTGGTGTGTTTCCCTAGATTTCTTGTATTTGCCATTTAGCATGACTCCCTAATATCCCATGTATGAAATATTTTGTACTATCCCAATAGCCTGAATAATTATTATTCCTCTTCAAATTAAATTCATGTTTATTCCAATGCATTTTCCCAATCAGGTATTTTTCGTAGTGTATAAATCATACTAAACTATTGTTTGCAACAAACTTTATCGATTCTATAGATTAAATGAAAGTTAAAGTAAAAGGGGTTTTTTTAATTTATCAACGTTTATGCACCTTAAATTTCTGAAGTTATATAGCCAATTATATCCTTAAGTTCGTCAAGCTATCGATTTACAAGGGTCATTAAAATACGAACATAAACTCATAAAACTTATAGTTATTTTACTCTCAAAATTAAACACAGAGTTAAAAACTTATTCTCAGAATTACGTTAAATAAAAATTTTTTACTCTGATAAATAATTTACTTTGATACTTAAATTACATAAATATTTATCTTCTATATTATATTATTTATTATTATTTATATATTTTATCTTTATTGTATTAAGCCTGAATTAAGATTATAAGAAAGTGCTTTCATAGGAAGCTTTAAGGAAGTAAATAATCTTAATGTAAAACCCGTGTTAAATCAATGCATTGTCAAACCAGCCGACCAAGAATATAGCTAGGGCTGAAGAAATATGTACGACAATACATCTAATAGTAAAACCCTTGAAAATGACACGTTGAAATTCATACAGCAAGGGGTATAAACCTCATGAATGTCATTAGTCATCTCCACAATCAGTCGGGACACGATAAATTTCAATTTGTCACATCGATGAAGTGGACGGAGACAGACAATAGAAAGTTACCTTTGTAGCCAACGGGGAACCGAAAAGCGGTACATTAATCAAGATACCCTCGGCGTGAGATACGTATGCATGCAAATTCATTAAAAACCTTTACCGCGAAGGCTCGCGTTTTCTAGTTTTTAGTATACGAACGCTTGCGATAGAATTTCCCATTTTTTGAGAATCTAATTACCCGATTTTTTTCATATTGCCGATTCCATTACGTTTTCCCGGAAGCGTTTCGTGATTAATGCAATTCAATAACATCGCTCGGAGAAGCAATTAAGTGACCCGAAGTGAATTTCAATGCTCGTCACGGAGTAGAACGAAACCTTACAGACGCTCGTCCGGTCCAGATAATGAGGAAAACGTCTTTGGGATGAGTTGTGCTCTGGAGAATAGACGATTCGCCGCACAATAATTGGATTCGCGCCGGAAAGATAGACGGTAGTCATTTGTCAGTTGTTATTATTGTGTCCTCCAAGGCTTCCCTCGTATCCTATTCGATTCTAGTAACCGGTCGCGGATTGATTTGCGAGCGGAGTTGGGAAATTTTTTTTTCGCTAGCGAATGTCACTATGGCAAGAGATTGATATTGCCATACTACGAATGGAATGGGATATCCGAAACTCGTTGGATAGATGGGTAGGTCTTGTTCGGAGTAAAAAAATATATATATCGCTGGGGATGCCCAAACTGGAAACTTTGTACTTTCTGAAGTTCGTAAATCTCTTTCGTGCAGTTGCCATAAACAATGATCACTATTTACGAGATATGACGATTTGAGATTGACGTCATGGAAACTTATCGCGATGTTTTTGTTTCGTAAACAACTTGGTAACCGTTTGTATCTTGTCAATATCGTCACTTATATATAAGGATAACAAGTGGTGAGTAACAAGGTAAGGTATCTATACCAATAGCACGTTCGATTTTATACAATTTTTGTGTCTAAAAATGTTCAAATCCAAGTTTAGATCTTATGAGCAGAATGGAATTGGTTTTCAGATTTGGACACGTTATTTTCAATTGTTGACGTGAAAGATACATCCAAAAATAGTGTTCTCAGTAATAAAATACGAATAATGTACCCGTGACTGTAGGTGTTATGTATATTTCGGCTTTGCGATCATTCTCGTTTGCGTCATAAAGAATCCGTACGAACGTACCGCTTCTAAAAGTTTGAATCGAGCCTTAGAATTCACACGATCATAACTTTTAAACTTTCCTCAAAACTCAGTTCGATTTTCTTTTGCTTGTTAAGATTACCTAAGGTTTCCTGTTTCTTAAGTTAAAATGTCACCCTTTGAAAATTAAAACTTTCCTTTTCTAAGGAAGTTTCGGAACATTTTTAACTGCTCATGGAAACTTTCTTGCGGGAAAAGTACTTACAAATGACGAAAAATTGTATGTTGAAGCAATTTCTTTAGTTGATTTTTGTTGTGAAATTCTTTTAGACAAATAGTTTGCTTTGCTGAATATACAGCTGCAAAGATGCATTCAAAACATTCGTTTTTTACACCTTTTAATTTTAGCTAAATAATTTCAAGAATACTTAAGGAATTCCGCCTCATTCCTCTATTAAAATTATCAGTTATCTTCGTAGTCCACAAACCTATATTTTTAATAATTCATTTCTCTCTAATTGAATTAATGATAAAGGAAATGTTTCAAATGTATGCTTAATGCATGTAAAATCTGCAAGTTAAATAGAATTAAATAGGTCAAATGCAAGTTTCCTGTTTTCAATGTTGAAAATTGCCTTTTTAGAATATTGTTTGTCATGGATGAAATTATTGTGATTTTAGAGGATTAAAAATTATTTTAAGTTTACTTACTACTGTATAGAAATGTGTGAAGAGGTTTGTTTTAGGAAAATTATTTGTATAATTGCTTTTTCGAGAGAAATACGAATTTAAACGAATTACTTGATTTATTTAAGTTAGGAAATCAACATCACGAATGGTTACTTCGAAAACTCGTAGATAAATAAGTGTTTTCAATGAACATGTGAATACCTTTATTTACCAACGGGAACATATTTTTGTGTACGTGTATGTTTTATATTTTATTTTCATGGATACCACAAGATTTTTCCTTGTCGTTTTTCGTGCTCCATTTAGAAGCAGTTTAAGTATAATAAATATGATTATTCAAGAGAGTTAATCTGTATTTAAAATCGTTGTAAAGTATTAAACAATGTTTCACAAACCAAGTACTCTCAGAAATAACGTTCACGAACTATTTTACGCACACCAATAATAGTCACAAAAAACCAAAATTCGAACCTACTAAAAGAAATACCCATCCATAGAATACCTGTCTGGTATATAAGAATAAAGCCGGAAATCCTTGGCTTTCGTCTCCCAGATTAAAGTAAATCAACATTCAGTTTATTCTTCGAACGAATTCGGGAAGATATTCACTTTGCTCTTCGTGTTTTTCCTCTATAATGTATTCTTCGCCACAGGAGAATACACCTTAAAGGTTAGGAGAAGAAAATTTCAGTCGGTCTCCAGACGACGTGGGCGTTACTCGAATCATTCATGGAAATACATGCATATTCGACATCCGGTTCATGCAGAGAATTCGTGTTTCGTTCCCTTTTTTTCTAAGACCGTAATATTATTCGCGGTTGCGAGTGGTTTACATCGGAGAAATGAAACAATTCGGAAACAAACCATCGCATCCAAAAGCTGCCGATTCCAAGCTGAGCAATGCGGATTTTCTTCGTTACTCAGACTTACTAATTTGCATACTCCGTCTCCCCAGCACTAATCGAATTAATTAACGGAGGTATCTTTGCTCATCTTCTACCTCTACATTCTCTCTGACATTTTAACTCGGTTTTCGGCAATCCTACGTTTAAAGGATCTACGGTAGAGGTAAGCATTTATTTAAGCCTTTGTTCTCATAACTTTGGCTAAGGAACTTTAGAGAAAGCCCTTTCTCTCTATTGGAAAACGTTTACCATTCGTGCGGATTCGTAATCGCAGATATCAGTTCCACGATTAGAATTGTCATTTACGTTTAAGTAATCCTTAAGTTAACAATGTAGGCTTAATTGTACTTCAACAATAGTAAAGTCCTCGTCTACCACTTTAGGCTATGGCAATATGATTTTTGATACTTTAAACTGTGCTCTTCGTGTTATAATTATTCTTTTATTCGCATTCCGCTACCCTTTATTCATTAAAATTAGTTAGTTATTTTATTTTGGTGTACTGGCAGTTAGTATACATCAATGAATGTAAGAATTGAGTATTTATATCGTAATGAATTTATAAAGGAAATAGCTTAATTTGATTGTATTTTACGTATTTTAATTTCATTAAAACTATTCTTAGAATTTTTAAACCAGATATCTTTTTTTACTAATTCTATATCCAAGATGATTTGAATATGAATACTTCAAATAAAGCCCTGAATAAAATACCGAACCCTTTCAAAAGTAAAGATTAAATATGTAATATTTTAAGGAACAAAACCCTTCGAATAAACCATGCGTGATAGTTTATAGAAAGTATATTGACTTTTCAGATGTAAGCTTTTACTATAATGCCAGAGGATATGAAAAATATACAGTGATCTACAACGAAACCTATGAGACTGCTCCTTTTCTCAAATCCATTCATAGTTCAAAAAACCCATTCATTCCCTTCCTTTAGAATGAAATTCATGCTATAAGAGTTATATTTATAGTCAACTCCTTTTCATGCAGCTTTTCTTTGCTCTTATTCCTTTCGGGATAATGTGAAAAGCGATCTATCAAAACTTTTATACCACTGGTCTCTCTTAGTCATCTGTACTCCTCTACTTATGCAACCCGACTCACTTCTTGCTATTTTTATCGGTGAAATTCACCCCAAAATAAAAACGTGCTTTTTCCTTGAAAATTATTCATAAATTATAAACTCACGTAGAATTTTACATAAAATTTTCATCGATCTTTGTAGACAAACAAACAGTAAGAAATACTTTGAACCTTTTTCTTAAATTCTTACGTTTAGGTCACATATTTATTTTAAAGTCTACTTTTTAGTTGATATCATATTGGTTATTCCTTTGAGTTTATGGATATAATTGAAATCGATTGAAATTAATTGGTATATAAAAGTTTCTTTTTTCATCTTATTCTGTTGTTCCTAAATCATTCTGCGTTAGAAATTACGAATAATATACAAATTTATACAAAAGTGATAATAATAGTTTGACAAGTATTAAAATAATATTATATTAATTATCCGTATTAATTATATAGATTTCAAAGTCTGCATTTACTGTCTGCAATCATGTTCTATCCTAATTTAATCTTCTCTTTGTAGAAAGTAGTCAGATTTTAATCCAATCTCATCAAAGATACAACGCCAAGTAAATAATCGTACTTATTTTGACGTAAAATATTTTGTTTCGCTATATATCGTTAAATATCGATATATATTGAAACTAAGTATCGATATATATCGAAACCAAATATCGACATATATCGATAAATCTCGATATAATATCTCGCACTCGCAATCTTCAAAATCGCACAACATTCACGAGAGATACGAATTACAAAAGGACAATCGTACCGTTCTACGGTTCTTCCTAATCCGCCCATCTTTCCCCTCAAAACCGACGTCCACCGACCAACACCTCTTACCCTCAGTCTGCACGCTCCCCTGAATTACGCAGACAAAGGGGGGGGGAGAAGAAGAGGGGGAGGCGCCCCTTTGAAACTTTGATGTCGGGTGAAAGTCATTCCGTTAGCACTACTACTTGCGGTCGTATTCTGCGTGTAGTAGTTCTTTCAGAGGGCGCCAGGGGGGGTGGCGAAAAACCCTTCCGTTCGACAGACGTCTTTACTCGGCGAAACAATTTGTTCGCCCGAAATGATAGAAGGGCTCTTTAATTGAAGAACATCTCGGCTCTCATTAAACGATTCCGGAGCGATTATTTCTGGGAAAGTTCGTTCGCCTAATATCTCGTTTTGGTGCGAAACTTATTTTCCGAGGGAGAGAAAATTAAACAATCCGCGACTATCAATTTATCACTTTCACTCCCCGAATCTATCCCCATTTCGGTGATCAAACACATTTTCCAATTACTAATTATCTGATGAGGAAGGTTTCCTCGGCGTTGGTGATTAATGGAAGTTTCACTATTTGAGTTGAAAGTGCGAGAGGCGGGGATTTTCCTAAATCCGGGGAATGGATTTACATCGTACGGATTGAGTGCGACGAATGCGTTTTCAACGTGTCGACACGTACATAGTGGGAGAGTTGGACTATTTACGTTTAAAATACTAGAGAAATTGTGATAGTTTAAATACAAATAAAGTAACGTGTAAGTACTTTTAAGACAACATTATGTGCATAATTTAACATCTATAATACGTCTATAATTTTTTTATTTAGCTAAACACCGCTGTTAATTGAGTATTTCTTACAGAAAGTTTTGTAATTGTTTAATCTACTTCTACCGAAGGTTTTAGATCAACTGTTTCAGCTATGTCCTTCCATGACTTACTAAAGTCTATGGTGACCATTACCTCTAGATCCAATCATATTAAAACAATGCAATAATGAAATTTAATAAACATTCATTGATCACATCAGACATCGACTAGAAGTAGCTTTATATGATCCCAGTAAAGACAGTAAATATGTAAAAAATTTTGACGTTTTTTCATATAAATTAAGTATTTCTGGTAGTATTTGACAGAACTAATGAACGATACAAATAAAAATAAATTGTCTGCCAACATTATGTACTTTTATTCCTGCAATTAATGTGTTAAGCTACAACCACTTCTTCCATATTTTCTTTAAAAACATTATAAATACGTATATAAAGAAAAAATAACGTCAAAACATGTTTGAAGGTATTCATTTGGCTTATTATTAACATAAGAGACTATTTTTCCGGTATTATAAAAGCGTTAGAGAACATTAATATTCAAGATATCCTATCCTTCGATATTAATATAGCGTGAGACTCTTTTTTTAGGAGATTTTCCACATAGCAAAACCCTTCACTGTTTACTTAATTAATAAATATAGTCGAATAAACTTAAACGTTTGCTTCCAAAATTTTCTCCGAATCATCCACGATATTAAAATGTTCAAAAAAAAAAACAATTTCGCGCTACCTTCCACTGGAATCAAACCCCTTTCTCCGTAATTCATCTTCTAGTTTCGTTTCTGATTTACGTATTGATCAAAAACTTGCGGGCGTTAAACATCAACTTCTCTCATATACCTATATCGTTAATTCATCTTCCACAGTACATATTTAGACGTATGGTCACTAATAGTGTATATAGACGTATCCCCTAAATACCTGGACTTTACCGTACCCCAGTAATACACTTTCCTCGTGAGGCCCTTTTAGCGTCTCAAGACCTCTTTAGCTTTCCAGATTCGATAAGTTATAAATAAGGGCACAATTTCTGGAAGGGACTCCGGGAAAATTGCTTTTATCTCTCTCTAGTCGGTTGCCTCCCATGGACCCTTGGAAACTATTAGCTTCCCGAGATTTATAAAAGTAATAGGCTGTGTAGCGAATTACTTCGAGGCTCTATGGACCGCTTACGATGTTTTAGAGATCCCAGAATTCCGCTTGGGTAACCTTTACGAACGGAGAGGTTAAATCTAGCGAGAGGCAAAGAGGAAAATTAATTAAGGAAACTTATATTTACATAAGTTTTAAGCTTTTGCATCTTCTCGCGTCGAAGTTTTCGGTTGACGATAAAGTTGATGTAATGCGGGGATGTTCACTTTTTGTTAATGTTTCTTCGAAATGGTGCTTGAGAATCTATCTGAATACCAATGTCGATGTTATTAACATGTAAAAGAGATGGGATTGTTTTTAAGAGTTTCCAAGCACGGTTTTTTTTACTAGGTTTTGTTTTTAATTTACCCTTGTACGGGGAAAATCATTTATTGATTAATGTATTTGAATATTCTTGGCCCATTATTTAAGCCACTGAAGAAGTTTAACCAATTTTTCTCCAAAGACGTGGAAACCAGAATGAATTAAGAAGAGATTACAATTTTAGTACACGTTAGTTTGAAAAGTTAGCTGGTAGATTACACCGCATTCAATAACATTTAATTATTAGAAAGATATAGTTATTTTCCTCACAATTATATATGATTAATAAATATTTCTCTTAGATTCATCCAGTTAATCCCATTTCTTTAAACGTCTAATACTCATTATTTGATGGTGTGGATAGTATAAGGAACATTTCTCATAAAAATTACGTTCTTCAATTTGAATTTTCATCTATATGTCATATCGTGAATGATTAAATGATTCTTCTAAATTATCATAATTATCTTTGAGTATTTTGTCTTTTGGAAATGAATTAAGTCATTAATATGGACGCGATATTAATAGCTGAATATTTAATAAACATTGCGTGAAGACATTCATCTTCTTAATCGGAAATTCGTGATTTCAAACGGTAACAGAGATAATATAATTGCTACGGTTGCGTGTAGATAATTATGGTATATTACTGTTTATTGGATGTTATTTAAATAGACGAAATCATTATTCCAGCGCTTTCAGGAAGGCGTGTAACTATAAATATACTTTTACCACATAAGTTGATGGAATCCTTATTTACTCCATCGTTAAAATCTTGAAGAGGATACTAAGCGAGGTGTAAGAATCTTACTTCACTGCAAGGAGCAAAATTTTACGTAAGGGAAACTGCGGTAAAAAATAAATCTATGACGGAATGTAAGATATTATAAAAATATCGTAGTAAGCCTGAATTGATCGTATTTAATACCATACAACATACAATTAGCATATATTCTAATCCTTTCTCGAAAAATAAATGAACAAAAAAGACTAGTATTTGAGTTATGAAAATTTCTTAGTAGAAGCCATAGAACGTAAAATAATTCGTTCCTATGTATTTTATTGTAGAGTTGCAATACTTCATTGATAGAAAGTAATATATATGCGCAACAATGAAACCTGGTTCCATTACCCAATTATATCTATCTTTTCTCTTTTGTTTTGCCTATTTAAGTCATACAAACTTATAGCGTAAAGTTATATTCCTAATACACCTTCCCAAATCCTGCAATACGTACGTAACCTAAGCTTGTTCATTAATCAACGCATACGTAAGCCAGTTATGGACATGTACTGCACCATGTTAACCAAATCCGAAATACGATGGAATTTTGCGGTTTATAATTGAATTAGGAGTTAAATATGAATTCCTCGTTTGTGAGCATTCATTGTCAGCAGTCATCTTGAACGAGTCCACGGTTATTTGACCATCGGCACAGCCCTTTGGTCTCCCCGTACCAGGTCGCCTTTTCCCCCATCACAAGGGAGATATTGGTGCAGTCCGAACCCCTTTCTTCATTGCCCCCAAAGTCCGCGATTGTCCACCGCCGTTCATTATTCCGGACCTCATAATGATTTCTCCAAGTGTTTGCTAATCCACAAATACCTAATGGACTCCCAATTAAGGCTGATTACCGGATTTTCAACAATTGCCTGGTCACCTAAGGCCACCGTCATTAATTTTGGGGGGACCCACCCTCAATTTGCCTACTTAATCTATAGAATTCTCTCGCTTAATTAGTGAACAAGTACGAATTTTCCTTTGATCCATTTCTTTGCTTGGGTTTCGTGTGGTCTTTGATGTGACTTGAAATACTGCGGCAGCGTAAGTTTGAATGCATTTCTGTTTTGGTTTTTTTATCAACGTTTTGTGGAAGTTTATAATAATAATAATAATCTACGTTTAATGAAATATTTGATATCACTTTATATATTAATTGTTCTTAAATTATATGGTTTAATATTTATTTTTATTGAATTTACTGTACTAATTTTATAAATAGCTAATTCGTTTCATAATCTTGTCACAATATCTCCATTCAAATCTCTTTCATTTAGTTTTAGTTACTATTTATACTTAATAATATAATTTATTCGTGTTTTATTACTTCTGTAATTAATATCTAATATCATATATTATAATACTTTCTTTATCAACATTACAATACATGGAGCTTCATTAGTGTTCATTATTAACACTCCAAAACATACAAATTCCATTTTTTCTTTTCAGAAGGATCATAGATTTGAACCCAAAACCATAGGATTAGAAAGTTAATATTTAATAGTATATAAAATCTCTCATCTTAAAGTCCCGGGTTCGAATCCCAGCCGAGGAGGAAATTTTCCTCTCAGGGAACAGATATTAGTGTACGTTCATTGTTGGTTCGAGAATTAAACGGTTATTGTTCAAAAAGAAATGCGTGTAGTCTATATTAAACAATTAAAGAAAAGAGTTTTGGTTAGATAAATATCTTTCAGAAGTCCTTTTATGGATTTATTCTTCTACAAACTCCTTTAGGTATTCTAAATTCAATATGTTACTTAAAATATTAAATGTGCTACTCAGATCGCTAAGATATTATTGGAAAAATACATAATTGAGTAGCGCCAGTTTGAACTTTTGACCCAGCTCAATAATTTGACCTGAGAAGAGAACAGTGCCTTTAAATATCCTTCAATTATCTCCGACTTGATCATCCGAGTTTGATACCTTGGCATTTGTGGGTCACGGAGTCTCAACTCCATCACACGGTACGTATGAATTTCCAAAACTATAGAATTGCATTTTTGCATTCAAACGCCTCCCTTTAAGTAGTTTCGGGAGACGGGAATTCATAATTTTAATGGAACTTAGAGCCTTCGTTCTTCATTTCCGGTGACTGTTACTCTCACCTAACACCTCAAAAGTCACCCCCCCCTTAAAAACTTTTCCTCCTTTTAAAACGATTTCCAGCTGCAAATGGATTATGAAAATAACTTCAATGGGATGAATAGAGGGACTGAATCCCGTCCTCTGGGAATTTACACTTCGCTGCAATTTCCTTCTCCAGTTCTCTCTTGTCTGTTTCCGAAACGTGTCAGCGTTGAAAAGTTCCCCTAGCAAAAGCGATTGAAGGCCAACCTTTTCAGCGCGAGATTTCTCTTGTTTCTGTAACGATTCATTTTTATTCCTCTTCTCCCACTGCTATATTCAATTATTTTGTCACTCATTTATCCGCCGTACTTCGCTATGAAGGTGTATTGTTAGTTTCATATTTCTTACTCTAGATTTGCGATGTTTGAGAAGTAAATTTCTTATAACAAGAGCTTTGTTAAGCAGATCTGAATGAAGCTGAGTATATAAATTCTTTAGCAAATGGTTATTGATGAATGATTACAACCTCAAAGTATTTCCGATCAACCGTCGAAAGCTTCCTTGTAAATAAGATGTAAAGTCTTTAATTATTTCATATATTATTGCTATTACAAAGATATACTTAAATGTTACTCTTAAAGGTGTAGAGTTTATGCTCCACGTTTTTTAGTAATGCTTGATTAGTTATCTTTTACAGCTGTTGTTTTATTTGAACTTCCTACCGTAAATTTATATTTTCTATTTATAAATATAGCATGAACTTTAATGCAAGGTTCTTGAATACTTTTTGATGATTTTATACTTAACTTAATTATAAAATGAGTAAAGATTTATTTAATTTACGTAGCTTATATAAACATCCACTTATAGGCAATTGCTTTGTGGTATTCAAAATAACAATGAACGTACTCTAACATCTATATATCCTGAGATAAAATTACTTCCCCAGCCTGTATTCAAAATAATAAACACTTTTAGCCTGGGTCTTTACTTGCACACTTTCTACAAAAGAGAATGTGGGCCAAATTTCAGGTACGGAGTTCGCAAAGGAGAATGATAACTAATGGAAATAATATATCAATGAGTACGACCCTAATTTAAAAACATTAATTACTTAGAAACTATTCAGCGTTGGCCGGAATGATTTTAAATGTTTTTGAATGAAAAATTGACCTTTATAGTATTATAAAGATACATGATACAGAACTAGAAACGTCATATTAATCACCAATTAAAGACGTAATTCAATTCCAGAAAGGTTTCCCATGAATATGATATAACTATTTGTCCTGAACGAGATTAAAAATCATACATCAGTTTCTTACTAGAATATTTATTTCACTACGTAAATCTATAATGATAAATCAATGCTTTCATTTCATTGTGCTGTTCACAACAACCTCATTTCATTATGCTGTTCACAACGTTTTATCTTAAATGGAATAGATCATATTCTTGGGATATTTGATATTATAACCATGGATTGAGGTTCTAGTAAAATAATCTCATCCTTATAAATTGTTACCCATGAAGAACGCGGTATTTCTTGAATCAATTCGAAGTAAATCTATCATCCTCTGAGTGCATATTTTCAGGTAATTTCCAGGGTTTAAATAACAGAGGGACTCAGAATAGGTACTAAAGGACAATCGTGGAGAAGACAGAACAAGACGAGCAGGGAAAGGGTTTGAGTATGCACGCCGCTGAGTGGGAGGCGGTTTGCGGCGATGGAATATTTCCAACATTCCAAATTTGGACTCCAAAGGAGACCTCTCTTTATCTATCTAAAGCTACACTCGGACCGAAACCCGTATTTCTTTGCGGTTGAGTGCCCTGCTTACATGCCGAGATGAATGGGAATCCTACGCATTCTCTTATCGACGTTCGAAGATCTTAGGACGAGAGAATGTTTGATTTTGAGGGGTGAACATTGGAAGGGGAGGATCGGAAATTTAGGTTATTTCATTCAGTAGCTACTACAGCTACTATACTACAGTGTTGAATCTTTAGAATGGAATCGGAATGGATGTCATAGATCACTAACAGTATTGTTCGCTTCTCTTCAAGATAATGTACGTGCTATGGTCATGAAGTTAATAATCTACCTCCGTCTATCTAGCTCCAAAAGTTTCTGTACGTGTATACTTTTTTAACCTATGAAACGGTGAATATTGTCTACTGATTTATGTCATAACAGAGGTTGATTTTTCCAAGCATAAATTATTATTATTTTTGCTATTCAAATTCGGTCCATAGTTGATTATTATTTCGATGATTCATTCCGTAGGAAGTGTTTGAATTCTCACAGTAGGCAGCAATTTTTTTTGAACATGATGTAATGAATTGCAATCTTAAAATTATATCACTGTCTTTTAATGAATTTTAGGTATGATTTTTATCCTTTGAGTTGAAATAGAGGCTTATTCAATATTAGATCTAGTTATTTCGTATTTTCAAAGTATTTCTATCATTTGTATTAGTATATATTTGAAAACATAAGTATTTAATTTAGAAAATGGAGAATAGTTGTATAAACTTAGGTAGAGCTCAATTGTGTCGATAACGTTATAAATTTATGCGTCATTTGCTTTGATTAATTTAAGATTTTGTTTTAGAATGATAGTCTAATAGGCTGGGATTCACCAAAAATTAACGAATAAAGTTGCATAACAACGTACGTTATTCTAAGTACTTCTTCCACTGAAATTGAACGTCACATGAATTTGATTCTATAGTTCGTGGTTTTTGTAAGGTAAGATTATGGATATGCACTGAATGTTGGTACAGCATAACATCCACTTAACTTACTTTGGCAACAGAATTTTCCTCCCACGTATTGTAGTACGTAGAATTTCGTAGGAAATGGTTAGCTCCGTCCAACGTTATTACTTCGTGACAAACTTCCTTGTATGTCCTCAGATACAGAACCGTAAAAAAATAAAACGCCATATTCTGATTCATCATTATTTTAAGGGAGTTCAATAAAGTTAGAACATGTGGAGTTTATAGAATGAAACTGTATTCGTTTTCGTGGAAGGAAACCGCTCGTATAAGAAGTAAGACTACCGGAAAACTTGGCTGGATTCGGAGCTAGAAAGGAAATAGGATATACGTGCTCTATTGGATACCAAGAACTGGCTGTCGATTTTCTCAAAGGAATAACTTCAAAATGGCCACCAGGGATCTGAGAGTCATACTCCTCAATGGGGAAGGGGATTGGTAAAGGCCAACTGAAAGGAGCAATGTATACCGCCCGCAGAGTGAGCCTGCTTACATGTGTTTTATTCTTTTGACGTGCATTTCCGGGTACGAGACAATGAATGCTCTATTAAATCCACTCTATCCACATCCTAGAAGGCAGTATTACGGCAAATATTGGTCTGAATATGTACAGAAAGCATGTGCGGTTTGTCCGTAGGTTTACATTTAACGTTGACATTATTAAGTTCAATTCACTGTTCACTAGTAAGCGTCATAAAGTTATTTGATTTATAACTTCTATGTTTGGTTTCCTAATACTAAAATTCCTTTGTCATACATCCTCAATTTTTCCTGCTGCATTAACGCAAATGAATTATTTAATTAACGCGTCTTATTGGATTATTCTTTTATAATATTCGTTTAATTTTTATGTTCCCGTTGATTCTCAAATGAGAAAATGGATGATTTATCATTAACTTTGTCTTTAGTAAGCTTATACCGAATAATTATACCTAAGCTTAAAATATTGGCAATGCCGTATACAATAATTAGTCTTTCTTAACTCGATACGATTTCTCGGGCTGTTAACTATTTCCGGTCAATTTCCCGTTGGATGTAAAGTTATTACGTAAGAGTTTCAGTAATAGATCGTTGTTGACACGCCATACGTCAATGTAGGTTTCGAAAAGTAATTGTATGAATGTTAATACGAAACCGAACTGTATTACTGATTAAGGTCTAATGAGTCAATCTACAGGAAGTAAATAGATGTAAATATTGAACTAAGGTTAAATAAATTGGTTAACATCAAATCTACAAGAGATTTAACTAAAAAAGACTCTCCCTTTTATAAATCTTCCATTTTCGTTCGTGTAAATCATAATTCTGGGGTCTCTAAAATTCAATTATTAAAAGATATCCACTATAATGCTCTACATGCAATGCTCAATCAAATATAATGCTCAATATCCAATGTGATACTCTACACTTTATTGTGTATTCTTTATAGTGCTGTATTCTCTATTTCATTGCATATTATCTCAATTTTTGTATATTCTCTATATCCAATATAATACTTTACGTATTATCAATTTAATTATTTCATAGTATCTACTACAATACTCTACATCCAATACGCTATATCCAATACAATGCTCTGCATTTTATTGTAAATTCTCTTTATTGTTGAATTCTATTATTGCATAATTTCTATATCCGATGTAATGCTCTACATATAATCAATTTAATTATTGCACAATATCCTTTATAATTCTCTACAATTTATTATATTTTCTCTACATTGTTGTATTTTTATGTTATTGTATATTCTCTATATCCAATATAATGCTCCACATATTATTATATACGTATAATCTGAAAACTATACAATACGCTCATATATGTCTATCAGTTCCTCTAAAGTTTCTATTCCAAAATACATTTCCATGTCCACTTTTATCAGAACGTCGAGATTTCACTTCGGTAACAAATTTCGTCGAAGCGAGCATTCTCTTTTTCGTACACGTTCGTTCGATTAACTACGGAACAAAACTCCTCAGCCCTTAGCGAATGAATTGCGCATTATTTTTGCGTTTTTGTCGCGAAACAAAGGCCATCAATGGATATCGGATTAAGTCACAGACACGCTGCTTTTTTTGTTTATTTTTTTCAATGGACAAAACACCGCCGTTACTTCAAACGCGATCGAGTCCGAAATTTTGCCAGAACTGTACGATTCACGTATACGTATAGAGGGACTGCTTTCAATCACCGACAGCTCAAGTGGCCGAGGGGAGAGAAAATAAACATCTGTTTTCAATAGTCCGCATTGTCCTCCTGATCGCAACTGTTTGGGATATAAAAATTTTATGTATCGCATTTTCGGAGAGAACTGCCCGTTTCGGGGATTTTTCTTCGCTTTTATTATCCGAATCGGGTCTGTGAGTTAAGCCAAAATGTCCTGCTTACATTTCGCATTGATTCCGAACGAGATTTGTCCGAGCCAATTAAGTTAAATGGTTATTATTGTCCGATTAAATTACGTTTTTGTAGTTTAGATGGGAACAATTTTGCGTCATTAAAAGTGCATTGCGGATATTATTGTATTTCAAGGAATTTGTTATTGATAATTTACTTTGCGTAAAACTTAAATTCCAAATTGTAAAAGTTATTTTTTAAATACGTGTATTTACATAGAAAAAAAGTTTTACTTACAAAGAACTTATAAACAAGTACTCTTTGTTAAATAAAGGTAGTTCATAGTATTTTCGACAGTAAGACTTAATAATTCGTTATTCATCCCCATAACCAAGTGTTTAATTAATTCAATTAAATCTGAATAACAAAACGTAACGTAGAAGTAATACTAATCAAGGCGAAGGATACTGAAAATAATAACGTTCCCTATTAAATTTTATCTAGAACTATATATTAAACACAATAGGTAATGCTCTAAACCTACTTTAAACATTCCGAAAAAACTCGAATTTGAAATCGGATAAATTTCCTTGAATATTTATATTATAATTATTATTGTAATTGTCATTATATGTATTTGATGATGAATTGGTCATCTTATAAAGCTTTGCGTGTGGAATAAAATTGCGCAAACTCATAGACACATTAAAAATATCGTCAAATGATATCATTTATTTATTTGTTAAACACAAACAAGTAATCAGAACCCACATAATTATAAAGTTTTCACAATGTTGTGATTATTTGTAAAATAAACAATGTTGTGAAAATTTGTGAAATAATTATCATCATTCACCAACAAAGCATCTGATTAGCTATTCATTAACAATAACAATAAAGACGAATTCATATGAGTCAGTGTGTCTTCCAACTCCCAACAAACAATGTCCGCCGTTAATTAGATTTGAGAGACGATTGTTTGTCTTCATTCCTAAAACCGCTTGTCATTGTCTAACGAGCCTCAATAATTCACTCGTATGCGTAGCGATGTACTCATTATTTTCGTTGCCAAGAGAGATACTTCTCTCTGGGGGGAAGACAATTGGCCACAAGTTGCCTCCAATTAATGCTGTCAATGACTTCCGACAAAACACCCGTTTCTGTTTAGGGCAGCTACTTCTTCCGATGCGGAAGTGTTCGGCTATTAAGCGATTGATGGGGATGCCCTGACCGACTATCCTTTTTATTCTGAAAGAGAGCCTGGGAAGGGATTCTTTCGATGGATTTATTTCTTCTACTCCTCAAAATTTAGTGTCGTAATTTCTGGCGGTTTTTCTCTTTTTTGCCCCTTTCCCGAAGGTTATAAATGGTATATAGAAGAAGCATGGGTGCGATTTATTCGACCGTGTTTGTGTATCCATGGACGCCATTATGAGAATCTTTTAAATGAAAGCAGAATAACGAAGTTTGCTTTACTTGATAACAAAACGGCATTAACCATTCACTAATGAAAATAGTATGTTTCATTTATAATTGGCTCTACTTTTTCAAAGTTAGATATTCTAAAAAAGAAACATTTCACTTACAAATTAATACTATAAATAAATATTATCATCGGGTTGCTTAAGGAATTAGCCTTTATTTTTTACTTCAACTCTATCATTGTATTATTTGAACTGATTGTAAAATTTTAGTATATATTCCATATTTCAAATGGGTACTTATTTTTATTGACAAAAATACATTGTTAATCTTCAAAAATAAAAAGAAAAAAATGAAGAAATCAGCAAATACTTTTCATATTATAGGTGAACAAATTAGCCATAAGTGAGAATTGTGATATCGTGGTACAAGTTTATATTTTTCGCAATGAACTTAGAAAATCGTGTATGATCTTTGCAAAATATTAATTATATATTAATAGATTTATTCATATCCAAGAGAATATCTTCAACTCTTATTTCACATAACGTATCTCATTTAAGTTTATTTAATTAACGAAATCTTAGAATAACGTATCATTAAAAGCAATTATGCATTTTTGTCACACGCTTTTCATCCAAAACTGGAGACCCAAGATGAAAATTTGGATTTTAACTCACAAATTCATCAAATTGGAATTATCCTTTGCAAAATTAAAACTGGAAATTCCAAAATTTCGGACGCTTAACTCATTTCTACGCACTTCTATTTCATTATTAAATATTCGAAAGTTGAAATCGACTCATAATTAAATCCTGAACGACACGTCAGTCATCCTCCACAGACAATTACATTCGTCAATCTTTTTAAAACGGAACCGAACTTAAAAGAAGCTAAATATCCATCCAATTCAACTGAATTAACGCACTTCAACTCAAACTGGATCTTACCAACCATTCCATCGCGACCGGAAACATTACCACCCTTCCAAACAGTACGTACATTCCCTCTTCTTCAACATTTGAACGTTTGAAAATCGCGAATAAATCGACGTTCTCGAGCAAAAAGAAACAAGAAACCGACACGTCTCTTTTCTTCCCCAATATTTCAACTCCGGAATAGAATAAATCACCGATATGGGCAAAATCGGCGCATATTAACGCCAAAGGAAAAATATCATCGATAATATTAGACCTTCCATTAACGGCTGGTAGCTTGATGACGCTTAGAGAAGTCATTTTCCCCCTGATTCAGCCTCTATTACGCTTCAAATTGGAACCTTTTTCTCTCGCCCTATTTTACCCGCACTCTTTTCCGATTTGCCGTTGTATCGCCGGAAAACTTTTCGGTTGTCATGACGACGCAAAGTTCGTTCTCTTTCGCGCCCCCCCCCCCACCACCCCTTCTTGGCGGAGAAAAAAAAAGAATTCGGGATAAAAAAAAGGAGAATAGGAAGAAGAATCGATAGCAGAACTTTATCCATAGGTCTGATACTTCTTTTTGCGGCTGCCAGATGACCTGCTCTGGGATTTGAGCTGCTCCCAGGATATTAAAGGAACAGACTTAATTAACTCTTTCGGTTACTTAATAAGATTCGCCCTCGAGGGCAACCTGTATTGCTTTACCGGTTCTCTCTATAACGTCTCTAAGGCTGTCTGGCGTGAAACAGACAATGCTCTGGTTCAGATTTTAGCTCACGATCGCTGACATATTCTGGGATGATTTTTGTTTGATTTTTTGGTAGATATCGTTTCTTAGCATTATTTTGTAACTGATTACACCTAATAGGAATCGGGTTTCTCTTAATTATCCCTGACGAATCAGCGACAATAGTTATAATTAACTGATGTTAGGTGAGGTATAGTTTTGAGACTGATAGCTTTGAACCGAGTAAAATTAATCTATAATAATGTAATATTAAATGGAAACTTGGGAAATGATATTTTATACGTCATGCAATCAGAGCTGTAGCAATATACTTGAAAGAAAAATTAGTTTAAAAATATTATTCTTTTCTTTTGTATTACGTTGAGAATTCAAACGAACTATTTTAGTTGTATAAGAGTTGAATTACGTTACGATAACTTCTGTGTCAAACCTTGTCCTCTCCTCTGACAATTTGAGTTTAAGTACTAATAAATTATACAAATACGAATTTAAAGATAATATTTCATTAAGTTAGCCTTAAATTGCATCATACTAAATTCACCAATTGTTTTGATTATTAAGGATTATATTGAAGGATAGGGATTCGAACTTTTCATATAGATGAGTTTTTCGTGGAATCCTTACTCTAGGGATCAATATTATGCCTATGACGTACAATGAGGTACGAGGACTTTTCCATCTGGCGGGATAATTTTAAGATTCAAGAACTTTTTTGGTAGTAATTAAACATTTTTCTTACTGCCAAATTTGTCTTTATTGAAATCATACCACTAGAAATTGATCACTAATTAGTTAAAGTAATTAGGAGATATTTATATATATTATTATTTCCAATTATCAATGTTAGACTCTGCTTCAAATCTTAAAACATTTTTATTGCTCTTCTTTCGACTATCCATGTAAAAACATGAACACGGCCATGAACTTTTATTACTCAATACTGGTTTTAATTGGAATAATTTTACGAGTATTCTTCTCCAACCAGTAATTAAGACGATGAGAAACGGTAAGATCCATTCTTTATCGTGTGAGCGTTCCTTTTTGAATGGATTAAAACTGTTACCTTGTTTAACCGCTAAGATATTCCTCGAGAAGTGTATGCAAAGAGCTATGTATCAAAAGAAAACGTTGGGAAAATCACCTTGAGAATTTGTCGAGCGATTCGCTAATTATCGCTAATGAAAGAAAGTTTCGCAGAAACTTCGCCGCGAGAGCCTTACGAGAAGAAAGAAAATTTTTCCTCCAGAATAAGTGGGTCTTATCAGAGCGAATTCAAATCGTAGTTATCTCTCAACCGTAACGTCCGTATTGAGATTCATAAATCACGTCCGATATTTGGACGTTGATAACTTTTGCTGGGAACCCCGAAAAACTTTCCCACGGCTGTTAATATTCGCATTAAAAAAGAAATCGGACCGTGGGAGAGCCAATAAGATCCATCCCCAGTTCATATCTGCGCTATTAACGTATCCGGAACGACGAGACGGTGGTATTAAAGACGGAGTTAACACGCAGACACGGCAATAATTAGCCCAGACCTCATCCATCGCCCTCGTTTTCAAAGGAAACGGTTCTAAAACCCTTCCTCCTCTTTTTAGCCCCATTCAATCATCGATTGATACTCGGCGGTTCGACGACAGCTCACAAACAATTCCATCTCGTTTTCTATCTTTCTCTCTCTCCACACACAGTTCCGTCGCCTTCTCATACAGTACGCTTTCAGTGGGAGAGAACAGCGCCCCTTTCTTAATGCGCACAGTCCGCATTTTCGTTTCTTTTTTGTTTCGGCGAAAGAAACGGTTGCATTCGAATCGATCGCGACCCATCGGCGTTTATTGATGAGGAAACAAGTCCGCTTTTTAGGGAAAAGAATGGGTAAAAAACGTAATTGATTGGGCTAGGGGAAGGAGTGTGTCTGAGGCAGATCGTGGAAGATTAATCGACGCAATTTAAGTGACGAACGCGTGGATGAATTCCAAATTTGTCGATCGGAGAAATACGAATAACTTATACATTTTCTCGGTGGGGGCGTTAATGTCGGAGGAAAACGTTTTTCTTTTGTTTTTTTTTTTTACTTTTTCGCCCGAATAAAGAGATTGACGTGACCGGCTCATTTAGGGTCAAGTGTTATATTTCTCTGCATTGAAACGGAAAGGTAATTTCTTTTCCCGTGAAAAGAAATGTTTGGATAGAAGAAGAATGGAAAACTTATTCCGCAAGATATTTTCGTTTTGAATAAAACGAGAGAGAATTAATCGGTCTCCGAAATTCCGGACGGAAAGTATTTCCGAGATGAATGTTCGTCTTCGAAACTTTAAATGACTTTATAAATCGATCTATTGTTCCCGTATTTCTCGGATTTTTGCTCGAATTCCCGCGCATTTTTAACCCATTCGATTTGAAGCGATTTTGATCGGAAAATTCGACGATTGTGAATAATATTTAGACTTATATCGGAAAATGTATATCGAATTTTTAATTTCACTCATTAAATATCCGTTTTTTATTGAAAGATGTATATAAAATATTGCACATATATGAAAATCGTGTGTATACTTAGCAACAATCCTATTCAATTTTAAAATAAATATAACATTTACATTACATTTAGTGATATTATATGATTCGTATGGTTGTCGGCCTTGCTGACCCTGTACTAGAAGCTTACGTTCACATTCTTGAGGTGCCAGGTTCGAATCCTGGCGGTTTTTTCTTATTTAGTTTGGATGTCATTATGTTTGTGCTATCTAGTGTTCCATATAAAAGTGTTATTCGTAGACTAATTTACTCTATACGTATTAATTATGTGCCCCTGGAATTTTTGAATTTATTGCTAGCTTGGTATACAGTATACATACTTTCAGGAATTATTCTTATATTACACTTAGCACAATTTTATTTACTTTAAATGAATTTCTTTTGTGAAGATAAATAAAGACTCATTTTGATTGCAATAAATAATGAAGAATATAAAACTTTTACACACATAAGGAACCAAAAATTAGGTTTATGATTATATAACATTAGCATGACATGTATAAACATCGAATAAAAAAAATGAATATGAACTCAGTCAAAAAGTTATCGATTCATACCGAACAAAATTTTATCAAAGTTTAGTGCTTATTGTATAAATAAATACATTAAACTTTAGATGTAAGTTATATTTTGATTGCAGATGGCAAGTCAACGACATATAATCATCAAAAATTGAGAGTTGCATCTTGGTATTACATTTTGAATCCATATCATATAATCGTAATTCATTTAAACGCATCAAAACAGTCTGCGATGAATGAAATTATAGGACAAAAAATACATTCATAAAATAATAGCATTAAAATAATACACCTCAAGAGTGTCTATTGTTCTTAAACGTCTAGGGATATTCACGTCCCGTTTTAAAACTCCCAGAAGGGAATTCGTTTTTTTTTAATCTCTTTGCTACACCCACTTCCTAACGGTCATATCTGCGTACGCCATTACTTTTTTATACCCGCTTTTATCCCAATGTTTTTAAAGTGGTGAGCAATTGCGCTGCATTTTAGGTCTTCTTTTCACTGCTCTGAAAAATTATTACACCCTCTCGTCTTGAACCTTTATCGTCAGTAATGTTTCTTCCATTTCAGAGTGTAATTTTTGAAGTCGTGCACGCGGATGCTTACAGTACAGGTGAAGTAATGCGACGTTTCCAGAGCGATGTAAAATATCGCAAAGTTTCCAATTTTACGCTTTTATATTGCGGAAAAGCTGTCGTAATAATGCCTTGTTCGCGACTGGGCATACTCACGGCAGTGCATGTCACGCTTGCATGCACGTAATGTAACCCATTTCTCCAACCAAATCCTCAATAGATCTTTCCTATGAAACGGGATTCGCACAAAATATCGTTTTATCTGCGAAAGATTTTCCAATTTCCTATTCCGATTGCTGTCAGGATTCGAATCTAATTCCTATTCATGTTTCGGAAGGAACGATTAGATCTTTCGTTTTTGTTTAAGCTCTCTCTGCGGGATATCTGCTGCTACGAGCTGTTTCTTATAAAAGTGTAATGCCGTCTATATATATGTGTACGAAGCGTTTGAGCGGGAGTAGTAGTATTGTTGTGGATGTTCATGTTGGGAAATCCAGAGGAAACTTTCAGTTATACTATAAAGTGTGAATGTATGAATTTTGCTTGTGCTACTGAAAAGACTAATTGCTGCAAGATAGAAAGCACTCTATTGAAGCATTCTCTATGTTTAAAGTAATTCGTTTTCATCAAAATTGTAGTGTTACTCAAATAAATATTGTACGTTATTTTCAAATACATTTTACTCAATATTATAACAAGGAATGACCACAAACTGAGGCTATATAATTCGTCATACTGCATATGGAATCCTGAAAGAGCTTTATCTTACAACAATCTTACTTCTGAGTTCAGGAAACATACATAATAATTTACAGTACTTGATGCAGTTGAAATCGTAATCTTTTAAGTTTTCCACTGGGAGAGTTCTTACTTAGAAGTAACTCAAAGATAAGTCGACTTTTTATGTATATGATGCACGTAAATGCTAGGGTTGTATCGACTTAGTTCGAAAGTTTTCTATGATATTAGAAACTTAAATGTAAAACTTCATGTCATCCTATGACTTAAGCAGCTGTCTGAAGGTATAATTTCAAAAACCAAAATTTTACTTACATCTATAAAACTTCTCTTGCACCAAGAACTATATTTAATTTAAGATAATAAAAATGTACTGTCGTAGTACGTATCGTATAATTATAAGTTAGGTAACTAATAGTTCATATTATATAATAAGTGATAAATTATACAATTCTATTTATATTCAATAACAATAATATCTAAAATACAATATAACTCGATATACCTTGTCGTCTGGAAGCTTAAAATTATTGTTGCGAATCAATAAAACTGGAATTTACTGAAGTAACCATAATTCCCATAAATAATTCATTGAACATCGCATAGCGCATAGGATAGAACGAAAATAGAAGTTTTCAACCGAAATAGCATAATTCTTCCGATAATTCTATGACGCACTGCTCTATTTTAGCTCGGAATACATTCCTTCGAACATAGTTGCAGGTATCATTTAAATATAAAAATTCCGTCGTATTTCGAACACAATCCCAACAAAAACGATTCCACTTTTTTTCCAAAAAATCTAAACCACGAGCACAAATAACTATTCCATTCTTCCGGCAACCGCGAATAAATTCCGCGCATAGCTCATGTTTTGCAAAAGAATCCGAACACACACGAGAATGGTTCACGACTTAGTGCCAAAACCCCTCCATTACTATTCATTGCAACAACTTCTGCTCGCATTTCCGGACCCGCAAACTACATATTGAGCCGCTAAACTCGTGGTTTTGCGGGAGGTCTCCCACAGGACAGTTTTATACACAGTTTATTTCTTAGGGGGGGGTATTTCGCACGGGGCAGAAAAACGTTTCGTATGGAAATTCGGCGAAAGAAAGAAGTTTCGGCGGGAAAGATAGCTGCAGATTATCGAACTAGAAGGAAATTCTTCCGCGAAAAAAAATAGTCCGCTGCATTTTTCAACGAAACGAGTCGCTTTTCGGAAACAAAAATTCCACGAATTGAATTGAACGTCTATGCGAGAAGCTAGGGGATATTCCCAAAAAAACCTTCCACGTCTTTTTTTTGTTTCGTAGCCATCTTGAGTGAGCTAATGAAGAATCGATTATCGGGCGCGATAATTGAAAAGATCGAGGGGGTTTTAATTAGTATCCGGAAGAGGGTACACCTTCCACAGAACTCTTTTGGCCCTTTTCGCGGATACGTGCCGTACGTGAGATACCGAAATTATTCACTCTATAGAGGAAAGAGGCGTGCGGGAAAAGCCGCGATTTTTGTAAGGTTACTTACTATCCTCTTTTTTTCTGCCATCTCCATATCTCTGTAGTTTTCACGGGATCCGCCATAAAAAGGGGCGGCGCTAGTGAGACTGAAATTGCCTTCGAGATGGCAGCCCCGATGAGCCATAGGGTTGCGGGGGAGGGGGAATTCCAATGCCGAAGAATTCGAGAGACGTAAATAACATAGGAATAGGACAGGGGCTATAGAGAGAGAATGTGGATGTATAAAGAGTGGGAGAGAAGTGCCCTCTCGCGTGTCGCGGGAGAGTTAACGCTGCGTTCGGGAAAAGAGTGTTGTATAGCGCGAGATAGCGTGATTCATGGTGGAAGGAATGAGCGGAAAGGAGCATCTTTTAGGGCCTCTTTTGTTTTTTTTTTAAACTCGACCCGTTCTCAAATATTTTGGGATGAATATTTTCACCCAAAGACCCCTCCTTCCCAAAAAAACCCTTTTCTTTTGCCTTAAAATAATTCGATCCCGCTCTAATTGTGTCGAAGATCGCGAATTCCGAACGATTTCGCACGCCCCCTACGAAATTCGTCGCATAGCGACGTAATTAATGAATTATTCATCCTGAGAATTTTACGTAAATGGGGGGGGGGAGGGTTTTTTTGGGAATATTTCTTTTTGAGACGTTTTGGCCTTAATGTGGCTAAATTTAGGAAGTATCGGATGTGAGATTATATGAAAGTATTTTATATTGGGAGCAATTCATTTATTTTCTTGTCTTATTTTACCGCATAAGTGAGGTTTATTTATAATTTATCCTCTATATTTGGAGAAATCTCGTACTTCAAACATTTTTTATCCATTTTCAGTCATTCAGAAACGATTGATTACATTAGAAGTGGATGTAATGTAATTAACCTCCAGTAACTTCAATTTCAAATACAATCTTAAATATTCTTTCTACAGAATGCTAATTTTATTTTGATCTTTAGCATGAATATTATTGGTGTAATTTTATGTTTGAATTAAGAAACTTTTAAATTATTAATAGTAAATTTAACATATACGCAACTGAAGAACAAAATATTTCTGGCAAGTAGATTTCCTCGTTCTTAGATTTCTGTTACTCCATCATTTCCCGTTTTAGATCTTATTCTTTATCACAATCAAAGATAAGATTCCTTGCATAGTCGCTTTTTCATTACTCTAAAGTCATAAATTCTCTCTTGTTATTACCATAATTTAAAAATGTTAATATACCTTATTACCGTATAGGCAAATGTAAACACTGTATTTATGACTTCGTAGTTTTCAACTAAGAATTGCAATATTTAACTATATAAATAAACTTTTCTTCATTAAATTTTTATATTTAGGTATTATGAATAGTTGTAACCAACAGTCATTGAACTTCCCTGGAAAGAATATGTAAATTTTGATCTTAAAATTTCATTAAGACCTAGAAATCAAATCTCTGTAACGGTTCATTCAAAAACCTTTCACATGTCAGCTTTGTAAGTTAAATATCCCGTTCATAGATGTGGGAAAATCATTTAACTTTCATGAGAACGTTCTCATACTCGATGCCCGGTCATGACCCGCGTGTGAAATATCCTTAGGTCTGGTTGTACTTTTTATTTCTAGTGCATGGATGGCTGCTTTTAAGATCGCATACAACTGCCATTGGTAGGGCATTAAAATAATTCTCTATCAAAATAGTAATAATAGTTAAAATAACCACTCAGTATAGCTCTGATTTGATATAATCTCAACAATATTGTTACCTAAATAAATATTTTAATTAAATGTGCAAGGAAAAATTGTGATTTACTTTAATTCTATCAGAATTATATCATTATTAAATAATTTGTTGAATCAAAGCAATGTTCACAATTAATTATAACTGGTTAATCTAGGTTTTATGGTTTGTAAAAATAGAACAATCTTTTCCCTCAGAATTTCCTTCTTACATTAATAACAGATTTAGAACTCAAATTTAAAATACAGCCCAATTATAATCAAGGTAAATAACGCAAGAATAAGAAATGCCTTGCGAATTAGAGGGAAAATTGGTCGGTTTTAGTTACAAAGTGAGCAGAATAGTTTATTAAGCCTCTATTTTTTGTTTTCAAACTATTAAAAGTATGGAATCACCTTCAATGTAATTACATTGTATATAAATTATATCATATAGTGCTCAACTTTGTTTAAATACTTAACAAGACCAAGGAGAACTTTGTAGAATTTTCATTTAATGCATATTTCTCAGGAAAATTATCAGATGATTAGCCTGCTAAGTGAAGCTCACATTTTTAGTTTGTAAAGTATGAAGCTACTTTGTTTTCAAGAAAACTCCGATCTTTTAATTATTAACAAACTCCTTTTATATTCCTACGCAAGTGGAAATTTTTTTGCGATGCGAAGTTTATGGGTCAAAGTTCCTGAAATAGAATGAAATTCGAAACGAATTCGATAATGTTCCGTTGTTTTAATTAGGGCAGCGGACTAACGAGCTTAATTTAGCCCTATATTGACTTCCGGAACACTTCTTTTTTCTCTGCAAACGCAATTAATAGGCAGGTATCAGATGAATGCGTGCGTTCCTTCCATTGTAATTACATCACGTTGTATATTTCAATCGTTAGGCGGTAAAACGTCCAAAAAAGTTCGTAAACCTTTCTCGGGAATTTCTTTTATTAGAAAGCCCTATGAAACCAATTACCGAGCGATTGATGAAAATGATTCTGAATTTCCTTGTACTGTTTGGACTACAATTTTAATTGATATGCCCTTCGATCACATTCTCAGGAGAATAGTTCTGCATCGCTTTATATTTTGTACTTCATTTTATATCGTTTGCGTCTTTCTTTATGACTCATCGTTTGAATTTATTTGTTGTTATTTTTTACTTAACTAATATAAGCATATTCTTCAGGCTTTATCTATTATATTCCTAACATTTTTACGTTTTTTAAGTAAAAATTATTGGCACCGTATGTTTACCTTACTATTTAGAACTCAAGTCATTTCAAATAGATTACTACGTAATTATTAAAAACCATTGTGTGTTTATAAACAAACACCTTAGCAACTCTATAGATACGTATCATGATGTACTTCCTTCATTACACCATCAGTCCATTGATATTCACATCTAGATCTGATAACTTGGAGTAGCGTTCTCGATACTCTCATATAACATCCAGTTTTGTATCTCGTGCCAATAATTATTGTTTTTCATTCACATTAGTGGTGAATTCGTTCACAATATTAACTCTTATTTGGATAAAATTGTTAAATTAATTAATGTTTCATGATAAGTAATGTTATGATCAAACAGATTAAAAAGTAATAAAGTATATATATGTAATGTAAAAAATGAAGTATATGAGTAATAAATATCTAATTAACATTATTAATGAAAAGACAATTTTGTTCGACTAAATTCACTATTGCAAATTTAGTTTGATTTCAAGCATGGGAAATTTGAAGCTAGAGATGAGAGATTATATGTTATTAGGATTAATTTATTTAACCAATAAAAAACGAGTGTATGCTCTATAGACGAGAATAATAATTAACGAAAAAATATGAGGAAAAAAGAAATAAAATCAACAATTACTTTTTACCATCTCGTGGGATTTTTGTTTATAAAGTGTAAAATAGTAATTGTTAATTTTATTTCTTCTTTTACTTGATACGGATTATAACACATCAAAGCATTCATCAATGGATTATAATTGAAAATATATATAATGAGATATAAGGTTCATATTTATATTTATTTTCTATAATCCTCAGCGTACGTTGTTACATATATGTTTGAAATTTTTTCTGTTTTTCCATATATGTTTTTATTAGAAAGACCCTTAAATAACCAGATACTAAAGAATATAGTAATTATATATATTTATAAAAAATTAATATAATAGATTTTAATATGGTATATTGATACAAGTGGTAGATGTTTCTACATTCGTTGATTGGATACCCATCAATCCTTTTGTTAGAACGTCGAATTGAACGAAGAGGAAAATTAAGGTTTTGGAAATGATGCTGGAATCAATGCGTTCCTTTTAACTTATCCACTCCCTTTTCAAACGAATTCTTCCCTATCCCCTTCTTTACGACCCCTTTTCCTTCTCTACAAAACCCTTCCTTCTTCTTTTTTAAACCCTCTAATTTTCCTCGCCCAACTTTATTTCCGGGTGTGTTTCCAATTCTGCGGAGGATGAAAATTATTGTGCTTACGATTCCGTTTATTTGTGGATATTTGGGTCACTGCATCTGCCATTGTTCACTCCGCCCTCGATAATGAGAAGTGAAATTTATTCCGTTATCTCTCGTTAATACCAATTCCAAGAGCAATAAAAACCCGGGTCCCGGGAAAAAGGTGCGTGAAATCTATTAAAGAAATTATGCAGGGCTGTAAATTCGGTGCAATTTATGGCCGTTACCTTACGCCTCTCTATAGTTTCATTTCAGTCGTGCCGGTTTCTTTATGGAGGTGGAAATGAAATGCATCGGCATGGGTGCACTATCATTAGGAAAAGCAATTGAAGTGAGGCAACTGATAATGAGACGAAACTTTGCTGAATTATATGGTCTCTGCTTTAATATTTTGGGACCTGAATGATTACGTTTGAACTTTGAGCTGATTGTAAAACTTAATGGAAGAAATAATGGGATGATTGATTTTATTCTGGCATTATTTCATGGAAACTAATCACAATTACAGAATTGCGATTACAATATGCTTGAGTCCTTAAAACGTACACTTGAATTTTCAATGTGTATGATTACTTTACTGGTTACTGGATTATTGGTTCTTCCATTCCTTTAGCAACAGGAAAATTTAGGACAACTCAAAATTATCGAATGAATGTTTAATGTTAAAAGAAATAAGGAAAAAATAATAAATAAAACATTGGTATAGGAATAAACTTCATTTAATCTGTCACAGTAATTATATATTTAATGCTTACAGATATGTTATAATATATAAAAAATAAGATGTATCATGATACTTAAATAATAAATAATTAAATAGGATATAATCATAAAAATAATAAAAAATAAACAATAAATGAATAAAAAACTTTAGAAAAATTTGTAGAAATATTAGAAACTTATTTTACAAATTTTGGTTTCTCATTCTAATAATGGTTTAGTTAGTAGATTAAACATTATTTCTATTAAAGCATTTTTTATTCTCTGATAATTATATTTATAAAGCACTAAAATATTATTTTATCACAGAATAGTCTCTAAGATTAATACAGATTTATATGTCATGGCTTGTACATACAGTCACACCAAATTATATTACTTCTCTCTTAAACAGGATTTAGTACCGATATATTATCTCCTTCAATTCATTAAAACGTATCAAGTAAAGCTACAGAATTTGTGAATGTATCCAGTTTATATTATTATAATTTATTGCTCAAAATAATTCATGCCTCCAGTCTATACACGAAACAAATTTTACGGTACCGTACATGATTTACAATCGCGTATCGTTTAATATTCTACTCCCTCCACCGCTGCAGGAAAAACGTACGATCTAAAAATATCCCAAAAATTTGACTGAAGCAGAAAAGCAGTTTGCTGCCATAGCTTGAGGACGTTCCTTCCACTTTTAGTCCATACGCAGGTGAAAGAGAATTTGATAGTGTTTAATAGCGCCACACCAAATTGAGGACGCTTTCTGAAACAAGCGGAGCATTTAGAGTAACAACTTGCGATGTTGAAGTTCCGAGTTCGAATCCTACGCAACCCAAATTACATCCGTATACAATTCGCATCAAAAACTACACCCGTTTATTCTTCAAAAACTTAAAAGGATGGTTGGAGGAGATCTATTCATACTTCCCTTATAACCACTTAAACTGCTCATTTTTTAACCGAAGTTTCAGACTACTTCTAAGATAAATTTTTTTATCTATATTTTTCCTTAGATTACTTTTGGCTCTCATAATATATTTATACTCATATTAAATCAAAAAATATTAAATTAAACTCTCCAAAGTAACCAAATAGATGTAATAGCAATTATAAAAAGACTTAAAGATTGATATTGTAATTCAGAATGGAATAAACCACAACTGAATATCGTATTATAGAAGAGGATAATAATGGAATGATGATAAAAAGAATTAATTACTCCTGGAATCGTAAAAAATGAGTTTACAAAGCATACTTTAATATGAAACTTAAATCGAAAAGCACGGCAAAAGGCACAAGATTCTATAAGAAATAATTTGCGTTAGAATGTAATATTTCATCCAGTTTAATAATTACTTGTCCTAAAATCATGATTATCAGCTCTAAGTAAGGATATTAATTGCATAATAATAACTAACAAACTTTTAATCGGAATTTTATATCTCCTGAAAAGACACCCAATTTAGATGAAAATTAGACTATCGTCACCATTGTCTTATCGGAATCGAAGATACATTTATAATCCCACTTTGCTGAACCCCATTCATCAGCCACTCAACTCCACCCATCCGAAGTTCGAACCCAATTAGGGGAGAGCAGAGAGTATGCACCCCCCCACACGCGACTGATACTCACGAGCTTTTAAACGGAGCACAGAGAGAGAGAGAGCCCCTTGTGACCCAAAGACTGTCGAACAACTCCCCCACACACAGCATAAAACACATTTATGCTTTCATTACCGCGACCGCTTTTCGCAGCCTTTCCCTTATGGCGAACTTAAAAAAAAACCGCCTTCACGAAAACTCTCCACGACGTTGAGAGATGCATCGTGGAATAAGCGGAGACAGCTTCGGATATATAAAGGCTCTCTCGTGAAATCCATTCAGCAGCGTGCGCGTGAGTGAAAAAATAATAAATCCAGGTTCGCTTTTTTCCTTTGCCGGAGTCATCTGGGCGAACACAAAAAGGCCCCGCATTTAAAAAAGAAACCATCGCAGCTAACACGGGGAAAAGTCCTTGTCGCTTTGGAATTATGCTCTGCGTATAATGCAGGCGGAGTGGGGTGTGTGTGGGTGGGTGGGGACACGAGGGGCCAGGGTGGGGAGGGGTGGGTTCGTAGCGGGACGGATAGAGGATGGTGGTGGCAGGACTCCGGGCTGTTGCTTTAAATAAAAAAACTCGGCCCAAAGAAACGCGAAAAGGAGTCTTTCCCTTTATGGCGATGTTTTCTCCGTAACGAGATATGATTATGATTAAAAACTTTCATTCGAATTTACAGACTGTTTCTTTCATTACGGGAGAGCGTTTGTCTCTTCGCCCGTTGGAGGCGCCACTGTTGTGCGCCCGATTTTTTTTTTTTATATCTTCGCTTCGGCGTCGCCACTTTCCCTTTCCACTCCCGCTCTCGTTTTCTCTCCTAATTCGGTGCCACTTTCAGGGTCTTTATTCATCCTTTCCTTCCTTCCTCTTTTGCCCCATTTTTTTTTTATTTCGGAGCGTTTTTAACTTTGCGTACTCTTTTTGAATCCCGCATATTTCGTATTTCATTTTTTTTATCCGACTTTGCGCTATTGATGTTGCATTTCGCTGTCTGTCTGACTTGGGAATGGAGGAGACGTCGTTCTTGGCTTAAAATAGCTTTCCGACGCACAATTGTTGACTCTTTAACTGTTTCTCTACTGCGAGACGTTACTGTTTAGCGTTCATTGTTGTTAGTTTCGTAGATTGTATGACGTTTAATTTTGTATTGTTTCGAAAGCGATGGAGGATTTAAAAAGAAAAGATTATTCTATCGCTGTCAGAAATGAAATGCTGGTATTACGGGAAGCGCTTCAAAGTATTCGTTCCGTTGCTACGGAAAAAAACATCGATGGTACTATATAGGATAATCAACTCAAATTTAATACGGTTTATATCTGTTAGTGGTTGCCAAAATAGATTTGCTAATGTTTAGGAGATTTAATCTACAAAATGGTTAGAGTACCCTCTGTTTCGGAATACTTTATCGTAAATATTTATATGAATATAAAATTGTTTAGCTTTTCATTTGAGAAAACTGTTTCGGGCCAAATCTTATACTATTTGGATACAATAAACGTTTTCAATCCTGTAAACGAATTGTTATTTTGATCGTTAATGACTTTTCAAGATTATGCTGGAGTAAACGAAAATAAAACCGGAGAATATAGCACAAAAACCAAAACCTAACTGTAAAGTTTTTCTATCAATAATACTTTTTAATTTCTACGAAAGCATTTGTAAAAATCGTTAAAATTTTAGTTTAATCATTATGCATTTCAAAATAATTTCCAACTGATTTCTTAGAATATCATAATTTTCGCTTGGAAAAGGTCAATTACTCATTGTTTAGCTATAATTATAACCTAATTTTTACTTTGAAACAGTCAATTATCCATTGTTTGACAAAAAACTACCAAAAAATTTACTTTTTTAAAAAAATATATCGTATTGGATCGAAATCATGCATTCATCTTTACAACTAGCTTCCATTTCATTCATAATGAATTCAGCTCCTTATATTGTTTAGGTTAAACCGTTAGGTTAATACTCTTTACATCCTCTATTGAAACGAAACAAACAACCCCCGTAAAAATACTCTATTGGAAAATTAGTGGACATTCTCAGCAAATGTAAAGTGAAGAAACCGATATTGAAAGCTGTTAACCAAGGGAAACTGTATCTCATGAGGCGTAAAACTTCGGAGGCAGTGACGGGAGTGTTCACCGTCATGGAGGGGGAGCACGGAAAATACGTCTGTCTTTTTTTTTAAATGCGGGTGAAATGTTCACAAAACGCGTTTTAAACAAAAGGGCCACAGAAACGTAATGCGAAATAGAAATTAAAGGCTAAATTATTTGATAATTGTATTGTAGGAAAATATTTAACTCAGCTATATATAATTTCTCCATTTTTAAAGAACTGCTGCTCGCTATTTTCTTGAAAGTTTTCTATCTAAAATTCAACTGTTTGATAAATGGAAATATTTACTCAATGTTACTCTAAAATTAATCTAAATTTAATTATCTTAAGGTTAAAAATTTAGCAATTATCTGAAATTCTTAAATTAAGCTTTAGAAATTCCTATAAGAAGGTTAACTACTTTGTAAACCAATTCAAATTAAACATACGAAGGAATATTTAGAGAGATTATAAGCTGAAATCATCTCTTTATCGGTATATATTTCTATAAATAAGTATCATAAAAGAAAATAAAGTAGAATAAAGAGAAATTTCTTCAATTTATACATAAAATCATCTGAAAAACGTAATTTGATTAGACGTGATTAAAGATAAATTCAAATTATATTCGTCTCTGTAATTTATCTAATTATTTTAAGCATATGTTTATTAATTAATATACTTTTAAATACTTTAGTAAGTCTCAGTAAATAAATAGTATTTAAAGGCATGTTTATATATTACATAGTAAATTTAAATTACTTTAAATGTATGCTAGATCCATTCGTCTGAAGTTAAGATACCGTACAAACTCTCCCAGAATCTTCTCTAGTATCTACTGCAAATCTTTCCATACTTAACTTCATAGCATACGAACTTTCATATCGGCATATTTCGGGGTACATCAAAAAACATCGTCTTCGACTTACGATCGCTGTAACTGAAAGCAGCGGCTTCCTTTACAAAATTGCTTCGTGCCATATTTGCCTATGGGATATGATGTTTCGACTGCGGTCGATAATGGCATACCTTCACGGGCCCTTCGATAATGCTGCTTTGTTTCCAAGTAGCTGCCTTTTGTTATGGTTCGTATCCTTAGCTCCGATGCCTGCAGCAGTTGCATGTTATGCTAAGAGAGCGGGGAACTGAGCCTCTTCATGGACATATTGGCTTGCATTAGTAAACATGCTAATGTACGCGGCGAATACTTTACTCGTATCATCTCCAATACTATCGATTCAGAATGCATCTTTTGATTTTGGATGAGGAACCTTAGCAACGTTATTTTCTGTAAGATCAAAGGGTATTGAAAGAAAAGTATATATATTGCCTGCAATAAAAATAGCCATGACAAATATGATTAATGTGGACATTTGAGAGGCTATATAAAGCGTAGGGAAAATATGCTTTAGGTTTTTCCATTGTATTTATGAGCGTTTAATTCTATTCTTATTTCGTAAATTTATTTGAACACAACGGAATGATAATTTTGTAAAATAATACAATAATGATGGAGATCTAGATTAGGTTTGGACATCATTTAGCCTTTTCTCACTCGTATTCAATCTAAATAATAACGACCTTTAGATGAAACAAGTTCTAGTGAATACGATCTTTTAATAAAACATGTATTTGTATATGTATAATGGTCAAACAATGAACGTAAATTATGCATACATTATCATTTTATTTTCATGCCGAATACATAAAAAAAATCTTTAGGGATTACGATGAGTAAGATAAGGTAACTAAGCAATTAACAAAGTGTTTTGGTTGCTACCTAAGATATAATTCGAGTGTTAGCTTCAAGTTAATCAGTTCAGTTTTGTACTTCATTGTTCGATTGGTGTAAGATTTATTTGTCTTCGTATATTGATTTCCTTCTATTATGATGTACTTAGTTACTCTATATTCTAAAAAAATATTTTTGAGTATTGAGTGATTCTTGCTAATTTTAGTATCCTGTTTCATTATTAACCGTCATTTTATCATCTGAATTTGTTTTACTCAATTCCATTAACGTTTGTCGCATTAACGAATAGATTTCCCAATTTAGGAGACGTAATTTTCAACATAGGTCTCATAGAATACACAAGAGATCAATATTTTGACTCGTTACAGTCCGGCATTTCTTGTGACTGTTTATATTTATCCCTCCAATTGGCTTTCTGCTCTGGAATCTCGTGTGAAAAGAAATTTTGGGCGAACATTTTTGACAAAACATTCTGTTCGCACAAATAATATTTGTTTCGAGTTCCTCCCTTGTTTTAATTGTCGGAATGAGAGACGCTCTGAAGAGAAATTTCATCAAAATACCAAAAATATCAAAAATCCAGATTCAGCTGCATCGCACGTGTAATTTGATTTTCGGGAACAATTTATAAATGTTAAAAAATTAGAGGATTACGAATTCGCAGGTGGTAAAATATAGCGAGTCGTGCTAGTTAAAGCCCTGTTAGGTATTTGATGAACTCCGAAATTGTGGAGACGATAAATTTATATTTAAATTTACCTATTTTTAATGGAAAGGTATGTTTAAATGCTTTTATATTTGAATCTACCATGTCTATCTACCGATGTCAAACATGCCTGATGTTACTCATTATTGACATGTATTTTTATACTTACATTTGAACAAAATTTAATCATAATAAGGGATCAGAATTTATGAATTCGAATGTGTAATTACTCCAAATGCAGTTTCTGAGAATTGTTACATCAAACATGTCTTCAACTATAATTAATACCCATGAATTTTTAAATATTTGTTTACTTGGTCCTTAGCTACATTGTCAGAACATTATTGATCTTATAAATTCATGAACATTATTTAACGAGCAAAGAAAATTTTGAAGTAATAATAATTAATATCAAAATGCTTCTTGCTTTGTTTCAGATATTAAACTAACTTTTAAGAAACCAATTTACATTTTTCTTAAGAAAATTGCATCAGTATACAATCTCATATGAAGAAGGTTTATTAGATGTAATTATTTTATTAGTCTATAATGTATCGATTCAAAGTTTAAGTATGATGATAAATTACAATCATACGAGAATTTAGCGTAATTGCGAACTTAGTCCCACAAATTCGAGACTGCATTCCGAGATACAAAACCATGTTTATCTGCAACGAATTTCCAAACAATGATTTAAAAGCAGCCTCCAAATTCGTAACCCAATCTCAATTTATGGCGATGGATTGCGTATTCGAAAATTCTGCTTTAAACGTATCTCATCGGCGCATTGTCCGGCAGAGGAAGGAAATATCATTTACGATACTTATCGCGCAAACTTCTATGACCGTTCATTGATTACGTACGAGTTTATAACTAATTACGGGAGGCAGTGGAAATTATGTGCAAATCATATCCACTTACGCGTATCTTGTGTTTCTGTGCAAAACCCGATTCGTGTCAACGGAAAATTTCGCACGATGCAGACCGACGCTCATGATGTCAGCCGAAAAATATCGAATCGCGTGTTTATTAAATTCCCTCGACCTACTGAAACAAATGAATTCATATATGCGAACGGCACATGTTTTCTCGCCTTTGGCTAAATCGATACGTAAGCCTTTTGCCAGATGGCGTAGTTACTGGTTTGAAGGAAATTAGGCCGTGAAGCGATGCCAAGTATACGGAACACGTAGTGAGTAACAATCAAGAGGATTTCGAAGTCTCGAAGAATTTGAAATTTATAAATATTTAGTACTTTCCTTCGCTGTAATGCAAAGGTTTTATGCATTCTAACCGTATGGAAATAAAAATTACATAATATCATTATTTTAAATGTCATTGTTGAATAAGTTAAATGTAAGCATATATAATATAATTATATAGAATTTTATATACTTAAAAATGTGCACAGTTCCACGAAGTAAATTGCGCAAATTTTGTTAGTTTTCATGGCCATTTAGAATATCATTATTATAAATATAATTGTTGTATACATTAAATGCATATTTAACTAAAATAATATAATTGTATAGACACTAATATGCTTAAAAATGTGTGCAGTTCCACGAAAAAAATTTTGAGAATTTTATTGATTCTCATTTCCATTAAATCACGCAGTTCCAACATATTTTGATTGATAGCATTAAATTTTAAATGACCAAATTTTACTTTAAGAGAGATAAAAAAATGATTGTAAAATAACAAAAAAGATTAAGTTATAACACAAAGATTACTGTATTTGAATAAAATGGTATTTAAATTCACATTTTTAATTCATAGAGCGTCAAATTTTCCCAAAATATTATTTGATTGCTATATTTTTTGAGAAAAACTGTTACGCCTTTTATTGAGTGGATGGAAATAATCTTTACGTAAAGCAATCACATGTACATCCACCAAAAAAGCTTAGAAATAAGTTCCTCTTACTTGGCTGCACATTTTCATTCAATATAAATAGAATACAGGATTTAGTAAAGGAATTCCATCAACTGTTTTCTACAACTATTTTTATACTAACTTCAATAATAACGCCTTCTTTGCATACACAAAAGAATGATCAAAAAGAATAAAACGTAAATAATTGTTGGAATATTTGTAAATGAAAACTCATTGTTGTCTCCCATTAAAGTTCGAATAAAAACACAACTTTATATAATTCTAGTTTTTGTGAAATGGATGTTTTAAAGTTGCTGGACAGTTAAAATGTTTTTTAAAAAACTACCCGTTGACTAAGGTGTTATGTATGCAAAACATTGCAGTTATATTATTACTTAAAAGATACTATTTAATATTATTTTTATTTACTATCAAACCTTTATGGAAATTTATACTGAATTCATTGTGGCGATGAAAGTGTAATAAAAATATAAACTCCATTTATATTCACAATCTAGGTACAGCTTAAAATACCTAAAAGATTTAGTGCTTTATTTCTTTAATTTTATTTATAACTGGACTATTAAAAATGTATAAAAATCGTACGAGTAGAAAGCCAATGAAGTATTTTAAAAATTGTTGAGCATGGATTCATTGCCTATCCGATACAATTTTCAATTTTAGTCAAAGAAGCTGATTCCCAAAACGAGAGAAATCAACTTCCAGAATATCACTGGGTAATCCACGGCAATAAAATCATTCATTCACATTTACATTTCATTCAGTAGCCCTTTCGAAACATTTTATCGAGTCATTCTATGCAATTTTATGTTTCGCTGCTTTCATGCGTAGATGCAGATTAACTCTCCTCTTTTATTATTTCCGTAACTCATTTCGATAGCTTTTAACATTCTGTGCACATTGCATCCGATTGTTCGCGTTTTAATTCGGTTGACGTGCAACGTTTCTTTCGCATGCGATGTTTGAGTCAAATTTTAACGTTGTTATTTCTGACACTTCGTTAATACACGGTTTGTTTTTATTCCCTGATGGAATTCTGCCAACAATAATAATCCTTTTTCGTACGTACCGTTGATGAAAAAATGAGAGTCACCCAAAAAACTAACTCGTATTTTTTTTAAGTAGCTTTTACGGAATTCTTTGATTACTTTTTGTAGATTATTGTCCGGTTTTAAACGAACGCAAATTTTGACGTAAATGGCTTCATTTTTTAACGAAGCACACCTTTTTAATACGATCTCAAATAATTCGTAATGTATGCAGAATTTTTTCGTAACAAATAAAATCTAGGATTTATATGTTAGGGAAAATGTTTTATAAATTTTAAAGGAGGTTTGAGAGCAATTTTAAGTCGTTAATTTCTCTAGACACTCTGATAAATATTAGCTAAAATCCTACGCATTTATGATCCAAGTGAAATTAATTTACGTTTGTAATCTTTTGTGTTTTCCTTTCAAATATTGAATTTTAAATTACCTTATTGCTTATGCCTTTAAGGCTACATTGAGATCAAACCGATTTTTATTCAACTTCCCTAATAAATTTCAAATTATTCGCTATTTAATACAGAGCTAATTTATTGGTACACGAAAACAATCGCAAGAGAATATACTCGTAAGGAAACAAATAAAGAATCAGTCATCTCCAGGCCGTCACTAATAAGATTGAAAATGCAACAAAAAGCTAAGATTCATCTCAATTTCGAATGTTTGCCTTCCTCCTGTCCCCAATTTAATCCCTCAAGGCTCAGCTTACACCCTATCCCCGGAGTAATTCAATAATAATTCAATTAGTACTCCTAGAAGTTGCAGAAGTCTGCAGATAGATTGATGACGAGGTAATTTTTTTTTCAGGGATCTCGGAGGGCAAATATTAAAATTTCTGACAAAGTGGTCGGAAAAGAATTCATGAAGTCGTTTGGAGACTTTGATATTACTTCAGATATGAGAGTTGTCATTCTTTGGAGCGGAAGAATTGAAATCCGAGACGGGGAGGGAGAGGTTTGCTGAGAGCTAAAACAAATGAAAGTCAAATTAGTATGTCGGGAAGTTTCTCTAATTTCACGCTTCTCTTCGCTGAGATACTTCCGCTATCTTTACTCGGATCGTTCCCATGCCTACGAGCGAAAACAAATGGGAAAAGAAACCAATGCACTTTGTCAAATATTGCTACTCACGAAAGATTTTATTCCGACTAAGTTTACACTGTTAATTGGCGTTCTGCAGGATGCGATGAAAATTTCAAACCTCGCGCTACGTCCAACTATCTAACGGCTGATTTCTGTTTTCTATCTCCATGTTCCTACTGATTGCGATCTAAAATGAAGTCTATAAGCAATCAATATTTTTATGTTACAAGGTTTTTAGTAATTATATACCATTATTTAAATTCAGAGTTAGTTTTAAAATGTCCACTTTTAAAGCAATTATTCTCGTATTATGAGGAAGTTTAATAAAAGCTATTAGCTGCTGAATATATTGTTTAACGTTCGATATTGTATTGTTGTTAACTCCATTAATCCTATTAGAATATTAGGAGATTTTTTTATTTATCCTAGTAGCTAATTTGAGAGTGAATAATCACTCGTATTAATTATACGTGAATTAAATTTGTTAGCCAACATTATTGTATATAGTATTATGTACTGCCATATTAGTATCTTTTGTTACCCTACGTTTACAAATTTATTATCACAAAAAACATTTTTTTCGTTTATTCTTATATTCTTATTTTACCAGCATAAAATTTTACGATTTCATTTCCATTTGGAATTTCGTAAATATTCCATATGATATAATGCCTATTAATTTAAATTACAAAGGAGTCTTAAAATTATCTTATTTTCTTTATAGATGCATAATTAATATCCTCATATAAGGTCTTAATTCAAGACTTTTTTAGCTTACATTAATGATATCATCTCAATCATTAATACGATAGAAATATTTCGAAAAAAAAATATTTCTTAATTGTCTTAGCCACAGGTCAGCATCATAACTAATAATGAAAAATTACCTTTAACATACCTTATATCTATGTAGATGGAACAGATTACGTACAGGGCAACAATGTTCCTTTCATCATCCCTCAGAACAAACGTACACTCTCCCACGGAAGATTGATCACCGCCCAGATATTCGGAAAGAAAATCCGCCCTTAATTACGTATATAGATTCCGACGAAAGAAAGAAAGGAACCGAGGCGATTATAAACCGCTCGAAAAAAAAGATGCAAATCCGTCCTGAAACGGGACCAGAAAGGAAAGAAAACTTTACACAAAGTTACTCCCGGAAAAGTTGCACCCAGAAATCGGTGGATTGCTGCAAACACGCCAACAGAACTCATTCGGAGAGAAAAAAGTTCCAATCGCAGTTCTTTCCTCCCTAGTTTCTACCCTTCGCCCGCAAACACCATAAATCACCCCGACCAAGCGACTACTACTTAGAGGGATAGCAGTATCTGCCAATGACGTCCTAACGATTGCTTCTCTGGACCCCCGGAGTCCCGAGGTCTTCCCTTCGAAGCGAGATTGATGCCTCATTCCCGACCGATGATGATTCTTTTGAAAACTCCGTGGACAGCAATCGTTTTCCTCTGCAGAAACCCGATTGGAAATCGCTGCGACTAGGTCCACACAAAAAAAAAACAAAAAAGAGACGAAAAACGGTAAAAAAAAACAAAAAAGAAACGAAAAATAAAGAAAAAATAAAAAAAAACAAAGTAACGAGAAAAAACAAAAATTGGTCACGCACCGCAGAATTCATTGTCTTCAAAACTCTTCACCTGTTTTTCGTCCGATCTTCGCTTCTCTCCGTACAGATGAAAAACTCGATGAAAATGGAAAAATATTCTGGGAATTAAATGAAGAAGAAGGGAGTGCAATTTATCTTTCTTAAAGTCACCTTAATGGGTTCTTCTTTCCGTCCGCGGACTCGCTTTGAGTTCTTTGTCATGAAGATATTCAGAGAGGGTCTTTAAGGAGCCGTACTCCCCTCACTATGGACCACAGATGAAAGAAAGGAGGCGAATTTTTTGGGTTCTTAAATAGTACTGCTCTTACTGGTGATTAAACTTGTTGGTTATAACATGTGAATGCTGTTTTCGATGTCTCTTACGGAACTAGACGGAAAAATATCATCTTCCAAAACAATAACAAAAATTTTTACGATAGATACAATGGAATATGTTAATAAACGTAAAATGCTAGTTACTCATCTATTAATTTGCTTTTAACCGATACAATGAACGCGCAATTTCAGAGGTCTTTCTCTACTGTGCAAGTGGACTAATCCCTTTCAAAAGGAACTACTCTACTTATAGTAGAAAGAGTGTTACCTTCCAAAACTTATCTTTTTAAATGGTGGGAGATTTATGGTTTTACTCGAAGTAATCAATGCAAAAAGTGATAAAAATTCAATTAAGAACAATTAAATCGTGATTAAAGTTTATTTATTGTTAGTAATCAAGAAATATTTGACTTTTGGTATTGTTTACCGTGATGAAAAGTCAATTCTTTTTGCAATTGTTCTATCTTAATATCTGAGAACTATCTCCTTGAAGTAGAATCATCATGAAATAGAAGGAAAATGCAATATATAAAATACTAATTAAGTACCCGGATTTCATGATAATAATCATCCTTGAAAATAGATTCAAATTAGATGTTCTTTCTATTATTTATTCTTAAGGGAAAAATTCGTTCTGTCGATGTTTTTGATGCTTTCTCTTAAGTTCGAACGTCTGATCTAAATGAATTGCGATACCTTTTTATCTAAATACTAGGCAATAATTATCGTAAGAGAACAAAATGAATTTTCATTTTATAATGATTTCATAAAGATGAAAATTTAAATAGCTTTAACTCTAAAAACTTATTTTATGCTATAGCTGCCTTTGCTATGCGAGCGTGATTTTAATACGTGGCATTTCTATAAGGTTCGGTGTCGTAATCGAAAAAAAGTAACCGCGGTAACTAATTCCATTAAATTAATTAACTTTGAAAATACGCGCAGAAACTTAAACGAAAAGTAGGCCAACCACTTCGTTAGGATCTCTTGCTCACTCACCTAATTTGCTTGATCGCTGTGATTTATTTTTCATACTTGTTTCCAAAGTACTACTCGTTCATACTTCCAGAGTTTGAGGAGGAAAGTCAAACATCCGTCACCACTTACAATGGTTCTTTTATTTTGAATCTTCGGCCAATTTTGCCCGTAGAAGATAACTAGTGCATAAGATGTATTGATTTTTGGGCCATGGTTTTGGGGTATTACAGCAAGGGTTCTCCTACGTGAAAGTTAGTCAGGAGTTGGTTTTAGTGGACAAGTAACTTTTATGTTAGTTTTGGGTATATATAAATCATATGAACGTATAATCAATTAATATCTAATAAAAGAATATATGCAATTTCTATTTAAAAGATCAATTATCTCATATTTCGTATATTATAAAGATTCACGATATATGTACAAAGATGTGTAAACATCCTTTTTGTTTGAAGCTAAATAAAAAATTTATTATTATCTTCTTTATCATTTCTAATTAGTAGAACTCATAGAATCTACGAAGCCATTATTTCAAAACTCAATCAGCAGATCATGTGCTAAAATTATTTAACATGACATATACATTCAATTCCTATTATCATTTCATGGTGAAATGATTAGTACTCATTTTAGACTCCAAAACTCACGATACAATGATGAAATGCGGTCCAAATACTGATCGAGTTTTTCTCCAATAATTCCACGAACCGGTATTACAATTTTAGAACATTAGATTGAATTATGTTATTAATGTTCCGAAATCTCATTTAACTCACTCATTTAAAGCGGCCCTATATATTGACTTATTAGCTCAAAACCGCAAAGATTAAATGTGAATAATTGCTTTGCAGTATAGGATTAATCAAAACGTTGAATGGAACAAGAATTTATTTTCGTTTAACTCTCAAAGGAAATTACTCAATCTGTCTAATTTAGTGATGTTCGAAAATTGTATTGGGCAAAATGAATGGAAATTTTTAAGTCAACAAATTTTGATGCAAAAGTTCACATTGAAATTAACTGTATTGCAATTCACTGAACAGTAGATTCGATATTTTGTGATTGCTGTGCGTAATGCATACATTGCAGGATATGTGCTCGTAATACAACGAGAGCTCGAATATTGCAAAAAATCTCGCTGCTATCTCAAATAAGATAGTGTTTATTGTTAGCACGATAAAATATATATTTAAAAATTTAAATGGATGTTCCAATGATGGAAATTCAGATTTTATCAAAATTTATACTATATTATAAAAAAAGAGTCTGTTCTAAATTCATTAAAAATTCCATTTAGTATGGCAAATGTTTCAGATGCAAATTGAATGTATAATGTGAATATTTTAATCAATTTATGTTTAAAAATGATCATATTTGGTTTTGGAAAGCAGGTATTTCTCAGAAAATCCACAAATAACCAAGTTTCTCACGAAATGCAGCTGATTAATTTTACTTTGAACTATACGTCGAAGGCTTCGGTATGCTTTTGTATAAATAAAACTATTGATGAGGAACAATTTTTAATATTTGTAAAATCCTAGTGTAAAAGTTTTATTCTCCTTATTGTTAACAACCCTCTGTATTTTTGTTATAAGCATAGGATGAATTAAAAGTAATTAAGAATTATCTTTAAACTGAATGATATTCCAAATGATACCACGTCATTATATCAATTCATATGGCGTATATGGGTTAATAAAATTGTTTCACGTTAATAAAATAAGTAAGTAAAGAAATGAAATATTACATTTGATGAATAATGATTCAATTTTTTAAAATTTTCAATAGAAATAAAAGAATAAGTAGTAAAATATAATAACAAATCTTCTTTCATTATATCTGAAAAAGTATGTAAAAATAGAATATTACCTCTGATGTATAATGATTCAAATTTGCAGATTTCTTAATCGAAATAAAAATAAGTAGTAAAATAAAACAATCAAATATATATTAAAATAATATCTCTCGTAAATATCTTGAAAAAGTTTCTCCTTTTTTTTAATTATAAAACGAAAATACTCATTTCTTGTTCGTACCAAAATCCTTTCGCAGTTGCAATTTTGCTAAAATCCGTATTCGATCATAGAAATGACATTTATAGGAGTCAATATAGAGAATGCACACACACACGGCCTTCTACGAACTCCGAGCCTTTCACCTCCAGCATCCTGCCGGTATATACCATGTACCTCTTACCACAGCACCACACCACCTCAGACACTCCTGCTATTACACACGAAATGGGTCCGTTGAGCGGCGTGTTTGAAGGTAGTAAACAGTTACGTAGAAACATTGGCGGTCTTGGAACAGATGATGATGGGAGGCATAAACTCACGGAGAGACAGTTTCGGCTCCAGGAGTGATTCAATATCCAAATATCGTGCAGTATTAGTGCAGCGTAAGTTTTAGGAAAGCGGTGAAAGAATTTTCAAGAACTTTTTTTTTATTTTTTTTTTTGGAAGAGGAGAAAATACAGTTCGGTGACTGGAGTATGTGTCAAAACATCATATATGAATTCCTCTTTCTATTTACGCAGGTCAATCCTACCGAATACCCTAGATAATCCTTTTATGCAAAATAATGCAAATCAATTTTTTTCAGTTGCTGAAAATTATTCGCGAGTTTAGTAGTTTCTCGTTAATTAGTAAACAGTCTATAATTTTAGTGATTAACTGTCGCGTGTGTTTGAATTTATGACTTGAATTTAATGGTCATAATAAAGGTGTAAATCGTATAAATTGCATTCTTGATTCATAATGATTTTATAACTATAAACGAAGCTTTTTGTAAGTTATTACGTTTGAAGGAGTTTCTGATTTTAGTCCCATATTTCTCTCAAAAATCTAAACATTTACTTAAAAAAATACTAGTGAGTAATTACGCATGGAATCAAATTAGTTCATCTGAAATTGTAGGCGTGAAGAATAATACTTTTATCATTAAAATGATCAAATTAATTTTGAAATTCATTAAGCGTGCTGGATGATGTGAAATCGATTACAAATATTTTCGTTTTCATCACCCAAAAATAAACATTTGAAATCGAAGGCGAAAATTTGTTTGAATTTGAAATTAATTAATAACTGTTGATCATTGAATAAAAACTAATTCGATCAACAGTTTTCAATCGAAACATTTTTATTTAAGTTTGCATAAATTTTACCAAATATTTTACGGGATAAATATACACAACAATAATCATCATGCGTATAAACATATATGTGGGAGACTTTAATCGAACTTTTAAATCGTCATGTTATGTAGCTTTTATTTCGTTTTGTTTTGACGCTCTTTGTCTCAAGTATCCTTGGTTACTTACATACGTCATTTCCCCCCATTTTTTACACTATACCATCAAAAAGCTTCTTACGTAAAACCCAAAAAAACATTCATTTTCTTACGTAAAACAAACATATTCTCGTCCCTTAAAGCGTCTAAGATTGACCCATCGCCGTTAGAAAACCGACCCACATTTCGTTAACCTCTCAGTAATATCTCAGTCAGAGAATTCCCGCACATCCTTGATAAAAAGGGAACGGAACTCATTCACAAATTGAGCATAGATAAAACGGATATAATTCATCGCCCGTGTGTATTTTTTTCATGAAATATTCATAGCGGGCTTGATGGAGTAGAGTGGCGTGATTGACTGCTATATGTTCCCAACCGTGAAGTTTCAAAGCACCACGAGAATGTTAATTCTCCCTTCTTTTCGGAAGGTTCGCTTCGATAGAAAATTCACAATCCGACCGCGATCTGAGTTAATTCTCGGCAAACCGGACCCCACCGAAGGTCACGCCCCCTTCTGATGGAAGCGCTAATCCTGACGAATAATGCAGAGGGGCGGGCTCTTATCTTAGGCGGACATACCCCTGTCGGCTATTTCTCTTCTACAACACTTCCTCCGTCTTCCCACTCATTTCCATCATTAATCCCTCCCTATCTCACACACGCACAAGAATTCCGAGCCCTTGGTCTTTTCTCGATCCCTCATCCTACGTAAGACGTACTTTTCGCTATATATTTTTACGTCACAAATGTCTTATTTAATAGGTTAAGACTTCATTTTTCTTTGCTTTCAGCTGGTTATGGATCATTTCTATATTTCAATGTAAAATTTTCCTGAATTTTACTCTAGAAATGGTAAAATTAACTCTATCTAAAGGTTCTATTAATGCTTCGTCAGTGAAATTATTATGAGAAATATTTCTTCCAAGAATACGCTGGTCAGCTACGTCTTCTTTGTCGTAAATTGCTATGATATACATTAAAATTGCTATCCTAAATTAAATAATTCATTTGTTTTATCGATATTGGTGTAGGAGTGAATATTATAGTAGTTTTTCAACTCCAAGGTCCCGAGTTCGAATCCCGGTTAATTGGAATACTTCCTATTAGAGAATGGATGTAATTGTTCGTTTGTATATTAAATCACATATAACATGATAAATACATCTATTTGTGACGGCAAAGTACTTCTATTACTATATGTAATGCATTAATGCCTTATGCTACGTAAGCTTTACATTTTACCAAAAATGTATATAAGAATTAGTTTGTTTAGTTGATTTGTACTTCCTTTTACATTTTCTTTCAGCTATTTAGTATATCCCTTCAGTAAATTATTCATACATTTTACCTTAATATAACTTCCAGATACTTTTTATAGATGTAATCAGGTTAAAATTTATTTTATTTAAATAAAAACGGGAGCTTGATCAATAAAGTAATTCTAGTGTAAGAAATGTTCACCCAAGAAGCCATATCATTCTGTATTTCTAATTTTTTTACAATTTGCTAGAATAATTATCGTAGCTGCTAATGCAATAATAATTTATTGAAAATTAAAAATGTTTGTGAGTGAAAAGGTGCTCTCTCATTTTCCATAATAAATGCTAATTTGAGTTATAAATCAGTTCAATAAGAATTTTAAGCATCCAAAAATTTTCCATGAAAAGTGTAAATTAATATTTTGGATTAATTTAATTTTTGATGAGGTCCTTTCCTGTTCATTAAGTTTCATAAATCGCTTAATTCATTTATGAACGCCATTTACGAGTTCCCTAATGAATGTTCATTGAATTTAAGAAGTTCGATAATTTTGTATAACTCTTTTTATATATTTAAGCCTCTGGGGGACATACCCCGGGGGTCGTGCAGAAATTTGAAAATTATAAACTTTTTATTTCATTTCCGTTCACTTTGGGTCGTTAAAAATTAGGAAAGTTTTGAGGTTATTCACTTTTAACGCAGTAAAGGAATTTGTCCCAATTTCTCCTTTATAAAATAAATTACACATAATGTATAAACTGTAAAAGTTTAGGCGTTACTTCGTGGAGAGCAATATCAGAATTTAAAGTTGAGTTGAAGCATACGATATTTATTCCTTATACAATATATATATTTGGTGGAAGTATAATGTGATAATCTTTTGCTCTAACCAATTCTTCTCGATAATGAAACATAGATTCAAAAGATCTATCTTCTGTATTAAAATTGGGATATTTTGTAAGATTAATGCATCAATAACTTAGAAGATTTATTGTAGACCCATTTACCTTTGTCTTCGTTGACCTGCTCTGGTTGAGGGAGGGGTCGTTACCATGCCAAACTCTCTCTAAGCCATAGGAAATGAAAAGAAGCCGTTGGATGATTTTAGGTACCTTTAATATTATCGAAAATATGTTTATAATAACGTAACTAATTTTCTAGAAGTAATATCAAAGAAAAAGAAATATGAACATTCTTTGAGAATGCAGTTATTTCAAGAATCAATTAAATCAATCAATATCCATCACGCCATACATCAAGCATTGTTGAAGCTGGGATCAATAAAGCCATAAGTTACTGAGAAAAATTATTTATATATTTTTAGAGTTGTGTATTTTAGCCCATTAACGTCTATAAATCGCAATAGAATCAAAGCTGTTCCCAGTATCTTTGAAACATAAGATAGATTAGTAATTAGTGTATTGTGTTGAGAAAAATTTAGAAAATATAACAACAAATGTGTGATCAATAGTTTTCATTGGTTATAACTCATTTTACATTAGTGTATTTAATGCACGAGATGAAAATCTATTCCGTTGGGATATCGAAATGAAGAAAGTAATAGTAGACCTGTAACTATAGCAAAATACGTATTTCAAATAAGGATTAAATAAATATAACTAACCACAATACAGCGTAAAACTGGCATACTGATACTAGAATTAATCAAAAACTTATTATTATAAAATCTTTAAAAGTGATCTTTTTATTATATAAAATCAGTTTTGTGTAATTTTTTACGCTTGAAAAGTATAGTTTTATATCTCTGTGTTACCATTTTATATTTTTTTTGTTAAAACAGTCCAATGAGCAAGCTTCTAATAAAGCAAATTTCCGATTACTTGGTAGATTTCTTTTATAAGATATCGTGTCCTTATTCACTAATCCATACTCGAAGGATTAACTTTTCCACTCCGATTTTTTTTCCATTCGTCTCGGCGAAGCCCGTTAGATTCGTTCTCTAGGGTTATTCTAAGAAGCACTAGCGTCTGGGAAGAAGTCTTTATAAAGCAGCTCGCTAAATGATGGAAAGACAATTTTCAAACTAGAAGCCATCTCTTGTTACAAAACGAAATAGAGGAAAGGTTTTATAAAAAAAAGATAGAAATCCTCGGAAACCATGTCGAGTTTGCTCTCCATCTAATCGAGTGCATTCTTCAGCAGCTGCAACAATTGGAATCCCGTTAAGACTCCATGGAGACCAGTAAAAGGAATGATTATGCCCAAGTTTTCCGCCTTCCGATTGCATGGAAAATTTGTCTGCATTGCATTGTGGGATTTCCTCCGTCTCATCCCTACTCGACCTTTTAAATTAGCAAGTTCCACTCCGAAAGGAACATATGGGAATAGATTGGGTGGAAATGGTACGGCTTTGTTGCTCTCACTGCCCTTTGACGTGTAGATAGTCTTCCTCTCTCTCCCTTCTCTTCCAATCCTACTGCCCCCATTGTCTCCGAAACCTCTCTTTATTTATCTGCCCCAGATATAGTCTTCTTATTCCTGGTAATTATGGAAATTCATCGTAAGACAAAGGGCGATTTTCCGTGCACTCCGAGGTAATTAATTCTTAAACATCGACCTGCAGACAATGCATTTCCATGGAATCGATTGTCACGCATGAAACATCCCATTTCGAACGATTGGTACACTTCCATTTGAAACACGTAATTCAGAAGGTTTTACGGATTCCCGCCGAGAAATTTCTTCGTTAAAAAAGTGACTCGTGTGGAAGCTATGGTGTTGTGGAACTCTAGAAAAAGTTTCGCGGTCTCTCGTGAAGTTTTCAGGTTAAGAAATTAAGGAGGGAGATAAAAAATAAGGCGGTTTCGATAAATAACAATGAATGTGGACCGAGGAACATCCCTTGGGGAACACATCGTGGCTTATCTTCTGCCTCGTTTTGTATTACAAGTTAAACTTAAATCTAGAGTAAAATAACTCTAAAAAGATGAATCGTGAACGTTTTTTCGGAAATATCCCTCCATAGGCCTAAAAAATAGCTACCTGTAATAAATATTTAGATATAATAGTTATTGAACGAATTATTTCTATAAACTTTCTTAGACCTTAATAATCCTCGATTTATAGATATACATGGGTATAAATTGTTAGGATACATAATATATTTCATGATAAAATCATGAAAAAAGACTTAAGAATAGCTAAATCTAGAAGTTTGATTACAAAGTTATATTTCGATTTAAAATTATTTTATTTTCTATAAATTAGACTCTGAATTTTATAATAACTCAATATTAAAATTAGCATTAGATTATTTCCTCATATTGCTTGCTTTTATAACAATTTTATGGGATAATTATCGGTAAAATATAGCGACATTCTTTCCCTAAAGAGATTTATGTTTTTAGCTCTCGCCATTACGTAGTCGGTGCAGACTCTCCACAGTTTACCGTGAAGATTATCCGAAATGCACGCAAATATCCCTGAACCTTGCCGCCGTTGTAGTATCTGTAAATAACTTTCAACGTCCTCTTATCCTCAACGTTATATTCAATTTTTGCTCCCCTTTCACTTTCCGTACTCCTTGCGTTGACTTTTAGTGCTGACTTTCTCTTTACGGGCGTTTTATATTGTGAAATATTTTCTTCTGCCGAAATTACGTTTTTTTAGGAATAAAATTAATTCTTTTCTTATATTTTATTTCCTTTTTGATGGCGAGCAATATAATTGCACTGTGGAATAGTTTTAAAGCTCTAAATATACATTTTTCAATTGAAATTTCAAAGCTATTTAATTTAACTTATTTTATTAAGCGCAGATGAAATAAGAATAAAATTTCGTAACCGTCTGATTGTTGGGTTGTTTCGTATCTTACTTCATCATCATCTTTATTTCATTCTTATAATATTTATGCCATTCTAGCTTCAGTGAATACGTTTCAGGGAACAAATTACCATATTTTGTACTCCCAATGAAGCTTTATGAAGAGTAAATTATTTAATAAATACATTTTTTAGATTCAGATGGCAAAATTTCTATTGAGTATTTATTACACATATTAGAATTTATAATTATAATATTAATAACTTTTATTATGGGTTAATTTTCCGCTCATACCTACTTACCTAATTACTTCAAACAGTTTTATATTGAAATTTCCATTTCACATCGAACATATCAAAACAAAAAATAATAAGAATTCGATAGAATTGAAGAATAATAAATAATACGATCAGGCACCTCAATAATTAGAAACTCGTTACAAAGTCATCAAATAATGCAAAATATTCATAATATGACAAGAGTAACTAGGAAAAAAGGATCAAATAAAGTGTTTTAATCAAACCAAAGGTAAGAAATAATTACGGCTACAAATAATTTAGATTTCACTCTGAGCAAACTGAATTCTATAGTAACACTACACTAATATTACAACTATTCCATACCTTAGCAAAAGAAATTCCAACCCAACTATAATAGATATATTTATATATTTTATTTGTTCTTTCTTTTATCTCAAAGTAACTATTTAGCATTTACTCTCCCGTAAGGTCTCCAATGATATTTTTCCATTTCAACAATGAAATGTCCATAAACTTTTCACAAACTTTCTCTACCCCTCTACACACCCTTTTGTCATGTGTTTCCTTGTGCATTATTCCATCATCAATCCGTAGTTTGACGACTCTTGCTGGTAAACGGCAACGAAAATTGAATTACGCCCATACAGTCATCAAACTTCCATAATCATTTCATCAGTTTTTCAACGTTTCGATGACCGATCGTATAAATGACGTGTGTGGTTTTATGGCAAACAGAAGACAGACGACTCGGATTATATCGAGAACGGTGCCTGTTAATTAATTTCGCATGATCCCGGTAATATTCGCTACAAAGCACTCATTTCGTGCTTATGACCACCGTATCGATTGGAAGCCAACAATGGAGGCAAAAAGTTCATCCTATTGCTAATTAGGGACAGTTCGCCAACGAAGTAGATTATACATATATATCGAGGAAAACTAATTTGAAAGTGCTCTGGCTCTATTCCCAATTGTTTCCTGTCCCTTTTTTTCCGTATTTTTCCGATAGAGTGAGTGATCGAGCCTATAAGTCAGCGTTGACGCGTATTTCAGAATCAAATGACGAATGAGTGCTGAAGTGTTCATCACGCCTATGTCTGAAAGAATGAATTTTGACGGCCTTAATACCTTATGTCTCTTTTCGTAATTTATTTCGAAAGGGAGCGGAAATATTTTTGTGGAATTAGCGTGCGAGAAATTGAGTTTAGGCAATATAGGAGTGCTGAGAGATTAGGAAAAGCTTCACTTTTTCAATTCGTCATGCATTGAAAATAAGTGTAGCATTTTTATTTGGTTGAAATTTTTTTGAAAGGGTTAATTTAAAAGCTCCGTTTTCACATTTTTATTTCAATATGTTGCACTATAAGTGAATACTTTTTTTAATAGGAGCTTATTTTTAAAGATAGTGATTGTCGTAACTCTTTTCATTATTTCACTATCATTGATTTTAAATATAGATAAACCGAAGAGAAGATATGTACATCAAATATATACTTAGTATGAGTCAATCCTATAGTTATGGAAGTGTGCACAGGCGTAAAAAATTTAAAATTCTACCATAGAGTCTAAAATTACTCGTGTTTGTGAAAGTAATTATGTTTCGTACATTTGAATGTATGAGAGGTTTCTGTAGACAAAATTTCACCCTAAACAAATAGAAATGAATTATTATTATTTATTGAATTAGCTGTTTTATAGATGAATATTCTTTCTAGAACATCATGATGTTTAAAATACCTTAACTGGGATTAAAACTGCAATGATCAGCTGATATGAAAAATGTATTAAGATTATACTTATATTATTTATGATCAAGAATACATAATTCTTAATCTAGATATATATTCATCTAGGAAATATGTTAAATTCTATTGCAGTAATATTCTTTAATGTAACTTCGAATATTAAGAGGTATTTTAGCAACATATTATCTGTGTCATACAATAAAATATCATTAAATACATATTCAAACATATGGATTGACTTCCTCCTCCATTAAAACGTACAATTTAAATAAGTTTCAATGGATAATCGTAAGCGAATAACTATTATCAGTATAAACTTCAGAGGGTCATATGTATGGCTTCAGCGACTACGGTACGTATTTCCTCCTTGTGAATGTTCCTCTATTTACGCTACGTCGGATATTTACGATAAAACAAATTCATAACGTATATTTGTTTTATCGATCCAAAAATGGACAGAACATGGCCCCCATGGAGTAGTTAAGGCAACCCATTGTCTTTAGATGGACTCGTATAATAAAGAGATCAGTACAGACCAATTTTCAATGAAATTTGTGAATGGTCGAAAATTATAAAATTCACTGATTCGACGTAATTTGAGGTCAAATAATCCTTTGATGTCCTTTTGTGACGGACGTCCGTCTCTGCCAAACCAATGTCCTTTGTGTTGTCCATATCGTATGGCATCTCTCATTGAGTATCATTGCTCTCTTGTTCAAACACCGGAGTTGATCCTGAATCCTGACAAGCGAGGGATGTTACGAGGTTTCAAACGATTAAGCATTGGATAGTCATCTACTGGGACTGTGTTTACTTTTCCTCGAATACAGCCATGAATCTCGACGCGACTCGCTTTCATGCATTTATTTTCCGCTTTAATAGAAGAAATGATGTTACGTTGTCCGTGAATCGAATTCTTGATGTATTCAGTGTTCAACATCTGCTTAGTATTCGCTAAAAGATTATGAATTCTAATAATCAGCTTTAATGATTCTATTTAGTGGTCAAATACGAACAAATTTAGAATGAATAATTACTATATTCATATAATTCTCTATTTGTTCGCATTGACCATGATTCATATTTTCTCCTTAATTTCAATGCATCGTTTACCTATCTTTTTATAAGAGAAACGTGGCTATACTTAGGTGTAGTGAGTGTAAAAATTATTTTATCATAATGCCTTACGATAAAATAATTTTAAAAATAATAATTGATGGACGTCTTCTGGTCAGAGGAAGAAATTATGATGATATTGTCATTATTTGAACAATCTTTGTGTACTTATTTGTGAATTGGTTAATATTTTAAGATATAAGGAACAATAATATATACTTATATGTTTTTATAATTATTATGTATTTTTGACAATTTTATTACTTTCCAAGGAAAGTTTATATAAAGTTTCCATCATTTCTAGAGAAAATTTCAAGCTGACTTTTGCTACTTCCCTCAGTTCATACCATCCTCATTCTGCTTGGTTTATATTAATGATATTAATTATTATAAATTTAGCGTTGTTTAAAATGAAAATTCTCTACAAGTTTGTGAATACCGCCACCCGATACAGTACCTTCTTGCAGTGCTTTTAATAACGATAAGATTATATAAACTCATTCTGACTCCAGAGCATAATAATTTATTTATAGATCCAAAGTTCCATCAACTATGAGAACCAAGTGATTCCAATTCACTTGTATTTGAGAGGATATTCGCTTTCATGACACGCTATCATCAACGTCAGCCCTTTGTAATGAATATCGTAGACATTAGATTGACGTTGCTTTATAGCAATAAACCAACTTCTCTATGAACTGTTTCTGATGGATCATCTATTGTGGTAAAGATCACTGCCAATCCAAGAAAAATCTGAATTATTTAGAGAACATCATGTAGACTGAAACCCAAAGGGATACAGAGTACCTAAAATACCTTCTATACTCTTTAGAAAAATATAATCATTGGTCGAATTGCATTTCCATTCAATCGCAGAAACTTCAATATGCAAAATATCCAAAATATATGAATCCTTTAGGGAAGAAGGCTTCTTTTGTGAGGTATACTTTATTTTAGCTATTAATAATTTATTGCTAGACACGTTGTATTGTTGAAAATGTTTACATCCTTTCTCTTTTACTCTTATTAGTATCCTTCATTACGTAAAATGATATTTTATCATCAACGATACATAAAAGTATAATATAATCCATTACAATAAACGAATCTATTGCCATTTCGTATAATTATTAGAGTATATAACTCTTAATTGCAGTGGGCTTTTAAGTATAAGGCTTTTATTTTATTATATGTAAATATATAAATATTATTATATATAAATAATTCATATTATTATAATATGCATTAATTTTACGTATTATATGCAATTTTCAATGATAAAATTAAGTCTTATTGCAGGTTTTTTATCTGATTTTTGTATTTAGTCCATATTTGTATTCATTGATGACATTTCTGTATTCAGTATTTTACGTAAAATAATTCGATACATATCTATTTCGTAGATTCATAAAAGCTTATTTCTTTACATCGTAAAATATGAGGTATTTATCTTGTTATTTTAATTATAAATACATTAATAATTTAAACAATTTTAGTGTGTATTAATTTTGTTTATTACATTAAATTTTGAGTCATTAAATTAACCTATTACAAATACAAATTACCAATTAAAATAATTTATATTATTATAATATGTATTAATTTTACGTATTATATGCAATTTTAAATGATAAAATTAAACCTTATGAAAGGTTTTATTCTTTACGTAATTTCTGTATCGTTCGTTCACTTAGAAACTAATTCCGATATTTTCCCGTTTTACTCTTACGAAAGCATCCATCGCATGTCCACTGTAACACCATCTACACCTAGCCTCTTCTCCCATCTGCACAACCAATCCATCTCTCCTATCAATCACATGGATTTAAACGACTCACACACACTCCCCTTTACACGATATTTTCCCTTCATCTCTTCCTTTTCCTTCCAATTAGTGCTTGTCATCCCTGAATCCCACTTTCCAGAGCGGGGATCAAATAGGATTCTTCGCTCCAAGTCATTTTACATCTCCCAAATCCTCGTCAAAATTATTAATGCAATTCTTATTCCGTTGCCTCGTTCTATGGCTTTACTTTTCGGAAAAATGTTGGGGTTATTTATATTTTGGCTCTTAGATACAAGAAATATTTTTGAGAGAAATTTTAGGATAGACAAGTAATTATAATTTTGGGAAACTAAAAGTTTTGAAGAAGCATAAAGTTTCAAAGGAAAAAGTGATCTCCATCAATTTATCGTAAATATATTTTGTGGGTACAAGTATGCTGAACTCTCTAGCTACATTTCTTAATGCAATTATTATAATTCAATTTTTATTATAATTAAACTTCAGAACTTTATTTTGTAGAACAGTATCTTGCGATTGTATTTAGTATTTTTTATAACGAGTTAGCAATATCTTAGACTTAAATTAACGAAGCAAGAATATGAGCTATTAGTAAATGTTACTACTCCTTTAATACAGCGAAATTAAAGAACCTAGTTATATTTGCTATTTTCGTTTTAAAGGAAACTGGTTTTTATAATTTCTCATAATATTCTTTTAGCAACGTTTATAAAAAAATTTATTTTAATTTCCTTAAACAGTAACTAAGGTACTCTTTCATTTTCTCTAAGATTTGGCTATTTTAAAAATATCTAGTAAGGAAGTATTCAAACTTACACATCGCAGTCTTACACAAATATAAGTAGCAATAAAGGTATACCTTAAGAGCTTCAATAATTCTATTTTGAAAGACAATTGATTATTAATGTTTAAATTTATTCTATTTTTAGCTCGAGTTTATTTAAATGAGAATTTTCACTACTTTCATTACTGCCTGGTTTGTGTAGTAGTTCCTTACCCTTTCAGAGAAAATACGTGGGTTGCTATTATTTTCCTACTCTACAAATTTCATCTTTATTACTTTTGTATTTAATTATAATTTAATAAACAAATTTATTTATTTACTATCATTTTCATATAATTAATATATGTATATATTTTTTAAATCTTTCACCTAGCTACCACGTGAAGACATTGATTTCATTCATAATTGTTTTATTATGCATCCCTTATTCAAACATTTTGATATATCTTCTTGATATTTAGATTCATATACTCTTCCTATTGTCCCACAGCTACCTCTAGAGATCCTCCGCATCACATTCAAAACGAATTTACTCAGAAAACGCCTAAAATATTCTCCAGGGTCCAGCACTCACTCCATCAAAATCAGACCCCCTCAAAAAATGGAAAAAAATCCAAAACGGCCGTCGGAAGTGCACATTACCATCTCACACTCACATTTGCACATATTCTTCTTATCCTTTCTTCTGAGGCGCAGTTTTTCCCCCAATTTCACCCGACCTTTTCTTCGGACAATAACCTCATCCACACACACTCTCCATCCTATTGCTCCCGATGTATTCCTCTTTCCACATTCACTCACACTTGTTAGCCGACCTATTTCTGTTAAGATTCTCACAGCGCACTCCTTCCCGTTTACGGCGAAATGAGTAACTAAAAGAGATCGCGGAGTGAAAAGACGAGATGAAGTGATTCTGTAGAGAAAAAAGTGTAGTTCTCGTTTTCGACGGCTTTATCGTAAAAACATTCGCCAATATTTCTGTCGATTGCTTTCGAAATGCATGGCTACGCACCAAAACAAAGGTGGCATGCCAAAATCTCATTATTTCGGAGGGAAACTTTCACGGCATCGTTCACATGGGTATCATTCATACACGCCATTTCGTCGATGTGCATAAAGCCATGTAAACGCCCCAACGAACGGGCACACTCGACATCTAATCTTCCATTTCGAGGGAATTTGAGGGGAAGCCGTTCCAATGACAGGGATTGGAAATAGCCATGGGGAAATATCGTTGCTATTATTTCTATGGGGGTGTTATTTTTATTGTTAATATAATAGATGGACAGGGAAGCTGGAAAAGTGTGGATGGTGGGCTGATTGTTACGTGTTTGAGAGCTATACTTTCAGTTCTATATACGGTGTACTATATTTATCATCTATGAATTATTATATTATTTTCGGGAGAGGTAGAGAAATAGTATTATACTGTTTTTATTGAGCTTTATATTGATGATTTCTGGATTGAGGAAAGGTGAACGTATATTACTCGATACTTTACTGAAAGTAAATAATATCTACAAGACTATGACCAGAACAGGGATCTTCCACCTACCGAGTAGTTATAGATATGCTTTTACTTTATATTGGGGTTTATCAGTTTTATAGTCCCGTTCCCATCATATGTTTTACGTCTATTTAAGCTTAAATGATTTCAAAAATACTAGAGCCTCTGTCTTATGTATTTAACTTATATTACTATCATCTTCGGTAAATGTATCTAAGGTAAACGTTTCTTTTGATACTGTCAATCAGGTGGGCTTATAGTAGATAATAGCGGACGATTATACTACGACGAAATGTATCACAATGATGAATTATTATGAGTGTATATGGACTGTTCAGTATTAAGAACCAGTTTCCAATTGTAGTTATGGCCTAGAAATTGAGTACAAAATGTATAACACTAAATATTTGCTGTGAATAGTTGTTCAAAATGTGCATTAACATTTTATTGACGTGAATAACCAGTAAAGACATAATGTTCAGAAGTTAAACGAACGGTGGATCAATAAGTTATCGATTTCTCAGTTATATCGTATTATCACAACGTACGTACAATCCCATCAAAATCCTGAGTACTATAAAATATAAATACAATTTTAAATTACATTTATCAAATGGTTGAATGTGCTTGCTATACAATGTGAAATGAACTTCTATATCGTAGAAATATAAAAGTTTACGTGAAATTATTTTGGGAAATAATTATTTCCTGCAATGTAAATTCAATTTGGATATTAGTTCTCCAATATCACCAGGCAATCATTTTTAGTATAATACAATTAGAAAACGTTTGTCCGTTTTTATACAAACCTTATGATTCTTCCCAATCCGATTGCGAAAAATTTCTCCCGATAAACATCTTCGACCTACATTATTACTCTCGGAAACCAACAATCAGAGGGGAACGATATAACTTTAAAAAATTTTTACAAGAGTTCGTGGGCTTGTCGTCATCTTCAGGCGCACAAACACAAACTTTCTCGAAAATATATAGTCGAGAGCAAAAGGAGTTATGCTGGAAACCCCTCAGTCCTTTCAGGTTAAAGTTCTCTCATCCCTCTTAACCCGAAATCTCCACTTTTCCATCTTCCACTCCTCCTGCGTAACACGCTCGACTTTATACCTCACGATATTCCGTACTGCCGACAGCGGAGCCCTGGAATGTATGGAAATTTCTGTGGCAACGGTCTAGCCTTGTTGATTTTTCCCCTTTGTTTATTTACATCCCCGTGTGTTCCCAATGCGTTTCGACTCGCTATATTTTCTTTCTACGGTCAGATCTGATCTAATTTACTAACTGTTGACACTAGTTTCATCTCTACAATTTTTCTAGCAAACTCAGGTTTGTCGGTCCTAAATTATTACATTTTTTTCAATGCAATTTGGTGTCGTATATTTATGAGCTCAAGCCGGTTGTATATTAATAAATTTTAAGCTTTGTTTAAGTGCGTTTTGAGTAATTTTAATACAGATTATTACAGTAGCTCAACTCATTATATACTCATAAATTATAAGCTTTGGTTAAGCACTTTGCGTGTAATTTTAATACAGATTATATCTGTAAGAATGATGTTGATAAAAGTTTAAAAATCTTTACGTTTTGTTAGACGAATCCAGGTTTCTAAGGTAAAGATATTGTTTATCTTTTATGTGATTTTTCCTTTTTATTCTATAATCGTTAAGGACTGAAAATGAATAAATGATAACTGTACAGTTTCTTCAGTAAATCGACTAACTTAATATTAAACACAGTTGTTTATTATGAGGAAAGAAGTTAAGATATTCTACAGGAAGATTTACTGTAGCAACTGGTCTAACCTCCATGCAAGCATCTTAATCATCTGAGTATATTTATCAAGTTTCTTCCTTTTTATAGCTTTCCAGATAGCTACGTCTTTTCCCATAATTTATTACCTGTTTACGACTTACGGAAGACTATGTATGTTACTAAATTACACACCTTAAATGAAGAAACACAGTTATTATTTTCCGCATTCTTTATTAGTAAACAACTCGAAGTCATGTGCCAAGGTCATTGTTGAACGTATACATTAACCTGAAATACCTCTTTATCTCGCTTTGGCCTGTTTTATAGTTCATTTTACCTTTGAAACACCTTCAAATGTTGACAAAACGAGGCTTGAAATATTTCCGCAACGTGCGCGAGTTTCTTTCTTTATGCGAAATTAAAACGAATCTCCGCTTCAAACGGGAAATGTGTTTTCGTAATGCGAACGTGTAATATCACCTCGGAACATCTATAGAGTTCCTGACTGGTTCGTTCGCAGTTCTTTACCGCATAACATAACCGCCCGTATGATCAGATTTTTCGCACCGGAATCTTATTTTATTTCCCGTTTACGAGACGCGTTCGTTCGCCCAAACGTCCGCTAATTGTTTCCGAGGCAAAAACATTCCAATGTGACGACTGTTGTTACACATGTCCGACTCGTCGTTTCGCCCATTAAGTGGTTTGCCGATGCAGAGACGTTGTGCTTGTATTCACACATGACGTTCGCAGCATTTAACCGGCAAATACCGGGTGACTCATATTTGCCCGTACGAGATGTGCAAAATATGGACGTTACCTTACCTACGAATCGCTGCGAGCAGGTTGTAACTTCATTAGCGAAGCATTGCGTTCCTTCCGGGTGTGGAAATTATCTTATTCCAGTGTTGAATGGGACGATTTAGTTCCTTCGTGTTGTGATTTGCGGAAGACGTGCGCTAAATGTGTTCTAGGTCTAAATATGATTTACTTAATGATGTCATAGAGATCTCTAAATATATATCAAGTTATAGAAGTGAAAAATACTAATGTGACTGGAACCTGGGTTCGAGTTCCAGTAAATTGAATAAGAGATGATAAGTAATAAAGTAAAATTAAACTCGGAAGTCTTACTATCATCACAAAGTAATCAAAAATATATTTTGCATAATAATATTCTTCTCAGGATGATTCTATAAAAATCAATCAAAAGTAATAAATTCAAGAGACGTGCGAAATTGTCGCATGACTTGGAGTCGAACCCAGGACTCCCACTTTCCAAAATCATATTTCTCTAAACAGTTGGGGACCAGGGTTCGAGTTCCAGTCATATTATTATTCCAGTCTATTTTTTCTTGACTTTTTTAACCTAGTCTTAATGTGTTTATGGGAGTAATATTTACAAATATCATGTTTATACATACCGTTTCATCATTAAACCTCATTAATACTACCGCTAAATATAGAATTAGAAAATGTTGCCATACCTTCTATAATTCCAAGTCATCAATGATTTAACTCAAGAAATCACTGAATTTAGCTGGTAAATATGTTTAAGATAGCTCAGTATTGCGTGTGTTATTGATTATTCATTATATTATATATCACAAGTTCTTGTGTAATTTTCAGATAAAATCACCTCACATGCGTTAAAATAAATAATACTGTGGGAGGGCTTATGTGTTTAGAGTGCCCAAAGGGAATCACTTTAAGGGTTCATATTCGGAGAAAATAGTACATCCGTAATAATAATAGGGTCTGTTTGAGCTCATCCAATTCTCATTTCTTTTATCTCAAGCCCTTGTAAACACGAAATGGATTGGGAAAGGATTAATTTGTCCTTCTCAAAAAAAATTAAAGAGCTAGATCAAACAAAATTAGTTTCGTAAAATGAGAGAACAAATACGAGAAACCCAGCCTTCGATTTAATTCGTAAAAGAATCGTAGCATTAACCCAATCTTTGTACCTTCATCTCTATTTCTACGCTCAATCGAGTTTGAATTTATAGCGCAAAAAGGATCACATATTTTTTATATTTCTACAGAAACTATGAAAGAAATAATGCCTATCTGTAGTCTTGTTATTACGTGTGTTCAATATTTCCTTTCCACTAAAACAGAATCACTGTATATATAGGATAGGCTATCGTGAATCTTTGAGTCTTTAGTCCCAATTTAAAATTTAATTCCCTCGCTAAATAATTCCTTCGTAAGATTTGCTAGTTATATTTAAATGACAAAATTTAGTGCGAATTAAAAATACGATATAAGATCGTGAAGGATATGTTTACGATTTTCAAAAGGGTATCGTATCCATAGTGACCATAAGTTATCATGCAATTTAATATCATTCATGCCGATTACCGGGTAACGATGGAATATAATATCGAGTTTTTCTCTTGCTATATCTTACATCTTTATAATTTGCTGCTATTGAAAAATTAAATTGAAAAAAAAAATAGTGAAAATACATCAAATATATATACATCCATTTGGTTTATTCATTTAAATTTAAAGAATGAATAAATAATAAATGGATGCATGCATTAAAAACACGCATATCTCATTTTCTATGCTAACATACTTTAATAGAGTAAATTAAACTCTCTTAACACTAGAACAGCGGGAAACGGACACCCCCCTAGAACAGCGGAAGGTGTCCTCAGGACACCTACACTTGCGCTTCTTTTAAACTGAATGAGGCAGTCGTATTTAAATTTCTAGTCTTTCCTTATAAGCTTAAAAATTAATAACTAAGTATGGGTACTTATTTATCGGCAGATCATGAGGTAAATAGTTGCTTAATATTTAATATAGAAATTGTTGTTGAGTTCAATCAATTTCATGAGACTCATATTCCGATATAAAAATATGCAGAACAGTAAAACCAGAAATAAATTATATGAATAAATTAATATAAAGCCTTTTCGAGATAAAATAATTATTTGCTTGAATAACTTTTGAAAATTACCCGATTTTATGAACAATTTACATGGGGTACAAGAAAAAATAAACTCGCGTAATAGAACTTTACCGCTTCACGTACCTTCCTTTGATTTTATTTCACAACAAGAAGACTAGAAATAAGGTTTAAGACACAAACTGGACCTTAAATGTTATTTGCATACGCAATTATATTAATTTTTCTTTTTTAGCACAATGATGCTGTCACGAAATAATTACTCCATAGAATCCTTCCACGAAGCTAATACATAAATCTTCTTGATGTTACAGTTTCTATTAACCTATTCCTTGCACTTCTTACACTTATCTGATGCTATATTTCACTTGTATTTTCTTTTGAACAGATATCGGTGGCTTCATTGGATGATGTCTCGTGCATCTAGTGTTTACTTAGGTCCTTTTTGAGATCTCTTTAGACAGCTTAGGTTTTACTTTGTTTATCTGCGATTCGTTGCAAGAATCTATATCTGGTTATTTGGCGACCTCTTTTCTGCTTGCAAATAACCTATACATTAACTTTTGCTATAGTCTGTTCCACTTTTTTAGGCAGTATGGGGCTTATGGAGAAATCGAATAGCCTCGTACGCCGGGTCATTTTTCCGGAATATCCGCGATATCCACAAAATTTGCCTTCGCAACGGATGAAATTAAGATTTTCAACTTAGTTTGGTGGATTTTTTCCAGTTTTTTGGTGAAATTTGGATAAGGAAGGATGGTTCTATATATTGACGGAGTTTTTTCAACATTTAAACAAAAGAAGTAAATTTTACAGCGGAATTAAAAAAAATGGTCACCTCACCAGCCGTGAACAATACTAAAACTGCCATTTCTCTCATCCTATCTAACGTAAAGTGCTAGTTTTTTCATAGATTACTCTTTATACCTTATGAATACATAAAAGTCGACTTATATTAATCTTTGACTGATAAAATTTTAGTGAAAAATAATTTAAGTGGAACGCGACCTCCGAAAAATTGGATCGTGCAGTCAAATTTATACATCGCCTAAAAATTTTTTGTTTCTTACGTTACGAAAAACTTGTCGTTATAAAATTCGAAAACTAAAGTTCTATTCAAGATATCGACTCAGAATAACCTGTAAATGAAAATAACAACATTTATCTCAATTTCTCTCGCGACTTTTATGTATTCATAAGGTATAAAGAGTAATCTATGAAAAAACTAGCACTTTACGTTAGATAGGATGAGAGAAATGGCAGTTTTAGTATTGTTCACGGCTGGTGAGGTGACCATTTTTTTCTCATTCCGCTATAAAATTTACTTCTTTTGTTTAAATGTTGAAAAACCTTCGTCAATACATAGAACCATCCTTCCTTATCCAAATTTCACCAAAAAATTGGAAAAAAATCCACCAAAATTAGTTGAAAATATTAATTTTATCCGTAGAAGTAACTCAGAAATAATTAATTGACTCCTTCTCGGAGGCTAGGTTGCTCCCTTATGGGAATTTACGTGCATTTATTTCCCCATAAGCCTCCGTACTGCCAGCTTTTGTGGAACGGACTATAGATAAATTTTTATGTAAAAAGAATGCATTAGGCAACGTCGTGAGTCTGTCTCACCGTGTGCCTACGCGCCATTTGGTCCACTACGCCGCTTTTTGTTCAATTATGGTAAGTCATCGCGTCTGATTTTCTTTTACTAATACTGTCAAATAAGACATTAGAAATAATCTAAATCGCGAGAAGAACATGTTTATTCGGTTTAATTTTATAAAGAAGGATTATTCTTCATTTTTCGACAATATCGGAATTCACTGCAGATTTTTGCTGGTTTTCAACTCCAGCGACTCTCATCACAATTTGTTCTATGTTCCAGATAAAAAATACCTGCTTTCTTCAGCCTTTTAAATAGTTTCTTTAATTTAAAATAATTATCGGTCATTAGGTTAATTCCTTTTATATAGGAAAGGTCTCATCAAGGTCATGACCACATGGTTCAGGAAGATGGCCTATCCTCCAACTCGATAACTTATGGAAATCTATTCTATGCATATTTGGAATTAAAATCTACTACTAACCGAAACTTAAGTACATATTTATCAGGTTTATCAAGAATAAATTGTATGAATAGACTTCTACACTTTCTGGGAAAAAGCTGATCATTCACCGTCACTTTTGTAACGGGATTGTAGCAAGCCTGGCAATATTCAATGAGTGAGTGTCACAAAGAGATACAAGACAAATTAGTCAATTGCGAAAATAGAAATGGGAAACGTATCTTATAAATGGAAATATTTGAAAATATAAGGCAAAATGTTTCCAACTCAAATCATCATTAGAATTGCTACCTCAAATTTTTATACATAACAATATAATTAATTAATTTTAGAGAACGGGGACAAAATAATAGCAAAAAGCCATATTATCTCAAAGTACATTCGTAAGAGCTTCTAAAATAAAACAATGAAGGTTTTATCATAAGAAATAATAGTAAATATTACGTAGGTGTCCTGAGGACACCTCCGCTGTTCTAGGGGGTATGTGGTAGGATCTCCAATGAAAATGTTCCAATAATTATAAAACTTGGTAGAAATACGCAGAATATTAAATAATTAAAAGTCACGAAACGATTTTTTTCTATGATACAAATTACAAAAATGGTGCGTTTTTTTCATGGGCGAGGTGTCCTGAGGACACCCTCCGCTGTTCTAGTGTTAAAACATCATAATTCCTAAAATACGTAGATTACAGAAGTGGTCATCTTCGATAATCCCAAAATACCACGACAACCATCTACTTTACTCACTCCATTATTCCGTACGTTTGTTTTCTTTGTAATCCACAACTCCTAACAACCCGTTGGAGATCATTATTAAAAGTACAACATAAAAAACCCCTTCAAATGAGCTAGATGCAATTCCATCGGAGTCGGCCACGAGCGTAACTTACCGTTAATCTTTGGCTCATCCTCAACTCTACGTTACTTTAATAGACCTGCCGATTACAGCGCCATCTGAGAATGTGAAAACATCTTCGTAAGCTGTGCGATTTGTCGGAAAGCGTTTGCACAAAGCAGAGACCATTTCTCAGTCGGTGTTTAATCCGACCCGTGAATTGTTTGAAAAAAAGAAATGGAGGAATAAAGAGTTCGGTTTAGAGGGAAAATTTAGGGATAGTATTAGCCAAGATGACTTAGGAGAGATTATGTGTCCCAGCTGCTGCTAGGGCAATTCAAAAAAAGGGTGTAAATTATGGTACAAAATGAGGAAACAAACTGCAAATTCTTTCTTATTGCTTCATAAACGTAAAAGCTCCGGAATGATGCTGTCTCTATCTGTAGTAAATTACCGCTATTCGTACACCGTCCGATGTCTTTCCTTACGTAGTGCTCTGGAGTATTTCAAAAGCCTTTTCACACGGTTGAGATAATTTAGCGAATTCGGTAGCTCATTGACAATCGATTTCTCTCTGTTTCTATGGTAAAAAGCTTTCCAACTTATATCTCTAAAAAGCTCGATAGAATGACTTATATGAGAATTTGTATAGTGATATTATAATCTACATTGTATTTCATGCAGGATTGCTTAAACTTGGAACGATGGAAATTGTTGCTTATGAAGTTATTATTCACGAACATATAAGGAACATAATATTGCCCTTGCATGGGAAAGATTAAATACGGTTTAGTCCATTTAATATTTAGAGTTGTAGAATACGGGTTTAAATGATTCAGGAATAATTAACTCAAAATATTTAGCCCAAAGTGGATTTCTATGCTATACCTATTGTGATGAAAAATAATTGAAATGCACAACATATTTTCTCATTCTAGATATTATTTTTGCATTCATGGTTATTAACTGTATTATATTTTAGACCAAATTTTTGTGAAAACATTTATTTTTGTATCATTATCTATACTAAACATCCCCAAATATTTTTTTCAACTAATTCAATATTGAATTAGTTGAAAATTACTATATCTTAACTTGAAAAGGATACCTTTAAGTGAAATATACTTATGAGATTGATTATCTCCATCTTCTCTTTCTGTCAATATAGTCCTAAGTAATCATTCAATATAGTCCATCAGTTCCCGAATCGGAAATCGTTTTTCGATAGAATTTTAAAAAAATTTAACGAGAAAATGCTATTTTAAATATGAATGAAGTGAAATTCGATTATACCTTTTACTATTAGAAAATAAATTAACGAAAACAAAGAACAATTTTTAAAGCACAAAATGACGGTAAGCAAAATGAAGAAGAATTAATCAAACAAATTACTTCTTAAGAAACGTTTAGACATAATAGCCTCTCTGTAGAGTCGAAATTGCCATAATACTTTACCCTGTAGTAAATAATATTCAACTTCCATTAAAAGTACATGTTAATAATATTGAAATATTAGGATAATATTCTCAAATAAAATTTATTTTTAAGGACGGTTAGTGTTCATTTATTTTTATAGAATGATTCTTTGTCTTCAAACTTTCACTTTTACATTGCCTATTAATATAACTACTTTCTTTTCTGTTCACAGTCTTGTTCTAAGTTAACTGTTGATGCTAATTTTCTTAAGGCCTTTATGATTTTAGATGTGAAATCCATAATTGTGTATACGTACTAAAATAAGTATAGAGTGAATGATTATTCACGGTCTCATACCACGTTAATTGATGCTTAGTTTCTTAATACCTTTGATTTAAGAACATATTCCGTACCGTTGAATTCGTGCTATGGTACGTATATAGTTAATGGTTGGTTTTATTATTTCAGTACATAGTTTAAACTACGTTTTATTATTTAAACAGCATAGAAATATCCCCAATTAGCAATTACCTCTCGATATACACGTAAAGCCATTTCATTGTAATGGACGGAGAAAGTATTCAATTAAAATGACATCATGTCACCCCGAGTGTGTGTGAACTACGTCATCGGATGGGATCAACATTTACAGTTTCCACGTAGATACAAATAAGAGTCGGAATTTTTCGTTAATAGCGGAGGCGGGAATTGAAATGCGGTTGGTTGAATTCGAGAGGGAATCTTTCGGACCTTTTTAATTACTCAATCCCGTCCAAGGGAAGGGGAGTTTAAGGATTTTGGGAAATGTGCTCAGGAGCGGGAAAGGGTTCACAGGGTTTGCAAAAAAAAGGTCGGCGAAGAATCATTCATTGGAAGCGCTTCTTTCGGCAGAACATGTTTGGATTTTATTCGCCTTGTACACAGAGTTAACGGGAGGAGATGAAGGCCGAAGTAATCAACAAAGTAACGAAAGAGATATCAAAGTCTGCAAATAAACGGAGTCTCTACGTGACGAACACAAGGATTCTTCGAGAAATTAATTCGATTCGGAATCTGACGATACAGTTTCTAGAATTGAATTGTAAGTCATTAACTCAACCCGGTGGTGAGATATTAAATAACTTAAACAATTACGAATTCAAATCAGTAGATAATCATCCTATGAGTTATTAATATTTTGATTAAAAAGGAGCTTATTTATCGATTAAAGAGATAATATTCTTATTATAAGAGATAATATTCTTATTATAAGAGATAATATTGTTATTAAAGAGATGATATTATTATTCAAACGATCTTTATTTGATACGAACGTTTGAAGTTTTACGTAATGTAACTACTAAAGAAATTTATTAAGTCAACATCTCTTTCTTAGTTAGCATCATGGTTCGAATTAATTAATTATCCATGTAGGAAGGAAGGCCGAACTTCTTACCTATTTAATTGCCAGTTCACTTTATCCTTCGATCTAGTCCAAGGCTTACTAGAAGAAGTTTGCGAGCGATCTTATGTTGTAATATTTATATAATCCATTATCTAGTGTTCCTGTTTCGACTGCCTTGCTATGCATTTGTTAGCTTGGGTAAAGTACTTTTGAGGCCAACTATGAACTAGATAATGCTCTCAAATGTGCAATTTGAGATGAATTTATGCCTTGGAAAAATGTTAATTCTAATATTTACGTAGTCACTACTTTGATGTTCAATTGACGTGAAAAGAAAAAGTAAAACGAACTCAGTAGAATGAAAAACCATCGTCTTATTTCTTTTGGTAGAAAGTTCTCTAATTAACTTTTCCCTTCTTAGATCAACCGAAGGAAAGTATTATTAATTAACTCATATTTTCACTGAACGAAGTTTAAGTAAAATCTCTATACCGGAAACCAATCGTAGAAAAAATTTAATGCCTTAATTTATGATGGTGAATATTCCTGATTTTATATCCTAAAGGCTTTTCAAAACCAAATTATATTTAACAAATATACAGGTCTGAAGTAATTCAGCAACATTTAAATCAAGCTATAACATCACTCCCAAAATAGAAATCCTGGTCGATCTCAACTCAACAACTTGGACCTCTATAATGCCAGACATCTGATTATCCCCAAGCAGACGTAGGCGAATTCCGGCGAAACGTGATATTTTCTTTCAATTTTCCCCCCTTTCTGATGGAAATTCCCATAATGGAGCTCCCTTTAAATTCTACAAGGACAACGTTTAGAGCAAAACCATCTTCAAGAGCGTGGAACCTTCCTTCCTCTAAGGCATTTCAATTAACACTCCCCCCCCTAATAATAATGTCGCATCCTTGGAAACACGAATCAACCCGGTTTATCCCTCTTGAAAATAAAAAAAGCGCAAAATTTTTATAGGCTTCGACACGCATTTGGATCAGCATCATCGGATGCTGAACGCGTCTTATAGCGTAAGAATGAAAGAAGTGTAGAATCCGTTTACGTAGCTGGAGGAGTGGCATCTTCGGCCCGAGCTTTTTGCATGGATCCGTGGAGTGACTGTGGAGGCGGTGAAAAATTGATGAATTCTAGGGAAAAGGCGAAGTCTTGCAAGAGGTCGCCCTGTCGCACCGGAGGAGGGGGTAATGGGTTGGAGAGTGTAGGGGGGCGGTTTCCCACGTGTTTTTCTTTTTTTTATTCGGACGGTGGGAAAACGTTTTTAAAGGGGAAAAGATAGCAACTACGAAAAAGGAGTATACGTTTCACCACCACCACTGGGTCACTGGTGAATCTTTTCTTTTTCCCACGAACAAAGAACCGCTGCAAGACAACAAATTTCTCGCAAAAGGTTCTCTCGCGTTCTCGTGCTCTCTTTTTGCGAGAAAAATCCCCTGGAACGGGATTCTTTTTCGGAGAGGTTCATACATTGTCCGAATGGATGTAATTTAGTATGTGTGTAAGAATGTAAGTTACTCTCTCGCTCTCTTATGCGGATATCCAGTTGTTTTTATAATTTGACTAATGGGACCAATTTGTCCACTATTTAAAGAGACTATGCGGAAGTTTCTGTTGCTAATAGTTCGACAGCGTTTAAAATTTATTTGTTTGCTGTGGGTATTTTAATGATATGGGTAATTTAATAATTATTTGAATATCATTTATCATTTATTCAATTTGAAAAATAATAATGTAATTCCCCAAATCGATTTAAATAAGTATTGAAAATTAAGTCTTCAGTACCTTCCTTAATTTTGAAAAATATTATTATTGAAAGTTTTTGATTGTTTATTCGTATGTTTTGAAAGATGATTTTATTCAAAAAATTGATTTAATTCATTTAAATTAATTTCCATTTTATATTATAATATTATTGGATTAGTCTACGTTCAGTTAATTTTTAAATCTAACTCTCTAAACTAGGATATTGATCAGCATTCAAACGTTTTGTTTTATGAGTGTGGTCTTTAAATAATTGTTTTCTGTTAGTAGAAAAGTTGAGCATGACTTTTTTTCAATTCAACGTTCTGTAGTTACATTAAAACTATTAAGGAAATCTTACAAATATAGATAGTTAATTTTCCATGGTTTGTAACGAATATAAAGAGCGAGTGTTAGTAGAATTATGTTTCGGTGTAATTTTTCATAAAATTTATTTAAATCAAACAACGCTATGTAAACTAAAATGAATAGTTTTCACTGTATGTAATAATGCTTTAATAATTCACGCTATCCTATAAGATTTTACAATTAACAAGTTGAATTTAAAATTCTATCGCCAAAAAAGTAATGATTTTTACAAGAGAATTGGAGTCGATTAGCCACAGAGGAAGACACAGATCATTTTGCTTCAATTTTGAAGGAAGAAACGTAGATTGCGGAATTCCAAACTTATTAAAATCATCTGGGTTTCAACAAGCTATCCTCTTAAGTACTAAGGAAAGCTAAGGAGGGTGGGTGGTGAGTATTCATGATGTGACCACTATGTAGAGGAAGTGTTCTCACCTGCCCTGGAGATGACGTCAAGGAGAGAGTGCTGTGGGGAAATAGGAATGAAGGGGTGCGGTTGCCATAGAGTTTTTGCATTCTTTATTCTATCCATAGATAATCTTCCACAGTTTTCTCTATAAATCTCTTAAAATAAATATACTTAAATATGCAAAGCCCTATATTTATGTGCTAAAGATTCGATATTACTATTACTTTTAAGAGTTTTGGAAAGAACTAACTTTAAATAATGATTACGATACATTTAAATCCACGAAGATACTTAAATTTCCTTGATTCTATATAACATTAGTTAACTATTTGATTTCTTAACTTTACATCTTCGGATCTTTGAATTTTGTTGACATAATATTAGATCTGTTGTATTTTTATGTTATCTAAACATAGATATAAGTTGTAAATTTTTCTTTTCTAGAGTCTTTTTCCTGACATCTTTTCTTGTAGTCTATTTATAAAACAACAATAGGGTGGATTTTTATTATTTATTGCAATATGCATTGTTTTTTATTATTTATATATTTGTGTGTTTCGGTAATTCAATATTCAATTTAATAAAAGCGTTTCTTTATAAACCCCAACAGTCTAATATTATTACTAAATTATTTTTGGGTCATTTTTCTTGGCTTCTATCGTTCAGTAGTCTTCGATTCACCTTGGAAAATGGGCATCCGATACTGCATTGGGAATACGTTAAATGAAATGACGGGAAATGATGTTTACCGGATAGAAAAGATCCTTTCTCAAATTACCCTATCGAAGATTACAATGAAAAGGGTTCGGATTCTTTCCCAGAAAATAGCGCACTATATCGGGTACTTCTTGGAATGTTTAGCGTTAGTTTTCAAATCGAATACTTAATGCTTTGACAACTCATGTTCCCGAAAGATACAACGTTAGTTTCAATATTTTAGAAGATGATTATAGTTTAACTATGAAATAATATAATTAAGCTTCAAATTATATTCAGAGTTTTTATTCAATATCTCAGAGCATTGTGGTAATTTAGAAATTATTTCGATGCTGGCTTTCAATCTTTAGTCTCCTTTTTACATAATATTTCAACGTGAAAATAAGCTATTCTAACATAAATATTCAATCCAAAATATAAAGTAACCGTAGCTATACAAAAATAAGTCTAAAATTTCTTACTCGACTCTTTTTTTCAATGTATAGATGATGAGGTCAATATGAATTAATAATGTTGTATTTTATTTTTTCTCGTCTCTGAAAGTATATATATTCATGTCATATGCATATTTATAGAAACAAAGTATTTATAAAATATCGGTGGTGTATTTTTAGAAAAAAATCTAATTCTGAAAATAAATTGCTTGTTACCTTAATTTAATGACACTATAAAACTCATTATTAGATTCCAGTTCAACATATTAACTTCATGACAATTACATCCCCAAAGTAATGTTTAATTTGACCCACACTAATTAACGTTCAACTAAGAATTAACCTAGATCTTAATCGAGAAATAGTTTTTTATTTGAGGTTAAGATTAAACTATTTAACATTTCAATGTTAAATTAATTGAAAAGGCTAATGAAATACCAGTAAAAAAAGTTTCATAAAATGTTCCAAGTTTACGACGGAACACAAGTAAGTCAAAGCTTAAAACCGTTCCTTTGAAGCGTGCTTAGAAACTTAGCCATTGAAATGCCATTTCCATTTCTTTCTTTTGATATTTCCGTATTTTTATATTTATAGGAAGCGTGGTACTTTTAATGAATGATTTCTCAGTTTTTGTTGGAAACTTTGATGCTGGATCCAGAGCAAACCTTGAACTTCTTCCTTTTGCTTATTCAGTGGAAATACACGCGAATTTGTCTGTGTACTGCGAGTGTAGGACTTTTTATTTACTTCGAACTGTGGGAAGAATTAAAACTCCACAGAATGAACTAGTGCACTTTCACCTCTTTGTTTTTATGATCCTTTCCCTAACAGAGGAGTAACAAAATATCATAGCCTTCTGATACACCATCAAATCTCCCTCTGAAGTTTACAAACTTTAATCGGGAATCTATTAACTTTTTTCTTCTTCTGGTTTGTGAGGATTTCTTTGAATCATCCAGTCAAGATTTTTTTAAAGTGTATATAGTTTTTCCTACAGTTTTTTGCCTCAATTAATTCATTGCAAATTAAGCTTGTTTCGGCTTTATCAAAGGCGTTCAAAAAATTTACATATGAGTTACATTTTTGTTAGCCTCTTTATTGTTTTTAATAAGGATTTTCATTTGGGTATCTCTATGCATTATAGTCATGCCTTTCCAGTAGCTTAATTGATAGAAATATCCCCAAACCATAACCAGTACCATCCTAAATTTCCATAGAATATTATTAATCAAACAATATTTAAATAAATTAAATAATTATGTAAATTGTTATATTAGGTTACATGAAAAAGGAATAGTAGAAAGTTTTCCATGAAATGGTTTTAATTCTCAGTCGATTGTGTTGGAATTATGCATTATATCGTTAGGAATTAGAAAGCTGATTTCAAATTACCTGTACAGTATTAAGAATTCTGATGAAAAACTACCGAAATTACTTTAAAAACTACTATCTAGCTTTGGTAATCTATATATAAATTAAAATCATTATATATAATATATAAAAATGATATGTATAAAATTATATTTAAAATGAATTGCATATATATAAATATATATATTGCTTATATATAAAATGATTGAGCATAGCAGAAAATTTTATTACCTAACCTGGCACTTTCATAGTTTAAAATTCATCAAAAAGTCCAGCTGAATTGAATTTGCATGTAACCACAAACCTATATTCGTCATTTTTAAAAATATACATTTAATTAGCAATCCTATCATTGCAAAATTGTAATCTGCATGTTAATATTAATTGCTTATGCGCATTTACTGCCATTTGCAGTAATACTCGTAGGAAAACTAGGTGCGACAGTCTATAAATTATTGTTAATAGCGGAATTATCTAAAGCGATTATAATTGGAGTTGAATATGTGCAATAACGGATGCAATTTATGTATTTTTTACGTTCTTGGAGGAAAACTGATGTAGAGCGCTAAAATATACTTGGAATTGTGCAAATGACATTTAAGTTATCAGTTACATGTACGTTAAAGGGACCATGAACGACCAATTTATATCGTGGGCACACAATCGTTTAAAAACTGTTAATTTTAACTATGATTTTCCTGAGGATTTATGAAGCTTGAAATCATGCAGTTGGAAACGAAATAATAAAAACATCATCTATAATTTTTCAAGCCGTTCGTTAATTTTCCAGCAAAGAGGTCCATAAAGCAAGAACTGCCGAGCGCATTAAATCTCCCGCTATTGGAAATCCTCACCTAGGAATTAAGAAAAAACATATTATGCACGAAATTTAATCGAAAACTCACGCCGTTAACTTTTTATCGTTCTCCGCTGAAACATTTCGTCAGAAGACCATTTTAAGGGCCAATATTTGAGAGAGTTTTCTATGGCTCCCGACGGAAAACTAAATTAAACTCCCTAGCATTTACTTTTTCCGTTAGTTTACCTTCCCACCTTTATTAGCGTTTCATATAACGACCCAATGAAAATAGACACACCCCTCTCTCTCGTAAACTAAACCCACTGCAGTCTTGCGACAAATGGATTACTCACCCATAGTTGAACATTCCCCTCATAAATTAAGGCCATTTTAACCCGTTTCATTTACTCGTATCTGCTATTTATTTCGCCTCATTGCAGATATGCTGAAATACAGCTTTTGGCAAAAGTACGGAATCACGAGTTCCGAGATGGGTTCACTTATGAAGAGTATCGTAAAATATACGAGTACTGGAATTCGTAATGTTGCCATCAACCTTGGATTAAATTATCATCCCGCTAGGTCACAAGTATTAATAATTCGCTATCGTAAACACTATCTAATAACCAGTTTGTAGTTTCATTATATTAAAATACAGTCCCTATCGTTGTAATGACTGCAACGCCTGGGGTGATATATTATAAATATACAACGAGAATATTCGTGCATTACATTATACGATCGATTATTCTGAAACGTAATAGTTCGTAAAAATTCATGGCAAAATAAATGTATGCATTTGACATTTTATTTTTTAATGCAGAATCAAAAGGAGTGATTTTGGTTCCAGAAATTCATTGTCATACACATTTGTTGCAAAATTAATTTATTTAAACTAATATCTGTTCGCGTCAGCGGGTATCATTATTTTTCCATTGTTTTTTATATATTATATTACGTCATAACTACGTCATAATACACTTAACTCCGATCATGAAATTATATTTATTCATGGTAATTCATTATGAGTCACGAAAATGTACTAAACTGATGACAGAATCTACGAAAATCAAGTAAATTACGTAAACCTAATTAAGTCTTTCGAATTTCACTATATATCATATTTATAGCGTACGCTTGATTTTATATAATTATTATAATGAAACTCATTGAATTATTATAAAACACAATTTCCTCCCAAAACTATAGAACACTGATGAATGCAGTTGACTTTAAATTCTCATATTTAATGGGATACTTAAAAAATATTTCAAGCTAATATTGCATGGCTGGAATTAATCGGAAATTCAACCAAAGTAAATTGAATTAATTTCATATTTAAATACTAAAAGTCTCATTATGAATAAAAGTAATCAATTCTAAATTAAAATAATGCCTTGGTATTTATATCGCTACCAATCTACGTGTTTTATTAAGCCTATGTTGTTTTTTAATATCCCAATTAAAGTAAAAACATTACGTTAGGTTAAATGAAACGTATCTTCTACGAATCTATACTATAAATTATTCATCTGAACTCTCCTATAATGGAATAGAATAGTCTGTAGAATACGGTTTATATTCACCTCTACGGAGATTATACTTCAACTAAAGAAAGCCGATATTCACCAAAACGTGCCCATAGTAACGTATTTCCGAAAATCACCAATACATTAACCCCCATCCTTTTCCGGTGCCAAAAATACACAAGGGGAAATCAGCTCCAGCGAATAACTGATGGCATACAAAGATCGATGCTACATTATATCCCCGCTGGGAAATATCTAATGCACTCTGAACCCCAATATCCGATTTTCAATATCGAAAATAGGCATCGAGGCAAAGAAAGCTGAACATCATTAAGTTTGGACGGGAAAACAACGGAATCTAACCTTGCACTTTTCAGGGCATTTATGTTAATACGTTTCAGAAGCACGGATGACGTAGACCGTGCCCTCACTTACTTTCGTGGACGAAATTTGCCCGTGTGTATATAGGCGCTGTGTGGGTGTATAAGGGGGTGGGTTGGGGAGAAGTAAACTACGGTTGGTTTGGATAGAGAAAGGGACTGCGTGCCGTGGAGTTGTGTGGAAGGTGTTCTCGATGGTGAGTATTCCTTCCTTAGGGAAATTTCTTAGCTCGGCTACCACCAGGGAGTCTAGGCCTGTTCTCTTGATAAAAACGTCTGGGCAGGAATTTCTCGGTTTGCCCATTGCAGGACGGTTTTGGGTTAACCGACTTCTCGACAACAGTGCCCTGCAGTGTGCGAATTTAATCTCACGACCTAAAGAAACGTATTTAAAGCTACCAGAATAAGACATACGTTACGTACTTATAGGTCAAACATTAAACTTTTCTAATCTAAAAGAAAAAGTTATTCTACTACTAAATGGATTTTCATCATTGAAACTGAATATTTTCGTTATCAAAACTGAAGATTTTCATTATTGAAACTGAACAATGTTTATTGTAAACAGCACAGTTAATAATCGTTGAGTTAATCTGAAAGAAGCAACTAATCAAATAAGTATTCAATTCACATTTGAAAGGAAATTGCGTACATTCGTTTCTTTCGTCAGAAGTTCCCTAAGCAACCGTTGTTTATTTGTATCCCAGGGTTTGTTGAAATGCTTTCTTTCGCTAATAGATTCCTTTTCCTTTCAGTCAGAGCGTATGGCTGATATTATATATTCAGGTTAAGCAGGTATGACGTAACGAGGAATCACCGGAGGCGGGTATTAGAAAGACATAGTGTTGATGGAAGATTCATGTACTAAAGGAGAAAGTAGTCTACGCCTTGAAGGTTGAGCTGTAGGGTGTTTCCACAGCTATTCAAAGCAAATGATGATTTTGACGTTTGACAGTGAAATTACTTTTTACCTCGGAAGCGTGAAGGTTAAAGTGCTAATTACAAGGAATTATTCACTGAGACGTGTTCTAATCTTGTAAATATTTTCTTAAAGACAGACATTTAAAGATAGTAAAACAGCTGATTATTGTCTCTTAATTGTTTAATTAATTTCATTATCATTTTACATTTGATTTAAGAATTTGATAAAATAACTTTTAAAACTTTATCGTAATGACGAAATATAATTTTAAATTTGATTATCGTTTTTTGGATAGATTCATTTCATCGTGAATGAAGTTCAAAGGAATATTAAAATAGATCAAACTATATTGATAAGAACTTGATTTTTTGTCATAATGACACTTCTTTTTTATGGTACTTTGAAGCTAAATTATTGAAGATATTTATTTTAGGCGATGTTTTGTTGTGAAATGGTTCTGAATAGATATTTCACGTAGAAAAGGTGATCAATTTTTGTACACGAGCGGTTCTTCGATTATTTGCTTGCACAAGATAAAGCTAAAACTACTATAGAAAATTTTAAATATAGTCGATACGTTTAAGAAATCCAATGCTGAAGCGTTAGATAACTCATCTCAACCTAAGTACGATTATTTTAAATAATAGTCTATAATAATTGTTATATAAGACATTTTTATTGGCAATTAATGACGTACATGAAATACTAGACTCACGTAGCAGCAAATTTGAGACGAATTTAGTCTTTAGAAAAGAACAGAGGTGTAACTTAAGACTGATAATTTTGATTATCAAATTAAAATTTATGGTTCCTAAAGAAAAGTATCTGGATCCAATAACTCACTCGAACCCTGATTAAGAAAGAAGATTAGAAGGTAAATTCTCTTGAGCGAATCGACTAAAGAACTAAAAGATTCTTGTAACATGATATGACCGCGTGAGTGTCAAGGTTTGGAAAACTTTTGGGTTCGGTTGTTGATTTAGTAACATTTCAATGCGGCTATCGTTTTATATTTTATCTTTTATAAGAAATTGGTTGCTACGGATCGCATTATATTCCACCATTCCGTTATTTATAAACTTTTTCTTAAAAAATCTTTAAATAAGATACAGAACATTTCAGAATTTTAGACTACATTTTTTAGTTGCTATTGGTACAGTTCTATTGCTCTGTATAAAAATGTATGTATCATTAAAACTTTAAATGGTTTTTAAAGCATTTTAAGGGAAATATCAAATCATTTTCCTAGTAAAGAACTTTTATTTCCAGCGAGTATAATTGCTTGAAAATCCCTCAATCAGCTTGTATCATTTTTTAATAACTAATGAAAGGAAGAAATATATTTTAACTAGTTTCTTCATATACCTATACAATGAGAGAATGCATTATAGTATATTTTACACTTCGTATTTTCAATAAAAATCCCTTTGTATATATGCCAAATAGGTAAGTGTTGAAATTATAATAATAAATCGTTAAATTCCTGTATAACTACTATTCTAGTATTCTAGTCACATTTTACTAGTCACAATTTAAAGAAAAAAATAAGAATTCAAGATAAAAATATCAAAATAATTTTCGACCAAACTTTTCAATGAATCTTCGACAAAGGAAACGTATTTATCATCCATAAATAACATTCTATTTTGTTATAATTACGTATAGAGTTTCAAGGAGAATGTGAAGAAGTTACGACCCAACTGGGAAACATTTGAACGTTAACAATATTCTCCAGAACTCTTTCTTCAAATAAAATTATCATTCTTTCCCCATTTCAGCTCTTGATCTCCAACTCGATGTTCAGCTATCAGTTTTCTCACGAACCCAGCCTCTACTACAATATCCAGCTCGAAATTTTCTTACGGAAGAAATGAAATGCCTCATTTATAAAACATTCGTTTTAATGGTAGATAAGGAATTCCTCTCTAAATCTGCTTTCCAGTTTCTTTTCCCAAAAATTATTATGATTTCAGTTCGAGCTCCCTTCATTTCCTTTCTAAAATGAGGAAGGAAAACTAATGAAATGCTAATGAATTCGAGGCCCCTTCGAAACTTTACGAAATCTTTTTTTTCTGTAGTGGCAACTGGTGTCCTCATTATGTAATTACATGTTAATAGAAACTGCCAAAATTTATACCATGCATTACGTAATGTGTTTTGCGGGATCCTTTCTCAATAAATACCCGCAGCATACTGAATGAGATCGATTACAACATTTTAAATTATTCCGTACTTCAACGTTATCATTTTCATCCAAATGAATTTATGCAGCAATTTCTATAATCTATATCCATAAAATAACTGATAGAGAATATATACTTAAATGCTCTCCCTAAACATGATGCTATTTATACTTATGTTTGAAAAATAGTTAAGTACAGTTCAAATCCTTCTGGAGGTAAAACTGTCTTTCAAGGGTACCATTATTTACAATAAAATTCATTCAATCACTTGCCATTCAAATATGTATAACTAAAAACTTACTGCAGTATTTTTTCATTTTATTCTTCATTCCTTCCTTATGTGATGATTCTCCCAGTTTTTGGTGATTTTAAACGAATTTTTCTCTATATTGTTATTTGAAATTGAAGTTGACCAGTCTAACACTGTTTATTCAATTCTAGGCTGTAATTTACTATATACAGAATTAAAACATAACAATTAATTTTCTTTCCCTCTAAAGTTATTAATAGAAATCCTAGTTTCAAATTTGCTTAGAATCTATGTAAGGGCACAAGCATTATTTTTAATTCTTCTGTAAATAGTTATGGATATGATAACAAATTTACATTAAAAATAATCATTGATGATACCGCATTTTTATGTTTTACTTGCGTCTTTCTGTGTTATTAAATTAAGATTATATTAGAGTAAGTGTTTCAATGAGAATTCATATGTTGGAATTGTAGTAATATTTATTTGTATTCAAACATACAATACTACTATTATAGTATGCGCTAAAATATTTAGAACGGTTTCTTATACCTTATCTGTTATATTGTGCAGTAGGTTATAATTAAGAAGTCTACGTTGTATTTAATATCAGTTAGTTTCCCGTTTTATACTTTTTGTTAACATTAACACCCATAATTAGCCATATTTGGCTCAGGAAGATCTGACTCGAAAGAAAGATTTTAATTTTGAAACGTTTAATATTGTACCTTAATATAATAAATCTTTAAAAGTAATTTATAACTTAATTGAATAAAATTAAATAGACCTAGATGTTTACAACAAAGATACAAAATTTCTATTCAACATAATTTTCTCGAGAAGCAAAAATGATGAAATTCAGATTATTTGAGTAGTTTTTGAAGCATTAGCACAATCAAAACACGCTTTTATTGTCCCGGAAGCGATGATCACACGAGTCGTTTGTGTAATCGGTCCATCGCCTGCCACTTGAAGTACTCTCCATGGTGCACCGTGTCTTTCTATCGAGCGAACATGTCTGCAGTGTGGTTATTCTTCCCACGGATGTATTTCTCTTGCACTGGATGGGCTATTTGGTTGAATGTTTTGAACATTCGGATTTCTCATTACATGAAAGCGAGCGAATTCGTGCATGGCCGAATGTTTTCTTAAGAGAGCGTCAGCTGTGTGCAGTTCTTAGAAAAAGTATATATACGTATTTTGAATGTGGAGGCATCATTTATAGTTTTGATGGATGCCCTTATAAACCTGATGTTCCATTTTAACGCACTGATTTTTTAGTATCCTTCACCTTATGTACGATATTATTTTTGTTTGAAGTTCGTGAATAAAATAATTCTAACAAAATAGAAATTTTTGGTTTTGGGAAAAAGAATAGCAATGGATATTTACATTGAAAGAGACTCATCTCTTCATTTAAGTGTTCATTTCAAATATTCCTCCCATAAGATTGTATCGGAATGTACTTATCACAATGCCTTAATTGCAATCTTTGGACTGATTCCCTATCTATATTTTAAACTTACCGTTCATAGCTTATACTTATTAGTTTCACCACTAATTGCATTAAAGCCTTACAGAAATTAGCTAGTAACCTTTAAAGAAGACTTCAATTTCTAAAGAAAGACTACATAGCATTTAATAACATTACTTAAGGAATAACTAGGTTGCTACAACAGAAATGAACACTGAATTTTATCCTCTTAATTAAGACTAAAAATTGAAATTTCTGGGTTGATTTTTACTTAAAGTGATTGTATACTGATCTACTTAATCAACTTCATAGATATTCTAATTTACGAAGGCTTTTGGTTGAAAAAATTTGCGATGAATTATCTACTGTCTGTGTATTTAAGGAATTAAAAGTATAATTATCAACCTTTTGAATTATAGAGATGATAAAAACAAGACTATTCGTATATCGTTGCCAGTAATAAAAGTTTGTGAAAATGGAAATGAAAATTTTAGACACAAATTCCTTTAGCGTATAAATCCGAAAATTGATTCCAAAAACTAAATTAAACTCTATATCTGAAGGATTGATACTCTCATATTCACCTCTTCTATATATATTTATGAGAAAATATTCCGATTTCGAGCGGATAATATAAGATGTGTTTGCTAGAATCAGTGAGGGATAAATTCGATGAAACATCTACTCATAGTTAATGAATTTCGAATTCGGTAAAGAGGAACTTGTGATCCAATTCCTAAAAGCCGCCGTATTTATAGAGGAGAAACTACTGAAGAAGTGCTTTGCGATGTAGGCTGTTTACCAAGGGTTCGTATAATTGAAATTCGAAAGTTAGTTTGCGTCCGTATATCGGTATATTATCTTCATCCATCTCCATGACGACTGTTGATTAAAAATCACCAAAACTATTTCAGCGTGCATAACTATTAGATAATTTAAATAAAAAAACTGAAAATAAACAGACAAACATTAAAAAACGTAGTAAAAAAATCAATCAATATTCAATAAATTGCCTTTGCTGCCAGTTTTGTGTAAACTTTATATAAATGCTCAGTAAGAGAATATTTGAAAAAGAAATTCCTTTCCAGTTCCCTTGCAGTATCATTAAAATTTATACCATTACACACACATGGTTGTTACAAACACAACTATACTTTTTCCACCTTAAATGTGATCGAAAAAATCTTTGATGAATTTAAAGAATAATTACGATTCAATATATATTTTATGTTGTATATTAGAGAAACATCTCATTGCTTTTACCTCATTTTCTTAACCTTTAGAGCTCATGATAATATCATTATAAGAAATGTATGTATGTATGTACCAATTCTATCCTAAATTAAATTTTATGGAAAACTTCGAATTATTAACCTATAAAATATTTGGGTTCTCAAAAAGGCATCCATTTTCATCAGCGATTAGTTAACCTCTAACTTAAACGTCAGGTTTTATTTTCATTTCATTTCATCCAGGATTAAAACAGTATGTCATTGAAATAAAATGACCTCATATTCATAGTTCACTGTAGTATTTCTTATCAAGTTATAATTTGCAGCAAAGAAAGAAGTTGCAGTTATGTCTCATGTATGATACTCAAAACACCGCATTTAATAATATACGCAGATATTGATTTATAGCTTGACCTAGCAACAATGTGGTAGATTCAAATACATCACCTCATAAATGTGATTATATGATAGAACGTAAAACTTTGTCATGAACTTACGTTAGATTCGTTCCTATCACTTGGTAAAAAAATCGGTACACAATCAAGATAGGACCTAAAATCAATTTTGTGTATAAGATTTGTTCATCTCTATTCGGTACGTTTACGTAGAGTTAAGACCATACAAGATGTATCAACTCTTATTGGCAAGACCCTTGTGGACAAGTCGTAAGGTCCCGAGTCTACGAGAGAGCTCTGAATTGAAGTCTTTGTCACCGATATAAATCCGTAAATTCCTCCGATATGATCGAACCAGGTGTTGGCCATAATCCTAAATATTAGGGGGCATTGACAGGCGTGCGTAAACAGCGGAGGTTTCGGCAGTGTTGCGTGAATGGACGTCACTGGGAGACGAGGGTCGTGTGTGGCGTGTCCCCGGGTCGTTCCGAATTCATGTATTCGGAAACGGGTCAGGTGTAAGAATGGGTTGCGGGGATCGTGGGAGTGTATCGCCGTGTGTTCTGTGGCTGAACTCGGGATTGGTAGGAGACTCACGCCGCCTTGGAAGAGAAGGATAAGGCGACGGATAGAGAAGATGGGACCCGTCGCCGAATTGGCGTAAAATTACGACGGAGTGGTTCGAGGAAGGTTATCCGTCCGCTTTTGGAATCTCCCCTTGTGTGTGTGTGTGCATGGCTCTGGTCTGCCTTCTGCTCGTAAACGAAGCGTATAAAAGAAAATCTGGTCGAGTGGTTGTGGAGGAGGAGGAATCCAAGAGAGAGAGTTTTAAAAAGCACTTCCACAGAGACTGTCTTTTATTTTCCGAGCATTCGTGACCCTGTCCAGTTGGGAGTATATCGCTGGGATAAATCCTATACTCCAGGTCGATCTGAAACGCCGAGTTATGCCTGAATGGCGGGGAGAGGCACTGGAAAGATTCACTGCCTTCAGCGCGTCGTTTTCGAGGGCTTTTCATGTCATGAATATTCACTCCGTACGTCTTTTTGTCATATGAGATGTTTATTACGTAGGATAAATACTTGAAGGAGCAATGCGGTGCGTAACTAAACGAGATGAGTGGTTAGAGCTTACGGTACGGGTAATGAGACGCACAGATATCGTATTTGATTACGTTGTTGGATTGTTTATCACCCGTGTGAACGTATGAAAGGTGTTATGTAAGGAACTTCAAAGAGGTCTATGCCGCCTCGTTATATAATTAGAAAAAAATATGGAATAATGTAAGAGAATAAGACTTGAGCCTCTTATATAACTATACAGGTATTTGTTTGAAATACTAACCATTATGCAAATGTTGTTCCTCTATTCTTCAAATATGTTTTTAGTTAGATATCGTTCGTATTTGTTGGTTTAATCTTTAGATCATCTCCATAAAAATTATTCCTCTAGTTATCTTAAAAGGCTTCCTCGATTCGTTTCGAATATTACTAGCACGGTATAATTACCTGATTTCCTAGCTTTTTACTGTTCTGATGTTTGATTGTTTTAATGCTTCATTATCCAGCAATAGAAAATACAAGAGGATTTTATTTCTTTGTAAAATAGTTATAGGTTATATTTATTTAAGAGTACGTAAGAAATATTGTTTAATTTCACTTGGATGAAATTTTTATTAGAAATCAATATTACTTCGGTTTTTTACTGAGACGTTCCATGTTCTGGTAAAAGAACTAATTTTAAGATTAAACAGTGAAAGTGTAATATAATGAATATTTGGTTTGAATTAAAGGGTATTTGATGCGTATGTACAATAGTTGGTTTTTATAAACGTATGATGATATTTGGATATAAAGTAAAATAAGTCTAATATCGATACATACACAAATTAAAACTGCGTATAAATGATGATGGTTGAATATGATTTCTGCGCAATAAGATAACTCGGAGAATATAACTGAATATGTACGCACATTACGCACATATTTTTAAGAATAATTTCTCTCATTCCAGGCAATACATCTCATTTGAAAGGAATTTAGATTTTGTTTAAATATTTTGCCAGAAATAATGATAAAACGCTCCCCTTGATTTATTGAGGTTATAAAGTGTCTTCCACATACAAAACACAAAGAGGAAGTAACGAACTAACTTCCAATATTCCTTGAGAATTCGAAGAACTTCCTCAACAGGACGCCTCCAAAATTTCATTTTAAGATATCTTGAGAGAGAGATATTTAAACGGTAACATCACAAACACAGGCTGTTAGTTTGATATTCAAACGGAGTATTGGAAATTAATTGAATTGAGAAGCTCAGTTGAATCAATATCCGAGGAAATTTTAAGCATGAAGAATGTAACTGGTCTTTTGGTACGGTAATTGTGTGCGGGAACTGTAAACATTTACTTATTAAAGCTCTTTTGATAAATGATAACGAAGCGACCAAAGCGTACTAAACCAAATGGTTGAAAATCGATTCTCGTTTGGCGATATTATTTTCTAAGGGCTATTATGGGTGGATTATACGATAAAGTATGTAAGTATTTATCCTCTCAATCTGTTAATAAAACTTCAAACACGTGATAAATGGTAAAAATCTTCATTTCATCTTCTCAACTCTGACAATGAATATTTGTTTCCCGTAACCCTTTTTTGCCGAAATTCAGGTTCTTAGCTACATTCTATGATGTGATTAGCTAATATTTTTGATGGATTTGAATGGTTAAAGAACTTATTTGATTATATATTTCATTTCAAACACGAAGATAATTAAAATAAACGAAAATTTGTTTTATAGAGAAATACAGATATTACGTTGAATTTTATATTAAGAAACAAAGTACGTAAAGCTATAGGAAAAATATGTAAAGCCTATGAATCCAGAGCAATAAAGTACAATTCGTAAATTTGTCTTCCACTTCTATAAATCTAATCCTTTATGGGGATTTTTTTAGTTTTTCTTTCCACCTTGTTGTTAACTCACCTGAACGAACACTTTCTTCGTTTTGTAGTCTTGAAAACGCGTTTAAACAATTTTAAAGAGAATTATGAACATAATAAACGTTTCTTCTTGATGATTCATTATTTGTAATTTAGGGATTTAGGTCAGTTGCTAAGCAGCTGAAAAGTTATTTATCCCTGGATATCTCAGCCTCAAAAATAAACACCCAGCACGCTAGACACGCAATTGATTCTTCGTAATTATTTAAGCGAAAACAGTTGCTTAAATCAACGAGTTTTAAGCTTCCGACGAGATAGTATACGAACGTCGCTGTTTGATTATTTTCTAGGACGTACGTTTCAGCGTGAATCGAGCCTGAATTCTTTTTTCACTCGCGTTCTCGTCTCTGCAATTTCTCCTTTATCCAAAATCATTCGACAGCCTTCGCATCTCTAACTCTTTGAAGTCCAGCGTTTGAAACGCATCGTCCGCTGCACCCGTCGATTAGTGAGGGAACATCGTCGAGGATGTGCGGAAAGATGGGCAGTCTTGCGTTCACCTTTTGACCTTCGCAACGGCCAACCTTTGCTCTCATTAAATCTCCATGGAAGCGAGTGCCGCATCGACATCAAAGTATCGCCGCGATTTTTTTCATCCCGTGGACAAAATGAAAAGCTCTAGACCCACGAGAGAAATTGTAATTAGGAATTTGGGCGCTTATGAAGGGCCTTCTCCTCTTTTTCGAAGTCGAGGGGTCCTAGAACAAATACGTGAGGGATGCCCGACTTCTTTTTTTTTCATGGAGGCGGGATGGAAATTATTAAGTCTCATTTCCGCTTGATTCGTCTTCATTATTTGCCGACGGATGCTGAAATATCCGAGAGTTTAATCAAAAGGGAATAAAATGGTGGATGATTACAAGCGTACGCTTGTGCTCGAGTTGGCTTTGGTTTGAGCTGAAATCTCTCGGATGGTTTGAGGATCGACTCTACTTTACGGTCATAAATCGATGATACGAAATGCTCGGGATTAATTTCGCACTATCTCGGTTCATTTAAAATGCTTCATCGTTTACCTTAGCTTCTAGTAAGCGAGTTAACATCGCTTTTAAGGAATCAAACGAACTCCAGCGTTGAAATTCATATTTGTATCGTAGCGGAAAAATACGGAATCTGGTTTTGAAGCTTCTAGCTCTGTATTGACATTAAAATATTACTTAAATTATCATCCTGATTGGTTTTTCAATGCTAATTTCAAACGAAATTTTGAGAAATATATCAGAATTTTCAAGTTAAATCAAAACAGTAATAGATGGAAAGCTTAAAATCGGAGATTTCATATCGTCATTACCCGGAGATTAAATATATCAAAATAAAAAATAAATCTCATAATGACTAAAATTTTATAGAGAGATTTATTGTTTGCATTGAACATTCGTGCATACTGTTTAATTCAAACGCATACAGGATTTAATATCACTGATCTAAGGGTCATTTATTACAACGACTGAAAACGCAATGGATTAGTTAATTAGTCTCTTTAGTAAAATAATTTTATTTGGGCTAAACTAAGATAACTAGGCTCTTTTTGAAAGACTAAACATTTATGATATTGAAAATGGTATTTCTTTTTTTTCCAAAATTCAATCGTCTTTAAATCGCCAGATTTATCATCAAAGTATCTAATTTTCATTGGCATTTGTCGTGATTCTCTTTGTGACAGAATGAAGCATCTATTCAATTATTAGGACTTCACGAGATACAGCAGAGTATAAAGGATGCTGTAGATGATTGAATGTCGATTGAAAACCTAGCAACATTTCCTAATTCCTTTTCGTAAACAGAATAGACAAATGGGCATTGAGTTGCCATAGAAATCCGTAATGCATTTCAGCACCTATCGATATTTCAATAGTTACGTAGAATACGCAATAACTCTTTCTCCGAGACGATCAAATTACATAATAATCAATCACCGTATGTCTCACGGCAGACGCATTCAGCGCCCAAAATGTAAATTCACCACCTCCTTCCACCATTGAGTGAGAGGAAAACTTTCATTTGGACATTAAATCTCTGTCATTATAGACCCGCTAATAATTAATGTGTCCTCGGGTCATTCGGAGGGAGTTTCTCGGCATCGAAAATTTCAATCATCACCGCTGATGAATTTGAAATCTGGAGCGCGGATTAATTCGATATATCTGCTTCAGGTCGGCCAATTATCATCACTGTTTGAGGGGTTTGATTTACTTTTTGCCGCGGAAGGATATTGCGCGGATCTCGTTCCCTCGCAACAATCGAACAATGAGTTTTGATTCGTTTCCATGGAAAGGGATGTAGTTGTGTATTTGAGAACGTTAGGGTTAGGAAATTTTGACATCTATTTACAAACGCTGGTAATAATCTAATGGTGAATGCTACTGCCATAGATGAGGGGTATTTGCAACTTAATCAGCATTGACTATAAACTCTTTGTTTCTAATTGCAGTTCATTGAATAATGACTTATTTTATTCTATGAAATATGAATTGTTGCAAATTGAAATAGAGATTATTTTGTAAACAATTTGGATTTCGAGCCAGAACCTCTTGAGTTAAGAAGAATTTCGAATATTTGCAATATACTCTTGATTCTCAAAAATTACATTTTAGAAGGTTTTCTCCTTAAAATTTTTCGTTTTTGCAAAAATATTTTATATTGATCAAGAGTTAAAATTTTCATTAAGAAATCCTGCTTATAGTCGTCAATCTCTAATATTTCACTATGAGGCGTTTCTGCTAAACCTATACTGGCTAAACATTTTAGATTTTCTTACGGTTGTATTTAATATTTTATATACTGAAAACATAAGGTATAGGGGTAAAGATAAACTTTTGGTGCAAAGATCGTCTATTTCCCTTATCAGTAAGTTTAATTGTTCTGGAAAGGTGATTCAATCACTGGGCCAACTAATCGAAAATCAGCATATCTAGGTACGATTTTCGGGCTAGTTAGACTTTTATCTTTTTCACCTGTGTAAAAACTGGGAATACTTCTTTATCAAATTAACCGTAACCGTCTCTTTCATTGAGGTATTATTTCACGTAACTTCAGTTCAATTCCAAAATCTTTCTCTGTTGTTATATCTTATTTCATTTTGATACATCCTAAAATGAATTGTTCGGGAATATTTTCCTGAATATGAATCTCGCCACTTGTAATTTTCACCTTCTTCTGACGTTGCTTCGTTAACACTAAGCATCGGAAATTCAACCCCAAAGGGTAAAGAAAGTCATCGATAACCCCGCCTCTACGCCTACGTGCCAAATGATTAATCGCAAATTTCCTCTGAAAAAAAAGAAAAGCGAAATTCAAAAGCATCTTTTTCCCTCGATCCACCGAGGCGAAAATCTAATAGACCCGTCTTCATCAGCTCCTTTGTTCCATCTCCGGATGATAAAGGCCGAAATCTGAGAAGACATCAGACGAAATATCTCCGCATAACAGCCCCTTTCTTCCCAACTAACAAGATTCTGTTTTGTTTCTGCTACAAATCCAAAGTTCCGGTAATGGGGTGTTTGGAGAGAGAGAGACACCCGGTCATGAGTGCGCCGCCATGTTTGCGTGTGCAGCGCCTCTATGCAAATGCACGAAACAAAAGCGGAGCGAAATATATTTGAGCGCAGCAAAGCGGGAAGGAAGCGCACGTATATATATAGATGGACTAGCACGCCATATATCTATTGGAGCACTCCAAGAGAGAGAGAGCACGTGTTTCAAATCCCACGATCACATCTACCGGGGCCCTTCTGGGGATGGATATTGCTCTTTGCTTCCACGGCTCATAAAGCGAAAAAAAAGTATGGAAAAAATAGTGCTTTCGCCACGGATGCACGATCCGTGCGAGAGAGTGCCGTAGCGCGCGTGATTCAGGACTGGGAAATAAATACATACGCAGAGGGGAAGAACAGTGCACCGTATTTTCCACAGCCCATGGGCTACGTGAGTTTTATTCAAAATCCGGCAAAATGGGACTTTCTTTATTTTTTCCTTTTTTCGTACCGATCTTTTATATTCTTTTTTCTCCCCCCGCTACGGGGCGATTTTCATTTTCCCGCTTACGTACGTTATTTCCCCACCAAAAACCATCTCGCACAGGCGCGTGTGTGGGCTAAAGAGTTTGACGCCAGCCTCGCCTCTGAATATCAATAAGTTTGGAATGATAAATGCTAATCCCCGTAAAAGGTCTTTTTTTCTCCGCTTTACCGTTTTGTTTCCATTCCTGTCGGATATCCGAGCGGCATAAAATGTTTAAGCGGACGGAAAAAGTCTCCTACGCTATCAGCGAATAAAAATTTCGCAAAATACCCGTTCATTGGCGCCCCCCGAAAATGTCCGCTTTAGCGTTCGCATATCATTTTTGCATTTTTTTTCGCGAGTCGTGATAATAATAGTAAACGGAATGAGAAGTTCTACGTCTGCTTAGGGTTTTTTTTCGAAGCTGTTTCCTTTCGTTCAGCGCCCGACCTGCCCAGCTTTATTTCTCTAATGTACGTAATATAGATTGGACCCATGGAATGGCGCCATTAGCAAGATATTTCCGGAATACGGGATTTCGGACTTCGCGAAACAGCTAACGAGGGAATGGAAGGTTCGCGAATAAAAAAAATCAATCCTACTATCTTTTTCTTGATTTTCATTTATAATCCCCAACGGGCAGAGCGTCCCGTTGATTCCAAATGCTACTGACTTCCTTTTTTTTGCGTCTATATTTCCGGCGAGGCCCTAAAGGAACGGCTTATAAAAGTCTTAGATTAAAATGTATCAGTTCTATTATAAGCTCGTAGCTGAATTTTAAAGTATAGTTTTTTAATGAAAAATTTGACCCAAATAGGGTCATGCGAAAAAAAAATTGAATTTATTGAATCCACCGTAAGCTGTCGTCTTAGCCTGGAATTTTTTTTTCGTATTGGGTTCGTGTTTTTTAGGCTTATTACGTCAGTAGCTTTTGGGACTCCTTATTCTGTACTACAAAATACATTAAGTATGACTAATATAAGGATATTAATACGTAGGATAACGTACATAATTTATAAAATAGTATAAAGTATTTTATATCCGATGTTATCTTACGTAGTTCATAATGGCTGAATTTTATTTTTATATATATCCTCTTATTATAGAATTATAGGTAATAATGTCGTAGTTATTAAGAGACAAGAAAATTTTTTTAATTAATCCAAAAACAGCTTTTCATAGAAAAAGATGATTACAAATTTAGTATGAAGATTATTTTATATTCGTACTAATTAAATAATTGCAATATTGCCGTAGGAATTAACAGGCAAGAAAAAGTTTAACAGTAATTTTCTATATTTAATCTTCTAAAGTATTTGCCCATTTACGAATGTCTGTAAATATATTATGTATGTAGGTATGATAGAGCTACTATAGTTACAGCCAACGTGCAGTACCATCTTCACAATAATAATAATGAAATAATAGACTGATGCTATGCTATACACTATAGGGATATTTGTTTCAATATGCAAAGGCTCAAATTTTATTAATGAAATAACTAAGAATTAAAGACAAGGAAAAGAAGAATGAAAAAGAAATTTTGATTTTAAATTTTAATAGTAATCGTCCCACAGAAATCAATTATGGGTTTTTACATGTAAGCTTCAATTTATTACGATGTTTCTATATTGCGAAATTTATTGCGATAAGTTGTAGTTTTTTGTGAAGAATGTGACTAAGTAAGTAAGTCTTGCGTCACCATCCAATTCCGATATGGAAATACCTCTTATAAATGTATTTATATTGTTCGTAACATGACTTTCAACATTCGACTCGAACCTTTCGAATATATTCTACATTTATAGACACAGAATCTCATGATCCGTAGCGTGGCCCGTGATGTACGCAGTTGTCCGTGGATTTTTTTCCCTGCATAGTTTTTCATGCGATAGATATCTTTTCAGATATTTCTCCACTTGGATACTTTTTCTGCACAGCAAGGGCGCAATAGAGCGCACGTTTTCCCATCTATCAGGCCTCGTTCGTGTTTAGTTCCACGAAAGTGAATCTCGTTGAACCACAAAGGGTATAAGGTATGACGGATATGCAAAAAAGACACTGATGAATTTTGCGATTTTTCTCGATGATCTTTTGGCCTATACGTGGACTGAATCTGTGGAATACATTTGCATAAATTTGTACCGATATCGAATTGGGATATTCGACTACTTTTATTTCGCTTGATTTCGGAAGATTTTTTTCCGCAGCCTTTGAATAAAAGGCAGCGGTTGATGCGTATAGCTGCCACATGCATAAGTCATTCCGTAACGCATTTTAAAAGTATGACGGAACAATGAAGCCTACATTTTTTGTGTACTTTTGCGTGTTTGTTATAGGTCGGTAGTCCAAAAAAAAACGTTGAGGTATTTCCCCTATCCCGTTTGATACGGTTGAAAATGAGGTCACTTTGTTTTTGTAAAATTACTCGACTTACAGGAATATTTATCACGCAATTTAGCTGCATATTCAAGTTGACAAAATATATTAGCTATCATATTATCATACCATTAAATCGGGACGTTTTGTGTCGTGGTGCAATGAACCGTAATGAAATGAGTTGGAAATGAATACCAATGAAGTATTCCGGCAATCATTTCATAAACACCCCGAAAAAATTGAATATTTTGACAGTCGTTTTCGAATTACAGGAAAAATACTTTGATTTATAGAACTACAGAATAGGAAAGGTAACTAAAACTTATTCTACTTCCAAAAATATACATTTATCGCAAAGAAATAAAACTGATCGTTTCTCATAAGAGAATATTATTGAGAGACTAAAATATCACATCGATTTGAATTTAAGACAGTTGAATTTCGATTATAAATCATGAAATATAATAATTATTCTATCCAAAACTCATCGCCGTAAATTGATCTTTAATTTTAGAATTCTAAGAAGAATGAACGTAAAAAATTCCCTAGGATGCACCTCAAAAAAAACTTAAAGAATCCAGAACCAAACATGCAGCGATTAAAATTTCCGATCCGTAATTCCACGAACGGTAACAAAAGCTTCGAGATCAAATCCTAATCAATCAATATTTATTCGAATGCGATTTTCCAGCCGTCCGTCTCAGAAAATAGGCGATCCACCGTTGTCGTTTTTCTGAGGCAATTACTCCGTGCAGCTGCCTCAGACAGATTGAATGCCTCCCACATCAACTGGCATGCACAGGTGCCCACTGCAAAGGCGTACATCAAACTGTGATAAATGGATTCTTTTCGGTAATTCTATTTTTTATTGATTTCCGTATTTCCGTTCTTTGCAGTGAGCTCGGTTGCCGTGGAAGCAGTTGTGGGTCGCAGCGTGGCCCTACCTTGTGACATTGAACCCTTGGAGAAGGACGACAGAGTTTATATGGTTTTGTGGTTCCGGGAAGCGGCGGGGAAACCCATGTACAGGTCAGTCACGTGCCTTTTAAGCAAATGACTCATTTCGACTGCGATTAAAGGTCGATATTTGCATCAGCGGTCGTCAAAGATGAAAGACGTGTCCCGACGTCACGGCAAGTCTTTGTCAAGTCAGTGGCAAACCTCCGATCTCTGATAAATATCCCTGTTGACGTACGGTGCATACGTCAAATATTGGGTAATACTGTTTTATGTACGAAATTGGAATTTAAACGCAAAAAAATATAGAAACAGAACTATTTAGAGTGTCATTAATATCTAGTTCATCAATGTCCAATTATTCTCTGTACGTAAGAATATGACTAGTACAAATATCAATATTTTGAAAGGAATTTTCATAGATAAATAAATTGACGAATTCTGTTAATTAAGCTATATAGGATGATTTAATCTTCAGATCAGTAAATTGTTTTTTATCTCTTCATAATTGAGCTTTTTACAATAAAATTAAGAATTGATTTATTTGAAAAGGTGCGTCAAAATTTATCGACAAAAATTGCACATCAATTTTATTTTATTTGGGTTTAATTTCACTTCAAATATTTCATCTAAATGCAACCCGAATTGAGTAATGGTATTCGAAAGATAATTTATCTATAAATATTCTGCATTTTTTAACTCGTAAAATTTTAAATCCATTTTCTTTCAAAACATAAAAATTTTCCCATTTCAGCTTATAACATCATAAAGATAATAGTTATGTGTAAATAGTTGAGGAAGTAGAGTATCTATTTCTTCTAAAAAAGGCTTAGCTACTCGTATTTATTCGTAAACTTCGTTATGTTTTCATGTTTATTTCATTTCATTTCCGATTGTAAAAATTCGAGAATTTAGATCAATTGCAAAAAAGATAAAGGATCATAATGCATAATGAAGCTAATAGGTAATCATCTTTCTATTTAAACTCATCACATTACAGATCTGAACTTAAATAGAACAAAACCCATCTGAAAGAAGGCACCTTAAAACACCTTAAAAAAATCCAATCCAGCAATTTTTCCCCGCATAAATGAATATTTAATTGCAGATATAGAATAAACAAACGAGAGATGAAAATAAGCATTCAAATATTCATTCGGACCTCTGCATAATGTTGAAAGCCCTAATTTTTTTTTGACTCGCGATTTAAAATTCCTTCCCCCGTTTTCCGTTGCTACTGCATCGTAGAAAAATGCGAAAATATACTATTTGCTCTTTACCTCAGCCTCGTGACGTACGCCACGGTTTGATTGCAGTACATACGCGGGGACAATAGATTTGATTGATTCGGTGCTCCCATGGAAACCTGGTTAAGCGCATTTCCTAGCCGTACTAAAACAAAGAGATGGCCACGGATTGGTGGAAGTAAATTCGCGACCGCTATACCCATTCACTGTACGAATCCTTGATCACATCCTGTATCGACTGAATAGATTTCTTTTTCATAGTTATGAATACTTCCTTGTTTTGCGATCAGCTATTCAAAGCGTACGTCATTCGCACGAAAAACTGAAACAGATTTTAACCACAGAGCTTCCAATTCCGTTCCACTCGTCCGGAATTCTAAACAGAGTTTTTTACCAAGAGATGAATCAGTTTGCGTTCTTTTATAAATATCGTTTTCATTGTTGAAATTATTAGTTTGATACTTTTGTGTGAAAGGTATTAGGGAATGAGGGAAACAAGTTTACTGCTTTATTCATGTAACGCAGTTAACTTATTAATACTTTGATGTTTCGATATTTAGTATTTAATACGTTTTATCATTCACGTGATGGAGTGGCAAGATTATAGTTAGTTTGCGTTATTTTATAATAATCCATCATTAAAATATGAAAAACAGCATACTTTTACTAGTGTTTTGATAGACGATATCTTTTGTCGATTTAGTGTTACTTAACACGCGTTATAGATATCGTAGTTTATTATGTTCCAGCTGATTTGTAAGTACGTTAAAATTTAGTGATTTGGCACTATATCTTCGAATTTATTATGAGTTTTTAATTACAATCCTTAGAGAGGAAATCCATTTTTAATTTGATTTTTAGTTTATTGTTCAAATGTTGGAATAGAGTAATTTATAGCAAATAAGTAACGATTTTCAATATTATACTAGAATGTTTGAACTGAAATGTACGTAAGGGAGTCATAAGCTTGAGTTATCGTTTTGCTCAGTATTAAACAAGACGCGAATTAACAGTTAACGCTAATATTTGCAATTAAGTAGCAGAAAAGTTTAATTTTCTTTAAGTATAATTAAATAATTATGCAAATGTCTAAATAAAAAGTGAATAAGTAATAATAAAAAATAAAGAACTCGTATTAAAATAATCAAAAAGTACAAGTCTTTATAGGATATTGTTCAACGTGATGTATCGTTTGATATAACTACGATATATTTCTCATCAATTCTATGAATGTGTTAATTCATATATTTATAAAGCACTGTTTGTTTTCAACTAGTGACAACTTGTAAAAATAAAGAATTCGTATTAAACGAATCAAAAAGTACAAGTCTTCAAATTGTTCTACGTAGTATCGTTGAATATAACCACGATATATTTCACACAAATCCTATGAATGTGTTCATTCATATATTTATAACGCACCGTTTGTTTTCCAATGGTGAAGATCCACGAAAATTTTAACGAAGCACCTCTACACTACCTCTAGTCACGACGCGGTACTATCTTATGCAAATTCAAGAGAAAATGGCGATGAGTACATTTCCATTTATTTTTCAGACCTCAGACGCCATGAATATATAATTCCTCTCGACCGTGGAAATGATGAATCTACATTTGTATCGCGTTTTAGACGGATTATTAGCCCTCGGAGATGCAAGGCGTTTTTTCTTTTTTTGTGTCCGTGCACAGGTCGTGTTTGTACTCTCATCATCCGCTACCCGATTAATTAGTATTCGCAGTAAATTTGCATCTATTTACGTAAAAGAAAATCTCTCTCTCTCAAATAGGATGCATTTCCTTTAACCGATATCCTCCTCCTTCTATGACGTTCATCTTCAGGAGCCTGCATTCACTTCCCTCCGGATCAAAACACCTGTTCCCAACTCCTCCACGGACTTACTTTGTGAACACCGCGAATCCTTCAAAACATTCCATCTAATTTCGAAACGCCGCGTTTTTTTTCTTTTTGCTCTCTTTTTTTTCCCCTGACCCATATTCATTTGATGATGTGACTGATTCATTTAAAAAGCACGGCTGGGAGTAATATGTCGTGATGTTGAAAAAAAGAAATGAAGGTTCACGAGAGAGAGAGGGCGCACAACGTGTGTCTGCCCTCGGTTATTTTAGCCGCGGGAGATAAACAGAAAGTACGCGATCTGCAGTTTGAACTCGGTGTTTTCCTATTGCGATCTCTAAGTTCGGAAAACGATTCTACCGAAAGAGTTGATTATTAGCATATTTATCTTGGGATTTCAAACCGGAAATACGTGGTAAACTTCGTGGTAAATTGGGAAGATGTTTAGTACGTTTCACGTGTTTAATGTTAAGTTAGGTTTCTCCGTTGCTAAGGTAAAAAATAAAAGTCGTGGCTGCAAACTGAATTTATTTAGTCTTACTTATTATTCGAGAGAGAATAAATTTGTAAATTAAAGAATAGATATAGAACTAGAAGTATCTCATAGCTGTTCTAGATACATTCATTGTATTTAAGAATTAAAGCAAGAATGGCTAGACTTTTAATCAGATCATAAAAATGGAAAACACATTCATATAAAGGAAATAGAATAGATATTAAGTATTCCAAAATATTACCTTTCCTTTCATTTCATCATTTGTAAATATAAAAACGTTTTCGAGGTGGTGTCAGTTTTTTAAAAGTTTCAATACATAATGAATAAATATATTTTAACTCATAATAATAATAATAATAATTTGAACGCTATACGAGTAATAGTAACTCCAACATAAACTATATGTTTTTACCAAATTATCTTTAACGATGAATACTATAAGTGCAATTCTTAATGAAATTTTATTAATGCCAAATTTGAAGATGGTAAGAGCAGTACACTACCAGGTTAAGACTGAAAAAAATGACTTTTTATTTACCAAATTAATTCCAACTCTATCATCAAAAAAGACGTCACTTTTATGTTTTAAAATGTTCATTTTTCTTCCTTCTCATAGATGCGTTTTCCATGTCCCTTCTCTGAGCCAATGATACAGCTTAGAACCTTTACTTTATCCCTTACCCATTGACCTAATATGGATTACCCTAGTAGGACACGATTTACGATCATATTACCTTTTTAGGTCATTAATATACGCACTCACGTATGCATCGAAAAATTATTTTTCATCCACATAAAAATGAATATTCAAATCACGTCATTTTATGCCTTACGTGAATTTTTATCTCCCCTCAATTCCTCATAGACGTATTAAATAAAAAAAATTGAGCAACAATATACCCTCCTGGGATCGATTCCTCTTTCCCACAACTAGACCATGGGGAGTATCAATTTGCTTCCAAAAATGCCGCTCTTAAATCTCTTCCCGATTGGAGTGGGATGTTAATTCCTCGTATCAATCACGAGATAATGGAATGTGCACTTTAATGAATGCCCCAATGAAATCACTTGTAGTTTGATGGGCAGGGAGGGATACGTGTCGGCGTTACTAATTTTCACTCCGTAAGAAAAAGGTTGTCACGTAATTCATCCGATGAAAATAATGCTGATGGAATAATGCATATCAAGCTCGTAAGTATGATCATAGGATTCCTAACTGCTCTATCCTTGACGTGTTGTAATAAAAATAGAAGATAAAATAAACCAAAGGGAACTTTCTATTTTCAAGTAGGTACTAGTAAGTACTATTAACAAGTATTGAGAATAGAAAGTTTCCTTTGGTTTATTAAACCATCTAATTTCAATAAAATGCGTCAAGGATAGACAAGTTAAACATTCTATAATCCTACTTCTTTACAGTTTATAACGAAAAATATCGTTTCATAATTAATCAATTTATTAAGCATTTTTATTTACCCCTTTACCATGCTATAAAGTGCATCAAATATACAACCATTCAATAAGCATTTCTTCTTTATTGCATTTATATATATAATAAGATTCTCTGTTATTGTCTTTTTAAGTCCTCCAATTTAATGAGTGACTATGATTACCATGTTTACGAGACCCAAAACAACTGATATCGGTTTTAAATGGGAAAGAGCACTGTTCAAGTTTGACATCACTAATGACCCTATCATTTCGTTGACTTAAAATCCAAATGTCGATGAATGACGATCTATCATGAAAGCAGAGGAATTAGCTACAAATGAATAAACCATATCCCGATGAATCCAGATTACCACGTTCCCTCTTCGATTATTCTGGAGACTAAACGTTTGACGATCAAAAGTCACTTATACCTTCGACAGTACAATCATCTCTTGTTTTTATATCTTCGTATGTATGCTATACATGTACTGTACTTATTATTTACTCAAATGCAATGAGTTATGAGAAATTTCATAGTTTCCCGTTTTCAGTGCATCCAGTTGGACTCAACTCTTTCTTTATACAATAGCCCGTAAGTTGAAAGTAAATTTGAATAGATATTCTTACGGACTACTGAATTAAAAACGAATTAGTTTTCTCCATGTCCAACTAAATGTGAAGCTGTCCCTCGTAGAATCTCAGACCTTTAAAACATGCGTTAATGATGTTCGACTTGTTACGTAATGTAGAGTATTGATTGATGGATCTTAAAGACTCACTTAATGGTATTTAGAACTAGTAATGTTTATTTCTTTTTTTTTAACAAGAATGTTTTTAGCTGAGCTTGTTTCTATGCAAACTTCATTAGAGCCATTTGAAATCACTGGCTTGTATTTTCCCTTAATGAAAGCTGGAAGGGAAAAGTAGAGCTTTAAACGAGAAACTCTTTTAATGGTCTTTGGATAGGTTCTTTGGGATGCATAAACATTTAATATCAGAGGATATGCTTTTTAAAGTAATTCATCGAGAATGTAAGAACGTTAGGATGTATATAATGTACGTTTGTAAATACATTATATGTTTCGAACTCTTTAAAGGTAAGCTAAAAACGTAATTCCATGCGTGCTATTAATACAGCATGCTATTAAATGATTCATTCTTTAATTTGATGAGCTCATAGTAATGATATTCTAAACATTTTATTTTTAACGTATATCATATACATCAAGTTTAATTTCTTTTCTATATTTTTAAACAGATTTAAACTCTGAGATAAAAACCGTAATCCTAGTGTTTCAATCAGGCTGTACCACAGGCCTTACCATCCACACAGCTTAATTAATAGACTTATTATAAATCCATTCGTTGCAGTATATCTTAGAAATAAACTCCCATACTAAAACAGAATATTTACGTAATAACTTTCTAAAGTTCATTATCATTTTCCCAAACGTTTACTATTTGTATGTTTCTATTCCACCAAAATCAACCGGAAATTCCTCTTCCTATTGTTACGAATCCTTAAATGATAATTGTCGTAATACTTCCGCAATATTTCTGAGAATGACGTAATTCCCGTACCCACTAGAGAATCATACGTTCGTTAGCGGATTCGTATTCACTTACCTTTGAAGTGGCATTATCGAGGCATTAAGACAGTGACCAACTCGTTCCGAAATAATGAGGCAAGGTATTTGCCACGAGGCACCGATTAGAGCGATCTCTTTCGGTAGGAGTTGTAATTTCGAGAGGCCCATACGTTTCGAACGGAGATAATGACATCGTGAATACGGCCGCTCACCTTGTGCTTAATGTCTCGTATAATCCGCCGGTGACGTCATCCGATAGGCAAACACTCCGGAGAGGAAAAACGTGTGCTTTGAGACCCTCACCTGATGCTGCTTTTCCCATGCGGATAATCATATAAATAAGCCAAACATTAGTTCGTATAATTTTCGCGTACACGACGACACGCTGTTTTTTAATGTCATTCAAGGATCGTTGTGTTTATTTAGGAAATTTTAAGTGAGTTTAAGAGAGGTTAAGGAGAATTCATATGTATTTGAAATACGAAGAAATAATTTATGAAATGATAACTATAAAATAATGGAAGGAATAATAATTTATTAAATGGAAATGTTGAACATTTTTTGATTTTAAATTTTGTGCAAATTTAATGATTAATGTCCATACAATTAATTATTACAAGTTAAATTCTAATGCTTGGTGTAACTTACTATTAAATTTAATGATGGTGTAATTCCTGGAATGTTGGTAGACTTCTTATATCTGATATTTTTCATCTCAAGATTAGAATTTATTGCTATTAATAATTATAATGATAGAATTATATCGGAAATTCATTAAATGTTAATCTTTGGTCTTACAAGATCACTCTTAAAATTCATCAAACCATTTCTAATTGATCAATAACTCATTAACTCCTTCCACAACTTCTCAAACATAAATAATATTTTCCTACTAAATTCGCCTCCAATTTTAGAGTTATTCACATATTAAAATTTATGCCTTCACTACATTACATAATTTTGTACTCTATTTATATTTAGTATAACTATATACTGATATTTTTATCAGCGTGGTATGCAATTGTATCGTTCGATTAACCTGGTGATTTCGCATGGTATACATGAAGATAAGCTTTTTACTAAGAGTGAATATACCTTTTTGTTTGAATTGCGATCCAATTAATATATTAAATATATGAAAATGAATAATTTACGGACTGTTACCGCTTGCTTATTCACATCCTGACAAACATATATGATTGAGCTCCTATCAATCAATGTACTTTATCTCATTCTTATGAATATTAGTGCGATGCGTAAATATGTAATATTCCACAGCTTAAACGTGTATATCATTTTTCGCGTTTGCCTCAGTACACAAAAGCTCACATCCTGAAAGTTGACTTTGCACCCTTTTTATTGATTAACAAACAGTTTCTACAAAACTGCAGACTTTCTCATTTTCTTTTCGGATTAAAATACGTTATGCTACCTGAACGGCTGATCGTAATCCAAGGAGAAAATAAAAATGACATTCATACACTTCTATCGTTGTAAAACTCGAAAGTTCAAGCTAAGCAGCTCAACTAACAACAGCAACTGCTAATGTTGTGTTGTTATTATAACTATTGCATTAAAGCCTAGGATATGAGAAGCTATTTAAAATAGGTTTATAAATTAGGTTCATTTATACGATGTTTTAACTTATTTTTTCTACGAAATTTGAAGTTTTATATCTGATCTATACTTACTTAATTCTAATAATTATTTTCCACAATAATTAATTAGAATTATATAAAAATTTTATATATACGTATTTACTATATTATCAATCAACCAATATCTTCTATCCTGATATTATGTAGATCATACATTATCGGGAATACATTGTAAAGAAAAGATTGGTCACTATGGAATGGAAATACATTTTTAGGGCATCTGTCGCGATACTCAGCTAATACTACATTCTCGATTTCACGTCATTGGAAAATGTACATATAATGCATAGAAATTCTTAATTACGAAATTATTAATTACTTTGAAAGCACAGAATTACGATACACCTGCATGAAATAACTCTGAAAGTTGAATATAATTAATATTCCTTTGCAACGAAAGGAATCTACTCGTCCATCAAATATGCATTATCGGTTTGAATGTAAGAAGAGATCCCACCGTGAATCGAAGTGATATTAAATCTAAATAATGAGTATCTCTGGGATGAAACATGCATGAGAAAATTCTAAGCAATCTAAGTAACAGGAAAACATAAGTACACAACAGAAACCCCTCACTCACTCTAGCGCTGAATAAAAAAAAATTTTTTAAACCTCTACTTAGAGTTGCACACATCATCATGAAAGGATAAATTCATATGATGGAAGCTCTCTGCTTAAAAATTTTACATCGTCCAGCAAAAGGACTTTTTCGAATAATGATGCAGGCCAGTGGAGCAAAATTCATTAACCTGATTTCTGCACATCATTTGGGCACGATATTCCACAAAAAGATTATGCGATAAGTCCTCAAAGCTGAACTTGGATTAAAATCCCTGCCATCCTAAGTTTACTAAATACAGAAAATCCTATAATTAGGATCAGAAAGAAGGAAAAAAATTCTCATGAGTTTCCCTAACGAAGTATTTAGTTTAACTAAATGAGGCCAGCTTATCTTTTCATTTATCAGATGACCTTGGGGAATAATTTATAAAAAAGGGTATTCGTTCGTTTCAAAACTATTGTTGTTACAGCTACATTGAAACATTAAAGTAGTATATAGCCATAAACTATTACAAATAGGAGTTCAGCATTAAATTCTGAATTATGCGAGATTAAAAATATATACGTTAGTTCATTCTCTTTAAATGTACGTAAGATAGTAATACTGAGAAGTCTTCAAGTAAACTGTAATGCATATTTTACGCGTGGTTTAGTTTAGTCTACGATGAATCGAAAACCATTATTATCAGGTTTTACGTGTCATATATTGATGATTACCTCAACTCATAAGTAAGGACTCAATTGAGAAATCACAAAACCATGTAAATCTTGTTAAATTGTATGAGCTGTTGAGTTTTTATTATCCCTATTAGAGGAATATGGAGTCCTTAAGGTTTAGCCCTCATTGAAGCTAATAATTCCATTAAGAAGCGGCAGAAATCGTGACATAATGAATTACGATGTCAAACAATGTTTATATATTTAATCCCTAAGTAGAGGTCCATTCGGTTTCATTAAGTACCCCTATTGTATCATTAAGGTCTGTTGAATGACATAATCAGAAACGTATAGAGTGCGTGGTCTTTTCTCTTTATAGAAACCCTATTGCACACCCATTATGAAGGATTAGTCCCATAGAATTCAGGGACACCGTATCATCTCAATAACCACCACCAGAAATTCCAACGACTGTATCCACTCATTTGAAACCGGACACTTCTTTCGCTAATCTTTCGTGGGCATCTCATCAAGTGCACCAGATTAAATTCCACGTATGGGGAAGGATATAAAAGGATAACACGCGTGGAGTACAAAGCGTGAGGTTACCTCCAGGAGAGAGAGAGACCCTAAACACCAGTCCATTCTACGGAAGATCGACACAGTGGATAGAGGAGGAGTCTTTCTGTTGGGTTCCGCATCCCCTTTGAGATACGAACTATTGGGTAGTCTGGTCGACACACCAAGTCCCCGATCCCCAGGCACGTCTTCCTTCCATCCCCATTTGACCCTCCCCCGCCCCCATTCGACCGCAAACCGCATCAACTTCTGGTACCTGATCGCTAAACTACCTCCAACCCGGGGAAGACATTCCTCACGTAACGACGTTGCCCGTTGGGGGGCGTCTCCGTCGTCGTCGTATGGGTTCCGCCAACAACCGACTGCCGCGATTAAATCCTGGGTAAACCGGGTGGTAATTCGAACAGGTCTTCCTTAATGCATCGCTGAATTATTGACGAGTTATTTTCGCCCGAAATTGAACGATAAATTCGACAATTACGTCCCGAAAATATGGGGGATATAAAAATTTATCGAGCTTTATCTCACCCCAGTGCCACGTTGAGGGATAAGTTTATAATATGCGAAGGGAAAAATAACTCTGTAAACTACGGTGATTCAGCAATACCCTTGCGATAAAGCGAGATTCATTTTCGAATCCCCACAGCTCATAAATACGTGCTTTTGATGGATATGATTTGCAAAAAAAGGTCTTCTTTTTTAAATATTCCAATGTAAAACTCTTTGATTTGTGCAAAAACATCGCGTATATTTTTTGGAGTTATAATTGAAAATAATTTTGCATTAATCGGTAAATTTCTTAACATTTGTGATACAAAAAATAATTATCTATCATAGCATGTCTATACTTTTAATGGCCTTTCACACAAAGCTGAATAGGATGCCGATGAAAACTAATTGTTGGATAACGAATAATCCCTTTCCTTTGATCATTGTTCATGGAACTGTATACGTACCTCAGAATATTAAAGGATGCACGAGGAAATAAATATTTTCCAGTAGCTGAATTCAACTTTTGAATCCATATTTTTCAAAGATTCTTTTGACGAAGGTAACTCTTAATCTTCATACTCAAGCACGACTATTACTCTAGCATTATATTTCCATTTCCTTTCAAACCATCCTTTGATACCCTGTAAATAAAAGTATGGTCATGCAATACTATGCCTAAGTTAAATACGGAGTTCTACGAAAGACTACTTTTTCATCCCATTTGGTTGCTATGGAGTATAATTTGAAATAAAAATTCTGTGGGTGTTGTATAATGTCAAAAAACTGCGATAGCCACCCACGAATAACCCTCACGTGGTCCTATTAGACCCTTCACATGACCAAAGAAAAAAAAGAACGGAAGATCCCGTACGCCCACTGCCTCCATCCTTTGCATTCTGCGTAGGTAGCTCTCTTTACGAAGTCCGATAACAATCTAGCGCAATTACCCCCTCACGATGGCCGTATATCTCGGATAAAACAAAGGGATTCACGAACAGTAGGAAAATTAGTGCATCCTATTACCCCAAAGCTGCTGATATTCGACTCAATCGTTTTGCCAATGGTTGCTTATGTGATTACACAATGTTAAATAAGGTCTATTCCTTCTGCTAGGTCTACATTTACGTAGTTCTGAATACAGGTGGGATTGGACGCTAAATTTATATCGCCTTAAATGGAATGATATAGAGCATAAGATTGATTTATTTAAGTATTTTTTTAATTTTCACATGTTCTGGAGGGAAAGGGAACACAGCTGTTGATACAAAAGAATATTTAAAAAAACTGGAGACCTGGGTTCGAGTCCCTGTCATTTCGATTTTTTTCCATTCTGTTTAAACTTGGCACCTAACAGTGGTCGTTTAATTTGCATCTCTCTTGAAACTAGGGTTTTCTATGGATTTAAAAACAACTCTAATTATTATTAATTGTATTAAATAATAATATTAAAAAGTCAATAACTGATAATTAATATAATTAAGGATTAAAATCACATGCGATGAAAAATATAATTTCCTTCAACGTAACGTTATTTTAAATAAAAGATACATTAATTTAAGGTTTTCCAATTTAGTTTGTTAATATTATATTCCTATTAAGGAAATAGAAGAAATATATTAATTGTTATTCGAGTAAAATACTTTATTTTGAAACAAATAGAAATTATCTTACAGGATAAATTTTTGCGCATAACTTCACGCACTAGAGAGAGTCCAATCTTAGAGAAAGACAGAACTTTTCCTTAAAAAAAAGGGATTCCAATAAATCAATCTAACGCCCGAAGTCGTAGAAAATCGCATGTGGCCATTTATCCCGTAATTGCGAAAATTCTCGGTAGTAATTCAGAAGCTGGAGAAAGTGCCGGAGCAAAAAAAAAAGAATACGTGATTTTAATAAAATTTCGAGTATCGAATTCCTCGGGGGAAGCAGTCACGTGTTCGCCAACTTTTTCCTGTCTATTTTCCACTTCTCACTCAATTCCTTTTCCGTCACTCCGCACGCACGCTTACAATCACACGTCCTTCCATTCCCACAAGTCTTTCCCCAAAAGGCCCGCCCATCCTTTTCTTGACTCACATGCTATTTCCCATTGGCCCTCTTCTTCACCCGAACGTGTTTTTTCAATGCTGAGATATTACGTCTCCTTCTCTATTTGATACCTTTCTCCTCATTTCTTATTCTTATCTTTTCTCGAACCGCATTTTCCCGCAAAATCCGATTTTCGAACGGTGTGATGGAGGCGCCGCCGCGTAATTATTTCGTCCACCGATTTGCTTTCGTTTATGAAGAGAAGATCCAATCGGTCCGTTACCTTGTGTGGATCAATGTCGTAATTTTTTAAAATGATTTTACGATTTAATTTTCGAACATGATTTTTTTTATATGATGAGAAAAAGTGGGACTAGTTTTGTGTGGAAAATGGTCATTGATAAAAAATTGCTTGACGATAAAAGTACGCGAATTATGGTATCAATAAATGAATATTATAAAATAATTTTGTATTTACGTTTTTTTCTTTGTTACGTTACATAGAGATGGATGGTTCAGATTTTTATTTACATATTTTTTATATTTTATTTACATCATTATAATTCGTAAAATTGTGGTTTTAAACTGTCAAAATAAAAAGTTCTTGTATTATAAATTAATATAATATGTATATAGTTAATTTTATCTTTGAAAATTTATGATAAGGGTCTAATCAATTTAAAATACAATATTGAAATATGATAGAAAATTGTGCGTAATAACAAACACGTAATATATATTTCGCAATTTTGTAATTTAACAGCGTATGTAAAATCTTTTCCAGACAAAAATCAAGGTCAAAACGATGAACTATGATCAAAAAAATATTATTTTTATTCATTATCAATTTCAATAATTCATAGTCTATTACGTAAATCATCCGCACGTAAAACACTAGAAATGTGATATTCGTGAAAAAACTCATTCAGAAGCTTATTAAAATATATTTTAAAACTCCAAAACAATATTACTCATCTTTCCCTGCAGTTTATCATTAACATTAAAGCATGGAAAGGGTTTGAATAGGATATGTTATTGTGTGCTTTTCTGGTCTTATTTTCGGAATACTAGAGGCTGTTTGTGGGAAAAGTATCTCAAAATATTCGAATCTCAAAATTACATAAGCATTTATTTACAAATTACATCGAAAAAGGAAGGTGTGCTTCGTAATAGATGTGTGGATCAGTATAAATAAACTCATGAATCTTTGTTCCGTGATATCCTTTAATTCAGTTATAGTTGCATTAATTTAATATTCTGAAATTATTTGAATACCTCATTGATGGTAGAATTAAATTAACAATAGTAGCCGATAAGAACTTATTATTTTCCATATGATTCAGAACCCGATGAAAGATTGTCCTACAAAGATGTTTGTACCCGAGTCTCAAAGAAAAGAGCGTCTAAACTAAGTAAGAAACAGTTCTTGTGGTCTAATCCGTTGTCATACGAGAAAACGTGATTGCTGCCCATGGATACGATTAAAAAAATAAATATAATACTAGTGCGCCGTTGAAACTAATCTATTTAGTGAGTACACAGAGAATGAGGTTTCAGTCAAAGCGATGCAGTTATCCTAAGTAATAGGGCACGTGTGAGAAAAACTTATAGGGCTTTCAATGCAACCAAAATATGTACTGGAAAGATGTACGCCAGCTGCGAATCTTTTACGAAAAAGAGATATAAAAAGAGTTGAGTTACTTCCTTAGATTAAAAGAAGATTTATCTAAAGCTTAGTGAGAATAACACAGATGACTTGAGATAGATAATACCCAGCGCTCACCATCATCGCACAGTATTCTTCGAAATGAATCTGGAGATACAATTTTAAGTAAATTCAGAGGTGTGGATATCAAGATAAAACGAGAATTAGCTGCATTATATTGTAATGAATCACTTGAAGAATTATGATTGAAATTCTTCTTTATGTCATTAGAAACGTAACCCATATTAAACCTTAACTCATGGAGAAAATATGATGAAAATAGCTATATATACATATAGCCTATATATAAACTTTTATTTTAATTAAACGCATTACTCAGAATTGGATAGATAGATACATATATACTAATTATCTTTCAAAATATTACCTAATACTATTATCGTTTTACAGTGTGTATAATGTACTTATATCGATGCTGAAAATTGAACGTTAAAAGTATTTTATCTTCTATGATTGCTGAAAGTTGAGAAAGCTGGAAAATTTTCACTTTGTGAAGACCATTCACAGACGATAGAAGGTGTGCACAACTCAGAATAATAGACTAATTACATAGATAGACAGGGAAATGGATTATTACACATGAACTCCTACCATCGAAAGTTTTGCGAGATCGAATTATGTAAATCCTGTAGCGTAAGTAATGACTGACATAATTCAGGTTCATTACTTAAAACTTAATAATTTTAGTGGGAACCTGAATTATATCAGTTATTAATTCCGCTACAGGATTAACATAATTCGATCCCATAAATCGATACCTGTTGAGTTGATTTATAAAAGAGTGAATATACTTTAAATTATCATTTGTATGCTTTATTGGGGCAATATGAGTGTTATATTTTACTTGCATTGTAATTATTTATGTCGATAAATATACATTTGAGGATTGTAATTCAATATTTGAAAAGAATAATTAACCTTATTTATGCTTTATCTAAGTAATGTAAACTAAGGATATTATTTTAATAGTTTGTCATTCTCGCTAGTTGTAGAATTAAATTTTTCTAAAATAATCCTAAGTTTATTATAATTTCGTAGTCTACTAGATCCTACTCTACTACTTACTACTTAGATCCGTTTTTGTTTCGGAACCGCTCAACAAAACCGTAAAAAAAACAGCTGGTTAAGATGTAATAACTTAGGCCAACACAATGAACTAATTGCGAACCAGCAAGATCCCTCAAGGATATAAGAATTTTCCTTCCAATCCCTGCTTCTCTAATTCCCACGAGACGTGTCTCTCTTCTTTTCAAATTCAGAAGACGAACTTGCCTTCCCCTTTCACACACCCAATCCCCCTTTTCTTCTAAAGTCATTTTCTCAGTTGCGCCCCTTACACTTCCATCTAACATATCCCCGACTCCATTCACTATTACCCCCATTTCAACTTCATCTGTTTCACACTTTCTCGGCCCATTTCCTCGATCTTTCCTCTCCTATGGGCTTTTGTATCCTCGTAGTCTGTTTCCTTTTCTTTCTACATGTCACGGCTAAATTTAGCCAATTTGCAACCTTAGCGACGGGTATGGAGTTTAGCTTGCCAGCAGTGTTTATATTAGATTGTTCGAGATGAAGGTGAAAAAGATTCTGTAAAGCGATAACTGGGCGAAAATAATGATCCCTTTTTTAGGGAAAATGCTGTTCTTACGTTGAATCGTACCATATTTATATTCAATTGTTAAACCATCTATACCTTAGGGAATGTATTCTTGTTTTTATTTGAGTTTTAAGTGTAGGCGTACAGGTGAATTTATTTCAGTGAATTTCTTTTCATAAATTATTTTTAATAATCATAGTTTTATTTACAATATTAAAGAAATGCTTATTCGACTTCTGTTGAAGATTGTTACGCATAAAATTTTATGTAAAATGGTCAAGATATACTTCTTCAACTACTACTGAGGATATTATATATTTAATTTCATTTAAACTATTCAAGCAATACTTAAGGTATCTTTAACTACTACTGAGGATAATTATATACATAAATTTAGCCATTATTCTTGCACGAATTCAAAACATGTATCGAAATATATTACACATTATATTTTCATTCTTAAATTTTATTCGATTTCTCAAAACCGGACTATTTGTTGAACTATTGATTTTACCTGGAATTAAAATAAATATGTTTGAATCTCTAGATCACCAATCATCTCGGATTACGCGATCAGAGCAAGTTGGTAAAATGAAGGCTAAATCACGCTTTCAAAGCCAATATGTAAATAGATGCTCAATTAATTCAATTATAATCTATTAATTTAACATCTCTTGTATATTTATTAGATTGGGCTTGGATGATTGAAATTATAGCAGCAGCCAACACTCGTTTATAATTCTTTATTATTTTATATATTTATTTGACTCAATCAACGAGGTATTACTGTAGGATATAATTAGTACAGACTACAATTTTTGTTGATGTAAATTACTCGAATAAATAATATACGCTCTATCAATTTTTCCTCGAGTCGTAATCTGCAATATTTTTATGATGTTTAAAAAATTACTTAAACTGCAAGACTTCAATTATATTCTTTACGTGAGTTTGTATGAGTTGTTTATAATTTAATTTATTGTTTAAATTTTCGATAGTACTAATTCATTCTGTATAATTCTACTGGTCTTTCAAACAGACATAAGAGCCAAAAGAAAAAAGAAGGAAAAATTAATTAAGTGTATCTTCGTCCTTAAAACAATACTGAGTGAATCAAAAAACTTCAATTCGTATGATTTTTAATGTCTTGTTGAAACTTTATTTCTGTTTTTTCTAAAAATAGTATACTAACGATGTGTATTTCACTAAGAGGTTTATGGTGTGACCAAGAAAACTGAATAAATGAAACAATATTTCTAATACAGTTCAAATAACAAGTAATGTATGTCCACGTTAATTTTGGAACAAAGTTTTTAAATAATAAAAAAGGAAAATAATTCTTCATGACGATTCTTAATACTCAGTTCATTATCTTCGTATTCAATACGAAATGCGTATGTTTGTTTTTGCCTAAAGTGACGCATACTCCCTCCATTCAGCTCTGCAGCTTTTATGCTTAGATTTAGAGACATCTAAAATGTTCTTTTAACACCCCCCACCTTACCCCTGCCCTTCGACCTCACTGCCCCCTTCGAAAGAGTGGCCACAAGATGCCGTCGGGCACGTGACTTGGTTTCGTACGCAAGAGACCGCCCTAATGTTTTCAGGACAGGTCGAGCGTATGTCGAGAACTGTTTTTTTAGGCACCGCTCTTTTGTTAACGTGATTAATGCCTCGAAAATGTTTTCCGTAGCGGATCGGAGGATTGGATTAGTAGAGAGAGAGGGTGTTATTTTCAATATGCCTTGGTAATGGGTCTTTTTAAAATCGACCGAATATCAAAGCGGTTTCCCCCCCTCCACCCACGTCCGCAGAATAATACGATTAATGCATCGTCCCCGGAGAAAAATATATAGCCGTTTTTGCCGCGGGGATTATTTTTTGTTTCGCGGTGAATAAATTTACCATTATACTCCAATTAATAATTCGCGATTTTTTCGAGTCGTAAAATCAGGTTTCGCGTGATGGGTTGGGGCACAAGCATTTACATCGCAAATCTCGGGTATTTAGACTGCAATAGGCGGCTCCAGATGTACTAGTTTACTTCTTATTCTTTTTTGTTACTACGTATCGTAAATTATTTCGCGGAATTCGAGTACTCTGTAATTTGTAAATCATTTTGTTTCCAACCATCAAGAGTGTTTTTCAAAATTTATGTAGCTATTATATATTGATTTATGTAATTTTAACTTAAATTCATTATTATCATATATTTAATGATTCACGTAAATCTTGAATTTTATAGTTTATACTCAATTCCCATTGAGGTATTTATCTGAGGTATGAACAGAATTATTACTAAAAATAAATAAAGTACTAGTGTTGAATGCATATTAATTCAGAAGAAACAGTTTAGCGATAAATTTTAGCCTATAGTATATAATAATATTTTTAATATTTTCATTTATAGCTTTTTTATTGCCATGGAAATGAAAATGCGATTTTATTGTGCAAATATAAATTTCATATTTGAATATGTTGAACTGAGTTTCAATCGTAATATAAACCTAAATAATTATATTCAAAATTTTAATTGTAAATGAAAATAATTTTTTTAAATACCTCATTTTTTTGAATGAATAATGAAATATGAAAAAATTCCACCTTCCACTCCTGTTCAGTTTGTAATAATTCCTTGGATTAGTATACGTTTTTGTTGGTTTTATTCCCTATTAAGTATTGTTCGAAATTACACATCATGATTATTCGAGCAAAATGAAACATAAGTAAATAATAAAGCAGGAAAGCAAAGGCAAGCTTCTTTCGACATTACAATCATTCTGATAATTATTTTCCGTTAAATGTGAATTACAGAGCGCACCAGCTAATTGAAACTTAGTTTTGCCTTCCTTTATTAGCGTGTTTCAAACCTTCATCATCCTGCATTCCTAGTAAGACGGTATCAAAAGAGTGTGCGAACTATTCGTGAAATAAAGGAAGCAGTAATATTCGCGAATTATACTTTCCAGCCGTATAAATAGTGCAGATAAGGAAACGACTGAAAGTAGCTTAAAGCTTGACCTAGTTATGCCGTCACTCGGCTGAGTAAGTAAATGATATCGGGCTGTTTAGATAATATCCCCTATATTACTTGCTAATAATATCCATGCATCCATGAAATTAGGAAGCATTGAGCCTTGGGAGTTTCCAAAGCCTTGCTGATCTTAAATTTATTCTGTACATTCGACGTATTCTGAGAAATCCATAGAAGGATAAAATTAAATCGTACCTTATGCCTGAATAATCTAACGTATGTGGAGATAGTCAACTAAATTAATATCTTTTCTCTATATTGCTATGTTTTTTAGGTTATTTTATAAGAATAGTTGATGAAAGTTTCTTGGAATCATATATGGAAGAGAGTTTGTGGAAAACGTAAAATATTTTAAGGATTTGAGAAAGTATGACTTTTCTACAAATTGGATCCTGCTAGATTCTTAATCCAAGTGATTTAACTCAGCTTCTAATGTTCGTTGTACTACCCTGAGGGAGATGAATAATAGTTCAGTTGGGTTGCATATCTATCTCATTATTTGTAACCATCGCTAGTGTCTGAAAATAAACAAAATAAATCCATAAAGTAAATTATTGCAAAATGGTATATATATTTTTCACAAATGCTGAAAGACTAATTTCTGGAAAAGATATCAACTAAGTTGGATTACGAAAATTAGCGTCCAACTAAATGATAAAATTCAAGTTTTCTTGTCTGAATTCATAAATTATGCGAATATTATTCAGTTACTGCGATTAAAATACACCAAGTGGTACAGTCTTCCTTCTTGTTAACCATATGGAGCAATTCAACAAATTAGAACGAACATTTAAATCTTTTAACATCTATTAAGAAGTATACCTAAGCGTGTTGGTACAGAATCTTATTTCTATTCAGAATGAGGTTTCAAATCTAGATGGACCTCAATGTAAAATAAATTTCTTTAATACCGTATTTAAAATCCCTGTCTTAGGATGGAATTTCTCATAAAGCGCTGATGTTTTAATTTTCCAAACATTTAATCGTACATTTGGAAGATATTTACTTTATTGCATATCCGTGAATCCAATACTGTTCCCGAGTATTTTTATGGCAGATGAAGTCTTTCTTCTTTGATATTGGAATGTTCTGAATTATTCGGTCGAATTCCGCGATGGCTTGAAAGTGAGAAATGAAAAAGGAAATAAGCAACCGGGACGAGAAAAGGTTTCCAATGGAAACGATTGGAAGAACAAATAGGAATTGGATCGGTCACATTGTGAAAGGGGACTGCTTGTTAGTATGTGGGACGTAAGGGAAAAGAAGGAGGAAACAAAAGTAAGACAACAAAAGGCGAAAGCGGAGTGCGTGACAATGACACGAGAGAGAAGAATGAAGATAAAGGCAATAAAGAAAACACGGCCGTAAAGCACGATATGGATGAAAGAAGAACGTCAAAGCATGAATGCTAATTTGAGTTTATACGAAACAGCCTAAGTTGATGGGATCTCTTACTTGATGGCGTTACTGCTCAGGGTCCCGGGCTCGAATCCCGATAAAAGTATTATTACTTGACGTATTATATATAAATCTTTTTTTCTCTTTCTTTCGGTGTATTTCGGTTGTATTTATAGTATTCTAGAGTCTTTATATTTTCTTTCTTTTCTAATAACTTTTTATTAAAATCCTTTAATTTTGCCTTAACTTTGTGAATCTAATTCTCCATAATAAACAGCAAAGAATATGTTTTCTTATCCTATAATTTTATTCATCTACAGCCACAATTTGAATCTAAATTATCTTTTGTAGAATTAGGTCTAAAAAATGACACCATGTTCATAGAAAAATAAAATTGTGGTGAAAATAAAAAAGTTATTCTTTGTTCTTTGTTTATTACTTTTCATTGTACTATATTTTTATGATTATCTTTAATGTATTAAGTATATTTCATTTATATTTATTTATATTAATTTATTTGTTGATTTTCATACGTTAACGAAATAATTATTATATATCCACCTTATTAAAGTCTATTACCAGTATTGTATATATAATCTTTAAGCTTCAGGAGATATAATACTTTTTACAAGCTTTTATTGTACAGAATGAATAATGCACTTTTCATCTCCCTATTGTTACATTCACTCAATATCTATCGCTATTATATGCGATATTTCAATAGTCAGGCGTTAAATATATCCGTGCTGTGTTAGATATATTTTTAGCATAATATACTATAGATTTCATTATTCATCGTACACTATTTTAGTTCAAATTTGTAATCATCAATACCCTTAGAGATTTAACTGCATATTGTTCTGCATCCACCTATTGGATGATCTCCGATGAAGCGAGAAAGCAAAAATTCCATCACAAAAATCTGACATCTTCGCTCTCGCCATAAAGTTGAATTCCCAGCTAATTCAATTAGGACCCGGAAAAAAAACTGCAGCCCCACCATTCCCACTGATTATATCGGATACGTATGCTAATTACGTGTCATCAGGAATTTAAAAAGCGAGGCACGTGCGCTATAAAAGCAAAATCTCTTCCGTTCGTACGCGTCCCGCGAAAAGAAAAACCCTAGCGAGGAGAAAAAAAAAATAATAAAAAAAATAAAAATACTCGGCTCGCTCTCACCTGCATCAAGGCTAATTGCAAACATTTCCATGCCTCCCCATCGAGCGCTCTTTGTCCGATAAATTACCTTCGTTTTGGGGAAACTGAAATAAAAAAAAAAACAGAAAAAAAACACGCATCGGAATCTCTCCTCCAGAAGATGCCAAATTAAAAAAAAAAGAGCAGGGTTGTTTTTGTTTTCGGAGCGAAATTAAGTGTCTCGTAGATACGGAATTCTAATACAGGTCCGTTCGAAGCATGCCGTATATAGCGAAGCTTATGTTGACGCGGTCCATTTTATGTTTTCGCCGAGCCACCCGCAACACTAGAAACCCTTCCCTTCTTTACCTCGGAAGAGGGTCGCAATGGGCCACAAAAGAAGAGGGAGACGGTGTGGGACAGGTCCATAAAGCATGGGGGAGAGTCATGCATATTTAAATCCCAAGGTGAAAGGAAGAGGAGAAGAATGGAGCCAGGATGGGGTGAGAAACGGTACGATAAAAGAAGGAATTGGGATAAAGGAGAAAGAAATTCGGCGCGCGGAGAATAAATTTTGGGAATAACGATAAATATCTGATGAGTGGATATAAAAGATTTCATAAAAGTGAAAGCCGTAAAGTGACGTTCTCCGAAGAGGAAAGGTGAAAATAAAGAGGATAGAGACTTTAATGCCGCGAAGGCGGGTTTGACCAATGAGGACGAAGAAACAGTGAAGTTTGGAGGAGTTGAGTTTTAATACAGTTGACGCAATTTCTTTTGCGGATGCGAAGGAAAGGAATAACTATAATCGCGTGATGGATAAATATGGATGAGGTTCGAAAGGATTCGACCGCGCAGTCCGAGACGAATCGTCATAAACTGAGGAACATCGTGCATCGGGAAATGTTCCGAATGATATTCCGTGCATTAATACGGAGCTGGAACACTAAAGTACCAAATCGTAGTTCTTATATCGTTACATTAAGGAGCTGTATATTTTAGTTTGATGTCCGAGACAGAACTTACATCGAATTTATATATTACTATTGTGCGGTTCGAAATACTAGAAAGACTATAACATTGCAAGAGGAAATAAATTCGTAACGCAGCTCATGCTAAATATTAACACCCACTTATAATTCATCGGAAATTTAATTTGACCTAGTTACTCGAATAATTGTTGATTTTGAGTGGGTTGACATAAAAATATATATGAATATACTTTTATTTTTGTGAATAATAAGTATCTGCACTTTTCCAAATAATGTTTATTAATTAATTTGAGTACGAAAAACATTTTGACTTTGATACAGTGTTAATAGTTATTTATAAACAAGATCTTTAAATAAACCAGCCCTCTATCAGTTTAATGCCAAGGTTGATTCTCTTTTACCTTTTAACACTATTCCTGGAATGAATTGTTATCCAAATGAACAGTACAAGCTCATAACTTCCTCATTTTTATTAATTATACTCTTCTAAATTTACTTATAACACGTGCAGTGTTTTACTCGGAACAAAACACCTGATTCTGATTGGTAGTTTAAATAGATCGGAATTCAATAGACTCACGCTGAACCGGAATGCTTTTATTGATAGTTCCTGGGAACTGATTGTGATGCATGCATGTGTTAAATATAACCAACTGCGATAATTGATTGCGAGTAGGAAACTGTTTTCTACATTTTTTGTTTTCGTTTTGAAATTGCTAGGATATTTTAAATGCTAATAATCCCATAATTTAATAAATTGCAACTTTAAGGTCAACAAATGTCATATTTTTTTACGTAAGGAGATTACTTCTCTTATCTTATTTAATAATTGACTTATAGGAATCTTTGAATATTGGCTTAGTTACCTTAACAACAATAAATATAATGGCAGAATAATAATATTCATGTATATGAGTAACAAAAAATAAACGTTTGCATACATTTCAGAAAAGCTACAAACAGCGTTGTGGAAAGTTCAAAGTTTAGAAACTATTTTGATGTAATTTTACTATCTGAAAGTACGATACGATCAGCCGAAAAACTTGCTCCACGTGAAGACGAATTCCTGAGGGTTATCTTAAAGATTTCCACGAACGAGCAAATTCTTTTCCCGTTCCGTCTCGTCGAGGATGAAAAGTGCAGAAAAATAGCACACTCACGGAGATACGTCGCTATGTATGTAACGAAGTGAATGTGGCGAGAAAAACAAACCATGAGAATGGGGGGGGAGATGGCGAGACGAGCGTATGCCCTGTTGAGGGTATTCTGAAGGTTGTTTTTATGGTCGAGGGTATCTGTTGGTGGTGAAGTGGAAAATGTAAGAGAAATTGATCTCAAGATAAGATGTGTTTGCTCCATTCTCGCTGACTCGTGTGCTTTCCGGAAATGAACGTGGGCGAGGAGTGGCCAATCAGAGGGCGTTGTGGGCGTGGGGAAATTTTTTTTCCCCGTCTTTGTGAAGCGTCGAACGGTGACCCCGTGAGGTGTCTTCCGTAGTGGCCGTGCTTTTGCTCTTATCGGGCAAACGAGTGCGTGAACTAGAATGTAGTGTGAAGGGACTGTTTGGGAGTTGTAAAATGTCATACTAGGATTTTTATTATCTAGAAATACTGTCTGTTGAGTTTCACTCGGTGTTATCATGAAAATTGTTGTGTTCACCTTGAGATTTGAGATGATAAAAACTTTCGTATTATTTTTTATTTCATCAAGGGACTTGAGACTAGATTTTTCTCCAATTGTAATCCTTTAGTTAACTATAATTGAGTAGTAATACTGCCATAAATAATATTCTTTATGGCTGTTCTCTTTACTTATAAAATCAAATGTTTACATCGATGTGATTTAGTTGAAAAATCAATATAATTTTAAGTTTGAAGGGAGTCTTACTCAGTTCTAGCCTCTTCTTATAGAGGTTCTGTTAATAGATATATTCAGATGCGAATTAAGAGGTTAGTTTGGCCTCAGATTCAACTCTTCAGGTAACAGGTACCTATGAGTTCAAGTCTAGAATGCGGGGTAAAGTTTAGATGCTATTACATTGTGTAAAAAATCCTAAATGTACATTTAATAAGTGATAGAGTAAATAAAAAGTGGAAGTTAAGTTGCGCATTATATTTAGTGAAATAATCACTTAAATAGCAACCGTGGATATTATTGCAGAAAAATCCATTCGAATAGCATTTAGAGAGAAGCAATCTTGAAAATTATTTTATCTTCCAAATTTCTTTTGTACTTTCTAATGCAATTGTTATGCATTCTTACATTTCATAACGGTGCAGCAGTTGGAAAATTCACACTTTCTAAAGTCCTTACAATTGGAAGTAAAACGCCAGTATTTCTTTCTAACTCTGTTCCTACCCTCTACCAACTTCTGTATGGAATGCCTTTGTCTTTGTTGTCTCAGCATATAATAGTAACTATGGAAATACCCAAAAGTAACAAAGGAAATTTTCTCGCCCAATGATTATCGAGTTTCTTATCTAGAAAGTTTGGAGATTTCACTAGCGGATGTTGAGTTTGGTCTCTGAGGATTGCTTCTCCCATCACTTCCATAATGGACCAATAGGGAAAGTGATATAGAAAATAAGATAAGAGCCTCAAAATGTAGAAACGTTGCTATAGTTAGAGGACAGTTGTCGTTGGAGATAACAACGAAGGCTATCGCTACTGTCCTACAGAAAAAGGCGTTGATAAAGTATTTATACACTTGAGAACTGTATATAGAAATACACCGACCAGAGTTATGGTTTAAATTACTATCATTATAATATCCTAAGAACTTATTGATGCAGGTTATTGTTGAAGGTTCAGCGCAAATATTATATGTGTCATCTGAAAACAAATTCAATTTCTAAGTACTTTAATAAACCTTCGATTCATTCATCTTTATTTGTATACTGTTCGTCTAATCATGAGTAATCTATTAGAAGTTTCAGTACATCAATTTTAATTAACTCATCTGTATAAAGCAATAAATCGAATCAAACTGATTTGATATGAAACCTAAAGGCGAAGGACACAATTTGAGGTGGCCTAATCTCTCCGTAGTTTAAGTGACAATAAACTAAGTCTAGAATTTATCGATTCTAAAATAAATATATCGTATCGTTTGAAATAACTTAAATAAAGCATAATAATGAGTATTCTTTGAAATGGATAAATGACAGAGGTGAAACAAATACTTGTATTGGAATCCTGAAATATATAAGTTATGTAAATTGAAAAATATTTGCGCTGTACCTCTGTATCTATAAATTATGGAAATATATACATTAATGTATGCCTATAATTAATGTATTATGGGAAAAAGGATGATTTGAAGGATTGGACACTGATGAACACCTGTTGGTAGATGTATTGCAACGTGTGTATCAAAAAGTAAGAAACCGTGGAAGACTTTCAACTGAAAGCCAAGTTGATATTAGTTTTTACGTTTTATTAAAAGATAAATCTTAATGTGCTTAACTTTCAGAGTGAATTGTAGAAAGTCTTATTTTAAATTTTTTAAAAATATAAATGAAAAAAAAATATAAACAAAAATTTGATATTTTAAAGCTAGGAAGATTTAAATTTAATAACCAATATTATTAACTATTTGATTTACTAAGATTTTATTTGCAAAAAGGATCATGCTTTGTAAATTGGACTTTTGAAAGTTAATTGATTCGATAATGTATATAGTCGCTTATAGATAGTTAAACGAGTTTATTCCGTTAAACAAAGCTCAATAAACTTTAATAAAGGTATTATAAATCAATCAATACTTCGTTTTTTTATTTAAAAATTATCGATTTTACTTGAAAGGCTCAAAATTTGTTTAAAAGCTAAATCTGTAAGAACCGCCGAATATGATAAGCTTGATTTTTCCTCTGACTTAAAGTACATCCGCAAAATTAGTCCTCTTAAAATTTTCATTCGACCGCCATTTCACCAGGTCATTCACGGAAAAGATCAATCGACCTCAAAAAGGGCAAATCTTAAAGTAAAATTGAAATCCTTTGAAGTTTTGAGTACTCCGGAAAACTCTTGTGAAATTCCCTCCTTCAAAGCCCAAGCAATTCCATGTCTTCGAAAGTCGGAAGATCTGGGGGTTTGCAGCACTAAATCCCGGATCGATGGAACCAATTCCTCCGCTCACATAATTCCAAATTCGATCGCCATAAAGCGGAACGCGACCCGACAAACCCTTGCCAAAATCGTTCCCTCTGAAAACAATGCAGCGTCCGACATTCAAAAGCGTTCGAAACGTCCAAAAACCTCGGTAAATCAGGGGGTCACAAAACGAGACCCTGCGGGGATATATTACTCAATTTGTCACCATGAAGGGGAGGCTGTGAGGGGGATAATTTTTACACAATTCTGTGGCCTCACTCATCTTCTAGGATTATCCCATCGCTGTGGGCGAAATAAGACGCATAAAATCCGTAAATCAGATCCCCACACACCGTTTTAAACGAGCCTGACCTGCTAAATATAGACGTATTCCGAGCGCCACTTTGTTACGTCGCTCGTATTTCAACTGTCACGGAAACTCTCTCTTTTAATGCTCCTTCCCTTCCCATGCCCCTTATCCCTCGTTTCCTTAACATCCAAAACGTTTTGGCCTCGGGAAGCGTTCTCACGCCCGTCGTTCGTCTTTTGTCGCGATTTTTTTCCGAATACGTGATGCCAATTCGTACGGTGGGCGTTATTCGAGTGAAAGTATGCGTAGCGTGGGTAATATTTGGACTCCTACTCTTTTATGCGTGTTCGGGCGATATTTTAAATCGGAGACTACCAATAGGCTACGATTCGTACGAAAGTTTGTGACCGTCGATTTCGAGTTCGGGAAACGTGGCGCTTGGCGTTGTCCTTTTATTGAAAGTGCCCGCAGTGGGGGTATACGGAATGAATATATATATGCGCACGTAGGTACTAACACGTGCAGTTTCCTGTTCCAGATGTATTTCAATGGCTTTGAATTGCGCAAGGAAAGTTAAGTTTTAATTGATTTTGTCTCGCTTTCGTAACGGGACGAAACTCGTTCGGAATTTTGTTAGAATGTTCGAACTTTGGGTATTGTAGAAATTCTGAGGAAAATACTCTCCTAGGACTAAGGTTTAGAAGTCAGAATCTTATACTATCCAAATAAATACGCATTAGAATGAAGTTATAAAGCTCATATTAGTTAAGCGTTTATGTAGGAAATATTTCTATATTGCTCATATGGTTCATAAATACTTTGAAACATTCCGCTTCCAAATTTTTCATAACTAAACACGTAAACACTTATTAAATTTTTTAAAACACATTTTCCCTTTATCTATTAGAAATTTGTGATTTTTTAAACGATAATATAATGATGAAATAAAGTATTCTAAGTGAATAGGTCAAGCTATTCTATCTAGTAACTTTGAGAAGTGATACTGAAAACTCTACTCTTAGTTACCGTAATCAGTTTACATTGTTACATTATACGACTGCCAATATGGAGATTATACCCTACGTAAAGAAAGATAACACTGTTTTTTTCCTTATGAGTCTTCTTTGAATAATTCAATTCAGTACGATTATGAAGTACATTTTATTTGGATCATTTTCGTAACTCAATAATTATATCTTGAAATTCATGATTAAATGTTATGAAATTTGCAATAATATAAAATTAAATCATTTTTGAAATTAAGCGATTTGTTATACAATAGTAGGGTCTTTAATGCTTTATTAGTATCGTAGCTGACATATTTTATAAGTTTTATTCTTTATAAACTTATACTTAACTAATTATTGCATTCATCCCAATATATAATGTAAGAGCTTCTTTGTATACTGTACAATTAACATACATTACTCCTAATATTTGCTTGTGACATCCCAAGGATGTTCCAAACGCATTTAAAATGATCCTCCAATTCAAGGTTTACCTGCAATAAGCATATGTAATGCGATGCGGGAAGTTTCCTTGGTCATCACATAAATTACGGAATGGTTCCTAAAGAAATTCCGCTGTGTATAGAAAATTGAGCAGTTTTATACAAAACTCATTACGTGCTTTAGCTTCAACAGCATCTCGTGTGTGGAAAATGTACCATCGCGTAGGACCATAAGGGCTTTCATTTCTCTTTCATCATCTTTCCCCAGCTTATCCCATGTAATTGCATATAATTCGGGTGGGACATCAAAGCCCCACCACATTTCATTTTCGTATGAGAACCTTTTCCCGTCAGTCACTGACCTTCCATTCAATTCCATCCTCTCTTATGAACCCACTCTAGCTTCGCTCATCGCGAAATTGTATTAGTAAATCTCCCAATTCCCTTCTTTTTTGAGAAGGACTGCCAAAGCGAGGCCTTCCATATATATAAGCTAGGGAGAGCTATTATGCATCGGGTGCTCAGTTTGAAATAATCCCATTTGAAAATCAAAGGAGAAATGGATGTAAAAAAGTATCCTCTTATGCTCTCTAAATTCTTTTCATTGATGGTCCATTTTAAATTAGATATGAAATGTAAAATTCTTACGGTTTATTTAGAATTATAATTAAAAGCAGTTTCTTTGAATTATCTAAGGTTACGTTTACATAGGTTGAGTGAGACAATGATTAAAAAAAAAGAATCATGATGAGGAACTTTAATGTCTTACAAACACATTACGAAACAAAATACATTTAAGCCGGTGGATGAATTTGAATTTTTATCTTCACCTTTGAGACAATTTAGGACAATAACGTAATTTTTTACTAAATTGTTAGAATTAAAAGTCAGCCTCATTTTTCGTCTCGAGATGAACAAATACAACATTGATAAACTAAATACCACACTACCTTTCATAATTTTCTAAAAATTGATTTCAGAAATGTTTCTATATAGACGGATGAATGCCTCAAAATTTACTATCGTAATTCTAGTAATCATATCATGAATCATCATATTAGTTTAGAAGTTTTAAGCATTATATTTCATGAAGATACCCTTAATCTGTTGATGTTATACACCAAATATTATCTGTCGTTACGTTTTATTAAATCTGGCAGAGTTTTATCAATATTAGGATAAGAAAAAAAATTCCAACCTTCATTGAGGTATATTAATTTGAATTTTTCCAAATCTATGAAATCTTAATAAGTTTTCCTAGATATTCTACATCTCATAAAAAATAAAAACAAGAGATAATTCCGAATTTAGCTCAGTTTAATAAATTTAAGTATTATACAACAGAAAAATAATGTACTTTAGTTCATTATTTAATCATGACATAGATATGAAAAAACAGGGAAAGTACACTGTAACAATTCTAATTTGGAAGGAATTTCAGAAAATTGTTTAAAAGGATATTTTTAGAGAGTACTTACAGGGAGTATAAATTAGATTGAAAGCTTCCATGATGATTTCTCGTTTAATAATTATAATATAGTACGATTTTGTCACAATTAGTTAAATGTAATCATTCCACTATAATACTATAAATAAAGTGTAGTCTGTTTCCATTGACAAGGATCCATTCCCACCAGGATGCGATGTATTTCTTCCTCTTTAATTAACATCCAGCACTCCGCCGTTAATTCAACCCCCTTAATTACCAAGTTCTTGATTTTGACGTTTGTTATTTACGCTTCATCTAACTACATGCCTGGAACAGCCTCCTTCGCTTACTTGGTCATCTGGTTTGCATTAGAAAGAGTACACAGTTTTCTTCAACATTCACGACGTAGTCATTGTGTATGCTCTCGCTTATCCCGAACACAAACGCCCCTATTCTTTCCCCTCATAGATGCTGCAACAACGTTCAAGGAAGCTCGGGAAAGAGCTTTTGTTTGTCTGGTTTGTTTATTAACCGACTCGCGAATAATGCTTTATGATAGTAGATTCATCATAGAAGTTACAATGCATTCACTCGTTCATGAGGAATCCCGTTTGGGATTCCCAAAGCACAATACAAAACGACGCAGCGATGCTTCGTGCGTGTTTTTCTGAGCGATGGAGAAAGCTCCTGTGATAAAAGGCGGCTGTGATGATTGTTCTCTCATTTCTTCGGGTGAAACAAACCGCGCTGCCATAGCGACGGATGTGGGTGAAAAAGTTTGCGAATGAACAGGAACGGAGATATGTGAACCGTGTAATAGTTAAAGTATGAGAACCTTAAAGCATAAAATTGTTCCGCTTGTTAATATTTTAAGTGAGATGACTTAATTTTAAAAATAACTTTTGGAAATAGCAGTTAATAATGTGAGTAAAATTACTCCTTTGACTTCAGTAATTTTCAGACTCATATTTAAATGCAAAAATTTATATGTTAATTTTTGAATTAAAATTCAATATGCAATAACTCGTAAATAGGCTAGACATTTACTGGGATAACAATAGATCATGCATAGCTTGGGTTATAAAGCTTCTATGATGTAATTTATAAGTACCATTGCTAATAATATGTTTCCTCTAAGCTGCTGATAGAACTAAGAGTTTTATAAAGATTTTTGACTGCACTCAAATAGAAATTTGAGTTATCATTAATGAACGACATTACAGAGTGTCCATTTAGTTTCAGCTTTGCATAACAGAAGCCTATTTCTTAAATAAACCACATGGGATGTAGACTTAGTTTAGTAATCATCTAATTTGTGGATTTTCAATTCACGAGTTCCTTTCCATTTCAAATTAAGCGAAAGACATCATTTTCGTATCTTTCGTATTTTCTCCAAAATTTACGTAGCTCAGGATAATATTTGATAATTAATCTCAATATCAATTAAATCATTACAGCATTTAATTTCTAATATTTTTTGGTTCATCAATTATGAAATACTTTCATCTTCTCTCCTCCCGTTGTATTTCCGTTTTTTATCGAAAGAAATATTGGTTTGCGTAAATGTGTTGAATCAGTCTTTTAAGAATGGGTAATTGGTCCATTCAATCCGAACTCTTATATAATGAATCAAAAATCCATAAAGAATCAAAATTGGATAGCATTCTTGTTGTAAACGTCAACAATAGATCTCCAAAAAAATTCTCGATCAGCAGAATAAACACCCACCTTGGCAAATAGCCGGACGTATTCAAATCTATCAAAAATTTACGTTTCCTCATTTTTATTGCCCATCGGAGCATCTAAATTGCTTATTCCACCGAAAATTAAAACCTTCCCGAATGCTTTTCACCTCTGGAATACGTATATGTGTACATATACCATATGTATGTGTACAGGTTGCTATGGTTAAACCGGAATGGAATGCGGGAATCCAGGGCGCAAGTGAAGGACATCAGGTCATTTTCCTGATTGCGATTCTGAGGAAAGCGTTGTGCCGTCGCGTCAGCAAATGAAATGAAAATAGTAGTAGACAATTGAATGTTTGCCCGAACGAAAACTTAATTAACTAGAAAGTTATTGAAACGCTGGAGGCATTTGGTGATCTGATTCTTCGCCATAAAATAAACCGCCCTCTGGCTGTATAAATCGATCGCGGTTCTCGTAATCAACCAGTCGATGCTCTCGAGAAGTTCCTCACAAAAACCATATGATAACTCAAATAAAACGGGAGAAGCAAACAAGTCGAGTTTTTGCGACTGGAGATTTGTGTATGAGAGCAATTCGGCCGTCTTTTGTTTGCCAAATTCGGTCGTCTGTATAATTGAAGAGTGGGTGTAAAAGGATATTATGGCATAAATGAATGAGATCGTATCAATTCTAAGAATCAAATCATTCATCGTATTGGACTTTACTTAGTTTACAAGGCCCCAGTATATCTGAAATACAAATAGGGTACTGGGTTCCAGTCCCAGTCATTTTTGACTTGTGTTCGACATATGAATGATGAACATTGGGTTGGAATTACAAAAGGGATAGTTTAAGAATTACTGAGACATTTCAACGTAGCATTAGAGTCAATAAGGCTGACAAGATCATAAGCTTTTAAAATATTCATATTGATTTATGAAATAAGGATTGAAATTTGTTTTGAAAAGATTAACCAACGGAGACGACAAGTACGATAATGGCTTACTGACTGAGATACTGCTATAGAAATAGACAGTTCAGTTTCAGTTTCTTTACTATATTTTAATTATATCGTATTATTTAAATAACCTCGTAATTAATTTACAGATTATTGTAGCTAATCGCCATTTAAAATTTCATATTATTTTTTAATTAATTAAATAGAAAATACGTATATTTTTCTTAAGGTCCTCAAGGCCATGGCTTATATTCTTGAAATAAATTGTTAATCTAGGGAAAATGAAGTAAGACTGAAGTAATTACAGATAACATGGACATCAATCGAATAAAAAAAGGCCTACCTAATGGAATAAAATAACGTTTTATTAAAAGCTAATGTAGATTAGTAGCCAAATTTTCTCGTAGCATATAAATATAAATTGTCAATTCAAATCTTATTCACTTTTGATTTATATCTGGTGACAAATACCGTCAGACTTCTTTTTGCATTAAATTCATTTCGCCTTGGAAACGAAACATAATCGAGCCAATATTTCCGATAAATAAATCCGTTCCCGCCCGCACCTCAGCACCCCCTATCAACAAATGGGATAATTAATGGAAACTGTCAAATGGGAACTTTTTCCCTTTGGCGCAATTTCCTTCCCTTTCGCTTAGAATTATGTAGTTCCTTATCGAAAATAATAACAGCTCGAAAAGCGCCTTTCACAAGGGCCGATTTTAATTTCCTGTCTTCCGCACCTCAAAAGCTACGTAAGCGACGGAAAATGCAAAATACTTCTATACGGCCGTCCGCTGGAGACATCTCTTGACGCGGCGGAAAGTTTGACTAATGTATTCATGAACCTTAACACGTGAACTGCTTATTAATGAGTGACCGTGTTTTGTTCTTCTTATCGAATAGAGACGGAATATCCGGGAATATTGTGTCGATCAATGTCGACTTTTATATCACGTGAATTTTCATTACCGTCACGTAATGGAAGAGGAATATCGGTGCCATGGAGATGAAAGTTAGGAGAACGTATCACTTCTTTTCCGGTTGCTCTGAGGAATTTGAATAACTCTCCTTTGGTGCATTCGCGGAGATATTCGCTTTGTCCGAAGACTACTGCTGGAAGTCCTCTTAACATCCTTACGTGAGTGTATTTTTTTCGGATTGAGGAGAAGTTTGTGTGCTTCGATTATCAATGCAGTGTTCTCGTACGTATAAAAACTCTTTGAGAATAATCTTTAGAAAAATCAATCAGTTCGTACCGAATTCAACTTCCTGATTATATAATGCTTCATAGTATGCATTTAATATGAATCAACGAAGTCACATTGAAATTATTAAGGTACATTGTACCTTAATAATTCATATTAGAATATAGGTTACAGAACATAACCCACGTTTTGAAATGAATATCTGAAATTTCCAGCACTTCATGACTCGAACCCTGATGTCATACTTTCTAGGCCATTTCTCTGAGTACAGAGTTATCTGGCTAGAATTACTAATCGTTCTTAATAGGTTATTAAATAGTGTTGAACTCGTGTAACTGATATATATTATTGTAATTTCAATTGTATTTATGCTGTATCGGTATTTGTTTTTGCCATTTGTCCTACTGTTATTAAGGTTGAACTGTAACTCGTAACTTACTGTGGATATAATTTTTAATAGTCACTGTTATTAATATATAATACGATATATTATGTTGATATACATAATTGTATGTTCTTTATGTTGCTCTGAGATTTTGATTAAATTCTAATAAGGCAGCGATCTTTACATATTGAGGTCCTCAACCAGAAATCTATTCTGTAATCGCATTCATTGAATTTGATTTAGATAATTGTTTATGCAATAGCTCCAAATTATTATCCCTGCATATCCTACTATACAGCCTTAATAATACGACACTTGCGGGAAAAGAATCTTAATATATATATACATTCCCACTGGACGAAGCAGAATTTTAATTTTCCGCAACTGTTTACATTCCTAGTTTCTATGGAAACACTTTTTACCGCAACGAAACTTTACTTTAACGAAAAAAACTTCGAGACAAAAAATATCGCAATAGGAACATACTCATTTTAATGACACAAACCTATGGAGGGCATAAATGTTTGACCATTTATATTACCACGACCTTGGCCACAGAATGTTAATCTTTCCGCGCATGAAACACCTCCTCCGGACCCTTTAGGAGTGAAATATAATTCACGCCGAATTTATAGAACGCTTCCAACAGATTAACCGAGTCGAATCCTTAAAATACGTAATGACGACTCCCCACTTAATAATAAAACTGGCGCTTGGGGAATCAAGATTCGAAGGCAATTTTTCCCCCCGAGATTTTCCCGAAGAAATGCTGAAAAATGCTAAGGGAAGTTCAAAGACTGGAGTCAGATCGCGTGACGTGGCTCATTATGGAAAGAATGGGGGTGACAAGTAACAATCAGTCAGATGGCACGATCACGACTCCCTCTGCCGAACAAAATACAAAACCCATATAAATTTATCATTTTTGGCCTTTTTCCATTACGAGGCAACCTGATGATATTGTGCGTGTATTTCACAGCGGGGTGCAAAATGATTAATGTTTTAAACTAATTTTGATCGCTCTCGAGATAAATCTGAAATGATGACGGTGTCTGGATGTTTTCATTATGTTCCACTTGATAGTATCTGATCATGCAGATAAAGATGATTAATAAAACTAATATTATTATGATATTGACATTTTTATTGTTCTACCGTCTTATCATTTAAATGCGTCCTATAATTGTATGAGAATAATCATTATTATCTTAGCTTCTATTATTATTATCTTAGAAGGTATTCATTTATCAATAGGTTTCCTCGTGCTTAAAAATATACATGCATCATTGTAAAACAATCTACGAAAATTTTATTAGTAGAATAAACAGTGAAATATTTGCATATATCTACATATCATTGTATATGATATGACTCTTACTTTTAGTAACTATTTCAATTCATAACTATTACGAACATAATTATGGGCCGAGATCCACAACCATATACTAAAGGTGTAACTGTTTGATTTCATCCTTAATGAAGATACTCGTTACTATTATCATGGATTCATGTTGAAGGAAATTTTATTATTATTTTATATGTCTTTATTACGCTGTTGCGTAATTTATATTCCAATATTGTAATGAAAGTAATATCTTTTTCTGTCATCATTATTTTATAATTCGTCAGTCATTTTGATATTTTCATCAAAAAAACGCTCTTATTATAACTTCTAATAAAGTCGGTGCATGAATATTTTTTCATCCCTTTGAAATATAAATTTCGTCTAAATCTAGATTTTCTTCTGCAAAAATACGAAAATCGTATGACTATTAGTTTATTTATATTTTTTTGCAATCACCATTAAGGTTAATGATGCTTAAAAGTACTACGAACATTATAATTTCCTCAAAATTGTCCTATATTCAGAGAATTTTATATTCTTAAAAGTTAATTTGGTCTGAAATCTGTCCTGTTGATTACTGGTCTTCATAAAATCCTAATATCTAATATGAAATAGTATACTAAACCATTATATCCAGAGATGCGAAAATTAGGATTCCAGCGTTGAATGTTCAAAATAAGTTTCTTTTATTTCAATATATTGTAATATACACAAAATAATAACCCCAATCCTTTATCCTATTTCAGCTTCGATGTCCGTGGAAGGCCATTTGGTAAGGCTCGCCTTTGGCCAGATGAGGTGTCTTATGGGACCAGGGCCTACTTTGTGACAGTGTCGAAGCCCGCGCAGTTAAATCTGGATTCGGTGATGGAAGACGATGAAGGATCGTACAGATGCAGAGTGGACTTTCATAATTCGCCGACAAGAAACTCCATCGTCAATCTTACTGTAATTGGTAAGTTTTACTCAATTTCCTAATCCCATAAGTCCATGCACAAAATTCTACATTCTTAAGCACATAAAAAGTGTTTCAATAATCTCAAAGATATTCCTTATTAATTTATAAATTAATTTAATTAGTTGATGACTACTACTCTATATTTTTCTATAATTTATTGTAAAGGTATAATATAATATTACTCTATTGTAGTCTGCAGATATTTCTATAATCGTTTTATTTATCTTACATATGTCGAGTAGATTATATAAATCGTCAAAATAAGTGTTATCAGATTTCAATTTGGTATATTCATCGTAAATGTATCGCAATAGAAAAAGAAAACAAGTAACACTTATCTAAGCACCGGATTTATAAAATTACGTAGTTTAATATAGGACAAATAGCAACTTGTATGCGTAAATGCAGATTTTATTTTATAAAATACATTTTATCAATGACGTTGGAATGACAGTACCTTTCCAATTACTGAAATGGATTCCAGTCGGATCTCTTATAGAAGGTAGTAGAAAATATTTGTATTATATAAAATGAGTAGTTTCCTTTATAGTAATTTTAACACAAATAGTTGAAGAGAGAGTATTATGTATCGTTTAAGTACCTTTAACTACTAGTAGTATTAAATCAATCTATTTACGTAAAAGTTAATAACTAATAGCTCTAAAACCAAAATCGATCCGGCTAAGAATATGGGACAGAATGAGACCGAACTTTGCATACATATTTCCAACCTCTACGCTAACGAATAAAAAAAAATGTTTGAAAAAAATTGACCCGAACGACACTACTAATTCCCATGCATATTTCAGAGCTAAAAGAGAGCAAGATCGATGCATCTGGATGATGCTAAGACCCCAGACATTGATGGTTCAAACTTGTCTTCCTGTCATTTTAAGCGATGGATAGAATTTGCATTACAGTTTAAACGGAATCCAGGCCGCAATGTTTTCCGCTCTTAAACGTTGGATTTTCGATCGGGAATTTTTATTTTGGCGTAGCACCTCTCGTTGCTTCAATATTAAAGAGAGTCGCGGCCAGATAAGCTGAAATATATATATCCGCATCCATAATTAAAAACTGTGGTCGGAAACTCCTAAACGCAAATAGGCGAGCTATATTGGTGAGGTGTAGGGAAAAATCAATGAGATAGATTTGCGGTAATAATCCATAATTAAGCTAGAGATACTCCTTTGAAGTAAAAACTACGTTATCAAAGATATCTTTTGTGCTTATTTTAAAGAGATTTATTAGAGTTTTGGTTGCAAACAAGAGCTTTGAGTGATTAGGGCATATTTTCTTTCGTGTATACAAGGTCTTGGCTACTTAAATGTTCCAAAATAAGATTGATGTAGTGTGTTTTCAAAAGCTTAGTTCTAGTTCAAATTAAAGCGGACCATGGTATTCTTATGGTAGTAGTCAGACAATTACAGTTTAATGAGAATTCATACATAATAGGTAGTGATAAATCTATGTTTAAAATAATAAAACTAATTAATAATAATTATATATAGATTTAAATTGTTTAGCCTCCGTAATCACTCAAGAAATGTTAACAATTAGTTAATTATAGTTTCCAATTTTTATTTCTTATCGATAGTTTTATTACATTGATATCGAAAATTAAATATTTAATATTTTTATTCATGCCATCTTTAAAGGCAAATTTCTGTGTTAAAAACAGAAAGGTTCTGACTGTTACACTAAAAAATATAAAAGTTATTTGAAATTTGCTTCGAGTTCCACGTTTTTAAAACTTCAAACGACATCAATGAATCAGAACCTGTTTTGCGTCAGCTATTCCGGATAGGCCGACCGAGTAACAAATTTGCATTCTCCTGAAAAAGAAAATTATTTACCATAAATAATCGATATTGGGTACCTAAGGAAAACCAGGACGTGACTCTCAGCTAAGATTCGAGTGCATGAATAGCACGTTTTTTCCATGTCGGATAGTCATTTGTTATCCTCTAAATTGAATACCGGCTCATTCCGAGTTTATACTCATCCTATCATAAGCACTCTATATTCAGGTCATGGGAACCTTGTTTTTCCCTAACTGCTTGTAAATAATGGTCAGCTATTTAAGGTAAACCGCCACTAATCGATTTTGGATGTATGAAAAAATAAAAAAGAAGTTGATATCTGCCTGAGGAGCATTTATCAAAGGAAGCTTTGCCTTATTTTCTTATCCATTATAGGAGAGGAATTTTTCCGAAACCCAGATAAATACTTTTATTTTTACGTTCTCCACCGTACTGAAGTGGTGGTCCGTAATATATTTGAATAACTCGTGTCACATGGCGCTTAATTTGGGCATTCACTTCCGTAGCCATTTAATATATATCGTGCTATAAAAAGTATTAAATTTTATCACTTTATTAGAAAATAGATTACAAATTATTTGCCATTTAAACTGTATAAAGAATAAAAGAAATTCACTGAGTAACCTTTTTTCTGCAGTTTTTACAGCATGAATTTTCAAATTTTGTATTTGGATATAAAGTGATCTTTCGACCAATTATAAATTGTAATATATCCAATAATTTTTTTATTAATTAAATGTCAGTATAGCCTATTACTTTACTGAAAGATATAATAATTATATTAATCAATTTAAATATAAACTGATACTATCAAGCTTAAAAAGAAAGATTTGTTCTACTCTTTCTTTTTAAAGCTGGTTCTAGCTTATAAAAAGAGTCATAACTTTATAAAGTATGATTTATCGTAATAAAATAATAACCAACGTGTATGAAAATACATTAATCATCATAAAAGCTCTCTTTTTACTTCTCAAACACTAATGAAATTGAAAAAAAAATATGAGAAACATCCTATAGTCGATGTTTTCCATTAGAACGTGTATACACGTATAGTATGCATAGGCATTACTTCTTGCAGAGTTTTGTCCCCTGATCATTACTTCAGGGCACCAATATTCCGCCGCTTCTCCATACACTCGATGGCTTCGGAAATCCTCCAAAGCACGACTTTCCAATGAGACGACTTTTTTCTACCCTCCAAAGTTCTTCGGTTACCGTAGAGCACTTATAGGTCTGCTCCCGCCGTGGAGGACATGATTAACGCTCATCTAAGTATCTGTTTACAGCCATACGCACATTCTTCACACAAACCACTGCCTCATTGTACATCTCTGTCCTAGCGGATGCGTTTCCAAGCCTTTGTGTGTCCCTCGTAGCATTTCATCCCTTTGTTCTTGCCGAGATCAACACTTGCAGCGATCCGGGTGCGGGATACACCACGTAGGCCAACGCTTTGCTCTGCGACTATCACACGTTTTGAACGGGAGTTAGTTTGATTGCGGTGTATCGTTGAATTAGATTGGAATAGCAATAATAGAGTTATTTACCACGAGAAGTGAAGCTTGGATGTCTCTGTTCGGTTTTTATATATTCTTGATTATAATTCTGTCTTATGTTAATATTTATACGTATTATTATGAATTGCAGTCATTATTGGTTACGTGAAAAGATTCGTACGCTTCGTAATTGGAATGTTTGTTTGTTTATCTTTCCGTATTTGTTCTCGAAAATTTTCTTTCCCTATGGTCGATCCACATCAACTGCTTCCAGAAGTTTGGGATGAAATTTAGAGGAAATATACATTATATATATATATTCTTATGTTTGGAGAAAATTTATAGAAATTTTAAATTGACAATTACTCTGTTTTCTTTAATAGATACGTTAGTATCGATAAATTTATTTGGTTTCCATATACAATAAATACCCCATATTTTTATTCTGAATAGATGAATAATGACATATTTTAGTAAGGATTGTACTATTCAAGGTTAGTGTTTGACTTTTATTTATTAACCTTAAGTAGTCAAAGAAATATTACATTTCAGTTTCGTGATCTGTTTGCAACTTACGTAAATAGCAACGCATTTCGCGAATGAAAAAGGTTACGACACACTAACCCACTTGAAAATACGTAGTTCATTAATACTACTTGATTAGCATGAAAATTATGTACGAAGTACGTAGAAGAAACCATAAACAGCCTGTTATCCAACACAACACAATGAGGGAAACTTTATTATACTCCAAAACCCTCCCCATCACATAAATCAGTAAGTCGCATTTTTAATTCATCCCTAAAAAAATTCTCGAGAGGAAGTATTTGAAGCGGGGATACGTTTTTTTAGAACGTTAAGAAGAAATATAGGACAGTTACGTACATCGAGGGAAAGCTATTCCTCGCAGAACACAGCTTAGGAAGTGAGTTAAAGAGGCGTATCGGAAGAGAATTGGTAAGAATGAATATTAGGAACGCTAATATAAGAGTAGGATAGCGGGTTTGAATAAACAAGGCACTAAATTTAGCAACGCGGCTGGCCATAGATAGAGATCTTCATTGCATATGCAAGCGGAAGACGAGATAACACTGGTGCCAATGTTACGTGGCAACTCGCACGTGAAGGGGTAACGAGCTAGGGTTTTCCAGGTTAACTGGATTCCAAACTTGCCGCCATAAACAGTCTCCTAGCGGTTGTTTATTAAACAATTGTCCCTCATTATAATATCTGTGTTTAATTACGGAGCGCTAGACGCGGTTATCGAACTTCGAATCCTTCCTTCCTGCGAATAAATCTAAATGAATACGTAAGAAAAGTTTGTTATCTACTTAGAAACCGTCGTTAATCAAATATTTAACAATAAATAGACGCTATACATGTATGTACGTGAAAATTATTCATCAGTACGCTAAATTCACGGAGGCTTCCTTGTTTTTACCGGGAATTCCGTCGGGAAAAGTTTTACGGTGGTGTCTTCGGAATCCGTCCGAGAAAAGTTTACCGAAACACGAGTTCTATTTGTGGTCATCCCGTTTCGTATATACAAGCGACACCGTTGAGTCAATTTTAAATAAGCTTTATTGAAAAAACCCCTTCCGCTCGGTTTGAAGACTCGGCTCAAGCGACGCGATTTTGGGTGAGCGTAGTGTACTTAAACACGACTTTATGGTTAGTTGTCCGAATGCAGGTCAAAGGGAAAATTTTAGAGGGACGCCTTGGTGGAGGCGAAAGAAGCTTTTTGAGGTACCGTGCGTTTGAATTCATGGCTAAAGATATCGCTCTCGCTATTTTTGCTTAGGAATACTAATGTTTCAAATCCTTATACAATAAATAACGTTGATTGTAAGAGTGGAATAAATAAACGACTTTTTCCCCGACTTAAATTAAATTCTTATTTGCTGTAGTAAAGTTCTTGTATTTGGGGTAATTGTTTCCGTCTACACTCCTTATTTATGAGTAATATATCTTTCAGATGTTTGTGATGATTTTAGGGTAACATATTGAATTTATTGCTCATGAATCATTAAAGAGGATCTACTTAAGATTCTTTACTTAAGAGTATCGTTTGAAGTAAGAGGATCCTGGTATTACTTTCAAAATTCGTATCAGTACTTTCAAAAATATTTATATAGAAGCTGGTTGATAACAAAACAAGAAACAAACAAACCTTCTGAATAAATGTAATAGTTCAAGCATGGAAAATTGATTAATGTTAATAAATAATAAATTTTTATCTGCCTAAGGAATACTTAAAGTCAATCCTTTTTACGTATTAAAAATTATGATGATTTTCAATACGATAAAAAATTCTGAAGCCCGCTTACAAAACCAGCCGTACCATTAATATATCTGTGTAAATTATGAAGTTATTTATTCATTTTGTATTGAAAATTACTGAAATTTAAAATAAAAGAGTCGAATTTTCAAACTAACGCGTTTACGCATATCCTGCTGAGCTTAGGATTGGATATACTTTATTTCTTATCATCCACTTCACAAATATCACGATACGAAATCTGCTGATATCTGACTGATGTTTGATAATGATACACATTTTATTACGGTTACGGCTTAGTAAATACCGCCGAAATTATTAAACCGCTCATAAAAATGCCGTATTTATTCTCCAACGTAAACTTTCTCCATGTTAGATTTTGGCTTACTTTGGAACATAAGCGCTAACTATCTCACATCTTGCAAAGGTAAGCAAACTCCCTTTTCCAAAGCTCTTTGTAAATAGGCGTGGGTCGAATCAGGATTGTAGCAGATTACAACTGGCCTTTTAACCTTCTGGTCTTGCGTAAACAAGCGTGATTTATATAAAGGCTTAAAGGGAGCGTAAAACTTTTACGTGTTTTATAGATTTGTGAATAAAGATTCTCATTAGAGGTCTAATAAGTATCGAAACAGTAAAATTTTTAAAGTAAAGTTAATGTGTTCAAGCGTTACTTTGTGGAATGACAACATACTAAATCAATATTTTATAAACTTTATAAATTTACTAAACTCGGAATTGTTTCATTCCGATAACTATACATACTATAAATATATGTATAGCTTAATTGTGTATCGTATTCAATATTGGAAAAGCGATTATAATTTTTTTAATGTACAATTCTAATAAAATTAAGATCGAAAATAATACTGAAACTAAAGTAATACTAGTGAAGTCAAACATTTTAATACAAGACTACAATCCTGGTGATTTTCAAGGTCGAATTCAGTAAAATTAATTTAGTTATTTGTTTACTGTAATAATTTTTACGATTTAAACATTTTTGGGATAAATCTAGCTCATTATATCTTTTCCATATTAAATATTTAATCCATTCATACCCTTGACAGTCATAATATTAATTTTTTTCCCGCAAACAAAGCTCGTTAGCCTTTATTGAAACACGTAACGCTTACAAAAACATACATGTATTACATACTTAATCTTTAATGTTCTCTTGAGAGAAACCAAATGTAGATATAAATTCAAACTACTTATAATGTGAATCCAATACCTTCGGAGATTTTTTGACGTATTTGAAAACTTTTTATCTGATTTAAAACAGCCAATGATATTTATAAGTGGCAATTACGAGTCTTGGGTTTAACGAAATAAATTGTTGAGAACTTTTCGTAAGTTCGAGAAATGAAATATCAATGTAAATATCATTTTCTCGGAAATTTTAATTACTTCGTTAAATACGATGGAAGTATAATACACCAGTGTTTACAACACACATTTAGGCCACTTGAAATAGCGGCTAGATAGGCTAACGAATCCAATTCCCTAACGAAGTGGAATTTAATCAGCCATGGATGCAGCTGATAAGGAATTAGGTGTATCTACGATATCAGCATTGTGTTCAAGCGAATGTTCATGCGTATCGCTGTGAAGACGACAATTTTCCGACTCGTACGTCGAAGCGAAAACGGATTTGAAATTGCAGTCGAACATCCAATTACTCCATTGAGTGATGAGAAACCTAATTCGATTAAAATCCATCAAGTGGTGCGTGGAAAATGAGTGAAATCGAGGCTGAGTTGCTATGACGAAATGTCAACTCTTCGTGACGTAGCGACCCTTGCTCATCTCCGCCAATAGGAGCGTCTGATTGCTCTTATGTCGTTTCGAAATCACTTAGTTACCGCACGAGGAAAGTTTTTTTTGCATCGTATGTTCATAATCACGGTCTTTTTCTAAAGAAATGTTATTCGGTGTAGAGATATACGTATTTATGACTTACTTAATGCAACATTATTTGAATAACGAATATTTTTCCGAATTATAATGAAAATAGATTATATAAAGCATTAATATTTTCGTAATTAATTGCCATTACTTAGAATTATCTTAATAAAGGATAGGATGGATTTTAATACTTAGCACGTTAAAGCATGCACTTTTTACGCTTAGCATACCTGCCCGACAAGTGGGAGACCTGGGTTCGTGTCCCTGTGATGTCGTTATTTTTCAATTCTGTTTAATATTTAGAATTGTCATACATTCAGTAGTATTTGTCAGTGGCATAGGCATGGGGTATTCTTAAACGTGTATCTCTAATTCCCAAAACTCGGGTTGCACTGCAGTGATTTACTAATACGATTTGGTGTTTATAATTCTTCAGGTTTATCTAGATGGTTTATCAAAAAGTTTCGTTTCTATTTTCTTGTGAATTTTCATTGTTTTTAAGTAGATTTTGGAGCTATTTTATGCATGCAATGGAGAATACTTAGTTTACAATGCTTTAGAGCTGCTATATTTGTCGACAGCTTATAGTTTCTTTTTATATGTTGGAACACTGGAGAGAGTTCCATTATAGCATTATGTCTAATGATTCTAATCGTTGTTTTATAAAAAGCTGAATCCCATTTGGCTGCTCCTCGAACTCCATACGATTAATGACAAATAGCTAATTTTCTCTAAAATATAAGTTTCTTCAACCATAGTTTTTCGTTCTTTGAAAACGAATGAAAGAAAACCACCAATTTCTCGATTTTATTGGAAAGCATGTATAATGCATCTTCCCAGTTTTGAAGGCCATTTGGGGATATGATCTGGGTTGAAAATATTTTAATAAAATATTCAAGCGTAAATAATCTTGATAAAAATGCAAGATATCAATCAGTGATCTATACACCTGCCTTAAAAAAAACTGACTTAAAAATCGCTTTTAAATTTACCAAACCGTCGACGCCGATATTTTCAAATTTCGTAACCAATCATTGTGACAGCAGGGGAATTTTGTGGTTCCACCCAAAGCTAGCTAGAGAGTATTCTATGATCGAAAAAAGGTGTAAATATCTTAACACGATGAGCCCGTGCAACTTGATCGCTACTGTTAGAGGAAACCACCCATCCTTGCATCTGACGCTCCTGAAACAGGTTTACGTGAGCGGTCGGTGGCTGCTACCTGGCACTCCCCTCGTGCGCCAACAAACCACCAATACGTCCTAATGGCCAACACACTAATACCCGTGTTTCCAACACACTTCAGATGCGTCCGTACCTTTTCATATCGGATGCAATTAAGTGTATAGCCCGAGAGGAAGGAATGCTGTGCGGACGTAGCTTGATTAGTTCGCACGCATTCGCCCAGGCGTCCTTTGGTTGGTTGCGTGCCTGGTTTGATTAATGCTGCTACGCCTCGTGTTATTATGAACGCCGCACTAATGTGATTTCAGTGTCTTTGTTTGACAACTGTGAGCCATCATGTTGGCAACCGGTTGCCATCGAGATTATAATTGAATAATTCGTGGCGTTCGCCCGAAACGTAAAACTGAAAGCCGGGTTTTCGTTTATTATAACTGAATTGCGTGGCAGTTGATTGTGGAACTCGTTTCCGGGAAATTTGCTCTCTTTTTCTGCTCTCGAGTGTTTTAAAAGTCGGCGGCACGTTCTTATAACTGTAGTCGGTTCTCGTTTCAACATCAAATGGCGCAAATTGATTAAAAAAAGTGCTCGTGAAGCTGTTGAGCACGGAAAGGTCTCGTTTGGTAAGCCGTGTTTTTCGGGATTATTTGTTCTGATTTGATTGTTGCTTCTGGTAAATGTAGCAACAATACGTGACTTAGTTACAGGATACTATCTATAGTCATTTCGTATTCATGAAAGTGAATATAATTGGTATTTTATAAACAGATATTGATGAGGATTGTTTAGCTAAATTTTTATGTTTGCTCGTTTATTTATCTATTCATTTATGAACATCTATCAAATTATCTCAGGTATTTTCAATCTCAATTAAAATGATAATATAAATGATTAGGATTTAGTTTTATGTCTGAAGTAAAGAATAACCTAGTTCATCTACGGCCTTACTTTGTGGATTTCTTTATCCAACACATCTCGTAGATAAATTCATCGTCGAAGCTAAAGCGTATCTATCCAGGTATCGATGTAATTTTATATTATATAAAACTGATTTTCTATTGCGGAAGTTCTGAAACAACAGAATAAGTTCAGAAAGAGAACAAAAGAATACAAATATTTCTATAGATTTAATGACATTTTTGCTGAACTTTAATCGGCTAAAATTAAGTTAAACATTTATTTCTTTATAATAATCTCTATTCCACTACGAATATAATTTACCCTCACAAATTTTACTGTCAATAACGAATTATCTTACTAGTAGAAAGTTTTGTTTGGATTTTTTGGAGTGTTAGGTTATAATGCCATCAATTTAATGTGTGATGCATTCCGTAAGTAGTTAATTATTATTAATCGAGTAACGATACTAATTTTTTATATAATTCCATTTGCGTAAAATGAAAACACAACGAATTGTTCCATAATATTTCTGACTCAACTTCTTTGCCTATATAAATCCCTATACTCTAATTAAATCAAAGATTAAATTCCTTTTTGCTCGCAACCAATCAATTCCCATTACGTATGTATTCATCTAATTCCTTGCATCGTACATAAAATCAAAACGGTTGCCTAGAAACATCGATAGAACTTTCATATCTACCTTCTCCTTTTGCGGCGATGCAAGATGTGTCTCGCAGATCGTGTGTCATTGAGAGCCGATCTCAAAACTGTGATCGTTTATGTAGTGGTAAGAGTGAAGACGCGTGTGGCAGGTGTATGAAAGCCGCGCTACACGGGCGCTGTCAAGGGGCGGCATCTGTATGAAAGCGCCGAGCCTTTTATCGGAGAATTAATGTCCGGCTCCGTCCTCAATCAACGTCACAGATGTAAAAGGGGCAGAGCTACGGTAATTAATTGATTAAAAAATATCGCTAATTCACTGACCTCTCTCGTGCGGGAAAGCCAAAAAGGTCCGCTAATGAGCGTTTTCTTGGAGAACATTGATTAAATACGGAGAAAGGGTTTTCACGAGGCTAATGAGGAAAGGCGAGTAGTGGAGTCGCCCTCTATTTAAGAATACGTGTCATTTGCTAGAATTCAAAGAAATCGCCCCACCTATGATTCACGGGGATTATGTCGGAAACTTCAGCGGTCGGGTATCGGGAGGGATATATCCGCTTTAAATTATACCTACGTATTGTTGTATGTTATCATATAGTTGTCATGTGGTTGATTATGGATCTGGGTTGGATTACTTATTTGTATTATTATTGAGTATGAGTATTTGTTGATTTTTATCATAGCTATTATAATTATTTGTTATCGAATTAATTTGTAACAGATAAATATTACTAAAAATGTATTCATAAATTCCTCTCTTTAACTATTTTAAGTAACTATTTTCACTTAAAAAGTATATTATAATACTTTTAAACGAAATTAATATAATTGAAGATGATTTTTTCAGTATATTAAAGTTTTATACTCAAAATTAAAGAATACGTTTGTTCTTGCACTTTTATTGATACATTTACGTTTGTCAGTTAATGATTTTATACATGTATTATAATAACGGAATATTTAAATTCTATAATTTGACAGAATTTAAATTTCTTTTATTTCTATGAAATGAAAGTATTCTGATTAAAATATTACAGGAAGATTTTCAGGAAGTTACGTTAAAGCTTTCCGAAGGGGAATTTTTTGGTCTTTGAATATACAGAACTTAAGTTAAAATAGTGAAAGCTTACTCAATTTAAATAGCACTGTTTGCAGAATTGATTCTTAAGAATTTCACAAGTTTCTTACGTTTATTTCAAAGGAATTTTTATAAGTTGTTGAATTGGATAATCAGAATGAATAAATGATTACGTTTTAAAGTTAGACAATGATTTTTTGTTCTGATACAGAAATTTGCTTTTTAATTCAACCTTATTCGATTAAAAAATCTAAATTGATGCCAAAGTAAGTACTATTATTTGCTTTTAATTCAATGTACCGTACCGTATGAAAAGCTGGTATCAACAATGCGTTTTTATGATATATAATAAAACAATTAGCTTTCAAAAGCAAACTATGAGTTAGCCCGTTAAAAAACGTGTTATTAAAATATCTTCTAAATTCGATCTCCATTTTTATATTTTCATTTAAATTATGAAGGTGTTTAAACAAAATTTTTATCAAACTAAATTCAACCCTTGCCCTTTTTCTATTCAGGATCGTATTAAAATATGCTTCGAAATTACGTATGCACAAAGCTTATCTCTCTCGTATTTCAAACTATCATTCAATAGGACTCAAAATGTAAAACTGTAAGGGAGTATTTCGGTTGAAATTTGAGTTCTGTGCAACAGAATGCATTTGAACCTGCAACGGATTGACTTGAAACATCTCGTTCCTAATTTGAATTCCTTTGTGCAAGAGAGTGATTTTACAAAGCAAAAGTTTCTGTGAAATGAACGTCTGACTTGTCTATTTTTACATTTTATCCCTATTCATCATATTTTCATAGAGAACTCATGAGGAATTTCATTTCAAATCATCATTATCATTTCTATTATTCTATTCACATTTTCTTTCCTGAGTTCCGTGAGAAAATTCGACCTTAGAATTTGACAAGTTTCATTTTTATAATTCGTTATGTTCGAGTCAAACATCGTACGTAAACCTTATATAACCTCTTGAAGCGTAATGATTTTCATACTTCATGGGATCGAGTTGCATTTCATGGATGTTTGGTAATAAAAACACCAAGTTTAAACCCCAATCTAACTTTTGAAGTTATATGAAGCCCTCTATATGCTATAAAATATCTTTTAAGGTAACGCAAAACAGCCAATAACGATTTTTACATGTTTTACGATGTAGAGGCATCTATAGATTGATTTACGCGAGGAGTGTTTGAGGGCTCAAGTGAAGCCATAATAAACTAGGCCTCTCCAGCTTGCTTGTTAGCACGCATGAACTGTGAAATTTCACCTTTAAGTAATCGGATACACAGAAAGCACTTCATGGCTACCCGAATTTAGTTAACCGTGCAAGCGGATGATGCTAAACTGACCTACACTATGTTGGGTTTTTGATGTTTACAGAACCTTCACAATGGACAAAATATTCTCTCTGTTTTTGAAGGAATAAAGAGAATATTTTTTCATACTAAATTATTATAAAGGTACATGAAACAGTATGAAAGTTCGACTAAAGAAAATAACGCTATGAAATGCTTTTACTAAAAGTTCACCTGATTCTTGTATAATTTTCATATTTTTCGTGTTAAATTCGTGTAAAATTTTCTACACCTGTTATTGGAAATGTATCCCAAAAGGTATTAATGTTCAACGATAACCCAAAAAGAGTCATGCTTGTTTATTACAAGGAAACCAAAGCTGTGTTCAAACAATCTTTAAATGTTTATAAAAAAATAATGATTTGAAGACCAAGAACCTAGGATACTTTTCTTCATCCCAATTCATTATATTCCCTAAATAGGTTGACTTTAATTGTATGGGCGATTTAAATTTAATTAAAATAACATATTACTCTCACACAGAAGAAAATATATTTTTTCAATGCCAAAATAACCAAATAAGGCTAAAAAGTATCATTATCTATGATTTTGAAATCTATCCATTACAGATGAATTTTAAAAGACAATAGTTTACATGCATATTTTGGGTAAACTTTTCAACATTTTCCTTGAACCTGGAGCTCTGATGAAAATGATGATTCAGCGCACTGCATTACGATTATTTTCGTTCTGTGGAAAGGAGAGCAAATTAGAGGCCTTAAAGCAGTAATCTGCCCCATTCCGCCCACCAGAGGGAATTTGGAACCTTACGTGGGCGAGATATCTTTGGAGGAAAAATTCGATACTTAAGTTCGAAAAAGAGTGAATACCACTGTGTTATGTTTACGGAAGCTCTACTCAAAATTGAACAGTTATTTGTCAAAGGAAACATAAAGAAAATGAATTAACTTGTTTATTTATTTTGTTTTAGAGACATCAATAATTTGCATTTACACAATTATAAATATTATATTTAGTGAAAAGAGAAAAGTATACATGTGACAGCCAAAAGATGTTTTCAATTTTACATTACCCTTTATTATTTTTATCTTGTTCGAATATGATAACATAAAATAAAGGATTTCCTCTAAGAACATCCATTTTTACTTATTTCATTACGTAATTTATATTATTACGAGCGTAATAATGAATACGTTTTTAATTAACGAAAAATTCAGAAAAGTAAACCCTTAAGGCTGAAAAACATTCACCTTTTTAACATGAAATACATCTTGAATCGTATAACTTAATGATATGCTTCTAAATAACTTTTCGTAGGCACAATACAGCGCGATAAAAAACTTTTATTTCTTTTACCTGTAGACACCAAACTTTGCTTCCTTATTGCCCATAATATGTAAATATACAGAAAGAGTGCCATTCAGTGCTATCCTTAGAAACTCTTTTCTCTGCCATTACTCCCAAAAACAGTGATTTCGGTATTCAACGTTGAGTGGGCGGTGAGAAAATTATACGTCGCGAGGTTGGGTAAGAAGAAGCGATCGCTGGTGATTCTACAAGATAAAAGGAAGTGAAGTAGTAAGAGTTGATAGAAAGTTGAGCTCCCTCTAATTTTTGGGAGATTGCTTTTAAACTCCACCTACTTTCTATGGCGCCATTTTTTATTCAAGATAAAGAATCCCATCAGTATTTCTGACGCTTTTAAGACGGGAGGATGATTGGATCTGTTCACTGAAGAGCAGAAGGGTACGAGTTTTGAGCATCTGTGATACTATTAGCACGTCGTTTCATACTAGAAGATAATTCCTTGAGATAGACCTCTAAAATTTGCAGAACATTTATGCTTAAATAATTCTTTATACTTAATAAAAGTAAGTAAGTAAAATTAAATAAAATTACCAAGTAAATTGTTATGTAATTAATATATAAATTATTATATAGATTATGATATAAATTATCATATAAATAGTGTTAATAATTTGTTTTGAAAGTTATATTACTGTCTGATAATATCACTTATCAGATTTTAAAAAGTTTTATCAAAGAATTCATCATGTTTTATTGTTATTATTATTTTTAAACTTGAAAAATATTAACAGTAAACTATTATTTACTTTGATAAAACTTTGAAAACGCTTTGAATAGCAGAAGAAGAAGCTTTGAATAAATGATATTATTAACCACGATTATAACTTCCAAAACAGTAATTAAATTCTGGAAATAACAGACAATATGTCAAAATAATTTACTGAACCTTAGGTTCTTGAACTCTAATTCTAGAAAACTTTGCAGTAAAAAAACCATTTGATTGAAGTATTTAAATTAAAATCTATATGATCAAGAGTAACTCTGTGGCATTTAAATAATAATAATTTGAGCGACTTAGTCATTTTCTACTGATTTTGACCTATAATTGTATATTACTAATTCCATCTCTTTCTGTTATTCATTGTTTAAAATAAATTAATAAAATTATTAAATATGAAAAACCTGGGATCAATATTTTCTATATATTGTGGATATGGAGAGCGTAAATTTGATTTTTTACGTTCTCAATTATAATTCCAGTAGTCCTGGGTTCGAGTCCATGCATTGTTAGGTATTTACTGCCATAATTACTCTTCAACTACTTAACATCATTCGTATAGAATCAATTATTCAAATGCAAACTCTTCATCCACATTTGGGACCCATTTTTGCGGATAAAGCAGGAGGCATAAGCTCAAACGTGGACATCCTTGATTTAAGGTGTTGCGGACACATTAGGGGAGGAGGAAGGGCAGTTAAATAGCTTTGCAGAGCCTCGCACTGCAATGTGAGTTCCTCAACGTCAATTTAAACATCAACAAACTTTTTTCTATCCTCACAATGCTCCAGCAATGTCAGCATCCCTACCGAAATAAAACGGAGGGTGGGGAAAAAGTGAAAGTGAACAAATTTCGACAGTTAAAATTAAGATCTCTTTCTGGGAATTAAAGACGGTTGATACCCTGGACCAAGTCTTGATCTCTCCGGAGCCGGTTCCTTTCCACTGCTCCTACAGACGATGATTCATCATCCGGCATCATATATCATTATGAGCATCCGTTCGCTCCATTTCACCCAGACCCTCTTCTTCTTCTGGGTCCATCTTCTCCACCTGATAAATCTTTATTTTCTATCCCTCCGTTTGTTTTCTTCTCATCACGTCGCATCCATTAAAGAGCGGAAAGAACTTTCGTGATGTTCCCTATAAGATACTATGATGTTCCCCTCGAGGCTAATGATGATTCCGCTTTTGATTTTAAATCCCTTTTAAAGGTTTACTTTGCATTTGCTTCTTTTTAAACTGCTTTTATACGTACGTATTGTAGATGAAAGTGTTTCTTGTTTTTTAGAGTAGCGTTTGAGATAAATGGAGGATTTTCTAATGGATGAATCTCTAAATATGAAATACTGTCTCGTTCCATGCAATTGTTAATGTATTATCTTTTAAACTGCTTTATATTTTTATTCTTTTAACTGCTTTGTAAGTACTCGTTGAAGGTGAAATTATTTGTTTTAGACAAGTACTCAAGATAAATGTAGGTTTTTATAACTGACTTATGCTTATGAGATACTAGACAGAAACAATTTTAAGGTAAACCTAAGGATGCAATTATAGATGTATAATTAAGATATTAATTGCATGCCTTTTTAATTTGGAGAGTGAGATTTATAAAATCAGCATTGATAGCATAGTGCTACGTTTTAATTTATTTTCAAATAATCCATGCTGTATAGCATAATTTAGCTGATAATATTTCAAGAACAATAATGATTTGAGTTATTCCATTTGTAATCTTATATTAACTTATTTTTTATAAAGCTATAAAAATATCGTCTATGAAAAATGTTTTAATGTGGTTAAGTTATAAAAAGAAAATAGTTCATCAAATTATATATATATCTAACGTGTTTGATACGCGACTCTTAATTAAACCTAAAAAAACTTAATATCTAATTTAATTACACTAATAATTTTTGAAATCTTTATTTTTCAGTTATTTTGAAATTCTTTTTTAAAATATGGTGAAATATAGTTTAATAAAAACTATTGATTGTCGATAGATATTCTTTAACTACTTTACATGGCTTTAGCCGAGGAACAATATTTCCAATATCGTAGGCATTTTTCGAGGAAAAAAATCTCAAATTAATTGCCATCAATTACCGAAGCATTTATTTTTTCAATTTTAAAGGTCAAGATTATTAGAAGAAATTAATTTCTGAAATAAAAATCATACTTTACAGGCAAAATTGTTATCTTGAGGGCAAATAGGACTTTTAGAATTACAGATTCGGATTATGAATTCAATAGGGAAAGGATGCGAGTACTTGATTCAGCAGAACAAGATTTCTTTGCTCCTTGAACTGGAGTGCTACAGTAAATTATAAGAATTTCATAAATAGGTTACAGTTGGACTTTTTTTTGTTTCACCTGGAATCATTTCATTACAAACGTAATAGAATACCACCTTCTCGTTAAAACTTAACAATTGAATATAATACCATGCAACAATCATGTTACATATCAAATATACACTTATGTTATAGTAGAACAATATTACGAAAAAATTGACGCGTTAAGTACTACAGTTTTACATATCTCTGGTAACACAAGTTTCTTGGTCCCTTTCAACTTTTGGTACACTTTCAAGAGTACAAGAGCAGTTCTGGGGTTAAGGCCCCGCCTTTCAATATCAGATAATATACCTCTGAGTGATTCTATAAATTTAGAATTTTTTTTTGCTTCTAATATATTTTATAATTCCAATTTCACTCATTTTTTAGCGGAGTTAAAGAAGGTTAGAGGTAATGAAAGGTTTATTCTTTCTCCTAGTAATGCTGATAGACGAAGATTAAAAACAGTAAAGTATTCAGTAGAATATAGCATTCAAGTATTAAACGCACTACTCCACCAATTAGCCAAAACAGCGCTATTTAAGTAAGCATCTCACGATTCTAATGAACTGGTCAAATTCGAGGAGAGAGCTGGTGAAAAATATCTCCAAAATTAGTCCCTTTTCCGCAACCCTCCAGCGTTAAATACCGGAATCGGCTCGTAATGTTGTCCTCCGCTCATAAATCATGAAAAACGAGAGAGGAAAAGGGTTTTGGAATTTACGGCACCGGATTCTCTCCACCGTATCTTTTTCCGCATTCCACGGCTTTTTCTTATCTCACAACTTTGGCTTCCAACTGCGAACCTTCCTCGCCTCTTTAAAAACTGCCCGCACACTATCCTCGTATCTTTGAACACGTTCTCCCTATGTCGGCTTATTCCCCTTTTATGCTTAAAGAGTTGCACTCGGCTGTTTTATGCTCCCGTTTGGGAATGATGCTCGAAAGCAATCCAACCAAGGAATATGATAATGTCCTCCCAGGCGTCGTTTTGTACCCCCTTTTGTCCGTTTCATGAGAATCTTCACACATGCTTCACCTCCACGCGTTGTGCCGGAAATTGCTTGAGGGAAAAGTGGCCGTGGCAATGTGATGTATGGTAACAATACGCGTTTGAAAATCATTATAAGAAGATGAAGTTATAGAGCTGTATTCCATTTGGAAATGCGCTCTATAGTTTTTTGATTGTTTCCAAGTAGTTGCTCTTATCTATTACACATACTCTATGGCTTTTTTCCATTTATTCTGACCTATTTATTAAATATAATCCAAAGTATCCTTACTAATTACTAAACAGTGATATTTTTCAACTCTTCCATTTGATTAATCGGTAGCTCTGTTCCTTTTTATTTCGTAATTTATCATCGTAATTCAAGAACCGTTTATAATCCATGGTAGCTGCAATTTTAGCTTCTACGCTTCCGTTAATAAACTTGCGTTAACTTTATTAATGCTTTTCTAAAGTTCTGTTTAAAATTTGTTAATTTATATTTATTTTATAAATTCATAAATGTATTATATAATGATGACGTATAGCAAAATTTCACTTATATCTTTTGTACGTGTGGGATATTTTTACGAAATCGTCTATACGAATTAGGATGAAGTTCCACAAAGTGAAGGCTTAAGTTGTTGAATTTATTATAAAGTAATGTGAAGCTTACAGTTTTACATTCTTTTATGAGTTCAGAATCTCGTTCTACGAAGGTAGCCATGCATGTTGGAATTTAATGTATCATATGTCCTTAAACGTCTAAGTATCAAGTTCTGCACTTTTAAGTAAGTATTAAAGATTTTTTAAAATTCCACGAAATCTCTGTCATCATTCTCCGCCTTCCCTTATCATCGCGAACTCACAGCGACTTAAAATACCCCTAATTTCGTAATGGTCACGCACGTAATATTCCGAGTTCAGATTCATTAATTAAATAGTCATTAGGGCTAATTTCCTGGTTTTGCCGCACATGCTGCTAATTTAATCTTTCCGAACGAATTCAGTTTCCCACGCGTCTTCTGACGCATCCAACTTTGGCGTTGGGACGAGAGCGCTCTTCCATGCGCACCCATTCAAACCTTCCCAGTTTAATCAACGACCGAAAATTGCCTCTCTTTCCCTTGTGTTCAGATCTCTACACCTTTTCTTACTCCGAATGCACTGCCACCTCGCGGGGAGAGCTGAATTCGTTACGATTGTAAATCTGAACGAATTACGTCATTATCTCATCTGTTCTATTGGTCGTCCAAATGTGTTTCACGAGGACCTTTCTGTATGGATTGATATAATGTGTGATGTATTCTTTTTAAGTGGTACTTGCAAGGGGCATAATGTTGGGGACTTGTACAGCTATAACCCTGATTTCAGTCTCACTTTTGCTCTTAAACACAATGATAGTAATAGTAACCCGGTGTGTTTTACAAACTTTCAATGTACTGATTTATTTATAGATTGATAATAATATGGTCATATAGTTATAAATGTATTAAAGTTGATGATAAACAACTTATCAGGGTATGAAATTTATGAATTTCACGCAAACTAAACTTTTTAAGCGATAATTTTTTAAGAAGAAACAAGAAAATGTCAGGTTTAAATGTTTTACATTATGAATTTATAAAAGCATAAAAATGGCCTTTACTAAAATCACATGCCCGCTGAAGGATGTTTCGGAAATTTAAGTTCTCAGATAACTGGTTAGCAAGATATAATAAAAAATATTAGCAATAAAATTATACATTAGGAGAATGAAGAAGAACAAAAAGTAATAGTTACATATTAAGATCAGTTTTTAAATAAAACAGATCTTAGGGTAGAATAGTGATCTTCGAGTAATTGATAGATTTGTAGTACTTCAACAAATTGTATCATATATGCTTGTTGTTATGGATCGAACTGGGAAAGATAAGAGAAACACAAAAAGAAATGTGATACAACTTAGTCGTTCAATATATTGTTTAGGAGCGAAATATCCGAGGAAGCGTGGGAAGATTTAAAAGATGTATGATTCAGAATATTAAAAGATACATCTTTTCCTCGTTTCTTTAAATTGACACCAAACTAACAATTTTGTTTAAAGGAAAGAGAATATTATATCAAAAATGGTATATTTAAAGTAAACCAAACTGGGAAATGAAATGTTTCGCACCAAATTAAAGGCAAAAATAACTTCATCCATTAATTAATTTATGGGTCATAAAGAATAGATTTGGATCGTTATATTCCCTCGTAGATACGTATTATGTTGTATTGATCGGCGATTCAATTCTCTGAGATTAGGATCAAAAACAGGAACGAGAAACCAGATCCCCAATTTCCTGATTGGCCAACAATGGAAAAAACCATGGAAACCATTCTCAAATCGTTCCCCAAAAATATCCCTTTTCCTATTTCAACGTTCTAACGCAATTTCCTTAGCTGAAAATTAAAGATTCGCTAATCGCTTAAAGTAGACGAAAGGGAAACCACTAAAAACTGTGGAAGATGATATTTTACTACCGTTCATAACTATCGAAAATTACGGGTTTCAATCAGCTAAGAGCTCTGAAACGCAGAAGCTGAACGGTTCGAGTTAAAGATGATATGTCAGGATTTGGGAAAAGGGAAGGGACTAACCGCAGTGCAGGATATAGGGTAACACGACTGGAACCGTTTGACGTCTGGAACACACCCCCCTCCCTCCTAAAAACCCCCCAAAACGGCATTTACATCGCTTTGCTATCCTCATCAATTTGTTTTCAAAATAATTTCCATTTACAACCTGTGGAAAAACATAAGATCCCATCAGCAAGGCTTTTTTACCGACAAGATTCATCCCGGCGAAAAATTGTCTCGCGGGAGAAAAATTCGGAAATTTCTCTAAACAGCTTTTGGATAGGGGAATGATACCTCTTCTTCTCCAAGGAAAACTTTTTCAGGGGCCTTACTGAAAAAGTATTGGTCCTCTTAGTCTTGTGAGAGTTTCCTAGTTGCTCCCCGGATATTAGGAACTCTGCCAGTTAACGGTAGACTGTTCATAGTTGCCAAAACTATTTCGTACATTGAGCTAACTTTGGCTCGAGAAATATACGAGAATCTGCGAACTTTAAGAAATTTGTTTCAAAGCACGGGAAATGAAAAGTGGACCTGACAAAGGGAGGTTCATTATTTACGCTACGATAGTTCATGAACGTTATTCTATATAAATTGGTTGACTTTGTTGATGCTTATCTCCACCGATTAGTTTCAGTTCCAAGAAATGAATAACGTGTAAGTTTGATGAAGCCAGGTACTGAACAATCTGAAAACTCTGAAGTTTTTGGAACAAAAAGGGAAATTAATGATAAATTAATACATAAAATACGTGATGAAAGATTATATTGTAAGGAATTTATGCAATCTAAATGCCCTACAGTAACTAACCTATCGTAATTTGAGCTGTAATGTCATATCTACAAATTAAATTAAATCAATGAGTCAACTTTAAATTATAGAGTATAAACTTCCCTTAATCAGGTAAGGTGTTATGGTAATCCATGATAGAGAGATAATCTTTCCACTATAAAGAATTTCTAGTTAATATGTATAGTTATATCAATATAGCATAAGATGAGTTCTTTACGTATTATTATTGTAAATATGATACAGTTAGAATAATTTTCCATTGTCAACATATAATTTTACATTAAGGCAACGCGTGATACATTATGTTAACTTATAGTTTATTTATATATAGTATACATTTTACGTATACATCCATACATAGTATACATACATAATACATATACATAATACGTATGCATAATACATACATGTACATATATTTTACATTATTTAAACTTATTTCAATCTAATATTTATAACCCACTATATATTCAATCATAAGGTTCCCATCACCATTTCTTACGTTTCAGCATGATACGGCTTTTAACGCGTATTTCAAAAATCCTTTCGTGGGATGATATTCCAGCAGATTAAACCACCGGAAAGTAATTCCTCTTTATGCGGCATTTAATCAGGCAATCGACCGCGTAATTTACGAGCCCATTTTCATATCGATGTAAGTTTTCGTTCGTTTTTAATAAGACGGTCGGGGGGATGGAAGTATAAGGGAATGAATTGCTGCAATTAGAGGCTATCGATAAAGACCACTATCGGCAAATGCATTAATCAAGAGCCCATTCCATGAAGTGAATTTCTGACAGCGGCTCTCCAAAGATTTGGCCAACTCCTTAGCCTTCAGAACGCAGCCAATTCTGCCCTTGTATTGTGACTTACATTTGGCACAGATCAAGTACCGATTAAAAGAAAATTCTTCGGAAGAAATACGTCGTGATATATCGTAAGAAAGTCGTATAAAATATCTCAAGTATAACGTTTATCTCCGTCATCTAACTCAATATATTTTCAAATACATTTATACGTACTGAAACATAAATTTTATCTAAAGACAAATGGTGAGAATAATTAGCAGAAAATGATTATAACCACCCTAGTATAGTTTTTATTTTATTTATGAAAGCTTAGATTTATATTAAGCACTCTTTTGCCAATAAAGCGATTTAAGTGATCAAGAAATTTTCAGAATTCCCATAAGAGCTTTTGAGTTAAATTACATATTGGAAATATGTTCATATTTTATGCTTTAAAAATATGTAATAATATAAGGCTTAATTTGAAGTATCCTAGCGTAAAATTTATTTTAATTAGAAATTGTTTCTTTAAAAAAAATCATGAAAGATTGTCACGTGATTTCATTTCAGTTCAGAATCAGTTTCTTCAATAAAGTCGCATTTGATGTTTAATTAGTATTACATCGAACTCAGATCATATATTCGTTCTGAGTAATAAAGATATTTCTTGGAAATAGTTCAATAGTACCCAATCAGTATTATTTGTTTACTGTTAATATCATCCTGGAATTTCACGAATGGCTTCATGATGATGCAGCAACCTTCTCATTATTACTGGCTTCAATCTTTCAATAATTCCATGATAATCAACCTTTAAATTAAATCATTACTTTACATATGGGTTGGGATAGAGAAAATATAAAATTAAGAATTATTATTAAAGGACAAGTACCAAAATTCATCCACTCATTAAATTCCGATTATAGAATTTACATTAGCGATTTCAAATTCTGTTCGAAGGGAACCTATGTTCATTTTGAATATTCATAAATATAAAAACATCCTAAGATAGAGTTGAAATATATTCCAACACATTGTCATACCTACACCAAACTTAATGATACGAAAAATTTCATAAAAACTTAGAATACAATTTACATTCAACTTTTAGCACATTTTATTTTATTAATTTTCACAATTCAGGGTCTTCAAGTTTCAATTCACATCGCATTTTTTCATTGCTTACTCAAATATCTAATTATCGACGAGAATAGATCAACCTTTGTATAATGGGATTTTTCTATCCAATACCCTCAGACTTCTGAGAAAACTCAGAGATTAGAAAAACTTTCTTCGTCCGTAAATCTCGCTTCCATTTTCCATGAGCTCGTTCTATGCCAGCACAATACTCTCCGAGAGCTACTTTAACTCCCTCTTTCGCTAGAATTGCCTATTATCGTTCCGAAGTTAGAAGGGACACAGGTGAACTCATCTGAGATCCTTTCTCAATTGTATTTGTTTTATAATTAAAAACCAACATCGGTTTGCACCCGAAATAAGTTTAACCTAGAAGCTTGAGATTGGAAGAAAATATCTCGGTTGGAGAAAATTAAAGCCATGGCAACCGGTATTATAGTAAGGTTTCTTAATTGTTGATTTTGAATTCTTTTAACCTTTCGCCGGAGTTGAATATTGCCTCTAAAAACTTCTTATTAATACGTAAGCGAGATTAGTATTTTTATTAAAACTTTATGACTTAGGATACTAACTTTGATCATTGTAATTATTTAAATAGAGCGATGGAATTATAAAATCCAATAATTTTGTTCGAAATTCATTAAAATATAGTTGCTCGTCAAATTCAAATCAATAATAGGAACAGAGACTATGAGTCACAATAAGGAGAAACAGTCTCGTGTCCTGGTTTAATCTGTTTCTTCTTAAAGGCTGAACATATCTTTTATAACTGAGATTCTATAGGCCACATATAATCATTTAATTCTTTTTTTATTTCTTTATTTATAAACAGCGACAAATGATTACGGTTCTTATGAATGTAAATTGTAAGCTTATGTATAATTATTCAAAATAGATGAGGAATTTTATGACTAACAAGTAAGTTGTATGTTCGATTTTTAATTTGGTACGATTTAGCCTATTTTTAGTAAGTATTTCCTAACAATTCCCACTTCCTGATTCCACTTATATTTGATAAAAATATGATTAAAATCTTAATTGGAAACTATTCATTCATAAATCAGTTAATAATTTGTACGATTGTACATGTATCGAATCTAAAAGTTGAGAGTTAGCAATCATAATTTCTTTCTTTGGCTTTTGTAATAATTATCTAAGTTATATACGTATTTTATTCAAACCTCTCTTTCTATAATTTTGTGCGGAGAAGTCATTGAATTAACTATAAGAAAAGCCATAAATACCATTACTCTTTCTAGTTATTTATACTCTGATAAAAATACTACATAGAATTGAGCTTTTAATCGACTTTGAGAGGTAATTACGAACGAACGTAACATTTTTCTTTAATAGCGCTACACTGTAATAGCCGCTTCTCCTTAAAGAATACGAAGAAACCTGTATCTTAGCGATTTTCGTCTGAATCGAATCATTTCCTGATAATACGTAAAACACGTATTTAAAGGTTTCTATGGAATTGCTAAGGCGACATCTACAACTCAGGCGTTAGCCGTTTCTCGGAGCTCACGTTTAATTTCCTTTACTGTCCTTGGAGAGTAGGTGATTTATGGCGAAACGAGAGGCAGAAATCCAATAAAGCATATTTATACGAATCTCTGTGTTGGCCTTCACCGCGGATGGAATACTAAGTGATGACAAAATTCCCATGTATCTCTTTTTGATTTGTTGTCGGGTTGAGATCCAATAAGTCAACCGGTGTCGGTACGTGAATAAGGAAAATATTTGAGAAATATAACATCTTATTTACATATATCTAATTTCGAATTCGTATCTAATCCGATTGTCTATCTATATATAAATACGTACAGAAAACTGAAACAAAATACATTTTGGCTACAATAGGAGCTACATTACGTATGACAGTATGATTCTCATTAGAATTTAAGTTTGTTTGTTTACTTAAGAGCCCCATTATTCTAGGTCAAAATTTTGACGAAAAAGAAAAGCATTCACATTCTCTATTTAATAAAGAATAACCATACATTTTGCTTCATTGAGCGAAGTATGTTTCGTTATTAAAATATGAAAGGCGATAGATGGAATGGTAGTTCGAGTGTTTATTTTTTTAGGGTTCCGCACAGCTATGTTTTAGGACCCTCATAATTTCAAAAATTTCAAAAACGCGCTTCATTAATTAGGCACGATCTCAACGAGTCTCCCAACTCCTCCAATGAGGCAACGGGATTTAAAACGATCCTGCACGTGTAGCGTCTCATCGATTCGGGTTAATAATTCGTTCGAAAACGTTAATTTTTCTCTCGCTTTCGTTCGGTACTAGAGAGATGTGAAAGTACATGCATATTCATGGCAACCCAGTTTAATTGCGTCTGCGAGAGTCCTTTTCCTTGTAAACACTTGACGACTCACTTGTTTCTTCAAAAAGGTCAGATGTCACTAGCTTTTGGACGTAAATTACCATTTCTTCCGAAACAAGAAGGATTAAACGAGATGGAAGATGGGAAGTGGGATGTGTACCATTTTTGTCACTGATGAATTTTCTGCCTCCGATTATTAATCGATTGTAATAAACCAAATTAAATGGATTCTAGGATAAATATACAATCTTCTGAATCAATATTTATGCTTTTTTAAACTTAATCAAGATTATTTCAGTGTTATATATCCCTAAATTTAGAGTTTATTCTTTCGCTCAAAATATCCGCAGCTCGCAATTTCTTGCTCATTAAAATAATAATTTCTTCCTCGAAACATAGTTCTGGAATATTTGCTAGAAACTACACTTATACTGCATGATAATATATCTCCGCGTTCTTAGGCAAAGACCCATTTCGATGGTTGCTACCTTCATTTTGTTACCATGGCAAAAAGTCGAACGTTACGCCTGGCAGTCTCAATTACTTTCGGCGGTTGTCTTCGCAGACTCTGAGAGAGAGAATTGTCTCCCTGTGCCACGTGTTTACTAACAAATGCGCAGCGCAGGACTGCCGCTATTAAGGTCTGCAGAACGGAGACATCGCTCATCTGCAAATGCACTCCTCCGGGGGCGGTCATTCTTCATGCAGCCACTGTTCGGCTTACGTCCCCTCCTCGAGGACTTGTTAATGAGTTTAGCTCCGTAAGAAAATCGACCGACTAGTCTCATGAAAATTCCAAGGCCTCTTTTTAGTTCGACGTGAATAAGTGCGCGTTTAGTCTTTGGCCTCGTATTGAATGACTCTAGGAAGGCGAAGAAGTTGGTTCGTGAATTAGGAATGAGTTTAGGTACCTTTAAAAGGCCGTGGACCAAAAATGCACGGGTTTTTAACGATCATCGAACGAAAAGTTTGGCTTTAAGGCTAATGATAAATCAACTGCCGAGTTCAATGAGCAATGACGCTGAAGATATTACACTCGTAATTGGTAAATATATATGGATATGATCGGAGATAGAATCAGGTAAGACTTGGTAATAAGATGAGGTCATCTTATTCGTAGGAAATGATAAAAAGATTTGTTGAGTAATGATCACATTGGAGTGAATTTAAAGAGAATGGACTCAAATCAAGAATTTAAATCCAAAAAGAGTGAAGAGAGGACTTTTAAAATATAACATTCATCGCATTGCCAGAAGCACTGACCTTAAAAAAATATGCAACGAAATATCATTTCATTAATTTGTCAATCGCAATTTCCAATAAACACTAAAGATATAAATAAGATCAGAAAAAATAATTCTTTTTCAATGTCTTTCTTTGAATATAATTAACAATCAGGAGATTGCATTTTCAAGTGAAATCGAGAGTTATATTATAGAGAATATATAAAAAACTTCATAAAATTAACTTGCAAAATTTTCAAATTAATATGACTGTAAAATAAACCATCTATATTTAGATATTTATGAATACATTTAGGAATAATCATTTAGTCTGAAACAAGAAGTTTATGAACCTTTAAGAATTTTTTTATATTCAGCTATGATTTGTGTTAGAAGAGTTAAAACTTAAACAAACTATCAAAGAGAATTTCTTTATACTTATCTTACAAGATGTGTGTAGGTAGGTTTCCATGCTTAAAAAATCTATGCTGTTTTGATTCTCATTTAATTGTTACATAAGCTTTTATTCACAAGTATTCTGAAATTCACTCTCCATAAATCTCTACCAAATAAAACCTCTATCCTTTTATGCAAATATAAAAAAGCCATACGACTTCTAGCTTGATTGAGATTTTATCATCATCTCATCATAGGAGCATCTTCGAGGAACTTGTCAATGTTTCAATTCCAACTAGTTCCCAGGAAGACTTCTTCTCAGTTGGCCATAAATGATCGAAACCGGATTTCCCTTTGTTGCCGAAGAAATTTCCCTTAGCAGCTACAGCGCTAATGCTATGTGAAATGAAACACTCTCAAGAACTCCCTCCATCTGTGTTACAAGACGCCTAAATTTTCCATGGCATCCCAGTAACCTACTTGCCACCTTTTCGAACTTATTCCGTGAATTAATAAATCGAGTCACGCCAAACTCTTTTGACTAAGGCTTCGCACAAAAAGCCCCCTAAAAGGGAGAAAGAGCTCCTCTTCTATAATATTTTCCCATCTTAGATGTTTTTTTGTGCGCTTAAGTATCCCGTATACTTGAAGACGTTATCTGGAATTTTGAATAATAAATCATTTTTTTATGATAACGAAACGTTTTTTACGTCTGAATTTGCGTTTGACTGCAGTAAAGGTGTTTCAATCATCAATCTCTAAAAGTTTCTTTCTGCTCTAATTTATGTATAGCAATAATTTTATGGAATATTTAGATGTACAATTGTTTTTATTTGCATTCAGAGTATACATGGTTTGACAAAGAAAGTGAAATTTATAAATTTTGCGCGTTTGGAGTGTCCGATATTCCCCACATTTTTTAAAAATGTTGATCCACATGTATATAAACTGCAAACAAAATTGAAAATTTTACCATAAATTAGGGACATATGTACCAACATTTTTAAAAAATGTTTGGAATATAGGACACTCCAAGCGCGCAAAATTTATAAATTTCACTTTTTTGTTCAAACTACGTATACTTCCGGGTTTGAATTAATATGAAGCGACAGATCAGATTGTGTTTGAGTTGAACAATTGAATCAGAGTCTATATCTATAGAGAGGTATTCAAACATGCAGTTAAATTAACAACGATGTATTGTATGTTATAGGTTCCACAAAACCCATCCCTTTTCCTGAATATTTCTGGAAATAATTACTGAAAAAGTACAGCAAAATTTTTGGATGCTTCGTTAAATTAGCCAATTAGCTACAGATTCATATTGTCTGATTAAAGGAAAAACTATTTTCAGAGCAGCGATAGCCACAGCGAGGCGCTCAATCATCCGAGACAATTTTATTCCTCGCTTGCTTATTCAGAGAGAAACTTCATTATTTCAGTTCTCCCACTTTTACGAAACACCTCGCAAACTACATTCTCGGCCAATTTGGCAATCTGTTTTAAACTTGCCGAGATTTTAATGTGATTTTCGAAAGGAGTTGGTTCCATTCATTGGCATTATTTTATTGTCTAACTCCACTTCGGCACGTACTAATTGACCGCATTGGTATCTCCGTGGAATTTCGGAATTCTGTTTGAAAACTTCGCTGAAACGAGAGGAAACCTGGATTCTAATCGCGGATCCATTCATTTTCCACTCGCTGCCCATAGATTCAACGTGGATCACGTAACGATAGAATAGAAATGGCTTTGAGATGATGAGTCCCTGAATTTAAAAACCTTTTCTGCTTTTAATCTAAGACTAATTATGCATTTTGAATACGAATGGAGATTATAGAGGTTTCTGTGGAGAATGCTGATCCTCCATTATCTTTACAGTTGCGGAAGCCTATTCTTCAGCTCAAATATTCTATAGAATTTGATTTTTCATTCATATATAGTTATATAAGAATATGATGACTCTGAAAAAATTCAGATCAATTTTTTTTATCATCCAAGGTGTAACAGCTTTTTTGAGTCCTAAGAGAATATTTTCAGCCTAAAAATCACATTATTTGAATTATCTTTCATAACTAATGATAAGGAGCCGATATATGACGGAAAACCATAAGATTGTTAAGAAGTCATAATACCTGCCTTTATAATTATAAATAAGGAAATACATTCATAAACCGTCTACATTCAATCAATTGCTTACTTGGAATTTAAGTCGAGTAATTTTCTCTAGTAGGTGAAGAAATGCTTTTATTTTTAAAAAAAGATAGATATTGCGCAATTAAAATGTTATAATGATACTTAAAATATTTTTTCTCTGTTTAATCATTAGAATAAATGCTCGAGTTTTAAGATTGATATATCTAAGATTTTTGAACAGTTACTCAAAGAAAGAATGGGATTATAGTCTCTAGTAAATACCAGACTAAAATTAATCGAAAAAATAAAAAATAATTCATAGCAATAAGAATAAATACGGTTATATTTAAGTGGAATTTAAAATTTAATAAGTATTCACAGGGATAAAGGAATTATTTCAAAAGTATACATACGTACAATTAAAAATAACTTTCTTAAATCCGAAATATCAGTTTGAAATTTTCAAAAAGATCAAAAAACTCCATTAAAAATCAATCCGAGAAAGAAAACATCGCAAAGTTTAATCCGCCAAAATCACGTAAAGTTTTACGGCAGGTTGCTACTTCCGGAAAATTTTCGTAATATTTCGTAAACCAGCTCATCTGCAGTGCATTTACATCTTCAAATGAACATATGGTGCCATATATCAGAACGAGTAACATTCCGTCTCCATTTGCGTTGCTACTATGGCGTCTCGTAAGAAGAAAAAAACAAAAGAAACTCGGTGTGTGTTGCATGATGCATACCTTCGCCAGAAGTAGGAGTTCCCCATTGGTTGAGTAGGCGCTTTGCTAAACATGCCAAGAGATCTAGGGAATTGTGAACTTGGCGAGGATATTTCGGGGAACAGCTCGAGAAACAAGACTGAGATGGCCATTTTCCCATTCGCAACGAGTGTATTTGATAAAAAAAAAACTCGGTTACTTTCTGGAGAACACATCCATGGAAACGTAATGTTTTTGTGTAGTTTCTTTGCGTTATAAACTCGGTGTATATAGCGTTAAACTATGTTGTTCTATTTCGTTCTACGCCTTTTACACTTTATTGTTCCATCCTTTTGTTGGAGAGAAGTTTTCGTAGTTCGTTTTTCATCATTTATTTACGGCGAAGAAAATAGGTTCTGGGTTTTTAATACGGCATGACAAAAAAATTGGAATTTATTTGTTGATATACGTAAATGCTTAACCATATCATATCCATAAAATTATATCTAGTCTTTTAATACAGTAATTGAAATTGATAAAGCTATAAATTGATTTTCATAGCATTTTCCAAGTAACTGTATATAATAAATACGTGGCTATCTTATAAAAAGGCAACATAATATATAATATACTCCTTAACACCAAGTATATTGGAAATGTCTTTCATATTTAATTCAATCCATCCATCGATCCTATTTTTACTTATAGATGCTGAGTTAAGCAAGGTTATTTTTGTGTAAACTTATGTTTTATGTATTTGATGTCCTTTGGTGAAATATCGCCTTTTAATTTAGAATAATTCATAACCTTGAAAAGAAAATGTGTAAAATATATACAGAAAGAGATATTTCAAATGTAAATAAAGCAAAGATTACTATGAATTAAATAAAATTGTTATTTTTAGCTTTATTACGAAAGATATGTAAATTATATTATTTCAGAAGATGTGATGCATTAAACGTCTTTTTAATTTTACAAAACTGGAAAAGTATATATTACTTGAATACGTAACGAAATTATTCTCATCAATCAAACAAGAAAGATTGAAAATTACACGTAGATCATTTTTACGTTGGTTGGTATATTTACATTACCGCACGATTATAAATTGAAGTCGATCTCTAGTACATGAATATTGATCCTTTACTCGTTCTCGTAAATGCATTTGTCTCTTAGAAAGTTATCTTCTCCACCAACAAAAAAGCTTTTATTCTATCATCCAGATAATTAATATTTCTTCGTTACCTATCCAGAACAAAAAAAATATAAACAGTTCACTTCAGACAGAATACATATACAAGTCTGAATACTTTCAACATTAATGCACACTTGGATACACTAGTAATTTCATTTTCCTCGCATTCAACTTTTATTTTCACTATCCTCTTCACGGTTGAGTGCTTTTGATTTGATTCGAAAACGAGGTCTCCTCGCTTCTAGGTTAAGGTCTTCTGACGCCAACCCATCGAACGCCCCTTCCGAGAAACCTGTGCAACTGTTTTATTCCTGGCCTTCGGTGGAAACACTTAGCGGTGGTGCACAGGGCACATTATTTCATTTACTTCCATTGTGAGATTTCAGGTGAATGACGTAGCAGGAGGCTCGCCGCTTTTAAAACACGACAGAATCCACTTGCATACGATCTTCGCCTTGAGCAAATGGGCGTTGTCGAGCTCAAAATGGGCTTCCATTTAGGCACAGTAGTGGGGGAGGAGGTGGTTGTGATGGAACAATTTTAGGGTTTTAAAATGAATTTCCTCATCCCGCGTCGCACGAAGGGTAATCCGACAATTCGGCACCGTGAATTTGCATCCTACTGCCGATGTTGTTGGATGGTGGTTTACGTAAATGCTAGAGTAACTTACACTTTTCACTTTCTGATTAGACACAATACCTTACCTTAAGACTCGTTCTACCTTTAAATCATTTATCTGTAGTTTAAGTTGGTGGGGGTTAGATTTTAGCACGTTGAAGGATTTAAAGATACATATTACCTTACCAAAATCTGAAGATGAATTAAAGACAAAAATACAAAGAATCTTTACTTTATATAGTATAGAATTTTGAGGCTAATCTATTGGAATAACACGAGAAACTAATAAGAAATGATTTTCCGCTTATTTTTGTTTTAACGACCACTATCGTCTCCGACTTCAGGACATGAAGGTGTAAGAACTCCTTTCAGAAGATATAATAGTAGAAAAAATATATATAGTTCATACACGATGTATAATACGTATGATATAATAACTTCCTGTTGGACCTGAAGATTTAATAACTCCGTGAGAAACTAGTAATTACAATGAAAATAAGTGGAAAATTGTTTAGTTTCTCAAACTATTAATACGTGTATAGCTTTCCATAAAGTTACGCCTAATCCATTGGATACTAAAATCTATTAGCTCTAAAAAATGTATATTTATGTACGTATATCATTCGATAAGAACTTTTTTGCACAATATAACGTATCACACATCTAGCTCATATCCCTGGTTTTGCACATTTAAATTGAACATGACGTAAATTTCGATTTATGCGTACAGAATTTAATCCGGATGGAAAGTATGTTTGCGGAGAAGTTTCTAGGAAAGCGAACAGGAAAGTATTGCTCATAAATTCATCACGTTCGATTACCCGATGACAAAATGGCAATTTTATACGTTTCCCGAAGCTTTGAGTGCAAAATCTCTTTCCGTATCTATATCCTGATAATTGACACGTGTACAGGGTGAAATTCAGTGATACAATATAAAAAACATTCTCCCGCAAAACATAGCTCGTGTTCACCAAAAATAGATCCATCAAGCGATATTCCAATTGTGTCACGTGTTGTTAATCACGACAGCTTCCGTTGAACAATACCAACGAAATCATCCGAGCCTTTACTAGGAATTGCCTCTTTTCTCTACCGGGAAATATACCTTAAACGTTTCTAGATCTATCTTATATCCTGTGTTGATAAACGAGTACTATCTTATGGAATTTTTCCTTCATTGAAAGAGCATAGATTCTTCTTGGAAGGAAACACAATGCTCCTTTCCTGTTGAAGTTCGACGGCGATCTTTCTGTAGAGAAGCGAGTAAAGGCTCATATTTTTATAGTTTATTTCAATACTCAAAATATCAATTAAAATGAAAATATGTTGAGTAAAAATACGTCCATATTAAATGAGATATAGTCTGTCTCTTAGTATCTCAATGGATTTCTCCAAACTCTTCTTAGAAACAAACTAAATGCTCCTTTCCTATTCAGGTTAGACATTGATATTTATGTACAGATATTAGTCAATCTACGTTCTCTGAAAATTTACTTCAATAGTCATAGAATCAGCTGAAATTAAAATATGTTTACGTACTTATACATCCATATTTTAGGATAGAACTTGCGTTTTTAAACTAGTTATTAGTAATTATGTATCTCCCTGAACTCTAGTCCCTCATAGTACCAAAATCACATACTTTCGAAGTCAAATTTCCATTTTCTAACTTTAGGAAGCTGGTATGTAGGTTTAGGGAAATGTTTGCGCACTTATTCGTCCATATTTTAGGATTCACATTTAAATTTAGATTTTGACCCTTTTTAAGTACCTCCATGAGGGTCTATGAACTAAAAGCACATACTTTCGAAGTTAAATATTCAAATTATATTCTTCTACTTGAAGAGGCTTGTGTATGTGAGTAGGGAAATGTTTTCGTACTTATTCCTACATATCTTAGTTGTTAACTTTCGATTTTGACCACCTCCTAGTACTACCATGTATCTTCATGAACTTCTCATGGTACCGAAAACACATACTTTTGAAGTCGTATCCATTCTCTTACTTGCAAAGGTTTTTGTGTGGGTGTAGGGCAAACGGGGTTGATGTGTTCACGTCCCCAAGTAAACCCGTGGACGTATTCCCGATGTCGTGCGATAGGCGCCGACGGCTGACGCGAATCTTAATTGGTGTCCAATGGCGGAGGTGTGTAACTGTGAACCTTAGCTTTGAGCCAATCTATTTAAACTGGGGGAGAGAGATCATTGGGGCGTCCGCTAATCAACTGCTCCTATGGCTGTGATATAGATCTTCTAATTGCCTCATGAGTTGTGCAGATGTCGCCTCCCTCGATATTTGATCACTGTCTTCCTCAAGTAATTTACGTACTTCTTCAACGGAACGGATGTAGTGCATTTACGTTCCGCGTATGTTCAAGGGAAGAGAAGGGACTGAATTGTGTAACGAAACAGCTGAATGACTATTTTCGTATTAGAGCAGATCTTAAATATTGAGTATGGCATCTTAAATATTGAGTATGGATTAGTTATTTATTCTCATCAACTTCTTACAGATAAAAAACTCGTTTCTTTTATTTTTATAACATAATTTTGCTCGAAAAATTTGAAAAAAAAATGAAATACCCTCAAAAAATTCTAGCGTCTTGAAATATTAAAAAACCGAAAATGATAATTTCAAGAAAAAACGTGTAATAATATTATTAAGTATAATGATAATATAAATATACCTTACTATGCTGGTAGCACCAAGCATTTTTATGTGAATTAACATACGCACTTATTAAAGTTTTTTAACTTATTCGAAAATTAAGAATGAAGGAGGTTAAAATATTGAAACTAAGAGAGAATTTTTATGGTAAAATTAATTTGGGAAGATAATAAATTTTACTATTACTAATTATTAATTTTATGTTACTCTCTGTAGTTTGATTAACCTGGATATTAGAAATCAAGGATGATTTAAGTAGTGTAATAAGAATTCAATTCCGTATTAACAATCTGAATGGATAAATGATTATTTTAATGCTGTTGGTTCTTATTAAAGAAGTTTCCAAATATATGCTGATTATATTACATCCAGAAATTAATGTAGTGCTAATTATTTTGCTCTTATTCTTCCGAATTTCATTTCCAATTATAATTTATTTCAATTTTTATTTGGTCGAGAAGAATAATAAATTCTATGGTCAAACAGAATTGAATTAATCCAAATAAATCTCTACGTAGCGGTACCGCCAAAAAAAAAGACCTCCACCATTCTATAAAAATCACCCTTCGAGTTTCGCAAATAAATAACACGGGCTTATGTAAATCCTCAATCCAAATGAACGTGGATACGGGAACGGGAGAATAAAAATCACCCGACACCTTCCGAGGGAGAGAATTCCAGCACGCCATCAGCGGTGCCGGCGTCGATCCATGGTTAGAGGCCCAAACGCTGTCATTCCACGCTCTTAAGATAAATGAAGTGTTTGGGCAAATGCATGCATCGACCCAGTTCGATATCGACGAAAAAGTATTCGTACGCTGGGCATTGAGGAACGCGATCGGGAACTGCAATTCTCAAGCAAGAATTCCTATTGGCTATTGCTTCTAAAGGTTCCGTAGAACGGGGCGAATTCCTTCTAAGAGATCCGAGTGGGTCATTAACTCATAGCCTCCGAGCTACCCAAACATTTTCCCAGTCTCCAAGATGCCTAACGAGATTCGCCGAGTTAAAACTTGGGCCAACTTTAAAGCAAAGACAAGTAACCCGATTGAAAGTTCCGGGGGAATTGGATTATCTATAGTGACGTATTTTCCACGGAAAGGGTTTTGCTGCAGGATTGGGCCTACGCAATGTTTGGTAAATTTTGCGCACAGGGTATGATGAATGAGGGAATGGATGTGATTTTTAATGTCGTAATGGATATTTATCATGAGTTAATTTCGATATTAAGAACTAGGAACAGTTCATAAATTACGAATGAATTTTTATGGATATAGACTATAGTGTTTTAATGATAAAATTCGTGAACGCGAGGAATTATTATTTCATCCTCTCATATGATATAAATATTTCCATCTTTACCTCAGTAGTTATCTGATATCACTATGAATTTTCTACCATAAGAGAGAGCTGATAATTTTTTCGGTTAATTCAGTTAATTTTGTCTAGAGAAGACATTTAAATCTATCTGAATTTTAAACGCGTAACGATAATTTCAAATCTAAATTAGGCAGCTTCCTTGAAATAGCGTGGAATCGTTTCTAATGAAATGCGTAATAGACTCTAAAGATGCGTTTCAAAGATGTATTATCCCAAACCATAGGAACTATATTATAGTGACTAATTTATTTACTTTTAAAACGAAGAGGAAATAAACAAAAATTTTTTGAAAAACTTGTTGATACTTCATTTTTCGCACTTAAAAAAATTTAGCCGTAAAAAATCAATCCGTAATTCATAAAGCATTTCTTAGTTCTGTAGCAATTAAATGGTCAATTAATGTAGAGCTTGAAACATTTTTATATGCCCTGCATAAAGAAGTATCTTCGTTTTTATTTAAAAGGTTTGTATAACCCTCGTTATAAGGACGGCAATCTATGAGTTTCCTTATTAATTTATAACCCTATTTGTGCACTGTTTTTAATATATTATACAAGTGTAATATTAAAAGAGACGTAAAATTTAATTAAGAATGTTTAAATATTTACATGGTAATCTATTTAAATATTATATAATATAAGCAATAAATTAACCGTATTATTTATTCTCTTATAGCATGTTTACGGTTTAAAAAGTGTAATTTTATTGACTGTAATTCACGTATACTAAGTTCCGGAGATGTGTAGTAACGTCCCCTATTTATATACGATAAAAGAACGCCGTGACGTAGAGTAGACACTTTGGGAGGCAACTACCCTCTCTAGGGAGATATAAACATCCAATTATTTTCATTTTCCCCGACAGATTCCCCGTGAAATTCGGTACTACACATCTCCTATATTGACCCAAATTTCCTACGTCGATTTTTCTCCCTAACTTAATGTCTATCGCTTTCAGTGCCTCCTGCTGAAGTGAAGGTGTTTGGTCCCACCGGAGAGGAGATTATGGGATCGGTACTCGGCCCACTTTCCGAAGGAGACGACGTCCTACTAGAGTGTCGCGTCTTCGGAGGCAAGTATCCATTTGCATCCCACTCTAAGAGGCCGTCCAGAAAGCTTTCCTTATCTCCTCCCAGGTGGTGCTTGTTTCCTATCTCGGCACCGAGTACCATCGCCAGTAATTGCATGCCCTGAAATAATACTCACCTACTTGTGGATATATATGTCATTTTTCTCCACAGCATCACCTGATTCTGTGTTGTGGTCGTCTGTTTAGGGATCTCGTGTCTATCTCTCTACGGGTAGAACTCGTAACCGTGTGTCGTAATGGTTTTACTATTGAAATTCGGGATGTTTCTACGTTAAAATGGTTCGCGCTAAAGGTTCCGTGTCTCACACAAATGTACTTGCGTGTTTTTGTTGTTTATTGGATACCAAATTTTTTATCCAGTCGTTTTATTTGAGCGTAAAAATGGAATTAAGTCTTCCCTGATCATCTTGCAATATTAGTAGCTCTGAGAATTTTATAATCGAATAAAACTTCTCGGCTATAATGTTTTCTATTTTTCAATGAAATATAAGAAGGCGTAAAATTATAACTCTATTTATATTAGTAATATAATGAAATATTTAAGATACTATTTGAAATTAATTTCTCAGGAAGAAATTCGTGCTTTGATCCCTAGCAAAACCCTTATTTTAAACCTATTATTTTGATATTGATGACTTCAATGTATTATAATAGTATTTGTCTTTAGGGATTAATTTATCTCGATTTTTAAATGTTCGGGATGTTTTAAATAAGCCCTTCGTAAGTGAATTATATGAACGCAATTAAAATTTTGAATATCAAATTGCATTAGGTGATATCGAATTTAGTGCTCTGAGCTAATGCATAAATTAATAAAAAGTGCTTTTGGGACATCGCATAAATAATTTTAGTCGTAATGAAATGAAAATTGCTATGCATAATTTAACAGATGACTAGAGAAAAGTGACTGTATATAGCTTTTGATAATGCTTAAAATAATCATCTTGCTTATTATATATTGTTTTATTATAATCAATCATTATAAAGTCTTTGTTCATTTGTTGGCCTCCAAAAACAATCGAAAATGCTGTGAATTAAATATTTCATTCACAACAAAAAATATTTCGTAATATTCTTCAATATAGAATATGAAAAACACGTATGCAATATGGAATAATAATAGTGGAGGAATGTTACGGTTAAAATTATTTTTATCTTTAAACTGCTATTGCCTTCAGCAAAAAACACCTAGAAAATTGAAAACATCAATTAAAAAATACATTTCCTGAAGTCTTTAAATTACGAAAATATTAAAAAATTTTTATATTTACTAGCCGATATTTAAATATATACATTATCGTAAAACATGTATCATCATGTATTATTTCTAAAACCCATAATTACTCATTAAACACATCAATACGAATAAATAAATATTGCATGATAACGAGGCACCTCAATCCCTATATGTATAATATATTCCGTCGCCCCGAAATGCGGGTGTTTTTCTCCCCATAAACACGTAACATGCTCTGATGAAACAAGCGAAGTTTAACTGAGATGTGGATGCAGGTAAGCCACCCCCGACCGTGTCGTGGTTCGTCGGTGATAAGTTGGTTGACGGAGTGACTGAGGAGCGGCGGGCGGGTGAAGCGGTCAACCGGCTCGAGGTCAGGGACATCCGTAGGAGACACCTAAACTCCACTCTGCGCTGTCAGGCATCCAACACCAAACTAGCCCTACCCATCGAGAGGACGCTACGTCTCGACCTCCTACGTAAGTCTCACTTTTAACCCTTACTCACACACTGTAGATGCATGTTAAACTACGGGGTTAATTACTATGAGGATGCATTAGCCTAATGAGTTGCTTTATATCAATGTATGTGATTATACGCCAACTTACGTAAATGCTACGAGTAGACTATCCTTATGAGTGTATAAAAGTGTATATATATATATATATATAGTTAGAAATTATTATTATTTTTAAAAACTCTGCTCGAGTATAATTATGTATAATAATATATAATGATATTACTTTGAAATTTTAGTGAAATGGGAAATATATTCAATTAATACCTTATAGAATAATATAAAACTTGACTTTTTCCTCTCAATGATTATTCATTTGTGATTTAAATTAACTAACTTCGTAATTATACATCATGTGTCTATATTACTTTAGGATTATTCGTTGAAATTTTCACTATTTTATAACTTTAAAGTAATTAATGAAAACTGTTTCTATTTTAATTGTCCATAATTGGTAGCTTTTGATGAAAAGCTTCATTACCCATCATTTAGAATGTATCGTAAATGTTATTTTGCGCGTGAAAAAACGTGTTCACGCTGTTGATTCCAGTAAAAATTTTCATTAGTATAAAATAAGCTTTTTGAATTCGAAATTATTTTTTGTGTATTTGATGTGCCAATGCTAATTAAAAAGGGTGTTGAATGATTGGCTTAAAAATTGTTTTCTCGCAATAAAATGCGCTATTTTATAGATTTCTATCTACCAAATACCACTTTGCTTAATAGCTATACAATAATATTTTCGTTTTTGTGAAACGTTAGCTTTTTTGTTCACGTTGTGGTATTATTAAACCTGAATCATTCTTTACCTTGATGCCTAACTTTCTCAATAAATTCACACACGTTTGAGGGAGGAATACGGATTACTTGTTATTCATAAATCTTAAGTCAAAATATCTTAAAATAAATTTCCAATTAATAAGGTATTTATTGAAAAATTACCGCCAAGGAAACAAAATTCTTTAAGAATTTATAGTCCATAATATATACATAGAATATTTATATTCTCTATTATGGTTTCGGTATTCTGCTATATTATTAGAAGACATTTTTTTAGAATTTATAATCTTATTTTACCAGAAACTTTTATCAAATTTTACTGGGAAACTGTAACAAGGAAATACCACAAAATAAAGATTAACATTGTGCTAAAAATATAAATACATCACATTAAAATCTTTCAACAAAAAGGACATCATACCTTCGTATTTAAATTCCCATTTCGATGTAAAAAAACCGCGAATTTATCGCGAAAACATATTTTAGTTGGCTGACTTAACGTTGATTCTTCTGCTTTTGAATGTCAAGCATTCCTTGTATATCCAAACTGCGGATTTCCTGTAGACATGGACTAAGAATTCGCATCCTGTATTAATTAAACCTCTTCCATGAATCTCTACGAGCGTACCTTCTGGATTTCAGGCCGTCTGATAATTTGACGAACCCGAGTGTGTCAAATAATTAAATTCTCGGAAATATTCCGGGATGGCATTTATTTTTTTTCCCGGAATGCGCTCCATTTATGGCTTTTCCTCTAAAGGGTCCAGCCAAGGATGCTGTGTTTCCTCCTATACGAGATTAACTTTCATTGAAGACGTATCGTTTAACTCCCTAATTTGAAAGAAAATTGCTCGACCATCCCCTGAAAATGTTCATTTTGGGTTTTAATGAAACTTAATCGGTTTGAGAGTCATTTGTAAGATTGGAGGAATTATTATTTATAAGGATCTTTTGTCAATGAAAGAGATTTTTTTAGAAATATTAAAATGCATCTCATGTTTGTTCAAATTAAATTTTTAGTTTTTCATATTTTTAAATGATAAATATGGGTCAAGGACGCCTCAAATGAAAGAATGTACTGTTAATACTGTGAATAGCTTTAATTTACAAAAATGAAAATAAATTCAGATCCTGAGAAATTAAAATAACAATTTTGTTAATATTTTATTATGAATTGCTATATCTTACGAGAGATGATAAAAAAGAAAAATTATTCTTGATATTTTACAAGTAACGTAATGTTTTTGATACATCTTGCAATCTGTTGGAAAACAGTAAAGCAACCTCTAAACTTTTTATGTAAAAATAAGTTACTGAGAAAAATGAACTTAAATATTGTACTTATGTAAATGGCAGTAGTATCAAAAGTATATGATTATCATAATCATCAGATAACATAAAAAATAATAGCTAAAATGTGAACTGTTTTGCATAGTTTCTGAAAAACGATACGAAATGGATAAAAACTTCACAAAAATGTCAATTCAGGATGTATTCACTTATAAGGATGATACCCACATTGGAATCGATACTTGAAGATATTCAACAACCACGAAACGGATTGATGAAACATAATTTTTATATTATTATGGTTTTATTATTAATACAATTTGCGCTTAAATAGGTTTTCCAGCACCAAACAGCACGCTCAATTGAGACACATACAGATAATACAAAATACTTAAAAAATTACGAATGATTAAATTAAAACTAATCGTACTCCATTTATAGCATATACGTTTATAATTATATTCAATGCATTAAGAAAAAGAGAGAAAAGTCAAGTTTTTGGGATCATTATCACAATACGTGTATTATTATATACGTGTATTATTATATACGTGTATAACTATATACGTATATTACTATATACGTGTATTACTACATACGTGTATCACTTTATCACGTATTACTCCTAGTATTATATCTTGTAACTGTGTATGCCTGTATCCTGTAGTATACTAAAGGGAATGGGTCATCCTCTAATTATCTTTCAGTGAAGCCCCTGTCAGTTCGTATTGTGACCAAACCTCGCGTCCTCCGTGCAGACCAACAGTACGAGATCATCTGCGAGACATTCGGTTCTAGGCCACGACCTATGTTCGAATGGTGGCAGGATGGAAGGAAGATAAAGCCAACCAAGGTGAGATATACCTTTAGCGCTCCATTATTGATCGTGGCAGAAAATTGGACCTAGACCCTATGAAATTATCTACACTCAAAGGGAAGGATCAAAACCCATTTCCTTGGAAATGAACCTTTGAAATGAATCGATTATTTTTCGTGGTTGAATATTCGAAGATGTGAAAAATGTACACGAATGACCAACTTTACGAGGATGACGATTAATTTCAATGCCAAAACAGGAATATTAATTATAATTAAATTTCATTAGTTTATGCGATAATATTTTTAATATTAAATCATTAGTTAATATTCAATTTAAATAATTATTTTGATATTTATTTATTAGTTAATTTTAAATTTAAATTATAATTATTTACTTATTCATTTATTAGTTTATATAATAATTCTATCAAATTGCTAGTATGTTTTATATACATGTTTATATAGCTAATTATAAATCTGTTGCATTAGAAAGAAGAAATATTAAAAAATCCGTTAAATTAATACGAACTTCTATGTGATGTGTCTAAATCTACGCGAGTACACTGCGAGCCGCCTTCCGATGTTTGGCACGGGGTGCAAGCACAAAGACTATTTATATGAACGATTAATCTCGCGTATTTATCGAGGGAAATTTTAATTTTAACCCCTTTCCCCATATTTTTTCGCTGGTATGTACTATACAATTACAATAATATGTCTTACATATAAATACACTTAAAAATATTACTGTACATTTAATGTTCATTATAGCATACGATGAACATTCTGCACGGTAAAAATAGTCGTATCTGTTTCGAAAGCTTTTGCTACTCGAAGATTAAAAAGGTCTTCGGAAACAGTTGTTTGTATAAATACACGATCAAGTTTCGGGATCATTGGAGATGACTGATTCGAGTCAAAAGTGAAGCTATTTTTAATATCCCCTTATGTACGTATAAAATATCACAGCCTATCATTTTCGGAAGTTGTCTCTTCTCCCATCCTCTGCTGGAAATCTGGTCCACGAGGAAGATACCCCAGAATCTTCAAGGTAATTTGAGTCTTCTCTTTTGAAATATTTTGACCGTTTCTTCGAGAAAAAGTCAAGAGAGAAGATGGTTATCCCCTTTTTTGAAAATGGAGTTTCCTCATGTTACCAAGAGCCAATGAGCCCAAAAGGGGGACGTCGAAAGATGATAGCTATCTACATTGTATCGAACCGAATTAGAATATCGTTTGCTACCTTAAGAAGCTACCTTCATCGTTTGCGAAATGTCGTCCTTTATATTTTGGCAGATTTGATGGGTTACTCGGAAACAACCTGGGGGTAAATATAGTTGTAACTTTATAAACACACACGCTTTTGATATTAAATTCTCAATAAGATGACAAGTTAGTTTGTCTATATATTTTTTATATATTATTATTTACTTTCTCACTATTGTACCTTTGCTCTGTAATATCTATCGTAGCGAAAATTTTCGTATTTTTACGAGATACTAGTCCGCTAAAGGGAAGTATTGGTAGTATTTTCCGCGACTCGCTAGAATAATTTAATTACGGAACGCTCTCACGTGTTTTTCTTAAAAAGAATTCTACTTTTATGTACTAAAATATTTATATTTAAGCACGAAAAATCTTCGTTTTACAGCCAAGACTAATAATCATCTTGTCACTTAATTAATCATCCATAATGGACGTTTACACGTGAGATTCATCAAGACTGGAACAGGGCTACGTGGTAGATTTATTATTCTATATTCTTGTCAAAGCTCAAAAATATAAATTCAATATTTCAATATATAGGTAAATACCCATAATATTGTGCGTAATTATGTACACATAAATCTATGTGAAATCCAATCACCTAAATGCTGCTAAACTACGCTAGATAAATCTATTGAGCTATCCGAGAATCTTCTTTCACCTCTTCTAAGCCTTAATATCAAATTTAATCATCAAATTATCAAAAGCAATCCAACCCCTGACATATCAACCCTCGTCGACAATGTTTAATTTTCAACATTCGTCACAACCATTTCGGACCTTCAAGGAACAGCTGAAGAACACTGGCGGCGAGAACAATCCTCGGATATCCCTTCCCCTAAAAACATCCACGTCCTGAAGTACCCGTGGCGTATTTACCCACCATAAAAGTGGCGGAAATTGCTTCGTACTCGCCTCGGGTACCTTACCGCCATTCATATCGACCTAACCCGCCGTTCTGCAGCGGCATCTGCGGGAGAAAAAATGAACTAAGAAACGTCGCTATGTAAACTTCTCCATAGTATTTGGCCATAGCGACGTAGTGAATGGTTTCCGAGTAGGTGTCGTGTGGGAGAAGAAGAAATCTCTATCGGAAACAAACACAGTTCGGTTAGTAGAGGAGGGAAGTGTCTCCAGGAACAGTGCACGCAATCGTCGAACGCCTTTCAGAGAGAAAAAAACTGTTATTTCGAAACGTTTATTCGTGTCTGAAGCACAACAATGGGCCATGAAAGCCTTCTTCCGTCCACCCTTTTCACTTTTCCTTCCCTTCTGGCGATTTCCAGTCCGGTTGTTTGGGGAGGTGAGGAATATACTTAGTCCTCGCGCAGCTCAAATAAATGTTTCATGAAAATGCTTTCGTCGCGGCAGACGAGCGTTTTAGCGTCTTTTTTTAAGCTCTCATCCACGGCACATACGCGTGTCGCTCGTTTGTAGGGTTAAATGTGCATTATTAGTGGATGAAATAAATTACCCGCGAATACGCGGATGAAAATTTCGCGGTTAATAAAAGTTGTCGATAAAATTGTATGGGTGTACGCTCCGATTTCTTGAACCAATTCTCGTGGCTCAAGATGGCTCTCTGGTTTAAGATAGAATGTGGTTTATTTATGCGGAATGGGGAGGTTACACGAGTGTCCGTTTCCGAAGAATTAGCTACGCAGGGAAGAAAATACGTTTGCGGTTGTCTTTCCGTAGAAATAATATATGGAAAGGAGTGGTGTTTGTTTAGATAAAGAAAAAGGGAGAGCTCTCAGGAGAATTCTATCTCTAAGCATTGAGATGGCCAACATGATATTCCAGTTTGGTTCTGAAAGATATTAGCCAAGTAATGTGACCATTGGAAATGAATGATAAGAAAATAATTAAATGACTCGAATTGAAGAATATTTTGAATTGATTTCGTAAGTCATTCATTAATATAAAATGTGATTTATTTTAGGACAATATTGAAGCTAGAAACTCTCCTTATATATCCAACCTTTAATTACGTATCATTAAGCATTAATATAAAAAGGAAATTAATTTAAAATTTTCACGGATTATTCCTTTGAATTATGTTCATTACCATCATATTTTTGTGAATTTATTTTCGACATTAATAACTAAATTTATCTTTTTTATAGGCTAAATATAATTAAATAAATAAAGTGTTATGTATTAAAATAGAAGAATAGATTCGACCCTGTTTTGATTTTTTTCAATGTATTATAATATAAAATATAGCGCTCATAATCAAACCTCCCATTAAAATTGATCAAGATTAAATTATAATGAATAAGGGTTTTGCTATATTTCTGTTTTGTGTTTTCAAGCATTAAGTACGTAATTTTCTTTTTAGTTTATGACAAATCTTTTCCTTCCCATCTAACTATAGATTATTCATTTTCCCATTTATAGATTCTCTATTAACTTTATAATAATCACATTGGAAATGCCTAGAGCGAAAATTTCTCTGTAACCTACCGCAATAATAACACATCATTCCTTTCTTCTTATGAACTAAACATCTTTCATAAAGCTGTCATCACCTTGACAACGCCAAAACCCTCTTAAAAACCTGACACAGTTATTGCAACCTTCATAAACAAATAAACCCGAACATTTTGATACGTCACATGTAAACGCGCAGAAACTTTAGACTACGCCTCCGTAAGCGAAATACTTCGACGAGTAAATAGAGAAATCTCTTCCGTGGAATCGAAGGAATTCCAGTTGAAAATCATCTCTCAAAAGGCGCCCTCACAGATCCGTACCGCTTAAGAGCACATATCCTGATCTCAAGAGACCCCAACTGCTTTTCATTTCGTGACGTTTGAAGACGGGTTCACTCGTGAGGAGACGTGAGAAGCAAAATCAAGTCAGCGAGAACGCTTTCCTATTTCTCGGTATGACACGCACACCCCTCCAAACGATAATAAAAAACCGCCAAGACAATAAAGTCCCTTCCCGATTTATCATAGCATAGAAATCAAGGGTGGAAGTGGTTGGGATAATGGAATTAGTGTGCCGCATGAGTATAATCGTGTCGCGGGAACTTCCCTTCATTTGCTATCCACTCAATTGGATCGACTGCGTTTGACAGTATAATCCCTGCGAGGAAACTATCTTCGTCTTAACTGCTTTGAGGTGCTCCGAGTACTGTGCTGTAAAATGCAAAAGCATTGGTGCCGAGGGAAGGAGCTAATTCGTGGCTTAGCCTACATTCAGTCCCTTTTATAGATGCATCTTAGGGCTCTTATCGGCTTGAAAGGAGGTGGTGCTATACTCTACACGATTATTAGGATAAAAAGGACTTCTTAAGGATCGTTTTATATACTAAAAAAGTCTTCTTCCTTTTTGTTACTTACCTATCTCGCAAATAATGAATTAAAACAGTATTTACCTCTATCTCTATCTATAATTACCTTCTATTTCGTTTTAGCGCATTAGTATTAGAAGTTATCTAGAATTATTTTAAAGATTTTAAGGTTTGTGTTCGTACAATTCTGTGTAAGAGCTATGGAGTTAATTTTTCCTCCTCAAAGTTGTTTAATTTTGCTATTAATCGTACTTATATAAAACAGATATATTTCTTCTTATTTTAAAGTACATAATTCAAAACTTCTTTTCTTTCAAAGGCCATATCTTCCAAACGTACATTACACGTTTTTTACACACTCGTATATCGTTTTTATTTAGCGTTTCATACAATTTTATTTCATATAGGCCAGTAGAGGAAAAACCGTTGAAGAAGTATGGAGTAATTTTAAGTCGATCCTAACCTCCGCGCTTAACGCTTGTGTACCGTTGAAAAACATAAAAGAAAATAGTGATCCAGAATATTATAATAAAAGGATTAGAAAACTGAAGATTAAGGCGCGTAAGCTTCACAAAAGGAGATTAATTAGCTACAAACACCTTTCGAAATATACAAATATACGTAAAATGCTAAATACCGAGAAAATGAAAGCACAAGATATTTTCTTAGAAAAAGTTCTCTGTGGTAAAAATAACAACCATTTTTATAGCTACATGAGAAAACGAAATAAAGCCAAGAAAGACATTCGGATACTGACAGGAAGAAACGGGGAAGAGTATATGAGTGAAAGCGATATTGCTAACGAATTTGCAAAAAATTTCACAAATAATTACGTACCTAAGGACGCGACCAATTTAGTTGATCGAAAACAAGCAGCGGAAGAAGGGAGGCAATATTCGCGGTTCAATATAGGCTTCAACGACATCCTTAAAAGAATTTCATCACTTAAAAATAAAAAATCGGTAGGTCCTGATAACATACAAGTGGAAGCTCTTAAAATTGGAGGGTGTGCAATAGCATACTATCTCCATAGAATATTTACGATCGCGCTGAATAACGGTGAAATTCCGCATGACTGGAAATCCGCTATAGTTATACCAATCCATAAAGGGGGAGACAAAAAAGTCGCGAATAACTATAGGCCAATTAGTTTAACGAGCGTTGTATGCAAAATTTTCGAAAAGATCATAGCTGATTATATAAGAAAGGTTTGGAACAAAGAAAATTGGATAACTGATAGTCAGCACGGATTTAGGAAGGAATATTCTTGCGAAACCCAACTCTTATGTTTCAATCAAGATTTAGTAGAAGCTTACGATAAATCAGTGCAAGTAGACGCGGTAATAATTGACCTATCCAAAGCTTTTGATGTAGTTGATCACAGTATCCTGTTAGAAAAAATCTCGCGTATAAATATTGATCCTAGAATAATTAAGTGGATACATTCATTCCTTATCGATAGGACCTTCAAAGTTAAAATCGGCGAACAATATTCGCAAGCGGTCAAAGTAACCTCAGGCGTTCCTCAAGGAAGCGTTCTTGGTCCGTTACTATTTTTAATTCATATAAATGATATGCCAAAAAATATCAATTCGAATGTTCGCTTGTTTGCAGATGATTGCATTATTTATCGGACAATAAGAAACCCGGAAGACTGCTTAGTATTACAAAACGACCTAGATGATTTGAACTCATGGCTTGTTAAAAATAAATTAAAATGTAATGCTAACAAAAGCAAATTAATAAACTTTAATAGAAACAAAATTCAATTCAATTATAATATAGGAGACTCGCGCGTCCCATCAGATAAGAGCATTAGATATTTAGGGATCACATTCAGTAATAACTTAAAATGGACAAATCATATCGAAAACATAGCCTGTAAGGCAAATAAAACACTTAACTTTGTAATAAGAAACCTGAAAAACTGCCGTAGGGAAGTTAAAGAGAAGGCATATTTATCGCTTGTTAGGCCGATACTAGAGTATAGCGACAGCGTTTGGGACCCTCATCAAAAAGGGCTTATAGCTAAACTAGAAAATGTACAGAGGCGAGCAGCAAGATTCGTTTTGGGCAAGTATGGAAAAATGGAAAGCGTCAATAAAATGATTGAGGAACTTGGATGGGAAAAGTTAGAAGTTAGGCGTAAAAACAAAAGGTTAGGAAATATATTTAAAGCTGTGATAGGAAAGCCTTCGTTGAAGGAGTTAAAAAGCAGACTTCGGAAACCGGAATATCTTGGAAGAAATGATCATATACATAAAATTGCCACTCTGAAACAGAAAACGGATGTCTGTAAATATTCTTTTCTAAATCGGGGAATAGTTGAATGGAACAATTTGCCTGGAGAGTTATTGGAGCCTTTTCCTCATACTTGCAATGTATTTGTGAATAGGATTAAGAGGATTAAATAATTCTAGTTTTATAGACCGTGTATAATCGTATTTTGTAAATATTATGTAACATTTTCTCTTTCATTGTAGTTAGTATACTTTGTTTGATGTACTGCCTTCGGGAGGTTTTGGGGGGTTTTCCTCTCGACTAGGGCGAATGCCAGGCAGCATTACTAAGTTCCCCCTTAAATGTAGAGCTACCACCTGGCCTGGTGCCTATTTGTAGTTCTGATATAAATAAATAAATAAATAAATATCAGGGAATTTTTTATATATTTTTTATCGATATTATAATAAAAATTTCATTTTGGCACATGTTTCAGAATAATTTATTCTTTAATCTCATCAAGAATCAATTTCAGTTTGTAAAATATTCTAAGAATACATAAAAGTTTACTTTTTGATCACCATCTGGCATTTTTAGAAATAATATTACACTAAAACACCGAAAAGTTTCAGCAGTACTCGTGAATGGTGATTAAAACAAAACTATTCCCTCAAAATAGAACAATTATCTATCCGTTTTACGACGTATTTCACTTTGTGGAACCTTCAAACTTAAATCTTCAACAACAGTTCAACCTCAAGCCCAGTTATTTTATTCCCAGAATTCCCAGCTTCGTAAACGGGCACCGCGTAGAATAAACTTACCACCTTCTTAACTGATCCGTCTCACCCTCATAGGATTTTCAAATTGAATTCTGTGTCGTTCCAGTGGCAGGAGTCGGGCAACGAAACCCTGGCGGTGAGTACTTTGTCGCTGACCCCGGGGCCTGAGGACGACCGGCAGCAGCTCAAGTGTCTCTCACACAACCCCTCCATCCCATCATCCGCTTTGGAGGATTCCTTCTACCTCAACGTCATATGTGAGTGGACGATTCACTCCTGGATGCAAATAGTTACCTATGAGGTTTACAATCGTTGCTCTTTTACCACGAGACCTAACCAACTCCCACTGTTGATGAGGTTATTTTCAAAATGATCATAAAATAGGAATGACGATAAAAGGTTTAAAAGATGGTGGAAATCAACAGAATGTGATTCCACAAAGTTTATGGTTCATATTTACGGGAACAGTCTTTTTTGATTGTTCTTTTTCAATGATTCTATTCGTTTTGTTGTTTTGATCATCTAGGTATTTCTTTTAGGCATTAAAGTTGCTATTAATTATTGATATTATGATGTATATATAGTTATTGTATCATTAAGTGTAATTATTCTTGTTTATGATGAATTTACTAAGATTTTAAGTTACGAAATACGTAAATATTGAGAGTTGTAAATCAGTGATACTTATAACGTATCAGTAATATTAACGAGCAATTAAGATACGTAAACTTTATACGTATATGAATGGCTATTCAGTAGAATATAATTCTCTCACTAAACATTAAGATATTTTATTTAATTCTATTAATCTCGAATTATATTAGATGAATCTTAGAACTGTTGCCATGATATTAAATTTCCTAAGATGTTAACGTAGTTCGAATTATTTGTGCGGTTCTCGAAATATCATTATCAAGTTCAACGCATTTTAGAATATCCCGATGTAACCATAGCAACAATACATTGTTATCCCATCTCCGTTCCCTCAAGCAACGCTTTGTATAGTTGTAAACTTTCCCCTTTCCGATTATTTGGGCACCGTGGCAACGCGATGAATTATGCATAAATCATTCTCGGAATTAAATCATAATTTCCAAAGCAGGCGTCGTATTATTCCTCAACGAGCGAAAACAACTCACACACAGCCGACTAAGAGTGTATCGCGAGCGGTATAATTATTCATAGAACTGGCAGATAAGGAGTTGATAGGCGGAGAATGTGCTCTCGGGAGTGGAAATAATGACCTTCCACGAGAAAGTCCTCAGGTGAGGCGAGGACAATTGCACCGCCTTGCATTTCCTACCCTCCCTCTCTCTTTTTTTTGCGCAGCCACGTTTCTTTTGTTTTCTTTCGTTCCGTGTGCGCATTTCGACTCAGAAGACCTTTAGTTCGGAGGCGTGTTTTCATCGAGCCAGACGGATAAATTTGCGACCACTTGAAGACCCTTTCCCTCCCCTGCTCTGATTGATTGATGATCCCCCCCTCCCTAAGACTTATAAGGTGACGTGTTTCCCCCATTGATCGGGAGCGATCATTTAATTCCCTTTTACTCTCGCTAATAGGCTTCCGAGGTGGTCTGAGCGATAGATTTCTGTCCCCAGATAGGGAAAGCGCTAAAACTCTCTGTGATATAACCGTGTGCGATGAGCTGGAAAAGACGGACGAGTGTTCGAATTGGCGTAGATTTGTCGTCGAGATTAATGTTTTGGTGGAGTTAACGAGGATATGATAACGGAATCAATCTTCTTTACGTCTTTTGGAATTTATAAGTGTGTGTTGTACGATTTATATAAGAATTATATTTTTCATTATTAGACTCCAATTTCCGATATTATATCACGCTTATTAATTATCCTTTAGCTAATAATAGTGAATAGAATTGGATCTATACTAAATAAAACATCCCGAGATTTATAGTGTTCAATTAAAATTCCACAAAATTAAAATGAATAGATGAAAGTACTGTCTAAGTTAACTCGATATAGATTCATTTTCATTGTCTTCTTTTAAATTCTTGTGCAATATGTGAATTGCATGAAGTTTCTTACAAATTTTGGCACAATTAAATAGGGTAAAGATAAACTTTGCGCGGAAACCTTAATTTGGATAAATATACGAAAGCTAACGTATTGCAGCTTACAAAGTAATCTATAAAAGGCTTGTTTGAATGTGCTGGAAAGACAAAAGAGCTCAGCTGATAGAATAACCAGCTCGTAAATGAGAGGTCAGGGTTCGATTCCGGTTTCCGTTTTGTCCCTTTTTCGTCTATGAAATCCCAGATTTACTTTTTCGTCGATAGTTGCCACAATTTTATCTTTCGCGAACTTTTTTTTTAAATTTTCACGATCCTTTCGGAGCAATTTAAAAAGTTTAAAACTGAATTTAAAACGAAATATCTCAAGTAAGATACATTAAATACAACAATCAAATTATAAACCTTTACTTCTTAAAAATACATCGAGTTACTTTCTTACGTATGCAGCATAAAATCATTTATGTTCAATTGAATCTATTATTAAAACGTACGACATCGGAAAAGCCCGAGCGACGAATAGATATTTAATTAAGCGCAAAGAATTCTGGGAACTGAGCCCGAGACAGGAGTGCGCACGTGGGCTTAATTAGGGAGTGCACTTTGCGAAACCGTGAATTCTCGTGTGCGATAGTTGATGAGGTGAATATCGGATCCCTGGAGCAGAGTCGAAACGTCTCGTGCAGAATCGTAGATGGTTAAAAGTGCTCGAGAAGTGTGCGAAATGTAGAGGCGGCAACTATCGGATGGCAACGGAACGATTGTCTGACTGAAAGCAGCACTTCTAATCCGCGAACACCTGCCTCTGCAGTCTACAAAATGTGCCCCGAGGCGCCCAGAATCGCTTTACTTCGAAATTCGCGTCAGCCAATGCGTAATTTCACCGCCACCCGTTCCCGAGGAATATTCAAATACAATTTCGCCTGACGCGTTTAACTGCTGTTTACTCAGTTATAGTCTGCGAAACGTTTGGAGGAGTTTTGGAGACTGAGGATGTTAATTTGCTTCCCATCAAAAAGCGGTTCTAGCTCTCTCTCTCTCCCTTTAAAAGTTTTCGCCCACTGTCGTTCTGTAGTTATTCGGGACGAATACCGGACCGTAACCACACCTGCGTTCGGAAAGCTACGTGGAGAAAGTAGGGTTTCGTTTGTTTGTTGTTGTTTACGTGTTACTATGGGAGATTTCCTAAATTTAATGAAGTTTACTTCGAAGAGGGTTGTGAAATAATTATTCAGACATTTCAAATATTTCGATTATATTTTTGTATATACCTCGCAAACTGCCACGAGGCGTATGGCAAGGGGTGATAATGTTACTAAGTCCCTAACTACTCTTCAGTATTACATCGTTTGTTACTGTCGTGCACTTGAAATTACTGTGTGAAACGAAACGATAGTTATCCTGATGCCTAAATTGATTAAAGATAATTATTTATTTATAGTTTTATATTTCATAATAATAATGATCGAAACAATTTTTCAACGTAGATTTATTCATAATGAGGCGAGATACGAATTTGAGTATTTCGTTCCAACATTAATTAGAGTGTTAAATTACCTATGAATTTCTCCAATGTACTTATAATATAATATAATATAATATAATATAATATAATATAATATAATATAATATAATATAATATAATATAATATAATATAATATAATATAATATAATATAATATAATATAATATAATATAATATAATATAATATAATATAATATAATATAATATAATATAATATAATATAATATAATATAATATAATATAATATAATATAATATAATATAATATAATATAATATAATATAATATAATATAATATGATATAATATAATATAATATAATGCATATATTTTTCACCGAATCCATTCATAATTACGAGTCAATAATATCAATATTTCTATTTCTCACACTACTTATCATATCTAGAATTCGATAACAAATTCTTTCAATAACTACATTGTATAAGGCTATGTCCCAAATCTGCATCAACATTCTCATTTAGAATGAAATTTCGTCAGAACAAACTCTCTCATGAATGGATTCGCAAATGGTTGAAGGAAAGTCAAATGGGGTTGTTATTGTAGTCGAACGAACGCGTTCCGAATGAGTCGTCGCATTCTAAGTGCGTCGTTGTTTGACAGATCCTCCGCAGGTGTCGCTGTCTTTGGGCAGTTCTCTTCGTCCAGAAGACATTAAGGAGGGAGACGATGTGTACTTCGAGTGCCAGGTTAAGGCCAATCCGAGGGAATACAGGATTACGTGGATGCATGAGGTGAGTGGCATAAAAATTCATTTATTTCATTATCGATTTATTGAGTTCCCTATCGATATTTGTCGTTCGCTATGTTTATTGCCTATGTTTGAGTATTGATAGCATAGAGTAGCAATGTAGCTCCCTCTGTATCTTATACTCGAAGTCTAATTGGGTGCATCAGATGTTTGCAAATATTTTGATTGTGCGTTTACGAAATGCATACACGTTTTCATATACTTATGTGTATTTGCACTTAAGATTGTCTCTTATCTTCTGCAAGGCTTCTAGTTAAATACTCCTATTTCTCCCAAATATTTAGTTCTCAATTTGATGATATTCATGCATGCTAAATTTAAGAAGGACTTCTCAAAAATTTATCATAACTTCATGCTTCGTTTTATCATACTTCAAATTATTTAACAAATACTTCATATCTGCTCTACGGTATTCTTTCTTAATGAAAGGGGTTAGAAATACTTAGGCTCGCTACTGTTAGATATTTTATGGAAACTAATATTTATTTTATCTTGTTGCCTTTTACTTTCATTTCTATTTGGTTGTATTTGAATAAAATTAAAAAACTTTGTCCATTAATTCTATCACATTTGAAGATGATTTAATAACAATCACAGTGTCGTATTTGAAAATAGATATTCTTCAATTAGTAATTCAAAAGTATCGTGTTTATTACATTGCTATTAATAGTTTCTTCTAAACATTTCACTGTTTATCTATATTACTCTAGAAATTTACATGGTTTATCTTTTTTTAATCTAAATCTTTTTTAGCGAGGGAATTGAACGTGAACGTAGCGTTGCAAATCTGGAACGTAAATTTGTTTGACAAAATCATAGTTAATTATAAATACATTGTGGTCTGATTCTTGCGTTCTTAATTCTTTTCGTACCTATTTTGTCTATTACTGATTGTTGTCTTACCGAATGTGGTCAAGCAGTTAGTTTACGTATTATTAATCTAAATTTCCGAATAAGCTCATCTTGAATGTTCCCGATACATCTTTGCTGCAAAAATTTGGCAGCGAATGGGCAACTTGTTCCTTTTTCGTCAAAAGAGGGTACCATTTGAGCGTATTATACGGAATAAAACTCAAATTTTACGCTCGGTTTCAGACGCAACAAGAGAAGTCCTTTTTTCCCCCGTTTTTTTTTCCGTTCCACTGTTGAATTTGGCATTGTTAAGAGCTCGAATGCAGAATATCTGAATGTCGGGGAAACTGCGTTGTTCCCTAGAATGGGCCGTTCCACATGGCAGAGTCGTAATTGTCGTTTGCTTATCTCTTTGCGGAGGCGTTCCCCTACTTAAAAACATCGGTTCGGGAAGACACGATGCCCTAACTGAGTCGCAAACGTACCACTGAACTAACAAACATCGGCAATCACAAGCTCACGAATTGGCAAATTTTTGCAACTCGGAACTTCCGAAAAGAGGAGGAAAATTACAGTATAAGAATTGAGAGATAGTTGACTAAATTTTAAAGAGTTTTCCAGAATGTTTCGCGGTTTTAGTACGAGATTTTAACCTGAAAAGGTTATAGACTATATATATTTAGTCTATATATACGTAGTCTATATATACTTAGTCTATATATACCAAACCCAATATATATAAGCCTGTGTATATGGTTTATAGAATACAGTTAATAAAGAATCGTGAACGTGAAAACTACCCATAACCATCGGTATTTGAAGCACAGACCAGTCCCTCTGTTACACCATTCAATCGAATAGACGAAATTGCATTGTCCCCTACGAATCAATATCTCACTGTTATCTACGAGGTGGACAAATCTATCATCGAATTTTCACAGATTGAACTGTGACATACCTGTGACGGTACAGACGAAAGCAATCATGCATCAAAAACAGCTGTTACACTCATCTTACGTCAGAGTGTGTTTTGCCGTCCCTCCTACGCAAATATTTATCCTGTCCCTTCTGCTAGAACAGTTCCGTCATGAATTTGGTCACAATACCTTGGTTTATTGTCTGATTTAAGGGAAGGTTTTAATTTGATCGGATGTGTTTTTTTGCTGCAGATACGACCAGCCGTTATCTTACGTACATCTCGATTATTATGATTATTAAATTGGTTTGAGTATTAAAGAAAAACATGAGGTTATAATGAATGAATGAATCGTAAATTCGACTGATTGGCTTTTCATTAAAAACTCGTTGATTATGCACGTAATTCCGATACATTCTGTTAATTGTAAATCAAGAATGCATTTTATATCCGATATATTAAGAACTTATTGATTATTAACGTAATTCTCATGCATTCTGTTAATTGTAAATCAGGACTGTATTAATTTTTTTTCGAATATAATTCACGTATACGATTGAAAATTAATTGTGATGTATTATTAACTGCTATGTATTAAGTTATAAGCTCATATACTCATTCTAGTCATGGAATGAATTCTACAGTCGTGAATCAACTTATTGCACGCTGAAAAATAGTTAAAACTTTAGCGTGATGCATAATTACTTGCTGTAAGTTTGCTCCACTGATATAAATACAAAGATATGGGGATTACGTACTTTTATATAGCGTGTATTAATGACTTAGTGTATAAAATACTATCATAGTATCATCATTCATAGAATTTTATCAGGAAACAATAAATTATAGGTTATTATTGAGAGGAAGAAACCGGTGATTTTATCTTTTATCGGAGTTATTCCCCCATTGAAATCGGGACGTCAATTTTTTTGCGATGTTTTCTCAGCGAAGGAAGTGGGCGACTCAAATATTGAGAAGGGACACGAGGCCAAAGAAAACGGTCCGAGGAGAAGGACTCTGGGAAAACAATAAAGGAAGGAGACAACAGCACGGGATGACATTAAGGGAAGGGCACGTTATCGGCGGGTGAAGGCCGTGAATGGGTAAGACCCATAGACCCTCCGGAATGCTTAATATTGATGGAGATATTTCCTTTAACTACTTTCACGGAGTAGTCAAATGAAGAGCTTGTTTTAAGAGGGTGTGGTAAAAGTAATGCGATGTATATCGGTTTAATACGAGGGATTCGGAATTCTCCTTCGCCGAAACCAATTCCAGAAAATGAGAGAGTCATTTGGAATTCTCGTTTATGTTACGAAAGTGATTCAAAGTATTGGAAGCTTTAATATCTTCTCCTGAAGTACTTTATAAATCCTCTGGGAATATGTTTTACAAGCAATTTTTCCTTTATTTTCATGTCCAAGTGGGTCGTTAAACTTTGAAATAGTTACGAAATTTTGGAATGTCCTGTTTAAATTTACGTTTTAATTCGCCTGTTCTTTTATATATTTAGGCGTGTTGAAACTGTGCTTTTTAGAATGATAAGTACGTAGTTGCGTCTTATAAAGTAGCACATTTTTTATTGAAGCTACGAATCTACTCTATATGAGAAAATTTTAATTCTATTTCTTTATTGAACCTTGAGATTGGAGCAAAATACGATTTCTATAATCATATTCACCTTAAAATTTGTCTATTTTCTACATATTTTAGTTTACGATATGTTCAAAACTGTGACCTTCAGAATCTAATCTGTCTGAGCAGATTTCAAAATAATGAGGATTACTTGATAGTAATAACACGTAACTTCGTTCCGATAAATCTTTACACAATGGATAAGTATAGGAAACTAGATGATACTGTAAAATTCTTTTTTATCTGTGTACTTTCATGATTGCTCCATTGTAATCGATTTTGTCACTCTTCGTAGCTGTAACATTGATCGTTTTACTCCTTAAATTGACCTAAGCTACAAAGTACCTATTCTCTGAGCATCGAGGTAATAGAGTAAGAAAACGCGACAAGATTGCTGCCATTGAACCGTTTAAACGTACTAGACAATCGTAAAAGACAATGTACCACAAAAAGGTCTAAACATGAGAATGGAAATTGTTCTTTTGATTGTTAAAAATGTCTCACTTCCGCGAATAACCTTAATTAGAAAAATCTCTGTGATGTAATCGCTCTTTTTCTTATTCTGTGATAATCCTCATTCAAACCTGGAATATGTTTTTGAAAAAATCGTTAATATTTACCGATTAATATTCTGGGAATGTGATAGCATTTTCTTCCCTCTATCTTCTATGTGATGGACCCTTCCACGAATGTTTATTCAATATTATTGGTACACATTTCCGAGAGGTATAATGCAAAAACCTATTGATTCTGTTTTTACAGCTCATCTCTGTCGATGTATTATAGTAGATTCTGAATCGGAGAAATTATGATTAAGTTTATAGAACTCTCTTTATATCTTCAAATTTTAGGAAGGTATTATCATATGTGTTTGTGGCGTCTTTTTATTGTAATTTTTTAGTATCTATGTAAGATAGGAGCGTATTAAATAATAAATAAAAGTTGTAGTAGAATTAAGATACGATAGTTATTCTGGTAAAGCATATACTAGTCTTCTCTATGTTATAAAGCCTAGAACACCAAAGAACAACTCTAACATTCATCAGAACACCTATACCATCGGGCACCACAACCGATTCCTCTACATTCCAAAAAACACGATAATTAAGACCGACAACTTTCGCGAAAAAAAAAAACACTCATACCCGGTTCATGCTAAAAAAACCCCACGCGGAAGCACCTCAACGACTTTATTTCCCACATTTTCGTTGCTCTTTTATTCCCGCACAGCTCGCAATCAATCACCGGCAATCAAAAATATAAATATATATATTGACAACCCTGAATTTCGCTCTCTCACACAGGGGATCGGTTTCGGAGCCAGTAATCATTTCATTTAGCAATTACCCACCGCCTCGTGCCTTAATTTAATTTCTCGGTGCTTGCATGCTCAAGTAAATTCAGATACGCTTCTCGCCCGTGATAAAATAAAAAAGCTGCTGAATATTTTATCGAGCTTCATCGGCGCGCGAATGCCTTTGACGAAAAATCGCCGGCGACCGAAAGGAATTCGAATAAATCTGCAGCGAGAATTCCCCGAAACTCATGTCTCTGCATCGATATCAAACAGACTTTCGAATTCGCGAGGGAAGGCAATTACGTGGGAATCTTCACTAGCGCACGTATCTAGCATGGGCCGTTAAATGGAGTTCCCATTGCGAGGGAAAATTAGACCGAGAATATGAGGAATTGTTACGGCTTCCCTTCGACCTCATCGGACGCCCTTCTCGATAGGCAATAATACCGGCGGAGGAATACGTACGCTCTCTCTCTCTCTTCCTCCGCCGAAGGAACTAAACCCTATTGATGAGGAGGAACTGCATCGGCAAGGCAGCGATAATTATACGGAGTACAAATTGAATCCCTATGTACATATAAAAAGCGGAATTTTCTTTTATCGTCTACGTCTATGGTTGTGCAAAAGGCTTCTTCTACGAATTTGAATTTTGTGGTTTTTTTTTTTTAATTTCGGGAATATATTTGAGGTTCGCGTATTTTTGTATCGTGGAATTTTTCTGAACTCGCGTATTTTTTCTTTTGCGTGTATTTTGGTCTGTGATAATTGGATCGCTAGTGTTCAGACATAAAAATAGATAAAATTTAAGGGATTTTTCCTTAGAATTTGCTATTCCACATTTTGATTCGTACATTCAGTTGGATTTTAAGAGTATTGGTTCATGGAAATAGTACGATCTTAGATTTCTTTCGATGTAACTCAATATCACATATATATTACGGCTGATTTAGGAAAGAAATATAAATTACATATTAAGTGACGACTTCCTTCTTAAAATGATCATAAATAAATTACCCTATATAATTATTCTAATATGAATGTATCTATATGGCATCGATGTATGTATGATTTAATAATTCAGGATGAAGAAAAGTTATACGGTGATAGAAAATAATTTTTGCATCATATCTTCGTATTATATGATTTTCGTTAAAAAAAAAAAAATTTTGTTAAAGCAATAAATTTCAATTTGTCCTTTGATAAAAACGGAACGAAAATAGCCTCGTAGCTATAGTTAAAAAAAAACATTTAAAATAATTATTGAGTATCTTGTAGCTATAGTAAAACTTATAAAGAATTTACCACGTAAAAAACTACGAACGGACCCTTATGAGCGATTGGAAATCGTACATCCTGCGATAAAGGCATTGTAGGGACCAGGAATAGCATGTCGCCTATGAAAAGTAACACGGAGGTGAAGCAGCCATTAAAAAATATGATCTATTACAACTTTACGATACCATTGTAAAGAAATTGCTTATCTTATAAAATGAATAGACATCCGGAACCATAACCGTTCTCTATTTTATTCCCGTTTATTGAGAGAATATTCAGAACAGAAACTGTCAAAATGTAGAGAGTGCTTCGACCTTATCATGTTTGTTTTTCTCGCCCATTTTTTCAAATTTACCAAGCGCAGGAGTAGGACTATTCGATAATGGAGCTTGGAATGCTTTCCCTTCCGTTCGTAATGTTCCGAGTTATTCCAGTTTGGGACCTGGAAAAAGCAATCGCAAGCTGGAATGTGTGGAGGCGAAGGGGATATTGGTACGATAAAAGAGGAACCAATCACAATCATTGACTCGATTTGGTTCTTTTTTTTCGCAGGACCAGAAATATCTTCCATGAATGAAGCATTGCCTTCCCCTCGAAGCGCATTGTTTTTGCAAGGAATTGTGGGAGTTCTGATTGTTACGTTCCGGAGCGATCCATTTAGGACCGAGACGTTTTTTATTGAAGTTAATGATGCGGGGGTGTCTGAAATCAATATACCTTTTCATTGCTTCCTGTATTTATAAATAATACCGGTGACGAATTGTGCTTAACCGAGCGAGACGTGGGTTTTTTTTATAAATTGGTCTGCTAATTTGATGTCAATTTTAAAATTTTTTCGCAATATATTTTTCCGTGTTCGATGATGCTTTAATTTGATTTATAACAATTATATTCTCGTTGGTTTTGTAAATTAATAACGCGTTCTTATTCAACTAAAAGGCGCTTGATATATATATTCGATATTTTCACCGTCTATTTAACCGAGGATGAAGTTTCATTAATTTCTCAATATTACGCGCCATTGACTGTGCAGATGTAGCGTTGAAAATATTAGCCATATATACTTGTCGTTCTGTGAAATTTAATGAAATGTGACGTTTGACGAAATTGGACCAATGATGTCAAGAATTTTGCAGCGAATATAAGCGAGAATAGTCATCAATTTAAGCATCTCATAACTCACATAACAGAAGTTCCAAAAGTAAATATTAAATTGTTATTCAATGTGTACTTTGTTTGCTTATAAAACTACTACTCGTAAATAAAATAAGGTTTCAATTTTTTGAAGTTTATATAGTATTGCTTAGACTCTGGGGAAATTATTCATAATCAATCTTTTACACCTTCAGGTACAGCACAGTACTTGGTTATTTACGTAAATATGTAAAGCTCCTCCTCGGTTATTTACGTAAATAGGTATACCTACATCAATACCAGATTGAAATTATAATTCAAAAATACGTGTCGTCGTCGTCGTACATCTTCCATCACGATTTATTCTTCGTTACCAATTATAAAGAGAAAAAGAGGTTTAGCTATTTACAGGTCCTAGTTAAATAATATTTAATATTACCGCAATTCTAACGTAATCAACGTATTATTTTATTGAATTACGTTATCAACGTAATTCAATAAAAATACATTTCAAATGCATATTCTCTTCGAACGCTCCTGAACCTTTATGAAGACAAACCCCTCATCGTATTTTTGGACTTTCTTATGATGAGAAATAATATGGAAAGGATAGGTTATTCTTTTTTATATCGACGATATTATTTAGTGCCATATTCATGCATTTATTTCAGGTTTGTTTGTACAGCACTTAAGTTTTCTAAGGCACCTCTCTCTCGTACCGCTATAAGCTTTACGCCGATAGTACTATTTCTTGGACTTCAGGAGAACGTACGTTATATAGCCGCTCTCGTAAACGACTATTCGGCGCCGGGCGTCTTCACTCCGGATTCTTCTAAGTGTATTTCGGCGTCAGATTTATGGGCAGTCTCACGTAGAGAGAGATCAACAACATTTCTTCCTCAGGTATTATAGGAGTGGCTCACATTTGGGGAGACAACTGTGCTTAAGTGCTTTAAATTGGATCCTTTAGAATGAAATTTATTCAGGTGTCTCCGTCCGCAATAGAGATCGCACATAGTTTTAGAAATGTATTAAGAAGTATCAATGGGAGGGTTAAATTGCTCGTGAATATTTTTAAATGAACGTGGAAACTTTTGCTGATTTATCTAGAGAAAGGTTTTAATTATTATTATTCATAAAAATATTTAATATAGTAGAGCAATGCTATGTAATTTTTGCTATCATAATGGCTTCGGTTAAGTATGTGCCTACAAATATGTACTCTTGTAAATCCACTTAAGGTTTTTGAAATTAAATAAAAATGATTATTATGTTTCTCCAATACCTTTAGTTTTATGATTAATTGGGAATAATTTGGAACTTTTATATGATTAAAATCTTAATTTGCTAAAAAATTATGTTAAGATCCCGGGTTCGAATTCCAGCTGAGGAGGAAATATTTTTCTCAGGGTATGGATTTTAGTGTACAGTAATTCTTCGAAACTGAATGTCTGTGGGGATATGTTTATTAAATGAAAAATATATGTTACAGTTATATTAAATTTACCTGTTAACTAATTCGGTCTAGCCATTTTAATAAGATTTGAAGGGTAAAGAACAAATATCTTCTTCAACATTAGAATTCCAGAATATACGTAATTATTTGCTTATAAAATATAAAGTACAAAAACCAAAACCTTGTTGTTTCAGTTTTCGTATTACAGATACTAATTTCGCTAAAGTTTCTTCCCCTTACTCATTCTTTCCTCGAACACAGTGGGCTGGTGATCATTTCGTAATTTTCGACGAAGATTCTGTGTGGCGATGAATTTTCCAGCGGAACTCTCTCCTTCCACCGCCAATCCTAATCGGAAATATTGGACAGGTACACAATCATTACGGTGCGAGAAAAATTCGATTAGGAGGGGTGCGAGAACTGGACCTTGAGGGACACCGTGCAAGTCGAATTTTTTGCTGTCCCTGCGGTAGAATTGAAGATACGATCTCAAAACACTCTACAGAACATATATTTAAGGACAAAATAAACCAAAAATATATAAAGGAAATATTAATAAACTAAAATTATTTAATTTGTATGATTTTGCGAATTTTGGGTGATACAAAATGATTGATTTATAGGATTACAATTTTCACGGCAGGAGAGATTTAGCAACCAGGGAGAGAAATACCTCCGGCTCTGGAATATTTCCTGTGATGGAATTAATGCTCATTGGATGTTTTGTAGAAGGGTCACCTTTGGGATATTCAATCTACACGTAGCAGATGAGAGGCCCAAAGATTTCGGTTCATAATAGTCAATTAGTTGGATCCTCACGGACGAAATCTGGAATGCTGTGAATTCGGAACACGCCCGTGAAATATTTCGCATTCATATCCTAGAACGCCACTCCATTTGCAATTTACGCTCAAATGATCATTCTCGTAATTTAGCGAACGAGGGAGAATAGCAGATTATCGCCCGATTTCGGAATTTTCTTTCCTTTTCATTCTCTTGAGATCGTAATCTTACCTGAATGTAATTTGATGAAAATTTAATGGTAAATTATATTTGTATATCCCTCAATGCTTATTGCCGTAAAGTGATGAATTTCGAGTAATTTCAGAGTTTTCATAGCTGTATAAATCATTAGTTGCATTTAAATACCAAAAATTAGAATTTGTTTTTCTTTAATTTATATTTATAAAATGCTACACTATATGCTCAATAATTGCCAAAAATATGTTCCTTTTATGAGTACATGATGAATAATGATACTTGGAAATTTTGTGTACAACAATTTATATAAAATCATTATACGTCATTATGGAATTCATAGTATATGTTGGAAAAACTGAGAAAAGTCATCTGCTGTAGGTTTTTCTTTTTAAGCTTATGTTATGCACTTAATTATCCTCAACGGAGAAGGTACTTGTGGAATGTACATAAATTTTGAAATATAAAGAGTAAATCGGAAGAATTTACGTATACTTTTCGGTATATTATTTTCTGTATCATTCTATTTACTTTGATCAAAGTATTTATTCAATGGAATGTTCGTTTAAGGTGAATCATTCTTTATTCAGAGGAAATATTTCTTATGATCTTGAGCAATTTAATCAAAATCCTCTACATATTTTTAAACAGAATCTATAAGTAATCGATAATAACTCTCAATAATATTCCAACACCTTTTCTTCAATACTCATTCTTACAAAAAGTTCCTTATATAACGCGTAGCTTCCCAACATTGACTATAATTCGCTCTCCAGTTGATAGAACTGTAACTTTTACACATTTATAAGGCTGAGGAAAGTTAAACCCTTTCCCACGATCAATCCCGAATTTGTCGACACTTACCCTAAACATTTACTGCCCCAGTTTATAACCTGCATTGCGCCCAAAAACATCATAAGACTTGTGCTGCAAATCGGAGTTACGACCTATAAAGTCCAGTTGCTGTTGAAAGTGCTCTATTACCCCAACGGCTGCCTGGGGCGGAATGACACAAAGTAACTAATGGATGAACACTCTCCCCCGTCAATGACTCTGTGCTCTTTAGTCTCTTGGAAAAGAGAGACGTCTCCGTTTGATAATTCCCCAAACAGATGCGTAGTGGCTAACGAAGCCCATCCCTACAGAAATAACCTCTTACTCTACATTAACCCTTGGTTTATGTCCCCGAAGATGGAGGGCATTTCTTCTACTTCATTTGCCCCCATTAAGTGTGTGTTTTTTTTCTTGCTCTGCAGAACCAACTGCTGGTGCAGAACACCTCCGCAGGAGTGATTACCAGCGGCCAGAGCCTCGTTCTGCAAGGGGTCAAAAGACATAACGGAGGGAACTACCGGTGTCTCGCCACCAACTCTGAGGGGGAGTCCTCGAGCGAACAGGTCCGCCTACGAGTGCAGTGTAAGTATTCTATCCCCGTGTTAGTTATAGCATGTGAGTGGGTGTAGTAGTAGATGGCAGGATTTACGTGTTGAACGTTTAAATTGTCACGTTGAAGCATCGGCAGATACCAGTACTATAGTGAAGCTTTTTATCTAAATGTTTACGTGCTTAGCTGAGCGTTTTCGTATCTGTGCAAAATAAATATTTCAAAACTTCAGTTTTGTGATCAATATAATTTTATAGTTAATTATGTAGCAAAAAGTGGGGTTTTTTTCGTTAAAGTATATTGAAAAATAAACCGTACACTTATATATTTATTTTTTGTGTCGTAAACTTAACTAAATTCTATATAAAATTACTTTTGAAAATTAATCGGTTATCTATTCGCCTTTTTTAGATAATTTTGTGATTCTCGGTCCAAAGAACTGATCAGTGTAATAAAAAACATTCAAATGATAAACTTTCATTAATAATTCAGCTATTATGTATAGCTATTTATGTATAACTTTAAATAAATAGATATTTGAGATCTTTGTTCGCCTTTCTTTTCGAAGTATACTTCAAATGGTAATATTTATTGAAAATCAATGACAGAAGAGGATTGTTATTTAAAAGATTATTTACGTAAATTCCCAGACATTGGTAGAGATATTTTTCTACAATGACCCCTGAGTTACGCATTCTATAAAAAAGCGAATTTATTGCCATTTTATGGTTTAAAGAGGACAAACCATGGGACTGAAATGCGTAAGCAGAGTATACCTTCTTATTTTACTCACCTTTCCCCTTCCAAAATTCTTTTACGCACTGTGAACATAAATATCTTTTTTTATTCACTCAGGGTAGGTAAACAGGGGCCAGGGACCATTAAAGTTTTAATTAATAAATATTGTTCTAAAAATCACCGTATGTTTGTTTCTTTAATATTCCTTTAAATTGTAGAACCATGATCTTCAGCTTTGGGCAATCGTATAAAGATTTATCATAAATAAAAGCAAAGTAAATTAACTTATAGGGCAAAAAAATCCTTAAGACTGCTTACCTTACATTAAAAACTGAAATAATACATGGATGAAATAAATTATTCCTTGAATTACGATTTTCATTGGAATATTAAGCATTACGTAACGTACGTATTACGTATTTTACCTTTTGACTAGGTATCGCTGAAATCGGTCGTGATTTCATTGCAGATAATTCTGTGCCAGGTAACGATGTAACAAAGTACAGAGAATGAAGAAAAATATTTCAAAACATTCGTAATATCGTAAAAATTATAAATTGTTCAAGATTGCAAAAGATAAATAAGATTATTAATGCTAAAGGTACTATTATTTTGCCTTTCAGTCGTCATTTAGCTGAAATTGCGGTAAAATTCTTAGAGACTGTTAACCAAAAGAGAATATTTTAACCCTTCCAACTTCCAACTCTGCATTGGATTTGTGTCTATCCCATTTATGAGCTAATTTCGCTTAAAGGGAAAAGTTGTCGTGATTTGATTATCTCAATAGCCGTCATTGTGGCCGAGAAAAACTAGAACACACATTTGTGCATTAATTCTGGAGCTAACAACTCACTTAACTACCCCAATTCCAGCTCTACTCAAGCGTTAATGCGCCCACCTACATGAATCAGGACTATTTGTAATATCAGATTGAGGATTCTTCCCTTAGGAATTCAATTATATTCCCTCTGCATTCTATTCCCAGAATCTCCTTATTACTCATAATTCAAACGTAATTGAAGCAACAATCCGCCTAATACGTCGAATTTGGGTCCAGATTTGAAATCTTCTCCGGTGATCTGATGATAGAGCCAGTTTAAACATGCACACGTGTTCGCACGGTGTACTTTAGCTCGGTGCACTTGAGTGGAAAGCAGATTTCATCACGGAATTTATGCGAAAGACACTTACGCGCAACACTTTAGGATACATTCAATGAAGTTGCTTCAACGGTTTATGGGTATCGCTAATTGAATTTGGACTTTCTTTTCTGTATTAAATATTTTACAGCGCACTTTTAAAGATAGGAATAGGATATTGCAGGGCAAAGAAGAATTTAATATAATTTACGTTAATTTACCTTTATATATATTAGCAAAAATGTGTGGAATGAATTGTATTCTAAGCACATTTACCGAAATTTAACCCAAATTAAAACTTTTATCGATATAAAGCCAAATCATACAGCATAAAAATTTGTTTGCGAACATTTTTGTGAAAAAATAAATTCGTGCAAGATGAGTAAAATTTTAAAATGTTCGGGAATTTATAATGGAAATTAAATTTATGATAATTTAATTTTTATCTCTATTCGTACATCACATCACATAAATATATGATTTCATATATATGAACTCTTAAACTACTTATGAAAACTAGAGATTCCAACTAAGAATAAACATAAGCGTAGACTTAATGATTTGAAATACAAAATAAATGGGAGAAATTTAGTTAAGAAAGGAAGTCCGATTGATTCACTGGTCTTAATATACGTAATTTATCTGAAAGCCGCCTTCTGAGGCACGGCTGGCAATACGTAATAGAATGAATCTATTTTTTTTGTTGGTATTAATAATTTTTAAGTTCTATCTTTTCTTCAATGTTTTCATTTATTAATATTAAAAATTCATCAATATATTTACTCGCTTTGTTTCTCTAAAGCTGTTCAACAAATTTCTTCTTTACTTTAATCTTCTCATTACGTCCTGAAGATAAGCTTACCGATTCGTCACAGGAATCTTTCGCGAAATCGATCGTAATGTCGTAACTTTTCCAATTCGCGAATACATAACATTTTGGCAGAAGCCCATTCCTTACATTACCATGTATATCATGAAATCACTTGCGTGTATTGATCATCTGGTTGACCCTTTTATTTGTTTGCCAACCTTTCACTTTCGTGCTTCATTTGTTTATCTCCTCGTTCCGCAGTTGCCCCGGTGTGTGCTACAGGGGGAAACCATGTGGGCACCCTTTCGGTAACGGAGGGGAGTTTTGGGGCACCTGGAGTGGTGGTCGTCGGGGCCTCCTTGGAAGAGAAATTGAGCGTCAAATGCGAAGTGGCGGCGGACCCATCGGACGTGGCGTTCGTTTGGCAGTTCAGCAACTCTGGCGAAGGCTTCGAAGTCTCCCCTGGAAGACACATCTCGAACGGCACTTACAGCGTGCTCGCGTACACTCCGACCTCCGACCACGACTACGGAACCCTCTCGTGTACGGGGGCCAATTCTATCGGAAAGCAGACAACCCCATGCCTCTTCCAAGTGGTTCCGGCAGGTAAGAGTGTCTCTTCAAACTGTATTGATACGTCATACCGATTAGTGGGAATCCTCTCGTAATATATACGAAAATATAAGGGAACGTTATGCAAGAATACGTCAAAGAAACTCATGTCAATTAATGGTAACTTATAACATATAAAGAGTTATCCACATAGAGATTATTAAAATTATAAAATATTATGCTAAATTACTATTCATGATCGAAAATTGTTTCCTAAGAAACTTGCAATGAAATAAAAAGAAAAATAATAAACAACCGCCTTAACGCTTCAATCAAAGTTTATTTAATTAATCAAAAATTTCTTACACGAATCATAAGCACAAAAGCACATCTGCCTTGCGGGCATCCGAGATTGTAATTACTCCCTAAAAAATCTCTGAAGTTACCCGTCAAGTTCGAAAGTCAGCTGCTCTTGACCTTCTGGAAAACGTAAAAAGAGTAAAAATTTACGCAACACTGACATCTCCCTGTCATGTCCCGACCTAGTTCCTTTATAGTAGAAAAAAGAATATTCAAAGTAAAATAAAACTATAATATTCTTCTTATAACAATGACTTTGGGTCTGTTTATATATGTGAATATCCTGAGGTCTAGGACTCCTTAGTTTATTAGTTCTAACTTTAATTAATATGATATAAGGATACGGAGATTTATGTTGCAAACTTATTTGTTGTCTTATATAGGGAGACCAGCGCCGCTGAGCAACTGCAGTGTTGGTAACAGGAGTGCGGAGTGGGCCGAAGTGGAGTGCTCCCCCGGCTTCGACGGAGGTCTCCCGCAGGCCTTCCTCTTGGAGGCGTACGACGCCCGTTCCATGCGCCTTCGGCTCAACACCACCAAGACGGACACCCCTCTCTTCCGACTAACGGACTTGTCCCCCGGATCCTCCCTCAGGCTAGTCCTGTACGCCGCCAATGCCAAGGGACGCAGCGAACCGACTGTGCTCGAGGACGTGTCCTTGTGGGACGCCGAGAAGAGAACCGGTGAGTCATATGACTTGTTTACTATTATGTTTGCTTAAGCGTTTAATGAGTAGTGGTAGCTAAGAGACCGTGAACTAAGAGTTTGTGAAGTTAGGAATAGACTAGCGTAACTTTATTGATAATTGTCGAGTTTTAATGCAAAGGTCATGATGTTACGTCAAGAGCATGTGTCAGGAGCATGAATGATTAAAGAGCGGTATTTATTCTTGGAAAAATATTTCATTGAATACGTACGGTTAACGTTATAATCATAAACAGCAGTATAAATTGAGGAAACCATTTGTAGGCCAGAATATATAGAGTTTAGACTTTCAAAGCCACAATCGCGCATTAAGTTTTAAGGTGAGGCGTGCAACACAGAACGAAGTTTAAATTCCAATGGTTTTGAAAGTTATGAATCGAACTAATACTAATAGTGATGGATAGTTTACTGTTTAATTAAGTTCATAAATCTATTGATCGGATGATATAATTCGACTTTTAGAAAGCTTAAGTTCACTTGTTACGGCTTTGATTCCTTACGATATATATTTCATAGGACTTCCTTAGGGCGCAATTTAATTTTAATACAACGAGTCCTAAATCTTTGTTGAAGTAATAATATAGCTGAAAATTGTATTGAATCATATGTGTGTAAGGTAGCTGACTTACTTAGATCAACTTCTTTCTAGAAATTAAACCCCCTAGAGATAAATATCACATAGCTTCTTCAAATTACTTCTATTAAAACTCTTTTCTTAATCACCTCTTCTTTGCTAGAGAGCTGAAATCCTTTACTTGAGGGACCAAGGTTCTGTAGTTGAATTGAATGAAATAAAGATCTCGAAATATTTCATAAGAAGAACCTGTTAGAAAAAGAGTACTAAATTGGGTTCTTTCTTCGTTTCTCAGAAAAAGAAAAACCCCGTTATATTAGAAGAGCACAAAATTGCATTACTTCCCGACCACCGCGAAAGCGAGACCGCATTTAAACGGGATATCCTTTGATCAGTTGGGAAATCAGAGCTTCCATGCCAAATTGGAAACTTTTCCCCTTTTCTTTCTACATATCTTACGGGATAACGCTTTTCCAGCGCAGATTAAGTGGGCAGATAAACGCACGGAACGTAGGCGTTTTCGCAGCAGATTGCCGCTTTTGCAACTGACAGCAATGCTATCTTCTTTCGTGTTAATAACATCGCATTTCGCGGAATGCGTCACACAGCCGACCTTCGGATGAGAGGACTATCGGAAGTTGCTGTGTAAATCTCGCGCGCGGTCGCGTGAATTTCAGTTGAGTGATTGAAATTTCGTGCTCGCATTTTTTTACAGTTGCCGAGACGTGTTTTCCGTTTCGCCCGCTGTGGAGCTGTCGGCCATCTATTTCGAAACAGGACGAGAGCATAGGTTTTGTGTAGGGTGCTGTTGGATGCACGGCTGGTGATATTTAGGGCCGTGAAATTGTCGTTTTTTTTACACGTAAAAAGGTGCAATAAAATTTTTAAAAGCGAGGTAGAGTTAACAACTATGGAAAGCTACAGGGTTCACAATTTTTCGACCATTTGGAGGAGTTGAAATTTTGTTTACAACCGATTTTGTTTCGCATTAATAATAGACTTGCGTTCCATTCTTTAAACCAAGAATACGTACATTATTCCACGAATTTGAATTGGCATCTAGGAAATTTTTCAACCAAGATAAAGCATAGATACTTTTTTGGAACAAAATTCTTGTAATGTAATCGATTTTGATAAAAAAATTTAATCTTGTGGAAAATACTAAGTACCTTTTCTTTCAACTGATACAAAAATTATCAATTTAATGATGGTTCAACTTAATCTACGTGGTTTTATATACCCATATTATAAATTCAGGAATAATTTTTAATAACTGTTTGGAAGTTTAATCAGGAAAGATCATTTAAATATCATTTCCTTTCATTCATCATTTCGTTTATAGAATTGTCCGCTATACCTCTGTTCATAGTTTCTAATAATAATATCTCGTTCTTGTAAGGACGCTCAAAATTTTGAAAATTCATTCTATAAATTAAAAAAATGACCCAATTTTAATTTACTCTCGTAAAATTTTAACTTTTATATTCTCTCTCTTGACTAGTTGTTAACTTAGTTAATGATTCATATTTCACCTAGGCTGTTTGTAAATTATTCGATTATTAAACGATAATGAAACTTAAATATGTTTAACGTAAACTCCGTAAGAAAAATAGCACGCCAGTAAGTTCAACCTTTTATATTCACCATTTTCGGAACCTCTAGTCAATATTTATTTGACATTTTCGTCTTCCCATCGCGTTGTTACCGTAACGAAAAAAAGAATCCCTCCGAGGGTGTCCAAAAAAAGCTTCCGAAACGAGCCTCGTCCGTTAATGAAGTCAAACTAGCTCATCGTGGGCTTGAAAATCTTCCTAACTTTCGTTAATTTCCTTGGCGGTTCTTTCATCCGACCACTTCAAGACCCGTCATACCTCGAATTAACGCCGGGAAGCTGCGATGGAGCCGTCGTCCTTGAGTGTCTTGTTGTGTAGGCGAGAAAGTTGGACGCGAGGAAGTTCGCGCACAAAAAAAGGACAAGCGCTTCCCTAAAAAAAAAGTCCGTTTCGCCGACCAGAAAAAAGTTGCCTAAGTGGATAGACTCTGCGAAAACGAGGATGCTCGTAATATAACGGGAAAAGAATATCGATCGAATAAATAAAAAGGATGATGAATGCGGGAATCGTAACTGATGGATTCCTGATGAAAACGGAGAGATGCTAGAGGACTGATAAAGCGAAAAGTAAATAAAACGCTGCGTGAAATACACGAAAGGGGAGGGGGGGGGTTGAAGTTTTTATTCGGAGATAAAGCCTTTGAAATACAGCCTACGGTAAGGTAAAGTTTCGTGGTGATGACTTAAAAATGAATGAGGGTATGGAAACCGCGTTTCGAGGCCTAAAAAAAACGCGATCAATCTTAATGTATGATTAAAATCGCGCCCCTTTTATCGTTTAATCAAGCTCCTTTTTTGGCTAACACATGCGTGTGTGCATTTTTGGCGGAATCTGAAGAAATGATGATGTGGAACTATAAACGTGCCCCGAGCGGTGCTCGGAATGATCTCAGACTTTCCATTTTTGTTATGTTTGATCTTTTCGCGTCACTTTCGAATCTTTTGCGTCGTTTTCGGCTGTTGCGTTAGAAAAATGGTTTTATAAAGAGACGGAAATATTACGTTGCTATAGGATTATTTAAATATATCCCGGTGGTGTGAAATGTGTTTGAAGTAAACTTATGGATTTGTATACCGTGTCCTGAAATGTATTCCTAAACTGCTTTCATTACGCCACATTTTACTATACGTAAATATTATAATATGCTTGGCAAGAATTCATTGATATTATAATTTGATGATAGTCAAGAAGTGCAGTAATTTGAAGTCATTTATATGAATTTTAGTTGAGAAGTAGATAGTATTGGATGCTCGGAAATTCGCACGAATCTGGAGTCTTATAAGGAACATTTAATCAATTTGTTTATCATAACTTATATTTATTATAAATCAACATATCTAGGATATTTCATTATGCATTAACTATGGATTTTAGTTTTATTTGTAGTTACATTTATCTTTTTTTCCCATAATGACCACAAAACTTAAGTAAACTGTAACGAGAACTAAGTTAAAAAAAGAATAAAATACCATGAATGAAGTACGTCAAGTAAAATCATATCGTATTCAAATTTAATCAGAGTTGTTTCGTCTTTAAAAATTATAGTCCGTGTTGAACAAAGTTTTATCGACTTTGAAATATATTTTGCCAAATATTTTAAATTTATCTAATATCTCTAATATATTTTCACTGGAGTGAACCGAAAATTGAAATAATAAGGATTAAAGTATACTCCAATTAAGCACGTCAATGTACAAGTACGATCAAAATATCTTCAACGATAATTATTCCCTTTGTTTCGCTTTTTATTTGAGTTCCCTGTGGAAAAAAAATATTTACCTCATCATATTTAAATGTATGTACATTTATATATAAAATTTCCTTGAAAAAAATATATATAAAAATATAGATTTATTAACATTTTAATTATCATACTGTTTAATTACTTCAGCACATGCTAAAAGTATAGATTGTTTAATATTTAATTTTTCGTACTACGTGATTACTTCATCAGTGCCAAATTCAAAAAACATCGATCGTTACCATGGAGATAAAAATATTTTTATCACCGCGCGATATCCTCAGCATTCTTGCCTCTAATTACACGAATTGACCGCTTCTTTATTCATTCGAAAGGACTGAGTAAACAGTGGGCGAACGGGGAAGCAATATACAGCTGCAGCCTCTGGCTTCCAAAATACGGAGTAATATTTATATCCACTTTCTGTTCTCGGTCAACAAATACGTCCTCCAAGCGATTCCATTGAACAATGTTTCACTTCAGCTTGACACTCACAGTTTCTTCATTACTCATTCATGTTCCGAGGCCATCGATATGCAAAATTTATTTATATATCGTGAATTATTTGTGACCCCTACACAATGGTAATTATTCATCTCTACATTTAATACATCTCCCGCATCGATGTTTCCAAATTAGCTTGGCAGCGTATTCATTTTTGATCTTTCATAAATAATATCTCGGATCTGCTTTTGACTTTTGATATTTATGCAACGAGCTCGATCTGTAATTATGAGAATCGGTAAATATTATTCTGATGAACATGTCTTTCCAAGTAGAAAGTTAATCGCCTCGTTCGTACGTTCTGTATATTAATATTTCGCGTGTGACAATTTTTATTTTACATCAAACACGCCTATCACACTACGACTTAGTGTGGCGTTTATTTTGAACCTTTAAATCGATTAGTTTTCAATGAAAGTTGACATGTGTAGCATATTACATCTTTTTAATGTTCAATGCTTTATAATAACAATATATTATTAACAACCGGTAAAATTACTGTAATGAAAAGCGCAGATAAACGTGGAATTAAGCCCAAAATAAACCTTTTTCGGTAGAAATTCACTGGAATAACTCATCATAACCTCATTGTATGCAAAATTGTGGTTCTGAGAATTTTATTAGCAAAATAAATTGACGACTTGATTAAACTGCCCATTAAAATTGTATGTATGATTGGTTTTGTGAATAATTTGAGTTTCACGTGAGTGGGTATCAAAATTTTTAATTTTCCGTGAAATTAATTGATCAATTAATGGTTGCTCTCATCCAGTAGAGCGTTGGTTGGCTCAAGCTATTTAAGAAAAGATATTTACGGAGCAAAAAACTATTTCGTAAACTTCATTTTGAGTTTGGGTGTTTCGTATTTTAGGAGAGAATAATCTTGTAGTACTTCCATTGCCATGAGAATAAGATGAATTTCACGAATTTTAATTTTCCTCACGATAATTTAATTAGGAATATTTTATCTTATAACCAAAAATAAAAGAAACTTAATGAAGGTTCAAGTTGTGTATTCGTTGAAAATCTAACCAATACTCAGGCTAGGCGTACATTAAGTCATATTCGGTGGATTTCTAAGCATAATACTAAAAATGTTAATATACAGGAAATTACGTTGAAGTAAAAACTAGAAAAATGCAGTCGAGATACATAATCATTATTCTTAAAATCAATTTTTTAAATACGAAGTGTTACTTAAACCTTCCAATATATCGAAACAAGAAAAAAGTTATTAAAAACCTTTGAAATTTTACTAAATTGATGTAAAATAGCAATATTAATTGAATTACTGAAACATTTATCAATTAGTTAACTTTATGCTACGAGAATATAGTAAATAATTTACACTTAATTTCTCCAAATTCGTTATTGAATAAATTGCAACTGAAGGAGCTCTAAGTAAGAAGTTAGAAAAGTAAATTAGAAAAATAAATCTTCTCTGAAGGCAGTCTGAAGGTGAAATATCCCATAGTATTGAATATCTAGAATATATAAAGTCTTTTCCGATCGAAACGTGTGACAGAACGTAGGAGCTACCCACACAATAGTGAGAGTATATTCAAGAATTGTGACGTATATTTTATAAACGTCCTGAAATGGACATCGTATATTTATTTAGTTCCGAAATAAGACTTTTCCAAGCCAAGGAATCTCGACCAAATAAAAAAGCCGTCTCCATATTTCTGGGAAATAATATTGTCCCATCAATCTGCCTTTATTAAATAATATTTTCGAGGTGTCAGAATCGTAATCTTCCGCGGGCCAATTAAGCGTATCTGTGGACAATATTTGTTCCAAATATCAGATTCTCTTTCGGTCGCAGAAGTCAGCGAAGGCTTTGGTTTTTTCCCTCCGGATGATTGATAGCGCATGTAACAACTGAATTTTAAATAACGGCCTTAAGAAGCGACACAAAAGGTGCGTTCGTCGCCAAGTAGCCCATCCATCATTGTTATCGTCGTCTGAAACGTCATGACTTGGCAAAGGACGCGATTTAGAGCGGTTATATTAAATACGTTAAAATATGGACCCAAAAACGTACTTTTTCGGGGGAAAAGTACTAGTAGGAAAAGAAATCTGTGAGGTTCGGTTTCCCTTAAAATCACGATCGGACGGATTTTTTTATATCGTTCGGGGAATTTTTCGGTTGCGTAGGAACGAGTTGTGTCAACGGAATTCTTACGCGCGATGGCTTTACTCGGCAGAGTTCATTTTCGTGTCCCCTTTCTCTTTCGAGGGTTTACTCTCGCTAATGTTATTGTGGAGGCTTTGGATAAACATTCGCAGTATCCGATTTAGATTAAAGTCGCCGGTCGTTGCTGAGATCGCCCGGTTACCGAAGGAGAGACTGTGCGTCATGACTACCGAGGAATCTCGATACGGGATAATGCTTACTGTTCCGTTAAGTTACCATTACTTCTCCTTGAGATGTACATATTTAATATTTCCCATAGAAAACTAGTTAAATAAGAATATTATGGTAGATGGAAAAAACTGTTTCATGAAATAAAGAATTAAGGTTAATTTTATTACGAAAATCTCGAAAAATTAAACATGAATCAATTAAGTGAAGCGTAATGGAAACTACTAAATGAAAAATCAACTACCGTTCGCATTTTACCTCTCAGATGAAATTCTTAAAATTTTAATTCGAATAATATAATGAATTTTCTTTAAGTTGTTTAAAAATTATTTGGCATGGAAGCGAAAGAAACTTTTTCTCGACAGTTAGAATTATTTGTATTTATACTGTTTATTAGAGTTATTTTATGGCTTTAGAATGGAACTATTTAATTGATGTTTAGAATCAGAAAGATTAATTGAGGATCGATTCCAGAACATTATCGGTACATACTAAATAGAAATGAAATTTTATTGAAAAGGTTTCAATGCTGAGGAATAATTAGATTTTGATTGCTCGTTATATGCTTAATATTGCTCTATTATTCGAAACTAAATCAAACTTATGTTAACATAATTCTTATTAAAATGGATTTGAATAGAATAAAAAAACTTCGTAATTGATGGAGCAGGTTTACGGCTTAGGTCTTTTTTATTATACATCAGAGTTTTCTTGTTCTCTATACGGCCTGGAATGATCCAGTTTATTAATTTAATATGTTTATTAACAATTTTGCCCTTGCTAAATTAGTCCATAGGCGGAATATTAACTCTGTAAGAGAGCGTTACTCATTAATTCTAAATATCTCTTGCCATTTTGTCCAAAATTGTGGTTAAACTAAATTCAAAATGATATCGAGTCAACCTAATATTTAATATAAATTCGTACTCATTCGCATTTGAATTGAATCCTGTTATTATTAGGGCTTAAAATATTTCGTTTCGCGATGTTTCTTTTTACGTACGCATTACCAAAAATAGTCCTCCAACATCGTCGCAACTTTCGGAATTTTTTGAATGTTACGTTTACGTCTAGATATTATCTTTTATACGGACACGTTTTCACCTGCGGAAAACGAACTATAGTATTTTGTTCACCGCAGTATTCAGTCAGCGACGCACATTCAGCCGCGTGAATGCGTTCCAGAAATTATACCCCGTATTGAAATGCGGTCGAAGCACGTTCGACGTCGGAAGGTTTACGTTATTGTCGCTATAAACTTCGACTCAGACTGCTGTCGTTCTAATTATCTATGCCATATCTCAGGTGCTCCAGAGCGTCAATGCTACACTAGGGGACATTAGCTCACGTCATCGTAGGGAATAAAAACAGTCGTAAATACCAGTGCACCGGGGTCCCCTGTCACTCCCTAATAACCCCCTCTCGCTTAATAGTTATACGAGGAAATAAATTCAGTTCATTTTCGAGGCGATTCTAAAGAAAATTACGGCACGACTATATGAAGCTCTCTCCCAAAAACGTTAGTTTGTTTCAGTCAGAATTGTAATTTTTGCAATAAAATTTTTTCGTACTTTTTTTCACGAGGCAGAATTCCAGATAAACAGAACGTAATTTATTTTTAATTTTCTTTCGTTAAATACGAGGAAAACGGCGGATATTCCGGCTAAATTAAATACAATATCATTTTTTCTCTTCCGTGAAAGAGAGATATATAAATTTCCTCTTTCTTCTTTTTAAATCTTTGTGGGTCTTTATTTACAGAGTCTTGATTTGTTCGGATTGGAATAGAGACGTAATGCGAGTTATTTAAGAATTTCCTCTTTGAAATATTTTAAAGAATGTTATAGTTTGAATGTAATATTGCGGATTAGTTGTTGCTATGCGTAGAAATATTTATGACTAGAATTTCCGCAATAAATGATACATTATTAAATTCACAAATCTCAAAATTTGGACGCGTATTAAAATAGAAGTCGTACTTATTTCTTTAATTCATTTGAGTTTCATCAAATTACGAATATAGAATAGCGAAGTATTATATATAATTAGGGCGAGTAATATTTGCGATTAAACTCCAACATAGATGCATTTTTTTAATAGTCAGAATTCTTAGTGAAAGTGTTTGTAAAGATATATTCGTATTAAATGAGACATTGATTCAAAATGCAATGTTCAGTATCACATTACTTCGTTTTATGTGCCATGATTTAAGTAATTTCTTTTTTGCCTATAAATACCTGTTTTAATAACTCGGTTAAAGTTTCAGTTTCAATTCAGGTTTTGAATCATGTGTTTTTCAAGCTTGCTTTATTTAATTAATAATTAGTTTGTTTAATATTCAATCATGGATCAAAATTAATAACGTTCAATTTCAAATAATGAATCTCTTATTAAGTGTGATGTATTGGAATTGTAGTAATATAATCTCATTCGTATTCGTAGTATCCATTCCTATAGTCTCTGACTATAAGAATGTCGGTACAAGTGTAAGAAAAACGTAAGATAAATAATACTTCCAAATCTTAATATAGAGAATCATCTAGTTAGCCTATAGGCTAGAGTGAAGGATTGGAAACAAGAAGTATCCAGTTCGCAACTGAGTTGAGGTAGATTTTTTTCCACGTTTTATTTTCGTTTAGAAAAACGTAACATAAATAATACATCCAAATCTTTGTATACAGAATCATCTAGTTAGCCTAATGGCTTGAGTGAAGGTCTGGTAACCTAGAGGTACCCAGTTCGGAAATGAGTTGAGGTAGATTTTTTTCCGTTTTACATTCGTTGGAAATATCCAGACTTCCCAAAAATTCTCTAAGTTCTATTGAGTATCTTATATATCTTCCCAAGGTATGGTCTGAAAATCCAAGATGTCCAAGATGTTAAGTTGCTTGGGCTGAAGACAGAGATACAGTGAATTGAGGGAAGAGAGGAACTTATTTTTCGAATACTGGATACTTAAATGTAAAATAAGTATTACTTCAAGATCTATTATTTCCAACAGCGAGTCAGCCCATGAGCTAGAGTAAAGGAAAGCAAAGTCAAAGGTACCGGGTTCTGAATCTAGCTATAGTAACTTTTTTTTCGAATTCTAAATAATTACCAAGTTAAGAGTGAAGGAATCGAGAGCCAGCGGTACCGTGGTCAGAACCGGGGGAGGGAACCTCTTTTCCTACCCTGAATAATCACAACGTAAAATAAATACTACTTCAAGATCTTATATTAGTAAGAAGCAAGTTAGCCTAGGGGCTAGAGTGAAGGAATTGAGAGCTAGAGATACCGGGTTCGGAACCGAGACACGGAGGCTTTTTTTTCAAATCCTAAATAATCACCTCGTAAAATAAATATTACTTTAGAAGAACGAAAAAAGATTCGACCTTCTGGCCTATATGCTAGAGTGAGTGACTAGAAAGGGAGCGGACCCGGGTTCAGTACCCAGAACCAGAAAATTTTTTTTCCACCTTAAATCTGGTCATTTCCAACTTACAATAAGATACAGCTATACTTTCATCCTCCTTTTATTGAGATATTATCCTTCTTGTTGTACAGAAGTTGAGGCAGTGGGCCGACAGACTCTGGGTGCCCTGACGTTCCTTGCACTTCTGCTTGGCGCCCTAGCAGCTCTATTCATTGTTGCGCTGGTTGCCGTCATCTTCGTCCGTCGTCGGCAGCTTTCGGCCCTTGGCACCGCAACACCTGCAGACGACCAGGGACGTCTCGGATTCGGCCTCTTTCTACGCCGCATAGACTGCCTGGGCGGCCGGAGCGGTGCTGGTGCTAATTCCTCCATGGACACGGATCTGGACGGTGCCGGGAGCACCAAAGTTCCGCTCGTGTCCGGTACCAAGCCCTCGTGCGATGGAGCCACCATCGACGTGAGCAGAGACCAGTACGTGGTCTCGTACGTGATCAAGGAGCAGAGCACACTCAAAAACGGGGGTCCTAGGTTGCCTGGTGACGGCTGCCAACCGGACATCCTTGCAGAGAAAGCTCATGGTTAGTTTGTGGGAGAGATGCATGTTTTAAGATAAGCGCACTTGTCAATGTACAGTATTTTTGTAAAAGATTTGATGAGTGAATAAAAATTTACGTTAAAGGTATAGAAGTTACGAGATTATTTGATCAAACTTTAGTTTACAACACGAGCGAAGAGTCCTAATTCATTAAGGGGCTGCGAAACGAAACTTTTACGTTAATAACGTGGCTAAAACAGTCCTTGTTCATGATAATAATGACTAAAATTATAGTATTTATTGACATTCGAGATATATAGGACTAAATTCACAAATTTCAGCTTATTGTTACACTACGAAACGTTTGAAAGTGGTAAAAACAGCCCTATTAAATGATAATAATCACTAAAATTATTGCTGTACAGATATGTTAAATATATACTTATGAATTATCAAATTATATAGCTCACTACACGGGTAAAGGGTTCAAATTCTTAAAAGCGCGACTGTGAAAATACGTAAGTTGTAAAAACGTGTATTTTATGGTCCAATTAAGTGATAATATTTACAAAAATTACTCTATTATATAGAGATTCTTAAAATATGTATTCAGCTTTTTTATTAAAAAAAATGAGAGATTATTCGAATAAAATATCTTTTTCACTCCGAAATTGCTAAAGTTACGTATTTCTTTCGAGAAATCTAAGATATTCTCGTAAATTAAATTACGAAATTATTGTACGAACAATAGGATCATGGATTTCATTCATTAATACGCGATCTAATAGTGAATCAAAATTTTACTTATCTAGGAGCAGCAAAAAGACCCGAATTCCTGTTCCATAAAGCGGAAGACGAGCCTTCATCTTGGAACAGCCCGGAGACTAGGTGGATATCTGGAGCACCACCTGTCGTTCTGCGCATGCGCCCTTCGCCCGTCTCTCCTCCGCTGGACCGCGAGGAGGAACGTCTTTCTTCCATAGTGAGTTCCATTCTCTCGTGTTTATGAAGTTGTGAGAAATAAACAAACAGAAATCTTATAGTGATAGAAAATAATCATATCAATATTCATAAGCCTAGCTTAATGATACGTAAATAAACTAATTGATTACCATCTATATAATCTTATGCGATGACGAAACTAAATAACCTCAAGTAAAATAAATAAATCAAGCAATAAAAATTAATAAGGGTTGATTTTTTTTGGATTCATATATAAAATACATCGCTAAATATGTCAGACGTCTTCAATGCGTAGTGGTTAACGTGTTTGTATGTTAGTAAGGAAGTAAGCAGTGGATCGTGTTATTGATACGATTCCCATTCAGATTTTCAGGCCAAATAATTTCCTACCATATTCCAACACGCACTACCTTTCCTTTTCGTAAAGTATACTATCAATTTCATTTGTGTGCAATAAACTGAATTTAATTAAAAACAGTCTATTCTACAACCTTCGCTCTTCATTCAGCATGCTTCTTCTATACAAATAAAAGTCTTTTTCTAATTATTACCTTCTTGTACAGTTAACTTATCCTTCCCCTATGTAGCTAACGATCGCTATAATTAATTAAATGAAGTTACGATGTAATATTAACCATCAATGCCCGATAATTTAATTTTTACGTACGTAAAAGTAGAGACAATACCTAAAAACGAATTATAAAAAGATAGAGTTACGTACGTATACAGATTTTTCTCATCACTAACCCCGCATTAATTTTATTTTCATATACGTAAATGTATAGATAAAGGCTATACCTGAAATCATCTTCTTCTTATAAAGTTACGTAAATAGTTGCCTCTACGATGTCTGTATCTATACTAAATATCCCCATTAGCCCTCCCCTAAATGCGAGAATCAGACCTCAATTCCCGACTCCCTATTACCAATGAGCTAATTGACTCCCGAACTGAGTGCCCGTCGTCTTGGAAACGCGATTGTACTCATCTGTATGGAATGTCTCTTCTCAGGAGCCGCATGCTGAGAACCCGCAGATGAATCGCCCCGGAAGGAGGACTCCGGAGTACGAATTAAGCGGAAACATTATAGAGGAAAAACTACGCTCGCAAGAAATTCCGGAAAGCTGCGTGTGAAAGGATACAGGTGCGACGTTCAAATACGCGTGTCTTTTTCGAACGGTAAGTTGAAGATCCCCCGTGTGGAAATGGGGATCCAAAAACGCCGGAATTGTGTGTTCTCTTCCTCCAACATTTTATGTACCGTTCATAAAAAAAATGACTTTCCTAGTTCAGTTCATAGGCGTCTACAACCACGATACGACCTTCATAACCCGACGAGTGCATTTAAATAACTTTCGCTACTGAATTCTTTCCGTGGAACGAACGAACTAAGCCGGATATATAAATATATATGAAAAAGAGAGGAGAATTCAGGAACACACATTGTTTAATCGTTGTGCGTGCGACAATACTCAAGCAGAATCATCGTTGTTGTGTTTAGGTGGTGTTCGAATGGCCTCATTATGTTATTGTTGTCGTGAGGTTTGGATGAATTGTTGAAACTTCCGGCTTGCGTCGCTCGTCCGTCGCCGCGAAGAAGAGGTGTGAACACACACACACACACACTGTTCGATGTCCTTCGAATTGTCATTATGTGTTGCTTTCAGTGGCTTCTACTCTGTGGCTGATGATGAATGTTAGCCCACGATGAAAGTGAGGAATAAAAAAGTTAATTTTTACGAATGCCTCTCTTCATTTACTTTCCCTAATTGGGATGGATTGTGGTCCATTCACTACGGTTTTGACGGAGATTGAACGCATGGATTCGATCATGTATTCGTAAAATAGGGCTGAAAAATGTTCCCTATTCAGCATCGCTCATAAATAAAAACGCTGAAGCCCATATGATAGTGAAAGGATATTGAAAATTGCTTTCTCCTAGTTTTAATTCATGCAAAAAAATTCCTCGAGGAATAAAATAATTATAATAAACTATAACGCCTAAGCTTACGAATAATCTCATCCTATATCGAGTCTGAACGTTCTGAAATTAAAGCTCAATATTTATAGTAACCAACTGGTAACTAACAGGTAAGTTTACTCGTTTTCTTGAGAAAGTACATAGCAAAGTTATAAACATCAATTAACGTAAGTGTTACTATATGAAAAGAAAGCGTTACCAAACTGCTATCGGAATTCATTCTTTCCGCGAACTATAAATAAGAAAACGATTCGTAATCCTGGTATTTCCACCCTCTGTGACACGCCAAAGGGTGGATTGCAGGAAATTTATGTATGTGTCAGACGTTTTCATGTTCTGCTGATATTCAGAAAAAAGATGTACTCTTATATGGCGATAAGTAATATAACAGATTGTGGGTAACTATCGAAAAATCTCAACCAGCATTTCAAACAATAAGTGTATCAATTATTAATCCTTTGTACTGTTTGAAAAATACTTTTCACTTTCTGTATTTTACGAATGATTGTTTTTTCTGCCGAATCCCGTATCATTAACGAACATTTAAAATGAGACCGCGCAGTAGCATCTTCCGTTATTTTTCCGTAATGCTTTTCTTTTAGATTTACATACTACTGTTTAAATATATTAAATTGAATATAATCAATCAAAACTAAATGCAAATACAAAGCGCTTTATGAAATCAGAAAGATAATTCAAACATAAAAAATTAAACCGAATTAAATAAACGAAAATAAAGATGTTTACGAGTACAAATTTAAATTCAGTACAATTCAGATCGTACCATATTATAAATATTACGATAAGTATAAAGATTGAATTGAAATTTAATATATCTTTATGTTTGTTCTTATTAACTTGAATTTATCACGGAAAACTTAATTAAACTTGTCTTTTGTACAATCTATGGCAACACTTTTAATATCACATCCAATTATATTAATTAAAAAATCGGAGTTTAGAATTTAATTTAATTCAACATATCATCGGTTGAATTCAAAACCCTAACACAAACGCATTCCTTCCTAAAATACACATTCGTTTAACATACCCAGCTTTCAACTCCCCCTTTTTTTAAAGGCGTAATCCCCCCTTTACGTCCAACGCAACCCTTTCCCTTACGCAAACAACCCATTTCCCCAAATCTCGCGGTCGAAACTCGAGCACATTACTTGCACCACATAAATGCAAGGGCCAGCGATAGTTAAGATAAGGACACGAAGCATTTGGGAGAAGTAATTTGGCACGGAATAAGAGTATCGCTGTAAAAGCTCCGTGTGAGAGCGAGATAATCCGACGATTGGACTCCGTTATCCGCCCGAATTCCGAGTGATTAAAGGAAAAAGGCTGTGTCCCTTCGGCTTTCGACTTTCACCAGTGACATCCTTATGACGTAGCCCCGGGCCACTGCTTCTACACAGCCTTTCACTCGCTTTCAGAAACTGAGGTGGCTGTCAGCAGGCTGACAAGGGGACGTTTAAAATTTCCATTACGGAATGGCTACTCTTACAGACGGGCTGTGTATTATTAGGTGTGGTTTCCATTTGTAATAGTAGCTATCTATAAGTAATCAGGGCTGGATGACTAAGATAGGCTACTACTAACATATGAAGCTAAAAAGAAATTTAGGATATATAATACGATATTATTAAATGTTAACTCTTTTCGAGAAATAAACAAACTAAAATTTCGATAAAAGAAGGGTAAATAGAACTTTATCATGGATCGAATACTTTCATTGTAAATTAAAATTATTATACCCCCAAATTTGTACAAATAAGAATGAATATTTCGGAGATGCAAAGCTACTTTTATCAGCTGCCTTCACTATTTAGCATCTTCAAAAAGTAGCTATTTAATGTCATTTTAGAAGTCAGTAAGAGTAGCCTTTCACTATGCTGGAAATTTTTATTACGACGTAATCTATATTTTTTTAATCTCTCTAATAAAATATCCTTTAAAGTAAGAAAAATATTCTTCGAGCTCAAACTGTATACAGCTATTATTATCTTTGGAGATTCTCTCCAGCCACGAGCGAGTTATCAGGGCCTAAGGCATACAAACTTCCTCGAAGGTAAGGGTTGTCCTGCATGCATACATCCGGGTCAACGTAGTGAATGTCGCCCTAAGCGGAATATCTCTTGAGATGTGAGTAACAAGGTAAGTTTTCACTAGCTCCGTTGGGATTTACAAAGATAACAATAACTGAACAATAAACGGAAGGAAACATATTTATGTATTTCCTTTAACGAATAAAGAAATCAGGCTGCTGAAGCTTGATTGTAATGTGCTATTGGTTGCTATATTTTTAACCATTCAGGTTGTATGGTTCTAGAATATGAGTTGCTCCGTTGATATTCGTAATTGTGCTGCGAATTGGACTTCTGCATTGAAGTTCTTAAAGATACGGCAAGTTATTCGGGATATTATTCCGGAAGAGTGATACTGGAGAAGAATGGAGAGGTGTATCCCATTAAGTTATGGGATAATATACGTTCGAGGGTGAGGTAACTTCCCCACAGACTGTGTTGTGTGGAGGGGCAAAAGGATGATGAATGTCTCCGAATACAAAGGAAATGCACGCTGCAGGCTCAGGAGACTATGTTTATAGCTCTTTCGAGATTAAATCTGCATCACGGATGCTCTCTGAAGGCATTTCGGAATATTATTCTATTCTAAATTTAGATTTCTTAAACTAAACTTAAACTTGAGGTTACTGTCTTGTAAGTTTTAGAATTTCATTTCTCCTCAATTTAATTTTTTTTGTTTAGAATTCAGATATTTTCTAGTTCCAAATTACACGATAGGTTACATTAAAAGTTAAGGATGTGTTAAAACAATCTTATGGAGTTCAGTGTATTTATGACGAACTTATGAAACGTAAAAGTATAGAAACTAGAGCCAAAAAATACACAATTCGAAGTAATATATATAAGTATAATATGAAGGTATAGATGTGCATAATTAGTTCATCGCTATATTAGTAAAAATTAGTAATGACTGCATAAATGTGATTTCAAGCTAACATCTAATTCTTCAAAAGATATTATATTTATTGGAAGATAAGATTCGATAGGAAGAACTGCGTAAATCTTAACCTCATTTCTTCTAATAAAATAAAAATTTATAATATAAAATATGAGTGCTTTTAAATACATCCTCAATTCCTAGGTTTTAGTAGAGTATAATTTATAGTGCCCATAAAATGAAACACTCATGGGACACCCCTTTTATACTCCGACAAGGATTGGAAGTAGGGCTGTCAATTTAGAGGGAGTTTCAGAAAAGGTTTAGTAAAGGAATTAAAGTTGGCAAGAAAAGAGGTCAAGGCTACACGTTCCTTTAAGCTGCACAAGAATTGATGACTGTAGAGGTTAGCTATGGCAGATAAATGACCCGATGAAGTCATACCAAACTTTTCTCATCCCAATAGATTTCCGTGAAAATATCTAGCTTAAAATGTTCAGATATATCGAGTATTATATAGAGACACACATAGTCTAATTAAATTTCAACCGTGAAGAAACTACCATCAACTTTCGTAAAATAATTCTAAATATCGTATCTGATGATAGTTTGTCAGATAATTTAGAGTAAAGTAGATTATATTTGAATATTTTTCGGAGAGAAACTTATTTATAAAGTTTCTATCCTCATTTATAGAGTACCAAAGGAAAGTATGTGAATTCTACTGTAATTAATTTAGCGTAAAATGTATCTATAAGTAGTTATAATGCACAAACTATAGATAGTACGGTTATCCAACGTTAGTAATTCCCAATGATTATAGAATGAATATTAGAAAAAATGGTTTAAACATTTAAGCTGAAGTCAACGAGTAATTGTGCACTGATATCAACAACCGGTAATTCAACCTCATCTAAAATAAAAAAGAACTAGTGAAACCTATCATCTTATTGATTATCATCTATAATTTATTACTTCTCTTTTCAGCTTTATTATATTCGATATCCATTAGTTTAAAGTATAGCAATGGCTTTGCCCATCCCAAGCTGCGAAGATTCTGATAGGAGTTAGAAGCTGGTTATTGATACAAATATCTTGAAATCAATTTTAATTTTCAAGAGGGGACGTTCCGCTTTGAATAATTTTCGTATTCCTTACATTAATTTTTTTTTCATCGTCCATCTAAATACAATGACTTTAATCTATACTTTTATCTGCACATTTTTTATAAGTACTCTAGGATACATGATATGATAGATAAACCTCCATTAAAAATGTTCTGATATTGACATTAAACTTTTTAAGATGACCTTTCAAATCGTTTGATAATGTTCTTTACCTTTATTTCCGACCCTAAGTTAATTCTTAACAAACATTCTAGAAATTTGCAAATTTCATCCTCATCAAAGACACCTTTGTACACATATTCAGGGCATCTTTTTAAGTTGTTATTTTTTCGTAGCGTTTGCACTAAACACCCTTAAATCCTCCCCCTCGTGATGAAACATTGAAGGCATATTGTGGGAAAGGGAGCCCAGTGAGTGATTCTTAGAAGATCAAAGGGTAGCGTGCTTTGGATGAGGAAAATGAAAATACAAGGGAATGATTCATTTTGCATGTCGCTTTATGCCCATCTCTCGCATGTCATGGTTTTCTAATCCGTTATCGTCATCCCTTTTGAAGCTTAACTTGTACGCCGTGTCGCTGATTAAGAAGTTGCATGGCTTAATAGATCATCCGAACTGTTGCCTGTGTAATCATAGGGAATCGTGCTAAAAATTATATTCATTCCGATCAAATTAAGATCTATTCTATCCGAATGTAAGCGTGGATTTAAAAATTCTCAATTTTTAGAATCAATTTGGTGAAAAAATAATAGTTATAATTCAAGCTATTAAAATACGTTTTTAGGATGTTCCATTTTCGTAAATTATACGAATTTAAAAATTAAGAAATATGTATGTATATATATGTCTTACTTTACTACTTTTAAAAGTTGTAGAAAAAATCTAAGCTATTTAAATACGTTTTTAGGATGTTTCATTTTCGTAAATTATACGAATTTAAAAATTTAGGTATATATATTATATATTAAGATCTTATATTAGTCATCTTTGTGCGTATAAAAATCTCCACTTATCTGAGTGATACTGAATATCGTCAGATGTACGTTGTGTATCACTAAGAATTTCTGTTTACATTTTAATCAATGTTAAAAAATAAATTCAGCCGAAGTTTTTAAGGCTAAAGTAACTCAAAATTTTGGCAAATATTTATTTTATTATTTTTTTCTCTTACAACTGCAGTGAATTGAAACCAATATTTTTGAACACATTACTAAATATTATATTTTTTTTTAAACTCCCATAGTTTTTGGAATTTTTTATTGATTACCAGTTATAACAGAATGATTCTAACTTATAGTTAAATTTAGTATTACATTGTGCCCTGTCTATATTATTGTATCTGCATATCCACAAAAAATTGCTTTCCATATGTATAACGTCCCGTAATTTTTTAAACATCAATATTTCATACTCTGTCTATTATTTTTAGCCAAACTTTGGTGAAATGCGCACTAGCATACTTCCATAAAAAAAACTCGTATTGACCTCCTATTTGTTGTTTAATCAATGACTACGAAGTAAAAAGATTCATAATACAAGTTTTATTCATCAGCGAGTATAAAACATACTTCGAAAATATGCGGTCCCGATAAAAAGCAAAGATATATCCGTCGGTTTTTTAAAAATTATTCGAATTTTATCAGTGCCCACGGTCAAAATGGATTCCGTCGGTTCATAGCGGGTGCACTTTTTCATATTTTCTCAAACGGCTTTGAATTCATTTGGAATTCATGGGAAGCCGCATTCGAAAAAACTCTCCCCGTGTGTGCTCAATACATTATTCAAACAGGTTTTCTTAAGCATTAAAAGCTACTGGAAAAATATTCCGCGTAATAGAAATAACGCGAGTGCCTGTGAATGAAATTTAAATGTCGCATCAAAATATGCACCGCTGATTTCAATTTGTTAAAAAATTTCGTTACTTTTTTTCACTCGTGTCGGTGAAAGAATAAACTTAATTCTGCCTTGATATATTGTTTCGTCTGTATTACGTATCTACCTTGGAAATCACAAGAATATTAATTAAACCAACAATACCTCCAAAATCTCACGAAATAGATTTCGTATTATATCGTGAAAGCTCGTTAATAATAATATAGTTTAGTCTAGTCACATCAGTGGGCTGAATGAGCGCTATTGTATCCCCGGAGAATTAACATTCCCGCGATGAATTTACACGCACCGGAGAGCAACAGGTAAAATTCATGAATTATTTCTCGAATTAATTAGATAGATGCTTATTTTGATACGTCAAATTGCTTTATTTTGTGATTGTTCACTCTTTGCTTATACGTCTTCAAAGTAAGACGCAATAATAGATTTTTAAGGAATCATTCTTTGTACGAGGAAGTGAATGAACACGCGTGGAAGGCTTCATTCAACTTCACTTCATCTTTAAAGTAATTGGTTATATTTGAGCTGAATGTTACTAAAATGTACTATTATTAGAAGAAATATAAATTATTAAACTTTAATTTCAGTTCGCAACTACAATGAATTGAAATTTGAATCTTGAAATTTAAATTTAGCTTTTCAATCTACGACAATAAATTACCAGAACATGCTTTGGTATAGAAATTGAGTCATAATTAAACAATGAATATTAATGAGATAATTGGAAAAATAAGTTAAAATTAGAAAATAAATTTACTTGTGTAGCGATAAGTAATTAATACTCTTTGAACAGATACTAGGCACCTATAAGACTTAGTAAAATGAGTAAGCAGATTTATAATAACTTTATGAATATCTAAGTTAACGGTGAAGATACGTTTCAAATTATTAATTAAGGAATTAAAGAATGAAAAAGGGTCAAATTTGTACAGTAAGATCACCCAAACCAACATTTCTCCTTTACCAAAAGGAAAACGTAAAGAGCTGGAGAAAAGTCAGAACAGAACGTGAAATCCTTTTCCACTTAATCCTCTCTATCTCTATCCAACTAGAAGAGGGCGATCCTCAACGGACAGAATATTAAACTCCCCCCAAAAAGAGTGGGCGTAAGGGTATTGATGAATAGCCCACGAAGGAGAGTAATTGATATCCAACGGATGAAATATAATTGAAACATCCCTCGGTCATATTCACTCGGTCTCGATGCTTTCGGATATTTGTTTTCGGAGAAGAAATTCGTGGAAAAAATTCCGGAAAGAGTTGGGACGGGTTGGAGGGCTCGCAGAGTATTTCATCTCCCAGTGGCCGCATGGGAAGGAGTCTCGCCAATGGTACTCAAGGGCTCTCCAATTCCCGCCTAATCCACAACATCCGAATCGCTTCCACATCACAGGCTCTCCAATAACATCGTGCGCCACTCAGTTTAGCATGCCTCATTTTCTTCCTCCAAAAAAACACGCCTTTCTCTCGGAAAGGACTTTTCTGCTATTTCATCTATCGAATGATCTTTTCAAGCCCCGAATGTTTCCTTATTTGTAGCAATGACGCAAATTTAGCTTTCCTGATCCAGAAAAAAGGTTGTGGGAGGATATTGTGCTACTCTTTTTATTCGCGTAAGGAATTCAAATGTAAGACTATTGTATTAAATTTAGCTCCTCACAGAGAGAAAGAAGAACTGGATGTTGTGAAAAGAAAATTCGTGCTATAAACTTTATATTAAAAAATCGGGAACATATGGAAAAAGTGTATAAAATTGAGCACTATATTTCAATCGGCCGGGTGTAATGTAGAAAGGACAAATTTTCACTAATAAATCCAGAATTATTTTCCGTATCAATGGATTGTGAAGGAATGAACTTGTTTTTTCTCTCACCTTATTGACTAAATTGATTTAAATAAAACTATATTTCCAATAAATCCTTGAATAATATAACTATATATTGTATTTATTATATTTCCGCCTAGGTGCATATGGTTAGTATATCCTGCAACATATGCAAAAATAGATACTTGTGTGCAGTGCGGGCTGCCGCATCTTAAGGATAAACACACTAGAATTGCTCGGAATGTAAAAAGTGAAGAGTAGAGTCCTTAAGCATTAGATTTCACCTTAACGTATATTATTTATATTTTTAATATTTATACTGCATAAAAAGCTTTTCCTTATGATATGCTTTCTTGTATCTGCAGCATAATTTGCTAAAGAGATTATACATATTTAGGACTGAAACAATAATTAAAGGGAACAATAAAAAGTTTTACTTTAAGAAAAATTATCATAAAAATATATTATCTACTTTTACTTTTAAAAATATAAAAAGTGAATGAAATTTAATTCTTGTTACTCGTTAAAAGTGAACATCGTCCAAATGAAAGTTTTATTTTATTAGAAAAGACAAAATAATTTTTTTAGATAGAATAGATTGAATCAGCATCAAGGAACGATCGAAAGTAAAACATCTTAATCAAATGAAATTTTTTAATATTATTTTTATCGAATAGGATCTAATAGATCAAATGAACAAAGTTCCGAGAACTTCTCCTGCATCCTAGAATCACATTTACTTTCACCGTCTCGTGTCTTCAGAAGTTTTCCCTCTTTAGAAAATATTCCAAACCGTTTATATATTAACTTATTTCCATTAGCTCATGATTAACATATATAAATAGCGCGGCCTCTTTCATCCGATCTTTCTACGTCAACAGTATCCAAATGAAATTATGCTCTCCCAAAAAATTTCATTGCTAGTCTCATGTTCTATATTGCTATTTATAAACAAATTATGCATTAGATTCAGAATTTAGACTATATCGCCATTTATAAAAAATTATGCATTTCATTTAGAAAATTAAATTATTTAAGATAAATTTATAATTATAATACAATAAATTATTTCAAACTATATATTTTATAAGTTATATATAAAATATAAGTATAATTATATTACGACATGAGAAGATCACTTATTTACTTAAATATCTCATGCAATAAAACTTATTTATTCATCTTAGGACCTAATATAATTTTTAGAACAACTTAGTTCCCTTGGATGGGTTTAAGTTATTGATTTTTATACTAAAATTTCTCCTAGATTATTCTCAATCATGTTGCATTTTAACAGGGAAAACTTTGAAAATTTTCTCTGTTGATGTCTTAGAAATTATTAACCTCTTATAGCCAGTAAAGATTCATCTAAAGAGAAAATAATTAAAGACTCTTATTAATATGTGGATTTTCTGAGAACCGCATTAACGATACCATAAGAATATGCGAATTTCTATGGTAATCATGAATAAATATGCATTATTTTAATTTTATTTACCTAAATAATGGAAGTTTTCTCTAGAACACTGTCCTGTACGCAAACAAAATATTTTATCTCTAAAGAAGAAAAATTTTGTCCCATTGATTGGTGGGTGAAACATAACAAAAGATAAGATTAGTATTTGATGAACTGTAGTAACGTCTCGTGAAGAATGTTAGAATTTCTATTGTTATAACGTAGGAGTGCGCCTTATTTAAATTATATTTCGCTAAATAAAAGATCTATATCGCTGGAATAAACTCACGTGCACAAAGAAAAATTCTTTGCCCTTTAAAGAAAATAAAAATAATTCATCCCACATATGGGCGTGTAAAACATGACAAAAGATAAAAGATGTACAGTGGTGGCAACTCCAAACCGGAAACTTCTGCTTGTTGAGAGGATGTAATTATTTAAGCTACTACGCCTGAACATGCTCTCCTGGCTTTTAGAAGATCACTTTGATGCTGAGGTGACATCTTGGATTTGCTTCAAGTTTGGGAGTGGTGTCATCTTTAATGGATGCAATACACAAAGTCCTATCAGAATTAGATACTTTGCTATACCATTACGGCTGATTGGTTTGGACTAGTTTCCTTGTTTTTTTATTTAAAGAAACTACTAAAATTATTAGAAAAATAATAAAATATTTACATATTAACTCGCTCAGTGTGATTCAAAATAGTGGTGAAAGCTAGAGCTAGTTCATAAAGATTTAGACTTAATTCTAAGCCAAGAGAGCATGCAACCAATAATATAATATTCTACATGGCTAGTCTATATGAAATCTCGTATATAAGTTAACCAACTCTATTGGGATTTGAAAAATGTCAGAAGGGCTCATTAGAGTTTCCTTAATCAAAATATTAATTTGAAATCACGAGTATATGGCGATATAAATGAATGTACACTTATCATAACATACTGTGGAAGAAATAGGAAGCTAACAATTTATACACAAAAGTACTACAAATTACAATTATACACAAAATTATACAACACAAAAGCGGATTTCATGGATGCGAGACATCATTTTCATGCATCCTTGTATTTTATAATTTAATATATTTCTGGAAAATGTTATTTTTGTAATTTTAATTTTAAGCGATGATAATTAGTTTAACTGACATCATTATCTACTCGTAAATTAGTGTTTTGTAACATGAATCATGACAGATTTAATTAGAACGTAAGAAATCACAAAATTAACTCTAAGGTACCTGGATCACTCAGTTTTTATTTATTATATAAAATATCAACAAGCGAAACAATCGTTGAAATGTCTTTGATTATTTATCGTTGTACTGGATTTGTTTTGAAAAATATCGTTCGGTTACTAAATTAAAAACAAAGTTCATAAAAAATATTAATATGACGAGTGTCTTATATTATATATGATATCCATTAAAAGTTTATAGAGGAATTCACAAGAAACTATCAATTTCCACGCATGCCTCATATGATATAAGAACAGAAAAGTGTCAAAATGGGTAATTTCAGCGATAAATTAGCTCATAAAACTTCTCAAAAGGAGCAATATCTCGCAATAATACCCCAAAAAAGTTTCGATTATCAAACTCATCCATCCCATATAGACGGTCAAGAGTCAAGAGAGGAATAAGTCTTTCTATTCAATGGAAGCCTTTGCAGGAATCCACCGGTTTCATTTCCCATTTTATCTTTTTCCTTCCATCGACACATTCTTATTCCCATCGCCATCTTCAATCTCGCGCCATCTTCCCTCCTATATCTCACTTCCTGAAAAAATAGTCTCGCGTATCTCGGGATTCATTCGTCCGGGACTCGGGACGCATTCCTGTCTCGAGAAATCCCCGATGAGGATAAGGGAACTGTGAGGAGATAAAATGTGGAGTCCTGAAAGAGCGATTCGTTTGATTGACACGGGAGTTGGAGGGACCATCAGATGGGAATTTTTGTGGAGAGATTGTGAGTGGAATAAACGCAGAACTTGACTCCTGCACACCCACGTCGCTGATCGGGCGAAGCGATCCTATGGTGTGACGCTGTACGATAAGGAGAAAGAGCCGTAGTAGAAGAATTTCCATGGTGATGCGTTATTGTTTTATTAATATGCTTTTAACGTATATAGTGATAAATAAATGTCTCATAAAAGAAAACGGAAATGATGTGAAATAGTTTTCTTTACGATCCGATAACTCTTCTGCCTTAGAAACGGAGAATTGTCGTAAAATCTGAAGTACTCCTTTAAGTTAATTAACCTTTAATACAAAATCAATCTAAAAATATGCTTATCAGAAAATTTACACTTCATATTAATGCTGATGTAGTTATAGTTTCGTATATATATAATGTCAAATACTCGTATTATTTCATTGATATTTTAAAATTTTGTTAATATTTGTACGAAATTCACAATTGTTACGTAAAAATATCATCACTTTTTAGAAATTTAATTGATATTTTAAACTGCTTATTCATTTACAGAATCAATATTATTATTTTTTCATTATATATGCATACAAATTAGCTTAGAATAGCCAACGTTTTTAGATTTATTTTTACTTTTATGTTCAAAATTTAGAGATCTCTATAAAAGATATGAATTGATCGATATAATCGTTTAAATTCAAGTTAAAGAATAATTCGGAATCCAAATATATTGTTTTTTTTAGTCTAAATATTATTTTCAAAATTTATATTAAAGTAGAGCTTCAATAGTATAAAATGCATAATATTCTTATTTTACTCCATATTGCTCTCTTTTAAGCAAATAAACCAAAACCTAATATATTTCATACCTAAAACCAAATATATTTCATACCTATCTTAAACTTTAAGATGACGGGGAATAAAATCAAATATATTTTTAATATCTATCGTAAGACTTTACGGATACGGAAAGTAATTTTCATCACCTTTCTTCTACTCTAGATAACCTGATTTAGACACAATAAGACCTTATAGGAAACTTCGTAGACAACCTCCTCTTAGATCCAAAATTTCATTTTCCCCTGAAATCATGAGTTACGAAAGAGAAGTACTGCGTTGCTGGAGTGAGTGCATCAGTTGTTGCTTTCCGCTTGGTCAGGCGTGTGTTTTCCACTGCCGTTGCATCTCCGCTATCCAGAGCATTCGAAGCGTTTTAGACGGACTTGGCCGCCAGCAATCCTCGAATTATCCCAGTTGGCTGTCCTAACTGCTTTGGTGAGCCCACTCAACCAACTTTAGAGTCTGAGGGTTTAGGGGAATAAGTAAACAACGGGTCATTGGATACAAAAGGCGATGAACACCTCAAAATGAGTCGCTTTCCAAAGAATAATGTGAGTCCTATTGTAATATTCTTCGTCTTATTTCGGAGTTTAAAGTGCTAATATTGATTTATTATAATATCTGACATCATTAGGATTCTATGAATCAAATTAGATCATCATTAAAGTTATGAAACAATATTAGAAGGTGCTCTTGAAAATACACGATCGAATTTCTCGAATTAGATTAAAAAAATCGTTTCCGTATTGAGTTTGAGTGGAAAGGGAGAACGTCTTTTATGATTGTATTAATCTGCAAGGATAGTATATGATATTTTAAGAAAAAAAACGTATAAAAATCATTTGGTCATGCAATAAGATATAAGGTTATTTTAGGACGATAAAACACTAAATGTCAGTAAAAAAAAGTTTTATGAAAAGAGATAAAAGAACTTGAATAAGAAGAAATGAATTCATCTCCTGAAATATTAACATCAGATGTATAAAAACGGCTAAAAGAGCAATTTGGGAAGCATTATGTAAACCCACACATTTCAAATTCTTGGAATTCGTAAAAGTAGAAGGAAGGTGAAGATGTAAGATTTTTGGCTACATAATCTTCACAATCTTCTACTTGATAAAACGAGATAGTCAGACTAATTAAGTAATTCTCAGTCTTAAGGTATCCAACCACAAACCAATAAAGCATAGAAAGTAAATTCTCTTACTCATTATTCAAGGAAAAAACAATGTTTAAAATAACGTAATGGATCCTCAATTGTACGAGTATTTTGGCGATTAAAAAGAGGTCATTAAAAGAGGAAAATGAATCAATCAAATTTATAAATACATCTTTAGTCTTCTTTGCAACTTAAGAGAAATCTTGTAAGGTTACAAATTTTTTGAGAAGATAAGTTTATATACATCGCGTTCCGAAATGTGCTGAAAAAAGGGAATGTTTCCTAATTTATAATCTTCCCTTCAGCAAACGCCTACGCATTCTAAATTCACTCATTTTCGTATCTTCTTATCGAGTTATTCGTTTGCGTGAGAAAAGAGGCGAGGCGTAAAAAGTACAATTTAATTGAAGGGAATCAGGCTGCTACGGTGCCTTTGATAAGAGGAAGTGGAGAAGATATGAGAAATTTGAAAGCAAGAGGCTCTTTTGCTGGAAGCGATGGAAAATCACTCTTTCCCTTTCAACTCCTTACATTATATCGTAAACTTGACGAGATATTCTGAAAAGGATATGAGTATAGAATGTTGGTAAACATGAATTTTCGGAAGCTTCTCTATGGAGGATTTAAGATTTGAAGATAAAAGTTATGAAAAAGCCCATCCTTTCCTTTCGATATCAGGAAATTCTTTAGAAAACGTTTCTTAGAAAAGGGAAAGTGAGGCCAAAATAGCCTTGATGTATTTTTGCTTGATTAATAATGATTAGCAGCCCATCAGCACTCGCGTTTTCTTCTAGTTTTTCTTATTTTCTCATCATACATGAATGGGGATATTTTAAATATTATACGTACATATTTACTATAAAACGTACACGTTTTTGTGGTTCACTATCATTCGCGTTCAATAATAAATACGAATAAAATCAACATATGCATTAAAAAAAGACAAACGATTCTTGTTTGTGTTCTATATTTATGAAAAAAAATCTTAAATTAAGACAATTATTTTTGTTTGTTCTTATTTAGAGGAATACGAAGTATATGAAAAATTCTTTAGTAAGATTCACAGTGTCATAAATTTTTTGATTAATTTAATAGAATACAACTGAATTTAATGTGCGATTTTCTAGGAAACTATTCTTCCGATGCGTTTTATAATCAAAACTACATGTACGTATGCTAAGTCATAATCAATACGTTAATTACAATGTGTATTGTTTTAACATTTGCAAAGTATACAAATATATATTTTTCCAACGAGAAGGAAATAATGTATTCTCTCAATTCATATGATAAATTTAGATATGAATACTTAAAAAATAAAAATTCAAGCGGACTTTATGTGACGATGCCAAATTAAGATATTATCCAATCATTTCAAACCAGAGGAATCTTCTTCATTAATTTCAACATAATAATTCATTTATCCTACAAAATAAAATTCCTACAATAACTTTAGGTAAAATATGAATTACTCTTATTATTTTCTCCAGTGATAGACATACTGTAGTTTAAAATCATAAATTCTAACAAAAACCTTTCCATTTATATTAACCCTATCAGCAACTTGGAGACAAACCAGATTCATTCCATCACAACAACACGTATACTGAGCATGGCACTACAAAAAAATATGCAAACCAGTGCCGTATGTATCCGAGTAAATAGACAGATTAATCACAGTTTATTTTAAGACAATCTTATACGCTTATCGCTTTGGCTAAAAAATAAAACACAAAACCTACCCGATCAGTCCGAGGATACACGGAGTAAACAAAACACATCCGAAATCCGACGCAGCCGAAATATTTCGTAATACTTTTTTTGTTTCAGTTTGGCTCGCTTTCGGCAGAAACTTTCATTGCTATTATAAACTCCGTTTGTTTACTTAGCAGACGGCGTGTCCGGCGGTGATGCTAAAGAAAGCACAGCAGCTGGAGGCTTAAAGAGAAGACTTAGAAACGATAACAATTCGACGACAAAGAGAAGTCGGTGGCATAAATAAACAAGCGATAGTAAGTCCACCGATGGGAAGGGAAAACATTCAATGAAACGTGGAATCGGGGGTAAGGGGGGGGGGGGGGTTCTTCCAGATATGAGGGAGTAAAGAAGAGCTCTGAAATCCATCCGCAAAATCTCTCTGTGCATTTTTTCCACCGAATCTGCCCTTATCCACTTTTACCCATCTTACGTTTCCGGACGAGCCAACTTCGATCACATTTCGTGCCTTTTTTTTACAGGGGTCGTCTATATATAGAAGTGAGGTGTTAGAATTCAAAGTTAATTTTATCCAAAAAGGGGAAATGAAATTAGAAGTTCGTAGAGATTACGTAGCTTAAGGGGGGTTTCTTCCGATGACGTCCAGCCTACTCTAGATTCGCTTACAGGGGTTCTAATTATTTATGCCTTAAGTATTCGATCAAGGTAATTACATCCCAGAGTAATCTCATGCGAGAAATAAGACTACATATATATTATAGGCTTAGCATTCTATCGATTGCTTTTTTAATCATGTGTTACATGAATTACTTTACTTTCTAAAATTGGAAACCTATTAGTTAAAGAATTGGTCTTTAACTTAAATAATATATTATAAGTTCGCATTTCATTCAAATTATAAAAGGTAAATTTAAGAATAACAAAGGTATTTAAAGCCCTCGATTCTAACTTAAGGACTATAAACCAATATTGGTCTAAATCATCTGTGTTAATACGAGTTGGGATCCTCTAAATTTAACTTTATCATAGATTAGAGGTAACTTATATTCAATAAGTCTAAATTATAGGCTAATAAAGATAATATAATAGATCGTATTCGCCATGTCTCTAAATCAAGCAATTGATGAAGATTTTTTTAGATTGATTAAAGCTGTAGTAGCGCAATGGAAAATAAGAGATTCTATCTATCAAAATCTTTCAAAACATCTCTGAAATATATTTTTTTCGGTTAATATTATTTAACTGAGATTTCTTTATACTATTCTTCCAAATAGTTGCTTATAGATTAAACAAGCAAAGAATAAATATTATTAATCGTGAATATAATATCTAATAGTATTATGATTAACGTACAGCGCACTTCCCTAAAAAGTTATCGGAAGGAGAGGGAGGAGAAAGATCGCCGTGGGCTATCTCACGATTGAGTGCGACCTCAGCAAGAAAATACGAACGCCATTGGTGGAGCAAATCATTGAACTTGAAGTGGTTAATAAGGAGGTAAGAGTTTTAGGCTCTTAAATGTAAAAGACTTTAGGAGGAGAGCCGATCACATTCGTAAAAGAAACTCTGGGCGATCAATGTTCATGCTCTATCAGCCCAAAGCAGAACTCATCTTCGAATTGGATGGAATGAATATCCCTTCTTTGAAATCAACTCGGTGTATCCAGAGCGAAGAAGATCGATGCAGTAACATTTTAAGAGAGGATTTGGATTATTACTTTTAAGATATATGGGTTTAACAGTCATTGAATTGATCCATAGACGTTTACTAACCCATATTAGGATAACTTCAGATATCGCTGTTCTATTTAATAATGACAAATAGCTCCAAAAATGCAGGAGTGTATTTTAACTAATAAATAAATCAATAAATAATAAATTATATAAATAAATTAATTTGATAATATGTTAAGGACTACAGAACTGTTTAGTTGCCAGAGGAAATCTTCATTATCTTGTGGTGATGCTGTAAGAGATCTACATTGGAAACGGTATTTTTTCTACAAAAAACAGAACCAATTAACTTATACTTTATACTTCTCGTACATATATTATTTTACGAGAAATTCTTTCGAACTGAAACGTAATAAAAAATTCCTTACCTTGCAGAGTAGATATCAGATATAAATATATCGTCTATATTTTCAGAATTAAAATAAGAAGCTTATATTTATTCTAAAAATATTTTCCAGAAATACTAACACTCATTCAATTATCTCCAAATGTAATATCATAAGTAATTTTTTACCTAAAAAGCTTGAAGCTTCTATTAATAAAGGAAATATATGTTTTCCTAAAATATTATCATGCCACTTAAGCCTTCAAGAGAAAAAAAGAGTCACTTTTAGTACTTGAGCTCTCACTAAAGAAAGTCAAAATGAAAATTTTTACGCAAATTCTGCTCCCGTACAATAAAAGGAAAGTGCATTCCAGCAAAGCTACTTTGATGTGAAATGAATTCAGAAATACAGTATTGCCTACGACATAAAGTTCCCCGAAAAATACAACGTTCATTTTTACCGCTTTTACCTGGAACTGACGTTTCTACATTACGCCTCGATATAAAACTCAAATATCGACTCTTTCAGCTGCTAAATTTTCGATTAGCTATTCCTCTGGAGGTATTCAATCCGAACACTTTTATTCTGAGCGGATCATTCTCAAACATTCATATGACTCCTCTATCCTACAAATCCTACCGTTCAATTGAACGCTTTGACTATAAATCATTGCTGCATGCAAAGTTTGGTAGATAAACCCTGAAACAGGAGGATTTGAGCTATTCCCTATGAACTTTATGGATATCATGTTTCGATAAATTTTATGGGAAATATCTACAAATGTAACTGCAAACACGGAAGTTCATGAGTCTGATTCAAAAGGAAAAGATTTATATTTTTTTCCTTGCTGCTTTTTCCAGCGCTTATACAAATACCTTCAGTATTCTTTTTCAATATATTCCAAATTTTAGTTGCTTTAAAAGTCAAGAAGGAAAAGTTGAAAGCTAATTTTATCGTCAATAACGTGATATTATTTTTTTATTTTAACTTGAACATCCATGATATTTATGTATTTCCCTTTTCAAAGGGTTTTTATCGAAACATTTTTAATTATTTACTAGCAACTAGTTTTATTAATCTGGAATTATAAATTGGTATTTTAATATCTATTCTGTAACCTAATACAACTTAGTTTACGCATCCTTAAGTTATAATTGCATCCTACAAAAGGAAAAATTTGACCAATTCGTGATTGCTTCAATGGCTGAAATTTTTCGATATCCACATCACCGTCATGGATGATTAAAAGCGCGTTTAAGTGCTCACAACTTTGAACGATTCAAAGAGGCTAAAGATGAAAAATATACCACGTAAAGCGGCTACATTTTTTTGAACTTAGACTGCAATACTTTCTGTAAAAAAAAACTAAAAATATCTGTTGAATAAGCAACCCCTACGTATACTGAAATCAGTTTCTAACCAATTCCCTACTGAGGAGTGTGATTCATCACATTGATTCTCAAACTTTGAGTTTTCTCAATATCAGCCTCGATTTTACTAAATCACTTCCTATAAGGATGAATTCATAATTCAGATTTAGTATTTTGTCCTCATAAACCATAATGTATCAGAAAATATACGACAAGTCAGGAAGAAACTTCATATTACCACACGCTCAAGTTCCACTTTCAGCAAATATGTTTCGAAATTATGTCTCATTTACCACCTCAGCATATTTCCCAATGATACGAGTGAAGAAGTTTCCGAAGGCTTAAAAAAATAAAGACGAAGAAACTCCCACGCTATGGTTCCACAGCCTCCGATGGACCACCCGCTGCGATATTAATAGAAGTCGATCTCAGAATTGGATCGATGTGCTCGGATCCATAAAACGTAACACATTGAAAAGGAAACCGTTTTTCGGGAACATTTCGAAGGGTTTCTAAGAAAAGGTTTGCTCAGTTTAATACACTTTCTTTCTTTTGAAGGGGTGGGTGCTTCTTCTACCAATTCACCACTTGCGACCATAATCTTCCCTTTGACTGATGGGAAGGCAAAAGGTTGCGGAGAGAGAAACATCAGGATTTTGGGTTGTTTCATCCTTCGATCCGCTCTGAATGCATTCTAGACTCGCCGTGGAGTCTCGTGGAATGAGATTTCCTCCATTTCGCGAAATGAAGGTGTGCGTAGATGTGCCGTCCCTAGTCGAGATGGAGTATTACGTATTAGGAAGAGAGATTTCCCGAAGAAAAAGGAAAGCTAGAGATACTTCTTTCCTGTTGTTTGAGGCACTGAGTTGCGATAATAACAAAGAAAGATGTACCGAAGACTAATAATTGAAGATACAATTCCCGAATAAAGCAGACAGATAGATAGCATTACGTTATTAAATTTGAGCGCTACACTTTTCAGTTACCCTAATATTGCAGCGCTATTCTTCATTTTATATTACTATGGCGATGAATTTATAAGCACTTTTTTATATGCTGATTATCAAGCTTGATGATTAACCAACAGGTTGGAAATGAGGTCTTCCAACTGCAAAACTATACATGCCATAGCGTAGCTCTCTTCTTTATCTTCATTAGGAAACGTTAATATTAAATAGATACCAAATTTTTCTATTGATTATCATACAAATATTATACTTAATCATGACTATGCTTAATCATATATGAACCTCGCAATTATTTCTACGTTAGAGAAGTAGATACTAAATATTTTGTTAAATATATATTCCAGATTTGTACAGATATTTGATAAATTTAGAATTTTTTATTCATGTTGTTAATGATTTGTTTTTAATAACTTATGATAACAAGTTATGCGGTAATCCTTTACATTATTATTATTTATTTAAATGTTGCAGTTGGACGACTGTCCGGTGGCAACAAATATACAGTACATATACACTTACATTACATATACATTATACACTAAGTGATCCACTATGATCTACTATATTTCTATCAACCCTTTGAATCGATAAACAATCGTAGCCATGGCGAGAGATGATAGATTCAAAGTTCACGCATCAACAGCTGATTCCTCTGTCGGTGCAGAAATGGAAGAGGAATAAATTACCCGTTTGTGAGATTGAAAGAGCTCTCCGTTTTATGAAAGCGCGCAAGTTTTGGAAACGTATTCCAATCGAGTTATTTAGCAAGATTGGGAACCAAGGTGAAGCATACATACGCAGCCAGAGTTATGAAACTAATGTTGAGAAAGTGTATTGGGAGGATTTCGACATCAGTTTTGATTGAAACCAGACCAAAAAAACATGGAATATACTTAGAGAAGGTGAAAAAAGATAAATTGTTACATACAAAAATTAGTTATAATAATACTCTTCGAGCGTATACACTTAAGAGTAGTTACTGTATTACGCAAACGTGAAAATCTGTTTACGATGCGAGAATGTTTTTTTTTCCTCGACACTTATTTAATATAAGGTAAGTCCTAATGTAGTAAACATTAAGGCATGTAATTTTAGCGGGAGAAAAATTTAGAAAACCTATAAAACTATTTAATAAGAAATCAGATTAAGATCAAATCAACGAATCGATCACCGTATTATCTCTAGTATACGTATCTAATAGATTTGTGCTAATCACTAAAAATGCCAAAAAAATAACATCACATATTAATGTGTTATAACATTTGTGGGTATGAATCAATGCAATCCAAATACTTAACTGCATATAGTATATTACATAAATGGTCGATGATGAGCCCTATTGTTCTCCCTTTTACTTACATAAGAAATTTGAAAGGTCTAGTTTAAAAGAAACTCGAGAGAGCTCTTGTTCTCAATAAATACTGCTTAACAGAACCTAATAAATGGTTATATATTGACATAATACGATGTAAACGTGTAATATTCAGAATGATTTTATATTTAAAATTAATAGCGGAGGGCTCATTGGCTAACTGAAGCTCATTGTCATACTTGGCTCAAGTGGAATTCGAACCTCCAAGTCTTTAAGGTCAGAGTGAATGATTCACGCTTTCTAGCAGGTAAGAACGGTAACCGCGAACTCTGCTCGATTTCCACCGTTCGAGTTGCTGGCCTAGTGGGTCGGGGCACCTAGGTGCGACGCTAATGTTGGCGGGTTCGAATCCGATCGGAAACAGCCGGCCGCCATATACCGGTTTTTTCTATTTATTATCGGGTTCGGCCCGCTCTTTAGTGTTGCGGGAGCCCGTTGACCCGCAAGTCCAGCGCTCGGACCCGCTTGGCGGGGCGGCCCCTAACGCCGAAAGGCGCCCGGATTGGTCATTCTTTCCGATTCTCAAAAGCATTACTCATTTTTTTCCGCTGTTTAATTTTTTCTATTTATAAGTCTCTAACTATGTTTTCTAAAAAATGCACTGCTGGATCTAAGGTGAGAAAAGAAACCCATCACGCAAAAAATCCAGCAGTGCAATTTTCTAAAAAAGATAGAACATTTAAAAAGAAATTTTTTACCGCCAGAAACAGCTGTTTAAAAGTAAAATTAAATGTTAGAAGTGCATTCCTATAATAATAATCGCCGAAAAGAAAATCTATAAGAAAACTTTTGCAAAGGAAAAGAAATTTTATGCTAAATCAATGGACTTATTTATAAATATTAAAAGTAATTTTTGATATATTCGAATATAATAAGAGCATACGCATTATAGCATTACTGAGCATATATTTTATACAGAAAATACTATACTTTATACTAAATACTTTAAGAATTCATTCTTCCGATATGATACGATACGATATGAGATTAGAACATGATAGTATTACAATAGTAAAATTGGGTGTTTACACCCTCGCCAAATACTGAAAGACAGACTGCAAGGAATTTATGTTGATGTGGAAACATCTTGAATTATCTATTCGCAATAGTAATAATAAAGGCATGAATAGCCGTTTGATTATAATTCATGGAAATATTTAAAATTCTATTTGGTTAAATCCTATATTAACATTTAATAATCATGCTTAAATAGAGAATTAATATTCTAATATTAATAGGACGTTCCAAGTCTGCAAATAATACCTCTTGTGTATTTGGAAATCGTTTTCAATCCAGAAATGGGTGCAGGATAATTTTCTGCATCCACAATGTATCCAATATTCGACTTTTCATAGTTTTCAATCAAAATCTCAGGATAGCTTTAAGTATACTTCGTACATAGCTTTAATTGAGCAACCCTTCCTTCTACTAATAATCCATATCTTTACCACTTTCTTATGTTACTAAAAAAACGATGACTTCGGGAAAAAACGCCAATCAATACTTCCTTGACGGAAAGATGGAATGCAGGGGAAGTTCTGGAAGAATAGAGAGAAACAATGAGAAGGCCGAAGAGAAGACAAAGGGAACCTTCGAAGGCCTTTTGGAATCTAATGAGACGTGCAAGAAGACTTGTGTGTGAATGATTAAAGGCAATGAAAGGTTTTTCCCGGAATTTGCGGTCGAAATTGCCAGAAATATTCCCGCAAGATTTTCTCCTCCGCCTTCATTATCACGCTCTCTTATCCTCTTTGGTATCTTCCAGAGTCCAATTAATTTTAACCTTTTAAGATCCGAGTAATAAAGCGGAATTGCAGTTGGTTTTGAATAAGGATTTGTAAATATGAATCTCGGAAGTATAACGTGGAATGATGATTGAGATTTGAATGAAAAATGAATGGCTGAAAATGATTTTCAATTGTTCCGTTTATATTAGTAGAATATCGTGGCCGAACTATAAGGTCCTATCCCCTATCCTAGAGAAACAATTTAAACATGTTAAAGATGACAAATCAGAATTTAATCAAGCTAAATTGAAAGCAACCTTAATTTCATTACATTTAGATATTTTCAAATAAAAGATATTGAAAGATTATTTTGCCAAACTTTATTATTAATCAAATTTCTAACCATAAGAAAGTATTTGCATCTAAATATATTAAAATTATAAATTCACAGCCTCCTAAGAAGACCATTCACGTATATTTATAATCCATATTTATTATTCTATGACATTCTACAATTCCAACCTAAGCCGTCACTATAGTAAATCATTAGTTAAAGATCAAGAAATCATTATTCGTTTGCATATACCTCAATCACCCTGAGAAACATAATAGAAAGGACAAAGTTATGATTAGGCTTGAGCATTCATTTAACGTGAGTATTACTTAGAATTCGATTGAAAGATTTGATAGTATTTGCTGCAGAGTAGATTCTTTTAAAAGTTTAATAAATCTAAAGCACATATTTTGAGGAAGATTTGAGTTAATATAATAATTAGATACTGCATGTATTGATACACACATGAAATTTTAATACGCACTGAAACCGTATTATAAATTAAAAATCAATGCGAGCCTTCAATTTGCTGCATATATTATCTAAAGGTACAATATGATGAATAGTTTCTATCGGTAAACTATTACATAAATTGTATCAATGAATTATTTATCTTATTATTAATTTAAGACAAACAGTTGTCCTATTTTCAGGAATTTAATAATATAGAAAACTTTTCTACGCCTCAAAAATAGTTAAAGAACTTTAAGAGTAATTTTAAATCGATGTCTGGAGTAAGTTTCTCCGATAATTTAAATACTTTCTAATTTTCTCCTCCTTTTTTAGGAATATATTAAAACCCTTGAAATAGCTTCTTGGAAAGAGTTTACTACAAGATGAGGGCAATAGAAAAGTATAGATGATTCAAAAGCATTAAAAAGTAAACATTCATCTCAACTTTTCTTTAACTACACTTTTTTATAACACTTTCACGCCGAACTTTCTTCCCGCGACTACTACTTCGCAATTTTCAAAACTCGCATTTCTCAAAAAAAGAACTCAATTTTCTGGGAAAAAATAAAATCGCGCGAACATCAACAATTAGAACTCCAGAAACGAGATCTTTACTGAACACGGAGAGGGGGAAGAAAGAAATATTTCAAAACCTTTCGATAGCAAATATTTACCTCAACTTTTTCCTACCCACTCTCTCTATCGCATTTCCCGCCAACCTTTCACCGTATAAATTCCCTCCTCTTTGGGCTATTTCTTTGCAATTCTCCACGAGCTTCCTTTGGAGGCCATCCAACAAAATCCGTTTACTTGCTTCGCCAACCCTTCGGATGTCTTCGCCCCCGGTGTGTGCGTCTCCCCGGAATCCCAAAACTCTCTTTGACGCGAACATAATGCCTCCACCTACATTTTCTTTCGCTTTCACGGAACGTAAATTGGCGGAACATATCTAATTTTCTTCGTTTTTATATCGCGTGTCATGTCTATTTTCACGAGACGTGAACAAAAGGTTCCTTTTGGAACAACACTCGTGTTGATTGGAAGTTGATGCACGTATTGGAAGAGGCGTCGCCTCATTTCTACCTTCTCTTGTTTTCTTCCGGAACAGAATCGCTTTCACTGATGGTAATTTGAATCAAAGAATAGCACTCTCACGTCGTTTGGAGTTTATATGATTTCTCTCTTTACGAACAATCTAAATCTCAGTCGCTTTGGTAGACGTGAAGAGGAGTGCAAATCTACGACATCTACGAAATTGGCGGATTTTAGTCGTCATGGTGAGGTATTGTAAACGCGTTGATAACAATACTCAAAAATGAACATTAAAGATAGTAGTGATAGCATATATAAATTTAACTTTCTAACTTCAAATTTCTTTTATAAATAATACCTTTGGAGTAATTAATACGATACTGATGATCTTTTAAAATCTAGAAGTGTTTTTGACTCTCCAAGTTCGGCGAGAATACTTCTTTAACAACCTTTATTTTTATCGTATTTTGAACCGTTTATATCTCCTATAATAATACAGAAATTAATTTTGGTAATCTTGTATCTTCATAAATTGGGAAATGGCTAAAGAAATGAAGGTGAGAAGAATGTTCTTTTAATGATTAATTGCCACACGTATCTATTGATCGTTACTGAGATTTTTCATTTCTTAGAATTCTGAGAAAAACTCTAGACGATTTATTTATATACACGAAGTAGGCTTTTGAGTCTTGTCTGTTATAAAATGAGATATTATACTTCAAATTAGTAATATGTTCCAAAGAAGAAGGCTTATATCTTATAATTATATAACATAATATCATAAACTTCCTCTTCACTATCCAATTAACAGATCTTTGCATAAACAGAACTTAGAATAAAATACTATAGATTTAAAATCAATCTATTTTCATGAACAAAATAAAACTATCTGCAATATGATATACTTAAAGAGATATCAAATACAGGATGATTTCAAGTGAAGATTGTTCAAAGAACAATTGTTGATTGTTTGATTCTAGAAAAATTTTTGCAACTGATACATTTATTGTGAATAGCTTATTAATTTCTGAATTATTTAGCGGTAACTAAGGAATTAAGCAGTTAAATGATTATTTTCACATATTTACGATGTTATTTTAACATGTTTACAGAAAAGATTTTTACGAATGTTATTAAAAAATTAAAATAAGTATGGTAAGAAATAATGTTTGACTCCTCCATTTGAAAGATTTTTTTAAACTTTTTTTACGATGTTATTTTTACAAAATTATAAAAAAAACTTTTACGTATGTTACTAAAGTGTGTTTTACGTATGTTACTAAAGATTGTTAAACAGCGAGAATAGCTTACTTTTCCGAGGAGTATTCGAAATTAATTCCCTTCAGCATTCACGCGCTTTCGCTTTATCAAAATCGTGATAGAAACTCATCGACAGAATTCCGATAATCCTATTTCATAAAGACATTCTGTGGGTGGATTAAACTCTATAATAACACTTCCAACTCTTTTAATTGCTCTCTGTTTTTATTGACGTTGGATGTTGGTGTTGAAATTAACGATCAAAAGCGCTAATCTACTTAATGAGGACATAAGCTCCTGGTACTGGCTGATATTTTAATGAAGAGAAATTTTCAAGCCGAGGGCTTACTTGGGAATTGGATTAATAGTAAATGATCGATTGACATTTGAATGGTTGAGAAGTGGATTCTGAAACGGAATTGAATTACGGCAAAGAGAAAAACGTAGCGGTATGACAGGAATTTCGTGCATTCACGTAGCGATGTAAAAACCTCCCGGTATGATACTTTCAGTTGGAATGTTCTATATTGGAAATAATTAAAGGTTTTCTGCGAATTCTTTAACGAAATTTTTTATGCGAGTAACGTCTGAATTGTTACGAATTGTATACCAATTGTTTTTTGCGTATTTCTGTTAAATCGATTTAAATTTTCAATCCGAGAAAATCTCTTCAAATGGTTATTACAGTCGTTAAACTGTTTTTCGTTGATTCAACTAATTTTACATTTTAACTATATTATATATGCATATAGTAAACTTTATACTTTGATTAATTCTCCGATACATAACCTTAAATAGAAAATTTGAAGCTCCTTGCCAGAATGAATGCATATAATTTAACTTAATATTACTCATATATCTATACTATGACTATGTTAAGGTACGTAATTAATTTTAAGTTGCTTATAACCTAAGGTTGCTAAGGTCAATACTTTCCGACATACTTTTCATATCATTGTTTATTATATATAAGTTATTATTATATTATAAGTTTCCAGAATAGTATACAAGTGGATCGACTTCTATTCATCATTAAGCACTCAATATCTAACGAATGACAATGGGACTAATACGGTTATATTGAAACACTAAAGGAACAGCTGATGTTACGTATAGATAGGTAACTCCTAAGGCCGTATTACGCAAACGAAGGCTGTGTAACGGTACTTCACTTTCCCTTTCTTTTCTACCTCCGAGACTTATCAATCCACAACAAGGAACTCAAAACAAAAACACCTGTAACACGAAATTCAGAAACCTAGTGTCAAACTGTCCCTGCCATGAGCCAACTAAGAAAGGGCAAGAAATTGAAAACACGAAGGATACCTGCCCACCGCAAGTGAAGGCCAAACGTGGACGGGTAAGACAGTGATGCGCTAATGGGAATAAAATAGGTGAGCGCGTGCGAGTCAATATTTAAATTGTGATACGGATTGATAGAAAAATAAATAAAACAAAGGCACAAACACAATTAAAAATTAAGTGGAGAAATTTTTTTATATGCAATTCTTAAGAATTAAACCAAACCAGAGAGAATTTATGAAACGAAACGAGCCTATTCAACAATCGCTTGTATGAAAAATTGTCTTTCTATAATACAAGAGCTAAACGATACATGATGTAGTATTTAGACACGCAAAGACTGAATTAAATATATTTAATTACGATTTTGTTTGGATTTGAAATAAAAGTATCCGTAAATATATTCAACATAAAATAAATTAGAATATCTAATGGTGGGACTTGGCTTGGTATGCAATCGAATGAAGCACTGTGGAGTGAAAAGTTCAGTGAACGGTGGATAAAATTTTATTAATTTTATTTTTTAATATAATTCAAACAAATTGTTAGGGAATCACACTTGATTCCGTAGGATTCCTTAGGATAGATTTTACTTCTGGATTTTATCATCTTTACTACTCTTTCCATGATGGGTAGTTAAATACAAATAGGAACTCATGCTTTAATATAAACAAATTTCTATCTCCCTAACATTAAAATATTTTGCAATCATTATCAAATAGAATAACTTCTCCAGTAGAATTTAGTCACATATTATTCGGTACTCATGAATCGATATCGTAACTTCATTCCATTTAGTAGAAAATTGATTAATACGTATAATTAATTAGGAGTAACATATGGGTATGGGAGTCGAACCCAGGTCTCTTACTTTCCTCATATGAACTGATTTAGCTTGAATTGCAAAAAAAACTTTTATATTGGAACATTGAATTCAGATTTTATCTAGAAAGTAGAGATCTGGGTTCGAGTCCCAGTCATACCCATATGTCACTCCTAATTAATTGATACCCCTATGTCACTCTTTTTAATAAATTCGCACGAACCCATCTTCCATCTTTCCTTAAGATATTGTTGTAGAACTAGTCTATGAAAATCACCTAGAGTGCAAGGAACGCCTATTGATCTGTGACACATTAAAGAGCATTCCATTCACAACATAACCGCACTATTTCTAACACTTTGGCAGTTATATAAACGTCCCAGTTTGTCTGCCGTTTTATTTATCTCCATCCCAACGTCGATTCGTTCAATATGCGCTGACCCTTTCATAAATAATTTCTCTTCTCTTGCCGCTAAATTTCCTTCTCTTTACCTTCCCTTCCGCTCCGTATTTACTCGTTTCTCTTTATTGTTTGCTCTCCGCGTTTTTGCTTCTTAACACCGGAAATGAGGGTCAATCCCTGAACAAATGGACCAAGAGGCCGTGGGGTTATGGGCAAAGCAGTTAAGCCAGGTCCTTCGGCCCTCTTTATTCATCTTTTAACAACCAAGGCGAATGAATTATTTGCCGCGTTATTAAGTTTACGTCGCCCCACGCGTGTCGACACGCATCCATTTTACGTAATGACCGAATTTCGGTCTATTTGCCGTATAAAACTTGAATCGAATTAGAGGATTTTCTTAATTACGTTTCGCTATTTTATATTACTATCGAAGGTTGCAGTATTGTTTTATAATATCTAAGGTATTAGGGGATAAACCACACAAATAAGTCAGCCTTTTAATGTAAGCATGTATGTAATCTAAGTAATATTACAGAGGTTGTAGGTATTTTAGTTTATTAACCAATATCATTTGAGGAAATTTACTCTTATGTTAATCTTCTAATTTTATTTATCAACAGATTTAATGTTAAAAACAAAAATAAGCCTTATTATTAAGTGGGAAAATAAATTAATCGTACTGTACTAATGATTTCTTAGTCTTAAAGGAATCATTCAAAATAACGAGCAGTTTCTATCCCTTAATATGTTGTTATTTTAGTGTTTCATTTTATTACAGATAATTAGGAGACTAACTACATGCTTTCCGCATTTACTTGAACGAATCTTTGATGCAATATGATCATCGAAACACACAACAAAATTTACTTAAGCATTCCTTAATGCTGAACTGTATCCATTTCTCTCTTAATTTTCTTTCCTTCTTTTCGGCCAAACGAGAAAAGCATTTCATCATTATACAGATTCCTTTTCAAACTCAACATCTGTCGATTACTTCCCTAATCTTTCAAACAGCTAAATTCCGAAAACGCAATTTTAATCAATTTCAAATTAAGTCTCCTCGTCTGATTCCAGATCTTATTGCGGATGAAATTTCCCTTCCTTGAAATGATTCAGCGGAAAGTGTATCCATATAGGGTCTGTTCAGCTACTCACACGATATAGTATCTACGTATCTTCCCGTCTTGCTACGTAAGCCTCATTTCCTCTCCAAAGCTTTCAGTCGGTAAAGGTTGGGTTTTGTGGTTCTGACAGCTTCTAAACTGCCTATGGATTAGCTGAAGGGAGAGAGACTTAAATAACACTGTACATGAGTAGTTGCAAACGTGAACACGTTAGTACTTTCTAAACTAAAGACATACAAGATCAGATTCTAATCTATACACGTATGTGAGGTTTTGAGGTTCCTTTTTGTATTCGCAGCACAGAGTTTCGTTTGATTTAGGACTCTCTTTAGCTTTTCATGGAATGAGGACGAACTTTTATTGGTTTCTATGGTTTATGTATGCATCAAGTTGCGATATTTAAACATTATCATGCATGAAAGTCAAAGATAAGTTAAAAATTGTAACAAAACAGGGATTCGAACCCAAGTCCTGCACACTTTCGGGGCACGTATACTAATGGGAGACCTGAGTTCGAGTCTAAGTTATGTCATTATTTTTTACTTCTATTTTAGCTGTATCTATAAACATCGTGCTTATAAGTTATTTCCCCTTTCCAATATCTACTTACATATTTACGTGTATTATCTATCTACTTACATCTTTGCGTGTTTCAATTCAGATACGCAGTTGGATATAAACGAATATACATCGCGTAAGATACGCCTCCTCTACGCATCGATACGTATCAGGGAATACTCTACACGTACGTCATTCTACACGAAGTTAAATCCCGAACTCCTCGCGCCTTTGACACTAAGGCCCTCACACGCAATGGGCTAGAAGAACGGCTGCAAACAGCCGGGAGCCGTGTCGAATGCGAAGAAAGCCGAGCTAAACGCCACGTAATGACGGGGTCGGAGGTGGAAGGGGCTCTGAAGTACGGTCTCCGGGATAGAGGGCGTCTCAGTTGAAAGATATCTCCTGATGACGATTTGGTATCCAAGGCTCTGCCTAGAATTCCCTTTATCCCATTTTATCCCCGGGTTTGGATCCCGGAAGCCCGTCCGCACATCAACGGTTACGAATCCAGCGAAACACTTCCTCCCCGAAAGTCTTGCTGCTTTCGGCATTTCGACAAACAGCGCCACAAACGGCAATAAGAGAAAATAGAGGGTTTTTTTTTATTCCAGCGTCACTTGTATTTTCGAATCACTTCCGTCTCTTTCTATAGAAGGCGCTCTCTCTGATTCGTGGTGGTGCAAGATGCGTTTGTCTCTCGTTCTCTCCCGTTATCTCTGCCACTGCGATGTTTCGTTCGTTCGTTCGTTTCAAGGACAACATTTGGGTTTGTGAGTTTGGGGTATTTAAGGGTTTTCAGTAAGGGAATTAAGATACATTGAGAGGGATTGTAAAGTTGATTTCAGTAGGTTAATTATTTTGAATTTGGATATCTTTTTAAAAACTTTCATTAAAAATTGAAAACGATACATAAAAAACTGATACGGTTGTAGCTGGGTACAAACCTTGTTATTAAGTATTCATAGTATAAAAATTGAAGAAAAGATTCATAACTTACAACATTAAAACGAGAAAATTTTTTACAAGATTTAATGATAGATAAAAGAAACACCTTTTTTTGGTCACAATCTTCTAATTAAAGGTATTTTTTTCATTCTATTTTTTATAGTCGCATAAATGCTGATGAATATTACAGTAGCGGAATAGCAAACTTGAAAAGATCTGCATTTTATTTTGCTTTATTTTTGAATGTTTTAGAATCGATGCAATAATAAGACATTCTTGAATTAATTAGAAATGGCTACAAATTACTATGAGGAATTCGTCTGATACATTAATGTATATCTTTTTAAGAGAAAATATGCAATTACTGAACTTTCATATCCTTTTTCTCATCTCCAAAAAGAATGGGACTCGAGCACTATAATGGACGTATAATTCTGTCTTGAATCATCAAACATTATGACCAATATATGATTATTAAATAATAAACATAATTCAACGGTTAATATTCAGAGAAAACGCGATAGTTTTTTATTACCTTCTTATTCAAAATCTAATTTAATATGGTAGAAAGTAAAAAACACCTATTATAAATATGTAACTATAAGAATTTTTCCGATAAAAATTATATTTTAATTGACTTTAATAAAAATGAAAAAAAAAATGGTAATAAGTTAGTTTAAATTAGGATCTATTTAATACTTAAAAATAACGTAAAGGTGTTAACTGAATCTTCCCCATCCATAATCAATCCAGTATTAAATGGAGGCTACGAATAAAAAGTACGGAATTCATCGTACGTCATTATATATTCTAACTTTCCACTAACAATCATGAAAATTTTAAAACCATTTCCATGAGTCTAATTTTATAACTCTTCCCTCCACAAACGATAAAAAAATCTTGATTCCTCTCATCGTCACCAACGAACATAATACCCCTAAAATCTTAATCATTCTCGTCGCAATTTTTCATTCACACCCCTCTCTTCTATTTCTCCATTGATCTAACGAGACACACCTCTCAGCCAGTCCTCCTGATCAAACTCCAACTGTGTGTAGGATTACTCCGAGATCCCAGCACGGTTTACTAACGCTCTCACCGGAGGTCGTGGAAGACTGCTCCAGTTAACTGGCAATCAATCTTTTCATCACCACCACCACCGTCGTTCGGAGCAAAACTTCCTCCATAACTTGCAGATTAGTTGCTCAGCCAATTAGTCTCCCGGAAAGACAGTGACGTCTATTCAGATCATACGCGTCTTCGGTAGGGAATCCGAAAATGGATTGGTAAATAATTCAGCGAATCTGGATCATATCTCAGTCGAGACTCATCCCAAAGGACCTTCGTTAGCCTGCGAACAGCGGTTTTAGGGCCGCATCTCGCTGGGGAGTCAACTCGTGACAGGAGCTTGGTATTCCCTGGACTCTGCTAATGGAAACAGGAGGACATGAAGGTCAGTTTCTAGTGGGGAACTTGGGGCGGGGGAGGCGAGGGGGGAGGGGCCCGACTTCCGGTCTCTTTCGGGTGTCGTTACGTGATTATCCCTTTCGGAGACATTTATGGCAATGAATTTTTACCGAATCCGAATATCGGAGGGCCCTGGAGGTATCCGATGACGCTTTTGTTCGGAGAGAGATGCCCTCGTTCCGGCTCGGTTCGCTCGACGACAAACTTTCGATTATGAGCCGCCATTATGAACTCCCCTCTCCCGGGAGTACCTTTAGAGAGAGATGCTTTAAAGTGTGTGCGGGGAGACATTTTGGGAAATGTGAAACTTCGCACTGACTCCACGTCAATGTCTTAGCGGGCTATAATGTGAACTCTGCTCGTTCTCTATAGAGTTGGGATTTTTTGATACTTTTCGAGCTGCTGATTAAATTTGATCCCATATCGGTTTTTGTTACGTACGATTGATTCGTCTTTTTTTTTAGTTTCATTTTTTAACTTTGTCCTCTCTTTTTCTAAATGAAATAAATTTAAAGATTTACTCAGAATTTATATAGACATATTGAGATACGTTTGACTTAAACTTTCATGTGTCTGATTTTCTTTTACTTTAAAATTTATTTCTAAAATAAATCGTTCCAATTTTGGCTTCCATGGAATATAATTTTAATAAAATATTCCGATGAGTTTCGACAATAATCTTAATATACGTTAGGCTCGTTATTATTTGATTTAAAATTTTAATTCTGTTCTATATCGCCCATATATAAGTATTTATTTATTGTGATCTGATTTCAATTAAGTTAGAGTTCTAAAGATAGAAAAATTTAGAAAATATTGGAATAAATACATGCAAATAGTAGTTAATTACAATGTAATCTAGTACATAATACTTGAAACCATCACGTAAGAATATTTAAGGCTGAAATTATTCAGGCAATTCTGGCGATTAAAGATCGATAATTTTTTTTATTCTTCCTTTTCCCTGAATGAAATGAATACCTCTCAATACTAAAAAGTTAAATAAATTTTTATGAGAAAGAAATTGCGCGCGAATCGCAATATTTCTGTTTTTCTTTTCCTCGATATAATTTCCTTTAATTGACATAAATTCCATTAATCACGTAATAATTGATACTAAAAATTTATTCATTGTATATCAATCTAATCAAAGTATTTCTTGATAGCTACATCTAATCAGTTTATGCGTAATGACCTAACTTTTTGAAAATATCTTTGCCAATTCAGCTTCTTATACTGAAAATAAATGAGTATGAAATTTCATATGATCAATGCTTTGTCATCATATCCCAAAGGAACGCTGGACTTAATATACCTCCTATTATAATCTAACCTCTCTGCCTATAAATTGTTAAAACTATTTTATTTTAGGAGAAGAATAAAATCAGTGAACTCTATCATCAATCACCAGCGAATCTAATATCTAACCATCTACTACAAAATGATTAGAAATAAAAATATTAAAAGGCTATCAGAAAAACGATATAATGATACAAAACTTGCTTAACACCTTAATACGGACAAATAATTAAGTTACGAAAAGTATATATTTAAACTCAGCGCTTCCACTTAAATCATTTATCAAGAAAAGAAATCTCTTTTTGATTATTACTTTAATATTTATAAGAAGACTATGACGGCTTTGATCTATCGAAAGAGTATCGCGTGTTTGTTTTATTACTATTCGCAACAACTTGAAATGAAGCACAATTCTATTTTAAGCATTAAAAGCATATCACTTAGAAACACATTTCACTGCCTTAAATTTTAACAATTTTTCATACACCATGAGGTAGAAATTTTATTGTAACAAAAAAATGTATTCTTCATTCCAGGATTCCCTTAATCTTAGATATATATTTTTATTCGCTAAGACAAATCAATCCTTTTGAAAAATATATTCCGCTAAACTTAACCTTTGACGTAACGTATACAATATTTCAACGGTCATTGAATACCCCTATCATAATTGAGTAGTTTTGACAAAATGAAAGGTTTGGTTAAGAATCACATTGTAGTAGTGCATCGCCATTAGCGACTATGTGGTTTTCTCTCATGATTGGAGTATTCCTGGTGACACATCTTGCGGGTATATTGGCAATATCAGCCACTCTGCTTATTGCGTACGGTCGTTTGCACAAGGGCAGTATTTGATCGTCTACGGTCCTAAGATTGCAACCCTAAGTGCGGATGGATGTCTCGCTGAAAGGAGGATGTCACAGCGGCGTGGTTTATACAGCAGGTACATGGCCATTGTGTTCTCCACACACAGATATGCATTTGCTAGCAATAGCAGTTACGTGAAATTCAACGCACGCCCTTCATCAATTGACTTGCAGAGACGAAATGCGGGGATACGAATGTCATGAGGGAGGTTATAATTATGTGATGATGACAAATCTCTGTTAATTGAATAGGGTTATTAAATATATGGTTTCAAATCGAAACTTATAATATTTAATAAGAATTTTTGCTGCGATTGTATTGAAAATTTTCCCGAAAATTATGTAGGATTGATAACGAACGTTATTTGCATGCAAAGCTCTTGAATTACTCTATAAAGAATTAAATTGGTACTTCAAAGTTGAAAGCTATTTTCAAGATATTTTTACCCGTATGCTGTTCGCTAAAATGATTATTAACGTATACTTAATTGTATAAAAGTCGATGTTTTATTAAAAGGAACGATGACCTACATTTTCTCTCGAAATCAAGCGAATGATGTTATTTTTCTGAAACTAAGAGATTTTTTATTTAGTAGTACTTTTATATAAGAGCTTTTCGTTAATATTTGGCGTACTGTTATGTTCTTCATTTTAATAGTTATGAGGGCTTAAACTAAGATTGAAAACAAACGGTTTACAAGAAATTGAATGGTAGAAATACCACATTAATCTTATTTCATGTAAATAAAGAAGAGTTTAAGATTTAGAACTTCAAAAACAGTTCAATACGAGCTTCTGAACATAAAATATACCAATTTATGTATTCATATTAACTCTTGGTAGTATTTGAACACTGTCTTATGCGTAAAAATAAATTACATTCGTTGTCAGTGATAATCTAATGGAACCACAGTAATTAATTTTCTATTTTATAGCAAACTATAACAATTGAATGGAAAAGAAAAAATATAATCCAAATATTATCATTCCTTTTTCTAACATTCTTCCGTTAATTTCTGAAGGAATGTCTTCCTCTTCCTTTGAATTCTTTAGTTCTATTTTTACCACAAAAATCCGCAATTAAATCTAATCACACCCACTTAAAAGAACGGTTACGATGAGTTTGTTACAAGCTCCAATTTTCATCTTGGAAACGACCAGTGAAAACAAACCTCCCAGCATTTGGTCTTCTTCCTTTCACTCCGGAGAAGACACCTCTTGGTGTTTGGACCCTTCTTTTCTTGTCACGAAGACAGAGAGTATTCCTCCACCGTTCTAAAATTGTTCCCTTGCACCAGCTCTGATTAATTCTCCAAACGCTCTTCACCATTTTTCCTGTGAATTTATTATTTGGACCCTCTGATGGTGTAGACGTTGAACGTTTCCATTCCGCAGCTCACTTTTTAAATTCCGTCACTTCTGTGCACTTCGCATGGAGGAGGCTTAGGCCGAGTGATGATTCCATATTTCTTCTGGTCCATGGCACATTCCCAGAGTCGTAAACGTTGAGGATAATTTTTCGCTGTCCCCTTCACAATTTCCTAAAGAATCCCCTCTCATTGCCACCTCACCCTAGCTCCATTATTGTATATCTTGTTCCGCGCATACATCTTGCATTTATATATCCCCACGAAATTGTTTATTTTCCCGACGCCTTCGTTGATTGTGCGCCGTGGGTTTTTTTTCATTCCCGTATCCACGTGCTTTTTTCCTGCGTCACTACGTATCTGTCGGTGACCCACTTTTTGGGGAATTGTGCGCTTGTGAAGGGAAATGTTTACGGCGTGAGATTTTGGGAAATTTGGATGCGTCTTTTATGTATAAATATATATGTAGCGGTGTGCTTTAATGTTGCCATTCGCGGTTCCTGTGCCGTTACTGATTTTAAGGGAATGATTCATGTCTTTCGCAGCTGTTGAATTTGTGCATGTACGACGTAAGATGTGCAATGGTGAGAAAATGTATGAATACCTTAGGATTGCGATATTTTTCTGCGAATAAAATGATAGGTATGATGGATAATAAATTATAGCTACACGTTTGCCTACTATTTGGGAATCCTTAGAAATATATTCTTCAAATCTCAGGTTTTCTCGAACATCAGATGATATTTACGTGCTGAACGATTGACGTCAAAGAAATTTAACGTAGATTTATTAATAATAATCATATTTAATAGTTAAAATTTAATTTCTTAAGAATTAGTTTATAACATTAAATCAGAACCCTTGTAAATGAATTAATACACGAAACTAGCCTTGATATTAAAATTCTAAAAGTTTTAATTAGTACGTAACTCAACCACTTTCTGAGATATATTTGTTCATAATAAAGAAATTCTTTGTCCAAACTAATGAATTTAATGAACATTAAAAGAATATATTCATTATCTACATATCTATAATCTGTGAATTAATGCAAAGGAATTTATTACAAAAACCATTTCCTCGTATTGAAAAGATGAACATTGAGAACGATATTAAAACTGATTTCGTAGATGCATAAAGAAACGACTTACGAAAACTAGGTAAACAACAATTACGTCAATGCGTTCCTTTTGACGCCCTTAGGAAATCGTAACTGGATAATTTACACAGCAGTTAAACCCAAAAAGTCATCATCGTGAAACTTAATCTTTCCGAAAGCAAAGCTTCGCGAAAGCACAATCAGAATCAACGTCGGAAGCAGTTACCGAATAACGCACCCTTATTGGCTGAAAACCCTTCCACGGTGGCTCACTTAGTCGATTTTAATTCTCAGTTGATCTTCATATCTGCAGGTCTCTTTGATCTCCCGGATGAATATTCGAATCGTCAGCTGGAAACCTGTTTTTCCCACCGCCATCCCTTTTATCTAGTGTTGCCCTCCGCCGTTACGCTCCGGGTGGCGCTGGCGTACGCCCGCCTTTTATTCCGATTCTTAGATAGGACGAGGGGTATAAATAAGGATGGAATGGATGGAGGAAGAAGGCGTATCTACGCATATCCCTTATCTTCGCGAACGGAGTACATCTGAGAGGAATAAATTCAGCCTCCCTTTTCCCGAAATCGCCTGCAGTAATCACTACGGCTGCAGGAAAGGTTTCTCACGAATATGCGACCAATGGAAGTTCTTCGCATCGTTTGACTCTTCTGCGGTCACCGCGATACGGTTGTGACACTGCCGTTGCAGTTTGAAAGGCTCAAAGGAAAATAGGGGATAGAAAGAATGTTACTTCCAGAGGTGGGCACGTGTTACGATAGAGGGAGAAATACCGATTTTGTAAGCTCGTGCAACTCCAACATTACTCGTGCTTAAATAAAATCCGTCAAAAAGTGATGGTCGATCTGTTTTTAACGATTACAATTCCTTTATTTTCTACATTATTTGGAAGTATTGGTAATCATCGCTAGCATTAGTTATCGAAATAATTTTAATATCGGTTAATACTGTAGGAAATTGCTACAAAACCATGTATGTAAAAAGGATACTATATTCTAAGCCAAAATATTAGAAGATTTACTTGGTTACCGGGCTGTATTTTTTATATTAACAGAATTCGAACTATCTACTAATGATTGAGTCTATCCCATCCTTTTTCCGAGGTAAAATATCTCCTATGAATATACATATATAGTTTCATATATAATTGCAACCATTAAATATAAACGCACTGTAGAAGTACAACAATTAAGTTTATTAAATAAATTGGTATAATTTTTAAGAACTTACAATAAATAATTCATTGATTTCTTACTTATTTTATGTTAAAAATGAACCTGAATTTTCCTAAACATGGAGTTATACTCCTATGTATTACTAAGATTTGATTTAATATAATAAATAATTCAATAGAGTAAGTAATCAATAAATTATTTATGTTAAAATCGAACCTAACTTTTCCCTAAATACGCAGTTATACATTTACATATTAGTAAGATTATGTTGACTAAATACTCGTATGTTTCCATTCATACATTAACTCATTCCATTCAGCATCATATGTATGAAATGATTGTATCGATTTATAATACGGTTCAGCTACCGCGCGACGTATTTTGAGACATCAATAAATTGTTAAGATTAAAATTTAAAAAAGGATTCGAATGACTGAGACAGTCGAGTCTTTTTAAAATAAATCCCAATTCGTCTTCTTCTGCTTGCCTCTTTCCCGTCTACCCTTTCGATTGAGGCTGATCATTAGACCTTTCAGAGGATGATTATAAGGGTATCCCGCGGCAATCAGAAACGTTCAGCGTCTCCATGGATATATATTTTTAGTTTCGAGTGTCGTCGGGAATCAAAGGCCTTATCTTGAGGCGCCGTCGATCCCTATCTCTCGTGCAAACAGAAGAAGAAGCGGATTGTTAATTACTTGATGGAATGAAAGTTCCAATTCCCAGAAAGATTTACATTTGCTTTCGATAGCATGGAAAGTGGGGGAGTCTGTGAAGATGGTCTAATTAACAATCTGGAGTCTACAAGAAAGTGCCTTTGGTTTGTTTTCTCCCACGAGTTTCTTCGCTCGAGAGTATTTCTCTTTAAAATTGATAGGAGCAGTAATTGGAAGATCTGAATGCAGTATCAACTTTGCTCAATTATTCCAGAAAACAATCTATGCCTATACTATGTTATCGCGTCTCTTTCCTGGAAGATGACGGGAATGTGAAACGATTAACTTTTACCCTTTTAAAATACGTAATTTTTAAAGTTAAGAAGCTAATTATCAATCCAGGATCGTATTCTGAAAAAGTTAATTATTTATTAATTGGTATTTCAGTTTTCATTGTGATAATCAAGCCAGTTGATTCTTCGTTCTTTACTGACGAAATTTTATTTTATAACCACTTCAGCTATTTATTCAGCAGCTTGCCTTCCTAAATAATCAAATGTTGAAGTTCTTTATGATAAATTATATGTATGAAACAAGTTGATGTACATATCTAAACTTGGGTATGTTTTGAAAATACATATGCATCTTAAGGCTCTCAATACCAGATTTTAGGGAAAATGTTTAATTTATGGTTTCCCCACAGACAGAAAAAATTAACGTATGAATTGGTCTAAAATTTTACCAAAATAATATTTTTGGGTGAATCTTCGTCTTAAAATAATGCTAAACTTAAAATTTTAAGAATTTCACTCTAAATTCTTAGTCTGATTCTTGATTAAGATTCCCAGAATTTGCTACTAGATATTAAATAAATAATGATGTATAAACCAAGTAAAGATGGATGTAGGGAAGAGGATACATCAGGATCTAGTAGAATTTGATTAGATGGATTGAATGACAAATATTTTAAAGAGGAATATGACATTTCAAGAAATATCTGGGGGCTGAAATGAACGTACGATACCTATTTATAAGAATTAAACTTCATTCTACTTAAAAAGCGGTTGAATTCGAGAAGTTATTTCATCACCAGGCTGCTATTTCTTCAATTGTTTCAAAATACACCATCGTACAAATATGGTCAAAAACGCACAATTATCAAATATTTACGATTCAAAATGAGTATAATACTAGAAAAATGAATCGACTTCAAATATTGCAGCATCTCTCCGTCAAATCTACGTCTCTCGTTCTAAACAAAAACGTTTATCTACTATAAGTCCTCATCCATCCTCACATGTGACCATTAAATAAACGCCGCTTGGCCCTTATACGTTAAAAGGGAGCGAAAACGGAGAATTTAAAACGATTGTGACGAATCCTCCGCTGGAACAGTACAGTTGACGCCATCTGCTTTTTAAGGCACAAGGGAAAGGTGCGATACGGGAGGGTTATGGTGAGGAAGGGAGATGTGCAGATTAGAGACAAAGCGAATGAATGGAGTGGAAAGAATAGGCGGAGGCAAATAAAGATAATAATGGGTCTACCCGAGGGTCCCCGGGGGCGGGTTCAAAAACGAATTCTTCGAATATCGATCGCAAGTGCTTTTATTCCGAAAAGGATTTGTGTTTTATGGAAGGCGGAAACTGTAGTGTTCGAGGATACGTAAAAGAATCTACGGAGTATCTCTGTTGCACCGTTGCACTGTAAGAAGGTTCGGGTTTCTTGAAAGGGTTTTTTTAAAGTGTGCCTTGGATTCTGAAGTGGGTGTGATGATAAGGAGTAACTGGTGAAAGATATACAAGACTTGAGTGTTGGTTACGAAATCAGTGACTTCGTAAACATTGATTTCGTGCAATAATTTAGAAAATGTAACCTTATAGTACATTTATTAAAATTTATACCTCGATAACCCACTTCCAAGGTTTGCTACAATTTTTTCGGTAACATTAAATTAACACAACTGCCATTCATAAATCTAGAGGATAAGGCACGAAGATAAATCGTTTTTCCTTGAGAATGAAATTGGCGATCTAATAATTTTTGGTAGCATATGGAAATTGGTTACGATCGGGTAATTTTGATGAACTAATTTCGATGGATGAAATTTAAATATTAAAGGAGATAATTTACATTGCGATTGGGTTATTCCGATAAGCAAGCAACAAATTACTTCCAAAATTATCAGAATATATCACTCTTTTAAAGTGTTGAGTAGTAGTTACCAATCACGGGTTCACATAAATTTTACTTTTATAATAATTATCATATTTATCATTCTACTAGAAACCTTTACTGAGGAGAGTCTATTATCGTAATTTCAACCCTTAAGACTGGTCAAAAAAGTTAATTAATCGTAGAAGCGATAGTAGTTCATTGCATGAATAAATGAGACTTGAGTTAATATCAAACAGTAATTATTATTTATTAATATAGTCTGTTAAATAATATAATACGATCTTTTGCGGTATAGATGTGTTTTTAAAAGTAATTATTGTAGATCATTAATATATTACAAGATGAATTTTCGCAATAATGTAGAAGTAAATTAATATATATAAATTGAAAATTTATAGTTATAAAATAAATGACCCAATACATGACAATTCTACGCTAACTTAATTCATACGTCACATCCTTTCGATCTTAATTACGCACGATTAAATATTACGTACGATGACGTAATCGCTGACGTACGCACAGCCTTTATAGCCTTTCTGAAATGACAGCCACTCTAACGAGAGCTACGAAGGCGCCCTCGAATCGCCCAGATACCATTTCCGACCAATTTGCGTGGACGACCGGTCAAGTCACGTGACGTACCGCAGCGCCGAATTGACAGCGGCCAAAACTATATATATAGCGAAGCTGTCTGCCGAAGAGAAATGCGTGGGAGGAAAGGAAGCGATCAGGAGCGTGAAGCGGAATAGGGATCCGACGGCACGGAACGGAGAGACGAAAAACAAAGGCGCAGCGAAATTCTTGGAGGCGAGAGGAAGAAAGTTAAGGACTCAAGGCACGCTTTCGCAGCGAGAGCATCTCTTTTTCATATTCATAAGACGGGGTAAGAAAAAGGGAAGAAGCTCTTGATAAGGTTGTAGGAGGAATAAAAGGGGAAAAAATATGGTTCGTTGAGTCCCTTACGCGTGATAGGTTCACCCCTGAAACCGTATCTCGGAGCGCACTCTACATTGAATCGGAGTGCGTCCGAGGAAGTGGAATAGATTGGAAGGATATTTGGTATGGATTTATTGAAAAGTTGAGGGAGCCGTGTTTATTTCCGAGGCGGCGGATGGCCCGCGGAATATCAATGACGTTCCGCCTCCTGCCCATGTGTTTAATTCCTCAAATTGCAATTTTCCAATTTCGTCGTCGCGAACTCAAATTCGCGAGTTTTTTTGCGGATTTCCGGCTGATAAAATTCCGCCCACCACTGAGGAAGGAGGGTAAAGAGAGGTCTTATTTAAGTCTCAAGATCGGGTTCCAATTTTCTTTCGCGAACCATTAAAGGCATTTGAGGAATCTAATTTTCATATATCTCTCTCGGACAGCTTTTCTTCTTACCCTTTTCAGCGTGAGGGTTTACGAATACTCGGTTTTCGAATTCGCTTTATTTTCAGGAATACACTTGATTCAATTACGCATTACTTTCCGAAGAGGTTTATAGTGTTCCGGGAAACAATGCTCTACAGTTTCCTGCTCGATCTACCAAATGAATTTAAATGCAAAGGGCACGTGAGATTTGTATTCTTACTTCGTTGGTTTTTGGGCGTTTCCTCTAAGGAGTTTATCCCCATCAGTTCTCAGAATGTCGAAGCTTGATTTCAGAGAAGTTAATGATGAAATGAAGCACTTTCACTAATTCTCTATTCATTTGCCAACCTAAAAACAGCATTTAAAATGTACAAGAAGGATTGTTATCTTAGGCTGTTATTAACTTACAACCAGTCGATAATATTCTAAAATAAAATTTTTCGCTAAGTTATTGTCTCCTTCTTTGCAGTTGGTTCATTATCTCTTAGTTTTAGGGCTAAATATCTGTTTGAAAGCAGCCAGAAATTCAAGAATTACTTAAATGGATGTCTCACACTCACTAGAAATATATATAATTATTTACTGAGTATAATTTCCGGAAAAAAATCTGCAAGAATGTACCAATAAAACTAAATTTTCTGTCCAGAGCTACTATACCAATGAATGGAAACCTAATTATACGTGAGATTCTAAGAATATAACGTATTCTTAACGCAGTCGTGACGTATATCGTAATCTAACATACTTTTAATGTAGTCCTAACTTAGAATCTAACATATGATATACGAAAATATGAAAATTTTGCATGACTATAAGCATAATTTGTAATTAATTGTCCCAAATTTTCACTTAAATCTTGAAATTAAAAGGTAAATAATGTTTTTTGAAAATTTATTAATATAATTATATCGTCATTTTTAAGCCCCAATTTTATTCACGCTAACGACTTCTGTTCATCAATAATTCCCGATGTAATCTACATAAATCAACGATTGAATTACGATCACACAGCTCCTGACTCACCAATAATCAATCCGCCCATAAATTCGTAGTAACACATGCTCCGTACACGAAACGATTATGATAATAGGGCAGTGGTGAACGTAATTCCCCATTTTCCCCACTCTTACGCGAGGAAATTCTTCATCAATACCAAGTAAAAGTTTAATCCCACAAGGCATCGCCGTAGGGCGATTATTAAACACGAAATACGCTTCTGCGTCTCAAACTCGAAACGAACGCACGATAGCGTGAAATTTTAAGCGTAACGAGAGAAGATCTAACCCACGTCACTCGTACGAGTTCCGAAGACACCTGCGGAGTGAGGAGATGAAGAGAAAACAGCTATGAATCTGTGAAAGAGGCTTACCACCAAGATCGTTACCCGAGCGAAAAACTTAAGAAGGTATTAGAGAAGCAGAAGAGGAAGTTCTACACTCCTTTTCCTCACAAAGTCTTCTTGAATATGAGCGAGCTTAAAACATCGCGGAGTTTGGCAATTACATTGATAGCCAATCTGAAAAATTTACATTCTTTAATCCGTCTTGAAGTTTTAATTTAAAAGCGGAAGTATTAATGTAACTAATGTGGAACGAATTAGGTATCTTAAATAAAATTACGAAATAAATATTTTAATAAGAAGAAAGTATTTGAGACGAAAAATGTATAAAATTGATCAATAGTTTGAAAAAAAAACTTTTGCTAAAGAACTGTAAATATTTAAGTAAAATTAAGAAGTGTAATTGAACCATGGAAGTAAAATATAGCTATTTTGAAAGATTTGAGGCTTCAGAGTATAATATGAAATTTAAAAAAAAAATGAAAGAAAATAAGCCAATCTTTTTAAGGACAAGCGTAAAAAATTCGGAAATATTATAAAAGCAAAAAATTTAGTTCAAAAATCGAATAATATCGATAGAAAGTGTTTAAAAAACAAAACTTCTGCTAGAAAGATTTAAATAAATTCAGTAAAATTAAAAGAAGAATCATACATTTAAATCGAAAAGCATTCCTACATTTGTAGCCATTTTAAATTCTCCTTTTTTCGTCTAAAAATTAGTTGATAATTAAAATTATACGTGCATATAAGTGGAAATAATAATAAATGATTCCAAAATCCATATTCCAAAAACACATTAAAATTGTTACAAAGAAAAAAAAACAGAAAAAGTATATTATTTATTAATGATACATGATGATGTTCCCTATATTATCTTTCCATCTAAAATTAGTCAAAAAAATGACCTGATTACTATAAAAAATGGCATCATAACCGAGCGGGGCTTTTAGAGCTCGTTGCGAATGTACTACGTGGGTCAAGAGAAGGTTTTATCGATTTCTCCACGACCTTTCCCATGGGGAAATTCTAATTTTATCACTATTTAATGCGTCTTATGTCTGTAGGTGGGAAGACTTTAATCACATCCTCACAAAAAGCCTCTTCCTTCTTCTTTGTCCTCAAAATCGCTAGTGATTAGAATTGATTAGAGTAGTTAACACCCTGGAAAGCAGGCGACGTAACAGCTATACACGTATAAAACCCGCTAAAATAGCGGAGCTTTTCCGAAAACCTTTCCACATGATATTCCTCCGCGATGCGAATGTATATTCCCATGGCGACGGGAGCGTTAATGTAACTTAATTATCCCTTTGTTAAATGCAGCGTTATTCACAGTCGAATTTTTCAATGCGGTCTGGAGGAATACACGTTTGGGTAAGGGGCCTTGGGAAAGAGACTCGTTACGTGGTCAATTTTCGCTTCTTTTGGCGTGCTTTTCAAATTGATCTGAAGTGAAAGTTGAGGTGTGAGCAGAGAATATTAAGGAGTCTGGTGGAGAAAGGCTGTATCTCGGTTACTTAAGAGGAATGTTGAGGACTCGAAGGGAAAGTCAAGGCTAACGATGCGTGTCTTGGGTAAGGGCTCGCATCTAGAAAATGAATCGAAGGCCAGTACGGCCGATTGATTTAAGGAGTTGATGAAAGGGGGAGAGCAAATGGATGTGATCTGCTTGTAATTTAATTGCGGGAGGTGAAAATTTGATGGCGGTGAGAGTGGGCTATCGGTAGCAATACTAGATTCTAGAACTTGTAAAAATTACGTAAAAAAATAAGACGTGAGCATTTTAAATAAAAAATGAAGCCGTAATTTAGTTCCGTCCCGTAATCGATGATGTTCTATGGTATAGTATTGCTTCAATAAATTGTTCTAGTATTTTCTGTATCAGCAGTTAATGATACCGGATTATAGGACTCGTAAATTACGTGAAAAAATGGACGTGAGATTTAGAAATGAAACATGAAGACAATTCCGGTCCCATATGAACTGAATTGCCAATAGCATAATTTTGTTTCGAATAATTGTTATAGTATTTACTGTATCTGCAGCTACTAATAACAGGTTTTATAACTCGTAAAATTACGTAAGAAATTGATAGGTGAGCATTATAAATAAAAAATGAAGACATGATATATTCCAGTATACAATAAAACAATACAATAATGTTCCATGGTATAAGATGATTTTAATGCTGCTTCTGTTTTTTCAAGTGCTTCAAGCTGTTATTCAACTGATTGTAGGAAGAAGTAAAACGTTAAGATCTTGAGAACTAGAAAGTTTGCTAAATTTTAAACTGCAAAATTAAATTAAATCTTTATTACTTTTAAATAATTTTATCAAAAAATTATGTTTTAGAGTAATGTATGAGAAAGAGGAAGTTTAATATTGTTTAATAAATATTTAGTAATTTCAATAAAATATTTATTTGATAGTACGATATTTTTAATAACCTATATTGGATTCAGCGGAGTAGAGCTTTTTAGAATTATCCATCAACTGAGACCCACAAATGAAGGAATTATAATTAATATAGACTTCCAATTAAATACTGAAAAAACATTGCCATCGTTTTATTAAATTTTATTACTTCATAAATTTATATTAATATGATCTTTGCAATAATGTCGAGTATATAATTTGCGTATTCTCAAATTTTAATATCACTAACTTTGACCTATAAAAAAGAACAAATACCCTTTGATTACGGGAAAAAGAACTATGGCTGGTTTTTGCTAACCTCCAACCATAGTGCACGTGGGCTTACCGAGCCGAAGATAGATTCTTTTTGCGGCTACGGTCCTAATAGGGTCCCGTATCTGACCAATCAAACCCTTTCCCCATAATGCATAACCACATCCCAAACCAGGGGCTGCTTATCATAATCCAACCTCTGTCATCCTCCCCTGGATCCCAGTTACACTTATCCCCATAATACGTCTCAATTAGAGAGTGGTATTATTAAATGCATTATAACGAATAATACACGTATCAATATTAATCCATATAATATCTACTCTTTGAAGTTAACCAATACCCGCACGTATGATTGATTATATTTCATTAATTGAGGAAATTCTGAATCAACTGTTCTAGAGCAGAATTCAATATAAATTTAATTATTGCGCTTTTCATTAAGAAAAATAATAAAATTTACATGGATACACGTGTAATATTACTTGCCCAGTATCTAAATATTCGTTTATTAATTCTTTTCTACATTTTAATCAAGTTTTGATTAGTTATGAGCTACTTCTATAAAGGAGGAAATGAATTATATAGAAAATTTAGATCATTATGTATGATAGTAATTTAATTGCTACTTCTACGCACGAAAAAAAAATAAATTATGTAAAACATTAAATCCTTATGTATATTTAATCCTTATGTAATTTAATAGCTACTTCTATAAACGAATAAAGAAATCATATAGAAACATTAGATCTTTACGTATATTAGTAATTTAACGCCCAAATGTACTACAATGATTGGTATTATTAATACAATCCTTTTATTAACAATCGGCAGAAAGATTGAGCCAGTCAACAACAATGTGTAGTATTATTAATACAATCCTTTAATTAACAATCCACTGCAAGAATAAGTCAACAAAGGAGGACCTTCAAAAATTCTTACGCCATCCCATTTTGATATTACCCTTCATTGATTTCTTTCAGTGATTTTACAACGAGGCTTTTTATAGGTTCGCATTAAGGCTTTGAGAAACCCACTCCTGCGCCCCTACGCGATTGACTTTTCGCAGCGGAAGAAGACCCCGATTGTGCGAGTAATTTGCGCCAAAGGATTCACCTGGAAAGAATGATTCATTCCCGGAATTGTCCTCCATATGAATTGCAGGAGTAATGGCGGGTCCGGGCTGTCGATAACGTGGGGACCAGGGAAGAGTGGAGGGGGAGTGTCGGTGGAGAAGGTAGAAGGTGGGAGGGGGGTGGGTTCGAGTGGGATTCCACTTAAAGAGGATGAATGGTGCCACCCGAGAGGCAGTAATCAGTTTTCTTTAATGTATTTATTGCGCAGGAAGGAATCCTTTCAGATGGAATAGAATCCGTTGAATAACTTCGTCCGGTGGAAAACTTATTTGCTCCCGCTAAGTAGTTTGCCGAATTTCTTGGGAGGATCGGGTTCTTCCGATTACGTGCCGAAGAAGAAGGCTTAAAACACAAGGGGAAGTGATGGAAAAATGGTGGGAAATGATTGCCGAGGTGAAATCTTCCCAGAAGAGGCTAATGTTTCGAGAGATTCGTCCAAAAAGGGCAGCTGACGGGACTGAGTCGTAGCTCTGTCAGCGGGTCAAAGTGGTGACGATCCCACAATTGTAGGGGGGAGAGGTTTCCGGGGAGGATTTCTTCTCTCGATGGTTGGTGTGATTATGGTGGATCTTTCGGCAGAGTCGTCTTATTCTACCTATGAGGAAATGCTAATTTCGGGTGTTGAAGGTAGAGTGTTATAGCTCGGTCATTTGCAAGTCCAACAAAGAGTGAAACTGAGCCAATAACGTTTTTCAATCTTAAAAAGATATACTTAAGAAAATATACTTTTTCTGGCACGAAATATCTTTACAGTTTTACAGATATGGTATCTATGAGGTGGATAGAAAACTGATAGGTGCCTTATAAACTTTGTTCTATCAATAAGATTATTTTTTGAGTAATTAAATTTTTCTAATCATTTATAATATAGCTAGATAGAGTTTTATCAGATTATAAAGTGTTAAATACTTTAATTGACAGAAGTTAGAAGATATATTTCGCTTGAAAGTGACGATGTTTCTAATTTATATTTTTTATTATATTCTTACAAATATCCCGGTAATATTCTAATTCTCTGAATATTATATGGCAAACCTATTTTAATTAATTTTGAAAGTAATCATAAAATCGTACTTTAAAATCGTAGTGTACAAAGATTACTTTCATAACTTTTTTATTCTTTTCTTATGACTGGCATTCTTAAACGTAAGCTTGATCATGTCAATATTATATTAGAAATCAGTGAAAATGTTAATTAAACTCAATTTTCCTCCCTAAATTAAAAATGATGCAGTCCAGCAATGACGGGTTGAAGCCTAAATCTCACGACCTGTTCATGTGATGGAATCTTGATACATTGCTTGAAAATCTAACTCACACACTTAACACGTATTCTTTTTTTTATGTCAAATTCTCATATGAAACAATTACTTCATAATATGTCTACTATAAACCAAGTATTTTATTAACTTGTACAATAGTTAAAATTTTTCTCCTATCACAGCACGAACGTTAATAAATTTGTGAGTGAATCATACAGGGATATTGCATTGCATTAAAATCTATTATTCTAGAATTATAAATCATATATTAAGTGTTTTGTTCTGATTTTATAACATTTCTTTTTTTACCCATCCAACTGACCATTTCTGGAAGAACCAGATAAATTTCTCTCACTCCTTCATTCATAAAAAATGTGCGTAAATTTTAACGTCATTCTACAAAACATAAATACGTCACTCAAACATTTTCTTAGGGATAGTTTCTCTCTTTCAAATTAGGATAGGATCTTTCAATAGGATATCAAAGATTGGATTTAATATTTAATTGAAAATAGGAACATGATTTTTCTATTACAATTTGAGCTAATGTTATCAATATACATTTTATCCTACTTTTCCTTTAATCCAGCTCTCTTATCAAATCGCAAGCTAAACATAAGCATAATGTATCCTGCACATTAGGAACACTCCCTCGGCCATCGATATAAAAAAATAGATCTCGGATGAAAAAGGAAAAAAAAACAAATTCATTTCATCTTCCGAGAGAAGTGCGTTTGATCCTCATAGAGCACTCCGAATTGAGTAAAACATTTTCTCTCCTCTCTCTTTCGTCCGCTATGGCTTCTGCACAGCGTTGATTACATAAGAGTGAAGAACTATCTTCGATACGGAGGCAGATCAGCCCCACTTTCTCCGGACGTGGGCAGCACTCGCATTCATCCCGAATCACACGCTACGGGAATGGACACCGGAGGCTAGTTACGAGCTACGCTGCTCAGAAATGGAGTGTCACTAGAGATGAAGAAGACGAAGACGACCCAGAGAAACAAACATAATATTCTTCCTTTGGTAATAAGAAATTCACTCAGAAAAACATCGTACCTATTTCCCCACGCGAGAGATGATATACTCGTATTTTTCCGTGATGCAAAAACGGAAGAAGAGTTCGGAAGATGAAACTGATACGAACAAACATTCGATGGAGAAATTAGATTTGTGTGGAGGTGAATCCGGTTGCCTGAAGAGAGAGAGATGTTCGTAATAAAATTAATTCGGCCGCCAAAGCTGCCGCGCTTTCCTTTTTAAATGGTCCACGAAATGAATTCCCTTTTCGAAACTAAAAAGGATTTACTCATCTGCACGGATTTTGGTCCATAAAGCGCTTAAATATCTTCCTGGGGTTTTCTTTGAATTTAATTCCTTGTGATTTTGAGGAAATATTTGTTCTGCATCGCGATACGCCGAAGTTTTGATGAAGGTTGAAGTATGGTTGAGTTTTTCGTAACGTTTGATTTCGTCGTGGAAGGAGATGTGGTTGATTACATGTAAATAAATTATCAGAAGCATGGAAGAAATGTATTTTGAATTATTTCACTATTATGAATTCGATTTTTTCATAGTTATTCAATTCTGTTATTTTAATAGTTTTATACTGCCTTAAGTCAAGGAAAATTTTTGAAACTTCATGAGTTTAGTTACTAGATGCATGTGGGCTATAATTATGTTTGATTATTTAGGAAATTCGAATTTAGAATTCGATATTAATTTAATGGTAATTACATTTGATTAACGCTCGATAAAAACATTTCTTTATAATTATGTTTTCGATTATTTTTTCCATAGTATATACTTAATTTGTTTTTCATTTGGACGATAAATTATAGCATCAATTATTCAAGAAATATACACTGAAAACTACCTTAAAACCTTTGAAAAATTAATTAAATGAGCTATTAATATATAGCTGTATAATATAAACTGTTAGAGTACTGATATTACAAATTTACGGAGCTAAAGTTTGAAAATTTCCAATGCTATACGTTTATATTTCATTTTTTTCATCGGAATATTATTAAAACTCTTGAGGAAATTTTATAATCGATACCAGTTCAAAATGAATTTATTAAGTGAAAGAGGAATATAATCTCTTTCATAAAGATGTTAATAGATCTTCACAATTATATCAAAATATTCCAATAATGAAATCAACGTGAGAAGGCGTGACTTCGTGGAATGCCATAGTAATAAAAATCTAATAGATTATCTACATACACACGTGCTCTAATCACATTTCCATAATCCACGCTTTAACTCAATAAATACGGATTTTATACATCAACACCGAAAGGCGCTGTCAGAAACGAAAGAGCCCACATTTCCTCGTAACCCGTCTCGCAATCAAATGTAGCGAATGACGATGTTTTGATCGTATAAAAGCGGAGATCTGCACAAGGACTTAAAAAATCTCGCTTCAATTTACGGGAGCGGAGGCCGTAAAAAGCTCGTTAGTAGACATTTAAAACCGATTATCTAAGCTTCAGTCCATAATATATGGCAAGGTATAAAAAATAACAACTTGCATAACGTTTGCAGAACATGGTCGGGATCCTTTGGAGCGAGAGAGATTTTAAGTTAATTCTCTGAGGGAGTGGACGTGTCATGTTCTGCGAACATACGTTTGTGCGAATTCCGTTTTAACTCTTTTTATATAGCAGTTTCCTTGTACGTTAGCGTTCAACAGAATTTTTAAATGGTAGAGCCATAAAGTCGCCTCAATTGCTTCGTACCGTTCAAATCCTTATCAATGGGAATTATTGGTATCAAATAAGCTCTCCTGTGAGGACGTCTCAAATGTTTTAAGACTTGAAAGAATATTATTTGGAGAATAAATTGAAATTTATTGGATTCTAAGTGTAAGACAATGTTCAAAAAAGGCTGGTTACTTATTTCATTAACGTGTTTTAAATTGAGATTGAATTTGTTGAATTTGGAGACCTTTTTTGATCACTTAAAACTTGTACATAGTTAAATTCAGCTTAAAGGTAATTAATCACAAACGATAAATGGCAAACAGGAATCGTTGATTGGCTCAATTAATACCATAAGGTCATATATAAAACACAAATTTGAGATAAGTTCCTGTATGTGTAATAAACGGAAGTAAATGCTAAAAGAAATATTCTTTATTCACTATTTCTGTGACTTAGTTGAAATTCGAATTGTAGGAAAGGGCAAAAAGGTTTATTTTTCAAAATTAATAATCTGTAATTGAATATTTTATTTAAAGACATAATAGGTACTCCATGATTCTTCAGCATTATAATAAGGATTAAATTATGAAGAGGTGAATGAGAAACTTTCGAAAGATTGAACTTTGACTAAAATACACGTAGACGGCAATTTAAATTACACCAAATTTATTCATAAATCAATTAAAAATTTTGAAATTTCACCGGAAAAATAAATTGTTTGAAATTATCAAAATAAAACAGGACGTTACCGTATTTAAAAGCTCAAAATAACATCACTAAAGTTTTTAAATCCCTTCAAAGCATCAGTTGAAAAATTAAAGAATTATAAATTAAAGAAATATCACGTAAAAATTGTAAAAAGTATTAACGTATAAGATATATTGGGTTTAATAGTATCGTTTGGTTTCAGTCGAAGATACCCTAACGTACGTAATTATATCATCGTTTCCTAATTCATCGCGGATTGTTTGATATAGATTCGTCATAGCAACGGGCTCTGTCTCTGTTATGCAAACACGTCTACACCAGATTCATGCATTATTTTCAGGACATTGTTTATGTTTACCTAATAAGTGACCCCACTCCCTGTTCCAGCCAGTCTACCATTCGGCTCATCGAAATTTGATTTCATTTCAATTAAATGCTGTATTTACCGACGCAAATTCCACCTTTGAATTGTTAACCTCGTTTTGTACGGATCCATATTACGATTTAAAGCATAATTCATTTTTATATGCGCAAACTTTCTCTCGTTGAGGCATACAGGAATTTTTACCTACAGAGCGGATTTCTAAGTTCGTGAGGATTTATAAACTTGTACCGATTTCTGAACTTAATTTGTAATGCTAATATATTTAAATTTGATTTTATATTGTTTACGAGTTAAGGTGTGCTTGCTGACAGCAAGCAATGCAATAATTTACCTTTATTAAAAAATAAAATTTTAAACATAAAGTAGAGGACTTTCTCTCGTTGAGGCATACAGGAATTTTTACCTACAGAGCGGATTTCTAAGTTCGTGAGGATTTATAAACTTGTACCGATTTCTGAACTTAATTTGTAATGCTAATATATTTAAATTTGATTTTATATTGTTTACGAGTTAAGGTGTGCTTGCTGACAGCAAGCAATGCAATAATTTACCTTTATTAAAAAATAAAATTTTAAACATAAAGTAGAGGACCTTGACGCAGCTGAAAATGCACCGAATTCGATTTCCCATGCATTTCTTTCGGCAGCATTATTCTCGCCCCGGCGTCGAACCAAGGTCATCGTGCTAAAATCACTGTAATTTTTCGCTTAAGTATGATTGACTTTATAAACACCCCGAATTTCAAAAGGAAATTCACTCAGGAAGTACCTCAAAATGTGTCCTAAATTCCCTATACATTACAAATGGAGATATAGTTAACGCCCCTTGCATCGAACCAACGACCTTTTACGATAGTCTTAGGATAGCTTTTATATAAGAATGGTCCCCTCAATGGCTGTGTGAAATTTTGAACCTCTGCGCGGTTGGAAAGTGTCATAAAAAGCTTTCGGAAATATGGCCAATGTATTTTAAACGGGAAAAATCGAGATTTCGGGACGCTCTGGAATCGAATCCGTGATACGTAGGCAAGTGCTGATTTTTTTCTAATTACATTTTGTATGTATCTATATGTGTAGAAGGTTTGAATGATCTATATATCATATCGAGAGAGCTACGATTTTTCAAAATTTGAGAATATTTAACCTCCTGGCATCGAACCCATAACCAGCTGAGCGTGAAGTATTACATTATCCCTGAGATATTTATATTAATAATAGCTGCACGAAATCTTATTCTTCTAGCTTAATGGGAAGTATTTTTAAAATTATTTGAAAAACGGCCCAATGTATTCTTAATGGGGAAAATAGAGATTACGGGTCGCTCTGGAATCGAACCCGTGATACATAGGCAACTGTTGATTATTTTCTAATTACATTTTATATGTATCTATATTTGTAGAAGGTTTGAATGATCTATGTACGATATTAAGGGAGCTACGATTTTTCAAAATCTGAAAATATTTCACCTCTTGGCATCGAACCCAGGACCGATTGTACGTAAAATACTACATTTTTCCGTAGATATATATATAAGCAATAGCTACATGAAATCTTATTCTTTTTACTTAATGGGAAGTATTTTTAAAATTATTTGAAAAACGGCCCCATGCATTCCTAACGGGGAAAATCGAGATTACGGGACGCTCTGGAATCGAACCCGTGACACGTAGGCAACTGTTGATTTTTTTCGAAATATATAATATACTTACCTATAAGTGTAAAAAATTTGATTGATCTATGTATTAGATTAAGAGAGCTACGATTTTTCGAAATTTGAAAATATTTCACCTCCTGGCATCGAACCCATGACAGGTTGCGCGTAAAAAATAGCATTTTTGCGTAGATATATATAATTGCAATAGCCATATGAAATTTCATTGTTCTATCTCAATGGAAAGTATTTTTTTAAATTGTTTGAAAAACGGCCCCATGCATTCTTACGGGGGAAAGTCGATTTTTGGGGCCTCCTAGAATCGAACCCATGATAGGTAGGGTGGATTTCCCAATTTTTCCTGAGTGAGATTCAGCGGGCCATTACGGAAAAAAATCGGCGCCTCCGTGGCCGAAGCGGTTTGGGCCTGACATTAATATCCTATATATATGTTATCTATTATATATAGACGCTTCCGGGGGATATATATATATATAGATATATATATATAGGATATTAATGTCAGGCCCAAACCGCTTTGGCCACGGAGCCGCCGATTTTTTTCCGTAGTGGCCAACTAAATCTCACCTAGGAAAAATTGGGAAACCGACCCTACCTATCATGGGTTCGATTCTAGGAGGCCCCAAAAATCGATTTTCCCCATTAAGAATGCATTTGGCCGTTTTTCAAATGATTTTAAAAATACTTTCCATTAACCTAGAAGGATAAGATTTCATGTAGCTATTGCTACTATATATATCTACGGAAAAATGCTATCGATTACGTGCAATCGGTCATAGGTTCGATGCCAGGAGGTGAAATATTTTCGAATTTTAAAAAATCGTAGCGCCCTTAATGTCGTACGTAGAAAATTCAAACTTACAACACAAATAGATAAGTTTATATTGTACTTTGAAAAAAATCAGCATTAGCCTATGTGTCACGGGTTCGATTCCAGAGCGTCCCATAAACTCGATTTTTCCCGTTTAAAATACATTGACCATATTTCCGAAAACATTTTATGACACTACCCAACCGCGCAGAGGTTCAGAATTTCACACAGCCATAAAAGGGACCGTTCTCACTTAAAAGCGACCGTATTTATGTCGTAAATGGTAGTTGGTTCGATTCTAGGGGGCGTTAACAATAACTTCGTAAGAAATGCATAGGGAATTAAGGACTCATTTAAAGGTACTTCCTGAATGATTTTCCATTTGAAATTCGGGGAGTTTATAAAGTCAATCATACTTAAAGGAAACATAACAGTGATTTTAGCAGGATGACCTAAGTTCGACGCCGGGGCGGGAATAATGCTGCCGAAAGAAATGCATGGGAAATCGAATTCGGTGCATTTTCAGCTGCGTTAAGGTCCTTTACTTTATGTTAAAAATTTTAATTTTTACTAAAGATAAATTATTGCATTGCTTGCTGTCAGCAAGCACACCTTTACTCGTATATATATATATACGAGTAAAGGTGCGCTTGCTTACAGCAAGCAATCGAAAAATATATCTTTTAATAAAACGTAACAATTTACGAAAGATTATTCGGAGTGTCATGCTGAGTAAAGGACATTTTCCTAGCAGCAATGCATTGACTTCGATTTCCCATGCATTTCTTACTACAGCATCATTCCCGCCCCGGCGTCGAACCAAGGCCATCCAACGAATTATACTGTCATTATTGGCTTGGGTATGACTGACTTTATTTCAAATTTCGAAAGGAAATATATAAGGAAGTACCTCAAAATGTGTCCTAAGTTCCCTATGCATTTCAAATGGAGATATAGTTAACGCCCCCTAGCATCGAACCAACGACCTTTTACGACTATCTTTGGATAGCTTTTAAATGAGAATGGTCCCCTTAATGGCTGTGTGAAATTCTAAAAATCTGCGCTGTTTGGAAGTGTCATAAAAAGCTTTCGGAAATATGGCCAATGTATTTTAAACGGCAAAAATCGAGTATACGGGACGCTCTGGAATCGAATCCGTGACACATAGGCAAATGCTGATTTTTTTCTAAGTACATTTTGTAAATATCTATACGTGTTGAACGTTTGAATGGTCTATAAACGATACTAAGAGCGCTACGATTTTTTAAAATTCGAAAATACTTCACCTCCTGGCATCGAACCCAGGACCGATTGTGCGTAAAGTACTGCATTTTTCCGTAGACATATATATTTTCAATAGCTACATGAAATTTTATTCTTTTAGCTTAATGGAAAGTATTTTTAAAATTATTTGAAAAACGGCCCCATGAATTCTTAACGGGGAAAATCGAGATTACGGGACGCTTTGGAATCGAACCCGTGACACCTAGGCACGTGTTGATTTTTTTCTAAGTATATTATATACGTACCTATTAGTGTAAAAAATTTGAATCTCCCATGTATCATATTATGAGAGCTATGATTTTTTAAAATTTGAGAACATTTTGCCTCCTGGTATCGAACCCATGACCGGTTGTACGTAAACATTAGCATTTTTCCGTAGATATATATGAAAGCAATAGCTCCTTAAAATTTCATCATTCTAACTTAATGGAAAGTATTTTTAAAAATTATTTGAAAAACGGCCCCATGCATCCTTACGGGGGAAAGTCGATTTTTGGGGCCTCCTAGAATCGAACCCATGATAGGTAGAGTAGATTTCCGAATTTTTCCTAAGTGAGATTTAGTGGGCCATTACGGAAAAAAATCGGCGGCTCCGTGGCCGAAGTGGTTTGGGCCTGACATTAATATCCTATATATATATATATATATGTTATATATATATATCCCCCCGAAGCGTCTATATATAATAGATATATATATATACGAGTAAATGTGCGCTTGCTTACAGCAAGCAATGCAATAATTTATCTTTAGTGAATAATAAAATTTTTCGAAAGATTACTCTGCTCAAACGTTACTAAACATTAACGAAAGGGCATTAACGCAGCTGAAAATGCACTGAATACGATTTCCGATGCATTTCTTTCGGCAGCTAAAATCCCGCCCCGGCGTCGAACCAAGGTCATCCTGCGAAAATTACTGTAGTCTTTCGCTTGAGTATAGTGGACTTTATAAACACCCCGAATTGCAAAAGGAAATTCATTCAGGAAGTACCTTAAAATGAGCCCTAAATTCCCTATGTATTTCACATGGAGAATTAATTAACGCCCCCTAGCATTGAACCAACGACCTTTTACGATAGTCTTAGGATAGCTCTTAAATGAGAATGTTCCCCTTAATGGCTGTGTGAAATTTTGAACCTCTGCGCGGTTGGGAAGTGTTATAAAAAGCATTCGGAAATATGGCCAATGTATTTTAAACGGGAAAAATCGAGATTACGGGTCGCTCTGGAATCGAACCCTTGACACATAGGCAAATGCTGATTTTTTTCTAATTACATTTTGTATGTATCTATATTTTTAGAAGGTTTGAATAATCTATGTATAATATTAAGAGAGCTACGATTTTTCGAAATTTGAAAATATTTCACCTCCTGGCATCGAACCAATGACCGGTTGCGCGTAAAAATTAGCATTTTTGCGTAGATATATATAATTGCAATAGCCCTATTAAAATTTATTGTTCTATCTCAATGGAAAGTATTTTTTAAAATTGTTTGAAAAACGGCCCCATGCATTCTTACGGGGGATAGTCGATTTTTGGGGCCTCCTAGTATCGAACCCATGATAGGTAGGGTGGATTTCCCAATTTTTCCTGAGTGAGATTTAGTGGGCCATTACGTAAAAAAATCGGCGGCTCCGTAGCCGAAGCGGTTTGGGCCTGACATTAATATCCTATATATATGTTATATATATATATATATATATCCCCCCGAAGCGTCTATATATAATAGATATATATATATATATATATATATAATATATATATATATATATATATATATATATCCCCCCGAAGCGTCTATATATAATAGATATCGCTTCAGAAGTGTTAATTTTATCCCTTCAGTTAAGACAATATTGTTTAAACATATTTGTGAATTTTGTTGACGATATTAGGATTATTAAAACTTATTTAATTAGCTTAAGAGCATTTTTAATCAATATCTTTTATATAAGATGAAGAAATTGATGTCCCAGCTCTTTTTTTGAACGAATCCTTGCAAAACTGCAGCAATATAATATAAAAATTTCTATGAATTACAATAAATTATCACTAATATCCACTTCCTATTCAATATATACAGATCTATGATGCGATTTGTAAATTTATTTATTGTAACCAGATATAATAACAGTAAATAACAATAAATATAGAGATGAAAATAGAACTTCATCCAAATTTAGATGAAATCATTCTTTTGATAATTGCCCAGTTGTTTAACTGTAAAATAGTATGACATGTATTCTAATCCTTGGTCCAATTTCAATTTCTCAACGTTACTTAAAAGCGGGTAAAATCATAAACATCTCGGTTGAACGATATTAAAAATTCCAATAGCAATATGAACAACTATATGAACAACTATATAAACAACTATATCAACAATTATATCAATAACAATATAACAATGAAATAATCAACAATAGACCGTGACTATTGGAAATCACTGTTATCCACTTATTATTCTGCATGAGTCACCATCAAAGTCACTCTACGAGGCACATGACCCATCCCGCGTAAGGTCACCATCTCATACACCTTACGGTATATCAATCAAGCTTTTCATTTTAAAGCTTTCAATACGAAGCTTATTGGAGAAGCATCACACAGCCTTCCAATCCGTAAACTGCGAGATTATAAAGTGATTTGACTGAGCCGGGTTCGCTTTTCCACTCAATCAGCAATCTCTCTAAAAGTTCAGCTCACTTTGGGATCGTTCTTTTATCTCAAACGCCTCAGCTCGAGACACATTAAGCTTAGAACAAAAAGTACCTCGCTGTTTCATTTTTCACCTCCTGTCGAAGAAGACGGATGTGTTCTCCAATCGCAGCTAAGAAGGGACTGCTGAAAACCCAGGCTCTTTGTGGTCCCCCACCAACGCTTCATGTTATATTTCTTCGCTTTTGTTTCCATCCATTTCTGAGCATTCGACTTCGCCACGTTTCGCAAACAGAGCGTATAAGTTCCAACGCCCAACTTTTACGAGGTGTTTGAAAGAGATTCAATGGGGCCAAGAAACCAGCAGTTAAGGATATTTACGTATCATTAATATCCACTCTTTAATATACTTCTTTGTTTTTCCTCTATGCATGGTGGTTTCTTAATCATTTATCTACTTTTAAATCCCCATATTTTGCCATTATTTCGTAATAGTAGTAAAAGTAACAACTCTCTCACATTTTTATTCACTAATACATCTTTAATGGTTAAGTTTTACATTTCTATAGTAGCTAATCCGAGACATTTATTCAAATTATTTTTATCTGCCATTCAGGAAATACTTAGCGTTACCCTTCTTGGTTTCTCGTGAGACATTAAGATGACGATCTTGTGATTAAATGGATACGTAGCTTTAAGGGAAAAGCTTGGGGGAAAGACACTCTTCTAAATCCAAGGAAACGAAAGGAATTAATCCTGATAAAATGCTAAAAAATTAAATGTTAGTTTTAACTCGGGCTATTGAATGAAGATATTTTTAAGACAAAAATAGGCGTGGTACAAATTCATTTCCATTGTTCTTTTATGATAATTGAATTACTGAATATATTCTTGTACTATCTGCTCTGATTTCTCTACTTAGTAAAAAACACTGAGCCAAATTAAATCAATACGTACTTAGCTCAGGAGCTGTAACCATTTCTAGAAAAATAATTTTATTCAGGATATTTAACAACGAAAAATAGAGGTAAATATAGAAAGAAAGTGAATTTTGGAGTATGACGCAATAAAATAATTGATCTAAAGATTGTAACTTAGTCTTTTTCTAAATAAAAAGTTTTCAGGATATCTGAATTCGTGTTCACTTATTAAGAGCTTTTTATATAGTCTTATAAAGACTTTTGCTGAGTACGATCAATGCAAATTAGCTTATGTCAAACCAACTGACATATAACAGGACGTATCAAACCTCGCAATCAAACTATTTTATTTCCCGTTTTGAATATTAATAATTGATTATAACACGACTATGAATTGAATTGTAGCGGTAACTTTAAGCATTCATCCCTCCCAAAGAGAGTTAATGTTTCTTCACAGCATCCTTTTCAACCAAAACCTTTAAGAAGCCCATTTTCAGAATCATTTCCATACACATGGTTGCGATTCATGCCACGTCGACGGGTATGGGTTCAAATCCGATCAGTGCATTTGAAAGGCGAGGGAGGCCCATCTGGTTTCATGCAGAGGGTATAAATGGGAGAGGCATTTCGAGGGATGAAATTCCAATTCATAGCCGGAAGGGGTTCTCGATACTAACCTAGGTCAGTGCTACCATGCTTGTGCAGGGTGTTGTGTGTCCAGGGTAGGGCTGCACAACAGGAAGGAGGGATTACGGGGTCCAAGGGTTTGAGGGGTGTTAGGGAGTCAGGCATGAGTTGACTATGGAACTAAAGGAGAAGGGAAGTTGACATATATTTGCGAATTAACCTGAATTCCATGGAAACGTGTTGACTGCTTTTAGTTTAAAAATAACTTATATTGTTATTACTACGAGTATACGACATCTTAAGGGCTTCTACTAATGTTTTAAAATGCTGCTTTATATATTATAAATGGACAATAAAATTTTTCATTGATCTTGATTCCTAAAGTATCAATTAACATTTAATAATAAATTAACAAAAATTCATGTATATATTCAATAGGTATATATCTAGTTACATGTCTGTGATGCTGAATTCTACATAGTCTCGAATATATTGATTTTAATACATGTTAATTATTTATGCATATGAGACATACTCTCTATTATCTCTATCAATACAACACCAGATGTATACTATAGATTCAGTAGTTGTACACTGAAGTTATCTGAGCGTTAAGAAATGATTCATTAGAATTCAAATCATTAGAAATTTTCAACTTCTACTTCTTCAATAATATTCAGCTTGATGCTTATGGAGTACGACCAGATTATACACAGTAAAAGAAACGTATTATATAGATATATGGAACATGCCTTTAATGATACATGTCGAAAATAATAGAAGTTTGAGTTGTTACTGTGATTGAAAACGAGTTTTCTCATTAAATGTTCTACTGTATGGTACCGAATGTCTTCTACTAAATACTATTTTAAATATTAGGAATGAATTATGAATGGTATTGGATCTAATTTAATGTTTTTTACCAATATTTGACAATGAATTCCTTTATATTTATCGATAAATAATACTGAAACGTCTGTGAGACTGCTCGTAACAGTTCCTCATTGAGTTTTGTCTAATTATTGTTTAATAAATATGCAACATTAAATGATCCACATGCACAATACATAATAATGGTGTATTCTAAGTTCATTTTTAATAAGCGCTCTTAATTTTGTAAACATCAAACATATTTCAGTAAATGCCATGACCTTTTTCATAACTGTATGCTTGTTTGTTTCGACTGCAAGTTTAATATCAAAGCCCCCCATATTCCTTCGCTAAATAGGCCGTTGTTATTTTGTTAAGAGGACCGGCTCTCCTTTTAAGAACCTCAATGTTCTTTTTTAAAGCGATCTTTATTTTCAAAACCGATTTTCCTTTGTTAATGAGTCGATGTTAACTGAGAACGTAACAGATGCCGGTAAGTTCATGTTCACATTATCCTTTTAATTGAATTCGTTCCGAAATGTCTAATAAAGCAAAAAACTGAAAATATATCTTTAATTTGAAGAGATTATTTCAGATATATGTGCGATATTTATGTGTATGGGATATTTTATAATATTAAAGTTATTATAAACGAAAAATAGAATTGAACAAGTCACACACTTTCCGTATTATTCCATTTTGATTGTTTATGAGTAATTAAACGAGCTATTATATTGAATCATAAGGAAATACTTCCGCAAATTATATACCTGACAGTCTCACACTTAAATAGAAATTCTATGTCCTTAAAATGTCCCTTAAGTGTTTTAAAAATAATTAAAGTTAGTCGTATAGATATTTGAATATAATTTCGTAGTAATAACTGTAGCATTTTCCACCTTTCTTATACATTTTACACAGTTATAGTCAGTTAATATTAATATAAGTCAGTTATATCTACGTTCCAACACCATTTGATATAACCCTAACGCATTAGAAGCCTCAAACACACGCTTTAGAACAATCACTAAGGAACCTTTATCATTTGTTCTCCACTTATTCACGTAAAAATTACTTCCAAACGCCGTTTATATTAACAGTAAGGTTCTCTTTTCATCGCGATCAAATACGTATTCACTTCGGAGATTAAAAAGCATTAAAAGGAGTTTCATTCCGGCAAATTCTGGACAAGGGTGAATTAAAAGCTTTCATAAGTGGTATTTTTTCTTTCGTTTTTAAACGCCGTTTTTTCCAAAAAGTTAGGAAACATTTTCGGGTCAAAATATTTATGTAGGACGAAAGGGTAAGTTCGCTGTGAGTGCTAATGAACTCTCGAATAAGTTGAACGGAAAAATCGTTCGTGATATTCGAGGGGGTAATTAAACTTCGGGGGAGTTATTTTATATCCGAGAGAACATAGCTTTCCTTCGAAAGAACTTTCCTAAAATATAGCAATATCTCATTATGAGACGGAGTAGTCCTTTTTGGGGCAAAAGAGAAAGTTTTGCCCTTAATTTTGGGTCCATGAAAGGTATCCTCCGAAAAGTATTAAGCTAATCATCGCCGGAAAAGAAGGCTTTTGAATTTGCCGATTGGAATGGTTTTGTACAAAAGCATTCGTTCGAAATGTGTACAGCAACTGTTCGTATAAGTACTAGGCTCGTTAAGGATTTAAAGATTTCACAAGTTTTCCGAAACTGGAGTTTTTTTGGGAGGGTTGGTTTTATAGTGATTCGGATATTTTGTGGTGGTTATCAATTGCTGTACAAAGCCAATTATACGAGTGTCCGGTAAGAATAGGATATCTATCCTATTAATATCATTTTACAATCTGATTTTATTTTTGAAAAATGAAATCCAAACGCGTATGGTGAATTAAATTCGAAGAAGCAATCGGAATATTAAGATATCAATGGTGTATTTCAAATGTTCTTCTAAACAATAGCTAAAGCCATAGAAACAGACTCAATAAACCATGTTCACATAAATTATTATTTCCTTGGATTCTAATTCTACTATTAACGTTATTATTCTAACGTAATATTGATGATTAAATTACATTTATAAATATTTATGTAAAGAATATGAAACAAGGAAAATAATTATATAAATAATAAATAATAATAGTAATTCAGACATAGAATACACGTATATATATAATTTATTTGTTCAAAGTTCTATTACCGATCGTATGTTCTAACGAATTAATTAAAGAATAAAATCTTACCAGCTTTAATAGAATATATTAAGGGCGACTATATCCGTGGATGCATATATATCTTGATGCTCTATACTTATTGGATTTATCTATGGAACTAAATAGTATTATCATGAAGAGAATTACGTTTAGCTGTATTCTCATACAAATCTATATCCAAGTTCATTAAGTTTACATCAAATACTGTAACAAATATGTTAAAATTTGTCTGTTACTTAACTAGTACGCATTTTACGTTAAATAATACAAATTTATTTTTTGTATTTTTAATATTTTTTTCAAAAATATGTATATACCAAATATTCAATGACTATTAATATTTCGCAATCCGATAAAAATTCCTAAATATCTTTACAATCAAATAACTCTATGCAATGCTATGGAACTTCAGCGTAATCATCTGAAGATACAAAATCAAATTAACTGGTGACGTCCTGTATATAAAGTCATTAATAATCACTGTTATCCCGTCATTATTTTGAAAATAATGAACAAAAAAATTGTAGACACCGCTCTAAGTATTTCGTCATTACGACGAAGTGTATACAAGCCAAGATATATGAAAAATGTACCTCCACAATTCCATTAAACTTCTAAACTCGCAATAACTTAAAGAGAGCTTTGATACGTCTGCTGCAATGCAGTCTTGAAACGAAGTACCAAACGCGAATGAAATTTCACAGTCCGACATCTCCCGAATACGTTTCCCATCGCGAACAATAGAAATATCTTCAAAGTAAACGCGTTTATAAGAAGGAAAAGTCCCAAATGGGCAGAGTGACACGACCAGAAAGATTCTCCCCACTCTCCCGTAGCGACACTGGGCGTTGAATTAAATGGTTCTGTAGCTGTGATGTTTGGTAGCTCCTCCTTCAGGGCTTTAATCCCTACGACTCGAAAAAAACGCACCAGTTTCCCTCAGAAAATTAAGCAGTCAACGTTGAGGATGCAAAGGAGGCATCCGTTTTGGACATCTCAAAGCTTAATCAAGGCGAGCGAAAATGTGTTTAAGGGAAGTGTTTTTGGAAAGAAAAACGGTTGAAGGGGAAGGAATTAGGAAGTGAGATTGGGAAGAACGCCTCTGCAACGAGCAAATGTACAGTCGAAAAAGAGAATATTCCTACGATTGGGTGGCGGATCTTTTATGTGTTCCCTACATCAGATGCACTTTTCTGAGAAGCCAAATTCATTACTGTTTTCCTTATAGTTTCCTTGAATTACTCTCCTGATGGTACAAATGTAAAATGGTACAAATTTAAATAAAAATCTCTTTACTCATCATTGAAATACGAATGATATGATTCTCAGCATAATTTTGTTGAATGAATATAGAGCAATAAAATGAATTGATATAAAATATTTTATTCAACCGAAAAAGTTTCCCATACTGATGTAATAATGCAAATATCTAATGGTAATAAAATATCGTTTAAGAGAAGGAATTTGAACGAATTAATCTGCTGGTATTAAATAGCAATAATGTGCACTTAGTTAAAATGATTAAGGCTCTGGTAGAATTGTTTGAAGTTTACAACAATATTACTTGATTTGAAAATTAACTTTTCGAAAATTTAAAATTAAATTTTCTATTCGCCGTTGTACATAGATACCAATTTAATCGCTTAACGAGGGAAGTATTTTGCAATTTAACACAGCTATAAACTAGGAGTTTTCACAATATAAAAGATAATAAACGGGAGTTAAAATTCCACAAAAAATTCTGCGATAACATTACAGAATTTTAATCTCTTTTAAAATATGCAATGAATCATACAACTACCTTACTCCTATTTTACAGTTTATAAGAGACTCCCCTTCTTAGAATTATCATACTCATAACTTAGAAACGATCGCCTGTTTTATGCTACTGGCATTCCATAAAGGAAGGATATATTTTCACACGTCATTTACATGCATAAGCACATCTTGAAAGAGGTAACGACACAAACGACGAACATTCCAGCGATGTGAAAAGATCAGCTGTTCAGCCATGTTCTTTATAAGAAATATTTGAATACGATCTTCGATTTACCATATTCATAGATTGTTATTGTGCATAATCATAAGGCAAAGGAAAAAAGATCTAAAAATTCACGCAAGTTAGAGTGAACTTGAAAATTAACCGATGTGAAGAAGATCTGACAGAACCGAGACTCGAACCCGGATAACCAAATATCAGTTAAAATCTGTGTGATTGAATCTTAATGAAATCAATATGAGAAGGCGTGACTTCGTGGAAGGCCATAGTAATAAAAAACTTTGTAAATTTACACAGATAATATGCTATATTCGCGACCGGTTTCGTAATATAAGATGAAGCCTGAAGATGTAATTTTATATTACAAAACTGGTCGGGAATATAGCATATTTTCTGTGGAAATTTACAAAGTTTTTTTTGATTGAATCTTATATTTTGAATCCTAAAATTGGAGCTGAAAAATTAAGGCTATCAATTATTATTAATGGCATTTTTCTTGCGACAATAAATGATAATATCAAAAAGATCATAGTATATAAATAGAGGCGTAATATGAAGTGTAACTCCGCAATACATAGCAATAAAAATAAAGCCATGACTTGAAATTTTTAAAACTGCATTAACCATAACCATATTACACTCATGTAGTCTTATTATTTTCATTTCATTGTATATTACACGGTTTAACTGTACCAAAACTGATCAGCTAAAGTTTTACATTTATTTCGTGGAACTGTACGAGATTTGTAAAACTTCGCGGCTATTCTATATTTCTCTTTATTACCTTCCCAGTTATAATATGTCACGTAACTGTCCAAGGACACCGATTCCTCCTTCTAACCGACTAGTTCTCACTTGGATGGCTCGTTATCCGATCATCCACTATATTAGCACGATCCCCCTAAATTAACCCCATCCATTCCCAAAGACGTTCCCACTTCGAAACACTCGACGTAAGAGAAAAAAGGAAACTCGCAAATCGATAGTCACTTGTTCGCCGCGACACCCACTGGTGGAGCTTCGTTGAATTAAAACGCACTTGCGGGAGAACCTTTCGAGAAAAAAAAAACCCTTCCGACGTTAAAACCTTAACGGAATTATTTAAGCGGAGAGCCAAACCTCGGTGCTATCAAGGAGTGCTAATAATTCAAAAGTCCGTCGAAAGGAGGAGAAGAGGCCAACTCAGCCGAAAAAGTAATTTCCCGGCGAAGAAAGGGAAATTGTGAGAGCGTTCAATTCGACCCAACGTATGAATTCCACGGAATGACAAGTTGCGAAAGTTATGGTAGGTGCGGTGTGGCTCGAGGGGTGCACGCAAGAATCGCCCTTGGCTTTAAAAGCAACACATTTCAGCGAAATATCTCACCAATGAGTCATTTGAATGGAAAAGAAAACGTTACATACAAAGCTTTAGATGAGGGCATAACGTTTCGATGAATATACACCGATTGTATTATGTATTTGACATTATTCTTTATACTTCAGTACCTTTTAATCTCATTTAATGACTTCCTTACATCATTGATAGATTGATTCTATAGTTTTAGACGTAAGTTTCAATACTCGAATGGCTTTTAATCTCGTTTATTCACTTCCTCATATCATTGCTATAGAGTTGCATTTATTTTAACGAGCAGAAATACATTAATTTAGCTAATATGGGTCATGCAATTATCCATATTATTAGATTATTAATCTACTAATATTCTATTTAATCCGTCATATACATTATTTATTCTTTAGAATACAATTTATTCTATACAATATTTACTAATTTTGTTTTTATCCTTTTCTAATACTCATAATATGTACAGCCATCACTTTTAGTAGTGAATTCATGATTAAATTTAAAATATCATCGATTCATTTCTGAGAATTTTGCTGTTACTTTCTACAGAAAAAAGCTTATTTTATGACTTATTTTAAATAGGAATCAGATGATTACTATTCTGTTATTTCCATCGTGAATATTAAGCTCTGTTTTCCCACTTTTATTACGTATTCCAATCAATCGTGACAAATAGTTAACTCCACGATTTCAATATATCTTTTTTGATTCATTTCCGAACATAAGATAGCAAAATGTGCATAGAAGTCTTGATTAACCACCTTTTATTCTCTATAAATAAAACGGCGATATCTTCCACAATTATATCCTCATAAATTTATCCATTATGTGTTATAATTCAGACTTATCCATCAATTTCTGAGCCTTGTTTCTTAGTGTACTGCTCAGGAACCATCTGTAAGAAGAGACCTTGGAAGTTTTCATTCTCTTCTTCACAGCAACCCTTACATTGTCATCTGAAGCTTTGAGCATATTTAAGCGAAATCTCGATGTACCCGAAGGGAGGCTGGGATATCGCTCTTGGCCCTTAGCATCAAGATCTCCGGACATCATATCCTTTGTTTTTTCTCTTTGAAGGCTTAAGAAGGGTACAGCTTGAGTCTCATCATTACACCCGATGGATTAACACATCGAACTCTTTTCCTTGGAAGGATGGTTATTCAGTGGTGCAAGCCGAATTTTCTAAATTCATAAGATATTGAGGATTCGTAAGAAAATATGAAGTAGTGTTCTAGGAAACACTTCGGTATCTTGACCTTATTAGCTTAGTTATTCGTAGTGATCGTGATGATTCGTATTTGACTTCACATATAAATAGCAACATTATCCAGCCTTTTTACGTGAACTTATTCTTTTCAAGTAGTTTCTTACTAATTTAAGTTATCCACTCGTCATTGACATGGAAAATTAAACATATTATTTGGATAATGTACAAGATAGTACGTTTGATCAATGTAAGGTATGATTAGTTTAATTTCCCAATACTTTTACGTGAATTTATTCTCTTCAAATACTATCTTACTAATTTAAGTTAGGATACTCGTTATTACCATGGAAACTTAATATATTATTTGGGTAGTGCACACAAGAGTACGTTTGATCGAAACAATTAAATAATAGGCACGATTTTCAACACTTTTACTCGCTTCTCCCCCAAAAAAGTTTCCGTCTTAAATACGATAACGCTCCTTGTAAAAAAGCATTACGGAGTTACACTAGGGAGCATCGATTCCCAACCGAATTTTTCGGAAGAGGGTAACCCCCTCGTTCATTTCCATTTGCTTCCCGGACTTAATGTCTCCGATCCTTTTTCATTTTACGCCACATTGATTTCATTAGCTCGCTTAAAAATCCCATTCCCCCAATTTCTATTGACTTTGTACATCGAACGGGTAAAACGCGGCGTTCGATTTCGGGGGAATTCGAAATACATCCTGCGGGGCTCAGCCGAAACAATGAATATGAAATTGATGTAGATTTTGCATGATTAAAAAGGGATGATAGAATGATAGGTTGGAGTGCACCAAACACACACACGATTGGAGTTTTTAATCTGCCGACAGTTCTAGCTCAAATGTCATTCCCATATCCCTCCCGTACCTGGAAATCGTTTTGCTCTTTCGATACGAATAGATTTTGGGGAATGCTGCAAATTGAATAGACTATGATACATATTCGATTTTGGTTTACTTTACTTTTTCAACGTATTTTGATGTGATTAATAGTTGAAAACCAATGTATCTTATATTCATTAAATTACGTCAAAAGATTCTACGTATATTAACACGATTTATTTTCGTAAAATTCAAGAACTATTACTGAATCAAATTTACTGAAATAAAAAGTTTTCTATATCAAATACCATATACAGAATTTTTACTCAATTAAATGAGAAATCGAATGTTATTTTACTTACGAATATTTATCGATTTAATTGATTGAAAAATTTTAATAGAAATTATCAGTGAATACAATACAACTATCATTTAAAAACTTTACTATTTATAAAATTGAAATTCATAAACAGAACTTATAATATTGTCTATAAAATTCTATTTAAATGATAAACTAAGTTTTACTATTGGATTAAAGTTTTCTTACGATGAATCCTTCGCCACTTTCCGGTTTATTCGATTAAATAACAATTTCTAACCCAAACATCGACGAACTTCAACATCATCTGCTTCTTAAAACGTGACCTATCTCTTTCACATCTACCTCAAAAGATGGTTCATTTCCTGGAATTGGGAAGCTATTCGGCTTTGAATTTTATCTACAAGGAAGAAGCCTCAGTGAGGTCTTGCTATGGTTCGTAAGGTTTGAATAAATATTACGAGAAATTGCATCCGAGTTTAAGAGTGCCTTATTGGACTTATTGGAACAGAAACTAGGATAATATTTCCCAAGCATCGCTTTCGATACTTACTGTACAACAATATATTCTGTATGATAATATATTACTACGAATTATAAAAAATTACCAAGAAAATTCCTAGTTAGAACCAGTTTTAAACTCTGCTTACAATTACGAATCAAAAAAGGTCAATGTTTAATATTAGTTTACTCATTAAATAATGTTAATTACATTTCATTAAGGGCGCGACATTTAAAAGATAATATCACGTTATTTTAAATGGTACAAGCCAGTGGCCATAAATTCAAAACGCACACACAGAGCTTTGTGACATTCAATATTTGAACAACTTAAGGTAATCAAACTCATTAACGCGTAATGAAAGAGTTTCACCTTACACCATCAAATTCTGTACGTATTTCAAGTGTCTTTCAGCGAATTCGCATGAAATTTAAGCTCGAACTCCCATCGGATAAGTACTTTCCTCTGCAAATTAACTATGTGGAACATTTTTACGTATAAAATAATATGTACTCTTTAAATTAACCTAATTTTAAACTTATACGTAGCATAAAGTATTACTATATAAGTATGAGTAGTACTAAATACAACTTTCAACTTTATCTATATGAATAAAGCATCGGAATGGTTTTGAATTTCAGGAATATTTTCTACCATAAATCCGACACCGGTGCTTGTTGAAAATCTTTAGTTTAATCCCTGAAAATGCACACGAATTCGGAATATGGCCATAATTGGCAACTCAAGAACGCATCTGCGGATACTGAAGAGGCCATCCTATATCTCTGGAGTCTTCTGCAAATCCTGAGATAACGAATGGACCTAACTAAGTGATGTTAGGGGATACTGGAAGAAGATGGACCTCAAGTCTGACCTTGACCCGAGATTTGCAGAGAAAACTACCGTTATATTCAGCATTGCGGATTCTATATCATATATCGAAGGCTGTTCAATGAGAGTGGGATGTATAAATGTTATATATAAAGTATTAAAAGGGCTAAGAAAATCCATTAGACTTCTGCATTAGTTAGGAGTGATTTCGGACTTCAATATAACATTAAAACTTGCATATAATGAAGTGATAAAGCATTATTTATCGTTTTATAGCTACTAGATGTAGCTTTTAACTTATAATGAATTGTATTTGCTTTTATTAAAAATATAGGCATACAAGATATTAAACTATGCACAATTTAAATTTTTTAATATTCATATATTTATCGAAATAATTTTAAACGAAATATAACATTTATCATTCTTTGTTTAATACAATGTACGTTTTACATTTTTAAAATATAAAGAAATACGTAATCAGAGATAATACGAATTATATAATAAAGAGAAAGTATATTCAATCCATGCTCCTTACAGAAAAAAATAGTTCTAGAGAAGTAATATATACATAAGCTTTTCAATAAAATGAACGTTTCCTCAGTATGAATATATTACCTTTTAAATTCTAAGACCAAATTAAAAATTACAGGTTTCCCATAACGCATAATAAAGCAAATTTTTCCCTATATGATAGGGAGTCCGTGGAACAGGCAGAAGTTCCAGGTAAATTTGGGGTAACCTGAGGGAGATATTTCCTATCCTTATCTAGTTCCCAACCGTCGTAGACATGTGAGGTTTCTCGCACCATACCAGGGCCTCTTGAATCCTTTCCTTATCACACATGAAACAGATGCGTGCTCCAATGTGGGCTATCTGGCAACAATTAGTATCCAACGGAAAATTCGTCGTACCTCGAGAACACACTTTGTTTGGGATTCGAAATTCGGTGTGAATGAGGCTACCTGTTAATGGAAGGTGGTTAATTGTCAAAGGAGAAGGAATTATTTCACGATTCCCTTAACTTGGATGGGTGTACCAGAGTGGAGGATAAATAAAAAAAAGACTGTTTATTGAAGAAATGGATTATTATGACAAAATGAATCTTATTGGCATATCTTATACCATAGTAGAAAAATTAAACGTTGTCATGGAGAACTTTATTTTATGGACAAAAAACACCATCTTTTTCCTAAATAAATATATTAACGTTTATATATTATATAAAATTGCGTACATTATTGAGTATTTCAAATTGCAAAACTGACAACGTATCGATTTCTAATAAGGCTAAATGTATGCAATTATCTCCTCTAAAAATAACTTAACAAAATCTATTGTAATTTACTAACCATTAATTAAAATTATCTGAAACTGCTTTTATTATGATGAGAAAATCGACTGTCAAATACATACTGTATGATTTTTCCACATACTTAGCGTGAATTTCAAAATATATTGACATTTTATATCGGTTTCTTCAACTTACATTATAGTAAATGTGGTATGAGAATGTGTTACTTTGCGGAAGGCCATTGCAATGAAATTACATTTTGTAGATTTCTGAGTTCCAAAATCTAAATTATTTCCTAATTTCAGTGGAAGTAAATGAAAAGTTATTCCTCAAATTATATCATAAGTTACCTTCAATAATATACTACCAAAGAATTTTATCACTCTCTCTTATCCAATAGCTATCCAAAATTATAAATTTAGTGGGCCCCAAACATTTCACTCATAAAATATGTCAACGTGATTATAATGGAAGTTTACTTTCCATCTACTGATACATCGAAAAAGGTGAGAAAAATTAAATGGAATATATTCCTGTTTTTATTCGTTCTATATGGACGCGTTGTGAAAATCAATTAAAATTCTTCGGAATTAAATATATCTGTTCCAAAAAGCGCGGTTTTATGCGAAATAAATTCGAGATTCCTCCACAGTTTTATTTAGAATTCCGTTCAATTTATTTTTATACAGCTCATTTCAAATTCCGATTGCATTCTAGGAATATAATTTGCATTTTTCCTACTTCAGAGAACGTGTTTTTAAAAATTCTATTAATTATTACGGGCATTCTGTCTTGATATTTCCCAACAGATTTACGCATCATCTGAAATTTATATCTCGTTATTCATTCAGGAACGCCCTATTCGTTAATTCTAAAAGTTTTCATTTCCCTGAGCAATCAACTGTTTGCCCTTTCCAAGCAATCGATCTGTATTTTGCCTCGCCAAAATTGAAAACCTATAATTGTATTTCGTAGTGCTGCTGTCAGAAGAATTCGCTGTGAAAATTTTCGTAATCAAATTAACTTGTGACTAGAAACCTAGCGTTATTCGGGAACGTATCGTCGGGTGTAGAATTGCCGAGTTAATATTCCAGCGTATGTGCCAACTGCGGTATTATATTCTGATAGATACGGTCAAAGAGATGTTATCTATTACATTCATCTTTTTGTAACAAACTACGCTTGAAAGATGGGTTTTATTAAATTTACCGGAAACATTACTCGAACAATATACGTCGGATAGTATAAATGTGTATGTATGAATGTTTGTGTGTGTTTTCCCTACGAAACGAAAATTCTATTAACCATTACGGTCTAGCTCTGAGATAATAAGTTTAGTTGAATGAAACGAATCTTTATTAAACGCATTCAATCACAATTTAAACTCCAGTAACCCTATATGTGGTCTTTGCAGCCTTGGTAACAAGTACCACAATTATATTAATTGATAAAAGCTAACTGACTGTTGCAGACAGGCTAGAAGTAGAGAAGTTTTAACGCTTCTTTTTTATTCTTGGGTTATATAGTTAATTGTATTTATTTATGTTTATCCATTAGTTTGTAAAGTTTTACTCATTTATATTATTATACTCACATTGTAAACTGATATTTAGTACGTTCCTGATTATTATATTTTAGAATTAACGTAAGAAAATATTAAATCTCAAAAAAAATGGTGACCTGCGAAATAACGTATTAATTTTTCATTAAATATATTTAAATTATTATGAAATTAATATTGATAAAGTCTGATTAATACATCCCGATTAACTATGTAAACTTTAATAACATTACATTGCTGTAGAAGATGAGGCAATGGAATCAAATTCTTTTTATTACAAGTTTCTCTATAGATCTTATGTTAAAAGATTACTCATAACATTTCTCATCTTAACAGCATTTCATTGTGATGCAATAAACGATGTGCTAATTACATCTATTTCCTATAAAGCTTCATTGAATTTTCAAACATTTTCGCAAATATATTCCCTGTCTACTCTTAGATGAAAGTTATATCAAATTTAGATTTATAGAGTTATTAACTAGTTTTGTACCACGTTAAACTCAATATTTTCATATTAACGTATTCTATTCTCACTTTGTTTATACGTACATTTCGTAAATATTAGTCGTATTCCTACAGATTTTCCGTTGTTAAACCTCAAGTATTGAGTTATATTGCGGTAAATAATTTAAATCGCTTAAATTGAAGTTCTTTCTTTCAAATTTTCTCAATCCACGTTTACTCTACCTCTTTTACAATGGAACCCCTTAATCTCATTTCACCCAACTTCAGCATCAATCGATACGAAGAAAGTTGAAATACGGCAGCGTTCGGGAAAGAAAAACCATCTGCCGCGTGGTTTTGGCTGCATCGGTAATTATTCACGTGTGTTTGAAGCAGTACTTCGTTGCCTCGCTTACGTATGCATATATATTTATAAAAGTATAGAGAGAAACGGGTGTGAGCGCGGAAAAGTTTCGTAGGCATTTAATCATGAGTGGTTTGGGGTGCGAGATAATGACACGGCAACCAAACAAGAGAGATGTGCCTTCTTAAGAGCATGAATAAAACAAGGGCGCATTAATGGAGCAAAACATCACATTCGGAAGCAAGAATTCAAATGAGGAGTGGTTATTTTCGAAACATAAATACTCACGGAAGATGTAGGGAGATAAGTGCACAGATGTGCGTGCGGTAGGCGGTGGAGATGGGATTAAAGGGAGAATGCGATAAGAGAGATAGCGGATCTCCCCAAATATTCATATCGGGGATCTTTTAAAGCCCTTAGGATAATCCTAAATCCTGGTCTTATATTTTCCATACGAAATTTTGCTGATTTGGTTTTTAGGGGGTAATGATGTATTTTAATCAATGTGTTTTTTTCCAATGTCAAAACAGCGTATATTTTATGGGTTTTTCTATAAATTTCATCTATATTTCATTAATTAAAATGGTCATTAAATAATAAAGGTATATTTTATATTTTATTGATTTTTTAAATATTATACCTCAGAATAATAATTATTACGAAATTATTTAAATAAATAATGCCCATTATAAATACTTAAACTTACTAATTATATATTTATTTTAAATAATAAATTTACCCCCCTTTGATTTAAAGCGAATTACTTGCGAAATATATATTAAGATAAAATCTGGTTAAGTGGTTTTCAGTAACTAGAGTTTTTCGTCTATTAGAAACCTTCTCGTGTGTAATGCGGTTTATCCATATAATTTTGATCAATATTTCTCAAATTAATTCATAGAAACAAAAATGTTTATTAGAAAACCCTTATTTCCATCACTTTAAGAGCAACTTCAAAGGTTTTCATAATAATCTACATTGAAAAGTGAAAATTTATATTAGAGAGATAATCACAAATTAATGCTGTAAAGATAGTCAGAAAAATATCTTTACTTTCTTTTATTAAATATTGAAAATTATTCAATTCTTAATTGGCAGGATTTTATATTCATCAGCTTCAATTAATTTTAAACATTTTATTTTTTATAACTTTAGAATTATATCCACAATTCCCCGTAAGATATTTTAGGAAAATTTAAATTTACGTTAATAAAACAACATTTTAAAGAGTAAAAGTAACTGTTAAACATAAGATATGATGTTGTAATATTCTTTCCCAAAATTTACCTATTCTGACTGAAAATTTTAAAACGTAAAATGAAAGAATATCAGTAAAATGCAGCCTTTATTCTTAAATCGTTGAAAAACAGTAATTTACGAAAACTTTCTCGTCGTAGAGGATAGGATACGACGACACAAAAAAATCACATTAATATTTAAAATTTTAAAAGTGCTGTTTGTTAAAAACTTCTAAGGCATGTTTCCATCAAGTCACGCCCCGTAGCATCGGGTACATTTCAAATACCTCTTTTGCAATTATGTGTCCGCCGTGTAAAACCTCTTGGGAAGGATTTTTCATCCACCTAACACTCGCGGATACATAAGACGCAACTGAATTTCGGATGACCTAGTCTCGTAAGAGAGTAAAAAATTAAGTCGGACCGAGACTTCACGTTAACTGCCCAGTGCTTTATCGTCCCAGGCCAACTTTTATTTAGAACGGAGTTGTGTTTTTATATTCACGACGTGTCTCACAGCTGTTTACTATAGAATGATGTACGAGTTATGTGGACATTTTAATAGAGCAATGGGAAATATTTTCTGAGCCTTTTTCAGGTAATAATATGTTAAAATAATTTAAATAATAACTTAATATAATAAAATAACTTTTTAATAAAGACGTTGTAGAGACATAAAATGTTAATTTGTAAATACGTCGTTTTCTATCCAACCAAAAGCTTTTAGAATGAAAGTATAATCAATAAATTTAACTGGATTTTAATTACGCAACCATTTCTAAAAGCAATTAATAACTGTTACTTTAACAACTCCTGTAAGTAACATACTCTGTAGTGTACCCTATAGGTTTAGAGACGTAGAAAGACGTTTTAGAATATATATCATTTTTTATCCAACCAAATACTCACTGAACGAAAGTGAGATCAATAAATTCGAGTGGATTTCAATGTAGTAACGATTAGTAAAAGCAATTAAGAACAGTTACTTCATCAATACCTGTTATATACACTATTTAGTGTGCCCTGATTTGTAAATACATCGTTTTCTATCTAACCAAATACTCACCTAATGAAAATGAGATCAATTAATTGAATGGGATTTTAATACAGTAACAATTTATAGAAGCAATTACTAACAATTCATCAAGAGTACCTTTTTTGGTGATATACTTTGATAGAAATTGAAACATATATAGCTAAGGGGAACGATAAAAAAATACATCACATTCAAGTGAATACTAAAGAGAACATTTATTCAAAAGCATTAACTTGTTTTCCAAATACACTCGGACTGTTTTTAGAGCAGTTAGCCTCGAGGCAGTTTTAAAGGGAGGGAATGGTTCCTAAGCGGCAATTTGAGGGATTGGTTCATTTGCCCTCAAGTTTCTCCTTCAGTCAGGATTCCATGAACGATGGGGCTTTCATGTATTTACAACAAAAAAAGCAATACGATAAAACATTTATATGGAATTCGATCAGATTTGAAAGAAAAAAATCACTGCTCTATTCTGGCCCCAATCATTCTACATCAACAAAAAGACTGTTTAAAGATTTGAAACTAAAATAAGGATCAAATTTATTTCTTTTTCATCAGAGAAAGTTATCAATTCTGCTAAATTTGAATTAAGACGTTAAAGATTAATAATACGAGTTTTAACGATGCATTTAATTGCTCTAGATGTTAAAATCACGATGTTTATATCAACAACTACCGTTGCTATAAGCACCAGTAATATATTAGGTGTAATTTCTTCCTTATTTAATCGAAAAAAATCAAATTTTAGTACAATATATAGAAAATTTTACGTGACTGTATTAATGAACAGAAATCAGTAGAGTTTGTATAATAATTAGAGGCATTCAAGCTTAAATTCAGAATACAATGAATTCCTTAAAACAGAGCACAAATACGTACTAATAAGTTCATTTGATTCTTGAGTAATAATGAGCTAATATTAGTATTCACACAGTACTTGCTGCGAATACACAATATTCATAACCTTAGGCAATAAAAGATCGTACAGAAGTACAACTAATCACAATCGCGTAACAAAAGGATTTATTTTATTGTATCAGATCAAAGAGAGCGCCTAGAGGCAACGCTATTGGTAGTCGAAATAGTGAAAAAACAAGGATTATTTATCTCTAAAACGTTATAAGGAATTCAATGGAAACGGAAAAGAATCACAGAAAATTTTTCAGTCAGGCACCGAGTGAAGGGAACCATCCCGAAACTACAATAGATTCGCATCCGTAAGACCTCTCTCCTCCGCAGATAATAGACACAGCCATCCGATGAGTGGAGAAGACGAGTGTCTCGAACAAAAGAGCAACGGAATGCGGAAAAGGAAAAACAAAAGAAACTCTTTTTGCGGATAATGTTATAGAGATAGTCAGTGAGCACCAAAACGGGCGTAAGAATTTCCGTAAGTGCAATCCTTATGAGAGAATTGAGGGGAAAGTCTAATAGAACTTGGTCTGGGGAGAGTGGGGGGAGGAATCAACACCCTTGCGAAGAAAAACGCGGGAAGGGAGAGATAAGGGAGGCATGCGAAGGAGTTTACGTTGGAATAAAGCGATATGGTTTGGAACCGTAGATGTCCTTAGCGGGCGTAGAAATTTAAGGTCCTGCTGTGTCACATCTGAAGGCGGAGGGGTTGGTATACGTATAGAAGGGGAAGTAAAAGGAATGTAAGGGAAATGGTGAAAGAAAAGAGAAGGGAAATAGGAGTGGGCATAGATTCGTGAGGTATCGAGTGACAAAGACAAAGCGGCCCTTTCGATAAGAGGCGATGTAAAGAGGATTGGTACAGGTAATCTTAGGCCATAAGTCCTCGCCTTACGTGGATAATTATATCGTTCCTTCACTTCTATCTTCAAACCCTTTTTATCTCTGCTTACTGCTGCCGATTATGGATGGTTTTTTTATCTAGTTTTACGTACGTTATGACGATAAATCAACGATGGAATTGTAACACATCTTATTACTTTTCTGTTCGTACGAACTCGTTCAAAAGCTTAGATTACTGATATAAAGAAATCAAAAATTGAATGATCATTCGTAATTTGGAGCTATTCTTATGTAAATACGTATTACTAACTTGTAAAAGAAAAATGTTTTTAATTTACGTTTACACTCAAATTTAAGCTAAACGGAGCTGATTTATCGAATTGTTTGAAGTTAAACACAAAAGGAGTTGAATCATAAACAAATTTGTGCTTTGAATGTTTTTAATCATTGAAAAATGAAAATAACTATTTATCGCACGTGGACTCACGTATTTAACTCAATAACATATTAAAGATAGAGATATTACTAATAATCATAAAATTTTAATAATATTCCGATTTATTGTTACTGACAAGATAAGATATATTATCGAATATCGCAATATAAAGAATAACGGTGGACAACAATGCTCATACTCTTTTCTTAGAATTTTATTGCTTAAATAAATCCTTTTCTCAGGGTAGACCTAACAGAAGTACAATTAAAAAGTGAATTATTGAACTACGTAACCATAACAAACTGAATAATAGCATATGGATGACCTAAGTCCTAATCCTCTAATTTGAATTTGCGGAAGTCAGCTTTCCGAGTAAATGAGATCGTTCAAATGTACTGATAAAAGAAAATCAAATGATTTGTATGTCCTGAAGCTACCCCAAGTGACTCCTTTGTGTCCAAGTCAATCTACATCCATCGGATAAGATTAGATAAATGGTATTTAGTCCTCGACAAGATAAATAGCATTTGTTTTCTTTTCACTACGCATAAAATCTATTCTCATCTATTTGCTATATTTAATGAAATGTATAATAATAAGATACTTTATATGATCACAAATAAGTATTAACAGTATGTCTCAATATCTAAATATTTATAGAAAATAGTTACGTATTATGAAGCTATTAGTAAATCACTTGTCTCACTAATTTATGTCAATTTTTTTTATATTTAAATATCTACCACACACAAAACTTATCTTTTCTTCGAAGTAATAAAAAACTGTAAATTTCCACAGAAAATATTTTCTGTGGACATTTTCAAAGTGTTTTTGTTACTATGGCATTCCACGAAGTCACGCCTTCTCATATTGATTACACTTTTCTTCGTAATTTACGCTATGGTTTCTTAGCGTGAAATTCAATCTGTTACGTACTATGAAAGGGTTTTTTGTTAGTCGATTGCTGTATGTATGAACGTACGTAAATTAGTACTTCAAAATCATAAACCAAATCATTAATTTGAAAACATTTTATTATTCCAGGATATTAGGAGTGCAGTTTATTGCAACCATATTTTAAGTAATTATGTTAATACATTAACCATAACCAATAGTGTTCACACTTAAGTGTATTTTCTTAATGATAAATCGCTGAGTTACTCTAACGTACAGCCAATCTAACACAATAACTAACTTAGATAAGCCCTAATAATTAATGAATCAATAAGTACACATTAGTAAGTGAATAAAACACACACAATTATGAAAGACCCTCATAAGACTTTAAGGCACGGACAAGAAAGAATCAAATGCGCACCAGGTAATTCCTAACTCAACACACCCATTGTGTGTTAAGTTTTTGGCTGTGGATATTCAAGAGGGAGAAAGCTTTTGACAAATGCGTACGGACTTCTCTGCGCGCGTCATGTTATCTCAGGGACTCCGCGCCTTCGCAGCAATTCATTACCTCAGATAATCGGCCGTTGACAGTGCTTCGTCTGCCAGCATACGCAATCAGGGTTATAGCTTTTCCTTTATTCCCTCTGCCCATTTATTCCTTAACGAGTTTCATTAGTTTACACCTTAAAACTGTTTAACCGACTCTGGATCAACTCGCAGTAATTATATTACACAATCAACATTAATATCCTTCCATAAACTACGTCGTTGAATGAATACCACGGTTAATCGTGATGAATTTATAAAAAGTACGCGTTGTACGAACACTGTAGTGAATCATAATGAAGTTAAATGTGAGTGAATGAAAATATTATAGTGAAAATTCATTTATATGTTTATTTAAGTTAGTAAAAGAGCTAATAAACATGTTTTATCATATAAAGATCCAGGAGTCTTTCAAGTACGTTCACCTTTTACTTTGAACGTTATGCTGGAAGGGATTGAAGTTAAGTTCGTTATAACCTTAGTTAGTTTCTCCCATAGTTTATAAAAGTACCTAAAGAACTTTATTATTTATTCATTTTTAATCCTTTCTGAATAAAAGAATAAATATTATCTCTCGAAATACGTAATGTAATGATCAATATTATTCGATTCGCTTGATGGTATTAATTACGTAAATAATTATTACGTAATTTACTTAGTATATATTCATAGTATAGTAATAAATATAAATATAGTAGTACAGTAAATATAAAATGGAGTAATATTAGTAAACTCTTGCGCATCTGTTTTCGTTTTAGAAGGATAAGTAGAACTAGGTGTGGATTGTAAAGTATTAGAAGTAAATTACAAAGAACTAGGAAGCTTTAAAAAATCTGATGCTTAAACAACTTCTAATAAACCGAACATAAGTTAGTTTTTTTTCTGATCTAATATGATAAAACGGGCTAAATTCATCTCTCAAAATCGGAAAATGAAATAATGGTCTTGAGATAAAAGCAGATTACCCGCTATTGATCTCGGGGGCTCGGATATTTCTAAGAATCATTAAACTCGTATAAAAAAAGAAAGAGAAAAGCTTCAATTGGGGCATTCGTTAACTCTCCAAAGATGGTGTGATAATCGCTCGCTTTGAGATAAGAAGAAAGGAAGGAGGTTTCTTAGAGGCGACTGTGGAGTACAGATAATGAGGTTGTGCCGAGAAAAACATCTGCGGGGGGGGGGGGGCGCTGGGGGCGGGGAAGTTGGTTATGTGCGTCTACAAGTAGAGGGCTTGCATTGCGGAGATTATGCATTCAAAGACTAATGAATCGAACTTCGTAGCCTAAGTAATAGTCATTATTCCGAACGGATGCATCCATCTCCCATCCTCAATTTACCGATTTAAAGGATTAAGGTCAAGATTGAGTGATGCCCCGCGATTTTAGAAGCTCACCTGAAGAAGAAGAAAACGCGTTTGGGATTCTCGGAATTATTTAAGTAATTACCTCTCCCCCCCGTTGTCGCACCGAAAAGGGGTTTTTTTTGCGAATTCTGATTGGCTCTCCTTTCAAACTGTTAGATCTCGCTAATATTGGTAAATCATCTTATATATTTTAGCGAGAATTAAAATATCGGGGTTGGTTTATTAAAATCCAGCGATGAGGATTAAGACAATGTGCTTAACTAGGCCAGGTTCCGAGTTAATTTGCGAAAACTCTGCTTAAGCTTACCATATTGACAATTATTTACTGCTTGGTAGCATTTTGGAACACTGAAATATTGTTAAATTTGTATTACAATGGGCTGATTCGTTTCAGTAAGTTTTTCTTCTATGATATTAATCTTATATTTACCCAGAATTAGCCCTGTATTTTTCATACTTTCAATATATATTTAGCTCTGTATTATTCATATTTTCAATAGATAATTAGCACGTTATTTAACCCATATTTAGCTCTATATTTAGCCTTAAATTTAGCCCTATAGTAAATTATATAGTTACCCAATATTTTCTCAATAAGTTTACCCTAACTTTATTCTATATGATTCATTTATTCTACAATATTCCTATTTGTATTATTAGATCATATATTTCGTGAGATTAAACCGTCAACATAATGAGATTTTGTTATTTTGATGAATTTTGGATCACTTGATCAGTTCCTTAATTACCTTTCGCAAATAAATTCAATTTAGAGATATTTTAGTACCATCGAAGTAATTAAGTCGAGCATCAATTAAAAAAAGTATAAACTTTATTTGAATGAAATTAGTAATCATCAGGATAGGCATATGGAATAATTAGTTAGCTTGAAAAATACGAGTGATAAAATAAATGAAAAAATATTTCCACGATTACATTCTGTCTCGTTCCTTTACAATGAATGTAATGCCCTTTCGCAGAAAAGCTATCGGGAGTAGAATTTACGGGCATGAAAAGGCATAAAATCATGAAAATAGAAGTTTAAGGTCCGACAGTTGAATCACCGTTCGGTGAAGCAGATCCGAAAGGAGGCATTTCAATAACGAGAGCTTTTTCCGTGCCCCAAAAAAAATCCAATGAAATCGAATGGACACATTGCGTTATCGAAGATTTTCCCCGAGAGAGACTTAGAATGCAGTGCGTAATGCAATAAAAGTAACGACCCCTACTCCTTCCATATATAAGGAGACGTAAATATAAATTCATTCGCATTAATCCTCCAAAAAAAGACGCTAAATAGCGTATTAGGATAAAAAACGATCAACCATACAGGTACACGACTCCATCCGTTAACGTTAAGAGACCACTGTTTGCCACTCCACCCACGGTAAGGCGCTGCTGTCGTTTATTCAACAAAATCCCTCCCCGCGGGGAGGGGGCTCGCAAGGCGGGGGGTATTCGGCGTAAAACGAAAAGTTAATATACCTCGAGTTACAATTCTTTTCCTTACTGAATAAGGCTCAAAGAACGGCTACCACATCCGGTTTCTCATACCACTCTCTTCCCCACCCCCCTTTCTCCGAAGATAATCGATAAGAAGCTGTGGAAGGAGCACTGGAGCCTTAATCCTATCGAAAACGAAAAGATATGAGACGCTTTAACCTGCTATCGGCAAGACCCACTTGTTCGGATCCGCTGAAGTAATTCCATTTTGTCCATTTACGAAGTACGTAGAAGGCTGTTTCAAAAAATGGGACATCCTGCGGCCATAATGCTCCATCCTCCATGAGGACACTTTTTTCATCTTTTATAAGTCATTCTGAGGGAATAAAGCTCCCTAATCTAGTCGGTTTATTCTTAGCCGGATTTCCCGAAGCCGAAATCATGGTACGTCGACTAGATGGTAGGGAAAAGTAGTAGAATGGTATTAGTTTGGAAATTGGATTATGTTCTTGCTCAAAAAAATGTTACTCCACTCGCATTTGATTCTGAAAAAATGTTCGCTATAACGCAGTACGTAATTTGTTTCGTGTTGGAAAAGTTTAAGAATTATTGACCATAATGGAATCAAGTCAAATAGAAAAGGACATGGACCTCGTACGATTCTATGAACTTACTTTTACGTAACTTTGATTTATCAAAACAATAACAATAAGATGAGAAAGATAATGTACTTTATTTGATGTACTTACATTTACTTCATATATGCATTCAAATATACATAGTATTTTAGGAATAATTTTAACCTCTATTCTTGCATCCCATTGAAAGATTTGAACTCATTTTGAAGAGGTAAAAGAAAGTTTTCTCTCTTTAACTAACGAGTAAAATTAAATATTTAATTAAATATACGTAAATTTACTTCAATGCATCCGCATTAGAATATATAAATGAACTTACTTCGATGTATCCACATTAGAATATATATTCAGTTTCTTCCCCAATCATATTACTACCTCTATTCAAGCATCCTATTGGAATATTAAATGTTCCCTTGGAGAAGGAAAGGAAAAGAAAGTTATATCTATGGCGTGACGCGTAAGATTTCACCCATTATTTTTTGCGGTTGAAATGAAAAATATCGTGAGTTTTTGTGGCCTTCCCAAATCCAGCTGATCTCTGAAAGCAGCAACTTCTGCGACTCGGCGTTTAAGAAGATTCGAGTATCAAACTCGAGCAAAATCGAATCTTTTCCGGTATAAATCATTTTAGGGCTAAGCCTTACTGTAGCTTAGACGAAATTGAATTCTTGCTTAGGTCTTCGAATATAAATTTTATGACGGTTAAAAGAATCGTGTTATAGGTAACTTAATAGTTTTTCGTGCTGCCGAATAACAAATTCTATGCAACTAAGATTGGACTTGTGATAGCCTATTACCCTTTCCAAATAACCTTCTTGTTGAAAGTACGTGTCTTTCTTGTGTTTACATACAAATTTACTTAGAGTTTCAACTTCAAATTTTTACCACCATCATAAGTCATCAAATAGTATGGTTAACAATAGTATATTGAAATTAAATGCAGAACTCCCACGGTTTGAACTAAAAGTCTATCTGTTATAATATATCTTTCTATTTAACTCAAATAATTAATTACCTTAAACTTAACACATATAACTATTATCATACTTTTTCTAAGTGTCAATATTATTTTAAACTGAATTTGATAATAGTTTTCTATAAAATATTTTAATATATTTATTTCCGCATGTACAAATTATACCACCTTGCTTAGAAACTTTCAGGTGGCTTGAAAATCTCATAAGAATCACTTAATACAGAATCAGTTGCTGTATGGAAATACTTATCGCTTAAGAATCAGTGATTCGTTCAAACTCAACGCGTATATAAAGATTAGTACGTCATTCATTGAGTCAAGACTTGAATACATAATTTTCATTTCGTAACAAAATACGTGAGCAAAATTAGGGAAATTAACACTTTGTTTAGTTCCTTATATTGCTTATTTAAATCTCAATACGTAATTCAATAACCAATAGACATTTACTACGAATTAAAAATTAAGCTTTACGTTTACTCATTCTCATTACCCATTATACACGTATATTACAGCCATTGGAGTTCCATACGTAATAGAAAGGAAAGCCACCTTCGTAAGAATGTAAGTTGAACAGGTTTCCACCGTCGCTTAGTAACCAATAGTCCTTTACTATGAGTCAAAATCTAAATTCCGTGTACTTATTATCATTACCCATTATAAATACAGCCATTGTGGTTCCGTACGTAATAGAAAGAAAAGCCAACCCCGTAAGAATCTTAAGTTGAACAAATTTCCCCGGTCACCTTACTTTGACCCAAGGAAACCAAATTACATATTCCACCGAAGAACGAGAGGTATGCGAGTAGTCGAGAGCATTGAAATGGAATCCATGCTGCCATCGTATTCCTGCTTTCCCTTTGCCTTACATTTGGGCGCCGACCCTTTTTATTTTGCGTTGTTTCCACGCGATTAGATATCCGTGGGAGAGGAGAAAGTTTCCCCTTCCGATGGAATCTCCTTTGAGCCCCACCTGTGCGAACTCCCCCCCATCCCCCCTCCAGCACTCCATCCTCGTCATTGCTTTGGGCAGTTATTCATTGGCGCAATTCCAGATGTTAAGTCCTCCAGGAAAACACTCCTTCCCGGTGCCACGTTTAAAGGAAATTGAGCCGATAAACAAGGACCTGTTCCCGATCAGTCATTAACAGGAGTGGCCGTAATTTCTGTTACTCTCGTCCCAGATACGACTAATCTGATTTTTATTCCTGCGCAGTTTTAGCGTGTGGTTTTACAGTTTTGGTATATATGATTATTATTGTCATGTCTGTATTCATCCACCTGCGATATTGCGTACTGTTATAGCGAAATACTAGTGGTAAATTTCTTGCTAAAGGATGTAGAGATAATATATTTCACTGTAACAAAATCTTTAGCCTTTGACATTTTATGACGAACGTTTATCAAATATTATCCGTCGTATTTAATTAAAGCTACACTTTAATCTAACATATGTTGAGTATATTCAAAGCTAAGGATGGAATACGTCAAAGGAGTATTTAATCTCTCTCAGTTCAAATGATTGCCGGCCGGAATCGCCGGCCTCGTTGGCGGAGTGGTTAGAATGCTAATGTTCTAATGCTGAGGTCCCGGGTTCAAATCCCGGCTGAGGAGGAAATTTTCCTCTCAGGGTCTGGATGTCTGTGACGTCCGTTGTTGAGTTTGAAACCTCACTGTAATTGTCCTATAAGAGGATGTTTGTGTGGTATTTCTTAATAAATAAATAAAAAAATTACATAAATGAATGATTTAATACGAATTAGAACTTGGATAAAATTAAGATATTGAAGCGGAAAAGTTTATAACACTTATTTTAATCATACCCTTTTACAAAAAGTGAAAAATATCTAGGTTCATACATTTGACTTGGGAAAGCAGAGGTCTATCTATATTATTCAAATGAGCTTGATTTCTCTCCTTATCTTAATTGTTAAGATTAAATTAAACTTTTTTTTATTTATTGTTTTATCCGGCTTTATCAATCCTTGCTGCCTAATGTATATATACTCACATATATATATAAATATACTTATAGGATGATATTAAATTACAAATTTATGTAATAAGATAACTTCCCAAATATTTACATACAATCAAAATGAATTGCATTGAATGAACTAAGCTTATGTAATAATTACAATAACAACTCGGTGCATAACAATACAATTTCATGAAATACGAAAGTTACTTTTCTTATTTCTCGAGTGCATTTCATACAATTCATTTCATTCTTTTCTGGAGTACTTACTTCTCGTCTATTTTTTTGCCAAACATGCCATTCATATTTTGGAGACATGAATTTATAGCTATTTACCCTTTTTCAAATCCCAGAAAGCACTTTCTACCTACTTAGGCGTCCTTCAAAATGTTTGAGAGCACTTGCCCTAAAAGGATTTCGCAAAGAGTGGAAATTTTTCAATGTAGACTCAACTTCGCATGCATGTCCTCATTGCGAACATTTTCTTCTTTCTTCTTCAGTAGTTTAGCTCAAAGTAGAAAAGTCGGAAACGTATTCGGAACAAAAGGTGAAAATCTTAAGTCCCTAAAAAGTTTTGCACGCATCGAATCTCGTACGATTACTTTTTCATATATATTCGATATTCGCTTTCGGGAGAGAAGGAATAAAAAAAAGTGTTTTCGCCACTTTTGGGGATTGGAGACACGGATTTTTTTTTGAGGATTTAAATAAGAATCCCTTCACATTTTATCGACCATTTGAGTCCGACAACTTATTTAATGCTCCCGATTGAAAAATCTGCCTTCGTAATCATGAATTTCATTCGCAGGTAAATTTGCCGTGAAAGGAGCGAATCTTCTACGTTGGCAATCGGAATTAGGAAAGTAAATCATTCGGAGAATCCAAAAATGGTTCGTTTTAAGGATAAACAAATTGGATAGAATGGAGAGACTATTGAATATACCGAGAAAATTTACTCGTTTGCTCATTCACCGTAGTCTATATTGAGTGATGAAATTATCCCAACTGTTGTGTTATTCATAAACTGAACTAATAATATCTACAGACGTAGATTGAATTTCCTACAAAGGATTGATTAGAGTGAAACGAAGCAGAATTACGTTCAATGGAGATTTAGACGAAAATGAAATGACAATGATTGCTATTTTCGATTCGCAAAACAAACTGAACGAATAATAGGATCTTGAACTAAGGAAAGATGAGATTCTAATATTAAATTCATGGAAGACGGTGAATCAACAAATTTTATTATGAGAACAACGTAAGGGAATCTAATAGTAATCTCTAATTAATGAGATGATAACGATCTGAATGAGTAGCGAACAAAAATCATTTCTGAATTCCTTCAGAAATAGGAAGAAGCTAAAGAAAAGGTTTGAAAGTTTAATTAAGCTAATGGTCTCATAACATTATGATATATACCGATATTTCTTTTCTATAATTAATTTGATATAATACTTTAAAAATTCAATGACATTTGTAGCATCGAATACGGAATAGAATAATACATTTAAAATAAATCCAACCTGGATTTCATCTGCTTGGAAATTAACGAGTATTTCAATATTAATAATCAATATAACAACAAGATAGCAATTTATAGAATTCACTATAAATATTGATCGAAAAAATCCTCGAAATTTCTTTTATTTACTCCACGAGTACCGAATGACCAAATCAATGGTGAAATATTCTCTCTCTCATACTTAAGTATAGATTATTATATTATATTCGGAATCTTTGTAACATAATGAGCAAATATTTAGGATGTGTGAACCTTAAATCCTTGCAATACCATCTACTTTGTAAACGTATAAAAAACCGACTCTTCAATTCTTTCCAAATAAAACGGACTACTTTTATCGTATCTAGCACTCCAGTTGTATTCACTTATAGCGATTGAATTCGTTGTAATCCTAGGATCGAACTTCTACAACATAAGCGCAAAATTTTAAACAAGGAAAATCCAGTCCTATAACCATTCTTCGTAACCAAGGTTCTTATAAACAAATAAAATCATTCTTTAAGTAAATAAATTGTTCACTAAATTTTACGTGTTTTTATAATACGTACGAAAAACTTTCATAATGCGTAACCCATTTATTTTATACTCATTCTAGGCTTCCATTGTTCATATAAAGAGCTAAAATCCATTCTTTTAACGAATACGTAGATGCTCTATTTTATCAGTAGACGAAACTGTATCGATTGGTCTATAATATTTCTAGACGAAACTATCTCAAACACGAATATATACGATATCCTTCGACAAAAACTCCCTTTCACATCGATAAACTGATAGCGGAAATGAAGAAGGCATTGTGAGGCTAAATAAGTTTAGGAGAAGGTAATGCATGAGAAGCGTGGAGAATAAAGAACCGGATCGGGGCTTCGATTGAATTAGTCTGCAGGGAGTTGAGAGTGGAAAGAATTGGCTTCGGGAGTTGGGTCGTTAGCGGTAAAGGGGACGACACTGGAATATTCCCTCGGATTGCGTCTCATTGATGAGAGGACCCTGATCTAATACAACTCATCCCTCGCGTATATTTTATATTGACGCCTATTCTATTCATTTTTCGAATATCTGAATATCCAAAGCTAACAAGGAAAGTTTTCTTCGCGAGATTTTTTTTATGGGTTAAATTTACGGGAAAAGGAGTTCCAAGGAGAAAACACTCCCGGAAATCTCGTTATGATAAAAGAGAGGGAATTTAATTTGGGGATATTTTGCACCCAAGTATGATAAGGTCACACCCATGAATTATGCAACGTGTCTGTAAAGTGCGTTCGTCATCTTTAACCGCAAATACGAATTGGTTTTTGGGGAATTTGGCCCACTAATGGACGAGGAAAGTTTTTGAAAGATTTGAATTCGATGTGTTTGGGAATCTGGTATTCGATGGGGTGGACGCAGTTGGGAAATGTATTCAGAATGTCAAAAAACAGGTTGATAATGCGTCTGAGGAACGTATTAGCACTGGAATTGGGAGCAGAAAATGTACGGTGGCTATGATAGAAATCAGAGTAATGCGTTCGTATTATATTCTATGGGAGAAAGCGTAAGTTCTAGCATTTCTAAAATCACAGCCTACTATAACATACGGTACATTCAAGTATCGAAAATTTTACTTATATTATTATGAAGTTTTGAAAATAATATAAAATAACAATGACGTTTCATTCAATTATAAAGTGAGCTTCATTGTCGACAACTAAGATCTTGTACTTAATTTCATTAATTGATTGACATATACATACTTTCTTTATCATAGTCTAGCTATCTATTTTTTAATTACGGCTTTTATTGTATAAATAATTTCAAAGTAATATCTTATACCCACTCTTATTGCATTATTTTAATAACAACTCGGTTAATGTATACAATATGCAGGAGAATATTTTAAAATGCTATGATCTAGTTTATATACTTATGGTTAAATTTGAAGACGTAGTATTCCTAGAGAGCGAATTAGTTCGTATTCAACGATAATGCAAAATAGGCTTAACTTGAACTTGACACACGTAAATATATAGTAAATCGTTTAAAAACAATAACATATAGCAGAATAAATCCTAAATAATCTATAGTAGGGGATTGAAAGTGCTGTCCTCATTCCACTGATAAATTTTCGTATTTTCAAAAAATGTTTTAAGTTCTAAAGATGATGATTGATAATCTCTTGGAGAAAATATCAGTAATATCAAAATATTAATGGTTACTGTCTTACATGTATATGAAAGAAAATAATATCCATTCTCAACTTAAAATGTCGACAAATTTAATCAGCTTGTCGCAATTTACTTTATGGAATGTTTATTATTTGACTGGTCTAATTATACGTATCAATGGTATCTTAGGAACCTATTAATAGTAATCTCTCTCCATAATCTTAACAATGCATTAACTATTACATTAAAATTCAATGCTGTAGGTAATAAATATGGATCAAATAAGATTCTGAAATATAAAAAATTCCAACAAGAAAAAATACTTAGAAAACCTAGAGAAAGTATGTACGAAGTATGATTTAATAACCACGGTAATAAAATTTCTTGAATCGAACTTTTGAAATACAAATAATAAACATATCTACGTATCGTTCTGAGTAAATATTTTCGTATCAATTCGGAAAAGATATCGAATTCACAAATGTTATCAATGTAATGTTAATTGTGCATAGAACAGCTACTGAAATGAGTTATTGTCCTTTAATATAATTTGAATTTTGTACTCACCATTTCCCCGATTGTCCACCCTTGTGAAACCGGCAGTGTCTCCATCGTGCGGATATGATGAGACCCTCGTGGACCAGAAGTTTCCAGGTCACTCCGTTAGGTGGTGCATCTGTACAATGCCATGCCGTCCTCAGGTTGGGATCTACAATTCAAATCGTTCCCGCTGAATCATAACTTTGCATAGTGTAACATTCTACTGTATTGTACTTAAAAGATAATCATGCTATGAGCAAAATACTGCTATATTTGTAGTGTTATATTTCAAAATTTCTCTCTTTAAATTTTGAATTAATTTCGATGAAGAACTTCTGAAAAACTGAGTTCGTATGGTCATTGGATATGTTTAGTCTCCATATTGTTCCATCTTAAACTTTTTTCATTATTGCATATAACACTGAAATAAATGGAATTATTTATTTTATTAAACGATATATAAAATGACTGAACCAGATAAAGTAACATTGTAAAATTTCGTAAGCCTCTCTTCAACTAATAATGAATGAAGCTACATAATTTAATAGCATTATACAAGAGAACGCCTACTTCAATGTATTAAATATACAGGATGTAGTTATTAACATAAAAATAGCTAAGCCAATTTTAAATCATAATACAGCACCTCAGGATCATAAATTTAAATGAAGAACCGAAACTATTGGTATTGAAATTGATAATAGAATTGGTAATGGAAATGTTATGGAAATGTTAAAATGACACGACATATCAAAATTAAGGACATATTAATACCTGTAGGGTTAATATACAAAGTTTTGTTACTTATTTATTCATTTTCCCATATCAAATTTTATTAAATAATTAAGGCAAGGAAGTGAAATTAATCCTTATTCAGGAAGACAATCAGGAAAATGGCACCACTTGGAAAGTTTCGCGGAAAGAACACGGAAATTAGCCATGTCACATACAAAACTTGTTTAAATTAATTAAAAATTTTTCTTGTGGAATTTTAATGAGAAATACCTTAAAAAGAGCACAAAAATTAATTAGACTGTCATAGTTGTACCGGAACATTATTTCATTACAAAATTGTCTGATATCTCTTATTTTAGGCAATCATCATTTTTACTCTTAACTATCAAATCACCTTATTTACGTAAAAAATAAGTACGTAAAATATCTTATTAATGACATGAGCATTACTACAAATTATGTACCACTTCCTAGTTTTTTTACCAAAATAAACGGCTATAAATATTATTCTATTATAAAATAAGGAGCAAGTTACATTCAAAGGGATACATATACCTTTATAGATCGATTCCTAGGGTTAATGAATGTTAAATTGTCAGTGAACCGTGCGTTTCATTGAGGATCAATTCTCAGAAAAGATAAATACGGATTAAATGGATTAAGTTATAAGTAATTCTGAGAAAGATGGTTAATCCTCTTCCTTCCTTTGTTTCCGGAATTATTTCTTTCGCAAAAGTACCATCTACCAACGAAAAAGTCTTATTGGTCCCCTTAAGGTTCTAAATTCACCAAATGTAGTGATAAATATACTTTCTCATAACCTTTTGTTAAATATACAAAAGACTAAACTAAAATAATCTGTTTAGAAGGAAGAACCTTTTTTTTCAAGGAAATATCCTTCATTTCACTTATTTTCAAGATCAACTTCCTATTAAACGTATTAAAAATTACTATTATTCATTCAGCTATTTATTATGATAATTGTAGTTAACATTCCTCAACGAAAATAAAGTATTCGAAAAGTGCAAAAGTGCAGTTCTTCGGAGTGCAAACACATCAACAAAAACAAAAGTAGTTATCTCCACCTAATCATGTCTATGTAGATACCATGCGAGCAACCTTTCGGTGTATGGCAGGAGGTGCATCGTGACTTTACTTCCCTAAATGATTATTCTCGCACCTTGCTCGAGGGAAAAAATCATGTTAGAACTATCACCATAATAAGTCTAAATTATATTGAAAAGAAATAACAAACAAATAAATGGGCATAAACATCTGGGTAATTTAACGGATAATAAGTTGATCTTCTCAAAGGATTTGGTCATGAAATCGTGCAAAGATCGGCAATTGGAGTTAGATAAAAATAAGTAATTCCTAATTATATTCTTTGAAATGAAATCTATTGATAACGATCATTCATAGACTTCGAGAGCAATATTCATCAACAGTAGAATCAGTGAAATATAAAGGAAAGACAAGTAATATGTTTGTACAAGCGTATCTTTGAACGTTTTATTTTACTCTGGCTAGACGACGCTTTGAGTATGCAAGTTGTATATATGACCCATCGGAAATATTAAAGGTGCAGTAATAAGAGATAAATTTTGTAAAATAATTATTAATTGGAAACCAAAACTCATATTACTGCACATTCATAGTTATTATATATAGCTTATTAGGATTTTTAGTAAATTCGTCTCATCTTATTTCGAGGGAGTGAGTTTTAATTAAAAGGGGTAAAATATAGATCATATTTCAAAACTCCAAATCTAGCATCAATGGAAAGGAAGTCGGATTAATGGTCTTAATATAAATGTTAATAATGACACTATAATAATTTGTGTTAGTTTTACTTCGTAAAAGTATCGAGTAAGGCCCGAGAAGGTTAGGAACCTTCAAAACTCTAAACCTGAAAACTCACCCCTCTTTCCTCGAGCATTCACGGTGAACCTGACCGCATGTTCTCGAACTATCCACAGTCAACTTCGGTTTTTGACCTTAAATAAATTACAACCAAAAATTTTATGTAAAAGAGAATCATGTTAATCGTTACATTTTTAAATTTTAATAAAAAAGGGTTAAGTTAACATAAGTATATATTTTAGCACTACCAAAGTCCATGTTAAAGGCAAGTAATGACTGTTTTTGGGGGGTGTACACTTTGAATTGAAAATTACGAGTTGTAAATTTAAGGAACGATTAATTGATATGAAACACGTAATATTAAAGTCCGGATTTGAGGTCACTTCAGACGTAATATGAAGTTAGGTACTCGGAACAAGTCGGAATTTTCGCCCCGTATTCTCAGACCATCTTGAAGTGGTCGAAAATTTTTCCACTTAAGAACACTTCCCACATGTCCACATAGATTAAAGACGAAATCGTCCTAATATTTTATCCCAGAGATCCTTTGTAGCACTTACACAAAGAAAACACGATACCTATTCTCGCCTAATGAAAACAATATTACATTTCAGCTAAGTTTAAACTTTTCACTTACTTCACGAATGGCCACATGTTCTTCACTAGGCAACTGCTCGACAATGACTGAGAAAATCACGCAAAATATACACCAGATGTCAGGTTTGCAGGTAGAAATTACGAATAGTTTTCCTTTCCTCCCATTGTATGCGGTATTACGTGGCAACGACTAAGGACTAACCCAGAACTCACTCCCTTCCCTTCAAGGATTCCCCGCACACCATTGAATGACAGTTCAAGGAACTCTTACGGAAAACTGGCCCATTGGATTGAAAACCATTCTACTCGTAGTCCTGTTACTGGGGCAACAGTCTGCTCTAGCTAGTAAAGAAAGCAAGGGTATGGTTACCATAATATTAGTCAGCGAATATTATCCCCAAGTCTCGTGTTATCGTACGTGTAGTGGATCTTTAACATTCGCTTAACCTGATGTATATCTTTCTATGATTTAAAACTAGCTGATTGTATTTGTTTGCGTTCTAACAAACATTGAATAGGAGATGCATTCGTTGATATCTCCAACGCCACTATAAAATAAACACTATAAAAGAAAGAAATGAAACTGATATTTGGAAACTCTTATGCAGAGAAACCTATGGGTACAATAAATTCAACATTTCAATCCATGATTATCATTCATAAGTCAACTTACACTTTTAAAACACAGGTTTATTACCAGAAAAACAAGGTAAAACTTTTCACTTATCATTGAAAAACATTTAGATATTTTACACTGAGGAAAATAAAACACGTACAAAAAATGTATTGGCTTTAATAACAACGCATGTCGTACTTTACACATTATGCAAATCACAGACCTTTCAGCTTGCCAGAAACAAGTACTACTGTTCATAAACAATAATGACAGTCAAGTAGAAGTTTTATCTCTGGTGAACCAATAATTCTGTTCCTTCATTTCAACCTTTTTCGAAGCGAAATGTCGTCAAACAATAAATAAATTCTTGCTCATCATTTGAATAAAATAACACTTCAACATCAGTAATCTACTTCACCTCCAACGATACGAAAACTGCTACGTACAAATTGTATTAGGTCGTTATGGTAACTTTCTCTTTCTCGACGAATCACACGCAGATATATATTTTTTGTTTATGTAACACAGCTTTTTTGGTCAATTAGTTTTTCATAATAAAACATCTCGGTTACTAAGACCGAATTTCACTCTCCTTCTTCCACAATGTTTGCGTGCTTCTTTTTTTTAAACAGACTTTTTATGCGTATCCTATATATTTTAGCCTCTGGCAAACAATTATACATCATTTATTTTCTTACAACAATACTATACGAGCAATGCATGTACATCACGATGCGTAAGAGAGAATATCCTTTTTTTATGTTTTCTTCACATTTCACTCTATCGCAAATTGGAGAGTTCATTTCCATCGCACGATTGGGGTTTTCATACGCAGCTCTCCGGAATGTGGTTGGACATGAGTTGCTCCTTGATTAGGCTGCCGTTCAGTTCGTATGCCCCTTTGTCCTCCCACGCTTTTGTCCGGATTCTGTTAGAACGGCTATCCTCTATGATTAACTGTGCCTAGAACAGGTGTAAATGGAAAAGTTAGACAAAGTATTCACAAACAGCATATAATCATATAGTGTAGATCTAAAGCACAATGTGCCTAGAAGTGGTATTAAAAGGAAAACTTATAGACAGGTATAGACAAGTATATTCTCAAATAGAATCCAATCATATAGTATAGAACTAAATCACAAGACTGATACACGATTTGAAAAAGCCCTCTAATGAATACAATTAAATTTCAAGAAAACTTGCATTGAGTTTTGCATTATGAAATTAAGTTATAAGTTGATGATATATTGTAGAATATGATATAATCCTCTTACATTTTTTGATATGCAGATGGAACGTTAAACTTAGAACAGGTAAAACAGATTAGGATACAATCAATTTAGCTATATAAAATATAATTTGTAATTGATCCAAATCCGATATTCTATATAATTCATTGCTAATGATGATATTTAATCAAATGGAGAAATGGTATATATTTATAGGACTTTGCCTATCTTTCAGCTCAATCCAAAGTCGGATGTTTAATCATGTATGTTTAGGAAAGAGAATGTTTTTGATAAATAAATAACTTGTCTTCCCAAGAAAACAGGATGAGGAATTGTAACATAACTACATGGTAATTTCTTGACACTTACTTTAGAAAACATTCTTAATTTACTTTAAATTTACAATTTACAATTTGAGTATTCTTAGAGTAGAATTTTAAATAAGGAACCAATTAGGAGCTTTATATTTTTTTCCAAATTTTACAATGAGAAGTAATAATTTTGACAGATATTTTATGAATCTTTATAACTTTTTCTCTAGTACAGACTTCTAATGCCATACAATTAAGTCAATTACAGTCAGTTTAAAAGTCACTAACGCCACATCTTAGATTGAAAATTCATGCGATGGAAAAATCAGATAAAAACATTGATGATATCAGCATCAAAAAAGAAGATACTATTCTAGTTATCTGATCTCAGTCCATTATTCATTTATAAATAACATAAAACCAATTCCATGCTGGTCTAAATAGTATAAACTCTTCCACAAATATGATAAACATTATCTAGATCTAAGACAATTTATACTCTTCATTATTTATTAAAAATTCCTTTACATTACCAGATAAATACGTATATTACGACAATTTTCGAATAGAATCACTAAATGTATACTACAGAATGAAATGTATTCATTTAACCAAATACAATGCTGTATTAATCATTAAATAGCAATACATACCTTTGGGACCACATTGGCAGCGTTCTGCTGGTGCGTCCCGAGATTTATTATTTGGTTTCCAGGAATTGGAAGAGCACGGCGTGTTTTCTCCTCCTGTCCCGTGTCCACCAATGATGTGTAAGTCTCATCGGACTTCCGAAACAGAACTTCGGGTCTCTTAGCTCTCTCCACACCACCTGAATTAAATGCAGAATTATTGAAGAAAAGTTATATTGAAAGAATCTAAATTAAATAAAGCTAAAGTGATATTCTGTACATATCATCATATAAGTGATGAGTATTCAGTTTCATTCATAATTAACTCGTGAATTCTGTATTATATTTGCAAATGTAATTATTGAAAGACAAATAATGAAACATTTGTTAATCTATTCAGAGAGTAAACTTAATAAAGTGAGACTATTCAATTGCTACTCAAAAGCTATTAACATTCTTTAAAAGTAATTTTAATTTTAAAATAGCGGTAAAAATATTAAAAGAGGTCTACTATAAACTTTGCAGTGTTAAAATTACACGACAAAGTATTTTAATCCTGCAACATAAATATAAAGAATACATGAATTGTAAATTTCATGGTCACATTTTTTCACTAGTGTGATGCATCCAAAATAACATGCGTTTATTTTCTAATAACAAAGAAATTAAAAGTAATCTTTTGCATCAAGATTAAATATTAAAAATTTATGAATGAATAAATTATAAAAATTTATTGGATACTGCTGTTGTATTTTATAAAGAATTAGAATGTGCTCAAGACAAAAAATATAAATCGATTTACTGAAGCCAAAACTTGGAAAATCTAAATAATACCTTAACTGAACCACGCTGAACTATCTTCGATATAAATGAACCCAGTAAATGGTGTTATTATTTGAAAATAACATTCCAGTTAACAGAAAAGCAATTTTTGCTTCAATTAGTGTCCACAGCAATTCAATTAGAACACTGAACAAGAGCCGTCCTCACTTTTGGGTTTGGCTGCCAGAATGTCCGGCCTTTCCCGCTGTGGCGCCACTCCGTTCGCCTCCGTTGGCACCTCTTTCACCGTATACGACACCACAAAGTGGTCCCTGCTCACGTCCACCTGTTGATGTTGGGGGACCTGCTGGGCCGGGGGCTGACCCTTCTTCCCACACGCGTGGTTTTGCTGTTCCTGTTGAGTTACGTCCGCACCCCTTGCAGACCGGAACAGCTGAGGTCTGGAAGACCCTCCGCCAAGTAGATGGGCTGCTGGTGCGGCGTCACCGCTAGTAGCTCCTGGGGAAAGTCGGCGGCGCCTGACGGCCAGTGCTGCGACCAGGCCCACGGAGGATAGGGCCAGAAGGGCTCCCAACAGCAGGGCCAGAAGGGGAAGGATTCCAAGGGACTCGGCCCCTGCTGAGGACGCTGAATCTAGGAATAATTGGGAGAGGGAGGGGATGGGTAGGGAATGGTTTTAAATCATATAAAACCATTGGGAATAGATTTAAGTAAAGGGGATTAAGTAATGGAGGGAAATGAGAATGGTTTATCGAGGATACGTAGGATTTTGGTTAATAGAAGGGAGAAGATAAGTTAGGAGTTTCAGTGTGGAGATGGATTTGGATTATGGGATTATGAAGGAGAAAAATGAAAAGGAAAAAAACCCAATGAGATAAGGAAGTTCGCAAAAGATGTGATATTCGACCTAGTGGACCTTTTTCAGAAGGAATTCGACCACTGAGATTATTAATTTCAGTTACATTCTTTACCATATATTCAATAATTTAAATCACTTCAAGCTATTTTTGTTAAAGATAAACATCCAAGAAATAGCTTTTAGATATTCCATACATTAAGCTGAAAATCATAGTTATTTGAGTTAAATCAGAGGTATATTAGCTTTAATAAGTACAATATTGTAAGCAATAGAATAACTTTAATATGTACAACTGACTGAAGTGCAATAAAAAGCGGAAATTTTATCATTTTCTGTTTATTCTTATAATTTTTTGAGACAAGATTGCTAAAAATTAATCAGGTACATATGTTTGAAGAACCCAAACACATCTTAAAAATTTGTCGGCAAAATGGTAAATATATTATTATGTAAAATTAAAATTTGAATAAGATACCTTTAAGGCAAAAGATTTTAAGCCTCACATAATTTTTGCACTCACTCAGAGTTTATTTAAAGGGAACGGATTAAAATAATCTGGTAGTGTTATATTCAAAATTTTGTTCAATAAAGCATTTGTATAAAGTTGTGTAATGGTTCGTTTTTATGCATGGATATCTCCTGTGTTTCATAAATAAAGCGGCAATGACAGTAATACAATATATATAAATATAAAGTGATATGTTCTCTAACCACAAAAACTTAAATTCCAAGGGCTCAGTTTCGGTTACTATTTACTTGATCTTTGGAGAGGGAAAGTGGCTATGTTTTTTAATTATGATAGAAGGATCAAGCATTCATTTACACATAATAAAGTTTTTGACAACTGAATATTCAGGTAGGTAGTAGAAATGCTAGCATTGTATAAAGGAGTACAGCGTAGACTTCTATTACTTCAATATCCTTCAACATTTATTAAAATATACCTGATTATTTACAGTATAAAATACTATCTGGCACAGAATAATTGATCGGTAGCATCCCCCTTCTACAGTTAATCGATCATTACTTTCTAAGATATTAATATGAAGGTGTTTCACCAACTCAATCATCATATGGAGCATTAAAATCTCCACTAATGTCTAATTTCGTCAATAGCTCTATTTAGCTACGATCTTTCTAATCGCTTGAATTCAATAAGTAGACACACATCAAATAATATATAAATCTATATTTAAATATTAAATTAAAAATATCTTTACGTTTTAGAACATTATGGAAAATTTTGAATCTCTTCTTATGTTGAAATCAATCGATTCAGTCGTGACACTGTGAAAATCCATCCTAGGTGAGGTGGGAAATGACTTAGCAAAATCCTTATGTGGAATTTCGCTAAGTAATATCCCCGCTCATTTTTTTCTAATAAAAATACGTGATATTTATTTTCAATTAATTTGAGCACGGCTGGCCTAATTAGTCTAGATACATCTGATAATATTTAAATTAATCACAAATTTATTAATCACAAAGCCTTAAAGGATTAATGTTTGATATTTACTTCAAAGAAATTTCTAAGATACTAGAGTGAATTTTCTTAATGTAAAATAGAACTTATATAAAATAGCTCATACTAAAATTTCATCAAATATACAGTTCTGAATATGGTGTAAGCTGTGAGAATAAATTCCCGGATAGTAGTGGAAAGGAATCTTGTACCTTTGACAAAACGCATTCTACTTATAAATCTTTCTAGAAGGCTAAGGAAAGGAATAGCGTATCCTCAACTTTAGATCACCCACTGATCCTAACTCCCTAATGTATACTGACAAAGTTCAAGTGAACCTCAATCAGACAACCCTCACGACGTGGGAAAACGTATAGGAGAATCGTACGAGCCCCTCTTCGCGATCCAACGTTCCTGTCTTAGCTACCTGTTCTCTTCTCGGCGTCCCACAAGGACACGTCCTCGAGCACAGTCGGTTCGCTGCGTCCCTTGGCATTGGCGGCGTACAGGACTAGCCTGAGGGAGGATCCGGGGGACAGGTCCGTTAGTCGGAAGAGAGGGGTGTCCGTCTTGGTGGTGTTGAGCCGAAGGCGCATGGAACGGGCGTCGTAGGCCTCCAAGAGGAAGGCCTGCGGGAGACCTCCGTCGAAGCCGGGGGAGCACTCCACTTCGGCCCACTCCGCACTCCTGTTACCAACACTGCAGTTGCTCAGCGGCGCTGGTCTCCCTGCACGTGGTTCGCATTTGGCGGAGGAAATGGGTGACATACTTGTGTAGCGTCATGTTAATTCCCCAGATTTCAACAAAGCCCTAACCAATTGTTAACAAAAATCCCTGACCATTTCATGCAATTCCTAATGAAAACGCACGATATGCACTGCCTCAGAGATAACCTATACAAACATGTTCTAGACTATTTCTATAGGCAGACATTCAAGGAAGTATGGAGGTGCGATAGAAAGACAGATAGACAGTGAAAGTAGTGCATGGACAAGCAACAGTGAGTGAGTGCAAGAAAGTGAGGGGTTTTGGGTTACAGTGCTGGGTTCCTCATAAAGTGCGGAATTTACGTACAACCGAAGGTACACACACAATCCGGACAGACGATCTCAGAAAAGAGTGACACCAAACAACATCAAAAGGTATGGAATATCCAAGTTTGGCTTTTCAAGCAATGGCAAGCACATTGAGACTGTACACACATTTGTTTTCTTTTTACTGATATTGAAAGTGATTGCGTCCTGTTATACAGTTTCCGAAAGGTCGCAGAAGGTCAGGGAGTGTACGTGGAGGGATGAGTAGTAGTGCCTGGTGGCGGGCAGAAGTAAGGTTTACCTGCCGGGACTACCTGAAAGAGGCAAGGGGTTGCCTGCCTGCCCACGGAGTTGGCCCCCGTACACGAGAGGGTTCCGTAGTCGTGGTCGGAGGTCGGAGTGTACGCGAGCACGCTGTAAGTGCCGTTCGAGATGTGTCTTCCAGGGGAGACTTCGAAGCCTTCGCCGGAGTTGCTGAACTGCCATACGAAGGCGACGTCCGATGGGTCCGCGGCCACTTCGCATTTGACGCTGAGGTTCTCTTCCAGTGAGGCTCCTACCACAACCACTCCCTGAGTCCCGAAGCTGGTCTCTGGCATTGAGGAACGAGTGGCGCAGACGGGGGCGACTGTGGAAATATATGTGACGTATTAGTGTACATACAAAAGAGATTTAATTACAGATTCACACTCAGTCATACTATTTCACTTACACAATTAATGTATTACGTTTATTTTCCTGCGGTCATAACATTATTGTGATAATAGAATCTCATAGAGAAAGATAGTGATGCTTCTAACAAAAATATTAATTGATTAAGAAGAAGATGAATTGACAAGGGTATGCACCGCAATATTCGTTTCTTAACAAAGATATCATAGAATGCAATTACTAATCTTAACCATACTTCAAGATACCCTTAACAGAAAATGCTGCAAGTATTAATAGCACAAAATTTCAAAAAATTCTCTTTAAATAACTGTCTATAATGAATATTTTTTCGTTTCTCAATAGCTATAGTGTGTATTATGTATGGAGAAAGAACATTTCCACCTAGGTTAATGCATAGTAGTAGTCCCATTATTAAACGATGATAATAATTAATATTATTTCGGTATACTTCGAAATAGAAAGATTTAAAGCGCACGTAATTTGTGTAGGAAATATAATTTAAATGTTTACCCATTTATGACTTAAACTTGCGCGAATAATTACACTTCCAATGTCCATATTACATATTCGAATATTCAATCTTTATTTAACGCTCATTGTTTTCAATAACTTGCTTAAATAATTACATAATATAAAACTTCTTAGCCTAAGATTGCTTAGTGTTTTAAAAACATCAGCTTTTTCCACAAGAGCAATTAATAAAGAAATGAGTATGACTAGATATCTAGGCCACAAAACTGCAACCCTTTAAAAAAACTTAAGTATGAGCAGTTTTCCCAAGTCGTAATTTTCTAAGAAAGCGCATCTTACGTGCCTAGAAATACGGCACTACTTCTCAGAATATTTCCGCAACGAGACACCTGCGCTATCTACTTCTTCGCTCGACCATCTTCAGCCTTTTCCACACCATTTACTCCGAAGAGTTCACATTTTCCTGAGAGCCTAGAAAAGGTGAAGCTTTCTGATCGTGCTTTCTAGTTACGGAATATATTGTGGCAGAAAAACAAATGAAGGTTGGGGCCATACCATTCACTATAGTGACGTCACATAAAGAATGTATGGATACGTACGCGTATAAATACAAAGACGTCTTGCATAATTTTAAAGTTACGTTATTGTATATATATATATATATATCTAAGATTCTCTATACAAGAAGAATTCCAAAATTAGTGTGTGCAACGTAGGTACAAAGCCTCCACGAAATATTAACTTTGGGTTTATTTATTTAGAAAGAAAAATTATAATTTTACATTATGGTCCTCCTAGGCCTGTAGGTGGCTCATTAGGATGTGCCAATTACTCTTAGGAATTATTATTATTATATATAATACTAAGATTTGACCAGGTTTTAATTTTTTTTATAGAGGAGGAGATATTATTAAGTTTTAATAGATCAAAGGGTATTTCATTAAACAAGTGAGGGATAGTAACTTGAAGATTTCGACCGCTAAAGTTGTAAAGCTTTTATAATTTTTCTCTCGCATCAATACATATGTATGCACGCATAATAGATATATAACGAAATACATATGCATACGTGTCTTTGAATTACTATGATTCATTTAATGATTATTTAATATCGTAATTATAGAAAATATTAGCAAATAAAATCTAATGCGTGGATGTATATACAAATTTAAAGATTTTTCATCGAGCACATGAGAAATTATCAGACATTCTTATATAAAGAAAGATCAACCAAATATATAAAGATCGTATCTATTAAGAAAACGAAGAATGACGAATTCATAAAAATACATAAGGGATCACATCTGATCTCTATTACAAAAAAAAGTTCCTTTCATAGCCGTTGATCTGCAAAGAAGATCAGCTTGGAACGATATGCTTCAATTACCTTTCCGAGACATTAACGTAGAGGGAAGTTTTTAAATATTTAATTATGGACGGATATTCTCAATGCTCAGGGAAGGGATATGGATTGAAATGTTTTTTGAGAGAGCCTTGGGGGTGAGATATGACGTAGAATCAGTTTTTCTCTCCGAAATCTGCATTTTTGCTCGACTAACTTCTAATCCGTCGGATCATCCGAGTATCAGATGAAGCTCATTCGCGCACAGTTTTGATTATCCGTTCGAAAAGTAGACTTCTTAAATTTCCGCTTCGGAAAAATGTGTCGTGAGATGGATGTGAAAATTTGGGACGGTTTTTTTCAGAATGCGAGAAATCTATTTGTTCACGAGGGAGGTAATATAATATACTATATAATCTCTTATCTGTCAAATAGAGATAGAATAATTACGAATACATGGATACATGAAAATGTTTGCATCAAACTATGCAAAATAACAGAACGTCTTTTATGACTTGATTCAGTAGATATTTACGTAAAAAAATTTCAGGAAAGACTCAATTTCCATTAAGGATGTTTATCGTATTACTTTACAAGAAATAAACAAGAACTTTACCGGTCAAAAAATCCTATAATTACTATTCATGTATTACCTGTTACAATTAAAATATATATGTTCATATTATTAGAAATATGTTAATGTAAATAATAATTTTTCATAGAGGATTAGATATACTTTTCTTGTTTCTTTGAAGAACTCTACATTTATATAAAATTTTAATCAAATTAGCCAATATTATGTCAGATCTCAACGAAATGCGTTTTAAGAGAATTCAACTCCTCTACAATTTTAGCGACACTGAAAATCTATTACTTTTATGCCTCTTAAAACTTGTGATTAGATTCTAAATAAATTTAGAAAGGTCAATATGATAACCCACTATAAAAGAACTATTGTTGTCTTTGAGAGGTATTTTTATTTAATAATTGAACTGTAAATAAAATAATAAACGTTAAACATACGATCATTCATAAGCTAAGGTAACAGAAATATTCAAGAATCCTAATATATGCCGATTCAAGAGAATAGTAAATGAAAGGAAAATGCTAAAATCGAACCCGCAGGTCAATAAACCATGGCAGTACATTTGGGTGTAAGGAATATGCGAAAGAAATTTCATCATGGCGCCAGTTATCATCTCCCACTCAACTAGCTACCTTTTCAAGTGCCTATTTGATACTCAGCTATGGAACCGATTGCCTTTCTGACTCCAATATAGCGCAGGAGTTCGATTCTGGATGAATAAAAGAGGAAGGCGTAAATTTGGAAAGAATGAGCTCCGCAGAGTTCCATTTATTCCCTCGTCAACGCTTCGGAATAAATGTATCCTAACCAGACATTAAGCCTCATTTGAGACGGGCTGACGTATATTTCAATTCCTTCGAATCCTTAATCTATTAATAAGTACTGTTCTTAATGTTCTTATAAAAGTTTAATTTTCGATATATTATGTATTTTTGAATTGATATAAAGGAAGCTGATGTTTTTCATCATTTTTCTGAATGGGAATAATATATTAAAGTGTTCATTTATAAGGATAATTGGCTGATTATTAAAGCCTTAATTCACGTATTTGAGCATTTAAAGTCTTAAATTCGGCACTTACTCTCTTGATTGCTTCACATTTACTTTTAAAAATAAGTTATTAATATCCTTTCATAGTAATCACCTCACAATATAAATAAAAAATTTATAAAGTTTTATAAAACTTGACTATTTGTAACACGTTTTGGAACGTTATCTTATTAAAAGATAAACCCTTGTTTAAAAGAGTTAATGATGTTTTGATCCTCCAAAAGCTTTCACGATTATAATATTTTTTCATAACATTTTTTATCTTTACTTTGAAAAAAATATATTCTACGTAAATTTAAGAGTCTATAAGCCTATTTTCCAAGTAAAACATTTCGTTGTTTTAATCTTCTGCATCGTTAGTTCTCAATTCTACGAATTCGTAGCTTAATCTGGAAGCATTCGACAATTCTATATTCTACGTAAAAGACGTACGGATTCGAAACAACATACGTAGATGATATACACCTCAAAAAATCCTGAACTTGGAATCCATCCACGAAAATAAAAAGTATTCTATCGGGAAAAATAAACTAAAGGCATTCTAGCAAATATGCTCATACGTAGTGTTCGAACCGTTTCTCCGAAGTAATTTTCTACTTAAGCGCAATTCGAGCTTGAATTCTCACCCTCCGTTTCCCTCCGTAGTTCGACATCACTGTAAGCCATCTCTTTCGTACCGAAGCCAGTTTTCCGCGTCATCCAAGACGCACGCCTGTGTTAACGGAAAGAAAAGGGTTCCAGGGAATTGGGAAGGGTTCGAGAATAGGGGTTTGAACGTTAGACTTGGCTCGAATCCGTTGTTGCTGGGCGAGTTCCAAGTTCTTCCTCGTGAAAACCGATATTCGAAAGTGTTATCCGATAATTGCTCTGGAGGCTGGCGCCATGTGTGGTGGTGTGGGAAAGGACCGCCAGGGGGTGGGTAAGGGCGAACGAGAACCGGTGACTGATACTTTGGAATGCTAACGAGATGTGGGTCATTGGGTCATCATAGTTGTTTAAGTGAAAATTGCTCCGGAAAGGTACAAAAAATACTCTTCGATTACTTCGGTGAAAGGTCTGTGCGCTGATAGTGAATGCAGTTAGAGACCTGAAGGTCGGATTTATTTCGTTCGGAGCGGAGGAGACATCTGGTGGTAGAAGTGCTGAAAAGCTCGTCAATTAGCAGGCTCTAATCAGACCCGTAATCCGCGATTTCTGAACAGTCATTTGGAAGATGTTAATTCGGAATAATATACGTTTTTCTTTTAACAAATTAGAGTACTTACAATGCTCAATTCTTAAAGAGACATTTAGAAGAAATGAATTAAGAATAAAATGCGACTTTATCTTATAAATTAAACAGTTTAAATGGAAACAATGTACGTAGCATTCCTTTTTGAGGTAAGAAGCGAATATTCCATTTATATTATATCTTCTTACACAAATTATGTAATATTAGTTTGATGTACGAGGTAAAGGGTTAATGAATAATTTTAAAAGATTTCCTTTCGTAGAATCGAACGCTTCTACTGTATCTATACATCACGATAATATTAAAGTGATGAATGAAATCCTGTTATCATACGATAAAAATACGACAAATGCTGTATGAGTAACATTTAATTTTTGAAAGAGTGACTCTCATTTGTTTCAAACTCTTAATGGAATAGTAAAGAGGCCATGTACTAACTGTGAAATAGATCATCGTGTTTAAACAAACACTAGTCAGCCTATCGCCCATTCAACGGAATATAATTCGGCTTAAGTAATTAAATCAATCACTCGGAAAGTTATCATGGGCTTAAGGGATCGGATTTTTGCACTTAATACGTTCAAACATTTTGACCTGTTTATACGCTACGAAACAAGGGTGCGTGCGTACACTTGACCTTAGGCGTCCACACCGCACACTATGCATGCTAATCCGGCGGATAGGCATACGTTATGAGCGGCCTTGTTTCAAGGCTATGTCACGACGGATAGAGAACGTGCGGCATATATGAGGAGAGTCAACATGAATTCCTCACGGATGTGCCATCTGCCATAGATGGCAATAGGATCTCCTGCGATTTACACAATTCGGAGGCTGCAAAAGGTATTCAGATTCAAGAAGTAAATCAAATTTGAAACAAACAACACGCGTATAGAGTGCGGACTTTGTGATGCTGTTTTATGACTTGACTGACTGTATATCGGGTCAGGATCGGGTTTTAAAGTCACAGTAGTCGTTAAGCTAATACGTCACAAATATGGTCACGCGTTAAAATTCAAATTTACGTACGTAAATATTGTACCTTGTACATAAAATATTGTAAATAATCATCATATTTCTAACAATATCTTCATCTACAATAACGTAAGGTTAAGATATCTAAAAGGCTTATTCGTATCATCATAGAAAATTCTGATCGCTTCAGAGTTAGATATTCCAGTGATATTAAGCTATCCAATTATCGATTAAAAGGAATTAGTTCGTCAATATATCCTGATAGACAAGTGATAAATTGTTTCTTCCAAACCATTCGATTCAATAGAATAAAATTAACGTTTCTTTTCGTTATTAATAGTTGAGAACTAAGATAAGGTAATAAGATACCTAAGATTTTAATTAATCATCTATGAATACAAATATAAACTAAGGTCTCACAGAAAAAATATGCTAAAAGAAAGAATATTATAATAGGAAGTAGTTTATCTTCAGATTGCCAAAACAGGGAACAATTATTATTGTTTATGAATGTCTGAATTTCAGAAAAAGATTAATAAATCGTCTTAATTCAATTTGAAAATATTGAATTAAACTCATACCTTACTCTTTGAACTAGAAAATAATCTTGCAGATTAAAAAAATGAAAGACTGCTGATTTAAAGGTCAAAATTGTCCCCAATTCCTTCTTTTAAAATTTTCTTTCGAAGCGTTCGTTGAATTCCGATCTATTGGATAACATGTAATAGAACGTACTCCCTGAGGCCACAGACCTAAGTAGGAGAAGATCATTTTCTCCTTTTCTTTAGAGATCGACTGGAAATGATTCTGAGGGAAGAGAGGAGGAAAATACTAACACTGCACTCGCAGGCGAACTTGTTCGCTCGAGGTCTCCCCTTGAGAATTGGCGACCACGCATCGGTAGTTACCAGCATCGTGCCGCGTGACTCCCTGAAGCACTAGACTCTGCGTGCTCATTATCACGCCTCCAGACATGTTCTGAACGAGGAGCTGGTTCTGAATGAAAATAAAGGAAAGAAAATTAGACATTTTGTAGAAGTAGCCCTTTACTGCCTCCAGCCTCAAACAGACCATGCGATTTCGACTTATTCAGCGATAAGTGAATCCAGAGTGAATATAAATTTAGTGAATTAATGTTCCATCCACGTAGTTTGCTCCAATTAAATTTTGCTAAGAATAAGCATAAACTACTATATAAAGAAATGTTTTATAGGACATTTTATCCTTTCTGATTCCAAATTATTCTATCATTCATTAAATCAATGTTCAATACGTAGTTCACTTTAATTTAATTTTGTTAAGAATAAGAATAACCTACTCCATACAGAAAGCTGTTATAAGATCCTTTATATATAAGATGTTTTTAATACATCCTTTCTGATTACAAATTACTCTATCATTTATGAGTATCTTGAATTGATTTTTAATACTTGAAAGAAGTAAAAAAAATGTGAGACAGTTGAATTTAAGAGCTAACATAATAAAGATAAAATTAGAAATTTTGAAATGAATAACGAAGTTTTATACATAATATTATATGCAAGTATTTATTATATGTATCAATTAATACACAATTAGGCTTGCAGTTTTAGGAATAAACAAATAAAAGTTGTTGAGAGTAAAATTTCAATGAATATTTTCAAAATCTCATAAAATCACTAAATTTATAATCAATTGAAATATAAAAATTCAATCATCCTTTATGATGATAATCTTTAAGTTTCTTTCTTATAATAAGACTTTGATTTCTGCATTCCCTGTAAGAAATACATCATAATTTATTTTGATAAATATATGAGTATAATGATTAGTGTGCGTAGATAACTATAATTTTGCCAATGAATAATATTATTCGCTTTGCTATAAAATTGTATTTTCTATACATAAGTATTATTTTATCATATAAATCATACAGTGCTTAAAAATAAACATTTTTCATTTTAACCCTTTTGAAACATAATATCAGTTCATATGAATTCTCTCTACTATTTTATATATAAAAGAAAATTCACTTTTAAAACTTTCACCGTTCAAAGACAAAGATCAACTTTCACGAATAACTTTGTCGGACCTTAATACGACCTGGCTTTTTGGATGAGATATGGATTTCATATGCTTAGAGGTTACTCAATTCAAACCATTCCTCTTTCGGTGAAGCAATACGGGCTTGTGTGAACGTAATGCGACCCTAGCGGGTGTTTACAACTCCCTTGATACAAAGGGGAAAGTAGCTCCTCTGTTGTATATTCCCGATAAGGCTTTTTTTTCTTGTTCGAAGATCGAGCTGCTACCATCAGAGGTTTTGAGCGTCAAAGAGCCGAATTTAAGTTGTGTTTCCCAGGAGACGCGTAAAAAGTTTGATATCGTGCGTACATAAAGTTCCGGATTTTACGGAAATGTTTTTCAATAGATAACAAGTTTTCTTTCGCAGCTATTCTGAGAATGCCGCGAGTTATTGATTTTATTTTTAGCTTCTTATAATATTAAAGGCGTTAAAAGTTTTTGACGTGCATTTATTAAATAATAAAATAAAATTTAAAACATTGAATAAATAAAGAGAATAAATTCAACATTTTGTAAGAAATGGAGGAAATTAAGTACATTATAAATCATTAAACTACTTTAAATAATGTTAAAGTAACTTAGTCTGACTATTACCTCATGCATCCACGTGATCTTATGCTCTTTTGGATTGGCTTGTACTTGACATTCGAAGTAAACATCGTCACCTTCCTTTATATCGTCTGGATTCAAGGTGCTCCCAAGTTGTAGGGAAACTTGCGGTGGATCTAAAACAAAAAAGGAATTGTCGATTAAATATTTTTGATAACTTATGGATTATTACTCTCAATGACATACTTAACCCAAATAGTTCTTACCAGAATTTTTATGATGTTCAGTATGTTAATTATTTAAGACTATTTTGTTTTTGATAATTCGAATAAAGATTTCAAAAGAATCAAATTCACAATTATTTATTACATATTTTATACTCAAAATATAAATAATTATGTAAATATAAATTTACATTTTTTGGAATTTGAAGGATTAAAATTGAAATTCAGTAAATTTTGAGAGATAAAAAATAACATAATGAACGGTTAGTAATTGAAAGTATGTATATATTTGTATATATTAATTGAAGAAAAAATATATAATTGTCATAATACGTAAAATATAAAAGAAATCAATTGATCAATTTTTACATTACTTCAAATATATACAATGAAGATAAAGTAGATGTAAATAAAGTAGTATCCAACAGCAACGGCTCAGAAATTTTTGATTTTATCCCTTCTTTTACTTACATATCCAGTATATTGTATAATTAACTTCTCAAGCAGTTCATTAACATTTGAACTGTGAAGAAAAGCTGATTGTTTTAGGAATGGCGGTGTATACGAAAATACTAAAGTTGCGTCTACCTTATGTCAATTAAAGCATTCTAATACAACTGAAATGGCAAAGGTGTTATTAATAATCCCCTTCGCAGAGATTATGAATTATACAATAAATTCGCCGCATAAGTAATCAGATTAGAGATTCCTTTCGAAGTAAAACGCAATTATCCCACTGGAGCTGCATGACTCGGAAGTGGCTGTAATTCAAAACACAATAAATCTTACCTAAGCTGCACATTCATAAACAAGATTTACTCTGATAAACTACCTTTCTACCGCCACGTATTTCTGCACGGATAAAAAGCACCGTTTTGGAAAAAAATTACATTCGCGTATCACGTGATTAAATTTGCGGTGCAGAAAGATTTCCTCCCCGCAATATTCCATAAACGATGTAATCGTATGGAAATCCTTCTTTTGAGCATAAATATTTAACAGCGTTCCATTTTAATCCAAATAAAGACGGCCGAGCATTTGTTCGCGGAAAAACCCACCCCGGTTCAGTCAAATTTACACGAACGCTCCTGCACACCCTCTGGCGATAAAAGAGGAAACCACAGTGCGGTCGGTAGGAGTAGAAGCTTTTCATGGAGATTACAAAAGGGATTTTCGAGCGTCATAGAGAAATTCTAGCAAAGCAAATTTATCACGGCTTTGACTAGGTGGCGTTGGTAATCAACCCAAACGTCCGCTTACTAATGCACAGCAGGGAAAATACATCACGCTCAGATGTGATGCTCATGAAGCATACGAGACGGAAAGATGCGATTCTGAGGATGAAGACAATTTGCTCAATTTCAATTCTCACCTCTAAATGAATGTAAATGAGGGGAATGCATGGGAGGAAGCACTGATGCTAAACACTTCTTTATTCCCCCATTACATCCGTCTGGATTACGCAGTCGGTACAATATTAAATTAACGATATTTTCATGGAAAGAATGATTAAGAAGAACCGCTAAGGTTCTTGTTGAAGAGTTACTGCGTAAAAACCACTTTGAAGCGAAATGCGTGGGAAAATATTATCAAGAGAGAAGATTAAATTTCTGCAATCCTTGATTTTTTTGGCATAATTGCGTTGTTTCATACAAAATTCAAACCTTAATTTCATGTTACCTCTATTATTTATTAATTTGATTCGTGCTTTCAAGGGAAGGATAGAGTAGAAATGTATTTCGCAACATATTTTTCCTCAAATGTTTTTCTATATTTTCTTATCTAATGAGCAATTAATTAATATCTTAAGTGAACATGCTTCTACATTTTTATATATGCAAGCTTATTGGGAGGGTTAAAAATGTGAAATGGTTACTACGTCTATTAATATTACGTGTGTATCAAAAATAAAATTTATTGTTCAAAGTTGAGGACGAAATTATAATTCTATGGGCCTCAATTTATGTCCCTTGGTCTTGTCCTATACTGCTACGAAATAGTTATATCAACGATATAATGATTAAATAAAGCTTTCAATTATACGTAGGGAACCATTTTATACTAGTTTAATATTCTCGTATTAACATTAAGTTCAATACATCGACGAGGTATGTACACTAATATTATCGATATATATCGACAATATTAACGAGGAAATATTCTAATCGAAAACAACGTTATAAATTCTTCATCATTACAGTACATAGTGAAACTACACCAGAGTAAGTTTTAGCACTATTAAATACTTACTATACTACACTATGTTTTAGCACGATTAAATGCTTTCAGATACGGAGTGAATTCGACATTATTTCCTCGCATTGGCGGGTGAGAATATGACTCGTTTCCTTCACCGCATATACCACGTGACTTATGAGATGCACCGAATCGTATAATCAGCGTTGGAACCTTTCTTTTTTGTTCCCACGAAGGGAACATAACCCAATCAATTCTCTTCGATATCACATCCTTTTACCCCAAAGCAAAAACCCTTCTTCTCCTCCTACACATCCTTCGACGTCCGTGAAAGTCTAGCAGACTGGCAGTAATCTTGTCACCAACTCCTGCACCCACTGGGATTGAGGCAACAGGGGATTGTGCTCTCCCATACACTTCTTCGCATACCACCGTTCAACCAATCCCTGGACACTCCACCCTCCTCCACTTGCTTATTCCCCACCTTCCCTCCAATTCTCACACTAACTGTGCTTTGGGACTGAGGCGCACCTAGATGGTTCGGAAGTGCGTAATCAAGTGGGAAAAGCGCTGTATGGACCACCACAATTTGAAGCATTTGATCGTTGATAATTTTAAATTTTTCTCTTATTCGATATCGGTACGTTTAGAATTCCTTATACTGATCACCTTTAACATTATTTCGTATTAACGCAGAATTTTATAAATATCTTCTTTCTTCATCCTAATGATACTCGTAATTTAATTCACAAAATTGAAAAATAATTTTTTCAGTTTCAATGAATTCAAAATCAAACAGAAGATGCAAAGGCTTTAAACTAAGTGTTTTTTCTTCATTCATCTGAATAAGGTATATTTTGTCTTACATGAATTAAAAATGAAATTAAGTGATGGCTGTATACAAAATGATTCTCCATTAAATATAAATAATTTCTAACAATATAGTATATTTATATACTAACATCAGTCACAGCTTAAATGGTAAATGGACAGACAAAAAACCATGTACTGACGGCAGAAAATATGAGCGCCGTGAATGTATGCAACCCAACATACACTTGCGTACTCGCGTGGTTGCATAACATCAAGGATATATATCTTCCGTTGGGGAAGTGCTTGCTATTCTCGGCCCCTAAAAAGTTGGTTTATTTATGATTTTTATTTTATTAACTCTATTATTATCAATTAAATCAGGGTAGAATTTTTCAATCGAATTTTCATTATTCTTTCAATGGGTAATAAGCAAACTTCCTCTTTGCAAAATTAATGCAACTACTATATACATATCGCTGACCGACCTATTACTAATGATCCGTGTTTAATATTTCATAATTATACATCCCAATCGTGGTTCAGTATTTAGGAAAATACTTCCGTTCAGAAAAGTAAATGTAAGTCTTATGTGAGAATAAGTTCATATGTATTCGGAGCATATAATCAAGCATGTAATTAACAAATACAGATTTGATTAACTCTTACAATAACTGCACTAAAGTAATTTTAATTTCACTACGGAATTATTGAAATCTATTTAATTAGGATTAAAGTGGATGTATAGCTAACGAAATACCGACATTTTGATTATAAATAAATTCGAAGTTTTCATTAATTCAATTTTAAATTCTCAACTAACTATCTGAGTTTTAGGAATAATTATTATTTTTATCAGTATATTGTATTGAAGTTTATGTTTCAGCCTTTTTTCAAGGTCAATCATTTTTTGATTTGATATAATATGATTCGCCATTTAATTAGTGTTTAGAATTTTAACCAACATCATGAATATCTAAATTTTTCTTTTAAATTACTTCATTACACATAATGATTTACTTGTAAAAGGTCGTGAAAATGTCACAGAAATAATTATCACGGAACATGAAGGAGGATATCATTTGGTAATTTTCGAGATGAAACATATGATTCATTAATCTATGTTCCTGAAACGTTTACCGATTTTTGAAATGGTGCAGAACGTTCTGCAATCTTACATGAGTAAATAACAAATAAATCGGTAAGCAAGGAAAACCTTCTGCTATTTGGAGCATCGGGGTATAAATTCTGCAGCTGAAGTTAATTAAGAGTTCTTCGTCGAAGGTAATTATCTTCACGAAGAAGAGTTAAACGGTAAAGTGGGCATATATCTTGAATTCATTACAATTTCAATCCGAAACCCCCTTAAGGAATCTACCACCTGGGGGAATTCCTGCTGTTCCTCATCAATCTATCCTCAGAATCAGAGTTGCTAAGGAATCCAATGAGTTAGTGTAGATTGTGTCTGTAAGGCCTCAAATAACCATGTAAGAAAACTTATTAATTACAACAATCAATAAAAGAAAATAATGTCTCTAGTGAATTTTAATTAATGCCTAGTGGACCAATTAATAACTAAACCTATTTTTTAAAAATATTTTATCTACCGTCTTTATTCCATATAATATAAATATTTAATATCAAACCAATTGTTATTCTAGCAGGACGAAAGAGTTATACTAAATATTAAAGCCATACTGAGTACTAAACTCTTACCTTAAAAGAGCAGATTTGAGAAAACTGATGTACCTATTATATTAACTGAATCCACCCTACCAAAACAAAAACACTAAAATATATGAAAGCATACAATTTCAGGAACCATAAAACATTCTATCATTAAAAGGCAAATTAGTCGTATGAAAACAAGTTCAGCTGCCCGTATAATCTGCCTTAGCGGGAGAGTTATGAATTAATGAGTATTTTATCCCTGATTAACCCGTTATCGATTCGGGATGAAATCAAAGAGGAAAGAATCTGAAACCTTAGGAAGCCGGAGGATTGATTAACGCTCTTCTTTGAAACAACACCAGAGGATTGGAATATCGGACTTGCTAATTACCGAATCGGGCCCGAGATAATGGAAAACAATCAAACACAATGCATTCCAACGATTACTTTTATAATTAGACACATTATCCCAGTAAATCAAACAGACTGGTGACTTCCAGTGATTGCAGATGATGACTTTGAAGCTATAGAAATAATTGCTTACTTAAAAAGTTGAATTGAAATATTCTTATAAATAAATAATATTATTAAATTAATACTTATACGAAACAATGAAAAATAGCTAATGAAGCTTGAAAAGTACAACGAATATTGACTGATATTAAAAAAAGAATATGAAAGAATTATAGGAGAATAAAAAAGCGATGAAAGAAGATAAATAATAAGATAATTACAATATCTAATCCGTTCCTCATTAAGTTCATTCGCTAATGAGTCATTTTAATTACTTATTTCACCATTATTATTTAAGAATGAAAGAAAAATCATCAAGAGCTTTAAATTAAAAAATAACGTTATTTTTTAATTCTCATACACAAGAGAAAGTAAGCAGCGTAAGGAAATCATAATGCTGAAAATATCATCCGTTAAAAATGGAGACGTAATTATCGTCAGAGGTCCAAAAAGCTTGACATTTAACGCTTTGGAAGTTAAATTAATTAAAACACAAGACCTAATAAAAGGGAATCATACGCTCTGAGACTTGTTGAACGTCTGATGAATTAATTAACGTAATTCATTACGTAATAGATAACAGAAATGAAAGGAGGGTTTCAGATTACATTCACCACCAATGTTGGAATTTGACAGGAAGATTGTAAATCTTATAGATAGATTGAAGATGGGTCCTAAATAATATATAAAACATCTAGGTATATTACCCACATATCGCTTAGAAAATTTAAAATACTACTTTCGATCTCATATAAAAGAGAAAGTTGAAATGACAATCAAATTAAACAATTTCAGGATGTTTAATTAATGCTGAGTTTCCATCCAGTCTTAATCCTTATTCATTGTCTCAATCCTCTATAATTTTTAATGAGAATTTGCAGATTATTATTTAGTGCATAAAATTATTTTCATACTAAATATTAATAATAAACTTCATATTAAATAATTCTCTATTTAATGTTTCTCTTTATTTTTCTTTCCCTGCCTATCCTTACGAAAAATTATTATAAATGCATAAATATTGTCAATTATTAGTAAAGTATGCTGAAAAAACTTTTCTTGTTTTGAAAATAAACTTTGCAAGTGATACAAATAAATGCTTGCATTACAAATCCAATTTGTGAGTTATTTCTGCTACTTGGAAAACTTAAATGCTATTAAGACATACCTTAATATTTTATGTAGACAATCTTTCATTAAAACAAACAAATAGCCATTAAAATACTATTCCCTATATTCCTATTAATCAAACAAAATAAATAGATCGAAGCAATACGCTTTAACATGGTATTATATGATTTCGCATTGATTTCTCAAGAATGAATTTTGTTAATATGAACTTAAGAGGGCAGTTTTCAGAACCATCATTACAAAACACATCTTCTCTAAGAAATGTTCTATTTCAATGGTGATTTATAGTAAAGAATGGCTAAAATGCACGTCTAACTTGTAGACCTAATTAACTACCTAATTAACTATCTAATTAGTACACTTCACAAATGGTAGAGTATCTCTTCTCACATTTTTCTCGTAAGGTCTTTATCCAAGCGTTACACCATTATTCTAACACCGTCCCTTCAATTACCAGAATGCTTTAACTTTATTAAATCTGCACTCAGCTCTCACATTGTTCTGAGGATTCCTCTTTCCCTTTTCAAATCATTCGACACCCTTTTTCAATCCCTCGGTTTTCACACTTCCCAATCCAATCCAAACTCAACCACGCAACTACGTTCCTAGCGCTTGGGACCTTTGGATTGTGTAGGCAATGATTCGTAAACACTTGTATTTTGTTCATTAAGGTTTCTGTTGACTTTACTCGTTTCCAATCAAAGGTCATCCCGCTTATTCCTTTGCACTCTCCGCCCATTCATTCTTCCATGACGAACTTTTCGGTCAACTGCTTTACATTCTAGTTCCATTTAACATCCACGCCGACGGCTACCCTCTGAGTAATTGACTAATTAATTTTATTACTCTGTCTGCCTTTTACAGATTCCCAAAGACGTGTGTTTGATTGACTATCTTTTGTAGATAGCTCGATACAAAATAGTTACATTTCAAATTAAATTATACTCGAAGATGAACTTTCCTGAATTAGTTTCGTAAATTATTAATGAGAAATGACAAACGTCTCATTCAGAATTGAAATAAAAAAAATCTACATTTAACGAAGCAATCATTGATATTTTTGTAAGAGGTAATACGGTAAAGATATGGCAAATATTTAATTTAATAAGCATAATATTTAATTAATCTATATCTAAAAAAGCTATTATTGATATTTTTCTAAGAAATCATAAGGTAAAGATATGGCAAAGAATAAGTCACAACAGCCAGAAAAAAGGGTAGTGGAATAGAAATAATAACTGAGTTTATATAAAATATAATACCAAGATGTTTACATATGTTATTCTGTCTTTTATTGCCAATTAAAATGTGTACTATTGCACTTTTCACTTTTGATTCACTTGGAATCGCTTTTGATTCAGAACTCCAATCAGGAATTCATAAATATTGAAATCATTTATATTTCCTATACTAAAATTTTATTGTCAATACAAATTCAATCGAGTCCCAATTAATTATTTCCAAAAACCATCCACGCACGAAAATGATGTGGGCGATAATAAATTCTGACTTCTGCTTGACCTTTTTCTTCCAATTAAGCATTCATTTGGATATTTATTTATGGAATTTAGTAATAAGTCACTAAATTCTTTTCTTGTCACATATATACTTCCATTATCTCGAATTAATATGTTTTAGTTTATAATTATCAAATATTCAAATATTTAACGTAATACATTAAGCCAAAACAAAATTAGTTATTGTTATCGCATCACTACCAAAATATATCCTGTTTCATTTTTGTAGCAAAATTTGAAACACTATTTATACAACGAAAAAAAGCTGCGATATTAAGCAACAATTAACACTCTACTGAAAATCCGTAAAAAACTTAACGTACAATGATATTTCGCCAAATGATATGGAAAAATAGCATCAATATTTCCTAGGTTTCATAAATAGTTAATTCCAAGTAAACCCTCCTTGAAAGCCACCTATTTTAATCGACAGATTAAAAAATGATCACATAAATTTCTACAGATAATATCTCAAAAACAGTTAGGGAAAAATAATTCCACTTTTAATAACTTTCTATTCCGCTAGAACTTACATTGGGATAAAGCATTGATGACGTCAATTCCAGTAAAAATTATTCATCCGAAATTTCGTTTCGATTTGCATCTTATTGATACATCCAAAGATCAAAGGTTATAGAGGTCCTTTCTTTTAACTACAGCTTCATAAATGCCATTGTGAATTAAAAGAGAGATTCTATAACTTTCACGTGATGAATTTCACAACGAAAATCGCAACAAAGATCAATTTTCATTGAAATTAGGACCTGATATACACGTAATTACTATTACAGATGGGAATTCTTAAATGTGTGTAGGTCATAGAAAGAGAGACGAGATTCAGGAAACTGATTTCAACCTTCAAATAAACGCCCTCTCGAACGTGAAGGTGAAAAGCTTTTAGAGATAAAATGGACGGGAGATTCTGGGATTTCAAAGAGATGATAGCAGCTGCGGGGAGAAAACGGATCGGGGGATTCCTTTCTATGGTTTTTGAAGTGCACAGAGTTCATTCATCGGATATAATTTATCCTTTCTGCTTTTAGGATATTGCGCCAAATTAGAACGAACAAAAGCCCGCCTCTTGATTAACACGTTTCGCGGAAATTTTAATGCTTCGTGCAGATCGTCATAAGACGATAGGTTAGGCAGACAGCCACTTTGCATCTTCAGAGAAATGACATTACAAAGGGCAACTAAGCGAGGATTCCTTTCTCGAAGCATTTAAAAAGGGTATCTCTGTAGAAAAACCCTTTTTATTTGCAATAGAGGCATAAGAAAGTAAGGGAAGTGGCATTGAGATGAATTAAGGTAGAAAACATCTTGAAAGATCATTCGCCGACTTTTTAACGTAAAGTTTATGGTGATAAAAAGCTTTGTCATACATCTGAAAGTGATTATGATAAATTTGTATTCAAAGATTAACAAATATGTGTACATTATTTTTTCTGTTGAGGTATATATAGGAGAAATAAATATCTGATAAAATAAAATTGAAACATTAGAAAAATCTATCCAACTTTCCAATTTAAATTGTACATAGATAACGTTCATACTTGCCATAAGTTTTTAGTATCGTTACTAGTTTCGATAAACTAATATGACATACTTAGATCAGAGAGATCATATGTCTTCCATCGAAATCTACTAGCATAATATTTGACTAATATTCACGCCAAATTTTGGGCCTAGGCACAATTTCCATTCATAAAAGGTCTACAACAACACACAGACGATAGACAAAGCCTGTATAACGGTACGATATTAATTTCAAAGAGCATATAATTCAAAATGGACTCCACAAAGTAAAGTACCTGTGACCTACTCTTGAAGCCTTGAAAATATAATAACGAAGAATATTGTCAATTAAAGTAATATATGTATCTATAGTATGATAATTCAATAGAAGAAATGAAAAAAAAAAACAATTCTTTATTTTTGTTTGTATAGTTTCAATTTATAAGTTTTTGATATTAATGTAAATGACTTAAACACTGTGGTAAGAAATTAATCGAATCTATTTACTTTGTTGAACGTTTTTTTAATATAAGACCAAATTTGATTATATCAGTATTTGCATTGAGATATATTCCAGTAATTGATTGCATGGCTTTTAATATGAATATGGTGAATATTTTAAAAATTATCTTTAAGAAGAAGAATCTGAACAGCATTTAAACAGAAAAATTGAAAACAGAGAAGTTTTCTGAGTCAAGAAGTTCTTCTAATTAACGACTCTTAACTTTAATTTCCCTCATATCCATTGTGGCTAGTATTATTACTAAATTCGGTCAAAAATAAATTAAGTATTCTAAACGGTTCTTCGAGAAATTAATATTAGCATCAATTTTCATGTTAATTTAAAAAATAAGATGTAATTCCACCACAAAATTTAATTGCATAAATATCCAGCAAAGTTATCTTGGATCCACAACAATTCAGGTAAACAAAAGTTGTAACCGATATAACAGGAGGATAATAATATCAATCTCCGACAATGGATATCGGTCTACTAGATTGCACTAAGGTGCATTCACTTCATAAATAAGATTCAAAGTCTCTTCATTAGACTTGAGTCAAAGTTTACATCAAAGGGAGCGCTTTCCAGTTGTAATTAGATATTGCAGCAGTGCACCTTCCACAATGTGCCATGAGGTGTTTGCTTGTACACTAAGAGAGTCTACTCACAGAGTACGTTCAAGGTGAATGAATCTTCCATTCCAGAGTTGGGGATAGAGGGGTTGTGGGCGTGGCATTTAAGCAGCTGTCGGTCATCCTCAGGACTCGGGGTCAGGGACAGTGTGCTCACCGCAACTGTCTCGTTGCCAGACTCCTGCCACTGCCACAGAGAAAAAAAAGATGGTCAGCTCTCCACACTATCAAATTAGAAAGCTTTCAATTTAAAAACTTGGCTTAATTTATTTTCCTGTCTACACTATAAGTGTAACATCTAATACTTTTGAACTCACATCTGATACATACTATACTTTTGCATACATTACAAACTAGTATAAACTTATAAAAAAAATTTTTGGTAAAATTCAAACACTGTCAAGCATGCTTGAAATATTATCTTTAAAAAGAGAAATAAATTAATTTCGGTATCAATAGTGCTGAATTAAATGCAAAACAACCAAGAAAAGTATGTTAATCTCTTTACAATATACTAATACTATTTATCTACTTATTTAAAGAATCGTATTAAAATCCTAGAATTAAAATAACTAGCAAAAATTGTGATAAATACTTCCTGAAACTGGATAATACAATTCCTCAAGCATAAAATGTTGAAGTTTGAATAAAATTTGTAAAATTAAGACCGAATAAATTATCTATATCGATAAATTAATTCGAAAAAAAAACTTTTTGGAGTTCAATTACTCTTTTTTTAAACTTGAAGCCTATAAAGCTCAATAAATAATTTTGCTTGAGGAATGCTGTGATAACATTTATTCTAAATTCTTTCGTAATTTTAATTTCAAAATTTAAATCAAATAAACTTATTAAAGAATTTATGAAGTCAGTTTAAGGATAGTTTGTTTGATGTTTTATCACCTTCCATACGTAGGATAAGTGAATTTTCGGTATTTAATTTTAAAACGACGATCTTAATCTAGAACCGTTTGACGTGCTTCAACAATTACGTCATCGAAAAAATTACGTATTTTAAAAATGGCGTCGAATAAAGAGTTACGATTCGGGGAAACCCGAGTACTTAGTGAATAGAGGAGGTGATTAAAGGCTACAGCAGCTGAAGAATGGTCGTGAAGGGAACTCCTTTAGCGGAAGGAACTCGTGGGCGGGGTTGGGTTGGGGGTGTAGGCGTGGCAGGAGTTAGAAGGGGAGGTGGAAGGAAGATAACATATGACTCGAGCACAAAAGGTAAGTTGACAGGGAAATGCGGTTAAGAAGGGCGGTCTCCTAGGAGAAGTTTCTCTCCCCGAGCGATATAGGAGAAAAGACAAAGAGACGAACGACTTTATCATCGGAAGCAGTTGAGATTATAGTCAACCCTAACACCTTGGAGATGTGCCCTAGGAGTAAAATAATACTGAATGGATCGCATTGATATATCTCCGGTGTTTTATTGTGAATGAATGACGAGAATTATGAGAAATTTGAATGTAATTCACTGTCTGGAGAGAATGATTGTTAGCACATTTCTTCGAGAATAAATGGGTTCAGATTACGTATACTGGTACTTAAAATTCTGAATGTTAAAATGTCAGTATTATTCATTGCTGTCACGAGTACTATTTCATGATTCCTATGATTTTAAACTGATTGAGGCTTTTATATATTTTTAATGGATATAAAGTAATGAACACTATTAAATAAAACTTTAACATGGCATAGAAAATCTTATCTTTAAACCTTAAATATCTTTATTCTTTATAATAATTTGACATTAATAAGAAAATAATTTATCTCTTCCCCCTCTTAATAGCAAAACATCTCCTAATAGAAGATAAGAATTGCCAGCGAAGAATTATGAAATCATTAATATTATTTTCCCTATGTTAAATTAAATAATAACGAAATATATTTAATTAAGGTATAGTAATTATTAGTGACTCCCCAATTAATTTAAAACTAAATTAAAACTCTAATACAATTATTGGTATCTATACGTCTTAATTGGACACCATAGTACGAAAAATGATTATCTAATATAAAAATATTTTATCTAAAAAACACAGAAAACAGTAATAAGTAGTACAGTAACAGTAGCTTACTTATTGCATCAACAGGAACCCTTTCCATTAACTGCATCCACGTAAATAAAGTTACGTGTACACAAAATTTTATATTTCTTTTCTACATACGGCAATACAATTAAACGTATGGATAATAATTGGCCTGGTCGTTCATGTTACAATAAAAGCAATATATATAATCATAAATTGCATTATATATATAAACATAATAATCGAATTTATCGTAATATTACGTGTTTAAAGATATATTTTAAAAACTAAATTTAATATATATTTTAAATAATAGCTTGGGATAACCCTGCGATGCTCCTTTCAGGCAAGATTTATATAGTCTACAGTTAATTTTCGTAGTACTTACAGACACGTATCATCATCGAACTTCCGGAAGAGAAATTACGTCAGACGACGCTTGAAGGATTAGTGCGTAGGGAAGGTCCAAGGTGAGAGGAAAAGGGTTGGAATGAGCATCCCAAATTGGGTAAGGTCGCGAATTACGAGGGAGAGTCAACGCTTGTGCAAACCAACGAGGTCATCTCAGCCAACGTCCAATCTGCAAAACGACCATCCCCTGCCACTCACCGGAGACTCTCTCTCACGCTATCTTCCCGACAACGTTTAATATCCCGTGGAGAGAGGAAGCTACGCGTTGTGCGCATGCGCAGAGAAGATCTTCCACTGCCGTAAAACTAAAATTTGAGTGAGGAAGACACGTCCCGAACACCTGCGCCGACCGAAGGAGGATGAGAAAGTGTTAACGGCGATGCACTCCTCAGACGAAATGGTCCATCGAGAGAAGGATGCTGGGGGTCTTTTAAAATTTCAGGTGCGGATCATGGAAAGTTGTGGTTTACGTAATGCAATAGAGACTTGATTCCGTGCTTTGTGTTTCGACTATGAAATGCTAAAGTTGATAGAATGGCTATGAAACTGTTTAGTGAAAAGGAAGACTACGTGTCGTAAGTTTAAATCGATGATCTTTTATTTTTTCGAAATATTGAATCGAGAATGAGATTTATTCCCATGTAATAAAAAAATTTTCCAATTTCTGTAAAATGAATGCTTTTTGACAAATATTTCACGATAAAAGTTCTACTCTTTAAAGAAATATATATTTTCAATGATATTCATAACGATAAGTATTATCCTTTGATATATTTTAAGAGCATTCAGTAAAAATTAAGAAATTCTGAAAATGCTTTTTAAAGTTTTTTTTATAAAATTAATTCCTTACAACGGTATCCAAGTTTTTGGTTCAAATAGCAATAAATATTATGAATATAAATTTAATTTTTGGCAACTATAAAGTTTTAATTATTATACTATATTTTTACGTTTATTTGGAATTAGATATTAAATTAACTGATATTAGAAGAAATTAAATGATAGAAATCCCTTTTTATAGCTAACTTATGGTAAATATGAGTAAGTAACTTTCTTAATTCAATCAAACTTCTTAGCCTAACTCAAATATAGATGGAGCACAAAATTTATAATATCCCGAGAATCATAAGGTATCGGTATGAAGATAAGATATATTTATATGATAGATACAACATAGGGATGAATATTATTACGTATCTACCTAACGAGAATTACTTACGTACTTTATTAAATGAGACAAGTAAATTGCTTCTTTTCACATAGCATTTTTTAAAGCCCTCTATAATTTGTCAATTATACACCTTTGTGAAAAAATAAAGCATAGAAATGGCCTTATAAATCACAGTATACTTACCTTGGTCCTCTTCAACTTTCTTCCATCCTTAAACCAGGAGAATATTGGTCGAGGTCTGGATCCCAACGCCTCGCAGGTGACCTCATACTCCTGATCTGCCTGCAGAACCCTTGGTTTGCTCACCAATCGAACTGACAGCGGGCGAACTGAGAAAAACGTACGATTAAAGGGGAGAGGAAAACTTCACCGATTCACGCAATTGGCTCATACGAATTTCTCGTTCTTACGAATAAATTCATTGCGTAAACTTTCAAGTAGAAAATTATGAATGTGCACTTTACGTTATGAGATTCCAACTTTCACATTGAGTAAGGATATTGTTTAATAAATATTGTTAAATAATTGTTTGAAATTTTAATAATTCTTAATTGATTTAAATTTCTATTTTCTAATAAAAATTCCATTATTTTTTTTTATTTAAAGATTGAATGTTTGAAGAAAACGAAGTAATGCTCTATACTGAAATGGAATACTATATCATAAAGGTTACAATTTACGCACATGATATTAATCTAATTTACGGAATTCAGATTATATCATTTCAAAAATTAAAAACAACAAAATTATTTGTGGAATTTGAATATAGATTAGAATTAAGAATAAAAATTCAAAGAGAGAAATAAAATTTTTGAAATATTCATATGCCAAACTTAATAAAATGCATACTATTATCTTAAGTTTATTATCATCTTCAACACTTTTTATGATCATCATTTTTATCATATGGATAAAGGATTTTAATTAAATCTCGAAAATAGTATGGGATCGGATTAAATAATTCCGATTTCCGTTATAAACCTTCAATTTTACAAAGAAAGCATCTTTCAAAGTGTTCTAGACTACATAAATCTAAGATTAAAAACGTAGATAAGGATGTTTAAAAATCCAGCGAATGAAATCTTAGCGTAAAAAATCCTATTCATTAACTTAGCGTTGGAATAATTCGTTTAAACCAATCAGATAGAAATAAAAGCTCTTTTAATACACCAGAAAAACATCGAATCAAATTCAGCTTTCCCCACCGAACCACCCAACAAACCATCACTCACGAAAGCAACACCCTTGGACTTGTACGTATAGCAAACCTAATCATTCCTGACCCTCAGACATGACGAATCGCCTTGTGTCGGATCGATTGTTTTCTTTGTGTGCCTTGGAATCGGTCTTCCATTCCGGAACATAGACTCCTTCGCCCCCACAGCGAACACATGCCACCCCAAGGCACCGCTGAAAGCGCACGTCACCTGTCTGATGAGGCGGCAAAGCAGGAATGCTTCGGGGGCTAATTCCAGCAAAGAAAGGGCGCCCTGGGGGGGCCCCGGTTTCACAGTGTGCGGGCGGATGAGCGGCTAACGAGTGTCTTTTGTTAGGCGGAAGGAGTTCTGAGGCGGGAGAGGAGAACCTATCTCTTTCTCGAAGAGAATAATTAGGTGGGGGAGATGCTGGATAAGGAACGGTTTCCTTGGAAACAGAGGCCGAATTCAACGGCAGAGACGGTAAAAATACTCGGCACGGAGCTCTTTCCTAATCTTCCCGTTTAGGGGAGTAATTAGCCCGATGCATCCGCAATTACTGGAGGTAATAACTCTGGAGAAAGCTCCCCGGAATGGGGAATGGGCAAAGAAGTGTTTCTCTTGAAGAGAAAGGCTAAGAGCAAAAGGTGTGCATGGAGTCGGGAATTGAATGGATGCCCGAATTTGCACTCTTGCAGTTTTCATTAAGGGTAGGTTTTTAATTAAGCGCTATCTTGATTCCGTTTTGATTGATTTGAAATTTTTATCGCTCTAAGATGTGATACTAATATGTTGTATAATATTTTATATTTTCAGTTTGAATCAACGTCATTCTTTTCGAAATTCTACGGAACATATTCAGTTAATTTAGAGCTAAATTTAATGCTAGTGCTTTTCAAGATTTAAGAAACTGAGTTTGAGGACAGGAGCTAAGATTTTTAAATGGATTGATAAACAAGAATCAACTGAAAAGATTTTTTTTACAAACTCGTCTATATATGCACACAAAAGATATTTCTTTTAAATGTACGCAAAGGAAAATTTCAAAGTGCTTTTCCTATATACTATATAATATAAGCTCTGAACTTTGTAGATAAAGATAGCAAAATATTTTAATAATGTCTGTAAGTTTATATTTAAATTTAGCTTCTAAATTATTTCCTTGAATTAATTACTATGATATTAAGACGATATCTCAGTTTTTATAATTTATTATAGCTGTAAATAGAACGGAAAGAATTGAGCAAATAAATAGTAAAAGCTTGACTTAGGTTCCTTTAAATATATACACAAAGAGAAATGATACAGTAAAGGAATTGAAATATATTCTAGTGTTGAGGATACCATGGATACATTGAGTCCAAATTAGCTCCGATGAATGAGAAGGATGAAAACGGATGGATTACACTTCAAAACATGGCATTGGCTCGCAAAATAAAGAACGATGTGATACTGAAAAGGGGGTGATCCTCTGATAAAGAATCCAAAAAAACTACAAAACATGAATGAAAAGGTATATAATGATGAAATGAAAAATGATGTCTTAGATTTAATAATGATATTATTCCGTAAAAAATGGTAATACTGATTACTGAGGATAGTTTGGTATACTAATCCATCTCAAGAATAGTGTACATTTTCATACAAATTAAAAAGCTGTTTTTATTTTAAATCACAAATTATTTTATTGTAACAGTGTGATGTAATTTAATAATATACTTATATTTAAAGATCTTGTGTATAATATTTGACGCTTTTCCACTTTGAATATATAACTACGAAATAGCTATAATATTAATCCTATTATTAAATAAAGTATTTTAGAAGTGTATCCCACTTCATTCAACCAACTTTGAGCTTAATTGTATGTTTTCCACGCACTATAATTCTTTAATGATAAGTTGTATTTGAATATCATCAAATAAAAGATGAAAAAGTGATATTATACTTTACTTATAATACCCATTACTTAGTAATTGAAAGTGTTCTTCGCCGCATCAACAACATCAAAGCTAAATCACAGGGAAAAGGTATCTAAGATATTTCACATCGTTTCCTTGAACCTTCTTCCCATGAGAATTCCGAAATTTCCTTTTCATTTTTCATCCGAGAGATACTTTAAAAGAATTCGGATATTGATTTATAATTCTTTTCCCGAGAATAAGATAAAAGGAATGGAAATGAACTTGACATTCTTGACGGTAAAATATCTGAGATTTCTTTTCTGGTCTTTCAAATCTGCGATGGAGTTCCCTGAATTTTTGACTGATATTAAATATCTTAAGCTATGTGACAGTGAAAGCTTATCCTAGAATTCCAAAGATTTTCATTTCAAGAAAAGCAAATTTGAACTTGGCCTTTCATAGAAATTCAGAGTTCGGGAATTGCTTATGTATCTGTAAAATGTATGTCCATGCTCGAGATATTTTGATGTTATATTCTTGGAAAATTATGTTCACAATTTATGTCTTTTTCAAATCATTTAATGAAATCAAAAATACTTACATATATCTTAATAATAATGTATGTACCAACAAAGTACTTACCCTATGTAAACTATATCGTTGCAATCATGTGTTGTAAATAATCAACTTTTTAAAGAGTAGATATTAATATGACTTCCTTATTCCATGAATATTGCATTAAAAGCCAGCAATAGAATTTACCATATTCACGCATAATAATTTTCATTTAATCCTACAACTGATGCATTTGATGAATTAGCAATATAATACCCCGTAATATAATTCAAATTATTAAATGAAACCTGAATACTCAATTAAATGGATTAATTATTTTTATATTATTGAATTAGCTACATTGAAACGAATAGTGAACTTCATAACTCTATCCTATCATGTATACCATAGAAAAGCAAAACAAAATGACTCCTGTTAATTATCGAATTATGAAACGAAACCTAATTAACTAATGAAACCTAAATATCAAACGAAAACCCTCGGATGCATACATTCCGTAACTGACTGATAAAAAATTAAATCCATTTAGATGTATAAATCTGTTGTACTGTTACATATAAAATAGCGTAACCTGAATAAAATTTTGATCATAGAATGGGTCTATAAATGTTTGATAGTTAACAACAATAAATGGATGCATTCAAACCTTTCAGAATATAGGAATAGAATAGACAAGTTCCCTTAGTTACATACCTTAGTTTTTGGAAACGAAATCAATAAACATTTTAACTCTCTTAGAATTCAACAACCTCTGAATACGTAAACAACCTAAATGGAGACTTGGATACGTAAGAAATAAACAAACCACGTCGTGGTGTAGCTGCCTATTTTGATTTAATTAAACATCCGACCGCATGTCAACAGGTACGTAATCCATATGCTTCGTAAACACAAGACAAAAGAGAGAAAATGTTCTGAAATGGCATTGGCGTTACTTACGCAGTAGGTCTAGCCTCAGAGACCTTTCTGTTGGAATTGCGAGGTTGGTATTGGACGCCTGGCAACGAAGGGTTGCGTTCAGATGTCTCCGCCGTATATCCCGTACCTCAAGGCGGTTCACCGCCAGTCCAGGACGTCTTTCCTCGGATACGCCGTCCACCAACTTGTCTCCGACAAACCAGGACACCGTCGGCGGCGGCTTACCTGAGTAAGGAGAAGAAAGATCGGTCCGGTGCTGTCAGAACATGTATGACGTCATCTTATCGGAACGTAGGTAAGGATTGAGGGAACGTAATCCTAACCTAAAGGTATGGATCGTATCGTCTTTATTTGCTTTAAAAGATGTGCATAACCGTAACATATTCAAGGTTCTGAAACTCCTGTAGTTATTAAGAATCAAACTGCTCTTTCGTCAATTCAAATTCAGTTAAAATTTATCGAACACAGAAAAATGAAACATAATTATGTTAATTGAAAGCTATGTGGAACAATGAAAGAATCATATTTTAATTAATCGCTAAAAAAAGATTTGCATATATAACGGTTTATCTCTTAATTTGTGGGAACACAGATACAAATATGTCCTTAGGAACTGGGAAACTAGGAAAACAGGTGCTTTCCATAGCATATCAACTCAGATAATTTGGTAAGTGAAAACAAGAAAATAGAAACTTTCCTTTTTTCTAAAACTTTTTACTACTAGGAAATCAAATTTTTCTTTTATAAAAATCGACCATTTAATTATAGGATTTAAAATAATGGAAAAGGAAGGTTTTTCAAGGAAACTTTAGTATAAATTTATAAATTTTACAGTAAATAAATATTACCTAGTTAGTTTTACGCCTTTTATTAATTAGAATACACATTTTTCATTCAATTAATCATTAAATATTTCTCTCTTAATACAGTTTGGTGATAATTTAGTTAGCATATCCATCCATGTCCGCGTTTGATTTATACCCACCAATTATCTTATTAACGTGCACAACTTTGCTTAATCACCCTTAAAAACGTTCCCATATAAAATAGACCTAATCCCGTACTTATACACATCGCGTAAAACCCCACATCCTCTCACCTCGTGAAATCTTCCGCACCACCCAACAACAATCGACCCAAGAGCGCGGGGCCGTTTCAACACCACATCCGGAGGGGTCTGGACTCCCTAAACCAAGATTAAATATGGGAAATCCTCGGTGAGGGAACGAACGAACCTTTCCCGATGCGAAAATTATTCAAAGCGATCCTCGGTGTGAAAAATGTGCCCAAAACGAAGGTGAAAATGGCCTTCCCCATGGAAGAGTTGTGTGAGTGGGTTTGTGTGAAAACGTAAAGGGCTATATGAAAAGGAGTGAGTTCAAAAAGGGATCCTTAAGTGGCATTTTGTGGTTTGTGGTTCATAGAGCTATTGCCCCCTTGGATTCGAAATGCCGTGCGTATATATATATTTCTGTGAAACCGCATTCTTCTCGGCGTTCCCTCCGTCCCATTCGACTACCCAGAAGCACACCTCCTGTTGCGTCGCGGAAGGGGAGGGCGCGTGGCAATTAATGGGGATAGCTCCACTTGACTGGTTCTCCAAAACAAAAGCACTCGCTGCGTGGAAATAAAAATGGGTTCCGTGAGAGCTCGATGTTTCTGCAAGGCTTGAGCGCGGAAAGTTTCAATCAACTGCTGCTTGATGTTGCAGAAGAACGAAAGGATTGTAAAAATTGCTTTAAATTCCCCCAAAGAATTTAATTAAACGTTATCGAGGGAGTTGGGCTGAAATTTGAACCGGAAATGTCACTTCTGAGGTGCTTACATTTGTGGTTGAAATGTTTCATAAATGAGAACTAATTGATAAAGGATTTTTGAACAGTTTTCTTTTAAGTGAATACCTCTTTCAAGATATATATCAAAACTTTTTACAGTAATGAATATCTCCCTCAGATGCTAGATTTATTTGGTAAAAAAGTTCAATTCAGTATTTTTCTGTGTAAAATAATAGTAATAGTAGTTTAAGCAACATTAAATTTTTGGAAATGAATAAATACTAAGTATGATACAATCTTCATATAAGAAAACTAAATGAATAACCTATTGGGAACCTAATTATATAAGCTATAGAATCATATATTAGGTATATTTCAATTAAAAATTACGTCAATGTATTTTCCTGTGTCATGTTTAAACTCCAATATATCCTTTAATAAGTATGGAATAAGTAATCAGTTTTCAAATCTTGGTTAGCAGATTAGTAGCAGAATGTACTTCAAAGAGAGTATTCGAAACATCGTGTTTATGAAAAATGGGATTTGAAAATCGTAAGTAGGATCACAAGGAATTAATCATCGGAAGTGATATTCAGTTATGCTTATTTGAGTAGTTCTAGAAATAAGAACTAAGTAGGATTAGTATCCAACTCGGAGTTGAGTGTTCAGCACTAAGTTCATCTAAAGTTATTTGCAGGCTAAGTAAGAGGGTTTCCATTAGCAAATAATTCCTAATATAAGTTTTACCAAGATCAAATATCCGATTTTAGTTGATGTGAGCTATAGGGAATTTTTATTGATTCTCCAAAATGTCTTTCCTTTTTACAAGCCCATGATATGATAAATCACCAGAACTATTTTAATACTTTTAATTGTTATTCGATGCTCAATACGTGACGTTCTTTATAAATTTTTTAACTCAGTTCAGTGAATAGAGGTCCATAAAATTAAAGAAATCATCCATTGTAAAGACTTTTTGAGGCAATTTCATTGATTTCAATCATTGTTCCTTCGAAATACTAGACATTTGATCAGTTTAATGAATACATATTCTTGTAATATATTTCTTTAGTTTATTTACAGTAATTTCTATTTATATCATTTCATGAAGAAGAATAGAATAGAAAGTGAGACTTACTTATATAATCGCTCCCCTAAACAAAGTGGTAATAACAATAGTGTAATAATACTTTGTTGTTATTAAATTCTGTTTTCATTTATTCAGTTCAATTTCACATGTCTCTTAGTTCTGATTGAGCATAAATTAACATACCAATATTTTATTGATCCAAATAATTGTTAAAACAATTAAAAATATGTATTCAATCTAATTTTATATACTTATTAAGATTTATACTATAAATTTATATCCTCAGTTTGTAAAATATTTCATTACTTTCAGTATAATTAAGGTAGCAAAAACTGAGTACACAAATATTACCATATTTGCTCATCCTATCGTTTGATCAAACGAATAATATTCCAGACATTAAAGCTTTGAGTACTCAATTTCACTTTCATAAAGGGAAATAAAACAGTGCATCCAGCGAACTAAAAGATCTATTTGGAAATCGCTTTTATTAAAAGTCTAAAAAGAGCTTCCTCTCCTTTTATTGAAAGCAATCTCTATTGTATTCGTTTAAAAAAAATATCAAACTCTTCAAAAAGCATCGCCTACACCCTTCAGATTCATTGATCATTGTTTCTTTATTTACACCTGAAATGTTTTCCGATGTTTACATCCCAAAAGACCGGTTAATATGAATGAGAAATGAAAAAAAAGGTCGCAGCGCCGATGGTAATTGAGTATCGGCCCCGATTTATCCGTAAAAATCGTATCGAATGAAGTGCACCGAAATCACGGATCGTTTAATTGAAGTGCAGGCTTGCGGGTGCACGTGGCCTATGTGAATTATGGCTTCGAAGGAAAATGGAATCGAAAAATCGCTGCGTTCGAAATTAAATCCGATACAAAGTTCGGTCGGTCAGGTGCAGCAGCTGCAAATCCGCTTTTTAATAAACGTCAGCAGATATGAGGAAATATGAAGTTCTTTTTCAGGTTTTAGGATTGTCCTAATATCGAATAGACGAGATTCTCTTTTTGGATAATCGTTTTGGAAATGTAGGGGGAAATAATTTCAATAACGGAAGTGCATATTAGAGTTGGGTTTTATTGTAATCTTGGTCCACGAAATAATTATTGAGGTGATGTAGTGAAGACAAATCTAGTAGCATCCTTTTGACATTTTATTGGCTCATTATCGTCCTTTCATAGTTCTTCTTAACGTTTTATGATCGAACGTATTAATTGCAAACTAAGAGACACTAAATTCTTATTATTTTTGCTATTTCCTCGAAGCCTTTTTCCTGTCTGTTTAATTCAACAAATTCATATTTCTATGGATAAAGCTTAAAGACTATAACAGTACTTTTATTCGAGATGTGGTCAGCCAAAATGATACTTTTTCTATATCTATAATATCTATAAAATATTCATTGAATAATGAATAATATCTAACTAATAAATCTTTATATTCAGCAATGTTTTCCTAAGTATGTCTTAAATATTTATCCCCACATATTCCTCAAAAAATTCACCGATTTTATTTTAATAAAAGTGACTGGATAATCTCATAAATTATTTCTTGAGTTATTTTATAGACACTGGATATAGAAAAGGAATAGAAAACTTTTAGCCTCAATTAACCTTTCATAGTTTCCAAGTTTCAACTTGGACGTCGCGTTAAATAAATTTTTTAAAAAATCGAGTCAATTATACTCTGGTATTTCTATCGTGAGGTAACTGTATATAATTCTTCTATTTCAACCCTCTTTTGTTACATTTAAGAACACCTATATAAAACAACATAAAAATCACACATTTACAGCACCATTTCAACAGCAGTATCACAAGACAACGTGAACGTCGCAACTTCTGTCTACATCGAGAAATAGCGACAATAGCGCCGTTTGGAGCGCTAATTGAAAAAGCGGAATTCAGCGGAACTACGCTTTCTCGCGAGAGCGGAGAGAATGCTGAGGACGCATTTCCCTTAAATTCGAGCCGATGCATTAAAACGCGAATCTTTTAATTATGGAGCAGTCCGTAGCCATATTTCGCAATGTCTACGAATCATTTCCTTCGTTTAATTTTACAGCCGAACGAGAACGAGGGAAGGCATTGCATCCGCTCTTGAATTATGTCCTCAATTATCGAGTACGAAAAGAGGCGGATACAGGTGTGTGTGTGTATCAGCGCACTCTTTCCAATTACCGCCCTCAAAGTAAGTGATTTTCTCTCCATGGCTTTTTCACGAATTTCGGAAATGGGTCCGAGGAACAAAAAATCATTTCCCTGTCAATTAAATCGAGTCCTAATCCGGAGGGGGCCTCTGAATGGGATATCGCGTTTCATTTGTCCACAGAAATCACGGCCGTTTTGTAGAGGGAGCTTTATAGAAGGAAGGATTAGAAAGGAAATAGTTGAATAACGAAAAGGAAGAGAAAGGGAACGGACGCTCGTTACGGATGTGAATATTTACTGCGCGTTTGCGAAGTAAAAGAGGTTCCGAGCGGGTAACAAATCAAGGGATATGATACGGTTGTGTTGTATAAAATGCGCTCTGTATGTATCCGCGATAAGGATGGATCCTTCGTTAGGGAAGTATTTGATGATTCACGGTTAATGAATTCAGCGATGAATAGCTCTTTATTATTGAAACCAAATTAGCTTCGTGATACTGCTTTGAGTCTCTGTACCGGAGATGAAACTCTAAATTAAGTAATTATTGTGTACTAGTGTATGATGCATGGTTTAACATCTGAGGTAATTTAGAAGTTTTCTCTCTCTCTCTAATACAGGAATATTTTGCTCCATAATTAAATTCTATTATTCAAAAACGAAATTTAAATATTCTACTGAATAAGTAGAAAAAAGTCACTGATAAAAATGTCAAAGCCAATTAATATCACAGAATTATAAACGTTTAATTCGAATTTAAAGACATCTGATATAAAAACTAATTCAATTACAAATACTGTTCTATTACTAATCCTTTATATAAGACAGAGAAATAATCTACGTAAAAATATGAAATCTTAGATACCAGAAGTTAATACAATCATTTTATGAGATATTAAAGGTTTAAAAATGGTTTTAGATGAAATTTTTGGATTGGATATGCATTTAGAGTAAGAACTACGTACAAATAAATATAAACCTAAGACGTACAACAACTTATTAATAAAACAGCTATTATTAAAATACTTCCTTTTTATAAAATAGCATTTTTCGGGTACCTTCCCTCCCACTGAAATACGTAATAAGTTACGCTATAGGATACACTACATTATGACGTAATCGGAACAGAATTGTTCGTAATAACAATAAGCGTCTATTTATCGCGTTCACCTATTTACTCCCCACACTCTTTCCTTTTTCCGTTCCTCCTTGAGACGGTCATTAAAGAAGCAGACATCCGTAAGGCTTTTTCTAATATCTTTCTCGGAATTGAAAATTTTCTCCCGTCTCCAATATTGATTGATCCGAGCCAATCACCATTCTCATTTCAATATTCTCGCCCCGGCCACACCCTCTTCCTACGTCTTCTTCGGAATTTTTCTCCGTCCCCATGAATATCGAATGTAGTGGATATGAATTAAGGCCTCTCATTCCACGAACGCCGTCATATGTCCGCGGGAAAAGAGACTTACGTGCGTCACGTATTTTCCATTCCCATCTATCGTACGAATCGGGTAACTCATAAGTTATTCATGTTATATCTCTCTCTACTCATGTCCCCACGTCCCGCGGTTACCAATCGACGATACAGTCGTATCGTGCCGTTAATAGGTTAGCTGGGATTCCCGAATCTGGGGGAGGTAGTAAAAAATCATTATCCTGGCCTCTTCGATGTTCAACGTTAATTTTCAATGGTTCAGATCTCGAATTTTTTTAGGTGTACTTGAATGAATTTAAGGTCTTTTTGAATAGATATTTATGTCTTTATATCAAGGATACATTTACTATAGAGAGAGGAATAGGTTACACTTTGCGTATGTGAAAGAAAAGTAAGTAGTAATGTAAAGAAGTATGATAAATAAGAATAAGAAATAGTGATGCAATTCAGAGCAATACGACAAGGTAGGTGTGATCATAAAGTAGTAAACATCGCAGAATCTTCATCAATATCATAATTTTCGAATATTTTAAAGATTATGCTCAATTTAATCATTGTATTTATGAAACATTGTGTTTCTCAGGCTACAAGAAATAGGCCCTCCTGACGGAATTTCATTTGATAATAGTACCATCTGCGAAATTTCAATTTCATTCAGCAATAGGACTTAAAAACCAATTCTTTCTCAATAACTATTTCAATTAAAACTTAAAAGTTATAAAGTAAATCACTATAGATTGGTACAACATTACAATATACTCATTCTTGTGCTCCTAATTATAAATTTTATTACGATGTGAAGGATGAAACTTAAGTGGAATTAATAATTAACCTAATGTCTTTGTTCTAGGATCGAACAAGGTGTTTCTAGAGTCAAAGGGGGAAATAATTCATTCTTCCTCTGCCATAAAGTTTCTAATAAGATCCCTGGAGCATAATTAGTCGCAAAACTCTTGCGAAAATTTCCTTGTTTATCATTATTTATCTTTAAATCATATATTATTCAAAGAGTATGTTCTTCTTCTTGCTATTTGTCAAATTAACTTCCTCTTGTTTAAAAAAATTAATTGGTGTGGATTTTTTTTAAGTTAAAGTTTTAGAAGCTACTTCCTTGTGAAAGAAGAATTTCTTGTAATTAGGCTTTGTATACAAGGAAAAGATCTCTTAGCAAGATAGAATTATAAATATAAAATAATAAATATTTTAGGATAACAACAGAAGTTTAAGTTATTTAGATGAATATTATAATTCAAAATATAACATGCTATCTGATAATTAACTCTTACTTAAAAATCTTAACAAATGAACATATAAACTTTACATTCTCAGAAACTTTCTCCGTAGTTGAATAAATTCATTTTACTGTTTCACAGAATAGTAAAAGAATTGAAATGATAAATAAATAGAATTAAGACCATAGGATCATTGTACGACAACTGATATAAACCCTAATTTTGAAATTAATGGTTAAATATATCTCAATATAAATATAATTATTAACGTTATAGTAAATATTATATTAATCTAAAACTTATAAAAATGAATTGTTCTTATGGGTTACAGTAAATGGCTATACTTATTTAATGACTTATTTACGTAATAAGGTATTGATTTGATATTTTTAACCGTTATAATAACATAAACTTTTGGAGTAGAACTATGATAACACAATACCATCAAATTATAATATAAACAATACATTTAATCTCTTTTCACAGGAATATGTTTATCTTTCGTATGAAAACAATGGAGTAGAGCTAAGCGATAGAATAAAGAACCTCTATACGTCACAGGTTCTGCTACTATATGGAAATTCGAACTTAACAATCAAATAGAATACAAATGCAGAACTTGAGGAAATCTGAAATACATATCTCATCGCCCATATTTGAGGAGGATCCTCTGGATTTAAATTAAACTATAAGATTGCATTTACCATACGATCCTCATGAGATGTGATCCAATGCAACTCCTAAGAAGGACCTTACCCCGGGGCTCTTGATGCAGTAAGTGGGCTGGAAGGAGGAAGTAAGGACTGACGGGAATGAAGCTAAGGGAAATTTATTTCTTAAGAGCGCTGCTTGAAATGGTCTCTGAGGTGTGAAGATGCAGTCTCGAGGGCCTCTTTGGATCCTCCCAACCGCATTTGAGCTTAATTCTCCAATTAGTTGTGCTATATCTCTTAATTGTAACTCGTAGTTCAATCTGAAGGTGTTATTAGCTTGATTACCTGTGCTGAAGGTATATGTACGATATAATGCCATACTTATATTACTTTATTGTATTTACTTGCAGCTTAGGTTTACACGATTTTGGTTTTTTTATTCTATTCTAGTGGATAATAATTATTAGTAGGTTGACCTGATTTCTATTCATACTAGGTACTTATAGATATAATGCGATTTCAGCTGTTTTAGAAACATTTTGCCATGAAATTAGGAGTGATAACAATGTCAAAAATACTTTACTGAACCAACAAATTCACCCATGGATTGTTTTCTCAGTTACTAATTACCTATGCTTTGATAATTTAGAAGCACTGTGATATTTTAGTCCGCATACGTAGAACATCAAATCCGTTGCCACCTGGTTACTAGACTTAATAACGTAAGGTTTTTATTAAATAAACAAATAAAGTTTAAAAAATGCAACACATAAACAAATTTTAAGCACATTGCGTACTAGTTATAATCATGGTACTACTTTCTTATCAATTTTTTTAACTTACTAATTTAAATTAAAAACATGATGACAAAGATTTTAAAATGTTGAGATTTTAAACAAAAATAAAGAATGAAAATGACTTTAGTAAAAGATTTATAGAAGGACTTGTGATATAATAATTGTAGCACACGCGCTCTTAAAGTGAGAGACCTGGGTTCGAGTCCCAGTCTTATCTTTTTTATCACTTCTATTTAACATTTAGCATGATTGTAGACGTTTATTAGTTATTCTTCACGTAAAAATGAGGTAATTGTTGATGATCCTTATTCTGTCGAACCCTATAATAAAGTACAAAACCATCCCCGTATTGTATATGGATGGACAACAATGCAACCCAATTGCAACGGGCGATAACGTGCGAAAGAACCAAAAAGATCCGTCTCTTTCTAAAGGTGTGGGTTGAGGTGGAGCGATAGATTCCGTGGAAGAGAGATCTCTCTCCCATTGGAGGAGTAGAATTGCATCTCCGTCGATGGATACCGTGGGTCAAAGCATTCCTTTAGGAGTCTTAGGCTCAAATCCCGTCCAGAACGAGTCCCTTGAGGGTCTGAAGAGATAAGGAGCCCCGAAGCATCATTCAGCAACGCCCTCAGCCCACTACTTTATCTCACCTTAACTGCACGAGTGCCCTATAAATCAGCACCGTAAGATTTAAGCTTATTTATGTAAGCGTGAGTTTACGCTTAAGGATGATTATCCATTTCTCTGCGATGTTATTACTGTTGTGTGGGTTTATTCCGCGGATAAGGGAATGGAGACGGGAGGAATAGATTTGGAAATAGGAATTTCCTTATCGGAAGGGGATACATTGGGATTGTTGCTAGACAGGTTATCATCTATAATATCCTGTATTAGTATGGGAATTAAATTTTTAAAAAATACTTTTCTGCTTATAATTATTGAGAATGGAAAGATACGTAAGATGATGACAGTCCATTAAAATAAATCGGATATTCAATTGGATAATAATTTCAGCTTTAAAATTGTCTGAAGGTATATTTTCGAGTTTTTATATTTGTCCTTGAATTTAATCCTATAATTTCGTTATGCTCTTTTAATTTATGATACGATGAGGATTAAAATCGTAAGTTTAGTAATTATAATCATCTTCAATTTAAAACTAATGAGAAGTGAAATAGATCTATGACAAGAATTCAAGTTGCAGGATATTATAGTGCTTAATTAATTCACCTTTTCTTAAGATATTTATCATCTATGATTATAAATGGAAGATACGATATCAACTATTGGAACAAGATAATAATGCCATTACATCACCCAATTATAATAGGTTTAAATTTTACTTAATATTATTCCTCATTTATTCATATCCTTTTAGAGAAATCGATGGAGAATAGCTTAGCTTCTAATTCCAAATGAATTATGATTATTAAATAGAAACTTTAATGAAATTATCTGACATTCGTATATTAAAATACGTTAATTCTAAGCACGAGGAATTTCCTTGAAGCTTATATGGGTTCTTTTGAAAATACATAATGTTATCTGCGATGACAAATTTCAATATAAATGTGATGGAAAAATGAGATTCTCCGAAACTCCAAGTGCCCGAAATTCATCAGCTAATGATTATTAAGAAGCTTTGATGATACTAGGAATTCTCATCGAATTGTAATCGCCTTTTTATAAATTCCTATTCCTAAAACTCTAATGTGTTAATGCATTCCAAGAAACCGCTCGTCCTAAGAACAAAAAAATTATAACTAATATTGGAAAAACTAATACGTAAAAGTATAAACGAAATGAAAAAATTACGTAAATGTTTTCGCGGAACAGTTGATTTTGAATTAAATAAAATTCGCCTTAATTCCGTCTATAATCGCCACTTTTGAATATTGGCCCGAGTGATTAACCCCGGGTCATAAAGATGAAAGAATATCGAAAAATTCCAGCGATATAATCGATAAGTGAAAAGGCCTGTTTCAGTCGACGGCGGTTCCCGAAGTTCCGGGCGCATTAGTTCTTGTCACATTATACCCGTACCACTTTCATCGAAATACTTCCATTAATTGAACCGATTCGGGCCTCAAAGTTAATCCGAGGGCGTATCGAAACAAATCGATAATCGATAGTGTGTTAGGTAGCTCAGTCCCTTAAGCCTTCTTATCCGGTGGAGGAATCACACAGGGCCCTACGTCTGACAAGCCCTACCAAGTGTGTAATGAAAAATCCCTCACGAACAACTTAAACCGTTTCCGGAGATGGTCATATCCTCTTAGGGGAGTCTTTCTTATGTTTATTTACGTTTTTTTTCGATTGTTTTCGTATTGATGAAGTAGTATCTATATGGACAATTATAGCTAGGACGATGGTTATGATTTAAAATTCCCAATATCGGGTACTATTATTGGTATGACCATTAAGTTCAACTTGTACTAATTTGCTCTGTTTTGATAATTCATACTTTATATAGAGCTAAAAAGATTATTATCACCCTCAGAAAGCCTAACTTGCTCTATTATAAATTTAATTTTCTCAAACGTGTAAGTATACCAAAAACAAAACTTTTTTATCCTAATATTACAGTCTTAAAATTATATTAGACGCTGATCGTATATTATTTAGTACATTCAAAGGTTTCTAAAACAAATTTTCAGTTGTAGATAAACAATTTTCCTTGCCTTCAAGGGGTTATTATTATGAAAACATATATTTATCGTAATTATTTCGCAATTTTTCGTATGATATTCTCTAAAAACCAAATAGTTATTTTACAGTTATTTATGGCAATAAATTTATAAGTTATCGAGAGACTTTTAGTTTAAAAGTAATTATCAAATCTCAAGCTTCACAATATTACTTTATGCCTACAAAATTTAACACTCAATATTCAACTCTTTTTAATTGTAATGTCACAACGAAATCAAAATTTTCCAGGACTAGCGTTCCTTTAAAAATTATGATGCTAGCATATTTCTGGTTCCTGAGCATTTGAAAGAAACAGTAATATATTAATTAATGAAACCAAATAATTGAAATGAATTTATTCTACCCGAGAAACCAAATGATAAGAGCCACACTTGAAAATCAGAATAAATGTTTCACATTAAGAAGACTTCATCTACTGCAGAAGAATCTTAAGACCATGATGCATTCACGAAAAATCGCACTAGTTCCGCTGAAAAATATAACCTTCGTGAAAACTAAATGCATCCTAAATAAAGAGGAGGCTTAATCGCGAGATAGATTAACCCGCATTTGAGCAATTTTAATCCCGAAAAATCGCCCTCGTACTGCTAGGCATTCCGATTCGAGATGAAAGATCGCTGGAGAGTATAACATTCTTCGCTAAGACAAAGATGGCTATAAATACAATTTTATTCCGCGTGTCATTTATAGAGAAAGAGAAGAGATTGATTGAATAAAGAAGCTAATCAGAGAGGGAGGAAGGACGGTAGTGTGTAGATAAATTGAAAATCCGGTGTGGGGGGACATTTAACAAAACGTCACCGTTTGATTATGTGGAGTCCATCGGGTTAATAGAAAGCAGGGCCTTAATGGAAGTCGTTGCGAGTGAATTATGCAGGGAATGAAAAGGCGCTTGAAGACGTCTCTCCAAACACCCCCCCCACCTACTCCTTCCCCCTCTACGCCTCCCCTACCTCCCCTACCTCCCCCACCCCTTCCCCTCCTTCCCCTCCCCCTCATCTGGCTCGGGCGTCAAACTACAATCAGGACCACAATGGAAGTGAAGAAAAAAAGGGCTAACTCCGAATCGAAACCACAAATTGGTACCGAAATGAAAAGGATGAACGTGCCAACTCCCTCGGTTTGATTTCCCATCGAGTATAGAAAGGGGAATACGATCTTTGTTCGCCCCTTTTTTATTGGAGAGAGAGAGCTCCTCGGAAAATCGTCGTGGTCAATCAGGAGTAAAGGGAGGGGAGAAATATGAATGGACGTAAGGAAAGAATGGACGGGAGTCATTTGTAAGGAAGTGGGAGTTATACGAGGAGTATAACCTTTCCATCACTTCGTTCCGTTCGGATGATATGGTCGATAAATAATATAAGGAATCGATCTTTGTATTTTCAAATATGAGATTCATTTGGGATTCATCAATCTCTAACCGAACATGTGTACAAACCCGTGCTAATATTTGATTTTGAGAAGCTTAAACAAGTTACATTCAATATTGGTGGCCAATATTTGGTGAAACTTTGTGATTTAATAAATAGAAAGCTATACCATCTAGTTGATTTCTAGTTGATTAGATGGCGTTTTTACTCCTTTACTGGTCAATTTAGTTATGTTTTTATTTGGTGGAATTGTACAAAAATATGATCAAGTTATTTGGTTCTAAACCTAGTGACCTTTAAATTCTTAATTGCTTAATCATTAAGTCACATTTATTTCACCTTTTATTATTTTAAATAGGATCAAATTCTTATTAAAACTTTGTTAACCTAACTCTATCATTCCACTCCAATATTCCAGTGATAAAAGACATGCAAGAAAATTCTTGCTAGACAAATATGAACACACAAGACTTAATTTTCTGCATTGAAAAGGCTTGTCCTTCATAATTTATTAAAAACAATCATTACTTTACCTTTTTATTATTAAAAGACTATTCCGAGATCAATGGTACTTATATAAAAGTAATAGAATGAATATAAGTTTAAAAGAACTACGGAAATAAGCTGTGAACTCTCGTAGTCATCTAATTGCGTATATAAAAAGAACAACATAAATCAGCTGTGAAGTCAGATGGTCATCTCATTGTGTACATAACAATAAATACGTCACTATTAAATAAGATCCTATTATTCAAATTCCGAATAGGAAAATTCGACTTAACGACAAGTGGATAAATAGTCTTTTAAGAGCTAATTCCGGTAGAAGACGTAGCAGACGGACCGGAAGAGGAAGATAAATGGATGATCTCTTAAAGAGAAGAAGAATGATAACGATAGGCAGCGAATTAAGGATCGCTCAAGTGTAAAGGTGTGAGCGTCGCGCAGTCCGAGGGAATGAATAGCGTTTGGGACCTCGAGAAATGGGAGTGACGAAAGTCAGAAGTTGGGATGAATTGGAGAGGTAATCTTTTCGGGAGAAGAAAGAGCTCTTATATTAAGTTCATCAGAGGTTCGGGATTGCTTTTTTTGTCTCGGTTTTTAGGTCTGACGAGAGATTGGTTTGATGTATATCGAGGTAGATACGTATATGTATACGAATGGTTATCTAATCGAGGTCTGAAGTTGTGAAGAATAAACTTAACTTTCATTATGATTGTTAGCTAAGAGTTTATTTTACATTCTTTACCAAATAGAGATTGATGGAGATAAAAGGTATCAAGTTCATCTATTAATTAAGAAATATTCATTAGTATCTCGAAGAGACAGTTTAAGACAATAATAGATAGCACAATTGAATAATAATTCCCTTTGAAAGATATGATATAAACGTAATAAATTATTTATATATTAGAAACATTATTTCAGCAGACGAAAAATTAATTACGAACGATCGCATACGAACCAAAAAAATTAATTTACGTTTTAAAAATGATGGAAGATCACATCCTAGAAGATATAATCACATTGAGGTAATCAATTATAAACTATACCTCGTTTGAATAGATTTATAGCACAATAACGTTGAAAGGAATTGAATGTAAGCTTAATCTTAAATCATTTTTATGTAGAATAATCACCCAAAATAAATTATTAATATATCTGAGACTTTTTTTAAACAAAAAATTAAATTTACGTTTTAAAAAGGGCAGATGATCACATATTAGGAGATATAATCAAATTAAATTATTCCTCGTTTGAATAGATTTATTTTGGAATAACATTGAAAGGAATAGAATGTAAGCTTCATCTCAAATTATTTTTATGTTGATAAATCAGAAAAAATACGGAAAGAAAAAGAAAAACAAACAAAAATAGCTTGAGAAACTACGTATCTTCGAGCTATGAATAGATAGATAGTTCTACTATTACCCCAATCCGGCTCGAAGTGCTTTTAAACTTCGCGATGTGAATTTCCATTAATCGAGGTAATGATCTCGGAGAATTGAGGATATCTTCATTCTAGTCATTCGTAAATCACTCCGAAATAAGGTGAGGTGGAGGGGATTAAGCAGATGGGAAGCAAGGGGTGATATTGGGAAGGAGTGGTCGCCTAGCGACAAATCTTCCACCGGTGGCGCGAATTGGGAAAAATTACTTGGGAACCTCTTTGGTTCCTCAGCTTCCCGAGTGGTGGCGTCTGTGGAGGGGAGCGGAAACAATAGAGTATCTCGTCGCGTCTGCATTAACGCGGCTATCCGAACTGCACTAAACCTCTCTTCTATCTTTAACCAACCAAACGAGCGGTGAACGAGATTTATCCGCCCACTCTGGTGATATACTGTAATCCTAGGACTTCCATTAGAGCATATATTTTATTTAGAGCTATATACCTCTTCTCCCTTGATATATTTATGCCTTTCGAAGCTATTGCTATTAACGGATGTCCATTCTTTAAGTCTTCTAGCAAATTATTGGAAGATGTCTTTTGAGGAAAGAAGAGCTTAAATTTTTTCTCGATATTTCTCGCTAATTATTAAACTACTGATAAGAAGAATGTAGAATTATCGTCTTTACACTGTGTGAAAGATCATATTCGAATCTTATATTGTGTAAAGAAATTGTAGCTTAATGTATGTGAAAGATTTAATAGCATTTACAATAAAACATACCAACATAATAATCCAACCCTATATTATAGGACCAATTTGACAACTAACCGTACAGTAGGGAGACTAATTTTTAAATGGACTTTATTCTAGATATTATGAACAAAAAATACAACATTTAAAATTATTTTCTTCACGGTATATTGACACCAAATTAAGTTAATTAAAAAACTATTCCATTCTTTCAATATCATTAACCCAAAATGAAAAAGCTACCTTTAGCTCACATTCGCTTGCAAACAGATAAAATAAAACAAACCTACACTAGAACAGCTATTTTCTTAAAAAATCGTGTGTTATTCTTTCCTTTCGATTTCATTATTTTCGTATTTAATTATTTTAATATGTAATTTCCTGACCTTCAAATACAAATCCAAAAAATGCATATTCAATTGAATATACATTCATCGTATTTAATGACCTTTTTTCTGAAAGTTTAATACACCGATTTCAGTAAAAGAAATTTTACATTTAATTACTCAACTACTTATTTTATTACTGACTTACTTAAACTGACTTTCGATCGAATTTCTGGAAATGAGAGAAAGATTTTTAATAAAATTCACCAAATCTACAATGATATCCAATATAAATCCTATGCCCGATATTTCTATTAATCTTTCATTAAATAAATATATTTTAAAAATAGATCTATAAGCGTTTTTCATTTAATGTCAATTCAATAACAAATCTATAACATGACTGCTTTGCTAATAACGCAAATAATCATATTTTAATTGCAGTAATTGTATTCGATAAAGATAATTTAAGTCTTTTATATAATGAGTATTGATATCTGATATCCCTGTCTATATAAATTAATCAGCTGATTAGTTACAAAACCGACCACTTCCAGAATCCGCCTACGTAGCAAGAAAAAAAAAGAACGAGATTTTTTCTTCGTCTGCGGCTTATCACAGCGACCGTTTGTCTCCTGGAATCGGGGTCATATTCAGGGAACTCACCTCCTTTGACGTGACACGCTAGAGAGAGGTCATCGCCCTCTGAAAGGGGTCCAAGGACACCACCGCTGATTTCCTCTCCGGACGAGTCCAACACCCTGACCTCTTGCGGCGGAACTGCAGAAAAGAAAGAAAACATATGAAGCTCGGAAATCCGGATGGGAAAAGCTGCAGGTGCTTTTGAGTCCTCTGAAAAATGATAAATCCCAAACAAAACACTGCGCAAGTGCCGTTTGAGATATTTCGATGGCGACACGAAAAGGTTCCAAGTGGACGGCAGATCCTGTCTACTATGATCGCGTCCATCTGGAAACGTTATGGAAGTACTATTTTACTCCGTCTTGAATGCGATTCCTTTTACGGCATTGCCTTTTAAATGAAGTGCGGATTTATGTGCTATGAGATTTCCGAATGGAATTTCTCCTTATGGGGATAAATGATCTTCAATGATGTTCTTGATTTTAAAATTCAAATGAACACTTTTTGCTTTAGTACTTTATTCATCTATTTTTACGAGTGATTATAAATAAGGTTGTTTTAATTATATCTTACATCATCATTAATAGTAATTACTTTTTGTTTCCTTCAAAATAATGAATATATTTTCTCGTAATTTAACGGCATAGATACGTTTCTGTGGTGAACTTTAAAAAAGTTATATTTATGATGAATGGATATCTTAATTTAAATAAAAATGTATGAAAAATATATATGACAAATGATTTAAGTATAATGATATACAAGTATTTCAAAAGAGGTTACACTATATTTTATGAAAGAAAACGAGATGAAAAAATCAGTACCCCCATAAATTTAAATGAATGAACAGCTGTAGTAATAGTCCAATATCTTAGCTAATAAGCATTATATTCTTAATTATAGTTACCCTCAAATAAGATAATTTCCAAAATATAAGCTTTTTAACTTTAATATGGATCATAGTAGCTAATAAATTAGTAACTCCTAAAATCTCATATTTAAAGGAGCATTACAATATTATCGAAAGGCTGGTATCTCAGATTTCGAAAGTAAATTTTAAACATTGAAATCTTGGAATAACACCAATATAAATGTAAGACAAAACAAACTTGAATGTAACCATTAATAGAAAGCCTTATGTAATGTAGGGAATGCTTGAAATATTGTTCACACTCCTATTAAAATTACAGTTACTTAATTAAAATTAGATCTACTAATACTTGTTACTTAAATAATTAATACGTAGTTAGTATTTCGAAGCTTTTCTTACGATAAACATAACTCCAATCCACAATTAACAAAAATTATAATTTAGTGCATTAATACTGCATATATTAAATTCCAAATTCAATAAAATATTCAATGAAGAATCCTTTACGACGAAAATATCCCTTTAAGATTCCTCCCATAACGTGGTAAGACTTCCGACACAGAACATCTTTCGAACCTCCTTCGAGCAGACGCATAAATCCCCGGCGAGCACAGATTCTGACGTAGCATACGATTTAACATAAGTGCTCGGTCTCGAAATAACCATCTTTACGGAGCGTCGCTTCTTAAACTCCGAACGTAAATATTCAAATGTGATTACGACTCTGCCTCGTTTTTCTCCGAATCCGCGCATTAATCATCGTTTCTAGAGTCTCGCAAGTTGCTCTATTTGGCCGAATGGCTCGCTTGGGATGAAAATCGGAATACGGTGTTAGGGAACTGTATTCCCGGGAGATGGAGAACTGCTTTAAAGACAACTCCACGTTCCGCATTCGAAGTAAAGAAACCAAGGGTAACAGCCGAAATAATGCTCCGAAATAGGGAAGAATGCAAAAAGAAGTGTTAAACGGCTGCTATGGGCGATTAAACAAAATCTCCCCTGCATTGCGTAACTTAGGAGATGAACGTAAAAGTGGCGGTAAAGGGGAAGTATGCATAGATATCGAACCGAGTATTTTCCTAGATATTTGGACAAGCGGAGCTATGAACATCCACGTAAAGATCCCAGCTAGATACTCTTAAAAGGGATGAGAATTTAATTTCGAGGAGTACTTAACGGAACCTCCTGGTAATATGGCAGTAGAGGGAGATGGTAATTAGTTGTGGAAATACTTGAAAGACTGGTGATGCAATTTTTTGAGTTAATGGAAGTCTATGGGAATGGTAGTAGTTTCTTATAATCTAAATAGGAACTCTTATGAATTGACTTAATGCTGTTTGCCCTTTGAGCTTTTTCCTAGTCGACTCTTATGAAGTACCTGATGCTATGATTGCATCGTATTTGGATGATTTTGAAGCCGAGGGAACGTTGACTCCAGAAATATTTTACGAAGCCCATGATGTAGCAGTATGGTTCCCTCCATTAGAAATCTGCAAGTTGGCCGATTGATCGTGAAATTGGGAAATTAAAAGACTAGTATCTGACCTTTTGGATGTTAACCATTCCAAAATTAAGTATTTAGTGATATTGGAACGCTACTTACGCATTTGCACTATTCAAGTATTTTTTGAATTGCTCAAATGTTTGAGAAGATGAATGCCTACAATAAATCTATGTTAATATTGTGTATTTTTAAAAAGGTTAATTTAGAATATTTTGAGAAAAAAAATAAGTAAAATTGGATAGAAACTCTAATTTTAGGTTCATGTATCTTAACACTTGAGTCCACTAAAAATAATTAGGAGCTTAAATGCTTAATATTTTCTTTTTTTAGAAACAATTTTACTTATTTTACAGATTTTTGATCTTAAAGTATGTCGATAATTGGTGATATTCAGACACGATATGTTTTACAGCTAATGTTTTGAAATTTTTTAACTATTTTATCATAATATCTTGCTCGATGTTTACGAACAAATACATTCTATAACATAGATTCATACACATATACACTTACATATAAATATATACATACATGTCCATCCACTTACATATAAATATATCCATTCATATACACGCACGGGTGACACAGGGCTAATGAAAAGGGTTTTTAATTCGCTCCTATCCTTAATAAACACACCAATCTCGTAGCACGATAGTAATTTCTCATTAACTCATGCAAGACACACACTCGGCCAACTTTAAATTAGGGCTACCAAAGCGAAATTTATTGAGTTAAATTTTGAAACATAATCAATGAACTTAACAAGATTCCATGCAACCATATGCATCAGAAGCCGGCATTAGTAAAGCTAACAACGCGGAACCTCATCAGACGTTGTCCAATGAAAACTACGTAACTTCATTTATCCCGTAAAGTTTATGTGGGCACCATTGCATTACGAGGTGTTTTGGGTATTTTTTAAGGTTTATTGCGGAGCAGGAATTATACCTCCATGATGTATGAAAACGCGATTAAGGCGGTAGACCTTTTAGTACGAAAAGTAAAAAAACGTTTTTATTTTTCAGTATTTTATGTAACTTTTCAGGGAGCAGCATAAAAATTAAGGTTTATCTTCCACGAGAGACTAAAAACTATACAATTTAGGCTAAGATTTTTATAACATTTAAAATAAATAAAACAGCTTATTTTAAAAGTCCATATATATATATACATAATATATCTTACCTTCTAGCTTTACTCTGCATAATCTTCGCTGAAATATACATATATATAGCCAAAATTTAATGATACATAGTCCTGCATAATATTTTACATAAAAGATATATTAACTCAAAACTCCATTTCGCTTAACTAGACAGCCATTCATTTAATTAATTTCAGTCCATAAAATATATTAGCGTGTGATTTTAAATGGGGAAGTAATTAAAATTTCCACGAGCACTCATTTCATTTAATTTATTCGATCACTTTCGTTTCGTTCATAACTGAATTCCAGGAAACTTCATGAAATCTGATAACTTCATTTCAAACTCGAAACGCTAATAAATCTGAAATAGTACTATATTAAATGGCTGATGATATTATAATCTAATATTATCATATACGCATTGATTTAAGATATATCTTCATTAAAATGTGTGGGACCATATTTATAATACTGAATCGTAATTTAACTTATATAGAACTATGAATGATTACTGCAATTAAATGATTATAAATAAAATGGTAATTATTCCATTAAAATTAGTTATATTGTTATATTTTATTTCTTCTAAAATTTATATAATTTAAAAAATAGCCAAAATTTAAAGAATTTCCGATTCTATAAATATAATTCGATAACGTATATTATTCATACCATTAGATAATAGACTATACGTATAAAAAAAAAAAACAAAATTTTAAACTGATCCCTAGATGAATCAATATAATCAACAAAAATGTGATGCAAACCTAACCTAAACCTTGATTGAATTGCCTGCAACAAGTCAGTGCACCATTGTATACAACAATCCTTCCCTCCCCATACCCTTAACGTTATAGCAATGCCCTGCCTTCTTCCCCAGCGCCAGAACTTGCAACGTCGTCCATTACCAACAAGAAGCACAAGAATAAAGACCCTACTACGGAAAAAGCGACACGCGTGCTAGAATCCGTATAAAAAAGGCGTAATCATAAGAGGCGATCCGAGCGTTTAAGCAGCGGGGAAGGGCGGGCCAAATGGGGTGAAGAAAAGATAGGTTATTAAGGAGGGGAAAGGTGAGTGGCAGAGGCTGCTGGAAAGGGGGTGTAGAATGTAAATGAGGGGCAGGGGGATAGTAATAAAAATGGAGAGGGAACGTAGCTGAAGGGTTCTTTGCCTTAATGAAAGAACTTGCAAGCCTCTTCTTGCAAAGTTATCTTCCGTGCCACCCCCAAAGCAGGAAAAGGGGTTAAGACGATGCGCTATCGTCGCGTCCCAGCTCCCGCTACTTGGAATATTTATCCATATATTAACTATTTTTAAGGTCGTCTGCCAAAAAGGGAGACTTCCATGCAGTGGAAAAAGGTTAGGGAGCTCCTTACGGTCGCCGGGAATCCGTGGGGAAGAACAGGGGAAAGTGTTCGTTCAAGAGAAACTTCTTTTTTCCTTAATGTGCTCTCTCACAAAGACAACGGAGCTCACCCGGAACGCGTTATATTCCCTTATCTCGCAACGTTTAAACTATTTGCTGTTGCTTCAAGTGCCTTTAACATATTTCCTGGGTGGAATCACAGCTTCCCTTTAACGAAACGAAGTACAAATTTCCAGCTGCTGATAACGCATTCAAGTTATTTCGCGGGAGTTAATTAATTCCTGTGCAGGTTTACGCGGAAATCAAATATCGTTCAGGATTCTCTCGTAGGTGCATCTACTAAAAGTTCTTTCTGGGAAACGTTGCGTTGACGAGGATTTTGTTTAATCAACCGCCCCGTGATGATTCAGGTGAGAAATGGAATTGAAGTATGCTCCGTTTATTTCTACAGATTTTTAAAAGGGGCTTCCTTTAAACAAGAGGGAATTTATGAGTTTGCGTTTACCGGAAACAGCGGGTTATTTTTCAATGAAGAGGTTCGTCGTTAGGTTTTGATCTCAAAGTTTTATTATTTTCCGCGTATTTGTGAGATGAGCGAATTATACTTTAATTAGAATTCTTCCAGCGTAATTTTTTAGGCTTGATTAATATTGAGATATGCCTCGTGGCTTGGTTACCTTCCCTTACTTATTATAATCTCTTGAATGTTGAGTATTAGAATATAGAACTACGATAAAAATCGTGGCCCTACCGGGTTATTAACTTCTTAAATTAATCTCAAACTTCTAGTGTAACTTCTGAAATAATAGATGTAACATATTACTATGAAGTACTTCCTTCTGTTCAAATCACATTCATAAAAATAGAGGTATATATTTTAAAACGTAAGAAAACTAATTAAATACACTTGGATACAAAATCAGGGGTCCAATAACTAGATTGGGGAAACTTCAAAATTTAAACATGAGAATATAAACTATTTTTATGGAAAAAACGAATATCGAAAAGAAGTTGAAAATAAAATCTTATTTACTGCCGTGTTATTCACTCCAAAAAGCAATGATTACCCTCTATTCTTCTGCACTTAAATATTACTTGCAGACATCATTCAAAGCACTAATTAAATTCCACGAAATACTTACGAAATTTCAATGGCGAAAATATTTTTTTTTGAAATTGATATCATTGATATCAATATACTCCTTATATAATGCCTGATGTAATTAATTAGGATCATTAACTTTAACATTATACTCGACATACGATACGACTAATGCATCAAAAGGTAGCTCATAACTTGATGGAGCATATATCATGATGAATTCATTGAAGCCGTACACGTGGTATACCCTTATCGCAATCTATATTGGACAGAAATTTTCATCAGCAAAGGAGAGGAATACTAGAGGAAACTTTGACCAATCATTTTCCAATTTACAGCCCATACACCTACACTATTGGTTCCATATTTAGTTCAAAAGTTCTCAGCTATTCTGAATTTGAAAAATAGATTCCTACAGCGTATTCACAAACCCCATCCGAATACCTGCCTACGATACTCTTTCATTTTAAATCATAAAAGAATAATCATCTTTTTTATTACAATTGAAGAGATTTAATTAAATTTCAAGTATTATACTGTAGTAATTTGGTTGATTTTGAATAATATGTTATTTCACTTAATCAATCAGTTTTTTACTTTATTTTTAAACTTCTTTTTTTATAACCTTCTAAGGACATGAGCTTGGTTAACAAGGAAATACATAGTTCCACGCATAAAATCAATATCTGTCGACAGTATTATTTTCATTTATATACCACAGCTGTACTTGAAGTGTACCCTAAATTAAAAGGGAATTTTCATTTCTAAATATAGGAAAAAATTAAAATTAGACCACAGTTATATATACAAATATACGTAAATAGAATTTAATTTCTTTCCTAATTACTTTTTTCGAAGTTATTTTAAGATGCGAATAAATCATCAATATCATACCCATTTTCCAGGTTATAATTAAAATACGGAAAAATATAAATTCAACTACTCAAACATATTTAAACATTGATTGAATTATTCACCGGTTTTTTAGTTCGATGAAATATTAAAAAGCATAAATTGATGCAAAATGTAATCGGAGTGTCTTTCCAATGAATGGGGAAGGAACGCGAATTTTCTATCAATATATTACATTAATTCTTTATTTTTAAATGTTAAAAGTCTCTTATAAAATATGATTTTTAATTCATTTCAAATCAACAGCTGTAAATTATTTATATGATTTCGATAAATCTACATTCCCACTTATCAATTTATTAAAGTCTCAATGTATTATGAAAAGCGTTAAATATAGAAACTTTTACCAAATCATATAGATATTCATTTCAATATTACGTAATCGCTCACTTGGCCAGTTATGGTAGGAGTTTGAAATTAACACAGTCATTGCTTTTAACTTTAAATAAAAAGCACTTGGTGATTTTAAACGCGACTGACTTAACTTAATGGAAACGAGTAGTAGAAACCAATACGAGAAAACCTATTACTACCTTATTCAAAAATTTAGTTGTAAACTGTATAAATTCAGCTAAACGCAAGGCATTTAAATAAACCTAAATTCATAAAAATAATCTTAATTTTACGTAAAATAAAGTTCGACAAATATTAGGAAAACTAATCATTATTCTTTTTCATAATATTCTCCTTTAACATCGATATATTTATCACCCCTTTAACACCATAGTTTTTATCATGTGCTACAGTGAAAGAAACAGACAATTTGAATACAACAGCCTTAGCAGTAATTAAAACTCATCGTCTAAAAACGGGCATCGATTAAGCTCACCTTCCATTTAAAGGCCATAAGAAAAGCTTCTCATTAGTAGAGATAATGCACGTTGAAGGTACGTATCGCAGAGCGTTCACATTTCATAATTCTACATGCACCGTAAGAAATGATTCATGGCTAGAGAAAATTTATCGGGAAACTGCGTGCGTGGCCGAAACTTAAAACTTCCCTCTTGAGTTAGAGGAACACTTTACGAGACAAAAAAGCAGTCTTTTGCTCGAAATTTCTTGAATAACGACCCTTGTTAGGGCTAGAAGAAAGTGTTGAAAAAAAAGGTGGGCAAAAAGTAATATGAATAAGACATTCATCAGGGCTGCTGAAGAACACCGACTAGAGAGGAATGAAGAAAAGGAGACCATAACGTAACGCTAGCATCTTTGAGTTTCCTGACGAGAGGTTATTATTGTTTCGAGGGGTTTCTTTTTATTTATCGCCCGGTTTCGGTAACTCTTATTATTAATTTCAGAGCGGTACGGGAGGGGTAGCACTAAAGTGCACTGGGATGGGTGGGTGGGGAGGTTTGCTTCTTCGCGTGGGTCTTAAGGGAAGACGATAAATCCAAGCCTTAAAGGGAAGGAGTGTCTATTGAGGGAATTTGCGGTGAAAAGAGACGACTACACTATTAATCCCACAAGTGACCGCGGACGACTAGCCCGCTGCGATACCTATATAAATTACGATTTAAGACGAGTCTTGAGTCGCGACCGCGTTTAATGGCTGAGATAAAGGGAAATGGAAGTGTGAGGTATCGGTTGATTGTCCTCCTCAATCCATAAAGAAAGTCGTGGGGATCTTCATGAAGTATCAACGTTTCGGGAACGTAATTTTGTTAATATTTAATGACCATAAAACCTTTCAGATATTCAACGCAAAAAAGAATTAAAATTGTAAAATAAATTCATTCGTTAACTATACAATAAAAAAAGATTAATAACTCATATTTAAATTTATTCTCGGTCAGCAAAATTACTAGTTATTGGCCCGGAAACCCACGTAATCTGTTGTTTAATTATCCACTTTTTAATGCAAATTTAATATTCACGGGTGATTTATTTTAAATTGTAATTTTTCACCATTCACAGGCTCAAGTTTTTTTTTAAAAAGCTTTATTCAGAAACTCCCTCTCGTAAAACTCAAAAAAATAACAACTGTGATACTATTAAAATTTACTTCAAAAATCGTTCATTAAACGGGATAACTCAAGCGAACACTTTTGTAATTAAAATTGTAATTTATTAATGAAAAAAGGCCGTAAAAAGTAAGCTAGCCTTTGTTGGGGATAGTTTACTAGGTAACGTAACAGGCTTTAATGAAACATTGGAATAGAATTTGGCTCTTCGTGTTTGAAATCAAACACCTTTACTTCATAACCATGGCAACAACTATTTTACTTACGAAGCATACTTTTCGGTGTTCTATTTGTGTAAAAAATAAAGTCGTTCCCAACTTATCATAGCATCATTTATATGCTTTCTTTAGTACCTCAAAGACTATTTTCTATGAATAGAAGAGTATGCTTACCAGATTATTATCCCACACATTTTCAATTCGACATATTTTATTATTTTCTCTAGCTTTCTCTTTGTATATGAATTTCAAGGGATGAAACGTGATAAGAATTCATGAATGCCGTGTATTTTAGAAAGAGATTTTTCCTAGTACTGGTCAAAGCAAATATTTTTAGATGCAATTTTACTTCTCAGAATTTATAAAAAGATTTTGCAAATTATCAACACGTGATATAACGTTGCTTTTCAAAGAAATAATGAACGTGCAATCTTCACTATTAATTTATTTTCTTTTGAAGATAAGCTACTTAGCGGATAGCGGCTTTCAATAACAACATATTCATACTTACGTGTGCGATATACTATTTACGATGAAGTTATAAGACAAGCTTGCAAAATTTGAGGCTGTAGATGTTTCCAAGAATAGCATTACGAACTATCGACAAACATCTGTATATCATTTATAAATGAAAAAAATTAATTGAAGGATTAATTCTAGTTATTGACGGAAATATAATAGGAAAATATACGAATATTCATTAATATAAAACTCTTTTGTCATAGTTAAGGTATATAAATTCATTCTTAAGTTGAAAAATCTATGGAATATAGTTCAGCTATACACGAAAGAATAAAATGGAAAATTTGTCATTTGATTATCACGCACACTTGAAACGAATAAATCGTACATGTTTTTTATTCAATAAACCGGACGGTGTAATTAAACATCATCAAAACGCGATAAATATAAAAACTAAAATTAAATAACATGGCTACAACGAGTTTTAATCATGTATAGAATCAATGAAACGACAATTGGCTAGTGACAATGAATTCATGATGAACCTACATGAAATTTACTACGCTGGGATTGTTTAATTATTACATCAGTATAGTATCATTTAGTAGGATTAGTTTATTTTAGTTCTTATTTAGGAAGTTTGATTGTATTATTGACTGAGTTAATAACGAATCATTGATATGATATTCAGTGAAATCGTTAAAGTGAATCTATTCGTAAAAACCTTCGAAATATTACGAAAATTCAAAAATAATATACGAAATTTATTTCCATGACTACATCAACAAATCGAGATACTTCTTATTTCCTATGAATGCCGATATTTTCTATGAAATACGAATCCGTAAATAATGACCGAACACAACTGGAATTTCGGACGAAAAAAGGATACGAATATCTCGAAGACGTAATTCGTTGAATTATGGACGAAATTGAATTCGAATCAAAGCTAGAGACTGCGGGAATATATTTTCCGAGTTCTTGCTTTCCCTCCCGTGTCTTCATTATAATTCAATCGAGGTACATTTTCAATCTTCTTCGAAGACTCCGTGTTCCTCTTCGCGTACATTTCAGTGGCCTCTTTCATCGTTGCGCATACAGACATGCGAAATTATTTTCGATGTTCTTTTTTCTTGAAAACAAGCATCCTTCGATATTATCCCCGTCTGAGTGACTCAAGAGGAATCATCCTCAAGGTGAAGTGCATTTGATTTCAATGAGGAACATCCTTTTGTGGATTTTCGCCAATCGTCTTGTAATAGTCATTATGTAGATATTCGTAGAAGTAATTCGTAATACGAGTATTATTCATTCAAAATTATGTTTTAGCATTGTGTTAAAAGTTATTTTTTCCACGTAAATGATGATTATTCATCATTTCATCATAAGTTCATTAGGTTAAATTTCAGCAAACTACTAACGAATTTTCAATACAGTAACCTTATTTCTTATATATGAGAATGTGCTTCATTTGTGTTCTAACCTTTAAAAAAAATTAACTGCTATGAAGCACCATACGAACCATTTTAATTTAGACGACACTCCATATTACCTTTTCTCAGGACTATTTATTGATCTTAAAAGAGAAAGCATTTCCGGATGGAGCTCAATTACTATGACTTTAAGGGTTTAATAATTCTATCAAATTCCATAACTTGTTTTTTAACAAGGTTGATAGAAAACTTTTGACGTAAAATCTTTTCAAATCAGCCAGAAAGATAAATATCTGATACTTATAGCTTTATATTGTCTTAATCCAAATAATTTAAGTAAAAAAGGTTACAGGTTGATGAAAACTAGAATAATATAGCTTTTATTACTTAGAATACTAATAATTATTTGGAATAATGGGAATAGATAAAATAACTTCTAAGACAAGAGAAGATAAGATAATGAAGCTTTACGAAAGTAGGATAGATAAAATTAGAGGTGCAGTTAAAGAATTAGCACTTTAAATAAGGATCCGATACCGTTATCTAATTTGGAATCTTGTGCGAATAGGCTAATCTGGTTTTCCCAATGCGTTGAAATAAGAGTATCGTGTTAAGCGATAACGGCTTGGATATATTTCTTTAGATCTCTACACCTGCTGAAATTTATTTCACTTCATCCATTACCTGAACTGTAAAGTAAGGAGTTACAATCTTGATCTTAATTTTAGTGCAGGCATAAAACTTTAAACCTTGTAATTATAACATTAGGCTTTATAAACAACAAATATGTACATGTATGCGTAGGAATAAAATGAATGTATTATTCTCTACTTGAAATCATCTGTATCCCTAAAATAAAAATGCCTCGTTTTCTTATATAAAATACCTATTTTTAGAGAAATTGAATTTCCATGCATATGTATTCATTAAAAAATCAGGTAATATACAAAAATTATTATAGTTGTATATTTAGTTGTAATTATTGTATCTTGTATATTGTATTTTATATTAATATTGCGTCTCATTAGAGTTATTGTGTTATCCTTTTAAGATTGTTTTGTAATTAGAGAGTTCTTTATATATATGATGCACTATGTATCACAAATTTTATTATCGTGGGACCTGCTGACAAGCAGACTCTGACAGACTTAGCAGGACTCTATCTGTATTTATTATAACACATACATTTTTAACAATAATAATATAGATTGCTTTATCAAAGCTATTATTCATTTTCAGAAAATATAACCAAATATTTACTTATATAATTGCTTACTTTAAATCTAAATAGTATTAATGACCATTCTTTCTCTCTAAATTTCATTTCACACACCTGCATTTCAACACCTATGTCGCATCTCCATAAGAACGCGTAGATCAAACGTCCCCCTCATTACGTCAAATTAGAAACGAACTTCTATTGGAGAGGAAATCCGGCGGAAATGGAACCAATCGAGACTCGATAAGGCAAACGATGCCTCGAGACACGCATCTAATTATAGCCAAATTAACGCCGGAGCCATTGAACACAACTTCGTATCCCTTAACAACGCCAAATACAGATCGCGGACGTGAACGTGGAAGAAGGACGCTAAAAACAACATCAGGTACTCCTCGTATAGAGTAGAAAATTTCTTCGAGTGTAAACAAGGGAATTATATAAGAAAAGGCGATATAAAAAAGGGGATTCAGTCGCAGGAAACGACAGGGAAAACAGGATGTCTACGTATAAAAAAAGGAGGGAAAAGAGCAACCGGAAAGTTGAGAATCCCCACCGAATGTTTTTCCCCTCTTTTCGCATTCGACTCTTTAAAAAAGATCGGGGAAAGAGGCAGGGATTTAAGGGTAGAGCGCCGGAAAAATTCTCTGCTAGACTTTTCCTCTTTCTTCGGCCTTTTCGGACGCATCGCGAGAAAGAATATGGGTTAATTGCTATTCCAGCGGACGGAGAGAAAAAAAAAAATATGGGATAGGAAAAAGGAGTGCTCCATGGCAACAGGGACTAGCAGAGCGTATAACAGGTAAGACGGCACTGAATTAAAAGGAGTCGACGGAAAAGAATGTCTTCGTGCAATACGGAGGAAGATGTGGCGGTGGGGGTGGATCTTGGGAAGTGGGGGAGGGGAATCAAAGGAAGGAATCCGAGGGAATCTGAGACTGAAAGGTTGCCTTAAAAAGTATGGTGGAGATGTATAAATGTACGAAGGGTAAAATTACGATATGCTGTTATATAATATAAATATTTATGAATTCTTTAAATTAACTACAGATTAAGGAATGAATTAATGTAATATATGTATATTAAGTGACACATGAAAAAATTTATAACTTTATCTTCTTTGAGAAGGAGAGTTAAAATTTTCATCAAGTCAATGATCTAATTAAGTACTAATAAAACTGTTTTCTTCGTTGATGGTCTATCAGTGGTATATAAAATATGTATGTATGGTGTATAAAATCTCGAAAAATATTTGAAAAATAATATTTTCAGATAAATATCAACTTTTGAACATGAAACATGAGATACATTTGAATAATAATTACGTATTTTTTTTAAAGCCTCAGAATTCGCAAGACCTATATTGGTTGATTTTTAATGTTAAATTTAAAAAAAATCACATCTGGTTAATTTCTATAGAAATTCGATTCATTCTCATACTAAAGTTTTAAATAATTCATTTCCGTATTAAAGTACCCATACACACTTATCAATATCTTTTAGAATATATCATTTGCTTTCTGTTGAAGTAAAGAATATATAATTTGGACGAATTTAATATGTCACGTTTTAGATTGAAATAAGAAAAATTCAAAATAATCGTTTGATTACAATGATCGTAATAAATAATAGTGTCATGACCAAGAAAAACTCAATGTTTGTTAAACAGTATGAGACAAGAACTAGAAGCTATTAAAGATAGGTATTAGGTGCTTTTAGAATTAATTGCTGAAGAAATTCGTTTATGGTAAGGCTTGCGAAAAAATTTGGGAAATACAAAGATAAAATAATCCCTACAGTACAAACCGTAATATTATACATATCTAAAACCTGAGAGGTGAGAAACAAAAAAAATCCGACTCATGAACCCACCGAAACGTAAGAGACAAATATATGCACGTTTGCGTGCGGGTGTCGCATGGTTCGTCCAACTGCACGCCCTATTGTCTAAAACGAATAAATAACGTCGCGTAGTAAAAGTCTGGGGGACAAGTGGAAGGGTTAAAGCAGGCGAAGAAGAGTAAAAAAAGAAAAACAAAAACGAAGCCACTGAGTTTCAGAAAGAGATTGAGAGATGGTGGCACTATCGACGGTACATACTGTGGCGCCGCATTACGGACTCGCGGAAGGAAATGGAAGCTCTCAGTAATGATTCACGACCGCGGAGTGGGGGTGTGTTATGACCCTCGAGCAGACAGATTTAGTGTCCCCGGAGGTTGTGTGACCTGGGGGGGCGCCCTAAGGTGGCGGGGAACCACAAGGGACAGCCACATCACAGCCACCTTTTCATCTCGTGAGAAGGCGTGACTATTGGGGAGCCGTGACGAGAAAAGAGGAAACTTTTCGCAAAAGGGTTAAAAACCGATATCCAAGGAATTCCAGAGACGAAAGAATGCTCTAAAGAGATATCGTTTTTCTATGTCCCTGAGAGTGGAAAGTTGGCTTGTTTTATTATATTATTTTAAATATCCGTAGATGGCTGCTAATTTACCGATACTTTTGGTCCTTCTTTCGGGGGAGAGACTTCTAACAGGTAAAAAGTGCAAGATCGGTTTTTCTGCGCCACTTTGGAATCTTCTACTATCGTGATCGATTGCTGTGAGGGAGGCTTAAGATGAAAATAGTGTTCTTCCGTTCCTAAGGAGTATTAGTCGAGAAATACGTACTTGATACGATATATTCATGCGTTAAAAGACCAGACTATGAAAATTTATGGGTAATTAATTACTTTGATATTTTAAAGGAATCTCTTTAAACTATCCCTACATACAAAGAGCTATAAATCTATTGGAAAGGTATTTAGAATAAAAGATTATGAAATAAGATTTAATCTGCGAATATTAGGCTAATAGTAGAATGGGACTTCATAGCATTCATTATTTGCGTGATATTTATCAATTTTCGACTCCTATTTAGTTCCTATCGAATTATTTACCTCAAAGTCTATATAAATTACAGGGTTAGACAATCGTACGAATATATTATACATATTAATGTAAAAATAATTTCAAATATCTAAATTAAAACGATTCGTGGATTACCTGGTCCTTAAAACTGAGAAAATTAGAAAAATTATAGTTTCATTGAATTTTATAGCAAAACATTTCTTTTTTCAATTTCGAAAGTTAAAATCTACGATGTATAACAACTAATCCTATTATTTACACTTAATTTCATGTTTGGTTATCTAATTAGAACAACATTTGTTTAATGTCTTATATAAATTAAAGTGTTTTTGCACACAATTGGTGGTCTCCTAGAATAACCATTAGAGCACTAAACAAGCTGGAAGTGGTTCGTCGTACATTAAAAGGGTCCGAAGGTCCCTTATTTCGGGAAAATGGTCAAATAGGGCAATGGGACGTCAGGGATCCCATTCGTTAATAATTCCACCAATTGGATGCTGTAAATGATCCCATTACGTCCATCAGTTTTAAATGGGCGAAAATTTGGTTTATTTAGTCGTGGAAATATTATTGTACTTTGAGGTAGGATTGATATATTTATACATTATGTAGTTCTATATTTAAAGTACTCATTTCCAAATAATTAAGGAGTTAATTTGCTCCTTTTTTATGTATAAGACGTAGTTATAACATTAAATAAATGAATGAGGTTAAAAATAACTGAGCGATTCATAAATGGTTTTTATATAAATAATTATATAGAAAAACCTCTCGATATACTTTTACCAAGTAGATGTATCACTGTATAACTCTCAACTTAATGTTAACTTAAAACTGTATCATTTTCTCGAAATCTATTTCATAATTTATTTTCTGTTGCTATAATAGAATGATTATCCTCCTTTATCATACCTTATTTTTTGATCCTAATAAACTAAACTTTTTCCTCTTAATAAACTCAAAAGTCTTGGAGTTCGTACACAATATCATTAAACAATGAATCTTTTTAAACATTTCAAAATCAATATATTTACAATCGATCATTATTGACATTCATTTGTTATTGAGTATATTTTTTAAAAATTTCTACGATAACAAGCTTTAAAGATCGGTTTACTTTCTGTGTATTTGTTTATTCAACTCTACCATCAATTAAATACTATTGTAAAGTTTCTTTATGTCCTTACGACATATATACATAAACTTCTATGTTTTATAATCCTTATAATAATTATTACATCAATATTAAATCTGCCTCATTAATAAAGTGTAACTGTAACCTCTTTTGGAACATTAATAGTGCATTAACATGAACTTTTAAGTAGCTTCTAATAGCTAATGATTCGCCAAACTCCGCCACTTTATCGCACCTATAGCTAAACTAGATGTATCACTTTTATTTACAATTCATCACCGGATTATGTCCATAATAGGACTTTTATTCGAATCGCCTTGAGGGGGATATATCCTCTTATCCCGTGTTTATTGCACCCGATCATTGGCAGCGGTGAAAAACGGCACCAACTTGGCTCATTGATCGCACCCATAAAAATATATCGCCTTCTCATTTGTTCTCTCCGAAGGCCTCTAAAAATCATTCAACGCCGAAATTAATTGCAAAACGTTTTTTTCTCCCTCATCCCATCGGGTCATTTTCCTTATCCCTCCCCACTTCATAATCCTTACTATAAGGAATCACATTATTTTGCTGTATATCAAACCAAACTCCCTATTCCCAGCCCAGCGGGAATTCATCGTCTTTTTATACATTTTTCCTCTTGGGGGCGGAACGGTGGCAATCAAAAAGTTGGGGACCATCTTTCTTACGTCTTTCCCTTACCACCACCTCCTGTGGATCTATCCCTTCTTCCCGAAGCAATCCCACACCCAGGAGCTCCTCCAGCATCCCCTCTAATTCCTAGCGTCTACGGAAAAATGATTTACGATTTGTTAAAAGAATTTATCACTCTTTCCCGCGGAGCGGCGCTGTACGCAGCTACGTAATTATCTCGTGGGTAGACGTCGCCCCGAAATTTCGGTTTAAGTAATGTTTGTCTTAACGATGTAAATTATAGCTCTACGTAGTTCGAGAGACAATGGGAGCGAACGCGAAAATTTCGTCGCGTTCGGGGAGATAATTAAAAGAAATTGTCGCGAGGTAATGAAATATGCTTCGGTCGAAGTTGTCCTTTTTTTTTGAGTGAGACTTTAAGGTAAAGGTGTGAAACCAAAGAAATTAGCGTTGGGTAGCAGACAGTTTTTGGTGAAAGACCTCAATGGTTGGAATAAGCGATTGCCAAACTTCACGCCTATAATTGTTCGTGAATGTGGCTCGGTTCCTGGTTCTGTGAACATTAATCATATATGTTTTTTTTCTGAAGAATATACTTTGCCCAAAGCTTGAAAACTTTAATTATACTAGCAGCCTAAAGGCCAACTATAATTTATGAAATTCACTATAAGATTATGAATAAAAATTTTCAATTAAAAACATGATTAAAATTAAAAATTATGTGTCAAAATTAAACCTAAAAGCCAACTATCCACTATTACATTTACTTTCAGATTAAAAATAAACTTTATTAATTTAATAATTAATTCTTCTCAATTAAACTTTAACTAAAATTAACAAATATAAATTAAAAGTAGATCATAAAATAAAAACCCTGATAATTCTCACGGAGAAAGTACGACAATAATGTATTGTATCTATGATTATTGTAGTGTAGTGTATATAATATGTAAAAGTTGCCAGCGGACAATTGTCCACTTGTAACTTAAATTCTATAAATAAATAAATAAATAAAGGTTAACTATGATCAAATAAATTTATATATTATAATTTTTATAAATGATCTTGTACAATCGAAAATTAAAAACAATAACTAAAATAAAGATAATAAACTAATTTTTTTTTAATTACACAATTGAACTAATAGCAAATTCGATATTATCATACAACGCATTAAAATGCAGCGAATAAATGTTTGGAGTGTCGATTCTAAAGTTCACGAACGTGGTGAGTGTTAATGAACGCATGCACTTATAATCCAATGATATAAACGGAGTGGACGCGAAATTAAATTTGTTAAAAATTCTGCATACGTCCGTTCGCGAGTTAACTCAATGGTCTCGAGAATTTATTTCTGAGAGGAGAATATAATTGGATGAATAATTATAACTTTATTATGAGAAAAATGTCGATGATAAAAATTATATGAATTCGATGGCAATAATTTTCCAAAAGAGATAAAGATATTAGGTGAAAGATATTAAATTGAACATGTACAGATGAAGATAATTAAAATTTGTAAAAAAAGACTTAGTAATATAAGGTAATTAAAGTATATCCTTAAAATATCTGTAAGTTGAAAAAGTAACAAATGTTTGATTTCTATAAACGTCTTTTGTTCTAATTTTACCTTTCAATTACCAATATATACTAGATATAATTCGCATTAATCATCGTTTTATCTCTAAATTATTTGAAACCACACTCATGAAAAATTAATATAGATTAAAATATATCAATGAACCGCCATTTCTTGATCAATTGTTATTGTGAATATCATATATTTTAGCTGTTTCGATTCTTTTAAAAATCAATGCTATATACAATTCTGTATAATTAAACTATTTAAGAAACCGTTTTGTTAAGTTGGAAAAATTTACAAAAATTCACATCGACTTTATCAGGTCTTCTTTCATCGTAAAAGATCTCACTAGGAAATTCTTTTTAGCAAAGAAAAAATGTAATTCCATAAAAAAATACAATTTCTGAGAGTAAACAAATACAGAAGAATAAATAAGCTGAATTTAACTTTGCTGTTCCTTATCGTAAAAAGGATTTATATTATTTAAATAGGATTTTCCTTAATAAATCACTATATATAATAATATTAATATACTATGAATAAATGAGAAATTACATCACACTTCCCACTTTTTAAAGGATAGAAACAAACGTTGAGTTCATATCCTACATCAAAGGCCCCTCTAAATTGTGTACATCCCAATTTCCTCCAGCACACATAGCTAGGAGGTGTTTTAATGCGGCTAATTCCAGTCCCGAGAAACTGGATATCGTGTCCACTTTTCACTTTAGAAAGGCACCATTTGGTGGTCACACTGACTATCTTCTCATTTTCCAAACTCCTAAACAAGGTCCCGCATTGTTTTCTGTGATGGACGGCGGAGGGGGGACCCGTCGCCACATACCCCAATCGTAAACCCTTAGTGTGAGACAATAACAGAGGCCTTCAACCTCATATAAGCTCTTCCAAGACCTCTTAATGCCCTTTCCTTTGACTTAGCACCGTTTCCTCCATTCCATTCTCCTTCTTCACCATCCGTTATCTCCGCAGAAATCACGATTCACTTTATTGTTCCTGATTATCGCTGTTGTGGATCACTTTGTCACCCAAAGATTTATCCCTAGTTCCCTTTTGTAGTCCGGAAATTATGCCCGTAAATGGGAGTGAAAATAGGGGATACTAAATTAGGCTAGATTTTACTTTCACTTTTTGCTCTGCTTTCTCCCGCTCATCTCTATTTTTATGTGTGGATAGAGTAGACTAGAAAGTGGAAAGATTTTATCTTCAGAGTTATCTTTTTAAAGGATTATTTAAATAATAAAATAATAGAGTTTACGCAGTCTAATTCATTTGAAATTATTACGTCTATAAAGACTCGTTCCAACTGATTATATGGTATAGAAATGATTAAATATAATTAAACATTTCTACCAACTTTTCTACAATTTCAGAACCTAAAAGGTTGCAAATATAAGTATTTAAGTATACTTTATATAATATGTTCATGAAAGCCAAAACTATTGGAGTAACAAAATTATAATAGTGATAAAAATTGTACCAAACCAAAAGATCAAAATAGGTAGTAATTTCCCTGATTAAAAGGTTATATTTCCGTTCATACTTGCTTTTATTAATTAACAAATTCTTTTTTGCAAAGTTTTTTCCAGTTGCCCGTTATAATTTCATTTATTAAATATAAGAAGGTTTTAGAGTAGCCCGTCTAAGAAAAAAATCTAATGAATAATTTAAATATATATAATACATCTAGTTGTATCGTAAAATCCACTTGAAAAAGAAACCTTGGATATCAAATAGTGATCGAATACATCGCTTTATATAATACGAATTACGATAATATGAATTACATCGTCACAGGAAGCTAATATTCCAAGCTATAGATGATAATAATTTCATAAACGCACAATATAATATTTGTATCTAACATATATTTGATTGAAATGGTACTCAATATGATCGAAACCCAACAATTGATATAATAAGCCCTCGTGTATCTACAGTTCCACCTCAATGATCAAAATGCCCTCTTCATTGTATTCGAATGCCGTACACCTCGTATAAGACCCTCTTTAATCCAAGTTGTGTTAAGATGCCTAGACTGGCCTCCCCTCAAAGCGCCCCGACACGGCCACAACTAAGTAACCGCTTGGGGATTCCTTCGCAGTGTTTACCACACGCCTCCTGCTGAGCACCTTAACTGTCTAATGCAAGGTAAAGGATTCGTCACGTAGAAAAAGTCCACTTACGGAAACCGTTTTTACCTTTTTTCACCCTCTCGTAATTATGTCAGTGTTTTGACCTTTTAAACCTAACCTCAGAAAAAGCTGAAAACCGAACGTATATTATTCCATTGCTAATTGTAGCAAAGCTTGTGTATTATTTGTTATACAGTTAAGAAGAAAAATGTACGTATTTATATTTTATTTCTGTTGCATACATCCTATTATTATATTATGTATATGTGTATTTATTGCATTTTCTCTATTTATTTATATACTTGAGTATTACATATTTGAATAAATCTCAACCAGAAATACTTCGTTATAATAAAAAGTACGAGACGAAATAATAAAACAATGCTTCAAAAATCAACCAAAATCTTGCCTACGTAAATGACAATTTTATTAATTAAAGTTTAAGAATAAGATTATATTTTAAGTACAGCTTAATGAATTTGCAGCCCTTTTCCTTATTCATAATTATATTATTCTTTTTTAAAATTACCAATAAAGCAGTTATACAATTTAGGTTACTGATTAAAGGAATCAATACATCAACAAGAATATATAGATAATACCTTAAGGAGATTATGGTTAATACAGTATAAAATCGACGTAACAAGTAGTTCTTCTTAATATGGGTAATATACATTTTAGGCATCATAAATTCAACGATAAATTAATCACTTAAGCATTAAAAATCTTCGCCCCAATAAAAAACCCAAATAAAACGAACCTAATTCACACACACACTTCACAACACCCCACTTAATAACAACCATCCCACAAGAACACATTTCCGCGTGCGTTTATAATTCCACCGACATAGCTATCAACAGCGAGAAGAGGAAGGGATCGTGGAAAAAAAACATGGGACGAGACGCAGCTGTTCCAATTCTAAATCTTAGAGAGAGAGAGAGTCTGGAATAATTCCCTGGATCGATCTCTATGCATCTGACCTCCTCCTCCTTAGAAACAGTACCTCACAGAAGGCACCTCCATGTTTTATTTATCGAATCCACCGCCATCGCTAAGCATAGGACGCCCCCGCAATCTCTCTTCGGGGCACAATGAGAGAGCGGGGGTCACGAGTGTGTGTGTGGAAGGCCAACCGAATCGGTCCAAAAGGTCATCTCGCAAAAGAACACGGGGGTCACTCGAGCGTCACTGGAACAGTTCATATTTTTCCGGTTCCCTGGAATAACTCGGCGTATGAATACAAAATGCCTCCGGTTGTGATCGGCCCGGATAGTGTGGTTCGAGAATTAAAAGTTCACGTAACTAGGGAATGATTTGGATGTGAAAGAGTGATCCGAATGAGGAGCGGAATGAGTTATATAAGGATTTTTTTTTAAAAAAAGGGATTCAGTGAGTTGTAATTGGAATTATACTCGTCTGCTGATAGAGTTAAATATCGTGATGTTTTATCTCGATTACGTGTTGATTCAAAAGGTGATATTTATCGAGTGGAAAATCGCATTTCTTTGTACGTTATGACAGTAGGAATCGTCTTCTTAAATATCTCGGCACCCTTTTATTCATTGAATTAATATCAACAGTTGACCTTTACAAAATATACCTATGATCTTACCTCTGTGCTTATAATTTGAACCTAACTCTTTCTCTATGGGTAAAGTGCATGAATGTAGTTACGTATTTTATCAAGTGTGAAGGAACAGATTTAATTCTACTTCCCTTATTATGTAATATAACTATATTTCAACACTAAAATATTTATGTGATCTAAGTTTGTTCTGTGTTTATATATTTATTACAAATTTAAAGGACTGGTCGAGTATTATCCCCTGAATTGCTTGACAAAATTAAGTCTATAATTAATGTTCACCTTATCACCTTATTCTAATTGAAATTTAACAGGTATTATTTATATCAATTATGCTAAATTTAATATTTCAATCATTTTATTATTTCTTTTACTTATGAAAGTTATGTTTCCTTAAAGATAAGTCATTCTAAAAGCTAAAATTTATAATTTTAATTTAACTTTATAAAATATAGTTTAAAGGGAAAATATAATATAAATAAAACGCATATGAATTTTTCAAAGTATTAAGCTATAATTAATCATAAATTCAAGGAGGAAAAAATCTTTCGCTATCCTTAAGAGTTTATGAAAAATCTTTTACTATCCATAAAAGTTTATGAATCTATCAAGACGTTCAATAGGAACTAAAATAGCAATCAAAAAATCCTTCAAAAGGAGATTCAAGTGGAATAGAGGTATTTATAGGAACAAATACTCTTGAGCCCATCTGCAACAAACTATGCTTCTCTTATTAGGAAAATTATATTTATAAAATACTTCGCTAGGTACTTAATGCCTGTTCAAGGACTATAGTTATTCGATAATTCGTGAAATAATAAAATAATAATTGTACCCCGCCAATTGATACAGAAACAAGGATACACCAATTCCATTGATGGAGAGAAAGGAGATGGATTCGAACCAAAGTAATTAAGTGAGGTCCAAAGAAAAGATCTAATATTGATAGAGGAAGAATGTAAACAATGGAGGATTGTTAAGGAAAAGAAACCCTTAGGATATTAGATGATATATATAAAGGGAGAGGGCAGAATAACCAGTAAAAGATTGAAAGGGCATTGATAAGCCAATATTGGTACACATGAACAGAACGAAAAGACAAATTATGTTTGCGTGTAGTTGCAGAATAAATCGGTCCCCGAACAGTGATAGCCCGTTATTCTGATTGGCTGGAGCGGTGTGAATTAAAAATCTTTGAAAAAAAAAGTTCGGGAGGAAACGAGGCGGTGCAGCCTGTTTAATTCGAATCCTTTTTGAAGGGAAATGTGTATCCATGATACCGATTATTCGCGGTTAGAGCCAGCTGAAACTGCTTTCATGAAAACATCGCGGTCGGGGAAAAAAATGAAAAACGAACAGCGCATAACTTGACGACCGTTTGCGTCTGCAAACAGTAATCTCATCCGAATTTTCCAATTTCGGTGCACACAAATGTTCTGTTTTTTCCACAGTTTGTGTTATAGCGCATAAATTCAACAATTCAAGGTGAATTTCTCGAAAAAAGCTTGGTTTATATCGATTAATTAATCACGTAAATGATGAATTAAATTTGAAGGATTGCTGCCTAACGTAAACAGGCAGAATGAGTGTTTGTTATTTGATTACGTCTTACGTTACTCAAACTCAAGTTATACAACGTAAATATGAAATCGTATTTACATTTATATTCATTCTAATGCATAACCTTTTAATAATCCCTAACGACACACATCGATCATTGACTGAGGTCTTATGAATGGATGACTGATTAAATGACTTCAGAATTATAACGATACAGATTCTATACCAAATCAACATTTTTGACAGTAAAAATATTTGATAAATCTTAATTAAATTGACTTCATTTTTAGCAATGATAATCTATTTTATCTATGAAAAAGGAAACGTAGTCCTTTCAACAACAATTTATTGTAAACATGATCAGAATACAGCATTATACCCATTCATCAAAACCTTTTAGGTTATGAATCCCTTAGGAAAAAATAAATAATATATCTACTTAAACTTTGAATAAATCACCAAAATTTCTCTTTTATTTAATCACCGACTATAGTATGACTAAAATTTGTAGAATCCTTCATGTTCGTGGAGATTAATTCATGAATACGAGAGCAAAATATCGATGAATACGTAATAAATTTAAATAAACATATCCCACTCTTAGTACACTTAACAACTATTATATTAGAATTAATAGAGGATTAAATAACGAATCTCCTAGGAAGTCAACCTAAATCTTGTCATATGCCAGGATTCTTGAGAAGCTTCATTAGAACTTTCCGCATTAAAGGATAGTGTTCAAAGTAAGCAAAGTTCTCACCTCTAAGAACTTGTAGGGAGTTCTCTTCCCAATATATGTAGAGAGAAGCACTCCAACAGGGAAAATTGGTCAAGGACTTGGTCCGTAGAGATTTCTCGGAAATGTTTTGGATCAGGAGATAGAATAGACTTTTTTCGAATTCGAGGAATAGTCTGTACGAATTTCATGATACAATAGAGAGGAAATTGTAGTTTTTGAATAGAAGAAAGGATCCCGGTCTATTTAAGTTTATTTCTTTCGTCGTTTCTATGCTGGAAGAGATTACGTCTTGTGAGAGGGTACACAGAGATACATCTGCTTGTGCAATCTAAGCGAAACTTATACAATGAATGATGATGAGTGTTTTTTCTGTTGGAAGAATAGACGAATTAATATTGTGGCTTTCAGTAGATTTTGTCTAGCTTCTATAATAAATTAGTTTGATATTTATTTACTATTATTACAATCAGTTTTTCTGTAGATAAGTATAAACCAAGTAAGATAGTAGTATGTCTAAATAAAATCAAACATTCAATATTATACATAACTAGGGGCAACACGAATACATCACACAAGAAAATTAAAAACAAATAAATATAAAATTAAGCTCTTAAACGATTAAAGACTATACGCTAAGATTTTGTGCAACACAAACACATTTTTTAAATTTTTTCTTGAAAATTCTGTAATTAACAGAGAGGAGTTTGAAAACTTCTTCAAGTTCCATCTACTATGGTTCCATTAAAAAACGAAAATTTATCAATTTTTGTGTTTATTTATTAGTACTAGTAGTTTGGTATTTATTATTAATAGCTTTTGTAGTTTATTTTGACTCAAAAAATACTATTTCTAAAAGTACTTTTTTATTTATTTATTATCTAATACCGCACAAACATCCACTTTTCTGGACAGTTACAGCGCGATTCTAACCTAAACAACGAACGTTAACAAAACTATCCACAGCCTGAGAGGAAAATATCCTCCTTAGCCGGGATTTGAACCCGGGACCTCTGCGTATTTAGACGCGTAAATAAGTTTAAAACTCCAAAATCCAGTATTTATTCTCGAGTTATAGGAATTAGGAAGTTCTACGTTCCTATTAAAGCTCAACTCATATAACCCTACGACCTTGAATAAATAGAGACGCATTTCAGTAGGGAATGAATAAAACGTACCATCACGCATTCTTTGTTACCCTCGAAGCGAAAACCAGGGCCTCATTGTTCGAGGGAGCGAGTCAGTAATCAACACGCCCTTTATATTTTCTTTATCCTTTTTTTTGAAGCACTTCGTATTGCAACAGTTAAAGGCGATTGACGATTCTCTTTTTTTTTTAAGATCGGAAATGAAACGTGTCAGATCGACGTTTTGGAATTTATCACTGTATCGGACGACTTTATAACACTCAAACACTATTCTCCAGCACTTTTAACGTCGCCCGAAGGTGTAAAAGACGTGAATGAATTTTTCAGCGAATCTCCCTCGATTTATACGTGATTCCGAAACGAGTGTAAACACTTTCATCGCTAGGGGTGACCAAAGGGAAGGGATATAAACTCAGGTGGGATCACTTTGGATTTGAAGAAAAAGGTTTCACTTTTTGTAGAATCTATAAAGAGTTCATAGCTTAAATCTTTCAATATTGTGGGACAAAGTTTAATAAATAAATGAGGTGAAAAACGTTTCACTGTTTTTAAGAATATATGAAGATTTCATAGCTTAAATCTTTAAATATTGTGGGACAAAGTTTAATAAATAAATAAGGTTTGATTTTCAAAACATTAATTTTACGTACATATAATAAATTACTTCGTATTCTATAGGTATTGATATACATTATATGTTAAAGAATCAAAATATAATCGTCGTTTACTATTCAAAATTTTTAAATTATCGTCAAGATGTACGCTATATATAGCCAAATAAAGTTAATTTTCATTAAAAAGTTTTAGTTTAAAGTTAGTTAAGGTGCCTTAAATCCTGTTATAAAGGAAAAGCAACATCTTGAACATAATTATTATCGTAGTTTTTACATATTTTAATTTCGATTAGATTTATGGAAGATATTGCGACATTTATAACAGGTGGACTACCAGTCAAAACCTTTTTCATTAGTCTAAAAAGTACGGAGTGGAGAAAGTTTAATTTACTAAAATTTACATATTTATAAAATTTGTCCATGAAAAAATTAAGGTGAATCATTTATAACTATAAATATATACACTTACAATAAAATAATAACAACGATAAAAATTTGACAATAAAATTAAAAATATAATTCCATTTAAGCTTTAAAAATTCTCCTAGAAACAGCCCTTAAGTTAGTAAGAGTAAAAAGAAAAACTAATTTACGTATTAAAAAGTATAATGGATTTAATATTGCATAAGGATTAAAAATAATCCCCCAAGAATATTAGATCTTTTATAAAACACCCAACTTTAAATATCGACCATCCTTTCCCGATCCGAAATACATCTGTAAAAATCAGCAAAATTCCCCACAATAAACGTCTCTTAGGGGATCGCTTTTATATCCCAAATTCTCACACCTCTCATTCTATTCCTCAGGAAACCAAACCTATTGCCCACAAGAAAGAACACGCCTTTCCCCACATATTTATACATCCACATCCGAGCATATTCAATTTTATGCACGCACCTTTTATGCGGAACATTCCCTTCCTCTGTGATAGTCGCGATGTAAATGTTGAGGCATAACCCTCCTCCGGCAATCTTAAAAATGAAAAACTCCCAGAGTCCGTATCGCCGTAAGATCCTTGGGCACAAAACACCGCTATTCACGGGACTATGATCCAGAATCTTATGGCTGAATCTAATACCTGAACTTTATGCTCTCTTTGTTCGAACGCCATTCTTCCTGGAAAAGCACACAATGGCCGCATAACAGGTGACCGAGATCACCTTTCCTTCCCTTGTTCTCCTTCCAGCAGATATACGCAAGGACAAAGATGTAGATCCTTTGTAAGAGGAATCTTTGATGTAAAGGTTTCGTGATGACACATTATATGGTTTGGGCGCATAAGACTTTTTCCTATGCACTGCTAACGTGGCCTAGTAGTAAAGGCAGTGGTGCTTAGATACTATGGTTTCCATGGTGGCCTCATATGCGTCTTACGTGTTATTGGTGATAGATTACGATCAAACCAGAACATAAAGCTCTGAAGGTAATTGCAACGCTTTGATTTTAGCAATCAAAAAATACTTAAGTTAAATGCGATATGAAAAAATACAGTTTTACGTAATGGATTCATAATTAAAAAATATGTGTAAAAACTATTGGGAAGCTACTATGACTATTAATTTCTTTAATAATAATGAAGTGTCATTGCATTGTTAGCGCCAAAATGGTTCAAAATATTTATCATTCTATTATTTATTTTATCATCTAGCAGCTAAAATTTGTGTGAAATACCGTGTGAATAAGCTATGAAGGTATTCAAACAAAAATTAATATTGATAGCTTCACTTTTATTACTACAAACTTTTTCTCACTCAAATACTATTCTTAATCGTGACAAGCATTTAATGAATAAAAGAAAATCTGCATTCCTTAGCATTAAAAATAAATAAATAAATAGAAAATATTATAGCTTATTTCTATTTATATCATCTCAGAAGAGCCTAATAGAAATAATTTTAACGAATTCGTAATTCTTTTACTTTTGACTTTTTTATGTATATTAATTTACGTGTTTACATAAGTCAAGAATATATTAAATGCGTATTCTAAAGTGAGGTTTTATTCTCCAAAAACACAAAAGTATAAAAAAACACTCTTAAATTCACCCTAAAACAATTCACTTACGACATCCACCCCTAACTTACGCACACAAATCGTGAGAAAAAAACCACTGTACTCATTCCAAAAACACGCACCGTGGACCAAGATGTAAACATATCGAGTTCCATTTCCTGGAGATCATTATATGACCACGTAAAAGGCTTATGTAGGACGTAATAAAGGTGCAAAGAGTAACCGATTAAGGATGGGAAAGGGAAGATACGTGTATGAGAAAGGGGGGGAATTTCATTGGGCCCCTCAGGGCAATGCAGCGGGGGGGATGTGTGGGTGGAAAATGACAAGGCACTTTCTGTTCGATCCGCTTCTCCTTTAGAGTAAAGAGAGAGGAAAATCGAGGCAGTGGGTAAATAAAGGAAGATAAAGGGAATAGGGATACATTTAACAAGGCACGGATCCAAACAGCATGGACTGGAGGAGGGTAAAGCTGTGCTTACACGGTAACTAAATAGTGAAACTTATTCAAGACTCCACGTGTTTCTCAGAATGGTTGGCTTCGCCAAATTTCCCGAAATACGCTTCGCGGAATAAGGAAACGTTCTGCTCCGTTATTTTTTAAATACACCCCCCACCCCTTAAGGAGCGTTTGTTGTGTAGGGTAAATTACATCCTTTCTCTAGGAGTATTATTTGCTCTAAGATTATGGAAGGAATATAAATTTTGGGACTCACATCCGAGACGTTTGTTGAAAACTTTATTGGTCACGTGCGATGAAATACGACTAAAGGAAAGCGAGTGTTGTATGGAAGGTTTCTCTTTACCCGCAGTCTGCTATTTAATTGAATTTCATCAAATTTGACTCTATATTATGTTTCTAGAATAGGTAATTATATCTTCTTATTAGGGAATACGAATTAAGGATCTTATTTTATAGAAAGAAGCATGTACGGCTCTTGTCTTGGAAAATAATTGAATCGTAAATTACATTTTAATTACAAGTACGCGACTTTATAATTGATTTAGCTTTACGTAAAAAATTACATACGTAACTTTCCAAATAAAAATAATCCTTAAGAGATTGTTGCCTTTATAGTTTCTTCTCCTTAAGGAAAAATATTACCTTCAATAAGAAATTAAAATTAACCAAGAGCAAGATCTTATTCTATAGTAACTTAGAAAATTCAGGCTCAATTCTCTAAGTCTATTATAGGAAGCAAGATCCTTTTTCCATAAGAAAAGACATGAATACATAAGGAAATACTTAGGAGGATAAATATCCGTAGTTCCCAGTCAATCCTTAACTGTCACTCCATCCTTTCCCAAGGCTAACACAAGAACAATCGATACTCGAAAGGTATTTTATAAGCAACCGGTGTCGGAAAGTAATTACCGACATCACACGGAATCGATTGCCGGAATCCGTTTTATCCGAGTGGAAGGGAAGTGAGAATATGACGCAAGGAGAGGCTTCTGTGAAAGAGCTCATTAGAGGGGTGCTGGATTTCACAAGGAAATGATCGCAGAAAAGAGGATAATCCGATGCTAATTATTTGGCAGCTTAACTTAAATGATATCCGATTCGGCTCAAACTCATTATCTCCCGTCGGAAGAATCTGTTACGAAAATAGCAGTAGTTTAATGGGATGACGTAATATTATACTTATCAACAGAATGTTACTGCTCGAATCTGTGCCTGAAATAGAGATTGCTATACACGAACAAAGATTTTTTTTCGTAAATTTATTTTATAAAGTACGACAAGATTGTTTTCCTCGTAAATGGAAGGAGCAATATAAAATTTCAAAAACATTTGAATTTGATGGTTAATCTTTTCGTAATTTATTTATCTGTAAATTCGTACTGATATATGCATAGAATAATCTTTCAATTGATGTAAAAATACGTAAATGTAATTTATACGTTAAAGTATATTAAACAATACAAAATAGTTATTTTCGGCTTTTAAAATAATATACAAAGTCAATTTCCTCTAAAACGTATTCCCAAATTTAAATATATAACACAAATTAATTTCGCTCGATTCAACATTGAGCATCAAGATAAAATACAGAAAATAAGAGATAGATTAATATTTAGCGAGAATTGCACAGCTGTTCAGTATAAAACTTTCGTAATTTGAATATTGCAACTGAATAAATTTCAATAAAAGTTTCTTTACTTATTACGAAACATATGCCAAGTATTTAAATAAACAACTGGATAGTTAGAGCAAGTAAAATTAAATCTACCAAATAAATTAATGCTGAAATCAATCAATAATTAACAAAAGAACATTTAACATTACAATTCTAATTTGCTGCCAATCAGAAATCCAATTATAACTTTATAATTCTATGACGAAGGCTAAATAATAGCATTTCGCAACATTTCAATTCCAGAGCCCAATATCGATTATAAATAATAATAATAAACTTTATCAGGCATAGCTTCTCTCCTGCTTCAATACCATTTTCGTACTTTACAATCTTTCGAATTAAAATGCTCTTGGGGCAGCGTATTCAAACATTCCAGTCTCTGCAAAGTAATCGTAAAGAAGTTGCGATATTCTCATAGTTGAAAAGCGCATCTGGGCGCCCCGTAGCAACGTGCCATAATTTCGGATTAATAGCTCCCAAACCACTCGTACAGGCTCATTCGCTGGCTTCAGTTTCCATAACATTTTCATCTCGCTCCATCATAAAGGAACACAGAGTTGCTATTTGCAAGGCATAAAACATTACCATAAACTTAGTCAAATTCCCAGAACGTCGATTTATTCTATCCCAACGCAAATAGGTTGTTGGGCTAATGAGGACAGATTGTGATCCATATTTTTATAGGGTTTAATGTTCATAACAAGATTATAATCCCGTATCTGATAATCAAATCGTTGTGCTTTGCATACTTGTTAAGATTAACAAGCAGGATCTATTCTAAGACAAGCTATTTTTCCATAATTTAAAATTAGCTCTAAACTAATAGCTATGATAAAATTAACACTTTCGTAATGATCAATGATTAGAGACGGTCTATAAATTTCCTGATACGAAATTTTTCAGTATTTCAAATATTTAAATATCTTTTGAAAATGATAAAAAGGTTAACGTTAAACATAAGTGAAAATCAGCCGGATGATTGGGACTGGAACCTAGTTATATAAGTTGCAATTCTGTTTGTGTTTAGAAACATTTTTAAGTTTCCTAAACCCAGTTAAACAGATGCTTTTCGTATATATTACCATTTGTTTATATTCAGGAATAAATCTTAAATTAATCAAGGAATGAATTTCCATTCAATTAAACTGGAGACAATTGCTTAAATTAAAAAGCAATTTTGCGTCAAAATGTACGAAAAAATATTTCGAATAGATTTGGTGCAGAACGTTTCAAAATAATGAAATCTCTAGTTCTCAGATATGTTCTGGGGAAACTGGGGATGATTACAAGCAATTTGGTAAAAATCTGTCATCTAGATATGGAGGAGATTTATAAACGTGCGTTGTTTGAGGGTTCGATTACGTTTACTCTTAAATTTTTTTACGAACAAGCGAGGAAAGGTAGGGAGCATTAGGATGTGAGTTTAATCTTCGTAACCCAGGCATAGAGAATTGAAGAGTTACTCAAATAAATGGGTTTTTCCGTAGAGTAGTTGCTATGGAGACTATGCTAGATGGATTTCTATTGAAATTGGAAAGTGCTTGGTTTCATCAACTGAATGGAGTTCTAGATAAAACTGCAAAGATTCTTGAACTGTTATTGGAAATGTGGTAGAACATTAGGCTTTCGAATTGACCTTAAACAATTAAGTTAACGATGATACACCAAGAATGCTTTTTACAAAAATCGTGGGGTTTTAAAGTATATTTCCGGGCGGTCAATTAGGATGATTCATTTCACGGGTCACATACAGGTTAAAACATTATTTATGATAACCGTGATATTTTATCGAGCAATATGAAAAATTTGGTAATGAAAGATTAGGTTTTTTGCAAGGGAAATAGAATTTTGTTCTAGAAAGGGTGACACGGTAAAGAAAATTATAATCACAATTTTCAAATACCTGTTACTTCTCACATGCATTTATACGAATTGGTTCTGTTGTAACGTCACAAAATAACATTAAATTCTAACTCGTCATGAAGATATATTGCATGTTTAATTAAAAAAACTAGATATCATGGTTGTTGCTTACAACTTAACCACATATATATCTATGCACAAAACACTTCCTGTGGCAGTGATAATTTAAAGGCAGTGATTACTTTCTTATTCCAAGACATCATAAATTCTATTAAAACTAGATGCGGTATCAAATATTGTCTTTTTTAATAATTTTCTAAACTACTTACATCTGTAACGACTTATATCATACAAGAGAGTATTTAGAAATATGTTTATTTAGAAATATCAACCTCACTCTTTATTATTAAGCTTCCTTCCTACACAGATATTATTTATAACTCAATGAATATTGGTTGAAATAAAAGTAATTATTTTTCTTAAAAATTCTACGAATTACTCTCTTAATACACCAGTCTTACTTATTATAGTATCACTTTTTTCGTCATTATTTGACACATCATTATATCTCTCCATATCCTAAGAATCTTCCTTCATCAACCACATATACGCACAGTTCGTACTCAATCACCTAAACAGAGCGCGTAAAAAAAAACTTTTCTAGAAACCGTTTGATTACCTGCATGTCGTTCAATCGTCCGATATTCAAAGCACGGTTCGTGGATTCCTTTCCATATGAACTTAAAGGAATGCCATCTAAGCCCTTTTTTGCCCGCATTTTTAAGCCTTCGTTTGATTCCTATGCTTTTCCTTTCTCCATAGTAACGGCAAGCACTTGTCTTAAGGAGTGGGATTGGCATCACTTGAGAAGACAGATGCTTCGGAAAGATATCGCGAGAAGGGCTTTTCCTGTTGCAAACATCGTCCTTTCCGAGTGGGAATCCAAACTTTGGGTATTATTGCATCTTTCAGCGATTTCCTTGCAGGTTTTCGAGTGCAGATGAACGTAAAAGATAGCTTTCAACTTACAAACCCTCAAGATATGTCTACGCAGTTGTTACCCGATGGTCGAGAGGGAATTATTCCCATATGCCTGGGAAATAACCTGTGTTACAAGTAGAGGTTTAAAGATCTGTGTTCGGGATTAAGATGAAACCTATTGCAAATAGATGCTTACGTATTGAAAGTAAAATGTGAGACATTTTTTTCCACATAGGCTTTCGTTCCATTAGAAATTGACATTAATATGTTGTGTATGTTTCCCTGCATTACACTACAGTCAAACTGTAACAACTGTCCTGCAGGGAAGCATGCACACCAAGGGTAATCAACAAAAGCGACATACTCAAAGTCAATTTTCTCTGAAACTACGGCTTATATGGACAGAATATCTCTCACTTTTTACTTTCACTATATCTAATTTAATATGAAACAGGATTCATCCCAAAGTCACGCAGCAATCTGAAGATCTCACCATTTAAACAGAGAGGTTCTTATTTTGATATTAAATATTCGTTAATACGCAGTTATAGAGTTCGTAAATTTATAGATGTATCACGTAAACACGGCAAGATTCATTATTATTCCATAAATGTAGAGTTAAGTGGACTAAAACACCATATAAGCTTGCCAGTGATACTCTTATACAGAACCCGAGACTGAAAAGGTCAAAAAATCGTTCTCCCTTCTGAAAAAAACGTATTTGGCGAGTTATGGAAAGGTCTCCCATCTCTATTAAAAATTCATTCGAAGAACTTGATTATATTTTGAAGCAGAAACGGAATGCTAAGCAACGTTAATAGGAACCCGGATTCGATTTTCGTTCGCTCTAATAAACGATGTTTGCCAATCTCTGGAATTTCTGGAAAAGTTGAGAAAAAGAGAAAACTGTGTGAAGATACGAGGTAATAGATTTATCTTCTTGACCCTAAAAACCGAGCGCTCTTTCCATCATGCCTTATGAACGAGATACGCTGCTCATTTCTCAAATTTTCGCATTAGTTCCCTTCGAAATTTTATCTGATTTTCTTCCTCTCCTGGTCATGAACGAGTGCACAAAGGTTAGCTTCTAATTAAAATCTGATTATAATAATTTGCTAGTTAGTTTCTTTTCGACTCTTAGATGTAGCTTGACTATAAAGTGAAAAGGTTGGTTCAGTGTTCCCCACTTTCATTTATAATTCTTCTAGATATTAGCTTCAGAAATAATCGAAAAATATTACTAGTCCTTTCCCTCAGATAAATTATCATAATCGGGTATAAAAATAAACAAGATTTAATACTCGACATTTAAAGAATATATTCCCTGTTAATTCCACCCATTGTATGCTTAATGAGTCATGGACTTGGCAAGTTTAAAAATATACCATTGATTCTTAACAATTCTAGAATTATATTCCAGTTTAAGTTTCTTGTATACACTTCACATTGCTGCATACGTGATATACTATATATACGTACTCATTACTATAATACACTTTTTGCCTTCAAAATTTTACTATATTTATGCTGCCTTAGCCAAATTTGGCACATAGCTAAGATGGAATTTGGCACCTGATTTTGACCCCTTGTTTTGGTGTATTACGAATATAAGACGCAAAAAAATTATGATAGTTTGAAGGTAAAAAACAGCATCTTATACTCGAGTATATACCGGGCAAATATACATAAAGTTATTTCCAATCTCTAAGCATATTTGAAAAACTATCTATCATCCAACAAACCCTTGGTTAAAATATCCTAAAGTTTCATGTTTACATTAGATACAACAGTCAGTTCAAAAACCTCTCAACGCACAATAAATGAACTTTGCTCTACTCACCAATTACTGTGAGGTTTATTTGAAAGTTGCGCGTCGGTGAATTCTTGAAGTCCACCCTGCACCTATAAGCTCCCTCATCCGCCTCCATCACAGTGTCCAGATTGAGTTGCGCTGGAGTAGACACCGTCACGAAGTAGGCCCGTGGTCCAAAGGCCTTCTCGTCAGACCACAGCCGCGCCTTGTTGAACGGACGACCTCTAACGTCGAAGCTGGGGACACAAAAACATACATAGTCGGTTAAGGAATTCGACTTCCAAACAAAAAGAGGGGTTTGTAAGGAATTCCATGAATGAAACTGAAAAAAGTACCGGTCTATTAGAGGCAACGGATGTACTTGTTACCACAAAGATCGTAGTAACTTATTCCAATCAATATAATGACTAACGAGTATAATAACTAACGCATTGGAGGGAATTGACGTATTAATATAAACGCATTAAAATTCTCTGTTCGTAATGGAAGCTCCAAATCGTTTTTAATTTAATAGCACGAGGAATTGAATTTTTGGCAATGTAATATGTATATAATATAAAGTGATTCAAGAAAAAAAATCAGTAGTTCCATCCAATTAGAGTCTTGGATTGTAAGTAACAAGAAAAGATTCTTATATACTGTATTAGAGAAAGCAGTAAAACTAACTGAACGATAAGCAATACAATTTAACTACCAAAATTCTCTGATAAATATGACGAAAAGCTACAATAGAAAGTAGAAATAATTTAAAAGGAACAGGAATAAACGTTACTAAAAAAACTTAGAATTACTTTCAAAATCAAACAACAACGATAAATAAAATCACTCAATCAAAAACCTCTTGGAATAAAAAAAAAGAAATCCAATATAGATGAAACAATCCAACGGAACCATTAGCGCAATTTTTCGAAACGAGAAAACTTTCCCGGCACGCAACAATTGTGGGACGTATCATTCGGAGTGAAGCAATGATCAACGTGGATAAGTTTACGAAACGATTCTGACAGTCTCTTCTGATTAGACGACAAAAGCAGAATGGCATGAGGGAGGAACAGGACGTGGAAGCAGTCACGGAAATCACGATCGTATAAAAGATAAGAATAGACTTTTTTACGTAACTTCGATTTTGACCCTTTTCGAGTAACCTTGGAGATGAATTCGATTGGGGAGAAAGGCTTATACGAGAAGAAGAAGGCTGAAGGAATGTGAAGGAATGTGAAAAGAAATACCTAAACCATTCTTTGATCGGATTATACTGTATTATTACTCTTTAGTGGTGTATACGCTTATTCTTAACAAGTGAACGCGAACAACACTTCCGTCATATATAGAAAGCTTATACGAGGAAGATAAACAAAACGACTTTGATACGGGAATACATTCCAAGGGGGAAAATTTAGCGAAACTTCGTGCTTCTCAAGGAGGCGGATTTAAGAAGTTTCTCATTCATCGGCTACTTAATGTAACACGCCGTTCGACAGCTAATAAAAAACGCATAGCGAAGATTATGCATACAGACAACATAAAGTGAGCCAAAGGTAGCCGATTTCGGTAGAATATTAAAGCAAACAGATTCCTTCTTCGGGAAGAATATAGAAGATCTCTCTCAGAACGAGTTCACGTTCGGGAAGGGAATTTCTGAACGAATATCGACTACCTTCACCTGCTTACTTATCTGCGTTCCGATTCGATAGTTCCTGTAATAACGGCCGAAGTTTTCACAAAAGACTAGGACACGATGAAAGTTTGGCAATGTCCTTTTTAAGGAAAATCACGAAGAAAGTACTGCAGATGGGGTGAATAACTTCGACGAGGAACATACGAGTTTTTTATGAATTCGGTGTGTGAGGAATCGTCCGCCCGTAAGATATGCATTGAACGCGATCGGTGGTACGTGAAAGATTCTTATGAGTCGATTGGGTGTCGAATCTTATGTGCACTGTTCTTCGTTATGCTGATATGAATCTATACTTGATGTCGATGTAACTGGAAATATCTCTATAAGAATGATCTCCAGTAATTGATTACCTACTAGAAGGTTCTCATAAAGGAATTCGATGTATAATAATATAAATTCTTATTAAAATTATTTCCTTTTTGGAAGATTGATTTTAATTAATTCTTGATGCCTTTTTCGACATTGAAGAACTGTCTTGAGATCTAATTTTTGCTCTGGATACATATTTAAGGATAAGATTCAAATATCTACATAAAAATTATTAAGATTCTCAAGAATTTCACGAGGAAGAAACTAGAAAAATAAGATGTCATCATCGATAGTAAGATTCGATCAAAAACAGTTCAACAGTTGGATATATTAAAATTGGAAACCGTAGGTTTTACTCAATCCACGTAATTTACTTATGAATATATTCTTGCAAAATGTGCCAATATAACGATCTAATTGCATTCCCATCTTAGTGCAAAGCTTTTTAATGTTTAACCGAAAGAAATGAATTAATTCTTCAATCTATATGTTTCATAACATCAGTTCTTTCAGAGTTGTTTTACTATTGCGACATCACAAACCACAATATTACGTAAATTTAGTTCTCCTTTCGTTATGAAAAACATTAAAACATCCCTGACGTGCAACATTACTTCCCAACAGTGTGGACGTGAATAAAGAGCAAACTTGCCACTCCCGAAACTTCAGTACGACGAGGTTAAACTCTGCACCATTCATGCATAGACAGTCGACACATGCTAACACGAGTTATCTCGAGTTGACAAGAGTTGAGGCGGGTTAACACGAGTTTATTGTGAATGGCGAGATATATTAAAGCTCGGAAGTCACAAAATGATCGCTAAGTGAAGCCTAGTTCGAGATAATCGACGTCCGTTACCATCGCAACCATCCAACCTTACAACAATGTACCCCATAATCTCTCATAAGTTCGCAATCAACAACTGCTATGTCTCAATGCAAACACACTATTGGAAAAAAAGGATATATTCTTCAAATGTATTCGGGTATTTTTGTAGTTCTTTTGCGTATATTTCAGCATCATTGAGAGGGGACAACCCGGCGTGGGAATGTAGTTTGGAAGAGGAAACAGCCTCGTAAACTAAGCAGACACCGATCTTATATCATTCACGCAGATCTCCCCACTTTAAGAGTAAATTTCATTCTCAAAGACGCATTGCTACCTTTTTCGATCCTATGGACTTCAACTGCAGCTAAAAAAATCATTTTCGCGTAAATTAATAAAATAATATTCTTCGTTTACCATTTAAGAAGTTTTGAGACAATGTCGTCCTAAAACTGCTCAAACTTGATATTATTTTAAAGAATTAATAATCTAGATATTTAAAGTGGTTTAAATTCATCATCTACAATTTGAGCTAGTTTGTGGATTTAATGGAAGAGATATTCCTGATAGGTCCATAACAAAATAATCCACAACCTCCGCTTCCACTGTATGGAAACTCTTCATAATAAAAGAACTCTATCGTGTACAGGCATGTGCTATATATTATATCATCACTCTGATTTTGGAATAGGAAATTATCCATAGCAACGCTTTAAACATCACCTATTGATTACAAAGAGCTGAACTCTGAAAAATTTCTCTCTTTTTACCATTCCGTAATGTTTGGTGCTTAGAATATTGGTTTAATCTTAATATCCTCTATTATAAAAAGAAGTTGTTAGGATGTGAACACATCGAGAATATTTAGAAAAATGTGAAAACGCAAGGAATATTTCTTAAGAGTAATTAGAATTAATTATACCTGTTATTATCAATAATCAATTTGATTAAAATTATATATCTTTTTTATGTATGTATCAAAATTTATACAGGGAAATTTATAGAGGTAAACCTAATGGAAAAATGTAGTAATGGAAAGGTAAATGTTACATCACGTAATTACTTAAAGCCCTTTAAGTATGAAAAAACCTACATAACAATAACTTATGATAACAAGTAATAGAAATGTATAACAATAGGAAAATATACACAAATAAATTAAAGTAGCTTTGTGGACTTGAATTGTAATACCTTATGGTTCCTCAAGACTAGCGTTTGCACCAATTTAGGCTTTAAGAAGAGCTAGGAAAATGAACACCTCATACTTGTGTAATAAATTAAGAGAATATGTCGCCCTGGATAAGGGGGAAGTCAGAATCAATTGTGAGACGTACACGAGACGGAAGCCGTGGACACAGTATGGAGATGAGGACATCTCACGAGCGTGATGCACGCTACACCCGCACGGAAGTTGCACCCACGCTGCGACACGGCTTGGGAAGTCTATATCTAATGCACACGATGCTAAGGCCTAATAAAACATAATCACATATTGCAAAGGATTTTACGTACGTATAACAAACATTCACAAAACTAGCAAAGTACGTTAAAATATTCTACACTTTATTATTGTGGATAAAACATACATTTACGTAACCCTACATACTCGTCCTCTCGCAAATTATAAACCAATATTTCTAGACATTCCCATCTTTCAGAGAATTAAAACTTTATTTTCTTCCTTCCTCTACCTTGTTTATGTTTCTGATAACCTTCCCTTCTATTATTCTCTTATCAGAATCCCTTTCAAAGTTTTTTATACCTCAATATCTAGACTCAGTATCTCCTATCACGTTTATGACATTTTCAAGATAGGTTGAAAATAAACTCGCTTGGATCAAAAAGAATTTTATATAAAAATGATGGATTTTTTTGCATGTAAATTTTAGTAAATTAATCTTCTATTTCACTGCACTTCAAAATAAATGGATATTGATGTGACATACATCAAATTTAAAGATTATTCTCTTTTTCTTAGAAAAAATCATAATTTTTGGACTACAGATGTTAATCTTTCATTACAGAATACCACGTTTTTTCAATATTACAGTTTAATTCAATACGTTCGTCACCTTTACGTAGTAATGGTGGTCAAACGGTGTATTATCTCCAATTTAGCAAACTGCAAGCATTTGACTGCTATTTTAGTATTTTAAATGTTTTATAACTTTTTTTGCTTATTTCAAACTGACAGATACAATATTTAAAAAGGATACGAGTTGGAAAATTGTAAGGAATGAATTAAAGATTTTACGTTGCTGAGTAAATGATTTTTTAAAAACTGGCTTATTTGATAAGTCTCATGATTATTTAAGAATATAGTATTTTATATCAAAATAAAACTTTCGCCACAAAAATTTAAACTACAACCTAAACTAAAGTATCGTACGTGTAGTATACGTCCCATCCACAAAAGCGGCGTTAGATACTAATTCAGAGCAACGTTTTATGTTTAATATTACTGAAAGCAGAGACACAGTTGACAACCTCTTTATTATCATACTACTAATCTATAAAGGTATACTTTTCATTTTACCACACAAATAACTTCACAACCTTACACATAAATTTAAAAAGAAGGTGAAAGCAACAATACCCATACATACATATCCAACCATACTGATCTTTGCAGAGTTACACACTTTTATGACACGAATCCCAGAGTAAATATTAAAAATTCGGGAATCGCGTTACGGGCTGGTAGCATTTTCCCTAAAATAAAACCACACGAATCTCTACGCGTCGACAAAGTTAATATCAAACGGACCGAACGAAGTGCTAAAACAAATACCTCTCTGAAACCACGTGGTCTCCTGTTTGTGGGACCTAACATAAGGCAAACAAACGGGTACGGGAATCTTGGACGCGAGTGGAAGAGTTTTGGTGGAATTTAAACAGCGTTTCCATTCCCTAAAAACGTAGGAAAATATATAAAAAAACTGTGCAAAGAGAGACTCGCGGAACCATAGCAACCGATGCTCGTATTTGTGGTCCCGGAGACGTGTAAACATAAGGGTCCGTGGATAGGATTAGCGTATATGTTCCGTCTAAAAAGACGACGCGGTAAAGAGTCGAATTTCCTGAGACTCTCTCTTAAAGGCAAAGTACCGTTAGACGTGACGGAAAAAATGAATTTGAATTGAAGAAGAGCGGAAATGCGGAGGATGTCTGGATGGGGCATAAGCGGAAGTGGGGTAAAATGGGGCATACGAGCGTGGGAAAGGGGGGCGCGATAAACGGTAAAATGGGGCGAACTAGGGCGGGAAACGGGAGCGCGATAAATGGTAAAATGGGGCTAATGCGAGAAAGGGAGGAGAGAGAGAGAGAGCAGATGTGGAAAGGAATAAAGAGGAATAGTTTTTACGCGCACTGCGCCACAACTATTTGTCACCGGGTTTGGTGTACGGGGAGGGGTTCTGCAGAAATGGAGGAGAGGGAGGGTCGAGGTTAAAATAAATGGCCGTAAAATGGGAGGAAGACACGGGGTTCGGGAGATGTATTGCCATGTATCGATAAGGCATTTTGCTCGAGCGTCGGGTTTTTTGAGTCCGGACATCAAGGCGGTTTTTTTTGTTCTAATGAAGAAGGAATAATTTTACTCGCCTCGTAGTTTTTGGACGTCTCACGGGAACTTCAAATGGGTCACTTCTATCTTCACTTTCTTCTTTTCGCTAGATACTTCGTCAGAAACTTTGATTTGTAAGAGTTAAACTAGAAGGATATTGAGATATATAGCGATGTGACACGTTTTGGAATTCTCATTTCAAAATGCGTGGATACTGCATAGAGTTATCGTGTTCAGAAACGAGGGGTTTAGAAGTTCCGATATAGATGATGTCCAGTAACCAAATCGCTATACGTAATATTAGAACTTAACTATCAATTGGACTATATTGGATATATTTAGTAAGGAGACACCCCTCCTATTTTGAGATAAATAAACAAAGATATGATAATCATTGGATAAGCGAAAGGTGAAATAACTTTACACGATGAGTTCGTGAGGAATTTATCTCGAATGCAGAGGTCAAACAGTCGAGGATATATCACCTTGGACGGGACATTGCCCCGCTTGTCAGACAGGTTCCTGGCCAGACAGGTGACTTGGGTTCAAGACCCGGTCACATCAGAACTTGTAACTTTTTTTTGACCTTTAATCCTCCGCGATCTCTGATAAAGATCAAAAGAGTAGCTATTCAATAATCGATAGTGTTTACTGAGCTAAACGGCCCTGATCAATTAATAGGAATATCAGAAACATTATTGAAATATTCATTTCAGTATGGTTGGTGTTAAGGTTGTTACTATCTGTAAAACTGAGTTAGCTATTCAAAATTCAAATAAAAATGTAAGTATATTACTGCACATTAAATTATGAATTTATGATTATAAATCAAATGCAATAATGATTAAATTACTCATATTTTATAGAACTGTGTAAATTTAACTACTTGAAGTGCAAAATGAATGCTTGATTCATGATAGAATTTAAAAGTAGAAATTGGAGTGTAAACTTTTCGTAGTTGAGAAGTTTCAAAAATAATGACGGAGTACAGAAGGATAGCGTTAACATTCCAGATCCATTGGATATGAATTCGGTAGTTGGTCACGTGTTATTCATTACCCAATCATAAGTGTTCAAAGCAGTTTCATCACGGATCATTCAGTAAAATATGATATCCTCTGTTTCCATGGAGACACTTCAAAATTCTCATTCATTCACGAGCCTATATATATAACGGTGTATCTCTCCACCTGTTCGATTTGCAATTTTAAATCACACGTCTCTTGGAGTGATGCGAAAGAGGAGAGAAAAATAAAATGGAATTGATTTCCAACGTCCGAACCGCTCCGAATGTTCCATTAAATATTTTCATCTCTAAAATATTCATCCTCCTCCAACGATTATCAATTCCGAATGACAAAAATGTACATTTTTCATTATGGATGTTGAAAATGTCTGAAAATCCGTCCTCGTGAAAACTTAATGATGATGAACATCTGAATATCGTATCGGACGAATACAGTTATTTATATAACTCGACGTAGAAAACATTTTTTTTGGCGAGAGATTTGTCATAATCAATCACGTATTTATTTCCATTTCCCAGTCGAGATTTGAATATCGGTATCCTGAGAATATGTTCATTTGCGTTCGTCAATGAGGGAATCGGGGAAAGGTTTTTATAATCGCTGTGGTGTAAATTCAGCCAGAAAGTTGGAATTTTCCTCATTCTAAAGTTTCGTGATATTGAAGAGATGAAAACAAAAGTGCTTGGTTGCTATGGAACAGGTATTAAAATACTGAATTAGTGATTAATTTCTATATTTAATCCTAGAAAAAATTTGAATTAAAACAGTTGTTAAGTTAAAAACTTTCGGAAAGATACTTAATTAAACAAAGAAAATAGCGCAATTACGTAGAAATGCAGCGATTTAAATAGTACTTATACAATCCAGAGTCAAATGCAACTTGGTTGTTATTTAATTTGATAATATCTCCATGTATTGAGATGTTTAAAAACCATATAAAATAGTTACAATACATAACAATGGCTTCTTACTAATGTTTTGTATAGATCTGAAGATTCAGTTAGGCTACGTAACCATGGTTGTGTTGTTATTATTTTTGTGGTTAAATAAATATCTCAAATAATAGAGTTCTTTTAAACACACTCAAAATTTTATGTTAATTTCTTAACATCTTTTAACTTAATAATATCTAGTGTTAATATGTAACTTATACTAGTTAAAATTACGAGACAAAATGAAAAATTCAATTTTATATGTGCTATAAAACGAGATTATATTTCGTAGGATATTAACATATTAATGTCTTTAGAAACCCACTTTTAAAGACATCGAGGAAATTTCGTTTCCTGCGGTTTTTTTAATCGCCCTAGAGTGCGTCCCCTCTTTACGACTGAGAATTTCAATCCATTTTATGTCTTCATACATCCGAAACGTAACGCCCTTTCGCCATAAATGGCCAATTTTATCTCTTCAACTTATTACAGGAAAATTTTCCGGTAATTTAGAGGTAAAAAATCATCCTCCTAGTTTATATTTTCCTTGATCGGATGGAATGGTTGGGAAATTAAGTGAATGTGTAGTAAAATTATAATATAAATTCGCGATACAGTATTTTTAAATTTATGAAACTTGTAATTTTCTTCAGTATAGAATTCTTAAAGATTTAGACTCTTACTTTGCATTTCCTCTTTAGGTAGAAGATGTGCGAACGAATCGAACTACTTACACAATATCATCCTACTTTAATACCACGTCTATTGAATCAATTTTAGATCGATATACTATTACGAGTTGTATAAAATAAAATGGAAACAAAGAATTTTTTACTCTACTCTTGGGCATTTCAAATTTGTGTCGCAGTATCATTATACATCTTGGAGCATTATATAAGTATTAGTTAATAGGAAGATATCAGTTCTGTGTGAGTTAATATAGTGAGAAAGATATAAATTGAGTGAGATATAGTTAAAGGGATTGTATTTAAAGAAAAGGCACAATTGAGAATGACTTAAACTTGCCAGAGTTTCCATTACTTAATTCTTGAATAATTTCGTATGAGGTAAGAGTTTTGTAGAGGATTGATTGGGTAAGAGAAACATCCATAGCAATATAGAAATTACTTTAGAAATTACTTAAGAAATTAGAAATACTTGAACGGAGATACAATATCCTTATTATTGAACTCCTATATTAGGAATTTTTGATAAATATACTATAAAGTTAGCCATTTTTTATTATATATTATTATACGTGAGAAGAATACTTTATATTTAGAAATTTTATTAACGTTCCAGGTCACCTGAATTTATTCATAGCAACCACCTTCCGTGACTTTCATTTTATATTAATATTATTAGTAATATAATATGTTCTTACAAGATATATATTTATATAATTACTCAATTCTATATAATCACTTAATTTTGTGGTCAAATGAAACAGTAAAGAGATGCTCGAAAACTTTATATCCTTAATTTTTCTTTTTGTTCCAGGAATAAACATACGTCATCGAAAAATGTCTTAAGGAAAAGAAAACTTCTTCTTCAAAGATTTATGAGTCCTAATTGAATTCATTAATTTTTCTCCACGCTATTTCTGAAAGGATGGAATTCAGAATTTAATAGCGGAGAAAAATGTCTTCAAGAATTAAAAATTCTTTTGACTCTACCACTTTCCTGTCAATTAAATTGTTCCAAATATAATGACCTTTATGATCAAAATACCTTATCCCCTAAGTATTCTATTACGTAAATTTTGTCGTAAAAAGAGATGCCAAATTTCCCCAAAAGTTACAAAAAAGGAATTGGAAAGGAAAGTAAGAATCTGAGATCGGATGGCAAATGAATGAGAATCAAATCCATAGTATAAAACTTGTTAAATATTACACAAGCGCCTATATTTAACTATAAATGGGAATTATTTTTCTTTTCTTCAAGCTTACGATACTTCGCATACAATTGACTTTTATTTTTCACATACGGATACATATATTATTATACCAATATTATTAAACCTAAAATATTATGCCTATACTATCCATCAATAAGGTTTAGTAATCTGATTCGACTTAAATGCGTACGTATATATTGAAATGTATATTGCCAATTAATGTAATAATAATAAATATGGTGGTGATTATCGGGTATTATAATTTATATAAAACCTTTGCGTACTCACTTTAAGAGATTTATATCTTTTTAATGTTTATTGTTAACACATGCTATTCATTTCATCGGTAAACACTTCACCTACGAACAATTTTTCAATAGAAGAACTCCGTCTTTTGCAAATTAAAAGTTAAAGGATGTTCCGGATGAATAATCTTGACTGCAATCCTTCCGTAGAAATATATAGTCTCACTTTTATTTCTCTTTCCTAATTACGCACGTGGTGGTGAATTTAAGAGCAGGTGATTTCAATTCTGCAAACTGTATTTGAGAGAAAATTGCGTCCCTGAAACGGCTCCGCGTTAATTTTTTATTTCGGTAAAACCCATAACTTATCCGAGCACTTCCCGCCTTAAATGATCCGCCGCGGAATATCTGTTGGAAAGGGAAAGGAATTATTCGGGTCACGACGAATTTTCATAAAATGAGGAGAAAAAGTTCCCCAAATATTTCCACTGCACTCACGCTTTTTAAATTCACGTAAGATAAACCATGGCTTATTAGGCGTGTATATTCACACACGCGCAAATACTTCGTGAAGGTTTCGGGTTTAATAATTCTCTCAGTGAAGTCAAATTTGGTCACTTTATAACGGATGATGTTATTGTGATGTTTACTTTTATCATCGAAACTAATATCAAGACTCACGTTTAACACTATTATTTTAATTACTTTAAGTATTATTTGCTATCGTTTTATTTACAACAAAGAACAACAATTTTTAACAAGTGAAATCCTGATTGAGATAAACAATGCAAAGTAGCGATCTTTAGTACCTTGAATCCAAATATAACTAGGTTCTAGAATAAAGCTTCTGATTCGTCTATTTATACGATTCACGAAAGCTATATTTTCTCTCAAATTGGTATTTGAAAAACAAGGAGAATCATTATCAATATCATGATGTTATTACGATATATCTTGTACGATATGTAAAATTTTCGTCGATATCATAATGTTATTATAATATATCTTGTTATCGTGATAGAATTATAGATATTGATGGAAAAACACTGATTTAGATGTAAATTTTATTTAATAAATTTTTCATTTCCTTTACTGTTTACGCAATTATATTTATTAAAATTTAAGGAGGTTAATATTATTTTTTAAATAACTAATGGAAGAGAAAATTTTTTACTAAAAATTTGTAAAGATGTTGAATTGATTTGTCTAGAACCTTTGTAGATTGTCATTATATCAATTTTATACAACGATAAAGCATTTTTATTACATGCATCCCAACACGTTTTCTAGGATGAAAATAATATAGCTTTTAGAATTTAAAAATTAATCGTCACTTCTCACTGTACTAAAAATAAGAAATTTTCCGCTAAAATTGTTTTAATCAATTGAATCTTTAGCCTGATATGGTGTTGCATGAAAAATTGACATTAATAGGTATTCTTCATATTACTGCATATTTCTAAAGTCTTTCATTCGTCCATTACATACGATTTCTTTTTTCTCAGAGTGGACGTACATATATCTATGAAAGTGGTGCAAGCACCAGATGCTAGAATAATCTTCAATTGGAAGCAACTCAGTGCCTATTTAAACTTGCAAAACATACGTGCTCACAGATGTTTTCTTCCGATACAAAATATTTTTTCACGATTCCTCAAAAATTTAACGTTATTAAACTGGTATTTTTTGTTTCAAATTTCCTGAGGGTAAAAAAGGGATATTTTCTATCCCAATAACTCTCAATAGTTCTTTATTAATTTCAAAAGGAACAAATAGTGATACATATGTGCCTGTTTTTCTTCCATCGGATAATTTATTTTTATTCAATTTAGTCTTTCCTTCGCGACTAATAACAGTGGAGAGAAGAGAACATACTCATTTACTTTCTATAAATTTAACGAAAACTTTTACTTCCAAATCAAAATTTATATAAAGCTTTTAATAAATTTTCAATCAACGTTTTCAGTGATGAATCTGAGTTTGTGAAATGTTTCTGTTCCCTAAGATAATAACTGTAATTCGCAACATATTCTCAATCCATATTTGCGTTTGATATTTACTCTACTGCAAGTTTTCAATCGACCGCTTCGCGCTTTAATATTTAGAATAACAACGCACCGCCAATACGGTTATTCTGGCATCTATTTTTCCAACGTGACATATTTTTATTAATGTATCAAAAATAAGTGAACGCGGATTCCTATCTACTGTATGGAAAACCTTCACCTAGTTTTTATAATTCACGATGTATTTTTACATAAATATTACCGCAAAGAATTTAAATGTTATAAAAATAATGGAATACGAATGTATTTGTCCATAGATTTATGTTCTATTTAAAGTTCTGTCCATATTTACAGAAGGTTTTCAATTTTATTCCAGTTTAGTTTAAATACAGCTTTCCAAATTAAATGCTTAAATTTAGACATTAATAATTTCAAAAATGAATTACATCTTTATCGTCAACAATTTTAATATTATTTATACATTCTACTCGTGGTATTTATATAGAAGCAATTTTCAACAAAATTTTGGGAAACGTTTTTATTATTTGACAAAATTTAGACGATATTTTAGATTCCTTGTCGAAACATTTTCCTTTTATATGGCCTAACTTCATCTCTACTTACAAATACTTATCTATCTTTTAAATCAGATGATGAAAATCTAGAAATTTTACACTTCTGAAAAACAAAATAAATATAAACTAATTCTTTTGCCATTTTCCATATCCCTTATCTGAATATTTTTAAAGTTATTGAAATTTGAAAATATTATATTTGTCGAGTTTTAGCCAGATATTGTGTCCATAGATTAAGAAACTTTAAGAATTAACGTTTTGGTTCTTTGAGCGAAAAAAAAATCTTCTTCTTTCGTTTCAGAAATACTGTACATTAAGTCTCTAATGGAACCTCATATCCACATGGAATGTTATATTTTTTTTTTAATTTGGAAACATCATATTCCCAATTTATTTTTTTAAATATCTCATCCAAAATTTAAGTTGGTAAATCAATAATATTAATCAATCAATATTTTTTCTCGAAAGAAAAAAAAATTGGGAATAATGAAATAAAATTTTGAATATTAATGCCAGCCAAAACTTTTATATAAAAATCATTTATGTAAGGAGATCATTATGATTTCCAGATACTCGTGCAAAATGAATTTTCCACAATTAAAATTATGGTTTCGCAAATTAGTTGCAATGAATACGTTCGAAGGATCAAATGATACATTGATATACCATTAATTATTGTAAAAAATATACGCATAAATTTAGAAAAGCAAAATATATTTTAAAACGTATAAATAATTCATAATTACAATACAGAAAATGGTAAGATATCCATCAAAAACCTTCCAAAATCCAGAAATTTCTCCAGAAACCAATTGTCTCGTTCCCAAAACCTGCCAAACCTAAACAAACCTTTCAGAACTCGCGTAAATAAGGTAAACCCTAATTAAAAAAAATATATATACTTGGCATACTTAACGCACCCGGAGCGGGGGGTTTCCACGACTATATCCCCGTCTTTGTACCGCGTCATATTATAACAAAGGCTACCATTGGTTCGTCTGGCCTGTGTTGGTATCGAAAATAAATCCTCACCGGTAGAGTATGGGGTGGAGGATGTCCATAGAATTAAATTGACCGGAATGCGTCTCGTTGGAATTGAATGACGTGCAGCATAGCCTTCAGGATGGGGCCCGACGGGGTAAGGAGAGGAATCCCAAAAACCGCCGCTATTCTCCGAGGGCAGCACGTGCTAAACACGTCACACGTCTAAAGAGACACACGGGAGGCGCACATCCCCCGGAGCCGAATATCGAACGCCCGAAGGGGTGGGGGGGAATTTGAATGATGGATCAGAGGTCTTCAAAAGCAGTGCCGTTGTCGAAAAGGGTTTGGGGAAACGAATACTTCGAGGGAATTTCCTTTACCCGGTGCGGTAAATGAAGGAGATGCGAGGATGTAAGATGTTGGTGATTTGCTGTTGTAGTTTACCGAACCCTATTGGTTGAATTTACGTGTTTGGTTGGGGATGGTAACAGAAGTAAGTGAGGATGATTTAACTTAAGGATTAATTATATATTATTTTTAATTTATTATAAGCGTTATTACAAGGTTATTGCATTACCGGGGTAATTTGATGGGAATATTAAAGTAACAGACAAAATTGAAAATTTTCTTAAGTAAAAATACCATAATTTACGTAAAATAATATTCCATTTCCTTTTCCTAAAATAATGTTTTAATTCCTCCATATATTTATGTTTTCAATTTTTAATTCGAAATACGATTACCTTAATTTTGCTTCAAAAGGTTTATATTTTGCCTGAAATTAGTTCTATATTCATTTATTTTATTATATTGTTATTATAGTTAAGCGAATTGATTCAAAAAACTCGAAATTGGTTTATTTATATTTCATTATTCTAATTTCCACGTGAATAAACACGCAGATTACGTTTGCACTTTAACCTCATATTTATTTATGAATATACGGGAAGTATTTTTAGAAACTGGGTTAACCGCACTGTATTTGATAATTGCTGGGAATATTAAAAATCTTGTCATTTATTTTATGAATATTTTATATAAACTCGCACACTATGAATAAGAGGTAATCTTTAAGCAGGACACTTGTCTATAATTTCGCATTTACAAGAGAATGCATTTTACGCTGTGTTTATTTGCATATGTTGTGTACACGTAACATTCACATGTAATAAAAATAGCAAAATATTAGAGTAAATTTGTGTTTTAATTTCTAACTATATATCACACCCCTTTAATACCTGGCCTTAGACATTTATTAATAATTGCACACTTTAGAAAAAAAATAGATCGTCAGATAGGTGTAAAATTATAGTTTACAGATTCTGATAAAGGGTTCAAAAAAGTCATCAAATTTCCAAGGAAGAGAATTGATTTGTACTGTTTCAATACAAGAGATTTTACAAGAGTTAAATATGTAAGAATTTATTTTCAGCATAATTTGACGAATAGTTACGATTGAGAAAATACTATTTACATTTTCACGAAGGCGGCTTTAATGAAGAATGAAAACTAAAATAATTTACGTTGTCACTATATATACAGTTTTAATAGACATTAATTTTCCAATTACGTTGAACTAAATGATTAGTTTTTTTTATACTTTGAGTGCTAAATACTCCGAACGGATATCCAAATGTCTTATGAATCATGAGTAACAATTGAAAAAATCGGTTGCAAAATAAAATTCTGAGAAGATATACAAAAAAAATCCTGCAATTAGCTTTCGCTTCATCAAAACAGAAAAATTGTTTATCAATATCCATGCATACTTCGTGAAGATTATTTTAAAATTTCTAGATTTTCTGTATTTTCATGAAGTGCAGAGTTAGGTAAAAGTTCTTCTAACGAAAATAAAATCATCTTAAAAAACGATCATTAGATAAAATAAGGTTAACGGAGAGGAAATGCTATAAATTCATCAATTAGAATCTAATTTCAAATTTAACACATTCATGTACATAAACTCATTTCTTTAGAACGTATATTCTTATTAGATTGAGGCATTATCACTTTAACATCCTCTTCGTTAATTTAATGCTTATTAAATTTATACATATTATTTGATAACAAACGAAACATCTAACTAACTAATACGATCATTTAAACCGTAGAAAATTTCATCAACGCTAACCGTTATCAGCTTTTTCGTTTACTATCCTTTGAGGCGGAACTAATATCAATAATTAGATTCCAGGTGATGGCAACTGTGAAATAGACAAACTTCCAATTGTTACTGCGGGCGAAATCATATTTCATTCCGTGGACTGGAATTTTAGCGATTTCATTTTTGTTGAGTCGAATGTTTGCGCTTAAACATAAAAGGATGAAATTCCGCGCAAATTCCCTTTTTCCAAACGAGTGTCGCAGGTCACATTGGCCTTCCCCCCTCCCCTTCTAACAGGTGATGCATTTAAAAGAAACGTTTTCAAATAGCCAAATATTTGTCGGCAGCAACTGTTGAACAAATTGACATTGCTTTCCATTTCCCTGCTCTCTGCCGGAAAGAATGTAAAAGCTCGATAAAGCATTATTTTTCCTTTAAAGTTGGAAAGAACGAGGCACTTTGTGATATCAGAAACAGTGCGGTTTTGTGGAGCATTAAAACGCATCGGTTTTCCCATCATCTCTCATAAATATACCTCACGTTTGGCTCAACTGACTTGAACCGCTCTTTTAAAGCTTCAAACGGACGTACGTAAATTATAAATTTCTCCGTTATCCTTTGTGTGTTTGTAGGGTAATCGGGCTCAACAACAAACACGAAAAAATCCTAACACCTCCAGAAAAATGTATTTAAACTCTTAAAGAGCTTTATAAAAATAATCAATATTACTTTTACGATTCTGATAGTATGCGAAAGAGTTGGAAGAGTCCTGAGTTAGGTTAAATTGAATGATAATATGGGGATGATGCAATCTTTACAATATATACTAATAAATTCTACAGTTCAGCATCCGGTATGTTGTGGTATTTACATTTTCCGAGCATGAATAAAACATCGATTTAAACTGAAGGATTTGTTTAATTTAAAACTTCTAATAGCTTCCATTAATAGTGGTTACCTCAAATTTTCAGAGATACAATTGCAAATATTGTATATTATATCTGAAGAAGTATTTTACTAATATTCTAGTGAGTTTCTATGTATTTAATTTTTAGTTTTTTATCTTATTCGTTTTTATTCTTTTAAAATTCATTCTAGACTATAATATTGGATCAATTATCAGCACTACTAACGTATTGTTTATCATAACAATGAGCTGATTTTCTAATTTATATATACATATATTATGTTTTATTGAAAAAAATGTACAATTATTAATTTGTATTATGATCATTATGTATTGTTATTACTGTATTATAACTACAAGGTATTTTTATTTTGTACGAAAAAGCTGTCATAATACCGAATAAAAAGCTATTTTATCAAAAAAACTATACAAGGATTAAACGTATTTTAAATTTAATACTTCCTAAATAATGAGAATATTAAAAAAAATAAAGATATGAATTACATCTTCAAAAAGGGTGAATCTTTAAAAAGGGTAAAATTTCAATCCAATACCTTTTATCTGCATAGATAGTTTTAAAAAAGTTAGAAGCACGTAACCCCCTCATAGTACCCTACATCCCATCTAGAGTTAGATTTTTGAGAGTTTTAACCCGGTCCTGTGCGATGGAGCACCATTGAATACAGTGCATTCCGTTCTAAATCTACTCCCGCATTCAAAAAAAGTACAAATCCAAAAGAGACCATCCATTTGTTGCCATCCCATCAGAAGAGCGTAGTATGAGATGCAGGGAGACTACGCCGTTTGTGGCGAAGATCACGAAAGCGGGAGAAAGTACGTGATTTTCGAAGGGTGAAATGTTTGTGCGTTTTTCGGGTGCAGCGGCATTGCTAGTCACATCACGTCACGGTGAGAGAGAGATCCACGGTGCCCCCCTCTCCATCCATCTCAGAGAATTGACCCTATTCGGAGGGGGGGGGGGAACTCTAACCCCTACCCTACGAACCCTACCCCACCCACTACGTACCCACCCCTTCCCAAACTCAATGAGGCGATGGCCAAAGGCTGAATTCACGCTAAAAGCCCCGCCCCTCCCCCGTTCACGCACCTACACCCTACACCACCCTCCCGCAAGGGTCATACCCCTACTCCATGTCCGATTACGCTCCGTGACGTTGGACCTCTCACTCGGATGCCCAAGTAGGAACTTTTTTTTCCGTTGCTATGCAAGGAAAGTTGATTCGGTGAAAAAGTGGTCGGCTGCCAATTTTTGCAGCTCCCGAACTCGACTATACGCTCCCGGAGTGTTGGTCTCGAACCGGTTGAGGAAAGATGAGGTAATATCCGGGAACGATAGAAAGAGGCCAGAGATCCTGAGCAAATATAACACGGGGTTGGAAAAGTTTTGCACATGTTGAAATGAGTTCCCATTTCCAGCCGTTGCGCTTTTTATTATAGCGTTGTATCCGTGATTGGGGCTGAATTGGGCGTGAAAGAGTTCTGAATTGAAATTAGTACGAAGATTAACCGGTTCGTCTAATCATATAGAATCTTCCCCGACTTATGAACCTTATCTATCCACGTCCTTTTTCAGTTCAACCTTAAAATTGATTAATAGAATATATAAAATTTATTTCCAGCTCAAAATTTTGGGTAAAGTTATTAAAACTGTTTCATCAATATTCGAATGTTAACGAGATATTAAATAATGAAATTTTGCAACCTGAATCCGCGAAGTAAATAATTTATATAAACGTAGAGGAAGTAGTTTTAAGCTTAGTTAATTCTTTCTGGTTTGGGTGATTTCCGCAGTTAAAACGAATTAAAATATTTATATATATCCCGTCATGCATTTCTCTTGTTCATTTATGAACCGCTGTTGTTGCATAAGCTTCATAAATATATACAGTGAATATGTACTGATACGCAAATATGAACTCTGCTCCTCATATATAATCAATGACTTATATTAAAATTGTACTCTTATAATCCTAAAGAAGTATAGATCAAAAATTAACTCTAACTAAAGTTCAAAAGAATATCCTAACTAAAGAAATAAATTTTTGAACCAAAAATTAAATAGATTTTTTGATAATTATAATTTCAATTTATATCTGGGATACGTACGAGTCAAACAATATAGCTGTTTATAATAACACACGATATTAGTAAAAGAATTTTCCCTTTTGAAATCGTATGAAATTCGGCTTAGCTACTTACCAAACTCTAACCATCATTTAATCTGTTTGAATCTGGTGTTGGCAGTTACCATATTATACGCAAGATCCCTCATTCTCAAAAAAATCCCTCTTAAAACGTAAAAAATCCCGCTGTATATATATTTTTTGAATACTGAAGTGACATGGCTCTCATATAAATTCCATTATGTATAATCTGCTTATCCTATCTTTCGCGGACCGGCGGAATCTGTTTCCATGGATATGAGCTTAATACTATTTACAGATCTCTTGAGAGGATAGGCAGATGCGGTTTCGCAAACCACAAAACAACTAAGAGGGCCGATTCGCGTACGCTTTTCGCATGAGCTAACCGCCGGAAATCCCCAATTTCTTACCTTTAACTCTATTACGCGGGACTGGTGGTAGCTTCCGTGTGCGGCTTTTTTTCCGTACAACTTCCATCCCTACATCGGAAATCTGGAATTTCCTGTCCATGTGTGGAAACGGATGCGTTTCCGGAAACGGCAAAATATGCCCGAAACAGAGATCGTCTCGATTTTCCGTTCTAAATTCAATTACTAATCCGGGCACGAAGCGCAGAACTCTCTTCGTCAATAAGTGCACATTGAGATAGCAACACGGTGCATCGGAGATATCATAAGTTCTCCCGATTTTAACTCAAACACTTAACCGTTTTCTTGCTACGATATGATGCTTTTTTTATTGATGCAATCTTGACTTTATAACAAATGGAACTATAGAGGAATACACTGGATTTATCGTGCATAGATTTTATATTGACTAAATGAATAGGCTGGAGATCTTCTAATATACATGTATTTAAAATTTGAGTTCCTTAGTCCATAAAAAATATATACCACTTCTTATAATCCGTCACTGTTCAGATGTGAATAATAATCATCACCGAAAACTTTAGTGCTTTTTAGAAAGAATAATCGATATTTATTTCTTTATATTTAATCCATTTAACGGATTAATATTTCCATAAAAATAATCCATTTTTACACATACGTCCGAAACGATATGTACCGGTCAAATGGCGGAAAAAAAACAACTCTTTGAAATCGTTAGTCCCGAACTGTATGACGTACTGAGACATAAGAGAATAAAGATATATATATATATATATATATATATATATATATATATATATATATATATATATATATATATATATATATATATATATATATATATATATATATATAATTATATATACATTGAGTAGCTGTTGGAGGCCTACACATACTGTCGAATTGAAATTGGCTCATGAGTATAATCATATAAATGTATAAATGATATTAATAATACTCTATATTATAGACGTACTTGATTTCCATCGTATATAATTCAATTAATCCTCGATTAAGCTGCATCTTTTAATGCGATGTCGGAATATTATTACGCTAATGATTAAATCAGCTCCACCCAAATCATACAATATCGAATCGAATAAATTCCTCATTTCAAAGTTATTTGGTTTGAATCGAACTCGCGATAGAATTCAATTTTCAAAAATCAAGTTATTATCTAAAATTAATGTTCGGTTTATTGGGAAATGCCTGGTTCCGTTTTAATTGCATTTACGGTGAATTTTGCGTGAATCCAAAGTGGGATGCTGTAGGCACACCCACTTTGCGTACGCCTTGAGGCTGAATCCCAGTGAGATCACAATTTCCGGAAGATGAAGGATAGGGCATCCGGTTATTAAGCTAACACTTCTATGCGTACACTGTTATGGTAGATGGCCACATGGAACCTTCACCGTCTAACAACAGTCAAACAGAAGCAGCTGTAAACACTATCTGAGGAATGAGGCTTACCAGAATAGGTAGCTATTGGGGTATTTTTCTTCGTCTATATGAATCGAAACAGTACGATAAACCGAACTCCGAAAGTTAGTTTAGGACTGTAAACGCGTGGATATCGGTTGAGGATGCGTTAAAAATTAATTTATCTAGAAAGATGGATGCTTAAACATACACCTAACTTTAATAATTAATTAAATTAGTTGTTTATTTTATTATTTTTATTCGAATTTATTTAATTGTATTGTTGAAATGGATAGTGTGCATCGTAAAATATTACTTTTGTAATTTTTGTAAGAAATGGCTATAGTGCTTGTTTGTTACGATTATCGTATCTTATTGGAATTTAATCTGTTGCCACGGGTCTTGCTATCAATTTATATTATATATATTCATATAATGATGATTTATTTCCATAATTAAAACTTTGCTGAGGTTCAATAATATTCATTTAGACAGAGATAATTTTTGAAATATGCTACTCAATAATTCTAACCGAATTGCAAAGTTAAACAGAAGTGAATATCTATATCTATACCTAACGTATCTCTAACCGAATTAATATCTTTGATCTACATTTGGGGAACAATATTATTCAATGGAAGGAACATATATTTTTGCTGATACATGAGGAACATATATTTTCGCTGATCATCATAATTATAAATTAAAAAGTAAAACATCTAAATCCAGAACTTTTCTAGATACTCCTAATAAATTATAGAAACGTAAAATTATAAATTATTAATATATTAAATTATAGTATTAAGTTCTGTTAAACCTTTTCCTATAGTGCCAATATTAACATTCATATATCAACCTATATTCACGTAGTAAACGGTCACTTTTCCGTTCAATCAAACGAACTCGTCACGGGAACGTACGCCGCTTACACTGTGACAATCCACCGTCGCTCCAGAACTGGACCAGATCCAATAAAAAGAGTTGGAAGGATCCTAAGTATAGAAAAGGTTTTAAAAGAAGACGTTAGGTTCATTAGCCGAGCCTTGGCGGATCCCTCCGTGACGCTGTTTATCATTCCCAGAAGGACTTCACCCCTTTATTTCTACGCGACCAATGAATCAAGATGCAAGGGGTGTATGGACAGAAGTGCCCTAATGAGCAACCATACAAGGGCTCCTCCCCCCTCCGTGTGGACCACACCGCTCCGTGCATCCTGGCTGGAGATCGCGGAGTTGAATACTTCAATTTCGGCTTTATTACGCATTCTGATTCGAATATGCGTACCGCGCATACAAATTGAATTCCCGGCATGTCCCTGTTACTATGGCTCGCTCCCATAGCGTTCCTCTGTTCTTACTCCGGCATTCGACGTAAATATCTGGTTACGCCCACTTTTTTGGCGGGCGATTATCACAGTAATTTCCGCCATTGTCTTTCGTATATAATTATGATTGTACTGGTCGTTTTCAAATTATTTTAAATCCGTTAAATATAGTTTACTTCGAATTTTTCTCTCTTGTAGGAATTATATCTCATACGAAGAAATTATTCCGTTTATCCATATTAGAGTAATATCTTCTCTAATTTCAATTTGGCTGATTCATTTTTGTAAAATACGTTAATTCATGATTCACGATTAAAAAAATGTATTATCTACTCAACATTTCCTGGTTCGTTATGAAATTTAGAAGATAAAAGGGAAACTTTAAGATAGTTATCACTTGAATAAATGTTCCTTTAATAAATGCTTTAGCCCTTCATATCATAAATAACCTCTTCTTTCATTAGGGAGGTATACGTCTATCACGATGCGTGGTGTTGTACCGTTCCTTTTTAAAATTTTCCTTTATTTAAAGCCAAAAAAGCTACAAATGTATTAAATCAAATAAATCCTTGAGCAAGATCCATGAGAACGCGTATATACTAAATTTAATTTCCTCTTTTTTGGTATTTAATACCTACTGAAGAAACAGTGCCAAATATTAACTAGTATTTAAATAATTTATTTTTTAAAACAGGTAACAATGCTCTTTGAGGACAGAATATCTATAAATAACTATAGATGAACATTGATTTATATTGCTTAAGGTATCGTTTACCACGAACTTCTTTAATTCCATCGTAATATAGACATATTATATAACTCAGATATAATTTCCTATATGTAAACTGTGTTTAGGTATGGGAATAACTGATTAAATAAATAATAAGCTCATTTTATGTGCCTACCGAAGGGAAAATGTCATTTACATAATATGAATTACAAAGATACCGTAATGACTCTGACGGGAATATAAATGTTCTGTTTTAAATTACTCAAATGGATGGACGGAAATTATGAGTTTCATAAATTAAAATTAATTAAAAAATAGACGGAATAAAAGTGGGTCAAAACTTACATCTCATCCAAATACTAGAAATGCGGAAATTATAACTTTATTAAAGTGAACCTTTAAACTTTTTTTATCTTTTAACACATTTCTAGATGCATTTGAACAGATTACGAAATAACAATAAATGTAATTAATAACATTCCTACTGGTAAGTTTAATTGACAGTTTCTTGGTAATCAAATAGTTATTCAATAAATTCAATAATCTCTAATTATTACAGCAATAATTTGTTTATCATCTCTTGGCTTGACCCTCTTTCCCAAAAAATTTAACTCCGCCTATTTAACTAGAGTATATCAAAAAGAAGCTGCAAACTCTCAATTCATTCTGCACTATAAAATATCCAAATAAGTTCACTGAATAAGGAACACAATATTAATCATTTTTATCCTATTTTTAGCGAGATTTAACATATAACTCATACGCATCTCTCCAATATCAGTTGCTTCTATTAAAGCACTCATTGTTATTATATAGATAAGCATTATTTACAGTAACTTAGCCCCATTTTTAGCTCTGTATAGGATCAGTTTCACTATTTCCTTGCTATTACCGCTAATACCTAAGGGACCAAACTGATTGACGTATAGTATATCGTGTTTAATTGCAGGACGATGCATAATGATCCATCCGCATAAGATATTGATTCGTCTCAAAAGGCATTCCTTGATAATATAATTCAGTAAATCAAAAATGTCCATATATGTATGTGTTTGCTTTCGGGATAAGCATTAAAATCGTATTCGTGCGTGTATAATTCTAGGCTATTATTACTACATATTATATACAATTTAAATAACATAAAATGTATACTGATCAACGCTAACAAAGGAAATAAAGAATAAAACAATATTAAATATGTGTATTGTATGTAATCGATTTGATGTAAAACAATTTGTCACGAGTTAATTTGGATAAAATTGTACTTTTAAACACATTTTAAAAGTACGACAGTAATCCAAATTTTTTCCAAAGCCCAAATACGAAAGAAAAATAAATAAAAACACGGTCGAATGCGAAATTTAGCGTCCTTCTTGATTCCCTTTGTTAAAAAAGGCTGCGGTTTTCCAAAGCTTTGTAACCTAAATCCGCAGGTATGCGATGTGGAAGTCTACAAAGAATTCATTCGGTACGCAGAGTGGAGATTGCGCGGTTATGTACGATTCTGCAAATTGAAACACCTTCGCACAGCGGAATGCGTCGTACAGATGTTCATCGCCCAGGCAACGTATTTAGGCCCTTCTTTTTGTTTGGGACGGTCGTTGTGCAACTCGCGCTCATGAATTGGATATCAGTGAATTTGATTCTTGTCCAGCGGTCATTCTAAACGGAGGATCTGGAACACGAAAACTACGTTGCCACAATAACCCGCAATTTAGCATTTCCTGCATGAATGGATTCCTTGTTACGCAAAGCAGCTTTGCAAGTTAAAGTGTTGGCTAGTTAGGTCATTGAACGCCTACATCATGAAATGAATACGCGTATGTCATCTTATGAGTGATGAATGATAACAGTTACAAGCAATTTTTTCTGTATCTTCTCAAAAATAGAAATAGTACGCTGATTTTAGTAGAAAGTAGTTGAATGTATGATAAATTGACTATGATAATAATTCATTGTAATGGATATATGAGAGTAAGGGTTGAAGTTCATGAAAAGTAGAGAGAGATTTGCACTGGAAGACAATGTGCATAGATAACCTAAACCATATATGCAGATTTGAAATATCAATGTCATACATTAATAACAATACTGAGATATACAATAATTCCTCTAAATCATGATAACAAAAGAGGTTTTTAAATAAAGAAAGAATTTCGATAGCCTAAAAATAATCTTGTAAAGCAAAACCTAATTATACAATAATAAACTACAAGTAAGTTGAAAGCCTGAGTTAAAGTTAGAATTGGTCAAGAAATTTATCATTCATTTTCCTTTAAAAATTTTCTGCGTTTGTCTTTTAACTCCAAATTCACCAAGGTTTTACTATTTTAACAATTTAGCAGCAATATACATTATCAAATTTCAAAAACATCAGTAATATAAATATTACTCTTTTACCAGTAATTGTTAAGTTATTCTTATATATAAAATATCATAAATGAAACTATATAAAAATATATCATAAATGAAACTAATCGATACTGATATAACTTAACACTACATCTACATGGTGAAATTCCCCAAACACCACATAGAACGTTAAGCTTACCAACTATCTCTATGTCTGACCATATATTGTTGGCCGTATATGAACCTAGCAACGATGGTAAAACGTTCGCGTGTACGCATATAAACGTGCAGTAAAATTCATGGGGCGGGATCTTTCGAATTCGGGCAAAATAGTTTAGGAAACGGGAGAATCTCCAACCCTCCGCAGTTAGGGCCACGTATCTACGCAAAACTCTTTCCCCTGGCAACCAGTGCGTACAATAAATGACGCGACGAGAATACGAAGAATGCATGACAGGGTAAATAAATCCCTAATTTAAGTGAGGTACGGACGCCGGCGAAAACATTGTTTTGACGTGTAGTAATCATTTGCGGGAAAATCGGTGAAAGCCGAACAGCTGTTTGCACATGTTCGATGCTTCCAGAAGCGGGTTCTGAGTTATGGCGATGCCCTTAATGGCAGAATCGTGTCGCAGCGAAGGAGCTGACTTCTGAATCCAACGCATGCTCTATCAACGGACCGATCTTCCTGAAATTGGAAACTGGAGATAGTTTTGTATCCCTAAGGAGAGAGAGATTCTCCCTAACCAACGCATACTTTTCCCAAGTTCACGTATATATGAGCGACGATAAGGCGCTACCTTTTAATTTATTAAACACCTCAGGGATCGTACGTAGGTTGACTTGATTTATGTACTCTTCCACTGATGAAATTTGCTTAAGGAATTCGGTTCTGTTAGGATTAAACTTATGTTCAGATTGGTTCCATTTACATATATTTGGTACAAAGATTATGGTACAGAGTAAATCGTTGGATAGTTAGTATCTGCATATGATACGTAAAGTATATAAAAACTCAAATTGGAATCTTTAAGAGATGGAAACGTAAATTAAGGAATTCAGTTCTGTTAGGATAAACGTACGTTCAAATCGTTTCAATTACATTTATTTGGTGAAAATATTATGAACGAGAGTAAATCATTGAATCGTTGGCATCTACAGATGATACGTAACCTCAAACTGTAATCCTTACGTAATGAAAACTTAAATTCTAATTTTTACAAATGAATTTCATCAAAATTATTTCAATAAATACGAGTATTTATCCCATATTATATTGAGAACACCAAGATTTTACATTAATTAATTCAAAAAACTCAATATATTTATGATATAAAACATTTAATGAGATTCTATAAGCGAATAGCATTCAAAATTATATAAAGGTCATGAGAATATTTAAACTCAATTTAATTTAAAACTGTATCTCATAAATTCATTTCGATTTATTATGAATAACTTTTTCCTTGAACCGTGGAAATGTTGTGCAATACCAATTCGTACGCCTACATTTATTCCCATTAAATGTTTTCTTTATTAATAGTTCCTGTTTGCAGCAAAATATTGAAGAGATAAAAGAAATCAATGCTATCCTGCCAATTGACATTATTTTGTGCATTTTATGTGTGTAAACTGATACATACACATACATGTATGTACATTATGGCTTAGAATTGAGTGAAATGCATATGAATGATACAATCATACGTTGGTCGTATTATTGCCTTTCTTTAATTCTTTATTAAATCAGACAAAATAATTTAATCATATACATAATGGGGATATTTTCACTTATATAACTCCATAGGATAGATATGGATATTATCTTAGGATTAGGAGTAACTATGAAATGATTTTTGAAGATTAGTTCAGTCTATGAGATGCAGTGAACTTTGAAGTGTGTAATAAACGTGATGGCCTTTAACATATAAGCTACAGGTAGGAGTTGATTAAAGATAGTAAAACTATATGTAGCTTATCCATATCTCTATGCCAGTAAAATAAGGTTTATAAATAAGAGATTCAAATAGATACATTTAACCGCTCGTCTTTTATCTTAGGAATCTTAACACAACGCTTTGGTAACATAGTGCCTAATGAAGTCTCAAACCAGGGATACAGGTGATAAATATACGTTATTTTACATTTTTCTTCCAAAAAATAAATCATTTTCATATCTCATTAATCAAACCACACTGATCTGACCCCACTGCATGGAACACACATCTATCTATCCAAAAACATACGAGAAAAAACAGTACAAGGTATAAAAAAACTCATTTTTTACGACCAGTTACCATATGGTCCGCCTGTGGATGATCGAACTTGATAGAAATCTGTTTGCGGAAAATTAAAAAAAAATCTGAAGCTTAGAGATCCTTTTTCCCCTTGTTCTTTAATTTGATTCTTTGAAAAGAAAAGTAATTAATTAAAATATCCATCTCAAATCTTTGACTGACTAATATTTTTCAGTTGGGACTATAGGAATTTTCAGCCACAATTTTTATCATTTCTACATATTTTATAAAAAATAATAATTACCAAACTAGAAGAAGTATATTTTATTAACAGGCATATATAGGTATATATCAACTCTATTTTTCGGAGAACGTAATCAGTCATATTTTATCGAACACACAAACCAAGCATCTTGTCAACTTTTAACGTAGTATAAAACATTAAACGACTGCTATTTTGAATTTAAGACGATTTAGAATTACGTGTCATAAATTATAATAATAATCCTTTAACCCTGAGATACTGCGCTGAACATGGGTGATTTGCTAACTATATGCGATGAAGCCGATTTGGGATTTTCTGTTGTAACGAACTCTTTGAGAAAATCCTTTAAAACGGTTACACGCGAACAACGTCAATGGATAGAGTGAAATGTGTCATTCAGCCAAAAGGGACACTTGTCGCATATGGAGAGGACAATAAAATGAAAGTTATTAGAGATCCGAAGTGATTTTGCGGTTGAAAGATTTAAAGGAAAGGAAGCCGAGTTTTCATAAAAACCTCTGATTGATCTTTTTATATTTTTGATTCGGCATTTCATCTCCTTGGATATTATTCGACCTCAACAACAACAAAAATAGTTCATTTAATTTGATGACGTAACTCAAGTCCGAATTCCGTCAATGAATATTATGTTGTAAAAAGTCGAAAACCTTTCAACGTAAATATGTTATACTACAATTCCTCTAATTTAAATTTCATGGAAATAAATATAAATGAGTGAATAAAAATATTATCAAATTCGCATTCTTTAGGTCATACGTATCTTTTATTTTGGTGACATTAAGAATCTTCCTCAACTTTTAATTCCTCCTATAGATATGTTTTTGAATCATTTCATTTCAAATTAGACTGTTTCAACACAAAAGAAATTTACTTTTTATAAAACACAAAATTATTTTTAATTACAGACCGTCATAAATTTTATGTATATTTTATTATACTCAAGCAGTATTACTTACGCAAGTACTTCATGATTTGTAGAAATTCTGAATTTTTTAAATTGAAGATTTTCATTCACTTCATCTCAATTCTTAATAAAGCAAAAAGTGTACCATTTCTACAACGATAGTTATTAATCCTTAATTGAGCATTGTAACAGATATTGGTTAATTTGCGTTTCCCAGATAAACCGATATTGATTATTGTATTAGAATACCCCGAGATCTCTTCCTTGTCATTGATGAGGTCTTGAAATGAGGCTCTTACGAAAGACTTCTAATGATTTCATTGATCAGAGAAGATATCTCATTCATCCCCATCCAAAGTGTTTACTGCTATACGGTTTCTACACAAAGTCACTCACTAAAAGATTACCGTAGAATATTAAAGGAAGAAAGATACTTATATATAAAAGAAATATACTTATATTATAATCTCTACAAAGATACTCACTAGATGAAAATGAGAATTAACATAACTCTAATTATTAAGAATAAATCTCGATAAAATTATGGTATTTATATCAAAGAATATCTTCCTGTGTTACAACCCCATTAACTTCATACTAGTATCAATCAAAAATTCACTCGTAAATTATGCCTACGTCTATTGTAACTTAGAACGATACCTTTATGCACTTTATCCTTATTCTACTCAACTTTAATAACACAAAATTCACTGTAACACAATCAGCTCCTCACCAATTGAAAATTTAGCCGATGAAGAACGCACAAAAGTTTGAGGCACTGAACACCAACTACATCACCTTACATTAAACAAAGCTTACTGTAATTTTAAAACGGTGGAACTAGATATCCCATGCGATGTTATACCTTATCCAACGAATCACTTACGCCTAACAACGAACTTTTGAAATAAACAATGGAAGATTCTAGATAAAATACAACGAGCCTATTATACACTTTGTTTGCCGTTCTGAATAAATGAACCGCTTCGTCTCGTTTTATTAATCATCCTCGCATTACAACGGGAAATAAAGCCATAGCAGATAAATTTCGCAGTTTGAAGAAAAAGGAACGAAGCCTTTCCGGAACCGGAAATTTATTTAATCAAGCACCTGTGTGATTAAAGAGAAACGCGAACACCTCTCCGCTTTATTTACGCGAAATTCGGAATTCCGCGGCGGATCGAGTGCGACTTGGGATAGATTAACTCCGCGGGGTTATGAAATGATCACGTTTAAATCCCGCCCGAGGATAATCTCACATCCCAGTGAGCTAAAAAGAATACAAACACTTATTCTCCGTTTTGTTAACCGGGGGGGGGGGGTGGGTGGGGGATATGCACGTAAGGGGGTGGGGACAGCAAGGGAAAGAGTACAAAGTTGGTGTGAGGGGGGAAACGAAATTCGAAACTAAATGAATCACGGCATTCATAGGCAATAAACATTTTTAATGATACCCAGGCGCATCATTCGTTCCAAATTTATGTTTTAGATTCGCTCGGGGAGTAGGTACGTAGAAAAATGAAAACAGTGGGTGGGTGGGGGTGGGTTGGTGGACATGCAGCGCCAATATGGCGGAGGGATGACGGCGGGAGCGGAAAACACGGACGTATTTCATGTCACGCAGCGGGAGACGACCGAGGACTTCGATCGGACGTCAAAGTTTTCGGACAAACGGATGAAAAAAACGCTCTTACAAACAGTGGGAGGGATTCCGTCGCAGAAAGCAGACTCATTAAGGTCCGCGACAGCGTTATTCAGTATCAAAGTTGATTACTGTTGAGGAATTAATTAGAGAAACGTATGATCTCGTTTTTTTTTTAACGAAAGCCGGTAATTAATTTCGGTAAAAATCAAATTTCTTATAAGGAGCGAAATTAAAATTTCTAAGCCGGTGCCGATGTTTTAATAAGGGGAAATTAGTGAAGGAATGTATCGGAAGGTATCTTTACGATGGAGATGAGATGGTTTTGTATTTTTTAAGCAAAATCCAGATCCAAGATTGCGTTCATCGATAAATTTCTGAAGTCGACGTGAATTATAAAAAGATGGAAATAATTAAAAAGGTATTCATATCGAAGAAGGACGAATATATGCAAAAAGTAATAAAGTGTTCATATCGATAGAAAAGATTATTAGGAAATTTTACGTTCACGATAATATAAAAATATCAGTCAGAGTTGATTGGAATTAAGAAATATGATGAAAATATTTTTTTTTAAGTCCTTAAATTAAAACGTTATATTGAAATTATAAACACATTCGTTCTTAAACATGAGTACTTCAGTATGAGAAAATGTACGCTGTTGATTGAATATAATTTGAAATCATTCTCATAACCTCAATAAAACTAGTAATTAGTATTAATTATTATTTGCGAGAAAAATATTGGAAACAATAAAATATATTATTTCACTCAAGTTAATATTAGGTACGTAATCTTTTTTGCATTTTAAAAAGGCAAAGACAGTAGTTAATGAAGAATCAAAAGAAAGAAGTTTAATCAAAAGTCAAAAAAAATATTATATTGTAAATATCTTTCGAGAATATTAGATTGTAAATATCTGTTATTAAATAGAGAAAAATTCGTTATAAAATATATACTGTAAGTATTAAAGTAACGACAGTTATGGTATTTTGATGATTTCTGAAGCTACCTATACCATATGATTGTCAAACGTGAATAGTGAAGAGATTTTAATTTTATATAAATCGTATCATCGCAGGATTAAAAGTTTTATTATAATAAAATAGACCAATCAAAACGTAACAATTGAATAAATTCAACAGGAAGCTATACTAAGTGACAATTACTTTCATAAAAAATATTCTTTACTCGTTACGTTGAGGACAGGAAAATTTCGACCGTCCCGAAAAGCAACGCTTCATCGGGCGTAAAAAACATTGATACTCCACACAGTCGCTACTGATATTCTATCGGAATAATCGGTAGCGTTAGCCAATGGCAGTGGGGCATTCTGGTGAGCATGGATACGCCGCAGATGAAAACATTTAAGAATGTTTTATCGATAAGCAATAAATTCCCGGGCACACCCGCTGTTCCCCCAGTTTAACCAACTTTTTGACCGTGTTTTTTTTTCAATTCCTGCCGCTCGCTATCTCTTTCCCCGTTTATAGTAATTTGTGTTTGAAAGCGCACGCACTGGAATATTTTGCATCTCAACTGTATCGATTGGGTATCGTTTAACGTATAGCGTCACTCGCCCTACGTTGATGTTGTCTACTAGAACAGATTGGGATTTCATCGCCGTTGACTCTATAGAGTTCGGAGTATGACGCGCTGAAAAAAAATTCTGAACGGATTCTAATAGGGTATCTATGTACGTCAGGATATTTGATCTCGTACCCTTATCGTTGTTACTGTAAAAGGATCTTTATTTAGAAAGTAATTCAATATGATATGGAAAACAATATCAATTAGATCTTGGTGTTAAATATGTGGATTGATAAAATTCACGGATTAAAATAAACGAAAAATGAATTCTCAAGAAAAAAAATAATGACTATAGTTCAACAAGAATAATATAAGTTTCAACACAGCTGTGATTTAAATACTAGACAGTTCACATGAATAAACTAATTCCAATATCAATTATAAAGGCTGCATCAGATTAAATTTTGCAAAGGAAACTTTACATAAATGAGAAATTAAAATACCCTCTTTAATTTATGTTTTTCATTATCTAGCTAGCATAAGGCTTAGAAGGTAAATTTATCTTTCATTTTTCTATGATTGGCATTTGATTATACACAACTATAATTATAACAATTTAACACACTTATAAAATGTACCGTAGGAACGATCAACCTAAACTTTACTCTCTTGTTTTTCTTCATTCGACTAACTAACCACCACAGTAATAATCGAAATTAAATTCAGACATAAAAAGGTAATACTTATTGATAAAACAACCACCAACTGTTGCCTTCGGCTTAATTGTTTCGAAAGTTACAAATGAACATGCGTCACAGTTATTGTCGATACAGATGTTTCATGTAAATGACCATGAATTATAGGTAATGTGAATGCGGTTCGATTGATAGAATGGGGAAATTGGAGGTTATATAGAATATAAATGAGACTTAATTCGATTCCTGAAATCTCCTGGGCATTCATGAATTCCTCTCCACAAGGTATTCTCTAATGCTTTCTTGAATTGACATAGCTTATTTATCTAGCATTAATGGTGAAGATCTCTATTGATTATTCCTCTAATAAATATAAAATCACGTCAGATATCAATTGAATCACCTGTAACCTTTCACTTGGATCTGAAACAAAATATATCACCTGATTCACAAAATTAATCTATGATGAATCAATTTATCTTTATAATTATTTCATTAGGTTTTCTCTTTATTCATTTCAAATGTGTTATAAATACACATTTAAGATCCTATAACACCAATTCCTCAAGATAATGGAATGTTTTACGCTTATAGGAAATAGTAATGAATAACTTCTACTCTTGAAACAAACATTTAAAATGTTTCAAAAGACTGTTAATATTCTAAAACCAAACAAAAAAAGATGCTGTACGATTCCATTTGCATTTCCCTCCCGCCATGAATACTTCACTTAACCATTTCATTATTTCTCACAAAGGTTGCTGTCATGAGTCGTAATAATTTGAATGGAGAAACGATACAGTTTTATAAGAAAACACCAAAAAATTGGACTGTTTCTCGAAAAGAATAAGAGATAAAGCAGCTTTGACCTACTTTCAGAGGAAATTAAAAAAGCACCGGCTGTGACGAACGCCTCCCGATCTTCGAAATTTTGAAATAGTAATTTGGCCATACGCGAAGATTTCTTTGATAGTTTCTTTAATTTCCTCGATTTTATGATTGAATAACATTTTTAACCTTTTGTTCCTTAGAAACTGTGTCCGATAAACTATTTCTATTGTTAATTTCGGAAATATAGTAAACAACAGTTTGTTCTTCTTACTTGAGTAATATTTTAGCTATAATCTTTCCACTGTTTTATTTAACGTGAATTATTTAGCATTCAAGCATTATTTTAACTTTAAATCTTTAAAATATAGATCTAAAGCCAACTATCCCTTAAAAGCACTTTCTCTCATGTTATCCATCATTGTAGTAAACCAATACTTCTATAAATATGTATCCTTTTAAGGCATTCCTATAATTTAGCATTTTTATTCCTCTTTCACAAAAAAGGCAGAATTTTTATCCCGCCAAGATACATTAGTCTCCAGCGGGTAGGGGTGTATCAATCATGTAAACGATCAATTTCAACTGAGATTTTTTGTTCCATGAGGGTCCCGATATTGCTGAGGTCTGACCGGGCGGGAATACGGGAGAAGGGTTCGGTGTTTCTGTCCCTTATAGACTAAAGGGAAGCGCTGTCCAACTCGTCCCTGACGCCGAATTTTAGTTTTGTACAGTTTATCGGCTAAAATTTCCATATAAACTAACTTTCGTCACTCGGGTAAACGCTTATTATTAATACAATATTCTATCATCATGTTGAAACCGTAAATAAATTCTTATTAATGAGATTTCAAACTAAAAACCACGAATATGAATTATTTATATATTCAACGGTTAAGTTCGGTTATCGAAATTAAAATTTCAGTGCAAGCGTCACAGTATTAAATATGTATGATGAAACAGTAGATGAGGTTCCTCATCAGTAACAGTGATAACTGGGTTCGAGTCCCAGTCAGGTCGCTATTTTTCCCTTCCGTTTAACACCGCACTGATTAAAGCGCACGCTTGAACGTGCTTTCGTATATTAAAATCCATCCCATCCTTTATGACAGTGGTAATATAAATTGCTCATGATTTTGTTTAAAGCTCTTAGGTGAAATATTTCTAATAGGTCGCCTTAGCCAATTTAGCTATCATTCCAGAACAATTTGGGATCGTTATTATAGAAGGATAATAACCTTTACTTCAGTGTAATATTACCTTAAATTTTCTCTTTTTCAGTACTCAATTTTAGTACAAGAATTCATGTTTTGGTTCTTTGCGAAAGAGTACGGTAATTTAAAAGTTTTCTCAAAGTTAGAATTAGAATTCATTCGTTGAAAGCATCAACAAGTAAGGTTCTAAAGACAAAAGATCATTACTAAAGCATCTTACAAGACTTGGATTGAAAACTATAAGAATGGTCGCTTTAAATAATTTAATATAATATCAATATAAATACATACACTCATTCCTTAAAGAATATTATAATAAATTCAATTATGTTTCAAATTCAATAAGAATTCGGCTTAACTCGTTGAAAGCATGAATAAGAGAAGTTCTAAAGACCAAAGATTGGTACTAGTACATCTTACAAGAGTTTAAGTGTAAGCTATTAAAACAGTACTACCCTAAATAATTTAATGCTATATCAATCGTATAAATATATAAATAAATATTAATTATATATATATATATTATAAATATAATAAAGTATATAAGTAAATATATAAATAAGTACCGCCCTAAATAATTTAATATTACGTATATTGGATATATAACTAAATAAATATCGTACATGCATCTTCAATATATAAACTATATACTGCCCCACTTGAACACAAGTATATATAAACACAATTCAACCCCAATCACACGACCGAACAGCGAAATAAGGACTCAGTCAGAGAAAGGCGACGGACGAAAACAGCTTCGGTGGAAAAAATCGCGTTCGCAGAAAATTGGAAGATGGATTCCTTTATCCCCTTCAAACGGATTCGCCGCTTAACAAAACGGCCTCCGGGGGAAAGTGGATGGAGGGGACGTGGGCATCGGGCCGCAATCGGTAACCCTCATCTCAGAGAGACCTCTGGGAAACTTCTCCAAGCACAGCACGCCACTTGCGGATGGAGTCATTAGCAATGCATGGCGCCGATCGAATTAAGGGCCGGGAATGAATGGCTTATGAAAGAGTTTTGGGAATTAGTTTGGGAAAATTTCTTAAAGGCGGTAGATGAGATTCGAAGGAATAATAGAAACGGGGAGAGCGCGAGATATCGCTCGAAAACTTTCTCGTGCGAGGATGTTAAAAAAAACGACGACTCCTCCTCGAAAAGTAGTCGACCCTCTTTGAAAGCCGTCGTAACATGGAGAAACTGATGAAAATTTAATTGGCGTACTTTGCCAAGGCATCTAATTATAAGGGATCCTCCTATAATTACCTTGTTACAAAAACTTCGGTCGCTTGCGAAGAACAGATATGGAACATTTCGTTGCGAAATACTTTTGCCGTTTGGATTGAGAGGGTATGGAGAAATATTCCGGTGCTGTGAATGTCGGTGGCTTAATTAAGACTTTTAACGTCTCGAATGAATAATAATTACAATATATTTATAATGGAGAAGAAAAGTATTCTTTATTATTAAATTATATATAGCATCAGAAACTTATATTAAAATAAAAACATGGATATCTTTTTACTCTCCGAACTTATTAATTGATTAACTGCTTAATTAATAAAACTAATATAATAAATAATCTTTTACCCTGGTATAAAATTCGATATGAACAATTTTTCTTTCTTGTGTATACGTAATATCGGGTGGAGTTAATATTAGATTTTGGCAATGGCTATGGAAACATTGAGAAAAAGGTTCGAAAAAATTGTAACTTCTTAAATAAGGTTTTCTTTACATAAATGTCTGCTTAGAGTCTCAAAAGCTATAATTTAAATATGGTTTAAACTAAAAATATAACCTTCGATAATATTACTATTTTTACCTTCATGACTCTGGCATAGACGCAAATATCAACGTTTGAAAAAGGAATATCTGATGTATTTATGTTGGAAAATAACCATCAATCGTTAACCTAGCTTCAAAATCGTTAATAAGGCTTCAAAAAACATTCAAACATTGTATCACAGTGTCCATATATGAGCCTGTAAATGAAGACGAAAATTTTTTTCTATAATATGCATCTGAGATGATAACAGTGTGAGTTTTACTCAATCTAATATTTCTTATAATCATAAAAAAGATTAAAAATAAAGTCCCATTGAGATAAAGAACCCTTAAATTTATAAACAGATGAAGCAAAGATAAAAAATGAAGAAAATACATCGAAAAACTGAAGTGATGATGCGTGAAAAATAGACTCCTTCATTCATCAAGCTGTTCCCTCATCCAAAACCAAAAAAAATAATTTATTTATCTCCGAATCCGGAGAAATCATAACGTTTGCCCTTTGACACACTCTCTTCTTTTGGTGCAAACAGGTCCCATATTGAATTTTAAGCCACTCTGTCGAAATGAAGTTACGAAAAGTTTCCGAATTAAATTTTCCCCTTGCATCCGAGAGATTTCTTCTAAACTAAAAAAAATCCCGGAAGAATTATCGAAAGAAGATTTCGCAGTCCGACTTTGGTGCATCCACAGCCCGTGGATGGCGCTTCCAGCCATAATTCCATCCCGACCTTTCTGAAAAGGACGTCGCGTACTAATAGACGAACCTAAGAAAAATCTCTTCGGAATTTGGAGAAAAAAGAGAATTTTTACCGACCGATTTCCGGTTCCCTTTTTTAAAAAGATAGCGTCAAAAAAGCTTTGAATCTTTAGAATCAGAGATGAATAAGCTCCTTTCCTTCTAAGGAGCGACCTTTCAGAAGATAAAAATGCGAAATTTAAGCAGGAAGACTTCGACCGAAAAAAGCGTTCATCGCATTATATGTGGAGGTTCTTTTTATTAAGTTCAAACGGAACCTGTTCCTGTAGTATATAGCGTTTCATCAAATATGTACGCTGAAGAGAGAGTATTGAAATTGTATTACGCTGAGGATTTTGCGCTGCCTTTATACAGATTGCCTGTGTTTGTCTTCGTCACTGATTTCGTTGATTTTTGTGCTTCCGGGTTAGTTTTTGAACGGATTACGTTTAAATATTCCGTGTGCTTCCGAATGGAAATATTCTTAAAGAATGGTCTGAGTTTGGATTTTAGTTGAACTTTGATCTCTTCAAACTTCAAATTTACGTGGATTCTTTGATTACTGAAAGGTTTTGACCTGTTTAAAATCATCCACTAGCTTTTATACCCCTAAGGAACTATTAGATTGTGAATAATTTAATAATACTGGTTATTAAATTGATTACGCACAATATTACAAAATATCGTTGTATTTGGATAGTTATTGATTAATGAATAATATGTACGAATTTCTTGTTTATTTTTTAATAACGTAGAATAATTTCTCATAATTTATGAGAAGGGAGTCTAAATAAGTTAAAAATAAAGTATATAAAAGGCATATGCTTCCTCCTGATACCAATGAACTCGTGTTTATTTATAGAAAGAAATAGATACGTAATTTAGAGAGTAGAATATACAGATTGACCCTTATCTATCTTTAGTACCTTAAGTATTTAAAAGTAAAATCCTTTAAGTGATTTAATCTTCTTAAGTAAGGAACATATCATGTTGGAAATTTCAAAGATAGAAATTATCTTTATAGATTCAAAACTTTACGTTTCAAATGTAGAGACAATAAGGGTGCGTTTGAATAATATTATACTGATTCGCAAGAGCTATAAGGACAAGAAGTTTTGGACATTAGAATTGTTTCAACATTGATTTCCCTTGGGTATTGCTGATAACAAACACACTTTCATCACATAATAATTCTGTTATTTACGATCTCTCAGCCATCCACTTTGGTCATCTTACTTGTGAATGTCCCCAATTAACAAGTTTCGTATACTCAAATAGTTGGAATTCCATCTGTCTTATATGACAGTCGTGTGTTCTTCCCGTTATCCTTTGGACAGCCGCATCGTACTTCAACCCTCTGGTTTTCTTCTCAGAATTACCAAAACCCAGGATCCAAAATCGGTTGATGTTATCTCTAAACTAATTAGGAACTGTGATGAGAAGACCACAGAAGGGCCAGAGAAATGCCTTCTCAAGAAAATCACACTCAATAAATACAACTGCGGACGTATATTCACACGATCCTTTGTCAGAGCTCTATTAAATTAAATACACCAGATCTTAGCACATCTATCCCTCGTAATTTAAACATAAGATGTTAATATTAAGACGCTGTATGAGGAAATATGCAGGTCACTACCGATGATACATATCCACTAAACAATTTTATTTTTTCTTAGATTGTAATAAACCGGGATTTAACTTCTTTTCCTCACGAATTTGATTTAATAAAAAATAGAACAGGAAACTTTTTTCAAGTTTCTTAATATCCTCTGCTATCATGCTTCAATCAAAACACTGATTTATCTTTCGATTGATTTTTTATATTAGTATTTTTGATTTTTGAAACGATTTGGCATTTATGCATGTATTAAATTTGTTTTGAAATTATTGAATATACGTTTTTATTTTTCTGTTCATGTTCTGTTTCAATAAAATATTAATAAAGCTATCTATTTCTATAATTTGGCTCCCACTGAAGACTGATATAATAGATTAAAGAACTTAAAATTACTTTAGTAGTTTCATTTAGCTAAAATAAAAGAGGTTTCCAAATATAAATTATGTTTTCGTGAAGTGTTGAATTCTGTATCTAAATACATACAAAATACAATAAACGAAAATTATTGAAATTGTGTTATTAATTTATACCATCTTTCTCTAGATATTCAACTTTCATATTTTCTATTTAAAGAAATATATTCCTTTTAATCATTTTATAGGCGTAATATTTTCCCCTGTAGATTTTCAACCGTTCAAGTTTTCAAGCATTTAAATGCAACATCAGTTTTACAAGAGACAAGGAAAACATTTCATAAACCCATATTTCCGAAGTAAAATGTTTCAAATACGTTTGATAGTAGTAAGAAGGAAGAACTCAAACATTAACTCTACATCTTTCTCATACGTATGGATTCTGTTTATTAGATGTAAAGTGACCAACTTTGGAACCTAACTCTTACCTCTTTAATTACAGCTTGACTATGCAACTCATCTCAGTGCAGTTTTACAGATAAGTTTCCCATATACAAGTACATTCCGACAAGAACACCTGATATTAAACGAAAGTTTTGGATCTACTTCTATTGCAATTCAGGATAACCACGCATATAACTTTTGGAGTTTCATTATAAGTAAAGCTTATACACATTTATCATGGTTAAAATTCGCTTCTATACGTTTATAACACCAAAAATAATAATGTAAGTTTTTATTCGAATAAAAAAATACAAATTAAAATTACAAATTCATTTGCAATAACCATTCAGTAAGAAACATTATGTTCGTTAATATTTCTTAATGTTCAATTACAGTATTCCCTAGGCTCTTATGAGAAATTATATGCAAATATAAAAACATAAGAATGATTGTATTTCAACAATAATGTAAAGTTCGTAAGCAACTTTATTCAGAATTTCATCACAACGAATATATTTAAGCTAATATAAAAATGAAGAGTATTTGAGCAGATGATATTATTATTTTCATCATTTATGAAAATAAATAAAACTAAAGAAAAACCAATCCATTTCCCTCTTACTTTGGTCGTCACTTCTTTTCATTATCCCAAATATAGTAGTATAGTGTTCACTCAATTAATACAAAATCTTTTAAAGAATGAAAACACAACACCAATATAACTCACGTTATTATCTCACGGACCTCGTATTTTGATCAAAATCATTGCGGCTTCGCTAATTAGGCGAACAATATGTTTCCGTAGTGTGTTTATCTTGTTTATAAACCGTAACTCGGATTAAACACGTATGAGACCATGATACGGCAAACTTTTACAACCAAGGAAAGGGCTAACAACCACTAACAGTTATGGATAATTAGGTCACTCTTTCATTCAAGCTGTGCTATTAATAAAAATATTCGTCCGCTATTAGCGAGATATTTTGTTCCGTTGTGATCAGAAATCATATGATGGCGGTCCACAACCTATTTCATCGATTATTTTAATGCTCGTTGGATCTTTTACAACGTTTCCCCAAACTTTAGCGAGTAATTACCTACCATTTTACTCTGAACGGTGTTATTCGCTTAAATGATATATAATGGCTTTAAATTGAATGTTTGATAATATACTAGATGAGCACTTTAAACCATTTAAGATTAAATTGAAGAGCAGATTCATAATTATCATAAGAACTTAGATGGGCAAAAAACAAAGAAAGGGAGAACAACAGAAAGACTGAACAACTGGACTGTTCATTCCGTCACCTTTTGCTTTTCATTATTATCAACGTTGTCTATAGTTACGTAAGACATCAACCAAGGTGAAATACGACAATAAATGGTTGCACTTATCAATCAGAGGATTGATTCATAGGAAGTATTCAATGAACAATTTTTCCCAGAATATTTACGAAAAAATATCATCAAATGACCTTTTAGATCTAATCTAATTATTATCTTCAATCATCGGATTAGCTTTGAAAAGAAATTTAATATAATCTTTAGAGAACATTCTCGTAGAAAAATTACTAATAAACTGAAATCCATTAAGGATAAAAGTATTACACTGAATTATAATATAATATAACAAAATTTACTGAATTACAATTTTTGAGAAAAAGCTACGTAATAATTTACAATTAAATGCTATTAAAGACTAAGTACGTAAGCACGTATAGTATCTGTTTGCTTGAAACGCACTTTAAGCTATGTATTTGAATTATTTTATATTTAATTTACATGTATAAAGAAAGAGAAGAATGTCATCTGTTGTGTCAACTAAATACTGATTGTTTCTGTACGTAAGGATACTTTTCAGTACCCTTATTATGTATAGAGTAAATTAGGAATATATTTTCATTTCATTATACTCTAATTAATAAATTAAACAAGATTAAACAATAGTTATCGAAGCTATTAATATATTACGTGAATAAGGAAGAACGAGGAAAATCATATCGTAAACATTTTATATACATTCAACGAATGTATCAATGTAACAAACAATGAATCAGAAAGGATTCCCGTATCCTGGGCAACGGAACGCTCATCAAATAATTCACTTCCCTATAAACGGCACGAGACAGCGAGTACATTTTTTTCTTCCACTCGGTACAGATTTATCGCAAATCTCAGCATCCTTTGGAGAGTAAATTAATAAGCCATTTCCGCCGAGAGAGGGCTCCTGGAATCGCTCGGAATCGGCAGATAATGGAGTCATGCAGTTCAGAATTTCCGCTCCGGGCGCTGATGGAATAAAAGGGCTACTTTTTATCAACAGATGACCGTCGGCAATCGTAACGGCTTGTTGGAGGTGGCATCCAGATAGAGAAGTAAGCGAGCAGGAATTAGATTAGGTGTACGTGGGAGTATTTTCGTGGAGGAAGTCGTGGGAAAAGTCTAGACAAGGATGAGTGTGTGGTTGGGGAAAGAAAAGGGGGAATCGATCTGAGAGTGGAGATGTGCACACAATGATGCAGGCACAGGTGGAGAGAAGGGTTACAAGAATGTGAAGGGGTGAAGATGGGATGGATTGGAAGGGAGTTTGAGGAGGAGGAATTCCTTACGTTCTGTTCAGTAGGAGAGGACATGTTTAACTATTTGAAAGGAGCAGTATTTAGGTACGAATAGAGATGAAATTTTACTTTGTTTAAAAGGTAGAATACAAATAAGTTTAATTTTTATAACTGTTGCTTTTAACATTAGTATTTAATCGTAAATAAATCCGTTTAGACGGAACTTATACTAGAGATTTGGGAGTCAGAATCAAAATGTATTAAGCGCTTTTAAAACACTGCTTAAAACACCGAACTTGATATAAATATTTTTATTAACTTCCGAAAAATAGTTAGGATATTATCCCAAAGGTATTTTAATTCCAATCTGAACTTTAAACCATTAGTTTTCAACAAAAGACTAATAAAAGGTTAAAAAGTCTATGTGATGATCAAGGAGGCATTCCGTTTTTTGCTTACTATAGATTTTACTCTTTCTCTTAACAAATCAAGAAATCTCAGGATAAATAATCTTATGAGTGCTGAAAGTTTTTACTAGTAAAACCCATACCTTGAACAAATTTTTGACAGTACATCATTTATCGTAGAGTCTTTAGGGAAGCAATTGCGTGTTTGGCACATTTATACATTCTTCAATACATGACTATATTTTTAATCGTGGTAGTAAATGCGTAAAAAAAATCTATCCCAAAATTTAATTTAGTATACTAAATATAAACTTTCGATAATGAGTAGGATATGGTAATTCATTAAATTAAATATTATTTTACGAAAGAAATGTTTTATAAGGAGTAAAGAAACAAAAGACGAATATTATTTTAAAGGTCAGGAATATAAAGATCTATTTTCATAGGGATGTTCGGAAGAAATTTAAAGGATGAAGAGCAATATTCTTGGAAAGAAGGTTTTCGAAAATAGGAAAGATAAGAAGATACGGGAATTGTTATTAGGACTTCAAAAGGAACATAGAAAATAGAGAATCTGGAAGAAATAAGAGAAACTGCGTGGGATGTACCAAAAATGATCGCTGGAATAAGGAAGAGTAACGTCAGATGAGAATGAAGATCATATTATAAGTATACTAATATTAAAGTGAAAATTACGTTGACGATTTTTTCTTTAACTTAAAATCTATGTTTATATCTCAAATTTTATATTTCTAAGAATAAAAGCCACGGAATCAATATTTAAATGCGAATTTAATGTTATTCATAATATTAAGCCTTGTTGGTAAATTCCAAAATAGCAAATTGGATAAGCATTAAAATAAAATACTAGAATATTGTCAAAGAGGTAATTTCATAAAGACATCACAAGACAGGGAATTTTAGCGAAATACCCATTATATTTATCTAGGAATAAACGAAAATAAATTGCAATATGAGTGATGCTAAATTTAAGTCAGAATATTTATTAATTAAATTCACATTGTTAAATTTCTTTAGACCCTAATAAGGAATTAGATATCTTTCCATAAAGAAATTGTCACTTGATATTCACCTCAATATGAAAACTTTAAACAGCTTCTGAACTCATTAAATTGTCCCCTCGGTGATTATATTACTTTACGCAAACAATTTCATTCTCAAATTATAATGAAACTCAATGAATTCTTTCCTCTATTATTATTAATATTATATCTCCTTATCATTTTTAATAAATATCCATTCATTGATTCATAATAAAGCTTAGATAATTCACGTAATAATTATAAATATGAAAAATTATCTTTAAGATCCGAGTATGCATATATTTCATAATATCAGCATTACTTTTAGCGAAATTTGGATGAATAATAGTACAAGAATGTGCAACCCAGTTTTGAATCAAACCATTTAAAAAAATATAAATATATCTATACGTATTTATTGACGAAATATTGTAACCAAAGCTTCTACGCATTCAGAATTCGTAATCAGACTTAATTGCTAACAACCCTAGGTATTGTTAAGAAAAAAGCCTCATTCCAAGACACAATTTACAATAGCTTTAAGCTCGTCATTTCACCCTAGTCATGCTCTTACATAGCGTTCGGAATTCTTTTATCGTCCTCTGGCCGTTTTGTCTTATTTAGGTAATAAGGGGACGGTAATGGGATTTAGGGATGTGCTAGGGACAGTACAGGTGCACGCCGTGGAAGGGAATAATGGCAGAGTGAAGGACCGGCACAGAAATTGGATTTGATAGGAGGTTTACGAAGAGGGTAAGGTGGATGAAGGAGCTGTGATGAAAGGGAACGAAGATATAAAGAGTCTCGGGTCCTCCTTTGGACTCCGTTGGACCCTTTCACCGCAATTCCGGGAATCATTTTTCCGCCGAAGATTGTCTGAAACTGGGAGGGAAAAATCCCTAAATAATATGCATGTGGAATTGGAAATTGTCCGCCCGAGAGAGGATATCTTTGGCTGCGTAGATAGAGAGAGATTCATAATGTTCAGCAGCTGTGTGTTACTAAGGATGGCTTTATATATAGAAAAATGATTCGTTAAGATAGTCTCGATGGGTGTTGAATATTTAAGGCATTCTTATTTGTTTCTATTTCTTTAATATTGTTACGTGAATGTTTCTTAACTCAGTTTATCTATAAGAATGGAGAATATGATGTTAGCTATATCTAGAAACAAATAGGAATATTACGATAAATGACGTAAAATTTCAACCTGTAAGATTACAGAGTTAAAGACGATAATAATATATTGTAGACTTATACATCTACAAAATACCGAAAAAGCCGTCTTTCAGCGTGTGGCGTACATATATACAAAGGTCCTTATTACGCGAAATTGGGACTGAACAGTCCCATCTTCCATTTAACCTAAAATTACATTAATAAAATAAATCATAGAGTATGCAAAGTAATAGTAAAATAGAAAAAATACAAAAAAGCGTAGAGGGAAATAGTATAATATAAATTTTAATTTGCATCGATTCGTTACTTTGAATTGGATACCCAATTCTTTTTACGACCTCACATGTACACTTATAATTCAGCCATTAAATAATTTTGAATTGAACATGGGATTGATAAGAAATATAAAAGATGCAGTACGATAGTTTTCCTTAGTTTACTCCCCACAATTACTCCCTCACGCAATACAAAAGAAACAAATGATTAAAAAGAACCATCAAATAACTGTATAAAAGATACGGCAAGAATCAATCTATAGGGAAATAAATGGAATATATTATACATCATCAACTGTAACTCTATAAATTCCCCACAATAAGTGAGATAGTATTAATATTCAAAGGGTTACAAATAAAAAATATTAACTACATCCTATTTATTTCACATTCATCGAGAAAATTATTTAAAAGAGTCGGTATCTACCCACAAAAAACAGGATCTAGAAAGAAATTTAAGTCCAAAATATAAAAAAAAACGTAGACATTGAACCAAATAAAACATATTCGGCCCAAATTAAACTCCATAATAAACTCAGATTTCGTATCAATACGGTCAGAAGTCTTCGGGAAACACAATATTTGATAAGATCGGGGTTTTGGGAAGTATTACTTTGGGAACGTCTCAGAATCATTTCGGAGAATTCATAGATGGGAAGGGGATCTTGCGGTGCGGGGAGTGGGAATGCAAGTGCCTTGTGAAAGGGAGGAGACGAGGAAGGGAGCGAAGTTATGAGGCTTCCCAAGTAATTGCGAGAAGTCTGAACTCAAACGATTCCATTGGAAACAGACTGCGCGGCAAAGAAAGAAATAATGAGTAAAGGCGCCAAAGAGAGGGGGAATTACATTCGATGTATTTTTTTTTGTTTCCCAAATGAAATAAGGTGATAAATATTTCCCGGAATTAATTTAAGGGAGATGAAAGTAGCAGGAAAGAAGAAGAGAAGGAACGTTTCCGATTGGAGATTTTTGTAAAAATCTCATTTGGTCTACATAAAAAAATCCTTCGGTTTCAAAAGGAAGGAATTCTTTGGCGGAGATGTTCGCTGAATTGCCTTTCGAAGATCGAAACGTTACGTTTCCTTCGCCCACCATCTCGATGCTCGTGTGTTTCTACGAATTTAGAGATTCAATTACTTCGATAATCCGTGATGTAGCATTTATATATGTGGTTATGAATAAATGAAAACATCTTATTTTATATTCGGTCAGATATAAGTAGCAATAATTACCGATCACTATATACACGTACCACAATTTATTAGCATTCAAATTCGAAACATGCTATTCCTGGAAATGTTTTCAAATGTAGATGTTTCTTTCAGTGGCCTCCTACGAATGGCTGGTATTGAATAAAATTACATTTCTCTGGTATCGAAAAAGATTGCCTTCGAGGAAAGTTTCAATTTTTTATACGTTCGTATTTAAAATTTCAAACTAACCTTATTTACCAATTCTGCGTGGTTTATCTTTTTTGTTAGCTCTGGATTATATCTAATCATATAGTAAATGGCATTTTTGTGTAAGATGAAAATTGATTTCCAAGTATAGACGCATCCATATTGTCTAAGAAAGGAAATATTCAAACTTAGAAGACGAAATGATAGAAGAATGTAGTTTAATATATATCTACTGAGGCATACTAGAAAACCGTATAGGGTATTTCTGGATATTTTATTTTTTCTTGCATCAACCTTTCATATCATTATGAAGTATGGTCACAACTTGTTAGTGATGCATTTTCATTTATAAATCGTGAATAAATCATTAAAGATTTTTATTTTAAAAATTAAATTCAAAATAAAAATAAACGGTTTACGATCGGATAATAAAATTGAGATTTTTCTTCTCGTAACAAAAACCTACGTTGTAACGTTACATCTCTTAGTTAATTATATTGCTTTTACTTTCTTGCAACACTCTAATACAGGTAACACATTAAATATAAACAATCAAGTTTAATTAACTTCTGACAACGATAAAGCTTTCCAGAACTAATTAAATGCCAATAGTTGCACAAGAATCAAAAGTTTCAGTAATTGTTCAAACTGTATCCTTTGATTGTTGTATCTTTAGTTGATTAGAATTTCTCCTTATGATAATGAACAAAGTTTGGAGAATCGTTCATCAAAAGCTCCAATTTTTGTTGGAAATTTCCATATTAAGATGTTCTCTATTCCAAGTTCAACAGAAGATCGTCTGTCATTTAACTGATTGATTTCTCGTTTGAGTAGTTCTGAAATGGAAAGGTCATCCAAATATATGGCTATTTACTCGTTATTGCCTATCTCAAATTTTTGAAGAACGACTGAAGGTTATCATCCCCTGTATTATATTAAATTGTGTGTACATATGTTATATATTTTAATGGTAAATGTAATTTTAGCAATATCTAATGCTATAAAAACATACGCTTTTTGAAAATAATAAATAAATACCTTAAATAAATATATTAAATAAATAATTAATATATATATATATAAATTATGAACAAATTCTATGCAGATCTATAATGAATATGTGTAAAAAAACTTTATTTCAAAATTCAACAAGTAATCATCTGTGTTCCGCATCCCCCACAATAAAATTTTCTATTTATATCCGTAAATAATTAAATACTATAATTATTTTATATAACGGTAAATATGTTATTACCTAAGATTACCATAGATGTTTGGAATCTATCGTAAAATCCCTATCATGAAATTAAATAAATGTTCTAGTTAAATTTTTTAAATTATTATTGTCGTATTATTTATGACAGAAGCACAATTAAAAGATAAAGTCATCGGTCTAAAAAAGCATAATATTTTATATAAGATGATGCTGAAATTTTACAATAATAATTGGAAGAAATGTTTTTCATCATTAAAATACAATAATTATAAACACATATTATAGATATGTAACTCTATATTCTTCTAAAAATATTAACACCCTGTTATCTAATAGAAGTCCACTAACTGTCGAACTCTTATTCAATCGCATCGAACTTGTAATAAAAGAGGTCCTAAGATCGTACCTTGGGGAAAATTTACCGTTAAAAACTTGAAGGGTAAGAAATGTCTCGAATGTGCTATCTTTTTCTCCGAAGACAGTCTTTTATCGTTTCCCAGCTTCTCAGAAGCACCGAATGGACCGTTTCCTTAGTTCGCTTTGGATGTCAGGCGTTTCAAAATGTCGACCTTCTGCTTTCAATTTAAGTTTGGCGAACAAAGTGAAATCAAAGAAATCTTTAGACCGGCGAGTAGGAAGTGTAAGAAACGATAACAAGCCGGCCGTTCATCAAGAAGTTCAGTTATCCACGGAATTGTTCGAAGGATACTGAGACACGATGAAGCCATTCGCAGATGCGGACTTTATCAATGGACATTTCCACCCTGAATCTCCTCTACACTGCTCCATTGTACAGTGAATCGAGTAATTGAATAGCGTAGTTATTCATTTGACCTCTAAGGAAGATAAATTCTATTAATTTCTACTTTTTCGATAGTTTTGATAGTTTAAATTGATTTCCTTTCTTTACCATCATGTGGAAATTCTTACGCGTTATTTTTACGTAGACTTTTTTACACGAAATCAAACGTAGCCTATTATTTCCATTATATATATAGAACACAGATAGTTAAACACATATATTTAAACGAAATATAACTTTATCTATACGTGATTTTCTAGTATAAAATTATAATAATAATGATTTATAATTATAATAAATTTACACAAACCTTTTTTTATTTATAGAATAATTTCGAAAGAATTAAAATACTAACGATAACCATTTATAGCCACAAAAATGTTTAGTTTCGAATCTTACGAAATAAATAAATAAATAAATTGGATCTAATATATCTTAAAATAAATAATAATTTTTAAAAAGCGCAAGGAATCCGCAAGGAAAAAACAAAGGAATGTTTCTGAAATTCCACTACGTAATGCTCCCGAAACATATATACGTACAACGTCAATTAACAATGGATACGTTCCATCGGCTGATAATTCAATTCTAAGACGTACGTAGCGTTATGTAACGAACGGTTTAGAATCGGATTAGTGAGTACTTACCTATAAAGAGGTTTCCCGGCCGCCTCTCGAAACCACAGCACCATGTATACCCTGTCCTCCCTGGTGATGGGTTCAATGTCGCATGGCAGAGCTGCACTTCGCCCGACCACGGCTTCCACTCGTACTGTGCTAACTGAGAGAAAAGGCAGACGTTAGCGAAGGGAACCATTTGCGCTCTAATAATAGACTTATTCCATCATGAGCTACGACTAATAGATTCATAGCAACGTTGAAGTTACGATTCCAGAAGTTGTACAGTAAAATATTGCATCAAATATGCGTTTGGTGAATAGAAGTATGCACAGTGTATATAGAATAGTTTAATATTGGTTGAATGAAAGGATTTTTAATCTAAGATTGGTAATGGTTGGGCTATGATGAAGTCTGAGTAAAAATACAAGTTATATTACGTAATTTAAAAATGTATGTTTTAAAAAAAGGGGCGAATTTTAACAACATAATCCCTAATGCTTATCATATATTTGTTTATAAGATATAAGTTAAGATAAGACGGATGAATCATGTTCGTGTTGTAATATTGATATGTTTTTATAAAATATAATATGCTTCTATCATATAAACATAAATTATACAGTACTTTTGATCTATTCCCACATCTATGTATCTTATATCCATTATCATTCATACAAATAGTCCATTAATAACTTCATTTTCTTGGAATGCCTTATTTAATTCCCAGCTAAGCAGAAGAATGTTTCAATTAGCGAATTTAATTGAATAATATTGATATTAAATGCCAGTGTATTGATTGCCACTTCATCTATCATGAGATTTATACTTCCTCTTTAAAAGAACGTACAATAACTATCAACAACCAAAGTATACATTTCTGATTATATTCATTAAGAATCATGACCTTTAACCGTGTTTACTTTTCTTTTGCATTCATTTAAAAAATTCTCGAATTAATTTTGGATTAATTTCTTGAAACGATGACGGTTAAAATATCAGAATTAATAATTATTGATTTTATATATAAATATTTTATCAGCCATCAGACCATTAGTATAATCGCATAAAATTACATGAATAAATAATTAAAAACCAATTTTACATTTTCCTTCTTCACCTCCCCAAACTTTATGCAAAAAAACTGGCATTAAATATAAATTAACATAAACCTTGCTCCATACTGCTTTCTCCAAGTAATTCCTTACATATCGCTGAATATTTTTGATTTTCTAAAAATCGTAGAATATATCTACGTCAAAAACTTCTGCCAAATTAAAATTCTTCCATCAAAAAATTTAATAAACTAGCCTTCACCCTTGCCTCTTGTAGCCACCACAACTAACAAACCCCAGAACTTCCGCCAACTAAGGGTCCATCGGTAAATCTAGCTTCACTTGCGAAAGATATCAATGAGTTTCCTAGGGAGCACGTAATAAATAACCGGCTAAAAGAAAGCTTAAATTAAACGTGCACGTAAACAAAAATCCTAGAACCCCTCCGAGTAGAGTATGACAGTGTTAAAAAAAGGGCCGTACACAATTTATGCTTCGTTGAAGTCCCCATTCGTTGCCGTGCTTCCTTTTGCATACCAAGGAACCGGAGAAGGCACAACAAATGAACGTAATTAACTGTAGCGGTTTAATCTCACATCCTCGTGCTTTCTTCCAGGATGGGATAGGGACTTGGTGTACTTGTTTTAGAAGTGTTTACTCCCACAGGGCGATATTTTGTGTCCTCGTGTGATTTCGTCGGAGAAGGATGACCTTTTGACCCTAAATCCAGGAAACGTTCTCCAGCTAACCTCAGTCGCTGCTCCCCCATCCGTTTGCGATCCTTGGCAGTGATTTCGATCAACGTCTGAACCGTCTCTCAATATCAAACCCTCACTCACACCACGCCCCCTACCACGTCTTCATTTCGTCTCTATGGGCTCCTCCTTCTGCCGCACCAACCCCTTCTTGGTTGGTTATCTCCCGTCGGAGTCAATGCCCGTGGGCGCGGATACGTAACCACTTATTGAAAGTAACGTAACTTTTGTTAAGTCGTTCACTTTCTTATACTATTGCCTTATTATTGACATTAGTTCGTAATTAAATGGCTGCTTGGATTCGTTGATAAATTTTGTACTGATAATCTTGTATTTATCACATATACGACATCGCACTGAAAATTTTAATTAAATATATGCAGAAATGTCTAAAATCAACTTTTATGAGCACTGATTACTTTCATTTAATATTGCAGATACATAAATACTATAATGTTCTATGATAGGTATCATATGGGATGTCTGAGATCTGCGTCAACTATAAGTAACTATTTTTATTGTAAATTACTTTGTATACTCGCTATTCATTGATGGAAGGAAAAGCTACGCAAAGTCATTGTAATATATTTATTAACTGAAAAAAGAAACAAAGATATTTTGACATAATCGCCGTCGTTTCTAAGTAACAATTATATATATTAAATATTGCCATTATTAGCTTCATTTACATACGTAATTGTAATTATTTATTTATAGACATTTTTGATACAATATAATTATCCTTATTTGCTGTTTTTGGATCTCTTGATAATAAATAAAACAAATAAATAAAGCGCTAAACGTCATGTGTTAAGTAATTTCTCAAATGGTAGGAAAATTAGAGAACAGTACTATCTAAGATTAGAAATAGGTCAATGGCCGTTGAGTTCAATATTTTATGAATACTTCAGAATTTATAGACGTCAAGATTATAACGTGGATTATTTGCAATCAATGAAAAATATAATTAAATAGAATTGTTTGAAATAAAACCAAGAATATATATCGACAAAAATTTATAAAAGTAAAAAAATTAAGCACTCATATAGGACACATCAAAAAGAAACCCCCGTTTAAAAACACGTAATCTCTGCGCTGAAACAGGATTCATAACTTCGGGAAAGTATGCAAATAAAAATTCCTGCCCGACAAGTATGCACCGCTGGAGGTCATTCGACATCTATAAAGGTTATGAATGATAAAGCTAGAGTGACGGGATGTCATAAAGAAATTTCGAAACAGTTGACGCAATTCAAAAAATTCTTGGTAATCCGCTCCCCCTGGCGGGTTTCGTTCATATTTGCCCCCGTGATGATGAGGAAACCACTTCAAAGCGTTGCATAGGGTTGTTTTGCGGCCCGTTCCTAGAGGGGGGCAGTGTTGCGGCTTCCGAACGGGGAGATTTCTGTATCTCGCCCGCGGATCATTCTACCGCAAAAGCGAGTTTTATATGGAAATTCATTACACATTGAAATCGGAAGAGAGATACGGTGCCGCCCCTATATTTGGTTTTCCAGTATTTCCGCCGATTGTGTCTGAGGAGTTTCGGGGTACGATTCTAAATTTAGGGGTCCGATGGCATGACCATGGGCAATAGTTGGATAGCTGAAGCGGAAAATAGGCGAATTCTGCAGCGGAAGGCTTTGCTGAAAATTAATTTTATCGCTTAGGATAATGGAATAACTGGAGTCTCATTACGATAGACGGGGGCGGTTTCATGATTGTTTCACGGGTTTTCTTTGTTCGTAACCTAAACATATACACACGAATATTCACGATTGAAATTAGTAATTAGAATAAGATATTCATTATTAAACACTACTGAGGATGTCAAAAAAAAAAACAAAAATATAAACCTAAAGTAAAATAAACTTAAATTACAAGGGAAGCTATGGACAAATATTTAGAAAATTCAGAGAAATAATAAAATAAACTCAAAGACTTTGAAAATAGCTCAAGACCCAAATAAATAATATAAAATATACTAAATAATAAATTGGTAGACGGTTAAAAAGACATTTTTGAAATAATAATCTCAAATAACAATAATTATATAATAATACAGCGCTCGATGATCAAATAACAACCTTTATTACTTAACTCAAGCAAGTTTTTCACTTCCATATTCGTGGATAAAAATTCTGCTTAGATTCCCAAAAATTCTCCTATTAATAATTCATAAATATGTTTAAGTTCGATAACTCTGGCCTTTAATATGATCAATTTCGATATTAATTTTAATTTTAATAATTAAACCAGTATATAAAGCATATGATCCATTTTTATAATAAAACTAACAGATAATATAATATTCGATTTTAATAATACTTTTGATAGATCAATTCCAGTCTAGCAATTGAATTTTATTCTTTTCCGTTTCCTCTTAGGAAATAAATCCTGTATATTTTTGTAAGGGATAGACCCTTTAAATATTACTAAAATCACTTATAAAACCCTTAAATTTAAACCCAATACCTAAAACCCTTAAATTTCGAACCCAGTAAAACCTCCTCCAACCTCGTGGTAGTCTAATATCACGAAAAAATCAAACTTCGTTCAGTATATACGATCTTTCCCATTAATCATCCTCCTTTTAGAGTGTATCAACAAAGAACCCCGATAGTTGACATAAGTGACTCCACTTCCTTAACTGGTTTATATATCTCCATCGGCTAAACCGCCGGATTCCACGAACACTAAGACGGTATCAATTCGATCGCGTCTGAGATACACGGCACTCGGTCTCGGCAATTAGTGTTCAGGCGGCTGGAGTCCCGCGTGAATCTCGCATCACGCGAGCGACGATGCCTTTTGGACGCACGCTCAAGGGGCGCGATGAATGCCGTGACAGCGAGTGTCGCCGCAGTTAAGGCGTGATTATCTGCGAGTGGGTATCACGAGACGGCGTTAACCGTGGAACGCTCTCTATCGGCGGGAGGGAACGCCTTTAAGTGACTTTATTGAAGATAACGGCTATTACGGACAATGAGACGAATGTGTTTCAACACGTTTCAATTTGACGATCTTGTTAAAGCGGTTTATGATTCAATTTTACTTTCGATTGGACTCTGAGATAAATGCTACGAGGGTGGAAGTGTGTAGTGATACGAATGGAAATGTAATAAGGGAAAAGACATTGCTGAATTTAAAGAAATAAATCTTTACCGACACATTAAATATACTGAATTCAGATTTAATAACTCAGAATGTTATATGGCTTAATTAAGTTCTAGTTGAACTGAAGGTATTAACTTTCATAGAAAGTGAAACGCGTTTATTTTAAGAAAATAAAAGAATACTATCATTCATATTAAGTGAGATATTACTACGTCAAGTAATAATGAAATATTGTTCCATCACTACCAATTTTTATCAAACGCTTTTAAACTACGGTATTAAAAAGTCTTGATTATTTACAATCACTTCCAAATATCGCATCCAGCACGTTAACATCGATCTATGATTAATATTATTACTTCTGCCTTTCTATGGAGTACATAATTTGTACTTTACGGATTTAAACCTAATTTTAAGATTTTTAATAGAGATTAAAGATAATTTTTAATTTAAAGATAATTCAACAAAGAGGTTTCCTAACTCATTCTATAATTTCGATACAAGTAATTATTTTCATAATGTACAAAAACGTTGAAACTCTTGTACTTACCGTACAATTTTCTATAACTAGAATAAGTTTATTAATCTTGCAGGAGATATTAGCTTGTAGGAGTTGTAATTTCAAAATGAAATCAAATGAGGAACCTAAGATGTATCCGTTTAACAAGCATTACTTCACTACTAACTTAGCATGTGTTTGTACATTTGTATTAAAATATCATATAATAAAAGTACTTGGGATATTAATAGATGACTCATAGCATCAAGGTATCCTCAAAAGGTAAGCATAGCTTCAATATATGTTAACAGAACTCATTTTCAATACCAATCATTGACCAATACTTCATTAAATTTCTATCACAATGTTAAGGGACTAAAATAATATAGTATACAGTAAAGTATAGTATTAGTATAATAGCATTGAATTCGTTCCAGATTGTTCCGTATGCTGTTGTCTCCTATCCCATATCTTCCAAAAAATTGCGGCGATGTATAATACATAAGGAGACACATTTTCGTCAGATGACCTCATTTCTACACCTTATCAAACTGGGCCGACCCGAATGTCATTCGGTACGAACTCCATTAACCGCAAGTCTTACAGCGCCATAGCAACCGAAATTTCAATGAATTGATGCGCTCGCACCCTTTTATTTGGCGTTAATGCGAGTGTCTAGTTCTTCTGCCGTATCTTTCCCCCACACCACCCATCCGAGCACTAACGTCCACCTCCCCCTCGAACACCCCCTTCCAGAAAAAGGCATTTTTCCTTCCGTTATTGCTTCCTAAACGAGATTATTTGGGAATAAATAAGAGCCAATCGCGAGTAAGAACATCTGCTCTGAAAGCAACGTCACGTTCTACCACAAATGGACGGCGGAAGAAACATTTTGTGGAAATGTTTTCTCTTATTGCGAACGAAAAAGGAAGAGTTGTAACGCATTTGGTTATAGATGGCGGAGTTTCTCCGATAGAGGAAAATGCCCTCTATGCACGAATATTTCCTTCGTAGGGAAGTAAGTACTCTTCCACGTGCGCTATTTTCGTGCCCTCGGGTGAAACAAATTTCGGACGGAGATGGCTATTGAATTCGAGGCTAACAATTCAAGTGGTTCTATATCTATGGTTATTTATAGATTTCCGCATTCTTCCTTCTAAGGAGGGTTCCTTGAATGGATGAATATAGACATGAATTTGTACGTAATTTCTTGTATATATTATCCTGATTATTTTATTATACGTTAAATTATAATTGGGCCTATCCTGTTGCTATATTTTAGTTTTTAAAGGAGTATTTGTACTAGAATATCATTTTTAAAAAGTAGGAGTAATTTATGTGAATAAAACTCCAACAATACTTAAGAGTTTGCTACTTTACTTTTATGCATTTTAAATTATTATATTGATATCTCATTCAAGGCGTAGTTACATAAAATTGGGTTAACGTTCTTCAATTTATATTGAAATACTTATGTTTTCATTTCTTTAATTTCTCTTTGAAATTTTTTAAATTTTATACATGATTCTACTTTAGATGTTTATAATATTATATCATATTCTTTATACATTAATAAATATAAATAAGTGGATAAGTATACTGAAATTAATGAGACAAAAGTAAATAAAAATTTATCGAGCAATAATTGGAGATAAAATGTATTAGCTGAAACTCGTCACTGTCAGCTGAATACGATTATACTTCACCTATTAAATTCTGAATAAAACATTCACCGCTACGTTTTTCTCATTTCGATGGAAATAAGCTATAAATCTGAGCAAAATTTCTCGAATATAGCAATGTTCTTCATCTAATGATCATTTACAATCATATGAAACTATAACTAGCAAACATGAGTTTTTTTTAATAGAAGAGCACTAAATTTAAATCCAATAAAAAGAGACAAGCCAATCCAAAAATATTCAGCAATATAAAAGCATCAAATCCATCTTCATAATTTTCAAGTTCCGATTTCGCTGAAGGTCAATTCTTTACGTAAATCTATTACCTTGTTAACTCTATTTCAGTCACGATACGTTTTCATGGACCGTACAAAAATGGATGCGGAAATATGGTTGCCAAAATTGAAACAACATGAGCTTAATTGAAATCTGAGCACATATTATTACCAGAAATAAAATAAATTCCTCAAAAAAGGCTTCATATCTCCCCATAATACATGAATCTTTTTACACACTTTGACAATCCTAAAAACGTATGTAAAATTTACGTTCCCGTTCAAAAATTTCAACCTTATAGTGGAGACACATTGAAATGCGTATTCCCATCTGGAAGATGAGTCGCGGTATAAAAAAATAACGTGCACAAACAGCGAAATGACAGCTCTCCACATCACGTATCGAGAGACACGATTTCGCGCCATTCAAACTTATAATCAATGAAAACCCCGTAACACACTCGTACGGATTAAACAGCTTTATCAGTTGTTTGTTCATACTCTCGCATCTGAAGCAATCGGGAACGCGTATGATTTGAATATGCATACGATTTCATAGAATATTTTTCCACCGCTTCTGTTTGCACTCGGAGCCGATAACGTTCAACTTGCAAGAGGAGTTCATACGCTGCGATTGTGGGTTCACAATGCTCCCGAAAGAATGCCATTCAGACAATTATTGCAAAGGTTATTCACGCTTATACTTTTTTTCCGGCTTCAGAGTGCTGCAGTTTGCGATAACATTTTGTTTTCCCCCGATTCCCTAACAGATTTTCTAAACGCTTTTTCTAAAAGGGTAAATAAATTGGTGCCAACTGAAGCTTTCTATTCGTATGGTAATGCATCAAAAATATGGCTGTGTAAACTGTTGTGTTATAAACAGCAGTGACCTTTAAACATTTACAAGAAGATTATATCGTAATTATGGATTGTTGCCTCAGTCGGTGAAAGATGTGAGAATTCAATCGAAAGCGTAAATATTTTGAAGGTTTTTAATTATTTGCCTGACAAATATTATAGGAGGAGCATAAAATATTTTGATAAATATATTTGATGAAAATTTTAGAGGTAAAAAAATAATTGAAAATTAAAGTTAAATTGAAAAAATTGGAACGCTTATATAATCACGATAATATGAATTATGATTTCAGGTGGTATATTATATTCATATGATATTTATTATACTTATGTTGGTAAAAATATGTAGATTTTGACAGATAGCCCTAAAAATTACTTGTCAATAATTACAGGTAATATTTCTTTATGCTTAATTCTGGCTAATACTGAGAAGTAGAGTGAACTTAATTTGAAAATGATTGAAGAAACCACTTGAACCTATTGATTTAATAAATCCAAAAAGAAAGGTACGGTATGTGAAAATTAAAACAAAAGAAGGATATTAATGTTTCTGTTTTAACCTTACTTCCTACTTTTTATGTAATGTTTAAAAAGATAATAAAATATCATGAAAAACTAGTGTTATATTCAAATAAGCATACAGTTCAATCTATAAACTTTTCTGCTCTAATGTTATTGAAGTAGCCATAAATTAAAAATAATTATTGCTTTAATTAAGTAGTTTAGTTTAACAATATTTTTTTCAAAACCCAGCGTTCGACCTAAGTGCTAATTCTCTAATTTCAAAACAATACTTTAACCTTTAAAAACTTACTCTTGATATCCAAAATGCTTATCTAGTTTCCCAGTAATCATGAATGGAAATTCAAATATTTCCGTTAGTTTAACCTAAGAATTTGAATAATTAACAAAATTCATATTTATTTATAGTTGGTCCTCTTCACAGATTGCAAAATATAAACAACTTGTCTTTAATCAATATTGAAAATAGAACGTTAATAAAATCAAAAATCAAAAGTTCCAATTACACAAATATCAATAGAAAAAACCCTCACATCTTGAATTACCAGTCCCCTTAAAATTTAGTTCTTAGCTCGACAAGTTGTCTTCCCTGCTTTATCGCCTACATTCCCACGAGTTCGCATGACTGAATCGCTTAGGCGCAATGAGTTTAGAGCTATCCTATCTGCATTTGTCAGGGGAGCCGGGGCGAAGAATAACCAGTGGAGACGCCTCACGGAACAAGTGAAAAGTATAGCTCGTGACTAAGTCAACAGATGTGTTTACGGCAATGCATCTTGCAGAGAAATGGCGGCAAAAATATGAGTGGTTCGGAGACGTATATTCGTGCAAGAGTCTGAGATACGACAATTTGGAAAATATTACCGCCACGAAAACTATTCATCCCTTCGTAAATAATACTCCTGGAAAAGCTGAACGTATATCGTCTTAAGTATTTGAAATATGTCCTCTCTCTATATATACGGTAACGTAACATCTCATCGTATTTATAGGAATTAGGGAATATATCTCAGCAAGCAACCTTGAATAGAAGGAGTTTAAGGGAATAAATATACGGTGACACGACTGCCGCATGCTTTCTAGAGACACTTTTGAATGAATTGCAAACGGCGAATATGCATGATCGCTTAGAGAGAAAATTATGTGAATTAAAGGCCGAAAGAGTTTTCGCGTTAACAATAAACCAAAATCAGATCGCACGCATATCAATTAATTGCTCTTTGATTGAAAATGAACCGTTAAATTACCCATTACGCATTTATTTGATGATTTCAGAGGAATTATTGAAGAGAGAGAGGGGGCCTGGGATTCGGGGAAAATTGTGGATGAATATTATCTGCCGAATTATTTCATGAGAATCATACAGATATGAGCAATTTTATATATATCGAAGCATTATCAGCAAACGATTTAAAAATAAAATATGAGAAATCAAAATCTGTACACATTTTATCGGCTGGTTGCCATGTTGAAGAGTACCACGTTTTAGTCAAACAAATTTATCTCGTTACTGGAGATACTTAAGCAATATATATTTAATTAATACTATTTAAGAACGTACTTTATACAATGTCAATCATAGAATATAATGAAATTATACATTATATGTACTATTTTATACTTTATTTACTATTCGTATTCTAATTGACATAATTGCAAAGCTTAAAACGTATAATTTTAATTTTAAAGATATTTTTGATGCGTATTCATTTGTTTTATTTATTTTAATTAGGCTATCGTCTATAGCTTATGAGCATTACTTTTTTAGTTTATCTATAGTTCATTATTTTAATAGTCTACAAGTTATTTTATCGAGCAATGAATCTTGTCAATATTACAATAAATGTTTATCAAGGTAATAAGCAAGATGTCAATACTATAATGTGCGATTAAGAATATAAATATGAAGAAATAAAATCTACAAATTCCTAGCTGTTTTGATCCATAAATACATAGCATTATAACCTTGTTAGGATATTTAAAGAAAGCCAACGTAAGAAAGCATTCGTATACATCCTTCTCTTCAAGCACTCGTGTATTTCAGAACCATAACCCTTTTTACCCTTAGCATCCTAGAAATACCCCGATCCCATTCCCACGATCCGTCAAAATAAATCGCCCCCACGGACCCGTATCTGATTAGGCGCCGAAGAAATGCTTATTCGAAAACGCTCTCTTAGCAAACGCGAGAGAGATAAGGGAGACCGAAAAAAGAAAGGAACTGCCGTGTTGCGTGCGCAATAGAAACGGGAAAGGGCAAACCGAGATTACGAAGATGGTCACGCTTGGCACGAAAGCACCGAAAAAAGGGGGTTGAGAAACAAACACCGGTCCCGTAGACGGTGAGAGCGAGAACCGCATAAGGGAGACTTTTATATGGAATACCTTCACGATCGTCTGTAATTGCGGAATGAAAACTTCGCGGGGATAATCCGTTTGTCAGCGCCATCTGAGAAAGGGCCGGTGTCGTCGAGAGGTTGTATCGCGATCACGTGACTTAAAGGGTCTCTCACTCACACAGATTAACCTTTTGAATCGAGAGATGAGTGTAGTTTATCGCACCTCCAGAGAAAGGCTTTTATAAGTCGAAATGGGGCATTTATAAAGACGTAAATTTCGGAATGAGTCGTGAGTGGGACTGTTGGAATCGGAGATCCTTTTCGGGTTCCCCGATTAAGGGAGAAAAAGACAGGATCGTCCCTGAATTTATTCGCGCTCTCTTGAGTGTTTTATTCCCTACGTTGGAGTGATTTTGAAATGTGGAACGTCTCCCGAAAGGTGCGCGTAAAATTTTCTGGTCGTTTATAAAAGCTTTAGCTGAGGTTTAGCGAAGATTGGGGGTGCTGATTTTAGTGTAGGGAAGGAAGTTGATCTTATTACGTTATTACGTAAGGCCGCGGTTTTAGGTTACCGATACTAATCTCCATAAAAGACATTTCACCAAGTAGCATGACATACTTTGATGCATGAATTTCGAATTTAAAGTATCAAGTTATCCTTTAAGATCAATAGCAGCCTATAACGTATTACTATTACTATTTTATTGACCCTAGTTTTATCACACAAAGTGTTCTTTCGCATCTTAGAACTACCTTTCTTTTCTTGCATAGATTTAATATTTTCCCCATTTACTTTTCTTTCTTCTGTCACCTTTCTAACTAGTTTATTTATCATCTCCTTCTCTGATACAATTAATATCGTAATTTTTTATAGCATAATAGTAATTTATACAGAATGATTGATACATTTGTTAAAAGTTCATCTATAGGTTAGGTCATTTATTACACGAAAATATGTTATGGTCGTAAACTGCTTTGTATTATTAAAAGCACTGTTTACGGTCAACAAAAGCTAACGTGGTTGGATAGCTCTATGAAACGTGATACGTTATTCAATCTCTTTATGAGAATTGAAGGTCACAAATACAGAGTGAGATATAGCTTAAATAGAATACCTCGCGATACAGCTTTAGGTAAAAACTAGCATAAAACCCCCCTCTTTGAAAAAATACGCAAAAGGCAGACTGCATTTAAATCCCGTGCAGAAGTAAAAGTTCCTACTCTTTTCAGATCGGCTTTGAAAAACAACTCATGGTGATATTGAACTTGTACCTCCGACTGCTCATGAAATGACTCCAAACAAACAAATTCCAGAAATTTATTCAACGACCGAGAGCGTTCATTCCGTTCAAAAAAAAGAAAACACTTGAAAAAAAATCCCGTATGAATCATACGTCGGAGTAAGTGTTCCATTTTCCATTATGCATTCACAGACAAAGTTTCACACACACATGAAAAAAAAATCGTTTCCAAGACAAGAGCGCGTCATTTGAACTCGGGTCGCTAAGGTAACGAACGGAATTCCAACCCCATAAAAATTTCGCTTTCTTCCCATGCATATAACATATATATAAAGCCTCATTCGTTCCAAACGGGCGCTGAAAAGTTCGATAAACTGCACAGTATCGTCATTATATTCGCTGGAATGCATAAAAGTTTCGCGTAATTAAATCGAGGGAGCAAATCGTTACAGTATTGCGAGTTGAATAATTAAAAGTTTCGGCTGAAAATAATGTGAGTGGAACAAAAGTGGCCGCCTACACAAGGTTCAGCGTGTGGGCGGCCTGGTCTGCGGTCCCAGACGCGGCCCGAATCCATGAATTCCGAATGCGCGGATTCAAAACGGCCTTCTGGCACGAAAGATGTCCGTGGTGATGAAGTAACTGGCTCTCTGGGACTGCTTATCTTGCCATCAACACTCTTTCATCTTTCATCCGAATAAACTTTCGCAGACCTTTCTCTTCACTGTTCTTGAATTCGTTTCCTACCTGCCTTGAATTTATGAATTCATTCACTATTCTACGAGGGTCGTGTTTAAATATATCTTCTCCGAATAAACTTTTCCTTCGGCTCTATAATGGACATAATCGTTCGTTTTTTTAAAATTTTCCACAACTCTAGTGTGCATAGGTGTTGATGAATTTTGTGAGCGAACGAAAAATTAATGCCTTTTGAAATATCGTTCGGTCCCCTTAGCGACGGGAAACATTTATGCATAGCTCGGGGGATACGCGATAATTACTTCGTTAAATCTGTAAATTGGACCGCACCATAATGAAACTGCGAAAGCTTCATTTTATTCGCTATTCTTCGAAACGGCGCGTAATTTCGCGGAAATATTTCACCTCATTATTTCCAAAATGGTCTGTTTTTTTATTCCATCATTTTTGTAATTGTTTCCTTATTGATTTGCATACATAATTTATTAAAATAAACCGTTTAAAACTCTTTAATTAGCTTTTTTTCTACATGTATTGTAAGGATTTTTAATATCTATTCATACATTCAGGAAGGGATAGGTGAACATAAACGGACGTGATTTTATTTCTGGGACTGTATGACAAAGGTTAACAGAAGTAAACAATAATGATATGATCGGGAATCGAACCCAAGGCCCATGAAAATTCATCCATCTATAGGCATACAATCTTTTATTATGAAATAAAAGAGGAGTTTAAAATATACAGGCGTAAATTAATAGATCATATTGTGAAGAAGTTTAAAGAGGAAGCGCACAATATGCAGGATATTGAGATCTAAGCAAAATATTAATCTTATACTAACGATAGACGAAATGCTTACGACTATTTTTTCCATACAAAGAAATATTTGAAATAAATTTCAATTCAATCTACAAAATTAAATACTAAGTAAAAATATATATTATAATATTAAATAAAAAAGAAATGGTTTTCTATGAAATTTGAATAAATCAAATCATACGTGGTCAACTTTGAAATAGCCACTAAATTTCATGTATCATAATATGATTAATCTTCCATCGGGTTAGCATTCATAAAACTTCAACTATGTATTTCATATTTGACATGATCATATAATTAAAGATTGAATAATGTTATTTTCGTCGATACTAAATGATTGACTTAAAAATCATAATGATTTAAAAAATAACTAATCTACCCTCTTCATTTAATTCAATTTTTACTTTTAATCACAAAGTTCTGTTATTCAAAAACATCTAAATGCCAAAATTTTAGGATCTTAGGATAAAAGTCTACTTTTGAATGTCAAGATCGACTTCATAAAAGTTTGGAAGAAGCTAGAAAAAAAAATTTACCAAGTTCGTAATAAATAAACAAAATATTTATTCCAAACGGAACTAGACATTTGCATTCCCTCAATTAAAACAAAAACAGCTCCGACCTATTTAATAATCAGAATCGAGAGAAGAAGCGGGCAGCCGAAAGAAACTCATGACATCGCATAAATTCCTCATAAACTTCGTTTTCTCTCGATAAAATATTCCGGGAGAAAGGATCTGCGTAAGCCTTCCCGTTGTAAGTAATGCTATCATTCAGAAAGTTATGTGGTGTTTTTGATATTCATAACATTCATTTCTCCTTTTTTTAATCGCATTGTGCCCTTAAAGGAAGCGAAAGTTTTCCCCGAAGAAGTCGGAAAGTTAAATATCTCCCCGGGAGGGAAGAAAATTTCGGAAAATAAGGACGTTTTATTTTCTTAGAATTTTAACAATGCCACCCCTCAACAATCCATCCTTTCACTTATTTCCTTCCTTCTTGAAGCCACACTTTACGGAAAACTCTCCTCTTTTTATAAAACCCTAAATCCTTCTTAATAACCCCTTTTCCGACACCGAAGTCGCCTCCGTCGGAGAAACTGAAAATCTTCTCCGGAGAGAAGGAACCTTTTCGGAATAAATGCCGACACACGTTCTCTTTTAGTCGTATTTAAAAGCACTTGATTGCGTTCCGTCAACGGAAATATCCCCCTCCTCTTATTTATATTCGGAAAGAATGGAAGAAACGAACCGGGCTCGGGATGGTTAACATCTAATCATGCCTCTCACATCGACTAATTTGCCCACCGAAACTCTAACTTTCATTCCCTTTTATTGGCTTTGAAGTTGATTCCAACGATCCTACTCACATTGGAAGAATATTCCGCCTAAAAGTTCAGCTGTTCAGCTATGCATTAAAAAAGGCCCTGGATAATAACCCTTTATTCCTTCCATTCGTGTGCCATTTCTAGCTACGAAATTTCGCTATATTTGCATTTAGGTGTATTCCTCGTGTATTTTATCTCCTCTATGGGTTAAAAAGCTTACGGCAATTGGACACTTTTGAAACTATTCCGCACAACTTGGAACGTATTCAAATGAAATGTAACGATTGAAACTAAATGGAAGACGATTCAATCAGCAAGTAGCAACATATACAGAAATAGGATGAGTTGGAAGGAACTTTGTCACCTTTAGTTCAAAATCGGAAGAATTAGAATGAAGGAATTAATCATTACAATAGTTAAAAAATGGATTAATTAATGATAATAATATTAATGATAATGCCTTTATGTGGGCGATATTCATACTGAAAGTTTCCTATTTCATCTAATCCATGTATTATATTAGTATTTTTTAAATTGTAAGATAGGAAAAGCTGTAACATTATGCGGATACATAAAAATCCTAATAAATTCTTAGAAAAAAATAATCAACTGCGGAAAAACACCTGCAGAGAAGGGAAATGTGAAAAAAAACCTCCGCAAACCTACCATTAATTAGGATAATTTACATCTAAGTCATTTCAATATCATAGTAAGCGTGAAAGCATTATGAATAAAATATAATATATATGATGTATGGAGAGCAAGTAAAATAGTAAACACTGAAGCATAAAACGGAGGTACAACAACAAAAGAATTTAATCTAGTGCATACATTCACGTACATAACACTCTATACTGCTTTACCTACCCTAGGAGAGTAAAAGTTCTAGTTTGGAGTCAAGGGACATGAATATGTAATGCATAGTTCACAGCGGAAGCAGAACTAGAAGTAGCTTTCGAAATACTTATGTCTCGGATCAGATATTGTCGCTATGACATTGTTCGAACGGTTTTGTGTACGTGCGCAGAGTGGAATGAGGTGTAAACTGAAAGGAAATACTAGGAAGCGTACAGTAGCGCATTCGCCCATTAGAGGCTTTGTCGTCAATTTTTCGTGGTACATCGGTTGCGAAGCCACTCTCTCTAGACCCCACACAATAGTGTTTTGCATAGGCGCCAGACGAGTCCTTCCCCAGTTCCAATCAACGTGTCATTCCACTCTCCTTAAAAAATACCCTTTTTTCGGATACTTTTTTCCGATTTTCCCAAGGAGTTGCTTTGCTAGCATAATCACCGCACTTGTTCAAGTCTCTCTCATTATGCACGAAGTTGTGGATTGAATTCGGTGCTTCCAGTGGATACACACAAACTCTCGTGGAGTGAAACAATTAGTTCGTTCCCACAGATGGAATTCAAAATCTAGACGTCCTATTGTGGTTTACAGAAGTATTTGTTTGAAGTTTACGCTGGGGTGTTGTTATGTGATGGTTTTATTATCTTCCTGTAAAGACTTCAATACTTCTTTAAACTGTGCTTTTTGTTCTATTATTGCTTTATCCTGAACTATCACTATCACTTAACTTTAGAAACGTATGTTCCTAATATCCAAATGAGAACATATGTTCATACTTTGTATTTCGTGAGAAATTGATATGTTATTACATCAGTTCGTATTTATACTTTGTGCTAAATCTCATAACTAACGACTACTGTTTTAAATTTATATAATTTTAAGTTCTACCGATGCCTTTACTTAAAATCAGATTTTTATAAACCGATTACTTAACCGTATTTCAATTTAAAGCGTTCAGAATTTTCTCTATTTAATACACTCCATATGATCAAGCGTAATTTTGTGTCAATTCATAATAATAAATATAAAAAATAAAAGTAATGCCAGTGGGAAAAAGTCTTTCATATTATTAAGTCTCTATTATTATCTCTATTCAATTTTTATTTAATTTTCATAAATGTTTGGTAAATAAAATATAGGAGTTGGTATTAATATAATAACTTAAATTTTACTTAAATATTCAGCTTCTGAATTGTTTTAGAATAACAACTTTATAATTTTAACAGTGTTTTATATTTATGTGATAAGTTTCACTTACACATACAAATTAACTACTCTGGATATAACAAATTGATTTTCTCATTTAATAGCTTTCCACAATGTCACGCCTATTTATACCAATTTTAGCAAATTTTTATTTTTAATAGGTTTAAATTGATGGATTCATTTTAATAGAATTTACAGATATATATTGAATCAATTAACATATGTAATTAATAATTTCTGATAAATTTATTCGATATTTTACCCCCAAAATTTTTATTCTCCCAAAAAACATAAGAGACGTTAAACGAATCAAGCAGTAAATTCGTTTTGAACGCGAAATTAAATATTAGGCCCTCCTTTTAGCCGTGCTTGCATTACGGCGCTAAATTCGGTTTCGAGCAGTCACGTTCAGACGAACCGCTCATTTACTTTGGTGGATTGCTCGCGATAATATTTGGTTTTAAATAGACTCCTTCACTTTCGCAAATATTCCTTTCCTAACATTGGCTCTTGGCAAACCGCTGTGGAGAAATACCAACTCGCAGACTTAAACTCCCTCTTTCCATTTACCGAAGAACAACCGATTGCGCACGAAAAGAATGACGAAATACATTCAGCGATTGAAAAAAGAAAACATTACGCTCTTGATTTCACTATGAGAATAAACGAGCAAGTCAATACGTGGCATGCATCGCGATGGGACATTAACCAATAAATATCCACTCGATTTCCGATGTAGTAGTAGTCGATGCTGCAGCGAACCCTGGAAATTTGGAAAACCATATAAAAATTTAAACCTCGTTAACATTTCAGTTCGAGGGAATTGAGTCATAGATTATGTAGTTTTGATCACGGAAACAGAGCATCAACGGGGGAGGTTATTTGAACTTGAACAAACCAATCAAATCTCGCGCTCCAATACGCGATACGTACTGATTATAATGAAAACGGATATACGTACGGAACCTATTCATCCCAATTTTTCGTCCCGATTTCCGAGCACGAACCCATCTTTTAGGAATCGATCTACGCCAACAACTACTCTTTGAAAACTCCGCTACAAAAACTTCGCGATTCTAATTTGCGTAAAAGCGTCGCATTGGGCAAACAGCTCCTTGGCTCCGGGCATCGGAACACGTTCGACAAAATCCCTTAGAAAGAAAACATTTGTACTCTTGCAGACTCCCGAGCGGAAAACATTTTTTAAAAGTACGGTGGACTAACGTACTGTTTGGATCCTGGACCTCTTTAAACAGCCACTTCAAACGTTACCATGGAAACGGCGTCCGTTTAGGGTGGAAAATTTGCTCCGCTCCGACACTCGTCGACAAGGGCCTCGCACGCTAACATTCGAATGACTCCAACGGATGGCCGCGCCCAAGAGTAGAAACTCCCGTACGCATTCACGTCCGTGCGATGGTTACACGCTCGCTCCTCTCACGAGCGATCCACCGTTCATGGAAGCCCGTGTTCCTCGTACAAAGGATTGGCTCTCGATTTAATAGACCGCCTACATGCAGGGCCTTATTGATGAGGTTAAGCGATTCGTAGGAAAACGGGGTTGGCATTGCGTGAAATCGATTGATACCGATGTATGTAAGAGTCGATAGGCGCCCGTTGAATTATGAACGTTCACGGTATTCACGAACCTGTTGTGTTTGCATCGGTTGACTGGCGATGACTGAAAATGCGAATCTTTGCATTCCATTAAACTAAAGTATCTAGTATCGAAATAGACGGGCTTTCTTTTATAAATAAATCACCTTATAGGTCAAAGAATTATATTAAATAAATCTACTATAGCATAGAAGGCTCTATAACTCAAAAAAGGCCAAGATTAAAATAGGAACGATAGTATAAAAATAGTACGATTATAATGGTCTTCATAAATTATCTTCAACCAGAAACAATGCCACGGAACAAGAATGAATAACTTGGTAATTTCATATATAATCAACTGTTTTCATTATTAGATTATAATTAAATATGAATAATTTGATGCGGAATTGACCGATTTATCCATTCTAATATTGCTTTCTACGAGGTAACTCTTTCCAACATTGATACCATCAAACAAGATTACATGGAAAGTAATTTAATTTATTAATTTATTGATAGCTATCTATTTTCTTCCCTGATGATAAATGTACATATATAAAATACAATGATATTTCGTAAACTTTAACTTAAAAAGGACTTACTTAGTTATCGTTACTATCAATATTGTTTACAAAGAAACGTATATCAATTAATCTTTCAACTGATTTCTAAAAAGAGAACATGTAATCTCTACGATAATGACCAAAACACTTAATTATTTTAACAAGTTTCTTTTCCACTTAAAGTACTCGAGATGTATTTTATTTTATTTTGTTTATTTTTATATTTGTATTATAAAACTCAAAAAAGATTAGGAACTCAACACCTACGACAAATTAATTATTATTCAAAAGCTATGAGGCCAATTATGATGAATTCAGTAATTCCCGAAAAAGTTTCACGTCGCTGATTTCAAACGGTGCCGCATCGTAGTGCGAAATTCAAACGCAGTTACCTCAGCGCGATGCTCCGTAATTAGAATTATTCCCTCGACATTCCGAAGCTTACGACTCTATCGGGTGGTTAATTACCTTCCTCACTCACTCTCCTGATGCTACGGATGCATGGTGATTTACTTTTAACTGCTATGCCAAATAGGTAGCTAACCTATTTTGAGATGGATACTTGATTTTGTAAACGTAGAAATAGATTTTGAAGAGCCGTATGAAAATATTCATTTCATTTTGCAGAGGGATCATGTAGTATTTTAATTGGATTCCGATGAAATAGTGTAAGAAAAAATAAATCAGAAATGAATCAATAGCTTTTTAATTTCTGCGCTAAAAATTGACGTATAAACCCTATACTCAAAACCAGATACCTGAAATTAAAACTTGAGATAGTCAATAAATAAAAGGTCTATAAAATTCCTATCATAGTAATTCAGCTATAGGTTTATCAAAAATATATAAATTCTTTCGTAGCTAGTGAGAAGTATTCGGAAAATATCGCTAACTTAACTGAAAGATAGGAAAAGATATATGAATTACATAGTGCCATTCACATTCTTATACTGCGTGTGTCCATGCGTTTAAAATCCTTTTTATTATAAACAATTCATTTAACCGGCGGAATGGTTAGCATAATAATCTTCTAACGCTGAGGTCCCGGGTTCAAATCCCGGCTAAGGAGGAAATTTTCCTCTCAGGGTCTGGATGTTAGTGATGTCCGTTGTTGAGTTTACGACAACACTGTAATTGTCCAGAAAGAGGATGCTTGTGCGGTCTTTGTTAATAAATAAATAAAAAAATATATAAATTCGTATTCATCCCAATTAATAATGAAAACGCTAAACTGAAGAGCGAAACTAAATCTTTTTAACCTTAAAATTGTTTCAGTACTGGAAATCTACCCACAAACTATCGTAATAGTAATTCTAATACATTCATCTCATCTTTTAGTTTCTATTCAATTGGAGTTATCATAAAAAGAATTATAGAAAAAAACAATTTATTTCTCTGAAATTGGCAGCACAAAGTGTCCATAGTATAAAAGGATAAATCTCAATTGAAAGTGTGTGAAACAGCAAGAAGGTAAGTGTTCAAGAGACTGCATTGCGTGCTACAGGTGGAGGCAGACTAAGGAGTTAAGAGTTAACCACAGCCGCACACCTATTTTACTAAGCAAGGAAACCGCAGTCTAGCCAATTATCTTCTAATCTCTTTCAGTCGTCAAGGGCTGGAGCGCAGGCGGGAGATGGCGAAGAACGTATGCTAACGGCTTAGTGCTTAAGTAGTGGAATCACTTCTATCACATAGGCCATTTGCTTTACTTTCCGACAAGAAATTCAGAGTTGAATTAAGTTTATTCAATATATAACTTGATTGATATTATCTTTTTTATTTAAATAATTTTATTATATTTATGGTATGAATGAAATATTACGATAAATGTCTCATTAAATAAATAAGCAACGGAGATTTGTACTCCGTTTATTCCAAAGAATTCACAATTTGCATTTTATTTTAATTTTTTAGAAAATCAAATAAATAAAGCTAAATTCGCTGCAAATTAATATAATTTTCCTTATTTTTCCGGATATGATTTGCATATAAAAATATTTTATGCTCATATAAATATACATTCCTATTTTCTTAAGATATATCTTTTAAATAAGGATATTTACAATTTGTATTCATCATCATTTTATGTTAATCAAACGATGACTTTTAATTTCTAATTCATCAATGACTAGTATCCAACAGTTCTTATTTTGTAGTAGTTTCAGTTTTTTTCCAGAATTCAGTAGAAAGATAAAATATGATTAATTATAATAAAATAAAATATAACGAATATAGATAAACTTTATAAAATTAGATAAATTAATATAAACATTTTTTCAACAACTTCAAAGGGCACAATTAATTTGTGGGTTTGAGGATATATAATATAACGTTTTAGCAAAATTTTTAAAAAGACAATGCCAAATAATATTCTATTGATTAAAAAAACTCTATTGATTATGAACTAGGGTAATAATATGAATAAAAATTCAAATCACATGTTCAAATCACAGTATAAATATTTTCAATCAACGTATGTTGGGTTGCATAATCAAACGGCGTTTTCAGTCGTGAGTGACACTGGTTGCATAACTACACGGCGCATTCAGCCGTATAATTATGCAACCAGCGTGTCAGAATTTCTTAACAGCCAAACTGCTTATGGAGAGCGTGAAGATTTTGCAACTAAGGACCCTCCTTTTTTGGAAACTATTTTCAGAGAAAAGTTTATTGAATTCCTAAAACAATCGAATAAAGTTGGCTGAAAATGTTTGTATCTAATAGTCCTTAATAGTGAAGCAATGTATTTCGGAAAATTAAAAGGGAGAATCAATGCATTATTGTAAAATAACCGACGACATATTTGAGACATGGTTCAGTATGAGAAGCACAAATTTCAAAATGAAATTAATTTCAAATTATTTCTTTAACACCTTTATCCTAATTATAATTGAATTTAACTCTCCATATGGCTCTTTAACATATTGTATTTTTAGGAATTAGTCAACAACTAAATTCGATTTTTAAGGGAACTTTTATCCCTCCTCATGATATAACTCCGATAAGCTCCGATCCGTATACAATGACCCGAATGAGATTGTTTCCTCAAAATCTCATCGCAACGCTCCAGATAATGAACCAGAACAAGAATGCGTTGTTCAACGGAAGAGGTGCTAATTTCCGTTGACCCACTTTCATTGCCGAGTCTTTTTTTTTGACGTAACATATCGACTTTAGAGCCGTTCAATCGTTCTTCGTCCACATGGATTCAATCTCAACGGAAGAATATCGGGGCATTTTGGTGCGAAATTATGGGAAATGAAACTGGAAACAGGAAACAAAATTAAATGCGCCAAGGAACACCTCCATCGCCATGATGAAACTCCGTTTCAAAAAGGCTCTCTCCCCCCACCCCCTGCCAATCACACACTGCGCCCTCAGTTCGGACGTAAAAAGTCGAGGAAAATCAATAGCAAATGAAGTGAAGATAAAGTCAGTCAAGACAAGCAGACGATTTCCCGAGAGAAATGAGTTTTTGCCAGCGAAGGGAATGGAAAGATATGGCAAAGAGAAATATCTCCTTTCGCAGTTTCTTTTTCGACTTCTTTTGACTCCGAAACTCAATCTCGACAGCCGTTGACCCCTGCAACTTTCCGTTTCAGCCTCTCAAAGGATTAATAAAGCGTTGGAATCATTAAGGAGTTTCATATTGGTTATTCTTAAACGTTCTTTGTGATACAACTGGTTCTTTCTTAATGGGTATTAAGGCGTAAATATATTCAGTGAGCTGAATGAAATAGGCATGTATCCGGAGCATATGTATCCCATATCAATTTCAATATTAAAATACGCTATCAATTACAATCAACAGTCATCTTCGAAATTTAACTCATCCCTCAGAAACGTAATTATAACAGATATAAATGCATGCTAATGAAACCTCATAGTCTTTGGTGGTATATGATTAGCGCTTAGCCAATTATTATAACGAATATATATACACGTAAGTTACAAGTAGAACAAACTAGGTAGTAACTTGTCACATTGTTTCCTACTTTACGTATTTCATAAATAATTACGAAAAGTTTCTAATTTTAAATGAATAAAATAATTGATAACTTTATCTAACGATTAATTTTATAACAACTTTTAAAGAAAAGAACTGTAGCTTTAATGTGTAAAGCTTATTTAAGTGCATTTATTGGAACAAAAAGGAACCGGATATATTTTGCAATACACAGGAGGAGAAAATTTGTAATTGTGAGGATCATAAAATGTACTTAAAAACAAACCAATAATTATCTTTTCTCGTAAAGCATAAGCTATAATATAGCACGTTATTATATAAATAATCTATTAGGACACAACTTAATAATTTATCGTTAAATGGTATTACGTATCAGTACCAAAACAACACGGTAGAATTCAAACCGACTCACATAAATTTCACTCAAACAATCGGGACGAAAGATGAACGTATATTTATTTATCATGATCGGAACCGTCAACAGATATCCTCGGGCGCTTATTCATTACCGAAAGATGTATCAATCGGTGCCGAAATGAAAACCGTTCGTTTGTCCCTCTGTCAATGGGAACTTGAGGACAAAGGACGAAGGCAGTGGGTGAGAAAGGACGAGAATAGATAGCTCCATAAATGTAAAAAGATATAAATGAAAAGAGAATGAAGGGATGCCTGAATGAGAGTTGTCGTGAGAAAAATACGTTTTGACTTCATCGAATCGAGCACTCAATATATCCACAGCTGTCGCCCTTTTGGATATCCCTCCTTTGACCTCTTCTTATAACACTCACAACCGGCTATTTCCAACCCCTCCAAAGGCACTCTCCCAGATGCTTACCGGTAGAGATCGAATCCGAACACCGGATGATAGCAATTGGATCTTAATATCGATGAAATGAAGCAGGGAACATTCTTATTGGAATCTAAACTATGGCGGTGGAAAACAATTTAATTGAATCGGTTGAATCTTTTTGAAAGGTGTTCTTATTGACAATGAAATGATAGCGGACACGAGGTCGAATTCTGTTAATCCTATTCTACGAATCTTATTGTTAGCTGTTCGTATACAGTGCTTTCTACATTGTGAGTATGTCTGCGTAAAAGTAATATAAAATACAACGAATAACCCTTTCTTGTATAACATTGTGCTGCTCTTCAGAAAAATTCAACACAGATACGAGGAGTTAACTATATTTACGTGAATGATCATGGTAAATTAAATATTATTTTGAAACAATTTTAATCCTCATATATATTCCTGCATCATTATAAATCAAATCATACTCGTAAAACAGCTTTTCTTTATCAAAGAAGGGAAGGATTTAGCAACTTTCCGCACTATACATTCCACCTACAACTTGCTATCATGGTATTTAAACTGGTCAATTGCGAAAACATAATATGTTACCAATTCTTTTCTATTTTCATATTCACTCTATTCCGTATGGTGTGAATATAAGTTACAATGTCTTTTCTTTATAAAAAATATATAAGATTGATTCCCTTCCATTTCAATTCAAGAGAAGCTGCTGACTATGTTTACTTTTGCTCTAAAAGTTAGCAAGTTAATTTAGTTACGATTGTATTTTATACGAATATGGATTCAGACCACGATAAGCAATTTTTACACTGAATTTTATTTTAAGAATCCTTATAATTTTTATTTTGAATCCAAATCCTAGTAGAAAGTCTGACCTTTACAAATTCTAATTATATTAACCCCTAGGTGAGTATACTTATATCGAAAAGTTAAATAAAGGTATTACATATGTATACATTTACACGATACTTTCAGGGAAATAGCAACTTAAAGTCGTAAAGAAATAAAAAAGGATCGTATATTAAAGAGTATAAAATTTTTCCACTGAAAGTTTGTTATTAGAACCGTTATTAAATTCTACAAATAAATAATAAGAGAACGGATTAATTGCGTTAATCATCTGAAAATCACGAATTCAACACTGAATAATTTCGTTCTAATTACGAACATTGCCGTTGGGGAACAGGACCTTTAGAAATCGATCTGCGTGATATTATTAATTAGAAAGAGTCCAAAGAAATGGAATATAATGATAGGAAAAATAGAGTGCCATGGATTACATTCGAATACTCAGTCATATGTTGGAGCAGTGAGAGGATTATGCTTTAAAGTTATAAGAACAGCATTTGAATTAATTAAAAAAATAAGACGAATAGTTATCACATGAAAAATCAGTATAGTTTTAGAAAACCTATTCACGCTTGTTTTAGCTGATTAAAGGAGAAACATCATACTAAAAAGTAAGTAAAAAGATCTAACATTCTAATCTTGATTCCAAACGAATGTATCACTGATATTTAAACTGTTTTATTTTAGTTATTTATAAAAATTACTGTAATATATAACGTATAAAAAATCAGTAAAATAATTTATTTAGGTAAGTTCTTATGGGAATCGAAATTATATGAAATATAAAGTTGAATTCGTCTTTAAAAAACGTAAATTAATAAAATAATTTGGCATCAACAACCATATATTTAGCTGAATACTGTCTGATATATATATTTTAAAATCCGAGGGTATAGATGGACCAGAAATAGCATGAAATTTTCTCAATCTTAAGAAATTCTAACTCTTTAAGAGATGAAATTTCAACGAATTTATTCTAACCAATTCCTTTAATACTTAACTATAAATTAAGTTTTAATACACACAGCATCCTGAACCATTCCCTGCCTGCTCGTATCCTCTCAATTTTTCCTCTTACTTCTCAAGTAGCCCCAGGTACTTTCATCCCAATGTCTAATCCCGAACTACCACTGTCCGTAGGCCACGACTTCCGAGAAATATCCCCATCTTCCCCTTGACCTCACAGATTTTTCCATTACGAAAGGGACGGTTTAAGGGATCTGCTATGCAAACAAGGCATCCAACTCTGAGATGCGGGTGAGTCCCTTTTCTTCAAAGGGGGACGAATCAAAGACAAATCATCGGAGTGCTATTAATCTGCGCGGAAACAATGAGATGAAGAAGAACTATGGGTGAAGGGAGTTCTGGAAGAGTTTACAGATTACGGCCCGTAAACATTTTTCGAGTCTTTGAATACATATCTTGACGAAGGTTGTTTACTTAGAAAGTAAGATGGAGGCCGCCTATGTGAAGCCATCCGCTCTGACCAAAGCACCCGTGTAGTTCCTAGAGTCGTCTTAGTCTCAAAATTCTAACGAAGACTTAGCTGTAAAACGTAAAAGACCCGCGGTTTTATTCCAGCGTTCCTGCTCCGAATACGTTTTCCGTAAGAGCGAACGCCGATGTCAGAATTTTAATGAAATTCTTTGACGAGTTCCTTCGACTCAACGGGCAAATAATGTGATGGAATTGGTACATCAGACGACAAAATGGCGAATACGTCGTTGACGAAGAAGAAGAACTTTTACGTTAGTTTTATGACGTCAATTCAGCGTTTTCAGACGTCCGACGTATCCCAATATCTGCTCACCTAAGTGCTGCATTACCTTCCGATGTCCGTGTGTAGGCGCGTTGAAGTTATTATAAAAGAGGAAAGAATGTGAATTAAGGTATTGAAAATCTAAGAGTTTGGGAGTTTATTTAAAGAACCATATGTACATATCATTTTTAGTAAACCAAAATATAAATCCGAACGATACCAACTTTATTGTGAATAAAAATTGTGACTTATCCATTGAATAAATTACGAATTTTGGATTTTATCTTCTATTTTTACCCCATTTTAAAGGGTTTATCTAGAGAAATATACTGGTGATTGTTCGGCGAGGAAAAATTCCTTTCAAGATAAACCTCTACCTCATACTGGTATACAAATCATCGTGTAAAAGTTGGGATGGGATTATCGGTACACTAATTTGAATTCAGTATTCATTTAAGATTAACCGACTATTTAGAAGAAAGGAGAGGATGATAATTAATTAACTATTTTTGGCGACATCTTGTGGAAACTATCCACAATTGCTGAAAAATGGTGACGGTTATCAGATGGAAACATACTGACCTAACATAAAGCACTTTTATTTGGAGAAAAGGAAGAGATAGATAACGGTAAATAAAATGTAGCATTTTTAACATAGTAACTGTTGCGTTATGCCCGCATGTATGATAGTTTTAGGAAAGTAGAAATGAATTTAAATCATCCAAAACACACCAATCATTCTTAGTTTCATCGGTAAGCTATAATGATACGTATCAGGCAATAGCTTCATAGATACTTTCCCTTATCCACGTAGATATCGGAAATATGATACAGAAGTGAATGCAGTATATTTGGAATAGCTTAGAAGTCGTAGCACTCAAATTTCATCGCACGGACGGGCATCACGTAAATAGAGAATGGATACAGCGAACCCGTCAACAGCCCATAACACACTCCGGGACAGAAAGAAGATCGAATTTCACACAAAAACCGTAACATAAGTGACCATAAGCACCGTCCATTTAATACGAACTTAAATCGATTCACTTCATTTCGGCCCGTCACAATTACGGAAGGACGAAAAATTGATTCCCGACAGGATAGTCCTATCGTAACCCTGTAATGGAACAGGTATTCGAGGAAATTGAATTCTTCTCGCAGGATGGCGTAACGCAACATCTATTGCAATAACATGCCGCACCAGACATAGACCACGTGGAATCCGAGGGGGTGAAGGGAATTTAATCCCGACATGGAGTATGGTTGCCGTGGATAAAAAGGGAGAGGAAAATTCATGGAAAACTGTGCAGATAACGGGAGTGGAAAACTTGCGGGGAAATCGCTTTGGGGTTTCATACCGAAAGAACACGCGGGAAGGGAATGGGTGAATAAAAAAGGAAAATTTTTTAAGAAAAGCGAAGAAGTGGTGGATGGGAGAAGTCAAAACTCGGCTCCTCGGAAAAATTCCAATTTCCTACAACGGCGGCTGCTCCATCGCGGGCGTTGTCAATGGAGATGCGATATAGGAAAGGACGTTTTTGGACGGGGTATTGTTGAAGTAAAAGGTTTCCTAGGGAGGGGAGGAAGAATTGTATTGGAAAGGCGGCATATGGGATCGACGAAAGGAGTTGCACATATCGCCTATTATCTTTATGATGCGGAGTTCCCGAAACATGTAAAATGCATCCGCGCACTATGTGGAGGTGGGTTTTTATGGGTTGGAAATTGTTGCTTGTTTTGTTCGCTAAGTTTTTAGGGTATCTAAGTGGTTGAGTGTTTTCTAATCTGTCGTGTTGTTAAGTGAGTTCATCCTCTGACACTGGAACGTAGTGTGATGGGTATAAGGAGAGGTGAGTTATAAAAGCACGATATTTTCTGCGACTTGAATACAATATAAAATAGGAGTGGGAAAAAATGGCTTCACTGGGATTCGATCCCAGGAACCCATGAAGATGCTATTCTAGCATACCAGTCAGGAAAGTAGGAGACCTGGGCTCGAGTCCAAGTCATATAGGTATTTTTAACTTCTGTTCTTCCCTGTGTTTATTTATTTTTCTAGCTAATATTGTAAATTAACAATGATGTCGATTATAAGAAATAATTGAGCTATTATACTGAAATAAAGTATTCTTTCTCTTGATTATAATTGTAAAGTAATAGAAATTACATAAGAAAATTATCATTAGTTTGTCATTTTCAATCAAATTGTAATCATTCAAACAAGATCAATGATATCCAATATCATAAAGGAGGGAAATTGTACAGTCATTAAGATACCCTTATCTACAATTTCTATTTGAATTCAAATCATTGTGTAGAAAAAAATATTGGGAAGAATTATGGAAGAAAAGGTACAGAATATTTATTTGTTAATCTTCCGTAATATTGCAAGCTAAAATAATAATTTAAGCGTATTATTAAACTTTAGAAAATAAGTATTTCAAAAATTAAAGCATTCATGCGTTAATCTTCTGATTAACACTTCATAATGAAAATTTAATTCGACAATTTAAACCGTTACTACAAAAATTTATACAAAAGGGAATTCGCATCTCAATGCAGCTTTTAATTAGCACCAAAACGCGAGCCATACCAAAGATTCTCATCAGAGAATTCATTTCTTAAATAGAAATTAGTTCCAAGGGATTAATAGAAATTATTCGCATGAGATAATACGTAAGATTCAGCGGAATGAAGATTAATGGTTTTCTTTATCTCTATTCTATCTCTAGAGGTTTATAAAATACTTATTTTTTATTCCAAACGGAAAATATGGTCTAAAGCGAAACACTTGGTGGATACTCAGGGATTAAAATCAAAGCGGGGAATTTATCAAAATGAAAAAAATGAATGTTAAGAGTTAAATTGCTATTCCAGGAAAATAATCATCGAAGCAATGAGCCTTTAATTTGAGGATGAATTAAAAATGATTCAACCGAAGCACGTCAGTATTTTTTCACTAAATTATTCGTGTACTGGAGATGCTAAGGGAGTCTTCTCCACGCGTAATCAGAATCGCTCGAAGGATAATACTAGAAAGAAATCTGTTCGGAAAATCATTGCGCTGAATACTGAGAATAATTAAAATCCTAATATTCTTCTTGCTTAAAGTAAAAGATAGCTCCTTCTATTGCCTCGGAGGAATGTACTTTTCAATCGTTTTTCGTCCATTTTTTAATCAATTTGATGGAATATTTATAATCTCTATCGATGAAACTTCAACTTATAATAATGACATTCATTAAAATTCGATTATTTTTAATAAAAATTCTATTTAAGTACCGTATATCGTACATGGAGCATTTAAAATTCTTTGCAATTATTTAAAACTTATTCCTCGATTTTTCTGTTGGTAGAAACAACTAAAGAATAATAAAAATATTGAATAGAGAAAGAAAATCTTTTACATTTCCATAAACATATTAACAGGTTTTTAATAACAATTTCTATTCATCAAACTGATGTATTTTGGATTGAATAAAGTTATAAAGTTATTAAAATCCAAAAAAATCTCTTTTGTAATATTAAATCATTATTCGATGGAAATAGGTGATAATTTATTTATTGATTTGGGTTTTCTTTAAGGTTTCTTTATCCCTTTGTTAAAGGGATAAAGAATTGAAGGGTATTCAAATATAATGTTAAGTGTGAGACTAGAAAAAAAGTGTCTTAGTATGTCTTCCTTACATTGTATTTGATAAAAATTAAATAAATATTATGGAGATGAATTCTGAAGCTATTCGTTTATATTTCTCTATAAATAGTACTAAATAAGGGTAACTACGGTAACCTAACGGTATGATAGGTCATGAAGAAAAATTAAAGGTCGGGATAAATTCTAAATAGAATCCTCATCAATGAAACTGAGAAACAAACAGTTTCACACATGGAAGCTTCACAAATATCTAGAATATAACCTCGTTGACGTAAAAAGATTCCTCCAAGAGAAGAAACACTCCCACTTAAAATCACCACTTCTGAACGGGAAAATCCTAGATCTTTCAAACATTCCATCCCACTTAACTTTCACGATCGCAACCTGGGATAGATAAGAGTGACGCATAAAACGAGATCGGTTTATTTTGCCCCCAATTAGTCCCTTAATTGGCAACTGGGATGAGACTAACCCTTCTACGCTCTTTTACGTCTCCATTCGCGAAACGAGAGCGAATTTAATCACTCGCGGATTCCTTATCCTTCCACCTGTAACGCATTTTCCGCACGAAAGACTATATGGGATTCACGGGGCCGTGAAAGGTTTTCTCGCGTACTTTCCTCTTTCTAATCCTTTCTCGATCTCTTAGGGTGTCTACCTGAAGATTCCCTTAAGACCTCCCGATCCACAAAAACCCTTTTTTATATGACTCCGTTTGGGTGCGGAAGAATTCATTCAAGAGCCGAGGTGTTGCGTTAATTATATCTCAAGAAGGCGTAAAAACTTTACGTTTAGGGAGATTTTTCTACCCCACCGCCCGCGCCTAATTTCAACCCCTTTCAACCCTCTTTTAAATAAATCCGATAGAAACGTCTTCTATTCCCACTGAGTTTTTCCTCGATCAATCAAAACCTTCTTCTTCTTCTTTATATTCTTCCGTTAGATTAGGCGGAGTGAATTTCGACGGATTTAAAAATTTCCCCCTGCGAAAATATTGGATTCGGATAATTGATTGGATGAAATTTCGAGTCCACGTGTACGTTAATTTTTTCGGGCGAAATTTTTCGCGTAACCGCCCCGGCGTGTCGGATTCGAATGAAAAAAAAAAGGTTAACTGAATTCGGATCTTGTGATTAAAGGAAATTTTTTTCTGAGTTTCGTTGGTGATTTTTTTTAAATGCCATTCTTTTTATCGAAATGAGTTTGCGAAATTTTTCCAGAATTTATTCGATTGGTTAATCAACTGTTTTCAGTTAATTTAATTTTAAAACTGGTGGAAATTCTTAATTATAATTTTTAAATAAATGAAAATTATATGAATATTGAATACTCATTCTTCATTAAATAAAGAACGCTGTTTCTCATAAAAGAAAATTTCCAACGAAATGAATTACAAAAATCCTTCGAAATTTCAATAAATGTTTTAGTAAAATATTTTATCCTTTAATAAATCACTATCGAAATTTAAAAATATAAAATACAAATATTGAATATTTTAAACTTATTTTTATTCCAATATTATTTTAATTCAGAATCTTTTCATAGACATTTTTCGAAGATTCTTACGTATACTTCAAACAAAAGGAAAATATCAACACAGCTTATAATTCAATAAAAAAATTATAATATAAATCTAAAACGCAAACTGAGAATCTTGAAAATAATAAAACAAATACAGTTTCGAGTAAAGACTAAAGCAAGGCATCTTTTACCCTATCTTTCAATCTTTCTACATTAAAAAACAAGCTCTTGAATTAAACATTCCTCATTTACCCTTAAGAAAACTCTTTTATATAATTTTCCAACCTTTTGCTTTACGTTTGCCCGTACTTTTCCATTTTAAGCCTATATAAAGTTAGTTTCTACGTCTATATTTGCCTTCCCATTTCCTTCATCGTATTCCGTCAGAAATTCTCTCCCTCCGAGGATTTCCATGGTTGTTTTTTTATCTAAAAATCTATATTTTCGTCTCTTTGCAACCCTTCATCCATTGCTATCCTTCAATCTACTAAATTCCTTTTTTAAGGGTCAAAGTTCGACTGTCCTATAACAAATATTTACATACAATAAGACTACGAATGAAGGTTTAATTGAAGTCTCAAATCATTATCTTTACTAAACATTATAGAACCTTTCTAAGTGTTCACAAGTGTTTCTCCTATCGTCTTCCAATACCTTACGAGAGAACATTCTGTCTTAGGGAAAAGCATCTCAAAACCTTAAAAATCAATCTATTTGCCATTCCTATATATTTAGAGCCAGTTAAAGACCCTTGAATGTACAAAGATTCTTACGTTAGATTCGTGACTTATCTTTCCCTAAAGTGATTTAGTAAATTTTCTTTAAAAAGGCCTAATTCGGACAGCAAATTTTCTTTCTTTCATACAATTTAAACATCATATGAAGTAAAAAAACTTGTTCCAAAATCTTTTCTGTGATTAAGAAGTTTTTATTTAAATGATCAATGTTTGCATAAATGATTAAAAATTTCAACCATGAAAATTATATATAAATAAAACTGAGTATTCACAATGTTTTAGTATTTTCCAATTGGATATTAATATCCGTATATAGAGTTTGGGCTTTTAGATAAATGAAAATAAAATCCATCATCTTTCTCAACGGAAGTTGTGTACGTATACAAAAACTGTTTATACTCATATATTAGTTTACTACGTAGTTGATAGACAGCTTATTAAAATTAAGAAAATAAATCCGCCTTCTTTAAAACCCATTCTGAATTAAGAGAACAATATACACGTCCTTGTGCGAGAAACAATAGTATTTGTTGTTGGCCCTTTTAAGAATCTGTCGACGAAGCGCGTCCCACGGGATCCGTAGTCAATAACCCATCAATACACACCTCTTTCTGCCCATTCGTACCATATCATTTTCCTTTCTCTTTCCTCCTACCGTTTATTCCCTTGCGACCTCATCTGTCCATCAGTTGAAACACCTGCTCCCTCAGCCTATTCCCATGCATTCCATTTCCCAAACTGGGAGCGTATTTTTCCCGACGACACCCGAATAAATACGGAGCCCTAACCTTATTTTCCAGGCGATCGCGGAACTCCGGGAAGTGTCGTCATTAATCCAAGGGCTCCAGGCAGGTGAGAATTAACATATCGCACTAAATAAAACTGAAAGTGACTTTCCGATTGAATTACGAGGATTTGCATTGTAACCTTCGATTTAACTTTTTACGGGTTCGGATTGGATTTCATCTGGAACCCTTTGAACCGGGGATCAACCCGAAAACTCGATCTTATTTTAACTTCCATCGGAGGAGATGAAAATTTTTGGGGAACTTTTTGGCTCTATGTCAACTCTCTCTCTCTGCTCTTTTTGTAAATATTTAACTACCGAATGTTCTTGATGAAGTGTCTTTAAAGTAATCGACGATGTTTGATGCTATGTCAGGCTATGCCAATTTGATGCTAAATCATGTATTTTACAAATTAACATTCAAGCTATTCAATTATGAATATTGGATCAGTAAGCTTCCTATGAAATTTGTTCCAATTTTTCAACTACTTATGATCTGATAATTAACAAAAATATATAGACGTCAATTCAAGTTTATTTGACATTAAATGTATCATATTTAAGCATTTGATGCATTTCTAGAAAATGTTTTACATGTTTTTTTTGAATGCAGTAAATTAATTCTAGCTTCGCGGTAGATTAAATATATACAATATTCATACAATTCACATATTAAATCGAGATAAACTATTGCTCCACAAATACCAGATGTTCATTATTACTTTCTACTAAGATTTGCATGAATTTATAATTAAGTGTGCTACTTTATGAGTATTATATGAATATTATTTGTACTCGTATTTGGAAATTAAATCAATTCTTATAACATTCCTCAAGAAAAAATTAAAGGAAGTTTTTCAATATTTTCAATATATAAACGTTTTCTATGTTGAAAATAGTTAAATCAATGATACATTATGTACAACTAAAAACGCTTTGTGAGACAAAATAGTTTCCGTGTTTTTAGTAATCTTTCGTTCGTAGGAAATTCATTATATTTGATATTATTAAAAGCATCACAATGAATTAATGAATGAAAAATTCGAGGATCAAGTAAAACTGTTTGAAATCTACAGTCTTTACGTTATACGATATTTTACTTTATATATAGCTTTCACATTATATTCGCAACTTGTAAAGGAGCTCATGAAAACATAAAATAAAAATACAGATCCTTAGAGTACTATCCAATACGCGATATTCTATATGCTCGAAATACACTAGCCAAAGATATTCACACAAAAAGGGAATCAAATGAAAGAAACCTCAAAATCAGCATCTAACTTGCATCCCATATAAAAGCATCACAAAAGCTCAAAAAAGCTCCAGATCATCATTCGCATATCGCGAATGGACCGCCGTGGGAAGATTGGCCTTCTGAGAGACACTCTTGCGCGAGATTGGCGTATACAGATACGTCCACGAGACTAGAAACGGCGGAAAATCAAGTTTTCGGTAAGAAAAAGCAATATTTTGGCTTAATGTCGGGGGAAGGCGGCACGGACTTCAAAGGTAGAGATGGAGTATTCGGGAAAAATTGGACGGACTTTTATTTCATACGCCTCTTCGGAAAAGATGACCTTTTTGGTTGGTCTTATCAAAAAGGAAGCTTGTGATCGTATTGGATCCTAATGCTGGCCAAACACTGGGAAATGGCATAGAAGATGAAGTGTAGAGGGGGGGATAGGAAAAAAGAGAAGACAAAAGAAGTACGATATATATATGGGCGATATATATATAGGGGTGTGGTAACGAGGAAATGAAAATGTGAAAATGGAATAAACAGGGTAAAAACCGTGAAGAAAGGAACAGGAGGGTTTAGAATGAAGATATGTAGAGGGACAGGGATGGAAGTTGTGCTGAGATTCCCAACTGGAAGCAGACGAGTACAAGGAATGTTACATCGACATAATTACCAAGTCAAATACTTCGGGACTAAGTTCCTTGAGTTGGCACCCTTTTTGGAATTTAGGTTTCGGAGACAACCGAGTGACTCGGTGATTTGAATTGCACTGAATACACAAATAGGTATGATTGACGCTTGACTTGGGATTTACTTCAATGGGTACAAGGGAATGGTTGGGATGAAGTGGATGTTGCAGAGACAAAGAACGTATTATTCTAGCGCTGAATAATCAGAAGAGAATCATAAATCGTGAACTATATTCTCCGTTCAATTTATGCTCCTCTTTTTCAATTAATTGTACTTCAAAATTGGTTTTGGGGTAAAAAATGACTTGGAGAGAATAATGAAGTAGTCTACATACTTTTTTGCTCATACCAAGGAAGAATAAGCTCAATTTAAATTGAAGACAGCTAAAATACTTGAATTCTTGAGTCATTATAGTAATATTAATTATATTGAGCATGAGATAGTTAAAATATTGTTGTAATAAAGTTTTATCTATGCAAGAAGAATTTTCTAATTTAATTTATTTGTATAATATATTGTATTATCCTATTGTAAATATCATTTACGATTTCTTTAGTTCCAAAAATAAAAATGATTGAATGGATGTATTAGCTAAAGAGTTATAATCAAAGAATTATAATGGAAATAATTCAAAAGTAAGTTTGACTGTTACGTTAAGGAATGTTAGATTAATAATCCAAATCGATAAACTGAAAAATTAGTACAATTCCATTTAATTAACTTCAAATATTGTAAAGATGTCAAAGTAAATATTTATTTCTGTATCTGATAATGACCTTTCAAACATCCATCTTGGAAGATTTACAGTGTAGAACTCAAATCAACAATGGAAGTACAGTAGCATTTAACAAAATATCTCCAAGTTGCAAGTCAAGTGATGCTTAGTCAATAAATGGTACAAACGTACCCTTGTGACACAGTTGTGTCTCAGCATTAAAGCTCAATCTATGAGAAGAACTACGTTGAAAAGACATAAGAGTTTGAAGGAAGCATAGCACATAATAATCAGTAGAAGTAAGTCTTTGATGAAAGACCCCAAACCAGCAATAAGTACCGTAAAAGGATGATAGAGAGAGAATTGTGTAGGCCTTGGTCTTCTCGAGGAAAAAAGCCAGATGAGGAAGGACAAGAAGAGAAAAATGGAGAAAACATAGAAGAGAAGGGATCAAAAAAGAAAGCCATTGGTAAGAAAACTGTGCGATAGAATGAAAATTGGGGCTAGAAAGATAAGATGGAAATAAGTTCTTCCACACCGTAAAGCAAAGATACGCTCCCCTGCCGTCATTTCGATTTTCAAAAAGAAATAACAAATCGTTTAGTTTTCCAGCGATCCGGGCACCGGGGAAAATGGAGTTTAAATCGAGATTTCCTCGAATGCGGTCTCCTTTATTCCGAAGAGCCAATGGGATATCGCACGGCTCAGTGCATATGTGAGCTTCGTTGCAACACACTTTCGCTTTCATAAGGGAAGAGAAGATGAACTTGATACCGTGTACTTCTTATGAGCGATCTTTGTTGTAAATCATACCGTACGAATGTTGTGAATGTGTGTGAATTTAGCGAGCAAAAAATACTTCATCTTCTAATATCTATGGGAGCCAATAGTTTTGCTAATTCTGTTGCCTCATTTTTCAGAAGCTAATATATTTACTGTTTCGTATTTTATATAACTATATTATAATATTTTTGGTATATTGTACTCTCATTTTAAGGTATTCGTTTCAGAATTAATATCGTAGTTTAAATTTAAAATTAAAATTTCGCACATTTACAGCGATACTGAATTGACTATATAATAAAAACATAAAAGGAACATAAATGGTAATAATAATATGGTTAAACGAAGGAACAAATGGTAATAAAAAATACTGAAAGTGACACATATGTAAGCGGGAATTTTTTTGAAAATAAAATGGTATTTAATTATTTTTGCGAATTTTTTATATGATTTCACTTCAAGAATGAACATCAACATACAATTTCTTCATTTTTATATATCTTTACCTCATTTCATAAGCCTGAACAGAGTGTCTTAACCTGTCAATCAATTTATATATAATAATGAAATGCAAATGAATAAATTCGATAAAATTCGTATATTGCTCAAAAAGCACTAAGTACACACAGCTTAGTGCTCACAGCTGTTCTTTTCTGTAGCTTACGGAAGACGTGTTGATCTATTGTTCTTTAACGATTTAAAGAGCAATTAATTAAGAAGCACTTGTCGTTAAGCAGTTGTTTACATTCCATTCTACGTTTGTTCTTCGAAGACGAATACAAATGAGCAACTACCTGAGTCATTCAACTCCCACGTAAACTTAAGTCAAAAGTAATGGGGTATTAAGAACCACTACAATGACAAAGGAGTTCATTAACTGCTTGAAAATAAGATTACAAATGTTAAATATAAGAAGCTATAGGAGTATCATCTAAAATAACATTATTTGTTTAATGTTAAACAAAATTAAATAGTTACACACTTAACTTTGTGGTAAGTAGCTTCAACTACAAGTGTTTTATTATTATTTTCATCAAAGTTAAATACTTTGAAAAGCTCAATTAGTAGGGATAATGAAACTGGCAATACAATTTTTCGGTCATTTAGGATATATTGAGAAATATTGCCTTAAAAACATATTTTAGAAACAGCTTTTCTATTAAAAAATCACTAATATATCGTACGTAAAATTTGAAATGCTTAAAATTATATTTTTATTTGCTTTAATGCGAATATTTAACGTTATGTCGTTTTTTAACATACCATTTCACTTCCTTAAAACTATATGTAAAGGTAATTTATCATCGAAAATCCATATTGTTATGAAAATAGAAAGAAATGTCATTCATCACAGTGGAGAGTTTACTCTCGCCTATCGATTACTGGAAATAGTGCCAAGAATAGAAACTAGGGTCGCCTTCCCTCAGCGCCTCTGGTGATAATTAAATGAAGATACTTCCAAAGGTCGTTTTCCCCTTAACTGCTCAAAGAAGAATGATTTCCACAACTTCGAGTTTCCACTGAATGAATGTATAAAGCTCACTCAAAATTAATTAATGGATTTCAAAATGATTTTATTGTATGAATTCAAAGGTAACAAAACGATTCAAATCATAAACATAAAAAAAATAATTTCAAAGCTCCATGCAACTACGTTTGAATTCAAATGTTAAATGGAATTTCATTTGTGTGAGAAGTAAGCTTTCTGATTTTTTTGCAATATCACATGAATGATGTTGTTTTAATATCTGCCATTCTTATATCATGGGCTGAAACATTTATTTGGTCACTTAATTGCTCTACTGTTACCCTTGATGATTTAATTGCATCAAATCACTACTTAACAGCTTAACTGAAAATTTATTTTAGTTTCAATTAAACTCTTCTAGCGCAACATTCATGTGCTCGAAATAGTGCCCGCTAAAAATATTTAAGTATTCATCATATTGTTTTTTAAATATAATAAAGAAAATAAACATCAAGTATTTACGAAATAGATGATAAAAGCTAAAATTATTAGAAAGAGAGTTCATTATTCAAACACTTCGGACTACTGCCTATCGATGGTATAAACGTAGACCTAAGATAATGTATGTTCGGTAAATGTATATAGTGCAATTTTTTCACTTTTCGCTGTGAATTTCAACCAAATGGAAAATTTAATTTGTACGATATATTTATATTTAACATTCCAAAGTTAGTTAAGCAAATCTGAATTTTAAATTCATTTTTTAAAGTTTCTGTTAAATGCTGATTAAAAACTCTTCATTCAAACAAACTCAAAAGTGTGTTTGGTACTAGAATAATCGTAAATATTATACATATTCTCATTAAGAAAAACCATTACTACTAACTGTCTTGCTCAAACGGACAACAAAATTGAGTGCCTTCTAAAGTAAACAGTCTTAAAAGAATAATAAGCGAATAGTACTTAACAAAAATATCATAGTAAACAACAAAACAAAATCGTAATTTTGATAAAAGATTTAAAGCCAAGAATCACTACTTCTTCTAAAAACCAAATATAAACTATCAAATAACGATCTTCACTTTTATTTCGGCAGACAAAACAACTAATTCTATCTCAACTATTTCCTTTTCTTGTTTATAAGTAAATACAAACTCCAGACAGTCAACAATCTCTTGTTTCCATTCTCGGAACTTCAGGTTCGCCTCATTTTCTACAGAATTTGGCTGTTTTGAATCAGAATCATCTAAGGCAGAACTTTCTGCGCTCGAATTCAATTTCGAAACCCGATTCCAGAAACGGAATGCAACTCCGCTAAATCTGAAATATGTTATTCAAGACTGATTGAAATCGGAAAATAGTAGAATGGGGGAATTTTTGGATTATTTGAAGGGTAAATTGGAGAGAGATTGGGACCCATGATTGTAAGGGGATTTTTTTCCTTGGTACTTGGTAATATTAGAATTTTTGTAGTTCTTGTGAAGAAAGTAAATTATAATATATATATATATATATATATATATATATACATAACATTGAGAAAAGCTAATGTGAATTAGATGAAAGAATAAAGGTGAAAAAATACAATTTACGTGGAAGTGGATTCAAGATGATTTATGCGTATTATATAAATAAGTAAAATATATTAAATCTCCCTAAAAGAACGTAGATGAATAAATAAAGATGTGTAATAATGTGGATAAAATTCTGGGTTACGTAAATTCTATATTTTATAGTGTGTAATTATGCTATAATTACGGTTTTTAAAGATTATATATGCGATATATGAATGTACGTATTTATATCTGTTTTCTATAATAGCAAATGTAATCTTCCCGTAAGTTAAATACAAAGAAATCCTAGGAATTATAGTATTTTATGATGAATTTAAGTGAAAAGTGGTAGATTTTGCTATTGAAATATCTTGAAGCTAAAAATCTATATTATTAAAAGTTTTCAACCCTAAAACCGCAATTCCTAGATGATATTAACTATTGAAGGTAAAGAGTAAGTTATCAAATTAATGATGAATTGCCTTCGTTTTATAAAGTAAAATTTTAAAATGAAATTTAGTAAATGAAGAATTACATATAGCTATAATTTAATGAAAGAATGTAAAAAATATTTTAAAATTACAAACGTATGTGAACAAGAATAAAAAAAATTGCATTCATATCACGAAAGTAATACTTAAAGAATTAAGTAGCTAAAACTTTAATTTACATTTAAATCGATACAGAATTAAATACATCTTCCTCATCAAGAAAATACATACACTAAGATTATAATTCATAATTTCACTTTCCCGAACTTTACCCTTTATAACCTCAAACTCACTTTGAACAGATAAAAAACCATTCTCCGCTGAAATACGCAAAAAGATTGGGGGCAAAAAAAGTCACCCAAAAAAGAAATAAAAGAAAATCAGAGGGCGAAATCTCATTTCAATCATTGGCGAGAGAATTCGGGAAAAGCGCATTTGCCGGGAATATAATTTTCGTTATTGTGATGAATGAGTCTTTATTTAGTTAGCATAATTTCTCGGGACTCGGTTTCTCTCTCTCGCAGAAATCATTTGCTTGGTTTCTCTCCAATGGCTTTCACTTAAGTGGTATTTTGCAGATGATGAGATGCGGAAGGAGATGCTGTGATGGAAATGAATGAAAGAGATTTAAAAGGAAGGCGATAAATAAAGGGAACGACGTTAAAAAATGAAGACGAGTCAAGGCGGAAATGATGATGATGAAATATGATTGGCTATCGAAACCTTAAACAATCTACGAGCATAATTACGAAAAAAGAACTTTATTTTAGACATAAAATGGCGCCTGAAACAAAAGAGAAAAGTAATTGATAGAGAATGCGATAATATACGAAAATAATTACCTAATAGGAACTTTATATAAGACACAAAATGGGGCCCAAAACAAAAGAAAAACTTAATTCATAGATAATGCGATAATGTACGAACATAATTACGAAATACTAACTTTATATTATACACAAAATGGCGTCCGAAACAAAAGAGAAACGTTATTGATAAAAATACGATCCTCTTCAATGAATATAATAGAAATGATAGAGGAAATGAAAAGTAAAGATAGGTCTACTGTAACAAAGGTTCAGCGGGAAGATATTCAAAGCGGAATTTGGGAAAGATGACAGCGGTGGAGGAGCTATTAATCTTAAAAGCATAGATAGTATTGAAACAAGGAGGTAAATTACGATATGGGAGAAACCTCGAGTTTTATGCATGGAACGTGCTCCGAAAGCATAAGAGGAAAAGCTGAAGGAATACACGGATTTTTGAAATAGAAAATTCCGGATTTATTTTCTTACTAAGAGAAGGGTTTTAAAATTGAAAACGGAAATAAATCACTTTGGTAGATTTAGCAGCAATTCATTCCTAAAATTAAAGAAAAAACTGAAGCTCATGACTAAGTTTAACTAAATTTTAAGTTGATGCTATGTATCTTTCGTTACGTGAGAACATTCAGCCATTACTATACATGTTTCACCATTAATCTAAATTATATTCACAGAATTTACATTGCTCTTCAATACATTTTCCTTTTACATGATTAGTACTTAAATTCAGGTCAAATATTTTCAGATGTGTCCAAAGTTAAATACTTTAATTGATCGGAATGAATTTCATCTTTGTTTACAGGAGAATTTAATCATGAAAGAACGTTTTACTAACACAGACTTTAATATATTCTTAGTCAAAGAAGATCTTAGGTCATGATTTCGAGAGGGAAGGGTTCATTTTCCTTTAAATTACTCTAAAATGGGGCATACGGAAGGAATCTGTTGGCATTTAAGTAGCGTGGAATAGATCAAACAGCACAGTTGCGTGCACAGAAAGTTTATTGATAACCGAAGTATTTCGGTCCTTGAATTTCCATTCTGCCACTTCAATTACAGTCACGTCATTTGATGTTCTAATAAAACGTAACAAGGATGTAATTCTCTGAAATATTCAAGGTCAGAGCTTATATCCAAACGAAGAAGTAATTAGAGGAAGTTCTTTCCCCAAATTTCATGGAGAAATTACGAAGACTGTAGTCAATATCCGGAAGGCAAGCACTGCAAGGAGAGTATTAAAGATGTAATAAGGTGGATCCTAGGTAATATATCAGCTGTTTCCAATTATCGAACTTTGATATTGAAATTGATTATCCCCATACATTTTTAATAGAATACCCTTGTTCTAATAAGGCCAAAAATAAAAGTAAAAAATAACATACACCTAAGAGTTTCAAATAAAGAATTAATACTGCCTTTCAGTTACATGTTCACGTTATTGACGAATATAAAATGTCTATGTACTATTTTAATGTATATTTTATTGTTTTATACACATTTCACTCCATAGCTTTTATCATTACAGAATTTTATTATACCTTCTTTCTTGTAGTTTAATTTTGGATTAATGAAAGACGGGACAGCCTAGTCTCAATTTCGCTAATAAAGAACATATGTATCTATTTATTTTTGGCAGAATAGAGAAAATGATCTTAAATTAACTGAATGTAGAACGGCTACTAACGCATAGGTTTTCCTTAGCTTTTAATTTAGATTCACTTTAATTGATTGATTTTAAAATAATTTAAAATATTGTCATCGTAGAGGTAATGCATGAATATCTTATACTTCACTTTTAAGAAGATAAGAAATGAGGCAATATTTCAATAAAAAAATCTTTGGTTAACCAAAAGGCTTAACAGTTAGAAAGCTAGAGAAGTAGCTATTCAAAATCACACTAGATTGATGCATAGCCGCATACTACATTCGATTTCAGCTTTAATTTTATCGTGTTATCATCTTTAGTATCAGCACACTCACCTACGAAATACCCATCTTCTAATGTAACCCACATAACGTAACCTACGCAACATAATAAACGGGTATTAAACTATCGAATCCAAGGCGTTCAGCTACCAATAATACAAAGGGAAGACGGTCACGTGACCATCAGAACCAATCAAATATAAAAACAGAGTGATTGCAAACTATATCATGGCAACCATATGATCGTGTGCAATATACGAATGGTGGGGGTGGAGTGTGTGAAGTCGTGGGCGTGCGAGAAGGCTTGCGTGTGACGTGAGACGTGGAGAAGGAGGACTCCTTGTCTTACTCCGTTACACGGAAAAGGAGGATAAATCCCTTCCAACAAAAGAAAGGCCCCGGAGTCACCTTCGAAAAGAGCGTTTTGTCACAATTCACGAGATTCTCTTTCGGGAAAAATCCTCGCGTGGAAATGGCGAAGTGTTTGAATTCGGTGGTGTCGGAGTGATAGCGGCTGCCACTCGTCTTTTATTTCCAAGTGCCTCAGATAAATCTCGGATTGACGCATTTCTTCTGCGACGTCGTCGATTCGCGAATTCGCACAGAATTTCTCTCTCCCGAAAAAAGCGCTTGGATGTGGGCTGAAATATTGAATGCATCGAGTGTTTTGATTTTCCGTTTCCTCCGCTAGGTCGATTTCATTTCCTATAGCGTTTCGCGTCTCCGTAGTTTCTACCATTGAAATTTTTACGCTTATGTTTTGTTCCTTCCTTCTTTTACGAGATTTGAGTCAGGTTATATTATCAGTTTGTATAGATTCTGAATTTGAAATACATAAATTTGGAAATAAATATTGCTAGCCCAATGCCTGAGGTAATATGCATGAATTTTAATAATAATAAATGTTTAAATATGCAGCCAACATTAAAAAACACCTAATATATATATATATATATATATATATATATATATATATATATATATATATATATATATATATATATATATATATATATATATATTAGGTGTTATATATATATATATTATATTATTATATATATATATATATATATATATATATCGATTCTCAGAAAAAGATCGCAGAAAGTCAAGTTTAACTACGTATGCTCGAAGTTAACTATACTGTTCAACCTCGTACCAATAACCTACTTCCAGGAGTAACTCATCGAAATATCGAACAATAGTTGTTTGTTTTTAAATTTAACAATGGATAATGTTGTAATTATTCATAGTCTAATGAATAATAAAATAAAATTTTGCGATATCTAAATCCCGTCTGAAAATGTAGTACAGATCTTAAATAAAATATTGGAGAGCGTTATTTTTTTGCTGGCAAAGTAGATTTGATCGCCTGCTTATAGGAAAATTCTATTTTTGCCCTTCGGGGAACAATTTTTCCGTTCAACAAGTCTAAGGATTACAAAAATTAATGCCAAAATACTTTTATTACAATTAATCCTTAAATTTCCATGAAATTTGAAATCCTTATAATAAGTGCATACTCGTATTTTTCAGGAAGTGTATCTCCTCTGACAATATCAACTTCATTAATTTTGATCCTTTTTGAAATCGTTTCTTAGGAAAGGTCAAATAAATTAATGCAAAGGTCGTTATAACCAACAAGAAATACTAAGAATATAACGTATTTTGACATAAACTTACATTACACTTCTTAGATTTAAGCTTTCTTTAATAGTTTATAAGGGGATTAATTTTCATTAAAGTATTCTGTAAAATAAGTATTATTCTTAAAGGAAACATCTTTGACATAAATTTTGACGTATAATTAATTCAAATTATCTTTCCATTTACATTTAAAAGAATCAAAATAGTTTTGCATAAACAATTACGATTAATCTACTATTATATAACTCATAGATCTCATTCTTCATAAACTAAACCATTGTGTAAAAAGCCAATACTCTTACAATGATTATATACCTACTTCGTATCTTACGTTTCGTAAAATTGTATTTACCAATCATAAGAAATGTAATAATGGATGATTTATTCATTTTGAAAGGGCTAAATTCATAAATAAAAGAAGAGAAAATATAATAAATAAAATTCACAATAAGCAATCCAAAAAATTAATGTTAATATAATAATTACTGTTTCCTTTTATGAAAATTCCCACGTAACCAGAACCTCACGAAACTAGCTCTGCGATTGGAAATGCATCTCGTATAATCTTTCTATTTACTAGGAACGTCTTTCTTTAATCATCGCTAGATATCGATACAAAACAATCTCTCATTGATCCATAAAACCCAATCCTAATGAGGGAATTCCGATAGAGATGCTAAAAACCCTGGGAATAAACAACGCGATTAAGTAGGTGATGTAGTGATCGCAATCACTGAGAAGTTGCCTCGGAAGAAATCCGAGATAAAAGCCGTCAGATGGGAATAAAAGGGAAAGAGGCAATTACCGGAGAACATAAGGAAGGGAAATGGAAATATTGAGAGAAAGAAGGAGCAGTTTGAATTATTTTCGAAGGGAAGCGACCGTTTCCACGAATAATGGTTGCGGATGCTAAATTGGGATTATGAGGCCAATTGCGAGTGGAAATATTTTCGATCGTAGTCGTAAAAAGGATTGGGTTAATTTAGAAGGGCGTGATGTTTCCGCTGAGTTACCTAATGTTAACATTCTAATCCGGTTGCGAACTTGAGTGGAGAATATACGCTGCGTAAGGAAAGTTCATATTTTCAATTATACAATTTCGTAGCTCAAAAATTTTTCGGATTTTGGCAAAAATGCATAAATTCGCAGTTTTTGAAAAAGCGTATATTTTGGTAAAAATAGTATACATGGGAGAAGGTTAATTTTTTTTTAAATACAAAAGACTAATAATCACAATTAATACGTAACGTACTATATCTAGCGATGTTCTTGATTTGTACCCATTATTACAGGTGATTAACCATATTGAAGTAAATACACTACGAGAAATAACGTTCTATGGATCAAATACGTTTGTTATTAATCTTTACAGAAACCTTTAACATCACATCGATTTCAGATCCTATTTGAACTAATCGAATAATTATAAATGTGTTTAAACCCTTTTAGAAATCAGTATAATATTTGTATATACCTGAGTTAAAATAATTGATATTGCAATCGAAAACGAACTTGTCTTAGCAATTTTTGATTCCTTAAATAAATATCTTTTACTGATCAAATTCATTGATAAGAAGGGTAATAGGATACTTAACGTAAAAGATACACTGCATTATTAAATTCACTATGGCAAAAGCCGTAAATTACTTTAATAAATAAAGATCATAAAGGAATCCTCACGATTGTATTGACTAAGATTAAAGTGGTAGAAATAAATGGAACTAATTTCAAATTATAAAAAAGCGTTTGAATTACATTCTTCATATTTGCGAAATGTTAAGATTTGTATTCAATATAATTTACGATCTTTTCTGATACCCTTTCCGATACGAAAACCTTTCCAAATCTTCTTCATCCACATAAAAAACATTAGGCTTCTGAAATTCGACTATACGTATGTCTCTTTGTTAGGATAATTTTTAGCGTATTTTATCCCTCAAATTCCACCTAGCTCTTCCAACACATCCCCAATTCCAAAAATTCGCGGCGTTGATAATTGCGTAATAGTCCGCGAGAATTCGCCCACTTTCCACACGGCGTTTTATCGCGTCTCGAAAAGCGGCGCCGAGGCAATGCAATTAGCGGAGCGGATGTGAGCTCCCAGAAAACGTAAAAGTAATCCGAAGAATAGAGAGAGGAGAACGTTCTGAGAAAAATGATTTAAATGGGAGTAGTAGAAGAGGAGGATAAATAAAGAGCAATGGCGGAATGATTCCGAGGCAGCAGATGTGATTCACGGTAAAAATGGGGGAGTCGTTAAGATAGGGAGAGTGGATTCGCCGAAAAGGATGACTGTGCGGGAAAGGATGGGAGGGGAGGGTGGGAATTGAGGAGAAGGGTTGAGTTAGTGGGATGGGAAAAGAGGGGAAGTACAGAGAAGGAGGGTGGGGAAATGAGCAAAAGAAACGAGTGGGGAGGATGGGGAATTGAGGGGAGGGACAAAGTGGGGGTTGGGGAAATGAGGGGAGGTGCAAAGTAGTGGGATGGGGAATCTAGGGGAAGTAGGGAGGTGGAAAAAAGACAAGATAGGAGCGGAAAGGATGGGAATTTAGTGAGAAAGAATGGTGGAGAAAGGAGAAAAGGGATGGGTAACAGCAGTGAAGGGAGGGTAAGACTACTACGGAACAGGAGGCAAAATTGCAGAAGGGTTTGGTTTAAAGCTTAAGAAAGCCATAATGGCGAAAAACGGTGGGAAAAAACGGAAAGATGAATAGTTGATAAAAATGAAAACTGAATGGAATTATTAATGCATCGAGAGGAGGGAAAAAATCAGGAAAAACTGAGATGATATCAGAGGAAAGACAAAAGGGGGATAAAAAATGGGCTGAAAAAAATCCTAACGGGGAGAGGGACTAAATCAAAAATACACCTTTGGAGACGAAGAAAAACTGCATGGTCTGTTTGAAAGGGAAAAGATGAAGGTTGAAATTAGAGATAAAAATTTAACGGAGAGAAAAAAAAGGGTGAGTGACGGAAGAGGGAATGAAGGAGAATATAAAGGTGAGCCGCTGAAAACAGAAATGGACCAAAAATTATTTAAATGGATGGGACGAAAGAGTTAGCCAGACAAAGAACGAAGGTGAGGTTGGACATAGAGAGAATGGGAAATTAACAGGCTTAGCGTTGAATCAGGTTAAAAGAGGATGTGAAAAATTAGAAATGATGGGAAGGTGGAACGTATATATGACGTGATGCTGTTATGATGGCTGCGCGGAGATTTAAATTCGTAACATTTGAAGCATTGTCATCGTCTCCCAGAGTGAAATTTTGGTCACGGACGTTCCCATTTTTTTGGACAGGGAAAGAAAAGTGTAATGAAACAAGGAAATTGATATCGAAAGGTGAAAAAATATTCAAGCTCTAATTACAAAACACATATTTATGTCTTTCATTCTTATTCTAATTATTATCATTTGAGATCAACAATTCTTTCTTGATGAATGATGATTGAATGAATAGACTTATCTTAATCAGAGATAAAAATATCCGCTATTAATACCCAAGTCTACAAGAAAAATATTCTTTTGATAGAATAAATACCAGTTACAAAATATGATATTAATATATAAACATTAATAAATAATTTTGCAAATGTGTGATGAAAGATTTGAAATAAAAAGATTCGTAGGAATTTGCTCAATTTTTAAGATTGTTTGCATAAATCGAAACGATATTGTCTATAAAAATCAGATAACACCTTATATAACAGGCAATAATATAAAATCATATCTTTATAATCTCTATAATTATATTAATCATAACAATTATTAATTTTACAATAAAAATATTACCATCATTTTCTCATCTTAATAACCTCCAAAGACGAATATCGAAGGATCAATAGCAGAATATTTTAATCATTAATTAAATAACAACTTATCGTTGCGAGATTATAAAAATTTCTTAGCTACCTTTTATTATTACTCAGAATTATAATGATGATAATTCGCTTCAATTAAAATTCATTACTGAGCATATTTTAATAAAACATCCAAAAAAAAAATGATTTGACATCCATCCATTTCGAAATTGTACGTAAGATTGAATAAAATGCCTCGTGTTTCGCGAATAACAACAAATGAAAGTGGAAAAGCGTATAATATGATTGAAAGATTGGATGGGAACGGGAAAGGTATGACAGAATTGAAGGAGATATGTACATTTGTGAATAAAATAAGCGGAACGAAATAAGAGGAAAGTGGATAAGGCACGAAAGAAAGCTAAGGAAACGGGAGTGAAAGAGAGGCAGGTGCGGAATGGAAAAGTTCAATCCTAAAAAGGGAATGAAGTTGATCGAAGGAAAATGTTCGGTGTAGAATTGGAAGGATGGGAGGATAGTGTGGAAAGGAATTGAAAGGGAATCTACGGATAAAGTAGAGAATTCTGAAAGTATTTCAGCATAAGTGATGGGAAAACAACTTTTACCGCTTGAAATTCTTATTGATATTTTCCAATTTATTGATGCCTTTCATTTTAAATGATTCATTTCATTAAACATACAAATATTACCGGAATGTTTTATCAATATCAGTTTATGATATTCATTTTACTCTTATTAAATATTGGTGTTTGTAATATAAATACTGTGATTCATCTATTCAGTTCAAATATTTCGAATATAAGTAGAATATTCACCATATCCTATTTCTACCATTAACTATTCATCCAAGATTAGTATAAAATATAACATTTATTAAAGATTTAATAAATGTGAAGTAATACCGCACTCTTAATCTTAAGAAGTATATCTTATTCATATATTTCAAAAGACGCATTCTTATCGAAGTGCTTTGACGCAATGAGAAATGTCAGACTTAAGTCCTTCTATATGAGTCGTTTTTTATTCCCCCACGAGAGCATTTTATTGCCACTTTTGATGTAGATGAGTATTCAAGCCACTTCCTATATCCATACACATAAATGCAACACAAAAGATTTTAAATGGGAAAGAAAAATAATAATATAAAGCTTTCAAAAAGATACACTAGCAAAAAATACTCCTAAAATCATTATACGTCAGCACGTATAGAATATCAATAGTAAAATTACTCTTAAAGAAGAAAAATATTAAAGAAAATAACAATCTAGATCCGTCTTTTTATTATTAAAAAGTAAATGCTGCATATTTGGAAGACATATGAATCAATTTAATTCTTAAATATTTTAATTCATCAACGTATCAAATCACAGTCGCCGTTCTCGTACGTGGTAATTGCATGTCAACAAGTACATAATACGCGCTGTAATTCACCGAAATTTCCTTTCATTTTCTTCTCGTATCTAAGGAGAATCTCCAGACGTATAATCGAGGCCTTGGCGCCCTGAAATATTCAGTAATTTCACGATATCCTCGTAATGCCCCATTCGACATTTTCCCTTCAGCTTTGGTTCGCGTCATTTAACTCATCCTTCATACGTACGTCCCTCTCACCTTTACTCCCTCCGCAAAATCCACAATCCGCCCTCAAACCCTCGAATCCGGGGAAGGTTCCTTGCTGTGGCAATAAATTATTTATTATTTGTGTACTCTCTCCTGCAAACATTGCTCACTGTTTGCCAATCCGCCGCAAAACCTCTGCAAACCTATTCACATTTGGGGAATATAAATTAAATCCACATCATCGGATTTCTCATATTTCACCTGCTCTCCTTCTATTTCCTTAACGCCGTTTTAGCCTGTCAGTAGAAAATATAACGAATTACGGGTAAGGTGCTGACAATATCGCCTTATTGGTGCCTATGTTTTGGTATGATTCATGTATCCTGCTTCCGATATTGCTGCTTTGTTTATTATCTAATTTTCGTTGCTAAGCGGCACTAGAGTTATATCTGTTTGGCTTGATGTATTAATATTTATCAAGAGACGTAATACATCTTTTTTAATTGTAACGATATCTGGGGCAATGCTACCTTTTATAATAAACGTTAAAAAGAAGAGAAAATTTAAGACGTGCCTGGAACTCGAACCCAGGTCACCTTTTTTACATTCTAAGCTTTTAGACTGAAATTATTTCTCACCTAATTAAAAAATACTTTATATATTTTATGTAATATTTATTTATTAATATTTTATAACTCTTTTATATCCACGTAGGTTCATGTTTATGTAATGGAAGAAAGATAAATATTTTTATAATTGGTATATCCTCTCCAGTACTTTTTATTGTAACGATACCTGGGCTTTATTCATACAATTGCTACCTTTGTATATTTAAAGTTAAACTGGAATGAAAAATAGCGATATGGCCGGGACTCGAACCCAGGTCCACTTTCTTATATTCAAAGCTTTCAGACTAAAATTCTTTCTGGCCTAATTTAATAAAAATATTTCATATGTTTTACGTATTATTAATTTAAAATATTTAATGTTTATTTTATTTCTATGTAGGTGCATATTTATGCGAACTAATTATGATTTATTTTTATAATTGGGCTATATAAAATTTCGTGTACCTTACGCTTATATTTTGCGAAATAACATTAAATTTGGACCTATAATATTGAACTATTTTTTATATGCTTTTAGGTGATTTATGTACATTTGGCTGCTATCCAAAGGGAATGGAACAACCTCATGAAGAATGAATCGGTGCCCCTAACCTCTGCTCGATTCTACACAAATAAAAATGCCCGTTCAGTAGCTATTATAGTATTATATTTATATTGCCAAAAGTTGAAAAACAAATCAGTGAATTATATTTCCAAACAAAGCCTCATATTGGTCTCTTATATATTATAATTTGTACGATAAATAAAAGAACCAGTATAGTATGAATAAATGAGCTAAAAACTTGTATTATTAAATATAGTGATTTAAAAATAAGGTCACTTTACACTCGAAATTTAATAGCTCGAATAATATAAAATACTAGAAATATTCACGATGCATGATTCTTATGAATACGAGAGTACTGTTATGTGAAAGATAGGAAAACCTCTTCCAATCTATCCTATTATACTTAAATCTTTTTATTGAATATTTTAAAAATCGCAATTATCCGTACACTTTACACTTTGTACAATGATAAGAAAATCAATCACTTCAAATTAATTTTCATTTATTAAAAAATGATTCTTCTTTTAAATTCCTTGTAGAACGTATCTAAAGTGAACTGATTTACGGACTCTACGGATTTTCTCTCTAGTATACCTCCTATACTGGTTCGCTTACGAAATATCTTTTAAAGAATCGATTTGAAAAATATCACGAGTTTAAGTAACATAATGTTCCAAATTCTATCATACTCAATAGTTTAGATAATAATTGAATAAATTACATTTTGTAATAATAAGATATTACATAATATTTTTAAATATGAGGAATAATAAATTTGAAGAATATCAGATTTACAAATATGCAAATAGGAGAAACCTTCCTTTAAGATGATATTTTTAAGGAATATTAAATACCTCAAGAATAAAGACAACGAAAGAAAAATTTGTATCATTATTTCAAAGAGATAAGTTTTTTGTGATAATAAAATATCCCTAAAAATTACCGATTTCACTAAATCATTACTTTTTACAACATTTATTTAATATTACTGGTAACTAAAATTATACTTTTATTCCATAATTAATGCAAAATACTTCGATAAAGGAATTCTTTTAAGACGTAGATATTGGAAATTCAATCAACTGATTCCTTTCCTTTACCAATGTCCATACGAATTCATTTCTACTAATTTATTCAAAAAAAAGATAAAAAATAGTTTCTAATCTTCGACGCGAGTAGTTGATCATGCTCGTGAATATCTTCGGCTCGCACGCGTTCCGATGCACGCTCGCGCACGCGTGCTCTCTGGAGAAGGTAGAAAACGCGCACTTCTCACCCAATGCGAGTGAAGCTCCCCAAACGGAAATCAATAGCTTGTCTCAGACCTCTTTCTCTGAATATCGGTGTCGAACCTCCACATGTCCCTTGTTTCGAAAACTTACGTCGGACCAGAGTTCCCGCTATTCTGCATTACTAACTTCCCATTCATGAATCTCGCGCTAATTAGGGATGGAACGCGTATCCATGGTGAGATATACACGTCGAGAAGTGGACTTTACGTGATTGTTATTAGATCCCATATTGTCAATAAGAAAAAGTTAAAAGTGGACGCGGGAGTGTCAGCATCTTTAAAATTTATTCTTTTTAGTATTAAAAATTTAATAACATAATATTAAGCGATATTTTAGATGATTGGAGAATCACAAAAGAATTTCATCATACAATTTATATATATATATATATATATATATATATATATATATATATATATATATATATATATATGTATTTATATAATTTGATAATAATTAGAAAGTGGTATGAATATAAGGAGATTTGTATTAGGGGTTGACCTATTCTAATTTTATATATTAATGGTGTATTTTATAATAATATTCTATGATAATAATGATACGAAATAGTACGAATCGTATCATTATTACTATTTAAATTTTACGGCTGGAGTTTTGTTTTTAATCTTTATGTAAATAATGGATGGATAACTTAGTTTGCTCATTATTTACTTTTTCGTTAGATAAAGTTATTGAAATGATTTTCTTTTACTATTGCAGAAAAATAAAAAGAATTAAAGGTATAGTGCTTTTTTGAAATAAGAGAGGCTAGTCCTTTCCTGATTTATAATCACTTGCTTTTGGCAAATTTTATTTACTTTTTAGTAATTTTCTTTCCCTTTTTTACATCACATATTGTAACTGTTTTATGATAAATTATTTTCCTTAAACCATCATAATTGTCATCATAATTGTTACTTTGATATTCTTTCCACTTCCCTAGGCTTGTACTTCGAAGAAAAAGAGTAAGGTGACGGAAAAGTTTTGGTTTTTGGCATTTTAAGATTTTTTTGATAGCATAGGCCCATCAATTTGACTAATATCTGATTCCTATATATGTCCATCATTGAATATATTTCCACTGATTGCTTCATAAATCTGAGCGTCACGCCATAGATTAAAATAACGTTGAAACTAAAGCATACACATACAAAAGAGTGGCCCTTTTGTGTCTTTATTGTATAGAGAACGAAAATACCACAGAAATGTAAAGAATGAGTTGGGCATCACCATTAAATCATTACCACAGAAATCAAAAAGCGGAAGAAACACTCCTTTACAAACAGGAGTCTTTTGAAGTTCAGATTACACAATGATATAAATCACATCCGACCAAACGCGTCTTTCCAACACGTTCCATTATTTTATGAATAAAAATCAGAAAGACGTACCACTAATGGAATCCCGAATCAAAGGATTGCAGTAAAAGTCTCTTTGAAACAATTCTTTTGTGTTTTTTGGCTCGAATTATGTTTCGATGGAAACACGAACATGAGCAAGCAGAAGCATATCGGGATAAAAAATAAACCAAATAAGCGTGTTTAATGAACAGATTTAATTAGGAGTGTATCCATGTCCTTCCTCCTTGCTTTATGAATAAAAGCAGCTAACTTTTTTTAAACATAGCCGCAACGATTAAAACAAAATTCGAGAAAATAAATTTTCATTACAACTCTCTCTCTAACGTGTTAAACTGTGACATATGAAAAAGTCAAAGGATGTAGTGTTTCCTTACTGTGAGTGCTCAAAGGATTTCGAATTAAAATATCCTCAAGGAGTTTCCTTCGCGGCATTTTCTGCTTTTGCGGCTTTCTATAATTACCTCTTTAATTAAATTTGCAGACACCAGCAAAAAATATTATGTTGATCCACCCAAAGAAGGAAAGGAAACTGTAATTTTGATTCGTGTAAGTCTGGAAAAGAAGGGAAGATGGTGGGAGAGGCTGAAGGGAAAGGTTTACGCAATTTAAATAAGGTGTCAAGCTACGGACTACGCATAAAATAAAGTATATGTCATCCTCGAAAAAAAAGAACCATGAGTAATATTCCTCGAAGGTTAACGTCTGGGTAAAAGTACTCTCCTTTTACTTTTGGTTACTTTTCCCTATTTTTTATAAAATAAATAAGATGTTGGATATTCTTAGTTGACACATGTTAATGTACATTCTAAAATTGTTAATGAGAATTTTGGCACATAAGAAAAAAAAGAAAAAATAAAACTACACAGTAGTTATATACAAGTTAATCTATAATTCAAAACTATAAAAGTATATGCCTGCAGATACCATACTTTGATAAAGTTAAAAAGAATTGAAAAAGAGCGACATGACTGGGACTCGAACCCAGGTATCCCACTTGCAAAAAAGGTATGCTAACCCCTATTTTTCACTTCTGTGTAACTTTGTTAAAACAGTACGCTTTATCGTAAAAATTTCGAAAATATATTATTCCCATATATACAATACTTTGAGTAACAAATGAGAAACGATTTCGATAGAATACATACGTAAATATATTATAATCATAAAATGTAATAGTACAGCAAATATCTACATTAGTGATAAATTATTTTTTCGCCTACTACAACAAGATAAAAATAAAGTAAATACCATTCAACTCATAGAAGTTCATTTTAATACCCGCAAGGTTATATTTGTAAGAAAATTATTTACCTATTTGCTCTAAATTGGAAAATTTTCGTTATTTTGAGAAATTATCGTATTTAGAATGATCCTCAGTTTGGCAATTATTTACCTACTAATTTAAATCGGAAAGAGTTCATTATTTTGAACAATTAACTTAGTTAGAATCATCCTTAGTCTGGCCATAGAAACAATAGTAAAAAATACAAAAAAATACTACGTAATTTATTCTAAAATAACCTCAAAATTAGCTACCCTAACCCTACACCTAAAAAATCATTGGAATGCTTGCAAAACGTTCCGAATTTCACGTAATTTCACCTTCTTCGGAATCGCAGCGGGAGAGACACCTTCTTCACTCGGTGTGTTCGATGTACAAGTGAAACCAACTTGTGTCTACTACCCTCCTCATAAGGACCGCGTACGTGAATTGCATCTTAGAGAGAGAAAGTCTAGAGAGAGAGCGAGAATCTCTTCTGTAGCGTAAAATTGAGATCTTAGTGAAGAGAGAAATATTGCGTCGGCTGGGAAAAATAATGCCCCATGAAAGAGTGCAAGGGTTTCTAAGAATGATATAATGGGTAATTGAGAATCGGTCGGAAAATGTAGGAAAAATGGTGGCAAGATAAGAAGAGAGGGAGGGGTCGAAGGGAAAATAATGCGTTGTCGTAGAAACAAAAGAGAATGGAATGGAAGCGTTGATAGGGATTGGTTGAAATTGAGGAGCAGGTTTAAGAAGGAGCAGAGTAAGACAAAGATGCTGAGAGGAAATGGAAAAGAGAGGGTGTGGGAGAATGTAATGAGGGAATACAAAAGGGACTATGGGAGGGTAATAAGAGAGAAACTTGGCAACGTCGCCTCCTTGGGGGAGGGCGGGGTTGCCGATTTTCTTTTCGTATTTCTTTTTTTTTAACGACTCATTAGTGCCTTTGATGACACTTTATGGGCAAAATGATGTTATTACCTGGGGATGTTTTTTTTTATTCGCGGACTTGTGTATTCCGTAAATATATTTTTTCAGTAAGGGGAGCGTTGGAATACTTAAAGATTTTTGTAAAAATTATGGGTCAGACGTGAAATTATTTGTTCCGAAGCGAAAAACGAAGAAAATATTTGCGAGATTTTTTCTTTGTTTGAATTTATATTGGACAAATCAACTGGAAACTATTATTTTAATTAAGATTTATGAAAAAAGCAATATATATCAGCATATTCATGGTTGTCCTCGTATCTGTGGAATGTAATATGATTTATTTATGTTTGCAAAAATCGTCGAAAGTTAAACCTAGATGAAGCTAAAATTTATAAGCTTCATAAAATTAGATGTTTCCTTACTGAATAAATAATAGGCATTGAACATGCTATAAAATTCTAAACTTCAACTTAATTAAACAAATTAATGCTTCGTTTACCGGAATAATTTTACAAATATAATGTCTCTCGTACGAACTATCTACTACACATAATCAGTACTATAAGTACTGATTATGCTTTACGTTTTTTGTGATAGGTCTTGACAAAAGCTCTTCATTCTTCTTCAATATATAATTTTTATTATAAAATTTCAAATTCAATCTCGTAAGTTACTAATTGGAAAATATATCCATTACATTTTAGTACGAACAAAGGAAAAATGCATTCTCACAAGGTATCATGCAACAATAAAATACAACACTTCATTACGGTATTTTAACGCAGATTTTAAGCACATACCCCAAACTAAAATCTTCTCTATATAAACACATGTGAGCTACAAACGTCGTAGCGTCTCCTAATGGTGAAAACAGCAGATTGTGCATCCGAAACGGGCGTAAAGCTGCGAATCCAGTGCCATATGGGAGGAACGTGCCGGAGTACAAACTCTTGGCAGTTATTATTATTTGGAGAGGCCGCGTAATCGTCGTATCACGTTTCCAGAGAAAGGGAATTACAAGATGTCTCACTAATACAATCGAATCGAATTCAAACATCTCCACACTCGAATTTTCCTTACTCGATAGATTCATAGAGGAGAGTTCCAAACGCATTACTAAGTGGAACACTGTAGCCTTTATAATTTCGAGATTAAACTCGTCTTTTGCGGGTTCCGAACCGTGAGGCCGTAGTACTCTCTCTCTCTAGCTGTGGGAGAACAAGCGTGGAGTAATTGCATACCTCAAAGTAGCGTCTGTCTGCAGCCATCATTTAATATCGCTAATCTTATTTTCACGCCATCCCATTCCACTGGGATTTCATCTAGTTACGAGCAGTTCGCTTCCATAAAGAGTGATTTTCAGTCAGTCTGTGTTAGTTCTGGATACTGATTCATATGCACGTAGCATTTGAAATTGATTTATTGTACATCACATTGTAATAGTAATTTTATGTACTCAACGTTAATTTTATATAGACTGACTTACGTAAAAGGTTGATTATATTTAGAACACCCTATTCAGTGAGGATAACACTATCAGACTTGATGTCTCATGAATTATTTTCACTCAATTTTAATTTTAATGGGTTAAAATATCTCAAGATAATCCATAATACTATGGAAATAAAGTACACATTTTTAAATTTGGATATTTACTACGATTCAAAGTAGTTTTCCACATATTTCGAAGAATATTTTCCCTCGATGAAACGATATTAAATATATTAAGAATCCAATTCACTAATTTTAAATATAAACTCCTTGATATAAATCAAATTTTAAACAAAGCACTAATTGCTTTGTTGTTTCGAAGAATACATTCATGTTGACCAATACAAACATCGATATTTCCATCATAAGCCACATAAACGAAATGAAACTGTAACCGAGCAACGGATACCGAACAATGGAGGATTTGATGGGAAATTTTCGAGGAAACCGAATCTTTCGGGCGAAGATAAAGAAAGATTTCTAAGAATTGAAGAGAAAGGACGTTATTTAAGGAATTCTAGGTAAGAATGGGTTGGAGAGAGAGGTAAGAAAGTTCGACCAAAGGAAGTATATATAAGCTTATATTTGAGACATTCGAAGGATTACAGAGAGAAATAGAAAAGGAAGGGTTTTAACATAAATCGTATACGCTCAGTCGGAGGGAAAGTTGAGAATATTAACTGAAGTGCTATATGGGACTAAAATGTACTTATACTTTTACGATTTTCTTTATCAAAATATTTACATAATACTGTACGAATACCTAAAGTACTTTCTTACTTATTACGTAAATATATATATATAAAGAAGCAAGTACTAAATAATTTATTAAATAAAAAGTATATATATATATATATATATATTTGCGAATGTAAAGTAAGATGGTATTAATATATTATTAATACTACAACACGAAACACTAATGAAAGCAAATAAAATTTACAATAGACTAAAATGAGTGTTTAAATCAATCAACCCCACACATATTTTCAGAAAAATATATCCTCTACTAGATATAAATACGTATAATTAATTAATTTTTTCTCGCATTTATTTACTCGATATCCTTTTTTTTAAACTAAATCAATTTTCAATCCAGATCAGTTAATATAATTAGTACGCATACAAGTATAGAGCAGGCTAGAATAGAGAAACGTCCTTAAATCATTCAAAAGTTTGGCTGCGTTGAAGATCTTAGATTGATGCTCTTTTTCGCAAAAACAACGTCGGATCTGATTATACTGACACTCAGAGATGTTTGGATCCGTCAAAAAGTCTGGAAACAATGGGAATTCGCCGTAGGGCACCTCCTTCTACTCTTACAGAGGTCGACATTGTTGATGAAGAGCGAAGATACTAATTGGCGAGGGTTTCCGAAAAAGGAGGCGGTTGAGATGTGTTTTCCAAGATTCCATTTCTTTCCCGAAAGCCTTTCACGGAATAGCGACGGTAAGAAATACTGCCGTCGTTGGCATGGTAATGAATGTTTGGGAAGTAGAATGGGGTAGTGTAAACAGTGGGCGGAAAATTTTTGAGTTTTTGAATATTAAAAAGGCTCAAGTGCCTTCGTTTGAAAATTCTTTCCGTGGGAGTTTGAATGGAAAATATAATGAGAGCTGATTGGCTCGTAGATTGGCCATTGGGATATTCTTAAAGACGGGAACTCGATTACATGCGGGAGAAAACCCGAATGGATTAGGGAAATCTTGTTTATCTCGAGTGATTACAAGAATCTCGAGGCTTGCTTCGCTCGTTTCTCCAGCCGAATATCTGTTAAAAATGAAGTATGGTCCATGAATCTCCAACGAGGTACCTTTTGGCTAATAAGATTAGATGCATTCGTAAACAAAAAGTGGACGGATGTAGATTTTTCTTATAATCTTGAATAATAAATGAGAATGAGGAATCTCCTACGTTCTGAAAATGTAATTAAAGCTCAAGAATAAATAAAGATGTGATATGTAAACGTGTAGAAATTTTTAATTTCACAAAAAACTCAGCGTATAAAGAATTGTGGATGGATATATAATGATTCTGAAATTTGATTTTGATTGACTGATTATCACAGTAATTATTATTCCTATTCTATGTTGAACTAACTTTTATAGATACTGATGCTCGATATATGAATACATAAACCTCATTACGAAACTTTACGAAAATTTTAATTTAAAAAATACTTAACGACAAGGTAACCTGATAAATGGGAAAATAAACTGTATTTATAAGAAGAATTAACAAAGATTTTTGTAAAATTATATGTAATACATCTAATAGATGCAATCATGTTTCAAACATTTTTCGAATTATTTTATTCTTATTTAGACTTGTTTAAACGCTCGATCGACTTTAGTTCGTGAAAAAACCTTTGTATACTCAGCATCTGTAATGCATTAGATATTACCAATCAACTACTTGCGTCCTTCAAACATTCCTTCTTTTCATATAGAGTAGTCCATCCAAAATTTCGTATCAGAATAGCTTGATAACGCACGCATCGGGCTAAGATACACCCACTTTAAAAAATTCCTCCTCACTGACAACTGTGACAATCCTTAGCACTGCGGATAATTAAAACATTCCCTTGAAATTGTGGGGATACTCCGGAACCCTCTACAGCGTTAACATTAAACAAGGATCTTTTCTACTACATCTGCATAAAAACATCGATGCGATGAGAAACGCCCACGTCTTGCTTCTCCGCTGTTCATTTGTTTAGAAAATTTCACCCTGACGACGGTGCGTACGCCCGCAAACGTTTCCCGTATCTCCTTTCACTTTAAAACCTCTCTCGCCCCGTCCCTTATTGCATTGATTCGTATCCTCTATTCTATCCGATTCGGAATTCTACATCTACATAAGTACCCTACAAGCCGACTTTCGACGTGTGGCAGGGGGTGTAAACACCTATTTTACGTTATCGCGTATTTTAGTTTGTTATTATCGCATAACGTGCGCGGGAAGAAGTAATTCTTAAAACGATTCGTATTCCTAGAATCTATTTCGCGTATTTTACACGCATTATCGGATCGGCCTAGATAGCACGGTGGTCGCATAATTTCAATTACGTCTTTTGAAAACGTACTTTCTCTAAACTTATCTAATAAACGCAATCTGTCTGCAAATCTTCTATCTGCTTACGTTTCCCAACCAGCGTCTGATAAGTTTGGTTACGCTTACCTTTTTATCGTAGCAATTCTTTACAAATCGTATTTCTTTACGTTGAACCTTATCGAGTTCGCGGGTACTAATTTCGTCCGCGGGATCCCAAATACTATAGACGCGTATTCTAGTTGTGTTTAACTAACACAAAGTAACATGGTTCTCTCACTCTTTCGTCGCTTCTACCAACGATACGCCTAATGAAGTCGAGTTTTCTATTTGCTTTACCGCATATATTACGTATGTGCGTGCTCCGATTTAAGTTATTAGTGAGAGTAATTCCAAGATAAAAGCCGCTACTTTTCTACCACCATCCTCACTTCTTTATCTCAGGGCGTTTTCTCCTTAAACTACTTCTGCAAAGGACCCGCATTCTACGTTTTATTCCCCACGTCCGCAATACCGAATCCACGATCGGTCGAGCTCTGAGTCTAAATTTGGGGAGAATAAGGTTTTTCACGTAAAAGGGGACTTCGTTTTGAGGATATCAATGCAGTATCTTACCGAAGAGTGCTTTTGGGGAGGGAGAATACCGCGTTACACGAAACATATACCTGGGTATTGTTTTTGTACGAACAAGAGGGTTATGATCCGAGTAAGGGTACTACTTCGAGGAATTGCGAATCGATCCGACCAAGAGGGAGCTTATGGGAGTTTTACCTTCTCGATATAAGCGATGATGCATACAGCATCAGATATCCTATTATCCTTGAATACTAGGGTAGTTAAATAGCCTAAAGCGTTTGTTGAAACTATACGTATGAATATCTCGTTGGTTATGCCATGTTCTAATAGAGCGTCTTATATCTTACCATCTCAGAAGGATATTACATTTCCAATGAAATTGAGAGTTGAGTTCCCTATGGAAGAATTGTTTTATTAAGTGAATCAAGTTTTAGAGTGGATAATCTTCGGAAACTGTTTTTATTTGAAGGAAGCATCACATCTAATATGCTTAGGAGTCTAAAAGTTTGAGGTTCTCCTTATATGTAAGCGTATATATACCATATAAAACTAACATGATTTTAATAAAGAGCTTATAAATATGCTGCAAAAATTGGAAAATTCGTAATTTAATTTTTTTTTAATGTAGTATTAATTATAGATATAGAATGTCGAATCGCCTTAATAAATATGGCGAAAAAAAACCTTAAAAACCTAAACCTTCAGGAGAATACTACTTTGTTCAAGAAAAATACTTAATTCCATTGTTAAATTTTATACCACTCATCAATCGAAAGTTCGCAGTTTGAAAATAAGATTCAATTACAAAATTCATCTCGCCTTCTGTCTTGTTAAATATTTTAATATAAAAGGAACGAATGATGATAAGTCATTTAGGTTCCAGCAAACCGACACCGTTAACTTTGTATGGTAATAACCATTCACTATTATAAACCGACTTTTGATTTCAGTGTAAAAATAATATATAGTATGAAACTTCAGCAACAGAAGTAAATTTCATTTGTGGGCTAAAGCTTCTAGATTCAATTTTTATATACAAGATATTTCATGTTATATATTTAAAGCATTTAATAACGTTTATGTAAAAAATTCAAATATTATCGAAAGTGGTTTTCTGTTATGCAGATGTCATTCCTTCCTCTACACACCGCAAGACCCCTTCAGAGTAATGAACTATGAAAAACTATACGAGTGTAATGGATCGTAAGATCTCTTCTCCGTTCCATTACTTGATGGAGACGTCCGCGTTCGAACGGTCTTCGGTTCGACTCCATTATCGTTATTCTTCTGCAGAGCACGCATTCGAAATGTCCGCATTTTCAAGCAAAGGAGACCGGGAGTGTATTGACAGGAAAGGATCTTTCCTTGGGGCATTTCTCTTTTGTGAAAGAAAATGCGTCCTCGGAGCGAGGGATGGTATGCGGTCGGAAGAGTGCTCGGGACAGCCGATTCTCAGCATGCTACGAGGACAGGAATTACAACCGCACGCCAAAGGAAGTCTTCGGAAAAGGATCCTAAAACCTATGAATGTTTTACCGTCTCGTATTATGACGTGTCTAATGCTCAAAGACGCGTGTTCTTTTTACACGCAACGAAACTTGGCGATGAATATTTAATATACGCAATTCTACTGAGGGAATTTTCTGAATATCTAAAAAACCTGCTATCGACCTGAACCGATACGATAATTCCTTTCAAGCCATATGAGATTTTATTTTTTTATTTTTTCTAAGGTAAAATATTGATTCTTTTTCTTTCCAAGCGCATTTATTTTTATATTCTATCAACTGAAACATTTTCCCATAGTACGTGAACTAGTACATTATGAAGGTTAAGAACGTACGAAAACATTTAAGAAGAAATACTCTAGCAACCATATTAACATCGTTTCTATGGATAAATTATTCTGATAGCATTTAAATAAAAATAGCTTATTTGAAGATGCTTTAAAAATAAATTTCCATACAACATTTCTAAGCAACTTTTAGGAAAGATGATTCATCTCGCAGTAAATTTTAGCGGAGCATATAATTTGTGATATGAGCTTTTTCCTTGAATATTAAACTTTAAATAATTCAGAGAAATAGCAGAACTATATTACGTATTATTAAATACGCTACCGTAAAACATCTCGCATCTTCCTCTTTAATGTAATACGTTACCTCTGGCGTAAGTACTATAATATTTCACTTCCACAGCCTCCACCTTATCTATTTTCATGAAATGAGGACTATGAGGTGAAACGCGGGACCAAACAGCAGATGGAACTTCTCACGGAGAGTAACTTAATTCAAATCCTTCCCCGTGCTAAATAATGCTACTTAATTCCCTTACCTTGCATACGTCTTACGCTCTGACAAACCCACGCATCTCTTGGATGCGACGTATTTTAAGGAGTAATTCTGATTCACAAGTTGAACTGTTCGTATTGTTGCAGGACATTGGGATAACGAAGAATTCAGATATTTCATCATTCATTTGTTTTCGTAAAAATTTTAATGTATTAATGCTCAATTTGTGAGACTTAATTCTTTGATAAATTACTGAGATATTCCCAACGATCTATCTTCCGTTCATTGATAACCTACGAGTACTACACGTATAATGCCTCTAAAATAAAGCTTTGCTCAAAATGAATTAAATACGATAGATGTTACATCTACATCTACATAAATACCCTGCAAGCCGTCTTTCGGCGTGTGGCAAGGGTTGTATTTTAACCTATAACTATCGCATTATCAGATAAAGATAGTAGTAGGGTGGTCGCATAATATCGATCACGTCTTCCACAAACGTACTTTCCCTAAACTTTTCTAGCAATATAAGTCTAGCTCCAAAGCTTCAAAGATGAATTAGCGACAAATTTTATAAGCCTAAAATGAACAATTTATAATCAAATTTTCTTCAATATAATTTATGTACATTTACGGAGAAATCTTGCCTTTTTTATCCAAATTTTTAAGGATATAAAAGATAAATTTTTAGTGAATAACATTTTTTTAAAATTCGCAAAAATTTGCACTCACCAAATTTGTTATCTAAAACTACTCTTTATGGAGTAATCTTGTCTTTATTATCCAAATTTTTAAGTGCATAAATAATAAAATAGTAGTGAACATCAATCGAAAAAATTCGCAAAAAAACTGCAAAGACCAAATTCGCAACCTCAAACTACTTTCGCGACATCAAATCCTGCGAAATTTACTCTGGGCGATATGTCATAAAGGGAACGTAAGAGCAAAACGAGGTAAGATTAGGGTACTTTCATAGGCGAATCAAGCGGAGTGATTCTCAGGAGGAGATGAATAGTCGTCACAAGGGATCGCATTCGAAGACATAGAAAGTCGAGAATATATATTCTTTTCAGACAATGACGCACGAGCAGCTGAGATAGAAACCGTGAAATATATGAGTTGAAAATGGAAGCGAGATCTCGGCCTTTTAACCTTTTTATCCCTTACGACGATTTCTCTTCCCCTTTTCTTTACCTTCGCCGAGAAATAATCCAAGCCCCCGAAAAACTCAAACAGAAAAACAGGATATTGTGAGGGTTAAAATGGTTACGGAACTTAAAAATCGTCGCTTTTTCAAATTCCGATTTTCAGCTCAATTTCCGAACCATCGGGAGCAGATGAAGTATCTCGTCATTGTCATAACCGATGAAATTCTTATCATAATTCTGTCGCACAGGTGTAGGAATTATTCCTTTGTAAGTGCTTAAGTAAGGATTGTACTAAAGTAAACTACTTCTAGATGCTTTACCCCGTACCACATACCAAAAGGTGACTTGCAGCGTTATTATTTACGTATAGATACTTTTAATAATGTTCAAGAGAGGAAACCATTATTTTGAAACTGAACTAATGAACTATTGTAGAGTTTCTTAATTATATAAATTCTCTAAATTAATGCCTAACTTTGAATATTAATTAAATATTGATAATGGATTACTTATCGCTAGATGAAAAAGAGTTACAAGTTTTATTTTTTCAATAAACTTTCACTATGTTAACCTTGCTAACATTTCATAAAACATACATAAAAGTCCCCATTATAAGATTAACGTAACTTCTGCTCAACAATTGCGCTCATATATACTATTAAAATAAGACAATGTAAATCACTGAGAGATAGCTTATAATTCTTACTAAGAATAATCTTGATTTTTAAAATTTTAAATGGACAAAAAGCAAAAATAAAAATTTCTTTATCAATCCTGGAAGTACTAGTTTTACTCAGAAATACTAAATCATTTTCAAATCAAACCGTAAGATAATATATCTTAAGTAATCTTCAAATCCTTGAGATAAGTATAAACACACGTAAATAAATTTCTTTCACAAATTATAAAAGTAAATATTTGAGAAAATAATCAGTAAAATTAATTCAGAATCGTTAGGTAGTAACTCTCACTTAATATCTCACCAATATTTTATCGAAACCCGAAGGATGTATCGTGAATAAAACAACATTCAAAACTCTATAAATACACATTGAAAAACATAACTCGCAAACCATAAGAAAGCGTACAGTCTACCTTATTCTGCGCAGGATTCATCCATCCATTACCCTCCCTTTATGCATCATAGTCCCAAGGAAGACGCCTCAAAAAAACTCTACGGGCTCCTTACAAATAACCAGATATCAAAGAAAGTGATTTGATAAAAGGTTTCAAGGGAGAGAAGCCAATAAAATTCGAAGGAAACCGATAGCGTAGGGAAGAATGGGGTTAAAAAGTCCTTGAGCGAGTGCACCTTAATCCCGCCGTTGCAAGGCATCATGGGAGAAAGATCCGTATAAATGTTTCCTTCGCCGAGCTGATTTATATTCCGCGAGAAAACGGAGTATTTCAGACCTGCAAAAGTGCGCGAAATTCATTCATCACGTGTCTTGAGAGCTACGCTAACCTACACAAAAAGCCACAAATCATCGTGGTAGATTCACCCCATCTGTAACCCATCCAATTCCTCACGGCCCCGATAAATATGTTCATATCGCCCCCATAAGTATTTGCTCTCTCCTCCCATCATTTTAGCAACACCGAGTTTCTCGGAAGACAAGACCTCGCTCTCGAAACCACGCGAAAAAAAAAAACACGGGCCGAAGGTAAAAGTTGAGGCGTTCGCGTGAATGATGCTTTTGAATGGGCCGAAGGAAGTGGCCATTCGTTACGTCACATGACTTCCGGCCTTTTCATCCATCTCCTTGGCCAGTGACGTAGGAAATATAGCGCCACGCGTGTGCGGTGGGCGGAGTGGATATTTCCTCGGAAAGGAAAGAATTATGGGCCCCATTGAGATTTTTGGAGATATGCATCCGTCCGTTAGAGTCCAATTTCTCGTGCGTGGAAATATCGGGGATCGGAAAGGAAAATAAGTTCTTCGGGTTGACTAATAAAAGAAGGCTGAATTTACGTCGGTTTCACTTTTCGGGAGTACATTTGTTGTGTTCCGTGAAGTATATTGTACGTAAGGTATCAGTTGCGAGAGGATACATTTTTAAACAGGTATAGTTTGACCATACCTTTTCCATAATACATAAATTAATAGACAATTATCATTCAATGAGGGCAAGCTATTTTTTAAAATCATGAGCCTAAATTGAATAATTAATTGAAGCTCAATTACAAAAGTTCCTCAACCACATTAATAAAATAACGTTATTTTTCATTAGAAAAAAAATTCACTTTAGGATTAGTCACGAAAAAATCATTTGGACATTACAATCATCTACTTAGTATAAATTATCTGCATATTACAAAAATATTCTCATACGTAGAGTACATACTTTAAAATGATTCAATATTTAGAGGAATGTATGGTTGTAATAAATCTTGAGTTACTTTCTAAAAGTGTTAATACACATTGAACGCTGCAGCATTAGTATTATATAATACATCGAGTATCATAATAATCTATGTATAAAAGAGAATATATATGAAAAACTCTGTAACGACTGGTTATAAGATCTCTTCTAAATATGACTGAAATTTTATACATTCTGTAGATCATTTTAAAAGACGTATCTGAAAGGAAATGGCATACTATTGATACTTATGTTTCACATAAACTCAGAATTTTTATCGATTTATAAACGCCAATTTTTGTTTCACTTCCTCTCAGTTTTCTTGGAATTTTGTTCGATTCTTTCGTATGATATGGCTTTACAGGGGTCCAAATGCTGAAGAGGCCTTTATTGGGACAAAAGCAAGACTTTTTGAATTTATTTCGCCCTTCTTGGAATTCAGTTTGCCCCTGATGTTCTTTCAATACAGAATGGGAAATTTTGAAGTCCAACTTTCGTTACACGAAACAATAGGAAGCTATACACGAATTCTCGATATTCTTCTATAGTTCAACGGACTATGTACCGTTCCCATGTCTGCAACAGCACATTATTTTGCTATACTATTTCCTTCGATTAAGTAGTGATGGATCTTCGTCGTCATTAGCACGCAACTATAAATCCAAGTACTGCTTACATTGGATATGATTGATAAGTCCGAAGGAACCACATCATATAAGCAGAATGAGGTTGAATTTAGAATACCTTCAGCCCTTAAAAAGCTTTTGGATGATAGAAGTGACGATAAAACATTTGAATAAAGAAAAATGGAAGCTAAATTCAGTGTTTAAAGCTATATAGGTTTAAAAATTGAATCTTATAAAATTTATATATTAAAAAAGAATATAATTTGATGTTAAGTTGTAGCTAATGATGCATAAATTATAATGAATTGCTACGTAGAAATCCAAGCTCAGAAATAGATGAAATAAAATCCAAGTGTTACACTCTAATAATACGAAACACAATTAATGAATAATAATTTTAAAATTGAACTGGAAGATAAGCGATATTCAAAACATAATATTTTAATCTAAACTGTGGAACGTGCAATTCCAATTTATTCACATACGTAAAGGAAATATTCGGAACAAAAACTGTATTATTTCAAGCCTTATGCAACAGCGATAGAAAAAACAGGCAGATCAAACACCAAAAAGAGAAAGTTTACAATCCATAACAAAAAAAGAAACAGTGATGCGTAATTAAAGAAGAAACAACAATAACCAAAAACCGAACACGACACAATGGTAAGACAACAATAGACCACCCAAACCTAACACAAATCTCATAAACAAACCTATGAACAAAATAAAAAAAGACGTTTCAATTGTTCCGAAAGGGAGACACTCGGGGGTGGGTTGGACTATACCAAAGGTCATCGTAACTTTATCCACTCCATCTCCCACCGATCTGTGGACTCAGACAGCATAATTTCCCGTTTCCGTGGGCACGGAGGACATCTTGTAAACTACGAAGGAGGATAGGAGCGGGTGTGCATGACAGAGGTCGGCACAGAAGCGCCAAAGGCAGAAGGAGGAGGAACTAAAAACAAAAGAAAGGGAGATGAAAAAAAAGACTAATGGATGAGAACAAAGGAGAAGATCCTTGCGAGAGACCCGCGTGTTTTTTTGCGAGAATTTCTCCCCCTTATTGAGAGAAAGCAGTTGCCATGAAGACGGGCGACAAGGAAGCCCTCCTTTGGAAGGAAAAAGTTCAAAAGATGCGGATTAATGGAGGCTGGACGGAGGGAAGAGAGAGACCGGTCGAGATTTTTCGAGGCAATTAAGTGAGCGGACGCGAATTCGAGGAGATTTTTTAATAAGGGAGATGCGCGGCCAATGAGAGGATGCTGTCAATCGGAAGGATCGATATTCGTGAGTGTTTTTTTTTTACATTTCAGCGTACTTCAATGGAGCGGCGATGGAATGACGTCTGGTGACTGGAGGCGGATTCGTCAATGAAAGATGAATGGAGCGTTTTTGAGAGTGTCGGTCGTTATGGTAATTGAGCTAGACGTGCTTACGTACGTCGGTGGATATTACGTATCTTTGCAGAGAATGATATCTAAAAATGGATTCCAAAAGAGATACTCTTTTCTTTCAGCATTTATTACTATCTTTATATATTTAAAATTCCATCTTTGCGTAATAAATATTGTATTATATTGCTAATTATGCGAATTACTTAAAAAAGTAGAATTTATAGTATTATATTTAGCTCTTTATTCCATTATTTTATCAGGATCTGCTTAAGTTTTTCATAAACTCTTTAATTATGCTTCAACAAATTCGTAACGTTCATCTTTTCCCGCAGTAATTAGTTTCTAAGTTTGTTACACTTATTTGCTCAGGAATAAAAGTTGAAACATGTTATAGATACAAGTCTTTGGTTTATTTTATTCTCATTACAGATTATCCAATGTTATGAATTTACAAAAAGGGAAGCCGATCTCTAATATAAATTCTGAGATAATTTAAGATATCGAAACATTAATGCTTATAATGTTGGCTTTTCAGTATGTTTTATACCATTTTCGTAGATATCTTTTATTCGTTATACTTATGTTATATATATATATATATATATATATATATATATATATATATATATATATATATATATATATATATATATATATACTATATATCTTCCATCGAAGTAATAGCATTTTCTCTCATACATATTTGACATTACATGAATCTAATTATTGAGTTTAGTCTTTTTATAAAATTTCCTCAAATTATTCTTTTACAACTAATCGAGAATAACCAATAGACGGGTAAATACTACATATCATCAATTATAAATTTCATGACTCCATACGTAATGCTAGTTAAGTCATCCGCATAAAACTATAATAATCCATAACCTGTCTTAGCTTTACTGAGAATGAACTTTTTCAACGATAATTTCGCCAAGAATATGATAGAAGTACTAGCACAGACTCCTGAAACTTCTACTTCAGAATTTTCCTGTCGCCTGCGATCTATTTGGGGTTGATGTTTGTACATCCCTTACGGTCCACTCATTTCCTCTTAAGTTCTTCGTTTGCTTTGCTATCCTCTTCAAAGTTCTCTTTCCTGACCCCATTTCTGGGTTTTTGTTTGTCTTTTCTTTAAGTCTCCTATTGTTCTCTTATGTTTACTCTCACACCTTTTTATTACTTTGGAAGGACTCTCCAATATTCCTCTCATCCTAAAGACTAAATTGACGGCTTCTCTAAGCCAGGTGGACATTCAGATGTTAAGTTACGGATCATCAAATCTAACAAGCTTGGATTTGAAAACCGATTACGTATTTGGTATAAATTTCGAATCTCATTTGTACAATATACACTATGAATTACTATATTATATATATTTATATCATTATTTATATTATATATATATTTATAGTATTATAGCAATCATCTATTCATATTATCATTATGTATATTATATATTAATATTCATAGTATAATATATACAGTGAATACTATGAACACTAAATGGTAAACCTTTGTAAAACTACGAATTTTTTTGTGGACTGTATACATTATTAATTTAAGTGACACGTGATTTTTAAAACCAATGAAAAATATTTCAAACCAAAAAATATTAATAATCAGGTATTAAATATATATCAATAAATGAAAATAATATGCTTTGACGTTTAAAAGTATCTTTGAATAGAGAAAGAACTAAAAGTTAAATAGGATATGTAATTAGTTATGATCTGATAGAGGATACACGAGTTCAGTGCATAGGAATCTTTATGAATTATTGAACTAAGAAAATCACATCCTCCATGGAGAAGGGAGATAAGAGTTTGGGATCATGGAAAAAAACTGCCAATTCGGCAAAGATGAAGATTTTCATCTTTGGCGATGTTCAAACGGTAATAAAGTTCAGAAGTTAGGTAACCTACTTCCCTAGTTACAAATTTTATCTCTCAAGTCAGCTTCCTTATCAATTATGATGATGAAAAAAACTCCGAATGGGTCTCGTAAAAATGAATAATCTAATATATAATACGATGTGATAGAGAACCATATTTAGAACTTTTCTTGATGATAAATATAGTTTATTTCCATGATAATCCGCACATATGATTTAAAACTTAATTCAATGGGACCCTCATTTTGATTTATTAAACATGTGCATGTAATTTGTAAACTTGCAATAATTTCTCGTTTAGATTTCATGACTTGAAGTATTATTTAGAATTCTCCTTCTAAATGTTTTAATGTACTTGAATGTTGTAAATAATATTAAATAATGACATTTGTTTATAATATATTAGTATTATAGATAGTAAAAAGTATAATAATAGTACTTTAATTATATAATTACCTAAAATAATAATATATAAAATATACACAACTTCTTTCGATATTGATCAAAATGAATAAGTATTTTTACCTTCTGTCTTTAAAAAAATTTGGAGGTGGACTATTTTATAAGATATGAATATATGGCACCATATTGTGGTCGATTACATACATCTTTGCTTATTTATCACTCAATTCATAGCAAAAAAAGAAGAAGAGTATACTGTAATACATTTACGTAATATTATTAAATACGACCAGGAATTATCTTTCCCAATAAAGAGTTATTAGGAGAATATAACAGGAGATAGTTGTCAATCCGTACACTGAAACCACTCAAATTCGGGATGTGATTTATTATATTGACGTATACTGAGGTTGGAACATATCAATCGGTGTCCGAACTCAAACTGACACCTTAACTCAATCGAACAAGATCACTGAGGCCTGGTCATTCTCATTGGAACCGTCTTATTGTATTGTTTGCTTGGATCGATTTGGTGACAAGTCGTTAAAAGGGTTTGATCGGAGGACGTTGGCTGAGAATCAACAGCTGCGGGCGTGGACAAGAGAGCACCCTCAGCCATCGAGACGGCTTTTGTCGGAATTACTCTCATCGGAAAAAGTATTTCCCCACGACCCACATTCCCACCGATTTCCGAGAGAAATATTCTCTAATTCGAGTGCGATTTCGCTCGAAACGAATCCATCGAAGGGTGAAATATCGAGTCGCATCTCTGAGGATGCTGTTTGCCCAAGACCTTTCCTCTGAACTCGTTTTGCGTTTCAGAATTTGCGAGAGATCGTACGGCAAATACTTCCCGGAGTTTCTGGAATTAGAAATAGTTACACTTCTCGAAAATCTGGAAAGAACTCCGGATCGTTTAAACAAATCTGATGGATAAGAATATGAGAATATATTTCCAACAAATCTAACAATCTCATTTAGTGGAGAGCTAACATCTACAGCGATATATTACAATCCATGAAGTTGAAGTCTGCAATAGATTTCTAAAACTTCCTCTGTATTATTACGATAACAAAGCTATCTACTTCATATAACGATTATGTACAGCAAAAATTTATTTTAGACTGCGTTATTATATTTAAAATTGATTATAGAATTATTAATAGATTTATATCGTAGAATATGTAATATTGTGCTATGTTTATGGAGAGCTTATTAGCTTACATACTATTCAAATGAATCAAATATGTAATTTAAGTGTGCTATCCGAACATTAGATGAGTCTAAAACTTAAACCAATATGATAAGACTTATACTTTACTTCCAATCTGCCATTAAAATAGATTAACGGCAAAAATAAAAAAATGTTTATAAAGAGAACAAATCTTTGCCGCTAAAGGTTAAGCTAAAAACTTTTAATCTGAGACGATTCCCTAAAAGAAAGGAGGGTGACAAATATAGCAAAAAATGAATCTATCTTAAAATAGAAAAACGTTTTCATCATGCTTAGTTCACAAATAAATAATCTTAAAAGATGGAATGAGTATGGAAAATTAAATACACTAGACAATAAATCTTCCCATGTAGATACTGAGTTAATATATTGGTACCGTACCGTTTCCTTTGAAACTTTTAATTCATCATCGTTCCATTAACATTTTATGAATGTTGCGGAGATTATTATTGAACTACAATAAAACTCTCTTAATCTACTGTAAACGTCATCTACTCACCAATATTTTACAAAGCTTATTATGCTGAGATACCTCTTAGCTTACAATCTGTTGACTTCATATAAAAACAGAACCATTAACTGAAGAGAAAGCGCTGATTCAGGGAAAAGAAGGAGATAGAGACAGAGTTAACAGCCACTGAGATTTATCACGTCCAAATTAAAGTTTAAGTCATCAAATTTAGCTAATTAAACCCTCGTGGAATTGGCCCTGATGAAACTAAACCTCGCGAGTGTTTCCGGTGTGCCAAGAACGTCACATGACTGATTCTCTTAAGCTATTCATCGAGGTAAAATTCCTGAAACGGATGAAGGTTGCGAGAAGGTTGTTCCCTTCACTAATAAATTGCCAAATTTCTGATGTCAGCCAAGTTGCCGGGGTAACGTTTTGGATAACAAGATTTTACGGGAATATTGACGTTGAAATATTCCGGAAGACTTACACTACATAAATCCAGTTTGGGATCTCTCGGCGGAGCTGTGGTAACAGCATTCCAGTCAAAACAACTCATGTCCCTTTGAAAGGCTGTCAAAGGGGACATTGTTTAAGTCTGGAGAGATAAACTAACAAGCAAGGGGCAAATTAAAACTTTGAAAGGATCTACGAGAAGTATGGAGAGCTGGATGTTCTTTGTGGAATAGATTGGTTGATCTACTGCGCGGAATATATCTCCGTTGTTATAAAAAATCTCTAAAGTCTTGTTGAATAAATTTAGATGTAAAGGAACTCTGGATAGATGAACGTCCTATACAAAATATTTCGTGAAAAATTTGATAAATGAAGAAAATTCAAGCATGATTACAAACTCTGAAGAAACTCAAGACTAAAATAAATGTTTTAGGGGATTAAAAGCATGCATTAAGCTTAATAAAATTATGCTTTTAGGTTCATTATTGCCAGAGTTGATAAAGAGATGAATTAATAAATATGTTCATCTTTAATTTCATGGAAGGTTGATCTAGCCAAATCTTTAACCAAATACATGGTTAATTTTCCATTCATTTAATTTATTATGAATTAATTTACGTACGTTATTTTTAATTTCGATGTTCTTATTAAATCACCATTGTAAAGGTCAGTAAGTGTGTTTACTTTAAGCTTTGAGAAAATATCAAAATTTTTCCTAGGAATTTAGTTTCTTATTCTGCTGGATTCTAGCAATTCCACGTAAGCTATTCTAGAGTAATTTTTCCATAAAACTAATAAAAAAATTTAAAAAACACACCTCATATATTTTGTTTTATTTATATTTAATATTATATTACTATTTATACAGTGAACAAAAACACTGAATCTAAGTTAATGGTGATATGTAGAGATACAGCATACTTTGCTTCTCATTACGCAAGGAAAATGTCTCTGGAGGTAAATAGAAATGATTCATGTTCGTACAAAGTTCAGGAAAGGGATAAAAATTTTTATTTAAATAAAAATATGATATAGTATCTAAAAATAACTAAAATACTCTAAGAAGAAGGCCATAGCACGAAGTCTATACACAAAAAAACGAAAAGGATATAATTTTACAGTCATTATATTCACAAAGCTTCATAAGAATAATTGGAGGCCCTAATCTCCGGTAAACATTTGGGACTAAAGACTCGGGAAAAGAAAAATAGCTGATAATACACCGCAATGACTCACAAATCAGATCCCTTTTTTGTTCTGAAAGTTGAAGGTGGCTTGGAATTGAGTCTCAAGAGGAATTGAAACTTGATCTTCAGTTGGAATAGGTCAATGACTCAAGAGCACCTAAGCCTTTGGAATTACCTATGAGATGCGACAGATCTCTCTTAAGCATAAGTGGGGTCAGTGAACAGCTTCAAAGCCACTTCCAATTCCTCATAGAACTATCAACAGTTCCATACATTACGTGGAGACGACTCAGAATTAGCATTTATTTTCTTTTCTATATAGTTGCGACTTTAATTTTTTTAAATCTCTTAGCGACGAAGGTTTGATTATAATAATGGAACAGTAACTTCTTCAAATAGCATTATCCATTTTGTTTTTTTAATTATTTACATTCAATGCAATCTCTAAAAACAAGACACTTTCATTACCATTTTCTAATTATTTCATGACATTTACTTGTAATACTTCTGCGTAAAATTTTTTGTAGCATTACTATAATTTTCCAGCATTATTATAATTTTGTAAATTTACGTAAAATCTATTACATCTACATTAATATCTTTCTCGTAAATTCTGAGCTCGTGCTTAGAGATTACAACTTCAAAAATTAACCTAATCTCGTAAATAAAATCATAGAAGAGTGAGAAAAATAAGATAAAAGCAATCAAGTTGCATATTACTCATTCTATGAGAAACTAGGATAAGAATGCAGTGTTTGTTTTTAAATTGGACGAGATATCTGAATTTTCTTAACTCAGTCACATTACCTTCGTAATTAATATAATTGCTCTTAATATTATTTTTTATATTCGTATTCATTATTGGTTTCACGAATATTAGCTTAAAATTAATCAAACATAAACTAAATAAATGCTGATAATTAATAATATACATTAAATTCGTACATTCATAGTATTCTAATCATTTCCTCTGAAATTCTTTCCGGTACAGCTAACTAAAAAATCAGAAAAGCTCCTCATAACGCACTTTCGAAGATAACCCAACTCGAATACGGTATAGCACTCCAGTTCGCGCTAGCCTAACTTCCAAACCGACTCAACTCCGAACTACAACCTTTATAGATATCAAATATAGTCCCCGCTTGACGTAGATATGAATAAAGTATAGTCAGCGCTGTACAAGTTGCAAATACTCCCTTTCAGAATCGAATCTCACAGATACCACCCAACACTTCCTCACTGGAAGACGGAAGCGAGAAGAAATCCTCAACCATTATTACGCAACCGCTATACTTCGGTATCGGATTCGACGGAGGCATCCGCACGACCCAACATCCCGCCAGCAACTTCGCCTGAGCTCATTAGTTGTTTCGAAGAATCCATCCTTTCCTTTCAAATCGAGAGGGTGGTTGTTGCTCTGAGCGCAAACATTGAATCGTACGCACTGGAACGCAAACCTCAGACTAAATTGCTTCCTCGTTGCCTCGGGGCGTCGCCGAAGTCTCATCGCCGCGACTTACGAACAGTAAACAAATTAAACGTCTCTAAGACATCGCGAAAGATATTGCAAGACTTCGCGTAAATATCAATTACGACTCGTTCATTAACTACCCTCGGAAGTCAAAGGGATACACGTTCGGGAAAAAAGATAAGTGTTGATTTTGGAAGCATCCGCTCTTTAGATGGGGCGCTGTTTTTTATTTGGAATGGCACGGAAAGGAACCGCAGAGTTACGTCTCCAATTAAAGCTACTCCACTGTTTGCGTCGCTAAGAAAAAGTTCTCGGATGCCGTCGGGATATCTCCACAAGGGAAGGTGAGTAACACTGGAGGGTTGGATGGGGAAGAATGTACTCGTGGAACGAAGAGGGGATGAAATGTGAGGGTGGGGTGACTCGGATTGGAGAATGGAAAAGGGGATGGATGACGAACTGTTGAAAGTTGGGGTGGAAAAGTGAGAATGTGCTAGTGTGTTTAATTATTAAAAGAGAAAAAAACTCGATTTTAATGCACACAAAAGTCTCAGAGATCAAAAAATTTATGGGGAACATAATAGGCATAACCCTAGTTAGCTCTGAGTATAAAACTAAATGATTCTTAATTATGAATCAAGAATTAATAAATACTTAAAAGACTTGGACATCATTTTCTGGAATCCTATAACAAATGACCTTAATGACCTATATAAATACTGCAAATATTTTAATATTATTTTTTTCATTATTAAATTTTCACTATCAACGAAATATAGTTTTTCTATTTGTTTTTTCTTCAAACATTTATTGATTTTTGTATGGATTTGATGTAAGATTGGACTGAATAGTCTCGATATTGCTAAAAAATAAAGACGTATGTATGAATAAATATACATTTAAGAATTAAAAAGAGACAGATATTGTACGAATCTATTTTTCTTTTAGAATAATCGTGATAAAAAGGGTATTCGTCCGGTTAAGAATAAAGATTTCTTACTATAGCATACCTCTCGCTTGCAGTCGCTAGAAGCTGAAAGATTTTCTCTTAAGTATAATATCATTCTCAACACATCCAAAAATGATTAAAATACTAGAACAAAAGCCTTATTTAACATGATAAAAAGAATAATAAATAAATCTTGAGTAAAGTACGTGTTCTAAGCAAACTTCGCATCAAGTACTACTAATTAGGTCTTAGAGTATGTACCGTCTTAATCTTTAATGGACTAAAGTTACCCTTAAGTAGAAAGAACGAACGAAAACAGAATTGATCGAAGAAAGTGAGAAGAAAGAAGGAAGGAAGTGAGAAAAACTGAAAAAACTCTGGAAACGAGAAAAGAACGAAGAACATTGGGAATCCGTGAGCGGAATGGAAAAGCGAGAAGTTAAAGATCGTAAAGGAGAGGGGGACATACCGATACCGAAGGGAAAATTTATCAGAAGATTAACCGCAGAATAAAAATGGAGATTAAAAATGAGTTTGTAGTTAGCTGAAACTGCTGGAAAACTAGGTTACAACCGCCTTTAATATTTTATCCTCGAGAGGCCGAGACAAAAGAAAACAGCTTTTGTTTCTAATCTCGTCCTTTGGGATTGTTTTCGGGAATCGTAATTAAAAAGCTTAAAATGGAGGAGTCTGCTTCGGAGAGGTGTAAGAATAAGCACTTTATTTCTACTCGGATAGAAAGAAAAGTTCTCGGAGGATACCGAGATGTGCAGTTGAATTTCTCATTTGCCTTCTTCGTTAACAGAAGAGATTAAAAGAGGTTTACTCCCACGAGATGTTTTTAAACGATTATCGAAAACCCTGTGAAAGTTTGTTAAGATTTTTCAAAATTGGAACCGCATAGCTCGAAGTTTTTAATCTTCTTAAAGTGATGAAAGAAACTAACGATTAAATTTGAAATTAAGATGTAAGGATAGTTAGGTTAACTGAACACAAGCTTCATTTACGAAGAGAAAAAATCAACAACTTGTATCGACGTTAGTAAATTTTATTCTTCTATCACTTATCTTATACTCTATTTAAGTAATTCCTGAATGAATTTAACAAATAATTCCTTCATATTAGCATTAATTACACTGAAAATAATTTATTCGAAACTCCAGGTAGTTTAAAACATAGTTGCGTAAAGAATTAACTATAATACAATGCAAATGGAATGGTTAGCTACAGTATGTTCCATTACTTTAATATCAACCAAGTATGAACTATAATTTGAGAATGGTACATACCCAATAATTAATACCGTCTTTTCAATAATAAATATCTACAGATTAAAAAATTCTGTTTAAATTATACGATTAAAGTTGTCAGTATTTAAAACCGTATCAGCTGATGCAATTCTTTTAACAGTAGGTTCCAATAAAAAGTGTTGATCTATATAATCCATTGATGGTTGGGCAACCCAACCATTTGCACGGTTGGGTTTGGTCGGATTTGGTTCGTGGTTGTGGTATTTGGGTGCGTGTACTGTTTGAATTGGGATCAGCTTTGGATTAAGGAAGATTACACAGACCATTTGCTGGGTTGAAATGTACACCAAGGATGAGCCGAAGAAAAATCAAACCTAAAATGTTATTTTACTAAACACATTCATACAACCAATACAAAAGCTTATGTGATAATTTGTTGGAAAATTTTTATAATAACATAGGAATAAAGTTATTAAAATATTTGTGATCTCTATTAAAATAACCGTTCCATTTAATGTATTAAGATCAGATTCTTGGTATACTTTCAAATACTGTCGAAATGAAACGAAATCAAATTGAGGCTTGGATAATAAGGTCCATAGATTCGTTTTAGCAATCCTACACAGATTCAAATAAACAGTCACGCATTCACTAAGAGTAATTTACCATTTTAAAAATCATACATAACCTACTGATATTTGTATTTCATTCCCGCCTAATTAAGCACAGCTAATGAGAAACTTTGTTGCTCTAATGAGTAATGAAACTAGCTGTCGAATTCAGAGTATGTTTAGGTTCAAAAAATATCTCTGACGACACAAAAACTCCAGATATTGCTTCGCCTGCTTCTGTAAATATAGCGATCTAAGGAAAAATAAATTCTACAAAAATTCGGATACTATTTTGTTCGAAATTGAAGGAAACAATGGATGAGAGGCAATCTTCGTTTTCATTAATGTTTACCTCGTAAACATTGGCTGGCTGAAGAAGGGAAATCCTAGCTGAGGATGGAGGACGACAATGACAAATAAATATTTTGTCTACGAAAGGAAATGTTTGATCAGAAGATAACTAGTGAAAGTAGAAGGTTCGTAGGACAGTAGTGAGAAATGAGTTCTGAAGGACAACGTGGAATTCGTATGGAGGGGAAGAGGGTTACGTAAGCAGTTTCAATAAGCAGAAATGTTACCTCTAAAGGAAATGACTGAGCCCAAAACATATAAGCTTCCTTTGAAGTCTATAAAGGAAACGGGTGCTCTTCATATATCAAATCACTTTGACTAAGCGATGACAATTGACACCTTTCCATCCTTAGTATTCCAGCATCTCCAAACATGCCTAAAGCGACCTGTCTATTTGGACGATTCTATAGTGTTTACCGACATGATAAACCTGTGTCCATTTCACAGCGATGGCGAAATGTCCTCTGTATTTGAAAGCAGTTTATAATTAATGGTTGAATCAAAGGTAAAAGATGCAATTGCTTCCTAAAGCAGACAGTATTTTATTGGCCGTCGCTAGGGTACCTATTTATTTTATTAACAAATGATAATCAACGAGATAAAAAGCTTAAAGTTGATTATGATTATTTGAACATAAATATTACTAGAGAAAATTTATTCGAACATTATTATATTATTAATATATTTATAGTATAATGATATATATGATAATTATATATTACGTTAAGTTACTATTTTTATTTTTCATTCAGTTTATTCTTCCATATCTAAGGAACCAACAAATATATATTAATCGTATTCATCGTATATATTTATCAAACCGTAAATAAAACGAGTTCTATTAAAAAAAACTTTCAAAACTAAAGGATGTAAAATATTATGCATGCCTCATTAAATACAACTCACATTATGATATTAAATATTAAAGTTTGAATGAGTTGGATTAATTATTTTAAAAATGAGTTGAATTAAAAGACAATTACCTAATTTTACGTGCATAAAATACAGGAAGTATTCCGGTTTATTAAACTCAAAATCAGAATTGAAAAATTAGTATAGAAGCTGCAACCTATTACATTTAAGATAAATTCATTTTATCCATCGTTATGATTGTACAAGTAAATCTAGCTCTGTTCCCTAAAGCGACTCAATTTGCAGACATTTCCCTCCATAAATATAAATAACAGAGCATAAAAACACTCGTGAAAGGCATCATTCAGCTGAAATATAGACAGAAATCTTTCTCGACTGAGATATAGTAGTTCGGAACACAAAGAAAAGCATACACCCGTTTCCGTTTCACGTGTACACACACATTCCTGGATTTAGGGGCAGTTTGTCATTTGAGCATACGTCTGAAAATAAGAATCCCGTTTAAAATAAAGGGTTTTCGCGCTCTACGCTTGAGTGAGCGCATCTATAACCTGCAAGTGGCCCATCAAAAACTTCGACAGCCGATAACGCATTTCTTCGCAGATTTCGCAATGAAATTGTTTCGCCGATGGTTTCAGCTTCTCTGCAAACGTTTGAGCGATTTGAGTCGTCAACAGTCTCTATAAAGGAGATTCGATTTCTTTTCCCTTGTCAAATCCCTGTGACACCTTCTGCAAAATGGCTTCCCCATCATCCCAACGCCTCCCTTCTTCAATACGCACGACAATTTTAGAGGGTGTAACCGTTTCCGATGCGTGGGGACGAACTGTCTTGAGATTTTCATTGGGAATAAGTCACCTTTAAATTGTTGAGGTTACTTCTATGTTTTATAGCAAACCATTTTCAGGGGTAAGTAAAATTAAGCCCTCTAATTTAATATACTGTTTTGTTTACATATGTATATCTTTTTAATTAACTCCTGCATTTCTATATAAGATGGAGATTTGGGTACGATAGTATTACGTTCTGAGATTTCATTACGAATATGACTCTATTTCAAAATAATATTTATAATTCGTGTTTCCAAGAGTCAAATAACTTGTGGGCAATTTTGGCTATCACTATAGGTAGTAGAAACAGGACTAAGAGATTTTTAGCGAAAATCCTATATTACAATAAGAGAAGAAAGGTGATATACGTATATCGTATAAGAAATATCTATATACATATTTCTGAGTCGCATGTTTATATATATATATATATATATATATATATATATATATATATATATATATATATATATATATATATATATATATATATATATATATATATATATATATATATATCAGCTGATTATTACGGAGTATAATTTTGTAATTACCGATTTTATAAAGCTGAATTAATTCGAGGTTTGAAAAGACAACTATATTAAAGATGAAGATTTTTAATTAATTCGTAATTATAAATCCTTATTCACACAAGAAGAAAATGCAAATGAGAAACTACAGAATAAAGAAGAATATGAGGCCAAAATAAATTTGGAATAAACTTATTAAAAAATAAACCTTAACGTAAATATTTCATTGAACAGAAATAACTACAATCTAAACTCCCTACAACAAACTCAAAAAAATTCAAGATAAAGAAAATTATTCCGCAAAAAAAAACAATCATACCGTTAATCACTAAAATGGGTCATATAGGAGCCAACCGTACACAAACAAGGAGTTTCATTACATTTAGCATCAAAGACACGCGCAAATTTCGTTCGCTACGTACTCAAAATACGTCCCCGTTATAAATACGTAACTCGGTCTCCAATCGATTAAAATAGAACGTTTACAAAACATACATATATGTTTACATATATATTCAAAAGCGTACAAATATTTCCTAGGCTTGACAAAAGCCCGAGGGAAATGAAAGATGCGTTTGGATCGCGATGGATTTAGGCGCAAACGCTAACAAAGAGATTTATATATCCAGTCTACGCGACTTGACATGTTTATTACTCAAAACCGTGCGGTATATTCCGCGGCCGCCTTTTATGTGTTCATATAATACAAAACACTTCCGCGCGTAAAATGTTTTTCAGTTTCCAAAAATAAATAAATTTATCAAAATCCCTGCGAAATCATTATTCATGCGGATGCGGGAACGTGGATGGACCAAAAATGGCCCATTCCGGTAAAACTTCGATATTTTTTGACTTCGGTTGGACTTTTACGCAATGAATGTCTTGGATGACGTTCTAAATTTAAAGGTGCTGTAAGGGTAATTTGCTCTGTGCTCTAAATTGTTCTGAAGCTATGTATATAGTGCGCCCACACTGATGTACGACGCGTGCAAATTTTTCCGCGTGTGTAGGGAATCATTAAAACACACGCTTCGACTACTATATACATCGCTGATATACATTTGTTTCAACAGATCTGAGAAATAATTTCGCTACAACTTATGAATGAAGAAATCATCAATCAAATGGTATTCTTGCGGGAGTATAATTAAGGAATCAAGCACGCATTGACGTGACAATAAATATACATTCATTCATCTCCTAGGATTGCTCTTATTTCTCCGTGTCAAATCTTGTTTACCTCTTAATACGGTCCAGGTGTGGTGGGTATATACGTACATTCAGATGTGGCCCATATTTGGGTCTACATTACGCAGTCTTTGATCGTATTCTGTTCATATAGACATTCCTAAGCGAGACGTGTCTATCTCGTATACATTTGCGAAGACACTAAAATTGGAAATGGTCATTCCATAGACACACGTGGAGATAAAGGGATGTGGAAATTTACTTTGTCATATAAGAACACTAGGTAAGAAATTAAGGAAGTAATTCCCCTACTAAAAGTAGCAGTTTAACGAGACTCAATACTTCTCTACTAATTAACCTAAACAATGTCTGTGTTTATTTATACATGTATATTGTAATTATAATATTTGCATGAATTGCTTTACATAATTCGAAATAGATATATTTCTTCTATAATTCAACACAAAGGAGATAAATGAGTTTATCAGAAATATATCGAATTTTGAAGTTTCCATACAATTGATTCCCAAATGGCAAATCACAATGCACCCATTCCCGATTAATGAGAGCTAAATATTTTTTATAAAATGTTAGAGAACAATGTACTAAAATCTGCTGGAACTAATTGACCTAATAATACTACTAATCCCTTAGATTATTTCCAGTTGAGTGATAATTAACGTTATCAATACCGTAATAATTACGCGTATCAAAGTTTCCTCAATTAGAAGCTATTTCAGTACGAGCCAATAATCCTAATATATCGGAAGAAATGAAATCATGAATGGAACTCATCGGTATGAATGAACAAGATGCATTATTAAATCAATTTACGGTGTTTATTCCCGTAGATTTCTCGTTGAATTATCATTTCTAATATTTTCATTACGATTCGTCGGTAAGAGAAATATGAGAATGGGTTTTGATATTGTTAAATTTATGAATTGCAACCCACTCATAATTAGATATCTCAGTACTTCATCAGATAAGAGAATTTATTTGAGAAAGAGAAAGAATTTCTTCCAAACACAAATCGAAAATGCTTTATAAGATTCAAGGCCGAGATGAGGATTTAACAAACAATGACATTAACAAAGGCACAAAATACAAGGATAACAAAATCAGGCTTAAAAACCTTCCTTTACTCGGAGCATGCACAAGTTTTTATTTCGTAACTCAATTTTCCTTTCCTTAATTTCAATTCCGAGAAAGTTTTCGGAGTTTCTATAATTAGATATCTGGCAAATTGTATACTTTCAAAAAAAATACTCCGGTATTTAAAAGCACTCTTTAATTTTATAAATAATATAACTTCGAGGATTTGAGTGAAATCTTCCGAGAAAAAATAAAAGTAAGGCAAACTTGACACAATTACGTAATAGATAAAGCTATTCAGAGGGGATTTTCACTTTTAAAATAATGAGAGTAAAACTTTGGAGTAAATTAAAATAAAAAGTCAGAACAAGACTTTGATTCGAAACGTATCCTTTCCATTGTCTAGCTAAGGCTGGAAAATTAAAAAGTGACTTACGTCAATGAAAGTTTTAAGTTGAGTTCTTGCTTTCAGAAACTATTTGACTTACTTTCAATAAATTAATTTCTTTTAATAAATCGGATTCAGAATATACTTCAATTAAAAAAATAAAATCCATGAACCAGATAAGTTCTTGGCTTCTATAAGAGCTTTTCCTTGCACTGATAACTTTACATAAATAACCACGAGCTTCTATCAGAAGATTCCGTATCTTCAAAAAAAACCAAGATCGTAATTTTATTCGCATTTGAGGAAAGGACCCGAAAAAAACTCATCTGCCGTAGAAATCCTCGTAGAAAAAACCCCCTTTTTAAATCAATCCCGAGACCGCGAGCTAATTTGAAAAATGAAAAATTTTCCCATTCAATTAGTTCGTGGGAGAGCGCAAGAAGATGGGGTGGGGGTTGCCGTATAACAGGAGGGAAAAGTGGAGTGGGTAGGGGTTAAAAAGGAGAATAACCAAAATGGCCGTCGGGTGGGAAGAAATTTACATTTATACGAGTAGTCCCTCGGGTCGGTTGGAGGTGGCGGCGAGGATAAGGGGATTTGCCGCGGCTCTTGGAAGGCGCCCTGGTGTCGTGGTGATAACGGAAGCAGAACTACGAGAAGAGTCTTGAAGATTCGGAGGGCACACATCGTTCTTAAGGAGCGACTTCTTCGGACAAACATCGTCTCCGGGAAACCGCCTCGGGCCGATAACAACTGAAGTGCGATGTCCGCGAGAAGGAAGGGGATGCATCCGCACGAATGGCAAACACGTTGTCATTCGGCGTGGATTGGCGAAAAAGAATCTGGTCGAAATACATCGGATGTTCAAAAGAGAGGAGGAGAAAAAGGGTGCTCCTGAGATGGAATTGAATCCGATTTCAATACGGTGCTATGACTTGCTATTTCCTCCCAGAAACCTAGAGGTCTACATTGAATGATGATTGGACTAAGTCGTAAATCATCCCTTACTGGGTAAAACTTATTGGATAAATCATTGTAAATAATAACCTCTCAAGACATAATTAAATATGTCAACTATCTCTTGAAGTCAACCAAACTATAGAATTTTACAGAAGATACTATAAAAAGATCAAGATTTGCGTTTCATCGTCGATGATTATGTGTCTTTATATTTGACAGATATGTTTCGTAAATAATATTATGGTTCATAAAATGAGCACTTATACAAGTATGTAATATCCTTTCCAAGATTATATCTCGTATCTTTATTTTACTCATATATTCTTTATTATTCCGACTTTTACTCAAGACTGATATACATCAACTAGGTTTCAAAACGTGGTGAAAAGGGTTTGCAAGTCAATGAATTCTGTAAAATATGAAGATCAGAATAAAAATATATTTCAATAAATGATTTATTTCAGTTAATATTTTAAAAAATCATTGGTAAAATCAAGTGAAAGTGAAGTTTGATTATTGCAAACATTAAACACAAAACACTTAATAATATGAATGTAGGAAACAAGTTAATCTGGTGGAACTGTTTGCTAAAAATTACAAAAAAGCCACATGTAATCAAATTACAGTTCTACCTTGAAAGATATCTTGTTATCGAATAATTAATATTTAGGTCAGGACGAAAGAATAAGATTCAATTTCCGTTAAAAACCCTTCCTCAAATAGTCTATTTCAAAATACAATATTAATAAATACTTCTTAATAACTACATAGCGTTCCCTACGGTATAGTGGACACATCTAGAGGGTCTCATTCTAAACTAGGCTAAACAGCACTTCTATTAAAAATTTGCAGAGACATTTAGAGCAGAGTAGAGGCAGAGTACTTTTCAGAGTTGATATAAAAAAAATCACAGCTCCGAATTGACGATTTGCTAATCTCCGAGAGTTATCAATAGAGTCCATGAAATCCCGTCCAAATTTTACTGGCTGAGTTCAACATGAAATTGGATAGGCTCAACAGGTTCGCAGAGATTCTGCAAGATTCATTAGGATGGCTCTGGAGGAAGTCCAAATGCCCGTTTAACTCACAACTTCCTGCAGATTGAAACATCATGGCTTAGCTATGAAGCCCTTCCGGGATAAGTGGAAATATTTTTTGCCTCCAAAGTCCAAAGAAACAGACTGTATATGCAGGGAATAAGGATGAGCTGTGAGAAACGATACATTTGAAGCGGAAAATTAAAGCATAAGCCTTTGCTCCTTCGACACCAAAACAGATAAATCTTCGTTTATATTGCATTAATTTAGCAACTCCTGATAAAACAGGTTAGGAACAATGTTGAAGCATAAACAGTTTTTAAACAGATTAGAAAAGCCTAATTTCCAATACTCAGTGGAAAATAATCTTCCGTAAGTAATTTTCAATAGAACCATTTAGATCAATGATTAGTATTCACATTATTGTTTATTAATAGTAATGAGAAGTATGAATACAAATTTTTGGTATGGAAGTACAAACATACTTATCCCCTATAGTGACGGATCAGGTTTTCATAAACTCATTAATAAATCCTCAATTGTTAGTTATATTATTTTATCAATTAACGACAGAATAAATTAATTTCTTTAAATTTTTAGGTTCATTTACTTAAAGAGAACGCGATCTTTTGGATTGAGGAACTGTTTTAGTTTAATAGCAATAATAATGTAATAGGAGCATTATAATTTGTCGAGGTTTGATGTCTTACTCAAACGTTGAAAAATAAAATGAACCAGAAACTGAAATGAACTTTTGAAAAGTGGGTATCAGTATCCATTATTTCTTCAAAAAAAAATTTTTCATTCATTTCATTTTATGTTTGAATTTATTATGAATTTTATGTTTGAATTTATTTGAATATATTATGTTTATATTTATTTGAAGTTTTTAATTCAGTATATTTTTTAATTGAATGAGATTTAAACGTCCTGAAATATTTATCTCTAATGGTATTTATATTTATATGAATTTGTGAGTCAGAGCAACCTTATTAATTAGAATTCATTCACATTTATACCGTTTTTCTTTTTGAACATATTTCAAATAATATCAGAGATATTCTTGTTACGACAGAAATTAAAGGTTTAGTTTATGAAAACTGTAGTTTATGTGAAAATGTTAAAAAAAATTATATTTGTCGTTTACTTGATATATCTTTCATATTCTTTATCCTAGAAAATTTAAAAATTTCAGACTTTATATCTCATGTTTTGCAGCAATTTGCTAAAAATCCATGACCTTCAGCATTATTCAAATTTTGTCCTCCTTCTTGACTTCGAGAGTACAAAGATTTTCTTCGCCATACACAGCAAGAAAAAAATTCTCAGCAGAATAAGCTTCAAAAGACCTGGTACTTATTTCTTAGTCAAAGTATTCAAGCGACCGAGTTCACGGTACGAACAAGAAATTGCACTGTATTCATCTACTCGACCTTTTTTACTAGTGTTCCCTAGTTCTTAAAGGCTTGTATATATACGAGAATAATTGGTTTATCAAGTTTATTTTGTTATATATTACTGATATAGTTTTGTGAGTTTAACAAATACAAACTCGTTTTAATGAAATAGTGAAAAAGTGATTAAAGTGGTCCCAGTTAGCTACCCTGAAGGGCTCCTGAAACAGCCAAAAAAAAGTGGTCCTAGTTAGCTACCCTGAGGGACTCCTGAAAATGCTAAAATTAGTTCCACATCTACGCTAATGTTATCAAGGTAAATCCAAGTATTACCTCCTTCAACTTTTACGTCAAATAGTGAATGATACGTCATTTATATGCTAGGTTCTCTTATTTGACTTTGAGACCATCCCTTCATCGACCGCCCCTTCTTCATCTATTGGACTCTACCAATCGAGGAGATTAAGCGTGTGCGTGAGGGAGACGTGTCTTATCTCCAAGAGGGAGGCAAAACGCTCCCTTTTTTCCAATGCACTCTCAATAGCCGCTTATCTTTGACTGCCGCGGATTCGATGCCAGTTTCCGTTACGGTGATTCGAGAAAGTTATGGCTTCGATGCGGTGTGCTACGAACGAAGGGATGGAGCCCCTGGACCCATTTCCGGTATCCGGAGGTATACATCCAAGATTCTGGGATTCACTGATATAAAGAGTCCGTAGAGTTTCTTTTTGACATAAAAACATCTGTGAGGAAGCTGACGGAGAGGGTGCGATACTTTTTTTCTGGGCTAGGGGCTTTGAAAATGATAAATTTAGTGAGAGGGTTTGGATGTTAAATAGAAACCTTCCTCTTTAATCCGGAAAATGAAAAAATCCTGATATGGCTGCGTTAAAGTGACAAAGTTAATTGATGGAAAAATATTTATTTTCTTTAAGTTGAAGGCAACCTAGATACAATTTTTTTAAGCATTAAAAATGATGATCTGATAAGGATCTTCTACTACAGAGCCTGAAAGAGTTGTTTCCTCACATGCATGGATTATGAATGCCCTTAATAATATTTCTAACTTATATAATCAATTCTCATGCAGGAGATATTTTATGCTCTTTATTTAGTCTCATGCGAACTCTCCATTTCCTACTTGTAAAACAAAAGTTTAGGCTAGCCCAGGACTTACAATTTTCAAGTATGGCAATTAAGATTTTACTGATTTAATTTGAGGAATCATGGTAAGAAAACAATATTCAAGTTTATTTCACTCATTTCAACGAATGAAAAAATCTACAAGTTTCACGAAATAATGATAAATATTCGTAAATTTATATTTGAAGGTTAGCATAAATCTATAGATGAAAGAATAAAATTTAAACAAAAGGTTAAAGATATTCTATTAAAAATCCAAAGCATTCTACAGCATTGTATTAAACCTTAACGCATACACATAACTTTCTTAGAATTATCATTCATCAATCAGAGAAATTTCAGAAAAAAGCGAATGTGAAATTTCGTATAACCTAAGACAATTCTTCTAAAAGGTACAGAGTAGTAGTAAGACTAACACCCAGTTCCAGAAACTGTTCCAAGATTACACTTCTGTTTACCAGTGTACAAGATATCCTGCGTAAGTGCTACTGTCCGTTTTAAGAGTATCTGCCATTACAAGGATTAATTTCAGACAGCTTTTGTCTCTTAAGAAACTCAGAAATTCAAAAGATATTTACTAGTAAATTAACAGAATGAAAAAACAGATGGAACGGAAAATCTAAAGCGATTTACAGAAATAACCTCGTAACTTCATCTATTTAATGCTCCAAAATAATAAAATAAAGGCATAAAAATACTTAGAAATGTAAATAAATTAAAGAAAAAATAATGATGCATTGTATAGGGAAAACGAATCAAAGGTGAGGTTAATAATGTGATTGGAGGAAGTGGTTATCGACAAAATCAAAGCCTTTTGCTGAGGTGACGACAGACAGACAATCGAGAAGAGAGATAGAGAGAGAGAGCTACGAGCAAATTGCCATGGAAGCAACAAAAAGATCAAATGGAGAACGAAATTCCATTTATCCGCAAGGAAAACGAAGTGGGAGTAAGGGATTGCAAGGGAGTTAGACGGAACCCTTTACAGGATCTTGGTACACTTGTCTGAGGAAAAGAGGAATCCGGAGCGAGGAGAGGTTTTCTCAAAATGCTGCTCTCTGTGGAACAAAGAAAGTAGTCTTCACAGAAGGAGATTGGATCGCAAGGAAATTGAAGAAAAAATTGTGTAGGAAATAGGTCAACAATGGATTAACTGAGTGGACTTAGCATTCCCATGGAAACAAATCAATGATCGGTACAATAATAATATATATTTTTTGACGTCGTAAAAGACTGGAATAGTAATCCGTTGCATCTATACTGCGTAAATTGAAGTCAATTATCCGGAGACATTCGACTCAATCAGTTATAAAGGCAATCAAATCTATTGTATACGTATTTTTCTAATGTCATTAATTTTCCTTTCCAAAAATTTCAAGCTGTTAAAATAATAATTATTAAGACGAAATAAATCAAAAGAATTCTGTATAATTTCCAAAGACTTATTTTTTAATGACTTTTACCTCAAAACCTAAAGAAAATTAAAGTACTCTCTTGATTTATTTTTGATATCTTTCCAGAATATTAGGCAAGAAAAATTGAGGGTTTCATAAGAAATTTATTTTTACGTAAAACTCTTAAAAAATAATTGAAATTCAGACAGTTAATATAAAATCAGAGAAAATATCGTTACTGGGGATTGAAGTACGAATAAAACGAAATTAATAGTACTTTGAATGTTCATTTTCCTCGGACCCAGGACAAGGATTACATTCGTCTTTTAAGGTGGAAGTACGTTTATAATTGAGTAATACTACAAATATACAGTCCAACGATATTATTTTACTATAAGATATCACGAATTTAAATAATAAATATCCAATTTAATTAGCATCAACACTAGTAATATAATGCCAACATTTTAACTGCTAAATCAACTGTGATTTTCTTTAATGAGCATTTGTTATTTCAAAGTAATTTTTAAAATTTGCTTTCGAGGTATTTTTAAGAAACTTAGTGCAGTATGAGATTTGCTCTCATTGATCCTATTTGTAAAATATCAATCGTTTATCTTTTTATGAGTTAAAATATAATTATAAAAATTCTACGTGGTAAAAGATCTTTTCATCTAAGATATTCTAATAACGCAAATTCTAAATTACGTTGAGAGATTAAGAGAGAGGATAAAAATATAACATATTCTCTTTTCATTTCCAAAATTAACCAGTACTTGTATACTTATTAGCAAATTCAATTTATTGCAAATGCATTTCATACTTTTCTGAATATTTTCGCTCGCAATCCCAACAATAGAAAATGTAATATTATTTACGGGAAGCAATTTTACGCCGTTACATCAAGAAAATGCTCTTGTGACGTAATTGACGACAATGTCCCCTTCCGAGAAGAAATACGCTTCGATGAGTAAAAATAATGAGGCAAAGGTAAGCAATGCGAATGTCGGGGATCGTTATAAGTAAACGGGGATGACCCCTTCGAATCGAACGATCTCACGAAAGCGTTAAGTCACATTCAGTTGGGATTTGAGGATAGAAATATCCGTATAACAGCGTTTCTTGGGTTGATCGATTGCTCATTATACATCCTTAAGGGTATCGTGGTTAAAATTCATTGACTTAAAACACGCATTGGATTGCTCAAGTAGTCAATCCATTCATATTCCTTTCAAGAACAAAGGAGAACGTTTGGTACTGTTTGCTCTTGCCTGATGATTTCAGATATTTAATATATATGTGGGATTCACGCACGATACGATGTATATTTTACATTTGAATCTAAGGCAATAATGAAATCTGAAGCACTACATTTCGATTGATGTAAATAATTTAAATCTTTTATATCAGAATTTTGAGAATCGATATTGAAGATCTTTTTTACGAGGATACATGACATTCTCAGAAGCATCTTGGAAGAGGTAACGGCTAAAGTTAATAACTGATTTCCAGAACCTTTTCAACTAAACTTGTGCTTAATATGAACAAAAATATAAATACCTTTTCATCAATGCAACAATTGGCACACACTCAGCTTACCAACTGAAAAATAATGGATCTCCGTTAGGAATGAAACGAAAAAAAATGACAACGACAATTTATATGGCGAATATCCCAGCTTAGGTGTTTAACATTAATTAATATAATAATTAATTAATATAATAATTAATTAATATATAAATAATTAGTTAATTTTTTCGCAATATAAGCACAGACAATTTTATTATCGTTTTCATCCATATCCATTATCCGAATCTGTTTTACACAAACACTTAAATCATACGTAATCATGAAGAAGAATAAAAAAATCTTTTAAGTTAGGAATAATGGCTGGTTACGTCTTGCTGAAGGAGTTCAATATCAGTAAAATAAAGCCTCTCCGTAATAGACGTGTGGTAAAGGTGGCCAAGGTGTATCATTAAATTACTCTACATCTTTAAATGTTTCTTGGAGTTATTAAAACAATTACTTTCGTCTACTCTAAACTTCAAGATGTATGCGAACTGAATTATGAATCAAATCATTACAAAAAAGTGTGGCCAATACATTCCTGAATATTCTAGAATACTCTAAGAACACGAAATTGCAATAATATGACTCAATGAATTCAAAATAATCCATACACAAGCATCAATAGCTACATCACTGAACAGTACATATCACATACCATCAACAATCTTGGGTATACTGTCGCTTAATACGAGATAAATGCATCCATCACATAAAAAAAAAGAAAAAATAAAGAAAAAATAAAAAAACCTAAAACGGCATCAAAGCCAACCGGAAAAATCCTCCAAAGCACGAGTACCTCGCGCGTGCGAATCCTTCCCAGATCCCATCGCAAACTACTTTTGTAGCACCCCCCGCCGTGGGGCCAAAATGAATTCGAGAGGCATGCGGGAATACGGTGAGGGGTACATAAATATTAGGATGAAAAGAGAAAAGAAGAGCCTGATACGGAAATGATAAGCCTAAAGATGAAAAATGCGCAGCTGAGGAAGAAGTGGCTGACGGAGAGGGAAAACGTGGAGATAAGTGAGTAAAGAAGGGGCCGCTCATCATCTTAATCCTTGCGAACTGCTTCCCCTTCTGGTGAGATTGTCCTGCTGAGAGAAGGGAGTCGAATACGAGAATAGAGAAGCGTTCAGGTGAAGCGTGGTAATGCAGGGCTTGTTGCATCTCTTACGATTGTTCAAGAAAAAACAAAATGATGATATAATTGAAGAAGTGTACTATCTCCTTAAGCCGTTATATAGATGGAAGAGGAATTTCCAAGTGATACGTTCATCTTTTATCGTTCAGATAAGGGTTTGTTAAAGATTTAAATCCATAAATCGGTAACTGCTCAAACTCTAGTTACGCTACTTTATGTTTCTGTGTATTGTTTTGAGTTTCTTTACATGAGTAAGTATCAATATAGGTTTTTAAATTACACTTATTATTACTTTTTCTAGCAGATTAAACGTAGGAGATTAAAACGTTTAGTCCCAATTCTTCTTCTTCGTACGTTCAATCGTTAAACTATTTTTGCTGGGAATATTTCTGTTAAAAATATAAACTAGAAACTTTTCTCCTCCCTCCTATTATCATTTTACGATATCCTTTAAGAATAATCAGCTTCCTTTCTTTAATTCATTATTCAATCCATGATCATACGTTTACCAGTATATCCCAGTAACCCAGTTATCTATTAATATTGGTTGCTAAGTAAACTTTACTCGTATAACAATCACTTAAATACAATTGGTTCAATTCCCGAAATTTCGAAGTAGACTTTTATAATAGGCATAGGATATACTTTTAATTTTGCCAAGAATTTCAATATACTCTACCCAAGGTAATTTTTCTTTCCTCAAAAATAATGTTGTTTTCGCTCCGATGCCAAAGAACTTAAAGCAAACAGTGGCAAACTGTGGAAACATACCTTCACGCACAGTAACGTGATGATTGGCTATTGGGCCAAGTGGTCTCAATCGGAATTTTTTCATTTTCCCCCTGTTTACGCTCCGACACATTTTAATTGGAATGGGATGAATTTTTCATCAGATACGCACTGGCGAATTTTGAGCCATAGTCCAAAGTTTGATAACATTCCGTTTCCATTTATAATAAATAATATATTGATATGAAAACCTCTATGATTAATTCGGCTAGAATTAGAGATAGAACAGGTCTTTCTAGCCTCAATCTTTCCCTAGATAAAGACAATTCTTATGCAATATAAACTCTTTTGCTTAAAAAAAGAATGACTTGACTATTTTAGTATATCCTTTGCTATGAAATATACTTTTGCTTTCACTAAACTTCATTCATAATAATCCCAAAATTTTAAATAGATTGAGTAACATTACTATAATATAACGTAAGCAATAATTTATGTAATTTTGATGCTAAATGAATAATTTCTTGATCAGCTTAGTCTAAATTAACTATTAATATCTAAACTTCATTCATAATACTCTGCAAACCTAAATTAGGTTAAGCTACATGACTTTAAATGTAGTTTACGCAAAAGTAATAGTATTTTGATCCTAAATAAAGATTTCAATGAACAATATTGCTTAAATATCTATAAAAACAGGTATTGAGCTTTAAAAATAATACTCCAAAAAGAAAGCCTACTTTCCCTTTCACAAATACTCATCTCTGGGTTTACTGAAACCCAAGTATTTTTGGATTTCTTAATGGAAGGTGAGGGGGATGGGTGAAAGTGGTGGCAGGCGACTTCTGCCCTTACCACTCCATACCTCTTAATCCCAACTGAGAAGGCTTCTGAGGGTCCAAAGAAGAGATAAATCTCAGATTTGAGTTGGTTTCAGAAACAAAGGAGAGGAGGAGTTTGTCAAAGTAGAATTATAATAAATTGTCATAAGATGATGTATGCGAGGGAAATGGTAATCTGCAGATTAAGTGGTGGATATGATAAATATTACAATTACTTTTTGTAAGCCCAGAATTTCATTAAAATGCTACGTTACATTACTTCATACGCTAATCTGGCAATGATTTCAAGGTGAATAATTCCTCTCTATAAAACTGAATTGATATAAAACTGAGGCTGTCGCCAATGGACCAGAAAATGAAGTGTCAACACTGATAAGACTATCAGCTTCTGCTGGGATTATCTCATTAGTCATACACATCTTATCATTAATCATGTAAAAATTTAGAAAAAATGTCATTTAAAGGATAGCGAACGTTTCAAGTAAAATCTACGAGCAGCTTAAATTTATTTAAGCATTTCAAAACAATGGAAAGAATATTTAAATAATTAAAAATTAGTACGAATCACAAAAAATATCAACTTAAATATAGACTAAATAAAGAGCTGGAAATTTTCGACAATAAGAATTTAGATTATAAATCAATAAAATTAAATTTGAAATTAAATCAAAATTTAATATAATGTTTAATCCTTTGAAACTAATAAATTACGTTTAATTTAAAGGAAGGAATTTGAATGATTTTTCAACACATATGAATAATAAAATACTACCAATTTAAAATATTAATTTAGCTATGAATAGAAAGACCAAATTATAAATGGATATTTAAAAATCCTTTTTTTTAATTTATAGTGAAATAGATTAAATTTATCAGAAACGAAAATAACCTTGAAACATCTTTATAGAATAAAATTTGGCTTGTATTTCATTAAATCGTCGGGTTTAATATATGCTAGTAGTATAAAATTTATCAATTCATTCAGCAAATGAAATCAGTAATCTAATAAAGGGAATTTAAGGTTTGAAAAACAATAGTATAAAAGTTCAAACAGAGTCTGTTTCCTTATCTTCTCTATTGAGTCCCTGATTCTGAATTCCCCACTCGTAAACCCCTTTGTTTCCTCTTCTCTCATTCACAACGCGACATCTTCCACTAACAACACACACTTTCTCACCCTAAGTTAACAACCAAAATTCCTTAAGCTCTAAATAGAGGGATAAACTTTTAATTAATTTATCGGAATGAGAGGTGAAAATAATATTTTATATTTAATTACGCGCCCTCCAGTTTAAAATTACCGGGTTTTGACCTTTGGCCCAATTAAAAATAAAATTAGGAAAATTTGGAGCTTATTAACTTTAACGAACGAATCAGAGTAAAGAGGTTATCTATTTTGGTTCATTTAAAATTTAGCTACTCTATTTCTAGGGTTACTAACTCGTGAATAATTATGAATTAATGCAGACTAAAATTTAAGTAGTTAACTAACTCTAAGATTACACAAAGTATCCTAGAATTTAAGTATCCTAGTAACAAATTATCCTATAATTTATAGATAAAAATATTGCTACACATTCATGAAAGGAGTTCATAGCTTAAAAGAATTTCTAGTGAGTAATAATCACATATTTTTAATTTTAAAGTTTCCATACGAATAATTCGAGGACTATTGTAGAGAATTAGCGCGTAATTTGAAGTTAAAACTCAAATCTACGTAAATCACAACACTAAACTAATAATACCACGAAGTATCTACTATTGGGGAATTTGGACTGTGGATATATAAAAAAGGAGAAGAAACTTTTGCCTTATGCTGCTCAATCAATTGGGAGTTGACGTTCATATTATATATAGCATATGAACTAAAATACTACAGATTATGTAGCCACGATTTACGCATGGATTATAGAGGTATTCCATCAAAAGTATAGCATCAAATTTATTTTTTGCCATGTTATAAAGTTCCAATGGATATACTATTAATACTTGGCAAAAATTGGTGAATGGGTATCTGAAAACTTAAGCCATATAGTTGCAAAAATAAGCAGAAATAGCAAAAATAAGAATGAAAAATCATATTGCAATCTATATTTAAACAGATTATAAATTCCCTTTTCAAATAAAATCGACCGTAAAAGAGTAATGTATAGACAGCATTGAGAGAAATATTCCCACGCAATTTAATTCGAATAATCGCCCACCACGAAATAACCTTCTTTATTGCAGCCAATTAATTTAACAGCAATCAAATCGGTATGATAGACACGTAACCGCATCTTTGCCGCAAAAACAAAAATATCGTAATCGTTTGAACCCGTGATGGGTTGCAAATGATATTTTAATCAAATTCCGCGATGGAACAAAAAGTTGAACGCTAAATCGAACGTCCAAATAATAAAAATTGAATGAATAGAATACTTCAAAATAAACAATACATGAGTCTATTCCTAAAACATTTAGAAGCGATGAATTTGAAAGGATAGATAATCAATGATAGTAAATAAGAAACATGTTATAAATTTTAATTACTTGCTCTCTTATATATTACTGCTAATCATATTGAATTTCCTTACGCCCTAGTATAACTCATATCGATAAATAAATAAATAAATAAATATACATTGGATAGTACAACTCCTACGTTTATCATAAATTTTCGTACTCTGTCTCATGTAACATTTGCAGCACTCTTTCTTTATTCTATTTTACTTATTTTTTTTTAATTTTGTTGTTGTCTTTTTCTATTTTACTATCTTCACTGTTCTATGATTTATCATATTAATGCATTTATTGGTTAAATGTAAGATGAGACTTTAAAGTCCTAATTTCGCCTAATAAAGACGTTTATAGATATATCTATATTTATATATGTATATATATAAATATATATAAATCTCGCAGATATACTGCATATAATCTACAAACAAATACGTTATTAATCCCTTTAAAGGACATAAAAACTTATAGTTTAAAATGTACTTAAAACGTGAGTATCACTTCCCTATTTCAGACAGACAGAAATAGACCACTGAACTACGAATCCATCCCTCCAATCCTCTATGAAAGAGCCAGTCGTTAAGAGCAATCCCATCTAATCACTTCCAAAGGGAAAGCCCTCGTCGATATCCATGCGTTCCTCACGAGTGTTAATCGACAGACTCATAAGTCCCGTTCGTATATATAAATCGAGTCGTTTGATTCGTCCCACAAATCGCTTCCAGTCGTAAACACATCCACGCAACGGCTTCTTCCAATTTAAATGCATCCTCGACGCATAAATTAGTTCAACTCCCTTTCAAAGAGACCCTTTCCAAGGATTCCACTTTCCATTCTTACTCTCCTTCCTTTTGTCATCTCTCATAATCTTCTCTCTCTACACTTGACATAATTCACTTTACTCCTCGTCCGCCTCCTCTTGATGCGGTTTATCCTCCTTGCCTTTTATCTCATTCGTCCTCTCCCGTATTTCTAATTTCTTAAGCTCCCACTCGCGAACATATTTCCATCTACCCTTTTGTGGAGTGGTTTGCAGAATAACCCTGACTCGGCAAAGAAACTGTTTTGCCAACTTGAACTTTCTCTGTGTCGCGGATTTATTTTGGAGTTAATTGAATGCATAGAGATATATATATCACTTTTGTTTTAATCAAGATTTTTTTTTAAAAGGGTTTTACGGTTTTAAGTTGGATTTATACGTGCGAACGAGCTGTTTTTATTCGTCACCCACAACTTATCTCGGTTGGGATTAATTAAGTTTGGGATTGATATTAATTAAGGGGATGTTAATTTAATGACTTTCACTGCCTTATTATTTTTATTCATTATATATAATTATTTGGATCATAATTAATAGCTTATACTCGAGTTTCTTCAACTATTATGTATTCGTATTCTACTAAAATTGAGACGCTTGAAAATCATCAGTAATTCAGAGGTTAGAAAACAAATTTGTTTCTTGTTTTGAATATTTTAGTCTTTCAAGAAATTCGTATAGAATACCTTTGACTATGTTAAAGTTTAGACTTTAATTATTTCATAATTTAAGCTTTATATTCCTTTCATATGTTTTGATAAACCAACCTCTATACGACCTTTTCTTAAATTTATTTTAAATTTTCTCGAAAAAGGAAAAAACCAATCGTAATTGGTTACGATATTGGTATATAAAAATAACAGATGTTGAATTTCAGGAATATAAGGAGTCGGTTATTTAAATCCTTATTATATATTCATAACATCAAAATAAAGCTAGAGAGATATTTTTATTTGCAAGAGAAAACGAAAACAAAATAACTCTGTCAGCAACGATAAATAAAAGTATAGGAAACTACAAAACATTTTTTAAGCGCCGACGGAAATTTTTCCTTTTAATTGCACATGACAGGTGTATTAAAAATGCGCAAAAATTTAGCTCATATTTTACGATATTCTGTTGGGCGATCTTTTCTTTGCAGATCTAATACACCATATATCTCCTTAAGAGTTTGATTTTTAGGATTAAATATTTTTCTTCTTCTTTTTAAATATTCTTCTTTTCAACTTTTTCTCATTGAATAGACTAATAGTTTTCTATTTATTTGTTGCGAAATGTTTTTCACGATATTCTTCCCTAGTATGTCTAAAGTTTCGACCTTAACCTAGATTCCAGTAATACCTCTCAAGTTTGAAAAACGAAAGCATATTTATCGAAAGAGTATTCACAATAGTTCAACTCCAAATCCCTTGATAATTCCCACCATATTTTCCTTTATTTCAAAACTTATTAAACCAAAAATGTATGAAATAAAATTGAAGAAAAACGGAATCTCTGGGATCTTCCAATTAGAGGGACCGCAACTCGTCTCTTCCTTTTATACTTCCACAAACTTCCCACAGCATTTTGCCCTAAATCCGAGTCCAACGTCATTCGCGATTAGCAACGTCTCCGTATTCACAAGAACTTTAGGTAAGATTTAAAAGAGAACCCCCAACCCTTCCTTACATCTCTCCTCTTTCATTTCTCTCTTCTATGTCCCAAGTTTGTTACTTCCCCTTTAGCTCCATGTATTTCTAATATATAATATGTATAAGATTCTTTTAGGTCACTTCAAATTCATCTCGTTGAATTACTTACTTAATAACACATTAAAATATTAGTGCAATGTGAGCATATACGTTTGTGCTACATCTATGTCGAAAAACTCCAAAATGATGAATATATGCATCACATTAAAAGCTGTATAAAACCAATGAGAGACATCTATGACGACTGTCTGAACTTAGGTTTCTAAAAAGGCAACTAAACTTTTCATCTCATTCACCTTATTCGATAGTTTTCTTATAGTTTAAAACCTACAGAAATATCTAAAGGTGTTCGAAGGAACTTACAATGCTTATTTAGGAGTGTAAAAGTTAAAAAGAGTTTTTTTTTTAAATGAGTTAACTGTTTTGGATCTGCACCTAATATATCAGGTAATGCATTTCATTTCGTTTTTAAAACTCCCAGAACTTATAACTACGATGATACTATTTTAATTAATTAATTTTCCAGCTTGAGGGATATTAAACTAGTGTTCCTATTGTGAAAATGTTTCATTAAAACTCTAAGAAACTAAAAAAAGATATAAGGCGAATTTTGATGCTACACAAATCTTAACGTAATAAAATACTCAATGCGATAAGAAACTAATAAGGGTATTCTTTGATAAGCCGCTTTATTCCAAAATACGTGAAACTATCATCCTTTTATAAGCTATGGATACTAAAAATTCACATAAATACCTAATTCATTCGTACCCATATTTATCTTCTGATCTGAAAAATATCTGTTATTATCTCAATTTATAATTTTTCAACTCTAGAATTTTAAAAACTTCAAAAAACCATCCTCAATCCATTTCCCCATCATCCGTTTGATTTCATAACCTTGACATGTACCTAATTCAGAACATCCGTGACGGATTCGACTCGACCAGAACTTTAATCAAATATCAAGGGTCATCGGCGAAACCCTTCCTCCCTTTTGATACAACGATTCGATGCCTTAAAATTGGATTCGTAATCCTCTGATTAGGACACGTAATGAAAGGTAAACTCTGAGCACACTAATAATAATCTAGGCCTTCACTCTCTCTGGCTCATAGCTCATTGATGTACGAGCGGGAGTATGCAGTAACAAAAGACTTTCACTTAAAACCATTCTTAAAAGAGAGAGGGAGCAATTAGTAGAAACCTAAAGCAGGCACGTGAACATCTCGTATGGCTTCTACGTAAATGCCCACGAAAGAACGTGGAGAGGCAGAAGGGCGAAGAGGAAGCTGTTGGAGAGTGAATAAGAGATGGAAGGGAGGTATTTAGCGGAGGAGGGGTTGAGTGGCATTTGAGGCAAGTTAAAGGGCCCCATCGTGTTTGTTTGCCCTTTAGGTCTCTCCCAATTTCGAACGGATGAACGCAGAATCCTCTCCCGATGATGCGCATTCCTTTTCCGACGATGATATTGTGCTACTCCGATTGCGAGAATTTCCACCTAGATTGGCCTTGTAAACTACATTTGGAATGCAATACTCTATCTAATGTATCCGCGCTGATGAATACTCTACATCGAGGGTTATTCTTGGAGTCATTGCCGATATACAGATTTATTCGAATCGTTTCGATTTTAAAAAATATCGATCGATGATTTTGTTTTGCTACCTCCAGCATGTCAACAAAACAATTCAATTTATTTAATCGATAGTAATTCATTGTGTTTTTAAGTCATTGTTTAAATTGTTTCCTAGCTTTTAAATTACAATGTCCCAAATTCCAGCGAGGAATTTTTCTAGCAAGCTTTCGAGACGATAAATTTGTACATTTAAAGTTTCCTAGATTGAATTTAATTTGGGTTAACTTTCTTTATAAGTGAATCATGATGGAATTAGTCGTCATTAAATAATTGAATGCATTTATAATCATGAAATTCTCTCAAATGAATAAATATTATTGAAAGAAGAATAGTAAGATGAATAATATTTAAACAAAGAACATTCTTTATACAGACGGAAAAAGTAAAAAAAACAACTTCACAATCTAATGATTTCTCAAGAAAACAAATATGAAAAATATATAACTGGTGAATAATGAAAATATTTTATAGCAATCAAGATTAATTTCAATATTTTCATAATATTAACTTAAAATGTTTAAGATAAAGTAATGACTGTGATTAATGCACCTATCATATACTGAAACCATAATTTTACTGTGGAAAATTTGTATTTGAAACAGTAAGTAAACTAAATTCAGCATCACCTTAGCAATGCACCAATTTTTAATTTTATAGATACAAGTTAAAACTTTCAGTGGAACCCAAGAAGAATCTTGAAAACATATTTAATATTCGTTATAAGATTTAAACGGACATATTCTATTATAGGAGAAGCCCACAGAATAAAGCACAATAACGAAGAAAATACCTTAACATAAGAAGCAAAGAAGTTCTTTCATCTTAACTATGTAAGGTTCGATTCAATTCAATTAGTTCCATATAAAGCAAAATATCAATTACAGAGTAAAACGCGAAAAGAAGGATTTCTCGTAATTAAAAGATACGTTCGAAGTTTGAATGTTTAAATGGAAGATTCTCAGGAATCCCGAACCCAATTCGGACGTTGAAATGAGGTCAAATAGAATATCTTTTATCAGGGTGCATGGGCTAGCAAGAAGTTACAGCTTCTAATGAATTCGAACAATGTGAGAAAACTAATAAGAAAAATTCCCATAAAATAAGAAAGGCATTAAATTATTATTTAAGTAGATACTAATTGAGTAAAGAATATCTAGGTTTTCAAAGAAACCACTACTAAGAAATAATATGAAATTTTGATTAAAATATTTCACTGGAAAGGAAAGGAAGAAACAATGTTTGTGGGCATAGGAAATAAGTCATAAAAATATTAGATAGGTGTAAGTGGAATTATAATTTGTATAAATATATATAATGTTTGGAATATAAATTACAATAAATTAGGTGGAGTATATTATACATAATGTGATACAATATGTTCACTTCGTGATAAAAATTTCTAAATCACCAAGAGAGATACTTTTATTTTTAATAATAGACGAGAAATTAGCAAAAGTTAATACCGCAATCAATACGTATGAAAGATGTCTATTAAATTCACTTCTAATTATATCAAAAACCAGGATAAAAATGTTTATTCGGAAACTTCGTCTTAGCAGGGGCAGATAACTCACTTATTGATGGAGACAAGGCTCTGGATTTAGAAAACAGAAAGCTAAAGAAGTGATGGAAAGAAGGCAAAATTGTATCCGAATGTCACGAGAAGGGAAATGAACTTGACAGCATATGATTTGGGAAGACGGACACCAGCGTCATGAATGATGGAAATTTGAAGGCATCAGAAAAAATGAGAATTGTATGACGGGACATTGGGAGTAGAAGAAAATGATTTAAAAGGATATAAAAGATAAAATATTCGTTCTAATATTCTATTCGTTATTCACATTTTACGTAAATCGAAAGACTTAATGTTGATTCAAAACCTAAAATCGAGTATCTGTGTTGATTTAGCGCCATAAATATTTCGATTTAAAACTTACCACGAGCTTTTTTATTCCATTCGTTTATGAGTTCCATCTTTTTTATTTCTTTCGTAAATTTATCCAAATATCGTCTTATTCAAAACATCTTCCGTTTCCTTATTTGAGAGTCATATATCCGCGATTTATTTTGAAAATGTTTACGGACGCCATGTATATAGACGATGTTCGTTAAACCGTGGCTAATACTCGATAAGTCCTTTAAACTCAAAAGCTTCTCAGAATCTATCTTTTGCGTACGTTAAATCCAATCTGGCAGATCCATTCATGCGAATTTGAGCCTACACATGATACGCGAGGCTTACGGCAAAAGTTCTTGGAAACACTCCTTTACTTACGAGATGAAATGATTTCCAATCGAACCGTATTCGAAAGATTCGATTTTCCAATTACGAATTATTTATTTTCAGTTGAAAGAATAAACTCGCGGCTGATGAAAAAATACGTATCTGTAACAAAAATTCCGTTGGTAAATTTTATTAATTCAACGAGATATTCATCAACCTCTAGAATCTAATATAATATTGATACTGTACGAATGAAATTTTGAAATAAACTTCTATGGGATGAAACTAGAATTTGATTTACTTTAATTCCAGTGAACTATAAAATAAAAAAAAACTATTGTAAAATGGATCAATCAATCCTTTTTCATGGAATATAAAGAAGGTATAGTATTTGTCGTTTACTGATTCTTTAGAATCAAAACCATGAGAGAACTTTTTGCATTCTCAAAGTAATATAATAGATATATAACCGCAGATCGTAAGAAAGAATTTTATCTAGAGAAGTATATATTCTATAGAAAATTGTTATATTTAGACACTTCTTCATTTTAAATTCATCATTCTGATGTTTTATAAAGCAAAATATTGGTTGGTACTTTTTTGAGGATCATTCAGTCTCGAACATAAAAAACCACTTTAATCAACCGTGAAACGATATTTATAAGCACATAAAAGTTTTTACAATAATATTATCAGTTCTTAATATTATTTATTTCTTAGAAACAGGTAAATATACCGAATGAAAATATGATTTAATGTATGAACGAAATCATAAAATCATACTCTGATAGTAAAATTTCCAACTCAGTAGGGAATTGAACACAGAACTTCAGCGCAAGGAATATAGAATGCCTACCACTCCGATACCAAAAGATAGATCTTTTAACTTACATAAATGAAACATTCTTAAGTAAATAGGCAAGTAATTCACACCATTTTATTGCAATTAATTGGTGCTAAATTTCCAATTACAACTGCGCTTAAAAATTACTCGGGAGGTTACGTCTAAAATGCCGGAATTACAGGTTTAAAGGAAATATTCCCCGAATTCCTTCTGATGATAAGGCAAGGAGTTCTAGAGACAGCCTTTTGATTGCAGACTTGTGACATCCTTTTGGAGCAATTCGGAAATACCGCTCCGACTTCTGATGTAATTGACACGTCAAAACGTGGCAAGGAGACTGTCACTTGGATAATCACGAATCCTGAAGGCATTCTGTGATTCGTCCTTTCCAATGGCAAAACAGAAATGATTTCCGAGTTCCAAATTCTCTCTAAGTGCTCTGAACTCAACGAGTGAATACTGCAGAGCTTGAATGCTCCGACGTGTGCCGAAATTATATATTTATCAGCTGCACATTTTTCAAATACGAAATTAAAGATGGATAAGATAATTAACTCTAATTAAATTTTGATTTTTTGACTAGTAAAAATATAAACTACTTATATGTTTCTTCAGTCTCTAGCGTAATATGTTTTTAAAATAAAACAAACACTAACGAAATTAAAATCAACTAAAAGCTAGAATATTGCGTGAACGACAATGAATCAAAATATTAAAATAATCAATAACACATTACTAAAGGGAAATCAAACAATAAGGAATATTACTTGAGGGAATAATTATAAAAACATAAGAAAAGAAACTCCGGATATTCAATTATGAATACGATATACATTCTCCGATACGGTTAAGCTTTATTCATTATTAATTTCAACAGCAATAAAAAAATAGAGTAAAACTGAAATATAAAAACCTATAGTATTACATCCAATAGTTTCCGTAGTGTAGCGGTTATCACGTGCGCCTCACACGCGCAAGGTCCCCGGTTCGATCCCGGGCGGAAACAAATTTTTTCGCTTTGTGCGAACCATAGTACAGTAGATGATATACGCATAGATTGAATTTAATGAATACTTTTAGTAGAGAAAAACATTCACGGAAGATGTTTTCGAACTAATATATCTACCCTTGTATACATAGAATGTTTAAAAAACTTAAATTAAAATTAGGAAATAATAACGCAATAGCTTTTTACCCCCAAAAATTAATGTTTCTGAGAAGAATACATGAAAATTTGCGGACAAATAAAGTCATGGTTACAAATATCCCTTCCCATACTTCGAAAGGCGACTTATCTACACGCAGATGACGCAGTGTGGTAATATTATCTAGCTTGTCATACTGAAATATGTTTAATATAATGAAAAAAATACCAAGGAATATGAAATAGAGAACCTATTCAAAACTATTCTTTCTATTCTTAAGCTAATACGTAGAAAAAAGCTTAAACAACACGATAAAGATTCCTTATCAAATCACTCTTTAATACATAAAAGAAAATTTGATTTAAAAGTACATTAAACTCCCAAAACTTAGAGTCAAATTAAAAAATTTAAACTTGATGCAATCATAAGGGTGTAAAATTGAGTCCATACGTCAAACATCTTTAGTAATTCCGAAATTTCTAGTACTACTACTTCTTTCCATTTTAAAACGATTTCACGCACGTAAAAATTCCAATCAAGTAACACCAACCGCTTACAAAAACCAATACGCAAATATTTGGAATCCAATTTTCTTCCACACGCCATACTCGTACCCAGCACACTATAGTTGGACAAAAATCCTCTGAATGGCGTACGTCGACACCGGAACTATGGGAGACAATAATTGGCCGTAACTCAAGCAAAGTCATTTACGGTTGGCCTGCACGGGAAAGCAGTATGAACGATGAAAGCAAATCTCGCGCCAGAACATTCGTCTATCACGGGGACCAGATAATCTGCTCAACTCCAGAACGTAAATCAACTTCCCTCTCCTTCACTCCGTAATTAAAAGTAAACACAGCTCCGCTGCGGAATATAGCCGAATTTTTCTCCCTAGTGCCAAATATCCACCTTTTACGAGGCGTAGATGTAATGGTAAACAGTGCACGGAATTTATTCCGTGTTTGGCGCTTCGTCCTTGGCGAGAAATTTGCAGTGATAGCGACGGGAAGCGAGTCAAGTGTTTTAAGTGTTCCATAACAGCAGTCTACTTCTAAAAAGTTAAGGATATGGAACATGCTTAAGAGAGAGAAGGCGTTCAAAAAGTTTGGTAAGCGTGAAACAATGTAGGGAAGAAATTTTCGTGCTGCTTTTACTTTTTATCACACCTCTTCGTTTTACGTAATACCAGTTCAGAATTCCCTTAGACTCTCAATTGTTTCTTTCTAAAGGTGCTTATTCTTACAGCAAGGTCTAATCGTATACTACAATGCCTTAAGATTTTAACCAAAAGGTATTCTAATGAAAGCTTGTCCAATAAAAGTTGGCAATTACCATTTATAATTATCAATAAACATTTGTTTAAAACATAAAATTTTCAAACATTGTTAACTAAATTTCTTCCTTTTCAATATCTACTGTTTAAAGTAATCTCAGTTTATTCTGTTATATTTTCTTCTAAAATTTCATATAACAATGCCATAAGATTTGAATCAAAAAGTATTTTAATGAACGCTCGATCAATGAAAGTTTGCAAACAACATTTATATTTGAGATATACCTTTTTGCACGTTTAAATTTACAACCAGTTTCTTTGAAATTTTTAATTTTTAATATCTACAGCTCATAGTTATCTCAGCTATTTTTTAAATTTCTTTTCCAAATTATTAGAAAAAATTCTCAATGATATCTTATGATTTCATAGGTAATAATGGAGACTTTAAATTAAGTCAACTATACACTTCATCATCTATTGCATAAAAAACATTCTACTACAGATACAACTACAAACTGACGGCCTACAATCGAATATACAATCATAAACACTATTCCAAAAGATCAGCACCCCAAACCATAATGCATAGAGATTCAGGGATACAATTTTTACAGCAAATCAAGGCAAAAATTCTTTCCAACAGAGACAGACATGTACGACAAGCTTCAAGACTACATTCGGAAGACATTTAAAACATCTAACGCTGGTGGGCATTCAGAAAACAGTGAGAGACAGGTGACTTGAACAGAAAAACAACAGTGGCTGTGTCAAATAAAGCAGATTGTAATTAATGATTCAGCGAGAAAAATTCCTTTAGGGTCAGAATTAAAATCGGAAACAAAATGGAAATACATAGCTAACCACTACGTTCTGCGATTGGATATCCATTAATTACGTTTTTCGTATTAATTAAAAAGTAAATTGAGTGAGTAGCGTAATTAAAAACGAAGATCAAAGACGCAAGATTGAAATTTTTAATTATAATTGTGCTTTCCTGAATGACTTTCTTCATCATTCAGACTAAAATGAATTTTTTTGAGGATCATACTCAATGAAAACGATTTGAAAAAGAAGAAAGAATTTTTAAATAAAACCAAAGGATAAACAATATATACAGCCATCATCAGATTTGATTTTTGTATCAGATTTTACCCACAGGGAAACATTCGCGTAACATACGTCGTGTTCTCTTACGACTTGACATACCTTAGCTTAATTATGAGTGGAAATTGGATGTTTATAAGGTTTATGACGTATTCCTGACTTAAGGGATGGGTCATTTCATTAAAAAAACATTCTGTTATCTCATTACACTCCGAAATCTTTTTGAGCCGGAAAAAATAATGAAATAATTCAAACAGGAATAAGCTTGTTCAACGGGAAAAAAATAAATCCATATCTGGTCAAAAAAAAACCTTCAGCGTTTATAAACGAATCTGGATGTGATATTTTAAACAATGTTTTATATTCAATTTATAAGAAAGGGAATTATAGATATCAAAAAAGTTAATATACATTATTGATAGTAATAAATTAAAAAAGTATACTTCATCTGTAGTTTATTTTAATAAGAGGGAAAAGAATAAGAAATAGAGAACGTCGTGAAACATTTTGGACGTAATGATAGCAAAGAAATATAGATGAAAAAGCATTAAAAGGAATCAGAAATAAGAAGATAAAGTGAAGAAAAGAAAAGTAATAAAGAAAGAAGAATGAAGGGAAATGTAACGCTTAAATATGCACGAGGGCTAACAAACGGAAGAATTGTGTTTCAAACGTAAAATGGCAAACACATATTTAATGAATACAAATTGAATAAAAAATAACGCACACTAAATATTAGGTGTTACTATAAATACTATCGTATTACTAAACCTAAATTATTTTTTCGTTTACGGTAATATAGTTCGCTTACTTTCGCTATTTTCAATCATTCCTTAGCTAAAACACCACTCGACATACTGTGTTTTGCATTTGCGTCAACGTATTGTTATTATTTATCGATGGTATGATACATAACCTTGACGATAAATAAACTTAATGTGATTACTATTCTTAGCTACATTTCTTACATTTAATCGTATGCATTAGAATTTTTGGATTAGATTTACATTAACTACATTTGGAATTGGATCTTTCCTATCTTTTATTACGCCAGAATAATTATTTCCTCATCTATTTCTTTACATTGCCGAAACAGAATTTTCAGAAAACACTTTCTATCTTTAAAATTCATCAACCAATCTAAAGTATTCGATATCAAATTAAGTAGATTATTGTTTACTATATATCCTAATCTATTATATATTGATTATCATATATCTATAACTGATAATAAGATCTCCTCCATAACTCTATGAATAGGAATAAAAAACAATAAACAAATGACAATCTGTTTTTACGTGAAACAAAGGATATTTTCGAATATAATTAACGATATAGTTGTGCAATAAATGTAGCTATTCGAACAGTATAAGAAATATTGCCGCCGTCAATCCACAAAGAACTGTCTCCCGTGCGATTCAGGGACGGATGAGTTATTGAAGGGCATCAAGGAATAATCGAAAGCGCTTTGGAAGGGAAACTATGCGTCGCATCTTTCTTCGAGTGAAAATGGATAATCGGCTAATTTGAGGATGGAAGGATGAGAGGGCAGGTAATTAAGAGATTAGGGGCCCTCTATCAATTAGCGTCTGAAGAGATAAGACGAGCCAACGGGGATAAGCATTGATTTAAAGCGATCTTGGAAGACAATGGCCCGAGGGGGTAATGGGAAGACAACAGACGAGTTTAAACAATGGTGAGGAAGGGAGGGAATTAAAATTCGTTCAAAACGAATGCGTTTGTTATGGTTTGAAGAATAAATGGAGGGTGTCGCGAAAATGGACAAAAAAATGGATTCTGAATTGTTTGGATAGGGATTACAGCATTATTACAGAGATTACATTTAAATTTATATTACGCGATATTTAAATTGATCATTAGAACAATATGATAGTAGGTTTTCTAAAAAATTATTGTAGACTTGAAAGAAAGATTTCATTTGATAAAAACGTGTAATTCTCGTATTGTTTGCGATTTCCTATTCTCAATAAAATTCAATAATGCTTCTTGGGCGTATGAGTTGCTTTTATAAATAGGATATTTAGATTTCGAAGAATTGTATCAATAGTTAGTTAATGCATCTGTTCTCTGAATAAGATAAAATGTAAAATCACTTTATTGAATAATAAACTGCTGAATATGGGACAAAATTAAAAGTTTGTTGTGATTTTGCAGTGATGATATAAGATAATAAGTTTCATAGTTGGAATTTTACCTTTAACACAATCAAACGTGCTGATCTATTAAAATTAAATAGAAATACATATACATCACAAGTTAGTAATCTTTGAAATGGGGAATACTCAAGAAATTAATCATCTTATAAGAATCTTGCTTAGTAAAATTTTCCTCCTTCATTTTAAGAAAAATACACTTTTCATGCTAATAAAAAAATTGAACTATGTCTGACAAGATAACTCACACAATTTTCCATAAGAACTGTCCAAGACTTCATAATAAATTTAAAAGATACCTAATCAAGTATATCTCTTCCTTCATTTTGGCAATATACAATCATTCATTTGATTACCTCAAAGTCTATTCCGTCTATCAGTAAGAGTATATATAGAAAGCAGAGACGAAAACAAATTTGGAATACATTTGCTCTCATTATAGAAGAACCTAGTTGGCTTGTAAATTTTATGCGCAAATTATATTAGGAAATCAGTTTATTATAGAAGGGTACATTTCCAAATTTCATATTTGACGAATGACTAATTTTCCGAAGACGTATTTCATGGAAGTAGTTCATAAATCTACGCGAAGTTCCTGGAATGAGTGTGGTGGTATGAGAGACCATTATGGTGATTAAATAAAACAGATGATATACTTCCTGTACATTTCTGGACTCGGCACCACCATTAAGCACAAAGGTAACGGAGTCCAAACGAGTTACATATTCGGTGGAAGAGTTATTCCATATAATTTTACGACATAAATTATATTTACATTTGACGTATTACGAAGAATTTTTGCCTACTCGTAGGTAGATTTTTAGCAACAAAGGGGAATTTTGCTAATTATGAATGTTTGCATAGTTGATATACAACCATTTTCAACTACATGTGCCCTACTACATTTACGAAAAATAAAACGTGTTTGATAAGTAGTGTGGCATGTATCTGTATTATTTTAATATGTAATCTTTTATTAACTCGTGAAATTCCACTGAATAATTGAGAGGGGACAGTCATCTATTCGTCTCACTTTTAATTTTGACCTCAGCGTTGTATCATATTATTGTGACGAAATAATATAGTGAATCGATCCATTGATACCCATTTTACTATCTTTAGGTTTTCAATGGCAATGTATCGTATATATTTTATTCAGAAATACCATGAACATGAAGATAATTAAGATCAAATGATAATTTTGAAATCATTTAAAAGTCTATTTAGAAACGTATTGGGTTATATCCCTTATCCAAGACTACTTCATTACTAATCTTTTCTTTTTAGCTTGGTAAAACATTTTTTATAGAGTCCTAAATGCAGGTACTTCATCATCACAAGTGAACAAACAATGAACGAAGTTATTTCAGCGATTTACGATTATCACTATCAAGTCTTTAATCGCATTGTTTAACGAGGAATTTACGTACTGGTCATCTCCATGGAAACAGGATTTTTTACTCTGTTTACACTTCCGTCTTATGCATACTCCGAATGAAACACTCGAGTGCATTGCAAGTCTATTTAGAAACTCTGAGTTTTTCATTGTCTTTAAGATTTGATACGTTTCAGAGAAGGAATTGATGGAAAGAAAAGTTAAAAATAAGAAAAGAGGGTGGTTTGGAAAAGGTAAGATGGGTTGAGATGGGTGGTGACCATCTGAAGATAATGAGAAACCATTAATGACGAAATTCATCCATTTGACCTTTTCCGATGGAATTGGACGAAGAAAATTCGGTGAATTTAATTAATTCTCAGATAAGAGTATTAAAAACAAAAATTTCGGAATGAAGGAATATAAAAATCGGAAATTTCCGAAGTCCAATAGAGGGGAAAAAGGTTGATTTAATAGACTAACAAATGTCAGCGTAGCTTTGGGAAAAATTTCAATAAGTTCTAGAAATATATTGGTCGGTAATGTAAAAACTAAAAGCAATTATTCTAAAGGTCAATGGAAAAAGATGTTACATGCCATTTTAAGGCCATTTGCGAGTATTGTAAATGAGTACGTAGTAATGTCCGTTGTAATTAAATTCCTCTAGATATAACGAATAATATAACCATTTTACTGTGCTTTTACATAAAAAATGGTATCTCTTAACCTTAATTTTAATATCATTAATTACTCAGGCTAACGACTCATCCGTAAAATACCAAACACAATGAAATATCTAAGAGAATTAATAAAACTTTAGTAAATATTTTGGAAACAGATATATAACATAATTTAAAAACATCAACGAATCATACCTATTATAAGTTCTGAGAAGAGCTATGAACCATGGAAGAATTGAATACTGAAACTCACCAAAGACTCCTTATAGCTATCATCAAAACTTACCTGAAAAGAGAAAAAACAAACAATTATTTCCTCATATCAAACATAAAATTTCAATTCTTAACTACAAATATAGATACATTATCATATTAATTTCTTAAAAAATTGAGTGTAATGAGCATTAGTAACCACTACCATATCTTAGGACTTAAGAAACTCAATACGAAAATATAATATTTCAAGGCCATGATCTTAATCCATCTAACAGATTTTGTTGCTTCTCTTTCGAACAATATATCTGCATTCAAAGATAACATTTCGACAAGCATTAAATGGCATTCAACTGAATCACGCACAATTATGTCGATTATTAAATGAGACACAGAACAACCACCTCCCAACCCTTAGATTCCTACGACATATATAAACCCATTTCCTTAAAGACGAATATAACTTCATAACGAATTACTGAACGAGACGTAACATCGTCCTTACATAAACCGTCCCCGATTCAACACTCTTTGAGGAATGTTGACATTTCCCTCGCAAATTCGCCTCCCATAATGCACCCGTCGAGGAAGTTCATTCCTCGGAAAAGGACATTTTTCTTCGAATGGAAATGAAGTCTGGAAAAAAGTCTTTCCTCCATCACCAAATTGCTGCACGCGATCTTCTTTTTTTTTTCGTGGCGACACGGGCAGGTAAAATGCCTTCGATCCATTACCTCCCACCAGATGGGGTGAAAAACTGCGCGAGATTAAGTGGACACTAAAGTCTCCTTCGCAGAATTCTGCGAGATTAGGGCATCGTACGAAGATCGTCCCTAATCCCCGTTTTAAGCGCAGGTGACCTTTCCCCTTATTGCAGTCAACGGAGATAATATTTACATTAATTATGTGGACACGATCGGGCTTTAGAAGGGGGGAGAGGGGGGGTCGCGTTGGATTAAGTTGTTTATCGCGAGGAAATTTGCCGAAATTTTTAAAAAGACTGATGATGATGAACTCGAGGGAAAAAGGAATGCGAAATGGGTTTTACCTTGATGAGTGCGAATTTTGTTTTTTTGGAAAAAGGAGTGCTAATTACGAAAGACATTGTAATTGGAGTTAGCAGTCAAAAGTTCATGTCGAACAGCATGGCATTAAAATCGTTGTAAGAATTGCATTGATCGAAATGATCGTTTTAATTATTTTTTGTGGAACAAATACTGGAGTAATTTTCAGAATGTTATTTATAACCTTGCCTTATAACAATGAGGGACTTGTATAGCCATGTTTTATAATGTTATTATAATATATTCGAGCAGAAAACAAAAATATCGCATTATAAGAAATATTGCAGTGGGATATTCTATTCAAATATATACCAACATGTTGCGGATTTATACTAATGACACTTTTTGACAGTTTTTTTTGCTTTCTGCAATAATTTATCAACGACAATATCACTCTTTAGTAAGTATCATGAGCTGAAAACAATGAGGTATCGTTCGTTAGATCCTAGCTCACTTCTGAGTATATAACGATTTAATATAAAATTATGATAAATTTTCTTATAAAAGAAAAGTTACCAAGAATATGTTAATGCCGACCAACATTTCTCTTTCCGAAAACAACAAATACGTGGAACTAAGAATAAAAAATAAACAGATAATTGTTAGAATGATTTCAAGATATTTAGAGAATAATTATCTTAAGTGCACGTCTGTACAAGAAGTAATTATCTTCGAGGTCAAATTCGGCATAGATCACAAATACTACTATGCTGGAATGGACATACATGGTACTAAACCCTCTTAGTTAAATAACTTGCAAGATTGAGTCATATTGATTATGACTAGAAGAGAAACATGAGAACATTTTCAATCCAAAGAATAGATTCATCAATACAATTATCAGTGATAATTAACTTCAAGAACAAACAATTCATCAATAGAATTATTTGTGATAATTAACTTCAAGAACAAACAATTCATCAATAAAATTATTTATCGTATTTAACTTTAAGAACAAACAATTCATTCTTAATGATTACTTTTAATTGCTAAACCTAGTCTTTGAATGTCAGCAGGTGCCCTATAAACCTATAGCGAGAGCAAGATGATAATAAATCGTGTAGAAAACGTAACAACCGAATTGGATCTCAAGAAGAAAGGATAATGCTTTGCGATAAGAGGAGTAATGAGGGAGAATGGCGAACTCTCTGAAGAGGAATGGATGCCGATTGAGAGGCACTAATTCATAAAGGAAAGGAAACAGCTGGAGATATCGAACTTGCGGATGCAGATGGCGATAAATTCGAAATAATCCTCTCAAAAACGTGCAGCCGCTATCGAAACGGAGCCTCCTTCCTTCAATATCCAAAATATCGATGAATACCTCGCTTTGAAGAATAGCTTGTGTGACTATTCCATCTATTAATGTTTTGAGCTACGTACGTCAAACATCAGATGATAAAAAAGTTACTCGTTGAATAAACCGTTCTCGATGATTGCTATAACAGTTTAAAGAATATAATAAAGAGAATAACATTATATTCAAATAAGACAATTTAATGTCTCCTAATTTTTTTCACCATAATTCATAACCTAATTTTTCTTGTAAAATTAAAACTTACTGTTGTTAAAAATAACATTCGTACTCTAAAATGTTTCGATCTACACTAAAATGCAAAAATATGTATAATGATTGTTTTAATAAACGATAAAATTATAAATACTAAATTAAATACATGATATTTAAACATTCAATTTTATATGATAATGTTTCTTAACCTTCCAGGGTTTTTGGCGACAGAACATTTTAATGGATAAATTGTTCGTTACTTAATAGGAAAATCTGAGCTTTTGTTTTGGCATTTATATGAAACACCAGATCAGCAGCATATATAATTGGCGATTTGTAATGCTTCTCATTATTTTCATAAGAAAATAATTTTGGCGATGAATTATACATATAGCCATATTTACTAAATTTTAAAAATATATCCGTATTTATTCTGCTAACTGATGATAAATACATCCCTTAAATTACTAAATTTTATCTTTTGTATACTTAGCTAGTTGTGGAACGCTTTCCATCAAATGAATATCGCACGCTCCTTACATCTTAAAAGCTTCAAGTGTAAATGTAAAACGGAAGGCTTAGACAAACTAATCCTGCACATAACTCTTCACTTCTTAGGAGGGCACTGAAATGGTCAAGCAGCTCCCAACGGATGTGCACCCCTACGGTAACGGAAAACCGCATAAATATACTCTTTCTTTCATTCCCTGCATATCTAGTTACCGACCACTCTTGGATTAGCGTCTCAGAAGGATGTACTGCGGTACGATAATCTCTGCAACCCTAATCTGTACGGAAATCGAGGGTTCATTATCGCACAGAACAGTCTTAAGCTGTGCAAAGACCGTGCGATACGTTTGGGCGTTAAATCACGCCATCTGGTATGTTCCTTACGTGGTCGATAGCCTCCGAAGACCTTGTATAATTTATGTGTACGTCGAGAATTGATGTCTCCGACGAAGATATTAAATGAAACGGAGACTAGGCAACTTTTCACGAGGAAAGGAAGATTGGAGAAAACAGATGGGGAACACAATGAAGAGGAAAGGGAAGAATTTGATGAAAGTGGTGCGGGGAATGGGATGGGGAATAAATTGAATTGCAAACTCCCTCATTACGGCTGCTTCCAAGCTTGTAAACCCTTTCCATCGTTGAGGGTTAATCTTAAAGGAATGAATATCTCTTCCCATGAATAAAATATTTATTGGCCGTCCCTTTAAAATGTTACCAAACGAAAACTATTACTTAACGACATTTCTGAAGTAAGGGAGGATGTTAATTTTGTTCGGAAACGTGGCACAATGCCATTAGATGGGTGCTCTTCAGTTGAATGGAAATCGTTTCGTGGGTCTATGATTCGCAGTGGAAAGCTCTTTGATCTACCGCTATTACTCATGGTGATTTAAAAATAAGATATATCCGAGGAATACAATGAAAAATATATTTTATCCATTCTAAAATTTTTCCAAAAATTAGTTACCTATCTCAAGCTGAATTTAGAGTTATTTTTTTGTCGGGATTCTTTAATCATTGCCTCAAAATGTTTTATACAATGCCTCTTTGTAATCATACGTTTCTGAGAAAAAGAAATGTTTTTAGAATTAACAAGAGGAATCAAAAGGCATAAAAGTCTTAAGGGTTTTTTTCAAAACAAAAAAGGATGAGATTTTTCCATGATACTCAGATATATATTCCTTAATATCTAAAATTTTATTATTGTAGTATTTTATTTGTATATTAATAATAGCTTATTTATTCCACTCATCATTTTAATTTTTTTTAAAGAAGGATTCCTGTATATATATAAATACATAAAGATGTACCATTATACGATTCGATTTATCTTATGCCAAATAACGAAATAAATTTCATCCGCGAGATAAATTCATCACAAAGATAAAAGAAAAAATATTCTAAATTAATTCGTAAATAATATAATAATATTTTAAAAGATAATATTAAAAAACAGTAGACACAATTTCTATGATATGGCATTGAGCAATACTATGTTCGAATAATAAAAATATTATACTACCATATTACTTCTTCATTTTCCTTAACTCCTAGTATCATAAAACTTAATTATTAGCTGTTATAATTATCATAGCACACTATTTCTAAGTAGATAATGTACTTATAACAACGTTATTCATATAGATAGATAAACAATCGTATAACAATTTATATACCTACATGCTCATCCGTAGATTTGGACCATTACGAATTCTAATTGTACATTCACTAGAATCAACAATATATACATCCTATTTCATACCATTTGAACTAATAGAAACAGGTACGAAAGATAAATCAAAAACGACTCCATTAGCGATTGAACCCACGCTCCACTCCAAAGCGCTTTCCCTTTACATCTACACTAAACTACCTCCGCGAACGGTGAATTCGTCACAAAAGGAAGTTTTCCGTTTCGGCGAAAACAAACGCGGAGAGGGAAATATTACAGTCGCACCATTTAGATTACCCTGTCAGGCGGAATCTAAAAATAAGGGGAGGAAATCCTTAAGAGCTTTCGTACGAAATAAAGCCATCCATCAGACAGGCACCTTGGCCAGATTCGGCGTGCGACAGGTCCCCCTGTGCCAAGGGACTTCATTCTGTACCCGAAATGAATGAATATGGATATTAAGAGAGAGGAACGAGTCCCGATGGAGGGGTAATGGAGGAACGCTGGAAATGGACTGGAAGCTGGTGACGCCGAGGGTTGAGTGGTTTTATTACCTATCAAATGAGAATAAAAATCGGACTTAAAAAAATTACCGCAATAAATCAATTCTGAGTCCTATTCTATGATGTTTCTGAATTTGATGATGCTGGTTGATAAGGTTGTGATTCGTGTATGATGCTAAATGTATCTTTATACACTGCTTAATTGCTTGATGGATATGATCAGGATTAGCTGTGTATTTTGATAAATACTTATCAAATTGAGCTAAATTTTCTCTGTAAATTTCAAAATGTTTTCTTAGGATTACATTTTAATATATTTTTATTACGTAACTTATTTATTTCATGACGTATGATAGAAAAATAAAAATAAATAACAATAATCATTATAGGTCCTGCTAAGCCCTAAAACTTGCTTACAAGTTTTCCTTTAAAACAGTTCGTTGATGAAAGATATATATGTTTATCCAACACGAAATATTTCAAATGAATATAAAATTACGTTAACTCTGTTTCTAATTCCTCGTCAACTAATATAATGTCCAGTAATTCCAACAGTAATATGCCTAAATTTGCATAAATAAAGGAACAGTTACATATTGAAAACTTAGTAAAAGATATCAACATCATTCAGCCTCCATAATAGATCTTCAAGATCAAATGAATATATTACGAACTATGGACTATTGAAAGCAAGGAATATACCGAATAATTATCATTACATCCAATTTCATGGATGAATAAATTTTATTCTAAGAACATCTAACTTCATAGACGACTAGGCAAAATAAATGTACGCATGTCTTATATTATCCCTTGTAATTTTATCCAAGATTTATTGACCGTCTATATTAAGCAATTATCATTCATCACGCTTAACGTCTCATTAACATAACTTTCTCTTTCGCAAATTTATATAAAAAGGTGATTTATGACTGTTTAAGCCCCATTCGCCCAGATTTTCCTATTTAAATACCTTAATGCGACTATATTTGTATTAATATCAGTAGAATTTTTTGTGCCTTTTACCTTTTTAATACCTTTCCTATGTTATATGGCATTAAATAAGCCTGGCATTCCTTGATAACTGGTTTTGAATATTAAGAGACCGAGAATAACATAATCTCAAACAAAACTATTCTCTTCAACATTAAGATTAATAGACCTCCATACTTAGAAGTAGAACTCGTCTTTAGTATCCTTCAACTCCTTCAGAGGTTACAGTCATACACTGAGTTAACTTGCATACATCAGCGGTACTCTACGAAGATGTATGAACTCATAGACCACGTCTAAGGAAGCGTCAAGGATTCTCTTGTAATCCATCCTCATTACGAGATGTTAAATCGATTTTGCTCCAAAATCCTTTGGGAATACCGTGTACGAATGAGAATAAGGTGAATAATATCCTTGATTCAACAGTCATCTTCATGAAATGTAAGTGAATGATGAAGCATTTCAACTCTGGTTTGAACACGTTAAATATAGATGGATATAGATTGACCCAACTTTGAAATTGATGTGCATGCTTTAACTAGTAATATTTAAAGTATCAAAGAATAGTGTCATGGATAATGAACTTTATCGCTTATATTTTCTTTTAATTCTTCATTGTTTGTTTTCTAGTTACTTCTCCTCCATAATAGTAGTTCGAGTCTGAAGTCAAAAACCATGATAACCCTTAATCTATAGGGCAATTTGAAACTGAAATTACAATTACATCTAGTTTCTAAACATTAGAAAAACTTTTGTTTATAATATTTCAGAAGGTAATTAGGTCTTCTGTGGATCTGAAAGCACTAAAGCAATGCACAATAGCTAAGGAAAGCATAGAAGAAATAACATAAAAAGAGAAAACAGAGTAAATCTTACTCCAACATCCCAGCGTCCGAATTTATATGAAATTTTTGCGACCTAAAAAGTTCCCTACTCTTTTCCGTTTTTCGCATCTTTACGTAAAAGTGCCATTTCCAATAACGATAGGAACACTATCTCAATTTCACATTACTCTCAGTGGTCTATGATGGTGCCACATCGTTGTTTATAGTCATACCGATACCATCACCGTATTTTATGCGTCTAAATAGGAGATAACGTAAAATATGAGCTATAAGACTTTGGAGAAATGTTATATGACTATTATAATGTTGAAAAATTCCTTTCAAAATAAATATGTATAGATATATCTATTTATAAACTTCTTAATGGCATAAACTGCTTAATACCCAAGAAACGATTTCGAAAGACAAAAATAAGATTTTAGGGAACGTTAATATACATTATTAACTTTTATTTCTGCCCATATACTATCTTACGTATGTCTAAATATAAACTGAAAATAATTAAAAAAACTATAGGAATTAAGAGCAAAAATCTTTCCTTTAAATTACTGTAAATATTTAAAACAGTAGGATTCACAGACGAACTAAAAAATTCTTTCAGTGGAAGTTTTGATAAGTTCTCTCAGGGCTTACGTCTCTGATCGAAACTTTTAAAAAAGTATGATATAGCTACCGAATCGTTTCCGGGTGGATATATTTTTCCTCGGAATTTAATACAAGGAAACATCCATTCTGTCAATTCCAACGGGACTTAGGTTCGCGAAACGAAGTATGAAATTGACAAGTATAATCACGCTCGGAAAATTTTTTTTGAGATGGGAAGAACAAATCCTGTGTATTGATGTAATTGGAATTGGGGCATTGAACGAGATTCTAAAACATTTCATTCATATATACTAAGCCATGACATTTTTCTTGTTTCTTTTATATTCTCTTTAAAGCTTAAAATATATTGTTTTAATATAGAACGAACTTTATTCGTCGTATTGATTTCAATAAAAATTATTCTGATTTATTTATATGAAGGATTAGGAATCACGTATCGAATTGTAATACTTTCCTTTATAAATAAAAAATAGATTAGTACAGTTACCCTGGTGTTTCAATTAAATTAAATCTTTATTAACATAGGGTTTTGTTTATCTCTAAGACCATAGTATACCTCAAGATTTATGGGTTGTTTCCTATGTAAGTGATCATATAAAAATCTTTGAAAGAAACATTGTAGAAACAACATTCCTGAGAGATTTTATTTGCGCTCTAACTAATTCAAGATTGCATATTTCAATTAAATTCATATTATAACCAATCTTTCAGCATGGATTCAATATTTCAATAAAATTATTTAAAACGTAAAATCGTCGCATTGATACCGATCTTTATATTACTGATTTTGATTTCATCCACATGAACAACAATTATCCTACATAACCGCATCTTTGTACTGAAGTGGAGTAATTTATCTTTGAATTGAAATCATTCACAAATAAGTCGTAACCAACGATTGTATAATTTTGTCATTACATTAATTTTTTCGTTTATAAACCTTTGCACTCTTTCTGTGAGGCATACGTTCATGGAGAATTTTACTTAGATTCATACAAATCAAGTTTAGAGGTGATTTTTATATAATTTCATTTCTTATGAACATATTTAAGGAAAAAATATTCCAAATATATCTTAAAATGAAACAGTATTAATCCTAAATTAACTTATATGAAGATAAAACGAGTAAAATCTATGGAGATATACACGTAAATTAATCATTTTCGATCAATTAATAACCACCACGTAATTACGAGACATCACATAAAACACGCTCGAGAAATATCCTCATCCTCATCGTAATTCAGACGAAATTTTTCATGGGTTCATCTTCAACAGCCGTACAGCACTGCCGCAGGATTATTACACCTCAGAAAAACAAATGAATTGTTCAAATACGAGGATGAGGAGACAAGACGTCATTTCACGCACCCGACTCCTCCGACGTCCGCAATAGGTTTTCATCCTTTTTTTTATACCACCGTGATTATATTTTCCTGCGTCATTTGCTTCCATAAGCCACGCCTATTCCGGGCACAATCCCTCACAGATGGGCTGCTTGGAGAGAAATCCCAGGGAAAGGAGACATTTGGAGAGCGTGTGGAAGAGGGGCAATGAAATGACGGGGAGAAGATGCATTTAGGAAATGAAGGCGAGGAAGCGAAGTGAATTTTCCGAGAGAAAGCGTCTACGACTCCATACCGCGATAATTCTCCAACTTTCCTAATTTCCGAAAATATTTCTCGAAAACCTTTTGCGTCGCCGAAAATTCGGCGCTCGCTCTTATTTCTCGATACGAAAGGACTGAGTGATTGGGTTCCTTGAGAATTACGATTGCTCTATTCCGAGTCGCACCGATTGACTTTGAATCAAAAAGAGAGAGAGGGGGGTTTTTGACCTTAATTCGAACGTATCGAGGTCTTGATTGGCTGCGAAGGTTTCGTCAAAATGATTCACTCGAAGTTTTTAAGGTTCACTTTCGTGATGACTGATGTGACGAGCCTAACGAATCGTAAGTGTAAACATTAGGATGAGAGGTTAGGGAGCGAGTGACAATGCTGATGATGGAAATTTGCAAAGGTTTGTATACATAAATAGTCTATTAGGAATTGTATTCAAACCGCGATTTCTTAATATCTGCTTGCTTTAACACATTGATCCGGGCTTGATCTCGCTTCCACTTGAGAATTTTCCTGATCTCATGCCATTAACGAGTAAATCACCTTAAACTCGTTTACTATAAATGTAATTGAAATTTCAATTTGAATTAAGTTTAAGAAAAAAATTATAATATAAGATAAACCTAAACTCATATATTATTATATATAATCAGGATAATATATACTAAATTTAATTATATTTGGAATGCTTAAATTTATTTACGTACTTTTACGAATTATTATTAAAAGGAAAGAATTAACTTTAATTCTACCTTATATTTTAAAATATCATTTTTACACTATGTTTATCAGTTAAAAATTACGATGCGTGGATCCTAAATTTATATTTAAACAGCGCCGTAAAAGTAATTAAAAATACATTGTAAATTATACCGAAGGACAAATACCCTTGAGTAAATTACCAAAATTATTTGGAAATTCCGATCATTCACATCAAAAAGGATTATATAGATGTTATATTAGATATATTATCAAATAGGAGTAAAAATACCATTAATGAAACAAAATTCAGAGTTGTAAAAATCATATAAAACTGGAAAATTCCTTCTGGAATCGTCAATCTCCTATAAATCCTAAAAAAACTTTGTATCTATGGTATCCGAACATCTCACTCCAGTAATCATACCAATCATTAAAAATCACGTTCTATTAGGTCTCCAATTCCCTTTAACAGTACACAGTTTCCAAAAGTCAACAACCGTACCCTTCGCAATCCTCCAATTTATAAACTCCTCCCTTGATAAAACAAAACATTATTCTCTTTGCATCATAATTTTCACGCACAGTTTCCACTACTAAATTCATTCCCTCTTGAATGCAGACGCGGTCTACGACCTCATGAAAATCTCATTACGCTGCACTCACAATTATATTCCCAACTGCACTGAATCCTCGTTCCCTTTTTCTTATTCCTATAGGGCTCCCACTGAAGTACTTCTGATCCCTTTTTAAAAAAAACCCTTAAGATATATACGTATGTATAAACATTGAAAGCTCTCAGGACTTCGACCCGGGATATAGATTCAAAATAAGCTATGTACAAAAAAGTACATAATACGATCTGTACATATTGAGGGCATGAAATTATTCTCACTATGTCTGTACTCGGAAATTCAATTTACCATTTGCTCGGTGGTTTCTGTTACCGTTAATCTGCGATGCCAGAACATTTAGACACGCTGATTGGAATGCCTTGTAGTCAAGGGCTTGGGTATGTGTTGGGCTAAGCAGCATCGCTCACAGTTGCGACCTCAATGAGATACATGTAGAGTGACTGAGTAGTAACCCTCTTCAAAGATACGTTAAAAAGGTGAAGGTAATGTAACAGGTACAAATCTCTCACTGATGGGAATCAGTCTGGGAAAACCATCATCAAGAAATTGCCAAATTATACGTACTTCCTACCCACTTTTAGATATCATAGTAATTGTTATATATACAGAAGTACTTATTCACTATACATGAATCCAAACAAAGATCGTGTATCATTTCACAAGCTTCATAGTTACTTTCTATGATATTTGGTCTCATAAAACGTTAGATTAAACGTTAATCTAGTTTTTTTAATATAAAAAAGCCCGTTATCCGTAAAATTTTGTAATCTGTTTATAGTATGGTTGCCACCAGAGTATTGCTTTACCTGTAAGGATTTCTGTAATAATACGAGTAATAATAAAGTTAAAATTTTAGGTATTAAGAACATGAATTCTATATGTATATGTATGATTCAAATTTGATAATAAGACAATGTTAGAATTTCAATTCATTATTTATTAAACATAAAACATTAAATTAAATATGTTCGATAAATCATTCGTCTGTATCATAATTAGAGTAATATTCTACTGTTTAACCCTGAAGTTACTGCAATTATTTTCTCTATGCACGTTACGACTGCATAAATAAAATTCTAAAAACTCAGGAGTAAGCGTTATCTATTGAAGAACTACAGTACATATAATTAGCAAATAATCCTCAAAAATATACTTATATATAAATTGACCCACATTACAGATGATAGAATAATACAATTCGATAGCTAAATAAATAATTATGTCTTATCGTTCAAAAAAAATCAAAAAAGTAAACATTTTCTACCCCTAAACCTACTTTGATTCATATTCTTCTTACGTAACAATACCTACACTTCTACAATTCACCATCTCCATCTAATTTAAGCACAACGCGTACTCAACCAGAACAAGTCACGCACGGAATCGCGGATGAATAACTGTTCTTTTGGACCAAAGTACTACTACAGGGAAGAGCGCACGTGTTCGTACACTGAGTCCGCATCGAAAAAGGTAAAACACCGCTTCCCAAAACTACCACCATCCTTTTCTTTTCCTTGCGTTCCTCCGCACAGAAGATAGGCCGCATTCATACGTACGCTTCCCGACCATCGCATGCGGATGACCGAGAAATAATCCATATAAAAAGCGGAGGAGAGTGGGGGAGGAAAAACTTGCTGGAATTTGGAGGCTTTTATATTATGACTCGAACGGTTTCCCGTAGGCGATGTACATTGGGAAGGAACGATACACTACACGAAGGTCGTTGCGAGCATCTGTCGACATGCGTTTCCAATGCTCCCCCCCAAAGAATCCTCGGGGGAAAGCTCTGAAGGAAAAATAACGACGAATTGAAATTAAGTTTCGGAGGAAAGTTTCTTTAATGGTGCTGTGCGGGTTGCCCCTTTTAAAGGGGATTCTGGAGATCTTGAAATGTTAAGTGACGATTTTCATCGGGGATGAGGGTTTTTGATAAGTTATCGAAAGTATATTTGATTCGAACTCGTGGAGGGAAATCAAGGCAATTCATTCGATGAGTAAGCTATTGCTATCTATCAGCTTGGAATTGATCTTCTCAATTGGAGAAAGTAAATTTATTTTTAATCATAACTAAACGATAGTGATCAATGACACAGGTAAAGTAAGAAAAATATTTTTTTAAATATTTCAAAAGCTTCTATTTTATCATTTCTCGGTATAAAATATCTTACATAACATACAAATTTGTCTTTTCCAATCTTATATTCCTAACATGGAACGATTTTTGTATTCGAGGTACGTAATAAACTTTACAATTATTACCACCAAATTAATTTAAAATAATAGGATACTAGTTCATTAATTTCATCATATTGAATATACCTGTATGATAGTAATTTATCTATTTATTCAATTCCACCTCTAACTATCCAGAAGACTTCAAAATACAAGACTTGTTCCTCCAGGCATATCAAAAAAATTAAAAATGGAAAACGACTACAAATTTAAAGGTAAATATCTGACGCTGTATTACCTACCACGTCCAAAGAAGACTAAGTTCCATTTTATTGAAAAATCTGAAACATTTAAGTATAAGCTAATATATTTTTTATGATACTATCAAATAGGAAATGATCTTTCTTACATATACATTATTCTTATGCTATTCTTGATGGCTGCAACATATTTTCTCTCGTCTATATAAAGAGCAATTAAACACTCCACTATACCATCAAAATCTTATTATGTATACCATTAAGTAATTGTTGCTTCACAAAATTTAAAAGAAAGAATGAATTTTCATTAATTTAAGCTTCAGATGTGCCTTTTGAATGCATAAATATAATACACGTTTTGGCAAAAGTATAAGGAACAATCTCATTTTCAATTTCTACAAAAAGAACCATTCGTCTATCCATTTCGTACTTCTACAATCGCATTAGTTCCCAGACAACTATGAAAATTCGGCATCACTTACGGAAGAAGAGAGATCTTCGCTTCCCAAAAAAAGAAGAACATCGTAACGGTAGTACGTATTGTAGCGGGAGCAACTTTATCTTCCGATAGAACAACCAAAGAACTGATTTAAGAGGTAAGTACGGGAAAGTACCCGAACTGTCAGTCTCAAAACTCTCTTCTATTATCTTCCCGCCTCTTTGGAGCATAACTCCTTTGCAAGGGGATTAAAGCTTGCGAATCCAGGTTACTCGAATAAGATTTTCATCTCAGTGCCGTTTGTTTTTCTTGGCGGGGATAACTGAAGCTGCTCTTTTCCTAGAATTGTTATTTTTGGCTGAGGGGGAAAGAGCTTCTCTACAACATTTCATTTTCAATTTTTCCAGAAGTTGAACACCGCTTTCCACTTAAGCTCCGTATAACCTCCCACAGAACGAAGGAGACGGAATATAAAAAACCCGCATCCTTCTTTATTATAAAGAAAGAAGAATTTGCGTGCTTAAAACTGAATTATCGTCTACGCGATGCATTCTAATTATTTACGCGCATATTCTTATTAAAGATTATGGTGCTAAATATCTTATAATCCCTGATTTTGGTTGTAAATTCAATCTTATTATGGTCGGTCTGTTACGTTGTTATGTATGACTTGCATATAGCTCGATTTGATTTCTATGCTTTCTGGAATGAAGAGTACTGTGAACTGTGAAGCATTTCGTGAATTAGGAAACGTTCCATCTTCAATTAATTTCGAGATTTAATTCGCAGTGCAGTGCGGTGATTCCTAGGAACTGTGCGAAATTAATTAATTAATTAATCAGAGCTTTAGTTTCTTGCTTTTGATACTCTAAGGAAGGTGAAGGAGATGCATTCTATAACGAGTTGCTTTCAAAAATCATCCTTTTTTTCTAGATTTGAAATGTGTTCGAATAATGGAATAGATTCATGTAACAGGTAAACGTCTCCTGATAAGAGGCTGAACTAAAAAAGTGTACCTAGGTCGATTGGAGCACATCTGCGCCTAATAAAATTAATAAGATAGAACAAAATTAAAAAAGCTTTACAAGAATAAGGAATATATGAAGAGAAACTTTAACTCTTATTGTATAGGTAGATTGTTTGTAATTTTTTATCAGTACTGAATTGAAGATCGAAAACAACTCAACAATAAGAGAATAGCGATGTATTATTTATTTGTATCGATTAATTAGGAAACTGATGCTGAATTAAAAATTTATTTGCACAGAATACATTATAGTAATATATACAGTAAGAGTAAACTAATGTTTATATTATAGTATACTATATCAAGTGTTTAGAGGGAAAAATTCCTCAAGGAATTTTTTTTCTCTGATTATTAATAATAAAAACGGATAGCGAAGTTACTAATCTGCTTAATATATTGTAAACTATATCTGGACGACCATTCAATGCATTCAATTCTAGTTTCCCTTGCCAATACACAATTACTTTGTCATATTAAATTATGAGTTACGTAACTATATAATATTTCGTAGTATTAAAAAAATCGCATTATTAATCGAAAGAAAAATTACTATGAAAGGTTAACATATGAAATTTCATTTAATATTATCATCCCATCAAGGAAACAAACTGCATTCTCTTAGTAACTCAACGATATAATCATAACCATAGCAACTAACGATAAAAACTAAACTTCATACAGTACACAGCTGCAGGCCCTAAGTGCTCTGAGAAGCACCAAGAGGATTCCAGCGTACGATAAAAGATATTTCATTTTTTCCACGAATAGAGTGCACACACCTTTAGGACTGTTGGGTGTTACTCAGCCATGCGTCTTTAGCCATAGAAGAAGAAGGCCATTCACGGAATAGCGTCTTGGGAGAACATTTGCGTTCGAAAAAATGCACCTTGGCAAAGCATCTTCGGCATTTCTTTGCCCACGTTCCTCCATTCTTTCGAATGGTTTCATCCGATTAACCCACATCCTGAGGAAAATGTAGTGGATCCGTTATAAATCACCGAAGGGGTGGGTTGGCCCTTCTCCACTTATGCGAGAACGAGACGTGCACTCTAATGCAGTCGTAACGAGAGCATAAACAACCCGATCACACAACTTCTGTTCATCGCAATTTCTCTTTTCAATCGACGCCTTCCTTTCCACACCTTTCCCCGCAGAATTTAATCCCATTCGAATCCCTTATTCGAATTCATTCTGAAAACCACTTCTGAAATCTTTTCTCGCACTTCTTTCGATCGTAAAAAAATTCGCGATGAATCGAACGAAATCTGCGTTCGATTGAGGACTTCGATATACTTCGATCTTTTGATGTTTCCATCGTTTAATCTGAGTCGAAAGCTGTAAGGATTTGTATTACGAATCTAGTGCTTTCATAAAAGGCTGTAAATTTTCTCAAAGAGAGGTGATGGTGGTGCAATCAGAGGTAAAAAGAGGTTTTGAGATGAGGTCTTACTCGTTTTTTTTTTTCTCGATGTTTTGCTAGGATTGCTCAAGAGCCGAGGACAAGTGCGACTATATTTATGATGGGAAAATCTCATGAAATGACTGTTCTGATTCAGTGGATTTACCAGAACTTATGCGATACGAAACATTTATTATCTAATGTTTTATTTATGCTGATCGAGAAGGTTTGATATTATTTTTTATTTGCTTATCATTTCTGAATATTTAATGTATAAATATGTAATATATGTATACGTGTATAATAGATACATACTTATACATACCATTAGTTACCACCGGAAAATTGTCCACATGTAACTTAAATCATATGAATAAATAAATAAGATAAAATCCTATTGAATAACTCATAAGTTTTAATTTCCTAGCTATAGATCTTATACTATCATATATTAGTAATTATCATACATATATTCACTGCAAAAATAATTAATAACATCAATACGAGAATGATAAACTTGGTGAATTCCATATAAAATGTATTGGTGGAGGCAATTGAGCAAGTTTATCATTGTGCTAACCATGAAGTCACTCCTTCAAATATTGTTTTAATTGAATATAAGATATTAAAACTTAAGCAATTTATGAATGCGAGCTAAAAAAATTAACTTTAATAATGATATATCGAAAGTTATATGATGTATCAAACTGGCTATCAATCCTCGGTTAAGAATGATCTAACACGCATATAATCACACAGAAAACTTGTCTTGGTCTGAGATGTGGGTGGTCTTCTAAATACCCCTGTCAAACCAATATATAACTTTTTCCCCAACTTCTTGAGGAAGATCCACACAAAATATTTGGAAAATTTATAATTCTGCCAAATTTGCTTCTTAAAATTGGAGGTCTTAATAATATTTACCGAAACGAAGCTCTTATATAGAGAGAGGAGAAAAAATCTTTTTTTAAAAAACGTCACACTCGAGATGGCGAACTCCTTCGACGAAGAAGTTGAGATTCAATTTGAATAAAAGATGAAGTTTAAAAGATGATTTAAGATGGATTTTATCACCTGAATAAACTCTGAGACCACTTTTTTTAGGAACTTATTAAAACTTTGTAACCCAACCGACAACTTCTTGGCGATAAGTCTGTCACCGAAGCTCTCGTTTCTTGAAATACTATTAGCGAAACCGGATCATAACACTTCCAAAGTTTGCTTAAGGAGGGAGTGAGGCATCGATACGTATTATTTATGAATTCTCGAAGGCGTTCGGGGAGAATCGCATCTTCGAAAGTGATACATTGGAGTAGCTGAAGGGTATAAGGCCCTTATGGGATTAGGGCATTAAAAATTTACGAAGAATAACTTCGATGTTTTTTATACTTATTTATATAAATTCGAGGAATTGAGAGGTGATTTGGCTAAGTCTTCAGTCACTTTTTCTCGTAAATATTTCAGAAAATAAAAATAGAATAGAGCTTACAAAATTGGTCTTCATAAAAAACTCTGTGGTTGATTGATTTATCATCCAGGTTTTATTGTTAGTATAACGTAGCTTCCGTTGTGATCCTCAATCGGTTCCCAGAATATATTTTTTAGAAACTGTCCTAGATAATGATGTATTCAAACTTTTCCACTTCACATAAATTTCAAGCCTTAAACATATTTCCATAAACTTCACCTATACAATTCGATGGAGAGAAAAGGTTTTATTTTAAAGGTCAGGATGTGACTAAATATATATGATTTACAACCATTCAGCGTTATCTTTATTTGTTGTCAAGAGAGGTAAATAAATATTCTTTGAGTGTATGGGAACCATGTACAATATAACGAACATTCCTTCCCCATAATTCATGAATAATGTTTCTTTGAGTGTTTTGTAGAAATGAAGGTTGAAATGAAGGAAAAAGAAATGCATGAGTTACTTTTTCCAAGCAGTTTTATCGTGCTTACGTCTAGTGTCAATAATTGTCACAACCTAGAGTATTATTTTCTAGATAATTAATCGTTGGAACCGGTCGTGTTTACAGTCAACCTATGTGGCAAAGGTACCTCTTTTTTTTCCTTCGTTTGCATAATTTATTTCCATTCTATATCGCGTAAATCTATTAATTTCGCAAAGGTTTAAATAATTCCATTATTCTCTTAATTCATTACCCTATTTTGCAGAATAGTACGAATATTTATAAGTTTTGTAGGAAAACAATCCCATACACTATAGCTTTAAAACTTGCTTTGAAAGTTTCGAGGCATTAACTCATCTTTCTAGCATGTTAAAACACTACTTATAAACATAGTCATCCTAAATATCACTTGAAGAATGTAACTTGTGAATCTCCATTGAAGAGCGTCTGAATTTCTCTAGCGTAACCATGGTTTCAACACGGCGCTACAATCCCAGTGAACCCGCAAAATGAGCTTTTTCATTATGATAATGAAAAGTGCCTCATCGAGGATGCGTGTTACATTTTCTTCTTCCAGGTTTTGACTCCTCAGAGATTAGACTTAATTTAATTAGGAACCACAAAGAGATTACTTCTTGCGTCAGTCTTTTACGTATATGTTTCATGTATGTCACTCGTGAACAGATTGGATTTGAAAGGTTTTTCATTAGTTCATCTACTTACTCGTATTGTTCATTAAAGAATGGAAAAATAAGTAAGAGATATAAGAGAGAAAAATATTTTCATTACGTTAAAGTTCATACGAGTACATACCCCATTAAGGTAGTGTTACCTCGTAAGATGCAAGTACACTGTTTAGAGGTTCTAGTGCATTCTTTCCTTTTATGGTTGCCAAGTACCATGACCGAGCAGTTACCAAGAGTATGAACTTAGTGATGGAGTTTCCTAAGAACCTGAGATGCTTTCTAGTATCCTAGTAACAATACCACGTCAGAGATAGTTTATCATTTTAATATTAGCGCAGTGTACGCAGTTGTTGTTTGTATCCTTCGAATTGTATCCAAGGTGATGAAACCTCAATTCTATTGTTTCCTTTTTTAAGTTATTGATCGGATGTGTGGGATAGGATGGTTTTTGACGATTTATTGAGAAAAATTAGAAGAATTTACATAATAAATAATAAATAAAGACAACTTATGCCATTAAATACTCCTTCAACATATACCTTTAAAAGATCTGATAATTTCTAAGATAGTTATATTTAATTCACGTTGATATGCATGTAAATATTATATTTTCATCGACAAACAAAGCTGTCCTATTGTGCTTCAATATTATGGTAATGAATTATTAATTGATAACATTATATATTGACAGGAACAATATTTTCGATAAACCTTGCATAACCTTCAAACGCGAAAATTTATGTCTGCAGTTGAGTTCATCTCACACTTAAATTACTTTGAAGTTTCTTACTTTGAAGAACACCGACATTGATATTATTTTAGCTTCTTGTTACAGTAGATGATTCAGAAAATTTATTTTTTTAAAGCAAGTTTAGCTTCAATGTATCCATCTCAATATACATTTCTACTAATAAGAACAAAGGTATGAATAAAAGAGAGCAATTCCTTACTTATCTTAGGATATATTGAGTTAATAGCTCTGTCTTCTATTTACATCGTAATTAAGCTTTTAAAATGTTTTCCTACACTTAAATAAGATTTCTTATCCTTTCATCATCTTAAGACGATGATTTCTGTACCTCAGAAACTCCAAACACTTCTGCGTATTCTCCATCACCACTCAAACCTAGTTCTCCTACTTTTACACAATTTAATTCACTACGCAGCATATCAACCCTATTAATTCCCCCACGTGTTAATCCAGATAACACAGCACGTACGAACTTACACACGAGAGAGTTCCGCAGCTAAACCCCGCTAAAAGAGCAGGGAAGCATAATAGAAATACGATATTTTATTTTATACACCGCTATATTTTCCGGAGCGGTCTCAAAGACTCCCCCTTACGGGCTATAATTTTCCCGAACCTCCCCAAATCTGAAGCCATCCAACCTTAGAATACCAACCCAAGCTTTCACCTTTTCCCGCGTGTTGTTTTTGTCGCTGCTATCGGACAGATTTATGAAAATGAGCTTCAGACGTAAAAAGAAGGGAAGGGTTGTGGCGAGGGATGGAGTGAATGACAATGAAGGAATCGAGGGAAGAGGGAATTAAAGAAGACCGTCAGAATGCGGTTTCCGACTCATAATTGGCGGTGAGGGCAATGTAAGCTTTTTAATGGACTTCCCCTGACCCGCCTTCTCCCCCTTTTGTCCCCCTGGTGTTGGACTGGAGAATGAGATAATGGCGGTGTGGAAAAAAAACGGAAACACGCGATGCGATCTTCAGCGTACGATAAACGTGTTAGGTGGTTTAATAGAGGCGTCTCGGTGGAGGGAGATCTGGTGGACCAAAAACGGTGGAGATGTTCCCCTCGAAAATGGAGCTTTTTTTAAAAAAAGGGAGAGACAGAAGCATTTCAGTTAAATATACAGATTTTTTGAGAGATTGTGGTTCAAAGCGTGTCGGATGTTGACGGTCGCTGAAACGTACTTGCTCGAGTGTATTTATAAGTGCTCTTGGAATATGGAGCTTTTTATTATGGTTCAGAATTTTGTTTTTTAAGCACCGACTAAAATTAACCGTTCCAATTTGCAAGAAATAAATAATAAATAGTATGAATATACGAGTATTGTCAGTAAACATCTATATCTCAAAACATCTTGCAGCACCTCTCAACAATTTAAACTTATTATCATACTCGTTAAACTCAAAACGAGTTTAAACAAGTTATAATTCCCTTTTTACCACATTTTTCACTTATTTAAATAGTGTAAATATACATGAAGTAGGCCAGCTATTTATATAACATTTACATAGTTATGTACAACGTTATTGAATTAAAAAAAGAGAGGTAATACCATGATACATAAAAAGAAAGAAGAAAATAATACCTATCGTACTTTCAAAAATTAAAGCTCGTTTAATTTCGAGATATATGCAACTTAGTCACTGATAGAATCATGTATTTTATATAGAAACAAAATTTGTCCAAAAATTTATTTGCTTAGGGTGTATAATTTTAAATCCGTAAATAAAAATAGAAATGTACTGTAAAAAAAAACTAGAAAAAACTTGGTGGTAAAAGTAAAAACAGATGAAACGGGATAAAAATTGTACTTTTAGAAGAGATTAGGAATTAAATTAAGCAACGAAAGCAATTTAGAATAATAATACACGCCAATGCCCTTCAAAGACAGATCGTAAAGGTATTGCTACTACCAGAAGATTGATCACAAGTAGAAAAAAAATTGTCTCGAACAACTCTTATAAATCCTTTTACATTCATACCTCCAAAAATTCTCTCCGCGATTTATCCGAGCAAAGATTCAAAAAGAATAAAAAATAACTCGTTCTTTCATCATTTGCGATAGCGATTCTCTTTTCTATAGACGGAAATAAAAATATTGGAGCATTTTAGAACAGGAACTGTACTTCATTATTCAGCGACCGACGAGGGGGAATAAATGAGCCTATGTTACAAAGGAAAAGCGGAGGGAAAAAAACGTATAATTTCTGGAAAAAGAAAGGTTAAGGCGCAGGCGGATGTGGCTCTTGGACGGAAGTGGGAAGTGGCGACACTAACGCCGGAGGCGGTAACCTGGCGAACCAAAGATACTGCCGAATTGAAGGGAAAGGCTTTCACATTCAAGTTTCAACAGGTGCTCTCGAAAAGATTCTGACTGAAGCAAAGCGACACTTTTCGCTTTTCTTTGCATGAAAGAGTAAATGGGATGTTTGCTGGGGAGGAGTGGTCTGAAAGGGGTAAAAATGAAAAAGGGGGTAAAAACGTGTGAGGTTGTCATAGGCGAAGGAGGCAATTGGGGATAATGGTGAAGAGCGGAAGTACATCGCTACAATGCACTCGTAATTAAGATCTGCTTCGATGCGTTTACACGATGCTCTAGTTAAATCCGAGTATAATAAACCTCTACCGATTTATATATGTAACCTAACGCTTCAAAATGATTTTATTATTACCATAGAAACTTACTTTATTTGTTAAAATATTGTTTCAGAGTTAATACGTTGAGATACATTTTCACTCACTGTCTTATTTCTTAAGAGCATCATTTTCGAATTTAAAGTTCTATTTAGAGAATATATTAATGTAATTTTAATCTACAATATGAGGAGGAAAGTTTAACCTCTCAAAAGCTATTCTAGCCTGATTCTACAACCAAGCATCCGTTCCGAGTTAATTTATAAAATACATTCCTTCTTATATAAATAAAACGACTGTAATGGGTTCCAATCTATACGCTGACACGGTAAGAAATAATCCTATGGTTTATCTTACCAAGATGGTCATTTTCACTTTGAATATAAAGTTGTGTTCTTGAATTGAACAAGAATGTATTCTCTCAGTATAAGCTTAAGTTATCAACACTAATCATAGAAGATTAGCTGATAAGTTATAAGAGTACGGCTTTAATATTCTACGAATTGAACGCCTAGTTAGTTACAAAATTACCTAATTACTCAATAAAATATTTCAATCATGTCTCAATTAATATTCTAATTATAATGATCTCATATATCATCATCATTATATTATTATTCTAGTCCCCTACTAATGTTTTTCATTAAATTATTCATATATTATTCATTATTACGTCTAAAACAGATTCATTGCGACTCAAATCATGTGTTTTGTATTTATTTACTTGTTTACTATGACAACAGATACGTAAATAGAGTTAGTGTTAATAGACTACGGTTTGTATCTAATACAAAATAGTCAAGTCATCTTCTGGTTTGTCATTAAAGCTTTCAGGCCTTGAGTTTTTATATTTTTTCATGTTAGATTATATATTCAACTACCACGATATGTTTTAGAAGCTAACAAAGAGGTTTTACGAGACCTAAAAACCATTCCCAGCCTCTTCTTTACCACCATTACTTCAAATCATCTTGTTGTAGAGCCTATTTTTAATATCGTACTCCAGGGAGTTCTGCACTATTGAGCAAAAGGCTATCTTCATTCTGGTGTATCGAAGCGAGAGGGTGGGAAATGAAAAATCATTTCCTCTCCTGAGACCATCCATTCCTGTTCTACTGATCAACTATAAAATATTTTGGTCGATTGGTTGGGAGTATTTCAAATTGAAATCAATGGCGACAATACCAGCCATCGATGGGGTGGATACTTTTCTTCGTAAATAGAAAATATTCGTCTCTGGATACGGCTAGACTAAATCGATAAATATCAATCATTGAATAAACAAAATATTTTTGATGGTTACATTACCGATAGTTTGAGAAATATCTATTGAAAAATAGAGTAAGAAATATAGAAATGTATTAAGTAAATAATTCGAGAGTTCATGACGATCAACGCAAATATATATCGTGCTATTTAATCGTAAATTACATATTTTTATATATCATAAAAAGAATGAATGAGTTCTTAGTTTATTTCATTATTTTCACTAAAATAATTCGATAAAATGGCAAATTTCTATCCTCCGAAATAACTAAAGAATAGCCAGTTTAAAAAATTTTAGCTTTTGTTTTAATTAATTAGATCAAGAAACTCGCTCCTTATGAAGTTTACTGTGTCTTAATATTGCCTTGCAAGATTTTCATTTGCTTCCATTTTAATTGTGATAATACCTCGCCACTTTTGTCGTCTTAGATAAGAACATTCCCATGTGAAAGAAGCTGCTCGAGTGTGTTCCGCAAAATCCTTACTTCTTTAAGGCTAATCCCCGTGCAAGCAATTCTTTGCCTTGTCTTGAGCATCTGTTATCCTTCCAAAAGATAATAACAGATTTGTTGGAGAAGACTGTAGTTGAATTTGAACCCCATTGTTGCGTTGGATCATTGCTCTATGATCTATTGTCATGACAATCTATGACAAATAATAAGTCGAATTGATTTATAATTAAGAGAAACTATTTTTCCATTTCGAAAATTTCAATTTGGAACTCTTAGTTATTATAGTTATTAGTTTCGTTCTTTAAATGAATATATATTTAATCTAAATAGTATCTTGACTATATTCGGTAATAAAAACGTAAGACGAGGTTTTTAAATCATCTATGCATGAATATTAATATTGTATTGTAAAGAAATTATTGTCAACTTTCGTTTTTCATGAAATACATAATATATATTTATACCCTAAACTATATATTAATATTATGACTATATGTTATTATATATATTATTACTATATATATTGTAATATTATCATTTCAAAATATTAGTAAGATATAAAAGGTAAATATAAAGAATACGTAACATTTTATCGAAAAAATATTACGCAAATAATACGTTTTCTCCTAAACATCACTTTATGAAAACATTAATCGATCCATTGTACTTTAATCTACACGATTCCAATAATAAAGTTAATACGAAATCTTAAATTCATCCTCACTGATGAAGATGCATAATCTGAGGATAAAAGGCTTTCTCTCCTCGCGAAGAAAACTTCCTCCTTTAATTTGCAGAGACGAAAATAAATTCCGGCGAGTAATCCAGCCAAAAACTTCAAAAGCTCAAACGAAAAAGCCCATTATATTTCTGAATATTCATTTTACCTCTCAAAAAGTTTCGATTCCCTGATTCCAAAATTGCTCGCTGAAATCCGTTCTCTATGACAAGCAATCTTTACGTATTCTCAAAAGAATCTACGAGATACGTACGAGTAAATCTTTCGCAGTCAAAATCATAAAAAAAAGCTCTTAATTATTTCGCGACAAAAAGATCAAGCTTGATTTAACACACTCCCACGTTTACTTTCATCGTTCTTGCGATAAAGTTTTGGAGAAGAATTCTTTTTTTTCTCCCGCGAACTTATATCTTTGTGATTTATTTGTCTCGTATCACCCCGTTCCTCTTAATACCACAGTCTGATAGCCATCGGCCCATAATTCCCTCATCCACCGGCTCTTTTCGCTTCTGTAAATTAACGTATCAAGTGCATTTCATACGATAAGGCGTTGTCTTCAGCAACTATACATCTTCTTTCGTATAAAATTAAGCACGCGGTATGCTTGCTTCCTGGGAACTTGATATGTATCCGACTTTTTTTTATTAGATACCGTTCTTTTATCGCGAGATTTTGGAAACAAGAGTGTAACGAGACAGCGGAAGATATGCATTGTTTGGAAAATAAAACTGGCTGCACTATCTCCATAGAATACTTGAAGATACGGTGAATAATATCCACAAGAGAATAATTAAGTATATCTCACTAGTATATATAGTAAAAATTTCTTATTACACTCATTTACTTTTTATATGAATATGGTCAACGTTGTTAGTATTTGTTGTGAATACATTGACATGAATTTTGAAAATGTATCGTTTTAAAACATATATATGTTTGCTTTTGTAAAGAGATGAACTACGCTTTGACAAGGTAGTGTAAGATTAAGAATATCTGGAAATTAACTAGTAGTCTCAAATAACTTAAGTAAATCATATTCTTCATATACTACTATAACTATAGTTCAATTAATAATAAAATATCTCCATTTATCGTACTAGCAATATCCTCCATATACTCATCCAAAAACTTAACTCTTTATCTTAAATCGAAGGTCCAACCCATTTTTAACAAACAATTATCACGATTTATTAGATAGAATTAGTACTGATTAGGACTTTCTTCGTGTTCAGTTCCATTTACATTCACTTACTAATCGACCAAGTTATATTATTAAGCATGTTATCAATTAGATTTTCTTAAAACGTCTCTTCCCTAAACTTGCAAGTTATTTATTCCCTGGTTAACGTGCATAAGGAAATGCAGAGACCCAAGTGACCTTATCTATCTGAAAAGCTTCACTATCTCCTTGCAATGATTCATACTATATCGACAAGTTCGCTGCCCCTAGGAAAAGCTTACAGGTTGGTTTAATGGCTTAACTTAGGTACTCTGAAGAGATTCCAATGCCCGGTTAGAATGGTGGTTTCATACCTATATTCTATCATATTCATATCTCCTACTTGCAAAAGGACAGAGTCTAGAGTTGCAAACAGTTGAGGACTGACACAAAAGGAAAAATATGAAAACAAAACTTCGAATATCGCTACCTCCGGCCCTTCCTATTCTGTCCATAGGATTTCATATAGGAGTGCGTAGCGGAATGTCTTTTGTCAATACGAGACAACCGAATGAAATCTTGTGAAACATAGTTTTTTACTTATTATTAGTAAATTATTAAATCATTAGGAATTATTAGGATGGTGGTTTCATTGAATGTAAATTGGAACGAATTGGTGGAAAAAACAACTTTTTAAATTGTGATTAACAAGTCGAATATGAATAAATAGACCGAATTAAAAAAATCAAAGTAGTTGTAAGTTTATTCGTGCAATGAAATTATAAATCATTCGATTAGCCTCCCAGAAAAAATTCAATGTGAGTGTTGAAGAGCTGTTCCCCTTTAAGAAGTTGATAGAGTAAAAGCTGTAATTCCTAATTCCTAAGAAACGAACGTGTAATTCAACGTTCTTGAACAAGATTGCCTAATTAAAACACAATTTGAAGATACAAGAAAATTATATACTTAGAAGTAATGAATTAATCCCTCAGTGCATAATTATGAGAAAAATTGCGATCAAAAACTAGGTGTGCAGCAATTTAATTTAGCATGAAGTTATGAATAGAAGATAAACTATATTTGTTCAGCCAGTATGATTTTATCGTATTATTCATCATCATCAGTATTATCTCTTTCGAGAAATTTGATTTCATTTCATTTTCAAGTGATTCTCTAGTGATCATAATATCCTTTCCTAAATGCTATCGCATCGTTGCAGTGATTTTCCATTGCTAAAGGTATACAAAAGAATTTCAGTTTCAAAATCGAGATGCAAATCAAAATGCTAGGATTAAAAATTCTATGCCTACGAAGTAGTGGATAATGTTATCAATTACCATTCATGAAAGAGAACATTTTACAGCATTTTTCAATCAAATCTTCTTTAGATGGACTATCAAAGCTTTGATTTTTGATCGGTCCCTAATTTCAAATGAATACTTTTATCCATTCCATTCAGTTTTTTTTAAATCCTATTTTCACTTTTAAATTCCGAACCAATCCCACTTAATATTCTATTTTTGACGAATAAGTTCCATTATCACAGATACACTCACAGTAATCGTGGTGGAAATGATGGATCTAATCAAAGGCGATACGTTTACGATTTCAAAAGCATAAATATTCATAGAAAAGCAGTTTTGTACTAAGCACATTATTTACTTGCACTGTTTGCAGATAGCTTTCATATGAAATGAGATCGGTATAGAATCAACTATGATATAATCGCTGACTAACATAGGAACTTAAATGGAAAATTGTACCACCTTTAATCATCTAGTAAATGGAAAATATTTAAATATATACATAATTTATTATCAAAGACAATATTCATATAAATACTGTTATGGAAAATACTGGGAGAGATTGACGTTTTCCCAGGCCAAAATTTACAGTTAAGCATCTTTTATAAAAGTAAATTTATAAATGAATAAACGTTAGACAAATAAAGCTAAAAGCCTCGAGTAAATTTAAACTGAAATTTAGACATTTTTTTTTAAAATCCAAACAAAGATTCCTTTATTTGTCCAAACGCTTGAACGTACATCACCAGTTAACATATAAATCCACAAATACTGAATACATCATTTGCTCCATTCGTCATTTCCGAGAGAGAGTGGAAAAGGAACATATATAAATACACCTGAATATTCATAAAGAAAAACACTAAATCCGCTCAATTTTGCGCGACATTTGATGGAACTCCGCGGGCTAAAATAGTTCCCCGATAAAACACAACAACACAGCCTTCCATTAACATCGCCTCCTAATTAAAATACGATATTAATTCTCCGCGATGGATAAAAATTCTGAACGCGATTTTCCTGCGACAAAAGTCCGCATCCGAAAATAGATTCGCGCGAAGTTTAATATGCGTAAAAGCGGTCGCAAGTGCAAAATACGCTGAAAAAATGAGTTCTGCGGGAGAGCGGCTTACGTTGGGGTATTTTTGGTCAGTACGGCGTGTGCCCCTTTGTCTCGTACGTCACGATCTATAAACGAGTGAATACTATAAATAAAGGAGGGGACAGGGGGAGTTGAATTATGGGTAGGGAAAAGAAAAAGAGCGGCGAAACGCATACCTTGAAATGGCAAAAGTATCTCGACAGAAGAATCCAAAGGGGAGGGAAGGAGGGGGAGGCGGGGGTGGTGACTTTTTTTTGCCATTTTGATGTCCTCCATAAAGATGTGTAATGCAGTAAAATGAGTTGGGGAAATGGAGCCTCGAGAATGGAGTTTTCATTTCTGCGGCCATGATAATGAGGAACCACGGCAAGAAGTAATTGGAACGTAAGACAGTTCGCGGGGGGAATAAAGGGGCGAGGGAATGCGAATAAACGAGCACTTATTGTTTTTTGGAGCTTTGCCTTTTCCCATTTTCCCACCGCTCTTATTCCGACTTATTCCTTTCCTGCGAAAAGATCGCTTTTTCTCGGAGTATATTGCGCGATTACTGCACAACGAACGGTTTTACGCCTCTCGGGATTAAGCGAGGTGATTTTGGGCTAATAATTAAAACTGCTCTTGAATTCTACTCTCAAGGTTTTCATACGATTCTAAGGCGCTTTTGTTTTGAATAATGGGAAGATTAGTTGATTGATTTATTAAAATAGCTTCAACTTACGTCTTTTGAGTGTAAAATGACGTAATGAATAAATATCTTAGTACTTTCCACATATATTTATCTTATATACAAATAATATCTGTGGAAAATACTAAGCTATTTATTCATTATGTTATTATTCCACCAAGTAACGCCCATTCATGTGAACTTTGTATGTGGTAAAATCACATGATAATTATATATATTAAAATGCATTTAGAGATATTAAAAGATTTAGAACTGAAATAATACAAAAGCGAAGAAAACAAAGTAATGATAAATTTGGGTGTAAATTATTTTTTCCCTATCCTTCACCTTCCTTTATTTACGGTGTTCGAACATCAATTCAAATAAATTTAATATGAATGCATCAGTCATTTGAAAAGTAATTAACCTATGTTGATTAAAAAATATTTAAATGCGTCCGAATTTGTTATCTAACATTAATTCAATTACACGTAAGAAAAATAAGAATTAAATACACTGATTAATTAAAAAAGAATTCAAATATACGAATGATGCATAGTAGTATCAAAGCTGAAATGAATGTAAGAGAATTTTGTATAAAAATGTATGTTATGTAAATGTATGTATTTAATGTATGATGAAGAGGACGCGATATTTTATTGTTTGTAGTCAGAAACGTTTGCGTATTGCAAAGAATATATGACAAAGAATCTATAATTATATTTTCTAATATTTCAATTGAAAGATTCATAATATTGAGAAAATAATGTACATTCACTTTTTATCATCTATCTTTTAACTGATTACATTTCTATTAACTCCTATTGTATTCTATTCCTGCGTTAGTTTTTTGAGAGGTTAATTCATTACTTTCACCTACATAAAAAGCTTCAAGATATGAATTAAGTAGCTAAATTTTGTGGAAATTCCGAAACTCACGTAGAGAACTTTAGGCATACGACCGTATGTTGGGAAAAAGAAAAAATTTATAAAATAATAGAATTTAGCTATTTAAATATTTCTCCACACAAATCTGGGCGATACAAATTTTGACGAAATCTATTCAACCCAAAGCAATCTTTCACTAAACGATTCATTGAAAATGCCTCAACCGTAATCCCATCGAAAACCAGGCTTGTGGAATCAATTAACGACTTATGCTTCCCGCCATAAGCGAGCATGGAATATTTATCCACTGATTGCCTTTTCAACCACTTCGTTTTTCGTGGCTTGTGGTCATGTCTACCTTTTACATTCCACCGGTTTTTAATTTGTTATATTGACCGAAATTCATTTAGAGAACATTTGGAACCATTTTCTCTGCACTGTTGATTTTTTCAATGTACAATTAAGCCATTTTATCAATGGGTTTCATATTAACATGTGTTTTATACATCTACGTTATATATTACGATACGTTCATAATTCTTTAATATATTACAAGAATAGTGATTCACAAAATCGACAAAAATGAAGGCTTTTGTATATTAAACTGATTTCAATTTTTTTAAATGTCAAATATTTTTGGGAGATATAAACTTCAAAATCGTATATTATTGGTATTAGGAAAAAATTTTGCAATAAAAATAAAATGAGAGGAATGAAATTATTCATTGAAATTCATGAAGAAATATCAGGGAACGTTTAATTTTCTGTTCTTTCATATAAAAAATAATGAATATTGAAATACGAAAAACTTCTCCCCGTTTCATAACCTAGTTTAATAAACTGGAATTCATAACAACGAATGAAATATTTTAACGATAAATTAATCGAGAAAAAATATATAATATTTTGTGTTATTTAAATTTTTAAAATCATTATCTTATACTAAACTGTGAAATGCATGCTGGATAAATACACGATTTAATATTTTCCTCTTAAATTTCCATTAATTTTACATTCGTATCTATGACTATATCAATTTTAATTTTTATTATAAATTTATATATCCTTATTATTATTTCGATATTCATTACTTATCACAGCCTTTATGGATGGACTTAAAATATTCTTGAATCAGTCCATCCTTCATTTATTTAATTCATCAGTGGAGTTAACAATATCGTGTTAAATGTTACATATATAATATTAAGTAAATGCTTTTTAATTTAATTCTATTCTTATTTGATCATAAATATACAATAATGATATAATGAGTAAAGTTATTGACACAGTATCTCTATAATAAACAAAGTCAATAAATTTAAATGCATTGTATTTACAAAAATCAGATTGTTATACGTGCATAATTTCATGTTAAATTTTACTTTTCTTTTATAATATTTCGGGAATCATTCCAACCCAAATTTTTCTTAATAATTTGAATATTAAATACAGTTAACCATAAAAATAAATCCTCTTAGATCTATAAAAACCTAAATTTACCACTCCATCACTATGGTAACCTTTCGCTATGAATAAAACCAAAATCTGAGGGTGGGACACTATCTGTAGATAGCACTCCTTTCTAAGGCATAAAGAACGTACGCCCACCGCAAGATGCAGTCTCTTTTCTCTGATATTCCCATTCTATAGCCTCGAGCCCCTCTCATCATCCTCTTTGCCTCCTATTCTTTCCTCTCTCATTATTCAAACTTTCCTTTTCATTTGCCCTTTAGTCAATACTCTTCCACACCCGCTAGCATCTCTTGACCACCATTTCTTCTTCTGGAGAACACGCGCCGATACGCTGGATCGATCTTTAGTCCGTAAATATATACTCTCTCCCTTTTACTATTCTTAGCATTTGAACTGTTCTTGAGTATTTACGTACAGATGAATAGAGATTATGAGTTACTGTAATGTTATACAAACAAATGAAGATGATAAGAAACAGTAATGTTATGCGCTTGGAATAGTGACTATTATATAGTTAAAGGATTATTCTAGCTGATATTTTGCTGTAGAATTCAACTTTATTTACAATATAGTATACGCAATACGCATATAAAGAAGTATTATTGTCGTGATTTATTGTAGCTTTGAAGGTTAAATGTACCTAGCTTTCGGTAACTTAGGGGCATTCCAGAAATATTTATTTCTATTTCTGTGACGACACATTTCTTCTAAGAATCAATACTATGTTTCAATTAAAAATTATTTTTTAAATATTTTATATATCTATAAATATTTGCGTAAATGATTGCACGTTAATTTAAAATTTTACATGTACCTATTTCTCTTTACTTTGAATAAGTTAACTAATTTTTATCCTCCTACGTTTTTTTTTAGCAGTGGATATGTAAGTAAATGCTAATAAGATTAACTATACGAGAAAATTGTAAGAAATTCAATATTAATTTATATCATCACTCAATCACATAATAGGAAAGTAAAATCATCAAATATTTTAATGAATTAAAGTGATTAACTGAATTACATTACTTTATATTTTAAAATCAACTTGTGGATTTAACATTTAAATCTATGATTAAGAGATGAAATAAAGTGAAGAAAGATACCCTTCCATATTCTATCAATAATAAAATCGTATACTTTATGTTCAAATCTATGATTAAGAGATGAAATACAACATTGATATACAAGCTTCACCTCTCTTAAAGTAAAGTCTACTAAGCACTTCATACGAGTGAATCCTAGAAAAGACTCGGAATTCTAAAACTTTTTAAAGTTTCCCAAAGAGGCCCTCTTATTAATTTAAAAGCTCTGCGTTTCATATTTTCGTAACATTTTCGTCTGATCTCTCAGAGATAAGCTATGAATTTACGTGATTTTCTTAGCTTGCTGATAGTTTTAGGTCTCCCTTGACTGAAAGAGTATGATTCTATTTTAAAGGTAGTACAGATAAAAATCTTTTTAAAGAAGAACTAGATAAGCTCTCGTGGATAAGCACAGGATAAATATGGGATCAGAAACCGTTTCAAATCCACTTACACCAATAGATTATCAGACCACTATGATTGAAGGAGCCGGATACATGAAAAAGATCCAGATAATACATTAAAGAGTACTCTTATGTCTGCGTTAGGATTTAGAGCACCGTTTTCATAATATAATAAATGAAAAATTTAAATTTACTTCCTTATCCTCTATCATATTTGTGAGGATTATTACAACATACTGTAAAATAGCTTTATTTCGGATATTTGAAGGGTATATTAACTACAAAAGAGCCAGGAAATAATAGTAAAGGAAATAAAAATGCAGAGCATTTCACTGGATTCAGAAAACTTGAATATAGTATCTTTGAGTACGTGTATGGTATTATACAGAACGAGCAATTCGAGTTAAATACATACGTAACACGGTTTGGAAGCCCAAGAAGTTTCTACGTAAAATACGAAGAGAGGAATTCCTTGTTAAACGCTTCTGATGGATGAATTCAGAAGCTATTAAGGATATAAGTGATGCATTTAATTGCATTTTATAATTAGAATCTATTTTCGTGAAAATAGATATTACAGTTTCATGATATGGAGATTAAACGAACAATTGAAGTTTATTTCCTTTCTACATGATGGAATGCCATATTTTCTTTACCAAGACGTATTCAAAGGATAAACTGTTTCGATAAAGATCAAGGTTTTAATGGTGACTACTATAGATTCATGTTTTTGACCAATTGGGAGGAGGTTGGATGAATAAATACATAATGTTATTTTAATTCCAGCGCAGTAAAGTGTAATATTTATTTTCAGTACTTTTTCCTTTTAACAATATAAATAACAATAATTATTATCGTCAAAAATTCATTCTCATTATGGATTGCACTAATCACAACAATTTAATATTAAACATTTTACAAAAAAAACTGCATTTGTAGTTACGTATATTTTCAATGAAAATCGTATTTTTATTTTCACTGTCTATTTATAATCAAACCCGGGATTAATGCAGTAGATTTAATTTTTGAACGAGTACATTTTAAGGTAGAAAATAATTCATTTTCTAAGACAGAGAATAACATATAATTAGCCCTTCACGATTTTTACTCCTCAGAATATTTCAACCACTTCGTAGATAAATTTAGATCGCGGATATTAACATTTCCAACCATCCAATAGCCCAAATGAGGCCCCACACATAACGCAGCCGTGTTTCAGACAGAAGGCAAGTAGTCAGGGCTCCGTTTAACGCCCATTTGCTAATTAATTCGGTGATATTCTCGCTTCAAAAACCACGGAGCCCGGAATTTCTGGAATACTCACCTTGATCGCACACCCACGCACACACGCACGAGTAAACACTCACCCTGCCACGCCCACCCTTTTTCTCCGAATGTATGTATTCCTCTCATCCTATCAATCGATAGATACTTCTCTACATCACTTACATTACTTCCTCTCGACTATGACTCCATATATGATGCATCCCCACCCTCGTATCTCTATCTACGCTTCTTCTTCTCTTTCAGCATCTTAAATTTATACTCCTCCGCGCGTCTCTGCTGTTCCCGACGGCTTTTATTTACTATATCGCATAATACGCGTGTTCCCCTTCTTTTATTCCCGCCCTCTATCCACCACTCCTGCAGTCCACTCCTTTCGGTTTTTTTATGCTCGATTACCTTCAGAATCCACCTCTAAAACCTCTCTCTTCTTCTTTCGCTTCCCTTCATCTCCTTTTTCTCTCTCTCTTCCATCTAATTAACGTACCATCTCTTCGCCACCATCTGCTCTCCCTGACCAACTTCTTCCGTCTATACACCGAATGGAGCCTTTTGATTCCGTAAGTTTGCGTAAGTGTGGAATGCGCGCCTCTTCCTTTATGAGATTTCTCCATTTCCATTACGGAGAGACTGTGTACGACTCCGTTCCTAAGGTAAAGTGTACTTTTCTCGCGCGAAGCTGAGTTGATTCGGTTCTATTCTATTCGTTGCTCTTTTTGTACTATAGAGCTCAGCGTGATGTCTCCATGTATTTACTTTTATTCGGTATACTAATGAAACTTTAAACTGCTTTAACTAGTTGAATAATAGATAAATAATGATATAAGTAGTAATTTAATGATGCAATGATGATTTATATAATATAAAATAGATATATAATCAATAAAACTTGAATAATAAACTATTAATTCTATAATAATTAATTAAATAAAGAAAATAATGAAATTGGTAGGATATTATTACCATATAAGTCTTATATATAATATAAACATAAAATAATAACTTTTTAACCATTTATAAATATTATAATAATATAAATTATATATAATCATTAATCTACTTAATCAAATACTCAATACAACTTAATGAATAAATAAAATTGTACAATAAATAAAAGAAAATAATACATTTTAGCTTCGGTAAATATTATGAAAAATATTAACGTATAGCATTATAGCAATGGAAAGAAAATCCCAGAATATATAAATTAAAAGTTGATGTGAATATAAAAGTCCAGGAAAATAAAGAAATATAGTCGAAATATTTAAGAAATCATAATATCACTTAAATGTTGTATGTGTATTGTAAAAAAGATCGTAAAACCTAAATAGCATAAATTTTAAGAATACAAGAAACGTTATATTTCCGTAGCTTCAACCCGTAACCGTTTAAAATTGTAATTTAAAGATAAACTCAGTAATTAACGAAGCTGCCAATTACCACACATCAAAACACGTAAACCGTAACCATTAGCGTTGATTCACTACATCGTTGCGCCTCGGAAAATTAAGCACCTTTTCATTCAATCGAAGGTGATCTTTGACATTCAAGACCGAGAAGATACTGACTGTATTAATCATGTCATACACCCACTCGAAGCACCTTTCAAAGGTTCACCTGAGGCATCGCAGATGAGCGGGTCGACAAAAGTTCGCATTAATACCGCTAAATGAATCCTCACAATCAAAACGTGATTTTTAACGAGAAGAATACTTTGAAAACGAATCCGACGGAACGCGATGGCTGCGAAGTTGCGACGTTTAAAGAATCGGGCGCTTTTTTAAGTTTTCCTTAAAGGAGAGGGATGGAAACTGCTTTGAAGGTAATTCGAAACGATGTTTTCTGTAGGAAAATTTACGCAAATGAGGTTATGAAAAATTGTTCTTAACCACAGCATCGGTGATGTTTAGCCTCAAAGTGTGCGATGCGTGAGGAAGAAGTAGGAGTGGCATTGTGGTCTGTTTACTAAGATTGATAATGAAAGTAAAATGCGTTATTTATTAAACACAGAAGTTTCCTTTAAGCCCTTAGAGATGGTGATACACAACTATTTTTGGATAGTTAGCGTAAGTAACGTAATTGAGCTACCCTTCCAGTCATGTAGAGCATCATTTTTAACATTAGGATGTTTTTTCAATGGATTATGAATGGTAAATGATAAATGAATTTAATTTCATTAAAATACTTTCGTTAAAATGTTCTCTATATTAAGACGTTATATAAAAGAGAGGCCTATTTTTTAATTATTTAACGTAGCTGCCACAAATATCTACTTTTGGACAATTACAGAGCGATACTTCATTCAACAACGAACTTATATTAATATCCATAAACTGAGAGAAAAATTTCCCTCTCAGCCAGGATTCGAACCCGGGACATAGGAATATTTCTCATAGTTTTATAATCACAATAAACTTTAATGAGGTAAAGAAGCATAAACTTTTGGTTTCAAAATTTCAAATGTGTAGACAAGAACGAAGTTGATTTAACACTTGCAGGATAACACATTTATAGTAAAAGGTTTTCAAATAAAATTGAAGAATATGATTGAAACGGGTGCATAACACTATTTTGAACAATAAGTTAAGTGATGAATAGATGATATACACCCTCAGAAAAATATGTTTAAATATCTCTATAAGGGATATTCATACTTCTATAAATTGCAGTAGGATAAATAAAACCTTTTAAGCTCGAATCAACTACTATACTATTAAACATGGGAACAAGTCTATACAATGACACAAAACAATAGTTAGCTATCCTCTAGAAGACGTAAGAAATCCTTTTTGTTCCCTCAAAAATCCACTGCACGAATCATAAACCGAGCGACACCTTCATAATTCAATTCACTACATTTATATCCGTATGATAATTAAAATGAACATCTGCTACTTTTTTGTTCCTTGCTCATGCGCCGTTTACCTCTTTCACTCGGACCGGCCCTTACGACTGCCATTTCCATAATAATCCCTATTCTCCAACGACTCGTCGTTCTTGCCCTTCGTCTCTGCGAATGAAAGAAAGCGACTGAAGACGTGGAAATAGCTTTTTTTTCTCTCCGAGAACAGAGCGGGATATTTTTGCTCGTCGCTTTCGCCTCTTAACAAATTAAATTTCACAGAACGACACGGAACGCCGTTCCGAATTTACACGGGTTTTCAAATTCTCTCTCGGAGCGCCCTCCCTGGCTGATTCACGAACTGTGAGTTTTGTGATGAGAGCGAAAATAGTCCGGCTTTTTGTCTCGAGTTTTTCTTCTAAAAAAGACGGCCCGACGACGTTTATATTTACGTGTTTTTTTTATTAACGCCGGTCGAAGTTTTTAAAGTAAATTAAAAGTTTGCATCCGTAATTCACTTTCTGTTGGGACGTCTTCGTCTAAGCTGCTCGCTAACGCTTTCAAACGGAATGAATGAAGAGTTTAACTTGATACACAGGACTCAGACGTATGATGTTAAAGGTTGTGATATAGGTATACTCGGAAGGAGTGATGTTTGGTGTATGGCTAATTTTAGAAAAGATGCAATGAAAACATTCGGGAAAACTTTTTTAAAATGTTCTGTTACGGCACGAATAATTATAATTAAATGAAAATCACTAATTATATACGAAAAAAGAATTTCATATATATTATATATGTTCATTGTACGTATCGTTGTATAAATCACTAGAATAAGAAGAACACTCATAATATAAGTTTTATACACATAAAAATGCTGATTATTCTCCTCGCTAAATAAACACCATTTAATTGCGTATGAAACTTTATACACAGTTAATTTTCTTGCTTTTTAAAAATATCTCATTTCATAGATGAAAATACTTTCACAATCATCATTTAACATTGCTGTAACTTGCTCATTTCTAAGGACAAAGGACAGATTTTCATTTTACTCATTCAAATTCATTAATTTGTATTTATAAATTGACACACAATTTTAAAAAATCAACAGCTTACTTCCCTCTTTCACGAACTTCAAGATCATTGAAGTAAAAAACGTATCTATTTGAACAGTAAAGTAGCAAATCTAGTTTAGCTGACACGCATAATTTTCTACGATTATAATGAAGGAAATATAAAAAGCTATCACGTAGAAAATCCTCTTTCTTTTTTAGAACAAAATTTTTCATCGTAAAATTACAGTAGAGAAATATTCCTCACAATGCACTTTAGTTAAAGATACTACTATATTATTCTATTCTATTCTTGATCGAAACTACCAGACGTATAAAAGATTTAAACCTATCCCCAAAAGAAAAGGAAAGCATTCATTAAGCGCTACATCTACCGTGCTTAACTCAGAAAAAAAAACGCCGGCCGATTTTAAAGATAACGTACATTGGAGGCATTATTTGTCGTGCGAACACAATGAAAAATGAGGAACGATTTTGCTCAAGACGAATTCGACGAATGACGCACCGCGCATTCTTTCCGCTCACTAACTGGAACGAAAAAGCTTTTTCTCATTCTCTAATGCCCACTTGCTCTCTTTTCCCATCCGATGATTGCAGCTAAACTATTAGAAGAACCCTTTGTTCGGGGAGAATCGATTTCGACAACGCTTGCTTCCTCCAGGTGCCAGGAGCTTCGAAAATTCTCAACCTTTAGCGTGTCCGTTGAGGCCGCGTATGGGTCAAGGGTTTGAATGCAATTGTTGCCGATTTGCATTCGTCAGCTGCCGTCGCGATCGGTCGTTCGATGGCTGTCCAATTATCGTCAAAGCAGAAAAGGTTCTGCGGAGGGAAAGTTCATGGACCACATACGAATGAAGATTATAATGGCAAATGAGAAATCTTCGGAAAGTAATTATTCGAAATCAATTACGCAATCTGATGGACATTATCGTCCTATGGGGATTTAATTATCGTTCTGTCAATCAAAGAACGGTTGTACGATAAAGTTAGGTTAGCTTTTAACAGACTTTCAGATTCTTCTTGTCAATTTTTCATTAACTTTTATCAGTATAATTATACTAAACAAAGGCTGTTTTACAACAGCCATCTACGTCTATTTGACCTCTAATTTATTACAAATACAAGTTCTTTTTTAAGATAACGTATTTATTTAAATGTAAGGGTAAATGTATCACTATGTAAAGTTTGCCCTGTAAGGCGAGAGATTACAAAATATGACAAGAAGTAATTAAAATATGAATGTCCTGGTAATAAATAAATACTATGACACGCCATCTCGTATAAAATTATCATATTTATTCCCTTCATTCTCTATTCGTTCTATTACTATCCTAAACCTCTCAAAAAAAGGAGTTTAGCCTAATATTGATCTTATACAACGATGAATACATTCAAGCTGAGAATTATACAATTAGAACGTAATAAAATTATGCATAAATATCATCCGAAATACTTATCAGCACTGGAAACTCATCTAAATTATTTTATAACGATCTATATTAAATAATATAACGATCGTTATTAATGATAAGCCGTCTAAAATAGAATGCTTCTGACCTAAAAATAAGATAAAATGCTTTTCAGACCCATAAACTTCCAAAATTAACGATTTAACCCATACGTTTCAACCATCGTTGCTAGGGAAACTTCCTCACGATAATAGACGCTAGCAACTTCGAGGAAATTCTAGCCTACCTTCGGATATATATGTCCAAACGCATCATAGCTCATTTCTCGATATGCCCGTACTTATTAGCGGAAAATCCCGGAAGCGCGGGGCGTATTCTAGTTAGGCATTCGATGCAAAATCCTTTAGACATTAAATCAGAGCAACGAAATTCCGCGTAATTGAAAGAGACGTTGGAAAGATCCCAATGAAAATATTTTCCTTCGCCCCAGCTTGCATATTAATGGTTTCCTAGCTTCTCTTCGGCCCTCCGCTTTAATCTCCAAAACCACTTCCCCAAAGCATCATCGTTGGCCCTGATTACATTAGACATCCGAGGGCGGAACTGGAAGGTGGGGGATGAGGCGGGTTATTGACTACCTTATAAATAGCCTAGAACAATTATGAGGCCAAAGGAGGGATTCCAGAAACGCAAGACTAATCGTCAAACTATTCTGATTTTCTCGGATCACTCGGATGTAGACGAAGTGGGATCAAACGAGACTGTCTCCCCGGACAATGATTTATATATTCACTTTCGAAAGTTTTATTTTAATTGGAGCTGAGGTCTAATATGAAATTGAAAGCTTTTAAAAGAATAAAAAAATGAAATAATTGAATAATCGATGGCAATATTAAATATCCAATTATATAGAATTATAAATTAACTGATTCGATTCTATTGAGTCAGTAGATGAAATAAATTAAACTACCCAATTTAAACTAGCATAATTAGTCAGAATGTTTCTACGTGGTTGACGGATGTTACTTGGCTTGAATTACGTGTTCTAGAACTGTACTTATAGTACCTAAAGGTGCTTTCAATTACTTTCAGATTTTCTGAATTCAGTATATATAACTTTTATAAAATGAAGTATAGAAACAAAGTGAAGTATTAAATAAATTAAATTACAGCAGCATTAATATTCGCTACATAAGTAAGTGAAATCTCTCGTCAAAAAAGCAGTTTCTTCAAAAATATTAATAAATATATTACATTGGGTTTATTAGTACAATGAAAATTAGATGTAACTAGTTTTGTAATTAACTTTAGAGTCCAGCTCAAGTATTTTACGGTGTAAATCAATTTTAAGGATTGCTGATTAAATATTTACTTAAAAATAAATCAAATACACACAAAAAAGTATTCGAACCACCTCTTTAAACGTATTATCACTACTTTAGATGATAAAATTAACTGAAACAATTAGGCTTATATATCTATCTAGCCAGCGCCTTCATATGCCCATAGAGCAACATTGCATATTACACCTGCGTATTGTAAAAACTATAGCCACAACCGAGCGTTAATAGTTCCATCCTATGATTGCTCCTATATTAACCATTCCCTTCGTGTGTATCAACAAGAGTTAGCCGTCGACTGTAACAGTTCAATGCTCGTTGTTTACCAATGGGGCACATGGAGATCGGAATAAAAGAGTTGGTACGACTGCTTTGGTGCGGAAACGTACGGGTGCGCCACTTTCGTGTACAGCGGCGACTCTAAGAAGAAAAGGCGAGAGATACTCATTAGTGTGATGGTTTGCGAAGATCAGTAGGGCGAGAGAAGCTGGAAGGGTGGGTCCTTCTGGGGGAGGAAGGAAGGGGGGGCGGCCCAGAGGGTGTGGTGTGTAGGGGAGGGGGAGGTGGGAGAACACGCCAATCGCGTAAGAGACAATGGTGAGCGCAGGTGAGTTAGAAAAAGAGAAGAAATGAACGAAAGTGATGGAATGAAGGAAAGAATATGAAGTTAGGAATACGAGAACGTAAAAAAGGGAAATGAATAAAAGAAATCGACTAAAGAATCCGATTATAGGTGGGGCTACAATATAGAGGGAGTGAAAAAAGGTTTCCAGTTAGAGATGTGCACAATAGGGGAGAGACGAAGAGGGGAAAAACGTAATGAGACAGTTTTGAAAACGTAACTGGAGGATGGTTTCCAATGTTCGGATGGTCTAGAAGAATCGACGAGAGCTTCCAATAGGATTGCTTATTTGAAAAGGATGTTATCAGGGCAAGACATGAATGATCTTTTTAGCCTTTCATATTTTCACGCTGACTGCCATTTATTCTGCCTGTTATGGTAACCAAACTCGTATGGTTGATAGAAGGATTTATGCAATAAGCACTGAAATTTGATCATTCTTTCTACTCATTTTACTGAATAATAATAACCACTGATTTAAGACGTATATATATAGATATAATTATATATTTTTCCACAATTAATATATATGTTTATGTTTGTTTATGCAAAATGTTCGTTTTTCTAGGAGGGTTAGTTGGAAAGGTAAGTATATTGTTAATATTCTCTAATTATAATATTAATTTTTTATATCTTTAACTCTTCTCTAAGTTATTATATATTATATTCTCGGCCTGACAAAGAAGTTTAGTGAAGAAGTTTTTTATTTTTAAAATTAATTATTTTCTACGTAATCTTTGTAATTCTATTTTAACAGCTTCATTATTAACAATCAATCTTGACATTTTACGTAATAATTCGAATGATATTATATTTCTTCCATCATTGCTTTAATTTACACGTTATATAATTACTTCACTTGACTAATTAAGACTATGAGGAATTAAAGTCAGTTCCACGTTCAAACTATTCCCCTAAATCGGAGAATTTTCTATTCTTTTTAATTACCTATATGGATTTCCACTGATAATTGGCTTCATAAATCGATCACAAATTTCATTTCATTAGCGTTATTACATCTCCCTTTAAGTTCTCTGAAAATAGTATTTCTTCTCGAAGTTCCCCAAAACTTCTTCATTTAGATGATTCCTCATCCGACTCTGAATCATTCCAAACTGCTGATTCATGAAGTCTTTAAATGCAACGGGAGCATTATAAGGTTATTGATTGAAACGAATTCTGGTAAATGCGATAAAAATCAAAAGAAGTTAATACCTTACTTATGGTAATCTTTCCTTACGATTATTCTGACATTAAAAATATGTATTCAAGAATAGCAGATGAAGAGTAAGGTACAATTTTAATAACAGTCAAATATTTCTCTTCTTGTTTACTTGAGTAATCCTATATATAAATATAAATGAAAAAATGTCAACATAACTGGGACTCGAACCCAGGTTCCCCACTTTAGATTTTGGGTTCGAATCCAATCAATGATTTCAACTTTCACTTTCGTTTAACCTCTGCATTGAAATAGCACGAAATTAAAAAGTGTTATTTTACCATTCCTTTATCCTAAGTAATTCCAAATTATCATTATTTTTAACTGTTGCATTATTATTATTATTTTATTTGACTAATACATATGTGAGAATCGACGACTATAGTTGAAGTAAAGATCGTTTCTGTCATAATTCAAACAACAGTTATGCAGCTAATTTGAAATTCGTAACTCTGAAATATATTATTAGTATTAATATTATATAAGAATAAATATTATTATAAAAAACGTGTCCTATTTAATGTCAAATTATTGCTTTGTCCCATTATTAAATCTTACACTGTCCCTCACTCGTTAATATATACGTCCCCGATGTGTTTATACATGCAGAAAATCCCGGAATACACCAACGGAATCCCGAAACAAGGCTATTTCAGAATTCGAGTTAGTCCAGCATCCAAGCGTACAATCGCAGTACTCCGGTGGCACGTAGGGAGTGAAAGAGATGAAAATCCAAGCAGGATACTCTCCGGGAGATGAGAATTGAAGGAGTAATAAAAAGAGAAGGTGGACTAGAGTAATCAAGCCAAGTAAAGGACAAGGAACCGCGAGGATGGTTTATCGCGGAGATGCGTGCTCGTTCTAGGTCCCTTTCAATTATTATTCTTTTGTCTCGTATTACGTGCACGGCCAAGAATAACAAACGGAGGAAATATTAAAGATTCCGAGGCGTGCTCAGTCTGGAGATGTGAAAATTACTTCGCTCGGAATGTTTGTTTAAATCAGGAGAGTGAATTTGTTTCTATCGCACGTCCTTATCAAGGCGTTAGAGGAGGAGTAAATGTTGGAAAAAATACCAGCGTATTATTCGATAACTATGAACAGATCTATGATAAATATCACGAAAAATATTATAATATAGTTTAAATTAGCTATAATATGATTTAGCTATAAATTCGTTCCGTAAGAAATATGAATTTTTCTTTATAATACGAAATAATATACGAAACAAATGGAGGTACCCCAAGATCGAGTAAGTATAATAATATTTGCAAATCTTTGGATCTATATTTATTTGTAGTAGTTGGTACATACTATCAACTGGAAAACTATTGCGCTCTGTTCTATTCAAGCTTATATTTAGTATTTTTATTTAATGAAGTCATTTCCATGAATAACACACAATGACTGAACAGAATACTCAAAATGATTACAAAAGATAGCGTACTATTCACTAACAGAAATTTTCTAATTAAACTATAATACATGGATGAAATATACTTTTGTCCTTATCTTGATATGACAGCTTCACGCTGATCAACTACATAAATTCATAGAGCAGGTCCTAACAATAAATAACAGTTAAACGAATGGGCATTAATTAGCAACTCTGTCTGTTTTGTTATGGATGTTTGTGATGATTTCGAAACGTATGATTATGTTCCGTGAGAACAGTGAATCGGAAATTGAAGGAAAGTAAACAGTGAACTAGAAGCAGTGACGGATTGCTTTAATGATAAGTAAATATATCAGAAAGTATGGCCCTCTCTTCAAAACAGCATGATATCCTTTCTAGATAGGTGCGTAACATATTAACCTTCTGAAAATATAGTTCTCACTTCCTTCTCGAATTTTACTTCCTTCAAAAAGAATTCGTGAAGTAAATTTGAAAAATAATGAAAGCTTTTGATGTTGATAATTCTATAAGATTTTCGTTTATTGTTAAAATATGCATCCTCTGTTGTGTTTAGTTGTAATTCATTAAATATTACTAAAACGAATTAACATAATTAAATAAAAACGTTTTTATTACCAATTTATCCTGCTTTCATCTTTGATTGTATTATAATGCCAGTATTCAAGAGTATTTTATGAGTAGAGTAATGGTAGAACATATAAGAGTAACAGAGTATATATCTGATTCCAAATTAACCTCACTTTACTTCTACCTTTTAAAATAAAACATCCACAATTTGAGCATTATAAATAGGATATAAACATTGACGAACTTCAATAATAGAAACATTTGGAACAAGAGAGAGTAATATAAAGGCGATTGAATGGATTCCGGAAGGAATGTTGAAACGAACTGTTGGAGGGGAGTAGAACCTCTTTCAACCCCTTCTAGAATGCTTCATGTCATTCGCCTCCCATCTCTTGAATACCAAATGAACGGGTCTGTAAAGGTTCGTCTTAAGAAGATATCACTCGAGTTTTACTCCCAACAATTGATGAATAACGGGCTCTTTGTGCGCCACTAGAAATGCTTAATTCGTCGGGGAAATTATAATGAATAAGAATATAATTACTATAACAATAACTATCATTAACTATAATAATAAGTATATAATTAAGCTAAGATTAGAACTTATTTAGTTAGTTATTAGAAACAATATTCCGTTAGTAACATTCATTGTTAATATCATCTGCTCTTACAAAATCTTCTGCTAAATATTTTTTAAAGATAAACCCCCTATAATATAATCTCCTATCTTTCTTTTCATATAGAAAGCTTGTGAGGGAAGAATGCAAACTAAGAGGCACAGAATTTTTTACTTTATACAAATATAGTGCAGTGGATGGATGAATGAGAGTAATTGATTCATAGAAATATAGTCTACTATAGTAGAATACAAGTCAATTGATAGAAATATTTTTATCTCTAGTAAACATTTCCATATATCTATTTATCTATTTACTATCAGATGATAAGATATCTGGAATGAAATTTTACGCTGTGAACTGATTCTATGATTAATGTGTTTTGTTTTTGAGTAACGATTATTATTAATTAATTTGATTATCGCTTTTATAAACATAATTAATTTAAGGAAAATATCATAAATAACTAATCGTTATTGACTTTGATTTTACCATCGTATATTCACCTTCTGTCCAAACAATAGAAAATATTGTACCTCAAGAAAATGGCGAAAATAAAAAAGTACTATACAGTTCAATAACGAGAGGATAATAGAGTTGCCAAGAAGAAAATTTCCTGAATAGTTGAGCTAGAAGGATCTTTTCCTTCATTTATCATTTTCGCAGACTATTATTACTAACGAAAAAATATCAATGGACAGTAACAATGGAAGAATCTCAATTTTAGTGAAGATACAATTCGTTACATCGAAACGTCTATAAAGCCCCCATAGTCTTCTTTATCTTACACCCTCATAAACTGCCTCCGCTGATAAGACAAGATAGACTTTTATTCCGTTTCATTTGCTCCTTTCGAAACCAAAGAAAATCTTCTGACGCAGACCGCACTTTCTGGGAATATCCTATCTGTCACAAGCATGCACTATTACACGCGGGACAAGAAAGTTGCTCTTTTTCGGAAACGTGAGCCTAATTCTTACTGCGACAACATTTTTAGTATCGATTGAAGTTTCCACCCTGTCAATTCCAAAGGTTTCATCTGTTCCTTCTGATATTTCTAGCGTAACTGTACCAATCGTGTTTCTTTCGCAGGTGAATGATACGGGGCAAAAAATTTGTACCTATTTCTCCCATCGAAAAATGGTATTTCCAATGCTACATTACGAACCATTGAGATAAAATTGAGTCTGCTTATTAAATAAACACTGAGCGGAAAAAAACACAAAGAAGTTAAATTACTTTAAATATGACGGTAAATAGAAATTGAGCATATTTTTTATAAATCGAGGAAATGATTTTAGAAAAATCTTAGGTCTTTAATTGAGGTTAATATATACAGTATGAGCCTTATGGAATACAGGATTGATTAAAATGTTAGCTAGAGTAATGTCTTTCATTTTAGTAAATTATACCTCAGATGTTTCTGACGTCAAATAGTCATATCTATTAATATAACGTGACAAGTAAAGATGTAGAATGATATTTAACGAATACTTTAATGAATATATCAACTCCTACACAGTAGAAAAGGCTGCTCCACTAGAAATGTAAATCTTGACTGTTTTCCAAATCTATAACATATTGGCGTCGTATGGTTCGCTTCATTTTCAATTACCAACTTTTAGGTGAAGATTAAAATTTTATTTTAGAAGATTTTAGGTAAAATCTAATTTCTTATTATATCAATTCAAAAGTTAAATAAAATTTTCACAAAAATAAAATACGTATTTTATATAGGGAAAACTATCTAAAGAACAAAATCTACGTTCGGAATGGACGTATTAGAACTAAGATTCTTATCATAAGTAAAGGACAAGAAATTAAAAATGAGCTTAATTTTCAAAAGGTTAAACGATTGTAAGTAAGCACCGAATGAAAAAAAAACATAGATGAAAATAACATTATACTTATGACGTCTTTATTAAGGTCAAAATTGAGACTAAAAATTCCCTTCTTCCACGGACGATGAATATCGCATATTATAGTTCAAAAACGTGCTTATTATGTCCCATAAATCATGCTTTTATACCCTATTCCATTTCTTTAGTATCCAAGAACAAAAACAATACAATATAAGCCTATACACATCAAACCTCCTAATACCATTCACTGGTAAACACCTCCGTTACCATGAGCAACCGTTTCGATACGAAAATAGAACTTAAAACGCCATTCTGCTTCGAAAGAGACCCTCTTTAAACGCCGTCCCTAAATATCCTATTTCGCTAATATCACCCGCAGAAATCCCACCGCCGCCACGACGAATCTCTGGAAGTTAATCTTGTAAATGCAGATGCGCACAAAGCGAGTCTCGGCTCAATGCATCTCTCCACTGTAATGAGGATCCCAGAGGACAGTCTCCGGTGGACACTACCAAAATAAGAGCAAGAAGCCGCGCAAATATACATATTTTCATTTCATCTGAATCCCGATTGTTCCTTTGTAGATTCGTTTCGGACGGAGAAAGATTTTTACGAAATTAGTAAGGATCTACAGAGGGCGTGAATAGCTGTGAATAATCATTATGGACCCGAGAATGCGGAAGCACAAAAGTAAACGTGATTAACTCGAACTAGATTAATAAATTTCCTTTTCAAAAATGGAATAGAGGGGATGATAGAAAAAGGTCAGCTAAAAATTGAGCTCAAAAGAGAAAATTTTCTAAATGAATTTTAAGTTTAATGACATCTTACGAAATACGAATTTCTTTAATGTTGCTACGCAACGTAATATTTCAACAAAAAAGTCATAAAATGCTTGTGTATCAAACCTATTTCATAAAGCTTGGTAAGTTATATGTGGAGTTTAATTAACAAACTAAAAATGGTGTTACGAGAAATTTAAGCAAGAATTAAGAGTAAAATTTATTATGGTGTTACTTATAAGCTGAAGAAAAATTCTATTTAATATTTATGAGGATTAAAGAACCCTCGTTCGTTTCTCTAGTCTTAGTGAGATATTATTAAAATTTATGATGACTTTAAAGATAACTTTTTCGTTAGCTTATGGATTATAGGAAATGTTTATGGACAAAAGTATTATTTTGGAGATTTTTGAACATAATGAATTTACATATAATGATGAAAGAAAGGAAAATATTCCGGTATTAATTATGAAATTATAGTGCTGATAATGCATTTTATAAATCGAAAAGAAACTAGAAAAATTATTAAAGTCTCTGAATTTCCTTTAGTAAAAATGAGGGAGGTACTATGCTAAAGTACGTAAACTTTCCTTGGTTGAACTCATTTGCATTAATTTTTCACCTTCAATACGTTCCGGTTACACTCAAGTCATTCTAATGTTATTCATCGTTTAAGATGAACTTAAAAATAACGCGAGTAAAATTATTATTAAATATCACACGTAGATAGAGCGTGAATAAAGAGAATGTTGTCAGATTACTATTAAATCAACCAAAGAAGTTCTGCAAAACTTTATTTCAAAAGCTACTTAAGAATTCATTTCCTGTTTTCCAAAGGTAATTTTTATAATATTGTCGTAATAAATAAATAATTTATTTACCACAAAAATCAAAATACTCTGGCAAAGAAATATATCTCGAGTAAAAATTATGTACAATGAACCCTAAAGTTTTGTATCTTTAATCGGCCTTCTTCCTTAGTTCCTTTACCTTGTATTATCTCATTCGTGAAAGCATTATATTAATATTTGAGCCTATTTAATTTACAACAATTCTACAAACCTAAAACTTTTAATTAGGGGTCTTTGGACTTCCAAACGAAGGGGGGATGTATAGCTAATCTTTGCTCATAGCCACGGTTGTTATGGACCCAATATTATCACGATACCAGAATACCTCTTCGGAGGTGTGTCTTTTGTGAGAGCGCCCTGGAGAAAAGGGCCATATGATGACGGAGGAAGGAGTCACGTTAGGCCAATGACACGACTTGGAGAGAGAGGAAAAGGGGGTTGTGCTGAACCCTGGCGTTTGTTGGTGACAACCAGGGAAAGGGGTAGTTTCCAAAAGGGAGGAGTTAATTGTTAGGCTCCCGCATTCTCCCCCGCCGTGAACCCTCCCGCATGTGAACAAAAGGGGGCCGAGGATGGGACCTTGCGGTACACTCGGGCGTTTAGCAAAGCGGAGGCGTTGCGGGACAGAGAATTCGGCGGAAAGGGGACTTTCAGAGATGGGGAGTGGCTAATTATCCCCCCGCAGGTGACCGCCTCATATCTCGTGCCTGTATGAAACGTGCGGATACGATTCAAAAGCGTCTGCCGTGAGTATTTATAAGCGCAACGGCCTTGGTATTGAAATGTGGAGTGTGCGTGCGAGTTCTTTCGGCGAAACGAGCCGTGTGATTTCTCTCCTTTCAGAAATCGCGCATGTGGCGCACGTCTATGACTATGGCGAGGGTTTTGAGCGAGTTCCGGCATTATGTTTTTCAATTAGTATACACACTCGTGTCGGAGAGAGGTTTGTTCGTGACCGCAATTTCAACGGAGTGCATTGGATTACAGGTTCCAGATGTCCGCAGACGTATTCATAATGCAGTAAATCATTCATGGGTCTCTCTCTCTCCTTGCCGACGGGTGTTCGAAGCCAGTTTCGAGGCCTTTCTCACGAAGCCGGAAGTGATGTAATGTCAATGTTTATTTTTTGTTATCGGGGGTGAATTGTGGGAAATTTCGCGTAACCTCAACAAACCTCTCGAAGATTTTTTTTCTCGTTGTTTTCGAGAAATAGCTGATGGTTAATTATGAGTCGATCTCTGTAAAAATAAATTCTAGACGGATTCATAGTAAACAGCAATTAGTCGTCAAAATTTTGCGCATAATATATTAATTATTATTTTATTATTTTTGTTTTTTAGTATGCAACATATGCAAAATTATTAAATAGCTCCACTAATTCTTTGTCACATGACAAAACATTTGTTTTCCTGCATAAATATTTTAGTAAGAGTACAATTTGGATGAATATTAAGATTACTTCCAGAATGTTTTTAACGGGAAGAATAGAGTATAAAAACAGAAATTCATGCCAATATTGAAAACAAATTTTACCCCTCATTCTTTAAATAGCCCTGTCATTTACTTAATTCTTAATTTGAGTATAAAATATAGAACTTTGAAAGAAGCATATAATATAGTTTCCACAAGAAAGTTCGCCAAGAAACTTCCCTTGGATATTGATTATAAAGTCTTTTAATTATATTATCCTATGAGAAAATGTACTTCTAAGGATATAGATATGACTATTTGATGATTTATTTCTCTTAATTTATTTACTGTATGGCACTTTTCAAATATTAAACCCAAGAAACGTATTCTAAACACTCTCAATACACAGTTTTCTTTTTTCCATATAAATTCGCCTTTAAATACATTTAAATAAAAGAATAAACTCATGTATTTTTGGGAATAATGGCTGTTCATAAGATACATTGGAGTGAATCGCGCATATTTTTTCGGTATTAAAACTTCGGAAAATATCTGTTCGGAGAGTTTTGATTACAACGAAATGCGTCCAAATGTCAGTGATTATCACGCTTAACTTCATTCATCGAAATTGGGAAACATTTTGTCCATTCATGTAACGCTCTCTGTTTTAATAAATTCCGAACGTCAACCAAAAATGACAATAAGTATTCAGAACGAATTTGACCTACTATTTCACCGAAATGAAAAAGGTACATATCCATACGTTCAATAAAACCTCGAAAGTAGATATTCATTCTTACATGCAATGAATTATTTATTTTACACCCATTTATAGGAACATTAGAATTGTGTACTCTAAAATAGCTGAAAATCAAAATCCTTGCCTAAGTGACGCATTCCTATTAGGTGGGACAAGAACCCCGTAGTTCGGTATTAGAAAGTTAGCTTGCAAACCTTTCCATCGCCTAAAATAGATTAGATATGATTTGGATCTAGTCAGATTTATCGATATCATGTCATTGACAGTAATGATAATGACCAGAGTCAAAACTATTCTTCCTCGAAGAATTTTAACGTATCTTTTTACGACAGAACTTAAAGACAGAATTCTACGTCAACTATAAAAATTTAGATCATTGCATACATATAGATAAAATTATCTTAATTTAGTGCAAGACTAGAAAATTTTTTCTTCCTCCCAACATTAGACGTATTAATAAAACAACTGAAAAAATATGATTGCCTTCCAATGAAATAATTTTTAAAATTAATGTAGCTACAACCATCATGAAATCATCTTCCAACCCCATTCAATACATTTACATATTAGATAAGTATGTTTAAGCTTTTTAAAATTCGTAATCTAATAGATAACATCCATTTAGTAGATAGAGCCTTGTAATATCGAATCTTGTACATAAGAGTAGTAAAATCCAAATACAAACGTCTTTAAAATTCCGTAAAACTCCCTTCCGTACCAAAAATTAACATCCCCATTACAAATACGTGTGCTGTTATTGAAGTATAAAACTAATAATGATCACAAATAAAAGTAAACATCCCAAAAATCCGATTCAGTTGCCCTCCTCCATTCATACTCCTGGAAGAAACAATACGGAGGTTTCGCGTGAATTGTATAAGAGATGGAGAGAGAGAAAAAAAACACTTGAACGAAAAACAAGTATGAACACAAAGTACATAAAGAGCACAAAACGCGAGGAGTTTGTTTCCTTTTATTTCCAGAGCCAATCCAATTAATGAGCGTATACATTCAAAGAGAGCGATATTTACCGACCCCTTTTCCAAATCGGTTACTCTTCAATTCATTAATTAATCAGACTCATTTGGTTCCGATGAAAGCCGAAGACCAAGTTTCACCAAGGGAGCGTGAAGGGTAGTTTCACGGGCACAGCAAATTCATAAATCTTAAACGAAAGGTGCCAATGGCCCTCCGTGCTAAAGGCGAATAGCTCATTAAGCATCTCCTTTTCCTTTCAACCCCTTCTTAGCCGAAAATCCCTACCCTCCGCGCCCTTTGACCCGGCACAGACCTTCCCTCATACCAGATTCCAAGCATCTTCCCAACTCCTCTTCTAATTAATACCGGAAGGAGGTGAAGGGGGAGAGGTCTTCTTGGCCCCGCAAACCTCAGGCTCAGGGCCTATGGAATCGCAGGCGAAAATTGCGAATTTCGGGAAAAGTGTCGACGCCTTGAATTAACATTCATGGGAAGGACAAACGGCGCGAGATAACGAAGGGGATGATGGACAAACGAGTTCATTTGGGTCTTTAAACTGCGGATAATATTTTGAGCGGTCAGGAAGGTGGGAGTTATGGGATCTAAACGTGGATTAAATCGCTTTCTTCCCCTTTGTTTCGTGTTCGATCTATGATTTTGCGTTGAATGGGGGATGAAAGCACGTCGGCTTATGTAGTGAGCGTAGTTTGTAGTACACTGGGTTCCCCCAGATTTCATCGCTGACAGGGGGTTGAAGAGTATCAAACCTTATAGAATACGTAATAGACATAAATTTCCTCAATATGAAATTCTTTATACTTTGTCTAATTTTAATTTGATTCAACTATTTGTCTTCAGAGATTCTAGCTTCAGAATTTATTATTATAAAGCAGAACTATATCAATTATACTATACATTATTGTACGTAAATAGACAACCAAAAATCTATTCAATACATAAAAATCTATAAATATTACACTGAAAATGTTTACTTTTTGGAAGTTTAGTAAATGTTAACTAAAGAATTACCACTTATCAAGTTACCTAAATATTTCCATTCTATTTACTCTTACATTCAATGAAAGAGATTTTTATAAATATTTAAGGACTGAATATTTTCAATTCATCTTTTACTACGAAGTACCTAAAATTATTTATCATCAATTATTAAAGTTGCCTACTTCTCAGGATTTTAATACATATTTATCTTAAATTTCTACTATATAATCAATATGAGATTTAATGGGGGCCTAGCATAGTCTTAAACTAGCCTCCTGTAAGGATATACTAGAATTAGCAAACAAGGGTCCCACGTTCCAAATTATTATTTACTACTATCTACTAATAATGACTACTTTTAATATTATATCAGATCAAGACTTACTAATATTTCATATATTTATCCTTCATATGCTAACATATTAAACGTGAGATTATGGTGTAAAAAGTTGTACAGTTTCACAAATATATCATAGAAAATGTACATAAATGAATAACTAACTTCTAATTGAAAATATCTCCAACATCAACTCGACTAAACCGTCATTCCCAAACAATCCAACTAATTGTCAATCAAAAACACAATCCAAACAACGTAACACAACAGTATCTGTACGTGTGTTTGACACAATCAAAAATAATATACATCACTCACACACTTACTCACAAAAAAGCATCACCGATTCATAAAACATTAATTTCCCTTGGAGCCGACAGAAACGAGTTCATCCCTCCGAATATTAAAATAAAGAGTTGTTCCGTACAAATCACGTAGCATTAGTGTCAACGGTGCAAAAACGAACTGAGATGGGATCACTGTGAGGGGAGAGGCGTTAACAGGATAGCGCCACGTATCGTTGATTCAGGAGCAAATCAAAGGGCCGCTGATATAAACGGCTGTAAAATGCTCCGTGGGTTCGAAAAGGACGGCTTACGTAAATTCGGTATCAGGATTTCAGCGAATGAGTCGGATATTAATCGGAGGTCCGATTAACGTTGAAAGGGAATGAAAAAGAGAAGAGAATCAGAGACGAGTTCGGTGCTATCCTCGTTCTATTCAAACGCAAATTGCACGTTTCACGCAATTTGATGGGAAAGAAAAAGGTAGATATCGTGCAAAATGTCTCGTTAAATATTTTGATAGCGTATTTATTACGCGTCCGCAGTTTTGTGGTTTTATTGTTGTATGTATATTGCAAAAAAGGTCTGAATTTTGAATGGAACGTCTTTTTGGATTCTCTTTCTCAGAATTACAATCTCGTTTCTTTTTGAATTCATAGAATATTTTGTAGCGTAAATTTAATCCCTAAGTTTGCATTGTAGAATATCAGGAAAATTTCTCAGAACACACATAGAAATACGTAACTATACGAAGAACGAGTTTCATAGAACTTTGAATTTAAGATCTGTTGGAAATAAACTAAATTTAAATACGTAAAACAATATGGATATTACTGCGGCATTGGTAATTATATGTACTGAGTGAATGATTTTATTTGAAGCAACTTTTCAAGCGATTTAAAAATAATTGATCGATATGAGACCTTTAAAAACAATTAATTCGGTGGACTTTAAATATTAGATTATAGGTATACTAGATTATATCTATACTTAAGTGAAAGTAACATTATCAGAAACGTTTTTGAAATTTGAATCCATATTTTAATATACATAAAAAATATAATTAAATATTAAATCAAAATTTTCTTATCATTACATAAGTATACCTTTATCTTTCTATATTTATATTTATTAATATAAGCTCCTATGCTCCTATATACGAACAATAAAAACGTATGGCCAGAAAAACTCTTGGTGATAAACCATTCGATATACTTCTAATTAAACTTGATCCAAACGTTATCCCGATCAATATTCTGATTTTACTGCTTCAATATTCAAAACAATTCTTCTTTTGTTAAAACTATTTCACGTTAAATCAGTTGCGAATGTACACTATTTCATGCCCACAAATCAATCTAGGCCCTTCAAAATTAAAATACACCGATTCTTTCCAGTTTCCATAGTTCGCGCCATTGTTTCCAATTCCGGTCGAAAAATGTTAATCTTTCCGGAGATGAGTTTTAGCGAACAATCGCCCGATGGCAAATTCCCTTTAATTCGCGAACTCGGGAATATTAGCACGAATGCGAGGCCTGGCGTTGCATTTACTTTTAATTATTTGGAATATATATATTTTTTAATGTGAAAAGCGGGACGCCCGGTTTTAATGTCGTTGGAAGAGCTTTTTAGGCAACTTGCCAACGACGGCTCAAAGAACTACGCTGTGCATACACTGGCACCAATCCGAGAGCATTATTTATCGAATTTTGCTAAATATTTCTCGATACCTTATGACGTAGGGTTGCCGGTGGCGCCTCCTACAGGGATTTTCGATCTTGTTCCCGTGACATGCACGAATCATCGCCGATGCAGACTGTTTTATAAGCGAGAGTGTTCACAATCCGTTATTTAAAGGTGACGCGTTCTGCACGAGATGAATTGCGACTATGATGTTTCGTGGAGGGTCGTTTATCACCCTTTTTCACACGGAATATTTCGTGGGAAAATATCGTGTCTCTTTTGTTTTGGTTAGGCGCTTACTCGTGCTATTACGTTCCATTAAATCTATATCGTATTTCAAACTTCGAGGATGCAATAGTTAATGGTTAACGGAGAAAAAAGACAATATGTGATATAAGTTTACACGGATTTCAGAATCATAGCTATGGCGTCATACGAGTATAATCCATACTTTTTAAATATCAATTCATTTTCGATATTTTAGCAATTAAAATCAAACAGCCTTTTGTACAGAACTTATCTACAGTACTCGATTGTTTTAGGAAGAGTATTCAATCAATAACTGTGATTGCGATCAACGTAAAACTGTAATACTTTCTGAAACTCCAGTCCTGTCCAGTATGTTATGAATTCTTTGTACTATCAAAATTCTACTTATAATTGAAAAATTCTTTGTAGTTGTATCTTAAATAGTTCTTTATACACGTATATAGAAAATAACTTGGTTCAGATGAAATATACCACTGAAAAAATCAATTTCACGTGTATGTAATAAAATAAAGATGACTTTAAAAAAGTTACTTTAAAGAATCTGTATTTCATAATAATGGTCTGTATTTCATAATGAGGTTTTTGACACTATTAATCGGAACATTTATTTTCCTTGAATATCATTACTGATATCTAAATTTTATAGGATGCATAAGAAATTTTAATATACTTGCGAATCAAAAACAAGAGATACAGTTAACTATAATTATTGCATTTTAAATACAGAAAAAATTTATTACTAAACTTGCTTACTTATATAGATTCAGAATATATTTATTATTTCATTTATGTAAGTCTCCTACGGTCCTCCCCTTCTGGTTATTTAAATCAATAATAATTACGAGATAATAATAATATTAATATGCATTTCCTCACACAATGATAATTACTGCATATAATTGATCGCAACGATGATATATTACACTCCCCACTTCAAGATGGACAATCTTTCGCAATAATCCGTTACAATAATACGGTTCAAAACTTGCAAATTGGCTTAATTAATAAACAAACCAATCAATCATTCATCAACCTAAAGGTTTAGTACGTACTTTCCTTTCCTCGGAATAATAATCTACCATGGTAACTTATCAACAATCCACTCAGACATTCCCCATTAATGATTCACAGTTTCCACAAGGAAACAGACCAGAGAATGTGTTCGGAAGACGAGAATGCGTGGGTTCCACGAGAAGAGTTCGTTTCTGGGTCAGACGACGTTCGGGGGGGCGGAACGTAATGCCGATTTGAGAAAATTAGCGCGAGGAATATTCATGTGAAAAGTCGAAGGCATTGTGGGAAAGTGTGCTGTTTTCCGCAGCGTGTGGCTTAATTATCATTTCATACAGCCCTACGGAACCTGATTCCCGTGAAGAAACACGATTTACTTGGGGCGACATCATGGTTTCCAACTATTCAATGCAGATCTCCCGGCTGTGATTTTTTTTTCTCCGTCGGTGAACGATGTGACGGAGCAAAATTTATGGAAATCGAGCCGTTGGTAAACTTATCGAGTTGTTTATCCCGCCCGCTTGCTCGCTCAAATATTAAAGCGGCTGCGGGAATATTTTGTTTCAGAAGCCGTTGCCGGGGCGTTTCCAACCAATTAGCCCCTCTCTCGATTACGATATTGAAAATGCCTTAAAACTAATGTCGCGTTCTGTTACTTCGATTGCGGGAAGAATTTGATGGCGTGGAATTATTTCGAAAGAGAAAGCTTTTATTGAAAATGAATTCTGAAAGGTATTTATGTCTGTAAAGGGTACTTGACCACTGAAATGGAGTGGTTAGTCATCCGCACGACCTAGTTGTACGTAACGTTAATTCCAAATTTTATGTAATTTTTTATACCTTTTTATGTTTCATATAAACTCTATGTGACTTAAAGAGCATTCCTTTCATCAAACATTAAAATATTATTTAAAGATGTAGTAAAAGTCATTCCTCTAAAACTTAGTGATAAACCAATTAAAATCGGAAGACATAAATAAAGATGAATTGGAAAAATAAGATAGGAATCTTTTGCAATACAATATGTGCTGATTGTGTATTATTACACTTAATTCTAAGTAATCTATATGCTAATGTAATTTATATCAAATAAGAATAAACTAGAATAATGTGAAATTTGTTTTTGATATGTTCATTGTTAAAGTGTACTAAATAGTGGTAACTGTAATAAAGATTCGTGATTTTTTATATCTAGGAAATTATTTGTAAAAATATAATTAATTTCAAATGACTTTTACTTTCCAAACTATACTGTAAAATTCTAAAGTTGCTCCTATTCGCCAGACCTATAGTCTTTGGTTATTAAAATATATTGAAGAGATAAATCTTCTGATTACTTTGTTTTTATTTCCTAACAATCCAAGTCTATTGATATAATTAATTTATGATTATCAAATTAAGAATCATTATTGTAACTGGTCTTCTAAAAATCATTAACTTTCACTGAATTTATTTTTAGGTTTCATAAATGATTTTGCATGTGAAGTTTAACATTATATTATCGTAATTTGAATATATTCTTTTAAATTTTATTTCTATTGATGGTAAATAATTAGTAAGTATATATTTTCCCTATAATCATTACAAATTAGCAGCATTAACTTACTATGACATTAAAGTAATTGGAAATTGGAAAATATTGGTACATGAATAAAAACAAATAATTCGATCATTTATAAACCAAATCCAGCCATATTTACAAAACTAAAATTTCAAAAAAAATACGAAACCAATAATAAACACATTGGTGCTGAATTCATGAATCGCTTGATAAGCTGATTAATATGATAATGCATCGGTCGAATGCAAAAAAAAGATCGGATGGTAGAATAATTTGGCACCGCATCGCCCATAAAGAAGTGACATTTCCGACCGAAAATCCATTATTTCATTCCGCAACATTGTGCAGCGCGGTTTCAAGTGGTTTGTGTGAGAATTTAGGGAATTGAATCCGGAGGAAGGCGCGGCTTAAGCTTTTTGAGTGTCCTCAGAAATCACTACAGAATAATCCCATCATTAGCTACATCTAGACGGCGCTGTTTAGGGAGAGCATCTGTGGAAGAAAGCCAATGAAAATATGCATATGGAGATGCCAAGAAGGAATTCTAGTAAAAGGTTTTAAGTGGAGATGCAGACGAAACGAGATATATTTTGCGGATGGGAACTTCCTTTATGACCACTCTCGATGCATTCTGTGACGTTCCCAGTCTCTTTTCACTTGTATGTATGTATGTGGTCCGGTTTGTATATAAGGACCCGTATGTGGTCAGTGCCCTAGGTCAGCGTCTGAGAGGTTTAATTGCTCACTTGATCTACTTTTATTGATAGGAAGAGGTCTAATAAACAGTTTCGTCTGTAAGTGATGGTGCATTGTTTTATTCCCATTTAACGGATACCACATTTATTCTAAATTATTGTCATTATTAATGTATCAAATTTTTATTCCTACTACTGAGTAACTTTAAACAAATATAGCAAATGACCATACAAAACGATACTGTCATAGAACGAAAGTTGTAAAATGAAACTTAATTATTTTTCAGTTTCTAGTCAACAAGGGAACAATATAATTTTATAAATTGAGCTAGGAAATAGTAATATGATATCTTTAATTTAAAATTATGAAAAACATGAATAATACCGCCTTAACTTCCCGCTATACTTCAAAAATTGAGTTTACAATCGACTCATTCGTCATTAAATATTCAACGATATGCATACATTCGGGCACAAAAAAATAATTTATGCAAGGTTAAACAGAAATCAATAAAAGATAATGCCTCGTTTAATATGAGTTGTAGTTCAACTATTATTCGCATCGCACGAACTAAAAGTTAATTTATCTTTCCTAAACATTATTCATCTTCAAAGGAGGAAAATTAGACAAGATCGGAGCTCTGCAGTACTTTACTTCTGATTTAATCACAATTTACTGCTTTATAATCTAAAAAAAACGAATACATTTCCTCACAGTTTATGCACAAATGTTATACTAGAACGACATTGTGGAATAATCTTATAATTCGTATTAGGATACGAATGAAATACGTGCTTAATAGCTAAATTGAAAGTGATTTCCATTAAAAGTCTAATTTGACGCACTTGAGTGGGGACAGCTAATAACAAGTAACTGACATAATATTTGCAGCCTACAACATATGCAATATTATAGTAAAAACATAATAATATAAATGATAGACAAACAGTATGAAACCGTACAAAAGTATTCGGCTTTCTGTTAATATCTCAACATAGTTAATATTCCATAAACGAGATAGTTAATATTCTATATTCGAGATAACCAAGATTATTTAATTCCAAACGAATCCCCAAATCGCAAGACTCACTGACTTCCCCATTCTCTACAAAGGCAAATTTTTCTGATTCCAGAGCATTAAATTTCTTCAAAAATCAAATAAAAAGGAATTAAATTAGGTCTTCTTCGACTCCTCATATATCTTTGCGCAGCAGTTTTTCCGTATACGATCAATAAAAGTAGGAGTAAATATTTGCTTCCCGATATTTATATAAACCCTTTGAAATAAGCCCTTACTTCGTAGCTTGAGCACGATCCCTCCATCCCGATAAAAGATCTAATAGCATTTCGAATACTTTTTTATTTTCGGTAAAACGATCATAGGCTGTACACAAGTAAACAGTTTATTTTCGGATTATCCATCCAAAGTACTTCCTAAGCTGTCCACGATATCGCGACACTTCGAAACTCGCGCTTTTGTCCTACGACGTTTGTGGAAAAGATTTCATAGGAAAACAAGTCGTAAGATGAAAGTAAAACAATCATATCCGCTGACTGAGAAGGAAAAGTTTCTTAAATCTATGACAAAAGGATTGAATGTTTTTCTCAAGCAGTAGGATTATTAGGGTGTATTTTAATGAAATGTTTGCTAAATTAGTGGAGTAGTGAATAGCTTTTAAATGAATCCAATGAAATATTTTAAATATCTCCTTCAATGCAGAGATGATTTTATATATTCTGTATATGCTTCTAAATAATTTATGTAGTTCTCTATTTTAGTTTTATATTTATGCGGTGATGTAAACGTTGTGATTTACATCCTTTTTCAATTATTTTATATGTATATTTATGATATGTGAACATGTAAAGCGATAAAGAGCACTTAACAGCCCGTTCATAAAATCAATATCTATATTTCAATAACTCTATTAATTAATGCAAATATTTTTCTAAACATCCCTAAAATTATGGAATATATAAGTACAAGTAAATACAAATATATTTTATACATATATAAAGTATATAATATACTCTATTATAAAAGCACATCAATCATCCCTATTACCAGCTAATTCGAATGAATTCGAGAGGTTTATAATGGGTATTAAAAACTAAAAATTATTTTAACGCTCCATTTATACACATTGATACGGATTTGCAATTTCAAACGAGATTATCTACATTCAGCATTCTTCTTTTACTTCAACCTTTCAAATATGAATTTCAGTGCAGCCAATAATAATACGGTAGAAGAAAAGCTATGGAATCATACGCTTGCGGGATTCAACCCACGGAATGAACGCGTCAATACTCATTCTGTGCACTCAAACTTCCAAATGTCTTCCTATGTTCGCAAACCGAATTTCCCTACGGAAATGCTCATGCCTCTCAAATAATAGCAGACATCCGGTCTATGCGCTTTTACCTCTCTTTGCTCGGATACGTCTACAGAATTTTACGTTTAAAATAAAATGCATAAGGAATTTCCAGGAATATTAGGTTGAATATGAAACTCTGAGCGCAAAATTACTTAAATTTACAGGTATGTAAATATGGACCTCACAAATCTCTGCTTCTTACGGTTATATGAGTGAGAAAATAATGAAACTTTTTTCTAATAGAAGCTAGTTTTCTAGGCAATTGCGATTACATTTTTTTCAGGCATTTTATTCAAATTTTCTACAATTTTTTTATAAATATGAATCAAAATCCTTAATTCATATATATAACATTGTAGCAAAACTCAGTCGGGAATTTTACTGTTTTAATCTACAAAAAGTTAATTGGCATTAAAAAATGGTAATATATCTTAAATGCTCTTATCTTGCCCATTAGTATTAACAATTTTGGGCTGAAGAAATGGCTTCAGTTTTATTAAACTCAATAATATTAGGTGTAACTTTGAGGAAATTCATAGTAATAGTTTGGCAGAGTTAGCAATTTTCCACTGATTTTTATTATAAAACACTTGTTTTATGAGGAGTCTTTCAGGTGAAATGTAAGAAGACCAAAAGATGTATGATTTCCTTACAAAAAAACAGCCTTTAAAATAAAAATCATTGGTAATTACTAAGTCTGATAAATTATTATTTTATCAGTTTCATTTAATCGTTATGCGTGTACTAGAAATTTAATAGCTCAAATCCAAATTCGATGAAATTATAAGTGCATATTCAGAACATTTCTTAGAATTTGGTAACGATATATAAACAAACGTTGGAACCTTTTCAGAAAGGCCGAACACGTCTATAATGAAAACAAAACTTTAATCAACTTGGAATGTCAGTTCAGATGCATTCTATGAACTCTATGCAAATGAATCGACTTAATAAAAGGTAAAATCCTGGGATGTGACGAAAAACATTAATTACAAGGAATATTTTCGATGGCAAATATACGTTATCTCACGCGCTCAGATTGGCTCAATTTTAAAATTACGAGTGTCCTTACCTCTAATGAGTTGTGAGCTTCACTCGATTGTATGAGCCAATTAATATTCAACGTTAATTATTTTCCATATTCAAATCATTTCCTCATTTCGCTGGACTGAAAATTACGTGCTTCGAAAATTTTTTTGATCTGCTTCATTCGAATACGTTCGAGGGCTATTGAAAATGAACATCAAGGAGTAAGTAACTTCATTTAAATGATAACTTTTTATCAATAAAGGGGAAGTACATGTGATTAACTCTCGAAAATTTTCGATGAATGTAAATTTGATTAATGGACAAAATTCATGGATATAATACAATATTTCTGATGTGAAGAGGTCATTATTTGCGTTTAATTGAAATTATTACGCGATTTCATTTAAAGGAATTAATAGGAAGGAAACAGTATTTTTATCGTTAAATTGTTTAAATATCTTTGAACGGAAATTAATATTAGAGATAAATTTCTGAATTCTATCATATGTAAGATTGTGATATGCTAAAGAATTTGTTTTATAATTAATTAAAAATTACTTAATGTAGTATTTCTTTAGGATCAAATTACATCTGAATTTTGAGTTAGCGTTTTATAGTATCGTTCCAATCAATTTGCTATAGTTTACATAAGATAACGTTGAAGTTACCATACACGAGAATTAGGTAGCAGAGTGTGAACTTTTTTAATTGATATTTCTTGGCATAATACAAAAATGTTAGCAGATAATCTTTTTCTAATTTCATAAATGAATCTTAGAAGAGCATAATGTAATGAAAATATCCCTCCATTTTAAAAAAACCATATTTAGTAACATAATATGCTTTAATATATTCAGGATATTTCTCTCATTTAAATTTGAACGCCAATTTTTAATTTTCTACTCTTAATACACACTCAAAAACATCGTGGGAAAAAAACTAAACAAGCCCTAAACCAACGAAAAATCACTAGTTTAGCAAATAAAACATTTTTGTCTCTTTTTCCGAGGTTATATTTGCTCGGTTTTGCTTCAAGTGGTAGTACTCCTGTATAATCATCCTTTAACGATATTGCGCAAGTTTTTCCGTTACGACCCCGTTGTAAGGTAACTACAAACACAATTTTTTCGAGCTAACGTTCCTTCAAACGCGAACACCGCGAGATAATTAGCCTAGAGAACCATATTTTATCTGGAAACAGTATAACGCGGGCAACGTGGTCATATCGGTGAGCGGGCTGAGCAGAAAGGATAGATGTACCCTATTTCATAACAACGCAACTTTGCGAACAAGTAATCCCCAATTTGTATTCCTTTACGTAGACCTTTCCAAAACCCATCTTCCGATTTAAATACCCGATCGTCCTTATTTACGTAGAAGAATTTCCTCTTGTAGATGACCCTACCTCCACCCCCCCCACATTATTACCATACGTTAAACTCCCCTTTTACCTATCCACTCCCCCCCACACAACCCATTTCCCACCTCCCTTTAATGCTATTAAGGTTATTATAAGCCGAAGACGGGTTTTGAATGGGATGGGACGTAAGTGATGAGATTCCTTGAATGACTCGTGCGATGTTTATAACGGCGGAAGCTCTGACTCACACAGGGAAGGGGATCTCTTGATAGGAAAAGAGAAAAACAGCAATTTTTTGGGTGTGGCGTTCTCGAACGATTTAGGTGGTGTTCCGCTAACCGAGCTACGCTTTTATATCCCTTTTTTTCGATATTTCATGCGAAAGGGGGGGGGGCGAGGGAGGGTTTTATGCATGCTTTATGCCAGATTAAGTTTTCATGGAGAGATGAATCGTTGGTTTAGGAGATCAATTGAACCGGCTAATGGATTATACGGGTTCGAGATTATGGAAGAACGACGCGTGGATGGAAGCACTTGCAAATTGGGCCCGATTTGTGTCTCGGTGTGATGTCTCCTAATCATTCTCGTCCGAAAAGGATTTTTCGCTCTGGAACGCATCATCGCCTTTTCGTGTCTTTCATCGGACGAAATGCCGAATGTATATACGATTAAACTTTCCGGAGTGTAGTAATGTCGAATGTTCCCGTAAGAGGGCCTGCGGGTTAAAATAAGAAATACGTATATTTTTAAAAGTGGATCAATTTAATTAGTTTGGATTGATGGATAACGATTAATAGTATTGGATTTTATGATATTAAGCTCGGAAATGTAATCAACTACAATTTTAAAAGAATTGGAAGTTTAATGATAAGGAAATTACGTGAATCAATTTATGAATGACTGAACAGTTACCCACAGGATACATTTTTAATAAAATTACTTGAGTTCTGAGATACTTCATATGTAAGGTAGGCAATTCTGGACGTTATTCCGTTACGAAAGTATATGAAAGAGAGGAGAACAATAATAAATAAGAGGAAACTTTCAAATTTAATTTCAATATCTCTACTCCGAATGGAGATAATTTTTTATAGGCAATTGTAGGATAATGTAGTAAAATTAAAATTTGGTTAAGTTAAGTCAAGCAATATATTTAACAAAGCGAAAGTTACCTAAATAAATGTAATCCTTGTTACAACTTTAATGTACGTTTAAACTGAATATATATTGTAATATATGATTAAGCATATGAATACATTGAATAAAAAATAATTCAATCAAGCATGTATCTATCATTTGTTTATTTTGTAAAGTATACGTCTTTCTAAATAAAGATAAATTATAAATAATATGTTCCCTTAATTTTAATACACCTCTTCAAGTCTAGGTTAATTAAAAATTTTGTTTGCTTTCTAACATTTCTGAATTTTATTTTATCCGTACTGTAAAACATTTCAACTTTATGCAGCTTTTTCGTACTTTTAAGCGATAATTTATATTTACTCTTAAAATAAAGAATAAAATAAAACCTAAGATGTAGATAATAAAAATAAGTTCTTGTGTAATTTACATTTTCATTATCTTATCTTTAAGCAGAATTTCCACCTTTACGTTCGTTAAAAGAATTTTAAACCAATCTAAAATGCTAACTGCAGGTCACTATATGCGAGCAACTTCAAAAGGATTGTTAAGCTGCATCAAATTCAGTGTTTATCTTCTAACAATCTTGAAACCAAGGGCAACGAATAATTTAATTACCATTTCATTAAAGTTTGAGGATTAAAAAGGGATTAATGAGTGATTACCTAAACGCGAGACTATCTCACCAGCGATGCTAAATTTAACAGCGGACGTTTTAATGTGTCATAAACTGCATAGTGAGATTGGTAGCTTGGAAAATGAGCTCTCTGCTACATACAGATTAAGATGTGAAAATTCCAGGGCTTGTGTGCGAACGCATGAGCTGAATTACGAATACAGCAAAAATAATTCTATTTAAAACGTATATATCATCATATAATGACGGACACTGATAAACACAATAGTTGATCGAGAATGATACGTAAATAATAATGTAAACACATAACTGCTCGTGAATTTGAAATTCCTCTCTGGTATAGTATTTTATCTTTCATTCAATCAGCGTAATAATAAATATCAATAATTATTTGCTATATCTTTCATAGATTATCTACTCAGAAGAGGTTTCTAAAATTTCTTGTGTGATAATTGTTTGTTTAAAATTCCAATAATTATTAAATAAATAACCATGAGTAAACTTAAATCAAATATACCAAACATAACCTTCCTTAAAAGAATTGTAAAAAGCAAATTTATATCAAAATCAATCAAAGAACTTTACACAGTCTAACAAAATTATGGGAAAGTAATTACACATTCAACGACGAATTATTACGAAACGTTACAAGGTGTAACACTCATTTAAAATAGAGGTTTACATTAGTATCCTGGAAATGGGGGACCTGGGTTCGACTCCATGTTAATTAGTACATATTACTAATTCATTAGTATTACTCCATGTTAAGTACTATTTTTTTGCTTCCGTTTGAACTTACGCTCTTAGAATAACTTACAAAACTGCCCTCTTTTATTGTGAAACAATTCATGGGATTCCATTTCAGTTCAATCTGATTCTTGATTAAAGTAATCTTATAGTAGCTGAAGTACATCTGAATATTATACATGAACTATCTTCATTTTAAAATGAATTTTTAAAACTCGTATTGCTAATCAAAGTATAAGCAAGCCGAGTCACTAGATTAATTACCTTACCCTTAACAATACTAGCACGGGATAATCAGCTACGTACCCAGATGATCCACCAAAGAGTAACTCATCCTCAAACGCCATTCACCACGTAATCGTAACAGACTTATTTAAAAAAATCGTCTACCCGCAAATTCAAATATTCCCAAATTACTTCCATTCGTAAAATCCTCAAAAAAAAACTCACCTCTGCAACTTCTAAGTCCTTCCTCTTTTACGCCAGAATGAAATCTTTCCACCAGTTCAATGATATGACGAGCACAGTTGATATAACCGCGGGGTCCAGATTTAATCGGCCCTCCTGAGCTCCTTACAGGGAAGGGTCCGCGATAAATTCCATCCGGAAATTTAAATAATCCTTATTTAAATCAGAAAGAGCGGCATTCGGTAGATGGAATTGTGACGAACGAATGGCCAACTGAGAGAATCCGGTTAATTAAAACGGAATGGAAAGTGTGACTTCTACGTTATTGAAGCTTCAAATTAGCGTCTGACCAAATCTCTAACGTAAACAGAGGTCGGAGTTGCAACCCAAGATGAATTCCTGTGGTCCTCTCTGCAGCATCCTGCAATCCCTTTCTCATCATAAGGCATTTGCACACACTGTGTGGGCGTGGCGTCCGCAAAATCCCATATTGTCGTGATTTTTCATCCTTGGCCTCGTCCTTTCGCTCAATATCTGCCCATTTATCTTCGCCTCATTTTTCGGGGAGAGAAATTACTTGTTATCGCCCGACGGGAGTCCGGAATTAACCAAAACAGGACGTGATTTTGGGGTAAACATTCGTGTTATGGTAGACTGACTGGGGACCTCAAAAGCATCTCATAATACTAAATTATTAAAGAAAATAAATATATAATTACACATAAAAGTACTGATCTACAACCTGTGCGAATTTATGATGAAAATGAAATATTGAATGACTGGAATTTGGTCAAGAGACATAAAACGTAAATATTCATTACGAAAAGTTATGACTGTAAACTGATTAACCCATCCTCTATTCCTACTTCTTTTATGATTCTTAAATAATCGTTTCTCTACAGAAATAGTCCTTCTTACTTCAACAACAATTTACGTAAATTGTAGTTGATTACGTACGTAAATAATCCTTAACATTCTTACTTTACATAATTATATACATTATAAATTATCTCATTAAATTATTTTCAACAAATCCTGGACGATTCCGATATATTATTTGATATACGTATTCATTAAAATGAGATAACTAACAATGAGTAAGCTATAATTAACATTCAGAAATCGGAAAAATTTAAAATACACGGAACCCTTGTATCTGGAACTATATCGGAACATATCCGTTAGATTGTCGACGCACTGAACTCGAGAATATCACCGCTGAGATCTTTATTTTCAGGTGAACAGAAAGCTGTCTCGATTCGCAAAATGAATGAATAAATATTTGGAATGTCCATTTATTCTTAATCAAAATTAATGAAACACAGACGAGTGTGTTCGATTGAATTTCGCGACGGAACCGTCAACGTTTCCAGTCATCAATCTTGTGATTGGTTGGCACTCATAATTTTTCTCTCTCACTCATATCTGTTATTTGAGTCTCGACTCACAGCATCTCTCTTTCCTTTTAAATCTAACTATTTATTGTTATGGGTTGAATATTGTATTGCGTGGTATTTTTAGGTGGCTGAAGTTCAATGTAAGTGTAAGTATTCATACCACCCATTCCCTTTTGAAAAAAAACTTTTCCGATAAGAAGAAGGTATCAAAATTTTTGAATATTCAAATTTTATAGATTCATATTATATCTACAATTAATAATTTTTTTCTAAGCAGCTACAAAAAACATAAACCCCTGTTCTCGACAAAATTTGACCATCCAATAATCTAAAAGTAACTACACCCTCAAACTAACTCCAGAAAAGGATTTCAATATTTCCTACGATATTTTTAGATATCAGCTACCTCTGTAACAAGAAGAATTCTTTTTTACTCCCAAGAGAGAATTTTAAAAATGTATCTGCACGTATTAAAAAGATATGTTTTAGTCATTCCTTATAAATATCTTACCACTGTAACCTTAGTCATCACCTTAAATATTTCACCATTATGTAAAAATTAAAACAGTAAAGTAAACGAGCCAAACTTGGCCAATCAAATATTTATCATGATGTTAATTACGAGTGAAAGCTAATAATTTCTATATAAATTACAGTTTTGAAGTAAAAAGGAGATATACCTGATAAGTATTCAATAAATATACAAAAAAGGACATTATATATGAACTAAATATATACCTCAGTTCATTCCCATCACAAAACTAGTGAAATTCTTAAAAATAAACATTTACTTTAATTTTTCTGCAATTATTAAGTTAAGGAAGTTATTTAAGTGTATATAAACATGAGTTTACTACAGATTCATCATTTTTTTCAAATTTTAAAGAGTTTTAACACTCAAATAAATTAATATGTATAATTCTACCGAACCATTTATAAGTATTACATTACAACTTTGGCATAAATATAGGGCTAACTCAACTCATCACAAACACGCTTTAATTGGCACAATCCACAATTGGCAACGCATAACTCGGGGACGAAAATCAGCACCGACTTAAAAGTAGTTATCCGAAAATTCGGTATGGATGATGTATTTGGGGAAGCCTTATCGATCTCAGGGAAGCACTCCTAGTTAGTTAGAGACCGCGTGTAGCCCGTCAATCCTCGTTAGCTTGAACTTGAATAATCCGAACGCAGATAAAGTACTGAAACCGAGCACCCTTTCGCAAAAACGACCCCAATTTATGGGATTTCAACGTGTAACAGCGGATATTTCACCTCTACACAAATCCTGCACCTTTGATGATTCTTCCTTGATTGGAACTTCTTTTTTTCCCCTTCAAACTTTTCCGCGAACGCTTTGGTTTGCGAAATTACGCGATGGGTCGTAAAATTGAGTGATAAGAGTGTTCGACAGCGATACTTAGCACGGAACGCCTTTTGATTGATATGTTGATTATGGCCGCACTAGGCCTAGATGTTTGTGAGCTATATATCAGTGGTGGTAATGTTTCATGGAGGTGTATCACATAACCCGTAGCACTGGTAAAGCTAGGGTTCACCGTGATTTACTGCTAATTCGATTTGCTGTTTCAATTTTTAAGTTCGCACCTTTGATGATTGATAAAAATGACGCGATAAATATCGTTTACGTAGAACTGTTTATTTTGCGTTCGATATGAGAGGTGTTATGCGTAATGCTGTTGCTAAGGAAGTGTAAACAGAGCTCATAATTGCTACAATTCATGTTCAACTACGGAGTATTTCACTCGAGATACTTATTATATTTCTAATTTAAATAAAATATAAATAAATCTTTTGAGCGTATTATATTAATATACTATTAACATCCATACGGAGTCTATACTGGTATTTCTTTACCGATCTCATAAATATATATATCAAAAAATATAATTTAAATTAAGTTAATGATATAGTACTCTACCGTTACTGTCATAATACGTGATATTGGAAAATTATTACAATTTTTGTGGTTTTTTTCAATATAGATCCTAGTTTTTTGTGAATTTAATGGGACAAGTATAATAAAAATGTTTATAATAAAGGTTAATGTAGCGTAAAATAATAAGTGAAATTTAAAATGAGTCGCAATTAATTCAACTAACATATATCTTAAAAATGAACGATAAGTTTCTATTTACATCAAAAGAATCAATGAAGACAGGTGATATTATATTTGCCTCACTTCTACACAATTATACATAAATATAAACTTTTCTCAATCCTTACAGATGCATCTAGTTATACAGTTAGAATTTCCACTGATCATGTAAACAAAGCTACGAATTTCAACCATAAAAGTGTACAGTACGTTTATCTTCGCTGATAGCAGAAGTTGATTCAGTATATTGGAACCCATCTGCGTGTATGTACAAAACCACCCCACGTATTGGAATACTTGGAAACGAAAATCAATAACGAAAAATTAACAAAGCATAAATTTATCATAAATTCATTCTTATTAATAATACGTGTTTTTGCAATCATTCTGACGATTTGAGTAATTTACAACGCGTGTATTACGTAAATAGAGAAACGATTATTCAAAATACGACGCAAAACTGATACCTCCGCAAACAATAAAACGTTACGTCGGAACCAGCTCAATTCCTCCAACAATCGAAGAGTCAACATCCCCTTTCAAACAATCCTCGATGACCCAGATCAATTGGTAACCGTTCCATTTTACTAATATCGCTTACTCCCCAACCCGAGTACAGAGCCAATATTTACGAGGCACGTAAAATATGACGCGGGATGTATAGCACCGAAAAAGTCGATCTTCGAAAGATAATTCGCAGAGCCGCCGCTCAGACTAAATAAATCAATCCTTGGTCTCATATGGCGTCTACGGACGCTTAAGTAGGGGATGAATAAACCGTTCCGACTCCAAGGAGGTTATATATACGACGTCCAATTGCCGGTCGGAGAACTCCTCAGAACGCGGCGAATGCAAAACCACTCGCACAGAATTGCTATCAGGAATTATGGAACCCATCGCGTCCTTTAAAATTGCGCGCCTGAAATCATTACCATAAAATCCGCTGATTCGGTTGTTAGCGAGAGTTCCACCTGCGTCGCTATTGGGTACCGTATCCAAGGATGGTTTCTTCCGATCGATTTGCGGGCCTCTATTTACCTTGGAGAGGTTAACAGGATGTGAATGGCATCGGAGGGTTCGTACGCCTGACCCCAAACGGACGGAGATGAATATCTGGCGGTCTACACGCGACGTTTTCCACGCCCCGCTCCTTTCTATTTCTCTCCAAAGCTTGCCCTTTCAAGAGCTGTGCTACAGGAGGGGGGGGGGGGTCTAAGCAGTCGTACATTTTCCTAGTGTCGTGAAAGGAACGATGTTTCGAAGTAGAAAATGTATTGGCGGTATTGATGAAAGTTTGCGGGAATGTGATACGTCTGTGAGTTATGTGATTAAAAAATACGGCTCTCAAAGAAATTTCGTGAAAAACTAAAAATAAGCGAAAAATCATACCAAATACACGTCGAATTATCAAAACTATATACGTAATATGCAATATCATTAAAAGCATACGTTAGGTTGGGTTTATTACGCAATGTAAACACCGATAGTCTTTAACGTAAAAGTTGCTACGTAAAATTATATAATGCTATCTTTTTGTCAGTAATGTAACGGAAACTTTTACTTTAAAAATTTTAAAATGCTGTGTAAATGTGCTTATTGTAAATGTGCTTGGGTATTAAACGACTATGCAGAAATATAGTTTTAAAAGTGCCTTATCTAAGATATAATTTGCCTAAAATATTTTTAGAAGAAACATTATCAATTTGTATAACCTTGAACGCATAATATGATATAGAATGCAAATTGCAATACCCCAATGACTATTAGCAATAAATTACGTATTGAATGATCCATTAAGGGAGTTATTGTTGATTTATTATATAAAACGTTATCTTTTCAAAATGAAGTAAATATAAATTTCGCATGAATTGAACATGAGTATTAAATTTTTAATGAACTCATTAAAAACCTTATATATAAATAATATATAATATAATTTTTATAAATATTGTTAAATATATTCACTTTATGCATCGTAATGTTAAGTATTGGACGAAACGATTCACTTTAACTCATCGGCATGCATTTTAAAATCCAATAGGTCATATAAGCAATTTACTTTTGTATCTATATAACTAAATTCGATATCCGATTCAAATTTTATCCTATCGGAATAAACTTGCATATCGATATAATGGGATTTTTCTCTGCGTCTATTCGAATCTATTCATTTAAATTTTGCAAATTCGTTTCCTTTTTATTGCTCTCTTTATAAGAATTTGAAATATACTGATTTTGTAGCACGTAGTTTTCTGTCATTCACGTTCGTGGATAATCCTTGCTTGATTGAATTTTTAGCGATAGAAATGAAATTCGGGTAAACAGATGCAAATCGAAAAATCTCCCGCATTCAAACTAGGATACAGTTTTCATTTTTCTTTTTACTTGTTGAATATGTAAAACCTGTACCTGACACAATTTAAAGACAACACTTCCTTGTTAAATAAATCGCTCATGGCAAAAGAAGACAAACTTAATAAAACGTTTTATATTAAATAAAAAAATTAAAATAAAAAATATTTCATCTTTTAATAATTTATAATACTAATAATACTAAACGATATTTTAATTAGCTAATTATATAGCGGAAGTGATATCTCAAGGTGATAGGAGCTTAAGGTACAAAAATGTTATAACAGAAATGTATATGGCAATAATGAACATGCTATTTTACAGGAAATTCGGAAAATTTCGAAAATCAGCTTTTTTCGCAAGTGTGGGATTATATTAAAAATAGAACCTTTGGTCAAGAAATTTAATTTGCATATTAATATCTCTTGAGTAGTTTTTTTCAGCAATGAGGAAAAGTATGCAAAGTAATACACCTTAATCCAACCTTTTTCCTCTTACAAGTTTTTGATCGCATTTCATTTATAACTCTATTTTCCTTTCGCTTTGACGATACTTACTTCCGTATCAACCGAGTTATTATTATCGAAGTAATCCTCTGCAGATGATGGATCACCGCGCATTCTATTTTATTCGTAAGCCGGAAAAATATCATCCGCTTATCAATTGCTTGAGAATGAGCCAATGACAGAAAAAACACGGCTTGTGAAGGATCAAATCTTTACTAATGTACCACTTAGTCCTAGACGAATGTTATTTTTGGTCTCGTTCGTTAACAAAGTACACGCGCCATTAAATTCTTCCACCGCAAAATTGAAATGATTGTATACGTATTTCCTATTCAGCGAATTGAAAATTTGAACAAATTGAACCTTTTTCGCTACGACCTACGACCTTTTCATTTTCACAGCAATTCTATAGAATATTTAAAATTTTATTGGATGAATAATCAATCGCATGGTTCAAACTGACTAAGATACACCTACCTACACCTTCAATAAAGGTGCCTCTAAGTTTTATACTATCAATAGCTAATTCGCAGAACCTTGTATTACGAAACTTTATGTAAATATGTTTCAGAAATTACGTAACAAAGATATCATACTTGTCATTTTTGTCACATAATAGTCACTCATCCTTTAAAAAATGTACACAAATTCAAAATAGAGCTTAATAAATGATACCGAACACTTTTATCTTATTATACGTAACGGAGTTATAAACAAGTACTATAGAGAATACAATATTACTATATATAATAATTATATTATAATATTATATATCGTACTTCCCATTCTCATACAAAAGTAATTTACGACTATTAATAGTCCGACAGTATAATCGATACTGAAAAAATACTTAAGACTTTCTTTACTTGTAAGATTTAATATATTGAATAATACACGCCATACATTATTATATAGTATACTCTACTAGGTAATAAACAAGGACAATTCACAACAGTCGTAACCATAGAACTCGGAACGTACGCTCCAATCGTCGATGACGAAATAAGAAAACGACTGTTGAATTCCTCATAGACTCCCCGTATCTAGGGACTGTTTATTTGAACGACGGTCCACAATAGCTCGCTATTACGTTCGCCGCTAAACCGTACGGATTTCCTTCCTTCCGGAGGGGGGGAGTGGTGTACACGATCGAATGGAAACTGAAGGAAGGGGATTTTCCAATCAACAAATAAAGGGGAACGGGGAAGGAATATAAGGAACGGAATGATCCCGTTGTCCGTCTAAAAGAAGGACTCGTTAAGTTTTAATGAAGTGGCATCGGGAAAGAGGGTGAGCACACAGTAACAAACACACACAAAGGGAAAGGAATAAAATCAGTCGTTGAGGCAAAAAGACAGGGAGAAAGAGACTTTCCTCTTGATTTTGGTTCATTTTTTGTCCTCAAAAGAATCTTTTCCTCATCAGGATGGATGGAGTTCGAGACCCACCCACATCCCCCGCTTCTCCAGGTGGACCAGACGGCACGCAACCACGCCCCCTTTTCTCTCCAAGAGTACTTTTTTTTATTCTCACGTTTGTGAGAACACTTGTCCCGTAGGAAGATCGTTAAGGCGTGTCAAACTCCCTGTCAAACATTCCTGAATGTTTCCCGTTGTCCGGAGCCAATTACTGCAATTATTTTTAACGGATGAGCGATCTCAAGAGTGTTTGTTGATGAGACGTCGATTTCCCAGAAGGATACGAGATGTTGCTTTTTTCGCGTCCCTTGAGTTTGAATTCGGAAATTCCGAGTACTTGTGAATGGCTGTGTAAAGTTACGGCGTGCTTCTACGACGGAGATGTTTACGCGTTGGTGATACGGACTACGTCTACTCTATAGGGTTTACTGTTTGGGTGATGAGAAAATCTTGTATCACTTTACTTCATTTTCTAAGATTTTTCGTTATCATTTGGAGATTTTAACGTCTTTCTTTAAGGTTTTTTACAAAATGTCAAAATTTTTAAGGACTATTTCTAACAAAATTCTGTAAACATACTCAGCATAAATCAATATTCTATCCTGCAAATAAGAAATGAAAAAATAACAAATGAAGAAGTTTTCTATGAGTCTTAATTCTACCATTACCCGCACTCCATCGCTCTATTGAAAACTACTTACAAATTTAAACAATTCACTGACATCTTCAGAAAATTCCAGCAATATTCATCACTCAATGCTCTAGTTGATAATGGACTTAAATATACCAATTTTTGTTCGCATTCTTCTTTAAAAATTTTTCTCCAAGTTTCTTCGTGAAAACGTTTACTTATCAGCAATTGATAATAGCCAATTTCGACGCGAAATTATAAAATAAGTAGCAAGTAGCCACGTAACATTAAAAACAATTTATAATCCGGAGAATTTTTTAAATCTTAATAAAAATCTGAACAAGAAAATATATCTATAAGATTCATTTAATCTATTGTAAGTTTTTAAGCACATAAATAAAATGCGAAATGAGAACGAAACAATATTACGAAAATCGCCGATAAAGATGTAGCTATATTTATACCTCTTCTCTGGAGTCTACGAAAGTGAAGTCATAAGAATAACATGAAACGAGTTCTGCCTCTGGCATGAAACGTCAATCTCTCGGCAGGAAAAGAGATTCATTCGAAGAAAATATTGTGAGCTTTCGGAACTTAATTTTGCGCTGTTTCTGTTCCATAAATGGTTTTCATCGATGGTATGATGGATTCTAAATTGTTTCCTGACCTTTGTAGAGAGAAGAACTTACGTCTCGATTCGATATTATGTAACTAGAATATTCATAGGACTTTTACTACAAAAACTATTTACAACGAATAAAGACAATAAATATGCGTGTGGTAATCTTTAATCTTCTGTTCAGGCACAACCAAGCTCGATGATCCAATGTCATATACCTTGGGGGATAAATCTATTCAGTAAGAATTCTGAAGATATAATAGCTTAACTATACATATATGAATGTTATTCTTAAAAGAATGAGTTTTTTCGAAGACCTTAAATCACTTTAATTATCTCTCGTACTCTAACCTAATTAATTTTCATCAAATGCAAAAGTTCAAAAGAGTAAAAACAGCTCTGTTCTTTCTTTTATATAGCTTTACTACTGCATGATATATTTATGTTCTTAACACTATCAATTTAAGAAATAAATTTCAGAGAAAGATATCGAATTAAATATATTAAAGATGAAAGACCACTTCATTAGATAATTCTTTGTCTTTGATCTATATATAAAGGTTAAGTTTACAGTGATGAAGTAATGACTTACTGAGATTACTTTTACTGTGGTGTCACTAAAACTAAAACATAAACAAGAGCATAGTGACTAATGCAGATAAAATATAGTTTATTCAGGTAGTTTTACTTCTATCGCCTCTCTTTGTACCTAGAATTAGGAAACACTGTCTGAAACGCGAGTTAATCCACAATGTAAATGAAAAAACGAAACTAATTCAACTAAGGCTGCTAACTAATTCCTCCCAAATAAAAAGACACATTTTGCTCTTCTCCCACGTTTCAAAAACTTATCATAAAATGCATCTCTATGAATCGTAAGCATTCCAATCCGTTATGAAAATGCCCTCGGGTTAAACAAAAAAAAACCGAAAGGAGAAAAAACCTTCATTATCGATGAATGCAAATCTTTCCTGTATTTGGAATTTAAATGAAGGCCCCGTAGTATAGGGAATCGATCGGAGGACGTAAAAAACCGCACAGACGACGAATCGACGCGTCATTCGCGGATTTGTGCAAATCTCACTAAACGAAATTCGCGCTGCAATTGGCACGCCCGATAATGGGCGAATATGGAAATCGCTTCTTTTAAACAAAGCAAAATAAGGGAATAGGGACCGGTCAATTACTCCCTTGGAATCGCGTAGATACGTAATTGAAAGGTTAAAATGAATATTTTCCCTTCAATTTTATGAATTGGGTACGGTCGAATGCTCCGAAGTCTCTAACGTTCGTAAACTAAAAAAATGCCAATCCGCTACGTGTTGATTATTCGGCCCATTTCCGATGATTAATTCCCCGAACTGTGCAATCGCGTTGAACTATTATCTCATTCGGAAATAACGAGGTTAGAAAATGACTGGATTCCGCGATTCATCTCAAAGCTGCGACACTAACTACGTTTCGTAAATCAGAAGTTGAATCTGACTTTTGGAACTAACATCGAAACGAAATTTATTATAGCAACACGAAATTAATTTATTTATTTTTGGGTGTCTAGGTAGCGGGGATTTTGGAATGAAAGGCTAGGCTAAGCGAAATGTTACCCGTTAGTTATTTATGAAAATAAATTATTCGACGTTATCTTTTTCTGAATTTTGTATACTCTAAATTTTTCGTAACAATTCGAAAATAAGCCAGTAAATTATCGAGTTAAAGCAGTCCTCAGGAAAATATCAAAAATTAATTTTAAAAAAGAGTTTTTGATGTATTGGAATAAAACATGTATCATACATGTAGGTTGATAACTATTTGAATCTTAAATTTATACATAAATGATTTTTAGAAAATATCTTTTAGATTCTGAACAAACTGATGTAGGAGTAAACTCTTAAAATTATTATTATAAGAATGCATATGCATTTTCCTTAATAATTATAATACTGATTCAATAGATATATTAATATAAATGAAGTCTGTACATCGTAGAACTTCTTGACGTAATTTTGTTGGATGATTAATGCATTAACTGAGAAATCCACCAACACATTAATACAGATATATAATTAGACTTATCACATAAGATATATCGAAGGAAATTATTTATAAATCTTTATGGTTTAATTATAGTACCATTCTTCGAAATTCTACAGATATTTTCGTAGGAAATAGACTCCTTAATTCATCCTAAAGCTATAAATCCAGAAAAAAATCAAAATACAAAATGAAAATTGCTTATGCAAAAACATCAAGTATTGCAAAACCTAAATTCACCGAATTTTGCCTCCTCATTTGCAAACCTTATCTTTTACGAACTTCAACCCGTTTTTGTACAATTTAATTTAGCTAAACGATAAGAACGTAATTTTTCTTAAGCATTTATCAAGTTAAATCCTAACCGGAAAACATTGTCAGCTCATGCAACATCCAATAAATTACGTAAATTGAGCAAGGGTATTTTAATGTATTCTGAATGTTTTTCGAAAGTTTAATCGGATTATTTTTTCTTTTAGTAAATTGAGGACGTTAATTCAAAGAATTTCACCTCTGAAATCACTTCCTCTTTCATAACTCGTGCAAGGGAAGTGCTCTCCTTCGCCAAAGAATTTCCACTGTAAAACTTCCTTTCGTGAGCGCATCTTTTTAAATCTCACGTAAGCCGATTTGAATCGGATGCAATGATTTTCAAAGGAAAGCTAATACGCTCTATGAAAGCTTATTACCGCATACTTCAGACTCATACTTTTAATAGCTCCTTAGTGTTGTGAGTGGATGCATGCTAAAACTTCAAAGTCAATCAGAGATGAAAATTCAAATGGCATTGAATTGATTACGGATTGATTAGTATTATAGGAATATGTACTAATTTCTAAGTCCTATTTTCCCCTATTTGCTAATATGATTTCAAAGCATCTATGTGACTTTCATGAATAGACGGATAACACTTTATAGGATGTTAAACGTACATTTCTGCTAAAATCTATCATAATTAGTGAGTAAATGTTTATAAATAATAATATAACGATTAACATTAGCAAGCAATATCTTTGGTATATATTTGGTATCTCTATTATTCAATACATACGTTCATTTATATGTACTTCCCGTTTCAAAATTATGTTCATAAGAGATTAACGTGAATAATAACTCTGAGTATATTTGTGAAAAAAGTAATTTATTTTAACAATAATAAGGATCCTAACAAATTTATTAAGGAGATTTTTTCAGCTCTTTCTGAGTGTTGCAGCTATGAGCCAATTAAAAAAAAATCGCTTTGTTTTATACCCTTTTGTTGAAATTTTTCGATTCCGTTGCTACTTCCTCTAATTCATAATTTATTATATTTATCAATGAATTATTTTCTTATTTTAGCGCATATTAAAAAAAAAACATTAAATTTAGAATAGAGTATTTTATCTCTTTGCCTCATTTCTATCGAGGTAAAGAGCCCAAATTACCAACGCTGAATTTTAAAATAATTAGTAAATTGTACAAAATAATATACACTCTTTTATTCCAAATACACCAAGCTAAAAAACAACAGAGCTAACTAAGTAGTGCATTCACATTAAATATCAAAATTCATCGACCTCAATTCGAATGTGTCAATTTAAATATATTTAAATGAAGCATAATTAGTTATAAAGGCATTAAACAAAGTTGGAAAATCACTCAACTATACTTGTTCTCTAACAATAGATTTTTCAAATTTAAATAATTTAAAATAGCTGTTACGAATTACTCGACTTGAGGATTGACTAACATAGCATTATAATTTTCCTCAATTAAAATTTAATCTAAATGAAGTAATATGAATAATAAAAGCCACATTAAATGTTCGACGTACTTCCTACGGTAATTCCGTTAGTAATAATTAATATTATCTAGATTGACGATCACTTTAGTGAGGTAATAGTGAAAAGTGTGAGCACTATCAGTAGAAATCAACTCATTACTCTTCATTATCCTGAATTAGGTATCATTAAAGGGCTTCGAGAGAATTTTAACGTTGTGAAACAGCAACATTAGATCGAATTCATACCCTTAAACAAAGGAGTTCCATATTTAAAAGCACGATTACATAATTACAAGAATCCTATTTATGTACGACTTAAACTTACGAGTTGAACTAATACTCCAAATTAATTTACCACATCACCGAAACACAGTTCATTGAAGTACCTCAACTCATACAGATTGAAAATCACTATTTTATTAGCAAACCTTTGATTGAAAAGACTGGAAAATAGATATTCTGATGAAACGTATCATTTGACTATGATCCTTATCTTGATTTGGATGGTGCCCTGTATTTAAATCAGATTGCCTATCAATTAACCTTTGAGTCTGGTCATCAATTTAAAGAGATTCTATTGCTTTTAATAGCACCGTGAATATCAAAGAGTACGAGTGGTGGATTAACATATAATGACAAAAGTAAGTGATTGGGATAAACCCTTCCATCATTAAAATAACGCGCTTTAATCAAACGAGTGCACTAATGTGTAAAATAGCACAATCTCGTCAAACATACAATTGTACGTGTACAATTGGATTTCATTGCTAGAAGTATCTGAAATATAACAGTAACGCGAAATCTTGGAAAAGTTAAAAGTTTACTTTACCGGAATAGCTATATTTGTTATCAGTTGAATATACCAATTGTTATTATCACTTATTCATACGAGATATTAAACTTCAGAGGTTTGTAACAGAAGTTCATTTTATTTCTCCGTGAACTACAGTTGATTTTTAGGCAGAGTACTCATCCAATAAAAGTGATACATTGGATCACTGATTGTAAAAAAATTGCTGGTTATTTACAGTATATTTCGTTTTATACTACATTTAGATAGAAACTCGTCAAGGTACAAATAAATCTGTAAAATCAGTTAAGTGATGCGAGCTTAATCAATCAACACTAAGTGCTATTGCATAACTGTTTGACTTTGTGAGCAGATATCTCCTTTTTAATTAGAATTCCCGCTCTAATACCTAATGGGATAGGATAAACATTTCGATTGGAATAGATAAACCAAATGTTATGATCCGGTTACTCCATTATCATGTTTTAATGAACAATGTTTTCGTGCAAGTTTCGTGTAATGGATGATTGATATTTATCCTTTATAAATTTCGCATAATAGACGCATGGTTCTCTTAATGAATTAATCGAAATAAACTGCAAAATTTCCGAGAACAAACTTAATTGAACTTTACAGCAAACTTTACAGTGCATATTCATAAACTATATGGCAAATACACATATATATGTACTTGAATAATCAAATTCTATCTTTCCACGTAGAAATTGAAATATAATTTCAGTATTATTTGGTGATTTGCTGCCATACACAGTCTTTACATTTAGGCAAAATTCAGTCAACATTTTCACTCAGTTTTAAGCTTAATAACTGTTAATCATTCCATGAAATTCATCGAATTCCATTTAAACCAGCATAATGCACAGCAAAGGAAAGACTTGGGTATTTAAACAAAACAAAAATTGAATTTCACATTTAATTAAATAAATACGCTTTCGAGAATTCAAATATGAATTTGATGAGCGTATCATAATCAATATTATAACCAATCATAATATTCTAATTATCTCATAGTGCATTGTTAACAGGATATTCTCACTGCTTATTTTCTTTCATATCATGCTACAATTTCATTGATCGCTAGAGATTGAATTTTTTATCTTTTCTCCTCTTTAGTTTCTTCTAAAACAATCTAGTTGTTCTTACATAGCAAAATTCCATTTAGAAAATTCTCGCGATCTTTTGCGATTGATTCTCTTTTAATTCAAACAAATTTCTCAAAATTATAAATTAAAACAAGAAATGTTCAGCTCACTTAGGTGCATCTTATGAGATCGATATTATAAAAACTCTAAATATTTTAGTCAAACATTTCACAGTAGTAATACTTCAAATTGCTTGATTTAATAATTATTAGATAATTTACTCGAAATATTTTACGGCAATTATTACTTTAGTAGTCCGTTTTGGACATCATCATCTTTCTAAAACATCCTAAAGTTTTAACGTAAAGTCATAAATATATAAATAATAAATACACTATAAATTAAATATCACTTTGATATATTTAGCCCCTTCTCACTTGTGTCTATTACTGATTTTTTTAATTTTTAAGCCACAAAATGTCTCAATTCCGCAACTATACATAGACGCACGTGTGGACTAGGAAGGATCGCTCTCCCCAACCGTAAATAACGCTTAACGTCCACACCACTAAATCACTCCCTTTCGTCAATTAAGTATCACGCAACGTTTTCAAGAGTAACTTTTCCGCAGAGAACGGGAAAACCTCGTGGAACGCAGGATGTGAAGGAGAACTGAATAATTCTGACAGTTAATAAGGGCCCGGGGATTTCTGCGTGAAATTGGTCGGAAATTCGTACGGAGCGGTATGAATGATGGCGTTCCGACTCGAATTACTTGGAACCGGGCGTTATGGCGTGGTGGGAACAAAAGTAAAATGCGAGTTCGAGAATGCAAGATGCTCCGCGTGATTAATGGTGATTCCGGATGTGGCGCTATCTTTAAGATGCTGTCCTGGACCCGATTCTCTTTTTATCATCCAGATGCCTCGCCAACCGAAACAGCCTCGTTTAATTTCTTTCATTTCGAAGGCATTACTGGTGCGTTTGGGTAATTTATGAGCCAAAATTTTAGCTCGAAGAGGTTTTAAAAATGAGGAGTTATCAAGGAGAGCATTTACGAAGCCCTATGAATTATCATGATATATTTCGGTAAAATTTCATCCTTATCTACTACCTAATGAATTTTAATTGATTTTAAGACATACGTCTATACATAATCTATATATTTAATATGGGAGACATACTTCTATACATTTAAGTACGTTGATTCGTACGTAATCTACTATGGTAATTTGAATATTTCAAAAATATGAAGTTAAAATCATGTACGTGAGGAAGGAATTAAGGAAAGAAGACAAATAATCGATTCGATTGAAATACCTTAAAATAACTCTTTGGATAGGGGTTCGCAATGTGAAGATGAATTCGCATTTTAGCTGAGCGTTTACTGGTTAATAAGAGAAGTGAATTTATCAGCTGATATAAATTCATTTTTCTTATTTAATACTAACGCAGTTTTTTTATTAAAAGTAAAATGGATTTATGAATATTATCAGTGTATAAATATGAACATCTTAAATTGAAGGCAGTAATAATTTACGCTGTATAAATTATTTTGGTTTTTAATGAGTACTACAACATCTCCTTTTACGTAAGTGTTCAGAACGAACGATAAAAAGCTATATAGACAATTGTTAACTAACTACTCCAAACTATTTCCTTCAATCATTCAAATATCTGAGTAATCGAAAGAAAATTTTCATTTTCTATCTTTATATTTCGTAGTAAATTACAAAGAATTCTAATTCTTTTCTTTTCCTTCTTCTTACATGAAAATAATGGCAATATATATATCATGAGAATTTTTATACGATGTAATTATATGAAAAAGTATAGTTGGAATCAGCTAGGTACGGTTAATGTTCGTTTAACCTACATTAAAAATTACCAACTTAGTATTGGAACAGTAGAACACTAAATACACTTTTTGTAAACAAATTAATAATGAGATTTATAATTTAAAATTCATTATATATATAGAGAAAGGACAAAATAAATTTTAACACGACAAAAACCAAAAAAATACTAATATAACTAAATATTTATTTCCCATTCTCGTACTTATAGAGCATTACAGCTCATCAAATTTTGTTACGACAGGATTACTCATTACGAAATTAAAATTCCTCAGAATTCCCGATCTTTTCTCGCAACCCACAGAACAAACACGAACCCCAATATATTAATACGTTCCATAGCGCGGCTTAGAACAATCCTTGAACGAGTTACTTTAAAAGCGATGATAATTGTAATCCCGCGGAATTGAGCTTCTGTCAGAATTCGGTTCCCATAATCCCTTATTCTTCGTACGCTGCGTATTTATGAAAAGCGTGGGAAATAATCCCGCATTTATTGGTGCATTCCGGGACGTAAAAGTAGGGAATGCACCGAGCGAGTGCATCGGAAGGAACGGCTGGATTTTTACGGCCAATAATTTTCCCTTTACTGACGCGAAAATCTTTCAGAGCTAAGGTGCCTACCGCCGACAGTGCCTTAATATGGCTGCGGGAAATTTAGGGGACTGGTAAATGCCCCCAATTTTCCTGAAGGGAGCGGAAGAATAATCCAGCGGGATTTTTCACCCGCGAGAGCGCGAAATGCGGGGTGCGGAGATCTGGTGCCGAGGGCGGGCGTCGAACGAAGGCCGTACGTAAGCGACTCCCATTGGTACAGTTACTGCTAATCACGGGATTATGTGAGATATTTTAAAATAGGACATTGGGTAATACAGGAATGATGATTTAGAAAGGATACATTCCTTTCAAAGATGCAATGACAGATGAAATATCGCGTTGAAATTAGATGAAAAATTAGTATACCATAAATACGTAAATGATTCGTGCTGCAATATATACTATATATACTTTGTTACATAATAAACTAAAACTCTAATTACTGAATGCACAATTTCTCGGGGTGTGAAATTTGTTAGAGCTAAAACAAATCACATCTTTAGAATTTAATAGATGAGCTAAATTACTGCTGATTACTAACCAAATGAAAAAATAATGGAAAGTTGTGTTAAAAATTCGTAACTTGTGATAGGTTTTGATTTTTTTAAATTTAATTTAATTTAACTATTTTGCGTACACCAAAGAAATCTTAGATTCTGTTGTCTAAAAATCCCATAAATAAATTGTATAGAATATAATTTATACAATATTCTAGACGCTCTTTAGTCAAAATTTTGGATACCGTTTTGGATAGCTCACAATTCAATGAACGATCAGTTACAATCATACCCTCCTCCGTTACATTAATTTCTTATTACGTAGAAATAATACATGTCTATCAGAATATATCATCTCATATGAAAGATAACAAAGGAATATTTCGAGGTATAGAGCGATACACAAAATTCAAACACTACAATGACGCAAAATATCCGTAAACGCTACGTTAAACGGCAATAGTTCATGTAGAAATAACAATGCACTTCAGCTGTGAACAATTAGTATGTAAATGAATAATTTAACACTCCATAAACTGTTATCTTTGAGTGACGCAGCTCTCTTGGTGAAATGATGAACGCAGTCTTTTTTCTTTCTTGAATTCCCGAGAATAGAGAAAAATTCTCCTTTAATTTCCATAGTCCTTGTGCCTCTAAAATTTCGTAAATTTAATGAGTAGGTAATTAATGTTAGGGCTAAATTAGGGATTTTTTTACAAAGTGATATTTTAAGCCAACAGCAATTACGAGAACGAGGTAGTAACAACGAGATAAAAGCCGAATTGTATAGGCTAAATTCCAACTAACTATCTCTTACAAGTTTTGAAATAGGGCTGTAAAAGGACAGTGAATAGGAAAACTGACACAGGAAAATATTCAGCTGAATAAGTCGTACTAAACAGTCTAATGAACTTACAAAGAGATTACCAAAGTCTTCCAAAGCATAGGATATGAGAATAGATATGTATTACTGGCAATCACTACTTCCTTATCTAGTAGCAAATAAGTATAATTTACATATTTCACTGATTGCAGGAATAATAAAATAAGATGGCAAAATCCTTATTAATCAACCAACCAAATATTAATATTTAATAACTAAAACCTGCTCACGTTTCAAAGAGTAACATTTAAAAACTAACCTTCGTAATTATGAGTTGGATTTAATACTTAAATGGATACTGAAATGGCTCAGATTTACTATTATATATTTATTTCTACATTAAAATTTACTTTTAGCTACATTTTACATAAACACCGAAGGTAATAAAGCTTAGAGTGTAGAGGAAGTATATTAATGTTATAATTACATAGGCTTACTTTTATTTTTACATTAACATTTACATTTATCTACGTTTCGTGTAATCACTTTGAGTAAGACAACCAAGGGGGTTCCCAGAACAACCAGGGGGAAGCATTACCCATATTGCGGATACTTCTGACGGATAATCTGTTTCGAAACCCTAATTAAAAGCACAGTTAATCAAGGATGGGATATTAAATTGAACTTTAGTTCTGTTATCATTTAAAAACTACGCAATACCGTCTCTTGGAAACTGGTCGTAGCACCTCTAATCCTAGTTCCTCAACCCTCCGTAAATCCGAGATCCAAGTTGAATGCATCTTCGTAGATGGAGCTACAGATCTGGGATGAATTTCGAGAAACAGCTGAAGGGAGACATTAAGGAGAGAAGGAAACAAGGGATTGGCACCAAAGAGAATAACTTGGAGAGGATCCACAAACCAATCTTCGGATTGATAACGACGAACTTCGTCTGTGCCCCAATTGGTACTCGAATCACACTTTGCCAAGATCTCATCGTTCTGAAGGATTAAAAACTGCCTTAAATACCAATATGTTCCCTGACGCGGGTAATTACCTATTCCTGATAATTAAAGTTTACGAGCCTTTGGTTTAAAACTTATCACACTTTCCATATAATTCAGTCGGAGTATAATAATAGCAGATTTAGAAATGATGATTATTAATAGCTCAAGGATGCAGTTTGGGTTGTTATAAAGTGAAAATTTCGCAAATAAGAGTTAATAAACAAATATCAGTTTTGTCTGGCTTGGATCTGATCTTAAAAATATAGTTATTTGAGAGGGTTATATGGAAAGGAAGACTTTCAAGTTTCAATTTCGCTCTTAATAAAGACGTACTTATAATAATAATACTTTTTCAAATAACTCTATGAGAAAGTTATAAACACTTCAAGAATGTACAGTGTACGTGGAAGTATGTAAAGTTAACTATATAATTTATCGAATGAAAAACTTTAGTATTAGAAGTAATTTTAAACGAGGAAGAAATTAATCTCTTCTACTCAAAATACTACGTGATATAATAATCCTATTAAGTTAAATATTTTATTAAACTATATGTAAAGTTCTATTGATAATAGTTCCAAAATCATATTAGAGCGGTCCATTATAGAAAGTTTTTATAATATATATATATATATATATATATATATATTATAATTGTAGTACTTATTCAGGGGATTCTGTATTATACACGACTCGATCTAAAAAAATCGTTTATTTTTATAATTAAATAATCTAGGAACATAAAAATTATGTATATGAATCTTTAAATCATAAGCCTATAGCATACATAAGTACCATAAGTAACTATAAGTATGTAACCTGTTTTCCTAATTCCCTATTAAACCAGCTGTTCTCCACTTCAACCTGCGAGATTCCGCATATAATATATACCACACCGTTTCCATTCACGGTAGAGAAAGGGGTCAATAGGATGGAATAAAGTAAATAAAACAGATTTGTATACGTATAAAAAAGCGGCGCGATAGTTTTGGCATAGATTCGCATCCATTTCGTCAGTTTGGGGGGCGTTAGATCTTGGAGGAATCTGTTCATCGTGGAATAAATCATCAGAAAAGAGGATCTTCTAATCCATCAAACGAGCGGAGCATTTAGCAGTTTGGCCAAATGAGCCCATATCTCGCAAAAACGAGCCAAGGTGTGCCGTCGCTCATCAAATGCGTAAGATTAATTGGTCGTCTAATTACGCCGAATCCAAGAGCGGACGCTTTTTCCATCCCACAATGCACCGCGCCGACATTCTCTACTTCCACAGAGCAGAAATTTTAAAGAACAAAATTCCTTATGCTGTCGATCCCATAGGGCTTAACCCGGTCCTATGCTGTTATCAAATACGATTAGAGAACTGACAATTTAATTAATCCAAACACTTTGTTGCGTGTACACTAATGTAGGGTTTAGATTCATACCATAAGTACTAAGAGAGCCGGACTATGAAACCACTTACCGAGATTGGTCAAGAGTGTGAGTACACGTGAATTGTAAAATTAGAATATCCTATTTCAAATTAAACCCATGAATAATGTGAATATCTCGACCTATTTAATTTATAAAGATTGAGTTTATTAAAATAGTCAATTGCAATTATGTGCTTCAGTAGAAATTCTGGGACGTTATCTTATAATACTATATAGTACATATGAAAATTTATTGTTTATACGAGGCATCTCTATTTGAATTCCTTCAGAACGTTTAATTACCTTTGGTATACGAAAATCATTCAGTAAGACCATTTCCCAAATTATATTAACGATGAAGTTATAGATCTAATTTCTAAGACATAGAAAATAGTTAAATTATATATGATATATTTCAGAATCAATGCAGGAATGTATTTTCTAGTACTATATACATATGTGTATAGATTATCTATGCCTAGTATATGTGTTTTGAATGCCTTCAGAACGTTTAATTTTCCTCGGAATACAAAAATCATTTACTAAGACGTTTTCCTGCTTTATATTAATGATGAAGTTCATTTGGAATATTAAAGAACGTCTAATGTCATTAACTTCGAGGCTAGTACATTTCATTTCATTCTTCTCAAGAAATTCTTGGTAAATTAAAAAGAGTGAATGACAATTCAATTCTATTTTTCGTGGGGTATGAGTGTGGAACGTATCATTTATATCCGCTTAATATACTCTGCTTTCCGTTCGAAATTATCAGAGTGCTTTCTTAAAGCCTCAAAATGAATTACAGCACTAATGCTACAACATCAATTACTTATAAAGGAATGCAAAAAAATGCGAAGGAAAGATTGCGCTAAGGTCCCAAGACATTTCCTCGTAAATCGTATAATAAAATAATCATTGCCTTTTAATGACGTTGAAAGAGTACTTGTGGAGGACTTCCTTGCGAAATTAAAATATAAAAACTGGCGAAAGCTTTTAAGTAGATAATTGAATAGACAATTAAGTATTTTCTTAGAAAAGAATGTTTTTTGTCATTCGATAGAATAACTCTCAAAAAGAAAAACCTTCTTATTTCTAAAAAAAGCTTCTTACTGTACCACTACTTTTCTTGACTCCTTATAGAGAACGGAAATGAAATACGACTACGAAAGATATTAAATGTTAAGAAAATAATAGCATTAATCTATGCTCCATATTTATCTAAGCCGGTTTAACGCATGCTGAATTCCTCATACAAAATCCATCTGATTACTTTAAAAGACTAATATACACTAGGGTCAGAAGTCTCTGATACGAGTAAATCGGAGTTTCAATGAAAGTTTTAACAGCTTACTATTTCAATCATTTAAAATAGTTAGTTAGAGGATAATAATAAGTCCATTTATAATTAAAAAGTCCTTCAACCCTGTTTAAAAGAAAACTCCATAATCCTATCCTTGTTCATATAAAATATCGGGCAACTTATCAAACATTATAATTACATTTGGAAATACTAATATAAATCAAATACTATTTCATTGTCTTCGGAAGATTTTATTTCAACTAATACTTTTAATATCTATCCGGTATTAATCAACTCCTAAATGTTGAAATGGAAATATTATCTCGTTACCTAATGCGGAGAAAAACTGTTAACTGTTACAGCACTTGTGAATAAAGTACCATAAGGTACAATTTTAATTATTATGGAAACGGAGATTAGTTTTGAAATATAAATTAAAAATAAGTAAATATATTCTTTCCTATCATTACAATCATAATCTATTTCATACATAAATAAAGTACGAAAGAATAATTTGAAAAAGATTAAATCGAATACTTTTTTAATACATACGTATGTTAGATATTGTAATACTTCTATTTTATATTCATATATAGAATATATAGGTCACGAACCTTTACTCATTCAAATCCTAAACAACATTAAACTAACGCTCATAAACATTGCACCCTTTTATTCATAAATTGTTTGTAAAACGACAATTCTAAAATACATATCAGTTCAATACGTCAAAGCCGATCGGACGAGTCTCCAACGCAAAAACTACGTATCCCAAATAAAATGCTAGTCTCCGCCGACCACATGTCCCAGCCGAATTCCGTAGCACCCCATAAACGCCAACGAGACAACGGAGACCCTCTATGGGAGCGTCCCATAAAACCATATCGCTCACCTGGGTCATCGGGATCCCAGTTGCCGTGTCCGGCGGCCGCCCAAGCGGCCATCAGGATCACCAGGAGGCACGTCACACGGACGTTGACGATCGTTCCACCAGAAAGGTCCACCTCCTCTCGGACCCTCATCGTGCAGTCTATGTACCCCTCTCTTGTTCTACGTCTGTCTCTTTATGGCCTTGCCTCAGCACCACTTCCAACGTGAGACACTGTTAGCTAGTGTTGAAGCGATCGGGCAGCCCTCCACATCTCATCGGGACAACCTCACCAGTTGACGACGCGAACATGGAAGACCTTGGCGAACCGTTTCCGAAAAGAAGATCCGCCAAGAAAACTTTTCCGACCGCTTTCACTCGCAAAGTTCATCCCAGCACCGCTGGGGGAAACCTTCCAGAGTCCAAGAGCTGTTTTACATCCTTAAAAAGGTAACTTTTTACGAGAGTTACGCTCTGAATCGGAATTTTCTCCCGGCATCGTCCTGGTTGCTATTGACGACGGGCCTTATACGACGTAACTTCCATCCGGCACTCGCGTAGTGAAGGAGAGAGAGAGAGGGAGGTGTAAGCGTGAGTCCGGCTAAGACACGCGAAAGGGACTGAGCGCCAACTGCCCGATTCAACGGCATTGTGGGTAGGGAGGGAGGAGCTAGCGGGAGACTGCGCGCGAAGAAGCTTCTACCCCTCCCCGTGTCCTCCCGTGCCAGGTTCCCATTTGGAGGGTGTCGTTCGGATTCGTCCCTTTTAGAATTTTGGCACCGATGACACCCTCGCGGAGCTCCATTCAAAAAACCTGCTCGCGATGCCCACTCGAAGGAAACCGTTTTGTGTGTGTGTGGAGAGAGAGTATTCGCTCCGAAGGCCGGTTTTGAACCCGCAGAAACTTAAGAAAGCCCTGAAGGGACGAAGCCGAGTAAAATTAGGAGGTTGTGTACCCTTGCTCTTCTCCTGAGGAGGGAGAGTTGAGAGGGAACGTTGTCTGAATGCCGAAAGGGGGAAACATGAATGGTATCTTGGTATTATTATGAACCCTCTTATTTACGTACAACTCAATAGGCGTACACAATCAACAAGGTTGTTTAAATATTTGGTATGCTCCATTTGCCCCGCAGTACAAGATAACACTCAGATCAAAATTAAACAAGAAGTTATATATTTATTTAGAGTATTTATTATCTTTTTATTTCGTTACGAATTGCTTAAAAGAAAATGTTATCTTCGTCTTTTCCAAACTCCTTGAAGGCAAGGAAACGAGGTACGATGTTTTCCGGGAATTCTATAACTGCTGAGAGGGGAAGATTTCGTATGAAAAGCTTAATATCTTCTTTTGCGTACTCCATAAGGAAGATGCTCTGTGTAAAGATTTTAATTTGATGCGTTTCGTAACGTTTTCCGATCATTTTCAATTTATCATCCATCACGGTTACTTAGTACTGCTTACAAAAATTCATCTTTTTTTTAATTTTACGTTAATTTACTCTGTTTATTAACATGTATTACTCTATTTAATAATTTACGTTAGTTTACTCTGTTGCTCTAGAAAGAAAAAAAAATAATACGAGGCTATTAATAAATGTATATTACTCTAAAATAGCTAAATTCGGTATATTATAAAGGTTATAGATTAAAAATGTTATTTAAGTTTAGCATTCTGAGCTTATTAGGTAATAATAACATCCTACCTAATCCCTATCCTTCAATAATACGATAATAAACATATAGTATAAGCTCATTTCAAGATTTTTACTCTTAGGGAAGTTGATGAAGTTGATATATTTCAACTTAGACGAGATCTCTCGTCTACTCAGACTGGGAAATTGTTTAAAGGAATACTATATCTATGTTACTAAGAAATCGAGAATAAACTAATTCTACACTTTCTAGGTTAGCTAACATTCAAGGTTAATTAACCTCCTTATAACCAAGAAGATACTTCTTTCAAGGAATTTAAACATTCGTATTAATTCACTTTTTCGTATTACTCAACAGTCCGGGTAACAGAAACCAGTTGCTTGTTACCTAGCAAAAATAAAACTTACATTTCCTAACTTCTCTATAATAAAACGCGTAGACACTTGCTATGAAACATTAGTAGAAACAAAACTTGGCAAATAAAATATTAGCTAAATAGTATAAACGTGAACGTGTAAATCTCTTGTCTCCGTTTACTCATACGATACCTCTCGATTGATACGTAGTTCTACTCCTTTTTTTAGATCCTGGCTGAACGTCTGCTTTGTCGTACTTCTTGAAGAATTTACCTATTTAAACGTTTCCAAATGTACACTATTTGATACGATTTAAATAATTCACGTACACACGTTGATCATCAACTCTCACGCACCTTTACATGTTCAAAACGCTTCATTTCTTCCCTATCGACGAGTCCCTTCACTTTTATTCTTTGGAGACACGGAAGAATCGTCCTATTCACATGTGTAAGTGTTGTTGAGTCGGACCGGTAGGGGCGTGAGTGTAGGAGGGGGTGGACGATTGTGCGTGGGTGAAGAAAGCAAGGGAGATACGAAGGATTCAAAGGTAGGCGGACAGGAGTTGTGGAGGCGGAAAAATGGGGGAGCAATTTTTTCGGAAGCGATGGGACGTGAGAAATTGTAGATGGCGGGAGTCGAACCTCGTCCTCCCACGAGGGAAAGATGCCATCTTCGCAACTCTTTAAAAATCCTTTTCCCCCGATACCCGCCCCAGTAAGTCTTTGAACTTTATAGTACTTTCAAACATTTGCTTCCTTTTGAGAGAGAGAAGGTGTACAGTACTGTGTCGTTTCCCATCCACATACACCAACTTTTTTCGGCAGAATTCTGAACTGAAGTAAAATGTTTTACATCCGTATATTGTGAAAATAGCATTTTAATGTGTTTTACTAACATTTCAATTGCTAAGTTTTAAAATGAAGTAATAAGATACTGAGACTAAGTTTGTTCATCCTCAAGCTATTTTTAATTAATAATTTAACTGTCTATTTATATAAAATAAGAATGAAAAGACATTTCAATCGTGAAAACAAGTTTACACCATAGGAATTTACTAATAATATTACGAAATATTTTATCGTTATCTTTTATGAAATGTATCGTATACTTTATAAATCCTGTATACAATATTTCCTCTGGATTGAGATTTAAATTGCTTGATAAGCGTTCAAAACAGAGATTTTTCAATTTGCATGTGGTTTTTAATCGTTAACTATCTTAAGAATAGAGTACTTAAGAAGTATAGACCCAATGACAATGATTCTTCTCTACTGGAAAAAGCTTAGTTTTGGGATTAATGAAGTTCCCAACTTTATAACTTTTTATGCTTTTCGAGTAAAACAAACCTGTCGACCGATTGCTGAATGCCAACATCAGTAGATATATATGATTTAAATATTTCGATTACAATAAAAAATATCGCATAAATGAAGAGAGTATGTACTATATAATGCACTGATTACCTGGGTTTTGAAAACAGAATTTTGTTTGGTTAAATATTGCTTGTTATTATTGGATATTCAAAATCAGCATATAATTATTATGTTCATATCATTTTATTATATATGTTGTAAGAATTTGTTGCTAATGGAAATAAGCAATCATTAGTTTGTTATTGCTTAGAACAATGAAATGAACACATTTCAGTTTCGAACAAAAACAACACGAATAACGACTAAATCCATTAAACCCGGAGAAATCTTTGTTACATCGAATACTTCCGAGTCAGTTAATAAAGTAAAGAGCCCTGATTTCAACGAATGTTGACCGTCCCATATATATATTTCGCCGTAATTTCACTGCAGAGCTTCGTTCACTTTTACGTTTCGTTATTTTTTATTCAATCTCGCCAATATGGATATAGCTCGACGAGAGACATAAATCTCACGGAACAGTTATCAAACAGTTGTTGCGGACTTCGATTAAGCCTTAAAAAAAATTAAAATAAATAACCATCCCCGGAAACTATTGTACCTCAAAATGGAATAAAACAAAAGAAAACCTAGATGCGGAGTAATGGCTGGGTTGAACGTAAACAGCTCCTAGCACGTTGTCCGCGATAAGAGCAATGGATACCTCGTTAAATATTCATTGCTGTTATATCAACTATAGGCAATTCATTGGCTGCGGTTATGCAATAACAGTGAATCCCTTAAATCACATTTATCCAATTGGCGGCACAGGTGTTCTCTGCCTTCATAATATTGGGAGATGAGAGGGGTGGTTAGTGGGGGAATACGTGTTTCGAAATGGAGTCGTAAAAAAAGGAATGGCGAAAGCATTTGAGGATGCTTTTGAAGGACAGGGTCAAGAGGCGATTCGGGGATATTAGCGATAATATCGGTGTCCTACAGTGGATAAGGGTGTTTGAGGAACTGGGGAATTGGTTCGGGAGAGAGTGGTCGGGTAGTAACGCAGCTGTTCTGAGGGAATCGGTTTGAAAGATTGCGTTGAGGAGTCAGAATTATGTGGAAGATTGAAAAAGTATGTCTCAGTGTAGCCATTTGTTTAGGTAGAATAACTCTTATCTATTTTAAATGATTTGATTGAGTGTAATTCAGTTTTTGAATCAATTTCCTCCAACTATAATGCTTCATATTCTATATACTCTCCATATCAAATTATTTTTTCATATATTTTTACATTTTATAGATAAGAATGGGAGCCAAAGTTGTGATATTTGTCTTATGTTGTACTATAATATTTAAATTCCCTTCCAGAAGAGATATCATCAAAGGGGATAAAGAAACATCAATGCAATGGAAGCCTAGAAACGTTTTCTGAGAGTTGTTTTAGATTTATTCTCTCCGTGTAAACAATACTTAATAAGTGTAATTTTATTCGTCTAAGCTTTGTATATCATTTTAATCTCAGTGGATATGTATATCAATCAATGATGTTAACTTTGGAGGATGAGTTTTGGGCGAGGGATGCTGAAATGCTTTTATTCAATATTTATTTGTATAACTTCCAAAAACACATGGTTTTTGCATTTTTTGCATAAAATATTTCAGTTTTATTAAACAGACTTCAGTCCAATAAAATTAATTCAATAAGATATTTGCAAAAATTGAGGGAAATCATCTTTTTATAATAAAGATAAACTAGAATGATAATAAAATGCATGAATATACATTAATGCACGAGAACTTGATACCACCGACTTAATTCCCAGAGTTAATAGCTTTCAAGAACAAACTTCAATGCAATTTACTGAATAATTACTTTTTGATTGGTTCATCGCACATTTATAGCGTTCACATCTCTATCTCTCTTTATAAGCAATATTACGTCTGTTCTCATGCGTAGTTTGATGTGCTTTATCGATTATTCATAACAATAAAAGCAATTTTTTTCGTGTACCTACTTAATAATATACTGACCTCAGTGGCCCGGGTTCGAATCCAGGCTAATGGGAATTTTTCCTGATTGAGAATGGTTGTACTTATTCGACTTTATATTAAATCTCATTTAAATTTGTAGATATCGCAGTTAATGATAAATAAAACACTGTTATAAACTTTTTGGTACAGAGATGAACGTGTTAACCGATAAGGAGCATATGACGTAAAAGTAAAATATCTTTGATGTAAAATTTATTATATCGAATAACACACACAAAATATTCCAGGTACACAATTGATAAATCTTTTAAAATAAAGTTTGAAAGCAATATCTTGGATAAATCTTAAAAAAGCTGAATCATAAAACTTAACAACATCTTTTCCTAAATTGTTTCACACTGACAATGATCACACGTGACAAATATACTGCTTTCTTTATGTACTACAATATATCTATATTATTTCTCAAGGTATCCCTAACCTAAGGAACCATTGTCCCCTTTCTTCAACCAAAACTTCTCTTCAGAAAATCGCTATAAAGAAGCAAAAGAATCAAGTGATATATATTAAAATTAACGATGGGAACCCGAAGATGAGAATAAAAAAAGAGAAAAAGTCAAAAAGTTTGGAGAGAGAAAAAGGGGAGGGGGTGAGGTTATTAAGTAATTTTTAAGGGATTCGTAGGGATGGCCTAATTCTATAAGGGAACACCTTTTGTGACGTCATAAAAAAGATAATAGGGTGGTTGATATAAATCCTCGAGTCCGTTTTAATGAGCGCGGTAGGTGGTGTGGGCGATGTAAAAATCGCAACTCGGCCAATAAAGTGCCCCCTCCTCCAATATGGACGATTTATTGTACCGCCTAAGTTTCAACGGGAGAAAAAAATTTAAAACAGCACCCTTTTCCAAGGAATACCCACGTGCAATTACTCGGAACCAAATGCCGCCCAAGGAGTGGTGCACTTCATTAGGATAAATGCGGTCGCTTACTTTTTCGCGGTACATTACGTTCTAATCGATTCACCGATTCCGGTTGCATCGAGATTATGCATTATCTATATATATAAAGAGTATTCGCTTGAGTTAAGTAAATGTTCACTTGTCGACGTTTCATGGAGGAAGGTTAAGGATTGGATGGTGCATAAATTGAATTTAATGGCTGTAGAAATAAACAAACTTTCGACTTATTTATATACATTTCTTTCCTACCTTCTAGTGGAGAAGAGGTTTCTTGATGTACGCTGAGAGTATTTAAATGAATTTTATTCATAAAGAATTTAACTCCAATGCATTCTATAATATATTTAAATATCGTATAATAATTTTAGGGGATTTTAAAACCTATTTTTGAATTGATTCGCAGTAAAAAATTTAGTTAAAAAAGTTAAACTTTAGAATGGTTACAATACTTAATAATATGTTTTGGATTTACGCGTTAAAAAGAATAATTATTATTCTTAAACCTTTTACACGAAGAAATCTATTCTGATAATAATTGCTTGATAATAAGCTGTGATTCCATAATAAATTACAACTATTTTTTGATAAAATACTATTTAAGTAACTGTTTGCCTATTTTGCATTCAATTTATTAATTTACCATAGCCCCTAAAGAAAGTTCCATTCATAGAACAATTATAATGAAATACTCACTCATAACGAGCTCCTACATTTATATCCTGAGAAAGAAATTTTCTATGAACCGGGACTCAAACACAGGACTTTGGGATTGTAAATGTTAACCTACTAACCCCTCTTCCACCAACGCCAGTAAAAAACTAATTAATTGGCAAAAAGTATAAGGGTAATAAAAATTTAAGTACTTACTCTCTTTAATACATTATGTATCTCAAGTTTAAGTGCCTGTTTTTCTCTCAAATATACTGCTAATTCCCAGAAAGAATAGTTAAAAAATAATAAAACATAACCTCATTGTTCCGCCAAACTTAAAGACACGAATTTCATCAATACAATTCGAAAAAATTGTGGAATAAAATATCCCTAAATCACCCCAAATTCAGCACTTGTAACTAACCTCTAAAACAAAAGCGTTAAGATGCATATTCTCCACCCATTGGTCCTTCAGAAAACGAGAGCAACAAAAGAAATGAATGCAGTTCGGAATTACGGGGTACAGATCAGAATCGGCGAACGAATCCACAAACGGTATCTTTTTATTCCGCAACACTTCATTGACTCGAAATGAGCCACGGCGCGGAGAATAAATAGGAATTTCAATATCGAACAAGTGCATGCATCCATTCATCGAAGAGATGGCGAAATGGGAACAGATATTTGAAGTTATCGATGGGTCGAGAAACAGAAAAAAATTGAAGAGCGATAAAAATATAACAGCGAGAACTCCTTTCTCTTCGAAATCCCGTTTGAGGGGCATTCTTCCGCGCATTTCCAATCAACATCCGGTTGGAAATTTCAAGGTCAAAGGGCAATCGTCCCTTGCATTAGACCTCGTTTCTTCATTATGCTCACTCTCTTCGGATGCTTTCCCCCAATGAAAGCGGTTTCGACGCAATGAATGCTTATCTCCGACGGACGATCATCAAATGGATACGACGACCTACTTTTCAATGAATTCGTCTCATGTGTTAATGTACGTATTTGATTTCCAAATGAGACGTGTAAATATAGCTTTATCTTTTAAATCGTCCGGAAATTTCCAAGTGATAATTTGATAATCTATTCAATATACGTTCATTTAATATCTATAGTAAATCGCGATGTTTTAGTTTAAAATGTTCTTTTTCCTTTTAACATATACTTATAAATATCTCGCTCTTATCATTTTAAAGTAAGATCCTTGACATTAAAAGAGATACATATTGATAGATTATATCTTCCTATGTCACAGAGATGTACATTTTTATAATGTTGGTATTAATTAAAATTTCTATCCATTTACGATTAGTATATTATATTCAATATAGAGTATTCAAGTATAGTGTAGTATATTCAATTTTAAATACGTAATTTTAAGATTACATATGATCTCATTTAATCTTATTTAAGTTACAAACAGAGTGAACAATTGCCTAACTATATCTTGATACCTTTTTCACTTATATATTGTAATATAGTAAAAGCATCCGTGATAATGATATGGCTAAAAATGTACTATAAAATAAATGTATAATACAATTCTCAAATTTATATTTTATATATATATTTTATGATAAATAATGATAATGAAAATTGATTTGATATCATTTCGTAAAAATTTATCAACGTCTAAAGACACTTGCAATACTAAAATCCAATTTTGCAGGTCAATCATCCCTCTTCTCATTTAACCAATGATATATGAAAATAATAAAATTGAAAAGGTATTTGATTAAATTGATTCTTAGAATATACATATCCATTTTAATCGTACGTGGAATATGCTTTTGTGAAAATTAAATAAGAGAGATCCGTAGGAATTACGTAAGATATGATTTAGAACTAATAGCTCTAGAATAATATATCAAGAAAAATATTATATCTTTTTCTACAAATATCCACCATTTTACTAAAACAAATAACGTTCTTTATCATAGAGTTTTTCCTCGGATCTAATTCTAAAAAATGAAAGCTAATAAACAATTAAATTTAAAATCATTAAATTTTGTTTCACGTTAAAAAGTAACAGAGCATGGTCAAAGAAATTAATAACTATCTATGAATCTTCTCTTAGTATGGTCGTTTTATTTCATGAAGGAAATCATAAATAAAAGAAAACAATCAATATAAAATATGGTTTAAAATATCCAATTCCTTACTTAATTCAACCACTTTATAAGCCCATTAAATTAAATCCCAGAAAGTTTATTAATTTCAAGAAATAATGATTGATAGGTGAATAAGCTTTCGACGTAAATTATTTCATTGTGACGTAGTATGTCATTCAACTTGTTTTCGCTACTAACGAAGTGACTGTGTTATCACTTAGAACGTAGAGCTTTGGGTAAATCAATATCCGAATTGACTTTAGCGAATATTCTCTGCCTTCCTCAAATGAATCTCTTTTGGACGCTAAACAGCCTTTAATGTCCAAAGCAAAATTTGAGAGAATCCCATTTAATTGGGTAAAAAACCGTTTTACGCTCGACAATGTTTTATTGCAGCGTTAAAATCCTTTCACCGTTGAAACTCGTTTTTGTGCAGCTGATGAATCTTCACAAAAGCGGAGCTTGAATTTTAGCGCTATTATAGGCTCCATTGAATCACGTGACAAGAGATATCGAAAATAATGAGCGTTCACTTACTTCGAAATTTGACTTTGAAGATTCGGAACATGTAATGGAGGAGATTGAATTCAAAGTACAAAATTTATAAAACATAGATGTATATAAAACATATATCAAGTATAATTATTTTCTTGCTTGGATTTACTGCATGAGATCTATGTAAGAAGAATTTATTTTATCCCTTTCTCAGAATACGAAAGATGGATTACGATATATTAATCGTATGTCGTAATCGAAATATATTATTTAATAATTTTTATACCATTACTTAATAACTGCCTTCCATTTATAAAATCTTCAAAAGGCATTACCTAATAATAAAGTTACTTAATTTAATTTTATGATTCTTTCAGCTTTCATAGAAATAGGTATTAAATATTGATGTAAAATTAAGATTTTTAAAACTATACATGATAATACGTTTAGATATAAACAATGACAGGACTTTATAATAGATAGTAATTTCAAGAATTTTGTGCAAAACTTTCAGTAACTGACAAGGAACGTGGGAGAAGAATAAATATTTAATATTACTTTGTTTGATGTTTGAATTCGAAAAAATACCTTGGTTGCGGATCAGAAAAGACTAAAAGACGAGTTGATAAAAGTAGGAAAGAGACCAGTAATATTCAAATAGAAAAGATGCTATAACAAAGAGCATCGCTACCATATTATATAGAATAGGAAATATATAAACAATAAGTCTCTGCAGGAAAGAATTCTACAAAGGAACTGAACTAAAGAACCGGATCAGTTCGAGAAAAGTTATAGCAAATATAAAATTTCCACAGTCCAAACAGTAGAAAAGATATTTATGGAGATAATTAAAAAGGCATGCTTTCTGGATGGGAATTGTTCCTGAGGCATTTTCCTCCCTCGGTGAAAACAAGGTACGGAAACATCTTATTTTCCCCATCCTAAGAACATACTATATGGGACATAAAGAATCTCTGCACGATATATGATAAATATATATATAGAGGTGTATATACAAACAAGGTATAGGACTAACTGATCTAAGGTAGCAGGTAATAGAGGTGAGGATATGCATAATTACTTTACCTATAAAAATCCATGTAAATTAGGAAGGAAGGCTTCCAATTACGACAGTTTGTGTTCCATGAACCCTTAAATTTTATCTTTTACAAAACTAGAGATAAAAAGTGATTCGTATAAAATAATAACTGACTTTTACTCACAAATTTAAAGTGACTATAGTGACAATTATTATGATCTCATGGATCATATAACGAAAAATTCAACCATTTTTGTACGCTTATGGTTTCTTCGTTAATAAGTAGATACTTTGTTCACTTACATATTTATATCTCTCTATAAAATCTGAAGTATTGGTCTATACTTCAATAATTGAGAAATCTTTCTTAAGAACACTGAATCTTAAAATGATACGTAAACTTTCTAAAAACTTACTCATTACAACATAATTTTTCCGCATTCATCTCAAAATCAATATTTATCACAAAACTACCTTTATATATGAGCCAAAGTACATATTATTATTCACACATCCAGTAAAGTAACTCGGCATTAACCCTAAATTCACTAAATGGTCGCGAACTAAACATTGACGTCAAAACTACGCAACCGTACGACCAATCAAGGAATTCCCACCGCGTGACGTAATCGTGGAAACAGTCGAATGGCGTAAACCAGAGCTTCCGATGACACTCAAAATATCTCTCCAATAAAACAAGCATAAAATAGATGCGGAAAAAAAGGGACGGACAATGTCCACGCATGGCGAAAACCCAATTGTTTCTTCTCCGCAGCCATACCAAAGGACGAGGCCACAACAATGAAAACAGGGCCAAATGCCATAACACCGTTCGCGCGCATCCAAGCGAAAGGAAGTAAAAGGGGCAGTATTAAACACACACTTCCCGGCATTCCATCTTCTTTACCGCAAAAAGGTCTCGAACCCTTTCACAGAGCTCTTTCTACTTTTTCTCTTTTATTTTAAGCTTTTTCAATACTGCTCCCATCTCATCACTTTCTAGCCGCCGGACTCAAAACCTCCATATTTTTGGCGTGTGTAATTCTGTTTTGGGGGAGTTTAAATTTATATGCGCCTTCTTCCGAAACGCTGGAATTGTCGCACAGTTGGAGCGGAATGGGATTTTTTTATGGTTTTCCGCCATAAAGGACTTCTTGTTTACATAATAAACCGCATACGAGTAATAGAAACCACGTATAAATCTCGCAGACCTGTTTCTTAATCTACCCATAAAAATCAACTATTAGCAGGTAAACTTTTATTGTGCTACGTATTTTAATTAATTGGTGTTACGTGCTTATTACGACTTTAATTTGTGAGATTCTCAACTATATTAGAAAGAAATAAGATGGTGAATTGATATAGTTAAATAACATATACTATCGTAGGCAACTATTTATTTGCTTGCAGTCGAACGTATTTTAAATTGGTTGTAAGTATTTGCTAAGACTTTGATGAATGAGATACTTAGCGATAGACAAATTAGAAAAACAAAAGAAAAAAAAATATTGATACAACAAATAATTCATACTACTATACATACTAGACCGGTAACAAAATAAAACTATATAAAAGAATTTAATTTTTCCATTTTCTGTAGCGACAGAAAGTAAATAGTTAAGAAGAAGAAGAGTAAATGATTGTTCAGTAAGGCTAGAAGGTATAAAGTAAGGCATTGTGCTAAAAGGTGCGAAATAAAACAGTAAAACTGCGTATCTAATTAATAGGTCCATATAGAAGAGCTAAAGATGAAATACTTCTCATAAAATGTTAAATGTAAGGAAATTGTAATGAACTAAATTAATTATATAGTGCAATTAAAATGTAAATATGTATCTCACATTTATAGATAAGGCTAATTAAGGCTTGCTGCCTATTGGAGTTTCTTTATTAATTAATGAATAAATTCATCTTAAAGTAAATTAAATAGCAATCGCTCATTTTCTGATAATAGTAAAACAGTAAATCCATAAATGTTTTCTGAGTGAATTAATGATCAAAAAATGAGCAGCTTCAGTACATTTAAAAAGAAATTTAGAATTCAATCCATCAATTCAGGTTTAAACGCATAAAAACATTTTGCTTCTTTTTAAATATTGCAACTTTAATTACTCAATTTTCTTATTTACTCTTTGAATTCAAACATAAAATAATATTATTAAGTTTGATATGCTAAAAATGTGCTTGTTTTCATGTACATAGGGATGATCGGGTGATGTTAGTAAAAGGAATTGCTTAGATTTGTACGCTAGAGATAGAAATCAAAACATAATTAGCAAGGACAAATAATCATTAGAACCGCAAGCTCTGTATAATGAGTCTATAATGACTCTGGACAATTAGAGATTTAAAATAAGTCGATAATAAATCTACGAATGAGAATCCAGGAATCGAGACGTTTCAATAACATCCATATTATCGGACCGTCTCCAAATGTCGCGTGGGAGTCGATGATTTTGTTGCGAAGTTTAGCGAGCGCAAATAGAATTTCAAGAGAGTGGCAACTTTGAGGGAATTTCCAAACATTGACTTTCGGAAACGCAAAATTCCAAATATTCGGGTAAAAAAAGGACCATTGGACGTAAAATGACAACGTGTACATTGACAATAATCACAAACGCGAAGGGAAATACGGCAAATGCTACAGACGCTCGGGGAAAGTTCGGAAAACAAGAGTATGAGGCTTATTGTAAATAAACAGTTCGGTTTGCATTTAAACTAAAGCAAATAGCTCACGTTTATGTTCTCATCGCTGGCAAATTTCTTGGCAATAACAAACTTATACGCCCATTGTTGGAACAGTAATGAAAGGAAGGATGGCTTACGTTGGAATGGTTACGAGCGAATGTATGCGAGCTATCCGCGTGCAACTGGGGAACGCCATCTGAAAATTCCATCGGGATGCAACGAAAGTATGCTCGTGACCTTAAACGCGATAATCCTGAGTTTCTCGTCTACTAAATTGAAGATATATCATCCTAAATTACGCACTTAGTAAAATTAACGCAAGATTAGGAGGGCAAGGACGAAAGTGCAAAAACATATCTCCACAGAAACTGCACTCTATTAATAATTTTCCAAAGTTAAGAGATCGGTAGAAGATTAGAACATTAACATGCACTCCAAGAGATTACCTTTTCATACCTAGATACTTGTGAATGCACAGGAATCTTTATGATACAAGAGAGGAAATATATGAAGGTTTAACACTAATAATAGAAGCTCAGATGTCAATTCTTTATCATCAATATGACCATTAAAAGATCAATAAATAGAAAAAAGGGACTGGAAGTAAATATAAGGAAGGTTTTTAATGAGATATTGGTCTAAAATTAGAACAGGATTATTCAACTTCCAAAAAGGTTAAATCCAATATCTATATATAATTACTTTGACAAAGGATACGTTAAAGATATATATATTCATAGACTGAATGTTTTCTTGAAACATTACTTTAGAAAATAATAATGTGAGAAATTAGAACAATCCTATTCCGGTTATTTTATATGATATATGTACCTTCGGATAGCAGTTATACAACGAAAATATTAGACAAAATTGTTCGTAATTATCCCATATCCTAGCTTGTTTTAAATCTTGCAAAACAAAAATTACTTTCTATTGAAATAAAGTTTATGATTCATAAATCCTACAGCTTAAACAGTATAGAAGAGAAATAGTTTACCATTTTCACAGATATTGTACGAAGTTATTCTCATTAATAATGTCCTTTTACCATATTACTCCAGCTACTAGAGATTACACCTGAAAACATTCTTCAGTTTTAAATAGTAAAGATGGATGCAAATAACAAAACTGCACGCCTATGCATAACCTTCGCGAGTGCAAACTTTTCCAAGCTGTAGGAACTCAAAGCTTGCAACTTCTCCATCATCCACAATTTAACTCTATTGAAACTTCAAAAAAATTAAAACGTTACCACGATAAGATTAAAAGATCGGATAAGCTTGACAAAAAAAGCAGCTCGTTACAAAGGTCCGTTTTTGGCTTAAGAAAACCCTATAGACTGTAAATTTTCCGTACTTCTTGCATTAGAAGCAGCTAAGGAGAGATTGTACAAGAAGCCAATTTGGGAAAGAAGCCTCACGCTAAAAACCTTAATAATTCTCTTCTCTCTTCGAAACTTTAGGACATAATGCGGTCAATTATGCAAACTTTGAGGTTCGGAAAACCTTTGTCTTTTGCGAGAGCACAGCTTCCGAGGCTTTTATTTCGCCAAGTATGAGAAGTTGGAGAGCGCTGGTTTTCCAGCAGAGAAGAGACGGGAGCACGTGACAGTCATATGGAGGCTTCGGTCAGAGGAGCGGTTTCCGTCAACTTTGCTGCGGCTCCAGAGGAGCACATCATAACTTTGACGACTGCTCTGATTTTTACGTCCAATTTGCACGCAGAGATGAATTCCACTGGAAGCAGATTACAAGGGAGCTTCGACGAAGGATTGGGTGTTGTAGCGGATAGATAAAATGACGTTTTAACCCAACTATTTGCAACGATAAAGCAAATTAAAATAACGTTCACACACAACAACTTGAAGGAAAATCAGCTAATACTTCAGTTCTCCAAAATTGTATTCAACAAAGGAGAGATATCAAAGATTCACCGAAATTTTATTTTGCAAACGGAATTATAAACTTGTGAATATTAACGACCATCGGTAAATCAACCTAAAATACGATGGGAAAACATCTAATTTACTCGTTTATGAATAATTGTTCTTATTTTTATAAAATTTACCCGTTGAATAATACGTTCATACTGAAACAATGTGATATTACCAAAGCTCTTTTTATATGCCTTCGTTAAAACTGATCATTTTATGTATAGAATTAAATATTGGCTTGAATCGAGAGTTGCTATAAATTCTGAGACGGTTTTAGAATGAATAGTAAATAGGAAGAAATGATCAAAAAGGGGACAAAATGGGTGTTTTATTATATAGAACAGAATCATTAGAATACACATATCTACCTATAAACATATCTATATTTGTATTCACTAATCTTTTGGCCACTGTTAACAGATTTTATATATAATACCTGCATATAAATACTAGGACTACCAAAGAGAATAAGCTAGACATAGGCACAGGGTTACTTCCAGCAACTCTTACTATATGATATGGAGTTGTCAGTTAATAGATTAGAAACGGGGATAACAATCTACTAAAGTGCGCCATACGTCCATCGCTTTATCAACTTTAGTCAATCCTGTGATAGTGGGGAGTCCAATTCTATTTCGGAAGGCGGCTCCATTAATATATAAAGAAGAGAAAAAGAGACATCGAGGGCGTTAGAGGGAACAAAGTTAGAGAGAAGAATGGCAGAGGGGAAGGAAGGACAGCAGATGGAGAAGTGAAGAGAAACAGGGGTCGTGAGACAAGACCCTGTTTCTCATATCCATCCATATCCTTATGAATTTTATCGATGGGAAAGACTCGTGAATTGAGTCTGAAAGATGAATGAAATAGTATCTAGTACGAATGACATTCCAGAGTTTATTACGAAAAGTAATTTTGTAAAAAGGGTATCGATTGAAGTAAGGAAATAATGAACGAGAAAAAAAGCCAAAAGGGACCGGGACTCGAACCCAGGTCTCCTAACTTCTGTATCTATCCGTAGAGTAACGAAACTTAAATTGAGAGATCTGAGTTCGAGTCCTAGTTCTGCTCGAACTTTTTTCTCGTCCGTTTCTTTATGGGTTAATATATATATTTATATGGGATTATGTAGCCGAGGGAATTGAAACTTAAAGTTAGCTTTCACCATTGACTAAGTATGATGATGTTTATTCTGTCGTATTTTATGCTCTATCCTTATTTATTTATAATCAAATTAAATATTCGGTCCAATTTCCGAATGTAAATAATAATTAATTATAATCCGTGATTTAAAATTATCATATTTAATTATATTAGAACAAATTAAACTCTATTTTATATTTCGTTAAAATAAAGTTTAAATTTCTCTGTTAACTATTAAATTTTGCGTATCCTTTAAAATTTCAATCCCCCACTCCACGTTGTGTACAGTTTCCGCTTAATTCGATCAAATATCAACAGGTTCCGTGACGCTACGGGGCTAAACGATGGCCAAAATTAAATATCGAAAACTTCTCAAAAGCTCGATACCGATCGAAAATCGTACGCTTCGAGAATGACGATCGCTTTTAACGAAGGAATGGGTGAAAAGGGTTAAGGAAAGGATATTGGGAGGGTAAGGAAGGGGATGGGTAGAAAGAGATAGGGGGTAGTGGTTTGATGGGAAAGGGTCCGTATACTGTCTTTGGAATGCGTCCTTCGTCAGAGAAAACCCGCGGACCAACTGCACTGCATGTCAAGTCCATTAAAGCAACCAAAAGACAGCTCTTCACGGCGGTAATCCAGTCACCCTTCCAGTCGTGCTCTCGCTCCGAAACAACCGCGGAGCGAATAGCAAACAGAAGGAGAAAGCTAAAGAAAGAGGATCACGTAAAAGTGGCTCCTGCCGCCGGCATACGAAAAGCAAGTCGATTGAAAGGTCCCCTGGAAATTGCATGGAATTTAAAGGGACTTCTCTGGTAAAGTGTTCCAGCCGCTGTCGTTAAGATGCTTTGTCGCTACGTTTGTCGTTCGTTAAGCGGTGTGTATTACAGGGGATGATGATGAATGATTCCTATCGAAGTCTATTGGTAATTGTGACAAGTTCGTAAATGTTAAGGATTGGGAACTGTAATCAAGAAAATGTAAGCTATAGACTTTACTGCATCTTGATGTGACGCAATATACTACAACATAATATACTGTAATGTAATATACTGTAACGTAACGTGATACATTATAACTTAATGTAAAGTAACATATTGTAATGTATCACCCTGTGATATTTAATATATAGTAACGAAACATAATGTAACATATATAGCATAATACGTTGTAAAATAATGTAAAGTAACAAACTATAATATATATCATACTTTGATGTAATATACTGTAACGTAATATAATATAATCTAACATAGTGTTATGAGATAGAAAAACGATGTACGATGAAAAGGGAAAATTAGAGATACATTAATTACTCTAAGATACAGTGAATATTGCGATGTTATTCAAGACCAGAATTCTATTGAGATGAAGTGAAATTAAACTCAAATAATATAGACGATACCTTACTCATATACGAGTTATTAAATGAAAATCTGACATGAAATGTAATGTACGAGCTTATGTCTGGTTATTAGAAACCTGAATCAAATGTTAAAGTAATAATAGGAGAATTTTAAGAATTTGAAATAGACCAAGATTTATAAATTCAGGGCGTTATGTTTTTAATTAAAATCACTAAATCGCTAACGAAAACAGTACGAAAATCAATTCCCTTGTCAGATACACGTTGGCAAACTATTATTAGAAAAGTTTAATAATGCCATCGAGCTATTTTACACATTTTTCCCCAAAAAACCTCATCTAAAACAACAAAAGAATCGCTTCGCCCAATTTGTACTACATCCCATTTTCCTCCTACATTGAATATAAGCAACCGAGCGTCAAAAAAAAATACGTGACAGAAAATGAGTTAACTCCTCGAAGAAAATTGTATTCGGAACATAATTTAAGAAAAATATATATTCCAATACTACTTAGGGAAAAAGTCTTTCCGTGAGTGTCAAGAGCGTTGGAGAGGGAGGAATTTTTAGAATCTTTTCGACTACAAAGATGAAAAGAAGGTGAGAAATTGGACCAATTTAAAAGAAAGAGAGGGGAATAAGATTTTTGAACGCAATTTCTGAACCTTGAAAGAAGGAGATGAGAAAAGAGCCTGAAAGGGAAAGGAGGGTGTACTGAAAAGAAAATAGTTGGGGAAAGTTAAACAAATGCTTGGAAAGGGATTGAGAGAGAGTGGGGAAGATGAGACGAATTCCAGGTGCTCGGGAATCGACACGAGCTGTGGAAGAACGTGGTTCATTTGTCTCCATTGGAGAGAAGGCTGGGATTTATCTTTAAACGTCTTCGTTACCTAGGCAATCGATCACTTGTTTCTCCTAATTTACATCCTTACATCCAAACCAACACCAAAGATAAGATGAGAATCAATCGGTTGAATAATGAGGCAACGTTTAACTAACAGGAGTAAGTTACTTTTGATAACACACATTCATATATAATTCCTCATTGTGTTTTGGATATCGGTTCATCCTTGATATACTGTTTCCATTACTGAAGCACAGTTTACACGATAAATCATTAACAGTTATGATTGTTTTAAGATCAATTACTAATGAATAGATGCAAATAATGAAATTAAATTACGAAGAAGTTGAACTCTAAGTTTTACGCTTCGGAATAGTTGGTTTAAAATATTTTTCTACTAAAAAATTTACCATTAAGCCAGTGCTATCTTCTCGTAACTTAATCACACTCCTTTTCCAATGGAATTATTTTAGTTTAAACTTTATATCGTACTTAGAAAAAAAGGTGAATATAACTAAATTAGTACTTTCAACTTCATTAAAAAAGCTAAACAGAAGTGAACAATAGGGAAAAATAGATACAGGATTACATATATAGAAAACAGGAATTCTAACCGAGGAATAATACTTTCAACTAACCCACACTTTGAAAAGTGGAAGAACTGGGTTCATGTCCCAGTAAAGTGCCTATTTTTCATTTCTGCTCTTAATCATTAGATTTTGATGATTTCTGATGTAAATTAATCATTGTTATTGTAAAAAAGACAAGAAATGATAATGTCTATAGAAAACATTTTGTCTTATTTCAATTAATCCTGCTAACCTTTGTAATCGAACTATTACTAACTTAGAATATAAAAATGAATAATTCTTTTCATTCCACAAGTGTTCCCATGATAAAATTAAGAGAATACAAAAACAGTTTTCTAGCATTTAAGGGCCAGTAATACGTTCCGGCAATTACCTCATGATCATGAGTCTTAAGTCTAAAAAAGCGGTCATTTACATCCTTCATTTGACTCTAAGAAGAGATCACAACATTTTTGAAATAGAAAACTCTGAAAGGAAACGCCACTTTCGATTGACTTTTAATGAAGCCCGTTCTCCGATATCTGTGTTTGACTTCGAAAGACTTTAATCAATCTTGAATTCTGGATAAGTAAATAATAAATCTGATAAAAATTTCTAATTAATTTCTCCGATAATAAAAGTTTTCCCTGATTGACTGTTTCTGGACATCAGGTTTTATAGTCATACATATAAATGTGAATTACATGTATTTTATACATTTTACATTTAAATGTAAGAATCAAAATATGAACAGTACAAAGTATCATATGCAAAAATGTGTTGTATTATCATCACGATGCAGTTGAATGCTAATTCAAGGTAGTTCCTACACTATAGGGCATTATCGAAACCTGTTCTTTTATGATTTTTCCAAGGGAAAAACCCACACATCCAAGCTGTGGTGTCCGAGTGGTTAAGGAGTTGGACTTGAAATCCAATGGGCATTGCCCGCGCAGGTTCGAGTCCTGTCCACAGCGAAAACTTTTGCGCCCAACGGGAGTACCCAGTGCCTCGCAGTCATACTGGACCGCTCGGTTCTCTTCCATAAATAGGAACAATTATTGCACTTAAAGGCATTCGTAATACTCTTCACGCTGATAGAATAATCTTATGCTGTCAAGTTATCTTTTTATAATTTATATGTATTCGTAACTTCGGTTCGAGCCCAAATCCTGCTCTATTTTTCTCTTCTAATTAGCTTTCGTAATCAAGTTGAAGGTGCTCATTAAGTTATCGTCACATTTATTTGAGATTCCGTAAAAAGATTTAACAATGATAGTCTTCATTTCATATTTTTCCTTCATTCAGTAAATTTTATGCGCTCTGCCTAAACTATTCTAAGTATTCTACCCGAATTGATAAAAATATACAGACAGAATAGAGTATCTAAACCTGCAACATACATCCGGCTACAGACATCCGGTTTGATGCATCTCCAATAAAGGTTCATCTCATTTTAAATATGACGCAAACCTCCATTTGCGTAACCTAACAGAAAGATAATTCACGCATCAATCGACAATAATACACGTATACTGCCTCCTACAGAATCAGATATGCAAAAATTACTTATAATAAATTGCAATAAATCCAGTCTTGCTTAAACCCTTCATTCAAAGAAAGATGGACCGATCTAATTCCACCCTAAAGTATACCAGAATATAGTAGCATAAAAGCAGAAGAAAACTGGTCCGCTATTGTCATTAAAATAGAATCTCGTGGAAGAACGCCCACCTTGCATTTTATTTCCTAAGCTGCAATCTTCAAGAGAACTGTATGAGAACACTCGTAAAAAACGCAAAAAAACCTTCTTTAAGAATAGAAGGATACCGAAATGAAATATTCTTCTGGTCTCAGAAGATTAGGCATTGAACTCGTATTGAGTTGTCTTCTCAAAGCAACTCTTTCATGGACACGATTTTCCTTACATCCGAACGTTATGGAGTAAAAGAAGGATGCATAGAAAAGCGGTATGGGATGTTTGTTTTCATCCTGAACAATATGCAAGAGAAACGCATTGAAAATAGATTATATAATATACAAATTATGAACCTTTTACCTTATAAAACAGAGCGAATTAAGCTAATATTAAAAAAAACTCATAATTTTGTTGAAGCAGATGATTAACAACTCCAAATCAAAACGTGCAGTGAATTCAGCTCTGATTGGATGCGATCACGCTTTGCCAAGTCGTCGCTGATTAATCATAACCTTTAATCGAACTCCCCTCGACAGTGTATGTACGAAAACCTCTCTGATTGTGAAGCAACACGCAACCCAACCTCTCTCCCTTCTCTACTGTTATCTTTTCCCGTTGCTTTGTCCCGCTCTTTCCCGCAATTTCCGTCCATCATTCTCCTTTCTTCAATAACCATTTCCACGCACACAACTCCCTCCGCAAAAACGCCTTCCTTACTTTCCGCCGCACTCTGTTCATACGCTTCTTTTCCACGGAATAATCCCAAACAAAGCGCGTTCTCATACAAACACCTTCTGCCCGCCCCTTATATGGCCCAAATGCACTCTCGCTTCAATGCAGAATCTGTTCGATTTTTCCTTTCTCTTCTCCACCACAACACCCTCATCTCTTATCTCTTTTTCGCTTAGTTTACCACGGTCTTCCTTCCCATACAATTGTGCGTCTAAAAATCTGTATCTGTTTCGGTGTTAACCTTGTGGAACGTTTGTCTTAGAATTAAATTACCGTTCGTTTTAAAAATATTGGATGGTTTTATGAGGAATTCTCGTTATCTCGATTTTTTAACAGCTTTTCCAAATGTTTCCGGGAATCGAACTCGGGACCAGTAAACGTTTCACCCTCTACTATAACGAAGAAATTGTTATATCCTTCAAATGCAGCTATTTACTAAGTTTTTATGTTAAATTTTATAGTCAAGTTACTTGACGTATATCATATATTAAGGTTAACTCATTTCAACGATATTTGACGAAATAATGGTCACATTTTTCGTTTAAGCAGTCCCTATTCTTTAAAGTAGTAAATATGTACTGCTATTTAATATTTTGTGTAATATAACCCTTAATTTGACGTGAATAAGAACTTAATTTGAACTATCAAACACTTGTATAATGAACTTCAAGATATGATAACAAACTTAGGGAGAAGAAAATTCAAAACAGAAAAAATTGTTCCGTACAAATTAATATTTACAAAAAGGAATACAAAAATTAATATTTTGTTTCTTTCTCTAAGTCCAATCATTAAAATCCTATAAAACCATTCTACATTTTTGAAAATAACTATTATTTAACATCAATTTCTGAACTTTTACAAAATCATCCCTTAAATCCTACCATCCAAAAATTGAACTTCAAAAACCAAGCAGGTCAACATAAACAAAAATTTTCCAGAAACAGAAAATGTTTTAACTTTGGGATAGATCTTTTATACTACCGTAAGTCAGCAACGTATTCTTCTTCCCAAACATCTCTTTCTCCCCCAAACCTTTTTCTTTCGACCACTTTCTTCCCTTCTTCGTGTATCCCTCGCCTTTCACGCGCTTCTGCTCCTGATGTGGATGGATGATAGTGGCCTCTTCCTCCTTCAATTTCCATCTCTTCATCTCACCGCACTCACGACTTAAGACTTTGTCCGCAGCTTTTATTCGACCCTCGCGATTCAGTCGGCTTAAGACGCACTCTATCTGCATCCATACTTTCAATTTTATCTCCCAGAAATGAGTCTCTTTCACAACCCATCGGATGCGCAACTACTCTCCTCAGAGCTTCCATGCGAACGGAATATTAAAATTTGATATATGTTGCCATGACATTGACATAGATTTTGAGACGACTATAGAGGTAAGGTTCACTTTAGATGCTATGAACTATATTTAAGTATAGTTTTAGTAATAGCTTTTACTACGTACTTAACAAAGAAAAATTAAATTCTCAATATACAATACTACCAATCAATATTCAATAATACCTTATCATAAATAGACGTCCTAAATATATACAAATTATTGATTTAAAGTCGTAATATTACTGTTTTAAATTAAACGTAACTGAAATGGAAATAATATATCTGTAGTTTACTGTATTGTATAATAATTATCCACTTCGAAGCAAGTATTTCTATTTTCAAAGCAGTCTTTTATATTTTACGATTCTTTAGAACAAGGAGATGTACTAAATTGAAAACAATTACAATGACTAGGTATTGAACTGAATGTTTTCGTTTTATTACGTACGATAGTCTGTCCAAAGAAACAACAAACCAAATTAAACTAAAGTTAGATAATATTCTATGGTTTTAAGGTATAAGAGGGCTTTTAACAAGTCATTAACATGTGAATAGTTACCTTTATTGAAGATCTACTAATTTAACACTTGAGTAACAATAGTGCTGAGCTTTAAAGATAAAGCATTTAGAAATCCTGAGGTAATAACGGATACAAATAAACGGTACGTTATAATCTTCATTCGCTAAAGCTCCGAGCTTGCTTGAATCCCAAAAAGTAATTCATAAACCCGTAAGACTTCGCACGGTTGCAAAACAGAATATTCGCGCACTATTTTCCTCCATCTATGTATTTCGCCTATTATAGACGCAACTCAATCGGACGTGAAAATGGTCGAATTTTTGATCAAAGGAGGAGTCCCGTAAAAGTGAGGTGAGCGTTCCTTTTCATGCCGAAAAAATTCAACGGATTCGGAGCATTCTTTGTTAGTGTCACGTGACTGGAGGGAAAAAAAAAGAGCGGCGAAAATTGGGAAGGGGCAAAACAGTCGCGAATCGATGACGGAATGCACGGTTAGTGATGGAAATGCGCACTGGGTCTCCACGCAGAGTGACGAACAACCAGCTGTCCGAATTGGAAGAGTAACTTTCAAGTGCGAAACACCCAAGTTTAATTTCGGAGTGAAGAAACACCCGATCCGGTCTTCATTACGGACAGAGAGAGAGCCTTCGCAAATCGACGAGTGAGATTGCAATTCCAAGTTATCCCCATCTCTGCCGCTTGCTTCCACTTCAATGGATGCTCATTGTGGAAGGATTTAATTAAAGGTGGAAGCAATAAAGTCAAATACTCTAGAAGCTTTAATTCGTCGCCGCTGAACTATTATTATTGATAGCGATAGTCATTTTGAAGTGCATTGTTCTGATCAAGCATGAATAGAGTTATGGATAAAACGAAGTTATAGATCAGAAAGGAATTATTAGATTATTAGATTAGATTAAATAGATTAAACAAGTGTAGTTTAAGCCAAAAAGAAAGAGGTGTATTATTGTAGTACAATATAAAAGCTCTCTCTTTGAATGTTACTTTGAATATATCCTTATAAAACAATACATATTTTTCCATAAACGATATAATCTGTGAACACCAATACATCAAATATTTTACAAATATCAGCAACAACTAAATTTTTGGTTTCTATTATCGACTGGTTTCTCGTAGTCTTCCACTTCATTTAGCTTAATTATTATTAATGAGTTTGGAAGGATATATCGATGAATCGAAACAAATACAAAGATTTAAATACGTAATCAACTTTTCCATTCGAAATTTACTTTAAACTAAATCAAATTCCAGTACGAGTAAGAAAATTTATCAAGAATCAAAAAAAGCAATAGTAACCATAGTTTCTTACGTAGAACAAATTATTAAATTGTCATTGATTCATTGAATAACTAATACTGATCTTTATTATTAACTTCAAATTTACCAATACAATTCTTAATAAAGTATAGACTTATTATGTTTGACCTATATAGAAGGAAATCCTTGATATATTAGAGCCAATTTACATCTTAATCTTGGTCATCTGCAATTTACAAAATAAAACTACTACAAAAACATCTAAAATCATAAAAAACGATCCAGTATAGTTAAAAATTAAAAGACGATAACTGACCATTTCATATCCACAAATAAATTTAATTACGAGAACTTTATTTTCATGTCAGTATCAAATCTTTTTAATATATCCACAATGAACCGCATATTGGAGCAATAAAAACGATATAAATACGCGCGAGTCTCGTAATGTGCAAACAACTAAATGAGGGTTCGTATAAAACGTCTGATGGAATCGAATTGGGAATATTCCCGGAAACGAGATCCAATGCGGCGCTCACAATGGCGACGTAAGGCCCCGAGGCATCACTCGGATGGACGCCGTTTTTAGCTGGAAAAATTCACAAGCGCGAGGATAGTTCCCTTTCCTATTTCGGGTCGGCGAAACAAAAAGCGTTGAAAACTCGTTAACAGCAACATGGAGGATCCTCAGGGGATAGACTGACAGGGTTGACATTTTGAGAAACCGAAGGAGGGGTTCTTTGAGATAACAGTTGTGATTTACATCTGGCTCCGTCGCCTGTTTGAGTTTCGTCACGGAGCGCTGCCAATTGCATTAAATTTTCCACTTGGATCGTGCCAAAAATATACGCGCCCGATATGTGGATGTTTAAAGGCGATATTGTGTGTTCGGTAGTTGCACGCGTTCGTATCTGAAGGAGTGAGGGAAGAAACCAAATCGCTCGTGCCGATTCAAATCGGGTGGTTAGTATTCATTCGGAGTATTTATATGACATTCGGTTCCAAATTTGAGGAACTAACGCAAACGTAATAGTATTGAATTAACACATTATAGCAGATAAATCTATTGCTATAAATATTAGTATTGTATTAACAATTACTAAATTTTCCTACACCAATATCGATCTGAAATTGATACTTTAAATGATTGAACAATTTAGAGTAAATATTATTCTCTCAATTGATCTTTTATAAACAGTTTTGATAATGTGTGTAATATGAGTTAGGTCTGAAAGGCATTAATACTGTATATTATAAACTAATAATTTATTAATGAAATGTCTCACTGAGAGGAATATATTTTCTTAAATTTCATATTCATAGGCTGTTAATCAAAATACAAAGATGTATCAGAAATAACTGTATTGAGTCGAAATTTTCGAAAGAAATATATGAGAATATTTCATGGCTCGATGATGATTTTGATGCGTAAGATATTTATGAAAACGAATCGGAATCAATTTATTTATGACATTAAATCTATATAAAGTAGGAAAGAGATGCTAAGATGTCCTGCATTGTACATTGTACGCTTCAGTTCTCAATATTAACGTCATTGGAATATACTTTGATTCTAAATATTCAAGGGTATAAATAAAGGGATACGACTCTTGGGCAAAAGGTTGACCTCATAATACCAATTACCTTTTACGATAAAGTAAGGACAATGATGAAGATAATAAAAATATGAAATCTACAGCCATTAACAATAAAAATATTCAGTAAGACTTTGCACGGACAATTTTCTAAAATAACTTTTAATGACAATTTTTTTTCTTCTGAAACATGAAAAAATATTCGTGAGTAATAGGTAATCCTGCATTTTTGATTTAATTCATTTCCGATTAAGCTATACTGTTAATGAATTACGATATGCTTTCAACAATCTCACGTCAAGATGTAAATAATAAATTAATCGATCTACTTATTCGGTGCATTATGTTAAGAGTATTCTTTAAAAAAAACTTCGATACATGAGAGACCATTTAGAATTGTGTTTTGACTCCCAATAGGTGTCGAACTCGGGAAAGCTTTCACCAAAGTGGGACGCCTACCTGGCTATCTGTGAACCCTTCCGTTTATCTTGTGTGGGAAAGGCAATGTTGTGAGAAAAGCCGAGATTTATAAATCCCGGGAAAATGTGATCGGTCATCAGTTTTGCTGCCCACGAAAGACACGATGAAGAGCGATCGGTCTTCTTTGCCATCGTGTCCTCAGAAAAGCCATCTTCAGACAAAGGATGACTCCTCCATCCCAACCTTCTCCCGTATTACACAGATTTAAAAGCTTTCGTTTATGGGATAGTACATTTACGAAACATTTAAAATACAAAAATATTTATGTATAAATTTTTCTTGAAATGATATACCTGATATCTTGTAGATGTTGATAATAATTTCGTCTGTATTTGGACCATTCAAGATTCAGAATAAATACAGTAGAAGACTCCGTAATGAACTATTATATAAACACATATACTTTATGAACGAGAAAATTACATTAATATACAATAAAATTATAGTTTGATGGGTCATATTTTAGCCTGATTAAGCCTACGTTTCGTGGCTACGATGATTACCATTGCCCCTTGTGAGTAGTCAGCCCACAATACACATGCCCCTGATTTCATGCAACCCAACTTACACGACTTTTGTATTTTAGACATTCATTTCTTCATTATTTATTTACTCTAACACGTAAAACTTCTTAAATTATAAATTAATAGCATAAATAAATAAATATATATACTTTGATCGGTACCGTTTGAAATCGAAACTTTAATCGATTTAAAATTATTTCTGTAGTAATATTCATACTTTTAAGGACATATACTGTTTGATATTGAATATCGATCTATAAGTTTTGGCACTACGATCTTTTTAGTTCATCCATTACAATCCATTGCATCCATCACGTTATTTCTGCACGAACACAGTCAACTGAAAATTTGGTACAGCGATCGGGAGGTTGAAGTATAAAAGCTGGAGTTATTAACTTTCCTAAACTCCATTTCCTAAAAATTTCATTTAGTTAAATTCTTGAAGGAAATAAATCTACTGTAAAAATAAGCTGGTGTAACCCTGCTTCCTTATTATTTAGAATCCGAATTTGTGAGACGCGCAAGGTTATCTCCTCGGAACTGAAAATCCTACTTCGGCTTTTAGACTTAAAAGGAAATTCAAATACATCTACAGATACGGTCGTTTCACTGAAGCCATGCGAAGAGCGATCTTATGAAAGGTAATATTTAGCATCGCAATTAACTCTTACGGCCGAATAAATTCCATTAGCGAAACGACTTGGGAATTCCCTACGCGAAGCGCACCCAAGGAGGAAGCGAGCGAACTAAGAGATCATTTGTCAACTTTTACGTATCATTTTTTCGTTCCGCGACGCTTAGGCCCATCCGTAACGTAGTTCGGTAGATATCCTCCTTTTTGGGTCTATAAATCTCAATCCAATTGATAACGGTTTGATGAAATCGCTTCCCCGAACACATTGACGACAAACTTGCTCAGCCGGGCGCTTAATGACAGACGGTTGAAGTTACGAAATAAATGAGCCGCAACTTCTCCGAATGCATTTCGCAAATGGAAGGTACGCAAAAATATACACAACGCCTGCCACACTCCTCGACTTTCCCGGAACTCGAGAAATAAATAATAAGAGAATTCTCTCTGACCTCCTTACGGTAAAAAATTTTCCCTGGATGGTTTTGTAAACATCTCATTAAAAGTTTCAAAACTAATGTTTCCACATTGATTCGCGTAGCTCATTAAATTATTCAGAATGTTTATTCAGTCGGATTGAGTTAGCGATCATGTGTTCATTCGTATCAACTCCTCGACTGAATTAAATGCGGAATTATTGAATTGGATGAGTGACGAATGCGATGGGATGCTTCGGTAGGAAGGTCGCGGTGGTTTCATATATATTCGATACGATATCTCTATTTCATTAAAATTGCCATTAAAGTTTACGTCCATAACGTAGATATGATTTTTGATGCAGTCATGATCTAAATACGAGTGAAATACAAAATTCTATCTTCTGCTTCTGCTTAATATTGAATAACGAATCTTTTCTTCAGGAAGAATTATAAAATGCGAATTATATGCTATCGAGTAGTCCTTCTCCTCGTTTTACAACTCTACTATTAAATTACGTGATCTAGAAGAAAGAAATATACGTTCATAGCATATACGGGCATACTACTACAGCTGTTTTTAATATACTACAGTGAAATGTACCCTACTAAGACAGGGATAGATTTCATTCATAGATCATATGTTGTAGCTATTGATAAAATTCAATACTTTATATAGAGTTTCTTTTCTAATTAAATGCATTAGAAACTCATTTTATTTTGTCACTATCGACGTATAATAGCTTTATTCGTGTCGTGCTCTACTTTTTGACAAGCGCACAAAATTTTCATGAAACATTAATTTGACTTGACATAAGTTTTGATATTTTTTGCTTGAATATTACATAAATTATATACAATCCTAACAAATTAATTCCAATTTTTACTAAGCTTAAAAAAATATTAAGCGTAATTTTACTTTTTCAATAATATATTTTCATCAGATGTTATATATTTTATCAAAGTTGAACTAATAGTTTATGTTGTACTTTACCCTGTACTAAGTAATACGTATGTATACCACAAATTAAAAGATCATTATAATCCAATAATTGGAACTCAACTGAATTACTTTTCCGTGGGAAACAAGGAAATAAGTATTAAAAAAACCATATAAACTACGATTCACTGCTAATCCATCCTTTACTTCGTAAATATTAAATGTATCTGCTAAAATCATATATTCTAAATAACCAAAAGTTGGAGGAACAAACATTACGTTTATCACTCTATCATGCAACAGCATGTTCGATATATTCGGAGACGATTATTCCATCAGAAGGTAGTATACACAAATAAGACTTTCAATCTGTAACACTACATAAGCCAATTTGAGAGCGAAGTTTAAATCCCGAAAAAATAATCATTTGTCTATCATTGCACCTCTATTGATACGTAAAGAACAATCGAGTGTCCAACGAAGAGTACGTTGAATTGCGAATTATAGGGAACCTGTTTTGCGTGGCTGCAATTTCGAGGCTAAATGACGTAGCCATAAGAAATCAAAGCGGCCCGATATGGCCATCACAAGTGTCCGCGACACACGCCCCCTTTCGATGTCCGAATCATCCCGTGAGAGATAAGGGCGGTGTGAGGGCGTCCGCAGCTAATCGCGCACCCGATAAAGGCCTCTCTTCATGGACCGTGTCTTCACGGATTAGCGACGCCAGCGCCACTGAATCCCGGCGGATCGAGCGCGAAACACACGGATCACTCTGAAAAGCAAAAAGCGACGGCAGATAGCGTTTTAAAAGTGGATTGAACACTCGTAATTGCGAATCGGAGAAAGGAGTTGAAAAATGGTGTTCCCTTGAGTGTTTTCGCTGATCGTGGAAATGAGGTGACAAAATGAAGCCCGCTTCATCGCGTCTTTCTAAAACCGTCCTTCTTGATTGCTGACAATTACGATTATCCGATTCGAATCATGTAAAAACTTTCGAAACACTTTTTTCTCTAATGACATTACAACTAAATCCTCAAATTAACTTAAATATCCGAATCGTTAGAATTAAAAATCCATTTTCTTTATAAAATATTAGGACTTTTGCATTAGACTAGTACATAAGAGCATCAGGTTTCTTACATACAACTTTTTTAGGCAAATTAAAATTTAGGACTCCCAAACTTCATTACCGAATACATTACCTCGAGTTTTATTTAAAGAAAATTAAGAAAAAAATTTTGGTTCTCCATTTACCATAACGATTTACAGGTATATTTTCTATAAAGGTGGTATGAAACTAAATCTACGATAATTAGTTAGAGATTGAGTTTCTTAATATAATCGTAAGCATTAACACGACTGAATTTTTGAGCCATTATTTTTAGAAAAAAAAACAGATATCTTCATTAATACCCTTTCAATACCTCTGTAACTCATTATTTTCTTTTGGAATCTTAATCAAATGAATGATACCCTTCTAACAGAGGAAAATCTTAGATTATTCTCAAAGGATATTCGGTATCATTTCTAAAGTTTTACATACATCAATGTTTATGAATTCCTCCAAATATTAAACTCTTAGTAAAGCAGCTCCAGCAAATTTATATATGGTAAAGTAATTGCTGAACGTACAAACTTACAAAAATGAACGTAAATCAACTTCAACGAAAGTTTTCATTAGGTTTAGAAACGTAATCCTTAACAAAGCTTATATGCTAGGTCAGTTAGATTGTTCCTTACTGGAATAATAGCTATCGTAATCAGTAAACAAGAGTTACATGCATATCATACTTAATACGTAAGAAGACCTCTTTCATTTGCAGTTCACAAACAATCTTCCTGGGATGCACATCAATATTACATCGGTTCAAGTGCTCCACAGATCATCCCTTTCTACAAGACACACTCTTTTAAGGATCAGCACACAAACCGATCGCAGCGAACCGCTGTTAAAACATTTCGTTCGTCCGTTATAGCTTAGACCACGCGGGTCTAAGCTATAATCAGGGGGGAGAGGCGTATGTTGTAACAATAGAGAGAAGGAAGTGTTGGCATGGAGACGCGTTGGCAAAAAGAGAGAATGTTTGAGGAAGGGCCAGTTGAAGTGGAAGACTGAGGAATCGAATGTTCCCGAAAGAATGATTGATCGCTTCTTTAGGAGGCAGTTTTCGCTCGCAGCTGATTGATTTTGTGCCACGGACATTTTCTCCCCCTCCGACGTTAATTCCTATTTATGTTAACCGCTTGGAGACTGAATCGATAAGGTTGTCACGGGATAAATCTTTCTGCCAGCGGAAGCCTGCGGGAGAAAGAGTTATTTCCATGAATAAGATAGAACATGCGTCGTGGGCCAGATGATTGGGATATTCCGCTTGTATCGCAACAGCTTGTGAATCCATATGCGGAGGATGAATAACGCATCTTGCGACTGATCAATCATCGGCGAGAGAAAGTTGCCATTTAACGAACTGACACCGCCGAAGCTACGGACCATTCTTAAGGCTGCTCTGAGGATTGTTTCTGAAGCTCACTGTTCCTGTACCTCACCTCCAAGTATGTAGTACCTTGAGAATCTAAACAGACCTAATATAAGCTAAGTTGACGTGCTTGAGATGAGATGCTTTTATGAGTGTAACTGCTTACTCATCTGGTATAATTATAGATACTTTCAAACTGATTTACTAGCCTCTATGTAGATACTTATATGCACTAACTTATACCCTGTATACACATTGTAATCTACTGAATGAAACACTTATTATACAGAATATATTTACGTATCACTGTTACTATCCTTTACCTCCAAGTATGTCGTACCTTGAGAATCTAAACAGATCTAAAGCCAGCTAAGTTTTCATCCTTGAGATAGGTGCTTTTATGAGTATAATTGCTTACTCATCTGGTATAATTACAGATACTTTCAAACTGATTTACTAGATTATATAGATACTTAGATATACTAAATAATACACTATAAGCGCTTCGTAATCTACTGAATGAAACACTTATTGCGTAACATGTTTTTACGGAGAGTAATTGTTATCTTTTAAGCATTATGTAGAATATGTAGAAAATATCTGCCACCAGGCTTACAGCCTACTTGCAAACAGCTTAATATAATAATAATATGTAATATGTGACATGAATGGAAGATTATAAGTTTTACTCTCAGCTAACTCGGCTTTGACTTCGTAGTAGTTCTCTATAATGAAGGGGGAACAATTAGTTACTTCTAGCTTTACTACAGTATATTTTTTTCCACGACCATGGTAACGATGTATAAGATCATCTTCAGGTCAAGAGGATCTTGTAGAACTATTGAAGATAATGTAGGGTAAAATTTAGGGAATTTATTTTACGTTTCGTAATGTTAAACTAAATTTAATTTGGCTTAGAATTCTATAAGAGACCCTATAATATAATTTTCTGGTTGCTTCTTTACCAAACTTTACTTGCTCTCGCATCGGAAAAAGTCGTAACATGCCTTTCTTTGTAATCAAATGAACTTTCGCGTCGATTTGAAAAGGTTATGAGAGAAATTTTTAAAGGAAAACAAGTACCGAAATGAATCATGAGTGTATAGACATTAATGATCATATAAATTGTTCACACTCAAGGGCAATAGCTCAATATAGTTGAAAATTATTTACTGAATTTTATATCTGATTACGATTATTATCATATAATGGATAAATATGACTAAAAATGAATAATAAATACGTTTATCTAAGTTAATTTATCGACACTGAGACAAAATTATTTCGAAATTGAAAATTTAAAAGTAGAGCTTAAGAAAAAATGATTATTTACGTTTATTATCTAATAATTATCGAATTGTATGTTTTTAACTCTATGAGAACTATGAGTAACACATCAAAGAGGAAGTAGTTCTAATATGAAAGAAAGAAGCAATTTAAGAACCTTATTATAATTCCGCCATAATAGTACTGCGCAGCTTCAAAACAACAAACGCTATTCAAGGTCATATTTTTTTCTCATTAGCCCAAAAATTAGCAGCACATAAACTATGGAGATTTCAACGCCAAAAAAATTGCTTTGATATCAAAGCTGTCAAAATTATGCTAATCATAGAAAAATATAACTCACTTTTTCATCAAAGAAATCCTTGGTGCTATGAATCTTTCAAAAAATTAAAGATGCGACAGTTTATCTAGAGCTTTAAAAAGACTTTGAAAGTATAGAAGATTTGAAATCGATTTTCCTTAGATAGCTACGCGTTTGAAGAACGATACAAATTTATATCCACGAAAATCAAAGGATTCCATCCAATCTTTTTCTACAAAAAAACGTCTTCACGTTCGGGACAAAGGCATTTTTTATAATATAGTGCATCATTTGATCCGAAAAAACGCCTTAATAAGTTAAAAAATTAAATACTTTGTTTCACACGGTCGAAAAATGGGACGAGGGCAGTTTCGGGGAGGGGTAGGGGTAGGAGGAGAATCTGAAAGGCTTAGAGAAATTTTCTTCTTCTTACGATATGAGATAATCTTTGCCAGATGCAAGCAAAAACTAATTAGTTCCCCCTCCATGCCCTTCGACGAAGAAAGAGTTTCCAATGGGCGCATTCTGAGCCTTTTTTCCTAAGCCGAAGTTTTTCGCCTTTCAGAGAGAACGCAAAAAAAAACAAAGGAATAAAGCGGGGCGCTGTCAGGAACGGATATCCACTACGAATATACATCGACAAAAGGCAGTTCGAATTTCGAGAAAAGGAGACGTCAATGTACTCATTTTGGTAGTGGCCTATCGGGAATATGGCGGATTCGATAGGGAAATGGAGTCGGAAAGAAAAAAACCCCGCATCAAAGGAACAGAAGGAATAAATAGGATCGGGACCAAAGAACAGAAGATAAATATACGCGCGATAGAAGATTAAATCTCTGCGAGCACTGCGGGGGTGATTAATTTTCTAAAATGGAGGGAGAAAAAATGCTCGTAGAGAAAATGGCGGATCAAAGCTGGAAATGGCGCCGTGAGGTGAAAACGCCGACAGAGAGCAGCACTGTCGCACACGCACACCCAAAGCGACACGAGGAGAGAGAGAGAGAATCTCTTGTTTCCTCTTAACGGAGTTCCGCCTCTGAGCACTCACAAAACAACGCAAAGATTTTCGGGATAAAAATTATCGTTCTGTTCCGTTCTCGAACAATACAAAGCGGAGAAGATTCAGCGTATCTCCCCGCCTCCCCGCCGGAAAAATGCAGCGAAAGGATTTCATCCCCTTTCTATTTTGTAATGACTTTCCTACGAAATTATTTATTCCGCATTGTCTCGAGGATAGTGGCCGCATTAAATGGAAGCCAATCCGGAGAGAATGCGAGTCTCAGAAGCGTAGCTCCCGTTGTTTCGTAAAATGGAGAAGTCAATCAAAGGGATATTGTAGCTGCGCGAATTTTTCGAACTTTTTTATATAAGAATAACGTAGATAAAAGGGAGCTATTTCCATCCGAATGTGGGACGCGTTTCCGAAAGAACGACCGTAAAAAAAACGCGAGAATTTCTTGACGAAAATTCGAGCGTGTTTTGTTTTTTTTTTTCGCGGAATGCGATAGTGTCGCACGGCGAGCGAACAACACGTACTCTGAATTAAAATATTGGAGACTCACGCTCGCGATGAGGGAGTATTATCGACTTTTATAGGAGACGAATACAATGAACTGGTTGATGCATCTTAGGGTAATTAAAATTGCGATGTGACGAATGGCAAAATACAGGATAACAAGAGAGATAATTCAAATATCATATTAGCGATAATCATATAGCGAATAGAATAATAAAAACTGAGATTTTTCTAAAATAAAATGTCAAAAACTTGTTTGATGATGAATCATACAGTAGTTAGGCATTGTACGAGAAAAAATCCTAAATGAAACGGAATAAATAAAAAATGTATTGGACTAGAACTAAGGGAATCCAAAAAAGTTACCGATTAGACTGAAGTATTGGATAATGGTAAACAATGATCCTATCAGATGATTTTGTGTCGCATTTGGCTTAAAATATTTACAGTTCGGTGAAACAGGAGTGTTAAGATAGATCTCGCGAAATTGTCTTAAATTTTTCCGTAATTTTAAACTATTTAAAATATAGGAAATATTCCCATCTAACACTTAAATATCTTAAGTTAACTGCGACTTAATAAACTTCAATATCACAACTTAATTCAATTCTCGAAACTATAAAAAAATATCTATTAAATTCCTATTTAATTTCAAACAATTCTATATATACTTTCCGGAATAGCTAGTTTTCTATGCAAGCTGTTCGATTACTCACGAACGTATTAATTTTAGAGACAATCTTCAAAGATAGAATCACTTCACATATTAAGTCTTCATTCAATAGCACTTAAATCTAATATTATATACGTAACTTTATACATAATTCTATTCGAATTCTTTCTGCGGTAGTCATAGCAGCGCTGCATGTCTGAAACAAATATCACGCGCTATTTCCAACTCAAGTGTCCTAGATTCACTTGGATCTCACAGCATTATTTGAAGAACACTTATACAATGCACTGTTCTCGATGTCATGATTATATGCTGCGCCTCAAAACTTAAAAAAAGATTTTTTGGCTGTATTTTACATATATTTTCATAAATTTTACCAATGATAAACTTTTTTCTACCAAAACTACATCTGTATCTTATATTTAATGAATATAATTATAGTTTATTATAAATAATGTAATTGAGTATTTTTTTGCGATTGTAGTAAACAGTCCAAACGTTGTTAAGGAAAAAAATTCGATTCCACTTAACAACGAACCCCGTTACGTAGCAACCAAGCAATTGATCTGTTTCTCACGCAGACGATTCGAATGCATTTATCAACTCAAGAGATGACAATTACGACAGAAGTGCACAGAGAGAAAGAAGAACGAACGAAAGTGGTTGAAAGGCGAACGATACAAACAAGAAGAAGAAGCAGACAGAAAAGAAAAAAAAGGGTTCGGGAGAAGAACACATAAGAAACCCATTAGTTGAGATATCCCTTTCCTCTGACTCTTCACATTCATCTCTTCATTATTTCTCTCGAACGGCTCTTTTACTCCCCTTCATCACCCATCATTTGCTCGCAAACAAATGCGAAAAAAGAAGATGGCGAAGAGCGAAAAAAAAAAAGACGGCAGAAAACGGTTTATTTCCCATCCAATGACACCTCGTACGACCCATATACTCTAGGAGGCGCGCCGAACGCTAAAAACAAAGGAAGAGCAGCGAGCGAGAGGAGGATTTTCCCTTTTGCCTCGATACAGATAGCTGCCGAGTGGGATGCACCCGTTTCAGCCAAAAAATATTTAAAAAGACGGATTCCTTTTTATTTTTCAATTCATCTTCCACGCCCATCCCGAAGGGGTCCTTGGGCACTGTGTTGCTTCCCTGGCAGGGGGATGGGGGGTCTAAACGAGGGGAAGTCGGCTACAGCAAAGAAAAACCTTTTGTCTCGAGCAGAACGCTCAGGCGCGTTCCCTCGCATCCGTTTCCCCTTCGCGACCCTTTTTTTCCTTCTTTCTTCATCTCTGCTACACCCACTCTTCATCATCCTCTGTGTAGCTTTCGAAAAACCTCGTTCCGCAAAATCGCGATTATCTTATGAAATTAAAGTATTGGATCTATTCTTTTTATGCTCTTTTGATCTGATTAATAAAATTGTAGAAGAACAATCGCGATGGTATGATGGAGAACAATCAGGGCTCCGTTCATGCTGAGATACAATATCGCGATGTAATGAGAGAGTTCTTTCGCTTCCATACGCTTGAATTGGGATTCATAAGCAAGCAGCTCGTGATTCAACCTCTTTAAACTCTCGTTTACTTCACTAGCATTACTTTCCTTCATAAACTGATACTTTATATCGATGCTTTATCTACTATGATAACTTGAACCTTTTATAATCTCATTTTTTAAATACTGACGTAAAAATTCTTCGAATTCTCCACGAAGCAAGACGTGATTTTCTAGAGAATGAAATATACTCTTCCTGCTCCACTGACGGTTATTATTTCGTCTATCATCAAGATATACTCAAACAATTAAATAGTAAATACATCCAATGTAAATATATAATTAGATCGCTCCCATTTCATCATAAAAATATAAAAACGTCTAGTTTTAAGTCATTTCTTTTCATATTGACCTTGTAATAAAGCACAAGAGACAAGAATTACACTGAAATATTTTATCTTGTACGTTAAATTAAAACTATAAACCACAAGTTGATATTTGTTTATATTTTTATCATTTACATCTTTTACCTTTTATTTCATCACTTTAATATAATATTGTAACCATTGGAAACTTATATCGTAAGCGAAAGAATACATAAGATTAAGTACCGGGTTATGAAGAATTAGAGTAAATGTTAATTTTTTCATTTCTCAGAATTTATAACCGTAAATATTTTCATTACTTTTCTCCTTTAAATTATCCTTAATCCTTATTCTTCACATGATTGGATTATTTCAAACAACTGATGAACTAGGAGAGTGATCGTACTTATTCATAAGTCAATATGAGCATTATCAAGACTGGTTGTATAAATATGATTTAAAAAAGTGTTGTCATGAACTTTTATACCCTTTGTTTTTTGTAGCCCTACGTACATTTCTGTTGTACTAATAAACCCGAACTTTTAAAACAATCGAAGCATAGTTCACCGAACTATAATACGTATATAATAACATTCCTTTATGATACGAATTTTCCAACATTTATCCCATCTTTAGCAGACTCCCTTTCCCTTCAACATTTACCCTTCTCTTCAGCTACTCAGCATCGGTGTCTCCTTCGTATTCCGTTGCTCTTTCACCGATTTCCTGTACCCTTAGGCTATACCTTCTTCGCTAACGAATAAGGGTATATAAAGGAGGAAAGGAAACGGTTACAAGGAGAGGCAAAGGTTGATCGTGTTTACCCAAGAGATGTCGCTGTTAGAGGGAGATAAGGATGAGTGGAGTTATGGCTGAGGCAATCCTCGACGCTTATTCTCACCGGTCCGAGTCGCTTAAATTTACTCTTTTTCCTTATTTACTCTCCTCATCTCTAATAAGAATCTCCTAAGCCGTCTCTCTTGGTACCTGCCTTTATACCTCCCTATCTTTGAGAGATCTAAGAGGTAGGAATTTAAATATGGGGGTGTTTCAATTGTTCTTAATCCTTTAATATATATCAGAACGAGGACAAAAGTTGTGTCTAATGTGAAATAAAGGGTAGGGAGAACTCTACAGTTCAGGAAATATTACGATGCATCAGTAAGATGGCTATATGCTCGTGATATTTACCTTAATAGCGCCACATAGTTCTTCTAATTGATATAAAATCGGTAATACTTCCAATATATAAAATTCTTTTTTTGGTTGCTAAAAATTAATTTTAATCAAAAAGTTTCCTTTACCACAAAGATAGAATCGACGGATTTTTAAATCTCAAAATTTTAGTTGACCGTGATAGAAACATATTACATATCAGCCTTTAGGTTGAGGGAATTCAACAGAATACAGGTTTTATAGAATGTTAAATAGTTTTGGGGTGATTTGGAAGTAGATTTCGAATTGATTTTGAATTAAAGTCTATTATATCATGAGTACGCACTAGCGATTGTCTTAATTTAGGGCGAGATTAAATAAACTGAACAATCTTCATGATATTATGCAAAATAGTGATTGTTTAAACGAATAAACTAGCACATACTTATGTTTAACTTTCAAATTAAAATCATATTCTGCTTTAATTCATAGCATTCTTTAATTTAGTCGATTAACTAATTGTGCTCTGTTCTGTTGTATCATATTCTGACCTACGTTTAGTTAAAATAAATTTTTCACCGAAGTATTATGTTATACTTCATCATACATCTGAAATCCGGAAAATTACATTCTATGATAAATGCAAAAAAGTCAAACAAAAGAATTGAAAAAGGGAAATTCAGTAAATCATTATACTTTAAATTTAAAAATCCTTTAACCCAATAGATTTGTATATTCGACGATTAAGGTTCCTTTTTTGTAGTATGATGTTTGTAATGAACATTTTAATGGTAATACTTGTCGCTGCATACCAATTACTTTTATATTGTTTCATATTTCAGGAGGACTATTTCCTTGTTATGTTATAATGATTAAAGGGAAGTTAAAGCTCATTAGAGAAGTCAATCTAAAACCTTTTTGATAAATATGATGAGAGTAGGCGGATATGATGAAATTGAAATCTGTAAAAAATATCTGTGGGTGTATTTGAATTGAGGTACGTATACACTCATGTTGATATTGAAACGCGAGCAGTACGCTTAAGTGGTATAAAGTGTATTATCCGTTAATAAATGGACTCCGCAACCTTTGTGTGTTTATTTATTCTTCACTAAAAGGCCATCCATTTAATTCTAGTATCATCAACGTGTTGTAGTTTGAATTACCTCTCGAATAAGCGTAAATAATCACATATTATCATTCACCCTCGCGATGATACTCTCGACATTTCGTCACGTTACGATCTTGAATATTCAAAGCGTATCTTGATAGAACGTAAAATTAACGTATCGTCATATCAAATTTCCCGTAGGGTTAAATTTCATTTAAGCTTAATTTATCGTAATTTAATTGGGTTGTCCATTATGGGTCAATGTCCAAGTTAAAAATGAGCTTTTAATCTACATTTTTGATTGATAATCAGTTGATAATTCACCCATCGTTATTGTTTTGAAGAGACACATTTAGGGTTCAGCAAACTTTGCTCATGCCTGTGTTAGCGATGTAGTGGATTAAATTCAATGCACGTTCGATATGAATTCATTTTCTCCTAGAATATATCCAGTTCTAAAGCAAATCATAGTTAAAAATTTGTAAAATTTTTTTTATTCTGACGTTATTTTCGGCTATCGATATTTCTAAAAAAGCTATAAATTATCAATTTTTTGTACTCGATGGTACAAATCCAGTTTATCATATGTTTAGACCTAGAGTGTTAGAGGCCAACTAAAACAATTATTTTCGATTATGAATGAAAAGCTAGGGGACTATCTTAAACCAAATTTTATCGTAAAAGTACCATTATAGAACAAAATTTATTTATAAATTACCAAATAAACGTTTGCGTCCACAGCTATATCAGATAATGAGAAAGGTCCAAGATAAGCATGTGATCATAGAAATTTATTGCCCTTCATCTTTCTATAGAGGACTTGTCCAAAGATAATTCTACTCTTTCTGATGTTATGATTATCTTGAAAGCAATCTCAAAAACAAAGGAATTTTTCCCCGTGATAGCGTAACCTATTGACGAACAGTTTAGTATTTTGAAGATATGAATCACCATTAACGGGATGCTGGATGATTTAAATTCAGGAGAGCATCTAATGGATCTAACAATATAATAACAAAAAGACGGTGAGACTAATCCATTTAAGAATCACACGGATTAAGATTTACGGCATAAATACATGTCCGCTCCCAATGCACCAGCACGTATGAGAGGCTGTTAATTTAGGTTTCGAATTCGCAAGGGAAAGTATTATTATTTTCTTCGCTGGGGCGGTCTCCGAGGATGCTATGAGAGCCTGAGATATTTTCCGAATTCTTTGTCTTGGATTTCCCGGAAGACTTAAGTGGAGCGAACAACCCCTTAAGTTTTACTGGTTCCTTGGACTCTTTAACCCCTGATCCTTCCTTTAACATATCTATTCAGTTATGATTCCAAATCATTGTTATTCTATCCTAATTATGAAACAATATAACAGCAGATATATGTCGCTATTTAAGTTTTGGATATGAATGTTTCCTTGGACAAACAAAAGCAATTTATTCAATAGTTAATAATCAATTTCTGATGGATTATTTTTAGCTTACTTAACTATAATACCTTACCAGAATTGAAACACATTTAACATCAAATCATCATCATTAAATATCAATTCTTCGAAATACATTACGAAACCAACAAATCATTTCTTTTTAATTGCCTACATACTATTATTCTAGCTTCATCTTTTAGTATCAATTCTTCAATATACAGTAAGATATCAACAAATCATTTCTTTTTAATCGCTAGTTCACTATTATTCTAGCTCTTTCATCAGAAAAAACCTTCAGAGGTTGATCACCTTACCCTACAAAATTCCTATAGAAAGTTAAAGATCCTCAAACAATGAAAGAAAAATAGCCATCCCTCATTATCATGAAGTCTCTCATTAACCTTTGACCATCCATCAACTGAATAATCATTCGCGGAAGCACTTTTCAGCTCCTTTAATAGTAACGCATTCCGTCCAAAAATAAACCATCCTTTTTCCAATCCGTTCTTAGGACCAACCGTGAAATATTGAGCGGAGATCCTCAATGGAGGCCAAGAGAGAATAGAAAACGTGCTGTGATCTGAGGAATAATTCAAATGAGGACAGGATGTGACGCAGGGAGAAAAGATTGGGAGAGAACTTGGACGTACCCCAGAAGCGATGATGAACATGTCAACTTTCATTACGCTTCTGGACGGACACCCACACACACACGCCATCCACTTCTCCTTGCAAACTTTTTCGGATGAGGGGATTCCTGAGAGGACTTTTCCTGTTTTCCCTGAGAATGAAAAATGGAAACTCTGCTGTTGCCCTTCTTCTCCTCCTTTGGTGCTCTCTGAAAGAGATGGATACGCAAGCTAAAAGGGCGAAAATTTCTATTCCGAATCGCGCCTTCAAAACCTCACCTGCACGAAAGGTTTTGCACTCTGATGCCGTGTAATTTCATGGTAGTGGCGCCAAAAGGTGTCCATCAAGGTATCAGTCTAGTACCATTAAATTTGTCGATTCAAAATATAGAAAAAGTAACACAATATTATAGTAACTAAAGGTGTCCTTCGAGGTCTCAGTCCAGGTACCATTTAATTCGTCGATGCAAAGTTAGTGTAATGCAAACTACTAATGGCTGGTATTGATTTATACTTTCCTCTCTAATGTTCAAATATTTCGGTTATGCATCTTTAGGAAAAGAGCACAGAACGGGATTCTACAACTTTTCTGTTTTGAGGTTTAAATCTCACGAGGGATTTAAAGATTCATATTCTTATTTCGACGCGTTACTTGGTGAACTTAATACTATAGATACGAAACTAACGGAATACATAGCAACAAACAGAACTTAGCAACTTAGAGTGATTTATTAAGTACTAAAAATTTGATTTATTCACGTATACAGTGAAAACAAATGTTTAGAAGAGAATAGAAGTTGAGACAATTAAATATGGAACGTAATGCAAAATATAAAATGCAAATAACATCGTAATAATCTTCAATAAAGGGTGATAATCATTCAAGGAAGAAAATTAGGACATAGTTCGATTCCATTCATAAATTTCTAGGAAGTAGTACCAATAAGACTCGGCAACAGCAATATAGGGACACACTATACAAGACGGCCAATTAGCAAATTTCTCCGTAAAATACTAGGAAAATTTATTTGAACTGAAATCCTTCTCTGTAGTTGATGAACCATCTACACAAGGCAACATATAAAGAGCCCTGATTGCAGATTTTAATTACACGAAGGCTTCATCATTACTTCAATAATTACAACAATAATGACTTCTTACTTCGATACTAGGAAAAATTATTTTTCAATTCCTTATATAAGGAGACAGCCTAAATGTTTGAATATTCATCTCTACTAAAACTCATTAAAAATTCATCCCTCTACCGGAAAAGGTAGTGAAGTACTTCAAAGGAGGAAAATATGTCCTTAATAGCTCATGGGAAGCAATAATTCCAATAGTATTACAGATATATTTTATTCTCTTTCTTGTTAAAATATTATGATTCCTTTAAAATTCAATTAAGAAGATCTTGAAAAATGTTTAAAAAAAGGGAAATTGAAATAATACAGCAACTTCTTAAAAAAATAATTATACAATTTCTCCTGTACAATGATTTTCCTCCACCATTCTTTACGATGTACTAATACTCAATCTTACTTCATAAGGGCATTCAAATAATCATAAAAGGCTAGTTAGTATATTACGAAAGTATATTCCCACTCTCACCTGTTATTCACTAACTTGCGTGCACATATATTGCCCTAGAATGAACAGCTCGTAAGATATCTCTTTAACAATAAAAACTTAAAAGCATACATATATTTTGAAGTTTGAATAAAGTCTTTATAAGCATCGTAGTCGATTCCAATAAAATTTAGACTGATTGTAATCATTGTAAGTTTCAATAGACTCTAAAGAGGCGAAGACACATCTCTTATTCCAACGAATTCTCAGTAAAGGATCATCAACCACTTCGTAGTCACGAATCCAGTAATAAGCGTTCGAATGTCTTATATACCTCCACCGCCAATTCCCCATTCCACATACAATAGACCGATTAGCTTTCGTAGGAACTCCTGCAGAGGAATCTGATTATAACCGAAGCAGACTTAACGATCTGCATAATTGAGTGTACGTGCAGTAGACTTTGGAACCAGTAGACTCTCCTGATTTAGTAGACCTCTTAAGTTCTCGCTGTGTCTTTAAGGTAATCCTTAGACGTATACATTGTGAAACAAGTTTGAAATTATGTGCTATTCACTTCGAATGCCGTGAAGAGTAACTCTCGATTGACAACCGTTATTGTTTTGTATTAGTTATTGTTTTAATAATTTCTAGGAATGGGACTTTTCATAGATTACTAGAAACTTGATTTTATAGGACTTTTCAGTTAAATGATTTACGTTTGATTTTTTTAAACAATTAGTTATATGCTCATCCTTTTACGTTACACGTTCTGTATCATCATGAGGAATAAAGAAAAAACTGCAATAGCGAAACTTATTTTTCTTCGTTTTTTCTGAACACCTTTATAACAAAATTATATTTAAGGATTAACTTTTTTAGTTAAAAAATTTATTCTCTCAATACTATTTTCCAATGTATGTTCTATTTTTATTTAGATCATCAAAAATTTTATTATGTTAGTAGCTTTTAAAGAAATATTGTTCCGTAAGAATCACCAATAAACAGGTGGGATATTTGTTCGAGAAGAACCCAAGGGAAATGGAGTTTAAAAATGTAATTTTCTCCTTTTTTTCATTCTCTTGAACATCAAAATTCTATGATGTAAAGCTTATGGAAACACGAGATGTATTCTGGGGGTTTTTAACATCCAACTGTTTAAAAAATAATTATTTTTTCTTATTCATATGTAGGATTTTAGAATATTTTTAAATGTCAAATTTAAAAAATTCTGGAATTAATAAAGGAGAACACGTTTCATTAATTTATCTTAGTCTTTTGTGGTGATTAGGCCACGTGTAAGTGCAAAGACAATAATCAGAAGGGAAAATATTTGATAATCTATTGAACGTAATAAATTAATCTAATAATTAATAAAATATCCCGGCTGAGGAGGAAATTTTCCTCTCAGGGTCTGGATGTCTGTGACGTCTGTTGTTGAGTTTGAAATCTCACTGTAATTGTCCCGTAATAGGATGTTTGTGAGGTATTTGTTAATAAATAAAAAAAAAAAAAAAAAAAAATAAATAAAGTAGCGACCAAGAGGCACTTGAGAATCAAAAAGTATTGTCAAATGCATTATTTTTCAAATAGATAATTTCTCTGAAAAAAATGATTCATAAACAATATAATAAAATTATAATTGAAATTAAATAGCTCCTTTTCAGCTATGATCAGGAAATAATTATTCGAGCAAATAAAAAATTTACGCATTATTTAGCTATAATAACTCGTGTTAAATAATAAATCGTGATTCTATCATCAAATTAATTAATGAAGAAAACTGAGTAATATTTCCATTCATGGTGAGGGAACGATTTTATAAATTTTAGTTTATGAATTATTAATAATATATACTACAAAAAATTCATTGGAGGATGGACGACTTCTCACAATTATCAAAAGACGAAAAATTACTATTCCATATTTCAAGACCGCTACTGCAGGAATTCAATCCCCAGTGCATTCAATGGTAAGCGATCTTCCAATGGTATTTCCTTTGAAAGGTTCGGTAAATCTAGGGGAAGCCATAACGCATAAACTTTGGTGCACGAGACATCTTCCCCAGCGTCTGAAGCATAAGTCACAGCATATTAAGCAGAACCAAGCAAATGTAATATCTTCATTCAAACCTCATCATTTCTCACGGTATCGAGGTAGAAGGGAATTCTCCTCAACATTGATGTATAGCTTACGTAGGAACTTAACTGCGGAACTTGAGACAGTGTGACTCTCCGTTGTGATGGAAAGAGATGACTTTTATAATACAGCGATTATCTTATTTTTACGAGTGTAATAATCTGTAACAGCTTGAGTTAATTCTAATGAGAATGTAACCAAATAAATTGCGAAAAGAAAAAACTTATTTAAAAACTTATAGGGATAATCTTCAGTGTCTTACAATCGTAAAATGCAAACGTTGGAGTGTTTGAGACTTCTTAATTTATTTTAGTATAGATTAATAAAAATATAAATCGATCACAAAAAGTATCGAATCAATACTGCGATTATGTAGGCACAGATTAATTATGCATGAAATTAAATATCTAGTATCATCGTATAATTAATATTATAATATTGCGGAACGTAAAAACAATAGGAATAATATGAATCCTTATAATGACATATTGCGTAGACATATAATGTAGATTGCTAAATAGTCATATTCATAACATGACGTCATTTAAATATTGATTATATGATGATTTTTTAAATTTATCGTGGGATTTTAAAAAATGTATTCTAATTTACTTTGGCTGAAAATGATAATGAGGGAAACATATCATTGAATTAAAATTTTTCCTTAGACGGATTAATTAGTATGAAAATATAACGGAGTATATGAATACTAATAATTTTTTTTCAAAAAATAATAAAAGTAAATACACAATAAATGTATATATACAATAAATAATATCAAAGTAAATATATTATTTTCATTTTTACTTGATAAAATATTCACAGCTTGAAAAGTTTTAGGATGAACGAATAAATACAAAAATTAGACCGACAGAAATATAATATACAATCCAAAGTTTTCAACAGTCAACTATAAATTTAAAGAACTGAATGAAAAAATATTTTATATCTCACTGTAAAATTGTAGATAAAAGTAAGTGAAAACGCGAGTTTAAATATCCAAAAAAGTATGTTTACAGTCCAAAAGTCTTAGGTAATAAAATCGCTTTAATTAACGAAGAAACAGATACCATCTCCCTGTACATTTTAAATTGAGAATAAATCACATAAGCAAATTTTAAACAATCCATTTCCTTCTTCATCACCACGCCGACGCCCAAAACTTAAAATTCCAATTCCTTTTATTGCCTCAATTCCATTCTATTTAGTTTTAATTCAGTCCCCATGGATACCATTTCCGATACCGAAAAACTTTACCTCAGCTGTAGACGAGATAAAAACCCTTTCGTACGGCAATATAGAATTTCCCCTTTAAACAACTTTTGGAAAGATTATCCGTGTTCCTAAATAAAAATAACCCGCGAGCATAGCTTCGATGAAGGCGCTGCAATAAACTCGGGAAGCGCATGCGGTCGGTTGTACGCTTCCGCACGAAGAAATTAGCACTTAATCTTATTCGTATTTGGTGCGAAACGACAATTCGATTAGTACACATCTGCCTCACAAATTCGCAGATGTGTCTGCTGAGGAAAGAAAACAAGGCGTCTGCCATGGCAACTGAAAGAGCGGGTTTTCCGAATCGCTATGGAAACGGAAGATATAGCCCCTCCCAAAACCGATTCTCTATCCACTTAACGTGTTCTTGTATTCCATTCCGTCCATATGCATAATCATGACAAAATTATATCCGTTCCGGGGAATTCCTGTGCATGCTTCGGCGAACAAGTGTATTCCGGAGCTCAAAGACATATCTGCTGCCGTCAAACGCCTGTTCTTTTTGAAAAGAGCTATACGACGCCAACTGGAATATTTTGTGTACAAAAAATGGACCAGAACTGGATGAATGATGAATGAGGAATGATTTAGCCACATGGATATCCTCTCAAATATTGGACACTATCCGCAAATATGAATATAACCGTCTACAACAGTAAAGCCTTTATTTTAGAGAGAAGTAACTGACGATAAATAGGACCAAATTCGTACATTCCACTTTAAATATAACAGATATTTCTTTTTATTGTTGCTTTCTTTTCAGGAAAATGTTCTCATGCGATAAAGAATTCACGATCCTCAATTCAAAAATAGTCGTGAATTAACCAATTCTAATGTTAATTTAGAAATAGAGAATGATTCCTGTACGGCTAAAAGTTTAATCTACTTTTGTTGAAAAATGATTTAACGTTTAAAGAATATAATTTAAGTGAAAAGTCAGCGAGCCATAAACTAGCCAGCTATGTTACTATGACAAACTCGATGAAAACTTTTTTAGTAAAAGGAGTATGAATCTTACTAAAGGGATGAAATTTAATCATCAATCGTATTATATAAATCTACAATGAAATAATTTGCTAAAAGCAATAAGAATTATGAATGTTTTTATAATGATGAAATATTCATACTATACTATTCATACATAAACTATACCCTACCTATACCTAATTTAGTGGACAAGTGAATCCAACAGATACATTCATGCAAAGTAAAGGTACTGATAATATTATGCCAACAAATTTGCGAGTCCTATAGATAATTTATAACATCTCTTCTCAATTTATACATCTTAGAAAGCATTACGAAAACCGTATGCAGTTATACGAGAAAAACCATTGAGTATTTTTTAATCTTATGTTTTGTAACATCTTTTAAGTTACGTAGAATGTTTACGTAGAATCTTTTATCAATCTCAAAGAAAGAAGTAAACAATCTCTCTTTAAACATGGAACAGTAAATATCATTGGAAACAAATAAACAATTAATAGACAAAGAAAACGATCGTTTCCAATTACTTGAGTGTTTTACGCTTGCAAAGAAACTAATTTGAAAAAAGAACGTAGTAGATTTAAAGTCCAAAATTGTAAATCTACATTTCACACATTAAAAACAAACACGAGAGCCACCTGGTAGTAGTCTTTCGCATGCATATTCCCGTCCCGTTTCTCCATACGAATCATTCACGACTATACCTCGATGAAAAAAATTTGCATCCGAATAGGGCGTCTTATACCCCCTTGATTTTACTCCCCTCTTAACAAAAAATGTATACATGAAAATGTATTTTCGCGATTCTTTTGTCAGGATGCCACTTTTCCGGAGCGGAATTCGGAATACTTTGGAGAGCAGTAAATTCCCGACGGCCTTATATCCCTCGGCACCCGAAACAGAGATTTTTATGTGGTCGCAAAGCCCTCGAGGTGCGACGCAGGCGCCACTACCGGAAAAGTGGCTCCGAGGGGAAACAATCGACGATGGCGAACATCAGCCTGCACTCACTTTCGGCCCTTTGGCGGATAAGACGGTGCGATATGTAATGGATCTGCCGGAGAATAACAATGGAAATGATTCCGGGATATTGGGAGGGAAATGGGGGATGGAAAGGCTGAGAAAAGTCAAGCGATGATGCGCCTCTGAGAGAGATACACTTCTCGAACGCCTTTTTCACGGAATATCTGATCGAAAAACGATTTGAAGGGTACGCCACCAGACTCTCGGTCTATCACGGTTTCCAATTTAGCGGTTTTGTCGTAAGTTCCACGTTTACGCTCTTCCGTTAGGTTTTCCGGAAGCTTTTACTCTGCGTGGTAATTGTACGCATCTTTCAAAGGGAATTTCTGATTGGAGCTTTGATTTGTTTACTGATTCATTTAGTCGAAAATTTATTGATTATTATTGTTAAAAGGATCCTATCGTAATATAGACTACATACTGCCGGGAGAATTGGAACTAAACAACACTATAAACTATGATATTATAACGAATTAATCACTATATTACTTAAAAATTTTCACATTAATTCTCGTAGGTAATAATCAACATTTACGAAAGATGAATACCTATGCAAGGAACATTTCAAATGCGCCATAGAAGAAGTCCCGCGACTAAAATTGTGAAAAGCAATATTAATATACGTTATGGTGAAAAGGCTTAACCGATTAATTGAGACAAATTAATATTATAGCAAATAATTTTTACTTATAAATAGCACAACTATTGAGATCAACTGAAGCAATGCAGGTCGAATTTGAAGAGTTTAAAGATCGATTTCTGTATTGAAGCATAGATACAGATATAGGATTCAAAGAAGTCACTCTAATTCGAAAGAGAAACCCTAAATATTCGCAATCAACGAATTGACGATTTATTATGTTCATTCAATCATGGTAATAGGGCAGACAAGAAGGTTTTAGAAAATAATGAACCAAAATACATATTTTTCCTATTCTTCAAACCAATCACATAAAATAATTTACAAATTATGAAACTTATGTACGCATGATCACCCATATAGGCACCCCCTGACTTCCTTAAGAATATGAGTTTTGTGTTTGATAATGTTCACTATTAAGTCGTTTTAATGTTTAAAAAGATCCAATAATGGTACCAATAATTTTCATAATCACTACTTGTATCAAAATCTTCATTAACACGCATACTGGAAACCAGCAATCATACAACCGTTAAACTATTAAAATTACCAACAAATAACTTTATTAATGTAAGTATTAACATATTTAACAACATGAAATTAAAGTTCTGTTTGATATATTATATACATTTAATATATAAAGCGTATCAATTCCGTGAAAGGATAGCATTCACAATAAATCCACCACCATTCCTCCAAACAAAAAGAGTAGCAAACGAGCATAAATCAAAATGAATTCCTCTCCACAAAAGTACACCGAACGATCCTCAGCTTCCTTCACACGAATCAGTCTCATCCGTAGCTGCGGAATATGACACGTTGTTAATGTTGGACAGTCAATTAGCGAGTTATGTTAACTGCGCATGATTACAGTAGGAATCACTGGCTGGCGTGATATTACGCACCGACCACTTGCAGCTAAATTTCACGGCGAATCAATCCGGAGGCGCCCCAAAGCAGAGCCAGCAATTCAGGGGAGAATCATCTAAAATTAGTTCACGCCATTCGGATATATCACTGTGGAGAGGCCTCTATCAGATATGAGTCTCAGTTACGGGATAAATTTCGCAGCCTCTGACGGAGTTTCCACGCCAACTGATGCGACCGCATGCAGAATTGCATCGCATAGATATCGCCGATAGAGAGAGAAGCTTATTGGTCAAATGATGACGAACGCCAACCACTTTGCTCACTCCACTTTCGAGGGTATTCAAGCAGAAATGGTTTCTATAGGTTGCTATGGTAGCGTTATTTTTACAATCAAACAATATAGGCTTTTTTATAGAGAAAATTGTCGGCGTACTAATATCAAACGAGAAAACTTAGACAGTAATTCAAACAGAAAAAAAGCTTACAACGTTCCATAACAATTATGTTAAATAAATATTATTCGATATAATAGGACATTCATTTTGCTAACCTTTCAAAATGCATCCCGTATAAGATTAAGGTTAAGGAGCCTCAAATGAAGTTCATACTCACTCTAACACAATTATAATAAAGCTTCTGGTACTAACTTAACCATACTTCCAAGCTCATGAAGTGAAGGATAGATATCTGATTCGAATTCCTTTAGTTTATACTCTTTCTGATTCATATAATTCATAAAGTCTGCCCCCAAATTTGTTTCTATCTCTATAGTGACTGATAATAATAATTATTACTTAATATTACGCAGATCTTACTATATATTCCTATAATTACGCTAAATTAATTTATCAGATTGGTACGTAAATTTGAAGATAACTACAATGAAATATAATAATTACATATCGATATTTATTTTAATTCATTATCTGCCTCAGTATTACAATCCCTATTCTACAAAAATAAAATTATACTCACTGGACATTATTCTACGATAAAAATATAACTTTGATCTTTATTTTTCGTTAAACTATTGCCTGCTACAATAAATTTAGGCTTAACATACACCAAGGAATTCCAGAAAAACTTCGCTCGAAGATAACTTAGAAAAAATTATGTCATATGAACGGAGTGGGCATGTAACGCTTTATAAAAGTTTATTGCAACGCATCACGTATCATTTTCAAGTTTAATGCGACGATTTTCGTGTTCCGTGGCATTTTAGTGCACATGGGAGTGTAACAGTATCGCTTAACTTGGAAATGCACACTTTATGTTCATCGTTATAGTTCTGAAACTTCCAGCGATATTCCACTAATTCATGCCTTGGTTAAAGTTTAAAAAAGATTTATTTATGTTTGAGATGCAGTTCTTATTCTGGTCTAAAATTATGCACCAATAACTTTGATCATTTTCTACGAGTCCCTAGAGAATTTTTTCAGTTATAGCTTTATTAATGTTTGCAGAAACTAACTCCGGCCTGGAATCCCTTTTTCTAGATTATGCTGGTTTTCAATAATTTGTTCATTTATAACTATATAGATAATATTATTCATGTAACCACCTGTCTATTAATAAAATATATTTGCACTTAGTTTATAATGAGGTATATTGATACACAGGATTATAATAAATATTTAGTTTATAGTTTTTATCATGCAATGGTTATTTAAATTTATCGTAAAACCTTAATAGAAAAACTTTCAATGTTCCCTTACTTAGTGCTTATATATGATTAGACATATATATTTGAATAAAAATGTCCACAACACCAATAGATGAGTAAATGAAAAATTAAATGTCGAGAAAAGAGAACAAAATTTAAACATAATTACAACAAAAAGGTTTTATTCTATCCAAATCTACATTCTCCATCAGGATTTTAATTTCTACCGCCATTCTCCTAGGAGAATCGTAAACAGACTATGTAAGATTCCTACTCTACGTCTGCAAATACTCTGGCGCGCAAAGCATGCTGGGAAGAAAATGGGACATTCCTTTCCTTTCCCCATTTGACGTGATCAGCCTCTCCCTCTTTCATCCCCAATTTAATTAATGATTGCCTTCGTCTCCGCAACTGTTTGAGGGCGCCACTGGAGCGAATTAAGTCGGTCTGTGTCCCCTTACCTTGAGGATTTGTCTTTGGTCAGAGGGAAGAGCGGTTGCCATCAGACGTTGTCTTATTGGACAGATTAGTGATGCAGCGTGTTTGGTCAACGTCCCTCTCTCTGTTTTTATGTTTTCGAATCGAAGGGTATCACTTACAGTTGATAGTTTTGCGATACGGAGTGATGACTGTCACAATAATAGGAATTCAAATAAGTTCAAAGGAAATTAACGTATATATTTCTGATACCAAGTTACACAAGTATCGTGTACGTTTGTATTTACTTTATGTTTACCTACAATTGTCATTTTATACTTGTCACATACTAACCTTGCCAACTGAGCTTTGATCTATTTATAAGTTTCTTCGATAAAGAAAATAAGATGCGTTTTTCAATAAAAATATTGTTAAAACTATTTATTCGATCGATGTTAATGACAAAGTTAAGCAATTAGAATAATTAAAAGATATCTGAGTGCAATCCTACAAGCAAAAAGTAAATTATAACCCATCGTGGTCATAATATGGTCCATTACTCATAAAAGATCGATAAATTATTTTATGAGAAACTATACAAATATTCTAAGTAAAAATGATCTAATCTTTCCTTCTATGATCTCAGTGTAAAAAATAAATATAATAAAAAATAAATGATTAAATATCTAATTCTAAAATGAATCATATAACCAAGAGAAGAAAAAAATAAAATTTACGCTTGGTAAAAAGAAACTATCGTATACCTCCAAATAAAAAACTTCAAGTCCAAATTTATTCCTCAACATTTTACATGTCATAGGATGGCAAATTATCAGTCCTAATTAAAATCGCTGTGGCGATTATTTCCTTGGAAGAAGCATATAATCAATACAATAAAAAATAAAATGAACCCTAACTATATCGACTAACTTAGATCTTTAATTAACTTTATTAGATTTGTTTAGGTTAAGAGCTTTTTTCATATAGTAATTTTGATAATATTCCTCTATCTTTGTCTACCCTTGATAATTACCAAAAATTCCATAACATTAAAAAACGAATCCAAGAACAATTTATTATTATATTCAAATAGGAATACCGTGGTAATATTACGCGATGCACACCAAAGCTATTAGCAGCAAGTATAACTCAACCCCACGCAAATTCCTTCAGAACAGAACACCTATATACATCTCGCAGATCACACACTTCTCACATCGCACCGAAAAAAATTAAAACACCGAAACAAACAAAGTTGAGTAAAACAACAAAACCTTTCACGCAAAATCGTATTCCTCCGACGAGTGAATCCATTTCCGCCGAGTCCTTCTAACAAAAAAAACAAGATGGCCGAAAACAATGAAACCGCGAAAAGATGAAAAAAAGAAGAAGATCGGCCGCAAAATGGAACCGCGCGATCCACAGAAACGTAATACAAACGGAAGAGAAAGGATTCGGAATAGATGCTGAGAGATAGTGAGAACGGACAAAGGCCAAAATGAATTCCAAAAAATACAAAGGCTGGAATGGGACCCGCACATCAAACACAGAATAAGTGCATAAGAAATTCTCGAACGGAGGAGGTCCTTTTAACTGCTCCATTTCCATGACAATGCTGACCGGAGGCCTAACTGAGCATCCATGGAGATATCAAGGTCGAGGAGTCGGAAGAAATGAACGGTTTTTGTTGTGGAAAAAACCTAATCAGACCTTTTTTTTGTTCTCCCTTCATTTGACTGCGTCACTCCGAATAATTGGTGTTTTTCCGGACAATTGCCGCGTTTGATGAGATTCCCTCCTCAAGGACGAATTTGAAGATCTGAATTGCTGGAGACAATGAAAGTCTGTTTATATATATTTTTTAATTAAATTGGTTCGTTGCCATCACTTTCTCTCGGTCGATTTAACAGCGAAATGATATACGACCCGTCGCGTAAACTTCACGATGATGAATGAGATGGAAGGGGAAGATACGATAGAGAACATCTTGGTTTTTATTATACTCATGTGTAACGCAATCTGAAGGAGAAAGGATGTCGCCAAATTATACCTTCAGAACAATTTCAATCAGCAATAATGAGAGTTAAAAGCATTCGCTTTCCTTTGTATCTTGTGATAAAATATCATATATACTCAAGTTTTGTAATATATTAGTAGGAAATTTTGCGGAAATACATGTAAATATTTATTTAATTTCATACAATTTTGGAAAGTTCTCAAATATGGATTTAAAATTTATTAATTAAATAAACTAGATAAAATTTAAAATATTAATAACTCACTTAATTATTCATATAGATATGGATTATTTCTTAGAATTTGATTTGATCTGTATAAATATGAAATACGTAAAAACTAACTCAAGGGTAATCGTTCAAAATATCACATTATCATCATATCATAATAGACTTCCTAGTAGGAGGAAACATTTTTGGTGTCAACTTCCTCTTTATTGAAGAGTTTAACAACTTTCGTGTGTCTATAAAAATGTATGTAGTATTCTAATAAAATGAGATTTAATGGGAAAAAGTAAACACTGAAAGAACGTATTCGCATTGTCACTCAGGTTTTTTCCCAATCACTCTTAAAGCTCCTATTTTTCCCTATTGATACAAAAGTTCCTTAACATGTCTGATGGTGATATTTTTCTAATCTCTTTTTAAGAGTAAATATTATACATTACGTATTCTAAACATATTTTTTCGATCATATATTTTCCCCTTTAGCCATAAAAATACATAGATATATATGTGTATAAAAATATAATCAATATTAACTACTACGGCTCTTCCAAAGAAAAAAATATATATTACGTAAGAAAACGTAGGTTTAAGCACGTATAAACTCTCCTCCAATAAGAAATTAAATCCAGAATCTATAGAAATTTTAAGCCTCAATATTTCCCATCTAAAGCGTCTAATCATTGCCAATGGGGTGGACCATTAAAAGCAAGCACTTGCCTCTATTCATAGGCGTATCACAGGGGCAGATGAATATGCTTCGTAAAGAATCGAAACCTATGACGAGATAAGATCCGTGGTGCATCGCCTCTAGGGATAATTAGCAGTAAGGAGTGCAGCAATACCTGAACGAGCCATAATCGTCAACAAACCCTCCTATTCATTCCCTTGAACGTAATCAGGTTGGAACTATTGTGCGTGTCCTTGGCGCATTATTCAAGACTCTTCTTCCACATTATTTTCCCCTGTGCCCGAGGCTATTTGCAATCCGCACGTGGCTAATGCAGAAGATAACAATGCGATCTCATCTTTGAGATGTTACCCGAAACCTATCGGAGAACAAGAAGAGGGGGTTTTGAACACACAAACGATGCTTGGAATTCCAGGAAGCAAATAGTGGGATGCGTAACCAACGGAGGGTAGCAACCGTTGATAACCTTCGCCTCGTATCGTATTACGAGTTTTGAAGAAAATGGGAAATGAACAATGATTAAAATGTTGTCGAAGCTCAGAAAAATGATGCTAAAAATTTCATCTCGGACGTTAAGACTGAATAATAATGAACCAGAAGTATAGATTGAAATCGGGATTTTTTTTAATGGGCTGAAATTTATCCAAGGATATGTTAAGAGTCTATGAAGATAGTTCCAGGTTAAATTTCTTTTGATAGGCTGATATTTGAGGGGAACGTCTCACCAATAAATGCACTTAAAATTATGTAATATTCGATTTACTAGTTCCTACCCGTTTCTTACAAAACTCACACATTCAATGAAACCATAAATAAACTTTACAAATGCTAATATCACGTAATATAACAAAGCAATATAATATACGCAAACTTGCAATGACTAATTTAGACCTCGAAGGATAAACGCAATCAAAACTCGTGCAATGAATTGCATTATATTCAGCTACTTTAATAGGTATAAATCTTACCCAACTTTGTTGATAGACTATGTACGTATGAATGTAGAATAATAAAAATAAAATCTTTATTGAGAGTGAAATTCTGTATGAAAAATCTTTCTTTCTTAGTTTCCTTCAATCCTATTAATTGTCAATTTTAATTCAGAAACAATTTACGAAAAATTATACGTAATAATTTATATTTATACGTAATGATTTATCCAAAATAATACGTAATTATTTATGTATTATTTATGTATTATTTATGTATTATATATACGTATACTCGAATACATTCAAAATCTCCTTTTATATTACGTTAAAACGATACTCGAGAGCAGCCAGGCATATCCCAGAACACAGCGCGAGATAATTTATGACGGGCGACTTCATTACGTAACGGACTCGATCGGCACTCGTTTGGATCCGTGGGCCGCCCTTCGACCCTCTTTCCAATGCATCAAACGGCGTCAGTTTTTCCCCTCTCGTTTCGCAGCCACTGCACTCTTTGGCCGTCAAAAGGCGCGCCTTGGAAGGGCTTCGTAAGCAGTGTTGTGCTCCGAAACAGGTGTCAGGGCCGGCTGAAATATCGCCCTAGGAGTGTTGAACCTCCCGGAAACACATCGCTCTCCACGTCTCGAGCACACCGACGAATAAAAGGGCAGGAATTTTCCCTTCCGAAGACCGATCACCGCCAGTGAAACTTCCTTGCTCAGACTGCCTCCATTTCCCCGAGAATAGTCAATAACCGATTACACCGGTTTTGGAATAAGGAAACAGGGATTTATACGCGAATGGATTGTGAGGAGGGGAAGTGAAAGTTAGGGCTAGAACGCTTAGGAAATATGATTAGGATGATACGGAGAATATATCGAATTATAGAAGGGATTTTTGAGAAATGAGGGTATCATGTTAACGTGAATCCTAAAAGCGTTACTCTTCAATACCTTTCTTCTTAAAGGTTCAATATCATCTTCAATTCAAGAAATGTCAATACACATTTTAAAATGCGTTTAATTATTAAACAGAAGTAAATTTACTATCTAATTTTGTCTTAAATTATTAACCTCGTGACGTATTTAAACGAACTTTAGGAATCTAATTCAAATGGTTAAAATTCGAAAAATAGGTAAAATATTTCCATGCGTAATCCAAAGGAAAATATAATTTTAATAATATAATTTTTTGATACAATAAGTAAACTTTGAAGTAAGTAAAAGTAAACACTTAGAGTGAACGAAAATTATATCTCCATCATAAAAATTGCGTCCGCTCATTCGACTTTATACACGCATTATCACGTCCACGATACTCGAGTTGATACTTGAACAATTTGGTATCCATGCTTATTAGTAAAGAAGAATAAATATAAATTTACATTCACTCCCTTGTATAACTGTCCGTAAAAGATATTCACAACCAACTGAATTGTTGTTTGTAATTACACAGTTTTTAGACCCATTAGGACCATCAAGAGTGTGAAATGCGTTACCCCAATTAGTCGCATCTTCGAAATAGCAAAAGGTAAAGAGAAAAGCTGTGCGTTCATCCACGAGATGTCATTTTGCGTTACCAAGAGACGTCGCAAGGCCGGATGTGAATCGATGACAGGAAGAACTCTACTCCAGGAATAGATCCATGGCATAATAGGACCGAAGTAGTACGAATGGAAAAAAAAGTATCAACTCGGTCGCACTGGTTACTCTGATGCTGCGGAAGAAGATGGGATAGGAAACTTTAGAAGTAATAGTTCCTTTAAAATTCTAATTTTGATTAGCATCAGTAACCAAGTGAGGAAAATATACATTCGTTAAGTACGACAAAAGTTGAGATGAAACAATTATTTAGGAAATGGAGAAATAGGAAAGTTGGAGATTGTTTCTAATATATAAATATAATCATCATTAAATAAAAAAGCAATATTAATAGGATTTATTATTCTTAATAAATGAAATTTATGCAGATTATTATTTTCTAGTGAAGATTACGAATCCACGGTGTTTGAATTGATTGATTTGGAGAAAATTAAGAATGAATATCGCTTATTATATATACGAACTTAGGCTGTATATGGAACGTACTAATTGTTTGCTTTCTTTTTTGCAAACAGTAAAAGTGAAATGTTAACATCTAAGTTATGAAATTAGAAAGTTATGTAAAGAGAAAATAAAAAAGAAACTTTGCCATAAACACAGTCTTAAAAGACGCAAAAACCAGGTAAGAATTATCATCAGATATAATACTTGTGCCAACAAAAAAACGTAACTTATTGCAGCTATTTCAAAATATCAGATTAAAAATCTCGTAATTATTTTTGCGATTTATATCAAATGAAGAGCAATTTACTAAGAATCGCTCTGCTACGATGCTAGAGAAACACACGAGAAACAAATATTAAACACGAGGAAATCTTGACCTAACAACGCACTTTGCAAGTCTAATTCCAATTATTCCAACCAATCGTAACAAAGGGGATCAAATCCTAATCTCTAGAAAAAAAAAACCAAAAGAACGCAGCAAGTTCAAGAGCAAACATATTCATCACTCTGAGAAACATTAATCAAAACTATTCCACCGTTCGAAGCCTTAAATGCATCTTTCTACAATGATTCATGTTCCGTTCCGAAGCTCTCCAAACAGAATATTTCCAGCATCGTTTTTCTTTACCGTTTTGATGCACTCCTTTCCATTCCGCTCAATGCATCCGCCCGAGCATAAATAACTTCCGTACTTAAAGGAGAACTTCCTTCCAAAGGGAGCGCACATTCTTCGGTAAAGGTACCTCTGCTAGCAAAACTTTTCCGTTGCGAAATAGTACGCAAACTCGCTCGCATTATATGTACTGTAATTCTTTCTCAGAATCGACGCAAAGCGCATCCTTTTACGTACAATCCTGAATGGTACGAACTGTACAAAAAGGCAAGTTTTCCATATGTTTACAGAATAGGGGACGAATCGAAGGAGACTTTTCCATGGAAACGATTAAAGAAAGAGTGTTTCCGAATTACGTTTCATCCTTTTTTTAACTTTTTTAAGGGGTTTAATGTATGAATTTGGCAATTACCGAGGATGATGGAAAATAAACAAAAGCTACCTTCTTCTACCTTATACATTCATGTATTCAGATTCATTCTGATTAGCACATTTTTAAATAGTAGGTGCTCATCTTTTATTCAAGATGTAGACACGGTTTTTTTAAATCGGTGTTGATCTTCTCGTCAGAATGAAGGATTATCGGAAGCAATTAACTAAAAACATCTTACGCTGGGTAAACACTTATAAGGAGCTAATAATCCATTTTTGTAACTAATTTATGTCTTAAGGAGGAACCTGCAATGTCCCTCGACTACTTACAACGTTCTGAATACGAGTGCAAATTAAAACAACGTAAAGAAATAAAATTAAATTCGATACCAATTGAGATTAATCATCTTCCTACATTGTATAGGTCGAAAATTAATGTAAATTCATTCAATTTGCTTTTCCACGCATCCGTTTATAAGATCCGGTCTCTTTCAACTTGATATACGTCTTCGCTAAGACTTACGTATATATCGCCACAAATTGAACGCCTCTTAATTTCGCTGTGATTAGGTTATTATTACCCAATCTCGTTGTGAATGCAATTCACAGTTAAAAGTAAACTTTACAAATACATTGGTCGCATGAAAAAATAAATAAGTCACTACGATCCTTAATAGGCTACTAGCTAACATTATAAAGGTAATGTATGTTTCCGGGAAGGATAAAAGCATCTCCGACATGACCGGAACTTAGATATCCTAATATATTTATTTCAAAATAAGCTAAATAAAATATTTTTAGAATTCTCAAAAACTGGGAAGAATTACCGATAAACCCTCGCGATATCTGGGTTCGTATCAAGGCCATGTCGTACTTCAGTCATGTCCTTTTCTCTTTGTGAAATATTCGCAACACTCAGAAATCTCCCTGAGCTATATTATCCTATCTTTCGCCTAAAAATATTTCGTTTTAAATTTTTATTAATTTATATTAATAATAGCATAGCTCCAACTAAATCCCGTGTTTGGAAAAATACCGAATGCTACTCAAATTTACACTGGACGTACACTAACATTTGCACCCCTGAGATGAAAATTTCCTCCTCATCCGGGATTCGAACCCGGGACCTTAGGAATATTTCACTATATTAATTCATAAACGCTACAGAATTTAGACCACTCTTTCTATTCAAATCTATTCCTCGGTTCAAAACAATATATTTTGATTCAAAAAAGACTGCTAAGAAAAATAGCAATGAACTTGAGAACAGTTCATCAACCACCACTCACTTTCGTTAGCCACGGAACACAAGCGCCACGACACATTTCGTAAAAAGACGATTCCGTCCAAGAATCTTAAAAAACGCGCTCCTTGAATCAAGTCCTCCGCCATATTAAAAGAAAAGCAAACCTTTCTCGCGCAAGAGTCTCTTAGAATTTGCAAGAGTTGGCAAACAGAAAGCGGAATCCAATTATCGAGTTTTCAAAAGAATTTCGGAAAACTCGTCACACCTCTTCTACGATAAACTCTTTGAGGAGCATTGATACGAACGGTATATCTACGAGAGGATTATATTTCAAACATCATTTCGGCTTATCTTCCCGCGAATGGCCCCTTTATCTTTCAACACCACGCTCTCCCGTTCTACTCATAACTCACGCCCAATTTTAATAAACTAATGTCCTTATTCATCCTCTTTACCAAGTTCCTCCTCCTACCACTGCTCTCAGCTTTTGTTCGTATGCCGCACCTCTTAACCAGGCATGCGCTCTATACTGCTATAAAACAATCCTTGCTTTACCTTCCAAATATCTCGAACTTGAATCTTTCACCACCTCCTTTATGGTCCATTAGACACGAATTTTCTTAGTATTGTACGTACATCTACTTAAATACCTCACAAACTACCTAGTAGAGTATGGCAGGGGATGTCAAGACACCAAAAGCCCCTAACTATTCTTTTTATACACGCGTCTAATACAGTCTAAAAAAAAGAGTAATAACTTTCCGTTCGAGAAATTCATTGTGAGTCGTATCTAAAGAATTTCTCGAATAATTTATGTGTATACTCATTTCTTCCTTAAGAGATTCACAGCTGAGGGTTTCGATTATCTACGATACACTAATATCAACTTATCTATCTATGACGTATATATCCTGCGATGCGTATGGCATAATGTTTAATATCACGTTAGCAAGCGCAAACATCAAAAATAAGTTAGAAATTGTACGTATATAGATTATTCAGACGTAGTACAAACCCAATGAACTGATGAATTCAACACAATCAGATACAATAATATAAATCATAATAGCAATAATATATGTATTTAGGCTTTAACGTGATTCAACTTCAGATGAAACTCATTAAATAAGCTAAAGGAGGATAAATTTATTAACTTTTACAGTCTCTAAAGAGTTCGTAAACTTTTCTATTACTAATTTCTTTTTCGACAGTTAATTCTCTATATTTAATGTTATACATTAACGTTTATATGTTACCAAGTTCAACTATGGTACTTTAATCCAACCAAGTTTTTCTTGTTGTAGATATGTCTATATAAGATTCTTAACAGTTGACTCTAAAAACTACCACAATTTCATTTTATGACTACATTTTGAAGCAACTTGAACAAAGTGCAAAAATTAACAGCTATTACTCAGAAGTATCAGAGGAATTGCATACCTATTCATTATTACTTATTAAATGAGGTGTTAAATAAATGAAGAAAAAATGTTTGCATTCAGAAAAACAATGGAAAAAATTCCTAAAAACGTCCATCGTTCTCAAAAAGCAACGAACCGAGGAAAATTGTTCAAAACAACGAAATGTAAACGATTTCACGCTCTGATTGTTTGAGATATATGACACCCGAGCTTAAAATATTTCCTCTTGACTCAATGGGAAATCATCGATACTATAAAAACATAAAAAAATAATCTAAAACAATTTTTTTTCATCTCCTAAACATTTGGAAAATTATATTTCCATCTTCAAATTTCAATTCAAATCAAACCTCTTAAGTCTGGTTAACATTTATAATATGAATTATGAAACTACATGAAAGTAAAGAGCAAATCAATCATAGGTTTTTCGAGACATATTTTTAACTCCTTAAAGGCATATAATATCCTTCCTTTTATTAAGAATATCAATATGAATTTATTTAAATTACATTAATTACTCTTTTTCATACAAAAGTTTCATTATACAATGAAGAAACTACAGGATTAATAATATCAACACTACGTACCAAAAGCTATCCAAAAAATAATAGACTATATATCGTATACCACCAGTAAATAACGCATGAACGCTACAAACATACGAGAAGTAACCCAAGTTTTGAAAAGCTAGCTAATAACACGTTTTCGACTACAAATTCCGTAAACAAAATAGAAAAAATTGGATGATTACAAGGAAGATTATGTCAAAACAACGAATAGGCTTTGGTTGTCAATGTTAATGCTAAATCACTCGCTAAAATATCCCTATCGTGAAATCAGTCCCAAAATACTTTTAATATAGTATAATATTATTTTTTCTTACGCAAGTTCTCCGGTCCCGAATTTCATTTTGTACATAATATAAGATAATATTTTCACTCGTAAATTCTTCCTTACGTACAATCAATACTTTAACGCGAAAAATCTTCTTTGTTAGCATCTCTCTTTAAAACTTTTCCCTTTTCTTCCACATTTTGGGCACTCCCATTATCTCTTCGACTCCACCGCAGACGCTGTGTACACAACTTAAAGATAAATGCTCTCGGAAAGAAAGCGGATGTGACGTATTTCAGGTGGTAAAGGAGCGGAACGAGAAGACAGCGGATCGAAGGAGAGGTCCTGTGAAGATATGGAGAGCCAATCGGGAGAGAAATTATGAGCTGTTGGAGACAAAATGCGTAGAGAGACACACAGAGGGACTTTGTATGGGATTCCAAGGACTGGAATAACGATGCTCTTAAACGAACCTATGATAAGTGTGTGCGTTAGTTGTTTAGAAGACTAAATCAATCACCAAGGAGATAAACAATGCCAAAAAAATAATCACCAAGGAGATAAACAATGCCAAAAAATAATCACCAAGGAGATAAACAATCCCAAAATATATAAGATTGAAATTTCCGAATTATCGATTATTTGTAAACTTTTGCGGAAAAATATGATCGCAAAGGTAGTAAAGAATTATTAGATTACGTAAAATTAGATTTCGTTAATTATTAAATTATATTTCGAATATCAAAGAAAAATTATTTGATATTTGAAAAATAACTATGTATGGTATATTGATAGTTTTCTTACGTATTGTATACACGCATAAATTGTTACTTACTCTCTTGTATTCTACTGCATTTGCGATAAATTATGAAGCAATGAGGTCCTTTATTTAAATTTTACTCTTTACTTTTAAATTAAAGACTTCATGAAGAGCTGAAATAGTTTGATGTTAATATATAATTCCATATTTTTAATGAAAAAGGGGTTCTAATATACACCAAAAATGGTAATTTTCGTTTCCAAAACTACTTCATCAAAGATACTTCCAATAAACCGCCTATGTAACGTCCTTTAACAATATTAATATTTTAACAATATGTAACGATACTAATGGGTGATTTTCAAATACTAAAACATATAACGCAAATTCCAGCATTAAATCTATTATAATAAAAACAGTAACACTGTTTCCAAGCATTGACAATGCATTACTACCTTGTAGCACTTTATTCTCACTGACATGGATTTTTGACATATTATTGGAATTAAAATCATTTTCCAATGATTCAACGATGAAGGTTGACAAAATATTTCTACGAAACAAATGCATCATTTTGATCGGAAAATATCTTCTAGTCGCAAAACCTTTTTCAATATTCTTCCCTAAAAACTGTCCGCATTCAATATATTTGGCATATAAATAATGACCAACCAACGTTTTCATAAAAGTAAAAATTACTACAATTTTCCTTTAATTCAATCATTATTCACTATTCTATTCCCAAGCTAAATACTGGAGAAATAAATACTTCTATAAATGCACTCTTAACAGACCGTGCAATTTATTTCGATACTATTCAAAGGAAAGGAACTTTCTAAGAAATACATCTTTATGTAAATTTAAATTGCTTATTAAATATTTGATAGAAATGGCAGCTTAAATGAGGAAAGATTCGACTCATCGTGTCACTGTAGGCTAAGAACCTTGAGTGAGAAAACGATGTTCAAAGAAAGAAAGATAAAAGTAAGACCGATCGAGAAACATTCCTTTGCCTGCGCTTGAAAAAATCGCCAAACGAATTTTAGCAATTCATTGTTTCTAAGACACGAAACTATATCCCAATAGAGGGCTTCAAGCGTTACGAAGTGGTGACTCAGTTGGCGGGATATTGCTGTGACCAAAGGTTTTGCTTGTAGCGTATACATCGAGAATACTCTTCCGTTGTGTTACGCCGTATTGTGTAAATCTTTCTGCAATAGAATCATGACGATCCATCCTGCATTAAGTGATTGTGACCAATCCGTGTCCAAAGTGATTATCGCAGCACAAAAAAGATTTGGAAGATTCGGAAGTTAAGTTGAAGAAGGCATTGTGAAATCGTCATGCTAGTGTAGCTGCAGCAGAATAGCTTTGAATGAAGATACGAGGTTCGAAGGAAACATTAAGGTAAGAAACGGAGTCCCTTCAGAAAATATATCTAATGTCCTTCGCCTGTGTTTATGAAAATTTGCTTCGAGAATTTTACCTGCTCGATGTTTGGAAGCAGCCTTGAACGAGTGTCTAGATTCCCCTTAGTCGTTACCATAGATGTCTTAGTAGTAATAGTCGTAAAAAGCTTGTATAACAATGATATTGAGCGAATGATGAATTGACAACTAACTTTCCTCCACTGCATCATGCTTATAGAAACGTATAATACTGTCGGCATGATCTTATTTATGGATAATCGGAAGCGGTTTCCTTTGACAGAGCACTCCGTTGTCCCTTTATAGTTCGAATCGGGATGCTTGTAAACTCAATATTATATTGTAAATTTCAAATATAGCGAAATTTAACAACTGGTCATAGGAACGATGTGAACCCTGTGAAGTGCAGGTGGAAAGTGACATATGCTGAACGGCGTTGGGAAGTGGGACTGTCACCGCCGGGACTCTAAAATTGCAATCAGATTTTTAATAATAAGCACGAGATTCACAGTAAACGATAAAAATTATATGAATACTAGAATTTATTATGATTTTTTTCCTACTACGTGAGTTTTACTGCCTAAATTACTATTTTCATGATGCATCGGAAATTATTTCGACCGAATTCAAGAAAACTGATATTACTCGCGGACGACGTAAAAGAAGAGAGAAATTTTAACGATACTCAACCGGTTGTGACATTAAGAATCATCAAGACCAATTTGTCGAAATATAACAACTGCACTGACAACCGTTGTATTTCCCTCAGCCAATCAGAATCGAGATAAATGTTTAGCGGGAAATTAAATAATGTGATATCTTTATTATCCCAGTTTAAAATTGATAACAAGGAGATTAAAAAATATCCCTTGTCATTTGCAGCGTTTCTAAGGTAATACCTTCCAGTATACTTCTTCATAAATTCTATTTTAGTAACTATTGCCACTAAAACCTCAAGCTTTTATTGAGCCATTAACTACTTTTCAACAGAACTAAACGAAAATTAAATTAGATTATATAGCAAACTATCTTTGTGTTGTGTTTATTTAGAGAAAGTAAGCCTTGTTTTTGGAAATTTGCTTGCTGATTATATCTAATTACAATTTATTCAATTTTAGGATGCCTTGAGCTTGGAGAACTAACATGGAGGTGAAAGATTTAGTTCAACGAACTCATTGCAACGCCTTTTACTTTGTGACAGGACGAAATCATTCAAATGATCGAGAATGTAAGTATTACTATCCTCTCTGAATATCTAGTCTTTGGCGGTTATTATTTGACATATTATATTATAATATGTAGTCAATTTTCTATGAACGTATAAAGGAATTGAAAGCATTTAATGACAAGCAACGATGGCTTTTGTCCTACGGACGGAATTAAATTATAAAGGGAACTAAATAAATTTAGTTATTAATAAATAGTGAGGTGGTTATTAAACTTAAAATGAGACGATGAGTTCTCATTAATGTCAGCACCATTGGCCATTCTATTCTTTGCCTGACCAAAGTGGTTCAATTGACTCTTCTATAGATTTCCAAACTATCTACCAATGTTTACAGTCTTTATTTAAATTTCTATTCAATAAATTTTCTTCAAATATTTTATCATGGTGCAAAGCAGAAGCCTGATCATTTTGTGAGGCCTTGGCATTAATGAATTTGGTACCATGATACAACTTCTATGCCCGTTCTTTGGTAAATGAATGAATGAACTTGCCAAAGATGTTCCCCTTTTTTACATGCTACACTATTTAATCCTCTACAAATAAGAATTTCCATTTCTCAACTATTTCTATATTGTGTCCTTAATGTACTTAAACGAGGATGATAATAGAAATATCCGCCGATAGCTTTCCTTGTAATATTCATCTTCAGAGTACCTACTAGGTATCGATGGAGTTCGTAGACTTACAGAGTAGCATCATATTTTCCTCCGCTAATACGGTAAATTGATTTGAAACATCCCTTTTACACTCTTTCCAGGTACTTCGAACGACTGTTCAGTAAAGGAATTCAATTAAGGAACGGTAGCCAAGGACGAATAATTTTCTAAATCCGGATTCGTCGCATGTGGACCAACAACCACAAGCGGGAAAGAATGCCTCAGCTTCAGTGAGCAAACAAGAATGAAATGTAATACTTTTGACGTAAATCGTGAATTACAGTTTAAATAAACTACATCTTAAAATTACTTTCAATTCCTGTTTTATTAACCACTATTCAATGAGTAACTTTTAAGGATGAATCTTTAACCTTCAAACGGATTCATTAAATATACCTTACATTTAATAAATATACGTTAAATCTAACACAAATTATATATCGAAGATAAAATAACCATAATATTATTCCCTATAAAAGTTAGTCGAATCAGAAATATTTCATTCAGCAGCATTTAAGTTAAACCCAAGGTTCAGTTGTATTCTAAAAAAAAGCACAGATTTATCCTCTATTTTGGTAACCTTTAGAATAGATCGCCACCGTTGCTATGAGTGAAAGTGGAGGAATTAAGGGAAGAAAGAAGTACGATAAGCGACGGTAGCGACTCTCTGAGTTAAAACGGCGGGATTTGAAGCTGTCGGAAGAAGGATTAAGAGCCACGTATGCGCGGATTAGAGTTCGGAAGGGATTCATAGCTGAGAAAGCGGAATTGACAATCGAGTGCTCCCTCACGCGGTGCGAATGTGAAGTAACTCGGGAAATATCGGTAAATTAGTTACTCGGTATCGGTTGCTAGGGCGTGATTATTTTTTGTTCCGTGAATTCAGTACGGCAAAGCTTCTTTGTGAATCGGAAGATTATCTCTACAGGGGGAAGATAAGAATGTTAGAGGTCTCGAGTGCAGTGGAGGGTAAACATTTTTAGAATTTTATCTCTCAGATACTGGAGAACTGAGCAAATTATTCCAAAGGTTACGAAGCTGAAAGCGTAACTTTAGCTCTCATGCGGAATTAAACGAAGCAACTATCAATGACTGAAGTTAAGCCGGGGTGTTGGAGTATATTACATTCTAAATCAAGGTATTTCACGAGAGAGGTCTAGGTTTTGGTGTTTCTTCCTATTTTCTTACGTATTTAACGATAACATCGCACTGATTGAGGTATAATTTCATCGAATAACATTCTCATACTTGAAACAGATCTCTGATTTAGGATATGTATTCATGAGATTACACATTCAACAATTTTAATGAGGTACTCAACAATGGATGAACAACAACATCCATAAACTTAGGGGAAATTTTCCTCCTTCTCATTAGTATTAGAAGGTGAGAATGCTAACCACTCTACCTCCGAGTTAGGCTTTCTTTAATTATTGTATGCTTTTTAATAAAACTATATCTTACATTTTGTAGATATTCCATAGCTAATTTGAGAACCCGTTTTATCGTTTATGAATCCAAGTTTTAAGTACTACTGATCCTCAATCTGGTTAAATTTTACTAACTTTATATTGAATTATATTACATAATTATTACGAATAAACTCAATTCAAATTTCCTGGTACACCGGTGCAAATGTAACAGTATAAGTACCTTTTAAGTTTATATAAATTCGAAGAATGAATTCAGTTTAAAGTACAAGCAGAGAAAACAAACCTATAGAATATTTACGTCCTCTGATTATCATATATATTCATCAAATGAACAGTCAACAAAAAACAACATAAAATCAATTGAATGAAATTTAAATACACAAATATTGAGATTCTTGATAATTCCCCAATGATTTTTATTTTAACAACCGCTTTCGTAAGAAGTTCCTCTATCTTTTAGCGGATTCAGAGATGTTAGTAAAAAAATACTGTCTCTCAAGTTATTAAAATGACTCATCATATACGAGTAGATTTCACACAGATACTAAATTTTAATAAATATATAACCTGTATAAAAAATACAAATTTGCTCCTTTAAATAATTCTTTAAGACCAAGTGGGTACGTGCTTCTTAGGACAGAAATTCCATCAAAATATAAAATAAAATCATTCATAATCAAACTCATGTTAAGAAGACCAATATCTCTGATTTTCTCATCTGTAATTACTCGAGAAACATCCACCTATTCCAACAGAAGACTCGGAAACAAAGGCCAATATCCTGGCAACGCATTTCACGTGCAGTGTGGCGTTCGTGGATCTTCTTCATTAGCCTTTGGGTCGGAGAGTGGCCTCAGCATGAGACAGAGTGACCGTCGCCTGCCTAGTTATCATCCGATTCAAGGCTACGGCTTTACCACATCTCACTAAAGAGAGAAAGCTCTCCCCTTCCACTCCTCTATTTCACCAGTTAACTCGTGATCGTGTTAAGGGCCTCCCAGACGTTTTTTTCGCCCACACACAGTATTACCTTACCTTTCATAATGAAGGATAAAAGAATAATTCCCCTATTTTTCTTTCTTTGAAACATTTTCTTTTCTTGTTCTGAAACACGTCCAATTTAGTTCAAACGTTTATTAATAGACGCTATAGTGTTAAAAGCCTTTATTCCTAAAGCTTTTTTTCTCTTAGTGTTAGTGAACTATTGTAAATATTATCTCGTTAAGAAAGAAATGACCTTTTTTGCCTATAGTTTGCACGTATTTTTAAGAAAAACTATTTACATGTATGTCCTCAGGATTATTTTATTTACGCTCATGTAAGCATTAATCACTTACTATATAATTTTATTTATTTTAAGAATACGAATCGTAAATAAAGTGAAAATCCTTGGGACTTTATATTCTACATTTTTTATTGATAAAGATTCAAACTTGTTTCTCGACTGAAACCATGTAATGAATCTTTTAAAAACAACTTTGGATTCGTCGTTTTATCTACCACTATGGCTACACTAAGACTATATATTAGCAGCTACTAGAAATAATAGATTGATTGGAGTCCAGGTTCACTAATACGGAACAGTTTCGTTCGAGATAAAGCAAGAATCTAAAATCTCTCAGACAAGTTAATGATGCGCCCATTAAGATACTGAGACTTGATCTTTCAGCAGATAGTTTACGTACTTTCATCACTTCGAAGCCTAGGATTATTGACTTTATAACGATTACAAGTAAGAATTTCCTCAGCTATCCGCCTAATTATCCTACAAAAGCAAGAATAGACGAGATATCGTTCTTATAAAAGTTGTTCATATACTTTCATCCATGTATTGAAAGGTTAGCATAGGTGGAATAAACAAAAAAATAAACTAATGTATAAACAGTGAGACAAAAGGAATTGGCTTCTAAAACTGATGCTTTAAATCATCTAACTTTATCTGCATGCTCTCCCTAATTCGACAAACATTTGTATCGGAAAGTTTCGTCGAAAAATAAAAAGAAAAGAAAATACGAGAAAATTAAGTACATAAATTCATTATTACTTAATTAATAAAACAGAAAACTAACAAAACAAAAACGAGAGATCCTTAAGGTAGAACCCAAGACGTAACGAACTGTCTGGATTGAAACTAAATTTAAAGACGTGCGGATAGTTCATATTTCGGCCACTAGGGAGGAGCTATTCAAGAATATGGAAGAGAATGGTAGGAGGGTCACGTTATAAGAGAAGCCTTCTTGAGTGACGCGGGTCAGGAGAATGAGGATTGCGATAAGACGGGATGCGACGTAGGATGTGACAGAGGTCGGAGTTAGAAAGGTGACAGCGGAGGCGAAGACGCGTGTCATGGGTAGCAGGTGGAAGGAGAGCCACCCTCGCTCTAATATCTGCCGGTTGCAGCGCGGAAGAAGCAGGTTGCCCTAAGAAGGGTGCCGTCCGCTGGAAGAGGATTCTGTTGGCAGATGCGGAGGTAAAGGATTGTGAAGGAGTTAGCCCTTCCATCTCAAACCTTTTTTTTTACACTTTTAAATCTCTCTATCTTTTTTTCTCATGCATCGTTCACTCTTAACTATCTCAGATTCCCACGTTTTCCTTAATCCTTTGACCGAACGCTTCCCTACCGCATGGATATCGTTCTCTTTTATATATCTTCCCATTTTTATGGTTTTGATCCTATTAATACGATATAATCCCAGCGCTGAGAAGGGTTATCGTAAAAATATCTTTTTGTGTACCGCAAGGGTCGGGTTTAGGGCCGCTATTATTAACGCTCTATAATTCCGGTCTATAGGAACATTAAAAAACTCGGAATATAATTCTCTCGGAAGGTAAACTTATGACTATTATAAAATTTAAACTAATGAAGACACGATGCGTATAATTTCATAGTAATAATATTATAGGTGTACCAAATAATTACTAGTTAGTTAAAGGTCAAGTAACGTCAAGGAAGTTTTTAGTGACTCTTTCAGATAATAAATTTTGAAAAGTAATAACTGGATGTCAGAACAGCAGTAAAGGCACGAACTTACTACTCTTTTGAAAAGACGTTCATGACTTAAAGTAAATGACTCGTAAAATACATTAATGCAACCTAGATTCATAAGCGATTATTAACTTGTTTTTGCTTTAATTTTTGATAAACAATTTTATAGAACTTGCCCTTTAAAATCAGAATAATAAAGAGTTTTTTTTTAAGAATTCCCATTCCTATTTTCCCATTAAGAAAACTTTGATTTACCCCTTTACTTTATGTGATTAATACACGTGAAAATGTAGGAAAAAGATACCAAGATTAAAGAAAGGTAATCAAATGGGAAGAATGAATATATTATGAATAGAAAAATGAATAAAGGAATAAATATATACGTATTTATGAACGTGTAATACATATTTGTTAATTTTGTAGCAAAGTATCAGAATATTAACAATATATGGATCATATCTGCCTCAAGTTTTCACAATCGGCAATCCATATTTATTAGAATGGCAAATATAACCTTTTGATGATAAAAGGTTTCCCACTTCGGTTACAACGAAATCCCCACAACTCTTTCACTTTCATTCTCGCACTATTTTCTTCTATTTGTCCCGAAATCTTTCTCCCAAAACGTCCTCATATCCAAACCCTCTCTCACTTGGATGAACACTGGATTTTACATCGGACCTCCAAGCGACGGGATTCCTCACTTGACTTACTTGAGAACGAGATTAATTTCAGTTCTGCCAACCGAAAGTATTATGATGAGAGATACAAAAGAGACGAAATTTCGAAATAGAGCCTCGTTAATTTTTCGCATCTTTCTACATATTTCTCTTGGAAATCCTAGTATTTCAAGCTTCATATTTATCTTTTTTTAAGTGCACAATAGATTTATAAATCTAAATTAATTGATCCACAAAATATACGATAACGCATAACGATTGGAAATATAATGACCTAGATACAATTCTTAACAGAGGTACGGTAATAGTACGGGAAAAAATCCTTGTAAATGAAATAAATACTACCTACTATTCAGATATTCGTAAACATGCTATAATTAGCTAGACCTACACAATAGATTTCATTCTCTTTATTTATTATCATAATAAATAAGATTAGTCTCTGTATTTTCACTCATAGAGGTCACCAATATAACCCGACAACATAAATCCATAAATTGCTCTGCATTCGTAAGAATCACTGTTATTTTAGTTCTCTGCTAAAATAATGGAAAGGGTAACAAGCCTACGAAAGGTTAACCTTGAAATTTGTGCTCGTCAAATCAGCTGACTCCGAAGTGACGTTAGACTACGTCAACAAACAACACGTTTGCCTTCGGACAGTGTCAGTTGAAGTAATTCGTAAAGAAGTATTCAGGAAACAGACTATTTCAGCAAGGCCACATCATAATGCATTTCATATTTACGATTTCTAAACTTGGATATACATTTACATTTACATAAATACCCCGCAAACCACCTTATGGCGTATGGCAGGGGGTGTCAATACACCAATCTCTCTCTAACTATTTATCCATCCTATTTATTCTTCTAACACCATCCGGGAAAAAAGACCGATGATAACTTTCCGTACGCGTGATAACCTCACGAAATTCCTTTGATGTTTGGTTCCGAAAATTACGATCGCTAATTATGGGAATTATGTAGTCGCGTATCTCGTTGTATAAATCACCGCCTCGAAATTTTTCAAAAAGTTTTAATCTATATTCAATTCGTCTATCCTCAAGAGATGTCCAGCCAGGGTTTTAATCATCATTTTTAAGGTTGGCAGAATCTTAGTTTGAATTTTATAATACGTTATTAAAATTTTGAAGAATATTATTCAAGTATGATGAAATGGCTCATCAAGCATTTATTATACCGATCGGCTAAAGGATTAAATTTGCTTTTTATCGTTATGATAGAACCACAATCCATTATTAATCAAATATTCTTAACATTAGTTGCAAGTGAGGCATGCTATATAAAAAGATCCCTTACCCATTTCCTTATATTTACAAAGGAAAATAACCACTGTTGTGTACTGCAAAACTGTCTTTGATTTATACGTTAAAGGTTCATTCGTTACGTTTCATTTCCATTATTCATATTCTGACTTAAACAAAAGTTCTTTAGGCTCATTCACTATTATTTTTCCCACAGTTTTACATTAAGTTAAGGGGACAGTTATTTCAGGGAATGTTGAATTTGGATACCTCAGATGGTGGGTGGTCGCGTGAGAATAGAGTACGCCACATTATCCTGTTGATCCAAGCACTAGGTTGTTTGAGGTAAGGAATCCATTGGGAGTGGTACCCTATGCAATAGTTTGTCTTTAGTGTAGACGGTCCCAAATGTAGAGAGTTAACGCTTAGTTTATATCGTGATTCTCAAGTTAGAGGGATCAAAGGATTTGGGAATCTGATCTAAGTTTCAAGTATTCATTGGTCAAGTAATGTTAATGTTGATTTATGTTTAGTATTTATACAAAGTAGCAAGAGAGCTGTAATAAAGTAATTTTATATAATAATCTTTCATCATATTAAAAAGTCACAGGGGTTTTATTGTATACTTTTGAGTCTATGATTTAAAATTTCTAATTTCTTGTAACTCAGTACATAATTCCTTTTGAGGATGCATAAATACAGTTTGGTTACAATAAAATAACAACCTATACTCGAATTGCAATATCAATTTTCTTTTTAAATTTTCAAAAGCAAATTTTAATGTTATGTTTATATAATAAATTTAATTTTTCTTTTAACTCTTCCGCATATTCTATATAACTATTTATAAAGCGTAATATAAATATTTCCTTTCGTTTAATTAAAGCCTATATATTTGATCGCTTCTAAGATTATTAGAAATAATTTTCAGCAGTTATTCTACTAGTTAAATCGTTTAATAAAATAATTTAAAGTACTCGCTGAAGTACACTGCATTCAAAAATTATCTCTCATCTTTATCACGTAACCAATGGTAACAATTGGAAACTATGGCTGAAGTTTTATTTGTGTTATTGCATCACAGAGAGAGGGAGGTTCAACAAGATGAATAAAAAGGCACGGAATGGAAGGAGAAAAGCGGATGATCTGGTGTCGTGGGAGATAAGAGGAAAATCTCCTTTCGTAAGGAGAGGAGGTTTGGGTTCAAACAAGGAGAAAGAGAGGGAAGTTTTCTGGAAGAAAAATAGGAGCAGGAAAATTGAAAAGATTGCTGTGAAAGGGGTAAACAAAGGCGAATGTCCGATGCGAAGAATAAAAGGGAGTGCTTTGATGGAAACAAAGCAGAGACTGGTTTGTTTGCTAAATTAAGAGGGACAAATAGCAGGCAGTTTCTCAATTGGCGTTCGGCTGAGATAAAAATCCACTGATGTTTTTATGCGTTAAATAGACTTTGCCGAGCGGAACCTTCATCTGTGACCATAATGGGTGAAATTTTTGATGTCCAAACGTTCCTACTTTGTCTATGCAAATAACCATGCAAATAGAGCTTATCTCGTTTGATTGCTGGGATTTTTATCGACACGAGGACTTTATGAAGGCTTCGAAGGCCAGACGTGCGGTACTTATGGTAGATAATCAATTACCTCATCCTACCTATTATACTGTTAATGCACGCAGTGTAAGGAGGGCGAAAGTTAATCGAGAATTAAAAAGGTAATTGATCAAAATTGAGTTACAAATAAATAAAATACAAAATCAGTAGTCTTTCCTCGGAAGCTTCTAACTTTCAAATCAGTATCTTAGCTATAATACAATAAAATATTATTTTATTATAATACCCTAATTAATTTTCTTGCATATTTCAGTAAATTGAGGAATCTTTGTCACTTTACGGACCCATGTAAAGTCAAGATTGAAGTGATATAAATTATCCTTACCAATAATAAATTCGGATATTCATATTTAGAGGAAAGGTTAGTAATAGTAACAAAAGGAAGGCGTGAAATTGATGCCCATTTATCCTTTGTCATGCTCTAAAATATATATTGACTGTTTTTTATTACTTCGAACACGGCATCCTGCTTAAAAAAGAAATATTCAAAAGAAACATCGAGGAGTAAAAACAGTACCTTAGGCATAATGCAACTCCAAATATTTTCCTCAAACATTACTTATTTTTGTAAAGTTTTCTATAGTTCCTAGAATGCCACAAAGTCTCCAAAATAAAAAAAATACTAACATCTCCATAAATTTGCCATCATAAGCAAGTTATTAGTTCATTAAAGCATCAGTACGAAACTAAGGGAAAATATAATTAATATTTTTCATACTGAGGAAATAAATATCTAGCCATTCTCATATTGTCTCAATTCATATTCTTGCCATAATATTTCATTAACATTTCTAAAGACGCTTTACCAAAATTCCGTTAAAGTTAAATAGATTCTTTCAATTACTTTAATGAACAGAGAAATTTAGGGATAAAATACGATGAATAGCATTCAGAAGCATTTGTCCTGCTAAGTTTTACATCCAATGATATTAAAAGTGAAATAAGTAATATGAAGAGACTTCGTGTCGTTCTTATGAATGAAACTAATTCGTTGACGTTTATCGTGATATTAATCCATAGGAAACCTACATTTCCTTATGAAATTCTAAAATTTTCGGTCAGAAACTCATGAATTCGTAATGAGGCGCTATAAATATATTCCTTATCGAACCAAATTTTTGTCGAGTATATCTTTCGATTCATGAATAACGGAAACTCACAACACGTCAGTGATTATCCTTGTAATATCCTCCTTTCCGGAGAGATGCCTTTTGATGAACCCACTCCATTAATGATTTTCTCAAATGAAAGGCGATGCCTTTCCCTGCTTCTTCTTCTTCTTAGCACTTGATTATGAGCGGCGAAGCTTTCATCCTCCAGTGACTTTGATCATGTACTTCTGGAATATGAACTAACGATTCATTTCGTGATTGATGCGCCGTTTGACATTCAAGATTATATCATTCTGAGAATGGCAATCTTTACGGAAGAAAGCTAGTGAAAAGTTAACAGGAAAATGATGGTTATAAAGTGAAAGGTGTTTCGCTTGAAGTATTTAAAAGAAAAATACAGCTGCAGGCTATTCTAGATGAATATTTATTCCTGTATGAAGTTTAGATTTTTATTATTTTACGAGAGTATTTGCATAAATTCTGTTTTTGGTTTTTTACGTTTTTAATTAATTTATGGAATAATGAACAAAGAAATATTATATAGAATTAAATAACAATTCATGACTTTGTATGTCTACCTAACCACCTATCTAAACTCAAGCATCTTGTAATTCGTTTTTAAAATATAATTACATTATTTTCACAATAAAAAAGTTATTATTTTAGCCCATTTAATATATAATAAATTTAATTTAATTTGCGCAGATTGTAAATTATTGAAATATAGGAGATTATAAGACGATATATTACAATATATTGACAATTCTGCCTAAAATATGTTAGTAAAATTAGTAGGCGATATTCCGCTACATAATGCTGCTCTGAATGATACGATTCTGACTGTAAGATTACAGAAACATATGCTAGAACAATTCGATTTAAAAAATAATTTTTTCACGAACTATACGCAATGAAAATAGGTACAGACAAACGTCAACATGCCTTGCATTTGCACACCCTTGTACACATCGAATAGTGGGTCACAGTGAATTTCTGTATATGTAAATTTAATTATCGAATAATGATTATATTCATCTTTTAAATTATACCCTCACGTGAGAAACATTACTTACGTTAACTCAGGTTAAATTTTGAATAATTTTCAACTCTTATAGTTTGACAATATTAAAAAAACCCTCCTAAAAAAAACCCTCATATACTACAGTAAACATCTCTAGATGCTCAAATAAAAATTCAATTCAACTCAGATTTAAAACTCCCTCTCTTTCTTAAAATTTCATAGTGTAAGAAGCTTCTCTTCCCATCTCTACCCTCAACATAGTCTCAGGCTTAAGGAGAGTGTCGCCTTTTGATAAAATATCCCGCAAATTAGCCATTCTCTTTCGTAAAATAATAGAATCTTCTATTCTCATTCCACTCACGTCGGCCATTATTTCTCGCAGCATCGCAACGGAGACACATTATCTTCCAGCAGCCGAGTATCAACTATCCCGCAAAAGGGAACTCATCGCACGAGATATAACAAGGGCAAGGAGATGTTTTCCAACCCAGACTAATTATCCTTAAAGAGGAATATACATCTAGCTTCCTCGTCCAATTAAAATTTACCCAAAAAAACCGCTGTGGGCGACAAGTTATTTTTTCGCGTTTAAAAAGATCTTAAATAGTTCCTTAACGTCACAAAGAAAACTTGTTTTTATCAAAGGAAGACTTCGCGACAAAGGATTTTTATGAAAGAATCTGCTGCTACTCTTTTAGGAACATATTAACTTTCATGTCTTCTCCAGACATAGGTGTGTAAAATTGACCGGAAACCTTACTCTCACCGTCTGGAATACCAGAAATATAGAATTCAGAAAAATATATGTATATCATGCGAAAAAAAATTCAAAAGTATTAAAAATAAAATTATAATACTAACGAATATTATGCCAGTTATCGATAAATAATAAAAATGCTGAGCAAAGAAAATATTTTAGTTCATCGAAAAGTTTTCTAATTTTGCGTGAACATCATAAATTTTGATTAAAAAGTTTATGGATTAAAAGTCCTTGGAGAAATTTTGATATCAATCCAAAAATAAAATTAACCATAATTTTACTCCAATTCCTTGGATGTGATATTTTCGCTTTAGAAGAAAAGAAGTAATACTAAATTGGAAATGAGCAACATATTTGAGCAAATAGGCAATTGAAAGCAATATAATTTATGTATATGACAAGACTTGAGGAAACCTCCGTTAGTACTTGAAGGTAACACGTAATTAATTTCATACTTTTAGATCCGTCATATAAAATTCTATATCCTATATTCAAAATTATCGCTTGCACTATTAGATTTTGGATTTTTAATTCACGAATATGCAATACATCAACCGTGTACAACAGATTTATTTTAACTTGTACATTTATTTTAACATGAGAAACGTATATCTACAATAATTTTCAACTCAGAACTTTCTTCATGAAAATTATCCTTGAAAGACGTATGAGGAAGTCAAGGTTCACGAGGAAGTTGAAAAAGATACTTCTTTAGCATCAATATCGTAGATATTTGTTCAAAACAAATACGCAAAGTTCCCTACGGAACTAATATTTGCGTAATCTTTGGAAACCCACAACAAATAAACGACATACGATTTTTATAACCTATTTCGTAAAAGCTTGTAGTCTAAATCTTTTAGTCTAAATCAATGGAACCACGTTATAAATCTTTCCTATATCATATCTCTAGGAGGAAAGTAAATCAAACGGACCAAAATAAACACCGCCGTCGGTTATTTACCCCCTAAAAATACACTCCGCGATCATAAATAATTGATACATCTCCCTTGGCTCCTGCTTACCACACTCCCTCCCACGCTACGAAGGTCGCCCGTCCCAGACGGTGGACTTTTTGCCTTCCAAATGCTCCACCGAGTTACGCAAAAACGCGAGCCGCATTCCTCGAATGGTTATACAAGGCTTTTATTAACTCGGTGAAAGGTGGGTAGTTCGTTGCTACGTGAAAACTACTGAATAGCCAACGATGACGAATCGTACCGATTTTTTCCGCTATTAAAATCATATCAGCGAAACTTATTCTTCCTTACGAATGGGCCTAAATTGAAAAGTAAAAGTAAAATGTCGTGGCTCTCCAAATTCCAAAACATTTTTCAATCCTGAAACGACGCGTTACCAAGGTAAACACGACACAAAAACATTCGGGATAAGGAACTTGCTTTCACTTTCGTCGAGTAAATAACTTACGCGTTTTGCTCTTTATCCTATCTTCTATGTTAAGCTTCAAAATTTTGGAGAAATGTAAATATAAAAGTATGGAACGAAAATATTTTTAAAATTTCGGTAGGATGATTTTACGAACGCTGTTATGATAGCGAAGAAATATAGCAAAATTTATCGGGCGGAAAATAATCGTATATAACAGTACTTTCCTTCGAAGATATCACGTAAATATTACCGTTCCTTGGCATAATATTTTTACGTACAAATAAAATTATTTTATATTTTGGAAGAATTACAAAATATATCCTAAACAAGGATGAGTAGGCGAAAGTATTATTATAAAGCATATTCCGTTGCGAATAAAGTTGTTTATCCTATACAATTGCCATAAAAATAAGCTTCATTTATGAGTTTAGTCATATCCTACTCCATATGTTATTTACTCATTCGACATAATGCTAAAACTCTTAGTTTTTCTTACTAAAAACGAAACCATTCGATTGATTGATTTCAAAACTATGATGAAGCATTTCTCTTTTGATAACTGTAGATCTAAAATGAGCTATTAAATATTCAACAAAACATTTTCATATACCATAAAATAGGATGGAATCGGAAACCAATCATCCTACCTATCTTTAATTGAAAGAATGAATTAAAAACGTGGCAACTCTATCAAGCATTCTAATATCACTTGAAACTTATCAACTTGGATACATCAACTCTATCTAAGGCATTAAACGTCTTTATCTAATGTAATTGAATTTTGTATATCTAATAAAAGTAATGGGAATGAAAAACGTACAATAGATTCCATTAGGTAACATTCTTGTTGAATAAAATATAAATTGAACCTTCCAAATCCAATTTGTAGTGAGCCCAGGGGCTTGATCTAGACTCTAGCTTAATTGGAAGCGTAATATTTACATTTTCGAGTCACTGTTAAATTCTTCTTTAAAGGAGATAGCGCGCTTTTTTGTGTATTCCAAAGAAAGGCGCATCAGAGTCCGTGGGGATACCTTTGCAATTGGGATGATCAACAGGAAGCACAAACCCAATACTTTATTCTGCATAGATACAAAAGCACGTATTCAAAGGAACGAGTTCATTAAATGGAGTGTTTCGAAGAATTTCGAGCGTCTATTATTTGTGTCACGGAACCAATTCACGGAAGCATTTGGGATAATGCGCTATTACTCAAAATAAGACATTTTTTCTGACGGAAATACTTCGGTAGACGTAACAGTGGATTTTATTCGCAAGAGAGATATGGAACATATATATTCTATAATAAGGTTCGAGAAAATGCGATTTTTTGTGTAAAAAAAGAAATGGAATTCGATAAACTCGTATCCATTGAGAGGCGATAACAATATTGTATCGTAGTTAGGAATACGAATCTTATAGAAATAAAATAGAAAATAATAGTTTCTTTTAACACTTAAATTCTCAAATTACAAAGTGAATTGAAGTAGAAAAAATATTCACTCATTTCGAATAATATATTTTAAGAAGCTTATTCACTTATGGTGTTGACAGTCTTTGGACTGCACAGAAAGTAAAGGGCAACAAAATAACACGAGAAATAAGTAATTTACTAATTCATTAGTAAAGCACTTGTCGAGACCGCTAAAGGGAGTTATTTTATTTAGCTGAGTATTTTTATACGTAGAAAGAACTACAGTACCATAATTATTTTATGAAATAAACGTTGTTTTGCATATCATTAACTTTCACAGTAATTTCAGAAACAAAAAGAAATTACCATCCGTTTTACGCATTATATGAAAAGACGTTTCTAGACACATCATACGAATTATACAAATTTTTTAAACATCTAATTTCCACTTAATATGTATATATGTATAATTAAATTATCTATTTAGGTCAAAAAATTTAATATTTGAAATTTTTACATTTAAAATGACGTATTTTGTATTTGGAGGAATATAAGTTTATAAACGTAGTCGAGTTTCTGAAGGTTATACTATTTACTATACAAATCTATCTATATCATATCATAAGATACTGATTCCTTAAAATAGACAACCTTCACTCCATATTTAAATCCTTATAAAACAGCTCCTATCCCTAAACAAACAATCAAACGCATTTCCCTACCATACTAGATCACTTTGGAGACCATCGATACTAAACAAGTTTCCCCCGCTTGTCGTCACGGATGATGTTAGGGGAATTTTGCGACATTTCCTCACACACCGCAATGCAAATGAGCCAGTCGATCGTTAGTAGCAGAAGGCAGTACAGGTTAAGCAGAGCGGGAGTCAATTAGCGAGGTACTTTCCGAGGGAAAAGCAATTGGACATCCTAGAAGGAAGGGGGGGAGGGACGGGGTTGGTCGTAAACGTGGACCGGATGTTGGGAGGTAATGGGGTTGGATATGGTGCTAGTGCATTGTGTGGTCGATCTCCGTATCGGAGAGGCCTCGCAATTGAGGGTTTATCGTCGGAAAGAGGCTGCGTGGACCGATCACAGGTGGGGAGGGGAGGGTTGAATGGGAAAAAAGGAATAGGGCAGTATAAGATCGATTGAAGGGCTTGATAAAGAGCCAAGGAATGAAGGAAGGAAGACTGGGAAGAAGCGAAATGTTTAGGAAATGGCACGAGAAATGACTTGAGAGAGAAGTGGAATATTTTATGAGGTAAGAAACGCTAAGTAAAAATCAATAACTTCCGACTTATTAATCTCGCTCATTTACCTCTACTTACGCATGAAACGAGACGTTAGTATATTCAGTACTCAGTAGAAAATGAATAGGCGAATATAAAAAGAAGTTACTTACAAATAAGTGACAGCTGAAAAGTGAAATAAGTAATAAAAAATATTCAAAGTACCTTGGCTTAAATTTGTAGAACATAAAAAAGTAAAAGTATCAGGAGAAGAGAAAAACAGGAATAAAAAGAAAGATATGAAAGGGAATGGAATAATGTGCGCGATATAATTTCCACGATAAGAATTATTTTCCATAATATATAAAGAAAATAGATTGTTTTATGATTTAGTTTAATAATTGTTATAAATTTTATCATAGGACAGGATGAATTGTAAAAATTCATATGATTACAGAAGGATTATTAAGTAACTTGTGAATGGATTCAATATTAGTGTTATTGAGTCTTCAGAGAATATTTCAAACGAGATAATATTCTTTTAAGTCTAACCTTTACAGAATCTGTAGATTTATCTCATTTTTTGTGACAATTTCTCACGAACATAATCAAAGAGCTTTTAATATTGCTTGAAAATCCATGACAACGAATCTTTACTTATGTAACACGCTTAAAAATTAACAAACATTACCATGACGTAAATAAAAACAGCTATAATTGGATCAAAAATACTTCATACATCCTCTAACGTTCCCTAAGCTCTTAGTTAGTAGCTCCGTAGTTAAAAACGACACCCAATTAACACGCACTTCACCCCAAACCTAATCGTTAACACGTAGAGCAAGAACGCGTGGTTTAAATTCTCCCCCTTTGGGAAAACCCGCTTCCCACTGTGCTCACACTCGTGGTCATCTCATAATTTACAAAAATTTGCATAACGGTTCCCTTCAACTGCCCATAATGAAGCTCGCATGGCGCTATGGGACGGGGGGCGCGGGGGCGGGTGTCTAGGGAGTCGTGCGGTCCAAAACATAGAAGATGCAGGGATAAGGAAAGAATGGGACTATTGGAAGCTTGAACGCTGAGGAACACGTGGTTTTCGAGGAAAGAACTCCTCAGAGGAAGTAACTGGAGTGAAAGAAATTCTCTCAAAGGATAAAAGGGTTCCGATTGTTTCTCGAAGTCTATGGAAGCGAAAAACGGAAGTTTATGCCTCCCTATGGGAATATGCGTAACTGCGAGACAAAAGTATTATTTACGCGACAGTGCTCTCGAATAATGAGAAATTAGATGAATCTCTTTATTCTCCAGTGGGAGTGAATCTGTTTGGCAATCTTTCCTCCAGATTCCGTCACTTATATACGGCTCATACTCTGTGATATTCTGCTCCAGCTGTTTCGAAATTGCTTATATAATGATATGTAGCATTCCGAATGCAGTTGTGAAGTAATGCGAAATATTAAGGTGGAATATTTACAAAGGAAGTCTGCTTGCTTATCAAACGCCTCCATAGTCTCGTTTCGGATTTTACATGTACCCCTAGCATTTTTTTTAATGAATCATTTTCGAATTGTGGAAGATAGCATTGTAAATTTGCTTTTAAAATGCAAATTCATATTCTCGTTACTTCTAAAAATTTACGAGATTACTAAATTACTTCTTTCGTGGTATTTCCATTCAGAAGCACAGCTAAAATAGATGAACAAGTATAATATAAATCATAAGTTGCATAGAAGTTGTATTAAAAGACCTCCTGACTCTATATTACCAAACCTATCCTAACCTAATTTTGGCTCCGCAACCATATTCACTTAGTATGGAAGAAATTCTTTCGTAAAAAAACAGCTTTTGGCGCTCCATAACTTACCGAAAAGGTGAAATGATATTTACCATAGCTGAAACAGGAATATTTTTATGACTTAAATAACTGACTTTAAATTCAGCTAACGACCAAATCATTAACGAGAATAGAGGTAACTAGATATTTCAAACTCTTCTTAAGCCACCAGAAAAGAAAATAGTCATTAGTATCAAAAAGAGAATGTCTATAAATGCAAATTGAAACACACAATTTAAATAGAGCTTAAGTTAGCTATTCAGGATAAGCAAACTTCTTAGAAAAATCAAGTACTCGTAAAAAAATTCGACTATATTATAACGAACACAAGGAAAAATTCAATCAGGTTATAGAAATTTAAGAGGTGAAAATATTGTTAGAATAGAAGCACAGTACTTTTGGAAAGTAATCCTATTTGAATAGTAAGAAAAAGACACCTCCTTATAATAAAAAATCTTCTCACAAAGTAATTGTATCGGGATATTGGAAATACTTATAACGACCCGAAACACGTGAACGCCCCCTTTGAATAAAAAAACAAAACACACGCACACTTCCATTCCGATCCACTACGTATCGAAAACAATCACTCGAAAAGTTGCAACTATTCCCTAGCGACACAACAAAAAAAACCCTTTCCGACCCCTTAAGCAACATATTCCCCCACAGAGGAGTTGTTTGAGGGCCCATTATTCCGAGAACGGGGATTCGAACCCGAGACCGTTTTGAGAGAAAGGAAGATTGGACCAATAAAGCACAACGCGTGGCACTGAATCGAACGGGATTATGGGAAGGGAATGATTGGGAAGAATAGGAAAATAAAAGGGATTTGTTAGGAATGCGGGATGGCGAATCGATGGTGGGTTTTTGCATGCCTCACGTCTAAAATAAGCGAAATATAAAAGCGTTTATGGGCGGTTTCGAACCCCCTCCATTTATCTCAGCTTTGAGAATAACCCTTTTCCTTAACGCGACTCCTATCCAAGGTGAAACTCGAAATCATTACGCGATCATACAGTAAAGCAGTTTCAGTAGGACGGCTTCCAGACATAACTAACGAAATAAAGACGAGGAATTCGGGAGATTGTTAGCAGAAAGAGTTCCGTATGAAACTCTTATTTCCCATTAAAACACGAACGGTCGTGCCGTTTCTATAAAAGGTTTACAATTATCTTTCGAATACCTAGTACCTCTTCTAGTAATTGAGATATTATTACAACCATGGCAACGTTTCAAGCTAGCGAAATGTTCGAATCGGAATATTTTTACGTCATCAAAGTGTTCGTAGTTTAAAAGGAGCCTCGTAGCATTACTTCTTTCCTAATGGGCTTGACTATAATGTGAAGGATGCCCACTCTACTTTCGGATATATAAAGAGATAATAATTGAAGCGTGATTTAACGCACAAAATTTGTATGTTCCATTCATATTATTTCTAAGTGCTGCCTTAAGTTAGAGGAATAAATGGGACCACTCTCTTTAAAAAGTAAAGGTAATAGTAAGATAAAGGGAAAATTATTCTGAAATAATCTAAGAAGAATAAATAAATAGACAAATATCCAAGATAATGAGACAGGAAATAGAATTAGAACTTATATAATATCATAATTAAAATGGTTTATTTATTATGGAGCATTTATAATTTTTAAGCGTAGCCCTAGATTAAACTAAGTGGAAATATATAGTAAAGAAAAGAAAGAATAAAATATACTTGAATATCTTGGAAAAGAAATTGAGTTGATTAAACAAAGTATATGGGCCACAAACGAAATTTGCACTACGTAAAAAAATTAACGATTATGTAACTATTACGATAACGTAAGCTGTAAATGAAGCAAAATTACTCGTTGAAAACCTCTTTAGCTTATCTGTTGGCATAAAAAGTAACACTGCGCTTTCGTAAACCAATTAGTTTCCTCGTTAAAGCTACTTTCTTACTATAATCATTCATTTTATGAGATAATCAATGTGCGAAAAATTACGCGTGCACTTCATATCAGAGATGTTGCCATGGAGCACTGACGTTGTTTATTTTTCATAAACACTTCGAAAATATCGCTATTTGACACAAACACCACTCCGGCACTAATGTTCAGAACCCACAGTCGGTGCTGAATTTCAGGATAATCATCAAAAGAACTCAATTTCTACGTTACTTAATGCGCACATCACATTCTAATCCTAGAACTTTTTGAATTTCTTCCGTAATTGAGCCGAACCTAATATCATTCATTGCTCCCGCGATCCAATTCTAGGGGATTAAGGCAAATTGATAAAGCGGAGGAATTCGTGCCAAAACTTCCCACCAGGAGTCGCATCTCGTTAATAACGTGGGTAATCATCCTAGAAAAAGATCCTACGGTTCGTAATTGAGTACTTTAAAAAGGATCAATTAAAGCTACGGACTTTTTTGCCGTGGGATTAAAGATATTCCGTCGCATAGTAGGTGGAGATGCGTGGGCTTTCATTAGTCCAGACGCACGGATAAGCAAGTCGAAATTCCTGGGACAAAACGGCTGCAATGCCTTTATAACATACATCTTCGAAGGAAAGCTTTCATAAAAAAGGGAAAGATTCCGAGAAAAACTACTGCCGGAACATAAAGTACATGATGGAGTGAACGGAATATTGAGAGGCGAAAAGAGCTGCAGAAATAAGATAAGGGGACGAGTTGAAAACTGAATATTATATTCCTCACGAATGGTGCATTTATTCTCATTCATTTCTAACTCTTTCCTTTCTAATTCTACGTATTTTTATTAATTACAAAACTCTCCTATCTTATCATCACAATAGCACCCACTATATTCAATGAAAAACTTTATAACTTTTTCTACTATAGATGCAAACTTTGAACTGTTTTAAATCCAAATTTTTACCAAGAGACAATCTGTTTTATTTAACTTTCATTTGCCACAATATTATAACTAGACTTATAACTTATGTCGATTAATTTCTGGAACGTAGTTCCTTTCATTTACCTTGTGCTATAATGAATTCCAATAATTCCTAATTCCAAAGTACGCCCTTCAACATTAAGTTTCTATACGTTCTCCTTTCTTGATTGTTCCAACAAATAGCCGATTTTCCCGTTTTTAAAAAGTAGGATCTTTAATTGATATTAACTTTTACCCTAAGCCATAATTTCCTTAAGTCACGGCAAAAGAAGGATTTAACCCAATAAATGCATAAACTTGACGTAGAAAAGCGTAAGTTCGTTGACAGTCATAGTAAAAGAAAAAAAGTCTTCTGGAACTAGTAATTAGAGAACAACTGGAACTTTAAGAATTTTTTATTGTAAAAATTCATTGTTTAAATTTATTTACTGTCCTAAAACTTATCGGGTTCTGCTTTATAAATTGGCAGCTTTTTCGTAGAACCCATAATCTTTAACACCCTCTACCTCATGCATGGCTTTTTTCTGATAAAAAGAAATTAAGGGGTTTAAAATGAAAGATACATTAAAATAACGTCATTTATCTATAATATAATTCTATTTACCATAAATTTGATAAGATACAGATTTCATTCTCAATGAAAGCTATTTTCTATCCGGACGTTTCATTTCTTCAATCAATTTTATTAGATTCCTTGAAACAATATGCAAGTCTGAGTATCCAAGTATTATGAGTAATTATCTAATACTCCTATGAGGCACATTCTATAGTTCTATTATTAAACTATACCCAGCCACTATTAAATGCATCTCATACTATTTTTTAAAGATTATATCATCAGTTTATTGCGAATATAGGTCACTTTTGATGTCATTACAATGAGATACAATTGAAATTGTTACCCTGACAACGCAAATAACGAGTATAACCAAATATAGTGCAACGTACAAATGAATCACTACAATCGTTCGATAAACAGATTCCAATGGGTTCCTTCAGCATTAAATTAACTACATTCACACACATCCCTCTCTCCACTTTACTCCTGCGATTCCTTTGGATCGATATAGACTCAACGCTACCCTTTTTCGGCTGTCATCTACGCCAAAGAAAAAGTTTGTTTCGGATAAACAGGCGGTGGTAGTGGGGGGGACGGGAACTCCTTTATATACACGATACCTGGTATAAAACTATGGAGATACGCATTAAAAGAGGGGAATGGTATGCCAGATGAAAGAATGGAATTTCGCTGGGGTTGCCAAGGCCGTTAACGACTCCCTCGCTCTTAATACCTCAAACTCTTTTACCCCTCGGGAGAGAGGGGGTTGTCCCAAAAAGGGTTTGGCCGACGTGTTAAAGCGCCTTCCCCGAAAGGGATAAAAAACACGCCTCGGAGCTATTCCGGATAATGCAAGAATATGAAGGGGGAAAGGGGTAATCGTGAAGGGAATGAGGCATTTGGCACTAGGAATCTTAATCCGTAATCTATAAGCTATTTAATAAGAACAAAGAGGAGCAGATGTGGGTATCCATAAGGGGGGGCAGAGGGGGGTAGGTTAAAGTAGAGGTGGGAATTATAGCATGCGCAAGTGATGCCAAATTTGAAGTCGATGTTGTAACTGCGTACCCTTAGAAACGCTCTTAAACCCTTTTGGTCCCTTTAAAAAAATAAAAAAACCCTTGTCTCTCACACCCTGAACGCTCCATTGAGCTGGCGTTATTATTCGAAAGTTTTCTCGATGGAAATAACTTTATTTTTTTGGGGGATTTGCTTCCGTTAGATAATGGTACATCAATGGCGAAGTAGCTCGTGCGTCCTTTGGTTATCAATGTGCTTTAAATGAGATGGATATTGGGTCGTATCGCGCGAGCTCCTTATGTCTCCGGATAAGGATGTTCCAAAACACTTTCTAACGTATTGATACTGCGGGACGTGATGGCAACGTTGGCTGTTTTATATATTTTTGGCAGCTGATGAGGTACTTTTACTTCGTAACCATAGCTACAATATGAATTATGAGTTCAATCGCTAGACTAGATATAGGCTATATACTATAGACAGACTTTATAGTCTCAGCAAAAAGGTTTCGTACACTAAGAACATAATAAACTCAACGTGAAATGGATAAAGAGGTACTAATCTCTTCTATTAAAGATTAAATGAAAAAGGGAACATTTTAAAAATAGCTTCAGCTACTTTAATAAACTAGGTCATACAACTGCACATTACCTAACTTAATCATAAAGCTTCCGGACTTGTTTGGAAATGAAGCAAGTCTCATATGAGCAGAGAACTAATGAAATATCAATGGATAAAGAAAATTCCAGAGTGACGATCAATTTACGAAGTGATTGAAATATATTACCTCCACTCACTTAAATATAACAGGAGATACTCAAACGTTGTGGCTTAGTTCTTCGTATCTACGATATAAGTGGATATATAAGCCCACCTAAAGACAATTGTTGATATTATTATTATTGTATAAGCTATAATACCGATTATAGAGGCATATGTAATAATTACTTCCAAGTAATAGCTTTAAATAATTTTGATTTTAATTTTTTCCGCACCTTAATATAAATATGAAATGTATTACATTATTCTACTCTAATTCGAATTCCAGAGTTCAAATATAAAAATTACAATAATGTCAACAAGTAATAATCAGCCTATTTAATTTAACTTTTGATTAGAAGAAACGTATTATCTTAGACTATTGGATGCATTCCTTTCTACGTACATTATACAGCCAGAAACCTTGTTCAGTGTCGTCACGATTCTCAAAGTTACTATCAGAGTTGCAAAAGAGTTCATGAGAGAGATTTTTCTATAAAATCCAGAAATTATGGATTCCTTTTCATTGAAAAGCAACGTGATTAAAGCTAGTAAAAGCCTGAGATGAGCCAAATTTCCTTTGTCTTCCCAGAAAGTTAGAAAGGGATTTTTTTTTTAACGATTCGCCTTCATGGGAAGGAACACATTTCTCTACATAAAGCTGTTTTTCCTATGCTTTTTGTAAGGCTTTCGCAATCATCTTCCACAGCTCGTTATAGCGGATAAGCCCTGTATTTTATTCCGTGAAATCGTAGCTTCAAAGCAATTACGGAGTGTCCTAATTAACAAAGGAAACTGATATGATTAACAAGTAGGGCCGAGCAATTTATTGATTGCGAAATACTCTTGTGGCCTTTTCGTTGTATCGGAGTCGTTTGCGAGTCTTGAAAAATTCGCACTTTAGATAGCAATGTATCTCTGCTACGATCGATTATGTATATCTATATGGAGACATAAATCTTAGTATTTAAACATTCAGTGTCCACATAAATTTAGTTTTAGATTTACTACTAATGTGGGAGGTTTAAAAGATACATAACAGTACTTGAAAGTCATTCTGAAGTTTACTTAAAGTATGTTCAACTGAAAGAGAGGGCAATTGCTATTGAAAATAGTTTGTTTACTTGGATATTTAATGAAAGAAGAAGAATATACGATTTATTCTACTTTCGCTGCCATTCTGTAGTTATTTTATGCCTTAATGAGATAGGTCCTCATTGAAAAGCTTGCGTATTATCTGCATAGTATTAAAGCTTCTTTACCTGAGTATGATAAATTACAAATGAATTTTTTACCACAAAATTATGTGGTATGCTTATGTTAACGAAAATCTTGGACTCCTTAATGCAATACAATGCAATTATTGATTATACAAAAATGCAATTATTTTTTAAAATTTGCGCTGACCTTTTTGGTTTAATTTATATGTTATTATTTACCTAATTAAGCTAAAATAATGCAACTTCTCAATGAAATTTAAGTCAAATTTTCACTAAGTAGTTCTTGCCTTAAAATATCACATACTAAATTAGCGATGATTTGAAAATTAACTAAATTTTACTCGACTTCCTTACTACCTAACTAAAATTTTACTGCATTTTTTGCTTTTAAAAATAAATTTATCAATTAGTACTTATTATGATTTTATCTTATGTTTCTAATAATTTTCATTTTCTTTTATGGATAATTTTTCTCAAAAATGGGAGCAACACAGGATAAACTCTTTATCAGCGATTTATTGAAAGCATTACCCACTTTATTCGATGGGTCTAGTTTCAAAATAGTGAGCGAGATCTCTAAGCAACGGCTCCAATTCAAATTCAATTCAAAGTTTCAGTAAGTCAATAAGTCAATTCGTCTATTTTGGTCTTTCTACGTAAACGCCTACTTTCGATCTATAACCAACGACTGACAACCAGAAAGGATAAGATCCAGAGATTCGTATGCATAATACGGACCTTATCCGAGAAAACCAAACGTTTCATCCCCTCCTCAGAAAGCGGAATAATTAAAATTTCACCCTGACGATTGAGTTAAAAGAAAATCTACGAAAGCGGCTCACGGAGGATTTAAAATGTAAATGTACCTCTGATTTTCCCTTCTTTGAATATGTGCCCCTCGTTTCATTAAACCCTGGTGACGCTTCGGAGTGATAGGATCCTAATTCCGGTCAAATGAAGCCGTTCAGCAAGGAGACGAGGGTCAAATAGGGTCACTTCCGGAGGGCCTCTCTTCAGAGTGGGCGTGCCCACTGATGAATGGGGGTGGGCAATGATGTGAAGAGATTTAACGATTCCCTGCAGCTGATATGATCTACTAAGTACGAGGCGCTACAGATATACGCTGCCTTAACGGCGCCCGATTTGCCCAATGGGAAACATATTTGGCGGAAAGATATATCGTGACCCGAGGGTCGAATGCTAAAATTTGGGCTCTTACTTTCATTCTAACGATGGAAGAAATTCGGAATATTTCGATAATTAAAGGCGTTGATGTGTAATGTTCTAATTAACGTTCAAGTATTCATTCCTGGATTCAAATTCCTCTATTGTTACGGATAATAGATAAATGTTACATGCTCGCCGAATTCGATTTCGTATTCCTAACCGAATTTGAATAATAACTTAGGTATTTGTAAAACTTTCCAGAATAGAGGAGTTTAATATGGGAATAAGACTTATTTCCTAATGATATCTCAATTCTCCTGATTTCGGTTAACGTGAGTAAAGATTGATCTTGAAAAGTAGAAATCCCATTTACATCCCCATAACATGAAAAGTAATTTTTAAAATTAGGAAAACGCTTTCTATCTTGGGATAAGCTTTTCAATTACAATTCGAAGTTCTACTATGAATGATGTAATTAATATTATCTCAATCTAACAAAGAAAATATATAGAATCAACATCCAGAATTAAAAATAACAAAGAATATATAAGTGAGTAGAAATTAAGATGATTAAATTGTTCCTGGCTTTGGCTCGGACTCAAATGACTGATAAAGTTCGAGAAATAGGTATCCATAATTATCCATGCATCAGTCACACACAATCAAACATGAATCCAACCACAATCACAAACATCCCTACAGATGACAGGGGTGTTACAACAACAGTCAGGATTACTAAATTAAAGCATTACGGTTCGAATTAAAATTGTATCATGTATACACGAAGAATCACATATGGTAAATTAGTCCGAATTATTAGGTTATCATTCTCAAGTGAATCTCATTTTACAGCCTTATGGTAGATATGAAAGAGTAGATTAGAAATGAAATTGAAAACGAAGAATCTTAGAATTCAATTCTGAAGAATTGAAGATACATCTGGATTTGCGACACATTGGAATATTAAAAGATTAGTAGACAGAAAATAGTTTTCAAAGAAGATCATACAAATTTAGTAAGAGTAAAACCATATTTGACCTAATAAAACATAGTAAAACGTAAAATATAATGTGGTAGCTTCATAATCACACCTACACACTCTTACGTTCAGAACCCCAAGATAAAAACGTAGTACAAATCGCAAACATTAAATCGACGTGCATTATAAAGCAATCTTTCATCAACAAAGTTTCACCCATTATAACGTGGTTATATAATGCAAATATCAACTCCTTTGATAGACAATAATGAAGCAAATATTCCTGTCAAACACTTTTTAAAACCGCAAACCCTTCCATCCACCTCTTCATCCAAACCCCGCATACTTCAATTCCAAACCCCTCAGCGGATAACCTTTAAAAAAGAGAAGATCCATCTCCTTCGAAAGAAAAGGAAAAGTGTAAAAGATGAAAAAGAAATGAGGAATGAGAGGAGAAGGTGAGGGCATGACTCGAGGCAGCAACATTCTTCGAGGATAAAACGACGATTAGGCGGTTCATTTAGTGTCCAGGAGTACTCCCCGGAGGGAAACCAATCCTACGCACTTCTTCTTTCATTTCACTTAGCCCCCCCGGCGAAGAAAAACGCCTCCTCCCTTATCAGGATTCAAACGTAGTCAGCCCACGGCCATCAACGCATTCTCCCCTTTTCTTATTGAGTGGCCCTTCCATTAATTCTCTCCGACTAATCTTCACCTCTTAACCATCCTCACATACTTATGAGAGAGCGTGCATTTTTTAAGGCGTAAAAAAAAGCGTTCGGGAAAAAGGTGGAAGGGGGTTTCGGTTCGTTTAAAATTTTAATCTCCAGAGGTCGCTTTTTATTCCCTTCGAATTCACTTAACGAAATTGAGTTACGTGCGATCAAAGATTCGGTTTGAAGATTCGGCGAAAAGTTACTTCGTGAGAATGCCAATTGTAAGTTGCTATGGAGAATAGTTGCTCTCGCTTTCATAACTGTGTTTGAAGCACGCGATTGTATGATTTTAAAAATTACGTATTGAAAAATTATTGATAATGTTACTTCAAAATCCCGGATGATTATATAAGTTAAATTTCATATGATTTTATTATGAGTATTTAGTACTCCTAAAATGTATGCCCATAATTCTACTTTCATTCCTTAAGTTCTTGCACTATATATCTCTATAGAACTAAAAAAATTACATTAATGAAATAGAACCCTCTTTAATCTTTCTAGTAAGATTTCAATGTAAAATACTGTGAACCGGGTCATAATTGACTTCTCATACATTTTGTGAAGTAAAGAATGTAAGCGTGTATGTAAATTTAATATGTAAGGGCGTAACTAAGATGTAAATGATAAAATTATTTTATAGTACGTACGTAAGGAGTTCATTGGCCACGAAAATATCTCTCTAGATACGTATCCAATTTTTGTAAACTTTTCCAAACGTGCATAGTAATTACATTCTCATTTAATATGAGCTACATCAAAGGAATTCTCATGACCTAAATGCAATGAACAGTCTCCTTCTAGATGTATGTAATCAAACATACAACATATACGTAATCTTGTACACTCAATCCCCATGAGAGACTTTCATTTTAATGCATCATAATTTATTAAATTACAATCATAATTTATATTCTAATTAAAATTATATATTTCTGATAAATAGCTCAATAAAGATTTAAAGAAGGATTTAAAAAAAGTCATACGATTACGAAAATATTCTCAGTATATAATTTTGTATTGATCGTTGCTCTTGAGGTAAATCTTGTGTATAAATATAAATATCAAATCGAAGTTTTTACATCCTCATCTTCACGGAATTGAATGATTTGTAAGTGAAGTATGTAGGTGAATATATAATTAATTTAAACGTCATATTAATCATAAGATATATTATAGGAAATATATTACAATTCAATATAATTTATCGAGCCTTATAATTTCAGAAATATTGGAAGTTGTTTTAAAACTCCTGGAATTTGAATTAAATTATCGCCTTCTAAGAGAGCCATAACTTCTGATAAAGTTGCAGAGGGAATTGTATTATATCAGAGCATCTAATCCTTCAGGATTTGAAAGCGAACACTGAAATTTAAAAGAGAGCCCACTTTATACGTGTGTTCCACGGTCATTGCCGTGAAATTGAATGGCAATATCGGGGCGTCCCCTAATTTGAATAAGGAAAACCGGGGGTGAATAACAATTAAAATTCATAGGAGATTTAAGCAACCCTCTTCAAACAATATTTTTCCTGTAATTTATGATCCTTGAAGGATCTAATTTATCGCACTTTATTTCAGTATACGTTTTTGATTCATTATTCACGCTTATACATTTGTAGTATTAACACCCTTTAGTGACAAGGGGTGAAATATGACAGTAATTAACCTTTCGAAACTTTAATATTATTTCAACTTATCTCATACCGCACTCAAAATAATCTTAAATTTTTTTTAATTGATAATGATAATAAATTTTAATTTAATTGCTGTACTATTTTCATTTGCATACATTTAAAATTATAATTGAATTTCTTAATCCTATTCCACTTAACGCAAAACTTTCATCTGCAATTTCAAGACATGCTCGATACACGTAAGAGACTATACTTCGTACTTTTCAACGTCATATTTAAGTTCTATTACCAATCAATAATATTTAAACTTCTTATTAACAAATCTTGATATTCTCAAAGATTAATATAGCTACGATACGTGAATATTGGAACCAAAACCGTAATTTTGTGATACTTTAACGAGATTAATAGTTATTAAACTTGGCAACTTCCGAAGGGAAAAAACTGCCAATATTTCATCGTTAAAGAAACAATATCTGAGTTTCGAAGTATTTCTAAATTTTGTGAACAGGCAAATAAGAAAATAAATCTTTTTCGTGCATGACTAGAAATTTCTGGCTACGAAATAACAGTGATCATTGTTGTTCAAATGAGTTCTTTAAACATTGATATCCTTCAAAATAACACACTATGGATTTAGGAATTTTTGATAAACAATGAATGTATTTCGCATCTTGTTTAGTCTTTTTGGAATAATATTCTTCATTGTCAATCTTTTTATTTCTGCTTCATATATAATTTACTCTATCTTTATAAATACTTCCATTTCCGAATTTTCTCTTTATATAGCTTTAATATTCTCTATTATCTCTATTATTGCCTTTCACCTTCAGAAGAGAGTTTTCACAAAATTTTGGCCATTTATTTCAATAAAATATTAGAAGAAGAGACGAATATCCCAATGATTAACCAATGATTTTTAGTTTCGCTTCTAATAAAAAATTCGTATATTCAGAACGTACAAATAGAGTAAGAATTTATATCAAATCAATTTAAATTGTCAATTTGCTAACTCAAAGCGGACAATGTTGGGAACTATAGCCCTCCTTAATCTAGAGAAACCACAAGATCAATCATACAAATTTTTGGATGCATTGAAATTAATAAATAATAAACGATTGAGTACGTAAGAATTTATAACATCGCAAGTAGTTTCTATACACCAGGTACTCCAGTACCATCAACACATTTTACAATTCATTTCACGACACATCAGAGCCCCCAATCGACAACAAAACACTCCAACAAATTCTTTTATCCAAATCCATTTAATTCTCACTTTCGAAACCTCACAAGTGCTCGGAAGGGATCAAAAAACTCCGGGCGTCCGAATAAAAGCCCGGAGAATATTGGGCGAAATAACTCTCCCGGAGAAAATCCCGGAGAAATCAAAACTTCCGGTCCATTTCAGAGAGAGCGAGAGTCGTGGGGCATGAAACCTCATCTAAGTTGTCCTATGTGTTTCTAAACACTTTTATCCCACACGGATTCCGGGGACCCAAAAGCCGTGCTACAAACAAATCGATTTCAAAAACCCGTACCTTCATCCGTGGAAAAAAAAACGAGATTTTTTCCAATCTCTCCTTTCCGCTTGATTTCGTTCTTCCACTTTCCATCATAGTGCTCTCCCTTTGTCCGTAAACATTCCCCGAAAACGACTCCGCCCACAAATCCTACCTCCAGCTGCTGTTGCTTCAATTTTCTCTGACAACACACGGCGGATAAAAATGTGAAGAAAGTGAAAGAGGGTGCGATCTTTTTTCTAGTTCGCAGTTTCCCGCTGCAACCGCCACCTCTCGATAAAAAATGGGATCGGGAATGAGCTCTGATATCCTGAAGGCCTTCGATGGACCGAGATGCGCGCGCACTGCATGATGGTCTTGGGTCGTGAGCTTCCTTACGCGGTTTGTGGAGTTTATTAAAATCGTAGTGGTATTTTTTACGAAGATTCTGATCGAGTGGTTGTGATTATACACGTATTAAAGGAAGAACCTAAGTTTCCTCAAGTATGATGTGTATTTAAATATTTATTCATACATTATTTATGATAATAGATTTGCATGTATTTTTGTTACATTTAGATCATTATTCTTTTATATTTACATTTTATTTGGAATTAATTTCCTTTTATTTTTTTCCATAGTTATTTTGGAAGTTTTAAAAATTATATGACCTCTAATTTATACTGTTATTGGAGTAAAACATAATAAATATTCTTTGAAATGATACGTAACTTATTAAAAATATAATCAAACGTAATACATGAAGATTTATAAATAATAATATTATTTAATCAACTCATTAACGTATAGGGTGTGTATAATTCCCTGTAATATTCTTGAAAACGAATTTCACCAAGCTATTATTTCAAATATAAAACATATAGGCCATACTATCATAAAACACCATTTTTGCGCAGAAACATAAGGGTACAAGTTAATTGTCGCAAAAACATCAAAACTTTATGCTATTATTTATTCAGATAAACTGATATCCATAAATAGCTATTCCTGCTCGCACTTAAAGAAATACTATCTATATGTGGAAACTTCAAAGTGATAGAAGACGTATATCCATGCATAAATACTGTACCTTAACGCGAAGCTTAGCTCGCACACATGTAAAAGAAATATTGCTTTATAAATCACGCGAAATAAACAATTAATATTCTAAAAAAATATATTTAACACGTATGCTTCGGTTAAACATACTGTTATGAAGTATCAATGGATGCGATGCACAAAACTAACGGTTAGTTAGTTACATTACATCCGTATCGTCTCTCGAATGACTTAAGAACGAATCACGAGAAACAGTTCGTAATTATTTGACGTTATTTATTCTCAAACACGGACCTAAGTAGACAAAGCTGTCACAGTTTTTATTCCCTAAATATCTATTTTATAAAGTTCAAGCTTCATCACTTCCCTAAGAAATCAATCTAAAATAAGCTCCTTGTTTGTACCAATATAAACTTCAATTCTATACCACATTTTTCTACGTAATTTCTACTTAACTACGTAAGAAATTAGTGCGACCCATTAGAACCTCTGTTCTGCCGAGAATACATAAGGAATGTAACAGCGCAAGGAATCCAATGTCGATACAGTGGCTCAAGGAGAGAACGTCAAGGCCAAAAGAGGGCGAAAGCACTCACGAAAGGAAAACAAGGGCGAAAGGTTTCCGCAGGGAAAAATGTAGAATAGGGAACACAAACACATGCAGGAGACTAAGGAAAGGGAAAGTAAATAGCGCGGGAAGAGTCACCTAACGGAGAGAAACGAAATGAAATGCACGAGTTGGTGAAGGGATTAGAAAAGACTGAAGTAAAAGTAATTCAAAAAAGAATTCAGTGAGTAAAAATAAACTAACGGAGTATTAAATATTATAACGGAATAATAAGTGTTATTAATTACGCTACGCAAACTTACGTACAAATAGAGAACCAAGATTCGATGACAACGAAGAATAAATGTCTTATCCGCAGACATGAATGTTAAGCGAATGATCTTATAGATAACAATTTTGAATCAAAATAAAGGTAATAAATAGAAAAAATAGTAAAAAACCATTCCCAATCTTTCACTTTGAAGACAGCAAGATGAATTGATAATCGAATCAATAGAAATTTGTTTCTTGCTCGCATTCATGCAGAGGTTATTCTTATAATAACATTTTAATAATCTGTAAGAAAGACCCTAAAAAAATTCACATCGAAACATTTTTTTAATCGTGGTTTAAATGCCGAATTTAGTGGCTTGAATTACATCCTACGGAAATCACAAAATGTTCACTGTCTAACTACATTATTCTTCTTTCATCTTTTCAATTGAAGGAGATTTTCAATACATAGAGAGCTTGAAGACTTTAAAGTCAATTTTTTGGTAAAACAATGCTGTTTCAATGAATTGAATAGCTGAGTATTATGGAAATAATAACCAAGTAAAATATTCAAAATGTTATTGAATCTTATTTCAATTAAAAAAGCAATATATACATTGAATATCTCAGATTTATGCAGTGTATATAATGATGCATAAATGGTTTATGATTTAGAGTTTCGAGTAAAAACAGAGTACTTACGAGGGCCGAGTGGATTTGAAAATGGATAAAAATGTGTACTCACCTGTAAAGAAAAGAAAAGATATTATTAGAATGGAAAATTATAGTTCAAAGATACATCTTTTCATGCACAAGCAACAAAATTTGGAAAAAAGTAAACAATATACCTCTTCATTCACTCAAATCATCACCAGAGTGCTTAGTATTACAGATTGAAATTAACTATTAATCTCTTAGTGTCTCAAATTTGAGTTCAAACTCATTGAATTACAAAAGAAAAATTATATTAGAAACAACGAGCATTTTACAATTCTCTGAAGAGCATTTCCGTTTCAAACTAAATATAAATATTTATAAAAACAATAATTATAATAAAACGTCATTATAAAGGGCTTCATTATTATAAATAATTGTCAAATTCCTACCAGAAAAAAAGGAAAAAGTAAATCAGTACTTATTCACAATTATAGATTGAGACAGTACCATAAAAATGAGCGTATTTCATAATCGACAGTCTTCTTTGTGATATATATTTATGTCCATGAACATCATTTTTGTTTTAATATTCCACAAATATAATTCCATTCTTTCTTACAATAACGAAGCTTCTTTCCCTGCACCTTTTTAGCATTTATCCTACATAATTCATTTAACAAAAAATCAAGCCAATTTTCTGAGGGTTAATTTCGTCGTTAAATGATTAAACGCAACGAATAGCGGTCATAACGTTAACTTTATAAGTAGCTTTGATAAGATCATGAGTAGTGCTCGACCCTTACATCTTTTCATTCCCACAAACATTTCTTTTCCCCGATTGCTGAACCCTACCTTAATTGCATCCGAAACCCCTTATCTTTCCCTTCTTTTTCACCCGTTGCCCACTCCTCCTCCCTATCAACCGCAATACATTTACTTTCGGTGTTTGTCCCTTATATTCCCGCTTTCTGCAATTCTTTCTCACCAGTGATAAATATCATCCACTTACATAATTATATTTCTTAAAATTAACATAATTATTTTTAAAATTTATACTATATAATTCATTATTATAAATTACAATATGATTAATTTTTAAATTCTTTCCATAACAGAAATCTCAATTTTTGCCTCACTCTTTCTGGATAAGAGATTTGAATTGAAACAACAATCGACGATTATTATTATTATTATTACTATGGGAATTGTTGCAATTATATCTGTTCGGTGGCAACAAAATTACAACAATTAACACCACACAAGTAATAATAATATAACGATTATAACAAACGACATATAACAAAACTAAAACTAGTAGTAATTATAATAATAATCTTAATTTACATAGATGTACATTTGAAATTAAAACCTTCATACCTCTCGCCCGCCTCACTATAACACTTTTTGTCACTTAAGTACACAAGAATCTATACAGAATTTAATTATAGATTATAGAAATATTATCTCAAATTCGCCTTAAAAGTTTGGATACACATGGGAAATGTGTCGAAGATACTTACATTATAATAAGCCATTATATATATACATTATAATATAATACTCAGTGCTGTATTTAAAGGATGATTTTTGATTGGCTATGATACATGTATACAAATATACACTGGATATCTACATCCAAGATATTATGTAGGAATGTTCAGCGGTACGTAAGATATAAAGTTATAAAATTTAAAAGATAATAGATCCTTGAATTTAAAACTTATGTCAATATTTTTTATTCCGTATACCGAGGAAATATCCTACAAGAGAGACTTACAAATAATCCTTAATACTAAGTAACGAGAAATTTAAACATAATGATTCAATATAGAGAATTAATTACCTTTCAGCTGAGATATGAATAATATATTTATCAATAATACTAAATCGGAAATAATTAATAGTAAAGATAGAGTCAAATTTGCCTCTATTAGAACATCCAAGAATTTCTATAGTAGAAGAAAAACGTCATGAATTGGATCGCAAGTAAAAATACTAAAAATACTTTTTATTTACTTAGGTGGAAAGTAGTCTACAGAGACCACTCTTGTATTCAACCCTACATAGATCAAACACCATTAAGGTAAATCTAGATAGACATTTCCATATTACTTCCTTCGACGGAAAACTTCACAAGCACCTTAAACTCACACCTAAGTTAATTGAACACAAAATCAAATACCTTCAACGTTAATGTCAACACAGTGAAGTATTAACGCTGCTAAACCATCTCTGAAAAAAGACTATCTGATGCATAAGATGCTATTTAATCTGCGCAAGAGGTTGCCTTATCTTCATCTTTTTCGATTACCTTTTTCCTTCTTCAGCTTATCTTCATTCTTTCCTTTTTCACCCCTATCTCCGTTTGATATTAACCCTTCCACCCCATATAAAATTCCCATGGCGAGTTTCTTAAACGGAAGTCATTATCCGCAATTTAGCGACGAAAAATTTGCACTTCAAAAATTTGGCACGTTCGCAAGTATAAGTTTAACTGTATCTGAATTACAATTTTAAGAACTGAAATCATTTTCTATCACTTTCATCTTCTATATAAAGATGGGAGAGATTATTAAAAAGATTAAATGTATTGACATTCAACAAGAAAGGATTGCTTGATAATATCTATAAACACTCAAAGATTCAAGTAAATGTAGTTGTGCTTAAAAGATAATAATAAGGGTTTCATTAAAATCACTGGATACATTCCATGTTTAAAGATCAATATTTAGTTAGAAAATTATTATATATTATATATATTAGATTAATACCGGTTATAACTACTTAAACAGCCAAATAATGCAGTATCCACCAAAAATGAAATAACCACCGATTCATTAGGCAATTTTTCGTGTATTAGCTCGAATAAAGGTATGATACTAGCAGAAAGTTTTGATTTGTTAGATTTTTAAATATTAAATCCTGAAAATTTTTACATATATTAAACATAATATAAAATATAGTATATGTACAACAAGGGCAGTCGTGGCCGAGTGGTTATGGCGTCTGACTAGAAATCAGATTCCCTCTGGGAGCGTAGGTTCGAATCCTACCGACTGCGTTAGAATACTTTTGTTTTCAATCATAGTCCATAAAATATAATCTTTCGCTATTGAAAAATATTTACTATATGGTTATTAAATACTAAAACATGCATTTTTCATAATTAAACAGTCTATGCTAGTGTTTCGTAAATAAGAAACATTTTATGTAAGTGATTTATAACCATAATAAACCCATCTACTAAGGATAAATTAAATTTAAGATATTGCCATTAAAAATACTTGCTTTAAAATTTGATTTTGTATCAAAATACGCACATAACTTTTAAGTTAGATCCCTGTAGATGGAATGGAAGTTAGTAATCGTAAGGAACTTATAGCCATGTCTAACTACAACCATTAAATGCATTCACCAAAGATCAATTACGCTTATCAAGATATTATTATTAAAAATACGTAATTTTAAATCCCATTTCAGAACCACTTACGTACATATTTCTTAAATTCGTCATCATTAGATTAAACGTAAGTTAACGTACTGAAGAAACTTATTCTGATTCATAAAAGGCTACGAAAGTCCCAAACCCAACTTCTACCCTAACGATCTCCCAATCTGCAACCGTTCCACATTCCTCCTCCGCCCACTAGATAAGCCCATCGCTGGACTGTCTGCAAACTGGTGATTGGCTGGGGAATTATTATCCGAAACGCATTCATTGGTAGCATCGGTGCCCGAAGGCGTCTCCCTTGGGAAAGAACGGATCTTCTTTCCCCTCCTCCGTACGTGACCCGAATGAGTCGATGGCTGAAAGAAGGCCTTCCGCACATCTTTTTGGATTCCAAAAGGACTGCCGCCGTTCGGAAGTTCATTCTGTACTAACAGCGCATATCCCACTCTCACTTCGCAGCCAGTCCGTCACGTAAGTATGTGTGCGGTTATATGTGTAGAGGACCGCCATCTCCGGAAAGAAAAATGCATTAGAAGTTGGGCTCGCGGTGCACTTCCAATAACTGAGTTATCTGCTTCTCGCAAAAGAGCCTTTCCCGTCCCTTGGAAGTTGGATCAGTGCACGCATCCTGAGGAATAAGTTTAAGGATCTAACAGATGATGCCCTCTAGAAAGGTGGTCGATGCAGATCGCATTACTGTCTAGACATGCGAGTTAGGAATTAAATGATACTGCAGTATTAATGATAGTAATGTGAAATAAGAGAGAAATACATTTTCGATATCCTGAAGAAGTAACTGTATACTGAAGGTCGTCAAACTATTTCTTGCGGATGGTCTATTTTCTAACATTTACTGTTATATCCCTGAGATAAAATCAGTGATTCTAATCTACGTATGTTTGCTTAATCTTAATGAAAATTCTAGATTCCATTTATATTAATAACACCAACTGCTTGTAAAATCCTAGTAAACGTATCTCTGGAATGAGATTAAACAACAATCTATCATCATATTATCTGCATTACTGCGATATCGATTACAGAAATGTTCGTAATAGATTATTAGTAAAATTTATCGCGATGATTTGGAATAAAATATTAAGTAATCAGAAAATGTCTAGAACTTTCAACTTATTGCTACTAGTCGTATCCTTATAAAAAAATTCATAAAAGCAGTTACTTTATTTTTGTAATGTATTCATCTGCAGCATAATTCAATTTTAACTCGAAAATTTTGAAAAAAGAATTATATTTATTAAAGTATTCTTCAAACCACATTTCGGCGGGTGGCAATTTTTTGAGATAATTGTGGTTCTATATTACGAATACGAGGTCTACATAAAGAAATACAGAAAACTAATTTATAAATATTCTAAATTTCTGAGGGCAATATTAATGTCATGGGTACATATAATACACATAAACTAATACAATTTTACGAAACCTAGGAAATTTCACCTCGATTCTATAATATTTGAAGTATTATTGAACTCAAAAGATTAGTTATAATATAAAAGCAAACGCAATGGTATTCTTTAACTTAAACTACAATTAAGTATTGAATGAGGCTCACTCATGGCGTACATATCTATAAAATTTATATCATAAAAACTAAGTCGATTTCCTCCGAGTCGAATCCGTGCTCGAAACCTCATCATTGCAATACAAGCAGTATAACAGTTTCGCGAACCATAAAACAACTGATAAACTACAAACGTAACGAATGCTTAGCTCATCAAACCAGCATCGACCATAAAAGCTCAAAGAGTAGAACTATCCAATACCTTCGAATTCCTCCAAAGAAAAGAAGAAGAGGCGCGATCTTCCATGTGTTCTTTCGAAAGCCATAACACGCGTGGCGGCAGAAAAATAAATAACGAACGAGAGATAAGAATGGGCGTGAGAAAAAGTTTGGGGAATCAAAACAGAAAGAGGGGGAGAATCTTTTCTTGGTTTCGCGTAAAACGACGGAGGGCTGCGAAATTACTCCGTTCATTGCGTCGTCCATCTAGGGGCCCCCCGCCATTAAATGGACCCTTTTATCTTGGCCAAGAGATGGTCTTACGTGACCCTTTCTAAAGCTCTTACCCCACATCTCTCTGCTCCACTTCGCCCTACTTTTTTCCTCAAGAAAAAGCACCTGTTAGTCAGCTTATCTTCTTAGCACTGTTGTTAGTGCCAACTTGAGGTTTTCGAGCGCAAGTTTTCAAAATATATTTTCGAATAATACTTCTCCCGCTTACCGCATTATTGTGGCTGATCGATATTTTGTAACGATGGAGACGTTCCATAGCAACCGGCGCTGTTCTTTTGCGGGTTTTTTTCGTGTTAATTGGGTTAAATTTATGATACGATCGTAATGAATGAATTGTTATGAATGGTTCAATTTACATACGTAAAAATCATATGGTTATCCTTATTAAGTTCAATGCCACTTAAAATGCATCTTATTTGCATGCACGTAAATTTTCGAATAAAAAATGTTTTGACCTATCTTAATATCAGTAGTTCAAGTCGTATATATTACGTTCATTTGAATACGTCAACGCTATTCTTTATATATACAGAATTACATCATTTAGCACAGATTACGCCTATAATGAGTAATTTATAATATATATTGAGGATTGATTCAGTAGCATTTTAGCCAAGCAAATTAAGTAAGTATAATATGATAAAACGATCCAAAATGAGTCTATAATGAAACGCCATCTGCAGAGATGTGCGCGATACGTCTGATTTCGTCTAAAAACACAATGGCTAACTTATCTTTCGTATTCATACTAGCTTACGAGCCACCATGAATTTAGCTTATACTAGTTGATTATTTTATTTTAATAACTACATTAAATTGATCATTTATATAATATTTCCACATGTATTTATGAATATTAATATATAAACGGTACCACAATTTTAAACTGAAAATGGAAAAACTGAAGTAAATATAAAGTGAGTCAGATTAGTTCGATTGAATGAAAAATAAAGATTCCTTATTAAGTTGAAACTAAAAGTAGCCTGCTTACATATTGTCTATTAATCATTTCTTGTCATATCTACGATACATCCTGGCAATTCCAACCACTAGAATCGAATTCAAGAAATATGTACGTAAGTAGTTTTATCAGATCTTAAATTACTTATTTCTTAAGATAGAATCACAAGTATAATCGAATCTTTGTGAACGCAAGTAATAGAAAAATATCACGAATAGAAAGTGCTTCTCAGTTCTCAGCTTGAAAACAATCCAATGATTCTATGATTAAGCAAAATAATGTCTTGAAAGGGTAGAAAATTTGGATAGTAACTCCTTCGTAAGTGAGGGATTATATTCTATGATGCAAATCAAAAGAACTCCATCGCAGTCGGTAGGATTCGAACCTACGCTCCCAAAGGGAATCTGATTTCTAGTCAGACGCCTTAACCACTCGGCCACGACTGCCTTGTAAGTAAAGGATAAACATTCAGCCCAAATAGGTATATTAAAACGGATATTGATTGATATACTATCGATTAATATAGTTGAACTTACAGCACCGTTTATCATCGATTTTAAGTTGAGATTTGAATTATTAAATTTCGCTTCAAAGGACTCTAATAAAATATATTGAGATTTATAAAATACATTTGTTCGGAATTGTTGAATATAGGAAAAACTTGGCAGTAGATTTATCAAGAAATAATAAAACTTATTTATAAAATAAATATCAAGCTTAAATATTGAAGAAAATGAGTTTGATAATTTTTCCATGAAAGAAGAATTGCTAATTGATCTGATTGATCGATAGTGAAACTAGGTTTTTAACACCGATACGTAATCAAACCTTTATAATTTATATCTTAATATGCAAAAATTAACTGCGCAGTCGGTAGGATTCGAACCTACGCTCCCAGAGGGAATCTGATTTCTAGTCAGACGCCTTAACCACTCGGCCACGACTGCCTTATTCAAGAAAATTCTATAAAGACACTTAAATAATAATCCTTACAAGTTATTATTTCATTTATTGTTAAATATCAAACAACTTATATCATTGAATCAAAGTTGAGATGAAAATGTTATGAATTGTTTAAATCCACGAAGAAATGATTCTAATAGAAATGCAAAGAATATCAAAGTAAAGGAATATCATAAGAGTCACCAGGACAATTAAAAAAATTAAATATAGCACAAAAATAAACAGAGTACTCTGTCTATCATCCTATACTACAAATTTAATTCTTCTTTATATTTAAATTTTAAAACTAATCATAATTTACAGTCAGGAAAAAGTTCCGATTTCGATTGATCGATTTTAAAAATATCGTTTCCAATACAACCTGGGATATCGATCAGTCTCAGTTTTCAAAATACCATTTTTGAACGCTAAATTTTTCCTTGTTGTTCTTAGCGATATCCCGTACATTTTTGAAACTGATATATTTGGAATTTTTTTTGAGGACACGAGTTGGATTTTCGAATCCATTTCAAAAATTTTTAAGCCTTCTCCCTTTTTTGATCCTTTTTGTGATGCATACATTTTGTTATTCAGGACTTATCGTCTGTGATCACAGGCCTTGCGAATCTGAACTAACTGAAAAAGAGGAATTCGAGAAAAATACTTCAAATAAAACTGTGTTGACCTACTTAAACGGATACTGACCATGGTATTTCTGCCCAACAAAAACTATTGCTTCCCATATCAAATGAGCTAAATAACTGAATTAATAATCATCGATCTATTAGCAATATTACCGTAGTGATGATTATTTGAAAGCTTAATCGTGTTAATTTATAAAAGGAATTTCATATGAACCTCAATTATAAGCTATAATCACGTGGGAGTAAAATACCTATTACATTATTGATACATTCTAATCCACAATGAAATACATAAAAACCTTTTCTTAGAGTAATGAGAACTTATAGCTATATTATATGCTTTTGAGTGGTTGGTTAGGAAATTATCTGTCAGGTAAGTGGCTTCATAAGACAATCAGTATGAAATTGATTCTTGTTTATGATTCCTCCATTATTCTTATTCATAAAAATACTAATTTTAAAAATCACCAATAAAATATAATATTTTAGCGAAGCATTAGAAAATAAAATATTCTAATCCCAAGTCGTAGCATAAATCGATCCTCCGTAATTTCGAATCGAAATTTATGCTTTTCGAATCTGAAACTTTTTATCAACATAGAGGGATAGAGATATTTCATATATATGCGATGACCTATTACCTCCTGACCTAGTTAGACAAATACATTTCTCGACTAGGAGGTAGTGTGACAGCTCGCGTTAACTTCATATCAAGCGAAATTAAAAATGCAACGACAAGCATTCCATCATTTATATCCTGCACCATAGTTTAAAGAAGAGGTTGGTGTACAATTTATCTTCAATCGGAATTTATTCCTTTTACTAATGTACTAAAACACTTTAAAATAAAATTATCACACTTTGCAATATCAATATCGAGTTTGGTTAGTATTTGAAACTGTCGTATCGATGTAAATAAATCTTTATAAAGATTTACGTATCAAATAACGCTGCAATGTTGTATTTTGAGGAGGAATTTCTTACCGCACCGCATACGCATACATACATTAATACCGTATTTCTACGAGTAAGATACTTAAGGAGCATTAATATGCACTATAGATCATTTACAATCAAATGAAATGAAAACTTTGCGATCCCTTTTCCGAAATATAAATTTTACTTGTTTTCTTGTTGCAAAGGTTCTTGTAGAATTAATGGTTCACATTGGAATTGGTATAATTGATATACAAATATAAACTAATTAAAACAGGAATCAAAAAAAAGGTAAAAGGTGAAAAGTAAATTTTTCTCTTATCTTGATGAAAAACAACTTTTAATGGAATGAATTAGAATCTACGTCTACAAACTCGAATTTAAGCACGATCAAAAAGCAGTTCACAAAAGTTGTAAAAGACAAATTGCTTCGTAGATTACGCCCTGGCAACTTTCTAGTTTTATAACTTCCGCTGTTTTACATAAGAGATAGAATATCCCGTGCTATTCAAAAGTAATTCAATTATTCAAACTTATAATTCTTAATCTATGTTTAATATTATAAATATATATCGGAATTTAATTATAACTCAATAATTAATACTTAATAATAATATATAAGTAAATTTATCCATTCGATTTTTACACATTTATAAGCTATTTAGACGCCAGGGAATCAATGTAATGTTATCTATCAATGTAAAATATATTACGTTTTCCGAAGAAGAATATTAGTTCATTACTAGCAGTAGCAATGAATTAATCTAGGTAATTTATATGTACTTTATTATCCTCAACAAAACGTTTAAAAAAGTTACGTAACATTTTGTAGAAGACAATATCCGTATCTAGACTAGACTAGAATGAGTAACATTTGTTTCATCGAAATTATGAACATAATACATTGATCATCGTTTATTCCATACATAAGTCTTTAATTATGTAAAGAAGATCTTCGTTAAGGAGTTCCTAAACCCCAAGAATATACTCATCCACTTTCAAAACTGTATAATAAACTACGTAAAGTACTTCGGTAACCGTAAACTAAACTACGTAACGTACTCTTCACTACTACGGTTACTAAGCGAAGCGTTGCCTAACATCTGTGCGAACATCGCCTACGAACTCGTGGTCAGTAACAGTTCTTTGGCAAAAGAGGTTTCATAAGAGGGTCTCTCAAGATAAGGGAAAGGTAAGATGGAAATTAGGCGAGGAAAAGAGGGCAGAAGAAAACAGCTGAAAAGTGAAAGGCGTGGGGTTGTGTATGGAGATAAGGTCGCTGTCACCCTTTGCCCTCTCATTACATCAGCCCACTCGAGACGAATGAATTGCGCCAAGTGCCCTCTTCTGGGTTCACTTTGAAACTGCTCCAATTTCGAATCCCCGTCCCCTTATCGCTTCCAAGCACTTTGGGCTCTTTTAGATTCCAAAGCAGAAATACGAGGACGCAGTAGATAACGATTCAATGAACGAAGGCGGAGTATCAGACAATAACTGCTGCTCGATTGGCTGGCGTTCGCGATTTGTAGTGGTGGCTAAGAGACTGAAAAATTAACCTGCTTTTAATGGAAAATCTATGAACTCTATTCTATATAAACATATATTCATTATAACAGCATCTTCGTGGTTAGAAAACACAGAAATTTACGAACAAATAGGTGTTTAAACCAGATTTATAGACATTACGAAACCTATTCTTTGCGGAAGTAGATGTTAAAAGAATCAAAACATGGTGACTAAATTAGAGTATAGTAGAAAGATAGTAAAACATAGTGGCTCGTTCTTGTGTATAAAACTTATGTTGTATGTAATACAGCGTTATTACGAGGTGGGAGAGCGTAGTGCGACAAGTGTGAAGGCTAGAAATTCACATGCATACATATGTAAATTAGTTTTAATTTGTTATATGTATTGTTTGTTGTATTCTTTGTGTGATTGTTTTCTGTGTTATTTATTTGTTGCATTTTGTTGCCAGCGGGCAGTCGTCCAATCGCAACATTTTAAATAAATAATAAAATTATAAATCAAACGTGTCTCTGCCACAAAAGCCTGGGTTCGAAATATATTCGACATAACAGTAAACTTTACGATTGATTATCCTAGATATTCCCAAATTATTCAACAGATACACAATTGACGATAATTTAGTGTTTGGTTGGACAACGAGTTGGGTCAAATTGGTGGACAATACTATGATATTTTCCTGTATTTATTTTTCAGGGTTATATATTGGAAATTGTTAATATTACTTGATCGCTTTTTAAGCTTTATTTTTTTATTTTAATAATTGTATCGAAGGGAGAATTAGTAAGACATTTCTATACAAAGTTCAACGTAATGTTTATATACACTTTCCTTGTAATCCATTTCCATGTAAGAAATTAAGTTTATTGACGAAATACTATTGACGGTTAATTCCTACTTCATGCATGTATACCCAGGGGGTTGAACTAACAAACAGACGGACAGTAAAGCAAGAAAAAAATAATGAATACATTATACAATACATACATTAACAATTTACTGCTTTACTCAAGGTGATGTTTATTGTAAAATTCGCCAAGGTGCTAGTATGAGGTACAGTTTGTATAAGTGTTCCTCTGAATTTTTCAACGATAAGCAGCTTACATAAATTGCGTAGACTATCTAGTAAAGCCAAGGGCGATGAACTAGTCGACTCTAAGTGAGTCACGCCAATTGGAATTCTCAGCAAAACAAACTCCGTCCAACTTCCTCAATGCATACGCAAGTGAAAAACAAGCTCAGGAAAGTTTGGAATTATTCGGAAAAGTCTGTCTGTAAGAATTCGTGTGGAAGCTATTAGAGATTCTGACTAAATGCAGAATCATTTCAGCCTGTAAGTTGCAACGTCATACTTGTTCTAAACTTGAGTTCATTGTGGTATCTTCAGAGGAATTCTTCTGCTAATCATCGACATTACTTACTGCTAAATAAGCCTTCCTTCCGTTATTTCTCTCAGTTTTTTCTAGCTAAGGGAAATTTATTAAGCAAAAGTCGCTATCAAATGCAATCGCTATCATGTTGTGTAATAGAAGAAATTTTTTCAGTATTATATAAAATGGATCGAGTGGATTTAGTGTCTTTGTAGAGACAATGAAAGAAGAGCAGTACCAATATCGTATAAAATAAAACTGTTTTTAAATTAATGAATATAAAAAGATACTCAAGATGATCAAATTAAAAATAAGGCAAGGATATACGTTTAGAGTAATATAAAGAATATAAATTATACATTAAAGTTATAAATTCATCTCCTGAAAAAAGTAACTAATATATTTTATTAATAATTAATAATAATTTATTTAACTTAAACAGATTGCCCCAATTATATACGTTAAAATAATTGAAAAATTTCCCTCCCCGGCGGGGAATCGAACCCCGGTCTCCCGCGTGACAGGCGGGACTGACCACTATACTACCGAGGACCTTGAGTACAAAATTTTTACCATTAAGAAAGTTACTAGACATTAGAATCTCTTTTCCTTAGATACAGTTTAATAACAAGTGATTATGATGATAAATTACTGTTCATTACTAATCCTCGTTGAATAACTATTCACTGATGGAATATTTTTAAAAAAGGTACTTAATGTCGAAATTTATACTAGTAAACGTAGGACGTTGATAAGTATTTTAAATTCTTTCCATAAATTTCATATAGGGTATAGCAGCTTCAGTAATAAGTTACTTTATCTCACTAAAGTTGTATTTGAAATAAATCGTAAAATTGGAAACGAAAAAGTAAGACGTAGCTAAACGTATATTGTTACGAAACCCTCTTGAACTAATTACCTCTAAAGCATACTTTGCTGTAATAGTAATCATTGACATTGATTCTTATATACATAATGTATACATACATATGTAATACATATTAGACTGCTATACACATAATTGCCTCAGCGTGCCGCATAACTGACCTCCGACCCGTTCCCCGCTGTCGTCAAGGTAACGATTGTTCTCTATTCTTTGCCTTTATTCTTTTCTCGGCTTTGAAGCCGTCCTCATTGTCCGCCTTTTGAGCTGACAAACGAGTCGAATGCGCTGATTTCGAAAGAGAGATTGCTCTCTTTTCGGCCCACATTCCCTCCCTCACAATGACTCATAATCCCGTTACGTATTCATCCTCTTTCTTCGACCGAAAAGAATTCCTCCACTTTATTTACCGCGGCTTCAACTTCCAAAGTGTACGTCGATTTCCTCTCCTCGCTCCGCTGATTCGAATATCGGAAAACTTTTTGAAACTCGTAATTGCGTTTCCATGGAAAGAGGTTACGATTGGTTCGAAGTAGGACGAAATTGAAATTGGGTATTGAGAGAGTTTTACGTAACGCTTTCCGATGCGCAGACAAACCGCTATATCGCGCGATGGTCCATTAGTCACCTTAAAGGAGTCTTTTAATACTTTTCTAAATGTTGACGTGATCTATTCATCGTATGTAAATGTAACACTAGAGTTCAAATATCATTATATCTTTTGGTTAATTATTGTTTCTATTTTATTTAATTTATTTAATTTTTTTAATCTTTTCAATTTTCTTTTTGGTTAAGAGCAATACTTTCGTGGTGAATTATTTATTATCTATAAGTGCTACTATTATAATTATATTATTAGTATATTTGTTATTAATTTTATACATAATTATTATTATTATTATTGACTAGAATAAAAATATATAGAAAATTACTAGTAGTATTAATTTGGAACTTAATGGTTAAAGTATTAATCAAACTCGGACCATAATAAACAAGGTCTACGAGAAACAACTATAAAAGAGAAAGATATAGTTTGAAAATGAAAAATAAGAAATTTAGTTTTAAATACTACGGGAGTGTTGAAATTACAGGGAACTATCCTATTATTCGATTACAAGTCGTAAGTCAATTAAAGGTGTAATGTTAAAATATTCGATTACAATCACCGATTGGCTTTAATAGTTCGATCTAAAAGAATATCAAACATTGAGTTATTACCATTAATATATTCCATTATATTTCTATTAATATTTCTCATATATATATGCAAATACAATAAAATAGAACGTTTTCTTTGGCATCATATTCATGCTTCAAACATATCTACTTCCTGAGATTTGTGGGTATATATAAGAAGCATAATGCAACTGTATTATCGCTTGGGTCACGAGAGTGTATTTTGAAATCTCCAGATGCTTCAATGCTATAAAACACTTAAGCCATGAGGAACAGATCTGAACAGTATGCTGGGATCTTGATTGTTTCCCACATTAATATGGAAAGAAGCTTATAGAAATTCTCACAGCTTCAGGAGTCACAAAGACGAAGGATAGGGTAAATACAAAACGTTTGAGTGAAGCGAGGTTTTGGATATAATTTTATTTCTATATCTATTCTGCAATCGATGGCTTTCGATTTACTGGGTATATGTTTCATATTCCAACGTTCCAGGCTTTAAACTTCTTATTTCCTTCAATATCTATTTCAATCTCATAGCTACGTAATCAAATCTTCTACGAATCACCAACATATTTAATACCTTAGTTTTATTTTAATCTATTAAGATATAGGACATAAATTTCGAAATTTATTCGAAAAAATACTCCTTAGAACTCATTTAAGGTCATTTCCGTAGTTACGTACTCAAATCTTCTACGAATCACCAACACATTAAAAAGTTTTCTTTTAATATATCTGATTATAAGAAATAGAACATACATTTCTAAATTTATTCGAAATAATACTATTTCAGCACTTATTTAAGGTTATTATTTTAACATCTTTAACAGAAATTTAATCAATAATCAAAACCTCTAATGTCCTCTTATAAAAAACTTTGTATATGGTTCTCCTGATTGCAACATACGCGTATGAATACTAATTTCCCTTTAAGTTAATGATCAACCCACACCACTCGTATTCGTTAAAATGCTCCTCAGGCCTCAAATCGTGGGTTTCTCACTCCAGCATCTTCTTCACGCTTCAACGAGCCAGACTCGAGGCGTCCAACACAATAAGAAATCGGATAAACTTACAGCATTTGCAAACCAAATGGATCGCTCGGGAGGGAATAAAAAGATTGGCTAAGTTAAATGGGAAACTGAAGATGCTCGGGGATAAAAACGAGATTTACTCCCTTAAAACAGACCCACGAGAATTCAAAAAAGAATTCTCTTCCTCGGCTGGATGAAAAAGTCAACGTTTCTTTTTAATCATTCTTTACAATTAAAGCTGAGAGAGAATTGAACACCCTTCTCGTTCCGTTTCGTGCGTTAACTCGGGGACATCTGCGTAAATTCACAGCGCTTGCAGACTTTCTTTTGGTAGTTAGTAAAAATGGTGGAAATCTTAACCTTAAAGAATTAATTAAAATCGCCGAAGAATTAGAAAGGAGAAATTTTTCTTATCAAGTAAATGAATTGTTTCGTATCATTGCGGAGCATTTTATCACGGAGAAATTTGAGGAGTGAAATGTGATACCAGAATAATAACACATGTACCCGTGAAAAACATGAATGAAGCTTTGTTATTCGTCAATTAACCTCAACGGTGAAGCCTTTTTAGCCTTTATGAATGCACAATTCGTATAAAAAATGCTTTAATTTCAATTATGGAAGTGTATTAAAGTAGTTAAATGTGTTAAAAATCTAAGAACGCTGTATTAAATATAAAGGATTAAAGTTCTTCAGTTACAATTCAATGGTATTAAGTCGTTTTGGGGTAAGATATTCATTTGGAGTGAGAAACAGTTTCATCCCCTCTTCTTCTTCAAAATTGTGATTAAAAACGCCATTTGGATAAAATCCTATATGAATATATAGACTAAGATGTAATTTATGTTATATCGACTAATGTCATTCATTTTCATTCAAAGCATTTAAATAGCATCTCTAATATAAGATCGAACATTGAAATATATTACTCGTACAATAATGATATGCTAGAAAATGGAATGATTAACTTGGAAATAAATCATCCATAATGATAGAAACTCATTCAAACTCGTATTTTTGTCTCCAGAGTTCAGTAATATACTAAAAAATCAATTTCGATTTGATATCAAATAATTTAAGGCATCATATGTATCCCTAAGTCTCCGTAAACCATTTTCCTCAAGATATCAGATAGTATTCCCTTCCTATGACTCTCCTAAACGAACCCTCAATGCATAACAAAATATCCAAACTTTCAGCAAATGGCTGATCAGTCAGAAAGGAACATCAATACACTTTTCTTCCTCTCGGAAGAAAACAATTAATGTTCCGGGCGAATACTAATTACTCCCGGCTCAGGATGACTCAATCTCTCCCTCCGTTTAATTTAATCAAAGGAAACATTTCTTCTTCCTACTCCTCATTAAGGAGACACTCATTCCCCTTCCCTTCGCCCACAGTCATACGTATCGCTTTGGATCCTTTCCCAGAAAAAAACCCTCTAATCAAAGAGCACATGACTATTTTGGAAAAGAAAATGTGTGGGCGTTGGAGAAAATTGGGTTGAAAGGGGTTAATGTGGCGAGATGTGCAAGTATTCCGCAAGTGCCTTAAGGGGAGTGCTCTTAAAACCACAGACCTCCGATGAACCTTAGAGAGGTGCAACCACCATCAACGGCACCTTATTAGACAACCCGATTCACCACCCCAACAATGCCGGTTGAATATCGCTACGTTCGATATCGGATTATCGCGGAATTCCCGACAGCGATCGCAATAAAAAATTTGGGTGAAGGTGATGTTGTCAGCTCAACGCCTAAGACTCAGCTTGTACGGCAAAAATTCAACGAAAATAATTCGCTATTTTGCTACTTAGTAGTTAAAAAATGAACAAAATATTTACGTATATTATAGGTAAAGAAGACGATAAAACCATACTCTATAGTTTCAAGTAAAAGAATACGACATTTCTGAAGAAAAATCAACCAGCAAGCATAAATAAACTTATAAAAATTTTGTGCAAAATATATAAAATCTAAGTTAATATTCCATTAGTTCTCCTTCGCGAGATATATAACAAAGAAAATCAAATACATTCCTGAACGTAATACTTCTAGTTACTCGAGTAGAGCGGCAATACTACTATTCTTAATAAAAATGGCTAATTGAAGATTTTAAATAAAGAAAATTGTATTGATTGACATTGGAATTTATGAAATAGAATAGAGAAATTTATAAAAGTGTTTACAAATATTTTAATAAAATATTGTTCAAATCATGCGTTCTTACAAGCCTTTTTTATCAAACTTTCTATAAATATTTGCGGAAGTACCAAATTTAAAATCTAAGTAGTCGTTTCAATTCCTTCCTTCTTCATCGAAGAAGAACTATTCCAAAGGAATTTCAAAATTAACATTTGTGAATATTTATACAGCATTTTTTTCAATTATTAAATTATTATGCATTTTCCCATTACGATTTATTGTATAATATACTACAATGCATATAGAGAGCTCTATCCAAATGGTATAATTGTTCATAAGCGTATTTAACTCCTAATTCAATTTTTACAGATATCGACCTACCTATTTCAAAAATAATTCGTACTGTTTAACTTCCATCATAGACCTCAAAAAGACTATCAATTCACCATCGAACCACCAACTCCTCAACCCCGGCACACATTATCTGTAAACCATTTCCAAAGCCGAGTCTTACATCGTGTGATTTAACCCACGAAGATTTCCATATCAATATTTCCCGGCCTCCCAGCCTACCCCCCACAATTACCCCTTCCAGCATTCCCTTTAATTAGACCCCAGTTGTAATCCCTCCCCCCCGCAGACACCCCTTTCTTCAAGAAGTGTCGGCAGAACCGCGTCGGCCATTACGAGGAAGAATCCCGCCTGCCCCTGCATTAGAATCATTCTTAGGAATAGCGCACGATACGCGATAATCCCATAACCTAATCGCCATCGTTCCCCATTAACTCGTATCTCCATTATGTCCTCTTCTTAGGGCATCAGTCTTCTTAATTGCCTCTCGTCTTCAATATGGAACCGATCCAACGAGAGAGAGGCGCTCCAGATTCTTCTCGTTTTGAAAAGGGGGGCGAGAAAAACAGACGGAGAAGTAAGGTTTTCATAAGGAAATTTTATCCGGGAAGGAAAGAGATTAAGGCCCCCCCTTCTTTAACCTCCGCGAACCCTCAATTTATTTCATTGTTTCTCTTCCCACTGGGATGATTCCCCCTTTCTTGTGCGATGCGCTTTTGCAGGGGCAGATTGATTTCCCCAGAAATTTGGACCGGAGAGGAGAATAACCTCGGAATATGTCCCAGAAGTTTTGTCTTTCGGTAAATGTTGAAGTGGATCCGTAGTTTTGGAATGGACCGAGTTAGCATTCGTACGAATTATTAGGATCGAATAAGAATTTAAAGAATTTTTGAAGAACACTATGTATAAAGGAGGTTTATAATAAAGTTTACATACTCCTTAATATCTTAAACCCTTTTATTAGTTAAAATTGGAAGACATAGAGGATCTAATAAGGTAAACTTATACCAGTTATGAAGATGAAAGAATCGTACGCTATTGCACACAGAATTGATAAACGATGGATATTATAATAATATTATTATTATAACTTCACAGTATGATAAATTATTGGGATGAGATATATTTTGGTAAATATACAATCAGAAATACCAACCATATAGAAGGCAAAGCACAAACATATGTAGCTAATTAGAAAATTGTCGTCTATGAAAAGCATTCGAGTCCCACGTCTTCATCAGATCAATCCATTACGAGTATATCAACTCAAACAGAACTTTCATAGTTGGAATTCGAACTCAGAGCCTCCTGTGACCCTAATTCCGCCAGAATGTACTATTACCGTTAGGGCTTAAGATTAGGTTGGATTGATTAAATGTAATGGGTCAAATGTATCTCAGGTAGACCATAAAAAAATTCATGCAAGCTAATATGTGCATTTAACATGCTAGAATGGCTTGTCACGTAGCGAATGCAATCAGTGGTATATTATCCTTTGAGGTAGACGACCCGCATTTACAGATGTGCATTGAGGGTTGCGTTCTGAGAATAGTACGGCGCTGAGAATGAACGTGAAAGATAATTATTACTAAATAAAGAAAACCAACAATCGAAGAAAATTCTCTCCATATTATTTGGTACTCTAATATAATTCAATTGAGGAACTTTTATGAGAATAGTAGTAATATTAATAATCTCTTAGTAATTGATAGCTCATAACTTGATTGTTTTTAAGTTACTGCGATTCGACTGTCTAGTAAGTTGCTTGTCGTTACCTCGTAAGTTATTTTCGCATTTCTTTATTAATTGACAGTATTTCTAGTTTATAACTACAAATATAAGTAAACTTGCTAGTGTGTAATGAGACCTGTAATTAACAGAACTGCCGACTTGATATAAATTAACATAAATGTAACAAAGTAATATAATAAATGCATAATTTAAAGTGATTTACAATAACTATAGTTAAAAACGAGTTAAAAAATACCCTGTAGACTAAATATACATTTTAGAAAATTCAACTAAATTATACGACACTAAAAGTGATGAAACAATACTATATATATCGATAAAATCGAAATACTTTTTTGAAGCTAGACATCGATTTATGTTTCGAAAACACCTCTACTGAAGAAGTACAACACTTTAACGATGACGTACTTTTCGAACTATTAATTATCCCTCACCTTTCGTATTACATCACGAGAGTATATCGGTCGCGATATTTTGGGAAACAAATTAAAACTCCCGGCGAACTTCTAAGCGATCTCAAACGAATCAGTATTTCAGTAATCCATCAGATGAATACATTCCAGTTCCTACCAACGGCAAATCAGAATTAATCTCTCTCTTTGTGGGGAAACAACCAAAAGATGGAAAACTTCGTACCATAAAATGGAGAGAGAGAGATAATTTTTCCGATTAATTTGGAATTCCCATTAAAATAGTCTGACGCTTAATCGCGTACAAAAAGGGAAATTCCCGCACAACACAGATTTTTAAATGGCAATCCATCTCCGCGATAACTCGCCGTTCGATATATCGAAAACTGGTCGAATGGCGTATTCATAGACGAATCACGATGCGAGCTTTTACGACGCATCCCGAAACCTCATTTGTTTCCTATTAGGCCCACGCCTTTGACAAGGGCGCCGTGAAATTGCTCAAATAGTAGCGGAGAGAGCGGTGGTCATCGACCATTACACTCACGCGAGCTATTCGTGTCTTTGGGATAGACCGCGGGGCTTATCCATCGAGGGTGAAAAAATTAAAGAAAAATGGCTCAATTTTTTTTTGTCGAAATCTTTTGATTAACTCCGTCATTATTCATGTAGCTCTTTAAGTATCGGTTCTTCCCCGATTTTTTGGGAGTGACGTGTTTAAAACCGCGGAAAATTTATTGACGACGAATCCGCCCGATCTTAAAGCTCCGTACAATGGTGATGGATCAAAGGGAGGGCTATTGAACCATTAATCATGTCATCTGCGAGATGTGTATCAATTTAGAGCGGTTTCGATTTGATGTAATTGGGTGAAGGTTTCTGTTATCAAAATATGTACCATACCAATACTCAGAATTATACAGACTTGAATATGGGTTGAAATTCCTCTACTGAATCTTCCAACTTGATTGGCTTGCCTGTGAATATATGTATATATATTGATAAAAGTTATTCTCTGAAATGAATATATCCACTTTCGAAAATCCCCATTAATTTCTAAATGAGGTACGTCATTAAAAAAATCTATCCTCAAAATCAGCGGTCAACCGGTAATTGGGGCTGCACAATCTAATTTTATCAAATTTCAGTCTTGAATTTTATTTATCGAATCATCATCTGTCAATAATTTCAACTGGAGTAGTGCATGTTTTTGCTATAATGAGCTTATTTTATAAAATTGTCTATATAGAGCTTGAGAATTTGAATTTAAAGCACGTACGCAAATAAAACTACAGAAGAGTAACCAAATATCATTTTACATAAATTTATCTACAGAAATATAGAAAAATATGCCACTAAAAATTTCATTCTTAATGATAATTGAGCTTATTTACGTAATGATTTTCATTATTCTCTCGTATAGAAAATACAATTTGATAATAGAACTGTTTCATAGGTATTTATTAAATTTTTAAAACGAACTTTTTCCATCTCGTAAATTATATTGATCAAAAGTAAACTATTGTAACGAAGTCTCCATAACTTATATATAATATTAAGTTTTAACTATTATAACGAAGTATGTTATGGTTATGAAACTGTAATTCGATATGTGATATGAAGAACTTTTTTCACTATAACAGCTTATCTTGTGTTACTTAGGAAATGAGGATAGGAGGCCAGTATAATATTTAACACAATTCTCTTATATCCAATTAATCTCTTATTTAGACTCACAAAATGGATAAAATTGTAAAAATTTCAGCACCCCGGAGTATTTACAACTCTGTTTGAAAAATATCTGGATTAATAATATATTCAACTATATTTCTATAACGTTCACCTTAAATCAAAAGGAAACTTTGCTAATAGATTCAAAATGACAAGAAGTCCATATAACTATATCGAGCGTTACAATTATTACAATATAGTAAAATCGTATTGACTCGTAATTGGTAACCGAAAAGGCTTATACATTGACAGGAATGGCTTTCCTTTCTGTGATTGAATTGCAATCAATTATGGATGGGGCAAGACCATCAATTCGATCGCTGTTTTTGTCATATATAAGAATCACAAAAACCGTTATGCGGGCATCTATCATAGGGAACGATTAACAGCAAAAGAAACGCGAGTAGTAGTTGTCACTTGAAGTAACATCTTGTCACAAACTATCACTAAATGTGTGCTTTTAGAAACAATTATCACAGCAGTCAAAACTTGATTAGTTCCATCACCACGGCTGCAGATGTCACTTTCGTGCTACGTCGACTTTTTGCAGAAAAACGAGTGTCATTTCAATCAAACGTCCGTTGCCTCGTTGCTAGGTGAGAGCACATTTTCAACCCAAAAAAAATCGAATTTAAGCCATCCGTCATTTGAATTCGGGATTATATTCGCAAATGAACGACTAATTGAAGTTATTTGCGTTGCGAAAAAGCCGTGGTACGACGAATTCGAAAGTCAACTGTTTAACGGAACGAAATAAATGCATCCCACCTCAACAGCGTTCAAAAATTACAAAAGGTGATAAAATCTTCTTCGCCGAAACTTGATTCCACCGAATCCAAATATTCGTTTCGATGCGTCACAATCGTATCGTGATGAATAAATGTGAGATGTCTAAATTTGAATAGAGTTAAAAGTTAGCGAACCATAAATATCGTAAAAATAAAATATTACTTCAAAATCTCTTGTGCGGTAAATATTCAAGAGGCAACAGAAAACGTAACAACTTTTGAACATATCTATTGAAATATTTCGTCTTTTATTAAAAGTTACGCAGAAGATAAAGCAATTACTCCGTGTATTGTACATTAATTATTCCCTACATAATAGCCTATAGGTTACATTGTACATTTTCTATACAATGTCTTAAATTAATTCTTAATATATGAAACATAACAACAACTTTAGAACTCTAAAACATATACATTCAAATAATTCATCCTTCAGTTCATAAGCAAAGGAAGAAGCTGTTTCTTCATATAGAACAATCTAAATCTTCTCTATATATTGCTATATAGATTATATTTTATACATTATATACACTGTTTCAAATAATTCCTCTTTTCTCCAAAACTACGTGTAAATTTAAGTGAGTATTAACACTAATTAATTGCACAGAACTTCCTGATAAAGCGATCATGTACCAATAAACTTAAAAAGAAGCACAATATTAATTCTTAAAAAAGAAATAAATCAACTTTAGCTTAAAGCAACTCCTTCTCTAAGAGTTTTTAATTAACTCCGAACGATCAGTCATGGATGACGATTTTTATAGACTCGTGCGCGTTGAAACTGCTGTTAAAACGCCTATAGAAGTGGATTCAAAATATAAATATATTTCCGCATTACAAATCGTTAAATTTTTCTACAAATTAAATGATCGAATAATTGAAAAGAGATTTTTAAATGAGATTATGCATCCTATACCACCAATCTATGGGTTTCAGTAGCAGCTCAAATTGACCACAGATTTAATAAATAAAACTTTTTTCGCATACTATAATCAGATTTTTACATTAATCAATTTGCACTTTACTTCGTTATTGAAAGTGCGAAATTAATGAAAAAAAATTGAGTCCAATCAATTTGAACATTAATCATTCTATGAAAATACAAAAGTTATATAGATTTACCATTAATGCCGGTAATGAGTGTTTAAGTTGGTAAATATGATTATTAAAAGCACACAAGTACCTAACTCTTCCTGAGAATGGATACTATTATTATAGATAAGCCTATGTATGTACTATATAAATCTTTAATTTTTGCAAAATATAAATTTTCTAAAAAAGATATAGTATTCAATAAAAATATGTATAAAATTTGATCCTTACTAGTCTCATCTCCCATGAAATCTTTACGGGAAAAAATATTTGAAGCAGCAGTTACAAACAACTGTCTAAATTAACGTTTAAAACGGATAAATGGTAAGTTTATTGTCACCATTTACATGATTATAAGATTCGAGAACTTGTTCATTCACATGTTAATATGGTGATACTAACCAAATTAACCAAACAAAAATGATCAATAATCGTTTACATTAATGTTCTTCCCAGGTATTAAAAGGATACACCGTACATTTAAAATTGCTATGGAAATTAGATCACAACCAACTCATTTCACTTTCAATTCACGTGAAAACGTTCAACTCGCGTATCTTTGAAATCTAATAGTGGGCTTAATAGCCTATTATCGAGCTGTAATTATGATTATTTTCTACGTAAATTTACCAGGGATCAGTTCTGTTCTACACAGTTACGCTTTCAATACGAGAACAAAATTCTACTTTGATAGGCTTTATGTAAATAATACTATCAAATTAAAAACAAGGAATTAAAAATTAAAAGCATTAAGGGTGTATAAAACAGTTTTTTGTTCAAATCGTTTCGGCTTTAGGGTCTGGAAAGTTTCTTTTTAAGGAGAAATAAAAGTTATAGGAAGAAATCCAAGAATCACCTCTGAGAGTTTGAATATTTAGTTATTTAACTTAATGTACTACTAGTTTTTTTAACTCCATGGCCATTAAATTTACCAAAGCATACTTACTTTGTAGTTAATGGTTTCATATAGAGATTAATATCATTTCTTTGCAAATTTATTGATAAAATTCAATTACACTGCTATCAAAGTCATACAAGAATTACAGAGATAGATCGAGACAATAAACTATTCCTACCATCTTTTAAAGCAGCACTTTTTTCATGAAATTATGTTCATATCCGCAACTGAAAACATTGCATTTACACGAATGTAACGCGCAATCAGCATTGTTTATATCAACAGTAACACAAATTGATGGGTTCCAAACCAATTTCGGAATAATATCGTTTTGATATTGAATGATGCAAGCAAAGTTTCATATACCTAAATTCGCTCTCATGTTCACACTTTCTGTGCACTGTAAAACGAAAAACGCCTTACATCATCAACGCCTTGGATAGTAATAAATATTATAATTCGATTTAAAACCCCAGTGTGCAAACAACGAACAGATTTTTCTATATACTATACTCCCTCTGATTTCGCACAGCATTGTTCCCTTCGCTATGTTACAAAGGTTCTCATGGTAACACGTCAATTCTCCTTGCCTAAGGCTGCGCGTCTACTGTCGTGGTCTTTCCAGCATGCTATTGACACACGACCTATGTGGGTTGATAGACTACGTCAAAGTCGGCAGGTTTCAAATGACGAAACCATCGCAGCAGACTAATGAAACTCAAGGATGACAACCAAAAAATTTCTCAACCGCCACTGACGATCAAGGTGCCTCTTCCAAAAGAAATTTCATGTCCTCTTTTCCAAAAAGATTTAAAAAACTTCTTATCATTTATCAAAGAGAAATATTTGAATACTATATTCTCTATCAGCCTCAATTTTTCACCTGTAGTATCTTAAAATAATAGAATAGAAAAAACGACTATCCTCTACCATTTTATTAATTGAAGACATTTCTCAGTTTATTTACGTACTTTTCTGTTCGTAATCCTTTATGATAGATTTTTACGTTTAATTACCTATCAGAAGAATCAATTTACTCAAATTCAAAATCAAACTTTTCTATAGTAATAGACGATACATATCAATTAGTAACTCAAGTTTCAAAACGAATATAAGAAAATATAATATGGATATTAGCTTCATTGTGCGGCTAATTTTCCAATTAAATAATTATAATAATAATTTTTAATTTAAGATAATAAAATACGAGACAAATAAAATTAAATATATACTAATTAACTTCAGAAAAGTTCAACAAATGCGGATATAATAAACATTTAGTTATATACAGAACTTACTCCCTAGTTTGAGTTATCTAATTTGGTGGCAAAATAATCAAAAATACTTAACTAATATTTAAGAAATTTATAGTTTCGTTTCTAGTTCAAAATCTAATGGCCAATATTACCGAAAACCTCTTTCAATAGTTTCAGAAATCGAGAGTAAAGCAAAGAGTAAAGGCCAGTTAGGGATGGTAATACACATCACGATAGAGAGACAGCCATGGACGAAAACCCTACTGCGAAAAACCGAACCCTTTTTTCATCGAAGAGTGTTGCAGCACTGATAATAGTCGCTCAAAGAGCATCACGGGAAAGAATGTGACGTCACGGCCAGTCCGCGATCAAAGAGCCGCCGATAAATTATTTCCGACTCGACGGGAGGCCCTCAACACAAGAGGAGGTAATGAGCCGTCTCCTAGCCCATGGAAGCTAAGTGGTTTCTCCGATGTTTGCGACCCAAATGAAGGGTTGGAGAATATTTTGCGGAAGAGGTGAGTGGAAGAGCTGCGAAGGTGTCCGATCTTGAACCGTTTCTCGCCCAACGCTATTTCCCTCTGCGGCCAATTCCATCCCCAACTATGCCTACACGTAACACGTTCCTCGCCGCACATTTTCTAACGTAATTTCCTCGTCGGAAATATTATCTCCGGACATTTCGCCGACGGACACTTCCTCGACATAAATTCTTCCTACGTTCGCTAGCTCTTCCGCGACGGACATTTGATAGAGGGTCTTCGACGAGAAATTCTAAACCGAGCACTTTTATCCTAAATTGTTACTATGGAGATTTCGTTGGAGAAAATATTCTTGAGAGACGTTCGCTTCCTCAACTTTTATCTACATAGACCTAACTACGTAAAGGACATTCCGATTCATGTAAATTATGTGTAAAAATGATGTTCTTACCAAAACAACCAAAACCTTATCAAATCAAAGGTTAAACAGATGCTAAAAAAATCAATAAAACTGGGACTCGAACCCAGGTCCCCTACTTCCCGAGAAGCTAAGCTGAATACTATAACACCACCTCTATTCTACTCTCTTAACACTATGCTTTGTCATCATTTTATATCTTCTCGTATGTTAAAAAAATAGCCGGCGAGAATTCAATATTCAAGTAATAGTGTATTACATATCTAGTAATAATAAAAGCAAACAAGTAGATAAACAGTTTTTCGTCTTAAATTAAGAAGTTAACGGAAAACATTTCTACAACTTAGCCTACTTAGGAATGGGAATGTGTTCTGTATTACGAATATGCACATATCCTAAAATTATCCGAAAAGAGAGAAGATACCACAACAAGTATATACTATTAATATAAACTTTCAGTAGTGAGGAGCAACTTCAGGAGCAACTATTTAGTTTTAAACTAATGTATAGTTAGTCATACATAATCTATTGATAAGAGTAAGGATTTAGCGAGCGAAAAAAAATCAGAAACGAAAAGAAACCAGACTCAAAATAAGGTCAGAGAGCAAATGAACGAAGAGAACAGAAGGGCAGTTGTAGGGAATTGGAGAACATGTGCAAAATTCGCGATGAATTGAAGCAACTGGAAGGAAACTGGGAGGAAACTGGCTGAGGCCATCAGAGTGATAGACGACGGAGAGTAACGAATGGTTAGGTAGATTGCCCGTGAGATATTCTAGGTCATAACTATCTGGAGGACAGGCACATTTTATCCGGAACTCAGTGTAACCAAAAGAAAACGCCCGTGAGACAGAAGGAAGGATCTTGATAGAGTCTAAATCTTCAAAGCACTTAGAAAAGAGCGGAAAAATGCTGTGGAGCTAAATATCGTAAAACGGTGTTGAATTTGATTTAATTAGAGAATAATTATGGCAATGAGAATTAATTCGTACTAAATCATCAAACTTTTAATACAAATATGGCATATTTAATCACGATTTAAGTATCAAACATATTATTTAAATATATAATAACCTTCTATATTTATTATTTTCCGTTTTTTTCCCCTTTTTGTTCAAAATCTTATCCTTATTTTACACATCTACACTCTACAATTCTATTTACGATATTTTTCTTATCGGAAACAAAACGAAGTGTTATACAATTTCTATCCCTTTATTTTAAGTTTATTTTAGAAAGATTTCATTAATATAAGAGAAAAATATAAAACGAACATTAATTTAAAAAAGAAAAATGATAGAATGGCTTGAAAAATAATAACTACACTTGATAATATAAAATATATTCAACTCTTTATATAGCGGAATCGGAAGTTATTTCCAAAACTATCCGGAAATTCGTTAGAGCAAGCCTTGAAGAGCAAGCGAAAATAAATCACATACTCGTGAGATGGAATTGTGACAACTCTTTTAGATCTTTAAATTGCGTTTTCAGAACCAGGAAATAACTGCTTGAAAGTACTTTGCACTCTGAATCTTTTTTGCCCTACTTACAGCTACGACATAATATTTTTGTCTACATACTTCACATTAGGCTTCAATATTTATTTCAGAATCGAAAATTTTTCGTAAAATTTCATTTTAACCATTTTTATGAATTTTTTATTTGTTTCTATATTTGCTGGAATCATAATGAGAAAAAATTGTATTCCTTGCAATTCAATTTTGGGGTTATCATTAAATGACATTATCTTAAGTATGAATGCAGAACTCTTCCGAATTTAATTTAAAAATAATTACGGTAAATCAAATAACAGTGTCAAATAAATTGGTTAAAAAATAGTTTCAAAATACTGAATCGATGAAAAAATATTTACAATATAGGTAACCATATTTTATAATTCTAATTATTTCCAAGAGAAACTTAATCATGCAATAAATATCCTTTTATCTCTATCCCTCAGTATGAGGTAAACATACTTGTTTCAACAATTTATAACGTAGGGTTTAGAAAATTTAGTTTGTTGTTTGTTACTTAGTTGAGTGTTACAATTTCCTTCACTAATTTAAATTTCATGTTGTTATTTGATGTATTCTAGAATAAAGCTCTTGGCAATTTATATATTTATAGAATATACTGTATTAGAGATTATAATTTTATAATGTATAAACATTATTAAAACTATATTCCTCTTATTATAATTTTACATTTCCTTCTATATTCGTTTCAGTTCCATAAATTCGTTAATCTTTTTTGACAACAATATCTATCTTGTTTTATATCCGGAATTTCTGAGTATATTATATGTTCATTGTCTTCAAATCTTCTCGATCATCTTCGAGTTTTATTTGACCGATGATATTACTAATTTTTATAATATTTACAAATATCCTAACAATAATAAGATCTTTACGCTTCAAGATAAGAGGTAGCCTTTGGAAAAATACCTTTACGATTGGAATGAAACTATATCATTATGTCTTTTCTGTCTAAGATTAATTTATTTAGTCTTAACTTTGTGGAATGCTGCTCTAACCTTCATGAAAAGGAAAACACTAATTGTAATCCACAATGTAATGAAACAACCAAAAGAATGAAACTATGTAGCTATGTTATTAATGAAACTATTTAGCAATGTAAACAATGAAACAATTTAGCTATGCAAACAATGAAACAATGTAGCTATGTAAACAATCTAAAATGTCACAATATTTAATTTTGTATCATACTCAGTGTTTTCTTTTCCACGATATTGCATTAATACTTATTTTCAACATTTAAGAATAAATCAGCAACATAAATCATAATAAAACCCGGCCAGTCTGGATATATAACAAAACTTCCAAACAACCACATTACCCCAACCACAGCACCTACGCATATTTCCCACCCACCTCGAACAAACATCATCAGCTATAGGAAATAGAAAAACCCTTCCCCGCATAATCACCCCGCTGAGTCTATAACTCCTACCGAACGATCTCCAATGACGAGAGAGCATCTTCAGCATTCCAAGCCATTATTCTTCTAAGTAGGTCCATGCGAAAAAAACACCTCGAAGGAGATTAGGGCGTATAAGTCACTTGGAATGCATCGAAGCACGGTGTGCGTGATGCGCCGTGGGGAGCGTCACGTATTCCAGCAATATATCACCGGTGTGACGTACGCCTTCGGCAAAAGCAGCAAATGAGAGAAATGCGGATTACGGCGCCTCCTGGTGTGTGTCTCCCTAAAAAGGCCGCTGCGCATTTGTTAAAGGTTAAGCCATTCCCTCACTTCTGCCGTAATGAATACGGGGAGGAAAAACTGTTGCATAAATTCGCCCCGTGGCGATGTGTCCCCGTGTAGCCATTTAGCAAACACGCCACGGAACACACTCTCACGCCTTTTTTAATTGGACGGCCTAATTAGGACCTTGATTTCTAATAAAACGATCTCTCGGACGAAGGGTTCTTGACGGAATTTTGAACCGTGGCTCTAACGCCCTTTTTGAAAAGGACTGTTTTTATTTCACGGGAGGTGACTCCGACCCTCACAAGATTTCCATCCCACTCAATTATAATTGCGATGTGTTATGTACATATATACCGCTTTAATTCCTCTACAAAAAAATTTAGGTTCCAAACAAACTTCTCTTGCTTTGGAAGAAAGGTGTGTGTGTGTGTTCAGAACTCAAATAAATCCTCATAAATATGTCAATGAGATACATTGATGTAACTTTCCACGCTTACGCTACGAGTTACTGTAGCTATTTTACTCAAATCTTATTTACATAATTAGTAATTAAGAATGTATTCGTCACAAATTGACTTGGAACATACGTGTCAACCCTTATACATTTCCATGTATAAATACGAGAATAGGTAGCTAACTTAAAACAAGGAAGTATGATACACCTAGGTATACATCTGTAATTCTTGGTATACATTTTTAAAAAATTCGAATACAATAAAAGAATTCTAGCTTAAAATTCATGAGGAATTAACCCCACATTCAAGAAATATAATGCGGCAATTTTTAGTTTAGTAAAACATACAATAATTGAAGTAGGTCATTGAACTAATTGGTATCCAATGAATGTAATATGCCTTCCGTGGAACACAAATTCACTAAATTACATTCAATATGGAATATGAAAATCAGCATTCCATTAGAGCTAAAGAAATAATTAAAGTCACTTTCAGAATTAATACAGAAATATCTAGTATCTTGCTCTGAGTCGATGTTATCATGAAATCATATTAATTATCAATCAGTTACAGTAATTTAACTAATACCTCTTCATTTCTATAATTATTAATTAATCAACGTATTTTCTTTTATAGCCAACTTAATATGTGCCGTGTAGAATTAACATATAACTATTATGTTCGGCGACAATACGATTGTATCGAAATTGTATGCAAATCGAAACAGAACTTTATAAAAAATATACTAAATAAATACTTTTAAAGTATGATGATAACAACACGTTCGTAACGATAAAAATTAAAAATAAATTTCCGTAGATTAATGCTGATAAGTAACGTCTAGGACTTGAAAAATAGCAAAACTCATTTCCCGTAAAGGAATTCTAAAACCGTGCCGCGAAATAGCATGTTTTATCTCCGCTACTCCAAGGAAGGAATGCTGAAATCATATTTTGGAAAAGCGAGTTCTATCTCTTCTACAGCAAAATTTTAAAAACACGCTCTCTTGCCCTTAAATTACGAAGAATTCTACACGTTTGCCGCAAGGGTTTTTTTTATCCCGATTCGCTAAACCGTTACACGGAAAAACTGCGTGTTAGTGGTTGGGTTTCGCACCTGTGCAGAATTACCCTGGTTTGTTTACGGCTGATTGTGGGGTTTCGGAAAAAAGGGATTAGCGCAAATACCTTAGCAATCGATGATCTAGAATGCAGGCACAAAGAAATGCCTAGTTTCGACGTATCCAATCTAAATACTCCGCAAACATCTCACTTCCCTCTGTGCCCATGCCGCGTTTTAAAACAATTTACGCCCGCTATTTTGCATAGCTTGTCGAATTTTCCAAACAGTATGATCCATTGATTGATTTAATTAAATTCGTCAAAAGCACACCCGATTTGATACGCTGAGCGAACGAATTTTTTGAATGGATACTTCGGCGGCTTTGTGTAACGAAATCACCCTCGTAGCGAGGTTCATGTAAATTCAAAATGCGAAACCGTGGTAACTTACGAATCATGACCTAGTTTAATTCGTCCACACGTAACTGAGCGGTTAAATTATTAAGTTACATATATCTAATTTCATATTAATAAGAAGTTCTTACATGAAAACCGCAGTACACCAAATCCCTGTTAAAACGAATAATTCCCACGATTTCTCTATTGAAATATGTCAGTAATAATGACTAAAATTTCGGAAACACATTTGAATATTTTTTCCTCAAATTTCATAAAGAATAAAAAATTCTCTAGTTTAAAACATAAAGTATAAATATTTTAAACTTTAAATCTTAATATTGAATCTATTTATGATTACTATTGAAGTAATAATTCAATTTTAATTTTAATATCTCCTTTATTATCAAATAATTTAACGAATTAATTGGATACCTAAAAACTTAATATGAATATTTGTTTATAATTCAGTAAGTAACAGAGATTAATCACAAATATAAATTTATAATCGTACAAGATGCTACACTTATAGAAAATCTGATTCTAACACATATTTTCGAGAAAATTTAAGCTTAATTGACATAATTAATTATCGTAAAAATGTTTCCATGGATAAATTTTGCTTGTATTTGAAGTTCAATACTTTGATAAGTCAATTTGTATTTTATCCCTAATATTAATTGATTTCCATATTTCTACTCAATAAATACTCGATATATAGATACTCGATAAATTTGTTTTCAATTTAATTTTAATAAATTGATTATTTTTAATTACACCGTATAAATATTAAATCCAGTTAAATATCATTCCCATATTATACGCTTCTTATGTATTAATACCTCACATCCCATTCTTCAAAGCACAACCGTTTCGAAATCCGAAAAACTGGTTCTGAATCCACAGCGATCCCAATTTGTTCAGATATATGAAAAATAACTACACCGGATAAGAATACAGATAGTTACAGAGCAATAATAAAATATAGCTCACCAGATTTCCACCATCAAATAGCCTAATTCTTCATCAAATGCTGTATAAAATACAATAAAAATATCGAAGAGGGAGATATATCTCTGAGATTTAGATGGCTTCATTTACTGCACATTTTTTCGTAAACTAAAAATTTATCTCCGAATATAATTCATGTTTTTTTGAAGGTGAGTCACACAGAGATATACAGACCCGTTTGAGGAAAACGTCTCAAATACTAATCCAAGCGGTTCGAAGAAATCAGAGGGTGATTTTACCCTTCTGAACAATTTATCTAATTTTTTGTAACTTTTCCGGTAAGAGATGCATTTCAGGACTGAAAAATGTGAAAGGGAGGTGCCTCTGAAATGTTTTCACGATAAGTCAAAGCGCTTTGCAGAAGAACCGCCTTTATCCATCTCGAAATTTAAGCCAATGATTCTTCGGAAATTCTTGATTACTCCATAGGGATCATCAGTCATTCTTGAATGAGATGTTCAAATGTTAATCACGAAAATGCGAAATTTCTTATCGCATTTTGAGAGCTGTATATGTACTTATCTGCACCGTATAATAAAATATTTTTTATAAAATCTCACCCCTTTTGCCAATGAATACAAATGCGAGTATAAGATTACGTTACTGTCATATATTAAAGGAAACTAAATAAGTTAAGGAAGATATATATGAAATAAGGATAAACGTTCGTACGCTATCAATCTAAAACGTTATTAGCATTACAAATGAAACTTTTAAAATATGTAGATGATATTCAGAAACGGATTGTAGATGTGAAATTTTCATTGACTATTATTATAATAAATAGCAATACTCCGAATGCAAAATAAGCATGCAGCTAACGTTCCTATGTGAAGCTAAATTTTTTCCAAGCCGTATATTTAAATTAATAAAAGTTTTTCTAAAAATTTAATGTGAACCATTTTTTTATTACGCATAGTTTGAAAATCATTTGATTCATTGATGAATTCTTGATACTAAAAATACTAAGTATAGGAAGCTTGGAGAAACAAACAGAAAGCTTTTCAGAGGAAAGTAACACTAAGTATATATTTTCGTATGAAATATCGTTCCCTTAATGATAAGTGACGTTTGTGAATGTAATTTAAATAGCAATCCATTGAAGAATATATTTTTCAAAAATTTCTTATCAATAATTTGGTAACTGCATCACGATTTTCGAGATCACACAAATATTATTTGGAAGTATAATTTGATCAATCACCAATAGTTTTAGTGTTAAGAGAGATTGTTACTACGCTTTCTTCATTTTGACTGCTCCTTTCATTACGTATTAGAATCACGACTTCTCTTTTTAGCACCTTTTAACCTTTCGAGAGTTATAAAGGTCAAATTAACTCAAGAACTTAACTCAAACTACTTAAAAACACATTCAGTTGCTAAGATACACTCTCCAATCGCTCATCACCAATTACATTTTCATCCCGACACAACTCCGTGAACCGAGTCAATAGCAACCATAGCAACCAAAAAAGCTCAGCGATGCGTATCTTAAACGCTTAAGAAACACGTTGTAATACACTAAACGCTCCCGTGATTAGACTATAAAGGGATCTATACTAGGAAGGCGGATAAAATCCCTTCCAATCATCTTCATCAGATCTTTTACGCCCCAAAGCGGTCTTCTGAGACGAGCCTCCCTTCTCCCCAGAGATATTACGTCTCTGACTCGCACCAAATTCCCTCATTATTCTTTGAAAGCCAAAACTCCTTTATCAAAAGCGACAACTTCCTTCTTTTCTCCTTCGATTTATGATTCGAGGAATCGTCGGCCCTTTCACAAAAGTGAGATTGCTCTTCGCATGTTACGGTATCCAAGGAGACGCCGCTCTATTTAGTGCTCGATAAGAAAAGCTTCGGATAGACAATCGATTGTCGCGAATTCGCACAAAGAGCGGAAGCGGCGACGCGGGAGACACCTTCCGGTGGAGCGTCGTAAAAAAAAAGAAGATCGTAGCAACAAATAGCTCAAAGACAAGGGAAAAGAGGAGCTATAGATATAACGTCGAAATTCTTACGTTGCCCTGGGGGAAAAATGTGATGGGAGAGGAAGTATTGGCTTCTTCGGGATGGGATCGGTTATACATTGAAGCACTCCCATCGTGGTTTATAGATTGATCACAAAGGGTCATTCGGTCAATATTGTCCAGTTGTTTTATTACGAACACTCGAACTGAAATTACTTATCAGATATCTGGAAAACCGTAGTCTTAAGGGACATAAATAAACGATGTTATACTCTACATTAAATGAACCAACATTTACCGACATACGTATTTACATCCTCTTTCAAATTAGTGTTATTTTATACACAGCTTATAAATATAGATACTCTTATAGTATAGTTAATATAGAACGATTTATTCTTATAAAGTTCCCCAACTCCGCTTTCCTTTCCTGGATTACATTAGTATCCGATAAAACCAGCACATCTCCTCTAAATAACATCAATCAACATTACGTTTCTCATTTCATTTCTTCAAAACACCTCTTTACCCTCATACCTTTCAGGTTTATCTCCCAATTAACCTACTTTACGGATGGAGGTCAACCTCACCTTCAGGTTTCAAAGACCCTACTTCTTTTGATTCCTTTATTTTTATGGTCTAATCCCCGAACCAGTGTAACACTCGTACGTAATATTTCTTATATTAATCTGCTTATCATATCGAAACGTTAATATATTATTAGCCTGCGGTCCCTGAGAATCTTATGTTAAATTAAGGATCATTTAAGCTCATACAAGACGATGCTAACCGATATTAAATATACTACGATTATGACAAAATATCCTTTTTCAATTAATTTCGATCGGATTCGCTTCCTCTTTCAGGGTTACTTAATATATTTACAAAAGAGTAATAAAAAAATCACTATTGAAGATAATAATATGATGCAACGCGTAAAAACTATTAAAAAATTCAATCTCTTAACATGTTGTGACGTAATTTATTTTATGATCCCGTATTTTGTTGTTATCATATGTATGTTAAATAATATTATTAAGTATATTATTCATTCATTTGACATTTTAACAATTTGACAAATTATTTTATCATTAAATAATAATTTAATTTAATTTTTTCCGCATAATACATCCTATGCCAATATTAAATAATATCATAATATTCCAAATTTCAGCATTCGTTATATGATTTTCTATTTATTCTATTACATTTATATTCCAGATGTATCTAACTCAAGGCCACCGAACTCTTTTTTAAAATCTTTAAAGAATAATAGTACAAATCTTACGTAAAACTACGCCAAAAAGCTTGCTGGAAACACACATGATCTTTGAAGAACGGAGCTGAAGAACTGAACTTAACCAGCGCGACCTGGTGACCGCCTGATGCACTGAAGCCGCGTGGAAAAGTGTGCAGGAAAAGAAAAAAGCTATAAAACCCTTCCACCGGAGATACAGAAAACACTTGGAAGTGGAATACGGTATGGAGAGAGGGAGAACGAGTTTCGTTTCCATTTGGGAATACGGAGAAAGAAGATATGTAAGTGTGGGAGGAGAGAGTTTAACATCCGTCCAAAGGCGTTGCCATGAGACGGTATGCATCCTCCATGGACCGGGTCAAGATAAGAGTGGACCCATCTTGGCATTGGGCGCGATAAAATGGAATGGAAATGCAAGGAAGAAGAGAGTAGAAAGGCAATGGCTGATAAAGAAGATGGTAAAGGTGAGAGGACCAGAGAAGAGAGAAGAATTGAGTTTTCCAATTTTCTTTTATTTTAATGCATTCCCGGTGCTCAATTTTTGCATCGCCCCCAGAACGTTCTGAGTGGGGCGAGATTTCAAAAATTCTTGTTACGGGAGAAGTACATTCGAATGCAAAAAGGTACGTTACACGTGTTTCGTTCTTGAGTCTATGATTCGAAGAATTCACTGCTCTGTGAATGCGAAGAAAGAACTAGGAATACCTATTTCCTATAACGAAGTTCAAATAAAAGAATTTTCGTCGTTTGGTTTTTGTTGAATTTGCAAAAACGAAGTTATTTGGTGTTTTTTCTATAGGTAGGAGCCAACATAAACCAAGGCAAACAAAAACCACAACAGGTATATTTTCTTCCAAAGATAATTAACATTTTCGAACGCCCTTGACACTGATTGACACTCCACTTCGCAAGAAATGGGGGACAGAGGCGGAAAACATCGATGGTTTTCCTGGAACTTTTCATCCGTACTTGCAACGCTATCATCATTAGGAATCGACTTATTCTGATCGATTTTTCGTAACAAATACCGAAAATAACAAACATTAAATAGGTTCAATGATTCCAAAATATTACTCAATACTTTTACGTACTTGGATAATATATTCTAAATGCAATGAAATAAGGTATTCATGCACAAAGGCTGCGACGAGAGAGCTAAATACTACGTATTAATAGATGTAGTTTTGGTAAATTATTCAAGAAAAATAATAGTAAATTACGCTTTTGCAATACTGTTTGATGTTTGAAGTCCTAAAATATAATATATACAAGTTCTGTTAAAGAGTGAGTAACCGATGAAAGTAAAATCATGATGAAAGAATGTTTACCTCCTGAGGATTTTAAAAATCAAAATATATCTATAGCCGAAGGACCAGGAATATCTAAGATAGGTAATGTAATTTCTTTTGTTAACTTCTCATAGATTTTATAAACACAGATCCTATTTCAGAATAATATCATGAACTTTCAGTATAATCTTTACCTTAACCATGAAAATAATTTCAATTCCAAAAATATATACGCATATTACTACGGCAAAATAATATAGTAAACAATATACACACAGTGGACATAAAGTCTTTCAACAAATATTATAAAACACCGGGTCGACAGTTGCTTCGCTACTCCCGGAAGATGACGGCTTATCATAAATAGTAAGGCTTCGTCTTCCATCAAATATTGACAAACAATTCATCCATCGATCAACATCAATAAATATATTATTTTTTGAAAAAGGGATATCCTTAATATATCTTTCCCGCAAAAGTTAAGAATGGGATCGAATTTTAAGAGCAAAGAAGGCTAATGTACAACACCTAAACATGTGGAAAATAAAGAAAGAGAATCTGCAATACATTTCTCCTACGTGTAGGTTTATAAAGATAACGTATTTCAACATTATGTCCTTCCTAAACTGCCTAACTTCTTCATTTTTTAAATATGTCTTTGAAGGAAAAATAAACTTACATCATTGAATATTTCATAGTTTAGTAATGCTTAAGTTATCTCAATTTCATTAATTACTTTATCTATATATTATAAATCAAATCTATGGAGAACAATTTAACCATTACAATCGTAAACAAGAAAATATATTTACGCAATCTATAAAAATACACTACGCAGTTACTTAGAGCTGTATTTTACATTTAAAATTCATTAAATCGATAACAAACCTTGCGTATGATATAAGAATATTTTCAAGCAAATATATAACATTAATATTTCTGTACAATAATTATAATGGGTATTCATTAGATATCTATAGATTGTGCAGGTGACTCCAGAAGAACTCACAGCAAAATGACACACTACAACGTACATTAGTGAAGCAGTAGGTCATCCTAATGGTTCCCTGGTAATCATTATATCTGAACAGGAAAGAACATAGGAAAGAGTAAAGGAAATAAGTCATGAATACTTACCGCTCACTCCGAGCTCCTCACCACTGCGCTGCGTCGAGAAATCGGAAGAAGATGCAGTAATTGGTACGGCGAAGGAAGCTGCGAGGAGTAAGATGCGAGATGGCAAGTTGAGCCAATTAGCGGGCTAAACATCTTGGTGATGATTTCCTGGAATCGACATGCATTTATTATTGCGAAAGAAGAAAATGCGTCTTTGGAAAAGTGGTACGTTTAGAGATGCTTTCGAATGAAAATTTATTCATGGAAATATGGAGTCAGTTCCTAAATGCTATTCATTAAAAATGCATTGCTTTCCAGTCTAGATGACATCGCATTATTCATAGGTATGAAGGTATGTTAAGATAATTGCAAGTCATTCCTTCCTTGAGGATTACCATGAATACTATTTCATAAATACATATTATTTCATTAGTATAATTGAAGATAAAATTCTAGTAGTAAGAGATGAAATATTTTATTTAATAATTCTAACACAGGAAATGTACATTAGGAATAAAGTAAACAGAAATATACATTTGAAAGATAGTAATCCAGTAAAACAAAATGTCATTAAAATAGTTAAATGTTTATAAAGAAACGAATTTTAACTATCTATATTTAACAAAAACCTCTAAAAATTTTATTCAATTCAGAATATCTAAAATAATTGGTGCAAAATAATGATGTAAAATTTCTGTAATGTTTGTGTTAAACAGAGCATATTCATTTTATTTTTCAGAAGTATAAATAATATTTTTTTTTAATTTCAAAGCCTTAAAAATAATTCTTCATAGGTGAAATACAAACAGTAATTTAAGACTGGAAAATGTACATAATATATAAAACTTAATTACAAAAAATTAAAAGACTCCGTTAATCTTGATAAAAAAGAAACGAAGTATATAAAAATTACATTAATTTATAAATCTGACTGTTATTACTAGTTGCCATTTAATTTTCTCAATTGAACCTTATATCCGAAAAATTAACATCATTCAAATAACAATGATTCTATTCGAAAAGAAATATAATAAGCTTTCAAGTTAATTTTTCTTATAAGAATTTCGTATACATGTATCATCCATAAAGGCTCCATATTTGACGAAAATAATACAGATCTTTTTTGAATCTCAAACCTGGATAATTAAGGGAATATTACAAATAAAACAAATTAAAAATATATTCCTTCCTCAAATAAAATTTCAATTAAAAACACTTCAAATTCCGCTGTATATATAGAAATATTATGATAATCTTTAGATGATGCAATAATCCTCGAACTTAATATATCCACCCGAATTAAGCGAAAGCTTCCACCATTAACGAGCCGTAAAACGTAAAGATTTCCGCTGTTTAACCCAAAAGGGGAGGATAAACAGCGTATCACAACAGTCCATAACAACTTTACCGCCTAATGCCCATTAATAAAAGGGACGAGGAGAGTTTTCATAAACCTCCGAATAAGCCTACAAATATCATTTATACGAGTGGTGTTTATAAAGGGTTTAGCCACGGGCTGTATATGAGGTGATGTTCGTTTAATGGTATTATGTTGGTTATAAAAAGCGAGAGAAAGGGATCGAGTATCGGAACAGAATAAAGAATCGCGTTTTTTGTCTCGGGGAATATAAAAGGGTACGGCAGCAGAAAGGCAAGATGACGATGGGTGGGGAAAAGAACGCTGCGACAGAAGCAAAAACGCCAGTGTGCGCATGTGATAAGCGGAAAGAAAAGAAAGCTAAAAAACAAAAGAAAGGGGAAAGTAAAAGACGCCGTAGAGAAAGAGTCTTGTTCTAATCATTTCATTATTTATCAAAGTAGAAAATTATCACGATTAAGAACGTATTATGAACTAAATGGATTTGTATGATGATGATAGTAATACGTTATCCTGAACGATAAATTAATTCCAGAATTATATCCAAATCAATGAACAATACATTCCAGTTTTTGGAACATACAGTTATTCAGTATCCAGACAACTTGAGCAGCCAAGATTTCAGCTTCTTCCATGGTAAAATAATCATTACTATAGGAATGATCAACACTGGGTTTGTTTTTCGTATTTAATTTGTTTTCATAATCAGATATTCCGATGTTTTAAAGTATGTAAAGTATGTTTCAGAGAATTTTTTGCGAAATAAGAGACTGATATAAATCAATTTCATAACGGAATAAGAAAAGACAGTAACACAAATTATATCGAAGATTTTTAAGATTTAAATACTTTTCAGTGATAAACATGTAAATATTAAAATAGTAATTTATCATAAAATAATTCTTTTCAAACGATTCCAACCAATAAAAAGGACTTACTTCTATAGATGAGGTGATTTGTATTATCTAACAATATCAATGTACTCGGTTTCACTATTATTTCAAGCGCTCATTTTAAACATCGTTATATTTTCAGTTTCATTTCAGTTGATAGATATTCATAATAATTAATAAGTCCATTTAAATTTTTATAGCCCTTTATACTGATTTAAGTAAGAAAATGGATAATAATCAGCAAATTATAACATTTAATCTCTAAAACGAAAATAAAAGCATGTGAACTAGAAATATAATATATAAATATATATTATATATTATAATATTCCATAATTTAATATGTTTCAAATTAACCTATTTAAAATACTTATTTCAATTACGGGACAAATTTAGGAATATACATTACCTCGTATTTATTAAATCATATTTTCATTAATTCAACAGTAATGCTAATTGATATACGGAAAACTAGAGTATATATTCAATTAGTGTTCACTAAAATTGCAGCGAATACCTTGACATAATGTTCCCATAATCATTTTTATTGTATTTAACTCAAATACAACACACTGAACTCAAATATCTTAAATGCAGTTATAGTAAAAGTATACTATGCAGCTAAAAGTTTATAAAATTGGCCAATGAACATGTGAACACATATAAGTCATAATAAGTGGATCTTAGTATATAGTTATGATTGCCTTTGATATAATATCGAGTTTATTTGACCGTATTTTTTGAATTTATTCACAGATTCATTGACAGTGTTGAAATTATAAAAGGAAACATTTTAAATTTCTATCTAGAATGATTAATCTTTGAATACACTTAATATTAACCATCTACCGAAATATTACGATCCCTCCTTGATTGATACCATTTTATTAAGATCGATCGAGCGAATAAATGAGCGGATAAAGGCGTGGCGACAATAAGGGAAATATATTCATGAATGTTATGCTTATTAGATTCCCTGAGGATTGATTGACTGGAAAGTTTTAAGGGACCTCAGGCAGTGGAAGCCTACTTTCCATAAGGGTCTTCGTCTCCAGCATTTTTTAAAGATACGGAAAGAGCTCCAGCATGAATGAAGGAGGAATATGATGGCAAGAAAAGGAGAGCAGTGATGGAGGAATAAAAGAATTGGATAGAGACGTTTGGAAACGGGGGGGGCTCTTCCGGGTGACAGCAGAAGAAGGGAGAAGAATCTTTAAAATTTATCATCAACCCCTCCTTTTTGGAGCGAAACGTCACCCTTATCTCCAAGCCCTTTCTCCCGCTCTGCCTCTACGGTTCATAATTTAAGAAAAACTTCAACAGTTCACAAAAGCAGTTGAAACAGTTATAATATGTTCATGGACTACTTTAGGGAAGAAATAAGGAACAAAAACCGTATCTCCGCTGCCCGAGATTTATCCTGTTCATCAAACACCCGTCAAAGAAGCATTCTTAAGCGGATTGCGCGTTTCAAGAGGGGATGCTCATCTACTCCGCCAACTCTTTTAGTGGATTTAAATTAAGAATTGAGGAGTATTTTGCTTTTATAAAAGTCTTGTACGATAAATAATTTCCTCCTAAAATGGGGGAGAGAACATTTTCATACCCTCACAATTTTAAGCGTACTTTATCATTGAATTAAATTAGATGTTCTAATACGAAAAGTTTGTTTTAATATCCGAAGTCATTTTTAATGAGTAACATCGATTAAATCTATTAAAAGTAGCAAAACTAGAATAGATAAACAACTATATGATTCGATATTACGTTAGGTATGATAAGATTTATTAAACTTTTTAATAAGACACTAACTATTATATTGGTAAACTGATGAACAAATAGCGAATTCAAGAGATATAAATAATATTTTCTTTATTAATATACGTCTGAATACACCAATGTATAACCACAGATCCCTCGAGAAAAATAACAGCTATTGGGGTATACGGCTTCCAATCTATCTTGCCAGACTTATGAGATGTCTGTAAAACCATAGTATTTATTACACCCCAGGATTTATTGCTATAATAATATACGATATAATATTTAAAAGTTCATATTGATTTTGCACGGAAAGTTATTATCTATAGAATTTTATTATATTTGTATATTCAAATTTATTTAAACATCAAATGTCTTTCTGAAATATCTTTGCTTTACTCTAGTCTTTCGTTTACTCAAAGAAGTTAGGTTATGTGTCCAAACAAAATTTAATCAGATATATAGCCTTATGGTTATTTAAATATTAACTCTTTAATAATGTTGTATACATCTTAAGTATTAAGAGGTATTAAATGACGGATGGTTAAACAAACTCAATCTAAACATGCTTGCCTGGTAAGAAGGAAAGAATACGGTGGATCTATTAATAGTATAACCGTATTATTGCCTAGTCGTTAAGTATGTTGCCAAAATTACGTAATCGTAAAATTCACATTTTAAGGATACCAATCCTACCTCATTTATATAATTTTGCATTTCAAATGTATGTTAAGGTTATTTTATCCGCACGTCAATCCAATATTGAATTGACCGTATTTGATTTAGCTCGTATTTACACTTTGAGTGAGTGACTTTCAATTGATGGCTGTTTTAAATTCTCAAATTCTGGTCCACATATTTAAAATCCACGGTAATTATAATATTTATGAACCGTATCGTAAAAAATTCTTTTCACTCTTTCTTCATTTCATATTCGAATATGCGAATTCAACCAAATTGAAAATTATGCAAAGTAAACGAGGAGAGAAAAACCTAAAAATGAACGCATACGTTAATATCCCTTGCAGAATTTATATGCTGAAAGAACCCCAAATAATACAATTTATGAATTAAGTTATCTTTAAAAATGTACAATAAATGGAGGGCAATAGCAATGCATACATTTAAGCAAATTGTCCTATGATGATATTCATATTCGTTTCCAAACATTTATACAGCGGATGAATAAATATTTATTTAGAATTAACCGTGGGAAATGCTACAACATAACACCGCTCTGTTTTAGCGGAATAAATTACATAAGCGCTCCACGTAAGTGAACAAAATAGAACCATAAAAGAGGGATAATACTCTAAATTTCAAATTAAAGTTCTCGTAATAAAAATGTCAAACCTTGCGTTTTTAAAAATCTCCAGAAAAAATTTAGCATTACTTTATATGGCTAATGGATACTATTGATAACTTTAATTTGAATATCAAAATGAGAAGTAATTTCCATAGAATGTTTCTGTGGAAATTACAAAGTTTTTTCATTATATTAATTTGAATAACTTACATTTACAAGTAAACAGTAAACAGATCTGATATAAATTATCAAATATCTAAATTTTCGTCAATTTCAAAATATTTAGCAAAATTATATTAATTAAGATGTACCTCATATTAAAATTAGTATACGTTTCATAAAAAAGGCATAAATAACTTAATAATTAAAATTTTGTGGGTCTATAAAAGACTTCAAGCGTAGCAGTCAACATCCATTTGTATTGAAGGGTTCGTTTCGCACACGATAAATGGGAGGAATACCAAGAAAAATGTTTTACATGATTCCCTCTCATATTTATTGGCTATCCCTTTCTAAATTTCTCTCTTCCTTTGTTTTAACGAAGCCTATAAATTCAAATAACCATTTGAGGTCTATTTAACACGAATAGTGGTTGCGTTTTGGCTCTCCCTGAATCTTTGTACGACTCTTAATCTATATTTCTTCTCAATCGCCTTTTAAGCTAAAGAAACAAACTTAAAGAGAATCGTCATTGATAACCCAAGTCTGAATAATTTAAAATATTTAAGATTACGAATACAATCCATAATGTATACTATTATTACTAGTTCACAATTTCAAATTAGTATCCATACATAGATAATTTTTAAGCTTCATAGAAAGAAATTATTGATGCATATACATTTGAAACATATAGTAATTAAATGATAAAATATAACATATAGTTCAAAAGATATATCTCTAGACTTATTCACTATAACGAATATAATAAAAATGAGAAAACAGCTGTACACTTTACTACGAGGTTGTTTATTTTACAACCTTGTGATTGTTTTGTTTTATAACGACAATAATTGTATAATAAACATCATTGTGATGAAGGGTACATGCATTTTCCTATCATTAATTTCATTATGTAAAACTACCACCAAGTTAAAGCCGTATTATTGAATTTTATTTCCTGTAGCCAAATCGTTCTGTTATTCTTGGCTTACAATACTCCAGGGGATATGTTAAGGAAAAATTATCAGTCAACGGTTTTATATAAATTTGTATAATTCATAATTATATGGATATCGATATTTATAAATCCACTTTCCGAAGTGTTACGCAATATAGAAAGTGAAAAATCTTACTTTTCCCGGACGACGAAATTTTCCTATAATTTGACGAATCGAAAACGTAAAATAATAACAAACTTCTTTATTCCACCAATAAATCGGCAGAAATATAATGAGCGAGTTGGAAAGGTGTCCAATAATTGCCCAAATATTCCCGAGTTTACTCAAAAAATTAATCAAAAATTTCTACGACTGAAAAAAGAAAACACAGACAACCTCCCTTTGATGTGACTTATTTTGCGAGAATTTTTATCTCGCGCTTCCAAATTGGTTCCCAATTATAGACGAAAAGGACTTTCAAATCGAAAAATATAATTCGCGAATTAATAACGCTAAGCCAAGTAAATATTCCTCGGGAATAAACATTCCGGAAAGGGGAGTTTAACCGATGATTTCGTCTCTTTTGAAAAAAGCTGATTTGAATGCAATTCCCAATATGCATAAATTATTTTCGCGCTGTCATTCCGATAGTCATTTTATGAGCCGGTGAATAAATACGTCGCCATGGCAACGGCAACAAGCAAATGTTTATGGAGAAGCCATGATCAAAAATGCGACTTTTTTATAATCGTCTCCCTTTTGTGGGCAAAAAGTGAGCCATCTAAATCTCTTGGCACTCTCTGTTGAGGGCCTAATTAAACGAATTATCTGCCCTTTTTAATGCGCCGCACAAAAGCCAAAAATTATGCCGGAAATTCAATTAAAAACCGAGTTTCCCTCCAATTTTTACGCAGCTATCCCGCGGAAGGCGCAAGGATACATTTATAAAAAAAAGATAGTTCCGCCGCACAAAAGGATTCCTTTCCAGAGTCAACATCGTTATAACGGAATAATCGGTTTGTTTGTTGGAGATAAAATGGTTCGTCATTGACGATTTAACCTAAATAAAAGGGTATCGTGCAGAAGCAGATAATAAGCAGTCGTCCGAACTTTTTTTTGTCCCCGAGAGATTCGATAATTACGTTCCGATTCGATACTTTTTTTACTCAAACTGTGGATGAGCTGAGCGAATAAATTGAGCCAATGAATCAAAGTTTAAATGACGTCAGTAATTGTGAAAAGAATACAAAAAATACAAATACAAAGATATCGTGGATTTAATTCGTTAATTGTGCGTGTACGTAAAACTGAGAAATTCGAGGATGACCGGTTAAATTTTTAGATTTTTTTTGACGGAGATATATACTCATCGATAACGAAATCTCCTATACTAATAAATATATAAATATCACAATAAAAGAGACGGTAGATTTCGTAAAAAATCCCTCTCGTTTTCAACAACTGAAAAACAGGTTTCTGCTTGATAAATTTGAGAATAAATATACTCTTTTTATAAAACTCCAATGATATAAGATTATAAGCTTTTATTGCTTAAAAAGAGACATTCACTTTTCATATATTTTTTATAAATATTTTATCTCTGAATAGTGTCAAAAAGATAAATTAACTTTGGCCCCTTTCGTATTCAAATTATTTCAAATTTCTACACATTTAAGTTTATCTTTTAAGACAAAAAATAACGGTACTTAAACAAATAATTCCTATGAAATCCATTACATTTGTACTTTACTAAAACTCCCTTTTATAACTATTTCTGGATATAAATTTATTCTAACTACACGTTCCAAATGGGTGTTATGACACAGTTTCGCACCAGTTTTGTCGGAAATCCTCCATTATGTGTCTCATCAATAAAAACAATAAAAAAATCAGGTAAAGATAAATAGCCATTCAAAACTTGGTAGAGCTGACGCTTAAAAAGAAAAAAGTTTTGATTGAGAGCAAGAATCGAGGAAAGTAGAGATTTCCTCATGCTTTAGGAGGGCTTTCTCAAAATTGGATATAATCTTAAGTAAGTTTCGTAAATTTCGAATACGTTTTGTTTCAATTATCCTACTTAAACCAACATGCTCCCACCTATAGGTCCATGTCTTCAATACATATTTCGAAACTAATTTTTGGGTAGTTAAACTGATGGAATGCTTGAAGATATTTAATCCTATTTACCTTATTTGCTTATTATTTTTAATGAATTTAAATGCTTTATTTTTCCTTTGCAATGAATTTTTATATAATTTTATGATTCCTTCATTTAGAGTATAAGACAGTACAATTAAATTTCATCCACTTTCAATTGAGTTATTTAGGCATTTATCTACACTTAGTCTTTCCTACATATAAAACGATAGATATGAGACTGTTGGAGAAAGTCTTAAAATTTATATTTATAAATTTTATCGTATGAGTGCAAATAATTCCTTTCCTTCTTCTTCCTAAATTTTAATTCGTATACTTTACTTATCATTGCCTACAATTAAATAGCTAGTAAATATAATCAACACCAAAAAAATTATTATTGAATTTAATTATGCGCCAAATATAAACTTGAAAAGGAGACTTATTTTAAAGCGCTCAAAAGTATTGGGTCAAAATTTTATGAAGATCATTAAAAAGAAAGAACAACAAATAACACCAAGACAACGAAACCAAAAATTAAATTCAATAAACTTGTTTATATTTTAATCTTATGGACAATCATACGATTTAAAAAATGAACCATACTATTGTCTTATTTAACCAATACTGCCCTTAAGCACAATTTAACCAATATTACTATACAGTATATATAATAATTCTTTAAAATGTAAGACCACAAAAGTTGTCAGTGAAATGAGTCACCATAGTTCACAAATGTACAGCTACAAATAAAATAATTCAAATCAATGTGAGAAGGCGTGACTTCGTGGAATGCCATTGTAATAAAACAACTTTGTAAATTTCCACAGAAAATTTTCTGTGGAAATTTACAAAGTTGTTTTTATTATTAAAATAATTCAACTCATAGATCCTAAACCTGTATGTTCACACTAAGTAATGATCAATCATAAAGTTGAAAAGTAACACATTTAGTTTCGCATTCCACCATCAATTTAATTAGTTCACAAACAAGTAGGTAACCGTTACGCTTACAAAAATAACTTCGAAAAAAAAGAATCCAAAAAAACGGGAGAACCGATTCGCAAACATTCCGCCCCACTTTTCAAGAGCGATTATTTTTCCGGCGAATGTGTTCAAATCTATTCAAAAGCGCATTTGCTATCGCTTTTGACGCATTCCTACGGAATGAGTCTATTTTCGAGAAAAAATATAAATAGGGAATAATCGATAGGTGGGGTGGGGCATATGAGATAGGGGCTTCGCAGGAAATTAATGTTGTCCCCGCGTCGGATGCAGCAGAGTGACACTGGAGTCAATCCCCCTTAATGTTTCCTTCATCCGGCAGAGGGCAGGGGTGTGTATAAGGAAGGAGAGCCAGAGGAAACATAAAAGAAGTCCGATAAAAAGATGGGGAATTAAAAGGAAATTTGACCCGAGTTATCTGACGCAATGGACGTGGAAAATCGCCCCAAGAATGGGTTGCTCGAGTCGCCTAGCTGCAGTCTCCTTATAAGTGCCATATCTCATGTAATTTTACGCTCGTTAACGGGCCGTCCGTATACATCGAGTTATCTTGTCCGTACGTACCTTCGCTTACGTAATACCGATGGATTCTTTTACGTGTGAAATTGATTGGGATGCGAGGAAGTGTTTACATTGATAAACTTATGTTTTATATTTTATTCCGCACTTTATAACAGTGGGGGATAATAGTAAAAGGATAGTGAAAAATGTCAATCTGCGTTTTCTATAATATCCTTGATTACGAAGAAAAAGACATCAGCATTTTTGCGTATTATTTACGACTCTCAGAGTAGTTAGTGATTTATTATAAACCTGAAATGATGTGAGCAGTTAAAGATGATAAAATTCAATACAATTAATCCTTAATAATCCTTAATATAAAACATGGACATTTAGATCCGGTTTGATTATGTTTATCATTAACCAAAGTCACGTTGATATAATTAAAATGTACGCCTACAATCATATGGGACATTATCAAATAGATACGTGCGTCTGTATTCAATTCGACATTACTGTACTTCGTGGAACGCAATTTGATAAATAATTATATATTTAGATAAATCTCTTTCTTTCTTAAAATTTTCTATTTTCCTCAAAATAATTTAATGCATTACTATTTTCGACCTTGGCATTTCAAATGAGTAAAGTAGTGAATACGAAGTTTTCTTATATTACTTTTCAAATTAAAACTTATTAACAAAGATACATCTACTCTAGATTACCCATGACTAACATGAATTTACGTATTAAACATCTTATCATATGTTTCTTATGACTTATCTTCTACATTAATACATAAACTTAAATGCAAATTAGAACTCAGTCTTGCACAACGTAAATGTGTTCATTTATCAAATAACGAGAGCATTTAAAATCTCTAACATTTCCAATGACATACTGATAATCGAATTATTCGATATATTTCCAAAAATAAAACCCAAAACGACTACTGTTCCGAACAAGTTAGTACGGAGACAAGTTTTGGCAAACTTCGGCCATCATCAGGTGAAGTTCCGGAAGACGGGCAAGAATATATATGAGAGAGGAAGGGAAGCTAAAAGGGTTCAGGCGTAAGATGAAAGCCTGAGTAGCAAGAGTTAGGTGTATGGTGGCAAAGGGGAGATAGAAGTACAGATTAGTTGGAAGGATTCTTGGAAGGGTGAAAGTATTTGTTTCATTTCTAGGAACGGATTTAAGTCCCTTGTCTCATGCTCGGAACACATTTGAAGCTAAAGAGCTAGGACGGAATACATTCTTATACGAAAGGTTAAATAGTACGCTATTCTTCGGAAAGGAAAGAAATTCAAAAACTTAATTAGGACAGAATAAAATTGGGTTTTAAAGATGAAATTACTGAAAAAATATAATATTTATAAAGATAAATATTTTAAATTAATATAAATAAATACTATATTTAACTATAATTCACAACATCTATAATATTACGTGCGTGGAACTAAGCCAAAGATTTTCTCGTACTGTATTTAACACGATGTTCCAGGAACTAAAAGCCCAAGTGGTAATAAGTTAAAATGATTTGATGATTAAAAACTTAGCTGTTTTTTTATTAAAATAAAAGAAAAGCTTATAATACACTTCAATAATCTATAATATATAATATCTACTCATTCGTTAAAGCACATGTATAGGAAAAAATTAATTACATTTGTTTTCAAAGATAGAAGCAATTTGAAGTACCATTAAAATTACCATTCAATATTTCTCTCGATACATTATTTATAGAGGTTTTTTTTGCCTAGCAACAAATACGAGGACGTCGTGTTATGGAATAAACGATTCCGAACCGCGTAAAAATGGAGGAAAATGATGTATTCGAAAAGTTCAACTCCAGGGCACGTGACGTTGGAGAAGTCAATGGATGAGGTGAAAAGAGAGCGAAGATGATGGATTGGTGTTGCACGCGAAACGGATCACCTGCCGATACAGAAAAGAAAGGGAAGGAGTGTAAGGAATGAGAATGTGAAAGGTTAGAGAAGCAAAAATCAATGGATCAGGAATCGCAATTATTATACACGTATTGTACGAAGAGATGAACAGGATCATACGTTCACTTGTTGATCAAGAATGTGGGATTCCTCGGGACCAGTGATCTTCTACCCTATTCTACCAACAGCCAGCCTTTACTGTCTTATCATAGCTCTATTTTCCGAAAATTGACTGAATTTGTAGCAAATTAATTCAGAGCCAATTAAAATGTATCGCTGAAAATTGTATACAATTTTAAAGATGCATATGGATTCAGTAATTCTGCTAAACATGGCTGAATGAGTTTATATCTATGTCAAGGATTCTTTTAAATACAGACAGAATTTTCATAAATGCTACTATCATAGCAATATATCGGAAAGTTAAATATAACACAAAAAAATGTAAATCGATTGAATATGAATTAATATTAATGTAAATTCATTTTAAATATATTCGAAGAACCTCATAGAAGTTGAAAATCATCCCTATTGCAACATTTCTATTATATTATTTTTAGTAGTCACGTTTTATTAATTTTATTAATGGTACATTTCTATTCATCTTCTATTTTCTTCTTGATTTTATCAACTGTTTCTGAAACTTCAAATGCCCTTACCAGATGATAGAGATAATTCAGTAACCCTTAACCTTTAAGGAAAGTCTTATAACTCTAATACAAGTGCCTATATTAATTTTAATACAAGTTTATCATTAATGCTTTACAGTTAAATACGCATTTTTCAAAGCTTTAGATACTTGGTAGAAAAATATTTGTTTTATAATTCAAGATGACAAATGAAATTCAGTTTGAGGCGTTGTATATATTTTTTGGGCATTAGAAGAAATTTATTCAACATTACATTCATAATATATCTCCGATCCCTTTAGTATGAAAGGAAATTTCTACCTGAAACCAACTCATTCAGTTAGGGATAGCATGATTATTTCTCTATATATAATATATAAATAATAAGTTACAATGAAATATATCTTAACTTTTATATAACAATAAATAAATAAATACATATATATTTACTGAGAACAGTCCTTTAGTAAACAACTAGTTTTGGTAATCCAATCAAAATAGGAAAACTCATTTTTAATAACTCGAAGCCTATTTCTCATTAAATAACAAACATAAAGATTCAAATATCAGAGATAAAAAACACAACGTTTATTAATTAAAGGAATACGAAACGGCTGTGAGTTACGGAGAATCTTCTCAGAAAAAACTAAAAATTTCCCCTTCCAAGGTAGGATAAAAGTGAAAGTATTTTAAAAGAATAAAAGCGGTCTATCCACGTTTGTGTATTTTGGAGTTGAGAACAAAAACATGAGCAAAAGGTTAGCTAATATTTGCCATTGGAGAAGGAAAAGGATGAGGAACTCCTCACCGATGGAAAGTTTTCAAGTCAAAAAGTTGCTAGAGGCAGTAAAAGGATATGCATCAAAAGAATTTTCGTGATGCCACCTCAAAAATTTGCACAGTTTTTTCCTTCGCGAAATAATCAAGGATTTTATATACACTACAAACAGTTTTATGCCTTCATACGTATTCTTAAGAATAGGCTAAAAAATTCATGTGATTTAGTATACCTAATCCTTTGTACTTGTGTAACATGAAATAATGTGAACTTGTTAATACCATTAAATTCATTTTAATTGTATTAATATAAAAGAAAGAGAAATACGTACTATTAATGTATTTTGAGGAATAAAGTTTTTTATTGAGTCAAGTAAGTTTGAGCGAAGGTCAGTATATTTGAATGATTTGACCTTTTGAGCTTGGAAGTTTTGATGTAATTGCATTTAATACTTCTATGATTGACATTCTGATGAAATTATTAATTATGTAGTATAAATAAACTATCTTTTATGTATATATAAAGTATCTTCAGTAATAGTAAAGATGAAAAAAATATTACTCTCTAAAATCATGGGAGTGATGATATTTATAGATATTTAATGAACTTCAATAATATGTAATAAGTTATTTATTATATTCATGGTACCTCACTTCCATATAATATTTGAATTTATTGTTAATATTTGAATATTATACCTCTACTTTATAACTTACTTCCAAGCGATATATTTTATAATAATCCTACCTAAAACTGTGAATAAGGAATGCTTAATTAAAGTTTATAATATAGAGCAGAAAATAAATCAAAACCTAATTTTGACCTTTGTTCATTGATATATTATATTATTTTATGTTAGATTATGTAATGTTATATTATATTATGTCATGTAATATTACGAATCATATGATAATCATAATGGTATCACCATCTTTAAAACTGACCCGTACAGAATTTCTATTACTTACAGCCACTACATATTGCAATTTCAGTTGTGCTTACAGAAAAGTGAACCAGATCTGTTCATAAAAGCTGAAGTTTAAATCTCCGATTGAGCGAATTTATTACACCCATCCCTTCCACGTAACCAGAGGGCGATCTAGAGGATCGGCAATCGCATATCACCGGCAAATAAGGGTTTCTTTCATCCTCAATGAAGTCAGGATACACGTTGAAATGAAAACATTCATTCAAAACCCGCGGACTGGGAGTTTTTAAGGGGCGTTCTTAATTACCACAGCGGTCGTCAGCTCGCATGGTTCCCTCTGTCGGTTCAACTGAGCACTTTTGACGTTGAAATGCAGGGAAATGGAATCAAATGCGAGAGAGAGAGAGAGTTTTAAGGCGGATGATGTAGGGAAAACGGGGAAAAAATCGAATGGGACGGTGTGAGGGTGGAAAAAAACACGAGGAGAAGGGCAATAACGTTTCAAACTGCCTCGATATAGAATGTGTTGACGGGTGACGAACGCCGAATGAAAAGGGGTTACGGAAAAGAGAGATAAAAATTGAGAGGGTAAAGTTACGACTGAAGGGATGGTGTGGAAACGTTCCCATCAAATTCGGAGTTTTCTTTGGTAACCACTCAGAATCTCGGTTGGGAATATTCGACCTCGTAACCATTCTCTTTGACTTTTCTGGAGACTTGTTGTGCCAATTGTTGCGAAAGAATTTAGGAATGATAATGGGAAAATATGGCATTGTAAAGGAATGGAAAAGTAGGTGCTTCGTATACGTAAATTTCATCTAACATTACAATTATTTGAGGGAGGTTAAAGAAATCTTGAAATCAGAATTCAGTCTTATTATATAAAATAGATAAGTACTATTTATATATTTTTTATTTTAATTAAAAATATCTTATTCTCATGTAAGGCGAAAGAGTGAACTCCATACTCACCATTTCGGCCATTATAAAGATGAATATTATTATTCACAAATTTATAATTAATTAAGGACAAAATATTTAACTTTCTAATCTATTAATGGGAATATTCTCGCATTACAGTTCAGATGATGACTAGAATTATTGCTCTTTCTCATAGAGTTATACGTGTATATAAACTCAACATAAGAAGGCGTAACCTCGTGGAAGGAGAAAATTCAGTGGTAGTGTACGAAACACTGTTTCATTATACGTACAGTATATTAAATAAATAACGAACATTAAAAAATTATTTTTACTCTAGTCACTAATTATAGATTCCAGAAATTGAAAAATTGAGATGAAACATATATGAATGAGGAAAAATTGATAATGAGATGTATAAAGGGTAAATATTCTGTTATAACCAAAGTCAATTAGGAGTAAAATATCGAACGCTAAATACAGTTTTAAAATGGAGGCCGCGATAAAAGAAATATGCACACAGTTATTTTCGGCTACTAGTATAAACAAAGTCGTTAATGCTTTTAAACCACATAAATACGCTCAGGAGTAGGTTTGAGTTTGCAGTCAAAGAAACAAATTTCCAGAATAGCAAACGCGGAGATTGGGTTGGGATAAAACTTCCTGAGTCCATTGGAAAGCCCATCTTTCCGCAAGAAACGCTCACTTCCGTTGTTGCATAATTAAACAACGGCTTAAAGGGAGGATTGAATGAAATATTTATCTCTACAGTGACCGCTAAGAAGCACAATCTGTCTGCAACAGGTCTTTCACGATTTTCTAAGGTTTATTTTGGTCACTCTATCATATTTACTTGAAAGAGGAGAATATAAATCCTGCATTTCATAACTAAAAAGATCATACATCTCATCAACACGCTTCAGTATGAATTTCTATAAAGGAGTTTTCTATTATAAACACAATATAATCATATTTGGTATATATGTTATAAAATCTAGTCTCCCTTACAACGTATTTATAGTTTTAAAACGATTTTATATAATGTATTATTATAAGTGTAATTATAATATAAATTGAACATAGAATTAGGGAAGTTTCATTAATTAGTTAGTCGAATAAAAATCTTGATTTACAAAGCAAATTGCTTCATAATCACTAAATGGAATAAGAACAATTTATAACCACAGTATAAAGCATACAAACTTTCAAGTTAGCCTCTCTGGCCAGATTATTATTTTCTGAAAGGAATAAGTACAATATCTAGAATATATGAGATATGATTATAATGATTTCACCTAGATTACCCATCGCTCCTTTACATTAAATTTGAACTACGTAAACCTTAAAAAAATCATACGCATGACTCAATTAGTATTCAACTTTTCCCATTAAAATTTCATAAAATAGTTCAAACTAACTGTTTAGAGGTCGTGCATTTGCGGAAGTCTAAAAAGTTAAGCTAGATAATCTAAAAAACACTTTTAAGAATTAAATTTGTGGAAAGTTATAAACTTGACTGTTGGCGTGGGAAAACCTTTTTAATATCGCTAGGATTTACATCAAAACGCTTTGTGTTTTGCTTTAACAAGTTTGAAATTGAACAATTTGAAAGAACAATACCCATTTAATTTATTCAGGTGAAAATTTTACTCTATAACTAGGAATTATAATGATTTTAAATATTTTAATAATAAATTACTTTTATATTATAAATGATAATCTTCATGCTGGATTTCGCGATGGCATTCATCAAAATATTATAAAATTAATCCATGTTTCAGAATAAATGCTTTCATCCTTAAAAAATCCGAATATAAAACAACATCCTCTGTGGATTTATTTCGTGTTTTTTTGTGGACGTGGCAAATGGACTGAGAAGGGACACTAATTTCCCAAAATCCAAGGAGATGTACTCCTTCCAAATATTTGTCAGCGAGGCGTTGCTGTGGATTCCGACATCGATTATTTATATGTCGCGCCAGATTCGGACGATGACATGAGTTGGAATGAATACCCAAACGTGTGAAAAGATGAATTGTTTGATATTCAAGCAAATGGTCCAGGGGAAAGAATCAAAATGAAGGGATGAATACAAAAGCCAGGAAAAAAGAGGAAATTAGAACCAGGTAATGGACCAAATCTCGCGAAATTTATAATGCGTGATTCATTTCTCTTGGATAAATTATCTGAATTTACAGTTCATAGGCGAGGTTCGGATGTGATTAAGGGTGTGTGTATCATGTTGCCAAATTTACTGCCTAAGCCAAAGATAAGAATCATCATATGTGAACACAGATACGTAAGATAATTCCTTAGAACAGCGGTAATTACTGAGTATCAATTATGTCCGAATAATTCATTCAATTTACGAGAAATAAGTTTGAAACGTGTTATTATTTCCACAATACATACCAATATAACTTTTGTGAAATTCATTTATTGAATCTTTGCATATTTTTTAAACATACTTCGACTAACATTGTTCTTCATATTATACCAAAAAATATCGTAAATTGTTTAATGTCTTGTAATTGAAGCCATATAATATATGAAATAATTGCAACAAAGAATTGTAAATAATATGACTTTAAAAAGAATATAAGCTGTGTTCTAATTAATAACAAAGCATACTTCTTGTAGATGAATCCAAACACTGAGAAACTATATCAGCGTTGGGCAATTGGTTAAATATGCTAACGGGAATTCTCAAACAAAATTTTGTTGTTATATTTTTGGATGGAGAAATAATTCGTGTTAAACATATAATTGAGATATTCATGAAACATTTAGCGTGTTTTCGGCAGTGATAATATTGATTACGAATAAAGTTATGGATTAAATTGTAAATATCTACGGTTTTGATTCCTGAACTCGCTCTACGGAATTAAAATAACGTATCTGTATATATTGATTCAAAAGGACGGAGTTCTAAGACTATATTAATAAATGAATTAATACACCAGATCTTTCCTCAATGTATTTATAGATAAAGGATTTAATAATTGATAAATCCTATCCTAAACAAGGCAAAATGACATTGGAAAACGTGTCTGTAAAATAATCATAACCGCTAAACCAATGGCACCGTTCACATCCATCAAAAACAACTTGACCTTAACAACTTCGCGAATCGCATTCGATTCAAAAGCTTTTACATCATAGCAAAGATAATGAAGAACACATTAGCCTCCATTTGGTACGTAGCAATTTTGCGGAAAGAAGACAAAACTCGCGTATCTATAGCGACCGCTACCAAGGGCATTAAAGGCAGAATTTCGAGAGAGAGAGAACCACGATCGCAAAATCGCTGCTTGTTTTACTAGAGTGGGTTTTATGCTTCGTACCATCGCGTGTGTGGAGATGGCTATTTGCAGGGGAAGTAAAATTGGGCGTGGAATGCGCGGGAAGAAAAAAAGACGAATCGAAATGACTGTCGCTCAGAGCGCGTTCCATCTATCAGATGGACACATGTCAAGTGACCGCCTATGATGAAGCCAACGTCAACAACTTGGAGACACCATTACGGGAACATGCGAGACCCTCGTGCAAAAACAAATGAGCGCTGACGAATATACACGCGCCCGCCCTCTCTCGGGGTGACACCGAAACACGAAAAAAAAGCGACGGGGGAAAAATTCCGAAACGTAAGTTAGGCGCGAGAGAAATAGCGGCCATTTTTTCAATAAAAGCGCCATTAAGTATAGTTTCAGCTTTTCCCGCGATTAGGCGCTGTTTTTCGGCGAATTCTTTTTTTTAATATTTCCTAAAATATTTTTTTTTCGTTGGCACCGTACCGGAATGAGTAATAGGACGGAATTCTAATATTATTTATGCATTTTTTTCGGATCCAAAAAAAAGTTCGTATCCGTTTACATTTTGTTTCTTTTTTTCTGGTGCGCCGCGGCAGACTAATGGATTTAAAAGCGGAGCAGCGTATTAAAATGCCACGTTCGCCGGTACCAAAAAAACGCACGCGAAAAAAGTCCGTGTTTTATGACATTCAAAAATGCTAGCTTTATTTAATTGCATTTCCACTCAAATTGAGCAAAGAAATTTGATTTTACCTCTGCCGCCCAGAGTAAAAATTATTATAGATTTATTTCGGACTGTATTCACGCTCCGGTGAACATTCTCGCGAAATGCGTGCGCTAATGTGTTTGCCACGATCGCCTCTGTTGTTTAGCTAATGTTTTTTTTAATTTGGGTTGAATTCGTATCTTTTGAATTGAATAAAATCAACGATTGTAGCTGAATTAGAGCATCATACTGAAATGATGTTGAATTGTTCAATCTACGCAGTTATTTCTAATAAATGCTATCAAATGTTTTCTTAATTTACGAAACTAAAAATTTACACGTACACTTAATATATAATTCATACTGAAATTAATTGCGTGTTATTGCTTATGTGCTCTTATAATTATTTAAGTAGTTGTTTAAAATTAATATTTTATATATTTTAAATTTATTAATATACCATTTAAATCTCTTTTAACCAACACATCTTATGTACATATACATATATATTACGTAGAGATTTTTAAAATAACTTAGTCAAACAGTATTTTTAGTTCCTTTACTTAGCAATAAATATCTTCACCATTTTCACACATCTTAATAATTAAACTATAAACCAAAAACTAATGTATGCATACATAAAGATTTATATTATATATATTTATATTCTCATTCATATTACATATAATTTTAAGATGATCATACACTTATAATATTACACTTTTGTTTTAATGTTTACTTCAAACCTATCGCTACGATTAGGAAGTAGGCACACTTCCTTCTTAAACTCTAACATACGTTCAGATTCTGGAATTTCATAACCCGCTCATCGCTTGAACTTTGGATTAATCTTTAAGGGAGCAAACTTCCTGTAAAACTTTCTTACTCATAATTTGGCTCCGAAACGATATCTGAGAATTGGGGGGAGGAATCGTATAAAACCAGCTGAAAGAGCTAATTTGCTCAGGCGAAAGAACTGATACACCCAAAAATAAACAGAAGTGTAAAATTCAATCGCACGGTTTCCGCGAAAAATTTTACACCTTTCCTCTTCTTTTCCCAGAATTAATATTAACGGTTGGAATTAGCATTACCTTATATTACCTGACTTTTACAAAATTAAAATATATGTTATCTAATAAGTATAATTTTCTTGAAAATACTTGTGTAAATATTGTGAAATGTTAACCAAAAATCATTAAGTATCCTAAATTCATTCTTTAAAAGCTACCTCATTCCCAGAATTAATGTCAACATTTCGACTGATTACTACCTTACATAAATTTTCCAAAACAGCGAAATGCATGTTATTTAATAAGTAAAATGATCTTCAAATCTTTCGTATAGTTATAAATTTACAAAAAAATCTTACCTAATATTATTATGAATCCTAAGTTAATTCTTCAAAAGAGAATATTTTCCATACATTAATATTAAAAGCCCAAATGATTATATTGTTATATTTTCTACCATTTTAAATTAATATATATACTATGCTAAAAAGTTAATTTGATGCAAAATACGATCATATAAATGTAAATTAATGTTTCTTTAAATTTATAAATAATCCACTGTAAAATGTGAAACAAAAATATGTATAATTATGTTAAAATATTAACATCAAAATAAGTTGGTGGAGTACATAAACAGAAACTAGGAAATTGTCTTATTATGTAAAAAAATAAAGCATAATTAGCCTGCAATAGTAATGACAATAAATTCCCACGAATTAAACCTACATTTCCGCAATTCAATCGCTCTCTACTACCACTTCACAATGATACGCACTTTATAAACATGACCCTACAGCCTAACGACGCTCAAAAACACATCCAAAAACAATTCGCTTTTGATAAAGACATTTGCATTCAATTGCGACCGCGAGAAAGAAATCGTACTGGAAAATTCGTCGCGAAATAAAACCGAACATTTTCGGAGCAAAAAACCCCTTCAATCGATGAATTCCTGGAGAAAAAACCCCCTGGTGGGGTGGGGGGTCATCCCATCCCCAACCGTACACCACCACCTTTCACAAGGGGGGGTTGACGGAGATTGCTGAGGGCACACGTCAAACACCTTTTAGCTCATGGGGAATCTACATGGGGGGAGGCGTTCATGCGTAAGGCATTCTCTAGACGCCAATACGGAGATGTCGCCATGGCTACGGAAAGTGACGTATCTTGAGGAATTTGGAGACGTTTCCGAAGCTGTTTCCCTACCCAGATGGAAATGGACTCCTCTTGGCTACTCCTTGGCCTTCCACGGATGACATACCCCACGAAAAAGACTGCCCGAGGCTCGTTTTACAACCTTCCGTCTCCGAAATGATCGACGAGGTAAAAAGGGTTACCTCTGAAAGGCTCCCTTATTGCATAAAGCGCTCGCACAAAGCATATTGCTTCTCTGTTTAAATGCCGCTCTGCAAACAAAAAATTCCATCTTCGAATATGCCCGATCCGTGACCTCCGTTGGAGGATATTGGGCCTATCTTTTGCATGAAAAGTATCGAAGGGATATGCCCTACATAAATATATAAAATATATTGCTATGTAATCGCTACAATTTTGCTATAGCTATAATTTTCCATGCATGCTTACGATACAAATATTTGCCTATTAAGCATTTTACGATATACGAAATATTACGAATTATATTTAAGGTCTTTACTTTTGTGTATTTTTTAGTTACAATGGATCCTAACTACAGGAATGGAACAGTCCACCTTCCTCTTTCATTATTTCCCACTTAATAGCATCAATCCGATCAAATTATAAGTAAAAAAGTATACATGTATAACGATTAAACATGCCGTAGACGAATTGTAAGATGAATAAAAGATCTCCAGTAGATTTAGAGAGTCGAAAATACGTTGGGGCAACTTCGACTTCAAGGTCAATACAGAAGCCATGACAAGTCTTACTTGATGAGTATTTTAATCAGTTAAAGAGTAGTTTTATTTTTGTTACTATAATTTACTTGAGAACATTACAAAAATCAAATTTTAGTAGAAGAACGGTTGTGGTTAGTAGCCTAACTCATTTATAAATTGAGTATGTGTGCTAAAATTTGACTTCCATAATATTTGGGATTGTAAATGATATTTCTAATGATAACGGAAATTTTATTACCAAACAACACTCAACACTAAAAAGCGAAGTAAATACTAGTGAATGAAGATTATCACATAATGAGATACACGCAATTTTAATGAAGATACTAAAATAAATAACTAATAACCAATATTTAATTTGAAGAGGATAGTAAAATTCAAATCCATATGAAGAGTATTAGAAGATCAGACAGTAAACAAGACAAAAGAAGATGTCTAGGCATAGCAATTTAAATCCCTCTTTCTGAAACATTACATGCTACTATGCTTCTTCATTTAAGATTATTTCATTACATTCACGACTGAAAATAAAAAAAAATAATCCAAAAAATCCTTTTCAAGAGAGAAATCTTTATGAACAGTTTCGCATCAAGAAATACTACATTCGCAAACGTACTGAATAACATTCGTTTTACGAATAGGATATGAGATTTTGAGGATATTTCTGCAAAACTGTGTAAAATGAGGAGAAAATGAACAAAATCACGGAGAATAAAGTACCTTTTGGTGTTTTCTGTTGCATTATTCGATAGACGGAATACTTTTTTTCCTGTTCCAGGAAATTCGAAATCCTTTCATGCTGAGGGAATGAATTTTCTCTTGAGGAAACGTTTCAAAAAACTTACCGATGCTTACAAAATGCAGTATCTCACAAAGGCGAACGGAATTTTCAACAAGCATTAGTATCTACACGCCAAATAGAAATTACCCGAGAGATGGGATACAGAAAGACGTATGGACCATATTCCCACGCTCTTAAATCGACGTGATTCCTCCTTGCATTAAATGCATCGATGCAATTCTCTTCTCCTATGGTCCACTTTTGAACTAGGATGTTTATCCTTAGTTCTGAGTGTTTTGATTAGCTAAAAACTCAGAAGTACATGTTCACTTAGATGATTAGCTTAAACTTAGATGTTTAAGTATATTATCGAGAACCATTATAATATAATCATGACTCTAGTGGATGCTCTATGCTATAAACCTATACCCAACTATAAGTTGTAGACGCTCCGTGGAACCTAATAGCCATTATCGAGGGATGTTATAAAGATATTCATTTAACAATATATGTATTATTTTTTGCTAATTATATTAAAAAATTTCGTAATATAGAATTTTAAATATATTTATATATTAAATTTTATTTCCAGGCAACATACTTCATGTATTCATTCAAAAAAGTACACTTTGAAGCAAGTCAACAACTCTTTCGAGTAATCTATAATAATGAAGCGGGAATTCCTTTATCTAATACGATTATTACGAGTAAAATGGAAAATGGAAAATATTTTCGAAATTAGTGTAACAAGAAACGAAATTAATTTTCTTTTGATATTTACGACGTTAATATTAAAATTTCAATTGGTGTATTAATGAGTATCTAAGTTGCGTAAAATGGAGAAAAAAATCACGAAATTTAGTGATAAGACTAATGGAAAAGATTGAGAAAAATTGGTAGTTAGAAACTGAGCTCATATTTTGACCCAAATACAACATCATCTTCATTTTTATCATTCTCATTTCTCATAGTATAAGAGAATTTCTCATAGTACATAAAATTTCTAACGTAACGCTATACTCCTATATCACGTTACTATTACAATATTTTATTACAGAATAAACTATAGCAAAATATGACTTTCGAACTACTTTACTTCAGGCATCGGTTTTCATCTCTGTTATTACTTACATACGTATCAAATTCATCCCCATATTATTGTAACATAATTCCCACCCCTTCAAATTAGTTTACTCCTACCAACACTACCTTCCACGTATACATCGTATATTTCAGCGCTTTGATAAAACCGAATTGCTCAATCGATAATATATGAACGACAGATTGATAAAAATATAAATAAATATTTTTACATACGAATTGGTTTTCACAACCATTATTCAGAAAATTGCATATATCAGAACCACACCAATTTTTTGCTTATGTTAAGTCACACGGTTGCTTTAAAAATAAAATGTATCCCACTGTTCTAGATACAAACACACAACGCGATCCAAAGGGTAGTGAAGATAAATACAGTGTCCTCGAAAGAGTCTCGTGTGAAGACTCTGGCGAGAGACGTCCTTTACCACAGAGCCGCCTGTGGCCATTCTTGGCAACTTTCTAACCACATGTGAGCCACGAATATATAGAGAAAGGATCCGGAAATACAGGGAAAAGCGATCTTTTTCTCGTGGACCCGAACTTCCAGATGTGTCCCATACGGTCAAACACGTATGATGAATATTTTAGGATATAAATCTCATGAATTTCAATTAAATATGATTCCCATATTCGAGATTGCATTTATGAATCGATATTAAATTACTAATATTATTCTTTCGGTAATTAAAGTTACGTTTATATTTTCCTATGTTATTATTAAGGCTAAATATTCTATCAATGGGTTGACCTTCAAGGTTATTACATATTTGATGAATCGAAAAAAAGATCACTTTATAATGTTTTTAATTATCTATATTACAATTATTCTATCTGGTTTCGGAACTTTTCGACCATAAATAAAGCAAAATATTAAGGAATTTCAATTAAAATAATTTTGATTAAATGTATATACGTATATGTTCACAAGCAAACATTATAAACTTACATGATTTTTAATGTATAAATCCAGTCCTCCTGGGGCATATCAAGAACATATGCTTCAATGAGATTGCGAAATTCGTCTTCTACCGATTCAAAAGGTAGACTAATCTATAACCTGTTTGCTACAGTGAAATAAGTTCTGTAAATCTCGTTCGAGCTTTTCATGCCTTTTGAATGTTCCTTGCCTCAGGAAAAATCCTATATTCCTATAGCAATGACTAAAAGTCACAAAGTACGAAATAAACTGTTTGGTAATGATGAAGAAGCCCACAGATTTACATGTGCATCCATAATTTTATAATATAAAAGACTTCTAAGAAATTCTTCAAACATTTCTAGAATAACATCTTTTCTCGACGTAATCAGACGTCTTTGAAATATCAAAGGAAACCTACATATGCATATAAGATTCGCATGTTCATAAAGGAGTATAAGAAACGATGTCCCTTAAAATATGATGAAAAGTCTAACTAAAGTCTACCTTCCTTAAATGCATCATAACAGATCCAGTCTATTAAGAGGTGTCTCTCATTTATTCTTAATGCCTTATGGTAACTTAACTTCATCGGGATTCAGAGCTACGAATAATTCAACACCGGACACCCACGTTCGTTAAATATGTACGCGATTCGAAGGACCTCTTGGAAAGATCAGTCGGGAAGAGAGGCAAAAAAGTCCCTGAGAGGCTAAATTTTATCATAATAGGTTTTATCTATAAAATACGAAGTTAATCGCGCATTACTAATATTGGGGACAATGAAGTAGATACATGACGATAAGAGCAGAAGGAATTTCCAATTTTACCGATCCGCATTTAATTATACGTGACAAAAATGTCAATTTATGTACGTATATTTTACACTTACAAATATAAATACAAAATTAGTTATTTTCTGACGTAATTTTACATTCATTTACTCCCTATTCCGACAGGGGGCGTAGCTCAGATGGTAGAGCGCTCGCTTATCATGCGAGAGGTACCGGGATCGATACCCGGCGCCTCCAAATTTTTCACATTCCTTCCTGGATAACGTATGATTCTATGAATAACTTTCCACTACGAATTATCGCAATTAATCAACATACTCTTTGAATATTTCACCGATAGTTTATAATTTATCCTCAATCCAATATCAAAAATTTTAATAAAGTTTACCAACAACTGCTATGAAATTAATATATCTACAATAAAACTACTTAGTAAGTAGGAATGACGTAGGAAAGTAAGTAAGAAATGAATCTACTTCATTATACAGTTCTAAACTGAGGAACTGGCGGTGATATGAATACTAGAATTTCAGACTATTACCTGAGTAAATTTCATGTTTATAACCTAACAAATATCTTTCTAACATCTTTTCCTTTGCTGTTTATACTATATTTACTTAAAGTCACAGTATACAGCTATCGTGTATATTTATTAATTACGCTCAACATACTTCATGCATCCCCTCCTTCAAAACTTGCCTCTATTCTTTGTACTCGTATCACCTGTGAAATGGGATCCCCCACGAGTTTTCCCTTGCCAATCCATCCCTTTTTTACCGCCGAACCCTTTTCTTCTACCCGCAACAATAGGGGGTGAAGGAGAAAGTCAACCGAGGTTTCTGTCCTTCTCCTACCAGTAGAGAGGCACAATGGATTTAAGAGGATGAAGCAAGATGTCCTCAAGAATCTGCTGTTATGCGCTATGAAGAGGCGCGCACAGACAAAAGACGGTCGAATTGAGAGATCGTGACAAGTGCTTGTTGTGATTGTAACTTCCGAGGATTATCATTGCAACCGCTTATGGTTTCCATGGAAACGTTCTCATGGATTTTAATTGATTGTTTAATAGTCTTTGAAGATTTAATTTAGAGTTTTACGACTCAACAGTGGGAATTAGGGAAAAAGGAGATTGTCCGTCGACTGAAAAATCTCGCATTTTTTACAAGAGTTACATTCAAGGAAAATTTATATTAGATTGGGGACATATATTTATAAATTCATCTACGAAATATTTAGATTATTTACTTTACTCGTAAAAGATTAACCTATCGTAATCCCAAAGCATATTAATTTAAGGCTGCGCAAGTTGTAATTGTCATCTCTAGTAATGAACTTTATATTTTTTAATTTCAAATAAAAGGTTAGCTTAATATCGGAAAACGCATCAAGACTAAAAATTTTATAAAAATATCAATAAATCTCGTCTGAACATAATTCATTTTAATATTTAAATATGATTCATTTTTTAATACTTCGGATATGAATGTGAGAAGAATAGGTTCTTCTACTTCGATGAATTTCCAAACAATAATATGTATAGATTTTAAAGGAATACATGCATTTTTAGATTCATTATAACAGTAAACACGCTAACTAATGGAAAAAATATCATGTAGAAAAATATTAAAATAATATAATTTCCAAATATAATATACATTGTAAGTAATTCTCATCACCTATAAACAGATTCAATATCTCAAAGGCATATTCATTTCTAACTTTACGCAAAACGCTTAAACATGAAGAATACCTCACGTAAATACGTAGATGAATAGGACAAGCGAAACATGTAGAATAACCATAAATCATCAACAACAGAAGAAGGACTAAAACTAAAAACGAAAACTAAAACAACAAAAATTATAGCAACGACATATGAAAATCTTCCAAATTCCTCCGAACAAATAATCGTACGAGGCCATAAATATCCCGTACACTTTCGCGAGATGAGCTCGCATTTCCTGCTAAGATTGGCATAAGCATCCCCGTTACGTCATTTAGCATCTCAAATCTGCTCGTTTAGGAGAATCGGATTTGCCGAAGCTATGCAGAATCAATGACGTAGAGAGAGAGAGTATGGCATCGTTCCCCGGATTCCAATTTCCGGAAACCGATTGCTGTCTCGGAGAAACGAGCGCTTTTAGCACGAGAGAACATTGCCTTAATGCAACGGCGCTTCTGCTCCTTTTTAAAAACGGAGATGTCATCTCCGAACGCGACGGGAATGAATAAATTATTCCCTCATTAACACTCGAAAACTGCCGATTTATTCCTCTTTTCTAAAGCACGCGTTCAACTTAAAAGAAATTGGTTATTGAATTCCGTTACAGCACTTCCAGTGAAGGAGTAAATGATACATTCAAGAAGAAAATAAGCTCATTTATAATCGGATTTAGCAAGAATAGAGGATCGTAGATTACATTAAAGTACAATGCCTGAAAAGTTCGAGTGGATAAGTATTTTATGGCGAATTTATAATCGAAATTTATATGAAATAGAGGATAGTAATCGATGAATAAAACACGTTACGTTAAAATGCATGAAAATTTTCAATAAAAGAAGTATTTAGCAGTAAAAGCGATAGAAATATCTATAATAATATTCATTGGTCTCGTAAAAACCTCAGTTTTTCTTTTACAAAGCCTTTTCGTGCTTTATACAGAACTAGCTAATAAAAAGGCGTGATTTTGATAACGACAAAAAGTATCTGCCAAAAACGAAGGTTAAAAATATACCGCTTATTATCATTATATATAAGCATCGTTAGTCTCATTTTAAATATTACACACGTATGTCATTCTTTCTCTGCTGATTGGGCTGGTTTTAGTTTTCAATGGATTCTCTTGGCAATATTTTTAATAATAAAATTCGAAAGCTATCATTCAAAGTATCTGTTTTTCTCTCTCTTTTAATTTCAATTTAGGTCACAATTCCGTGATAATATTTTAACAATTTCGACATCAAACTTAAATTTCGGATTCATTTCAACTAATTTATTATTATTCAACTATTCAAATATTCAATTGTTTTACCTATTAGATAGAAATTATCATTTCATATCAGACTGGAGATTCAGAATCAAATTTACAAACATTATAATACATAATAGAAAGTAAGACTATTTGTACACTTCCAGAGAAATTCGATGTAATGTCCTTCTACGAGGTTAAGCCTTAATAGACTGTATTTATTTTAAGTACGTTTATCTCATCTACCTACACATAAAAGAAATTTCAACAAACCCTTTTCGACGATCAATTGGCGAAGTAATTTTGGCAACTAAATGTTTACACAATATAAATATCAGTTTATATAACTAATCTCGACCATAGTTCTATATTAATACACCTTCCTCTTTAGTTCAGTCGTGTTGTGTCTGAAATTAGTAGTAGAGAGATCTTAATGATTCTTCGTACATATTGGTCCAGGGAGACAAGAGACATCATCTTAACCCTCATCGATTCCATTTTAATATTGAGAGGCGAAAACCGTCTTCATTTTAGGAACACTTTTAACATAGCTTGCGATCATTATTCGACATTAATCCTAAACTTCGTCCAACATCATTGTATCGGTATCGCATAAACCTCAAGGCCACATATCGCACAGGATCCCCACCGACCCGCGAAAGAAATCCCAACGACAGAATCGAGTTCAGAGGCTGAGACGGACCCTGAGTCTTAGGAGGGAAACAATTTAGAGACGAGATGAGAGTTGGATGCGGGCCTTAAAGAGTTGGGCGGGGAACTCACGTCATCCGCAAAGACACGGCGATAATAAACCAAAACGGTAGAAGAAGAGCTCGAGTGTCGGAGGTCGAAAATGCGGGGCCACAGATGGGCTGAAGAAAGGGGAAAAGATCTAGCCCGATTGTGCCTCCCCCTGTTGATAAGGAGGGTGAAGATATAAACCCCGAAGGTGCGGTTTTGACGTCAATGAAAATCTAAGGCAAGACTTGGGTGACAAATGGGTGTTCTTAACAATAGAGGCAAAGGGTTCTATTCATTCGGAGGTTCTTACGAGGATGCGGGCTGGAGTGGGAGAGAGAAACATCTCCGGGAGGGACGACATGCCATCGCTCTCTCTCTCTCTGCATTGAATCTGATCATCCCTGCCTTGATAGGGTGCCTCTCAATTATGAGAAGATTTTATTCACGCCTCCGGTACGAAACTTTCCTTCCCTCCGCGTGTATTTTTCTCTTTTCCGCCGAAATGAGCCGTTCGATATTACCTTGAGACGTGAGAGAGGGTATTTTAAAATGCGCGATTCGCTTAAATTTCGGATCGTTATTTGGGTTAATGCTTTAGGATCCCGAGGGAAGATGGGTGAGTGTCTCAGGCGAGGGGTTGAGAACTTTAAACACGTACCAAGCATACGTAGAAGATATTATTTGTATTTAGTAATTAATTCGTGTCCCACAGAGTATAAATAAGTAATGAAATTGTTAGATTTATAGAATGTGTACACGCATCTCAAAATATGCATGGCAAACGAACTTATGATACAAATAATAAAAGAAAAATACGAATTTACGTTCATTGAAACATTTTTGCAACATATATACAACAGTTTTTTACTTAATAACAATTATAATGGTTGTTATTCTTGTAGTGTTAAGTATAGGTAATTTTTTCCTAAATTGTCAGCTTCTTTTTTCTGTCATGAAATACCACCAAGTTCAATCTCAGACAGTCGATTTTATATTGTAAAACATATATTAAAGTTGTACCAAAGTTTTTACTTATAAAATGATATTGAGCACTAATATAATCTATAAAACCGAGCTCTGTTTCAACGATACCTCCGCTAGTTTTTGTGACAATTCCGATTCGAAATGTACAGAGTGTAGCCCAAATTGGTCACCGGATAAGTCACGTAAGCCAAGACCAAATTCGGAATTGAACGTTTCCATTCATTAATGGGTACGACTTTTAGAAAAACTTTGACATCGTGAATCTAGTGCATGAAAAATTTTATTTTCTTTCGAAGATATTAGAAAAAAATAAATTGATCGTTCGTTGACTAAATCCTCCATTTCTATGGCAATTATGATCTATAACCTTTTTCCTGATATATTTCGACAAAATTACTTCATTATAGTTAATGGTTCTTCATAATAAAATATTATAATACTTCATTATGACTTTATCAATAGCTGAAATTCTCAAATATTAGGATAACTGAAACGGAATTTCTGCAATTACTTCTACCGTTGCCGATTTATTCTCAATTAAATCCTGATTTCCGACGATAATCAGTAAAAGAATGTTTCTAGTTCATTTCCTTGTAAAATATTTTACCTCCCCTCAACTATTTTTTACTACCAAACACCCTTTCTAAACTACGGAGGAAGAAACTAGCATTAAATAAGAAGTGAAGAGGTGAGGTGAGAAGTGAGTTTCACTTCCAATTAGAATGAACTTTATCAATTATATTTTACACTAACAAAAGGAAATGTAGCTTCTTAAGTTTCAGTTAATAGTTTTAATAGATACAATTTTTCCTTAAATTGGGTTTTTACTTACAACATACACAAAACCCATAGTACTTAAAGGAAAGATGTAGTTTCAAAGGGAAGAAGTTTGAAGCAGAGACCACCGTGTTTGGGGTTTTCAATTCAATTTAATTTACTCAATTTAATTCAATTTATTCAATTTACTTTATGAATATTTAAATGTGAAGCTGTTAGATGTTCATCTACATCTACATAAGTACCCTGCAAGCCGCCTTTCGGCGTGTGGCAGGGGGAAATGTTTATATTGATTTAGATATTACTAGATAACAATGACTATAACTAACATGTAAATCTGATGAATGAAATAATAATAACATCAGCGTTGGGGCCAAAGGAAAATATTTCGATCCGATAAAATTTAAGGGTGAGATAAACAAAATTATTGCTTTATCCAAAAAAATCCACATTACCATACGTTAATAAAACAGATGTAAACTTTAATTTATAGTATGTTTCTTAAGATTCCTTTCGAGATAAAAATTCATATATCAAATTGATTGAAAAGAATATCAAATGAATATATCAATAAACTACTTAATAAATTTATCGACAAAGTGATACTAATACATTGGGAAATGCAAGATCAGTACTCATAGATGACCTACAAATACAAGCCTACCCTATATCTCTATGGGAACCATTCCCACCGATTCATTACCGCCTCTTCCGTAGGCAGAGTTTTGATCGGTTGGCATCAGAAGAGAGGAAGATTTATCCTTTGGAGTGGACAACTCCAACTTGTCAGCACTCTTAATGGAGAGGAAAGATTCAAGAAAAGGAGGGTGAGTAGAAAACTCTCCTTCACAATGATTTCGAAAGGTTCGACTTCGGAAGGAATTCTCGGAAAAGATAAATAAGTGGCGGGAAAACCACTGCTCCAATTAATGGATGTTTTCTTTTTTTATTTTGGAAAAGAAACAGTGGAAAATTAAGGCAATTTATACCTAAAATGTCGAAACAGGCAGCCTTCTGGAAATAATGAATGGCGGAAATTTCAGACTCGTATTTCTCGAGGCGTTCTAAAATAGTTTTAATTGAGAGAAAAGGATCAAACCTTGTTATTTTTGAAGGAAATTCTTAGCGTTTGATTTCTGCCTTTCTCGGTGAAGTCGGCAAAAAATAACAGTCATTAGGCAATAACTTATTCCTTCCTGTGAGGAAATTTGATTTTCCCGTTGTTTCTCAGGGAAAACAATAGAATTTCTTAATATTGAATTTTCAGTTTAAATTTTTATCAACGCAGAATATTTAGAATGATGAGCTACAACTAGGAAGTGGTATAACTTTTTGTATGATGTAACGATGTAGTGATTCAGCAAGCTATAGATAAGATTTCTGTTTTAATAAGAAAGTAATCAAGTTGATATTGATCAACAAAAAATTTTACAGATTAAGAAATGCTTATTAAAATAATAACTACAAAGATATAAAGGATCTGAATAAGTTATCAAATGCATTCAAAGGCTAAAAAAAGATTAAACTTGGTAGATATAAGTATTAAGGTCTAAAAATGTATGGATATTTTTTGTTCGAACAATAAGTAAGTCGTTTCCAAGATTGAACTGTATCAAGTTATTGAACATAGGAATTAAATTCAAATATACTAATACCTAAGTATGAAATTCACGTCAACTTGTGATGATAATTATTTTTCATAGTATGAGCCTTTGAGAATAATTCTCGAAATGAATATCTTGCAATTTTTACGAAAAAATGAAAGAAGTTATCATATATTAAAGTTTAAAGATACTGATAGAGAATCATTAAAAAATGACCGAAAACTTCATGATTCCATAGATATTGAAAGAAAATACCTTCATCCCTAGAAATGTTGAAACTCGTAGTTGAAAATGCTGTAGGTCGGCATGAAAACAGATTAAATGATCGTACGGCCAAACAAACCGTGAGTATGATATTTCCAAAATGAGAAACAAATACAGAAAATCGAGCAAATAATTAAGAATAATTAATAACACCAAAAGTAAAATATCAAATACTTATATCATGAAAAGACGGTAAAATTTGAGAAAACTGAAAGAGCTAACTGCATATCAGGGGAAATTTATGTTAAACGCATGTTTTAGCGTTAAAATTCAACCACAAATCCTACAACTCCTGCATTACCTGCGCACGACACGTAATAATTTGAAGCTGTCAAATATTAATCAGATTCAACACTAAAGCTTTTCCAAAAGACCGGTCCATCAACGACAATCGAACAAAAGACGAACGATCATTTTCCGAGCCCATCCGTTTCATCGGATCATCATTTGGTGGAGCAAACATATGGAAAACATTTAACGTACGCGATTCCATAGAGATGCAGATGTGTTTTGATTCATGAGGCCCTCCTCTACGAAGAGCTTAAAAAGATGGTAATGCTTCATGCGCCATCTCCCGATTTCAATGGAAACGTAACGAGATCTCTTTGAGCGCCGAATTAACTATAGAACTTTCGAAATGGAGCCATACGTTCGTGAGGCCCTAATCTAACCTTGTTCCCAAACTTCCGTGCAGGAGTTTTCAGATGTACGTACGTACGGAGGTGTTCTAAAAAATGCACAGAGCACCATCTCAATTAACTTCCTCCGCTTCTGATTGACGGCCACGGTGACCTACTTAAGATCCCTTATTAAGAAAAGAGATGAATTCGTGAATGAAATATACGTACGATTTCTATTCGCCCAGAGACGCGTTTTAAGCCTTGTTAAAACCTGCTGAACTGTCGGTGTGATTTACCTTTAGTGAATGCCTGATGGATATAATAACCTTCGTTGTACTATTATTATCTTTTCGTGAAAGCTGTATGACTGTCGAAAATCTCGTAAATGGTTCTGGGAGAGCTTTCTCAAATTAGAAATAGAAATACGTATTCCGAAGAGATAAAAGTAAAGCGATAATATAAAGATCCAAATTCATCTTCACCCATCTCCTTTTAAGTCAAACAGTATTCATGTTCTAGTTTAATTTGTGCCTGGTTTCGAAATAGTATTGATATTGTAAAGTATAAATTGAAACTACAATGACTCATCAGGTATTTTCCCAGTTGTATATTAAGTCGTCTTAACTTGAAATATACAACAATTTACATTGCCTCATTAAAATATTATATTAATTAAGACTTTTTCCTAAACAACCTACACTTCATCACACAATAACATCTTAGGGGCGTGATGGTACTTATTTTATTCCTCATATATGGTATGGTAGAGATTGCTATATTTCTTAGAATTCTATTATAGTAAGAATAAAAAAGACATGAATCAACAAATTGGTAAAATTAATACAGACTTTACTGATATTCTTTTCAGTAAAGTATAACGGATCAAAATCATTTACGTAAAACATCAGATTTATAGAGATTTATCGCTCGATACTACATCATATCTAAATAGCTGCTATTGATATTGTAATAGTCAAAACAAAAACCACTCTTATCTCATAGAATAACTTAGAATAACTATTTTTATTCACATATCTTTCAGATATCATTGGTTACTCTTACATGTACTACGTATTTTACAACATCACCATATTGTAAACGCAGTTAAGCATCCCAGCAGTTTACAAATATCGAATTCCAAACACGAAACGTCGACCATAACGCGAAATAAACATAGAATAATGATCGGAGCATCAAACAAATTATACGCGAGATAATGATAAAGAAAACTCGTAAATAAAATGAAGCGAAACAAATGGGTGTCTTAAAAATCCCGTTATTAAGTACTGAGAGAGAACGACGCACTAAAAACGCTTCGGAGGCGTAAATTTTTTCGGTAATGGGCGCGAAATTCGGCGTTTCCAAAACACGTAAATCTCGAGTGGAGGCAGAATCTTAGCGGTGATGTTTGGAGGATTGCGGTACAAGATAAATTTACGGTTATCACTGAAGCGCTTTGAGGAAACTGCCTCGCCAAGGATAAAGGACGTTAGCGGGGTAATATGAGAGCAAAATGGAGGCATAAACTTTTATTCCGGGGAAAAGTCAGCTGGAGAATTGAATGTCGGCGTCCTTAATTACTATAAGGAGACGAGGTAATAAAAGGGGGCATGTGAACAGATGACGAACTATAAAGATGAGGAGAAGGTGATGAATACTTCATTAAAGAAACTTCAACGGGCGATAGTTGGCGACCTTCGTAAGCGGTAATATAAAATTGTCTGGTTCCCTCTAATTCTTATAAACCAAGGTTGTTTCCATCAATGTGGTGAAAAAGGTCAATTGGCCAGTTACCGTAAGAGATAAGATTCTGATGAAGTTAGTGAAGTATCTAAACCTTTTCAATAGCCTCAACATTTTAATAGTTAGTTATTAGTATGATCCTCTCATAATGAAAGTTTTACGTATTTAGGTACGAGAGTTGTGATCAAATAGGAAACCTAATTCTGGAATTACAGGGTGAATTTAGCAAATTATTGTGAAAAAAAATGAAATAAATTACGTTACTGAGGTCTAAATTTTCTCATCGGAATATCAACTCCAAGTTTATTGTCCTATCTTTCTTATCTAAAGCTTCTACATTAGTCATTCAGCAATAGTATTCTAAGGGCAAATTTAACCCATGATGATAGAAAAATTAAATAGTTTACTTTACTTAAATAAATAAATTTTTTAAATCTAAATTTCAGCTGAAAGATGATTACATATACCTTTCTTCTCTAAAGCTTCTACATTATCCATTCAGCAAACATACCATAAATAATGCTCTTTCAAAAGCTATTAAACATTAAATAGCTCAAACTATCAATTAGATCATTTGTTATTAGTTTTGAAGTATTGGTTTCCGAAAAATAAGTTTATACCTTTAAAATTACGTATTATAATCAACTTATATTACGAACATACTAGAACTTTATATCACTCATAAATTATACTAAGCTATTGTAAGTAAAAATTATCTACTTGACATTTGAATCCTATAAATATATAACTAAACAGAAAATACTTTAAGAGTTTCCTTTAGAGAATATGATTATCTACATAAATTTTGATAACGACGTTTCTCTTAATATTTACGTAATAAATTTCGCAAAGATATTAAAATAAACTCAAACATTCCAACATAATAATAGAGCAGCCATCTAGAAAAGACACAACGTACACCTTTTCATTACCAGCAGAATATGGAGGACATACCGAAGGCATTCTCCGTGTCAATCAAAACGCTTATATAGCGCAAACGAACTTCGTAAAAGTCCATCGTCGCCCGAAAACGACCGCAATTCTGCCAAATTTTTCGACGCGAATAAAACTTTCCAAGCGCTCCAATCCTGCGAACAATTTTCCCCATAAATCCCCTTTAATCGGATTATTTTTAAAAACGTCGATTCGCCAAGTTAAGCTCTCTCGTGGACGCATTAAAATAACGACGTCCCAAAAAGAGATATTCGCGATGAAATTCGCGTTTTTAACTTCGGAAACCGGAAATTAAAAACCTTCGAGACGTAACATTATAACCCATATCCGCCTTTAAAAACCCGAAATCGTTCCTTTGAGGCCTTTTTTTTCAGTAGCAGTATCTTCCCTCCGCGTCGCTACGAAACTTAACCTCGTTTCGACCCCCTGCCATCTTCTCGGAGACCATCCTGAGCTATTTCACGCCCCCTCTACTCTCAATGGAAGAAAGCCATTTTCCGACCAACTCTCTCTCTTCTTTCTTCAATAGGAGCGCCTTACACATTCCCTATACATCCTACACGAAGGCTCTCTCGAAAATCGTTTTCTCAATGGGGTGAATTTTCTCGGTACGCCTTCACAACGGTTGCCAAGAATACAAGAATATCTCGCATTACGCTGCCATGAAAAGAATGTAGATACCTCACTGACAGTTATGTGGTGAGAGTATTATGTACATTATTTTATACATACTATTGTATGTACATATAGGTATCATTTATTATCTGCGATTATTTTTAATTCGTATTTAAAGTATTAAGTAAAGAGACAAAGATAAAAGATATTTAGATTGTATAGAGACGGGTTTAGCGTTCCTATAGTAACAGTCTATCATAAAAACAACAAAGATTTGATTCATTTTTACGATAAAAGATTTATCAATGTAGCTTAATACTTTAACAGTAATTCTTTTGTATTACTCATAATGTATATTACTATATGATAGATAAATATCGCACTTATTTGAATGCAATCATAAGCCATAATTTTTTTACGGAGATACTTTTCTAATAAAAGGGTAAACTTCCTAATTCTCCTGAAATTCTCTCAAGACTGTAACTATAATAATCTCTATGTATCATTACACTATCTTTAAAAACAAATTACGAACTTTATCTTTATTGAAGCATTTAATTTAAGATTCACACACCTTATAAATAGATAACCAAAACATTTCCGGGATATATATTCCCTAAGGATATGTTATTTCACAGCTAAATCTTTTTATCAGTTCAATTTTATATAAGAATCTCACTGTGTTTACAAGAAAACAAGAGATTATCTTAAAAGAAATATCTGTGCTTATTTCTACACTTAAATAAAATATATCAACATGGACTTTGACAATAGAATAAAGAGAACAAATAACAATATACGTCAAAAATATATTAGAAAAGATTAGGATGGATTAATCTATAAACATACATTAATAGAGATGATAATAAGAATAATCCTCATAACATATTAGCGGATGAATACTTAACCTCGAAAAGAAATACTTTTTACAATGCAAGTACAATGAATAACGGTTCAAAAATTGATTTATTAAGGTACTCAGTAGATTGTTACGATACGGGTGTTAGTAAATATCCATATTTCATTCCCTGCCATGTTAAAATAATTGTTAAAATATATCTATAAATTTATATAAATACGACTGATAAGTTATAGAAACTACGTAAGGTATTCAACTCATCAATACGTCTTTTACATCCAAACCTCAAGCATCTAAAGCCTGATTCACGAACCGCTAACACAGATACATTTTTTCTAAAGAGATCTCTCCTAATTTCGCTCTGCATAAGAATCATATTCAGTGGTCTGCGTAAAGACAAGTTTCAAGACTTTCATCTTGTCCTAATTGCATACGTAACGACCCCACTCGACGCAATACCGACATGCTGAAGGACTAAAATTGAGGAAAATTCGGTCAGAAACATCTCGCATTTACACGAAACATTCTGTTCTTCATGCAATATGGACGCAAACGACTGCTTTTATGCAGCCCTATCAAAGAGGTAGAAATTCATGGTAACAACAGGCCTTGATTGCGCTCCAGAAAGACTCGAGCGTATTTTTGCAATAAAAAGTTCACTTATATTAGACGCCACTGCATTCGTTTCACTAATCTCTAAAGTTACAGAACCGTGTCTCGTGCTTTATCTATTTGATTACGCATTCTTCCATACATGTTCACCCAATAAAAATGCAATGATTCCCAGAAATTGTCTTGTTCAGGATCGTAACAAATTTTATGATCCGTTTTCTACGACTACTTTACAAGTACTGTTACGTTAAAAGTCCCTCAAAGGTACTTTTTAAATCTTAATATACTGGATTTTGATTCAAATTTGTTATATACAATAAAAAAGTCGTGTACAATAATAATTGAGATAGATTAGAAATGATTAAATAAACCTTTTCCTAGTTCATGTACATATAAATGCATTCAAAGAGATATATTTAAATTGGATTCAATTCTGTAGAATTAGTAACTAACTTATTATAAAAATACATAACACCACTCAAGTTATTGATTTCTGAATTCAATGAGAGAAAGCAGTATTTAAATCTAACTCTCTCAGGAATTATAATAGTTGGTAAAGAAAAGTTAAACTATTTAAGTCCCATATTTTATAATACGTAAATATTTTAATTATATCTACAATAGAAATATATATTAAATACGTAGAAATACGTGTATATCTCTTAAAATATCTTTGATATATTTTAAAATATCTTATATGAATTAAAAATATTATTTTATCCTCGACTATGATAAAATTTTTATAAACATAATCACCAAAATCTATCATAAATAATGATTATTTATAAAAATTCGATGTGTGAAGAATTTTTATCAAATAAGGTACCGAATTAATCTCTACCAGAATACTAGAAACTCTAGTGAATATTCTACAACCTTTTAAGAGTGAATAATACTATTGAATATCAATATCCATGAAGATTTCCTGCATTCAACATTTACGTTAACTTTTAACACGTCATCCTTACCCATGCGCATCGATAGTGAAAAAACCGATCCGTAGGTATATTTGAGTGGGAAATAAACAGCAACAGATAAAAGCGTTCAAGTTGGAATAATTATGGAATCCGAATATTGTAGAAGGCTCCAAATATTTCCGAATAACCAGCGCGTATCGCCTCGTGTGTTGAATTCTACGAGAGCCTGAAACGAGCTTCGTGAGCCGTGAGTTTCGCAGGAACGAGAGGTTCGGACATTTTACGACCAAATTCACGACAGTTTTGGTCTCGAATATGGTCTATAGGTTGTATAATTCTGCCGTAAACGTGTACATATACGCCTCTGAAATTTCGACGGTCTAAGAGTTTTTAGAATGCGGAATTTTTTTAAAAGTGTGTGGAGGGTGTGAAAGTTAAGGTGAAAAATTAAAAGAGAAACTGTTAAAAAAACCCACAAAAATGAGGACATCCGCAGAAATAAACATCGTATGATGAAAAAACAGTACGAAATAGCTAGAGATGAGCTGATGATAAAATAAAATATGATTCCAAAGTTTTATCTGCGTTGTTGTGGCATCGTATCAAATATTATGAATATATCCGTTTTCTAGCCAACAAATAAAATTAATTACGTGTAATTCTATACCCATTGATCAATGTATAACTTTACTGCAGTGTATATTAACGTATAGTAGTTACATCATGATAAAACTTCATACAGAAAGACTTTCACACATTATTTGTCACATATATGTCTTTAGATAAACTATTTTCTAAAAAGGATTAAAAATTTTAAGTTTGCACTAACCTTATTTGAAAAGTACTGCATCCTTTCACTTTATACCTCGATTATCGATGTATAACACTAGGAAGACGAGCTTAGATGTTCAAAAAATTATCAAACACTGTTTCTTCGTCATTGTACGCGAAAATCTCCAACTGAAATATCGAAATGTAATTATATATATTAAAAGCTTACATTTACAGATATATATCTTAAATATTATTTAACACTTCGAAATTAATGCGTTAGATTTTTATCTATTTTTATTTATAGCTTTCTAACGAATATGAATTAAAATTAAATTAAATATTAATATATTTTAAGTTTAAAATAGTCTTGAACGTTTATTTTATAATAAAAAACATTTACAATCCATATGTCATGCCTATGACTAGCCACACTTTTTCTTGTAGTCACTAATAGTGATCCATAACATTTATAAAATAAATTTTAATCTCGTGCAGTCACGTAATTTGTATTCTATGATTTGATTTGGACATAATACATTATCTGCATTTATTCAGACTCTAATTCATACTTATATACATATTATATTTTTATTATGTATTTGTCAAAATGGGAATTGAAAGTTTCCATCTTCAATTTCACCAATATAAAATGTAGTAATAAAAAGAAATAGAAAACAGAGAAGGCACATGAAAATAAAGTATTCATTAATTAAATTATATTACATAATTGTTAATGTAAATAAATGACATGAAATAATTCTTTTAAATACCTAAATATTCAATTAATGAAACCTTAACAGTCGATATGAATATTTCTGCTGTTAAGCGAATCTTTGTACTCGTAAAACTCGTAAAAAACTATAAACGGATTTTAGCGACCGAAACATCGTGAAACTAGAATGCCAAACGCCCTCCAAAACTTCAAATCAGGGAGATCCATTCGAGACGTCCATAACGAGAACAAAAGATACACGATACCCGTAACGAACGTCGCGATATATACTGGACGCGTATTTCCAACAGAATTTTTACGAGCGCGCCGATAGGTTTAAACACTTGGAGGCCTCGTAACCCTTTAATCTGGAGGAGCCGAGTTTAAACACGAGCATCAATAAGGCCGTAACTGGAGAAATGACGGAGGTGTAGCGAGACGATATTAAAATGTGTAAGAGGGCCGTAACCGCACTAAACGGAGGAAACACGTGCTGAGGTACGCAGTGCGCCAAAGCGCCGCCAAAAGTGCGCGCGGGGAGATTGTGAAACTCTGATGCATTTAATGCAGAGTTCTCCGTGGAGAAGAGACGTTCGCACACTTGTTGGAGATCTGGAGGAATGTGAGCCAAAATAGGAGATTTAATGGGTTTGGGATACTGGAAAGGATATGAGGAACTCGTATGGCACATAGTAAAGGATGTGAAGATGTTGGAGGCTAGAAAATTCGATATCTATCGACAAAAGCTATGGCGTCGTAAAAGATAAAGGGTGATATATGAGGATACGTGTAAAAAAATATATCATTGCGTCTACGTTCGGGATAAAAGTCAGGAAAAGATAAGGATGTTAAATAAAAAGAAAAAAGTCTCATAAAATTCAAACTGATTAACATGAATATTTTGAACAATTCAAAGATCGTTTAAAGCAAAAATAGTCAAATTAAAAAACAAAATATACGCGATATATTCCTACACTCCTAGTAATACTAATAATAATACTCCTTACTTCTTAAAAAGATACTATTTTATAAGATAATATTTTATAAGATAATATTCCCGAATATTTTAATTTACATTTAACACATCGAATACATCAATTCACTGCATTTCTTATAGATTTAATGAACACTAATAATAACAGTTATGATTCCTTATACGCAAAACTAGTTGCAGGAGGGTTCACTAAATTTAATCGTTACACGAGTGGGAAGTAAGTAAATTAGACTGTGTACTTAATTGAAATATGGGCCACGGCTGAGAGAGAATTAGTAATTATTGACCTCGGTTGCTTCCGTTATCATCAATTCAATTTCAAAGTACGATTTTCCTCTAAATGTATCCCTATTCAGGGTATATAGGTAGATAATAGGTGTTCAATACTAAAGTATATTTATTCATAAATATTGTGGAAATAGAGGTTACAAATTATTTTTTTTGAGATTTAACATTGAGAAGTAACGTGACTTCTAATAGAAAATTATTTCAACGTAAAGCGAAATGATACTTAAATCTTGATTAAATTCTCCTCAAGAGTGAATAAATAATCCATTATTACGTAATTTACGGTCCACAAAATACTTTCTTAATTTTTAAAATAATTACTTTCAAATTTCTGTCTTAGAATACTAAGGTTACGTAAAAGACAAAATTTAGAGTAATTACTTAATTTAGTGCTTTGAATCTTACATCAATTTCCCTATATACCTGAATTGACTATTTCTCAAAATAAAAGAATTACTTTTCATCTAAATATTCGTAAAATTGTAAGTAATATATCATTTTAGATATTTGTTTAAGAATACAATGTATTTGCTCAAGAATAAAACAGAAATTAACTGAGATTACCGTACTTCTTATGGACAAATTAATGATGATTACTTTTAGAAGACATTATCGGTCTGTTTATTCAGGAATAAAATAAGAGTGGAGAAAGTAAAGACGTATAAAATATACAGAACATCTGCGGCACTCAAGAACTAGAGAAACACATTCATCTCTTATCTAGTAGTTGTCTTTCTAAAAAGCCATATGATAAAAGTTTGATAAAACAGGACCTCGGGCACAAAGTTTGCGGATAGTAAGTTTCACGAGAAGACAAGGAAATATATTTGTTATACATGATAGTACTCAGTTTTATTTCCCACTTATCAAATAATCTTCCATTAGAATGCCAGTGTTTTGATACTATCAACCATTACTCATTTTTCTACAAGTCTTACATTTCTCCGATATAAGAATCCACCTGCTTTCGATGAATGTACAGAAGAGTTATTAAAAAAAACTTACAATAATTCTTTGAATAAAATATATTAAAATGACTTAAATTTAATATCTAAGAAGACAACACTTTATTTTATTTTTAATTTAAAACAAACGTATGTAAATTTTTTTAAACATCTTCACTATATTCCTTTGTGATACGTTATTCTATATAACTTAATGCACGACATAGGACAGAAACCGCTATTAACACAGTTAAGTTCCTAATTTTTACAAAGATGTTATTGTGTACTACTCATATCTCTTATGGTAATGAAAACAATTATGATATGGTAAACTGTTCATGAATAATAACGATCAAGATGCCCCAGAATAATACTCCAATCGATTTAATTCGCGCAAGTTAGTCGTGTAGTAGTTAAACGTAGTCCATCACTGCAGATGGCCTACTTAAATGTTTTGAACTTGGAACATAAACAATAATGTTATTAAGTGCTTGAATTAAGTGCTTAATTATTAAGCCCTTGAAAAAGGCAAAATCGCCAATCAACCACAACATTAACAACCTTTACGTGAACTATATTCCCACAAAAACATTTGATTGATAAGAAGTGAATATCTCCTATTGTAATAGCAACATATTGTTGATTGAAAAATTGAAATAAAAATCATTTTTAAATATTCAGAGTTATTCTATCGTTAACAATAACTAGGGGACAGTTCACCCGAAAGGTTTATGAGAATTAACCAAGATTCTGTTCCTTGCTTAATCCCACTGCCTACTTCCATTCTCACACAATGTAATTGAAATTCAGTGACCAACCGTCAAACTGCGATGTCCAATCCTTGAATAGGATTTCTACGTTTCTCGAAATTGATATTCGCTTGTGAGGAATCTCTTTGCCTCTAGTCAGGAGTCAATGAATATGCTTATTTGGGAGCAGAGAATAATAGTATGACTTAGATGCAAATCCCATACATTTAACGGAATAGCCTGGAATAGGAACATGGATATTTCGTAGGTACTTCGAATCTTGTGCGTTGTAAATGTATGGGCTGAAAGCTATATGATTATGCATGAAATATTTGCATTTGAGTTCGGCCTAGAAAATAATAACTTATGTAGTAAATGTTAAGTTTTGTTGATGGTTAAAATGTATTAATTATTTGATTGGAAACAGAAACAAGCCTTGATTTATGCGAGGACAATCGTAAGTCTTTAGTTATCTAGAAACAGACACTATTTTTGGATCGAAGGGTTCTCTACCCCGGATTTGATGCTTTAATATGGATGCGTTCTGTTCTCCAAGATTCGCGGAAGTTTGAAGCCGAATTCATTCATAAGCCACAGAGGAAGTATATCATTCCTAAGGAACATGATGTAGCTTTCGGATATTCGAAATTTGAATCTTAAGCGTATAGCGTTTATTGTTTTGTACGCCTTCATCTACCCGATCCACCGCGCTATAATTATGGAAGTCATAAACGGAGATAACATCGCACGAACTAGACAGAGCCTCCGAAAATTATTCTGAATGCATTAACAGATTATGCTCGATATCTAGGAACTGGGGAAATACTGAAATTATTTCAAGTATTTGAAAGAAAACAGCATAAAAAAAAACAAAAATAAATATAACTCCATTTCTCATAAATCGAATTTTTATAATAAAATCAATTTAATGCAACTTGTAAATCAATTAATACCGTAAATATAAAATTAACAATTTTAACGAGTTTATTTGATTTTGAAATTTAATGGATGGGAAAATGAAATCAATTAATCGCAATATAATATTAAAAATAAATTACCATATTAAATTACAAAATTAAATCTGAAATATGAAGAATTAAAATTATTATTTGTAATAAACTGAGTCCATTTGTATCTAATTGATATTGCTTAATCGACGTATCGACATGATATTATTATAATATAGCTGAACGATATTTATCGATATATATCGATAAATATTTATATATCGATAATATCTATAATATCGATATATTTTTAGCGGTATTTATCGTTACATGTTTATCGATATATATCGTTTGATGCAAATCGCTTCCTTCAAAGTTTATTTTTCGTTGCTAAGCAAATTTAGCTCATATATCCTCATATACTATTTATAAATCTATTCGCGAAATAACTAACAATGCATCGCTCATGATCTGAGTCTGTGCATTTGGAGTCAACCACCTCATCTGCTAAACGCTGTCAGTCTACCCTTCCTCCCCCACCTCCTCCTTCCCCAGAAATCCTTTCATGTTTCCTGCTCCGGAAGATGTTTGCTGTTGTTGCACATGTTTACCCCCAGATGGGCTGATTTTCGCGCTTCCAATTTGACTCCGTGGCACTAAGTACGTGCGCTGAAATTAATTAATCCTTTGTGATGCCGAGAAACCAAAACGGGATGATCTTGAAATTCTAGTAATTGTTGCTACTGCTAGCCTCGTTTTGAATTTATTTAAACTACACCTAGCTTTCAAATAATGTTCGATATTATTCCAATGGACCGGAAAGGATTCCATTTGTAAGTCAATGCAAGCCTATTTCTGACTCGGAACCTAAAACTATTATATATTCATTTAAATTACAATATAACTTGACCATTTTGCAAGTTGGTAATTCTGTTATATCTTCTCATATTATATACTTCACCATAAAAGGACGTGAATAACTATAAAGTATATCGATCATTTATAGCTTTAAAACTTAATTGAGAAAGAATTATATTTATAGATTTATAAATAGATATTATAAATTAGAGTATATACCATTGCAATTCATTACATCCTAATTTAGACAGCTATAATATATACAATTTGAGAATATATAAGTATTATTCTAATACAAAAATCTATTTAAATGTGAATTATATTAGAAGCTATTTAGTTTGAAATAAAACTCGTAGAATTAAGCATTATACGATTTAAATAAGAATCTTAACTTCTGAAGAATAAAGAAACATTTAGGATCGCCTTCATAAGAAAAAAGACGGTTACTAAAATTCTCTTTCGCCCGCTACGTAATCGAACACCTTAACTTCAAACCCTACGATTATATTCATTAGACATCTAAAATGGGTAGCAAAGCATAAATCTCATTATCTTTCATATTTACAGATAAACTTAAATTACGAAATTTTAAGACTCAAGACATCGTTATACAAAAACTTTCATTTACATATTTACGAGCATGATACAGCAGCCAACAGATCAACATTCCAACTGTGACAATACATACATACATACATAGGTCTTTATTAGGCGATTTTGAGATTAAAAAGTCCCATCTTCCATTTAACCTAAGATAAATAATAAACAAATCTTAGCCCATTAATAGTACACGAAATGAATCCCCATGGACACCACTAAATTAGGCCACACGATGGTTATTCGCATAAACAAACTCTACTAGAACAATCCCGAATCACATTCAATTTCGCTCGAAAATAGGTCAACAATGGATGGGGACTGGATCGAACGAATTCTACCTCCACGTGCTTCTTTTGCATGACGTCTCCCAGTCACTGTTTTCGACGACCGATTTTCTTGAGGTGATCTTCGATGCGTTCAGACCGAAACGTCGCTGTTCAAGCGGTCCGAAACGAGCGCAGAAATCATTCAGTCGAAGATCAAAACGCTTGTGAAATGTCAAACTTTGCAACGTCATCTGCGATAGACTATATATAAAAGCCGTCTCCATGGGAAACAGCTCATTGTTGGGGGGTTCCCCGTGTCAAAAACACGCAGAAAAATTTCCGCATCATAATGATACATCAAAGAGAATAAATACAGTAAGACCTCGCTTAACGCGGGGGATACGTTCCAATAACTTCGAGCGCTAAACGAAATAGCGTTAAACGAGGCAACTAAACACGTACATGTGAAAATATGTAATGGAGATCAGTGAAAAGAGCAAAGAATAAGAAAATTTATCAGTTCTTGCCGAATTCATCACAATAAAATATTATGTTTATATCTTTATAGACCTTATAACCTTGATGAGAAAAAATAAATCAACTGTGACGCAGGAAAGCTGCGTTTGTTCTAGGATTGCGACTCAGGAGAATACAGTTGGAACCTTTTTTCTGGACAGACTAACGAAAGAGCGTTGAAAAAAATACATAGTATATATACATAGCACCATCGCTATGAAGTGTACCGCTTTTGGTTGGTTTGGTTTCCTTTGCACACATATACAACAAGTATCAATACAGTGCGCGATTTAGGGGAACCCCAAAAAAACCGCGTTATACTGAAACAGCGTTAAGCGGGGTCTTACGGTACACATAATTGAGTGTATTTCTGTTTAAGGAAACTCGATTAGGAATACATCTCGAGACCCATTTTCCACACGGATACGAGAGCGCATTCACTCGCGATACGAAATGCGGGGGGGCACACGAAAGAGGGGGGGGGGGAATCGGAGTAAAATTGACGTGGGGAGGGGAGGCGAGAAAGCTACAAATCTTTCTTCGTCCTTTTCAGAACGCAACTCTCAAAGGAGCCCGAGAGTGGGGGGAAGTAATCCATTGTGAAGAAATAAAGGGAAATACAAAGAGGGAGTTGAAACAATAGGGCAAAAACGGATACAATGGCAAAAGGGCGAGCGGGGAGTTTGTTTGCATTCATCTGGTTAGCAACAAAGGAAAGAAAGAAGTATTTTTCCGTATAGAGAGATGTTGGGCCGAAAGGGGTTCTTTGAGAAGGGTTTCATCTGGTTTGGGTGCGATTAACGAATTCCAACGCCTGGAGATCACACTTCGAGGTCCGATTTGGCGAGTGGATGCATTACGACGTCTCATAGCAACGTCAGATTAGGAGGAGACTGTATTCAAAATACATTTAAATCTGTCTATGATAGTTACTTAGGATTTCAAGACTAACAACACAATTTGGAAGAAACAAATTATTATTATAATACGTACTAAGTTACCGATCTATTTCATCCTTAAATATAGGATATCCATACATCCTTTCCTTAATCTACTGATACAGATTTTTAACCATTTATTCAAAAGCATGTTAACTTAAAAATTTCAACAATCCTCTGCACCCTACATGCTTGGGCATCTTATAGCAAACATGGCCTTATGGTCATCTACCTGTAAGAGAGGGGAGATGTATAAATTTTTCATTCTTCCACTGTCAGATGGGAGGGGAAAATCAACAGAAACCTTCGTCAGGTAGTTCATTAACTGTGTACGCTCCTATGCTATGCACTCATTGCTGTGTTAAATTAGGAGGAACTTGATAATGCATTTAGTTCTTAAAATGAAAACAGATATATTAAGACTCAAATCCAATTATTTAAGATACATATTGTGGTAGCCGTTAACATAAGGTGCATAATATGATTCAAGCTGTGTTATGACTGAATCAGAGAAACAATTTCATCATATACAATTGCGAAATCCTATAAGATCAACTCAGGCCTCTTAAGAACTAGATCGATCCTAGAAAATGTTTTCTTATCGCTACGTAGTCTATTACGGAAAACTCTTACATGAACATTAATGTTTATAAAAGAAAAAAGCTTATAAATATAAGGAATGGTCTTAAGTATGTTATAGGTCTTTTACATAAAATTTTACGAAAATATGATGCCGCACGGAACAGAAAAAAGCAATATACGGCCCGAGGTCGATTCAATATTCTCTAAAGGACACAACGATTTAAATAGCTTAGTGTACCAATGGACAAAAATGAACGTGAATGTATACGATTGATTCATGTCAAAGAAAGTTACAACTCCACGGTAATAAAAATATGGCAATAAATATATGAATTTTAAAAATTAATTAGGATCTATCAAACTTAAAATAACCAATAAATCTTCGTGTTCAATAAAAACCGAAAAATATATACACACATAAAAGCAATTGTAAGCCTGTTAAGCACCACAGAACTCTCTAGCGTCCATTTTTAATCATTAAATTGGAGGTAAATAAATAATTCATATCCCCAAAAGATCGCGGAATAAAATAGCCTAAAGATAAATATAAAAAATTAGAAAGAAGAGCCTTTAGATTAAGAGACCCCAAGGCCCAAAAGAGTGTATCCCACAGATTGAAAATCATTGGCGTGGAAGACAAATGCGAAACCAATTTAGATATTCTATTTGCAAATCATTTTTGATTAGCTATCAAATGTAGCCCAACATCACGCTTCGGGGAAGAAATGTTTTTTGATTAACCGTAGCTATTGTCTTCTTACCTTCTCGGAATCACTTTCTCTAAATAACCCATGGAAGCAATTTAAAAGCCTTCCAAAACTCAACACTCAGAATTACGCCCACGAAAGTGAAAACAGCTGGAGTAGAAAATGTGTGCCCGATCAATCCTTCCATCCTCGAGCTAATTCTGTAATTAGTGGTTTCGTAAGTGGCCGAAACAGCTGAAGGAGAATGTAAGCAATATTATTACGTAACCAAGTCATTCATCGTGTAATGACACTGAATGGATTTATTAAGAAGTTCATTAATATAATATTGTGAAGCATGGGCTGGAAATATTATATAATTTATATCAAAATGTTTTCTTTTCAAAATAAGGAATCAATTTTTATTTGCCATTTACAAGAAAACTGAAAGACACTAATGTATATCCGACTAAGTAAATTGTACCACTGTTATAATAAAGGAAAATTCTAAAAGAAAATAAAACAGAACTTCGACCTATCACCAGAGGTTTTAATTTTGAACGACTAAGATTGAGTTTATTATTGTATACATCAATATTATATGCATTTTTGATTGCTTATTTATAAAAGACAGGATGTTTAAGCAAAATATTTTATTTCTATGAGATTGAGGGTGAAATTTAATTTATAAAACCTTCCACCGAGTTTTTTACTTTTATTTTAGAATTTATCTCAAAATGAGGAAAACCTACGTCCATCATCAACGGTAGATTCTCCAGTGTAAACATTTCTCATTATAACTTAAAAGGATTAAGTGTTACCCTTTCTTCCATATAGTAAAAGTAAGAGACTTCAAATCGTATAAAAACGATGAGTTTATACAAAAGATTATATTTGTGGATATGTTTAAAAACAGATGAGTAAAGTTTTTTTTTCAAAATAAGGTGACTAAAAAACAATTTCCAATTCAGAAAATGAAATCTTTTCTACGAGCATACTCTCAATTCAAACCATTTTAACACCTCTACATATTCAGCCAATCAAAAGTCAGCACTCGTTCATAAGAGATCAGTATTCATCACAGACATTCAATCTGAGAGAACATGCTGGAAAAGAGTTATGAACCGAGAGAAATGATAAAGTCATTAAATCAACTCCACTCCGAAAAACGTGCTATTGATCAAAGAATTCGCGATAAAGACTAATATAAATCGAATTCGAGGAAAAGAAGAAAACGATATCAATTGTCGACCATGTTTAATATCGCTAATGAGGTATGGCGTCAGCACAGGACCTTCGATCAATCGAAGGATCGATATATCGATTGATCGATGAGTCGATTATAATCGATTAATCGAGGTAATATTTCAGGCTCAGCTGAAGAGAGAGAATTGATGAAATCTGAAAAAGATGTGAAGAGGACTTTAGACATGGACCATTTGATTCGCTAATGCCTTTGATATGATTTCCATTGAAGAGCGATATATATCTCTGGATTGTAGAAAGAGGGGAATTCTGAGTAAATGATTGATTTAAAACGTTGTTCGACATTATTCCCCTCTTCACACTTCCATGAAAGGAATATTAACGAGCGATTTTAAAATTCATTTGGAAATACTAACCAAACTATTTCGCTTCACTACAAGCTATCTATAGATCTATTTTTATATTTGTTGTTTTCTAGAATACAGAATTAATTATAGAAAACAACATTTCCTACGAAAATGAGTTTTTGTCGCAAAACATACTGGAAAACCTGATTAATTGCATGATATATTGATAAGGTAACTGTTTTCAACTATTTCACCTCATCTCAAATTAGCTTGATTTCTTCAAGTTAAACTGTTTGCGAAAGCATTAGTGCAATAGAAGCGCAGGAATTTTTCAATTTTTCTTTTAAACTTATTAGTAAAGTTCCACGAAGCTACGATACGTGAAATATATTTCATCGGGACCTGACGAGTACAGTGTAAAAGTTTCCATAATTTAAAAAGAATTGCACATCCATAATTTTATTTCAAATCAAAGGTATAAGTATTACGCATAACCTCAATTTTTCTTTTACTTTTATTAGTTAAGTTCCACAAAGCTATGATACATTAAATTTATTTCATCAGTACCTGAAGAGTACAATGTACAAGATTTCAGAATTTAAAAAGAATTGGATACCTATGTTTTTATTTCAAAATAAAATGTCTAAGTATTGCTTAATACTCAGTTGCTATGTGCGAAATCTCTAATTACATTAATTAACAGACTTTTTATCATCATTCCTTCCGTAGAAGCAATTATACGGCCTCCTGATCTCGTGACATTTAATCAAATTTTATCTGTATCCATTTCCATATTTTAAATGGAACCAGAGTAAACAAAGTTAATAGCAAATCCACAGATGAGCAACACAGTTCTCAAATAGTAAATCAAATAACCTCTCAGTATAAACAGTATTAAAATTTAGGCTTCATAATCTTTCACAAGGAACTAAGACACTCCTCTAAAAAACACTAGTGTGTTTCTCATTTACGAGCTAACAGCACTCTTCCGATATATTTTCTCATAAAGAGGACTTTGAAGCGAAAGAGAGCGGCCTAAAAATTATGCCTCTCTGCTAAGTGGACCACTCCTGTGAGGAGTGAACCTGAAATGAAATGCGAAAGTAGAAAAGTGGAGTTACGCAGCCTCATTTCATTTCATTAGTGAGCGTAATACGATTCAAACCGACTCTTCATCAACTAGATGTGAAATCATCGTGTGGCAATCAATGGGGTAATCTAATAACACGACTGCGCGCCCTCATTACAATTGTCCGTCGATTACTCAGCTGTCACTCATATCCACAGATGACAATCGGAGAATTTCTTTTTTTTTAATCACGTGCGCGATTTCGCACGCTGTGTTTACGAATTTAACGCAATGCGGAATTGCATAGATGTGCTTTAAAGTTGTGTTTGGATTTTCTATACACATCGTTAGTACTGTTCATGAATAACTGGTGATAGTAGATTGATTTAGGTGTATTTGAATCACTACTCTTCGTCCAAAAATGTAAAAGTTTTCCTGATTTAACTTGACAAAAGTATTATACGAAACTTTTAAGTACTTCTCGGCACTGTAAAACAATAGGATTTACAGGCGAATAACCATAAATATAGAGGCTTGAAAGAGCAGATAATCGGGGAAGATGAAAATAAATTCTCTCGTAAAAATTTTCCTTTAATCATCGTAAGATTTTCCTGATGACTGATCATGGTTATTAACCTATAATTTTTTATTGATACGTAGTAATCAACCATTAATAGTCTCACATACGAAACAATACACGTCTATACTAGTAAATAAACAAATATATCAGTTATATAATGTTAAAAGAAATTGTAATGATTTAAACAGATTACTAGGAAAGATACCACATCGTAACTTACGTAAATAAATATTTCGCTAGCTATAAAGCATTCCCTTTACAACATCTATACATCGGAATATTTGTTACGAATCCTCACACAACAACTACTGAAAAACGATTGTAAGCTAACCGAAGAATCGATAAATCAGAACAGAATTCCATTCATCTGAACATATCACCTTAAAATCCAAATCCAACTTAGAGCCTACCTTTATACCTCAGTCCGATCAGCTTACGTTAACCACCATGAATAAGACACGTAAACGCGTAGATTCCGCGGATCTAAAAGGGAAAGGTAGGCAGGCTTTCGGACAGATCCGAATCTTCCATCGATATTGAGTGGGGAGGATAAAGGGGATGAGTGAAGAAAGAGAGCTGCTTTTAATCAACGCGTGGCTATTTATTTACACCCCCCGATTTGACTTCCCTAGGCGGCTTCCCGATCTGCGATTGGAAGGCGTCGATGGCCCCGTGAATTACGACAATTAATTACGAGACGAGAGCGTAATATCCGGGGATCGGGAGTTTTTAATGACGAGTGGACAGGCAGATTATTGTTAACGAAGGAGACTTAAATGTACCGTCCGAACGTCCTTGGGGGAACGCCGATCCAAAAATGATTAAACCGCCGCACTTATCGACGAATTATTATCGAACCTACGTCAGGTTCCCATGGCGTTCATTTAAAAACTTCGAACGATCACTAGGGGCTTATAAATGAATGGCGTAAATTGATTCTTTATGAATTCGTGCGGTAGGATGGACGCATACAACGGGGAATAACGTGGGTGTAATTCAGTGGTGTGTGTTCCATTCATTATTTGCTTGATTGCTGCTTAAAAATAATAGTTCCTTGTTTTAGTTAAAATTTTTCGCTGGCATGAGAGGAAAGGTAAATGAAATAGTAATTGATCGTCAATAAAAAATAAGTTGAATAATGTTAAAGTGGTATGTATATATACGATGTATAAAAACCTATCCTTCCTATTCTAAAATACAGTACTTAAAATATAAATAATTTTCAGATGGGAATAAATTTAAATGCGCTGATTCATTTATATAATTAGTATTGGTAATATTTTAATTTAAAATATACGATTTATTCACTGCTAATTTACTCATATACTGAACGTTTACGTAATATGAAAAACTGATGTCAATGCCACTACGATACCAATCGCATCAATACATGTTTTGTGGATTCTACTTAGCGTTTTTCCTTCTGAAAATGATTTCTTCATTACTTAACATGAAATACAAAATGATCGATTTCTCCTAACTAATCTAATATAAGAATTCGAAAAATCCTTGATAGAATAGGTTACCATCAAGACTTCATTCCTACTTAATTTAAAAATACTCCCCTTTAGACTCAATTCCTCGAAAGTTACTCCGCTTTCTCCTATAAAAGCCAACGACCTGAAAAGAAAACTTTCCTCAAAGAACTGCGTTACCAACTTTACTCGAAAATGGCGTAGAAAGAGTGTCCTTAAAAAGTTCACACATAAAAGTTGGATAAACAGAGCGATAAGTGTAACGCTCTCGAGTACTCGAGTGGGTAGCAGTTTCCCCTTTAGATATTCCGTAGGCGGTGAAAATAGCATACTCGGAATACTGCTAATAGAAAGGGTACGTATTAATAGATAAAGTTTCTTTTAAGAGGAGAGAGCTTTTCATTGAATAATGGAGCGCCACCGATAGGCCATCCTCTGAACCATCGAGAAACAGCTGAATATCGATTTAGACAAGATCTCTATCCCATCTGCATTGAAGCTTCCATAGCTGATTGTTAAACATCGCGCGATAAGCGTGCATGGCAACAGGTCATTCTATCTCGTATCAGAACGCTAAAAATTGAGCGAATATAAAATTTTCTGTAGTCCTCGAGAGCTGATAGGACGTGCTACTCGATTCCAGGCTTGTTTTAATCTCACGGCATGCTCCTGGCAAGTTTATCTCCCGAACTGACAAAGATTTTTAATCCAACGTTCATTGCATTAGGATTTGTGTAGGATTATGGACGTAACCGTGGGATGGGGCCTTCGTCGGACGAAAGAAAATTCCGCGTCATTCGTCCCTTTGTTGCTATCGGAAAATATAAACCCTCGCTAATTAATTTGAGCTGCGCTTTTGACCCTCTCTCACTCGGAGATACTGTCGTCAAAGGATGGTCATCAGGATAATCTTGCCTCATTATCCGAAAGTAAAATGCATTCTCGATCAATTGATGGGTTTTGAGTTGTTCCCATCCTATTATCAGTTTAGCATCGTTTCGTAACCTTCAGCAAACATTTGGTTCATAAATGTCAATCCATCCAATTAAATATTAAGGACGGATTCATGATATTTATTCGAAGATTCTGAGGAATAACTTAGTTCTTGGAAAGTCTATAGTTTAAGAATAATTGGGTGTAAATTCTGATGCAATTTAATAAATTTAATACTTTCTACGTAGTGTTATCCTATCACATTTATACTTATAGACAATGCCCAAATTATTCCCTCTAAGTACTGAATACAAAAATCTGTTGTTGTTAATGAATTATATGTATTTATCAATATGTTTGTATATTTGTCTGTGAATATATTTTATAGAATATATTTTACTATCGAATAGTCAAAAGATAAATAAAAGTGGAAAAAATATATTAAATTCTATAGTCAGGAAATTTCTAATTACCAAGCCACCTACCATGCTATACATTTATCAACAATAGATGGAAATATTCTATAAACAATAAATAGATTACACCTAAGCGGAAGACATTTTCTAATAATTCATATGGATCATAAAAGATCAATCCTTCTAAAGTTCCTCGACTGATCAATACGGCCTTTAGTTGTTTTCTTTTTGTTTCCTTGTGCCCTTACCAACACTCTTCTAAGATGGTCTCGCTCTCATACTTCGAAATTCATCTCGTTCTCAAAGTCAACTCTCTAAGTCAACCTTGAATGTATTGCCAAGATCTGATTGGACGACTCGTCATTTGGAAACCCTTAATACAGACAATGAGAGGGAAAGTAGCTGTCGGAGTGCCCTCGAGTACGTGCAAGTGGATCAAGATAGTTAAGGAGGAGAAACGAGGATGATCAACTGAAGCGTTTCATAAGGGTAAGTATATATAAAGGTTAAGTATATTCAACCCCTTGATAAAAAACAATAGGATAGTACCGAATAGTAAAAGGTATAACCAAAGAGAATGATATTGTATCCACTATAATTATCTAAGGAATGAAACTATGGCAGACTACTTTCATTCGTTCCCGCAGATTAATCTACTAGTTACTATTTGAGAAATGGCAAGCAATCTTCCTATATATTAACGTTAGATTCTTGTTTCATGATGAGGCTTGTATTACTATGGTATTACTGATGGAAAAATCATTTAAAAGCTTACGATGACTAGTTACAATTCAATTTCGCTGATTACCTTCATATTCTCCGCAATAAAGCAAGATTAAATTCGCATATTCCTTTGGCAAAATAACAGGATTAAGTATTTAAAAAATTATAATGACCATCGATGTAGAGTTACGTGAGATGGGATATTTGAATAAAATTAAGCAGAACTTTGCTAGAAGAGAATAGTTTGTGAGAGACTTCTGTATAATATTGATTTTAAAAACAGCTTTAAATATAAGAAGACTTTTCAAGAGGTAATAGCATGGCTTTTCCATACATTCTCTTCATAAATGCAAAGATATTCTGGGTAATACCTCAAAATTAAATAAGAGAAAAACCGCAGGAACAGACATAAACCTTTCCCATCCTATAACATAATGATATTTACTCTTGACATAAGTTAACCTAATCAGCATTTTTGGCTGACCTAGTTTTTAAAATTAAGCTTTTGTTATATAGATCGTAATAAAATAAAAACTCTATCGTCTAACTCTATTGAAAAGAATCATGTACATCTTTCCTTGAGATATCACATCATTAAATGAAACCTGCAAACATACAAACACACATTAATACAAACTTGTAACTTCTCCTCGCCTAAAGACTGTACTGTCTAAGGAAATTCTGCCCACCTTTTCACAGCCAAACAAATCACAATGAAACGGAACGTGACAGAGTACACACAGATCCCTCTAGTACCCTACAGCTCTCAACGAGTAGGAACGATACACATCAATCGTACGTTCACTTCCGCCGAATTCGCACTCTTTCTCAAGAACCCTTCACCGAATAATATCTAACGGAACCCTTCCCAGAAAATTCGCAAATCTCACGCACCAATCGAAGACTCGTACACGAACACTCGGGAAATACATTTCCAAATGGACGAATTAAACTCCGGCAAAGATATTAATTTTTAAGCAAACGCTTGGGCGGTTTCTACGATTTTAATTACGGAAATAAAACAAAAGGTTTTGAATGAAGTTGAGGGGAATCTTGGAGTGAAAAGGAGGAGCCCGCACGAGAGATGCCGTCTTTTGTGCGTCTTCGAGGAAACTACAAAAGCATCGAAGAAGATGGCGAAGATGCGTAGAGAATGGGCAGGAATAATAATGTCGCGATGGAACAATAAGGTCTGCAAAGGGTGATTTATCAGGAGAATCGTAAAGGGCAAATGGGAGAGACAAAGGAATGGAGAAAATGAGCATGGAGACAGCCCATGGTGGCCATCATGATCCCTACAAATACCAAATTGCATCACTACCTTCAATCATTCACGTTGATCGCATGCATACGTGAGCGTAAGGTATTGATTTTCATAAGGGTGATTACTAATAATAATCACAAACAAATTTATTAGTAGCAAAATTCAATCTTAGTGGACTACCATTACCATCAACCAACAACATCATCAATAAATAAACAAAACCAGAATTCGAACCAAGAACTTTGCATATAGGCTCGCTATGATTGGTTTATTTATGAATGGTAATATACATACTTATGGTAAATATTTAATGGGTTATACGTGAACTATGGCGACGCTAATAAACAACCTATGATGTATTACAAAAATGAATGGAATACGAAGAATAACAAAAAAGAATCAATACTCAAACTCGGATCCTAGAAAAGCCAACACGTTGTACTATCGTTTCAGTAATCTGACAATTCATTCAAACAAAGCAATGCATAATAATGTTTACTATCAAACTCACTTTACTCTCAAAAATTTTCTAATACGTTTTTATACCCAGAATCATAAATATTCCATCAATCAAATTGACAATCATATCAATTATTTGTACTAGGCTCCACGGTTCATATAAACTTATAGTATCTATAAGTAAAATCAAACTGTGCTTTGATATTTCATTAGATATAAATATGGAAAAGATGGTATTAGAATACATGAGCTCCCCATAGCAACAAACTTCTCATTAATACCTATATTTTGCAGCTCATTCCATAATATATACTCATTAGTTAAAGGCAGAGAGAAAGATAGTAGACAATCATAGTTCCATAAATGTAATAAAGCTTACTTATAACCCAGCCCTATACAAAAAATATTTTCAGCGCTAAAAATAAGTAAATCAAATGAAAAAATGACATCTAAAACCAGTTAACTAATAAAACTGCTAGTAAAGTCAATAATTTTATACTAAATTTTCATTTTCATATCTTAAGTACCACTCAAAAATGTATTGCATTTAGATTTAAATTGACATATAGTTTATTTATAATAGCTATTCACTTCAATAGAGTGCACAATCCATCAGATTTCTACCAATTATAATACAGTGTATTTAGCCTTCAAATAACACGTAAATTCCGGCATAGAATTTCAAAACAACATGAATTGCTAAAGATGACTATTCTACCATTTATCCGACATAATATCCACTTTATTCTACGTAATAGAAAACTACATAGACGTAACTATGGTTATAAACGTGTGCAAACAACATGGCACCCTTCGGAGACGCAGAATAGAGGCGATAATTTCGGAGAGAAAAAGTCGATATTTGGGCGTAACTTAAAAATGCCGATCCCTTGGACTTCCCTTATCTCCATTCCACTCAATCAATCTTCCCCCCGCTTTCTCCCATTTTAAGCTTTTTCCATTTCTAATCCCTTGTCAACTTACGCATCCCTTCGGCAAAAAACGAACACCCCTTGTTTGTTATTGTTTAATCACGCTCCCGAATAAATCTCCCCTTTGCGTTAGATAAAGAGAGTCGATGGAAAAAAACAACTCTCTTTTTCCGAGAGCATTGGAAAACACGAAAGGGATATTCCGATCACAAATATCTCTGGAAACTGCTTTCACATTCCAAAGCGTAAGTGATCGCACATGAAATGCGAAGGGAATGATTGGGTTTTAAATTGATTTCCGCCTCGGTATACTTGCAATAATAATCCGCCGATATAGGTTTCCGGGAATGAAGAGCGATTTTTTGCAAAATTCGTAATTGTTTCTTTGAATCGTCGGATGTGATCCGGGGGCTTAAAAACCTCTGATTATTCCGTTCGTTTATTTTTATTCCTGCGCAAAACCTTAATTGAATAAATGCATCTTTTCCGTATCATCAACCAGAGAGAGTTGGGGGGTTTCGTTTCCGAAGTTATCGAATGGCGTGTTTTGATTGGCTGGACAAAAGTGTGACGATTCCGATCCGACGAGTGATTGGTTGTAATAGTGAATGGGATGTATTGGCTTCCTTTCGCCGACAAAAGAGTTTGATATGAATACTGATGAAAGTACAGAAATTGCGAAAAAAAATATCAGCTTTGCAAAGTTTACGTTAACTGAAATTGAGAAGGGATAAATCAAGTCCGATCACTTTCACTTTCTTCCATAAGAAGCTAACTCGATGCGATTGCAATCAAATCTTTCCGGAGCGAGTAAATCAAATGGAAACAAAGAGAGAGAGTTACGTTATTCAACGCTTTCCGCAAACTACCTTCGCGCCTTGTTTTCAATCTGTACTGATCGTGTTCAAACATTAACAGTGAAGAGATTACAGACTAAACTAATTAAAGGCTTATTTTAAAGTCACATGGGTTTTCGAAGTACTATTCATGTTTTTACGATAACTGATTCAATATTGAGTTTTATAAATTACGTATTATATTAACGGTGGAATCATCTCCTAATTGTTTTCTTTATTTTCACGATTTATCAAGCACTTCATAAATGCCAGTGACTTAGAGATTTGAATGAAAAGACAACACAAGATAGATATCTCATACTGAATACAGCAAAAACCAACTTATAAAAGACTTTTCAAAAAAATATTTATTTTACGATGCACCCAAACTATCACATCAACTAACTAGAACATCGGACAACGTATATATTTACTTTTATCCATTCATTTGTTTCTAAAGCTGGAATTAAATAATAAAAGCTAAACTCATTCAGATTGTTCAATAATCTGGTTTTGGAAAGAACTTATATTAAGAATAAAGCTTAATAATTATAACAAACAATTCAAACGCTGTCTTAATCTCTTGGAAAATGTGTATAGCTGATATTTTATTCTCGGCATCCATTTTATAATTCTTAACATCCACTACTAATTCTTAATAACCATTGTTAATTTTTAATATCTATTGTTAACTCTTAATATATCTTCATATTTAAAACAAGTAGCTTTAATCTAATTTAATCCCTAAAAATAAGCCATTGAGGATAAATATACAAGAATATTTAATCTCCTTACTAAAATAAACCATCATGACACACAGTTAATTATATAGTGGGAGTTAATTTAGTGAGCGTAGGGTAACAATTAATTTCGATCATTAAAGATGTATACTCCTTCTGAAGACTGGAGTATATGCTCCATTTTCCATCATATTGAACTCCATCATCCTTTTTTGGATAAGTTTCAATATAAGATATCCCGATATGTTTAACTATAGCCTAAAAATCAGCTATACTGCATGCATTAACTATTTACGTATCATCTTCTACTCCTCAAATTCTTAACAAAACACCATAGTTATTAATACATCGACCACGCTATAGCCTTACCCCGTAAGTTCCTTATTCCCTTCCTCATCGACAGTTTTGCATCTCTGAAATCCTTTTTCCCCACTTCCAAACCTCCTTTTATCCTCATATCCCTTTATCTTAAATTCCCTATATCCTTATCACACACATTCTGAACCCTTATAAGGTTTTGCACAATATCTCTGTTCCCTGCATTGTGTTCTCTTCAATTTAACGATGCTTTCGTCTCCAGAACTTTGCAAATATGAGCAGCACTTATACTAATAATAATTTATCTAGATACATAGTACACAATGGTGATACATAAAAAAGAATGGTTTGTAGGAATCTAACGTCGAGGATGATATAGTATTATACCTTCGATGAATGAAACAAATAACAGTAAATTATGAGAGTATGATGATAAACCTATTCTATCGACTCAGTATTTTGAAATAATTGTCTATTCTATTTAGAGAACATATTGGACCTGATTTGAGTATTTAGGGTGAAAAAAATTTGGCTCTTTAACCCAAAACATACATAAATAATAAATAAATAAATATATATATATATATATATATATATATATATATATATATATATATATATATATATATATATATGTGTGTGTGTATATGTATAATAAAATATCTATCAGGCATAAAAAAGTATTATGGATATAATTAAGACAATATCACCATCCAAACAATTAGATTTGGAACTAATGTATACCATTTTTAATAATTATAAAAAATTATTCACAATATTCGAGCTTTATCCTTTGAATTTGAGCTGAAAATTTGCTAAACGAACACGTTCTATTCGTATATAAATAAAATTGATGAAATTCTTGATATTCAATTTCAAAATCTTGAATATAAATAAGCCTATTCCTAAAGAAAGTAGATGTTTGTCTATTATAAAACTTTGAAATTCAAATCGATAAAAAATTACAGTTATTTCACCTTAAATCGTAGAATTTTATACACATATTAACTCCTTTACAAATGGAATTAAAACTCGTATAAAGGAACATCTAACTTTCACGCGTAAATTCCGAACCCAGTTGATAATTTCAACGCATTATTTAAACGCCATATTACACCATCTTTTTCATCGAGCATCGGGCAACGAACCACTCCTTTAGAAGAAGAAACCTTCCAATCTTCCCTTGCCCCAAATTCTCCCCATTTGTCACATGCCTACTGCCGACTTCCATCTCCAACGTCACATCCTCCACACTCAATTCCTCTCCGCATTAAAAGCTCAGAAAAGACCTGTCTCTAGAGTCGTGAGAATCTCTCTTCCCCAAAATCTCCTCTTTACAAGATAGCTCTCTCGTTATAATCCGTAATAACGCCTGCCGCATAACGGCAGCTCCGCCGCTGTGCAATTCGCTTGCATTCACTTTGCTAATAATTCAATTCATAACTGCGAAAGTAGTTCACGCTAGGCTTTGCAGCCTGGCCCGTTTTTCTGCACAACCGTCGCTCAATGATGGTACGAATAAATGGAAACCGAGAAATTTACATGCGCGCACCATTGATAAGTGTTTGTCGAAGATTTGCATGGAAGAGGAAAGAAAGGCAATCGGTGCGGGAATTGCAATATTCTCGAGAATGAGATGAAAGAGGACGAGGAAGCGATTTCGAGGGGTAAACAAGCGATTGGAAATTGAGTTTCAGAGAATGATGATGAAACTGACACCGAACACGAGGGAATTTTTGAGCCGATAATGGCTTCAGATGTTATACGAAAAACAGGGTGGGAAATAAAAAGACTACGCTCTGGACTGTTTTGCAACGAAAAATTTACCTTTTGAAGATTAAAAGTTAGGAGTAGTTGACTCGAACTTGTAGCTTGCGCTAGTTGATTGGTTACTTTAATCGTTTTAGATCTAGAAATATTAATATTGACCCGAATATTCATGAAAATACGTTGGAAATTGGTGTAATTAAACCTACAACTTTAATTTTCTTGGTTGTTATCTAAACGCCCAATGTTTTCATTCATTTGTATTAAAATTATACATACTGTTTTCTATATCTGTACTCTATAACTCTATACTCGAACATAGGGTCAAAAATTAATAACAATCATAACGATAATTTATGCGATAGATTTCTATTTAAGTTCTACGGAATAAATCATATATTTTAATTGAAAAGGAGATGTTTCAGAGTTGTTAAATAATGTTAAAAATAGTAGATTTCTTAGATTTTAAATGATTTTCATTTGCAAATTACGTATTTAAGAGTATCCTTTATTTCCACCTCTAAATCATAGATAAGCCTGTTATCTTTGATCTGTTCCGCATGTATTTCAGTTATCCTAAAATTAATATTTCAATATATATAAATAAAGAGAAAAACGCATTGAAAAAGCTGCAATCCTTCCTTCACTTGCGAAACTTTTTTTAGCCGGAGATATGTAAAATTTGGTGGACGTCAACACATTAAAATTTCTTGTTTATGATCTTACTCAAAAATTTAGACTATCTAGGCTTTTATTTAGAGGAATTGCATAGAGAATTTTAAATAAACATCAAAAACCATGTTCGAAATGTTAACAAAAACTCTATAAGCTAAAACTTTGATTATCAATTCATCGGCTCAGCTGTAAAACGAGTCTAAAATTCGAGCTCTTCCGTTCGGCCTTAGTGAGCAGGAAATTGACGGTGACTCAAATGGACAGACAGATGGACAGCGGAGGATTACGGATGTGACTCATTCACGTAAATATCGACGCGAGGATGTAGCAATACAGACGTTAGACATGCAGATAGTCACCCTTCTGCAGCCAAAATGAAATTTTCACTCCGATTTATTAAACCTTTCGGAGAAGGCAATACAGATGTTTTACTGCAATCTCTGAAACTTTTTAGAATGAATACTTTCTGGTTATTTAGGTGTATACTTATTTTCCACTTCTGGACAATGTTTGTAGATAATTGAAAGTTAAAATAGATCGCTTACTCATATACAGGAATTTTATTTATCATCGGTTACTGATATAATACTTCGAGGTATTATTTTAGCATTAAAACTCAGATTCAGCTGTATATTTTATCCCAAAAAGTGAACTTAAAAAATTATAATATTATTCTTAAATACAAGAATATAATATCGAATAGTATTAACATTAGAAATTTCTCATTACCTAGGATTTAATTTTTATATTATTTTCTTAAAAGGCAAATTCCCCACTGTATATCAAATTCTACGAACGAACATTATTATAGAAACTGCTATTTAACAGTAATTTATTTGAATCCATACAAATCCGATAAATATATTTTTACATCGAGATATGACGCACATTGGCAAAGAGGTTCATACACTTGAAAATTTTCCTTTTCACACCTCTATTCTATACTATAAAGCCGTTAGCATTTTATCAGAGCAGCATAATACAGATATATGATAAAAATAATATTAAAATGATTAACATTCTATCACCGAACAACATAAGTTCTGTATTGGCAGAACTTGCGTAAAAAATTCTATTTAATTACATCCGGCTAATATATAGAACAGAACAGCATCCCAAACCGGAGATAGTAAACGACAGAAATATATGAAAGGAAAGGTCAAAGGTAAGAAGAAGGCAAGAGGACATAAATCCAAAGGGAAGGGACGAATTGAGAAGATCCAGAGACAGTAGAGACGTCAGTTGATCACCCATCCGCCGTCAAAATACATAGATGCGTGTATATAGAGAGGGCAATTCCACGGAGACAATGAGTGCTTATCTAGAGACGATAATTGAGTTTTGGCATCGAATTATATAGCGGCGGAGTGCGTTTTAAGGCGGCAGACAAGTGACAATCAACAGTTGACGGCAATGGGGCGAGGGTACCAAAAAAGAACAGAGTTCGCGCTGTTTGAAGGAAGAGATTTGGGTGAATAAGCGGAGATTATAGATGGGGAGAAGGTGACTTTGGTGGGATCGTAATGTGAAGCATTGTAAGGGCGCAAGTGCTATTCGAATATCTCAAAAGGATTCATTAAACTCATCCGAAAGATTCTCGTGATTGCTCCACCCACATGGAAAACTGTGGTTGTCTAAGTTTTGTAAATATTTACAGTTTCCATAACAACTGGTTATTGATTAATGAGCATGAGACGTGCGAAAAAATCTAAAAAAGGTATTGTATTATCATCATCGCATTTTCATGGCGTCGATTAACAATTTGCCTACATCAAAGCCATCATTTAAATGTAAATTTAAACGGAATCGACAAAGTACTTTATCTCTTGAAAGGGACAAAAGACGACAAAAACTCAACCTCAGTAAAAGATCTACCAAACTTGTGTTGTTTACAAAAGTAAGGAATAATATTTTCGCATAATTTGATGTGTAGTTGAGTAAAATTACATTATATTCAATTTATAAAATTACATATAAAATACACACAAATTTAAATTCATTAAACTTAAATTTTTATGATTATTCCTTCAACAACTCGTCAAATATTATTGATATATAATAAATATTCTATTCGTTTTAAGAAATCAAAAAAGGAAACAAAAAATATTGAATAAAATTATTAATATAACAGAAAAATAATTCAACCAAATCATGTAAATCTCACTCGCTTTTGACTAAACAGAATCACAAAAACATAAAATTTCGGTAATAATGTACGAAATAGCGCGTGTTTATTTTAAATTGAAAATATAAAACGAATGGGAAACCAATACAACAAACTAGAATATAAAAATAAAAAGGTCTAATTCATAAAACAATAAAGTTATTTCCATCGTAGGAATGTTGAAAAACTTTAACACTGTAAAGACTACTCCTTAGCAATCTACACAGCCAGTGGATCGGGATACGAGAGTATTCAAAACAATGAAGTTGGATCTAAAGATGTAAAAGAGAAAGTTCCATGAAAGCTAGATGCTGAACCCCCTACGCATCCTGCAATGGAGTCATCTCCACGAAACAAGGACTCGTTTAAGGAAAAAGAGAATTTTCAGAAAAGAAGGAAAAGTAACCAAGTAAAAGAGGATATGCGAAGAGGGCTCTATGAATAATGAAAAGATACCGTCTGACTCTATTGATTTTTTATGTCTATAAGCACTAGAGACTTATAAGAAATTGCAACAGTCATGAAACGTTTACTTCATTCATGATCATATAAAAATAAAATTTTCAGAGGTTCTCATTTGAAAAATTTATTTCAAATTATCTTAAGTCCTTAGAATTAAAAACATAAAATTCTGAAACATTTTTTTTAATATTCAATAGAATCTGGTAAGACTTCCTTTTAAGAAAAAAGTTTAAATTGTCTGAAAATTAATGTTAGTATTTTATTGCTTTTGAAGACCTGTCTGCTATAAATTGTGCTTCTAGGAATCAGTAAATCCACGTCTCGATGGCCTTGTTTTCATATACTGATTCAAATGAAATGATAGTATACTTTTTGAAGTATATTTTCTGAACACCGAGAGATTTCTTGGAACCTATCTTTTCTTTCTTTTATTTGTTTCTAGGGAGGGTCTTCAGTATTAATGAGGAATGATTTAAGGGACTTTTCGGTATTGAAGCAAAGGGTTTAAAATAATCATCTTAATTATTATAATCATTATAAGAATATAAAGTATTGGAATATCAATAAAGGAGTTCAATCATATATGTAATTCGAGATTCAATAATTCTCCTATTTCTCCTTGCCAAAACCAATTGATAGTCAAAAATACATATAAAATATCACGTATTAAAACGAGTAATGTTTAATCTTTTACGATAAATATTAAACGAAATCTAAGATACATTATACGACTTAATTTCTTTACCTAAAAACGAAATAAAAAACCAGAAACTCGCATGAATTAAATCATAAAATATTTGAAATATCGTAAAGGATAACATAACTGTACTTAATTCTTTAGGATAAATGTGCGAATGACCTAAAAACTAGGAAAACAGTACTGAATCAACAGCTCAAATTATCTTGGCAAAAAATGAAGCGGATTTTTTTCATTTCACCTCTTCTCCCATCAATTTACGAATCATCAACGAATCTAGAAGAGGATAAAAATAAAAAAACTAGAAAAACTAAACCAAAATATCCGCTAACGATACCGGTAAAAAGTTTCTTCGCATCTAACTTAGAATAAAATGTATTCTTCTATTCCGATTCTTAAACGAGGTTGACCTCTTTCGATAATTTCGAAACTCCAAAAAACCGTGCGCTATATTCACACAATTCACTCCCGATTGACCGAACTCAAACTTGGAAAAAACTCACTCCTCCTCACTCAACAAAAAAAAACCCCTTTCGATACAAGTCGTCACGATCTTTCGTAATCTCCCGATTTCGCAAAACTTCGACCGCACACTTTCAAAAACCATCAGTACTTAAAAATCAAATCCTTACGTAAAAAAAAACACGCTTTCAAATCAAAACCCCCACTTTCATTAAACTTCCTTAAAACCCAATCAACTTTCGGCACCGATTTCCGGAAGACAGCCCACGAACCAATCCCCTATTCGTTAATCAAGTCGCGACTTTAAAAAAAACCCACAAAAGATCCGTTTGAATCCGCCGAGGGCTAAATAATTTCGTCATCTGTCCACTCTCTATCTCCATTTCCTCTTTTACAGATTACTCTGCCCCCTCTCGGGTCGCGCCGCAACCAACAAAGGGCTCCTCATCTGCTCGTCCTATGACCATTGCTCTGCCCAAGGGACCAAACTTTCTGTTTGCCAGAACTCGGTTTTATGCCGTAAGATAAAAGAAGGGCCCTGCCGACCATCGACCCTACTAATGCGACCATCCACGCTAAGAGCGATCCTTCCTTCTGAAGGATATCTGCCCGTGCGTTGATTTACATACTCCTCTTTTATTTTTAAAGCCTTTGGCGGATGGGAATTCCTCGCTGCAATAACCGCCAAAAGAGGGGCCAACGAGTTACAATAAAGTCTGGGATACCTCTTTTTTTCGGACGAATATGATAAAGGACGTTTCTACTCCAGTGAACGCTTTTCATCAGACTATTCCATATGAGAATTGCCGACTTTTCCCTCGTTAATGTCGTAATTCAGAGATTAAGGCTACCCTTTACAGGTTCATAAATTCGCGTATCATAATTTTTGGTTAAATTTGTGAACACTGACTATCGAAACATGCATATATTTACGTGTATTTTTAATGATTTTATACTCTAAATATTACGACTCAAATTCATTATTACTTACGAGTAAAAATTGACGAATATATGTAAGTATTCAATGATTCAATAATCTTCATATTACGTCTCAATATCGTTGTTACGTACAAGTAAGCGAATATATATTAAATCAAACCATGTATATACATTATACATAAATGTTTTCATCGATCCAACACTCTTAATATCTATCCTAATATCCTAAATTATCATTACGTAAAAGTTATCAAATACCAGTTACCAGAAGTGAAACCCAGATGGTAAGTTATGCATAAAATATATAATAAAATACATCGTAATAATTCACAAATAATCATCACGCAAGGTTATAACGTAGTACCTTAAATATCATTCATAATCTCAAGATAATATCATCCCAAATCGTCTCCTAATTACGTATAAACTTCTGTTTCCTGCCGCCTTCATCAGTACGAACATTTCAACACAACAACTCTCAATCTATTACAGCGACGAAAAAGATTGACCCTCTTAGTTCTCTCGTTCTTCCCTAGTTTAACACACTCGCGGTCATTTCCGTGAATAATACCCTTTTTTGCGCTTAAAAGAGTCGAGGGCCCTGTTGGACTAACCCGCGAGACGCGACAAAAAAAACTCGTACACCCAAATTAGTAGGGAGTTAGTTGTGGGCTGACAAGACACAGTTTTTTGCTTCCTTTACAGAAAGAGAGAGAGAGAGTGAATTCCTTCTTTTAAAAAAGCGACCAAATCTTCTTTATTCTTTTAACGTTTTAAGAGCGGAAGACATGTCGCGAGCAACTGGATGATGCAAATTTTTTTTGTTCTTTCTCGTTTGAGAGAGCGAACCCCTCAAAAACAAACCTATTCTATATATAAGTTCTCCGATATGTGAGGGTCGAATTCCGCATTTCGCAATTTCGAAAAGGCAGTAGACCGACCCCATCGGATTCGTGTATAAAAATCCCCCTTTTTTTCGTTAAACAGTCCGATACAAAAGCGGTCTCGTGTTTTTTGCTCCGGCGGAGTTTTGCGGCAGGAGGGCTTGTGGGCGACCGCGGAGAAGGAGCTGTCCCCTGCCGCTGACATATCCCTGTGTTTAGAGGAGAGCCCGCATAGCGGCGGTGATAAGACACGGGTGTGTACGGAAAAAGGTCTTTTTCTCCCGGAATCGCTAAGAGTGACTGTATGTTGATGAAAAGGCAGGAAGTTGTGGGATGAAGGTTGAGACGGAAAAAGCTACCCCGTCTTTTTTTTCATCTCCCGGAGAATAAGGTAGGGCTTAGCTGTTATTTTCGTTTCCGTAAAGAAAGGAGATAAACCTCGACGTGTGTGTGCTGCGCTGCGGTTCGCCTGTTCTCCAGCCCACGTATTATTATGAATCTGGATATATGCGCGTTTGTATTCCTATATATGTATATGTGATGCTCGGCTAAAGAGGATGAATTTCTACGTATGTGATTGGGCTGTTTACCCTTGAGGGTTTCCGTGATTTTATTTTTACTGGCTACGATTCAAAACAGGATATTTCCGCGTTTGAGACAATTCCTTTCTCGAATATTAATGAAAGAGAAATATTGCGAATGAAATGAAAAGAGGGAATAATCATTGCCTTATAACTCAAGCATTCAGCTATTACAGCTCTGAAATTAAATGGAAGAGGAGACTTTTCAGTCTCAATTTCGCCCTAAATAAAGACGTTTACTATTATAATTAGTAAGTTAGTGTTTGAGGAAGTAAAACTTTGATTTTAATCGCAGTCAAATTAGAAGATTGGAAATACGTCAATAATTTATTTGCAATATAATAAAAGTCTAAATATTTCGTACATAAACTACACACATATGGTTGCTTAAGAGATTATCCTCGTACACAAAAGAGTCGATAATTAAAATTATATTTTAAATATTTTAATTATATCATATAATATATAATAATATATCACGACAATTATAAAATATTTTAAATGTTAAATATACCACTGAAGTTTTTTCATAAATTATGAGATAATATTATTTAATATTTACGTACCTTAACCCTTTTACTGCGGACCGAATTTTCGAGGTGTATGCCAAAACTGCGGAGGTATTTCCCGCAAAAATGCAGGTCCTTGTTTAATAAATTGTAATAATTATAAAAACCATTATTAATCCTTATATTTTTTACCATTTATGTATCATATCATATGGTTCAAAATGAAAAAAAAATTGCGCGCTTACCACTTTTATTTAATATTATAAAAATTTATATATATAGAAACTAATAAATAATATTACAAAATATGCATTTCAACGATAGTTTACCCACAGAAAATCAAAGGAAATGTTTGTTATTTCACATTCAGTCAATATCTTGGTCTTTTAACTATTAAAATATAAAATTTTAATAAAAAAAATTGCGATAGATTTTTCAAAAGTTGCACTTTAAGAAATATCTACCCTCTGGCACTTGTGTTGCGGGAAGCATACACCATTAAGTCATTTCTTACATTTTGCACAAACGGTGCGTGCTCGTCTCCTCTTTCCTCTTTTACTATAAACTAGCATACTATACACGTCTTTCTCTTTTCTATGGGGTACATTTTTATACCTTTACTTCCCCAATAAGGGATTCTTTTGATGTAAGACGGGTGACCTTTTTATTTGAAGCCACTCCTAGGAAAGGTCTTATATAATACTAATTAAAAACGATAAGCGTGTCATTGGTTTCATGCCTGCGGGTAGATTTTCTTTATAAAGAACATAACTAGTCAAAAAACGAGGTAGAAAACGTTAAAACACCATATTTTCGAGTATTTGAGTGCAGGCCGCTCATCGAGATACGTATATATCATCATATCAGATGAAAAATAAATTAAAGATGACTAATTCAGCACAACTATCGGTTTGTTTCTAACGTATAAGCACAAGAGATAATAAAGAAGAAATCAGAAGTAACAGATACACTCTAATTGAGGAGTTCTGCTGAGTAGAAAAACAGGGCCGATAGATCGGCCCATCCGCAGTTTTCGCATAAGCACGCCGGGCCGATAGATCGGCCCATCCGCAGTAAGAGGGTTAAGATAAAAATAACGTTCTAAATTAATTAAAACAACAATCAGACATTTCAGTCACTCAGTTTCAAGCTAGACTAGAGGAATATTAACCTTAATAACGATAAAGTAAAATAAGTATCATAAGAGAAGATAAGATTGCATCTAGATGTAGATAAATAGAGAAAAATTAGCTCCCTTTTATATACTTATACTTATAACTGTATAATAAAGTATCAAATGTTTAAAATTTTATAAATGTTCAAATACATGGAATGGGAGTGGATGCTAAGGAAGAATAAAGTGAAAGGGATTCATTATAATAATAATTAATTCATCTTTTATTTATAACTATATAATAAAGTATCACATTTTAAAATTGCGTCTTCATATACATGGAATGGGGGTGAATACTAAGGACGGAATGAAGTGAAAAGAAAGGGAAGGGATGGAGTGGAAGTGGAGTCTTCTGAGAATGGACCGAAAGAATGCTGTAAATAGGAGGTTCGAAGATGGTGGATTTGAATGGCCTTTGGGACAGAGTCAAGGGACTATTTGAGTGGATGAAAGGGAGAAACAATGACAGGGACACTGAATACAATGAATGGATGATTTGACATGAATTGAATGACACGAAAACACCTATCATTATTCTTCATAAATCATTCTTATCGCATATTATTTCCTTCACGTTTGACTGATAGGAATATTTCTGGAAAGTTATGAGATTCAGGTCCTGCATCCCTTCTAAATAATAAGCGCGGAATTAGGTTCGTATAGCGAGTGAAGAAAATAGTTCATTTATTATTCCTCGTAAGTCATCGTAAGTTCTGCGTCTATATTATAAATTTATTTAATAATTGACTTTATACTTTGATGATTTTATTCGATTTGTTGTTTACTTTAGTCTTGATACTTTTTCATAACGATTTTAGAGGAATTCAAAATAACTTTTTCCTTCCTATTCATTCTTTGACACTACTTTGGCTTGTCTCAATATTGGACTTGTTAACCTGTTGCTTATTAAATACAGCGGAGAGAGTAAAAAATTAGATCAAGTACTCATTGTCAACTACACTCATCTAGATGCTCATGATAGCTTGCTCTAATCGTGAATTATGCGAAAAAGTAAGTAGAAATGTAACTACTATGACAAATAAACTCAATTGACGAAAAGGGTAAATTGAATAATACAAGTGGAACTTTATCAAACCATTAAACTAAGTTATAGCCCTTCAGAGCAATTACCTAGTTTGATATAAAGCTTTATCCTTGTGTACAGCATTGATTTTAATTTTAAAATCATCATTTAATAATTACCAAGCAACTACAAGTTCTAATTTGACATATGTTACTCGGTAATGTTTCGTAATATTGATGTAATCCGTAATTCTCGAATAATAAGGAGATGATGAGTCGAAAATGAACCAATTGTATTCGAATAGAAAATATCTTTAGAACTAAACTTTTGAGTATAGAATCCAGTCTTTTCTCAATGTATCCGTACTAAGCCCTATGGATGATAATTTGCATTATTCGAATCTTAAATACAAAACAATGTCAATTATATACCTTCTAATCTTATTTGCAACCAAATCCCATGTAATTAAACGTTTCCACGAATAAATTTCTCACTTGCAAATTTATTAGCTTCTACAAGCAATATTACATTTGTAAGTGGAAGGATAGGAGCATATTGAATATCCTTCCAGTGTACAGTAAAATAGAAGCTTTCTCTATTAAATTCTACAATGATTCCTTTAACTGTAACATAAATTCCTCAATATATCCTATTTAACTACTGAAAATTTTACCCAAAGTATTTGAGAGAACGATGTATTAGAAAGTACCTTGTAACGCGAACACAAAACGATAAGAGATATTCAAATCCGTTGATCTGGAACGCTATGGAAACCAAACCTCGGCTTACCTAACGCTTTCCATGTGAAGGAGCCGTTTCCGAAAAGGTATTCGCGATAATTCGCCGTCCGACACAGATCCTAATTTGGAACACGCGGCCCGAGAACAATTAGCGAAAACAGAGGCCGCACTTCCGACCGCTAAACTCACGATCCCGCAAACATTGACCCTCTTTTTAATGGCAATTTTTCTGAAGATCCTTTTGCGTCTCCCATTTTTTACCCGAACCCTAACTCCATTTCGGATGAAAGGGACTTATATTTCATTCCTCCGCTCCTTAATTCCACGAATGGGGGAAAGAAATGGGAGGAGGGGGGGAGCGAATCGTCTTGAGATGTAATTTGAGAGATTTTGATGAAAATGTCGGCACTTGATGGGAGGTTAAATTAGTTTAAGGAGAAGGCGTTGGAGGAGATGGCGGGGTAGTGGAAATGCGACGTTGAGGAGGAGGAGTTTATAACGAAAGGGAGAAAGGCTGATCGGGCGAAATTTCGTATGAAAAGACACGCGAAAAAGTTGAATAACGATATCGAGGGTTTTGAGAAGAGTAATGGCTAAACGACGCAATGAATAGTATATATGGAGTACATTGATCATCAAATTTACATCTATCAATGACTTTATTATTGATACTGGTACATATACTGTACTGATACAGGTACTGATGGTGAGTAATGTTTGTAAGCACGACACAATGAATAACATATACTCGTATGGAGTTCATGGATCATTAAGTTTATATCTACCGATGACTTTATTGGTGATGAAGGTACTGGTGGTGGGTAATGTTTGTAAGCAACGGTATACTTGGTTGCTAACAAAAGAGACAAGGTTTGTTTACACTATACAAACACCCCTATGTTTACAATCTAGTAATCACAACATCAGTTTTAGAAGCTTGTATCAAAAGAATATCAAAGAACGGAATTTATCAAACATCAAAAACTACTTCTGTAGAATAATTGCTTTATCTTCGTACTTTCCTACTTTTAACCCAAATATAAGTGGTCATTTGTGCATTTTAAAGTATGCGTGCTCAAAAAAATCACGTAATTAATGAAGTAAAACAATAAATGTATGCTATTAAAACAGCAAAAAATTTCATCGTACTTTAACGCATTTTATGTAACTTATCGCAGATTATTATCGAAGAGAAAGTAAAGATATCTATATTCAATAATATTTATAAATAATATCAATATAAAATATATTTCTTTGTTTTGTAAACAATCTGCATTCGAATTTTGAATTTTACGTTGTTTTTTATTCATAAATACCTTTTAATTGCCTATAAAGATAAGCTGACAATGGATTGGTTTATTGGTTTCATAATTGTTATCGAGCATTCTCTTCCTCATATTTACCATGCAAATTTCATCGTATTATAATAAATACCATAACCAAAAAAATTTTCTTTCATTCTCATCGTCATATGCACCAAATCTTCCAAATTCAATACATTCCCCATTCAAACGCAATATAATAAGTCTCTCAAAATAAATCACCATGGTATCTGATACTCGACCACAACAACCCTTTACTAGTAAATAATCCTCGCAACAATTACTCAACATCAATGTTTCCATTCGGTTCCCTTGGTTACCGTATTATTCAAAACGCAATCCGATAAAGTGGATGTAAAATTCGAATCCTTTACGTCTTCGGGCTGAAAATCTCTCAACCACCAAATCCGAAAGTGGGAATAGATGTGTAAAGGGGATAAAAGAGAGTTCGGAAGAAGGAAAGGGAATTCCGAGGATAGAATGGCAAAAGGGTAAGAAAGGCTATAGCGGCGGTTAGCGCCACCGCAGACGCGTGTAAAAATGGCGGTTTGCTTAATCCGACGCTTATGGAAGGTTCTTAGCAATGATTTTATTTCCGAGGAATTCGGTTTACTCCGCTCCGATGACCTTCTAGTGCTTCAAAAGGATTCGTATAATGAATGGGTGAGTTGTGCCGGAATATCAGACGGAGCAGTTTTGGAATGAAGAGATTAAAAAAAGATTTGACTAATTCATTAGAGACGAATGGCATTCGACTCGAGATTAAACGGAAAGTCGAAAACTTCGCGTCTGGAAACGAGATGTGATGATTCCCTTCAAACTTTTTGAGTATATCGCGAGGCCGAATGTATCGAGTAGAATTAGTTCGGTGACGTCATCGTCCGTAAATTAAATACGAATCAAATACGTTTCTATTTACGATGTTATCCCTTAGTTATTAACTTGAATGTCACAGTAACAGAATTTATCCATTGACCAGTAGTCGTAAATTATTCCCCATAATATCAACTGCCTGTATAACAGAAAAATTTCTTTTTGCAACTAGAGATAAAAATGTTAAATTTTATTTTTAATGTACTTTTAAAATATATCCAAACCTATATAATAAATGAATGAGTAGTTACGAAATACGTCTATAAATAGATTATAAATGTTGAAATGATTTCTATTCCCATCCTTTTAATAAATTACGTTAAAATGAAAAAATACGTAAACTACTTATATATTTATATAATTATAGTAATTAAAATATTAAACTTAAATTATAATATTATATATATAATATTATAATTACATATAATTTAATATTTACATAAATTACGTATCATTTTTGTACACAAAATTTAATTCAAGCATCAATACTTATCTCTTAAATAAATTAATTATGTACTAAATAAGGTCTATTAAATATAATGTATATTATATTTCATAGATAATGGTTACAGTAATAAAGATCAAGAAGTCAATGAAAACATAAAGATATCGGAAAAATAAGCATCAAAAATTGAGCAAACGTAATTCTTTGATCAGATGAATATTATAACCTTATTAATCGCGTATTGCCTTAATTACGATACATGTATAAGATCAAACATTCTTCACTTAATAAAACGCGTATCCTATTCGCACTAAAAACTCTGACACGAGAGTAATTTTCACCTCGCACAAAAGACAGCGAAAACTTCACGGAGCTGCAGAAATTTAAGTCCGCACACTGACTTTGCTATATCTACTAATTTCCCCCGGATGAGAAAAAAGCAAACACTTGGAAGTTTCAAAGAAAGTTATTAGTCTTTTCCAATGAAACTCGAAATAGAGGGAATTCTGCAAACAGTCCTAAACCGATAATTTGAGCCCAATTTCCTTTTATTTCATAGATTATTTTTTCCGCTAAGAGCGGACAAAAGCACTCCTACGTCGAAAGTCTATTGAACATTCAAAGCGAGCGATTCTCGTCTTTAAAGTAGTTGATCTAATAAAAGGGGAGTGGATTTGAAGGAGATGAAGGGACAGGAAGAAGCTTTTCTACGAGGAATAAATTTCCATTCCTAAAACGGACACGATAAGAAAACGGGTCGACGAAGTCCTTGCTTCCAAAGGAGACGTTTAAATGGAGGAAAGATTTTTCGCAAACGCAGTTCTCGCGTTTGTCCTATATTCGCGATGGGAAATGTTTATCGAGGTATAAAGGTAACAGGGAAATATAATCCGCGATTCGAACTCAGCTTGCTTGAAAGAGCTTTTGATAAAATTATTTTTAAATATCCGTTCATTACATTGAGACTGTGTCGTTTCGTGACGGGAATTTGCGTTCACTTGTTTGACGTAAAATAATGGTAACAAAAAGTAGTATTCCTTCTCATAGTCGATTGATAATATAAATTGAGATATCTTTTGGGTTTTAAAAATTATCGAAGAGTAATTGGAATTCATATCAATTTAAGCTTTATATTATCTCTCAATATTAATTGTGTCTCATACTAGTTGTAAAATTGAGCTATATAAAAATGAAAAAATACACTTATAATTCTTGTTGGAAAGTCAATAAGGGAAGAATGATATAGGCAAATAAAATATCAGACATAATTCTCATATTCCAGCATGTGAGATGTTATATCGATAACTAAGTTTTTCACTCTAAAAATTATACATGACGATAAACTGCCGAATGACGATAAACTATTCTCAATGAAAAATATTTGGATGAATTGCCTTCATTACCCGATGGCCCAATATGCTAAAAATTTTAGCAACAAAAGCATGTATGTAAATATTAAGATGCTGAATGAGAATAACAATACGCATAATTCTTCAGGTACTTTACTATTGACTGATTTCACTTAAATTAGAGAATATCAAATTCTTCGCACCTCAAAGGTGATTTAGTAACCTTAATTCTCTGAAAAATGACGACCATTCAAATTGTCTTGAAAATAACTAAGACTAAGAGATGAGGGATGAATTACAGATATTCTTTCCGTGGATATCCAATAATATGTATCCTAAAAACTTTCTATGAGATAACGTAACACTGAGTAATAAAGTTAGATATAAAATGGATGAAAAGAAAGATTCGTTACTAACATGCTCGCAGAAAGTAATAAATATTAATAACGTAAGATGAAAAATTTTGCTCAAAATCGGAATTTTTTCTTGATTGATACGTCATATTAAAACTCTAAGAGTTCGAAAATACTACAATTCCTCAAAGTAAAACGAAAGAAACAAAAGACGACAAATAATACCCCAAAAAATCTTCTGAAATTAAATAAGAAAACACGACCCTTTTTCAAACACCCTAATTGGGAGAATTCGACACCCTGTAGACAGCTGTTCCTCTTTGAATCGGCACACCATTCAAAATTCCGTGAGAACCGCGCAAAAAGAAGAAGAAAACAGTAGAAAATAGTAGGCGCTTTGGAGAAGAGCATAATGACAACCTACTTGTTCCCGCAAAAACAGACAGAGGGCTCTTCATTAGCATCGCTTATTTCCCACATGCACAGGATTTCATTAGGCGCCGACAGATTTCGCGGCCACCCGTTTCTCCGGGGAGAACTGCTTTCATTAGCCAACTTTCGAATACTTAGATTTACGACATTCGCAAAGTGAATATTATGCTTTTTCGGCGAGAGATTGGTTTATTCCCGCGAGATGATGCACGACGCGTACCTCACAATGCGCATGAATTCGTGATACGCGTAGTTTTCGTTGGAATTTTTCGCGACAAATCGGATTAAGGGCAGACCTCATTCGGTTGACGCTGCGTTGAAAAACTGATATGGGGCTTAATGCTCGCGTAGCTGTTATTACCGGACATTTTTCAGTCATTCTCCCTTAGCGGCCATGAATTATTCATCCTCCTGAGATACGTCTTATTCCTTCCGCGGGGACCCGCGAAGGTTCTCTTATCGCACCACCTCACGGCCATTTTTTTGCGAGACGAAAAGTCACGGAGACGAGCGTTAAAACGGATTCTGAATGCATGGATTCCTTTGGCTTTGTCACTCGACGGAATAGTTAATGTAGCTACCGCGATTCTATTCTCGTGTGGGTCTTTCAAGAAATTTAGACGATCGAGTGGAATTTCTTACTGTCTTCACGACTTATTTACGTCATATTTGATAGTTTAATTACTATAGTACTTAAAATCAGTGACACATTAAATAAAAAACGATTTTAAAGGACTCGATATTACTTCATAAACTGCAATTTCTTTTCCTTTTTTCATTTGAGTTTCAGTTCAGTTCTTCACAATTTAATAAATTAATTTTAAAGCAGCTTTATTACTATGTTACTAACTATCAAGACCGTAAAATTTTGAAACAGATATCCATAACAACGTGGAATAAGCGATAATAAGAAGATTGATATCTAGGATTTCATAGATGAGTTTCAATTTTAAAGAATACAGCATCGTTTCAAAAATCACGAGCCTTTTCTCCTTCTCAGAGAATTTCCTTATCCCTAAAAAGTATATATGTGTTCTGAGCAAATATAAATACATCCTAAGTATTACTGATTAACTTAATTACATTTTCAGATTATCAAAATATGCGATTTTACTTGAACATATGCAACCCAGTATATACTGCTAGGTATTGCGTGTCGCCTGCATTGCAGGATACCGATTTTCTGGGGTACGTGGAGGTGAAATTATTAAAAAGAGTCGACAATATCCAAAAATTATAAATTTATATTTTTATGCTATTTAATTATTAAATATAATATTTCTTATATTAATGGCCATGATATAGTTTCAACCCAAAAATTACTACATTAGCTGTATTTAATATTTGAATAAAATAGGACTATCCTGGTGATACATTTCTACGGCCATCGTAAATAGGGATATATATATATATATTCATAAATATATAATCGTATTCAACTTATTGTCATTAGTATTTATATGTATTCAACTTTAAACTTTTTTCGCCTTTCTAGTAAGAGCTAGAATGAAAAAAATGATGAAAATGCTAGAAAAGATATTTATCGAAGAATTCTATACAAAATACCTAGTTCCGTTGCTGGTCATCGGCATGTGAAAAAAATCCAACCGAAAAATTTGCAATATGGATTTCGCTGTATGACAGAAGTGACTGTGCATGCAAAACGTAGGAAATTCATAAATCGTATCCACGTTATGAGCGTAATAAAACTCCCAAGAATTCGACAGCGCATACGCTCTTGTATCAACCAGGAAGGACTGGAATCCACCTATTCAGCATTAAAACCAAAAAGATTACTTCATTTTTTTAGACTCTTTCCTTCCGTCAGGGACGGAGAAAGAAATGCATTCTCGTTGAAAAAGGAAAAGCGAACAATCCAGATAACTCCGCTTACATCTTCCCAATACCATGGAGACCAATCCCTTGAAAGACGGAGAGAGTATATTAAATACAAGCACCGCTCTCCCTCGATAGAGAGCCCGAGGACATCCGGGGCCAATCCCAGTCCTCCTAAAGATACCTTAGCTACTCCGAAGCACTGTTCCACTCGAAGAGCGCACAAAAGATATGCATGTCTGCGAACGGATTTCAAAATGGACAAGAACTATACGGAGTGGGGATATTCGTGTGTGTGTATGCTTTCGCCAGGATGTATTTTGAATCTTGAAACTGACTCTTTCCGGGTATTAAAATATATTTCTTTCCCGTAGGATAGCTAAAGTCACCGGTAGTGGCTATTTTGACAAATCCTAAGGATTATTTTAGCGAATTCGTGATATTTTTACTCTATTTTTGCGATTTTAAACTTTCGTTGGGAGTGGTACTATTAAAGAACGATAATTTACGTACTCTAAATTCTTTAAATCATCTCTAACAATCACGAATAGATGTGGAAATTTACATAATTCCATCTATTTATATAATAGTATTTCTAATAAAATTTATCAAAATTTTAGCCTCTCTTACACACATTTTTGGTGAATTACATCCTGGAGAACAAGAAAATTTTTATGAAACTATATGTTGTTTGAATAAACGTGGAGATGGAAGAAAAATCTAGAAAATATCAGAAAAGGGATAACCGTTGGCAATCCACAAAGACCTTTTTAACTTTAGTAAGAATCACAGATATATCTTGCGAATGAAGATAATGTAGTTGTTTTAAAATGTACTTTTACGGTTAAAATAACTCTAGAGTGCGCCCTATTAAACTGTCACCGTTATATATGATTAACTGATAGGAATTAAACCAATCAATTAAATTAAATTGCATTCACATGCTATCCTGAGTTTAGTCAATGCATTGTCTCTTAAAACGACTACTATATTTTACTAATCAACATTTAGAGAACGTGTAATCAACTTGTGTGATAAAAAACAGTAATTCTGAATAGAAAAATATAAATACACTAGGTACTACAATGCTTTAATAAATTACTGTTATAAATTCTTAATTATATTCGATTTTCAACGGAGAATTAATGAAATAACAATCAAATAATAATGACTAAATCATTATAACTGTAATGATGCTAGTACGCTCATTTGGTATTCACTGATTGATGATATTCGAATGTTTACGTAAAGCGTTACGAAACAACCTTCAAGTATTTATTGCTGCCATCAACCCTTCATCTCAAATTTTCTCATTACTTCCCTCTTATAACTTGTCCACTCATTTCGGAAGATCATATAACCTCTTTCAAAGTAACGATGAACCTTAACTCAACTGCTGTCTCATCAAATAAATCCCAACCTTTACCCTTTCGTTTCAACTGATACCTTTGCAACGGAGTATGAAATAATACTCGTAACTACATTCCATTAAAAATGTAAATTTTAGTTTCGGAGTTTTAAAGATATGTGTTGGTAATTCTAAAAAAGTTTCACTACATTAAGATAATTATTAAAATTTTGCCAACATTTAAAAATAAATAAATAAAAAACTTTTTGCCTAATTTTTTCTACAGACTAAAGAAAATTAAGAAATCATGAGGAAAGAATAGGTTTTTCAAACTTCGTTCGTTAATGTTTACTCTTTTCCACAAAGTTAAAGAGAAGTGAAACAACGCGACATGACTGGGACTCGAACCCAGGTCTCCTACTTGCCCGGCAGGTATGCAAATTAAGAAGTCATTCGTGCAAATAAAGTATGAACCTTTAAATGCATAGTGTTTCACAAAGACTATAAGACTAATAGTCTTTATAAACAATTATTATAATATACTTATTATTGTAAATGATTAGATAATTTTATTACTTAATTACTGTAAATAGCTCTGAGTTTTTTATCATATTTAAAAGGCATGAGACGATAAGGGTATTTGATTTAGGATGGAATGAAGAATAAAAACTTATTAAAAAACTAACAAAAATCATTTTCCTATTTTTAACACATTAAGAGGCGGTAGAATTTTTCTATTTAATCCATTAAATCATGAAATTTCTATTTCCTGGAGAGAGAAAAAATTACGGAATCCATTTTACGAAAATAGAGATGTATTTCATACCACTAGTTCATTGTTAACGATATATTACGTAAATCGTAAGCTTACTCCTACTTTATCCTATATTATTAATCAGGGAACGTTTTTTCAGGTACGATAAGCCTTTCCTTATCTTATTAACCCTTATTCAATGAAAGTTTAAAACACGAAAGTAAATTCATAGATCAAATATAAAGGAAGAATAGTTATTTAACATTAGCACGGGAAAGCGTGCGTTTTCCATAGCTCAAACACAACTTGAATCCATCCCGAGCGGTCAACAACGTTCCAATCACGAAATTCATAAACGTCAATGATTCGTTAACAGATGAAGAACGATTATCGAATAAAAATGGAAACAAGGAGGGTGTGGGATGGGCGTGGGTCATTAGGCGGGAGAAAGTGGATGTTTGGGCATAGTAATTGGCAAGGGAAGGTAAATAAAGGTTCCCAGGGCGGCTGAAGAATAGGGGTATAGCCCAAAGATGAATTATTGGGATGCGGGCTAAGGAGAACGCTTCGTACTTTGCGTTTTGCATGAATTATTTTAAAGACGATCTTCCCCAAAGAGAAGAACGGCACGCACGCTACAGATACCCTACGTTCCGTGCTTTCTACTGTGCTCCCATAAAATCTGTACAGTGAAAACGCTAATTTACCAATATAATGTACAAGAATCACCTTTATTGATATTTACTTCCAGACATTTTTATATAAGAGAATATAAGTTAATAATAATAAGCTCAATCAGTTTTTAAAATATTTTGCTACTTATAGAGGTATTCTAAAAGGTATTCAAACCAAGTGATTATGTCCAAATCGTTATAATTTAAGGATGATACTCGAAAATACGTCTTTTACAGAGATCTAAATTAAAAAATAAAAAAGTAAGTTTAAACGTGGAAATATTAGAAAACATGTATAATAAAAGTATCAAAATTACATTCAATAACTAAAGGTGTAATTTGGTATTACTATGTGGATCTCACAAAAATACTGTTATCTCGATTCGTACTCGAGTGTGTACTATGTATTCAAAATGACAAGAATGAATAAAGAAGCCTGATATTATTTGATTACAAATTGCTTTGGCACGAATTATGGAAGGGTTTAAATTTTGTCCAATTCTAACGTGGTATTTAACGAAAATCATAATCTGTAAGTCATATAAAGAGCTACTTGATGCTTAAGAACCTAAATAATTAAATTGAAAATCATTTTAATGGTTTAAACGATCTACTAACTTCAACTAGAATTCAGTGTAACAAAACACTCATACCACAAAATAGAATATATACTTCATCTTCCCACTCAAATGATTTATATGTACATTATACTATCAGTTACATCCTAAAATTCCCATCCCAATTATATTGGTAACATGAATACATTCCTTTATGATTCATCAGGATGATAATACTTTGTCCCCCATGTCTGAATTGACTATATATAGGTTTCATTCACCCTCTCTCCAAGTATCCGTCTCTATAACAAACGAAGAACTTTTCAGCTCATTTAATGATTCAACACCTTGGAAACGTCTTTTGAAATCGCCGAGAGAAAAGAAAGAACTCAAAGACATTCGATCTCAATTTTCCAATCAAGAACCCACTCGGTTGGGAAATTATTCTCCGATTTTCCCGATCGCCTCCTATTGGAGCGTCACCTCCGTCGATATCCCCAATCATGTCCAAAGGCATGAGTCAGCGCTATGACTCCATATTGGATTTTTTGCTCTCGATCCTCTTTCCCAAACCGTCTTCTTCGTTAGATTCACCTTTTATCTTCGATCCGGTTCCGCGTGTTCTTTCCCTTTCCTTTGATTCAATACCAAGATGCGTAAGAAGATTGTTTAAAGGAAAAAAAATTTTTTTAAAATTTCAAATGACTGGGACTCGAACCCAAGACTCCTGCATTCCTAGAGGTTTTTGTTACTATAGAATTGCTTAGCAACAATTTACTCGCACATGCTCAATTAACAACTTGTAGCATAATATTAGTTCAGCAGTTAAATAAATTGGAATATTGAAAGTCCTGGGTTCATATCCCAGTCATTTCTGATTTTCTGGTTATAATCTTGAATTTTTGACTTTAATTCTTACGTCCTTTTATTTTTATCGTCCCATATATCTAATTCTTATTCAAAAACGAAATTAATACTCCAACGATAAATTATATCGAATAAATTTCTGATATTATTCCGTTGCCACCTGGTATAAAATAAATAGCAACCCTAGATTTAAGTAAATAATTAAAGATTTTAGATCCACCTTGAGTGAAATATTTTACTTATAGGAATCTTATACTAAAAAGGACAAAACAAGACATGCTGTACGTATTAGGAGAGCTACATTGTACGTAATTCTTACACGAGTACATTCTGTCAATTCTGAGTAGATACGTAGAGGAAAATAAAAGAAATACGTCATTTATCGAGAATTGAATACTGCAAGAAACCTGTTCGAGTACATTTCTCCGTTTTGAATTTCTGCTGGAAAGATAAATTGAAGAAAAGTGGACTCTGGTAAATTGGAGAATGGAGTAAAATATAATGGAAGTTCCAAATGTTAAGAAAAACGATAACGTCATCCCTATTTCAATAGATCTTTAAAAACCTATTCTCAAGGACCACTCAACGGAAAGTCATGGGATCTCTCGGTATGATTCTTGACCGACTCTGATGAGAAACCATAGAGACGGATGAATATGCAGCACGTGGAATATCTTGAATACGTTCAATTTAAACGTAACCGATTCGACCTTGAATAAATCAATCTCAAATGATAAATAATGTGATAAAAAACCGCTAAAGGCTTATCTTACATGAGATTTTACACGTGCGACCCATTTCGAAGATCAATTTACATGAGCAGAACGATCGGATGAGGTCAAAGTTAAACTATGATGATTTGAGGCACAAAAACGATAATTTTTTATAAAGATGAGACAAAGCTTTAGATTAATAAAAATAGGAGAGCGTTTGGCTACTTAATTTTATATTTTATTTGAAATTTTTACCAGCCAAACTTTCGAAATCTGAGAAAGGTGAAAGCGGATTTGTTAGTAAAATTATTTTTCTTTGATTTGCATACCTTTGCTGTTATCCGTAGCGTAAACTTTTAGAAAGTGCGTATTGTAGTTTCTTTTATTCATTTTGTTGTTCTCAATTCTCAAAATAACACTAAAAATACATTTATGGAAAAGGATGTTCAAATATTTTGTATTTACATCGAAAAAATAACTTTCCACTCAACGATTAAACGTGATAAATAATTTATATAGTAATTTTACGATATAACAGTTATTCCTGATTATATCTTTCGTAAATATTAATAACGAAAGAGCTCATACATTTATATTCACATACTTAAATACGTTCAATCAATTTAAAGTTTGAAGTAGTCATGACAAAAATAAACATTTAACGTAATATAAAACTGTAGTTAATTCTGAATTTTTGCACGAAATCCTCAATAAGCATATTTCTATTCTTTATTCATGGAAAAGAAAGGAAAATATGAATTTATTATTCCATATTCAGTCAACATCTAATTTAAACCACGACATAATTAACAGTGGCCAATTAAAAATTCTAATAACCCTCACAATATCAAAAATTATAATACGATATAATACATTAGGTAGAATGGATCACTACTGAGTCACTTTACGTATTTAAATGAAGAATTAGAAGTCCTTGGGAAACGGGATTTCCCTTCTTCACCCTGTTCCACTGCACCCCTTTCAAAACCCATTCCCCTACCCCTAAACTTCCGCTGAGCTATGATGCGGGTCTCATCTCCGCTTTCCCTTCTATTTTTGCAGTCGAGCGAATGCAAGTTTTTCACTCCATCGAACGCTTGTTTACACTCAATGAGGCGATCGACGGATTTTGCACGAGAGACATATTTTTTAGCGATCTCGCGATATTCAACTTACTCGGAATTGAAGCACTTTTTCCATCTTTCGAGAAACATGTAGAGAATCAAGACATCGCAGGCAGTATTTCAAAATAATCGAATAATGCATTGCGATTGTAAGCGGTGACCTTGGCAACATGGAACTAAGAACTTGTTGATAATGGTTACTATAATCATGACAATCAAGTCCGTGAAAACAATCAAGGAATCCTATTAACCTTATTTTCTCCTTGCAAGGAATACAAAGCCGAATTTATTAAATTGGAGCCAATAAAAGAAACCACAATTATGTTAAATATAACTTCCCAAAGAAGAATTCTCAGCAATTATGATACGTATGTTTAGAAGAATTGGGTTTGTTGAGAAATATAAAAAATAAAGACAAAAGTGTCTCAGCAATCTTTTTGTAGCTACAATTCCTTAGAACATATATTAAATATTTTCAATTCATTCATTGTTTTAGTGCCACAAATAGTGAAAGGGAAACCCCGCTAAACTTCCCGAAGGCAGTATTAACGTCAACTTTTAGGAAAACTAATACTTTTAAAATGTTATTACCCGTCTGATACGGGCAAGGCATTGCCTTGAGTCTGGCGCCTTAGACCGCTCGGCCATCCTGACAGTTGATGTAAGAATCAAAATGTTAAGAAATAAAATAAAAGATATGAATAATACAAAAGATAACAATAATATACTCAAACTTTCGTCAGGTTATCTGCAAATGATTATGTAATAGCGATATTTTTTTACAATGAGGAGGAAATATTTTCTTTAAGAAAAGAAAAGAAAAAATAAAGGATAAGAATAAATAATACGGGATGGATATTAAAAGACAATAGCGTCAAATCATCCTGTATGTTGCTGAAGAGGACTTATATCAATCCCTGGTGGATTCACGCTATAAAGTCGACAATTAGATTAAATGAACAAATATTTTCTACTAGCTGTTTCATCACATATATAAAATAATATCTCATTGTGTAACAAGCAAAACTTTTATCTGCTGGGATGAATTACGAAAGAATATAATGCGATACATTATCTCGTGTAACTGAATAGAAGTAAGATAAGAGATGGAGTGCCTCCCTATCACCCATTTAAAGCCAAGAAAAATTCTACAGCGAATCCTCAAGATAGTTGCTTTTCCTCTGATCTTTGAATTATCTGATACCTGAGTTTTTAGCTCTGTTATTATATATCCAATTATTATATCTGGATAGATCTTAATGGCAGTAAGAGTACATAGTTTTAGCTAACATGTAAGGTACCTTTATCGCGTGTTTCATTAAGCTAGATATTTATAATTTATTCGGAAATATAGTTATTTAGAAACATGTATATAGTTTTTAGAATAACACGAACTTACTTCAAGAAACCGTACTAATATCAAGCTCGAACAAATACAGATACATTCCAAACACGAGAGGAATCATGACAGAATCGAGAACTGCGCTAAGATGAAATGAAGAGGGGGGACAGAAGGGCCAACATAACCCTAACTATAAACCAAAATCATCACCTTTGTTGCCCTCCCATTTCCCTCTTTCGTTTCCAATCCTGACATAGATTGGACCTCAAGACAGATTGCCGGCTCTCATGTGAAAATCATAGGAAATTGCGTGCTCAATTACGCCACCGGGTCAGGAGGGCAAAGCCCCTCCGCCTACGCATATGCCAAAGCAGAGGGGAAATTGAAAGGTTATGGGGGGTCGCTGAAGATATGTGAACTGCGAGATGGGTCGGATAATTGCTCCGCTAGAGTAAGGAACGTAGTATTGACTGCGAAGCTGAGTCTCTAGGTTACCTAGGCAAATATGGATAAAAGGGTAGGGATGCTAAGTAGAGGATTCTACTTTCTGGAAGTGATTTATTAGAGAGATCAAAATCATGACTCGCAATTCAAAGAAACGTACCTAGAAAGACCCTCAGATTCGATGCGGTCTTTGATAGATCTATTGATCGTACTATGAAAGAGTAGTTTATGATCAAAAAGGTAGTATAGAAAGAGTATGGAGAATGTCTAAGGATAAGTAACCTCATTAATGATATAAATCTGAATCTAGAATTTCACACTGCAATTGCTCTTTTGAAGAATATAGGGAAGTATGAGTACTGAAAAACTCTAACCATGTTACGCATAAGCATAAGAGATCACTTAATTAGAAGGTTATTAATAAAGCTGTGATTATGTGTGTGTATATTAGATTATTAATCTGTCATATCTTTAAATATTTGAAGCTGAACTTCGGATTAACAAGAGCAATCAGCATAAATATTATTTAATATAATTAAAAATTGCTAAAAGATGGAAAAATTGTTCTGAATTGAAATGAAATTATAAGATTGAGACGAAATTTAAGAAATTAAGACGATGCTTTATATATGCACGAGTTTTATTTTCAAATTAAAAACGGAATAGAGAGCTTAGTTTGATGAATCTTAGTTTAGATGATAATAATTATTCAATCAATCTTTTCCGCTAAAAATATACCGGTTCCAAATCCTCTAATTAACTTTATTTATCAACTTCCTCCCGGAAAAAGATCGTGTTATTCTGAGTTGAAAATATACCTGCGAAACGTTGCGATGCCTTCCCGAAAATTCTTTCGACTTCAAATCGGCAACAGATATCGATGGATATTAATAACGTTAAAATTATTTCAGATGGAAATTCCGGGATTCTTTTCCTCTCATAAGAGACTCTCTAGACCGATATCTTACCAATGAGGATGTCCTCCCAAAAATTCCAAACGACATTATCAAAGAAGAAGATAAGAAGTAAATACGAAGTCAAAGTGGAAAGATGAACGACTTGTTCGGCTGATAGATATCTTCATCTACAACTTAGAATTTCGTAAATATTATCGAGCAATAAATAAAACAGTTAATAAACACACTAAACAAATTCAATAGAGAATTATAAATCAAAATAAATATTTTTTAATAAATTAAACGTATATATATTTGTTGAAAATATAATTTTGTTATTGCTTTTTGATTAAACTACGTCGCATTGTGAGACAAAAATGTTCTTGTTAAGTCTTTCACCGGTGACATATTAGACTCAACAACTTTCACCTGTATCGTAGCAACTGTTTATATCAACAACTTTTCGAATAAATATCACGACATTATCTATACCTTTGATATTTTTGCTGGGCTACAGGTTTATAAAATGGTCAAATTTGGAACTTAAATGATTAGAGATAAATTAATGGAAGCATTGGATGAATAAAGATCGCCGTAAAGGTAAACATTTTGCGTTAAAATCATAAGAGTGGACGATTAATTCAAAACAATGAAAAGCGGACATTTTGCAATCTTGAAAATCCCTACGGACCAAAGAAAGGGGATGAGAGGGAGTATTCGATGGAAAAGTAGAAAGAAGAAAAGGAAACAAGTGAAGGCAATTGTGAAAGAGAAGAAAATGAGCGGAGAAAATGAAGGGAGGGGGAGACCTCTATGGGATTGTGAGAGGGGGTGGAGGAAACAGACATGAGAGGAAAAAAAACAATAAAGAACGGAATTTCCTTGGAGATCATTTCTTGCTTTTCTCGGGGGCACAATCTTCTTCCATGGAATTCTTGCGGAGAGGGAGACGGCAGCGCCGCGCGGCGGAGGGAGGGATTATTACATTGATGGAGAGCGGAATAAGGTGGAAATATTAACTTGCCGTAACTACGTCTGCGGAAAACGGTTCGTTTTTGTTTCGAATACCTTTAGAAAAAAAAACTTGCGCGAATTTTTACGGCGGGATCTACCGCGAGGTCAATCCCCTAGGAATGGATGCGCAGTTTCGATAGGTAATTGTTTCCCACAATGCACTACTCACCCGACATGGCGCATTTGACCTTACTCAATGTTTCCAAATTGAAATCGACCATCCGAAACAACCAAACAATATCGTATGAGGACGTGGATTTTCCTAAACCATTTTCGCATAGGAGGGCAGTTGTAGTTCGAAGAGTGCTCTCCAGGGAGCAGACCAATCGCATGAAGTGATGGGAACACGGCCCACCGAACTGAGGGACTTAAATTGCTTCCGGGAAGAGGCTCGTATCCCACGAAAACATGGAGAACGAGTTCCGTTTATCGATGCCAAGGCTACGAATCGTACAATATAATTCTAAGATAACAGTTGTCGACGAGAAAATGCTATTTTCGATCGGTTACGCATTCGAACTCTTGGAGAAGGATGTCATCCGAAGAGGATGCAGGGATGTTCAACCAGAACGACCAACTCGTGCTCACTTCTCTAATAATTTCCATCTCATTTGTTACTTCCGGTACGGCTAACAACACGCAATAATCATCCCAAAGTATTGTATAATATTTAAGTAGAAATATAAATACGTAACAATGTAAAAATATTCACAGATGGTCATGCAGATTTAATGAAAAACAGAAGAAGAAACCACTTATGATATGAACATGTATGAAACATATAAACGTATATTAAGATCATTATGAATGAAATAATCTACGATGCTTTCATGACATTTAAATAGATTAAAATGCCTTTACTCTTCTTAAATTATTTCAAAATATTATGATTCAGTGCATTAGTTTGTATTATCCTTAAAGTGAAAGTAGATTAAAGAAAGAAGATTATAATAAAGATAAATAAATATTAGTCAAAACTTCTCAATCATCTCAAACAGAAAGTATTTCTTTCTCCAAGTTTAGATACACCCTTGAACTAATTTCTGGCAAGGTAAATAAAATATCACGAAGCACAAGATCGATAGAAAATATCATGAAACTTCGCCTATGAAAGTTATAAATGACTTTCCACGTGAACCTTCTTCAGACGTGTTTACTGTCACCAAAGAAGTCCGTGTAAAGTGTAAAATAAGAGCAGTAAAAAAAAAATTACATCGTCAAACCAAAGAAGCCGAATTTGACTTTCGGAGAAATGATTATGTTTTACCAAGAACGTAGAAGAAGATCAAAAGGTTGAGTCCAAAACTTAACGGAAACCTAAAGCGTAATTAGACTTACAGACGATTTTAATTTACTTGCACGCGGTTGTAAAGTTGTTCTACAGTCTGATAGTTAATTCTCGACTTTAAACTCAGAGATTAAAAGCTAAGCTAAAGAGCGACTGTAAAATAATTACGTCTCAAAGCTATCATCGCAACGAAAGCATTTTACTCGACATGATAATATTTTGCGTATGAATACAACGTAGTGACGACAAAAATTTTGAAATTACACGCTAAATATCTGTAATGACCTAATTTCCAGATGATCACTACATATTACGCGTATATATTATTATCATTAATGTGACAATAACTTTTAGAGTATTTTCAGTAGTTCAATGGACTCGAGCAATGATTTTTAATAACTGCAGATGCTGAATACATATTTCTGATGGATAAGTACCTCAGAAAATTAAAATTATCTCAATCAATAAGATTCTAATATCGAGGATGAAAAAACTAATATAAAATATTTATTTCATGATCTTAAAATCAAAACAATCTTGCAAGCAATAGAATACACAAAAATATCCAAAGTTCAGTATTAGAAATATCTCCAAGCAATTATATTAAAAAATGAATGACCTAGATATTATGCTGAATAAAATTATGTTAAATAAGTGAAAATATTCATCAGTTTATAGATTGAAGACGATAAATGGAAAATGTTTCTGTTATAACAACAAATCATCGTCAATACCTACAATGATTAATATAATATTAATCAGTAATGGTGAACAAGAGAGATCTTAATTTTTTGCATGTCTTTATATAATACTCGATTGTACACTATGCACACAGTATATTATAATATTCTAAAATATATTTGGTGATATTTAGCAATTTTAATTCATAAATAAATCCCTCGATAGTATAAGTTTCAATTTTAAGACGCATGAGAACAATTTCGGGGCGATTCTTAACACTTACTAGTTGATAAATTCGATTTAAACTGTATTTATTCACAGAAATTGCATTTGTTGACGACAGCTGACGTAAAATAATAAAGACGAGGGTTCAAAAGCCGTAAAAATTTGTGGACGAAGAGAAAATGAAGATATCTGGTGTGGAATCATCATAATTCATCAAATAATAAGTGATTGGCTTTGATTAATGCCCGTGGGAGAGAGGTGGTCATAAATTTTGCCGTCGTTCGTCGAGTAAATAGAGGAAATGATGCGACAATTTTCGTGAACCTTCACCAGGGGACGCTATTTCAACGTCGGTTTGAGAAAAACATGGCGATGGGAATCTGCACTCCCTTGCTCTTCATATACATTGCGACTTATAATACCCATCCAGGTCGCAAGAAAGATTACGGAAGGCTATTTGTCAATACGTAATTCGGTATAAGTTATCGACTTATACTGAACTTATATCGAGCCCTTGTTCTTGGCTTTGGTTGTGATTTATCATTAAGAAACACTGGTTTATGAACGCTAAATAATATTTAAAAATATATTTTAACCATATTTAATATGAATATATGTTTATAATATTTAATACGAATATTTTTTATTTTTTATTAAACAATACGATATTAACAAGATTCGTTTTTCTTTTATTTATCGCTTACAATGACCCATTTAGCCTCTGAATTTCATTTGATACTCTATGTCGACAGCTGTATAACGGAATGATAATAGAGCAGCAAAAAATATAACTCAATAACCAGCGTCTACTTATATTTAGCACAAGTGGACGAATCTGTTTTTTTAATATTGATTTAATTTGAAGGGTTGTGATTTTTAAGTTAATCACTGGTTTACACTGAAAACTTGTTCACTTAGTAATAATTCACATCATTGATATCCAAACGCATAATTTAATTTTTGGATTTAATCTTAAACGTATAAATTCAATTTATAACAAGAGAATCACAGAGCAATTGATAAAATATAATTCAAAAACGGAAAATTTGCATCTTAAAACTAAAAGATTGAAAGAATGCTTCAAGGCAAGTATAATTTTAAAATAGTAAAACTTCATCAGGAAATGATCACGCTTTATCAATAGAAAAATATTCTATTCCTTTTTATTCTTAGAATAATTTTTTCCTCGTAATTCTTCGTAAATTCTCTAAAATCTTTTAATATTTAATAAAACTTTTGATCGAGTAAATCTTTATAACTGATCCTAACTTTCTAGATTCTAAAAATGGATCCGTAGAAACATCGCTAAAATATTTTAAACCTACATCTATCGTAAGTATTTTTTAAAATACGAATCAGATATTAGGGCTTTTTAGAATGTAGATACAGTAATACTCTCCTCGAATTAATTTCTAGACTTTCCCGAAAAATATGTGAAAACGAATAAAAATTAAGCATATAAACATCATGAATTATCAATACTAAAGTATACCTGTTTTGAGACCGTAGTATTTATGAATATATGTAAATTATATTTTAGTCTCAGCACGAAACTGTGCAGGATAAACTTAAATCATTCCCAATACAAAAGGTATTAAAACTCTCCAATTTAAATGTCACCTACATTTTGGCCTGGGCCCCATTACTTATTAACAGAAGCCAATATTCATAATCAAATAAAGTCAAATGGCACCGGACACATCTGTTCAATGATTAAGAGCTAATTAAATTTCCAGGCGTTTCTGCTAGTATTAAATGCCAAACTGCTTTAGCATTTTATTCAAATTCGCATTAAAAGTAATTTGGCAGCAAGCCAGGTAGCAAATCGGGTTTGGAAAGAACCAATTGTCATTTCCAAGTGTAAAATATTCAGATGTTCATTTAAAATAAGCGATAAAAAATATTCTCTGTACCGAAACTGCACGAATCATCCAGTGAATTAACTCAATTTTAACTCTTAAAATCAACTTATTCATTATATACGGCGGTTTCTTTATTATTTAAAATTGGGGCATTTTACTGTTTCAGTGGGTTAAATAGGGATGACTAAAGCTGATCTGCCGTTTAACTGGTAAATCAAAAGTTCAAGAATAAATGCAATCAAGATCTAATAAAGAAAACTTAACGTGACATATTACTTGAATGTTAAAAAACTTCGTCCATATCATGATTGTGTTTATAGATGAGATTTAGTATAATTTAAGGAGCTTTATAAATTGATAATTTAACTTTAAAAACATTAAAAATAGAGAATAAATTATCTTCATCAAACAAGAAATGAATTCAAATGTAATTTATGAATTTAATAGTATGGAAATGCAAATGACAAATTAAATTTTTAAAACAATTCTGACTTCTGCATATCATATGACCGTATTTCTTGGAATGCAATAACTGATAATAACTTGACGAATGATAATAATAAACATATTTTCCAAGTAAATCAATCAAAGTTACAATTATGACAAAAGCTGCATGCAGAATTCATTTGATGGGTACGATATTAAAAATCATTACACACGACCGTAAAAAAATTATGATATTGAAAAGAATGTCAAATAAGTAAAATTATGAAATAATCATTTAAATATGTAATATTCAGAGCGAAAATTTTAAACTTAATTAAATAGTGTTCCAAAATAGATCAATGAAAAATTAGGTTCGACTTAAAATTTTAGTTGGATTTAAATATGGAATTTAAATATCCTATAATGAACTGACCAGAGTAATGAAAAACAAACCAGAGGTAGTGCAAATAAACATTACTTTCGCAGGACCCTATAATATTAATTTATTAAAATTAAATCCCCTTGTACATAAAAATAATTAAGAACATTATAGCAATCATTTCAACCAGTAAAAATAGTCCTGACAATTCCATCAAAGGTTAAATACGACCTAAACACCCTCATCTCGTACAAAGACAATCGTAATAATTCCACTCCTTAGTCACATCAAACGCGAAACCATCCCAATTAAAAAACAACCTCCAAACTGTACCAACCCCAACCAAAGGTTACCTAAAAACCCAGAACCAGTCACCCAATACATCGTAGCCCACACGACTTCCTAAACTACGCAGAGGCACCATTAACGGACTTACGGAGAGAGGGCCACCTTCATCCGATTTCGGTACACATCGGGCACACGCGTGCAGAAACCATAAGAAGAGAGAGGAGGTTCCTCCCGAGTACAATTTCGAGAGCAAAGTTGGTCTCTGGACGCAACCAGTCGGAGGTCAACCGAGCGGCCCGTGAGAAGCCACGAGAAGGTCGAGGTAATGAGGAAAGAGATCGCTTTGTCAACGTCACATCCTTTGGAGCACCGTTGCTAAGGCAACCCGTGCCCTGAGGGACCGCTTAGGCGTACATCAATCAAACTGGGGGACGCCTCTCATGGCTTGGGAGTTGCCAAAGTCCGGCTCTTCGAAGGCCCGCTAATGCGACAGACCTCTCTCTGCAACCCTCGACTTACTTCCGTCCTCTTCGAATATCATTAAGACTTATTGACACCCGCAAAACATACCAAAGCTCTACCTACGGACGCTTTAACGACATGGGAAACTTCCACGAATGACTTAGGAGCTTCTTCTCCTTAAAGCTGTCCTCTTTTACAAACAACGAGATGCTCTTTTCTCAGATTGACCCTTTTGACGTGTTTTTATACGAACTTGCTTCAAGAAAACAAAGGTATTTTAAAATCTCATCGTGAATGATTATTTCCTTTCGCGCATTTTTTTTTCTTTTTTTTGTTTTTTTTTTATATCGCTAACATTCACTCTATCTTCTGCTGTTTCCATATTTATTTTAATCGTGCTGTTATGATACTTGTTTGCTTTAAGCTTTGTTTCTGTAAATCCAATTCAAATTGTTTTATAACTATCTCTTTTCAAATCATAAATTATCAGAATAAAGATGGAAAAAAATAACATTTTTTTCGTATTCAAATTTAATCCAAACTTTCGGAATTACAAAATAAATACACGAATTTATGTTTAATAAATCGTTTCTAAAATTTATCGTAAATATATAACTTTAAGAAAGATAAATACCTTTACAATATTTTCTTAACTTAAGAACAAATTACGCAGTAAAATGGAATCAATTTATTTACGAAACGTTTAATCGACTCTTAGTGTATATTTAAGAAAGTTAAACATCGCCCTTTCCAGAAGGTCTCCACCGAGGAGGGAACGAGTTTTTCGATTAACCTCGATCCCTTTTGATAAAAATCGCAACGAAAGAATTAATGTCTGAAAATTAGGAGAGGATTTTAATTTCATTCCGAAGATACATTTAGAAAATCGGTATCCTTTTACGTATTCTGTTTCGTCGTTAAGGATTTTGAGTAGCTGAATCAAGTGAGGAAAACAATGAAGACCGAAATTTCGATAAAAACAAGCAAAGGCAGGAAAATTTTCCTTGTTTCTCTTGATGAATGGAACGTTTTAATTCTCTCTCCAAATAACAGTTTAATGTTATATTTGTTAGTTTCAAATTTCGGAATTTTTCATCTAGAAAAATAAAGGTCTGAGTTTTGAATTAGGGTCATAACCTTTGTTATTATATTTTTGTACATCTGTTCTGTATGTATCATTTTAAGAGCATGTTAAATAAACAAAGGGAAAATAAACTGTTCGTATTAATAAAAAATTATAAAAAGAATAAATGATAAAAATCAATTACCTGTGATGCAAATAAATTCTTACAACGCTACCTCTTGGCAATCAGTCGACGAATATAATGTAATCTAATTGTCTTAATTTCAAAAAATCATATAAAAAAGCAAGTGAAAAAATACAATATCTATCTTAGGGTTCAAGCCAATTACATTCTGAACCTCTCTAACCCTGCCTCATAATAAAATCACAGATTTCACAGTTCGTCCCCTAACTAGCAACGTTGTAAAATAAATAAGAACAAAACAATTTGCATTGAAAAACTAACAGTAATAAGCTAAATCACTGCTTTATTTAAATCAATACTATTTTAAAATTCAATACATGAATTATTAAAATTTAAACTATACAAAATTAAAATTCATCATAATTCTAAGCTTAGGTATAAGCTAAAAATATAAACTCCAATATCAAAATATGTAATTTAATTATTTTTTAATCCAATCCTGAAATATCTTTTACCTAAATCTTTCCCGAAGAAATTTTTACGTAAACTGAAGCCTATATCTCCAGCTGAACTATCAAAAACAAACTTTATTCAAGTCGCATCAAATTTAAGGTTAATTTCGCAAATCAATTATACAATTAGAGACGCTGTAACAAATAAAAATAACTGGCTCTAACATCATTATATTCAACGGCCACTATTTCAGGGCAAAAATTCTACATCCGTAGAGGAACCTTAGACTGTAGGATATCCTTAGGAAGACCTAAACTATTCCTTTTCCAGGTAAATGGAAGTACGTATAACAAACCCCCGAGACGATGAAACAAAAGACGGTGTCTCCGCGAACGTCACGGATATCGATGAAAAAATGAATCGTACTCGATGTGGAGTCTTTTGGCGGAAAAAGTAGCAAGTAGGTCGAGGGATGTACTTCCCCATTACGCTATTGTTGAAGGCACTGCGTACTCGGGAAAGGAAATGATCCATTGTGCGTCGATGTCTTTCATATACCACCCATCCTTATCTACGTACACCTCTTTACAGATGTCTCTCCTTTTGTGATTTCCCATCGTTCCGCTGTTTCTTTTCCAATGGAGGAATTCATCCCGTCGAATCGCAAATCATCCTCTCGTGCTATAAATGAATCTCGAGATTTCTCGAGTACTCTTTCCTTTCGCTTCGAATCGATTCCGTTCCAAGGTTAACTCGATTGAGAGCAAATTGGTTCGCGAGGAAATGCTTTGATCGTTATGAAATCCTCAAAAGGCTGTATTGATGAGTACTGCGATGCTTTTTGTAATGATTGATTGAATCTTCTCTCCGCAGATTGGCTTATTCATAAAGTTGGGAATATCTATCAAAAGTTAATAAGGAAATGGAGATAAAAGGATGGGTTCCTCCTATTCTCTTATTATGATGGAATATCTCTGACTGTGCTGTATAAATGTATACATAATTAAGTATAACTCTTGAATATAATTAATGAAACTATTTAGTGTACAGTTTAACAGAAGATTGCATTTTTTATCTACAATATAAAATTGATACTTGAAAGGCTAATGATTTTGGTCTTTAATGTATTTAATTTCTTTTTCCATACGATTAAATACAAATTAAAAGGTCCTAACCTTTGAAATCAAATAGATTTCTACATTATTATGTATTTTTATTATGATGTATGTTTTTTTATTCTTCCACCTTACTACTGAGGGTTTGAATATTAATAAAAACATTCTGAATCAAATATCATTGATATCTTAGAATAAATTATACCAGACGTAGTGTTAGAACAAATTTATCAGTTAGAGTGTGGAGAAATATATCAAAAATGTAAATAATTCTGTACAAAAAGTCTGTTAATATCACGAAGTTCAACGCGCCCTAAAAGTATCAAAAAATGCGAATACAAAAACACGAAATATTATATGAAATTCACTATGCACTATCCTACGTAATCCTAGCTTGAATTGAAAAATGATCGAGGGGCTGGTAAACAATACACATCATTCTTAACTTCACGTACAAATCATTAAAAATGAGAGTTCATGAATTCACTCCGTTTCGGAATTATTAATTCGCTCCGACAGACTTCGTACACGACGAGACAACGTCCGAATTTCTCCCACCATTTCTCTCACTTTGCCCTTTTATAATTTCCCAATGATACATGCGGTTACGTTTCATACGGTATTACTTTCATCAGCGTGACGAAGTCAAATCTCATGCCACCCGTATAACACATTCTCTGCCGAGGGACGATGGACATTATCCGCAAAATCCTATCCATCCTCGTGCTTTGTATTCCAGTTATTTTTCCCCTCCACCGACGCTGATAAAGCAACTCGTAAAAACTCCCGATCTCACCGCTTAGTTTTACTACGAAAGGGGGCGTTCCGCCATTTTTCAAATCTCTATTAGTTACCCGCAAACAAACATGGCTATCCTTCTGGGACTCTTTTCGAATAGAACCGTTCTTTTTTACTCTCTTTTCTCCTGTATCCGCCAAGAAATTGACTTTTTCCCGAAGCCCCAACCCTTTATCTTCATTTCCCGATTTTGGATTTCATTTTTCCTCGTATCATTGTTTATGGCTCCAGGGGGACGAGGGGGGGGGAGGCTCGGAGACATTCAAATTCAAAGGGGCGACAATTCATAAAGCGCTGTTTGATGGCGAATCTTTTGTACTTGTCGCTGCAGCGAGAAGTGAAGAAAACAAGTGAATGATGAGTGCAGTTGAGCCTTTCTTCCACGTGATATTGTATTTCCTCCCTTAAAATGATCTGCCGCTATTTGGTATCCTGATTATATACTCCCCCGTTCATCTGAATTCAGCTCGCGCCTTAGTCGATTATCGTTCATTTCTGACAGCCTCATGCGGAAGTTTTTCCAACTTAACTCCGAGTATCATGAACTATTCCTTGTATATTTCCATTTCTGCACAATGACCCTGCAAGCTGCCTATAGAGATGTGGCAGGGGGTTCATACACCATGACTCTACATTCCTTACTTTCGAGTATCGTTCACGGTTATTCTTTTGTATTATGACATCAACATCATGAATATAATTACAATAGCCATCATTATGCCTTAGAGTCTATAAAAATGAGTTAATATGTGAATTTTTAATGAGTTGATCTTCAATTTCTAAGAAAATGAAGCAAAATTTTCAACCCTATGATCTAACTCCACATTGCAAACTATTTTCTTATTATTTCATTTAACATTTTTTTACAAATTTTACAGCATAAATATCTATTGGATTCGCATATCTACTCCTAGTTTCGTGCGGGTGCGGGTTTGTCTCTTTAAATATCTAATTGTTAAGGTATGTTAAAAGGATTATGTACGAGAAATTGAAACAAAATTGTTTAAGCATTTACATTAAGTATTTGGCGTAAAGACATTTCCTTCATCAGACATTACAGCTCAATGATAAAATACAATCAATCTCATCTTACTTTCACAAGATCGAAACGAACTTTCATCATAATTTTAATACTTTGGTCCTTGAGGTTTATTAAAAAAGATCACGTTACCAGCCAAAATCTTCTCCTTCAAATTATTATTGCGTATTAGGTTATTGGTAGAACGAATATACTTTAAACCTCCTAAAAGTATGAAATTGAAAACTGGCATTCGCTTATATAGGCCGTTAATTATAACACTTTCACGCATGCGGGTGATTAGTAAATTAAACTAAGATCACAAAGATATATCAGTAATTGAGAGTATGTATTTTATCTATAAATTCGATACCATTATCTCACCTTACTACAAAGAGAGATATCAATCAGTGTGATTACAGAACTTTGAACTGCTGAAGAAGCATTTCTTATATCAGAAACAAGTCAGCGTCTGAGGAATCTCAGGACTTTCCTTGTCAAATATTTCTTTTGAGGCCACGATATCCAACGCGAAAACTTTTAAGGGCCCAAACCCAATATCTCTTTTGAAGACGGCACTTCGCTGAATCGAATATATAACGATCGAATGGGATGGAAAAGTTTTCGAAACAAATTTCACGTCATATTAATGTCATTGCTGGAATTGTTGCTCGTAAAGAAAACTAAGAAATTCCTCCGTGGTTATCCATTTAAAAAATTCCAGATTTATTCGCGAAAGTTCGATGATTCTTGCAAATATTTTCTGGAGTAATTTCGTAAAAAGGTTAAAAGTAGCAACTCGGAGTTTTGGACTTTACGAAAACTTACGAGGAATATTAGTTACTCCTTGGAGTATTTCGTCTTAAATTAATCTCTATGGGTTATGATACGTCTATATCGTTTAGTATTAACTTCATTTTAAGTTCCACTATTCGATAAGTGAAGTCGTTTTCGCGGCCGAGAAGCAATTTTGAATACATAAGGGTAAAGAAATAATAAAAAGAACATAATAGGAAATTTCGAGTGATTTACGACGTTGTATGTAATAATGCATTACTGTCCAAAATATTGTAATGTTAAAGACTTAATTATGATTTTTGATGTATTATTAAATCCTTCGTCAAAGTATTAACATAAACTCTAAGTGAAAAAGACAAGTAATTATTTTAAATTAAATCATACTTGATAAAATGAATTAGCGAATAGATTGTAAATTACGATAGAATGTTTAAGAAAGCCAATTTTTATCTGTTTAAGGCTTCTTTGACATTTTAAAGTTAATTTTAATTAAAATCCAACTAAAAATTAAAGTATCTTGAATTAGAAATTTATACGAACCCAAAAAGGAAAAAATTTTTTGGTCGATTGTCGATACGTTTTATATCATGAATATAATTATACAATATTCATCGATTATCTTCTTAATTAAATAAATAGTTAAATTGATAAACCTTAAGTTTTATGTCGTCTTAGCATAATAAGATTATTTCAACCCAGACCCTAGCACATATTCAGTTCCAAATGCACCATTTGTATGTAGTAGCGATCTTATATATCACTGCAGTACTTGTTCGCCATTTTTCCTACATCGTATGACATAGTGTTAGCCACTACAGATTTCTTCCGCTTCTCCCCTTACAGGGCCACCACTGTTCCCGCTAATCTATCACGCAAAAGCGAAAATTTATACCTCGCGGATTAGTTAAATTGTGGTCATTATTGTGTGGGCAACCCAATGGGCAGGATTAGCATAGAAAGGTGGCTTCTGAGACAAAGGCTTAAAATGCTGCATGTTATATTCTGTTAAGGTGTACCTAATTCACTTCAGAGGCATCTTTTTCGCCCCTAAACCCTAGCACACCTGGATCTTCCACGTCAGACTTCAAATGGATTACCTAGCGATTATGATAAACAAAAGTGGAGCATGACCCGTTATATAGTGTTGCTTGGAGACATTGGTTCTATTCCACCGAGGAACGGGTTGGGCAATGCCTCAAGGGTCGGTGGGTAAGGGCGTTCGGTAATTTGGTTCCCAATTATGTGTCCAAGCAGTAATCTGTTCAGGGACCAGGCTGGATTCCGGTACAACTCATAGATTGCCGTTGTTTCAATGAGCAATATCTAGTCGTGGGACATTATTTCTGGAAGTCGGAGATGTCAAAGTGAAGCATAAGGTTTCACAGGTTCTATCATGTAATTCATCATATCATATCATCAAATTTGCTAATAGTGTAATGGCGAGAATATAGTTAAACTCTTCTGGTACAAAAATTTGCATTTCAGTCGTTGAAAAGTTGAGGAGTTTTACTCTACAAATCGTATAAAAAATCTTCTGTCGAAAGAAGTATTTACTGGGTGGTATTCATGTAAAAATCATCGTAAGAGTATTCATATTCTGAGATCCCAAACAGCAAGTTTAAGATCTACTTCTATGTGTAAGCAGATGCTTCTACAAAGTTAGAGGTAATGAATAGAAGTTATTAGAGGAATATGCGATATTAAATATGATTCAAGTCCCTTGAATGTCCCATAATTAATAACAGAGGAATTCATTCAAGAAGCATTTACTATTGGAGATCATTTAAGCGTTTAAGAATACTATCCCATTCGTTTACTTAGAAATCTCACGCTTTTATAATTTTAAATAAACAAGACGTCGAGAACTATAGTAGCACACAATATGCTTCGTTAAACTAAGAATAAGAGATTATAAGTTCAGTATTTCACCAATCACTTTAATATTTCCTGGTTATAACAAGAAATTTGAACTTTCAATTAACTATATCAATTATTTACAGCAATCTATAGCGTTAATTCTTTCGAATGAAACATCAAAATTATATTATCGATTCCATATTAATAGTAGTGAATGTAACCTAAATTTATTTCAAACCCTATCTCAAGGAATTTAACACTTAAGTACGTGAGAAAGAAATTGTATTTTAAGTTTAATGCACACAGAACATCTCAAAATCAAACCAATAATCATAAAATGATTTAAACAAATTAGACTTTGACTCAGTTTTATCGGAGGCGTGTAATTAAAAAGATCGAACTCTTTCAAATTAACACTCGCACCGAAAGTAATACACGTTGGGCGCATTGTTCCAGCGACCCCGCAGCCTTTCGTAGCCGAGTTGAATTAAGCGAATTTTATTCGACGATGGCGCTCAATGAGACTGGGAATCAGTTAGTTTTCTTCTCCGGATGATCCCTTTTTTACGGTCCATCCTTATCTGTTTTCCTCTCCTTTTACGCGCCTCAGGTTTATCACCGTCGATATTGGAAGGGCGACGGAGCGTACGGCTAAAGAAATCGAGCATAGTTAACGAGCATTAAAACGCTTATTGCTCACCTACGGAAAGGAATAGAATACCGTCTCCTAGATACGGAGTTTAATCCCGCTTTCCTTCGCTAGCGACTTCCTGTGTGATATTGCTCTCGGGTCGTGCGAGTTCAGTTGGGTTGAACGCGGATATTTATATCGAAATCGAAAATCGAAGTTGAATCGAATGTAAATATATCGATAGCATTTGTTTTTAAAATATAATTTCGCGTAAAAAGAATGATTCTACCCATATACACAAGAGTATACTAACGAAAATAATCATCGATATCTACTTCATTTCTATTTCCGAATTATTAATTTTAAGCAAAATATGATATATATATATATATATATATATATATATATATATATATATATATATATATATATATATATATATATATCGAAATCGAAAATTGAAGTTGAATCGAATGAAAATATATCGATAGTATCTGTTTTAAAAATATTATTTCGCGTACGTAGGATGATTCAATATTTCAGCGAACTCAACCCCTAGAATGTTTTTCTGTATTGCGAGAGTTCTGATACACGTGCGAAGTTTACATCTCTAAAGAATAACTATATACGTAATACCTGAACGGTAATGTAATGAATTTTTATCATCATATGGTACAAACTAACAACGTGAGGAAATGTTATTAACAATTCGAATTAAAAGAGTAGAGAGGAGATACGAAACGGAAGTAGGATGTTGATTACGTGTATAATAAACATTTCGTTCATCAAAATTTTGATTCTTTTTAATGTCGGTTAACTCTCCTAAAATTTTATTAAATAATCATACATTAAATACAATACTTTAAATCTTCCCTAAAGACCATTAATTTATGGGGATATGATTAATATAAATTCAAGAAAAATAAAGAAACTGTGTGTTCTCTACGTAATCGCAAAATTATTATTCTCTTTGGTATTCGTAAATTATATCTTTTCCTGTCCACGCATCATTGATTCTATAATCAATACTACATTCCTAAATATATGTAGAATCCAAACATAGCTATTTCGATACTTATTTTTGAATACTTAAGAATCGAAAGAGTACCTTAAAAAAGTCTCAGAAATAATGACGTATAGTCTCTCTCGCTAGTATAGTATTTGGTGAACGAGCTACTAAACAAATCATGTATTGATTCTAAATTGATATCTACACATTCTATTTATTTCTATTTTCATGATTTCTTTATTGGAACATTACTACTTGGTGCTGGAGACAACATAAATATGCTTCCTCTTAGATAAAGTAAAATTTTCAACATTGTTCTTAAGTAATATGCTTCAATCTTAAGATAAACGTAGAACTACTTCTAGTTATAACACGTTTCATTCTATCAGCAGTTTTATTCAGTTGCTATTTTAAAACTATTTACAAGAGCAAATTAAAGCTAGAATCTAATGAAAAATTACTGAAAATGCAAAAATAATATCTCTTTCTCCATTGCCCATAAGGAATCCTGCACGAAGATTAAAATCAATCAACTAAATCAATAAACCCTCTCAACTTTGCGCAAGAAAATGAATATACTAAAAATAACAAAGATACTTAACAAGACTTCATATCCCAATTTGAATAAATAAATTTATTTTCACTCCTAATTATTTATTGAGCTCATAAATGTATCTCGTACAAAAAGAATTAGAAAAGAAGCCCTTAGGAAGTGCTGTAATGCAAGAGTAAAATAGTTGGAATGCCTAGAAATCACTCCGACCTTCCCAAAGGTAAACAGACCCTTCTTTTATTCCGAGGGAATAAGTACGGGAACCTCGGATTAATAGCCTTGGAAACATGCGCCGCTCGTTCGGAACTAAAAAATATAGAACCGAACAATTAATTGAAATGGTGGGCGGGGTTGCTAAGTGATTAAAGGTTTCGAGGAGGTGGTAAAAAGAAGAGGTGAAATTAATTTTGCTACGATGATGGAAATTTAAGTGCGGCAGTGAACCCCATCCGTTTAATGATATCAAGATGCTATGAATCATCTTCCTGTGTAATCCCTATGTCTTATCGCTAAATTCTGTCTGTCCGTCATTCATTATCTCCCACGAGGAATTAATAAAAAAATCGTAAAAAAAATATTTAATCTGCTATAGACGGTCGTAAGAATACACTGAATCGAATCCTAGATATGTTGGCTTCGTCCTTTAAGAATACCCTCAGTTATCCATTCAATTATTAGAAAATAACTTTATACTTATTTTATCTCGTGAGTAAAGTAACTTATGATGTTAGTTACCAAACACTATGAGATTATTCAATTATGATGATTACTTAAGTACTATTTGCTAAAGATTCCTAGTAATTCCAAGCATACGCCCATAATGCCTGCATGTCAATTTTCGTAAATTATCCTTGAGTTTAGACTACCCTCAAATCAGAATATGTTGCTATAGTATCCATAGATATGTAAAACCGTAATACGAATCTCTCTCGTATATATAACCTTTATTTATTTTAATGGAGAGAAGTTTTATAGCGATTATAATACTTTTAATCGTGCTCAAAATATATCAATAACGTCAATTAGAATTCAGCTACGATAACATCTGAATTTAATAGACTTTTTATAAATGAAACTTGATATAATTAATAGAAAAACATTAATTTGCCCTTTTCTAATTAACAGTAAGATGAAAAAAGTTTTTTTAATCAAATCAAAGACTGGCTTATCTTGAGATCTCCATAAAAATACATAAAATTACAAGAAAAAATATAGTTTATAATTCTTAGTACTTTCTCTTGCTAATTCCCTTGCTTTTATTTGCGTACAGCGCTGAATTATTTCGGTAAAAGGGTTCAGATTTCATTACAGATCCGCAACAATAACGCAATCGTACATCTTTGTCAAAACACATATTGTTACCTTTGATTTTCCGAGTTCTTTTACACCCGCTGATTTTTATCAACCCGGTTCAATTATGTTTCCACGGAGAACAACCTAAACTCGACCGTGGGAGTTTATTCTACGGTTAAATTCTCCTGTTAACCAAATTCCTTTAAACTCGCTGGGGAGGGACGGGGGTAGGGGAGAGCAATGCCCCGAGTTTTTTCATCCAATTGAGATTTCCAATACATTTGGAGCGCTTCTCATTATAACCTATCCCCGGTTACTACTCGTAACTGGAGTTATTGGAGTTTCAAAAAGAACGAACCTGTTCCACTCGGCAATCGCAAAAGTAAATGAAGGACATGAGACGAAACGCAAATCAGTTCCTCCTCCGACTTCCCCCCATCCCTAAACCATCCCTACTCCTCCACCCACTCCCTCTTCCACGTCCATCCTCTTCATCATTTCCAATTCTCCTCATCCCCCTTTTCAACTCCACTTTCTCCACTTATCCGCAGGAGTAAGTACCCAAATACACACAATAGGATGCTAACAAAAATAATCATCGACCTTTACAGTATTTCAATTTCTGAATAATTTATTTTAAGCAAAATATGATAAATATTTTATATCGAATTCAAAACCGAAGTTGAATCGAACGTAAATATATCGATAGTATATGTTTTTAATAATATTATTTCGCGTACTTCGAATGATTCAATATTTCCGCGAACTAATTTAAATTAATTTTGAGTTCTTCAAACAGCAATGTTAAATTTTTATTATAAACACGCCTGTTTCTGAGAAATAAAATCGTTTTTGTGATGTCTCGTTCATAATCGGCATAATATTTCCTATGGAAATTGCAACATCTAAAAACATAAAATGCCTTCATAAGACACAAAAATACACCTCGTATCAATAATAAATCGTTAAATTAAACAATAAAAATTAAAAACTATTAATTAACGGTATTCAAATCCAAAAATTATTCTGATCTAAAATAGTAATTGCTTACCGGTCGTCATTGTGAAATCGTTACCCAGGTAAAAAATAGTTATTCTATCTCAAACTCAAATTAAAAACGTTTAAAACCTTATTATATAATGTATATTAAAATGATTATTTATAAATGATAATACACACATTTATATTTATAATTTACGATACGAGTTCTCTGTTGATGTAACTTATCGTTGTTCAATCTTTCGTAATATATTGTATCCTCCTATCCCCAACAGCGTGAACGCGGTAAATTCCATAAGCATACGTAAATTTATAATTAAATTTTAACACTATTTGTGCATGAGCTCTGAAAAGACTATACAAAACATATATACCACGAAGTTCATCCACATCAGCATTAAAACAAATCAAAACATCGGTCTAAACAAAAACAAATCCAAACCTCCCGCAAAGATAAGGTGTAGAGACGATTTTTCACGTAACTCTGAAGTAGTTCCGTTCCGTCTGTTTCGTTTTCAAATAGCCCTATCCTATCTGCTCCTTCCTCTTCTTTTATCAGCTAATCTCCTACGCATCCTCCTTTCTCAAGCGGGCGCGTCGTAAACTTTATGCCTTCTGCGGCCGAGAGGTGGCGAAATGATTTCTCAACAAAAGAGTTTTCCTTCGGATGCGATCGTAAAAAAGATGGCTTCGAGTCAGAGCATAAAAAGCTCCCGGTTCGGGAAAAGACACCGGCAATAAAATTCGCGTAAAATTGCAACGTAAAACAAGAAATATTCATCACGTACCAGTCAACGATGATCGCGTCTTCTCACGTGAATTTTCAAATTGCCCTGCGATCGGTGAGTTGTTTTCCTTCCCTAGGCAACGATGTCTCCTGTATGATAAACACGATTTGCCATGGCTACGGTGCAACCGCGCTACATGTGTATGCTTATGCGACGCATCCAAATCGGTTTTCGTATAAATCTGCCGATATTCGAATTTTGGAATCGAGAACGATATTCAATATCGAAGGGATCCGAATTCACTTATGAACAAAAAAAACAATTGGTTCGAATATAAATCATGAGGCCTTAACTTTGAGAGAAATCTCTCTATCTCAAAATTCCTTCTTTCTAATTAAATTATTCACTTTTCTTCTGATTTTATGGGAAAATATTCGACATCTTTTTGCAGTTTTATACAGAACTATAATTGGATTTAGTCTATCAATAAATGAAATTAATAATTATTTAATAAATCAAATCAATTGTTGCTATAGTATTTAGTATAGCATTGAAAATTAGGGTAATAAATACTGATAACATTGATAGTAATTTTCCATATCTTTTATTTTTCTCTTTTAACGTATGGAATTGGACGAAGATATTAAATTAGCATTGATTTAAGAGAAAAAATACATATTTACTAATAATTGATAAGTTAAATAGAATATAAAGTATATTATGTGCTTATTATGCTACGCAAGAAGACTTAAGGAATACTCTCACAAAAAATATACTTTTTGAAAAACTCTATTGTTATAATATATCCATATAAACTCTATGTATCAAATCAAGCATTGTGTTCCTTTTCATAAACGTAGTGCATTATTCTAGTCTCCAATATTATTCATGCATATATGTTGGAAACATTTATTAACTTCTATACCTACTTCATAATACTCCGAATTCAAGCTCGGGACTCAAAATGATACCTGACGAAAGCTCTAGCTCTTCCATTAGAGTTAGATACCAAAAGACCTCGAGTATTATTGTGTCAATATGATCGAAAAGCGTTGGCATGTAGAAGAAGGGGTTGTAAACCTCTACGCCTACTTCAACCACTAAACACGCGCTGCAAAAAGAAATTATCCTGCCACCGACTGAAATAAATACAAACAGAAAAGTACGATTTCTTTGCACATTTTCGTCCACGTCCGTTTGAAACCCACCGCCTTCTGGAGTTGTACGTACACCGTTCCCTTGGGGATTAAACTTAGTCTCGCGACGCAGTTAATATTAATTTGAAGATTAGCATTATCGTCCAGTGAGTAGGCTAACGCCGAGCCAACTCAGTTGACCCTAAATTATGCGAAGGGAAAGTAAATGGTAGAAAATAATGGTGAGGATATATATGCGCGAGGAGCACGTACAGCCCTCTCGCGCATCCAAAAGTACCAATTAACGCAAGGAACATATTTCAGGAGAGTTCCCATGGAGAATTAATTTCGGCTTTAATTGGAAAATAGTGAAGAAAGAGAGGCCTGAGTTGGGAGAAAAAATGGGATCAGATAAATTGTGGGGAGCGATGCTACGCTTTGATATGGGATTCATTTGTGGGATGTTTCGCAAGGAACCTCACCTGGAGCGGGTGAAAGGAGTTCTGGCAAACCAAAAAGCGAGTGTATTCCTTTCTTTCTAGAATCTGGCTATCGAAATGAACTTTGCGGTTGATCGTTGGGCATTCTTCCAATGCAATATCTACCGCGAGATTTGTCATCTACGGCTTCATGATTTGCTATTGTAGAGCTGGCCGATGACGCACGGAGTAAAATACCTCCTTCGCCATGGTTTTTAACACTCGTAATTTCATTTACGTCAAATTTTCATTTCTCTTCAAAAATAAACTGGGCTTAAATGTGAATGAATATGCACTAGGCTAATTTAACATAGTTGTTAATCGGTAATGACTATTTAAAACATAATTGGCGTATTTTAACAGATAATTGCAGCGTCTCGTGCATTGGCTAGCAACCAAATTGGTCTTTTATACTTGGAAATTTGGCCCAATTCCGACAAAAAAAATCTCTGCGCTTCCAAATTGCGATTCGGACTAGGTTATCTAGGTTGATAATATAATCTGTACTAGTTAAAAGAGTAGTTTGATGGCAGAAAAACATTGATTGTCAAGGTAAAACTTTGGTAGTATTTATTTACTGAGTTTTTGGCAATTTCCGTCATGTTGTGACCTAGACAGTTGTGATTGGACTAAAACAAGTAACAAATAAATTGGAGAAAATAAAAAATAACGTCAACAAAACTGAAAAGTTCCATGGCTTACCTACTCTTGGCTTGAAGTGGAAAAACCATGTTGGAATAAAAACGAACCTGATAGTTCATATAGAGAAGGAACACAAATTTAGGTGTACTAGAGCTTATTAGAACCACCATCACTGAAATTGCCTTACTTTTATTGATTCGCATCACTATCATACAACTGCATCAAAAAAAAGTTAAAGAAGATAGGCATTTAAAATATTTTCACCTTTGTTCATAACGCTTCGATAAGAAATACAAGTATTTCAATTCGTATCTCGCCAAAACAGATATAATATGAGAAGAAATAATTCTTATCAAAGAGATATACATAAAAATATACACATATTGATTTACATTGATATATATTGATATAATTATAGGTGCTTCGAAATAGAATATAATAAGAATAACCCTTTCTTTCTGAAATATTTTGCGATCTTGAACGTAACATCAGACATTGGCGTTTTCATAAGAAAGAGAATTAGTACTTATAGAATAATTGGAATCTATAATTGGTCAATAGATATCAAAGTAAACAATCGAAATTCAAAATATTGCCGAATGATTCGTGAGGTTTTCAAAATAAGTACTGTACGAGGAGAGCAAAATTAGGGAAATATAAAGAGGAATTAATAATTATAACAAAATCATTCTTCCGATGAAAAACCCAATATAGAAAAGAGTGAAAAAGTTCAACAGTTCGTTAGGTATCGATATATATTAAGGGTCAAATGAATCATCTACACCAAGACTGTTGCTAGGTGAAGACTCAATTAATTGTAGACAGAAAAATTTGATCTCTATCCGTTGTATCCTCATTTCTCCAGAACTACAAAAATCCCTCGTGAAAAACTTAATTAGAAAATTGGAAATCGTTCCAGAGACTCCGCAAAAATGTTACCGAGCGTTCCATCACGACCGGAAGTGGAGCGTATGTTTTTGTTTACGGAACCGGAAATCGAAAAAAGTTGCCGCGAAACTCAAAGGGAATGTATTTATTTATGTGGGAACATAAATAAAAATGTAACGGGAAAAAGAGCAGATTTTTAGGTCACAAAGTAATCAAGAAAAGGAACTCATAAGAGAGAGAGAACCTGAATTATCCGGAGCAGAGAAATTTTCGTACCGAAATATATATAAAAATACGCGCAGCGTTAACGCTCCGTTAGATATGCTAGGACTGTCGGCTAAATTTGCGGCCCTCGACGTAAAACGGCACCGAAGATTCATTTTGATTGCCTTATAAATACAACTGCCTAATGTCAACTCAAATCAACGAATTGTGAACAAAATATTCGCATGTGATGTAAAAATGGCAGCATCAAACGCAACTCTGAAATTATTCCAGAATAGCACGCTGCCCCATATAGTCTACGTAAGATTTGTCATCATGATTTTTTTTTCTCTAATCGACATCGTATTTATCTCTATAAATAAAGTATGCAAATATTAACAGTTATACTTATAATAAACTTTTAATTTACGGAAATATTATAATATATTGCTACCATTATTGTGAGAATTATTGCTATATTTTCGTCTATTGTTGTGCTCCTCATAATAGTTGTCCTTTAAGTAGATGTTTGTGAGGTTTTTGTTGAGTAAATAAATAAATAATAAATATATATCACATGAGAAGTCTCTTTTCAAAGAAAAAATTTCAAACAGTTACTGCTTCTTGTCTAAAACACACGTTGTGATTTCGAGTATACTGTTATACATGTACATTCTTTGAAAATACTTTTGAAAGGACTAAGTTGAATTTAAACTTGATACTACACATAAATATTCAAGTTAATGTAAACCGAGGCGATTTACTTTTGCACATGATAACTTTAAATACTTTTTTAGAGTCTGAAACGAATTTTCGCTTGTATAAACGATTTAATGACTACCCTATTTTGTTTCTTTGGGCCAAAGTAAGATTGATGATCTCTATCTTTAGATAATATAAAAAATAACCGCAAAAAGAGAATGTAAATAATGATGAATATAAGATTGCTACAATATATTCATAAAAAACATGTTAAGTTAATAATGAATTTTATGACAACGGAGCACTATTTTACGACCAATACGAATCCTATAGATATGGATGGAGTTTTCTTCCCAGCATGTACAATTATACGAATCTTCCTTTATTTGATTAGACCCTTAAATTACTAACAATGAACACTGAGCATCAACACGCGCATCGGTTGTCAAGATAAATAATGAATAAACGTCCATTTAGCTTACATAGACATCAAACTTCATTGTACGGTACCTAACCATAGTTACACCTTCAATTCAATTCAATTGTTACTAAGTCCTACAGATTTGTTGTGCTTCGAAGCATAAAAATACAAAGTAGGCTATTAAAACGATTTTTCTCGTAAAATCCTTATTTTCGCCATATTTATAATAATTGAAATCGCACGTCAGCGACCCGTGAGTTTATTTAAATCTCACACTCTATAATATTATATTACGTTCGAGCTACCGCAATGCGTTTCGCAGATTTTCCATTTTCCGCATCGTGCTAGGACGCTCTCGCAAAATTTTAAAAGGGCGCAGAACAATTAAGGCTCCGCTCACATTCTTCCCCGACGCATTATCTGCTCCGACCAATTACCCCACGCATCTATAGGCCCATTCCTCAACTGAGTTTCCCCAGGATAATCCAAGGCGAATCTCACGACGAATAAATGGCGTAAATCTGGGGAATTATGTGTGCTTAAGCCTACCTCCGACGAACGGTGGGGCCTTAACCGTTTCCATCGGCCCTCTATCTGTTTGTCTAGGCGATCGATGCCCGTTTTAATCCATTTAAACCCATAAACAATCTCGCTATAGAAGGTTGAGTGCAGTTGATAGTTTAAAAATGGTAAAGGTTGGCTTACTTGCCACGAGAAACCCTTTCCCGAGTTTTTTCATTTGACTTCCGCACGAAATAGAACTATGACTCGATACGTTAATTCTTGAAGTTCGCTTAAAGGAAATGACGTCATAATTTGAGGAAAAACGAACAATGGCTGATTTCATGGACGAAAACAATGAATTAAGACCACTAACATAATGGCCAAAAATTCGTGAAATTTTACGATGAAACCATGAATATTATAACTTATAACGGATATAGCGCGATTATTTGAGTATTTTGTACATTACAAAATCATTACATCTAGTTAAATCAACAAGATACAACATTAGAAGCAAATACTCGCAATCAACAAATATATGGAAATAACTCAGTCTTGATAGAAAATAATTTTTGAAAGTATTTAGAGATGAAATAAACCATTGACATTCAAATATATCACAGAAAGAAATACATCGTATACAAATAAATTACAGGCAAATATGTGACATACTTGCCTAAAACTAGAAACATCGGATCGGTTATTTAGATATTTATCGGTTTGAAATGCTGAAAACTATAAAATACGGCACTCAATGTGTCTCCTTTTATAAAACGGTGATCTTTTATTACTGTTCACAGTTAAAGAACACATCTATGAGAGTTAAAATTACTTAAACCGAATATGACACGATATCTTGTAAAATTATAATATTCCAGGAAATAAATAAGAAACCATTTTTAAAAATTCATAAGAAAGTTAAATTTTACATCTAACATAATAACTGACTTAACTACATATAATAGTGAAAAGATATCAACTTACATAAAGTAGAATATTTATCTGGATGAAGGGGTTCATTGAAGAATGGAAAACGAATGAATGTGATCGACAAGTATTCACATCGAGCACAAAATCCAGAGTTTTTAGGTTGGAAATCACAGATTCAGCCTATAAGTTAATAAAAGTTTGTAGAAAAATATTCTAGTAATCTAGTAATAACAGTAAGTAAATTAGGTAAATGCTTAAAAATACTATATAACGTGTGCTCCAGGGAAACTTTGCATGATATCATTAGATGGATTATAGCACAAAAATCAAAGATCTTCTTTCTGATTATCCAAACAATTTTGCCTAAAAAATTAAGCCAATAAAAATCCTTACGGTTATTGACTTCTTCACTCTATAATAGTAATTAATCCACAGCAAATCCTTATTTCATGATAGAAATACAAGATTACAGTAACTTACAAAGTAAATAATTTGTAATTAAATAAATATATGATGGTTTAAATATTTCTCAATTAAAATAAAATCAAAAGCAAAATAGGCAAATAGAAAAAATCTTTCAACTTCAATTAACCAAAAAAATTATAGTTTTATAAACCTTTAGAATATAAAAAATATAAAGAAAATTTATTTTACTATTGAATAGTAAATTTTAAAATGTAACATTAGAATTTGTATTTGGAATTTTAGCCAGCAGTGGGTTCAAGTAATTATTTGCAGAAATGGTAAAAGAATCATATAAGTTTTTATATCTATATGAATGAATAGGGATAATACAAAGTCTCCTAAGATTATGGCAGGAAAAGAATAAAGATGGAAGAGTTCATAGACTTAATAAATATAGTGGCTTGTTATTCATTTCAGCATCAACAATAAGAGTATCCCTGAAAAATATTTCTACTGATTGGAACTACACAGCCATTGAAAACATCCAATTTAGGGAGTAATATGTTCATTTCCCTTCACATCATAAACATGTCTGGGGCAATGGTTAAATAATCTTTAAATTTATATATCCAGTGTAACCATTGAGTTATTACAAATTGTGGAGCATCAGTATTCAATATGTCCATTCTAACTTGGGAATTTATCCCTGAAGCACAGCATATCTGTGCAACACCCATACCTTGTTTCCTTAAATCTGGATTTGTAGGCCTTCCGTAGGATACATACATTATTTCATAAAATAAAATCAATCAAAAACACTTCACAATGTAGATTTCCATAAAGAAAGGAGAATGGGGAAAAAAGGGAAAAATCAGAGTGAATAACTGTAAAAATTCTACAATAAGAAAATTTAAGAACATAGTTTCTTTTTACGTATGTCACAGTAAAATAAATATGTAAATTATATAATTCGATCACTTTCACAATAGAAAAATTGAAATCACTCATGTTCACTTTTCATTTCTGGGTCCTTTAGCAATAATATAGATGTCACCTCATTAGTAAAGGTAACTTATCTTCTCCTGAACACATCACTCGCTAACTGCATTATAAAATTATTTACTTCAATGTTTATAAACAAGAAATTATAGAAAATAATGATATTATTAATAATATTGATTCAAAGTCACATGAAAACTCTAAATATACTTCTGATATATACAGATATTCATGTAAATGACTTTTAAATCTGGTTTTAAAATTATCACTAAAAATGTATAACAACAAATATTGGTGACCTTGAATAATAATGGTCCCTTCAGAATTCATCATAATTATGTAATAGTGAACAAATTCATAAACCCTTCTGTGCATTTTCAAATCAAAATAGTTTTCAGGCTCTATTAACTCCTATCAAATTAAATCTGGAGGTACAATTGATCATGAAGGAACTGGGGCAATTATTCCATTTTATATTTTACCGAGAATGCAGGATAGATGAATAGAAGTAACAGGAGGATTTAACATTTTGCAGTTTATTACTGAACTTTGTTCTATTTCCCTAAACTAGGCACAGAACTTTAACAATAAAACTGAAAATTTCACTGTAAAAGAAGACTTAGTAAATCAAAATTGCCAAACATGCCATATGTTAAAAATCCTTCATTATGAATTAAACCTAACATGAAAATAGATTCATTTCTAAGAAAATACTTTGAAATAAAAAATTAATAAACTTAAAAACAAATCATTTTTAGATAATAACGAGAGATGATAATAAACCTGTAGATAATGGGAATATAGCCAAGACAACTCTATTCCGATAGTATTATGAACAATATTTTACACCGAAGATATATTGAGCATTTGCATATATATTACTACCTTGACGGAGTAAAGTATATAAAATCTATGGTGACCTTCTAGGAGGAGAGAATTGAATACAAACCTGAAGTTGCAAGAAAGCCTTGAATGATTTTAAAATATAATTTTGGGCAACAAATCTTAAAAATAATAAGTTATTCTGCTCATGGATTGCATGGATTTAAACGAGAAGGCTGTGTACTGTGTACAATCCTACAACAATGGACTTGTCCCACTGAACATTCCATTCTTCCAATCCATAGGAATCAAATTAAGATTAAGAAAATGATTCCATCTCAATTGTTCAATGATCGTGGAAGTTCGTCAACCTTTTCCCAAGTATTTGAACAAAGCTTGGCAATTTAAGAATTCAACGCCCCGTAAACCTCATCTTTAAGCTCGTCAACTTTGAGAATAAATTTTTTTAACTACGCAAGAACGTGCGTGTGTGCTGTTACACTCAAACACAGCACTTCTGCATATCTTATTATATCTAAAAGATTGAAGATTACGGAAAATACTTCGAAGTCAAGGATAACAATACAAAAATAATAGATAAATACAAAAATAATTATTAAGTAACAAGTATTAATAAAATTACGAAGAAGTAATATGTATTCGCGGCTAAAGGAGATTTGAAAAAGGTTTCCCCATTTACCTAAAGAGGGATCTACTATCTACTTCATGTGCGGTATTTTGTTTCTGTTAAAACAGGTGTTTAAATGATGGAACGCTGAGTCTATAAGTCATAATTTGATTTTCTATTCTATTGTGGCTGGAGAACTATGTCTCTGGTTGATAATAGTATAAAGGTAGAAAGTGGGGAACATTCAGCTTATAATCGGCTGTGTCCCGTCCAAAAATCGCGTAGAATAGAAATTGAAACACACAAGATAATACTCCAAGGAGTTCCAAGCGCTGGAAAATTCGAAGAAAAACTATCTTACACAAGTATTTACAACCAAAGTCTTCGCTCAATGAGCTCTGAGGGAAATCAGGACCTAAAAGCGGAAAATTGTCGCACCGAAAATAGTATAGCTTCATCAGAAAGTATGAATAATGAAAGCAACTGTAATGATTTATCTGAAAAGGAGCATAATCCACCAGGCCCCATCATCAATGAAGGAAGTGATCCAGGCGATGATTCAGACCTACCAGTTATAGAAGAAAGTCTATACTGGCAACATTTTCTCACAGTTCTTAACGACGTCCGCTCTAATGACAATTTACACGATTACTTTCTTCCAGAAGAAATCGCTATATTCGACACCTTCATCGCAATGTCTGTCGAAGCTCAAAAATTGTTCGTTCGATTGATTATTAGGAAACATACATGGCTCAGAGTTTCGTCGCTGAAGTACACGGACATAGCAGACACATTGGAGCCCTATGTGAAAGAGCTAATCGATATACAGTTTGTAACTTCAGGTAAATGAATCTTACCTATTCAAAATAATAGATATATTCTATTTAATCAAACATATCTGAATACTAAAGTTTATTTCAGATCTAATATCTGAAGAACTTAAATCTGTATTAGATTTACTTTCCTTGCCCGAATTAAAATCTCTGTGTAAAAACTTCCGACTCAAGAGTGAGGGTAGAAAAGAGAATTTGATAAAAACGCTGATTGAGTTCTCTAGCAAACAGAAACAATTATTTGGTGGATTTGCTAAGAATATCAAAACAGTCATCAAAGAAAAGTAAGTCTGAGGTGTACAATATACTTGTCAGAGGCCATTGGAGAAAATTTTTTCACTCATTACTCTCTTTCCTTTTATCCCTGTAGAGCAGTTAAAACACTGGGAGAGGTCATTAAATTGAAAGGGGAACCAAGGCAGCTATTTTTGAGGATTATATTATTGTACTCATTGCCCCTTGCAAGAGATATGGATATGGAGGGAAAAATTCCTTTGCTGAACACCATGGTCCGTGTTCATTATAAACTTGTCACATATCCTGATTATCCTTTTCAGCCATTGCCAAGAGTGTTTTCATCAAGAGATGCCTTGATCAGGTATATCTTATTTCATCATCAATTTTTGTTGGGTTTATAAAAATATTCTTATGTGATATGTATTTTATGTGTGTCTGTTTATCACATGGCTTTCCATTATTACTTCATAATGATTTTATATTCATTAGAATTCTTTCATTTTTAGATATCATGATGCTTTGGAACTTGAAGCAACCATCAAAGGGAATGTAATAAATAAGAAAGTGGACGAAGTTGTGCAGCTTTTTGAAACTGCTATTTCCAAATTCAAAGATTTGTTAGATAATAAAATCATAGTGTAAGAGAGATTTATATTTTCTTTTATTGTGATTGTTTATGTAATATATTCACAATATTTTTGCATCATATTACAGTGAAGAGGATAATCAATCACCTCTTTTTTTGAGGTCATACACTGCTGGATCAGTTCTAGCTAAAGCTGTATATTATTGTATTGAATGCTTGAGAATGAAGAAAATGTACACAAAAATGGTCACAGCTTATCAAACCCTCTTGAGCCAGAAAACGTACTTGGTACATTATCATGGAAGATGGTATGACCAGCTTGCACTCGTACATCATCATCATCTGAAAAATGTTCCCATGGTGAGGCTTGTTGATTTAATTTTCCAATACTTTATCCTAAAATATCTGTTGTAGTTATTGCTTTTGGAAAAAATATTTTCTAGTTTCTATTGAGAAAAATAATTCGAAGCTTATATTAACTAACTTACTCTCTATAGGTCGCAATTAATGAAGTCCCTATATTTTTTAAAAAAGATTTTATTCTTGGCTTTTAAAAACTTGGCATGGTATTTGTGTTGAAGTCTAAAGTTAATTATGCTTTGAAGAGATGAATTGCTCTTTTAGTTTTTATTAATTTTTATTCTAGTGTATATAGAAGTATTTCATTAATATTTAATAAGTTTTCTGTTAAAATTATTTCTATATTTAAAATGTACTATATTATGGATTAGGTATTATATTTTTAATATTTTAATGTTAGCTGTTTTTTAGGCTGTTGATACCTTATTAGAGGCTATGTCTTCACCTTTCTTAAGTAAAATTGATCGATTGTTACTGTCAAATAGAAGTATACTAATTATAAAGAATAAAAGCAAAGATAAAGGAGATGTTAAAAAGCTGTCAGATTTGGAGTCAAAGCTAATTTCTTTAGAGAATCCACCAGAAATCTCTATCCAAGCAAGATGCATCAATAGGTCAGTATTTTATGCTTCTCAGAAATGATAATGATTTATGTTAAAACTCTATATGCAAGAGCATTTGTATATCTCATACCCTTCTTATATTTTAGTAAGATGGGATTGGGAATGAAGATGTCATATTTTCATGAAACAGAAGAAGGTGGAGGACAGTCATTGTCATCTGTAGAAGAAACGGTAATAATACATCATAGGAAGTTAGGTTATAATCAAGGTAAGTGTTCTTAAATTTCTTTTTAAGTTCTACACTCTTAATTTACATCAACATTATGTTAAAATTAACTTACACTGTATTACTCAAACTGTATCTGTACTACTTTTAATGTGGTAGAAAATGGAAGAGAAAATTCTGATATAGCCAGGGTGTTTCCTGTAGTGAATTTCACGATCTATTTAATTGAACTGTTACTATTTGCTTGTACAATTTCAAATCTTTTCATAGTTTCTTCTTCTATTGAAGAACTTTTTAAGTTTCAACTTACCAGATGCTTTACTTCTATTTTAAGAATACATATGGAAATTTCAATCAATTTTTCCTCTTATTTTAATAGGAATACATGCAGAAAATGCTACAAGCCATTCTTTGTTTGGAATATTTTTTTGGGATTTATTGTATGGTGCAGAAGTCAGCAACACATTCATTTGTCACTATCAGAGCATTCCATTAGATCTCAAAACTGGGGAATTTTGCAAAAATCGCAAATCTTCAGTTGAGCAGAGGATATGGGAGATAACAGAAGGTTGGAGTGATGAGGAAATTCATAGTCATGTTGAGAAAATATGGAGTGAAGAAAAAGGGAAGGTGTCACTGGTTTCTTGGACAACGTTTGAAGAGCTGGATGTACTGAAAGTGTGTAGTATTAAGAAACATTAATTTTTCCTTAAATTTCCATAATGGGGTATGATTAGTTGGAATGTATAGTTCTTACTCTTTTAGAGGTTACCGAATTGAAAAAAAAATATTTTAATATTAAATAATTGATATAGAAAGTTATACATCGTACGTAGAGTAATCACATATTCTTTCTTGTGCTACTTTATAATCAAAGCAGGATATAGAAATATAAGTTTGGTTTACCTTCCAATTTAATGTCTGAATTGAGTAAATTATTATTCAATTTTTTAATATTCCTTTTAACTCAACTGTATTAGTAGATTTTCAAATATTTATATTCATGATTTTACTATGATTTTTGCTATGGTATGCTTTGCTATCCCTTAGTTGAATGTACGATTTTTAATTTTTATTACTTATACTATACTATATATATATATATATATTTATTTATTTATTTATTTATTTATTTATGTATGTATCCTATTCACCTCTGTTCTTTTATGTCAAAAATTTTTAACTTAAATATTATTTCCAGAATCTGGTTGTTTGCATTGGTCGTGCAGTAATTGCCAAGATCTGTAAAAGGATGGCAGAAGAATATCCAATTGCACGAAATGGTTTTCCTGATGTCCTCATTTGGAATGAAAAGGCTAAAAAGGTTGATCTAAATTAAATTTTGTTACATTGCTATTTCATGCCAATCCATACAAATTTCTGCTAGATTATCATTATTTGTATTCTTTTGGAGCTAAGTTATTTTTTAATTGAATCAAGGTGGTAGTTTTTTAAGTACCTTACTTACGTAAGATTAAAAATCCCTCTCTTATAAATCTGGTTTAAAATTGGCCTCATATTTCTTACTGTTTTCTTCATGCAAATTCACAAGTTGGAATTACTTTTATTAATTAATTGAGATCATTTTGATGTTGTAGAGCAAATTCATTGAGGTGAAAGGACCAGGAGATAGATTGTCTCCATCTCAAAGATTTTGGTTGGATTACTTGATTTCTTCTGGAGCAGATGCATCTGTGTGCCATGTAAAAAGTAAGTTCACTCACTAAGTATCTTTTCAAGTTCAATTACAGTAATTCTAAAATTTGAGCTCTATAAAGAAATCCATAGAAATCTGTAGGTTCTGTATTTCTAAGTGGTTTTGATTTTTTATTATGGCTGCCTTCCAAAATTTTGAGCTTCATCATATTAGGTTTATAAAAACTTGAATATCATGGAATAATTTTAACCCAATTTCAATCTACATCCAGACTTATCCTAAACAATGCAAGTTTCAAAGATCTAACAAAAATGTTTCACACTTTTCTTCTATGTTCTGGGAAACATTTATATTGATCTTTTTCGTAAGAATTTGCGTTTTGGTTTACATACTGTTAAAGTATTTTAACTGAGTAATAATTAACTCTCCTTACATTGTGATGGCAGTATTTAAGGAATAATGTATTATTGACCCAAATCTCTTATTATTATTAGATTTTTAAGAATACATATTCTTAATCTTTCAGCAGTTGCAGCTAAGTTTTTGAAGAGGAAATTGGATGATGATTTTGCTGATCAAACAAATCCTGATGATGCCATTACTATTGATTGATTTATACTTATTTATTTTGTTAATTTTATAGTTTTTAAAAGTTTATAGAATTAATATATCAGCATATAGTACTCAGCTTTTATGTAAATAAAAAGTTTTTACAGCTAAAGTCTATTACTTTAATGATCTGATACGATAACATGAGCATATATTGATTCAATGTAATCATATTACCCTCCAGTTCATAAGATTTAATCCTTGCATCAACACACAAAATCATCAATTTTTTTATGAATCACTGATACAAATGACTGAGTACTCACATACAAAGAAAATTATTTTTCCATAAAACGTTCATAATTATTTTGTACACATTAGAGTGATGCTGAAACATGTGTATCCAAGAGGTTACTTACTAAAAAATTCATATATTATGGCTATCTTGAAATGTAAGAAGGGAAAACATAGGGTGAAACAGAATATATAATAATAAAGTATTTGTAATTTTTTTTTATTGAAAATGAGATGATGCAATTTCTTCCTTGCAAAAATATACTAAACAAATTGATAAGGTACAATTTACACATATAACTGAAACACAGACTAAATTACTTAGAAATACATACTGTAGCAATAACATATGTTTCTATATTATTAACAAGATATCCAATTTAATATCACAGTCACTTTCCATAAAAGGTATATTCAGATAAACTCATCAGTAACTGACTATTAAAAATTACCGCAGGAATATAATTTGTAACAATTACTCAGCACAGATCATTGATGACTCTACATTGTTGAACAGGTCTGACGCTCACTGTAAGTAAGGGAAAAGATTGCAAGGATTTTATCATAACATGATATTCAAAAAGTATAAAGTAAAATTGAACCTTGATCTTAAAAATTATAAGACACAATTTCTTTAACTGATTTTGATTTCAACAGAAATATTAATAAACATTGAATTTTAATTATGCATATTATCTCCATCGATATTAGATCCTAGTATTTATTTCATAGATACTTTATCAACTTTCAATGAATTCTACAACTTATATTTTACTCTCCACCACCTTCAAGCTGAAGCAAATGAAATTCTGTTAAAATGCTTAACATACAATAGATTAAATATACGATTAGTTAGAATAAACATTAGATTAACATATATTTATCTTTGTAAATAAAATCTTTTCAATAGAAATGAACATATAAGCTATGTGGATATAAGTGGATTCAGAGCAACATGTAAGTTCTATGAAGTGATTTCACTCTTTCTTTTCATTTCCTGGAATTTGCACGAGTGACATAGAAATTATTTTTGACAAAATATTTTAATGTGATTACAGAATACTTACTACTTCATACTTGAGGTTCAGCTGCAATTAACCCCTCTAAGTTTATTATCCGTTCACATAGGGCATCATTTCTATCTCGCAAGCATCGAATAATATCTGCTTGCTTTTCCAACAGTTCATTGATTTCTTCAACAGGATTTCTAAAATTAGAATAAATTGGACTAAATATACATTGTTTCAATAAGATTAAAAGTTTTTCAATAACATAGGATGGAATAAATAGAAGATTTAATTTACTAAATTTAAACTGAGTTAACGATGGACAATCCTATCCATCCTGGTATGCTAGGGATACTATACACAATGAAAAACTTTCTAACGTTCCATACATTGTCAAATACCCCAATAAGTAATAAAAAGTTATCAAGTTCATGTATATGCAACATTTAATAACAGAAATTACAAGACACTCATCTTTGAACCTTTTAATATATTAAAATACTCCATTACAATACATTAATTTTTTATATTCCCTCATATTCACACCTAAATAAAACTTTCTCTATAAGGGGGTAAAATTAATCAGCATCTTTGGTCCTTCAGTATAATGTTTTTATTAATGAATATTGAATATTACTTTAATTTGGTGAAAACTTCTTTCAACTACTAAAATGAGTGCAATTACAGTATTTGTAATATAATTTACTTTAAATTAAGAATAAAATAGGTTTACATTACACTAACTGGTTAAAGCATAAGGTTCAATCAGCTGCTGTACCATTAGCTTCACAAGAGCTAGTACAGTAAGACTCTTCTTAACGCAGGGGATACGTTTCAATAACTTTGAGCGCTAAACAAAACGGGGTTAAACGAGGCAACATAACACGTAGATATGTAAATATGTTATAGGGATCAGTAAAAAGAACAAAGAATAAGAAAATTTATCAGTTCTTGCCGAATTTATCACAATAAAATATTATGTTTATATCTTTATATGCCTAATCACCTTGATGAGAACAAATAATTCAACTGTGACGCAGGAAAGCTGAGTTTATACTGGGATTGCGACTTAGGAGAATGCAGTTGGGAGACTTTTTTTCAGGATAGAGTAATGAAAGAGCATTGAAAAAATTCATAGTATATCTACATACCACTGTTGCTATAAAGTGCACCGTTTTTGGTTGGTGCATGGCCGTTTCAGCATTACACTGAAACAGCGTTAAGCAGCTTAAGTTAAGGTCTTACTGTACAGATGAAAGTAAGTAAAAGAAAGTTGTCTGATCTCCAACAAATTATCTGTCTGGTAGGAACATCCCTAAAATGGGATTTATTCATATGATTCTTTCCAAAACTAATTTTTCCAAAACATTATTGCTATTTCATGAACCAAATATAGAAAATAAATACCTTTCATTCAATTTAAACACCTCACTTCAAAGAGATGAGGATTTATATGCTGTAACTTATGGTGTGACAAAAGCAGCTATCTAGCTTCAGAGCCGGATTGGTAAATAAGCTAAATTTATAATCGCAGAGGTGATCATCATATAAATTGATGTTTGACGGGTTTATGTTAAATATATTTCCTTAGACCAATTCACCAATTACAGTTATGGAGGTGATATTTTAATAAATTACATCATCATTTAGAGCGCAGATTATTGACAGTAGTTTTTAAAGTCAATATGATTCTAAAAATATACAAAGGGATAATTTTCTGATGAAAAAAATAAATACTTTTCCAGACCAAAAAGTAAACCACTAGGTTGTTAGATTATATTTGGTTGATTCTGAAAATCTAAAAATACCTGAATCCAATCTCTCCTACAGGACGTTCCCCATATGGAAACATTCTGGGCTCCCAGTCATTTTTCCTGAAGTCAGGTAAGGGCTTTTCCTGGTTGAATTTGTGCACCTTTCCTAAAAACATACATGTAAAATTAACATACAATCATTGGATAAAATTTTTACAGCTTATGAGTTAGAGAGCACTACTTACTCATGTAAGATATGCAAAATGACAATAAGCAGACAGTTTCTAAAGATAAAATGCATAGTAAATACTCCAAAGGTTTAAGAAAATTTCTGTTCTCACACTGCTGATTTATGTCTCCATATTTCTGACAAAACACTCCCAACATTACGAGCAGGAAAGTATTGACTGTAAATAAATATAATTTCGTCAGAGACTATTTAATAAGGACATCACTTCTAGACATACAATTAGATAATTCAACTTACTTGCCGACACAATATAAAATTTCACCTTTGCCGGAAAAACTATTCTCTTATAAAAATCAGTGTAGCCTCGTACCCTAAGAAGGTGGTGTTTCGAACGTAGAGAGTTGTGAAATATCTACAATGCAAAAAGATTAATTAACTCCATAGTCGCACTAAATGATTCGATTTAATACCTTAATCATTTTATAGACTTACATAAATAACCAGCCAAAATACTGCGTGGGCGTAAATAAGGTAGAAGAATGGATCACAGCTATTCAAATTGCGTGGCCACAGAAAATAAAATAATATAGCCGCTATTTCCAAACCAACCTGTAAAAGGTGGGATATTTTTAAATGAGGAAAATACATTACATGAACACAAACGATATCAAAAATGATTGATTTCGTCAAAAAATTGTTGAGATAAAAAACATCACAGATATCTTGCTAATAGAAGACAAGATTAAAATGGTAGAAATAAGTAATTAAATGGGACCACTCACCGTAAGGAATAACTCCAGAAATGTAACATGTATAGTTCGAAGAGGCTGAAAGCAGTCAAAATCTTCCGGATATTTACATGTTAAAACTCTTCTATCATCATTTTCATCACCATCGATTGAGTGACCACCGGGTAAACAATGTGCACCCTAAAATTTATAAAAAAGCAGAACTTAAACTTGATGAAGATATTTTACTAGCTATATTGAAACAAATACACAAATACTGATGAAACTCACACTGGAAGAAACGCTGACACTTCGAGCTACACTAACCATTGTTGAAATAAACTGAAAATTAAACATCCATCATTGTCACGCTATCCAAAGCGGCAACACTGTTTAATAGTTACTTTGACCCAATGCATGTGATCCAATCTTCAAATGCTCAGCCGTACAGAACGACAACTTGAAAATGTTAGTGTGAATTTATCATCGATATGCATGGTATGCATGCCAAAATTTTATAAATGATTTGCATATTTGCAATCATATGTCTATTGAACTGGGAATTTTTCAACTTTGTATCAATCTATAATAATTTTCCCTCGTACTTCTGTATGCGAATTCACCAATACTATTGCTAAACAAAACATTTCATGTTTGTAATTAAAAACGTTTTCTCTCTATGATTGTCTTTGAGAGTTTCACAAAAAAAAGAAAGTGATAGAAGAAAAAAAAACCAAAAGAGTAAATACAGTTATTCATTCTTATTTCTTTATTAAATATGATTCGACATCATACAAATTTCATACAGTCCATGGGTAAAATATACTAATTTTCTCTGAGTTTAATTGAATGTATTAATTAGTTTCTCTTTCGAATGATCATTTTCAAATCACTTGTGTCGTTATGTGAATGTAAAATTAAATACAATTTGTGTAGATTTACAGCAGCATTATAGCAGAGATTTACAATAAAATTTTTATAAAATTTACAATGAAAGGCTTATAAAATAACTTAAGTTAGATTAATTATGAAGTTCTTTATTTATTTATTTATTTATTTATGTGATATAATATATGTTTATAATAAATTGAAACTGCAATTTATTTTGCCTTTCCTTTATTCCTTTATCAAATTTCCTTCAACCTTTCACATCAATTTCCTCAGCCTGTTTTCAAATTATGATGAGATTTAATTTATTTATGTATTAAATTGCTTTTGCATTATCCTTCCTTCCTTTCTAACTTGTTATGCTACTAATGTTTCAATGATGCCCACCAAAATCGTCGACCCAGCGTTTGGCTTTTAGCACTTCATCTTAAAATCCTTTAGTGAAATGTTGGTATTCTAACTAAAAAAGCATTCTAATCACAAAAGACAAATGTTAATCATTTTAAGGTAATCATTATTGTACATTTCAAGAAGCAAATCAAAATTTTACTGGCCTAAAATGCCATCATAAGTTGAACCATTTATGCTACGAATCTTCTCCAATCTATAATTTACTATAAAAAGTGATTGAAAGAAATTGAATAAAGACTATTAGAATCCATTTGATGAAACTTATATTTTTATAATAGAAATAGCACATGACACTCAAGAAAACACCATTCTATTGAACCTTAACTTATGTTTGTTTCAAGTGGAGGAGATATAGATGACTATCACTTGATTTCAAAAGCAATGTTAAGCAATTTTTATGCATTCAGAGAATACAAGTGAATGAAAATATATATATTGATTATAAATATGTTCTTCCTGAAAATATGACTTGCTGAGGAATGAATTTACATGGATAAGTATGCAATGTAAAAAAATTGATTAATTACTCAAATATAAGATGTTTTACATATTTATGAATAATTTAAAATATTATCATGTGGATTTAAAAGTGTAAGAATACAATTACAGAAAAATATTTCATTCAATTTGTATGTCGACTGTACATGATCAACATGTAGATGACTAATTACTATATTAGTTGAGCATATAAATCATTTCCTATTGTTTGAAATAATTAATCATGAAATAAAAATAACCCATCTATATAATGAGATGTATTATGAATAAATATAATTATAGATCAATATATACTCTTCAAAAAGTTATTTTGGAAGAAAAGTTTATAAATCCTTTATTAAATTATTACTGTCCGGGTTGGAGACCCGGGGGCAAGGGTAACAGACAGGGAGAAAAGAGAAAGTGTAGGGAGAGAAAGTAACAAGAGAGACAGGGCAGAGGGTCGGGTGAGAGAGTGTCGGCAAGCGAGTGGAAGGAAAAGTGAGAACTGAGCGCGGGAGGCGTGGGGAGTTCTCAAGTGCTTGCTTGTGTGCGACAATACTGATGTATTAACAGAAAAATATTTCTTAAATAATATTTTCCAAGTGAACCAATGCTTGTCTCATTTATTGAATCACTTAAAATACAATGATTTAGATCCATTGCAAAGAAAACATTTCTTTCAAAATATTAGAACATGAAATCTTTCCACAGAAATTTTAACCTGTTTACAGAGTAAATAAATTATTTTGGTAATAAGCTATATACAAATATATTTGATCTTCAATCAATTTGATCATACTTAGAACATAAAAGGATTTTCTTAAAATTTTGATGATAACTGTATTCCACTTTTACCCACAACTTAAGTATGTTATCTTATTTTGTAAAGTGAATTTAATGCATAATGTGATCATTATTCACTGAAAATTCAAAAACAGGTACATTTTATTTCCATACATAGAATATTTTTATATACTTTTTGATTTGAATATTTATGAGAAATTCAGTGTATTATAAAAACAAATAATGAATATCTTGGTGCTTTGCAAAATATTCTCGCTATGAGATTTTTATATAATCAATAATAAAAGCAATTTAAACAATTTAGTACCCAAAGCATGGCTTACATATTGCTCTGGAATATATTTTATTCTTTTATAATATTCTTTATCAATAAAGTAATCGATGATTTCTTTTGATTCTTCTCCCATTGAAAAATAAGCAAATAACATATATGAAGCTAAATCATTTTAATATTAGCTACATTTTGTAATACACCATTAATTAACAGCCTCCTTACTGACATTGTATTTAGGTTAAAGGTGACACTTGAAAATTAAAATGCATTATACTATAAATATAACCCAACTGAATTAGTTTTGTTCATTATAATTGAAAGTAATCTTTACAACATACATACTACTTTAACTTAAAGAGTTAAATTATTCACAATTAACCATGGTATTGATCAAGCTGTAAGCAAATATTCATGGATAATAAAATATTGTACATTTATATTGTAGATAGGATGTCAAATTATCAAATGTACAGAAGAGAAATCTATCTCAATACCTCCAAGTACACATTTTTAGTATTCAAGTCATTATATTAAAAGTACAAATGAAATCAAGAAAAACAACACATAACATGTTTACCACATCATGACAGAAGTAGTATCACTTTAAAAATAAAACATGTAGAATGGGTAACTATATAGTAGAAACCACAAACAGACAAAATAACACATTCAAATAAATAAATACTCTTCTCAATTTCATAGATTATCACCTTTTAAAATTTATTTTATGTTCATTACAAGAACGGAAAATGATAAAAAGATAACAAAATTGAAATCCCAAAATAAAAAATAGGGCCAGCTAGTAATTTCTTTCAATACGATTTGTCTCCAGCAGCAATATCAACAGTATCCTGGCGGAATGTTGCTACTTCTGCAGTACTGTCCTCTCTTATTACAGCTGGCATACTCTTTTCTGGCTGTAATTGATATTCAATGAGAATATTATTTATAGTGTCTTAAAACTTAGAGCTTTATTGACACGGAAATAAATATTCTGAAAATCTAGTTTTCTCTTTAAACTTAAATGAAAGATGACCCAATTTCAAAAATTGACAAGGCTTAAGAATCTGTCTCAAGAGAGTCATAGCATGATAAATATTTATAGAATAAAGTTTCTAAAATCTCTATTACAGAAAAGAATTTTTTAATTCAACTTAAATTTGTAGTTTGGTTGAATACTGAAATCATTTCGTACCCTTGGATGCATGAGAATGAATGGCAGCTCTGCAGTAAGTTCTCCTCCTAAGGCACCCAAATACAACTTAACTTTCACGGAATAGGACACGACAATGCCAAAAGCATCACGCTGGTCAGGAGCTGCAAGTCTTTAAATGAGAAACATGTTTTGAAAATTGTTTGGGGATTTATTACTGCAGTATTTATTATCAAAGCAGAATGATCCTCATAGAAAGAAATTACCACTTGTTAGTAAACTAAGTACTCAGAAATATAAAACATTGAAACATGTAGATCATATGAGTTAATTTCTTAATATTAAATATCTGAAATAAAATATTTGAATTCTATTTATCTCAAATAAAATATTAACTTTTAAAGATTTTATAGAAAACATATGCATAACATGACTTTAGCATTAATGAATCTAGTTTTACTTTACATATTTGCTGATGAAGCATATTTGGCAATTTTGCTTAGAAGAATTAAATAGAACAATTTTAATTAGAGTTCTGAAACAAATATAAGTACAAGGGGTAAACATTTTACCCAATTAATAAAAAATAATGTTTATAAGTATGAAAAGTTTAACATCTTACAAAGTTGAAGATGCCAGATTAGTGTCCTGATGCTTCAACTGTCCATCTAAGGCAACCCCCCTGCGATCACGATTTGCTTCTAAATTAGGAGACAGATACATGACCTTCTGAAGAGATGATCCTGGCTGAATGGGGCATCCTTCCCTACAAAATATGAATGATGTGAAGAAAATTATAGTATTGTTCATGAGCAACAGATCAATAAAATTTTGATACTTAGACTTTTGAGGATATTAAAAAAATTAATTTAAACATTCACTAATTGATTCACACTTTTATCAGTAACAAAACAAAAATCGGCTCATAGTTTTCGATTTACTTGTAAAATAATATATAATATTCAAATCTTCTCTATTTTCGAGGATTCACCTGTTATCTTATTTTATCTTTTTAAAAAACAAATAAGTTTAAATACTTTTGAAAGCTTTACATGTATAATATTGATTCCCTATTTGCTAGAAATTCTCAGATTATATAGATAGAAGCTAATAAGAAAGAGAGAGGCTACAATATTTTTTCATCTCACGAAATAAAATGTGAATAAATTTTAAACACGGTCATAGAAGGATATAAATAATTAATAAAGAGGGATTATTATATTCGTTCAATAATTTTCAAACTTTTTCTTGGAAAGATTTAAAGCAAATGTGGATTAATTAAATACTATATGATGCCTTAATATACGGAGAAAACAAAATTTGCGCTAAATGTTGATATATATCCAGAGTACGATTAAATAAAATTTAAATATTTTTCTTACTGAGTTTCCACAGATGCGACAGCAGTCCTAAATTGTCCATTTTGGAACAAGACAACGTCGACTCCTTGCTGAACCATAGCCTTAATTTTCTTGACCACTTTGTTGCTATTGTTTCTGACACAAATATTGACTCCAATTTTTTCGCCGTGGTGATAAAGCTGGAATTTAGAACAATACCAAATTGAATTAGCCCCAAAAGATTCCGACGCATTTCGTTACTTCGTCAAGCGTTACAGCTTAAAACCAGAAAAATTTAGTGACTATGTTCATTTTTTCGATTATTTGTTATGAATGAAATACCATAAAGTACCAATATTTTGTAATGAAATTATAAGCATGGCAGCATAATTTATACTCCCTGAGTGAGATTGCCGATTATAAACAATGGAAAGCTCCTAATTTGTTGACAAAAGTAAGTAGTCGAAGTTTTGGTGATTTGTAAACAATGCCTTTATTTATGACAAGTTATTAATGTGAACCCTTTGTATATTTACTTGTTTGTCCAAAGTCACTTCTAACTCTAATTCTCCTGGGCTGAGCATGAAATCTTTGCGGACAACAGTGCATGGCTGTCGTCCTTGCTTAGTTGGAGCATACTGAACTTTTCTTATTCCCAAAGCCACTGTACTCCTATTGAACAAGAAACATGTTTTATCATTTTCGAAGGATATACTTTTGTTAAATGTTTAACTCCTACCCTAAATGTTTGCCTATTAAGGATGTTAGTAAATTCAGAAGTCACGCTGGTTACCTCTTATGACCACGATCAGTTTCGCTCTCTCCAGCGAAGGCTTTTACATAATATTGCACGCCACAAGGTTTCCCATTATCGTCTACTCCAGGTTGAAGCATTACCGAAGCTGGCGCACTTGTTGGCATTTTGAAAGTGAACGGGAATGCATTTGGACCTAGTTTCTTCATCAAACGCTCCTGAAATTAGAAATTAAGTTATTTTAAGTTAACTGAATAATATCTAAGAGTGTATCTATTTAATGCTCTTTATTCCAACAAAGGAAGTTGTAACTAGTTTGTATTACATACACTCACTCGTGTCTGTGTACCATTGAATTAATTGCCAATGAATTTTTACAAATGTGTATATTTTAATCTTATTTCGGTTCTGGAAAGTGCTTGATATATTATAAATTGGATGTCCATCAAATACATTGATTTGACTGGATATTATTCATCATAATAACTTATAGAAGAATAATTTTTATTGACTAGGAATATGTTCAAATGATCTTAGGTATGAAAATTGGCCTCTTTCATATAATCTTATTGCAGTGACATGTGAAATGAGATCTGATAATATTTGACGAGAGATTTGAAAATAAAATCAGAGTGGCAGGTTTATATACAAGTTGTAAATTGAACTGACAAAATGCTTATGTAAGACACACCTGTAGTTTAGTTAGATTCTCTTCCCTCTTTGGTGTTGGGGGATATATCTGTTCTGATGCCAAGTACAGATCTTTCTGGAAATTAAGGCCCATGACTTCATCTTCCTCCCGTCCATAACGGAAAGAACACACTACTTGGCCAAAAATTTTTCTGTCTCGTAAGTAGTCTCCATCAAGAACAATAACACCATCTGCATATTGGATTGCATAATTTAATTAGTTCATTCATTATCTATACCGAACTAGTGCTTACAGAAAACCATTAAGTAATTATTGAATGAGTTTATTGAGTGCTTACAGAAAACTTTTTAATAAATTTGGTTACTGTAATTTTAAGGAAGCTTAGCTTTATTGATATAAGTTATGCCTAAGGAATATATATGTATATTATCCAGTATTGATTTTTTTATGATTATAGATCATAACAACATCATACTTAGAGAAAGATTGTTATTATATTGAATTAATGAAAAATGAAATTTACTGACTGAATACTGTTGAATATCATTTGTAATTTTTCTATATTTAAACTTTCGAAAACTTCAGATTTATTTTCTATCATTGATGATTTCTTATTGCACGAAAATTCATTTTTACAGTCCTTCTTTCCTTTCTGCTATATCAGGTTTTCTTTAAGAGTTTACCTGGATTTTTTTAGATGATATATCAGTTTCTGTAAATTCCCTTTTGTCTTATGAAAGCTTGTTAATTTCCCTAAATTAGAATAATTAGGGTCCTTGCTAGATGTTTCGCTTGATAAGGAAAATTTTGTCTCTTTGGTGGGATAAGTAATTTATTCTCTTTTTAAACCCTAAGATATATCTGATTCTCTGTCTGCAATTTTCTTACATCATTCAAATTTCAGAAAATTAAAAATCTATTATTATCCTTTATATCATTGGTTGAACATTATTTTGGGTTTTTTCTTCAATATCTTCAATATAAGTTAAGCATGCTATATTGGAAGATATCCTTAAAAAGGAACAAAAATCTGAATAGTAATGAATGAATCAATCAATCTCAAAGAAAGATCCAAACTGAAAATTGTGAAGTATAGATAAGTATGATTTTTGTTATTATTTGGAAAAATTCTTGTCTTTGAATTAAAAGCTTAAAAACCCTCCAAGAATAGAATTACAATAAGAAGGGGTTTTGTTGTTTAATAGAATTTTTTAAGACTGAAAAATACTGGTCATGAAAAATACACAATCATGAAATGGTTTCTTATATAAATAACCTATATCTTATTGACCGCCATGGCCATTTTTCCTAAATCATAGTGAATAATTTTCAACAGGATAGAAATCAGTACATAAAAGTAATTGTAAGAAAGAATTTATGAAATTGAAATATTTGTAAATAATACTTCAAAGAGATAAATGAGTTTATTTTTTTGCAAAACAAAAGTTTCTATTTGTATAACTGAATGGTCTAACATAAAAATATCATCATGTAGCCTTTATGAAATTAATTCAAACTTCTTTACCTTTAATTGAATCAAAATAATCACATTTTTGTGGTGTTTGAATGATACTTAAGTTGTCCTTTTTCCGGAAGTGTTGAAATTATGTATGCCTTACTATGACCTTAATCAAGTAGACAGGATCATTAGCTGCAAAGCTTACCCACTGGTTCCACTCCACTGATGTGGTCCACAAAATCTCTTTTCCCCAAATAAATGGTAATCTTTCCATTTGGGGAACTCTTCTTGTACACTTTAAAATTGACAACCATGTTGTTTAATTATCCTTTAGCCAAATGAATCCAGATAAATCTATGAGGAACTGTTCACTATAAACCTTCCTAAGGGACTAGCACCTTTCAATGAGGAGGATTTTGTGTAAGAACCTATATATATAAATCCTGTCAGGACTTCCCCTTTTTCAGTGACGTATCTCTATTCTCCTGGAGGTCACAATTGGATAGGAGAGTGGGGAACCAAAGCAAATATAATGAGGTGAAGGAGACAATCCCATAAGACCAGTTAAAATGGCGTAGGAATTTAGTATGGCTTCCATCCTAGTAAGCCAATAAGCTGAAGAAAAGTGGTGTCGCATGCTTCTCAGAATCAGGAAATGGAAGGAATCCAGAACTGCCCATGTATTGATCATAATATAGTGCTTCAGTTCAATATACATTTTTCATTATATTATTAATTCTCTATGATATTTTAAATTGAAGAACATATTAAACAGTCCAGCATACATAAATGTTTAGTAGAGAATGTCAAGTATATATTTTCTTTTAATGAATTTTATTTAAATTATGTCTATTTGTCACTATCCTTTGCAATTTTGTTTATAAAATCATTACTTTTACTAAATAATAGCAGTGCTTTCCTTACTAGGCAATTTTATGAGTTATGAATTACATATAAGTATTTATGTTACTTATTTTTTATTACAGATTTTGTATATTTTATAATTAACTACCATTGACTAGGATTTGATTTGATGATTTAAATAACTCCATGTTTGATGGACATTATTTTGACCTATCTGTGATCAATTCTTCTTACCCCTAAGCTTAGCAGGTGACGTTTTCCAAAATTAGATTTAGGTAGTAATCCTATTAGGCCCTTGGTCTCCTTTTTTTGCTTTGTCAGTATTTTATTTTTTGTGTTTTGGAGAAGAGCACCATTTCAGGAAATGAGGGATTTAGATAAACTACTGTGACCTTTTATGCAAAATTTATGTATGATGCAATGAAGATTTTGAAAACTAGCTTTTGTTTCTTTTGGATGCTCTAAATTTTATGATATGATTATTTTTTACCTATAATTTCTAAGTAATTAGCAAAATATTTTTGTAATGTAAGCATCAGAGATACATGTTATGAATTCTTATAAATTTTTTCTTAAACAATCCCTATTATGAAATCAAAAGTCATTGTTTGAGTATTCTGGGGAATTTAAAATTTTGATCATGACTTTGGGTTTGCATTAGAAGAATATTTAAAGCCAATTATTTGTATCTTTTACTTGTATCTAGATTATTTAAGGACGTGGAATGTGATATAGTGTTAAATGTCAATTATAGCTCCCTGTTTGTTATTGAAGTTAATATCCACTTGAGATTTAAGGATGATGCAATCAGCAGTCATTCAGATATATTGAAGCTGTGTATAAAAAAATTTTAGCAGTATATCCATTAAATTTTTCTGTACTAGTATTTTAAACATTTATTTAAAATATAGGTCAAGATTTAACAAGAAAATTAATTTTGGAAATAATTTTCTTGCAAGTAATTGAATCCTCTCTAGTTGCTTTGTATTTTAACTTTGTCTAGAGATTTTCTTGTAGGCAATTGATATTTAAAATTATTAATTTTACTTTAATTTTCATAAAGATATGGTTTATTTTTCAGATATTTAGTTCCTGTTGATTTTCTGAATGATCAAAGATGGGTATTCATGGTCTCTGGAAGCTATTGGAACCTGCTGGGAGGGATGTCACCTTGGAGTCTTTAGAAAATAAGATTCTTGCCATTGGTATCCTTTACAAATGCTAAATTTAATTTAACTGACACAATTTTATCAAATACCCTTAAGTTTGTACTGACCTCACAAAAGCGGTAGATACAACAGCAAAAATGTCAATAATCAATTTGATCAAGTAGTACAATTAAGAACTTATGAATATGAATATTCTCAATGCTAATACTGAACAAATACTATGAAGTACCTAAGTGTATTGTTAAAGCCAAGGGTAACAAAAATGGTTTCTAAAATCACATTAACCTTGATATTTATAAATACATTGGTAGTGCAAGGAAAAGGTTTAAACACTTCTCCTGATAAATTTTTTCATTCTTCCTTAATTCATTATTTATAGATAGGCATTTTCTGTTTTAAATTAGCAACTCTATTTTTTATTCCTAAATCATTACTTTTTCTAGTTACAATTCTTCTCAAAAATTCCCTTTGAAGCAACACCCTTGCTGAGCCACAATTCTGCCTTTACTTCATTATCCAGTACAGATATAGTACTATTAAAGCTGTACAGTTTTTAATCTTATTTAACACTTTGGAAATAACCTGAAGGAATTGAAGAGCACCCCTCCCTAACATCAATCTTTACTCTGTACTTTTACGACCTTGGTATGCCTATATCACACGCATCTGTCTTTAATTCTAGTTGAACAGTTTTCAGTGAAAACCAATGCATGATTTAACATTACACCTGCATAACATGAATTTAGAGTTTAAATTCATGTTCAAAGAACTTTTTCACTGCCCTTGTTGCTTCCTTTAACTTACAAGTAGTATAATAGTTTATATGAATGAACAAAAAGTAAATAATTTTAATTAGTGCATCTATGCAAGTAGTAAGCAGCCTTAACTCAGTTGAAAGATGTATCCTTGTGGCTTCATCAAGCACAGCAAGGAACCTTGAAAGGAGAGGCAAAAAATCATCCTAATGCTCATCTTCTCACACTCTTCCATCGCATCTCTAAACTTCTTTATTATAGAATCAAACCAGTATTTGTTTTTGATGGAGTTGCACCTGCTTTGAAGAAGAAAACCATTGTAAGGAAGTATTGCATTTCTGTAACAATCATATCATTCCACAGAGCTGGGTGTCTTAGTATAGTGTTTGAATTGTTCAAATTGTAACTATTTTCCAAATAAACCAGCTTCTCTCAAGGAATAAATTTTTGACAATTTAGCAGTACAAAACTGAGAGAGTAATTTTCATCGCAATTTTGGTTTTTCTAAATGTGATAATTATTTATCAAATATATTTGAGCATTAGCATTATTTGATTACATTCTAACATTGCTGCATCTTAATCATAATGGAAAGATGATAACATTTCTTCATTTAATTTCTTCTTGCTTTGTTATGGTTTTAAGAGAAATTAAAGTGTTCTAAATTCTATATTAATCTCTATTCTAAGACTTTCTTCTTATATATCTTAGGCACTCAGAAACCAAAGAAAGCAAGTTGTAGTAGAGCGTGCTGAAGAAATAAGACAAAAATTGCTTCGATCTCTGGCAAAAAGTGGAGCACTTAGTGCAAGTCTCCAGAAAAAAATTTTAAATCCTACACCATCTCCAAGTAAGTAGATTTTGGTACTAATGGTTTGATTTATAAATGTACATGTGTAAACAGGAGTATTATGTTTTATTAGTTATTTTATGAATTTTGCATTATGTTATATTATGTATGTAGTATTTGAGTTCTATACTTATGAATTATTTTGGTAAATATGATTATGAAGTTGATAAGAGTAAATTTGTGTGATATGTGAATGGGAACTGAAATTCAGTCGCAAAAGTGGAAATAGAAAATAAATCATAATAGAGCTCAGTATTAAAATTGATGGAGATGATGTATTGGTTACCTTGAATTGATAAAGTAGAAAGGAGAATCCTGGCCATAAAAGCTCATTTACTTAAAATTTAGAGAGAAATTATAAATTGTTCAAAAATATTTAAAGGAAACATATATTTAGTACATATATTCACAAGTTAGACGTATAAAAGGAGTGCATAAAATCTCATAACAAAAAATCATATCAGAAAAAATTAACCATTCAAGTTTTTAAACATCAACAATACTAACTCAATTATGTAAAATCATGATAGCAGTAAATTTTTAAAATCAAATTGTCAAGTCATTATAATTTGTTAAAAAGTTATAATTCCAATTTGAACCTGTCCAAATTGGAATTAAAGAATTTTAGAAGGAAGGATTTAAAGCTAAGAAAACAAGAAATTTTTAGGAACTTCATTTATATTGGATTTTCCCAGTAAACTATAAAAAATTCCTTATTTTTTGATGATGTATTACATTTACCTAGGGAGATTGATGTAATTTTTTCATATGTTAAGGTAAAACTAAAAAGGGCCATGAGATTGCTGATGATGAAATGTACAACCTGCCTCCTATGCCTGTTCAAGGAAATTTGTCTCCAGTTGAGGAGCATTCTGAGGAAAGTTGGGGGTGAGTATCATCTTTATGTTTATTGATCTATTTTATCTGTTGGCATGCTCGTATACGGTATTTAGATGCTCTGTTATTAAAAATTCACTGGTGGTAGACATTCACTTAATCCACCTTTCCTATAAGATTATTTATAATTCAACACCATATCCCTTTATATCATCAATATTTTATATTAAACGTTAAGTTAAAGATTTTTAGTGGCAATAGTACGTATGAGTTTGCTATAATCTGACTGCCATGATTTCTTGTCACATTTGTTTAATCGTTCTGTGCCTTACACATAAGGATCTAAGAGTATTTAAAATTATGTTATATTGTATCATAAGAGAAAATATAGGTACTTGTTGAAATAAAAATGTGGCTCCTCGCTCAGTCAAACTCTGCATTTAATATTTTAGAAGCTAACTAAAGGTATCCAGAAGTTTGATAAAAAAGTTAAAAAGGTAGTTCATTTTCTATTTTGCATATTCAAATCTGTCCATCTGTCATTTTTACCATCTTTTGCTTACAAATATTATTATCTAGGTTTATAAGAACTTGGATTCTCTTCCTGATTAGATATTAACCAAAGAAAGAGCAGATAGCCCCTATTTGAAATATTAGCAGCTACTGATATTTTACCCTTAGAAACCAAATAATTCTTTCTACCAATAGACAGATCTAAAATTCATAAATATCTTATTTATATAACAAGTGTAATGATTGCTGATCTGATTCTCCCTTTACTTTGGGTAAAGGTCAGACGAGGATGAACTGTTGGGGTATTGTGTAGAAGAGGATAGTTCAGAGAAGAGTGAAAAAAGCAATATTCAATGGAATAAGTGGACCAAATGGGCAGATCCTCATGAAGTGAATCTCAAGGATGAAGCATTCAAATCTCTACCAGTTGAAGTGCGTCGAGAAATTCTCACTGACTTGAAGGAAGCCAGAAAAGAAAGTTCTTGGGGAAAACTACATAAAATGCCAAAGGTAAAGATTGTCTCATTATTTAAATGTTATTGAACTGGATGCATTGGAAATAATCATACATTCTAAAGGTTAATTAGCTCAAAATGTAGAAAATCATGTTAGATTTATGAACATGTACGACTTTGGTTTTATCATATCCTTACCATAAACCATCAAGAGGTGAAAAAAGGCAATAAATTATTTTATTATTAAGGAAAAATATGAATGATTTAGTTAGCCCTTGCTTTTCCATTGAATCAGAATGCTATGAGTTCATAGGATTTTCATTAGTGAAATATCTTGGCTTAATGAATAATACTTTTAATTACAGTTTAGTAAAAGAAATTCTTCTCATCCAAGTGTTGTGAAAGGAATTTCAATATATTCCAGGTTTTACAAATTTCCCCTTTTCACTTGAAACTCACTGAAATTGTACGGTTTATTATATATGATTTATCATTATGTTCATTCTACAGAAAGATTTTGAAGCTAACAGTTTCATCCTCTATTTTCCAGAACCTAGATAGTTTTTCCAACTTCCAAATGTCTCGCCTATTACACAGGCGTAAGGTGCAAGAGGAGTGGGAAGATGTAGAGAAGGAACTTGCTGCCACTGAAGTTAGAGGAGCATCTTTGGGGGAATTAGAAGTCATTCTCAGTGAAAAGGGAGTTGATGTAGGCCTTGGACATCACCGGATTGCTTCAGATGAGAGCAAAGGATACATTTTATTGAGTGGACTCAGTAATCCAAGTAAAGGTAAAGCTATGAGAAAATTATTAAAACAAAATGTTTTTTTTGCTTTCATGGCAATCCACACAAGGGTAATGAATACAGTAAAACTAAGTGTTTGTATGGTGTTATTACTATACTTTCTAAGATTAATTATAATATATTAATACATTAAAATTAAATATACTAATTTTCCCTTATAATTCATATTCTAGTTGGCAAAGCAGATGAAAATACTGACCAAAGTTTGTTGAAGACTATCAAAGAAGAGCCAGAGGAATTAGGTGAACAGGCAGAAGATATGTTAAAGGTTATCAAACAGGAGCCAGAAGAGGTAGATAAAGAAGTTGAGGATACTCTTCCTGAGGATGAGCAAATCAAGAGGGTGGCCAGGAAACGTAAAAGATCTGAAAGTCTGAGAGATCCTTCATCGGTGGAATCAGAAATGCTTAGTGAAAAGAAGGTCAAGGATTTCATTAGAGTAGCAATAGGAGGCTCAGAAGATGAATCTGAAGTAGAGAATGCAGAAAATAAAGAAGAGCTTTGGGGAGAACCTGAAGATGGTTTGTCACAGGCAGAGTTGCTGGAACTTATAAAGGAGCAGAATGAATGCAAACAGGAGAGTAAGACTGAAAACGCTAAGGGGTCTGAATCTATTCCGGAAGGTTTAGAAAGCAAAGAAGTGTCTGGAAGCATAACTGTGAAAGACCATGGGAAAGAGTCAGAGGTTTTGAAAGAAATAAAAGTGGAAATGGAGACAAACATCGAGAACCAAATAGTCGATATGAATTTCAATGAAAGCATTGGAGTTTCTAGAGGAGATTCTAATTTTATAGCATCAAAGTCTGCTAGAAATGATAAGGATGGGCAAGTTGAAGGAAATAAAAAAAGAAATCAAATTACAGCTGATATCACTTTAGAATCGGAGGAAGAATTGTCAGATATTGAGATAACTGGAGTTGTAAAGGAGAAACTGAAAACAACGGATGTAGTATCAGAGGAAAAGGGGTCAAAACCATCATGTGATGTTGTGGTTAAGACTACTATTGAGACTATTACAAAAGAGGAAGAAAATGGGAAAGGTAATTTTAGAAAAATAACTGAGGATATAATGGAAGAAGTGATTTTGGAAGAAAAAGAGAGTGAAGGATTAACACAAGAAGAGATACTAGCTTTGATCAAGACACAGTCAAACTCAAAAGTTGAGGAAAAAGCTACAGATGATCATGCAAGTGGAACATCTGATTCAGAAAGCTTTTTAGAAGTTGAAGAAGCTGCAACTGATGAAGAGAAAAGAGTTGCCAAGCAAATAGAATTAGAAAAGCCTGTTGAAATCTCAAATAAAACAAAGAGTGATAAAGAAAGTAAAGAATTGGAGGTCATTATTCATCCAGATGAAAACCCTGATGACACTAATGACATTTTTGCTGATGTATTCCAAAGTTCTGCTAGTAAAGCTGATGATGTTACACAAGAAAGTGATCCAGCACCAAAGGCGCAGTTAAATTTCAATTCTGAAATTCCACCAGAAGCTGTTACAGAACCTACTGAGGATGAAGATGTCTCAGAGAATGTTTCAAAACCTCCAGAGGAAGAAAAAGAGGTAAATATATCTTACTAAACAATGAAAGTGAACTGTTGTCATACTTTTTCACATAAATATTTTTTTACATGAAATTACTTCATTGAAAGAACATCAGTAGCTTATGAATTACTCGATACTATAATTATTTAATTGAAAAATTAATAAGTTTAAGGTATTGGAGAAACTGATTTTCAGAATTATTTAGGTCATGGGTTCATCCAAAATATGCATGTTTATGAATATTAGTACTAAGCCAAGGCAGTTGAAAATTATTTCTTTAGTTATGATTCAAGTTAGTCACCTCTTTTCTCAATTTTCATTTTATTTAACAGAATGTGATTTGCAAGAGTAAAGTTCTATCGAATAGGAAAGGCTAATCAAAATAAGGAAGTAGTGGAGTACTTTTTCTGTAAAAATTACATTTTGAATAAAAATATTGGTCACTATTTCAAAGAATATAATTTTTATTGAAGTTGAATCACTATCAAGAGTTGAAGAGTCATTATTTAAAATTTGTGAACATTCATGGATTTGAAATTTATGCTCTGAATGTAATTACAGGTGCAACCCTTAGATATTGAAATGGATGATACACTAACTGAGGAAGAAAGACACCGTATGATGTTAGAGATGAAGAAGCTAGAAAGGGAAGCAAACACTGGGGTGACTGAGAGGGCTAGGCTGGAATCTCAGGAATTGCTAGGGCTCTTTGGAGTACCTTGGGTAGTTGCTCCATATGAAGCCGAGGCTCAATGTGCTTTTCTTGAGAAAGCATCTCCAAAATCATCACAATTTGGATCTTCTAGTTCGATTAAAAAGTTCCTAGCTGAAGGCACAGTTACTGAAGACAGTGATATTTGGGCATTTGGAGCAGCCACTGTATATCGTCATGTTTTTGACCGTAGAAGAACTAGGGTCAGGTTGTACACTAAAGAAGACATCTACAGGAAACTGGGCTTGACTAGGTAAGAGTTCAATTTATTATGCTTGGAAGAGTTTGATAAATAGCTTTCTCAGGTTTTCTAACCACTGGTTGGAATTCCCTCCTGAAGGGAAGAGTTGAATTTCTGTTTTTATTAAAAGCAGATTGCTTTTAATCAGAGGCTCAATTCATTTGAAGAAAATAATTAATTGCTGTCTGTAATTCATTTTCTTAAAATCAGTTTTTCTGTATCTAACATATAATTTTATGTACAATAATATATATGCAAATGAAAGCTTTAAGTGCTTTTAATTTAACTCAGATTATTTGTTATTTTCCTTATCTTAACGGAAGCTTACAATATCAATACAATATATACAATTCATGATGAAGTGCATTGTATGCTTTTTATGATATTTGGCATTTTCAATTTACAGAATTCAAGTAGTGCAGCTGGCTCTTTTGACTGGTAGTGATTATACAATTGGTTTACCTGGTGTAGGAACTGTCACAGCCCTAGAAATAATAGCAGCATTTCCTGGTGAAAAAAGTCCCAATCCTGGACCTAGTGAAGGTATTGTAATGAATTTTCCTTTTGCTTTTCATATTTGCCCAAATATTATTGAGTTTTCTATCTAGAAATTGCATATGAATGTTGATCTAAATACTGATTCTATACCTAATACTATATTTTTTGTTTGGCATTCTCCTATATATACATGATTCTAATGTAGTTATTATAGAATTATTCCATTATATTCTCATTTTTAAATTCACAAAAGATTAATTTCTATTTTTTTAAGTTTTTTGTGTTTATATTCTTATAATTCTTATTTTATAAATTCACAGATGCCGAATTGGATGATTTAGTCAGTGGTTTGGAGCACTTTGCTGATTGGTGGAAGAGGATTGAGTTGAATGAAGAAAAAGGAGAACCAATTGGTCACTCATATCATGATCCCAGCCCTGAAATGTCAGAAAAGCTAAAACGTAGGCTCTTGGCTTGTTGGAAGACTTTGCAATCCAAGCAGCCAGGTGCTTCATTATTACCAGCTGGCTTCCCAAGTCGGGCTGTTGCTCAAGCTTACCTCAATCCATCTGTGGACAATTGTCGGGACACTTTTACATGGTTAAAACCTGATGAAGCTGCATTAAGAAGTTATGCTCAGTTACATTTTGGATGGACCAAGGAAAAGACTGATTCTATTCTTCAACCTCTATTTGCTCGTCTCAAGCTTTCAGATTGCAAGGACCGCACTCAGACCTCTTTACATTCTTTCTTTTCTCATATTCGGACTGATCCAAATCCTGGTGATTTAGAAAATGTCGGTGTACGAGCAATGAAAGCTCTGGAAAGGATTGCAGGGAAGTTGGACGATAGCTCAAAAGGAAGTGCAACTGAAGATAGTGTACAACCAGAGAAAGGAAATAGTAAAAAGACTCAAGCAGGCAGTGAAAGAGCTATTCCCAAGATGAGGAAAGCTCTGAACTCAAAAGGTAGAGGTGGTGGTAAAGTATCAAAACAATTGCCAACCGATGAAGTGGCACCAAAAGTGAAAAGTGTAACATCAAGTATGGAAACAGGATTTTCGTCTTCCTTATATTCATGTGATAATATTCCTCAGAGGCAGAAGGACAATAATAATGCTCTTCAGAGCAAACTGAAAGCAATAGAGGTGTTGAGGATGACATCAATGGGAAAAGGAAAGAGGCCAAGAGTAGGTGGAAAAAATAAAGCTAAGAAACTCAGGAGAGAGGAAGTTAAACTTTCCGAAAGTAGTGAAAGTGATTAAGGCAATACTCATCCTTGTCTTATTGATTGGCCAAATGATTAAACTTATGAAATCCTCAATATTTGATTTCTTTTCATCTTAGTAATCAACTTTTCTAACCTTATGAATATTTTGACTGATAACTATTAATTATTTTGTATCTTAAACCAAATGAGTATTATAGTATTTGTGATTTTTTTTACGTCATCCTTGTAATTGTCATTTTATATTAATGAATCATGTTTGATTTTCAATTTTCATTGTGATTTTGGAATTAATTTTTCCAATTAGATGTGTATGTTTTTATTAAATTTGTATTAATTATTGAACAAGAATCTTTGACTGAAAATTAAGTTGTTAATTTTTTGCCTATATTTTATGTGAGATGGTTTTCTTCTAAAATTTCCTTGATCTAATTTGAACTTGATTCAATTTTTTTATTTAAATGAAAAAAATAAGACAGAAGCAGTTGAAGGAAGTTCTGCTGATCATTTTTAGTATGAACAACTGTAGCCAATCAATTTTTAGGGATCATAATAGAAGTATGGAATGTTGCAGATTTTAACCTTTCAAATGCAGTTTAAGTACTATTACCTCTTCTGAACTTGGCATCCTTACAAATGAGGTAAAAAGTATCTCTCAAAATTTCGAATGCTGGCCATAAAATTATATAGGTCTCTTGTGTTTAAGTAATACTACATATGGGCTTAATCAGGAATTTAGATTAAGACAGAATAGACTTGAACTTTAAATTGTAATTACGTAGTATAATTTTTCACCATATATTTCAAATTAATTTGGTGACTTGGTATTTTACGTTTTAATTAGAAAAAGTATACCAAACACAAATATTTCTCCCTGTTGCAATAGCAAATCTTTCTCTAATTAACTACAACTTACATGATTTTTCATATTCTTTCCTGAAAATTAGCATACTGTGCTAAATATTACTCCCAAAATAGAGACCTTTCAAATGTTTGATAAGTACTCTATGGTTATTATTGAAAGACATGAATTGGCAAGAAAAATCAACATTTTTAATGTTATAAAATACATCACAAAATAACTTGAATTAAGCTTTGTTAAACATTTCTCAAATATAACAAGTATTTAGTTTTGTAAAAACAGCATAGGAATTCTTCATTATTGAAATATTTATTGTTATAAGGATATTTTAAATAGATTTCCTCACTTGCATAAAAAATTAGCCTTAGAAAATGTTATAAAATTACAAATGCAATTCATACATCACACTAGCAATGTCAAATATTTGTTAATACTGAAAGTATTTTGTCTAAGTTACCATATGAAAGATCATTTTACTAAAAGAAAAGTATGTAAAAGCATATAAACCAATTTCAACAAAAACTAACAACTATAAATATTGTCATAAACTCTGAACAGGAATAAAAAAATGATTAAGTTAAACACTGTAACATTCCAAAAAGTTGATAAACTCCAAAAGCTATTCTTGAAGTTTAGATTAAAGATTTAAGTAGATTGGCATGTTTTAATATTTCATCAGTAGGCACTTGTTTAAGTCCTTTCAGCAATAGAGCTTTGCCTTTCAGACCACCTTCAACACCCTCAGGAGGGAGGATGTATGATATATTACTATCAGCTCGTATTGGATCAAACTCAATTAAGTTCTCATTACTCTCTCTAAGATCCTTATAGCTCCAAACACCTGGATGGATGCTTTTTCCTTGACGGGCAAGCAGGTACACTTGATTCACCTCACACACATTTGGTGAGCTGATAGGAACAAAAGTGTCTTCATCTGGAAGATACTGGACACAGTTAAATTCTGAATTCACCTTGCAGCTTTCTGCAGATTGATGAGCATTGAGATTTCCCTCTATCAGCAAGCCACATATCACCGCCCAATGAGCACGATGACCTTTCTTTTTGCAAGGGGTATGATTAAAATCAGCATCATACCTGAATAATAGTTAAGTTGATTTCTTAATAATTAATAACTAAATATCCAGCATAAGTAATAATATGCAAAAAATCCTATTCTTGGACTAGTATATGTAAGATAATAATCTATATATATGTATTTATTCTTTATATATTTTACTTGATTTACCCACTTAAAGTTTCATACACTTGTAGTAAACTTTTTCTATTCTTAGACAAATCTCAATGATAGATCTTATTTAGCTAGACCAATGAAAAGTCCTTAAAAAGGTGAAAAACCCCTTAAAAAGATTTTAAGTAATAAATATTTACTATAATCAGTTTCTAAAATAGAATACTGAGTAAATTTTAGGTAATAAGTTGGGAATTCAAAAAAGAAATTAATTCCATTCTGAAAAAATTTCAGACAAATTTACTTCATGATTCTAAGTATATTGTCAGGAAGGAAATATTTTATTTATGACAACAAATTTGTTGATTGACCAATAATTACTTTAACTGGATGAATAGATATAAAGGATACGGAATCAGCAGCAGGGCTCCATTAATTATTTGAGTGAGAACATATTCTTGATTTTCAAGTCCTTTTTCTAATACTTCAATCTCAATTCCAATCAAAGTTCTTGCAATATCGGCCAAGTACTCAACAGAAAACATTTCTCCATTATTAGAATAGCCTTTGGACTTCGTATACTTCAATATTTCATCCACATCCAACATTCTATCTAAGCATGACGTAGCCATACTTAATGCTGCTAATCCACAGCTATTATACAAAGGTAAAACGTTCTGTTAGAATATGATCCACCATGAAAACGCACAATAAATAAATCCCAAAAATACTTCTTGAAAAACTCACGTTGGTCCATCCTGTAACACTGGGAGAAGGTAACGATAGCTGAAGACAAAGCAGCTTTTCTTTGCTATCATACCGTTCAAAATCTTTTCTGAGAAATCTTTAATATCATCTTCCAATTTTTGCTTCTTCTTTGAATTTGGAACACATCCGAATGGGATTTGCCCCTCATTATTTTTAAAAACGGTAATAATAGGAGGTGGAGGAGGAATGCTCATCTTTATGGGGAGCCTTGTAAAAAATGGGTTGCCAGTAGTTGAAGCATATCTTTCCTTCACGGAAAAAGTTTCCTTCACTAAAAACAGTAAACTTTATCAAGGAAATAAGGGAAAGTTTTCCATTTTTATTGTTGTAATTCCTAATGATAGAACTATAATTTAAAAAGATAACATTAACGACACACGTATTACATTCCTTATTCGAACAGTGAAAAGAAACTAAAGTTGAAATTCGAACGAACAGAAACTATCGATGTCCATTCTTCTAACTCGATAGTAATCGAGATACTAGTCGAAGGAACACGGAGCACAACAAATGGTATCAAACACCGAAGTTTGTTATTAAACATGGGATTATTAAGGTTTTAAGATAAGTTTGACCTGAAAGTGTATATTTATCTTTAATCGCACTATCCTTGTATCAGTTATAAGCAATAATTAGCAATATGCCAGCAGCTTTAGTCGAGAAACCGAAAAGAAATGAGGCGATGTGGAATGCGCTGAAAGCGCATATCATTCGTGAAAGGCAAAAGAAAAAACAAGGTTAGTATTATAGTTAAATAATTTTAAGAAAATAAATTTTCTATTTCGACAATAAATGTGTATTTGCCTTCAGAGCAAGAAGCTGATGCCGAGGTTGAAAGACAGCGTAAGGAGCGAGAACGTCAACAGAAGCAAGATGTCATGACTTTAGGTGAAACCAGGGAGCAGATTTCACATTTAGAATCCAAACTAGCGCAACTGAAAGATGAAAAGCATCAACTTTTTCTTCAGTTGAAGAAAGTACTGAATGAGGATGACATTCGTCGCCGGCAGTTGGTGAAAGAATCTAAGTATGAAACTCGATCATTTGAGCATATTTATGAATGTTATAAATGTATATATTCAAATGGTACTCACTTTCGTTGAATTTAATTAATCATATATTTTTTTCTAATTCATGAAAGAAGTTGAAAATGTATATCTAAATACTAGTGACATCCAGTTATTACAAATTTATAAATTACTAGTAACTTTCATATTATATTCCGTTTATTCTCTACTTTTAAGTGAAATGATGAACATGCATGGAAGTTATCCTGCTGTTGCACTTGGATCTGGAGGTCATCCTCAGATTTTTCTCCAAGCAAATATGTCTTTGGCTGGCCGAACTCCATTATATAAAGTAACTGCAGGACATGGTCAGCACTCTTTGCTCCCACCACTCGGCCAGTACGAGGTTATCCAAAATGGAGCGATGATGGTTAGTGAGTAGTATAACTATCGCTTCTATGATTTATAGATTGAATGATATTTTTAAATTTGTTTTTTAGTTTAATTTATATAATTTTAAAAAATTGAATACAGTATATTTACATTAAAAACTGAACTGATCGCCTGTATTTTATGTGCTCTCAACTCTGCTTTACTTATTTACTGCTCAAGTCTCATATAATAGAGTCTGTCAAAAGCTTTTCTTTAGTATTTCTGCTACTGTAATATCTTTTACATTTCACCCTCTATCTTTATTAATTTGCCATTTCTTAGTTATTCATAGATATGGTACATAATGTAATTATACATTCATAAATTTTTTAAAATAAGTACTTGCCTAAGTTGATGGCCTCCTTGGAATGAAGATAGAAAATATTGGATAGTTTCACTGTCATGAGTTATAACATATCAGTAGTAGTCCTTGTGAAGAATCTATTATTAGTATTTCATTTTTCAAATGTTTTTATTTTCATGATTTCTATTTCTTCCTCATCCTCCTCCGTTGAACATCATATAATTTTTTTAATTTTCTTTTAGTCTACATTTGATTTATCAAATTTTTCTTTCTCTTTTTTTTCTGGTAACACCTAGCAGATGTGAGATATGACGAAAGAAAACATTCATATTGTATATTCTAGGTTCTGATTATTACTAAAAATCAATAATAATCTCTTTACGAATTCAATTAATTAACACCTGTTTAAATAGTCTGATAGAATGTTATCTGCTGTATTAATTCAGATATATCTCATGCAAAATTTTTCTCAATGGTGAGACTCAATTATATACCCACTACATGAAAATTTAGCATATTTTTCTATGAAAATGGCCATTATAAAATCACATATTTTCAGATGAAAGGAGTAATCTCCTTTCAGCTGCATAATATATTCCATGAAAAAATTATTATGACATGAATACTTAAAAATTCTCCAGTACTAATGAAAACTATTCCCAACTTGCTAATGCCTAAAATTCATCCTAAATCTTAGCAAATATACCATTCAAATTATTGTGATAATTATATTTGGTAGAATCTATTCTGTAAATTTTTCCTTTTTATCCTCATCTTTTTCATTTCTGAATTTATTACATATCACATTCATTACTCTCAGATTAAAGGAATAATTGATTTGTGCAAATTTTTTTGCAAAAGTATTTCACACACTAATTGTCAATTCCCAATGTCTCATTTCTTAAAAAATAAATATATTTATTACTTATCATATTTTAATTAATTTCTTTAAATTATATTTCATTAAATGAAGTAGTTGTTTGTCATTTTTTATTTAATCTTTCATGATTTGTGTTACTCTTTTTGTAAATTTGCTTTCTTGAAGAGAAATAAATGGGACACTGGCCTTATCAACAGAATTTACAGTAAAACTTACAGAAAACTCAACTGGTTTTATTGGTGAAAAAAATTGTAAGTTCAGGCTTCAGGTTCAGTGTTCAGGCATAATATGTTCCATGTAGATTTCTTTTAGAAGTATCTGAAAATTGGTTCAACTGATAGCAGAATGGAACGAATTTCTGTTTGGCCAATCAGGAGTTTTGGTGTCATGTGGTCATAGGTGTATCTGATTTTTCAATTTGTAGGGGGCTCTTAAAAGAACTCACAGCCCATCTCCTCCTCTCCATCAGGGATACCACCAAGGCTATGGATATAAACCGGGAAGCATTCCTGCATATCCTCAACAGAGTAAGTTGTTGGACTCTCCTACCCTTCCCTGTTTAAGATTTAGGAATTCTATCTCAGTCGCTGACTGTCATTTTCACTTAAATTGCAGAGGTGGATGACGGGCGAAGAAGCCATGAGTATGTCAGAGCTGTGCTGTGGAACAGTAAGTACCATTTGGTCTCTAACTGCCCATATGCTGCTACACAATTTGGAGGAAACCTCATCATTTTGTCTTAGCCACTCAACATTTTTAAACTCATTCTTAATTTAATCATGATAATGTATTATAAAATGTTTTTATGAAATATAAACTCACCACATCCTGTGGTTAATCTCTATGCTTAAAATTATGCTTTATAATTAAGAATCATAATGCTTTATGTAGTTTTTGTTGAAAAATCATATATATATATATAATATTTTTAATTTCTTCATCATTAGTAATAAAGTAGAAGATATTCCAAAAAGTCCTAATTCTTTCGATAATTTTAATTTAATTTAACTTAAATTATGTTATTAATTTTTGACTTTCTTATACCACCAAGTCGAATCATTGTTCATTTTTGTATTCTTTTGAAATTATTTGCTCTCTATCATTTATATTTTGAAATTATCTTATTCTGTAACAAGAGTGCAAATTTTATCCACATAGTTTAATTAGAATTAAGATCAACAGACCTGCAGGCATGCAGGGATATGTAGCAGCAGAGGGTATGGGACAAGGTTATCAAGTAAGTAACACTAAAAGGTTCCATGGCATTTATCTTTCTAATTTACTGAAAAGGATTTAAGCTATGTTGTGTTTAACATACTGTTGTAAGAATCAAAATTTATGATAATAGAGGGATATTCAAGTATTTGAAAGAAAATTGTTTCAAGGATTCTTCTTATGTTTTATGCACAGTTTAGAGTTATTGATTACTTTATCTTTATGTTTGTAGCATTTCAGTCTTTTCTGTAAGAATTCTAATAAATGCTTGGATTTGTACTATCTAAGAGTATAAAAGTAAGTAATCTTTTAACTAGTCCTTGTAAATTATGCAGCAGATTAGTTAGTCAGATATTATATTTAGGTTATATACCTTATTCTTTGCATAAATTTAATCTGTTTACTGTACAGTACATGTATGTCAGAAGAACATTCTGTATTCTATATTTATCATATCTTGTGATACAAAGTGAAAATTTTTACTTTTTCTATAAGACTGTGAATTAGTATTATTTAGAGGAATGAATATGGTTTGTGGTGTCCACCATAGTTCTTTTCTGATTTTATCTATTTATCTACTATCCAGAAAACTCCCCCTTGGCTCCATATCCTCCAACTCAGCCTCCTGCTGGTAGTAGTGGTGCCTTTTATTCTCATGCTCCTGTTGGTGCCAGTGGAAGTGGTGCTCAGGTGGTGGTCGGTGGTGCACCTCCAGTACATCCTCCACACTCTCATCCGGTTTCTGTGGGGACCACAGCAGTGTCGTATCCTGCTCCTACAGCTGCCCAGACTGTTTACACATATGCTGGAACCCATCCTCAGTACTCTCAAGCACCACCTGGACCTCCAGCCCCTCCTAGAGATGAGCCGGCAGGAAAACATCTGCCACAACAGCATCCAGTGTCTTCCAGTGGAGCAAGCGGGGGCGTGTATCTGAGCCATGTTGCTGCACCTCGTGGAATGCCTCACAATCAAGGTTTTACCTAAATAATAATCTTACATTGATTTGGAAATGAAGTTTAAGATGTTTACAGAGAAAGTTTAAGATGTTTCTGGATCAAAGGAAATTTTCTGAAAAATATAATGCTTGTACCTTACTCATCTCATTGAGAATTTGCTGGTATTTAGTTATAGTGAATGTTGTACAGACTTGGCCAATGATTCATCAGTTAATATTCCATGAAATCAATTACAAAGTTGTCTTTGTTAATATTCCAGCTGTAAATATTTAAAATATGTTCTTTAGCTTTAATAACTAGAGACTGGCCTCCATAGCTTTAATTCTTGTGTAATTGTTTAAGAATTACTTCTCTAAATGTTTCATTTTTATCTATTTTACAACTTTAATTGCTAAGAAAAGTATGTACTATAATCTCTTTTTTACAGCAATATCAGATAACACTTGAAATTATTGAATGAAAACACCGATTGATCGCTTTAGTAAGAGTGTATATTTAAACCTTTTAAATTAATGGCATCTCATTTCAGCATATGTGAGCTCCATGCATCAGCAGCAGCCCATGGACCATATTAGCTCAAAGAACTCCAATTTTCCTGCCTCTGGAGGTGGAGGTGTCTCAGAACCTGAGAAGTACTATGCTGTTGGGCCGCCACAGAGTTCAATTGCTGGCATCCGACCACAAGGATCTCACATCCATGCAGCTCCTTTGCCTCTCCAGCAGCCCCCTCCTCCACAGGTAACATGGAAAATTTTTAATTTTTGATCAGACTTATAGCGTGAGTTATTATAATTTTTTAGTATAGTAGTATTGTCCATGCCTATTGGAATATCATGGTGTTCCCATTCAAACAAAGTATCCTTAATTGTATGTCTGAAAGTTCTGGCACAACACATAGTTAAGGGATGGGTATTTCAAAATTTAGATTGAACCATGATGATTTCTGGTATTTCGTGTATAAAATTTAATGTTATTTAAATTTCCTGAATTATAATTTACTCCCTGATCTTAATGTTTCAGAGCAAAACAGGAGGCATAACTTCAGGATATCCAATTAGAGCACAACAAGGCCCTCCACATGTCACATCTGGAAGTTATGTTACTCCTCATGTAAGTTTTAACTATATATGCATTGTCTTTAAATCCAATATCTGTAATTTTCATTTGAAGAAATTAGTTATTAACTCCTTGTTGAAGTCACCAAATTTTTAATAGCCCTCAAATTACTGAACTGAAAATCTTCTTCACTTTAGACTGTCTTAGAAAGATATTTTAAGATTAATTTTAATATTTAAAATGAGGGTAAAATTATAATTTAGTTGTAACTTTTTCTCTTCTCTGTTTTTCCTGAATCTTATTTCATTTAGTAATTATTATTGTTGCTAGGGACATTTCATTCCATGCGTGTATCTAAAATCATTGTTTTAGAAAAGAATCATCATTTCATTCATCTTAATAGAGTTTGATATATCCTTCAATTTCAAATGTTTCTTAAATTAACAGATTTTCTATTAAATTTTATGGAATTCATATTCAGATATTTATGTACTTGCTGCCTTCTAGAATGCTTCTGGTATGACAGTCACGGTTATTATTTTAATTATTAATCTGTAACTTTTGTATTACAGAGTGCATATGTAACACAAGCACCAGGACCCCGGTTATCCTATTCTCAAGCAGGGCCTTCCCATGCATCTCATCCCCCACCTCATGGGAGATATAGTGTCCCTGGTCTTCAGAGAGAAGTCTAAGACAAAATAGCTACTTCACATGTTTTGGGGAATCGAATTTTCCTTGCTTTGAATAGCTGAGCTCCTTGTGAAAGGAGTCTGCCTTTGTCTTTCCTTTATTAATTTCTAAATACCAAGTGATGGGTCACATTTTTCATCTATATACATAATCATAGGAGCTCTTTTAATGTATTATTTTACTTATATGGAAGTAATTTCAAGTTGTATTGCATGATATTATAAATATCAGTTATGTAAATAAATATATATTGAATACCTGCAAGCATGTGTTATTAAGTTATTCTTTTCTGAATTTATATTCGTACTGAGAAATGTATAAATACCTGCAATCAGACAGCATAATAGGACTGTTGGATCAAGCTTTTCTTTATGTACATTAGAAGTAAGCTTTATTATTAAACATAAGTATCTTGTTGCACTGGAAAGGGGATGCTCCTTTAATATTGGGGAAAATGTATGATCCTTAATTCAGTAGCTAAAAAAAATAATTGGCCTTCACTTAGATTAAGGGAAGTATTCAGATGAATGAAACTATAAAACAGGTCAAGAAAACGTAGTAAAAAACATGAGGTAATTAGAGTAAATGTAAAGAGGAATTGAAGACGTACTAAAACAAAATACCCTATATGAAGCCTTAGACATTCATCACTAACGATTCTTCATTAGTTTGTATAATGATTTATTATTTGAATAGTAATAAATTTATTTTGAATTAATGCAACGTAAAAATTAGTCCGCTTTAGGGATAGTTTCAAAAATGATTTACTGGACGAAAATGCGTAGTAAAACGTTAAACATTATGCTCGACTCACAATGAAGGTTTATAACAATATTAAGAATAGACTTAATGAGATAATTATTTCGTTCGTTTAAATCTTTTGTAATAGTGATGTTATAATTCTTCCTGTTACATTGTAAAAAATTATTTTTTTCATAAAGAATCATTGCGCCTCTTTTTGAATACAGAATCAACAAAGTATTTATCGATAGGTGAATAGATAATGAATCCAGATGAAGCAGATAATTTTTGTGTTATTATAAGAAAATGTGCACTCTACAACAGTTATTAGATTTTTAATAATAAATCGACAAATATTCTCAACTCCGAATGCTTCGGTGATTTCTTCATCTAGGTTAAACATATTTGAGTAATAGCGATATGACTGAAATTCGAACCCCGGTCCCCAACTGCCCGATGCTGTTTACTTATACGGCGAATAAAATTTTAAGTTACAGTTTTTAAAAGAAGAATATATCAGAAATGATAATGAGTATAACTTGTACAAGTGCAAAAGAGATTATATTTAATGCCATCTGGGAGTGGGCCGACAAACAATATGTATCGCACATCTTCTTGTGGAAAGCAGCTCCTCTGGTGGAACAATAGAGCAAGTTTCTTAATGTTTTGAGGGGAGTGACGGAGGATGTGGCAGAAGTAAACTGGTGTAAAAATTAGATTTTTTCTTGAAATTATTAGCAGTATAAACCAAGAACCATGAATTTCAACGCGAGAAATCGTAAGTTATGCATAATACACCTCAGTGATGATTCCTTTACTTGGTCCATCAAATACTGTTCGATTAATTAGTGTTCTTATTTATTTCATTCATCATTTACCTCTTCTTACAAGAAAGAGGAACTCTGTTCATTAATTTAAACATTTTTGATTACTTAGAAAAGCTGACCGATAATATATAAATTGATTTTCCAATAATAATTCAAATCTGTCAAGCTTTAGGTAGTGTATTAATTACACAATCTATGAATGCAATCAATAGAATATAGCTAGTTTTGCCTCTGTTTTTGAAGCAAAAAGAGGAGAATAAGAGAATTTGAATGTTGAAAAATTCATGTTGATTACTGAAACCTTATATCTGTTTCATCATATTTGTCATCAGCATCCAAAGCTAGTGGGAAGAAGCATAAACAGTTCAATGCTATGCAAGACAACAATGCTTACCTTCCATATAATACTTATGATCCCAATATGCAATCTTATGCCCAACCTATGGCCACCCCGTCATACGGAGGTAATTATTTTACATTATACATTTAGTGATACATGTCAAACTTATTACAATGATCATCTCTATTCCAAAATTTTGTTCGGCTTATAATTCCCTAATATGAATTACTTTAGATTTCCAACAAAATGTACACCCGCGACTATATCCCCAAGCGCCACAACAGCCTGAGGGATATTCCATACCCAGTCAGCTTCTCAGCGACCCTCTTGTGGCAAATGTTGCGATGCAGTATGGGCATAGTATCGTTGGGCAAGGACGGCAACTTGTTGACCAGCATTTGGAAAAATATGTTCCAGTATCACGCTTAAAATACTATTTTGCTGTGGACACTGGTTATGTAACAAAGAAACTCAGCCTTCTTTTCTTCCCGTTTACTCATACGGTGAGTTTATTGATGTAGTAAGATCAAAGTATACATATTATTCCGTTGACATTCATTTATTCTGTAAGTGATATCGATACGCTAATAGCGAATCAATTTGATTATTATTTTTTTTTAATTTGGTGTTTTTGAAGGATTGGTCTGTCAAGTATGAGCAAGATGAACCGGTTCAGCCTCGTTTTGACATCAATGCTCCTGATTTATATATACCTGCGATGGCGTATGTAACGTATGTGGTAGTAGCTGGATTAGTTTTGGGAACGCAAAATAGGTAATTATGACGCTAATTTCTGTATTAACTTAAGATTCAAATAACTAAAATAAGGTGTTTACTAGAATTTTTGTTAAATTATTTAGGAATTATAATAAAAAATACCATAATATTGATAACATTTTGTGTTTTTTTACTTATTATTAAGCATTTAGCTACCACTGCTAGTGGTAATTTTTATGCGTGTTTACAAGTTTTATTTGTGTTAAACAAAAGCAGTTGAAATTTTTGTTTTCATAATATTCAGACTTTATGATGATTGGTAGCAGAATAGATTCTTTATTTTGGTAATTTATAAGATTTAAACTGATTCTTTCTGCCAATATACATCATATAATGTTCTTAATAAATATGGTAGTTATGTATGTTAGTTTGTTAATGTTATGTGTAGACTAGTATATTATATTGTACTACCATAACCCAATATTAAGAATTTTAAAATTTCCATCATAATTGCTCTTTTAGAAACTGTTATTCCTCCTCAAAGATTTATCTCTTTTCTTACTCTTTTATTGGTAATTATACTAATGCAGCTTTAGGTGCAATATGTTTATTACAACAACTTGAGAAAATGGTTGGAATTGAAGTATGTTTTGCATATTTTAAAAATATCGTGTAGCTTTTAAGATGTACTTTAAAAATTTATAATTATTGTTTGCAAATGATTGCTCAAGAACTGAAGAATTTTTAGCTTAAATTTTTATCTTAAAGAGTTAGAACATTATTGCCTTTTATAGTGAAATACATCTTTCTAAAGAAAGGTAAAGGAACGAATTTTACTATAGGATATGAAGACCACCCAAATTACTCATAATTTTAAGTGTTTACATTTTGGACCAACTTTTTTTAGGCTGGATTTTATATGATTATAATTTGTTTAGATAGCTGTTTTCTGTACAAAATAATAAAATGAATGGCAGATAGATTTTTAAATTAATCTGTGGTTATTACTAATTTTCATAATCAGCATCATCTTTGCAGAGTATATTTGATTCTTGAATGCTAAGAATGTTTAATTTATTATGGAAATATCTGGTGATTTCTTTGTAATCTGGTTGTACTATATGAGTTACTAGGCTAATATACGTTTGATCATTTGTATCAATCGAATTTAAAGGATGAATTTGCATCAAAATTCTGTTAGTTTTAGATGTACTCTCATAATCTCTTTTTTAGAAGTTATATTTTGAATGTTATCAAGCTAAAATTTAACAGTTTTATAAAATTGGACAACAATGATTTGACTTGATTTACTTTACTTCATTTCACCTGCTTTTCTTGCTGAGTATGCAACTGGAGTAATTTCACCATCAGTTCTTTCAGGTATTTTCATTGTTATTTGTGTTCAGTTCCCCGTCAATCTTGCATAATTTTGTATATTACATTTTCAGCTTATGCTAGTATAGATTTGTTTCTACATTTCTTGTGCTAATTTTCTTTGTGTGAAGTTTACTACAGAGTTTTGATATTTCCATTCACTAGCTAATGAAGTTATAGCTTCCAATCCTTGCTTGAAGATAATTTGGTTAGAATTAATCATACTAGAGCTATAATCCACTATAATTAGTGTATAACACACTATTTATTTTTGGTCACAGTCGCTCTTAATGTGAAAGACTCTGAAGTCAATATCATTATACTTCTAGGATCTCCAACGTTGATATATCTATTAAAATTAATCATGTGTTAAGCTAGTTAATTTTATTACTTTTCTTCCATTTTTAATTTCTATTTTATAGAAGCAAGAAAAAAATTCATTTTAAATCGTATTTATGAATAATATTTTCTTTTACAAATGAAATAATTTATTCAGGCTTCCAAAGTATAACCTGGCCATAATATTTTTGAAGCAATTTCAATGAAGATTATGAAAAGCACATTTTTCAAACCTATTCATTCATAAATTAGAGAACTTGTTTACTCTTTACTTTTCTAAGAAAAAGTTTGGTGGAAATGCAGGCGTTCAATTCAATGATGCACTCTTAAGATTTTAGTTTCAACATGAAAATGCAAAAAGAACATATTCTTAATCAATTTAAATTCAGTGAGCTTATGACTATTAATAAGGTACACTAAATTTTATGCTGATTGAAAACAGTGCTGGAAATCTGAGTGAAACAGAGCATATTCATCTTTGATGAAAATTTACCTTGACTAGGGTGAAGTTTTATGTTTTTCAAGGAGTAATTTTCTAATAATTATATTTTCAAAGTAACTGAAATTGCTTGAGATAAAAGTTGAAATAAATTGACTTTTGATTTGATCATATTCACCTTAGGAAAAACAGCACCTTAAATTAGGAGATTGCCAAGCATTTAGCAGTTAATTAATTGGTGAAAAAGTAGTCAAAATGAAGAAAATGAAGTGTTATATGAAGAAAATGACATTGCACTTTGCTAAGTGTACATATTTATAACAAGTCTATCATATTTAATGGGATTAGTGTTAATTGAATAATGAACGGCTTCAATGAGATATTAACTTTCTAAACCTCCCTAAGTAGTTTAGAAAAAATAATAGTTGAATACAATGATCACTTATTAAGCTTGTTACTGAAGATTTATAGATATATTATTAAATAGTTAAGAAATTCCTGTTTCAATCCTAGCTACCTTGTAATTTAAGTCACTTAGTTATCTAACTTTATTAGATAATCTTATTTTTAGATTATTGCTATTAATTGAATTGTGTAAGTGCTATGGAAGTATGAAGATGTTGATATGCCTGTTTAACAATTAAATTTATAATTGTATTGATGAAATTGAATGGAATGTTTAATATGATTTACATATTTCAGGTTCTCACCCGAAATGCTTGGAATTCAGGCTAGTTCAGCTCTGGCTTGGTCTCTTGTGGAAATAGTGATAGAGTTTCTTACATTGTATATAACTAACATCAAGACTAATTTGAAAATGTTGGATCTTCTTGCATTTGCTGGCTATAAATATGTCGGGTAAGTGTAATTACTTTTTATTAAACCTCAACTGTGTATGCTGCTATGTAATAAAGCTATTATTTTTTCTTTAAGTTATATACAGTGTGAATTTCTTATTTTTTTGATTGTTAGATGTTAACCTAATGTTGTATCCATAAAATTGAACATAATATTAATATGTAATGAACTGTTCTTTTTTAGGATAATATGTGCTGTTCTACTGAGCTTAGTTTTGAAAAAAACTGGATATTATATAGGACTTCTATATTGTAGCATAGCCTTGGCATTTTTCTTGGTGAGTTTACATTCTTAAATCATTGAATAATATATATTTTGTTTTAAAATAGTTAAGTGGATTATTTATTGAATATATTCCTCTCATTGTCTCTATCAAACTTTTCAATGAAATTGAACTTATTAATATAGTAGTAATGTTTTTTGTAATTGTCAGTTCTACTACATGTTAAGATGTTAAGTTGTTGGAATGCAAAAATCTTCTTCCAGACTCAGATAAATCATATTGATTAATAAGATATTGTTTATCATCTTCATACTATATATATATATATATTTAAACCACAGTCATTGTTTGCTACATTTTAAATTTAAACCTGTTGAATTATTCAGTTGTTTTTCTTGACTTCTTCATGTTTCAAAACATTTACATGAGAATCTTGTAATGGATATAAAAAAATGAAATTAACAAATTTCCTTATTTTCATTAGGTAAGAACATTAAGAGTTCAGGTACTACCAGAATCAGGTCAAGGTGCATATGCAAGTGGAAGTGGTGGAAAACGGAGACTCTACCTTCTTCTATTTGTTGCTTGCATTCAACCTGTGATGATGTGGTTCCTATCAATGCATCTAGTAGCAGCATCCTAGCTAAAGGATCTGTTGTGAATTCATCTGCATCTAACTTAAAATTTGCCATAGGCGTGAAGCATCTTTGATTTATTGTGCAAATAAAGATGCAAACAATAATAAATATAAGGAACTTGATCTAACAAATGCTCTATAATCAACCTTGTTTTCCTTGTAATTACTTAAACCTTTCTGGAGTCAAATTCAGCAATTGTAGAGGAAAAGTGATTATTTTTTTAAAACAGAACAGGTCTACATTATTCTTGGAATTTTATTTTCAACTCAATCTTCATTCTACAGTTATGATTTTAGATTAATCATTATTAAACATATAGCATATAATATTTTAAATTTTACAGTACATTATGTTGTTACTGTAACCGATGAAATGATGATAGCTTTGTTTTATTGTATTTTCTGTCTAAATTAAGATCTCTTAGTAAAAACTGTGAAATGCTTTGAAAGTATGTAATTATGAAGAATGAATCAAGCTTCAGATACTTGTACTCATTTATAAAGCAGGCTGGTTGTGAAAAGTAGAGTATATTTATCACCATTTTTTACAATTGAACCTTATGAATGTTTGCTTAAATAATAATATCTTTTTATATACACTAAGCAAACGATTTGTAAAAACTGTTAAAGAGCAAAAAAGAGAAATATAAGATCAAACCTACTGAGTCAACTGAATGTTTTCAATTATGTTGATTTATGATTTGCATTGCAGCTTTTGGAGATTTTGAAGTGGATTGATGAAGTATTTTTGGAATATATATCTTCATTCTGTAAACTAATTGTTGGTCTGAATCATATCAAAATTTATTTATGAATCACAAGCTTCTGAATTTATTTCATTCATACTTTAGTATAGTACCGAAAGTTTCTAACTTTCGTCATCTGAAGTGTTACCTGTGTTTTTAATAGCTTTAAGTGGCAATAATTGGTATGGCACATGTTGATCAACTGTAACATGAGAAAGCATAGTGATGAAAATTAGCATAGGAAAACAATTACCTGTGTAAAAGAGCTCTTCGAATTGAATTGAGTGAATGAATGTTGACCGAATATCAGGCAAAAGGAGCAAATGTAATAGTCACATGCGATTAGTAGATATTAGTAATTCCCAAGAATATTTTTGGAAATTTGCAATGTATTGCAGATCATAGTCACTTACTTAGAAAGGGATTCTATGTGGAACTGGTAATCTTTTCCATTGATTGTATTATAGTTTTTATATACTTATGTAGAACTTGCATCTATAGGCTTATAGCTTTGCTGGAAAAAAATGTTGCCGTAAAATATTTCTAAGGGTTGCTTGGAAAGTTATTTCAATGTTTACAGCCTTCCACAAGTAACATATTGTCACATCGAGTTCATTCTTACACAGATAAACATTGTTAGCCAACAATAGAATAGGATTCCTAATTTTATTTTATATCCTTAATTCTTTAACAAAAATTTTATTTATTCAAATATGAAAAGATGGTTTATTCAGAGTAACATAATAATAGTGTTATTTAGCTTGTTTGATGCAGCAATATATGCAGAGCAGAGTTTCTAAAATATTATATCATGTATAATATTTTAGAAACATTAATCTTTCTTACCATGAAATATGATATAAATTTACATATAAAACGATTTTCATATAAACAGAAATATTTTATCTGATTAACCAAATCAACGCTTAAGTATATCTTCTTAGGGGGGGTTTACACATGGCGAACTTTGATTATGATATTTAAGGATCAATTCAAAGAAATTTTACAAAATTGACAAAGAATCAGAGATACACTATTGTTAAATGCTAGAAGATAGTCCAAAGATCTTTTTAATAATTCTTTAAGCTTTGCTTTTTTATAAATTTGTCCTTATTCTGAGAGGAAATATTTAAGTGTCACCTAAATACGTTGTTATATGAATAAAAGTATTGTGAATAACTAGAATTTCTATCCAAGGGATTTATTCAAACGCATTTAGTTATTATGTTAGTATGTTAATTAGATACACTTGCTATCTGACAAGTGTGATATAATTAAAAAAACTTGAGATACTAATTATGATCATTTCGGACAAGATTGGAACACTAATCTAGGAAGAAATTAGCCTATAGCGTATTGTGAGAGATAAATTACATATTTTTTCCCATAAAATTATTAGGACGTAATCAATAAAATCTTTATTTCGATATTTGGATTCATCGGTTCACTATATTCAAATAAAAAGAGAGATTTAAATAATACGACTTTTAATTAGATTGATATCATGAGGGTTAAAGTGTGTTAAAAATTTTAAGATTTCTTTAGACAATTTGTACCGACTTCAATATTTTCCCAGGATTTTACATTTCGAACAAAGAGCCCGTCTTTGATTAATTCACCGAGTTAGTTCAAATTCCAACAGATGTCTCTGGTGCGGCGCGACTGGAGCCCTATTTGCGAATGAGCTTATTCTGTGGGGCCTGTGGGAATATTTCGTCAGTGTAAACATGGCGGAGAAGGCGAATAAACCACCGCCGATCATGGGGACGAAACCCGTACCTATGAAGTTGTTTGCCACCTGGGAAGTTGACAGGACTCCTTCGAATTGCATACCAAGGTAACGTACATTTTGATATCAAATTTAGATCGATGTTGGTATGTCTGTACGAAGACGTCCGGTTCAAAACACGGTGTCAATTGTTTACTATTGAGTCAACTGTCATAGTTGCTTCTCGTACTTTATCATTGAGACTATGAATGTAATCGACTGTCTGTATAGATCTGTGCATTAATGTCTCGTCTATATTTACGGGAAGGTGTTTCATAGCTGTCGGATTGAAAAACTGGACGAGTAGGTCGATTTTGGGCGTTGTTCCAATACCCTCTTTCATGTTATATATGTTCATTATCTTACATACGATCGTACAAGTGAGAGTTTAAAGGATACGACCAGCTTTGATCCTACATCGTGTGTTTCATTGGACGTAATATCTATCAACGAAGAACTGGAGCAGTGAAAAAAGTGATTTGTGTTGTTTACAATCATCGTACGTATTCCATCATAGGTATTTCGTTCGGCGAACGAACAACCGTTCCTACATGCAATACCGGGTCAATTAAGCGTCACATCGCTCGAATGTCACCGCATGATGTCGGTGTGAATGACCGCCGCAGATGCACTCCATCCATGTCGATCCCGGACAGTGTCTTAGCCCTTCCGCGTGCCGCCTTCTCATGATCACTGCGGTGCATGTGTGTCAAACCTCGGCAAGAGTGTGTCACGGTTGCCCCGAGGCTCAGAAGCCCGGCACGCGTTTTCGACCCACCCCTCTTGGAGACACGCCGCGCCAACACCCATTGTGGGGAGATCGTCTGAGGAAAAATCAGTGCAGCCGACCGATGCCTTTACCATTCCCTTTTGTTAGTGCATCACGGCCCAGGAGCTCCTGCTTTGAAAGCATTGCAGCTCCCGGTTTTCGGAGGGAAACGGGGGTTTCGAACATTTTGTTAGCTGCGGAGGTAATAAATTATTCCTTGGAAAGTCATTCCTACGCGTGCCATTGTACGTTCTATTCAACGGTGGCTTTGTATTTTATGTGGATTGTTAAAACTAGGCAGTTTACCAGTTAGACGTCACTATCCGAGTGTCTACGAAGAAGATTCTCATGCTGGATTCAGTGATAGTGGTTGAAATTTTCGAATTTGGAGCTAGAGCGAAATGAGTTAATATACTGCGTCAATAATGCTAGCTTTCTATTAACGATTTGTAATAATCGAAGGTGTTTTGTGTGTTAAATTTATTAACAATGCAATCAACAAGCCTTGTATTGATTACTGATGGAAACGGTTAATTTTCCTGAAGTTCAGTGTAATTGGCTAGTGATTATTTTGTTACTATCTATTAATCTTGAGGAGTTAATGTTAGTCTAAATTGTACAAAACTGTAAATGTTTTAACTTATTAGACTTGAATGATTCCATTCATAGTTACATAAAATATTCGAACGAGTACGATTGGCTGTTTTACACTATTACATAAGATTGGGAAAATTCATATCAATCGGTCTTTTCCTAAACTTTACAAAATTTAATCTAATTTAATGAATCTATTCCCTTAAGTAAAAAAATTAATGTGCTTTTTTGAATCAGCTGATTGTTATGTCGTATCTTTGAAATTTGAATAAGCTATAATTTATTTTTGTAAGTATTTGTCAACATTGTAATCAATTCCAACTCAGTTCTATAACTTTGTAAATTGATGGATGGAAGTATTCAATATAACGCTATTGGTTCAAAAAGTATTCTTTATTGAAAAGTAAGCTACTTGCTCCAATCAAAGATTTTTATTAGTTAAATTTCGACCAAGGTGAAATTTCAGAATCATTCTAAAAGGAAGAAGTATTGTTTCGCTTTTATAATTTGAAAAGGAAACTACATTGTAATAATTTACTTATCAAATGTTAGATCTATTAGTTTGAATTATTATTAAATATCAATTGAAATGTCTTATTTTATGTAAAAGCATTGGAAATTTTTGAAAAATAATTATGTATTCATAATCGTACTAAGGAAATTAAATCATTATAAATGGTTTTATTCAATCATAAGAAGATTACGTGAGGTTGCTACTAGTGAATGAAGTATTAAGTTGTCAAATTTAATTGTACTTATTCCTGATCTACGTCAATTTAACTCAATTTTTTATGAACATTCGTAGAAATTTAATCATCAAAGATTGTGTGCGCCGAAAATACAAGATATAGTATGGGACGGTTAGGGGAGTATCGTATTTTCGATGGAAAAGATTTATAAGATATCCTTTAATACTGGTATATAAAGTTACTCAGAAATCCCAGTCGCGTTTTAATATAATGCCGGAAGTAATTTTTACGTGCGTACCCATAAAAATACCATGAGTTTAGCATTAGATTTAGACACAGTTGAAGATCGTATAACAATGATCGTCAACGTCTTTTAAAATTGAAGTTAAGTCATTTTATTACGTGTTTTTGAAGTCTTCATGAAACCATAAAATTTATAATGTTGTTTCAGTCCGAAGAAGTAACATTTATTTTCCACAATGTCAATCAATCGTTATGAATTTCTGGAACTAAAAATAGCCAAATTATTTCTCTAGTATAATATTCGGGAAACTAATCTCTTTCATTATCATCCAATGGCTATTAATTTTTGCGATCCTAGAATTCCGGAAGAGTTGTTAAGGTTAAGTTGATATTTCAGGAAAAATCCTAAAGACATCGATGCATATTCCATGAACTCTCCGAAGTGTTGTATCGTTTCTAAACTCGGGCGAATTTTGAGATGCGATGTGCTATGCAAATGACCTTGATCATCATCGTTAGATATTTACGATCTTTGGTACGGGTGCATTCATTATACCTTCATCGCGAAGTGCGTTTCATTTATCTTGGGATCCGTTCGATACGTAATTTTTAGTGATCAGCCAATGATTTTCCTATCCAAGTTTCGGCGGTGCAAAGTACGCTGATGATGTATAGATGTTATTTCCTTCGAAATGAGATAAAAGGGATTATTCTATCTGGTGTTTATTATACAAGATTCTCTTCTTAACAAGGCAAGCTCGTCGAAAGATAAATCCGAAATATTCATGGGATTTAATTGTTTATAGAACTCTCTAGTCTCCTGGAGTGATATATTTAACCAAACTTACTTGACTCTTTTCTCCGTACGTGCGTAAGTTTCCACACGATAATGCTAGATTCGAGTGAAACTTAGTTTGCGCTATTAAATAAAAATTTCACTTGCGGAAATACAAGTTTTAACTCTCTAATTTTATGCAGTACTTTGCAGATACAAGTTCCTTTTGTGGGGAAAGTTCTAGGCTTGTTAAATGCTGTGTACGTTTACTCAAACAGCTATGCCGAGTCATTTCGGAACTGTTTTAAAACTTTTGGATTGTTCAAGAAGCTATGGGACTATAATAGAGTAAGTTACTTCGAAGACAGAATAATATTCGTAAATATATTATTCTCGAATTTATTTCCTCTATCTCGTAATTAAAAACGCTGCAAATTGTAAAGAGAAGTTCAATATTGAAGTGAAAATTAAATTTGGTAGTTGTATTTACTTAATACTTATAAAAATATCACTAATCGGGTTTAATTTAATTAATTTCTACCTACAAAGAAATTGTCTCTTGCTTGTAATACCATTTTTAAGTGCGTTTGCAGCTACATAAATAACATACGAAGTTTGAATTGATTCCAATTAGACGAATTAATCCAATTAACTAAAAGATGTGTATACCTTTCATTAGAGTAAAACGAGCCGTACTGCATTCGGGTGTTTTGAAAAAAAATTTACTACCTGATTGTATTCGTGTAGATAACACGAGATGAAGTGAATTTTACGTTAGCATTCAAATTTTTTACTCCGACGATATTGAATTACGAGGGAAAATGGTCGACTATTGTTGAACTTTTTTATTGGGACCCCAATATGAATCAATCATCTATTCCCGTGACCGTGTTCTATAAATTTGCCTTAGATATATGTTCATGGTCGAAATTGCGAGACAAACTTTCTACCGCTTTTCAGCCATATTCCTCCGTCATAATTAAATCTCTGGATTCAGCGGAAGCAGAAGTTGGCAAACTTTGGATATCCAGCTGTGTTTGTTTCTGTGGATATGTCATCGGAAGCTGAATAGTTCGGCTGTATCCGAAATGGATGGGAAATCTGCGTTTTGTTCCGTACGTTCGGGTTCGACGTAAAATTCGTTCGCGCTGAATTTCGATTTTTTTTTGTTCTGCGATGATATTTTCAGTTCAACTTTCGTGAAAGGTAAAAAGCGAGTTTATGGAGTATGAATTTGCATTTTGTAAGCATCGCTCTGCTTCGTTTTAATTCGTGGAAGGTTTATTGTTCTGATTAGGAATGTAAATACGTATGTACGTACGACGTTTTATCATGGAGACTGATTTTAGCCCTAAAAAAGTCGTAAATATTTTCAGTTTTTATGAAAACCATTCTTGTTAATACAACCTGAAATTCCTTAAACGTTGTAACATTTTAAACTAGGAAGGAGGGAAAATAATAAATATTCAACAGTAGAACTATTGTAGTATTGTAGAATCCGCATTGTTATCGAACAAGCTTTTTTAAATTTAAATGTTCTAAAAATTCACGGAATAAAATGATAAGCGTAGAAATCGAAACGAACCATCGCCCTATCTTGAATATACATCTTAGTTCACGCATTATATAGTCGTTTCTTTGACGTATAGCTTCGGTGTTCTCAAATCCTATTGAGGGAAGGTTGTAATGGCCACACTTGGCCTTAAATCTCTTCAGTGCAAAGTACTTTTGCTTTCAAAACTCGTTACGATGTTTTTTATGTATCCACCTATGCTTTGACGGATATTAGTTACAATATTCGCGTGTTAAATTGTTAAAATAGTAGAAAAACGATATTTTATCGTAAACTGAAATGTGATTTATTTTCTATCGAAGGCTCCAAGTTGTTCGCCTATAACTGATGGGCTCGGTGACCGATTGTGCGGTAGGTTAAAGTTAAGCGTTCGATCGCACATATTTCATACCAAGTTTGCGCTTCGTTTTAGCGAAATTTTCCGTGAAAATCATCGGATTGCGTCATATAGGAGACAGCTTTCTCTCGCAAGACTGGGATTACGGTCAACATGTGACGGAAACGTACGGTGACTTTGAAATACTGCTCTGACCGCACGTCAAAGCGGCGTCTGTTTTGATAGATGTCAGAAATAGTGTCAGCTACTGACCGCTCAAAGAAAAGAGAATTTATTGCTCATAAAATGGTAGCTTCAGGTGCTCCGTGGTAATTTTTGCTTTCTTTGCCTTAATGGAGGCGTTAAGTGCTCTTTTTCGTTTTTAATATTTCCGAATTATTTTTGGGCGTTGTGTTAGTTGGGATGGGAGCCAGGAGGATGTCCATGGATATCCACTTATATCCATGGATGATTGGAGTAATGTAAAGTTATTTATATATTTATTAGTTTTTAGATGCGAAAGGGAAAGGAAATGAGTGGGCTTGAATGATCTTTCTTATCCTTATGGATTTATTGGGTGATTTTACTGTATTGAAAAGAAATTAAGAAACTAAAAATTTATGGAACCAATTTAAATTTAAACCAATAGAAAACTTAAGTCCTTTTCAAAAAGAAGTATGTTTTGCTAACTCAGAAGTAACAGTTTACCAATATTTTGACTGTTTTGTTTCTCAGTTTCTTAACTGGAGTAAGCCAGTTGGGACCTCTTCCAAGTTTATGTCTAGAAATATTTTGAAAAGTTGTTTTGTTTACGTTGTCCTCAAAGCTTAGCATTATTAATTGTCATTTTGACGTAATTCTTTCAAACATAGGATTCATATAAATTGTTCCCTGTTGCTGGTCGATTGTGTTGAATACGGTTTTGAAGAGTGAATTGAAGACTAGGTAAAATTCTGTTGGAATTAAAATAGCTGTCAGGGTGTTATTTTCCAAATAGAAAGACTGCTGAATTTTATTACGTTACCTTAGTCCAAGCATTTTCCTATCGTTGTGTCTTTCATTTTAATACTTTCTTATTATTGCTATATTTTGCCGAAAACTGCTTCTAGATATTTATGAAATTATTTTAGTATTTTTCATATTTGAAAGATATAGTGATTGAACTGTCGTATCCAAGTACTAAACCAGGTGAGCCCAAAGTAAGTCACTTTCAATCTCGAATTTTATTAATGAACCTAAACATATAAGGATTTAAATATTTTTGTATCAGTTATCCTTATTGCTCAAACGTGAAATATTTTTTTTTTAAAGTTCCTCAACGGACATGAGCTTCTCAAGTGAATCTGTAACCCTTCTTCAGGAGTGCACCGATAAACTCTCAAGAATCAGTATTTTTAATCAGATTAAGCTGACAAAAATGGTGGGCTGTCCGACGGAAGGAACACCCGTCCAGTTTACGGGCGATAAACCGTCTCCCTTATAGCCTCTAAAATAATTCCGTTCCTTGAGGAAGTGGCGTGCAGATCGAATAGCACGCACGCGGTTCGCCCTTCCGTTGTCGGTCGTCCTGAATGCCAACAAAGGATTTGCGGGATGACTATAATTAAGGAAAAAGTTGGAAACGTTATAGGATCTTCGTAGCATCCCAAATAAGACCTTAATTTGCACTTCAGAAGGTTAGAGTTACACGGTGACTCTTCTCTTCGAAGGTAAACGTTCGTGACTTAATTAAGTCTCTTGAGCATGCGAAATCTACAGTGATCTCCACGTACCACTGATATGAAGGAAGATATAATGTCAATTCTTTTAAATACTACATCCAAACTTTAATAATGAAGGGATCATATGATCACCCGTGTAAAAATTTAGCTACCTTTTTGTTATTCTTATAATGATTTCTAGGTCTTTTTCACGAATTAATCATCATTGTCACGTATTTTAGTACGTCAACCCATTTTCAGATGGCATTGATGGAGTACATTATGCGTATGATATTGAAAATTTATTCATTAAAGTTTAATAAAAGTATATTCTGTTGTTTATGGATATAAGATTTTTATTTATTGTTTGCGAAAGGACGTATGCATGGTTGTTAACCAGTCTAATTTAATCTAGTAACAAACAACTTGCTAATTTAATTGTTTACTTTTCAAGTGTGAATGTTACTAATGTAGTGGAATTATTTTTCATTCTAAATTTCTCTCTCCACATTCTGGAATATTCGGAAGCTACTGAATGGCCTTAAAGATTAGAGACGTTTGTATTCTAATGATGATAAAGATGATTGTGTCGTTGATTCACCTTCTGAACAAAGATAAAGATTTATCTTTGTTCAGAAAGTGAATCAATTTGACTTTTTCAGAAGGTGAATCAATTTGACAAATATTTTGACTGTCAGCTTTATTTTCTTACGTTAACCAGACACATCCTGTTTTGTTTATCTCCAAAATGAAGTCTGAAACTGATAGAATTATATGGATGCTTTTCTTTCATCTCATTATCAAATGAAGAATCTCATAGAAAGACATTGTATGGACTCTTGTTTAAGATGATATCTTTGAACTATCGTGTTCATTTAATGTTTTGCGAAGTCAAATCATTCAGTTCTATGGCAACACCCAATAGCTGTTTTTATATAAGAATGTTTAGATAGCTTTACCGATGGAATGTTTTTGAATTTTCTTCTGATACTTAACGTCATGGCTCCTTTTTATTTGAAGTATTTGAATTTTTAATGAATAGCTTGACTGTGGAACTTTTATAATCGGGAAACCGTATTTGGTATTATATGGTCGTGTTTCATCCGAGCCTTGTATTGCATGCATTCTAGTTGTTAGATCTACGTAGAGAAAATAATTTCTGTTGAATCATCATACAGTAAAGAATAAGGGTTTGAAAATTGATAACTACCGCGAAATGTTTACAAAATAATTGAAAATTTGCTACGTATTGAGTATCCCACCATGAGTAAATAAAAATATGATTTAGCATGATATATCGAAAATAATTATCTAATTTAATGTTGAAATGAACCATAAAACCCGTGATTTTAAACTATCAATATCGTGAGTGATTATAATAGAAAAGAAATTACATAAGTACGTATCAAATCATCATCAATGGTGAAACATTTATGATCTTTAAAGGGTTTTCAGTGTATGGTATTCAGGAAATTATTCGATTTAATTCTAGTAGGAAGTTCAAATATGTACCTTCCGTTCCAACAAGGTAAGCTTAAATAGAAAGAAGTAATGCATCAGGTAAAGGTTTATTTCTTTATATTGAATGAAGGGAAAGTGTTGAGTAATCTTGAGAGAGCCACTTTAATCTTTAAGGAAAAAGATTAAAGAAGAAAACCGTGATTTAGAAACTAGGAAGAAGCTTGTAGTCGATTGTAACAAGAATAAATGTTTGCTAGGAAATTGGCTTGCTAATTGAGGTATAAATAGATATTCATAGGTGTATAGAAGCGCAAATGGTTTTCAACTTCGAAGAAGTCTATATAATCATCAGAAAACTACGAAATTTTAGGTTATACTTAACCTTTAAGTAGGTCATTTTATCTATAGTGGATAATATCAGATTATCCTTGAGTTGATAAGAAACTGTTTTTCGCGTAAGTTTACGACGTAGCGGTTATGATAAGTTATTAACACATTTAGTTTAAAAAAATTGGTTGAGTCATGTTTACCATGGGTTTCACCTTGTGGTGAGTTTTTTTTTTGATTCTCGTAAATAAGGCTCGGATTGATCCGTTGCATAATTGCGAATCCAGGAAGTAAAACAAACGTTTTCTCTTTTTCTTCTGGGATAGCGTTGAATTGATACGGATCCGTCACGTTCTGAATATTCTGTCAGCCTTTTCAGTTCTGAATATTACGCTTTCATTTCTGTGGAGGATTAATCTATTCTTATCCGGTATCTAATTGTTTTACGTTCCTATCACAATACGATGCTAAAGTGAACAGGAGAATATTTTATTTTCACGAAACTTTTATGAACTCTTTGAACATTTTTTGTTTTAATTTTGAAAATATTTCGTGCGAGTTACCAGCTATTACTATTACCAACTAATAACAAGGATGCTATTTTTATATTATCTTGTTAATTTTGATAAAAATATCCTAATGAACGAACAGTTTCCGATATTTATTTTTAATTTTGAAAGCTTTACACTCGTCCATTGGGAAAGATAAAGGAGTAGTAATTTGATTATATGAAATTGAAAATAACCCAGAAGGCGAGAATTTAAATAAGTTATTATTAACTTTATTCGCTTAAGCTGTGGATTAATTACTAATTCGAAGAATAATGATGATAGTCTTTGATGATAATCAATGTATTGACCGATATCGGTGGCGGAATGGTTATCATACTAACTTTCCTACTCCAGAGTCCTTGGTTCGAGTCTCGGATACTGGGAATTATTCCGCTTAGGAAATAGATGTTTGTTAGTAGATTAAATCACGTGTTATTGGGTATATTCTACAGTTTGTAATAAATTTATTATCATTTCAATTATTATCGTAATTCATATCAAGTAATTATTTATAATTAATTGTTATAACATAGCATAATTTGGATCGATTAATTTTATTGTTTATAGGGTTATTCATCACATATGTATTTATATTTGAATTGTACATACACGATCAAAATAAATGTTAAAGCGCTGTAAATCATATCGCATAGCAATTGTTTTCCAGTAAGACTCAATTACCTACTCGCTATCATCATTTCAACTACAAAGTATTAAAGAGCTATCCAATCGAGATACTTCGCCAGCGTAAGTAGCTTCTTACAGAATCTCTACTCGCGGATCTGCGGACGACTCACTCACGGCGTGAATCGTGAAGGCACGTCACGGAAGCGGATTCGATTCATGAATGAGATTTCGATGAATGGGACGAGGTGCGTCGTAAAACGAATCGATCTAAAGGGAAATATCGCGAGGAACTTATAAAAAGGAAATATTTCCGATCAATGGATACCTCGTCACGTCTCTTTCCAATGGTTCGAAGCTCGAAGCCTTATCGTAATTTCTGCTCCAAAAGGAGATAAAAACGTACGGTATGTTTTTTTTCCATTTCAATTCGTTCTTCACCGCGCTGTTTTATCGATTCAATCGACGTTTTATACATTTTCCGTATTTCCGATTTTAAAAGTGCATCTTCCCTAATGAAGATGGCCGATTCTAAAGTGATATTACGTCGTATCTTTTTCATCGGGTTTCGAGAAATCCGGTAAACGTACTCACGCATTGTTTAAACGTTGATACGGAGTGTATACGCGTTGATAGATACGCGATTGGGTGTGTAAATAAGTTCTCATGTTCGTAGCGGTGATACTGTTTATGGTTGAACAGGTGACAACACCTTAGATACGCCGATAGCCTTTAGGTAAATAAAAACTGATGGATTAAGTTAATCGTTTCTTTCCTGTTGCAGACGAGTGCATTCGGTAAATCTACCTGTCTCATTTTTTTTTCGATTCATTTGTTGCAATACGATTCGATGCTGTTTAATCAAACTTAAGATTCTATGTAGGTGTATGGGTTAATGTATCCATACCTCTACCGTTTCTGTTGTTTATTGGAATGTATTAATGAATTTAATCTTTGAATTATTTATTAGAAATTGGTATTCTACTTTTTGGAATACTGATGACTTTATCGGTAAAGAAAATTTATTGAGAAAGAATTTTATTTATGTAGCTGTTTAAAAAACTTATATACATTATAAAATGTACGTTTGTTGTAATTCCCTGATATTTCTCTAAGTTTCTGAATTTATATATAATATATAACAGAAAGAGTATAATATAACAAAGTGGGATGTTATTAGATCTATTTAGCAACACTTTTTCCATCATAAAGACTATCTTCATACTATCAATACTATACTATATACTATCATAAAGAAAAATATTACTTCTCCGAATTTTTTGATCAAATCCATCTTTGCTCAAATTTCTTATTATCTAAGCATTCTAATTTTCAGTTTTGAATCTCATTTTAGCGGACAGATAAAACATAGGATTGACCAGTATTATAAAATATACAAATCTTACCACCTTCATATTTGATTGTATTTAACCTCTCACTCCATTTCAATTCATTTAGTTCATTTCCAGGATTTTGAGTATACGTAACGTGCAGATACCAAGTACATTCATTAATAAGTATTCTTTCATATGAGAATAAAGTATGATTTATGAGAAATGTATACGTATTTCAATGCATTTATCAGTATTCCCATTGTTAACGTTCTGATTTTTTGAATAATCCCCCACAATGCAACATTTCGCGCTGAAAAAAATACGTTGATGTTTATAGGTCGTCCTTGTCATTGATAAATAAAGGACGTAATATATCGGTAGCGTCCACGTCATTTTTCCTTTCCGAGATATTACGTGACCACCCATTCTGGACGTAGGAAACGAAGGGTATTTTCGCAAGCATTTTTTCGCGACAGCATTTCTCGGCAGATACCGTACGTTTGTGGAAGCGCGGAAGGCGCCGGCCTCAGCCTTGGATTCCCACAATCCCTTTTTCCTATCACGCCATTTGCTCTAGCGAGATTAGCCATCGACGTGTTGCGGAAAGAAAAACCAGATTTCGGCGGTGGGGTGTCTGGCAGACGCTGACAAGGTCGCGCTCGGTGATACTCCGACGGGATGGCAGCGGTTGACGCTTTTTGCAAATTCCGTCACGCGCGAAGGAATGTCTGTGTCTGGAAACACGGCATTCTCGTGTTCCCTTACGTAATTTTTTTTTGTTACGTCTCATATCGCGTTAATAAATTTCTGATATTGTTGGAAGTTGGATGACCACTGTGATCTTGTTCTTACATTGTTATTAAGGCCCTTTCTGTAACGATATTTCAACAATGATATTTATTAATTTAACTCATTAATTAAGTTGAAAGATAAGGAAATAGGGACTGCTATAAGATCGTGATAAAGTATTGTATTATAAGCATCGTGAGACTGATCAATTTTCGTCGTTTACTGTAGCTGATTAATAATATCATATATTGATGTCACGTCATTGCGTTCAAACGTATTTTATTCATCTATCAATTTGAATATTTTCAAAAGGACAAAAGATGTTAATGATTTTAACCTTTATGTATGTTCAAGGAACAATTTTATAATTTGTTTGCTTTATAATTCAATGCAATGTTAACGTATAATCATTTTGAGGTCATGCTATAGAAAACATATCCAAGGACACGGCATTCAAGCGTACTTTCATTACGTTACTTTTCTGTGGCTACTATGTATTTAGTATTTTGTTTATCAATCTTTTTAAATTATTCTGAATTATTTCCTATAATGTATTGAGATTGAGGAATTTATTATCAGTGAAAACGATGACTGAGAAATTTCAGTTTCTCATGAATCTAACTCGATGGAGACGGGTGTGGTTTGGTATTCGAAGTATGTGCTCGGTAAGGTAGTATCTTAATCTCGTTCGAAACTGTTGCAGCACTTGAATTTGTCAGAAGGACAAGTTGAATGAATAAATTCCTGAATCGGTGCTCGCATTTGAATTTATCTTCGCGGAAAATCGGTCGAGATACGAAAGATTCAAAAAAGTTCTCCGAAGGAAAATATATCTATTAAAAAGAGTAAGCACCCGTGCGTCGAAGCGATACGAGTATGTTCTTCGGTTAAAATACGCGAAGAATCATCTCAAAGCTTTTCTTTTGACCAAGATTTATGTACGACTTTAAGGGGAGGGGTGTTTTAAAAAGGGTAATATCAACGAGTGATAAATTATGGAAAATTTTTATGAGGGGAAAGAAACGGTACCTCTTCCGCGGGAAATGATCCAAAACGGAACATATGTATCGGTTTCCGTTGCAATTTATTTTCAGAGATCGCTGGTAATTCGCGGAACTATGTTGCTCCTCCGAGGGCGTGAGATATGCTCTCAGCCTCCCACATATACTTCCCACGCGGTGCTCCCGGTTTTATATGTGGGTCTTCCGTTGCTCAGATGTACTATTTGGAGAAATAAGTACTTGTATTCTGAGTATAATATTCAAAGGTTTATGTTCGCTTATTTTAGGTTTCGAGACTTTTATAATCCCTAGAAAATGCAGAGATTGAATGCTGATTGGGCAAAATACACTTAGTAATTTCCACAGAAATTTATTTTTAACAAGGATTGGACCGGATATCTGAGATGCCTGAGAATGACGATTTAATGACGAAAGTAGTGGTTCAATCGCAAATATATATTTCTATGGAAATTATCAATGGATTGTCGTTCATTTATAATAGATTCCATCCATGTATTTTTAACTTTTCCCCCATAAATTTTGATTCCTTCTATAAATCAATTACGTACTTAATTTTTTTAAATGTAAATGTTAATACTTTATTTTCTTCGTGGAATATTTTGAATCTTTTATGATAATCAAATAAAAAAGTTGAACTTTATCATATCAGATGTAGATTGAATAATATTTAGAATTAATAGTCTTTGGTAACGTTATAGTTTTTAATTTTTGGTTAAATTTTATTTTAATATTTGTTATTATTTATCCTTGGTATTTTTGGTTCTTTTTTAATTATTATTATTCGTTTCGTATTCGTATTATTAGAGAACATACAAGTCGAAGACAAGTCTTTACATACAAGTACATACAAAATTATTTTATCAAATGATGATAAAATTATCATTATTATATCTTGTAATTAATTCCTGGAAATTAAGTCGTGGAAATGAATTTAGGGGACCTATGTTAAATCAGTGCATTGTGATTTATGTAATCACTACGTAATCCCAACAAAGAATGTACCTTATTTGTCAACGTTGATACCAACTATGATGTTTAGCGATCGCGAGATGCGTATGGTATCTCGGGAAAGGAAGACATAACTGCAATAATTTTCAGGAACGTTTCGGAATACGAAAATTTAGGTATCAGTTAATCTCTGGTCTAAATGTTATTAGTGGGAATGGAGCAGACGGGTTCGAAGAACATTCCGTAGGTGCTCTTTGGCCCATGGCCACGAAGGGAAAGTGAAGTGGCGGGAGTGGGGGAGTCAAATGGTAACTCCCGTCTGCGGCCGTTGTAGTTAAAATCGTCGACCGATCGATCCCGGAAGCTGAATAAGTCGCGTACGAGCACCTTGAAATCGCGCATTGATGAATATATCCCCCGCATAACAGCCTCGCCGTTTTGGCATTGCTTAAGTGTCGCTAAAAAATCCGACCTCGAAATTTCTACGAATACGCTTGTTTTGGTCGCCAAGGCGGCCTAGAGTTGGTTGGCAGAAGGAATTTCCGAGAATGTCAGGATTCGTAAACTGCTGAAATTAGAGTGGTTTTTTTATACAAAGCGGCTTTTGTTTACCGTGAAGCCGGAAATTTTGTCGGATCTGCGAATTTTTTTGGGTGTTTGCCAATTTTTTCGTTGATTAATTGTGGTTGTTGATAAAACGAGTCTAATATTATTTACGATATTAATGAATGATTATAAAGAGTAATTATACGTATTGCGTTTTTTAAGTTAGCTTGAGTTATACGGCTGGATTACGTAAGAAACATTTCAATCATCGAATATCAAAAAGACAGTAATACTAAATGATATTGAAAAGGATGAGGCAAATAATTGTATTAAATGAAATTGATAACCGTTATAGTTTTAGTGGATTTTATTACGGAGCATAAATAAAAGAAAAAGCTTTATCTATCTTTGTTCTCATACCATTAAATTGTAAAGTTTCTGATTATATTGTTATCTTAATTGTTCGCTTCCAAATATTAAACCAAAGAATATTAATTAAAGAAACGTTTGGACGATAAAGAAGAAAAATTTCGAGCAAGACTTCCAAGTATTTAATCGTGGAATGTATGTTCGAAGGTTTATTGTAACAAACCGTTATTTTTAGAAGTAAATTGTATATGAAGTTGGTTGAATATAATCTTTTATTACAATAATACACTGTAATGTACAATCATGTTACAAGGTGTTTTAGTCGGTTTTTTTCTATCTTTCGTTATTTCTGAAGGCGTTTATGTATGGAAGCAATCAATGAGGAATCCACTAGTAGGCGTAGTGAGTGGTTACTCCTTATCGTTATGTCGCGGATCAATGGATTTGAACTTGTCTTCTGCTGCGGAATTTGGGTCCAATGGCCGCACAGAAATCATTCAACTTCTTATCAGTTATGTGAGTGATCCGGGATGCTAAAGAGAGCGTATCGGTTCATCAAAAAGTGTTTTGACGCTCTCTGAGATTATATTTCAATAACATTTTTGGACTTGGAAAATATTCTATGGATCAATTTTGAGTGGAATGATGGGTTGATTATATTTTAAAGAAATATGAGCTTTATAATGTACTACAGTCGTTCTAAATTATGTCACTGTCGTAAAATTTATCAACAATACATTACGTACGGTTTTGCTCCGCTGTTGCTGTTTACTGGTATCTAAGAGCAAGTGGCATACATTTAAATACAATTATACTTACTAATGTATTTTAAAATTTATCTATCGGTTATTTACAAAGTTATAAAAGCTGTATCTCAATGATTTTGTAGCTCAAGTAGTTTTATATATGAAGGGAATTCATCATTTAGGTTTAATTTCACTATTCAAATCTTATTTCTGGCTTGAAAATGTCGAATCTTTGTCAGATCAAGTGTTCCTACTCATCCGTTTCTTGTCCCATTTCCAAGAATTTTGTTGTACTCCGAAAAAAATTATGAGGTCAACAAACTGACGAAATTCCAAAAGCAGTTTTTCTAAAAGGAAGTTCACGTCCATCGGAATATGCAGGAAAAGAAAGAGGGTATAAAATTAGCGATTCGTAAACAAGATAATAAATCGAGAATTTTTTTATGACGTATCTCAGCAAAGGGACCGGCGATTTATAATTGTTTCGTAAATGGGCGGAGGCAAGATATATTACCTGAAACAGTACCGATGTCCCGAAAACGTGACAAGACAGTATTATAAAGGTCAAGGCTTTACTGCTTTCTTTTTCCTGTTTTTTGTCAGGAGTAGAACCTGCGTTTACGTCCTTTCATATTTCTTTTCAGATGAGATTCCCTTTCTGCATTCAGATGGGACGCGGGATTTAGGAAATGCGGGGTTTAGGGAAAAATATGACTGATGATTTTTTTCACTTTCGTTCGGAATTTTTCGCGTGAATTATAGTTCCGAATTGAATTTAGTTTCAGCGTTTGGGTTTGTGATTAGTGATCTACTAATAACTGTGTTAATTAACGAAATAGTCGTTTGAATTTTTTACGTAAACTTCGCGAACCAAGAACGACTTTTCGATATTAATAGTCAACAATGTTATAAAGAAGTGAAAAATAGCAACATGACTGGGACTCGAACCCAGGTCTCAGGGAGAGTCCCATGTCATGTCGTGTATTTTTCACTTCTGTATAACATTCTGAAAAAGCGCATGCTTTAACGTGCAAAGAAGTATGATTAAATCCTTTCCTTGTTAATTATCAACTTTTCGATATCAATTTTTAAGTCCTAATGTCCTAAATCTAAAGAAATACATATGCATTCGACATTTAGCCTTGAGAATCATTCCCACCCAAAACACGAACGGTAGGACGTGACTCCCTCATCGGTGGGTCACGGTTGCATGCCTCCGTTACGCACGCGTGCTGGCGGTAGACTGTTCACTTTAGTGGCCCATAAGATATCCCGTTTTCGAACACTCCGAATCCGTGGCGTTAAAGTCGTATCTTTTAGTTTCGAGAACAATAAATAACTGACCGTTGACACATATCGATCATTTATGATTTCCATTGCTTGATCCTGTTACTAAGGTAGACGAGGTATATTTATAAGGCTTTTGATGTGAGTTGTAAAGGTTAATATTATATTATATATATTTGGTTTCTTTATTTTTATTTATGATATAAATGACATCCTCTCATTATTTAGGGTCATTATTATCGAAAATGTGAAGTCTTTTTATGGTTCATGAAGTGTGAATCTTATTATTGCATTAAAATAGATATATTGTAAGTTTCTTCAGATATTAATAGAAGGTCTGTATTTGATGTTAATTTTATGGAATAGATATATATCGTAGTAAATAATAATTCAATAAATGATTACAAAGTAAATTGGCTGAATAAAGGTAATCTTTTCTTAGTCATATAATATTAAAAGCTTGCTCATTTTACGATTTATATTTCTTTACGTTTTAATGTCTGTCAATACTTAAGTATATCTTTTATAGTACAAATTATGTAATGAAGAACTAAATGATACAATGGAATTTATATTTACGTATTTTGTATCATTTGCACCTCATTTTTGGTAAAGAAACTCCTTCAAATCAAGCGTAATAATTTTCAGTGTTAGTGATCGTATTCAAATACGTACCTATAAGGTTATTAGCATCTGGAAAGACGTAAGAAAGTACACGTATTTGTTTCAACTACCAATATATTCGGAGATATTGCGATCAAAATTCATTGCAACGTACGCTCGACGTACTGTGTGTAGCGTCTTATCGCAGAATTTCCCGTTACACGAAAAATGGAGCTCTTGAACGCCAACAGCGCGGATCCGAATATTTCACCTGTCCTCCGTCTGAAAGAATGGGCATATTTCAGCGGCGATAAGAGCGCGGATGTTTTAACGAGGTTCTCAGCGAAAGTGAAGAACTGGCTCTCTCACACACGAGCTGCCCAAGGAATTAATCGTGGAAGCAAAAAGTGGGTAGGTATGCGTCTGTGAGGAAGCGGTCGTAGGTGTGGGTGGGTTCTGGCGGAAGAGAGGGGGGTTTTGGAGGCCATTCTTCTGTCCCATTACGTACTCCGAGGCTCAAGTTAGAACGAGTAAGCGGCATTGGAATGCTAGCAAATGCGCCGGTTTATAAATAAGGCGGAGTGTTCCAAAGACTGTCGCGTGCGTGACGGGTTTCATCGCGGGGTTTTTTTTTGGAGCCGGTGGTAACGGAGTTTTTCTCCCGTATTAATTGTACTCTTTTTGTTGACCAGATTCGTGATTTTTCGGAGATTTTTGAAGGAAATACGAAAGTAGGTTTTGATCTCTAGGTCGGTATGGAAACACCTGTCCCAACAGCTGATGGTCGCTCTTGGTTTTCACTTTTTTATCGCTCGGTGAAAGTCTCTCTCTCGCTCTACGAAAGATCGTTTTCAAATCTCTCTCTGTTTTGATTCGAGAGGTTCTTGTTTTCGAAGGTGCATTTTTGTATGGGGTTTTTGTGTTTTATGCTGACATACTGATGTATCTATCTGATGCTTATGGTTGATTTATTTTTGTTTTCACTCCGGTCAGTTTCCTTATACAGCGGTATTGCATTCGTGTTATCTCGGTATCCTTTTAGATGCATATGAGCATATATCTCTTTTCTAAATAAAAGAATGTAGTATTGATGCATGTATAACTCTTATGGGATTGCTTTCCTATGCTAGCGAAAGAGTATGTGGTCAACTATTCGCTTTGATCTCGAATAATTAGCTCTATTTATTGTAAACACTTATAAATAACTACTTCTTGGTGTACACTAATGGTTATATTCTGATGGTGTACGCTGTTTATTGCAGGCGAACAATGAAATTTTTTTACATAATTATATGCCTTGAAGATATTTTTATTGTTTACTCTGTGATTGATTCATTAAGCTTCAGTTAACAAGTATTTATTATCATGGACATTTATGACAGATGTTCAATTTTAAATCTTGATTTAATGTTTCCGAATTATATTATTTATGAATCGAATGATTTAGGATTCTGAACAATATATTTGTACCAATTTAATTGACTCATCTTAAGGGAATAATGAGTTAAAATAGATGAACCTTAAGGTATCCGTTGGTGAAAGTATGTTTAGTTTAGATTCAGATGTGCTGTTGATGATGGAAACTGTGTTACCGGACCCCGTATCTAACTAGGCCGAAGCAATAGTACCTTCGTGGTGTTTCTTGGAAATAGTTTCGTAGTTATGACGTATCACTTGATTTCACTGCCATCAAACGCATAAAATTATAATGTGATATTTGGAAGTGCAGAAATAATGTATCATCTCACTTCTACGTACAATTATTAATAAACGTGTCTTGTAGATAAACGATACCAATTTAATTTAAATCTAAATATACCTGTGAATTATTGTTGCTGTTCTATATTATAAAGGATTGAATGTTATCAAACACTCTTAACTATTACTTAAATTAAATTATTCCATCATTTCTCGAAAGTGTATTTATAAACAGTCTCATTTAATGGATGGGACGTAGACACAAAAGTTCATTTGAAACGACTATTTTTCCTAGAGAAAGTCCATAATTCTAGCTACTCTTGGCAGATCATCAAATGCATTGCTACGCTTTAGTCTAGTCCCTTTATCCTTCCGGTGTACTCAGTGTCCCTAGCCAATTATTCGTGGAAGTTTGCCGTAGATCACGAGTGTTTTTATTTCAAGAAATATCGAGTTTACTGCGACTAAGTAATTTATCCTTTTCATCATCACAATCAATCTGATTCATGGATGGAAGAATTTCATTTTTTCGTCAGTTGTATTCAGAAGATACACCCACCGGTGGAAATAGGCATCTGTGATGTATTCGAACGAAATCACGTAAAGTACTCCGAGTTTGAATGGATGGTTGTTGAATTTTAAAATATTGCAAGGAGATGCAAGTTTGCCCATAAACTGTTTTGTTACGTTTTCTCCATGTTAAATGTCCACCATGTTGCATAAAGTGTTTGTTGAATAGGTTAATTCGAAAAGCTGCCGCATGGGGGAGATAGCAGAGAGGGCAGGAGCAGTTGTATGTAACTTATTCATGGCTATTTTGGCGAAACCTTTTAGCGACTCAGAGCAGTAAATAGGCCGGAAATCTGCTTTATATTACTGCTTTCATTTATCGGATGAGGAGAGAAGCTCCTGAAGCCCGCGTGTTGTAGCACGAATGGTTGGAAAACCCTTGGATGGCGATGGGGCAAAGGCGTGTGTTCGCATGAGTTTTTTCCACTAAGTACTCGCTCCCATTAGCCAAAAAACTAAGAGGATTTCAATTCGGAATTTTTGCCTTTAAAATCTGGGCAAATATTAGCTAGTCTCTCTGGATTTTGCTAGTAGTTATACGGCCTCGTGGAAAGCTTCCTTTTTTCTGTATTTTCCTCGTCTTCATGATGAAATTTAATGTCAAATTCTGTTGTAGCTGGTATGAACTTGATGTGTTTTCTGTTTTGTAAATACTCCTTGGTAACGCTACTAAATATCCTATAGGAAATTATGAATAGCAGGAAATTTTGAATAAAATAAATACTGCTATTTTATTGCGATTCAGGCTTAAGTCTAGTATTTTCTGTTTCCACTCCAGAAAATAATTATAGTTATTTTTCTTTTATTATACCAAAAGAATTTAACTGATATTTTTAACCGAAAAGTGTTTTATTAGTATTATATGAGCTAAGTGTTGTGTAAGCTTATGATTTATTTAAAATCATGTAAGAAGTATACTTCTACATAACGTAAGATTATGATGATCACTAATTAAAATATTCCAAGTTAGTATTTAGAACCCTATATCCATTTAATATTGTGTTTCAAGTGGCTTTTGAATTCTCAGAGTATAGCCAATACTTTTTTCTACATTTTTTCTCAATTACAGTTCAATGGAGTCTTTGTGGTTGGTAAATAAATCCTTTTCCAATTTCACGTGAACTCGTGCTTTTCCGAAAGCACTCAATTTTACTTCTATAGAGTCGAATTTCCGTAACAGGGAAGTAGTGAAAGTAATGTGTGGTAGTTACGATCGGAACCTGCGACCGTCGCGGTCAGTAAACATCGGAAATGGAATGTTTTTATGGCCAAGGGCCAAGTTATATTGTCGAGGATGATGATTTCTCCCTTGTAATACCATCGCGTTCCGATTATTCCATCATTCGACTAGGATTTACCTTCCATTGTTAAGCGTATAGGCTCCACTTTTGGAATCAGTTGTCTATTCTTTGGTAGCCAAGGTTTCCGTCCTTGGACTTCGTCGTAGGCCCGGGACTTTTGGCTCCCATTTCTTTCAACAGAGCTAAAAGAAAATTCTATTTGTCTTTTCTACCGTATCTCGCAGAATATGAGATGCTTCCCCGAGTATCTATTTGCGTAAAGTCTACATAATTTATCATCTTGTACATAGTTTGTATTCTAATGGAAGATTCGTCCATCCGATCGTAACATTTTATCCTTCTCGTCTTCATTTGATTACTTTGTTAAGAATATGTTTCGATTGTGTATTTTTTTGAAGGGATTTTAAGATCAGTTGAAAACGTTCTCGTCTGAAGTCGTAACTTCAGCTCCATGTTTATTTTCCTTCCGTTATTAAAATTCTTCCGAATCGGGAGAGACATTCCAGGATTTTCGCGAAAGAATTTCATTTCTCGTTTCGCAGTGGAAGCTTTAATCCCACGGACACGAAAATAGCCTCGTCGGATAGGATTATGTGGGAGAAAATGGAGTCTTCTGGTTTCATCCCGTCGGGAATAAACTCTTTTCTCCGGTATCTTTGTGACGATGTTCTGCTATGAAAGCAATCACATAATGGCTCATGAATAGTTCACGACCGAGTAAGTAATCACGAAAACAATTGCTTGTTTTTACGGGTGAAACAAGAAGTAGAGGTTTTTTTTCGATGTACCAAATTCATCAACGGTGCACTGGTAGATTTATTTGCCTCACGAGATGTTTTGTTTTCACCGTGAGTGATATAATTTAATTATACATTGTGGTGCATTTATATTTTGATTTTGTGTCCTGATATAGTTCTTCGTCAATGAAATGTATATATATGTATACTAAGCAATTAAATAATCCTGATATGAATAAAGAACGAAGCTTATTTTTCTATAGCCTCAGGAGAGAGAAGAAATTGTTGTACGGAGGTAATACATTATAAATAATACGTAAAAATCCGGCTGATATACATGTATACATACATATATTATGTATAATTATTATCTGTGATATTTTTATATATTTTACCAAATTATATGATTATATTTAAGAATCAAATTATAATAAATCTTGTATTGGGTCATCTATAGATTAATATAATTATTAATCTGGTGGTAAGCTGTGAGTCCGTTGTCAGTTAAATAGAACTTACTTATTATGTCTAATGTGTTTCTGCTATTTGACTGGATTTAATACGACAAATTTCAGTCAATATACTGTTCCTGTATTATTCGATGAATCAAATTAATCATTTCTATTTGCTGCATATATTTTTGGAGGTTGAATAATTCGTATGTCAAACATAAACTACCTTGGAGTAACAGACGTATACCCTAGCACCATAAGAGTCGTATGAAGCTGTTGAAAATTTCTTCAATTTCATTCTAATTGTAGTTAAAATTACCGTTTCAACAATTAGAAATCGTTCGTTAAAAATGCGTGAGCTTCATTTGTTTTCCTCACACTTACACGTTCCTTCGTGTCTCAGAAGTGTTACATAATGAGGAAAATTAAGGAGAACCAATCCTCATCTCAAAAGGTTGGCTAAGTTCCTATCCGTGATGAAATGCGGGAGTCAGAGACAAATTGTGTTTTATTATTGTACCTCGTATCATACTATTCCTATTGCTTCTCGGTAAAGTTTCAGTGGCGTGTTTTCAGAATACATAAAGGAGGGTTTTATTTGAGTATTTCTAAGGGCCCTGGGGAAAAGTCCTATAGCATTGTACCATTGTCTATTAGTAGAAGTTTTGTTGTTATGTTACGTACTGAGACAGATGCATCAAACATTCTCATTATTTATATTTACAAAGAATTAGTTCATAAATTATTACTTCAAATTATTGCTTCTCTTATTGTTAGTTGTATGTTGTTGATTGCTAATATTTTGGTACGTTTAGATTATTTACAGATGTGGCCATGAGGAACTTTTATCCTCAATCAAAATAACCGGACCTAGGTCAATCTGGGGATATCTCGGATTAGTTCTTAAAATACTCGAGTGTTGTAAAAGTTAATTCAAACTTGGATGCCTGTCTTTGATCTCGTAGTCGTGTTTGATTGGCTGATCTTTTTATCGCTTTTTCACAACTGTTTACGAATGCTAGTGAAATTTATCCGTAAATGAGTTATCTTACTGTTTTTTGAGATAAGGATTTGAGGAAGAATTGGATCGATTCTAAGAAATTTTCTGTGACTTTAAGAAATAGATTTAAGTGCTCAAGATTGAAGGTTTATTTCTTTTTTTTCTTTGAAAGACGTGGAAAAATTTCCAAAAAGTTTTAATTTTAAAATTTACGAAGTATTGAATGGTATAGGTTAGCTTAAAATTTCCGGAACGATTTATGATAGTGTCAATAAAAGGTTTGCTGCTATTTAAGAAACAGACAGCTAAATTTTTACTATACCGTATTGTGGTTCATATCCATTTAATATTTTTTATACTGATTGTTGAAGGCAATAACTCACGAGTTGATTTTTATTAAATTAGAAAAAAATCATTCGTTCGTGTAAAGAAATTAAAACACACTGTTGAATGTATCTAATGCTTAAGTACAGTTAAATTCTTACTTGATAGGTTACATAAATGTTTCAATGTCCTAATCCTATAAATTAACCCTTTCATTCGTAATATAAATTAACCCAAAGTTCCCTCAAAGTATCTCCAAAGCACGCCTTACTCCCATCCTTCAGAAGTGAGAGGTTGAACTTGAATTATCCGTAAAGTTGATCCATAGCCAAGATGACTACGCCAAATCATGGTCCAGGAATCCTCGATGCTGTTTTCCAAGTAATCATCGGCGTTAATGATACATCGATAAAATTTATTTTAGACGTTTCGGAGAAGAATATTAGTCACCCGGAAGAGTTCTTGGAGGCGGTATGTTTGATCATCCTCCGGACCCATTGGGATGGTCCATAGTGTCCATCACAATAGTGGACGCATTCCAACGGCGTTAAAGTGGCTCATGACTAAATACTTAAATCGTAGCTACGCGTCATCCCTTCTTTTGCCAAGGGAATCGCTTCAATCACTATAAAAAACGATCCTGTCCTTTTAAGTCTATTCACGCCTGCAGAATGTACGATAAAGGGTATAAAGGTGTTGATGAGAGTATAAATATGGAGGGTGCAGAAATAACACTCATACGTCGAAGTACGCTTTTATCTGCTCGTTGATGTCCGATGCATCATGGGTATTTGAAGTGTGTCTATCGATTTAATTGCCGAGTATCGTATGAAGTATCCTCTACCCGTTTTGAAAGAGAGCTTTTATTTTCTACGTGCATTTAGGATCCTTGCAGGGTTTCCCAATGAACTATTGCAATTTTGCGTGCTGTTGAAAGGAAGGGAAAATTAAAGAAGCTGTTGTTTCAGGTGTATTAATGTGTTATATAGTTAACCAGCTTTTTTTAAATATTTTTTATCCTTTTTTTACGTAAGAACTGAAACGAAACATTGATTAAGTTCTTACTTCTTTACTTACGTAAATGAAACATTGATTAGGTGGTGTAACCAAAATAATCGTATATTATTTTATTGAATGTATATAGTAAAGTTAAAATGGTAAAAAGCCTTTAACAATCTAAAAATATAATCAATTGAGAATAATTGTAAATGTATTTTGTTCATTGAATTACTGATAAATACATCATAACTTATTATAGAATTAGAACTAAAATTGCAAATAACGTAAGGATAGAATAAGACGTGAAATCATTTTTACTTTTATATTCAAGTAAATTCTTTAGCGTAAAATGCGAAATCCTACTAAATATTCATAGAAAAGACCATTTGTTTCAAATGTAGAATCAGAATGAAAAAATATCTATTTAATCCCGAATTCATAACTAATATTTCATTGCACGTAAGGTAGTTGGTAGAAAATTATATTAGATGTATTTTTGTATGCTATTTTAATGAGACATCATATCGATTCGAGTCACAGCGAAGGGTATATCCGCGTAATGTATATAAAGCGAGTTTTTCGATAACATTTCGGGGGATGAACGTTTGGAAACGTACCCGCGATGGTATCTCTACCTTAGAGGCCTCCTCCGATAACGTAATTTCGCACTTCGCCCGAGGCGCTGTGGTTTCCCATCCTATGTGGTTTGAATCTGGGTTTCCTCCGCTTTTTACAAGTAACCCGCACGCTTAATCTTCCTGTCCATCTCTCCACTGCAGCTAAAAGGTAAATAGGATAGCGCGTGTGTTTCGGATTTGCATTCAGATCTTCTTCTACCTTTTTCCTCCGCCTTTTTTGGATTACTTTGTTTCCACAAATGGAACGTTGCGCAAGGCGATGGGCTCTTGCGTTTGATCTCACTCTAGTTTCACAATGTTGCGGAGAATAGTCTCTGGCATCTCTTTTCGGAAGAGATTTGTTGCAATTCATACCTCGGTGCATTAATGGATGAGTCTTTCGTGTAAATATTTTTCCGTCGGTGTGCTTTGTGTACAATTTTAAGCTTCATCGGGATTTAATTTATTTACGGCAGTCGCTAATAGCAACTGCTAAGCCTGCATCGAATTAAATGTTTAAATCAGAGATTGAAGATTTTATATTTAGTTTTGATAAAGGCTTATCTTGTTTTTGACATTCGTAGCCTATTTATTTAAATTCATAAAGTTTCAGTTTTCCCAGTATTGGCTAGTGTTTTGCGGCATACCAGTGTTCAAGAGTCGATTGCATATGTATAAAAAGGATCAATATGATTCCTTACTTACACATATATTTTTGTTTATAAAGATGTTTGATTTTTCAATAAATGCATGTGATATTTTATATAGTAGGGTATATTTATAGGGAAGGAAAATAATTCTTATAATTTCGTGGCTAACATTCTGTAAGGTTTTTCTCATTTTTTATTTTATAAAAAATTTAACTTTAGAATTATAAGAATTGTAGATATATGCTTGTCGAAGGCACATATTCAGTGGTCTTTTCACCTACCGAATTTCAGTTTGTCAATACTAGGGAACAGCATTTATTTTATGAAACTCCATCCCTTCTTTATATCTTGTCTATTTGATAAATTTCTAATCTCTTATGAATTATTTCTCTATTTCCTCAATAAAATATTTGAAGCCTTGAAAGATAAATTCGAAATGTTTTGATTCATCATGAGGCTGATTTAAGATTTAAGATTTTCTATGAAATTTATATCAGGAAAAGATTGTAAAATACGAGACAATAAGTGGAGTGATTTTTATCTGAATTACCCTTGAAGCAATTATGCTATCTAAGAATCAGATACGGGAAACCTTGATAATTTTATGGTCATTTTCCGCTTTGGAGTATCTTCTTCCATTCAATTTTTCTCATTTACGTTTTACGATAATTCTCTATTGCTAGATTCATAAGTAACGAATAGGTTGTATAAATAGATCAGATCCTAATCTGTGAATCTACTGTAGCACTTTACCTTGTTTAGTACGTAGCATTATAGCTCGTTAGAACATATCTTATGTTGATCATTTGATTCCATAAAATTATATGTATAGTATAATTTAAATAACTCTTTACACTATCGAAAGAATATATGTAGAAAACGCCTATGACGAAGGCCACTTTAAAGTTTTCAATTTCAGGTCAAGTTTTCGCGAAGACAATGGACTTCGACTCTGAAAAGATTACACGGTGAATTGACAGCTGGAGCTTATTTCAATTCTCTTTAACTTCATCCTCTATTGTTCAGAGCTCATAACACATGTTTGCCTTAATATCTGTACTCGGCATCCGCTTCATTTGTATTTAATACGCTTCCTCACTCACTCCAGAGAGACATGATAATTCGGTGTTTCTTCGCATGGCGTTTAGGAAGTCCCCGGGAACGTAGCCATTGTTCCGAAAGCGCTAGGCCTCCGCCTATGGAGTTTTTTCCGGCGGAGTTTCCTGTTTTTCATTAGGTCTCTTCCACTGCCAAGAGCATTGTCTTGTTCGCGAAAGAGAATTATTTGAGGTGCTTCGTGAATCTTTCACTTTGTTCTCTTCTGGATCCTCAGGTCCGTGGAGAGTTGTATACTCTCGTCTCAGAGTTACTCTGTGGGAATCTCTTCTCTTACTCCTTTACGAAGGAGGAGTTGGATTGATGTTTTTATGTTGGAGGTCAAGGTGACGTAGGATGCAGTTAATTTGGATGATTCAGTTGTTGCTACGAGTTCTTTGTGATGCTGGATGGTTGTTTAGTACAGGAATCATTGGGTATGCAATGATATATCTATATAATCATAAGATATGTTCTAGTAGTGTACTGTTTCTTTCCATTTCTTGTTTGTTGAAGGATATAATTCATCGCTAAGTTGTTCTCGTGTGCTAAATTCTACGCATACGAGATGTTTAGCAAGTAAATTATGGTTATATTATTCTCTTTCATTGCACCTTTTTTAAAATGGTTTAGTTTCTTTACATATTCCTTAAAATTGACCCAGTGTATAAAATTTATTCTTTTTTATAATACAAGTGTATGTTATGCGGTAAGATTATATTTTTCGGAATTTTTGACGTAATAGAATTATTTTGCTAAAAAGAAGTGAAAAATAGCGACATGACTGGGACTCGAACCCAGGTCTCTTACATGAAAAATGACACAAGCTTTCTCGTGCTAATTATACTTTTAAAAATCTATACTTTCTAATATTTTTACTCTTTTAGTTCGAAATTACAGTCACAATATCTTCAGATGCTTACATAAATATTGCTCAGGATGAGTATTTTATTACTTGTGATGAATCATACATCATATCACAAAAATCTAACGTCAGTTATTAATTGTATTGCTCCAACGAGTATTTGAACTCCATGCTTCTCCTTGAATTAATAAATTTACTTTAAATTTTACGAAAGACGTACAATATTATAACTCAAATTATTGTGAATTTTCTTGGAAACAGTTCGTACTACTATTTTCCGTACTATGTATTAGGTTGTTAGATTCATCTCTTAGGATCAAAGAAGTGGTGGAATTCTTGGCTCCGGTAGCGCGAACAGAAATTAGGGGATCCCAGTCGTCATTAGGGGGGCGGGGAATAATTCTCCAAAATTCTCACTAACAGCTCGTTTTATTTAAGCTCTCAGTCCTCATAACCCGGTTTTCCAACTAGACGGGACTCCTCCCTCAAGAATTGTACGGTATTTAAAGGGATTAAGACGATTTGTCATCAAGCGTTTTTGCACTCGTGCGAAGCTAAGCTCCTCTTAACCATCCTCGAAGTTTGCACACCTCCGCGATTTGCCTAAGATGCTGTACATAAATCTCCGTCCCCAAGTATGGGGCTAATATTTTTCATTCGTCCGCCTCGTGAGTCCAAACGAGACGATAAACATTTTAGCTTCTTGAGAACTCGCGAAGTACTTAAGACCAATTGACGATTCCTTGTCCTTGTGTGATTAAGAAGCCTTCAAATCCGCCTCTTCGACTACTCGTGCCAATTTCTCGGATTACGCGATGGCTAACGAGAATGGGCGCCAGGATTTGATTCATCAAATCACCGCAAGCGTTGCTAGGATTTCCTTATTGGAGTTCCTTGCTGTCACTGAAGGTTTATACGTTGTCTTATATATGTAAGTGGATATATATAGTATAGAAGGATATTTGTGGAGGATTTGTCATGTGATTGAATGTATAATGGATATAATACGATGAATTTAATTGATGAGCCCTCAACCGAATTGATTAGGTACTCCTATTTTTCGAAAGGTTTTTTTAACACTTATAAGGGTTAGAATGAACCTTAATAAGCCTTTGTTAATTGAACTTTATTATTTATCTTTTATGAAAGGGTTAAATGCTACGTATAAATTTTTGTAGCCCAGGAAGAGGAGATAGGATATGATTCTCTCTGTGTAATTTAAATTGCTCTAACACTTGATTTCAGCTTCTTATTTGAATGAATGATCATTTATTCAAGGTGTAGCTAAGTTACAGAAAATAAATAAATAGATCTTAACTAAATTTGCTGTATTTTTTCGTTAAAAAAGTGCATAGTCTATGGATAAATTTATCAGAATCTATTGCTGGAAGTGATTAATAATAAAAACAATGAGATAAAACTAAATTAACTACCAAAATAGATTTTTTGTATTTTAAAGTTGTCTGTTGTTGATTACTTTCTATTTTATTCTCACGAAAACTGAGAATTTTGAAATAAACAATTACGTCCTTCTTACGTCATAGTAGGTCACCATGCTGCTACAGATATAACATGGATCACGACGCGTAGATACGATCAGTTGCGTCATTTTGTAAGACAAATTCCTCATTCCGATATGAATTACATAAAGAGACAAACTCCGCATCTGTCACATTCCTCCGGAAATAACTCGTTCGTTATTTGAACCCATCGAAAACTTTGCATCGCTCCGGTTCATCACAAAAGCCTGGCGCTAATGGGCGTGATATCGACGCGTTCCCTTAAACGGGCGATTGTGGCGCTATATCCGCCTGCATTGTTACGATACGTCACCTGCCATTGTTGTCCGCCATTGATCTACAGAGCTGCCATCACCGGTTTCGATGGCCCGATTTTGTTTTCATAACTCACTGTCAGGTGCGTCATCCCCCTAGTAGATCGATATCCTTTCTTTACGGCCTCATGCGGTCGAGTCCTCGGTTATGACTAGCATTGACAGATTTAGTGTTTCTTTTGTTTTCTTTTTTTTTTTAAGGATGGCCGTTTACGGGGAAGTTACTCCCAAATGGGTCCCTCTTTCGGATAAAAATGAAACTGTATTTGCGGGTTGTTGTAAGGAGGGAGGGTGGATAGTAAGAATAGAGGATTCGATGGAAATACGTGCGAATAAATAAGGAGTTGAATATGATATTGAATAGAAATGAAATAGGATGAAAGGAAAATCTGGAAAGAAAAGCAAGGTGAAATATATTTGTATGTCTGAGAAAACAAAAAAGAAATAAAATCTGACAATGCTTAATGAAAAAGAAATAAGTCCAATTGATGGTATGCTACCATAATTAACCTATCCCAGAAATAAAAATATTTTTAATGTATGAAGTTGATTGTAAGTAGAAATTAATTAATTATAAATAAAATTATTTATATTATTCAATTTTAAAGTTTTTTTGTTTTCAATTTAAATATTTTCCACCCTCCATATTATAATTCTTGAAATCCTGAATTAAATGGCCGAATTTTTTCTGAAAATATTTCTTTAATTGTGGAACACATTTGCGAGAAAAATATCGTAAATAGATCTGATCTATTTATTTTAATTAATAAATCTGTACTAAATTCATGAATCCGGCTTTTCATTTTATAAATTTTCTATGTTAAATCGTAAAATGTTTTGTTTTACAATTATGTATTATTTTTTGATTTTTTGGAATTTATATCCCGGTAATCGTTGCCATGACATCCCAAGTTTTACCGTTTTTACGCTTTAAAAGATCCCCGCCATCGCAAGTTACGTCCCGAACATCATCTCCGCATGTTTCCCGCTGTGTCATTCAACGAAACAGTTTAGACTTCATGTCCTCAAACGGCTTCCACTACGAGCACGGATGTTCTTGATGTGCCGCGTTTTGTTTTCAAGTCCTCGGAAGCCCTCTTCAAAGGAGGAGTTAGATAGTAGGTATCTTCAGCACGTGGTATCGAGAGAGAGATAAAAACGAGAAACGATCGACGAGGCGTAGGTGGAAGCACATTACAATGGAAGGATGAAATTTCAACGCACTTCCGGTCCGAGGTGTATCTCCTATCCGTCCCATGACGCATGTTTTCGACAGCGATCGCTCGTCTCGCCGTTGGATTTTGAACGGATACTCTTCTCGATAATGGGATTCAAAGAATCGCTGCAAATAGCTCGAATGGATGGATTTATCGCCCAACAAGGTCGCGTTCTCGGTAAATCATTGCGTACGTTATCACCATGCCATTGAAGTGCTAATAGATACGAATGTCATTACTGCCTAAGACTAAGCGTTTTATCTCTACGCAGAGTTATGAATTATCTTCACGCGGAACGAATGCGTTGAATGCGAGATATTTTTGAGGCTGGAGACGAGGATGTATTAGCTCTTGCGTAGTTATATTTAATGGATTATGAAGATTCATGTATCTAAAGTTGTGTGTTTTGTTGAAGGGAAATATTGAACATCACAGAATGGATGAATTCGTGAATGATTTACGCAATATAGAAATAAAAAATATATAAACCTACTTAATTAGAATTCAAGTGTATTCAGTTATCGCAATGTTGGTTCATTACCGTTTATTATTTAAATAAATCGAGGTAAAAGATTATTAAATATTATGTAATTATGCGTTACATATTGTTACTATAGTTGTAGCTTTAACCTTTTTTTAACCTGATTTTACTTATTCGTACGTAATTTGCGGATTCAAGTTATGCCATTATTGACTTGTAATATGATAAGAATCTTTGATCATCAGAAATGCCTTATTCAGTTTCTTTTTATAATATAGGTTAGTACACACCTCTTATTACCTTTAAGAAATTTGTATAAAAACTCTTTAGTGGTAAAATTCAGTGGAGGAATTAAATTTAAGACTCATTTTCAAGGACTGTATGAACCTTTTTGTTTGATTACGTTTATACCAGTTTTTCTCTCTAAGTCAAATTCTACTATTCCACGCACGGTATTCATTTTCCCTTCAGTAATTCGTAATGTAATTCAGTAATAGTTATTTTTTTACTATCGTGACATACTGCCTGTCTCATATATTGTATTAGTCTACTTTTTCCATAGCATTTAAACTGATCGATTGGAAAGAATGCATTGTAAACATTCATTGACTCGGAAAACTTTAAGATTTATTGCTTTAATATACTCGTAAACAATTTATTTTTCATACCTTAGTAACAGCTAATCCAGGTTGGTTTCACTTTGTCTAAGATTGTTCATTTATTGTGAATGCATGTTCAATGAATATTCAGTCATGTCTAAATATGAATGTACGTACGAGTTCTAGTGAAGTGAATAAGATTGATTTCAGATTTCTATTCTTATCGTAATTCTCATTAATCAGAGTATTTACGTGAATGCTTTTCCGCGAAGAAACATTCTCAGAAGGGTTACCGTTGGTTTTAGAAGTAGCGGTTGTACTCGATTGACGGATATAAGTCTACAATGTAACGTTAGATAGGCAGCGAATCATGTACTCTCCTACCAAAGATGGCTCGTTGCTTTGCCGAATATTAACAATCAAATTGTTACAACTACTCCATTAACTGTAATCGCTCAAGTTTTGGTACATCATTGATCAATCAGTTAGCAACTATTGTTCATGAATCAGGGTTTAGTTGGAGTACGTTAGGTGCCATACATTTTCTCGCTATTTAGCAATGTGCTTCCCAATTAACCTCATTTCCTTAAAATCCTGTGAATTAAACCGTAATGTTCAAAATTAGCATTAAAGTTGATTTTCATATTGCTGTTGCAATAAATTTACTGTTCTCTTGTTTGAATCAATAATAATTCAGGTGAATAAGCGAAATTTTATTTTTCAAGATACTTCTAACTCAATTTATATGCTGACAAGCTATGGGTATGTAAGTAAAGTTAAAAGTTTTTCGTCTAATATACTGGAAAGTTTAGAAATAATTGTTGAATGATAATTAAATTGTTTTGAAACAAGATACTTATATTGTATTTTGCTACAATTTATTTTGCAAATGTTTTTCTTTCCTTGACGTGCATGTTGAAAAAAAATTCATTACTCGTAAGATGCAATAGTTGCATTACGTCAATGTGTCCATCAGTATTCACGGCGCGAAATGGAAGAGATTTTTAAAAACCTCTCCACGAATCCTTCTTCTAGACTCGGATGGACAAACATTTCCTAAGCGTCCCAACCATCGCAGAAAGTAAAAGAATCGTCTTCCAACTTATATTTGCATCCAAGAAGGAAGTCGGTACCTTTTGAGACGTATTTTTTTCATTACCAAACAAGCGAAGGTAAACAAGCGGCGTTGCATTCGGGAACGCCCCCCTTCAGGCCATAGGCGATGCAACTGCAGATGTGCTTCGAATTCGTATAACAGCAAAACAATTCTGAGACGCAGTTCGATGAAAATTAGAGGCAGAGATTCCTTTGCTGATTTTATTCCTTCCGTTGCGAAAGACACTAAAGTATCAGCATTTTTCAGTGCCATAAATTAAGTCCTAAGGGATTACTCTTGTGTGTGTTACGGAAGTCGAATTCTCTCTCTACCGCTATTGGCTGTAAATCAATACTCGGGAACAGTAATTCTTCATCACGTACTATTGCGCCGTTGAAACGAATAAAAATGCGCGGTAATTGCAAACGTCGTTCTCTCTGCTCTGAGGAAATGGATTCCAATAAAAGAGATCGTTCTGAAATACAGCGAGGTCTTCTCGTTGCTAGGAAAAGAATCGCACTGCTTTTAATTAGTCGGAATTTTTGCATGGATGGGTACGTGATGGGTTACGTAACTTACCCAAACCTCGAGTGGTAACGCGTATGCATTTTATGAGCGTGGATTCGGTTTAATGATTTTTTCTCAATTTCTCCTTTTAAAACATTATGAATAATATATCCATCAAAGTAGTGCAACTTCCTGAAGTCACTAAATGAATTATTTCTCAGTTTTTTTTGTTACGTATCAGTCTAGGGTTGGTACAATTACGTTGCTACGATAATTGTTTCCTAGGAAGTCAGTTGTTTGATTCTTAATAGGTTCTTTTAATTCGAATATATTACATCCAATAACTTACATGGGGTTAGGAAGTGAACATAATCGGCTTTGTAATACATCTCAGACCTCGTTTTGATGATTAAATAAATATATTATATTAACCGTTACTCCTATCTACATATAAGTAGGTGAATGTTTCATTCCAAGTTTCAGCAGAGGAATTTTTTATTTTATTTTAATTTCGTAGAGTTTGACATTAGTAACAATAAACAATTTATAGTTTTTGTAACCATATGAGAGATTTTCGTCGTATTTTTATTCAGTAGGTAACTATCTTTATAATGTTGGCATATATGTAATAGTTTACATATTTTTATTATTTTTCAAAACGTAAATTACTTCGTTCATTTTATATTATGCCAATTTTACTCATTCTCTAGTATAATGAGGAGCATTAATATTTTCCCGATATATTCTTTCAAATAGATGTACGGAATATTTTTTGTCGACAGTTGTTGGACTGGAAGCTGAATAATATTTCTTGGTAATGGTACCAACACAACCTGTCAGTTTTACTTATCGCGTAAGATTTTTCAGCATTCGATTGACCATCATCGCTAATGTTAAGGCTTCAGGGCATCTGTAAGTCTGAACCGTCCATCATCAATTCTGATTCGATTCATGGGCAGGTTCAATAGTCAAGGCTACTTAATCTTCGTTTTAATTTTTTTACCGTTATTACATTCTATACGTATTTAAAAGTCCTGTAGACACAAGTTTAATATGGTTACTAACATATTATTTATAGAAAATAATTTGAAATTTGATTTATTATTATTATTAATGCGTCAATGTATTATTTTAAAAAATAATTATGAATTTATTTCATTTATTTATTTGTAAGACATCAATAGTACTATTAATAATAGTATGAACAAATAATAAATTTTAAAAAATAAACAGAAATTAATGACAACAACAAACATAAAATATATGAAGTAATGAAAACAACAACAAAATAAACCGCAATCTAAATATTACGTAACATTAAATATTTTCATGGATCCATGTCAGTCTCCAGGAACCATATTTACGAGTAGGAAACATGTTTTGGAGTTATATTATACATTATAATAGAATAAATAAATTCAACAACCAATATATTCAATTACTATAGGTATAAGGTATGTTTTCTGTTCGTTGTTTACTTTCTAAAATTACGCGTTCCTTCAGAACGTACGCGATTCCATAGCAACAAACGAAAGAAACTTCTTGCGAACCAATCAGCTAGCGTAACCAAGAAGGAAAGACTTGTCTCCATTTATAAAAACTAATAATTCAGCAGTCGCGTCTTGGATTGGGAATAATTCATGAGCATTAACATTTCCTCGGAGAAACGCCGAAAGCTAGGATAGGAATCCATAGGGAAACCCAACAGGTGGACAACGAGAATAGCACATAGGAAATAGTCTCGGGATAGACAACAACACTCGATGCAACCGCGGTCGCCACAGTTATTTATCGCCCGCAATTTATTCCGATCCAATTTTTTCGCTAACAGTTTATCGCCCTTTGTGAAGCTTCAAATTCGATTCGGTCTTTCGCGTAAAAAAACCACCGTCTGTCGCCCTCGCGGTTTGATTTCGGATAAATAGGTCGCCGCCGGTGAATAAAAGTAAAAGTGGAGCTCTCAACTCGGCGTATAAATATATGTGGAGCCCTTAAATACCTCATGTGTACGTGTGCCAAAAGGGTTGGTTGTGGCCCCCACTCCTCCGTTTCCGGTTGGATTATTCTTTTCTGCGTGAGGGAAGTGGAGGAATATATGATTACCGAGGAGGGATTTGCCAGGACGAATTTGGATGGATCTTAAGGGGGGTTATTGTGAATATGTTCCCGAAAGTAAAGCGGTGGACCTATTCTGAGAGGGATGGCGGGATCTTTGACGAAAGTAGCATTGAATTCGTTACTTTACTTAGTTCTCGACCAAATTTACGTGATGGACATAATAATCGTCTTCGGAAATACGTTTTTAATAAAATTATATATAGGTACTTAATTTATTATTATTATTATGAAGGATTTATTATAAGAATAAATCATCAAAAACTGTGTTTACTTATGCGTCGTATCATTTTATATGAACTGACTTGTATAGCGATGATTATTATCTCTAATTATTAAATATTATTATATAAAATAGTAATCAACTTACACGTTTAAGCCTATCAGTTTACTGTTACGAGTACTTTTCTATCATGTTATTTTTCTTATGCAAGGCTGTTTACAGACTATGATAATTTATCTCTTTTATTATCTATGAGAAATTAACTATAGATATATTGTTTAGTATTTTTTTTATGGCAGGAATATGTTTACATTGATTAATCGGGATTATTTATAGATATTTATAAATTACTTTGTGATTTAATGTTTCTCAGTGGTTGCTATAGATTTATTTTTTTTTTTCAATATGGATGGAACTCATGCAAGAGGTTAGCTTTCTAGAATATTATACAGTGTTGTTTAAAATAATACCCCTGTTCATTAATAAAGATGCTTACTTTTCTTATAAGGAGTAACTTTTCTTCTTAGTAGTCCAATACTTCGTTCAGTCTAACAATAAGAAGAGAATGTTGATTCCACATTTGAATTGGAATAGGATGTTGTTTTTCATTTGAACGATTTCCCCGAATCTCAATTACAAGACTTCGATAAACGATCCGTGGCTCTATTTAAAGTATAATTAAAATTCTGCTTCGCGTGATGAGTTGGTGATGAAGCTGTCGCCGCTATCTCTGGACACGCATTTCATCGCACAGCTGTCGATTTGGTCGGATTATCATGCGCTAGAAGCAACGCCGGTTCTTTCTTAGCCGTCATTGGCCATTATCCAGACGTACTGTTAACCTATGCCGTTGGCTCTCTGTCACTTTCCGTCAACTGATGCGAGGATACACGCCAGGCACGTGCTAAGGTTTATCCACCAAGGCTCTCAGCTGGAAGATGGAAAATCCATCAGCGGTTTGCATTCTGAGCTCGGCAGTCGAATGATTTATACGAGACTTTTGAAACATTCTCGGAAGCCTGATTTTGGAATATTTCTAGAACCATTGGATGTTTGTTAAGGAAGGATTTTGGTTTTATCTAACTCTTTTTGGGTAATTTCTGTCGAATTTTGCGCTGTCAGGATCTAAATTGATAGTGTGTGTACGATTTTACGTATTGTTCCATGATTTTCTTTTATTTGCTCAAAGAAAATTGTTACTGCCTATGTATTGCTTTATTGAGTTCAGATTTATAGTCAGGTGTTGACTTAATTTACGCAACTCATAAATGATACTGATTCAGGGGCAACTCTGTGGTAGTAAACTCATGTTTATGGTCTTATCTATTATACAATTGCTAAACAGTGAAAGATATGATTTCCACGAATACTTTATGAGTGTATTGCATGGAGAATCATATTAATGCGCCTTGAATGTCATCTTAAAATTATTTTTGTAGTAGGTTAAATGAAGAAGTATTGTATCAATGATTTCCAAGTAAAATGAAATCCATATGGTAATGATTTTTGCCTTCCGGAATATATAGGTGTAAATGTGATGGATAATTTTCTATTTGGATCATTTATAGCTCACTCAATATTAATGGAATTTGGGATTGCTGTAATTGAAACATGATGAATGTATTATTTATTCAGATTAAAGGAAACTTTGCAGTGTAAACATACACTTCCTTAAGAATCTATTTTGTATTGCTTGGTGTTTAATTGGAACGAACAATAAAGGGAATGTTAATTGGTGCGTGAAATTTTCAAATATATTTTTCTTTTTGTACATATAATGAATAATGAAGTTTTACATATAGGATACGTAAGCAAATGGTAGAATATAAATATGGGAATAGATATCCTTGGAGCATCCTATCCTTCTGTATCTTATAGAATATAATATTTTATATCTTATAATCGTTTTTAAAAACGAATGAAGTTGTCTTATAGAATATGAGATACATAAGGAAATCAGTGGTAATATGAACGATATGGATACAAAATTCTGACGAGGAAGTTCTCTAAACGGTACACAGATTCGAAGAAATTCGTCGGAGCAGAAATATAAAAAGGAATTAATAGAATTCAGAGTGAAAGTCAAAAATGTGGGCAGTGAATATTAGACGAACGAAAATCTGTGCAAAGAGAGGAAATGAAAAAAATACTCTCGAGATGAAATTCACGCGCTGAGGGATTATCAGGCGAATTTTTAAGATCAAAATACTAATTCCGCAAATTCCTCCTTTTGCCTATCGCATTTCGCGATGAGGTTCTCAAAGGGTTTATCCCTCAGGAGTTCCTCAACGGTAAGCGATTGTAAACAATACGGCTGGGAGAAGTGGTTATCTTCTTTGATCCAAAAATAGCCTTTTTAAGTAGGGTCCGTTGTGCGTAGAAATCGTCTGGCGCTGGAACCGCCTTCCTACATCCGGCCACGAGTGGATTTAAACATTCATAATATCGTCGCGAAATTAGATTTGGACCCCCATAATTATCTTAGACCTCTCGTATCCAATTGTGAACGCTTATACCCTTCGCTGACGTATTATCGTGCTTCATTTGTTATTTGATACGCCTTTTTTATTTTCGGTTTGGAATGTAGATTATTCTGTTTATGAGGATTCAGGTTTCTCGGGTATAGTGATATACGTCAGCGAAAAAATAATATGATGAATTAATAACTTGCCTAATGTACATTATACAGCTTTGATTTATGCGATAAATTAAGTTAATTTGCTTAAATCTTATTATAGGTGAAATTCAATACTGTTCGTTCATTCTCTGAAGTTCATTTAAGAGTATGGAACCTAGTTGTTATAATATCAGTCTGTTTAATGGACTTCCCTATCTATTGAAATGGTACTCTTTTTGATCTTAAACTTCAGGCATAAGTTTATTTAATTTATTCTTACGTTTAATATATTTGAGATTTAACAATTTGTACAAATTTTAGGGAGACTTGGGCGTAATAGCTTACCCGAATTTGTAATGGATTTATTGATGCAATCGCATATTTGTATTCGATAATTGATTCGCATCAATTTGCATATTCCTCTTGTTCAATTTATTTTCGCAATAGTGTTCGTAGAATGGTAATTAACTTGCACACGATTTTGATTTGACTGGTCTTTGTTGTTGCAAATATCGTATGTACAGAGGCAGTCTGGATGTCATATCTAATTGTTGGGTTATTTATTTGACAGATTATACATCTTAGTGCGATATTGTATCGATTATTTTCTTTCGTAAGCTATTACGGATACATTTGTTTTCTTCTTTTTCTCTAATATTGTTTTCCTCTCTTTTCAGGTAAGAGAACTTCTTTCTTCGTAACGACTGGACACACGACTGGCTTCCTCAGTCTTTAGTCAACAAAACAATCCATTATATAGTATTAACGGTAAAGCTTTAACATTTTGTTTAGATGAATGCCCCATAGGAATAAATATTCTTTCTGAATTGTTGCGAAGACTTTGCAAAGATAAAATACTTTAGTCCGATATATTCTGAGTTAAGGCAAACAAATCGTTTATATTCTAATTAGTGTAACAGACCTTTTAGTCATCCCCGTTTGTTATGTAAAGACGTAGATTTATACAGCTGTTTTTATCTTCATATAATTTTATTCTCTATTCATATTTCATGTTTGCTATAAATATGAAATTTAGTCTGTTGATCCGTTTATTTCTATTTTATCCGTTTTATTTCGAAAGAAGGTAATTGAATTTAGTTTATTTCCGTGGGTTTTATTTACTTTATCGTCAAAGGAATGGTGAGGTAGGATTCGAGAGCTGAGCTCTGGCTTTCTATGAATTCTTTATTCAAAATTGAGATATTTTTAGCTCGCCCTTTTATGTATTAAATTTTTAATAACCAGTCCTTTGTTACGAGTCGATGGTTTAAAAGGATGATTCGCCTTTGTATTGCGAAGTAATCCTATTTGTTTGGGCATTGTGTTTGTTTGTGATGTTATTGTACTTTATTATTTACTATTTTGGAAAATCGTGATGATTTTATTGCTTATATCTGCATTTGTGTTATTGTAATATGATACAATAGTCGACTGTTTATTTTATTTTGCAAAATTTATCCTATTGTAATAGATTAATGCATTTCTGGGAATTATCGGCGGAGATAATTATTGTAATTTTAAAAGGTTTTAATTCTATAATATTATGCACATCCTATTTATTATTTGAGAGTAAATCGATATCACTGTGAATATATGTATGCAGAGGATTAATGCTTTGAATCTATGGAAGTATTATAAAGCCTTTTAGTCAACGTTCATCATAGAATTCGTTATGTTTTTGGGAAAATATTCTCGTAAAATTAGTATAATTGAACTTTGTGATTTTAGGGTCTTTGAAGAGCATTATATTACAATTCCAACTACAAAGATTATTTTTATCAGTGTCTTTAGTCATTGTTAGACTTAATATTTTTAACAGAGATTTATCGTAATTAATTGAAAACATTTAACAATTTTTTTATCTCGCTATTTTCTTAAATGACCAAAGGATTTTACATTTATGCAAAGGAATAAATGAGGATTGTTTTTGAGGAAGTTTTTTACTGAAATTATGGACATTATGCTTCAACTGCAAAATAACACTTGAATTTGGATGTATAACTAGTTGGTTTTTCAAGCTGTTCCACGTTAGAGTGTACTTGTAAAATATGTTCAATATTAAACCTTAGCATATCCGGTTCTGACTTAATAATTCAGCTTCAAACTTTCATATTGCATTTAGATTCATTCTTTTAGTATGCCTCCGTCGGTTATCATGTCTTTCAACGTGTCGGTTTTATTATAATCTAAATCAATATGAATAAATGAAGAAAAAGACGATACATTAAGAAGAAATATATTTTGTGTTGGAGAAGTATCACTCATACTCTCACAGGGAGCAAAACAAAATCAACCATTTCGAGAGTATTTTACTGATGTAATACGAGTTTATCGTAAACGGTAAACAAAATTTAGGAAGCGTAAAAAGCTTTCGTTTCCCTCTTATATCTTAAACTGAGATATTATGAGATAACATGTTGTTTTCTGGACTTGTATCAAAGATAATATTGTTTGCATTTCACTGGTACATTAAGTTTATATTTCTTCGCCCGCTAATTTTAACTCGTTGCAGAATTTTCAGCGTTCAAAAGTCGTATTAAAATTTCGCATTGTAATTAGTACCGATTTACGTAGTTGCCATAGAGACCTCCCTTCTTCCGGTACGTAGACGAAATTGCGCTGCTTCCATAGTTCATTCAGTGACTTCCCTGCAGATGGAGCTCATTCGTGCATTCGAGTCGATTTTTTAAAAAACCATCCAGCTAAATCGGTTAGCGATATTCCCACCTAAACGTCTTCGAAAGCCCCTAGAAATGGTACGAGTCGTGAAATGGGCTCTTTAATCCGGATGAAGGCAGAAAAAAAACGTCTGAATCGCAGGGCATTCGGACAGGCTTAAGGGTAAAAAGAAGCGTTCGAATGAATGGCCATAAGAGCAAAACGATTCCAGGTTTTCGGCTCCCTTTCGTAATGGAATGCAGAGGGTGTGGAAGAAGGCTGGGAGCGGTGGCGTGAATGAGGCCCGGAAATCGATGGCGGCAAGAATCGATATTGCAGCGCCACGCACCGGAGGACGTGGGCGTCACGGCCGTGCTACCCTTTCATAATGGTGAATCGGTGTAAATTAATGTACGAGGGATGCAGGATTGTGTGGTGAATCAGTCCTTTAATGGGCACATCAGCTGCAGGGTTAATCTCTCGGTGTAACGTATTGCGGTGATTTTTAGCGCAGGGTGGTTGTGGAAGGGGTTGAAATAACTGTTTCTGTACGTTATTTCTGTTGTATTGTTACGTATATTCGTACATTTATGTAGGTATTAAAGATATCTATAGCTAGAGTTTTGCCTAACCTAAGTTCTTGGACCTAACTGGAAGCTAGTTCTTACGTATTTCGTATTCAATGAATATTGAATGTAATGAATACTGTTCTTAAAGATCATCGTTCCGTATTTTATGGGGAATATTATTATTATTCAACTTGACTCAAATTTTAGAGATGAAAACTTACGGTAATATTTTAAAGGGTATCTTTATAGTATGGGCGTTGACTCTGTAGGATTCTGGAAGTCTAAAAGCGGTGTAAATTACTATGATTTTCTTCGTCAACTTATATTACATATACGTTTAAGGGGTTTTCATGTATATTTTTCGATGAATGATATTGGTTAGTAGTTGTAGATGGTACATATAGATCCCTGAAATAGCATTTTATTAATTCTTCTGTATTGGATTGGAGTAATTCATTTTAAAGCCCCATATGCATCTTACACTGCTATGGAAGTTTTCGATTCGAAGTTATCGAACTAAGTACTACATAAGACATATAAATGTTCACGACAAAATATACTATGATTGTAACACTGAATACTTCATTGCTTGTTTGTAACGACAAGTTAACTCATGAAAATCAATTTAACATGTCATTAATGAATAAGGAAAACTGAAGTTTGCATCGCAGAAATGTGGTGGATAAGCGATCCAAGTTAAATTAAGGTACAGATAACCCTTTGATCTCTTTCGCGTACCTCGAATCTTGATAGACCTCTACGCAAATACTGATAAACCCCCTCAGGGAATCACTTTGATAATTCCCGGTTCGGACGACAAACAGTATGGATCTATTTGCTCTTCAGTTTTCTATCCAGACTCCATTACTTTTGTGTGAGTTTCATTGCAGCAATCGCTCCAGTTCTTACTAGTTCCTGCGATGCAGGTATTTTTCATAGAAATTCTTTATTACTGTTTGCTCGGATGTGTGTTTGAAAAACTTCATAACGTCCCGATTACGTACTCGTATTTTATCTTGTTTGACGCGAGTAATATTAGGTTGCCTCATTATCTTCAAGTTTTTCCGCTAGGTTGTCTATTTTAATAAGGTAAGGATATCGTTTTCTGGATTTAGGCTGAAAGTTTTCTTTCGGGAACTCTGGGATTAATTAATGTTGGCGTATTTGATGGAACAACTAAGGACAAAGTGTAGTGCAGCGAATTTTATAACGATAGATTGGATGGGAATAAGTTAAAGTTAAAATAAGTAAACTTGTAATCTAGAGATCTATTCAGAGTTAATAATGAAGGTTCAGATTACTTTTTCCGTGAAGTTTCATCTTATCTGCTCTGTTGTCAACATTTTTATTACACTCTAAAAACTAAAATCCTTTACCTATACTCGTACATAATGTATCTTCATCATCTTAAATTGAAATGAGCCCAACTTGAATTATCTCTTGTATTTTATGTATTCTTCTTCTCTTGTATTTATACTCAAAACACTATTGAGTATCATCATATGTAATATATTGGGGAAACTTTGGGGTATTCCTCCTTGATTTTCCGTATGTAACGAGAAATAAGAAGGAAATCGCATTCTCTGCCTTCATTTCCAAACAGCCGTCATGTACTTTAGGCTTTTAGCGGAAAGGGAGGTGTCACCCAAAAAGAATTTCTCATTAACGTAAGAAGGGGTGAAATACTGGAGTAATGGCGGTAGCAATTAAAACTGCTGTTCCACTGCACGCACGTTTTGTAGTCGATTAAAAATATTGACTTTCGGAAGGAGCTACACCAACACAATTGCTCCTGAGGGGGGTGACTCCACTTTCTTTGTTTACCTTTGTCGTTTGTTTTGTCGTTCAAGTTCACAGAGATAAAGAGGGGGTGATTTTTCTCGTCGTCTTTATGTCACTTATTTTTCCTATTCGGGTTATTCTTTATTACCATCTTGTGTGTATTCCCATCTGCCTCTTCCTAGAAGAAGCTCCCGTCATACCCTTGTTAAGTAAATTGGACATCCTTGTCAATCTTCTTTATTAAGATTCCAAAGATGTTGCGGAGAATGTCTGAAATTCTTTCCGTCGAAGATATTTCGACATCAATCAGTCTTGGCCTGTTTTATCGTGTATTGGTGGCTTCGTTCTAATCCGTATGGTTCGTTTAGTATGAATTTCTAGTATGAAGCTCTTATATTTCCCTTTCTTAGGCGATTTAACAGTGTCATTAGCATTTGTCATAGCAAGGTCATATTCAATTCGAGAATGATGAGGTCCTTCATTTGCGTAAATGATAGTGGAATTTTCATTTCTTTATCGTAGAAAATTTTAAATTTATTAAATTCTACATTTAAAATACTGTCAAATGACGTTTTTTGTTTTTCTTACTAAAAACAGGTTTGACATCGACATCTTTTCGATAACAGTTAAAGCTAAGTAATGTCCTATATATTTTTGTCCTTAAAAGCTCATTGTCTGATTCATTATGGTTTTAATCCGGTATATCCTATCATACGATTCATTTTAAGTCCCATATGTGGTCTATAGTCGATAAGGTACGAATATACTCATTCGTATCCGTTGAGAATAACTTGAGTGTAAACTAAGGATCATGTGAGGTTATTTTAATGCATAGTAAAATGACAGTTGCTTCGTTATATCTTTAAATGATGGTTCTTTATTGTTGAATTAAGATTCTATTGTCTAAGGTAGTGTGTATAGGTAAAAACGCTCTTATACATGCCTTTAAATATTTAATCTAATGCTTTTAGTTTTAAAAGTCTAATCTAACTTCAAGAATTTCTGACCTGTCAAGCGCAAGAAATTGAGAATCCTTTTTATATTTTTCTCTCTTTAAAAGAAGTGTAATAGTATTATTGTAGCATTTAAAGTTATGGTACAGGGAATTTGATAAATTCTATAATTTTGATAGTTAAAAGAGACATTTTCATATAACAGCATTTCTTTATTTGACCAAAATACTCTTTTAGACGAAATATATCCATATCGCAATGTATTTATAAATTTAATCGTTTGAATAATTGTGAAATTATTTATTGTAAGCATTATTTTCTTATGTTGTAACTAGAAAGCACTAACCTCAAAATATGCTCCATCACGATCGTCAAATAAAAATATTTATTCAGTAAAAATCCATTCTGTTCGAAGTAAATAAACGAGCAATCATCCTGTTACGGAATGTTTGAGCTCACTTAAATTTCCGTTTCGTAATAGTCTCCTTTTAGATAGACCTCCTTCTTTCTTACCTATCTCAAAAGATATTTGCTTAGTCCACCTCTAGCTACTTTAAATTCCTCCCTCGTACCGGATTGGCTAATTAGAAATCCGGCCACTTTATCTTTTGTGTTCTCTGTACGAGAGCCGACCCAAGATAGCGGGCGATGGGCCGCGACGGACGACCGCCCAGGGTTGCTAGATTAGAAATTTCGGCTGCTTTGCCAAGTTTTTCTCAAGAAGAACACCCCCTCCTAAACGGCAACCCTGTGTCGGCAAAAGGGTTCAATTGATGTCCTCCGGGTGTCGCTACTGTTATCTAGTAGGCAACAACGAGATGTTGGAATCTTAGAAATTTCCTTTCGTTTCTTTGACTGTAAGAGGTTATCTCAGGGTGGCGTTGAGTGCATGTGTCCTCGTGGAACTGGATTTTGAATGTGTCGTATGGAAATAGCATTTAATCGTATATATATTTAGGAATAAAAATAACTACTTAATTCTAATAGTTACTTTTAATTGATTTAACTATACATACATACGTCTTTATTAACTATGGGTATTGCTTTAGTCTCGTAACGAATTTTTAGGAATAAACATCATGAGAAAAGAAATAAAGTTTGTGTAAAGCACTCTCATCGTTTTATGTTTATATATTACATTGCTTTAAATAATAAATTAAATAAAAAAATTAATAGAATATCGTATTACAAAGTTATTTCGATGGATCGATAGATTTCCGCAAAGTTACGACTTCTCATAATTATATAAAAGTGTTATTTTAGCTCAACTAATATTGTTTATTGGTTATGATTATTTTCTATATTATTGTATCATAAAATCAATGAATTTCTCCCTTAATACGTATATTATTGAATTATACTTCGTTGTACTATGTAGTAATTATTGACCAGTTTCTTCTATCTTTTATATGTTGTTATTTACAAACAAGGTTGACCTATTAGCGTAGGAGATTCTTATGACTATCATCTCCTTTGTATATTTCTTAGTTTTAAACAATTTTTCCCTCATTTCATTCCGCACATGTTTGCGTAGCCCAAGAAATTAAACGAAATATTCCATTAAAGCTTTTTCTGTCGGAAACGAAAGAATACCCTTTCCAAAGCTTCCTTTATTAATTCCCATGGAATCTCTTCGCGTTTCCTTTGAAATGCCGTTGACCCCTCGCCGATTATTTATTCTGTTAGCAGCGTTAAATCTTGTTCGTTTAATTAAGGATCCGAAAATTCTCAAATATGGAGCTTTTTTGAGATAAATTCTTCGTAAAGTTTACCAATTTTTGTATTATCCGACAATAATAAGTTCATTGACACTTGAATGGTAGCTGGATTGATATACAAAGGTGTGTTCTGTTTTATTTAACAGGTTTCGAAACGTACTTCACGAAATAAAACGTTTAACCTTACTTACTTTCAAAGTCACGAAAAGTAATCGTAACAAATGAATCCTAAGCTTGTTAAATTCGTTAATAATCTTAAATATGTAGTATAAAGAAATCACGAATAGGTATTTGTGATGTTTGGGAATAGAATTTGCTGAAGAGAAAGGCAAACGGATCTTTACACCTTATAAGGATTGAGTGTTATTATAGAAGAGGTATATAATGCAATATCAGCGTGTCATTTAAGGTTTCAGCTAATAGATTAGCTTGTTTTGAAGTATCAGTTGTATTAGGATCTTAGAAAGGCTACAGTTGATAACGATGTATAACATGTCAGCAAAACATCTACTTTTACGATGGGTTCAGCCGGTTAAACCGTTGTTTATATATTTACTCTTACAACCAAACATTCAAGAGTAGTTTGAATTTACATAAACAGCTCGCTTAAGTTAAATTTCCTCATGTATTTGGTGCGATTTCTAGGAATGATGATCCTTATTTAGGAAGTAACCAATTGGGAACTTACATTAGCCTCCTTTTGTCTAACCAAAGTAGTTTGCTGTTTACATTAACGAGATAACATCACGCATTGTATTCGATCGATAAAAGTGTGAATGCAGTGCGTGGAATGCAACCCACGACATTCATAATCCATTCCACTCATCTCTGCCCACTTTCTCTCTCATAATATGGCCTCTCGTTCCAAATATAGTCCAAACAAGGACGTATGAAGCTGCCCTCTTCTTTCCATCCTTGCTTCTATCATTACCCCCCTCTAAACGTGCAGATATTTCTTTCACCACTGGGAGTGGTCCGTTTTCAATTTTGGGAGCCAAAGGTGTCCCCTCTTTTAATATCTTCGTAATGGCATTCGAAGAAAAGGCCCTGGCGCCTGGGATGGTCGTTAAAGCCCTTCCACGATAATTTGGGTGACACCACAATCGAGATCTGCTGACCAGGCGTTTCTATAGTTAAAGAGTTCGATGTCCTTCCTTCCTCATTGGGTTACTTAAGTCTTGTAGATTCATGTAATGAAAAAACTTCAGGACCTGAAGATGTAATTTACCATTAGGAAAGTAGATGTTTAGTGGAAATTACAATTTTTTCATCTTATTATGGCTTTCCACGAAGTTACGCCTTCTCATATTGATTTCTTATAGATTCGTTTAGTTTTTGGAATTGTAATAGCTTGAAGTGTTAAAACTTAGATTGACATCTGGAAAAGTAATTTTTATTAGTACTTGATTTCAAGACGTAGAGTGAGTGCAAAATATTTATATAATATTCAGATATATTTTTGAAAAATATCCCTTACAGTATCAGATTTTCTTACAATTGTTTTATCCGTACATTTAATATTTTTGATCATGGACTCAGTACATGATTCCAGGGCCCAGAATATTTTTATTAAGGGTGTTTAAAAATTTTCTTCCACTTTCACTATTTTTGATTCTTTTACCTACGTATGTTACAGTCAATATTAGTTATATGTAATGGATGATTTATTTCTGCTCGTATGATTTACTTATATTTATAAACTATAATTCTAATTTATTTTACGATGAATCTATTTGAAGTATGTAAAAACTCGAGAAAATTGTTTAATTTTCTTCTACTTTCAGTGTTTATTATTGATTTTTTATACTCGTACTTTGAATTTATTGTGGGTTCACATTACTATTTCATTTATTTCTCAATACAAATATGACGGTTACGAACAGTGAATATATTCCAGGTTGAATATTTTAGCTTTGTAATCCCACCAATAATAGCTCTTTAAAAATGATTTTCAAATAGTTTATCAGTTACGTATATAAATGAAAATGTTAGTAAGCTCCGAAGTACCTTACTCTCTCCGTAGCAATTTTTGATGTATTTATATCTGACCAATTCTTGTGCAAGGTATAGGAAATAATCAGAAAAATTTCGTCACTAACTTACGTATATTTAATGTTCAGCATCTATAATCGTGTGCCGTATGACTCCGAGTCCCGATTGGCCTAATTTTATTTCCGAAAATCAGCGAACCGCAATTCTGTGGGAAACCTTGCGAATGTTGCGGAAGTTTTGTTCGAGAAACCGTATCACCGCAGATCCGGCGCAAGAATATCATTTCGACATTATTCCAGTTTCGTGAAATGTCAGTTGTTTTTTGAGAGTCTGTTCAGGTCGTCTCATATTTTTGACGGAAACAGAAAGGACTTTCAACGAACTGATTTGCCTTTGACGAAATGTATACGGAATTGTATCGATCAGACATCAAGAATCAGTAGATGTTTCTCAGGCTTAAATATCCATCATCTTTAATTTAATTTGGGGACGTAAAAAAGAAAATAAATCGGTGGAGCTTCTCAAGATTGGTTTTCCCGAGAATCATCATTTCTGGAGAACAAACTTAGATCACAAGAGAATATGGATTTGGGAAAACCTACCGGTTTTGACTATATATAGCCGGTAATTTAGCTGTATATGTTTATCCATACCTTCTTCTCATAACGAATTGTAAGCTAATGAATTGGCTGTCATGTTGATTATTTACAGGTTCTTCATCATGTTCTTACCTTAATAGTAGTTCGGTTAAATCAGAAGCGTGTAGGGATGAAATTGATGACGAGATAAATGAGCCGCTCGTTCATACTTAATCCTGCATACTTGTCTCGTAGATAAGAACGTTTATTAGCGTACAATTGAAAGCTTCTTTTGTGGAAGTCTCCTTCCAGATTTTACGACTCGGAAGTAAATAGTATTTGGAAAGTCTTGAGGGAACGATTATTGTTCGAACCCTTAAACTCGTACGTGTGATTTTCGCTTATCTTTGTTTACATCCTTTTCGTTTCTTTTTTGTTACTCTCGAAGAAGAAAACACGCTTAATATATGGTCGCCTTTTTAATGGCAAGCCATAAATTTCGGCTACATTTTATGAAGCAAACTTACAGCCCGGCTTATATCAAGTTAGCTTTATTCTCAGCGGTTTGACTGTAGCGAATTCGGACAAAGAGTTACCCTTTCTCTCGTTAACAACGATTTATAGTTACGTACGGCGGTATATCAAAATTCGCCAATAAAAATTCGCGAAGTAATGGGAACGTGCGGTTGGGCTATGTATTTAGGATGTTGATTCAAAATTTTCATGGTCTACGTTCTATTTTTCCGTGTATATGTATTGCCGACAACCTCTCTCGTGGGTTTGATGCATCGCTTTGCTCCGTGGATGATGGTTTGCGTGTTCATGAAACTTCATTTTTCGCTTAAAAGTGTTGTCAAGATTTAGTGAGAGAAAATAAAGTGGATGTGTCTGTTTTCACTTTTATTTACTCGTAAAAGCGATCGTGATATATTTAAGTACCCTGTGTACTCATACTTACGTTTTCTTATTTACTGGATGTAATAATCGAAACGTTAGGCTGTTTGCATGTTTTTAATCTCTTTGAATGTGGGTTTTAGATACATTTATGGTTCATAGATTTATGATTTATTTTTCGAATGGATTTACGATATTTTCCTGAAATTGGTTGTATTTTGATATACTAGAAATAACTATACATATAATGTTCTATGGATGTCTTTTTTTCAAAGACATCATTCCATTTTTTTCTCCAGTATTTTTGATAACATTTCTACTTACTTTCTGTTTGCTAAATCAATAATTTAATGTTAGATAATGATTGCTTATTGTATCTTTTTCCTACTCAGTGATTTTAATTGTTGTTTAATTATTGTTGCCAATTAACTTCAATGAATGGCTAAACTTTTTCTGTCAAAAATAGCCTTTTATGAAAGATATAATTATTAAATTTATTTTAAAAGAATACAATAATAATAGCCTTTTATAAAAGATATAATTATTAAATTTATTTTTAAAGAATACAATAATTTTAAACTTAATCTAGAATACTGAGATTTTGCTGAATATAATAATACACTCAGTCTGCGAACATATCAAATGTTCATTATTTTACTTATTATGATTTAAGAAGTAATTTCAGTGTTTAAAAAAATATGGTAAGAATGGAAAACTTAGCTGGATTTTAAATCATTGCAACATATAATAGATAAGTTCTTACGGAAGTGTGTCATTACTTGCTATGAGTTTATAAGGAAGTATTTCAAAAGCATTTTCTAGAAAACCACGTATCTGAAACGTTCCATGGCTTATGTTATGTGATAAGTGTTGATTAAAAAGACGAGACTACCTTAATCTTATCGTTCAGTTTGCTACTAAGAGTGACTCAGGTATTTAAATGTGAGATAATATTATTTGTTATCTAGTTTCCTCAAGCAGTATCCGAGCTCAGAGTTAGTTATCCAACGTTAGATCTTCATCTGTGCTCCACATCTACGTGAACTTCTTTTTATTGTGTAATTTTATTTTCAACACCTATTTTTTTAACAGTTTCATGTCTTTAAAGATCGAAATGAATGCAACTTTAAATTTAATCTCATATTATATCTCTACTTCCAGGCCAGTTTAGTAGAAGACTAAGAAGGAACATTATTTTAATGATAAGTTAATTGTACACTTAATTCGTTAAATTTGCTATTAAGTAGCTCTTTTTAGTTTCTTTACGTAATGATAAACTTGACGTTCAGTAATTTGTTCTATTATATTTTATCTTTGTTAAAACCTATTTTCCAATGTAAATCGTATACATCTCCAAAATCTTCACTCTTACGATAACAGCAATTCTACGGAGAGTATTTAAGATACCTTCTTCATTTGCTTCTATTAACCGTAGTATTTAAAATGGGCCACTTTCTTCTCATTGACACCACATTCTTTCCATTGTAGCCTCCCTTCCGTTGTTACACATTGTACAAGGATTGGGTGGAGTCAATGTTTTACGCTTTATAGTTGTACCAACGGTACTTTACGAACATTCCATTGTTCATGAACTACTTTTTGGCCGAAACTAAACGTTTATTCTCGTAAAAGTTACATTTGATCTTACGTTTAAGAATATTAAACTTAATAATTGAAATTTAATATGTGTGAAGGATGAAATCCATTTTATCTTATGATTATTTCGTCGATGGATATATTTATTGCTCTCTTAGTTAGATAAAGTATCTTTTATGAATTTTTAACGATATTATTTGTGGGAATGTAGTAATTTAACAATTTAATAATAGTAATTTCGTATTTTGATTAGAAATTGGTAGAATTTTTAGCTTCATATTTTTACGTAACTATATATTCATCCTCTTGACTTATTGGTCTATCAATTAATCTATCTTTAGTTTTACAATGAAATTTAGTCATGACTTTAACAAAAATATAATAATATTATAATAATAACCTATAACCCTTGCGTGATGGTAATTATTAAGAAGCGAACGCAAATCTAAAGAGATGCTCGTTTACTATGTTGAATTCAAAATCTCCTTTAGCATTGGATATCCTCCAATGTTAAGCGTTTGCAAGCACCTGGAAAATTGAATCCTATTCAAGATGCGTCTGGGACGATATTTCACAAAGTCTGAAATTATGCAGTTTACTCAAAGAACGGAACGAAATAAATTCCGTCTGACAAAAACACAAAGGAACAACTTACGTCGGAAAAATTCCATCGAACGGTTTATCGCTTCGTTTAATCACGGAACTTGCGAGCGAATATATTTTCCGTAAACGCTCTCAAAAGACTAGTAATCATCATTGTGAGAGTAGATTCAATCCTGTTTTATTCAGCACTCGTAATCCGATTGAGGAAGTAGGGTATTAAAGGTTATTTTTCAGTCCTCTGTGCGAAGCGATACCGCCCTCCGGTCGTTTGAATTGGAAAACTCCGCCGGTAAAGCGCGTGCAACGATTACCGCAGATGCTCGAATTAAACTGCCTTTTCATCGCATTCGCAGGCATTGAATTATTCGCGTACCTTTTGCAAATGTTGCCATGACGATGGCCTAGATTTGTTTGCTGGCACTTTTTGAAGTGTTTTTTTTTTTGTTGCGGTAAATTTTCCAAAGAATTCTGCCACGAATAGGCGATGCTTTTGTGGAACGGATGTACGAATATAATCAGATGTCGTGTTTGTTGAATGAAAAATTTGTCCGTAATAGTGCGCGGTAATTTTTAGTGTGTTTATTTTATGAGTAAGTTACAGTTTGGTTCTGATTTATTAGAACGTCAAACAACGTTATTCAAGAGATGAAATTTTTTGCAGAGGTAGATGATCTAAATTCGACGAATTATATTAATTCTTATCGTGGGAGAAATGATGGGATTCTCCGAGCATTCTCTATTTTATTCTTTTCCGGATTTCCAATTATTTTTATCTAGAAAGGGAGGCAGAAGTTTGTGGTTATGAAAATTTTTAAGGGATGTCGTCACGGAAGATTCCCTTCTACAAACTCGCTGATTAAATTAAACGAAGGGAACTAGGATATGAATTTATGTAAAAAGTTATCTCTACGATGGAATTTTCTGGGGATGCTCATTTGTCAGTTTTTCGAAATCTTTTCATTGGGAAACCAATGGAGACAGAGCCGCGGGATTAGTAAACCCTTTGTTGGTTTCTGGAAATTTGTCTTTGGCCTTCTCTTGAGGCTTTTTCTAATTGTGGTTTTCCGGGTATTCAATCCAGGGGTGGACAAATTAGTACCTTCGTGTCTATATGGCTCCCTAAGTGATGAATTTCAAGACTAAAACAAGGCAACTTTATTTTGAGACGGTTTATAATTTCTTTTCGTTTTGTTTCTGGTTTTGGAATCGAAAGGGAAAGATATGTTATTACTTAGCCCTTACCTGCTTGGAGGGACTTGGGTTCGAGTCCCGATCATGTCGATAATTTTCACTTCTCTTTAACTTTTGAATCGAAAGGTTTTGTAAACCCAGATTATACATAGAGTACACGTTTTTAACATAATTTTCAGGTACGTTACATTGCTTAAAACATGAAAAATAAAACAACAGTGAGGGATACCTTTAAAACCCACTCGAACCCAGGTTTCCCTTTTAAACTTTCATCCTTCTTGTATTAGTAATAAATAAATATGTATTGAAAGTAAGATAGTTTCGTACATTTCTTCAGAAATAATATTGTGGCAATATTTTCTCCAATAGTTTCCTAGAATCATACATTTCTGAACAATAAACTTTCAATGGAAGTATCTTAAGTTACTTTCAAGAGGAACTTCTCTTATAATAAAGACGTTTTATTAATACCATCATTATTATATTGAGTTAATATCAAAATGTCTTAAGAGTAACAAAATAGCTTTCGGTTACTTGATTCGATGTTTCCTCTGTTATTGATGGCTGTCTAAATTATATTTAGATAATGATTTCTACTTCCCCTAAATGCCCTAAATTCCTCAGCTGTGTCTAACTCATACCAGAAAGCATAATCACAGCTGATGGGAACACAGACTGACCTCTTGTTTGATAGGTCACCGCAGGAATGATTGCCCTCTGAAGAATCCTCACTCGTCTGCCTCCTTCGTGAAATCCCTTTCGAATCTGATAATTAAGGCCCTTTCTTACCTTCAGGAGGATTCCCCACGCAAAGGTCAAGGGGTTACACGGTGCCCCACCCTTTCCATACCCTCCAAACCCCTTTATAAATAGACTTTTATTTATCGGGTCTTCATGCCTACAGCAGTCCGAATGAAAATCGTATCCGAAGAGCGGATGGTACGATGCGAACGCGTCGTTTGCCCAGGGAACGGATAAGACGGGGGCGTTCTTTCGCTTAAGGATTTCTTATTTGGACTGCCATTCCTTCCGCCCCAGTTTTTCCGTTGTCTCTTTCCATTCATTGTGTCTTTTATTTTCTTTTGTCCTCTTCTGGCATACGTACGCTCTGATTGTCCCGTTCACTTCACGTTTCCGGTTTTAATTCGCGATTCATATTAAAAGACGAAATGTTTGAATGGGAGGTTTCATGTCGCTTATCTACGTAATTTTTTTTTCAATTTTAGAGGTTTTGTGTGTTACTTATCGCTTGTTGTTCTTATTTGGTTATAATTTTTGAAGTGAATTCTTTCGTTTTTATGCGTATTATATACGTTTTTATTCGTATATTTGCCGAGGTATATTTATTCAGAAACAAAGTAAGAATATCGTACGCGTTTATTGGATTCAGAAACTAATTATTTTGATTTCCTTTATTATTGGTATTCTTATCTATTTTTATTTAATTATAAATATATATTTATGAAATCTTATAAAAATGTAATCACTATGTGATCATAAAGGAATATTCAAGGAAAAAGTTGAAGTGTAGGTGTGTGTTTCTAAGTCGTTTGATCAGGAAACAGTTGGCACGTTTTCTTCCCAAATGTTTTCTGTAGATAATCCAGTTTTAAAGCTCTTTTTTGAGACTCGAACACCCATAATTAACCGCCAAGGGGAAGAGAATCAGGATGAGTAAGCTAAATGAAGAGCGGATGGTATCCTAGCCTTTGATCAGGGTGCTTTGATTGTGAAAACATTCCGAAGGTAGAAGAATCACATTATTAAAAACTCTTTCGAAGTGTTTTGAAATGGTATCAACGTTAGTAGTATCTTTTTATTACAGTATAGTAGCGGAGTAAATTTAAGAGTAGATGCAATTTTAGCTCAGCTTATTAGTGGAAAACATAGTTTATTTAGTGACTTCGATATTCGATTATTTTCGATTTATCTTTCGATATCTCGATAGTTCGATAGTTGATTTTATCGATATTCGATTATAAGTTCGATTTATATTTCGATATGTGATAGTTACTCATATTAAGCATATTGTACGTTTCTATGGTTAGTTAGCTGTACTTAAAGGCACATTAAAAAAATTACTCTACAACGAGAATTTTTGCAAATTTATCGGTACCTTTTATAAGGTTCGTTTTTTTTATTATCGCTGACAAACGTTATCTTCTGGATTGAGGAATCTCTTTGCCTTGTTGCTCGAGTGTACGCTATCTCCATCGATAGTACTTAGTTACGAGAAAAGAGAAGTACCTTTGGGATTCAATGTCGGTTCCGTCTTCCCCCTTATCGCTATTTGACTTACGAGTTCCTCTTTATCTGAAGCAAGGACGTGACGCCGTCATTGCCTCGAGCCATAGATCCTCGATTAGAGAGCAAGTGCATGCAATTCGCGGTCTTTTTAGTCGATCGTATTTTGCGAAATATTCGCGGAAGGAAACGTGTTTTAGGCGAAAGGGAAGATGGATTTACTCTGGTGGAAAATGGGTTTCCGCATTTTAAATTCTTGCACGTCCTAGTTGTTACCCATATTGTGGTTATTTTATGATAAGGTTGAGCATTTTCAAATGTGTGTTGTTTTTGTCGAAATGCATGTATCCGACGAATAAAGTTAAGATGGGAAAGGAGGGTTTATATCGTGGAAAATAGGAAGTATAAATTTTAACCTGAAATGATATTTTAATCGTTTTCGAAAATGAGATAAATTTACGAAAACAATCTGACTGATAAGTTTCATATTTTTTAAATTAATCATATTCTTAATTTCAACTTTATCGATAAATTTCATTAAAATACGTCAGTTATTAGATTTATTATTATATACTCGTTTCTCCGATTAAAAATTACCTTTTGTTTTTTTTCTGAACCGATATTAATAACATTTTATAATAAGGGGATTAAAGGAAATTATAATTACATCTCTTATTTGGAAAGCTTTTGATGCTTAAGCTAATTTTTGAACGATGTAAATATTTAATTTAATTTTTAAATCGGAATAGATGTCACTTAATTCGATACTTACGGATTACGATAAATTGGATTATTCTCCGAAATAATGAGGTCGTATTAATATGGAAAAAGGTAGAAGTAAACAAAAACTGTTGCCATGACAAACAAAACTTGCGTACATCTCGTACTTAACTAACTTTTGGTTGAAAATGGATTTTTTGCCTGAAAAAATAACGGTTTTCATGTCAGACCGCGATTAAAAATCACAATTAAAGAGGGATTTATTCTAGCGGAAAGCGGGTACTTATCCTTCCTTCTTAGTAGATGCATTATAGTTTAAATCGTGAATACCCTTATCTGGATTACCTGACGTTGAATGCGGTTCTGGTTTAAATCTTTTGTAAGAACACACGTAACTCAAGCTAGCGAGGTCCTAAAGCATGAAAAATATTTATATATGTATCAGTGTTAATCATTTTATATTTCTCGGAATTTTTTTATTTTTGAATCTATATATCTAGGTAATTATTTTTTTATAATGTGATTTTTGTCGACGCTATTCAGTACAAGAGTCGGTAAAGATATCAAATTTTAATTGACTAGATTAATTATTACATCTGAAAATTAGTTTATTATAATGTATTTTAAATATAGATTTATTTCCGATTTTTATTTCATATCTTAAGCCTTTCTGGCTGTTTTTAATCATTGGAATACTTTTGAAATTGCAATTAAAAGAATTTAATCGTTACTACGTCTTAAATGTAAATTTATTTTCGATTTATATTCCATATATTTTGCCTTTATGGCTTTTTTGAATCATTTGTATACATTTGAAATTGCAATTAAATGAACATTATAGTCATGACATTGATTTTACCCGAAATACCTGTATTCTCGCATTGGAAATGCTTTTCTCCTTCATCACATCTGTTAATTACGATGGCATTCTTTTTCCAGAAAATTAACATCGAGGGAAACGTCCGTAACTAGTTGCGTCGCTAATCTCACATCAATTTTCCCCGTCACAGCGGAATTTGGAGGGTTATTGACTTTATCGATGCATTTACAGGCCCAATTCTCCCCAAAACGTAATCGTGCCAAATCTAACTCACAATTCCGATCTCTGCCTACTTCGAAGATCGATATTTTCCCAAGCCCACGTTAATTAGCGGGAAAAGGTGTCTGGAAAGTTTTCGGAAAGGGTGTTCGATTCTAATTTCCCTTAGAAACAGCGGAAAAATCTTAGTTTTTTTAAAGGACTCGAATGATTCACCCTTAGCAACGGTTGAAGGTCATGAAAGAGGGTGTTTATCGAGAAAAATTAATCATTGATCGTACATTTACAAGTTTCGAGTATTAGTATTCGATTATTTTCATCCTTTATCGATATTTTTTTTATGGATTAATCCTTAATATCTTTCTTTAGCATGATGTAAAACGTTGCTTCAGGGTCCCACATTTATCTGCACATTTCTTTATTTGTAACTCATTCCATAACATTTATTCATGTGCTACTTCTTCACTCTATCTTGCTGTATCCAGCGTATTTGAAACGAAAACATGTAGCGAACATTATAATATATATATGAATATATGAGCTATACATATCAAATAAATGTTATCCTATTTTTGTATTCATTCTATTATCATTTAATTTATTTGTACAATAAGCGTCTTCTTTATCTTAATATTTAATTATTTTCAAGTTTATAATTAATGTGTATTTCATCAAGTTTTATGGGGTGAATATACCTATTTGTGATAAATAATAAACAGATAATAAATTTAACGTGAAAGGTATTAATAAGATTTCTCGTTTGAACTAATCCTACATGTTCACCACAAGTAGATCATTTTTACTTCAGATTTTCGTGTCGCTACTTAGCTCATTCACATTATATGATTTGCTACCTGTCTTCCCAAAGCCCACCACCGATTTGACTTAATTTTGAGTCATGATCGAGTGGAGTCGAAAAAAATTGGCATCGGCCCACGTACATAAGTAATGTGCCAAGAAAAATTTACATTTTCATTCATCCAATTTATAAGAGCACATCATCATAATTCTCACTCTGTAACTATTGCAAAGTTGTGTTTGTGATTCATGCATTGCTGGCAGGTAATTCTGTTTTATAATGTATTAATATTGATTGCCCCAAAGAGTAATATAATATAATATAATATAATATAATATAATATAATATAATATAATATAATATAATATAATATAATATAATATAATATAATATAATATAATATAATATAATATAATATAATATAATATAATATAATATAATATAATATAATATAATATAATATAATATAATATAATATAATATAATATAATATAATATAATATAATATAATATAATATAATATAATATAATATAATATAATATAATATAATATAATATAATATAATATAATATAATATAATATAAATTTACGAACGATTCTAATTAATATCAAAATTTTAGCTCTTCGCGAGTTTGCGTTAACGAAAAACCCAATGGAAAATTATTAATACTAGAATAAATTCGGAAAAATTATCACGAAAAATTAATCTTTAAAATTCCGCATTTCAATACGTATCGTCTGTGAGTAGAGGATAATTTCGACAGTTGAAAATTTCCGAATTTTTAAAACGCCTCGACTCCTCATCCGTCGGTTGCGGTGAGCATTTGGAATGTTTTATCCGGAGTGTGATGAATGTAACCACGAATGCGAAATGGTGACAGTCAAGTGATTTATTCCATTGCAGTAACTTAGTGTGTCACAAGCAGTGGTTCAGAGGAATCGCTTTATATGGTAATACATCGCGGCGTGTGTGGATTATTAACGGTAGCTTCTCTCTAGAATTCACCTAATCGAAAATTAGATTCGTTAAACATAAAAATGAAAACTGGACTAGATTTGCCTTTTCATTTCTGCCGAAGAAACTCGGTGTAATTGTGTTATATCCTGATGCCCGAGGAGTAATTTCTGTTCGTTGGAACTCGTGTGTAATTAATATTTTTAATATGTATTGTCCTGATTTGACATATGTTCTGACTATGCCCTTTGGTTACTTGTCGTAATTCACTTTAAATTTAAAAAATTGGTGACAAGTAATTAAAATTAAGCTAGAGGCAAATATTGCATCGGTTCACAAATGTATCTTTGGAGAAAATTTTTGCGTAAAGCATATTATTAATCATTCTTTTAAAATAAAAGGTAAAGATAAATAAAAGTACTTGATATTAATTCTTTGAGCTCCATGTATAATAATTTTGTTAATCCTATTATGAATGGAATCCATATAGTTGTTAATTTACATTTTTTGGATGTACGTGTTACTTTTTATTGAATCAAAATACTAATTGTCATCGTTATGTGAATCCTGAATGTGATGAAAATTTTTTTAGTTCTATCAATACAAGTTGTTATTATAAATCATATTGTTTTTAGGATTTGGGAAATTACTATTATTTTACTAGTATTTCAAAAATGCCTTGGTATTTGAGGAAATATTTAATATGTTTTAATGTTAATCAATCTTCTAAAATATCATTCCTTTAAAAATTCTGTTGTATTAGTTGTTTAATCATTTGCTTTTATCACTTGTAAGAATGCATTTTCTATTTTCATGTAACCATGTTTCCTATTTCCACCGATAATATTCTATTAATTCGTTAGATATTCAATTTCCACGAAATCTTTTGCTCATACAAGATCATCTTCCTATCTTTTTGACCGTAAACTTCATTTCCTACCGCCATATCCTAATTTCCTCACAATTTCTTTTCTATTTTCTTTTGCATTTTTTTTACCATTTTTCGCACCCCATCCCAGTCGAATTTTTAATTTCCTCTTTAATATCCCTTTGGGTTGCGCTGAAAGACAGTGATTAACGCTCGTTGGCGAGGTACGTGAACGAACATTCTTCGTGACAACAAGACGAGGTTCGGTCTTCCTCGTTGTCATAGTTACAGAGTGATATTGAAATTTTTTAAATTTATTCTAAAGAATTACTCGGAAACCAGCGATTGATTGGTTGTTCTTAATTTATTTTGTGGAATCTAACTATTTCTTCTTCTATGTTTCATAATTAATCACATTGAGGATGGTAAATATCGTATTTATTGGAGAAATATTTATGGTAAATCTTCTAGCTTAATCTGCTGCTAATCTCTGAATTTTCTCTTACGGATATTGGTGAATAAGCACATGATTCAATGTTTTTTCCTTGAAATTTTCGGTGTTTATCAGCTTAAAACGTACGGGTGAAGTAGACTTGATGTATTATTTAATTCTCAATGACTGGCGTGCAGTATTTCTGTATAAATAGTATATTGTGATTCATAGTATATTATTTGTTATTCGAATTTAATGGTATTTAGCATGTTTTAGTAGCGAAAGTTTCGTTGGAAGAGATTAGTGATTTTAGGGATGAATTAAAATTTTTTTTGTTTAAGTCATACCTTTATTGAGTGACGAAACAAATTTATATAGCAATTAATGAAGCTTAGTGTATCATCATTCATGATCACTCATTACACATTTAAAGTCATCATACTCCAAAACCTTTAAATTTTGTATTTTTATTTTATTTTAAATTTTCTCACAATCTGCTATTAATTTCGACAATTAATGGCGGATTTACGATACTGTTAATACCGATATACTACTCGTAGATAATTGATTGGGATTGCATGAAACGGAGAGTTAGTATATGTTGTAAGGAAGCATCTTAAGTAATTAATTATTAGAAAACGTAAAAAAAAATGTAATTATCTTACGAAGCATTTTTACTTGGAGATTAGATACTAAAGAATACATTAATACCAAAATAATGCAAGAAGTGTCTGTAATATCATAAATTTATCTCATAAGACTAGCGAAATTAATCGATTGATATTAATTTCCTGTTCGTTATTTTTTTTACGTAATTCCAAAAATACCCTCATCGAGTACGTGCATAAGGTCTCGTCGTCCCCCTTCATTTCCGCAACCCCTCCCCACAGACGCTAGCAAATCCCCTTTCAACCCCTCGCAAGATTACCACGGAAGACGTAGTTTACGCGTAGCTCATGTGTCCAGCCGCTTGTTCGACAACCTCCTCTTGTGTAGACGCGCATGTTGCGATGTGCCAGGGAATATAAAAAAGCTTCGTTAGGCATCGCTCTTAGATCCCACCGCAGGAATCAGAGTAGCCGCCTCCACTTCCTTCTTGAGCCAATCACCGACCTAACGCGCATTTCCTTTCCCGATCTTTTTTTTTTTACGCCCCCCCCTCGACACTAGGTCGGCTTCCGCGATCTACTGCGCCTCGGATGCCACTTTCTGGCAGTCCGTCTTTAATTAGGATGGAAGTCTGACAATAGAGGGTGTGTGCTTTTACAATCGCGTGTCTCTCCCTCCCCCCATGCACGAGTGGGTATTGTTTTTCGCGATCTCGGGTATGAGTCGATGTCTGCTCTCGTTGGGGTCACGTTTTGTTTCCGACTGGATGTTCGAATCGTATTGCAGTACGATCCATGAGGTCCGAGCTCAACTGTTTCGGGCACGAGAAGTTTATTCGTGAAGTTATGGATTACGATATGAGAATGATTGTTACTATAGTTACAAGTAACAGTTTTACTTTGTTTTTCTTATCTTTAGGTAATTTTTTTCATACTGTCTTTCTAAGGCCTCCTAAATAGGATGTTTATTATATTCCCCAATTTCAACATTTACCCTATGAGCTATCCAAGGTGCATTATAGAGGGGTATTAAGGTATGGATTTCCATTCTCAATAAGTATATTAGTTTAATTTTCTATTAGAATTGTCCTCCCGATTGTAATATTACTATATTTTTGAACTTTTTTGACAGTATCGTTCGCTTCTTCTTGAACCTTATCTCTTGAAGAAGTCTTTGTTTTAACCAATTTTACTGAATTGTATTTTTTCATAGGATAGGATAGTTGCTTATTTTTTTTAGTTTAATACCTTCCAATAACTATGTAGAGCAATGTTCTGTTGTAAATTACGCGGCAAGAGGAGATAATTTTTGTATTGACGATTGAATGTCAGTAATTTGAATCTTCCTCCACAGTATTGCGTAATATTTGAACTTTAATTTTATCATTTCACGTCGCTATTCATTGCCGTTTTACTGCTGACATTTTCTTTCTCATTGTAATCAGTTTCTCCATCAAAATATGAGAATATATCTGTAGTATCTCTCTTGTATCATTTCTTGTGATTATTTAGTTTTATAGCATACGTAAATGTTTAATCAGTTTGATGGAATAAGTAATTGATCTACGAATAACGTAAGCACGTGTTAGTTAAACTATTATCAGTCTGAGACATGGACTCATACTCAACGACATTATATGCCATACCACCCTCTAAGAAACTGATGACATCTTCATCGTAATATTAGCTTTTGAAAGTTAAGAGCAATCATTTTTTCCCGCAGACTTGTGTATATGGAATAATACCTGTATGCATACTTTATGGTTCAAAAATGTATTCGTTGGCTTCGTAAGAGATACTACGAAATACATTACCCCTTCTTTCGAGGTTTAATTCCTTTCATTTCGCTTCCATACATTGAAAGGTCGTTTTACGTTCTATGCCGGAATGGAATGGGGAACTTCTGCTTCTTCATGCAAATCAAATTATGCGGAAAATGATACCCATTTGTTGATGCGAAATACACCTGCCGAAGCCGTATGTTTAGTTAAGCGCAACTCTCCAGTACTAATGGTCCATTCATCTTGAAAACTAGGACTCGCTCGGAGAAAGGAATTTGAGGATACCTGAAGATCGTTTCGGTCTGGAATTGGGGTCGAAATAGCTTATTTCAATACCGAATTGGAGGTTTTAATTTCATAAGAAGAGTTTCACTCGCCCATGTAATTGTATTTTCTTATTTTTATTTCCTGCGCCTCAAGGATACGAATTATATTAAAATAGCTCTATATTTTTGAAATACGGATTTATTTTACAAGAGCCAAGATTTTTCATTGTTAATTCGAGTGTTTTTAAAATACGGAAAAGCGTATTTGAATAAGAGGAAATTCCAGGCAGAGTTTCTTCCTTATTTCTACATCAATTGTTTCATTTGCCCGTAAGTCTAGTTGGGTGTACATTTTAATTTTTTGTGTTATGGATATGTTAAAAGTTATTGCAATTTCGAAGATATAAATATATTATGCAATAATTTTATGATTTTTATAGCTGTGAATCATGTAGCTAACGTATATCGATTTATTTTTATCTATTAGTCGTCCAAATATAAATATATTTCATGTCATTTGTCGTTATTTTGAAGTATTCTCTTGACAATCATAAGGTAGCAGCTAGTAAGTAGTTATTACGTTTGCGATCGTTGTTTTAGAAATTTTTCTCTTACTAGAATCATATACTGGGAAAAGCTCTTACAATTGTAAACTTCATCAAAATAAACATCAATTTAATCCCAAGAATACATCTCAGCTTTCGTGTTTGCTTTTTAGACATCTACGCCGCAGTTTAACTGGAGCGTATATAATTCAGTCCGTATCCATGCAACGCCGATGTATTTGTCGATCTCCTTCATGCAATCGCATATCACACCATCGACGTTTAGAAGCTCCGTCGCAACCAGTAAATGTTCGAACGAAGGCTTTGTTATACGAACGCATTTCCCGACCTTTATTGCAGAGTAACGAAGGTCACCCCCGCATCGCATTCCCCCTTCAGGAGACGCATCCTTTCGCGTTCGTGATACTTTCCAATGCATATCCTTTCGAGTCGTGATACTTTCAATGCGTCACCAGCTCAATTCATCGGATGAATGGACTGTCGTTGTGTTAAGATGTCGTGCGTATCAAAGATTACCTCGTCACCAGAAGATGGACATGGAGGTGTAATATGGTTTCGGTCGGAAGTTATTTCCTCAAGGGTTTTATAAGCGTCTCCAGGAGCGAAGATAGCTTCGACTTTTCTGTTAAATGTGTTAGTCGATAACGCGATTGAATTAGGAAGTTGTTTAAACGGTTACTTCTGTGACTGTGCTTGCTTAACTTTTTGCTGAAGGTCTTTGTTGATATGATTCTGAAGAAGCATACGCGTTTTGTGTGTATCAGTCGTGAGATTTAGTTACAGGCATTTAATTTATGTTGGAAGAACAATTTTAAGCGACAGTATGATGATTAATCTATTTTTTTATGTATTTAAGGTTCTGTGACCTTTATTTAGATAACATAAAAAAATCTTCGGAAATTACAAAGAAAGTATACAAATGTAATAATTATGTGAATAGTCTAAAAATGCTTAAAATAATCATCTTCTTTAAATGTGCTAAAATTTTCAGTTTGTTTGTGAAGAGTTCTTTAAGAATCAGCTCTAGAAATATCCTTTTATTTTAATAATAGCCCACAAAATAAAATTAAAGAGCTTGAAAGCTGCATTAAAACTGTGTTTCGTTCTTTTACGAAACACATGGAAGATGATATCGTATAATATAAGGACAAATCCGGAGCATTGAGCTGTAGAAATGTTAAATAACGTATTTTTGAGAGGTAATTTGTTTTTTAATTTCTTATTGTATTAAATATCATTGTATCTTCCAAAGAATTGAAATTTTGTGTGGCGTATGTTCATTATCTCATAAATGAAGCTAAACTTTCGCAATTGTAGTTCAAATTTTCTATTTATGTATATTCCTTTTTCTCCAAACATTAATTGGAATTACAATATTAAATTTTTATAGGAATGTATCCCAGTCCTGTTCTTTATGACAATATTTACGTTTCTTTGAATGTCTATTCCTTTATGTATCTATTTCTTGATATTGTATTGAATTTTTCACTTTTACTTTTTACGTCGCAAATAATTTAAGTTTCGCGCTATGAAGACAGATGAATTTTAAACCGCCTGCTTTCCATTGACCACATTTCCATGAGCAGACGTTCTGCAGTCGATAGTTTTTTCAGCTCGTTATCGCCTAGCAACTCCGAGGCGTAGTAGAACGGGCTGAATGGACTTTTTACGACATTTTTCCAGTTTTTTCCGTGTCGTTCTTTCTGGAATGGCGACAGAAATACTTTTTTCATCTTTTATGGCTCGGAAAGATGCGTACCAACCGGGGCTTTGTCGTAACTGTTGCGTCTGATCCGGACAAATCAAAGCAGACAAAATAAATTCGCCTAATCTCAACAGGCGTCTAGACGGAATCCGCTCGTCATTTTTTTTATTCGCCAGAGACCGTGGATAGTCAAATGCCAGCGGAGATTCAAGGGGAGATGCTAGCGAATCCAGCGGTGACTTCCCTTTAAGGATGCTCCGCGCTCATTTTTTTCCGAGTCTCGTGTAAGCGATGTATCGGAGTTCGATATATCGATTTTGATGCATTGATTCGTGTTCCTTGAGGTATACGGAGAGTCGGAAGTGTAGGGTTGTTTGCGGTTCAGGTGGTGGTATAGAGATACTGATGTTCTGAAGGGTCCTTTGGGTAGAAAATTGTAGAATGCGTTTATAAAATTTGACGTGAAAGTGTACTTTAGACATTTGCATAGGGAAAGCTCTGTGTCAATAGTTTTGAATGATTCGAATCAGGTTAGAATCACTCAATGGTGTTGTGGTTACTTCTTTACAGTTTATTTTCTGGATGGCCGGAGAGTATTCTTGAGTTGAATTTAGATTTTAATCTTATATTTCTTCCGTAAAATTTTTCTTAATCTGTTTCTATAGATACGAACATAATATTTTACATACGAGGATGGGAAAATTTGAGAACATTTTCAGGAAAATTTAAGGAAGAATGTAACTATAGAAGAAATATCTTTTTTTATAAAAGAACACTCTACGATGCTCAATTTTTATTTCTAAAGATATCACACTAATATAGCGATATCTATAACTTTATATTACGACTTATAAAAAAAGTATAATTTTAAAGGCTGCTCTTACTACACCGTAGTTCTATAATCATTTATCCTGTATTACTCGTTACTGAACGTTTGGATACTCGTTTATTAATAATCCAATTTTATTGTATTTACGTTAGCCTTTTAAAGTAGAATTTTATATTTTATTCTCTTCGTTCGCAAAAAAATTCTAATTTCTTCATGTGTGTAATGTTATTATTTACTATACAATCAAATTACAATTTAATGTTTCAAAAAACTTATACTATTGTACTATACATACTTACTATACTACTATGCTGAACTATAAATTGTGATACGTATTTGAACCTTTAAAGAGTTTTTACTCCTTCGTAATTTAATGTACTTGCGTACGGTGACAATATTTTGTGAATAGAATCCGTTACATCCCATACCGTCATCTTCTCATTGAACCCAGCATCTCTGCTGTACCCAACCCTCGTATTCCAGCCGTAATCTGGGTACCTAATCCTTCATCAACGCACTGCCTTCAGTCCCTCATCAATCTCGTCATTATCTTCTTATCCCAAAAACATCATTTTTCATCCCCGCGCCACTTTATTTTCAGGGCGGGTAGATTTCCTGATGTCAAAAGGAAATGGCGTTAATTAAATTTCATTTTGATGCTAAAGAAATTACTTTGAACCGAGGAGACGATAGCTTATGATCTGCTCTCAAGTTCCGAGAGAAATGTATTCGTTGACTTTTTTCGTGATTTTGGAACGAAATTTTGGTTTCGGATATTTACAGACCTATTCTGAATTCTGTGGGTGTAATGACAGATTTGTGCACATTTTCTAATTATTCATAATTTTCAATTTATCATGTCAAACGTAATCTGTAATTGTTATTTATATTTTCTTTCAAAGAATTGAATGATTTTATTAAATTGAATACATTTTTTCCTCGTAGGACTTACTGAGAATTAATTTCCAGGTGTTTTAGGAATAAAATTATTGTGTGTCTATTCGTGACATTTATAATATATCTTTCGTAATATCTAATTTATTTTTAATAGTATATTCCTATTTTGAAATATTAATTAAATTGGACTCTGTGTGACTTTGCTATTTATATGACGGAATTTTTATTCTATAAATAGATTACGCACCAACATCTCATTCTAGCTGTCACTAATCCATGATAATTAAATACAGATATGAAAATGCTGTGAAGGATTTTATAATCGAATAATTTGTTTTGCTCTCATTATAATACGTCACATCTCGTCTTTGATTACTTTAAATATATCAAATATTCGTTATATTTTGATTGGGCAATAATTAATTATTAGAAATTCGTTGATTAAAATGTTGAGATAATATGTATGTACGAATAGAAAATTTTTACGATAACAGACATATTTGTCTTTAATATGTCATGGATTAATTGAAAATTATATTCCTAGTGTCTTCATTTGAAATGAAAAGGTTATATTTTGTCTATCATCGTATTGTTTATGATGATGATGACGTAAGAGTATTTTAAATATTAGTGATCCAGTGGCACTTATTAAGACCTGATGGAATTCTTTAGTGGGTGTTAATTGTGGAATTATTTTGACTATATATGTGTTATTATACTGCTATATGATGTATTTAGGTCGTCTCAGAGGTGAAAAAGAGTATTTTACTTTTTTGTACTTGTAGTACTATTTACTCGTATTAAAAAATTAGCTCTTGGTAAAGTTTTTTGAAAATACATTGCGATAATACTTAGAATGTATTAAATACCTCAAAATTGAATCGAATTAAAAGATATTATTTTTAATCAAACGTTTTATGTTAACTTGTTGACTGTCTTTGGCGATAGATATTTGAAGGAACTTAAATTGAGTACAATCCTTTTCTCTTTTCCTAAAAGTATAAGAGTTTATTTCAATTATAAGTCTTCGTGTTATGACCATTCCACTTTCCGGTACGCTATGCCTTCGATTCTGTTGTAGAAACGGTCGACTTGTTCCTTCTAACTTCTTTCCGGAGTGTATGACATGAGACCCCCCTTATTAAATTATCGGGAAGCATCCTGTCTTGCCCTTTTCTTCATCCATTTTCTTTTCTAGTCTTTGTTTTTATATATTTTTATTTTTTTTGTTTCCTTCTTTACAGAAAACCTTTCTCCGACTTCGTTCTACGTCTACTTCTTTTAAATACGTCTGTGTACTGTGATGAAAAAAACAGCTGTAAGATAAACGTTTATAGTTGTGTTTTTCTTTGTCTGAATATGAGAAGAATTTGAAAGAGAGTAAATTGAAACTATGTTCTTAAATATGTCCTTTGGCCCGAGTATTTTGCTTGTAGAAGTTTGTCATATGCTATTGAATGTAGGCGGTCATAGCAAAGGGATACTCTCTGTAGGGAAAACTATGGATAGAAAGTAGGAATGAGCTGCAAATTATCATTAGCGGGCAGCGCACCATATCCTTCACTTCGAACTCTCGAGGGAATCCTATCAATTCTTCCGCATCTAATGAACTCTCGCAGAAACCACTTAGTCTCAAATCGCCCCCCATTCCAGTGCATCTTCATTTAAGATGCTGTGCGCCGGTTGATTCATGAAGGAGTCCTTTGAAAGCATAACCCTACTTGTGCAAGAATTCTCGAACGGACGGCGTATATAAATGTCTTTTAAAGATAAGCATTTAGAGAGCAAAACACTTCTCTTTAGCATTTAGTGGTTATCTGGGGTTAGAAGTTCTATGTTAGTTACTTAATGGATGCACTTGTGTAAACATAAAAGTTCCTCGAGTTTCAAGTGACGAATTCGTATATTTACATAGGAAAATTAATTGAAGAGTTTATTGATTGTGTATTGATTAAGTTAAGATCTAAGTTATTGAGATTTTGTATTGTTTAGGTTAAGTTATTGGTTTTACTATTAATAAAATGAGTATTTACCTGTTATGCAGCTTTGATATGGACATTCAACAATGTACGAATATAAATAAACGAAATAAACTCGTATATAAACAAAAATGGTATTTTCGTTAATTCTTTAATTAATTTATGTTTTGTTATTCTTTTTATGTCAGGCATCCTTCATTGAGAAAGATCATAAGTATTTTGTTCATACCAAATAGTAATGATGGAAATTTCATTGCTAGGTTTTGATGGCGAAAGATTTATCCTGGAATTTAAGCTTCGTCATATGTGAAACGCAATATAATTCGATTTCAGGCATGGGCTTTACGCCTGTATGTAGGCAAACATTCCTACACCAGTGTGTTGCCGGTCACGGCATAGCTTACTTCGTAGGCGAGGCATGGAGTTTCATCTAATTTGAAAACTTCACTTCATCGGTGCATTATTACTAACTGAATTCTAACTTATTACTTAGTACTTCATCTGTTATTTCATCTTATCTGCCCTAATCATTCATATTCTATTAATTCATTCTTCTATTATAAATATCGTTTTTTATATTTCACCTACATATACTTCGCCTAGTTTATATACTTCTTCCCGTTAGTTTGTGTAGCGAACGAACCCACTCAAGTTTTGCGGGCTTAGCTGAAAGGGAAACCTCGTTTAATTTCCTGTGTGCGATGTAAATCTATGAATGTAAAAATATTTAATTTAAGTTTAATTTAAGGAAAAAGTGTGTTTAATTTTACTTGCCTTATGTTGAGTTGTTTGATTAGCCTGCTATATATGACGAATATACAGATAACAAAGCTAATGTTGCCTTTGGAAGTAATTCATATGATATTTTAAAAACTGTTATCCTATGATTTCATTGCCAAGTTTCAATATTTGTTTCATCAATATTTTTTCACGCTTTTAGTGTCTGAATTTTATTGTCTTATTGTACAATTTCAAGATGATTTGAGTTAGTAACTCATGTCTCAAAAATTGCTCTGAAATGATGGACTTTAGAGGAGGAACTTGTTAATTTTAAGTACGTTTTCAATATTTAACTCTGACCATTGAGATTTTACCTTAGAATTGGCCCTCAATAGTTGTCAGTTCTTCCTTAATTTCGTTTTATATATGAGTCTTCCGTCTTTTAATTCTAATCGTTCTAACAAAGCTTTTTCCTTAAAATTGAAATTGAATAACGCTCAGACTCCAGATGCTCCGAAGTGATGATATTTGTCGGGTGAAAGGTCTTCATTGTTAGAAAGATGGACAGAAGAATGAGAGGTTGAGTAGGTCAATATAAGATGCTTTGGAGGGGTGCGTATTGGTAGTGTATTGTATAGAAGAAGAGGATCTCGAGCGGTGAAAGGCAGAAAAAGATATCTTGGTCTGAAGAGCGTTAGGAAAGGAGAGTTCTCTTAAGAAAAAGGAGGGGTTAGATGGTTCGGGATGTTAAGAAAGAGAAGGGAGTGCGACAATACGGTTTTGCATGCCATATTTTTGCAAGTTGCTACAATTTGCGAAGATATTTTTCGTGTTGGTTTATGGGGTGGAGTTTATTGCTTCTAACGCTTCTTGTTTTCCAGTCCGAATGACGTTTTTATAGCGGAATAAATGCGCGTTAAGGATGCATTTTATCGATTATCCGTCGGTTTGTTTTTTGAGCTTATCTATTCTCGTGTACTGTCTAGTGTTTTATCGCCGGATCTTTTCATCTAGGGAACCGTTTGAGGGATAAATAATGGAAGGAGGGATTCCAGGTATGAATTTATTCCGTTGGAATGAGTTTTCGTGTTCTCAGAAATGCATTGCAGTTTGTGTTCGCTTCATTTAATTTATTTTCACGACAGGGAATGATAGAATTATAGATACGAGATGTTCCTTCCTTTTCTATGGTACTGTAATATTTCCCTATGGATTCCTTCACCGAAATAATTTTGAGGATACATTTTTTAAATTAATAATTTTACAATTTTGTAAGGATTGTTTCTATTAGATGAAAGATTTGAGGCGCTCCTGGTGTATACTGCGAATGAAATTTTCTCGGGAACTCCACCAGCTTAGATGTTTCTATTAGGTCTATCATTACGATGAAAATGTTGTTATTATGTTTTTATTATTTATTGTATTTCTTATTTGAATTACGTGCTCTTTAAATTGAAAATCGGTTTCAATCGATTTTTATCTCATTCACTGGCTTTTTAGTCTTGTTCTTTAGACCTAGATTATTTAACGTATTTATATTTTAGATGCAATAAGAACAAATGCGCATATAATATGAATATTAGTTGCTTGTGGTTATCAGATTATTTTATATCAAAATATTTGTCGTGATAAGCCTTTTGCGGAGTACAACAATGTAATTTTAATTCAAAATTATTTTGATCTATGTTCACAAAATTTTCATTTTGATTTTCGTGTAAATGATAATGTTAAGCAACAGTAATATTAAGTGCATAAAATTTAATGTAAGCTTCCAAAAGAAGGATTATAAGTATTATATTTTAAATTTTTTTACTTATTCGTTTGATTTACGAAATTACCGTGTTAAGTACTGATTTTAATGGGAAAATCTTTGTGTATATGTGAAATAGTTAAACAACTTAAGAGCGTCTTTATGTATAAGGATGCTGCATTACTTTTTAGCTAGAACCGTTGAAATATATGACGTACTTTATTACGTAAATACTAAATAAATCTAATTATAACGGGTATATTTTAAAATACGTAAAACAATTAGGGTAGCAGTGGGTGAATAAAGTAGTTACGTTACGTTAGGCATTCAGCGAAGGCAAGATGTGACCGGATTCACGATGAAGGAAGATGAAAAGCATCGAAGGCCGAGAGAATGTTGAACCAGCAAAATCACTTCACGCTGTATTATTTAAGTGGGACGCGTATGAAATGCATAAGTAGCACAGCAAGATTTGCGAAAAAAATACACGACGAAATGAAAAGTTCTGGAGTGACGTGTTTCAACTCATGCGTTACCTCCCCACGCTATGCCGTTTCATTTGAAACAAAGAGGAAAGCTTGTAGAGTTTCATTTGTTTTCCGTTGCCATTGTTTATCGTCCCGCAAATGATAAAAATCCATACGTTTCCACGGTACATTTGTTTATATTGGTGTGTTAACTCATTTCTCACGTAGTCCACTCAGTTAGAGTGAAGGCAAAAATTACTCCGTCTGCCGACAAGTATGATTGTAAAATATCGAGATAAATGTTTTATTTTTTATCTAAATTCTTTACTCCATCAAGTTTAACCTCAAGGTTTTATGTGAGAAGTATTTACTCTATGTAGTATAAGTAATTTCAGTTACTATACCTGTCGGTTGTATATCAGTATACCTATTGAAGTCCTGGGTTCGAGTCCCTGGTCGCTTTTTTTACTTAAATTTAATATGATATTCTAGAATGCTCCAACTTATCGTGTAAGTAGTTATAAGTTTCCTTAATTCTTTCATTTACGTATCAATTGCATGTTTCATGACCGATTCCATCGAAATAAAACCTCGTAAAATTAGGCTATATAATTTATTTCTTTTATTATCAAAATTCCGGTTTATTTCCAGAGTGAATTGCGAAACTCGGTTAACCAGTTTCCGTTTTACCTCCCTATGCTCTGCTCCAGTTCCGTCTCCCTCGCCTTATTTTCTTTTTTTATTTTATTCCTCCGTGTGCATGGAATAGCGTTCCCTTTGCTATATCAAAGTATGGGTACCGTTTCTAGAGGCAACATTGATTTTCCCCTTTCCCAACTCCTTTTTCTTCAAAGCTCTCGTACCATTCATACCCTATACTCTTGACTGCCTACACTTTTCCTTCCGCAATTCCTTTCTTCTTTCCCTTTGATTCTTTTTTTCACCTTTCAAAAGACCTATCGGCCTTTCTCTTCCAGCTATTATTTTTCTTTTTTTTTCGTTTCGTTTTTATTATTTCCCTCGCAGAATGTATTTTCGTTCTTCTTTTGTTTCTCGTGATTTCACCTGTTAACTATTACGCGAAGTGCTTGCTTACGGTGCTTACGGAAGAGGTGAAGTACTTCGGTGGGATAACCTTCTTCCTATTTTAAAGATCAGAGAAAACTTCGAAGAGAAATATTTCTTTATAATTATGATACTTTTTATTTTTTGGTTATCTTCACTTCTATATGTACATTTTTTGGTCCTAAAGGTGTTGTTATGGTAATGAAAAGTTCGAGACTTTTAAAAACTATGGAATAGTTAAATGAGTATATTTTTTAAGTTTTATTATTGTGGATTAGGAATTAATGTACTAATACATATTTTGAGTTCATTGTTTAGTTTTACCTGCATTTTAAACTTGTTTTGTAACTTTTTTGTTTATTTACCATTATGCTGTAAATAATGTGAATTCGTGTTTGTATACTGGGTACTGTTTATTCGTGCGCTATTTTTGACTTTTGCGAAATGTTTGAGTTTTAAAAGAGGTTTTTTCTTTGTTACGCATTTCATTATTATAAACTTCTTTTGTTATGCTTACGTGGATAGATGATAGTACATTTCGACTGTAGCTCTTCAATATTGTCTTTTCAAGTAAAATGTGTTTATTTAAACTTATTCCTTTGCTTTTCTCTAGCCCTTTTGTTTGAATTCGCTACACCGTTATCTGCAATCGACACATATCGTTTTCTTTTCTATTGTTCGAAGATTCTCCACTCACAACCACTTGTTCGTAATCCCAACTGAAAATATTACTCACATCGCATGTAAATCGATATTCATCTATTCAATATATTTCAGAATCCCTTTTTTATTTGTTTTGTTTTCTATCATCTTTCACGGCCTATATGTTGTTTTCCGCTGACAGCTCATTTCATATACTCCGTCAAACTTCATTCACCTTCCATCTCCTCCGCTGAAAGGTAAAAAAGTCAATATATTCTTTTTCCCCTCAAAGTCATCTTTTAGACTCTGTTATACTTTTTGAGCTGTTAAGGTTTGAACATTGTATATTTTTATACGTAATGGCATCTTTCAGAAATGCAATGATTGTTTTACGTACTTCTTTTGTTTCATTCTGGCTCATCCATCTTCCGCCATGAGGTTTACTTACGCATTCCTTTGTTTTTTGTTGTTCTTCTAACGCAGTTCGGAACTTCCTAACGTTTTGTTTTATCTGTTTTAAAATGCTTTATGTCCTTTTTTCAATGATTGATATTTTTGAATCTATGTGAGGTTTCTGATGTAGAGATACCAAACATATAGAAATTGACTATCAATGTAACATCACTCTGTCTATTTGTGATTTTGTTCGGGAATTCAATATGGACCGAACGCCACTTTTCTTTCGTTTTTTATTACGTAGAAATGTTTTAAACGAAGTTTTTTATTTTACTCGTTTTTCAGCGTTGATACTCGACGCATCTGAGTTGAAAGTGGTGATATCGACGAATATCGAAGTTTTATATCGGAATTAAACGGGGAATTCTTTAATATTTAAAAAGCATTGGTTATTTTTTATTTCCGTAATTCTCCATTTTCTCTCTTTTTTAGAATTTTATGCGTCTCTCATACATGTTTTTGTAGTTAAATTTGTTCCTGTCTCAATATATTAAAAAGCGTTATATTTTATATTATAGAAATCCGATTTGGGTTATGAACCACGTTCAAAAACGCGGATTTGGAAAATCTGAAATGTTTTTCGTGTAAAAATCATCTCGATTTCTTTTTAACTTTATTTTTCGTTATTCGTATGGATTTTTATATGTACGAGTGTAAATCGAATGTATACTTCTACTTCTTAATTACGAATAGAAGCTTCAATGCGCTGGTTCATTTTTTCGTTATTTATTGCGAATTTGGTTAGGTATATGTTTCTTAACATTACTACTTTAACTCTTTCCTGCACTTTGGCTTCGCGAAATTAACTTCTCGAACAGAAACGTACAATTATTAAAGTTTAAAAATTCTCCCTTTAAATCATTCCCCCTGTTGTAGAGTGAATAAAAATATCAAAGTTAGGTTTATGTGTTAACTAGTCCTTATATATAAATTCCGTTTGGTGTGTGTCCGGTGTTTACGGTGTTCTCATAAGAAATACATGTAAACTTAGATTTCATCACTTGCATGCTTCCTTTCTTTTGCAAAATTAAATTAGAAAAAACCCACGTATGGATTTGAAAGTAGCACCAAAAGAAGGGAAATTGAATAAAGTTTCTTATTTTGGTCATGTAATATAGTTTACGATTGCACTGTGTGTCTGTGTGCCACATTAACTCCTTTATATATATGTATGTTGTTTGTCGTCTTTAATTAGATTACGCGCGCCTGTTAGGCGCAGGCACATCTAGTGTTATATATTTATTTAACAGGAAATATTTAATTGAAATCTGCTCAGTTTCAACCTCATACCTTCGTCTTACTGTCGTTTGACTTAACTAATGAAATATATGAGATAATATTGATTCAGCGATATTTCGAGAGAATGTTTGTGCTCTTTCGTAAACAGATGCATTTAGAACGATTCATGAACACGTATTCGAAAACACTCGCTTCTCTTTCCCTAATGAAGTGCTGTTTTGTGCGATAGCGGCCTGGTTCATTAAGAAATTCTGGGAAATTTCTGGGATTCCGAATTTCTCTTTGACAGACATGACCTTTCATGTGAATATTTAGAGTTCAAGGTTACATTCGGTTGAGTGATTCGGGATATCCGCTGAAAAGAACCATGGACCTTCGTAAGTTAGGAACCAATTCTCTTTCCCGAATGGTAAATATTTTGATTTTGATGACATTTCCTTATTTTCATTCATTTCAGATCTTTATTGCTTATATGCTTTTTTATATTTACTCGGATGTATCTGTTCTTTTTTTTTAATTTCTAGGCTTTTCATCTAATTTACCATCTTAAGTTTTTTTCGGCCATTAACTGTTATAGATTTTTAAAAGCATATAATATTTAGTTTTATTTATGTTTTGAAATTTTCTCGAATCAAATGAAACTTAAAGGTACATCACGAAGAGTAGCAAAACATTATTTTTGGCTAACGTATTTGAAAATAGTTACAATAGGTAAATTTTCATAGGTAAATAGGTTCATAAAAATAGTTATAATAGGTAAATTTTAGATTTATGAGGAATATTTAATAATTTATGGATAACTTATCTCAAATTCTACTGCATTAACATTGATATTTGTACGTATTTTCATCGTCAAAATGATTAAAAGATTTTTACCGTAGCATTCTCTTTTGGATAGAGATTTTTTTATAATTATATAATGCACATATTATATTTTTATAAATTTTTTTATGAAATTACAGTGGTCACAGTTTTATATTGCACACATTTCTATGTATATTTACAGGGGTGTATTGATCGAGTATATCGAACGATTTACATCGACTTTTTGAAGAGTACGTTTTACTCAGACGCTGGAATATTATGTGTGAATAGATTAAATCTATGTAATAAAGATGTTTTGATGGAATAAGCCTTTATTCTTCATATTGGAGCGTTGAAAATCGTATAAAATTGCCGTATTTACTGCAAGTCAAGAGCCTTTCACATTGAGGCAGTGTTTATAGCGTTGTGACCTTAGCGTTACCATGGAAAGTTCAACGCTTCGTCCATTACGCCTTTCTCATATTCTTTTGTGATGCCAATGAAGCCTCTCTTTGATAGAGTTTAAGGAACCCTTTTGAAAGATGTAGTCGATATCGAACGACACAATTTCACCCCTAGATCCAATTAATCCCCATTTAATATGGGAGCGACGGTTTGCGAACATATTTCATTTGCGAAAGCTTTGTATTTCTAATCTCCCATACCTTTCGGCGTAGTTCAGTAATTCCATTTCGCTTCGCTTTTGTTTCCAAGGAATCCTCGTAGCTAATTAAGCCTCCTAAATTACTTCTATCAATTCTCGCACGACCTTTGCGAAACTCTAGGAAGTGGCCATAGTCTACGCGTAAGGAGGAATTGCTTTCCATGAAAGCATCGCTCTCGAACGCTTTTCACGAATTTGTTCTCTATTCATCTAACGCATCAAAGGTTCGTCGTGTATTTTGGTTCGTTCCTTTTTCATTCACGAAAATTTTACCTCTTAATGTACCTCTATGCTTTTTAAAGTTACTTTATGTGGGAATTTTTTAATTGTCGTGTGTTGTTGAGGAAAAGGTTTATAGATATTTTAGTTCCGTTTTTCGTTTGTTCACAGCCTTCGTTTTTTGTCTTTGATGCTTGAATATGTAAGGAAATGGAGTTTTGTTACGTACCGGAAGTCTCTTGGCTGCTCTTGTATCGTAAAGTTAGACGGATGTATTTAATTATTGACTGCAGAGTGTTCTTGCTGTTACGACTAGCTTTAACTTGAACTAGTGTACGTTTATTTTTTCTACGTAATACTAGCGATCTTTTTGTGTTTATTTAATGCTAGCGAATTATCAGCTGTTCTATTACAGACTTGCTTACTTAAATACAGCTATACTTTAACTTTATACAATTTATATTATCATTATCTTCAACGTCTTCGTAAGATGCGATGATTATTCAACTTTGAGGAATGTAATATTATTCGTAATACTTAAGATTTTACTGGAATATTATTCTCGTATCGTAATTTCTTATATATAAAATTGCTTGATTTATGCCTTGAAAGGTTTTATTTGAAAGTATTGTGTGTGAATTTTTTCCTACTCAGGATATTATTAGTTTTTTTCCCAAGTAGCTCGGTTATTAATATTTGCATATTTCTAAATTTAAGTTTGATTTGTTATAATTTCTTCTTATGATCGTTGTGCTCATTTTTGGCTCTTAATTTACGTCTTGGTTCAAGGTTTTATTCGTCACAAACTGCGTAAAGAACACAACGCACAGTTACAGTAACAAGCATCTTGTTCCAACGATGCATTCGCATTTGAAATTCCCTTTCTTCTCACAATCCAATGCATCTTCTCCCCTTTTAATTTCTTTGCAACTGCTGAGACAGGAGTACAAATAACGAAGCGAAGTCTCTCTCTCTCTTTAACTTGGGGTGATAAAGACCCCGTGGAGTACACCCCGGGGCCCTCAGTGCGTCTCACAAGCGAAATGTTTATATCTCTCTTCTGTCCGTCGCCCTTGGAAGTAGTTTTCTCTATGCCTGTTGCCTTCACGAATTCACAGGACGTTGCTACGGAAATGACCGGGAGGCCTTTAATATTTCTCGGAAGGGAATGGTGCATTAGCCGACCTCTCTGCCAAGCGTGGGAGGAGATGGTGCGTTCGTTTATAGGTTCCCACATCCGAGCAGTTGGAGAAACTGCGACGCACTCAAGTTTAGAGTGGCCAAACGGATCGGTCTCTAATGTTTACGCTCCAAGGTGTTTCCATTCCGTAGTTTTTGTGGGTGTTGTTGGATTTCGATGTTTTCGTGTTTTCAGCCGTGTTGTGTAACTAAGGTATTGATGTGATTGCTCTGCGTGTGAGTTTATGTTGAAGTTAGACCAACCGTTGTCACCTAGTGAGCGATCTAATTACGATCAAACTTCATTGGATTAATAAATAAAAATCATTCGTAGTTTATTTAGGAATTATTGTTGTGCTCGAATAGAAAAATCATACGTATTTGTACTACGTTATGGTAGGATTATTATTTATTTGGTTATGGAAGCTTGTTCACCAAAAGCTATGTTGCTAGGCTAGCTGGGCTTTAGTTACTGTTTGGGCGAATTTTTAAAGCTTAAATTTTGTTATATTTTCGTTTTCGATAAATTTTCTTGTTAGTAGGTAGCTTGCAGTAAAGTTTCTATTCAACTGTTATTATTTAAATCATTACGTATAGATGTAATAAATCTCTTACGTTATTAGCAAGGTAAAATCACATGTTTTATTTTGAAATGTCGGACGAAGTATCGTTTTAGCTTTCCGGAGTTCAGATTTAGAAAATATTTATACTAAGATTTATGTATACATATATAAATACTTGGGTATTTACTATTGATGTCTTACTGCTAAGTTGACTACAATACTGTCACCACTTCGATTTAAATTTAATGCTCCTCCCACCCAATTTAGAAATGCGAATATTGTTCAGAGCGTTTTTTGTCGAAATACTTCGGAATATCCCACGATAACTGGCGTTGTCTCCCCCCAGACATGAAGGAAGGCAATCATTTTCTCATCACCCCAAACTGTACCGTTATTAATGAGATCCTCTTTTATTCTTGTCGAGTGGTGAATCAGACACAAGGGTGAGATTTCACATGTACCACGATGCAATAATGACTGGAAATGAAGCCTATTATAGTCAAAGCGTAATTGTAAGCCTTTCGGATTTGTTGAGGTATCTTTAACACGGTAGCTCATAAATCGAGTTCCACTGTTGTATTCTCATAGCTTGTTCAGACACATTTTAAGACGTAGAAATGCATCCTATTCAAATTCCTATTCTCCTTTACAAATTGAATATCTAATAATTAGTAGATTACATTGCAGATATTATTATTCGTAGGATACTATAATCTGATTTTGGATATCGTTGTTGTATTTCAAGTGCTTGTCTCTATCTTTTGCTATGGTGTCTTTAATTCAAACACATTTAGAGATTTATTGCTTAACGTTGTAGTTACAGTTCATAGAAGTTGATATGTATGAATCCTTGACTTGAATGTACTTGAGCTTCCTAGTAGCGTTTGTATGAGATCTATTCAATGTCCTATTTCTCATTAATGAATTTTAATGGAATACCCAATACTTTTGTTTAATGTTCAGCTATCAGATGAGCTAACACAATATTATCCTTACTAAGCAATTGTGTCTCTCGATGAATAAAATTTTGATTGGAACAGGGGCTAAAACTGTTAAGCGTCGAATGTTGACACGATTAAATATTCTGAGAAAGAACCCTAAAAAAAGCTTTGTATGTTAAAAGATGAGAAATCAGTTACGTATGTAATTTATTAAGGCCTTTGTACAGGTAACTGTGGTGGGATGATAATTAACATAATTTTTGAATTAATGTATGCTCTTTCTATATTAGTTAATGGCTAGTTGGATTGTTCTTAAGAACTTATTCATAATCGTTACAAAAGACTAAATTATAATAATAAAATTGTCTTCAATGTTGTGATGTTTAAGATGTGAATGTTGGCCAATTTGATGATAAATTACTGGTTTTTGTTGTACGCTTTCTTTAGGGAAGGGTAATAGAGCGCTATGCTTGAATAAAATTTGAATTCGAAACGTTTTCAGTACGTGTAGCAAGTCTTCGACTTATAACAAGCACATCTGTAATTTAAAGACGTCACTTTTGCGAGCCAATTTATTTTCGTCTCTAATATTTGTTTCTTCCGAGCACTAATGATTCTCAATTTGCAATTCATATTGTACAGTTTTGATACATAAGCACAGATTCGTGGAATTCGGTGTAGATTTTGAGAAGTTCGAGGAAGGAAGCTATTTCTCATAAGGAAATCCACCTTTTATCCAACTCGATTCTGTTTGGTAAGGAAATTGCCTTTCAAATATAAAGGCTTCATATCCATCTTCTCCGCTATAAAATAGCGTTTGTCATTTCCTTCCCCATATTTTCTTGTCATCCCTTCGAACGGCGTAACTAACAGTGGCCTTGTCGTTTCCTTGAATGGTATCCTAACATCCACGTCGCGTGCGTTTCTAATGGAATTGTCAACCCTTGCCACCTGACTCAAATCTCTGTTGTGCTTTCTTTGTCGTGTTTTTAATTTTTACCTTTCTTTTTTTTGCAGGTAAGAGATCCAATTACCTCCTGCTAGTGGATATTGGGAAGGAGTCGGTAAATATCACGTTTTACAATCTTCGTCTTCCACTTCCACTCGTCAAGTCGTGTTTTATTTACGTTGCGGAGTTTAATGAAGTGTGCACGTATTTTCCCATAGCGAAATGAATTGAAGTAGCTGCGTGATTGCTAGGTTAATCTTCCACGGGTAGAGTTATTATCCTCGCGGAATTAAACTGCTTTTGTTTTGTTTTCTGTTTGATAAATATTTCTGTGATTACTTTTCTTCGACGAGTTATTTTTATATTTTTATTTTCGTAGATTTGTCACTAGAAACGTTGAGTCACTCGCCTATTCGTAATCTCTGTGGGAAAGAGGTTTACTTTTCCTGGTTTTCGAAACTTACTGTATGGCATTGAACTTCATGCAATCCTTTGTGCAATTTTATCGTAAATAAGCGAACTATGTTAATTATTTCGAAGCAGTTATGGGTTATTAGAATCTATATTTTTATTACGTTTTAAATGAAAAACTGAAAACTTGTAGATACCTTCATTCCACCTAAGTGAGATATTCTCTATAGAGTGCTAAGATATGTTTATTCTCATTTATAAATGACTAAATAGGTCTTAAAATATTCTTATTCTTAAAATTAGGGTATGAATTCAGTTATATTGCATTAATAAATCCAGTATGCGTAAAATTTCAATATACTTGTTGGTTTGCGCAGAAAAAGATATATAATTTATAAATTTAATAATGTGTCTTTACTACTGTCAAACTTATTTTGACAAGCAGCTGTCGTACAAGAAATTTGAAACGCTTTCAGCTTGTGTTTCGCGCTACGTAATTTATGTTCAAATTTAATGAACTCTAGTATGGAGAAAGATAAATTTTTCATCTTGACGGAAAAGTTTATTCATAAATATGAAAGGATGGGTAGTGAAGAAATGTTTAAACTTCACAGATTTAATCCAATTTTTAATTGTGAGCATCCATGATTGGTATGAACGAATCAGTATTTTGTTCAGAATTCATTAGATCTGTCTCCCATTATGGTCAACCGTTTTAATGTACGTACACGAGAGGCTAATAAATTTTAGCTTATTTCTTGTTTACTCATCATTCCACGGAATATATCGTTGTCGCTATCGGCATGGTATATCAGAATCCAAACGTTCAACGCATGCCGTTCGAATCAATTCTGCATTCATATTTATCACCGAAACATTTTTCGTGATTCGAGTTCACGAAAAGTGCATCGGAAAACGTGCCTCGGAGTGCTCGGGTTGCGCCGGTGAAAGTTTGCTCCAGTCACTCGTGAATTCAATCACCGAACGTGACGCGGTCGTTTGCGCCGTCCAATATTAATAACTCGCGTAAATTTCAGATTACACGCTTCCTTATTAACGCTCGTTAGTTTCGATTTATCGCTCCGTTCGATTATCGACTTTGCTCGATTATCGAAAGGTCGTTTATTCGATATCTGGCGGAAATGAAGGGCCCGTAAAGCGGATATCTCGTTAAAATTTGCTGAAATGACTAATGGAATGACAGTCAATCTAAAAACTGACTTCGGATTTCAATTTACGGTATCGAACGTAAAATAATTGCCGATCATTAGAATTTTATCACGATCGTCGGATTTGATCGTGGATGATGACGTTAGTGATTGATTCGATATGTTTATTAGTTTCGTAAACACGTTTCTAATCTAAATTCCGGTACTAAATCACCGTTATATAGAAAGGAGTTAGGTTAGTAGTAATAGACTAAGTTACACAACTGCTGTTTAAATGCAACAAGGTGTATCATAATGGTGTATCTAGTTGTTCGAATACCTTGGTTACGTACTAACTTATTATACTGTAACCTTCATTCTAGATTATATTGTACTCAAGAAAGTTATACTTACTAATGAACTAGAGGAATCTTTTATCATATTTGATAAACAGTATATTATCAATACTATATAATGTTCAATAAATATAATAATAATATTATATTTTATCATTGTATATAACTGCACGTAACCAATATACTCATTACGAGACATTAAAATTTTACTGATATCTAGTTATCCCCTTATAAAATTAATCTTAATAAAGATTCATATTTTACATAAAATCTATTATCTTGCTAAATAGTTACGTTAGTAATAATAGCCAAAGTAGTGATCTCTATTGCAATTCCAAATTAATCGTAAGTTAACACAAATGCTCTAATGTGAATGTGAAAAGTTCCTATTTTCTTATTAATTAAATATTGTAAATTCATGGTAAATTGGTGTTTTATCTTAGTTATTGTATCAGCGTTTAAAAGCACCTTTGGATCGGCATTTCTCGGAATCCAGCTTATCTTCTCATACTTATTAATCCCTCATAAGGGTACGGCCTGTTTAACACGTCCCAAGGGATGTTTTCAGGCGGCAGGAATTAGTCTGCGTACGTTGTTTACAGCATTCATCCGTGCCGGCGTCGTAAACTCAGTCTGTTGCGTTGTATATAGTTGTTTCCAGCAGCCCTCGTTGGAGACCGCGCTAGCCGCCGAACTCTTGTGCTCGTTAGGTTAGGTTTCAGTAGTCGGTTGATGTTAAAGTTCATGCTTAAACCAATGTAAAGAGACGCATGGGTTCCGAATTAAGTCGAACATACAGGTTACGCTCGAAAGCTTTTCTGTGGGCTGCGATTCAAGGTTGGGAACTTAAGGGTCTTGCGTGCGTAAGGAGTGAGTCTATTTGCGTTAACCGAAGTTAGATACAGTAAGTATTGATGGGATCCTTGAGCTTGTAATAAAGGTTTAATTTAGGTAGAAATCATTGAATCGTTCGTCATATCTAAAATATCATATTCAAATCTATTATTATTATTGTCATGAATATGCTCTAGTTGGACTAATCGTCTAGTGGCAACATATAATAGGTGTATACATATGTAAATTTTACTAATTCCATATATGCTACATCAGCTACAGTTTTTATAGGCGATTAGCTACAGGGTTGAGTTTACATATATGTTATTGTAATGTCCTTAGTATTTGATTTGATTGCTTTTTCTTCGTTGTCTGCTTTCAAGCTTTAAGAATGGTAATTGTTTCAGTGAAATCATTGTACAAGTTTATCCTTTAAAGAGATGAATATACTTAACGGATAAGGAAGGTAAACCTTTATAAATTAATTTTTCACATATTTAAATCTGAATTATAAAGTTTAAACGTAATTTCTTTGTTATTATTACACGTTTTCATATTTATAAGTTGAATTTGTTGAATTTACTTTTAGATATTCAGTATTTTGTTGATAATGTTTTCAATGGTAGTATTTGTAAGCAGTTAGAGCATTTATTAAATCGAAAAATAGTATTATATTTATCATAGTACAATAGTAAGAAAGTAATTCAAATGTCTAGGTCCTTTAAAAAGTTCTTACACACTTTTTTTTCGGATCAAAGAAGAGGCAATTCTGAGAAAAGAAATGATTTACATCTTGTTATATACTTCGACGTTTCAAAGAAGGAAGGAAAGAGTCGTTCACGCTTCGTCGCTGCGAATTTGTTTACCAGCCGAGGATGTCATTTCTCGGAAAATACAAATTCATGAACCAATCGGCGCCCATTTGCAAAATGTTGCATCAGCGAGTACACGTCATTCAAAGTACTGCCAGTCACTGCTATAGCCAAATAAACTTCGTCTTTCCTAAGAGAGCCTATTATTAAGAAACAAAGAAATTATAATTAAGAAATACCATATCAAAGTAATTATTCCATTATTCGTCATCCAGTTTCATTAAACATATAAAAAGTTTTCAAATTGAGTAATTTATTAAACGAATATGTATTTATATATTCATTCATGGTTCACGCTATACATCTTACGAACTCACTTGTATTTGATTGTAGATCGACTTATTAATTGTGAATAAAGGTATAGAAAAGGGTATTTATGGTAAGCATACCTGTTTGGAAATTTGGGGACCTGGGTTCGAGTCCCAGTACTCGCTTGTCGCTATTTTTATTACTTCTGTTTAACTATTGGTTTATGAGAAGTTCACAGCTCTTACGTCAGTACACAGTTGTGGAATCATCTATTTTAATTACTGAGACCTTTCTATTACATGTTGGAATAATATTTATCAAGTTCTTCTAAGGCTGACGTAATAGGCCCATACCGAGAATCGATCCGTGTACAGCTTTCACCTAGGGTGAACGCGCCAACAGCTTTTCTATCCGGAAGCCCTACCGTACTTATTATTTCGCAACCCAGTCGGTATCGGATGTGGACTTTGGGCTACCCCGATGTCCCCGGAAAGAAAATTCCATCAGGGTCTCAATCCCAAGGGAGAAATCCCATCCTCTCCGTAGTATAACGTTACGCTCTCATTCCATGTCAGTCTTCGATAGGAAAGATTTATGTCCAATCACGATCAACACTTTCTTCATTCCGAAGGCGAAAGTGAGTGGAAAGATGATTTAGAGTTTGTGCGCAGCGTCTCTATAGTCTATGACGTATTCAAAAATTCCCTAGTAACCACGATGGATGGGTTTCAAGAGGGACGGATTGGGTATTAGGCTTAGAGTAGGGCTTAGTTAGTGTGTCTCTAAGGGAGTTGGATTAAGGCATCAAATATTGATTTTCATTTTACGTGAATTTAAGTTGATAACTTTCAGATATATCTTGCGTTTTTATTAATAGTTCCAAGAATGCTTCCAAATATATCAAAAAGGTTTAAATGATCGCAGTCTAAATATGTTTACATATATATGTATTGGAATTTTTATTTGGCTGTATAGAATTGTCCTTTGAATTTATTTAGTTGATTGATTTAGGTTTTTATCGTACAGTTGTTCGATGATTAGCAGAAATTTCTTCAGATGCTCTCAAATCTGTATTTTTCTTAGTTTTCTCTAAGATATATACGAAAAAATAGCTGATGGAAAATGAATATACCTTGCTAGAATGTATGTCGTCTAGAATTTGTGTAAAATATAAAATGATAGCGGATATACGAAAAATATTTTAATCGTATTTCTATTTTCATTCCTTCTGTTCAATCTAATAAATTGTAAATGGTCCCTCATACTTTTCTTTCAAAATTACTTTATTATTTTTTGAACTGAAGTTGAGTAAATTTCTTAAAAAAATTTCCTTATTATAATCTCCTTCAGAAAAGGATAATTTCACGTATCTTTCCATCTGCATTTTCCTTTTTCACTAATGTCTCTTCCTCATTTGAAAGTATGATTTATGAAAGTCTATAAATGCATCTATTTCCTCTCCTTGAGCTACAAGGAAAGTACCTGCTGTAGCTCTAGCACAATAGAATTTTGCGTGTGACCGAAAAGAAAGTTTATTGAAAAGCTCGGATTTCCTTTCTGTACTGTATACATTCGAGGCAGGGTTTTAAGTTTGTAAAGTTTGAAGCACTTATAGCGTTTATAAAACAGTAAGGACTCTCATTAAATTCGAAATATGAAAGTGGAAGTTAAGTGCATTCTTCATACGTAATTTATTTATGATACGCGATGAAGTACTCTATGCAGAATATATGTCTTTCTTGAGTGAGAAAGTTAACAAATTTAGCGTGAAACTCATATATTATTCTTTTACTTCGGATGTATAGTAATAGCGGACATTAAGTTAGAGAGATAGGGTTAATAATATGGCTATTATGGCGTATGAATAGCTACGAAGGTCGTGATTCGAGGTTTGGGTTTAGAAAGCCGATTTTTATGTTTGCCTTTCGATATGGGAAACCTGTTATAATACGCTCATTAAATATTGATCGAATTTTATCTTATTTTTTCTGAGGGGTATCTCTTGTCAAAATTATACTGCTTAAGCTCAAATGATTGTTATTATGACATATCGATTATGAAATCCATTCCCCCATCGAACGGATTGGAGCAACGCACTGATACCGGTCGCCCCTTAGCCGTCCCATCGCCGCAGACGTATCCATTCCGTGGCGGTGGGCTCTTTGGAACAAATCCGACGTAATATGGGGGAAATTTAGGTCGGCAAAGGTTGCGGATATAGTGACCCCGCCTCTCTAGTGGCCGTTAGCAGGTCGTAAAGAAACGGCCGGAGGTATGTGGGACGCTTCTCCAAGGGCAGCACCAGAGGGTTTTAGTGCGTTCGCCGGAAACGTCTCGCTGTTGCGGCGGCTCGACCCACTTGGGGGCAGCGTGCGTGCCGATCGGGAGTCTAGTGTACGGTCAATCGATCCCGGTTTAATGGTGCACCGGTGTTGTGTCGACGGAGGTTTATGCTCGCTCTAGCTTATGAGTCTACCGCTCCGTAGTTAGGTTGATCTCGTAAAGTTTTCGCCTCTGGGTTAAGTAAATTAACTTGCTAAGTTTGTTGGTGTTTAGTACCGTACTGAGTGGAATTGAGCGGTGTGGTAGTATAGTGGTCTGGATACCTTCCTGGATTCTGTTAGAGGTCCTGGATTCGAGTCCCAGTCATGTTGAATTTTTAATTTGTTCAACCCTATATTATTATCGTATATTACTTATGTGGATTGCGTGGTGGTTAGTATACTAAACATTTCAATACAAAAGTCCTGGGTTCGAGTCCCGATGATTAATAATCCTATTGCGTAATGGATTAATGTGTTCGTATGTACATAATCATATGTAATTGGGTGGATAGATCTGTTTATGGCATGTAAATTATTATTATTATTAAGTTGTGGTTCAAAAGATAAGCAGTTTCCGACTTTTGTATCAATCCTGTAATTATTAGGTGAAATTTAGTTAAGGATGGGATAGAATTTAACTTAACACTTTCAAAGCGTGCGCCTTTTCATAAAGTTAAACTTTTAAACGGTTTAACTTAGGTAAAATTTTAATCCTCCAAGCAAATCAATTCCATCGATAGTGTCATATTAATGAAATTATTCCTCTGTTTTATGGTTATTCACTCACATACCTTTTTGTCTATTCATAAATTTTCTGATATTTACTATTCTGGTACACTTAAACGGGGTAAATTGAAATGTCCTCGGCATCGTACATTTCCTTTACTGTTACGAAAGATGGCATTTTTTCTTGTTGTAATAATGAAGAGCGTAATGTCGCAACACGTGCCTTGGATAGCAAACTGCTGTTCTCACTCTATCTTTCTTTATCAGTGGGAAAATAATTCGTACATACCTTTTTCTTACGTCGTGTAGCAATAAAAAAAACCGTTTCTTTCCTTATCTCCTCTGGCAGTTAGTTCCAGTGAAAAATCTATATTAAGTGACTTTTGCAAGATGAAATTCCACACCTGCTAATAATCCATTGGATTTGTATATTTTAATATATATGTAAATGAGGAAATTTTTCTCGAATCCGCTAAATCCCTCGTTCATTACTCTATGATATATCGGCCGGAAATCTGTGTCTCATCTCGTGTCCTTTCACTCGTAATACGATATCTCAAGCGTCTTAATTACAAGTTCGCGTTTCCCAAGGGAATTGATTTTTTTTGCTGTTGTCTCCTATTATGTTCACTCGATGTTACCAGGGGTGAATTAGCGGTGGTTTGAGAACTTCTTTTCTTAAATATCTTGGTCGAATTCGGCCTGTATTCTTCATTTTTTATAGGTTGTCACCTCTTTTGTTATACATCTACGTGTTCTCCTAGTTTAAGAATTTTGTAGCTTTGTTCTTGGGAAGCTGTGATTCACTTATTAAAAAGTAATGACTTACATAACGAATTTTTTTCATAGATAAAATAATAAAGGTAGAGTCACTGATTCTTAATCTGAATAGATCAATATTCGGTTTGATTTATTATTTTTATATACGACTTTTTGAAAGTACAGGTTATCAGTGTCTTCCTGAACGCTATTGTAGTCGTGAAATATATTTTAATAACAGTTCTATAATTGTACTCTTTAATTAACATTTTATTTTATGTGTAGTGGACATAGTATCCTATTTAAGAGTTTTTTTTTGTTGTTAACTTCACAAAACTTTCACGAATATGATATGATTTTAATTCCATTGTCATCATAAGTACTTAATAGTGTTGAACAGAAGTGAAAAATAGCGACCAGGCTGGGACTCGAACCCAGGTCTCTTACTTGCCGCTACAGTCATATCACTATTTTTTTACTTCTGTTAAAGTACTTCATAGCCTTAGAAAACGACTCAATCAACATTCAGTTAACAACCGTAACTCTGAGTCTTTAATCCAACTTTATTGCAATCAATCGAGTTTCAAAATCAGCCTCAAAAATCAGCTCGGACTTACTATACTGCGCAATAAGATTTGATATTCCCTCCAAAAGTTTCCAATCGAGTTATGCCACGGATACGAATCACTCCTCCATCTCAAAGACGCGCATCTTTTCTAACGACCAAGTCTAGAGGAGCATTTCTCGAAATTGGCTGTCCTGGAGATTCTTGGGCGGAAGGCGTCGTATTATTGCCCCTTTAAAAAAGCTCCCTCGAGGGAATTACACCCCGACTCTCTCGTTTTATGGTTGTCGTAGGATTTCGAAATCACCTCCCACGCTTCTGGAACTTGCGACGATCGATTCAGGCCATAGCTTCATTTTCTGTGTCTGCAAAAGCCTTATTTCCGATAATGTTTGCGAGAGATCTGTTTATCACGTTCATCCGTAAACTCTTTACGCACTTTTGCCGCGAAATGAACCGCTTATCTCTCGAGATGATCTAGCCGTAGATCGGTTGGAGTAGTGGGTACAACGAAGCTCGTGCTTCTGGAATACGCACTGGAAATTCGTGGACTCGTGTTCCTAACGGACGTGCCGTCCGGAGCTATCCCCGCTTTGATTGCACTCTCTCCTCATGTTAAGTTGCTGCCAAATTTAGGTCTGTTCTTTCTCTTCCCTTATCGCTGGTGTATTTTTAACATGGCGATGTTTCTCTAAGTGGACTTGTGCGTTTAAATGGTTTGAAATGGACGTATTTTAAGCTAGACTATATCTTTCAGTGCAAAATTCACTTAGGTTGGCAATTTCATTAGATAACTGTTAATGAATAATCAATTATAAAAGCTATATATTCAGGTGTTACTTTGTAGAAGGACATTTAAGAGTCTAATGTAGAAATGGCGCACAGAATAAATAATAATAATAAGACCGGTTTCGCTAAATGTCTTAGCATCTTCAGGCACAGGAAATTTGGGCATGCCAAGTGTGTCATTTCTACATTAGACCCTAAATAATTAATTGTTTTGGGATTTGAAGAAATCATTGTTATTCGACGTATTTTTTGTCATCAATTCTTAATCAGTCGTAGAAACAGTGACGCACAACTTTTCTTCGAAGATACCACATCAAACATTATTTTATTCATACGAAATTTACCATTATTCAGAGATAAATCTCTTTCCCTCTCCACCAATCGAAATTTCTGTTTGTAAACATTTTTTTCCACCTTAAGATTCGTTTCTTTTCTAGTGTTTAATGATCCTTTCAGAAGAGATTTCGAAGAAAATGGAATATTTAATCAGAGGAAGGTATTCATTATCATTTCCGTAGGTATCATCAGTATCCAGTCCTTCAACTTCGTTTAATTTTATGTCCGTAATCTGTGTATCTCATTCGGACGTGGAGTTGAATAATCTCATGCTATCCTCTTCAAACCAGGAAATATTTCAAAATTGACGGAACCGCGATATGAAATTCCAAGTGGTTTTTCCTATTACTCGCTTCCTGGATCTATCTCTCATGCGATTACTTCATTAAGTACTAAATGCATTACATCATCGTGTTGATATGTTATGGGAAATTTCGCGAAATTTTACAAGCTTCTACATAACTCCCAATTGATAATTCGATATCATTGCGAATTACGTATCCTACTAATTTAATTACGTGGAATCGGTGAGGCAGAAACCTTACAGAAGTCAAATGAACAAGTAAAAAATGAGTAATTTTCAGAGATAAACATATGAAACACATGGAAGGAGTAGAGGGAAGGGGCGATACCTTTTGGTTGTATCTACTTAAAAGTTAAAAGGCTTCTTTTCTCAATTTATGGTCTCTTCATCAATCATCCTCGGAAATTAAATGGTTTTATCTCGTAATGGCTGCGTAGGTCTCTTTCGTGTGAAATGACTCATCAATGTTCAATTATCTTCTTATGTTTCAGGTTCCCTTGCTTTTGTTAAAGTTTAATGTCCATGGTGTAGCCAAAAGATCGCATTCAGTAAAATCTCCTTAAGCGTAGAAAGATTAGCCACGGGGAAATGTTACGTATTAATTTTTATTTACTTGATATTTTCGAAAATAAATTTGTCTCTAGAGCCCTGTTGATTACCGAGTAAAGTAATTTTGCATCATTCAGTGTCAATGATTTGGAGAACCGCTTACATTATCCATTCTTTTCTTTTCTTCACGTTGTTACTGAATAACTTACATCACATGATGTGGTTAATTGATACCCATCTTCTTTTTTTTCGCTTATTACGTTCATTATTCGCCTTACGCGTCTTTTATCTCTTATAAACAATCAATAATAAACCATTTCTCATTCTCATTTATATAAATATTTCATCACGTTAAAACAATCTGTTATATCTTTTTCTGGTATATAATATACATAAAATAATACGAATATAGAAGAAGAAGAGACTTTTCCTTACTTCATAATTTATATATATATATATATGAAGTGTGAAAGATTTAAAAGTTTCCTCTATATATATATATCTATGGCTTTCGATAAAGTTACGCCTGAACACTTACATTTCAGTAACAGGCATAGCTACAGTAATATCGTATTTTTCTTATTGTTCCTGAATATATCCATGCTTGAGATCGTATATTATTTTCTTTATCTACTTGTGCCTATCACTCTGGCAATGGCAGTCTTCAGATTATAAGCTTCGAAGATTGACGTTTCGATAAAACGGTATCTCAGAGGGGTTTCGAATAAAAGACTCGAAGATTGGGAAATTTGCATGAATCACGCAAAGGAAGATGAACTTTTGTAGTGGGTTTACAGTACGTCTAGATTTCCTCTCTTCCTTCGGATAGGGCACGGATTCAGCCAATCAGAGGGAGAGATTTCTGCTGAGGCACACTGCTTGCGCGTAACTTGAGGGAAAATTAATCTTCCCCCCTCTAGAGACGTTAAAAAAAAGTGGTGTCGTGAAAGGGTTGCCGATAAAATATATATTGTTGTAGCTTTTTTGTTGAAATACGTCTACGAGTGATTTATGGTTAGCTCTCCAAAAGTGTTTGCCCAAAGTTGCTTGTCTTTTTAGTATAAGTATACATAGTATATTCTTAAGGTATAGGAAAGTGATGAACTTGGTTTATGAAAACAGTCTTTCAGCCGTAGATATTGGCTTCTGAAATTTTTCTTGAGCTATGAATAGATTTGCCACAGTTCGGAATATGTATTTTTGATTTTTATTTATGTATATAGTTTATTTTTTATCATTCTTCTTTATTGTCACATAGCGGCTAGGACTTTGTAAAATTAGGTAATACGTAAAATACTTCAAGAAGGAAGGAAAATATAAGGAATGTAATATAGTTCCTAATATCCTTAAGAATGAGGGTAAATTATAGGGAGTGTAATGTGTAGTTCTTTTGTTCACTGTTAATCTGTTAAACAAATCGAGGTAATCAAGTTAAAATCGGTTTGAGTACATTTCATCTGATCATACTTTATCTACGATATGCGTAGTCAATAGTGATTAAATATGTATAGAAAAGTAAATAAGATTTAAATAAAATATTTAATATCCGAAGTTAATTTTGCAGTACAACTTGTAGAATTCAATACATAAATACAAATAATAGAAATACAATGTCGATTGCGTTTCCTAATTAATTTGAGATTTAATTTACCTATGATGTACGTATAGAATTTTCTACTAATATTCCGTTTTTTTTTCCATGTAAGAGATTTTTTATGGGTTATATCCTTTTGCCTTCTGCGTTCCAGAGATGCGCTTCTCATCGTAACATCTCGCAGTACGTCGTGCAGTGCAAATTGTAGAGAGTTGTTGTATTAACCTATAAAACTAGAAATCCGCAAGTCGTACGCACTTCTTTTTTACCGTTAATTTATTCTCCTTTCAATAATTCATTCGAACACGGGACACCTGCTACTACGAAGGTAACTAGTGGCACATAGGTATTCGTTAAGTGTGTCAATGTATTCTTCGAGATTGAGTATCTGCTAGCAAAAGCGATCATAGGTCAGCGATGTGGGTCATCAGTTCATCTATGCTTTCCCTTTTAACGAGGGTATGTTGCCCCAGTTATAGATTCAGATGGATCTAATATATTGTCCGTTAAAACTCCCCTGTATCTATCTTATCTGTCGAGTACACTCGCCAACCGTCGTAGGCGGTCGACCTACTCCGTTTTATGGGCTTCCACGCCGAAGTCCCGGTTTCGGTCATTGCGAGTTCAGACGCCCTTATCCAAGAGTCTTCCATAATAAGCGAGAACGGCTTACACACGCGATCAACTTCCAGACGCCTCGTGAATGAAAAATCCAGCTTTACTTTCCTTCGCGAACAGATGAAAATCGTGACCTCAAAATTCCCAAGAATAACGTTTCGGTAGCTTCCTTGGCTCAACTCGAGGCCTTGAACTTGATTCCCACTTCTTTGGTATTTTTTTTCTTTTTCGGAGGTCTGATCCGCGAAAACCACTTCCAGACTTCGGTATCAATTTTTTTCTGTGCATAACCTTGTATGGCGTCTTGGTGGTTATTTTAGCAGTGTGGTTAAGTACGTAGGATTTAGGTCCTTAAGTTCGATTTTTGTATTAATAAGGATGAATTATCTATATTTAAATCAGATGTATACTCTCTTAACTACTGTATCTCAAGTAGCTTTTCCTATTCATTATTTTGAAATTTAGGGTCTTTATTGTTAAGTATTTCACGTAAGAAATAAAATTACGGTTTTTTAATCAATTAAGTAATCTATGTAGGTGTTAGGTTTTAGTGTTTTAAATATGTGGAAACTAAGTTCAGTGGCATGTAAATATATTTAGTTTAAATTCGAAAGGTTATCGATTTAATTGTCATAAAAATTATTTATATTGTAAAAAGTGTGATTGGTCAACTCTGAATTCTATCAGATATCTATATAAACGATTAATTATTTTCAAATTATTTTTGTTGGGGACAAGAAAAAGGTTTAATGGAAAATATCTTGCAATTCGCAAATAAATTAATATCTTAAGTTAATAAGGTCTTTGAGTTCTAAAGGAGTATTTTGTATTTCTTGTGTTAAAATAGGGATTAAAAGTAAGAAATAAAAATATTGAAGTATTAGAGCCCAGTGCTCCTTTAAACAGAGTTTTAAACTTTTAATTACGAGATATATATAGTATATTTATATGTTTATATGTGAAATACAATGTTATTTACGAATTTAACTTGTATTAATGAGTTTTTGATGACCTTTAGTCGTTTGACTTTGTAGTAGAAGTACTAGAATATACCAAATACGAAATTTGAAGTTAACTCGTAACCATAAACTCGTAACTATATTTTCTTTCCCTGGAATCTCAGCTCTGCACGCCGTTCCTCGGTGTCTCTGTTTATAACCACAACCACATCATTTGGTTCCATAATTTGCCCCCTCTGGCGCGTTAATTTGGTAGGTGTTTCCATCCCAGCGATGTTTACACTTTCGCCTTCTGTCTGGGATCTTTTGGCGGCTCATCAGAGGGCCAGTTAGGCTTAGACCGTAAGCTTTTGTCCCCGGATATCGTAAACTCCGAATGCATAACGCAGTCCTTTTTTAACCAGCCTCTGTTTTCGCGCGAATGGGCCGTAAAAAAGTTTCATCCCCGCGTCTTCTACGAGTTTATACCCTGATTGCATCAAGGTTTAACTCTTTTATGATTAAGTTTTTTAATACTATGAAATTTTTTAGAGAAATGAGTAAATGTTTTGTTACGTTCAAGCTAGTTCTCCACGGAGATATTCTGTCAGATATTTCTGTTCTGATATGTTTAACTCTTGATTTTATGGTTAGAACATCCCCGTGTATACTATGAGGTTATTTCCTGATTGTATCAAGGTTTAACTCTTTTATGATTAAGTTTTAATCCTATAAAATATTGTTAAGAAACAAAGAAATATTTTGTTGTGTTCAAGCTATTTTGTAACGGAGATATTTTGTCAGATATTTCCGGGTTCTGATATATGCGTAACTCAGTTTAATTTAATGGTAGGAAGATTAAATTTGTCGTGATTTGATTAGAAGGGTTAATTGTGTCATGGGCCAACTTGAAAGGGAAAGCCGAATATGCAAAAAGCGCAGGCTTCGTAATAGTGACGCGTTTGTAAATCTAGAGGAATCGTCGAAACAAAAAATGGGTCTTTCGAGAATAACATATGGAGACCGTATGCCCTCGAGAAATTGCTGTGCTTATTAGCGGGATTTCCGGCGTTCTTTTTGTGAAGGATTAAAACATCATTGTTTTTTTCTTTCTTCTTTGAAGTTATGATGCGTTTTGCGTTTATTTATTTGATCTTGAAGAGGGGGTGGAGTTGTGGATGAGTTAGGTTTGGAGTGTTCATATGATAGTAGACCAGCGATGTGGATCATCCAGGAATTTTTCTCGTATATAAGACTATTTAAAAACATTGCTTAGCTTTGTTCTTTAAAGGAATAGGATGTACGAAAAAGTTTTGAGTTTATTTTAAAATAAGAATAATAGGGTTATGGTTTTTTGTAGGATCGTTTTTTTAGATAGAAATAGTAGAAAAAAGTACTAAAATAAAATATTACTAAATATTAGAACTACTATAGTACTATCTAAATACCTTATGATGTGAAAAATTGTTGTGATTTTATTGTTTTTTTGATAAAATTATTTGCATGATCTCGTATATTTCTTCTACGAATGTATATCGTGAATTGGCGTGATGACGCGGTTGTGAAAATTGACCTTCCATTAAAATTTACGATGGATTTTATGGGACAAAACCGCACATTTCGCAAAAGAAAATGACCACTGTAAGAAATCCCATATATTTCTCACTTCACTTACTTTGAGTATCTTTAAATGCTCAAACCACTTCGATTCAACCTTGGCTGTAGCAGTAGGGAGGTGGTGCGGTAAAAGAATGTCATAGCAAACCCATCCGAAGTCCATTTCCCTGTGATATCTTTCGCGTAAGCGGTTGAGTTGAAGAAATCCATTTTTCTGTTACAGAAAAAGACTTTTTTCGAATTGCCTTTTCTAGGTAACTTCTCCGACGAATTATCCTCGACCTAGATTATTTCTCATCCCATCATTCACTTGTAATGTTCCTGCTCAGTCGGTCCTAAAAATCCCTATAATAATACGTAAGAACTTTTCTATTTCTTTATATGACTCTTTCTTCTGTCCTTCCCACTCGTTCTTGGCATTTATGTATCTTCCATTTCACTCTTAATTTAAATGTCCTCGCATAACTTTCCAACTTTAATTACGCATCATTTATGTCTTTCTTTCTCTTCTTAATGGCTTAATGAAACTTTTATTCTAACTTAACCTTTCATACTTTGCATTAAAACTCTTCAAGGCGAAGTTATAAGAGTCTGTCCTTATTATTTTTTATCAGGGTACTTTATCGGTCTGAAGTCTTTTTGAAGTACTTTACGATTCCTTTTAATTCCTTCACGTATAAGCTGTAACTGTGGAACAAATAAGTCTTGCTGTCTACTGTTGTCCACATCGTCTTTTAGCATACGAGGTTTGATTGCTTTGAAGATTTTAATGTTAAGTTGATGAATACATAAATCAAAGTAGAGTTAGATAGTATTGGCCCTCGAACTAGCTGAAATATTGGAATAAAATATTTCAAAAGTTCTCAATTCCTCAAATGACATTAATATTCCTTTTTAGAGTAAGTAGTTATTTTTTTTAAATATGATAGAGGTATCTTCCAATAGACTTTCTTTGATCTTTAAATTAGTCTTATAACTTTAAGGTTTTTATGAGATATTAGAGAAGTAAATGAAGTAAAATTTACAATTATGTCTCGTTTTAAGTGTGTATAATATGGAGCTATTAATATGGGATATGAAGTTCTTCAGAGAATTGTACATCGACAACGAAGTTTCAAGAAATTTATTCTGCGTTGTTTCTCAATTGTTTGAATTGTGAAAATATGTTTTTCGAGTTTCGCTTTAGATTACTTTGTATTTTTGCTGGAGAATTTCAAAGGAATTAAACCTTAAAATTTAAAAAAATCGAAAAAGATAATCTTTAAGAAAATGAGAAAAAATCCATCAATATATCAAGGATAAAGTTTCCAAATTATTTTTTAATGTAGTCATTATTTCTTTAAATAATTTATGTTGAAAGAATATCATACGTTTTGTTTTACTCATTCTTGATAGTAAATAAGACAACGTGCGTGTCTTTAGTTTTTTGATTAAGCCTTTTTAATCATCACGCATTTATGGAACGTAGTATGTTCTTACGTATTCTCTCAAATTACATTGCTTTTTTTTAATTGTTTGAATTTGGAAAAATATATTATTAAAATTTTATTATTTAAATTTTTAGAAATTAACTAATTAAACCATAAATAGATCGAGAATAAATTTTCATTATTTACTAATTATTATTATTCATTTATCTAGTCATTAATTCTTTAATGTTTGAGCAGTTTTTGAGAACATCTTTACATTTCGTTTTACCCATACTAAGAACACTAATATACACCGTGCAGTTTTTATGTCGTTTTTTAATAAGCCCTCTTATAATAAAGCATTTATGGAAAACGGATTATTATGAGTAAATAAAACTTATTATCCGAAAATTTCGCGATGTCCTTCATCACCTCATAGTCGCCGGATGGCCCTTCAGGGTGTCATATCCCGAATTAATTTTGACGAGAAAGCAATGGCCTTGCAGATATCCCTTTCGGATACAAATATCGAAATCCGTACACGGCCGAGTCGTAAATAAGCTACAACACGCGCCGAATAGAGTGCCTCCGACACCAAGAATGTTTTCAGCGTGCTTTTTTTTTATCCAAGCTGAGTGCGTGCGCTCAAGGCGTTGGCATGAGTGTGGCGGTTTTAAGAAGAACGAGAGAAGGGCCTCTATAAGAAATTCGTCGGTGAAAAAAAAATAATTTTTTTACGAGGGCGTTAAATTCCTCCGCTAAGAGAGATGGCTATGGACGGAATTCGGCCGGCTTTTATTTTCACGCCAAGGGAAGTAATATATTAAGGGAATGAGTGACAACGGATGACCTTCGATGTGTATATATATATCGCGTTTTTTCACTCGGAAATAGAGTGGGGTAGGCAGTTCCCAAACTGGATGCATGTGTGATAATGAACGGTATTTTTGGAGCACTTCCTCGCTTAGGTACAGCGATACTTTTCAAGGACTTTAAAGATCGTCCCGAAAGTGGGAATGTGTTGAATGATGGGGATGAGACTTGATCTTGTTTATACTGCGAACTTTTTAAGCTTATTTTGATTTTATTGTGTATCATTTTTGAGAATGGTGGTGGTTTTTATTTATTGTCTTTTCACATCTCTGTTTTTGGATTGTGGCATTGAAATGTATACATGTTTTTGTTCGAAAAATTTCTTCTACTGACGAAGATAAGGTTACATTACAATACTTAGTTCATTATTTACATCTGCGATATAAGTTCATATTTATCGTGCGTTTCTGCAATTTTCTTGCTTGCTAAATTTTTGTTGAAACAATATTCGATCAATAAAAGTTTTAAATAACTATATATCCATATTGCTCTCGAATTTTAGTGTTTTTATTCATTCTTTTGGAAATTCATATATTTTTGAAGGCGAAATAGTCGTAAAATCATTTTCAAATTCGATTTTATTGTAAAGCTAGCAATTTTGATTTTTTACATTGATATATGACGCGCATGTGTATAATATTTATTAATTTTTTCTTAATTTTAGGGATGGATTTATATTGCTTTCTTTAATTATATAATCATTACAATTGTATCATTTAATTATAGATATTGTATGTATGGGCAGAATGTAAATAGACTTGTTAGAATTATTTTTTAATCTTGGAGTGTCGTACTGCCATAATATCAACCTCTATTGTGAGCGCACGGTTCTATGTTGTTTGTATCTGGTGGCATATGCTATCTACGTTGTTTTGAATGCGAGGTTCCAGCGACCCAAAGGTATCTGCGGTTAAAGGGAAAGGGGACTTCTATTTGGATCGGTGAATATAGTTGTTGCGTGGTAAAGAAATTTTATTTCCGACTCCACAAGTCGTTTTTTATCGAATTGGACATCGATTTTTTTTCGTTCCAAAGCAATTTCCGCTCAAACGAGCAAATATAACGGCCCCGGAGTTGGTGGAATCCGATCTTTTTACGTTTGCCTCGCTTCCTTTTGAGTTAATTAACTTCGATAGTATCCACTAAGTGAGGTAATGTGCTCAAAGCCTTCTATGGACTTCATACGAGCTTCATGAGATGGGATCCTTTTTGAGACATCCTTTGAAATGAAATGATGAAATGATTTGGAAAAATTACGTTTGATTGTATTATTTTTATTGTAGATATTATTGTAGCATAGCCATGATTAAGCTTATAGTTTTCTCAATGTAAATGAATAATTATAGCAAATAGATATTTTGTGTACTTTTATTCGTTTATCGGTTTGGAGATTTTTGTCTTCATGAGTTTTGAACTCTTACTAAATATCCAGCAAAACAACATTTAAGTTCTCCTGTATTGGAAAATTTAAGGAGCAATTGTTAATTTATATCTGAACAGTACCCTCATTACCTAATTACTTTAAAATGCCTCTTTTTGGAAAAATTGACCGTCTATTTCCTTTTATTAATTAGTCGATTCTTTTATTTCATTGATCACGACAATTGGGTTAATCTCCTGAGATTGTTGTTATAAATGTCAATTGAGTCACAATTTAACACTATTATCCTACATTAAGAGCTGTGAAGTGTTGTTTTCTATTATGTTTTGAATATCATACTTGTTTTTTATATTTTTTGGATTGTTTATCATTCTTTTAGAAATTCTATATGATTAATAACCAAAATCCATTATTTAATATTCTTGTCCGAATCTGAAGTTAGGATTTACAAATTTTAGAATAGTAGGAGCTAGTTAATAATGATTTAACACGCAAGACGTACTTGCAATTTGCATCTGACATGTATTCGCAAGCCGGTATACCGTATAGTAATGTATAAATAGCATTTAATAAATCATGATTTAGAAGTTTGTATAAATGTAAAGAAATAACGAATTATACGCGATTTTCTAAGAAGCCAAAGGCGTTTAATATATATTCCCAAATTTCTATAGAGATCCTTTAGAATTATTCATCGAAGTAAATTCCTCTCAAAATTCCTGGAACGTCGCAAATTCCAGCGTCTCTGCCTTCCCCTGTGTCGAGTCGTGTGGAGATGAATATCAAAAGAGGCAAAGGAATTCTTCATATAAAAATATCAAAGTGATTTTCTACGAAGACGTCAGGGAAGGTTTCATTACTCCGTCGTTAAAAGCCGGCGACTTGTTAAGTAAGTTCAGAAAAGATCGGAAGTGTGTGCGGGGTTTGAGTTTGGCGTCTGTCAGAGAAAGTTAATTGGGCCGAAGGCAAAACAAAGGAGATGTTAAACCGGTTGAGATCAGAGAGAAAATCAGCTGGCACAGATCGGAAGAGCTGGGTAAATATTCTGCGTTTAGCCACGGAGACGATTGAGTGAAACGCGATGGCTCTAGAAGATACGTTTCAGTAGGCAGTAAAAGTTGTGCGTTTACAAAATTGTCGTTCATAATTAGCTTCAATAAGCTTTTTGATTCTTGTTGGGTTAATTTTTGATTGGATATGGCGCGATCCATTGTTACGAGCAATTTGTTCTCCAATTAGAGTCATTATTGATTGTTTATTAAGTTTTCCTTTGTTGAAATGGGTTAAAAGCTGTTTTTGAAGTTTTTTTAGTGTTAGATTTAGGTTGGAAATGGTAATTTGGATTAGTCATTTAAGGAATATCGTAATTATTTTACGTTAATCTAGTTAAATACTTACTTTATGTACTACTTTTGTGTTCTTTTGATTGTTAATGTTCATAGTAAATGAAATTTCTACTTATAATTATAAAGATATAAATATCTTTTAATTTCAATTATTTACGAGTTATCTCAACTCACTCCAATTATGAGAATACTTAATGTAAGTCTCTTTTAAGTGATATTTTAATTAAGTATGAATTCATACGTATTTATGAAATTTTATTCTTTCAATTTGGATATAAAAGGTACTCATACCATTAAGGAAATTGTTTGTTAGTTTTTATTATCAATCCATTTTTGATATGCACTTCCTGCATCACGTTGGGAAACTAATATTGCTGAGTGGGTGAATAGTAGTTGGGCCTTCCAGTTCACTGCTAAACAAAGTGAATATACGATAAGAGAATATGTACCTTTTTGCGCAACGATTAAATTTTAAGAAATGGCCGTTTATTACGAATAAGAAAAACATTTAGCTTAGAAAAGTATCTCTCAATCATCATGTTGAAACAGGAAAGCAATCTCTTAATGAGAAGCAGCTTAAAAAATCACTGTTTGAAGCAGGGATCTTCGATTTTTCTATGCGTTGGAAAATGGGAAAGTTTTGTATACCTAAATTACTCTCCGCTGAAAAGAAATTGCAATTCGTAGCAGGGCTTCCCAATATAGAGGCGCAGAATTTTTAGAGCTTTAGGAATCCTCTTCCAGCGTTATTTTTAATCTTTTACTCTCTCTCTCTCTTCTCGTAGCTTTTTTCAGCCTCCCCCTGTACCAAACCTGTCACCACGTTCAATTTCGAAATTACGGCTTCATTATTTTCCCATTTCACGAGCGGAATAATATGTAGCGCATTCACATACCCGTTTTAATAGATACCGTGGGAGAATAATTACTCTCTTCAAATATAGAGTACGGCCCTTTTAATGACTCATAAAATGCACAACCTTTCATAGGTTCGGAGTATTCGAGACGAAATCCGTAAGAAAGGGGAAATAATTTAGCGTTGCTGACGTTTTTTTATGCGTTTCGAAATTAGGGCACGGATTCCTCATTGAAGATGTGAGTTTTATTAGTATTTAGAGGAAATTGTGTTGGTGTTTTGTGACGTAAACGAATTTGAATTTTTTAGTTGATTTTTGATTTTAATTATAAACTCGTCTTTCGCTTACGATATAAATAAAGGCACAAGAATATAAAACGAATGATTTCAGTGAATGTATTTGTTATAATTGAGATAATAAAACTAAACTAAGTAATCTGATGATATTTGAAGTAGTGAAGCTTTAGTTTTGAGCTCTTTCGTATATTTTACGTAAATTAAAATCATTTTAACCGACGAGAATGGGGTAAATGTTTCAAAACATTAGAAAATACAAGGATTGGCTTATTAGAAGTACCACTTAATATAATGGGAGCTAAATCACGTACTTAACAACAATAATGTCTTAGTAAACATGCGAAAACAATTGCGTAACGAAAATTAGAGCAATCAATTTAGTGATGAACATGTATGATAAGTATATGATGAAAATTTCAAACTTATAGGTAGTGCAAAGCTTACTATAACTCGGTACATGTACACTCCCCCCTAAGTAATCTATTAGCTTGCTTGTTTGTAAGCCAGTTCAAGTTTATCTATATCATGTTCAACTCGTCTTGTAATCAGTCAACTCGCTTTGGTAGTTGTGACTGGTTGCTCCGTACACAGCACGAAATATATAGTACAATTGTTTGTTCGTACACTAAGGGATTTACTTATGGTTTGTTGTTGCGTCTTATGAATTTATCATTGAAAGGGATTTCGCGGCGTGTTTGCGTTAGAGTAAATAAATAAACGATCGCGCTGAGGGAGGAAAAGCACAGTGGTAAGGGGATGTTTTAGAGAGGAAGCTATACCGGAAGTTCAAATCATTGGGGAGTGACGGTTATAAAGGTCACGGTTAGATAAACTGTTTGCGGAGAGTGCATGCACAAGAATCCCTTTAACCGACAAAGCAGGCAGTTCACGGACTAGATAATGCGCACGCTGAACGTAGGCTTTGAAATTGGTGTTTTTCATCGGTGCATAATTGGGTAGATGTTTTGTCTGTCAATGTTCCTTGGATCTCAAACTCCTCCGCTACGTTTGCCTTACGCAAATTTGAGTGCCATGAAGGGAGGTGTAGATTAAAACTCTCTTAGTTTGATTCAGGATGTAGTCTGTCTGTATTATTCTCTGTGAATGTCTTCATTAGCAGTTGGGAGCTGAAAGGAATGCGCTCTGGTAATCATTTCCGGTGGATTATCCATTGAAGTGTTTTACCCTCTATTTAGTCGCTATTCATCCTCAAAAGTCCTATTGTATGTAGGTGAATCTGTTAGTTTTTCTGTGCATTAGAGTATTTACATGTAATTTTATTTAGTCTTAAGATGTATAATCGACGGAGGTTGCCAAAATGTTATGGAAATCCATCATAAAGAAATGTATAACGTTGTGTATTTTAGAAACATGTATAACGTCTAATTTTAATTTAACGTTAAATCGTTTTAGAATACGTTAGTGTTGATATATAGATTGTTTTTAATTATATACATCTGGCGGTACCAAACTGGTCAAACTTATTACCACAGTTCAAAATGTTATTTAGAGGAATATATTAAGATTTGTTTTTGAATAATGTAAACAAGGATTTTGTATTCGGTAATTTGTTCTATGTCATTCTACTGCGTATTATTATTTCGAGAACATGTCTTATTCTTACGTACTTCTGATATTATTGATTTTTCCTCGCATGTCACGCCACATAGTACGTAATCGTTGCAGGTGTTTGCACGTACGAGATGTTACTCCATGTTTTCCATTAAGGGATAAGCAATTTGTTTCATTTTTATAGACGTACTTATGGTTAGTAATGGTAGGGTATTTAGTTTCAGAAGAATTTCGAAGTTTTATTTGTATTCAATTTCGTTATGCTGTTATTTTTATCAATACGGAATAAAATACGATATGGATTTCGCGATTTTTCGAAAGAAACTAAACGATTAAGGTTAGTTTTTATGAATGTAACCCCATTAGGAATCAAACTCGTCTTTTTTATTTCGTAAAAATAGTACGCTTTAGTAACACTACCGCACTTTATTTCGAACAATATATTTAACGAGTTTTTCAAGAATAAAAAGTTTTACATCCCGAATTGATTCATCAATTTTACCGTTTTATTTATAACGCATTTTAACGATCAAATAATAGCTCATTCCGAAACAACGCCGACCCAATTTGGATCCGCGATATAGACTCGATTTCGCGACAGTAGCGAAATAAATCCGCGTGCCCCATTAAACTCCGTCCGTGATTCCGTACGTCATGTTCCGTCGCCGATGACGCAGTAGGCGCTTTGTTAAAAACTTTTGCTTTATTTAGGTAACTCTTTTTGCGCAAGATTCGTGTCGCAGTTTCTGCCGCAGTATTGAACTCACACACGTTCGCACTTGCAACGCTCGCTAAATAATCCGCTGAAAATGACTCAAGGACGAATCCGAATCAAAACCCCGATATTTCTTATTCTCCCAAGTCAAGATTCGATTTCATCTTCGATTCCGAGATGAGGTTTCCTCGCTTGTTGCGAAACGAGGGTAACAGAGACCACTCTCGCGAAATTCGTTCGTCTTTTTTTTTTCTTTTCGCGAGCGGTTATTACGAAATGCTTATCGAGATGAAGTTGTCACAATGGAGACAACTTATAATGTATGCAAATCTAGATTGGATGGAAGATGAGAAGAAATCTGGAGTTTTTTCCCGAAGTTTCTTTCGCGTAAAGAAAGTTTTGTTGCGCAGATCGATCTTCAATTGTTTTCTTTTTCCGATAATGAGGAAAGTTTAATAGAAAATCTTTTACGAACGATAGTCGTGAATGTCACATCTATTGGACCATCTTTCGGAGCTTCTTTGTGCTATTGCTCAATCGATAGATTTTTAATATAGACAAGAATAATGTGTATATTTTTAATAGAAAGTAATATATAGAACAAATAAATGTACGTGTATAAAAAAAACGTGCTATATTTGTCGCCATTGATTCAGCTTTGTCATTTTTAATCTTGGACGAAAATTACTCGTCAGTTCAAAGTGATTCCCATTTTTCTTTTGAATCGTAGCTGTTTTTAACTCCGGTTCATTATGATTTCCTTTGACCTTTTCACCAGTCGGTTCGTGATAGGAAGCTATGAATGGAAATAGATGACCCTGAGCTTGAGTTTTAATAGAAATCTCTGCTTCTTCAATCGGAACTTCTCGCTTAATAATATAGAAGTCTATCGGAGAATTTGTGAGGTTGAGAATATATGCTATTTCAATATGCGGAATTCGATTATGTATATTCTTACTTATTGGAGTAAATGAATCAATTTGTAGTAGTAGCCAACAAATGATCATTTAACGAATATTTAACATATCAACTCTTGATGTAGATTGGATAATGTACCAGTGTATTTAGGCAAAACCAGATTCAATCCAAAAATCTTGTACAGCTATGGTGGTGATTAACATTAATAGGAATTGACAGTTCATTTTCTTAATGTCCTCAAAAGTAAAGATTCATGTGAATTATCAAGTTTCTTGATTAAGCTCCTTATTTTTTTCTCATATGATTAAGAGATATAGCGTGTAAAAAAACTTTATCTTAATGGGTTACATTGTGATTTATCTTGCTATTTGGTTCTTTCAGCTGGAATTGTCGATTTCGTTTAAATGTATGCAACTGCACGTTCTTTACGGAATTGTAGAAATAAGATCATAATATCCGTCGTATTTATTGAGTTTTAGTAACATAATTTTAATTTAAATTGGAACAAATTAGTCTATGCTTTTGTTATGTACTTCCATTCAAGGCTCAGCTCGTAGCATACAAATTCTGTTTTGAACGAAAATTTTAGTTTCTAAATCAGGTAAAATTTAATTTGAGGCATATCTCAAATAGTAATTCAATTAAGCATTTTTGAAATCGTCCCATCTCAAATAATGTATACGATTGCATATTTCGGGTTCGTATCGTGTAAAAGTAAATGGATTTGTGATATTCGTATTATTATGTAGTATATGCAGTATGTAGAGTATTAATAATTTCCTTATTGTTTATGAACTGATTGTCACATAGCTGGTATTCGTTCGTAATATATATGGTGTATGGAACATATTATATTAGTATATTTTCTTATTGCTGATGAAATGTTTAATATTTAATTAATTTCATGTAGCTGGTTCTATAAACAGTGAGCAAGGAACGCCCTTTCAATCAATCGGTGGCATGAGGGATTCCTCCAAGTACTTCTCGAGGTCGAGAACCTCCTCAGAACGGAGTCTCCAGCAACCCCAATCCTCTCTAATGACGTAAAACTTTTACTCTCATCACCACAAACATCGCGAAGTGACGATCAAGTCGCCTTCTCGAGCACATAGCTCATTTAGCCCTTCTGCTGTTTGCGTATCACCATTGTCTCCGTCGGCGCAGTAAATTCGCCGTGTTTTCGGCGTCTCAGACGTAATCGATCGTCGGGGGCGAGAGTTACACGCGTTCTCGGTTAAATTGCGATGACGCGTGGGAGGTTTTTACGGGGTCGGATGAGATATCTCTCGGACCTAAGTGAAATCTTCATAAGCTGAATTTTCGATGGTTTTGGGTGCTTTAGGAGTCAAGGATGGCACTCCATCATCGCCTACGTGTCGACGTGGGGAGGTTTGTTATGCGTAGATTCCTGGGAAGTCTAAAACGACGTAAATATTTCGCGAAATGTGGGGAGGATTTTTGAGTTGTTGGTGTAGTGTTGTTGCTGTCTTTTGGAGGGGTGGGTTTGTTTAATTAGGAGTTTTTGTTAGGATACTCATTGTTGTGTTTGTTCTTAACCCTTTTAGTGCCGGGCGAAATAGACGTGCCTATGCGAAAAAAACCGGCCGAATTTACGAGTTTTACTAGGGTTTAGAAAAAAGCATGTAAAAACCGAATGAGACACAATATTTACATGATTTAAAAAGCTGCGTATTTTGGATGAAATACAGAAGTACACAATGACACTAATTTTTTCGAACTCATTTGAAAATTATAGAAAAAACAATGGTATAAACTTTTGTATTTAAAAAGAATTTTTGATATCTTGTAGAAAACATATTTGCACATACAAACAGTCATCTTTTCATCATAATTTTATATGGATCAATTATTATAAAGCATATACTTTTTATTTCCAATATATATTTTTTACAAGATAAACAATATTACATAGCAAACAAAAAACATAGCTTGAAGGTACACGGTGGGCGCAGGACGGATTTTCTCTTTCCAACTATGTAATTGTTATCGGTAATATAACATTGATGGAACAATTTATCTTTTCATAAATATTCATATTTATATATTGTAAAAGTGTAAAATTTTGTAATTGTAACTCTCACAAATAATTTATTTGAGATCGAGGAGAAACTAATTGATCCTTCGTCATGCTGCGGAATCGTGACTTTATTTCGTAAGAGTCTCCAAAAAGTTGTTTATAAAACGCCTACGACAAGTTTCGATAAGAAAAAGAGTAAGAGTATAAGAGTAGGATAAAGAAACGCCAAAGCCGCTTAAGTTAGGCCGCAGATAGGATGTCCCCTGAGTGGCAACCATCTGTGTTTATGTTAGATTTCGGTACCTCCAAGCAATAGGAAAAACGTCGTCCACAAAGAGTTCAAACAAAAAAATATTTTTTTTATTATCTTGTGATGAAATTAGATCATTTAGAACGCATTACAAATTTATTTTGCGATAGAGTTCTCCCGAAATGCGAGTAGTAAACCGCTACAAGGCGCGAGCCGATATATCGGCTCCCGGCACTAAGAGGGTTAAGGAGGAAGGGTTAAGATTTCTATCAAATTTTAATATTTGAGTGAATGGATTGGTTGAATAGGTAGATAAAGCCGTAATAGATCGATGAGAATTTATTGCATCGAAAATTAACGATCTTTTGTTATGTTACTCATTGCTCACTATGTTCTTGATAAAGAAGGTTTAATATTATTATCGAGATAATAGTAATTGAGTGAATTTACGTCGTAATTGGTTGATTTATCTTTTTCCATAGTCATTTACGTCAAACCTCAGGGTAATTTTTCAATTAATTGATAATAGTCTTAGTTGAGCCATCCCCTATGTAATTTACTCTAATATAAAGCTGTAATTATTAATCCTGATTAATCATTTAATCGACGATTAATCCATGAAAAAGTGATAAACATTATGAAACACATCGAAGAAACTTTATTTCTTTTTCTATCTTAGTGGAACTATAAACGAAGTAACACTTTTTCGTGGAATTTTCAAAGGAGCTTGCGTAAAGTCGAATGAAATGAAACGTAAACTTTACGTATATATTTCTGATGGAAATTGTATTGAGCTAGTGGATAAATACGTACAAAATATTCATCATTCTTGCAGTATATATATGATGCTTTGTTTTTGTTTTAAATATCTTTGGGTAAATTATAAAACAGTCATTACTCTTGCAGTATATACGTATATGATGCTTTGTTTATGTTTTGAAATTTCCTTGTGTAAGTTATAAAATTCGGAACGCTTTTTCTGTTGAAAACTTGGAAAACTGCTTTCTCTCGTGATAGCAAGCATCAAGAACCGTGTGATTAATGACCATCTGTAAATGGTTCTCTTGGATTTGGATTTCTATTTATGCATACAAATCAATCACGCCGTTCCTTTCACCGTTATGCTAACTAATGACCCCTTCTATTCGGAGAACTCCCACGTGCGTTTCAGGAGGATATTTTAATGTCTCACTCACGAATGATTGGGATGTGATTTATATCCCTGCGAAACGGTTTTATTTTGTTGATCAGATTCAATTGGGGACGTCAAAATAAGTCGGAAAGTGGAATAATCGGTTATAAAAATTTGGAGATGTGGTTAATGGGCTCGTTTAGAATGAAAAGCGATTAAGACGTCCCATATATACTCAATTGCTGTGTATTTACTTTGAAAAATTAAGTGTCAAATTCTGTTAATAAGAATAACAAGAAGAAACGTAAGATAATACTCTACCACATAGATTATATTCTATGACCCAGGTTTCCACTCTTAAGTTCGTATGCTGATGATTGTTTTGAACAAGTCCGTATTCTTAAAATACGGTTTATAAAATATCGTAATAAGTGCTTTCCTTGTAATTCTAGTTATAAGAACTACCGTAAAGTTGAGGCCAGTTAAGTAGCTTCTGTAAAGTTCAGTTTATTATTGCCTAAAATATTTGTAGTTTACGTAATAGTATATGCTGTATAGTTAGAATACTATTAAATCGAATGAAGTGATCAATGAATCATTTTTTCTTTTTTGATCTCCAAAAGGAAGCACAAATAAAATTTTCGGATTTAATGCTTTTTCTTAACTTATGTATAACATAAGAGGAAATATAAATAAAAATAAATTGGTCGTAACTTAAAAATTTATCTCTTAAAAACTGAATATTATTACTCCTTAATTTACAATTTTCTGCTAAAGTATAAGGCAGATTACTCGTAGGACATTATTTTTCCTTGTGCTACAAATGTGCGATATTTGGATATCGATTTGGCGTGCTCTATTTTACCATAGCCACCATTTTTTCTATGCACTGGTCATGCAGTTTTCGAACTCAGTTTCTTGACCCCTGAGCAGCGTCTCCTAGTTATGTCAAACACTAGAATCGGTTTACCCATAAATTAAACCCAGCTATTCCGTTCGCTACCGTGTTTCGCCTATCTTAACCTCTCTATTCAAATCTCTCTATAACCTCTATGTTCGCCTTCATAGACTCCATCCATTGCACTTTATTTTCGCGTACAAATTTCGCTAAAACCGACCATTAAAGGAATACGAGGGCATTGGAATCCGAATGTATCTTTTACAGCTTTGATCCGTTGCCTCCGTTTATCCTGAATATTTTTTTTCTCTCCCCCAGGCCTCTCTTTCGATTCTCTAATCTATTATTTATGCCCGCGATTTTCGCTGCCTCGTCTCCTTCCAAAACGCGATCTTTAATTCTCTTATCCGAGATTTTCAGGAGTTTTTGACTTCAGCGAAGAGTCCCTGTCCCGTGTCGGTTCCGACTCTTTAACTCAAATCTCGATATCAGGTTTAACGTTTATTGTCCCCTTGAATCTCTCTTTTATTCTGGATTAAATTGTATTCTCTTTTTGGAATTTTTTTGAAATTTTTGGATTTTGGAAGAGACAATTTTCTGTAGAGGGAAGAATAAATACGAAGAGATATGATACGTTGTATTTAGAAATTTAGGATACGATTTATTTAGATACATTTAAAAGGAACCTGTCACCTTTTCCTTAACAATGATTTACCATCGTTAAAGTCTCCAAAATCCTTGTTATGCTAGTAAGAATAAGAAATACTTCCTTTTTAAATGATAGATTCTATGTGAAAATTATTTTCATAATCCTATAGTTCCATATTTAAGTAATTTCCAAAGTCGATGTATTGTTTTAAAGTTAGATAATAATACTAGATGACAATAAACAATATTGGTTAGATTTTGTAATTAGAGAAGAACTTTTAGCACATGTATTAATTCAAATTTAATAAACGTTTATATCAATAATAAATTGGGGTTCATTATATTATTAAATGATTAATAATACACAGTATAAAAAAACCCCTCAATTTTGATAAACGTATCTGTCTACATGTTTCTTTATAAGTTATTGGAAAGAAATGTAACGAGACTTTGAACACGTTGTATCGAGAGATGATACGTTTTCCTTTCCTCAGCATACGTAGTTTGACCCAATTTTATTTGCAGAACCCTGTGACAATAATATCCGACTTGAATCATTTTCCAAATACCATGAAATAGATTTTCCTTTGGTATTTCCGCGAACTATATTTCTGTGTGAGAAAAGAAGGATCGGCGATGTCTCTTTATTACACTCTTGAGTTCGGATATGTTCCCATCCATTCTTTAATGGGACAATATCTGTTGGATTATACAAGGAGAATAAAGGCCTACGGAAGACGAGTTAGATGCAAGTTCGGGATTAAACTCGGTTTGCTTTTGAATAGAAGATGTCTCGAGGGAGGCAGGATTGAGAAAGATCGGGAGATTTTTCAGACGTAAGCTCTATCATGAGTTGATGGTACTGTCGTCAGCATCTAGTTCATCTCTAAGCCTTTCAACTCTTCTATTCTTTTTCTTTCTTTTTGCTAATGGTTCCTTTGAAATTCACACGTATGAATCATTTATCTTTAGCACCTGATTTTAATTTTGTTGTTAAAATGTTTTTGTTTTAGGAATTTTATGCAAAAATATTCGGGAATAAAAATTAAATCTATCTCAAGTGAATACGTGAAGTATGCTAGTTTCCGCTCAATCGCGAATTTCGAACGTATGTTACACTCTTACTCTTTTTATGTGTTCGAAGCAGTATTACGTATCTGATTAGTTGATTTATGAATACAGTGCGCTATTCAAATATTGCGATCTTATTTACTTGAAAATACATGTATTTTTAATTTTATTTTCATCTAATAATGATGTGGTAATCTTTACTGTTTTGTGAGTATATCAAGATAAAGTTCTTTTAACTACCGTATTCACCATTTTAATCAGCTCGAGTTCAAAGGTAGATTTTCACGAGTATTTTGGATTAGAGTAATAATTTCTAATTTAAAAGCTAAGGTTGGAGATGTTTGATTGAAAAAAGCTGAAAGAGAAAATTTAGTTTTTAAAAATCCATAGAGAAGTCAGAAGAAGAAGTAGAGGTTGATTGTTGGTTTTAATATTGCTGCGAGTTATCTTTCTTGACTATTACGCATTGCTTTACGTATTGAATAAAACAGGTAATAAAACCTCTAGGTTCATCTCTTTTACAATTTAAAAGGAAAATTTACGTAATATACTTCAACAGAAATGCCATATACGTTTCTCGGATCCAAATACGTATTTATAGGTTGTTAAAAAAATATTTATTTAATGGTAAAGGATCAGTCGAAGCGAAGTAACACCAAACGGCTGAGTTCGGAGTTCACGTATCGTAAAATTCAATTGCTACTTGATCGTTGATACCATTCGTATTTTTTCCAGATTGAATTTTATCGACAAAATTCTTCCGAATTCGTTGGTTCCATTGGATGCGTTTTACCGTCTCCCTGGGAGACGAGGGAGAGAAGCAATTCCGAAAAGACGTTCGAAGTGGAAGAGTAGCGAACGGAAATGAAAAGAAATCTATATTCACTCGATGCGAACGCGTCACAGTCCCAGCACACACGATCCCGGCATGCCCCGCGCGCGGAATTTTTTTCCATGCACGTGCGTTTCCGGTGGCACAATAGTTCGCGATATGTGGAAGTGCGAATTGCGATCTGGGCTCTGTGAAGCTCGTAGCGGCGTGTGAACGCGGAATTAGGGAGTACGTCCCCAATTGAAATACCACGCATTTGGAGGATTCCACATAGGAGTGCATTAACGGAAACGGTTGATTTCCCCAGTGGGGTTAATCACGTATAGGATTAGCATATCGCGTGAGATTACGAACGAGTTTAACGAAGTGAGAATTTGAGTACATTATCAACTTTTCGTTGCGTAAGGCAATTTCGAAATTTCCTTTAGTTCGAATATAGGATAGAAATTAAGTTTGCTATTTTTATTGCTGTTTATTTCGACGGGTTTGGGAATTTTCATTATTTTTGTACTTAAATGCTTATGGAAATATACTGGTAAATTAAAGGTTCATCAAAATAATATTAATATCGTTTTTAAGGATATTCTTGACCAACGATATTATGTATTGTATAATGTTGTTTTAATTTTTAAATATACGAAATAAATTTACTTTAATTCTTAATTAAATCATTAAAACGAAAAACTTTCTTATAATAATTATAATAATTTGAAATTAATATTATCAAGCTGAAGTTTGTGGAATGTTTGTAACGTATTACCTGAAATACCTGCAGATGTCAGCTCGCTGACGAAACCGGTCGAGAAATAAAATTATCTGCGTAAAAGTATTTAGTAATTTTTTAAAATAAATTATAATAAATACCATCCTTATTCAGCTAAGTAGAGCTAGAGAAACTACCATTCAATCCTGAGAAATAAGGAGGTGTGTACTATGCAATTACTTAAATAGGAGGTATTAAGCTTATATTTATTTATTGAATCTTCATTTAAATGTTTATATATGTTTCCTCAATAAGCTAACATCCTAAATAGCTGATAAAGAAAAGAGATTTGGTATCACTTCGTAACGAAATTTTAAGTCAAAATAAGAAAGAAAATCTTTGTAACAGTTTCTCGCTCACATGCAGAGAAAAGATGCAAAAATATGATCCGGAAAATTTATTTAGGGTATCCGTGGAGAATCCAACCCTCTGAAACGATATCACGTTCGCGAGGAGGTATATTTAGCCCTTTGTGCACGTTTCACATATTGCGAGCTAGGGTTCATCTTTTTCCAATCGTAAGGAAAAAGGGTTTCCTTCGAAGTGGAAAACTACTTTCCTTCAAGACTGATAAGTTCGCGAGGCGGCAGAGGGAATGATTTCACGGGGTTATGTTCTTTTATTTACTTCGTGAAGGGAAAGAAGCCAAATCGGGGAGTAATCTAACTCGGTCACACCGCTCCGGATTGGAGAACTGCATCGGGGCACGCACGATACGGGAACAGTGCTGCCACACGTATCCGGAGTTCTAGGGATTCTCACCTCATAGGTTACATACGTAGCGAATTTACGTACTTGAGCTTTTTGGGTTATCGGAAGATAGTTCGCTACGTGTTGGGTATTGCACTGTCGTGTACCATTTTTGTTTTGGTGATTAGAGAAATATATATATGCCTAAGTTTTAGGGGTGGGTGGGGAGAGATGGTGTTGAATAAAGTTATCAAAATCGGCTAAGGAAAGTGTGGGTCGATTGTTTAAAGGAGAGGGAGTGCTCAGGTAAGTGATGTTGGGAAGGATGGCAAGAAAGCTGAGTTTCTCAAGGGGTTGGAAAGGACAAATGTAGGCAAAAGAAAAGGCTCAGCAATAGGGGTATTAGTAACCGTTTAACTAAAGATGGAAGACTTTTTAACTTTGTATGTGGTTGTGTATAGGTATTTGTTGCTGCATTAATTAGTTGAGAGTTCAAATATCAGGTAGTCAACGTGCAATTATTATCGTAATATTTACCATCAAACTGCTATCTCAAAAGGCGATGACCTAAATAATTTCCTGGATTATATGGATTAGTTATAATACGTAAGAGTTTATTGTAATGGCTCTTAAGTCCATTAATAAATATAAGTAACTTATTCTGTTATTTGTATTTATCCTTTTCTTGCAAGACTTACAGCTATAAGTATTCTTTACTCTTAATATTCGCGTTGTTGCAATAGATGGATCTGAATTGTCTCGTGAAATCTATTAACATCTTATCGAAATTGCTCTTAATAAATCCTAAAATCCATTAATATTGATCATAATGAGAGTAGACGAAGTATGGGACTGTTTATGCTCTATAATATAACGGGCCAGTCAACAAAATTAGTCAACAATGATATTTTTCCTAGATTGTAGACCATTGTTTATAATGCTAACGTGTATTGTAACTCAACCCTTTTTAAGTCATTGTTTCAGGGGTTCAGTCTTACCCTAAATAGAGTATTCGATCAATTAAATTCTTTTTTTGTGTTCGGTGCAAATCCACGTACATTAAGAATCCGTACGTATTGTTTTCTTCAGTGGAAAGTGGAGCACAGTTCAGAATCGCTTATTCGCATAAAGGTGGATGCCCTGCTGGAGTAAAAGGAGTTGGAAGCTCTGGTATATTATGGTTCAGAGACCTCTAAACGCTGTGAAAAGGTCGGGGTAAGATGTTGAAAGGAGCTCGATATCAAACCCTCGCTACGGAATGACTTTCCGGTCTCACAGTTATTAACTATTATTATCGGAGAAGAGTTTCCAAGCCAACGAAATTCGAAATCTCGTCCGTTGAAGTTTTTAATGCACAGGACTCTCAAGCGTTGGTTTTTAAAGATGGGTTTGAAGACGTAGTTATTCCCTGAACTGTTTTACGTTCAAGATATTTTCCATTTGGAAGTTACGTGAATGAAGTATCTAGGAGAATATCCTAGATACACAAGGAAAGTTATTTTATAACGCGATTTTAAAATCTAAGTCGTACTGAATTATGTTTGAATATTTATGAGTAATTGAATTATTTAATCATTAATATAGTGGTCTCTACATACTATCTGTTCTCTTTAGTATCTATTTTCGTAATTTATTTTTACTGTTGCTGTTCGAACTTTGTTTAATATCGATATTAATTTAACTTTATTTTCTGTCATTGCCAAATTTATCACCGTATCAACAGATGTTTTTATTCCTGTAACTCTAATAATATTAGTTTTTTCTTTTTAGTTTGAGATAGAATTAATTTATTTTAAAGTGAAATTATTCGTAGGATTTTAACATACCTAAAACATTATTCTTTCATCACCATGCGTTGAAATTAGTCTCTTTTAAAATATTCGCAAATTTAGTTTTTTGCAGAAGTTTTGATACCTTAGGGATATTGGAATTGCATATCGTTTATTATTTGCAATTAAAATGGATCATGTTACATTTTCCTGTACTCCACAATGCGTTATGATTTTCTTGAAAGAATGGTTAGCATTTTTAACGATAGAAAATAAATTCGTCAGCTATTGAACAATAATGGAATCTCAGAGTTATTGTTATGTCGTATCAAAAGAATAGATTTCGAGATTGCTACGAGAAATTAAAATTCTATGCATCGAATATACGTTACACGGATAAAATATTCATATCCTAAATCGGGTTCACAAATTTCCCTTGACATATGCACATTATTTTATGCCTCAAGCGTTCGGCATAGCCTTCCTTGTTAAAATTCGCAAAACTCAAACGTATGCTAATAGGTTTCCTTCGGTGCAGAAATTCAGCAACATCACAAGCACTTCCGGCCTTGGGCGTCGTAATGGAAATACGAACGTACATCAAAGTATCCTCATGAAAGTTGAAACAAATCAACTCGAATTCCAAAAACATTCCTCTTAAATCTCAGGCAAAGACTTTTCTTTGCAAACGAAGCTGCGAGTCGTCTAGGAATCCGGACTTGTTGAGGAACAGATGATAAAGTTTCCTCGAAAGTGTCCCAAAACTCTCTCTCTCCATGTTTAATTAAATTTTTGTGAACTCGAGATATCCCACTGGAAATGCATATTTAATATTCCTTTGTCGTATTTTGTCTTATATTCCTTCAGTGCCTTAAAAAAGCCTTTGTTTTGATGGAAAGCAATATTGTTGTGCCTTTCTCCTCCTCGGCATTGCACTGGTGTCAAAAGTAATTTATCCGGACCTTGGACTCAATACCTACTACCCACTGGAGCGTTTCAACTTATTTTTATTTCCTTATTACTCAACCTTCCTTTCTTTTTACGATAGGCTTCCAAATAATACATATTTAACAGGCAGTTCGCGAGGTTTAATTTTGTTGAAGAATTTTATAATAGAACCGTTCGGATATATTGGAATGTTGTTAGAAAAAAAATGTGTGCCATTTATCACAGCTGGTGGAATTAATGTTTATTGATGGAGGAATTTTAGATTTGTAATCTGTCAAGAATATTCCGATAGATTTAATTTTCTATTCAATAAGGTTGACATTTCATGTTGTTTTGTTAATTATCTACGCAATTTTTCTTCTTGTAAATACCTGCTACCTTTTTGCTATTCAAGATTGTAGATAAATCAATGTTAAACATCGATAAATGTCGATAAAAACATTTTTAATTCATTTGATTTCTTTTTCTGTATTTCTTAGCATTGTCAATTTCTTATTTTCCTATTAAAATCAACCGAATTGTAAGACTAAGTTCCTTCATCAAATCTTAAACTTGCTTTTTCATGGTAAATATAATAAAAAAGAACGATATGTAAAAAAGAAGAATACATTTTTTCAGAATAGTCTTTTTAAATTCTCCTTGAAAATAATCTTAGTGTTGAATTTTAGGTTAAGGTAAAAACTGTCGTTTGTCTTGGTTGTTAGCATTCATGCATTGAAGTTCTGTTATGTAATACGTCATAGAGGAGACAAATGAAGCTCGCTTCCATATTCATTATTTGTAAATCTGTTTTGTTGTTTATATTTTTCAAACACTCTCTCCCAATGCACTCTTAAAATTAGATGAAAAGGTTTTGTTCGGTCACCAAATTTTCAATTACAATTTTGTTCCATATTAAAGGAGTTCCATAATAACATCTTTGAGAACATAATGACTATCTCTTGTATAATCTGCTGCCTATATCTTTCTCAAAATGAAAAGACTCAAAATCGGTGTAACAGAGACTTTCTCCGCATTAAGAATTCATAATCTCATCTATATCTTCTTTATAATCTCCAAGTTACCGTTTATTTTAGCATTTCATTTCCATTTGAAAGGATTTATCATCTTCTGCATCCTATTCATTTTGTTGATCGAATCGGGGATGGTTTCGTTTCTAAGAAATAACTAAAATGGTTGATAGATATTTTGGAGATGAAAATGAGGCAACCACAATCTTTGAAAATAGATCTCTTATAAAAAGGATAGGTATAAGAAAAGAATAATTATTATCGTCCCTTTGATACGATTATTATTACTATATTTCATTCGATTATAATTCTAAGAAATTGCAATTTTTTTTTCATTTTATTGAACATTAGGGATCGTATGTTCAAGGGAATGTGTTGTTTGTCATTCCTTTTTATCTGTCTACTTTCATGAACTCATCAAATACATGAAAATTGATTAATTATATTGTTTTTATGTGTGGAATATAAAATCTATGTTGTTCTCTAACTTGAGTTTATAAGGTCTCACAAATTACTATCAGTATTCGCATTGTCTTTAAATGAACGATATTTTACATAGTCTAAATTGATTCTTTGTGCACGCTTGAGTATGTTGAGTTTTTCTTTATTATTAATGTTATATGAAATCAAATTTATACATTTCATTGATTAAATAAACTTACTTCTTCTTATGAATAGATAGTATATATATTATCTCATTTAAAACCCTTCGTCGTTTCAAGTTTGTTTTCGCGAATTGTTTACAAAGTACGACCTCTTTAGCACAAATCTGGCTGGCAGCTTTACTTGTGAACCAGATTCATTATCTTGCAGTATACAGTCAACAATATCTGAAAAGTACGACTCACTTTAAATTCCCAGATGGTAGCCACAATTGCATACGAAATTCTAAACATTTGTACAACTTTTTGCATTAAATATTTAACTTAAATTCAATGTTTACTATTGACAAAAGAGGTTTCGCAAATCTGTTAGCATCATGTATATGTGTATATATAAGAATAATATTCCGTGTCTAATTCTTAACTCTTTTTTGTTTCTAGGTAAGTTTTTGAGAACTTCTGGACCCCAGAAAGTAGATAGTGCCCTTCCAATACATTTCACCACCAAAGGTGCGTCTTGGAAAAGTGGGAATCGTTCCCAGGTAACCACTCACTCTTAGCAATGGAAAGTGATCTCTCCCTCATCGTCCGTACGGAATTGATTTTCCCTCCCCCGCACCGCAGTGTAACGGAGCGATTGAATCCGATAGCACCAACCCTTTTAATCACCTTCCCGTCGAGGTCAGATATATCTGCGAAAGGGATCAAGACTAATTATTTTTGCATCTTTTTTTCCCGGATTCAATGGATCGTCCTTTTTTTCGCGGACGACCGGATATCCGGTGACAGTCGAATCGAAGCAGGAGCAGGAATCTGACCGTGGCATTGGGTCACGTGTTTATGCAGATTTGCCTAATCTGTCCGTCCCATCGTTTTTTTTTTGCTCTTCCGACGGCAACATGGCCATCCTCCACGGTGTCGAAATTTGCATCGCGTTGCGAGGTGCCGTTGAAGTTTGGTCGCCGAGTATGAACGTGCTGTTTTGTTAGGAGAAGGCTTTCAAACGTCTGGTGTTCCTCAGAATGAATGCGGATATGTTATCCTATTCTAATATTAGAAAAATTAATAATTTATCAAATAGTAATTTTTTATTTTAATTTGAAATATTATAGGTTTAGGAAACATCATTATATGGTGCACTAGTCCATTTTTTTCTTATATTAAGGCCATGATAAAGATCATTTTAGCAACTTTTACTTGGTTATGTTAGTTGTTTACGTATTTCTTGCGTCTCACGTTAACAGGCGGCTTTTATGATATTTAAGGAGAGTGAATGTTCTTAGTTTTATCAGTATATAAGTAGGTGCAAAGATAAGTCTACCCTGAAATCTAATCGTAAAAATTCTGGGGTCTATTTTTGATTTGTAGTATTTCAGTTTCATTTTGCCGATGTTTTTATGGTTTTACGCGTAACCTAATTTATTTCTTGTCTTAATTTTTTCTCCGCAATCTATCAAGAAATGCAGAAATGGTAGATTTTAATTATTCCGCAGTGTATCCAATTTATTTTCCCTAGAATGAGAAAAGTACGTCATCATCTTTATTTTATTAATTATGTGTTAGATATTTTTCAAACTCTTTGTATCTATTCTACTAATTCGAATTGTTTCACGTACATGAAATCACTTGACTTGTTCGTTCGGATGTTGATCTTCCTATCGTAGATTACCGTGCAGTTTTTAGATTCCATCTCCATTGTTATCGGAGAAAGTTCAACCTGTTTGGAATAAATACTTTTAACGCTAATCACCGTTGAAAATTATTTTAATTTCAATCAAGTGGTGTCAGTAAATATTAAATGTGCATATCGTAAAGTTTTGTTTACCCTTCACGATTTAAAAAGTAATTATAGTTAGAGTTGGGCTATGTATGAGTTAATCGCTTCAATACGTAAGGACATTTATTTGAACATACAAATCGATAATTTATTAATTTCATTTTTTAATAGATTCATGATTCACTTTCGTTAAACTGACAGTACTTAACTCTTTATGCATAAAAATCTATAAAGACACAAAACGGAAGTTCTAAATCACTCCAAAACGTCATTTTTAAGCAGCCTAATAGATTTCGTAATAATGAAATATCGACACGCTCCTTCATCCCCATGGAAACACCAAGTAACGGCCATTTACGTTCGTTTAAATCCCCCGCAGCGTTGAAATCGACCATGTTTTCTGCGTAGTAGATCGGAAAAGGGATCCACACTCTCCTCCTCCCCTTTTAGTATAACTCTCCCCCTCAGGAAAGAGCGTTAAGAATGATGGCACTTCAACGTCCTTGCCTGAGGGCGGTTCTCACACCTCATCCCATCCACCAATTCTCATCTTTCCTCGTAAATAGCAGCCTCTCTCTGGAGCCACTGCAGATAAACGAGGAGTCCGTTGATTTCTCATCGCCCGGGGAATATTGAAACAACTCATTCATAAGAAGGGATCGATCGGACCAAAAAAGGTATTCAATACGAGGCGTTTTACGTAAATTTTCTGATGCCTCGCGTTTTTTCAAGCGTTTGGGTCCGATATTAAGATTAGTCTACGAGGAGGAGGGTTTCTTCTTCTAGGAAAGACTATGAGGTAAGGGATATTGGAAGGAAATCTGATTTTAAATTCAAATTCTAACAAAGGAATTTTTTTTGTTCGTATAGATTTTGCGGTGTGACCCATATACCTGTATACCTGCAATGTGAGTTAATAAAATCTATATGTTCAGGTGTTACTTATTGAGTTGTATCGGAGATTTTTAAGGCATTCTTGTTGAATAGGAAATTGCTATTTCTTGCAATTAATGTACGTGTTAGTTTTGTCTCAGGATGAATGGAATTAAAGGTTAGTTTGATTGTTTATGTTTCTTTGATATTTTTAATTCCCCGTTTCGTTTTACATGTGTTTGTATCTAATATTTTTAAGACTGTGTCCTCTACAGAGGTCTTGCATTGTTTTATGATGGTTTGTTGTTGATTTGTATTGCGAAATTTGCCGAAGTTATTTACGAAACGTTTTCTAAGTAATGTAAGTTTGCAATTTCTCTGAAGGGAGATAATATTGTCGAAAACGTGTTCGGAGAATAGTTGACGTACTTTCTTATCTGTTTTCTGCAAAAAGGAAGTACTTGCTGTTATTTCTTTTCGTCTGATTACGAAACTGGGTTTTTACGTTGAGGTTACGTATAGGATGAGGTAATGAGTACATTGCACACTGTCCTTTTAAAATATTGGTATGAAATGTAAATTGGGTTTTCGATGCCAGCAAGGTTTGAAATATATTTTTCTTCCGAACGCATTAATTAACGTAACGGAAGTGTCTTCATCATAAGTGTTATGTTTCTCAGAGAATGAATTACTAAAGAAGTAAAAAAGAATAAAAGAAGTATATAAGAATGTATAAAAAACGTAGCTTATAACGAAGTCCTGTAAAAACGACAAAATAATTTTAATTGTTATATGTAATCAACGTAGCAATGCAACCAATAGAATTTACTTCCCTGCAAGTACTCGTTCAATATTGATAGTTTCAATATTTAACTATTTTTCTGAGGTTGGTAAAGTCTCCCTTTTATCGATCGAAAATAAAATTTAATATCTATTAATATTCTCTGCATATAGCTACGCTATCTATATACTTCATTCTTTTTTAAAACTTAATTTTAGTATACCAGTGTCCATGGGTTATCATTTTTCTTTGTTCTTGTAGAAGAATAATTCTTCGGGTGCTCAGTAGGTAGTGCTTTAAGCTGATGACATTGCCTTTAACTTTTGACATTGAAAATGTTTCCAGATGTGAGTTTCTTTATTCTTAACAGTACATCCGATGGTTGTCAAGGGACCGAAATGAACTACTGAAACACGTGCAAAATTTACATTTAAGTCGACGCCTCTCTGCATTGTTCCCATCGCGAATTTTCCTTCCCCCGCGCATTAACGTGCATGCTTAATAACAGAGAACAGAGCAATTTTCTGTCTCGCAATCCAACAGGTGGGCAATTATAAACTTTTTTCTTAATTAATTCCTGTAATGTCGCATTTAAATATTGTATAGGTTGGGCCGCATCGGGCGGTCCGTGGGAACTCCACGAGGTCACCGACTGTGAACTCATCTCCTCTTAATCCCGTTCATTGGAAAGATCAAAGGGCTTAGGAATTCTTTTCGTGATGACATCTTGGGGTCGGTGTCATCAGCTCTAGTTTCCGACGCCTTGATCGCGACAGTGGCGCCACTCAGCAGATTTATCTGGAGTGCGAAGTACTGGAGACTAATTTCGGATTTTCGTGCTTTAGATGAAGTCATACAATCGGATAGGGAGGAAAGAAGCGTAATACCGTGCCCTTGATTACGAATGTAATTTTTGATGTGAGTAAATGTCAAATACTCGCATTATTTAGCTCTTCTTTGCTGTTGATAATGTCATTAATGATTCATACCGAGCTTGAATTGGTAACTAAAGAGAATGACGTATCAAAAAAGTATTTTAATCCATTCGTATCTAAATTTCAGTCTTTTTCCTTCCTACCTATGATTAAAAAGGTAGCTTGATTTGTGTTTTAATGCAAAAATAAAATTTATCGTTTCCAAAGTATTCCCAAATCTTTAACTCTTTCAGACTTATAACATTAATACAAAAGTGCGTTCTCTTTAAGGTACAGCTGATTGAGAAAGGAAATGAATCACAAAATATTTAAAAGGACGAATTACTAGGGAAAGTTTTTGAAACAACCTGTGATTGGCACCAAAAAAATTGAGAGATTTGTTTTATCGTAGGATATGATCATTCAGATGAATGTATGTTTCTAAAAGTGGAATAAAGAATTAGAAAACAAGAATTTTAATTCAAAGTACAGCATTAAAAAAATATTTCCACATAGGATGAAAATTAAAAGCTTTTTAATCTCCAAGATGGTTAATATTCATCTTGGAATCTGCGAAGATTAGCGAGTGCTCCATCTCGGCAATCCATTTTTATGGTTTTAAGAAATGAATAATTTGGAATTGAATGGTGTAGAGTATTCTGCTTTGAAATAATTACCTTCAAAGTCACTAGAGTTGTTTAATTTTTCCCATCTGTTGGATCAGTCATGCAGGGAATTCTTTGGCGTGTTGTGTATTAGAAAAATGTACCTGATTCATAGAGACAGTGAAAGTTGTGCGCGATAATTTTAATAAATTATTTTTTATGTACGGAGTTTTTTGTGTATTTATTCATTTGGTGGTATATTCAGGAATTTTAAACACAAGTTCTAGATTAATTAGACACGTTAATGTACAAATTCCTATTGATATTTTTAATAGCGAAATTATTGTTGCAAGAAATGTTAATATCCATTAATACCTACTTCCATGACAATTTATCATTATAATATTTTTAATCATTAGTTTCTCTATAAATAATTGACAACTTTAAGGATTGAACTGGAGTCACAGGATCGTATAACTAATTCATTCTATAAATAGTAAACGAAATTTCGTTTTCATGGACTTCGAAGTTGAAATCCAATCTCATGATTGTGAAAGGTTTCCATAATATAATAAAATTCATCGAAGAGAAAATCACAGAATATATAAATACTCAAAATATATATTCACAGAGGTATATTTTGGGAGTTTGTGAATTCAGAATTTCAGCTTTAGTTCATTTAATTCCTTTCCCCTTCACATTTGTGAGGTTCGTTCGATTTTCGGCCCTAAAGTCGCTATTTTCGGAGGCATTAAATGAATCCGCTGGATTTTGCGATCTCCATTCGCCGAAATATTAAGCTTCTTTCTTTTTTTTTCAGATAAGACTCAGATGCTGATCTCTCGCTTCTTTTCGTATCGTTTTTTCTTTCGCTCTTTAATAGAGGCCGTTTCTTCCGATGGGAGTCTTTTATACCCGATAAACTTAAGCTGTGATTTACGACGCGGTGCATTCGAAATACCTTTTAATTTCTTCTCTTCAGCTGTACCCGTATTTGTTTCCACGCAACTATTTACTAACAGAGTGTTGGTTGTTGTATGTATTTGTATTTAGCCTCTGTAAGTATATCTTCGAGGGTTATTGAAGCCTCACTCTTATGCAAATCTCTTAATTATTTTTATGTAAATATTATAATTCTAACGCTATTCATCTCTACTCACATCTAATTCTTTGGAATTTCACATTTCTTTAGTAAATGCAATTTTTAATCTAGCTTATGTTATTCATCTGTATTCAGTCTTTACTTATTTGGAATTTAATATTTCTAATTATATTTTTAATGACTAATATTCGTATTCATGTAGTAAGTCATTTATTTTTTGGTACGTATCATATTATAGTATTATTCGTAAATTATTTTCTTATTGTCGTTTTTTCTTTTTTCTTCCATTTAATCTTACTGTGTGAAAGAAAACTATTAATACTTGTTTTATTCTCTATTTACTGTTTATTGTCTATGTATCATACTTTTTTCTTGTCGTTTCATAATCAGTTAGTTTATTACATATACTTTTTTATGTTAATAATTAGAGTTGTGTGTCTAATTATTTATTAAATAACAATTAAAGTTGTTAATGTTAATTAATTAATAATTAAAGTTGTGTGCCCAAATATGAGATTCTAAATCATTAAGGAATAGTTTTCAATTTTAGAAATATGTATTTTTTTTAGTTCAAAGCCTTTTCGATACGATATATCCTTTGTTTTTTGAATACCGTCCCATTATATTCACGTATACTTCGCTTTTTTATTTACGTCGTTAGTTTCGAACGTGGTTAATTTAGAAACATCGTAACTCATCCATCGGCGGCGGTTACGAACTTGATCACTTTCCAGAGCTAATATCGAAGCCATGAATTCATGCACTCTGTCGTCGCCATCCCACCGTTATATTTGTATAATTAAATCATTGCGAAACTCGGCCATAACGCCGCATTCTTTTTTGCGAACGTATTCTCTTCTCGTGGCTGCAATCGTACGGAATCTCCGCTTTGAATGCACGCGAAGATGCATCGCGAATTCCGATTTCACGCCAGGTATAAATTCGTAACAAGCGGCCGACGGAATGGGATCCCCTAAAATTTTATATTCCAGCGAAAATTAAACATCTATCTCATTTTTTTCCGTTCCACACAGTTCGTTTCGAATGCATCCGCGTAATTGCCGAAGTTTTTTTTGCGACTATTTGCGTTATTTTTATCGCTTCGAGAGGTAAAATTGCTCCATCCGACCGTTTTCCAGCTTTCCGAAGCTCTTTCGTATCTGTTACGTGTTTTTTTTTTCGTAGCGAGATTGATTCAGCGCTCGTCTCGTGTCTTTTGTTTTTTGTGCTCCAAGGCGGTGGAATTATTAGTGACGAGTCTCTTAGTTTGGTAGGGAAACTAAAAGGGTAAAAGCTGTGTCTCTGAAAGTTGCTAAAGATTCAGTTGAATCTTTTTGTCCTATTTTGGAGTACTCTGGATGATGAGAGCTGTTAATGATGTAATCCATGATTAATTAATGTCGAGTGTTTGATTCCTTTCTTTGATTATTCCTCCATGATTTCAAGGAGTGGAAAGAGATTTTTCTTTCGCCATGATCAGACAAGTCTACTGAAAAAGATTCGTCCGTAGTTTTTACGAATTAACTTACCTTGCAGGAATTGACTCTGTGAAAATTTATTCTAATTTACATTGTATTTTAGTCGTACATAATAGATAATATCTTTTTAGTATTTTTGAGAATATTTATTTTCGTGCTTCTTATACGTTGCAGTTACTTAGCAACCAAGCTGTACAATCAAAAGTGTACTTCATGCAGCTTCACATTGAAATGATTTTTTATAATTTTAATTAACTTTTCTCCGTATTGTCTATCAGTTGGACTAAGGAAAAGTGCTAATAATACGATGAGATTATGCAACTTGATTATAGTAGTTATACAGAAGTAAAATTATAATTAAATGACTGAGATTCGATCCCTGGCCCATCAATTTCCATTCAGATATTGCAACTAAATACATCAATAATTTGAAACTGTCGGGAGACCTGGGTTCGAGTCCTGGTAATATCGCAATTTTTAAGTTTTTTTTCCTTTTGTATTGCTTTTACTTGGTTTCTATTATCTCTATTAGAAGGTGTACATCTTTTTGTTCTCGTGGATCTCAAAAACTCGGTAATACCTCTTCAAAATACAAACACAAAAGGTTCCTGTCAGTTCATATTGGTTTCCTGTATGGTCCCATCGGTTTCCAATAGCTTTCCTATTAGTGTTTATTGAAAAACAATAGATTTTTCAAGCGGAGTGAAGCTTTCGCTATTTTATCTAACACCTTTCAGATGTTTTTAACTCGATCATGAAAATGGAACGCTGTAGATGATTCCGCTATATTTTCAAATGCTTTTTTAAGTGCTCTCCGTTGACGGGTTTCGAAGTTGCACCGAATGCGTTCCCATGGCGATGTGAGGCGTCAAAAGGGCGCCAAAATAAACATCACTTTCCCCCGAAGGCGTTATTTAGGTCGGAAGAGGATTCGCAGAAAGAGGGGCGCTGTTGATTTTGTGCATTATTCACCATGGAGACATTTTCCGTGAAAGCGTAGTATTCCCGCTCGATAGGCGGTTTTTTCTCGAGACTCGGGTCTCGACAGCCCTGTCCCTCCGAAATCTATAATTTATGTGTCCCATTCCATGATTATGTTTGACCCGTTCTCTTGGGTAAAGCGCGATCTATAGGTTCTTTTTTATGTCTTTAGGTAGATCGAAGGGACTTGTGTAGGAGTTGAAATTTTGATGCTTAAAGTAAAAATGTAAATTTTCATTGTTTAAATAATGTTAGATAACGATAATTATTTTATCACAGCATTGTTCGTATAAATACCTTTAAATACACATTTCTATAAAGGTATGTCAATGTTATTGATATTACTAGTCCATTTTGGGCATATCTTCTAAGTATAAAAGTGTAATGAACGTACTTTAAAGACTTTTGGTTCTAACAAGTACAATAAATGTTCAATATGATTATTACGATATAAAAATTTTCGTATATATGTTTCTTTCTGATTATAGTAAAATAATATTTACTTTTTTCATAGAAAGAGTTATAGCATTGCGTCTTCATAAATAACTAACTACTTAGGAATTAGATGGTTCTTGTGCTAATTTAAAGATATTACACAAATCTTCGATAAATATTCTATTGTACATTAATTAACATTTTAATTACTCATTAAACATTACATAACTATTATTTTCTTCTTCCTGGGCTTACATTTTCGTGTTTCGCGTTTAAAATAATAATAATAATTATTTTTTAACAAAAATAGGTCAATATACCCAATCGTATGCAATTTAATACAATAGACGAGTTCATACACGAAATATAATTCAGAAATATAGGTAACAATTTATGTCCAAATTATGGACTGGATAAAGATATAGAGGAAATCAATCGAAAATCTGGATTTTGACGTAATATTTTTCTTAATTTTACTCATAATACTTACCAGAGTGCTAAGGTTTTAGAATTCTAAATTTATATTGAAATTATTGTTGCTAGGTTCGGTTATCTAATAGGTATTGGGATTTCTTATGCAAAACTGCAACTTCAGTATATTCGTCCTTTTTTTTCTAGAGTCATGTCATAGTCAAGCACCCCCATTTCATTCCGTTCATAACGCTGGGATTCTTCGCTTTGAATTCGTCGAATATTTATTCATAAGCTGCGGACTTTTCGATCGGAAACTTCAAAAGAAGTGGGCCGAGATGTATTTGCGATGACCGCAGGCTAATAGCCCTATTTCATGATAGTCTGCGAACATTTTAAGAGGTCACGACCTTTAACTCATCTCCTCCGTGCCCACGTACTTATCGGAAATATTGCACATTCCCTTTGCCTTTGAAACGATAGCCGGGGTTAATCGTGGAATGCTACTACTTCGATGTGTTTCAGTAGGTCATCCTGAATGTTTTATAAATATACTCCGAAATGTCCCCATGTGATATATGGTGCTAAGCTGCTCTTAACGACCTATCAATGGTTATTTTTGTACGGTTTTATAAATGGTAACCTTACGATGTTTTAAATAATTACTAATGAATTATTCTATAATCGCCTACTAAAGGAATCTGACTATTAGTTAAAGTCGTATAGTGCTTTTTATTACGATTAATTTTCAAAGTATTTTGAAAGAACTTCCTATATACTTGTTTATATCTTATATATCAGCAACTTTGGGTTTAAGATGGAAGTTTCATCATATTTTATACTTTAAAATTGATCCAATATAAATTACCAAGTATACTGATATTAACTTACTATCGAAAAGAATTATTCTTATTTTTTTCCATACTATTGTTAAAAGACAAATACGTTTTGATGTACGACTACAAAGTATAAAATCATCCAAATGTTTATACTAATTTTAAAATTTAACTTTCAAAGATGTTTATGAGAACTCTTATCATAACTGTAGAAGAAATTTATTTTTATTTCTAATATAATACGTATTAGCATTATAATGTTTGTTTATGGATAATATATTTAGAATCATCCGAAATTTAGGTCAAATAATTATGCAACATCATTATTTGGGCTATGTTTAATTTTCGTATTGGGCAGAACGGTTCTTAGGTCGTATTTATCGATGCAGAAAGATGTGGTGGAAGATTCTGCGGCGAAGATTCTGTGAAGAGGCGCTTTTGAGATTTTTCTGGCGCATCGCCCAGTGCTATGGTCGGTATTAATCGATTGCCAACTCTTTATTTGGATTGTCATTTCGTCCTTGATGGTCTAGCAACAAGTTCCCATGGGATGAATAGTGCGTGGAATTACCTGCTAAAGGCTTCGGAGTCGTGTATCGTTCAGATGATGATGATGATGCTGTTTGTAGGGACTTTCTTGAAAAGCTTAGTGGCATTTTAGAAGGAAAGTTTTCGCTTGGAAAATTGTTCTCTCTAGGTTTTCGTTGATATCCTCAAAGATATTAAGCTGAAATATTTACAAATTTTATTGAATGGCTTTGAATTAGGAGTACCTAAATCATACTTGTGTTTGATCGCTGATAATGTAGGTGTTGTTATATCCATGAAAGATAATATTTTAGTTCAATATATATGTGTGTTATATTCAGTTCATTAAAAAGCGTTAGAATGTGCTTCGTCATTATTGTTGACAAAAAGGTGATCTATTATATAGTGAATTAGTGTGGGAGAATTCATTATCAATTAATCTGTACTCAAAACGAGTTTTTAGGAGTATTTATTGAATATATTTACGAAAGTTGAGTAAGTGCTTAATATTTGTTTTTAGAGGACATTATTTCTGGGAATGTAACAATAGGAAGTTTAATCATGTATGTGTTGGCAAAATTTTACACGAAATATTTTTACGAACGTTTTAATTAATATCAGATATTTTAACGTCTCTATTTTGGGTGAAATTGAGACGGAGAATTTTCCTCTTCCATTTAACCCTGTCAATATAAGAATGAACTTTAATTATAGAAGGTTAATTAAATTAACGTATGTTAATATATTTATGAAATGCCGTAAATGCGTAATGTTTAAAAAGAATCGTTGCCAATTTTGCCAATTCGTTGCCAATGTATAACAATGAGAGTGTTGTTAAGGTGTTTTGGACTTAATGGTGAAAATTTTTATCATTCAAAACGATTCCACTTGACTCCCTTAAATTACCATACATCAATTCCTATTTAGAGCGATTAATCTTTTCGCTAAATATCCATATTTTAAAAGCGTAATTTGAATCGGGAAATAGCGTTTACATTCTCTTCCATCGCAAACACATTTTAATCTCGCTAATTTAATCATATTTCGTTTAATTCGAACGAATCGCTCTTTTTTTATGGATTTTCTCTTAATTGCCTCGAGGATGGATCACCGAGTTCCAAGGAAGCGAATTATCTTCATTAGCGCGATGGAGTATGCGCCCGACCCAAATCCCAAAATCGACAGGGAAAAGTAATAAAGATTTCGTTACCGGATGACCCTAATTTCTTTCCGTATAAAACCCTCCGCAACGCGGTATATCTCTTTCAGCGGAACACTCCCCAAGCGAAAGATTCATTTCCAGTTAATTGTGTTTCGGAATAAAATCTCTCTAAAGGAAGGAGGATATTTTATGGGCTTTAAATTCTGTACGACGCGGACAAATTACGTGCTCGACGGCCTATCAAAGGATTTCTCATTCATCCGAATTGGATTTCTCGTGGAAGTTTTCGGGTATTTTGCGATTTTTTTTGGGTCAATCTATGTATGAAAGTGCGATGGATTTCTTCCCTTCTGTTCTCGGAAATGCTTGAGGGTTAGGGTTTGAGGCAGAGGTAGCCTAATGAGTTTCAAATGCACCTGGGAACGATAGTGTTTTATTTTGTCATATTTGCTTGAATACGAGAAATATTACGTATCATTTCAGCCTGTCTACCTCTTAGTAGATTTATATAGATTTGTTTTAGATGACTTATAAATAAGTATATCTCTATTGTTTTCTTTTTTTTTAATATCATTTGTATATTCAAATGAATAAAAAGATGTTGAATCAAACCAAAAATTACGTAATTAATCTTAAGTTGCTTCCAGCTATTTAATTTTTTACGAGTTTTAAATGTTTCAAAAAGGCCAAAAGTCTTTCGTTACATCAAAGAGAACCTCGTCCAGAAAAGAAGCAGACTATTTCCGCGTTTGATACAAATTGCGATGCTGCAGTATTCTAAATAGAAGGCTGCGTGAATGAATAGCTCGGTTGTTGGGAATGTTTTCAAAGGGTAAGTCCTTTTAGGAAGAAATTTTACGTCAAAATTTTCTTCGTTGCTTATAGAAACCTTCGTAGGCTCTCAAAGGGTCCGTTTTTCTCGCAGAATAATTTTCGAAATAATTTTTTCCACGAGTTTCACTAATTATAATACGGCACGCTCCGACTTGTAGATCCAGAAACGCATTTTGACACTGCACGCGTGACGTCAAAGAGCGGAAGACAAGCAGCGCCGATAGCTCAAGCGGTGCTGGTACGAAACACAGAAGATCTTCACAAACGACGTCCTTTGCTTTTGTGATTCCTTTGCAGGAATCAGCGCGGCTCTGATATTTAACGGTCTTTTCTCTTCCGAATTTTTCATATCGCTCGAAGCCAGCTTCCCCAGGCCGCGTTCTAGACCTTTTGGAGCGTTTCTTTGAAGTGTTAACCTCCACCCACATCCCAGCTTCATTCCATCTTCTCTGGACCATTCCTTTCCATCACTTGCCCTCTAATTATTCCTCATCGCTCCTGGATTCATTCCCTCAGGCTCTCCTACAGGCCTTCTTGATTGGAGGCCCACAGGACATGGTGAATTTTATAAGTTCCCATTACGGCCACGTCATGGTTACGGGCTCTCCCTTTTCTTTCAAGTGAATGCGATGAATGTTGAGCAGCATGTCCCTGTTTGTTCCTTCGGTGTGCTCCATGTCCCTAGCATATCTAATGTCGTGGTTCAGTTGAAGTGTCTACGTGGTTTTGGTTGGCTAAACGTCTCCAGGTTGAAATACGTAATTTCTCCTGGGGTTCTCATACAAGCGCACGTACATGCTGTATATTATGTAGTACGTGTTTTAAAATTTGATTCTAAGTATTCGTTTTAGTCATTATTATTTTCTGTTTGTTTCAGTCGTGTCTTTATTTTTTTCTTTTTGATTTATTTCTCTTTTATCTTCGTCCAAAATTGTATCTTTGTACTTCCTTCTTGTGGTTTCCTATTTAATAGTGTTTATTTTTGGTTGAATGAATTTGTTTTTCGTATATATTGTCGTGTTTGTGTTATTTTATAAGTAAGTGTTTCTCAATATGAATATTCTATAAGCATCAAAGAAATAAATAACTCTATTATGATACAAATAATACATTTTTTAACAAAATAATGTTGAATTGGCAAGTTGGAAATTGGCAGTTATGATCTCCATAAAAAATGAAGAAGTTCGAATTTCGAACGAATTTTTGAGGTATTAATATTTATGTTATGCTAATTCGTGGAATTTGCTGAGAGAGATTAATAATTGCACATTGAGGAGCATATTTATGAAAATATATATCATCATTAAGTACGTACTGTCTTTATTTTAAACAAAATACTAATCTATATACGATATTAAATATTTTCATTTTGAATATTATCATATATTAAACGTGAAATATGCACAAAGTAATGATTAAAATTCCTTTTTTGTCGAGATTTTAGTATGAAAACTTATAAGTTATTTAATTATTATCATCTATAATATAGTTAATCGTACTATCTTTTGTAATTAACTTTTTCAATGTGGGGTATATAGCAGGAATTGCTAACTGATTCCATTTCGAAACTTAGCCATACATGTTTACACTCACAGTAGCGCGGTGTACGAAAATTTAATCAAGCATTCCCTTTCATGATATAAATCGAGAGAAGCTATATAGGTTAATTACTCTTGAGGTCGCGTCACGAGTAATTTTCTCATTTTTTTTATCTAAATCGATTCTTTTTACGCTCGGCCCGTCCTTTAATCAGGAACCCCAATTCGTATGTCAGATCACGTCCTGTAAGACTTCCGAATTCCACAAACTTTATGTATGCAAAATTCAGGCGGATGAAAAAGGTATGAAAATGATTTTCCTTTGAGTGCTTTCGTTCCCAGCGTCACACGAAGTGCTTCAGAACAAAACGAAACCTTTGCCGTGTCTGTGAAGTACTTCTCCTTTGTTTCCCAAAGGAATCGGCTGTCTAGATGCTTGTTATTTCTGTGTTTATTGCCCGGCACTGGGTCAATGGATTCCCACGCAGGTTGTGACTCGTGTTCCCCAGCGACCTTTACCGATTGCATAGTAAATACTTCAGCGCTACGTGCATACCCGAATGTGTTATTGCTATAAATCGCCGGTGGAATGCTACCTACGTGTGCACCGTATGCTCTCCGTGCGATTGATCTATATAGGATCGACTACCCCATGGCTTCTCGGAAAGGCTAAAATTGTTGGTGCGATTTGAGGGGATGTTCTATATTAGATTGTTTCGTATACCGCTTAATTTAAGTGATGAAATTAGTTTCTTAAGAACTCAATTGTCATATAAGCTTGTAGAGAACCATACCTGTAGGTGAGGAGAAACATTAACTTTATAGTGCACTTATATATTATTTTAAGTATTGATATTTCACCAGTAAGACTTTGATGCAATTTCCCTAAGCAGCGATAATGCTTTACTTGTCTAATAGGATGTTCAAAATAAGTGCACAACGAATAGGAAAGTCTGTAACTCAAGCGCATCTAATTCCTTTAATTACATTTTAGCTATTTACAATTTATTAAAAATTACGAGGGATTCCATTAGTGTTTAAATATCTTTCTAATGATATTCTTTCGATTTAATCTACTCTTTCGATATAGATTTTAAAGTAATAATAGTTATTTTTAAAATTATTAAATATGTTATTATAAATTGTAAGTTATTATTGAATATGTAATTGTAAATTGTAAGTTATTATCAAATATTTAATTATATAATAAATTTAATTGTATATTAAATAAATATTAGTCTCGTTCAGTATTTAGTATACGATATCAACGTGTTTGAAAATGTTATAGGTATTCATCATCATCTGTCTACTTAATGTCCTTATATTTGTCTTTTTTTCCCATATTTCCCATACATTTAGGTATGCGACATTTATCGTTAATGCTAGATTTAAAATATTTTCTCCATGGTTATTTCTTTGCTGTTTACTTGAATCTTTCTCCTAGAAAATGCCGGTACCACTCCCTTCACTACTTGGAAACGCATAAATATAGGGCAGTGAATAATTCGATGGTAAACACGCAAAAGAAGTATCAGCGAATGCTTCCTTTAAAAATGCTGGCATTTGAAGATTTTCCCATGGCGTGCTGGTGAAGAGGTGCTACCGACATCCACCCATCGGGAGAAAGTTCCACTTAAAAGACAATGATTTATTTATCCGCCGTTTCGCATTCCTCGAACGTGTGTAACGCTGTTGTACGCGACTCTGGTTCTTAGTGCAGACCCATTTTAGGAGTTTAACTGCTCTCTCTCTCCTCCATTAATAGATACTCTCGTTTCATTAATTCCAGCCGCCCCGAATTAAAGTGACAGTGCGTTAACTGGCTACCGTCGCAAAAAATTTGCCCTACTTGCGAAAGATATGCGAAATGATGGATCGCGATATTAACTTCACTCGGCGTTATTCGTATATTATCTCGTGGCTGTTTATTCGTTTATGTTTTCGTAGCCGTTGGATACGTAATGTTTTTCGTTGATAATGTTTCGTGGAATTGCAATTTGTCGTGGTGTACAGTCGTTGAAGAAGTGCGTTCACTGTATGAAATGCCTACTGTATATGGTTTCAATGGTCTATTACATGAAAAAAGTGTTATAGAGAACTAGAAGTAGGAAATGTATCAATTTAATACGATTGTTATACAAGAAATTGTATGTATTATGCAATTTTCAGAGCTATATTTTCTCCTCTTTGGCGATTGTAAGCCGTATTATTATTCATCCTTAATGAATAGTAGGTTCAGAAATAAGTTTAGCACGACTAAATAAAATTTCTAAGACCTTTGTTTTCTTCAATTTTTATTGTACCATTTGATCTTTGAATTCAGTGGCATAAAAATTGATTAATTTAATCGAAATTTCGCTCTTTAACAACGTAAAAAATTCACAGCTGGTGATATTTGCTTGCAGTTATTAATTCAACAGTAATATATTGGAGCTAGGATGGAGGCTTTATAATTGCTCATTTAAAATTCCTTTTGGATGCTTTCGTGGACCAATGGCATATTTAAATGAATATTTAAGTAATAAATAATAATATTAAATAATCATTACAAAAAGTGAACACAAATATACACGGTGAAACAAAGAGTTAAAGAGATGAACATAACGGCATGACTGGAACCTATTTTTCCCTTATATTAAAAAAATGTAAAGAACGTACATATATAACATAATTGAACCTAAAATTGGCATCAAACCATGAATAATTTCATGGTTATATATCTTACATTCGCTCTAACTTCCTGCCCCATTTATCAAATCAACATGAAGCCCCATTTTCGCTCTATATGTGGGATATACGTCTGATCTTCCGATTAGGCTTCTTTCTACGTATTCATCCAAAGCTTTTACGATGCATTTCTAATAATACTTCTCGTGGCTGTCGGCGAAGTAGGTTGCTGGAGAAATCTTCCTATTTTTTGATAGTCGCAGAACAGTCTTCTTGTTCCTTCCTTTCTGCGTCGGATCTCCAGGAAATGTTTTTGAACTTGAAGTGGACGGGTTTACGGTGGGATGCGTTGAATAAAAGAAGCAGTATTCCTTTTAAGACGGACTTCTCGTTGGCACGAAGTGCGTAGATGTTGCCCACCGCTGACCGACTTGGCCTCCGGCAATTCCGGTTCGAAACAAAGAGGTCTATGCAACGGGATGCGAGTAAACGCACCGAACAAAAAAGTTGAATTGCGAAATGCGGGGATGGGATACCTCACTCGGGGGATGTGTTGATGGCGCTCACGAGTTAAATAGAGCTTTGAATCTTTAATGGAAGGAATGTTTATGAAGGATATCGTTCCTGTTTAGTTGTATACTATGAATTTTGGAATATTTTTACACAATAGGTATCATTTATAGCGAATTAAACGCTAAAAATTGATTTATCTGTAAAGGCTCTGCTTCTTGAATTACGTTTAATTGGAAAAAATTCATCCTTCTTTGCGTCAAAATATGGAGCCAGGATAGGAAATTATATAAGGATATAATATATAAATAGCTATGTTTTTCTGTTAGATAAAGGAATCACTCGCGTTATTACTGAAATTATTCTTAATTCAAAGTATAATTCGTCCAAAATAGCGTTTGACGAAATGTTTAAAAAACACTTCTAATTTCTAACACTTCTAAACACTCCAAATATTTGTTTGTATATTGAGCTAGTTATATATGTTCAATAAAGGTAGCATTGTATGATATGCCAATGAGACGTCAAAAGTTAAAGTGGACCTATTCATTCAAGTAATTTTTATTTGCTATCATATTACTCTAAATGTTGACTTTAGTAGAGATTGATATGATTTCTATATTTAATATTTTATTTCAAATATCGTCTTTAAAATTCAATTAATTATATGTAATAACTTAGAGTTGGAGTAAAACCTTCTTATCACTAAAAGATTTATTACTCTTACACTCACAATGCGCTCCGAGTAAAAATAAACGCGGAGTTTTTTTATCAGTACGCGTTCCAGTTCCAATCTCGTATTCCGGGAAATAAAGGTAAAGCGGGGAATACCACGGTTGCGTAAAAATTTATCTTCCCGAAAGAGTTGCCATGGCGAAGCCAAGATGCTCAAGACTCGAGTTATATAAGCCGAAATGGAGCGAAATCAGCACCAAAGGATCTGAAACGGTTACACTTGGACAAGGAGAACTCAAGGAAGTGGATCGTCGTCAGCGAATTTGAATTCGCTTGCGTAAACAAGCAGTCGGAACCGCCTTATGCGCGTCAATCTTTGTTTAGACCGAGAATTTCGTGCCATCATGAATTGCTGAATCACGTGTAAATGCGCGGTTGAATGTTGTGGATAATAAGTGAGAGTATGAAGTTTCTTATGGTTCTAAACTACGACGTAGCTACGACAGAGATATGTAAATAGTTTTTGAGGTATTGCCCAAGATACCTATATCGATGACGTATATTAAATTCGTGAGAAATAAAGTTCGATGTTTCGTAATAATGAATGTTTTCCGTTGCATTTACATATTGAATTTTCATTTTTATCGATGTTTTTTAATCTAATTTTCGGAAGTATGTTTATAAAATACTTAAGTTAAGAGTTAAATTTTCTACATTTTTCTTAACTTCATACGATAAGATTGACTTAGAGTTTTGAATTAATCATTCAGCTTGTTTCGTTTGTACGTTTGTTAATAAGTACGCTAAATTCAAAAATGTAGAGAAAAGTTTCCATTACTCATATGAATCATTAAGTGTAATTATTGTGTAAGTTTTGAGTGTGTCAAAAAGTTTAAGTTATCTTAAGAAGGTTCTTGTACTGGTATTTTATTATTATTTAAATACAGTGCTTAAATTTAACGTGAAATCTCCCCTACAGTTTATAAATTTCTGCTGTAAAGAAAGTCAATGAATACCGATCGCAAATTTCCATTTTAAATTGCACGATTTGTGCCTTTAACACAATATCCATTCGTCATTTTCCTCCATATATACCTCCTCAATGTATTCTTTACGCGAAATGTTAAAAGGGGTGAGTTATGAATGGCCCTAGTTACTTCGGATGCCATTAGGTTGCGATGCTCTATTACTCTTTCCCTGTGCTTCAAAGGCGAGCTAAGCCGCGAGTGAATGAGGCTTATTCAGCTCATTCTGTCTTTCTTCTTCGGGTCCATTCACCCGTATCAGATCGATCTGTATCTCCGTATTCCTTATCTTTTGCCCTCATCTCTGTCACGGTGGTTAGCGGTCATCCATAGGCCAAGTTTCCATAGGCGTTTTTAGGAAATTTTTATGAGTACCCTATGACCTGTACTGTATAGAATATAATAGGTATAGAAAACATGTATAGTGGTGTTGTATGAATTTGAGTGGAAGTATATTATTCAGTAATTTATAAAGGGTTTAAGAAATATATAAAGCCTCTTCTAATAGATCTATATTCATATTATGTACAATATTAACAGTTGATTTAGCTCAAACTATTTCAAGGATGTTTATAAATTATAGCTCAATATTTAAGTTTTTTGACTTAAAATAGATTGGAATAATGTTCACCAAAATCATGAATATGCAATACTAATTTATGCAAATAATTCGAATGATTTAACTATGAAAAATTTATGTATTAGATCCATTGATTAGCTTGTTTTAATTTATAATTTGTTACGTAAATAGGTGAAACAAGTTGAATAGCGACGTAACTTGGACTCGAACCCAGGTCCGAGACAAGTGGGGGACATGGGTTCGAGTCCCAGTGGCTATTTTACACTTCTGTTAACCCATGCTTTGCTATCAAGACCCTCGAACATTCGCGCATAAATTAATATCTATCTTTCATCATTCTTTAACATGTACAGTTAAGGACGAAAATTACAGTCAAAGTACTTATTTAGTCTTAGCAATTTGTACTCTTTCCTTTCTAGTAGTATCTCATTTGCAGTTCATCTAGAAAGGCTTTTAAACTTGTTTAAGTCTTGTTAGATGTTTTTAGGCGTGCTTTTCAAGAATTCATTCTCCGATTAAGACGCATTCAGTTTCAGGAATAATTAGAATCAAATTCCAAATCGAATCAGATCGTAATTAAAGGTGGAACTCGGGGGTATAATTTACGTTTAATCTAATAAGAAGTTTTAGTCGCTCGGATTATCTTCTCCTCAGATTGCCTTTAATGAATCCGCCTTTCCAGTTTACTGACAAACGAATTTTTAATTGCCACTCAAGAATTCCTCGCAACTTTACCGATCCTTTAAAGCGTAAACACAGGAAAGGTCTTTCCGAAGGAATTCGAGTAGAAAACTCTTATAAAGTTTATATCAGCTATTATAATAAACACGATCTTTCACGGCAGGGATTAAAAAGGTACCCTTATCTCGAAAAATGGTCCATGTACGATCATTATCCTCAGCTACCAATTTCCCATCCCGCGAGTGTCTGGAAAGTAATTTAATGTCGTCACAGAGTCTTAAGTGAAAATCTCGTTAAATATTCTTCGAGGAAATTATCAACTTTGTTTTGGTAACCCTTTGCCGGCTACGTAGCAACCTACAGCAGTCTCTCCTTTATAGGGTTCAAGGCCGGATGTTGGTGTTTTGCTTTTTTACGCAAGGTTCTCCCCCAAGGCTATCGATTTTGGATTTTATTTTCAGTCTGCTGAATTGGCGAATTTCTTCTCCAGTTTCCTTCCTTTCACTACATCAATATTTTCGCAAGGTGGAATAATTTTCGCGCGCCATCTTGGGAAATTTAAGCTTATACTTATGAAGACGAAAATTTTGTAAATTTTTTAGGAGTAATTTTTTTAATGTTTCAAACATGGATTTATCACTGGAAATTAAGATTTTTTCCCTGTGTTGTAGCTTCAATTTTTATCGTTTTAAACGATGATATTTATTTAACTTAGAAAAAAAAAATTAAAAAGAAAAATACTTTGTTATACATTTGTATTTATGTTATTTCTTTGCATGCAGCAGAATTTTTTAAATAAAATATGACATAAGATATCTATATTATATTAATATATGTAAGTATGAAGTATATCATTGTAATCCAGTCTTAAAAGCCATGTATTTATTTATTATCAACAGTTTATTTGCAATATTGTAATTCTTTTAATAATAAAAAATTGAAGTTAAAGGAATATATTGAATCGAGGAAGCTTGGTTTATTTATAGTATCATTGCATTATCTTATAATATTATATCTTTTTTATATAAATTTATATCTATCGATAAAGTTATTCTTTCCATATAACTACAAATTCTTGAACGATTTTATATTATGCTAATTGGAAGTAAACTTTTTGATGTTTACAATTAAAGTTGTACGAAATAATTTACATTATTAAAATTTTGTTATCAGTAATTTATGTGAAAATCTAACTATCACCGAACATGATAAAAATTAAATTCATCTAAAATATTGCCGGATTCCTTTAGTGAACTGATATTCGAAAGATTTTCATGTATAGGTTGAATAAAAAGGTTAAATTCGTTTAAGTAGTATTATATCGGGTGATGGGATTATTCACTTACTTATATTCGTTCTATTTTCACGATTATTAGATTTTGTTTTCCAAAGCAGCTATCAGCCCTATACTCTTCTTCCGTTGTATTGTGTAAAAGGGATTAAAAAAATATCCCATCTCTGGCACAGATTCGTCCACAAACGTCCTTGAGACATCTATTTTCGTGAAGTCCACAACAACAATAAACAAAAGCTTGGATTTGGGTCAGTTGCTACGTAGCGACGGGATCAACAAATCTGGGTTTGTTTTTTCATTGGCTTCCCTCGTTTTGAATGGGTAAAGGATCGACTCCCATTGGTGGATTGCTAGGAAACCAAACCAATCGAATTTAATCTTAAATTAGCAATTCGATCTTTTGGAATATCTGTCAATAAATTCCGCGGGAAATTAATTTTCGATTGTTCCCAACAGTTTTCTTCCTCTATGTTTTTGGACGAATTCAATCACGCAGACACGCTAGAGTGATTTATTTCGACGGCCACGTTTTAATGGTAAACACAAAAGAGTTTTTTTTAGCGTTTTAGTAGCGCCCATTAGAGCCGTTCTAAAAATAAAACGACTCGGTTCGTTAGCACGATTAAAATTTCACGATAAAGTAAGCAAAGGAAATCAGTAATCTAATTGGCTTTTGTCAACATTGCCGGAAATTATTCACCTGTAACATGCGGCGGAATTAAAAAGCCAATTAATGACGAGCTGATTCGATTAAAAATGTCAAAATAATTCGCAAATGAGACCGAGTGATTCATGTGGAATGTTTTAAATTATTCATTCTATTTCTCACTCAAAGATATAATCGGAGGCCATATTTATTATTTCGCGCGCCGTCTATTTCCAAATGGAGCGGCTCAAATGGGTGTTTCAGTTATTATGATTTATAACTATTTGAGAGCTTAATTTGATATTTTTATTATGGGTCAATTGAAAAATTTGACGGCCCAGTTCTATATTGGTACGATTGAAGATTTTATATGCTGTTCAAATAAATCATAATAGTTAAATCGTGATGAATGATTTTCGTACGTTATTAATATCGTAATTTGAAACTTATATACCTTAAATAATCAAGATATCAAGTACGGAATTGATTTATTCTCATCCCAAATTAATGGAATAAATTTTGGTGAAGGAATTACGTAATTATTTCATTCTGTATTAAAGGTGAATGTCAACTCATAGGTCATTACTTTTTAATTCTACTTTTTGTTTAATTTATGTTGTATTTTTATTTTATGTGACGATACGTGCTTTGAGTAAATAGCCATATTCAAAGTATACTCCTTGCGAAAAATAATGCATTCAAATTTTCAGAAATCAACTGATATTTTAAAATCGTGCTGTTAAATAAAATTATCACTGCCATTTAATATTGTGGATTACTTGCCATATTCATTGTAAAGTATTTACATTACTACAGGTACCATTTTTGTTGACAAAATTCTGGCATTTTACGAACTTCTTGTATAATTATAGTTACAAATAAACCATTGAAAACTATGGTTAATTTTTGTCCTACATAGTTTTAAAATTTTCCCTTTATATTTTTAGCTGAAAGAATTTAATTGTCAGTGATAATCTATGATACTTTAATCTTATATATTTGAAGGTTAATTTTAGCGATCAGGCCTATCTCTGGATTTGCTCAAAGCCGATTCTTTTCAATGCTTTTAGCTGACCACATAAAAATGTTTTCCTAATCTCTTGTTAAATCAAGCGAACGGCTTTCACCTTTGACCAATTCTCTTTCACTCTCCCGCTAATCCGTCATTCTCTTCATTAATCTTAAATGGACATCATCCAGAAGAGCTTCATTAATAACCCACGCCGATCACTTCTAAAAATATGAGAGAATGTCTCTTGGTAATTGTCTCCCGCAGCTAATTTTCTATTAATAACACGGGGTGTTCAAATCGATGGACCATTCATAACCCCGCTCATCTGCGTCCGTAGCAGAGCCCGTATCCCTTATGGATTTTCGATTTATGGTCGGCTCATCTTTGTCTCCCTTGTAATAATAGTATGCACTGGAAGAGTCCTCTTATATCATCCAATACGCTGTGTCTTAATTGAACGTTCCAGGGTCCGCCTGGGACATTCCCTAGCGCAATCCTGTCATCCATTAGTGGCCAGCCCACTGTCCACGCCAGATACAGTCATCGACGTGTCTCCCAAGGGATCGGTATGGGACCCGCGGTTTTTAACAATCCGGTCGCGCAAAAACGAAGTGTTCTATTTATCGTCCAATGAGCTGTGGTTAGGATCACTCAAAAGCCGAAGAGATTATAATCAAAATCCATTGTTTTTGGCGAAAACACAATTCCGCTCCGATAAATGGAACACGGGAGCATTGTGGGAAAATGAAAGTTCGATTAAGAAGTTATGAAGGATGATGAGTTTGGTCGTTCCATCAAAATCGGTGGAAATTATCGAATCAGCAAGCTTTTTAGCAGCTGAAGTTCCATCGCCCTCGGTATTATATTGCGATTTTTTTTATGCAAGATTTTTTAATGTTTCGCCACATATGTTGATGGAACAATGTCTCTATTCATCGCCAGGGTTTTAGTGTGGTGTAATTTTAGATTAGTGTAACTTCCAATCTATGACTTATATAAATTATAATAATATTGGATTCATTCACAAGTCCTAAGTTACTATTAGTATCAATAGGATGTTTAACTCACACATGGAAGATTTTTCTTATTTATATTGTGAGACTTTTCAAATAGATTTATGATTTTACTATATTTTCTCTTGTATTAATCTTCATCAAGTTTTGTATTAGTTTGTATTTAATCTGTCCTATGCACATATGTTTCGTGTTTACAAATACGTTATGTGTATCCCTTCAGGTAAAGGAAGGGTTACATACTGAAAATACCATTTTATAAGACTTTGAACATATACCCCAACTTCTGTTGAAATTTACCCAAATAATAAACAAATAGTAGCTAAATTAGAAATTCCATAATTATCTACAACGATGTTTATAGTTCATTGACCTCTTAGGTCGGTTTAAATAACCAGAAACGACAGATCAAAAAGAGCTTTTGATTTTATTTATAGAATTAAGTTTCGCCGAAAAGAAATATTTACCAAACTACCCTCTCTTCGTAAAGCTACCTTGTAAACAAAGCGAGCGATAAAATTGGATCTTCCTGTTGTATTTTTGCTCGGAAGGGAAGTTTTGTTAACTGGTTCGTAAGCATCAATAAGATTACACCGCGTACGTTTTTTCCCATAAGACCGCACTTCCGACAGTTTCATTCAAACTATCAAATAAGATGAACTTTCAATATTTCGGTTGCTAATAATTAGTTCTTAACTTCTATGGTGTTTTAGCTTTCGATTTTGGAGTGAGTTGAGTAGCGAAATGTTAGAACGTTAGTGAAATTGGAGGTGTTTATTCTTACAGTGGTCCATGACAACTTGTTATGAGGTTAATTAATAATACCACTTAGTAAATACAAAACTCTCTGTAGAACATGTCACAACTCTGCTTAAAGCTGATCGACTTACGTACGTGTATGCAGATATTGTAGTTGGTAGTTTAGCAGCTTTTGTCATACGAACGTAGTAAACTACTGAAGGGCTGTGTTGTAAATATATTCATTCATGATTAACGATTCTAAGCCCCATTTATTTTGAAAATTTATATTCACTCAATTTTGTATGTTCTTTCGTTACTTATAACTTGAAAAAGTTGTGGTTACTAATTTATTTACTGTTACTATATTACTTCCTACTTTATAAATGAATGAAGAATTTCGTCATGTAGATAACAATAAATTTAATATTTATTTCCTCCTCAAATTTGAAGCTTACATTCTCTATTTTGCAACTTTTTTCTCTGAAGTTTTATTGTTTCCTTTTTCTTTCTTGTGTCATATCCGAAAAAATTTAGTGTTTAAAATTATGAAATACAGCTCATTTGATCCAGTTTTCTATAAATACTATTTCTGTTATCTGCGGTTAGCTCAGTTGAGGTATCTTCTTTTCCTTCCTCGAAAATATTTCCTCAAAGAACGATAGCGTTTTTGATATCATTCCAAGAATTATGAATCGTCTTGATTTTATCTGAAGTCTTTTAAAGTTAATTTTTACAAATTTGAGTTAAACAATATTTCCAAGTAATAAACGTTTCGTTATGTTTAGAAAAAATTGAAGTTAATATAAATGAATAAATAATCACAATTGTACTTTAAATTCGTTCATTCAGATTTAAAGTGCACTATCATATTCGTATGTAATATATTCGTATGCTCTAGCAATTTTTTAAATTTCAATCTCTTCTAATATACTAAAATTATACCTTAAATCTTAATATCGTTGCAAAATGCTTTAACCAAAGTTACTTTGAATAGGTTCAACTAAAACTGAAAGGTTAAACAGCAAAGTGAGTGAAGCTGTCACACCATATCGCTTCACATTACGTCTATTGAACTTTACCACCTCTAAAAGCTCTCGGTAGCCACTTATTTAGTGGTTGAAGTCCCAAGCAGCCTGTAGGCCGTTCGCTGTACCGACAAAAGGCCAAAGTTGGCTCGAAATTGCATTACTTTCGAGTTTGTTTTAGGACAGAACACTTCGTTCGTGATGGCTTTTCGGAAATCTGGGTGAAATTTACATCATAGACGTTATAGAGTGATTAACAATTAAAACCGTTTTGTTATGTACTATGACGTAACGCATAACTGTCATTTCAAAAGCTTTATATGCTATGAGGCTTAGAAGTTGCTTTTATGCTGCCGAATTTTAGGGTATTGAGTTTCATGACGTGATCGTGTTATATATCTAACATTATTTATCGATTGCGTAGTTTTAAATGTGTTATAATGTCTCCATACGTTTCCATGTAATTCTGTTTACTTATGTGAATATGAAGTGTAATAAACAGTGCCATAGAAACGGTAGGATAGAGATTATGCGCTGTAAAACTCGCGAAAGATTCTCAAGTCGGCGTGTGTATGACGTAAGAGGGTCGTGGAAGTAGAAGAATGAAGTAGTAAGCGGAGGGGTGGGTATCTTCCTTGCGATGTGGTTTCATTCATGTCGGCGTGACTGGCCCAACCCTACCAATCAGGGCCCCATGACGGATCGCAAGGAAAAGAAATCCTCCTTTTATAATCCATCTCTCTCTCTCCAACGTCGTCTCCTCCTCCTCCTTCACCCTCAAGTGCCCGTCCTCAATTATCCCCGTCGCCCTTTGTTTACGCGCCTCTTGATTCCGTGTGCTCAATTAGGTTACTTGGGAGGGTGTCTTTAAGGGAGGCGATGAAAGTTACGGCAGACGGTGTGCCACTTGCCGGCCGATCAAAATGCGGTTTGAGGCGACGATGAGTTACGCTGGGGTTGGGAACTTTGGGTCGAAATTGTTACGCGATATTATAATGAAATTTTTTATGTTAAAACTGAATTATTTTAGTAGATCTTGTGTTCATGGATTTAACGAGAGCGTAGGAAAATTCTAGGGGCATCAAACTTACGTTAAATACGTTTACGTTACGTTATTTTTGAAATATATGAACCATAACTTTTTATAGCGGAATAATATCTGTATTTCATTAGAAAACAATGTAATAATTATAATATCCTTGAAAGATAATCTTAGAACTTTCTTTATATCCACATAGCATCTATCTATTTACAATCTAGAAGTCTTCTCGAAGCGGGTTAAAATACGTGTTATGTTCTTACTAATTTTCTCATTCGTCTAAGCTTGTTTTTTACGTTTCATCTTACCAGTACTTAACGCATTTTTCTAGTTAAAGTTATGTTAATGGCTTAGGATTTTGGTGTGATTATTAATTTCGGTATTGGAAATAAATAAAATTTATATCTAATTGTTTGAGTGCTTCATTATCAAAATGTGCACTTCCTGAAGTTTATCATTTCAAATAATTTCATTTCATGGCACGAAATTTTATATCTAACTTATCTTTTCTCGTCATTAATATTTCGTGATGTTGTTTGAAATGTTATTATGATATAACGAGACAGAAATATTTTATTGAGGTTATTTTTGTCAACCCTAGCTCATTTCGAAGAAATATCGAGAGATTCTAACTCCTTGCCTCCAAAGGAATGCTTAAGATTTATCTTAGAGATTAAGATCGCATTAGATAATCGCGTGCACAACATTTATGGCGTATTTATAGACCCGAGAAATGACGTCACATGTCGTGAAGTCACACCACCTTACGTCACCACGTCACCTGAAGAGTGCCGGTGGACACGCCATGCGGAGGATGGCATATCAGGTCGCAAAGTCTCTCTCTCATTACGGTCAATAACATTACAAAGGCGCCGTCTAGCGATTTTCATCTCCAGACGTTTGTGATTTTGGCGGATTAAATCCGAAACTGCCGCTGTTCAAGTAATGGAAGACGAGTCGTCGTAAACATGCGACCGGAAGGACATCTATATACGAGGGCTAATGACGAAAATGGCGAGCGGATGTTTTAACGAAGGAACACCCGTGGAACGGTTACTTCCGATTATTCGGTGACCTTGAAGGTTTCGTGCACGGTAAAAATAAGGTCACGCAATCTTTCTTTGGAGAGTTTTATTTATACGTACGTTAATCGCGGCTTTTTTAAAAAGTTGCCTAAAAAGAACGACAAGGAACTCCATCGGAAAGGTCAGATTGTTATCGTAATAAGTGTGGAAGTACAGCAGTGATCCAGGAAGGTGTTAATCATTTGTTGGAATCGCGGAAATCCATTTAGTTCTCTAGATTAATTCGCTCCAAAGCTTTCCTGGTGGAGACTAAACGTCATTTACATTTCATTGATGTCTGCACAAGATAGCTTTCTCTTTCGGCGTTAAAAAATCGAATTTATTCTCGATTCGAATTTGTAAGCGTATTCTAAATGAAAGCGCGAAAGGTATTCATGCTAATTTAAGTTCCTTTTTACTCTTCATAAATACTGTACTGGTTGCTCGTTATCGTTTTATTTTGGCTTACATTTATTCGTGTAGCTTGAATAATAATCTTAATTTGAAGTACTTAAATATTTCTCTGTTCAAAGGTTGTTCTTTATGTTAATTCGTTTCAATTTATGGATTATGAAGTATGAATTTTGTTGAATTGGGTCTTGTATTGCTTTATAAGATTATTTCTTGTATTATAAGTTAAATTTTCATTCGTCTGTCAGTTGTAAGGTGTCAAGTTGTCATTCAAGGAAATTTTGTGAATGGCAAGAAAGCGAAATTTGTGGATTTTCACAATTTCTTCCAAACCCAAAGAACGAATATTCGAAACCATTGACAGAAACTTAACTCGAATGTCACACTTCCTTAGAATTTGCTCAAGAGATTTCCGGGTCCAAAGGGATGAAGTAACAGTCCTCGTTACATCACATTACCTGGAAAAGTGTTTGTTTGTGTATCAATGGTTAAGGCATAAACAATATTGGTTCTTTCTTGAAAGCGGGAAGTAAACATTATCTTACCGTTGTTTAACACGTGTTGCAAAAGACTTCAGTGTTTTGTTTTTGTATTCGTAATGTTTCTCGTTGCTATATCACTTCAAACTTGTAAGTGCAATTTCTTTAGTAGTAGTATAGTATCGTAATATAATAATATTTATAGTTATATAGTATCAGTAACTCATACCTTTACCGCAATATTACATATATATGTTACAATATTAAATACATTAAAATATACATGCGTAGTATTTGAATGTCTTGTATAAATATAATATTACTATATTGTATATTAATATTATATACCTGTTAACTAATCCGTCTTATTCTTTTCTTACAGGTAATCCATTTTATTTGTGTTTCCGGAAGTTTATAGTGACGGTAGTAAGTACTGTATAATTATTAATTTGTATATATTAGAAGTTTGGAACCATTGCGAAATCCTTTTTGAGATTACGAGGTAACATTTCGTGTTTTTTTTTTTTCAATCTTCGATCCTTATCCTTGCAGAGAATAATTAAAGTGACCATCTTTTGAAGGCGATTCACCAAATAAATTGCTTAATTTCATTTTACGACTCCCATATACGCGAATAATATGGAAGCGTTCTTCTTAGGCGTCTCCTTGTTTCTGTTTTCCAGTCCCCTTATACACCACTTTCTCACTTACCCACTAATGTGAGTGCTAATAGCTTCGCATATTAAGCGTACAAATAGCTATTTTGGAGAGTCGGAGGTCCGAAACCGCGGGAGTAAGTGAAATTTTCAGGTTTCCTCACCGTTTCCGCAGAATATCCTCTCTTTGATTAGATCCAAAGGAGCAGTTGCCCATTTTCAGTTACGAGCGGTGCTTCTCGGGAAGATTTCAATGTAGCATGAGTGCTCGGAATGTAATTCTGAAGTAATTAGATTGAATTTGTGTCGTTAAAAGTTCCTAGGTCTACTATGTGATAGCGTTTAGATGGTTATGGTTGCGAATAAGAGTATTTTTATGTATATATTTTTGTTTCAAGTATAATATGGAAAACAGGATTTTTAATAGAGTATTGATATTATATATAAATGCTATTCTGATGCAAGTGGTAGTGGTGTTGGTGTATAATTTATTTATTATTTAATAAGTATAAATTGGTCGTAATTATAGACTTAAATCATAGATTTAACGATTTAATTATATTGAACCCTAATCTTTGTTTGTTTGATTATTTTAAGGATCTAATAATAGATGTATCTATTATTACTACTATAAATATCTATTTATAATCATTCCAATAAAAATGCCATTAAACATGTATAATAGCTTAAAGTTCTATATAGTTATTGAGCTATTCCTACGATATGAAGCTAGAATGAAACCAATTTTGACTCCTGCTTATTATTATATAACTCATCGCTTATAATTTTTATTATATCTTGTGCTTAAGTTTTCAGTAATTCTTTATCAATTATAAATTATTGGTATATATATACTTGGAAGCTAAACAAAGAATAATTAATAGTCCTCCTTACATATCATGGAATACTAAAGATCTCTAAAAAGCTTTTATTTACGTATATTTACGGATGGGTATATCTTTCCTGAAATTCGGCTGTGATGCAAACGTTTTTAGATCAGACGCTTTCAATCTCCGATTTTTCTTTCCTTCCCCCCAAAATCCGAACTTTATTCCCAACATTTAGGGAAGTTTGGATTAAGTTGGGGGAATTTCAAGGCGGGAGAAAGTTTTCGCAGATTTGGATGTCAAAATCCCGATAAATTCGTACAAGGGCTCAAATTGCTCGTCAGGAAGTGCTTAGTCGACTAAGGGTAAACCAGGTTCCTTCACCTTTCCTCCATTAGTGGACTCATTAGTGAACGTATGAAAATTTTAAAAGTTGAAAACATCTCTGTTAGGGCTTCATGAATATACATCACGCTCACGATTTTGCTTTGGCTAGGCTATCATGTTTTGGCATTTGAACTCGATGTTTTTGGTGAAAGTTAGTGCAGATTTACTGACCTCGTCAACTAATATTTACAATGAAAAGTCATTGCCTCACGTTGGTCATGATGTGTATAAAAACCGCTGATAGTCGGGAAGGAATTATACGGTAAATTATTCATTGTTATTTGAATAGGATTTTTAAGGCTGATCAATATTTTTCCGAAGTGAGTCGCTAGTGGAAACAAATATAGATAGATGTGTAGCTGATAACTACTTCATTTAAAATGTAACGTGAAATAATCCAAAACTAACGCTTTTATACGTAATATTCCAGTCTTCCGACTGCATTATAGAACAAAAAATCTATTAATTATTAGTTCATCAACTAATGTTATCAATCTCGTACATGATTTAAATTTAAAACAATTTGTTGAAGTCTGTAAAAATCACATGCTTTAAGCGCTTAACTTAATGAATGAAGTTGACCTTTCTTACTATCAGAAATGATTATTACAATGGATTTAAAATCATTGGCACGATCTTTCTTATTGGTTAAGCTTTGTTCAGGCATATAATTAAATCTAAGTCATGGGTTTCTAAATTCGTATACATATTTTTTTCTCTTAGGCGGTTTTGATAAACGAGTTAATGAATCAGATAAATCAAATTAAAAAGCCTTTGGCGTTATCAGCTGTGGATGTCTATGTGCTGAGAAGAAACTTCCGGGTAACTGATTATTAGCAATCGTTTGTTTTAGCTCATGAGCACTAATTCATACGTTTATCGGCTCTTATATCCAAGTCAAGGACTAATTCCTTCTAATTTTTATTCTACAGGCCTTTTTCAGTTCGTTAATTTCGTTGCTCATTCAGTGTGAATACGACTGAAATTACTTCCATCAGCATATTTAGCTATTTATTTGGATAGGATTGATCCAATGACGCAATCATTTCAACCCGTGTTGGTTCTCGAATCATTTTGGCGTATTTTACGTTATAATTAAGCTCGTGCAAGCCTTTGAAATGTTCTCAGTATGAAATCGATTTCATTCGCGCATAGAATTCTGTCGCTGGAACTCTTGGACCGTTCCTCGATATCTCTTCAGAAATTTTCTCCCAAAGTCCGCGAGTAATATTCCGAAACGTAATCCCTTCTCTAAGGGGTTTCGATGGCTTTCTATCGTTGCTTAAAGCGGTCCATACATCAGAATTAATTCACCTCAAAAGCCCTCACCGATGGAGACCCCGCCGAGGGTATGCTCTCTTCTTCACCTTAAGCTCCCTCCCCCACCGAGACTCCGGTTCGATATTCCGCCATTCGATATGGTAATCCTCAGGAGCACTATTCTCACGGAGAAATGCGTCTTCGGTCGCTGAAATTCGACCACGCGCCGTTCTGCGGAGGGACGGGTAACGGCCATCGGGTTCTCCCCAGATCATTCTCCGTAACTGCGGCCAAAGCCTCCGCACGTCTATGCCGATGACGGCTCTGGGACCGCAGTTGGTGGAAGGATGGGGAGAAATTGGGTCACTCGACCATTGCAACGTAGTTTTCGGTCTTTGAACGCTATCTATTCCTGCAGCCGGTGGTGTTACGGAGATCTATATGTCCGTGTAGGAGCGGTAATTGTATGCAGGAGGTCAAAATGAGTTATCGGGCTTATTTAGGAATGGCTGGGATTTATATTCGTTGTCATGGAGCTGGTGCGGATCTCGTGAATGTATGCGCAATGACTGGTTGGCGTCATATGTAGGTTTGAATGATTATGGAAGTTAGAAATTTTATCGTATTTATCTTGGTTTTAGATCGTTTTTCCTCTCAGATTTTTGCTAGATTTCAGTAAATTATATTATGTAATTTCTTTTCCTACATTATTTTTATCTCTAAATATGTGTTAACAATTAAATATGTCTAACTTTTTAATGTATTATTGTATTCGTGCTGAAGGTTAGAATAAAACTCGCTGAACGAGGTAAGAATTAAAATAAATGGATGCAAATTGTTTTTTATATCAATTACTTCGTATTTTTCAACGAAGATATTTAATTTTTTACGTCGATATAGTTTTAATGTTGTTATAAGTCTAGAAATTCTTATTAATTTATTATTTTAATCGGAGAAGTTTATATAATATGTACTCGTTCCGTTAAAATTAGAAATATCACTACCTTAATCGTAGAGTATAATATTGTCTATGTAGATACCCTGCTAACCCACTTTAGGTGTGTGGCAGGGAGTATTTATTCGATTCGAATAATCGCGATTTTAATTTTACAAATTTATTAAATCACTAGTTCAGATTACGAAATTAGGGTAATTTGGAAAAATATCAATTGCTCTCTATCTTGCTTTTTACTTTCGTGAAAAATTTTCAGAATCGTACGAGAGTCAGTGTGGAGTGTTAGTCTCATCTCCGCTACATTCATTATTGGAAAAAAGTAATTGGCTTTTCCTCGTTCTTGACCTAGAAAAAAACCGATATGCTTCAGGTCCACTACGTCGACATCATCCCTTGTTCTTTTTCATATGAATTCCTCTCATGTGGTATGCACGACTGTAATTAGCTAGAAATAGATATAAGACGGTTTCCATGGTTTCCATTTGTCTATACCTTTCTGTTTGAAAACTAATGATTTCGATCCATCGTGTATTTCTTCTTCGACGAGTTTTTAATGAATTCTCGTTTTTGTTTTTATTTTTGTCTTAATTTTAATCTCTTAAGTTCCTTGTTATATTCACTGAAAATGGTACTAATTAAAATGACGATTCTTCATATCTAAGGTTTTTTTTTCATTAAAAAAATTAGTTTTGGGCTTTTAGATGAAGGATTCCATCATCTACTATATTCGTTAAAAGTTATTTAATTCCGAAAATAAATTACATGTAATGCATATCTTAATGTTACTTATTTATTAAAATAATTGAACATCCTTAATGTAGTATGAATTACATTTTTGACTTCTCTAAAAATTATTTAAAAGTCAAACAAATTACCATACGAAAATATTGGAATATGTGGCACGTAATCATCATCATCACAAGCAAGTTATTCCATACGGAGTGGATAAGGGAAGAAAATCACTGGAGCAAATTTTACTTGTAAAGTGAAGGTCATGAATCTTTTTATTACATTTCCTAAGCCTTCTCCATCTCAAAGGATGAATCTAGTTGGATCAGCCCTCTGGCAGTTTATGAGTATGCAATCAGGTTCGATCGATTTCCCATGGGAATTCAACTCTTGCAAAACTCCGTACTCCATCTCAAACCTGCATCTGATCATATCGTCTAACAGCCATATTCCCTGAGCTTTATGCGAAAGGGTTATCCTAGGGGATGGGAAGATGAGTTATCCAGCTTATACGGCTCGCATCTTTGAAGGACCAAGTCCCTGAACTTAAAGGTTACATTCCCTTGGTATTCTAATCATATTTGCATGTATTTCTTCCACACTGGTTGTCATGTAGTGGAAATAAGCTCATGGTAGAAAAGATCCGAGATTTTTCCTTGTCGTTTGTTGCGTTTGCCTTGAATACGAATACCCCAAGGGTTCGTCGTGGGACCACCTAAATTTTATGCTTTTATAATTTCCTGGTTGCTTCAATTTTTAAGACACGTTACTTATTGAGAAGTGCGCTGTTCGTCGAGCTTTTCGTGGCATAATAAAAATAGAATTGTGTATATTTGATTGAGAGGGAAAAAGAAAGAATAATCATTTCTTTGTTCAGTTATTTCTGTACTCGCTATGGATCGTTCATTAATGATAAACACACAAATGCTGAGAATGTGACTGAAGGTCGCTTTTGGGACGTTGGGTGAATGCCTTATCGACTGAAACTTGTTTACGCAGGTTTGTTGACACAATGCTCATTACTAAATGTGAATGTTTACATTGATCGATTGAATGTTATAGAACTCGACGAGAAATTTCGTTTCTATGGATTTGTTTCGATTAATCCAAATATGGTTCTCCCTCATATCTAATTTCGGAAACCAACCTTTTCCATCGAATTCGTGAAATACTTTTCGTTCACCCTGTTACGCTTTTTCCAAATATTCATGCGAAATTAATCATGTTTATTCAGTCACCAATATTCTCCCTCTCCATCTCCTGCCTCCATTAATGTTTGGAATCGTTCTGTTTTTTTACGTTTGGATAGAATGGTTTATTAAGATGGGATGGAAGTGTGAAAGTTTCATCTATATGTTTATTAATAATTTGATCGAATTTAGTTATTATTTCCTGTTAGGTGTTATTTAAACCAGTGTAATTACGAAAGTTTTTAATGAAATAGTTATCAGTTAGCGAATCAAGCTTTGATAAAAGTGAGTTTTGAAATTGAAAAGAGTCAGTAAGATTTCACAATGCTCTTTCCCACTGAAAACGATTGTGAAAAGAATGTATTTAACTTAGCTTTTCAATTCACGTTTTTACAGATCGCAGCGAAAAGTAAATACAATTCTCAGAACAAGAAAATACATTATTATTAATGACCTTTATTGTTGTTGATCTTTTAACCGTAAAAATTTTCCATCCATAGATAAACAATTTTTCTCCATCCGAAGTACGTAAGAGATTTTTTTTTCGGTGCGGAAGGAGCGGCTGTCAAAATAAGTCTGGAAAGAAAGATAGTTTACCATTAAGGGCCTGAGGAGGATTTTTTTGCTCCAGTAAAAAACGACAGGATTCTCTTTATTTGTCAAAAAAGTGTTTGTTGATGGGTGGTAAGGATTATTTATTACTGCTGCTGTGATTCCTAAGGTCATCTTTCATCAATAGTAATGAAAATGTAGTTTGTCTGTTCCCGTGAGATATTTCTTCATTACTTGTATCCATTTTACCTCAAACAGAGTTGAATTGTCTCTAGGTTTCAGAATAACCTTCGCGTAACAAATGGTGGTTGGATCAAGAATATTACTATAGAATTGTACTAGGAAAAGAAGCCATCTGTCTGCGTACTTATTTTATTAACTATTCTGAATTTATTATATTACTGTTTATTACCAACTCTGAATGTATTATGCAAGTGTACTTCATTTTTATGCATACTCTGAAAGCTTTCCTAATGGAAGAATTTCAACTGGTAAACTTAAATATTGGCTCCTGTTTTCACTTGTTGTATTTGGATTGAGTAAATGTCTTAGAAATGAATAATGATTCAAATTATTAGTGATTAACTCTTTATGGCTATAGATGATGGAACTTGTCCATATTTTGTCATACAATTATGATTTTTCAAGCATATAATAGTACTAGCTTACTAGCATATAGTAAATGTTCAAAAAACATTCGAATATCTACCGGAAATTTAGAGGAAGCTTTTCATAAATAATCTTCCTTTTATTTAAGAAAATCAATCTATATTTATTTGGTTTAGTGTTTCTGTTCGCTCTTCTTTCCATAAGGGATATTGGACAATTTAAAATCTTCCCTTTATGAATGTATTTATACGAACTGCTAATTAATTGAAGTACTGTTAAGTTTTGATCCCCATAAACGATTTTTAAATCGGAGGTATTAATCGTATATACACCTGTATCTCACCTTGTTTTAAACTCCCAAAATGTACCACCTCACTCAATTTCCCACTATTCTGTTATGAGGAAGAACGCTTCACTGAATTCCTCCAACTTCGTTACACCGTCTGCTTTTGCCTTCAATGGGCTTAATATTCGGCGCTTTAAAAGTCTGAATGGGTTCCTGATGCTGTTTCCTCAACTGTATTTTTACGTTTATGAAGTCTGCTCTCTTCATCAAATTGCGTACAGCTGAGAGAGAATTAGACTGTCGGAGATGTGTGTGAAACGGGCACAGAGCCGACGCCTTTATTCGGGAAAACAGCCCATAAAATTTCCACGTCATAATACTAAATATGAGGCATAAGTCATATATCTCACACGTAAATGTAGTCATGCTGTATGGATGATCGTATTTGTGCCTTGAAAATTAAGGAGTCACAGACGAATATGCTTTCTGGCATATGGAAACGTCTAATTCCAGTTATGTAACTTGATTTGACGTAATTGTTGACATGTACCTTAGAAGACGTATTACTACTTTTTGAGGCAAAATTTTATTTCTGTTCTTTTCCTCTTCATTTTCTGATACTGCTGATTATTCGCAAGATTCTTGTTTCGTTATTTTTAGCAATTTAACTACGCATCATTATATCTAAAAATACTCGATTATTGTAAAAGGATATCCTTTTCTTTTCATCAGCGTGGGCGTTTCATTCATAATCAATAGAAATAAAATCATGTTCTCAAAGTCAAATCACTAACTAATAGATGGATCGTGTATATATAAATAATGATCAAAGAAGTGAATTCTTAGGAAAGGGCAAGGTTACGTACTTTATATAGCAACGTTAGAGGAATGAATGGAGAATTTTTAATGGTAGTTGAATAAGGATATTTAATTAACCTTTAAGCCCATTTTTTGCAAGGAGAGTAGAGTACGAGGAAGCCATATGAAATTTCTTAATTGAAGTCATATTTCATGGGATGGGTTTTTAAAAGTAGTTTATTTTAGTCTTTGGGTCACTTATGCTTGCTTTTACTCATCTTAAACGTTCTCGGAAATTAATCATTTCAGTAAAAACACAATATAACTGAATAATAAGAAAAGTTATAACTACAAGTATTTTATATTTTATCGTTATTTATACTTGTAGATTCTAGAAAAATTAATGTGCAGATAATTATGTCATACGAACATCTCCTACTTAAATCAATTGTCTATTAAGCAGGCATTAGTCAGTGAGTCAGTTGTCATGGTATCTCAAGTTTTTCCCTATTAACCGAATAGAGAAAGGATAGATATACTTATTGTGAAATCTTATCAATATCCCTTTACATTCATAAGGAAAGAATCCAGGATTGTAAAATAAACAGAAATTGATTACAGTAGGCTCATAATACATGTATAATTTACGAGCTAGAATAAATCAGAAATCAGATTATCACTGGAATGAATTAATGGAAACTTCAAATTAACTCCTAGTAATTTCTTGTGAATTAAGTAACCTTTTATTATGCAGTATGTTTACCTGAATATGAAGAGGCATTCTTAGACAACAAATGTTGACTTTCGGCATAGAAAGAAAGGCTAATAGGATTATATTACAGGATGAACTTAAAGTAAAAATATAATTGCTACCTTCTTTGCTATTTGCTGAATGCTAAAACGATTAACCTCACGACAGATAAATATTCACGTACGTCAACGATTTCTAATTAAATTTAATGAGCATTGTAATTTATTATGTGTTTAACTTCGGAAGACAGCTTGATTGACGACGAGTTAAGAAGATGTGGAATGATTCTCAAACAGCTTTTACGGAGTGATGAAAAGCAATTCCTTTCGAGAAAGAAATTAAATTTTTAAAGTCCATGCCTATGAATATCTATAAGGCGATGTTTTTTTCGATGCTGGAAAGCGAGCATTCAAATTCTCGTCGTAGAACGCTCTTTATTGACCTTGCCTCTGTACAGGGATATTTCATCGCACATTCCGAGACTGTTTCATAGAAACAAGCCTTGTTAAAGTCGAGCGTGGGCGTCTAGAGCAACTCTTCTTTTTTCCAAACGAAGAGACAAAGAAATTTCTCTGCAAAAAGCGTCTGGATGGCACAGAAGTTGCTGTCCCTCTCCGTTCTTTAGAAGAGCGAACGAAAATGAAACGAGGAATATAATTAAATTCATCCTTAGTGATAATGAAGATCGTAGATTACTACGTGAATGATGATTTTGAATCCATTTCTTATATTAGTTAGCTTAAAAAGTATTTGAACTAGTAATGATTGTGTCTAGTAGAGCTAGTCTTAGCGAAATCTCATATCAGTTGGCTGCTCAAGTAGTGTCCTACACGAAGTTAACTACGAATGCCTTTCTGTTCAGAAAAGAGAATGGAACCCAGTCCTCTCTCTCTCGCGTATAAAGATAATAGAAAGAGCAAGAAAGGGAATGAGTGTCCGTAGAGGAGATATAAGAAAGAGAATAGGGTTTTTGTTATTCGGTCGAAGGCCCGAGAACGAGGTCGCATCTTTATTTTATTCACGTCCTTGTAAATAGAGGAATAAAGGACGTTTGAGGACAGAGTTTTTCGCTTTTATTCGAGTACGTGCTTGGATAACAGTGGACGCATTAAGTTAGACTTCGCGTATAAGTTTTGGAAGTATTTTATTGGATGGAAGTTAACAGAATTCGTCGTAATCCGTTTCTTTAGTTTTTTAGGGATAGTTGTCGTTTTTTACGATGATTATCATATTCTTGGTTACCGACACTTATTATCTTCTGTTGTATTAATTTTATTGTTAATGTACGTTGTTCTAATACTATATGTACTACCTCGCTTCGTCTACTAAATATATGACAAGTTATCTTATATCTAGTTATAAAAGTTCACTGACTTTTTTGTTTAAGTTTTTGTTACGTTATGCCCACACGCATCTGTCCATTACCAAGTTACAGTTGCTACCAGAACAGCTGCTCAAGTCACGGAGTATATCGTTGCGCATAAACATGGCCGATTGTTTTGCTTCCTTGCGCAATTACCGCCGAAGAAGCCCTGAAATCCTCGGCTTTCGCAATAATTTTCTTGATTTACCCGGAACCAATTTTCGGCTACGCCCGAGGCGGGCAACCTGTGGCTGCCGGAACGCGTGAGGCTATTTTGGAAAGCTCTAATCAACGAATAAGAACCTCCCCCGGACATGCTTAGGGTCTTCTTATGAATGCGCAGATTCTGTTGGTAATATGCTGGTCTTTCCCGTAAACTTGTGCTTCACTCGAATCTAATTAGACGTTAGTGAATGATTAGAAGTTACGTATGTTTAGAAGCTAATCGATTGGATAATAATAAATTGAGTAAATGAATATTGCTGAAGTATATTCTGCGATTATACTTGAAAAGGGATGAATAGAGACGTACATAAAGTATATCTACTGAGTTTAGTTTGTTATAACATAGCGATACGTTTTTGTTAGCATATTGTGTCAGTTCTATTGCTTTTTATATCGTAAAAGTCGTTTTATGCTAACATTATGAGGTTTTGAAGTCGTAAAAGAATTAATGTATCAACATTTATTTTTCACAGAAAATTTTGAAAAAGTCCTAGTTCCTTGTGTAGTCATTATAATACAAATATATAATCAGAAATCTTTATACGGTTTAATAATATTATTTAAAAAACAGACTAACATTTTTAACCAAAAAACCAATACCATTATTCCATTCCATTTTCTTATTTATCTCGTTAATTCGAAGTGTTTTTTCTCGTTGAGAAGTTTATGAATAGGTTCAAAACTGAATATCTTAGTGTAGTTAATCGATATATCGATTTTGACTATTTAGTCAATATTATTTTATGTTCACGTCTTCATTCAAGTCAACAGTTCATTGGTTATTGAATAATCACCTTTAGTCGTTTATTGCTTGACGCATTGGAAAGTTATTCAGACGTCACGCCGTATTCTATGACTGCATTTATTCTGCGACGAAATTTACTGCCGTCGCTGCTTCGAAGTTTCGAAAGAAACCGATAAATTTAATCCCATTATTACCAGTGCGAAATGAAAGTAACTTTTTTTTCGCTCGGATCGATTTTGTCGATTTATGGGTTGTACTTCGTAGGAAAATGATTTTCCGATGAGAGATGGTTCTTTTGAGATAGAAAAACAGAGGGCGCTGTGGAGAGGATCAAAAGGTTGCCTAGGCTGTTGAGGATTGAAGTGGTCGTAAGGGAAAATGTCTTTTGTGCCAGAGAAAGGGTACTTAAACAGAATATCCGGGCGTTATCGTCCATAAGGAATGCTAAAGGAATGGAAAAGTTCAAGAGAGAAGTTTTAACTCGTCGTTAGGGGTTATTATTTTATTATTTATTGTCGTTTCTATGCTTCCATATAAGCTTTTTCTCTACGGTGTTTAAATGTTACTTTATTACGTCACGTTCTATGGCAGAGAATTGTTTTTTTCTATGTCCAGAAATGAAAGGAACGCTCGGTTATCTTTTAGTTTAAACTTTGTTTTATTGTCGTGATTACTTTCAGTATGAATTATGTTTTACTCATGGTAATAATATATTTTATTTCCCTTGTAATCCAACGAAACCTCCCGCTCCTGTACCCTACGTATGGAGAATTTAATTTAATATTTAATCCCGGGTTTAACTGTACGTAAAATATTTTCAGATGTTGACTTGTATTTTACAGAGATTTATAAAGTAATATCTCTATTTACCGTAAACGAAAAGAACTTCAGAAACATATTTACTGTACGGAAGGACCCGCTTGAAATTTCAGAACTTTTTTTATCTTTCCCGAAAGATATTTCCCCGCGTCGAGGATATCCAAACTACTTTGAAAAACTTTTCCGAGTTTTTTTAATACCAGTTTAAAAATTCATCGTATTGCGTTTGGGATTCGTTTTAGTTTTGGAGAAATCTTGAATTGTTTCAATCAGTAGTGATTATGTAGTTCTGAATTACGAATAGAATAACTTGAGGTAAAGGAGTTGAGGATAAATGATCGTGAATAGCTCACGCAGCAGGAATTAACAAACGTAAATAATGAGAATGATAATTAATTAGGGGATTATGGTATTACGTGTTATTAGTACGCGTAAGTAGCATAAATTACTCTCTAATTACATCGCAATTATAATAGTATGCACGTAAAATGCTATTTATTGTTATGTAATATTGTATATTTGCATTATGTTGCGTTAATTATCATCCTCGTCTTAAGATGAGCGTATTATTCTTTTTTATATTTCATATATATAATGGTTAGATCATAATTGTCAATATATCTAAATCATTTTGCTTTTTAAATCAAAATTGATGATACTCGTTGGTGATATTTTTCGTGCTTCGTCACGTATTCCTTTGATCAGAAATTACGTAAGAATTGTCGCAATAAATTCTTTTCCATTAGAGCTATATCGTGCTCTTTTCCCGTCAATCAATAATTAAAACCCTTTGCAGGTAAATGGGAATTGTACGAACAAGAAAATAAGATGCGGAGATATCCGAAAAACGACTTTATCATCGCGAAATGGATTTGGCGTTCCTTACGTCAATCTCCGCGTATCAAGATAAGAAATGAGTTCGGGATGAATCGGAAGATGTGTAGGCGTATCGATGGAAAGACAAGGCAAACAATTTCCGAAGAGAGAAATCGAGACTCTCTCAACTGTCCTTCAAGAGATTCTGAATGTGGCGAGGATCTCTCTTTTATTTTCTTTGGTAGGATTTCGATTGATCCTCTTTCGGAGAAGAAGAACGTTCCCAAGGGTGTGTCTTTCGGGAGCGATAAATTTAGGCTGCATGTGGGAGTTACACGGAGCAGTTTAGGCGATACTAACGAATGGAAACGGTGCTCTTAAAAGCGTAGAATTTTTCGTAGATGAGGCTAAATATGTTGGCTGTATCATGAGGGATGGGAATAGATTTATTCGATCCATATTTTAGTGTTTAAGTGCTATAAATTTTTTGCTGTTTTGTTTTTATTTAATTGGTTTTTCCTTGAACAATACGCGAGGGTAACCATTTAGGTTCATTTTGGTGCTGACAAACCTTTGCTACACATCGTAAGGTTGCACGTAGGTCATTGATATAGACGCAGACAATGTTAGAAGATCCAAATTTTAGTAGTGTTTGTTATTTTTTCGTCTAAATATTAACGTAACATTTTATATGAACGCATAAGTTGTTTGTATTTATAATTATGATTCATCACCGTATTGTTCGAAAATCATCCCTCATTAATACCAAAACAGCCTCAACTCTTAAAGGTGTTAATTATGTTTTTGCTTAAATTTTTACGTATTTTATGTGAACACATAGGTCAATTACGATAATTCATTGAATTGACATTTCTTTGTTATCAAAATATTTAAAAACATTTCTCTCTAACTGCTTTTCCTATGTTCAGTTTTTAGTTTCAGATGTTTTTCTCTCAGATTTTCTATTTAACCTTCGAATAACAGTTTACTAGGTGTGGTTTGAGAGATGTTTAGTCTTCATCATTTGTCAATATGTAAGCTTTAAGTCGTATGTTAAAGGTCACGAAGATAGTTTGATTATTCAATTCCACTAATATATTCCCTTTAAATAGAACTTGTGCGAATAATTCCACTGCGTCGAATTCAATGGAAACCCGCATTTCCACCTCCATTCTAGGGATTCATAGAAGCAAAATGTGAGTTCGCAGGAGAAGGGATTTCGATTCAAACCGTTTTAACGACGATGGAGAATTTAAGGGAAATTTCCGCAGAAATGTTTACGGGATTAAAAAATCGCACACCGTCGGATCGAAAAATCTCTTCTTTGATACGCCTTCTTCCAACTTTCCTTTCCGAGCCTCCCTCCATCCATCCAGGAGCCTTTTCGCTAACGAGCGACCGTCTTAAATCATTTTTAATCATCGCTGGAAAAAGCTCTATCCTCAATAAAGAAGCGGTCGAAAAAAAACAAAAACAAAACAGCAGCGATTTTTCTCGTTTACGCCGCAATATTTTTGTATCGCGGGAGAATCGGGAAAACCAATGCCCGAAGAGGGTTTTTGAACGCTATATATCGAGGTCGTATTTAAGGGGGCGTGACCGAACAGAATTGCGTGACTGAGATTCGTCTTTAAATGGATTACGCAGTTACTCTCCTGACCTTGAAGGGATCCGAAAATAATCTGAGATTTTAGTACTTTCTCCGCCGCCTTTGAAGGAAAGTTTTGTCTCTTTGGATAAAGATTGGGATTATGGGAGTTTAATGACTGATTCCCATTATGTTGTTTTATGACGTATCAAGTCAGAATAAATACGTGGTAGTTAAGTTCTGATCAAATGGACCAAGCACGATTTAATGACGAATACATATTTTTAATTTGGTTCCACAGAAGGGATGAATTATTTATTTATTTATTGTATATTAGAGCTACAAATAGGCACTAGGCTTGGTGGTAGCTCATTATTATAATTTATATTTTATGATTCTTTCGTCATTAGTTTGCTAATGGTTATGTTAAATATATTAAAAATAAATTAAAAATCCATATAAGTGTACTCCACTGTAATGGAGCATTTTAATGCATTTAATATTAATAATTACCACGAAACTACCCTAAATATTGTATGGTAAAATGGTAATGTTCTTGTGTATTTATTATTCAGTTTCATTACTTTATATATATAATTATACATTTACGTACATATTATTATTAATTTAATTTTATCACCTCGTTGTATGATGTCGTTTATCGTCCAGGATAATTAATTCGTTAATATGATGCATCCCTTAGCGGTTTAATGGCTTTGTAAGAGTCAAGAGGTATTGCTAATGTTCTTTAAATATACAGCCAAGTTATATCCTAATTGTGGTTTATAAATGTGTAATAATTCCACTAAGTGCTATTCAAGTGTGTTATATTAGCCATTCGAATAATTAATAATATTAAGAGTTGTTGATGGTCGAACAATTACCTAGTAAAAGCTGTTTATAATTAAGATGAGTAAGGTACCTTCTGTGGTCTAATATTGGAGCTAATTTACTGGCTGAATATATGGTTATTTCGTATGGCTATTTAATTATATGGAGTTCGTTTTTCAACTTTATTTTTTTACGTTAGAACTACAAATTTCAACCAATGATATACTTCGAATTTTAGCCAACAGTTTTAGTAGAATTTTCGGCTGTAATAATTATTTAAGGTTCGCCATTTCAAGCGGAGGTGAAACTTTTAAATGAGAAAGATCAAGCTGGTGACATAAATTTTTGAATTAAAGGAAAAATATTTTTGAAGCTTATCCAGATTTTAAAAAAAGCAAATCGTTTCATATCTCTCGGTTAATATTTCATAGATGCGGTTCCGAGAGGTCGACGAATTTTCCTTTACATAAACAGAGTCGCGTTTGATTTATTTCGTATCCATGGGAAATGTGAATGGAAATTCCGTCAAAATCGAAGTGACCTTTGCATTCAGGGTCGTTGCAAAATTTCTGTAAATATTTATGGATATAGGAATCTAATTTCAGGATGATATTGGGGAAAAGGTCAACGCTCAATGCTTCAAAATTAATTTTCATGTTTTCCTAACATCCCTTACTTTTGAGGTTGAACGATGCTGGAAAGTATTATCCCTTCGTAATACTTGTACCTACCTTGGTTGAAGTTCTGGAGGATTGGAATGGACTTAGGATTCAGACTTTGCAGATGTGTATTTAGAGTTACTCCTACTCTTATTTTCCTACTTATCTCCTATAGCATTTTTATATAGTCTACAATTTAAAAGGAATGATAGTTCGGTCAAAATTTCCTGCTGAAGTAGTGTAGGAATTTTAAAATAGAGGGTAAATGTCATTCAGAAAGGTTAAGGTTGAGGTAGCTGTTTATTTTTTCTTAGTTGTATCTCTGATTTTCACTAATTGTTACGTAGGTCACAACGTACGAGTTCTACCATAAATGTTCTAAATTTTATACCATTCTCTATCAAATGCAGCGATCTGAATTCATGATTATCTTGGTTTTTATTATAATTCATACTACGTATATAGTCTGTTCTTTATCACATAATTCCTTAGCTTCACTTTGGTTTTTGAATTCCTCAATTAAATTTTTTAGATTCTATTTAATTCATTAACTTTTATTATTGTACATCATTTCTAATATTGACAGGGTTAAATGGAAGAGGAGACTTTTCAGTCTCAATTCCGCTCTTAATGAAGACGTTAAAACAATAAAAATAAAGTAATTTTGTGCTTTATTTATTAAATGGATATTTTCGCTATCTGTACTGAATTTTTTGGTAATATTATTTTATGTTAACTTATTATATATTATAGTATTCACCTCATCTCCGTATTATAATAGTTAAACTTTTAGATGCTAACAATGGAACGCTAACGAATTCATCAACCCTATTTTTAAGCAACATTCATTCCTCCCCTTTAATCCACTTCTTCTAAATACAGAACGGACGCATAATTTCCCATTTCCTCTCGCGTTATCGCCACCAGTTTAGATATGAAAATGAATTTTGATCTTTCAACCGCTCATGGCGCCTCTGGAAAGAGATTGGATCGTTTATGGGCGTTTTTTTCGGACCGGTTTAATTGGAGTCGTCTAAAGTTGTTAGCGCGCAGATCGTCGCGTGGAATTATGGGCGAATGTGCTTTCAAGGGTGGGAAAGAAAGGGTAGTGCGTATGACGGCCCGTTGATAGATGGGGCGGCGGTAGAGGCGGGTAAAAGTGGAGAGAGTCATTGCGTTGGAGAGTGAATTGCCGGAAATGTATTCCGTTTTGGATACGGGCGGTAAATGGAATCTGTGGTGCTTTGTGTTGTTTTGGCCGGCAATTGGCAGGTGCGCCTTATCCAAATTCGGTGATGGATGCCCCCAGACTGCGTTGCTTCGTTCCTACTCGTTATTTCTCGTTGAGATTACTGTTCGTTTTGGGGTTTCTAGGAGCAAATTTACCGTTGATTTTGACCAATATCGGACTGTTTACAGGTTTATATGATCGTAAATATATATTGAAAGTATACTCCTATTTGGTTTTTTATCTAATATTGGAATATCTGTTGATATCCAGTTGATGTGGATTTCATTGATTAAATTCTGAAGTGCGTTGCTTTTTACGAATGTTTTAGCACCTTAAAGCAGTATTGTTAAAAGATTTGGTTGGGTTTTTTGAAAATATATATAAATATATAAATTAACATTCTGGAATCTGGAAAACTTCTTGAAGGAATTTATTCACGTTTTGACTCGCTGTCTGAAAAAATCATATTCATTTACATATTTAAATGAGTTCTTTAATACATTTTGAGGGATATTTAGCAATTATTTGGAGTTTATACGCAATAAAGTTTCGGTGAATTCTAATGTTTTATCGCCCAAGCGAATAAATATTTCATAATATTTTTTAGTACGTCAGAGGGAGATTGCTTGAGGATATCGTCTCGTAACGTCCAAATTATACTCCGATTATTTGGTTCATTTCTCAATAAAATTGTTTGCTTAATTTGATATTATATCTCAAAATATATATTCAATTTAATACATAAATGAGTGCCTTGTGCTAATTTTTCTATAGGTCATAAATTCCTTGGAGATTATTCTTTATTTTTAGATACTTCATTATTTGGAAAGAGTAGGTTTCCAGGGGTGATTCGTTACGACAATTGGCTATAGTCGAATTCGAACTGTAAGGAAGTAGTTATAGAAGATGCCGGAAAGAACTTATTTCCTGCGATATATAAGTTACACCCACGCATTGGCTTTCAATTAAGGACGTTAACAATTCGATATCGCGAACTGAATTGCTATTCTTCACCCAAAAGATCGTATTTCTTATTGTTGTCCGAGGAAGGATCCGAGTTAAGCCCTCTATATCTCGAATAGGTCGCTTAGCGAACGATAGGATGCGGTGGAAAGGCAAAATATAAGACTCGAAGGTAAATAAAAAAAGATACGGAGGATTTGGTGTGAAGGAGAAATATATATTCAGGGAGACAAACAGTGCGATCGTAGTTCCACCTTCGGTCGCATATTGATCGGGCGCTGCGTGCTCCACCCTTACACCCTTTCCTCCCCCCCCGCGAAAATACCCATTCCGCGGGAAACAGTTGACGATCGTGGAAAAAAGCCATCTTGGCTCCTTCTCGGTTCGGAGATGTTTTATGTCCGCGTCAAAGTCGCTTTCATTCGGCCTTTCTCTATCAATCGATTGGTCCAGGCGGCTTAATCCTTCCCCGTTACAGATTGGGCTAATCTACATGGGGACGCGAGAAAAAAAGCGGTGGGTTTTCCGCGTTCATTTGTCTTTTCTCCCGGACGCGAAGTAAAAATCGGGAGGGGAGATTGTTCGTCGTGTGTAGCCGTGGGTCTTCTATCCAGTCACGTCCATACCCTTCCACGTCACCGTGGACTATACCCATTGTTCTTAGATAGCATCATAGGTCAATTTCGTTCTGAAAGAGTCGTAGGTTTCAGTCCGTAAGATTCCGTATCACTCCCTCGTGGGAGTTCTCGTCTACCCTTTAACTAGGGATGTTCCCAGAGGACATGCGGATGAGAAGTATTGGAAATAAAAATGGAGTGGAGATTACGGGATGTGGTAGGAAGGATATTAGGAGCAGATGCAATTGATTGGAAGGGATTAATATCCGTTTTTTTTTTTTTGAAGATCGTATGCTAAAGTTCAACGTAATTGAATCATTTGTTTACAATGAGGAGTCGTAAATTCTGTCGAAGCTATTTATCTTCCCTAACGATATTTTTTCTAACAGTTATTGAATAATGATAATGTACCACTATTTTCGTGTATACCCCCTCAAGAAATATTGGAGTAAACATATGTAGAATAGGATAAATCTCCCTCCATTATAATACATGTGTTTCTATGCAAATACGTCTTGTCTCATAGTGATATTTTAAAAATTCTTCTTCTACTTTTAAAGTATCTTAATCATCCAAATTAAACTCTTTATATCAATTTTAAAACATATTTCCTTCGGCTCAGCCTTAGGTAATATTTTCCAGGTCATATAGATATGATAAAAGATAACATTTCTTTGCTCATAAATCTGAATGAAATATAAAATGAAGAGCAATGTAGAAAAGTAGAGTCATAAAATGAACGCCATAAATCAGTTTGGTTCAAAGAATATTCAACTATATAATCAGGATATAAACTAGAATTTTATACGAAATCATTGTCCTTTTATACCAAAATCGTAAAACGAAATTTTCTATCGATTGGAATAAATTTTTATACCTTGATGTGGCAGATTTTCTATATATTATTTTCTATATGAGTTTATATAGATTTACGATATGTAAATTTCATGTTTATTTCTCCTTATATATTATCAGAAAATATTTAACCTCTTATGACATTGGACTTCATATTTTACCCACGTATTCATAGATTTCTTCGAAAATCATATATTTCGCGAGGAACTTTGGTTTGTATTATTCCAGAAGCTCAGTTTTTTGGGCCGTAATTAAAAAATCCTATCTCCTTGGAAACCATCCTTATTAAATTCCGGCTACTTCTTAGAGTGCAATGAACTCAGCAGTCTGGGACGTACAATTCCCTGCGGCATCCAAAGTCGATTTCGCCGGTATCCTTCAAAAGCACGTTCACACTCATTTCCCTTTAGTAATTCCCTTGTCTCAGAAATACAATATAAGGATGGGACCATAATTCCATCTCGAGATCTCCTCATTTTCGTAATTCTATTTATTCTATTGATTCCATCATGTTTTTAAATGATTGTATTGTATCCATTGATGTAAATGTTTATCATTGTTTAAATATATTTTTGTCATGGTGATTTCCAGTATAATAATAATACGTCTTTATTGAGAACAAAATTTATGCTGAAATATTGTTATCTTCCGTTGACCCGGTCAATGGTCAATGTTAATCTGGTAATATTGTTTCACAGAATAAAACCTGTAATGGTTTAATTGCTTATTTGATATTAGTTCCAATTTTAGATTCGTCCATCTCTTAAAGTAAAATTCCTATCACTTTATTTAATATATTATTGTGCGTTCAGTTGCTTCTATTGAAATACCCCCTTGTCCACTTACAATATTCGGGATTTTAATGAATAAACAATTGATTTAAAGTTGTTAATCTAAGGCTTCACTATTTTACCTGTCTTTAAAGAAACCGTGGATGTATTCTTATATATTTAGAGTTTTACTATGTATCCAACGCAAAAAAAATAATATTGCGTTATATACAGCATTTTTATACACGCAGAAGACGAGGATTATATTTACACAATTGTTTAGCTTACCAAAGCATTTGAATAATTCTCTAATACCTCTAAAAAGTAAAACCATGGTTAAGTCTTGAAGCTATTTTTCAGTGACTCTATGTATATAGCAAAATCATCGAATACTGAATATGTTTTAAGCAGTGATATCTCGCTTTTATTTCCCCAATTTCAATAAGATTTGACTAGAATTATCGTAAGGATAGTTTTGATAAAAATTTTAAAGAAGACTAAAAATTACGTACGCTAGATATTGATGGTTAAGTCCGTATTACCTTAACGTAAGATTTTATGTAAATTGGTTAGAAATCGTCAAGGTGATTTCCATCTCCCAAACCCTCTACCTGAGAATCTTTAGGGGCGGCAAAAAAGCTCGCAGGGTAGAAAAGACCTATGAATTTCTTATCCCGCGGTTGCTTTCATTGACCGTCCCCAGGCCTTGTGAAGGGGCGTGGCATTCCGTTCCGAGGAGAGAGGGAGCTAGCTACCTCTTAAGCGAACAGAAGATTGCGCCAATTTCATTTTCTCGGTTATTTTTAACGGCAGTTCCTTCTTATTTCGAAATTTCATCGTATTCATTATTCCCCCCCTTTTATACACTCCCCTCCCCCACCCCCCAAAAAGCGTGGGCGTAAAAATTGAATCCCGATGTATTGTACCCCCCTAAGCGGATAAGGAGCCGTTTTTCTTATTGGCCCTTCAACATTTTAACCCTTATCGTTCCTTTCCCATAGAGATATTTCAAAATCGCTTTGTGTTCCTTCTGCTTTTTCTTTAGTAGCTTTCGTTATTTCTCATACAGTCTGTTTCAAGATTTCCCCTCTTTCTTCCCATTTTACGTATGAACGTACAATTTTTTTACGGGAATTGATGGGTTTTCAATATGAGATAAGTCTAATGGGGCCGAAGTCTCCCTCCATATTTCCATATACGGTCCATTTGAATAAAAGGTTCCGTAATCGTCTCTCTCTTCTTCTTAACGTTATCTCGCGACGATATTTTTCTTTCGAATGTCTTATTCGAGCAGTAAAAAGTTTATCTCCTTTTCGCACGTTCTTAACCCCGCGTTCATGAATGGTAGCGGTTTTTTTTTATAAGAGAAAGATTTTAATCTCGTGCAGAGACATCTGCTCGGACCTCGTACACACTTATTTTAGGGTGTGAAAGAAGTGTGTTCTTTTAAGTTGGCTAAGTGTTTTATTTTACGTCTGTGAAAGTTATTTAATCGATGTGGAAGTTATGGAAAAGTATCTTTCTGAATATATAAGCAATTAAACATTGAAGTTTTACGTTTATATTAAAATTGTAGATTAATTATGCTTATATAGGTGTTACAATCAATCTCTCTTACTAGGATAAATTTGTGAATATTTTAATTTTTTGAGTATTCACCTCTATATCGTTTTATCTGCTAAAACCTATCATAGCAAATATCAGAGCTATGTGGATAAGATATTTTAATATATACGAATATTATATTATTATTATTAATTAATTATCTTCCCAGCGACAAATAGAAATATTAGGTAAAAATTCACTATCGTAATTTACGCTATAATATCTATGGTTAACTATAGATTCTAAAATTTTTGCCTTATTTCTTGCATCTTATGTCTCTTCTAAAATATTAAGTACATATAAATCTATTACTAGTTCTTTATCCCTCTTTTATAGTTTGTTTTTAATCGAGTGATTTTTCTTGAAAATCTCAAAAGGTGCTAGTGTTATAGCAATTCTTCTCATGATATTAATTAATTATGCACGATAAAGCTGTAGCTTGAATTTAAGAGATTATATTAAACTACATGATGCTTGTTTTAATAGAAATTATAATGTAGTATCTTCAGTCCCATATTTTTGGGAACTAATTTCTCGATTGTATCTCTTCCATAGCATAAAAGCCTAAATCCTTAGAATTTTTTCTCATCGCCCCTCATTTTTTTCCTTCCTTTCCATTCTCGAATGCGAACTAATCCTGCTCTAACTGGAAATAAGAATCCAGAAAGATCTCGATCTCCCTTATCTTCTAAATTTCTTTGTTTCTTGTTTAATTTCTCAATTAAGGCCCTTCTAAGCTAGAGGACCGTGAAACTTTAATTCTTATCATTTAATAAAACTCCCTCTTTCCCCATAATAACTCATCACCCTTCTTTTCCACTGCGGATGGATTAACGCACTTTTTTTCTTCACGACCCTCACCCCTTGGCCACCTCTTAGAACCTCGGAAATGATCAATTAATTTCCCTCCGATACTTAAACGATCGTTCCAGATCGTTCATCTTCTAGTTATCGTCCTTTTTTACGTAATCCCGCTAAATGTTTTCGTTTCGTCTCCTTAATGAATCTGTTTGTTTGCGTTTTCATTTCGTTTTTCTTTTGTTTCCTTCTTTTCCCGAATCCTACACTTTTTTCGCCGCTGTTTTGTTCTCGGGGAAGGAGAAGACGTAAAAATAAATGGAACATCGCGTTTAAGCGTTTCCTTAAATAAAAGGGCCCCGATTCTGGAATTAAACCGAATAGAATATTTTGTTTACAAGAGGCGTTTGCTCGCCTAATCGAAAAAGGGCTTTATATCTGCGTCAGAAGGAAAGAAAGGCGTTCGGTTAAGACGTTTTCAATTGTTTCCGGAAGGCCCTCCATCTTTCTTAGTGCCTTGCGGGGATTCCGTTCGTGTGTTTGGCATAGCCAATAACATGGTCTAGAACACCACGAAGGCACAATTACTATCTATCGGAGGGAAGATGGAATTAAATGTTAGTTTTGCGTGAATTGCATCGTAATGAAACATTATTCTTTTTGGGTGGGGTTGCTAAAGCCCATAAACATCTAATCTTTCAATAAAACTTCATTTTAACTTTACATAGAATGAGAAGTATTTAACACGTAATATACTGATCGATATTTTATGAATTAAATGATTTTTCTATCGATCTAGAATGTTTCGAGTAAAATTACGCAAAATTCGTTCGTACGTTTATGGAATGGGAAATACTGGCATGAAGAACGGAACTTTCACTGAATTACTGAGTGAGTAAACTGTGATTAATGATATTCATTCATTAAGTCTTTATCAGTACATGTCTCACTACGTAAGGTATTTTTATTTAAATTATTATCAATCATACGAAACCATACTAAGGATCATAGCGTTGAAAGTAAAATGGCCCTATTAATTTAACGAGAATGTCTTAAATAAATATATATATTTATCTTTTATCTATTATCTCTTAAATATCCCGCAACAGCTGATCTTTCGTTCGTTAACATGCATTATGAAGCATTCCTTGCGATGCTATAATGTCTGCACCGACCCCAAATAGTTCTGAATCGGGGCAAAGTCTGGCCCCGTGAATCATAGTACTTTAATTAATGCGAACGGAAAGCGTCATACGAAAAGAAATGAAAAATAAGCACGAGGGGTTGAGTTATTAATGAGTGAGTGAATAGGGACAGGGAGACAGTCCGTTTCACCATTATGAAGGGGATGCTGCAAGTGAAGGTGATGTCATCGGTTTTCACATTGATAGAGGGTTGTTGAAGAGGATAGAAAGTTTGGTTTACAGCATCTCAAATGGAGAGATTTATTCGGATGTATATTGCGAGTTAGTTCCCGAAGTGAAAGGGTATGCTGGATTGAAAGTAAAAGGGAATAGTATCACAATAGTAATAATAGTATAAAGGTTAAATAGAATTGAAAATAGCGAAATGACTGGGACTCGAACCCAGGTCCTTGAACTTGAACTAGGCAAGTATTCTGGGGTACGAATGTATAATTTCGAGAAATATTGGAATAGAAAAGTGTTAGGGAATGTAATAATATTAAAGTTTAAACAGAAGCGAAAATTAGGTATATGACAGGGATTCGAACCCAGATCCTTCACACTCCGTGTATGTATTCTGGGGTACGAGTGTATGGGTTCCAGTACCGATAACGTTACTATTTCTCACTTCTATTTAAACTTTTACCTATTCAGATGCACCTTCTCATATTGACGTTTTTACCTTTCTTAAATTCCACTTAATAAGGCACTATCGATTTCCCGTTAATTAGACCACGATTACGAATTAAAGAAAAAATCTAAACTGCGCAGCTTAATCGAAAGAACATACCTCACCCTAAAGAGAGTCGTGCAGATATCATAATTACTCTCGTAGTCTTTTAATGCACTCGTTCCCAACATACTTAACGTCATGTGAACTCAACTCAAAAGGGGAACATATGCTGATATATGGGAGGGTGTTTTCATTCGCGGTCTCCAGGGTTACGAGTATGTACTTCCATTGCGAAGTCGGTTGCCATGGTTTCATACACAGAATCGATCACGTATTACGCTTTCTTAGACCTTTTTCTGGGTGCTTTCTCAAGTCTGCGAAGTAAGGATAAGGAAAGGACAATCAAAGGGTTTTTTTGATGGATTGATATTTGAGGCGCAATGTCCTTTTCTTTAAAGTCCCTTTATGATTTTTTCGTTTACTTTAATTCGTTGCGTACTCAGGGGAGTTGTTAATTCGTACGGTTGGCGATCCTGCCGAAGACTAGGGTTCAATGCCCGCCCAAGGAGTTTTTCGAGCATTTCTCATCCTTATCATGCACGACATCGTCTTATAAAGGTTTGAAATAAAAGTATTGCATGTTTCGCGTTTTTGTGCCGCATAAAAAGGTCCATTTGTATTCTCCGAGAGGGTTTTTCCAGTGCATAAATAGCGAAAATCGGTATTTTTATGGCTTCGGCTAGAATTTATGCTCTCTTTTTTGTCGAATGCTATTCTCTCCTAATTTTTTTCGTACGTTTGATTTCTGAGAAAGGAATTTTGTTCATTTGTTGTAATATGAATAATGTTTTTCGTAATTACAGAAAGTACCATGTTTATTTTTTTAGACGATTGCAAAAAATCGATGAAATAAATAATAGTTTTTAATAATTTTATGTTATCAACGTATATATATTATTCTTAAAGTCTTCGTTCTCTACTATTTTCGCACCCCAGTACTTTTACATGAGCATTGAATGGATATTCCCTTATAGCACAATGTTTAGTCTTCATCTCTTCCTGGAAACCTTGCATCATGGTTTTCTTTCTTCCACATCAGTTCTCTAGATTTAGTGGTCCTCTTTAAGTCTTCAAAATTGATTTGGAAATGGATTTTTGCGTATTTAATTCTCATGTATGAAGAGAGCAGGAGTGCTTATTATGATTACGAATGTAGTTTTTCTATTTTAAGGTATCAAGTGAATCCTTCATTGAAATAGACTGAGTATTCATCGTCTTTGTTGAGGATGTGAAAGGTAGGAAACTTACTATAAATGTATACTGATATGGAATGTACATATGTGTTCCATTTAAGTCCAAATTTATCCATTTTCGATCTAATTAGAGACTCAAATGTTGAACTATTTCGATGACAGCAAACACTGCCTTATCTTCAGTCCCTCATGCATGAGAATCATCTCATGCAAGGCTGAAATAGGCAACTCGCCGAACACACATGCAATGCTGTGTAGTCTTCCATCACCCTTCCATTAGAATGTACTGTCACCTCGATAATCAGGCGTATAAATAATTTAATGTTACGGTAATGAATAATATTAGACCAGTGTTGCTTTAAATTATTACTGTGTAAAGATTTATCGATTAAGTGAGTTACTATTTTCAAATTTTTACATCAAGCAATTTTATAGTCTCTTTCATTGAAGAACTTAGTTTCTTCATATATTTTATCTTTATACTTTCATTCCATACTATCCCCATATTCTTTAATTTTATGGATTAAATGGATATTTAAATATTAAAGTATTTATACATTTTAACATACTTTAAATATTTTTATTCCTTACTCTTTAGATTGTTTTTTAAGTATTCTCTGTTCATGCAAATACGTTCATTTTCTCGTAAGAAGCATTTCCCGCAAGTAAATTTTGATTTCGTAACATTTTATCACGTTTACGGGATATACTTTAATATTTTTTATTTTTATTTGGCATGACATAATGTATTACGTCATATAACCATCCTATTTAACATCCATATTCAGATTTTATTCACTTTTATTACTGATTAATCTAAGGACTATAAATATATCACGTCTTATGCGAAAGAGACTTTCACTATTTCTTTCCCAGACTTGCGTGTTACTTATATTCATCATCAAGAAAGGCCTCATTAATTCGAATTCTCGAAATGTTTAATTCGATGTATCACATGCTATCGCCTGTAGTAGAGGCTCATAAAAGGGACGCATGATATTTTTAGATTAATTTTATAATCCTGTTAACGTCCGAAAAGGAAGTTTTAAAATTCCGTGGTCGTAGCCATATGCTGCTTAATTAACAGAACAGCGAACCATTTCGGGCATCGATTCGTTGACGGAAGATTAATCAGACTGCTTTACGTAAGTCCAATTTGGAATTAAGCCAGCTATTTAATTAGAGATTGGAATTTGACAGATGCCCGATTCATACGTAGTTTGCACAATATATTTGCCTATCGATTTATAGGCTATTACAAATTGTTGGTGTATCTGACTTATTCAGTCGAAATTCGACGAAGTAGTAATTTTGTTTGTAATTTATACTTTTAGTTGGGCAGGTTTTACGTGAATTAAGATTTTTATTTAACGCAGATGATTATTTAATAAAATGTGTATTGATGTTGTGTGGTAAAATATTTTAAATTCGATTTCAGAATTTTATGATTCGTCATTTAAAAAGTAGACTTTTTACATAGCATTATAGTTGTTGCTTTATTATAGAATTTAGTCTGTAACTAATTTATCTACGTTATATTGATGTTTTTAATATTATTTTAAAAATTTGATTGATTTGTTTATAAATAGTTGCATTTATTTATAAAGTCAGAAAATTTTAATGCGTCAACGAAACTGGTCGTAATATATATAATGTATAAACTCATATTATACTTATGTGTATTGTATTTGTATAATTATAAATTGTATAAGTTACTAAGTGAATCGTTCAAGGTAGCTAGACAAACATTTCATGATGAATTTAACGTATTTAATTTACCATTTATAGTTATAAGAAAGTTCTTAATTCTATTCTAAATATGAATATCATACTCTCAATTGTATCTTTGCTCTTACATACACGTACAGTGTTTGAGTAATATTTGGAGGTATTACCCATAACCACCTGTAATACAGAAGTTCCTTTGAGGCTCTCAGACGCGGTCAGAATACTCTTACACGCCGTTAATTTTATCCTTCGTCTCTCATTTGGCGAAAACTTCGTTATAACGCGGTTTTAATTTCAGCCTCTATCTTAATATGACGACACACACACGGGGTCATCTCAAATAGAGAGGATAAAAACCGATTCCTCGTCTCTTGCCGTGCGTTAATTACGCGAATGCCTCTATACGTCGTCTACTATGCGAGGAATTTTCATCGTTCCCACAGTAACCACGCTCTTTCGAAGTTTCCACTCCCGACAGATGAAATTGTTTCTCACTCCCAACACCGCACCACCTCCCTCTCCCTCTTCTCCAAACCACACTTTCGTCTTTTTCTCATCCAACTTGGAACTTGTCGTCATTTCACTCGGACACATTCGCTCAAGGAAACGAGATTACGTTTTCCCGCCGATTTGTAGTTCGTGGCGCTGTCGTCGCAAGGAGAGCGTACTTACAATGTGTTGGCTAGGTGATTCTGATTGTTGTTTTCGTAATGTAATTGGATGAAACAGAATGAGTAAGACTATAAGTGGTGTAATTGGATCTCATCCTAGGTAATGTGGAATTTGAAACGTCATAAAGTAACCAAAAACTATTCTATATTTGTCTATGGTAGATTTTGTTACACACAGTTCTATTTAGACCGTTAATATAATGGTTTTATTTTGGTTTAATTATTTTGTTTTAAAGAAATGTTTTTTTTTTAATGAGGAAATATTTAGATATTTTTCACGTTCTTAACGAATATAATTTTCTAAGGTGAATAAGACATTGAAGAAGATTATTGGCATATCAACCGGAAATAGTTATGGTTAAATGAAGAGTAAAGGGTATGATTCTTATCAATGAGTAAAAATGATGTCTTAAAATTTCATAAATAAATAAAGCATAAATATAAACAATTGGGGATAAATAAGATTATGATAGCAGAAAACCTCGATATTTTGCAATTCATGAAAAAGAGTAAATATACTAGTGAAATGATTAATTATTGTTGTTAATTTAATGGAGCGACAACTTTAATTCGGTAGATAATATTATTTTCTCTTTTATTTAACTATTTTTCTCTTCTCTTTCGATATAAATCTATCAAATATTTGTCTTCAATTATTTGAATAGTACCTTCCTTAGCTAGACACTTCATGCTTAATATTGAACGTATTCAAAAGATATATTTAAGCATAAAAATTTCCAGCAATTCAGCATCTGCCAGAAAGTAGAGTAGTAATGGGAAAATACCACAAAAAGTCCGTTCCGATCCATTTCAAAGCGTCATAATAAGTCAAACTGGTCCTGAGGAGTTTGGACAATGTTACGGTAGGTCATCCATCTAGATATCTCGGTAAACAATCGTAGAGATAATGGATCGAGTTTTCAAGTTGTAGGCAAAAGCTCGTAAGTCTGCCATAGTACGCGGGAGTCCATTGAAGGAAACCTCAAGTCATTGGGAATAAAGACTCAGAAACTCACTTCAGACCATGTAAGCAGTTTGTTAAAATGGTCTCCAAGGACGTTATAATCTATTTTTCATGCTAGGAAAGATGGGTTTAGAACATTTAGATAGCGGTCGTGTTTAAAATAAAACTGAATACTACGAAGTGCCTTTTTTTAGTTTTCTTCATGGTTTAGCACGAATTTTGTACTAATACTGTGGAATTAATGTTTATTTTAAAGCGGTTCTAAGCACGTAATAGCTCATTTCATGGTTATATTCTTTAGCTTGCCAATTGTATCAAATTGCTGAATTTTTCTTTTTTGTCTATCGCTTGTTAGAAAAGGTTAATTAAGGTCCTTTCTATTTTGAATATTTTTTATAAATATACAATTATTATGATATGATTATAGGCGTTTTATTTTACTTTATAGTTTTTATAAAAGTATATTTCTAACATTCTCATGTTCATCACGTCATTCAACATCAGTATCTCTATAAATCCCATATTCTTCTTAATTTTAACACAATTATAACTTAGGAATTCAACAAAGTTTATCTATAAGTTATTAGTTTATTTACGTTTTCAAACTATAAGTTCTCTTAATTGTTCCTAATGGAATTAGGGTTTATCTGTGAAGTGGTTGCTCTTAGGTAATGTTATTTTTGTTAAAAAACCTTCGCCTGTATCAAAATCTTAGGTCTTAGAAGGTTATGAGGTGAAGGTGTATTTCGTGATGTCGCCAAAACAAAAGAACTAACCCGATTATAAGGAAAGTGTGGTGTGTGCAGAAGTCCTATAACTCATCCTTGGTCATTGGGTGACGTATGACGAGCTACTCCTTTCCTAGCAGATTTTTGCGAAATAATACTTTTCTAATACGCAGATAATATTAGTTCTTCGCATGTTTAGAAAATCGAAAATAATATAAGGAATATACAATGCAACAAATTGATATCAAGATTGTTTCGTAGACATTAGACGTAGGCTTTGTATCTGTTCGAAGAAAAACGTATTCTTACTGCAATTAAAACCCAAGTAATTATACATCCTTTATAACTAGTTGTGCGTTTATGAAGCTGTATATTTAATAAATTATGCTATCTTTTCGTGAAAGAAATCGTATTTGAAGTTGTTTATATTCCTATTCTTCAATTTATCCTAAAAATTAAAGTTCTGTTTTGAATTATTTTCAGTTTTTTTTATTTTTTACGATGTTTTTCGAGTTTAATTTTTGGTATGACGTGCCCGAATGTCCCAAATTCTTCGAAAGACTTCCGCATTCCAATACACATAAACAGACATATCTCCATTGTCTCATGATGACGACGCTTGTGATCCAGAGGTTGCGTAATAGGGCAGTGGATATCGGTGACGATTCGTATACGCGATGAACCGGAAACTTGGCCCTAATATTGGAAGGCAATTGGATGAGAAACTGGATCAGGGTCTCATTAGCGAAGTGGAAGTCCCAAGGTAAATAAACGTCATGGCTTCGACGCCGTTTAGAAATACAAAACCCCTTGTTCAAGGTGCTTGTACGTTTGTCTGTTTTGCATCGCTTCTTTATCTAATTATGCGGAACTGTCCTATTTGAAACCGCGGTGTTTCTGTAGTTTATTCACTGCTTAGAGAATTGGATTAAGTAAATTGAGTTCTGAATATGCATATGTATTCCGGTTCGTAGGATTTACTATGAATCGTTGGCACGTTCGTTCTACATTCTGAAACATATATTTTGTTCATTGCAAACAATTTCTATTCTTGACGTCAATTTTATAGCTGCGTTAAAATTGGTCCATTGTGTACTTATGTCACAAAAGAAAAGTTTTAGTAGAATCACTAAGGGAAATATCCTCTTTATGTTTTATTGAAGATGTTTCATCAATGTTTTTTTCCACCCTGCTCATTGGTATACTATTCCCAAAGGAAGTTCATCTTTTTTCTTTAGATTTATTAAAGCATATCTTTTCGGAGTTACGCAGCATTGTGTTTAACGTACTATAAAACGTATGACATTATAATAAAGAATTAAGTACCCGTAACGGAGAATTCGTAGAATAAGGAAACACATGACTGCGTATGACCTTAAAGGGAAGGAATTGCTACTTCTGTTATTGACCCTGAGTCAGGAGGGTGGAACTCCTTAGAGAGGGTCCCTGCAGACGATGTTCTCAACGTAGGAACATGTAGGTTGGTGGGCTCTTTCTTACTTTCTCTTTTTAAGTCTCGAGGTCCTAGGTTCGAGTCCCGGCGGATCGGAAATTTTTCTGGTCTGGGATGGGATGTATTTGTGTTCGTCCGTTGGGGTTAAATGTAAGAGTGGTCTATATAGACTAAAATTTCGCCCTTTTTCAATTAAAGGCATATTATTATTACTATTATTGATGGTAAGAGTTGCAAGCAATACTTGTAATGAAATGCATCAAATATATTCTATTCAAACTATAATTCTAAGTTTTAGGATGAGTATTTATACTACAGTTAAATTTTAAATTTTATGGTGCTTCTTTGGAATTCATTCCGTTATTTTAGCAACGAAATTATTCTAGCATATTTTTCAAAAACTCTCGACGTAAAACCTTCTTTCTCTTTGATGTGGTATCGTGGCTTCCTTATTTAAACCAAGCGCTGTAATTTAATTGCTGCTCCAAGGCGAATGTTTGTAGAAAAATACGAGCTAAAGTTTTTCTTATTTCTTAATATTTATTTGTTTTGAGGAAGTTTTTAGCATAGAAAGAGGTATCTTTATTTTTTTGCCGGTGAGGTTTTCTAATATGAATTTTCGCTTATGATCCCTCGTATAGCAGTTATTATAAGATATATATGTTTCTTAATTATTTATTTTATAGTTTATGATCCCTCGTATAGCAGTTATTATAAAGTATATGTTTCTTTATTATTTATTTCATAGTTTAAATATTCGACTAATTGCAACCAAACAATTGTATCCAAGTATGTATGGGTGAGGTAAAGTCACTTATTCTAATAGAGCGGTAAAGTCGAATCATAATTAACACTGCGGCATATTCTTAAGAGATATGCTTTCCTAGTCGAGAGTCATGGCAATCCGTAGTACCTGCCCTGGATGATGATAAGCATATCGTGCACAAAGCTGGAAGCTATTTCTCGACCTAAGATGGTTCCGATAAAAGCGTATTGCATGCTTGTTGAATCTCAGCTGCTAGTTCGCGTGTGTAGACGTTTCGCTCTCTATCTAATGGTGACAGTTTGTCATTGCACTTTCGTACGACCCACAAACTGAAGAAGGAATATATTTTAGTACCTAGAAAGTACCTCCTAAGTTTGTCTAGGGTCTCATCGAATAAATGGCATATTCGCCATGGGCATTAATATCCTCTCGTTGAATAGAAAGGGATTGGTAGTGTCCTATTACTGGGGGAACCTTTGCTCCTTTCTGGAGTAGGTGTCAGGTTAAAGCGTGGGTGGAGCTCCACTGATTGATGAACATCTACACCGGATCTGGTGTAAGTGGGAGGGAATGATGGCGTCCCTTACGTTCCTCATGGGACGGTGTGAGTTTTATTCTGGGCTGATTGAAATGTTGTCGTGGACAGGATTAAAAGTTTCTGTCAGATTTGCGCGAGAGAAGAATGCCTGCGATTCTTTTAGGCGATCGTAGAAGCTGAAGATACGTCGTGAAGGAATCGTGCCTTAATGTCTCTTATGTGGTTGGTAAATTATTTACTGCCATTGTGCGTATGTATTTAACGATTAGAAGTGCGGAATGATTGTTCTTTTCCTTCTTAACCCTCCCTTAAATTGTAATTTCTTTATCTTATCAATTTTGAGCTCTAAAGAATTCAGAAGAATGGTTCTATCATGTTTCTTATGTGGTATCTAAATTATTTTCCGCTATTTAACAGTGTATTTTGCAAACAGCAAAGCTTAATGTGGAATTAATTTTTCGTTCGTTCTTTAAATTGTTGTTAAGCGTTTATCTGATTAGTTTTGTAGACTATTAAAGCCAAGAGTAATTGTGTTTACAATTAAGTTCTTGTTCTCGTTGCTCTGAAATGAGGGCTACGTTTTCTCAGTAATCGTACAATACTTCTTAGAATCATTAGGTAGTAAATTGTGTGACGCTATTCCGATTACAGATTCTCCTCAACAAGAACTTCTGCTTTTGAATGCTTGATATTATCAACTGCTTAAGGAGATTCAAATTACGGGATCTTTTGTTACAACGGAATTCCTGCGTCATTCACATATTGCGATGAACCAGAATAGAAAATATACCTTTAACAATCTTATTTAAGTTAAGCATTGAAATTTACTAAGCCTCAGTTAAATAAATCATAAATGAATATCGAGGAATTATTAGTATAACTTCAATTAATTCTAATTTATAATTATAGCGATGTGTAAAGATTAATGTTCAGTCATGTATTACTTTCATGAAATAAATTATCAAATTTAAGGTATCAATTGTGTTTGAGTGTGAAAGTACTTTCACCTCGGGTTTCGTAAATTATTATTTGCATGCGTATGCATATTTTACGTATTTTTATATTCCTATCGAATGTTCAGCTAAATTAAACACACATTCAATCCAGTAAAAATACTACGAAAAGTTGTGGTTCCAGTTTCGTAAAAAATCAACATCATTTTGCTCACGTGAACCGTTCTTCCTCGTGACAGGTACGAGCGGATTGTGATTGACAGATACGAATCATCAAGAGTTTGGCCTTTGTCTATAGTGACAGTTTGACACAACCGACGAAAAATAATTTGTGCCACATTAATGTTATTTTTCCTCGCCCGCATCTGTTTTTGTCCCGTTATTTGCAAACGTTTACGAGCAAAACGTTATTTTATTTTTTTATTTTATTATTTTTATTTTATTTTTTTCTGGTTGCCATAGAAATGTTTACTTCTTTTTCGCGAAGTTTCTCTTTGTATTCGCTTTACGGATTCTTTCCGTGATCTAGTTTCTCGTGAATGTCGCTCATGAAGTCTGTAACCAGTCTTTAGAAACGTCATCTGCTCGTCATGATGACAAACCACGTTGCATCTATTCTTCGTCAATTAAGTCCATTTCTGACCTTCCTAAAGGTTACCCAGTTGAGCTCTCCACTTACGTCTTCGTACAAAGTGTCAGCCTACAAATGTTTTTTTTTTCATCTGAAGAATAGAGATTTTGTAGGTTCTTTAAGAACCTTGACTTCGGACCCTTATGTTATTGTTTGTGAATATAAACCTACTGAACCCCATGATTGTGGTTGTTCAAGCTCATTGGCGCGTAAGAAATTTTATCAACGACCCAGGGACACCCGCATCTAGTAGACCCACTTTCCCTGCCTTTTTATTTGATAAGAAAAATGTTTTCCGAGTACGAAATAATCAAATAATTTGTTGCGTAGGCATAGAAAAATTGGTTCAGTAGCCATTTGTAAAGAAAAATAGAGGAATAAATCGGTGTTTTATTGGTTATTTTAAGATATTTCTTCCTTAACGTTTCTGTATTTGAAAAAAAACGCTTTTTTTAAGTCCTGAAAATTATTGTATAGTTACCCATCACGTAGATTGATGGGAATATTATTGTTTCCCTGAATGCTTCTACGTACATTTTAAATTATAGATCTACGGTAATGTATTAGGGTTCGGTTGACCTGTTAGTTAATGTTGTTAATGCTCAAATAAGTAAAGGTGTTGTAGAAACGGAATTTTTCTATATAATTGTGCAAATTTCTCGTTAAAAACCTCAATTGCTGATACTAATAATACGCTATTTTTGTTAAAACTTTTCAAAATGGAATTGTAGTGGAAATTAAAGTAAACATTATTAGTTAATTTCGGTAGGGAATGAAGGCATTATTTAAGGTGTGGAATTGATTTTCTGTCATTAATAATGCGTGAAAGTTATCTGCCTTTTTATATTTTTGCTGTGGTTTATATGGTTTAAATTGCCTGTGTGAAATTATCTTAAAATACAACCATACTAAGACATTTTTCAGTTGAACTTCAATGTTTTTGTTTATTATTAATTAATTTATGCATCGTGGACGAAAATCATCGAAGTTTTTAATTTTAAGTGTGTGTTAGAAAATACACGTAGTTTAATAGGTGTTGAAATAGCTAATGGACCGTAGACAATTGCTCATTAAGAGTTTTAAATTGCTGGAATTAATTCTCTTATCTGCGACTGTTGACGGCAGTTACAGAAACACATTCATTGTGCAAACTCAACTGCGTAAGAGATAAATGGATTCGTGGATAATCGTGCTATCACATGCATGCAGACATGTAGGCGCTGAACGAAAAAAACGGCAATGAACTTGTAGGAAAACGTCCTTAAGAGCTTCGTGAGAGACTAATAGCGAACGATTCCGGCCGTTATTCATAGATCCAAGGTCTTAAAACGCGATCAATCTGAAAAGGGTAATTTCTACAGTCGTTTGTCAACTTCGCGACAGTCCGTGATATTCCGTAAATATCTTCCAGTTTTCGAGTATCGCGTATTAACCGTGTTCTACGAGAAAGTAATTGGTCCAAGATTGAATGATCGGTATTCAGTCGGGAAAAGTGTATTTGATTTATGGCCTCGTCTGGGTACGGGAAAAAGTAGCTGTTGTTGGTTTTTATCACGGGGACCTTTCGTATTTTATTCCGATCCGAAATGGTTTCCATAGAAACACGGTTTTTGCGATTGATGCTTCTTTTAAGACTGGATTGCGTGGATGTATGAGGAAATTTGTGCAAAGGGATATAAAGTTTGCGTTAAGAATGTAAATAGTTCTCCTTCCATTATTTTCTTTTTATTTCTGCTATTATTACTGTATATTTTATCGCTATTTTTTAAATTTTAAAAATGGATTCATATTTTCCATAATGATTGAATATAAAATGTTTTACGTAAATTTTCACGATTATTTTTTCTTTATTTCTTTTAGTATTTACTTAGACTATAAAATATGGGGATGAATTTCATAGTACTTGGTTCAATAAAATCTTTAATATTATTATTTATTTTTGAATAACTGCATCATTGTTGAGAAGGGAAATATTCAGATTCTTGTCTAAAAGTTTGAGTCTGTATTATTATAACTATGGATTAACCAATATATACGTTATTTATATATTAATACACCTATGTATGCTATATAGCATTATATCTTTATATATGTAATTAATATTTCATAAGCTGCATTACGTGTATCGTAATTAAGTACTCTCCGAATATGTGTTTTTGAAATTTATTGATTATCAAATTATTCATGACGTTGTTATGAAATATTTCGAAGGTATTAATATTTTAGAAATCAATATCAGTTCTACTTATTTTAGTTTAAATTTACTTATTTATTTTAAATCCTTATTATACAAACGAAATGAATTTTTATCATTGTTACGTATTAGCTAGCTTTTAGATATTCATTTGTTCTGTTAGTCCCTAATTCTATCGCAATGACATCACACATTCAATCGGCGTAATTCCGTTCCCTCCACTTTCACCCAATCTGCTGACTTTGTTCCATCGATCTTCCGATAGTGAAAGTGACGACTCGGATTGTGTTTCTCAGTGACAAATGCTTGCAGCTCTGGAATGCTTTGACCGTCCGAAGGAATTTCCTCTTCGTGAGATTTTTCTCTTTCTCTTTAGGGAGTATCTGCAGGTCCAAACGATTATCGGGTCTTATGTTCTTCTTTTGTCGTTCCACGATGCACGTGTTCGATATCGACAACTCTGGGTTTGCTTTCATTCGCACTGCAGGGAAAAACGTAACGATTGGTGTCGTGGATACGTATGGCAACAAACGAAGTGATTTGTAAAATCGAGATGTCTGGTTCCGAAAAATCTCTATGTGGCTCTTAATATGGAATTTCACAATAATAATATCGTTGATAATTGAAGGAAAATTTAACCGTTTCCTATTCGAAATTGTAGAAGTTATTTCGTTTTAATTCAAGCCCCGTAGTGCTTTAGTATGGGGCTTGAGATGCAGTATCGTTTATTAAATTTATTATTATCGATTTCTGTGTTTAATTGTGGAATATATTCCTTTTGTATTGGCAGTTTCCTCTTACCTATTCTTTATATTTATTATTGCTAATATTTCTGTATGATTAATGGACGATATATAATAAATTTTAAAATACATATTTACTGATATATTCAATAATTTATTTGTTTCAAAGAGAGAGGCCACGGATTTTGCATCACTTATGAGGAGAGACTTTTTAATCGCCAAAATACTGAAATATTACTTCGTTTTATTCATATTAAATTAAATAATAAGGATTCACTATTCACACCGGTGGTCAAATAATCATTTCATAAACCTAGCCTGAGGCTCAGCATTCAATATTTAAGTTTACTTACGTTCACTCCAATTATTATTATATACTAAAAGTTACGCTTTGCGCAATAGTTGTAGGATTTTTCAAAACTCAGTTCTAATTTTAGAATTTATAATTAAAGTCAATTAGATATGGATGAAACTAATAGCAAGATATTTCTACTTTTTGTAAGTTTTCCTATTCTACTGGAATTTTAAATAGTTTTCGTCAAATTCATGTGAGATACAACGCGTATTTATAGCTAGAAATCCATTGTTCTGAATACATCCAGGTCTAAGTGAATATAATTTATTTCCACCTCCATTTTCCTCGACAATATTAGGACCAGTTATCCTCAATATTAATTCGTAAGCCGAGTAATGTCCTTCACTTCGGGAAATGTGTCACGACTTACATCCATCCGAAATGCTTTTTTGTTCTTTTTCAATTCATCATCCTGCCGTTACGGATGCGAGCGTGCTTCTATTTCAGGCATTTTTCACGACCCAGTAAAAATTATTTTCGCAATTATCATACGTTCGCGATTCAGGTCTCGTGATAATGGCTTACGTGAATTGTCCTCGGGTAAATCGCCCACTCTTAACGCCTTCGGATACTCCATGACTCATTGGCGCACCCTTTACATGACTATTTCGGGAATATTCGCTCTCCTGAATGTGAAATATATACTGCGAACGCTGTTTTTTTTTCGCGAGAAATTTAAATGACGATATTTAAACCTTCCTGAGATGGATATATGATCCGGTTAATGAGTTACGTTCGTATATATGGAGTTTTTTTGTTAAAGGGTGTTAAAGTTATGCTTCAATGTTGCGCTGTATACTTTTTTATTTTAGTTGGACTGTTACTGGTGTATTGTTTATTAAAGTGTGTCAATAGCAACTGTTTTTCGTTTGGTTGTTATCAGTATATAATCTTGGTCAATATTTTGTCAATATGAAGAATCATAATTTACATTAATTTAGACAGTATCAATTCTCGTGTATGCTAATAATTTCAGATATACCGTTCAAATAACTGACGCCTATTTAAAATTAAACAAAAATCCTTTATTTTATATTAATTTCCTGATGTTATGTTGTATTATTTACCTGATTTATTACTTACCTGTTATATTACTGATTTTCTCAAAACGTTTTGAATTCACTATGGTATGTAATATTACTTTCAAACATTTGTATAGTCATAAAGATTCGTTTTTTCAGTAATTATTTCCGTTTATCATTTTCTATATACGCATAATTTTAGAATCACAAATTCTAAATTAGTTTCCGGTTAATTTTATAAGTTAAATTTCGCAATTAGTAGATATAAATTCTTGAAATGAGACGAATCAAAAAATGACGAATTTCAATTTGTTGTATCCCTCTAAACAATTATTCTTTTTCCCAAGAATATGAGAAAATTGAAGCTCTTTTCGTCAAAGTTAACGGATTTTTTTATTTCGGAATATCATCTGCCATCTTAATTAGCTTTTGATAGAGTTTTTCATTAAAGATGTAATGTCACTTTCTGTTAAATGAGGCTACAATATTAAAAGCTTTTTCCTCATTAAAATCTATTTTACGTTCCGCCAAGTTTCATTAGGCTAATAAGGTTTATGAAATTTGAGAAGCGATTGAATTTTTTATTGCCTTTATTTTCGATAAGTTTGAGTATTTTTTGTTGATAGATTGAGTTTTGGATCGATTGAAATTAATCCTTATACGTTCTTATAATTTTACGTAAATATTTAATTCTCAAAAACAAGCTATAAATTTGGATACGCGCAGTAATAAGATAAGATTCTTCTTTTATATTTATCTGGTTGTTGAGTCGACATTTTTATATTTTCCGACCGTATTAATTCATTTCTGTCGAGTTCTCGTTAGGGTCACGGTCGATTCGATACAATAATTTCTTCTTAAACAGCTAATAAATGGAGCCGAGCCTTATTTATCACCATCGTCGGATGCTTGGTATTAAGCGAATATATGTGGAAGATTATATTCTGTTTCTGTTTATTCGAATACAGCTCTGTGTGTCACGAGTTCAGGGCATTGTTGAACGCCATAAATTCGGTATCGAAATTTCGAAATTGGTCTAGCAGCTGCGTAATTTCAAACTATCACCTCCGTGGAGAGGTATTAAGTCATCGCAATGCCGATTTGAATTGTGAGTAGCAAATGCCGTCATCCCACTATTGAGCAAGATAGCAAGGATTCATCTCCAGCGAATATCTAATAAGTGTATTAAGCTCGAATATAGCCATTCATGAATATGACTTACTCATTCATAGGATCGGTTCGCTTTTAACGAACCATCTCTTGAATTTAATGACGTAATTCAGGGAAGTTTGCGCTCTTGAAATATCCTGTAGGATAGTTTAAGTTCCTCGAATATGAAGGAGTATTTGCTCCAGTTGAAGTAATATCTATACAGTTTCATTTTATGTTAAATATTTCTTTTGGATTGTTCAGTCTTTTATTGTACATTCAACCCCGTTCAATGTTAAACGTTTGTTCTTCTATCTATCAAGAACATAAATGCTCTCCTTGTGTTTTATTCCCTACGTCTCCCGATATCGAAATGTTATAAACCCTAAAAAATTTACTTCAAGAAGAACACATCGAGTGGATCTTAAGAGAGTATATTATCGGAGAAATTTATCCGAATATTTTTACCTCCTTACGTACGTATGTTGTAAGCTAGTGCATCGAAACATTTTATACAGCAGACGTTTTATATGCAAGTCAATCCTATTAGCGATTCACGTGCAGCGAATGCTTCTTATACAAGTATCATTTATTTATTTTTTAGACTCCATGTTTCGTCTATCCTCTTTTGAATTGGAGTAGAAGGATTCCAGTTCTTTGAATGTACCCGTGCAACCATGGAAACTGCGAGGTATACAAGACCTCGGCTCTTTTTCGTAAATAGATTTGAGTAATGGGATGTTCAAGTAATAGGATGTGTAAGTAATGGAATAGGTTCCTGCAGAGATTTCGTTAATCGTTAATCTATATAGATGAATCATCACATATTCTGTATTAAATTAAAATTTGTTCGTATTTTTTAGAATTAGTAATTCCTGTACCTAGTGTGGGATTATTGAATTTGAAATGGGAAGGAATTGATTATCTCTCATGTATGATGTAGTATGATGAATCATAGAGAAAGAAAGAATGACATTTTTTCTTAAATTCGTCTGTAGAAACAACTTTCTGTTTTTTAAGAACCTAATAAGTAAGCGAATTGAGATATTATTAATCATACACTGCTTTTTAAAAATTCTTTCTTCCACTTTCGTTTAATTCAATCAATTTAAGTCCTTCCATTTTATTAATTCAATCGCTCCAGACTTAACTCTAATCCTATTCCATCAAAGCGATTAAAAATTCTTACTTTGACGGCGTTTCTAATTAAAAATTTTCGACACGCCTCGCGACGTGTTTGGGTCACGAAATTTCATCCGAGAATCGGCTGAATTTTTTAGTCGTTCCTTTTTTCGCATTCTCTCTCTTCACACCATTTCAACATTAAGGGCATTTCGGGACAAATATGGGGCAAGAAGACCAGAAACTGGCAGTCTGGAAGAAACGTCTGTCATCCCGGCACCCTCTGGAGTAATTATATCACGACGCGAGAGCGCGAGGTTTACATTCGTCGCTCGTCCTATGCCCTTATCGTCCCGATCGGACAAATGACACGCCGCATTTAGCCCACAATCGAGAGTGAAATTTGTCTCATCGATCCAAGAAAGCCCACATTCTTCTTTTTCCGAACGTTCCTTTCTCCGCGCAGAATGGTTTTATTATTTGGCCCGACGATGGGCTCCGTCACGAATGCCCTCCCCCTACCCTCCCCTTCCCCCTAACAATCTGAGTCACCCTTTCCTACGAGCTCTCGGTCGATTCATACGGCCGTCACAGCCGCGCATTTCTGATCCCTCCGCGTGCGTCTCTTCTTCATTTCCTCAATTGTTTTCCCCGCCCGCGAACCCTCCCTAGTTCCTTTATATAAAGGTCAAACCATCCCCAGTGGATGTTCGAGATGAAATCCGTTCAGATCCTGCCAGTATCCGCGATGTTTTTTTTGTAATTCGCGAGGAATCCAGCGACAGGTGATAACTCCGTCCTCATCTTTACTACCCTTTTGAAGTTTCTGCTCATTTCCCCTCTCGACGGATGGCTTTACGTCTCCCCCGCTCGGAGGTTAACAAGTGTCGAGGATGAGCGTATTTTTTTCAATTCTTCCCGGCGCGGGATTGGCCGAACTGCGCTCTCCTAGTCTGCTCGGTGTGGGCGTGCGACCACGTGTAGGACGTATCGACCACTGTGTTAGTTGGTGTGGCGGAGTTGACGGAAGTGGATGTCTATGGGAGCGTGCTGGAGATAAGTCGTTCTCTACGCAGTGATTTGTTGCGCGCGGTGCCTCAAGGTTCTGTTCTTGGACCCGGGAAGTTTTCGGGCGATATAATAATCGAGTGGGCGGGAGTGCCAGCGCGCAGAACGCTTTCTTTCAGAAGGGATTATATATCCTTGTTTATCGCGTTGTTTCCCCATTTGGTCGATGCGTGTTTTTCTCGGATCGATTTATTTTTATTTTATTCGCGACCGATCGAAGTTGTGTAGGGGCTGAATCGGTTAGCGTTTGGCGGCAGTCGGTTCGATTCTGACATCGGAAAGACTCGGACAGTTGTCACGAAGGATATTCCAATTCCGTCTGCCGTGTTCTTTCATTCTTGAAAGCACGAACGGAGCGGAATGGATGGACTTTTAAGTAGCTGCTAAACTTTGCGGTGAATTGTTGTACGTGGAAGCTTTAAGCTGTATTCCTTCCATCCTTTTTTTGATGATGGTTATTGAATGTATTAAAGTTTCTCGTCTCATTGTTAGTCTCTCAAGTTCATTATTAGATTCTATCGGTTCGTAATGTTATATCTTCTGGAAGTATTCTAACTTCCGCCGAGTGTCAGCTGATTACGTCGCTTGTCATCGGGGGTGGATTTCTCCGCAAGACAGTATCTTCTTCCCAAAGTGCCGTTGATTTATTCGTTCCGGGATTTCCTTCTACCGAACTACGTAGAATTTCATTCAGTTCGAGTTGTTCCCAGTTCTGAATCTGTTTCAATCAGTCGCGGAAGCATGTGCGTGGGTGTCAGTCCCCGGGATCCGATCGGATGAAGATGGCGTGAATGTTGGTGATGTGATACGTCAATTGAGTGCCTCGTTTAGTGGATCAGTGGGCGGTTTTGGCGTGTGCTCCAGTGATAAGTCCCCCGACGACCTCGAGGCCGTCTGTGCGTCTTCAGCTGCGTTCTCTGTCGGTGCCTTCGTTTCGTAGCGAATCGGATGAAGTACACGTGACTCGATGGAATTCGGCAATTCTGGGTCCTCCTCCGGGGGCATCCGGGCCCGGTTTCTCTTCCGGGGATTTGCAAGACTGGAAGAGGCCCCCGGAGGAATGGACGGGGTGGCCACGAACGGGAAGACGACTCCGGGATCGGTGACTCACGTCTCCGGGGGAAGTCCCGGCAGGGTGCAGCGTAGGTGGGTTGTGCTTATTTGCTATATTTGCACTTCTCCAGGAGGGAATTTCTTATGCAACCGAGGATGTTTTAGAGTGTATGTGTCGAAATAGAGGCGGTTCTGCTTTATATAAAGGTTGTTATTTCGATGTAGGAAACCCTATTGGTTTATTGCAATTTATTGGGAAACATACGTATGTTTTTCTTGCAATTTTTTCGTTGAAGTTTTACCTCCTTACATTGATGGCACAAACATTCATTTTTGATCTTGCTTATCATTTTAAATTCGTATATTTTTTGTGTGTTAAGATTTTAATGTAAATGAATATTTGATTGTCTAACTTTCGCTTTGCATCTATTACGAGAATCGGCTACTTAAAGCTCCTGATGTTTCATTCTCTCAATTTAGAAAGCGTCCTTTTTATGTCTTATTTTACTATGTTCTCTGCGTTTTAGAAGAATTAGCTCCTTGAATGACCAATTAAAAATTGAAAGTTCATTATCGTGAGCTCTGTACAGTTTATATTCCGTTGGATAGGTCATGGACAGGATTCACTTTAATTATTTAACTTTCTATAGTTTAGTTTGTGAATAATTGCAAAAAGTCAAAAATTATGCGTTGTAGTTTCAAATATGAGTAATTTTGATAATTATTCATATCTTGCAGTACTGATGTTATGTAGTTTGAAATATACGATAGAATTATCATATTGAATGTTAAATTTCGTTATATCATTTAAATCTTAAATTTATTAGTTAAATAAGCTTTTATTCTTTCTAGATTAATTCTAGCTAAACTTCAGCATTTATTGCAAATAAAAGAATGGGATATTAGAGCAAATTCTGTTGTTATAATATATGAATTAATAATAAATGCTCTCTAATGTTTGGAATAGTCGTACCTCTGTAATTATTTTCACCGTCATATCTTTTCGTGACGAAACGAAATATCACCCGTAGCTCTTTCGTGTCAAGAGATTTTACGTAATGCATCATATCGCACCATGAGACTTACTTTTTGAAGTACGTACGTGTCACCTCATTCGAACAATATCTTTTGTTTGGGATTTTAGCAGTTGAAACAATTCAACGAAGTAAATGTAAATATGCATTATCTCTATTTTCGGTTGACGTCACCTCGTAACGCGTTTATATCTTTATTTACCAGCATTTCTGTCCCACGGTGACACATATTCCAACAGATACGGTAGTTGTGTTAATTCCAAAAATGTTCTCGGCTATTATAGCGTGTTATTTATTTCCCACTCCCTCACGAGGTTAAATTATCTTAATGAGCTTGTGGAAATGTCTGGAGTGTGAGATCAGCGTTGGAAAATCTCATGTGTGAGATGTGGATGAAGACTTAAGTGTCAAAGAATGCGTTCAGTTTTATGTACTGAAGTAAATCCGTTTAGTTTGTGGAAGGAATAGCTTCTGTGTTTACGTATTTGAAAGTGTCTCTTGTGTCTTCAGGCTTTGCAGCATTTGAGTTGCCTTGTTACTTGTTATTTTAAGTACACGTTAGCTATTTCTATGGTGATGATTATATCATAGTTTAAAATAATCTCATAGTTAAAGTCTATAATTGCTTTTATAAATATGTAAATATATTCTAAGGTTTAAATTGCTAAATCATACCTAGTATAGTATGGAAGAATTATCTGTTTAATGAATTCTTCACACCATTTATTTAACAATATTACATTCATTTATGTTTGACATCGCTTTCACTTTCATTAGATCCTTATATGAGATTTATTAGTGCCTTATACGACAAGTTTCCTTATATTTCTCTAACTGTACTGTTCCATTCATACAATCTCTGTTCTTTGGCGTGGATTTTGTAATTCGTTTTATTATAAGTTTAAGTTCCGTGTTGAGGGTTTGAATCTATTAACAGGAGTGTATTTAAAGTCTTACATTGCATTTCATAGTCTTGAGTAAAGATGGTTAAAGCGTAATAACTTACAATCTCCTCATAATCATTTTTGACATCCTGTCAGGACATTTACTCTAATATTTACGTAAATATATTTGTATATTTTCTACAGCATTTAAACTCAGTATCGCGTAAGCCAAGATATTTCCTCGTAATGTGTCGTTATAATCTCAAACCCAGTACGTTATAATCTCCGCTTCCGTTGTGTAATTCCGAGACGAAGCTTTAATCAAGAGCGAGATAAAATATCTCCGTGACGCGTTCCTCAGATTGAATGCAATTTGCATGAACGACGAGAATATGCACTCACCTCTAAAGGTCGCGGTCTGCCCACGCAAGTGGGGCCTTAGATTGAGCTAAATAGAGTTTCCTGGTTAGTCACCATACCTATTTCACTTACATCGTCTCAAATATCCCGCAAAGAATCTCTTCAGCACAATATATCGCCATGAATATAGGTCGCGGATAATATTTGGACACGTAAGAAAGAAGGGAATGTAAGACATGTCTGTGTAAATCGACCTCTCTCATTGGACGTTGGCGGGAAGGATCCTCGCTGCGTCTGGAACCTCTCTAGCTTCGGCAAACGTGGCTCACTTGTTTATTTATTTGGAACGTGTGTTGTGCAGCATCCGAGATGGGAACTCGGCGGTTACCTGAGAGGTTTTTTCGTAAAGTAAGTATCGAACGAGATACTAGCTCTCTCTCTCTCTTTTCTGACGTAAGAGTTCTGTTTGCTCGGCGTGTTTGGACTGGGACCAAGTCTCCATGGTGATCCCTTTTAAATGATTTTCCCCACAGGATGTCGCTCAGGCGCTATGCTGATTTCTTTTGTCGGTAATTTACGCCTTGTTCGACGCGAGAGAGTGAAACCGGACTCCTTTTAGACGTCTGAGGATACTTAAGTTGTTTATACGTATTTGGTACTGGTATACTTGTGGTTATGGTGAGTGTTGGGAGCTGTCAGGACTTTGTTGTCTGTATTCTACGTGAGGAAATACGGAAATTTATCGTCACAGTGGACGATGTTTAATAATCAAATAGGACTCTTATAAAATAGGATATTTGTCTTTAAATATGTATAAATACAGAAAATAATACTTTTAGAAACCATGTAGTTAATTTTTTTAAAGAATTGAATAGAATGAGATTTTAATTAATTAAGATTACGTATTGGCTTCCGAAAATTAATTGTAATGATTTTTTACCTATGTAAAGGTGGGTTGACGTATTTTATATTAATATTTAATATAAAATAATTGCAAAGAATTTTGTTATTGTGCATTTAATTAATTTCTGATTAAAGTTTTAGGGTTATAATTAAAGTTTCGTTTTAAAATTATAATTTCCAGTTTATCTGTAATTGTAGTGAAGCGCAAATCTCGTATTTCGTTATCTAATATGATTTTAAATGCTTTTGCTGCGTAAAATGGGAACTAATGTAGATACGATTTTCGTATTCAATCAGTGTTATCTAGATATTGCATTTAAATCTATTATAAAACTAAGCTTTTCTACTATAGTACTCTAATTTTTTTTCATTTTCAAGAATATCCCTTCAAATATCTTCAAGTATATATTTTTACAATCCTACCCTAATATTTGTCCGTACTAGATATCAAATAATTAGATCCAAAAGAGTAGATTATCTAATCTTTCTCACAAGTTTTCATAGACATCCTCTTCCCAAAATATGGATGTCGAAATCATCAATGTGTTTAAATGTTTATTATGGTTATGTTTAGGAACTTATCTTATGAATTTAAAAATTTCAGTTATGAAGTGTTTGTTTCTTTCTATTTTAACCAATCATTTTATTTTATCAGTTTTGCATTACGTTACGAACATTATTGAAGTTTCACATCTTATTTTTAAGAACACTATTAATTCTCCGATAGTTTTATTTATCTTGCTTTCCCTTTCAGTAAGTAGCATTATAGAAATCTTTTCTCTACTCTGATAACTATAGTGTATTTCTTTCATCTTGTTGTCTCATATTTATCACGGCTCATTTTCCGTTCAAGATTTTTGGAACGTTCCTAACAGAATCTTAGAGCCGTTCTTATTTTTTATTACCTCTGTTTATTCTGCGCTCCCATGGGGTTGCTTTGGAAACGAGTCAAACTTTCTTGTTTCCTCGGTAGCTTTTAAGGAGTAGACTGTTGTCATTTGCATTAATTCCCAGCTTAAGTCGTGGATTATGGTAAAGATGAAGTTATTGCGAAATCTAATGGAGATTGTGGGAAAGATTTGCAGCGCTTCAAATCTCGGCGTCTTATTGGGAAACCTTGCAGATTCCATTTAGGTTCCATTCAGAGAGTCTGAGCTGTCAAACCCATGTCACTTTCAAACGATGCTTCTTCATATTCTTCCTTGCTTCTTGAAACGTCTATCATTCTTAGTTGTTGAAATAAGCAGCTGAACCTTTGTTTACTGTTCTATTAAAATATACTTAGTCTCTTTTTTATAATGATACTTTTTCGTTTCCTTTTTCATAAGTTGAAGTGACTTGGAAAGTACTATTAGATGTTCTAGAAGTATTATAATTGAAAATTAAAGAGTTTTTGGAAATACTTTTTTGATGAACCAGATTTTTTTGCTCTTTAGAATATAAGTGCAGAAGGGACAGTTTTTATATTTCAATTATATTCAACTCCTATGATACCCACCGTTATTTCAATGTTAAAATGTATTTTTTGTAGTTTATTATTAAGTATCCAATTTTTCATGTTCTAATTTAATATTAAAATATTTACAGGCTTCAGAAATATTTGCTTACAGTTATTTATGGATAAAACATCGTTTAGGAATCTCTTGTTTTTTAAATAGCATTGGAGAGTTAAATTTATATTTTATACATTTCATTTAACTCTTCGAATTTAATCATCCCATTTCTTTTTTCCTTCTAAGTTTATATTTGAGGATACGAATTCAGTTGTTTATTGTTTGAGGATGACGATTATATTTGATGAATAGTTACGAGTATAGGTTTGAAATTTGAATTTATTTTGTGAAAATGCGAATGAATGGTTTCTTTAGATTAAATATAGAATAATTTTATAATCATAGGAGAAAAGATATTTTATCACTTAACAGTATAGTAAGGAAACTATTTTATAATTGTGGAAACGTTCACATAGGAAAAAGAATCCCATACTGAATACCTAGTCGAGTTATATTTTATCGTGGATGAACTATAAATACTCCTTTGTACAGAAAACTACTGCATCGCCCTAAATAGATTTAATAATAACACGCAAATTCCTATCTATCGTAATAGTCCATCAGAATTCCTTTCCTCTAATTATATCGCGGAACACCATTCCGACATTTTCCAAATATTCGAGCGCTCGATATCTGAAATATCATCGTTCTATTTCGGTATTTGTGCCCAAGCAATACGTAGGTTAAATTGGAATTTAACGTGTTTTTGTGATAAGCGGACGCATTCCAGGCGAACGATTCATGGAGCTGTGAACAAACAGACGTTGCAGCTTTTTTGGAATATCAGCGAGTATTCGAATGTTGGAGATGTTTCCGTTATGAATTGCCTCAATAGTTCCGAATGTAGTTCCGTAGTTATGTGCGTTTATAAATTCAAATTCCTTTAATATTGCTAATTAGTTTATTGCCTCTGGAATTTTTGTTACGTTAATCGTTACTGATAATGGTCCAGCATTCGTAAATGCATGTATGGTTAATATTATTAATGAAATTGTTCTAACTCTAGGATCGAAATTTCTGATAGACATATACTCTAAAAGATCGAATACAATCAGAATTTTAATTACGTTTATCGTTTTCAAGATAGGTCCGGCCTTCTAAAATATATCTTCGTTATGTTGTCTATTACTAAAACTGTTTCCTAGGATCGGGATATGTATGAATAACGTAGATTCTATACATCTCTTCTTTGGTTTTGGATTCCTAATGGACATACCCCCACAATCTTACAATTGAAAAGCAATTTTAGATTATTTATAGATAATGGAATTAGTCTATCTTTCTATTGTAGGATTAAGGAAGGTAAATGTAGTACGTAAGTTCTTACAAATCGATTACAAAGGTTAAATAGAAGTGAAAGTCATCTTACTTTTGTTAAACCTTTGTAATAATTTCTATTCTTGATCTTATCTTTATAAAATTTGGAATCGAAGAAGCTAAATTGGAGTCTAGAAAAATGTATGAAACTAGAAAGATGTATGAAAGTTAACTGCGTATAGTAGAATTTTAACTCAGAGCAAACTTGAGTTCGTACGTTTTATTGTTTCTCGTACGGAGATTAGATTTGCATGCGTCCTACTCTACGTAATCTATTCGGAGCATAATATCTCCTCGTCCCGCACCATCGACCAACTTTCTCCCGCAAAAAAAAAACGAGGAATCCCCAGTTCCCAGACGGTATTCCCTCCGTAACCAAATGGGCATCACGGAAGTATAACTGCCAGGCGCCAGGTCGATCGCATGAGTCACTGTGACTGGCGCCTCGGGCACTTACATTTTCCCCCATTCGGCCATAATTCACGTCCTGGCCGCCAGGGGCGCCAGGGGTTTTCGGCCTAATTGAGACCATTTAGGGAGCACGAGCTTTTAACTTTTGATTTCCGTGAAAAATTAATCCCTCCTAGTCCCGGATCGTAAGCCGGAGAGTTATCGGAGACCTCTGTCGAGTTTTATTCTAAATTGGGGCGTTGATAAATTCACGGAGGACGAGTCTTTCGCTCGTATTGCGGAGACCGTTTCGTTTGTTCGCTAATGGTCGGGACTCATTAGAGCAATTTTAGTAATGGGTTTAAAGGTCGGACAATAAATTCACGTAACGAAAGGCGGCGATTGCGTACGCGCGACATCATAATAGGATGTCCAACGCGTTCGGTTGCCCCGCGAAACGGTATGGTTCGAGGGTTGTTAATTGCCTTGCGAATCTGCGGTGATTAACAGCTTAGGAAGTATTGTTCGAAGGTACTTCTTCTAAGGTCTTCTGCTTTAAGGTCATTCACACCTTTAGCTTGCGCTTTAACGTAGGGCTAATGAGGTAGTTAACTGGATTAGGAATGTTGTGTCAATACCATTGTTAACATTGTTTTGTCCTGACTTCCATTGATTGTGGAAGTTTTTGGCGTGTTAAACATTTCTCACGTCGAAATAGCATTCTAGTTTAGCATGGTTGAACATTGAAGTTTAAATTTTCAATTGGCATATCGATTTTTTATTAAGTACGCTGTTATCTGATTAGCTCTAACATTAATAAGTATTTCAAACGTAAAAGCTTAAATTAATTCAAGTATTCGGCTAGCATAAACAGCATTTTTAAGATTTAATGCACTTATTGTAGTTATATTTCTTCAATTGTTCTTTTGCTTGAAACTCTGGTCCTTGATACTTGCAATTTTTATATAAAATCATATCTAGATACATGATATTATATTTAGGTTGATTCATGACGAATTTTATTCCAATAGATTCATATTTTTGTAAGCAAATAATCATTTATAAATCATATTATAATTATTTCTTTGTAATATGAATGAAAATGGTAGAAATTACTTAATCTTGGGAATATTATCTAAATTTTCAATAAAAAATCAACTATTTTTAGTCGAATAATGTAATAATATAAGTTCACTTTAATGTATTTATTGTTTCAAGAGAATAATTATGAATTAAAAACCGTCTACAATACTACTATTACATATTAAATATTTTGATACTGTAGCATATTGTACTTCCCCATTGCTACTCTTACTTTATATATCCGAAATTTCGTCCCGTAGCTTGTATTCTTTCTCAAAAAAGCCGCAAGATTTCGATCGATTACGTATTATGGAAATTTTTCAGCTGTATTAAATCATCATCCATGTGAGATACATAATCCCACGGATACTCGAGCGTTATCTCTCGAAAGAAACCGTGTTCGATTGATTTCTTTCCTCAGAAAACGATTTCCTATTCACATCTCTCCTTTCACTGCCCATTTCGCCAGTTTTTTTAAAGGAGATGTCTCGAGGCAAACAAAACGCTTTTATCGCCGGAATAAATACGAATCCACGAAATGACCTCCTTTTACTCTTATCTGAGGACGCGCCTCGCGAATTCCTATCTTCCGAAAGGAATCCGCTCATTTTCGCACTATTTCATTTTTATCGCTCTCGGGTTATTGCATCTTTGTCTCCCATTAATAGTGAAATGGGTCTATTTCCCGGAAACGTGCCGAAAGTCCGCTAATGCCCGGAATATATCATGCGCCGGTCCTAAGTAAGTGCCGTTCTCAGAACTCCTTACGGAATAACGACCCTTTTTGGGGAGTTTTATCCCTCTAAGAATTCGTAGGATTGTTGTTTTCTTCCAAAGGATGCAGCAGGTTAAAATTCTAGGAATTCTGCCGAGGAAGTTAACCCTTGTTACGAGGTGAAATTTCTCGAGGAAGGTTTTGCTCGGAAGGTTTTATTTTTTTTAGGATCATTATTTTCGGTGTTAGAACAGATTGTCTTTACGGATGTTTTGGGAAAGAAGGAAAGTTTTCGCTAAGATGTTTTGAGTATTTAATTTAAGTATGTATAATGATTCGAAGGAATCAGATAATAGATTCTAACACGCATAATTTCCGAGAGTTACTTGTAAACTTATATAATAGTTTTCGAGCTTCTTTTATTTCCTTATAAGTTAGATTTTATAATTTTATTTCTTTTTTTAATGGTACATAAAATCCGTATTATACTTCTTGGTACGATATCTAACTTATAATTAAATTTAATTAAAAATGCCTACCGTCACATTAATTCTGCCTTTTTAGTATTACGGAATGGTAGATAGATAAACCATATCGTACGTAAATAAGTAGTTAATCTATTTGCTTTCTTTTAACTTATTATTTTATCTACGAGTATGGGTAATATGCCAGAAATGCAAATTACATTTCTTGCTGTAGATCTTAAAGAATAATTCATCATCATCATCATTACCCATTTTTTATAAACGCTATTTATCAACATGTACTACAGGTACTTGGTTTATTTGAAATAATGAAGTGATTTTATGAAAATTAAAGTCTTTTATCCCGTATCAAATAATGTCCACTTCTTTCCTATTTAAAAGTCATGTAAATTATTCGTTATTTGCTTTTAATCGCTCATAAAGAGTCAGCTACTATGAAAAACAGCTATTGTCCGACTCATATTATGGTTTGGCGAATGGTCAAGAATTTTATTGCCCTATAATGTTGAATTAAATTCGCTAGTTTTATCTAACCAATGTCCGTTTTCGTAATTGACTGTAAATACAGATTAACGTATACATTTCCCAATATTGCCGTTTGTATGTGTAGTTTTTTATTTAAATATTTTGACGTTTATGATTTTCATATTTATTTCAATCCAATGTTCAAGAACATCTCAATTTTTTAAGCCTATGTATTCGTTCTTCTCTTTCAATGATGTCGTGATATGAATTACTCTTTCTGGGTAAATTTATGTCGTATTTGACTAATTTTTCCTTTTTAATTAAATAATTTTAATTTTTTAATTAAAATTAATTTTAATAATCTGTCTTTTTAAGTCTCGTACTTAACGTGTTTCCATTTTCATTTGTTTTCTATAACCCATGCTAGTAATAGTGTTAAGATAATTCGACCTATTTTAATACCAAAATTTATTTTCGTATTTATATGCATAATAATAGAAAAGTATTTAATGCTATTTAAATTTCATTATATTGCTGAACTCGTTTACATTGTCAAAGTTAGTAGCTAGGAGAGTAATTTAACTAATCATGTTATAGCGGATAAGTTCCGCCTCTACAATAGATAACACAGTCGGTTCTCTTTTAACTTTGAAAGGGATAAACACTCCGCTACGGGAACAATGGAACATATTTTATATGTTTTAATATTTTTCACCATTAGAGAGCGAGTGAAAAAAGGCTTGGTTTTATTTTACTGCTTGACTTTGTAAGAGAAAGATACGGCACTTTTATAAAACAAAGGATACGATGGTTGAAGATCATCATTTCATCTTCGAAGTTCATCACGGGAAACTTGGATTTGCTCTAGAAGAAAAACAAGTGAAAACTCTCCGATGGAAACTTTATACCTTAAGAAAAGGGTTTTATAGAGAGAAAATTTCAGCGTTACTTTTTAGTTATTAATGTAGAGGAAGTTGAGAAATCTTGGAAGTGAAGTATGAGGGAACTTCTGCGAGCCCATTAGGTAGTCCTTAAGGCCTGTCATCTATTCCTGAAAACTCTATGCGGAGTTTTCCTCAGTTATGCATATACGATGCGTTCTGCTTTGTTAGTAGAATATTTTTCAATCTCCTAATTATGTTTCTATATAATTATTTACTATTAATCATCAATAACGAGGAATACGATGGAATGAATATTTAATGTATGAGCATTCTCATCTTTGAAAGAGACAGGAACGTTTCATTATGAAATTATCAGTCTTAATTTTGTCAGAAAATCCGTCTAAAACCTCTGTAATTAATCGAAAGATTTGAATTCGAAATTTGGTTTTTATTATTTATATAAGTTTAACTAACAGTGATTTCTATTATCGAACGTTCAGTGATGTTTTAATCATGTAAAAAATAATCTTTCGTTTATTTAATCAATATTAGAAGTAATGAAAACGTTCATACTCTGTTTACTTGATTGTCCGTAAGACAATTCCCCGTTACTCTTCAATTTTTACGATTTGATGTTGAAATCGGACAAAAATGCTAAGAATGGTAGCAGTATTGAATTTTTTATTTATTCTCGTTTATTATTGGAGCTGAAGTGTTAATTTTTTCTCTTGCACTAACTTAATCTCGTATGATTCATCTGTATTGCGATTTTTTTTATTGCTACGAATAAATAAGCATAAATTGATGATGAATCAGAGCAAAGGAAGGAGTGAAAGTAAAATGAAAAGTTTTCTCCGGATTTGACTATTAATAAAATAAATTTGGGAAGAGAAAAGTCCGTGAAATCATTTTTATATAACTAATTGACTTCTGGAGTTAATTAATAGGTTTCTTTGGAATTCATTTCCCACATAATAAGCTTGATAGAAAAAGTGTTTCTGTTGATAGCTTGAATGTACTATCCTTGAATATTTTTCTTTTCTATTTTTTTCTTCGTCTATTCAAATTTAATCGTCTTTTTATTCATGATTGCATTATCTTAGTTTATTATACAATATCTTTGACATTTATTTATTCAATTAGATCGATGTTATTTATAAATCGTATCAATTACTCGCTCATCTTAAAAGAACATTCATTATTTTGAGGTATAAATTCAGCGCAGTTCATTTTTTACATTTACATCCTTTCTCTTTTTTCTAATTTCGATTAAAATTAATAAGCTCAAAGTATTATGTAATCCGAAACATTAAATCGTAAAGAACTCTCAATATTCTACCTTTTATTTTACGTAATGGTAAGTTCTCCTACGTAATTTCCCATGAATAAATTCCCAAGCATTAATTCGTAGAGAATTCTTACGTTATCTATTCTTTGACGTAAGTTCTTTCATGTGATTTCCCACAAGTAGATTTTATTAGAATTTCTAACGGTCTTAGAGAGTCAAGATCAATTTCCATCCATATGGAATATTCGCACTCTGTGTGAGAAACGCAATTCGAATGGTCTACGTTGACAAAGCGTTTCGGAAGGGTTACTCCGTTGAATGACCGTTCCTTATAATTTCATCTCCATCAGGAAGTACGGCTGCGTGCAGATAGATTGGAATATTAAACGCGTAGAAAATGCAATCATATGGTTCCAGCGAAAGCTCTCGGGATTCCTACTGCCTCGGATTTGAGTATTAATAGACGTGGCCTACGAATGGAATCCACTTTGAATGCAAATTCTTTCTCAGTTTGCAAGAGATGAGATCAATTTCGTGTCCCTGATTTCATGACGAACGATTCTTTCAAAAGCCAAATACGTTTGTTGTGCAGTGCTAGAAGATGTATGGTTTGATTTTTTTCAGTTTTTGAATAATGTGTAAATTCTAGTGAGAATTCAAATGTAATATTCTCTATTGTTTTCAATCAAAGCAACCCAAGTTTATTGCTTAAATATTCCTTATTTTATTACGAGTTATTTTTGATAGCTTATTTGCTGCGAACAACAACAAAAATGACATGACTGGGACTCGAAGCCAGGTCCTCCCGTGTTTTACCTAGTGAAATACTTCGTGCTAAAGTTAAAAACCTATTTTTCCCCTATATTAAATGTGTCCAGTGTTTCATAAAGTAACAATGACAATTGAATTTAAAGTTGATAAAATTCTTATAATCGTTGAACGTATATGTATAGAAACTAGAATGTAGAAAACATTAAATCGTATAGATATGTAAGGAATATTGCTGCTGTACGGTTCTACTTAGTTACATATGCGCTAGATTGACAAAAGAATGCATCTACATTTTCAGGAGAAATTCTTTGTTCTTGATAGCGACTATAATATAATTTTTCGTGTCCTACTTCGTGAACATTCCAGAATTTTACCTTTTTATCAAAATTTTTATTTTAATCGATAGATTAAGCATCAAAGGAAATGAAAAAGCTTCTCTCGTGGTTATCTATTTTGGTGAATAATGCGGAATTGCACAATAGAACTCGGACCGATGGCATCTTCTCCAACTGCACTCCAAGATAAGTTCCTCTCTGAGTTTTGCAGAATAGCGTTTCCTTTTTAAATTCCAATATATTTCTCGTCCAGGAGAACGGTCATTCATCATCCCCTAATGGATCCTTTCTCAAGTTTCTATAGCCTTCTTACAAATATCGATCGAAAACCCGTGAAGTTGACGTCTGATGCATTTTCCCTCGGATAATACATTTAGCGATGTATTCGACCGTTAAAGCTCGCATTCAAGTATGCGATAAAAGCTCCTATTCTTCTATTTTCCTTCGTACGCTATCATTTTACCCATGATTTCGTTCTTTAACGACGTGGTTTTCACGCTTGCAGTTCCTGTTACCTTCCCTCCACCTTCTTCTGGTCTACCAACTGTTTCAGAGCTTTCCCCGGTTTACACCAGATGATTGCTCTCTTGCGTCGTGGGAGAAAACACGTCACTCCATTCAGAAGAGAGATACTCCCCCAGAATTAAAAAAAATACCCCAGAATTATACGTCTCGCGCGTTAAATTATGTCGAAGCGTTGCCTCTTTTGGTTGAATAGATGTTCTTATGCGGTTGTGAGAATGGAATTTTGTGTGGTTGGAATTGTCTCTTTCCCCCCATGGGAGTGAGGATTTCGTGAGAATGTTGTTGAATGGAGATATACATCTTTAAAGAAGTCGATACTGGAAAGTGTGCACAGAAGTGACTTGGACGTCGGCTTTAATTAATGAAGCCTAACAGGACGCTAAACATGATTAACTGGTGTTAAATACGTGATTGTATGATTGTATTGACAATAGTACAATGTAGAATACTTAGTCCTTTTCTGAATCGGAACTGTTATAAGAAGATTGATGAGAAGGAATGACAAAGATTATTTGTGATACATCTGCCCTACACCTACAAGCATAATTTAAAGGCTTGAAGGTTTAGTTTTGACCTTTTTTCTTTCCTGTATGATTTTCGCAAAATTTCCTTGGTTATAAGCTCTGATTCTTGTATGCTATGATGTGTTCGAGAAGATTTTATCCTATGCTGTTATGCTAGTTATTTAGTTCAGATATTAATTTGTTTTAAAAAAGAAACTATTATCACTTCATTTTTTTACTTTATTTTTGTCAAGATTCCAAGTTTCTTATGTTCATAAACGAGCTGTCAACTGGTTATTGACAACCGTAACAATTTTATTCTTCAATGCTGTTTATTATCGTAAATGTGGAAATTGCTTGATACTAATACTCTCAATACGGTCAATACTAATTTTAACGTATTCTAAAATCAGAAATTCCAAGCTTTCTATAAATTTAAGGTTAGATTCTACCTGCCTTACTTCGTCACCAATAATTTATCTTCCTATTTAAGTTCTTATCCAATTGTATCATGAAAATCTCGTTAAACCTTTACTAGTAATCTTTCGAAGCAGGAATAATTTATATTAATCATTGTGTGATGCGTAGATGTTTGCAGCTGTTATAAGACATTTATTCTTAGCCGAGAAATTCCCGATATGGCCGATCTAAGTTTCTTTGTAACTCCTTTTTCTTTGATGTATACATTCGTCAAATTCATTTCCCATCTGCATTCCGTATAGCTTTACGCATTTTTCAACATTTTTGCATTCCAAAGATGTTTTTCTGCGGTCCATACTTCAATCGACTGATGCAGCTGTTTGCATTTTTTTGTAGAATCCTCGATTAATAACCGACATATCTATGTTTTGCTCATATTTTCGCAGCGAGATACTGCAGTGTCTATTTCTTCGGCAAAAAGGCAGTCACTTATTCACTGCATTTCCGGTCACCATTCAAGGTCTATTCATAAGCTCTTACTTCTTTTTTTACCGCCCCATCCTTCACGTCCGATCTTTGATATTCGGTCGCATTCGTCTAAAGAAGCGATTGACCTTTGCAGTGACCTCTTTCTAGTGTCAGTCATCCCTCACGCCATCTCGCATGCGGAGTGGAATTATTTTAATTAAAGCGTCGAGTTTTAGATTCGATGGTCCGTTTCGAATCTACTCGAGAGCTTCTCTTGTCCCAATTCTGTATACGGGTCCTCTTTTTAGGCAGTCAGATACTCTCGATGTAGTCCGAATTGTCGAATGGGCCTCCAGACGCATTTGGTGGGGTCGAATGGGTCCGTGGTAAGCGAGCAGAAGCAACAATTGATGCATCATCTTGAATCCAGACTCATTAAAGTTGTCAAATTACTTCGCACCTCGTTTCTGTGTCCGAAATTTTAACCCGGAAAGAAGCTTTTTTTCCTTGCGGTAATTTACAGAATTAGTGTCTCTCTCGTCTCTTTGTATGGTTATAAAATATTCAGTGTTTTGCGAGAGAATTTTTAGGAATTTATTTTCATCTATAAACTTCTATATGTATCAGCCCATTTATTAAATGTATGTATATTATTTATCTTATAGCGCTTGTTAAATCATCGTCTGTCCATGCAGATGTATTAAGCTAAAAATTACGTATTCTAATTCGAAGAATCAATCGTTTGGCTGTCGGCCTTCCATTAAAATTTTCTACCTATAAACCATTACTTTCTCTGGTATCTAGTACTCCTTTTATTATTTATTCTTCATTTTATTTACATATTTATTCTTTTTTATCTTTTCTTTTATTTACCTCTTTTCCATTCTCTTGTCGATGTTCAGTCGGTGTTAATATTTGCCGTATATACATTGGATGGCCCCTGTTTTAACTGACCTATTTATTTTGTGGTTTGAATATAAACTGAAAAGGTCTACGTCGATCTTATTTTATGACACATTGAAAGGCGATTTCAATATGGTATTTTATCATTTTTTCATTTGTGTAGCTGTATCCATGGCAATCCGAAATGCTGAATTTTTCTCTCCAATGTATCATTGGTTTCAATGAAAAATTATTTTAAAAACTCTTTCATTTTAATAAAATTTATTTTATATAAGTTATGTATGTAGCATTTATTCAATGTATTTTTTTTCTTTTTACAGGCTGTGTTCACTGACGCTCTCCCGACTTGTAATTCTCAAACCCTTGGGACCTGACCTCTCATCTATCATAATCGCAGTCAAAATGCAGGTGAGTGCAAATTATATGATTATTTACATTATTAACGCCTTAATTGAAGTATATCCCAACTACTATTTAATTTGGCATTAACACACAATGGCTTATACTTACAGTACAACTGTACATTTACCAAACGAGAACATGGAAACAGTAGTTTAACTTCTCGTTGGAGATAATCAATCTACGTACCTAAAACTACATCTACTGTGATTGTTTTCGAAAGCTTTTAACATTCTTATCTTTCAGAATGGTAGTTTTTAGGTTGTCCATGAACACTGAAATTACTTCCCAAACACGATATTTTTACTTCCTCTTAAATTTTTATTCCACATTTACTAATGAAAATTTTATATAACACTATTAATATCTAGGATTAACAAAATCATCTGTTTTATCAACGTTTCCTCTATAAAATTTCTGAAACTAACCTCTGAAAGTTCCATTTATTTTCTTTGAATATATGTAGTGGCTACAATGAAATATAACTACCAGTTATATCTATTTCCATGATTATTTGACGATCTTATATATAGTTTTCGAGCTCCTTAAACAATTTTCTGTTATCAATTATTTATCACTGGAAACAAGTGTGATAACCTATCGTCATTTATTAGGGTACATAGATAAATTTAGGTATCTTTCCCTTAAGAATGAATATATCTTACCTTTTCAAGTGACCGCTTGCCCCACAAATGGACAATCTTTCAGAATCCAGCGTATATTTCGATTCAAGATGTTGATTGTCTCGTATCTTTGGAAGCATCAGGTTCGACGCATTGATTCGAGGTTTAATTTATTCCAAAATCGCGTGTTATTTGTATCGGGTGATCGTTCGATCGCAGAATGTCTAGCTCACCACTTATTTTAAGTTGTATCTTGTGAATTCTTATTTTATCACGTAATATATTAAAGCATTACGATCTTGAAATTGCGTTTTCATATAGAGCCTTTCGCCTTATTTTTATAATAAATGTATAGTTTTGTTACGCAACTGATCCATTTAGTACGTAAAGTGAATTGTTTTTCATTCCATAGTTAATTATCATTCAAAGTGTTTTACATCATTTTGAACAAGATATTATGATTATTCTTTTATAACTAATTATCGGAATTAGAAATATTTATCCTCACTATCCGAATTCCTATTATTGTTCAGTGTCTCCGTAAAGACTTAAGTATTTCAAAGATAACTGGTTGCACATTTATAGGTCGTCTTTTAGGAAATTATCACAAGAATAGGCACATTCATTTTTTCGCGAATATATGTCTTACAGTGTTTGCTAAAATGTTCATTTGTTCCACTAAAAAAACTTTTCAATTATCAGTCGAAGTTTAAGAAATTTAGAATATATCATTGTTCCTTACGTAAATTAAGTATATATTAAATTCGATATTTAAATATTTGAGAGTAGAATATATTGAATAATATTCGTATCAGCACATTATATGTATATCTATTGGTGTTAATTTACCAAGTGATATGTAAATTACGAATTTATATTTAGAATGCTTATTATAGGCCGTTTTGAAAGGTCATTTTAGAAGAATATTTTAACGTTGTTATTATTCTTTGCCTTAGATCAGTAACTCAAAATAAAAAGCGTCAAAATCTTGATCGAAAAATGGCGTTAGAAATGAGAGACATTTTTGGAACGAAGAGGCAAATGTGGCACGAAATAACATTATGGTAATTTATGGAGAGATCAGTATACTAATCTATATTCAGCGGCGATCTTTTGGCAAAAAGGACGTTAGTTAGTTAGCGTACAACTACATTTTCCTTCTAATGGCTTTTATGTACAGCTTATCCTCGGCGATGGGATCGGGAGGTTGAAGGCCTTTGAGGTTCGAGATGGGCGTGCGGAATAAAAAAAAACAGGCGGAGTTTGATAGGAAAACAAAAAGGGAATTAAAAAAGGAGGAACTCTGGGTTGATTGAGGCTGCGGGAGGAAGTTTGTGGATCGGTTGTTAGGAAGGGATGAATTACGTAAGAGGGCGTCGAAAGAAAAGGTGGTGGGGAAAAAGTGAGAAAACAAATACTTGGGATCATTTTTTAAGATGCCCGCGATCGGTGGATGAAAAGGTATTTAATTGAAATGGTTCTGCACTCTTGAATTTAATGAAGCCGAAGGTAATGGTAGCGGTATACTTGATTTATGTTTTGGAACGGGTATGCGGAATCTTAAAGGATGATAGAAATGCCTTTAAAAAGACCACTCAGGCGAGTTTGTTTGTCTGGCTGTAAGAGTTCGAATGAATAATAATTCTTTCCTTTATTAATGCGATTTATTTCTCATAATTTATCCGGATTTAACGTTAATAATTACTATAATAATCATATTATATAAAGTACCCTTCGTTCCATCATTAGACCGTAAGAAAAATTTAATATGCTCTTCATTTTGTATTTTCGTAAAAAAATTGAATGTCTACCTTGAAAATCAATTTCTTAAAATTGAGTTCATTAATAAAAAATAAATAAATATAATAAATAAAATTTTGTGAATTGAAAGAGAAAATTAAAGAATAATTTTGAGTTTCCAGAATACTTCTTCCTTATGCTTATTCGCGAATAATTTGCATGTTAAACGAAACCATAAAACAGAAGTGGATGAAATTCAATTGTCGTCTGTCTTCATAAACGTACTGTAGATCAATATAGATGTGGATTTGATGAACTGCTCTTACAGTAGGGATATTTTATTTATGAAAATATGGAAAGACAAGGACGTAAGGAATAAATAAGGAAATAGATTAAGCCTTATACGACTTCATCCATATCATTGAAAAAGTGAATAATTAAAGATTTTCAGAGGTATAGAATTACAAATACTAAGAAGCCTTATTTCTGGAATACGAATGCTTTTACGTGAAATATGATAGTGCGTAAGAACACCGTTTTACGAAATATACTTATAAACATATATAAGTATATATAAAATTATATACTAAAATCTATGATTCATTCCTAATTCCACGCTAATATAATGTGATTAATCTTTGATCGTTTGGTTTAATCTGAGTTTTTGAGAATTCAAACTATTTTTTTTAAGAATAGACATCTTCAATTCGGAGAAAGTTTTACATTCACGTCATAGTCAACTATATATTACTGTTGATTTTATCGTGGAAGATTATCGAAATGCCAATACTTTATAAATTTAAATCGCTGAATAAGAGGAATATTGAAGGCAGAAAAACAACTGTATCGAAAAGTACCTAATGTACATTTTGTCTTATTATCGTGAAATTTGAATCAATATATGTATAGGATTTTATTCTTTTATCATTATTAGTATATTATTTTATAGGTTTGTATCCTTTATACGAACTTCAGCTATTGAAATCATATTCCCTTTCTATTTCAATCAAACGTAAGTGAAAGGTTATGTATCTTTCACATCCTAAGATAAGTATTTAAGGTTTCGGAAGCGCATGGGACTTTCGCCCTTCATTTGTTTGTTTCGCGTATTATTCTTGCGAATCGAGCTCTCTTCGCGTTAATGCAGTCTCTGTTTACTTCCGAAACCAAATTTGCGGCGTGGCTTTGCGGAAATCCGTTCTTGACAACTTTCGTTAGAGGTCTACGTTTACGTAATGGAAGGATGCTTAACGCACTGCCAGAATAGATCTCATTTTGGAAGGTTCGCGTTGGATGAAGAGCGGAACTCGCCTTCTTTTGTTGCTCATTTTATGATCTCCTGGAAACCCATTTGGCAGATTGATATCTTGTCCCTTGAGTCTCGCTCGCCGTTACCTAACTTAAGATACTACCACTGCTCTTAGAAAGGTTTTCCAAAGCCTCCAGATGATGTCGTACGTAATCTTTTCTCAAACTATTTTTCGCCTTTTGGAAGGGGAGAAATCGTATTTGTATGTTATCCCCACAATTTGTTTCCATTTAGTTAGAAATCGGTTTTTTTTTAGGTGTTGGGACATTGTTACGTTACATTCGACCTGAATGTAATTACCTTACGTAAAATTTGAAAAATCCTTAATGGATTTTTAAATTTTCAAGAAATATGTTTAAAAGCTTATTATCTGTAAACTATTTTCGGTTGAGTTAAAAATTAAATAATATGAAACATCTGTGTACAGATGATATTTGCCTAATTACTCCTAGGAAAAAAACAGTTGAAATATTTTGTATGTACTCATGCTTATTTTACGTATATTGAAAATCATTTATAAAGCTCATTCATCTCATCTCTTGAGATTAAATATTATTTATCATTTTGGTTTCTGAAGAGAGTTAATGTATAATATATTCACCTACACTGCTAAGTTGTGATATAGAAGTAATGTATCGCTAATCCATTAATATCTTTGAAATTTTTGTTTATCGTCACTTATTACTGCACTTGGTATTCAGTAATGCACAAAGATCCAGTATTTAGTGTTGCAATTCTAATAAGTATTTTCAATACTTACTGTGATTATTTTAAAATATATTGGTAATCCATTCAAAATCGTCGAAAATACATTATTGCTATCCAATCCTTTGTTTAGCCATGCAATATCTCTGGTCTCATATTTTCCGGTGTTTATACTGTTTTTTTAATTTACTGAACACATGTTCACTTGTACGAAAAAGTACCATCCCATCCACGAACTCGAGTATAATTAATTGAATTAAATTTTGCAATTTCGTATTGAACTTTGGATGGTAACATCTTTCTTATTTTCGCGTAATTTTACGTTTCACTTTAATTACAGTGAAATCGGTATTTTGAGCACAATCTGCTTCTTTCGCGTAAAAAAATTAACGATACGACTTTTGGAAGGGCGTAGATACGAATTCTTTTGTTCCATGAAATTCTGCTGCGCATCCCTTCCAAAAACTCCGTTCTTTATGATTTGACGTCCTTTTATTTTATTCTTTCGCCCTGATGTGGCTCGATTTTATTTTCTCCCTCTATAATTTTGCTAATTGAGCATCGTCTTTCGACTATTGTGCTCATCCTTTTTTTTTGTTTTCTCCATTAATTTTCCTTTGTTGGGTTTTCAAAAAGCAGCTCCTCCCGTTAATTGGTTAACTAATGGCCAAAGCGATTTTACAATCTGTTTGGTTTGCTTACTTCCACGGAATTTCGGGATAAAGATTATCGTCCGTTCAAGCGAATGAATTAATTACTCTGCGATCGTGCTCGAATAGTTCCATCCTTTGTATCTTAATGTATGCTGCCGGATATGAAAAAGTTATACGTAAGCTTATTTTCATCCAGTTTTAATGAAATAGTGGTATTTTCTCGACTGGAAACACGTAAGTTCTCCAATTGTTTATTTATTTCACTACGTAACTTTGATTCTAAACGATTTTTTTAGCTTAAACAGAGGGAAATGTTAAGAATGTACGAGTTTTTAGTGAACATGTTCAGCCTACTCCAGTAATAAAGAAAAGTCGAGTGTTTAGCTTGGAAATAATCTTTGAGCTGTATTTAATCTTCTATCTACGTTTACTTTTAACGTATTAGTTCTCTTAATTGAAAAATTTTCGTAAATTAGTCTAATACTGATAAGAAATCGTTTGAACGAGAAACTTACATTATTTTGGTGTCACAAATTAGGTATATTGCAATTCTCCCATGCACTACATGGCTATGAACTAGCAGATCACCAGTTGAACTGTCCAAAATTATTATTGACCTAATTCTGTCAAGGATTCATAATATTTACAGAACGAGTTCCTATGAAAATTTATTTATCAGCAGGATCATCCATTGAAACCTTCTCATCTTTTTATTTATAAAATTTGGGAAAAAATTGTTTAAATCCATATATTCGTATACACATTTTCTTTTATCAGTATTTTCCTCACTGAATCTACATGTTATCAATTCACTTATATTGTTCCATTGTCACTATTTCCGTCTGAAGATTCGATTCCTATTGGTATATTCCTTGCATTTATCGTAACATTCCCCACTAAAGCATGAACCAGGTCGAGAGCTATAATCCCGTTGTATTCTGCACATTTTAAGTGTTATGACACCCAAACACTGACGTATTTTTCCCATCAGAAAATCACTATCGAATGCTTTTCACATTCACTCACTTTTGATCTTAATATTTATGCCTTTCACTAATGTATTTCACAAACTCACAAATGTTAACCCTTAATATATATATTATATTAAGATTACTTTATGTATTTGTATTATGATTAATGCTGTAATCTTATAAAAAAGGTCCTTTTCGATCTATTTATTTACGACGTAATTGTCGTTACTGATTTAAGTATTTATTATCAAGTATTATATATTGTTTCTTTCTTCTCCATTCCAATTGTTAATCACATTGTTTGTGGTTGCCAGTGGTGCCCGACTTACGACTCGCGGGCTGCTTCAGATCCGCCAAAAAGGTTTATAGGCACCCCGAAATTGATATCAGTTAAGACCAATTTCAATCATCTTTTTTTCTTATTATTGGTAGTGGCTTAATTTTTTATATCCTAAGTGTGTTTTACTCCTATCCTTAACTTTTTATCATCTCTCATATTCCTTTTTTAAATGGGTAAGTGTCAGTTTAACTCGAATGCAATTCACAGAAATGTTTTATTCACTCTCTTGCACCTTTCCAACTGCCGCTTCTAGTGCCTCTGATACTTTGCACCTAAGCTAATTATCACTGGCTTGTTTTTTTTTTAACGTTTGTTCTTTATTGTTTTCTAGAGTAGTGCTTTAACGAGTTTTCTGAATGGGTTTTTACGTGAGGTTGTAGTGTTAGTATCTCTTGTGGGTGTTGATGAAGGGTGATGCTATCCAATTGGTTTCAGAAGGGTGCTGACGAGAAGAAGGTATCATCTTTGCGTTTTGGGGTTGATTATTTTGATATATTGACGAATTCGTTGCCAGAATCCATGCAGCTGCCGTATTTTATTCCAATGATATATCACTATTATTTGCAGTAGTTGTATGCTAGCGGCATTATTGACAAAGTCATAACTTGAAAGTAATATTATGCTAAATAATAATTTTTTTTTTCGAAATGGAAACTAAAATAATAGCTAGAAATAAAATAGATTGATATTAATGAATTTCATTTTATTTAAAGTCTCTTAATGTAGTTAAAATAAACTACGGCTTCTTGTTTCTGTCTAAACTAATCATCTTAATAGAATTCATTATCAAATAAATAAATACATTTAGTAAGGTTTTATATATGATTATGGATGTTGTTGAACTTTATAATAAATAATTCCCATCCTTTCATAATGATTGATTTTCATTCAATAGGAGTAATACAAATATTGATAAGTACTGTTGTGTATTAATAAATATTATGTGTGTAATATATTTTGGAAATTTCTAGTTTTAGTGGATAAGGGTTAAGCAAAAATATTTGGAGCACCGAATATACGTCTAATGCAATATTTTACAGTATATACAGTAGATATATTTCACATATGTATGGATTTGTTTTAGTTTTGAAGAGAGATTTTTTACAGTAATTTATAACGTCCAGAGTAATGACCTTCCAGGTAAAAGATATTTCAATACCGCAGTTCCGTCTACTATTGACTCTAACGGAGTTGAAAAATGGCCCAAGTCCAGTAGACAATGTAACCCGAAGATTCGAAATTAGTGAACTGGCTCAAGTGTAACTCTCTTGGTGCGCATCCAGATTTCTTTATCCCATTGTACTCCAAAAAGACACATTATGAACTCCGTGGACACTCAATCTTATCCCAAAATACTTTTTTGTGTCGCGTTGTGCCGTCTAGACAAGGACTGATCGGTGGGTTAAGAAGAAGTAGACGATTTTGGTCTATCTGTGGAGGGATTTGATGTACTGCTAAGCCACCTATCACGTCCGTGAGTTAGTGGATAGTCATCCATCATCAGTAAACAAATTTCACAGCTTTATCTACAAATATCAAATGTTTTCTTCACATTGTATGCTTGTGGCTTAGTGTAAGGTACTGACAAGTGACGGTATGGGTGTATATAATCCTAATATAATGCTATATATATATATTATTCTATAAAATGATCTTTAGCCACAATTCAGCCAAGCTTTCATTACTATGTCCAAAGAATATATAATTAAAATTTTATCGTAAAAAGTAACGAAATGCAGGAATTCGTCGCGTTAATACGGAGCTTTTCCTTAATTATATTCGCAAATTTTTATTATTTTGGCATAACTATATTTATTTACATTTTTGGTTATATTTTCCGCTTCTTTGGCCTCGTATTGTCTCGAAAGATATTTTGTTTCGGAACTGGATTATGAAAACGTATTAGCCCACGATGTCCAGTAAACAAAATGAAAAGCAAAAGATGAAAATATCCAAAACTGGGCCAATAAAAACTGCCCTCCGAAGGAATTAAAAGTTATCTCTTCAATATTTCGTGAACAAACGAGTCCAGCTGTTACCGTGTTTGCATTCAAGGCTTATATTCCCTTTTTCAGAAATGGGTAAATTAATGGCAAAAGGGTAAATAAAGTTTTTCATTTTTGGAATAAACTACGCGATTTCCTCGTTACTTTAATGCAGCCGTTTTCGATTCTAAAATATTTCAATTGCATAGAGATTTTAATCCCCTCATCCGAAGTACGATTGACCTATTTCGTAGCGTGCGATGGCGTGCGATTGCTTTCAACGATACTCTATGTGAAAAAGCTTCAAAAAAGATTTATTCCTTTTGAAGAATGGTGTTCGTTTGATATTCTTGAAACTCGCCTCTTTGTAACGATAGAGATAGATGCATTGTTCACCTTCGTCTATTTAATTGTAATTGAATTGGTAGATGCTGATAAAGCTTTTAAAAAAGTCCTTTGTTAAATTTGTGTTGGGGAATATGGCAATGTGAACGTTTTGTTATCGTAAAGTTTATATTCAAGATTTATAATTATTCTATGTACGAGGGATACTAACTAGAATTATGAATTATTTTGAATTAATGAGTCCTGAAATGCAGTTAAGATAAATTCCAGCATATAAACATTCCATGATAAAATTTTCATTTTTATTAACTGTTGATTTCTTTAGTTTGGTTGGCCTCATTATTTTCAGCATTAAAAGGTACTTTGTTACATTTCCAAAATTGAATTATATATATATTATATGTCATACAGTATCTTTATTTATAACTTAAGACATCAAATTGCTAAATAAATGATATATTATTGTTAGCACGAAAATATACTCGACCAGGAGACAACAGTACGACCAACTTTTTGTTGAGTTCAATTATTTTCTCATATTCATAGTTTAAAATATTTAATTAAGTGTTCATTTGTTTATATTATATATGAATTTAGTGTCTGTTTAAATATCTTCAAATTCAAAGGTAGATTTCTATTGTTGAATTAATCACCTAATTCATCTTATTTTATTTGTTGATTTCGACCGTTACATTCGATTCATACAGTTGGATGATTATTACGTATCTGTCGGCACCTAGTGTGATGCTCGTTAATGTTGAGAACGTTCATTCTGCTACGTACCAGTAGAACAGTCGGGTTCTTTATTAGGATCAACCCTCGTTTTAGAGCTATAAACCTTCTACAATTCACGGTTTCGACTCAACTTTCGTAATTTGTGAAAAGTTTTGACAAGGAACCAAAAGTTTGGGAAATTGAGAGTAGCAATTAAATCCGAAAGAAAGGAAAATCGGACGCTCATCCAGTTTATTAATAGCTTTTCGTATTTGAATGGCGGTGAAAGTTGTGAATCCTGGAGGCCGTCGGGAGTGTTTGATGACCTGTAAACATGCGGGAAATTAATCCCTATCGGGACTTAAACCATCCAATTACGCTGTTAGCCAGTGGCTTAGTATTTTTTTGTCCCTCTACCCTATTCGCTAATAGCCGGTCCTGCCGTTAGTTCCATTTTCTGCTCTAATACACCGTGAGGATTATGGGTATTGTTACATCGCGTCTAAGAAGGGTTTTTTTGTTTTTATTTATGAAATAATTCCGACGCCTTTATGAAAAAATTATATCTTTTCTGAAATATAAGCTTGTTTTCGTAAATTACAGAAATATTCTCGAAAACTTTTGTCGTCTATTTAAATGAAAATACAGCTGGAAGCCTTAAAATATAAGTTACTTTCTTACTTAACTTACAAAATATAATTTTCTAAGAGGAATTAAGTAGAAACTACGCCGTAGTTCTGAAACAAATACTTATTCCATTTCCTAAGGATACCGTGTATTCTTTTCCGAATTGATCGAACTTGATCAATTGTCGTGAATATCTTGAACCTGGCGTTAAATACATGGTTATGTCTCCATTTGAATGTCATAATATATTATTTTTATGCTTCTTTTCCATTTGATTAATTAACTCTTTATTTTTGGTTGCTTCTAATAGTTTTTTTGACATTTTCCTCTTTAAATTCGTTTAAATATCGGTTGAATTCCATTTGATTGGTATATATTTGGTTTTGTGAGTCCAGGAACACTTTCACTCCACCGTATATCTATTAGCCTTTTATGCGTACGAAATATGTACTAAGTATATGTACGATCAACAATGGACTGTATAAAAACTAAAACCTTTTAGCTATTATTGAACTATTTACATACGCCGGATTATTAGAAGGTAATTAGTTGTAGTTAAATTAGGTGATTGTTGATTCAACGCGGATACAACACAGAAAGAAACCTTAAGACCAGATAGATCCAATTAAAAAAAAGAGAGTCCGTAAATGTGTCCACGGTATTAGAATCCGATCTTGCGGTAAAGTTTCTCTCTAAACTCTCTCCACCGAACCCCCTATCCCATTTCCTCGATCTCTTTTCGTATCATTCCCGCCCAAGCGTCCAGTACTGGAACTGCCGTAAGCGCCACCTGTTGGCCTCGTTATCACCAGAGCCATCTGTTGAGTGGTGAGAGTTATAGAACGAATTTAAGAAAGGCGAGGAAAATAAGCTACGAGAGTTGGGTTACGATTTATGGGTTCTGTTTTGTGGGAGTTGATTCCGTTTCGATGCTACCTCGACCACAGTCTTCTTGGGAGGGCCTAGAACACGTTCACCGACCAACGGTGTCCCTTATCCCTAAAAAATGTGCCGCTTTTGTCGCAGCGGAGGGGCCTATGACCACTCCTATGAGATGGAATTCCGAGCCGTGAAAAGATGGGAATTCTATCGAGTTGAATTGAAGTCAGTAGGAGGAGAAAATCAAACGAGCATTTTCCGCGTAAAACCCCCCTCGAAGTTGGTGCAGTGGGAGTTGAGGGGCAGAAGTGATGCATATCGCGGTATCGATTCTCCAATCAAGTACTTCTGGAAGGAGAAGGAAATTTTCATTGAAATTTGCGGTCGTGAGAGCAGTTAAAAAGTTCCTACTTTGAAAGGAGCTCTAAATGCCAACCATGTTTGACATATCGATTAAAGTACCCTCATTGTTACCCATTGCCTCTTATTGTTCGCGTCATTTGTCGTGCGTCATTATTGTTACGATGCAACATTATTCTAGCGCGGGAAAAGCGATACTTATACATTGTATTCACTCCTTTTCCTTATTAATATTTAGTTTTGCTCTACTTCGATTGCATTTCCATTAATATTTTCCAGCGAGAGCGAATGAAACTAGTTTTTGGTGGATCATATTACCTAACTTTTAAGGAACGCTGTTTAAATTAGTTAGTTTCATTAGAAAGCAGAGTTAATTCGGTTTTAGTTTCTTTGTTTACATAAAATTATTAAGAGTTATTATTGAAATAAATTACCGTTTAATATCGAAAAAACAGTATTATCATATTATTTTAAATACTTCCAATTTTGAGAGGCCAGTATTGTAGAACTTTTTTTCACGTTCGCTGCATTTGCTTTTTAAAGAAGACCTCATCTTACCATAAACAGAACGCTTCTTTTAATACGCGGTTTGCTGCTGACCTATGAGATCAGATGACCGAGGTGGGAGTGAATGAGGTCCACAGGGATCTTGGAGTCTCTTATCCCAAAATTATCTCGGATTGGTGGTCTAATTCCATACCAGTCTTAATTAAACCAAGCACTGCGTTATATCAGCGGATTTATGATAATATTTACCCTGAGAAACAGTGATCCCTTTGTAAGCGTTTTTTGTGCCTACCACCAAAGGCTTTCATTCATAACGCGCCTTCTATCTCATCAGCGTTTATTATTCTTGATGCTTGGGTACGTCTCACTAATTTTACGTGCTGTCATCATTCGAGTTTGCGTTCAGACGAGTATGCATTGAATGATTTCATCAGATTAAACCTTTAGTTACTATCGTGTGCGTCGCATAATGAATTCCATTATAGAATCACCAACCGATTACTTTTTGTAGTTGCTTCAAGTTTAACCAAATCTTATTTCGAAAAAGAAAGGATAAAATATATTCACTTATATATTTTTATGTCTTCGATTATCGCAAAATAATTTTTGACGAGTTCGATTTTTGAAATTTAAATTTATTAAACTAGATTCATTTTCAATGACGTAACATACCAGTGATTTACCTCCGAGTTTAGATACTTCAGACGTTTTTGGTTAAGTTTACCTCATAGGATATTAAAGTATATTTTAATCCTGGACTTTATTTTTTAAATTTCTTTTATGTTTAATCTTATATTTAAATTTTGCGCTCAATAACTCAAAATCTAGGGATTAGTGAATCTGTAAAATCAATTTAAAGTTTCCTTGTGTTATTGTCCTTATAAGGAATCAGCTCAGGAAAGATTTTATTTGACAATACAACAACAACTAGATTCTTTTCTGAGTTTGTTGGTATAAACAGTATTTATGGAAAAGCTACTAAGTTTATCTACAAAAGCACATGCTTGATTTGCTATGAGCACAACTTTACCTTTAGCTCAAATTCTACAAACAAACGGTAATGGCTTTTTAAGGTAGCTAGTGAGTTTTTATTGCTATTTTTTAATAATGTGGATGAGCTGCTTGGGGTATTTCTGATAGATATAGATAATGAATAGGTATTGAAAAATAGGCATTTAAAGAATAAAATTAAGATTTTTACCATTCGCTCCTAAAAAATATTATCCTTTAAATATGTTTTACTTGAAACTATTTTGTATACTCTATCACTTATTTGCAAATAATTTTCTGAAATTTTCTTGTAGATAATAATGTAGTTGAACTTTCGTATTTAACTTAGCACCATCACCACCTTTCAGAATTATATATCATGCTTAACCTTTTGCTTACAGAGTTTCAAAACTTTTTTTCTTCTTACCGAATAGATTTGCTTCAGATGCATTCATGCCTTTTTGATTCCATATAAATAATTATACCCTTGAGTTGTTTGGTAAACAGATTTCATGATAGATTCTTACAATTAATATAAATGAAAAGTAATACATGTAATAATGTGTTCATAAAATAAGATAACTCTTTCCAAAAAGATCATTTGAAAGACAAACATTTTACCAAAATTTGTCATCTAACCAGACCAAAAATAGGATTAATGTGGTAAAAAGTATTTCTTGAATTAAATAATATTAAAGTTGCTTGTTTCATCATCATTAAGAGGCCATCATTTTCCTTAGGAGAAAAAATATCATTGGACACAATATCTGAAGGATCAAATTGGTACTTTCCGGACCAAGAATTTATTCCTTATATTTTTCTGCATCATACTTGTAAATGTATAAAACTGTAATTAGTGGATACAAGCAACACTGTCTTAAATATGCATGTATTACTTCTTGTTTATGTGTATCTAACTGAATTATGTATGTTATTTATAAAATTGCTTTTTCATTGTGGTTACCCTTGAAAAAAAGGTACCCCCCAAGGATTATATATACTCCTTTCATTTTTAGGACTGCCTATTTCCTCTTGTCAGCCATAGGTTCTCATTTTCCACGTTAATAAAACTTCTTCTTGGTTTTGGCCCTAGTTTAGACTTCCTGGAATTAGTGTGTACTGTTCTGATATTAGCGAGAATAATTAATCGTTTTTTCCCTTAATCAACACATGCCTGAAAATGCTTTTAATTCATTTTACAGAGTTCCAAGCGCACTCTCAGGTCAAATGAAATGATGCTTCCACCCGGAGGACTTCTAGACACAGAGCTACAACTCAACTTCTCTCTTCAAGTAAGCGGTTTCATTAAATTAGATGCAGTAACATTTATTTAATTTTCTGAATCAATTCAAAAGTATCAATCTTTTGCCTAAAATTTTTTGATGCAAAGATACATTGTGACTTGATTAGTAATTTATTATTATAATATACCAATTTAATGCACAATTTGCCATTTCTATCACTAATTACAATTAACAATTTCTTTTATATTAACCTTTACGTTTCTCTCTAATTCAATTTCTAATGAATATAAATACTTTTTAACATTTTTCTCTTGTAATATTATTCAAAGACAAAATTTAAGGATGGGTACTATCTTAAGAGTAAATTTGATACCTCTCTATTTTATGCTAATTTAACTCCTCATGAATGTAATATACATTTTACATATTTCAGTAAGAATTGTATTCAAAAACCAAATATAGAAGAATGGATAACTATTGAAGAGTAACTTGGTTGTGTCTATCTTTTCTTTTAATCTTATTTCTCTTTACTCGATTTGTTCTATAATTCTCTTGGTACAGTTTCTTCTACATCAGAAGGAAATTGGAGTGAATTATCTCAAGAGAAGATTGATGTATGTTCTAAATAGATATCAGAATTCTGTATTCAAGGAATTTAAAGGGAGAATTCCATGAAGAATTCAGCTAAAAATCAGTTAATTAATTTTTTATATTAAGGATTATGAAAAAATAAGAAGTCTTGGGAAACAGAAGAAGATTATATTTCCCTGAGTGAGTGATCAAAGAGAGTGAACAAAATTAAAAGGATTGATGGAGATGAATTGATGAAATTTAACAGAATGTTTGCCGCAGAATAAAAGATTTTTTTATGGAAGAAGAAAAATGAAGAAGAGACTTTCAAAGAAACAAATTTTTCAAACAAAATTTCATTTTCAAGTTTAAAATTCACAAATGATACATAGAATAAAATTGAAATGGTCCTGGAAAGAGTGCTCAATAAATATTTCTCATTAGCATTATAAGGGAAGATAAGATTACCAGCTGAAGATGGCAATTATAGGGAAAAGATATGATAGAAGAGGATAGATAGATAGAGGGCCCTGGGTGATTTTCAGTGGCTAGAATCTTGTAGTGTATACTCTCCAGAATCTACGTAAGGATTTGTAGTGATGGAGAAGGCAGAATAGCTTGTATGGCTACTTAAAACTTATTTCTATCAATACTCATTATTATGATGCATTGCTTGTAATGCTTTATGTAGTAGAATGATTATTATTAATCATTAAGCATTATTGAACGCTAGTACTTAGAAATGGGCTGTGGAGTCAGATCGCAGAAGTTCCTATGCATATTTCCTTGCTTTTTAGTCCAGGGTAGTTCCAGTTTATATTTAATTCTTTTTACTATGTAAATAATTTTAGAGATTTACTCATAATTCACTAAATAGTGATTCATTTAGTCAGAAATGAGCACTTACTCCACAGCCTGTATAGCCAAGCCTCTGTGAAAAATTTAATCCTTTGTTGCATTTTCTTTAATTATGCTGTTATATTTCCATTTAAATATCAAGTAACATTTGATTTCTTTTCTGTTTTAGTATCCTCACTTTCTAAAGAGAGATGGCAATAAGCTACATGTGATGCTACAGAGGAGAAAGAAGTATAAAAATAGGACAATATTAGGTTTCAAAACCCTTGCTGAAGGAAGCATCAATATGTCTCAGGTAATTTCTGAACTTCAGAATTCTTAACCATGATACGAGTATTTTGTATTAAAGTCTGCTTGGTTAAATCCCTCTTAATATTTAAAATTTATTTCATTTTCTCTCTTTAATTTAGATAAAGTTTTGGATTAACTTTCTCAATGAAAAGCAGGCTTTTTGTCATCATCATATGAAAAATGTTTTTATATTCATTCATGAAAATCTTTTCTTTTACCATGCAGGTCTTGCAGCGACAGATGGACCTGGAGCTTGAATTGTACAGTGATGCAAAGGAGAAGAGTAGCGTAGTTGCTAGAGTAACTATGTTGTCTGTAAGTAGTCAACCAGTGGATGCAGAGGATGGTGCTGGTGGAGGTGGTGGTGGAACTGAAAGGTTATTCAGATCTCATCACCTGCATAGGCAGAAGCATTTGTCCATTGGAGAAAATGCTGGTAAGTGGATGATCTAATCCTAGGATAATAGCTGTTATAAGATCCTAATAATATAAAGTTTTAGACAATGTTGATGGCAAACTGCAATGAAATGAGTGTCTCTATACCTATTTCTAATACAGTTTATTTTAAAAATAAACTTTCATTATTCTTATCTTGAGGTCTTCCAAAGTTTTAAGTGAACCAATTCTTATTTTATGGCTACGTTAGAAATAATTAGGTTCTTCTTTCCTCATTGACAGCTAATTTTTATATTAATGAAAAGCCTCTAATATTTTTAAGTTTGGAAGTATCTGATCATTCTGATTAAAATTATCTGCAATTCTTGTTCCTAAAATCCTTAGCATAGTTTAGAAAACTTCTAGAAATAGATAATAATAACTTCTATAAATTTATAATGGAGAATCAATACTTTACAATGTTTACGAAGCACTTCATCAAGATTCTGTTAAATAATCCTTTTTGATTCTGTTTGTGATTTGTTATTCATTCATTCTCTGTAATGTCATGAAGCATCTCAATTCTTTCTATTCTTGTTATCACATTTTTTTCTGCATAGTAAAAGTCGCACCTCTGTTACAGATGGGAGGGTTGGGGGAGATTATTCTGACGAGGACGAGGAGTTGTTCAGCAGCAATGAAGAAGGCTCCGATTCAGAGCCAATGTTGGATGAATCAGGGGTTGGAGTTGGGGCAAATGGAGGTGGAGTGGGTGTAGGAGTAGGCAGTGGAGGGGGTGGGAGTGGAGGAGGAGGAGGTGTAGGGGGTGGGTTGGGGGCAGCAGCTAGAAGAGCAAGAAAAGCAGCTCGCGCCAAAATTCCAACCAATGCAAGGGTAAGTTAACTTTGAACTTGAACATTGTACGCCAAACTGAGCATGAAAAATACATGGCATGAGTATTTCTTTTGAAAGATATGCTTTAAGCTTTTTGTGCTATGTGCAGAAACATTTATGATAGTATTTAAACTGAAATCTTATTAATTACGAATTAGCAAAAAGGTAGTAGAGAAAATAAATTATGTGAATTTACTATCATAATGTTTCTCTAAAAGCTTTGACTGTAGATAATATTAAGTGTACTAATTCCGAATCCCCAAAATTATACATTTCTGGTATAATACTTCATTAATTCATTACATTATTGAAGTTCTAAATTTCCTTCATAAAGTTCTTGCATTTCAAAGTAAAAATGATACACTGTATTTCCTGTTGTCCATCATTTAATCGTTGTTTATCCTTGCATCATTGAAATTTTGGAAGTTACATAATCTCTTAATTCGAATGTGTTACTTTTTCATGCTCAGTTTGTTGTGGAGTACATAAATGTGAGTTGAAAACAAAATCACTTGGGCTTCACTAAACTGAGGTTTCTCTGCAAATAAAACCAGTATGGGATCACTCATCTCAGCATTTATATATTTTGATCCCTATGAATAATAAAATAATTTATTTTTGTAAATCTCTTATTTTTGAGGAATTAATTAAAGTTGGCAGAAAAATCTTGTTTTTTTATATTTGGTCAGTTCTCTTCTGAATTATTTGTTATTGTAGTCATATTTTTTTTCCATGTTTATATTCAACAAAAATAACAAATTTAGTCTTTAATCTTATACAAGTAGAGGCTTTTGTTTTTTTTGTCATCTTTATACTGCAGCAAGTTTATGAGATATATTTATGTAAAAATTTACAAATAAGGTAACATTGTTAACCTTTATTACAGCAACGAAATCTTAAACAGAAGTTTATTGCCTTGCTGAAGAGGTTTCGAGTTAGTGAAGACCTCGGCAATGATGATCAGGAAGAAATTGATCAAAAGTTATCTGGTAAGTATATTAATTAAGTATCTATTGTAATTGATTATTCTATAGTACATTATTATATAATACATTTTCTTCCCTTATTAATAACCAAAAATAAAGTTGATAAAAACATGCTAATAATTTTAATGCATTTTTTGTTTAAATACATAATAAATTAAATAGTATATTCTCTGATTTCATCATTTTTGAAATTAATATTAATTATTATTATTATATTAATAATGTAATAGTTTCAAATGTTGATGATTTTTAATTCTATTACTTTAAATTATTTACAGTAAAATTAGAAATTGGTAATTTAATACATTTTAAATAAATATACCTAACAGACCATGGTTCTTATAAGTTAAAAAGCTTAAGTAAATAGAATCAATTGTCCTAACGTAGATTAAAATTTTTCCCTGAAGGAGGAGATATGGATCCTACAGAAATAGAAGACTTGTTTGAGGAGTTGGAAGATTTAAGCGATTCTGGTCCAGAAGCAGATACCCTTAGTATCTCGTCAACCCCAAAGCCATCACTCAGGCCTTTCTTTTCCAGCAGCAGGTCTCTGCTTCAGGAAAGTCTAAATGTACCTGGTTAGTATATTTTTAGTATTCTTTAGTCGATGAACTTTGTTTTTTCATAAGAATGTTTCATCATATATGACAAAGTATGCTTACATCTATACATTATAGACTAGAATAATTATTCATAAAAACTATTGTATTGTACCATTGGTAAATATCATTATAAACTAATATTTTACTACATAATATTAGTTCAAAATGTTATATATGTAATTGTTATTGAGTTTTTTGAGGTCCAATAGGAAATGTAAAGAAAGCTTTGATATTTTCAAATATTTTTATGTTATTACTCAAGAATACGTTTATAAATTCTAAAAGTGCATCATGAACATTACTTTGGATGACATGGACATATTGTTGATACATTATTAGAGGAAATCTTACAACACATGTACAACAAAACGTTGGTGGTTAACAGATTTTAATACCAATTGTTGAAACTTGTTTAATCTCACTTATTTCATTTTCCTGTGTCTTATATAATTTTTTCTCATTCTATATTCAGAAAAGGGTATGGAACGCTTCAGTGATGAGAGCTCAAAAAAAGCTGGTGATTCTGATTCTCACCCTGAAACATGGACAGATCAAGAGCACAGTGACCCACAAGCACCTCGTGTGCAGCCCCCACTAGTTCAGCAACACCAAGCACCTCCTGGTATCTCTTCTTCATCGCCTCCAAGAGGTTCAGAAGAGAAAGGAAAGGTAAGTCGATCTTCATTAGCTATTCCTTCTTGTTATCTGCTTTCATCAATTTCATGTATCTCTAAGAAATGTTCTCTTTTAGTCAAAAGCTATGACATATTTCACCATTCATTTATTCTCTTCTTTATTATTTATGTGATATCATCCTTATATGTTGCTCTGGTTACTATGAAATGTTTAGCTGCTTTTATAAATGTTATAAAAGTATGTTTGTGATTGTTTTCAACCATACATGTTGATTTGAAACTTTCATTACAGGAGAATATTCCAATATTTGTTTATTTTTGTCTCTTTTATTCTTCTATTACTTTTACTAAAGGTGATAATGAAATGAAGGGAATGTTAATAACTAAATAAGGGTAAAATAGGTTATATTTTATGATTTATTGATGTTAAAAGATATTATATATGCTTCAGAGAATTTTTTTTGTTATCAAGCAGGGATATTTATCATAATTTGAGCAAGTGTATTGTAAATTATTAATTGTGTTATTATTATATTAAATTTATTCTTAAAATATACTGCTATCTGTAAAAAGTGCCATGTTAAGCAGGATAAAGAAGATATAAACATCTTCCAAGCAGCATATTTGATTAGGTTGGATGTGAGAGGAGAGTTTTCACTGGCAAGCCATGTATTGGATGTGAAGTATTGATAAATGGCAAATTTAAATTATTTTTCTGTATATACAAATAAGTTTAGCCTTCATTATAAGTTTTATTTAAGATTGTCAAGGAAACCCTAGTCATGTGATTTTCACCAATAAGGTATATAACTTAGAAAGATAGTATTTGGTTTCAAATTTCATTGCTTCTACTACAGAAAAAATTCAAATTTGGAGAGTTTATTAACATGAATTACCATTCATATTTCATGTTGTTTTAAATATAACTAGCATAAAACCAAATAATTCTTTAACCATATAAATTATCATTATTTTAAATTTGATCAACTAGTAGTTGTTATATGGGTTACTTTCAGGGATATACAATATATTACTATTTTCATTTAGTGTAAGTAATAAGAAACACCCCCTTGAACGAAAAAATATCAATTGAATAAGTTTTAGAGTTACTTAGAGGTAATTCTAATTAAATTAATTCTAATTAAATGAACTTTAATAGTAATTTAAACAATTATCTAGAAGAGTAATGTTTTATATGTGAAAGCATGTCATCAGTATCACAAAGTATGGATTAGATTTTAAAATCCAATTTTAGTAAAAAATTGTGTGCTATATATTGTCATATTCTTTAGGAAATAATCAAAAGTAATTTTAATATGCATGAATATTCTATTCTAAATTATGGCTCTGTTATTACAGTAAACAGTTCTGCAGTGAAAAACAATAATTTTTCTTTATTGTGATCCATATGTTCAATTGAGATAAAATGCATAAAATTTTTAAATGTGTAAATGCCTTTAGTTTCTCAAGGACTGACTATAAATTTGGATTGTAGAACTTCATCTGTGTAATAATACTTATATGAAAGAAATTACATAGGCTGAAATAAAATGGAGTCAAATTCTTAAAATTGTAAAATTACAATAAGAAATGTTTTTTACCAAATTCAATCGCAAAAGAAGTTATTTTTAATTTTGTTTTATGAACTTATTTTTAACATCTTTGGTTTCAATTGGTAATGGATTTAATATTATTCTCTGAAATGTAGTGTTTATAATATATCTTTCATTTTTAAAAAATTTCATAATGTTGCATCCAAACTTTATACATTGTCTTTTTTGAATACTCATCATATGCATTAATATTTTTGTCTTCTTAATGGAAATAAAATTTTGGACATGTGAATGGCCCTTTGAATGAGATTTGATATTCAAAGAAGATTTTGTTTATAAAATATAAATATAATGCAATGATTCTAGAGAATTATAGGTTTTGGTAATAGGTTTTAGTTGCATGCAATGAATGCATTGATGCAAGCATAGTAAAAAGTAAACTATGTTCATTTTAATTATATACATCAATTGTAAATTCTGAAGAAGGCATGTTTTATGGGAATTCTTCTTATATTTTTGGGTAGATGGTTGAGTAAGTGTTAATTGCACTGTAGGTTGTGTTAAATTGAATCTCGCAACAATTGTATATTCTTTTAGAGTTACAGTATTTATTTTCTGATTATAAGTATATTTGAAGGTGTTCTCTTATTTGAAAGGCATTTAAGGTATTTGATATTCTCTGATCACTTACCAACAGAACTTAAGCATCAACCAATTTTAGTCTCCATTATATTTGTTTTTAATTTTGTAGAGCATAAGGTGTACTTTAATTATCATTACTTAATTTTGTTTCTTATATAATTTAATGCCATTAGGATATGTTTTAATTAATAAACTAAAATAAAAACTCCATACTAATTTAATTAAAAAAATATTAGCATTTTTGTGACCTGTTAGATAATTAAGATATGATTACTGAAAGTAATTTGAGTACACTAATTCATTTTATATTTATAAATTATGAAAATATTTAGTATGCATTTTCTTGAAGATTTATTTCTTGAAAAGAGAATTATTCCCAAATTATAATTCAGGTAATATGTATAATACACAAGGTTCATTATCATAGATAATTGATATTTATACTTTTTCTTAGAGCCTAAAATATTTTTTATGTACAGTCTAAGTCTAATTCAGATGGGCCTTATGATTTATTTTCATCATAAGTATATGGTGAAGTTATATGAATTATAGGAAGAATATTTCTATGATAATAATAGGGAAAGTTTTGGTGGCTAACATCCACGCTATCTTGGATCCTAAATTAAATTGAGAAAATTATTTTAATGTATCCATTGGCAAAGGAAAATATTTCATAAATCAGTATTAGCCATGATACCTATGATATTCAGTTGAATGAACTGGTATATGAACTAGTATCCAGTTAATTTTGAAGAAATAATTTCTTTGGCTTTAGATGCCTTGGACTTTATTGAATGTTAATTATTATATATATATCCCTTATTTAGAGAGTTTAGACCCAAGTGTGCCTCTCTTATATTCAACCTCTGAAGTCATATATATTCATAAATTAAATATTTAGATAAAACGTCTATTTTGTATTTTGTCTTGTGAATTTTACATTAAAAGTTATTAATTAAAATTAAATATTTGTACTTAGGAATTTTATTTTCAATGGAAGTAATTATTAGATGATGTACTTGGGAAAAAACTATCAATAATAAAAATTAAATTAAATTGGAATATTTACGTAATTTAATTTCAGTGTTAATGATAGTGAAATTCAGTTAATTAATTGATAAAAGATTAATAATATCTCATATTCTCAGTAACGTAATTTTTTTATCGACAAAAGATACTTGATTTCAAGTAGTTGGTCTAATTTTAAACTAAATAAGTTATTTAAAAAATAGTTGTGAAACACGGATCTTTAAAAGATAGATAGAAATTAATGAGTATGAATCATTAGATATTTTATCCGCAAAATTTATGAGTTATACTGGTAAGGATCTGATTTTGACTCTCAATTTAGGATATCCGTTGAGGAGCACCTGTGAAACACTGATATTCCAAATCTAAATTTTATTCCTATTTTTAGCTGTGTAATTTGTATGGGTGACAACCTATACCAAAGGCTCCAAAGTACTTAAATTATAATCTTATTACACAGCAATGTCCATTTTCTTTCAGAATTAAAAGAATAATCTATTGCCATCATAGTCATTTCATAAGATGCATTATTGAAAAAGTGGTAGAAAAAATCCCTCGCGTTGACTCTGTTGGCTCAAAAGCAATATTGGTGTTGAAGGTTTAGCCAGTGGACCAAGTGATCAGTGTAAAGGCATAGTTTTCTGAAATGGATTGTGTTTGGAGGAGGATAAGTAGGTTTTTGGAGTTGTGTGTTTCTCTCTCTCACACACTTTCCACTGTAGCAGGAGGTGTGGGAGAAGAAGGGCGGGCGCCTTTTTGCCAGAGGAGACCGCACCAGTTCAGGAGGGAACAGCAGGGGGAGGAAGAAGTCCTCGCTGCTGAGTTCAGAGAGCAGCGTGAGTGGGGGTGGGGGAAAGTGCCTTGGGGGAGGGGGGCCCCCTCCTCCCTCTTCTTCACCTGAGTGTCTCCTCTGTGTGGGACTAAGAGTCCTACCTTAATAACATGCTTTCTGACCTCATTCATCATAACCCCATCATCTTGTGCTTTGTTTCCATTTAATAACAAAATAAATAGCCATTCAAACCAGGTCAGACTTGGGCCCATATTAAGGTGCTTGGAAATAAAACCATGATATACAAAAGTAGGGAATGTATATAGATACAGGAAAGACACTGTAAATAGTTCTGAAAATGGAACATGCTGTGAATTTTAATATGCTCATGCAAATAACTTTTTACATGTGATTGAGCAATTAGCCGATTGTTATGGATCATTTGGAATTCTCAAAAACTGGAATGGTGATGGCATATTTTGCACCATCTCTAGCATAATCGGCTTTTTTATAGGATTGGGGAAATTTATAACATACTAATTCCATTTTTTCATAAACTTGCATATATTTTTTGTCATTTTAGTCTAAAACTACTGCTTTGTAGCTTTGTTCCTCTCATTATGATATTTTTAGGAGTACTCTAATTTATTAATAAATCTTTATGAAAGGTTTTGCTTTGTTTTCTTTTTATTAAAGAATCATATCTGTTTATGATTGAAATGGTTATATAGTACTAATTTTGTCATTAAATACATAAACTCACATTGTACATTAAATTAGTCACAAACGCATGTATGTATTTGAAAAGTTTTGGATAGGATTTTTGTATGTTTAATTTATGATCTGATAGATATTAAATTTGACCTGCTTCAAATCCTTATACCAGTCTATTATATATATTTTTATATATATTTCAGTGATTTAGGCAACTTCATTAATCTGTCTACGGACTTCTTCTTGCAGTTTTATGTTTTTTAATTCTTCATTCTTATATGATTGGGGATAGACAAATACAGCAAATTTGAATAGAAATGTATATTTTCTTAAATGAAATTTCTTTGAAATAATTTTTTCCTCTTGAAATATGGTTGAATTAAAAGTTATGAAGTTATGATGTTATATTTAACAAATTACAAATTAAATTAAATCACCTTCACAATAACAATCAAAGTTTTAATCTTTAAATTTTTGTTTCTTTTTCATCTTTAGTCTTCATCTAAAGTTTTATCCAAAAATATTTTGGAAGGGCTATTAATATCACATAGCAATAGTATTTTAAAGCAATAATTACATAAAAATTACTTCTGTAAGAGAAGAAATTCATTTTAATGTAAATTTGATTATTTGTCGAGAAGGAGGAAATGTATTGCTGAAAATAATTTTAGCAAGCTTCATAAGATTATCTTTGTTTGTTTGATAAAGCATTTAAATGATAACTTCTTTGTGAATAGCTGAAGTTCCTATCTCATTATAATTTACCATCTTTTATTGTTAATGGAGTTCTTCTACATTATAAATAATTCTTTTTTCTATAATATTAGTTGTCTTTTCACAATCCTTTCTGAATTAAAGAAACCTGAAGATAGAAACCTATTCATTTACAACCATTATTGTCTGCAAGTTCCTCATCTGGATTAAAGAAGTACTTCATTTATGAACTATCTCATAAAATAAACTATTGTTCAGTTTATCTTCAGTTAGATTTCTCTGTCTTGAAACAGTACATATTTAATACTCAGAAAAGATGTTGATTGTTAATCATATATACCTCTTTCTCCACCTTTATCATCAGTTTCTATTGATTACCTTGTCTTTTAATTCTTGGAATCGTTGATTTCATCAATAAAAAAAACAGCTGCTTAAGTCAAAGATACTTTTTCTATCTCCCTAATACTTTTAGTGTAAATTAATGATATTTTAAATTGCTGTAAATTTTCTGAGGTAATCAAGAGTGTATGTTGGATTAACCTAACGATATCTTAATTTACTATCAAACAGTGCATGATTTCTTAAAATTTTGTGCAACTTGTTTATAGCATATATCTTTGAATTTTCATTTGCTACCATACCTTTTTGTCTTGTAATCTTCAAAAAGAAGATTATGTATATGGTAATTTTTAAATTAAATGGGATATGAATATTTTTTCAAAATCTTTAGTTTTCCTTAGATGCGAAACTACTGATGCCTTTTGTACTGTGCTTTCCCTATCCAAAGCTCAACTTAGTGCCAACATTGGAAGGAGATGTGTTTCTTGTGAGGTTTGAGAAAGAATTCTGTATAAAATAGAACATTAAATACTAATGGAAAATATGCTTGGTAATTGTCCTCAGAATTTAAATTTGTGATAGGTTTCATAAGATTGGTGGCTTTTCTTAAAGTCATATCCACAGGCATCATTTTATTAAATACTGATAGTTGACTCATCATCTGGCATTGATGAGTAATTTATAAAAATAGTGCTAATATTTTGTATATGTATAATTTTTATATGAAAATATCTAGAGCCAAATAATATGCTAGCTAGGAAGAACTTAAGCTTGCTATCATAATTAAGCAAGCTTGAAAATATAAATACTTCTAGGAGAGTTGAAAGCACAATGTTTTTATGATATCCAAAAGAACTTATGGGAGAAAAATTTGATAACTTAAGCAGTTTGGGTGCCTTGAAATACCCTTCAACCCCTCTTCAGGGAGGTAAATGTTTTTTTATAGTTTCATTATTTCCTAAAATTTTGAAATTGGCACTAGCAATGACTGGTATCTTCATATTTTTCATTGCTCGTTCTTATGTGTGTGAATATATAGTGTCTTTACTCAAAGTTCAGTACCATATGATCAATTGGAAATTATTATTGCACCTTGCTAGCATCAAGAATACTTTAAGTAGTGTAAATAAGTTGTGATTTGAATGTGTTCTGACCTGGTCAGAGTGGTTTTTTTATATTCATTTTATTTTTCAACATCTCAGCTTTCATTTATCACATTTCATTACCTCTCTTTAAAGACCTAATCCTAACATCCTTATTATTTGTGGGGCATGTGTTTATATGTCTTTGATTCCTGCTGCTGCATAAGACAAAGTGAACTAAGTGCTTTGAAAAATTTGCCATACTTGTGTTTGTGCTGTGATCTTTTCATGCCTCATGTGATATTTTCTCTTGAATTGTTGTGTAAAGAAAATTAACTCTGTAATGCATGTTTTATATTGCTTTTGTTGATGTGACTGTATTCCCTAAGCATCTCAATTTTATAATAAACAGTTTTATAGGAGAAAAATAGAGGAGGTTACATGCCTGATTAGGCTCTGTAATATTTTCTACAATTCTCATTGAATTTGTTATAGTGGAGTTATCAAATTGAATGTTGATTGTGGCTGCAATCAATAATAAAAAAGCCTGAACTAAAACTTAACAATTTCTCATTTCCATATCCTTCCATCATTTTAATGTTAACTTGTGGTTATCAAGTAGATTATTTTCATTTTACTCAACATTCAGCAATTTTTGTTTCGGTCTTATGGTTAACATAATTTAGATTAATTCTTTTTAGGTGAAAATATTTTGTGCATAGCAAAAGCCTCATTCTTAGAAGGTTGTCATTAATAATAAATATATCCTTATTATTCATGAAGTTTTTAATGTATAGTATTTGTTTTGATTATAAAATTCTCTTGATAGACACAGCAAGAAATGCTGGTATAGAAACAATATAGAGAATGTTTGATTGGACAAGTTTTGCATGATTTTATTCTGCTTAATACATTTTCAATAAAATTAATAATTAAAATGCTAATTAGTTTGTTGTATCTACATAATGTGGCATTTATAAAGGCTTCTCAGATCAGGCGTATATTTCTCAATTGTAAAGGAATGCTTATACATTTACACATATAATAGGCTATTTGAAGTTATGAGAATCATGATGATACACTATTGCTTTAAGGAAAAATATTGTTCTGAAATATTCTCTGGCAATCTTATATTTGAAATAACTGAATTATGAATCAGCCCTAATAATAATGAAATCAGCCTCTAATAAAAATCAAAATAATAAAATATAATTGGACAACATGGTAGGTTGTGAGTGTTTATTATTCTATTCAGTAGTGTCAACAAGATATTTTCTCAGTGCATATTATTTTCTTGAATTATCGGATTTTTGATTATGGAGATCTTAGAACTTCTTAACTAAGCAGTGAATTTTATTAGCTGTGTGTTATTATTAATACTTTTTGTGTAATTCCCTACTTCATAGGTTTTACATATGTTTAGTCACCAAATCAAATATCTTCTTCTTGCCAAAGCAATCTTTTTGTAAAATGCATGGCTCTAAATAATTATTATCTAGTTATATTCTGTTGCATTAAATGTCACAGTGATATCTTGCAAAAACTATATAATTAATTGATTTATCTGATATTTTGTTAGTTATACGAAATATATTAAACTACAATATCTATATCATTTAAATGTCCTCTCTGTTGTATAAAATTTTCTTCCCATTAATAATATTTCTATATGCTGTTAAAGATTTTTATATGGAATAGTTTTGTTTCATTTTTCCTACCATTCATAATTTTTTGGACAATAAGCTAATAGGGTTTCAAATATTTTTATAGTAATGTATGATGGGCTTTTAGTTTTCCAATGACATATGTTGATACTTCTTGAGAATGTTATGTTTTCCTCAGTAATTTTTTATCTGTGTTTATTTTTTATAAACTATGTTGAAATTGTTATGTATTACCTAGGTGATAGTATAATTTATATATTACCTTATCATCAGTCAAATCCAAATTAACTCACTATACTTAATTTTGAATCACACCCAACGCATTATACTTATTGCTAAAATATGTCATTATCTCTAGAAATAAATATAGCAGTACAATTGAACTGGTTTTTGAAGATATTCTTGCAAGGACAGAGAAAAACTATTCACATAGGTTAAAAGTAAGTTTTGTTTTTATGTATTTTTCATTAGTTATTTGTAATTATTTAGTTTTAGCGATAAAATCTATTTAGAATTTTATTTTGTTGTAATTGCTTATGCAAAGGAGTAAAAAAAGTTGTGTATGATTTCCTCATTTGATGTGATCTTGAGGTTCATCCAATTTTATCATCTGTTGTAGATTTTGCACTGCATTATATAGTGGTTTAAAAAGAAGACATTTTGATCAGATATTTAAATAGAAGTCCTCGGAATATAATTTCTTTTTGAGATAGGACTTATCCTGGACATAAAAACCAGGGATAAAATATTTCCAAAACTTCTATTTGTGTTTTTCTAGATATAGTATATTCCATTTTTGTTATGTTAACCACCCATCATGTTGCTAAGTTTAGACTAAACCTACAATCTTTGTTATTGAAGATGAATAAGCTAATAACCTCACTACTTATGAGTCTTTGCATTTTGTTGGAATAGATACTTTTTTGTATTCCCCAAAAAGAAAACGTATTGTTAGTAATTGTGGATGATAACTAAAAAGGCAAGTGTAGAAACAATGGCCACTTTCCTCCTCTGATGTATGTACTCATTCAATGAATTTAAAGCCCTATTAAACCTCATTTCATGTTATTGTTTTATAATTCATTCATTAAAATCTTCTTGAAAATGCAATTTCTAAATTATTACTCTATTCTTTGTAACTTCAATGGAAGTAAAAAGATACCATCTTTTAAAATCATCGGAACAAGATTTCCAGATGCATTGTTTCTCTAAATTCAAAAGAAAATGGAAGGAATAGATTCAAAATCCATATTTCTTCAATTTTCACCTCTTTTAAGTATACAATTTACCAGAAACATACATGGTTGAATCTACTCAACTTCATACAATTGTAAAAATTTAAATATATTCTGAAGTCATGATGGTGCATTGTAGCAAAAATAATTTTTAAGAAATAGTGTGGTTTGTAAACCTTTAATTTTTCTTTATAAGTGAGCAAATTACATTTTTTCCAGTTTTTTGTATGAAATAGTAATATGTAAAAACATATGCCCTTTTGACTGGGATGGCATTTGATAATAATGAGTCAATGTATACATCCTTATCTTAGGATTGCCAAGAAAAAATCATTTAGACATCAATTAAAGAACGAATGTTTAATTATAACTATTATTGGATGCCTTAATTAAAATGAAAATCTCATAGAAATTAGTGTTATTATGTGTTAGCTGCATAACAAAAGTTTATAATATAGATGCTATAATGCATGCTATCAATACTAAAGTGGCATTACTAAAAGTGTTTTACCTTTACTTAGAATCTACATTAAGATAAAATTAATTTTTAAAAATCCTTTGAATTCCAAGAATTGAGCATGTTGAATTGTTGAAGAAATAAATTTTGGAATGTAAACCTAACTTCAATATGGTATGTTACATATAAAGTATAAATTTGTCTATCCTAAAAATTTCTGAGAAATCACCACGAGTAAAATATTGTGATATAATATATAAGAATTGATGTATTCTTTCTATTTAGTAGATTATACATTAGTTATGAATGACTTTCAATGCTTACTCAATTTCATGTCTCATTTCTGAAGTGTTATCTGTTTGATTGTTTATTCTATCTCTCTCACTAATCTTAAAACTATATTTTATACAACAATGAAATCTCATTTTCTCATTAAATAATCCTGTAATATATTCTTACCTCTTTTTCTTCTGCTCTATTTCTAATGCAATCTTCTTTTTCCTCTTTAATTGAATCTTTTTCTGCAGCCAACGTAATATGTGTGTTGTTTGGCCTGCATCTCATCATCTCTGATGTGCTTAAACTTATCTTGAAGTGTATGTTGCAGAAAAGTGTATCATGCATGCAAGCAGTAAATCTAATTTTCATACTTGTATTCCACCTCAGTATCATCAATTTTCATGTGTAATGTAAGTTATTTTTCTATTTCAACAATCTTGCTTCTTATTGTTTTCATTAGAATCATGTTATTGGTGACCAAAGGTTGTTGTGACCTACCTTCACCAGTGTTTAAAATAATAGTTTAATTTACCTGTTTTAGGATGGTTAGAAGTCCTCATAAGTATCCTAATATATTCAGCTTTAATAGTATACCTAAGCTTGAAGCACTGATGTAAAGTAAAATTTCAATAATCCTTACTGGTTAAACTTCCATTCAAGTATTTAAATGTTATAATGTAACTTGTCTTTATTGGCATTGTCATATTTAGTTGAATCTTACATATGTTATTAAAAAAATTTTATCAAATTATAGATATTATCCTTGGAGAAGTATCATTTCAAGCCACTTCCACATGTTTCTACAAGTCAGAACTTGCATATATTTTTTCCCTGAAATATGTATCTTTGCTATTAATTGTGCTTACCAGCAGTTGATGTTTCAATGTTGCTAGCTTTCTGTCATATATGTGCATTTTATTTTGTGTTATTTATAGTTAAATGCTTATGTAAGCTTATGATTTTAAATTTAGTTAGTAACTATTTTCAGGTCATAGATATTTTATTTTTAAATAACAAAAGTTTTAATATTCTGACTTTTATGTTTTGTTGGAAGTTTTAAACTAAAAACAATGTTTTTTTGTGTTTTAATCATTAACTTTCAATTGTCTACTCATTATTTGGAAGCTATTACTTATTTTTGCAATTTTAAATTCATTCAAATTAATTACCAAAACAATATAATAAAAGGAAGAAGTTATTTTTAAAATTATTTTGAGAAATTATAAGATTTTATTTGTTGCTTCAAATTAATTAATTCTGCCTTATTAAACATAATTGCTCTATAATATGAAATATTATTGGGAGTTTATTTCATTTTAGTTATTCAGTTTATCAGATTCTTTCTCTACTAATGTTATAAGGGAAATTTTTACCTGACTTCATGTGTGACTGCATTGGGTTTATTCAGAATTATTTTCTCAAGATTTTAGAAATTGTCTCTATTGTTTTTTTATAAAATTCAAAGTGTATTGATATTATATGTGTGTATATAATATTAGTCATTTTGATCTACAAAACAAATAAATCTACATACATTTTTCGAAATGAGTATCTCAACCAAGGTAGAAAGTAGAATTGAGCTTAAAATTAGAAGATTTCTAATAAGCCAAAATAAATCTTGCTCAAATGTACTCCTGTTTTTGGTAAAAAAGTGAAGTGTGATTTTTAAGCTTGGAAAGAAAACTTATTCAGTCCATTTTTACTGCAGGTACTGCATTTTTTATTTAACTCATCCACTCATTTTGTTATGTCTGTTATCCTACAGCCCCGGAAGTTGCTTCTTGAGCAGTTGTCAAGAGTATTACCACCATCAGATGATTGGATCCCTGATCATGTTGCCCTTGTGTCAGCAGCTGATCCTGCAGGAGCTCTTTTAGCTGCAAGACTGCAGGAGAGACAACTTAAAGTAGTTTCAACCATTGGCGGAGCAGATGTTAGAGCCACACTGACATGTCTTGTGACTAAAATACAAAAATTGTGAGAATATCCTGATTTAATAAATTTATATTCAATTATATTCTAATGTTATGTAATTTATATAAAAATTATTTTGAAAAAAATGAGAGAAAATCTAAATTAATTGTCTAATTTGAATAATCTAACTAAAAATAACATTTATATAATAAATACAAGGACATAGTAACTTATTAATTATTCTATAGATCTTTATTAAGTCTGACTTACTTCTCTACTATAGTATAATTTATTTCATCTATTATTCTTTTATTTTACAGTTGCAACAGTAATGCAAAGCCTCCATCCCCAATCAAGGTGATCTTAGCTGGGTCTGATAGCTTTGTCAATTCTGTCCTTAGGCATTATGTAGAACAATTGTCTTTCAAATCTTCAGAATGGCAGAGTTATATTCGATTCCTTATCATTCCTCTAGGTAAAGTTAATTTTATATAATTCTAATGATATTAAAATTTTCAATCTTTTTTATCATCACTCTTATTCTTATTAGAGCAATGTCATGATTCTCATATTATCTGTTTGCTTCCCATTTATCCCATTTTTTTCTCCTTTTTATTATTATTTTATTTTTATTCCCATATCCCAATTTCTGATAACTTACTTGTCATACAGTTCTTCATAGCTCTTTGACTATTTTTAATAAATAGCGTGTTTAATATTCAGTAGTTTTCAGTAATAATTACAAATTCAGTTTTTGCCAACCTCTTTCTACCCTTGAGAAGTTGAGTAAATCAATGATTTGGCACATTGAGAAGTAAATTGACTAATTTTTTGGATCTATTTAACATAAAGTGTAATCTGTAAGTTTCATTCAAAAATTCTGAGATAGATTCTGATAGGTCAAAGTTCACCAATGATATTATGATTCAGAGTATTTTGCATTCTTTGATAGTTAATTCATGTTTATTTAAACCATTTTCTGGTGATGTTTCATCATTATTTCTTCATTGCTCTTCACTTGCCCAAAAATGAAGAAATTGTAAGAAACCTATTATTTTCTATTTGTATGATTAAAAAATTATTGCACATTTCAGGGAATGCTTTTATTCTCACCAAATTTTTGAACTTTAAATCCTTTTGTGGTCTTTTTGTTTCTATTTTCTTAAAATGAAATCCTGTGTAATATTATTTAAAGGTGATTCTTATTTTCACCTTTGTAGAATTAATTGCTTACATTATTTTTTTCAAACCTCCTCAAATTCCATAAAAGTTTTTTACCTAATTTATGCCGATTTTGATGAAAATTTTCTCTCTTGCAGGTAGTAACAATTTGTCCCGCTATCTGGGTAGTCTAGATGCATCATATGCTTCAGCCTTTTCTGGAGATACATGGCGGGAACTCATTGAACGTGCTACAGAAGGATCCACTACATCCGTTGCTACATCTCCTACTCCATCTCCTCTAACATCAGCCCTCCCTTCAAGTACAACCTTACCTCCCTCAGCTTCATCTATCGACTCTACTCACAACGATGCAGTTCTTCCCTCCTCGTCTCCAGAATGGCGCGAAGCTCTTAGCAGGGTTCAGAGATATTTACGTGGTGCAACCGTAACTCTTCAGTTACCCATTGCTGAGGCAATGATTACATATAAGGAACGAAGGTACATATCAACCTTTAATTAAATTTTGTTTCATTGTTATTATCAGTATAATCTTGCCTTTTAATCAAACATTAATTTTTATATTACTGAGTGATTTTATTATCAATTTTACTAAATTGTTTCTTTCCAAATATCTTTTCTCTAAGTTCTCTTTTTTTTCTCTTTCAGTTCTGATGATGAATCTTCGCAAATCTTTATCCCGTTTGTGAGTGTAAGTATACTCTAAATTCAATAATTTGCTTATTTTCTATAATAATTGTGATGAATATATTTTGTTATTTACAGTTAATAAATAGAAAAGTTTACTGTCTATATAGCACATGAAAAATTACTCACAAAACACAACCAGTTATTATATAAACCAGTTATTTTGCTACAAAAGCTACTTCTTTGATTATTTAAAGACTTATTGAAACATAGGATTAGAATTAAAACACTGTTGACCTTCTCCTTTCAGGATGTACGACTTGGGTCTACCGAAGGATCTACCTCTGCATCAGTGGATTTAGATGATTCTGCAATACTCTCTCAACCTCCCTCGATGACTAATACCCAAGGAAGTTCAATTCCTGGTGTACCATCAGCAGCTAGTCTTATTGGAGGAAATCAGGGCCAGCATCTCTGCCCTGGTGGCCAATCAATGCCTCCTTCTGGATCCCCACCATCTGGAGTACAAGGAGGACAGAGTCAACAACCCTCACTACTTCATCCATCCCCAGCTCCTATTTCAGCTTCACCTGCTGTGACCCCTGGACCAGACCCATCTTCTACTGCCATTCCCATTCCTTCCCAGCAGCAGCAAGGGATTGAAAGGCGGGAAGTACAACCACAAAAGACAACTCCACCAGGATCTCCCAATTTCAGTACATTTTATATTGGGCCTCAGCCTCCACAGACAGTTCCCAGGTATGTTTCTGTTATAATCCAGGTTAATTTCTATATTTATAAGCGTCTTATATTTAACTATTTCCATTAGCAAGTAAGTACATTCATAGGATTTTTAATAAGTAATAATGTAACAAAATTTGTTATTTATAACAGTAGTTATTAGATACTGAGTTAAATAACTTTTATAAATACTTAATTGTACAATAATAAATTTAAGGAATGAGGTAAAGGTTGTGCACTGTAAAGTAAAGCTCAGTAAAGGCTGAGCACTGAGGATAAATCACAAGGAAAAATGCAATTGGAAGACCTGGGTTCTATTCCCAGTCTAGTCAAACTTTTTTCAAGTTCATTCTTCCTTGGGATACAATACTAAATTAATCAGCTTTCACATTCAGTGTAGAGACTTCTTAGAGTAATAAAGTCAGGACTGAATTATTATAGTTAGTTGATATGACTTGTATGATTAGTTTTGGTTAATAAAATATGAAAGTAGAAAATATAAGTGAAAATTATTAATGCAGAGAGTCCCTTTCGGAGCCAATGGAGTTGCAGTTGGACTACTGGTTGTCACCAGGAAAAGGGACAGATGTTAGCAGTGGAGGAGGTGGTGGAATGACTGGAGGGGCTGGAGGAGGAGGTCTTGTTGGAGTAGTTAGTGGTGGAGGAGGTGGAAAGGCAGCTAAAGGAGATAGTAATCCAAGCTCTGCCAAGTCAACGCTCAAGACAACGTTTCGTTCCTTGGTGGTGCAAAGGTTACCTCCTTTGGGTGAGGTGCCATCACCACATTTCCTCATTACCTTCTCGACAAAGGAAAAGAAACAGAAAAGTGAGTGTCTCGTTTTTTATATACTCATGCAAAGTCTATAAAGATATATTTATTTGTCAATATGAGTCATATGTTGGATAAATTTGTGATAGAAAGAGATGATACACAAATTGTAATTCATTCATCTCAATGAAGATTTTTTGATAAACAGTTTTGGTCTTGGATTTTTAGTGAGCTAGAATTAAATGAAATCAGAAATCACTAATGTGTTTTAACTCTTTCAACATTATTTTTCTCATAGTTATGAGGTTGGGAAAGAAGAAGGAAAAAGAAAGGGAAAATGAACCCAAGAGTCAAGTTGTAGAGGGGGTTTCCAGACTAATATGCTCACCAAAAACTCATAACATTCCTATGAGAGGTAAGTGTAATTTTTGCTTTTAATTTTATAAGGAAAATCAAACAAGAGTGTGTATATCTATCGTCAAGGCTTAGTTGCTCCCTGTTTTCTAAGAATTACTCAGGCCATATTCTAGTATACAATCAAAGAAAGATGTTTTGGTAAAACTTTGGGAAAGGCCATATCTCTCATGGAAAATATTAATGTTTAACAAAGTATACTTTTTCTGTTTAAGTACAATCACTTACTTTGTTCTAGGACTAGAAATAACTCTCCCACCACCAGCTTCAATCCTTAAATATCTTACACAAATACAAATTATCAACAGATATGAATATTAATAAATGAAAGTTATTTTTATGGATGATCGAATCTGAATATGATTAAAGCATGCTAATGTAATTTGTTTCATCTTTTTTGAGTCTCTTCATTGATATTCATTGAAAGCCTCTGTAGAATGAAATGGTGTATCAAATTCATTTGAATTTAACCATTTATACTTATCGATTCAAGTTAAGTATCACAAAAATGAAGGATATGTATAGGGTTGAAAGTTCATAGGTAAATATTTCTATCTTTGATTAGATAGGTTTGTAATAATGATGGTATACTCACAAGATATTTTACCTGATTCCTTTTTTTAAATTAATAGAAATTCATGATAAAGAAAGAAGAACCAGGAAGTAAGTTCAGTGAAGAATTTTTTATATAATGATTTCCTCGGAAGACTATAAAATAACTATGAAACTATTCTAGATTTATTACTTAAATTATATTTATTTTTTCAAAAAATTTAAAACAACTTTTCTCTTTTCCAGTTTGTATTGATGGAACTGAGTGGGCTGGTGTGAAATTCTTTCAACTCTCTGCCCAGTGGCAGACTCATATAAAACATTTCCCTGTTGCCATGTTTACACTCCCCGAACCATCTGCCTAATAAAGTAGCATTGTAAATATGATCTGTTTTGGCATTCTTGTCATTTTAGGGTCAAATATCAGTTGCAAAGCTGAGGAATGAATTGTGATTTGTGCATATTCCGTTTAAATAGTGACCCATTGTGGAGGATGTGAGTTGAAATCCGTATTATACTTATGTTGCTCCCCTCAATGGTTCCACAATCATCAGAAGCAGAGATGATCTGCTTTTAATAAGTATTGCGGGAAACTTTAAAGCAATTATACATTGCATATTATCCGCAACTGTCTTCCCATTTATTTTTATGATTGCTGCAAAAAACCAAGAAGACTGCTGCGTTTGCAGTATAGATAAATGTAGGTATGAAACTGCCAGAGCTGGTGTTATCTTATTGAATAATAAAAGAAGAAAATTTAAAAAGTCTTGGGTTTGTGAATAGATAGCATTTGAATGTCTCATAGTGGGATGGCTTGTTTGTTATCTGTTAGGGCAGTAATTTCCTAATTAGGTAATCTCCTAAATCGGGAGTATCTCGAAACAAGGATTTTGGCTGTTGATTCTTGGATGTGATAAGTGAATTACGCACAAGTGTACCCAGTCATACCAAAGGTGTATACTAATTGCATGTGGAGCTTGGCTGCAGCAGGATTGTGGGACAATATAGCTCTATTGATGATGAAAAAGTGAGGAAGCTGAGGAATAAGTGCATGGAATGACCTGATGAGTGTTATAATCAATTCTAATTGTGTATATCTTCAATTATCAAGTGTGATCTCATTCAGAATATTGTCATTTGTCAGATGACTAAGAGATCCTATTATAATTGTTCTGTAATATTTCCTCTTCTTCCATATCTATTACATCTTATAGTATCTGTGTATATTGTACTTCCATCTTTTTAAATTCCCTCAATCTCCACGCCTCTGATTAATATACGTATCTGTATAATTCATAAATCTAGCAATTTCTATCCTCTTTGACTGTCTATGTCTGTTGTTTGATGCTAATGTGAATAATGTTTTGCTTTTTGTAATGACCTCTAGTTCAAATTTTTGAGGTATTCTCTCTCACATCTTGAAACTGTGATTATCTGTATGTATAGCAAAGGAACTCAAGGTGATTGTCATCTAAGATTAAAGAACTAAAGCTGCTTCTATGGTTCAATAACAAATTGGTAGGATTTTTTGTGGCTTGCTAAGTGAGAACATATTTCCTTACCTTCATGGTTTTGCACGTCAGTATTGGTTGTGGAAACGTCTTGGAAAGGCTGTCTAAATATCTAAATCTTGAAGAGATTTTTCCAAAGGAAAGTAGTTGTTTATAATTATTAAATTTTTTACATTTTGGAAACCTTATTGATGCATTTAACCAGATAAATATCTACATATTTTTATTTAGAATTTTATGGCTTCCAAATCTCAACTAAAATTTTTAATGTAGATTATGACAATGTATTAGAAAAGATAGTACTTACACGAGGAAATTGAGTAATATATTGTTACAAATATGAATGCTTGTGGAGTTGGATGGTTTTGCAGAATTGAACATCTGATAGGATTTTCTCTGAATCTATTCTAACTTCTTGCTGGTTTTATATCATTTAAAGAAATTTCTATTTCTTTCCCACATCTATCACTTAATTTTTATTTACCTTTCTTCAAACAGTTTCCTTAAACAGAATCACTTATTTATTTACAAAAACTCTTAAGGTTACTTGTTTATGAAATTTTTTTCAAAATTAAATGATAATTTTGATGCACAGAAAGCAATAATCTGCTAACAGCTACTGGAAAAATGCCATAACTGCCGCATTTGAAACTGTGAATGTACTTGACTATATATGAGACCTAAGTGTAACACGTTATTGATTTAAAGAATAATATTGTTATTTGAATAGTGCCTCATGTAAGTTGAGCCGTATTGATTGTTTGAACATAGAAGAATGGTTTTTAAAACTCATAAATGTGTGAATAAAATTATTTGAGAAAAATAGAAGAAAGCCTTTTAAAGGGTTTGTTCATATTAATGTATATGCCATAAGTAAAAAGAATTTGAACCTATGTTTTGTTTTATTTAAGGAAGATCTGACCTATTTACAAAACAATTGTTTAACAAATATCTCTCTTCTTGTGTAAATATTTACTGTAGTAGTATATAAAATATTTATTGAGAATGAGGATATAACATAGCTTATTTTAATTTCTTTGCATATGAAAACAATATCATAAGGGGTAAACTAGATAATTAGAATGGCTTAATATTGAATTCCTCTACTCTAAGTAAAAACCCAATGTCACTTCTTATCAGCAAATATCTGAGCTTTTCCGGGGAAATATATAAAAATATGACTATGATACATTTTGCCCTTCAATTATAAATAGATTTATTCTTGCAGATATCAAAGATTTTAAATTATGATAATGATATTTTAAGCACTTAAGAAAGATACTCATTTATTTTAGTATTAAATTCAATTAAAATAAAAGACATTGAGACTAACTATATGATTTATCTGCTTCTTTAATTTAAATGACAAAAACATGCTGAGCTTGATTTTACAAATATAAATTCTTATACACTAGATATCCTTCAGATACACAAGATAAAGAGAACTTTCCTATATGAAGAAATGTGCAAAAGCATTTTCATCTGTCACAAGACAAGATTTACAAGTAGCACAGGAGAATGGAAGAAAGTAAACCCTCATTGAAAGGAAATCAGACACTAATTCCATAGCTCAATCTTCAAAATCAATATTTATTTACATTTTATCACAATACAGGATTCATATACGGAGAAATTTAACGATACCATATGGTCTTAATTTAGAGCCAATATTTCTCACAAGAAAGAGCTTCAAGATATAGGTACATATAATACATGGTATAAGCAATAATCATGGACGCATTTTGGCGGGATTAGACGAGCGGTACTTCTGAGTCATTTGTTTGTAAATAGTTGTTTTAGTTTTGTAGAGGATAATATCGTGCAACATGTACCTGTGTCATCTATATCGTGTAAATACAAATTATCAAAGTTAAAGTCTGACGGAAGTTTATTACGATGGAAAATATTGAACATCGTGCAGTTACCAAATTCTTATTTTTGGAAGGTGCAACACCAAAGAAAATTTATGAAAGATTATTACAAGTGCACAAGGACTCTTCACCTTCAATTAAAACTTTTGACAAATGTGTTCATGAGTTTAAAAATGATCGTGAAAGCCTTGAATATGGTTCACATGTTGGTTATTGAGACGGTTTGTTAGTAAACGCTTAGTAGTGAATTATCGCTTTTTAGTGGCATCACTTGCCGGTGGAACAATTGCTGTAAAGAAATACGGATATTTCGAGTGTCCTTTTGTTGCTGACCAATTCACATAACATAATACAACATGTATACTTGCGGAGTAACTAATTGTAAGAATACTACAGCTTCTAATCCAAATGTAACTTTCTACAAGTTTCCAAAAGACCCTAATCTGGCGATTATGTGGTTCAAACTTATACATAATCCCAAATCAACGGGTGAGAAAACTGATAAATTAGAAGACATGAGAATTTGTTCTGATCATTTCGAACTCAATCAGTTTTCAATCCCCTCTGAGCACAAGTTAAAGTGGAACGCGGTGCCCACTCTTCTGGATAAATTGGAGAATGGAAAAAGTGAGTTGACTAAAAAAAATTTTCGTTGATTTTCCTTATTTTATGTCGAAGTTAATTAGTTTTAATGTACGAAAGTTATAAAATCCATTTATAACTTTGTAACTTTTAGTTTAATGATGTATTTTCGTGGAATTTTAATTAATTATATTTACTGTTTGTAAGTTTCAGGGTGATTTATGAATGATGACAGAAGTATTAGTTCATCGCTTTTTTTGCTCGTCCTTATTACTCTAAATATCTTAGTTTTATGTGATTCGGAAGTTTCGTTTAAAATGTACGATTAAACATTTTCTTCTCCTCACAATTATTTCTAAGAATTTCTTAATACTTTCCCTTACATTTGAAAACTAATGAACAGGTCGTCGTACTTTCAGTTTTTTACTCTTAGTATTATTTTTTTTAATAAGTGATACATTATTTTCACAACAAGCACAGTTCAAATTTTCTTGTAATTCTTTCAACTTATTTTCTTAGTTGCTTAGATCTATGTTTTATGTTCTTCATGATTGCTTAGCTTTATAATGATATTAACTTTTATTTTGTAGGCACAGCTAATGCCACTGGAAAGGATATGAGGAGAACAATTAGTATAGACCAATCAGGTAAATTAGATGGAGCATGAAAAACAAAATTATGTTAAACTATTAGTAAAGTGAAAGCATTATAATGAAGCAGCAGTGAAATTATATTTACTATTTTTTCTTTCACTAATAATATAAATTTTTAAAAAATATTTGCAAATTATGAATTAGTCTTTTTGAGTGGGAGTAGCCTTGGAAAGACAGCTGAGATGTTTCTTATGGAATTTGACAACATGTCCAAGAATCAAACAGAATAATCTTTTCTTTGATGGATTTGGAAACTTTAAGATCAAAAGCTGTTTTGTTCTTGTAATTTTATATGAAAATATCAGGATTAAAGCAATTCATACCAAAAATATATTTGATAAGAATAACAATAAATAAAAAAAAATTAAGTTAATATTTACACTCATGCAAACCAATCTTGCAATCGAATCTGAGACTGGGGATGTGAGTGCCAATTGCTTATACTCTAACTTCATAGCTACCAAGGCCAGCAATAATATCTCCCTCTTCAGTATTATTTTGTACGCAGTGGGGTATGTGTTAACTTAACCATGCTGTTATAAATTGCCAGCTTCTGGAAGAGGGATTAGAAAAAATCACTGCTGATAATGACATTGGTATAGCATAGTGTGTGTTATTTTTTAAATATCAGTAATTATCTCAAAATTATCCATTAATCAGTATTGTTCATTTTAACCCCTTCTATTTCTAAAACAAAAAATAATTTTGTTCCTGTCTTTAAGTAATGAAATTCTCATTAAATTACATAGTCATTGATGTAATTAAAAATGTATAATTTCCATCCTCATTTCAGAAAATAATGCAGTATCTAGTTTAGAAAGGGAGCTTGTCAATCCTCACAAGCTTACATTAAGAGATTTAAGAGGTAAGATATTTATTTCATCTCCTTTAGTATCGATCCTACTATCTCTTCATTCATTAAATTAAATTTATTTAATTTACAGGGGACACCTTAGATTTAGGCAAAATATCAGAGTATGCATATGACTTGGAGCAAGATATGGAGTTACATGATCGTGAACTTAGGACATTATTTTGGGAATTACAGCACAGTAAAGTTATTCAGATATCTGCTAAAAATGAGAGGCTGTATAAGGAACTCAATTCCAAGCAAAATGCCATGTACGATTTCCTGCAAAAGTGCTCCAAGTGCTACAAGAGAATAGAAGGTATAGGCCAAATATGCAAGTCATTGAAAGCACAGAAGTTGGAGAAATCCTTGTCACAAACTGCTGCTTACCTCTTTGCAGAGCAGTTTGCTCCAGATGATCAAACTGATTCTGAGCATTATTGGACTACCGAGGAAAAAATCAGAGCTCTATCAATCAACAGGGACAGTCCAAAATTATACATCATACTAGAAAAAATTTTAGCCCTGCCACCTCGGAGGGAACTTAGACAAATTCTGAATGCTTTTGACATAAGCACAGGTGTCAATAACATAATGTTTCAAAGTATAGCAGACAGGGCAAGGAAAATTAAAAAAAATAAAGACAAATGTTGTTATCTTTTGTTTGACGAGTTTCCTTTAGAACCAGGACTTCATCATCAGCAAGGAGTTGATAAGATCATTGGGTTTGAAGATCTAGGTATTCATGGCCAAAGCAAAATGCCAGGAAGTTTTGCACTATTTTTCATTCTCAGAGGAATCACAAAGAACTGGTACCAGCCAATTTCTTATTATTTGTGTCATAAGACAACACCTACTGTTATATTAACTAGGATATTAGCTGAAGTGATCGAGTCTGTTCATGAAGTTGGACTAAAGATCTTGGCCATAGTGTGTGACAAACATGCAAGAAATGTTTCTCCCCTGCATTCGTATCTTACAGTTGAAAGTAAAAACCCTTTCATTGAAATTGGCAATGAAAAAATTGTGACAATATTTGATCCTCCTTCCCTACTGAGAGCATTTCGTGATGAATTCAGGCAATACCATGTTCATTGGCGTGGCAAAGTAGCCAAGTGGAAACACATTGAGAAAGTATTTGAAAGGGAACAAGAAGAAGAGTTCAGATTGGTAGAAAAGCTCACAGAGAATCATTTGCACCCAAAAGGAGAGATGATCAGAAGAATTGACTTAGCGGAAGACGTGATAAGCTACAGAATGGCATCTGCAGTTTACATTTATGCATCCACAGGTTTGCATTGCTGATCATTTTGTTTATTTTGTTAATGTATGAATGAAAATCATTGTCAGGGTAGATCTTAAAAAGTATAATTAATGTCATCCAAAAACACAAGCAAAAATGTACTTTATGTTTGGAATTGTTTGATTTAGTCGGTATTTGGAAAATTGTTATCCTTTAAAATGATGCTTTTTTTTAAAGCTTTTACTTGAATTTTAAATTCATTATATATATTATTTAATTATATACAGATGCCCCTGGAAGAACTGTTGTTCCTTGGGAGGCCATGTCCACACCAAAGGTCTTAGCCACAATGGATTCATTGTACAAGAGTTTTAACAATGATGAGGAGCATCAAAATGAAAGGAATAAAATTAACTCAAGACTTTCAGAAAATTCAAACCATGTCAAATTTTGGTCAGAGACTATGAAGACAATAGATGAATGGAAATTTGTCAACCCTCTCAACAATATTGTAAGTAATTCCCTAGATATTTTTCTTTTTATATATAGAGCAAGCTTATAAGTGCAATATTTAGTGAAATAAAAGAATTAGTATGTAAGTCCATCTTCCAAGAAATTCTACAGAGTCAAGGTGAAAGTAAGTAGAAAGCAATCAAATTTGGACAGGAGGAATTTTTATAATGTTTTGTAAAATTAAATTACCACATTGCAACGAGGCTATATGTTCTTACTGAATTATACTAGTCAAGAAAGCATAGAGTATACTGTGTACTGTATTTAATAAGGTATGGTATTGAAGTTGAATGATTATTTTAACTGACCTTTTTCTAATTATTGTTCATTTTACCCTCTAAAATGAAATCCAATATATTTGTGTGGTAATCATATTTAGACTTAGACTTAATTAGCCACCATCCTTTCCTTCAAGGATTATAATTCTAATTCCTATTTATTTGGTAATAACTAAAGATATGTTTCTATTACTTTCACATCATGATTGTGATATGTTTTTCACCACTTTTATTATCTTTCAGGTAATGCCTCCTCTGGTTCAAGATGGTTGGATCAATAATATGAAAGCATGCCTTTCTCTGAGAGAAACCTTAAAGAAAAATAATATAAAATCTATCAGTTTGAAAAAGTTAAATCTTGATCCTATGAGAAAGGTTTTCTCAGATTTAAAGCAGAATGGAAAGGATCCAGCATGTTTGCAGTTTTTGACAAATCTTAAGATATTTCTCTTAAACGAAGAAATATTTTCATTGTCTGGACTCTTGAGGATGAAAAATGAGGAAAATTTGTTAACTAACCTTGGTTTGCGTAGTAGAGTTTACAAAAGCTTTGAAAGTGCCAAAAGAGGAGATAAGGACGACATTTTCATTCCTGAAATTGATACATTGTGGGCATGGGAGGAGCCGACGCTTGCTAGCTATGAAGTTCATTCTATTGTTTGGGTTAGTGCATTTCTGGCTAAGGCTGCTGTAGATAAATTCCCTTGTGATACTTGCAAATCATGCCTTGTATCAGACGAGGAGTCTTTTGAGCATTTTGTGATAGGAGAGCATTCGCTGCACCTTTTGTATCCAAAAGATGAACTCTGTTGGTTGGTAAGCAGCATGATGCAGTTTTGTAATCGAGTTCTTCCAAACATTGTTTACGAGAGTGGAGTGGTGGCTAAGTTGACTAAAGTTTCATCCGAAAGGTTGGATGTTCAATGGTTGAAAAAATGCCATCATGCTGATAGACTGATTAGTTTTCTACTTAGTACATTATCTAGGTTTTACATTCACCAGTTCTGTAAAAAGTGTTACAGGGTGTTTAAAAACAACAATTGAAAAATCAGAATGTGATCTATATCTTGACAGATATTTATTTGTGAAATCCTGCCTGGGTTAATTTTGTATTTTTATTGATATTAAAAGAGCAGAAATATCTTTTTGTCGATCTTATCATTTGCAAAATTTTAAACAAGTCTGCATCATCCATGATTGGTAATGGAGTCTTGGAAACTTTGTAAAAAGCCTTGGAAAGTTTGAAATATGCATTATCAAATTTACCCTGGTCTATCATACATAGCTATGCTTCTGATTGGTTTTTTTGATTGCTCTTGTTTGCATATGCATGAATCTCATGATCACTGGCTTTTAGAATCCCATATTTGATGTAGGTTTTCCTAAATAATATATTGCTTACATTTGTGGGTATGATGATGGGTGGGTAAGTCATGATGAAATAATGTACCAGGAAATTTTCCACAGATTTTTAATTTGCATTTGATTTTGAAAGATATTCTGCAGGCCAATAATAATATATTTTACTGTATATATTGGAGGGATGAGGGGAGGAAGGGCCATTACTTCTGCCTTTCTTAGCTGAACTGACAGTACACCATCAGCAGGTCCTCCATCGTTAGTGATAAGTACTACCCATCCATGCTACCACCCATCGTAGAAAGAATTTTTTCATTTGTATTTCTTTTCTCGATATAAAACTTCCACAGACCACTTGGGGAATATTTACATGACTCTGTAGAAATAAATTTTTAGTGAAAGACTTGTATTAAGGTTTTTCATAGATTTTGAGACCTAAACTGAGTTACGGAGTTAATAAACGCCTACTTAACAAGTTTCCCGTATGGGAGGAGGTGAAGATAATTGGCTGTGGTGGGGATTTTTATCATCCGAAGAGAGACAAACTTGTTTTAATGAATGGGATAGTAGTTAGTGGAATTGATTGTTATTTTCCAAACTGAGGCCTTATACTGCTATAAAATTTGACTTATTTAACTCTAGAAAACCAAGGCGGTTGAAGTAGAATAAGAAGTTCTTATTTTTGATCAGAAAAGAATATGGTGTAATTTATTCACTCTAAAGTTTGCATTTTTATTAAAGAGCTTTGTATTCATGGAAATAATAATATTTTAAAACCGCAAATATATGTATATACATGGGTACAAGTGAATATATTAAAAACTGCTTTATGTACAGTTTCAGAAATTATTTATTGGAAGAACAATCGTTTCGCTAGAGAACATCATTAATGATGACGTTTCCTTGAAGTGAGTAAAAGCATACAGTAGTTCCTCATGTTCAAATCTAAATGGAGAGGTCGTCTCCCTCTTCCACCTCTTTCTTCGTCTACCCCGTCGTGGAACCTAGGGCGTCTGGTTTGAATGATTTCCCACGTGCCCGAGAAGTTGACGACCGTTGCCCCCGAGATATCTGGGAAGCGAACTGAATGTGGACGGCCATGTTGTCCTCGGTGGGGGCGGTAATTTTCAGTGTGAGGGAAATTAGGGCCGTGAGGATAGCTGCCATGTCCACTGTAGAGATCGGTGCTCTCATCGCTGGACTCGGAACTGGCCGGTGGCGTCGCGTCGTAGCTGTCGGAGTCATGCGAGCCGTAGCTTCCGGGCTCTATTATTCCACCACCGATAGGTTTCACGTACTTGACGCAGTAGCGGTACCTTTTTTTCTGCGGGGTGTTCAATATGAAGTTGATCAAGTCGTATCCTTTTAGAGTCCTAAGTCTTCTTTCCATATCTTCCAGATTATCGTCGTCCATTGGGTCCTCTTGAACCATACCGTTTTCTGGCATGAACTGTCCGTCTGCAATGATAATAAAATATTAATTTTTTTTGCTTGGTGTACACACACAGACATTGGAAAAGGTTCAGAGCTTTTAATTATATACTTTAGAGAAAGAATAATTCAAAGTCAGTCTAGGACATGTTGATTACATACGCAGTAAATCCAGTATTTTAATATACGTAACAAGAGAGGTTTTTATACGAAGGCTTTAAAAGAGATTAAATACTATTTAAATTATTTGCAACCACTTTTGAAGCATTATATTGCCATTGTATCTGTTATGTTTATTTCTCGCTTATTTTCACCAAAACTTTTTCTAACTTACCTCCTCCTTCATTGAGCATGTAGTTCGCCTGGACATCACTGTCTTCTTCAGCTGGAGGAAAAAAATAGCATGTTTTAGATGAGACGTTATACTCATGCATGGAAAAATTTCTTTAGCTGAATACATGTATGTATGTCTTTATCGGAAGAAATAGATTATGAGGTATTATTCTTTACCTCATCGATTTAAGATCGATTTATTCAGCAACGAAAAAATTTCAACTGCTGAGGAAGTATTTCAATCTTTTAAAAATCTAAATTGATTAAAAAGCTATAAGTATGATTTATATTATATAGAACTAAAAATTATTTTGCTTTGTTACATTCGTTTCCCAATTTTCTAGTTTTATTTTATGTTTCATAAATGCCTGAATGAACTGCAATAATTTTGTACTTAAACAAATATCCTATCAAAACATTAATATCTCTGTTTACAAAAATGTGTGATTTTCAAACCTTTTCTAGCTGGCGAGGCGACTGCAGTGAGGAATATGCTACATAGTAGCAATTTAAATCCGATGGCTTTTAGAGAAGCAGGTACCATCTCCTGGAAGAAACATGAATCCGTTTACATTGATCCAAAATTCTTATAACAATAGAAAAATCATAGTGAAAATACGTAGGATTCATTCAAACCGGAGCTAAACATCGCATTACGAAAAAGTCATTGCTCGATTTAGTTATTCCAGGTTTTATCAAGTGAGTATTGCTTTTGTTTCAAAAAATTAAATATTAAATTATAATTATATATATATGTATAATTCGTTAGTTCAATATTCTGGTAGTATTTACCTCAAATGATGTTCGTGGCTAATCTAAAAATTCAGTGATCTTGAAACGAAAGTATACTTGAAAATATCATTTGAAAGACGATTATTTATGTGTATGAAAACGCGTACACTACATGTTTACTTAACATAAATGTATAAGAATAATAAAGAAAATATTTATATTCATTACTAAATTGCTCCAAATTTTAAATGACTCACTAAAATATTATTCTTATCAATCATAACACATTAATCGTAATATTGAGTTCACAATTACTTATTTACTATTATTATTTATTTAATTAGTTTAAAGAATTAATTTTCCCCCACGATACCCTAAAGTTACAAAGAAGCTTGGGCATTAGGTATTGATACCGCCTTCCGTACTCAAGAACTCAAATATTAGAAATTACTAATGGAAATGAATAAACAGTTCCTTACCTCTAATTTTGGGCGCACTGTCTTAAAAATTTTAACTTCCTCACTGGACTGCTTGTGTCCCTCTGCTATTGTTAACATGATTTCCCCTATTTATAGTCAACTGTTATGGAATAAAAAATCTACTAAATGACCTGATATAGAAGCCTCATTTCCGAATTCAATGAAAGCAATTGGTCTGTTTATCTAAAACCCTTACCTATTTTTGGTTATTAAAAGATAATATTCAGATACGCAATAAATTAGATATTGCGTAAGAGCAACAAAACTAGTTACCCGGTCACGATGTCGCTATGGGAATTAGTTTTCGTATCTAACAGGTGTCAATACTATAATCGCTGTACTATTTTATACCTAATCACTTAGGAAAATACCGTTCTAAAACAAGTTAAATGGTAGCTGAAGGATTTTTTTCGAAGAACTTTATACATAAACATGTGTGACTTGTTAGAAATATATAAGAAATTCCGATATAAGTGTATTTGCATAAATAGATATTGCGACTTTGTTAATTATACTCTGGGAAATTTGTTTTCACTACGTTGTAAATAAGCAAATATCTCACACCCAAGAATTTTTGAATGATTTGATTTTAAGTAGGCAGGAGAAAATTATCTTATGGATTGTTTTATATAAATAAAAGTTATCAAGCAAAATCCAAATTCTGTGCTTACATTGAAAAGATTTATGTTAATACATGGAATTAGCAAAAAAACAACACTCTTAAACGGTCAACAAATAGAACTTCAAGAAGTTTTCGTACCTCCGTTTAAAGAGAGTAAACTAATTTATTGTGAATGAAATAATTTATTCTAATTGAAAATTATTAATTTTCTATTAAATTAGATTAAATTAGAGAAAATTATTTGATATACATATTAATGAAAAATATGAAGACAAATTGCCCATATTTTGAATTTTTTCAAATTTTTATCATTTTCTCTGTTATATGCGTACTACTGATATAAGTTAATTAACTAATGAATAGAGAAGTCATTTTTGTGAAGTTCAAGTACTGTTGTTGCTGATTAATAATGGCAAAAATATTTTATTGCAATTTTTTTATTTATTTATAATTTATTTTGCGACGTCTCCCAAAACACTTATATCAGAAAATGTTTTTGATAAGTTTCAAGTATATGACTGCTATACCATGTATATTCGGCAATACGGGTTTATTTAACAAAGAAAAAATCATACCTCTACATTCTTACTAGCTGGGAAGTTACGCGGCTCGGTTAATTCAAGAAATGTTGGATATAGAATTTTCTTTTTACTCCGTACCATGCATGTGAGTATGCAGATAATACAACTCAATAGTCATTTTCAGCAAGACGCAATATTCGGTTGCAATGAGAGTAGATTAAACGGAAAGGTTCGTTTACTTTAAATGTGACTTAATTTCATTTTGTCATTTCTTCAAAATATCCCTCACAATCATCAAATTTAAGGGTAATCACAGAAATAAATCTACATGAGTTTCCCATACCCAATCCCTAAGATATAATTCCTACTAGCCAGCTCTCAAACTCAGGATCATTGCAATGGAAAGATAATAAAGTAAACAGCGACAGGTCAGTTTTTTCTTTTGCTATATATTTTTCTCTATGTATTTATTTATTGTCTCGATGTCCTAAATCTTTTGCTCTAGTACGGTTTTATTCAAGTATTCACACAGGTGTGTTTTGTTTTCCTTTCATTATAACTAAACTTTTATCCTCTAAATTTTAATTATTCAGTTACGCGTTCACACCGGTTTTCGATAAGTGTTTCCATAACCCGAATAGGAAAATAATAGTGAATCGATAAGCGATATTTATCGAAGTTTATTTTTTGTTGAGTACCGCATGTTTATCCGACTTAACTGGCCATGTTTAGAGCTGTAATGTACTTTTTGTTCTTATGAGACCGTTTTACAATTTCGTAAACTAATTAAGGATTTCGAAAGAATAATCTAAAAATATTAACCTGTTCGAGTTTGAGAGGAACAGGGAAATAATTCCAAGCGAGCGGTAAGTTTCTTTTAAAATATCGCAGTTGAAAACTATAGGTTTTGTAATGTCATATGGTCTAGATATACATTTGGATAGATTATGATGAAAATATTCTGAGAAATCAATAAGACTATGCAATTTTTCGTATTTTTATACACACAATAAAATCTACCTACTAATTAGGAGAGTAGTAAAAATTTTACATTGAGTTAAAAGCAACGTGAGAATTTTGTTTGTATGAAATACAATGTTGAGATTTCTTTCATATGAATGCATGTAGTATTTAGTATTCTTTGTAGGTTAGGTATGCTGGAATTTGGATGCGATTTTATGAATGAATGAATGAAATAATTTATTACAACCTAAGGTTTACCACTGATAGATTTGTGTGTGGTATATATTATTTACTTTTAGCCATAAATATTTATCCATGTTGTTAAGCATCAAAAGATTGTAAAAGGAGTGCATGATACCAGTGTAAATGTAATAATAGCATTTAATAGTATTTTTGAAGATATTTAATTATTTCAACTCTTGACACCCGACTTAGATTGTGCAATGGTTGTACTTTCTTCGTTGTATATGACCTTCCCACATCCAATGCAATGAAATGTATGATGATGTACATGACTTTTTTAATGATGTAATGTTCACCTATGTGTTGTATTTTTTCTGTCCCTCATTTTCATTCTTACTGCATAATGTTCCATATCTGTTTGTTTACAGAATGTTTATTTTTTTAAAGAAGATATTAAGTTATGTATTTTCCTTTTTAATCCCATCTGCATCACTCATACTGACTTTATATCTGGTGTTTTTAACCGATTTAGTTATTTATAAAGTTTGAGTTATCTATATTGTCTTGTTGAATCTTTGTATAAATTTCTATGATTTTTTTAGAGAATCTTATTTATAACTGTGTCACTTATCTTATTTTCTAGATTTTGCAAAGAACTTTGAAAAGAGCCGTTATTCAAAGAGTCTAGTAATTATCCAAATTATTACCATTATACATCAATAAGAACAGTTTTGTTTATTGTACATCTACTAAATTTCTATGGCAAACACATCACTCTTAAGTCATTTGAAAATACTCAATATTTTTGGCAAATTATATTATTCATTAAATAATTCATTCACTGAATTAATAACTCTGCATAGATTCATATAAAGTCTAAAAATTATACTATGAATTCATCGTAATTCATCATGTTTACTTTTTATGTATTATTGCACTAAGAAATGCATCAAAACAAACAAAAACTCAATGTTATAATCATCTATTTTCATAATTAAAAATCAAAAAAATAAAGTAAAGTTTTAGAATTCATGATAAAACAGTCTGTTGATAATATGATCTAAATCCTTTAGTGATTTGGAAGGAAGGGCATTTTTTCTAAGGCTTTGTATATCATATTCTTGTGTTCTTAATGGAACCATCCTTCAAATAATTTTCTATACAATATTATATTCCTTTTCTTATTGTAGTTTTTCCTTAATGCTGATAACCTTATTATTTACTTGTTAAGATTAATTAATTAATGTATGTAAAGGAACAAATTTATAGGTTGAAGTATATGTAATATTTCAACTTTCTTTCTTGCTACATGAAGTGTAGCATTCTTGAAAATTTCATATACTAAGTTCTCTCATCAACTAGCTATTTTATGTTTTCTTTTTGATATTGTATTAAATTCCGACTACAATTTTTCTTCGGAGCTAGTTACAAATTAGGGAAATTGTGAAGAATTTACATGGTCTTTTCAGCACACCATGTTTCTTTTTCTAAGACTAGAGTCACTAATAAAACAAATGTCAAAAACTTCATATTATTTTTACATTTTTTCTATTTAAAATTTTTCAATTATCTTTCTATATTAACTACCCCCCAAACTTTTAAATTTTAATACATCTCCTCTAATAATATTAATCCTCTAAAAAGTATGCCTTTATGGTTGCCCTATGTAAACCAAAGGTACTCCAATGTAGAATCATATAGGTGTAAGCTAATAAGTTAGTCATAACACCTTTCTTACTTTGATGGAAGAGAATCATGAAAATTACCCAAATTGAAAACTTAGTAATTCTATATGGAATATATTATATAAATATATTGGCAAATATTCATTTACCTTCAAGAAATCACACTTATCAAAATTGATTTCATGAAGATTACCCATTTTTGCCTGATTTTACATTGTTGAACCAAAATGTTTTTTTAATTTTCTGTTATTCTACTTAAAATATAAGAGATTCGATAAAAAGAACTTAAGGTGAAAAGAATACATGATCAGTTTGTGTCATAATTTGTTAAACCATGTTTAATCGTGATAAATTAATAAATTAATATGATAGACTGATTAAACTTCAATTTTCAGCAAAAGCTACTAAAAATTGATTTTAAATTACAGTTTAAAAATATAATTGTGAGATTTATGGAATAATTTGTATTATTGTATATAAATATAAGGATATGATTTCAAATCAGTTTACACAAAAACCTCACATGAAATTTTCCTGCCATTCATTGGAAGAGCAAAGTTATCAGACTTCACAGTTCACACAGTGAATATTTATTTATCTCAGAGATATCAAATACTCATTGTGTTTTGTAATTAAAAATTTTGCATATGAATGTATTATAATGTCCTCAAATGTTTGTCACCTTATTTAAAAAAATGTCTACAGTTGTCTTTCATATTTTTGAAAAATTTTTCCAATTTGACTTTTCATCTTCAATCATCTTTTCTTTATTTATTTTACTCTTTAATATTGGGTTAATTCAGTTTTAGGGTTGTTATAGAACTTGAGTCTGAAAATTTTTTATGTATATATAAGGGTTCTGAGCTGTTACTTGGATATGATGAATGAACTGAAAAGTTTTAAATGGTTGCCATGATAAAATATATTTTCTTCATTGAAATTTTGTGAAGTTATTTTATAATAATCACCTGGAATGATTAAGGTTAAACAAATCGTCATTCAAAAAATGATTCAGAAAATTCTTTATGCAGGAGACTAAGTCTGTTTATGATTCATAAATTTCTAATTCTCAATCATATTCAATAGATATAAATTGTTCCGTCTAATGTTACCAATTATTTACAAAAACATTATATATCACTGTAGATACTATTATTATGCCAAGCATCACTTCACAAATAAATTCTATAAATAGATATAAAATGATGTAGTTATAAATAAATATTTCTGAGTAATGTAGAAATTTTAATGGAACATTATATTGAATTGATCATTTTTAGATAAAGATTAGTTCTCATTCACCTGTTTCCATCCTTGTTCCTACAAAATATTTTGTAGAATATAATAATTATTTTATATTAAATGTATTAAATATAATAAGCATGAATTAAATTATAATATATTACATTAAAGCATACTTCAATACAGTAATATGTAGTTTATTCTATTATATATAATAATTAATAACTCTGATAAGTATTTTATAATGATGAAATGAGTATATTATAAAGGTGATAATATAGTAAAATAATAATAAATATCAAGATATATCTAAGCCAATATATTGGGAGCCCATGTTTAGAGAGATTATTATGACTAACTTATTTAAAGGAGCAATTGAAGTGTTCTTCCACTGAATTTTAAACTTTTCTAGAAGAATCACTGCCAAAGAAATGCTTATAAATTCTGTGCACCACTTTCTCATTAGATTCGTAGTACATACATAGATATAAAGCTAGTCACGTACTTCTTAATCAATGATTGATCAATGGAAATATATTTTGGTTACTTAAAGAAATGATTACTGGATATGAATTACCAGTGAACGTAGAAGTTGAAGAGGTGGTGGCAGCCGAACTTAAAACACCAAGATGTAATATGAATAACACGCAAGCCTCGCCTCGGATTATCTTTGACAAAAGGAAGATGCAAGTACAACACTTCAGGAAAGTTTCCCTTGGACACAAGGCCTTTGAAAACAACGTCCAGTAAGTGAAAAAAAAATTTGAGAAATTATAAATAAAATATTTAGCGATTCAAAATTATAAAATTGACACTTCGTTCAAACATGTTTGCTTATTATTTGATATGAATATTCTGGAAAATGGATCGATAGTATAATGAATAACTATTAGAATAATTTATCTTATTCCTACGATATCGGAAAAAAATTTAAAAATCTACATGCATCCAGGCTCAATGTAACCAAGAAGCAGGTTTGAAACTTTTCTACGATTCTAAATTATGAAATGAATACAGAGTTTCGTAATTATATCTCTATCGTGATCATTAATAATGCTTTTCATATCTGTATGCTATATGGTCCCAATTATATTGCTATCCTCCACTTCTTTTCAAACTGCTATTGGTCTCATGAAATCATCGTGTACATAATTGCTTTCTGGTAGATCTTGATCTATTTGTAGTCATCAGCAACGGAACTGTTTTAACTTCTCTGCCTTTCAAAATTTTTTCTTCTTTCCCCAAAGAGAAATCAAAGAAACTCTTTGAAGTTGTAGATCTCCTTGTTATTGCCTACGCTTAAGCAGCTCTTATCACTGAATCTCGTGCGGGAACTGGGGCAGCACGGATGGCAAACATAGAGCAAGTAGCAGCAATTCATCCATACGCAACCAAGGCTCACAGCGACCTCCCGTGGGGAACACGACACACACAGAACCAGGCCCCCCGCGAAAGATTTAGGAGAAAAACAAGGAGTAGCACTCAAAGGGAAAAATAAGATGAGGGAAAGTGAAATATGGCTCCATCGGGAATGGGAGTAGGTCATGTTAACGAATGATGAAGGGAGCTACGGAAAAATTGGAAGGAGATACGAGGTTTACACTGTGCTGGAATCTAGTAAAATGGGGCAATGTACAAGAATGGTTGTTTTTTTTAGAGTGCAGACCTTGAAACTTCGCATGGTTACTCTGTGATAGATTCTGTACACGAATATAGCTGTGCAATCGTTCAAGTTTATTCCCTTGTGTTAAAATTATAAAGGGTGGCAAATTTGTTCGAGTTTTACGAAATATGCCGCTCTTAATTTTTTGCGAAATTTTTCTACTTTAAAACGTTGTTCTACATAATTGTGTGTTATCGTGTAAAATATTAATTATTCGTTACAGTTTTCCCTATAATCCTACACTATAGTTGATCGTAGTGGTTGAATATTTGCATACTTTAAACAACTGAATGGACGAGCATTATTTAAGAGTGGGTATTTGAATGTACGTCATCATTGGTCATGCAGACTGAGAGACTGTAGCCCTTATTCCTCCTTATCCAATGCTAACTCTACTACATCTTAATATCTTCACTTACCTAAGCTCCTCTTTATTTGGTTTAAATGTTCACCCCTTGGAATTCCTCTTGGTGCTTATCCATCTACTTTGCCGTCTAATAAATTCCTAATAAAGTTATTGTTTCTCAGGAGATATCCAATCCATCTGTTTCGTCCGATCCAGTTGATGCTCCATACTGTTGGAACCTATTCTGTTTATCTATATGCGTATTCTGTCTCTTAATTTGATCTCCAGTTCTCGTAACGTAATCTCGTAATCTTTTAGTAACGTCTCAAAATTCTTATAAGTACTACTTCTAACAATTTAAATCATCTCCCAATAACAATCAAAAGTCGCAAGCGTTTTATATTTGTACTTATATCTCGCTGAAAGGAATTTAAAACGTATATTTTTCAATGAAAATAAAATAAAAGAAATGAAACGAGAAGTGCAACCTTGAATAGACTGAATACGTGCATCTCGTTGGAATAACTCATTACGAATAATCTTTCGTATATGACATGTAGGGAAGCATAGGAAATAATAACCGAAGTATAGCTTATTATCACAATAATTACCACGTTAGAAAATATTATAATATTTTAAGTTGTAGAATATTATAATATATTATAATAATTTAAATCAGTTTGAAAATATTATAGTAATTTAAATCAGTTCGAAAAAAAATATTCATTTCGTGTAAGATAATCTATTTCAAATGTGACAAAAATACGATTACATTTTTGCGACGATAGTTCAAAAGAAGTGTTATAAAGTGTTCTATTCTAGAGGAAGTCAACTTGAGAGTCAAATCTACTTGCAAAATATGTGCCCATTATCTGTAACAGGAAAATATTAGAAACTAATAGCGTTAACAAAACCTTTTCTATGGAAACGAATGTCGAAATATAATCATGAAATCAATTACTTTTGTACATTTTGCCTATTTTTGTTATTCAAAAGAAACAATCGAAATTGAAATCTATATCAATCCTTTCACATCAGGATGATAAACGAGTGCTAATATCCGTTAGAAGATGAACAACCGTGGCACGTAAAAAAACTGCGTACTAGTGGTAATACTGAAGTGTTTTTTCACTCAAAGGTTTTGCCAAAATTACTCCTCACGAGTGCAGTGTTTAGTGAACGGGAGCCATATAACGTCAATCGATAAAATTGAAGTTCTGGCTGGTCCGAAGCCTCTTGCGTCCATTCGTGTCTGCAACCCCATATTTACATTACATTAACGCCCGAACTGACGTGCTTTCACTATGTGATTGCACCTCTTTGGTACAGAGGTGACTTTGACCAGCTTTTGGCACCTTAATATATTGTTATATATTATAAAGACCATTGTTTTCGCTGAAGGAGTTTATAATATCTCAAAAATATGGTATGCTAATTTGTATGCAATAAATCCCATTATCCTAAAACTTATACTACAAGCATGACATTCCACTGACATCATTCACCATGTTTTACTATTATTATACATCACGGAAATTAGTGTTAAAAGTGGAGGAGTGGTTAGCAAGTAAAGCTTTAGAGCTAAGGTCCAGGGTTCAAATCCAGGCTGAGGAGAAAATTTTTCACTGAAGGTGAAGTAGTTGTTGTACGTCCATTGTTGAGTTAAATACCACACTTTTTTTTAGGAAGAGGATTTTTATGTTTGTAGGTTAATAAGGAAATTATCAGATTCGCTACAGTCTTAACCCATTAACCGCCGAGGTTAGAATTAGCGAGAAATTTACCAATTTTTTCTTATGAATCTTCTATTTTCTGCCTAGAAAAGACAAATTGTAAATTTGAACTCTGAAAAAAAATTGTAAGTGCGAAAAAAATAATGTTGCGTTTTCGCAACTTTGGCAGATACCTTAACTTTTTTCGGATATGCAACCCGCGCAACACACATAATTTTTTCGTTATTTATTGCTATATCTCATAATAAATACTGTAAATGACTGATTAATGAATTTTTCCTTTGCCTTTGACGATTATCTTCGATTAATCTATTTTAAATGGCATAAATAAAATAATTATTCTAACAATAAGGAAGTGAATTTTATGATTCCCCATATATTTTGGGTGGAAATTGTTATAGAAAATGCAATATTTTTTCCGTTTAAACTGAATTTATCTGTAAATTTGAGATAGTAAAGTGTTTTTATATATTAAATAATTCGAAACATTTAGGATGTAAGAACATATTATTTTCTTTGCAAGAATAAATAGTTTGGCTTACATTGCCTACATTTGCTCATGGAGTTGCCCTTAAAAATAAAATGAGATAATCTATCCCCTTTTCAATTCATCAGGCAACAAAAATTGAGAATTTGTGCCTTTCTGAGATTTTTTTTAACATTATGGCTCATGATTTTAGTCTTCGAGAGAAGCCACACCACCTTTTAGGAGGGTTACTGCAATGTAGGACCTAAACTCAACCTGTGAAATCTTATTTTCTTTAGGCTTCCGGAAATGTTATGGCTTGGTGCCTACTCTTTCTATAGATATCGATGCATAGAGGCCATCATCACATTTTTCCTCTAACTCTAACACTATGATTCGCATTGTAATTATCGTGATGATCAACTCCGCCCGTATACTTTTTGTATGCCCGGACAACATAAGGCTGTGAGATGAAGATACACTTTCTGTTTTTCCGGCTGAATATCTCCGCCGTCCCTAAAGGGAAGCTATGCAAAATTTCTTGCTTAAGAGATAACTGAGTTATCGTTCCATTTCATTATTGACAGATCAATGGATTTATCAAAATCAGTAATAACATATCCTCTTGACCTTTTAGCGAATTTCTTCGTATCTTCTATTGCTCACTTTCTATTTACCGTGTTGTGCCTGTAGTGAAGTGATTCTTTTCTTTAAAAATACAAAACTATGCGTACGGCAAGAAACATATTGTCGAAACACAAATAATGTTAGGATAGCACAGGAATGACTTATAATAATTCAATAACTATGCTGGTACCCAAACCTAATTTTCTTTCATAGGAGTTTTCTCTGGCTCCAGCCTATGGCAAAAACTGAAGAAGTGACCAATCTTCTGAGCAAAGACGCCAGAATTTTACACCAAATCTCACAGGTTTATTTTTATAAACATGGTCTCCGAATGACGTCCAAAATTAGGTACCATCTGCTCATCTACGGATAAATTATGCGAAAATATTCCGAATTGCAGGTTTTTTTCATTTAATATGTTGAATTATGTCTTCATTTTTGCAAATTTCCCTTGTTTGAGCATTAATTATCTGAAAAATTAATATTTTATTTAATTTCCCGAAAATTGTTCCTTCTGAAAGAGCTACGGAATAAATCCATGCCTTCACCAAGGTCCTTTGACCAATACATATCTAGCTCGAGAAACATATTACATCCTGTGATAAGCAATAATTCAATAAATTTTTTTAAATCCTATAGAGTTGGACTTCATATCTATTCTTGTTTTAGAGCCTGTTTGTTCAAAAAGAACTATTTTCTCTAAGACGTCGTCCAAAAAAAAACGGAAAATTCATAAATGTATTTTATGAATAATAAATATGGTTTCTCTGTAATAGATTCCATTTCCTTACCTAATGGATCTCCTATCTTCTAATTTGAAAATTAAGTGAATACAAACCTCTATAAGCTAAAACATGTCGAGAAACGGGTATAGTATAGGGAGCGCTGGCAGCGCCGTCAGACCCCCTCCTGCCAAAGTTGCGAAAACGCAACATCAAGTTCAACCTTCAAAATGATCCAGAAAAAAGTTTCTATTTCATAAAAAAAGAATTACATGTGTTCAAAAGATATTTCTTCTATCACGGATAACTACTTTAAATCCAAAAAAAAATTTTGATTGGATGGTACAAATGTTTGACTCGGGCAGAGTCATGCGATCGAAAAAGTGACATTTTTAAAAAACTCTAAAAATAAAATAATCATTAAAACTGCTCCATTTTTGCACTAAAAATAATTTCAAGACTTCATCTATACAAATAACAAAAAGAATTATCGAAATTCGAAAGAAAACATAAAAATTATGAGCGAAACATTAATGTTGCGTTTTCGCAACTTTGGCCGGATATGGGTTAAACTGAATGGTACTTTCATAAGTAGCTGCTAATATGAAACGAGTTTATGATTATGTAAACAATTTAATTTAATATTAATACCGAAAATTAAAAAGAATATGGACGAAATTTTTATGAAAAGATCCAGAAGATTGATATTTCAGTTAGAAGATTAAGTTTGATAAAGGTCACGAAGTTATTAAATGTTTGTTCGATTGAGATGGAAATGTATTCTTTGGAAGGATAAGAAATTCTTAGACCCAATAAAAGAAAGAATAAACTGATGGTTATAATCCCAAATGATCTGGATTTATAAATCACTGCATAAGCATTCGCCCAAATCTCTTACGACAGGTCTGAAAAAATAGATTCTAAAATGTTTATTAGATTTCTAAAATTTCTCTAGGCATACTATACTGATGTAAAAATACGATAAAATATCTGATTTATTTATAGTATGATACCGATTCCTGCGTACCAAAGTGAATTCTTAGTTACGTTCAAAATTTTCATGAATAAGTCTTTTTAAAAATAACCTTAAATTGCTTAACAGATTCTTATTCTTTTCTATATTCATAGTCATGATATAGAAAAATAAATTATCAAACCCATATTTTTGTATCACCTCCAGAAAATTTCGAAACGTTTTTTGGATTTTTTTATTCGTAAACTGTGTGTTTCTTTGAAACGGATCGTGATTAATCTGAATTTGTATATAATCTCTATTATAAGTATTTGTGTGTATGTAAAATGTGGACGTGTTTTTCAAATAACCCCAAGGAAAAAAATATAAAATTGCGACGTATGGAAAAGTTTAAATTTCAATTCCTAATGCAAATAAACTAGGATGAGCTCTTACGATAAAATGAATGTATTTTAGTCTTTACTTCTACGAGACATTACTCCGTTATGTTTTGTAAACATAGCTAGAGGTCGCATTGAATTCGTAGTTAAATTACCAATTAGTAAAACAACATTGGATATCATAAACATCGCCTCGGCAGACATTAATTCGCAATAAAATTTATAATTAGAATTTTCAATTTTAGTTTTCAATTATGACTTACTAATGAACACTTTATTAAGATATATGCACGTAAAACTGCCTCTTGTTTCTTTACTTCTTCTAGTGAGATATTTTATATTTAAAAATAGGAAGAGGTAAAAACCTTCTTGTATTGTATTGTTTTATTGTCTTAGATATTAATCGAGACATTTTTTGCGTAAAGAACACCAAAAATTTAAGGATTTTCGATGATGAAACTAATTAATTAGTTAATGAATTGATAAAAATTATTAGTTCCTCGTTAGGGTTCTTTTTTTTTAAAAGATTGATGGGAGTGAACTTCTATACTTACAACTACTACTGTGCTATACTCCTATATTTGATTTCATACAATATACTTAAATCCTTTTAGATCGTTTGCAGTAAATAGATGACATTGTTAAAGAAAATTAATAATTAGTTGCTATATTTTCATCAAGCAATCGATAAATATTAAATTTTTCATTTTTGTTAGAGTTAGTCTAGTTTTGCGCCAAACATTTCATGCACAGGCTTTAAAAGTACTTGAGAAACTTTATTAAATTCGCAAGGGAATGAATGCATTAAAACGCAAGGAAAATTGTTTTATCATTAGAATATATTTGAGTTTCCATGGAAATACTAAGATTCTAAACAATTGAGACTCGTAGATATAGAGGTTACATTATTCAAATAATGCATATTTATTTATGGCATTTGTTTACTTTAAGTTGTTCATATACTGGTATGGAAGAGAATGAATAGCCATTTACTTTGGGGAAAGATATTTGCTTCGATATTTCGAACGGTCTCGGTAAGAAGGGAATAAACCTCGCCGCATGTAACTCTATTAAGGAATTAGCTTAACACCAAAATAGCTCCGTACGGAATTCAAGCATCAAAAAGGGAGGAATCAGAAGATTTGCGCGTCGTATTTGGCATCCTACCGAGATCTCCGTTTAGCGGAGCAATTTTAGTCTCATCAAGCTCTTTTCATCGCGACAGATTGGAATAGCAGAAGCTCCCCTCATAACCAGTACAGAATCCGTGTCTCCTGCAATTTCGCATACTTAGATTCCCCCTGTGGAAAATAGTGATCAGATAATTTCCAATTGAGCCAATTTTCATTTTATTTATCATATTCCGGTATGAGATTTATTAACTCGATTAACGTATAATTAATTAATGGGATGTATTTATATTAACGATTTTAGTAGTTAAAATTGTGGTATTTACTAATAATAAACAGAAGCACTGGTTACTAGTGGCAACTAATGTAAATATAATAGTTTTGACCCAATTTTTAAAAGATTATATAAAGATATTAATATACGATTTTATTTATCAATTAATATGAAATATCGATTGTGAAAAATCACGTATTTCGTCAAGAAGTTAAATATTTGAATTTTTCTTTATATTTCATTATTTGCAACGAATTATATTGCATGATTCTTATCTCTTATTCAAATTACATATTGCTTTAGATACATATCTCTGGGATTCAATATATGACGTTAAAATTGAGATAAATTTTGTCTGAATTTTAATTTATGTATCTGATAAATTCGTCCGATTTCAAAATTAAAAACATGTAGGCAATAAATTTCATTCAGCGGTTGGGAAAGGAAATGTAACATCCCACAAAGAGGTTGGAGAAAGTTATATTGGTCATAAATTAATATCTCATATCCTTGCCATTTATTAAAACTCGTTCAAAAAGGTATCTCGTCGTTGGAAAATTATTGTGACGCTCGAAAAAAATTGCGTACTCCTTTTGGAATCCAAAGAATTGTTGGTCCTTTGGTTGTACGGAATCCGAACTTGAAAGCCGTGAAATCGTTCTTTATCAAGAGGAAAACTTTATGGCGTTCCCTTCAGGCAATTTCTTACCATGCAAACAAGGACAAAAAATGTATCCTACTGTATCGAAAAGATATACTGCCCTATTAATGATAAATAATCGTAAGAGATTCTAAGGAATGATATCTCGGAAAGCTTCAAAATTTAACTTTCAGATAGTATTCGACTCTTGTGTTCACGCATCTAAAATCTTATCGTAATCCTATATACATCTACATCCTATCCTTCTATTGTAATGATTGAGATAGAGTATGTAGCAATATATTTTATTTCTTTATCTTCGGTATATTAGGGTTATTTCTTTCTAAAACCAAACACATTTATGTAACTAAATAAGGTAAAGATTTTCGATACATTTTTAAGGTAAATTAAAAAAAAAATCTGATCTTACGTTAATAATTTACCATTAGTGAATGTATTGCAGTAAAGGAAGACCTCTGAGGGGTTGGTGATACAATGACGTAGTGTGAGCTGTATGTATAGCACTTATAATATGAACGAAACGTATGAGGATGTTGAGGTATGGTCACTTACGTGGAATGAGTTAGACAAGAAAGAGCTCTTCCAGGTAGGGTGAATCAATGAAGATAGCTGCGGATGAAGTGTCTATTGTTACGTTTAGAAGATAGCACAGGAAATTCAACAGGAGGTTTAACTTAAGAGAAGGTAGGGAAGGGGAGTGAAATGACGTTTTAGCAATCGATGGTATTAGGTTAGTTACGCGAGATAAATACTGGAAGAAGTAACTCACTCTGAATGAGAATAGCTATACAACCTTAAGTACGGATCCGTTCCAGAGATAGAAGGCCGTTAAAAATCGATATCCAAAAGTGATATTTTTCTTTTATGTAAGATCCGAATGAAAAGTCAAGAATGGTGGTTATTGAAACGTTAAATAGCTAATGTATTCGAGTTCTATGAATTTTAATAAAAAAATCAAATATTGAAAATTAATAAATTAATTTTCTATTGATATGGGTTGAAAAAGAAAACCATACATAGACCGAGCAACTTATTGCAGTTACTTAATAATTAAATCCATTTAAGTTGTTTGATTTTCTTTCTGAATATATTTTTAGCCCTTAAATACTTGGAGGAATAAGGTTAATTATGAGCTCTATTGAACCACATAATGAATAAAATATAAAATATTTGTTTGAAGCCGATTTACGTATTAAGAAAATGAAAGCACAATCATCCTCATCACTTCCCAAACGAGGTCTATATAGTTCAATCAATTTTACTCCCCACGAACGCTTGGGGCATGAATCAAGGACTATATAGATCTGAATAGCACCATTCCCAATCCGGCTGGTCCGAAGCCTCTTGCGTCCATTCGTGTCTGCAACCCTCTATTTCATCTTAAAACTACGCCCGAACTGACGTACAGTCACTTAGTGGTTGTACCTCTTCTGTACAGAGGTGACTTTGACCAGCTTTTTGATCCTTAGAGGATTAGGATCCTTAGGTTCTTCATACGACCTTTGTGTAATTGCCCAAGAATTCCGATCCGAAACGAATATATGTACATCTTGTTGCTGTACTATTGTAAACATAAATTATACAGAAAGGCAAGTTAGGGAATGATATATTTTTTTTCTGAATCAAGATGGATGGATAGAATTTTCCAATCTATAAAATAGTATAAGACGAGAAAAAATTGACCTAAGCGAAACTCAAATCAGATCAACTGGTAAGGGAAATTTGTTGCTGCTCATTAAATTTGGATGTAGAGATTGTTGATTCCAGGTCACAACAGTATTACTTAATACTTTTTTTTTCTTCACTAAATTCTCAAGTATAGAAATCACCACAATTTATCAGAAATGAAATCCTGCTTGAAAGAAACTGTATTGCGTAAATTCTCCATTTTAATTAACATATTTCTGTTATGTATTCATAATTCTTCCGTTCGAAATATATATTTTTAGGTACCTCAATTCAAAATCAAAAATTATACCATGAATAGGCTTCTAAACAGTTGAGAGAACCTTTTCATGTTCCTATTTATATCCCACACGGTGTAATTGTGAAAACATCCGGATACTTCGGCGATAAGGTACCCATCCTGTACAAGTGCCATGTTTAACACGCGCGGCAGATAACAGGAGCGTTCGTTGTCAAGTAAACAATCTGAACGTTGCCTGGGGTACATTAAAATAATCATCTTCTGTGGGCGTACCCCGCCCACACCAGGAAGGGGGAGGTTATTACGAACGAGGGACGTGTTTTTTTTCCACGTCACCTCAGCCTCCGATTCAATTCAGCCGCGAAACTACGGGCGACAGCCGATAGTCCTGCCCCCACGCGGCCGTGACGCATTGCGATAGTCAACTTCCAGCACGTGTCGCGCCATTTCGTGCCATGTATTTTTATTCTAGTTGAATGAATGGTGGAGCTATTAATACATGTGCTAGGTCTCCATATCGATCGTGTATCCTCTTTATGTTGGTTAATAATCTTCTACGCTAGATGGTTTCCGGGAAGATGAAGCCTCCATGTTTATGCTAGAAGGGAATCATGGGAGTCGTATAAAAGGTTTCGGATCAGGAAGTATATTCGATGAAAAGTGCTCTGAAGATGCATGTACGAGCTGCATACGAAGTTTTTATTGCCTCATTACTTTTAGCGTGTATATAATGAAAATAATAAAGGGAATAGTTCAAATGAACTCTGAAGTTGAATGAATGAAAGCTAAAATTTCTTTCATACTGTCCCCTGAAATACGTTTTGCTATTAATTAGATTTAGAATAATTTTAGGTATAATATTGTTCTACATAATCAAAAGATGCTATGAGCAAATTTATGTTGATGCCTACTGCCCAAAAGAAATTTTTAAGGGCTTCTGTTCCGTCTTATGCAAAATCCGTAATTATTTGATTATTATTTTTTTCGAATTATACTTTTACTGTTGCTGTTGATAAATTGACCAAAACACCTCAATCAGCTATCGTGAATAATGCTGTAACCACGAGTATAGTGCGTGTTTTTAGGACTACTAATTATAATTAAGGACTACTTACATGAAAATGAGAAATTGTCTATTTAGGCTTCTTGGATTAGGGATTGATTAGCGATTAAAATGCAATCAGTTCCGTCCTCCTACTTGCCCAACTCCATATTAGTCTCTGATGTAAACCCTTTATTGATCACCGGTTAGAGTTAATTGGTGTTAAATTTGGGTTAAATGGTACACCGTTAAAGAGCTTAACTACACTTAGTTTTCTCGATTCAATTTAGGCCCACGCATTGATTATAAATTAACCGAGGAATAGAGTTAGGTTCCAATCGAGTTCTTGCGTAAAGAATAAGTTATGAGAATCACGGTTTTCAAAGCTTTACTGGTCCATGAACTGGACGAATAATTATCTTACTAAAATTCAAGAATTGATATTTTGTTGAATATAACTGAATGTTTACATTATTTTGTTTTTTGAAATTTAATTTCATATTTTTAACTAATTTATTATTAACCATCTGAATCTATAACAAAATCGATACGTATTGAATATTCAATTATTACTTAAAAGCCTTTCGATTTTATGTAAATTGGAATTTCTGATATTTAATTAACTTCATTATATTCGTGCTGTCCATTTATCATTTTGTATTGGTATTCATTACATGTCATTCTGATACGAAATATCGTGGAAAATTTAAAATTTTAACGAAATTAAGCAATTTAAATTTGCTATTGCATTTATGTATCCACGAAAAAACTGATTTATTGAGTATCATTTGAAAGTGTAATTTTTCAATTTTGATAAATTTTTAAACTTTTGTAATTCCAAGAATTTCAAGAATTTAAAAAGTCTAATAGTTCGGGACTCGAACCCAGATCTTCCAATTATCAGTGGTTTTCTCTAGAAATTAATAACATTCTTGTCTGCATATTCAGACTCAATGTTAAGGGATACTCTTTAGACCTCGGTGTAGCTTGAAATAAACAACGTTTATTTGATTACATAAACTAATTTATTTAATAAAAGAAACTATATTTATCAAATGCATTGACATAATAGCATTGCCATGGAAAATAGGTGTCGACGAATGCACTGAGCGATATTTCGTAGACAAACCCCATTCGTAATAATAATCAGTTAGGAGATTGAATCTTCCCTTACGAATACATAATTTCGAGGCAAGTTCTTGTCGATTGGAAGAACGATGTGATTCGCAATCCAATTTGGTAGCTCATCTGAGAGGAGAAATGTCATCTCAAAATCCCAGTTTTCGAAATGCCCGTGTGAACTGTAACACTTGAGGCGAAGTGGGAAGCTCTCTAGTTGATGAAAACTTTTAAAAGCGGTAATAACGGTATTTGCAGAGGAGGGTATTTTTTTTCGAGAATGCACCCAGCAGAATATCGGTACGTAACTTCTCTTACGAATTGTAGAATCTTCAGTTGAAATGGTTGTTCTCCGATGCATCGTCGGTTGTTACGCACGCTGTGAGTCCAAAGTGATTCAGTCTTAAGTTGATGACTTACTCGAGAGCTGTGAAATTTCTACATTTCTGTGGTAATTTCCATCAATTTTTCGCTTATTTTAATTCTCTTTAAATTAACTGAGAGGTTAGTTGTTTGAGTCATGTACTATTATATTATATTACGTAAAATATCTGGAATAACAATACCTTCATTTCATGTAAATGAGATTCATATATAGCCTCGGTTTGAAGTCGAACGATACAAGTGTACCATTGAAAAGGTGAAAATCTAAAGAGTGAATTCTATTATCTATATTTCATTCGATTCAGAACAATTAAATCTTACGTTCAGCTGTTATTTATATGCGTTGAATATCTCATAAACAAAATAAATATAACTATCGCTGTTTTGGAGGAGATATTCGTAAAAATTATGGTTTGATATGGTTTGAAGGAATGATTAAGTAATCCAAATACATAATGTATGTCCTCGGAAACGAGCCTATACTTATTTACACGAAAGCAATGAAGAATATACGGTTGTATGTTAAATTATTTGATTTCCTTCTTTTCTGTGTGAACTTTCACTATAATAGTAAGTCATCCATCTCGAATTTTCCCCTCTCGTCCTCATTATAAGTAGTTTAATCTTTGGCAGTTAATGAAATACACAAAATCAGTCTTCCTTTCAATGAATAACAATCGTCCTAATGATTTTCAATGTATGTACATGTAGAGGATATTTTTAACATGTTAGAATATAAATTTACTTTTTAAAATTACATGGAATGAAGTGAGATACTTCTTTATTGTATTAGTCACTGAGATAGCAAACTAAACGTGGATCACTACTAGTATTGAAAAAGAGAGACACCATGTGATATGTCCAAAATAAGAATATTGACGATTGATTACAATAAATACGGTTTCTAAGGATCAATTAAACAAAAAATAAACAAAGTGGTTAGGCGCGAAAACGAACGATTCTGGTATTAACGAAGTTGTTCGGATACGTTTTTATATTTCGTAAGCAACTCGGAAACTCTATGAATGTTCAATATATCTGAACACAAATATGTGGTCCTCAAGTTGTCTGTCTTCAACACGTTCTATAGCTCCGGAGACAGGGAGATGAGCAACTCCGATTGCCGTCGTGAAATCCCATCGCACTAATGCCTTATTTGTTTCATAATTATACTCCGCGGCTATTTAGGTCAGATTAATCCCCACAATAACGAGAGATACAATGCGGATTAGAATGCATAATCCCTTTCCCTCGGGATATTCACTTCCACGGAGATCCGAGAACAATTGCCGGTCGGAAAGCTCCATCGCAATTATCGATGCCATTTTGAAAGCCTCGTAAATGACCCAAGATGGTTCGATGTTGATTTGTGTGCCCACTCTATAAATATCCATTATGTAATTTTATGGCTCCCTCGTGAATCATAATTAGCATTCCACCGATGCGAAACTGCGCGAAAAATTGTTAATTAAAGATTGTCAACCTATATTTACGTTATTTATGGATATAAGAGTGGTATTTCATTGTGTTGCCTTAGAAATACGACTTATAATATTTTATAACACGTTTAAGATACATCCTACTTATTAAAATGACTGAAGTTTATGATGAATTTTGACAAAGCGAATTTACATACCATAGCGCATTTGAAATGTATGAAAGGATTAAATATGGAAAAAATACCTATATATCAATGAATTTCACAAACAAATATTGATGATAATGGCAATAAATAAATAAATAAATAAATATATATATATATATATAAAAGTATACTTTCTTTACTTAAGCAATTTAAGTTTTCTGCTTTAATTTAATTGTTATTGAAGGTATTTATTTATTAACTTTAAACATTCAAAACTTATGTTCCTTGGTATTTTTATTACTAATTAGCTTGTCAGTAAATCCTAACGTTGGGATATGTTGAGGTGTCTAGTGTAAACGAGAAATAAATGAACTCCAAATGTAGGAACAAGTTTGATTTTTTTAAGTGGAGACCTTTCATTGTACAAAAAAATTCAATGTTACTATTTCTTGTCGCAGTGTGAGAATCTTGTGTAGTTCTTATGCCATCTTCCCTTTCTCCACCTAATTGCTCTGTCAGAACGTTGTCATCTTCAGGTGTCTTCACGAGTGTTCATTAGCGCTGCAACAATCTCAGGAGAATACGCTCCTTTCATATCGTCATTATATAGATTCAATTAATTACCCATCACTTGATAATTAAGGAAGATTTAGACAATGTTTATGGGTTAGTTAGAACTGTAGATTTATAGTCTCAATCTAGTTATTTAATCATTTATAATAGCACAATAATGTGAGAGTATAACAATAGCATCGTGCATTGTTTGACTTCGTAACGTTATTTCTTTGTTGTTACAATAATGTGTACATATTTGGTTAATGAAATTGATTCATAACCTTTGTGATTGTTTGAACTTACGTATTATAATCCTTAGAGTAGCTTCTAAGAGCATAGTTGAGCTGAATAGAAATTCCGAATATCTGCAGAATCTGAGGGATTGTCATAAACCGGTTTCAAAAGTTTCTCAAAAGCGTGTTTCCATTGTGATTCGCCGATCACAAAGGCTAGCGTAGCTCCTCAACCTACTTCCGAAAGATCCCAACAAAGCCTTGGAGAAACCCACGGATCATTAATCACTTAATAGATAGCAGAGCACGCTCCTCTTGCAAGATTCAAGGCGAGAGGTCAACTTTACGGAAGGTTTTGACTTTCATGTGCATTCCGCTTGGTAAATAAGCAGCTATTAATGGGGAAAGGGGCTTATAGTACGCGAATACGCCCCTGAAAATGCGAGATGCATTAATGTGAAGAGATTCCTCTTACCTTGTCTAAGAAGTAGACGTATAATAGCATAGCCTATTGCATAGATAAGTGCTGGCTGTTAAGATTCATACCTTAAGCTTCTAACAGTCTTTAATTCAGGAACGGTTTAAATGTTAAAAAAATATATTAAGAGTGAGTCAAAGGGATCTAGCCATATTCAATTCCTTGTGATTTCTATTATTCTATTCTTCTTTCCTTCTTCTTTTCTATATTTTTTTATTGCATAAGCATTGGAAGGAGTTTTTCTCTTCTTTTTATCACGTATTATTATATAAATTATTATATTTATCACCTTTTTATTCTATATCAAGAAAATGATTTTACTTTCATGGAAATTTCATCCTAATCTTTCACATAAGCATATAAAACAAATAACTTTGATATTTAACAATAACAATGTTTTATTATTATGGTTGATTCATCCTATATATACTAAGGTATATATTTAGCTTCCAAATTACGAATCCATGACAAATTTTTTTGTATACTGTCCACATGAATATAAATTATTCCATTGGCTAAATATCTCGTTTTAGAAACATCCTGTTGGTCATTAAAATTATATGAAATCTCTAATAAGGTGAAATCATTTGACAGTTTACTATTTTAATTTTCGTAAATATCATTACTCTCGATTGACATGTAAATTACGATCATATTCTTAGAGCTATTATATCCTTAATATAGTGCTAGAAAGTTAGTGAATATTAGATACGGCAAGATAAATCTAATACTAAAAAATAGATTCCGTGTTGGGATGAGTTTAAAGGTGAGGCATGATAAACATTTCGGAAGGATAAACGCCGGACTGAATAAACAGAAAGTTAGTGACGTCACGAGAGGTCATTAAAATGGGAGAGAGCATATGGACCCACGAGAAATGAGCAACGTTTAAGCTCAAATGGAATCGAGGGGGCTTTTATATAGCCGAGGATAAAAGAGAAAATAGGGGATAGTGGAATTCCAGGAAATCGTACGTTCAAAGAGGAGATGATGAAGGAGGAACGTAACAACCATAAGATGATCGTTATCCTACAGTTTATGAGTTAGAGATGATCAACGGAGACCAATTGATTAGGTATTAGAGCAATCAACATCTAAATGGGAGATATAACCGTGCATAGTAGCGATATTTATTACGATTAATAGATAATTTTCGTTTTATCTGTTTATAAATCGAAAATATTACTGAAATTAAAACAATTAACGTCCGTTTTATGAAAAAAATCATGTTGTTTAATTCATTACGTATTCAATTATTATCACAACCGTAAAAGTTTTGGTAGTAATGTCAAAAATATTTATAGAAAAATTTTTATATCTATTATTGAATTTTTTTAACGAAAATTCTAAGTTTGAATAACGAAATGACACTCTGAATTAAGACAGAAGACTCACAAAGAATTTTCGTTAATTTTAATGAAATTATGCATGGCCCAGAACCTTAATTAAATACCAAAGTAATCAAACCTATCAAACTTGAATGAACGAAAATATTTCGTCACTTATAACGATGTTGACTAAAGAGAAACTTGCAGTCAACACAACCTCAATATCTTCCTTTGATAGTAGGATGAGAAACTGAAAGGATAACGCAAACTGCAGCTGTAACTTCATCGCCGGAAAAAAATGTTTCGAATCTTTAATCATTAAGCGTGGGTCGTATTTGGATTCAGCAATAAAAGTTGCATGTCCTTGAATTAACAATGGTACAACGGACGAGCGTTGCCAGGGGTAATGCATTCAAATATTGTCAACGAGCAGAAGCAGTTCTATCTCAACGAACACAGACGGAATGAAGAACGCGATGCAGTAACGGAAATGGGTAGCTTTCATAACCATGGTGCAGAGGTCTCCACTGTGAATGATGAGACATCCGCTAAGGTTCGGAATGTTTACTTTGTCAAGTGCTAGGGCTATATGTAGTTTGCTCGTCCTACGATAACCTCGAACCCATACACCGATCCCAGCGATGACGCAAGCAAATGATATTCTTTACAATTCGTCTGATCATCTCTACGAGTTCATAAATTTCACTTTAAATGGTTGTTGTCTGTAGTTGGATGTTTTAATCGCTGTAATGATGAATATGTGGAAGATTTGTGCAATTACTCATACTAATTTATAGCTTTCAATACAGTTAATCATGGGTTATATTATTCTACGAAATTAACCTACAAATAATCTTTTAGGTCAGGGGAACTTCACCTTTTGCTACATAAAAACCTTAACTTCGGATAAAAATATTTATTTATTGTTTATTTTTTATTACGAACCAACTGATTTCAAATTCAATTACGTATTTTTTGAGGACGAAATGATCCTTGAATGATTAGAGTTGAATTAGAAAACTAAGTATTTACTTCTTATTGTTAGTATATTTATACCAATTCATTTCATCTCTTGCAGCATTTCAAATGCATCTCAAAATAACGAATGATAATTCCATGCGAGGATTACATACTTCATAAGCTCTTTTCTGATATCTCTCTCATTAGTGGTGAAAACGTAGTTGAAAAAAATATCTTCTATTTCACAAGATGGCGCTGTCATTTGTGAAAGCGCTGTTGGAATGATTAATTTGAGAATCAGTGGTGAACTTTGCATGTACAACTGTAGGTCGCGAGCGATGCAAATGCCGACATCAGTTTGAGAGTCAAAGAGATGCTTTCAAATGATGGATGCTCGTTGAAAGGAAGATTAATAGTGCTCTGCCCGCTCGTGCTTTTCCTTTCTCGATGCTCCACCTGATTCCGGCATTATACTCTCGTCAGTTATCATTCATCAACTCCTCTCCGAAAATTATTGAAATGTAAAGACTGAGGATACAGCCTGCAATAACTTTTATCCGCAGAGAAAAGGTGCGGTGAATGGAGGTGGATTTTATATGGAAGATAAATAGTGCAATTTCTTTTTAAACCGCAAAGTTCACTCGATGTATACGTATTTAAAAAAACGAAACAACGTAAAAAAATTTAAAAAATTCAAAAGATATGCATTTTCACAATAGGTTAAACATCAATTTCAGTTTATTTTATCGATTATCTTTCAAAATGGTTGATAAGATCAAATAATTGAAGAAAAATGACTTCATTATTAAGTTCAATATTTAGTAATTGGGAGTTCCTCAAGACTGCATCATTGCACCTCTTCTATAAATATTTATATTACTTAAGCGGTGAAACTGATATTAAAGTGAGTATATCTATGAATGAATTGGTACTGTATATGAGTTTATCATTCTTCATCAAGAAGCCAGTATATATCTAAAAATATATAGAATTATTATTCGCAAATAAATTACTGCTACTACTATGCAAAATAATTTTCAGGTTCCTCGATAGAGATATTTTGAGCCGAAACAAGTTCAGTTTCTATTTATTCGTTATCTTCCAAATATATATATACGTATCTCATCTTCTTTAATCAATGAGAATCATAATTTGTGGGTCGTTTTCCACCCGTATTTAATCTTAATAGCGTTTACGTAAAATGATTCTTTTTCTGATAGATCCTCTAGATTTTCATGGCTAGGACAATCTATAGAGGACAAATATGGCAACGGACAACAAAATCGTTAATAACGTACATACGTTCCTTTACTAATTGGCATCCAACGCTTGCAAAATGAGCACTCTTCAGTAAGAAGTAATGAGACAATGATAAATCATAGATACAGCGAAGGAAGCTGAAACGGTTGTCCCAGTAAAGAGTTTCATAAAAAAGATTCTGTTTCGTTAATGTATAAGTGTGAAAGTTTTGTCTTTATGACGAGTAGCTAGCTGATATTAAATAACCATATATTTACTATTGTTATCAATTCTATCTTCTTAATTTTTATTGTACATTTTGGAGGGATCTTTGCATCAAATGATTGACCACTTCTAAATTATTGATTGTATTAGCAATAGCTATTCATAACGATGACCTCTATATTATTGCTTTTATCATATTGGTCTGTAATAAATTCAATGGAAAATTTTAAAATTACTCTATTGAGATAGTTTTTAAAAATTTTATTGATTTCATAAGAATGAAATATTATTCATCACTAACTATAACAATAAATGGCTTTCAAATTAAGAACATAAAATCAAATATGATATCCTTTTACCTCTTACAAGGTAGTAGAGTCAGCGTCGATGCTTCGAAATTATCGGCAAAAAGTACATTCAAGAAAATATCTCCCCTAAGACGAATTTGTTTGGAGACTCTTTTTTCTTTTTGATGATATATTTTTTTTCTCTACTTTGATACACCGATGCTGAAGATTGATGTAATGCTTTTTTGTAAAAAATAGGATTATAAGGAGGATTTAAAATTAAAGAAAAGAATGCGGAAAGATAACCAAAAATTGGAATAAATAAACCACCGTAAGGTTACACAATAATATAATACAGGAACCCTTGGGTTCATTTCCCAGTCCTGTTTGAATCTTGGAAGGTTTTTCTTTCTTTTCTATAGATTATATATACATTTCTTATCGGCTTACATCGGGTAATATCTTCATCCGACTCATCATGATTCACATACATACATCTCAAGGTAAATATAGTAAGATGTACTTACATTGCAATTGGCTAAAAAGGAATTCGAGAAATATCCTAGCAAAAGGATGTGGGTTGAAAAGGATGTTTCAAGGATGAAAAAAGTCGTGATATCAACCTCATATTACTGTAGGATCATAGGATTATGTATGAATAAGTTAAAGGAAGAGGATGAGTGTAAAAAAGGAGTACAACTCCAACCCGTACAAAGTAATCCTATGATACGGATGTAAGCTGCATTTCTTTTGAACCTCATCGCCATGGTAACCCACCGCACAGTAAAGCCAGGAGAAACTGCTAGTCTTAAAAGGAATAGGGAAAGTATTACATGGTATGTGGACTTTTCGAATGATAGAGAGATATTATGATGTTATGTAGTATATAATGTAATCAAGTAGTATAGAATTTTGCGGAGAAAATGATCAATACCTAAATCATTCGTTGTTTACTCTTTAGAAAAGTTTTATGATATCTATGAAGAAAAAAGTCAAAGTAAAGTTAGTGATTGATTATTATCGATGTACAGTTGCATTCGATACTCGAAAAAATCATCGAAAGAACACTCATTGCTTCGAGATAAATTTAAAGAGGAACCCTTTCCCATGAAATTCAGTAAGAGTTAGATTGGATTCCATTTCCCAAGTATGATCACAAAGATCACTTACGGCAAAACGAAATCTAAGTAGAATGAAAAACTTGTCCTCTTATAGTTTCCACGAGAAAATTTGCTCATGCAAGGGAGCAGCATCGATCACTAGAGGACAAGTGATGGAGACGAGTGGTCCACCATAAGATGATCCCTACAAAAAAAATCTTGCGACGAATACGTCTTCTTACCACAAGTATTTTCATATGGACACATCACTTCTTCTACCTCTTCCTAGAATCTAACAGAGAACTTTATCCTCTCGAAACGATATAAGATGTACTTGTAGCATTGGAGGTCGAATAGTTCCAAGAATTACTCTTTACTTCTGTTGAGTAGAGTTTCTCAGTTTTGACCCCTCAGGTGATTTAGAAAAGTACTGAAGACACTTTGAGTCAATATCCATTCTGTTTGTTGATATGATCGTCCTGAGTTCAATGTCGTTTTCTAATTTGATTATGGGTTTAGTTGGAATTCTAGCCATGAATTTGGCCTGGAGTGGAAAATGTATAGAAACCTATAAAGTTTGTTGTTATTGCTCTAGTGGAAGGTTTCAAATATCTTCATTAAGTTCTTCAAAGTTTTTAGATTTTTAGTTCTTCCTATGAGTATATGTAGTATGTATGAATATATCCGATAATAATATGTACGTAATTTTTTACCCTAAGCTTCCCTTGGGTTTTTTTTAATTCCACAGATTTAGTTCTTCTCTTTACAAATTTGATTAATTTGCCTTTTAATACGTAAATTATAGTTATTTAAAACTATCTTATTATCCTGACAGGGTTAAATGGAAGATGAGACTTTTCAGTCTCAATTTCGCCCTTAGTAAAGAAGTTTATTGTCATTATATCAGCGTATAAAACCTTTATTTTCAAGTTTTATATTGCTTATTTACTGTGCAATTACTCATTTACAGTAATAAGTGTTTTTTAAACCATTAGGAAAGTATATATTTCCAAATATGGGTAATATTTACTGAGGACATTGCTGGAACTGGAAGACTGAATACAACAGTAGTGCAAGTGATAATAATGGGAATAATAACATTAATAATAACGGTAATAATAACAGTAATAATGTATCAGTACTAGAAGGTGTTCAACACTGTTATGAAGTACACTTCCCAAATATAAGTAATTTTTACTGTCTATGGAGGGCAGTACTGGAACACATAGACCGAATACCGAAATCTTAAGGAATTTGGGAACTTTCCATCCCCACCTATGGGCATGGGTTGCCTGGATACGAACCCAAAGCGTCTCAAGGGAAAAGGCACGAGTCGATGGGCGTTCCTCACAGCATTCCCATCTCTATTTCCTTTGACTCCGATGTCGTAGCGACACTCCCTTTAACCCCATCCTAAGCTTCTTTCCTCATGCGTCAACATCTCCCACGCTTCTTCCACTTCTTCCGCTTTAGTTCTCTTCTCATATCACATAAAAGACTCTCCATTTCACTCTCTATAACCTTTTTCACTCGAAGTATATTTCCGATGTGCAAGATATGAGTTTCATTTCTGAGTTCTTATACACTTCCTAAAAGATGAACTGGCGCGTGACATTTTGTGAGATGAATAACCGAAGAGCCATTCTGATTGAATTCGGCGATAGATAGTTGTGCGGGGCGCTTTTTGTATTCCCGAATTTTTCGACATTCGGAGTTCGCGAGATGTTTTAATGGTATTGTCGCCCGGTTTCGTCAATATTCGATGACGTGCTCAATTTTAATCGTAGAAGAATACATTTGCGGATATTAGTTAAGGTAACTACGTTTTTTGCGTGATAAATATGTCCTAAACAAGAAGAAATATATGTTTATACGTTTACAATATATACGATTTACAATATATCGTATTTTTTAGAAGTACTCGTCCAGTAACATATCACGTGAATATTGAAATGGAATTGGGAACGCCTAATATATCTACCGGATTTTGTATTGTACCGAAAACTTTACCCGAGTATCAATTTCAAAGAAAAGCAAAAGATTAATTGGTGGTGGGGATTGGATGAGCAACCGAGTATGCGAAAAGCTTTACGAGTAAATTAAATAGACTGGAATATGAGAAGTAGGAGCAGGTAAACCTAGGAAATCACACGTGTACATTCTAATGAAGTGGGGTTAGGTTGGGATTAATTTGGTTGAGGATTGAAAACGGTGAAAATAAAAAGGACTTGCAGAGAGTATCGGGTTTTATAAGCAGGAAGTGGAATCGGAAACATATGAGCTTAAAGAGAATATGTGATTCCAGACAATGGGAAATTAAAAAACATTTAAATTCTAATGAAATTAAAGAATTTGTCAGTTGAAACTAAACATTTTTATATGCAAATTATTATAAGGATTATTATAGATTTAGAATATACAACTATTACGCAAAAATAGGTTTCTTCTCCATGGATACAGATTTTATTCAAGGATTCCGCGATTTACAGATATAATAAGCAGACATAAAAAATTCATTAACATGTATTTTTGTAGACTTAAAGGAGCATTAAAATATAATACTTCATTTTATAGAGGAGATGATATTAAGCATTGAATATTTGACTTCAAGTCAACTTATATTTTGTGGTAAATTTATAATTCTATGGAACCAAAGTACGTTTATTTCAAATAGAATTAACCTATGATAACTCAAAAGGCTGTTCGATTAATCTACTATCAATGTTCACGAATTATGCGCCCATATCTTATGCAACCCACATTGCACAAATGGTATGCGTGTAGCCTAACCCTCACGGATAACTATAATTTACTATCTTTTATTAGGGTCTTTAGTTAAATAATATTTAAATCCCCGAAATGGAAAATATATACCTTTAGAAAAATTAAATGATTCTGTAATTTATTTCCTAAAATCTCCGGTCAAGCATAATATATAATATATACGTACGTATAAACTATAAACCTTATTATACAAGGTTGATAAAGTTGAATTTCCAGTTTCGCAACTCATACAATGGACAAGCCACACAATATACAAAACAGTGATGGTAAATGAATGAAATAACTTCATTATTTCCGATGACGTTTGCATTCCTCTGTGAGTTATTCACGGGATTCCTTGAATGCGAAAAATTTTTGCCTGCGGTTAAGCGAACCTATCCGCCGAAACGAATATTCGGAATTCAGATTAAATGATTTGAAACATTACCATCGAATAGTTTTCCCATACAGTAGAAATGAAATGGCATCCAATACTTAAAAGGATAATAGATGAGGTAAATATGATTTCAAAATTTCTTTTTTGATGAATTCGTTTTTCATCACCCCTTTACTATTTTGACACAATTATTTAAATATTAAAAAAGCTAGATCAACGAATTACCAGAAATTACCTTCTATTATGCCTTATCGATGGATGTAATTATTATTTCTATTATATAAAAATTAAATTACAATTAGATACAAAGGAAATTATTCCACTCAATAAAGATGAGTAATATAATTTCGTCCATATTTTCAGAATATTAATAATTAACTTATTACGTTTTGCAAATAATGGAACAAAGACAAGGATGTATAAGTAAAACGATTTACGTCTAAATCTAGATCAGTTTAATACGTAATAGATTAATTTTGTTGCATCAGATAGCAATTAAAATGTTTGTTTATATTGATGATACCACTTTATATCCCACGTGGTACATACAGCATCCCTCCAACGCGCAAAACCTTTCATTTGTCTTATCCCGCCATATAGCAGGGTTTCGTGGATACGTGCGGAGTTCTCTCCTTGATCGCAAATATAAAAAAGAGAGCAAAAAAGTCATAATCACCTTTATGACGTCAAAACAAAAGAAAACCTTGGGGGGGAGGAAGATCGAAGTGGATGGAAGAAAGAGGAGATGAATTTGATTAGGGGAAATGGGACGGTGGCCGTAAAAAAGAATGGGAAAAGCAATGGGTGATGATGGAGGCACGGAAAATGGACCTTCGCTGGAGGTTAGCGATTTATCTCCGGAACAAAAAGGTGTCAAACGCTTCGATACAGTTTAGGAATGGACTTCTCAAAGCGAGGGGCATCTCTCGATGTAGGTCGAGCAATTTAAATGCTTATAAGAAAGGGAGGGGGGAGTTACATCTCGAAGAGAATGTTGTAAAAACAAGGGGAGATGAAAAATAAACGTACTTTTTGCTTTCTTAAAGTTCGCCTTTTTCGACGTATACATTTTTTCCTTTCTCTTTTTTTAAATACGTGTTTTTTTGGAGAAATAAAATAATTGTCTGTTGATGAAACTCAACAATCCAGACTTCCTTATAATATGAAAAAAAGAAAATGGGTGTAGACTGAGACATTTGATTGGTTTTTTACTCTATGAAGCGCCTGATTATGATATTTTATGATTGGTTTTAATCTAAAACGATCCCTAGATGTACTAAAAGTAGAAGATATTTTTAGACGGAAGATTATTTTAATAGAATTACGCATTTTTAAATCATAGCTGGGGTATTCCGCTATCATACATAAAGTACGATTATGAACTTTCTTTTTATAATATTGGAAGTTTTTACTTCATTATTTATTTTAATAGTTTCATGTAGCATTTTAACTTACTGATTTTAAACGAATTCATCAACATCTTTATTTATTTTATTATTCTTTACGTATTAAACGCTAATTCTATATTTAAAACTTTAATGTCTAACATTTACTGTATTTTACAATGCCGATAATTTTCCATCGTATTCCCAAACATTTTCTTTTATTTCCCTCTTCTAAAGCGTTATCTTGTAACATAAGTTTATTTTTAGTTAATTGAAGATACCAAGATCATCTCCAACACTTTAATATTCTTTTCTGTTCCATTTTTAAGCATATTTATTTTTGATCCCTGATTAGCTTTAAAATGGTTAAGTGTGATAGGTTAACTGAAGGACGCAGTTTGGTCTACGTACAGGAATCCTTTTAAATAAAGATTTTCTTATTATATTAAATAATTTATGAGCTTCGGGCTTCGGAACTATGAATAATAAAGATAAAACGCAGGAGTAAACTCAAGAACAGGCCCAAGAAATAGAATGCTCCCTCCAGTAGACAAGAATCTATACTGCAAAACAAACCAATAAATGATCTAGGGTAAAAGAAATCTAGCCTCATATCGAATCGGAAATGAAGGAAATGAAAGGGATTGAAAGAAAATGGCGTTCGAAAACAATCGTTGTGAAGATAAATAAAGGAAAATAGAGAAAGAGAGGTCTGTTTTCAGCAAGGAGAAAACAGGGAAAGACAAGGGAAGAAATGTATCCGAAAGTATTATAAATGGAAAATTAAATAGAAAGCTTCGGTGGACCTTTTCAAAGACTTCGAAAAGAGCTCTGCAAATAAATAGGGAGAATATTTATTTCTGATAGAGAAGTTTGGTTATCCAAAGAACAATAATAATGCTCTTGTCTTAGTTCGCATTTTACATTGGTTGTTAGAATAATGAAGCTCGCTATATATCCACGATGTGATTATTTAAAATCTACTCGATTGTTTACTTGAATAAAAAGGATGCATGAGGATCACGTATCAGTAGAATATGTATGTAGAAATTAGGTGAGAAGTTTCATTTACATATTTGTGGAGATATATATATGTATATCTGAATATTTATACATTCATTTAATAAGTCTTAATGGCATAAAAGATTAGTTTAATTAAATTTAAAACGAGAAAAATATTTTCGTATATGATAGCTTAAAGAAAAATATTGTTTTCATATTTAAAGAGACCAATGATCTGTTTCTATGCATAGAATATTATTTTTAACTCGAAAAATTATTATAATTATAATTGAAAACTATTGTCCAATCGATTAATGTTTAGAACATATTCGGTCGAATGACGTAATGTTAACTGAATTGTACAGTAGCATTGTACATGTATAACATCTCCAGAAGGTAAACATGTCTCTCTATAAATACATTGTATCGATCGCCAGATATTTGATCGGCTCGTATTTTATTATTGGACGTGTTTGTTTGCCCCGCAAAGTGAAAATCTGACACTCTAGTTTCGGAGTGGAATTTACATCTAGGAAAGATGGATGCTACCCTAGTGACCACCGCTCTATCCTCTGACAGCTTGTGGGAGTCGACATCATTTTGAACCTTTCGTATTTTTCGAATGTTTTAAAGCCGTAAATATTGAGCGTGTCTGTACGGAGGCACAATGGTGCCCCCATGGTTCGGAAATGCGGGTGTACGAGAACAATTCGATTGGAGACACGGACACGCTAATTCTTAATCCACGTGAACAATGCTCTGTGTTGTGCGAATAATTGAGACGTATTGGTTTTCTATGATAGACTTCTCTGAATAGACAGGGTCTTCAATCTTGTTTCAGTTACTCTTTTTAACAGCGAAAAAAATTGAATTTATGATCCAGAATGCATATGTTTTCTAACAATATTGCTTTTTGCAAAAAATGGCAAAAATGTATAATATTCGCAGACTTCGTGGAAGGATGTAAGAAAATTATTATCTTATCAAAAAGTTTGTATTGTATTTAAAATCTGTGCGTTAGTATTTTTAAAGATTAAAAAAATACTTAATATATTTTTTACCGTTTAATTATTTGCATTATTATTAAAATTAAGCCAAACTTATACTTCTAAGATTAGCCCTTTACATATCAACACGAAGTAATGAAATTATTGCGATATAATTAGAAGAACCGAATTGAAAATTTAAATTATATATCTTTTTCTTCCTCTTATCCTTCTATTATATCTCTTTTTATTAAAAATACTATTATCTGAAACTGTTTTAAGAACACTTAAATGATTTCTTTGCTAATATTTTAAACGGCTATCTTATTTAATTTAAAACATATTGATATATGTAATGGGCAATGCTTGAAACTTCGAATTACTTTTGTAATTAAACCTGTAAATCAATAACATTTGCTTAGGTTTGAAGGAGAGTAAAAGGATTGTTTGGCGATAATCATGTTTACAACATTGACTACTTTTTACTTTCTCTACTACTTTTTAAAAAACAAATAATCAATAATATTGAAAGATTGAATCTTGAAGGTCGAAACAATACGAATATTATGAATCTGTGCTCATTCCGAGGGAATTGGGATTTAGAAATGTTTATTTTGAATGAGTTTACCCAGAATCCATTACATTTAACAGAATTTTGGAGCCGATACGTATAATCCACCGGAAGCATCTTAAATTACTAGGGCGCGTGAAGCTTATAGAATCCTCGTGGCTGTGGAAATATGAAAATTCACATGAAACGAAATTACGTTCCATATTTGATGAGTTGTTTATCTCTATTTATGCAAAGTATCCTAAAAAATCTTCATTTTCATCATAATTCCAAAAGTATGTTTTCCTGAGATTACAACTGTTTTTTTTCCTTTTGTCTTCTTAGAGCTGTAGAAATAGAATAGAATTTTCACGTAAATAAGTTTTGCGCAATAATAAAACTTGGTCCATAATTTCTATGCGGATTTCACCGTAACTAGAACAAAATCCATGTTTCTTTAAATTCAGCAGAATAAGCGCTGTAATTGAGTTTAGAATGGTTTGCCAAAACCATTGTATTTGTACACAGTATAATTTTCATAGGCGACTGATAGTTTTATCGTCAGCAATTTTTATGTCTGAATCTGAGTATCCAAGGTAACGAACAGCTATAATAGATGATGAAATAATACATTCCAATTCACTTATTTATTTCTTCGTAGAATACTTTAAAATATATTATAATTTAAAACGCGAAATATATAGTAATAATTTTATTTATGGGATTGATTCTTACATTTCATGCACCACTTGTTAAAGCGTATATTGTTTTAAATTGAGAAACTGAACATTATTATCAGTTAATATCTGTATAAAATTACAGATTTATTTTCGTGGTTACATGTATCTTATTAATGTTACTATCGTTCGAATGTCAATTAGTTCTAAATAGCTACATACATAATATAGTATTTTTAGCATTAAATTTCTGACGAAATATTTTAAAAGCGTAGTTCTTATAGTTTCTTATATCGTGCATCCTGAAATCAGTTGGACTAAAAAGTATTTCTGAAAATTTATTGGTTTTTCGAGAGGTAAACAAAAATATATCAGCCCAGAAATCTCGTTTAAGAACTACCAAGGATAAAAATGAGTAAATCAAAGATTATTCATAATTTTCGTCTAACAGAGAAGTATTCCATTGACTATAATGCCATAATCCTTTTCGTTCGCCTCACATACCTCCCTCCCGTTGGAATTTGACAATGTTTACATAACATTGCAATTTCTGTCGTCCCAAATAAAGTCTCCCAAACATCGCCGAGTGTCGATTGACTGAACGTCGGTAAACTGGGACTTCTCAGACGACGAATTCGAGGTGTTTTCGAACCACATCTTACCCGAACCCTAAATAAATCTTTGCTGCGTAATATTTCCCGCCTTCAATTACGAGCAAGCGAGGGAGAATTCGAGGTAGGGGACACTTTGAGTAAAACTCCACTTTCTCCTTTTAAATTCCTCTCCTTCATTTTCCTTCCCAGCTTTCTCCTCCTTCTTCCATCTCCATCCTTCCCCTATCGTATCCCCATTAATCTAACCCAACCCAAATTCTCTTTTCCCCTCCCTAAACCCCCCCCCCACCCCCTCCACACACTCTCCCCTCCCTCACTTCCCTGGAAAATCAATGTGCGATGACGTTGGCCAAGTCATGACGTCATGCACCCCCTCCGCTGGACCCCCTTCCCCCCGCATCGAATTGTTGTATCTTCCGTGGGCAAATGGAGGTGAAATGAAGACTTTTTCCCTCACTTCTCTCTCCGGTCTTCGGTGTTACGACCCAGCGCCTAAATTACCTTTTCAACCGTCTTTTGTTTCCCCCGATTCGTATTCGATAAGTGCGGTACGTGTTGCGAGGCGTCCGTAAAAGGAGTTCTCGGCATTGTTTGTTTTCCGAGATGGCTAACCGTGGGCGTATCGAGGAACGGCGTGTGCTGTAGACAATGGGTGGAGAATCCTTTCGGAAGAAAAACCGCCTTCCATGTCAATCTTCGATCCGAGGAAAACAGAACGGTTTCTCTAAGTGTGCAATACGTTCCGTATCGTTTGAATGGGTCGGAGGCAAACACAATGGGTACATTTGAGGTCGGAACGATGACAACCGACGATGAAGTTGGTGATCAGAGGGAAGTTTGGAAGGGAAACCATCAATCGAGGCTTCAGAGTTCTTCTTTAAGTTTTTACGGGGTTCGAATTGAAGGGTTGATAAATTGTCTCCGAACTTAGGAGATGTTATGGAGAAGGATTGGAATACGATGCCAATGTAACAAAAAGTATTTTCAAAAAATCAAACCTATTTGTTTTTAGATAATAGACACATAATTCAAAACAGATATATTCACTGTTTATTACAGAACGATACTCTCTTCTGGTTTTGACAGTCCAATTATAATTGTTTTATAAGATAGCAACAAAAAACTTTCCTTTTAATTCCTTAATCCTATCTTCAAGGGTTGAAGTATATTTCGCGAAATATTTGGATGTTGAAGTTTTAATTTAAGAGATTTATTGTTAAATTTAAATGTAATATTTCATAGTATAGTAATAGAGTAAAATTTCAAATCCCTCGTGTAATTAAACTAATAATCATAAAAATATTAAAGAAAGATCGTAAACCGAAAATTATAGTTTATTGTTGCTAATTGATCGATAAAATATTCGTGTAAAATAAAACAGAACTTTCGCTTGTTCCCAGCGAGTTTTGTATTGAATGATATCAAAACGTTTAAAGCTCATATGATTTCTATTTTGCCCTCATTTGAGATGAAAGACACGTACTTAAAATAAAACATCGTTCTTTTGCCCATGTTGATATTTACATTTATAATAAACTATGTTCATAAATAACTGTTTTAAATACGCTAAAGGAGCATGAAAATATCCATATTCCGTAGCTGAACGAAAGTTAATATATTTTAGGAATCAATCTATTTAGGGATATGTATCAACATAATTATACGCGATGTATGATTGATTACATTAAGTCGTATTTACCAATTTCCCTTTCGTATTAAACAGATGTCGGTTGCTACCAGTGAGGTCACTGTTCATTGGTTATCACCCGACGATGTCATTTACCCTCCAAAATCTTCATCACGTAATCTGTAGCAAAAGTACCGCTCCTCCCGTTATTCATAAATACATAATAGCATCGTAGGGCAGACGAGCAGACAAATAAAGCATTATTCGAAATTCGGGAGAACAGTGCCGGAGGGTGGGTGGGGGAGGGAGCTGTTGGGAGGGGTGGTAGAAGAGAGTGACGGTGTAAGATGCACAGGAGGTGGGAAGGGCAAAAACAGAGGGGCGGTAGGGGAGGGGCACGAGGGAGGGATAGGTCTTGGAGCAGGCGCCCTGCATCTCCGCAGTCAGTAGCGGTTGGTGTCCGACACATTAATAGTCGGGCTCCAGCACCAACAGGGACCTGAGATTTCGACCGGCGACCTTGTTTGAGATGGACTGAGGGAAAACACCCTCCAGTCTAACCTAAGAGAGAAGGGGAGGCAGTAGAGAGGAGGCAGCGGGGGATAGTCAACACGCGTATATAACGTTTCCCTCCAACGTCCGCCATTTTGAGGTCATCTCGCCACGCTAAGCGCGCTAACCTTCCGGACATGAAATCGGCGGCACCGAGGGCCTTCGGGCCTCATCCACGAGGAGTTCGCAACAGGGCTTCTTTTCCATCGATGACGACCTTATGCGCTGCGTGTCTGGTGGCCTGCCTCGCGGTGGCCGACGCCGTGTCCAGAAGGGCGCCCTCCGACGTGTTTACCAACACCTTCCTGGTGAAGCTGAGGACGGATGCCGGCCCTGGGGAGGCGGAGAGGGTCGCCTCGTCTACGGGATTCGAAAACCTTGGACCCGTGAGTAACGAATCGTTAATTACGAACACGTACGTGGGGCTAGAATCAGCTGCTCGGCTGTGACCCCTTGTTTATGCCGACAGCTGGTGGGGTCGTGCTCTGCTGCACGCAAAGTACTCGGCTTGTAAAGTACCTATTCGTACTACGGACGCGGTGTCTTGGGATATATTTAGGTTACTTCGAGGCTTATGCGAAATGGGTCGTGTGTTAGGATCGGATATGTTCCCACGCCATACCGCCGATGCATCCGCACAACTGGAATGAATCGCACGCAACACGCTGACCGACTGAGGTAACGTGCTTGCGTTTAATAGAGGTTAAACTGAACAAAAATCTAATGGAAAGCTACGTATATTTATGCTTACTATGATACATATACACGGTCGCGTAAGTCGAACTCCAATTTTGTTTACACATTAGCTCATTAGCAACAGGTAACTCTTAGCCACGGACATCTAAATCCCGTAGGCTACATGGTTGTCTTATTTTTGATGAATGTTTCCCTCTGTTATCCTGAGTGGATTAGAGCGTAACAGACCCGTTTCTGGAAAAGTCTCCGAGAAATTTGAGAAGATTAGAAGTTAACATCCTCAGATTAGAGCTGAATGCAATATTTTGAAAGAAATGATTTTAAGTATGATAATTTTGTGATTAAATTTTAATTTTAATGTTATATAAAACCATGAGTATTTAGGTTGTTTCCGATGCCATCATCTAGTGATTATACGTGAAATTGAACGCCTGTCATAGGAGTGAAACGTTTGTATGTATACTTTCATCCCCTTGAACAATATCGCGTTGTTATAATACTATTTTTACCAATATTCTGTTTAAATAAACAATTTTAAGGAATTAAATTCAAAGAGAGGCGAAATTTCTGACACTGATATTAACTCAGCTACAGGCAAGCTAAATTGGAAAGAGCTGTCTACCGCATGTCATCCTATGAAATTTCCTTTCCTATTAATTCTTCACATCAATCACTATTCTGAAAGCTTCAGCAAAAATTCGCAACATAGCAATATTATAACGGATTTTTTATGCGGTTATTTGTGCTACACTATTTCTTACGGTCGCCAAGTGACCATATGCCTCTTAGGAAAGGGATTGTGAGCAATATGATCTATCGATTTTCCATTTTTAGCTCATTCATTGTCCGACCTTAACTTTGACAGGTCCACGTGATAATTTTGTTTGCCTCCGATAAACTGCCAATCAACCCGACACTCGTTTTAAGCATTACGCTACAAACAATATGGAGATTGTTTTTGGCGATCACTTTGGAAAATTTAATTTGCAAGCGTGTCCATAGTTTAGAGAGGAACGTAATCAGCCTACGGGCGAAATTTATTTCATATCTAATCTGTGAAAGTGTCGCTGTGATAATTTCTGTCACCCGACCCACCGTCCCACTCGGTTTCTTTTGGAAACAGTGACAGGATGCGACTGAATCCCATTCCAGCAATACAGAGATGCTGTCTTGCATCGATTCATAGGCGAATAATTCTGAAGTGATTGTTTTGAGTATAGAAATATTCACGTTATGAAAGGAGGTCATTTGAAATGTTTACAGAAAGTTGATATATTTATGACACTATTATTGACACTATGTATAATGTTTTCCAATTAAAAGGAAAACGTAATTATTCTAAATACTCTCTTTAATATTTCACAAACATTGTCTTCAAACGTTTTATTTACTATTTAGTTAAAATATCGCCTATTTGAACCATTATCTGAGATCATTAGTGAAATATTGTGAACTAGGTTCGAATACCCGGTGTATCAGATGTTAGGAAATTTATTCCTCTTTGGATATTATGAATTGTCTAAATTTACTTAAGAACCAGCCATGAAGTATATTATATTAACATTTTTCTTCCTCCCTCATCTTAGTATAATGAAGGAAATTACGAAAAACTTATTTATTATTGTTAAGAAACCTCTGAATTACTCAATTTATCAATTTGCGCCACTCATAAACAAAATAAACTGAAACACCTCAGGTACAAACAGTGCGCTAATAAGATCACTTATCACCAACATAAATGCTATTGAACACTGTATTGTTCTATGTAACCGGTTGTCACCTAGTCTTAGATAAAATTCGTATTAAACAAATAATAAAAAACCGTTCCATAGAAAGATCCCTACATCTTATTATTAGAATTATTATTAGATTTGCTTTAATACTATATCTTCGATCCTTGAACAGTAACAAACAGCCTAAGAGTATAATTATTTTGGAGAAGAAATCTATTTAATGTATCCTAGAGAAATTTCAATTTAACCAAATCAAATTCAATTTCAACCAAATTATCTTTTTCCGTTTACATAATATTTTTCCGCGTACACAATTTCCTTTCATTTATAATAAAAATTCGAGTTTTATAAATTGAATTGAATTTTCCTCATTCTTAATTTGTCGAACTTCTAGAAAAATACTCTTATTCAATTAAAGAAAGAACATTTGCATCTTTTCCGTAGCATGTTTTATTGTGACCGATTCCGTCACCGTAGTAGCATCTTCAGGTGTACTAGTACATTATATATTTACAAAATAGATTAGAAAAAATATTTGCAACTAAATTTTCTAACGCATTTTGAAAAGGGTAATTGACACTGAAGTTTGATTTAGCAATGTCGTTAAATAATTATGATTAAACTAAATTATTATTTTGTTACCTGTAACTGAAATATACATCTATATAGGATCACGGCAATAGAGGAATGTTATTTTCAAAATAATATTATAATAAAATAAAATTTCAGCTAAATATTATCACTTAGATGAAAAATATCAAATAGTTTTTTTTTCTCAAAAATGTGTTTTTAGACAAGTAAACGTTTATTGTGATACTTAAGTATCTTTCTTTCGTAAACTACGTATTTTCATCAATTTTATTTAAAATTTTCGTCAGTTATTTATTTTATATACAATTTAAGAATAAATTCTTGGATTACTTTTTAGGACCTAAATATTTACTCAATGTTTAAAAAATGAACGCAAGCACAACTTTTTATACAATAGACGGAAAATAAAATCAGACATAATCGTATTATAAACAAGGATATCTCAGATAAGGCAGAAATAGACGGTCCAGGAAAACCGAGATGAGGAAATCTATTTAGAAAAGATAACATTTTTTACTTATACAGGAAGAACTCTTATGTATAAGGAAAAGGATAGAAGGAACATCTGTCAAAATAACTCTCAAAAGAAGTTGGTTCGCTTTGTCAATCTATCGAAAAATTTGTGAACTATGAATATAATTATTTCTAATAATAAAAAAGAAAACACTGAGGTACTCTAGGCTTTAATGGCAAATGATATAATTTTGAAATTCTTTAGTATTTATTAAACCTTTTCTATTTAATCTCTCGAAAGATGGAAAAAGCTCAAATTTGAATTAGTACGGGGCTTTATAATTTCCATAATTTAAAATATACATCAACTATCAAACAAATGTTTCCTGAAATAAGAACATGCTGATAATTTGTTAAAATTTTTCTCAGTGACAGTTTATGCAAAATAACTGAAATTAATCTTCGAGTTTATCGAACGGTAATGTTACTTCAGCTCGGAATATTTCAGGAATTGAAAAAATGCAAAGAACGCGATCGTTAATGCGGAAACCATACGTCAAACGCGTTTTGTATGGGCTTTGGCACGTTTGGAACGGCGAAGATACATTCTAAAGGCACAGACAAAGATTCCAACGATGAGGACAATTTTTAAAAAATTCCAATACATGTTTTTCATCCCAAAGTTCTATAGGAGAGATGGGTTTGAATTGTTTGAAACCATTCCCACAAAACGGTTTTATTGACATTTCATCTGCCGTAAAAAATACTGAATTGATGATAGGATGGGGAGTAAGGGATGATCCTTGCTTCGAAATGAATCATTTTTATTTATGACGGGGGATATAAAACGTGTCTATAGGTTTGTCTGATCATCTCTAACTCTTTCACAGAATCGGTTCGGTTTAGAGTATGATCAGTTACCTTCTTGTTCGCAATTCTTAAATAGAACGAGACGTAAGAATAATATGTCATTCATACATTTTAATTATAAATAATATATGTAATACAATATAAAACACATATTGATTTTAACGTCATACAATTGCCTGTAAATATTTATGTTTTAATGAATTATGAACAATAGCAAGGATTTAACAGCCTTGAAAATAGTCTGACGTATCTGGTACAACCGTTATATAGTTTGGAGATTGGGGTTCAAGTCCCAGTCATATTCACGTCTGCTAAATCCTTGCAATTATTTTTGTAGAAGGGGATATTTTGATTCGATTAAACTCTACCCCTTTACTTAGCAAATAATATAAAATTAATAATTCTGAATATTGTCGTTGTTCGAAAGCTTTATTAATTTTAGAGTTGAGATCTAAAAACTAATTCCAGTAAAAAGGAAGTATTACGAATACGAGAATTTTTCAGAAATAATTACAGAATCCCTAAATAAATCTCAGTTCACGTTAAAATATTAAAATTCTCCTCTACCCCGCTGTTTCCATTCATGCTACAATAAAAGGCAACCCATAAAAATTGAATATATATAATCCATTATTTAATGATATTATCAAGTCTACGAAATTAAAACATTGTTTTATATGGATGCGTTTTTATTATCTTCATAAGTCAACTGTAAAGCAAATTTCATCATAAAATATTTTATCCTCAAAACTCCATTAATTGAAATATGGACTATAATATAAATCCGAATCCATTCCGTATATTTTAAATATAATTTATCTAATATCCACACAAAACTAGTATCTCCTTTTAATTTCTTTGATGTATATCTCTAATAAATTCAATATATTTGTTATTGATACATAATATTCAGAGCAGAACGTAATTTAAATTTTCTATTTTCAGTAAATGAATTATATAATCCGAGATTCAATATTTCATAGCAGAATGTTTTCAGAGAGAATGAATTAAAACATAAATATATTAAAATTGCCTTCGTATGTTGCAAATTCGATATTAATGATATTACTTTACGTATATTTTGTGATTTTCTGTTGTCGTTAATCAATTTTTAAAATTCTTTTTGGTTTCATTATATTGATACATCAATCCATTCAACCTACTTCTGTTTGTTCTTTTTAACAATTTAATCCAATCGCGTTCCAGCCTTATGTTTGGTTTTCTTTCTTAACTCCTTTTTAATACCATTGTCAATTATATTCTACTTTTTCTTTTAATTAAAATGAAAATTATATCAAAACATTTAGATTTCTAGTACTGTGTCTAATTATCTTCAGTCTATCATCTTCAATCAGAAAACCTTCAAATCTCAAACTTTCCATTATTGAAAAGGAATGAGTATTTTGTTGTTGTAGATTTGATAATTTTGTAATTCTCTTTTCATAGAAAAATTAGTTAATTTAAATGAAAATTATTTCATAAAGATTTCGAAAATTTTTAATATCTTAGATATATATAAAGATTATAAGCTGTTGAATATGAATGATATTCATCCAAATATCACCAGGTTACGGTTTTCATTAATCCTGAATTGACTAATTCATTTATCCTAAATATCTATCCATTGGAACATGCGGAAAACTAGTTGTAATACCATGTTATTTTTTCCATTCATCCACTAAGAGGATCCAATATGCAAAAGATAAAATATCGACATTCATTCCGAACAACTCACTGAAATATTTCAATGGAAAAGGCCAGCAATTTTTGAAAACATGAATGAGGTATATTCCATCGAATTGGATTTCGTAATTCATAAATTCATTACAGTTTCAATGTAGCTACTGGGTTCTGTAATCCAACTTTGATTTTTGTGACGTAATTTAATACGCGTACCATTTCCGCATTTGTGGTGCATGTTTGAAACATTAATTTCCTCTCGCTATAATTTATATTTTTTTATAAACTTAATACTTCATAAATGCATGAATTTGAAATCTATATTTCATCGACGACACCTTTGTTACTACAGTTTGTTATGTAGTTATAAATAAGTATTTTAGTTTTTGAAGGAGTTTTCTTTAAATCTTTCTCAATGAATCATGATATTTACTATAAATCTACAGGAATCATTAATGATCCCGCTATTTAACAAGTATGAATTTATTAAGAGATTAAATTTTATATCTAAATGGAAAAAGTTAGGGAAAATTTCCTCCCAGCATATTAACGAGATTCCATGTAAAAAATTGAAAAATAATGCTCCAAATGGTATATATATTTTAGATATAATTTTCTACGTGAATGATAAATAAGGCACGTTTATCCGCACATTAGACGATGAAATTATCTGATACCTATTATTATAATCTTTTATCACTATGGAGGTATTACAAATCATTTCTTGCTAAATTGTTATTTATCAAACCGGCCATAGCAACAGCTCGTTTAATTTTACTCGCGCTATCTAACTGTAACAGAAATAGTTGGCGCGTATATTATATACTACGCTAGTAAAAAATATAGCATTTTCAAATGATTGCAATAAGTAAATCACCATGGTTTATCTAAGAAATGACAGAAAAATATCAAAGAGAAAATATTGTACAGTGTATTTAAGCGTTAGTCAAATATAAATATAAATTCATTTTTCATTTCCATTCGATATCTTTACTACTGCAGCTACATTGATGAGATCAGCTTAAATTCATCGAATTCCAGAAGCGGAATAGAATGTGGCTTTAAATTGGATTCCGTACTTACTAGAAAATTAATTTCCTTGAATAAATACATCGTTAGAACCGCTAGATGCATTTCAATTTCAAAGCTCAATGATCGAGAACTTTCACAGTTTACGTCATAGGTTTCACAGGCGTAGATGGTGACTAATGGAACACTTCTAGGAACCTTATGGGTTATTAGAGAAAACCTGAAGAGAATTAGAAGGACCTTTTCCTTTGGTCTGCATTCCATTAAAGCTTCCTCACAAGAGTAGAGACCCTCTCTTTCCGATGCCACGTTTTCTAAGACAAAAGAAGGTCGAAATTCAATTTCGCGTTCCCTTTGGCTGTATTATCACGCTTTCTTTTTTATACTTTCCGATGAAACAATTAACAAGGTTTCGGTTCGCAATTCCATTCCGGAAATTGTTTTCATTCCGTCGCTGTCTTCTATTATCGCCACACGCTTTGTAACGAGAAAAAAATGAAGGGATATTCAAGCGCAATGTTTGCTTTATATTTTGGAATATTCTTCGGAGCATTCTTGCTCGGGATTGTGTATAAAATAAGGCTTTCTCTCCCAGATGAGTTGGTTCATTTAACGCTATTTTATTGTGAAGAATTTTAGCATTTTTTGGCACGGAAATACTGCTTCATTGCCCTTCAAAAGAGACGAGGATTATGAAGTCTGATTGATTAAGTTTTGACACATATCTTCCCTTTTTCCAATCAAAAGAATTTAAATTGCCGTAAATATCCTCGATTCTTAATTAAAACTACCTAATGATACATTCAAAAGGTTTTTTCATCGTATTTTATACTAGTAAAACTTCAATGAAAAGGAGAAACACGTAAAAAAATCCTCTTATACCTTCTTCCTTTTTCTATTGTTACCGGATAGAGAAATCTAGTAAAATTAGAAATTTTTAAAACTTTTTAGATTAAGTTCGAAAATTAATGAATTAATATTCTTAATTCTGCCTATTAGATGGGTATAAATTACAATTCAATAGGTCAATCCATTATTTGACCATAAGATTGACAGTTTATCTTTTATTCTTTGGTAAATGTGAACATATTAAAATCAGTAAATAATTTAAAACAGCCATATTTTAAGGTTTTCCTACATTCACAGATCAATTGAAATTAAAATCAATTATTGACTATTGATAGGGGAATAAATTTAAAGCTTTGAATCGTGTTCTTAATACTTCTATCTGATACGTAGCGAATTAATATATTTTTTTACGTAAAAGTATGTTTTTTATAGTATATATTGTTCGTTAATTTATATAACACGAAGGGACGTTTTAATATCTCTTACGTAAAGTATCATTTTAATTTAATTACTGATAAACTGTTTTCAATTTGATGTTGAACTTTTGAGAGGACAATGTTTCACTCGTATATTATTCTGTATCAACCCAATAATAGTCTTTTATCAGTTCCAATTTAGTGTTCAATTTTCGATATGTAATCAATATTCTTTACGTGTAATTTTTATAAAACACGTTCAATTTGATTTTTCTTCCCTTTGTCAAACATCGTAGGTCCAAAATACTTAACCGCATCGTCAGATGGGCATATACAGCTCGACAAAAAAGAATCGCTCAACCGAACCAATGAATACTCGGTTCAGCAGAAAGGAGACACATGTTCAGAAGTCGCACACGTAAGCAACGTTGGGTCACGCAGGATGTCTTTCTAAGCAGTATCACTAATGTGACGATCGATTCGCGTAGGGCGAGAAAGAATTCGAGTCACGCGTGAACTACACCCGTTCACAAATTCACTCTGTTTAAACTTCTCCCTTCCTTATATCGCTTATCGCTTCCTTTTTCACTGTATCCGATTTTTATCTTCCACTTCGCAAACGTTTTCTCTTTACGTATTTATACAGAGTTCGTTGACCTCTAGACTTATTGTTGGAACTCTGTAGCGAAGAAGTATTGGCTGAAATAGAAATAAACAAACCGTTGGCAACGGTGCTGAAAAACGTTTTGCGTATATATTTGAATAATTATCCTTTCTGGTAGTCTAATTCGGATATTCTCCGGCTAGAGAGCGAAGATACGTTCTTCTGAAATTTTTTGTTTGGGTTTAAGGTCATAAAAACCCGGCGATTGCATAACTTATAAGTTTGATTAGTATAATTCCATAGACCAGAATGATCCAATAGATCCAATGGCTTCGAATCGTAAGGAAAAAGTTCAAATAACTTAATGGGTATGAAAGGTAGACTTTTTTGATTAATTTCTTTGCGTATAATATTTATCTACACAAAAAGAGTGTTTAAAGCTTTTTTATGCTCAGAAATGTACCAACGAATATTGTTTCACAAGAAATATTCATCGATATTTTAATAATACTCATAAAAAGATCATTAATTGATGAAAATTCATATTAGGTATTTTAATCGATTATTTTAGTGGGAAAATAGGCGTATCAACAAAGATTATTGCATTTAATCTACAAAGATTATAAAACATTACAAGCACAGATAATGAACTAAGGTTTGATTCTTTTATCTCGAATATTCGATATAAAAACTAAATGAAATATATTTCATAGGAATATGTAAATTACTCTAACCATTCTTCAGTATAGTAAACATATCTTATTTCGATATTCCGTAATTTTATATTAGATATTAATCCTAGAGTATTAATGCAAACAGAAGCGCGTCAAGCAAACTCGAAATGCGAGGAGAAAATTAAAAAAGTTGCGCGATTCCAAATAGAACGAATATAAACCACTGAGATGAGACGAAGGCGTGGAAAAATACAAGGGCATGAGATTCTCATTAATATTTATGACCGCGTGCATCAGAGGCTTGAATTAAGTTCTTCTGCGTGGGGCAGTGGGATATTTTTTTCTCTTAAATCCAAACGTGGGGCGGATTTTAGATGCAGCGATGGAGAAATGCAGCGTCATATTTACTCGAAGTTCGACTCATTTTTTTTAGTTTCGAAAAGTTTGGTTTTGATACGGTGATGGAATTGCTCTTGGAAGTTCGGAGGAGAAATCACGTGAGATAAATTTTAAAATCTTCTATACGAGAGAGCGCTATCCAGAGATCGATCTACTAGTCCTTCACGAGGCGTGGAACTAACCGTGTGTGACAGGCATGCCAATTTTTAAAGCAGTACCTATTTTGCATAGAAACTACCGTTGCTATAACAAACGTGGTGTTAGTTCAAATACAAACCCTTTCAAAAAATATTTCAACGATGTAGTCGTTAATAGTAAGATTTGTTAGAAATTAGGCACAGTACAGGAATATTTATATTATTATTAACCCAATTATTATGAAATTACTACTATACTAACTATATTGATAAGTTTGATTCAGTATAAAGGAGATATTTTATCTTTTTCTTTATGAGATGATCAGGATTTCAACCCAATCTTTATTTATATTTCATAATAGGGAAAATACTTATATTAGATGATTCGGTAACTTTCTAAAGAATAATTAGTGTCGTTTGTAAGGAGGACTTCCTGTGATAGGAAAATAATTTCAGAGGTACTTAGCTACTTTCGTTGACTTTTTATTTTACAAAGTTTTGGAAAGTCTCCAAGGTTTCTCTAATGGATACTAAAACTCTTTAGAAGTTAAGATACTTACGTAATTATATAATATATTTCTAATATAAACATAATATGAATGAATATTATATATGAAATGTATGAATATGACATACTGAAGCACGATTCATCGGTCAATTGAATTCCCAATCGCCTAGGCTGTTGCGGCTTACTTATTCTAATAAGTGTATGGTTTATTTGCCTAGACTACGTTTAGTTACAGTTTTAAATACCATGCTATTTATTTTAATATTTCACTCATTAGTGCGTATTCAATTCATCAGATTAAATTGCGTAATATTTTTCCAATAATGTTTAAATATTGACATTGTCTGTGTGTAAGCTGGACTACATTTATGGCAAAAGTGTTATGATGGTTAGAAGCACGTACAAAAAGTAAACCAAGGTTCTCAAAAACTTGGTGATATAATGTGCAATTTTTGAATGATTGGAAGTATAAAACTTATTCCTCGTGAGTCTAATACATCACGTTGTGGGAGTATAAATACTCAAAGATTCCGTTCATTTTATCGGCTGGTCCGAAGCCTCTTACGTTCATTCGTGTCTGCACAGCAATTACTGATTAATTCCTTCCAATGCTCGAACTGTCGTACATTTACTCTGTGATTGTACTTCTTCCGTACAGAGGCGACTTAGACCAGCTTTTTGATAGCTAGACAAATTTTATGCGAAGGTTGCATTTTATGGTGTTCATTTTAATACACAACAATTCTTATCTCTGTTTAAATTAGGTGGATAACATTTTATCAGTCTTAAAGGAGAATGAAAAGAGCTTCTAATTCTATCGGAACTCTGAATACGTAATTTTTGAGGCCATATATTGTAGTATTCCTTCTTGAAAATGACGTTTACAGTTCACAATACGTAGATCTTTGTAACTTTGTGCTTTTTGATACAACATTCTTTTATAATATCGCTCTTTTTGTATTTTTAAATATCTATGGACTGCCCACACTAAGGAAGAAACTATAGCAATTTCATTACTTTAATTTCCAAGGAGATATTAACACACGCTTCTTGAATACTTCGTTGGATTTCGTCGACGTAATGAGAAGCGTGCCTTACTTAGCGATGATATTATACAAGTATTTAGAACGATACTTTGGGTCTTAACCACAAGAAAGAGTGTGAAAAGGGGATGTTGATCCGGCGTTTAGACTTCCTTTTCGTTCCTCTCCGTTCAGCATATGGGCCGCAACCCGCTTTTAAGGGCGACATCGTTATTTGGAATGTATAGAGGCGCCCGCATTCGCCTTTAAAAGTATACTGTGGGACTACGTTTTTGCTCGGATCGACTTTTTGAAAAATACTCCCTTCTACTCTCCTTTATCCCCATTCTTCCTTCTTCTCGATCTCCTTCTAAGGGAGATATCGCAAAAAATAACGGTGATTTATTCTTTCCGATGAATCGAGTCGCTAAACGGAACGCCGCTGGGCGAGTGATTCCGATGGAGTCGCGGAGGGAAACAGCTTTCGGCTTTCGTCGATTCCTGTTGTCGGAGATCCTTCTTAAGAACGGATGAAGTGGAAAAGGAAGGGAGGATATTTACGTTTGATCTGAAAAGGCGTTCGCGAACAATATCACACGTCTTACAGTCGTATAGTAGAAATAGGGATGACGAGTGAACGGGTGTTAGTAAGGAATACGAAAATATTTTCATTTTAAGGGACTATCTATTCAAGTTGTTAGGTGTTTTAGTGACACAATATAACTATGAAAGTGATACGAGATTTTACGATTTTCTTGCCAAGAATTACTTTGCTCTTTTCTTCTTTGAACGACATATTGTAGCTTTCTTTCTTATTTATATTCGTAATTAATTAGTATCGAATTTATTATTGTAATTGATAGTTAAAGCAGGTTATTGATAGATACCCAGTATTCCATTTTTATTCTAATATTTTCTATAATATTTTCTGCCTTTAATTTACTTTTTTTTAATAGGAATTAGTTTCAAAAATATTTTCGTTTCGCAGTTTTTTATGGATGGTTATTCAGTTGTTAATTATGAATTGTTTTTTGTTTTTTATGTATTATCCTCTATCGTTCTGCCCGTGGAATATTTATGTTGGGTTTGGTCTACTTATTCGTTAACAGATTTCGTAGTTCTGTACTATTTCCGAAATAAATATTTATTACCTTAGCTACGTATGAGAAGCAAGTATAAATTTAAAGTATTCACTTGAAATATTGTATAGTATTATCTATTATGAATGCGATAAACTGATTGGACAATTTAATAAAGTTTAATTACGTTAATACTTTTTAAGAAATATAAAGGTTCTTAAATCGCATAGATGTCACAGATTTAATAAATTTAATTGCGTCCTAATTCAATTTAGCGTATATTTTATGAAAAATTCCATGAAACCCTTCCATATTATTTATATGTATATTACACTTTCTCTTTCTATAGAAATTCAAGGATGGATGGAAATCTACTTCGTGCACCTTTCAAAACTTTTTCCCCTACATTTGCGTTCACAGCTTTTTCCATCATTTTTCCTCTCTCGGCCGAAACATCTTTCGGAGAGCGTTCTTCCGTAAGAATCAGATTATCGAGCATATGAAGATCCACACACAGGCGTCGAGAAGATATAGGTCGCACCGAAATGTCAAGATTCGATTTGCGTTCACTATCATCTTGAAATCGATTACCTCCAATCGTTGCCTCCTTTCTAGCTTAAATCACGTGAATGTTGATTTAAAGGTTATGCGGTTGGATCCAATGTAGAGTTAAGAGATTTATCAAAGGATAGGAGATGTATGCAGATTTTCGTGTTACTTTCTTTATGCAAGGTTACGAGAAAAATATGGTTTTGTAAACCCATTCAATTTAAGAGAATTTAAATTATGATTTATGTATATGAAGATATATTTTACGTACATTTTTATGGAACAGATTGATTTATGTATCAGGGCTAAAGAAAACAGTATTTCATGTAGCTAATCCATAGTTTTGATTAGATTGATAGAGTTGTTGTAGGAATTTTGAAAATATCGAGTTGAAGCACGTAAAATCGTATTAATAATATCGTTTATAATGGCCACAACTATTTAAAAGAAATAAGATTTCAGGAAGTATTAATGGAAGTACCTTTGAATGTACCGAATAATAATTTAAATAAAAATAATCCATATAAATATATAACCAGTGCATTGAATATAAATGTAAATTATTATAGAGCAATAGCATTTACTCCATCGGGTATAGAACTAATTAATTTTAGACATTTATTAAAGAAAAGATATACCTTTAACATCAGTTTAGTTCTGATGAATGATAAGAGTTGAATAATTATTGATATATCTGTTGAACCCTAGACTAAAAGATGTACGAGACATTTCCTGAGGTTTATAGAATGAATTGCATGCGTATTACAGTTGTAGTAATGGTATCGATGTATTGGTGTACTACGCATTTTCAGATCATTTTAAGATTATCTTCTTTAAAATGTATATAATTGTATGCATAATTCATTATGGAAACATATCCAGTTTGGAGGAGCTTTATGTTATTCAAAAATTGCACCAAACTACTGCAGTTGTTCTTTACTATCTCTATATGCTCTATAGTGCATTGGAGAAAGGCAACTCACGATACCTAAAATATATACAACATTTTCCTTTAGGAAAGATAATATGCTACCACTTGCGTAATTTTTACTGTAATCATAGTAAGGAACTTTGGTGTATTAAAATGAACGCGTTAAGACGTACCCCTATTATATTTCTATAAAAATATTTCCATAGTTATCAAAAAGCTGGTCATAGTCACCTCTGTACAGAAGAGGTACAATCACTATGTGAATGTACGTCAGTTCGGGCGCTAGATAACTGTTTGCAGACACGAATGGACGCAAGAGGCTTCGGACCAGCCAAATATGAATGAGGAATCTTCGATTATATATACGCCTGCAACGTGATGTATCAGACTCGCGAGAAATAAGTTTTGGACTTCGGATTATTCAAAAACTGCGCATTTATTACCAAACTTTTGCAGTACTTGTTTTACTTTTTATTATATGCTTCCAACCATCATAGAACTTTTTACTATAAATGTAGTTCAGCTTACACGTAGGCAGAGTCGACAATTTAAACATTATTAGTATTATATTACATAATTTACTCTGATAATTTAATATGGAATAGTAAGTGAGATAATAAATAGCACGGAATTTAAAACTAAACGTAGGCTAGGCAATAATGCGATACGCGTATTAGATTAAGTACGCCATAACAGCCTAGGCGATTGAGAGGTCAATAGACTGACGGATTGTGCTTCATTATGTCATATTCATGTTTACACAACATATTTATAACGATAACAATTATTATTTTTTGGATCTAGAAGATATATATTAATGTCATTCGACTTATCAATGGTTGCTAAGTTTTTAATGGTTATTTCAACTCACGGAAATGGTTGAGACTATATTTAGAGAAACATAATAGCAAGCTTTCACGGAAGGAGATTAAGCGCTGAGCAATAGCTATAAACACTTCACTATCTGCGCGACTGAATGCGGGGTTTACGAAACAACTGAATTAGTATTGCACAACGGCTTGGAAGTAACAGATCGACAGATATACCGCGAAGGAAAATTGCAGACGTGGAACTGTAGCTTTGTTCTCGTAATGTCTGAAATTCAGCATCTATGTATTTTTTTACCTAGTTACTGCAACAATATAGAGATGCCGTATAATAATGGAAATTCAAAGTTTTGAAAGGTTAAAATTTGTTCTACGTATTTATAGGATTTCACCTTTTCAGTAGCTTCTTCTGTTATGCCGGTGAAGGGATCAAATATCTCAGCGCAATTTTGTTTTTTTTTTTTTTTAAGGAGAACTAAGGTAACATATGTTGGGCTAAGTGCTAGTATGTCGAGTATATAAGAAGATATTTGCTCGTCCCGATAATAGTGATATTAGAGAATTCTATTCTGTTTTATTGTCATAATGAAACTGAATACGAGTTGCAGTTAGTTGCATTTGTAGTTGCTGTATTCTTTAAAATTATATAAGCATCTAAGAGCGTTGAATAAGTATTGATACGTAATAATCGTGTAGATAATTGGAGAACTGATCGAATGATCTGCACAATGTATAATTTATGTTTGTTAAGATTTAATTATTTGTTTCGTTAATATGATAATGTTTCCTAGCAACTCTAAAATCTCGTCGCTAACAGGTACCATAAATATTGAAGAGCTTGAACGAAGCTTATTATCAAAAGTATTAAAACCTACATTGTAGTTGTTAAGAAAGAACTATTATAAATTATTGTTGAAAAGGAAAATATTCTTACTTCCTCGTTGACTTCGTATGCGTCCAAATGTAAAGAAAGAATTTCTCCTAAAGCGAAGATTGTTATTATTATTACTACTCCTTTGTTTAACTACTTTCAAGTTGCCATTTCCATACGCTAGCGATTCAAATACGTTATAATTGCAGGCAGTTTCCATCCAAACAACGTTCGTAGAATGACGTGATAGAAAGAAACAAAGACGAGAGCAAATTTCGTTTCGCTTAATTATCAAATTCGAAGAAACTTACGGTTTGTTGACTCATTAAAGAGCCATAATTTAACGGACGTGGATAGAGTTTTGAGTTCATCAAGGAGAAATACGTCTCCGCTATCAAATTAAACGACGGAGCGATCAGCAAATGAAACGGAAGTGTAACAGATGTAATTACGAAATGATCTATGGAAAGATTAAACCGAGTTTCTAAGATGGAGTTGGTACATTCTCTCTCTTATAAAACACGAAGAGAAAATTCTTTAATTATTATTTGAACTGTAGTCGTACTATAAGAGAATCTGTTAAGAATTGAAACATTCAAAATAAGATTAATAGAACCCTAAATACGTTTTTTTTAAACATAGTTTTCGCGTAAGAATGAATAAATATAAATTAGATAAAATTTAAAATTCAAATTTACATTCAATATATATATATATATATATATATATATATATATATATATATATATATGATTATTTAGTAAATTAAGAATTGATAAAATTAATTTTGAACTTAAATAGAATGTTGATTTGTCTGATTTCAAATACGAACTTTGGTCTATGTTAATGGTATTCAACAGCATTACTTCAAAGAATTCATAAACAGTAAATCAAATCGCAGAAACATAGCATGCTGTATATAGTTTATTTATTGTGTAGGTGCACACATATATTGTATTCCGTGATAGATATATTTTGCATTTATTTGCTACCAATATAGTATCGGAATGTTTTAGCGAATTATTTTGAAGATTGAACTTTGTGAAACAGCTGACGTAAGTTCGGCAACTCACCTTTTTTCAGTTACAAATAAACCACAACGAATGCGATACATGTTGATGTTTATCTGTTATATATATTTGTGTGTATTTTTAGTCTACCTGTCTTTGGTTCGCTCCTATCCTTCTTTCCTTTCTAAAATCTACTCAACATGTGAAAGGTTAAGCATGGGGGGCGTGGCCTCCTGTGTTCCATTAACGGAGGAGGAGAATCTCTTGTTTCGTGAGATTCTCAAGAGAGGACGTGGCAGCCTCATAAGATACATACACTCCCATGAATAACTGAAGAAGTGAGCAAGTAACTTAATGCGTAGCATATCGAAAACGTTAGGTTTCCATTAGGAGTATTTAGACCTATGGTTTAAGTGCAAACACACACATGCAATCAATGACTAAGCGAATCATAACGTGGCAAGTTAAGGGCAAAGCGGTTTAACGGTGGAATGAAACGTATCAAAAGTGCATTTGGTGTATCGCTAATAAGAGGCCTACCGTATAGGATTACTAAATGGAAGTTCCTCCTGTTCTGAGAAAAGCACATTTTCTGAGGGCTTACGTAAATAGGTTTTTCCTTTGTACATCAACTAATGGCTGGAAATTTAACAGCCGGTTGTAGAATTGTGAACAAGGTATTTAGGAGGTACTATTAAGCTCGTATTATGAGACAGTTTACTGTAAAAATTTTCATTTGAAAGTGATTTTTTTGGAAGTGAAAGTACTCACAGTTAACAAGTTCAATCAACGGTTTACAATGGGTCATAAACGTGGGATTGAAATTTTCCAAGTTGTTCTCAGTTCAATTTATCAACATTGATACGGTGGTCTCGTTCAGGCTTACTTGTTCTAAAATCGATATTTATCTATCAACACTCATCGTCTGTCTTAATTAAATACACGTAGAAAGTAGTTCTTTAGAAGCTTTGATATAATATGTCACGTGATAAAGTGGATATTTTGATGCCCTTGTACTCCCTAAAAACATTGCATTTTTAATGCGATTCCAAATATTTAAAAACTACTACAAAGACACTAAATACTATCGGTAACTATAGCAGAACTAGAGCAGACAACATGACAACGAAACACTTTCGATTCATGAGTTGTCATAGTAATCAATATAGCGATGCATTCGTAAGGGGAATAGCATATTTTGTAAACTCGTTGAAAATAGTAAAATGTAGTTACAATAACAGTAAGCGAAACCTTCTGTAGCTTTCCAAACGCCACGAATTTTAATCGGCATTCCTTCCACATAATCGCGTGAAGATTCCATTTTTGGGTTCACAAAAGTTTTCTAGATAAGAAAGGTAATACGCCCTTCTAATATTAGCTATTCGAAGGTATTTTAATACCTCCATAGGAGCCCAAAACATGCCATTACTTTCCGATTACCTTTCTAAAGACCTACTGGCTCTTATCTCCAAATTTTGCCCACCATCGCCCCAGTTCCATCATTCACAATAGATTAGTGACCCGATGCTTCATGATACATCTAAGTTTACTTTTGTGTTATGTTGGGAAATGAAAGTATTCTAAAGTAAAGTGTATATAGAAAGTCACAAGAACATCAAACTTGCGGAATTTCTTAACGAACTTTAATTCAACTGAAAATTTATTCTAGCATGTAAAAGTGGTAACTCTTTGTAGATATTTTACACGATTGATTTCCTACAATCATGATTAAGATGAGAAATACTCCTTAAAAGATTTACGTATTGTAGTAACCATTGTTTATTCAGATAGATTGTAAGTCAAGTTTTTAGAGATATATGTTTTATAGCAGGTTGACAAAGGTCAGACTAAATATATTTAAACAGTTCTTTTTAACAGAAAAAAGTAAGAAATACACAAATGAGGCTAATTATATATTCACAATTATAATTATGTACTTCAATTGATATTTAATATGTGATATAAGTTTTAAATGATTTGAATAAATTATGTATTGAGGGCACCGAAAAATCAGGTTTATATCTAGGTTCAGATTATCCTTAGGTAAAAGTAGTATAAAGTATAAAAAGTACGCTATAAAGTTGAAATTTTCGGTAGAGACGTCGATGCATAACAATGTGGAAAGTTTATCTATACCCTCTAGCACTTTTAAGTATCTCAAACAGTCTAGGTATTTCTACTTTGAACTGAAAGGTTACCTCTTCGTAGAAATTTGAAAACTTTCACGAAAAGAGTTAGGAAGAGTTGTTAGTTATAATCCAACTACCCGTAGAGGCAACCATAGAAGGATATCAGGTATAATTTCCGAAGAGAGCTAGTTAAAAAGTTGCACGTATACTCCCGTGCACCGTTCAGTTATTTCTATTATTAATTGCGTCACATCAAAGGGCTTGTCTGTAATCTGTGGAAGAGTGAACGAAACAAATGTTTTCCATGACAACCCGTTTTTAACAATCGGTTACTTTATGTGGTTAAAGAATGATGCTTTGACTTAAAATGTAACCACGGTTTCAGCCGCATCCAATCGCGTCTCGTAATTCAATGCAGTTCTCGAAAAATACGTCATGATTTGAAAGTAAAAAATAATTTGTCTGTTCATATGGTTGTTTACCTTTGGATAGCGGGAAACTTCCATTCACCAATTACGATGAATTAAGTCTGGGATATAAAAGAAGACATATATATATTCTGAAACAGAAGTTCAATCTGCAATACCATTCTGAATCATTGGATGATATTTGAGTATAAATTGAACAAGTGAAATGACTTTTGAAAATTTCTCAGTAATTAAAAGGTAGCTTTGCGTTAAATGGAAAGCTACTGTTTACTCGTGGATATATTGCTATATCAGAAGAGGATATAAATGCAACGTGATAATCTCCATTTACGCTATCAAAAATAGATTATCTGTAGAAATAAATCATTGATATTGGTATTTAACGATGTTCTGTCAAATAGAACAAGTAAATGCTATATCGTTGAAGATAAAATTACAAGTATGATCATATCTTAATTATTTATCTTTAGAATGATGAATTTTGTCGTCAGTAGAAATTTTTACCTCCGCATTTACGTTATTATTGATTCACGATAAATAAGATAGAAATCAGCTCCATTTAAAATATTTCACGTAATATAATAACAGTTTCCTTGGTAAAAATCAGTGATATATCTAATATTAATTTTTTCCATAACATATGTTTTCTAATCATTAATTTTCTAATCAGGAAAGAACTTCCTACGAAACCTGGAACTGGTTAGATCAGAACGTATTTTGGAATGGAATCGCTATCATCCCGCATACGATAGCATAAGGATTGCGGTTGAGGAAATAAGTTTGTATAATAAGCGCATCCATAGCTGAGATAAATCTTGCTTATCTGCTGTATCCATGGAACCACGCGCGTCCGTGCTTTCAGCAAACCTATAAATGTCTATCTTTGAGTTATAAGATGTAAAGCGATGACCGAAATTAGATGCGGTGTGCGTCATAAATCCGCGTAGCAACGCTTTACCACTTGTTTAAACTGCTTCTAGGTTTATGACACGTATTACGAAGTTTGTCGATACAAAATGACCCGCAGTATCCAATCGTACTTAAATATGCCGAAGATGTCACGCTGCGTACACAACCTAATTACTTGAAAAATCATCGTTTAACGTGAAAGTTTTTCGGTTAATAATTCAATTTTTAAACGCTATATTCTTTGGCAGAGTTATTATTAATCGTTTTAGAAACAAATTCTTTACTTTGAACTTATTAAAAACATTAGCTTTCATAATATATCATAAATTTGGTAATTATTTTTGGAATTTAACCGAACTGTTTTAGAAATTAGAAGCAAAAACAACAAACCATTTCTTTGTATTAGATGTTGAAGACGTAAATATACTATGCAATAACTCGGAGTGATGCAAATTAACCAATATGGTGCGAATTATGGCACTTGTTTCGGAACGTTTTCAAATATCATCTGAAACTTTATTTCAATTTTATCTTTGAAAATTTTCCCTGAAATCTGACAAAATTTAACTCTCATCACAAATAAAAGAATAAGAAAGGTAGACATACGTATCGAACGGTATGCAGCTCTTCAAGATAAGTTAAAGAAGCCCAGATTATGCATTTCAATGTTCGTTAGCATCAATTTTACGTATAAATAAGACTTTAAGGTATCGTAACTTTAGTATTTGTCATATTTTATGCTACGTAAACTCATGAGAAAGATCATAATGCTGATATTTCAAAGTCTTTGTTGATTTCCAAAGCCCAGTATGGTTTATTTTACTTGTGCCCATCAGAAGGTTTAAACTCGTTTTATTTATTCCTCTCTTTTTCGAAAAACTGTGTTATTTTTGAACATCGGAATTTTAGTAAAAATGGTTCAAGATGTTTCGGGAATGTTTACTGCAGCCTAGTATACTATTCGTTTCTCTCAGTTACTCTGGAATCAATACATCGGAAAGGAAGTTGGTGCGATATTCCTTTTGGATTTAGAAGACGGAAATTACGGTCCCTCGTATCTTTCTCATTTTTTTATCTGCCCGAGTCGTTACCAATATTTCCGGAGCCCTCCAAAAGGATGTTTACAGTATCGGAAGGATCATTTTTCTCAACAGTCAAACTGGAATAATGGAAAACTTCCTAAACTCTATTCCTCGAACTTTTACTTTCGTTATTTCCCCAAAAACTTGTGTGCAAACTTCTGCGACGCAGGCATTCGGTGTCCAAGTAATTCATGGACGAGAGGGAAATAACAAATCGGCTCAAACCAATAAATAATCTCTCGTAAAGTTACGAGAGGATGTCTAATCTACGTATCGGTTCACGTGGATGGATGTTTGAGTGTATTTAAAAGGATTTTTTGCAGACAAATATCCGTACAACTTTCGTATACAAAAAGGAAGTGATACTTTCTTTTACTTTTGAGGATATTTTTCAGACAAATATCCCTACAACTTTCAAAATACGAAATTGAGGAAACATAAATAATATTTAAACGGTTTAAAAGTAATAGGAATAATATGAATCAGAAAATGAATAAAATAGCAAAAATTGTACTGGTAGAGAAAGAATCGATTTGGAATATTTAAAGTATCGAATGCAAGAACAAACGCTCTTTGATCTTACGTAAAGAAAAATTAAATACGAAAGAGAGATATAAAGTGAGTCAACAAAGAGGATATTTTCACATGAAATCATAATAAAGTCGACAAATCTGTTAGGATTATAAGATCGAACGATTTATGATAATTTCGAGTTTTATGCTGGTTAAGTATGATTGAATATTTCAACAGACAGCAGTTTGAGGTGTATCCCCTTTTATATCACGAATCACATCATTAAAATAAGTAAAAAAGAGCTTAACGTCAATTGAAACTCAGGAAATATTGAGAGAAATAATATAGATTTTCACCTTTTAAAGTTAGAATATAATATCTCAATTCATCAACTTAATAGCAAAATTAATCGGAGGTTATTAACTTTGAGAGCGAGGATATTTTCATTATTAAATTACATTACAACAAAATAACGTAAATTTTTACACTTTTAAAAACTCTAAAGCTAACGATAATATATAATATAACAGAATAAGGAATATGAGAGTGACCAAATATAACATAATATAAAATAAGTTTAGTATCTATCTTTTACCTAGCTTTAGACCACGAGATATAATAAGTTGATGACAATAGGCATCCAAGTACTTATTACTTATTGTAATTATAAATATTTATTGGATGAATAATCAGATGTGTTATATTGAATTTAATTATAATATTTTCATGTGAAAATACATAAAACTTCAGTCCTTTAGAACTTGTCATAGTTCACGTCAAAATTTCATCAACAAAAACATTCCAACGGAATTACAAAAGTAGGTTAAGCTGACAGAAGAAATGGACTATGAGAATAACCCTTAGGGAGCATGGGAACCAAGTCCATTACTGGGACTATGACCCAGTATCAAAGAAATACATCCCCAGTTGCGTAGAGACGGGGAATAGAGAATTTGACCTCATTAAATCGATCCGTAGTTTTTCAAAGCTACGTTTAACAAAGAAGAGAAATATTCGTAAAAGAGTATATTAATAAGTTCAGAATAATAATTTAATAATTGAAATTATTCTAATTGTTTCATAACCATATATTTTTGAATGGCGATTGCTCAGGATATGTTAGATGTGTATAAATTTGAATGATAATCTTATTGAATTGAACCCTTGAATACACCCTTAAACCTTTTGCTTCATTATTATCGAGTAAAAAGCCTTAAGAGGTTTTTAAGTAAGACTAATCGAGCTTGATTTACTTCTCTGAATTTTATTTATGTAGAATGAAGGTAGTTTTTTTAAATGAATAAGATATTTTAGGAGTTTTTGGAGATTTATTTATGGTAAACTCATCTATAAATTTCGTGGAACTTACACAATACAATATACATCCAAACCTATCTTGTTGACTTTCGTCTGAAGGTATTTTCATTTCAGAAAATTATAATGCCAACGAAATATAAATTTCAAACAAGTTTAATTTAAAACTAATATAATATTAATAGAATTCTTAAGATACCTCATAAGCAAGTTTTTGTTTCATTTTTAAATTATATCTGCTCATGTTGGCTATCGAAATCGAAAAAGTGAAGCTGAATTGAGTAATATATCAGCATTCTGGAAAGCTCTCTTGGAAAACCTGTAAGGTTTCCAAAACAGGTGCCGTGTAGATGATGCATCATCGTGCATATGGAGTAGATTGAGGAGGTTTATCCACTGAAAATATTATGTCCCCGAAAAGGAAATTATTGGCGATTTATATCTGTTAAGGAGCTGAAAGATGCTGTAGTCAAGGGTAAAAGGGTGGGTTAGTGTCAGATGCAAGGATCGAGTGTATAAAGGAAAGAAAAATTGAGAATGATATGGGTAAAGGATATTTTTCATGACGATAGCGATCTGATACTAGTTTATATTCAATCCTGAATGTACTGTTATTTTGGTAGATACATTGAAATTATATAATTTTACAATTATAATTATAAAACTGTTTTACGCTGAAAAAGTTTGTAAATCGAATCTTGTCAATCCTATCACTTCCTGAAAGTAATTTTATCGTTCATCTATCTTAAATAATTGTGAAAATAATTCAAACAAATGTCTCTTTAAAACAATGGAATGATAGTTACATATAGTGCAATGAAGTAATTCAGCGATTCTTTTAAAATGAACACAGGAGGGTAGGAAAAGTTGTCTGCTTCTCAGAATCGATCTGTTTTGGTAGATTTTCCTTGTGAAATTATGTTAAATAATCGATAAAAGGAAAACAGACATTTAATTAGGAATTGCAATAGAGAAAAGAATTGAAGGTGTAATTTCAAGATAGTTGAATAATTTACTGAATTTCTGCAACCATGTATATTGCAAAATTAACATTTCATCTAGATAATAATTTGAGATAAGATAAATACTTCAGTTCTTCCTACGCATCGAGTTATCAAAATTTCCTTCCCATTTACGAATTCACTGAACAAAACAAAAAACACTTTCGCAATAGAAGAGATACGTCTTACGTAAAGTATACTTTCGTACGACTGATGGAACCGAACCCTAGTCTCCTTAAAGACGACGACATCTTCCTTGCCTCCTTATTCATCGCAAAGCTTACTGCGCGGGAAATTTCCCATCATTTTTAATAGCACGTGCTATTAGTGTTTGATAAACATTAGCATGGCAACGGAGTAGTCTAGCGTACTTGGAATATAATTAGAAGCGTACCTAAGAGGGGGTTGCTGTCTTCAGCCTTGAGAGTTCTTTACTTCCTTTTTCCATCCACGAGAAGGAGCTCTTTTGACGCCCTCATTTATCGATCTAACTCTGAGATACTCTTTATCGCCACATAGCGACCTTGTAATGATGGACCCAAAATGAATGGGGGGGACATATAGAGGGGAAGGGGGGCACCGGAGGGGTGAATGAAGGGGTAATGAATGGATCGGAGGGTGAATGGAGGAATGAAACAGGTCAATGGAATGTTTATTATAAAACGGCTGTATATATTATGAGGCTAGTTAGTATATTAGTATTACTATATTAGTATACGGCTATATTGTTTTAGGAGCTGGTTGGTGAACCTTGAGTTTATTATTAATAATAAATTAATAATATACGTTAGTTAATAATTAAATATGTATTGGTAGGTTGGTTTTGATCTTCTGTTCAACATCTCCAGGAGTTTTGTTTCGTTTGAATTATTGGAAAACGTTTTCTATGAGTTCGAATGCATAGAATTAGTTAAGAAATTGTTAATGGTATAATGCATTCTGCTATTAATGGTGATTTAATTTACAATACTTACATATGTAGCTTAACTCGCTCATTCTGTGGATACTGTGCATACGGATTAAACAGGATTTTCTTCTTAAAGTTTATAGTTATGATTCGTATGCTCATAAATGTACGATTTTGTATTATAGTAGTAGATTTATTCACTTATTCCGATGAAGATAATGAAAATGACTTTATGAATCCATTGAATGTTAGCAGAGGTTTGTATACTAAGAGAAAATTAGAGTTTAATTATATAGAGATGACAGATTTTATTTCAAAATCTAGAAGACAACGTGGCAATAAAATTCAGGTTTTCCGTGAATGACTCTAGTTAAAAATATAACTTGCACAAAAGCATAATAAGAAATATTTCAATCGTAGAATTTTATATTTTCATTCCGGAGAAAATATTGTATGTACTAAAAGAGGTTTAACCAATACTTGTAATGGAGAGTAATTCATATTGAACTCATATTTTAGACCCTTTTTGTTGTTTATTCGTTCATAAAACGCCCTTGTTATCGTATTCAGAGATATTTCAATTGAATGTATATATATGAATGGGGTATACTAGTCATCAATTGATGAAGTATTATTTAGATGAGATGAGTTATAGATATTAAAAACGAACCAAAGTGTAATTATTTCAACAAAATTGTAAACATGTTAAAAATAAATTAATACTTTCATGATTAAATACTCTGGATAGTAATTACATCGAAATTTAATGAGTTTTGAACAAATATAAGAAAAGAACTGTTGCTATGCTTTCCGAATCATTCATCCAAAAAAAACAAACGTTACCATGAGAACCTAATAAAAAAAAGGCGAAGATGAAAAATCAACGGAAATAAGAGAGAGGGCAGACAAAGAGGCGATTTAAAGATTCAGACAACGGAAATAACGGAGGCGAAATGAAAGAAAAATGTAAATGAAGAAAAAGTTCCGAGATGGGAGACATCTTAGAAATTAATGATCCGCGCGAAATGAGGGTAAGGAAAGGGTGGGAAAAAAGGTCACGTGATAGTGGCACTAATAAAAAAAAGGGAACGAATTAGGAAGAAAAGGGAACGCAACATGTCGGTTCGCTAGAAAGCGCAATAACGTATGAAATACGAAACAAGGGCAAACGAGGGAAGGGAAGATAAGAGGAAATGGACGAGAAGTTCGTGAGGAAAGGGAATTAGAATGGAAACCAGAGGAGGGAGAAAAAAGAAGTGCGAAAAAAGGTGTGAAAGGGATATATACCTGGGTGATTTGAAGAGAGGCGCTCTGGAGTGAAGAGTAAACAAGAGTTTAGCAGTAAAAGATGATGGGCTGTAGGAGATAAGGGGCGCTGTCGAGCGGGAGAAATTGGAATCTCTGGGAATATGTTCGGCTATTAACTGCTGTGTTAAATGCGGCGGAAAATTTTGATCAGTCGCGGAGGAGAGCGAACCAAACTCTCTGGAGTGGGTGAAGGTGATTAAAAATGGCTGGAGAAGGGTTTTAACTTTCTTAGCGAGTTGGTGTTTAATACAAGGCTTGAATTACTAGCTATTTTTGCCTACTTTCTTCTGTCAGTACGCGTTTAAAATCAAATGAATGAAGAAATGTTCGTATTTAATTTACTGAGACCTTGATCATAATATACTCGTAGTCTAATCATAACGAACTAGTTGTATGCACGAAGATGAATTTATATTTCAAATAATAGTTATATATTTGTGTATAATTAGTTAACAATAAACATAAGAAAGGAAACTTAAGTGATATTTTCGATTATCCGTTGATTCTTATGAAGTTAGAGAATAATAATAGTTACCTAGTTATTTTCACAAAATTTAACTTAAAATTATAGAGTAAATGTTATCATTATATTACTTCAGGTGTCTTTCCACGAAGTATGGTTAGAGAAAGTTGAATTTCGTTTTGAATGATTGATTTCTTATAGTTCGTAATCTTTTATACTATCCAACGAATTTAGGATCCGCTTCAATTAATAAAATTCCATTTTCGTAATAATTCTAATGTCCTCGTAACAATAAATATTGGTTCTCAAAACAGATAATAATTCCACAAGCATAGAAAAAGTGTTTGTTAAGTTTTAGGATGAAAATATTCCATTTTCAATCCTGAATTATATATGAATCACTCTGCTAGCTCTCAGTAATATCGATCCCTCTCAAGAAGATGACAGTTTATCCAGGATTTCCATTGTGCGTCTTTAGAACCTTCGAAAGTGTCGCCTCTTAAAAAGAGTGAATGTGGAGTAAATGGGAAGCTCACATGGGGATCGACGACTGTTAGGATAGCGAAGAAACATATCAATCAATTTAGAGGGTCAAAGTTGAAATATATCACTGCTGGTTTGGAAAATTTTGGAAGTGAAAGATCAAATACTATAGTTGATGTGTTATTTCGTTTTGCACTTAAATCAGAGTAAAGTTGTAAATCACTCATATATTGAGAAAGGATTGTATATAACAGTAATCAAAGACTTGGATGACTTAGACTATGAAATAATTTCTATTTCCATTCTATATTTTTGTATATATTCTATATATAAGTCAATTCATTAAAATAAAATGCAGAATAAATAAGTTATCTACTAGAAAATTGATTTGAGATATCCTGAGTTACTATTTACCGAATAACGAGATTAGTTGCTATGCTACGCTACGTACTATCAATAAACAAAACTTAATAATAATAATGGATGAATAAAAGCAATGAATGCATATAAGAACACAGCGCATAAATTGGTTTATAGATAGAGTTAGAGTATTGGAGAACAGAAATTTTCACAATCCCCTAGATACTTTTAATATTTTTCTTTTATTTTTTCCATATCATGATACAGAAAGAACGTTTTCCCGAGGATATAGTAATTCTGTTAGTTTAATATGTTGAATTATTCTTTATGCCTCAATGGATAACTGTAGCACAACTACATTTATAATCTGAATGATTTTGGATTATTACAAATTACCTTTATAGAAAATCTTCACGCTTCAGATGTTTTGTCATTCTATGGAAAGGATAATCATGAGAGATCAATACAATAAGATGTTTTATATGTTTCTTATTTATGTTACAAGGATTCAGTTCTAGATTGAATGATGGGATGAGCAATCAAATTTTTTTAAAAGTCCATTTAGGCTAAGGATATTTCCAGCTGTAAAGAGCGGCAGAAGGCAATCCTGGAAAACCATTAACACGAATATCGACTTTGAATTCTTATCCGGTCTTTTATTGGCAGGGTGTAGTTTCATTCCGAAAGACTCTCTCCTCTCTTTTCTTTTATCGATCTACAGTTCCAACTCATTTTCACCTACGAAATGAAGGAAACGGGATGAGACTGTCATTTGTTTCTCTCGTCTCCGCGATCTCGTTTGAACCACCGCCTACAGAGGCCACCGTCGTCTTCCGAAGCTGTTGCCTTTCTTCAACGCTATCGGATAAGCACGTAATACAGTCGAATACAAGGTAACATTAAATAACAGTCATTGTTAAGGAATTATATGACGATATAAGTAATTTAGCATTGAGAGTATCTCGTAGATTATCTCCTGTGATAATTTCCTTAAGGCATCAGTATTAGAAAAATAATTTTGGTAGAAGACTTAAATTTTCTTTATCACACTATTTTGATATACAATATACTATTAAAAAAATTCGATAATTTAGACGGAATTGCATTACATTAATAGAATCTAAGTAATACAGTTTGAATGAAGAGTTAACAAAAATTTTTCTCCTATAAGACAAATTTAGTGTCCAAAGCTATAGTAGGAATAAGTTTTTACGAATTAATTAATTTAAAGAAATAGAATATGATTAAATAAAATAAGATAAATCTATTGAAAAACAAATTTCACAAAGTAAATTAAAACTAGAAGCATACGATATTACACAGCATACGTGCCTATAAAGCAGGGAACCTGGGTTCGAGTCCCAGTGACGTTGATATTTTTCACCTCCGCTGAAATTTTCGTATTCAAATCGCACAAACTCATCGCCTAGAGATATTTCTCCATTGCTTGGTTACAGCAAATTCTTTACGTTCACTGAATTCGATATTTACGTACACAAATACCTTTTAACAATATATTTGTAAATATTATTTAATGATTTTCTGTGTATTGATTTTTTTTGTCTTTTAACTGTTCCTACCTAGTGCACTCCACCATGTTTTGAGACAGAGGGTCCCTGTATTGTTGTTTCACATACTCGTCTGTTTAAACTCACCCAGTCTCGATCCCATGGTTACGAGTAAACAAATATCCTTTCGCAAGCTTAGGATGCGTGGCCATTGGAACGCGTTCGGAGTGTGTGTGTACGTAATGCTTTTAAAGGCGTTATAGATTCCCTTTTCGTAGGGGAAGAATTCAGCTCTTAGAACACAGGGAACCGGAAAGTGAAAGTGTTAACGACATAAATCTAAATGGAGTAACGTTGTAGGGAGCTCGATCAATCGGAAGTATAGAATCGATCAGTCGATTTCCCCGAGAAAAACAGCCACTCGAATAGTTCTGAAGACATCTAAGGAACCACGTGGAGGCCAGATATATCACTTAGATGCTATATATGGATTACGGAAATGTTATTCAGTCGATAAGTAGGGAACAAGAATGGATTGCGGGGTTTGTAACTCATTCTCGTGAAAAGTCACGAGAACTGATTTCTGACTGAAGACAGCCAATAGCATACCATTTACTATCACGTGACAGGGTTCTAATTGGACAGTTACGTATTGTTATGGTTATCAATGATGACAGATGAGTAGAGCTGATATAATCAACGAAAATACTAAAGATGATAAGTAAAGAGAAATTATTGTTAGCAACAATTAGAAATTGTAAGTAAAAGGATGAGTAACAACTATCAATTAATATAATCTAAAATCGTATCATTTAAATGAACAATAAAGCAAACAGTGGTAGGGAGTATTCATTGGAAATAAATTGTTTACATTACGTATTATGTGAAAGCTTAACTCCTGTTTGAGTCCATTATATGAAAGAAATTTTATTTACGTAAATTTTTTCGTCAAACATTCACTAAGTGGGCCATCAGTTACTTCTCAATCGTCTCGTTACTTTTCTACGCAAAAATTGGGCAGACATGTTCTCAGACTCAATTCACTTCAATATTCCGAAAGACGGAATTTTCTTAAAAGGGGAAATTTGATAGACCTACTCTTGAAAGCACTTTGACAGCTGAGGTCTTACGGGCCTCCAGTAGTAATCGAATCTGGGACTGCTTTCGCCAGAAGGGAACTACCCAATAGAATAATACCCCATGGCTAAGAGCACAATGCATTTCAATTTAATTGAAGGCTAGAAAGCAGTGGTAATTATGCATTTTTCTTGGCACGTGTCAATTTATTTTACGTCTTCGATAGGTTAGCTAAAGAGAATTGTACAGTACAGTTCGTAGTTTCCTATTCATTAAACGCGTCTGATAGAATTACGTTGCGTATATTTTCCCGGAAGCGTTGGCCTCACTGTCAGATGCAGTGGGAGCAGATGCATGGAGACGCACGCAACAAAGTGATTGTGTGAGGGGTTATCACGGAGAGTGGGTGCGTGTCCAAGTGGTGGATGTTCGGAAAGAGGCATTTCCTAGAAACCAACGAGAAACGTACTTCACACTCCTCGAGGCAATTTGCCGTACTTTTTCCGACACTCAAGGGAGGAAAGAATAATACTTCTTTCTTCGAAGCTATTGATGGAAGTTCTTAATGGGCTACAACAATGAGAAGTGTTATCTCAAAGTTAAAGAGGTTTAGATTTTCGTGTCTTTAGTATATTACGAGCTTCCGTAAAGCAAAGAACTATGTGATTTCATTGCTTTGGTATTAAAAGTATTTAAGATGTTGGTTCGTTAACTTCTTGATAATTAATTAGCTTCATAATAATTCTTCTCTTTTCCCATTTACAAATAATTTAACGATGCTGTTATGTTGAAAAATAGGTTTCTTCGGTTCCCTTTTATAGAAAAAAGTTAAGGATTAACCGAAGAACATGTAAAAATAATAAAACCGCGACCAAATATTCTTATTTATAGATTATCAAGAGGCCTTAGATTATTTCAAATACATTCAAATTCATTGTACTATTTCAATCGCAACAGTTGTGTAAGTATAGAGAAATTTAAAAGATAACTATAAAGTCCACATATTTCAATTGAACTGATTTTCTTCTCTAACTATATATCTTGTTCCTTTAAGGAAACGAATGACGATACCTGTATCTTCTTTGTGAGATTCATTTCAATTATTCATTCATTCATTTTAATGCAAGATTCATTATTTAATGCAAGAAGTTTTGGTCATATCATTTAAGGCTTTGAACTTTAACTTTATAATTAAATTCATATTTTATATTATTTTGTTTCATTAAACTGAGTATTTAGTTATTGAAATTTAGATTTGAGCGTATTGAAATGCTTTCCAATTTGTTGCTGAAGGTATTACTCAAATTTAGCATGCTCATTTGTATCTATATCTCTAATAGTACTTCGAATCAATGAGATATTGCTATTTGCATATAATAAATTTACCTCGATTTCCAAATTCTCTTGACTTTCGTATCTAGGAACGCTGGGAACCATCTCAAAGATAAAACTCTCGTGCTAGATTATGATATAAAGTACTTTAATAAAGTTTCTTTTAACCGCATTAGAGAAAAAATACTTGAAGAACCATCTAAAATAGCTTAAAGTACTGAGCAAAGTTCATGGTAGATGGAAGCTGAGTTGTTGCACTTCCCAAGCCCCACTTATTTGCCGAAGTGTTCGTAAAAGGGATAAGGGGCAGTTCGGAACTTTTCCCCAAACAAACAGCTGCATATCCTCCCCATAGCAACCCTCGTTTTCTTTCCAATTAAGTCGGCCGTGTGAATGGATGCGTTGCCAAGAGATGCCGCGGACGGCCTTTAATGGCGAGTCGCTGTTTCCACGCCTTCAGGCGAAGCTCCATTCAAAAAGTTAGATGAAATTAGGGGCGCGCTAAGAGATTGTGACGCCCTCTCTGAAGAGAAGCCCTAAATAGAATTCCAAATATCTGTCGAAGATCGATTTGCGATGGTTTCATCAGAGACTTCGCTAATGGGCGCTGTACTTATTGTGTGTACCCGTCGTGATGAGTTCAAGGAAGGTGGAGATTGCTATTCTCTCGTTTTTATGCTCGTGCCGAATGTTTGTGTTTTTGTGTCATCTTTTTATTTCTATATTAAACGGAGTTTTAGACCTAAATCGCTTTATTAAAAGGTAGAAAATAAGGTTTAACGGAAGTGAAAATAGCGTCTTGACTGGGATTCGAACCCAAGCCCCTCACATTCCACACCGGTTTGCAAGAAAGTGGGAGACTTGGGTTCGATTCCCAGTGTTTTCGTAATTTTTCAATCCTGTTAAACCTTGTATTCAAGTCGTACGAAATTATTGCTTAAAGATATTTTCAATATTTCTTAATCATAAAAAAATCATTGTTTCCACTGAAGGTATCGCTCTACAGAAATTATTTCATGAAATCTATTCAATTTTTCTTAATCTTACAAACTAATAATTAATTTTGAAATGAGAATTCGTTCGGTGAACAAATTACATACCGTTTTATGTATTGCTTATAAAGTATTTTACTCAGACTATGAATTTGAAAGATTCCATGATTACGAGGAGGGTTTATGCATGCGTAAAAGATTAAATCTAAATTTACAACTGTAACATAGATAAATCAAGTACAATTATATATTGCACGACAAACAAAAGGCAAAGAAGCTTTTATTGAAGGAAAAGAAACATTTATTAAAGACACTGAAATATAAATTGAACTAAAATACTCGCAGTTATATATAAACATCCTAAATAACAAACTAAAACGGAAGCAAATTGAAAAATATATAGAAAATAAATGAGCAGCGTTCCCTTGGAGACGCAAACGTAATAAATAACGGCATAAATACAGCAATTTCGGACTTCCGGGTGGAAAGGCATTTATCAAGCAGGAAAACATGAGACGAGGAAAGGAAATGAAAAAGATCAATGGGGATGTTATCACTTTATCCATTTCGTGAAAGCTTTCGTGCGAATGACACGTCACGGCCGATTCCAAAGAACGTAAGGAAGATGCGTAGTATGCGTTGCTATTTCAATTGCATTCCCTAATGGAATGTGGAGGAAAAGAAAGGTGAACGAGTCGTTTATAGAGTTCACGAACTCGAAGAGGGAGCAATAAAAAGGACGGTGTTGGAAAGCTTCCTCTCTTTTCCACATCGAATCGATCACAGAAATCTCGGAAGACGAGAGAATAAAGGCAAACACACAAATTCTGAGGACGAAATGTTATAGTGACGGAAAAATTCGACGGGATTGTTGCGTAGGCGTATAGGATATGAAATTCTTTTGAAGTGGCAACGGAACCGCTTTTGGGAGGGAAAAAAATGAACGGAAGATGGCGGGTCATTCGCGAGAATTATGTCTCCTTTACATCATCCCTTACGTAACCCGGACCATTCATATTTTCGTTTGGAAATAAATTTTTTAGCGAGTTTATGGCTGCGGAACTCCGTTTGATATTAAGTTTCGCACTTTATAGTGCGTGTATTGTGTTTAAAGGGCCGCTCTGTGTCATATTTTAGCGTTGATTTATATTTGTTTGTCTGCATAAGTTGACTCCTTAGCTTTATTCGATTTATATACGTGTAAGTTAATAGTAGCTAAAGTTGGCGTAACATACTGAATTCATCTTGCGACTTTTATTATTCTAGAATATAAATCTATTTACTCTTATTTACTGCAATTATTTTCATGGATGTAATGAAGAATAAGAAATCAAACGTAAACATACCCTAGGGGCTATAAGTTTCCCAATTGGTGTAGCACTTAATGTAACCAATAGTATGAAATGTAAGAAAGTATTTGAATGGAAGTATTCGAATTCCTTATCATACTGGAAATATTTCTATCGTAATGATGCAATTGTAAATGTATATACATAGGAAAAATCGTCGGACGTTCATTCATACCTACTTTTTATATTTATATGTATTTTTTTCATTTTCACACATTATTTTTATTTGTTCAAGTTTTCTTATAGAAGCATAAACTTCGGATGAATTATAAAGATGAACACATGTGCATATATTGAAGTAAAGAGGTACTCTTTATCGTTTAGAGGAATAGGTTTTCTAGATGATAACAATCTCAGGATAAACTGAAAATTAATATCTAAGTGTAGAATGCTTATTGCTCGGAATGTATTATATAAACAATACATATAGGTTTAACATGGAAACCAAAATTAGGTGTTTCTATGTAGAGCCTATTCTTGTTGTTCCTATGGATAGGGGTTGAACTATTACTGATAATACTTAATACTATAGAGAATTGATGACTTTATGGTCCACGTATTCTCACCACTCCCTCCATTTTACGGCGAAATTCCCTCGGCCCATTTGACCGATAAATACCCAGGATGAGGAAGGCGTGGCTTTCTAATTCGTTCAGATGGCATTTCACAGAATGAGTCTTTTTTCCGTAAGAGGGAGTTAAGGCTTTAATCACTTCATCCCTAAAGAATACTTTCAGTGGGCAGAGAAAGGAGAGGAGAGTTAATCCTCGTGAGGATTAACCTTCCAAGCGCGAGCCAGGTCTTCTAATTGGAGCAAGTGACTGTCGTCATGACACCGTAAGCCTACGTGGCACTCCGAAACCTAAGCACCCTGAAATTAGCTACTCACTGATCTGAAAGAATTCAACGAGTCCACACATTTAATAGGAAGCGTGAGAAACTTATCGAGGCGATAAACTATATCTTACCCCATCATACTCTGATCCAAAGAGGTCACCTAGTTTAAAGTGGCGCAGTGAAATTTCAAAAATGTACGTTTAAATTTTATGGGAATACTTTTATTTTAATTGATTATATTGTTATCACGATTTTTAACTCATTGTAATTATTTTTCCGTTGTAATCGATTGTTGAAGGCTTTACTTTATATATCGCTAGTAATTTTTTTACAATAATGCTTTATTTTAGTTGATTACATTGTTATTAGGATTGTCACCTCATTGTTGTTTTTCTATTGTAATCAATGGTTGAAGGCTTTACTTTGTGGGAATATATAGCAGGTAAACGAGGAACAATCGTTACTTATATAGAAAAAGAACAGAAATATTCATAAGTATGATAGATGGGATCAAAAATAGGTGTTTATAAGTACAATATATTAGACTGAATTTATCTTGAATATTTACAGAAAGTATCTCAAGTTTGATTACGGATGCCGTAGTTATTTTTCTTCCAAATTTCGTAATAGTTTCTCCAAACTCTATTAACCTATTTCTAATTCACTCAGTTCAGAATATTAAAACTTATGACTCAGGAAAATAGTCTGAAGAACGAATTTGAATAGAATTTCTCGCTTCTATTTTTGCATAAAAATTTGCGAGTTTGTTAAACTTTCTCATCATTTCGGACGATTTCGCTTCATCTATAATAGAGGACCTTCTATTTAAAAACCCATTTATTATAATTTCCTGTAATTACTTAAAATGAAGAAAACAAGCAAACCATGTTTATCATTAAGTTTATATAATATCTATAGTTAAAATTTGTTAATACAGCAGCTTGTATAGTTCGTAAATGATCGGAAATTATAGTAAATACGAAAGATATACTATTGATTAGTACAGTAAATGCTAGTGTATGTACTTACATTATTCTGGAAACAAGAATTGGCAAATAAAAATATATTAATCATTATTAACAAAATTTAACTCATTTTTGGAACCGTCACTCAATTTGGAAGTCAATCGCATTTCCACTGGGGTTACGTCTCAGGTATAAACAGAGGTTTTTCGCTGCCGTGGTAACTTATAAAGAGAGAGCCAAGACCTCAATCTGTTGCTGGGAACGATTTCCCAATCAACTGCTATTTCGGTCCTCCAATAAAATCCCTTGATTCGTTTTCCTGCGAAAATAGAATCGGCAACTCATCACGCAACTTTCCCATTACTCTTAGTCGGGCCGATTTCGTTGCTTCGGATACGAAGAGAAAAATCGCCTCACAACACAACAGTGTAGCCATATCTCTATCCAATCTCCCTCCATATAGAGTGAAGATTTTAATCATTAAAGATAACCATCAGATATGCCTCTATCTTTAGGGAATAGAACGTATGTTATAGCTGCATGATCTTGTACGTAAATGTATTTATCCTGGGTTGTCGAAATATGCTGTTTGTGTTTTACAATGAAAGGTACTAGAAAAAGTAAATTTACGTCGCCTCGTTTTCATATGTACTCCTGCTTATATTACATGAATTCCTTCTCGTACGATGCTTATTTCAATGTGAAAAATTGCCCTATATGATTAATATCTGTAGCGAGTGAAGGTTATAGATTTGATAAGCTAAAGAGCTTTATCAAACCATTTCATACCCTACAGTCTTTGATATTAGCTCACCTAAATTTCCAAAGTCCAGCAGAGTTATCGCACATAATTTATCCCATTATAAGATCCTACATCATAATACGTAACTCATTTAGCGCCGTGGAGTAAATACTAATGGAGCAAATTGAGTTTTTAACTCATATGGTGGGTAAATTATGGTCCAGTCAGACGCTAACTACGTAGCAGATAGCAGGATGGGTTATAATTTTAGGCCCCGAGGGATGAGTTAAAAGGTCAAGGTATCGCGTAAGAACGTTATGCAAATTACAATTGGATGCATCTCGAACGATAGGGTAGGGTGTGATTATCTATGCTTTCAAAATTAGATTTAGGAGATGAGTTTGTATCACCAAGCCAAAAGGTCTCTCGGGATACGATTTTGATGTTAGGTTATATATTTTACACGTGGCAGATAGACATCAGCTGATACATATAATAAGAAAAGATATGTGATGAGTTAGTTTTAACATTTAACCAGTTTTATATTTGTCAGTGACGTATCTGGAGTCTGATGTTGCCATGGCTGGTCACTATGAGAGAATATCACTCAGAGTAAATCTGTAGAATGAATTGCTATCAATGATACACTTATAATTATTGATATGCATTTTGAAAAACTACTTCTATTAGCATTCGGTAGGATTTGGACTTTCAATAGGAAATGTTAGAGATTAATAATTGAAAGGTTTTGTGATCGAAGTAGTTTACCACAAATAAGTTATTTGCGCTTCAGTCAGTTAATCATTAAACATTTAAATAACTTGCATTTCTTTTTGAATTAGTGTTAAGCATTAATTCAATTCGCCTGTTTGTTATTGTAATGTTTTGCAGCTTAGAATTTTTCAATTTAAAACTATATGTAGCAAGTGACAATAATCACCATACCTCCCAAAATTCCCGTAAAAAATAAATCCAGTATTACGAATAGAAAAAGTCTTGTATTTTGGCCTTCCGGTACAGTATCATCCCAATCGTTGTAGTCTCTCGTAAAACAAATAGCAATAACTTCGGATCGACCAAAGGTATCTCAAAATGACGATGAATGCGACCTTGGGAGAGGGAAGTCATAAACTTAGACCACCTGTATGAGGCGAATGTGGGACAGTGGAGATAAAAAACAGAGAGAATCTTATGCCCTCGATACAGCAGGACAACAGCACCCCTCCGAGTCCGGAAATTAGATGGCCAGGGAGGGAGTTATCCTTTTGTGGCATCTTCTTGGCCATCCAGGAACGATGTAGCACTGGAGGTTGAGATGGAATTCCGACAATGCTGCCAACTCAGGAATTTCGGCGCTGTACTAAAAATATTCTCGATGTTTCGTTTGAAATCAAAGTGGTAACGTTCGTAAAGGTTGTAACACTTTCCTAGGTTTGACGTCATAGTTTACGCTATATTTTAATACCTCAAGCTGTCTATAGAGTATAGAATAATATAGAGTATGATAAGGTGAAAGTTTTAAATAACTACCTTCGCTTGTTTTAAGAGGAATCACTCATTTGAAATAATACTTTCTTTAAATTATTTTAAGGATATTATTCTACATTATAGAATAGATTCTTTTTTAGCTGTTAGATCTATTTTCGTGCATTTATTGTTAACTTATGAATGAAAAAATTAACTAAATCGTTTGCTAAAAATAACATTCAGTATTATCTAGCTGAATTTTGTAAATATTACGTTTCTATTGTAAATTTTCATTCCGAAATGTTTTTTTTAATCTCGCGTTTGTCTTCATGATTGAATAAAAAAGAATATTATTTCCATGAGATATTCGGAATTAATTATATTTTGGGAAGCATCTTTTTAATATTTCAGTTTCAATGATTCTCTATGCAAATTTCAATTGATTCTCTATATAGAAAATAATTGACCAGTGTATCACTCATTTCGGAACAATGATCACTTAATTATACCTTTATTAAAATTAATAAGAGTTGTTTCTAGGAAATCCAAGACTTGGTAATATAGTAAAGTCCATGATTATGATTGTAATAAACCGTAAAGTTCATACACTAAGGTAATATCTCCTTGTAATATTTCCTTAGAGAAGCATTAATTATGAAAGTTTCGGTCTTCATTAAAGAGAATAGCACCCGAAGGAAAAGAGACGAAGTAAATTACAGAGTAAAGAGACTCAGGGATTTTTATCTATCGCAATTTATTGGGAGACTTTAATGAGACAACTTTACCATAATAGGTGTTGAGGGTACACTCCATTGTGCTTCATTAAATTCTTTTGATCAGCATACCATATTGGGTTAATAATTCAATGATAAGTACGATTATGTCCATTGATTTAGGCTTACACTTATCCTCGTCGAATTTTATAAGATCACAAGATGTTGACATTTTATTGTAAGATTCTATAATGTTTCGTAATAATCGTAATTTTAACATGGTTGTGTACTATTTAAAATTCAAGTATCAAGAAAACAAAGAAAACAAACGTTTTGAAACAACTCGATTTAAAGGAGAATTTAATGGTGTTTTTAATACTCATTATTATAAATATTAGACGCTAAATTACTTTTTCAAAACATTTCGTCTGGATATTTAATTAATTAGAGAAGATAATTGTGCATTTCTTTTAAAAGAATTTTCATTTACGACGCTGACATATGGTACATACAATGTGTGCTTATACATTATTATATTACACATATATATACGTAAATACATATCGATTCATTGTAATGATATACATTTACTTTCATTCCCCTCTAAGACACAGTAAAAATCACACACTGACTCCATCACTTTCCTCAGGAGAACATTTTCAAACCACTGACCGCTTGCGGTAAACATAATCTTAAATCAAACTCTACATTTGGACTGAATTTACAGCTTCCGTATCCCCCGAAAATAAAACGCTTTTAAGGGTAAGAATCTCTCCTAAGGATCGGGTAATGGGAGTCCGTAAAAATCAACCCCCTCAAATTCCTCCCCCATTACGTCTGTTTGGGGGGGACCCTTGTCTTCGACAAAGTGGCGACGTGGCGTCTTCCTCTTACGCCAATATCGGGCTCTCGCATTCCACTATGGTGCGACCTCATTTTCTTTGGGATCGATACGGCCGTGAAAATTGTATCCGTGGCCCTTACGGGTGTGGTCCAAGGGATAATGAACTTGGAAGGTTTTTTTGCGGTTCGATGAGAAAGGGACGATTTACGAATGCGAACGGGTTTCGCTCGAGAAAGTAAGGGAGGGAAATATAGCGACGTTTTAGGCTAAAGGAAACGGGTTTATGTTCGTATAGTAAGTCTTTTACGTCACAGATCGTACAGTGTGGGTTCGGGAGGTGTTTACCGCTATAGCAACGCCGTAGATGGCGCTACTTTGTTTATTATTTTTACTGATTGTTAAATTTTGTTATTATAAAGGTATTTATAATTATAAAGAGTATATAATTGTGGAGGGTACGAATTTAATTAGGGGTTTAAAAAGATATAAAATAGGAATAAAAAAGTAAAGTAGTCGTAATATAAATTGACGTAATATCTTCACGAAATGTAAAACTGAAAAGTATAAAAATATAGTAAAAATCGCTAATAGTTTGGACCTATTGTTTTGATTTTAATCTTGCGTTATTTATCTATAGGGTTTTGCTAAAAATCGATGTATAAATATGACTAATATTAAAAAGGAAGGTAGAATAGAAGAATTCTTTCCAATGAACAAAGCATGGAAGAGTTGATTAAAGTTAGGAGCAAATATTTTGTACCGCATTTGTACCGTATGCAGTGGCTTCTTAAATTGTATTGAAGGAGAGAAGGAAGTGAGAAAAAGGGAATTCCAACAAGTGGGAAACACTGGACGAATGAGATGGGGTGAGAAGATGTTAAGGGAATAAGAGGGTTGGCGAATCGTCAAGGGAAAACCTGCCATAAAGAGGGCTGAATAAGAGTCAATAAAACCCGTAAATAAAATGAAGTTTGGTTTAGAGTCTATTACATTTAAAAAAAATCATCTTATTATTTAAAAAATGTGGGTTTATAAGAACGGATTCGGATGTAGAATATATGTGAGCTGCTAAGTTGTAAGTTAACATGCATTAGTTTAATCCCATTTTACGTGACAAAAATTCTTTGGTCATTTAAAGATTTTTTTAGTTCCGTTACGAATCATTTATATAACATTTATGTCATTACTCATTAAGTAATGATCTGATTGCAGAAAGTGGCTGAAAGAATGAAATTAATTTGTCCTTAATATAAGAAATAAATGAATCTGTTAAAGATGCGTTTTATCTTTTATGAAATTCATGTTGAAGATTAATATCAAAATTATAACTTAATTACAATTATAACCCTGGAATTCACTTGAAATGTTGGGGAAAAAATAACTATGAATAATTTGAAATTGAATGAAAAGGAAATAGATTCAATTAAATATAGAGACAAAAATTAAATTACGCAACGTTTTTGGAACCATTTATGTTCAGTGGCTAATGTATGAAAAAATAGGGAGGAATTCGTATCTTCATAAATCTTTTTCCAACAAAATAAGTTTTCTAGGAATACTCAGCTATGAAAGTAAACCAACCGCTCGCATATTAAAACAAGCTTAACCGGAGTACAACAGGTTAATCTAAGATAAGACTCAAGCTTAATATTAAGTTCTGAAAATTTAAATTCAAACTTTTAACGATTTTTTTCGTTTTTTCATCTAAAATAATTGAAAGAAGTGATAATATCTCATCCTACGTTTTTAATGTTTGGCAGCTCTAATTTTCGTAAATGAATTTTAGTAAAGTGGAAAAGTTGAAATATGAGAGAACATATAATGAATTAGTGGTACTATAGTGGTATAAATAGTGGTATAATATTCCTTATAGTTTAAGAATCTATGGCAATTACAGAGAATAGATGGACTAAAAGCAATTATGGAGTTCTTAGTTGTGTAAGATTGATGAAAACGGAGGGCAAAGTGATTAATGAAGAAGTATTCTATCATTCTTTGAGACTCACAGAAGAAAAACGTCCAGAAAGAGTAAAATTAATGACTAAAGGTATAGGAAACGATATCTTTCAAGAAGTAATTGTGGAATAATGTGTTTTAAGGCCGGATTTTGGGTGAATAATGAAAATCAGGAGAGCTTCAGTAATATGGCAAAAACTTGTTGGAATAGTATGTCTCTTAAATCAAGATTTTTATTGGTTAACCCATATTTGTAATGATAAGAAATCGTAATCATTATAATTCAATAATTATTTAGAATATCAAAATTTTATTAAATTATTTTTAAAGAAAAAAATTAGTAAACATTATTTGAGTGAATTGTTTAATAACCTTGATTATAATTGCGGTAAAGCTAAATTTTCCTGGAATTTAGAGCTCCAGTAGTGTTGCTTGACTAAACAGAACTAGGAATAGTTAATATTTGAATAAAGTACAATAATATAGAAGAAATGCAAGGAATGATATTGGAATAGTCTTATTATTGAGGTAAAATAAAGGAACATTCAATTGTTATGCCATAATAATAATATTCTCTTAAAACAGTTTACTATCGTTGATTGAAAGATTTTTGGAATTAAATTCCTATTTTTATAAAATCTTATGCTATAGTAGCTACATTTTTAGAAATCACATCCATTTTTTATCCAACTCTCCACTTTGTTACTAAATACAAGCTTAAAAAAGGTTAAATAATAAGCTGATGAGATATCTTTAATTTTTCTTTGGTTTATTTCGTTATTCTGTATGCAACAGATGGTATGGCGATCTCTCATGAGAATATTCAAGAGATTTATTGGAAATGCAAAAGAGACATATTGTATTTACATACAGTCTCCAAATTCTTTTGTGACGTTGGTGAGAATTAAGCATACGTCATAATTGCGTTAGGCACGATTTCATTTTGTGTCGACTTTTTAGTTGTTGTGATTTTTAAAGAATAACTTAAACTAGTATATATGTGGTATGGAATTGTAAGTATAATAGATTAGGTGGATATATTACCTCATTGGTTTCCTGTGGAGTAAATACGATTTTCTTTTATTCATTTCGAGCTAGTATTCGTATTGATATACGTAATAAGAATAATATAAATGGGAAATTACGTAAAATATTCCGAGATAATAACTGATAGAAATTTTAAAAAATTAATATCGATTCCATTTAATATTCTATATGATTATTCATCCTTTATGAAACTTTTCACTTTAAATTTAGTAATTTAACTATTCAATAGTGAAATCATGTCCGATAAGTTGCGACAACCAGTTTGAAACAAGTAAAGGACTTCTTTTTAAGCAAATAATAAAAAATAAAGAGAGAGATGAAGGTTTTACCTTTAGCCAATACATTTAACCATCGGTGAACGCCTTTTGTATAGGTACTCTTATAGATTCTTCCCTCGCAGAAACTTTAATTTCAAAGGAATGGCGGTATGGAATAATGAAAGTTTCCCCCTCATTTTTATTCCGTAGGGATTTTCAACTCTGTGGTCGGCTGCCCTTTCTCATTCCATACTATCCGTGTATCCTATTTTTTTACCTCTCCTAGAACATGTTTTCCTGCACAGTCAACTTCTCTTTCATATTTGGAAACTATGTGCGGAACATCTGCACAGAACTGCTCTAAAAGGCCACTTTTTCTTGCGAAAAGGAGGAAAAAAATCACTTGCGATCTCTGTAACACTTTAACAGTCTACATATTTCTTCAGGATATAATAAAAGCTTCACAGTTAGCTTACATATTCTACACCAAAAGTAGATCTTACTTCAGGCTAAATTCGAAACCTTAAAGCAACGATTAGACCACGTTATCTAAAGAGTACGTCACAGAAAGCTAGGTATATTTTCTGTTAGAAAACATTCTATAATACCATCTTATTAATGTTATGAATGGAACAATATCCTATGAGTATATGAAAGTATTATTACACTCTATGGAACTTATTATGTTTGCGAGGCTAATTCTTTAGTTGATTCTTTTGAGGATATCTATTCCTTGCTCATTCTCTCGCTACTTTTTTGAAGGTCAGTTTACGTACGTTATGAAATTAACATACTTCCATTAATGCTTCAAGATTACAAAAGATTTTATCTATTAATTTACAGGGGTTATTTTTTATTAAACAATTTCAGGGAAATTTTTACTCGAACTTAAAACACTAAAACTATAAAAAGGTTAGTTAGCGAAGCGATTTATGTGCTGCAATAATCTAACGATCGGTATTCAAAGAAAGCGCCCATGTTTTCATTTCAAGAATTCTTCAGTCGAGAAATATATTCAGACTATTCTCCAAAGAAAAGATAAATACGATGGTAAGAAATGGAAAATATCAAAGCCAGATCACGCAATTCTTTTTCATTTTAAATTAAAATGGGGAATAGAAAAGTATAACATTGGTAAAATATAATCATACAAAACTTCTTCTTTTTATGCTTCCATAAAACATTTATTTCTGTTCTACTAATTTTCTTGTACACCCTTCTCATATTATAGATTATACATTACCGATATAGTTAGGTCAACGATTCGCCAATTAAAGTAGATTTTTACGAAAGAATTCTATCATTACCATCATAAATTTATTTTCATATCTAAGAGGAATTTTGGTAATAAAATATGTAAATTACTCTTTCAATTAAAGAAAGATACATTGAAGTATCATATATATTCAGGATTAAATGATGATACTTAACAACTTACGAAGAAAGTATGAAAAGTTTAATAAAAAACAGAGCAATATCTTCAGAAATCGGCATATTTATCTTAATACCTTATCTGTTGGAAAATTTCGTAGAACTTCCGTAGAAAATTGTATTCTGAATCGGTCTTGTAAAAAATATTTCAGAAACATAAGTATGTTTACGTTTTAATGTATGGATTCCATAGAGAAATTCTACATATTTGAAGAGGAATTTCGTGGAACTCCTTACGAAAAATTGTAGCTTTTCCAATATCGGAATAATCTAAAACAGATGCATGTAGAATAAAACTAGAAGTTACTTATTTTTTAGTATTACATTTCTAAGAATACAGAATATCCTCTGAAATATCTATCGTACAAGGTTAGTTTATAAGGAGCTCTAGATTTGTATTTCCTTCCCAAATTCCATTTCCTTAAGACAGTTTATTTCCGATAAGGAAAAGGCAATATTCTGTAATACTAATGTGTATTCTTTTCCCTAGTTTTTTCGATTGAATTTACCCTAGAGTTTAAAAAATATAAAATACTGAACTTTTTTAAAATATAAGACGCTCTGGATAAACTTTGTAATATAATAACGAAAAAATTATTTTTGTCTGATTTGAATTAGTTCCTATCCACGTCATAAATAGGACCACTAAATTATAAATCATTAAAGTTAAGATAAAATTTGGAGTGTTCTCTATGAAGAGCATTCAAAAAGTTTATAAAATAATCTAAACAAATTAACCTGGATTAATTTCTAAGTCATTTTAAAGAGAAATACAAAAATTTGCGCAATTTTTACGTAGATTACTACATGTTGATTCCGATAATATATTCGTAGTTTACGTTGAGGAATTCCTACCCTTAAAGCGATGTTTTCTTGAATTAAGGACGGTCAAAGGAAAACATGCGTCCCATTTGAAGGACACCCATTTTACCCACAAAATTTTTTCGACAATGATCTCCAAGTTGCAAATAATGATGCGATTCCTGAATAATGCTTCTTCTTAGCAAAAAAAATCCAAATCGAAACTTTCATCCATCAGGGAATAACATTCCTTCTCTTGGCGTCAGTGAGAGAAACCATCAAAGTTCTTTTCATCTTCGTACGTGGGCAGCCCGTGCCTTAACCTCATCTCCGGAAGACCGACTGTTGCAAAGGGACTGAAGAAGATCTAAAACGGATTGGAAATGATGAAAAATGATTAAGTGGAGGATGAAAGAAAACTCAGACGAATCTTCATCCTCATCTCCCCCTTCTCCAAAGTCTTCCTCCCACACTTGCTTCTTCCCAAAATGGCGACGCACTTGAATCGTTCACCCTACTCTGTCTTCGTTGCCCTCCAAACCCCCCCTTTGAGGGCACCTCGTGTTGTCAACCCCCCTTTTGAGGACACCTCCTAATAAGGATTGATATAGTTTTACTTCTTAGCACGTTAAAGCGTGCGCTTTTTCACAAAGTTAAACAGAAGTGAAAAATAGCGAAATGACTGGGACTCGAACCCAGGTCTCCCACTCTAGGACACCTCGTGTTGTCCCGCAGCTATATACGTCTTAATAATCATTCATATACACGCATCAAACGGAGATATCGTTTCGAAGCAATATCGATGCCTTGTCCCCAATCCACGTGTGTCGTTTCGTCAGACACATCGCGTGTGATACATTTTAAGCTCCTGAATCTGATTATTGACCTTTCATCAGGATATATTTAGATTCAATATTCGGGGGCAATTTGATGGCGGATGCATTGCGTCAGCGGAGTCTTCAACAAGTGGGCGTGATGACTGTTGACAGGAAATGGGGGACAAACCAAGTGCGTAAGGAGGGACGGAAAAGCTGTTCAAAAGGGGAGTTTGGTAGGAGAGTTTGAGAGCGTATGCATTGCATGAGATGGAACGTGTATTCCATGTAAACAAGGACCGAATTTTCTCGAACAAAAGTTGAGCATAATGTATTAAAGTATAGCTTATTTCACTATGTGGTACAAGTACTATAATACTCATGGGTACTCTATACCTTATTTTTTCTATTACTAAAACAGGGAGAATTTACTATTGTAATTAACCTAGTGGTATGTCCCTGGATGAGAATAATAGATTATATGCTTATAAATGCACTTTTTAAGTTTTAATTAATTAGAAAAAGTTAGTTTACATCAGTATCTTATTCATTAACAATTCATAAGGCTATGGTTACCTCGACACTAGTAAATAAACATTTCATTAAAAATTAACCGATTTATATCCATGGAAGATAAGAATGTATATTAATAGCATTGCAGGAATATAAGAATAATTACTATTAGCTTTCCCTGTTTAAATACTCTACTTAGAGATTAAATCTAAGCTTGAATATATCGCCATACAGTAACTCTGAAAGTTTTAATTACTAAATAAGGGCTTAAGAATTTTTGTATTGACTAGTGCCTAAGGAAGGCTACCATAAATTTATTTTCATGATAGATAGAACAACAAAACAATCATGATATTCAGTGGTTATAACCGAATATAATGCATTTGAAAATTATGAAAATTATACGAATATGCAAATTAAAGAAATAAAAATAATTATAAAATAAAGTAGAAGATTAGAAATCCTATCTCGAGCGTAGAAAAATTGGTACGCATAATTTACAAATATCCCTAATTTTCCTAGGCAGTAACATCACTGTTTTCCCCTTCAAACAACCGAGTCTTTGTTTACTCCTAAGTATGTTTACTCATCGGAGATTAAAGGTTTGATTTTGCATACTCTATTATAATTGGTAATTGTTCATATCATATCGTAGTTCAAATAGCTGTAATCCAATTCCTCATTTATCTCATAGCGTCAAATCGTAACTCAAGCTTTACTAAACAATCCTTGAGGAAGCACTTTCACCAGTAGAAAAGTAAAAAAACCTTCCTACGATTTTCCTAAGGGACTCAGCTTGAATTAAAAGGGCACTTTAATGCGCTAAAGCATTGACCTTTTCCTCGAATCGGTCGTTGAAATTCCCAGCGATTGAATCCATTAACAATTAGGTGGAATCCATTCGGAGATGTTGACCTCACGGCTCTGATAAACATCCTCGGGATCTCTAGCTTGGAGCCTTTATAGATATTGGATGGAAAATCTCCTTTTTCCGCTCCATCCAGTCGAGAATGTACTGCCAATAAGCCGGAGTGGTCCGCATGTATTGGTATTCAAATGATATAACCCGGAAAGGGATCGTTTTCAACGTGGGAGTGGTAATTCCGCGTATTTTTGGCCTCATCTAATATTCCTCTTTATTTTTTCCCACGAGCCATTTCGCGTTCTGATACATAAATGCGCAACTCAGAGGATAACCTCGGGTGATAATAATCGGCCGGAATTACGGACAGATGTTCCTTTAGCAATTCCGGGAACGTGAGTTCATTCGGATGTTTGCACCGCAAATTCTCAATATTGATTGAATTTGGGGAATATGTTGCATAGAGACGAAGCATGAGTCTCGCCCACGCGTTAGCAACGGTCGAGTTCGTTACGGAATGGAAATTTGTTAATCGAATAGGAGTTGAAGATATGTACGAGAATTGGAATTTTTTTGACCGTTTTCCTGTGTGGGTTTACAGACCCTTCCAGTACGTGAATGGATGAGTTTCTGTTCCTTCGCTATTGTTGATTTTGTATCTAATGCAATTGGTTTCGTGTTTGGTTTAAACTGTTCAGTGTGTAATTTAAATAAAATTTTTATTTATATATTGAGATCGGAACTTCATCGAAAAAGGGAAAACTGTACGTTTAATATAAAAATACTGTCAAATATAAAAAATCCCATTTAATATAACTGCAATTTAGAGAGAACAGGTTTTGCTGGGGGATCAAGGCAGCATAATTAAAGAACAAGTATACGATGTCTCTTTAAAATATGAAATTAAGTTCCTATATATATATATATATATATATATATATATATACATATATTCAGGTGTATCTACGAACTCATTTTCATATATAAGTATGTTTTAAGAAAAAAGTAGTTATAACAGTTGATAAAAATTATATTTCCTTAAAGTCCCAAATTCATATGACTTTATATTAAATATTAAATCCTTAAAAATACTTCATAGTTTGAAATTACTTTCTGAATGTTCTCGGAACCCGAGTTTTACACCAGTATTGAACACATTTCTAAGAGATATTTTTATTTTGTGTCACGTTTATTGCTAAATCAGTCATAAGTCGAATTGAAAACACTAAAACTATACCAAAATATTTAGACGAAAATCACTTATGTAAGTGTTATGAAAATAGCCCGTGCCAAATTTCCTCCGATAAGATCCTAAAGTGGATCGTATACATCCATATCGAAGTACAGTTTCAAAGAAATACAAGCCGAACCCGTTTATTTCCATCTTATTGGATTCGGTCACGAATGTCGTGAGACGAGGGAACATTTGGATACTTGACATGCGTAAGACTCTAGAAATCTCGAGCCGGGAATTTCCCACCGATATCCTTCCCGAGAAAATTAGAGAAAAGGAAATGTCAAAGGTCATCCAGATGCAATGATAGGGAAGCGGAGATGCACTAACCTTGAAACGTTTCTTCTGGGATTAAAGTAATTAGAGAGAGCTCTCAGAGGGTACGATCTTGATTTCATATCTTTAAAACATTAAGGAAATTACCAGTTTTCAATCAGGAGATTGGTGCAGAGCCAACGAAGGGTGTAAGAAATTCTTATAGTCCATTTTCTTAATAATAGAGAAGAATGTTAATGAAATTAAAGGAGTAATATATACAGTTAAGAATATGATAAGATTCCCTGATGAAAAAAACAACTTGGTATAGATATTAGAAACCTTAAAGAGAATTAAATATTGTAAATTATCATCAATCATGGTTAATACCATCAATCATTTTCAATTCGACATAGATTATAGACTACAAAGGCAATTATGATTCTGTCTCCCTCATTGCCATTTCACCCCTTACTATTGATTATATCACTGTTCCTTATATCCTTTATTATTCTTGTCGCTTTCTTTATATTTATTCATATCCACTTCAGAGATGTTGACTTCCATTGGTTTTCATTTATTCCCACTATATAAGCAGCCCATATCCATTGCGATAATATGACATATTCGATGATATCAGTAACTCTTATCATCACTTTTAACAATGTGTTCCGTTTTCCGTCCCTTATTTTAATTCATATCTGACAGCTTTAATTTGTTATTGTATTATTAGCAGTTATGGCAACCACGATATTGTTGTTTACATACGTGTAAATAGCTATTATTATAATAGGAATGACCTTATAATGATGCTCAGAAATACGAGGTAAATAAATGAAAATAAATAAAGTCTTTATATCATTTTTCGAGGCATGATATCCAATTTTAATTATAAATAAAATATACGATTATAATTAGAATACAATTATTCGAATAAAAGAGGTTACCTGGAAATTAAAAATAGCCCCTAATATAAAAGGTTTATATATGTGTGGGGGCAGACTCTACTGACGCTAAAAATGAAAACGAAATCGAGTATTTTTTTTAGAATCCATCCCTTTTGATGAGATTAAAAAAAACTCCTGAAAAACTGAATCTCCAGAACCGTTCCATATTGAGAAACGACTGAATTCACACCCACAATTCAGAGACCGCTCAAGTTTTCACATCCAATTCATGATAAACCCTCGAAAGAGAATGGGACAAATATGAAGATGGAGAACAAAAGGTAGATTCCGCCCATCCTTAAAGCGGTCCCCTTTAGCGGTAATTTATTTGAATGAACGCAAGATTCATTCCTGGGCGATGGAACCAACCATCCGCGAAGGTAAAAGCACTTAGAACGAGCGAAGGAACCACGGCATCGATTGCCGAAATGATATTTGCCTAGCTGCCTTCAAGGCTGTCGTAGGGGGGCTTTAAGAAGTGAGGTTGTTTCCGTCCATTCATTGATTAAAACCCGAGGCCAATTCTGTCTTATCTTCCCCCGGTTGGAGCCAAAACATCCCTCGGTGGTGGGAAAGAAATTTCCACCAGGTTGGATTCTCACCTGTTGTGGAATGAATGGTGGCCGTGATGAGGGTCCGTGGGCGGGAGAAAATTTGTGTCTGGATCCCAAACTTAATCAGCCTTTGGCGTCACAGGGGAAAACATAAAAAAAAGTTCCAAGTCCCATTACCAGAGTAGCTTCTTTTTCCCTTATCTTTTTGTCCTATTTCGTCTATGCCTTCGCCCGGAGGTGCACTTGCTCCGATTAAATTGTTGAATCGGATAAAAAAAACCTCGGGTCTTCCTGAAGAAGGGCAATTGTATTGCCTTTTTGATTTTTTTATGTTGACGATATTGGGAAGGTGTTTGAAAGAGGCGCTTCTGGAAAGCGGTTTCTTTCATGCTATAAAGCTGAAGCAATATTGCAATCGAACGAAGATCAAAGGGGACTGTGAAAGGTTTCTTTGTGGTTAAACATTGCCAGGTGGTTATAAAGGGGTGGGTGAATAAAAGTGTTATCGATTAATTTTTATCTTCTGTAGCTTTTTAGAGTGCTTTTGACCCCTCATTCTACTCATTTTGTAGTCATTTTTGTTTGCTGACTCATATGGCATTAGACTAAATGGTCAAGTCTGTCATACTCAGTATAATATTAGAATATGATTTCATTGACTTACCTGCACATTAAAATTTAATTAATTGTTCTTATTGTATTCTATATAAAGAAACTAGAACCATCCCAATGGAGGTATTGTTGGTTACACTACGAAAGTTTTAAATATTCGTTTTCTTCAAGAGGGAAGGAATTATAGAAGTTTAAAATGTTTTGACCACAACTTGATTCTTCGATAGATATATTTAAGTTTAGTTTTGCTGATCGCAATGAATTTTAATATGTAAGAATTTTCCATGAATAACGATTAATGTTTAAAAGAAAGTTGGTCGATAACTTTTTAATCATTGGTATCAAAATTGAAGCAATTTATACCGCTAAAGTGATCTGTTCACTTAATTTCAAATTAGCAAAAAGAAATCATATTAGTCGCTTAAAGCAAGTAAGCCCAAACTATAAATAAAGAGAATATACAAACTTTCTCAATCGCTATAAGCTAATAACTGGACTGTCATTGACCTTTAAGTGTTCTACTTTCCAAGCCTCTAGTTATTTGTGCAATAGAGTATCTCTCGATACAGAAATAACAAGATTAAAACCAAAAACACTTTAAAATTCTTTCATATAAGTACGAGATCCTATGGGCCCAGTTTGAAAGTTTTCGAACGATTTTATTTCCGAAGTACGTTTGCTGTTTATGCAAATCGTAATGTGTGTTTTAGATTATGTTACTTTATTCTTCAAATTGTAAAATAGAATTTTATAACATAAGAATGAATAGGCATAGTAGAATAGAATGAAAAGGCATAGTTTGCCAAATACCATGAAAGCAAGCTAATATTCATTTATTTCCTTCGTTACTTCAGTACTAATTAAAACTTTTGTAGAATATTCCGGGACTTCGAAATACTTTGCACGTGTTCCATAGAGGCTCTCAAATTACCCTAAAAATAACCCCTTTTGAGAAAAACGCCACCTGGGCGTACTGCATACAACCTGTTGTTGCTGATTTCGCAAGATGTTATCTCACAGCATAGAGCACCACTTCCTCCTATTCCAGGACAGGGAAAAAGCTTTCTAAAATACCTAACTAACCTACTCAGTATAGTAACCTAAAGTTACTATGCTGAGGTAGTCTACTTTTATAAAAGATAATTTCGAACATGAAGAGCAAGAGTTTTTTTAACCAAGGCAGTAGTATCTTTATTGAAACTTTAAAATAAATTATTGTATATCCAGTATTACTGAAAACTCCTTTTTTACGGAGAAGTACAATACAAAATTTCTAACTATTATTTTCTGATTATTACATATTTTTCTATCCAGGTGTTTAGTCAAAATGTTCCGTAAAATTCCATGTTTTAGAATTTAGAAAAATTCTAGCTGGAATGTGGTTATTGGGTTCTGTGAACAGAAACACAGTGTTATCAATAGGACTTAGTTGTTGTTAAATTAGAGTATACTTCACATCTGAAAATACTTTTCTTCTTATATATATCATTTTAATGTATTATGGATTTATAACCAAAACTTTAATTTTCAAAATTACCCTCTAAGTAAGAGATAATCATAATATTCAGTAAACTTCTTACAGTAACATATTTATGCTTCTGCATAAGAAAGGATATAATTTCCTTTCCTTACAAAAAAAATGTTATTACTTGTTTTAAAGTCTTCTGAAAGTTGCTTTATTTCTGAAGTGAAATTCAGTTGATATGAATTTTCAAATTCTTCCTGTTAAATATTTATTTTTCAGTCAACATTTATTTCAATTACTCCCAAGACTGATTAAATTGTCATTTCAGAATCATTTCCAGTTTTTTAATAATCATAATGAATTTAATAATTTTAAATATTCAGCTTTTATATAAATATCGCAAATCATACGATAAAACTTGATTTCCACTTTGAACATTTCCAATATTACAAAATCAAGCTCTTAAATAAATTACAACACATCCTGTATAGTATCTCTTAGTCAAGCGAATCTACCATTCAAATTTTAAACCTAATTTTAAATAGCCTCTTACCGGTTGATCAATTTAAAAAATAGTAATTAGTATAATAATTTAAAAGGAATAATTGCCTTAGAAATCAAAGTGAATATCAAATTCGTCTCGATTGAAGAATTTAACCATCTTCGCATCTGATGTTGTCATTGAACGCCTTGGAGATATACTATGCGCATTACGCGTGAAATTGCCTAAGTTCAAGGAAGTCACAGCCTTAACTGATTGGCTTGAACACTTGCCTCTCTCTCCAATGAGATCGCATTCTAGTTACTTACATTTTAGCTGTTCAATTATTTATATTATTCTATATGAATACGAAATAAGGAAGTCATTTATCAAGTAAGAATTAATTGGTCTTACAAAATCAAAAATGCTTTAAGATTATTAAAATTTTATTTTAAAAAAGTTTTACTTTAAGTTAGAATTTCTCAAAAACTGAGTTCAAGGAAAGGAATTATACAGTAAGGGATACAAAAACTTAGTTAAGAAAATTTTTAAAAAAGAAATTCTGAGAATAAGGAAATACTTAACATCCATGGATGCTAATTTTTTGCAAACGAGAATTTTAAAAGTTACCTATAAAAGGAGATACGAAAAGATGAGCGAAATTGAACAATACGCAAAAAATATTCAAATTCAAAGGAAATAGCGGTTTATTATTTTAATTAGGAAGGAATAAAGTCTTAAAAGCTTTATTTGGAAAGAGGAAATAATTCTTTATGATGATAATCGCAATAAGGTTAAAAAGATACATTTAAAGACCTTGAAACGTATTGTGTTACTTAATGAGTGTAAGAGGTTAGCCATGAGATAAATGCTAATATTATAAGCCTTTTGAATGTGAGCATCGTTTGAACCACTAAGCGTGATTTGTAATACAATATCAAAATTGAGAGATAAAAAGCGATTTTAGAGAGAAACGAATGAAAGGATCAAATACCAAAGGTTATATATAATGGTCTATATTTTTTTTAGTCTGCATTGAATTCGCCACAAATTAAAAAGTTGGGTTGGCCTTAGGTATTAATTTTACTCGTTACCATATATGCTCTTATTACACCGATATGTATTTGTACTTAAACTATGTCATTACGTATTAATTTGTTAATATGATATAATTTAGAGTCTCATAGAGTTTTAGCTAACTTAAGCTTAAATATTATTGCAGCTTCTCTCTTTATATAATTTATATTGCCATTATACAATTTTATAATTATTGTCATAATCATTTGTAGTTACTCATAAATTTTTGAAAGGTTTCAATGATTGAAGGTTATGTAATATAATCAATTTTAATCCTAAACATGAGAATATATTTAATATATAAAATTTTTTCGGTTAATAGTTTGTTCAATCCGCTCCGACTTTAAAAGAGAATCTAGTTTAAACTCAAATAATAAATATTCGCTTAGGATAATGCTATCATGACCTTACAAATATGTTTATTAATTTTAAACTAAGGGATAATTTTAAAAAATTATGAAAAGCATAATTTAACTAGTAGAATGGTATACCAGAGTCCTCAAGTACCAACTTAATATTTTTAATGTATCGTGAAAATATTCTGAAATATATCTATGTATAGTTATACTCATTATTATTTATTTCTTTTACCTCTAGGTTCTTGGCTCAAGTCACGAATTCCACTTCTTGCATCGCGCCCTGCCTCATGCACGTACCAGGAGAAGCATTCCACACACGAGGAAGTTGAAGGCACATCCAATGGTGAGTACAAAGCTAAAATGAGTTTTTCAAACTCGCACACGATGAAGTTTCCTATTCATCTCTTTACAAACGCCGTGTTACTAGACACACGATAAATGCCGGGGGATGCGTCCTAAATTCTGATGGACTGAACTTTAGTAAATAACACTCGAAATTAATGATCGTGCTACAGAAATCGTGAGATCGAACGTTGTTAAAATTAGACTTTATTTCTTCCTTTATAAACTTACAAAACTATTAAAGCAATTGAATAAATTCGAATATATCGATTAAAGTTGAGAGAAATGGAAGCATTTAATCTTTCTATTGGGACTATTTACTTCACGTTATTCATAAAACTATTATTCAAGGGGAAAATTTTAAAATTACTAACAAAACTTATAAATCAGTCCATCCTCTAGTTTACTTCATTTTTATGTAGATTAACATGTACGTATAGTATCCGTAGCTGACAAATTATGAGCAAGGAGTTTTTAAAGTTTAGTTTTCTCGTAATAATTTGGAGAGTATATTTAATAAAATACCCAGATATTGGAAGTATCAGATCATAGAAGGATTTTTTACTTATATATCATTATATGGGTTTACGATGATATTAAAAATACGAAAGAGTAATATAATATTTTATATAGATGAAAATGAATGGTTTATATAATATTTTATATAGATTACTACTTATTTAATGTCCTTATTGAGTTGTATATTTTATTTTATTCGTACATATACGAAGAGAATCATTGCTGCAATAGGTATAATGAAGATGTGGCTAAAATCTAGCGATATTTAATGCTTACGAAATAGAAAATTAACGCAAAAGGCTAGTAAGTAATTGGTATTAGTAAGTGTAGCATTGTGTATTAGTAAGAAAATCTAACGTAAGTGCAGTATTCGCCTCTAATCGTACAAACCACGTACTCTAGAGGAAACAGATTCAGAACGTGATAACTGGATGACGTCAACTTCCACACGTTCATCCAAGTTTTCCTCCAAAATCTCGGGAGTTATCATAACCTGCACTCGATACATTAAATTTCGCTCCACAACTTGGCAGCGCATTAGCATTTCTCGAGGAAGCAACAGCCGACGGATGAGGCGACTTCTAATTAAAACAACCGACGAGATAAGTGGAATTCCGTGCGCTGTGACGCAGACGGGTGTGGGAAGTTTTTTGTTTAAGGTTTCCCTTCGATAGGAAACTTGGAAAATGGGTTCTCTTTTCCTCCGGGAAAAAAAGGCGGGATCAAGTTTCTAGGAGAGAGGAAAAAACAGGTTCACGACCTTAACGGGTCAAAGGGCTTAAGGATGGAGCTGTTAGAGAACGGATTATGCTGCCAAAGATAGGGAGATGTTAGGAGGACCAGATGGGTGCCCGTGTATGTATGTGGAATGAAAAGAAAGAGTTGGGACGTTTAAAAATTCACGATTTAACGAGAGACGAAGGTTTTGGTGGTAACCTAGGTGAGCTATATTATTGTTTGACTCGCACATACACGAATCATTGCTGCGATAGGTATAATGAACATAAGGTCAAATTCAAGGGATATAAGTACTTAGAAAATTCAAATAAACGCAATAAGTTAAAGTAAGTATACCTACTCTACTCTCATTGTAGACTCTAAAGCCTTAACATTGATAAATTAGCATTTTAGAGAGAAAAAAATCACAAAATCACGTTTTAGAAGAGAAAAAATCACAATATTTAAAACAAAAACTCAATTAAGTTGAATTTAAATATAAGGGACGAACTTTTACAATCAAAAGAATAAAAAAGAACTAACTTAAAGCAATTTTGTACACTAACATTAATTTTATAAGTAATTTAAGCTATTAATTGCTTAATTAAATTCACAGAATCGGGCAAAATGAAGTAGTCCCAGAAAATTATCCTCTATTTAACGAAGTGAGTTTTTATCTCTAAGCTTCCTTTTCTATTTTCTTCTTCTTTACTTCATCCTCTAAACTTCTTCTTTAATTTTTCTTATTCTTAACTTCCTTCTAATTAACTGTCATCGCAATTTCAGTTAATCTTTTAAGAATGCCAAATTCAAAATTAAACTCTCTTTCTACTTACCGAAGCCTTAGAGCTTTCACAAACATCAGATTTAAATAATAATATACGATAAAGTCCAACACATTAAACATTTACTCCTAATATACCGAAGAACCAACATTTGAAAATCAACCAACATATGAAAATTGAAGAAAACAGATGAAAATCGAAAGTTTGATGATTTGTTAATCAAACATAGAAGCTTTCACCTATGGAAATTCGATCTTGATATCGTAATTGGGATGGTTCCCTTTCGGGAAGTTGTTCATTTTGCTGTTGTAAGGGCATATTCATAGTGCATTTAGATAATATTTGCTTAAAGTTTGTGGAGAAATAACACAATGGATTATAATTATATTTGCTCAAGAATAATAGCAATTAATTTGTAAACTATTTCTCTGATCATTCTCTTGTCAAGTTTAGAACAAGATCTCACCAACATCCACGCCATTCTCTCTTGAATATCCCTGCTCTTTTTGGCTGTAATTTTCCCTCGACAACCCATTTCAGCGAATCTTCCACTTCTCTCTTTTTTACCACACTCCCGCGATTACCATATTCACCCGTCAATCAGCGGAAGCCTTTTATTTAGTAAAACTCGGCGAAGTCGTTAGCATATTTGACCCTCTTACGCGAACGAGGTTGCTCTTCTCTCTTTCACGTATGTACGTGACGGTTGCGTTGATCACCACGTGATTACCGAAAGTACTTGTGGATTGCTCGGAGGAGTCGTTTTTTGACCTCGATCGAGGATAACCTCCTCTTACGCAGACCCACGATTTCTGTTTACGAAAAATTGATTGAATTGCAGTAAATGAGGAAACTGTCTTCTGTTCTTGATGACGATAATTGTATATATTTATTTTATCGGAAACCCAAAAGGAATTAATGTAGAACGCGGTTAAGTGATTTTGCTTCAAGTATAAAGTATTTGGAGCATATAAAAAGAACGTAGGTTATGTGATTTGATTCGAGTATAGAGTAATTGGAATATATAGAAAGAACGTGAGTGAAATTAAGTTACGTTTAGCTAACTACGAGCTTACCTATGAAAGAAATGAGTGTTAATGAGCATCTGTATCCTAGGAGCAAGCGAGCACAAGTCCTATCTAAGGTTGTTTAGTTAATATATTCCGATTACTATGTCTGTAGGTCTATGCTATGATTGTTAAAGTAGAGTATAGGATATAACATTTACGGTTGTTTAAGCACATGGAAAATATTGTCGAGGGATGAAAATTTATGGATATTTCGAGAGATAAATTCGATATTTTTGGACTATTTTTAAAATCATTATAAAATAAGGTATCCTGAAATATGATAGGGTAGGGAAATGGTTTTATTTTAAAGAAATTCAGTAGTTAAGATGAAAAAATTGGAGTTAAAAATAAGTAGTAGGTGATAAATAATGTTTCTTTTGAATTGACTTTCCCTTCACGCTTTTGACATTCGTAGACTCAGTTGTTCATAATTATTTTCTTCCCTTTTCCTTTAAAACAATATGTGAGAATAGTTAAGTCTCAAACTTACAGTATTAAACACAATATGCGTTTGGTAAGATGTTAATGCACCCTTAATCGACATTAATCTTTGTTTAAGTAAGGATTCGATCGTAATCTTGGTAATTTTATGATTAAATGTCTATTATCTAAGTATTAATTGCAATGCATCAATCAAAATTAATATTGTAGTCTTTGAAAAAAATTATAAAATAAAATTTTGCGAATTTTAATAAAGAAGAAATAAATAATACTTTTTTGGGAACACGGAAATTTCCGTTTTAATGGTAAAAGTTTCGGTAGGAAGTCTTCGGTAGAGCACAGACTACGATGCAAAGGATTGAAACGTATTCATCACGAAGCAAATTAATAGACAGCCCCTCAATCCCTTAATAATAAATTCCATTTTTAGAAAGGAGGATCAATAAAGGGATGGGGTAAAGAATAATGAGTAGTCAAGGGAACAAAGGACGAAAGAGAGAGATTTCAACACAAGAAGTGTGGGCAGTGACGTGAATGTACCATAAAAGATGAATAGAAAGGGATGTCTCCTTTATATAGAAGGCCACGCATTAAGGAGAAAAGCTTTTTATTGTGGTTTAAGAAAGAAAAGTGGACGAGAATCCTTTGGGATGCTGGAGTTAGACAAACAGTGCGCTAGATGTTTCGATGTATTAAGAAAATCAATCTTGAATTCATATCTGCGATAGAAAGAAAAGGAGATATATAAAAAAATAAGTCCAACTCACGTTTGTTTGGTGTTTTCTCTGTATTGAATTCCTTTAAAGCGCTTTAACTTATGACCTTTTCAAGTAGCAATCATTACTCTTCATTTACGCGAGATGCATGTCCATGAAATCTGTCAAAGTTGCGCAATCATAACGTCACTTAATTGACAGTTTTCGTATTTTCTTCAAAGATATACTGAGTACGTTACATTTTCATTGAGTGATTATGTCATTTTTCATTATCAAATAAGTTAAAAATTTTTCACCTCCAGTTCACGATCTTTTATTATAAACCGTCATTCAATGTGACAATAAGACTAGGACTTATATGGTAGAATATGTAATATTTTTAATATTACTGTATCATAATTTTTTAAAAATTACTAGTCGACACTATAACTTAAGATAATACGTCCTCTCTTGTATTTTATCTTGAATATTATGGCATTCGTTGAAAACTTCAGCAGATTTTTTAATACACAGCTATTCACCCTGAAGAAGTCGTCCGTAATATTCAAGAGTATATTAGCCTCCCCCTTAATTTCTATCGAATTAGAATAATTCTTTTTATTAGATTTGTAATATGCGTTTATTTTTTGTGTAAGTTAAATCGAATTATATTTATTTCGACTCGTGAACTCGAAAATCAGGTGAGGAATTATTTAATTCGTAAAGTAACATTTTTATAATCATAACTAAATATGGAATATAAAAGAAATATTTTTATATTAACACATTCTATCCAGATATCGTAAAACTACAATATTAATATTCCAAAACGTCTATTTAATAATTCTGATACGTTAGTGAACCTTCAATTACAATTTACGTTAGAATTCCATCATGCATTATTTAGCGAGTGTTATTTCCTCAAAAGATGTTGCTAGGTGATACTTCAGTGACGGTAAACACAGTTAATTCGTAGAAAAAATACACCGAAGGAGGAAATTGTGTACATTGGAGGAAAAAGCGGAGATATTAAGCGTAAGTAATTGGATTTCATTCGCTGACAGCTAAAGAATCGAAGATATAACAAGTTGAATGATGTGTCTCCCATTATGTCAGCACAACCTAAAATTCTCTTTATATTTACCCTTCCTCATTCCATCAGCGACCAAATTCTACCTTTTTTTTTCAAAAAATAAGAGATTTCATTTTCTATCCGCTGTGTTTTCAGCATCCTTATTCACATATGCTCCCAATCACTCCTTTGTTATGATTGAACCGTAATTTCTTCTGTCAACGTATCTACAGATCGCTAAATTTCGTACGCCTTCTTCATTTTAAGATGAATTTTATACTGAATGGGGAGTAATGGAATTTATACAGGAGACTCATAGCTCAATGATTTGAGATGAATATCCTCAAGAATAAAGGAAAAAATTGTCGATGGAAAGGAGAGAATATACTGGAAGTTATATTTTCAGAAACGAGACGGGATATCAATGACCAAATTATCTCATGAAATAGAACATCATAGCTTTTAGAGAGAAAGGTAAGGGGAATGTTTATTGAATATGAGTTTCTGCATTATTTACAAGTTTTTCATTATAGATTGTTAGCAAACAAATTTTAGTAAAGTTCAAATTTAAAATCTAACTTTTAATAAACAAAATGCATTTCTAAGATTCAGAAAATATCTCCTAATAATAGAAGATTTTTTGTTGGAAATAATCGAACTTAATTAAACTACCTCCAATATAAAATAAAGATTTTTATAATAGTTGCGAAAGTTTTGTAATATTCATCCAATAATCATTATTTAATTATTTGATATGATTCAAATAATAGAATATTTTGTAATTCGTAAATGCAATTTTCCATTTCCAGTACATCCTAGCCATAAAAAATACCCTGATACAGGATCATAATGAAATTAAAATTTTCAAGTCTAACTTTCGAATATAATTCTTTGACTTTGAATGTTAGGACTCATATATATTCAATTTTACCCGCACAAAAATTTAACTTAATCAGTCAATGAAGGGGGACCACTCCTATGTATACGAGGCAGTTCTATCTCTTATCTCCTGAGAAATCTGCTAGGGATCAATTATAGTATTCTCCCAGGATACACCTCTCCAATACGGAGCTTGTAATCAATTTCCGTGCGTTAATCAACGTATGAGGTTCACGTTTGAATAGCCTGGAGCGAAACCGTATCCTTGGGGAACACCTTTCACTAATGATCATAAGCACGAGGATGTAAAATTCCTCCAGATTTTCATTACCAGCATCTCAACTTTCTCTCCACACTCAGATCCTCTCGTAGAATACACGCACTTTTTCCCCAACCCCTCCTTGTCCAATCCACGGCCTTCCACGCCCTGACGTAATCCCCTTTTTTTGCTCGCCACCCACCCCCTCCTCTCCGCCCTGCGGATTTGTTTCGTTATTTGCCATGAACAAGGGCCCAGTGGACCACCTCTCACCTGTACCCGGTCTCCATTTTTCACCCGCACATGTCCCCGCTCTTCTCGTATACTTTTCTTCGTAGCACTTTGACCTTCACCCTTAACCTTTCCATCGGGGGTTCATCAATAAGAGAGAGAGGGTGAGTATAGGTATGGTTTTGTTTTGGTCTTAATAGACTCCAATAACTCACAATTGCGAAGCGAACGTATACTCAAACCGTTGATAAATTCCCGCATTCTTTCGTCGTATGGAATTCATGAGGAGATCTGATTCTCTTTTGGGAAAATCCCGTCGGAAATTGGGAAATTTTGAGTGGAAACGTTTTCTGCGTACCCGAGTAGAGGAAAGAATTCTGTTTTCTGAAAAGACCATTAATTTTTTCGTGTTTCTATACAATTTGCCGGAATTATATCATCTCCAAATTACGAACAATATTGAAATTAATTTCCGCGAAATATCTCTCATATTTTGTGAGAATTAAATTCGAAGTAGCTCGTATCTATTCTCAAGGATTTTATAATATTATAGTTAATTTTAAACTGTACAGTATACAGTTTAATATAATTTTAAATAATGTAATGATACATGAAATTTTCCCATAGATAAATCCTAAATACTTTTTTTTTCTTTGAAAGACAATTTAGAAAACTCCGTCTCGCTATATCATACCCTCCCACTCTTATTAATGATTAATACTGATAATTTACGTTCTAATTATTCATTAATATTCGTATATTTTCCATCTCTGTTTCAATGTGTAGAGTATTCTTATTGCAGATTTCAATTTTATGTCATTGAAAGAGACTGTGATAATTCTCATTTCACCTGATACAGAAATATTTGTAACAATCACATTATAATTGGAAATATAGTACCGTTTTACGGAACTTAATTTACTTTGCCTATCTTAATAGCTATAGCGCACAACCTCATTAACATAGTATAAGAGAATATAAGGATAAATTAGACTTGAATAATTTACTCTTCGTCTCCTTCTCAATTCAGTAAATTAACCAATGCAAACAACCTTAATAAATATTTAAGCATATTATTGACCATTTACCTTTTAAATAGTTATTGTATAAACATGGAGATATGAACCTGTAAGTCTTACACCACAGTGACTTTTAATTTCAGTGACCCGATACAGCATATATAATACCGTGTGTTTTTTGTAAATAAGCCACGTTGATTTGGGCAATTTTTTCTACCATTCATCAAATAAAGAGATTCGAGCTTTTTGTTAACAGCATCTACGCATGCGACCTTAAAACTTCTTGTGTTCCGTTTGGATAATTAGATAAGGAAAAAAAACTTTCAATCCCCTACCTTTGCATAACTAGCCTTATTCATAGAGCTAATTCAGTTTTTTATCCATGAGTGGACTATATATTTTCCGAATTGGATCCTTTTCACGGGATATTTTTGTCTGATTCGAAAATAAACACCCTTCTCCGGTAGCATCTTCTTGCTATCCATTCACGAACAACCCTTTCTTAACAAAAAAAAGCTCCGAATCCGACTTCGTTAAGTTGAACCTAAGAAATTTAAACCTCTCCACATCTTCCTTCTCTTCCAAATCCTTTATTTCTCTTCTTTTGTTCAAATTTGGAGCAAATTCATTATGTTTTTTCCGTAGAGGGATTTTTTGATCACGTGACCATCCAGTAATCCTCCCTACGATGCTCATTTTTTTCATTCAGAGATTAACGCGGCAGCGATTTAAGTCGGAGATTCTGCTGAAATGAGATAACTCTTGGCGAGGAAAAGGAAATAAAAAGGCTCTCCGTAGCATAAGATCGGATTATAAATTAGACTGAGAGATCATCTCAATACTTCCGGGTGAGTTGGCGTCAAAAGAGGTGTTCCGCAAGGGCCAATTATTGGACCCGATTTCTTATACGGGAGATAATTCTTGAGCCTTTGATTAGAGAACGGAATCCTTTGGATTTAATCCCCACGGATGTCTTTTATCATCCGCGAGGTAGAATTTCGACGCAAAACCGTTTCTATGAACGTGATGATGACCCCGATCTTGACTCGTTAAGTGGAGTCTATTCAGACCACGATTGAGTTATGATGACAAAAAGTTAAGTTTTTGAACTTGTCCTAAAACTCGACTATAAGAGATGAAAGATCGTTAAATGCCGTTAATCTTAATAAAAGAATAATAGAGAGCTGTTTTGTTTATATTTGACATAAAATAACCGAAATTTTATAGCTGTTTACAGCTGAAGTCACTATTTTCTTTTATAAGTGAGAATAGTTTCCATAGGACTTATCCTAGCACAAGCGGTCCCGAAAGCAGATTATTCACATATTTCTTAATTAAATTGTTTTTTCCTATAACAGTTTGGGAAAATAATGCATTTTTCAACGGAAAATTTAATCATGCGAGATAATTCTGCGTGAGATTTTTCTGTCGTTAGATTTAATTTCTGCGAAATAACTGAATTTACCTCATTCATTTCATAGGTGATCAACCAAATAAGGTGTTTTGATTGGTTCTGGTTGGTAACAGTACTATTTCAAACGGAAAAACAATTTATTTCAGCAGTCGGTACATAATAAAAAGTATCACAATTGCCACGTGTTTAACCCTTGCGTCTCCAGTGTTTATTTACTTACTCCTCCAAGTGTAACGAATGAAATGGTTGCTATGGATAGTTCAAAGATTATTTAAACTTCATACAATCGCTAAGAGTAGTAGGTGGCATATATATTACGTAGAAGCTTTATCTCAATTGCAGTTAGAGGCAGGATTCCATAATCGAATCCAACGTTGCGACATCGCGTAAGTGCGTCACGCACTGACAATATGGCAGCAATAGCAGCTCTGGGTGGTGATCAATCAATTCCATTAGGAACTACGCATCCAGATGTCCGATCCATCTCGCACCTTTATGAAGACCTCGGCTTTTACGATTGGAACCGCCGCGTAGTCTTTCTCATATTAAAGAAAGTTTCGTTCAGAAAGTTTAGACGCAGTAAAGAAGAAGAGCAGGTGTCTCGTAGAATAGTCTCCCATTCGTGGGTGGATTTCAAAAGGATGTCAAAAGAATGACAAGACATTACAGTATAAAATACTTTTGCTAGAGTAGTAGCGCCACCAGCATTCTGATGCTAAAAATTGCCGTCCTTCGGCGAAAGTTTTTCTATTACATTGGAAAGATCATGGTAGAATTATTATTATGCAATACGGTAGTTGAGGCATTCTAGAAAGAGTTGCTATTGGTGATAAAGTTTGTTGATTCGATACTTTACAACCGATGTTGATGATAGATATTGTCAAGCACAATGCGCAGACGGAATTCGTTATTATAAAGTATATATATATATATATATATATATATATATATATATATATATATATATATATATATATATATATATATATATATATATATAATGATCCGAAATGTATATGCACTAAATGTTAGTAATTTAATAAAACATTAAATAAAGTATGGTATTATTATATATAACTTATTGATAAGAATAAAGAATATATAGTAGAATACACTTATAAAACGAGGAGAGTTGTGCAGAAGTTATCAAATGCCGTACATCGTGAAAAATATAAGAAAGGGGGTTTGAAATTCTAATTTTCCCATTCGTTATTTAATATCTGTTCTCAGAGTTTACTGAGGCATGTATCGAAACATGAATTTGCATCTCTTTATTTCATAACAATACGTTTCGGGAAAGAAATAAATTTAATATATGTAGCAAAGAATAAAGGAAACATTATCTAATATTAAAAGGAAAGATAGCAGTTATAACATATCATATATAACAGTTATATATAATTTATTTCATCATCACATAATGATTGGATTCCATCTTCACAAGAGACATTTATAGCATACACATTCGAATACTAAATGAATTACTGTATGCATGAAAAAACCTGTATATCAATTAGATAGCCTTATAGAGCGATATTCAAGGTACACTTATCAAAACACTATTCTATCTATATCGAAGAAGCCCTAAAAAGAGAAAATATGGTAATTGTACGTAGTTACGGACCTCCCATGCAGAGGTCTCTTCCTTCGGTAAAGGAGTGCGTAGTTGAAGGGCCACCCGCAGAGACTTCAAAGCAATGCATCATGGGCGTGGAGTCTTCAAGCGACATCTAATGATCCAAAGCAATTGGGAGGAGGCAATCTGGGAAATATAATAAGGATGAATGGCAGTAAAACTGCTCCAATCACAGCGTGTGAACAATCGGAAATGGTTTTGATATCCCAGGGAGATATAACTGCGTAACTATCGTTACGATTTACTCAAACTCGGAGTAAAGAGCATATGGGTTACTACGCCTTTTAAACGACCTGTTTGTTAAATCAAGCGATTGTAGATTTTTAGGTGTCACTCTAGAAATTGCTTGAATTTTGCTGAAAGAAAAGAAAGAAATAAATTGGAAAAGATGTATTATAAAACGAAATTTTGCAGTATATTTTTGCTTTAAAATAATCATTGAATCATTTGAAATACCGTATGTTTGAAAAATACACGTTGCGATGCAATAACCCTTATAAGATGCAAAGTAAGCAAAACTATGAAAAGGTAGGGTAAATTATTATATTACTCGTTGAAGATAGAAAATATGGAAATATGTAAAGATGTCTTCAATTCTTTTAATGTTAAAACCTTGTTTGATTCGTTTTATGTAGTAGGAGACTCTTAACTAATAACGATTTTATTAAGTATAAAAATGTTGTTTGAATGTTTGAAGAACTTACTTAGTTTTTTTCGTGAACTTTATGTCTTTTAAAGATATATCTCTCTCATTACTTGGTGTACGACCCTTTCTCAAAATAAATCTCCCTTAAAAACCCTCAATGCATCACCTTGTTGGTCTGATTCGATTCCTTACACAGTTAAACTAATAAAAAACGATGTCAACGAAGATAAATCGTAGCCACATTAATTGGGACACTGGGGAAGAATTTGCTTTGAAAGATAATACATCAGAATGGGGACAATAGGTGCTCTCAATCCTGACTTTTGTATCGGAATAAAAAATAAAATTTAGCCCTTTGACATCCCACGCTAAGGAAAGATCAATGAATCCATTGGGAAGAAAAACTGACCTGTGTAATTCAATACGGAGATTCCAAAAAGCAAAGAAAAGAAGAGATTCTTTTGAAATAACACAAGAATGACATGATTTTGGCCACGCAACGATAAGTTGACTTGTTAGCTAACTCCCTTTTCAAGTCAATCCACATCTATGACACAGAGAAGCTTAGGTCATAATATTGTATTACCTATTATACTTATAATATTCAAGGCAAAAGATAGACGAATATGAGTATGGCTTTCAAATAATTTAAAAAGGTGAGCTTATTGTACGCAAAAGCTTGAGTTTCCAGCATCCTTAAATTCTACGTAGTATGTCTCAAAAGTATTTTTAATTTCTAAGCCGTATTTGCGGAAGTATAGCATAGAATTTCAGGAAAAGATTAATGTTATATATAAAAGATAGTGGGTATATTTCCTCGGAGAATAATTTCAACAATTTCCTGTTAGTTATAGTTAATTTTATTTTCTGAAATGTTTCCATGCTTATAATTAAATCTATGATCAGAATAAACTTCAATTTAATATCAATAAGAAAATTAAACGTACTAGGAAAATATTACCCATCGTGTTGACTGATTAAAGTAGATAAACGCGAAATTTTTAGTAATACATATATACGACAAATAGATGATAAAAGTGTTGTTTGAATGGATTAATTATAAATAAATATAGGCAAAGCTACAGTAGTGTAATTCGGTAAATATCTTTTAGAAAAGTATATTAAAAAATTTGGCCAAATTAATTACGATTTATTTCTATTCTGTTGCCGTATTAAATTTATGAAATAATCAGGCACAATATAATTATTAAACTTATTCTTTATATTCATTTTTAATGTGTTGTCAAGGACACGCATTTTAGATCTAAAAGTATTTAGGGTTGTTAAAATAGTTTCCAATGTAAATTTGTGTAGAAGAAATCTAACACGAAATCTAAATCTAAAGAAATCTGATTGAACGCGTGCATATTAAAACCATTAAGTAAATTATCATATATTAAATTTAAATCCTTGAATCCCACCAGTTTTAATAACCAAACATAAATGTTGTTTAAATAATCAGTGCCTACATTTATGATAATGATATATCTTTATATAAACACTGGAATTATCCATTTCTACAGTTTACTTCTCTCGGTCACCTTTCGTATACAACCTCAACGAGTGTCCCAGATTTGCGTCATCAATTCCTCAACAACCTCTGAATAATAAAAGAGGAGCGTATTTTCATATAGAAGCAGAGAGAGATCCATCTATTCCTGAACGCTCCGTTTAAAATCTATTCCCAATGCAAACGACAATTTTCCATTCAATTGTGCTCTAGAGTGAGAGCTTCAATTTCCAATTTCCCCGCGATCCATTAGCGGGCGTTTCAAAGGAGCTTTACGTCATCAATTCCAGTCCTATCCGAATCGTAAAAATGACCGTTTCGTGGATGGAAGTCGACATGACGTGAGAATCATGCTATTGGTTGCAGAGCTTTTTATATAGCCCGTAAATTTCTCGCGTTTGTAGGATGGTAGTTTTGTTCCCGAATGGGGATTTTCATCTCCATGGAGAAGAAAAATGTAAACAAGTAGACACACGCTATAGCTCGTTCATTCCTTTAGAGATACAAGTGAGATGTTAGGTGTTTTAGCTGCGTTTTAACATTCATTGTGAGATTATTGAGTACCACGAATATATTACGTGTTTCTTGTTCGTGACTGAAGTGGAGATTATTTTTCATTATTTTACGTTCGGAATAGAGAGAAATATATGTTCCGGTAACATCTGTGTTTCATGAGATGATAGCCTAGAGAATACGTCGTGCATGATGTAATCAAATTGTAGATTGATTTCGAGGAAATTAAAAGGACAATCCTCACTGAGGTACATTTCGCGCAAATAGCATCCTCATAGAGTGAGGAATGGAAGACTACTTGCTACTTTATGCAGCTCTATTTAGACTTCAATTTCCGAAGCTTTCTGTATCAAATTGAAGTATTATAACGTAGATTTCTGATACAATATTTTAACCCTTTAATGGAATAATGAATTTTATACATCGTTCAAGTATTCCTAAAAAAATAACAAAGACTTTCATTTTGATTAGCTACTGCTCCATTATTTTGTATCTTTTTTAACGTAATCAAGCACAGTGTGAGATAAAGGGATACGATCATTCTAGCCTGAAAAGTTATACAGCTTGTTATAACATAAGCGTGATTTAGCCGGGTTCGAGTCCCGCTTAAATTTGAATTTTATCACTTCCATTGATTTCTTGTTTTGATCAAAATATGATAATTGTTTGTGATAAAAAAAATTGTGGTGAGTACTATTCAGTATAAACATATGAATTAAACGAAAATGTAAAAAACATCTGATCGGGTCGAGTCCTGAGTTCGATTCCCCGACCAATTTAACTTTTTTTTTACCCTCAATTTCTGAGTTTTAAACTAAATCTGAGGTCTATTTCAGAGTAAAAACCACCATATCGCGGCAATACACTCGCAATTGTACGTCATACTAGTCGGTTCTCTTCAAAAGGACCTGATCATTTACTGAACAATCATCTATTCGACGTAGACCACAATTGCGGTTGAGACTGATAAGGCGTAAACACGAGCATCAAGGGAAGAGTTTCTATGAAAGAAATCAATACGGAATCGGTTTTGTGTGGAGGGAGGGATTGTTTGTGTAGGTGAACGGACCCTTGTTTTGAGATGAGGAGGAAAAAAAAACACATCCGCAGATCGTGTGGGTTTCGTGTGCGTAAGAAAAAAGACCAATTCCAGAGCCGATTACACATTCAGTCCAGGTGCGTGGGCTTGAGTTCGGATACGGTTGATAAATCTGAGATTTTGAAAGATTCGTGATCTGTGACTTTGATCAGGGGTTTGAAGGAATGTTATTCCTTTAAAATCACAAAAGTAAATTCTTAGTTTTGAATTACATTAGATTGTTTGATATTGCAATAAATGTTATTTACCTTGATTATCAAAGGGAAACGGGTTGGAAAATAATCTGATAGGACCTATGCAGACGCCGTATCGCACTATGGATCCATATACGGTTTCCCCTTTTAAAACCATTATCTTACTGGGTCATTTAAGCTAAGAATGATCAATATATAGTTATCAAAATACAAATCATTTTTTTGAAGTAAACGTGGCATTATTCTCATTCTGTTTGCTTATTAACTAGAAACTTACATTTACTATGTACTCGTTCCATTTCTGGCCGGATTATGTTTGCTTTGTCTTCCTTTTATGATGACCTTTGTAAGGATAAATGGTGAAAAACATATGTACTTCATACTTATATTAATCCTATCCACATAAGCTGTAATTACTAAAGAGATTTTATTTATCTTTATCAAGAATAAGGGATTTTACTCTGCAAGCTAACAGGGCATCGTGATGAATTATCATGAGTAAGTTCATTCAACGTAATATATTTGTTGGATTCATGAATAACTCGAATTAGGAAAGATAGATAGTTTTATTTCATTAATAAGTAAATAATTTATTTCTGTGAAATATGGAACACTAAATTTAACTGTAAAATAGATTATAGAAGAAATGAAGGAGTACATAAGCTCTTGCTAAATACACTGTAGTCTGTACTGAATATTTAAAAGCTAAAATTTCATTATTTTAATTATAATCAAGCGTTTGAAATAATGATTTAAATGCATCACTAGAAAACTTCAATAATTAGTTGAAAGTTTGCACTACTCCAAAGGGAATGAACTCCCAGTACATCGCCCCCAAACTGATGGATCTCTCATATTGGGAATATCCTAGCAAGTGGGCAAAATAGACACCTTTGTCCGAAGGGATGGGTGGTGGGGCTGGTTGGTTCCTAATTGCCCTTTGTGAGCGAAACATCTCTGGCACCCGCTGCGTGGGCGTCCCTCAGATGAGAGCACTAACAAACGGCTTTGACAGAATTTTCCCATGCACCAACTCCGATAGAGAAAGGACTTGCTCCTGACACCTTCACACAGGGAGAGCCCGTGGACCAATTTGAGAGGATGCTAGTCAGACAGATTACCACATCTCCCGTCTCCATTTTACGCGTAAATTTCGTTCTTCGAATTCCGTCCGTTTTATTTCGTTTCCATGGAGATTAATTCCAACTCCCTTCATTTTTTTTCGAAAGAGTTTAGCGATGTTTTTGTTTCCCTCGAAAATCTCCGGTACGGCTCGAGGGTTCGTTTTGTAAATCTCCTATAAACAGTGCCTTGAAAGCGGACAAAAAAATGAATTTTTTCGTACGTGAATTTTAAAGCCACTGTGCTGTTTTCTGTAATCTTTCGCTCGTGTTTGTAGACATGTATTTCATTTGAAGATTAAAGCATCATGAAGGAATTATTCGTCTTAATGTAATGTAAAAAAAATAAATGTTTATTGCTTTAATTCAATTCCTTAATTGGCTTTAAATTGACGCATAATCGGAAATAGTTTAATTCTATTGTGACAGGAAACTAGGATAGATTCCAAGGACGATACAGCAATAAATGCTTCGCATAATTCTAAAACAGGTTGCTGTTTATGCTCGTTAAAGTATTCAGTCGATAACAACAATGAACTCAGCTTAATATGATTGTTTCCCTACCTCCATAGCAACGATAAAGCGGGTTTTGATTTCACAAGCGAAATAAGATCAATTGCTCCCCTTTAATTGATACCCTGAGGGAATAGAATTAAACTTTCCGTTCCCTCACGTGCTTCTACCATTTTTCCAACCGCCAATGCATTCCGAGCACGCCCTTTTCGACAAAACAAGCAAAAGTGCTCTCCTCATCCTTCCACTGCAGCGCTACACTCGTTAGTAGCGTACGCGAAGTCTTCTTCTAACTATAGTTGAATAGGTGTTGGATAATGAGGGAATGGATTTGTGCATCTCGCGGGAGAGGAACGATCTGTTCCGAGTAAAACGAGATAATTTCGCAACGTAAGAGGCTCTTTCACGGTCCATCCATTAATTGCATCTCGATGGATTTTCAAACGAACTCCAATAAACATAGATCGAGGATGCTTGTTAGGACTTCTTGATTGGAATTCTCTGTCGGGATTAATAGAACGAGAATCCGCAAATTTTGTGGAGTTCAGAAGTTTTGATACGTTCCAATTAAAACGTTTATCAACAACGGTGCTAATCTTCCTGTTGTGACCTTTTTTGGGTATTGATCTGTGCTATGTAAAAGAAAATTGGTTTATTATTTTTGGCCTAGTTTTACGGATACAACGCGATTACTATGTTTGAATTTTTAGTTGAATTCTTTCTCGCTATTTCAATTACTAATAAGGTAAGTGTATGTGAAATACGATGTACAAAACTTGTAAATAATTCTTTAACTTTTACTCTTTCTACGCGCATTTTATATGGTGATTTAAACGTTCAATCCATACTCTTTATTCAATGAATGCGTGAAAATGGAATAATGAAAAAAAAAGAAAATTTCTCAACTGATTTGATTTATACAATGGAATATAGATATTGTCATATTGCATTTATCCTCTATTTAAAAAATTCAGAAATAAAACAGGGGATAGCTTCAGTGGTTACATTGTGAAAAATTTTTGCAAATTATGATTCTCATGTGCTTAAATAAATTTCTGAATTCTTTTAAACAATTTTTCTCAATTCTTTCAAAGAATTTGAAGGAAAGTGAAAGAGTTAAAATTCTCCACGTACATTTTTATCTCGTAAAATCAGAATTATTTATCTTAGAGCAAAATATACGTGTTTGGAAATGAGATTGGTCTCCGATCCGATAAGGCAGTTAAATAATTATCCTTACTAAAGAACATATACCGAAGAAAACAGAAAGTATACCTCATCTGCTGATTTCATTTCAGAATAATTTACTTTCAATCTTGTAATTTTCTTACGCACTTACATAATTTACTCACGTTTTCTTAAGTACTCGCAGAAGAAAATATTTTATTCGATGTTTCAAAATCTTAAAAGCAAATATAAACTCGGTTATCTTCTTATTTACTTATAACTTGTTGACTTTTTTATTCTGAATTCTTGTACACAACTAACCTTCAGGTTACGAAATCGGTATTTTTCTGCGTTTTGAAATTATTTGGATATTGAATAACTTCAATTTTAAAATAAACAACCAAATGAAAAAATCTAAAGTATAATGCTAAATTAGACCTCAAAATTCATACAATAAAGTCAGTTTAATTGAGCTTGATTATCATTACTGTGCAAAAAACTGACTTCGAAAATTTAATTATCAATCATGCAATACTTGCGGTAAAGTCACTAGGGCAATTGGCTTAATCGTTTACGTCTGAAACACTCCACTGAGGGCGTTGCAGATTTACTGATTGCGGCGTATTACCCAGAACAATAAAAATCCCATCATTTGATAATAAAACGTTTTCGAAAATTCGGACCTTTTGCAACTAAAGAGTCGTTCCCCTTAAGGATTTTCCTATATCTTCTCTTCTTTCTGTTATCTCAAGCTACAAAAGGCCATGACAAACACCCACGCCCTCTTCCCTTTGATCCCGTCACTATAGTCCACCTATGGCCCTTTGTTAATCACGCTGGACCTAATCCTATAGGTTTCAAAGTGGCATCTTCTCAACGCTTTAATTCCTCTTCTTTGACACCGCTTCTTGTTAAAGCGTTCTCTTTGTCTCTCTTTCGAATTAACTGCGTAAACCTCTCAATTTTCTTCTTTTACTTTCCTATTTGTCAGTTTGTCTCTGTCGAAATTGAAAAGTTTTTCTGCGTGTTTGTTTGATCCATCAAACGCACGTACTTCTATTCAGTCAACTGGATTTTTTGTTGGTCCATTAAATACCCCGATTCTCATAGTTTTTGATAAGAATTAAATGTAACGAAAGAATTATTCTTGAAAGGTACTTAAGTGCCATCGGAGGTGTAGATATTGAATAAAAATTGGTACACAAAGTCTGTTGATTAGTCCATGAATTTAAGTGCAGAAAATAATTGAAAAGTATTGGAAATACATCTGGAAAGTAACAGACAAGTAGTTTATAAATCATGCATTGAAATCGAAGAAAATTCAGGGTTGCTATGATTGAATTTAGAAATCAAATACTGTCTATCACTCGTTCCAGAGTTTCTTGATTGACGTCTTATTATTTGTTGTTAAACTGTCAATGAGAAATATTTCTCTTTTAGAGTTTTTGGGCTATATTATCGCATTAATTAAAGAAGATTCAATTAAATCAGAAACAATACTATGTACACCCTTAAAAAGTCATAGATGCTACCTATAAATTCTAACAAACGCCATTATAAATGCAAATAATGGTTTCAAATACTTAACTCTATGAATCAAGGAAATCCTTTGAGAATTAGAGCTAACGCGTGGCTGTAAATTTGGCCTTTTAATTCTCTCCATAATCTCTCTATCGAAATAAGAACAAAGAACGAGGAAATGTTCGTACTACATCACCGACGAACCTTTATTTTCAAAATCTGGGACGTATTTTGCTAATTCCTGATTCATAAATGAATGAATACGTTCAAGCTTCTGAATACCAAAATTCTCCAGATTTTCAATTAATCCACGTGACATTTATTCTAAACGGATCCCGAATCTGACCTCAGAGCTATCAAACGCCGTATTTTAATTCGTACATCCGCCTCGATGAGGATACGAAAGGAATCCCATTCAGAATCCGTAATGGGAATACGGCACCATGTGTTTGCCCTGACATCAGAAGACACCAATATCCTATCACTTGTCCGTTCGAATGATTTATCTTCAGAAATGATCGCCTTTTTCCTATCGATCCAATTCTATTCACCACGTGGCGTTCCGTAATAACTTTCCCATTGCTAAGTAACGAGATAGCACTTCAAATGACATAGGGAACGGGATATTATTTGGATTCGATCTAAGTAACTACGATACGACTCTATTCCTTATTGCATTTCAATCTAGCTCGACTTTTTCATTAGTGCATCATCATCGAATTAATTATTTTAATAGTTAATAGGAATTCCGGGAATAAAGTGATGAATACAATGTTGAAGTGAACAATAGCGACGTGACTGGGACTCGAACCCAGGTCTCCCAATTATTTAACGTGCGAAGAATTAAAATCAATCCTATCCTTATTGTGATAATACAAATTAAACTCGCTAGGGTATATTTAGGGTATATTCTTTCATTGACAATATCCCCTTGAAGAAAATAAGTAGTTCAATGTAAAATAGTAATGCCCTTGATAAAAAAATTGGAGATATCAACGAGCGGTACGAATTTAACCTTTATTATTATTATTATAACAATCACTGTAAATAAGTTTGGTTCCTGTTGACAGTGGAATGAATCATTGGATTTACTATGTACAGATTGAAGCATACCTCGTTCTTTTGAACCATGAAATTCCTCATAAACTTTTTCATTTCAGTCTTTCGTTGTCAGGCCGAGAATTTCTCACCTTCCCCCGTAATTACGTAATATGAGCGACAGAGACTACGTAGGCAGCTCGGAAGAGATGTTATTGGTTCCATTACGTGGAAATTCTCGATGAAATTCTACGAAAATCTTCGATTACTTTCGCCTTTCCCCACTCCGAAACTGCGGAATTAGATTCATCCATCCATCGGCATTGCATGGATTTATAATAGGACGGAATAACGAGGTTCATCTGCGATTAATTGCGTCGACGGAAGGATCAATCACTCCCTCGTTTAGTAATGCTCGTGATTGCAGAATGGTGCGGCCTATAATCGTTGACGCAGGATGTAGTTACCTTGACGACGGCTTCAAAACGCCGAGTTGATAATAAGCCGTAGACGGTGCAGTCGGCATTTTAATGAGGCATTACGTCGAAGCCTTGGAGACTCCGTTTTCAATTTATTCTACGAAGAGGATGGATTTTACGGAATAGAACGGTCTGCTTCGACGGAGCTCCTTCTTCCATCGGTTAATAGAGATGCTGTTTTGTTTGTTCCCTTACGATGACGCGCAATTTATGAAGGTTTTGTTTATTTCCCTATTTTGATGGCTCGATGCGGTGATAATTTCCCAAGCCACGTGTCGTTTTCGCTTTGTTTTTGTGCTCCAAGAGGCGAGAATCACGTAGGGTGTGATTTTACGAAGGTCATTTCTGTTGCACAATTTGGAGTCACTGTGTATATATTTACGTGTGTTTGTTTTTACTATTATCTTTCGTATTGGTTGCTGGAAGTAATGCGTCCATAAACTTCGACCTAGTATTTTTAAACAGATCTGGTGGGAATAAAACTATAAATCAACAATAGCATGATAAACTGTATATTTCAGATGTGATGTGTAACAACTTAGACGAGGTTACCTTTGAAATGCTTGTTTTTACGATAGTATGCATAATATTATATAATGTATATATATTACAGATATTAGGTGTACATATTGAAAGAAAGTGCTTTTTACTCTTCAACGACCAACAAAAGAGTAATTAAAATATGAGGGATGAAAAGGAGTATAGCATTGGAATAAAAATGGGATGCACTTAAGAATCGCAAGTTCAAGATTAATATCTCCTACAAGTCAATGCATGGAGAAATAATTTTAAAATTTAAGATAATTTAATAATGAAATGCAGCAGCTAAACAAATTGAAAACCGACCTATACATATACTATTTTTCTAATTATACGTCATAATTACTTTTAACTTTATTATCTTAGTATGCACTCAAAATCTATTTAAACACGACAAAAGTAATGTTTTAATAATTTACTTGGGCATCTACATATGTACAAGATGATTGGCATCATATTAAATTAGGATAAAATACAAATACTTAATCTTCATCTGACCCCTTAAAGATGAGCATACCTCAGCTTTCAAAAAAACGCAAGTCAATTCGTTTTCACAGTTTCATAAAACCGCACTTTTGAAGTAAGTCCTTCCCAAGTGACGTTGAATAACAAGCCCTAAACCCCCAACGGCTCAAAACGAATTCAAATACAAGATCAAAGTGCAGATGGTAGATCAGATGCTTCCACGAAAAGTGTCAAAGCATTTGGTGCAAAAAGATCGATTTTTTCCACCGAGGATTTCCTCAACGTCACCATGTTTTTCAAATACGAACTGGTGTCATAAGACCACCCCACGCACGCCTTTTTGACTCTGAGTGGTTTGAAGTAACCCGGGATTCAATCCCATAGAGCCCTCCTACGCTCGCATTTGCAGGGATCCGGGTTTCATTCACAAATACACTGAGGAGAGAAACAGCATCAACAGATGTGAAACACATCCGATACTATTTGAGTACTTGATATTATTTGAAGTATGCGAAATAATGCAACGTCCACAGTTACGTAACTAGTTAGGTATTAGTATTAGGATACTTTGTTACATGTTGGCTACATTGTTACACGTTAATTACATTGTTGCATGTTGCTTACATTGTTGAGTAATATAATGTATCATTTAATTTTAATCGATGAATTAAATTAAGGTTGATGAAAATAGGTAGAACTCATTAACTTACTATCACAATTAATTAGTGTCTACAAAGACTGTATTAAACATTAATTTACCCAGTAATTGTTGATCATTATTGCATAATTACGGTGAGTTTATGTTCGCAACAAGACAACAATGATTTTAAAAAATCAAGTCTAAAGATATACTGCTTTAAATTATTAATGCTCTATTAATTTTTCGTAAAAAAAGACAAACAATTCAGCTCTTTCTAATTCGATAAGAAATATTTAGTAAGTTAAATATTTCATTCAGAACTAAAGAAATCACATACATTTATTTAGGCGTCCTTACGTTTAGTTATTTCTTTTTTTTTTAATTTCACATTCATTCAAAAAGTTTTATGACCAATTATGTACGTACTTTATCTGTTGTTAGTGAAAGGAAGAATTATTATCATGAGCTTCAATGAATACAAACGTTACGACAGCCCAATAGGATACACCAACTCCTATTAAAACCCCCTCGTTATTGATAGTATAATAAAAGGATCCCTTTGAAAAATGCAAATTTCGAAGACACAACTCGACGAATGGAACCCAGTCCATTCAAGTGATTAAACGTTTAATGGTTTATTTGAATAAATCTCCCCCGAGCACCCATTTCCCTTTATTTTTAAAGGAATATCTCTTTTACGTCACATGTCGTCATAAATCGCTTAATCAACTCCCCCCCCCAAAAAATAAACTACGAAACGAAAGCAAGGCACGTAGGAATCGTTATCTGCGGAGGACGCATTAAAGTCGAGTGATTTGCATTTGTTATCGCTCTGAGATAAGGGAAACAAGTGTTTATGAGAATGCAGATAAAGCCTACGCCCATTAAATGGGCTATGACGTAAGGATGGATGGACCAATGGGGGACGTGAAATACAGCGCCCGAAAGAATATCAAATGGAAAGTCTTTGATTAAGTACCGGAAATCGGGAACGCTGTGCAAACATAGAACAACTGAAGGGGAAAGGGAATCTTTTGTAGCATCAATCACTGTTCGTTAATTCAGCCCACGTAATTCCATGGTAGCTAAAAGAGATTTTTCAACGGAATTAACAATCTAAACGATGAGGATTGGACAAGTTTATCTCAATTTGAAGGAAATTGAATTTGAGGAAACGTAGAGCTTTCGCGAAGATTATATATAAATAATGAAATATTGCTTATATCATATGTCAAAAGATATATAGTATATAAACATCAATAATAATTGAGAAATATGATCAGTACACCGGTCTGTGTATACATCCCTCCCAGTTGACCAACCGGACTGTTTTCATTGCTTCAGGAGTGCCAACGCTAGCGATTTTTAATCCCTCCCAGGTGGCCAACCGTACAGATTTCACTGCTCCAGGAGTGCGTAATACATAGGTCTGTAACTGCTGAATATCCAGTTAAATTTTCTAATAATTGAATTTTTGATAGTAATCGATTCAATATAATTTATTTTAATTAGTCTTTCATTAATCGTCAAAATTTGCGAAGTCCTTTCATTTCGTTTTTTTTACATAAAAGTTTATTATAAATGGAAAGAGTCTAAATAAAGAGAAAGAGTATAATATATATATATATATTAGATTAAATTTTATTGGATTAGACAACTTGAATGTGTAATTTGTGGAGAAATATTACGCGAAAATTTCATCCTGAATAAATAAGATAAGAAATCAAACGTTTGGAAACTCAAATTACCGGCCTTGAAGTTAAAACTTTCTTCATAATATTCCCCAATCCAGTGTGCGAATAACAGTCAAGCTATGGCTTTATCTCTACCCATTACTTTTGTAAACAAAAGCTTTTATTCTGGCCGCAGAATAACTCTCCGCTAAATATGAGAAACACGGATGAATTTCAAAGGGATTATTTAGACATCGGATAGCTGAGAACGAGAAAAACATTGCGGTATTTGTATGAATTTTTTATGCTTTTCCCTACAGAAACGATGGGATTTCTGTAAGTCTTTTTTCATTATTTATGATGAAGAAATGGAACTTTTCTGAAACGGCAATATAATATGAGAATTTTCTTTGAGTTACAAAGACAATAGTCTACTTTTATTAAATGGAAAACAGTCTTTTTAATTATTGTAGGTAACAATATAACTGGGATAGAGATACAAGATATTGCATCATTTTAATTATTACCTCGTTTTTGAAGAGGTTTACTGCACTGCTCATCTCTTTCAATTCATAATCACCTTTATTATTTCATTTTCATAAATTGAATCTATTAATATCTTATCTCTCAGCATTGTATATTTTATTAGTATATATCTATTTATTATTATTAATTCAATTAAATATATAGAAAATTCCCTCTTCCATAGCATATACGATATTTTTACACACTCTCCTTCAGGAAACGTTTTTAAGCCAACCTTGATTTAGGTCTATGCTTTCATTTTTAGTCATTCAGAATTATTGAATTTCGGTTTTATATATAGCTTTAGTTATCATAATTACTCTCATAAGTCCTACAGATAATTAACTATTCCTTTTATGAGTATAAATTATGTGCATTTTAGAAGTCATGAATTTCAATTATTCATGCATTACAATCATTTCATTGTTTCACTCATTCATCAATTAATTGATTATTAAGCAAATTATAATAGAAGGGATTATTAATTAATATAAATTAGTTCTAAATAATAAAAAATTGATGATTGAAATCCAATCATCTCATTAACAAACTGTTCACTCATCGATTCGCATATCTGAAGGAAAATACCTATTCCAAATTTGTTATACAATATGTAAGATACAACAGTACTTTTCACTGTTGAGTTAAAGCAAAAGATAAAGTAAAACTCTAAAAGGAAGTATTTTTAGAGCCTTTCAATCGACTTCAAACAAAACGTCACCCACATAACCATGGAGACGTTATTTATATAACACTTTGTAAATACGATAGATGCACGCGATAAACTTAGCCATTCATTCAAATGCTCCGAAAGCGTTTTGAATGAACATGACGAGTTTTTCCGAAGTAAATAATGTTCCGTAATACCCAAAAACTTTCCGTCAAGAGCTTATTTCCGACCTTCCTCTAAAGAAAGGCTATTTTCTTCTTTTATACCCCATTCAGACTTTCCCATCTCGTACCAAAATTCAACATCCGTCATGTCTATCACATTGTCCTTTCCTTCTTTTTTATTTATTTCCTCACTCAATCGGACTTTCACCTCATTTTCCTTCTATTTTGGACCTCTCGGCCCTCAGCCGAGTTACCCTGAGAGACAAGGCGTGAATGGAACCTCATTTGCCTCCTGAAGATGTTGGGGAGGATGGATGGCGGAATAAATTCTCAATCAAATCTCTCAATCTTCTTAAACACTTTTTCGTATACATCTGTACCAACAGAGGTGTCTCTCTCGCTCCATACTCGTTAGATGTTTTAATTTAAAGGTTTGCTCGTATCAAATTGTACTTTCACTAGTATAATTATAGTGCAGTATGGCACGATATGATAATACAATTTTCGAGGGAAATAACTATCGCTTAAGGAGCTATGTGCGACTATATTTAAGAACACGTTTTGCTTGCGTATATTTTCTTTCATAATTCGAAAATTAGACTAATATAGTGCTTCATATTTTCTACAGTTTTACAACGAAGTACTATCTCAATTTATTTTACATGGCTTTCCAAAAATATCAGGACAGAACAGTTTGAGTTTATACATGTATTGCCTTACGCGTTACTTACGTAACATTTCTACAATTTATTTTGAAATAAAATAATTCATTTGAAAGGTGTTCTGTCACACACTTAAGGTCGTGAGGGTATACAATATATATTAAAATCATTATCTTAATAATATGTTCGGCCATAATACAACTACAGTTAGAGATAAGATGCATTTGTAAAAATTTACAATAAGAATTATACAAACTATATTACTCACTGTGATCATTATCTTGGTTATAACTTTATTATTTACGCCCAAAAAACAATGGTAGGTACAGTTAACGTGCAGATTTTGACGAATCATAATCACTAACGTAATTGAGTACTCATGAGCTTGGAACAATAGCAAATTTGCGATTTAAAACTCTGATTTCGTAAGCGAAAGATGTGCCTATAATCAATTCCAAGTGTGATGCAGATATGAAGGCTGAAGTGTTTAAATAACGTCTTTGGGTAGATGTTAAAGAACGATAGGGTAGCGATGAGATGGATGAACGCAGATGGGGAAGTGTGTGGGAAGACGGCAAGTGTTTCTGCTCAGAATGGATGAGGGTGTATAAAAAAATTCATGTCCATCTATTTACATCTAAATGGTGGGCGATCAGGAGGAAAGATATAAGGGTGTGATGGGATTTACATGGAATCTAAGAATATCTAGACGCTGTTATCTTATCTGAAATTTAACCTTAGATAAGAGGGAAATGTCAGTCGTGACGTACGAAGGATAGGGTTTGGAGAATAGATTTTCTATTCCAGGAACATTCTATGTCAGTACGTCACGGTATAATGTTGTCCCGAATCTAAAAACATCGAAAAGTAATTATTCTTAATGGCAAAAACTACCCAATACACATCAGAATAGACTACTGTATCGTTCAAATTAAAATTAACGGATTTAAATACTGAAAATGAGCTATAAGATGCATCTTTTTTCTTTAGCCATATTCGGTATCGCCCATTTTTGGTATAACACCTATTACGAACTGTTTTAGTCTATTTTAACGTAGACTTCGGTTAAGTAACTGCATTTATCGTCTATCACATGCAGTTTTACAGCTCGATAAATCATCTCTTACTATGTAAGGGAGAGGAGTACACCGAATAAAGGTATGGTTTCCCGAGGCAATTTTTTTTTCATCTTCGGAAAAGTTTAAAGAGCTTCCTCCTTAAGAAGAACCCTCGAAGGTGAATCCGGTTGGGTTTTGGGCGTCAGGATGAGTGGTAATTAGATTCCGGGGAAATTCGCAGACGGTGAAGCGGATTTGACTCAAAACGTGAAAATGTAGTGGAAGAAGGGCAGAAATAGAATGGTAGGAACTCGGAAAGGAAATTTCAATCAAAGATTTAAGTGTTATTAGCGTTATCGTCTATGAGCACGCGTGGTTTTTATCACGGAGTTAGATGGGACTCCTAATACTAACAGTAACTAATAATAATAGTATGAAATGAATCGTATCTGAATGTTAACGCATTAAAATTTACGTTGTCCAAAGTTAATCTTTTAGAAAATCGTACTCTTTTTGGGTAAAGAAAGACAAAAAGTTATTAAATGAGACTTAAATATATTCTTAAGGCTTATATATGTTTAATATATTTATTACGAACAAGATAGCAGTACAACTCTTTTATATTTACTACAGTTTTATGTTTCCATTACCATGGTTACAATTTAAACGATCCCCTTCTGGTTTATCGTATTTTCTTAAATCATCTTTTATATCGAAACCATAACCATAGTCCTAGAAAAATTAAACGTTCTTAAGGTATGGTTAGATAAGGTTCATCATCTCTCCTTATTCTTCATGGAGAGCTACCATAGAATAAAGGCAGAAATAGCAAATTTTACACATTATTACGTAAATTAACAAAATATTAATCATTATTAACTATGAAACTAATTTATGCATAAATATCATTAGAAAATAACAAAATCAATCATATAGATACTTTTAACAGAGCATTTATGACCAGCAAAACTAGCAAACATATTTTTTGTTCCTATTCAATAAAATATCGATGTTAACACCAGAAAGACTAGTTCAATGACCTTAAGAAGGAACGGGTTCCATGTAAGATTGAAGCTGTGAGTAAAATTCGTAAGGTACATAAGGAGATTTAAAGTAAATGTTGAACATTATCTGGAAAGATGTTGCAGAATCTCCGAAAGAGTATATACTTAAAGGTTAAGGAAGCCAATGATTCGCAAAGGGAAGAAGATACTGATTGAAAGAACAATGTAATTCGAAACTTCCTCCACCGCGTTCATTCTTAAATTTCATCATAAGACGCCAGAGTAGCTCCCTCTACACCCTTTCAATATTGAGGAGCCTTTTTATAGAAAAAAATGATCCGTAACTTATCCTTAACATCGTCAGTGGTGCAGTCTTTAACCTCAAAAGATCAAAAGTCTAGCCGACAAAGAAAAGGGTGATTGATAGAAAAGATATCTTTCGGGGAAGCAATATAATAGAAAGGGGGTGTCTGAAATCCTCTTTCGATTCTTATTGAATGATAAAATTCGTTGCTAAAATGAGTGCTTGACTTGAAAGAGTTCCGTAGTACAAAAGAAAGTATAATTGCCAGCATCATATTATTAATTTAGATTCATCTTTCTCAACGCAAAGATTTCATCTACAGAGTACAAAAGGGTGCATATATATTAGCATCCTCTGGATTTAAAACATTCAGATCAATATATATCACAACGTAAAGATATTATATCGCTTAGTTCGATCTATTATTATGATCGAATTAGCTTTAATCTTCGTGGGATAATGTATGTATATTTAAATTAAGTAGAAATAAAACTTCCTCATAGAGTATTTTGAATATTGAACATAAAAATCTTCATCCCAAACAAAGAATGTGACAATTATATCCTTGAATTTGAGACAAAATCATGAAAATTGTAGAGACTAAAAGATGAACAAGGCATGGAGCTGTGCAAGAATAAAATCGTAGTTAGCATCAATAAAAAATGGATGAGTCTGTTCCTATAGTAACCTTTGTATAATGCATGCCTCGAAATACTTTTTAATAGCAGTTGAGAAACCAAATAATTAAAGAAAAAGATTTGAATAAGACTTCTATTTAATGTTTAGAAAAAGGATGAAAATGTTTAACGAAAATTCGCAATAATTAAAACCTCATTTTCGCGAATTTTTCTTCGTGGATAATTTAATCTTCGACTAATTTATCTGCTTAATTTAAAGCGCAAACAAATTGAAATCGAGACCTTTAGGAAAAAAAGAGAGCGAACAGAAATCAAATTTCGGCGCATCCCAAACCAATATTTTCCGAGAGGACTACGGATTCCGTGGATTTGGGAAATGACAAACGGCAATGAATTTCGGCATAAAAAGGGGCGATGTAAACAAGGCTCCGCGGATTAAGGAGGGCCCCGGGCTAAGCGGGATTGCTCAACGAACTAGATTTTATAAACCAATTTCGATGGCAGTGTTTGCTCGAATTCATTGGAGTGTCTGCAGAAGCAATCGGTCCGGTTTAACTGCAGACGGGCTTCCATTGAGCCGAATTCCTTTCATGGGCTGCAGATGGAGCCGTAGGCGAACGCTACTTCCAACGAAGTGATAACTCTAGTCGGGACCCTAAATTTTCCACCATTCGAAGAACTTTTCGCGAATTTAATTCGATTAACTTAAATTGAATTCGCAACGAATGGGTACAGATGAAATTTTATATGTATTCTTTTTCTGGGTCATAAAACTAAGGGAACATCACAATCGTTGTGCGCAAATATTTATATTAGAATATTACGGTTTCTTGTAAAGTTATCCTTTCCAAAGTTATTATTTAAGCGTTTTTTAACATTATCCAGCATAATTTTAATTTTCAATTTAATTCCTAAGATGGAAATAAGTTCTCTTAGATGATATAAAATTAATATTTTTAAGTTTAACTTTGTGAGATATTATGTAACAGTTTGAAAAATGACTTAGTACTTTCCATAGATGAAACTTTATCGTCATTCTTTCAATATCTCGTAGATGATTTTCAGTCATTCCTTTCTCATATACGAAACGGAATTTACAAATATTATTTACATCCTAGCATCATCTCATTTTCACTATATCTGTATTATATCCATATATTCCTGAAAGTTGATAAATCGTATCCACATGAAATAATTTTGTCTGCAAAAACTTACGTATTTACTGTTTGGGAAGTACAAAGTTAAAAAATGGAGATTCAAAATTCAAGGACGTTCGCAGTGCTTTTAAGGTTTATAGTATTTGTTTTAATGGGATGTTTTGAGTGCATTTAGAGGCCAAAGAGTGCTTATAGGAGATGCATTACTTTTATCCAAAACGGAATGGAATCCGCAATAATCAAAAGACAAGTAAACAAACCTCTAGAGGTACGGTCCTAGTAGCGAGCTTACTACTCTCTGCAGCTCCGGACGATCTAAGGAAATGTATAAAGGACAGAGTCATCTAACTTCCGCATTTCTACCAAGGATATCCCTTCTTCTATGGCTCCCTGAGGTTCCATCTTAAAACTCCACCTCTCGCCTATTACAGCAACGAATGGAGACGAAGTGAAATCAAGAGTGAAATTTATTTTCTTTTACGATGAAACTTTTCGTGCGTCGCCATGGTGGGATCAGGGTCCAAAACGTCTAGACTGGCAGGGACGGGCTTAAATCGATGGCGGGGACAAATCCTACGAGTAAATATAGCTCTTTATCAACCACAGCACCTTTTGGTAGCAATGGGAGAGATTCGTTTTATATAGATACGTAAATGTAGAGGAATCGAAATTATCTATTTATTTATTTAAATTATTATTCTACGTAAATCTATATAGTAAACAAAATACTGTAGTAAATAATAAAAGGAAGAACAATGGAATCATTCATTGTTGAATTGTAAAACGTCAACATTTTAAACTTTTATATGATTTATTTTTTTTTGTATTTTATCATTGCAGATTACATTATCGATAGATAAATTATTGTTTTTAATTCAAGCTTTTAATTTGTCCTTTTTATAAAAATTTTGTACTTAAGCTTTTTAAATTAGAATGGTTTGTAGACTCATGGATATCATTTAAAAATACCGGACAAAATAGTTTGCCTATAAAAATATATTTCGTTGGCGTTTACGCATATATCGTAATCTATCTCAATTGTGGCTAAAGATATAGAAATTATACCCAATTTCAGTATCTTTCTTAAAGTTATAATTGCATTTAGGATATATGATCCATCAAATCCTCAGATTCAGAAATTAATTACCATAATCATCATGGAAATAAGTAACAAAACGAAAAGGAATTAAAATTTAAAGAAAGGGTAATTAAAATATCCCAATAAGGATTTTATCGGAAGAAAAGTAAACCATAATCCGTTACGTACCGTAATACAGTAAAATTTTTCTACCTTAAAGTCGAGGTTCATCTACAAAAACGCCATACATTTCCATGGAAACAGGGGAAAAGATAGCTGGAATGTTCAATGCATTAATTCAGAGGAGACTTTCTCCCCGTTTCTTCTGCAGGAGATAAACGAAGCGGTATTCAGTTTAGCTGCCTCTGCAATTACACACCGACGTTGGTCACGCATACATAAATTAGACCTCCCTAAATTTTCGGTCGATGGCAAAAATCTTTTCGGTTGGCCATATATTCCGGAAAGAGTTTTCCGGATTGTCAGAGAAATTAATTTCACCGGCAGCGACCTGTAATGGCGTCTGGGTTTTGTACGAATGGAAATATCTTTTTTTGCATCCCTGGAGATTTCTTAATTCATGTTTCAGTTGAGGTATACATTTTTAGTGAAACTTATTGAACCGATGACAATTTTCAATCTGCAATGTGTGCAAATATATGATTACGTAGCGCTGTAAGTTAAGAATAAGTTTACGAATTATATTCCCTGGATGGAAAAATAAATAAATATTTAAATCTATTGATCAGATAAATATAATTAAATTTTCTCAACTAGAATAAATTATTACTACTGTGGTATAGCATATAATGGTTTTCTATCGACATTGAAAAATATAGAAATTTATTATCGTTTGCTCCGAGTTTAGTGAGTCCATAGGAGCCAGTCATGTTCTTGATTCATATATTCAAGACAAAGACTGAGATATGAGACGATATTAATTTAATCGTCGAAGCCATTATTTTAAATAACTCAATTTTCATTAGGGATAGCGATATCTTAGCAAACATTTCACGATTGTTCTATTTATAATGTATATATGTAATATACCGGTTTCGAACAATGCAAAATTTTGACAGATAATGAACATCTAGTTTGAAACCGGTTGCAATAAACCAGTTACAATAAATGAAATAATCTCAGTGATATTTTCACAAATTGACCTTCTGAGCAACATATAATTAAGTTTTGTTTGTGAAGATCAAACGAAAAAACCACTTGGCTAAACTACTCCCACACCATAGAGTTGTTGATAAATATACGTAAATTATTCACGAAAATGAATCCTTTTGTTGATATTGACGAGATGAATACTTTGCTTGAAAATTAATAGAAAAAATAGGTCGTGAATTTATGCATTAATGAGATCGAATAATTATGAAATTGAAACCCATCCAGAAAGCCAATATGCATAGTTATGATCAGAAATTGCAGGATTTGCTAAATTATGACTTTAATTTCCGTTGGAAATTTTTTAAGATCCCAAAAGAGGACATACGAAGGAAAATAGGGTTTAATTTTTCAGCTGCTATCCTTTAGAATGAATGAATATGTTTTTTCATCAAATATTTGTTTAAAAAACTTTTAAATAGAAAAAATGACCTTAAATTGTAATGTTATGTTGATGTAATTAAATAATAATACCAATTTAAAGAATATCTGAGATTCAGCTGTTTTATTTTCTCATTTTATATCAATGACGTCCGTAAAATATCCATCGATTATAATTTCCATTCATTAATATAAACTCGTAACATTCACAGAATTTATAAAATGTTTTCCAATTGTTTGAAAGAGCAGACTTCACACCTCATTTTCTGGCCAATCCGAGTACGCAACAATAGGTAGTTGCGTCACAATGAAATCATGCGCATTACTTTTATAATGAACCCTGTATTTACGCAAAAGATTATTCATCCGCAATAACCAAGTCTTAATTACTGAATACGCAAACGTATTTCATTATATTAACTTTGCGTATTTCAAATTAAGTCTTAGAGTTCAGGAAAACATGAGGAATAAAGATAAGAAAGGAATAAGGAAAAGGAAAATTAATTTAGGCGATCGAGAATACAAAAAGATATGAAAAGATCGGGATTTCTTTCTGAGAACTAAAGGAAATAGAAGAAACCCATGGATGCAGAGAGAATGGTAATAAAAAGCGTTGTAGACGAGGTTTAGAGGAAGAACCACAAATTGCGGAGACCGTCAGGAAATGAGATAGAACAGACATATTTCCTCCTTGGGAAGCCCATGTCTTAAGGATATATTACGATCAGAAACAAAATGCTATCCAAACAAAAGGGTTCATTATTTCTGTGTTTCATTACTGTTTATCGATAGATATCCTACGTATCAAGTTGTTTTCATTTATTTTCCCCTTTAGTCATCGGTTGTTTATGTTACAGTGATTTTAATGGTAACCAAGCAACGCAATAAAATAAGGCTCATATAAACGCCGACATTATATTCTAATTTAATGAGACGAAAAATTGACTAAATAGATTTATATTAAAAATTGACATGTGATTAAAAAAGAAAAATTTCAAGAAATTGTCACAAGTATGAAAGGTATAGTTTAGAAGAAATTTTTAATGAACGAAAGGATTTGAACGTATTACGAAGAATCCAAAAATAATCTACGTATATATATGTATAAGAGAATCCGTATAAGTTTGATATGGTGTATATTTTACATTTGATAGGTTATTCGAACAATAAATTTAGTAATAAAATTAAGATTGATATGGAACATTCTATAGAAACAATAAGATAACCATCTCATGACGAAACTCAAGATAAACTTATAGAAAAGTAACGAATGAATTGAATGTTGAACGCAAAAAAATGTTCTTTCACTAATAAGAGGGCTGTTGGAAAATAATATATAAATATGGATAATAATATTGACTTTATTGGTAGAAAATACTCCCGATATATATAGAACATAAGGTTCAAAGAAAATATTTACGTCTAACGATTGATATCGGCTGATGTTCTGTAAATATGATCTCATCTTGAATTTTGGATGTCTAAGGGTCAATGATTTGATAAATTCAGCTCAAAAGTGAGTTTTGGGTCAAAAATTAAACATTTTTCACTCTTAAGCAAAATGAATTGATAATTCTGAATTTATTAAAGAAATATTGTTTCAACTAACTGAGTGTAGATAAGAAGAACTGATACTTGATATTAAGACACTTGTAGATAAGAAGAATAACTAAGACAAGACTTCTGTTTCAGTAATACTTTGATATATCATTAAAACTTATATTTTCCATGCTCTCAGACGTTATTTCACCTTTACCATTGTATCATACATAGAACTGAGTTAAGATGGCGAAGTAGTCCGTTATTTACGGTAACCATGAGAAAAACAAAGCTTGGTATACGCGCACCTCTTCCGTTTCCAAGTTACGATGTCTCTAAGCACCCGAAAATGTCCCTTCGTGACCTTCCCTAACCTTTACACCAACGCTTTCTTTTGAATCCACCGAATTTATTGCTACCGCCGAAATTTCCCCGGAGACGAACGGATGCTTCCCTCTAAGACGTCCTTTGCTAAGACGCAATTTTATTGGCGCCTTCTTTTGTTCCAGGGCTTTGCATGATCCTCATGAAATAACTCGATATTTCTTCCGCTAGAGTAGGTGGAAAATTTGAGGAACTTTTGTAATGTACGTTGAACAAGGAGAATAAAAAAGGTTTTTTGGTTGAAATGGCAGATTGCTCCCCTGCCTTTTCAAGAACAAACGTTTTCTAATAGGCATAAGGAAGGGTATACCGAACTCTAGATTAGTCTACGTAGGAGAAAAATGATTCGTCTTTTGTTCTATAGCTTTGTAATAAACGTGTGTTGAAACTGGATTTCTTTTATGGCAGAATGAGAATCTATTGTTGTGGGCCAAAAAAATTCGCAGTTTTTATAATCGTTACAAAATCCTGTAAAATTAATCTTTTGATATTTTAACGAGCTTCATTGACTGTTTTGATAAGGATGTACTAGAAATTAAAGCCTAAGGTTACGAATATTAATGGTAAACAATAATAATGTAGTTATGCTTTTATTTGGGGCGGTTTCAATTGTGTACCCATTTCGTCTCTCGAAAAATTACTTAAAGTAGGTTTATGGAAGAGAGACGAGATGAATACTTTGCTTGAAAATTAAAAGAAAAAATAGGTCGTGAATTTATGCATTAATGAGATCGAATAATTATGAAATTAAAATCCGTCCAGAAAACCAATATGCATATGAAATTGCAGGATTTGCTAAATTATGACTTTAATTTCCGTTGGAAATTTTTTAAGATCCCAAAAGAGGACATAAGAAGGAAAATATGGTTTAATTTTTTAGCTACTATCCTTTAGATTGAATGAATATGTTTTTTATCAAATATTTGTTTAAAAAACTTTTAAATAGAAAAAATGACCTTTAATTGTAATGTTATGTTGATGTAATTAAATAAACATCAATTTAAAGAATATCTGAGATTTAGTTGTTTTATTTTCGAATATCAATGACGTCCGTAAAATGTCTATCGATTATAATTTCCATTCATTAATATGAACTCGTAACATTCACAGAATTTATAAAATGATTTCCAATCGAGGACGAATAGCTTTTGTAAAAAATCAAAAAATATATTGACGTATGATGCCCATCAAATGTCAATTTTATAATCAAGAGCTATTTCGTTCATTAATTCCAGCTGTTCTCCGAATAGTATTTCAAAATGAAATGAGTCTAAAAAGAAAGCTTGAAAAGAGCTGTCGAATTTAAAGCATTTCAATAGCTCTCAATTGAATGTGCGGTTAATTAATATTCATTATTAATGAAAATAGGAAATGGGATCCATGTCACACTGAAAACGGATCGAAGCGCATACTTTTATAAATGTATGATATGAATGAACTTTTTTATCAATTCTACATGTAATAAATGACTGAATTCTATTTTATATTTATTGCTGAAAATTAATTACGTGAGTTATGAGATTAATATATTTTTCTTCTTTTATTTCAGGTAAGAGCAATAAACTTCTCCTATTTTAAAAGTAATTTCCAGTAGTTATACCTGGGTATGTACGAGAAAAACTAAATTTAGTCTATTAAACCAGTATTTTAATCGAATATAATAACTTATATGCAAAATTGCCTAAAATAGATAGTAATCCAAAGTATCAAGTAAGCGGGTTACATTTCTTTGCATGATCATTCAATTGCCACACGGTTTTTATTCCTCACGCACAGCGTAATGGTGATACATTATCGGGTACTATTTTTCGGAAAACTCAACTTCCATTCAGTCACAATATTAAAGAAAAATTGCAAGTATTTCAACAATGAAGTTGCTCTTATATATCAGTGTATTGACATGAAAGTTTGACTATGAATGCACGTTTTTTAGGTTTGAAAAACATTCATGGAATGTTTGTCAGGCCATCCATAAAAATAATAGCATTGTCGAAAGGTATTTCACGGGAAAATATTTCATCCGTTGCCAAGCGAGATATTTGATTGAACAGTAAACAAAAGATCGGATAAAAACCCGCGTAAAACATGATGGTGGTCAAAAATGCGGTTTCTAGTGAACTTCTGAAAACTGCAATCTATTCAATCTAATGGTTTGACTGGAATTTGGAATTTTATGACGTAAACCCATTCGTATGCTAATGAAAACTGAATGACTATTTGACTTGTAGCTGAAAAATATTATAGAAGAACATGTCTTTTATCATATCTGTTGTGATTTTTGAGGTCAAATAATAGTGGGGATTTTTCCCAAAGATTGATAAATACATTCATCGTTGAAAGCTATGCCTAGTCGATGCAATCAGGTGTTTCATTTACCACTGCACTTACCATTAACTACCCACGCTGTTTGAGATTCTTTGACCTAAAATACTTTTCAAAGAGGACTGGATTTTTATAAAGGGTAATGAAATACTTTTATACATTCTTTTTCCTGTTTTCGTTTACAGTACTGCTATTGCTATTAGTATTTTTAGTATTCATTCGTTCCTAAAAATCATTGATTGGTTATAGGAACTTTATCCTAGTTGATATTTATGTTTTCCGTCCTTATATGTCCAATTACACGTAACATATTCGTTAAAACTAGTATCCTATTCAGTAAAAGATTAGGTTTAAACATCTAGAACTTTTCCTCATTGTATAAATCCTTATTTGATTCTGTTATACGAAACGAATAATCAATGCTGTAAAAATATGTGAATAGGTACTTGAATGATGCAGTGGAAGTATATCTTTACGTTTAGAATAAATATCCTAGTTCAGATTTATAAATAACTTCAGTATGAATAATGTGCATCAATAGACTATAATCTTATAAGAAAAGTATCTGGTAAACTGTAGTCGACATGAAGAACTATTAAAATTTTCATGACTTTAAAAAGTCTCTAAAGATAACAGTATTGTGTATAGGTATAAGGTATAAAAACAAAGTCATAGTTTTATTTATAAAATTATCATTTCTTTACACAATATAGTAACAAAAATTGATATTAAGCATTATAAAGGTTTTAAGATGAATCTTTTCTCTATTTTGTTTGAATCGATCTCTTGAAGTGTAAAAAGAAAAGAAAGATTCAAGTATTTCATCTCAAAATTGAGAGAAACTTTTTGAGCTAAATTTTTCAAAAATAATTTTACAAATTTTCATAAAACATATATCCGAATTACCGTAGAGAAAATGGTATTAAGGCATATAATACATAGTTACGTGCTACGACTAAATATTCCGATGATTTCAGACCCGCTTAAACTGGTGACAGTTTGAAGCGTAGGCTGCCTTCAGCATTCCTCATAAAAATGGAGTGGTGAATACATTATCTTAATTCTCTCATACTTGGAGGAACATTATTCAGTCGCAGATCGATGCAGAATATTTCCATAACAAGATCAGTAAAATCGCTTACGTAGCATCCCCTGGTCCAGAGCATCTCTTTTCTTGCCTCTTATATCTTGCATCGAGTGTCTTCTCTCTTTACCGTGAATTACTGCATCTTGCTCCCGTCCAATGCATGTCTAGATGCGCTATTCTTGGCAGGTATTCCCGAAGTATGTATGGAATCTGTGCCTTTTTATGGCAGTCGATATTTGTTGACGAAAGGTTGCCAAGGGAATATTGTCACATAAAAAAAATTGAAAAACGATTAAGAAATATGGCGAAAGTTTTTACGCGCTATTTCAAGGTTTTAGACCCGTATTATTTAATAATACACAATATATTTGGTTTAAATATTCGATTCAAATAGTGGAACAATTATTCATTGGTAGTTTTAGAATGAATTGACTGACATAATATTAAATTAAAGAACTTTATTGTAGAATACGTGGATAGCATTTATTTGAAGTAGATTTAACTAGTATCTCTAGATATTCTAACGAAACTCCAGTAACGTTACGGATAGCAGGTATTGAAATTAGATTTAACTCGTATCTCTAGGCATTCATACAGATGTCCAGTAACGTTTGAAATCGAATTGTTATCATTTAATGATTTAGCCTAGCGTAAGTGTAAAGAACATAATTTAATCATTAAAATTAAATTATTTAAATATATATTGGTTATTATATCCTAAGCTCAACCAATGAAACCAAACCTGATAAAAAATTCTTGCAATAGCAATATTGTATTTATATAAATATACAAGGAAGGAATATTAAATTTATATCTTGTAGTTAAGTCCGTTCGTTATGTCGTTCCCTATGTAATAATTTCCAATATAAAACTGTTCGTGTAAAATAAATAATAGAAATCTATTTTTTTGCTGTTTTATACACGTGATTAATCCAAGTGAATGCAAAATTTACAACAAATATAAATTTTGTATTTTATTACGACTCCTATTGGTTGAAATAGGTTATAAACTAACAGGTATTCATTTCTATCACGTAAAAGAAAGTTAGAATTAGCCTCGTGAGTACAATGGACCGAATTTCCCACGTTTCACATCATCCCAATCGAGGATCGGCTACAATGAATCGCACAAGGAAGTAGCTTCCGTTCATCAAAAACCTTTTATCCATTTCGAGTTCTATATATAAAAGGGAATTCCCCTGAAGTTCGAATGTCACCGTTTGATAAGAGGAGTAAGATATGCGGAAGAGGAACCATCAATGCCGTTTACTTTGGACTTTGGAATTAGCGTTTGAAGTCCTTTATTTGGAGTAATGGACACGGAATGATCGGGAAAGGGTCCTTCCGCCCCAGAAGGCCCCATTGGGAGAAGTCCCTTTCAGCCAACGGAGCGGTTTTAATCATTTTCTCTCTGGACCCTAAGTAATCGGGAAAGGATTCGCTGAAGGAAGGGCTTTCCATAAATTTAACTTGATTTCGGAGTTTATGCAGAGAGAGGGTCCATTTGTCTCATTGGCAACACAGGGAGCTTTTAGATTCGGAATATTTTACCGTCATCAGCATTGTTGCGTTTCCAGGGATACCGCGCACACACGTTCGTCGATGATTTTAAGGTTCGATGTATCTGTCCTTTGACCATTCAAGTGCAAGTTGGACATATATGATTGTATATTTTTCACCATACATACTCCATTAATCAGACTCTTTAACTAATGGTTCATTATCGAAAGCATTAGACTAATACTGACACACAGTATTTTTCTGATAATATACGTGTATAGTAATTTATGTATGATGATTATGATAATGAGATGATTATATTATTCTTGTTCTTATGTACATTCCATTCCTATTTATGTTGGAACATATATTTACATTGAATACTTAAGAGGAGATTTGAAATTTTTCTGTTTGAAACGAAAAAATATTCGTGAGAAATTGGAATTGCAGAGAATTACGTACTTGCATACTATATAAGTACTAAGTGTTTCGTAAAATAAGAGCATCTGAATTTTCACGAGTAATCTTCGTTTGTACTTATATACTATACCTCAATTTATACTACTTCGAAATATATACTATATGTATATGAAAAAACACAAGTTAATGAGCAGATGAATATGTATGAAATAAATTTAAAATATTAGAAATAATGAATGGTTTCAAGGTCTATGTAAATGTTCTAGTAATTACCAAAAGAAGTGTACATATATTAAATGTTTACAGCGCATTTATTGCTGCTTCTAACAAATATTCCGAGCATAGTACATTCTCTTCTTGAGGAATATTTAGTATGAGGAAATATATTAATGCCTCGTTTATGAATAGGTGTACCGTCAGTGAAAATCTCATGCAGTAATTGAAATGTCTCTCTAAAGCTCTCTTAATTAACTTCTTTCTTTAATTTGCGTTAAAAAAGCATATTCCTTTCCTGTACACGCTCTTGAATATCCAGATGCAACGCACGTCATTCGTTCATATTTCGACCAATTAAAAATCTCGCGTTCGTTTCCAAATTATTGTTACGACTCCTATAACTTTTGAAAAAGGAGCTTTTCGTTAACAGACCCTGTGTTTATTAATCCTCATTTTAATTAGAGTACTTCAATTAGAACATGGCTAAATATTCATTTGGCAGCTGCAGGATAATACGTGGATTTGAAACTGGGAGTAATTAACAAAAATGGGAAACATAAAAGTGCAGCAGATTACAACTTCGCCTTGGGTTGGATTAAAATCCGATAATTAATTCCATTCCACATTCATAGAAGGGAGCTTGTTAATTTATGAAAAAGCGCAACAGTTAAGTATCTAATTAGAATTCAGGATTATCATCCGAATGAATTTCCTTCTTTAATTAAACAAAAATGGGTGTTTAATGGATTGGATAATTATCTTCTCTTAATGTATTCAAACGTGTCATTTGAAAGATTATTTTTATAATACGAGGTTGGTGTTTTGAAAATATGCGTTAAGTGAAAGTAATAATGGAAAAAATTAGCTCAAAAAATTACTAATAATATTTTAAGAGTAGAGACCTTTAATTCAAAACATCTGAAAGGAAATATTCAATTTAAATTTATAATGATGCGTTGGAATAAATTATGATTTACTGAATCATTTTTGTTCTTCATCGTTTATTTATTATTCAATAACTTCATATTTTACTTATTTTAAATTAAACCCAGCTTTTTAACAGACGTGAAATCCTGTCCTATTTTTGTCCATTTCACTTATTGATAATAGTTTTATTAATTATCAATTCACGATAGAAATACTGTAGTTAATAATGATAGTAATAAATGAAAGTAAATACATATATTCTCATCCCATACGTTATTATTATTTCATATTTTTCTGCTATATAATAAGTCTATAACCTACCCATAACAGATTAGTTCTCCTTGTTTGTGTGATTTATTTGCACAATTTAACGCTCTTTTCCTTATATTCCATACTATATTTTGTAAATGATTAACCCTATTTATTAAATTTCCCTTGGAACCAGAAGTAAACAACACACTGATTACATAATTACGAAACGACACATTTACTATACAGCTAATACGATTGTTCCGCCAAATTTAATTTCCGAAAGTTAAATTGTATTGTGTTGACGAAATCCGGGCTTCGAAGCAATTCTTTCTCGGAACTGTAGAAGTTCGCACTTAAACTTGGCAGTCGCATATCTAATGAAGGTATTTACATAAGGGAAATTAACAAAATGTCCTCCACTTTAAGCTCCTCAGCGAAGATACTCGCTCGACTTTAAGCCGCCTCTTGAAGTGCCAAAGTTTCAAACACTTTCAATAATTAATCACTTTTATGTAAAAACATGAATGAACTCCGAAGCTTAGGAGATTTTGATTTAGTCATTTGTTTCGCATAAATTTATCTGTCACGTGCATTTCGGTACTCTATTGTGCGGGTTATATCATTAAACCGGGATTAGGGTATGTTTGGCTCTGAATCGATTCGACATTGTTTCAATGCATGAATATTCATAAACATGAGCTAGGAATCAAATCCACCATGAAATACTATCAAAATATTCAAATATTCTGATTTCTAGTCAGGGTTTTTGTGGAAACTCAACTGATGTGACAGATCGAGTGGTTAAAAATTATGACGTCACATATTTCCTATAGCGTACCTAATCCGTCGATAATACTCCGATTTCCAAATGCGTTAGGTATCCATGAATAATTTATTGTTTATGTGTTTTCTTTTGTTCTAAATTATTCGGTACAGAATTATGATAGATCAAATGCTTGCTGCGATCAGATTTGGAGGTGACGAATAATTTAATGATAGCTTTATTTTTTTATTTTGCATGCATATGAATCTCTCTACTGTTTGATATTAACTCTTTCGTTCAATTTATGCATTTTTTTGAATTAAAGGTATTTGCACTATCAGTCTTCTAAATTTTAATAAATTTGAACAACGAACAGCTAAAATTTATTGAATTTATAGTTACGAATTAAATTAAACACGCAAATAAAAGGAATTCCGTCGTGCATTTTTTAAAATAAGCTATATTAGACAATATATATATCAACGTGCTTATTCATAAGGAGAGCGACATAGATATTACTTTATATTCTGAAATCTATGTTTAATAGGAACAGCTTTTACACTTGTAAAAATTTATTCCGAGAAAGTATTAATTTCTAAAACTCGAGTAATCATTCTCTTCCCTTTACGGAATCTAAGGGATCATTTCATGTTACAAATACGCGGAAGTTTTCACCGTTCCCCCAAAAAAGGCGTGAATGAGCATTCTCCAAACAGAAATAAATTTCTACGAGCGAACAAACTTTCATCCGATAGAAATCTTACGTTTGCATTGTCGCTAATTATAAACCGCTTCCCAAATATCAAAGGAAGGAGTAAAAGTATTCTGACGCTTTGACCAATCTTCTCTACATCCGTCTCTCTCTTCACTGGAAGGGACTTCAAAGGAAGGGGAAAAGAAGCCTCAGAGTTTCCATCCCGCCTATTTCACCCATTCATCCCGTTTTTAAGGACGCCCTCTAATGCCAACTTTAGAAACTACGAATTACAGACTCCCTCACCGTGACGTCACGGCTCGGCGGTCCCGAATTTTTTTTTATCGAGTGGATAAAAACAAGCGAAACTTGACGAGTGGGATTAGACATCCGCCCCCGCCTTCTCAAGGAAGGGAATAATTTATCCTTTGGAAATACCCTCTCTCCTACGCAATGGGAAAAAAATGGAGGCTTTTTGGGGAAAATTAAAGTTTTGAGTTCGTTAAGATTCGATTGGTGTAGAATAAACAGGGATTGGGTACGTAATATCTTCGTAAGTAAGGAAATCGGAGAAGTTGGGATGTGGCGAGAAATAATTCGTTCGTAATCCACCAAGATTAGGATATGGACGTAAAAAGTGGAAAGAATAATAAATTAGGTGATTTTGGGATAGTTTTGGAGGAAACTGTTGGCTATAAATTCCTTAAAAATAGAGTAAAAGTAAGCTTAAGGATTTAGTAACTACGTTCATCTTCCTTTTTAAATGTCGTTGACCTGAGTTCCAATATAAATTACGATGCTTTTAAGTAAATTGTTTTTAATGAACGTGAAAATTTAGACTCAATATATAAAATACTTTCTTTAGTTTCAGTGATTGATAATATAAAAAGAACACGAATGAAAATCATGAATAAAATTCATCTCTAAATTTGTTAATATAATTAGCTCACAAAATAAAATAATGAATCTAATTCCTCTTATGGTATATACATGTATATGGGATCTTGAATATTTAAAATTAAATTAATTTTTTTACCGAAAAAAATATCAACTGCACTTAGATGTTGATATGTTTTATATTGCAGTCCATGAATTGCATTGAATCTAGATCACAAAATAAAAAAGTAAAAAAATTGCAGAAAGTTGATTAACATGTGGAATGATATGTTCTACTAACTCAGTGAAGATTGGATTTTGTAAATCTGTCCTATTGCAGGAGGAATTAAGGAAGGTAGATTGTATTTCATAATTTAAAAGAATTAGAAAATATAATTTACATTTTTACATGGTCTCTTTAAAAAATTGTGTAAGAAAAATCTAATTCATATTATCAGTTTAGGGAGTATTAAATTCGAGCAAAGTTCTAGGTTCGAGTAATTTCACATAAAACGAAACTTATAATTACACCCAAAATTTTCTAGTGTATCTACAAAATTACGAACATTTCACAGTGAACATTTAATAAAGAAATTGCCGAACGAAATGAAGAAGATACATAAAAACATACGGGAACCGAAATGATATCAGCAGTTGGAGAACTTACGAGCCACTTACGTAGACAAACATAGGAAGTGGTGCCAAAAGAAGATTGCTTTTTCCTAAACCATCTATCCTTGAGTGTAGAGAAAACGAACTTGAACCCTTAGATAGTGTGCCAAGCCGATGATGTTTCATCTTTCACCGTAAGCAACAAAAACCGTCCTCGACAAAGGAAATGGGATCATCATCATCATAAGAGATAACATTCTATGCAAGGAAATAAAATTCCAGATTAAGGAGTGATGATGCGTAAGGGTGATGGAGACAACTTTTGAGGAACGAATTTCATATTCATGCAGATGTCAAACTTTGCCCATCTCCTTTCCTCGAGGGGAAGAAAAGCGAATTTCATTTCACAGCCGCAAATCTCGTGGGCATACAAGCAAAAGAGATTGACGGCAGATGAGGCAAACAAACATTCGCTCTCTTGTCACGATTTCCATGGACGATAGTCTCGCCTCGGTCGAGATTCGAGTGTTATCTAACACGACTCCACGGTTCCGCCGATGCTGCGTACAAGGGTTCATACATGTTTTCACTTTCGTGCGGGTTCGCATGGGAGGGAAGTAGTACAACCTAGATGCGGTGCGGTATCAAGTCATTATCCCGATAAGACGATATAGTAGGTGGTAGATTTGTCATAGGCGAAGTTAAAACATCTACGGAATGGTTGAGAAAATTACAATTAATGCAATTTTGATATTTCAAGTTGTTGTTAGGGATAGTGTATTCGATTTTTGTTAATATATATTGTATTATATATATACTGTATATACATTGTAACGAAATATGCGCAGATAAACATGGATCATTCATTACGGATTTTTCACTTAAAAGTAAAGCCACTCGTGATGTACGAGAAAATTTAAATAACTTCATTTTTATTCGATATGAAACCGTATTTAATTGAAAAAATGTTGTTCTGGAATGCATCTATCGTGAAAATAGTTATCTTCGAGGAATTAATGAAATTACGATTGTTAACGAGACTTCTAGCTACTTTTATACTTTGGCTACACAGCTGCTTATACTTCGCAAAAATTTATCGAAATCTACTTTAAGGAATATAGAATAAAATTAATTTCTATCAGAGATTATGAATATAAAAATTTCAAACGAAAAGCTTTCGTTTTATACTGTCCTTAAAACTTCTTTGTGTAACACATTTTAACTGCACAAATAAGTAAAAATTTAGACATATCATCGATAAATATTCGACAGAAAAAAATAATTTCTAAAATAAAACATCAAAATCATCATAAATTAATTGTGAATGGAAATGTGTTATCTGAGTAATAGTATCCCATATAATCTCGATGGAAATTTGTTAAAATAGATAGCCTAATCAGCAGCGCTTGGAGTCGATCCATCCCTTGATCCTTTAAACACTTAGTGAGTCACGGGCATGTTAATTCACGTCCCTTAAGCTAATCCCAATCTCTACTTGACCGCATTTTCCAACGCCGCTTAAGTTTTCGTGTAACTAAACGCAGCGAATCTGCTGTTCCACCAATTCCTAAATCCAGACCTAAACACGGTCGAAATCTGGTGCACGTGTATCCCGATTCCTGCTGCAGTCAACTCCGAAGGGATTATCGCGTACAAAAGAGCGCACTGGATTGCTAAAGAGGTTTCATTTCCTACAGAGACATTAGGGAGACATACGTGATCCAATGCGGTCGAAACAGGCGGAATCAGCAGCGGAGAAGCGGGCAGTAACGAGTTGAGATTAGCTTCGCTATTGTCAAGATACGCTTGTAGATTACTGGTTGTCAGGGAATATTGGTTGGTTCCTAAGTAACTTACATGACTCGGTCGTATTGGTGACTGTTCTGTAGCTTCACCGGGAACAGATACGCACGGTTATTAGGACGTAGAACTTAACTGGATTGATAAATAAAAAGTTAAATACTTCTAAGGATATTATTTTAAATCTAAATTCATCCGAGTATTTGAGGGAATAAATAGAACTTTAGCGAGAAAAAGTAAATGGATATATTTAGATAAAGTCGTATTGAAAACATTGTGAGATTTTTCTCTCTCCTTTGTTCTTTTCTAATCTGCGTAGACTTGGGTTCGATTCTCAGGAAATCACGTTTTGATGAATTCTTAACTATTCCATTCCACATTTTATTCTATTTATAGTTGATACCATTCTCTGCAATGCCTGAATATATCTGAAGTTTAATTTGGAATGGGGGTTTATCTTAGTTTGTAGCTTATTTCTATCGACGTTAAGTCATTCATAATTACATTTATTTACTTCTAATCGAAAATTCACAAATTTAAACCAAAATCTTAATTATAGAATGGACATTTTGCTTGCAATTAAAAAAGGTAATTCTGTATGCATAGTGTTGTCAGTTCGTAAGCTGTTCTTTAAATAGAAAATTGTCATTTTTAGTAAATACTTGAGTAAGCTCAATTGTACGTGAATATTTCTAGCGATATCTAGAGGAACTTATCAATTATTTCAGGAACTTAAGCAAATTTAATTGGTAGATATATTGTTCTTCCATAACTGTAATGCAATGATGTAATAATAAACGTAGATTCAGACATAAGAATTACTTCCCTCACCAACTCAACGTGACATGGGAAATAAAATACGTTTACTATTTGAATTGTTTCGAAAATTTATTTGAATATATTTAAATATTATAGAAGAAAAAATAAATATATAGATCCCAAATATATCTAAATAAATTCTTAGCTAATTACTTATAAAGTTATAGGAACAAATGTAAAATACTCTAAGGAGTCCATCAGAATCACGAGATTTAGCTCACATATAGTTAATACTATAGCATCACGATAAGCCGTGGAATCATTCGGTTCGTCTCCGAGGGATATGTAGTTATCAGAACCCCGAATCGATGGCGAAGTTACGGGGGAACCAATTCAAAGGGGAATTGTAAGTCAGAGGATGTATCAGATGCACTTGAGCAAATCGATTCCGAGGATGCATATCGGGTACATCTTCATCTTAGAATGACGCATCTCTCGTTCAATCCGTCCAATTCCATCTCCGGATACAATCTGCAGAACCAGACCTCACTTCATGACGAGAGATAACCTTATGCTATACCGCAGCTGAATTTTGTTGCGGTTTAGGTTATGCTTAACACGTTCTGGGATATATATAGATTCTTTTTTCTAATGGTTCTAATGATAACTTTATGTTATACCGTAGCTGAGTTTTGGTAAGGTTTTGCTTAACACGTTCTGGGATATATGAGGATTTTTTTTACATGTTCGAAGCCTTCATTTCATTTAGTCCATCTGCGTAAGCGGACCGATAACTGCTACTCGAGAGCCTGCAGACAGTTGGGGCAAAGCCGTGTCTCGATTCGGACGGTTCTCAAACTGGATTAGAGGATGAGAAGGAACAGGAGTCTGGTTCCATTCAGTTTCCAGCTTCAATTAATCGATCATGGAGCTTAATCCTCCATTTTCCCATAATCCCTTTCCAGTTGTACTCGGAATCGTCCCGTACGCGTTGAGGAGTAACGAACGCCGATAAGACGGATCCGATATTTTGAGCGATTTAATTTTTATGAAAGTGTTCTGTCAGCGTTCTTAAGCTTCGATCTTTTTTTTCGATGCTTCCTTGGAAATGAGGACGAAGCTTGGAATAATTATGTGCTTGGATGCATCCATAAGGTCTCTTTTATGAGGAACAGAGCGTTAATATATTTCATCCCTTAATGAAGCGGGTATGATTGGAATTAAATATGGTTTATTGGGCTATAATAGAGCCATATGGGGGACTAGCTTTGAGATAAAAAAGGAAGACTTTTTTGCGAATTTTGGTTTTCAGAAAGGAAATATAGAACAGGGATAAAAAATGTCTGACCTCTTTTAAAATATCCGCAATAAGGTTAAATGAAACCGTTCAAATAATGGGAAGAATTAATGATACAATTCAGAAATCAAATCTGTGGAATAAAGATGCGGTTACTACACTACGTCGTGATTATTCTTTACTATTTTTATATTTATATTTTTATATTAAAATTATAATACTTTGAAATCTTATAAAATACGAGTTTCAATTATAATAATAATACAATAATAAACGTCCTCTCCTAATGATTTATGAAATAACATGGTAAGGAACAGAGCGCAAGGTTTAAGCCAATTAAGTATCAAATGAACTGATCGCATGTTCAATTAGTACACATGAAACAGAAGCACGACAACGTATAATTACCCATATTAGAGTAGATAGATTCAGCTCTATGTTAAATACACCGATCATAAATTAAGGCACTTATCAAACCAAAATAAAACAAACTCATTAAACGAGAGAAGTGGGTACATGATTGAACTCTCTATTCCGATTGGTGGAGAATATTTACATTTTGATAGTTAATTAAAGCCACAGAAAACAATAATAAAATGCTCTTTGCAGCAACATGTTACGTTGAATACATTTTACGGAGGATTTAGTATATCGCGAGAGATTACGTTTTTAGCTTAATATTTTTATCGTTCCATAATCAAAGCTTTTATTTTAATTTAAGGTAAACACGCAACTATATTCGTATTTGTTTACCGATTCGTTCGTTTACCGAGGTTTGATTGGATGTAAATTTATCTGCTCCGTGTTATCTGAAGCTTGTTTTGGTACGTGATTGTTTCGAGCATTATCTAAACGTTTTGGGTTTACTCGTGTTCGTGCTTATTAAATGTCACCTGTTTTTTTAAATTTCTAAGTACTGAGGCAATTATTAATTTTCCATCGGCGACAATTCTCGGTTTCATTAAATTACGTATAAATAATTACGTAAACTTTAGCTGAAGATTTTGATGACAGATTGTAATAATATATTTCGTTTTTTCTCAAAAGCTGAAGCTTACGTAATATTTAATCCTTTTTTTTTCTTAATATTTTGTTGAAATACTTGAGTCATACTAGTACATTTCTGTAATTAAAGTGTTTCGTTTCCTTTGAATCCCATGTTTATACATATATACTCATTTTATTCATGACTTAACTCTACATTTCTCCGTACAAAAAAAAATTCTGGCTTTCGCTGTCCGTGATAACAATTTAAAAACAACTTCATTTATTATAATTTATTTTCTTTCGACTATTTTAATTGGCACAAAGTTAGTGCAGTTGTTGATCCGGGTCGTGTACACAGAGAGGTTCATTTGCCTTATACTACAGGTTCTTGACTATTTATTTATTTATTTACGTGCTTTCGTCGTCGCTAAGTTACGCACACAGAAGCAAACGAATGCAAAGTAGTATCACATTGGTATTCGCGGATCGGAAAAGGCTTAAGCATGACCTTTTGTAGTTCGCTCGAGTGACATGTCACCGGAGCGATGCTCACTTGTCACGCTCCGCAGCCTTCTCTTTTTTCGCGACAATCGATTGTATCGAAACGTCGATTTCCCACGTAAATAATTCCCGCGGAGTGCGTCCGTGGGTCGATGAAGGAGGGGTTGCCAAGAGATGGGAGTTTTTCATGCGCCCAACGGAATAAAATAGAAGAATAACGCTGCGCGAGTCAATCGCCCGAATTGGCCCAATGAGAAGTGGGAGATGAATAAGTTACGCGTTTAGGGCGCGAGATAGAGTATCCCCTCATGCGAAACAATACAGAATGTGATTTATTTTTAAAGAAAACATCCAGAAGTAATTTTTTTAATGACGGTTACGGGAGACCAATGCTGGAGAGAATTCTTAAGCACGTTATGAAATTTAATTAAAGATATGGTTTTGAATAGTGTAGTAGAGGTAGAAGTAAAGCTTTTGGCATTTAAAACTGATAAAAATAGAACAGAATACAATACTTTGAGAATGAATAATGGAACAATAATACGTATAATACGTATTATTATACGTATTATACGTATTATTATTATTATACGTAGAATTATTATTCGTTTTCTGGTCCAGATTTTATGAATTTAAACGTTCTAAGTATGGATATTTATTCATAAAAATTGTTATCATCCATAAATATCAAATCAATTTAATATTTTTCGTTAATAATATTTACTGAGCAAAAATTCAAATGTATGTGTAATAACGATATAAGGAGGAATTATAGTTTGGGCCTTTTAAAAATATATTCAAGCAATAATTTATTACAAAGTATTTACTAAAAATGTCGATATGCCACACCTTTTGTTGAAGTTAGAAGGTCTAAATTTTTTGAGGCGTCATGAATCCCTGAAATATATTTAATGATACCAATGAAATGAACATCAACCATTAAAATTTTACGTAAGACATAAGTTTGAGTGTTTTCCTTCAAGGAGAAGCTCAAAGGAAAGTAAAATCTTGAGCAATGGTAGACAAACGCCTCGTAGTTTTGGGTTGTAAACGTATTATGTCTTCCTTAACGGTTGAAACCGAAGATTTTATCCCTCTCTTCCAGTTGATGTGAGGAGGTCATACAGGTAGTAATTTTAGTTTTGATGCCTGCTACTCTTTCGCGATGTAAGCACTGTTATAAATCGAAATCTTTCCATCCACTGTTGTCATAAAAATTTTTGGGTTGAATCTACGAATGGAATGCAAGATTTAGCAGTTATTTTTATTACAAATAAGGTTTGGATATGAGTTTCGGATATATTGCTTCATGTGTTACTATTATTACACCTTTTAACTTATCATATCGTGATTTAAAAGTATATGTTTGAAAAACATTATCGTTCGTTAGGTCTCTTTTCCGTCGATGATATTTTATTATTATCTCTGGGTTCTTTTTAAGCTTTATTCATAAGGTATAAATACTAAGATGAGCAACTTTTAATATGTCATTACTCTCATGTTTATAAGCAAAATAACACTAATTTATGTTGTTGTTTCCTAACAATCGTAAAATATAGCTCGCGATAAATAAGTTGATACATACAGTGACGAGTTTCTACCACAACAACTACTATCACGCATTTCAATTAAGATTTTTTTTTATCAAAACTTTGACAGAATTATAATCACCCACGACATTTTTAATTCTGAAGTCTATAAATTTTATATTTCCGTAAACATAGACATGGTTGATAGATTCGCGTAATTAACTCCAGAGTAAATTTTATTCTACCAATAAAATTATCCCATGTTCTCTTATTGAGTTTGCTGCATCGTACTGTAACAGTACGACTGATGCATAATTACCAATTTTAATTTAAACCTAATTGAATCCAGGCATTTCCATGTCATTTGGTTTAAATCGATAAAAAACAGTGAATATCACGAGCCTTGATTTTCGTTTTGTATTTTTCAATTGAGTATGAAAAACAAATTACACTTCCAAAAGGTAATTAATCGAATCAAAATATAATATTTGGTCAGTCATTTCAATTTATGTTTCAATATGCATCTAAATATAATTTAAATCTATATTTGGTTGATTTGGAATGTTTATTTATCGGTTAATATTTATTTGTAGATTTCCACTGAATTTACCATCAGATTTACATTTTTTAACGTTTATTATCATTTTGTTTTTGTATTTATGGAAATATATTCAGAGAAGAGATATTTATTTAAGCTTTGTTTTTCGAAATAGTTTTAACGAATAGTTCAGTGAATACCGATTTTTTCGCTAGACGATAGTACAAATAACGGCAGAGGTTTAAAAATCGTCAGTCATGCAATTAGTCATGTTTTCCAAAACATAAAAGTCGAAATTTATGTTTACTGTTCATTTCTGTTTATTTTGAAATCTATAAATGTAAATATCAAAAAACATTTTGAGTCTTGTCAGACAATATTTCTAATTCACATCCAGCAGATGGTTAAGAATTTAGGTCGGCAATCGCACTCGTAAAAACAAAAAGTATTTCATTCAATTATCTCAAAGCTTGTCATTCGTCTCCATGCCAACCGAAAACGTGTTCTTCGAGTAACATTTTTAAAGGTCAACGGAGTTCTGATTGCCTTCGAGAAAGCCATGGATACGGCGAAAGGTCTATCACACTGAAGTAGAAACGCTATGACGTCGCAAGCTCTGAGTGTGATTAATCATTAAAACGGGCACTTCCCGATCTCAACTCAGCGGAACGCTACGTGGAGTGAGGTGGATGATACTGCCCTTCAAAACATCCTCTACCCTCTCTCTTGGAGCCATCAACCTTCAGCGCCACTTCTACAACACTACGACGAACGCTACAAATCAAAGAAAAATATAATTTACTCTCACAGTGCTCTGGGAATCCTCGCCGAGGGTCGTAAAGGGGATGAAACCATTAAGAAAAGAAGAATAGCGTTTGATATCGCGAAATGTTACCAACGATGCGGTCTTCTACGATTTACGATTCGTAGGAAGTGTTTTTTTTAGGTGAGAAAAGAAGCGGGTATATATAAAGGAATGCGTTGGAAAACAACCGTAGGATATGAGGCAATCTTTGAGTGGTCTCGCAGCTATGGCAACCTTTTCGTAAACAAACAAATAAAGGATTCTGTGTGCATTTGCGAAAGCCTAAAGGCACTCGGATGCGCTGATGGGGGCATGTCTCCAAAGTGGTCGTATTTGAGGGAATATTAAGACTCGGAAATGGCACGAGAGAGAATGCCGCACGCAATTTGACCTCTCAGACTGGAAAATTGCTTCGGATGATTATATCCTCTCTTCTCGTGTATGTTCTCGACGTTTTTTCGTATTCTGACGTCTGTCTACACGTTCGTATGTTATACTGGCTTCCATGTTGAAAGTTCGTTTAAATATTATCGTTATTCATTTGTTTTATAGAATACGTAAACTATGAGATATATTGCGGTACAGCCCAGATATTGTTTGTCCTAGGTAACATTCGCTTATTGTTTTTTAAACTTTTAATTAATGCTATGAGTACTTTATATAGGTTTTTCGCAGACTTCTTTCTTGGGGGTGTTTTCCGTCGATGAACATTGCTTTCCTAAGTTTCACTTACATTTTTGAATTCCACAACTGAATTGTTCCCGATCTAACTTAATTTCATCAACTTTCATGAGTTAGCATCATTTCTTGTATCGTCAGGATTAAATATAAGAGGATATTTTTCGATCTAAATTCACCCTTAATAAAGACGGTATGGCAATAATATTTAAGGTCATATATTCTTTACTTAGAGCAGAAGTATCTTTTTATATGGGTTCATGCAGAGCTCTTCCTACGAAATATGCTAAAGACTTACACAGTGAGAGGAACTATGTATGCATCTCTATAGCTACCTTTTAATGGCCTGGTTATTCCTTCTGCAAAAGTCCCATCTCCTTCCTCTTCTCGTAAAAGATTCCACTGTTTTCCTTCACAATTATTACGCTCGCTTAATCATGATGAAATTTTTATTCGCGAAACGTTAACGACGCAACTCGAGTTTCAGGAATTAGAGGAATAAATGCAGGTCGTTGCTCAGCCCTCCGTTTATTCCCATCTTAAGAGTCTGTGCAATTTTTTGTTTTACTCTCAGGTCCTTCAGAAGTACTTGATTCTCGTCTAACCCTTGACCTTTGGAAGATTCATTCATCGAAAAATGAGTTCGGTTTTATCGAAGGGCCTCCTCCGAACGAAATCGCCTAGAATTCCCTGATTCGATGATAAAAGTTTTGCCATTAGAGGATGAATTAAGTGGCACAACTTCCGTTGAGGTTATGCTCCGTCCGTAATCTCCAAGAGTTCGGATGGAGTTAAGCCTCCTCAAATTATATATATAAGGAAATGATAGTGGGGTAGTTTAAAACTTAATACATTTAGAATACTAAAATTGATTAAAAGTGTAGTTAAATATAAAATCATTTTCTCGTCGCGTTCTTTATAATTGATAAAACCGCTTAGAAATGAAGATTGGGTGATCTGAACTTTTAATTTAAAAATGAAATCCCGCGAAAAACAATTAAAAATACCACGAATGCAAAGAAATTGGAAAATTTTCAAGTACGTCAAGTATCTTCTTTTTAGTAAACAATGATAAATAATATCGTAGTAACTCTCCTATGGAATAATGAACATTGATTTATAATCATTTCTTCCATATGCGCTTTAATTTAATGTACTGTATAGACGTAATAGAATTATACGTATGTAACTCATGAGGGAAAATATAAATGTCTATCATTTCCTTTACAATTATAAATCATTGAATTTGAATTATCACAATGATTTACTACTTCTTGATATTTTCATTCTTAAAAGTCATTCTAAAATTTCTAATCTAAGTCTATTCTTACAATTGAAATCGCGTTTCATAATTATATCCTTTATTTTATCATTTTAATAGTCCATTTTCTAGAATACAAAGTTTGATTAGCAGTGATGAAATATTATTTGTGTTGCCAATTTAGAAAAATCTTAAATTTATTATTAAAAACAAGTCAAATTAATTGTGAAAAATTACCTAAAAATGCGGAAGAAATTAATTAGTGAAAAAGAGAAAAGCATCATTTATCCGAAAGAGGTCATTTTTTATACACACAAATATATCTCATTCATTTATATAAATATATATATATATATCTGAAGAAGTGTCATGGAAACAATGTTTTTTTCTCATTTTTATAAAGAATGGAATGTTCTCTCCACTGAATGGTACAGCTTTGTAAAGCGCGTCGAACCCACCCTTTGTTTCGTTTCCTTGGGCATTCAGTGCGCGTCGCTTTTGTCCAAAATGAGGACTAGGTAAACAAAGAAACGGTCCCGTTCGATCCACAGAATTTGATGGACCCAAGCGACGAACAATCGACAGTCGATTCCGCACGGAAAATGGTGATCATAAACTAATTTGGGACACTTACGAAAAATAACGGAGGCATCCGAAAAGAGAGAAAATAAATTGATAACGTTTTTATGGGCACGAATTTATGAAAATGGAACGAGTTTTCATGGATTTCATTTCATAGATCATCACAAAAGAAATTTATCGAAGTATTCCTTGATTTATGATCGTTCATTGGTGGAAATTTTTAACGTTCTTTGTTGTGAAAGAAGTGATGTTTGAAAAAACACCTTGAATGGTATTGGGATTATATCTAAAAGGGATTAGAAAAGAAGGATATCGTAAATATTATTATAATCTGAAGAAAAGTAGGAGGTTGAGAAGAAATGATGAGCAATTATTTTAAGTATGTATCAGGGCATCTTAAATACTTATAGATGATTGTCTTATTAAATATTGATGCGAAAAAAATACTAACGAAAGAATAAGCTGTACCAGAACAAAAAGAGGATGTTATGAAGAATTTGCTAGAATAATATAACCATTTTGTGGACATAGAAATGGAAAGAATACGAGTTCCAGAAAAACAAATAGAAAAACCTACGAGAGAACTACAGCTTGGAAAAACTCATAGAGTGGTTTGTGAAAACAACAGATTTTCAGACGAAGAATACCAACTGCATATGTATTTGGGGCGGAAGTACAACGGTTACTGTGGCGGGATAAAAGGGAGCAAGAAACAAAAGATAGTGAAGGAAAGCTTCCGGGTAGAATAAGGCTTAGAAAAAACTAAAGAGTATGTATTGGAATTGTTGTTAGAGTATGTGTTGGAACGATTATATATATATATATATTGAATTATTAATTTAAAGAATATTTGATTGTATATACACGAAATAAAAACTATTCTCTCTATAAATAATTTCATCCAATCGGGAAAAAAACATATGATTTAATTCAATTAGAGAAAGTCAAGATCTCTTATTGAACCCCCACAAATATAAATTCGTACCCAATCACCGAACCCTTTAAAAGTTTAACCTCAACAGATAGTGAACTTGAGCAATTCTCAGAGAGAGAGAGTGTGAAAAAAGACTAAGGGGCCTTTCAAATACGCGAGAAACTTTCCCATAAGATTAATGACTATTTTATACCGAACCGTGGAAAGCGTTCGTTCCGAACTGCATAAACACCGTGGAGTGGATTCCATCGAATCTTTTCAAGTCCCACTGGACCATCTTAAACATTCATTCGCCATTACAGAACCTCTCTCAGCTTCCTCTTTGAAAAGGTAATGAACACTCGGAAAGACGTATTCTTGAGTGCGTGCCTAAAAGTAAATGTGATGTCATCAGCCATCCGTTATCCTTCGTTACGACCATAAACGCATTCTTGTAGATCTTGGGTTCCGTTTGTCCTTTAACAGTGCAAATGTCCTCAAATTGCAAGTGCAGTAGACTGTGTGTACAAGGATGGCCGACTCACTTCTCCAGTGCTCCACGGTTTGAAAGGACGTTTTACAGTTGTAGCTTTCGTTTTAGCTCCATTACATGGGTTCTTGTACCATTTTAGTGCCCGTTTGATTCTTTTTTACCTGGTTCTTGATGTTTGTGGACTTCTGTACAGAAGTTGTGTTGGAAGATTTTAATACGTAAAATGTTGGTATTGGAATAGATTACGGAATTATTGTTTACTCCTTCCTCTTTATTGATTGGACGTTTAAGAATATATAAAATTATTTGACTACGATCGAAAATTCAAAATGAATAGTACATTATGTAATATAAAAAAGTATAAGTATTCAATATAGCATATAATAGTCTAAAAAAAGTCTTAAATGTTAATATCTAACGCTCTACGTATCTTTTTATTTGTTTGTTTGACTAAATGAATGAATTATTAGTTATTTTCGTAATAATTTCATTTTTCCTACACTGTTGTTGTAAGTAGTGTAGACAAAATTATAAATGTAAATCATATAATAATAATATTACTATTACAAAATCAAACTTTATCCTTCGTAATGAAGAATCCCCGAATCAAATTACACGATCTCTTAATCAAAAACTCGCATGAATTCAACAAAATCCTCGCTTACGAACATCTTAAGATTGCTATGGTAACTTCAAACTCAAGTTATTACGAGTTGGTAATAGCAAAGGCCGGTCAAAACGGACAGTTATACTAATTTTCATATAAAGAAACTTAAAAGCCTCTATCAAGTATAATACGCACCTCAATCGAGCATTGATTCTCAGATACATCTTCGCCGATAAATCTCTTCCAGAAATACTTTTTCCTCTCAGACGAAAGCTTTTCCCCGCACCCAACATCTTACCCCTTCCACATTCCATTAACAAGACGCATTCCTCCTCCTCAATCCTTCCCTCGTGTTATCTTTCCTTCTGTAAAACCTTCGTTATCTTCCATTGTTCGTCCCTTCATTTTCTCCATAGACAACGCTTCTCTTAAAAGGATCCCTCACACTTATCTTAGGTCTCATCTTTTGAGGCGAATTCGGGAGATAGGCAGCGCCTCTTTTAAGTGGACGGTGGGAAGGGGAAGTAAAAAGGGGACAAGTGGTGGAACGGGGCGAAGGGAAAAGAAAAATGGAAATACAAGGGTTTGAATGCGAAAATAAAAACTAATGTAAGAGGAACGTAATCTATATTTATCTTGACCCAATTTTTTTGTGATTTTGTCGTTTTTTGATGGGCCTAAGATAAATTATTTATAGAAATTAAGTCTGTTGTATTGTGATTGATGAAAAGTAGAAAATCTAGTCCGCTGTAACCTATAATAACAGACAATTCTTCGAATGGAATTATTCCTGCAATCTGCATTACGTAAATAAAAGTACGATAATAAAAATACGTAAATAAAAATAATCTTATTAGACCATCTTAATCTTGAAGAACCAGAGAATTCTGTGGATAGTATAAAATAGAGTGTGAGCAAATGTTTCTTGATAGCACATATAGCATTTACAATGAAAATAAACACAGAAGCAGTACTTATTATATTTTATAACAGACTAACTTGTAAAGTGGAGAATAAAATAGAAATATACGTGTAATTCTGAAAAATTTTGAAACATCCATATAGGGGTTTTCATTACAGATGTGGGGTCAAATAGAATTATAAATTAGTTATTCATGTAGAAGTAAGAATTTTCAAGAAAGTATTATCAGTTAATCATATATTATTTATTCTTGCAAATCCTGAACAGGAAAACAACTGCCTTTCGGAAATAATTCGATAAATTCTTAGGTAGTTGTGGTAGTTTGTGAATACATGAATATTATTTCGAAGCATTATCATATTAACATCTATTTTAAATTAAGCAGATGAATTCGTATCGATTAGAATTATACCATGACTAAATATTAATGGAAGAGGATAGTAGTGTAATATACTTTAGAAATCTTACTTTAGAAAGGTCGGAAAGATGTACTTAAGGGAAAACTGGGAATTCTGAGGAATAGGCTAAGTTAACCAGATACGGAGGGGGATTTCAAAGAGAAGTGGAGAGCGTGCGTGAAGGAACGTGTTCATGAATAGTTTAAAAATAGTGAGATATAACGCCTCGTACGTACTCTCCGACAAACTCCGTGGTGCGTACATATTTACATAGTCTGTGTTTGGTCTCCAGAGATTTCGTTTCGTTGCTGGTGTAGAGTTAAATTTTGATTTACTCTGAGGTATTCATCAGTTCATCTTCATATTCATCACTATCATTGGGAAATAGTTGATAAATTATTTAATTATTGGAGTGTTTACAATGCTCTATTTAACATTAAATATTTTAGCATCCAAGAAAAAGATGATAGACGTTTAGCATTGAATACTTAATCAAGCAACTAAAATGATTACAGTAGGAATGAAATATTTCAAATATCCAATTATTTATGATCTCCTTATTTATCGTAATAATGGTATGGTAATTCAGCTAATATGTACTATTTGTTTATTGAAAATGAAGTACTGTTTTGTATCCTATGATAGAATTAGAGGGCTGATGTAAGTTTCAGCAGCCATAAGTGTTTATTTTACTATATTTATGTAAAGTTATTTAAATGCAATATTTATCAGTTTAAAGATTTATATTTGGAGTATTTATATTCCATGAATTATTAATTTCATTAGTTTAGTAAGGATTTATGCGTCTTATTACGTTAAGAGTAAACAATGGTTACTATAGAACCCTAAGTTGATCCAGAAATAATTATTTAAGAAATGGAAACTCATTTGACTTTGGAAATCCATTAGGAAGGATTGATCAAAAAATGTCTAGGATTTAGAATTATACCCTAAATATTCGTAATATTCACAGTTGAATCCTAGATAAAAATTATTAAAACCACATGCGATCGACGTAAGCCTAGAGTAATACGGTGGAAATGAAGGACTTTTTCATCCAATGCAATCAAGGAATCCGATGTTCGAAGGTTCGAGACGTATTTCCATTTCGTCTCTTTCCAGATATCGACTTGGAAAATTCTGCGAAATTTATTTCCCTGCGTCATCAAATTAATTCAATCTTTTTCGCTGCCAGCGGAAAATTTTCATCGTCGCTAAGGGAAATATCTGCAAAATGTTCTCTCGCCAAGTGTTTACGATATCCATTAATCCAAGAAAGCGTTAAATTCTCTCTTACAACGCGAAAAATTGAGAACGTCAGTTGTTAAACTCTCATTAATTAATACGTACGGCCTTTAAGTTGATAAACTGCTTCTGTGACGTAACAATTTAAACACTTTCCCTTATTTGGATGGAGTTTGAAATCCAGAAACGGCGAAAGCTTCAGATATTTTTGGATATTTAAGGACTCAATGCGATACTGAAGTAATAAATATTGAAAGGAAGGTAGAAGTAACTAATTTTTCTAGTAAAGTTTGTATTTGTCGAATTTTGTACTTTGAAACTTTTATTCCTAACTTAAAATTCATAGTAATTCTGATTACTGTATATTAGGTTTTGCTTTGTGGATCTGATATTACATTCAGCGTGCGGAAATCAAAATTTCAGAGAATAAATTAGAAAGAAAGAAATCAGTCTAACCATAAATCGTATTCACACTTATCAGTATATACTAATTTTATAATATACATATCGTACAGTTAATTTAGTAGATAATATGGCTGAATATTGTCATAGAAACGAAATATTATAATTAGTAGTATCTCAGAAGATTACATAATTAAAACAAACAATAATAGAAGGAGAATCATGAGAGTTTGTACTATCGTTTGGTTCCTTTCGAGTATTATCTTCTACTTTTAATTTAACTCTAAGTTTCATTTTTTATCTCCAATCGCATAAATTAAGTTATCTAAATTTATTCTCGGAAATGTATGCTTTTATGTAATCTTTGCTAATAAGCGAGCGCTATCAATAGAACTTCCTGTCTATTCTGTTTGGTTGTGGTCTTAATATTAGCAATCTTCTGGAATTTCCTAATTAGTTCCTCTTAACTATAGAGTAGTAATCTTCGCGATATACATATGCTAACATCGAGAGATACTTTTGTTTGACATGGGGCCATAAACTGAAGTACTTTATTGCTCCCTCACGCTCGTTCCTTATCGCAGACGAGGTGAAATTTTCCATTAATATTTAATGGACTGAAGCGAGGAAAACAAAACGAATTATCTTTACATATCAACCAAATCGTAAAAGCGGCCTTTTCTGGAAATTCAGCGTACCTTCAAACGTGAATATTTCATCAGGCAATTAACGAGCTTGCATTTCGCTACGATTTGATTGGATGTTCCATCAGAAAAAAATGAGAGAGGCACCAATCACATTGAAAGACTTAGAGCAATTAGGATGGCTTAGCTCAAGGGAAAACCATCCCACTCCGTGCTAATTGGATTCCTATTCTAGAATTTGACTTCTATTGGCTTTGCAAATTTCACAGCTCTAATTTCAGCTTTGCCATGTGAAGAGAATTGTGAAATTAGCCGTGAAAAAAGTTAGCTTTTCACGCTCGAGTTGAAATACGCTCGAAATGACTCATATCTCTTGCAGTAGAACATAGGTAAGGATGTGATACGATTTCCTAGACAATTGCACATTGTTAAAAATAAACGAGGTAAGACGTATTTATAAATTTTTATGATTCTTTACTCGGTTCTGGATTGGGAAAACAGTAAATTTATCCAATCCCTAGCTAGAGTGATTATCTCATAGAGTCATGGTGTTTGCACCCCGTGCTACACACCAATAGAAGGCTAGCAGGGTATCAACCTAGACGAAGACATTTTATATTCCTTCGGACACCTAAAATGTTAATAAATATCCTTCGAGATACTTGTATGTTTACATTAAAAGAACATAAAGATATACGGAATTTTTGAGAAGGAATATCATTCACTAATATAAAGAAAGCAAAATCATGAATTCCAGTCCAGACTAAGTCTACTGACGTAATCGTCTTTTTTATCAAGCTTCTATTTAATGGAGCACTTTTAAATCAGAAAACGTACATCGTAAAATTCCCTGTTCCCTCTTTGCCTTTCATGAAAGTAGGCTAAAGCCCGCATCGGGTTTACGCCCTTTTGGTTAAAGTTACCACCCGTAGCTAACTAATCGGAAGAAACTCAGAGAACAGGGATGTATTTACACTCTCCGTAAATATCCTTACACTGCCTGGATAATTGCAATTAGATCTCTCTACGTAGAACTACAATATATAACGCTAATTAGGGTATAAATTAGTGTTTTGTTTTCCCCATGGTAATATTTTACGCCAATTGGATTCAACCGCGTAATTTAATTGAAATTTAGCGGAAACTTATGATTCCACGTGCTTTAATTTCCTTTGAAAAAAGCTTAACATTTACCTTAAAAATCTTCAAAGGGCAGTGTAAAATAAATTAATATTTGGGAGCGTAATCCGATGTTTACATTGTGCCTTCAAAGAAGAATCTTTAATTCTGGTTTAATGATGCTAAAATTCAGTCTATTTGGTGTTTGTGATGTACGAATCAAAAGGATTATATATCTCAACTGCCATTGCCTCTATCATACACATTTTCTCTTCCTTCATTTATAGCTTCAATTGAAACGTACTGAAGGTTTCATGTTCAGATTCAATTAAGTGTGTAATTTTCGTATTTATAGGCGAAAATACGATGTTTACGTATTCAAAATTTGAATAATTCGACCTCAAGGCCATCTGAATTATCGAATTTTACTCGTCCCTAAATGATTAATGAAATACAACGAAAGTAATAAAGGATAAAATGATATACGTTAGATATAAGAATTATAATCCGTAGAAGTACACAATAGTTTTAGTAACATTGGTTAAGCCTCTAAATGATTTCGAAACATTTTCTTACTATCCATTGTTAATATTAGACTCATTGTTTTGTTTTAACAATCAACCTAATCAACGCGTAAACAAGAGGTAACAGCTTTCATTTCCAAAATTTCTTATGACTTTATAATTTAACACATTCATTGTTGCCATGTAAATTGAAATTGTAATTACAATAACCATAATTGATCATCAAAAAATGGGAAGAAAGATTTCATTATTTAAAGATATGGTTAATTGAAGAGGAGATTTTAATTTACAAAATGTCAAGCACAAAATAAATTAACTAGAGTTACAAAGTTTATGAAATGTAATTCATGTTCCTTTTCTTTAAAATTGATTATATTTAATGATGTACTGGAGGAGTGTGAACAGAACGTATTTTTTAAAAGATACTGAAGGTTATCTAGGGTGAACACACACATTAGTTCTTTCGTTCTTTACATACGTTTTAGTCTTCTCTTTAAGAATTTTTAAAACTCCAGTTTCACAGATCGTTAGAACAAAGTAAGCAGTCGGTAGTAGTAAAAGATAGAGTTTCAAGGAGAACGAAATTAAAGATAAGGTTTGACATTTAGATTCGGATGACAAAGTTTGGAACAGAAATGAATATCCCTGTAAAACGTTTTCTAGTTAAAGAGGCGTACGATGAAGTACAGTAGCCGGAATTTGATCAAGAGTAAAAGAGGTCGAATAAAAACTATGTTAAACTAGAAAGAACTCTGATGAACTAGTCTATAAATGTACTTGTAGGTTGATCAAAGTACTCAAACTGTACTGTAGGACATTCTTACGCAAAGGTTTTGAATTTCTCGATTTATTTTCTTTATTTCTAAACGCTAGATAACATCTTTGGATACGGATCGATTTTTTCTAAAGAAACGCATTTTATCCTTTGTAGAATGCCTCGTTTTATGAAACAACCATTGAGTATCATTATTTCTTTCACAATAAAGAAAGAGACATTTTCAAACATTTTTAAAACTAGGAAAAGGAATAGATTTCCATTACTGAATACTGTTCTATAATGACTTCTTCCATCGACAGAAGTATATATGATATCTATATTCATCTTATATTCATCTCTTAAGGAAAACAAAAGAGATGGTAAGGAATTCTGGGATAGAATATTTCGCCATTAAAATGTACCATGTAAAAACGATATCTACGCGTTTATAAAATGGATTTTGAATGTCCCTGAAAGCTATGATAGAAATGTGAGATATCCAGAGCATTTTTAGCCATTAAAAAGTTCTTTTTGAGTCAACTGCAGCGAGAGAATCATGAAAGATGACGTTCTTTTAGAAATTAGAGAAGGCATTACTGATGAAAGATATATTTTAATGCAATCAAATGTATCTGCTATTTTTTCAGTTATTCTAACGCTCCTTTTAATAAAAACATCTTATTACTTCTAGAATGAGATTAATTTGATTCGAGTGAACAAATATTTTCCGTTATCCATTGTTATTCGCTCATAATTAACTTCACATTAAGACAACAATGAAAGAGGACTAGTAAACAGAAACGTTATTTAATAAACAGCTCTCTTTGTACAATAATACATAAGTAACGCAAAATGGAACGATGAATACTCCTTTTATCAAGATAAATCTATTTAATAAATGTAAGAGTTTCTTGTTTGTTCGCCTTTAACAATAGGCTCACATTCTGCTACACAGCGCGGACAAAATTTCCGAAACATAACGTCACACAACGTTATCCATTCCACATAAGGGATTATCAACGTAAAAACTTCGTAGAAAAACATCGATGAATTTTTAACCACCTCTAGACTCAAATGGCTGTACGCTGTAATATTAAATCCGAAGCGAGATTACGCCCATTCAGTGCTTTTGGAAATGCATTTCCCCGGCAAAGACCGAGTATCGTGTTTGACTATGGAGGACCTCACACTCCAAAAAGCGTTGAAAACCTCGAACGTACAAATGACCTCGTGGCGCATTAAATTTTTTAGCGTCTTTAATCGCGAAAATTCGCCTACGGCTACGTCCTCTCTGCCCTTTCTTCTTACGTAACCGCTAACTGCGACCCGCATCGAAAAAATTACGCCTCTCGGAAAAAATATATGTAGTAGACGCGTTCTTTTCGCGTTAGAACAAAAGAAATTAGCACGACTTACAAGTGACCGTGACATTTTCAGAAGCGCTATCCTATATTCCCTCGAAATGTATTTTCTCTCTGCAGAATAATAAAATTCTGCTGCGCATTTACTGGTTTCGTCGTTCTTAAATTCTTTTATCTTAAGGGATATTAGCACGTACGAATTGGATTATTTTACCCACTCTAACAATGGAAAGATTTTCGGAAACGATGTTAAGGAGGGTCTTTAAAAAGTGTTATAAGAGATTAAGAATTCGATTGTGTGTAATTATAATGATGAAATTGGACTAAAGAAAGTATTATACTGAATCTTTTATAATAAGGGTGAAAAATTAAAGAAATTGTCTTGATATCTTTAGAGTCTTTAGCTTTGGAATTATGAATAATTATAGTACGCATCTGGTTGTACTTTTGTTACCTAGGATAGGAATGATAACAATTTTTTTTCTGTATATATTTCGTTATAATTTTAAATTTTAATAGCAGTAAAAATCTATTATGTCTCCATATAACTAATTTTAATAAAATAACTTATAAAATATTAGCATAATTATCGAAGTATTTGTCTCTATAATATTCGAAAGATTGCTTAATTAAAAGAAGGAAGAAATAATTACACTAATTTAATGATTACTCTATAGGAAATGTATTATTATATATTTTTTACTTATTTTATCTCAAAATATTCAATTTTTTACTATAGATAAATTTGAAGCAAAAAAATCGGAAATCAATACAATTTCGCACTATTATTATCTTTGTCATACAATCACCAACATTCCTTAGTAAATTTAGGAGATCATAAGTTGATAATTCATTATTTCAAGAGAGATATCGGTGCATCTTAATTCTATTTAATGGTGACGTAATAAAATAAACAAGGTAACTATAGTTGCGTCGTATATAAATATGATTTTTGCCGCTCCCCTTATAAAAATCTTTCTCTCATCGTAAAAGTATTTTATAGACTCTATGATTCATAATTCCATTCAAACCTTGGACAATTTATATGCCTTTCTCAGTTTCATATCCACTCGAATTCACTCCTTAAGATTAGTATTAACGATGAGATCCCGTTTGTATGGAGCCCGCCATTAAGGAGAATGAAATTTTAATTCTTTCCCACGCTGTGCTACGCCTCTAAAGTGGAGTAAATATTTAATTCCTCTCCGCTGGATGTTTTCTAGTCTAGGTAAACGTTTCGGCACATCCCACCGGAAAGCAAACCCGAAATTTTCAGGTGGAAGGTCAGTGCGATTTCGGATCGTGCTGTCTTGAAAGTGGGTTTAAGAGCATCATATGATGAATCAATGTTTTATAGAATCATTCGTAACGTGTGGTTACCAAGGAAAAGTAAATGAAACTTTACTTTTGGAAATATATTTTATGTTATATTGCTACTTACATTTCAGTGTTTATAGAGTTTTTTTATCTTACATATAATTATAACATACATGACATATACGTTACTCTTGTTAATCTTCGACTAAAATTATCAAGTATTAGATGAAGTACCTAGGGGGAATATGTGAGATTTTAATTTTTAGTGCTAATTCATGCTTATGATGAATTTTGATTATATCTTTAAAATAAAACTGTATGATAACAACTAAATTGTAAATCGTGGTGTAAACGTTTAAAAATTAATTAAAATAATGTATTTTTAATTGAAAATTATATTTTAAGAATGAATAGAGGGACTAAAAATTATTTCAGAATTGAGAAAACGATCGTAAAATATTCCAGTATTACCAACAAATAGTTTTCAAAAAATTCTGGTGTTACTTAAACATGTATTGAAACGAAAATAATTTATTCGATATACCGAATGAAAGAATTCAACATCCATTGCCTGTAAATCCATATTCATTAAAAGTTAATACCATCAAAAAAACTTAATTTGAGAATAACTAATTGTGCGAAAATAATTGAATTTAGGTTTTCATGGAATAAAAAACACAGTCACGATATTCTCAAAGTCATTTACGAACTTCGTAACTAAGTAATAGGAATGATAAATAAAATGACGTATAATATTAAGTTGCTAAAACAATCAACTTCACATTTACGAAAAAGGTTAGTAGGTGATTATCATGTCATGAAACCAACGCAATATTTTTTATGACAGAACATTTTACTAATTAAGAATTTCAATTATCAAGGGATTTTCATTTATTTTTGATATTCTTATCAAAAGTCAAAGGCAGCTTTCTTTCCAAATTACAGATTATATCTGCCCAAGAGATGGAATCGTAAATAATATACCCATTGTGTTTTGAAAATAATTCCTCGTCCAGGCGATTATGTTCTTCCTATTTTGGCCTGAAAAGATTTAATTAACTGATTTTCGAATCTTCTTTTCATTTTCCATTTCAAAAGCAGAGATAGCATATTTCTGATAAATTAATTGTTATATTCAACTGAGAAAGTTCATCCCCGATATTAAAGATGATTTAAAATATAATAGGATTATTTTAATATTACACTTTAGATTTTTTAATAAAGAATTTGAAGAGGTTAATTTAAGCTTAAAATTTCAACTTTTCTTTAAATAATTTTCCCATAATCATACTCTTTAAAACATCAAGGATGATTTTTTTTATATTTCAATAGTGACTATACAAACAACTACACTATATTTACTGTGAAATTACCCTTCAATTTATTTTATTGATTCAAGTTTCATCAATTTGCTACAATTCTTTATAAATAGGTTGTACTCATTTTAATGTCTTGTTCATAACTGAATAATAATAATTATTCACATAGTATCTGAATGATTTCTCACCAAACTTTTCCCATAATGATGGAAGAGACGAACTTTACCTTTCCATAGAAGGCTAAATAGTTTTTACTTCAGGAAGATTTTTCAAGGACATTGTAAATCCATTTAAAGCGAAAGTAAAAAGTTCTTACATTATTAAACGATTGTTAAAAGTTCTTTGCGCTTTCAAAGCTTATTTATCAAGTAAAAACTTTTAATAATTACATATAAAAGATTTCCTCTCAATTTATTATATTATTTATGTAATTTTTTTTCTGAACTAGACTTTCTGCATGATTAATTATTTTATCTATATACGTATTTCCAAGTATTTTAATATACATCTCTCTTAAGCTAGTATTCTTTCTCATCCTAATTGTGAATATCCTAGAATTTCAGGGAACAAAATCTTTAGAAAGAGCATGTGTCCTTTAGAATGACAATAGGTAAGACCCATGGCTTGGGAGCACGTATACTTTCAATTTAAAAATGTATCCTCAACCTTCCCTCGAAACGTTATGGCTCATCGACTATTGAACGACGCCTTAACGAGGAGCCTTTTGATCTTCACCGAGGACATTCATCCTTGCGAATGAACCCATTGCTGCATGAACGACATGCCTTTTACTCATGCAACGGTGAACCCAGTGTTTACGGGAATTCCTTGGCCGTCATGACACCAAGTGTATGCATATTCATAACGAATTGGGCGAGATTTTAGTGGCCGTAATCCACACATATTTGCGGTGAATGCTCATTGATGGCCCACTATTTCGCGGCAAATGCTCGTTTCCAAGTTCCTCGGAACTTATTCACGTTGTTAAAGGGATGTTGTCATTGGTTACGACAGAATTATGCACGGAATAGGCAGTTGAAGGTTGCAAGGGCTTAATGTCCGTGATACAGTTATACTGTGATGAATCGAATGGTAGATGTTTTGACTGTTAAACATTCGTTCTTCATTTGTATTTATTTTCAGAATATTGCTTTTAAAAGTATTTTGGGAAAATCGATAACAAAGACCATATTTTTTGTTTTCCCAATTAATGGTCGAATATTTTATTAAAAGGTGGGATAATTTGACTTGAAATCAATTTACAGTAAACTAAATAATAATCAATAGTGTAAGGAATCAAGAAAAATTAATCATCATATCATAGATAAAATTCTAATTACCAAACATCGATGAAAATTGCTTTGAAAACGTTTTTTTACATTTTGATTGCAAATATGAACCAATAGGAATGCACAAATGTCTTTTATAAACATGGATAATAGTAAATGTCAACGATTCCAAATATTATTTTAATTTTAAGCTTTCACATTCACCAGAGTTGTTCCAGACATACGTTAAGCAGTCTATCTTAAAAATACCTTTTCGGAAACAGCTTTCTTAATGTAGAATTAGGAAAATAATTTAGAATTTTATAAGATTTCGACAGTCAATTTTTATATATTTCGAGCTACTTTGAAAGCAGAATCTCATTTCGTTGTATGGATTGGCTGTCATGTTCCAGAAAACTTTTTAACGCATGATTGTCTCTTTAATATTTGACTTGAGAGAATATTTCCAATATACGTTTCGTGCAAAGTTAAGAAATATTTTATGGGTAAGAATAAATAACCCGAGGCAAGGAAATACATTCAAGAAAAGTTGGTATTTCAGTGAATTATTCTCATGGAAACATTTTAGGTACCTAAATAATATTTACATGTACACATCATCTACATCATTTCCTCTCTAACATTCCTTTCTAAGGAGTAGTTTAAGAGAAAACACTCAGATTTTCGCAATATTTAAATTGAAAATATTATATATAAAATAATTTTGTACATTTCCTGTAATACTTGTGTTCGTTATTTATTGTTTGATAGATAGAAAATATAGCCCAACATATCTTTCCTTTTAAAAAAGATGTTGTTTAAATTAAAATTAATTTTAATTGTAAATAATGTTAAAGTCATTTAAAAATACCTAGCTGTATATATAAAATGATTAACATAAATACGCTGAACTTACAGATATTATTAATTCTGTATTTATCTCAACACGATACGTTAGATGCAAGGAAAAATTAATATCAGCTGTAATACCCGGGCTTGAGTTCAGATTCTAACTGAATTCAGATCCAACTCAATTCATTTTATTAACGATGCAGAATTATTAATGGTTAGATGATGAATAAACATATATCGATTCGTAATCCATGAAAATGTCATTTATTAGCTTTTTTGTATGATCTGTTCTTGGATATTAATGTAAACCAGTGATCTCAAATAGCGGTATTTAACTAGGAGATAACGTAAAGAAGAGCTTGTTGTACCAAAAATTAGCAGGCTTTTTGCATTCAGTAATGCATTATCTACTGTATGGTTTATCTACTAATAGTCTATGCTAATAATCATTTTCATTGGATCAAACTTTATTGACAGTTCTAGTTCAATCTCTTAGTGCGTCGTAAATGATGGATGCGAAAGGCATACTAGATACCTATCGAGTAAATGAAACGGATGTGCAATGTGGAAGTACCATATGAATTCATACTACAGACACGAAGCAGTCCTGCCGATTTAACATCTGCCGCAGATTACATCGCACATCCAGTGCAGAATCGGCAGATTGGCGCGTCTTCCTCTGCAACCAGTTTAATCTTCACAAGCTCCCCACGCTTTTGAGACTACGGCCCCAATTTTCCAAGCGAATGCTGATTTTCCACCGCAAATCGAGAAATATTAACGAACTCCGCGATAAAAATGGAACGCTCACTTCGAAGGAGTACTTTGAAACTCTCTGCATCCACGGAGAAGTTTCTGCAGAAAAAAAGAAAATACCCGTCTTCCTTCCTTAAGAAATGAGGGCCTTAAGCAAAACTCGTTTCATTAAGATTCCTCATCCGTGGAAATCTTTTGTGTGACATTTTCCAAGAGCAATGGGCTCGAAATATACGGATTAGATGTTTCGTCTCAAAGCAGAAATTTTCAAAAATTATATTCTTGTTGCGGAGTTGACGCGCAGTTCCTTCCAGTACAATCCAGAAATAGCGGAAAGTTCTTTTAACTAGGAATTTCATACAAAATAGCGATGCAAACTTGGGGAAATCATTGTGCCTTTTGATTACTGATGCACAACAGTTACTCCGTAGTTACATTATGGTTTGGGGAGTTTAAGGAAATCAAACAAGGTCAGAGAATTAAGTACATACCGTTGCGTGGTTCATTAGTCTTTTACGTAACGGGATAAATAACCATACTGTAATGTTACGTATATAAGATCCATTATAGTTGTCTGTAAATAGTATATGATGATTTTGAAGGTACAAATAGGCTTTCATACATTTTGTTATTATAAATTATTATTATCTCTTCTAATTATACTTACGGATATAAATAGAATGATAAAATAATTACATTAGATAATATTAAATAAAAAGAAGAAAATACTTATCCTGGATGTAAAATTACAAATATTAAACATCAAAACATGCTGATATTTAACATCGAATTTCAGATTAATGCATTAGAGTTATATTTATAATTATTTATGCATTTATTTTTTATTAATTACGTATATATTTACTGTAATTTTTAAAAATATCGATGTAAAATTTATTATTCAACCTTTGTAACTCATTCGTACTCGTAAAGATTTCTTATCGCGTAAGTAAAAACATTACGGGCATTGTTTATGGATAATAAATAACCAATTGAAGATTCAGTATTATTATCATTATATGTAAATGACAAATCGCACTCTTATTTCCGCTACTTTATATATTACGATCTTATTACATTCATTTTCAAAGAGGAATGACAGTTCGAAAGTTAAAATGGGTTTCCCTACTCCGTATTTTGAAACAATAGCAGCTCCGAACATAGAATCTCCATCCGAAGGAGTAGGATTTCGCAAATTCGTAGCATTACGCTAAGCAGATTTTCGGCCATAAATCCATTATTCACACCGAAGTAAACCCATGCTCGGTTCCTTTCACTTAAACCGTCGAAATTCGTGCTCTTCGGAAAGTGGATGTGTTCGGAATGCCTCCGCGAGAGGCGCTGTCTGACGCATTCCATCCGGTCGATGTTCGCGGGAATGAATTATTCCATTGAGAAAGTGAGGCTATGATTGGAGTTTAAAAATGCAAAACTGCGGAATAAAAAAGGGTTGATCAAGAGGGGATATCGCCTGGATTTGGAGCAAACGATAATTACGGGTTGAAATGGATTGATGGATCACACTCGTTGTCCATGGTTTCCAAAGCCATCCAACGGATAATCGGGACTTCCCATCTCTCTATGGTAACGAGCGTGTATACATCCGTTCCCTTCAGACGTACTCGTATTTTGGAGAATATTAGAATCCCTAACGTTTTAAAATGAACAAATCGCCCTAATCTCTATAGAAATTCATTAGATTAATATTTCTAAGATAAAATAAATTTATTTTCAATTCACTTACATCGGTGATATTTAGAAATATCATTGTTAAAATTATTAGATACAATTTATAAATGCGCAGTTATTTTTGCTACATGTTTGAATTAATTTAAATCATAGTATAACTATAAAAATTTAATATTTATTTTAGTTTTTAAAATATTTATTTTTTACCGAAATATATGAACACTCACGGTTTATATTGCTTTTATTTTGAGGAATTTTGATAATATTCTTTCCGATCAATCTTTACGTCATTTAATTCATAAGAATTAGGCTCTTCTAATGCAGATTCATTGCATAATTTATTAACAAGAACAGTTTTTTGATTCACCAATACCCTTTATGTATGGATTCAGTATAAAATTAAATATGATTTAAATCCATCACACTCCAAAGCCCATGGTATGAACAGTATGTCCATCGAGAAAGCCTTCGAAGTATAAGTACAGCGAATGGAAGTATAGAACAAAGCCAACACGGCTTAAGTAAAGGATTCATGAATGGTGCGCATATGCAATTTCAATCCACAGCCGAGAACTTTGTTTAGTGCGGGCACAATCAATTCGGGAGCCCGAACGGGATGAGATTTAAACAGGATTAACGAGTGTACCAATTAAACTTCGTCCAATATCCGTGCCTTCAACAGTCTCTAACGAAATCCTTGTTTACTTTTGTCTTTTCGTCAGTGACCGAACAACCAGCGGGGATCCAAATTTACTCGACTCAAACTCAATCTCCCAACTGCTGCGTATTTAGTCACAGTTTAGGATAAAAACCAGGTCTTCGTGGCATCATTGGTTTCGAGACCATAAGAAACCGTACGCCGGCACTCGGATGCCTTTGGAAGGTCTCCGGGGAAAGAATCTGACCCGCGGAAGATCTCGCATTCCCTCATGTACGTTTTATCTCCCTTTTTAATAACGGCAAATCTCATTGGGTTGAGGTTTCTGGTTCAACCCTCAGCGGGTTAGACCCCTACCATGAATCGCTTAGGCTTAGCGCTAAAGGGGTATCGGAGAATTTCTACGCAAGAGATATCATATGATTTGAAGAATCAAATTCATATAGTAATATGCCTCAAATAACATGAAAGCGTAGCTTTGATTCAAGAAATAAATTATTTAAAAAAAAAAACTACGTAAAAGTGTTAAAAACGCTCATAATTTAAATTTTATACTCTAAGATAGTCTCGATATATATAGACATTCCATGTTTCGTATTTTTGTAACAACAGGATTTCGAATCCCAGATTGATTTTGTTATGGGTCAACTATATATAGGTTATATGATAGCTCGACACATATACTCTCCAACTTTCAATACGCCTTCAGTGTAATAGCATCATTGAATTAATAATGAAAGTCTTCCAGCGCCAACCTAATATTTGTGAGCACCGTTTACTCAATTTAAATTTATAAACATGATGAATTTTCAATTTTTATAGGTAACTGCTTAAAATTGATAGGCTGCTATAGGGTATTGGATACGTCTTAAACAAAACAGAGAATTTATGGAATTAAACAAGGCTGATGAGGCTAATAAACAGTAATAATTTTACTATTTAATATTGCTCTAATATTTCTGCTTTAAACTCTCATTCATTGACCCTAATTTGTTTATTTCGTTACCTTAACAACCTTTCCCTTTTACCTCCGTTACCTAGTCAATTTAAAACAACAATTGAAATAATTACAAGTAAAAGAGAATATTAAAAAGGTATCTAAAATAAGTAGCAATGGAATATTATGACTCAAAACAAACAAAAGAAAATCTCGTTTTCAATGGGAAAGGAGGAACGTCTCCCTTTTGAGAAGAAAAGAATGGTGACCTTCGTCTTAAAGATGAAGATTTGACGTCATAGTGCCGCTCGATATTGCTTCAAAATCCATGTCCAATTATCATGCTTAATTTCATCGAACTCATTGTGTAACGGTCGTTGAAGAATCGGTAGTCCAATGGCGCATACTGAGCCAATATCCAATACTAAAGAGAATATTACATTGAGAATATTCCAGAGTTACGATCGTATTAATCGAAAATCGATCCCATCACGTCCGTAAATTTTGTGAATTCTGACGTAAATTGAAGCTTAAACTTGTGGAATGGAAGAAACAGGAATGGTTCCCAAAAACTTCGAGGAATAGGCAATAAAAGTTAAATCTCCAGACATTTAATCTGTGTCTTTTATTCAATTCATTGCTCTTTGGATTTATTAACTGTAAAATTTAGATGAGATACAATGAAAACTTTTCGTGCAGATAATGGAATTGTAGGTGTCCTCCAAGGTCACATCATCTGCCCTGTAGTTTTCGAACAATCACTAGAAAGGAGTTCTTGGAGTAGTAATGAATGCGATCTTCTAGATATACCTTTCTAAATTGGAAAACTTAAAAGTTTATGAAACTTAAAAAATGTAGAAGTAACTTCCTTATTTTATTTATATTGTGACGGAGAATTAGCAGTAAATTTTACTCTTGTAGCTGCCTTTTGAAAGGAAAAGTGATATTTTCCGATCCATTTGAATCCACTCTTCAGAAAACACCAATTTTTTCTCTTTATAGATTCTAAATCAGTATATCGTAACAAAATTTACTATTATAGGAACAAAGTGCATTGATTCATGTGATTTGATCATCCATTTTTATCTATTAGAAGTATATTTATTGTAAAGTTTGCTAAATATAGCAGTAGAACTATACAAGCTAATAATTTTTTGACATATTTTTATGTTTCTATATTATCTTTAAAAAGATAAAGGATTATTTTTAACATCAACAGTGAAAATCTTCACCTTTCCCATTTTTAGCGAAAAATTTTCGTAAAATGCCCTTAAACGCCAAAATTACGTATTTTCCTAAATATACACAAATCGTCGTGAGAAAAATAAATCCCATTAAAGTCCCAAATCACAAAATACATCGCCGAGGGGTGGGAGAACGTCAATTCGCACGATATCAGTGCGATTAGATTAAAAAAGGAGAGAACACGACACCTGCTGGGAAAAGTTTTCGTAAGGGAAAATAAAAGGAAAGTTTTTCTTGTAAGAGGAGAGGAATGTAAGCAAATAATGAAAGTCCCCTAGAAAAGAAATTAAAAGGAAAGAAGAGAAGGACGAAATGGGATGCTACAACAAGGGTAAACAAGAAGAACTAAGGAATCGTTTGTCGACATGTTGAGGGAATGGTTAAATGGAATGAGAGGGAAAACAGAAGGGTATAGAGGGCGTGAGATTTCGGCTTTTTCTTTCTTTCTTCTTACCTTTCGAGACGAATAGAATGAAAGTTGAAGAGTATAGAATAGGAATATTTTATATTCTCTCTCATTCGAGTCAGCTATAAAATTACAAATTAAAATGAAATATATATCTATGTATAATATATTGAAATTTATAGAGATATTCAGCACCTTTTCTTTAAATTTGTCGAAGTTATTCCTGTGTTTGTTATTGTCGAATTTAAGTGCTTTAATAAAGTAGGAGTTGGATAAAATAAAATAAAGGGCTTAATAAAAATTTATGGAACTATTCAAGCTCAATCCAAGATGATTCAAGATCTCGCTTTATAATAGATATTTTCTTTGTGAATAAACTTCCTTCACGTCATAAATAATTATCTAATTGTTAGATATTATTCGTAAATAATTTCTAATATAAGCTTCACTCTCATTTTTCTGGATATATTTATTTTTTATTATTCTCTATATTCTTTTATTTTTTATTTGTTTATATTTTCTTCGGTAGATGCTTAATCCATAAATATTTGTTTTAGCTCCGAGTTAAAATAGTTTTAGTTAGTTTAATTAGAAAATGTAGCCTAATTATTCGGTTATTTTAGTTTAATTTACTGGTCATATTAACGTAGTTAGTTTTATACTTCATTACTTAAATTACTACAAAGGTGTATGAGTATATATGTTTGAGTATAGTATGATCTCTGATACGTTGTGTGTGCTTCTGACATATCTACAAATCAAATGGATGATTATCTGTGTAAATGAACTTGTTTCAGTTCCAAAATTAAGTATTATTAATACTATTAAATGTAATATTAGGACAATATCTATTTATATTAGCTTTGTAATGGTTTTTGCGTTATTTTATGAAATTTTATAATCTATAAACTTTAGATTTGACGTAACTCGTATCGTGGCGCAAGGCATTGCTCCCGAACGATAGTAAAACTGCCTCTAAAAGTGATAGCGATTGGAAGTGCGCTATCCTAGCTCTCTTAAACCTAAATGGGCGCAGCTAAAATAAAAGAGGTACTAGAGGAATCCGATAAGACGTAAAGCGAAGGACATCTTCTAATCCCAGGAAATTTTCTGGACTCACTTTTCGCTCAAAAATAAGAGTGATATTTGCTAACCATCACATTGGAACAATATGATACTATTTTCAATACATATAAAACATATTCTATAGAATTTTTTAACAGTGTTTAGTTATATGCCAATCGTAAGCTATTATTTATAAGCAAAGCTTGTTAGATTAGATTTCAGAAGGGATTAATTAGTCTGAATCTAAAATGAAGTCGTATTACTCTAACTCAGAAATAAAATCGCCTATTTTGAATATTGAAAATTTTCAATTAATGGAAATTTATGGATATTCATCTTTTTCTACAACCACCAAAACTCTCAATTTCGATATTGGATCTTTAATTTTTGAGAGTCTATTAAAGAAGTTAATGAAAATTAATCGGATGACCTTTTTATTGAATTTTATCGGAATATCGCCTTCCCTGAGGGAATGGGGGAGACAATTAGTTTTGACGGTTCTTTTCCAATAAAAAGAATAAATTTAAATTATTGAAAAATTTTCTCTTCGCTCTACTCTTCCTTTTTATAATGATCTTGCTTGTAAGCATTCAGTAAATATTAAATTTAATTCTTAGGAATGTATATTGAGAAGTTTTCACGATTGTTTTATAATGTGTGCGTTTCTCCAAATCTCTGAAATTCACATTAAAATGATATTTAATTTTAAATTTGTATAAATACTCATTATCTCATACCTTCTTTGTGTTTGAATACTTAAAATAGGCAAAATACGTTGTAGACTATAAATTAAACTTCTTTGTTAAGAAAATTGCGCTAAATTTTCAATTAATTTGGGAACATAATGTATAACAAGAGGAACAATTGAAAATGGTATCCTTCTCTATTCATTAAAAATTGAAATAACACTTTCTGTTAAGTTTAACTTCGTAAAGAGATTTAAAGAAAGTTTAAGTTAATTAAGGTTCAATTAATATTCAATTATAATAAATGATCCACGCTATACTTATAATTTTGGTGGTTCACTGCGTCAACATAAGTGAAATTCAAAGATGTATGCATATATATCAGTATTTATATTTGTTATATTATATATATAGAGGCTTTGCTAATTGAGGAGAATTAACATACCCACATAAAGTACTATAAGGTTACTGGAAAAACATTTCGTACAAGTATTACTATTTTCATTATATAAACGCAAGCATTAATCTTATTTGTACATTTCAGCCTGCCATAAAATCTCTGGTCTTTAGTTCATGCGTAAATGTTGAGTCTAAAACGCTCTTAGCAACGACAGTTGGAAATTAACCCTTTTAGATGTACCTTAACCCCCGTAATGTGCGTGAAATCATAGAGTCGAGTGGACCCATAAGGGTCCCTTGTGTACAGACCCCCTAAAAACTTCATTTGTGTATCTCACCAAATGGACTTGCCAGGTAGTGACATGGAGTGCTAAGAAGCACCCGCCGCAATCCCGAAATGAAGATGGAGGTGTTTCCACTGTGTTAACGAACCCTTTCTCTCGTGCAGGTGCAGACGGCAGTCCAACAGCCGGGCTTCAAGAGAGTGAAGAGAGGCTACAAACCACTCCGGGTTGAGAACTTGGTGAGGCTGAGGCCACATCGGGACCCCACAGATCCCTATTTCCCATTTCAGTGGTACTTGGTGAGTAGATATCCACTTCTGCCTACCCCAAGAGCGGGACTGGATTATTTAAGATTAAAGTTTTCAGAATGAGATACTTAAACATGGTTGCGATGGAAACGTTGTTTAAAAATGTAGTCTGCGACAATATATAATCATAGTAATTATATTAGACTTAATTATGGAAGATTGGGAGTATAAATGTAATAGTTAATGGCAAATGTATGTAATTAATGAAATATATATAATAAAATAGTGTAAATGATATATTTATTTTTACAATTCTTATTCGATTAATTTCTCCAACATTATAGCCATGAATTTTTCTTGCTTTAATTTACACTAAAATTATGGTAATTAAGTATAGTTAATATCTTAAATTACGTATCTGATTACCTTTCACCTTAAACTATTCGACTAAATAAAGTATAATGACCATTCCAAATAGGATGTATGAAACTTCTTTGTCCAAATTAGTTAAGGATAATACACTCTGTAATTTATATTAATTCATTACGTCAAAATATTACGAAATTATACACAAAAGTACAATAATTCATTACGTACAATTAGGACGTTGTAATGTTAATACAAATTTCCTACAATTATAATTACTTTAATCTCAAAGTCCAATGAATAAATTCAAAATCAAAGAAGTATTATAGTTAATTTAGAGTATCTGGAATGACATATCTTTATATACCTTTACCTTAAACTATTCAACTAAATAAACCATAACAACTCGTTTAAAACAATTTAAGTACAAACTTCAAAATATGATTATAACAACTTATGAATGTATATTTCATTAATTATGGAATAATACATCCTGAACTTTAAATTCGTTATGTTACAACATCACGAAGGACATTTTAAGGTTAATTATAATTTATTTAAATGATATTTACTTTATTCTAAAAGTATATTGAACAAATTCCAAATCTCATGCAAAAATTTGAATCAATTGCGCAGTTCTGCGAGTTTTAGTGAAGCCTTCCAAGAAGATTCCCAAATTCTGCGTGCTCTATCTCTAGATCGAATTCTTGCGGTATCAATTGCTTACCTGCGCTTAATTCTACCATTTTTTCTTAAAAGCAATCAGAAATGGAAGAATTTTTTGAATTAATAATGAAAAGACAATCGTTATTTTCTGTTATTTCTTTGAGTCTTTGAAATACATCAGTTGTTATATTCTTTTAAAGTCCATAATGTCTTTTTAAAATGTATTACTTTACGTTTGTACTACTTTTACAGAGAAGATATTTTTCAAGTAAGATTGATTTGAGGAAAATCTTAGAATTGCGTTAATTAAAGTTATAGTATATTATTTTTGCATAATGAGGTTATTATTAAACAAAAAATCATTCATTTTATTGATTATAATGTAAATAAAAATATTCAGTCATGTAAAAATAAAAAAATATAATTATATTTAAAAAAAAAGAAAAAGAGCTACCACCTGGCCTGGTGCCTACTTGGAGCTCTAACACGCAATAATAATAAAAAATGTAATAGGATAGAATTTACTGCTCATCTGCAAATCTGAAATCTAATAATCTAGTATTTTATCGTAATTATATTCATCACAGTATTCCATAATATATTTTAAAATGAAATCCTTCCGGTATAATGATATCAATATCTTTATTTCAGAAAAACACGGGTCAAAATGGAGGAAAACCTAAGTTGGACTTGAATGTGGAAGCTGCATGGGCACAAGGTGTTACTGGGAAGAATGTGACCACTGCTATCATGGATGACGGTGAGTTTTCATTGAAATATCTGAAATGCCTCTCCACTAAGTCATATTATGAACTCATTGATGCTAACGAAAATTGTGCACGATTTCATCTATTACGATTGTATCATCTCTCTTTAATTTATGGTTTCAATTATTTATTGATATTCCCGCCCATCATCGTCTCCTTTTTAATTGATCTTGGATAAGTTTTAGAGATGGGAATAAATTTATAATTATAATTATAAAATATAAAATATAATAGAATGTTTCAAAGTTTTGGAAAGAGTTAGCTTCACATTTTAAAAGTCAGTCAGTCAGAGAACGTCTCATGAAATATACTTATCATTAAAATAAAGTCTTAAAAAAATATTTTATAAAGTATTCTATCTCTCGAATATTATTGCCACACTTTCTAACTATTTATCTTTATAATTAGCATATTTTTTGTATCGAACAATAAACAACATAAAACAACTTAAGACGAAGCTCGGTGTATATCCAAAATACCGTTTCTTAGATACATTTCGATTTTTTGAAGAGCCGAAGAATTTAGATAAAGACATACCACATTTAATTACCAGGCAAGATGGAACATTTTCTAACGTAACATATCAATAGAGAAACCAACATTACATCACCAGTAAGTGACAAAGAATTAGGTTAAATATATTGCGTTTCTTTGTGGTAATTTATCAATGTCGGAGAAAGAATTTTCTCACCAAAGAAAATGTCATCCTTTCAAAGGGAAGAAACATCGACGATTTTGAGAAATTGATGAGTTCTTTTCTTTGATGAATGCCCGTTAAGGCATCGATACATCACGCATTTGCTGACGTTATTCCTCTTAATGAAGAGGTAAAAAAAGTATTATAGCACGGCACAACCACGTTATTGCGCTATTCATAGTTAAATTTCACGAAGAAAAATATTTAACCGTATTTCCAGTATATTTTTAACAAGAAAGTGAAGCAATTATTAAATAAGTTTGCGTTGAATTAGAAATAGAAATCGATTCGAGTTTAACAAATCAAATATACAGCATACAAATAGTAATATTTTATCTATAAATTTTGGTTAATTGTTAAGGGACTATACCTCCTAAACTGGCTAGTTTTTTAATTCTGAAGAGCATTATGACAATAAATTTTAATGTTTAAGTAAATAATAACCAAGGAGTATTTTATAAGTGAGTAAAATATGTTTCCCTAAGGTATAAACTATCACTTGAATATAATTCTGAATGGGAATTTATACTTTACAAAATTACGTTATGTATATAATTACGAGTATATTATATTTAACATCGACTGTAAATCGAGAAGAAAGGAAATCGAACATTTTTGCACATTTGAATAAAACAAATGAGCATCAAAGTAGGAATATGAGAGGACCTTTAAAATTAGTGAGAATTATAAATACAGAAATGAGAGTAATTTAACCTCAAGTTTAAGAACACAAATTTCATTGCTTGTTCGTAAAATGGCTGACATAAGTTTTAAAATTTAGCTGAGAATTACATCTTAAGATAAATTTTCAAATTACCACAACATCTTACGTGTTTACCTCTGAAAAATCACCCCAATACTACACCACCAGCGCGCATTTGTAACGTTCTTTACTCTAGATCTAATTTTAGATGGATTGTTACCGAAAATCCTTCTTGTTAGTATAAGACGGAGAAAGTTCTTGCACCATAAAGTCCTGAAAAAACATGATAAATGGCTCGTAATGGAAACTGAGCAGGATATAAATAACGCTCTGAAAGGAGGAGCTTGGAAATAGTACGTATTTGGGAGAATAGAATGAATTTATACGAGGCTTCTTCTCGCGAATGTGTTGTGAAGAGGAAAAGTGCGAACATAAAAAAGGTTGAAGATCCTTTTTAATGTTTTCGCCCTTGTCATCCTCCTTAAGTCTCCAAAACTATCAAAAATTGCTGAATCTGACGGAGTAGCAGCGTCTGCTTGTACTGTCAATGAGTTTGAAAGGTTCCGCATTAAATACTACGTCCTTAGAATATAAACAGCTGATGAAGGAAAGCTTTCACTTCCGAATTGTAGTTCAGGCTCGGAATTTTAATGGCTGAATCTTTTTATGAGGGTTGAGCCATAATGAAAACACCCGCGTGTTTTCCATTCATATTTTTTTGTGAATCGACCGTATTAATTCACTATACGCTTTGAATGTTTATCGATAGAATATTTGAATGGGAATATAATATTAGATGTAATTGTTATATATTATTAATTTTCGTCAATGGATTCTTTGGTTTATAAAGGATTGACTGGGAAATAAGGGACTATTGTGAGATATAAGAACTATACCCTGTTATCCGAAAACTAAGGAGACCACTTTAAATTAAGGTTCCTATGACAACCGGGCGTAAGATATCCTAAACAGAGCTTTGTAGAATATACACAAAATCCACCTATACGTTCAAAATGAACTATACACCAAAACCAAGAGTATTTTAACAGACTCTGCTTTTAATCTCTGTCTCATAAATGGTCGCGTCTATCTTATCTGTCAAACCAATAATCCCCTATATACTCTGCTAGATCCTTCGGAATTCTCTCTCCTCATTGCCTTTGGGATATAACCCTTTGATTAATAGTGTCTCCTATAGCAACGCGTACCATTCTAATACTCTCTAACGCTTTACGAAGCTCTTTCAATGCACCGCCCTAATTAATCGGTAATCGTAAATCTCCATCCATTGCTATTACGAAATCTCTCTATCTTCCCATCAAACAGGTTAGCTCTTGTATCAATCACTCTTCAGTCATTTGGAAAATAAAATTTATCAAAGGTATTTACTCGGGAATCGCGTAAATGAACTACGAAGTATCTCTCAATACTCATAAATTCAGTTCCTTTGGAAATTTCATACTGCTTGGTATGCGCACGCTTAAACTTGAAGTGTTAAATGCATTCAGTTAGGATTTAATCAGATTCAAATGCCATGGAACTTAATTAAGAAGAGGAAACCTTATGATAGATAGAATTCCGTGATATCTCTGCTGCTAATTTCAATAAAAAGAGTTCGTGTATCTTTGTAAACGCTGCTACTAGGTGATAAAACGTAGTTGCAGTGATTTTAACTATAATATTCATAATTAAAAGATAAAATATATCTCGAGGTGCGTACTATAAATGTAAGGAAAAAGAATTGAATTTCATAAGTTTATCCTTAAATTTATTTCGTGCTGTAATTGTGGATCGTAGTATAGTACTAGCTTCATTATTCTTTTTGAAATATTTTCACGGAATGGAGAAATATTCGTTTCTCTTTAAAGCTTTCAATACCAGCTTTGTCAACTGAACTTGATCGTAAATTTAAACCTGCTCCAAGGAGAAGGTTAATATCACAGTATGGTAAATGGGAAAATCGTCTTGAAGATATGAGACATTTGAAATGTGCACTGGCTCGTGACCCAGTTCTTATGAAAAGGCCGTTCCCAATGGGACAATCGCGTACGAGCAGGAGAGGTTTACGTGCTTTCATGTCGGAGGTTCCCGGAAGGAGTCTACGGGGTTTCTCTCTTAAAGGCCTTCACTTTCCTGGAGGATAGAGGAGAGTGTCAAAGGAATGGATTGACTCCTTTATTGGAACTATCAAGTTCCTCAAACAGAGATTTGCGAGCAACGCAATTTCTTGTTATTGCGTACGAGACGCTTGGCCTATTTGGAAGTTGTTACGGGAAGTGCGGATTGAATTAAGGTGTCGGTGAGATGAGTGTGATCCTGCACGACTTTAAGGGATGTTTTCGTTGCATTGCGTTTATGATTTGCCGCAGAAATTGTGAGAATCTTTTAGGGTGTAAACGAAAGCTATTCAACTGTCTCAGGCCGTATTGTTGATAGGTTAGCAATGAATAATGGATATTTTTCTAGTCAGAAATATAATATATTATGTATTTATTTATTATAGTTATTTATAGGTATATATGGTAATAGTTATTTTTCTATAATGTCTTTATTTACAAACTGCACTGCTCAATAATTCTTTGTCGAATCCAATCTTCATTCCGTTGTCGATTATTCCGATTGATAAAAAACTATAGTCTCTTTGGAACTCCGTAGTCTAAGAATATCTTACCTCTTTTCGTTACTGGTTTATTCTTTAGTTTTCTATATTCTATTTATAAAGAATATCATCTATTTTTGCCTTCCATCGCAGATACATTTACCTCGTATCTTTCAATGAATCGATGTGGATAAAGATATTGATTTAACATAAATAATAATAATATTAAAAATAGATGATCTCTAGCTTCACATCTTTTCATTATACATTTTATACTCATATATTTTTTTTAAAGTTTCAATCGATATTGGAAGGCATATCTTCGTGGAAACCGATAGAATAATGAAAAACGCAGTAATTTCCACAGAAAATGTTTTCATTATATTTATTGTTTTTAATATTTCACGCTAAGTCATTATAAATCCAGATGTTTACATTAGGCTATGAACAATCTTTTAGATATAAAATTGAACGCTATTCATTCTACTCTATGATTATTAAGTTACAGACAAGTGTATAATGTAGTAGCATAGGTAACTTGTCAACTCTCGGGTTTACCAAACGAATACATTTCAATCATCGGTCTCATTCCTATTCATATGGCACATCCTTAACCGAACGCAGAAAAGCGACTCCCAAACAAACACATCGAGGGAAAAAACACCAATTGTTGAAGGCGAAACAAATGTTTCACGCCACTCGAACAACGACAAAACCTCCGAACGAATTCTCATCGACACGCTCTTAATTCTATTCTAATATTCCCTTTTCGAGAAACGCATTCATCCCTTTTTGCCGAGGAACATCGCAATTCACAAACGGCGGTTTTTTAACCGATAATTCACGCCGTGCATGCGAGAGTCCTCATTGTCTTCCTGCGTTCGACGCGCACACAAAAGCTCGTTTTTTTCCGTCGCAGTGGAAGATTTCGTTCCTCTGGCCTCTGACGTCATCCAAAAATCCTGCATTGTGTTTCAGCTGTCTGGGTCCGCGACCATTTCTTTCCTTCATAAGCGGACGTGACACCCGTTCCATTCCTCCACTTCTGTTTTTTTTTACGGTAATCTGGTCTCTGTCTTTTACCGTGATTCCTCTTCATAAAAAGGGACGCAAGTGCGTACACAAAAGGAAGGAAAGAACAGTCTGATTTAAATATTTATTAAGACAACTTTCTCCGGAGAAGTTTTTATGAATTTCTCCTCCTCTGGTTTTATTTATCCTCGCGCTCGGAATACAAGATCCTTTCGTTCTTCTGTCAAATCCGTACTATAGTATCGTCTTCTCGAAGTTTTTAACAAGTTTCGTACATGATGCTAGAGACTAAGAGGAAGTAGAAAAGGGATTTATAAGCTTAATGGATGGATGAATAACAAATAGCTAGCAGAAACTTAAAATGTGAACTTTAAAGAAAGTTTAATGTATTGTTTATTCTTGTCTTCCGAATGAAAAGAAGGACTACTGAATTTTGTTCCATTATTGTGTATTATTATTTACTATTGTAGTTATTATTTTCTTATAAACAACGTTTTGAAAGAAGGAATAAAAATAAAATGTTTCTTCGTTCCCTAAACATCCAGCAAGCTTTACTAATGAGCAAGAACCTTGTGCGTTTTTATTCCAATATTCCCGGATGATTTCAACCATACACCGCCAGAAGTTGTTTATTATATTTTAAACTACTCCTCATATAACGCATTCCATTTTAATCTATAAAGTTAATTTTTATAAATATATACATCTGTTACTAATATTATTGTATTGCAATTATACACGATATTTCTACAATTTTAATTTATAAATAATTATGTACCATTTTATATAAAAAGATTCCAATTAGAACCTTGTACTAAGTCGATATTTCCACCATAGCTTTCTTAAGGCTCATACTTTCCTCTTAGAACCATTTTAATATCTATTACATTTCAACGATTAATGCTCATAATTGCGGAAACATCCTTTAGCTTTTATGAATTCTTATATTAACGTTATAAGTCGCGAAGAAACTCTTTAATGTCTCATTAACGAACTCTACTTAACCCTCTTAGTGCGGCGAGCCGATATATCGGCTTTTACCGCTCGGCCGAAAAGTGCGGCGCGCCGATATATCGGCTTTTACGTAGTTCTCTATTAAATTTGCTATAACATATTGTATTTTTAAGGTATGGCTTATTTATTTTGTTCTTATGAAATTGGACATTTTCTTCTTTATGTTGTATGGTTTAATCATTTTTATTATCAATTTAAAATAAATTTTTGAAGGTTCGATCCTACCATAATTTTAGCGTTGGTTCTTTCTGCGTCGTGAAGGACAGTGAAGTATATGTTTCTATTTTTCTGCTGAGTTTTCTCACCTGTATTTTCTGACAAAATAAGGGTTGTAACCTGATAGTTCTTCTGTCTAAGTTATCTGGTTAGCTGAAGTTTTTTTGATTCAGAACTTCTAAATTTGTATTCGGTGATACGTTATCTATGAAAACATTGCTTTGTAATCATTTTGGTGTCTCATTCCATCCTCCCAAGCTAATTATTCGTACTCTACATTTGTATTGTTAAACATAGATGATAAATAGAAAGCCAACTGCAGTGTACGAATGATTAGCTTGGGAAAATGGAAGGAGATGTGCCCTTATGCTACTCCGCATTACAATGAGATGGGACTCAACAGAGGTTGACAAAAAGTTACGCAATTCACTAAGTATTGCAAAATTGTTTATGATTTTTTCCTAATTTATTTTAAATTGTATAACCATTGTAAAAAAATTAACGTCGACAGAAAAAATTGAAAAAATACATTAACATTTTACCTGAAAGTCAAACAATTAAGGTTAAGATAATGTTGTTAAACTTTAGGACATTGAAATAAAAAAACTTATATATCAGTAAATATATAAAAATAACGTAATAAATGTCCAATTTCCTTTCATTAATTTTAAAAAAACCGCTTCAAGATATCTAACAAATTAACTATACAATGTTTCTTTTTGCTAGTAGCTACATTGTATATAAATACCCTCCGCATTTCTCGACTGTACCACGGGAAGACGGTTAGCACTAAAAGGGTTAATTTACAACGAAACGTCCTTTTGGATGAGGAATGTCAGAAGTGGAGACGGATGGGCTAATATTTCTTGCTTCACTTCGCAAGCGTAACACGGATGATGGCTTCGCAAATATCAATCTCAGTGTAACGTAATACCCCCTAGAAGCTTTGTTCCATTGCGACCGACGACAAAATATTTGGCGATATTAAACGTCACTAATGAATTCCCAAGTTAAGAGATGTTTTCTCCAATAATGATGTTTTAGATTTCACAAAATTGATACTGTAATTTGCCTTTTGAAATAAGTGACCTTTAAGGATTCATTATTACCCAAAAGATGCGAAGATGGTTGAGATAGAATTAAAATGAATCAATGTACCTGTACAATTTGAGTATTTCAATCAATTTACGTCCTATTGAATCAAAAAAATTACGCAATCCATTGATGTTCCATGCTCTGTTACATTTCGCAAAAGAATTCTAACGAGGACGTAGCTTACATTTAGAGAGAGAGAGCCCCCTTTGACATTTAAACCGTAGCGTAACATTTGACATAAATTTGCACACAGGATTCCGAGCCTTTGACAAGGAACTAGAGTCCAATATTTTTCGCGTCTCTATGCATAAAAAAAGAACGGAGAAATTAAAAAAGGGAGTCAGCGACGGAGATATTTTTTCTCTCGCATCCATTCACACCGTGTTTCCCTTCTCAGATTTCTTATGCGCCAGAAGGTAGAGCAGCATTTGGGAAATGTTTTATCGAGTCGCGCCTTCCTTTACTAGAAAGGAAATTAAGGAATGTTTTTATCGGATTTTCTCCTCCTTCCATTCACCTTTTAACGTGTACCGAAGGAGCAGTTTTTCGTAGTATAAACGCAGCGAACATTCCGTTAACAACCGTAAAAACCCGTTGATGCAGAAGGGGGATGTTGGCTTAAGGAGAACGTGATGCGGTGAGTCACAAAGGAGGAGAAAGGGAAGTGGTAGACAATGAGGAGACGCTGCTGAAGCATTTCGTAGTCCACGGAGCAGAACTTATTAAAAGCACTCTCTAATTTTGACGCTCTATGAAAGATTTCGTGTTTTCTGAAAAAGTTCGGGAAAGTTAGGCGGAAATGTTTTTCATTACGTAAATCACGCTCTCTCTTTCTAGAGGTAATAAAGACGCTGTTGCTTCTTTTTTCGCGTGGGGTTTTTGGAGAGGGTCCTTCGGCTAAGGATTTCACGCATAATTTCGCGATATGAAGCTCGTGCAAAGTTCCGATTAACGCCCACGTTCGCTGATTCTAGAAAGTTTTGGTTACGTTAGGGATGGATATTATAGAATAATGGGTCTAAAAATAACAATAGGAGAGTTTTACGCGGTGTTTTTTCATCCCTTACGCAAACAGAATTAGGTAATATTCATCCTTACTTTCTCTCCCGAAACTATTTCCATAAGTTTTAAGAATTTCATATTCGTCTTATACGGAGAATATTAAAAGTTGGGTGCACTATTATTTGAAACACGAAACTAATAAGATAAAGTTCTACCAAAACTTTAGTGAGGTTAAAATAATGTTGGACACTTGCGGTTTCATAAGCGAACAATTTCTCAGTTCCTTTTGTGTTTGTTTTCGTAAAGTTAATATCCTACCTTCCATCCTTCAGTTTAATTCTATGGTGTATTTTCATTCTTTATGTAATAGAAGTGAAAAAGATATAATTGAATATAACTATGGAAACACTTATCGTAAACGACAAATATTGAAGGCAACGAAAATCCAGTTTTAAAAGCAGTTTGAATTGTATAGATGCTTTCTGTATCCTTTCATCACAAGAAATAAATTCTTAAATATTTATTTTACCTTTTGTGTCGATATCTCAACATATGGACAAGTTGTTTCGATATATTTTAATGTTTTTCTAATTTAATTTTTTTAATCTTTACACAGCGATAAACTTATATATATATACGTTTTCTTAACACAGCAGCGACAGAAATGTTTTTAAGAGATCTAAAATTTATAACCTATCATCAGCAATCAACATCAATGAATTTCATTACGTAGACAATTACGTGAAGATAAAATGAACGTCTCATTATGCACCATCATTTCCTAAAACGAAAGGTTTTTTTGAGAAGTCGTCATCACTTTCCGTTATCTTTGACATCCCCTTAAAAGGCAGAAATAATTCGGTTAGAGGTGAAAATTGGCAACCTTTTTGATCCAATTACGTCATTCCAATTCTTTTCATCCTCCCGGCGATTTCTAAAATTCAATCCATCTTCGGGAATTTTAAAAAAATTCGTCAGATCGACTCTATTCTTTCTCGATAATTTGCCAATCTGCAGTAGGCAATTCTCAGAAGGAGATTCAAAATCACGTCACTGATTCGATTAGAGTAGTCTCTTAAAGACATGACGGTCGCCCTTTATTGATTCAATCGAACGAACAGCGTTCTTCCTTCATCTTCCCTTACCCATCCCACCCTTCCGATGTCCACTTAATTCTTCCCGTTCCCTTGACGGCTGCGATGCGATACAGTCCAACTCTCGACTCTGACGTCACTCCGTCCTTATTTGACCAGTCCCCTGACGTAAAGCTGACACGGCTCTATATAAAAAGGGACTATATATCGATGATTTGGGAAATATTTGTCAAAACTTAGTGGAAGGGCTCTTTTAGTGGAAGAGAAATTTGTCTCTATCGGTCAGCATTACGTACATTGCTGTAGATTGGCGGAAGTGTTCTGAAAATCAGGAAGAAATACTCTACGTAGAATGGTATGGAATTGTACTTAGTTCGCCTTAATATCAATTGATTGTATTGCCACTGTTTATATTATTATCTATAGATTTTTACGTGTATGTTAATTATATTTTGCTACATTATCTATTTTATTGTTATTGATTATTATATTATCTATAGATGTTTACGTTTATCTCAATTATATTTGTGTCCTGAGAAATGTCTATGAACCTTTCAATATTGCAATTAGAGTTCCTAATATATTTAGATACTTGTAATTTCTGAATAATCTTTCAAATTTGGTTGGTCTAGGAGTGAATATGATACAAAAAAGATTAAAAATTCGTTAATTGTTTGCTTCGTAAATAATTTCGTAAATATTACGAATACGATACAGCAATTACAAATAATAATACGTAAATATAGCTACGTAAATATTTGTCCAAATCCTTAATAGGTCTATAAAATTGCTGGGAATCTCAAGGAAAACTAGTATTCATCCTATTCAAAACAGTTCTTATTCTATCATTAAAATCTCCCGTAGCTAAGCGTACAATTGAATACGTAAATACTCAGTTTTAACTCCTTTGGATTACATATATATACGTAATATTCCCATTTCCAAGTGACTGCAATGCATGCTATTTTCTTCCGCGCGTCTTCGGAGAACATTACTGCTGTTATTTTAGTATTCGAGGGCAAGTCTGACCTCATTTTAGCCACGGAATCTTTTTCCGAGGACATTTCCCCCTCCATCCACTCTTATTCACACCAAAACGCCCTGTCTGCCCGAGAGAAAAACCCGACAATTTATAAACAGCCATAAACTCTCGCGAATTCACAATGGATGAATGATTTTTCCGTGAGAGAGAACTGAGAAATCGCTGCAGCGGTTTGGTGAATAAACACTCCGTTTACGGACCTCAGTCTCTGCCCTTGTCAAATTTCACTGTTGTATAAATAAGACTTTGCGGTGAATACGCCAGCGTTAGCGCGGCGTGTTATGCGGTTGCATGGCGTGGTAAATCCTTGAAAGAGTGCCTAGATCTAGATAGTAGTGTCTAGAGCTAATTAAATATCCCGCGAGCGTTTCTTCGGCGTGCGGCAGGAGGTGATAATACTGAGAATGCGGGCTATTGTTTTAGACTGTCATAACCGAGTATTGTTTGCGAAAAGCATTCTTGGAACTACTAGTTCAATCATTCGTGTTTCACGCTAATTATCGTAACGCACAAGATAGTAGATATAGTACTATCGTATAGTACTAACGTTGCACAAGTAGCGGGAAGGTTTTGCCGGCTATCGATGGATGGTTTTAAGGGGGTTAGAAACTTTCAAAGTCGCTTATAACGTTTAGGACAACAGGTCCTTTATCCACGAAGAGAAGTTAAGACATAATGGAAATGAGCTACAAAATACGACAGGCTTTCGCTACTATTATTTACCATTGGTGGCGGTGTACGTATCTGTTTTAGTTACTCTATATTTCCATAAATAGTTTGGAATGACAATGGTTGTACTTAGATAAGAGTTTAATTTACGCATCTTTGTAAGGTAATAATAGGTTATGAGATGATAATACGTAGCTATTTGACTGAAAGAAACGATCAGTTAAGTAAATCATAGAATTCGTAATGCAACGTGCATAATTAAACCCATTACTGGACTAGATGTCAATCTAATGCTTTGAAAATCCTTAGAACTTAACTGAAACACTCCACTATTTAATTTGTTTAAATGATAGAAAACTGTATTATAAATTCCTTTAATAATACATCGGTCTACACATATGCTTCATGCCTTGGAAACTTTTTCTATTTTGTAGACTTGTCCACGGTTTATAATTCTTAAAAAAGCTCTCATCGTTGACCATTTTAATTTCATTTTTCATCGTTATTATTTATTTCTTATGGAGCAAAATTTGAAGGTTATAAAATTAAAGTCGTCCTAAACTTACTTCTAACATTATTCGCTTTGTTACACGTCTTCATATCCACCTACTATTTAATAATCGCTGTATAGGGTTGTCATGGAAATGTCCGATACGAGATGAGTTGAAGGACCTCTGTCCCTCACCAATTTAGATGCGTGTGCTGATGACTTCGACCTCTTGTTCGGCAAACCCTTAAAAATTTGGATTGGTAACCTGAGCCTTACCCTCGTTAATCTCACACACTCAATTAACTCTTACCCATGGCATATTACTCCCTCAAAACCCTTGTGCTCATCCTGTCCTCTCGATTGAGATTAAACCCCTTTCTTCTTCAATTCCATACCTCGTATCTTTTGAAATCGCGATTTTAAAGTGTTTGACGAGATAATCCAAGAGTTTTGGCGTTAAGTTTAAGCTGAATGAGGTTGTATCTTACGCAATAAATATTGCCATTCAGACTGCCTTATCTTCGAGTATATAGAATATATTCGTTTGGATATTAAACTTCAACCTTTTAACGCATAAATTCATTACGTGAGAAGTTCAGAGCCCATCTTTAATATCGACGTAATATTCACTATTACAGAATAAATAAATAAAATAATGTTTTCGTATAGTTTTTAATTACAAACTCAATTTTTTTAATCATCAAGATAGTCCAGATATCAGTATTAATTCACTGGAAGCACCATCCTTTTTCATATAAGGAATTGGCATAATTTCCCTATTGCTGAAGTAACTTTTTCTTTTTTGCCTACTTGAGGGTATTTTTTTATGCCGATATCGCAATTCCAACGGCAGAAAGATGCACTCAAATCTCATGAGACTGCCAGGGGAGCAATTTTTGGGAAAAACTGGGTCATCACCAGCATAGATATGAAAACTCCTTAGACCAGCAGTCATAACATCAATATTCCTTACTAACGGAATTTTCTTACCATCTGCCGTTTAATACAGATGGTTGCGCTAAAGTAAATCTAGAGGATATCAAGTTAAGTTTATGACTTTCTCCAAAATTCTAAAAAGGAGGCTGCGGTTTCATTCGTTATAGTGCATTTAATATTGAAGCATGACGATAAATTTTTTGTAAATATTAAAATTGATTCAAGGTATTGAGAATTGGCAGTTCAAAATTTATTCGTAACCTCTTTAAGTAAAATTGGGATGAATTCTTTGTGCTTATCTAACACGTTATATTTATTCCAAAAAGTTCGGTATAAATAAAGCAATCATGTACATGAAAAATATATGTTCATTTTCATTAGCATATTGATGAGTTGAAGAATATATCTTGAAATAAACGCACCCAAAACTGGAAGAAGTTGAATAAGTTTCCTATTTTTAGATGTTTCTAACATGAAATATTTATCTATTTTACATTCTTTGCAGAAATTTATATTAACATAAAATTATAAATACCATCGGTGTAGAAAAGTACGTAATTAGCTACGATATCTTGTAGAACGTATACATAAGTCGAAAAATGAAAGCACCATGTATATCTCCATCCACATATTATTCTCTGTGGACAAATTATTGATATGTGGATAAAGACATATTGTGCTTTTATTCGTACAACGATGAGACGAAAATAAAAATTTATATTAATTTAATATTTAGGTATCAATTTTGTAATATTACGATTATATTCTATCTTAACTGCAGTATTGCTTGTAGATTTAATAGCACGTCTAGCCAAATTAAAGACCGACAATTCAAAACATTCTTATTAGGAAAAGCGTATGGTAAAAATTGAGGTAAAATATTACGACCTTAAAGAAATATGGACCACAGTACAGGCATATCAACGTTGCGTTACTTCATTGAGCAAACGAAGAAAAATGCTGAATCAGATGGAAAAAAAATATGAGGAGCGATATTCTGGTTGCGCAATCAGGCGTCGGTTGGCTGAGCAGAGAAGGAAATTGCGTGAAAATGTGAGTAGGAATTTTAAAAGAAAGCGCCCAGATCTCGGGATGAGGGAAATAACACGTTACAACTCTTATTTCTCCCAGAATTCCGCTCGAATTCCCCTTTCTTCTGCGAAATTTGCATTCGCACCTCTTTGAAAGGACGAATCCCAAATTATTTACGTAAAAGGGGTTGAGGGAGGGAAACGTTACGTATTCTCTATACCTGTTTCAACCCTTTTCTTAATTCTTCAGGAGATTGGGACGAATTTTTAATGGTGAGATCGGGAGTGGATAAGAGAAATCGGAATCTCTCTGGGAAATGAAACACACTCTCACTTTGCCTCGAAGGAGATAGTCTAATTGTTTTAAAAGATTTTGTAATTTGGTCTTTCGATCTTGTTAACTCGGTTCGGATACTACGTCACAAAGTGGTACAGATAATAATTTGTATGGGATTCACTATAGTTTTTCAAGATATATTTAATTGACTTTTTCGTTACTATGATCATCATCGTCTATGTAATAATAGATATCTTCAGATATCCTTAAAATTAATTACATTCTGTATATATTTGCTCTTATAAGGAATTTAAGATATGAATTGTGACGTATCTTACTAAAAAAAAGCCGTTACTTTTATCGAATAAAAATAAGGCGATATGAGTGTGTTCTTCAAAATGGTAATATCATTATCATTTTTGAATTTTCAGCACTGAAAATTTATTTACATTTAATTAACAATAATCAATAGAATAACAGCTTTATGAGAAATTGAATATATAGCACCGTAAGCTATTAATGCGTTAACTAAAAGAACAGCTGTAGACAGTATTACTGGGACTATCTTTTATGAAATTTATTCTTATCCCTTAATTTTTCGAAGCACTTGGCTGATAGTTTTATAATATTGAAAAGGCAAACGAAAACCTATAAGTAGTATTCAATTTTTCCCTTATCATTTCTGTACATCCTTGGAAGTTAAATACTAGGGAAGTATAGGTTTTTTATATTTTTTATATCACAATTATTCATGTCTTTTTTTGTTTCACAAAACATCGCAGAAATAAAGTGACATAGTGACAAGACATCATAGAAAATAAAGTGGAATAGAAGTGTAATAGTCAGTACCATGTTCTTTACTTTTGTTTAAAATTGTGTGTTCATCCTTAGAATTGCTTGGCATCGTCAAATGCACCATGTTAGACCTGAAACGCTAAAAAAAGTGATAAAGTAAGTACTTGATGGGTAGCCTGAAGCAGGATAGAACGTAAGAGGCTCACTTAATTACAGGAAGATACATAAGACCTCTCCACAAGATAAAACGCTTTCCTACGACCGAGGAATTGAGAGACGATGTATCGTTTTTGATGGAGGATGGGCTCTTCTAGGATTGGTCGCCGCTCTGATACCGTAGGCCACGGAAGATGTCAGAAAGGGTTTGGGAACATTGTGTTGGAAAATGGGTGTGTGGAAGGAACAGCGGTTTGACAGCGGAATGTCTCAGAAGCTCTGAGGAAATAGCTTTGCAGAGTGGATGAGAAAAATGAGCTTTTCTCCTCATAGGAAATTAGATAAGAAGTTGGTGGGAGTGATAGGAGATCTATATGGTAGGAGTGGAAATGGGATTCTTTTTTTTCAGCTCGGAAAATTGCGGAGTTAAAAACCGATAAAGCAAACTTCGGAGCAGAAAAGTTTAAATTAAAAGGAACACTCTATACTCTACTCGGGTCGAAATCGACAAAGACTGCTTCCGCCTTCAGATAAAGGTAAATTTTGTGGAAATAATGCGCCTAATGAAAGCGGTATGAATAACTTTTTTTAAGCTTGCTTAAAGTCTCTTTGTGTTTATGCTCCAGAAATCAGATCCTTTTGGAGATGCTATGAAGTGCATACGAGCAAGGTAAATTTTGATATTGACATGATTAAAAGTCTTACGTATATTCACGAATTATTTTATATTTATTTATTAAAGGACCGATGATCAAAGCAATTTTGCTTGTAAAATTAAAGTACACAATTAACATAGTCTTTAGAGATGTACGTTTTTATATATATTCTTTGATTGCATCCTTAGATCTTGCGTTGTAATGGAAAATTTATGACGTATTTCCAGCAAAAATATTGTAGTTTGATAATATATGTCCCTTATATTGAATTCCAGTACTTAAACGCAGATAAAACATCATTAAAAAGTTTTATTATTATTATTAGTTTTAAGTGTGAAATTTTTAATGTTGAAAACCTTAAAATTGGATCTAGGAATTCTCATGAATTATAACTTTTTAATAATAAAACTTTTACTGATATTTTCATTCACTCGTAGAATGATGTATATAACATTTTAACGGTGAATAATTTATCAAAATCGTTATTTAGTGATTACGTGAATATGAAGTACATGACAGCTCTAGAATTGTTGACACTCTTAGACAATACATCGAAAAAAATTTAAAAGAGAGAAGATATTTATACTACTCAGTTGAACGATACGTAATTTTGTATAGGAAAATATTAAAAATTAATTTTTATGGCTACTAATTGTCGTTTTACAAAATCGTTGTCGTTAAATATTTAATATTACTCGGGTAGATTTAAGCTATCAAATTCCTAAAACGTACACATTTAATTATTCTTTTATTTTATCCTTATATATATTTTCTATATACTAAATATTTCTACTATATTCTTTATTTATTTTAAATAGCAAATCACCACTTTACATAAGTGTTTCTTACGCGGAACTTAACCCAACTCTCGTCGCTAAAATAAAACCATTCCTTTGGAGAAACTCTTAAGGGAATTGAGCCCCCTATAAGAGGGGTGGATATTTTAAAGGGAGGAAATGAATTAGAGTACCTCCACTTCAACGTCGGGAAGGTATCAATTTGGAGGTCGAAAAAAGACTAAAATGTGACGGGCAGGCGTTCGCCAGTTGGACGTGAAAGGTCTTTGGCGAAAGGAAAAGAACGGACTTTTAAAAAATTGCTCGAAAAATCGGGTTTAGAAGAAGAAAATTGGCCGATTCAAGGCGTGGATAAGGAAAGGACATCGTCGGAATCCGTCCAATGGAGTCATAGGAGATGCAAGGAGAGAACCTTTCCTTTATGCGAGACGGAATTTTCAGGGTCCAGACACAGGGAGTTCTTAGAATGTATAACGTGGAAGGAAGTAGAAAGGAATATGGCACTTATAGGAGAGGAAAGAGCAGAATTCCCTTTACATCCTTTGGATCCCTTTTCGTCTCACCTGTACATTCCGACCTTTCGGAAAAGGGCTGGACGATGCTCCTTTTTCAGCAGATGTCATCGATCTAGAGAATTAAGGAGCCGTAAGAGGTCGATTTTAGGGACGAAAATGCGTTGTGGTGTTCAATTCATTGTGCGTATTATTACTCTATAGATGAAGTATTTTTGGCGTAGAATTACTGAATTTGTCGTGTAATAAATTATGTTATGTCATACTGTTTTTTTATGAATTACTTGTAGTTTTAATTGTTCTTGTGCATATCATACCAGAGACGTATTTAAGTTATTCTTTGTTTCCATGGTTTTCACGTAGCTATGTAATATAAAATAATGTGTGAATGTATACTTATTTCGTTCAGTATGAGTTACTCTGTATAAACGCATTTTATTGTAATTTGGATATACTTTCACGAATAACAAAATGAAATATTAACCTTCTCGTAATAATTAAGATTGTAAGATGCAATGTAACGCTGATATATTTTGGCATTTATTAATATCCATCTTTTCTTTTGTGCTAAATATTATTGATACGATATAATGTGAAGATTTAAATACACTTTAATATTAACTTATTTTAAATGATGAGAGTATAAATTATTTTTTAAATTTGAGTCAAATTAATCTCCATCTTAAGGTAGTCTAAAATAGCTTCTTTCATTAGTTTCCTAGATGTACTGTATATTAAAACAAAATGTTGAAAATTCGAATACTCGTATGCCTCAAAAGTAATGGCATATTACTCTTTAGGGTGAGTGAATATTTCATCTCTTGTGTAACACACACGGATGAATATGTAATAGGTTCATATTGTACGATATATGAGGAAGATAATTTGACATTTTCCTAAAACAAAAATGAGAACCTTTAATATAGTATCTTAAATAAAGTTGATGAAAAGTTTGCTAGCCGTTCCTTAATGGAGGTAATTATTTATTCGATTTCTTTTTTCAATTGTAATAAAGGTACCGAAATTTTTATATAGAAGATTCTAACAGTCTTGCTGTTTGAAAGTTAACACTTGAGAAGACGTCCAAATATATAAAAGTACTCATTTCTCTAGATATTTGTACCCATGAATAAGGAATTAGTTATTCTCCTATCATTGTACTTCTTACGTCTCCTAGGTATACATCTTTAGTAGTCCCTTCACATAATCTCTTCTGTACGTCTAACTTCGAGATTTACTACTCTTCGATCCAAAATCATTCCAATTTAGGATAAAAGCCAACATCGGAATGTGCCAAATGGAGAGAATATCGAAGATAATAAAAAAATCCTTCAACCCAGACTGTCGAAGCAAAGTTTGCATAGTGTTGCCATAAAAACAAGCGTTTCTGCCAAGTCCATCCCGAAAATATTAGTTAAATCAGCCAATTCTGTGTCGACGACCAATTCAAAGTAGCCTGAAATATGAGGATATCTTTTTTTTAGAATAGTGAAAGTTTATTGAGCATTAAGATTGATTGGTAAACAATTTTTGCTTGGAAACATTTTTGTTACTAAGTTACTCTCCAGTAGTGTTTACTTGCTTCAGTTTAAAACTATAACAATTATATTCTGTATTGTTTTATAATATACGAGGGAATTTGTATATATAAGTATATACGTATGTATGTTTATACTTCATAAGTACGTCTTACATTTCGATGCAGAAAATAATTAACTAGAATTATAATCACTGTTTTGCAATTGCATTCATAAAGTACGCATCAAGACATTCATTTTTTTCTACTCGTAAGCAATGTGATATCATTCTGTTTATAATTTTTGGCGCCATTCGCATGGATTATATTTTTTTGACGTTGATTCTTCAGCTTTAGCGCGTTGGCGGATGGTGATATATGATAGCGGAGAGCGTAAAAACACGCGAACTGTGACTTTGAATGGGCAGACGATATTATATAATCCCGATAGCCCACGCACCTTTCTTGTGAGGAGGAAACGAGCCGATGGAGATGATCTCGGTGCGTGTGTGGGTGGATTGCCGCCCACGCTCCCTTCCTTTCTTCCCCGGCATTAAGACAAGGGCACCCCCCGAGTGTCGGCTGTCCAAGGAGCTTTAGCATATGTCCTCAACCCCAATCACTTCTTTGCGTTCCTTTTAGAACGGTGAAAGGAACCCCTTTTCCCCGAGAGAAGCTTACGTCTTTCCGAGTAAAAAGGATTGGTCGTAGGTAGGAATGCCAACGGAGAGGGAATTTTCCACTTAAGGGTTTTAATTAGTTTCAAAGAGCTGTTTAATATATTGGTGTGTTTATGTATTGGATTTATACGGGGATAAACGGTTTATACATAAACGCTAGAGATAACCGAGGATTACATTAATAGTATACGATATTCCATCCATCTACTACGAATTGCATTCTGCTTAAAGTAACAAGTATATATTCATGAATAGGATGCATATTAGTCAGTCAAATGAGAAATCAAATCGAATCAAAAAGTCAAATCAGATGATTTTACGCATATTCAATTTACATTAAAAAATAAATTACTATCTTCATTCGCGAATACATTCTACTAAAAAGTATACTTTATATCTAAAGTCAAAAAATATCGAGGCTTGTTTTCTTTCAGTTCTCAGAATGGAAAACACGAGAGCAAAATACTGCTTTAATTCTAGACTCGTTTCATGCTATATCTCTCCAAGGTTTTCGAAATTTCCTCAGTTGTAATCCAGTTAAATAAAAAACCCTTAAAGATTTCGTGCCAAATAAAGTGAGCAAAATTTTCGCGAATGCTAACTCGTTTACTAATAATAAGGCTACCGAATGAATATCACTTTTCGCGGATTAGAGGTCTTTTGAGTCAAAATGGAGGCGAGTTCTTTATCATCGGCTGTTAACTTTGATTTCTAAAGCCGTTCGCAAGAAATCTCGCAATGAAATTACGGCCCGGAATGTATAGCGAGAAGAGAACAGATTCAGAGAGAAATTTCCTTGAATATTAAAGGGATACCAATGAATTGCTACTTTGCTGCATTTTAATGTCATTCGAATTTTGGTTTCCTTGTGTTATTTATACTTGGTGATTTTAAGTAGCGTAATATCTCCCTGAAATTTCGTAGCCTCGTTTTATATTTACTGTTTCCAGACTAACGAATTCGAATATAAGTTTCGCTTTGTAGTAGAATTAAAAACAAAATTTCATATCTAATGGTTGATGGGAAGCATAAAAATATAATTCAAAATGAATGAATTTTACATAAAGTATCCTTTTAGAAAGCATTGTTGTTAGAAGTTAACTAATTAGCTAAGTACTTTTTGATCTTTTATTACTATTTTATAATTAGATCTTTCTTCAATACAAGCATTAAATGATTTAAGTAATAGACAACGTATCTAATTATCCTGTACTGAATTTTAACTCATGGTAGGGTTGTGTTTTTATGCTCTTTGGTAACAATAAAGTAAAATTTGTGAAAGTATACGAATCAGGTAGATCAAACTCTGAGATTAAAATGAACGTAAGGAACGATGGGATACCCACTTGGTAATATTATCAAAATTACCAGAAACAAAGGATCTTTTACTTATAGGCGTTGAAATAAGTTGGTAAATTTGTTTTCGACAGTTAGGTAGGTCAAACTCTTGCAAGTATCTGCTGTTTGCGAGAGATTTTTTCATCCTTCCCGTATCCATCCTTTTATCTTAATCTATTCAAATTTTTCAGAGCTTGGATTAAAGATGAAACTTGTGCGTAAACTTTATCTTCCTCGATAACGCAAATTAGCGGAACCTGCGTAAACATTTACTGCTCCTTCAAGGTTTTTTATCGAAGGCAATTTTCAACAGTCTGGAGAGGTTTACTTCATCTAGCAGCTGGATCCCATTCAACGAGCCTATTTGACCATCCTTTCACGAGAGGGAACGTTGCCTAAGGCAGAAGACAAGCATTCCCCTTTGTCTTCCTTCTTAATTGCGTCGTTAATGCGTCGGTAAAAACTCCCACCGAGTTAGAATTTTATCGCCGAACGCCGAACTTTTTTTTTTTCTTATCCAAATCCCGCACTTTTTCCCAACGATAATTATTCTCCGGTCCCATCCTTTCTCGTTACCCGTGACAACGACCGGGTGCTGGGACCCATCCGTTTCCCGCCAAAGAGACGGATTTCGGTGCCGGTGATGCACTAGAAGGGGTTGGCTGTTCGAAAGGTCTCGACGTGGGTCGTTTATTATGAGGGCTGTCCTAATATCGAGTGTTTTGCGTGGCTAAAATTAACGTGTTGTTACGGGAGGGACAATTTCGATAAGTTTGAAAGTTTTATCGTTCGTTAATAATATGAAATAAACAAAAATGGTTGATATATATTTTTTACGAAAAACTAATTAAAAGAATTGACTATTAATTAATAATAAATGAACAATATTTACTTAGTTTATTTGAGAAAACAATTTATTAGTAATTATTATTATAGAAGTAGATTTTATTTTGTTATAAGATTAAGTTAAAGACTTTTTAGTTAGGTATTCGTATTAAAGATTAAATTTTGTCAAGCAATAGTTTACATAGGTAACTTTCCTTCCTATCTTCAAATCTGAGAAAGAATTTGTTTGAAATATCAATAATAAGTCATGATTTTTTGAGCTGTTATATTAGCATTAAAGATAAATTTTTAAAACCATCAAGCAATAGTCTTTATTCGTATCTTATATTTCTATCTGTATCTATAAAAAAATCTTTCATTAAAAAATTGAGAAAATAATAAATGAAAATGGTATTTAGGTAATTATTTTACCAAACACCGATCAATTCACTAGTATCTTTTCCTACTATATGTACCTAGAAAGATAATCTAGTATTAAATATATGTTCAAAACGATAACTGAAATCGTATTTATGTAATAATTACACAATATAACATTAAAATCACTAATTATATCGATCAATAAGTCATTTGAAGTACGTAGAATCGACAAATTCAACATTCTGCAGAGCTGAAATTATCTTGATATTTCTCGTCGAGTTTATATTTTCCAAGAAATTTTATCGCCATAAAAAACTCAGCTGTTTGCATAAGCCAAGGGCTGTCCCATTTTCTCACTCTCGCATCAGGCCTTCAACGTTTTAAATGAGTGATTCGAGGGAATAAAATTGCACGGATGATTTAATGGGAAGTGTTTTTATCCTGAAATTTGCATAAAGATATTCGCTTTCCATCTGTCTGCCATAATGGCACTCTCAGATAAAATAATTTTTATATCTCTTTGGCTTAATTGCAGTAGAAAAGCTGTATGAAAAGCGCACTGTTGAGCTAAAAATTGTAAATAAATACAAAGGGGTTATTTTTCAAATATTTACGCTGTTGATTTTATACTTTATCTCGTAATTCATAAAAAGCTTATTTTATTTCATTAAATTTATATTTCGCGCCATTAAATCAGTGCTATAAACAATCACATAGCAACGGGACAAAATCTTTGATATCTCGTCCAATCTATTTCTACGTTCTAGAGGTGATTGTAAAACGTTGCCTCTTCCAATCTTCGTTGTAAGCAACCTTCAATTTTCCGTTGCTCTCCATTTAGGAGATTATTCCCGGGTGTAAATCGATTACCGAATGGAAAAGGGGTTTTTGACGTATGAAGAGGTTATTTTTTAACTCATTTTACGTAATGTTGCTTCCATTCATTTCGCACACTTCAATACGTTCTTTACTCAAACCTTTCCCGGATAACCTCTTTAGTGTTAACCCTTTTATGCCTCCACTAATGTGTCCATCCATTACCGGAATGTGTTTTCGTGCGATTTCAAAGAGTTTCTGCTGATTATTAATAGTGTCGCATTATCGCTTCAATTATATCACCAGCTTTTCCTTTAATTTGATGTCTAAAGTAGGTTAGATTGAGGAATTCAAAGAACAAAATCTAGCCATTATTTTGGGTTTACGTTGTAGATATGCTCTGTATTTAATAGCTAATAAGTAATAGCTGCTCCATTTCTATATGAAGAAAAAATAATTAGGGTTTAAAGACATTTTCATGTACCACAGTTTTTAAGTTCTAGATAATTTGCTTTTGCCATCAATTCCATGTATATGATATGTATTTAAACACTAAATATGATCCAGGAATTTAAATTTTCCTATAAGTTTTATTGTCTAGAAGTAAGTTGGAATTTTTACATTTTATGGATATTTCATTCATTAAAATCTCCTTTTCCACGAAAACTTAAACGGGCGAAAATTCAAATTATCTAAGTTTAAATTTAAAAAGTATAATTTGACCCTTTTATATCATTCTTCAACCTCCATTCACCTTCAAATCCCACCAAATTATATTGGTGAAATATACTATTCATATTCTATTGTCACTGATAAATATAGCATTTATAATCTGATTAATTTTTTAATGCTCTTATTTTCAGGAGTTGATTACATGCACCCGGATCTGAAGCATAATTATGTAAGTACCATTTATAATTTTAAACACATTTTTACCTTTTCTGGTACAATTACCATGCATTGCTTACTTACTATAATTTTAAGTCAATGTTTTAATTTGTTATGCAAATTCACTGACAATTTCACAATTTGTTTCACTCTAAATCTATTGCGATTATTTTATTCTTTAATTCCATTAGAGTTTGAAAATTGAGCAGAATGTTCTCTTATATTTCAGAACTTCTTATATCTTTTAGTATCTTTTTTCTATTCGTTTCATCTTGATTAATCCCCTTTGTACGTACCTAAAGCAATGTTTTATTAATGCCCTAAATATTAATTAAGATGCTACACTTAAATTTTTTCTCGATGTATAGCTCGAAGTTTCATTTTCTTCAAAATGTATTTATATATATAGTCAAAGTAATTTCTATTAGACTAGGATTCTTTTGGGAAAGAGTAAATGAAAATACCTTCCCACGCTTTCTTAAGAATGAGAGATGTTATTTTGGTTAAAATTTGGAAAATGCCATTAAGTATTAAATTAAAATTGCTAAATGTTTCTCATCCACATCATCAAACTAAAAACAAATTTAAGTCGTTCCATTAACATAATTAGTGCTTAATGAAATAGAAAACCGCTCGCGTAACACGAAATTTTCTAGAAAAAGAAGAGAAACCTTCCTCAATTAAGATAAGGATTGAACAACACATTTAGAAAAATAAAGTATCAAAAAGCTGAAGTAATTTAATTAGTTTATACTCTCACTACGGTCATAGAAAGGTTCGAGTTACATTTGAATTCATTGTGAGAGTACTTGAAAATTTCGGAAAGTACAACGAATAGAAATAAACTTATATAAGATGAAGCTAAATTTAAATTCGATACTAATTAATTATAATCCTGAGAAAATAACTCCCGAATAAATATCATATAAATTATTGTCACCGTATTTAGAGGAAAAGAAATTTACTTAAGTTTAGGAAGTTAGAAAGGTATCAAATTATTTAATTATAATTATATTCAGAGATATTTACAATCATATTTATGATTGGCATTACTCCAGATATTTTATTATAATTTATAGCATACTAATAATATTCACGATTTTTAGATAAAATCAAGAGTAATTGCTTACTAAAAAATTAGAGTTTTTGTATTTCAAGTTTCTTTAACTATTATTAATTAACTGTTTCTAGCGATATCTGATAGAACTTATCGTTATTGTAGAAGTCAAAGCACAAGATGTCTGTGTATACAATTATATTTCAAAACACCTTCTATTATTATAAATATTTCTCATAAAGCGTTATTAATATTATTTTATTAATATATAATAGTTTGTGGACACAGACGTATTATTATTTTATTTGTGTAATCATTAAACTTTAATATGAAAATTTTCATTCATTCAAAACGATTCTACATCGCTGTCGATACAAGCATTACAGTTAATACGACACGGGTTTAAAATAAGCGTTCGTAACTTAATCCAGGATTCAGGGGGGGAGGGGCAACAACATAAACATCAAACTTGAAAATTCGTCCGGCAAAGTGGTTGGCCACAGCCTTAGGAAAAGCCGGAGATGTTTCCAATTTCAGCAGTGGCCAGTAACTTAAAATAAGTCCCTTCCTCTATCAAATCCTTCCGAGTAGGTAAAAGCTCTTTTTATCCTTCGCCTGTCTTTAGTCGTGGAGGCCATTGACGTCATACGACCGAAGCTGCAACCTTTCACCCTTTTTCCCACATTTTTGGAGAGTGAAAAAAGACTGTCCTTTTGATGAAAACCCCTTCCAACATAGGGTCAAGCTCAAGACTCTCTATTCACCCAGTTAAGCTGTTATGCTTCAACCCCTAGAGATTTGCTAGGTCGCTTTATTATCATGTGTTCTCTGATCTATCTACGTACTCGGAGGACTTCAAAAACTTAAGAGGAAATTCTGAGACACGGGAGGGTGTAATTTAGTGCGGAGGTTAAGTGTAAGAACTCAGTATATATCTTAAGGTATTTGTTTATTAAGCATTAGCATCAATCTGTGAAAAAGAATTAATTCAATGTGACCATTCAAAGTATAACGAAAAAAATTAAGGAAAATAAAAAGCAATTTTACATCATAAACAAATAATCGACAAAAAAAGTTGCCTTAAGCATATAATGTGAAAGCTATGAAGATTTTTAATTAATTTAATGTGGATTTATTCCACTAAGTTGAGCTATTTCATGTCAGAATTTCAAGTAAAACGAACGCTCTACGGTATATATTATAAAATAAACGCTTTCAGAGTTATGACTGAACTGTGTTCTTGTGCACGTATAGCATTAGAAAACATCGATAAGGGAAGTTTCTTAGTATCTATTCATAGAAGAGCTGAGTAAAATTCATGTTTGGTTACAGAATAGTATTCATTTTAGTGCATAATAAGTTAAATTAATAATCGACTAAAATATATTTAAATTTTTTGATGCGTATTGTTAGTAATTTGAAAATGTATGTTCATTTTTGGTAGGTTAATATCAAAACAGAAAAGTCACTAAAAGTTAAAATTCTAAGTTTCTAATACGGTTTTTACTGTCCACTATTTCTCGATTGGGAGGGATTATATCGTCGAAGTATTAAACTTATATCGTCGAAGTAATAAACGAGCTTTTATTTAAGGTCCCATTTGGACCTCCATTCCCTTTCTTAAGTCTTATAATTAAAAGGATCAACTAAATCTGAAACCTTTGCGATCCTGAGCTTTAATTACTTCGCAGTTAAAACTTAATTGGGCGATTATTTATCTGATAGCTAATTAAATCGTAGCTTTTTCTGATTCCAATAAAAGAAGCATATTAGGATACGGATCCTAGGGAATTGGTCCTTTCCAACCTTCTAGAGAACTATTTTATTTGACGCTCAGCATCTTATGGAATGTCTTTATACAAACAAATTAGACTTGGAAATAAAATAATTTAACTGAATTTTAATTAAATTTATGTTTGAATTTATTCGATTGATAATAAACGAATTTGAATCAAGGGTTAAAGGATAGTGTAATATTCTGATCATATTTATTATTGAAGTACATTGCTAAAGTAGAGATTATTTTCGGATGCCTCTATTCTATTTGATCGTATAATGTGGGTAAATTAGCTTCAATTAAATACGTAAATTTATCACTTCTGAATTTGAACTTATTAAAAAACCCCCTTCTACACCTATTTAGCACTACCATTCACTAGTTAATTAACTGTATAAAAATCTATCGCAATTAAACTAAGTAGCTTAAGTTAATTATTAAATCCAATTTCAACAATAAGAGGATTATCATCGCTAACGTAGCCCCATCTGGTGTGTAAAATCCACTGTAATTATTTCTTCACCTTTAAAAATGATTTTTAATAAGATCACAGCAGCTGGGGCTCATAAAAATAATTATAAACAGTGAAAGTTACGTGGTGGTTGTCCAATCTTTACCACACCTGCAGCAACAGATTTTAAGAAAATTAAAGGAGTTCTTTAGATATTTCCCTCCTGTTTCAGTGAAAGTATCATAAAGTAGTCCCAAGTTTTGTATGAAACAGCTGAGCAATTCTGAAATTTTCCTTAATTCTTACTTTTCCCTGTTCAGTTATGGCGTCTAAGCTCGATGATCAGCTGCTTATTTGGTATTTTACAATATACTTATATTTAGCTATAGTTATCTATTTTTGTTAAGACTACAAGTAGGCATTTAGTAGAAGTTTAGTATTTTTTAAAATCTTAGTATATCTTTTTCTATAATGCTTTAAGATTTTAATGAATTCTCTTTGGTTTGCAATGGAGTGTTTTTCAGTCTCCTCACTGGTAATAGTATAAATTATCTGCGAACAGAGGAATGGTAATTTAAGGTGAATACATTTGTAGAATGGCAGGTTTTGCTGGAAATTAGAGTCTATCTACCTGTTGTATTTTGGTGGTACCACAAGAAACCGGAAGTGTATTCACCTTTGGATCTTGCTATCGATTAAAGAGAATCCCATAGAATATAAACGTAAGATAATACGAGAGTTCGTAGTTAATTTGAGATGGCATTGGTGAAAAATTGTTTTAATAACATATTTAAAATTTTCTGACAGAATATAATATAAGAACATCGTATACGATAATATATTTCTGCAAATACGAATTTATGATTTAATCAAGTATGATACAATCTTTCATCTGAAAAACCTTCGGATATTATAAAATATTTACGAGAGGTTGCGCGTATCTCGTCATTGAGATCTCGATGAGTGACAACACTTTATAGAATATTCCGGTACATCGCGACTTGATGCATAAATGATGACTTCATTCAAGATGCGTATTCACTTCTCCAGAAGATAACAGAAAACGCGTATTCGAGTGTTCCATCTCTAGATGAAAGAGAATAATGTTGTGCCCTTTCTCGTAAATTAGAAAATTCAAAGATTCAAATCATATTAATATTGAATGAAATGCCATAGCAACATATAAATAGAAACAGAGATACTATGAATCGACTTAAAAAATAACAATTGCTATCTATTTCTGCTTATTGTAGTGCATTTAATTAATGTTAACCTTTACTAATCAGGGTAATTAGTAATTGCTATATTTGTAATGATATTTTAGCGTAAGGAATTATGCCAGTCTAAGGAAACGTCTACTTTGTCCTTGTTTTTAGTTTAAATCAGAGTATATATGAAAGTAAGAAAGTTAACTTTAAAAAAATTACGTATAAATGGCTTCATTATCTTTAATTCACGTAGAGGGAAGCATATACTTGTATTACATACATTTATAGAAGCGCTCTCAGTTAAGAATACAGAAATTATAAACCAGTAGTATATGTGCTCACACTATGCGTCGGTATATTTTTACCTTCGGGATATATCACTCTTTAATGCGAAAAATATTTTTTTGAATTTTAAAGGCAAAGCCATATCTTTTCATTACCAATTCAGTTTCTTACATCCTCTTCTCTTTACGAGATAGGATTTAACCCTTGGGATTTTTTTCTTTACGTACAAAGTAACCTTTCACCCTTCATCGTACGGAAGCTTCAAAATTTCCAGCATATGTAATCACTACGGAATCCATATACGACCGCGAAAGATTTTTTGTAGGGCTTAAGAGGAAAAAATTTTGAATTAAAATTGCACAGAGGGAATGAGGAATTTTTTTTAAGGTTTCGTGTCCGAACAAAGGGATTACATTACGGATGGAAATACTAGATTATCGAAAGATATATGAATTCGATAAGGAAAGCCTGCTTTAATCCTACATTGTCTGCTCTGTATTTTTTTGAACGGATTTGAGACCATGATTTACGCGGAATATTATTTAAGATTCTCTGCAACACGACGTAAATCCATTTTAATTATTTTATCATAACCACTGGAATTTTGGAATATTTACTATACATTAAGTTCAAACTGACTTTACAGAACCTTTGATTGACGTTGAATATATGAACAGAGTCAGGTGTAGTTCTATGAACATAAACTACCTTAAATTAATAAATTATAGGAAAGAAAAATTTATAATGTAAGTACGAAAATAACTATGAAAATGAGGAATATAAAATAGGTTTTTGATTAAAATATATATTTTTCGTTAAGAAATTCATACCTTAACCGATTTGCTATACCGCAAACTTTAGATTAATTGAAAAAGGAGAGGCTAAAATAAACATACTCCTCTTGTACTCTTCAACAGCTTCTAGGAATATAATAGTGTTTTAAGTAGTTATGCTTACAACTTTCCCTCTTTGTACAAATGTGACCTAAGGAACAGGATAATTAATAATGTTTGGAATACGTAGAATTATTTCTTACAATACTTTCTTCTCTGTGAACATCTTAGGTTACGATCTTGCATCTTTGTTTTGTTTTTCGTATAACGATCCAAATGCCGAATTCTGAAACAATTCAGTAAAATTTATATTATAATATCATTTGAAGTTTATAAGTTATTTAAGAGTTAAAAACACGAAACTCAAATGAGCTTAATATGTTCTTTAACATCCATCCGATGTAAATTGAACTAGACAATTAAAGTTATGTTTACTTAACCCTTCTATACGCAGGAACACGGTTTGCAGGGTGCTTATGTATATACGTAGATGTTGATGAATATGTTAGATGTGAAGTGCGTTACTATGGAACAAAGTCGAGGAAAAATGCAGAAAGACAACACACCGCCTACCTCCCTAAACGTACCCCTGAGGAATGGGGCGACTACTCCCTGTGAATCGCAGGGAGTCGGTGGAAACTCCGCATTAAAAAAGACAAAGGGCAAATCGTGGGCAGATTAAAAAACATTTCGCATTTAACGAGTCCGTGCATTCGAAACAAATAACCACACTGGAGAGTCTCACACGCCATTCCCAGGACATCTAGGAAAGCAATCGCACATTGACGTCACGTCGAGGATGCAAACACAATGGAGATCCACCAAGAGTCGCCTGCGGGAATGCCTCGTTAAGGATTGATCCAGAGGGATGCTGCAAAGACGAGTAATTGCACCTCTTCTTCATCCTTCCCAAGGTGCGTAAGGCACTCTGCCGGTTTTAAGCCGCGTCTACTCATCTACTGGTTAACTTCGACTACTCCTCAGGTCCTAATTAGTAATTTCTATCAACGAAGATGAATTTACTTTCTACGGTTGAGCGCAAAGAGGTGATGGAATGTTAAGATGTGCATCTCTGAGGGCATTTACCTCGGTTCAGATCCTTTGAGGCAAAATTTTACTTATTTTATATTCGTTCTTATTGATAATAGGAATGGAAATTTAATCATTACAGAAAACTAAGTTTCCTAGGAGATTATTTTCTTTAAAATAAAAGTCAAGATATTCCTGAATTCCTATTCCTAAGCTATTCTAATTCTATTCTATGAAGAGTATTGTGTGTATAGCATATGTTTATTACTCGGCTAGGATTAAATTTAAGTAATAATATTAAAGTAATCAGTGAAGTAACGGTTAGATACAGAAAGTTTCTGCTTAATCATAAATTGAAGGGGTATTAATGTTGACTTTGAAATACAACTACGAAATTTTAAATGAAAGAAATTCTACGAAAAAGATACAAAAAAGAACATTAAACCACAACGATTTTTAGGTGCAATTCAGAATGGGGCAAATTAAAAATTTCATTTAACCGATTGCGTCTTATCTTTAAATATATTTTAGCTTCTGAGACAATGTTTCCATTGTTGAAATTGAGAAGTAAACAAAGGAAACTATCAAGAGGGAGACGATAGTATCCAATCCATTTCATAGACCAGGAGTTAAACTTGAACGATAACTATGTTTTAGTCACACATCCTTAAGCTACGCATCGGATGGACCCGGAGAATGATAACCTCTCCGGAGCAGAGTCTATTGCATCTGCCTTAGTAACCTTAGCGTTAATTAAAGCATCCATTACACCGCAATGAAAATTGAGGTCACTCGAGCACAATCGCCTGTGGGAAATTCACTCGCCCTAAGTTAGTCTATCACGTGCATATATCAAATCCGACAAATGCATACATCTTACGTCGTAGGACGCTCTAGGAGTGTCTATGGTGTAGATTAATCGTTTTCAAAAGTTTTAGGGAAATTGGAGAATTGGTTTGTATGGATGAACTCATGGAGGGTTCATTAAAGGAATGATTAAAGCACTTATAAAATGTTCATAATTGATTCATTACAGCTTTGTTGATATAAATCAGCTTATATTACTTTTGTATTCCTTATACAGTTGAATTAGTAATTAAAGGTAAACGTTTTGAATTAACTTTATAATTTCAGTAGACTTGTGCTGCAATCTTTGAAACATTTAATTGAAAATGTCTCCAAATTTATTAAATTATTCTTTAAAGATTTTAAAATTTGTTGAATTATTAATGTAAAAACGTCGGTTTTTCTTTGAAAGCTCAAGAGTTTTTTCCCACGCTAATATTCTTTCGGTAATGCATGCATTTTTAACTACTAGTTGTGTATATATTAGTAGTGAGTTTTACATTTCTTTCTATTTATTAAGTTTTGATTTCAACGCACGGCTTTAGAGGTTAGGCGTAATAGAGACCTGGGTCTACCTTCGCCTATAAGTCAAATAAATGAGTAAATAATGAATTTAATTCGAATCTAACGTCTCTATTTACTGACCAAGAGTCTATTATGAGTAGGAACAATATTTACCCTTAAATTCTCAACGGTCACCCTTCAAAACTCGCAACACGTAGAGTTTTTAGCTCTAATATTCATGCACGTCAGAGCATCACGAATTCAAAAGTATCGCACGACTAATGATCTCAGCAGTTGTGAAAGTGAGAGGCATCTAAAAACACGTCCGTTGTTCAAAAGAGCGCCATCTTGAATGGGACGCGTGGGCGGGTAACGTTAAGTGTTCTTCGCTGTAACGATGGAATCAAAATTCCAGATCGGGAGAGTGGGAATAAAGAAGCGATCCTGCGAATCCGATGAATGGAGCCAACGCTGAATAATTCAAAGCGTTTGGCCGTTAAATCTGTCTCAGAATAAATACAAAGTTACCCACAGCGAAAACTCCGTTCGTGGAGAATCGATGCAGGGAACAGCTGCGCGAAATTCGAAAAGGTTCTTCATTCAAACTCTATTCGAAGAAACTTTGTCTTGTAATGATATACTATCGTATCAGAGAAATTAATCCGTGGAATTTGACTTGGATGAGGTGGATCTCACGACTGTAAGGGAAGATAATCTTCAAATTTATCGCTCGTTAGGTGATTCAGAGGTAGTTTTATCTGTTCGAAAATTATTCTTTAGGAAGTAAGATTTTTTTTGGAAAATTTCTACGTATAATATTGAATTATTTTGTTAAAAATATGAAGGAATGAAAATGCTATGCTACTTAGAGAGTTCTATTTATTTTTATATATATATTAATATATCTTTTCAAAGTAAGATAGACTAATAGGAGAGAGATTGCATATACTGTATACATTCTAGAAGAAAAAATCATCTTTTAATGAATCTAAAATTGATTATTTATTTTTAGACAGAAATTATCTGTTGATTTATCAATTTTATCTTCTAATTTATGCGTTTTAATTCATAGATTTTTATACTTTCTATTGTGACATCAAATAATTATTATATATATTCAAATTAAGAGAGGCAAAATCATTTTCTGGAGACTTATTTTTAATTGAAATGCTTCTGCAAATCAGCTACTACAGTACATGAGAGTGTAATGAAACTATTTTTAATATTAAACTCTTACTCTAACAAAAAATAATGAGAACAAAAAAGTTAAGTATGGAAGTGTGAGAATTGTTCAGAATTTAAAAAATATAATTCCTTCTTCTGTTGGAGGTGCGAAAATTTTTAGAATTCCCTCGAAGAAAAGATGATTGCTGAATTTAATTCTCCCTCTAAAAGGTTTTTACATTACTTTGGTCGTTCTTTCGAGACGAATACCCCCACAGATACTCAAGATGGCGATACGTCGGAGTAAATCGTCCTCGTAAGATAACGAGGATTAAAAAAAATAAAGGTCATTCCAAATGGTCAAGTTATCTGTCTCATTCGCCATTAAAACAGCATCCAAAATGGGTAAAGCTTGTACGGTTGAGAAAAAATCTCATTATCACCTCTACTCGAGATAATTAGCGCGTTCCTTTATTCTCTTTTCCCATTACGCCCTCCGCTTTTCTTTTATTCATTCCTTTCCGCTGCGCGATTGTTTTTCCTTCGCCCACGCGAATTCCTTTCGAAATCTCGACTCGCATGAGTAATTAAAGAACGCTTTCGAGAAATGCTGATGTTCCTCGAAATATTGTTTTCAGGAAATGGAGAGAGGGAAGCATTAAGATGATCATATATTTTTGGAATCTGACGGTTATAATGGTTTAAAGGAATCTTTGAAGGAATGGAATGAATTGATTGATGTAGGTTCATCATTTCAGGAGGCATTCGGTATTGTTTTGTTATTATCTAGATTCAGTGTGTTTGCTCTCTATTTATAGTATCCTTTTGTCTCAGTTATCAACTCAGTTTCAAATCTATATTTTTCTTTAATTACGAAATTATTTTCCGAAATGTATGTATGTTTAGGAGTAAGAATATTCTAGACTTAAAAAGTTCCTAACAGTTTATGAAAAGCATATATTAAATTTTTTGTATTTATATATTATTACTTTTAGATTCTAGAAATAATCATTAAATATTTAATTTTTCTAGCCTTTAAAACCGAATCATTTCAATAATTAATATAAATATTGATTTCGTTTTATCAATATGAATAGCTGATGAAATCTCTTGTTGAGAGAAGTGGCTTAAAAGTATGTTCGATTGTCCAATAACTATCTCGTTCTTAATAACTTTTTAGCTGTTTCTCTTTTGAGAGTATTACCAGCATGACGTTCAATTTCTGTGTTGTTTACCATGATTTTCTATCTCAATCAGTTCGCTCAATATAAAAGATGGAGCTGACATATTTTATATTCAAGACAATAAATACACCCACAATTTTTTTCTTCATCTCAGAATATTTGACATAGAAGAAATAAAATTTAATACTCGAGAGCTAATAGTAGCTAATGTCGAGAGCGATGTACTTTTTTAATACAAAGCCTCACTCCATTAAATGTAAATAACCTCCTTCCAAACCCAATCATAATCCGTTGTCAACGATCCGACTATTGGGCTGATAATCCAGTGATCCTAATACAAAGGAGTGAACGTGGGTGACCTCCCTGACCCATTTGCATTTTGTTGGGGAAGCGAATGACCTTAACACATCGTTGATTTGCGAAGTGGGTCGTATTTGGAAGTCCTTGATAAATAACCACGAATTGAGTCGAGCCCTCCACTTCAATACGCTTCATATACTTTCAGGAGATATTTGAGTCTAAAATTAATAAAACCACCTACTTTTGACTTTTAGAATACATTATACACTAATCATGAGATCCCACTGTGATTGTATGACACTCTTTTTTGTATATGAGCATCATAAATGACAGAATGATTACTGCGAACACTCCATAATTAATTGATAACGACATTGAAACACGAGACTGTATTCTCTTCTCACACGAGTGCACTAGAGGTAATGAAGCTTCATTGTTGGTAATTGTATTTATTTATATCACCTAGCAACGCAGTGACGTGCGAATGATATGAATAAACAATCAGGCCCAGCTCGCGTCGTATTTTTAGATCGTTGTTATCGCGCTATAGTACTGAAGATGCGTCGTTCACGAGCAAAATTCTGGGAGAGGAAAACTGCAATTATGAATTTAATGAAGCAATAAATGAATTCGAAAGAGCACTACTGGGAGGGATGTGAAATGAAGAGAAAAAATACAAAACCCGTCACGGGTTTTGATTCTGGAAATAAAAAATTCGCTCAGCGGTTGAAAAACTCCCCGATGCAAACGACACACGCTTTTGATTATTTTTATAAACGAGAGCGCGATGCCACGAAATTAATGCGCTTATCTGAAGTGTGCGCGTTGTGGCGCCTCTAGCGGACGAAACTAAAATAAACCCGAGGAGATAACGAATGTACAAAATTGGAATTTTAGCTGTACTCGTGCACGTTTTTTTGAATCCTTCCACGATGCGGATGAATATCCACTTCGCTCCGAAGCGTGGATGAAAATATATGATGTGTGATCGAAAATATAAAAGTGTGCCATGTAGTCATTAGTTTTGATTTTTATTCCAACTTATTCGGGTTTTGGATGATCCACTCCTTACAAATCTGGGAAACATCAATTTAGTATCCCTGTCAAGGGGTGATTTATGTTCTCGGTTTTGTAAGGGAGAAAAACTCCTCTGATATCTGGCTTGCTAGCTATTCAGTTATTTAAAGTAAATATTTTTATCCACTTTTACCCGGCTTCGACATTTTCTCATACTTTCATCTTAGTATAAATGGATCGTAGTTGATTCATGATAACCCCTGTGCTGAATAGACAACTTGTAAATTATAGCCATGTAAACTCAAGATGTTCTGGCCTAATATTGGGGAAAGACATCGAAAATTAATCACTAAATCTGTAGAGGTAAATTAAATCTATTGAAAATACTAAGTACACTCTTATTTTTTGTATCCCTCCGATTAAATATATTTCACTTTTTAAGACTTAAATGGAATGCTGATGGATGTATTTATCGCTTTAAATGGCAAAAGAAAGTAATAGAAATATTTTTTGAGTAGAAGAAAGGCAATGAAAGTAGAATAATGCAAAGTAGATATAAATTTTCTAGTATACGAGAACAATTCGTCTGTCTTTTGTAAGAATTTCGTTATAAAGATTTCTCAGAAAAAATCACAAGGTTTCAGTTAATGTCACTTTTAAGTTTACCCAGAGTTTTACTCGGTAAAAATCCAAAAATATTATACGGATTTCATTTGAATATATTATTGAATTGATAGTTTTAATATCCTAACGAATTCCATCCCTAACAAACAACAATTAACGCAGTAGTTATGAGGTTGTATACTCGTCACCTTAACTACCTCACAACGCTTCAGGATCACGTAAAAACACGTTTGATGGATTGAGAACGAACCAATATGTTTCCAACGGAACTCGACGTTGAGCCGCGGAATTTTTTATAAGTATTGAATTCCATCAGCTGTTGCCACCACTTTTTCTGTCTTTTCAATCATGTTTTGGAAGTGCGCAGCTCCCACATGATTCCCTCGAGGTATGCATAGCAAACAGCGCATTGGCTCGTCTCCAAAACCCCTTTTGCTCTACTTTCTCCTCTCAGGTGCAGGAAATATCGGAGTCGTCATGAATCATTCCCCAAAGTACAGCGGGATTACCGATCCGTCCTATGGGAACGATAAAGGGAACGGTACTGCACATTCTGTATTTCTGTGTATAGAAAAGTGAACCGTTTTCCCGATAGGGGCGTTCAGGATGAAGGCTCCAAAAGAGTTGTCCTTTTACAGAAAATTTGAAACCCTGTTGATCGTGTTCTTTGAAGCTCCGTACTCGCGCTTTGTAGTGCTGAGTTTATCGCACGAGGGTATATTCCGTTACGTAAACAATATTACACTTCAGATGATGAATTAGCTATGTGAAGTGCATTAGAAAATTTTTGGGCAATCTAAGTGTTATTTAGTACGTATTAAATTATATCGATTACGTGTTTTAGCAAATATTTGTAGGTTTCTCTCACACAAAGCTTTTCGGTAAATAGTCATGTGTATTATCGTGAATAAGCTACATGTAATATTTCAAGTTATGATTTCTAATATTTGATTTCAGCTTTAAAGTCTTCTGTTTCACTGCGACCTTTAAAGTGTTAAAGACCTATAATTTAACTCCCTCTGTTAAGTGAATCATGATCAAAGATGTGGAGAGTTTATTCAAAGGGAAGATCTATTCAAAGATCACCTCAATATGATGTTAAAATATATCATTTCACCATACAATAGTGAACTTGAAATAATATAAATTAATCTTACAGAATAGTTAATTATATTTTAATAAATCAATATTTTATATTTTTGTAGTTTCAAAATAATAATCGTATTTTCCCTGTTCAATAATGATTATGATATTTATTTTAAGTATAAATGATATTTACCATTAATGTATAATTATATTTGGCCTGATTTCATACTATATATCTAACTATAAATAATTTCTTCATTTAATCATCATAAATTAACAACAGTTCAAGATAAAACGTATATTATCATGGAAAAAATCATAGCTTAGAAAAGTAAGTAATGGCAAATATATTTCTCCCTTACTGCCTCAGCTGGAGGTTAGTTTTTGGAGTTTCTTTCCAAACACGATCACCCCATTTACAATTTCTATTTAAAAGTATCGTTTTATAAATGTACAATATTGATTCATAAATTAAATACATGCTTCATTGAAATAAGCGAATGAATGCGTAACGGAAAGGAATATGAAAAACTAAACTATAAATGTAAGAGCTGAATCATGATATGTAAAATGATATACGCAAATGGTAAAATACTCTCTCTTATAAAAACTTACCTCCCCAAAACTTCTCCATCTTTATATCCGAAATCAATATCGTAATCAACCGTGCATCGATATTCCGAACCGAGATGGTAAATTCAGACCACAAAAATGTATTTTCCCTCTTATAAAATGTTAGCTGTTGGGTCAGTCTATTCAACCCCCCTGTAAGGGAAAGCGGAGAATGTTATCCCACTCCAAAATCAAATCAACCACATACAATAACGGCAATGGGAAAACTTAAAGAAGAACCAGACACGAGTTCCCAGAATCCTTTCCTAAGAATTCCTGAAGTGGGGTTCCAAAAGCATCCTCGACACTTGCCAAAGGGGCGAAGTGGGCGGGGCTAAGATGGCTTTAAGGTCTCCGAGAATCGATGATGGAAAGAGGTTGCGATATTAGGAGAGAATGCTCCATTCCCAGTGTGGGAAGGAGCGGCAGATGCAGGATATGGCGAGATGGAAAGATTAGTATTTCCATTGTCTTTTTTTCCTCTCCCTATGTCGGAGTTGGTATCTCACTTCTGGAAGGAAGAGTTTCTTCACAAGAAAGAGGTCTTCATGAATCCATTAAATATGGAGGTATATCTGGAAAGTTCCCCGAAGGAACGATTAGTCCCTTTGGATGGTAATTCCGGGAGTTAGAGAAAGATAAAACAATAACAGGCTTATACCGGCTGAATCTGTTTCCGCAAGTTTGGATAGGACGGTTTAACAGAAGGTTGGATTGTTTTCTGAAACCTTGAGAGTTAATTCGTTGGCTATTAAAGTTATTTATCGCTCGTTAAATGTTCTAGGGTGTATTGAGTAGAGGTATTACTTCGATCCAACTGTGAATCATACAATCTTTGAGTTTTGCAACTCATAGACGTATTCTTGCTCTAACTCGTTGTAACTGAATTTCTAAAGGATTAATTTTTCTTCGTAATGTATATACTCATAGAATTCAACCGAATATTTGCTGCTATGAGATCTGAACATTTTCAAGTAAGAGCTCAGACTTAAATTTAAAATTAAGGTGGTACAATTCCAACAACAATTGAAAAAAATCGTAATGGAGAACAACAAAAGAAAATAATTCGTAATGGAAAACAATAATAGAAAATAATTCGTAATAAGGAACAACAATAGGAAAATTTCGTAACTGTAATTATAAAATAAACACCTTAAATTTTAATTTAAATAAACTCTAAGGCTAGAAGAATAATAATAAATTGACATAATTTTACAGATTTCCATGAGTTTTAATCATTATAGTATTTATGAGAAAAGTTACCTTCATGCACTATATATCAATATTACTTGAAATCTCCAATCGGTGGAAAATTCTAACATTTAAAACACCTCAATCTCAAATTAATATATATTTCGAAGTTTAATAGCTTCTTCTAATAACTATGAAACTATCCTATGATACTTCTCGTAAGAAAATAACCATCTGTGTTTTCGTGAGGAGAAAAATTACTATCATTAGCGGCAGTGGAGTTTGATTCATTATTCTGAAGGTGTTATTAAAATCATTTCATTCTCATAGTAACCATTAGACCCAAAAATTACCCACACAAAAATTCATTTCCCTAGAGACAAAAATAAATAATAAAATAAAGGGATCAGCGTCGCCTAGGGAACGAACTCATAGCGAATAATAACACATTCACGAAAATCTCTCCTTAATTACGCCTTCAGGAGGAAGAGAAGTGAATATCGATTGGACGGGGGTTTGTGCGGCGGTTGGTTGGAGAAAAAAGCGCGCGGAAGCAAAAAACTTTTCTCATTTCGAAGTCTCTTCCAACATCGCTTTTTATGGCCGCCATCTTTCGAAGGTCACGTGTTCGAGATTGGATTCAAATGTGACCGAGAGGAGGATCTAAATAAAAAAAAGGGACGGAGGAGTAATATTCGGGAGATGACCGCACTCCGCCATGTTTGTTTTGTTCTTTTTTTTGCGCGGTTCAACATGTGGCTGTTCCTTAGGCCCTTGTTTTCCTTGTTCGGGGGTTCGTCGGAGATATCAACTGTGATTGAAGTAAAGGGATTGGAAGGGGGGGGGGTCTTTTTTCGAACGTGTCAACCGCAGGGTCGATCAAAAATATTTTCTATGATTGAAGTCGTTTACGGTTCTTTTTTGTGAGTTTGAAATAGGTTGTCTTGCCTTGTCGTTTTTCCAAGGATTTTTTTTGATAGAATCATTCGTATCTTTTCTAAAATTGACAGTACTGCATTCGTCACCCGAACGAATTCTAAAAAAGTTTTTTGCACAAACTGGCGATTGTATTTGATGATTTGATGAAATGAATAGGATAAGATTGTTGGGATATGGATGTATAGTTGTTATATTATTTATATTTTACGATATTCATTATTATTATATTTATTTCATGATATTTTTAAATCTAAAGATAAGATTAATGCTAAAGATACATATATTTTACTCTCAGTAATCGCAAACTATTTCAATTATTGTAGTTTCATCGATTAAATTGCTTTTTTAAGTTTACAGTGTCGTAAATTTTCCTTTGATCACTATTATTCATAGTATTTACTTCATATTAATTTATATATTCACCTTTATATAAAATAGTATATAAATATATTACACCGAGTAGATATATCGCTAATCTAAAGTCTCAATATTTTTAAGTTAATAGAAAATAACGATGAAATATTTTAGCTAGTTTAGTATAAAGTAGTGAAATAGAAATAAGATGTATTTATAAAAATGAATCTTCTGTGTAAGTTTCTGATCTATTTCTGATACAACAGTTTAATCCAATCCCTCCGGCGCATAGCGGGGGACTGTAAGCACTGTCTCAAATAGATTACTTTCATATTTGCGAGAAAAGAAATTATTGAAATAATTAGGTATAGAAACCAAGTCATTCATCTTATTTATAGATTATGAAATGACGTGGAGTTATTATAAAGTACATATTGTAGTATGTATCTTCTAGATCGACCAAAAACTTATTTTAGCCTAATCCAATGCGTATATGACCTTATTGACACAACATTATTCAACCCCTAGAGAAGTTCCACACTTTTAGTATTATTTGTATCATATTTAATTTTTCAAAGAAACGAAAAAAATTGGTACAAATCTGGATAAACCTTTCTTTCTCAATGTAAATGGTTTCTGGTTTAATTATCAGAATTTACCAATTGAAAACTTATCGATAGTAACTATTTAAATATTATTTCTTTTATTGATTAGATAGATGTATAATAATGAATGTTCTTCTCTTCCCTATTTCAGAACGCTAGAGCCAGCTACGATTTCAGCAGCAACGACCCATACCCATATCCGAGATATACGGACGACTGGTTTAATAGGTGAGTTATTATGAACTTATCTTGAATTAATGGAGCGTAGGGAAAGAACTTGGGCAAAAAGCCACAAAAAATACGAGATTTTCACCTTTTTTAACTCTTAGGTTGGCATTTTATGAGATGTTCGGAGAAAATCTGCGATGATAGTGAAAAATTCATATCTATGATAATGCAAACCGTGTTCCCCTAAAAAAAGAGTAATTTGGAGGTTTAAATGTGATTTTTGGATTTGATAATATTCCTTTTTCATAGACAGTGTGTTTAACGCGTATAGTTCTCTTCAAAAGTTGATAAAACGTATTATTCTACTAGTATTCAGTACAATTACCGATTCTTCATACCTTTGACTTACTTCGTTTCAAAAGAGTTGTTTTTTTTAAAGTATGTTAAAAGACTGATCATAATTCATATGCTATGCTACAAACACTGTAGATAAATGGCTCATTGATACATAAAAAATATTCTGTATTTCGAAGGTTAGAATAGGTAATTACTTAAAATCGAGTTCGTTCGAATAAGTTCGATAGTTAAATTTAGAATTCAGATAAGTTTGAAAATTCCTTTTAGCATTTTTTCTTACAGAAAGTCGTCCAATTTATATAATTTATTTTACTAATATGCCTACAAATTTTTCGTAAAACACGATGAAATTGTAAATCTTTGTTAACGAGATGACTTTTCCCGATCTGAGAATATACTTTATCCTACAATTTGAAGATTGATAACTTTCTTCCAATAAGTTATTAGCTTGGAAGAAAAAATGTTTTGGATCATTTTAGAGCGTTGGAATTAGTTATATAGGAAGAATTCTCCTTTTTGATCGTAAGATATCGTTTACAATATTTCGTTTACTCGTAGACAAAATTCACTAATATTCAAATACCCGATAGTCCAGAGTTAATTAAATGGCACGAAAGACTATACTTGAGGTAAGATAGTTCATGTATATGGAAGCACAACTGAGATAGGTAAGCAGATAAGCTTTCTTGTTTTTTGCATCTTCCAGCATCGCTTTAATTAACCTTGTGTTGCGATGGTATCTCTGTTGCTACGGCAACTTGCGATCTACAGTAAACCTGATTAGCAAAATCACAACGAACTCTGATCCGTCTTTCCCTTTGTTTTTATTGGTGGAGGATGACCGAGACTAACTCAAAATGATAATGAATTCGAGCCATTCCTGTTTAACAACAGCCACATTTGCATAACAAGTTTCCAAGTTGATTTTACTTTACATCTTCTGAAAGTCAACTCGCTTTTGACGTACAAAATAGAACGGTCGTGTGAATTTCGAGCACTCGTAGAACTAGTGAAAATCGCACTTGATAATAACAATACAGATCTACGATACAGATCTACAGCATACTAACTTCGTACAGTCGTGAACAGTGTTGAAATTATTCCGTTCAATTTGAATAACGGTGTAATTGCGTGGAATTGTGAGCTCTTCCATGTTCTTTCTACAAGTAAAAATAAAAAGATTTCATTCACTTGCTTATTCAACGAAATCGAACAGTACGAGAGTTTTGGTAATACGTACTTAACTGAAATGAATCTGAAACAATTGTAGCGTAAGTAAATCCTTCTGAAAACATATTAGCATTGTTTTGTAAATATTCTATAGTTTCAATCAATGTTATATATTAATTATTGAAAATGATGAAACCGATTATAAATATATTCCTATCCAAATAAGAGATGCTATGCTATTGTAGTGAAATGGGTTGGATGTATCGACATTTATACAGTAATATGTAATTTTCCAATCTAGATACTAAATTCCAGCTTTCATTACAAACCCAACCATTATCAATAGTTGACATAAAGATAGTTACGAAATATTGCAAATTAATGAGCATTAAAATAAGCATTTAAAATTTATACTTTTGTGCTCTCGAAAAATGCATCATAGAAAATAGATAATGAGAAATATGCTGACTTTTCTTTATATACTAGTCTCGTAATCTACTGCGTTTGATGTTTCATCCTGCGAGGTTAAGTACAATGTGTTCATCATGCGATCAAAACTCACAAAATTCATTTTTTTAGTTTTCATGAAAGTAGATTAGCTTTACTCGCTTAATTAAGCTTTGAGTCAGGTAAGAAGATTAAAACCTAAAACCTGTTCCGCTCCAGAATTCGGAAAGCTTAAAATGTTATCCTACGATCGACCTACTTTCAAGCTTTACAACTTTTGAGCCGAAACCATTATTCTAGATAGCATAAAGTTCCTCTTTTACATAACGTGAGCGTTTTGAGCTAGATAATACAGCAACGCTCTAGCTTGGATTATGAAAGTTTCTAACGTAATTAAGAGTTTCCTTAGTCCTTCTTCCATTAAAATTATCTTATTTTACAACATGTTTGAGCTAATTTTCTTAGCTAGGGATGTTAGGTGTTATTTTCGTATTCTTACGTAAGTTACGTTAAAACGAAATAAATTCACCCAAGTACGAAGTTAATACCTTAGTTTTTCTTGGATTATGACAAATTTATGTTTGAAATCAATATCAGAAGGCGTGTTTTCGTGAAAAGCCGTAGTGTAATGTAAAAAAAGTCCCAATAAATAGAACTAATTTGCACAGAAATTTTGCTATACTAGCGACAGGTTTCGTAATTTTAAATCCCTGAAGATATAAATTAACATCACGAAACCGGTCGCTAATATAGCATTTTTGTTTTGGATATTACAAAGTTTTTTATCATAAATTTATATTTTTTTGAAATTAACCGAATGATACACTCCTTTTTATGTTTCTATCAATTTCCTAATTTGAGTGTACTCCATATATCGAAGGCATTACTTTTACACTTTACTCTTACTAAATTAGTAATAGTTTCCTTATTTTTAAGTGATAAAGTATTCATACATTTATGAACAAAATATTTTCATGTTGGTTAGTGTATTTTTTTAATTTCAATTGCCTAAGTCCACCTTAGATCCGTGATGACCCGCGTAGAATACCGTTCCAATTACTTACCGTCTGCCTTCACAGATTCCACTTATAAAGGCACGACTTTCACCGCCATGTTTAACGCTGGTTTCCAAGGAGATTTTCACCTGAGAAAGCATTCTTCATCCGAGAGGAAAATTCGCGTAAACCATAACGGGGATGAGGGAGGCGACGTGCGAAACTCACAATCATCTCAAAGATGAGCAGCGCCTCACATTTACGGCGGAAACTCAGCGGAAAAATGTAAGAGGATCGTAAAAGTGTGGAGAGCTTGTGGTCGTAAATGTTTCGGAGATTAAAATTCGAGACCTAAACATTCGGTGCCCACGGAGAAAATCACACCCTCAACCCTTCAGAGTTACTGCGTTAAACACAGCGGGAAAATGAATTTGTTCTAGCATTGTCTTAAGGTTGATGTTGAAGTAATGGATGAGATTATTGCAGAGATGATTCCTGAGATATTCAGTACTTAATCATTGCGATTTCCCTTACTCCAGTCTTAAAAGGATTTAATATGTTAATCATCCGCGTTGCTTGCCTAATTCAGTCAGTACCCTAATGAGTATTCTATTTTTACAGGACTACTAATAATCGTTTCAGAATGAAAACACCATACTTATCTTTACCAAATTATGTAAGGGATGAATTTATGTAAGGGATGAATAGGTATATTGCTTATTACAAGAAAAGGTGCCTCTTTTCGCAGTGAAACACAGCAGGTGACCTGGGTTCGAGTCCCAGTAATGTGGCTATTTTCACTTCTGTTTCGCTCTGAGTATGGTATCGTTAATATAAGTTAAGGATGTAGTATTTAAGGTTTGAAGCATCCCAATATTTTGTGCAAACTTTACAATTATAATCGCTAAAAGTTTATGATTTATCAGACATTTATAATTGTCAAAATGTTTCAGAACGATGTTACTTTATATTTTCCTAACTAAAAGAAATCAAGGTCAAATTATTAATAATTGTCGGTTTCGTAAACTTTAACTGTAACGGTTCTTATTAGTCTAACAGGCGTGTGTTTTTCTATCGTTATTTAAAATACGCCATTCACATTTCAACCAGGTTTCATTTTCAGTTTCTAATTAGCGGAATAATTTATTTTTAAGCTTTAACTTATTTTACCAGTAGTCAGAATTCATGAAGCCAATTATTGAATCAAGGTCCTTGAAATTTACTCGTTAAAATCTCATTTCACTTTTGTATAATAAAGTAAATTATTCGCCTGCATTTGCTTTCAAAGCGCTCTGTTGAAAAATAAAATTCCATTAAATGCACGGATGCGTTTCCATAGGAAAAATAGAATTATTCTTCCCATACATTATTTGAAGGAAATCGATATCATAAATGCAGAATTTAATGAAGTATTCATTTCAGTAGAATTTCTCGTGGAATCGTAAAATTGTACGTAATTAATTGCAGGGAATACGCCCACGAATCATGAAACACACGTGCAGCTGCCTTTTTGTTATTGGTGAAAAAACACATTCAAATTTATCTTAATGGGAACAATTAAATGAGCATGTGATTTCATAATTCTTAAATTTATATTACATATATACATAGCCATTTAATTACTTCTTAAACACTTATAATTTAGGAAATGACACATATCGAAAACCATTTGGTAACTACTGTTCTATATTTATTCTATAAATATGAACTTTATTATGCTTTCAATATTATATGTAGCGTATTTTCGGCTTTAAATTTACCACAAGCCAAACTTTTTGACATTTTAAAACAATTTAATCGTTATACTTTTGAAAATGTCTTTCTCGAATACTTAGAGGCATCTCTGTATTTTATACGCTAACATTAAAAACTATTTCCATAATAAGTCTTCGTGATTGTAGTATAGGACTTTTAGTGTCATAATATACGAACTTTCCCCGTTCTTTAATCCGTATTTCTCACAAAATTCTACGCATGTTGTAGCATATATATTTCGCGAGGATTTTGCAACAAACGTACCACGAATAGCCCTCAGATTTGTCGCATAAATTGCTGGGGAGGTACACACGCGAATCTGCGAAAATTGACCCTCCGTCGCATGAAAACTCGGACCGCCTAATCTAATCGGCCCATCAGCGGGGGCTGTGAACGCTTAATGCTCGCGAAGAAGGCAGATTTCGGTCTGAGTCATCCAATTCCGTAAAAAAACACATGCGTGCGTCGTGACTCTGCACTAATCTTGGCAGTCTACGAAGGTTTTTAGACCGCTTCCTCATAACTCTCCGTACATTCCAGTTTACACAGGAGCGTCGCGACTTTGATGGATATGTGCCATTACGCGGCTATCTTACTTTATTTCCTAGCGTGTCCACCAGAGGCAGTACTTACTAGTGGTCCGCATAGACTTTGCCAACGGACGGAATGACCTTTTTCTGACCACCTCCAAAGTTGAAAACAACCCATGGCAGCTTCCGTCTCATCTAGGGGAGGAAATGAAGCCAGCGACCGGCTGGACGGAAAGATATAGCTGTCTTCCCGAATAAATTCAACCCCACCGATATAAAAGGCGATGTCCACTAGAGTTTCGAAAAGTATTATAGACGACGAAATAGCTATCCAACTTCTCGTAAATTAATGACCTTTTCTACGGTAACTTTAGATTTATATGGATAACAAACTACACATGAATTAAACGTAATATCAAAGAGTTAATGTACGATCAAAAGAAAGAACGAGTGGTTGAACTTTTAGGGTTACTTTTTTACAAACTGTAATTTTGTATAAAAATGAATAGCTCATTCCAGAAGTGCTATCAACTCGATTTTTCCTCGTCGTTAATGACAAATTTGAAATTCAACTAAACCCAACGCTCATTGGTGCACAACAAAGAAATGATGAATATATTAATGAATAATACAAGTTAATATAGTTCATTAAAATGTATAAGAAACATCTGTTCGCAGTTTTCTTTTGAAATGGCGTATTTTAAATCAGAAAATTTCAAAGGATTGAGCTTAAATATAATTATGTGCTTACTTTATTTATACGTCATATTGTCTATTTATCTCTGTATATAAGAATGCTATCATTTTCGGATGTTCAAGCAGAATTTTGTACGGTATGATGAGATAGACGACTGTCTTTCTGTCTTGAGACCCTTCCTTACGCTTATAAAACTATTGTATTCATTAAATTCAACCAATCAAATATATACCTTCAATGTTTCATTTTCATATAAATTTATCAATCATTTATTACTTGTAATAACTAGCTGAATCAAGTTGTTCTTACAGCACTGTTTATATTAGAGATCTGCATCCTTATGGAATGATGTTTTTATATTTCAAAAATTCCCGGAGAACTACTATAATATTTATTTGGCTAGGAATAGTGATACTTTCTTTATAAGGAAACGAATTTTTAATGAGGCATTTTTCAATAAATATCAGCGTTGCTATGGTTTTCCTTAAATGTATCGTCATAGAACGCCATTGTCAACGGTAGGATTACATTTCAGTAGTAGACGTATCTTATCAGGTTTAGAATTCCGTTACAGAATAATAAAGTAAGATTTCGGTGGCATTCGGGCTCATTGTTCCGCGAATAGGAGAGACAAGTGAAATGCGTAACGCTATCCGAAGAGAAGCATCTTGTGAGTGTAAGGTAACAAACAGGCATTCCAATTAAGGCGATGTCCTTGAGCACCATTGAGATGGATGGACGGGTTTGACGGAATGAATATCCCATGTCTCGCGAACAGGCCTTCGTTGGAAATAAGAGGAGAAAGGACAGGCGCACGGGTTATTACCGAAATAAAAGGGAAGTTAACATCCGCATTACAATGGAATCACTGCCGAGACGGAGCAATGTCCTTCCTACCTACGAAATTTATTGCTCGTTTTAAAAGGAAAGTTTTATTCGCCTAGTGTTTGGAGTTTAGAGGAGAAATTGATGTCTCAGAACGGATCACTTTACATGGGCGTTTTTCCGAAGCGTTTTGGGGTGTTAAATTTCGTGGAATATTTGTAATTCAATGAACTTAATTCGTTCTTACTTATAATACATAAATATATAATTATTTTTCTCGCTTACGTCAATGACATTTTTTTGTTATTTTTGATTTAATGGTTTAATTTTTAATCGTTTTCTGTAACAGTGAGTGCCTTATATACTAAAACAGTATTACATGCGTTTTCTAATAATAGTATGGAAGATTTTTAATGTTTTCCATCGCAACTATGATATTTACTACGCCAATAAACATAGGAAATACGATTTTTTAAATAATACTTTATATTAAATACTTTGCGTGAGTTGAATATCCACAGGCATCAAAAATAGCAAGATAAGTTCTTTATTAAGTTATTTTTAGTTAGTTAATCATGTTCTTTTTAGATTTCGACTAAAAGTTAAGGAAAAGTTAAACAAGCATACTGTCATTTGTTTAAAGAAAGACTTTCCTTTTTCCTAGACTAATTTTTAAACACCTCAGTAAAATTCACAATCTGTTTATTATTGTCCTTGTATTAGAATTTTAGACATCCGCTCCTCTTCCTTTTAAAAATGAATATTATGTCGTAATGTCAATTTCCCTGCTATCCTTCTTCGATCATTATATTAAAACTTTCGTAGTGAGCTAATTATATAAAGAAACACAATCGATTATCGCGTAATTCTTGTCGAGTTTAACTGTCAATGGTTTTGACAGACGTGTGCAGCCTGAAGATGGCTGACTCACCCCAATTACCTACCATTCATCAGATTAATTGCGCGGGCCAACTCTCAGTAGACATGGCCACTTCATAAAGGTAGTGTAGGAGCAATTCTGCGAAGGCGACATTTGAAAGGCCATGCTGTGGAACTCGTAGCAAAACCCCAAAGTTAGTCATTCGGTGCCCAAGTAGCCCACTCAGAAAGTTTCCGAAGTGTGGTTTAACTGTTCAATAATGCAAACTGAACAAGCTCTTCAACCAACCTCTTAAACCAGACAACTCCGAATGTGGATTGTTAAAGAACTATGTTTTAGGGAAGCCAGCTTGAAGGTTTCGATAGCTTGTGTGATTTTATCTTGCGAAGATTGAATGGTGAATGATTTTTAATTGTCTTCGAGCTCAATTTTTGCTATCGATGGATTGTATTCGTGATTTTAGATCTGAGAACATTACGAATGTTAAAAATTATTTTGTATAGGTAATTGTTTAAAATAAGGTGAATTTTTTGTATCTTTGGCTTGAGAGAAATAATTTTTAGCCTTAATGAATGAGTCACATAAAAAAAGAAAGTAGAATATGTAAAGTATTATGCTATTGCATCTTCTGAATTTTCCTTAGTCGCTTTAATAAATTCTTGAGCGGAAAATTTTAGAACGAGTTCTGACATTAGTTTACCTAATGGGAACAATTTTAGAAACATTCTATCATGGTTTATCATTGAAAAGCCATTGATTGCTTTATCAGAATATTCATTGACTTCTATTATTTAACATCTTGATAATACATTTACACTAATAATAATAAGAAACTATCAAACTAATTTATTCTACATTTATTCTTGGTTAAATCTTACATTAGTTGCAAGAATTTAATGCTAAATATGCGTTTATGTCAAGTTTTTGTGAAACGTTTCATTTTAAGTATTTTCGTATTAGGTTATTTAGAACGTTCAACAGTATGATATTCCTCCTTCCCGTTTCGTATCGATAATGAAATGAACGGAATAACTTTCACTAGACAAAAACTCCGGCAATATATATATTTTCCTGCTCCTCAACGATTGGTTTTTGGAACGGAAACATTCTATCGATTCCCAGATAAGAGAATGATATCCAGACTGATATTTCGGCGCCTGGAGATGATCCACATTACCTGCGAAAACAAAAGATAAGCTCCTTCAATAAAAGAAAAATTGGGAAGGAATATGGAAGGATTATTCATGTTTATTGAAGGGACAATTTGTCTCAATCCTTTTGGGATGGAGTATAATCGCTGGGTGGCGAAATATTTTTTCCTTGGCGTTCGTTCAATATCGGCACAATGGTTACTATTGATACGCTTACATCTTTTGTGAAAAGAATTCTCTAACTCTTCACATTGAATTGTAATGGAAAATATTTAAAAATACAAGCTACCCACTAAAATTAAAGAACAATATGATATTATGTTACAGTCAATCTATTATATAGAATCGGAGTAGGAATGGGGGTTTTGAATGCTAATCTTACTAATCCTCTATGTATATTACGTATGAATTTATAATAGAATTACTAAATTTATATCTAATAGGATATTGTTAATTATTGTTAATTAATTTTATTAATTGTTATATTATTAATTATATTGTTAATTGTTTATATTTGGCATTGTTGGTTAGAGTAGTTTATTTTGAATGTTATGTAAATGTGACTATGAAATATTAATTTTTTAAATCTGTTTATATACTTTCCACCAGAGCATTGCTCTACCTGTGAGGTTTTTGTAATAATAATAATAATCTGTAAGTAATCTCTTCATATTTAAGAATTGAAATATTATCTTAAATCACAATTATAATTTCCATTAGAGAAATTAAGGATATATTAAGAGACTTAAGGTTACAAAACTCTACATATGTATATAATAGCGTAAGGTTATCGAAAAAAGGGAGGTTCAAATGTACAGGAAATGGCATTTGGAATCAATCCAAGAAAAATACGCAAGCACAGGGAATTCCGCGTGCGCCAAATTTATCGGTCTCAGCTCTTTGATTGGTGGGGAATAGATAACTGAAAATTATGATCTATTCGGTGCATATCTTATTTATGACAGAAAAATGCACGGTGCACTCCAACGGCTATGATTTTGGCATGCACTGAAATTTGATAAACTGCATGAAATGCTAGAATTTAACAAATTTTTGAGATGGATAAGTTTATTGGGTATGATTCACTGTATAGCTAATGGATTTCAATCAAAATTTTCGCGGAATTTAACATCCTGAATTATTAATGGATAGGATATTTATTCATTTCCAAATTTCCAAACAGCTTCATGCGATGCTAATGTAAGCATTGAATATTTAATGAACTCTAATCCATTCTCCGTTTCGATGGAAATAAATAGTTATGAATGTATGAGTTATTGGAAATAAATCTCCCGATACGCAGTTTGGTGAGATTACGTAGTTGTTGATTTTCTCTTTGAAGTGTAAGAGGTATATGGGAAATTAAATTTACCGTACGCTATATTAAATGCATTCGAAAATAGTGACTCTCTCTTTGATATAAATTCAGCGCGTTCTTCTCTATTTTGCCGTGAACTAAACAAAAATTTAAAAAATATCTAAGATATTACTCAATTACTGTTGTTTGGCATTAATAGCGGGCTTAGGTAAATTTAAAAAATTGAATTTGCAATCACACCTTCACTTAAAACAGTACAGTAAAAGAGTGCAGTTTATACAAGGCTATATATATATATATAATATAGGTTTAATCTTATGCGGAGACTAAAATTTAAAGCCCAAGTTATAAGTAAAATATTTATTAAGAAATGCTAAATATAAAATGGTGAAGATTCCAAGAGTATTTCGTATTTTTGTGCAAGATAAATGTACTAAATGACCATCACAGAAAAAAGTCAGTATTTGGCATTAGCAGCAATTAAATTGAAAAGTGCTTCAAGCGTATGAATATGTTTTAGAGGATACAAATGAAAAATCTTTCATGTAAACACCGAAAAATGTGAAAGCTCCAAATGTTTTGAATCGTTAATATAATTCCGTAAGCCCTTAACTTACAGCAACTGAAGTCGATGTAAAAATAATGCAGGAATTTTAAACCAGAGTGACCTTTCGAAATCCACATTTATATTATCCGTAAGGATTAACGACATTTCAACGACTACCAAATAATGGCTGCTTGCTCGTTTCGGATTAAAATAAAATGAACATATTTGAAAATGTGCAGAAATAAAACTTTTTAATATGTTATGTCCTTCCATTGAATTTTTAGAGATTAAAATCGTGAAAATTTGTTTTTGAAATCGAGCAAATGAAATGGTCGTTTACATTTCATGAATATAAATCGTACCCATTTAATAGAAATTTATTAAGTTAAATTATATTTAAAGAAATAACATTATATTGAAAGCTGGTGCAACAACTGGTGCTTTAATTTTACACGATGCTCTTTTTTATTATATATATTTTTTAATCTAGACATTCGCTATATTGAATAACTGAAATCGCCATGCGAATAGATATATAAATATATATACATAAGAACAAAAAGAAAGACTATATTTAATTATTAATACAGTATTCACTATTGCTCCTACATTAATTAACTACTTTCCCATCGAATATAATTTCAAAATATAAATTAAAAACTCTAAGATCAAATGATGAAGTGTGTCCTATATAAATTTAAAATGTTTATTCTAAAATATATTAGGTATTATTGATTTATTTATATTTAAAATTAATTTTTGCTATCGAAAAACATTTTTGGTCCTGGAAAACCTGACCTTCGACCCACAAAAAATTCCTCCTCCTCGAAATGTATCGTAGCGAATCTTACGACCCAGAATTAGCATCTCCAAGCACTCTATGATGCATCTACGGAATGGACCTCCGTCCTAAGTCACCGTTTGGTCATCCACCAGTTCTCCAATTTGCATTTTAATCCTCATGACGATGCGGTGTTGCTCATACGAGTTTAATTAATTCTTCGCCTGCAACGCATCCCTCGGTGGCAGTTGGGAAAACTGCCTTTGGAAACTACTTCCTTAGGAGAGAGGCGAGTTTAAATGAACCCTCTTGTGTGATGGAAAGCCTAAATGGGCGATCCCTTTATGATGCTCCCGTCACATCCTAGGATTCCTCCTGCGCCATTCAGAGAACCGGGAACTCTGCCGGGTACGCGGATACGGGATTGGACGTGGTTTTGCCCCATTTGACTATTCAGCCAATCAATTTCGGATTGAGGTATGATGCAATTCTATGGCGGTTTCTATGCTAAACCGACCGAAAACTTCGGCTTCTGATTGCGTTGGTCGTACTCTTCTTATTTCCGAGAACCGTCAGATGATGAAATGCGTTGTAAGGTTCTTAAAATGAGTCATTAGGCACTATGTTTAGATTGAATTTGATCTAGATTTTGGAAATTCAAGACAAAATACTACTAATGTATATTTCTACGTTTAAATATATAAGTATTATATCTATATACACTCAATGATGATGTTTATAAACAATGGTTAAAATATTATATGCGCTAATTATTAATCAATTAATCATGTGATGACATCAATTTTTGGGAATCGTTATAATTTTATTCATATGCATCATACATGAAATTAACTAATTTTAATGTACCAAATAGAAAATAACTAAGAAATACAAACGGAACTGAAAGCTGTTTCTATCCTTTTGGACACGATATCATTGGTCTTGTACTTAACAATTTCACCTTATGAATAGGAGATTGAAAAGTTTCAGTTTCAAATTGTCTGTTTAATAAACATACATTCCACGTCCGTTCAACAAACGGAATATGCATCATATTTAACTAGACAATTCAATTATATCATTAAACAGAATGTTAAATTTTATCTATGAATGAACTACGTAATATATCATTTCAAAAATAAAATTTTATAAACGTGATCTATTCCAACTATCAGTATTTGACATTATTATATTATGATACTAGTAGAGGCTTGCATGTTTAGTCACGTAAATTTAATAACGATTCTCTCTGCGCGGGTGGGGGATTTTATGTATTTAATTTGATTTGATATTAAGCATATAAAATGTATGCATTTTCCTAAAAAATGCTCTATAATTCTATGAAATTCTCTTTATATATTTAAATCTATGCATATGTTCAGACTCCTATAGTACTCGGTAAAATTACGTCATTCCTCATACAGCTTATAGTTGCTACATCCCACACCAAAATCTCGTTAGAGCTCGTGGTGGAATATCCATTAACTCTTCGCGTTGATGACTTAAAAAGGTAAAAGTACTCATAATCAAATTGAAATTTAGGCCGTGAATAAAGGATCCTTTTTAGTTTAAAAAAATTCCGCCGCTAAGGGCGCTGAACGAGTCATGGTTACCAACTTTGGAAAGATAAATAGCAACGAGGCCCGAAATAAATAAACTCGACTGGAAGTAAACGTATCGCGACCATGAAACGTTCTCTCTCTATATTTCATAACGAGCACACTTCATAAAATATAGAAACTTTAACGGTCGGAGGCGTATTAAATCGCGCCCACGCGTGCAATTTCGCGTAAAAAAGTATTAAAAAAAGTTCATAAAGATGCTCGCGGTGCATGGAGATGAAGGTTTGTTTACGATTTAACACACGCTTCACGCGCACGGCGTAGTTCCTGCCTTCAACGCCAGAGTGCCTCACGAGTGTCATACTCTCTCGAGGCTGGACAAAGAGACCCGATAATTTGAATTTGTTCTGAATCGTTGGGTGCAGATGAAACGAAAATCATTTCGAGAGGAGGACGTATTCAATTGAATCGGAGAGGAAAATTAAATAGAGAACTCATGCGCAGCTGAGTAACGAGAGCGTATGTGGAATTGCTTTGAAGGCAGCCTAACCTAATTTCGCGTGAAAGGAAAAAATTCTCGCGATCTGCAGTTTAATAATTCATTTCGCGATCATATGTGTGCCATCGATAAATAAGCTGCTAGGGTTGTTGCTTATTTTTCACGCCCGATGTATTGTGTGTAGAGAAGATTCTTCTTATTAAAAATCGTAATAATATTTGTTGGGTGTGAATATTGAGGTAATCTGAAATTTATTCAAAATATTTCTCAAAATAATTTTTGCATACCCGTAAGTTTCGCTAATGATTATATGTATTTTACTTAACTCTCTTTAAATGTTATTTTTTAATCATTTTCGTAAGAAATTACGTATTTCTTTTGGTTGATGAAATCCACTTAATCATTATATACATGTATATATGTATAATTGAGCGAGCAATTTAACCATAACTAATATAAATTTTCGTAAAAATCTTTATTAAATTATTAAAAGATGCCAAATACATGCTCTTTTTAGAAGTTAAATAAGATAACTTTTAGAGAAAAACAAAGTTATCAAGGAATAATAAATATTGCTTTTCTAATTTATGTCACATATATGAATGTATATGATTTAAGTCTTTTAAAGTTAAATTAATATATTTCTTAATTTCTTATTTATAAACTATAATTTCTATAATTTCACCGTAAAATTGCAGAGAGGCATATAAAAGATGAAAAAGAAATATATAATAATAATTTTGCATAAAATTTAGGAAACAAGCATACAAAGTAGCCAAAAAATATCAAGTTATTTTCTAACTTAATTTAATAATATTCCACAAAATGTCTATGAATTACTATAAGCCATTATTGCATCCTAAACATTTACGAGAATAAAATTATTTTTCCTACGATGCGCTAGACGTTCTACAGGTTCTGATCTATTTCTTTTTGGCAATCCAATCTCCCACGTAGGATAGAGAAGGTTGTAGGATTGGATATATATCAATTTTCTTCTTGTCCTAGAAAACTAATTGGATGCCCATGGGTATTCTGCCATAAGAAAAACTTTTTTTTTATTCTTCCCGTAATCGAATGGTGTGCATCCCTTCTATTCCCTCAGGAGCGTTCTTTTAAACGTTCCAACAGTCTATAGGGTTTTCATTATATCTATGGGAAATTGCCTTCATATTCACTCCCATCCAGTTCTTGATCCGATTAATTACTTTCTTGGCCATAGAGTTTCGCTACTATGAAAACCTCGTGGTAATTCCAGTGAATTGTACCGTGAACATCTCTCCAATAACTTTTTATTAACAGACCCAATACAGATGTTTTTAAATCATTATATTTCTACTTTATATTTCAAAATTATTCCCTTATTTTATTATCGAAATGAATTTGCAGGCATAAAGGGGTAAAATTAATAGTGTCATAGATACGTATTGGAAATGAATTAATTAAAACTTCCCAATATAAATATAAAAAGAGAAAACATTTTGTTTTACAAGCTGCACCTTTTAAAGATAATATTTTTGTTATATTTCTATTTCATCATTCAAAATTATTCCTTTATTTTATTGTTGGAATAAATGTGTCCAACATAAAAGGGTACCATTAAAAGCGATTTATACATATTGGAAATGAATTAGTTAAAATTTCTCAATATATTTTTATAAAGAAAAATATATTATTTCACAAACTACTTTTTATATATATAGCTGAGAACTTATTTCTCTAGCAAATACTTATTATTTTTTCATTAATTAAGAATAAAAAAGATACAATCAATGATTGATAGTATTGATAGTAAAATAGTAGTTGTATTCGTCTATTAATTTCAAAATATTACAGTATAATCTTTGACAGCCAAGCAAAAGTTACAGTTAAGATGATTGGATGGAGAAAAGTAGGTTTGACTGTATAGGAGACCTCTACCTCTATTAGCAATACACCATTTCACCGCTACCATTTTTTTGTTTTCAACTGATTTCACCCAATTTTCGAATCCCTTGTTTCTCCGAACCTTTCATTTATCCCCTTGTCCACGAGAGCAAATTGGATTACAATGACCTCAAAAGGGGCAGCTTTCATCCGTTTTAAAGGGTTGTCCGTCTTACTTGAGGAAGGTCATTTAAGAAGGCCACACCCATTTACAGTGTCCATCCATGTTTGTCCTACTTCATCGTATTTAAGTAAAGTTTTAGTTTCCATGCTAGAAAAGGCCCTATTCAGAGTAACATCACGCGTGTGTAATACGTAAATAGATTTTTTTGATATTCGAAAAGAACTCGTTGTATTTAATCGCAGTTAAACACATTAATTAGAATTGATTGAGAAACTTCTTTATAGAAATGTTTTTCTCGAATTCATAAGGCAAACAATAAAGGAGACTGTTTATTAACTATCAAATCAAAAATTATTCGTTGTTATTATATTTATGGTTTCATAAAATATTTTAAAATGAGGAATGTCTTCAGAAGTTTAATTATAATATTTCATGAGATTCTGAGACATTTAAATTCAAAAGACAGGAAATCGTTAAAAAGCTTACGGAGAAATTGCGTGCCAAAATCCCTTTATCATTTCATTCATAATTTCTTTGAATGCGCAGATGTTTATGCAAATAAAAACAGTCGTATAAATCAGATATCCATTATAAATTGAGGATATTTATATTCACTGTCAGTCTCAAATGTAATTTTGTAATATTTTTTCAAATTTGTCTCTCGTAAATGCCGTTTAGTTGTACTTTCTTTTTTTCAGAACAAACGTCAACTTACTTAAACGATCATTTAATTCTTGAATATATGAATGCGAAATACGAAACGTATTTATTTTTATAATTCACGAAACTTATAATTCGATAATAATTCGATCAAGCCAGGGGATGTATGAGAAAACATTTTTCTAGGAGTTGTAATTAATTTACTTTATTTTACCTATCAATTACTCTCACAATTAAAGCAAAAATTATAGCAAACACTTTATTGATATCTGATTTCCATTTTGCGCCATTATTTTTAATATTTATTTATATAATATAGTTAATATTGTTTCAGTATGCATAATACGTAGCAGACGTATATACGTAGAAATGTTTATGTACAGAAATGTTCTGATTCATGTATATCAGTTCATACTCAACAATAAGAAACAACAACAAAGAAAGATAATAAGAAGTAAGTGAGAAGTATGCCTATATACAAAAAATATCTTTTATCAATCCTTCCAGTAAGTTATTATGTTACTATTGGAAACTAATGAAGAATGACGCATCCATTAATCCAAACCAAAGTTATTTTCAAAATAAATAGCAAGTTTGGCTAATATTATATACAACAATAAAAAAGAAAGTTAGTTCTGAAGTGTAGACACAAATTGGCACCTTATTCTGAGATATTTTACAAATAAGTAACACTAGATTCATAATAGTAAAATTATAACTGTTTATGTTAATGAAAATGGTTTGAACTTTTTTATTATTATTTAGGATTATTGTCACGCAAGGAGAGTATTGTTAATTACGTGTTACGTGTCGAGAATACTAGGAAATCTATCCCATTAGCAATTTGAATAGGCATCACATTCCCAAGGCTAAGGAAAGTGAAATTTACAGGATTCCATTTCTAAGAATTTTCCTTTTCGTCAGTATTCCACGAAAATTAAGGTGAATTACCTTCTTATGATTTGCAGTAGTACTCCTTGGCTTCGAAAATCACGGACGCAAAATTTATTCATATCGTATAAATCGCAAATTACTCCCTGACACGACACACAAATGATTACCTTGGACTTTAAGAGGTAATCAAGCGAAATTTTCTCCTTCGGCTCCCTGTATTTTCCTAATATCTGAACTATTATGCAGTACTTCTGAAATAGAAACATGGAAATCAGTTCTCTCTGAACCTTTTTTATATAAATGTATATTCTTTTACCATATTCCTTAAATTAATAATAAATAATTATAAATGTAATCATTGACGGAATTATTTTAGGTCAGTTTGCTCATTAATATCAAATTTTTTATAATAGTTATTTTTATTTGTTATCTATATTCTATAGTTATTTAAACAAATGAAATCCTCTCTATTTATCCTAAAATTGTACCTTTAACAGCCTACTTTTTTGAATACCAATGGATCATTTAAAAATTTCAAACGAAGAAGTTTGCCTGTTTCATTACTAAAATTCTAACCTTTTCAAAATTTCCAAAAGCTTAATTAAGTATAAGAGACCTTTTTTACATTCCACCAAAAGCAAACATCCATCTATAGATCCAGCTGAGTTCCTTGTAATTTCACAGACGAGAGCTCGTCTACTTCTCAACGCGATACATGAACGCGAACCATCGGTGAAACAGATTCTACATAACCGCAGTCCCGATTAAAAGGTCCATCACCCACTCTTGACGTAGGAGGTTCATCAGACCATTGAGAAATTATCAGAGCGTAATAGCAGATGAATAGCTAATGGTTTAAAACGAGTTCCTTCCGAAGATTCCCTTTGATAGGCAATTTACATCGCTACTACAAGCGTTGCCTAGAAACTGCACACTTATGAATACATCCTTTACGGTGCACTTAGCTCGTAGATTGGTCTTAAAGGATCCTGAGGGCTGTAGAATAAGAGCATGTCTCGTAATATGCATGATGTGCGGGTTCAGCGACCAAATCGAACATGCTGAAAATATTCCAGACATTTTATCCACTCGCGATCCCTTTAAGGCGATGAAGGCATATTAATGAAGGGGAAAGGGGCTTGGAAAATACCGTTCTGTATTCTGCGCCTGGGGAAGATTAAAATATTATTTGATCCCGTGCTTTAAGTATGTTCCTTTGGGACATGCAATATTACATTTAAATATCTTAACAATATTATTATATATATAAAATAATACGAGTATATTTATGTATTAAATATTTAATATATTAACTATTGGTAATTAAATTTTGAAGTGATTTGTGTAGCAAATAGAATTGGTAATTTAATGCAAACGAACTTTCATCTAGGATTCATGAAAATATAAAAAGCGGAAAATTTCGATTTTTTACGAAAATTATAATCGAGTTAAATATATTTATAGACTCAGCATTTAGTTGTACATGTGTAAAGGAGATAGGATTTAATATATTTTCTAATACAGAACTTCGTATTTTTAATTAATTAATACTTGAGATTTGATACTAATTTGAACTTATATTCATACCTTACGTGGATTTTCTTTCTGTGGTAATTTTTATTATTTCCCGCGATGCCACAATACATATTAATAATTTGCATTTAATATGCTACAGAGGGATATCATGGCTTCATTCATCTCGTTACCGTAACAATGAGAATATAATGAATATCTGAGGAGTCCCAGACCGATTAGCCGACTATTGATACTCGAAAACTAGGTTATGTGAAATTTCAAATATCGCACAGAATCCAGCCACATTCAATGAAGATTTCTGGGGAGAAACTTGATCGTTTTCGCTGCAATTTTCACCGAAGTTATCTACTCAAAAGACAATATAGTTCCCATTTCTTGTGATTGTCTCTTTACCTATATTTTGCTCACTGAGATGGAAAAGTTTTGGATTGGAACGTTGTTTTTTGTAAGTTCCAAACGTATGAACGTCATTAAGTTAAAGTAGGGAGACTCTATATGATATTACATCTGCATCATACGTAAAATATTGTTAAAACATTATTCACTGATAGAACAATTTGCAAGAACAATGCAAGTTACATATAAAATAATTTATTGAGTAATTCTATAATTTATTTCTCCCTCTAGATTACGCATCTGTCGTGTCATTTCTCGTAACAACATATGCTTTAAGAGAAAGTAATTTCTTTGTTATAAAAGCTTTGTCTTTTTGTGCATAAAAACTAAGAGCCAGTTTACCCGTTACAGTCAGTTATTTTCTCTATACACCCTATAATTGGAGGACAAATAAAATGAGTCTCTTCCACAGAAAAACTTTTTGAGGTCCTATAACTCATTTGGTCAACTCTTGATTTCTGCTATTCCACGAAATACTTTTTGGAACCTTTCGAATCCAGGTCCAAATGTTTTTGCTCTTCTTGTGGTGGAGTAGCATTGATTTATGAGAAGCGTGGGTGGAGATGTTTTTTACGTAGTGAGATCTTTCATTAATGGACAGCTGGCTAAATGTCAATCCGAAGCGACCTGTTCATCGAATTTCGTACAAATAAATGACCATTACCCACCCACTCTAACTTTTCCCAGGAGTGAGAAAAATTAAAACATTGAAATCAAAAAATTGTGAGAATTTAAATCTCATTATATTTCATATTTAAAAGGTTTGGAGTGTATATGGTTTCAAATTAGAGTGGATATATATTACGTCTAACATTCTTTTCGATTAATAAATAAATATAACCAAATTTAGATATAACTTTTTGAGTTTTCTTACTACAAGTAACGTTAACGAATTAGCATATTAAGACGGTTATTATAGTTGTCTATGAAACTAACACAAAACATAACATTTAATACTCTTTCCTCGATATCTCATTTTATTTCCTAACATTACAATATAAGCAGCATTTTTTGTACACTACATTGAGGTTCTTCACAAATAATTTTTGTTTTTTTTTTCGCTTATTATTTTTTTAATCATTATTGAAACATCAAATTTTATCAATCCGATGACATACCGATATAAAAAGAGACCTATACTCAGTTTGATTACTTTTTCTCCTCCTAAGTAATAAGGTAAAAAGCAGACAATGAAAAAGCTTATACAAAATAGTGAAAATTAATTGAGAAATATTATTCTGTACTGTTTAAAATAAAATTTTATAATTTTCTTTCGCATTTAATGGCTCCGTATATTTATTTCTCTAAGAATAAAAAGTTTCTGAAGAGACAGGAAAAATGTTTTTGTACACGAAAAGAAAATGTCCAATAACATCGGGTAAGAAAAATATAAACGTCCGCCAATAAGCCAAATTGATTCAATATTTTTATTTTTGTTTAATGGTCATTTACGTTATCATTTTCTCATTCCTTTGATGGGACGAAACTAGGATATCTATTAAAGTTGATGGAGAAAAATAATCACATCACTCAGACCAACTCTGTCCTCCATCTTGGTCCACAAATAGGATTGATGAGAGATGGTAGATTCTTCTAACATGCCCATCTGACTTAGGGAATTGATGGCAGAGCGACTAGAAAAACATTCCAAGAAAAGGCTTGTGAAAGCCTAAGTCTAGGATTTACTGCAGAAAGGATGTACATTGATAACCATGGAGAAAGGGAAATATTGAAAGCCTTCGAGATGTGGGCGAAGTACCGCAAAAAAGTCTTGTGACGTAGACACGATGTTAAGCGCTTAGTTAACCTTTCTAAAGAAACGGTACGATATTGAGTTATTGATTGAATTGAAGGTTGAATTATAAAAACACATTCATACCGTCTGGATATTGATATGTACGGTTAATTGTTAAAATTAGTATTATTTTTACATGTTTAATATTTCCTAAAATAATTATGGACGAATATATGATTCGATATTTTCGTATTTCACTCAACACGTTTCGTAAGATTAAATTATACGCGATAGTTTGCAAAAGGTATATATTTTTTTAAGTACAATTATTAATTATCTGAAACCAAAAGAATACCCATTTAATATAATACGCGATTAAGAAAGGAAATTGTTAGAATAAGGACGTTAAATCTACAATTGAAAGTGAGAATTATGAATTTATTTATGAGTTGTAACTATGAAACTGTTTTATTAATAAATCCGATGTAATAATTGAGAACTTTATACTTTGTTCTGCTTTTATTAATGAGTGATTTAAATGTTTTATGCTTAATTAATCTGGCTAGAATCCGTCCACAAACATGAGTAAATACGAAAGGAACTTCCAAGAAAATTCTTCTTACTACAATTCCTCATTTTTAACCTTTGGCCTTTCCTTACAGCTGACATATTAAATTCCCTCTCGATTAACCCACGAGTCTATCCCAATAAAAGTTAACTTCCATCAGAGTCACCATTCTAAACAGCTTAATTTTCTCCCCATATATGTGTAGGTTTGGTGTTATTTCATTATCCAACTGCTAGAATTTTCTTTGCGTTATTGTCTTTTCTTTTGACATCCTTCTTTATTAAATTCCTCCATCTTCCGAAAATACGTCTTTATTGGGCGAAAATTCTTTTGCTAGTTATGTACTACACCATGGTAAATCATCTTCTGTAATGTCAAATTGTATGTTATCATGTTTTCCTTCGAAATTCGTGTACATTGACGTCTGTTTTATTGTTTTTGTTTTCTGTTTACTTTGCTATTTTAATAATCTTTCGTTCTTTATATATGAAAGCTATTATTATTTTTAGGGCTTTTCAATGTTGAAATAGAAGTTGGAACTCACTACAAATTCTGACATAGACACTTGTGAGTGAGTGGTATTTATATCTCAAGTAAAATAATGGAAAATTAATGATTATAATATATCGTTCACTAGCTTTCATTTTAGTTGCCAGTGAGTAACTCAGATATTCCCTATTTTAATTTTAACTACGGAAAACTTTTTATTCCATAGCGCCGAAACTTTTTGACAGAAATTTCGCCAATATTAATAAACCCGAAATTCGCAAAGTTATTTCGTTTTCACATCCCTCAATATTTGCCTCCAGCTGAAAATCGTACCATCTTCACTCGAGATGAAATTCCAAACGAGAGATGCCTGACCTCACTCTCTTTGGGTTAAATCTCATAAAACGATCACATAAAATCCCACGAAGACCGTAGCCCTTATGAACAAACACCGTTGACAACGCACACGAAGTTCACTAATCAAAAATTCGGCTTGTCCCTTATCCCAAACACAGTTTCATACTCTGTTGCCAAGGACTGAATCTGCTTTGAAATAACATTGGATGTAATAGATAAGGAAAGAATAAATTCGTACCTTGTTTGTGTGCATAATCTTCTCTTCCGTTTATATAGCGGGAATTTATTTTCCTTCGAGACAAACAGATTCGGTATTTTATCGTTTCGAGCAAAGCAATAAACGCGAATGATCAAAAACGAAGTTTTAGCAGAAGTTCTACAAATTTTTGTATTATGACACCCCCGTCTAAATACTGCAGGAGAAAGACTTTGGGTTATAGTACGGAAGATGTTTTTTGAACCCCCGTAATCTTCTCATTAGTTCAATTAGAGGAACTTGTAAGCTTAGGTACTTGAGCTGCAAAATTTAAACTTAATAGTTGCTATTTTTTGGCACCGGAAAATTTGCAAAGATTCTTGGATACTGAACAAACATTTAGAAAATAAAGGAGGGTGTTTTAGAATGCTAAGTTCCTTTGTGCAATGTTGGAGAGTTTTTAGGAAGAAATCTGCAGCCTTTTACTATGATAAACCTTGTGAAAATAATGTAAGGATTAGCATATTACCTATGAGGTATCTTAGTTCGTATTTAAGATATTTTGATTTTTTATATAAAATGGAAATAATGTTAAGTATTTTTTCACCACTTTACCAAGTATTAGTTCACCACTTTCTCATTGGAGGCATTGAAGATGAATAAAAGTTACTTCTACCACTTTATAAATAATGAAAAGTTTGAATAATATTAGAAAATATTATAAATAAATTTCCATTTAAAATGGAATTCAATATGAATTATTCAAATTTTGAAAAAATATCAATGGATCGATGGACAAAATAATATACAAACATATACGTTCAATACACGAAATAAGCTTGAGCTACGAACGAGTGGATAAAAGATACAATAAAACTGCAATCTCGCAGCACTTTTAAAATAATGAAAAAAGTAGGCAAATTAAATTCTTACGCATAAATGAAACTTAACTATTATTATTCATGCGCCCGCTTCAATAGGCTTATGAAGAAAGCCCCACGCATTTAACTTTTTTACAATCCTCCTTAATCCCAATAATTCCTCCATTTAAACGTAAAGGGGCCGAAATGAACTTCCTAAAGATATCTTAGGCTCCGTAATTGTCTCGGAGAACGTAGCAAATGGTATAATTCCAGGGCCATATTCTCCTTTGTACCTTTTGGAAGAACTTTGGCCAAGATAAGCCCTACCTTAACCCCCTGATGACCTCCCACCACATGAGCATTATTCCCTGACCCACGGACCACCTGCTCTCCCTTCTGTATCCAAGCAATTCTTTTTTCCTCCCTCCAAACCCATATACTTAACCACTCCTCCCACGAAAGTGTCCTTACGTTCAACGTTCTCACCTTGTTATTTAGAGGTAGAGATAGAACCGTGTGACTAATATCTTTGAATTCAGAACACTTTACATGTATTCTTTCTTTAAATTTAGTAAAATAGTTTGACTATTATTGATACTTTTATTTTCATCCATACCTATCGTCATTCATTTATAACAATTATCGTTTATGTATAACTATTATCATTCACTAATAACTATTATTATTCATTTATAACTATTACTATTCATTCATAACTATTATCATTAATTTATAACTATTACGATTAATTATAACTATAATAACTTATTTATAACTATTTTCATATATTTACTATAATTACTAACTGTGATTTATATCTAAAATTTAAGGAAATATAAGCCCATAGATTATAGAATAAGAAGAACAAGATCGGGAAATTATTTTCTAGTTTGAGTCATTTTTCATTCCATTATCTTTTGGACTAATAATATGAGAGGTGTAGGCTAAGATTTATTAAAGATTGCTATTTTAAATTAGGGAAACAAATTCAAGTCAATTCCGTTCCGAATAAAAAAATAAAAGAAATTAACTAAATATAACTAAACAACAAAACTACAATAGCTAAATTATTCATTCAGAACTTCATTTAAGGCATTAATAAGTCTTAAATACTTAAGGATGTTACGTGAATACTTTAGAATAATTACGATTGTAATAGGCGATGCTATTTCACACCATTTACGTAGATGCATATGAATCTTTCATTGTATGAGATTCATCGCATAACGCCAACGTTCCGAACCGAGCGACAGATATGGCGAAATGAAAGTCAACGGAGATGATTCAAACAGGAGGTAGCCTCGGTTGGTGATGATACAATATGCAAAGTGGAAGGCCAAGTGATGAAAACGGTCCCAAGTGCTTTAGATCACGTGCTTCGCTCAAAGGTCACCGCTTTCTATGACGCAGTTTGTGTTGAACTAAGAGCCGTTACCCCAGCAGCCAGTTAATCTTGTTTCAAACACCACGGGTTTGTTTATTGCTCTGTGCTTTGGCCATGGTGTCGAGATTCCTCAGGTGACGTGAAGCAAGTAAATGAATTACGTTTTTATGTATTTGGAATAATAACGATAGTGTATTGTCGATAATCATATCATTAAAAAATCTATTCGTTTCATTAACAAGAAAAAATTAAAATGCACGACTCTTATATTAAAGTTTTAAATAAAGGATTATATTATATCAACAAATTATACGAACATTTAGTCGACTTTCAATGTAATAACCGATACCCCAAAAAAATCTATTCTAGCTTGTCGAATGAAGCAAGTAACAAAGAATTGGCATTCTTCTCAAGGAATGGTGTTTTTGTTCATTTGAAAAGTCGTGCTTTCTCCAAAATTGCTCCCTATAACTTTTCCTGAGTCAGGGAATCTCTTGCCAAGATATCAAAATCCTTATCCAAAAGCTTTATTTTCTACAGCATCGGTGATTTCATCTCTTTATGAGTTTCTGTAGATGTCTAAATCTTGGTTTTATTGAATCTCCTCTCCTTGAATCCAGCAGTACTATTCCTTATTGTAATATACTTCTGAAGGAAATTAAATCTAGACTTAAAAATCTCCCTTAGATTTGAAAATAGTTTAATTTTGTTGGAAGATTCTGAGGAACTTTTTGTTTAGTTATAATGAATAGATTATCATTTCTAGCAGTCGTATTCAAAAGTTCCTTAATATACACTGTATAGGTTTTTTAATTCCATTGAGAGAAAGTTTATTTAAGTACGTTTTATTGTATACATAACTTATCTATCAACATACTCGTTCGTAACTTATCTAAAACCCCTGGAATGTACATATATTTTGTACCAAGTTGTAAAATTCATTGTTTCATTCCTTTTCAGTGGATATTTATATTGTGCAATCCAAATATTTTGTCTGAATATGTGTTATAAAAAAGAAAATAATATATAGAGCGTAACATACTTCAAACAGGAGCAAGATGTGACTTTTTTGTTTTACGTATAACAGGCTGCTATACATCCTTCACAAGTAGCATTTAATGGGTAAAGATGATAACTTTCAAACTTTTTTAGGCAACGAGCTCTTTTCTATTTAAAAATCTCAGTACGAATGTATAGTCGTGTAGTTATATGTATCAGTAATGTTATGTTATACTCGTAGAATCTATTCCCTCTACATAACATTCCATTAAACAGCGAATTATTTAAATATTACATTTATTATTTTCCGAGATATCTCTGCTATGTTTTGGTATCATATATTCCGTATTTTTAAAGTTCCATTCACGTCAACAAACTAGAGATCGCGAGCCTTGGGGAATGAGCATCAAGGAACGTTTTAACCGCTTTATCCTTGCCCTATCGTACCCAGAGGACCTTCGGTATCGTTTTCAACTCATTCAATCCCAGCGGAGTTAATTTCGCATGCTTTTCAAACGTAGGATTCATAAAAGAACGCTCGAAACTTAAATTGCGGATAGTTAAATTCTCGACCCCGCTAAAACGGCCGTTTATTAAGAGAGCAAACAAAGTGATGAGAGTTCGTTTCCCGGGGCGAAACAAACGAAGGCAGGTAAGCGCGGAGAAAAATAATGAAGGTACGCCGGCGATTAGGGAAAGTGAAACAAAAGAAGTGAAAGTTAAACGGCCTCAAGAGGAAGGGATAAAAAGAATCGGGCGTGGGACGAATCAAATGGGGCGGAAGCGAATGCACGGAAGTGAAAGATGATGAGTAAAATGGCGGTCATAACGTACGTAAGCAGAAACAAACACATTCCGTAATATTTTCAGCGATTTTACTGTCTATTTAGTGTCTGGAGACTATATTTTAACGGATTATGCGTTGATCTATTCTGTCGTGAAGACCGCTCTCCCTAGTGGAGTGTCTCTATAATGGATCAGAAACACGCTCGTGGTAAACATTACGGTTTAATGTTCTGAGTTATGATGACCCCGTGTGTGATTATTCAAGGGAGAATTAATTCGGATAATGGATTATTTCGCGTCGTTAAATCGTCCTTGATAGGATTTTTGGGTCCGAATCACCACTTTCAGCCCGAAACGTTTTTTTTTTGTTTGAGAAGGTCGGTCCGTTTGCAGCGAATCTTCATATGCATTTTCTTAGATGAGTCAACGAGTGATTTTCATTCAAACAAGGACAACGGGAATATGTCCGTTTCAGCTTCGAAATACTTCATTCAATATTTGTATTTTTTTGTAGAAGCGAAATTGTGATTTCTTTAATTCAATCTTTAATTAGAGGAAATATACCAAGCTAGGCTAGGCAGTGATAGCACAAAAATAACAAATTGAGGAAAATTAAAACAAAATTATATTATTAAATATCAGTAATATTAAGTTGAAATGTACATCATTCTTATTAGGATTTAAGTAGCCATGGTAATTCTATTAGTTATTCTATGATAATGTTTAATTATTACTCAGATTTTTACATGCAAGAATCCAGATTTTTCAAAGATACCTAAATTTTATTCAAAATTCAAGTAATTGCTTCCAATTAAAAATTGTCTCTTACATATTATTTATGCCTAAGGCTTCATAACTTCCTTGAGGAATTTGCTAAGGAAATGTCTTCACAAAAGTTGATGGTATCGTAAGATATATTTGTGATTGTAAACATTTTTCGAGAAAATCCCTTTGTTCTACGCAATATCATTAATTTAATAATTATTCTGGCAATAATATGAGTTAGATTAACAGTAATTTAATTTTCATAAATGTAGTTTTTGGAGAAAAAAAGGAAGTAGTTAATTCAAAATAAGATATCGCATTCAATTCCAATACGTATTCGGTTAAATCGATTATTTCAACTTAATATGCCATGAGAAAGAAGTTTTATTCAAATACTATTATCGCAGTAGCATTCAGTATAATCAGAATGTACCGCATATCGGATTTATAAATCCACATTTGCGTATTTCTTTGCCTCAGAAATTTCGCACTGCATACATCACTACCGCAAAAAAATCAGACCACGTACGACGTTACATCAGTCATGTAATGCAAACATAATACTGAGGGAGAAAGAAGAAGTTAACGCCCCAGTTGGTCCCGAACCGTGGTTGCCATCCAAGAGTCTGTGCCGCACCGCACAACCTTTAATCTCGCCCGGATTCGGAATCAGTCGTGTGCATGGATTCCTCGAATTCCGCCGCTGCTCCGTGGAACTCGTCGTTCGAGAGGTAGTTACGGTTCGAATGGAGAGGAAATGGCGTAAACCAAGAGCACTCCGAAGCTCTCTTTCGGTTCCAAACTTGAATCGCGCGTGAAGTAGCGTTCGTGAACTAGAAACGCGGTTGAGAGAGAAAAATCCTCGAGATAAACAGGCGCAGTGTTTGCTCTCAAAATATCTTCGATATTCCCCAAACTCTCTTGCTTGTTCCTAGTTATCTGTACTATCTTTTACGTAAAATGTTAGAGAGTATAATGATGTGTGGAGTAAAATAAAATTCAATATTTTCGATGTTTAAAAATTGTATTCATAATGAATATTATTAAGGAATACTACGGGGTGAAGCCTGATTATGCATCATTTTTTAAATTAGTTTTACGTAAAGTAATTTTTAATAAACAATTATTGATTACTGTCAAATATTTCTATATTTTTCAAATATTGACTAAATATTTCTATTCATTTACGTAACTTGTACTTAGACAACTCTAAAAGAGGGTGAATACTAATTATTATTATTATTATTAAGTACACTCGTGGAGATATTTATTATTATACACGAAAAACAGGGATTTCAGCCAGTAAGGAATCGCTTAAATTATTGCATATATATTTTAATATTAAGTTTTTAATAATCTGCGCGAAATTTGACTTTCTAAATTATTATTTCGTGAAAGGGAAAGATATTATTTTGCGGAAGTTTCGCAATCAAATCCTTAGAAAAATATGCAAACAAATAAGACTTTATAAGATGCCTTAGATACGAACTCGTATTTCCATACTTTTCGGTTTTCATCATGTATATACATATATATTATTGCATCCGAGTACAGATTTAATAATCCGAGTCTCATTTATTTGGAGCCTTTATTCATTCCACGATACTCCATAATATCTTCCCTTTTTATTCATCTCTTACGTCATTCTTAACTTCCCATTCATCTTTTCTCGACACCGCGCTCTCATTTCACCCATCAGACTCTCCCAAACTGAAGGGACCACACCTTGCTAAGTTTCCTCGAAATTAAGGAGAGAATAAAAGGAGAAAATTCAATTAGGGCTCCATTTTAGAACTCTTCAAGACGTTGGGCGCTGAATTTTTTTCTTCGACCGAGAAACTTAATAACCGCATTTATTAAAAACTGTAGATGAAGTTCAAAAAGGAAGCGAGAGTCTGTTATAACCGCTTAAAATTCTTTGTCTTCCAAGTTAAGTAATACGAGCATTTTTTTACTGAATTCTTTATCATCTAAAACTCGTTAATATCATAAATAAAATTCTGGTGGAGTTTTAGTATATTTTAGATATTCTTGTTCGTATTATACTCAAAAGTAGTGTGAATTTTTTAGATCACGGATATCTTTTATTTCCAGAGAGTAATAATGCCACCATTTTCATTATTTTTTAGCCCCAGATTCAATGATCATGTATTTCTTAGCATGTAATTATTGAGTATAATTTCGTAAATTATGTAACAAAAATTTCGTATTTTAAATATCTTAAGACAGTCAGTAATTCATGACATCTACTTTTGCCCATGATATGGTATGATAAAAGTTGGCTTGAGAATGTAATAATTTCACTGGTATTTAAATTTATAAAAAAGTGTAGATATATAAAAATGTAAGTTAAAAAATATACTTTACTATTCAGTTTGCACAGAGGTATGGAAAACGGAAAACCTAGAGAAGAGATTTAAGGTGACTTAGCACGAAAAGTCGTATATCTGGGGAAAAAACCCTAAAGGGCAAGTGGAAAATAAAAATTCTCAGGAAGTCGTTTAACCCTTGGGTTTTTCCTGAGTGCACTTAGCACTACTTTTCAAGATTAGCCACCTAAAATGTATTCCATGTCCAGTGCTAAGGAAAGTTTCATAGGGGTAGTAAATTTAAAAGTATACTTTTTCTGTTTGGGTGTCACAGAAGTTTATGTTTCATTTACTTATATCCCACGGATATAATCATTTCAGAATTCTTAAATACATTTTAGTTCTTCGTATAATACTGTATACTGTACCATATTACTGTAGTTAATGTGATGTCTTATGTTTCATACTCTTATAATGATGTGATATTGTTAAAGTGCAGAGCATAAGGGATTTATGATTTAGCAGAAACATGGTTTCATATTTAAGAACATTGATATTGAAAAAATGTCCAAAGTAATTCATCACCTCTAGATAGATAAATAATTAAGTATTATAGGTTACGTTAATATCCACGTATTCCATTTCCAAGTGTCATTATTTATAATATTAGGTAAGTGAGTGAGGAAATAGAAGTTTGCGAATGTATTCCAGTAAATATTGAATTATTAATGGTTTTATAAATAAATTAGAATGAAATCAGGGAGGCTAAATGCATCATTAGCGATTTGAAAGTATATTTCTAATTGATTTCATACTTCTTTTGAAATCATTAGTCACTCACGTGCAAGGTATGGCAAAAAGCTTTGAAGTTAGATCGCTTTCGAATTTAAGCTGCTTTTTGAGGTAAAATGCACGAAGAGAAACCAATACCTTTCAGGTTCTTTGCCTAACATATAAAGTAGTGAAAAATACAGGCTTGCGGCTATTACATTGAATTCCTAGCAAGTTAGATAGCCAACGTGCTTCCACTGATAGGTCAACGTCAAAGATTCGTGGATAGAGCTCGATGGTGAGACATTACCACACACAGAACGGCGTTAACTGAAGCGCTTTTGGCAAACTATTTGTCCCACTATTGAGACGATACATCAAAGGGAACATCCTATTCAGCATCCATTTGCTAGATCTACACGCATTCCACTTCACAGACATACCATGAGAATCACCTCGTTTGACCCATCGCCCTTCCAAGGTTTACCTTTTGAATTATTCGTGGATTAATCTTATTACGTCGTGCGAAATATTCACCAGCTAAACGCTTCGGTAACCTTGAAGGCTTGCTTGGTCCCCGGAAAATTTTGTATGCTAAGGATATGTCCAATTAACCACTTCGTGAGCTAACTTTTGTGATATATTATTTAATATAGGTAAGGTTTAATGTGTTATATTGCTGTAAATGGTGCATTGTAATTCTTTTATAGTATTGTAATTGTAATCTCCTATTGTAATAGAAATGTTATGTTGTGATTATTGAATATTTACCACCAGAAAGACAGTCGAATTTTAACCTAATTATAATAGTAATAATTCATTATTCCAAAGTTATTTATCGTTTTATAGTTTAGATAAAAATATAGAATAAAGGTTTTAAAATTAAATAATTTTCTTCATTAGTGTTTTTAAAAGTTGATTTCTTTTGGCACAAAAAAGACTTGGTTAACAATTCTAAAGATAGAAATCAAAAAGATTATGATGAGGTTCCAAGAGGCATAGTAACCAAAGAATGCTTAAATTTATCATATAATTTCAGACAATCCTATATTTCCTTTCATATATACCACGAGATTAAACAGATTTTTTGATATTCATAAAACAAACATGACCACAAAAATAATCTTAATTTACATACCAGTTCTTTACTATATTTATAAATACCTGAATTCATATATAATATAAATAATATAAATTTATGTAGTATATAATATATGCAAATTATATAATATATAAATAATATTATTATAGTATCTTCATTTAAATGTACTGCTCTGAAAAATTAAAATTACAAGTTAAACGAAACATCGTTAAGAGAAAAATTATTGAAAGATTCTTAAAATCTTGGAAAAATTATTTAAGCCTCATAAGTTCAATCTAAGGAGACTTGCGATGAATAAGATGTAATTCTCAACGGATGAGAAAGAAATGGTAGGGAAATCAGATATAAAAGGATAAGAAAGGTGTACTAAAGAGCTGGTAAAGCGGGAGTGGGGAAATAAATCAGAATGGCCTTTGGGAATGGATAAAAAGGCGATTGAATTGGCGAGTGAATTCAGAAGCGAGAAACGTTGCTGCGACGAAAGGTGTGCCAAAAAAGGGCCACTTTTACATTATTTCTCGGTCCAAAGACGAGAAAAGGATATAAAGTCCGTCTCTGGGTACAGTCGCGCCTAAATATAAATTCTTTCTGATTTTTTCATCTTTGGGAAACCCTCTCGCTCGAAGGCATGTTTGAGAAGTGACTGCTTTTGACAATTCCTTGTGTGAATGACAAAAATTTTCTTCTTTTTGCTGGGGTTCTATGTAGTGCGACAGAGTATAACAAATGAATGTACAGATTCAACTGAATAGAGGTACATATAAGAGTATTAAAAATATAAAAGGAAACATTGCTACATAATGTATTGATGAGGAATAAATTATACTTCACCCACACATTGGCAGACTGAACTGTGTATGTGGAATACATATATTGGAATATTAAACGAACATAAAAGGAAACATTACTACGTATGTTCTGATGAGGAATTAATTGTACTTCACCCACATATTTGCAGACTAGAATATCTGTGTAGAAGCTACATATTGGAATATTAAACAAATATAAAAAAACAAATTACTAAATAAGTACTTATGAGGAACAAATTGTATTTCATCCACACATTAGGAGAATATAATATCTACGTAGGCAATACGTATTGGAATATTAAACAAGTATAAAAGGACACATTACCACACATATACTGATGAGGAATAAATTATACTTCATCCATTATCGAAATTAATAATAAAATTGAAATAATATCTGAATTGAATCCATAAATTTATTTTATGTTCATACGATTTATATCCAAAGAATATGAGGAAAAGGGAAACTTTTACTTTGGACTCTAGATAAATTTTACATATGTATCGTATTTCTTATTTTATTTAAAATTTAATTATATTTCATAATTATTTAAATTTCATTACAAATGTTCCAAAAGCTCTATAAAAATATGTATATGTAAATATAATAATCAATTGTTCTATATTTGTCTCTCATCTCTTTCTGGATACATATAATTAAAATTGTCGTAATAAATTATTTTTATAAAACGTAATAATAAATCGTTATAATATGACTTTTTTATATTTTTATGTTTATATTATTTGATAAAATTTTGTAATAATCTGATTTATCGTATTCTTTTATCACAGCCATGGAACCCGATGTGCTGGAGAAGTTGCAGCCGCGCGCGACAATGGAATCTGCGGTGTAGGAGTAGCTTATGACTCCAAAGTCGCAGGTGAGTACAAAAAAATTATATTTAAACAATTAAATATGCAGAAAAGATTAAACATCTAAATTTAGGAAAGTTTACATAAAAATTGATGAAAACAGAGAATATAGTAGTTTACTTGTCCTTCAGTACCCGATGACCTTAATTTTCCTTAAAAACAACATAATTACCTCCTCACATTATAATGAAATATTTGTGAAATCGTATTAACATAAATACATACTCTTATCATCTTACGCTATTGAAATGAGAAATTCTTAAATATCGCCAGCTTCAAATTCCATGTTTATCCTTGAGATTATGCAACCGGTGATTGTTGTGTGCATTGCGTGTAGCATATACTTAAGGATACCCCTATCTCGTTTACTTTTTATTGCAGGAATAAGAATGCTCGACCAGCCTTACATGACGGATTTGATAGAGGCAAATTCCATGGGTCATGAGCCAGATCTGATAGATATCTACAGCGCATCGTGGGGACCAACTGATGATGGGAAAACCGTTGACGGACCAAGGAATGCTACAATGCGGGCCATTGTACGCGGAGTGAACGAGGTAAGTGGATACATCTTCTCATTGTAATTTAACGATTAGCTTTGACCATGATTAGCAAGTACTGAGTAGTTCATTTTGAGTGAATTTGGTTTTTTTATTTTGATACTCTTTTCGTGTAATTAAACTGCCGATAAAAGACTCTAAAGCTCCTCAAGATAGTTTTGGTAGAATTTTTTTTGTGTTGAAATATCCTCTCTGCCATTTCCCTTGTGCCTTTTACACTTTAAACTAAGTTTATCATTTCGTAAGAAATAACGTTCCCGCCTCACGTAATGTAGCCTACATCCCAGCTACCCCTTCCTAACAAGCTGATGTTTCCTCGGAAAACTTAAATTACGGAATTAAGACCACGATAAAGTTAATGAACTTAAAAAGTTTTTTAAATTTGGAAATTAATATTACTTCCTTAAAAGTTTTCCATTTATTATCTCATAGACGAAGCGTCCTTTTATTGAAAATTTTAGCTAAGACTATGAAGTTCAGATTCTTCTTTAAAATCGTTAAACATTTACAGAATTAACTCTTATATTGTAAACTCTCTCGTGTTGAAACGTATTTGTGAGCAAATTTAGTAGAAGTGAAATTTTCCAAAACATTTGTCGTATTATTATTAAAGTTTGTTATGTCTGATAGATTTTGCTAGTACTACAAAATATAATTTAGGATGAACTCCTCAGTAAAATAAGTATTTCATTCCTATATATTTGTGGAACTAAGACGAAGTATTATTTTCCTTACCCGTGCCAGTATTTTATTCGTACGACCACCTTCCGAACGGAGTAAACGAGATATCCTTTTCAAACATGATGAAATCGCAAACCGCAAAAAAAGAACTGATAGTTTTTATCCCCGAGAGAATCGTTCATCTATAGGAGAAAGCAATAAACCAATACAAAACCGATCTCATAGACCCACGAGAGAATATTGCATTTCTGATTGAAAAGCATTTTTGGCCTCTAAACTTTAACTTCGTCAAGCGGAGGGAGTAATGTACCGAAAACATCTTTTGATTGGATGGAAAGCAAAGGAACCCGTTCCGCCAATGTCCCATTCGGAGAAGGAAAACAAAGGACAGGTTAAACCAGCGGAAACCTCCGCAGATAAGGAGTGGAATTGGAAGAGATGAAGAATCCTCCTTATAAAACCCTTCCGCTCAACACAAACGCTCTCTCGAGGGCAAACTCAAAGAAAACAAGACGATGATCTTCGGCGAGAGGTTCCTTCGAGGGAATCAGAAAAATTCTCTTCCCCGCAAAATACGACGCGGCATTGCCAAATCAAACAGAGACGAATCTCTCCGCGAGATATATACTTTTACGATGTTTTGTTCTACGTTTTGCTTCGGTCGTGTTTCCTTGGGAACCCAAGCGTTTTGTTTTGCGATCCGTGGAAATCCTTTCTGACGTAAAACGAATTTTTATAAATGTACTTCTTTACTAGTTCTTTCCTGAGACAGTACTACAGTACTTTATTTACGATAATCGAGAAGAATGAGACTGTAACGTTGAATATAATAGCATATTACGATACTACGTGTGATAAAGAGAACCTATTAGTAAATCGTTCAAGCTATAAGTATTACTGTAATTATAACTCATATTTTTTATAGCCACCGTTCGTATGTCGAAGGAAAATTGCTAGATCGTGCCTTATGTAGGATTATTACATGTTTGATATGTTTGATTTGTTGCTAATGATTTACGTATCGTACACCAAAATAGTTTTACAATTAATTTAGCTATATCATTAATACGATTATAGAGTGCAAACGAAGTGCTGACAATATCCTTACACTTTGTACCCGTATTAATCTTAATTATTTTCTTTGAGTTACGTTTTACATCTAATGTTTTTAAAATTTATAAATTTAATTCGTGTTTTATTCTCAAAAACCTACCTAACCTGAGTTTAAATCTATCAAATTGATATGTCCTACATAATTTATAAATACAATTCAGTATATATTAATATATAATCAATATGTTTCATTCATTCTTCATTCTACCGAAAAAAATTCAATATTATGTGTTGTATTTTCAGTAACTACTGCGTCTAAAACACCCTTGGAATCACATCAGAGCTAATAATTCTTATATAAGGATTTACGTACATGATGATTGACGACACATTTATTTTTTGTCTAAAGAATTACGCTGTAGTTACGTTGAAACGTTCTGAACTAAGAGCCTTTGAGAAATGTCTGTAAGAAAAACTTAAATAGAAGAAATTCTGTATTAAACTCGGGTAGATGAAAAGGAGATAGTAGTCAACGTCCATGGCTATGTAGAAAAAAATATAACTACGCTCTAGAGCCTACTAACAACTCGCCTAGTTTCACCTAGTCGCTCTAACTCCGGGTAACTTTGAAACAGGGAATTAACTCCATCGTCTACACGCAAAATTACACAAGTATCTTTCGTTGACAGCGTCAAACTCTGCGCGTCTTTTCTTAAAGAAACTCATGAACAGAAATTGATGTAGGTTATATCCTTTTAGTTATTACGTGAAGGAAGTCTCTACTGTTTTCTTTTTGGAACGATTTAACGGACTATAGACACCGCGCATCTCAAACTTCTACGTTCTGGACTGTTAAAGGAGCTGCCAATTATAGTCTGTCATGATGCAAAGCTCGTGAATAATCTCTCACGTAACGATTTACCTGATCTTAGGAGGGAAGTTGTAGGAAATGTAGTGGATATAAAATCAAGTAATTCCTGAACTATTTTAACTGTTCTCATAACTCTTTGATCTCTTATTTATGTATCCTAAATTTTACTTCTCTCTCAAGTATCTCAAATTATTTTCATTTTATTAACTCGTTCTTATACATCATTAGCTCCTCATCCCTTATACATTTCTCCTCACAACAAGCCTGTCATTGCTTTCTTCAACAAGTTATACGTCCGCTTAATGTTATACCAACTATGTTGCTCCTTTAAATTTGTCATCGGCAATCCAATCTGTTCCCACCAACCCACTCCTTTCCTTTATTTTTAATTGATTTATCCTATTTGATTCCACTCAGAATCAATATTTGGTTTCATTTCCTTTAGCCACTGATTTATAGCTATAAATAGAAACTCTGAAAGCTACAGAATTATATCAATATTTACTTTTTCGTTATTAGTCCAATGTCAGCAGAAATTTATAAGAAAATTTTGCGATTACCTTTTTCGTACCGTATTTTTTGTCCTCAAATAAATAGGAGTAATAAGGAGTATAAGTCATTTATAAAAGTCAGCCTGTTATGATCCATTAAATCTTCCATTGAACTCCGTTCGTTTGTAAATATATTAGGTATGAGGAGGTGTATAGTTGTAGATTGTTTTCAATTATGTATTTCTATATCCCTCAAGAATTCTTATCTGTAAATATTTCAGTAGCTCAAGACATTCCACAAAAAGGAACTTGTGCCTGATTACGAATTAAATAGTCACAATAATAATAATAATGAAATTAAATAGTAATAATAAATAATACTCTATCCTCAGGAGATATAAATAAGAACTAAATTAATCTTTGCGTAACAACTTTCAATTTTCTCGGAATGAGTTTACCTTTTTCTCTCATCTTAACATTTAACGAATTAAACTCAAATTCACGTAGATATTTCTGAATTTTCAGCGACGAATATTTTCGTATACCGCACCACGCGATTCCACATTCTAATTCGTTTTCTCATTCGGTTCAAAGAGAAGATTTCTTTTCTTATTATGTGCGGGTAACAGGTTTATCATTGCCAAGGTCTAAAAAGACTCCTCCGCCAAGAATGAAGACTCTGGGGAAATCTCAGAGAAGACGTGTATCGGATGGATCGTGGAAAGAATTTATTCCGCTCAAGATAAGAGTGAGTATGAACCTTTAGACTTTGTGCGGATGTGACGTAGGGAGAGACAGGAGCGTACAGAACAGACGGGACAGAAAATCTGTATTTACCAAGATGGAAAGGACAAAAAGATGCGACTTTCAAACACGAATGAATTTAGCATATTCCTACCCCACAGCAGCGTATTCCTCCGCATCCTGATTTGAATTTTCGCTATGAGAAATATTCACAGTAAGGGAAAGGACTATTTTACAGAAAAATAGTTCCCGTGAGAGAGTTTTGTGTTATTTTCACAGATCCATTGAAGATGAAATAAGCACTAACGGAGGCGTAAATAGGTTCTATGAATGTGATGATCTCTGAATATATCTATCTATAAAATAGAAGCGAAGATAACAGAAAAAAAAAACACGATAAAAGGTGAAATGATGAAGACTACTGCGTGAAACAAAGAGAAACGAGTGAAGAATAGTAAAATCTTAGCGGTTAGGACATTATAGTTAGTTGGGTTTTATAGTTTGTTAGTTGGTTAGTAAAATGATAGTTCAAAAATGGTCAATTTTGTATTCTTTTAAAAAAATATCAAACAATGAACGAGTAAGGGAAATTTTCTTAAGTATTACTTAAGTAATGAAGAAAGAGATCATAAACTTCATCAAATACTGTCACTCTATAAATAAAGTTAACTATTGTTTTCTTATATGTTACTGATGAAATTTAGGTAAATAAAAACTGCTTATTTTACTGCGTGTAATTGATATAATGTACACACAACTTAATGCACTTATTTGAAAGATTATTTTTCTTCTTTAACTGTCCATTTCAAAATATATGATAATTAAATTCCCTCGAAAAGGGAATAAAATCGATTCTGTTGGTCATAATTAAGTATAGAAAATATACGTTAAAGTTATCATACTATATATAGAAGCAAAAGTAGTAGAATAACCAATTAACTTCCCTACAACAGCTTTTAGATTCATCTCCATTGTTGATACAGATATCTAGCTTAAGTAGTCTGGAATAATAAACATTTATAGGTTATACCCAGATGAATTCTGGAAACAATCTGTTAACCTTCGATTGGAGTTTTGAAGTTCAAAAGCCAGTTCCCTAACGTTTAAAGTTCAATATCCTTCTCTCTCCAATTTATTATTTTTCATTCGGGTAGGATTTTGAACAGTTATCACACCCGGAAGACTGTAGGAATAATGTGGTAAATAATAATATTCCCTTAAGTGTTCAATTACTTTTGAAATAAAAGAGATGTAACGAAGATGAGGAACGAGCAGTGTAGCTGTTGCCTTGGATACACCGAAGGCAGCTCGATCTGCAGCATAAGTTAATTAGAAGAGAAGATGAATGAATTGGGAAGTGGAGAAAGATTAATTGAAGAACGGATACATTGAGTGGATGTGTATGTACCTGCCCTTGTTTATTTTTGGTCTCACAATAGAGAGACCTACCTCTTTAAATATCCTTTAGCCACCGAAAATAGGTATCATAAGCGATTGAATCTGATTAATAATTAAAGAAATAACATACATGGCTTAAAATTCAATCCTATTTTATCATATGTTTTCTTTGTAATAAATTCCAAGGAATTTTTCGATGAAAATGAAAGCGTAATGGTTGACCTTTGAAGGAAAATCATGAAGAATTATGCAAATAAAAATACACCATGACGTACCTTCTATTTTAAGACCAATTATAATTTATCTTGAGCCAACTAAGGAACAGAGGCGAGCTTTCTATTCCTATATCTCCTTTTTCCACTTTAATGATGCTATGACAATAACTTCTCCATCTCCTCAAAACGATATTTTTAACCACTTTTGACCTGATTTTCATAGCTTTAAATATCCCAAATGTCAAATACCATCTCTGAACTCCCTTTTATCTTTTTGTCTCATTTATTTCTACTTTTAATTGCTAAATTGAGACGCAGTGTACTACTTTTAACGGCTTTAACATATTAATTGAAGCTAACTAGATATATAACACAGCATAAGTCTTAGTGTGAGATAATCTAGTGCGTAGATTAAAGAGTAAAGCTTTAGTGCATAATAATATTGAAAATTATCAAAAGATATATGATTAGTATCTGTTACTATTTAAATTTTGACATCCAACGTTAATTATTATTTTTAAGCCTTAAATAACTCAGGAAGAATATTCATTGAATGTTTCGATATTTATGTATTTTTAAGAAGGGCATGTTCAATTTAGTGTTTTATCTAAGTTCACCAAGAAATCTTACTTGTTCGTTAAATAATCGAAGTATTACTTTTTAATGGCATCAGCAAATTCTGTCTTTATCCTCAAAATTAAAAGGTTATGAGACCAGCTTATTGTACCAAATAATATTGCAATAAGTTCGTCAGTACGATATAGGCAATACATTTTAACTCATATGTAATAATAATATATATGCCTGTATGGGACAATATTCATACCTACATGTACTTCTTTATCCATTATGAGTACTGTATATTAACAGGCGACAGCAAATATCAATAGACGGAACCAAAAATCAGTTTTACAGATGAGGCAATAAAGATGAGAATGATTAAATCCGTGGCTCATCAGTTTGATTAATTAAATCTCACTTCAGATAACACGCAATGCCAAAATGAGAATGTCCTGCCCTTTTCTCAGAAATGTCCCAAATTCTGATGTTTGTCGCATTTATTTACTCCTCTTGTCGCCTTTGAAGCGTTTAAATGTCAAAAGTCGTCTTACAATTCCGAGAAAGATCCATCGTTAATATCACTCTGAGAAGGGAACGCAAACAAAACAACCATCTGCTGCTTAATTCCATCCAGCGTCAACAAAAGGATTGTTTGTGGAAATAAGGAAATGAATTTGCGATAAACATGGGGATAGAATTATCTGGAAGATACAAAGGAGCAATGAATACGAATACTAAGATGTATGGCTGAGAAACTAGAATATAACAATGGATGGAAACATATTGAAATAACATGATCATCATTCATTACTCCATTACGTATTAAATATAATATATAGGACGATTATAAGGTTTTTATAATGTTGAGTAGTTATGTTGCGAAAAATTGTAATGAAGCATTAGAAGAAGGCAAGAAAGTTTTCCATTGCCGTAAATAAGATAATATTATGAGAATATTATTATTATTATTACAAATTACTTGAATAAGATTATAAGACATATTATAATATTGATTCACTATGTTACGAAACATTTCAGTTTAGCTCTAGAAGCAAGCAAAAACTTTTCCAATTCCCCTAAAAGGATACTAGTATAATGATACTCTCTATTCTACTTGTTGGTAATGATACTTTTCCCAAAAAAAAGAAATTATCAGTATTATTTAACTACTTGGATTAGTTCTGGATATTTCAGAATGAATAGCATATTTTCTACTAACAAAAAATCAACTGAAAACGTTTAAATAATAACGGAACGAATTTGAAACTATAATTGTACAAAAACAAAATATATTTGTAATTACATTTATTATTGTATAATAAATTGAGAAGAGTAAATATAAAATCAAATAATGTTTATATTCTCCCTTGAAGCACAACAATTTAGACATTATATACTCTGACTTGAACATTCAAATAAATAGCGTCTTCATTATATATATTTATTGAAAAAATTGTAAGTAAACATGTAAACTTATTACGAAATACGTCAAGTTAATACATGAGAATCGTACAATAGGTGGATCTAAAGTATTAAAAGGAAAGGTTACTTTAGGCTTTAGTGTTACTATACAAAACACGATACTCGGAAATAAGGAATAGGAAATGAACAAGAGATAAAGAGAGAAATTAAATGGGAAGAGAAGAATAGAGGAAATGAGAAGGAACTGTGAAAGGTTCAACAGTGGGAAGGTTTCAGGGGGTGAGAGAAAATAAGAGTGTGAATGGAAACGGAGGGATATTTTCCTCACAAAGAACGTTTGATTTAAAGAAACCATTATAAAGTGTTTAAAGGGAATCGGTTAGGGAATAAGTGCTCGCGTGAAATAAAGGACTGCGTAGAATTCAATGGTGAGAGTTCAAGTCTATGTCACAATTCTTATTGCCTCTCTATTATGAAACATTTCAAATACTTTTTTCACTCTTGAGTATTTATGTATAATTTTTCGTAAAAATATTTGAAACATCTTAAATACCTTTGATGAAACATGATAGAAAATAATTACAATATTTTCAAGGTGGTTAGGCGTGATCAATCCTAAATTTATTTATCAAACATTGTATACTATAATTTATACCACTCCAAAAATAAATATCCAAACGGAAATAAAATATGTGATAAATTAATCATAATCTATCCTTAAAAAATTATGATAAAATATTATTCAATATAATTTACTTATCTTCTTTTTATCAGTAAATAAATCAGTAATAAAAAAGTATCAGCAAACAATTAAAGGATGGGAAATCTTAAAAATTAAAACGTTAAAATTAATTTAAAATTTGAAATAATAAAAATCCTCACGCAAATAACATGAAATATTTTAAGCATCGAATTTCATTTTAATGAAAATTTTAATAAAAAATATCACTATGTCGCTAAAACCTAATATTTCTAGCACTTAATGACGAATAAGAATATTGAATATTTTGATATTAAGATTTTAATAATTTAGATATCTTTACGTGTACATTTATTATATTTTTACATATTTTAATCCATAGACGCATTTATATCGTATCATCTTCGTTTATTGTACACTTATATCCTTCTAGTTTCTTCGATGTATCAATAATAGTAACGCCTTTGTTCTATAAAATAGCGTTCTGTTGTTCAAAATTACCCCTATTACAACGCAATAAGGAGTCTCTCTTAGCTACGATTTTACGTGAGTCTCAAGGGCATTAGTATTCCGTCCCCATCATCAAATTTCCTATTCCCTTTTGTTCAGTGACTGAAAGAGCTCAAAACTCGATTCATTGCATTCACGCACGTATCCCATTAAAAATTGTTTACCTTTCCTGTTTATGAAGACGTCGAATTAATATTTAATTCAGTAACGCATGCGCTTTTGAACTCGAACCACCCAAAGAAATGCTTACGGAGGAAAGCTCGATTTTTCTCTCGTACGAGCAAACATCGCCTGTGGCAGCTCTTCAAAAGGCGTTAAAGGAGAATCAGAAATTCGTGAATTAATGATCAACGCGAATGTGTGCTACGCGGGCCTAATTATGCTGGGGGAGGATGTTGAGGGGTATATGTGAGCGAAGGCGATGGAACAATTTGCACACCACTCAAATTTCGACTTGATTATGTACGCGAAGTGAAATTTTAAGACGAGTGTTCCATTCCGCGATTTTACTCGTACATCTAGACGTAAACAAGTGTATTTTGAGGACGCTTTGAGAATATTTCGCAAGTTACAGCTTATTAATACATCTATAGATATCCCTGTCTGATAGGTTTAGAAAAACATCGAATAAAGAGAGTAAAAATGCACAAAACCTCTGGAACTTAAACACTGATTTTGTAATTATCATGTCCATCATGTTGCAACGATAAAACATCCAATTTTTAGTTTATTATCAGATACAAGTGAGTATAATACTCCATTTGTGAAAGCCTTCTCAAGAGAAGTGGTTGTTTTAGGTTCGGGTCTCAATCGCATTGAAGTTGCTTCATCTATATTTGTTTTCTATATATTTCTAATAATTAAATTACTTCATCGTATGATTTTTAAGTATCCTGATTGCTTACAAGCTGATTAATTTTTTATAATACAGTGGAACAGAGTCTATTTCTAAAATTTTAATTGAAAAAAGGATGATGATGGCCACGGAACAGGAGCTGTATCGAAGTATTAATTAATGAGATGAGAATTCTTCAACTAGAATTTATTTCTTAAAATTAACACTTCTTTTAGGATAGATCCCTTAAGGTGCATCGTTATCCCTTGATGGTGCATCGTTTTTGATATTGGCTTTACGTTACTGGGTTCATGAGTGAGCTTGTTCATAATAAAGATGTTGACTTAGATTGTCTAATAACGATACATTATCCAATCTAATAGTATCAAATATTTTTACTCATTTGGGTAAATAATGAAAGATATATTTGACCTGATTCTAAATTATCTCTCTCATTACCTTAATTCGTCGTCTTTAATCATAATGCGTAGTATTCTGAGTATTTTTGACCCTCTGTTTTGTACTTTTGCATCTTCCATTCCGTCTTTTGTAGAACTTTGACCAAGTCTCTCCCTTTTTTTGCAATCCCCTATTGTAACATCACCAAAGCTAATTCAAAACCCATGTTCATACGTCGCTAGTTAATGGAAACACGTGACACATTAAAGAACTCCCCCAAACTAAAATCTCGGCCTGTTCCATGAACTTATTACGCGAAGAAGTTGCGTGGGAAAGTTTAGAGAATCGTGGGGCAGAGAAAGGAAACTGAATTATTCTCAAGAAAAGGATGGCTATGGACTCCTGTTCCACCCCCAGGGCATGAGAACTTGGCCATTTGTAAACTAATGTACAAAGACGGTAGCTACTCTGGGAAGGGAAACCAAGGACATTAGCAGTCGTGTCCGAAGTATTTGAAAGAGCATTTGCGGTGAATACGAGAACAATGATAGTTGGATAACGATTAGATATGAAAAGAAACCCCAAATAATGATAGTAAAATATGGAATAAGTAATCAAAGTAATGTTTAGGATAGGAAAGGAGCTATAATCTACTAATTACTGGGTAACTTGTAAGTTTAATTTTAAATCTATCCAGCCATATATCTGCAGTCAATAATGGTAATATAAAAGTGTAATTTTAACTAGCATTTTGCTAGGAAACTTTCGGTGATGAATGACTCATTCTAAGGAACTGACTTTGTTTGGTTTATGTTTTATATTAAAGCCGTACAAACCCTTTAATAATATATATATACATTGCTTTAAAAATTCATAAAAATCAGTGGAAAATAATACTGAGTTCTTCTTTCAAATGATCTCACTACGTAGATTTATTAGAAACGCATCTCATTTGCGTGTTTGCGTGAATAAAAGTCAACCTAAAATCCCATAAAAATGTTATTTTTTCCTCCAACGTAGTATGAAATATAGTATGAAAAATATTCGTCACATATGACAGGAACAGGATGCTAGTAAATGCACTTTCTAGACTTGCCCATGTCCTACACGATTCTTAATTACCCTCACTCACAGCGAAGGCGTAACTTTCTATAGGAACTGTCAACTTTGCTCATTAGAGGGCAACGCCCCTTGTGCAAACACTCCTCGGGCCCAACGCCCACTCTTATCTCAAGGAAAGCGTCGGAAATTGAGATTTAATTACTTCCAGTAAACACCTCGCGGTTGGACGATAACCACACATATCGATTGGCATTATTGCGAGGATTAACGTTTGTAGGAATCGATCGGACGTATGAAAGGCCATAAGGAGAACAATACGATGTTCCTTTTGCGATGATGTCCACTTTGCGATATCGGTGGGAGCTAACGTCTACGTAGTTTATGAGTATATGGGAATGTTTACAAGCTGCATGACGTCAGAGTGCTTTTAAATCGACATTGTTAAATTAATTCAAAACTCACGAAAAATTGCTTTATTGAAAATGTATTTCTAAAATTATAATACCTTTAATATTAATTATCTACTTTCATTCGTTCTTCTTAAATTTTTATGTAAACTGAATAATGTTTAAATATTAATAAAATGAATTAATTTTTCAAGTGTGTCAGTGGTGAGTATGCAACAAAATTATGCGGTAAATACTAATCTGATAATCTTATAAGTTATCTAAACTTTCTGTACAGCGTTTGTGCAGTCCCAATAATATTATTATGTACAAAATTCATTTTTATTAGTTTAATAAATAAATTATCTTCATCATAGTAAGTAAATAAATAAGAATATTATGTAGCTATAACAGTTGATACCTTCTGGTTTTCTCTAAATCGATACCGAGAGAAATTTCCAAGTATTACGAAACGATGCAAAAAATCTACGTATATAAATTCATAATATTGAATGATATATAATATTTTAATATATTTCAACCATATACTTCGTTTTTAGATGTAAATTGCTTTAGTTCTTGAGGAGTTAGTTGTCAAATTAACATTTCTTTTAAGCGTAAAGTGGATTTACAGAAATTTGAGTTTAAAGAAATTGATTCTCATCAAAATATTTCTTTATAAATCTCAATAGGATAAGTAACTGAGCTTTGATTGAGAAATTAATACTCCGTTCTAAGTCAAAAGGGAAGTACTTTTCCTATGTTGAGATCGATAACTCTAGAGAAAATTGGAAGGGACAGCAGCTGGTTCAGTAAGAGTATCCCTTATGAAAACAGGAGACCCAACACTCCGTCACTTCTGAATCGGTAATCAAAACAGAATTCATAGTAGGGTCCGTAAACCAAACTTTGTTCTAGACTTTAGAAAAATGGTTTAAGCATAAAAAATTCTAGAGAATCTAAGATATTAATCTCTTTACTGGATAAATTGTAGAATTAAATACATGGAACCAATATATTTTCAAACTCATTCACAAATACTTATACTTTAATAAGTTTTTTAAAAGGTATTATATAATTATCTAAAATGTACGAAGAATATATTAAACTCTATACATCACGTATATCACTGTATCTGGAAATCCGTTTATTGTACGTCATTGAAGATTCTACTTTTTTGCATCTTCAATTTTCTGCATTTATTGACAATTTAGAATAAACGTTCGAAATAATTAATCGTCTTATAATTTTCCTTACTTATTATTCGTAATTGATCCCATTGAAATTTAGTGGATTCCTATAAATTCATTAGATTGTGAATAGAATGTATTTTTTTCTGAAATAATCCATTCAATTTGAAGTCTAAAAACTAATGAAATTTCCTATTCATGTCAAACTTTTATCATCCAATATTTTGTAACGTAGTCGAGAATTATAAAAAATATTCCGCTGTGATTTAATTGTATGAGAAAGGATATGAATGTAAAATATTTATTTTAAAAATTATAAATAACTAGCTATTTATGTACAGGTATAATATTCATTGAAGTAGCAACATATATTACATCATCATATTCGTCTTTTGGTATACCCAGCTTCAATGATTTTTTGAAAAATCGTTCCAAGTTTAATAAAGTTTATATTACACAGGAGTAATAAATAAAGTTTCAAATGTCGAAACAGATATGATTGAAACGTTACTTAATGGCAAATATCATATTTTGGAAACGTCAATATTAATCTATATTAATTGCTGTGAATGGTAAACCGTCAATCACCTAATGAGGAAAAAAATGAGCTCATAAATAATAACGAAAGGGCCTATCAATAGCTTTAGAAAATCCTCTTATCCAACCAATTGGACGGAGCTTTTATCCTTAGAGGAATCATTAAGAAAGTTGATTCCATCCTTCCAATGGAAGGAAACCATACCATTCATCAAAGCTCCTCTGCAGAGGATGACCATGAATTCGACAACGCAGTGGGCTTAAATATAGTGAAGGGAAGGTGAAAGGTCAATAGACTGCCTTCCTGCATTCGAATTCGTAGATATTCCATTAGTCTTAAGATGGTCTGAACTTCCCTCTTCATACTCACTTTCTCGACCAATGGGAAAGTGGGATGTTCGCAATAAAGTTAAAACCTTAAGCTCAAATGCCCTTTTCCGATGGATGAGTATGATTGGTATTTTTCTTCTATTTTTAATCCTATTGGATGATACCTTTCCAATCACTTTCATTTAGTAAAGTGAAAAAGATTAATTAATCGTTATTGGTGAATTATTGAATCCTAGTTTAATATGCTCAAATGCGACTTGTAAATATGATTCCATTTCATATGGTGAACATTTTTAAGTAAACAAACTCAATGTAAGCAAGGCAACTGGATTGTTTTTATTTTGTATTTTATCCACATTGTACGAACAATTTGTATGGGATTTTTATCCATTGGGTCTCATCAGGAATATGGAGAGACTAAACACACAAACTTAATATCATTCGTATTATTAAGTGTTATTATATTTTCATATAAAAAGTTTAATGTTTGCTTTCTTACTAATTTAGTAACCAATACTATATCTGCAGATATTAATCCGTTAACGTAGTCGGAGATTATAAACTCATTGGAAAAGTAAAACTATAATCTTCTCTATAATTAGTAGTTCACCTTCACATTAACAGTATTCATTGTACTTTAAGTTAAAGCCGTTATAAGATGCTTTAAAGCTCGGAGGAAGAAGTGCATTAGGATTGGATAATTCTGACTGCATAGAGACAGGAAAAATTTCGTTCGCCAGACTTTCCTTTCGCTGATAATACGCGTAATATAGCTCATCAAAATCTCACTTAAGCTTCGTACACTGCGCAAAGAGATAATCGGAATCCCTTGGTAAAATTTCGGTGAGAAGATGAAGGTTTTTCGCCACGTGAGAGTTGTAATCCTGCATTATGAGCTGCTAGTGAACAAGGCAGAGGAAACAAATGAATCGTATATACGGAGCTCAGGCAGCATCGAATCGAATACATGGAAGCTTTCATCAACAAATGGCTTCGCAGCATAGCAACGAAAATAAAACCATTAAGCTTCCTTTAGTGATGTTTATGAATAGTGCACCTTCCAAAATGAGTGGAGCTCGAATCATTTCTGGTCCATAACAATGTACGCATCTATTCTCTTGTACATTGGAAACATTCTTTTTGTATTTATTCCATTTTTGATGTATCTACGCATCTTTTTAAATATTAAAATACATTTATCAAACTCGTATTTACGTAGTTTCGCAGCCCATAGAATATTTTTAAACGAAAACAGATTGTGATTAATATTTCGGTACAAATTCTAACTAAAAAACAACTAAGATAAAGTCCGTAAATTTAACTCGTAGATAATTCAAGCGGAAGTTATATAGTTCTTTTTAGATTTATATTCCGCGTTCATTTCATTTTTTATCACAGAGCTCTGAATTTAGTATTTTTATTGGAGAGTTATTGGAGCACTAAATTTATCGTCTGTTTTTTTCGTATTCTTAATTTATGATGTAAATTATTTATTTATTATTATTTTACTATTTTATATTATCTAACTATATGTTTATTATATATTCTAACGCATCTGAGTGTGTTTATATATTTACATAAATAATTAGTCGTTTTAATGAGCGTCAAAATTACCTCTAAATCAAGGCATTTTCATACATAAATGCATACTTGATATCCATGAGGGAATAGAATGTAATTCAGTACTACTTTATACGTGTATATGAAAGTATCAGAGCTATTTTGAATATCTTGAGGATTTTGTAACGTTTCAACATAGAATAACTACACACGAATTTCTCATATCGGGTTATTTGATAGATATTCCGCATAAAACTCAAAATAGGTTCAATAAGATGAATCTGGGACGACCATAATGGTTTACCAACTCTGCACGCAAATCTATCTGGACCTATAGATAGATCAGCGATTAATCTGGAGTTATCTGGGCGAGAGGCTATTTTGTCGGGAGATATATTTTAAAGATAAGAGTCTGTGTCGTGGCAAACACATTGGTGTGTATCGAACGAGAATGTGCCTGAAGGGAGTTTTTCAAGGACAGCGAAAATGAGTTAATCCATCAAAATCCCATGATCGATATTTTCACAATCTTTCGCACATGAACAAACGGAAAGAATAATAAATATACAGAGGGATAAGATAAAACTTGGACACCTCCGATAAACAAAATAGTTTTGATGGATTGAGGGCTATGAACAGTCGGAAAAACGTTGGATGGATTCAACCTACCCGAAATGAATTTAAAGAAAGCATAATTCTTAGTTTTTCTGGTAAATAAAATACAGCATCACTATAAGCCTGTTCCCATTTTCATCATAATATTTAATTTTGAAATACTGAGTTATTTAGCATGTATTCATTATTTATACGAAAATTTGTTGCAAATGTCTTTATAGCAAATATATTTTAAGATGCGATAGTAACTTTAAACATGTATAAAAATTTTATCCGTAATAGTAACAGTATAAATAGATTTTAATTATGTTATTACTATTTAAAATAAACTGAAATTGGTTCTTTTAGTTAACGTTTCAATGTGCTGATGATAGGATGAATATAGGTTATAATTGATCATAGTTGTGATTCTACTAAGAAATGAGGCTATACAATTATAAAATCTACCATAAATATAAATAAATATTGTAAATAAATAGCATTTATTCACGGGAAATAATAAATATATTAAAAATTTTCTTCAGAATCAAAGAATTTTAAAAAGTTGTCTATAAAGTTATTAAGTTTACGGACTTTCTATTACATGAAATAGCTTCGCTTGCCCGTAGTTAAAGTTTAAATAAGTGATTCTGATATAAATAAAATATTCCATGAATAAGTATTATTCAAGATCCTATGAGACTAGAACTCATCAACAGTATTACCGATAGGTTTATGCCTAAGAACTGTTCGAAATCAATTCCACCGCTACTCTCTTGGAGACAAATATATAGAAGTGTAGATAGGCTATATTAAGAGCATTCATTCTTGTCTAATGAGACCTAACATTTTGGTTCCTCAAGGGAATTCCAACTTTTAATTTCAAAGAGAAATCGTGAGATCCAGTGGAGAGGAATTTTTTGAAAAATCCTCGCTATTATACGAGTTTTCAGATCACAGAAACAAAAACGGAATAAAGAAAGAGATGTAAATAGGCAACTTTTAATTGGAAACAGCGGAATTAAACAGGAAAAATGTGATTCCGTCTAAAACTGTTTCGAAATTATTCTTGAAAATTAATCAAACGTTTCAAATTAAAGTTTGTCCCTTTTTAATCTTAAACTTGAATATTATTTCTGGAATATCTCGGAATGGATATATTTCAGGGGTATACTTTTTTGTTTGAAAAATTGTCTATACATTCGCTTATATTTGTATTCTATTTTTTAAACACAATAGAATAGTCTCCCAATTCCTTTATTCATTCTCATCTCTTCCTATTTATATTCTATAAAAAGGAAGATATTTATAATTGGAGATGTTTTATTTTCCAATTAAGATTGATTTAAGAATCTTTTTATATTTATGAGGAATTGGAGTTGCTAGTAGCGTATTTTAAAAGACGATGTTATGCAGAAATTATTCAGATTTAGGTGTTATTTTGTTGTACTTATTAATAGAAAAGTAAACTCCGTGATGTGAGACTTTTGCAAAAATACAAGACATAATAGTTTTATCACCCAAGTTGAATATATTAATCAGATAAATTATAGTATTATTTTATAGTACATAATACATATGTTACCATATGTTTGTATTTAATACGAAGGAAATTTAATTTATAAATCTATATAAATATTATTAAATTTATTTTTTCCAAAGATACAACTACTACGAAAAATCAGCGTCGTGTAGTTGCAATTTTATACATTGCGTAAAAATCCCATTATCTTCTTGTGAAATAATTAAATGCATAAAAAGAATATGAAATTCCAATCAACGAATTAGTAAGAGTAATCATTCAGCTAGGTTAAAGTTTCCATTATCATCGATGAACTATTTTCAATGCCGTATTATACATCGTACTTCTCCGTAAAGTTGTATTGGTTGTACGTGTAATAGATAATATTGATTCATCTACACTATTCATGTGTTATATCAAGTATCTGTTTACATAATTATCATCACTCTAACTTGTATCAGTAGGTAGCATCTTGCACTATCCCTTCATAAGAATACGCATTCTATACTCCACCATTGGATAATCCTTCACGCGTAAACTAAATACTAGAATACATAAATAAAAATGCGTCTTCTTACGTAATTCATAACTCCATATTGCGCTGTATATTGCTAGGATAACCTTTTATCTATCTCCCATCATCCTTTAGACTCGTAGCACCCGTGTTATCTCATCCAAAAATTTATAAGAAAACAGAACTCATTCTACGCAATAAGACACAGCTGTCAGCGACCATCCAGTTCCCAGTGAGGGAAGAAAATGAAACGTCTTTTCTCGAGAAGAGGGAATCATAACAGAACGGAGAGAGGTCGGTGCGGAACGAGGTTGGATCCTCCTTCGAAGATGGGTCACCGGCGATGGGAAAGACGTTGGGGCGGTTCCGTAGACGTTGAAGATGAAACGTGAATGGGCGGGAGTGGAGCCCAGAAGTTTCCGCGCAATGTATCCTCAAAGATAGCGCTCAAGAAGTAACTTAATTTGGAGGCATAGCAGGAACCGATCTTTGATCTCTTTTGAGGACGGAGTGGAAAGACTTCGGAGAGCCAAAATATTCCGGCGAAGAAGCTATCGATGGCTCATAACATAACATGGGTTATGGAAGTGCTTTTGGTGCGGAACTCCCAGCTTGTTTTTGGTTCACCAAATGAGCTATTTAAGTAGTAATTCGTTCGGAAAAAATAGTTGTATGAATACGACTAAGGACTCGTGAATTTAAAGAATCATAAACGGTTTTTTATATTATAATGTTATAAAAATTAAACTCAATTTGAGTTGAATATAACTGAATACATAGATGTATTGTGACGATCATGTTGTCATGTAGTTTCTATGTAAATGTTTACGTAATGTTTAGTTGTTTATTCCAACAATACTTTCGTCATTTCATGAGCTTTTGGAATATCTAAATCAAAATATTATTATTTATCATTATATATACAGAATATAACGTTCTAAAGAAATTCGTTATACTTAAAAAGTTATGAACTAATGAAACATAACTATGCGAACAAATGAACCATAATAGTGAAAGGGATGGGTACGAACTTTTAGCCAGCATACGTAGGCAGATAGAGCAACTACACGGGCTGAATATTGGGAAGGAAATCACGTTTAAGACAGGGCCTTATTCTCTGTTATCCGTTAATGACCAAGGAGTCCCTTCTAAGTTAGCGAAATTTTCGAAGGGAAAATGCGCAATACCGCAGTCCGATGTTATCGTAAGAAGCGAGCGGTATCCAGGAAGAGAAACAAAGCAAATACGTAGAATTGGAAGTTTACATCTCCACAGAGAATACACCCAACATTCTCGTAACGACCAACAGCGATGGGATCCAAAGATTCGACACAGAGATGCAAAAGCGTATTCCAAAAGGCGTTTTTGAAGGGTCTCATGTTTTAAAGATAAACGTAATCCAAACAAGATGTGCGGGAGGATTTTTCATCTCTGGACATTTTTACGGGACGCATAATTCCCAGCCGTCTTGTCCGGGTTTATTTATATTAATACGGCTCTGAAATTCAATGGGAAGCTAAAAAAGAATTCTAAGAAACGGCTTCTAATCCAGTTTCCGGTATTTTCAGTTCCAGAAATAAGCTAAAACAACATTGAATAACTTAGATAGCGTTCCTGTGTCGTATTTTAGACGATACTGTAACAATTAGAGAACAGGTGATATCTTTAATTTAGCTAAGGTTCTTCACAGTATTACAGTATTGAAGGTGAATGAAAATTCTCATAAATACTACTATTAGAGAATATAACTATTGGAGTCTAATTTTCAAACTACTTTCGGAAATTTATAAAATGATTTTTTGACAAAGAATACAGAAAAATGTTATGAATCTTTCTCGTGAACTATTACTTACACTTTAATTACTTATACCTGTTATATGTATTTCTTCGAAGTGTTTTATTGGCGTTTCTTGTGAATATCCACTCTCCGCTTACTCTTATACGTTTTTATAATCGAATATATGATCTTTTTAAAATCAATTTCAAATTATAACTTCTTCAAAAATGAAAAAAATACGGTTTTCCTTCCAAATTAATATTCGTTACAGTAATATTTGCCAGTATTAATTTCTGATCATTCCCCAAAATTTCGTGTTCTACTGTGAACTGTCGCATTTTATCTTAATAAAAGAATCGTATTTTCATACTTCGAAATCAGAACCAAGACGAGACAAAAATAGTTCGTAAAAAGCTGAATATTAAGCTATGAAATCTTTTAATTCCTTTTATACAGTAATATAATTTCCCAATGCGCAGTTCTTCCACCATCCATCGTGAAACCAAGGCCGCCGCATTGCTTCCAGGGCGAAATGATATTTTTCCCAATCAAAACGACCGGCTCAGTCATCAAGGATAATTTAGGGGTTGAGAATTTACGACTTTCGTTAACAAGCAAAACTCTTCCCATAATCCCGCAGAAGACGGAAAAATTGCAATGACTAAACCTAGAATTATGCCCTGAAGACTTACAATTACCTGGAAATCTCCCTCCTCAACCCTGTATTTTATTGGTTATTTGCTAACCTAAATCCCCAGAAAGCCATTGCCAATCTGTACCCCTTTTACCTCTTTCCTTTTAACCATATGTTCCTCCAAGGCTCATCTTCAACCTGCAGTAATCTCTAACGAGTACTTTCTTTGAACTTGGATTAAATTTACTCCGTTTTTTCATCACATGATATCCATTTTTATGCTTTAAAGTTACTTACCCTTAACCCTTTACAACCCTCGGTTAATGTATTGGCACGAAAAAGAACCTTCACGTTCATACATGTATGTTATCACTCATTATATCCTTACTAATTTATATGATTTCATTTCTTTCGTAAACATGTCCAATAACGTTCAATTTCTCTTATCAATTACTCCTTTACAAACCATTTTGTAAAAATTCATTGTTTCCACCACTTGTACATCTTATCACCCTTGCTGATGTTTATAAGTTACCTTTAGAATAAATTATTACTGTATATCAGTTGTGACTCATGATTCGAACGTTCAGTAATGAGAAAGTGTTATGTACTATGAATATCAACACTCAAAATTATATTATATATAATTCTACATTACAATAATCAGTAATATTTTGTAATCAAACTTATTCTACCGTTGAATCTCTTTACTAATACGATAGGATATAAGCTCACGATCGGTGTAATCCAAGCTTTATAAACTTCCACCAAATTTACTATGCTCTCCATGTAATCTTAAGTCCTAATAGGAAGTAAGGCTGATATGTGAATTACCAAGATTCCTCTCAATACCATCAGACCTCCACCGTACGATCATAATCGGATTGCTGGCCTCCAGTGGTGATTATGACCACAATGACCTCGATATTTAAGGGCAGTCCTACCAACTGGATTCTATACGTAGGTCCTCTTCCATCAAACCGAAAAAAATTCGTTTGGATATAGATACTCAATGGACAGTAGCTGATTAAATTAACGGAATCCATGTATAATAGGGTATTTTCTGGTTGCTATAAACAATCTTATTAATTAAATCATTATTTGTGCCAGTCTCTTTCGGATTATGGTTTTTTGTACGTGTCTTTTGTTGAAATATTAACCAAAACCACCTCTCGTATGTATTACGCTGAATAATGTCTAACACTATCATATTTGATCAGGCATATGCCAATAATTATAATACATGAGTCTCTCATAAAATTTTCCTAAAAATAAAAATGAAAAATTACAATTTTAGGGAAATTATCTTTCAAGCAATAATTTGAGAATTCACAGGAGAAATTAAATTTACAATCAGGGGAGAAAATTTGAAAAATAAGGCAACACTTGGGACGTACACATCCCCTAACCTATAGTTTAAATTTTTCTGAACTTTAAATACAAAGCTGGTTTAGGCTGAAATGAATAAAAAACGATGCTCGGAAATATAATATATATTAAATTGATTGGAAGCCATAGAATCAAATGATAAATCTGTAAATGGTACCGTAAAGATATTGAAGAAATGAATACTTGGTATCATAAAGCGAATTAAAGTCAATAAAGACGATTTTTTTAGATGTAAGTAAATCCCCTAGACACTTGATTCAGGCATTTTCAAATTTGTAAAAATTATCGAAATTCGATGTGAAAAATAGTAATGGAAGATCCTAAATGAAATAATGGAAGTATAAAATCGGAGAGGATCGTGTCTACAGAGAGGTACATGGAAAAGCCTGGAACCAGGTCGAGAAGTTGGCAACACTGTAATGGAGAGATAAAAGCAAAGCTTATACGGATCCTGATGTTAGAGGCATTTTAAAGCAGACCTACCTAAGACCGCTTGTGTTTTTCCTTCTCTCTGACCGCGAGGCCACAACAGCTTGTGTGTGCGGATTACTTCCTCCCAACAAAAAATAGCACTTTCAAAGTCCTTCACGGTGAACACTAGCCAACAGCAATTTGCTCAGCTCGTGATGTGATTAAAACTCCGATTGTTATTAGTGCGCAAGATGGAGTCGCCATTGTTGCGATGAAACTACATTCTCTGTTGTCCGCGAAATAATGTTGTGATGAAACGCATTTAGGTATGAGCTGTTGGTTGAGTAGAACCATTGTAGTTTTTTCTCATTTTATATTTTTGAAGCGTAGAAGAGTACCTCAGTGAAAACAGGGCAAAGATTCGGTTTATCAGTGACGAAATGTCTTTTTTATTACTGTTTTGCTAAGTTTTACTGATTACAGATGTGTACTTGTTTAACGTAAAAATTTAAAGCCGTGTTCTCAAATACTCTAAGGATTTTCTTCATATTAATTTAAAGATTCGGTAACTTTATCTGTTGCGCTATAATCTACTTATTAATGCGATTTGATAGAATACTCCGCTATAAAATTTTCTATTTTAATACATCATTTTTTTCGTTGTATGATCATTAGTTTACGGTGGTCTCTTCTAAGAAATATTTTAACGCTCTGTAAGCAGATATGGGTGATTCAAGTACTTCAACGTGAAGTTCTTGAATTTACTCTAGATCAATTTAATGATAATAGTATTTACTTCATTGTTTATATCAGAGACATTATTCAAAATTTAACTAGACGAAAGTTATTTGCCACCAATAATGTGATTATGTTTTGCTCTCTTATCACATTCATTCATTAAATAAATTATATCCTATAAATTTAATGATTATACATTTATTATATTAATACAATACAATATTCATTAGAGAATAATAGTAAATGACATTAATACTCTATGATCCATTTTTGTATTCATTCAATTGTAGCTTCACGAAAACTTGTATTGAAATTTTATCGAAATTTAGAGCGGTTTTTATGATTCTCAATTTATTTAGTATAACCAAAATTATCAAGTAAACCGCACGATATTTATTTTCACCTAAAATCAAAGATATTCTCTTGTGACCAAATAAGAAACGAAAATATTAAGCCCTGGTATGGAAGATGCCAACAATGCTAACTTGTATTTTTTTATTTTTAATAACGAAAAATCCCGCCTACGTGTAATATAGACGGAATTTTCGTTCATTCTATTGGAAAGCTGTAAAGGGATTTTACTTTTTGCGTGGGAAACATCTTTGGGCGCATTTGAAAATTAAATCCAAGAGCACTCCACAATCCAAAATCGTTACTTTAATATCCCTGCAGGAACCATTCGGAACATCGGTTTGTGAAAGTTTCAATTCGATGTCAAATTCATCTCATCCTTTCCGACCAAATTGAACCGCATAAACGACAGGGACAGAAGTTCCATTGACAAAAACACGCCCCTTTAATACCGCGTTCTTTCTCTTACATTCCCCACTTGGCCGTTGGGGCCGCCACCGTATTTCCTCAACAATGGAACCTCGGGAGTTCCCGCGCGGAAAAACAACCGACCGTCGAAAAAATCGGATGACAGAACTCTGATTTTCGATGCATGCGAATGGCCATCCCTTATCCTCGAAAGCCTTCAAACGGGGTCATCGAAAAGGTCAGAAAGATGTCCACCCAAAGGATGTGGCTTCCCGGAGGATGGAAATGGTCTAATTCACATTCACTGAGTTTCGCAGGAATTTTTAAAATGTGTCGTTTTTGCGAAAAATTTCCCTTTATTTCTACTAAAGTCTGGGGACATCTGGTGAAAGGAGTAACTCAATTACCGAATTTTTTTCGGGAGAGAATGTCTGGTTTAAAGCTCGGTCGATGAAGACCGCACCCTCTACATGTCAAATACTGTCGAATACAATATGAACAGAGGTTTCACAGCTCAATTGAATTCGGGGAAAACTGTTCTTTTACTGACAGTCATCTGAAATATTGACATCATTGCATTTTTGTAAAACATCAAATAGAAATAGATCTATGTAGGATGAAATAGTCATACTTCTTTTCATTTAAAGATTTACCGTATGTCTATTTAAAGATCCGGTAATTTAAATATTGGTGAGCAGTTTTTTTTTATTGTACCGAACTGTTTTATGACCACATAGCTTTCCACTGCTTCCACTGGATTTCTTTTATTTGTGAATGAAATATGAAAATTATACACACGTTTATATGTACATCAAATAACAATCTAATAATTTTACGTGTTACCATATAGAGGTACCATTAAAGTAGGGGATTTAGTTAAATTTAAATAAAAGTTTCTTTCTCAAAGAAATAATTCATATTTCTTTGAGGAATACACAACAATTCATTGCATAGAAACAGAGCAAGATATGAATGATGAACAGGGAAAATGAACTACAAATAAAAACTTAATAAGGTTAATTTTTCATTAATTGATTATTTATTGAATTAATATTTCTATATTTCAATATTGTTGTTAGCGTGACGATGATTTAATTTTAATTATAATAACCAAGGAATTTATTTTATCATCGATATTCATTCAATCTATTCAGGAATTGAAACAGCTTACGTTTGGATATTTAACAGTATGTGCAACTAGATTTTGAGGATATTTAATTGAGTCAAATATCACAAATGTCTCATAGGATTTAGGTTCAATTAATCCACGTATCAATAGGTTTAAAAATTGTAACTGCATGACTAAGTCACAGTAAACATCGCACCCTCAAGTGAGAGCAAACTTTGCTCAATGATTAGATGAGTTTCAATAAACCAGCCCATTTCGTTGAAATTGAATTTCAGGTACACAATTGCTCTCTAACGTTGAATTCGGGCAAGAGTCAATTTATCGAATTGATTAAATTGAAATTTTAAAGGAGAAGGCTATTCCTTTTTCGTTTCGGAAGTTTAATGAAGCCCTCACAGACTCGATCAAAGTTTTCTCATTAGAGAACCGGAATGTATTAAGTGCGATTTCATTAGAATCCCAATTCCCTTTCCCATGCACCCAACTGGACTTGGACGCTTTTAATTTAACGTAAGAGTAAAGAGGAAATTACGTCATCATTATCTCGTCGTTCAGAGTAACTTTCCTATTCCGATAGAACTCGCACATGTCAAATTAAATCGATATTACGTAAGAATCGCGACATTGTTACTTTTCAATAATGATTTCGCAACAGTAGGAGTTATATTTCCAGTTTATTACGTCTTTGTGAAGCCGAAATTGGTAAATGAGACCAATTTGTTCTTTTCTTGAAAGATATCGATGTATTGAATGGTTTACCAATCTTCGAAATACGTTTGTATACTCATTTCTTTTACTTACTTATAAAACTATGGTTTAACATTGGAACTGACTATTATTTTTCTCGATACACTCTTAAATATAGTTCCTGTATAGCAGTCAAAACGGTACGAATCTCCAGATTAGAAAGTCTTGATCAAGATAAGAAAATCATGAGGTAAAACGTGCGCATATTCAATCATAATTTTCGAGTTGTAATAACAGCTCGATTTTTCATTAAACATTATCCTAAATTATATAATTTAGGCACTAAGATTTACTTAATGAAAATATAGCTTAATTGAAGTATTTTTTGATCTTTTTAATGTTATCTTGGTCATCACTTCTACAGAGGACAAATTAAATAACTTATTCAATATAGGAAATACGAAAAAGGCAGCTGCTTTGGTTAAGACCACTGGATCCTTGACTTTCATCACTGATGACCTAAATATTCATCTCAGTATATATTAAAAACCGACTGAAAGGATGTCTCCAAAAAAAAATATCTCTAAAATTTCTCTCGTATGCACTTTCAAACCTAGAAATGAGATGCGCTCTGAAACCTTTCCGTACATTAAACAAAGCTTTTTGATTTTTCTTTGTTTTAGGGCCGTGGTGGACTCGGTAACATATATGTGTGGGCCAGTGGTGATGGAGGAAGTGACGACGACTGTAATTGTGACGGATATGCCGCATCTATGTGGACTGTTTCCATCAATTCTGCCATCAACGACGGTCAGAACGCGCACTATGATGAGTCATGCTCGTCTACTCTGGCCTCCACATTCAGCAACGGGGCGAAGGATCCAAACACCGGAGTGGTGAGTAAGACTGATTGCATTCCATGACTCATTCCCACTCAGAAAGTGATTCGAAAGCAAATATCTAAATGCATGTGTACACGAATCACAAGAGAATGAATTTATTCTCTTGTTTCTAAACTTTTTATCGCCGATGTAAATGCATTACATAAAGTCGTTATTGGTTGACGAACAAGTCATTATAAGTTATTCATCATTGTAATACATTTGCTGAAATACTTAAATGAGATAATTAAGCTTGATTAAAAGTGAATTATTCTACTAAGGAATTTTTCACTACATATTATAACAGTATTTAATTATGTACAAAACTAATTCGTTACCAAAGTCATGATGTTTTATGTTGCTTATGGGGGACTTAATTATAGGAAATATTTTAATGAATTATTCTTCAAATTATTTATTATCTCCGATAACAATTCTTTGACTTTCTAAGGATCCAAAAGTAAATGCCACAGTAAAAACGAAGTTTTCAAAACTGAAAGTACGGGAAAATAACATTGAAAGAGCATATTTCAATCGGTGATAAACATCGTCTTACTGAAAGGAGATCTTATGTATAAACCTTCAACGTAAACATGATAGCAAACGATAACAACAAAACTTTATCGAGATTCGGAATTCGGAAAAACAAATACGGAAGATAAACATTCCGCCTACATCTCCGGATGTATTCCTTCATGACCCCTCCAATAAACAGTAGACGTTAAAGTTATCTTATATATGTTGGGAAACCTTTAAACAAGAGATTATCTGGAAGGTTTGTGTCTGCATGTTATTCCTAGATAAACAATTAACTACTAAACGCGATTCAATATTGTGATCATACAGATGATTCTTAGGATATTAAATCAAAGTTTAACATTAAAGAACAACTCTTAGTTTCCAATAATTAACAACAATTTTTGTAACTTAATAACATGTTCTAAAAGTTCTACAATCCACATTTATGTTGCAACAACTCTAGCATGTCAAAATACAGAAAAATAGATTTTCCCTCCCCCATGCGAACGAATTCTATGTTAGAAGAAATACGATGCTGAAAGAAAATCATACCGCCTTACAAAATTTTTCGCTTCTTATTCTTACATGAATGTCCATAACAAGAAAGAGCATTGACCACCTTCCACCTGTTGCAATATCCCTCCAAACTCCTTGTGAATGTGAAATTTCCTTTTTTCTCTACCTGCGGGATGCTAATCTCCTCTATCACGTTTTCAGGCGACTACTGATCTCTATGGAAAGTGCACCACCACACATTCTGGAACTTCTGCGGCGGCTCCAGAAGCAGCTGGAGTATTTGCTCTCGCATTGGAAGCTAAGTGAGTTGAAACGCATTCAAATACGCGTTAGAATATACTCAGTCTGTTGAGCTATGACATATTTTATTATAGTATATCTATATATATAATATAGTGTGATCAAAAAGTAAGGTGACAATTTTAATTTCGTGCGTTTGGAGTATCCAATATTCCAAACATTTTCAAAAATGTTGGTACGTAAGTCCCTAGTTAATGGTAAAATTTTCAATTTCGTTTGCAGTTTACTTTAATTGTAGTAACCGCTAAAGATAAGACCTGTTGTGTTCAAATACTGAACGATGTAAATTGAAGATGTGTATGTCAATTTTTAAAATATTAGTCACTCATTACCATCAAAGATCCCTTACGGAGAAACCTGTAATGATTCTTCAGATGAAATCAAAAAATTCGCTACAATTATGACAACGAACAAAGTTTCAATCAATTTAAACAGTCGAAGTGGTCTGAGTTTGTTGATAATTATTCATAAGTGTGCAGTTGATTGTGAGTAAAGTTTAGGTGTTCCAGTATCAACGATTGTATTTGAATGCAAAAAAATACTTAGACTATAAATGCGGAAACTGAAGTACGTACGAAATTCCCTCGCGACAATTCGGTTTCAAATTAAAACCTGGTATCCAAATAATAAATTATACTATTGATAAAAATCGAAATGTTCGAGGGTATAAACTTCCGATTATAGGATAGTTTCCATGGTGACGAAGATCACATGAAGATATCAAGCGACAATTAGGACAAACGAGGCCTTGACGAATCACAGACTAGAGTCGGAGTACTACGTCGCTATAGCAAGTGTCCTCCCAGTATCAAAACCAATTCCTTTGCGCATCTGGATAACGCTGTGCGCACGCAAAACTGAAAGTATCCATTATTTAATTCCCCCGTTGCCAGATGACGGCCCATCAGAGCCGAGCATCCGCCTTCTATCTCGACAGCAATTAATTTCTCTTCATTATTTATTGACCATAGACCTCTCTATTCTCGAGCTTTTAGTTTCAAAGTCTTCCTGAGCCATGGTGATTGAGCAGATAATTGCCTCGGGCTTAACGAGAAAAATTAAAATTCCATAGAAATATCGATGCATATAATTTTTGAAGAGCAATAGTTTGACCTTAGTTTTAATTTAATATCACTCTGTTTTAGATTACGAACACCAGACCTTAATCTTTCCGTTGTCACGTTGATTGGATGTCGGATTTATTTTGTTTCACCGGAAAATGTACTACTCAATCTCAGAAGATTGCTTAAAACGAAACAAAATGCTAATATTAAATGATTGATCCAGCAAAAAAATTTTGTCTTCATATTCATTTTGTTGGATTGTCGTAATTTTCTGCAATCACGCCATACTCAACTAGCTACTTAGTTCAAATTGTACCAAACTTATCGTGCTTCATCGAAATATAGCACTTAAATTTGAAACATGATTGATTTTTCTGATAGGACAGAAAATTTCCATGAATCTTGCTTGAGAATTGAAATTGATTTCGTTTGACCAAGATCTACTCCAGAATTATCGATCTTTATTATACCTCTAAATATATCTTCAACACTTTATTCATCCTCAGATATTTCAAAAGAGAATAAATAAAACATACAGGCTAAGAGTTCAAAGTTTCTTCTGTTACAATTACATAATTAGCGATATATATCATTTATCACGAAGGTAACTCTTCAATTAGACATTAAAAATCTACTAATGGTAATGAGACTGCTAAAAAGGTACCTATCAAAATCTATATGACAGAAATATGAATTGACTCTGTATATATTATATGAATAACTTAACTTTTTGAATCTCTACTTTCTAGCTCTTACGATAATTTATTACGATATATACTAACTCTTACGATATATTTATGTTACAGCCCTCAGCTAACGTGGAGAGACATTCAACACCTAACGGTGTTGACCTCAAAGAGGAATTCATTGTTCGATGCCCGAGGAAGGTTTCATTGGACCATGAATGGAGTTGGCCTCGAGTTCAATCACTTGTTTGGTTTTGGAGTCCTTGACGCTGGCGCCATGGTAGCCCTGGCCAAGCAATGGAAAACAGTGCCCGCGAGATTTCACTGTGAAGCAGGATCTATAACTGATATCATGTGAGTGAAACCCACCCAATTACATTCTAGCTCTGAATTCCATCATATTTTACAAAAGGGGAAGCATTATCATATCAAACGCAAAATATAAACAAAGTACCTTTGTTTCTGTCAAAATATCTGCAACATGAGAAAGCTGACAAAACCCATGAGTTATAATTCAAGAGATCTAAGAAAATGAAAACTATTTTTAGATTCGTGTTATCTTTCCACTGAGTTTTCAATTTATTAAAATTGAAATACTATCTTTTTTATGAAGAAATGGCTTGATATTTATGTTTAAACTCTGAAGATTTAACGATTGTGTTGTTCTTCCTATTTTGATGTTGATAATATAGTCAGAGCTTCTTGAACAAAAGTTTATACTTTTAGGGGTTTTGCAAAAATTAATAATTTAAGGAATCTTTTCTTAAGAGTAATTTATAATAGTATTTTTACAATCAATCTGATCTTAAAATTTTATTTGTTTTAAAGACATTAATACTTCAATTATTTTACACAGTGAGATACCAAGTAACCGTCCTATAGAACTGAAGGTTGAGACAAGAGCATGTGAGGGTACTGATACCCAGATCGGCTACTTGGAACATGTCCAGGCTGTCATCACGCTAAACTCTACGAGGCGAGGAGATGTGGAACTTTTCCTACAATCTCCCATGGGAACAAGGTAAGAACAGCTTTAGATGAAAAAATTTGATGAATAATGTTCTCCACATCAATGTTAGAAGATTAAAAAGAAGTGTTAGTGCAACTCATCTGTCAAAAAGTATAGTGAATGAATAAATATATATTCAATAGACTCAAACATTATCAGTTATATAGTTCAGTATAATAAACAGCTTCCTTTATTTGATAGGCTTAAAAAGAGACCAAAGTGATACTGTAGCTTCAACAGAAGTATCAAAACTCTTTATCTAATCTTTTTTTTTCATAAATCTTGCTGAATTTATAAAAAGAGTTTCAAGTCAGTAGATAATTAGCAAATCACCATTTATGTCTATTTTTATCATAATCTAACAAATAATTAAAATTAAATTATTCATTTATTTATTTAAGACATTTTCTATATATATATTCTTAAACATGTAATTCATTTCTTAATTTGAATTTATGAATAATTTCTCCAAATATTCTGTCAAAAAAATGATTTAAAAGCTCCATAATTTTTTACTACCTACATATTCTCCAATTAATTTCATGATGTTAAAATAAATATTTCATCTTATTTAACTTATAGGTCAATGATTCTGAGTCGTCGAGTAAATGATGATGATAGATTGGATGGTTTCACAAAATGGCCATTTATGACAACCCATACGTGGGGAGAGTATCCCCAGGGCACATGGACATTACAGGTATGGTTAAGTAAAATTTTTTCCAAACAAAAAGTTTTCAATTTATCATATCTACTGAAAACAGTCCTTAAATTTTCCAGGATGGGAAATAATTATTTTAAATCCCTCCTATTTGGAAATAATTTTGGTATAGTAGTTAAAAGTTTGATAAAATAGTTGATAATAGAGATAAACCAAAAAAGAGCACTAATCCTTTTATTTTAATTGAAAATGAATATGTCCTGCTTAAAAGTTTTAAAATGACACCATAGTATTCTATACTGCAGTTTGTTTATACTGTGAACTGATTCTTGTTAGGGTTAGTTGAAAAAATTAAATTCAGGAAACTAAAATATTGTGCTTTATAATTAATTCACAATTAATATTTATTAAATTAAAAATATCATAAAATTTTATTGATCAAATTTTAGTCTTTATACTAGTTATGAAATACTAAATTCATAATTTGTAGTCTCAATTGAGGTATTTAATGTGAGCATTCTCGAAATCCTATTAAAAAAATAGTATTTTGTTTTTTAATGCATAATTTCCCTTGTTATGACTCATGAAGACTGTATATTATTGGACCTCTTTGCAATATCCTTTTAGTATAAAAAACTTTCAAGGAAAAAATATAATAATTTTTTTTTAATCTTACAGAAGAATTTATATGTGTAAAAAGAATAAGGATATAAAGTAAATGCATTTTAATTACATTACTAAATGCATAGCATTCTGTAATAGACAGCCATGATTCGTAAACTAAACAATAATTTCATGTAATTAAAACATTCTTAGTTTTCTAGTGTCTAGGAAGCTAAGAACGTTAAATTATATTTTGTTCGTGTGTATTTACCATTCTGGTATGGCAGTTATTTTATAATTGAATAATAAAGGTTACGTCTGATGACTTTTTGTTTCTTCATTATAATTTTTAAGGTAGAGCAAATTATGAAAAATTTTCAAATCAATTTTATTAGAACGGTCATCTATTTTCTTAATTGCTATATGATTGCTATATTCCCTTGAATTTTAACAAAACTATAATTTTTAAATAATGACTATCTGTTATATTTCAAAAGGTGGGGTTCAACTCGCAGACACCACAGTCAGGTTTTATCAAGGAATGGACCCTGATGCTTCATGGAACTAGAGATCCACCATATAGAGCACTTCCTCCACCAGCTGATCCCCATTCCAAATTGGCAATCGTCAAGAAAGCCCATGAGGATGAAGCAAAAAGAAAGAAAATGCGTTAGTTTGATACTTGGTAACCAGGAGGAGATGATAAGAACTTAAAATGACTGAGCTGTAAACACGACAAATGATTAGATGTTGGTTTAAATCTGATTGTGAAAAAGAGAGAAACTTTAAGATATGAAATAAGGAATTACGGAATGAGGAAAGATATGAAGAGAAATTTACCATAGACAAAATTGTTTAGGCAAAAAAATGTGATGAAAAATTGAAAAAAGTAATTTATTGATGATGGAAGATGAAATGCGTTGAAATGGATTGCAACAAAGGATAATGAGCATTATTTGGAGTTCATTTTTACTGAAATATATCAGAAAACTTAAAATTAAATCTTATCTTCCAAATTACAAGAATCTTTAAATAGGGTGATTAGGAAATATCCTTTTCCTTGTGTGATAGTTGCAGTATATCACCTAAATAATTGTTTAAATATACAGTTGTTTTCAGATAATTAACACTTCCAAAGCACATATGTAGCCCTCAATTAATGATACATTGATGATGCATTTTTATCTTTGGATCACACTGAAAACGGGTAAAAAGAGATGAAAAGAAGTCAAATTTACAAAAATTAACAAAAACTGGATATTACTCTTAAAGTTGAAAACAGTTCACAGTTCCTGGATACGATTGAAGGTTGAGATTAATGGAAGGAAAGTTTGGGAAACTTTGGTGTATCTTTATTAACACACTATCCACCTAACAAGGGAATGAGGGATTTTACTCTAGATATTTTTTTAAAGCTAGTAGGGTTTGCAAATATGAAAATGTACCAATATATGAAATTATTGCATGTGATATTTATTTTAAAATATAAAGCTTTAGAACTTCACTGAGTTGAAAACAGCCCTCGCAAACTTGTTTCTTGGATGTGTGTGGATTGCTAATCATGTACAAACAATTGGATCACTAATGAGATAGAAGTTGCAAAGGTTTGTGTGAAATTGCAAAATATATAATGCACTTGCATACATAAGAGTGAATCAAATTCTTTAGAATACAAAAATAACCTACCAGAGAAAAGTAAATGGGATAATGGCATTTATATCTAGGTGAATTCATTGTCCAAAATACCTTTGTTTATCAATCCTATTAAAATTTATTTTAATGAGAAAATCAGGAAACTATGATTTTTCTGTGAAACATAAATAATCCTTAGGAAATCCGAGTATATATTTCTAATTTTATGACATGAAATCATTGTGTCTAGCAGGTTCTATAGTTAAAATTTCTTTTAAAAAGAAATTTTTGACTTATTTTCACATATATTTAGTAGGAATAACATTGTTAAAATATAAATAGAAAAGTTTTACTTAGAAATCCTACTCTATGAGTTATTTAATATTTTTTCCATAACGAATCTACTAAACTAAGAAAACTACAAGAACGTATTCCATGCAAAATAAAATACCAAAATATATCCATCATAGCAACTCTCCTAGGAAAAAAGATCTTTCACTGGTTCCACAACAAGGAAGTTTCAAGGGGGCTTCATGGACATCTTAATTTATTAAATTTAATTCCTGACAACAACTGAAATGTTTTAATTACATTGGTAGAACTTTTTTAATTCATACAGTAGGGTTACTTGTTATATTTGTCAATAATTTCACACATTTAGCAATATCAGCATAATATCAGAGCCTTTATGTGTAACTATGATTTTTTAAGACATAACCTATGCAGAAGTTAATTACCTGAACTGCACTTTCAAAATTAAGATCAGGAAACTTATCATCATTAAAAATGTCAACCTACTGAATAAAAATGATTGTGTATTCAGATAACTGCTCCTTGAAATACTTTTTTTTATAAATAGTTAATTGCTAAATCAAAAACGGGTATAATTGAATCATTATTTATGTTTTGTAAATTATTGAGTCTCCATAAAATAACATAATTTAAAGAATTAAGTTCATTTTAATTATATGTTTACAATAAATTCCCACCATTATAAAAAAAATTGATGAGATTTGATGTCAAATTACTTAAAGTTAAAAATTGTTTATGCAAGGGAAAATTACAGTATTAATGGAATTTCCAGAAGACATGGTAATTTATTTAAATAACTTATAAATAAATGTATAAGTAGACTACATTGTAAACAATCTCATATCAGATGAATTTTATCCAAATGAGCAGTAACAAATCAAATTACATTTGCCATGAATATCAATATTATGTTTCTACTTTATCTTCTTTCTTAATCTTTTAGAGCAAATAACTTGAGATTTTAAAAAGAAACTGAGAGAGCATCCAATCAAATTTTCTCAAAATTTTATTCCAGAATAAATTGTTGCTATGAGAAGGCGTTATACATCAAAGGACAGTTCGATACATTTGAATGAGATCATAAAAATTCTAGTTTATCATCAAGCCTCTTATTCTTCATTTCTCTCTTAATTTTCAAGTAATATAAGTGTCCCCTGCATACTTGTTTCAATTTACTTGTTATATAAATGCTGTGAAGGAAGTCTAATGAATTTGGTGCCTCCTTTGAAAAATTTTAGAGGACAAAGTGACGACATATTATTAAATATCTTCAACTATGAGTAAGTGAAATATGCAGTATTAAAAGTCTTTCTGAGATTAGCTTCATATAACATCTTAAGATTAGTTTGAACATCTCAGATGTTTTAAATGTATAATGAGTGTTACTTCAATTCAAATTTGTTTGTACAAAATGATAATATATGGTGCAAACTAGCATAAGTTTTATAAATTGAAAATCATTAGATGCCACTTTAATCAGTTTTGATTTGTTTTATTGTGATCTTCTTTAACATTGCTCTCTTATTCTTGTGACCAAAGATTAGAACCTTGACATTTTTGGTATAAAAGAAGACATAGATATTCTCTACTTCAATATATATGAAATATTAATCATCTATAACAAATCTAAAATGCATGGCTGATTCACAATTGCTGTGAAATATGAACCAATGGTTTCCTTTGGTACTCTCTTAAACTACCATTTTGCTTTCATCAATTAATTAATGATATGAAATATGAGCAAACTTAATATATAAAACACCTATGTCTCATTGTAAAGTATACGTATATGATATTTCAATACCTGCAGGAATATAGATTATACTTGAAAGTTGTATATTATGCATGTACAGGTAAATTATCCATCTCCCCTGGTCTAGGAAAGCATATCTCATGTCTTGCCTATAGATGCAACAAAGTATATGCATTAACAGTAAGAAGTGAATATATTTTAAAATTAAAGTAATCTTATTTTAGTATGGAGAAATGGAAATTATTCTATAAGAGAAGATGAGTAAAAATGTCAGCAATTGAAAATATGTACTTCCATATCAAACCTTGATTTTTAACTCATAAACTTTCCAAACATTATGAGGCATTTAAAATAAGGGGCCAAAAACACAAATGGTGTGAATTTTTTGTTTATTATAATATGGCCAGCTAATAAATTGTTTCAATTTTTCAAAAATCAAGAAATTAATGTTTAAATGTAAGTTAAGCTTTTAGATTCCATCCAGAACAGACCTTCAGTACAATTAAGAGCTATTCCATTATAATCTATTTACTTTTTTATTCAGCTTACTTTATACCTAATTATACCAATACTTTTTATAAGTGCTTTGAGCAATTCCTATGATGGAAATTTAAAAGAGAAAAATGATATGATAATTTTATGTGAATAAATGTGTATATTATAAGAAACAAACAATCAGTTTTATGAAGCTGAAATTATTTGAGTGGACTCTCCCCAACCAAATAACAAAAAAAATCAATAGTAACATACTATAACCAAAATTAGTCTATGTACATGGTCTACTTGATCAAAAATCTGATTCGAGCACTTTAGGCATTGCTCATAAAAATGACCATTTTACGGAAGTTTAATCATTCCATGAATTAAAACCTTCTTTGAAAATTCAATGAAATGCCTCATGAATTCCATCATTTAATTTATATAACATTTACATTAAAGTAATCCCTTTTCTGGGATTCAAGCCTAAGATTTTATACATGAGATATTTTGAGACACATCCATGGTTTTAAAGTATAGTTTATTAAGGATATTTATAATTTATTTTACAAACAAGATTAAGTTCATGAACTAAAATTAATCTTCTTACTCTGCAGAATTGACAACAAATCTTATTTCACTATAAATAAAAAACCTCAATAGAAAAAAATAAGCAGAAGGTAACTATCCAAATTTGCATTTTATAAACAGAAAGTGCATCTGAAGGAGAAATGTTTAATTTTCATTATCACCTAGCTATAATTTACATATGGACAGGTAAAGATCCATTTACTATGATACGCAAAAAATCCATTGAAAATCACTTCCCACCTCAGCTGATGATAGATAATTTTCATATAAAATAAATGCCACATATGTAATGCACTGTAATAGATAAGATTATCTTGAACTACCTTAAAGATATATTTGTTCGTATTAATTAGCTTCTTATCATTCACATAACTATTCATTTCAATTGACATTTTTATTATTTTTTGAGGCATTCTTTAGATTCAAAATTATGGCAAGGGTTTCTAGATTTGGGAATGAGGTTATGAGATTCATCTATTGAACAGACAAATATAAGATAACCAGTTATATCAGTTAATGATTTATGAAAAGATATTCAATTTTGTCAGTAAATCATTTATGCTTAGAATCCTCTTCATAACTAATTCTTAATAAAATTCTTTTATTTACACTTCCTCTGTTTTACCAGTAACTTCACCAATATACTGTTTCTGTAAGAGTTCTTCCCAAATATAATTTTTATTTTAGATTAAGTGCCTAATCTCTTAAGTATTGGGCTGGAATTCCTGACATCAAAATTCTTAGAAAAATATCCATGGAGATAAAATTATTGATAAATTTCAATTCCATTGGTTCAAAGTCTATAGATATAGATTATATGCTTTATGAGTGCTGAAAGAAGAATTCAGGCGTAAAGAATTGAAAGGTTAATCAAAATCCATGCCAAGAAAATGAATTACCTTTAAATGGCCGAGCAAGAAAATAATTATTCATTAATCCTTATTTCATCAAATAAGGATATTTTAAATCTACATTTTCCTTTTAGTAGTATGGAATTCGAAACAAATTACCATGTCTTTATACAATGGCATATAATTGATTGTTATAGTTGATTTTGTGTCTATCAATATGATTTTAATTCTAACAACATTATTTGTGTTTATTATTCTTTATAATAACTACATAAAATTTTTACAAAATGAGGCGATTCAACGTAAATTTTCATCTTCGGACTCAATTTTTAAATTGTTCTTTACCTTATAAACCATAATGAATAAAAATGCTCATCAACGGCAATTGTACGTACTTTTTGGAACAAATTTTGGCATGAGATTGTTAAGGGGTATAATGTTTGAGGGGTAAAATGTCTATGCTGCCATCTATGAGTCAGTCAGACGGCACCGTTCATACGTGCTATTAAATAAAAAACAAATGACTGGATAGCATCCCCGTGCGAAAGATATCAAGAAACCGCGTTTATGAGAAGGGTTTGTGTAGATTAGTCTTTAGAAGTCAACACAGGGCCTGTAACTATTCAATTTTTGCGGAATGTTTTATTCTTCTTGACTCTGCAAAAAAGTAGTTGCCTTCAATCGTTATACTACGAATTTTATCCATCGCTTTGATCCTGAAGGATATCATAACATGATTATATCCGAGGAAGTTTACAATTAGATAAGTCCTAGAAAAAGTATTAAAAGTAGTTGAAAAATCTTTCAAGATGTGGCCAATGCTACTAGACATGTCCCGCGATGAATGCAAGCGGATTTTACGAAGATTGGGTATGTTAATTGATTTTTAAAATATAATTTTTCTTTAATTTGTTCTTCGGTCTGGTTACATCTTTATTTCATCCACAGAGCTTGAAGCTTACGCGTCAATAATTACCGCATTTAGAGCACAAGGAGCGTTAACCAAAGAAAAGAAGAACCTCTTGAAAGATATCGCGCATGAATTAAATATATCTATGGAAAGACATCGGGCCGAAGTTCGACGAGCTGTCAATGATGAGAAACTTGCTACAATTGCAGAGCAGTAGGATGATTATTTAGTTTACATTTTTGAAAATTCCTGAAAGTTTTTTATCGCTTTCATGGAATGAATATTCTTAATTATTTATTTATTAATATTGTTTAAATCCTTTTATGAATTTAACAGCATGGCAGGACCAGATACTGGCACAGAATGGGCAATCGTTGGTCGTAGATTAGTTCCTTTGATGCCTCGACTTGTACCACAAACTGCTTTTACCGTTCTAGCAAACAATGTAGCTAATCTCACTGCAGCTGGGAATGCTCGGCTTCCAGTACCTGCTGCCACTGCTAAACTTCCTGGTGAGGGATGATGAATTCAGAATACAATCCTTTGAAATCTTTGAATTGAGAAACTCTCATTATTTGACTTGCAGAGTGATCATTGCAAATACTCATGTACTCTAAATAGGTTCTGGACCAGAATCCTCCACATGGGAGCCGTCTGTTGCAGAAGGTAGTAAAGCACCTGGTTGTCCTGCCCAACTACCCAATTCTTCACTAGCTACTGAACAATCAGTTGGGCCAAGCAGCTCTCCAAATGATCTCTCCTCTTCACTACCCGATGTTCAAATCAAAAGGGAATTAGAAGATGAATTAGAGGAAGAAAGTATCATCAAAGGAAATAAAAGAATGCGAACTCTTTCTACTGGTGAAGGAGAATCATTTTGTTCATCTCTCTCCCAAACTAGACCTGTTTCATCTATAGCAAGCACTCTATCCTCTTCCAAGGTCTGCATCATTTAGCATAATTTAAAATATCCGCTTTTTTATATGAACAACAACTCCTTATAAAATATATCAAGGCTAATTGAATATGTTACAATTTTGATTAAAATTATTTAAGCCTTTGAAATTGCATGGTGGTAAATCTATGCCATGGAAATAAATCTAGCTCTTTGACTTGTTAAGTTGATGATTCAACTTAATTAATTATTAATTGCTCAAGAAATTTATAAGTGTGAGAAATATATATTATTAGCTTGAAAATGAGTAACTGGAGTTAAACTTCTGTCTCTTAACATGCAAGGATTATTTATTTTACCATATAAACTTTAGTTCAAATATACTAAAAATATGAATTCTGTTGATGTGTAAAATAGTCCTAATTTTAGTGTTTTATTTAGATCTTAGGTGCAAGTATGATTCCCACTAGCACTAGCCAATCTGCTGTTGTCACATCTGCAAGCTCCACTTATACAGCATCTCGTATGGTAACAGTTTCAACTTCTCCTGTCCCAGTCAAAATCACTGTAACGTCCACAACAGCATGGTCAACGTCTGCAACAACAACTACTTCTTCTGGTTCAACACAAAAGGTTATTCCAAATTCATAATTCAAAGTAATAAATAATGAAAATATATGTTAGAATATTAAATTGAATAATTTTTATTTTTACATTTTTAAGTTTTAATAACTTATTCATTAAATGTTCACTACAAGTTATCATTTAGCAATTGAAATGGTTGAGAAATTAATGATTATTTATAGGATTGGGTGAATTTGGAAAGATATGGGAGCTAATATTTTTTAGTTTTAGATCTTGCATACTAATTAAGTCTCAACTTTTTAGATGTTGGTACCAGTTTTAGGTTACATCCATTTGAAGAAGCCTTTTTATTTTCTTTTTTTGTTGTCATTGAGAAAGTTGATATGAATCATTCTTTTTCATTCTAATTTTGCTTTTTAAAGTTTTTTATTTAATCTAACCTAAAAATCTTCATTAATGTAACCTGATGCAGTTATTCAAACTATTTAATTATTTTGTATATATATCTGCCTCGTTGTCTGTCAAGTGCTTATTGCACTAGAAGCTACTACTACTACTACTCAAATTCTCAAGCTCTCAGATTTGAGTCCTGATGGGATTTTTCTAGTTTTGGATGCAATACATTTATCCTTTCTTGAGGTTAAAGGCACGAGTAGTCCGATAAAACTAAATTTCATTCTGAATTGAGATGGATTAATATTATTACATGTGAAATAGAATATTAAGGATTTTAAAAATTTTTCTTGAATAATTTGTATGGTATATATTGTTGTATTGTAGTTTTTAAATTCATATTTTCAAGGATAAGTGGATTACAATCACAAGTGGATATTTAGAATAAAATTAATAATGTGAAAATTAAATTTATTTTATACAGGTAATAATTGTATCAAGTTCTGGTTCATGTGGCTCTCCTAGCATTCTGCATAGATCTCTCAGTGTGCCAATGGTGAAAACTGTGTCATCATCTCAGTCATCTACATCTGCTGTATCCTCTGTAAGTTCTTCAGGATCGACTTCCATATCTTCTGCTCTATCAAGAGGACCGACCTCGTATATCATAAATAGTAACAGTGGGCAAGTCTCTTCTCAATCTGGAACAGTTGTCACTATATCAACTGGGTCTTCAAATGAAAATCAAGGAGGATCATCAAATAGAAACCTAGATGGTAATTTATGTCTGGCACTTATTAACGGAATTTGTTTCACTGTGATAACATTGATTTGGAGTACTTTTGGATAATAATAGCACTAGATAAATTGTTAAATTCATTTTAAATTGTCTGAATTGAAAATTTTATTCTATATTTATCATGGAATATTATTTACATTTTACTTTATAATATTTATGAAGAGCAGCTATTAAATACTTTAGATACGTCTAATTATGATCTGAGTGACTTTTCTTTTTGGAAATTTTTGCAAGTACAAAATTCTATTTAATATTTTTCTACTATATCACATCTCAGAATTCTGAAGCTGTGATTTAAATGAGTGATCCAATTTGTCATTTGTGGGTTTTTCTTAATTAAATAATTCAATTATCATCTTCTGTTTGAATTTATTCCATTAAATTTTCCTTCCTTCATGATCCTATAAATATCTTTTAATTGTCATTTTCATTATTTCTATTAAATATGTTTAACTTCTGCAGAAATTCAACAATTTTCCTTCAGTTTTCTATAAATCATTGGATATTGATTATTTTGCATATCCTGTAGTTATGAGTTTTGTTTCTGATTATCTATTAAATTCCATTCAGGTGCATCTGTATCAGCGTCTAATAGTACTGTCAGCATTCTTGGGTCAGCCTCCTCAGGAAGTGGAACTTCAGCACCATCAGCAAATATGATTCATAAATTACGGCCAAAACCTCAAGGTGTTAGCATTGGTAGTATTAGTAGGCCAAGAACTGGTCCCATTGTCATCCCTGTGACACCGAATACCCATCATCCTTTGCATCAAACATTAACATGTGCTGGTACATCAACAACAGTACAGCAACAAAAACCAAAGTCATTACTAGGAGTCCATACTGTAAAACAAGAGGTCTCTGGCTGCACAGTTTCAACTTTAGGAAAGACTCAAGGAGGTAATATTTTTATTAATTCATTTTTTCCAAAATGCTAAGTGGAATAATTCTTGATAGAATAAAATACTCTATACTTAGCGCTCTTTGTTACAAGGGTACAAGTTTTCCAAAGAAAAGGTAAAATATTTTCAAATTTCACTTAAGGTTCTCAGTCATGCCTAAAAAAGAAGGGTACATAGGAATACTTGGTGATGTAACAGCAATACTCAAGAACTTTGGCATAAGAAAATCAATAAATTTCCATTAACATTATGTTTGCAATCTAAGTCTAAAAAATGCAATTATTACCAGTGTTTTACTGTTGCTTGTAACCAACCTTCTTTAAATGTTCTTAATATTGACTTCTTGATCGTAGCTGTTTTTGAGACTTGTACTGAAGTGTAGAATTTTCCAATTTGTCAGAGCATGTGTTACAACTAATTTGAATTTAAGGCATGCAAGTCTTATCATGCTAAGGCAAACTGCTATAATGTCCTATCACGAGCCTATGAATTCTAACATAAAATAAATATAACTAATATTTCATATTGTTTCTTTATTATAGATATTTTAGGACGTAAAAACATCTTAGCCAAACAAGGTCTTAGATAATCATGACCAAAGGGTTGCCTACTTGTCTTTTAAGTAGTATTTTGTCTCTCTTTGGTCATCATATGTCAGTTTATTATATTTTTACCTTATGTAATTTATAATTTACTTTGGAGTTGTTTATGTATCTGTCCTGAGGATAAGGAAAGGATTAGTTCTCTAATTTCAAGATAAAACTGTGCAACTTTATCGTTTCTGATTGAAGGATTATTGGAAGCATTAAATATTTATATTAATCAATAAGAACACAAGCATATCTACCTCCATGCAGTCATAATACAAGTTCTTCCCATTCTAGTTCTTTTTCTCTACTAATTGAGCTAGCATGCTTTAATTTGGTATTTTGACTTCAATGAAGGCTTGGGCTTAGACTCATTTTATGCTTAAAACTTCTGAATCATCATAGTTGGGTATTATTATTATTAGAATCGATGAAAATCTTATCATCCTCTTTGAGACATAAGTTGTTTTAAACTTTTCTTTGCACTAATTGAATTTTTATATCTCTTTTTTCTTAAATATTTATGGTGGCACATTTTTTTGTCAGGGATGAAGATACTTCCTATTTCTGGAATGGCAAGCAGTGGAAATTCTATGGCTAAAATACTTCCCAAACCTGCCAAAGGATCTAATCTCTATGTAGTAAATGCTAACAACCCTACAACAACAGTTGCATCTCAGATGTCTGTAGTTAGCAGAGTTGTACCAACTTCTGTTTTGTCCCCTACATCAAATTTAAGTTTGTCCACTTCATCTGTTTCAGGTAAAGGTCATCTTGAAATATATTGCCCTTTTTCTCTGACATTTTGATTATTTTTTTCTGTAATTGGGTTCTTTAATTAGTTTTGTAATACAAATTTAGTAATATTGAAATGTTCCCAAGTATGTTTAAAATGTATATATTTTTATGTTATTTTTCCTTATAGAAATTCAAAGAATCTTTTAATAATACTTGTGAGCCTATTTACTTAAGGGTATAGCGTTTACAATGCATTCATAATTTTTCCATAAATCTTATTGTAAACCTTAATTGTTATGCTGTTTTCACATTTGTTAATGTCCTTTTGTGTTGTGGTTTTATTTAATTAGATCATCTTTAAAATCATAAAAATTAAATGCTTCTTGTTTCTCATAAACTTGCATGCATTAAATAATCCTACTCCTGTATTGTATGTTAGTAATCAAAGGATACTAGGTTAACTTCCATACCAAAATTCCTTAAAATTGCTTGTGTGGCCTTAGTTGAAAAGGTTGATGGGAAGTGTAAGTCTCTGTTTTACCAATGTAGAAGACAAGAGAATAACAGACAGCCTCATGAGGATAAACTTCTCTATTCCAACAATTTTTCAGCACAATATATGGGCTTGTCAGGAAGAACATTCAAAATGAAACAGAAAAACTACTTATACTTTGTTTTACAAGCAGTTTTACTTCTCCGTAAGTGAGAATAATTGGTTTGAATAAATAGAAGTAACTTAAAATTTGGTTAACAAAAGTTGAATGATATGGATCTCTTTGTAGGTAATTTATTATAGAAGTTTTGTGTACATTTTGGTGTTCAATTTTATTGCTACAGCATATTGGGTAATTTGCATAAGTTTGAAAATATTTAAGGAAAATTTAAAATATACAAAATACTTGGGATTGTGTTTGTTAACTAGTACATGGGTTATTATATTCTTAGTGCTTGGATCAAGGACTGTTACTACTGGAAGTGGAAATCGAATAAACCTAAATGCAACTGCTGTGGCACGATGTGTGAACTCTCCAAATCTGTTGCCTGTCTCTTCTGGGTCATCAGTGCAACATACTGGAAACAATGGAACTGCTGTTCTTGTTCATCAGGCTGGACGTACAATGACTACTGCTACTGTTCCCTCTTCTAGCACACCAGCAACCTCCATATCTTCCTCCTCTACAGTATCTTTATCATCACCTTTAAGTACAGTTTCAGCAATAGGTTCTGGAAGTGGTAAATCTAATGTAATAGTAGTGCAGAAAGGTCCATCTGGAAACACCACATTTTGTAGAGGAGTTTCTCTTGGTACCACAAAAGTTAGTAAATTTTCTCTTAAATTAATAAGCTCTAGCATTGCTGGAATCTTGTTTTAGGTATAGTCTGCAACATTATTTTAGCACAAGTAAATAATTTTTATAAGTCTTTTTTGTTGTATTTTACATTATCCTCAATAGTAAGAGGTTTTGCAATATAATTTTTATCCTAAAATTTATTTTACTAATTCCTTTTTTCATACATTTTATTTTTAAGGAATTGGTTGGGAAGGTTTTAAAAGGAAAAACTCTAAACCCATCATCTATGACTGCCATTACTGTTCAAAGAAGGCCAGCTAATACCCCTACTCCATCTGTTTCTGTTTGCAACAGTGCAGCCAATAGTAAGAATGGTACTAGCCTCAACTTATCTTCCTCCAGTTCACAGGTATAGTTATAGATCAACTATAACATCAGCTTATTCTTATGGTAATCAAAGTGATCACTCAGTAACATTGTACCATTTTTTAGTTCATTCACTAGTGGTCTCTGAATTTAATTGGAATTCTTCGTCATTGGTTTTTCAGTCATCATATCTGTTGACTGTAGCCTTTTATCCCTCTCTATTTAATATTTACTATTTTGTATCATGATATTGGGATCATTTATTTGAAATTATCATGTTTCAGGTTATTAGTCATTAAATTCCACACTCATTCCAGAAATGCAAATGTTTTCTTTTAAATGTTGCTATAACTGGTATCATTAGTATTTTTACAGTCAGAATTTTTAAATTCTTTCAGTAATTATATTAAAATTATATAAGTTTTCTTGAAGAGAAGTTGAATTACAAACTGTTCTATCTAACAATAAACTCTTAGAAACACTTAGTTGACTTTAGAAACAAATTAACTGTAGAATTTCTTAAATCTTTCTATTTTAGGGAAATGTCATTGTCTTAGATTTGAGTAATGAGCAAATTGGTAGCAATTCTATTCTGAATGAACTTCTACAAGGCTCTGGAATTTACTCAGATGCAGTTAATAGCAATTCTTCCTCTGAAGAAAGTGCAAAAATTATTGATTCTAGTAGAGTTAGCCCTCTGCCAGATTCTACTGAAGAAGTGAATGCTGTTGTTGAATCTAGCATACCATCGGTTCTCTCTGTTCCCCAAACAAGGGTTGTCACATATGGTAAGTTTGTTTAAGATTTCCAATACTTATATATACAAATATGGGTATGTCACTATATACCCAATAGAAAATTTTTCAATTGAAATTCTTGTCGTGGAAATCCACTCAGTCCTGTATTTGCATTTTATCAAGTATAATGATCTTAGATGATTATAAAGGAAAGACTTACCCACATAATTCTTAATAATTTTTATGATCATATTGGATAAAATATGATTAATCAAAGTTAATCAGATATTTATGTTTACAAGTATTACAAAACAAGCTTCATTACAGTATTTTACAGTTTACAGAAGATGCAGCCTCATTCTGAGAGGCAAAATAGAATAATTAATTAAACAAATTACTGAATATTGATATCATCTTTAAGTTCAGTTTTCAATTATCTGCTTTTATGTCATGTTTTGTTACATTCATATGCTATTCAATGGTAATTTGGTCGTGATACAAACATTTTCAATATCACTAAATAAGCTAAAAAAGATAAGGCCCAAACTTTTGTTAGGCTAATACTTAAAAAATACTTGTCTCACTTTCTATTAAGTAGATATTCTTGTTGGATTCATGAATAACTAAGAAATTTAGGGCTTTAAATATTTGCTTTGATCTAATTATTGAAATAATATTTTTCTTATAGCCAATAGATTATAAATATATTTTTAAAATCATATTGTTTTTTTAGAAGAAGCAGTGGAATTACTTGGTGCATCTGTTGGAGAAAATGGACAAATATTTGTGGGAAAGAAGTCCAGCACCACTGGAAGTTGCAAACAAATTCTCCCTTCTCCCTCCACAAAGCCAACAGATTTGGAAGGACTAGAGGATGTTGATGAAGTTCCTCCTGTTGAAGCAGAGGTTGTTTTATCTTTTGGGAATGACTTTTCATTGGCAAATGGAAGTTAGGCTATACGAGTATTTAATTACCCTGGTTTAATAATATATTAACAGCATATATTGTTTGTGGATATGTAGCCACTACTCTAAGTAATGAAGCCCCCTATCATTCATGCTAAAAATAATTGTAATTACTGTCTACTCTTTCAACACTGTGAACTTTCTTTCGTTTCAAACAACTTTATTTTCAATTTTAATTATCTTCAATAATCATGGAAATGTCACTCGTAAATACTTATGATTCTAGGTGCCAATTGTATGAATCAGTGAGAAGTTAAACTTTTCTTTTAAGTTTCTTCCATGAAATAATCACCTTTCAACTGATATTGTCTTTTTATATAGATGTGTATATAATAGCTTTTTTATTATATCGTTCAATTAATTCTATATATCACTACATATTTAACTTACAAACTTTTTGCTTTTTGGTTAAAACATTAATTGCACAATAATATAACTGTGACCTCTTATTATTTGGATTCAAAGAAATTGAAAATTTCTTGCCCTTTCATATCTATGCCAGTTCCTTTTAATATTCTTTATGCATAAAAATCTGAATCAGTGGGTAATATTTTTGTGAAAATTAAATTTTTGATTTCTTGGAAAGTAATTAGTTCAATAAATAGTAAAATTTCATGCTTAGATAAATTTTACTAATTCTATCGAAGTATGTTTATAGAGTAATCGGTTGTAGATAATTGATGATATATTTTGAAACTTATTTATTAAGTTAATATTTTGTTATAAATTCTATCAAGTTTTTATTTGAGAGGAAAGTGAAATTCACTGTGTCTTTATTCACTGTGCCTGTAAATGTAATATTTAAGTGGCTTAAAATATTGAAAAAATATATGAGCATGAAGTAAGTACTATACTGTAAATATTGTACAAATTAATTATTATACGTGAAAGCAATTAAGCTTTTTTTAACTTTTCTACTTACTGTAATTTGCAATTGTTTAATCCAATATATATTCTGGGTTAGTAAATCAAAGTTGAATGTTACTTTTATAGGCATAAGATGAAAATTTCCAGCTCATGATGTTCTGCTACTTATTATTTTACATAAATATTTCCTTGATCTATAATTATTAATAATTAATTTTATATTTCATTGCTGCCAAATAAGATAAATATCAATTTCTCTCAGGATATAATTATGGTGTTACTTTATATTTAAGCATTTTACAATTTATATGCTCTCACCCATCTGTATAACATCAAATGATAAATTTTCTCATTTTAACATTCAGTCACATGAATGATTTTTCATTAAATACATGTAAGTATTTACCAAGTAATGTGTGAATTCTATCCTAATGTCATTATACACTCACATACATCTACTCATATTATCTTAAGTATAAGATTTATCTTAAATTTACAGAAACAAGATCATTTTATGTCAGTATTGAATTTTTACCTCCAGTACCTATCCATTCTCATAATATTCACAGGTGATGTGAAAATGTTACCTTTTGTGTATCATTGAATAATTTAATTTTATTTCTGAATTGCCTTTTATTTAATTGGACCTTGTCTTTTTGTTCATAAAAGAAACAATTCTGATGGTTTGAAGCGTTATATAGTTATAGTTAGTTATATAGAAGTTAGTTATATAATATCCAGCCAATCATATGAAAGACAGGGTATTTCAATTTTACCTAAGGAAATTTTATGAACCTAAGAAAATATATTTTTCTTGTGGATGAGAATGTTTCAATACTAGAAGTATACTTGTATCATAATTAAAAATCAAATTGAATTTTATACTTATGTTTGAAGCTTATGTTAATAGCATTGTTGATAATACATTTTTATCATATACATGTAATAAATGTCAATGTAGTTACCATTATACTGATCATATAACTTCATTATCTTATCAATCCATCTATTAGTTTTTTAGGGGTAAAATTTAAATCTGAAAATTTAAGAGTTCAATGGTTTTGATTGAGGAGAAACAGATTTTGTTCTTATTTGAATATGTATATACATACATATAGATGTATCAGCTCTGTAGACTTTCATAAAATAACTCATGTATACTCATATTAGGAAAGGTTTGAAAATCTTTCAATTATGCTTTTTCTTTTTCCAATCATCACATTCCCATTTATTATAATCAGAAGGATGATATTTAGTTGATTTGATGATATATACTGATATAATTTACATTAATTAGAAGTTTGTATGTAATATTTATAAATCTTATTCTTAGAGGAGAACCTCAAAGTATGAAAATCATTTAGAGAAATTGATTAATTGATTAATCTCATTGTTTGGTTAACAGTGTCATTTTCTATTTAACCCAATCTGAATATAATTTTTTTTAATTGTTGAATTTGCTTATTCTACCTTTGAGATATGATTGTCTAATAAATTCAGTTTCAATTTCAGACAAGTGATTGTAGCGCTAAAAGAATAAAATAAATTTTTTTGTGTATTTCATTTAAAAGATGTATATCATATTTATGTTAATCAATATAATCAATTTTGTTTGGATGAGACAAGAATAGAAAATACATTGAGTGAATTGTTACTAAGTACCATAATGTAATTGACATTCAATTCTAGTTGCAAACTTTATCATAATTGGATTGGTGATTTCAATTCCCTTCCCCTCTTTTCTATTTTGCAGGCCTTTATTTATTTTAGCTGTGAAAATTTTCCTATTATTTTTTCTAGTCAAATTTTAGCACAAAACACGCGCACTTACATGATTTCATGTTAAAGAAATAAAGAGTTTGGAAAAGTAAAATAAATTAATATTAAGTAAAAAGGGGGAATAATTAGTACCTGTACCATAAAGACCAAATCCTATATATCATTTATTTTTTATATTTTTCAATGAATCTCATGTTAATTACTCTTGTTTAACATATTATTTTATGTGCTATCATGTTAATATCATGCTATCAGTAAACAAGTTATCAGAATCATTTATTACTCCAGGAAAAGTACCATTTTTTGCATTTATTAATTATGTCAGATAAGGTAATAATTTTAATTTTAAACCTATTACAGTTAATCAAAGGAAATTTCACCAGCGATTCATGAATTTTATTTTTATTTCCATTATCTTTTTCACATAATTTTGAATAATTTTCTACTGACTAAATATTTTCTTTGTTTTGGGCTCTTAACCTAAAGGATGAGAAGCTGTTTACAGTATTATCTCTTACATTTTAGGGATGTACTAGTTGAAAGTGAATCTGCTTTTTAAGTGGAGATTGTAGTGTTAACAATTATTCTATATTAGAAAATGAAATTTCATATTTAGATGAAAACTCATTAAATGTAGTTATTTGATGAATATCAGTTTTAATTGTAAAAATTATTTCTGGTAAATGTTTGGTATGGTAGATTTTAGAAAAACTCAACTTGAATTCAAATCTTATTTTGATTAGAAATAAAATGCATTTCCCTTTTTCATTAATTGAATTCTATGACTCAGTGGTACAATATGTGAACTTATTTAACATTCTTCGGCACTTATAATTTGATAATCTATTTGATAATTTGATATCTACATATAAGTTTTATCATTAAGTAGATTAAAATGAATTGTGCATTGCTAAGGTGTATGTAATATGTAAATTAAATTTGTTAAAAATTATCTACCCTTAGAAATATGCTTTCTCCTAACAGTTTTCTTGTGGACCTCCTTGCATTAATTTCTTGCATTTAAATGAAGTGTGACTCTAGTTAAAATGTATTCCTCTGGAATATTTTGAAACTTTTCATTCTTACCTTTTGTAGCCTGTCTGCTGCTGGTATAGTTGCTGCCTTTATTGTACTGTCTTTCCTTTTGACTGATTTTCTTATAATGTTTATTAATTATAAGCAAAGTAAAAATATATTTTTCTACATTTTCATAAATTTATATACTTTATGAAAGTATTATTTCCCTTATTGTTTCCTCTATTCCTAACATTCATTGTATTTAAATACATGATTTTTATGTTGAAGGATAGATATTCATAAAATCCTATTATTGAATGGTTTTGTAAAAGCATGAAATTATTCTGTGGAACTAACTTACAAATTATGAACTCTTTTATCATACTTCTGGACGGATCAATTTTTCTGCTCAAAGCCCTTCCTAGAAGATGATGAAAATGGAATATACAGCAAATGAAGCTGAATGATTTCTTGATCTTTATTTATCAAGATTACTTTGTAGCTAATCTAATAGTTGATATAGATGTTAACTGATTTGTGAAATATTTTTGTAAAAGTCAATGACTTTTGAAAGACTTCTATTTGGTGAACTTTTTGTACTGATTAGAAATAAAACTGAGGTGAATACATCACTTAAAGGAATAGGCTATATTTTTTTAACATCCTTTTTGCATGTGATGTTCAGTATGACTTAAGTAAAATTCTTGCATTCCCTGCCAGGAAAGGAGAAAGACTCATGAAAATGAACGTGATTTAGGGTGCATTTACCTTTTTCTTTATACATAGAGAATTTTATGAGGACAATGTTATTAAATTCCTTTCTTGGAAGCCAATGAGAATATACTCATTTTTGGTCAGGACATATCATTCATTTTTTCCAATGAATAAGAGAATTATATGAACTTAAGTAGTAATGAAATGTGAGAAGATCATTCATATTATGAGAAAAATGCATCAGGGTAAACATTTTACTTAAGAAATTCTCATAATTTTTCACCAATGTTTTCGAATACTGAATAAATGATTTTTTTCTTTTCCACAGATAGTGGGCTAACATCAGCAGGTGATGATGTTATGCCCACTATGCGTAAATAAATTTATCCATGGAATGTAAGAAGTCATTTATTCACGTTGTTATCATTTCACTAAGTAACTCATGAACATATCAACTTTATAATGTTGTTGATTTTTTCACCCTTTTTTGCATGGGAGGAAATAAATTTGAATACTGAAACAAGTAGACTAAGATGTATATCTCTAGAGGTTGATGTAATAATTTATCAGTATAAAACATTTCCATAAAATTAGCCAAAATTTTAAAATTATTGATAAACTGATAATTAATTAAGCTTAAGATATACTTAAAATAGGTACAATTTGCACTTTTCAATATCTATAAGAAAATAATTGGAAGCTCAGATAGTGATCTTTTATATTTCTATTTACCTTGTTCAATTTTTAGTACAATTTTCCATTAAAGCTAATGCATATTTAGTGTTAGTAACTTAAATCTGGTGATGGTAGAATTCTAGTGATTAAAATTCAGGTTTAGATCTTCACAGCAATTTATCATTAACATAGTCCATTACCTAATAATACCAACATATCTTGATATATTGAATGAGGAATTCTATATAATCTAAAATTTGTCAAATGAGACATGGATACCCTAAAAAATGACTATATGATGAAGTGATACTGAAAATCACATTATTTGCAAGCTCTAGATTGTATTTTAACTCAAATATAATATAAATTATCCACAAGCTTTTTATTTTACCTTTTCTCCAATCTTTATTGTATTAGATTTACAGTACTTGTATGTTTATTGTCTGTCAAGAAGTATTCAGTCTGACATACTCATGGAATTAATGTAATCAGAAAATTTAAATACTTGAATTAGAAAACGCCATAGGTTTTAAAGTTCTTAAATATAGTTAATAAACTGTTAATCAAAATGTGCATGATCTATTTACTGAAGCTGTATCTTCAAATAACTATGATAAATAGTTGAATCTTCGTAATATAACCGTGCATTGGCGTATCTCGTGCATTTCTTGAATAATATACTGTAGATAAGTGTAGGATGAATTCTCTCATGATCCCAAATCTGTTTTAATATATTCTCTTTCCCATGTTCCTAACTCTCTTTTTGTATTTCTCTTCCTCATGTATGTATGTGCATCGTATATCATCTATACATCAAAATATGCTTAAGGTTGAACAATTGTTAAAAATCTTTTGTATAACACTTCATTATTTCTCCTTTCCCAATGAGTTTTGTATGAGTTAATATTTTTTATTCGAGTGTATAAAGAAGAAGGTGAAATAGAAATAATGGGCAAAGAATATGAATTACTTAATTATTGAAAGTTTATTAAAGAATCTCTCATAGGTGTAATTCTATGAGTGTTAATATACTATGATACTATGAAAATATTTTTCCGGTATAGAACAATACAAAATATTAAATCTTGTATTCAATTTAATGATAAACTATTTGTTATATTCTCACAGTATGTCACCTTGAGATAAACCCACTCTATACAATCCATCAATCAGCAGAAGTTAATTTTCTCTTGCCCTTTAATCTGATTAATTCCATGTAATGGATTAGACATGAGTGTATGTATTTGATAATTGTATGTGTGTATGGCTTTATAATTTTTATAACACAAACTTCTTGGTGTTTACCTTTACCATTGGCAATCCTTCATCTTTATATGTTTGTCCATTGAATAAAGCATTATTGTGAAATAATTATGAAATTTTAGAATGATTATTTTGTCCAAACCATGAGTTTAAAATCGTCTCTTTCTTCAGGTTGTTGAAGAAGTCATTGATAAAACAGTGCATGGATCAGCCATCGAGAAAAAACCAATAATTCCAGAGAATAGTGATGAAGAATGCTCCTCATCTGTGAAAGTAGAGAGGAAAACTATGGACATATTCAGCACAGCTATTGCTTCAGCAGAAATAAATTTAGATTCTATTCAGTATCTAGATGAAGAGACTGAAGGGCAAGGTACATAAAAAATTCTGCCTTAAATAAAAACAATTATATCTAAGGCTTTTTCAACATTCATTTTATATTTACATTTTAGTTGGAGGTTATGCTGTTACAATTGAGCCAGCTCCTTTCGGTAAGAAAAAACATTAATTGCTTTCTAGAAATTTTCTGCATTTAAGTTGTCTCTTATAGGTCAATAGGACATCACAGATATTATATTGGACAGGTAATAGACTACATATATAAGAATTGCTTATCTTATAAGTCAGCATACCTATAGGTACCAAGAATATTTTCCTCTAAATGATGGAATATTGTTTGTGCATAAGTTTTAAAATTATTTTATAAGCTATTATACTACTTTGTCCAAAGTTCATTAAGAATACTAACAGGAGTATATAAAACAAAATTCTGATTTATAATTGATGAGATCAAGTGTCACTGTGGAATGACTTCTTAAAGAAGAACAGCGTTTGTAATTATTTAATTCCTGTGGAAGTTGCAAAGTTTCAATTACTTCCTTAACAAAATTCTGGATACTCTTTTTCAATACAATTTATTTCTAATAACTTATATTAGAAATTTTAATTGATATGTTATTATATAAATATTTTGACTCATACCTGATATTCCCTGCAATGCCCTAGTCATTCACTACTGTTCTAATTGTTTTTAAGTATGGTAATGACAATTAACATTGGGGGAAAACATAATTAATGTAATTTTTAATTATCAATTTTATGACTTAAATTAGTTAAAATAAAATTTTATAATATAAAGGTTGAATAAATTATAATTACTGGTTATAATATCTTATCTTTTTGCATCTTTATTTATATTTATTTCTATTATTTTTTTCATAGTTGGAGAAATTCAAATCGAAGAAGAGGGCACATAGTAATGAAACTAATTAATATGAAGAGTGATGCATTGTATATAAGTCATATATCATCTTTATCACCATTAACTAAGCCGAAAAAGAATTTTACTAATGTTTACATTTTGGATTTTAATGGAAAAAAACCTTTTACCATTGGCTACCTAAGGAGTTATGTTTGATTTCCCTTACATAATATGATTTAATAAATTTAAAAGCTCAAAATGTATGCAAATAGTTTGGTGTATAAGGTTATGTATTCAAATTTGTTGTTATATTTCAATTAACTAAGAGTTCCATGCTTATAATGAATTATGCAATATTTGAAAATGCAACTGAATCTATTAATACAATGATATATACACCACCCATCAGTATTTGTACATTAATGCCTAATAATTTGGAAATTCATCAAGGTGATGCATGAATGTTTATTCTGCATTATTTTATTCACACATATTAACATGAAATTTATACATATTAATTTCTCAGATTAATTCCTATTTATGGATTTAAAATGATTCTTTATATCAGTTAGATAGTTAATCATACATTTCTTGATATCATCACTTGAGTAATATTATAGATCTTTAATTGTGTTTATTTTCCTAATTATTGACATTTAATTTACAGCCCAATAGTAATAAAAACCGATAATGTAGATTTTAAATTTTTAATTAATTATAAACTTTTATCAATATGGTCCATACTTTAAAGCTTTTAATATTTTTACACTTGTGTAATTATTAAGACAACTTCAACATTCACTTGAAAGTAAAAGTTACATACCATAAAGTGACTTTGTACCAGAAACAGTTTATTTTAATTTGAGTTATTTAAAATTTATCTATGGAAATTATTGGAAGTCATTTATCAGATTTGATATAGCTTAGGAAATAAAATCTTGTGCAAAGATACGCTATTAACTGGTACCTTTATAATTTATTGTTGAGAGCAAAGTCATACAGCATTGTAAAACATTCTATGTAATATTTATATAATGTAACTCTATTTAAAATTTTTATAAACTAAGCCATGATGTTGATCATAGTCAAAATGAAATTTTATATGTAAATTAACTCTTAAATAATATTTTAAGTCCATATACTTGCTGTGATATGAGTAAATTGCTAAGTTATAGATTATTTCTTGTTTGATGTAATTAATATTATCTCCTTGATTTCACAGACACTTGAAAATGTTACTGGGGTTCTTTCCTCAGAGAGAATGTTCTCAGCTATTATTATGTATACATTTACATGAGTTTGAGAACACTCTAGTTGATAATTCAATGCAACCTTTTTAATATTAAGGAAAGATAGATAGCGATATATATTCGAGAAGGGAATTGTATAGAAGATGCTGTATGGTTTTAGTATTTTTTACCTCATAAAATGTTCAGCTTTCTGTATAAAATAAAATTCTGCTTATTTTTTATACCATTATAATCTTTTCTTTTTCTGTTCTTGAACCTGCCTTAGACATACATTGATGTTGATGTAGTTTTATACTGAATGTAAACCTCAAATTCTGAATTTTCAAAAGAATAAGTGAACTTAATGAGTCAGATTAATAGTATAAGAGAAAGGATGTATATAAAATAAATTATTTTCAGGTAGAAGGACAATAATGTCATAATTTAATAAAGCAATTGCAAAGAGACAGGAAAAAACGTATATCACAATACTATACTATTACAAAATCTGTCTTTTTAAAACGGATGACTCATAATACTTACTGTCTTCTTTTGATAGGAACCATAATTGGGAATAAAAAACAAATTTAATCTTAGCAAAGGAATACAAAATTTTACATTATGTGATGAGGAATCTAAGGGGCAGTAGAAGAAAAGGGGTATGTATCGCTTGTAAGACCAATAGTTGAATACGCGACAACTGTATCAATGTAGTCAAATAAGGAAAATAAAAAATGTACAATGGAAAGCTGCTTGATATGTTACGGGAAGATTACGAAAAAGGAACTGTGTTACAGGAAGTTTAGATATTTTTGGGTGGGAAACTAGAAAAAAGAAGAAAAATAAGTCGACTGGGTTATATTTACAACCTAATCACAAATAACGATGGTTGGGTATCCTTTAAAAATTCAATAGTGAAACATGATTTTTGCTGTAATGAAAGCCACGAATTCAAATTTAAACCTCGGCGGCAAAGAGCAGATATAAAGAAAGAATATTATTTTCTTAACAGGAGAATTTCAGAATGAAACAAGTTATCTGATCACTCATAAGACCCTTGCCTAAAAATGTAAAATTCTTCAAAAAGAAATGCTCCAATATTTTGTAGAATTAATTAAGTATTTTATAAGGGAATGGAGGCGTTGGAATGAGCGGACTTCTGGACGAAGTAAGGGCATGCTTGACAGGGCGATGTACGGCGGGGTTTCACCCCGAGGTAGCCGTGAAGACATGTCATGAACCCCGAAAAGCTTCAGAAAAAACTATTAGGTTATTATTTAAATTTATTTGGTAATAAAAAAGTATTTAAGGAAATGTTATTTTACTTGATATTATGTTTTCAATTTATGTATTATAATATTTATTTTTCGAATATTGTATTATAATTGTATAAATATATGTAGAAAATAACTGCCACCAGGCTTCAGTCTACTCTAGCAGTTTACTTGATATAATAATAACAAAAATGATGTCTCTCTGAATTTATATAGTAATTTAATTCTTTGTACCGGCCTTCTTTTTAACGATTCCCAACCGGCGTCCTTCAGATTCTGTGTAACGCTCACTGTTTTATCGTAACGTTTTTTACAAAACGTATCGCCTTTCGTTGGACCTTTTCTAATTCTCGAATGCAGCCCTTATCTGCAGGGTACCAAATGCTGCACGCGTACATTAGGTGAGGCCTAACTAAAGTAACGTAACAACAGTTCGCGAACCTTTTCATCGCTAATACCGACTATTCTCTTGACGCAACCGAGTTTCATTAGTGCTCGTCTGCATATGTTACGGATGTAGGCACTATAATTTATTTGTTGGGGTAACTCCAAGATATTTGACGGACTTACTTATAGACGGCAAATAATACAAAGATATTACTATCTAATTCTTCAAAACATGAATTCACATAGCTTAAGACTAAACGAAGACTTTAGAGCCACCTCTAAAGTATTCGTTAAAATAAAACTTCTGTCATCTATTTCAAATTTTGAATTTTCCCTCGGAATTTTTTATTTACTAATCATAAGACGTATGAACCATTTGCTTTCAGATTGCTAAGTTACACTACTTACTAGTATCATGTACGGACAAAATAAAACATTTTCCTGTAATTGCTTATATCAAATAAAATATTGACTGCTAAAAAAAGGTATTTTGAACATTTCAATAATAACATCAGAGTGTAAATACATGCGGTGAAAAGTGCTGCCTAAACTAGTGGATTGGACATCGAACGTAATAAAAATTATACAAAGGTATTGTTATTGAATCAACGGAAAAGAAAAGAAAAAAAAGATCGCATTGTGAAGCGGGAAATACAAAAGAAGCTCTGGGGATGATAATCGGAGGTTTTTGAAACAAAAAACAGTCTGTGGAGCGATCGTGTAAATATGCGAAGATTCGTATCTCCTAATTTGCGATTAGTACTAAGTCCTTAGGGATCTGTGCTTGGGATCGACATGGAAAACGCACGACTTGAGCGTGTAGCATTTAATTCGAAGGGAATAAATTAAGCGTTTCGTGGAATTTGTCATCCAAAACCGCAATTGCGTGCTGACGAAGGTTTCGTGTTAATTTTCTTTTATTTACTTTTCCCTCAGGAACGGCGATATTCCAGTATTTTTATTCGGTCTAATTAGTTTTTTGGCTTTCGTGAAAGACGGATTCGTATTGAAATATGTGCCGTATATTTCTGACTATGATGCACATTTAAAATCTCTGTATTTCTGTCTGTATATCTGTAAATATATTTTTTAGTGCTCGCTTTTTGTAATGTACCAATGAAATAATGGTGAAATGTCTCAAAATAGGATGATTTTTATCAAAATTACAAAAATGCATAATTATCAAAACATTGAAGGCTACGTATACAGACGGTAGTACGTTCTTTAAGAAAGTTGTACTTACTTTAGTGTTAAATATACTTTCAGAATCTCCTTTTTACTTCATATATTTCTATTTATTTTCAGGGATTTTATGTTGATGCAATTCAAAGGCATTAAACTATCTTGACAAACTCTGAGTTAATCTGAGGTTAATACAGATGGAGTTTATGTACGTATTGAGTTACTTTTTCAAAATTAGTGAACGCCATTTAATTGTTTTATATTGAGGGATAAATTGGATTGTATGATATCCATTCTAAATAAATTACTTTTAGTACTTATGTATCTTCAATTATATTTGTATATATCTTCACTTGTACTTGTAATACGCTATTGACTTGTATGTTGCCCTAATCGTCTGTTAACCTTTCTTTTTACTTAAGCACTTAAGTTGCATATAATGGTTTTAAAATAATCAAAAAAATATAAGCAGTAATTTACTTATTGAATTATAATACGTTTTCAACATTTATTCAAATTAACTGTAAACAAACATGAAAAACCTTTTGGCACAACCAATAACAATTCGCAGTCTCCGTAAGTACTTTACAATTCAATAAATGAAAACCAATTCGTATTGTACAGTTCCGAAACCGCGCACTTTTACGTAATAGTGTGACGTAATTACGCGGCAATACGTATTCTAAAAGTTTTGAATAGGAAGCCATACAGATGTCTCCCAACGCCAGTCAGTACATAAACGAATACTGTTCTAATTAATTGGTCAACAAAGATTAATTTTAACGTATATAATGACCCTAGTTAGGTTAAAAGTACAAACCTACCTGAAAATAATAGTAAAATATATTTTCTTAAAGCATGAACGTCTCTGAACAAAGATTGACACCTTGACCAGTACCGAGATACAGTATAGTACAGCGACCTCTCTGGTATCAACGCTTTGATCTTTAACAGTGTCCATAACGAGACGTACCCGTGAAGTTCGTACATATTATTCTATGGGGTTCAGCTGTCAGGAATTGATTGGCAGACTGAAAATTCCCGGATGTTCGATTCAAAGAGGTGTGTCATGGACCGCACCGACCTGGAATCCTTAGCGAAACAGCGTGGTCTACCCTCTTTTCCGAGGGATAGCGAGAACACTGCGGTACCTTAGAATTCCACAAACTGGTGTTGCGCTCATGGGCATCGCCATGCACTCAGCATGGGTTTCGACGCATGTCCGGATGAAAATTTTTTGATGGTTGAACCCCGTAAATATTATAGTAACATTCAGTAGGGAAAGGAAGTGGCAGGTCTTACTTGTCACCGAATATACACACATGTTTTACAATGTAGATTGAGCAGTGTGCGAGGTTCGTAAAACTTAGGTCTACACATTTACCCCGCTAGTCGCCTTTAGGGGTTTGGCAGAGGGTGCATGCACCATGATTACTTTCCTAGAAGATTATTTTCGCGTATAGTTCGCAGAGCAAACGAATTTTCGCGCGCATCTTCGCTTCGCGCATCATCAGATCGACCTAAATAACACGGAGGATGCATAATACTTACTGCGTCTTCTAAAAAGGAGCTCTCTCTGTATTTATTCGGTAATTTAATTCTTTGTGCCGACCTTCTTTCTTCTAACGATTCCCAACCGGCGTCCTTCAGCTTCTGTGTAACGCTCACTGTTTTATCGTATGCTGCACGCGTACTTAAGGTGAGGCCTAACTACTAACTAACGTAACTAATTAACATAACAGTTCGCGAACCTTTTCATCGCTAATACCGACTATTCTCTTGACGCAACCGAGTTTCATTAGTGTTCGTCCGCATATGTTACGGATGTGGGCACTTTAAGTTATTTGTTGGGGTAAATCCAAGATTTTGACGTACTTAGGGATTTCGGAATTTTTATTTACTAATTATAAGATGTATCAACCATTTGCTTTTAGATTAAATTACAATTTACACTATCTACTAGATTATACTACTTACTAGTATTGTATTACTACACTTAGATACTAGTATTATGTACGGATGGAAAATAATACAAATATATTTCTGTCTCATTCATTAAAACATGAAATCACAAAGCTTACGTCTAAAAGAAGACTTAAGAGCCACCTACAAAACTCTTCTGACATCTTTTTCAAATTTTGAAATTTTGAATATTCCCTCTACATTTTGGATTCATTAAAGTAATCACGAGATGTCACTCGACATTTATTTGCAGTACATTCACATTTATTACGTTTTACTTCAAATTTATTGAAATATTCCTTCTAATATCATCTCTATCATGGTTAATTTGGGGAAGTTCATCGATTGACCCTTTTGCAAAATTTCAAATGTTTGTTCCGCGTTCAGAATACCTTGAAAAATAACTCGGTACTTCACGTATCTGTAGGCATTGCCTTAGCCTCTCTTGATTTCTCACATTTACGTGAGGATACCTGAGGAAATATAATGTTAAAGATGGGGAACCAACTTTTGGGGGGTCATGGAGGGAATGCTACACCAACTCAGGTCGGTGTACATTTCCCAAACATGACCTCCCATTCCGGATTCGGGAACAACTCGATTCGGAAATTACCAAATTGAAAACACCAAATCGCTTTGAATCGATAATTTAAGACACATGACCTTAAACCATTTGAAATTTAAAACACCTGAGGAAGAATAATGTCGTCATAATTTAAAAATCGCAAGATCACGAACAAATGAAAACTAGGAAGAATTTTTTTTGAAAAAGGACGCGTTCTCTAAAGTAAACGCCCCACCCTCAGCCCCCTCTACGAGCCTCCGATTTCAAAAGTACACGTACTTCTACTCCAACTATGGTACACTCGATGACTAAAAGGTGAAGGAGAGAGACACCTGCACAACTTATTCTCAAAACACTATGTACCTGTTATACTATTTCTAGACCTAGCCGCAGTGGCGCTGACACCCGTCATTACATTTACGAGTATACGTTTATCATGTTATATATATCCAAACCCAATACTTTTTGCTTTTCTGCATCTCTCTTACAATCATCATTCATTACAGTCTAGCAACGTGGTGGGTACTGGAATAAATAAATCAACAAAACCATATACCATGCTTCAGAAATCTTTAATATTATTCAATATACATCTATATTTCTTTAATATCAAGCAATCGATGTTTAAAGATCATAATATTGTGATTTTGAAAATCTTCACCGAATGTTCACCATATCCTTAATCTCTCTTCTTCTGTCTTGCTCATCTCTCTGATGACTTTTTTCCTGCAAAAGAAAAAGTACAATATGATTATCATACAATACATATTACGCGACTGGCAAAAGGCGTTTTTTTTTTTTTTTTTTTTTTTTTTTTTGCTCGTCCGTGGCTATCTTCCACGTTACCTGAAAGGTTTCGTATTGTCATAGAACTTACACACTTCGACCTGAAGACGCCCGCAAAACTGTCAACATGAAGACAACACATCGCGGTGAAGCCCGAAAATAATTTCCATTTACCATTAAACGTTCCTAAACATTCACGTTAGGAAATTTTCCTCCTCAGCCAGGATTTGAATCAAGGTTCAGATTCACTACTGCGTTTGAAGGCTAGCATGCTTACCACTCCGCCACCGAGGCCAAATGATTGAACCATGTCTACCACGATTACATTCTTCTGCTTCACCCCTTATTACCACAATATATTTTGTTTCTTATTTCTTTGCTTTACAGTGTCAAACTCTGATGTCGTGGCATTTCTAACGATTTCAACAAGAATAGGCATAATAAAAGAAAATATTGCTCTTCAATTACCACTGTTCTTCTCATCCAAAACCAATAGAGCTATAAAACATGAAAGTGGATTTTTGCCGCGAATTCTGCATTGCAGCCGCTAAACCAGGCTATTATCAATGTCTCGAACCAGAAATACAGAAAATAAATAGTACAGCAATATTTTCACCTTTCAGATCACTCCATCTTCACTCTGACCTTAAAATTAACACGATAATGCTGTAATACTACGTTTTCCTTTACCAATATGAAGTTGAAATAGAAAGCGACCATGAAGGGCAGACTGACCTTCATAAAGGGATAGAACAACCTGGTAATTTTGAACATTTCGTTCAAGTTGATGATGGACCGTTAATTTTTGGGCAGCAAGTAATCGATCATTACCATCAGATACATTTATATCTTATTCATTCCTCCACCTTTTGCTTTTCTGCATCTCTCTTTTAACAACGATATTTTCTGCTGTACCACCATTCCATTCCTACAGAACTTCTTATCACAACATTATACGTTTTAAATATTCCCTCTTAATGACGTCGCCATACTTGCCTTCAAATGCCGAATTTTACCCTAACACGCTGTTTACGGAATAATGTGTATGTGGATACCTCAAGAGCCTCTTTTCGGTGTGTGGCAGGAGGTGCAAGCACCGTGATTTTGCTTCCCTAAACGATTATTCTCGCGTATCGTTCGAGGGAAAAATAAATTTTTAAATCCGTTCGTTTTTGCATCTATTTCCCTTATTTTATTTGTTGTATCCGATCGACCTATATAGCAGGGAGGGCGCATGTTCTGTACTACGTCTTCCTTGAACGTTCCTCCTCTGAACGTATTTAGTAAATAAATCGCTTTCATCTTCCTTGCTTCTTGATTGATCATGACAATGCTTTACGAAACGTATCGCTTTACGTTGGACCTTTTCTAATTCACTGATACTATTATACTTTCATCGGCAGGGTCCCATACAGTACATGCATATTCAAGGTGGGGTCTGACTAGCGAAAAGTTACATCGTTCGCGAGCTTTCTCTCCGCTCTTACCGACTATCCTCTTAACGAATCCTAGTTTCTTCAGAGCTTCTCCATATGCGGGTGTTCCATGATAGGCTATCCCATGATTCTAAACTGATTCTACTTTTGAAAATTTTCCCCGCGGAGGCTGTGTAAGTGAAATCATTATTCATTGCTTTCCGGTCAAAGAAGTCGACAACTGAACACTTGTTATTATTATTAACATATAATTCCCAATTTTCGCATGTCCATGTCATTATTTTATATAGATCATTATAAAGCACTAATCTATCCTTACTGCTATCTGTTTCCCTTTAGATAAAATCGTCCGCAAATATCCTAATAAATAACTACCTTGCCATCAATTTCTTTGCTGAGGTCGTTGACATAAAGTAGTACCTCGAGATATGAGCCGGAGCTCGGGCCATATTTTCGTTCAAGATACGAGCCCAAATCCGAGATACGAGCCGTACGGAGGAAAAACAAGTGACAATTTAAGTCCATTGTTTTATTTTATTTGAAATAAGGAAATTGTAGTTTTAAAGTTACCAGAATAGTTTTAAGCTCTAATAGAGCTCCATTTACGAACGTGTCTGGAGTGCCTGCATCCCTTCCCCCTTCCTCCTATTCATAGTTCACCTTCGTTAGCCGCACTCGTCTGTCTCCGAAGTAAGACTATTATGCTAAATAACTTTTATTTCTATATTTCATACATTTTTTATGTATTCGTTAATTATTTATGTTAATTTATTATTTAAAAAAATCTTTATTCATAATCTATAATTGTTTGGGGATTCAATATATGTTCGGAACGGATTAAATATTAATTGTTTTTAGTTAACATTAGTTAAACATTTAGTTAAAATTAGTTGTTTTAAATGCGAGAAATTCGTTTGAGATACGAGCCGATTGACTTACGAGCTCGGTTCTTGAAAGAATTAAACTTGTATCTCGAGGTACCACTGTATTAAAAATTAGTGGCCCAATTACAAAACCTTGGGGAATACCGTTTACTTCTACTACGTTTGAACAAATGCCGTCAAGCACTACTCGTTTTTTTCTGTCGTTCAGAGAAACATATGAAATGCGAGGTCTTCATAGGATTTACAAAATTCTCAAAGCATTTTTCTTGTGCTCCATTTCTCAAGTATTTACCAGGTTTAATTTAGAGAGTAAAATATGTGTGTGTACATAAAATTAACAATCTAAAATTCATTTTACCGGTGTGGTGAGAATTTGAGCTAAGTAAAGAATTATTAACAACTGTTTCCTGGGACTTATGGTGTTTTTTTATACATAAATAAGAGGGAAAATTATATTGCACAAATTTAGTTAATTTAATTCACTTCAGTGGATGTTTTGATGAAACTTAAACACAGGGGTATGGTTCACTTGAGATATAAAAAAGAACAGGAAAAGCATATTTTAATGATTCCAATTTTATTTTCTTCTTTCCTCTCATGAGTTGAATGGTACAAGTATTTTGAAGTAATGTTGTAATCAATTCCATCAAGCCTTGTATTGGCTATTCTTTTGACAGTAGAGGAGTTTACATTATAAACTTCATATTACTCTTGTAATTACTAGAGTAGGGTTATAAGTTTGTAAGAGTTAAGAATTTATGCAAATTTGATTTAAATTACCTTTTATTTGGCAATAACACATCCGTATTACATCACTTGGAGATCATATAAGAGTTGATTAATATTTTGATACTTCAAATGTCTACATAACTGATGAAAATGGAAGTCATACTGTTGTTTAATATCTTGAGTAATAATCTTCAGATCAGAAGGTTGCTGAAGAAAAACCTCACAATGTGTGGAAACACCCAAAAAAGGGGTAAATAAAACAACAAAAAATAAGAGTAAACAATTGAGAAAATCATGTACTGTATATAAATATATTCATTTATTTATTGCACACTAGAACTACAAATAGGCACCATGTCAGGTGGTAGCTCTACATTTACAGGGGGACATTAGTAATACTGCCTGGCATTCGCCCTAGTCGAGAGGGAAACCCCCCAAAAACCTCCCGAAGGCAGTACAAAAAATTAAAACATTACTATATCCTGTATATGTAATATTCAATGTACTGTAGCTGAAGCTTTGCATGTCTGGTTAAGTTCCTTTATAAAATATTGAGGATATTTTCAGATCAATAACAATTCATCTTAATATCTTACAATTCGTACATATTAAAATGAAATATTTTCTTCTATAGTCATGCAGCAATGAAAATCTGAAAAGAAAAAGTTGAAATAATCAATCTCAGGTCGGTAGCTAATGTCAATATTCAATCATATTCTATTTTGGTAAACTTACTTCAAAGAACTTCAATGCTTGTTGAAGAATATTGCCATCCATTCAGGGAGAAGGAAGGGGAGGAATAATGAATATGCTAAGGTTAATAGAGATTTCTGATAAGTAAATCAAGATGATCAAGTAATTGGAAAAATAGCCAAGAGCTGTGATAACAATTGATAAGCAAGAAGAAGTAATTGTGCATAATATTGTAATAATATAATTGTATATTAATAATAAATATCTGAAGGGCATAGAAATATATCAAACAGGAAAGTTGCATATCAAAAGTATATTGGTATTAATATTGGTAAATAAGCAACAAAATTAATCTAATTAAAAGAATTAAAGATCTCATTAATGCTATAAAATTGATAATATTCTCAAGAATATTTGTTTTGTTGAAAAATGAGAAGGATAAAAATACAATTTGAAATTTTACATATGATTTTCTTGGTGAATTTTGGTAGGAATCTAATAAGTTTGTGCTCAAATAATGTAATATTTTGAATGAAAACTATCAAATTACGGAATTAAATCATTGACAATTATGAAATATTGTAGATAAAGAACTTTTCAATTTCTTCAATATTTGCAATACATCTTAGAAACTTTATAAAAAATAAGAATAAAGTTCTTCAATTATAATTTTCTAAATTAATAATGATGCTTGTTAACATCAATCATGAGTACTAGAAAGATGGACAATTATTTTCAGGAAATTTAACTAAAAGTGCAGAGTAATTTCTGTTATAAAATTAAGAGACTGGACTAAGATACTTGAATAATGAATGGAATAAATTCATAAATTAAAAGAAGAGCCAAGTTAATAGGATAAACAAGAGAGGAATTTTTTATATTTGTCAGGAAAGGAAAATGGAAGGCACAAAGTTCTTCAGTCTCAGATACAGCAATGAGGTCTCCAAGAAGACACCAGCAGGATCGGGAGGGAAGAGGGCTGCTATTAATGATGAATGATGCCCAAGATGATCATGATTGGTGGGGATGCATATGGCAGCTTCTTGTTAACCCATAGCTCTAGATGATGATATAACGTGAGATGGTTCTTCCTCCATAGATGGCTTCTGGATGCACCACGCGGACACAGGGGTGGTCAGATAGATGATCAACTGCTACAGTTCATTGGACACAGACAATGGATTCCACAGCATAAAGAACACTGCAGCATCATAGAAATCCTGCTGTAGATTCTCTTGCAGAAGGGATGGCCCATTAGGTTTTAATGTTCCGCAATGGATCGTTGAGATATATTGATAGGCTTCACAATAGTAAAAACCCATGACTTCAAGAGATGTTGTTTCATTAAGGGTAGACTGAAGTGATATAGGATAACCAGAGAAGATTTTGAGCTCACAAGAGATTTTGGAATTTATTTGAAGGCTAGTTTCATAGCATTGAAGTCCTATTGAGGGATTAAGGCTAAAGCCTATGGATTACGATGAGGGTAAATATTGATCCACCAACTGAATTGAAGTTTTCAAGAGATGATCTTTTTGAGAACAAGTGTTTCAACATTAAGTTCACCCACATTCTCAAATTAAGTAAGAAGACTATATGCAATGGGAAAACAATTTCACTAACACTTACTAGGTTTACCGCATAAAACATCCTAAATTCAGCAAAGAAAATCAAATTTAGTTTGTGGTTAAAATATTGAAGAATCAGTCAGCACAGATGACAAATTATCCTCCTCCTATTATAATCCTCAAAAGCTCCACTCTTTCAGTGAGAAGCAGTTATACTTCATGTAACTGACTCAGCTACTGCTTCAATTTTCTTTCAGACTGACAACTTTCGAAAGAGAATTTATAATATGAATGAGAGATTGAATATAATTTCAGCAAAACCAGAAGTAATTCTCTTAATTCTTTCTACCATTTAACATCCTAACATGAACACTTACGATTCAAAATGGAAACAAGAAATATGAACAACTCAAGATAAATTTGAATAATGAACAACTAAAGTAAAACATTCGTAAACTAGAGTATTGTGACCAAGGTAATCCAATGATTTTTAGACAAATTATCTTAAGACATATGAACAGCGATTTTCCTAGAAATTTGAATTTATTTCAATGGAGAAGTCACATTAAACTGACAGTTAATTATGTGGTATGCAAAAACAAAGAAAAGAAAATCAAAATAAAAAAAGACCTAGAGATGTATATTTTTGAAAATCCTTTGTAATTATGCTTGCTACTGATGAAAACTTGGATTAACATGTTTAGATGATAATAAAACTCATTAGGATGAACTGTTTTGACAAGGCATACATGAACTTCTCCATCAGTAAGGGAACCTCAAAAGTTTACACATTCATCTTCAGCTATCCATCACCATAGGATAACACAAATATACGAAGAACACTCCAATACCAAACTTAAGGAGCAGATGTCATGGTCACCATTTTTTAGATGCACTAATAAGTATTTAGAGTGAGATTCATTGGAAATTTAAAAATCACTAGAGTACTATGATATGTTTGAGATTTAAGATCATTTATTGTAATCCAGAGTTCGGATGATGAGGATCAATTAATGAAGTTTAAACTGGAATTGAGAAGCTACTTCTCTTTGAAAGGATTTCATTAATTGGAAAGAGACCTCTTGGAAGCTCAGACTATGATATGAATAATGGCTGACACAATATGCATCCATTTGTTCTGTAGACTGTTTGCTTATTGGCAGGAATAACAAGGAAACGCATGCTTGCATGTTCATACCCTTGGAATGAAGATGTATAGAATGCAGCAAAATGATTTGATAAGTAAAAAATGTGATAATTAAAATAATGTAAATTCTTGCGAGAAAAAAATGAAATGAATGGTTTGCATACCCAGGATATAAAAATCCACCTGTAAAAAAACTCCCACCAAAAAAGGAGTATTAGTAGACAATAATTAATAGCACATATCTATATGTAAATAAAGAATGAAAATTAATGCCAAAAATACAAATACATTCTTTATAATTAAAGATTTTTAACTTCAAAAGAACTATATATTATATAAACTTTCAAAGCAAAAAACAATAGTTATATTTATTGCTTATATTTCATACTGTGATGTATTTCATATCCAACCATAGGTCATCAAAGAGTCCGAAAATATTACATATAATACCATATTTTGAAGGAACCAAATTAATTTTTCATGTCCAAAAATCACAATTAATATTTTAATTGTAAAAATCTTGAAAATACAAGGAGATTGAATCAGTAAGCTTCCAGGAGTCTTTATTTAATGTTATAAAGACATTACCATTCTCTTCATCAAGTCACAAACTTATAACTAGGATTTCAATAATAGGTATCAAACTTCTACAATCAGGTTGTTTATCAACCTTCAGGATTTCCTGAACCTGAAGTTCATTTTATAGAATACCCATCACATAGTCAATAATAACTCCTAAAGAGCAAGATCAAGCAAGTATATAATATCACATCAATGAAACAAGTGTACAATATAACAACAGGCTTTAAATCAACTTTTGAGAGTCTCGAGTATAACAAGATAAGAAAAGTAGTCTAAAATTGTAGTATATTACTTGGATTATTTTCAGAAATGAACAATATTTGTGGAATAACAAATGTTTACCTCTAGTTTGAACTCCAAAAATTAATGAGCATTTAGTAAAACCTATATTTATGAAAGTAAATGATGCTTAAATGAATCATCAGTGAATTGAATCACTGCAAAAGACAATACTATCATAATATCTGTATTGAATGAAACGGATACACACTAACCTTCAAATGCCAACATGATGATATGGATTAACTGCACAGCAATGTTAAGACTTCTTCAATAAATGTATGAGCTAAAACCATATACAGGTTTTATGAACAACTGAAATGTTTCTTATTTACGATAACTTTTAAATAGAATCTTTGAGATAATAATCAACAAACAAAAATTCACAAATGTTTCAAATTGGAAAAAAAATTCTGCACATAAGATTTTGATCCTAATTATAGAATATAAATGGTCACTAACTCAGAACAGTGAATAGCACCATAGAAAATAATCTATCTCATTTCATACAATAATAATACTAGAAAACAACATAACAGTTCTTTTGATATACTATTTGTAGAAGAATCTTCAAAATTTATAGGAGAGACTTCTCTCTGAAGTTTCACTTTAAATCCCACCTATTGACCAGTCAAATTGGTACTAAATTTCATCAAAGTTGGCAAGTCACTCAAACAACAAAGTTCATTAATATCAAAAAGATAAATGTGTTAACTTGTGCTCTCTCACTTCAAAAATAGTTGAAACACAGAATGTAACAAAGAAATTCTTTAAAGAAAGCCTTCACTTCTGAAAACCACAAGAATTTCTATCCTTTCGATATAATTTATGTATCTTCTTTTCTCATTGCAAGTACAGATGTAGAAATTCTTCTTAACATATTTATATCTGTGATACCTATCACAAACTGAAAAACTTCTTTGTTTGAGAATGTAGTTAAATCAAATAAAGAGAATCATCATCCATAAACTCAGCAATATAAGATCTACTTTCAACACTCATTCCGGTAAGTAGTCTCTCATTTGCAATTAATCAGAGTAAAGGATTCTCAACAACTGAAAGAGTACCATTTCACTAAAGAAAAGTGCTATCTGGTGTATCTAGAAAACTCTTGAATATTTCATAGAATGAATAGGTTAAAGGGAAAGACTGAAGAATTGACAGAATGCTTAATTAGTAAACGCATTTTTATTTCATATATTTACACTAATGTACAGTATGAGTTATAGAAGAAAATGAACTACTCACCTCATCTAATTCTATGATCAATTCATAGCAAATCTTTTTCATTGTGGAAAAATTGGAACTTCACTAACACAAGCACTTACTTAAGGCAAATTGAGACTTTCACTTAACTCTTAATGGCGGCAATTTTCTCTGTTCAAGTATTACTTGATTGATAATCGATTCACTGAAAGCCTTAATCGTCACTATTTATTGCAGTACATAATCTATTCACTCTCATGGTTCATGAAACACTGATGAGTTTAGAAATATCTTCTTAACTGCTACCTAATAATTAGGTAATTCCTTTCCCTGGTAGAATAAATTACATGAAAAAATATCAATTCAAGAAAGAAATTTCTCAAAAGATATGATAACTGTCTCAAAACTGCACTTCATGTATTTTACTAAAAGCAAAATAAATATTAGAGGTTTTCCTACTACAAGATATCAATCTAAGATATGAATTTAGCAATTCAACAATAACATCTACTTTTCAGTTGAAAGTTGAGTAACTTATTTGTTTTAAGAATAATAAGAAAATATTTCACTAATCAAATCATTAATGAACAGAAATATCTAAATATAGTATCGAATTCAAGATAAGGAATAGATTCTAATATCTCTGGCAACAATCCTTAAAAAGCTAATAATAAATATTATTGCATATCAAATATTACAAAAACATTCAAAGCACAGGCAATTCTTGTACTGAATTACTCATATGTTAAACTAGTATAATACTGCATGTGTCTGAGAATGCACATGGTGAATAATTATAATATTTAACGACTATAAATTTCATTAATCATACCATACCTACCTATAACTATCTAATTATTTTTTACCTTTAAAGAAAATACATTACCTATCAGACTAACCTTGCAAACAATAATACTCTGCCTAAACAGAAAGTAAAAGGGATAAATAAAATTTCATTATACATAAAGTAATTTCAGGTTGAAGTTAAAAACTATAATCTATCAAAGTTTGCTACTATAAATATCAAATTATAATCTCTCTTTTGATGTGAAAAATTAGAACATGATCAATCATGTGAACACTAAAGATCAAAGAGGATTATGACATACACCTATGAATCATCCAAAATTTATTTTATCGGCTTTTAGTGAAAAAAAACCTATTACTTGTTACAGAAGTTGGAAAAGAGTAGCTAATAACTTATTTTCAATCAACTAATGGAATTTTATCTCAACATGGTTATTCAAATATATTGTTTAATACAGATTACGCGAAAAAATTTTACATAATGAATATCAATCATTCAAAATTGGAGATGAAATAAATAGTTTTCACTTAATAATAGAATCGAGGAAAATAAAAATTTAACAAGTTTCCCTGTCAATATCACAGTTATATAAACCATTATTTGAACGATGAAATGTACTCTGTTTGAAACACTGAATGTAAGTAAGGAATTAAAATTTTAAATAACTGAAAAATTATTTGAAATGTATACTAAAAAATGAAAATCATACAAAATAAACTTAATAAATCCTACCCAAGGGGAAAAGTTATAAGAAAATACTGCAAAAGCTTCATCATTACAATATGGAAAAAAAAGGAAATACTTAACTCTTTTAATATACCCATAAGAATTAATTTAAAAAGCAGTCATGATTGCTATAACTTGGGACAATATCCACACACCTACTAAACTATAAGGTAAAAATTTATTTTTATAACGATAAGGGTTTTCTTTCAACATGGAAAGATTGACCAATATCAAAACCATACGTAGTTGCTCCATGGCCCTTAATTTCTTAAGAATGAGATATTGATATTATTATATTATATAAGTTGAGTAAGATTACATCATTATGAATACGTGAAAATCTTGAAATGCAGAATAACCCAAATTCAAAGTAATAAGAAAGAGTGCCATTACCTTTATGTTATACTCCATGTACATGATGGAAGGCATAAATTATTTTCTAAGGCAAGGGACACATGCTAATCAAACTCTTAAACCATTACGATTATATAATCCTACCCAGAAGAACAAAAATATGAGCAATATTTGAGAAATTTTGGGTTAAAAGTTATGAATATATACATATAAAACATACAGATAATCAAACAATATAAAAAAGGCTATCATTTGGAGAAGATAACTTATCTGAAGATTTCAATAAGCACTAACGATATTATGATAGGGATCATTCAAACACAAAGTATACCAGTTTTATTCAGCTGTAGCTAATTCAACACTTTGGACATTATTCGCCTGCCTGATGAAATGGAAGGAAAAATTAGTTTCGCAGTCAGTAATGGACAAGAACTTCTTTCAAGATGGAAAGATTGGACCAAGATTAAAACCTTACTTTTACATACAATCACTTGCGGTCAAATATTTTACACTATGCGACACTTTGAACTTTCCAAGACTTTTATAATTGAATTTCAAAAAGAAAAACACAGGTTAACAACAAACTGGCAATCATGACAATCAAAAACTCAAATCGTTACTATCTTTTATCCTAAACAGAAGGAAAAGAATTTGAGAAAAATTTTTAACATTAAGGCCTTGATTTTTTTTAATACACACATCGCACGCAGAGCAATGTGAAATTGCAATTACTATTTCATTACGCACTACCGTTATTCTCATTGGGATCATTCAAACACTTTAATTATACCAGTTTTTTTCAGCTGTAGCTAATTCAACACTTTCGACATTATTCGCCTGCCTAATGAAATGGAAGGAACAATTAGTTTCGCAGTCAGTAATGGACAAGGCATTCTTTCAAGATGGAAAGATTGGAACAAGATTAAAACCTTACTATTACGTACAATAGCTTACCGTCAAATTCTTTCGATTGGGATATGTCAATAACCATAGGGTCGAAGAATCAATGATTATAGTGGAATAGTATTCGAGGGCTCGACTACCACATGGGTTAAGCATAGGCCTTGGGTAAATTGTTTCAACAGTCAACAATAATAAATAACGTTGCAATTCTTTTGGAAAATTTGCAATTCGTAGATGATGAAGGAAAACCACCAGACTCTGATTACACTTATTTTTCAGAAAATATTTATCGATAAATGATATCCATAATTGACTTTCGATTGGAATCTCGATGTAAACGCTTCGTTCGAATAATTGTGGGACCAGATAAATTATCTGAAGAATAGAATCTACATCTAAGTTACCAACAACATAACACTTAAAAGAATTACTACCTAAAAATTTGCTTAGATAGGGTTTCTACATTCTTAACCTACGATCCAAGGCCTTCAATGAGCAATTTCTTTCAAGATACTTCTCTTGTAGTTGACACATTGTAATTAAGTGATACAAAGTTGTACGGATTGTTAACCAAAAAAAGTTATTTTCTTAATCGACTGATATCAGATCAAATTCATAACATACATTGTAAAATAGAAGGCCTTTTTTAACACAGACTCATTTGATTTTCTTAGAAAATTCATATTCGATCAATGCTACGACACACAAAGGTTAAAAAAACTAAAATGGATCGTTCTCTACCCATCAGACTCCTCTCAACTTTTTACCATCAAATTCTACCTAACTATAATAAATACTCCATTGCTTAATCTATGAAAAGATGAAAACCTTTGAAGTTTTGGAGAAATCAAGTCAAACTTAATATAGCAAATTTGATATTTCGAAGAATTGATGTTCAATGATCGAAGAATGTGAATTGAGAAATATAGAAAATCATCCTTTAAACTATGCAACATTTTGAACTTTCAAAGACTTTTAAATTGCTTTTCAAGAAGAAAAACACACGTGAACAACAAACGGGCAATCATGACAATCAAAACCTCAAATCGTTACTATTTTTTATCCTAAACAGAAGAAAAAGAATTTGAGAAAAATTTTTAATATTAAGGCCTTGATTTTTTTTAATACACACATCGAACGCAGAGCAATGTGAAATTGCAATTACTATTTCATTACGCACTACCGTTATTCTCATTGGGATCATTCAAACACTTTAATTATACCAGTTTTTTTCAGCTGTAGCTAATTCAACACTTTCGACATTATTCGCCTGCCTAATGAAATGGAAGGAACAATTAGTTTCGCAGTCAGTCATGGACAAGACCTTCTTTCAAGATGGAAAGATTGGACCAAGATTTAAACCTTACTATTACGTACAATAGCTTACCGTCAAATTCTTTCGATTGGGATATGTCAATAACCATAGGGTCGAAGAATCGGTGATTATCGTGGGATAGTGTCGAGGGCTCGACTACCACATGGGTTAAGCATAGGCCTTGCGTAAATTGTTTCAACAGTCAACAATAATAAATAACGTTGCATATCTTTTGGAAAATTTGCAATTCGTAGATGATGAAGGAAAACCACCAGACTCTGATTACACTTATTTTTCAGAAAATATTTATCGATAAATGATATCCATAATTGACTTTCGATTGGAATCTCGATGTAAACGCTTCGTTCGAATAATTGTGGGACCAGATAAATTATCTGAAGAATAGAATCTACATCTAAGTTACCAACAACATAACACTTAAAAGAATTACTACCTAAAAATTTGCTTAGATAGGGTTTCTACATTCTTAACCTACGATCCAAGGCCTTCAATGGGCAATTTCTTTCAAGATACTTCTCTTGTAGTTGACACATTGTAATTAAGTGATAAAAAGTTGTACAGATTGTTAACCAAAAAAAAAAGGTATTTTCATAATCGATTGATATCAGATCAAATTCATAACATACATTGTAAAAAAGAAGGCCTTTTTTAACGCAGACTCATTTAGGATTCTTAGAATATTCATATTCGATCAATGCTACGACACACAAAGGTTAAAAAAACTAAAATGGATCGTTCTCTACCCATCAGACTCCTCTCAACTTTTTACCATCAAATTCTACCTAACTATCATAATTACTCCATTGTTGAAACGATAAAAGATGAAAACCTTTGAAATTTGGAGAAATTTAGTCAAACTAAATATAGCAAATTTGATATTTCGAAGAATTGATGTTCAATGATCGAAGAATGCGAATTGAGAAATATAGAAAATCATCCTTTAAACTATGCAACATTTTGAACTTTCAAAGACTTTTAAATTGCTTTTCAAGAAGAAAAACACACGTGAACAACAAACGGGCAATCATGACAATCAAAACCTCAAATCGTTACTATTTTTTATCCTAAACAGAAGAAAAAGAATTTGAGAAAAATTTTTAATATTAAGGCCTTGATTTTTTTTAATACACACATCGAACGCAGAGCAATGTGAAATTGCAATTACTATTTCATTACGCACTACCGTTATTCTCATTGGGATCATTCAAACACTTTAATTATACCAGTTTTTTTCAGCTGTAGCTAATTCAACACTTTCGACATTATTCGCCTGCCTAATGAAATGGAAGGAACAATTAGTTTCGCAGTCAGTAATGGACAAGGCATTCTTTCAAGATGGAAAGATTGGAACAAGATTAAAACCTTACTATTACGTACAATAGCTTACCGTCAAATTCTTTCGATTGGGATATGTCAATAACCATAGGGTCGAAGAATCGGTGATTATCGTGGAATAGTATCGAGGGCTCGGCTACCACATGGGTTAAGCATAGGCCTTGGGTAAATTGTTTCAACAGTCAACAATAATAAATAACGTTGCATATCATTTGGAAAATTTGCAATTCGTAGATGATGAAGGAAAACCACCAGACTCTGATTAAACTTATTTTTCAGAAAATATTTATCGATAAATGATATCCATAATTGACTTTCGATTGGAATCTCGATGTAAACGCTTCGTTCGAATAATTGTGGGACCAGATAAATTATCTGAAGAATAGAATCTACATCTAAGTTACCAACAACATAACACTTAAAAGAATTACTACCTAAAAATTTGCTTAGATAGGGTTTCTACATTCTTAACCTACGATCCAAGGCCTTCAATGGGCAATTTCTTTCAAGATACTTCTCTTGTAGTTGACACATTGTAATTAAGTGATAAAAAGTTGTACAGATTGTAAACCAAAAAAAAAAGGTATTTTCATAATCGACTGATATCAGATCAAATTCATAACATACATTGCAAAAAAGAAGGCCTTTTTTAACGCAGACTCATTTAGGATTCTTAGAATATTCATATTCGATCAATGCTACGACACACAAAGGTTAAAAAAACTAAAATGGATCGTTCTCTACCCATCAGACTCCTCTCAACTTTTTACCATCAAATTCTACCTAACTATAATAAATACTCCATTGCTTAATCTATGAAAAGATGAAAACCTTTGAAGTTTTGGAGAAATCAAGTCAAACTTAATATAGCAAATTTGATATTTCGAAGAATTGATGTTCAATGATCGAAGAATGTGAATGGAGAAATATAGAAAATCATCCTTTAAACTATGCAACATTTTGAACTTTCAAAGACTTTTAAATTGCTTTTCAAGAAGAAAAACACACGTGAACAACAAACGGGCAATCATGACAATCAAAACCTCAAATCGTTACTATTTTTTATCCTAAACAGAAGAAAAAGAATTTGAGAAAAATTTTTAACATTAAGGCCTTGATTATTTTTAATACACACATCTAACGAAGAGCAATGTGAAATTGCAATTACTATTTCATTACGCACTACCGTTATTCTCATTGGGATCATTCAAACACTTTAATTATACCAGTTTTTTTCAGCTGTAGCTAATTCAACACTTTCGACATTATTCGCCTGCCTAATGAAATGGAAGGAACAATTAGTTTCGCAGTCAGTAATGGACAAGGCATTCTTTCAAGATGGAAAGATTGGACCAAGATTAAAACCTTACTATTACGTACAATAGCTTACCGTCAAATTCTTTCGATTGGGATATGTCAATAACCATAGGGTCGAAGAATCGGTGATTATCGTGGAATAGTGTCGAGGGCTCGACTACCACATGGGTTAAGCATAGGCCTTGGGTAAATTGTTTCAACAGACTTCAACAATAAATAACGTTGCAATTCATTTGGAAAATTTGCAATTCGTAGATGATGAAGGAAAACCACCAGACTCTGATTAAACTTATTTTTCAGAAAATATTTATCGATAAATGATATCCATAATTGACTTTCGATTGGAATCTCGATGTAAACGCTTCGTTCGAATAATTGTGGGACAAGATAAATTATCTGAAGAATAGAATCTACATCTAAGTTACCAACAACATAACACTTAAAAAATTAACTACCTACAAATTTGCTTAGATAGGGATTCTACATTCTAAAACCTACGATCCAAGGCCTTCAATGGGAAATTTCTTTCATAAAACTTCTCTAGTAAATGACACATCGTAATAAACTGATACAAAGTTGTATGCATTGTTAAAACAAAAAAAGTTATATTCTTAATCGACTGATATCAGATCAAATTCTTAACATACATTGTAAAATAGAAGGCCTTTTTTAACGCAGACTCATTTCAGATTGTTAGGAAATTCATATTCGATCAATGCTACGACACACAAAGGTTAAAAAAACTAAAATGGATTGTTCTCTACCCATCAGACTCCTCTCAACTTTTTACCATCAAATTCTACCTAACTATAATAATTACTCCATTCCTTAATCGATGAAAAGATGAAAACCTTTGAAGTTTTGGAGAAATCAAGTCAAACTTAATATAGCAAATTTGATATTTCGAAGAATTGATGTTCAATGATCGAAGAATGTGAATTGAGAAATATAGAAAATCATCCTTTTAACTATGCAACATTTGGAACTTTCAAAGAATTTTAAATTGCATTTCAAAAAGAAAAACACACGTGAACGACAGGATAGCAATCACGACAATCAAAATCTCAAATCGTTACTATTTTTTATCCTAAACAGAAGGAAAAGAATTTGAGAAAAATTTTTAACATTAAGGCCTTGATTTTCTTTAATACACACATCGCACGCAGAGCAATGTGAAATTGCAATTACTATTTCATTACGCACTACCGTTATTCTCATTGGGATCATTCAAACACTTTAATTATACCAGTTTTTTTCAGCTGTAGCTAATTCAACACTTTCGACATTATTCGCCTGCCTAATGAAATGGAAGGAACAATTAGTTTCGCAGTCAGTAATGGACAAGGCATTCTTTCAAGATGGAAAGATTGGACCAAGATTAAAACCTTACTATTACGTACAATAGCTTACCGTCAAATTCTTTCGATTGGGATATGTCAATAACCATAGGGTCGAAGAATCGGTGATTATCGTGGAATAGTGTCGAGGGCTCGACTACCACATGGGTTAAGCATAGGCCTTGGGTAAATTGTTTCAACAGACTTCAACAATAAATAACGTTGCAATTCATTTGGAAAATTTGCAATTCGTAGATGATGAAGGAAAACCACCAGACTCTGATTAAACTTATTTTTCAGAAAATATTTATCGATAAATGATATCCATAATTGACTTTCGATTGGAATCTCGATGTAAACGCTTCGTTCGAATAATTGTGGGACAAGATAAATTATCTGAAGAATAGAATCTACATCTAAGTTACCAACAACATAACACTTAAAAAATTAACTACCTACAAATTTGCTTAGATAGGGATTCTACATTCTAAAACCTACGATCCAAGGCCTTCAATGGGAAATTTCTTTCATAAAACTTCTCTAGTAAATGACACATCGTAATAAACTGATACAAAGTTGTATGCATTGTTAAAACAAAAAAAGTTATATTCTTAATCGACTGATATCAGATCAAATTCTTAACATACATTGTAAAATAGAAGGCCTTTTTTAACGCAGACTCATTTCAGATTGTTAGGAAATTCATATTCGATCAATGCTACGACACACAAAGGTTAAAAAAACTAAAATGGATTGTTCTCTACCCATCAGACTCCTCTCAACTTTTTACCATCAAATTCTACCTAACTATAATAATTACTCCATTCCTTAATCGATGAAAAGATGAAAACCTTTGAAGTTTTGGAGAAATCAAGTCAAACTTAATATAGCAAATTTGATATTTCGAAGAATTGATGTTCAATGATCGAAGAATGTGAATTGAGAAATATAGAAAATCATCCTTTTAACTATGCAACATTTGGAACTTTCAAAGAATTTTAAATTGCATTTCAAAAAGAAAAACACACGTGAACGACAGGATAGCAATCACGACAATCAAAATCTCAAATCGTTACTATTTTTTATCCTAAACAGAAGGAAAAGAATTTGAGAAAAATTTTTAACATTAAGGCCTTGATTTTCTTTAATACACACATCGCACGCAGAGCAATGTGAAATTGCAATTACTATTTCATTACGCACTACCGTTACTCTTATGGGGATCATTCAAACAATTTAATTATACCAGTTTTTTTCAGCTGTAGCTAATTCAACACTTTGGACATTATTCGCCTGCCTAATGAAATGGAAGGAACAATTAGTTTCGCAGTCAGTAATGGACAAGGCCTTCTTTCAAGATGGAAAGATTGGACCAAGATTAAAACCTTACTATTACGTACAATAGCTTGCCAACAAATTCTTTCGATTGGGATATGTCAATAACCATAGGGTCAAAGAATCGGTGATTATCGTGGAATAGTATCGAGGGCTCGACTACCACATGGGTTAAGCATAGGCCTTGGGTAAATTGTTTCAATAGACTTCAACAATAAATAACGTTGCATATCATTTGGAAAATTTGCAATTCGTAGATGATGAAGGAAAACCACCAGACTCTGATTAAACTTATTTTTTTCAGAAAATATTTATTGATAAATGATATCCATAATTGACTTTCGATTGGAATCTCAATCTAAACGCTTCGTTCGAATATTTGTGGGACAAGATAAATTATCTGAAGAATAGAATCTACATCTAAGTTACCAACAACATAACACTTAAAAGAATTACTACCTAAAAATTTGCTTAGATAGGGTTTCTACATTCTTAACCTACGATCCAAGGCCTTCAATGGGAAATTTCTTTCATAAAACTTCTCTAGTAAATGACACATCGTAATAAACTGATACAAAGTTGTATGCATTGTTAACCAAAAAAAGTTATTTTCTTAATCGACTGATATCAGATCAAATTCTTAACATACATTGTAAAATAGAAGGGCTTTTTTAACGCAGACTCATTTCAGATTGTTAGGAGATTCATATTCGATCAATGTAACGACACACAAAGGTTAAAAAAACTAAAATGGATCGTTATTTACGTATCAGACTCCTCTGAACTTTTTATCATCAAATTCTACCTAACTATAATAATCACTCCATTGCTTAATCGATGAAAAGATGAAAACCTTTGAAGTTTTAGAGAAATCAAGTCAAACTTAATATAGCAAATTTGATATTTCGAAGAATTGATGTTCAATGATCGAAGAATGTGAATTGAGAAATATAGAAAATCATCCTTTAAACTATGCAACATTTGGAACTTTCAAGGAATTTTAAATTGCATTTCAAAAAGAAAAACACACGTGAACGACAGGATAGCAATCACGACAATCAAAATCTCAAATCGTTACTATTTTTTATCCTAAACAGAAGGAAAAGAATTTGAGAAAAATTTTTAACATTAAGGCCTTGATTTTCTTTAATACACACATCGCACGCAGAGCAATGTGAAATTGCAATTACTATTTCATTACGCACTACCGTTACTCTTATGGGGATCATTCAAACAATTTAATTATACCAGTTTTTTTCAGCTGTAGCTAATTCAACACTTTGGACATTATTCGCCTGCCTAATGAAATGGAAGGAACAATTAGTTTCGCAGTCAGTAATGGACAAGGCCTTCTTTCAAGATGGAAAGATTGGACCAAGATTAAAACCTTACTATTACGTACAATAGCTTGCCAACAAATTCTTTCGATTGGGATATGTCAATAACCATAGGGTCAAAGAATCGGTGATTATCGTGGAATAGTATCGAGGGCTCGACTACCACATGGGTTAAGCCTAGGCCTTGGGTAAATTGTTTCAATAGACTTCAACAATAAATAACGTTGCATATCATTTGGAAAATTTGCAATTCGTAGATGATGAAGGAAAACCACCAGACTCTGATTAAACTTATTTTTTTCAGAAAATATTTATTGATAAATGATATCCATAATTGACTTTTGATTGGAATCTCAATCTAAACGCTTCGTTCGAATATTTGTGGGACAAGATAAATTATCTGAAGAATAGAATCTACATCTAAGTTACCAACAACATAACACTTAAAAGAATTACTACCTAAAAATTTGCTTAGATAGGGTTTCTACATTCTTAACCTACGATCCAAGGCCTTCAATGGGAAATTTCTTTCATAAAACTTCTCTAGTAAATGACACATCGTAATAAACTGATACAAAGTTGTATGCATTGTTAACCAAAAAAAGTTATTTTCTTAATCGACTGATATCAGATCAAATTCTTAACATACATTGTAAAATAGAAGGGCTTTTTTAACGCAGACTCATTTCAGATTGTTAGGAGATTCATATTCGATCAATGTAACGACACACAAAGGTTAAAAAAACTAAAATGGATCGTTATTTACGTATCAGACTCCTCTGAACTTTTTATCATCAAATTCTACCTAACTATAATAATCACTCCATTGCTTAATCGATGAAAAGATGAAAACCTTTGAAGTTTTAGAGAAATCAAGTCAAACTTAATATAGCAAATTTGATATTTCGAAGAATTGATGTTCAATGATCGAAGAATGTGAATTGAGAAATATAGAAAATCATCCTTTAAACTATGCAACATTTGGAACTTTCAAGGAATTTTAAATTGCATTTCAAAAAGAAAAACACACGTGAACGACAGGATAGCAATCACGACAATCAAAATCTCAAATCGTTACTATTTTTTATCCTAAACAGAAGGAAAAGAATTTGAGAAAAATTTTTAACATTAAGGCCTTAATTTTCTTTAATACACACATCGCACGCAGAGCAATGTGAAATTGCAATTACTATTTCATTACGCACTACCGTTACTCTTATGGGGATCATTCAAACACTTTAATTATACCAGTTTTTTTCAGCTGTAGCTAATTCAACACTTTGGACATTATTCGCCTGCCTAATGAAATGGAAGGAACAATTAGTTTCGCAGTCAGTAATGGACAAGGCCTTCTTTCAAGATGGAAAGATTGGACCAAGATTAAAACCTTTCTCTTACGTACAATAGCTTGCCATCAAATTCTTTCGATTGGGATATGTCAATAACCATAGGGTCGAAGAATCGGTGATTATCGTGGAATAGTATCGAGGGCTCGGCTACCACATGGGTTAAGCATAGGCCTTGGGTAAATTGTTTCAACAGTCAACAATAATAAATAACGTTGCATATCATTTGGAAACTTTGCAATTCGTAGATGATGAAGGAAAACCACCAGACTCTGATTACACTTATTTTTCAGAAAATATTTATCGATAAATGATATCCATAATTGACTTTCGATTGGAATCTCGATGTAAACGCTTCGTTCGAATAATTGTGGGACAAGATAAATTATCTGAAGAATAGAATCTACATCTAAGTTACCAACAAAATAACACTTAAAAAATTAACTACCTACAAATTTGCTTAGATAGGGATTCTACATTCTAAAACCTACAATCCAAGGCCTTCAATGGGAAATTTCTTTCATAAAACTTCTCTAGTAAATGACACATCGTAATAAACTGATACAAAGTTGTATGCATTGTTAACCAAAAAAAGTTATTTTCTTAATCGACTGATATCAGATCAAATTCTTAACATACATTGTAAAATAGAAGGGCTTTTTTAACGCAGACTCATTTCAGATTGTTAGGAAATTCATATTCGATCAATGTAACGACACACAAAGGTTAAAAAAACTAAAATGGATCGTTATTTACGTATCAGACTCCTCTGAACTTTTTATCATCAAATTCTACCTAACTATAATAATCACTCCATTGCTTAATCGATGAAAAGATGAAAACCTTTGAAGTTTTAGAGAAATCAAGTCAAACTTAATATAGCAAATTTGATATTTCGAAGAATTGATGTTCAATGATCGAAGAATGTGAATTGAGAAATATAGAAAATCATCCTTTAAACTATGCAACATTTGGAACTTTCAAAGAATTTTAAATTGCATTTCAAAAAGAAAAACACACGTGAACGACAGGATAGCAATCACGACAATCAAAATCTCAAATCGTTACTATTTTTTATCCTAAATAGAAGGAAAAGAATTTGAGAAAAATTTTTAACATTAAGGCCTTGATTTTTATTAATAAACACATCGAACGCAGAGCAATGTGAAATTGCAATTACTATTTCATTACGCACTACCGTTACTCTTATGGGGATCATTCAAACACTTTAATTATACCAGTTTTTTTCAGCTGTAGCTAATTCAACACTTTGGACATTATTCGCCTGCCTAATGAAATGGAAGGAACAATTAGTTTCGCAGTCAGTAATGGACAAGGCCTTCTTTCAAGATGGAAAGATTGGACCAAGATTAGAACCTTTCTATTACGCAAAATGGCTTGCCGTCAAATTCTTTCGATTGGGATATGTCAATAACCATAGGGTCGAAGAATCGGTGATTATCGTGGAATAGTATCGAGGGCTCGACTACCACATGGGTTAAGCATAGGCCTTGGGTAAATTGTTTCAACAGTCAACAATAATAAATAACGTTGCAATTCATTTGGAAAATTTGCAATTCGTAGATGATGAAGGAAAACCACCAGACTCTGATTACACTTATTTTTCAGAAAATATTTATCGATAAATGATATCCATAATTGACTTTCGATTGGAATCTCGATGTAAACGCTTCGTTCGAATAATTGTGGGACAAGATAAATTATCTGAAGAATAGAATCTACATATAAGTTACCAACAACATAACACTTAAAAGAATTACTACCTACAAATTTGCTTAGATAGGGATTCTACATTCTAAAACCTACAATCCAAGGCCTTCAATGGGAAATTTCTTTCATAAAACTTCTCTAGTAAATGACACATCGTAATAAACTGATACAAAGTTGTACGGATTGTTAACCAAAAAAAGTTATTTTCTTAATCGACTGATATCAGATCAAATTCTTAACATACATTGTAAAATAGAAGGGCTTTTTTAACGCAGACTCATTTCAGATTGTTAGGAAATTCATATTCGATCAATGTAACGACACACAAAGGTTAAAAAAACTAAAATGGATCGTTCTCTACGTATCAGACTCCTCTCAACTTTTTACCATCAAATTCTACCTAACTATCATAATTACTCCATTGTTGAAACGATAAAAGATGAAAACCTTTGAAATTTGGAGAAATTTAGTCAAACTAAATATAGCAAATTTGATATTTCGAAGAATTGATGTTCAATGATCGAAGAATGTGAATTGAGAAATATAGAAAATCATCCTTTAAACTATGCAACATTTGGAACTTTCAAAGAATTTTAAATTGCATTTCAAAAAGAAAAACACACGTGAACGAGAGGATAGCAATCACGACAATCAAAATCTCAAATCGTTACTATTTTTTATCCTAAACAGAAGGAAAAGAATTTGAGAAAAATTTTTAACATTAAGGCCTTGATTTTCTTTAATACACACATCGCACGCAGAGCAATGTGAAATTGCAATTACTATTTCATTACGCACTACCGTTACTCTTATGGGGATCATTCAAACACTTTAATTATACCAGTTTTTTTCAGCTGTAGCTAATTCAACACTTTGGACATTATTCGCCTGCCTAATGAAATGGAAGGAACAATTAGTTTCGCAGTCAGTAATGGACAAGGCCTTCTTTCAAGATGGAAAGATTGGACCAAGATTAAAACCTTTCTCTTACGTACAATAGCTTGCCATCAAATTCTTTCGATTGGGATATGTCAATAACCATAGGGTCGAAGAATCGGTGATTATCGTGGAATAGTATCGAGGGCTCGGCTACCACATGGGTTAAGCATAGGCCTTGGGTAAATTGTTTCAACAGTCAACAATAATAAATAACGTTGCATATCATTTGGAAACTTTGCAATTCGTAGATGATGAAGGAAAACCACCAGACTCTGATTACACTTATTTTTCAGAAAATATTTATCGATAAATGATATCCATAATTGACTTTCGATTGGAATCTCGATGTAAACGCTTCGTTCGAATAATTGTGGGACAAGATAAATTATCTGAAGAATAGAATCTACATCTAAGTTACCAACAAAATAACACTTAAAAAATTAACTACCTACAAATTTGCTTAGATAGGGATTCTACATTCTAAAACCTACAATCCAAGGCCTTCAATGGGAAATTTCTTTCATAAAACTTCTCTAGTAAATGACACATCGTAATAAACTGATACAAAGTTGTATGCATTGTTAACCAAAAAAAGTTATTTTCTTAATCGACTGATATCAGATCAAATTCTTAACATAAATTGTAAAATAGAAGGGCTTTTTTAACGCAGACTCATTTCAGATTGTTAGGAAATTCATATTCGATCAATGTAACGACACACAAAGGTTAAAAAAACTAAAATGGATCGTTATTTACGTATCAGACTCCTCTGAACTTTTTACCATCAAATTCTACCTAACTATAATAATCACTCCATTGCTTAATCGATGAAAAGATGAAAACCTTTGAAGTTTTAGAGAAATCAAGTCAAACTTAATATAGCAAATTTGATATTTCGAAGAATTGATGTTCAATGATCGAAGAATGTGAATTGAGAAATATAGAAAATCATCCTTTAAACTATGCAACATTTGGAACTATCAAAGAATTTTAAATTGCATTTCAAAAAGAAAAACACACGTGAACGACTGGATAGCAATCACGACAATCAAAATCTCAAATCGTTACTATTTTTTATCCTAAACAGAAGGAAAAGAATTTGAGAAAAATTTTTAACATTAAGGCCTTGATTTTCTTTAATACACACATCGCACGCAGAGCAATGTGAAATTGCAATTACTATTTCATTACGCACTACCGTTACTCTTATGGGGATCATTCAAACACTTTAATTATACCAGTTTTTTTCAGCTGTAGCTAATTCAACACTTTGGACATTATTCGCCTGCCTAATGAAATGGAAGGAACAATTAGTTTCGCAGTCAGTAATGGACAAGGCCTTCTTTCAAGATGGAAAGATTGGACCAAGATTAGAACCTTTCTATTACGTACAATAGCTTGCCATCAAATTCTTTCGATTGGGATATGTCAATAACCATAGGGTCGAAGAATCGGTGATTATCGTGGAATAGTATCGAGGGCTCGACTACCACATGGGTTAAGCATAGGCCTTGGGTAAATTGTTTCAACAGTCAACAATAATAAATAACGTTGCAATTCTTTTGGAAAATTTGCAATTCGTAGATGATGAAGGAAAACCACCAGACTCTGATTAAACTTATTTTTCAGAAAATATTTATCGATAAATGATATCCATAATTGACTTTCGATTGGAATCTCGATGTAAACGCTTCGTTCGAATAATTGTGGGACCAGATAAATTATATGAAGAATAGAATCTACATCTAAGTTACCAACAACATAACACTTAAAAAATTAACTACCTACAAATTTGCTTAGATAGGGATTCTACATTCTAAAACCTACAATCCAAGGCCTTCAATGGGAAATTTCTTTCATAAAACTTCTCTAGTAAATGACACATCGTAATAAACTGATACAAAGTTGTACGGATTGTTAACCAAAAAAAGTTATTTTCTTAATCGACTGATATCAGATCAAATTCTTAACATACATTGTAAAATAGAAGGGCTTTTTTAACGCAGACTCATTTCAGATTGTTAGGAAATTCATATTCGATCAATGTAACGACACACAAAGGTTAAAAAAACTAAAATGGATCGTTCTCTACGTATCAGACTCCTCTCAACTTTTTACCATCAAATTCTACCTAACTATCATAATTACTCCATTGTTGAAACGATAAAAGATGAAAACCTTTGAAATTTGGAGAAATTTAGTCAAACTAAATATAGCAAATTTGATATTTCGAAGAATTGATGTTCAATGATCGAAGAATGTGAATTGAGAAATATAGAAAATCATCCTTTAAACTATGCAACATTTGGAACTTTCAAAGAATTTTAAATTGCATTTCAAAAAGAAAAACACACGTGAACGAGAGGATAGCAATCACGACAATCAAAATCTCAAATCGTTACTATTTTTTATCCTAAACAGAAGGAAAAGAATTTGAGAAAAATTTTTAACATTAAGGCCTTGATTTTCTTTAATACACACATCGCACGCAGAGCAATGTGAAATTGCAATTACTATTTCATTACGCACTACCGTTACTCTTATGGGGATCATTCAAACACTTTAATTATACCAGTTTTTTTCAGCTGTAGCTAATTCAACACTTTGGACATTATTCGCCTGCCTAATGAAATGGAAGGAACAATTAGTTTCGCAGTCAGTAATGGACAAGGCCTTCTTTCAAGATGGAAAGATTGGACCAAGATTAAAACCTTTCTCTTACGTACAATAGCTTGCCATCAAATTCTTTCGATTGGGATATGTCAATAACCATAGGGTCGAAGAATCGGTGATTATCGTGGAATAGTATCGAGGGCTCGGCTACCACATGGGTTAAGCATAGGCCTTGGGTAAATTGTTTCAACAGTCAACAATAATAAATAACGTTGCATATCATTTGGAAACTTTGCAATTCGTAGATGATGAAGGAAAACCACCAGACTCTGATTACACTTATTTTTCAGAAAATATTTATCGATAAATGATATCCATAATTGACTTTCGATTGGAATCTCGATGTAAACGCTTCGTTCGAATAATTGTGGGACAAGATAAATTATCTGAAGAATAGAATCTACATCTAAGTTACCAACAAAATAACACTTAAAAAATTAACTACCTACAAATTTGCTTAGATAGGGATTCTACATTCTAAAACCTACAATCCAAGGCCTTCAATGGGAAATTTCTTTCATAAAACTTCTCTAGTAAATGACACATCGTAATAAACTGATACAAAGTTGTATGCATTGTTAACCAAAAAAAGTTATTTTCTTAATCGACTGATATCAGATCAAATTCTTAACATACATTGTAAAATAGAAGGCCTTTTTTAACGCAGACTCATTTCAGATTGTTAGGAAATTCATATTCGATCAATGTAACGACACACAAAGGTTAAAAAAACTAAAATGGATCGTTATTTACGTATCAGACTCCTCTGAACTTTTTACCATCAAATTCTACCTAACTATAATAATCACTCCATTGCTTAATCGATGAAAAGATGAAAACCTTTGAAGTTTTAGAGAAATCAAGTCAAACTTAATATAGCAAATTTGATATTTCGAAGAATTGATGTTCAATGATCGAAGAATGTGAATTGAGAAATATAGAAAATCATCCTTTAAACTATGCAACATTTGGAACTATCAAAGAATTTTAAATTGCATTTCAAAAAGAAAAACACACGTGAACGACTGGATAGCAATCACGACAATCAAAATCTCAAATCGTTACTATTTTTTATCCTAAACAGAAGGAAAAGAATTTGAGAAAAATTTTTAACATTAAGGCCTTGATTTTCTTTAATACACACATCGCACGCAGAGCAATGTGAAATTGCAATTACTATTTCATTACGCACTACCGTTACTCTTATGGGGATCATTCAAACACTTTAATTATACCAGTTTTTTTCAGCTGTAGCTAATTCAACACTTTGGACATTATTCGCCTGCCTAATGAAATGGAAGGAACAATTAGTTTCGCAGTCAGTAATGGACAAGGCCTTCTTTCAAGATGGAAAGATTGGACCAAGATTAGAACCTTTCTATTACGTACAATAGCTTGCCATCAAATTCTTTCGATTGGGATATGTCAATAACCATAGGGTCGAAGAATCGGTGATTATCGTGGAATAGTATCGAGGGCTCGACTACCACATGGGTTAAGCATAGGCCTTGGGTAAATTGTTTCAACAGTCAACAATAATAAATAACGTTGCAATTCTTTTGGAAAATTTGCAATTCGTAGATGATGAAGGAAAACCACCAGACTCTGATTAAACTTATTTTTCAGAAAATATTTATCGATAAATGATATCCATAATTGACTTTCGATTGGAATCTCGATGTAAACGCTTCGTTCGAATAATTGTGGGACCAGATAAATTATATGAAGAATAGAATCTACATCTAAGTTACCAACAACATAACACTTAAAAAATTAACTACCTACAAATTTGCTTAGATAGGGATTCTACATTCTAAAACCTACGATCCAAGGCCTTCAATGGGAAATTTCTTTCATAAAACTTCTCTAGTAAATGACACATCGTAATAAACTGATACAAAGTTGTATGCATTGTTAACCAAAAAAAGGTTATATTCTTAATCGACTGATATCAGATCAAATTCTTAACATACATTGTAAAATAGAAGGCCTTTTTTAACGCAGACTCATTTCAGATTGTTAGGAAATTCATATTCGATCAATGTAACGACACACAAAGGTTTAAAAAACTAAAATGGATCGTTCTCTACGTATCAGACTCCTCTCAACTTTTTACCATCAAATTCTACCTAACTATCATAATTACTCCATTGTTGAAACGATAAAAGATGAAAACCTTTGAAATTTGGAGAAATTTAGTCAAACTAAATGTAGCAAATTTGATATTTCGAAGAATTGATGTTCAATGATCGAAGAATGTGAATTGAGAAATATAGAAAATCATCCTTTAAACTATGCAACATTTGGAACTTTCAAAGAATTTTAAATTGCATTTCAAAAAGAAAAACACACGTGAACGAGAGGATAGCAATCACGACAATCAAAATCTCAAATCGTTACTATTTTTTATCCTAAACAGAAGGAAAAGAATTTGAGAAAAATTTTTAACATTAAGGCCTTGATTTTTATTAATACACACATCGAACGCAGAGCAATGTGAAATTGCAATTACTATTTCATTACGCACTACCGTTACTCTTATGGGGATCATTCAAACACTTTAATTATACCAGTTTTTTTCAGCTGTAGCTAATTCAAAACTTCGGACATTATTCGCCTGCCTAATGAAATGGAAGGAACAATTAGTTTCGCAGTCAGTAATGGACAAGGCCTTCTTTCAAGATGGAAAGATTGGACCAAGATTAAAACCTTTCTATTACGTACAATAGCTTGCCATCAAATTCTTTCGATTGGGATATGTCAATAACCATAGGGTCGAAGAATCGGTGATTATCGTGGAATAGTATCGAGGGCTCGGCTACCACATGGGTTAAGCATAGGCCTTGGGTAAATTGTTTCAACAGTCAACAATAATAAATAACGTTGCAATTCATTTGGAAAATTTGCAATTCGTAGATGATGAAGGAAAACCACCAGACTCTGATTAAACTTATTTTTCAGAAAATATTTATCGATAAATGATATCCATAATTGACTTTCGATTGGAATCTCGATGTAAACGCTTCGTTCGAATATTTGTGGGACAAGATAAATGATCTGAAGAATAGAATCTACATCTAAGTTACCAACAACATAACACTTAAAAAATTAACTACCTACAAATTTGCTTAGATAGGGATTCTACATTCTAAAACCTACAATCCAAGGCCTTCAATGGGAAATTTCTTTCATAAAACTTCTCTAGTAAATGACACATCGTAATAAACTGATACAAAGTTGTATGCATTGTTAACCAAAAAAAGTTATTTTCTTAATCGACTGATATCAGATCAAATTCTTAACATACATTGTAAAATAGAAGGGCTTTTTTAACGCAGACTCATTTCAGATTGTTAGGAAATTCATATTCGATCAATGTAACGACACACAAAGGTTAAAAAAACTAAAATGGATCGTTCTCTACGTATCAGACTCCTCTCAACTTTTTACCATCAAATTCTACCTAACTATCATAATTACTCCATTGTTGAAACGATAAAAGATGAAAACCTTTGAAATTTGGAGAAATCAAATATAGCAAATTTGATATTTCGAAGAATTGATGTTCAATGATCGAAGAATGTGAATTGAGGAATATAGAAAATCATCCTTTAAACTATGCAACATTTGGAACTATCAAAGAATTTTAAATTGCATTTCAAAAAGAAAAACACACGTGAACGACTGGATAGCAATCACGACAATCAAAATCTCAAATCGTTACTATTTTTTATCCTAAACAGAAGGAAAAGAATTTGAGAAAAATTTTTAACATTAAGGCCTTGATTTTCTTTAATACACACATCGCACGCAGAGCAATGTGAAATTGCAATTACTATTTCATTACGCACTACCGTTACTCTTATGGGGATCATTCAAACAATTTAATTATACCAGTTTTTTTCAGCTGTAGCTAATTCAACACTTTGGACATTATTCGCCTGCCTAATGAAATGGAAGGAACAATTAGTTTCGCAGTCAGTAATAGACAAGGCCTTCTTTCAAGATGGAAAGATTGGACCAAGATTAAAACCTTTCTATTACGTACAATAGCTTGCCATCAAATTCTTTCGATTGGGATATGTCAATAACCATAGGGTCGAAGAATCGGTGATTATCGTGGAATAGTATCGAGGGCTCGGCTACCACATGGGTTAAGCATAGGCCTTGGGTAAATTGTTTCAACAGTCAACAATAATAAATAACGTTGCAATTCATTTGGAAAATTTGCAATTAGTAGATGATGAAGGAAAACCACCAGACTCTGATTACACTTATTTTTCAGAAAATATTTATCGATAAATGATATCCATAATTGACTTTCGATTGGAATCTCGATGTAAAAGCTTCGTTCGAATAATTGTGGGACAAGATAAATTATCTGAAGAATAGAATCTACATCTAAGTTACCAACAAAATAACACTTAAAAAATTAACTACCTACAAATTTGCTTAGATAGGGATTCTACATTCTAAAACCTACAATCCAAGGCCTTCAATGGGAAATTTCTTTCATAAAACTTCTCTAGTAAATGACACATCGTAATAAACTGATACAAAGTTGTATGCATTGTTAACCAAAAAAAGTTATTTTCTTAATCGACTGATATCAGATCAAATTCTTAACATACATTGTAAAATAGAAGGCCTTTTTTAACGCAGACTCATTTCAGATTGTTAGGAAATTCATATTCGATCAACGTAACGACACACAAAGGTTAAAAAAACTAAAATGGATCGTTATTTACGTATCAGACTCCTCTGAACTTTTTATCATCAAATTCTACCTAACTATAATAATCACTCCATTGCTTAATCGATGAAAAGATGAAAACCTTTGAAGTTTTAGAGAAATCAAGTCAAACTTAATATAGCAAATTTGATATTTCGAAGAATTGATGTTCAATGATCGAAGAATGTGAATTGAGAAATATAGAAAATCATCCTTTAAACTATGCAACATTTGGAACTTTCAAAGAATTTTAAATTGCATTTCAAAAAGAAAAACACACGTGAACGAGAGGATAGCAATCACGACAATCAAAATCTCAAATCGTTACTATTTTTTATCCTAAACAGAAGGAAAAGAATTTGAGAAAAATTTTTAACATTAAGGCCTAATTTTTATTAATAAACACATCGAACGCAGAGCAATGTGAAATTGCAATTACTATTTCATTACGCACTACCGTTACTCTTATGGAGATCATTCAAACACTTTAATTATACCAGTTTTTTTCAGCTGTAGCTAATTCAACACTTTGGACATTATTCGCCTGCCTAATGAAATGGAAGGAACAATTAGTTTCGCAGTCAGTAATGGACAAGGCCTTCTTTCAAGTTGGAAAGATTGGACCAAGATTAAAACCTTACTATTACGCAAAATGGCTTGCCATCAAATTCTTTCGATTGGGATATGTCAATAACCATAGGGTCGAAGAATAGGTGATTATCGTGGAATAGTATCGAGGGCTCGACTACCACATGGGTTAAGCATAGGCCTTGGGTAAATTGTTTCAACAGTCAACAATAATAAATAACGTTGCAATTCATTTGGAAAATTTGCAATTCGTAGATGATGAAGGAAAACCACCAGACTCTGATTACACTTATTTTTCAGAAAATATTTATCGATAAATGATATCCATAATTGACTTTCGATTGGAATCTCGATGTAAACGCTTCGTTCGAATAATTGTGGGACAAGATAAATTATCTGAAGAATAGAATCTACATATAAGTTACCAACAACATAACACTTAAAAGAATTACTACCTACAAATTTGCTTAGATAGGGATTCTACATTCTAAAACCTACCATCCAAGGCCTTCAATGGGAAATTTCTTTCATAAAACTTCTCTAGTAAATGACACATAGTAATAAACTGATACAAAGTTGTACGGATTGTTAACCAAAAAAAGTTATTTTCTTAATCGACTGATATCAGATCAAATTCTTAACATACATTGTAAAATAGAAGGGCTTTTTTAACGCAGACTCATTTCAGATTGTTAGGAAATTCATATTCGATCAATGTAACGACACACAAAGGTTAAAAAAACTAAAATGGATCGTTCTCTACGTATCAGACTCCTCTCAACTTTTTACCATCAAATTCTACCTAACTATCATAATTACTCCATTGTTGAAACGATAAAAGATGAAAACCTTTGAAATTTGGAGAAATCAAATATAGCAAATTTGATATTTCGAAGAATTGATGTTCAATGATCGAAGAATGTGAATTGAGGAATATAGAAAATCATCCTTTAAACTATGCAACATTTGGAACTATCAAAGAATTTTAAATTGCATTTCAAAAAGAAAAACACACGTGAACGACTGGATAGCAATCACGACAATCAAAATCTCAAATCGTTACTATTTTTTATCCTAAACAGAAGGAAAAGAATTTGAGAAAAATTTTTAACATTAAGGCCTTGATTTTTATTAATAAACACATCGAACGCAGAGCAATGTGAAATTGCAATTACTATTTCATTACGCACTACCGTTACTCTTATGGGGATCATTCAAACACTTTAATTATACCAGTTTTTTTCAGCTGTAGCTAATTCAAAACTTTGGACATTATTCGCCTGCCTAATGAAATGGAAGGAACAATTAGTTTCGCAGTCAGTAATGGACAAGGCCTTCTTTCAAGTTGGAAAGATTGGACCAAGATTAAAACCTTACTATTACGCACAATGGCTTGCCGTCAAATTCTTTCGATTGGGATATGTCAATAACCATAGGGTCGAAGAATCGGTGATTATCATGGAATAGTATCGAGGGCTCGACTACCACATGGGTTAAGCATAGGCCTTGGGTAAATTGTTTCAACAGTCAACAATAATCAATAACGTTGCAATTCATTTGGAAAATTTGCAATTCGTAGATGATGAAGGAAAACCACCAGACTCTGATTAAACTTATTTTTCAGAAAATATTTATCGATAAATGATATCCATAATTGACTTTCGATTGGAATCTCGATGTAAACGCTTCGTTCGAATAATTGTGGGACAAGATAAATTATCTGAAGAATAGAATCTACATATAAGTTACCAACAACATAACACTTAAAAAATTAACTACCTACAAATTTGCTTAGATAGGGATTCTACATTCTAAAACCTACAATCCAAGGCCTTCAATGGGAAATTTCTTTCATAAAACTTCTCTAGTAAATGACACATCGTAATAAACTGATACAAAGTTGTATGCATTGTTAACCAAAAAAAGTTATTTTCTTAATCGACTGATATCAGATCAAATTCTTAACATAAATTGTAAAATAGAAGGGCTTTTTTAACGCAGACTCATTTCAGATTGTTAGGAAATTCATATTCGATCAATGTAACGACACACAAAGGTTAAAAAAACTAAAATGGATCGTTCTCTACGTATCAGACTCCTCTCAACTTTTTACCATCAAATTCTACCTAACTATCATAATTACTCCATTGTTGAAACGATAAAAGATGAAAACCTTTGAAATTTGGAGAAATCAAATATAGCAAATTTGATATTTCGAAGAATTGATGTTCAATGATCGAAGAATGTGAATTGAGGAATATAGAAAATCATCCTTTAAACTATGCAACATTTGGAACTATCAAAGAATTTTAAATTGCATTTCAAAAAGAAAAACACACGTGAACGACTGGATAGCAATCACGACAATCAAAATCTCAAATCGTTACTATTTTTTATCCTAAACAGAAGGAAAAGAATTTGAGAAAAATTTTTAACATTAAGGCCTTGATTTTCTTTAATACACACATCGCACGCAGAGCAATGTGAAATTGCAATTACTATTTCATTACGCACTACCGTTACTCTTATGGGGATCATTCAAACAATTTAATTATACCAGTTTTTTTCAGCTGTAGCTAATTCAACACTTTGGACATTATTCGCCTGCCTAATGAAATGGAAGGAACAATTAGTTTCGCAGTCAGTAATAGACAAGGCCTTCTTTCAAGATGGAAAGATTGGACCAAGATTAAAACCTTTCTATTACGTACAATAGCTTGCCATCAAATTCTTTCGATTGGGATATGTCAATAACCATAGGGTCGAAGAATCGGTGATTATCATGGAATAGTATCGAGGGCTCGGCTACCACATGGGTTAAGCATAGGCCTTGGGTAAATTGTTTCAACAGTCAACAATAATAAATAACGTTGCAATTCATTTGGAAAATTTGCAATTAGTAGATGATGAAGGAAAACCACCAGACTCTGATTACACTTATTTTTCAGAAAATATTTATCGATAAATGATATCCATAATTGACTTTCGATTGGAATCTCGATGTAAACGCTTCGTTCGAATAATTGTGGGACAAGATAAATTATCTGAAGAATAGAATCTACATATAAGTTACCAACAACATAACACTTAAAAGAATTACTACTTATAAATTTGCTTAGATAGGGATTCTACATTCTAAAACCTACAATCCAAGGCCTTCAATGGGAAATTTCTTTCATAAAACTTCTCTAGTAAATGACACATCGTAATAAACTGATACAAAGTTGTACGGATTGTTAACCAAAAAAAGTTATTTTCTTAATCGACTGATATCAGATCAAATTCTTAACATACATTGTAAAATAGAAGGGCTTTTTTAACGCAGACTCATTTCAGATTGTTAGGAAATTCATATTCGATCAATGTAACGACACACAAAGGTTAAAAAAACTAAAATGGATCGTTCTCTACGTATCAGACTCCTCTGAACTTTTTATCATCAAATTCTACCTAACTATAATAATCACTCCATTGCTTAATCGATGAAAAGATGAAAACCTTTGAAATTTGGAGAAATTTAGTCAAACTAAATATAGCAAATTTGATATTTCGAAGAATTGATGTTCAATGATCGAAGAATGTGAATTGAGAAATATAGAAAATCATCCTTTAAACTATGCAACATTTGGAACTTTCAAAGAATTTTAAATTGCATTTCAAAAAGAAAAACACACGTGAACGACAGGATAGCAATCACGACAATCAAAATCTCAAATCGTTACTATTTTTTATCCTAAACAGAAGGAAAAGAATTTGAGAAAAATTTTTAACATTAAGGCCTTGATTTTTATTAATAAACACATCGAACGCAGAGCAATGTGAAATTGCAATTACTATTTCATTACGCACTACCGTTACTCTTATGGGGATCATTCAAACAATTTAATTATACCAGTTTTTTTCAGCTGTAGCTAATTCAACACTTTGGACATTATTCGCCTGCCTAATGAAATGGAAGGAACAATTAGTTTCGCAGTCAGTAATGGACAAGGCCTTCTTTCAAGTTGGAAAGATTGGACCAAGATTAAAACCTTACTATTACGCAAAATGGCTTGCCATCAAATTCTTTCGATTGGGATATGTCAATAACCATAGGGTCGAAGAATAGGTGATTATCGTGGAATAGTATCGAGGGCTCGACTACCACATGGGTTAAGCATAGGCCTTGGGTAAATTGTTTCAACAGTCAACAATAATAAATAACGTTGCAATTCATTTGGAAAATTTGCAATTCGTAGATGATGAAGGAAAACCACCAGACTCTGATTACACTTATTTTTCAGAAAATATTTATCGATAAATGATATCCATAATTGACTTTCGATTGGAATCTCGATGTAAACGCTTCGTTCGAATAATTGTGGGACAAGATAAATTATCTGAAGAATAGAATCTACATATAAGTTACCAACAACATAACACTTAAAAGAATTACTACCTACAAATTTGCTTAGATAGGGATTCTACATTCTAAAACCTACAATCCAAGGCCTTCAATGGGAAATTTCTTTCATAAAACTTCTCTAGTAAATGACACATTGTAATAAACTGATACAAAGTTGTACGGATTGTTAACCAAACAAAGTTATTTTCTTAATCGACTGATATCAGATCAAATTCTTAACATACATTGTAAAATAGAAGGGCTTTTTTAACGCAGACTCATTTCAGATTGTTAGGAAATTCATATTCGATCAATGTAACGACACACAAAGGTTAAAAAAACTAAAATGGATCGTTCTCTACGTATCAGACTCCTCTCAACTTTTTACCATCAAATTCTACCTAACTATCATAATTACTCCATTGTTGAAACGATAAAAGATGAAAACCTTTGAAATTTGGAGAAATCAAATATAGCAAATTTGATATTTCGAAGAATTGATGTTCAATGATCGAAGAATGTGAATTGAGGAATATAGAAAATCATCCTTTAAACTATGCAACATTTGGAACTATCAAAGAATTTTAAATTGCATTTCAAAAAGAAAAACACACGTGAACGACTGGATAGCAATCACGACAATCAAAATCTCAAATCGTTACTATTTTTTATCCTAAACAGAAGGAAAAGAATTTGAGAAAAATTTTTAACATTAAGGCCTTGATTTTCTTTAATACACACATCGCACGCAGAGCAATGTGAAATTGCAATTACTATTTCATTACGCACTACCGTTACTCTTATGGGGATCATTCAAACAATTTAATTATACCAGTTTTTTTCAGCTGTAGCTAATTCAACACTTTGGACATTATTCGCCTGCCTAATGAAATGGAAGGAACAATTAGTTTCGCAGTCAGTAATAGACAAGGCCTTCTTTCAAGATGGAAAGATTGGACCAAGATTAAAACCTTTCTATTACGTACAATAGCTTGCCATCAAATTCTTTCGATTGGGATATGTCAATAACCATAGGGTCGAAGAATCGGTGATTATCGTGGAATAGTATCGAGGGCTCGGCTACCACATGGGTTAAGCATAGGCCTTGGGTAAATTGTTTCAACAGTCAACAATAATAAATAACATTGCAATTCATTTGGAAAATTTGCAATTAGTAGATGATGAAGGAAAACCACCAGACTCTGATTACACTTATTTTTCAGAAAATATTTATCGATAAATGATATCCATAATTGACTTTCGATTGGAATCTCGATGTAAACGCTTCGTTCGAATAATTGTGGGACAAGATAAATTATCTGAAGAATAGAATCTACATATAAGTTACCAACAACATAACACTTAAAAGAATTACTACCTACAAATTTGCTTAGATAGGGATTCTACATTCTAAAACCTACAATCCAAGGCCTTCAATGGGAAATTTCTTTCATAAAACTTCTCTAGTAAATGACAAATCGTAATAAACTGATACAAAGTTGTACGGATTGTTAACCAAAAAAAGTTATTTTCTTAATCGACTGATATCAGATCAAATTCTTAACATACATTGTAAAATAGAAGGGCTTTTTTAACGCAGACTCATTTCAGATTGTTAGGAAATTCATATTCGATCAATGTAACGACACACAAAGGTTAAAAAAACTAAAATGGATCGTTCTCTACGTATCAGACTCCTCTCAACTTTTTACCATCAAATTCTACCTAACTATCATAATTACTCCATTGTTGAAACGATAAAAGATGAAAACCTTTGAAATTTGGAGAAATTTAGTCAAACTAAATATAGCAAATTTGATATTTCGAAGAATTGATGTTCAATGATCGAAGAATGCGAATTGAGAAATATAGAAAATCATCCTTTAAACTATGCAACATTTGGAACTATCAAAGAATTTTAAATTGCATTTCAAAAAGAAAAACACACGTGAACGACAGGATAGCAATCACGACAATCAAAATCTCAAATCGTTACTATTTTTTATCCTAAACAGAAGGAAAAGAATTTGAGAAAAATTTTTAACATTAAGGCCTTGATTTTTATTAATAAACACATCGAACGCAGAGCAATGTGAAATTGCAATTACTATTTCATTACGCACTACCGTTACTCTTATGGGGATCATTCAAACACTTTAATTATACCAGTTTTTTTCAGCTGTAGCTAATTCAAAACTTTGGACATTATTCGCCTGCCTAATGAAATGGAAGGAACAATTAGTTTCGCAGTCAGTAATGGACAAGGCCTTCTTTCAAGTTGGAAAGATTGGACCAAGATTAAAACCTTACTATTACGCAAAATGGCTTGCCGTCAAATTCTTTCGATTGGGATATGTCAATAACCATAGGATCGAAGAATAGGTAATTATCGTGGAATAGTATCGAGGGCTCGACTACCACATGGGTTAAGCATAGGCCTAGGGTAAATTGTTTCAACAGTCAACAATAATAAATAACGTTGCAATTCATTTGGAAAATTTGCAATTCGTAGATGATGAAGGAAAACCACCAGACTCTGATTACACTTATTTTTCAGAAAATATTTATCGATAAATGATATCCATAATTGACTTTCGATTGGAATCTCGATGTAAACGCTTCGTTCGAATAATTGTGGGACAAGATAAATTATCTGAAGAATAGAATCTACATATAAGTTACCAACAACATAACACTTAAAAGAATTACTACCTACAAATATGCTTAGATAGGGATTCTACATTCTAAAACCTACAATCCAAGGCCTTCAATGGGAAATTTCTTTCATAAAACTTCTCTAGTAAATGACACATCGTCATAAACTGATACAAAGTTGTACGGATTGTTAACCAAAAAAAGTTATTTTCTTAATCGACTGATATCAGATCAAATTCTTAACATACATTGTAAAATAGAAGGGCTTTTTTAACGCAGACTCATTTCAGATTGTTAGGAAATTCATATTCGATCAATGTAACGACGCACAAAGGTTAAAAAAACTAAAATGGATCGTTCTCTACGTATCAGACTCCTCTCAACTTTTTACCATCAAATTCTACCTAACTATCATAATTACTCCATTGTTGAAACGATAAAAGATGAAAACCTTTGAAATTTGGAGAAATTTAGTCAAACTAAATATAGCAAATTTGATATTTCGAAGAATTGATGTTCAATGATCGAAGAATGTGAATTGAGAAATATAGAAAATCATCCTTTAAACTATGCAACATTTGGAACTATCAAAGAATTTTAAATTGCATTTCAAAAAGAAAAACACACGTGAACGACAGGATAGCAATCACGACAATCAAAATCTCAAATCATTACTATTTTTTATCCTAAACAGAAGGAAAAGAATTTGAGAAAAATTTTTAACATTAAGGCCTTGTTTTTTATTAATACACACATCGAACGCAGAGCAATGTGAAATTGCAATTACTATTTCATTACGCACTTCCGTTACTCTTATGGGGATCATTCAAACACTTTAATTATACCAGTTTTTTTCAGCTGTAGCTAATTCAACACTTTGGACATTATTCGCCTGCCTAATGAAATGGAAGGAACAATTAGTTTCGCAGTCAGTAATGGACAAGGCCTTCTTTCAAGTTGGAAAGATTGGACCAAGATTAAAACCTTACTATTACGCAAAATGGCTTGCCATCAAATTCTTTCGATTGGGATATGTCAATAACCATAGGGTCGAAGAATAGGTGATTATCGTGGAATAGTATCGAGGGCTCGACTACCACATGGGTTAAGCATAGGCCTTGGGTAAATTGTTTCAACAGTCAACAATAATAAATAACGTTGCAATTCATTTGGAAAATTTGCAATTCGTAGATGATGAAGGAAAACCACCAGACTCTGATTACACTTATTTTTCAGAAAATATTTATCGATAAATGATATCCATAATTGACTTTCGATTGGAATCTCGATGTAAACGCTTCGTTCGAATAATTGTGGGACAAGATAAATTATCTGAAGAATAGAATCTACATATAAGTTACCAACAACATAACACTTAAAAGAATTACTACCTACAAATTTGCTTAGATAGGGATTCTACATTCTAAAACCTACCATCCAAGGCCTTCAATGGGAAATTTCTTTCATAAAACTTCTCTAGTAAATGACACATTGTAATAAACTGATACAAAGTTGTACGGATTGTTAACCAAAAAAAGTTATTTTCTTAATCGACTGATATCAGATCAAATTCTTAACATACATTGTAAAATAGAAGGGCTTTTTTAACGCAGACTCATTTCAGATTGTTAGGAAATTCATATTCGATCAATGTAACGACACACAAAGGTTAAAAAAACTAAAATGGATCGTTCTCTACGTATCAGACTCCTCTCAACTTTTTACCATCAAATTCTACCTAACTATCATAATTACTCCATTGTTGAAACGATAAAAGATGAAAACCTTTGAAATTTGGAGAAATCAAATATAGCAAATTTGATATTTCGAAGAATTGATGTTCAATGATCGAAGAATGTGAATTGAGGAATATAGAAAATCATCCTTTAAACTATGCAACATTTGGAACTATCAAAGAATTTTAAATTGCATTTCAAAAAGAAAAACACACGTGAACGACTGGATAGCAATCACGACAATCAAAATCTCAAATCGTTACTATTTTTTATCCTAAACAGAAGGAAAAGAATTTGAGAAAAATTTTTAACATTAAGGCCTTGATTTTCTTTAATACACACATCGCACGCAGAGCAATGTGAAATTGCAATTACTATTTCATTACGCACTACCGTTACTCTTATGGGGATCATTCAAACAATTTAATTATACCAGTTTTTTTCAGCTGTAGCTAATTCAACACTTTGGACATTATTCGCCTGCCTAATGAAATGGAAGGAACAATTAGTTTCGCAGTCAGTAATGGACAAGGCCTTCTTTCAAGATGGAAAGATTGGACCAAGATTAAAACCTTTCTATTACGTACAATAGCTTGCCATCAAATTCTTTCGATTGGGATATGTCAATAACCATAGGGTCGAAGAATCGGTGATTATCGTGGAATAGTATCGAGGGCTCGGCTACCACATGGGTTAAGCATAGGCCTTGGGTAAATTGTTTCAACAGTCAACAATAATAAATAACGTTGCAATTCATTTGGAAAATTTGCAATTAGTAGATGATGAAGGAAAACCACCAGACTCTGATTACACTTATTTTTCAGAAAATATTTATCGATAAATGATATCCATAATTGACTTTCGATTGGAATCTCGATGTAAACGCTTCGTTCGAATAATTGTGGGACAAGATAAATTATCTGAAGAATAGAATCTACATATAAGTTACCAACAACATAACACTTAAAAGAATTACTACCTACAAATTTGCTTAGATAGGGATTCTACATTCTAAAACCTACAATCCAAGGCCTTCAATGGGAAATTTCTTTCATAAAACTTCTCTAGTAAATGACACATCGTAATAAACTGATACAAAGTTGTACGGATTGTTAACCAAAAAAAGTTATTTTCTTAATCGACTGATATCAGATCAAATTCTTAACATACATTGTAAAATAGAAGGGCTTTTTTAACGCAGACTCATTTCAGATTGTTAGGAAATTCATATTCGATCAATGTAACGACACACAAAGGTTAAAAAAACTAAAATGGATCGTTCTCTACGTATCAGACTCCTCTCAACTTTTTACCATCAAATTCTACCTAACTATCATAATTACTCCATTGTTGAAACGATAAAAGATGAAAACCTTTGAAATTTGGAGAAATTTAGTCAAACTAAATATAGCAAATTTGATATTTCGAAGAATTGATGTTCAATGATCGAAGAATGCGAATTGAGAAATATAGAAAATCATCCTTTAAACTATGCAACATTTGGAACTATCAAAGAATTTTAAATTGCATTTCAAAAAGAAAAACACACGTGAACGACAGGATAGCAATCACGACAATCAAAATCTCAAATCGTTACTATTTTTTATCCTAAACAGAAGGAAAAGAATTTGAGAAAAATTTTTAACATTAAGGCCTTGATTTTTATTAATAAACACATCGAACGCAGAGCAATGTGAAATTGCAATTACTATTTCATTACGCACTACCGTTACTCTTATGGGGATCATTCAAACACTTTAATTATACCAGTTTTTTTCAGCTGTAGCTAATTCAAAACTTTGGACATTATTCGCCTGCCTAATGAAATGGAAGGAACAATTAGTTTCGCAGTCAGTAATGGACAAGGCCTTCTTTCAAGTTGGAAAGATTGGACCAAGATTAAAACCTTACTATTACGCACAATGGCTTGCCGTCAAATTCTTTCGATTGGGATATGTCAATAACCATAGGGTCGAAGAATCGGTGATTATCATGGAATAGTATCGAGGGCTCGACTACCACATGGGTTAAGCATAGGCCTTGGGTAAATTGTTTCAACAGTCAACAATAATAAATAACGTTGCAATTCATTTGGAAAATTTGCAATTCGTAGATGATGAAGGAAAACCACCAGACTCTGATTAAACTTATTTTTCAGAAAATATTTATCGATAAATGATATCCATAATTGACTTTCGATTGGAATCTCGATGTAAACGCTTCGTTCGAATATTTGTGGGACAAGATAAATGATCTGAAGAATAGAATCTACATCTAAGTTACCAACAACATAACACTTAAAAAATTAACTACCTACAAATTTGCTTAGATAGGGATTCTACATTCTAAAACCTACAATCCAAGGCCTTCAATGGGAAATTTCTTTCATAAAACTTCTCTAGTAAATGACACATCGTAATAAACTGATACAAAGTTGTATGCATTGTTAACCAAAAAAAGTTATTTTCTTAATCGACTGATATCAGATCAAATTCTTAACATACATTGTAAAAAAGAAGGGCTTTTTTAACGCAGACTCATTTCAGATTGTTAGGAAATTCATATTCGATCAATGTAACGACACACAAAGGTTAAAAAAACTAAAATGGATCGTTCTCTACGTATCAGACTCCTCTCAACTTTTTACCATCAAATTCTACCTAACTATCATAATTACTCCATTGTTGAAACGATAAAAGATGAAAACCTTTGAAATTTGGAGAAATTTAGTCAAACTAAATATAGCAAATTTGATATTGCGAAGAATTGATGTTCAATGATCGAAGAATGCGAATTGAGAAATATAGAAAATCATCCTTTAAACTATGCAACATTTGGAACTATCAAAGAATTTTAAATTGCATTTCAAAAAGAAAAACACACGTGAACGACAGGATAGTAATCACGACAATCAAAATCTCAAATCGTTACTATTTTTTATCCTAAACAGAAGGAAAAGAATTTGAGAAAAATTTTTAACATTAAGGCCTTGATTTTTATTAATACACACATCGAACGCAGAGCAATGTGAAATTGCAATTACTATTTCATTACGCACTACCGTTACTCTTATGGGGATCATTCAAACAATTTAATTATACCAGTTTTTTTCAGCTGTAGCTAATTCAACACTTTGGACATTATTCGCCTGCCTAATGAAATGGAAGGAACAATTAGTTTCGCAGTCAGTAATGGACAAGGCCTTCTTTCAAGATGGAAAGATTGGACCAAGATTAAAACCTTTCTATTACGTACAATAGCTTGCCATCAAATTCTTTCGATTGGGATATGTCAATAACCATAGGGTCGAAGAATCGGTGATTATCGTGGAATAGTATCGAGGGCTCGGCTACCACATGGGTTAAGCATAGGCCTTGGGTAAATTGTTTCAACAGTCAACAATAATAAATAACGTTGCATATCATTTGGAAACTTTGCAATTCGTAGATGATGAAGGAAAACCACCAGACTCTGATTAAACTTATTTTTCAGAAAATATTTATCGATAAATGATATCCATAATTGACTTTCGATTGGAATCTCGATGTAAACGCTTCGTTCGAATAATTGTGGGACAAGATAAATTATCTGAAGAATAGAATCTACATATAAGTTACCAACAAAATAACACTTAAAAAATTAACTACCTACAAATTTGCTTAGATAGGGATTCTACATTCTAAAACCTACAATCCAAGGCCTTCAATGGGAAATTTCTTTCATAAAACTTCTCTAGTAAATGACACATCGTAATAAACTGATACAAAGTTGTATGCATTGTTAACCAAAAAAAGTTATTTTCTTAATCGACTGATATCAGATCAAATTCTTAACATAAATTGTAAAATAGAAGGGCTTTTTTAACGCAGACTCATTTCAGATTGTTAGGAAATTCATATTCGATCAATGTAACGACACACAAAGGTTAAAAAAACTAAAATGGATCGTTCTCTACGTATCAGACTCCTCTCAACTTTTTACCATCAAATTCTACCTAACTATCATAATTACTCCATTGTTGAAACGATAAAAGATGAAAACCTTTGAAATTTGGAGAAATCAAATATAGCAAATTTGATATTTCGAAGAATTGATGTTCAATGATCGAAGAATGTGAATTGAGGAATATAGAAAATCATCCTTTAAACTATGCAACATTTGGAACTATCAAAGAATTTTAAATTGCATTTCAAAAAGAAAAACACACGTGAACGACTGGATAGCAATCACGACAATCAAAATCTCAAATCGTTACTATTTTTTATCCTAAACAGAAGGAAAAGAATTTGAGAAAAATTTTTAACATTAAGGCCTTGATTTTCTTTAATACACACATCGCACGCAGAGCAATGTGAAATTGCAATTACTATTTCATTACGCACTACCGTTACTCTTATGGGGATCATTCAAACACTTTAATTATACCAGTTTTTTTCAGCTGTAGCTAATTCAAAACTTTGGACATTATTCGCCTGCCTAATGAAATGGAAGGAACAATTAGTTTCGCAGTCAGTAATGGACAAGGCCTTCTTTCAAGTTGGAAAGATTGGACCAAGATTAAAACCTTACTATTACGCACAATGGCTTGCCGTCAAATTCTTTCGATTGGGATATGTCAATAACCATAGGGTCGAAGAATCGGTGATTATCATGGAATAGTATCGAGGGCTCGACTACCACATGGGTTAAGCATAGGCCTTGGGTAAATTGTTTCAACAGTCAACAATAATAAATAACGTTGCAATTCATTTGGAAAATTTGCAATTCGTAGATGATGAAGGAAAACCACCAGACTCTGATTAAACTTATTTTTCAGAAAATATTTATCGATAAATGATATCCATAATTGACTTTCGATTGGAATCTCGATGTAAACGCTTCGTTCGAATATTTGTGGGACAAGATAAATGATCTGAAGAATAGAATCTACATCTAAGTTACCAACAACATAACACTTAAAAAATTAACTACCTACAAATTTGCTTAGATAGGGATTCTACATTCTAAAACCTACAATCCAAGGCCTTCAATGGGAAATTTCTTTCATAAAACTTCTCTAGTAAATGACACATCGTAATAAACTGATACAAAGTTGTATGCATTGTTAACCAAAAAAAGTTATTTTCTTAATCGACTGATATCAGATCAAATTCTTAACATACATTGTAAAAAAGAAGGGCTTTTTTAACGCAGACTCATTTCAGATTGTTAGGAAATTCATATTCGATCAATGTAACGACACACAAAGGTTAAAAAAACTAAAATGGATCGTTCTCTACGTATCAGACTCCTCTCAACTTTTTACCATCAAATTCTACCTAACTATCATAATTACTCCATTGTTGAAACGATAAAAGATGAAAACCTTTGAAATTTGGAGAAATTTAGTCAAACTAAATATAGCAAATTTGATATTGCGAAGAATTGATGTTCAATGATCGAAGAATGCGAATTGAGAAATATAGAAAATCATCCTTTAAACTATGCAACATTTGGAACTATCAAAGAATTTTAAATTGCATTTCAAAAAGAAAAACACACGTGAACGACAGGATAGTAATCACGACAATCAAAATCTCAAATCGTTACTATTTTTTATCCTAAACAGAAGGAAAAGAATTTGAGAAAAATTTTTAACATTAAGGCCTTGATTTTTATTAATACACACATCGAACGCAGAGCAATGTGAAATTGCAATTACTATTTCATTACGCACTACCGTTACTCTTATGGGGATCATTCAAACAATTTAATTATACCAGTTTTTTTCAGCTGTAGCTAATTCAACACTTTGGACATTATTCGCCTGCCTAATGAAATGGAAGGAACAATTAGTTTCGCAGTCAGTAATGGACAAGGCCTTCTTTCAAGATGGAAAGATTGGACCAAGATTAAAACCTTTCTATTACGTACAATAGCTTGCCATCAAATTCTTTCGATTGGGATATGTCAATAACCATAGGGTCGAAGAATCGGTGATTATCGTGGAATAGTATCGAGGGCTCGGCTACCACATGGGTTAAGCATAGGCCTTGGGTAAATTGTTTCAACAGTCAACAATAATAAATAACGTTGCATATCATTTGGAAACTTTGCAATTCGTAGATGATGAAGGAAAACCACCAGACTCTGATTAAACTTATTTTTCAGAAAATATTTATCGATAAATGATATCCATAATTGACTTTCGATTGGAATCTCGATGTAAACGCTTCGTTCGAATAATTGTGGGACAAGATAAATTATCTGAAGAATAGAATCTACATATAAGTTACCAACAAAATAACACTTAAAAAATTAACTACCTACAAATTTGCTTAGATAGGGATTCTACATTCTAAAACCTACAATCCAAGGCCTTCAATGGGAAATTTCTTTCATAAAACTTCTCTAGTAAATGACACATCGTAATAAACTGATACAAAGTTGTATGCATTGTTAACCAAAAAAAGTTATTTTCTTAATCGACTGATATCAGATCAAATTCTTAACATAAATTGTAAAATAGAAGGGCTTTTTTAACGCAGACTCATTTCAGATTGTTAGGAAATTCATATTCGATCAATGTAACGACACACAAAGGTTAAAAAAACTAAAATGGATCGTTCTCTACGTATCAGACTCCTCTCAACTTTTTACCATCAAATTCTACCTAACTATCATAATTACTCCATTGTTGAAACGATAAAAGATGAAAACCTTTGAAATTTGGAGAAATCAAATATAGCAAATTTGATATTTCGAAGAATTGATGTTCAATGATCGAAGAATGTGAATTGAGGAATATAGAAAATCATCCTTTAAACTATGCAACATTTGGAACTATCAAAGAATTTTAAATTGCATTTCAAAAAGAAAAACACACGTGAACGACTGGATAGCAATCACGACAATCAAAATCTCAAATCGTTACTATTTTTTATCCTAAACAGAAGGAAAAGAATTTGAGAAAAATTTTTAACATTAAGGCCTTGATTTTCTTTAATACACACATCGCACGCAGAGCAATGTGAAATTGCAATTACTATTTCATTACGCACTACCGTTACTCTTATGGGGATCATTCAAACAATTTAATTATACCAGTTTTTTTCAGCTGTAGCTAATTCAACACTTTGGACATTATTCGCCTGCCTAATGAAATGGAAGGAACAATTAGTTTCGCAGTCAGTAATAGACAAGGCCTTCTTTCAAGATGGAAAGATTGGACCAAGATTAAAACCTTTCTATTACGTACAATAGCTTGCCATCAAATTCTTTCGATTGGGATATGTCAATAACCATAGGGTCGAAGAATCGGTGATTATCGTGGAATAGTATCGAGGGCTCGGCTACCACATGGGTTAAGCATAGGCCTTGGGTAAATTGTTTCAACAGTCAACAATAATAAATAACGTTGCAATTCATTTGGAAAATTTGCAATTAGTAGATGATGAAGGAAAACCACCAGACTCTGATTACACTTATTTTTCAGAAAATATTTATCGATAAATGATATCCATAATTGACTTTCGATTGGAATCTCGATGTAAACGCTTCGTTCGAATAATTGTGGGACAAGATAAATTATCTGAAGAATAGAATCTACATATAAGTTACCAACAACATAACACTTAAAAGAATTACTACCTACAAATTTGCTTAGATAGGGATTCTACATTCTAAAACCTACAATCCAAGGCCTTCAATGGGAAATTTCTTTCATAAAACTTCTCTAGTAAATGACACATCGTAATAAACTGATACAAAGTTGTACGGATTGTTAACCAAAAAAAGTTATTTTCTTAATCGACTGATATCAGATCAAATTCTTAACATACATTGTAAAATAGAAGGGCTTTTTTAACGCAGACTCATTTCAGATTGTTAGGAAATTCATATTCGATCAATGTAACGACACACAAAGGTTAAAAAAACTAAAATGGATCGTTCTCTACGTATCAGACTCCTCTGAACTTTTTATCATCAAATTCTACCTAACTATAATAATCACTCCATTGCTTAATCGATGAAAAGATGAAAACCTTTGAAATTTGGAGAAATTTAGTCAAACTAAATATAGCAAATTTGATATTTCGAAGAATTGATGTTCAATGATCGAAGAATGTGAATTGAGAAATATAGAAAATCATCCTTTAAACTATGCAACATTTGGAACTTTCAAAGAATTTTAAATTGCATTTCAAAAAGAAAAACACACGTGAACGACAGGATAGCAATCACGACAATCAAAATCTCAAATCGTTACTATTTTTTATCCTAAACAGAAGGAAAAGAATTTGAGAAAAATTTTTAACATTAAGGCCTTGATTTTTATTAATAAACACATCGAACGCAGAGCAATGTGAAATTGCAATTACTATTTCATTACGCACTACCGTTACTCTTATGGGGATCATTCAAACAATTTAATTATACCAGTTTTTTTCAGCTGTAGCTAATTCAACACTTTGGACATTATTCGCCTGCCTAATGAAATGGAAGGAACAATTAGTTTCGCAGTCAGTAATGGACAAGGCCTTCTTTCAAGTTGGAAAGATTGGACCAAGATTAAAACCTTACTATTACGCAAAATGGCTTGCCATCAAATTCTTTCGATTGGGATATGTCAATAACCATAGGGTCGAAGAATAGGTGATTATCGTGGAATAGTATCGAGGGCTCGACTACCACATGGGTTAAGCATAGGCCTTGGGTAAATTGTTTCAACAGTCAACAATAATAAATAACGTTGCAATTCATTTGGAAAATTTGCAATTCGTAGATGATGAAGGAAAACCACCAGACTCTGATTACACTTATTTTTCAGAAAATATTTATCGATAAATGATATCCATAATTGACTTTCGATTGGAATCTCGATGTAAACGCTTCGTTCGAATAATTGTGGGACAAGATAAATTATCTGAAGAATAGAATCTACATATAAGTTACCAACAACATAACACTTAAAAGAATTACTACCTACAAATTTGCTTAGATAGGGATTCTACATTCTAAAACCTACAATCCAAGGCCTTCAATGGGAAATTTCTTTCATAAAACTTCTCTAGTAAATGACACATTGTAATAAACTGATACAAAGTTGTACGGATTGTTAACCAAACAAAGTTATTTTCTTAATCGACTGATATCAGATCAAATTCTTAACATACATTGTAAAATAGAAGGGCTTTTTTAACGCAGACTCATTTCAGATTGTTAGGAAATTCATATTCGATCAATGTAACGACACACAAAGGTTAAAAAAACTAAAATGGATCGTTCTCTACGTATCAGACTCCTCTCAACTTTTTACCATCAAATTCTACCTAACTATCATAATTACTCCATTGTTGAAACGATAAAAGATGAAAACCTTTGAAATTTGGAGAAATCAAATATAGCAAATTTGATATTTCGAAGAATTGATGTTCAATGATCGAAGAATGTGAATTGAGGAATATAGAAAATCATCCTTTAAACTATGCAACATTTGGAACTATCAAAGAATTTTAAATTGCATTTCAAAAAGAAAAACACACGTGAACGACTGGATAGCAATCACGACAATCAAAATCTCAAATCGTTACTATTTTTTATCCTAAACAGAAGGAAAAGAATTTGAGAAAAATTTTTAACATTAAGGCCTTGATTTTCTTTAATACACACATCGCACGCAGAGCAATGTGAAATTGCAATTACTATTTCATTACGCACTACCGTTACTCTTATGGGGATCATTCAAACAATTTAATTATACCAGTTTTTTTCAGCTGTAGCTAATTCAACACTTTGGACATTATTCGCCTGCCTAATGAAATGGAAGGAACAATTAGTTTCGCAGTCAGTAATAGACAAGGCCTTCTTTCAAGATGGAAAGATTGGACCAAGATTAAAACCTTTCTATTACGTACAATAGCTTGCCATCAAATTCTTTCGATTGGGATATGTCAATAACCATAGGGTCGAAGAATCGGTGATTATCGTGGAATAGTATCGAGGGCTCGGCTACCACATGGGTTAAGCATAGGCCTTGGGTAAATTGTTTCAACAGTCAACAATAATAAATAACATTGCAATTCATTTGGAAAATTTGCAATTAGTAGATGATGAAGGAAAACCACCAGACTCTGATTACACTTATTTTTCAGAAAATATTTATCGATAAATGATATCCATAATTGACTTTCGATTGGAATCTCGATGTAAACGCTTCGTTCGAATAATTGTGGGACAAGATAAATTATCTGAAGAATAGAATCTACATATAAGTTACCAACAACATAACACTTAAAAGAATTACTACCTACAAATTTGCTTAGATAGGGATTCTACATTCTAAAACCTACAATCCAAGGCCTTCAATGGGAAATTTCTTTCATAAAACTTCTCTAGTAAATGACAAATCGTAATAAACTGATACAAAGTTGTACGGATTGTTAACCAAAAAAAGTTATTTTCTTAATCGACTGATATCAGATCAAATTCTTAACATACATTGTAAAATAGAAGGGCTTTTTTAACGCAGACTCATTTCAGATTGTTAGGAAATTCATATTCGATCAATGTAACGACACACAAAGGTTAAAAAAACTAAAATGGATCGTTCTCTACGTATCAGACTCCTCTCAACTTTTTACCATCAAATTCTACCTAACTATCATAATTACTCCATTGTTGAAACGATAAAAGATGAAAACCTTTGAAATTTGGAGAAATTTAGTCAAACTAAATATAGCAAATTTGATATTTCGAAGAATTGATGTTCAATGATCGAAGAATGCGAATTGAGAAATATAGAAAATCATCCTTTAAACTATGCAACATTTGGAACTATCAAAGAATTTTAAATTGCATTTCAAAAAGAAAAACACACGTGAACGACAGGATAGCAATCACGACAATCAAAATCTCAAATCGTTACTATTTTTTATCCTAAACAGAAGGAAAAGAATTTGAGAAAAATTTTTAACATTAAGGCCTTGATTTTTATTAATAAACACATCGAACGCAGAGCAATGTGAAATTGCAATTACTATTTCATTACGCACTACCGTTACTCTTATGGGGATCATTCAAACACTTTAATTATACCAGTTTTTTTCAGCTGTAGCTAATTCAAAACTTTGGACATTATTCGCCTGCCTAATGAAATGGAAGGAACAATTAGTTTCGCAGTCAGTAATGGACAAGGCCTTCTTTCAAGTTGGAAAGATTGGACCAAGATTAAAACCTTACTATTACGCAAAATGGCTTGCCGTCAAATTCTTTCGATTGGGATATGTCAATAACCATAGGATCGAAGAATAGGTAATTATCGTGGAATAGTATCGAGGGCTCGACTACCACATGGGTTAAGCATAGGCCTTGGGTAAATTGTTTCAACAGTCAACAATAATAAATAACGTTGCAATTCATTTGGAAAATTTGCAATTCGTAGATGATGAAGGAAAACCACCAGACTCTGATTACACTTATTTTTCAGAAAATATTTATCGATAAATGATATCCATAATTGACTTTCGATTGGAATCTCGATGTAAACGCTTCGTTCGAATATTTGTGGGACAAGATAAATGATCTGAAGAATAGAATCTACATCTAAGTTACCAACAACATAACACTTAAAAAATTAACTACCTACAAATTTGCTTAGATAGGGATTCTACATTCTAAAACCTACAATCCAAGGCCTTCAATGGGAAATTTCTTTCATAAAACTTCTCTAGTAAATGACACATCGTAATAAACTGATACAAAGTTGTATGCATTGTTAACCAAAAAAAGTTATTTTCTTAATCGACTGATATCAGATCAAATTCTTAACATACATTGTAAAATAGAAGGGCTTTTTTAACGCAGACTCATTTCAGATTGTTAGGAAATTCATATTCGATCAATGTAACGACACACAAAGGTTAAAAAAACTAAAATGGATCGTTCTCTACGTATCAGACTCCTCTCAACTTTTTACCATCAAATTCTACCTAACTATCATAATTACTCCATTGTTGAAACGATAAAAGATGAAAACCTTCGAAATTTGGAGAAATTTAGTCAAACTAAATATAGCAAATTTGATATTGCGAAGAATTGATGTTCAATGATCGAAGAATGCGAATTGAGAAATATAGAAAATCATCCTTTAAACTATGCAACATTTGGAACTATCAAAGAATTTTAAATTGCATTTCAAAAAGAAAAACACACGTGAACGACAGGATAGCAATCACGACAATCAAAATCTCAAATCGTTACTATTTTTTATCCTAAACAGAAGGAAAAGAATTTGAGAAAAATTTTTAACATTAAGGCCTTGATTTTTATTAATACACACATCGAACGCAGAGCAATGTGAAATTGCAATTACTATTTCATTACGCACTACCGTTATTCTCATTGGGATCATTCAAACACTTTAATTATACCAGTTTTTTTCAGCTGTAGCTAATTCAACACTTTGGACATTATTCGCCTGCCTAATGAAATGGAAGGAACAATTAGTTTCGCAGTCAGTAATGGACAAGGCCTTCTTTCAAGTTGGAAAGATTGGACCAAGATTAAAACCTTACTATTACGCACAATGGCTTGCCGTCAAATTCTTTCGATTGGGATATGTCAATAACCATAGGGTCGAAGAATCGGTGATTATCATGGAATAGTATCGAGGGCTCGACTTCCACATGGGTTAAGCATAGGCCTTGGGTAAATTGTTTCAACAGTCAACAATAATAAATAACGTTGCAATTCATTTGGAAAATTTGCAATTCGTAGATGATGAAGGAAAACCACCAGACTCTGATTAAACTTATTTTTCAGAAAATATTTATCGATAAATGATATCCATGATTGACTTTCGATTGGAATCTCGATGTAAACGCTTCGTTCGAATATTTGTGGGACAAGATAAATGATCTGAAGAATAGAATCTACATCTAAGTTACCAACAACATAACACTTAAAAAATTAACTACCTACAAATTTGCTTAGATAGGGATTCTACATTTTAAAACCTACAATCCAAGGCCTTCAATGGGAAATTTCTTTCATAAAACTTCTCTAGTAAATGACACATCGTAATAAACTGATACAAAGTTGTATGCATTGTTAACCAAAAAAAGTTATTTTCTTAATCGACTGATATCAGATCAAATTCTTAACATACATTGTAAAATAGAAGGGCTTTTTTAACGCAGACTCATTTCAGATTGTTAGGAAATTCATATTCGATCAATGTAACGACACACAAAGGTTAAAAAAACTAAAATGGATCGTTCTCTACGTATCAGACTCCTCTCAACTTTTTACCATCAAATTCTACCTAACTATCATAATTACTCCATTGTTGAAACGATAAAAGATGAAAACCTTTGAAATTTGGAGAAATTTAGTCAAACTAAATATAGCAAATTTGATATTGCGAAGAATTGATGTTCAATGATCGAAGAATGCGAATTGAGAAATATAGAAAATCATCCTTTAAACTATGCAACATTTGGAACTATCAAAGAATTTTAAATTGCATTTCAAAAAGAAAAACACACGTGAACGACAGGATAGCAATCACGACAATCAAAATCTCAAATCGTTACTATTTTTTATCCTAAACAGAAGGAAAAGAATTTGAGAAAAATTTTTAACATTAAGGCCTTGATTTTTATTAATACACACATCGAACGCAGAGCAATGTGAAATTGCAATTACTATTTCATTACGCACTACCGTTATTCTCATTGGGATCATTCAAACACTTTAATTATACCAGTTTTTTTCAGCTGTAGCTAATTCAACACTTTGGACATTATTCGCCTGCCTAATGAAATGGAAGGAACAATTAGTTTCGCAGTCAGTAATGGACAAGGCCTTCTTTCAAGTTGGAAAGATTGGACCAAGATTAAAACCTTACTATTACGCACAATGGCTTGCCGTCAAATTCTTTCGATTGGGATATGTCAATAACCATAGGGTCGAAGAATAGGTGATTATCGTGGAATAGTATCGAGGGCTCGACTTCCACATGGGTTAAGCATAGGCCTTGGGTAAATTGTTTCAACAGTCAACAATAATAAATAACGTTGCAATTCATTTGGAAAATTTGCAATTCGTAGATGATGAAGGAAAACCACCAGACTCTGATTAAACTTATTTTTCAGAAAATATTTATCGATAAATGATATCCATAATTGACTTTCGATTGGAATCTCGATGTAAACACTTCGTTCGAATATTTGTGGGACAAGATAAATGATCTGAAGAATAGAATCTACATCTAAGTTACCAACAACATAACACTTAAAAAATTAACTACCTACAAATTTGCTTAGATAGGGATTCTACATTTTAAAACCTACAATCCAAGGCCTTCAATGGGAAATTTCTTTCATAAAACTTCTCTAGTAAATGACACATCGTAATAAACTGATACAAAGTTGTATGCATTGTTAACCAAAAAAAGTTATTTTCTTAATCGACTGATATCAGATCAAATTCTTAACATACATTGTAAAATAGAAGGGCTTTTTTAACGCAGACTCATTTCAGATTGTTAGGAAATTCATATTCAATCAATGTAACGACACACAAAGGTTAAAAAAACTAAAATGGATCGTTCTCTACGTATCAGACTCCTCTCAACTTTTTACCATCAAATTCTACCTAACTATCATAATTACTCCATTGTTGAAACGATAAAAGATGAAAACCTTTGAAATTTGGAGAAATTTAGTCAAACTAAATATAGCAAATTTGATATTGCGAAGAATTGATGTTCAATGATCGAAGAATGTGAATTGAGAAATATAGAAAATCATCCTTTAAACTATGCAACATTTGGAACTATCAAAGAATTTTAAATTGCATTTCAAAAAGAAAAACACACGTGAACGACAGGATAGCAATCACGACAATCAAAATCTCAAATCGTTACTATTTTTTATCCTAAACAGAAGGAAAAGAATTTGAGAAAAATTTTTAACATTAAGGCCTTGATTTTTATTAATACACACATCGAACGCAGAGCAATGTGAAATTGCAATTACTATTTCATTACGCACTACCGTTACTCTTATGGGGATCATTCAGACAATTTAATTATACCAGTTTTTTTCAGCTGTAGCTAATTCAACACTTTGGACATTATTCGCCTGCCTAATGAAATGGAAGGAACAATTAGTTTCGCAGTCAGTAATGGACAAGGCCTTCTTTCAAGATGGAAAGATTGGACCAAGATTAAAACCTTTCTATTACGTACAATAGCTTGCCATCAAATTCTTTCGATTGGGATATGTCAATAACCATAGGGTCGAAGAATCGGTGATTATCGTGGAATAGTATCGAGGGCTCGGCTACCACATGGGTTAAGCATAGGCCTTGGGTAAATTGTTTCAACAGTCAACAATAATAAATAACGTTGCATATCATTTGGAAAATTTGCAATTAGTAGATGATGAAGGAAAACCACCAGACTCTGATTACACTTATTTTTCAGAAAATATTTATCGATAAATGATATCCATAATTGACTTTCGATTGGAATCTCGATGTAAACGCTTCGTTCGAATAATTGTGGGACAAGATAAATTATCTGAAGAATAGAATCTACATCTAAGTTACCAACAAAATAACACTTAAAAAATTAACTACCTACAAATTTGCTTAGATAGGGATTCTACATTCTAAAACCTACAATCCAAGGCCTTCAATGGGAAATTTCTTTCATAAAACTTCTCTAGTAAATGACACATCGTAATAAACTGATACAAAGTTGTATGCATTGTTAACCAAAAAAAGTTATTTTCTTAATCGACTGATATCAGATCAAATTCTTAACATAAATTGTAAAATAGAAGGGCTTTTTTAACGCAGACTCATTTCAGATTGTTAGGAAATTCATATTCGATCAATGTAACGACACACAAAGGTTAAAAAAACTAAAATGGATCGTTATTTACGTATCAGACTCCTCTGAACTTTTTATCATCAAATTCTACCTAACTATAATAATCACTCCATTGCTTAATCGATGAAAAGATGAAAACCTTTGAAGTTTTAGAGAAATCAAGTCAAACTTAATATAGCAAATTTGATATTTCGAAGAATTGATGTTCAATGATCGAAGAATGTGAATTGAGAAATATAGAAAATCATCCTTTAAACTATGCAACATTTGGAACTTTCAAAGAATTTTAAATTGCATTTCAAAAAGAAAAACACACGTGAACGACAGGATAGCAATCACGACAATCAAAATCTCAAATCGTTACTATTTTTTATCCTAAACAGAAGGAAAAGAATTTGAGAAAAATTTTTAACATTAAGGCCTTGATTTTTATTAATAAACACATCGAACGCAGAGCAATGTGAAATTGCAATTACTATTTCATTACGCACTACCGTTACTCTTATGGGGATCATTCAAACACTTTAATTATACCAGTTTTTTTCAGCTGTAGCTAATTCAACACTTTGGACATTATTCGCCTGCCTAATGAAATGGAAGGAACAATTAGTTTCGCAGTCAGTAATGGACAAGGCCTTCTTTCAAGTTGGAAAGATTGGACCAAGATTAAAACCTTACTATTACGCAAAATGGCTTGCCATCAAATTCTTTCGATTGGGATATGTCAATAACCATAGGGTCGAAGAATAGGTGATTATCGTGGAATAGTATCGAGGGCTCGACTACCACATGGGTTAAGCATAGGCCTTGGGTAAATTGTTTCAACAGTCAACAATAATAAATAACATTGCAATTCATTTGGAAAATTTGCAATTCGTAGATGATGAAGGAAAACCACCAGACTCTGATTACACTTATTTTTCAGAAAATATTTATCGATAAATGATATCCATAATTGACTTTCGATTGGAATCTCGATGTAAACGCTTCGTTCGAATAATTGTGGGACAAGATAAATTATCTGAAGAATAGAATCTACATATAAGTTACCAACAACATAACACTTAAAAGAATTACTACCTACAAATTTGCTTAGATAGGGATTCTACATTCTTAACCTACGATTCAAGGCCTTCAATGGGCAATTTCTTTCAAAATACTTCTCTTGTAATTGACACATTGAAATAAACTGATACAAAGTTGTACGGATTGTTAACCAAAAAAAGGTATATTCTTAATCGACTGATATCAGATCAAATTCTTAACATACATTGTAAAATAGAAGGCCTTTTTTAACGCAGACTCATTTCAGATTGTTAGGAAATTCATATTCGATCAATGTAACGACACACAAAGGTTAAAAAAACTAAAATGGATCGTTCTCTACGTATCAGACTCCTCTCAACTTTTTACCATCAAATTCTACCTAACTATCATAATTACTCCATTGTTGAAACGATAAAAGATGAAAACCTTTGAAATTTGGAGAAATTTAGTCAAACTAAATATAGCAAATTTGATATTTCGAAGAATTGATGTTCAATGATCGAAGAATGTGAATTGAGAAATATAGAAAATCATCCTTTAAACTATGCAACATTTTGAACTTTCCAAGACTTTTAAAATAGAATTTCAAAAAGAAAAACACACGTTAACAACAAACTGGCAATCACGACAATCAAAATCTCAAATCGTTACTATTTTTTATCCTAAACAGAAGGAAAAGAATTTGAGAAAAATTTTTAACATTAAGGCCTTGATTATTTTTAATACACACATCGAACGAAGAGCAATGTGAAATTGCAATTACTATTTCATTACGCACTACCGATATTTTGATGGGGATCATTCAAACACTTAAAGTATACCAGTTTTTTTCAGCTGTAGCTAATTCAACACTTTGGACATTATTCGCCTGCCTAATGAAATGGAAGGAACAATTAGTTTCGCAGTCAGTAATGGACAAGGCCTACTTTCAAGTTGGAAAGATTGGACCAAGATTAAAACCTTACTATTACGCACAATGGCTTGCCGTCAAATTCTTTCGATTGGGATATGTCAATAACCATAGGGTCGAAGAATAGGTGATTATCGTGGAATAGTATCGAGGGCTCGACTACCACATGGGTTAAGCATAGGCCTTGGGTAAATTGTTTCAACAGTCAACAATAATAAATAACGTTGCAATTCATTTGGAAAATTTGCAATTCGTAGATGATGAAGAAAAACCACCAGACTCTGATTAAACTTATTTTTCAGAAAATATTTATCGATAAATGATATCCATAATTGACTTTCGATTGGAATCTCGATGTAAACGCTTCGTTCGAATAAATGTGGGACCAGATAAATTATATGAAGAATAGAATCTACATCTAAGTTACCAACAACATAACACTTAAAAAATTAACTACCTACAAATTTGCTTAGATAGGGATTCTACTTTCTAAAACCTACGATCCAAGGCCTTCAATGGGAAATTTCTTTCATAAAACTTCTCTAGTAAATGACACATCGTAATAAACTGATACAAAGTTGTATGCATTGTTAACCAAAAAAAGGTTATATTCTTAATCGACTGATATCAGATCAAATTCTTAACATACATTGTAAAATAGAAGGCCTTTTTTAACGCAGACTCATTTCAGATTGTTAGGAAATTCATATTCGATCAATGTAACGACACACGAAGGTTTAAAAAACTAAAATGGATCGTTCTCTACGTATCAGACTCCTCTCAACTTTTTACCATCAAATTCTACCTAACTATCATAATTACTCCATTGTTGAAACGATAAAAGATGAAAACCTTTGAAATTTGGAGAAATTTAGTCAAACTAAATATAGCAAATTTGATATTTCGAAGAATTGATGTTCAATGATCGAAGAATGTGAATTGAGAAATATAGAAAATCATCCTTTAAACTATGCAACATTTGGAACTTTCAAAGAATTTTAAATTGCATTTCAAAAAGAAAAACACACGTGAACGAGAGGATAGCAATCACGACAATCAAAATCTCAAATCGTTACTATTTTTTATCCTAAACAGAAGGAAAAGAATTTGAGAAAAATTTTTAACATCAAGGCCTTGATTTTTATTAATACACACATCGAACCCAGAGCAATGTGAAATTGCAATTACTATTTCATTACGCACTACCGTTACTCTTATGGGGATCATTCAAACACTTTAATTATACCAGTTTTTTTCAGCTGTAGCTAATTCAACACTTTGGACATTATTCGCCTGCCTAATGAAATGGAAGGAACAATTAGTTTCGCAGTCAGTAATGGACAAGGCCTTCTTTCAAGATGGAAAGATTGGACCAAGATTAAAACCTTACTATTGCGTACAATAGCTTGCAATCAAATTCTTTCGATTGGGATATGTCAATAACCATAGGGTCGAAGAATCGGTGATTATGGTGGAATAGTATCGAGGGCTCGACTACCACATGGGTTAAGCATAGGCCTTGGGTAAATTGTTTCAACAGTCAACAATAATAAATAACGTTGCAATTCATTTGGAAAATTTGCAATTCGTAGATGATGAAGAAAAACCACCAGACTCTGATTAAACTTATTTTTCAGAAAATATTTATCGATAAATGATATCCATAATTGACTTTCGATTGGAATCTCGATGTAAACGCTTCGTTCGAATATTTGTGGGACAAGATAAATGATCTGAAGAATAGAATCTACATCTAAGTTACCAACAACATAACACTTAAAAAATTAACTACCTACAAATTTGCTTAGATAGGGATTCTACATTCTTAACCTACGATTCAAGGCCTTCAATGGGCAATTTCTTTCAAAATACTTCTCTTGTAATTGACACATTGAAATAAACTGATACAAAGTTGTACGGATTGTTAACCAAAAAAAGGTATATTCTTAATCGACTGATATCAGATCAAATTCTTAACATACATTGTAAAATAGAAGGCCTTTTTTAACGCAGACTCATTTCAGATTGTTAGGAAATTCATATTCGATCAATGTAACGACACACAAAGGTTAAAAAAACTAAAATGGATCGTTCTCTACGTATCAGACTCCTCTCAACTTTTTACCATCAAATTCTACCTAACTATCATAATTACTCCATTGTTGAAACGATAAAAGATGAAAACCTTTGAAATTTGGAGAAATTTAGTCAAACTAAATATAGCAAATTTGATATTTCGAAGAATTGATGTTCAATGATCGAAGAATGTGAATTGAGAAATATAGAAAATCATCCTTTAAACTATGCAACATTTGGAACTATCAAAGAATTTTAAATTGCATTTCAAAAAGAAAAACACACGTGAACGACTGGATAGCAATCACGACAATCAAAATCTCAAATCGTTACTATTTTTTATCCTAAACAGAAGGTAAAGAATTTGAGAAAAATTTTTAACATTAAGGCCTTGATTTTCTTTAATACACACATCGCACGCAGAGCAATGTGAAATTGCAATTACTATTTCATTACGCACTACCGTTACTCTTATGGGGATAATTCAAACACTTTAATTATACCAGTTTTTTTCAGCTGTAGCTAATTCAACACTTTGGACATTATTCGCCTGCCTAATGAAATGGAAGGAACAATTAGTTTCGCAGTCAGTAATGGACAAGGCCTTCTTTCAAGATGGAAAGATTGGACCAAGATTAAAACCTTTCTATTACGTACAATAGCTTGCCATCAAATTCTTTCGATTGGGATATGTCAATAACCATAGGGTCGAAGAATCGGTGATTATCATGGAATAGTATCAAGGGCTCGACTACCACATGGGTTAAGCATAGGCCTTGGGTAAATTGATTCAACAGTCAACAATAATAAATAACGTTGCAATTCATTTGGAAAATTTGCAATTCGTAGATGATGAAGGAGAACCACCAGACTCTGATTACACTTATTTTTCAGAAAATATTTATCGATAAATGATATCCATAATTGACTTTCGATTGGAATCTCGATGTAAACGCTTCGTTCGAATAATTGTGGGACAAGATAAATTATCTGAAGAATAGAATCTACATCTAAGTTACCAACAAAATAACACTTAAAAAATTAACTACCTACAAATTTGCTTAGATAGGGATTCTACATTCTAAAACCTACAATCCAAGGCCTTCAATGGGAAATTTCTTTCATAAAACTTCTCTAGTAAATGACACATCGTAATAAACTGATACAAAGTTGTATGCATTGTTAACCAAAAAAAGTTATTTTCTTAATCGACTGATATCAGATCAAATTCTTAACATAAATTGTAAAATAGAAGGGCTTTTTTAACGCAGACTCATTTCAGATTGTTAGGAAATTCATATTCGATCAATGTAACGACACACAAAGGTTAAAAAAACTAAAATGGATCGTTCTCTACGTATCAGACTCCTCTCAACTTTTTACCATCAAATTCTACCTAACTATCATAATTACTCCATTGTTGAAACGATAAAAGATGAAAACCTTTGAAATTTGGAGAAATTTAGTCAAACTAAATATAGCAAATTTGATATTTCGAAGAATTGATGTTCAATGATCGAAGAATGTGAATTGAGAAATATAGAAAATCATCCTTTAAACTATGCAACATTTGGAACTATCAAAGAATTTTAAATTGCATTTCAAAAAGAAAAACACACGTGAACGAGAGGATAGCAATCACGACAATCAAAATCTCAAATCGTTACTATTTTTTATCCTAAACAGAAGGTAAAGAATTTGAGAAAAATTTTTAACATTAAGGCCTTGATTTTCTTTAATACACACATCGCACGCAGAGCAATGTGAAATTGCAATTACTATTTCATTACGCACTACCGTTACTCTTATGGGGATCATTCAAACACTTTAATTATACCAGTTTTTTTCAGCTGTAGCTAATTCAACACTTTGGACATTATTCGCCTGCCTAATGAAATGGAAGGAACAATTAGTTTCGCAGTCAGTAATGGACAAGGCCTTCTTTCAAGATGGAAAGATTGGACCAAGATTAAAACCTTTCTATTACGTACAATAGCTTGCCATCAAATTCTTTCGATTGGGATATGTCAATAACCATAGGGTCGAAGAATCGGTGATTATCATGGAATAGTATCGAGGGCTCGACTACCACATGGGTTAAGCATAGGCCTTGGGTAAATTGATTCAACAGTCAACAATAATAAATAACGTTGCATATCATTTGGAAACTTTGCAATTCGTAGATGATGAAGGAAAACCACCAGACTCTGATTACACTTATTTTTCAGAAAATATTTATCGATAAATGATATCCATAATTGACTTTCGATTGGAATCTCGATGTAAACGCTTCGTTCGAATATTTGTGGGACAAGATAAATGATCTGAAGAATAGAATCTACATCTAAGTTACCAACAACATAACACTTAAAAAATTAACTACCTACAAATTTGCTTAGATAGGGATTCTACATTCTTAACCTACGATTCAAGGCCTTCAATGGGCAATTTCTTTCAAAATACTTCTCTTGTAATTGACACATTGAAATAAACTGATACAAAGTTGTACGGATTGTTAACCAAAAAAAGGTATATTCTTAATCGACTGATATCAGATCAAATTCTTAACATACATTGTAAAATAGAAGGCCTTTTTTAACGCAGACTCATTTCAGATTGTTAGGAAATTCATATTCGATCAATGTAACGACACACAAAGGTTAAAAAAACTTAAATGGATCGTTCTCTACGTATCAGACTCCTCTCAACTTTTTACCATCAAATTCTACCTAACTATCATAATTACTCCATTGTTGAAACGATAAAAGATGAAAACCTTTGAAATTTGGAGAAATTTAGTCAAACTAAATATAGCAAATTTGATATTTCGAAGAATTGATGTTCAATGATCGAAGAATGCGAATTGAGAAATATAGAAAATCATCCTTTAAACTATGCAACATTTGGAACTATCAAAGAATTTTAAATTGCATTTCAAAAAGAAAAACACACGTGAACGACAGGATAGCAATCACGACAATCAAAATCTCAAATCGTTACTATTTTTTATCCTAAACAGAAGGAAAAGAATTTGAGAAAAATTTTTAACATTAAGGCCTTGATTTTTATTAATAAACACATCGAACGCAGAGCAATGTGAAATTGCAATTACTATTTCATTACGCACTACCGTTACTCTTATGGGGATCATTCAAACACTTTAATTATACCAGTTTTTTTCAGCTGTAGCTAATTCAAAACTTTGGACATTATTCGCCTGCCTAATGAAATGGAAGGAACAATTAGTTTCGCAGTCAGTAATGGACAAGGCCTTCTTTCAAGTTGGAAAGATTGGACCAAGATTAAAACCTTACTATTACGCAAAATGGCTTGCCGTCAAATTCTTTCGATTGGGATATGTCAATAACCATAGGATCGAAGAATAGGTAATTATCGTGGAATAGTATCGAGGGCTCGACTACCACATGGGTTAAGCATAGGCCTTGGGTAAATTGTTTCAACAGTCAACAATAATAAATAACGTTGCAATTCATTTGGAAAATTTGCAATTCGTAGATGATGAAGGAAAACCACCAGACTCTGATTACACTTATTTTTCAGAAAATATTTATCGATAAATGATATCCATAATTGACTTTCGATTGGAATCTCGATGTAAACGCTTCGTTCGAATAATTGTGGGACAAGATAAATTATCTGAAGAATAGAATCTACATATAAGTTACCAACAACATAACACTTAAAAGAATTACTACCTACAAATATGCTTAGATAGGGATTCTACATTCTAAAACCTACAATCCAAGGCCTTCAATGGGAAATTTCTTTCATAAAACTTCTCTAGTAAATGACACATCGTCATAAACTGATACAAAGTTGTACGGATTGTTAACCAAAAAAAGTTATTTTCTTAATCGACTGATATCAGATCAAATTCTTAACATACATTGTAAAATAGAAGGGCTTTTTTAACGCAGACTCATTTCAGATTGTTAGGAAATTCATATTCGATCAATGTAACGACGCACAAAGGTTAAAAAAACTAAAATGGATCGTTCTCTACGTATCAGACTCCTCTCAACTTTTTACCATCAAATTCTACCTAACTATCATAATTACTCCATTGTTGAAACGATAAAAGATGAAAACCTTTGAAATTTGGAGAAATTTAGTCAAACTAAATATAGCAAATTTGATATTTCGAAGAATTGATGTTCAATGATCGAAGAATGTGAATTGAGAAATATAGAAAATCATCCTTTAAACTATGCAACATTTGGAACTATCAAAGAATTTTAAATTGCATTTCAAAAAGAAAAACACACGTGAACGACAGGATAGCAATCACGACAATCAAAATCTCAAATCATTACTATTTTTTATCCTAAACAGAAGGAAAAGAATTTGAGAAAAATTTTTAACATTAAGGCCTTGTTTTTTATTAATACACACATCGAACGCAGAGCAATGTGAAATTGCAATTACTATTTCATTACGCACATCCGTTACTCTTATGGGGATCATTCAAACACTTTAATTATACCAGTTTTTTTCAGCTGTAGCTAATTCAACACTTTGGACATTATTCGCCTGCCTAATGAAATGGAAGGAACAATTAGTTTCGCAGTCAGTAATGGACAAGGCCTTCTTTCAAGTTGAAAAGATTGGACCAAGATTAAAACCTTACTATTACGCACAATGGCTTGCCGTCAAATTCTTTCGATTGGGATATGTCAATAACCATAGGGTCGAAGAATCGGTGATTATCATGGAATAGTATCGAGGGCTCGACTACCACATGGGTTAAGCATAGGCCTTGGGTAAATTGATTCAACAGTCAACAATAATAAATAACGTTGCAATTCATTTGGAAAATTTGCAATTCGTAGATGATGAAGGAAAACCACCAGACTCTGATTAAACTTATTTTTCAGAAAATATTTATCGATAAATGATATCCATAATTGACTTTCGATTGGAATCTCGATGTAAACGCTTCGTTCGAATATTTGTGGGACAAGATAAATGATCTGAAGAATAGAATCTACATCTAAGTTACCAACAACATAACACTTAAAAAATTAACTACCTACAAATTTGCTTAGATAGGGATTCTACATTCTAAAACCTACAATCCAAGGCCTTCAATGGGAAATTTCTTTCATAAAACTTCTCTAGTAAATGACACATCGTAATAAACTGATACAAAGTTGTATGCATTGTTAACCAAAAAAAGTTATTTTCTTAATCGACTGATATCAGATCAAATTCTTAACATACATTGTAAAATAGAAGGGCTTTTTTAACGCAGACTCATTTCAGATTGTTAGGAAATTCATATTCGATCAATGTAACGACACACAAAGGTTAAAAAAACTAAAATGGATCGTTCTCTACGTATCAGACTCCTCTCAACTTTTTACCATCAAATTCTACCTAACTATCATAATTACTCCATTGTTGAAACGATAAAAGATGAAAACCTTCGAAATTTGGAGAAATTTAGTCAAACTAAATATAGCAAATTTGATATTGCGAAGAATTGATGTTCAATGATCGAAGAATGCGAATTGAGAAATATAGAAAATCATCCTTTAAACTATGCAACATTTGGAACTATCAAAGAATTTTAAATTGCATTTCAAAAAGAAAAACACACGTGAAGGACAGGATAGCAATCACGACAATCAAAATCTCAAATCGTTACTATTTTTTATCCTAAACAGAAGGAAAAGAATTTGAGAAAAATTTTTAACATTAAGGCCTTGATTTTTATTAATACACACATCGAACGCAGAGCAATGTGAAATTGCAATTACTATTTCATTACGCACTACCGTTATTCTCATTGGGATCATTCAAACACTTTAATTATACCAGTTTTTTTCAGCTGTAGCTAATTCAACACTTTGGACATTATTCGCCTGCCTAATGAAATGGAAGGAACAATTAGTTTCGCAGTCAGTAATGGACAAGGCCTTCTTTCAAGTTGGAAAGATTGGACCAAGATTAAAACCTTACTATTACGCACAATGGCTTGCCGTCAAATTCTTTCGATTGGGATATGTCAATAACCATAGGGTCGAAGAATCGGTGATTATCATGGAATAGTATCGAGGGCTCGACTTCCACATGGGTTAAGCATAGGCCTTGGGTAAATTGTTTCAACAGTCAACAATAATAAATAACGTTGCAATTCATTTGGAAAATTTGCAATTCGTAGATGATGAAGGAAAACCACCAGACTCTGATTAAACTTATTTTTCAGAAAATATTTATCGATAAATGATATCCATAATTGACTTTCGATTGGAATCTCGATGTAAACGCTTCGTTCGAATATTTGTGGGACAAGATAAATGATCTGAAGAATAGAATCTACATCTAAGTTACCAACAACATAACACTTAAAAAATTAACTACCTACAAATTTGCTTAGATAGGGATTCTACATTCTAAAACCTACAATCCAAGGCCTTCAATGGGAAATTTCTTTCATAAAACTTCTCTAGTAAATGACACATCGTCATAAACTGATACAAAGTTGTACGGATTGTTAACCAAAAAAAGTTATTTTCTTAATCGACTGATATCAGATCAAATTCTTAACATACATTGTAAAATAGAAGGGCTTTTTTAACGCAGACTCATTTCAGATTGTTAGGAAATTCATATTCGATCAATGTAACGACGCACAAAGGTTAAAAAAACTAAAATGGATCGTTCTCTACGTATCAGACTCCTCTCAACTTTTTACCATCAAATTCTACCTAACTATCATAATTACTCCATTGTTGAAACGATAAAAGATGAAAACCTTTGAAATTTGGAGAAATTTAGTCAAACTAAATATAGCAAATTTGATATTTCGAAGAATTGATGTTCAATGATCGAAGAATGTGAATTGAGAAATATAGAAAATCATCCTTTAAACTATGCAACATTTGGAACTATCAAAGAATTTTAAATTGCATTTCAAAAAGAAAAACACACGTGAACGACAGGATAGCAATCACGACAATCAAAATCTCAAATCATTACTATTTTTTATCCTAAACAGAAGGAAAAGAATTTGAGAAAAATTTTTAACATTAAGGCCTTGTTTTTTATTAATACACACATCGAACGCAGAGCAATGTGAAATTGCAATTACTATTTCATTACGCACATCCGTTACTCTTATGGGGATCATTCAAACACTTTAATTATACCAGTTTTTTTCAGCTGTAGCTAATTCAACACTTTGGACATTATTCGCCTGCCTAATGAAATGGAAGGAACAATTAGTTTCGCAGTCAGTAATGGACAAGGCCTTCTTTCAAGTTGAAAAGATTGGACCAAGATTAAAACCTTACTATTACGCACAATGGCTTGCCGTCAAATTCTTTCGATTGGGATATGTCAATAACCATAGGGTCGAAGAATCGGTGATTATCATGGAATAGTATCAAGGGCTCGACTACCACATGGGTTAAGCATAGGCCTTGGGTAAATTGATTCAACAGTCAACAATAATAAATAACGTTGCAATTCATTTGGAAAATTTGCAATTCGTAGATGATGAAGGAAAACCACCAGACTCTGATTAAACTTATTTTTCAGAAAATATTTATCGATAAATGATATCCATAATTGACTTTCGATTGGAATCTCGATGTAAACGCTTCGTTCGAATATTTGTGGGACAAGATAAATGATCTGAAGAATAGAATCTACATCTAAGTTACCAACAACATAACACTTAAAAAATTAACTACCTACAAATTTGCTTAGATAGGGATTCTACATTCTAAAACCTACAATCCAAGGCCTTCAATGGGAAATTTCTTTCATAAAACTTCTCTAGTAAATGACACATCGTAATAAACTGATACAAAGTTGTATGCATTGTTAACCAAAAAAAGTTATTTTCTTAATCGACTGATATCAGATCAAATTCTTAACATACATTGTAAAATAGAAGGGCTTTTTTAACGCAGACTCATTTCAGATTGTTAGGAAATTCATATTCGATCAATGTAACGACACACAAAGGTTAAAAAAACTAAAATGGATCGTTCTCTACGTATCAGACTCCTCTCAACTTTTTACCATCAAATTCTACCTAACTATCATAATTACTCCATTGTTGAAACGATAAAAGATGAAAACCTTCGAAATTTGGAGAAATTTAGTCAAACTAAATATAGCAAATTTGATATTGCGAAGAATTGATGTTCAATGATCGAAGAATGCGAATTGAGAAATATAGAAAATCATCCTTTAAACTATGCAACATTTGGAACTATCAAAGAATTTTAAATTGCATTTCAAAAAGAAAAACACACGTGAAGGACAGGATAGCAATCACGACAATCAAAATCTCAAATCGTTACTATTTTTTATCCTAAACAGAAGGAAAAGAATTTGAGAAAAATTTTTAACATTAAGGCCTTGATTTTTATTAATACACACATCGAACGCAGAGCAATGTGAAATTGCAATTACTATTTCATTACGCACTACCGTTATTCTCATTGGGATCATTCAAACACTTTAATTATACCAGTTTTTTTCAGCTGTAGCTAATTCAACACTTTGGACATTATTCGCCTGCCTAATGAAATGGAAGGAACAATTAGTTTCGCAGTCAGTAATGGACAAGGCCTTCTTTCAAGTTGGAAAGATTGGACCAAGATTAAAACCTTACTATTACGCACAATGGCTTGCCGTCAAATTCTTTCGATTGGGATATGTCAATAACCATAGGGTCGAAGAATCGGTGATTATCATGGAATAGTATCGAGGGCTCGACTTCCACATGGGTTAAGCATAGGCCTTGGGTAAATTGTTTCAACAGTCAACAATAATAAATAACGTTGCAATTCATTTGGAAAATTTGCAATTCGTAGATGATGAAGGAAAACCACCAGACTCTGATTAAACTTATTTTTCAGAAAATATTTATCGATAAATGATATCCATAATTGACTTTCGATTGGAATCTCGATGTAAACGCTTCGTTCGAATATTTGTGGGACAAGATAAATGATCTGAAGAATAGAATCTACATCTAAGTTACCAACAACATAACACTTAAAAAATTAACTACCTACAAATTTGCTTAGATAGGGATTCTACATTCTAAAACCTACAATCCAAGGCCTTCAATGGGAAATTTCTTTCATAAAACTTCTCTAGTAAATGACACATCGTCATAAACTGATACAAAGTTGTACGGATTGTTAACCAAAAAAAGTTATTTTCTTAATCGACTGATATCAGATCAAATTCTTAACATACATTGTAAAATAGAAGGGCTTTTTTAACGCAGACTCATTTCAGATTGTTAGGAAATTCATATTCGATCAATGTAACGACGCACAAAGGTTAAAAAAACTAAAATGGATCGTTCTCTACGTATCAGACTCCTCTCAACTTTTTACCATCAAATTCTACCTAACTATCATAATTACTCCATTGTTGAAACGATAAAAGATGAAAACCTTTGAAATTTGGAGAAATTTAGTCAAACTAAATATAGCAAATTTGATATTTCGAAGAATTGATGTTCAATGATCGAAGAATGTGAATTGAGAAATATAGAAAATCATCCTTTAAACTATGCAACATTTGGAACTATCAAAGAATTTTAAATTGCATTTCAAAAAGAAAAACACACGTGAACGACAGGATAGCAATCACGACAATCAAAATCTCAAATCATTACTATTTTTTATCCTAAACAGAAGGAAAAGAATTTGAGAAAAATTTTTAACATTAAGGCCTTGTTTTTTATTAATACACACATTGAACGCAGAGCAATGTGAAATTGCAATTACTATTTCATTACGCACATCCGTTACTCTTATGGGGATCATTCAAACACTTTAATTATACCAGTTTTTTTCAGCTGTAGCTAATTCAACACTTTGGACATTATTCGCCTGCCTAATGAAATGGAAGGAACAATTAGTTTCGCAGTCAGTAATGGACAAGGCCTTCTTTCAAGTTGAAAAGATTGGACCAAGATTAAAACCTTACTATTACGCACAATGGCTTGCCGTCAAATTCTTTCGATTGGGATATGTCAATAACCATAGGGTCGAAGAATCGGTGATTATCATGGAATAGTATCAAGGGCTCGACTACCACATGGGTTAAGCATAGGCCTTGGGTAAATTGATTCAACAGTCAACAATAATAAATAACGTTGCAATTCATTTGGAAAATTTGCAATTCGTAGATGATGAAGGAAAACCACCAGACTCTGATTAAACTTATTTTTCAGAAAATATTTATCGATAAATGATATCCATAATTGACTTTCGATTGGAATCTCGATGTAAACGCTTCGTTCGAATATTTGTGGGACAAGATAAATGATCTGAAGAATAGAATCTACATCTAAGTTACCAACAACATAACACTTAAAAAATTAACTACCTACAAATTTGCTTAGATAGGGATTCTACATTCTAAAACCTACAATCCAAGGCCTTCAATGGGAAATTTCTTTCATAAAACTTCTCTAGTAAATGACACATCGTAATAAACTGATACAAAGTTGTATGCATTGTTAACCAAAAAAAGTTATTTTCTTAATCGACTGATATCAGATCAAATTCTTAACATACATTGTAAAATAGAAGGGCTTTTTTAACGCAGACTCATTTCAGATTGTTAGGAAATTCATATTCGATCAATGTAACGACACACAAAGGTTAAAAAAACTAAAATGGATCGTTCTCTACGTATCAGACTCCTCTCAACTTTTTACCATCAAATTCTACCTAACTATCATAATTACTCCATTGTTGAAACGATAAAAGATGAAAACCTTCGAAATTTGGAGAAATTTAGTCAAACTAAATATAGCAAATTTGATATTGCGAAGAATTGATGTTCAATGATCGAAGAATGCGAATTGAGAAATATAGAAAATCATCCTTTAAACTATGCAACATTTGGAACTATCAAAGAATTTTAAATTGCATTTCAAAAAGAAAAACACACGTGAAGGACAGGATAGCAATCACGACAATCAAAATCTCAAATCGTTACTATTTTTTATCCTAAACAGAAGGAAAAGAATTTGAGAAAAATTTTTAACATTAAGGCCTTGATTTTTATTAATACACACATCGAACGCAGAGCAATGTGAAATTGCAATTACTATTTCATTACGCACTACCGTTATTCTCATTGGGATCATTCAAACACTTTAATTATACCAGTTTTTTTCAGCTGTAGCTAATTCAACACTTTGGACATTATTCGCCTGCCTAATGAAATGGAAGGAACAATTAGTTTCGCAGTCAGTAATGGACAAGGCCTTCTTTCAAGTTGGAAAGATTGGACCAAGATTAAAACCTTACTATTACGCACAATGGCTTGCCGTCAAATTCTTTCGATTGGGATATGTCAATAACCATAGGGTCGAAGAATCGGTGATTATCATGGAATAGTATCGAGGGCTCGACTTCCACATGGGTTAAGCATAGGCCTTGGGTAAATTGTTTCAACAGTCAACAATAATAAATAACGTTGCAATTCATTTGGAAAATTTGCAATTCGTAGATGATGAAGGAAAACCACCAGACTCTGATTAAACTTATTTTTCAGAAAATATTTATCGATAAATGATATCCATAATTGACTTTCGATTGGAATCTCGATGTAAACGCTTCGTTCGAATATTTGTGGGACAAGATAAATGATCTGAAGAATAGAATCTACATCTAAGTTACCAACAACATAACACTTAAAAAATTAACTACCTACAAATTTGCTTAGATAGGGATTCTACATTCTAAAACCTACAATCCAAGGCCTTCAATGGGAAATTTCTTTCATAAAACTTCTCTAGTAAATGACACATCGTCATAAACTGATACAAAGTTGTACGGATTGTTAACCAAAAAAAGTTATTTTCTTAATCGACTGATATCAGATCAAATTCTTAACATACATTGTAAAATAGAAGGGCTTTTTTAACGCAGACTCATTTCAGATTGTTAGGAAATTCATATTCGATCAATGTAACGACGCACAAAGGTTAAAAAAACTAAAATGGATCGTTCTCTACGTATCAGACTCCTCTCAACTTTTTACCATCAAATTCTACCTAACTATCATAATTACTCCATTGTTGAAACGATAAAAGATGAAAACCTTTGAAATTTGGAGAAATTTAGTCAAACTAAATATAGCAAATTTGATATTTCGAAGAATTGATGTTCAATGATCGAAGAATGTGAATTGAGAAATATAGAAAATCATCCTTTAAACTATGCAACATTTGGAACTATCAAAGAATTTTAAATTGCATTTCAAAAAGAAAAACACACGTGAACGACAGGATAGCAATCACGACAATCAAAATCTCAAATCATTACTATTTTTTATCCTAAACAGAAGGAAAAGAATTTGAGAAAAATTTTTAACATTAAGGCCTTGTTTTTTATTAATACACACATCGAACGCAGAGCAATGTGAAATTGCAATTACTATTTCATTACGCACATCCGTTACTCTTATGGGGATCATTCAAACACTTTAATTATACCAGTTTTTTTCAGCTGTAGCTAATTCAACACTTTGGACATTATTCGCCTGCCTAATGAAATGGAAGGAACAATTAGTTTCGCAGTCAGTAATGGACAAGGCCTTCTTTCAAGTTGAAAAGATTGGACCAAGATTAAAACCTTACTATTACGCACAATGGCTTGCCGTCAAATTCTTTCGATTGGGATATGTCAATAACCATAGGGTCGAAGAATCGGTGATTATCATGGAATAGTATCGAGGGCTCGACTTCCACATGGGTTAAGCATAGGCCTTGGGTAAATTGTTTCAACAGTCAACAATAATAAATAACGTTGCAATTCATTTGGAAAATTTGCAATTCGTAGATGATGAAGGAAAACCACCAGACTCTGATTAAACTTATTTTTCAGAAAATATTTATCGATAAATGATATCCATAATTGACTTTCGATTGGAATCTCGATGTAAACGCTTCGTTCGAATATTTGTGGGACAAGATAAATGATCTGAAGAATAGAATCTACATCTAAGTTACCAACAACATAACACTTAAAAAATTAACTACCTACAAATTTGCTTAGATAGGGATTCTACATTCTTAACCTACGATTCAAGGCCTTCAATGGGCAATTTCTTTCATAAAACTTCTCTAGTAAATGACACATCGTAATAAACTGATACAAAGTTGTATGCATTGTTAACCAAAAAAAGTTATTTTCTTAATCGACTGATATCAGATCAAATTCTTAACATACATTGTAAAATAGAAGGCCTTTTTTAACGCAGACTCATTTCAGATTGTTAGGAAATTCATATTCGATCAATGTAACGACACACAAAGGTTAAAAAAACTTAAATGGATCGTTCTCTACGTATCAGACTCCTCTCAACTTTTTACCATCAAATTCTACCTAACTATCATAATTACTCCATTGTTGAAACGATAAAAGATGAAAACCTTCGAAATTTGGAGAAATTTAGTCAAACTAAATATAGCAAATTTGATATTGCGAAGAATTGATGTTCAATGATCGAAGAATGCGAATTGAGAAATATAGAAAATCATCCTTTAAACTATGCAACATTTGGAACTATCAAAGAATTTTAAATTGCATTTCAAAAAGAAAAACACACGTGAACGACAGGATAGCAATCACGACAATCAAAATCTCAAATCGTTACTATTTTTTATCCTAAACAGAAGGAAAAGAATTTGAGAAAAATTTTTAACATTAAGGCCTTGATTTTTATTAATACACACATCGAACGCAGAGCAATGTGAAATTGCAATTACTATTTCATTACGCACTACCGTTATTCTCATTGGGATCATTCAAACACTTTAATTATACCAGTTTTTTTCAGCTGTAGCTAATTCAACACTTTGGACATTATTCGCCTGCCTAATGAAATGGAAGGAACAATTAGTTTCGCAGTCAGTAATGGACAAGGCCTTCTTTCAAGTTGGAAAGATTGGACCAAGATTAAAACCTTACTATTACGCACAATGGCTTGCCGTCAAATTCTTTCGATTGGGATATGTCAATAACCATAGGGTCGAAGAATAGGTGATTATCGTGGAATAGTATCGAGGGCTCGACTTCCACATGGGTTAAGCATAGGCCTTGGGTAAATTGTTTCAACAGTCAACAATAATAAATAACGTTGCAATTCATTTGGAAAATTTGCAATTCGTAGATGATGAAGGAAAACCACCAGACTCTGATTAAACTTATTTTTCAGAAAATATTTATCGATAAATGATATCCATAATTGACTTTCGATTGGAATCTCGATGTAAACACTTCGTTCGAATATTTGTGGGACAAGATAAATGATCTGAAGAATAGAATCTACATCTAAGTTACCAACAACATAACACTTAAAAAATTAACTACCTACAAATTTGCTTAGATAGGGATTCTACATTTTAAAACCTACAATCCAAGGCCTTCAATGGGAAATTTCTTTCATAAAACTTCTCTAGTAAATGACACATCGTAATAAACTGATACAAAGTTGTATGCATTGTTAACCAAAAAAAGTTATTTTCTTAATCGACTGATATCAGATCAAATTCTTAACATACATTGTAAAATAGAAGGGCTTTTTTAACGCAGACTCATTTCAGATTGTTAGGAAATTCATATTCGATCAATGTAACGACACACAAAGGTTAAAAAAACTAAAATGGATCGTTCTCTACGTATCAGACTCCTCTCAACTTTTTACCATCAAATTCTACCTAACTATCATAATTACTCCATTGTTGAAACGATAAAAGATGAAAACCTTTGAAATTTGGAGAAATTTAGTCAAACTAAATATAGCAAATTTGATATTGCGAAGAATTGATGTTCAATGATCGAAGAATGCGAATTGAGAAATATAGAAAATCATCCTTTAAACTATGCAACATTTGGAACTATCAAAGAATTTTAAATTGCATTTCAAAAAGAAAAACACACGTGAACGACAGGATAGCAATCACGACAATCAAAATCTCAAATCGTTACTATTTTTTATCCTAAACAGAAGGAAAAGAATTTGAGAAAAATTTTTAACATTAAGGCCTTGATTTTTATTAATACACACATCGAACGCAGAGCAATGTGAAATTGCAATTACTATTTCATTACGCACTACCGTTACTCTTATGGGGATCATTCAGACAATTTAATTATACCAGTTTTTTTCAGCTGTAGCTAATTCAACACTTTGGACATTATTCGCCTGCCTAATGAAATGGAAGGAACAATTAGTTTCGCAGTCAGTAATGGACAAGGCCTTCTTTCAAGATGGAAAGATTGGACCAAGATTAAAACCTTTCTATTACGTACAATAGCTTGCCATCAAATTCTTTCGATTGGGATATGTCAATAACCATAGGGTCGAAGAATCGGTGATTATCGTGGAATAGTATCGAGGGCTCGGCTACCACATGGGTTAAGCATAGGCCTTGGGTAAATTGTTTCAACAGTCAACAATAATAAATAACGTTGCATATCATTTGGAAAATTTGCAATTAGTAGATGATGAAGGAAAACCACCAGACTCTGATTACACTTATTTTTCAGAAAATATTTATCGATAAATGATATCCATAATTGACTTTCGATTGGAATCTCGATGTAAACGCTTCGTTCGAATAATTGTGGGACAAGATAAATTATCTGAAGAATAGAATCTACATCTAAGTTACCAACAAAATAACACTTAAAAAATTAACTACCTACAAATTTGCTTAGATAGGGATTCTACATTCTAAAACCTACAATCCAAGGCCTTCAATGGGAAATTTCTTTCATAAAACTTCTCTAGTAAATGACACATCGTAATAAACTGATACAAAGTTGTATGCATTGTTAACCAAAAAAAGTTATTTTCTTAATCGACTGATATCAGATCAAATTCTTAACATAAATTGTAAAATAGAAGGGCTTTTTTAACGCAGACTCATTTCAGATTGTTAGGAAATTCATATTCGATCAATGTAACGACACACAAAGGTTAAAAAAACTAAAATGGATCGTTATTTACGTATCAGACTCCTCTGAACTTTTTATCATCAAATTCTACCTAACTATAATAATCACTCCATTGCTTAATCGATGAAAAGATGAAAACCTTTGAAGTTTTAGAGAAATCAAGTCAAACTTAATATAGCAAATTTGATATTTCGAAGAATTGATGTTCAATGATCGAAGAATGTGAATTGAGAAATATAGAAAATCATCCTTTAAACTATGCAACATTTGGAACTTTCAAAGAATTTTAAATTGCATTTCAAAAAGAAAAACACACGTGAACGACAGGATAGCAATCACGACAATCAAAATCTCAAATCGTTACTATTTTTTATCCTAAACAGAAGGAAAAGAATTTGAGAAAAATTTTTAACATTAAGGCCTTGATTTTTATTAATAAACACATCGAACGCAGAGCAATGTGAAATTGCAATTACTATTTCATTACGCACTACCGTTACTCTTATGGGGATCATTCAAACACTTTAATTATACCAGTTTTTTTCAGCTGTAGCTAATTCAACACTTTGGACATTATTCGCCTGCCTAATGAAATGGAAGGAACAATTAGTTTCGCAGTCAGTAATGGACAAGGCCTTCTTTCAAGTTGGAAAGATTGGACCAAGATTAAAACCTTACTATTACGCAAAATGGCTTGCCATCAAATTCTTTCGATTGGGATATGTCAATAACCATAGGGTCGAAGAATAGGTGATTATCGTGGAATAGTATCGAGGGCTCGACTACCACATGGGTTAAGCATAGGCCTTGGGTAAATTGTTTCAACAGTCAACAATAATAAATAACGTTGCAATTCATTTGGAAAATTTGCAATTCGTAGATGATGAAGGAAAACCACCAGACTCTGATTACACTTATTTTTCAGAAAATATTTATCGATAAATGATATCCATAATTGACTTTCGATTGGAATCTCGATGTAAACGCTTCGTTCGAATAATTGTGGGACAAGATAAATTATCTGAAGAATAGAATCTACATATAAGTTACCAACAACATAACACTTAAAAGAATTACTACCTACAAATTTGCTTAGATAGGGATTCTACATTCTTAACCTACGATTCAAGGCCTTCAATGGGCAATTTCTTTCAAAATACTTCTCTTGTAATTGACACATTGAAATAAACTGATACAAAGTTGTACGGATTGTTAACCAAAAAAAGGTATATTCTTAATCGACTGATATCAGATCAAATTCTTAACATACATTGTAAAATAGAAGGCCTTTTTTAACGCAGACTCATTTCAGATTGTTAGGAAATTCATATTCGATCAATGTAACGACACACAAAGGTTAAAAAAACTAAAATGGATCGTTCTCTACGTATCAGACTCCTCTCAACTTTTTACCATCAAATTCTACCTAACTATCATAATTACTCCATTGTTGAAACGATAAAAGATGAAAACCTTTGAAATTTGGAGAAATTTAGTCAAACTAAATATAGCAAATTTGATATTTCGAAGAATTGATGTTCAATGATCGAAGAATGTGAATTGAGAAATATAGAAAATCATCCTTTAAACTATGCAACATTTTGAACTTTCCAAGACTTTTAAAATAGAATTTCAAAAAGAAAAACACACGTTAACAACAAACTGGCAATCACGACAATCAAAATCTCAAATCGTTACTATTTTTTATCCTAAACAGAAGGAAAAGAATTTGAGAAAAATTTTTAACATTAAGGCCTTGATTATTTTTAATACACACATCGAACGAAGAGCAATGTGAAATTGCAATTACTATTTCATTACGCACTACCGATATTTTGATGGGGATCATTCAAACACTTAAAGTATACCAGTTTTTTTCAGCTGTAGCTAATTCAACACTTTGGACATTATTCGCCTGCCTAATGAAATGGAAGGAACAATTAGTTTCGCAGTCAGTAATGGACAAGGCCTACTTTCAAGTTGGAAAGATTGGACCAAGATTAAAACCTTACTATTACGCACAATGGCTTGCCGTCAAATTCTTTCGATTGGGATATGTCAATAACCATAGGGTCGAAGAATAGGTGATTATCGTGGAATAGTATCGAGGGCTCGACTACCACATGGGTTAAGCATAGGCCTTGGGTAAATTGTTTCAACAGTCAACAATAATAAATAACGTTGCAATTCATTTGGAAAATTTGCAATTCGTAGATGATGAAGAAAAACCACCAGACTCTGATTAAACTTATTTTTCAGAAAATATTTATCGATAAATGATATCCATAATTGACTTTCGATTGGAATCTCGATGTAAACGCTTCGTTCGAATAAATGTGGGACCAGATAAATTATATGAAGAATAGAATCTACATCTAAGTTACCAACAACATAACACTTAAAAAATTAACTACCTACAAATTTGCTTAGATAGGGATTCTACATTCTAAAACCTACGATCCAAGGCCTTCAATGGGAAATTTCTTTCATAAAACTTCTCTAGTAAATGACACATCGTAATAAACTGATACAAAGTTGTATGCATTGTTAACCAAAAAAAGGTTATATTCTTAATCGACTGATATCAGATCAAATTCTTAACATACATTGTAAAATAGAAGGCCTTTTTTAACGCAGACTCATTTCAGATTGTTAGGAAATTCATATTCGATCAATGTAACGACACACGAAGGTTTAAAAAACTAAAATGGATCGTTCTCTACGTATCAGACTCCTCTCAACTTTTTACCATCAAATTCTACCTAACTATCATAATTACTCCATTGTTGAAACGATAAAAGATGAAAACCTTTGAAATTTGGAGAAATTTAGTCAAACTAAATATAGCAAATTTGATATTTCGAAGAATTGATGTTCAATGATCGAAGAATGTGAATTGAGAAATATAGAAAATCATCCTTTAAACTATGCAACATTTGGAACTTTCAAAGAATTTTAAATTGCATTTCAAAAAGAAAAACACACGTGAACGAGAGGATAGCAATCACGACAATCAAAATCTCAAATCGTTACTATTTTTTATCCTAAACAGAAGGAAAAGAATTTGAGAAAAATTTTTAACATCAAGGCCTTGATTTTTATTAATACACACATCGAACCCAGAGCAATGTGAAATTGCAATTACTATTTCATTACGCACTACCGTTACTCTTATGGGGATCATTCAAACACTTTAATTATACCAGTTTTTTTCAGCTGTAGCTAATTCAACACTTTGGACATTATTCGCCTGCCTAATGAAATGGAAGGAACAATTAGTTTCGCAGTCAGTAATGGACAAGGCCTTCTTTCAAGATGGAAAGATTGGACCAAGATTAAAACCTTACTATTGCGTACAATAGCTTGCAATCAAATTCTTTCGATTGGGATATGTCAATAACCATAGGGTCGAAGAATCGGTGATTATCGTGGAATAGTATCGAGGGCTCGACTACCACATGGGTTAAGCATAGGCCTTGGGTAAATTGTTTCAACAGTCAACAATAATAAATAACGTTGCAATTCATTTGGAAAATTTGCAATTCGTAGATGATGAAGAAAAACCACCAGACTCTGATTAAACTTATTTTTCAGAAAATATTTATCGATAAATGATATCCATAATTGACTTTCGATTGGAATCTCGATGTAAACGCTTCGTTCGAATATTTGTGGGACAAGATAAATGATCTGAAGAATAGAATCTACATCTAAGTTACCAACAACATAACACTTAAAAAATTAACTACCTACAAATTTGCTTAGATAGGGATTCTACATTCTTAACCTACGATTCAAGGCCTTCAATGGGCAATTTCTTTCAAAATACTTCTCTTGTAATTGACACATTGAAATAAACTGATACAAAGTTGTACGGATTGTTAACCAAAAAAAGGTATATTCTTAATCGACTGATATCAGATCAAATTCTTAACATACATTGTAAAATAGAAGGCCTTTTTTAACGCAGACTCATTTCAGATTGTTAGGAAATTCATATTCGATCAATGTAACGACACACAAAGGTTAAAAAAACTAAAATGGATCGTTCTCTACGTATCAGACTCCTCTCAACTTTTTACCATCAAATTCTACCTAACTATCATAATTACTCCATTGTTGAAACGATAAAAGATGAAAACCTTTGAAATTTGGAGAAATTTAGTCAAACTAAATATAGCAAATTTGATATTTCGAAGAATTGATGTTCAATGATCGAAGAATGTGAATTGAGAAATATAGAAAATCATCCTTTAAACTATGCAACATTTGGAACTATCAAAGAATTTTAAATTGCATTTCAAAAAGAAAAACACACGTGAACGAGAGGATAGCAATCACGACAATCAAAATCTCAAATCGTTACTATTTTTTATCCTAAACAGAAGGTAAAGAATTTGAGAAAAATTTTTAACATTAAGGCCTTGATTTTCTTTAATACACACATCGCACGCAGAGCAATGTGAAATTGCAATTACTATTTCATTACGCACTACCGTTACTCTTATGGGGATCATTCAAACACTTTAATTATACCAGTTTTTTTCAGCTGTAGCTAATTCAACACTTTGGACATTATTCGCCTGCCTAATGAAATGGAAGGAACAATTAGTTTCGCAGTCAGTAATGGACAAGGCCTTCTTTCAAGATGGAAAGATTGGACCAAGATTAAAACCTTTCTATTACGTACAATAGCTTGCCATCAAATTCTTTCGATTGGGATATGTCAATAACCATAGGGTCGAAGAATCGGTGATTATCATGGAATAGTATCAAGGGCTCGACTACCACATGGGTTAAGCATAGGCCTTGGGTAAATTGATTCAACAGTCAACAATAATAAATAACGTTGCATATCATTTGGAAACTTTGCAATTCGTAGATGATGAAGGAAAACCACCAGACTCTGATTACACTTATTTTTCAGAAAATATTTATCGATAAATGATATCCATAATTGACTTTCGATTGGAATCTCGATGTAAACGCTTCGTTCGAATATTTGTGGGACAAGATAAATGATCTGAAGAATAGAATCTACATCTAAGTTACCAACAACATAACACTTAAAAAATTAACTACCTACAAATTTGCTTAGATAGGGATTCTACATTCTTAACCTACGATTCAAGGCCTTCAATGGGCAATTTCTTTCAAAATACTTCTCTTGTAATTGACACATTGAAATAAACTGATACAAAGTTGTACGGATTGTTAACCAAAAAAAGGTATATTCTTAATCGACTGATATCAGATCAAATTCTTAACATACATTGTAAAATAGAAGGCCTTTTTTAACGCAGACTCATTTCAGATTGTTAGGAAATTCATATTCGATCAATGTAACGACACACAAAGGTTAAAAAAACTAAAATGGATCGTTCTCTACGTATCAGACTCCTCTCAACTTTTTACCATCAAATTCTACCTAACTATCATAATTACTCCATTGTTGAAACGATAAAAGATGAAAACCTTTGAAATTTGGAGAAATTTAGTCAAACTAAATATAGCAAATTTGATATTTCGAAGAATTGATGTTCAATGATCGAAGAATGTGAATTGAGAAATATAGAAAATCATCCTTTAAACTATGCAACATTTGGAACTATCAAAGAATTTTAAATTGCATTTCAAAAAGAAAAACACACGTGAACGAGAGGATAGCAATCACGACAATCAAAATCTCAAATCGTTACTATTTTTTATCCTAAACAGAAGGTAAAGAATTTGAGAAAAATTTTTAACATTAAGGCCTTGATTTTCTTTAATACACACATCGCACGCAGAGCAATGTGAAATTGCAATTACTATTTCATTACGCACTACCGTTACTCTTATGGGGATCATTCAAACACTTTAATTATACCAGTTTTTTTCAGCTGTAGCTAATTCAACACTTTGGACATTATTCGCCTGCCTAATGAAATGGAAGGAACAATTAGTTTCGCAGTCAGTAATGGACAAGGCCTTCTTTCAAGATGGAAAGATTGGACCAAGATTAAAACCTTTCTATTACGTACAATAGCTTGCCATCAAATTCTTTCGATTGGGATATGTCAATAACCATAGGGTCGAAGAATCGGTGATTATCATGGAATAGTATCAAGGGCTCGACTACCACATGGGTTAAGCATAGGCCTTGGGTAAATTGATTCAACAGTCAACAATAATAAATAACGTTGCATATCATTTGGAAACTTTGCAATTCGTAGATGATGAAGGAAAACCACCAGACTCTGATTACACTTATTTTTCAGAAAATATTTATCGATAAATGATATCCATAATTGACTTTCGATTGGAATCTCGATGTAAACGCTTCGTTCGAATATTTGTGGGACAAGATAAATGATCTGAAGAATAGAATCTACATCTAAGTTACCAACAACATAACACTTAAAAAATTAACTACCTACAAATTTGCTTAGATAGGGATTCTACATTCTTAACCTACGATTCAAGGCCTTCAATGGGCAATTTCTTTCAAAATACTTCTCTTGTAATTGACACATTGAAATAAACTGATACAAAGTTGTACGGATTGTTAACCAAAAAAAGGTATATTCTTAATCGACTGATATCAGATCAAATTCTTAACATACATTGTAAAATAGAAGGCCTTTTTTAACGCAGACTCATTTCAGATTGTTAGGAAATTCATATTCGATCAATGTAACGACACACAAAGGTTAAAAAAACTAAAATGGATCGTTCTCTACGTATCAGACTCCTCTCAACTTTTTACCATCAAATTCTACCTAACTATCATAATTACTCCATTGTTGAAACGATAAAAGATGAAAACCTTTGAAATTTGGAGAAATTTAGTCAAACTAAATATAGCAAATTTGATATTTCGAAGAATTGATGTTCAATGATCGAAGAATGTGAATTGAGAAATATAGAAAATCATCCTTTAAACTATGCAACATTTGGAACTATCAAAGAATTTTAAATTGCATTTCAAAAAGAAAAACACACGTGAACGACTGGATAGCAATCACGACAATCAAAATCTCAAATCGTTACTATTTTTTATCCTAAACAGAAGGTAAAGAATTTGAGAAAAATTTTTAACATTAAGGCCTTGATTTTCTTTAATACACACATCGCACGCAGAGCAATGTGAAATTGCAATTACTATTTCATTACGCACTACCGTTACTCTTATGGGGATAATTCAAACACTTTAATTATACCAGTTTTTTTCAGCTGTAGCTAATTCAACACTTTGGACATTATTCGCCTGCCTAATGAAATGGAAGGAACAATTAGTTTCGCAGTCAGTAATGGACAAGGCCTTCTTTCAAGTTGGAAAGATTGGACCAAGATTAAAACCTTACTATTACGCAAAATGGCTTGCCATCAAATTCTTTCGATTGGGATATGTCAATAACCATAGGGTCGAAGAATAGGTGATTATCGTGGAATAGTATCGAGGGCTCGACTACCACATGGGTTAAGCATAGGCCTTGGGTAAATTGTTTCAACAGTCAACAATAATAAATAACGTTGCAATTCATTTGGAAAATTTGCAATTCGTAGATGATGAAGGAGAACCACCAGACTCTGATTACACTTATTTTTCAGAAAATATTTATCGATAAATGATATCCATAATTGACTTTCGATTGGAATCTCGATGTAAACGCTTCGTTCGAATAATTGTGGGACAAGATAAATTATCTGAAGAATAGAATCTACATCTAAGTTACCAACAAAATAACACTTAAAAAATTAACTACCTACAAATTTGCTTAGATAGGGATTCTACATTCTAAAACCTACAATCCAAGGCCTTCAATGGGAAATTTCTTTCATAAAACTTCTCTAGTAAATGACACATCGTAATAAACTGATACAAAGTTGTATGCATTGTTAACCAAAAAAAGTTATTTTCTTAATCGACTGATATCAGATCAAATTCTTAACATAAATTGTAAAATAGAAGGGCTTTTTTAACGCAGACTCATTTCAGATTGTTAGGAAATTCATATTCGATCAATGTAACGACACACAAAGGTTAAAAAAACTAAAATGGATCGTTCTCTACGTATCAGACTCCTCTCAACTTTTTACCATCAAATTCTACCTAACTATCATAATTACTCCATTGTTGAAACGATAAAAGATGAAAACCTTTGAAATTTGGAGAAATTTAGTCAAACTAAATATAGCAAATTTGATATTTCGAAGAATTGATGTTCAATGATCGAAGAATGTGAATTGAGAAATATAGAAAATCATCCTTTAAACTATGCAACATTTGGAACTATCAAAGAATTTTAAATTGCATTTCAAAAAGAAAAACACACGTGAACGAGAGGATAGCAATCACGACAATCAAAATCTCAAATCGTTACTATTTTTTATCCTAAACAGAAGGTAAAGAATTTGAGAAAAATTTTTAACATTAAGGCCTTGATTTTCTTTAATACACACATCGCACGCAGAGCAATGTGAAATTGCAATTACTATTTCATTACGCACTACCGTTACTCTTATGGGGATCATTCAAACACTTTAATTATACCAGTTTTTTTCAGCTGTAGCTAATTCAACACTTTGGACATTATTCGCCTGCCTAATGAAATGGAAGGAACAATTAGTTTCGCAGTCAGTAATGGACAAGGCCTTCTTTCAAGATGGAAAGATTGGACCAAGATTAAAACCTTTCTATTACGTACAATAGCTTGCCATCAAATTCTTTCGATTGGGATATGTCAATAACCATAGGGTCGAAGAATCGGTGATTATCATGGAATAGTATCGAGGGCTCGACTACCACATGGGTTAAGCATAGGCCTTGGGTAAATTGATTCAACAGTCAACAATAATAAATAACGTTGCATATCATTTGGAAACTTTGCAATTCGTAGATGATGAAGGAAAACCACCAGACTCTGATTACACTTATTTTTCAGAAAATATTTATCGATAAATGATATCCATAATTGACTTTCGATTGGAATCTCGATGTAAACGCTTCGTTCGAATATTTGTGGGACAAGATAAATGATCTGAAGAATAGAATCTACATCTAAGTTACCAACAACATAACACTTAAAAAATTAACTACCTACAAATTTGCTTAGATAGGGATTCTACATTCTTAACCTACGATTCAAGGCCTTCAATGGGCAATTTCTTTCAAAATACTTCTCTTGTAATTGACACATTGAAATAAACTGATACAAAGTTGTACGGATTGTTAACCAAAAAAAGGTATATTCTTAATCGACTGATATCAGATCAAATTCTTAACATACATTGTAAAATAGAAGGCCTTTTTTAACGCAGACTCATTTCAGATTGTTAGGAAATTCATATTCGATCAATGTAACGACACACAAAGGTTAAAAAAACTAAAATGGATCGTTCTCTACGTATCAGACTCCTCTCAACTTTTTACCATCAAATTCTACCTAACTATCATAATTACTCCATTGTTGAAACGATAAAAGATGAAAACCTTTGAAATTTGGAGAAATTTAGTCAAACTAAATATAGCAAATTTGATATTTCGAAGAATTGATGTTCAATGATCGAAGAATGTGAATTGAGAAATATAGAAAATCATCCTTTAAACTATGCAACATTTGGAACTATCAAAGAATTTTAAATTGCATTTCAAAAAGAAAAACACACGTGAACGACTGGATAGCAATCACGACAATCAAAATCTCAAATCGTTACTATTTTTTATCCTAAACAGAAGGAAAAGAATTTGAGAAAAATTTTTAACATTAAGGCCTTGATTTTTATTAATACACACATCGAACGCAGAGCAATGTGAAATTGCAATTACTATTTCATTACGCACTACCGTTACTCTTATGGGGATCATTCAAACACTTTAATTATACCAGTTTTTTTCAGCTGTAGCTAATTCAAAACTTTGGACATTATTCGCCTGCCTAATGAAATGGAAGGAACAATTAGTTTCGCAGTCAGTAATGGACAAGGCCTTCTTTCAAGTTGGAAAGATTGGACCAAGATTAAAACCTAACTATTACGCAAAATGGCTTGCCATCAAATTCTTTCGATTGGGATATGTCAATAACCATAGGGTCGAAGAATAGGTGATTATCGTGGAATAGTATCGAGGGCTCGACTACCACATGGGTTAAGCATAGGCCTTGGGTAAATTGTTTCAACAGTCAACAATAATAAATAACGTTGCAATTCATTTGGAAAATTTGCAATTCGTAGATGATGAAGGAAAACCACCAGACTCTGATTACACTTATTTTTCAGAAAATATTTATCGATAAATGATATCCATAATTGACTTTCGATTGGAATCTCGATGTAAACGCTTCGTTCGAATATTTATGGGACAAGATAAATTATCTGAAGAATAGAATCTACATCTAAGTTACCAACAACATAACACTTAAAAAATTAACTACCTACAAATTTGCTTAGATAGGGATTCTACATTCTTAACCTACGATTCAAGGCCTTCAATGGGCAATTTCTTTCAAAATACTTCTCTAGTAAATGACACATCGTAATAAACTGATACAAAGTTGTACGGATTGTTAACCAAAAAAAGTTATTTTCTTAATCGACTGATATCAGATCAAATTCTTAACATACATTGTAAAATAGAAGGCCTTTTTTAACGCAGACTCATTTCAGATTGTTAGGAAATTCATATTCGATCAATGTAACGACGCACAAAGGTTAAAAAAACTAAAATGGATCGTTCTCTACGTATCAGACTCCTCTCAACTTTTTACCATCAAATTCTACCTAACTATCATAATTACTCCATTGTTGAAACGGTAAAAGATGAAAACCTTTGAAATTTGGAGAAATTTAGTCAAACTAAATATAGCAAATTTGATATTTCGAAGAATTGATGTTCAATGATCGAAGAATGTGAATTGAGAAATATAGAAAATCATCCTTTAAACTATGCAACATTTGGAACTATCAAAGAATTTTAAATTGCATTTCAAAAAGAAAAACACACGTGAACGAGAGGATAGCAATCACGACAATCAAAATCTCAAATCGTTACTATTTTTTATCCTAAACAGAAGGTAAAGAATTTGAGAAAAATTTTTAACATTAAGGCCTTGATTTTCTTTAATACACACATCGCACGCAGAGCAATGTGAAATTGCAATTACTATTTCATTACGCACTACCGTTACTCTTATGGGGATCATTCAAACACTTTAATTATACCAGTTTTTTTCAGCTGTAGCTAATTCAATACTTTGGACATTATTCGCCTGCCTAATGAAATGGAAGGAACAATTAGTTTCGCAGTCAGTAATGGACAAGGCCTTCTTTCAAGTTGGAAAGATTGGACCAAGATTAAAACCTTACTATTGCGTACAATAGCTTGCAATCAAATTCTTTCGATTGGGATATGTCAATAACCATAGGGTCGAAGAATCGGTGATTATCGTGGAATAGTATCGAGGGCTCGACTACCACATGGGTTAAGCATAGGCCTTGGGTAAATTGTTTCAACAGTCAACAATAATAAATAACGTTGCAATTCATTTGGAAAATTTGCAATTCATAGATGATGAAAAAAAACCACCAGACTCTGATTAAACTTATTTTTCAGAAAATATTTATCGATAAATGATATCCATAATTGACTTTCGATTGGAATCTCGATGTAAACGCTTCGTTCGAATATTTGTGGGACAAGATAAATGATCTGAAGAATAGAATCTACATCTAAGTTACCAACAACATAACACTTAAAAAATTAACTACCTACAAATTTGCTTAGATAGGGATTCTACATTCTTAACCTACGATTCAAGGCCTTCAATGGGCAATTTCTTTCAAAATACTTCTCTTGTAATTGACACATTGAAATAAACTGATACAAAGTTGTACGGATTGTTAACCAAAAAAAGGTATATTCTTAATCGACTGATATCAGATCAAATTCTTAACATACATTGTAAAATAGAAGGCCTTTTTTAACGCAGACTCATTTCAGATTGTTAGGAAATTCATATTCGATCAATGTAACGACACACAAAGGTTAAAAAAACTAAAATGGATCGTTCTCTACGTATCAGACTCCTCTCAACTTTTTACCATCAAATTCTACCTAACTATCATAATTACTCCATTGTTGAAACGATAAAAGATGAAAACCTTTGAAGTTTTAGAGAAATCAAGTCAAACTTAATATAGCAAATTTGATATTTCGAAGAATTGATGTTCAATGATCGAAGAATGTGAATTGAGAAATATAGAAAATCATCCTTTAAACTATGCAACATTTGGAACTATCAAAGAATTTTAAATTGCATTTCAAAAAGAAAAACACACGTGAACGAGAGGATAGCAATCACGACAATCAAAATCTCAAATCGTTACTATTTTTTATCCTAAACAGAAGGTAAAGAATTTGAGAAAAATTTTTAACATTAAGGCCTTGATTTTCTTTAATACACACATCGCACGCAGAGCAATGTGAAATTGCAATTACTATTTCATTACGCACTACCGTTACTCTTATGGGGATCATTCAAACACTTTAATTATACCAGTTTTTTTCAGCTGTAGCTAATTCAACACTTTGGACATTATTCGCCTGCCTAATGAAATGGAAGGAACAATTAGTTTCGCAGTCAGTAATGGACAAGGCCTTCTTTCAAGATGGAAAGATTGGACCAAGATTAAAACCTTTCTATTACGTACAATAGCTTGCCATCAAATTCTTTCGATTGGGATATGTCAATAACCATAGGGTCGAAGAATCGGTGATTATCATGGAATAGTATCAAGGGCTCGACTACCACATGGGTTAAGCATAGGCCTTGGGTAAATTGATTCAACAGTCAACAATAATAAATAACGTTGCAATTCATTTGGAAAATTTGCAATTCGTAGATGATGAAGGAGAACCACCAGACTCTGATTACACTTATTTTTCAGAAAATATTTATCGATAAATGATATCCATAATTGACTTTCGATTGGAATCTCGATGTAAACGCTTCGTTCGAATATTTGTGGGACAAGATAAATTATCTGAAGAATAGAATCTACATCTAAGTTACCAACAACATAACACTTAAAAAATTAACTACCTACAAATTTGCTTAGATAGGGATTCTACATTCTTAACCTACGATTCAAGGCCTTCAATGGGAAATTTCTTTCATAAAACTTCTCTAGTAAATGACACATCGTAATAAACTGATACAAAGTTGTACGGATTGTTAACCAAAAAAACTTATTTTCTTAATCGACTGATATCAGATCAAATTCTTAACATACATTGTAAAATAGAAGGGCTTTTTTAACGCAGACTCATTTCAGATTGTTAGGAAATTCATATTCGATCAATGTAACGACACACAAAGGTTAAAAAAACTAAAATGGATCGTTATTTACGTATCAGACTCCTCTGAACTTTTTACCATCAAATTCTACCTAACTATCATAATCACTCCATTGCTTAATCGATGAAAAGATGAAAACCTTTGAAGTTTTAGAGAAATCAAGTCAAACTTAATATAGCAAATTTGATATTTCGAAGAATTGATGTTCAATGATCGAAGAATGTGAATTGAGAAATATAGAAAATCATCCTTTAAACTATGCAACATTTGGAACTATCAAAGAATTTTAAATTGCATTTCAAAAAGAAAAACACACGTGAACGACAGGATAGCAATCACGACAATCAAAATCTCAAATCGTTACTATTTTTTATCCTAAACAGAAGGAAAAGAATTTGAGAAAAATTTTTAACATTAAGGCCTTGATTTTTATTAATACACACATCGAACGCAGAGCAATGTGAAATTGCAATTACTATTTCATTACGCACTACCGTTACTCTTATGGGGATCATTCAAACACTTTAATTATACCAGTTTTTTTCAGCTGTAGCTAATTCAACACTTTGGACATTATTCGCCTGCCTAATGAAATGGAAGGAACAATTAGTTTCGCAGTCAGTAATGGACAAGGCCTTCTTTCAAGATGGAAAGATTGGACCAAGATTAAAACCTTTCTATTACGTACAATAGCTTGCCATCAAATTCTTTCGATTGGGATATGTCAATAACCATAGGGTCGAAGAATCGGTGATTATCATGGAATAGTATCAAGGGCTCGACTACCACATGGGTTAAGCATAGGCCTTGGGTAAATTGATTCAACAGTCAACAATAATAAATAACGTTGCAATTCATTTGGAAAATTTGCAATTCGTAGATGATGAAGGAGAACCACCAGACTCTGATTACACTTATTTTTCAGAAAATATTTATCGATAAATGATATCCATAATTGACTTTCGATTGGAATCTCGATGTAAACGCTTCGTTCGAATAATTGTGGGACAAGATAAATTATCTGAAGAATAGAATCTACATCTAAGTTACCAACAAAATAACACTTAAAAAATTAACTACCTACAAATTTGCTTAGATAGGGATTCTACATTCTAAAACCTACAATCCAAGGCCTTCAATGGGAAATTTCTTTCATAAAACTTCTCTAGTAAATGACACATCGTAATAAACTGATACAAAGTTGTACGGATTGTTAACCAAAAAAAGTTATTTTCTTAATCGACTGATATCAGATCAAATTCTTAACATAAATTGTAAAATAGAAGGGCTTTTTTAACGCAGACTCATTTCAGATTGTTAGGAAATTCATATTCGATCAATGTAACGACACACAAAGGTTAAAAAAACTAAAATGGATCGTTATTTACGTATCAGACTCCTCTGAACTTTTTACCATCAAATTCTACCTAACTATAATAATCACTCCATTGCTTAATAGATGAAAAGATGAAAACCTTTGAAGTTTTAGAGAAATCAAGTCAAACTTAATATAGCAAATTTGATATTTCGAAGAATTGATGTTCAATGATCGAAGAATGTGAATTGAGAAATATAGAAAATCATCCTTTAAACTATGCAACATTTTGAACTTTCCAAGACTTTTAAAATAGAATTTCAAAAAGAAAAACACACGTGAACGAGAGGATAGCAATCACGACAATCAAAATCTCAAATCGTTACTATTTTTTATCCTAAACAGAAGGAAAAGAATTTGAGAAAAATTTTTAACATCAAGGCCTTGATTTTTATTAATACACACATCGAACCCAGAGCAATGTGAAATTGCAATTACTATTTCATTACGCACTACCGTTACTCTTATGGGGATCATTCAAACACTTTAATTATACCAGTTTTTTTCAGCTGTAGCTAATTCAACACTTTGGACATTATTCGCCTGCCTAATGAAATGGAAGGAACAATTAGTTTCGCAGTCAGTAATGGACAAGGCCTTCTTTCAAGTTGGAAAGATTGGACCAAGATTAAAACCTTACTATTGCGTACAATAGCTTGCAATCAAATTCTTTCGATTGGGATATGTCAATAACCATAGGGTCGAAGAATCGGTGATTATCGTGGAATAGTATCGAGGGCTCGACTACCACATGGGTTAAGCATAGGCCTTGGGTAAATTGTTTCAACAGTCAACAATAATAAATAACGTTGCAATTCATTTGGAAAATTTGCAATTCGTAGATGATGAAGGAGAACCACCAGACTCTGATTACACTTATTTTTCAGAAAATATTTATCGATAAATGATATCCATAATTGACTTTCGATTGGAATCTCGATGTAAACGCTTCGTTCGAATAATTGTGGGACAAGATAAATTATCTGAAGAATAGAATCTACATCTAAGTTACCAACAAAATAACACTTAAAAAATTAACTACCTACAAATTTGCTTAGATAGGGATTCTACATTCTAAAACCTACAATCCAAGGCCTTCAATGGGAAATTTCTTTCATAAAACTTCTCTAGTAAATGACACATCGTAATAAACTGATACAAAGTTGTACGGATTGTTAACCAAAAAAAGTTATTTTCTTAATCGACTGATATCAGATCAAATTCTTAACATAAATTGTAAAATAGAAGGGCTTTTTTAACGCAGACTCATTTCAGATTGTTAGGAAATTCATATTCGATCAATGTAACGACACACAAAGGTTAAAAAAACTAAAATGGATCGTTATTTACGTATCAGACTCCTCTGAACTTTTTACCATCAAATTCTACCTAACTATAATAATCACTCCATTGCTTAATAGATGAAAAGATGAAAACCTTTGAAGTTTTAGAGAAATCAAGTCAAACTTAATATAGCAAATTTGATATTTCGAAGAATTGATGTTCAATGATCGAAGAATGTGAATTGAGAAATATAGAAAATCATCCTTTAAACTATGCAACATTTTGAACTTTCCAAGACTTTTAAAATAGAATTTCAAAAAGAAAAACACACGTGAACGAGAGGATAGCAATCACGACAATCAAAATCTCAAATCGTTACTATTTTTTATCCTAAACAGAAGGAAAAGAATTTGAGAAAAATTTTTAACATCAAGGCCTTGATTTTTATTAATACACACATCGAACGCAGAGCAATGTGAAATTGCAATTACTATTTCATTACGCACTACCGTTACTCTTATGGGGATCATTCAAACACTTTAATTATACCAGTTTTTTTCAGCTGTAGCTAATTCAACACTTTGGACATTATTCGCCTGCCTAATGAAATGGAAGGAACAATTAGTTTCGCAGTCAGTAATGGACAAGGCCTTCTTTCAAGATGGAAAGATTGGACCAAGATTAAAACCTTACTATTGCGTACAATAGCTTGCAATCAAATTCTTTCGATTGGGATATGTCAATAACCATAGGGTCGAAGAATCGGTGATTATCGTGGAATAGTATCGAGGGCTCGACTACCACATGGGTTAAGCATAGGCCTTGGGTAAATTGTTTCAACAGTCAACAATAATAAATAACGTTGCAATTCATTTGGAAAATTTGCAATTCGTAGATGATGAAGGAGAACCACCAGACTCTGATTACACTTATTTTTCAGAAAATATTTATCGATAAATGATATCCATAATTGACTTTCGATTGGAATCTCGATGTAAACGCTTCGTTCGAATAATTGTGGGACAAGATAAATGATCTGAAGAATAGAATCTACATCTAAGTTACCAACAACATAACACTTAAAAAATTAACTACCTACAAATTTGCTTAGATAGGGATTCTACATTCTTAACCTACGATTCAAGGCCTTCAATGGGCAATTTCTTTCAAAATACTTCTCTTGTAATTGACACATTGAAATAAACTGATACAAAGTTGTACGGATTGTTAACCAAAAAAAGGTATATTCTTAATCGACTGATATCAGATCAAATTCTTAACATACATTGTAAAATAGAAGGCCTTTTTTAACGCAGACTCATTTCAGATTGTTAGGAAATTCATATTCGATCAATGTAACGACACACAAAGGTTAAAAAAACTAAAATGGATCGTTCTCTACGTATCAGACTCCTCTCAACTTTTTACCATCAAATTCTACCTAACTATCATAATTACTCCATTGTTGAAACGATAAAAGATGAAAACCTTAGAAATTTGAAGAAATTTAGTCAAACTAAATATAGCAAATTTGATATTTCGAAGAATTGATGTTCAATGATCGAAGAATGTGAATTGAGAAATATAGAAAATCATCCTTTAAACTATGCAACATTTGGAACTTTCAAAGAATTTTAAATTGCATTTCAAAAAGAAAAACACACGTGAACGACTGGATAGCAATCACGACAATCAAAATCTCAAATCGTTACTATTTTTTATCCTAAACAGAAGGAAAAGAATTTGAGAAAAATTTTTAACATTAAGGCCTTGATTTTTATTAATACACACATCGAACGCAGAGCAATGTGAAATTGCAATTACTATTTCATTACGCACTACCGATATTTTGATGGGGATCATTCAAACACTTAAAGTATACCAGTTTTTTTCAGCTGTAGCTAATTCAACACTTTGGACATTATTCGCCTGCCTAATGAAATGGAAGGAACAATTAGTTTCGCAGTCAGTAATGGACAAGGCCTTCTTTCAAGTTGGAAAGATTGGACCAAGATTAAAACCTTACTATTACGCAAAATGGCTTGCCATCAAATTCTTTCGATTGGGATATGTCAATAACCATAGGGTCGAAGAATCGGTGATTATCGTGGAATTGTATCGAGGGCTCGACTACCACATGGGTTAAGCATAGGCCTTGGGTAAATTGATTCAACAGTCAACAATAATAAATAACGTTGCAATTCATTTGGAAAATTTGCAATTCGTAGATGATGAAGGAGAACCACCAGACTCTGATTACACTTATTTTTCAGAAAATATTTATCGATAAATGATATCCATAATTGACTTTCGATTGGAATCTCGATGTAAACGCTTCGTTCGAATAATTGTGGGACCAGATAAATTATCTGAAGAATAGAATCTACATCTAAGTTACCAACAAAATAACACTTAAAAAATTAACTACCTACAAATTTGCTTAGATAGGGATTCTACATTCTAAAACCTACGATCCAAGGCCTTCAATGGGAAATTTCTTTCATAAAACTTCTCTAGTAAATGACGCATCGTAATAAACTGGTACAAAGTTGTATGCATTGTTAACCAAAAAAAGTTATTTTCTTAATCGACTGATATCAGATCAAATTCTTAACATACATTGTAAAATAGAAGGGCTTTTTTAACACAGACTCATTGCAGATTGTTAGGAAATTCATATTCGATCAATGTAACGACACACAAAGGTTAAAAAAACTAAAATGGATCGTTCCTTACGTATCAGACTCCTCTGAACTTTTTACCATCAAATTCTACCTAACTATCATAATTACTCCATTGCTGAAACGATAAAAGATGAAAACCTTTGAAATTTGGAGAAATTTAGTCAAACTAAATATAGCAAATTTGATATTTCGAAGAATTGATGTTCAATGATCGAAGAATGTGAATTGAGAAATATAGAAAATCATCCTTTAAACTATGCAACATTTTGAACTTTCCAAGACTTTTAAAATAGAATTTCAAAAAGAAAAACACACGTGAACGACTGGATAGCAATCACGACAATCAAAATCTCAAATCGTTACTATTTTTTATCCTAAACAGAAGGAAAAGAATTTGAGAAAAATTTTTAACATCAAGGCCTTGATTTTTATTAATACACACATCGAACCCAGAGCAATGTGAAATTGCAATTACTATTTCATTACGCACTACCGTTACTCTTATGGGGATCATTCAAACACTTTAATTATACCAGTTTTTTTCAGCTGTAGCTAATTCAACACTTTGGACATTATTCGCCTGCCTAATGAAATGGAAGGAACAATTAGTTTCGCAGTCAGTAATGGACAAGGCCTTCTTTCAAGTTGGAAAGATTGGACCAAGATTAAAACCTTACTATTGCGTACAATAGCTTGCAATCAAATTCTTTCGATTGGGATATGTCAATAACCATAGGGTCGAAGAATCGGTGATTATCGTGGAATAGTATCGAGGGCTAGACTACCACATGGGTTAAGCATAGGCCTTGGGTTAATTGTTTCAACAGTCAACAATAATAAATAACGTTGCAATTCATTTGGAAAATTTGCAATTCATAGATGATGAAAAAAAACCACCAGACTCTGATTAAACTTATTTTTCAGAAAATATTTATCAATAACTGATATCCATAATTGACTTTCGATTGGAATCTCGATGTAAACGCTTCGTTCGAATATTTGTGGGACAAGATAAATGATCTGAAGAATAGAATCTACATCTAAGTTACCAACAACATAACACTTAAAAAATTAACTACCTACAAATTTGCTTAGATAGGGATTCTACATTCTTAACCTACGATTCAAGGCCTTCAATGGGCAATTTCTTTCAAAATACTTCTCTTGTAATTGACACATTGAAATAAACTGATACAAAGTTGTACGGATTGTTAACCAAAAAAAGGTATATTCTTAATCGACTGATATCAGATCAAATTCTTAACATACATTGTAAAATAGAAGGCCTTTTTTAACGCAGACTCATTTCAGATTGTTAGGAAATTCATATTCGATCAATGTAACGACACACAAAGGTTAAAAAAACTAAAATGGATCGTTCTCTACGTATCAGACTCCTCTCAACTTTTTACCATCAAATTCTACCTAACTATCATAATTACTCCATTGTTGAAACGATAAAAGATGAAAACCTTTGAAATTTGGAGAAATTTAGTCAAACTAAATATAGCAAATTTGATATTTCGAAGAATTGATGTTCAATGATCGAAGAATGTGAATTGAGAAATATAGAAAATCATCCTTTAAACTATGCAACATTTGGAACTATCAAAGAATTTTAAATTGCATTTCAAAAAGAAAAACACACGTGAACGAGAGGATAGCAATCACGACAATCAAAATCTCAAATCGTTACTATTTTTTATCCTAAACAGAAGGTAAAGAATTTGAGAAAAATTTTTAACATTAAGGCCTTGATTTTCTTTAATACACACATCGCACGCAGAGCAATGTGAAATTGCAATTACTATTTCATTACGCACTACCGTTACTCTTATGGGGATCATTCAAACACTTTAATTATACCAGTTTTTTTCAGCTGTAGCTAATTCAACACTTTGGACATTATTCGCCTGCCTAATGAAATGGAAGGAACAATTAGTTTCGCAGTCAGTAATGGACAAGGCCTTCTTTCAAGATGGAAAGATTGGACCAAGATTAAAACCTTTCTATTACGTACAATAGCTTGCCATCAAATTCTTTCGATTGGGATATGTCAATAACCATAGGGTCGAAGAATCGGTGATTATCGTGGAATAGTATCGAGGGCTCGGCTACCACATGGGTTAAGCATAGGCCTTGGGTAAATTGTTTCAACAGTCAACAATAATAAATAACGTTGCATATCATTTGGAAACTTTGCAATTCGTAGATGATGAAGGAAAACCACCAGACTCTGATTACACTTATTTTTCAGAAAATATTTATCGATAAATGATATCCATAATTGACTTTCGATTGGAATCTCGATGTAAACGCTTCGTTCGAATATTTGTGGGACAAGATAAATGATCTGAAGAATAGAATCTACATCTAAGTTACCAACAACATAACACTTAAAAAATTAACTACCTACAAATTTGCTTAGATAGGGATTCTACATTCTTAACCTACGATTCAAGGCCTTCAATGGGCAATTTCTTTCAAAATACTTCTCTTGTAATTGACACATTGAAATAAACTGATACAAAGTTGTACGGATTGTTAACCAAAAAAAGGTATATTCTTAATCGACTGATATCAGATCAAATTCTTAACATACATTGTAAAATAGAAGGCCTTTTTTAACGCAGACTCATTTCAGATTGTTAGGAAATTCATATTCGATCAATGTAACGACACACAAAGGTTAAAAAAACTAAAATGGATCGTTCTCTACGTATCAGACTCCTCTCAACTTTTTACCATCAAATTCTACCTAACTATCATAATTACTCCATTGTTGAAACGATAAAAGATGAAAACCTTTGAAATTTGGAGAAATTTAGTCAAACTAAATATAGCAAATTTGATATTTCGAAGAATTGATGTTCAATGATCGAAGAATGTGAATTGAGAAATATAGAAAATCATCCTTTAAACTATGCAACATTTGGAACTATCAAAGAATTTTAAATTGCATTTCAAAAAGAAAAACACACGTGAACGACTGGATAGCAATCACGACAATCAAAATCTCAAATCGTTACTATTTTTTATCCTAAACAGAAGGTAAAGAATTTGAGAAAAATTTTTAACATTAAGGCCTTGATTTTCTTTAATACACACATCGCACGCAGAGCAATGTGAAATTGCAATTACTATTTCATTACGCACTACCGTTACTCTTATGGGGATAATTCAAACACTTTAATTATACCAGTTTTTTTCAGCTGTAGCTAATTCAACACTTTGGACATTATTCGCCTGCCTAATGAAATGGAAGGAACAATTAGTTTCGCAGTCAGTAATGGACAAGGCCTTCTTTCAAGATGGAAAGATTGGACCAAGATTAAAACCTTTCTATTACGTACAATAGCTTGCCATCAAATTCTTTCGATTGGGATATGTCAATAACCATAGGGTCGAAGAATCGGTGATTATCATGGAATAGTATCGAGGGCTCGACTACCACATGGGTTAAGCATAGGCCTTGGGTAAATTGATTCAACAGTCAACAATAATAAATAACGTTGCAATTCATTTGGAAAATTTGCAATTCGTAGATGATGAAGGAGAACCACCAGACTCTGATTACACTTATTTTTCAGAAAATATTTATCGATAAATGATATCCATAATTGACTTTCGATTGGAATCTCGATGTAAACGCTTCGTTCGAATAATTGTGGGACAAGATAAATTATCTGAAGAATAGAATCTACATCTAAGTTACCAACAAAATAACACTTAAAAAATTAACTACCTACAAATTTGCTTAGATAGGGATTCTACATTCTAAAACCTACAATCCAAGGCCTTCAATGGGAAATTTCTTTCATAAAACTTCTCTAGTAAATGACACATCATAATAAACTGATACAAAGTTGTATGCATTGTTAACCAAAAAAAGTTATTTTCTTAATCGACTGATATCAGATCAAATTCTTAACATAAATTGTAAAATAGAAGGGCTTTTTTAACGCAGACTCATTTCAGATTGTTAGGAAATTCATATTCGATCAATGTAACGACACACAAAGGTTAAAAAAACTAAAATGGATCGTTATTTACGTATCAGACTCCTCTGAACTTTTTACCATCAAATTCTACCTAACTATAATAATCACTCCATTGCTTAATCGATGAAAAGATGAAAACCTTTGAAGTTTTAGAGAAATCAAGTCAAACTTAATATAGCAAATTTGATATTTCGAAGAATTGATGTTCAATGATCGAAGAATGTGAATTGAGAAATATAGAAAATCATCCTTTAAACTATGCAACATTTGGAACTTTCAAAGAATTTTAAATTGCATTTCAAAAAGAAAAACACACGTGAACGACAGGATAGCAATCACGACAATCAAAATCTCAAATCGTTACTATTTTTTATCCTAAACAGAAGGAAAAGAATTTGAGAAAAATTTTTAACATTAAGGCCTTGATTTTTATTAATACACACATCGAACGCAGAGCAATGTGAAATTGCAATTACTATTTCATTACGCACTACCGTTACTCTTATGGGGATCATTCAAACACTTTAATTATACCAGTTTTTTTCAGCTGTAGCTAATTCAAAACTTTGGACATTATTCGCCTGCCTAATGAAATGGAAGGAACAATTAGTTTCGCAGTCAGTAATGGACAAGGCCTTCTTTCAAGTTGGAAAGATTGGACCAAGATTAAAACCTAACTATTACGCAAAATGGCTTGCCATCAAATTCTTTCGATTGGGATATGTCAATAACCATAGGGTCGAAGAATAGGTGATTATCGTGGAATAGTATCGAGGGCTCGACTACCACATGGGTTAAGCATAGGCCTTGGGTAAATTGTTTCAACAGTCAACAATAATAAATAACGTTGCAATTCATTTGGAAAATTTGCAATTCGTAGATGATGAAGGAGAACCACCAGACTCTGATTACACTTATTTTTCAGAAAATATTTATCGATAAATGATATCCATAATTGACTTTCGATTGGAATCTCGATGTAAACGCTTCGTTCGAATAATTGTGGGACAAGATAAATTATCTGAAGAATAGAATCTACATCTAAGTTACCAACAAAATAACACTTAAAAAATTAACTACCTACAAATTTGCTTAGATAGGGATTCTACATTCTAAAACCTACAATCCAAGGCCTTCAATGGGAAATTTCTTTCATAAAACTTCTCTAGTAAATGACACATCATAATAAACTGATACAAAGTTGTATGCATTGTTAACCAAAAAAAGTTATTTTCTTAATCGACTGATATCAGATCAAATTCTTAACATAAATTGTAAAATAGAAGGGCTTTTTTAACGCAGACTCATTTCAGATTGTTAGGAAATTCATATTCGATCAATGTAACGACACACAAAGGTTAAAAAAACTAAAATGGATCGTTATTTACGTATCAGACTCCTCTGAACTTTTTACCATCAAATTCTACCTAACTATAATAATCACTCCATTGCTTAATCGATGAAAAGATGAAAACCTTTGAAGTTTTAGAGAAATCAAGTCAAACTTAATATAGCAAATTTGATATTTCGAAGAATTGATGTTCAATGATCGAAGAATGTGAATTGAGAAATATAGAAAATCATCCTTTAAACTATGCAACATTTGGAACTTTCAAAGAATTTTAAATTGCATTTCAAAAAGAAAAACACACGTGAACGACAGGATAGCAATCACGACAATCAAAATCTCAAATCGTTACTATTTTTTATCCTAAACAGAAGGAAAAGAATTTGAGAAAAATTTTTAACATTAAGGCCTTGATTTTTATTAATACACACATCGAACGCAGAGCAATGTGAAATTGCAATTACTATTTCATTACGCACTACCGTTACTCTTATGGGGATCATTCAAACACTTTAATTATACCAGTTTTTTTCAGCTGTAGCTAATTCAAAACTTTGGACATTATTCGCCTGCCTAATGAAATGGAAGGAACAATTAGTTTCGCAGTCAGTAATGGACAAGGCCTTCTTTCAAGTTGGAAAGATTGGACCAAGATTAAAACCTAACTATTACGCAAAATGGCTTGCCATCAAATTCTTTCGATTGGGATATGTCAATAACCATAGGGTCGAAGAATAGGTGATTATCGTGGAATAGTATCGAGGGCTCGACTACCACATGGGTTAAGCATAGGCCTTGGGTAAATTGTTTCAACAGTCAACAATAATAAATAACGTTGCAATTCATTTGGAAAATTTGCAATTCGTAGATGATGAAGGAGAACCACCAGACTCTGATTACACTTATTTTTCAGAAAATATTTATCGATAAATGATATCCATAATTGACTTTCGATTGGAATCTCGATGTAAACGCTTCGTTCGAATAATTGTGGGACAAGATAAATTATCTGAAGAAAAGAATCTACATCTAAGTTACCAACAACATAACACTTAAAAGAATTACTACCTACAAATTTGCTTAGATAGGGTTTCTACATTCTTAACCTACAATCCAAGGCCTTCAATGGGAAATTTCTTTCATAAAACTTCTCTAGTAAATGACACATCGTAATAAACTGATACAAAGTTGTACGGATTGTTAACCAAAAAAAGTTATTTTCTTAATCGACTGATATCAGATCAAATTCTTAACATAAATTGTAAAATAGAAGGGCTTTTTTAACGCAGACTCATTTCAGATTGTTAGGAAATTCATATTCGATCAATGTAACGACACACAAAGGTTAAAAAAACTAAAATGGATCGTTCCTTACGTATCAGACTCCTCTGAACTTTTTACCATCAAATTCTACCTAACTATAATAATCACTCCATTGCTGAAACGATAAAAGATGAAAACCTTTGAAATTTGGAGAAATTTAGTCAAACTAAATATAGCAAATTTGATATTTCGAAGAATTGATGTTCAATGATCGAAGAATGTGAATTGAGAAATATAGAAAATCATCCTTTAAACTATGCAACATTTGGAACTTTCAAAGAATTTTAAATTGCATTTCAAAAAGAAAAACACACGTGAACGACAGGATGGCAATCACGACAATCAAAATCTCAAATCGTTACTATTTTTCATCCTAAACAGAAGGAAAAGAATTTGAGAAAAATTTTTAACATTAAGGCCTTGATTTTTATTAATACACACATCGAACGCAGAGCAATGTGAAATTGCAATTACTATTTCATTACGCACTACCGTTACTCTTATGGGATCATTCAAACACTTTAATTATACCAGTTTTTTTCAGCTGTAGCTAATTCAAAACTTTGGACATTATTCGCCTGCCTAATGAAATGGAAGGAACAATTAGTTTCGCAGTCAGTAATGGACAAGGCCTTCTTTCAAGTTGGAAAGATTGGACCAAGATTAAAACCTTACTATTACGCAAAATGGCTTGCCGTCAAATTCTTTCGATTGGGATATGTCAATAACCATAGGGTCGAAGAATAAGTGATTATCGTGGAATAGTATCGAGGGCTCGACTACCACATGGGTTAAGCATAGGCCTTGGGTAAATTGTTTCAACAGTCAGCAATAATAAATAACGTTGCAATTCATTTGGAAAATTTGCAATTCGTAGATGATGAAGGAAAACCACCAGACTCTGATTAAACTTATTTTTCAGAAAATATTTATCGATAAATGATATCCATAATTGACTTTCGATTGGAATCTCGATGTAAACGCTTCGTTCGAATATTTGTGGGACAAGATAAATTATCTGAAGAATAGAATCTACATCTAAGTTACCAACAACATAACACTTAAAAAATTAACTACCTACAAATTTGCTTAGATAGGGATTCTACATTCTAAAACCTACGATCCAAGGCCTTCAATGGGAAATTTCTTTCATAAAACTTCTCTAGTAAATGACGCATCGTAATAAACTGATACAAAGTTGTATGCATTGTTAACCAAAAAAAGTTATTTTCTTAATCGACTGATATCAGATCAAATTCCTAACATACATTGTAAAATAGAAGGCCTTTTTTAACGCAGACTCATTTCAGATTGTTAGGAAATTCATATTCGATCAATGTAACGACACACAAAGGTTAAAAAAACTAAAATGGATCGTTCTCTACGTATCACACTCCTCTCAACTTTTTACCATCAAATTCTACCTAACTATCATAATTACTCCATTGCTGAAACGATAAAAGATGAAAACCTTTGAAATTTGGAGAAATTTAGTCAAACTAAATATAGCAAATTTGATATTTCTAAGAATTGATGTTCAAAGAATGTGAATGGAGAAATATAGAAAATCATCCTTTAAACTATGCAACATTTTGAACTTTCCAAGACTTTTAAAATAGAATTTCAAAAAGAAAAACACACGTTAACAACAAACTGGCAATCACGACAATCAAAATCTCAAATCGTTACTATTTTTTATCCTAAACAGAAGGAAAAGAATTTGAGAAAAATTTTTAACATTAAGGCCTTGATTTTTATTAATACACACATCGAACGCAGAGCAATGTGAAATTGCAATTACTATTTCATTACGCACTACCGTTACTCTTATGGGGATCATTCAAACACTTTAATTATACCAGTTTTTTTCAGCTGTAGCTAATTCAAAACTTTGGACATTATTCGCCTGCCTAATGAAATGGAAGGAACAATTAGTTTCGCAGTCAGTAATGGACAAGGCCTTCTTTCAAGTTGGAAAGATTGGACCAAGATTAAAACCTTACTATTACGCAAAATGGCTTGCCGTCAAATTCTTTCGATTGGGATATGTCAATAACCATAGGGTCGAAGAATAGGTGATTATCGTGGAATAGTATCGAGGGCTCGACTACCACATGGGTTAAGCATAGGCCTTGGGTAAATTGTTTCAACAGTCAGCAATAATAAATAACGTTGCAATTCATTTGGAAAATTTGCAATTCGTAGATGATGAAGGAAAACCACCAGACTCTGATTAAACTTATTTTTCAGAAAATATTTATCGATAAATGATATCCATAATTGACTTTCGATTGGAATCTCGATGTAAACGCTTCGTTCGAATATTTGTGGGACAAGATAAATTATCTGAAGAATAGAATCTACATCTAAGTTACCAACAACATAACACTTAAAAAATTAACTACCTACAAATTTGCTTAGATAGGGATTCTACATTCTAAAACCTACGATCCAAGGCCTTCAATGGGAAATTTCTTTCATAAAACTCCTCTAGTAAATGACGCATCGTAATAAACTGATACAAAGTTGTATGCATTGTTAACCAAAAAAAGTTATTTTCTTAATCGACTGATATCAGATCAAATTCCTAACATACATTGTAAAATAGAAGGCCTTTTTTAACGCAGACTCATTTCAGATTGTTAGGAAATTCATATTCGATCAATGTAACGACACACAAAGGTTAAAAAAACTAAAATGGATCGTTCTCTACGTATCAGACTCCTCTCAACTTTTTACCATCAAATTCTACCTAACTATCATAATTACTCCATTGCTGAAACGATTAAAGATGAAAACCTTTGAAATTTGGAGAAATCAAGTCAAACTTAATATAGCATATTTGATATTTCGAAGAATTGATGTTCAATGATCGAAGAATGTGAATTGAGAAATATAGAAAATCATCCTTTAAACTATGCAACATTTTGAACTTTCCAAGACTTTTAAAATAGAATTTCAAAAAGAAAAACACACGTTAACAACAAACTGGCAATCACGACAATCAAAATCTCAAATCGTTACTATTTTTTATCCTAAACAGTAGGAAAAGAATTTGAGAAAAATTTTTAACATTAAGGCCTTGATTTTCTTTAATACACACATCGCACGCAGAGCAATGTGAAATTGCAATTACTATTTCATTACGCACTACCGTTACTCTTATGGGGATCATTCAAACACTTTAAATATACCAGTTTTTTTCAGCTGTAGCTAATTCAACACTTTGGACATTATTCGCCTGCCTAATGAAATGGAAGGAACAATTAGTTTCGCAGTCAGTAATGGACAAGGCCTTTTTTCAAGATGGAAAGATTGGACCAAGATTAAAACCTTACTATTGCGTACAATAGCTTGCCATCAAATTCTTTCGATTGGGATATGTCAATAACCATAGGGTCGAAGAATCGGTGATTATCGTGGAATAGTATCGAGGGCTCGACTACCACATGGGTTAAGCATAGGCCTTGGGTAAATTGTTTCAACAGTCAACAATAATAAATAACGTTGCAATTCAATTGGAAAATTTGCATTTCGTAGATGATGAAGGATAACCACCAGACTCTGATTAAACTTATTTTTCAGAAAATATTTATCGATAAATGATATCCATAATTGACTTTCGATTGGAATCTCGATGTAAACGCTTCGTTCGAATAATTGTGGGACAAGATAAATTATCTGAAGAATAGAATCTACATCTAAGTTACCAACAACATAACACTTAAAAAATTAACTACCTACAAATTTGCTTAGATAGGGATTCTACATTCTAAAACCTACGATCCAAGGCCTTCAATGGGAAATTTCTTTCATAAAACTTCTCTAGTAAATGTCACATCGTAATGAACTGATACAAAGTTGTATGCATTGTTAACCAAAAAAAGTTATATTCTTAATCGACTGATATCAGATCAAATTCTTAACATACATTGTAAAATAGAAGGCCTTTTTTAACGCAGACTCATTTCAGATTGTTAGGAAATTCATATTCGATCAATGTAAAGACACACAAAGGTTAAAAAAACTAAAATGGATCGTTCTCTACGTATCACACTCCTCTCAACTTTTTACCATCAAATTCTACCTAACTATCATAATTACTCCATTGCTGAAACGATAAAAGATGAAAACCTTTGAAATTTGGAGAAATTTAGTTAAACTAAATATAGCAAATTTGATATTTCTAAGAATTGATGTTCAAAGAATGTGAATTGAGAAATATAGAAAATCATCCTTTAAACTATGCAACATTTTGAACTTTCAAAGACTTTTAAATTGCATTTCAAAAAGATAAACACACGTGAACAACAGGATGGCAATCATGACAATCAAAATCTCAAATCGTTACTATTTTTTATACTAAACAGAAGGAAAAGGATTTGAGAAAAATGTTTAACGTTAAGGCCTTGATTTTTTTTAATACACACATCGAACGCAGAGCAATGTGAAATTGCAATTACTATTTCATTACGCACTACCGTTATTCTTATGGGGATCATTCAAACACTTAAAGTATACCAGTTTTTTTCAGCTGGTGCTAATTCAATACTTTGGACATTATTCGCCTGCCTAATGAAATGGAAGGAAAAATTAGTTTCGCAGTCAGTAATGGACATGGCCTTCTTTCAAGGCTAAAAAAACTAAAATGAATCGTTTTCTACGTTTCAGACTCCTCTCAACTTTTTACCATCAAATACTACCTAAATATATTAATTACTCCATTGCTGAATTGAAAAGATGAAATCTTTGAAGTTTTGGAGAAATTAAGTCAAACTATACATAGCAAATTTGATATTTCGAAGAAATGATGATCGAAGAATGTGAATGGAGAAACATAGAAAATCATCCTTTAAACTATGCAACATTTTGAACTTTCAAAGACTTTTAAATTGCATTTCAAAAAGAAAAACACACGTGAACAACAGGATGGCAATCATGACAATCAAAATCTCAAATCGTTACTATTTTTTATCCTAAACAGAAGGAAAAGAATTTGAGAAAAATTTTTAACGTTAAGGCCTTGATTTTTTTTAGTACACAAATCGAACGCAGAGCAATGTGAAATTGCTATTACTAATTCATTACGCACTACCGACATTATTATGGGGATCATTCAAACACTTAAAGTATACCAGTTTTTTTCAGCTGTTGCTATTTCAACACTTTGGACATTATTCGCCTGCCTAAGGAAACGGAAGGAAAAATTAATTTCAAATCAGAATGGACAAGGCCTTCTTTCAAGATGGAAAGATTGGACCAAGATTAAAACCTTACTATTACGTACAATAGCTTGCCGTCAAATTCTTTCGATAGGTATATGTCAATAACCATAGGGTCCAAGAATCAATGATTATCGTGGATTTGTATTTGACGGCTCGACTACCACATGGGTTAAGCATAGGCCTTGCGTAAATTTTTTCAACAGACTTCAATAATAAGTAACGTTGCTTCTCATTGGGAAAATTTGCACGCAGAGCAATGTGAAATTGCAATTACTATTTCATTACGCACTACCGATATTTTGATGGGGATCATTCAAACACTTAAAGTATACCAGTTTTTTTCAGCTGTAGCTAATTCAAAACTTTGGACATTATTTGCCTGCCTAATGAAATGGAAGGAAAAATTAGTTTCGCAGTCAGAAATGGACAAGGCCTTCTTTCAAGATGGAAAGATTGGACCAAGATTAAAACCTTACTATTACGTACAATAGCTTGCCGTCAAATTCTTTCGATTGGGATATGTCAATAACCATAGGGTCGAAGAATAGGTGATTATCGTGGAATAGTATCGAGGGCTCGACTACCACATGGGTTAAGCATAGGCCTTGGGTAAATTTTTTCAATAGACATGAAACATAAACAACATTAGTTCGCATTGTAAAAATTTTCAAAATGTAGATGAAAGAAAACAACCATTCTCTTTATATATTTCTATAATTTACTGAATTAAAGTCTTAGACAGATTGATAATGAATGAAAGTCACTCTTTATCGACTCAGATCAGAAAATTTAGAGCAACCATAATGTATTTAAGGATGCTATTTTTCAAAACAGGCTAAAAACTAAATGCACTACTGTATATTATGTTATTAATATATTATATTTTCTTACAATAACCAATATTCCTAATGGATGTTTGATTATAGTGAATCAATGTTCATGGAATTTCCTTTTCTACTTATTCAAATTCTGCTTTTCAACCTCTGGCATCTGCTTCTGATGCAAATACTAATGATGATGATTTGATTAGGGTTTGAATATTTTGTATGCTCACTATTGTAGGCAAGGTGTTACTTTTTTATAAAGAAAACATTACATAAGTCATTCTAGATATATCATTGGAATGCCACCCCCTTCTTTACCTACCTATAATTCTAGTTTTTCGAAGAATATCAAAGGAAATCAAGATCCACATAGTTTGAAATGAATTTATAAATATTTCATTTCCGCAATACATTAAAACTCCTAATTAATAAACCGAGTATTCTAAATGAAGCAAAAATTGGTAAATTGCAGACTTTTGCAACAAGAATTCCTTTAACATTCCTTAAAGCTTGGCATTTAAACTAGCTTAGAATGTGAAAAAGTAATGCTCAAACTACAGACTAAATAGGACTGCTTTCCCTTCCATATGTTGCACAATTCATATGTTATATACATTATAAAATAAATCAGTTGTGCATTAAGACTGGAAAAAAGTATATATACATGGTATTCATTGCAAAATATTTGTTGAAGAATGACAGTGAAACCAAGATGCATTGTGAAATAATGCTATAGTATGAGAAAAACTATTCTTTAACCAATTAAATGTTAGTGCTTTGAAGACGAGAGCATCTTAGGAGCTTGATCTCAAGCCTACTTTCTCATGCATAAAGCAATTTTCATAAGAATTATGATTATTAAATTTAAATAAGAACTTCCTTATGCTTTACACAATACTTGATGCTTAGTAAGCACTTTCAATAGATTTTGTCATGCAAATTATAAGGTAAGGAGTCAGACTCCTTGCCTTTTTTCCCCCCACTTAGTACATAAGATAAATCTAGGAAGAATTTTAATTTCACTTACTTTTACTGCCAATTTGATGAACTACAGGTGAATCTTGAGAGAAAAAGGATTAGGAAATGCATGTCACCAATAGGGAATAAGTTTTAAAGAGTATTGTTTCACTATTTTCATCTGAATGATCAGAAAGAACAAGCGTGAACGTTACTGCCCATAACTTATTACCTCAAACTCAATTTACTGCCATATATCAGCCAAAATTTTTAATAAACTCCTCATGGATATAAATGATAAGGCAGATTGTCTAAGCTCAGATATCTCCAAGGACAACTTTTACAAAATTTACATGGAGAGGGCCTTATAAAGGAAGTATAGAAAAATTTTAAAAGCTGCCAGCATCTAGATGTTATCAATTTTCTTTAATCAAGGTTAGTTATTCACCAAGACTATTTCCTTTCTACCTGGAGTAAACATATTCCTTACACTATGCACAATTTTGTATTCCATCTTTTTGTTTTATCAAAATCTTAAGGGCAGATCAAATGTGCAATTAAGAAACATTCACCTCAATTATTTGAACGACATGCTTGTAATGACGTACGATTAACTCCATTAGGCAAGGGTAATTCTTACAGGAAGTACAGAAGAACAAAGTTGCATAACTTAAATAAAATCGATTTATTGCGATAAATTTATACATAACCAAAATCGTATAACGGTTCCTCAAACTGAGAATCTCTACACAATATACTCTTATTAATGCTGAATTATTATTTACTGCTGCTAACTTCCGCATAATCAGCTACCTATCATTCATTTGAAGACATCCATGAAGGAAAGAATATTAACCACTGCCAGCCTAAAATTAATGCGGAACAAATTAGGGTAACATTAATTAATTATAGTAATGTCTTACCCTACATCACTTCCATAACCAAGATGTCTTACATGATTTTATAATCTTACTCTGGAAAGGCCAGAATTGTATGAAAAACTTTTGCTCAGAAGTTTAACATTCACTGTTTAACTCACTTAAAACTATTACGCTGACTAGCACTACAAAGATAGAGGTGCACAACAGCGATTCTCATACTTCCATTTAACCAACAACATTATTATCAAACAATGGAACAGAACCACCACTTACCTATACAAAACAAAATAGTGGACGGAAGGCGGTACTCAAGCTTTTCTACAAGTTATATACATTTTTCGGCCTTAAAATAAATTGTTACAGAGAAAATATGTAACTGCCTTCAGTTCTCTAACAATTCGTAGGAATAATAATTTACACACAAAAGGTTAATATAACCATAGATTTTCAAATATACAAGTATTAAGAATCCTAAGATCCAACTACCCTTAAGCTAAGACTTAAAAGTAAGAATTGTGGTTGGAATGAGCTCAATTCTTTTTCATTGCAATAACGCCAACTCAGTCTCTACAAGATGTTGCATTAATAAGGGAAGAAAATATAAGAAAAATAGAATTTATTAAGCAAATGCTACAGTCAATGTAAAACTTGACATCAATTTGTGGTATGACTTTACTGTAACGTTTTAAGTTCATACAACTCAATTGCATTCGCTCCTATCAATGGCCTAGTATGCTACTCTTTAGGTGCAAAATATATTCTTTGGACTAGAGGTAGCGAAAAACTTAATTACTATCAGTCTTAATTTAATGATATATATCTCTGTCCTTCAGAATAGATTCCTCACAAAAGTAGAGCATGAACAAATTAGGCCAGATATTTCATCCTATAATTTAAAAATTATAAAACATTTAACAAAATAAAACTTTAATACCAATAAAGATTAATCGGTCAAACAAAAATATCACAGAAAAGCAGACCTAAAGTATGCAAGTGAATTTGTTCTTAGTCAAGAAGAACTTCAGTATTCCCAAAGAAACTTAACTACACCCAGGCTGTAGTCAACTATCCATTTTTATAAGCTCTCATAACTGATATACTGAATTTCCATTTGTCTAAGGTTGAATGCATCTGAAACAGAAGTTGTTTTACAGCATGACAATTAACCTATTATAGTGTTTGAAACTAAATTCATGATGCCTAAGACAAATAAAAGAACTCTGCTACTGACTTTTTTTAACCTCCATGGCAGCAGAATAAGGTTACTTATAATGAAAAGGTCATCTGCCAAGATGAGAACTAGATACTACCCATATGGAATGGATTGAGTAATATTGTATATTTCATTGGGAATGTTTCTATTCCGACTGGATACTTAACAGCCAGAAAGATTTAACTTCTGTTAAGCATGACTCAAGATGGACCAAACAGCAACCTTGACTAACCTAAAATCTGAAATGAATATACTCCAGCACATTCATCGAATCTATTGCAAGATGCCTGATAGCCACCTACACATTGATTAAAGAATTATTCGCTCCTAATTAACGTTCCGGAATCCCATAATCTGCCTTGAAAGAAAACTAGTCAATGTAATCTCTTTCATCTTTTCATGATGTCCCTCATAGGTTTCCCCAGTCCAGTCCCACGATGTCCCTCGATGCTCTTCAGATCCATAGGTCCTCCATTTTCCCAGTCCAGTCCCTCGATGTCCCACGCTGCTCTTCAGTTCCACAGGCCCGCTGTTACCCCAGTCCAGTCCCACGATGTCCCTCGACGCTCTCCAGCTCCAGAGGTCCCCTCCCGTTTCCCCTGTCCAGTCCCACGATGTCCCTCGATGCCCATCTTGTACGGTAATCTAATACACTAACCCACTTCTGCTGACCTAAAATAAATCCTCCATCCTATTTCCTTAACCGTATCTTTTCCTTGAAAATTAATACCTAACAATATCTTCAATTTTGTATATTTCTCTATCTCTGCTTATGTTTCTCTATGTCTCGCTCTCTATGGTTGTCCTATGCTTATCTCTCTCCATCCATCGTCGTCCGATTCTTCTCTCTTCTCCCTCTCCATCCGTGGTCGTCCGATTCTTCTCTCTTCTTCCTCTCCATCCATGGTCCTGCAGTTCTTCTCTCTTCTTCCTCTCCATCCATGGTCGTCCGATTCTTCTCTCTTCTTCCTCTCCATCCATGGTCCTCCGGTTCTTCTCTCTTCTCCCTCTCCATCCATGGTCCCCGTATTCTTCTTTCTTCAGCCCAAGGGTTACCTTAATCTTCTTTCTTCACATAGCCCTAATTCTCTCAAGTTGTCATTACTCTCAGATTCTTCTACCTTCCTCTTCCTAGGTCAATTGAAACTCCAGCAGTTGTAATCCTAGCCAGATGGTACCTGTATGGTAACTAGTATAGGATTCCGGACTCATCCTGCTGTCCTTTATTAAAAGGAGCTATCAATCCTATGCCATTTTACAGGAACTGAGTTGCTTCCCTTATATTTAATATGCTTTACATATATTTTAACATAAGAAATTAAGTCGTGATTTCCCTTATCTGTGTTTTTCTTACTCTCACCGCAGTAATAGGGAATGAATTCAGTATTATTTCAGCTACTCATAAGCCGATCAATTCTCCATTGTACTCTTATGTCAGCCTGACATTATAACGATTCCTGGGAATTCTTAATTACAGTAATTCAGATTTTTAGAAAACCTCATTTCCTCCAATTACTATGTAATAGGAAATTACTGTTGAATGACTACAGCCACATTCCTTCTCAAGATTTATAACCCGAAACTCATTACGCCCATGCCACGAAATATCTGGCCTGCACGACCGGTCTTCTCCTAGATCCTGAAAAATACAACAAAAGAAACGGCCCTACGAAAACTACAAAGCAGTGTACAATATTCAGATGTAAACAATGCCATAAAGGAATCTAGAAACTCAAAGTGATATTACAATTTAATGCAACAAATCACAATCTTATTTTAGTCTTTCGTCCAAAGTTCTAGAAAATCCCGCGAAACACTAGGAACATTATTTAGCACCGCGCATATCACTAACATGACATTCACCACTTTCAACATATCACAATGAACGCAAACTAGCTATACTGAGAAAAACCATAACCAAAAACTTCATTAATCAAAATTATAAACCTCACTAAAATATTATCTTCTATATGCACAAGATTCTAGAACTTCAGGAACAGGATAATTCAGCCAACCAAGGTATCTGCTCTCATGCTGGCTGTGCCCTGTCACCGCCAATAAGGAGAAATGTGTCATCAGGTACGAGTAGAGCCCCGCGGTGGAAGTTGTTGGCCAGGATCCTCCCATCTCCACATGCAGAGGACCCAAAACCATCGGACCGCAAATCCAACTTCCTAGACGTTAATGGGATGCCAATGTCGAAAAGGTCGAGGGTATTTCATCACAACCGCAATGTGCAAATTCCTATGAAGGGAAAGGGCCTCTTCCGCAAGACGGCAGGTTGATCATAACATGGCAGGGGGACGCTGCTTGCCATCAGGGGTGCTGCTTTCCATTACCCAAGGCACGGCATGATATATTTGTGCTCGCGGTAACCCACCCCTTCTAGGAGACTGGAAAAGGACAAGGTAGGGCGAATATCGTGCCCAAATATGTTTCATAGCCTACGAATACTTGCCCAACTGAGGGTTGGAACAATGTAATGATTTATGAAAAGAAAAATAAATTGTTATGAGCTGATAGCTAATTTAACTTCATATAAAATGAGTGATACAGCTTATATTTGATAAGACAATGATTAACTTTAAATGAAATTTGTTAAAATGATTGGAGCTTGATGTGAACTTCAAATGAAAAAGTAAAAGTTATACGATTTCTGTCACTAAAAGACAGTAGTCACCAACTGCCGATCCTTTTAATTGTTCCAGAAGATCACCATCAGCCATTTGCAAATTGTGTGCAGTATATAATGTAAGCTGGACTCGTGATGCTCTGGGGTTTACGCCACGATTTGTTCGCTACAAGGATGTGAAGACTGGGAGCGTTGTTGTGAAGGCAGCAAACTGGCATTAGGATCACGGAGTCATCCAATGGCACCAGCTGTGCTTACGTTGCCACTCCTCTTCAAGACCCAACCACTAATACACGTTCAAATTCAATGCTTATGCGCTGAAACGAGAGTCACCGAAAAGACCCACACGCAAAAGACCAAGAGCAAAAATTCATAGCAAGAATGTCATCTAACTCTTTGCCATTTCAGTATATTAATGATCAATTAACATTCATTATGCAGGCTTAGCTTTCATGTAAGATTTCCTCAAGGTAGTGGCTCTGCAACAGCTGACCCATAACACGAACAATGAGAAAACGACAGGAGCCAGGTAATTCAGCCTCTTTCCAAGATGCAGACTGAAAAGTAGTGGATGGGCAACTAAGCCCCAAGATTTTTCTAGCCTAACAAAATGACCATTCTTAGCATTTTGGAAACTTAGCCCTTCATTATTTGTATTATATCAATTCTCAAGTGATTAACCAGGGCTCTTAGATTACTACATTAATAGAAGAAAAAATGACTTGCAAATACTCTATTTGAAATGCGTGAATACCACTTCAGGTTCCTATTACTTCCAGGTTAACTGCCAATAGGCGTAGGAATTGAATATTGGGTGCCTCTGAAGAAAACTCTTGGCTTGGACCGAAGTTCTTTCCTCCTTAGAAAATTCTTCAACTTGACTTTCGATTAAGTGTTTGCTGGATGGATGTTTTGAGGTTATCCTAAAAATTCACTCGCTCAAGCTGAAATGAGATTCACGGAAAAGACCGACACGAGAGAAAAATGGCCAAAGCAGAGCTCAAGAGAGCAATTGAACAAAATTAAACTAAGAAATCAAATATCATTCAATTGCAACATTACTGGTACGTTTAACATGGATCGTGGCCATATCCAGGTTTCTTCTTGGTAAACAGCATAGGCAAGGCAGGAGCCTAGATTCCCATATTTACCACCCACCATGGCAAGACTGAAAAAAGTAACGAAAGGCCAAGGACTGGCCAAATTTTGTCTACCCTAACAAACCAAGTTACCTTGATTTTGAATAATCAACTTTTGACGTTCTAGATCCACTAGCTTAGAAAAATTTTCACAAACATGTTGGCAATTGGTATTCACCGTATGTAGTTTCCCATCTCTCTCTTCTAATCTTCCTTTGAGCTGGTCTGACTGCATCATTACCATGCTTGAGATTACTTAGAAAATGTTACTACGGTTAAGTCTTCGAAGTGCTGCATCACGAATCTGTCAATGCCAAGAATCATCAAGGGCAAGGACTGTCTTGAACTCAGGCCAGCAATTAGCAATTTACAGGAGGCAGGATCATAGAAGTAATTAAGATTTTCCTGACCTGTTGAAAAGTCACCGAGAAATACCCAACCAAGAGACAAATTGCAGTGCAAAGAACAATTCTAAGTAAGCACAACAGGCTATATCCTCAACAGATTAGAGCCACAGTTAGATTTAACTATTAATGTTCCCAAAAATGAAATTATACTCAAATACAACATTTACAGGAAGGTGCATGCAAGTGCATGGAAACTGTGAAGCTGTCCACTGGATTTCTTCTAAGCGGGGCACACAAGTGCACGAGACCAATTAGTGTCTGATGAAAGATGTCTATCTCCATTTCTCACATTAATGGGTTGAATTTAACAGCTAATTTAATCTGCTGGCACACATCCAATACCTGTGGTTACAGCTTCAAATGGATTCCCAGGATCTGTAATTAAGTTCTTTCCAAAACCAAGAAACGCAACAAATTGTTAACTACACAGAGGGAATGAAATGCATTTTAAGCTTACATAGCAAAAGAGCCAGCAGTCTTGATTACCTACAAGGTGAACCATTCATAATTAATCTCATTACCTTACATTATGATGAATCCAAGATTATAATATGATCAGACCATAAGTGTTCATCTCAATTTCACAGCCAAGCATATCTCAAGCAACTTGTGACATTTAGCTATTAGGAACTTTTGTCAAACTTACATCCATGCTAGAAGTAAATATTCCGTAAACTCTGAATAACCAACATCTTAAGTACGACTATCTGAATGAGAGAGGATTACTAAATTTATAGCAGGAATAATCCATGCACCATTTTCCTAACATCGATATGAATGGATCGAACATGCGCACATTTTAGAAGTATTTTCAGTTAAAATGCCACATACCTTTAATTGTCATTGGTAAAGTACTCACAGCTAATTAAGCCATTTCCAAATTAAATTGACATTGATAGATCAAAGCTGCATTCCATATTTACATTTTTGAAATGTAGATTCTTTATGTATGATGAAGAAATTACTTGTTAAATAAACTCATGCTACATCAGTGCAGTTCCGAATTTAAAGCATTGATTCAGAAGACCTAGTTTTCACTGAAGGAAAGATTCCTTAAATCCAACAAAGAGCAAACGTTCCATACCTCAAACTCCGGATATGCTACATCACCTATCTTCATGTCAAAAATTATAACAATTACACCACATTTCTAGGGGATTAAACCAAAGCTTTCCAATTTAATTCCATGCTCATTCCATTGATGCTCCATACTTTAAAAATTATAATTATCTTCCCACTAGTGACCAATGATACACAGCCTACGCACTCCGGCAATTATTCACAACATCACGGCACGTTTAGGTCATAACAAGCCTGATACCTAGAGGAAACATGGGGGAAGAAAACAAAATGAATGCAAGAGATCTTCAACACCGACTAGAATAAAAGAAATTAGGGTCGAGCATTGTTAAGAAATTATTAACGCAAGCAATAATTGGGAACCACATTAGTCGTTAATTTTTATTATTCACTAGCAAGAAAAACCTGACTGAGGTGAACTTCTAAAATTCGTCCGAGGAAATTCCTGACAAAAAATGCGTAAGGCTTATTAGATACTCCCTGCAACAATAGGATGCATCTTCAACAGATCCAAATAGATCGCTTCTTTAAAATTAAATCCACTTCAATAAAATATTTTGATTAATTCTCCAAACGTCTTCAGAAACATAATTAAATGCATCCTTATCTTGTGATAACTATCTTCAAACATTAAGCAGACATCTGTAATGTGGAAGTAGAGTAGCGTATGAAATCAAGCTGTGCAGAAGGAAAGGTTTTCAAATTAAGCAATGTCCTGAAAATACAAATCCAGTTTATATGAACGACTCCCAGAAGAGTTCCGCGAAAAATCCTCGTACCACCCAATCTTCCAACACCTTCCTACGACCGAGATGACTCCCTTAACGTAATATCATTGGGTAGAATCTTCTAAGTATAAAACGGCCAGGTTGAGGACAACTGAAAAGAAGTACAAGGAGAGCGCACAAAATTGCCTAATTTCCTTATCGCTGTGTCATCTAATGAATTAACTTGATGCGTTAGCGAATTGAATACTCAAATTCGAATTCCATTACGTTGATAATTCAGTTTATAATTTCTCAGTATTAAACTTAATTGGCTTCGTAAAAGTTTAGTAGTACACCTTAAATTAGAATTAATAAAAATGTAAAGTGACATATCTTAACCTGTGGATGAAAAATCATTTTAACTCCTACGAAATCCTTGTCAGAATCGAACGTTCCACAAATTTAACAATTAAGATTAAAATAACCCATCATCCACTATAGGTAATTCCTCCCTTCATGCAATAGTGAAACATTAAGACTGGGTTGAGAAAAAATCAACAAATTATTTATTCGAAAACCACATAGTGGTCATACAAATTTCAATGTGAAACAATACTTAAGATTCGAACAAGAATCAATAACTCCTATCTGATACTACAAACCACAATGCTGTTCTCCAGGAACAGATGACCTGAGCCCAGTAGTCTTACGAAGGTGTCCATGGGAAGGCGTGCCTTCGCTTATGGAGACTGTAATGAAAAAACGCTTCAATAATACATGATCTTTAGAAGGTTGATAAGACCCATCTACTGAAAATTAACTTTGTAACGGGCCTTTAAATTCCTTTAACATATTCATGAACAAGTTCAAACTGTTTATCTCTTCGCAATTACTACTGTCCCATGGACTCTCGTTAGAACGTCCTGAATCATTTTCACTATCGCAATTATACAATTCAGATTTAAGAGTTTGCCACTTTACATAACGTTCACGTTGTTTCAGTTTGAGATCACTTTCAGCATTCAACAAAGCACAGGATAACACTGCTTCAACTCTCAAATCTTTCCTGCGTTGCTTCTTGAAGGAGATCTTCTTGCACCTCAACTTAGTTATCCAACTCATTAGTTCTTCCGTCTGTCCTTTAACTCGTTTAATCGAGCCTGAATCTCTGCACTTCAGTGCCACACCCATGTTTGCGATAATATCAGCAACAAAAACCCTCACAATACATAAACAAAATTATAATTTGGGGAAAAAGTGGAGTTTTGAGGTACACACCTGTACCAAACTCGTCCAGGTACACAGCAGCGGGTGGAGCTAGGGTAGACTCTTCCCCGAACTCATGGACAGGCTTGGACAACCCTCACAAGGCGCAGACAGCTCTCCCATGCCTCACACCAGCGAGAGATGGGTCTTATATAGACAAAATCCCCTTCCTAACAGTGTTCCTACGCCGCAACAAGGAAAATAATCCCATCGCATACAACAAATTTTATTCATTTGAGGTATTAAACTTATTTAATGGAACAAAATATTTAAATTTAAATTACTAAACAATATTTGTAAAAGATTAAAAAATTTTGGTCCATATTTACATTTGAAATTGGACAATTTCTTTCATGGTTCGCGGAAGAACGACATGAGCAATGCATGACGTCACATTTGGCGTAGTATGGTGGACTTAGGTTGAGATAACTAAGTTTGGCAAATTATGCAAAATAGTTTGGGAAATGCAAGATTGTTAAAATGTACACCGTATTTATAAGTAAAATTCTTGTTAATAATTGATGATGAAAATGGGTGAGCATGGCGATTGCTCGTTTTGTATATTAACTCGTGTGCAACACAGTGGCTTAATATTGAAGAAATCTTTTGCTCCGAACTCAACGAAATGGTCAAAGAGGCAAGATATTTATCATTTAGTTTATATTTAAATTCCATGAAAGATTGAAATTTCATTACAATCTAATGGAAGTAATATATGTCTTAAAAAGCTAATTGTCTATTATCATCCATATACAATTTTTTAACTACCTTTAACTCCATAAAACAATTTGTTTCGTAATATTAAACATGAACTCATGCTGGGATCAAAATACCCTATTTAACAAATTATCACATATCTTCGCTTGTCGAAGTTTATGAGAAGGTTATAATGAAATTGTATTTTATACTCTAGATTTTTTATCGTGAAAGAAGGATTTCTTTTATACTACCCCGAAAGCGAAAAGAAATCCTTTACGAAAAGGGGTTTCCTAAATATCCATCCAAAAGGAGTGATACCTCTTGGTGGCTGTGTAATTGAACCAGCAGCTGATTTGGGTCAGGAATTCATGATCTGGATAAAAAGCGATGGATTCATCAATGTACGTATATTACTGTATATATAACATTTTAAATATATCTTGAAAATGCGTTGGGAAAAGAGTTCAAAGTTAAATAATGTTACTCATATTTCTCCCCTGTTGAACATCAATTTCCCTAATTTAGGGAAGTGTTTCTTTGGCTGTGGAAAGTAAATATGAGCAAGAAAAATGGGTTCAAGTTCTCCAAGAAGCTGCAAGAATGTAAGTTTTTGAAACATGGTATCTAATCTTAAACCATTTCAGTACCTTATGCAATAAATTTTTTCATTATATCAATGTCTTAATTCTTACAGTTTTTAATTAGTATTTTTAGAGTACAAAATCATGCTCGATAACGAAGCAAACGTCGGGAAATTTAGAATACTCCAAAAAAATATAAGAAATTCTTAAAACTTTACACTTATGTCTGTATATGACTTGCAAGTGTAAGCATCAGCTGAGGATTCTGCTGTTTCTATCTGTAAGGAACTAACTATGGAATTCGGAATGGAATTGTAACTACTTTTATGTAGAACTCGAAGATTAATTAATCTTGTCTTCATGCATTGTGAATTCTACAATACAGAATTATTAGTTCCCTCACTTGACTGAAGTCTGAATTAAATTTCTTTTCCTTTTCTCTGAACAGTTTCTATGTAAAATTAAAAATCAGATTTATTATCTTAGTAACCCTACAATTCATTTTTCTTTAACATTTTTCAATTTTTTTGATTTAGACTTGAAATATCTATTGTTTACAGAATGATACTTTTTAAGTGGTTATTTAGTTTTTTTACCATTCAGAATCTGAATAATTCTTAATTACTTATTCAAGACTAGTAGTCATTACTGAGTATTAGCTGGTATTGACTGAGAAAATGAACTACACATGGGTCAAATTATAGAGTGTCAATCAAAAATTATAAAGAAGTTAATTCATTTTTGAGGTTGTTGTTTTTGTACCGTAAAAGAATGCAAAGAGAACAGGCAATTTATACTTACTGACCCAAAATTAAATTTACAAGGCAAGATTAATGTTATTCTGCTAGGTTATTTAACTGGGAATATGGCCTGGTGATAATGATCATCGCATCTCTTCAGAACATGGGATAATGCACGCATGGGGGAGTCAATCATCCGGGACCTGGAGACACAGGGATTACAACTGAACAAAGAGAAGCAGTCTTATGTGGGTATGTACATTACCTTGTATTTATTTCTCTAATTTGTGATTTGTATGCACAAGTAATATTTTTCATTTACTTACAGAGAAACTGCATGTAGAAACCATTGCATTAAGAGATGAAATAGATAAAAATTTGGTGAGTATTAAAATATTTTATTAAGAAAGTATTAAAAGGTATTTGCTTGTGAGAATATTCCTCTGAATAGATAATGATCAATAAAATTTAACTTATATCTATATTGCTATGATAAGTTGCAGTCCAGACAGACAGGAACACACATCTAGTTTGAAACATTTTGCTAGATGTTTATGTTTAAAGAGGTACCTTGCAAGCTACCTTTCAGTATTATTCAGTTTCAGAACCAAAGCAAGTATATTTTAAATATATTTAATAATTACTATTCTTTCATTTTTGCTAATTAAAAATTCTTTTGGATACTGTAAATATAATTTTTATGAGTGTCAAAACCTTTATATAAGTTCATTGTTTTTTCATATCTATCATAATAAAAAACTATTTATATAATTACACAAGGATTTTGGTTTCACTCATAGAATTAAGCCAAAAACAATTTTTAAAGTCAGTTGTTGTATTTTGATTACATTTTTTTACTACTTGTACTTGGTAATACTATTGTAAATTTTTTGGTTGTGATTAGAGATTTGTTGAGAAAGAATTTTATGTTAACCAATAACTTGTTTTCATTCTACTTCTGGTCAACAACTGAAATAAGGTAGCTTAAATTCATATTGACGATTTTAAGGCTCGTAAATTTATCTATCTCTCTCTCTTAATATATTTGGCTGCTTGAATTATGTTTAGCATTTGGTCCTAGTTTGTTTCAAAACAGAGAAGGTGATTGGCCTTCATAGCCTTGGCACTGTTTCATCTTAGAGAAATAGTTCAGAAAATTGAGGATCATAATCGGCTTTAGACATTTTTTATACTCATAGTCATGAAAGACATTTATTCTTCAAAGAATGCATTTGGTAAGGTTTAATTTCTATTGTTAAACGTGGATTGCTGGTATTATTCCCTAGGTGTAGTTACTGTCAGTAGCGTGAACTATTTTGAGTTTGATGTTTAATGTTTTCTCCAAATCTTAGTTCTCCTGAATAATACTTCAGGTGAAAATTCTCTTCTTTTATTGTCTGTGAGTGAATTGTCACGTAGGAATTGTTTGAGCGGAAGAGAAATGGTCACGTGATGTTATGGCGTAGCAGGGCGAGAGACTGAGGTAGATTTTTCTGGAAAGCGCTGTTGCCAGGTTGTTCGATCGATAACTTGCCCCAGCAGCTGTGATGCGGTGCCCATTGTTATTGAATTGAAACGGGTTTTTCATTCAAACGAAAGTAAATTATAAAACTTATAAGTTTATTAGTTCTCTAAAGATGTTGCAAAGGCAACCTTGAAAGATTCAGTGATGGTTTTGTCTGTATCATAAACTTACATTTCGTCTTCTTTCGAAAGACTGATGTTTACTCATGTTTCAGATAATTTTTTTTACTACGTATGTGCGCATAAACCCACGTTCGGAACAACTTTTTATGATAGTATTACTTTTATTTATTATGAACGTTTTTCTTCTAGTTTTAATATTATAAATATTTCCTGCTCTGTTTTCTAATACCTAGAAGAGTGGTGCAGGTGTACCCATAATTTACGCTGTAGTATCGATAGTTAACATCAATTCATGAGTCAAATCAGTGAACTAGCTTTTCTAATTTCCTCTGAAGTAAGCATTCAATTCTTGCGTCTTTTTCATGAAATAGTTGTAAGATTCGGTGTATTTACAGAATCGTACGACAGACCGCGAATCACTGTTTGGCAGTGGGTATCAATATACAAAGAATAGTGCTTTATAGTCTTTTGTCATCCCTCACCTTTAAACCATGCTTGGTCCAGCAATTTTTAAAATGTAATAACGTCAAATGAGGGCAATAATTTATCAAACCAAAAGCGAAAGGATTGTAAAAGAATATAAACAAGTAATAATAACTTAAACACATTGAGTTTGATTCCGAATAACTTCCAATACTGAAGCACGTTTGTGTTTTTGTTTTCGTCATCAATTAATTTCTATTACTATTCCTATTATTCATGCTTGAACTGATATCCAAAACGTGAATCCATACGTTTGTAGTTTCAGGTACCTCATCCGGGTTCTTTCCCAACCATCCTCCTTTCAATAATTTTAAAATGCTTTGTATGAAGCTCTGCATGGGATTTTCTTTCTTGTCGACTCACACGCTTTCCTGGCCGTATGCGTCGTTATCCTTTTAAATTTGGCAACAGAGCTAGGGAGAGGTGGTCTGGAAAATTTCCTTGTGGAAAACCGCGTCGGAAATAGTCCAACGGTCCCAACTTTCCCATCCTTCGATTCCCAGAAACAAGCCCAAGGCAGCTGCAAAGGTTTTTTTTCGTTAGCCTTTGTAAGCGTCGGTTGAGCACGGTCTGCCCAAGCGTCATGCATTGTGTGACGTCGGGGAGGTATTTCCTCGGGCACGCATTCCCTCGCCTTTCGTCCTCGCTCAGCTCCAGCCATAAAAATTTCCTAGGTCGTTCACAAGTCGGTGTTGCCACATCTTATTTTTTGGCGTCAGCTCGAGCACGTGTATTTCAACAAGAATTCGCGATGTAATCCTAATCAATTGTTGACGTCTTCGTGCAAAAGTGGTTTTTGTAAACACTGAGAAACTGATACAACAGAGAGATAGCGAATGGGAATGAGCGTAATTTGAAAGGGAGAGCATACTTTCCAAGTAATATCACTCGTTAATTGTTTTTGACCATTTTCTTTCGCGACTCTCGGGAAATATCCTTCCAAATTTATAAATCATTCGGATAATAAAAGTTTATGAGGGGCTCAGCTACTGATATTGATCTGTTCACTAGTTCACAGCTATAATGACGCAGTCATTGCTTCATGAATACTACGACTCATCTCTCTGTGAAATTGTAATTGTTAATACATCCTTGATTGTGAAAATCGTAATGTTTTTTGGAGAATTTAGTCGTTCAAGCCGTTGGATTACCAAAATTTTAATGAGAGTAATTTCATGTATGTAAGATGGTGGATTTTTACCATTTTCATACCGTTTAGAATGTACTGTAAATACAAGAAAACTGTTATCTGAAATATTTATCTTTTCCGGGTATTCAGAATTAATTCTATATTGTCAAATCTATCGATACGATCTTATTCATGGAACTACCATAAGATGGCGGAGGCTGTATATGTGAAGTTAATCCGATTGATGATAAATGAGGTAGAGATGATGACGTAGATATTTTAATTTCTTAGGATTTTACCAGATGAACCTATCTTGCATATCCAGTAATACGAAATTTAGTGGCATCTTGCAACACCAGGTATGGAAGTATTCTCAATGGTATCGTTTCGCAAGAATGTTCTGGGCGCAGCTCGAGGTTGTCTGACGTCATGAGGCTCTATATCGACCCATAGACGCGATTCACCAGCTCACCCACGCGATAAGTGGGAGCGTGGCATTAGTAAGAAGAGAAAACGAGTTAGCATTACTCATACATTAAAATGATTTAATTTCAATTCTCATGAGATGTATCAGAGTTACTTGTACCGTAATTTTGATTGAAACGAGAATATGATGCACGGCATCTTGCGATTGCAGCTTTATATTTCATCATCCCATCCGATTGCTTTCAGATTGAATTAATTGAACGGTTTGTATTTCATAGACCAACAATATATTGAGCATTAGGAAGTAACCCAATCTCTCGTTTTAAACATGGAATTGTACTGAAAAGATTATGTAAACCACGTACAACCTTAGGTGTCTTTCGTATTCATAGAAATATTACCAATTAAGGGAAGAATTAATTCCTTATTAACTAATTTTGAAGAAGTTCGTTTATCGTAGTTGGTAGAATCCGTACTGTTTTTACGTTAGCAGTATTTCAGCTAATTCATCATAATTGTTTCTAATATTCAATCTTATCTCTCACCTTTTCATATTGCGGTCAAGCTTCATCTATCCGCTTTGTTGGAAACATGTTTTGATGCGATAAAACCGAACTCCTGGTTGATGACGATATAGAATTCAAAGCTAGGAGACAATCATCTCAGGCCTAGAAAACTCTAGAACATTATGGAAGCTTTCGTATTGATTTTGCCGCACCCAAGTGCGTTGTTCGTTTAGTTTTGCCTGCTTGACGAAGAATTCATATCGCTTTCTATTAGCATTCACTAATAAATGATGTATAATTCTAGTGTTCTGTGTTGGGACTAAAAAATAAATGACAAAAACTTGTTGGAAGAGTTCCACGTATTGAGATGTGTTAAGAACGATGAAGAATGTATATCTTTTACAATGCTCCAATTCTTTTTAGCCAGCTTCATCATTCAAGCGAGTTTTATGGATATTTTGTTTGATTCTTCGCTTTCTCGAAATTACGAAACTTTTTCCGAAAATTATTTCCGTCAAGAACGAGGTCAATCCACAATTAATGCGCAATAAATATAGAAGTAACGCAAAATATTGGACATCGTTAGTTTACAAGTATTTTCTCCCACTCTAAGCACAAGTTTTCGCTTATCATGTAGCCTGTTTATGTTTCCATATGTTTCCGGCTTCTTGAAACCAAATCTCTATATAAGCCGCCATATTTGCATGGCGTCACAGCTTCATGGTACCTTCACATCCAGCCAGTTTTCGCATTCGTCTTAATGATGCTTGAGTTGTTACTCTTCCTCGTTTGGCATTCCTCAGCTATATCAATTTAATCTCTTACATCCGTCTTCAAGTTGACGTTTCCTCTCTGTTATGTGTAAACCGATATGACGTCAAGTTTCATCGCAGAATTTCCTAGCCTTCCATTTTCCTCTTGTAATTTACCTTTTCTCTCAGTATACTGAAGTAAGTAATTTAATAAAAATAAAATCTGTCTTCTACGAGAGTAATTTAAATTATTTTTGATTTAAACGAACTAATATCAAATTATTGAACGATTATTATTTATTGTAACATCTTGAAACACAAGGGAAGTTTTGTCGGATCACGATCACCACGGATCTGGTTTATCGATGAAAGTAATGGTAGGTACTAAACAAAGTAAAACGTTTTAGATGCGAACCTCAAACCGTGGATGGCGGCGAAATGTTAGCTCTAAATTGCTTCCTTTTAAATTGTGTATATCGCTGTTCAATTCGCAATTAAAAATTCATGCAGCTCTCATTTGTAGCAGTTTCATCCTTTAAAATATAGTGGATTAGTTTTCCATTAATTTGAATAATATTTCTTTCCGGATATGGGTGTTTTTGGCGTTTAACTAATAAATAAACTATAAAATTTTCCTAAGAAATTTAATGTTGGATATATGCGATATTTGTGATTATACGATCGAGGAAAAAATCGATTGACCTACTTGCCAATCTTTTTCTTAATCTACCCACCCACTACGGTATTTTTACGCGTCCTACTCACAGTACGTTCTAGAACTTTGGAGGCTCAGGAACCCAGAATCCAACGGGAAAATCAATACTCTCTGTGCACCCTGCCGTGGAGCAAAGGGGCTCGTATGACCCAGCAATCTTCGATCGATTCTGGAACTTTCTAGAGAAAGAAGCTGGAAAATATCATTCGCTAAGCAGATTCTCTAGCGTCCGCTTTTAATGTCATTGTATTCCGTTTTTCCTTTCCAAACAATCTGACTCGGATATATGCTCACGTCTGTGCTTAAAAAGTAGCTTCGGTTCATAAGTTTCCTGAAGACTGTGGCCTCATCCAGCCAATAAACATAGGAAATAGTTGAAAGTTATGCGTGACCAGAACGGGTTTTCTTCATTATTTTTGTTCAGCAAATCTACTTTTCCTGTTTTAAGTTTCAGATTAGGCTTTTTCTGGATTAAAACCTGAAGGATCTATTTAATTGCAGTTGTTCCGATGTGTATGTGACCTAAAGGTTTAGAAGTAATTGTATGCACTTGTTGAATGTTAATTAAATTCAATTTGTAAAAAAATCTCTTAGAGAAGTGATTAGACAGATTTATAATCTCTCAAAAGTTTCTTATTCTCGTATTAGAAGATTCATAAATGTTAATATTTTGGCGTACTTAAATGTCCCTAGAAGTTCCTAACAAATTATTTTATCACCTATGTTTTTTTAAAAGAAGAAATTCTCGCGTGATTGAAGCGAATTCAATATATGGTGAAACCAGGTCAAGGTTGTTGCCTTTATTTTAGCATAACTCGATGAAAACTTGCATATATATCATCATTCCCATGCAGTTCCTCGAATTAGGCTCGAAGAATATATTGTGAATAGCTCGTCATCCTCCCTACGCCATAATCTGACTGACATATCTTGTGAAAGAAATGAGTAATTTCTTTCGTGGTATTAAATTTTGTTGTTTTTTCCCGGAAGCCTTATTGTATTCTTAGCTCTCTGTTCCCAGTAATTATTCAGAAAATCTAAAACTTTGAAAATGATTAACTTTTATAATTCGTACTTCGTGATAATTATCTTCGCCGATCATCAAACAATGAGGGTCGCAAGATTTAATCAAATTTCGTCTATTCCGTTAAAATATTCAATGGTGAAAGTAAAGGAAATCTGTTTCTATTGTAGTTTAGGTGGAATGAGGGTTGATCAAATTCTGTCTATTTCTCTAAATTTCCTATGGAAAGCTATGAAATTATGGTTTGAGTGCTGTTAATTCCGTCATCGATCCAAAATATATAATTTTGAGCCCATCCATATCTCTCCGTATAGCTATCTGTCAGTTGAGGTACATGCTTCACGCGAATGATTGAGAGTTATTGAGAAAAAGATGAATATTATTATTCTTTTACGTCGTAACTTAAGTGATGCTGAAATAACAAAAATTGAAGGAGAGTTACATTTCATACGCACGTCTTGAACTAGTGACCTAGAATATCAGCTTAATTAGTATATGCTAGCAAAATGTTGTCGCCTATTCGTGATATGAGAACAGGGAGTATTCATAGATGATGAGCAATAGCAATCTGTGAAACGATCATTGCGCAACTTTAAATAGTTCATGATTTGCCCGTTCGTGGCGTCCTGTACAGGGTATCCTCTTCGTATTTAGAATTTCTTCGTATATCTTCGTATATCTTATTTGAATGTATCCTGTAATGATTGTTTAACTACAGAATAACAGAGTCGTTATTCAGTTCCTTTCTATTATTTCGAGCAACTAATGGCCTGTAAAAGTTTCGTTCTATCATTCGTCGATTCGTTCGACTTCGAGACGCGCCCATTTAAATATAATGGTGGAAAATATAAGAAAGAATGTTCAATTAAAATATTGAAAATTACAATGCTTAAACTTCCATGTGTTCCATTTTCCACTTTTTAATTTTTTTTACTTTTTCATGTTAATGTAATATTTATAACTAACTGCACTGTCTATTAAGCTAAAATTAGGAAATTAATCAAAATTATAATGGTCACTTTTATCACAGATTGAAAAAAAAACGAAACCCAAAAAACTGGTGTTTCCAAATAAGTTGTGATGATTAAAAGAAAATTGAAGAAATGAATCGGCTGTTATACTGATAGCAAACTCAGCATCCTCTATTCTTAATTAATTGCTTTTAACCTGATAGTTATAATGAGGTATAGAAAAGAAGTCATTGGTGTTTCTATGTACAGGAAGATAATAGAATTGATTCACCTTTCTAAGGTCATTCATTTTTAAAAGGAACATTTTGCAAAACTTCAATTCATAAATTTATTTGATGCGTTAACAATATATTCTTCTTATTATTCCCTTTAGTAGACTTAAACATCCTCTTTAAAGAAAATTTATATATATAATGAAAAAATTAGAATATAGTTATTAGAAAATTAATAATAAAATATAGATGTATAGATAAATAATAATAAAAATATCATAAATGAAAATGATGCACAGTGTTATACTTGTGCAACAGTAATGTATTTTATAAAATATAAATATCTTGAATGAGAATATATTGTTTCAGTTTAAATTCTTGACTATTTTATATTATGGAATATATCTATGACTTTAAAACAAATATAAAGCAAGAGGTATAACTTTTTAAATTCCTTGATTATCCTAATTTCCTCAAGAGGTAATTTCTTCAAAGAGGAATGTGATCTACAATAACAGTTTACTGTGATATCTTATAATCCAGTTATAGTATTTCTCCTAATTCTAAGTTTCGTTTGTTTTTAATTTATTCAGATAATTCCTGACAATAGAATATTTACTTTTTTAATAATATTTATCCATAATTTGAATCACTTCATTGGATATGAATGAATAATTATTAAATTTATTATTAATTCATATTTCATCTTTCCTAGGAACTGGAGAGATTAAATGCTGCCTTAGATGAAGAAAAGAAAAGACTGGAAATCATGATAAAAGAATTCCAGAGAGAACATCTTGATATGAAAAATGAATATGAAGAAACTATATCAGCAATGAAAATGGTTCAACAGGATAAGAAAGCATTGGAAGATACTACAGAAACTCTTATGGTAGGGTCATACTCTTCTAATTTATTATTATCTTCAAAAAATCCTTAAATATTACATTCATTGCTTATAGCTTGAATTTATGTGCATTCATTAAATACTTGCTAAGCAAATGTCTGAACCATTTACCCTGTGTGTAAATATCTATGGCTTACAAGTTGGAGATTGTTTGTAAAGAAGGATAGTTTTTAAAATTCAATTTATTAGATATTCTAGCAAGCTTTTCATGTATTTTTTTAATGCAATGAGAAGGAATTGCATCTCAGTTATGTTAGATCTGCATGATAACGTAACAACCCTTTACTTAAAATTTAGAATCTCAGGTAACTTGTGTTTGTATAGTTGTTCTTGAAGGATATATAAGACTTTATTATCTGTAAAAATCTGGTTAAAATATCCATACCATATTAAATAATGAAAAACATGAAATTTCCAAGTCATGGAGGAATTTTTGTATAAATATTTATTAGATGAAGAGTTTTTGGAAACTTCTTGGAAAATCTTGAATGATTTAGGTTGGACAGAATTTAGGTAACATTCAACCCTGATAGTATGATATGGGTATGACAGCTAAGTTATATGAATTTATTTCTTTTTACTTATAAAAATAAGTTCTAGTTTCTTTAGAGACCTTACATCTTTTGATGTAAGATATACTTTTGCAATATATGAAGTTAACTAGTTTTTAGTGATAGAAAGTAGAAATTAAGAGACCCACTTACTTGCAAAATATTTCAATTCTTTTAGATAATAATAGCATCAGCAGTTTACTTAAGTTTTATATAGTATTTTTTATATCAAATTCGAATAAATGTTAGGAAGAATCAGCACACTAATCTATAATTTGTTTTTCTTTGTAAATTTAACAAACAATTTGTGATTTTAAAATACTAAGATTCATTAGTTCTATAAAACCTTATCGATTCTTATTTTTTATGAAAAATCATTAACTTAAATTCCCCAATGGTTGTAAGTTCTGATTGGAATATTGTTAACTTTCCTTTTGGCTAAATTTAAGTACTGGTTTCATGTTTTTGTTTTTTGACCTTATAATTTAGGTGTATAGTTATAATCCCCATTTTTAATTTAGATTGAAAATTTATAATAGTAAATATATAGTTTTGTATAAGCAGGTTTAGTTTAAAGTGTAAAAGATTTAATGGATGGAAGATGGAAATATAGTTAAGGAAAACTGAAAGGTTTTATTTTATTTTTTAGAACCAATCCTGGAAGACCAGAGAAGATTAATTTTAATTTTCATTGGGTAGAGGATAAATTTTATATTAATTGATTTATATTAAACATGAAAGCTATTAGCTTATCAGGGATTTTAAAACAGACCTTATTTTGTTTTATTGGTTATTATTTTATTTTATGTAAAAACTTTTTTAAATCTAAGTTTTCTATGTAATGTTTTGAATTATTTTATTTAGGAAAATTTGTCTGATCTGGAAAAAGAGAAGCAAAAGATATTAGGCAATCTCAAGGAATCTGAAAAAAGGAATTCTCATCTCTCCCAAACAACTCAGAGTTTGAAGCAGCAGCTGAAAGATATAGAAGAAGATACTAAGTTTTTATTATCAGAAAAGGTAGAAATAGAAAGAAGGTGAGTTCCATCCTGCAGTACATCATGTGAAGTGTGAAAGATTCATTTATCTTAGTAAGTCTTTAAAGTCAAAAAATACTCCTTTAAAAAAACATGATTTGTTGTATAAATAATTCTGGAAGACTGAATGGGTGTTATGGTATGGGAATTGTACTGTGTCAACATAATCTAGCCAGTTCTAACCAAAGAAAATGATGCTATTTTTAGGCTGAAAGAAAATGAACTCAGGGCTCAAATTCTTGAGGAAGAAAAGGAAATTATCAGTCAGCATTCCTCAGAACTGCTTTCATCATTGAATGTAAGTAGATAAACTGTTTTAGATTGTATAATTTTCAAACCTAGAGGTAAGACAATATCTGAAAATGAAAATAAATGGCTGAGTTATTCCAATAAATGTTTATAGCTCAAAAAGAAGTTATTTTATGGATGTATTTAATAATTTATAATTAATAATATTTTTATTTGAGAATATAACAGGTTTCATCATATTATTAACTATTGTGTTCATCAGCATATGGTGATCTTTTTTTTGTTAACTGTGTCTAAATGAAGTGAAATTGTATTTTTATGTAATACATTAAGTACATACATTTTAAGTATCTTAATATAGAGGTTAAACAAGTGAAAAATAACTACATCACCAGGACTTGAAACTAGGTCCCCAACTGGCAAAGGTTGGAAAAGGCTATACAACTATTGCCATGACCTTAAAAATAGTTTTCTTCTCTTTTCACTTCTTTTTAACCTTACTGAGCAAGTTGCACAATTCATCCTGCAAAGTTAAAAATCTATCTTTCTCTTAACCAATCCTCATAAATGTCTTATAAACTAATTTTATATTATGATGATTATCTAATATAAGTTAGAGAAACATAAATTGCTAAATATATACGACTAAAAGATAGCTTGCTTACAGCAAGTAAATGATTTAAAGTGTCATGACTTATTGTATTAGAAATTTTTATAATGCTTAAATGCTACTCAAATTTAATTCAAAGTCTTTAAGTCAGCATATTTTGATTAAAGTTTGGTATCCCATGCATTTCTTATGGAGATAAACCCCATAGAATTAAACTCATGACCTACTACAGAGTGATCTGCTAATCATTCAAAGGTATCAGTAATTGCTATCCCTACGGAAATTGCCAGTTATCCAACTTTATGTTCGGTACCTAAAAATAATAATGATACCATTTTTCAATGCCAGGTGGGGAAATTTTAAAAATTATATCTAGCTCAATATGAAATACAGTTCAATCAAACTTCGTAAGCTTCTAGGCACATGTCCACCAACATATTACGGGTTCTATTCCAGAGAGACCTATAATCTCAATTTTCATTGGCTAGTTATTCAAAATTTCTTTTAACACACTTTCTGAACATGTAGAAGAATTAAATTCCATGCATTGATAGAAAGGCTGTAAATGGTCCTTGGTTCTCTTTAGGGGGCATTTACTGTATCTCCATAAGGAATGCATAGGGAAATCAGAACTTCTTTTGAGGCACTTCCTGTATGAATTTTCTTTTGAAATTTGGAGTTTTCATACAGACGATGATACTCATACTCAATAATGATAAGCTTTTTGAGGGTAGGTCCTTAGTTTGAAGCCCAAGCAGGAAAAATGCTGCCTTAAGAAATATATAGGAAATCTAGCTCAATTCAATATAAGCTGCAATAATGTCCTTTAGATTATGTTTAGCAATGTGTGAGCAATAAAAACATTCAAAAAATCTTAGTTTTTCATTAATAGATTTATTAATTAATTGGTTGCTGTAAGCAAGCACACATTTACTTATATACATCCCCCCAAAGCAGCTCTTATTATCTTGTATTACATGTAGACACTTCGTTGGGATATATATATTGGATACGAATTTCAGGCCTAAACCTCTGGGTCCATGGAGTTGCTGATTTTTTTATAAGATGGCCAACTAAATCTCACCTAGAAAAAAAATCGAAAACCGACCCTACCTATCCTTGGTTCAATTCTAGGAGGCCCCAAAAAATCGATTTTCCCTTGTAAGAATGCATGTGGTCGATTTTTGGCAATTAAAAAAAAAATACTTCCTGGGCACACAGAACAACCAAATTTCTTGTAGCTATTGCTATTATATATTTCTACGGATAATTGGTATAGTTTAACAGTCATTGTCATGGGTTCGATGCCAGGAGCTGAAATATTTTCAAGTTTGGAAAAATCATATCTCTCTTAATATGGCACATAGATCATTCAAACTTTCTACACGCATAGAAACTTACATAATGTACTTATTAAAAAATCAACATTTGCCTATGTTTCACAGGTTCGATTTCAGAGTGACCTGTAATCTTGATTTTCCCCCTAAGAAACATTAGCATAAGAACAGTGGCCATATTTCCTAAAACTTTTTAGGGCACTTCCCAACTGCGCAGAGGTTAAAAATTTCACACAGCTATAAAAGGGCCCCCTTCCCACATGAAAGCGTCCTTGAAAATGCCGTATGTGGTCGTTGGTATGCTGTGGGACGTATAGTATAGGTTTTCCTGCACTGCTTTTTTATAGCATCCCTAAATCATCCCTATCATTTGTGAATAGCTTAATATATGAGTGAGGGCATGCATTTACCACTTCAATGCAAGTCATAGGTTAGCGTCAAAAGCCTCAGTACTGATAAGTTATTTAAGTATTAAATGTTCCAGACTGTTTTTATCTTGGATGTGTGCTAAAAGAATAATCTGCTGATTATTTTTTTAGTTTCCATTATATTTTCTTAATGACTAGTTATGATGTGGAGTTACATCTTTTTGCTTATAACCTTGTGAGTTTTACTGTAATATTAACTGTTTAGTTTAAAAGGTCATGTATCTTTGCCTAGTTAAAAGTTTGTGAATTTTTTCGTTTGGATAATGAAAAGTTTTTATTTATTATTTGCAAGTTCCTTAACTGACCAAAATGTGCATTTAGATTTATTCAAATTTTAGTCTTTCTTAATCTATTCACATTTTAAAAATTGGTTCTTTGTGATTTTATTTTATTTATTCCTAATAATTTAGTGTTTTGATTCAAAAACATTAAATTAAATATTGATTCCTTGTCATTTTGTATTAATTACTGAAAATGGTTCTGAACAATGAAATTGAATCGCTTTAAGTGGGAGATATCTGTGTAAATAAATTAATATAAATTTTTTAATCAAACCTCTTAATCAAGACCATGATTTAAATATTACACATAAATAATAATGAATTATAATATGGTGCTGTGACTCTTTAGTATGTTACCTCTTTGATACATCAAAAGTAATACATATTATATTACATAATATTGATGCAGTTAACTTATTAGCTGGGTGTTAAGCTCTCTGTATGCTGTGATATCACATTTTCCCCAAAAAACTGATGTCTTTAAATATAATGAGCTTCTTTTTACCTCATCATCCTAAATTATGTTTGTTGATTCCAAATTAATTCTATTTTTTATCAATTGAAGTAAAAAGTTTAAATTAAAATGTTCCAAATTTTAAAGTCTGAGAAATTTCATTTAAATCATTGCAACTTCAAAAATTTATCAATGATTTTAATGGTAAAGATATTTTATTGTGTTTTTCTTAGGATCTTGTAATTCAACAAGGATTAGCAGAAGCTGATCTTCGGCTGGAAGTGAGGGCTAGGTTAGAAGCTGAAAGACAATTACAGTCTGCTCATAACTCGGTTCAGAATCTTGAAGGTGCCTTGACACTTGCTGAGGACAGTGATACCCTCCGTTCCAAAATATTACCTGATGTCAAAAGACTTAGGAGTAAGTTTAATATTGCTCTCTTTCTTATTATCATATTATCAAAGAAAATTAAATTTTGTTTGCTCTGTCATTGTATAATTCCTTAAATAGCATTATTTACATGGGTGGCTGTGAAGGAATCACAATAAAATTTAGAGTATATTTTAGGGAATTTTATGTGCTTTTCATTAAACTATTGATATTGTGCAGAAATATTTATGATAAAATAATTAGTCTTGCACGCAGAGTCTGAAGATTTTAATTCTGTATCATCCTCCTTGCTGTTTTAATGATCATATAATTCTTGAACAATTCAGCTTTTGCCTCAATGATTACCTTTTTGATTGCATCCAATATAGAATGAACAGAATGTCAAAAAATATTTTGTTAATATTAATGCCAATTAAAATGCTATTGGGAAATAGCTTAGAATTTGCATTTTCTTTTAAAAAATTTTTGGTTTCCTTGCTTCCTCTCTAACTGCAGTCTATCTATATATTATCTGTAGATCATCTTAAAAGGAATGGAGGAATTAATCTGTGGTACAAAAGAATATGTTGATGCATTTTTTTCTGTACATATTTTTTATCCAACTTAATTATCTTAATCCACTTTTCTATCATGTAGCTTAAGATTTTGAAATGTTAAATGATTTATGTAATTCTGATTGGGAAATCTTTTTGTTCATTGGCTAATTCCAATGTTTTAACATTCAGGATTTTTTGAGCAAATTGCTGAAGAAGCCAAGATAGATGCCAACATGCCTGTAATTATGAAGAACTCTGTCTATGCCAAGAAAACAATTGCTAAAAGAGCAATGGCCAAACAGATAGAACAGAACCGACTTGAAAAAGCTAAGACTTTAGGTAAAGTGCTTTTTCGTATCCTATATTAAATTGTTTTGATATAATGCATGGATATATCTCAGATGGTAATTTAAAGCATGAATTTTCAGATATTATTGGTGGTATGTAGCTAACTGTTGTATCTTTTACATGATTGTATAATTTATAATCTGTTCATTGCTAAGCAAGGTTGTCTTTTTATCTGTGCTTCATACACCTTTTAAAATTCTTATTTGACTCTTTCTCAATATGAACATATTTGTTGTGGTAGCATGTGCAATTTACCTTTTTTAATTTATTTAAAAATTTCAATCTTATTATGTATTTTACACATAAAAGATTCAATTAATTCTACTTTAGTAGAGGATATCTGTCGGTAATAACTTGGTGGTATGAGTTTCCATAATTTTTTAATTATATGATTTTGGGCAATTAATTAAAAATTAATGATTTTAAAATTTTTGAAGTAAGTTGAAATGTAAGAGATATTTTTAAGAAGCTATAATATCAATCTTCAAAAAGAAAATAAATATTTTTGTAAACAATTCTCCATTTTATTAAAGTTATTTTCAGTTTTTATCTACTATTTGTTATACCTCTATTTATTATTTCTCTTACATTATATGATTTATCCATTACACTAAAGTGTAATAGTGATAAGTGGCCAATTAGAAATATTTAAATAATTTTATTTACCTTTAAAATAATTTTATCAAGTTTCATATTCATAAATTGAAACCAATGAATTCTTAAAAATTTATACCAATTTCCATTATCAAATAAATAGCTTGTCATTAAAATTTTTATTTTTTAATTTCAAGGCCTTTTTGACTCTCTTTATTATTTTACATATTTTAAATTTTGTTGGGTCTATTTATTTTCTTAACTTTTGCCTTAAATGGGTTATGTTTTATGTCTTGCTGTATTTCATTTCATTGACAAGATATCTGGCTTCTGTTTGGCTGAGGCAATTTTGATGTTTATGCATGTAGACAGCATTCTTTTTTCAATTTTAGGATTTGACTTCATAGAAACTTCTTCAGTTGGTGGTCCATTAAAAAGATCCCTGTCAATTATGATAACTAAAAAAAGTTTACGCCCAAACATTACCAGGTCATGGTCGTTTAGAAGTGGTGTGGGTGAGTACAGAGAATGACTATATATCTTTACTAAATGGCATTGTAAGTGTTTGGACGATTCACCATAATTAGTTAATGGATATGTTATATATAACTTGGTGGAATAGGTTTGTTTGATTTCCTTTTCATTATTCCAGACATTTATTTCAAGTGATTGGGGCATAATTAAAAGTAAGGAAGGTATTATCCCTTTACTTATTGTTAGTATTCAATATACTATTCATATTCTTCTAATGTAATTTGATTTTCATGAGTATTAAAATCCATGTAATGAATTTATTGGTATAAATCTCATAAGGAAATGTATCTGGATATCATGTGATGAATTAAAAAGGATGGTTGGTTTGTGACTTGTGGGTGTTTACTTTAAATAATTATCAGATTCAAATGTTTTTTCAACATCCTTAGCCTCTCCTTGAGTTCAGTAAATTATTTTGGTGTAGAAATAGATAATTTTTTTAACTTTTGTTTAGAATCTCTATGCTGTACTTCATTTTTTAGCAGGTTATCAAGTTAAATAATTAATTAATATTTTACTTAAAATACAACTCATTAATTTTGGAAATAATTTCAAGTGATGAAAGATAAGTTTAAATTGCTGTAGTAACTAGTACTGAATTGTGTTATTCTAAAGGTCAGTTTTTTTTACCATAAGAATATTTGTCAAAACAGACTACTTGTGCCCTGCTCATCACGCTTAAATCCATTCTCATTGGTTCTGTCTCTGATATTCAATTAACATTCTTTATTTTATGTTGGAATACAAAAAAGATATAATTATTATGTTCCCTTTAAATTTCATCCTTTTTGTGAAAAGAGAACCAAATTTCATTCTCTCCCCATTGAATAGATTGCATCAGAATCAAATTGAAAGTTTTTCTTGATTGCCATTGCCATCATTTTTCCTGCTGTGGTGCCAAGAGGTTAGCATATTGGCAGCTAGCTCTCACTTCCATTGGAATTGGATGTTATTGTGCACGTCATTATAGGGTGTAATGTAAGACAGGTCTAGTAGAATATTCTTTGTAAACTTAACCTATCTTTTCCATTTCATCATGAGATAAATATCTAATGTTTCAAGGATATTTATTTTATAGTAGATGTAAAATAATTTTAATCGTTTCCATTTTTAGGGGAATTAAGAAGCCCTGATGAAAAATCTCCTGTCAAGGAAAAATCATCAGCTGATGACAGTGGCACCTCCACTCTTCCATCACTTGCTGAAGAAGAAAGACTGTAAATTTTAAAGCATATTCTGTCAGTCTATTTTTCAAACCAAAAGATGGTTTTAGTTTTATACATTATGTATACAAGCAAGACATTCCAGCATTAGTTACCTGCAGAGATCACTCTAAAATGACATTCCTTAAAATTCCTTAATTAAGCCATTTATTCTCATGCAATGAGACAAAATTATAAGTGCTCAAGAATATACTCTTTGTTATCAAGTCGATTGTTATGAGTGTTATGGGATATTGAACTCAAGGTAGGACACACTCCAATTAATTAAGATTTTTTGTTTATAGTATAAAAGACCTTTCAGTATTAATGCTTTATTTTCCACAAAAATCAAAACCTTCTGCATTTTTCTTTCTCATAATACTTTTTAATCATTAAATCTTCATTGGGTGGTCAAATTTAAGATGCCTTTTGTATATTTTCTAAGTCAGCCATTAAAGTAATTATGAGTAAAGTAAGTAAAGAAAATAGTTCAGGCTGTGATTATCCCAAGTATCCCTAACACACTTGAGTTTCTTCAGAACATAAAAATTTGAGTTTACTGTTGATAATAAGAATCTGTTAAGGGATAATCTCCTGTTCTTTCATAGATACTTATACTTAAAATTACATAGATACATATTGTTCAAGGTTTGTTTTAAATATACAGTTCATTCCTCCACCTAATTTTCCATGGTAAAGAAAATAATGTACCTCTTATTGTCCTAGAAAGTTGATCTGGATATGAACTCAGTAAATAACTATTACAAAATTTGCAGAATCCAGAGGTCATCATTTAACTTTTCAGATAATCCAGACCCATGAAATATTTTATACTAATATCACTGAAGTTAATTCCTTATCTTCAAATTAGCTAACAGTATTTATGTTCTTTTTGCTATTACGTTACTTTAGGTTTTTATCAAATTCGTATCTGTTTATAATCCAAAATAAAACTCTTAAAATTAATTTTTGTCCCGAAATAAATATGCATTCCTGATATTGGTGCATGCCAATCAAACTAATTGGTCTTAATAGGTGCTAATTTTCTTTCCTAATTACTTTAGCATTATCATAGTTACTTTATTTTATAAAAATTTCTATACCAAGATCTTTCCAACAATGAGAAGATGTCAGTTCTTTTCTTTTATGCATCACCACAGAACATTATAACAATATTCAATAATATGAGATCTGAGATTTCTTATTTTTATGGGAATTTTGGAGTGAACAATATACTTTGTCTGTAGACCTACTTCTACAAGAGCTTTTTCACCTTCAAGTGCTAGATTAATATTTAATATATTAAATTTCAAGACACTAAGAAATAAGTCTGTTATTAGATATTTTTAAAATTGTATCAATGAAGGTGAATTTTTTACAATCTCGACTAGAGATATTTTCTGACTTGAAAATATCTTGAGATTTTGGATTTTTTTGTGTTGATATTATTTATCTTGAGCTCTAATTGAAGATTTGTACAGACAGTTACTTCTTACCCTTTAATTAAGGCTGAATTGTGAACTGTGTATTAGCAGCCAATTCTTGGATTGTTTGGATGGATTATCTTATACGTTAACTCATTCAGTTTGCCTTATTTGTAGCATATAATTGCTCCAAGTAATTTTTGAAAATTTCACTTAAAGGTGCACCAAAGTTGAAATTAACATCGTATGTATGTAAGTAATTTTTGCATTAACTGGTGATGTCTCAATTCTCTGTGGTCTCCTTATAGTTACTCTAACCCTTGGATACTTCTACTTCCTTTTAATTACGCGGAAGGATTTTCTCCTCTTACTTAAAACTTTTCAAGAAACTCAAATATTTTTATTCCAACTTTACACACCCACACCTTTAGTTTTTGTCTATGGTTATAGGTCAGCTGATCAGCATCCAGTCTTAAAATAATTGAAGCAGTGTGATTTAGCAATTACTACCTTTGTTAATAACCTGCCGAATGATGCATTTATTTTAATCTTTAGATGGAAATATGATTGACTTTTTAAATTTTATATCAAATTTTATTTTGCTTTTTGTTTCATTCATCAGCACAAAATATCTTGGAAGGTTAAAAAAAATTCTCAGGAGTGAACTTCCCATATTTTTTTGTACTTGGGTAGAAATTTTTCTTGTTGAACTTTCTCCTTTCGATATCTTACTTGTTATAAAATATTATTTATTTTAAATTCAATATACATTTCATGTACAGTCGATCCAATAAGTATATCACTCGACGAGTTGAAATTTTTGTGGAAAATTATCTAAGAGATACTTATAGAAATAGTGCATATAAGTTGTGCAGTTTTGCAGAATGGTTATTGTTCAGCCTCATGTGCTGTGACTGATATTATGAATCTTTATATCTTAGGAGGTTGAATTAGTCCAAAGTAATAATAGTTGTATAAATGTAATCTCTGTGGTATGTTCCAGAATTATTTTTAGTTTTGTTAAGTTCTTGTGTAGACTGACTGTTCAGAAGGTATCATCTCAGAAGCTAGTGATATGTGACTTCAATGTTGTTTTTCTTTTGTGTAGTTGATGATTAAATGTACTATTCCATATATTTCAGTAGATTGCTTTTAAGTTCTGGAAATCCATAGTACTTCCATTTCTCTAAATAATACCTTCAAGCTATTCACCTTTCATTTTGGTTTATTTGACTTAAATTATATTTCACAGCTGTATGCCCAAAATTATATATCACTATTGCAATATTATTCACAGGAATAGTATGTTGATCACTTCTACTTGAGGTGGATTTTTACACTTTCAACAGAGTTAAATAGTTTTATTGATGTATCAGCATTTCCAATGCTGTGCTTTTAAGTGCCATTTCAATTTTATTTTCTAATACAATTTATCTGGGCATTAATGTTTGTTTATTTCCTTAAGTAGCTTTAATGCATTGCCATATGAGGTTGCATGATGAAGTAGTCAAATGTTTATCTTGCCATATTTACTGTTGAAGTGTAGCCCTCCAATAAGTGTTATGAAAATTGTGATGAATCTACGATTGTACTTACTTCTGAACTAAATGTTTGGAGATGACTGAAATGTACCTTATTCTAATGATAACAATGTAATTTTTTGTGGAAGCTGAAATTCTATAATAGTTGTTCATTTTTCATGGTTCACGATTTGTTAAATATTTTACCTTCAAGTGTATTATTCTTAGAGAATTTTGTTATTTTTTAGAGTTGTTATTTGGCACTTATGATGCTGATATTTTCAAAAAGACATATAGTAAATGTGATTTAAATAAGGTGATGGGCTCTTAAAATGTACACTCACCCATAAAAATAGTACGTTTTGCAGCAGTTGTTAGCTATTTATTAACCTGGGATAGTCGCTCTTGCTCAGATATACTGACATAATCTGTGATATGCCTGGATTCAGCCTTTTGTGGTATATCTTACACCATTCACTGAGGGGTATTTCTGAATTGAAATTTGCAGTTATGTCATATATTTACATATTATAGACTTAGTTTTGCTTGTTAATTTCTCATGTATGAAAACTGAGTAGCATAATAATGATCTGCAATTGAGATTATTATAATACTGTCACATGTAGCCTTATCTCTCAGTATTAACATTTAGAATAATTTTGTGGGAAGCAGATATATTTTGGTTAGGAATCTATTTACAGTTTCTAACATGAAATTTTTTTGCATTTGTTAGGATAATGGGATGGTATCATCTTCTGCACTTGCACTTATTTAATGGCTCTGAATGTAACATTATAATATAATTTAATATTAAAAATTATGCTTCATTTCTTCATGAGAAAACATTTCCATTATTTCTTCTTGATACTTTGTATATTGATTGGATTGCATTGAAAAATTACTTGGTGAAGATTTTGTAATTATTGCAATTGTGCATTACTAATGGAATATTTTGCATATGTATAATTTTAAATTTATAAAGATCAAATGTGAGGTTTAATACATATCACAACATTAAAATTGTTGAATATGTCAATTAAAAAAGTAATGGTGATTTCATTTTGCTGTCCATTGTATGTCTTCTCATAAGATGTTGTTCTAAAATTTGTGAACTTATGAAAGACTTGTAGTTTTATCTGTTTTGCTGGTGTGGTTTAATTTCATAAAGTTGAAGAGCCTTTGAACCATCATTTGAAAATGTGCAGAAATTACATCAGATTTTATTTTTGTTATAATTAATTTTACAAAGACACAGTTAAGAGCATTCATGTTGATTTCTTGAGGAATAATGTGTTTATTGTATGTATTGAATTTCAAAAGTTGACTATTTGTTTATTATGATGTTGAGCTGTTAATTGTATTTGCTGCATTTTAACATGGTTTTTTGTGAAGGTTCCTAATTATTTATAGCCATTTTATTACAATAAAATAATTTACTCCTGGAATACACTTTTTAATTTGAATTAATTATATGTACAATTCACTAAGGGATAAACTATTCAAATAGCATCATCTTATAAAAGTATACTTTTGGATAAATTTTAAAAACTGTAGAGTTTTTGTGCAAATGACAGCGTTTGAAAGTGAAACGCTTGGTTTGATTTGATAAAAAATATGATACTTTTGACAGGCTTAACCAGGTTTTTCCCTGCTCATCCCCATGCTCAAAGATGCATTAGTAGGGATCAAACAGTAATTCTTATCCTTAATGTCTCCTTGGAATTTATGAACTTTACAAAACCAATATTTAAGCAATGAAAGTCATCTACTCTATCTAGTAAAATTATATTCAATAGCATCTTATCGTCTATAAGTGTGACATCGCAAAAGGTGAATCATCTGTATATTGAAAATACATAGATATTTATGTTGAAAATTAGCAAAAACATACTAACCCTTACATAGATAGTCCTTTTTTTCGATTTGCTGATACTGATTGACTTAATTTTATTTGGTTTATAATCTAATCCAATACCATAATATGTTCTTTTTATGTTGGGAAATGCCATATCCTAAATGTTGATTTTTCTCTCTATGATATGATAACTGAATGATAACAATCAAAAAATTGTAATCTTATAAAGTAGTTACATCAGTTTCAAAAAAAAGTTACCAATATGCAAAAGTATCAGCTTATCAGTGAATTAAATTATTGATAGATTATCTTTCTAGTTGCTACATTTTACTGAAATACCTTCTGCATTTCTAGCTATAACCTCAAAAAGAATATTAGTCTTAAAAACGTAAAACTGGATAGTAAAAGAGAACCTTTAAATTCATTTCAGTATATTATTTTAATGCACCCATCCAAAACCATTAAAGATAGTTTTCCACTTTCTACATCATAACATTTGATTTCATCATCTGTCAAAGTGAACTTCTTTGGAAGAATAATTTTTTTATTATATAATAAAGATGCGACTGTACTTTCTCCATATTTAGTCTGTACATTATCAAATTTTACGATGCTGTATTTTTCCCCATTGCGCAAATCTTCTTTTGTGATCAACATTCACGAAACCCTGCAATTGCCTCAATGGCGCTTCTTTCTAGAAAAATAATGCAATATAACATTATATTATACATTTTCTTCATAAATATAGGCATATATGCATTACAACAAATTTTCAACATTATTTCATCTTATTTTAGAAAAATTCTACTTTCAAAGTTAAATTGTAATTATGAAATTTTGAATTAAGATCTTTAAAAATATTGTTCATTATATTATACACGACTTAATATATTTATAATAAGTTTGCAAGACTCACTAAGAATACACTAATTACTAAATCAATATAAAATGCATCTTTTAAATATATAAATATAAATAAATTCAATAATATACAGGGGAAAATTAACATACACACATATAATTTGCAAAAAATCACTAAATATAGGGTAAACTTGATGATAACCAAACAAAATGTAGAAGTACCCGAAAGCTATTTTTGGAATTCACGTACCTGGACAATTTATATATTTTTCTAAAAGTTAATGAAATCACTAGCACCTGGATAATTTATATATCTTTCTAAAAGTTAATTAAATCACTAGCATCTAAATATGAATTAAATTTAGACCGGTTCAAAAATATTTACCCAGGTTTATTATTAAAATAACTGACGAGAAGTAGAAATTTTTCTTCAGAGGCGAAGAATGGTATTGATATTTGATACCAAAGAAAGGGAAATAGAAGAAGATTAAAAAACACCGATTTCAGTTGTCGAAGAGGGGACGATTCAATAATTTCATCGCGTCAACATTAGCGACTTACCAGTATAATTCTCATTTCTTTGAACAACAAAGCCCGCTATAACAATTCAGCACTCTATTGTTCGAATGGCGGCAATGGCAATTCGCGAGTTAGACTCAAGTACCATACGCTTCATAAGTGGAACTGCTGTAATACATTCTGTGTACTCAGTTGTTAAGGAATTATTTGAGAACAGTATAGATGCTGGAGCTGATAATGTTATTGTCAAATTGGTGGGTTCATTGTGCGTGGAATTAAAAAATGTATCATACGTATCTCGTTAGCAAAGTTTCAATTAAGTAACATTTTTTTCTTTCTTATAATTTGTTTTAGTACTCATTTTTCTCTTGGTGTAGTATTTATGTATGTGGTTTATTTTAATGTATTCTTTTCTAAAGATAAATAAACATGCTAAGACATTCATAAATGGAATTAATTTAGAATCAAGTGAATCATAGCTTCTGTAAATAAGTTTAGAATTCCTGAATGTTGTTTTGTTAATTGTACTAAAGAATCAATAGCTTGATACCCACGTGATAATGATAATCTATGAAATCATTTAACGTCATCTAAATTTTTAAAAAATATCTTAATTCCAAACTTCCAGTATCAGAATATTCCATTTTAGGATTATCTATCGAATTTTAGGAAAAAAATGGCTGTACCCGTATAGAAGTGAGAGACAATGGGTCTGGAATAACGAAAATTAATGCACCCCTAATCGGGCGTGCAAATCACACGTCTAAAATCGCAGATTTCTCTGATTTAGGTGAGTATTCTTGTAATTAAGTGCGCCTATCTTTTCTTTATTATTAAAAAGTCTCTCCTGATTTTTAATATATTTTTAAATAATTAATAAATTTTAGATAATATAAGAAAGTTGCATCAACTTATAATTTTTAAGTATCTTTTCAAGTTAATACTAAGCTTATAGCTTTTAAAGTTTTGAATTTTTTAACGATATGATTGATCTAGGAAAGCTAACCTCTCTGGTAAATATACATATATATGCATTTAATATACAACAATTAATGATTAAAAATTATTTAACTTTTTCCACTTACCAGAGAGGTTAGCTTGTTATATATATATATAATTTTGTAACCCTAATAATCATGAAAACATGATGAAAAAGTTTTCACCGTAATATTTGTACTAATAATTGGGTAACACGTACAGTTTATCTGATTCTGTAATATATTACAGAATATTCATTATCATTATGATATTCACCATTTTTAAAATTTTGGTTACAATTCCAATAATTGTGTATACAAAGGATGTAATCATCTCTAAAACACACATATATATAATGGCTCAGTAACTTTAAGGTTCAGTATTAAAAATGTTAAAATTTATGATGTTTGAGGAGAATAACTACTTATTAGAACTTGGTATCAACTCAAAATTTTCTGTTTATTTTATGTTCCAGAGAAATTATGCAGTTATGGATTTCGTGGTCAAGCCATTAATTCTTTGTGTGCAGTTTCTGATGTCAGTTTCACCACACGTACTGATCAAGAAGAATTTGCCCTAACATATACTCTTGATGAAGAAGGAAAGATCATTTCATCCAAACCATCCGCTCACCTTGTTGGTAAAATATATTTTTAATTCGTATTTGCTGCTATTTTTTGTATTAATCATAAATAAAATTTCTTTCTGTCTGTTTACATAGGTACAACAGTGGTAGTTGAAAACCTTTTTGCTCGTATTCCAGTCCGTCGTAAGATGCTCTCATCTTCATCACCTGTTAGAGCTGTTCAAAGATTACTCAGATATTTTGGTTTGGCTAAGCCAAAATTGTCAATATCTCTTTCTCATGATGGCTCTGTGGTGTGGAGGAAATCTTCCACCTCTTCTCTCTATTCCTCAGCTCAAGAGGTCATGGGTTACAAACTTGCTGCTCAGATGCAGTATATTTCTTGGAAAGGTTCACAAGCATCAATAGAAAGAGTGGAAGAAGAAAATGCTGACATTTCATTAGAAGAAGACCCTGTATGCTTGGAGGTTCGTGTAAATATATCCATTTTGTATCTTAGCTTTTATAAAATTTTCTCTGAGTAAGCATTGTTACTTGCTGGTAGATTTCTGTATTACCTTCTTTAAACTTCAGATGGAGGTTGAAATGCTTGTTCCAAAGAAAGGTATAAATATTTTAGAAGTAAGTTCATTTCCAGCTCCAGGAGGATACATACCAAATGTTTATCTTCTGATCAATGGGCGACCAATGAAACACAAGAAAATTGAGGAAGTAAGTTTTGAGTTTGTGAATATTTTAATTATTATGATTGATTGCTCACTATAGATGAGATGAACTAGATTCTTTTCAACATACAAGCAATAATTTTAATAAGAAGACCTTTGTTCTGATATTATTATTTTCCTAGATGAAATTAATAGTTTTTAATCCTTTAAAATGTTCTGTAACTTACTTTTACTTGTTGTCTTATTATTATCATGGTAAATACAAAATTATTTCTATGATATCTTATTCTATTAACCTGTTTTCTTTTTTATTTCAAATTTAGCTAATGAATATGTGGATAGGTAGAGGAACTCTTGGTGAATTGCCAAAAAGGAAGAAGCCAGCCTGGGTTTTGAAACTTGAATTACCACCAGATAAAATAGATGTCAATTTGGAAGCCGATAAAACAAAAATTCATTTACATGGAGAGGTATGATTTTCAATTTCATCTATAGTTTTTGACTTCTTAGTTTCTTGTGAATTTAATAATATTTTGTTGAGTATTGAATCTTTAGTAGGTTTATAATTATTATTTGAAAAAATTACCATTTTCTTATGGGGTTATTCCTGATTAGATTAAATAGTTTATAAAGGATGTATAAAGCAAACTGGGATATTTTTTGCCAATAATACTTTCTAACTTAAAAAAAATAAGATATTATCTAAGCTATAGTATTATTCTAGAACTGAAGTAAATTTCTTGATATTAGAAATTTTTTCATTTGGAATGAAAAAAACCAAAACTTTATTTAAGAATGTTATTTCAATGTACCACTGATAGAACTAAACTAAATAATAGAAATTAATTTTGATTATTTGCTTTGCTGAATATTGTTATGTACAATTGTATGAGCATTATCAATTATTTTAATTCTTTTTGAATATCTACAGTTTTATGTAACCTATTTTCAAAAAACAATTTTAAATACCTATTTATGCTTTTCTGTAATTTTTATTAATTTATTTTTCGTATATTTCTGCAATAATCTCTTGTCTTATTTCTATGCAGGATGTACTTCTTTCAAGAATTGAAGAAATTCTCTCTGAATATTATCTAATAGTCAACAGTGATCAAAATTCTCCTATTACAGCTACAGTAACCACTGCATTAGGTTTCCAGAAGACCAGTGAAAATGGTCTACTGTCAGAGGGAAAATCCCTCTGTGAATCTCAAGAAGAAAATCAAAAGCTTTCCTCTTTTGAAAACACTACTGATACTTCAAGAAAGATTCCAAACTCACGGAAGATAACTCATGATCTATGCCCTTCACAGGAATTGCCAGCTAAGCAAAGAAAGGTTTCTGAAGAAGTTGAAGTGGTGAATAATGAAGATAAAGACAAAAGTGATAATAATTCTTCCAGCCCAGCACCTAGTCTCCTGCAAATTTTTAATGTTGACAGTTTTGCTCAGAGATTGGATTCTCACAAAGAAAATGATAAGGATAAAGAAATCATAGAAATTCAAATTCCTGTTTTACCTACTAACAATTCGTCCCCTAGAAAGGATCCTGAAAAAGTTGATGTAAATTTAAATGAAAGAGAAACAGATATCTCTGCAGAAATTTATTTGGACCATGATTGGGACTCTGAGTTGGTGAAATTAGACATTGCTGTTGATGATGGAATGAAAGAGGATTCAAAAAAAGCTTCATTGCCTAGCTTTCATGAAGTTGTCAATGAGACAACTGTAACAGAAATTAAGGAAAGTAATAATGATCTTGTCTATGATAATGTGGAAGTAATTAACGTACAAGATACTGAAGAGAATGATGAAAGTGTGCTTCCTCATGTGGATGATTGGAGCAGAGGGAAGGCTAGTTTTGCAGGTTCCAAGGTATTGAATGTAAGTATACATCAAAATAAGCTCATGAAGAAAAACCTAGATATAGATTATCATATAAATACACTATTCTTGGTATATTCAAATTAAGTAGTGAACTTATTCCTCTTTTTATTCAAGTAATGCTCTCTCTATATCAGTAATTCTTAACTTACGGTATGTAAAACCTATCATTAAGTTTTATTGTAGTCTTTGTTCATTTATTTTCTTTGTTAAAATACTTTCCTCTATGAAATTTTCAAAAATATTTCCTGCTTATGAAGTGCAACTTTTCTAGTTAGTTCTAAGCCATTGGTTGTTTATATCTTATTCACATTATTTATATGAAAGCTATGATTGAGTCATGAATTAAGATAAGGAATTTGATTAGAAAAACCTTCCTAAATGTAGGATAACATTCTGATCATGGCTACAACACTCATTCACTTCTTATTGTTTTGCTTTGTTGACTCTATCCTCTGGAAAAGATGATTGAGAAAAATGTGATATATACATGGATGAGCCTTTACCTATTTAAGAAAAAATTTACCTGTTTCTCTCCTAAGCCTGTTAAACTTCTGGGATCGGAAATAATTACCTCCAACGTTATTGATCTAATATCTGATGATAAAAGGGATAAATCAAAACTCAACCATGGGCAGAATAATCTTCATAAGAATTCCAAAGAATTGAATACTCTTCATAAAAATCATGTGATGAATATAAATGATGTTTTGATGACAAAATCACCATTACCTCATGCCTGCAGTCAAATGGGTCGTCGCGACATGCGAGGATTTCAAGAATTTTCTTCAAGCCAAATCCCTAAAAGTAAGATTTATCAGTAAGAATACATTCAGATACTGTTTATACATCTTAATTCAAGCTCATGAGTAAAATAGAAACAATAACGTGCAACATGATTTTGACTCTCCTTAAAGTCTTCATGATCATGAATATTCTAAGTGGACATTTTAATGATCAGTGAGTAAATTTCATCTCTTCATAATCTACTTGAATATAGAATTATGTCATCTGGACACTGATCAAATGTGTAGTTAATTTAATATTTATTGAAAAAGTTTATATATTTGAATTTATTTTATGCATAATTTTTATTATTAATGATAGCTTTATTATCTATCCTTTCTCATCACATCCATATTTCTAGTTCATGAAAAGAACCCTGGAATTAAATCATCTGAAGTTGCTGAATTGTTAGTTCGTGAGTGGAAATGCTTATCCAGAACAGAGCAAGATCTATATGAAAAAAGGGCTCAGCACTTAATATCATCACGACATCAGAAAGTTAGGGAAAACAAGTAATTCAATAATAATTTTATTTATTTACATAATAATGGTTTTGCTGAAAAGCTTTTTGAGCTATTTTTGATTATTTGCCAAAGACAATTTTTTTCTTTAGCTTATGCAAATAAATATCATTTGCTGTTGAAATAAGACAACTTTCAGAACTATCCTTTGTATTTTGAGTGTATGAACAGTATGTTATTTATTAACTTCGAAATTGCTACTTTTCAGTTTCTCTCCCTGTGAAAATAAATCAATGAAACAAGCAGTTCTTACTGAAAGTTTTTCTGCCACACCTCGAACCTCAAAACCTCAGAGGTTATCAAAACAACTCCTTCCTTCTCCTATTTATGAAAGAGACGTGGAAGTATCTATGAAGCAAATTGCAAATTATGCTATGCAAAAGTAAGTATCATAAAATAATTTTCATTGTTTTTCCATGGAAAATGAGTAATCAATCTTTTTAATGTGTGCAATATTGTATTACATAGTTATAAGTTTGAGTATCTTTAATTTTTCATTAAAAAACTCATTTCCCTATTGATAAAAATTAGCTCAGATCATGTCATTCATGTGTTCTTGTAAAGAAAAAGCCTCATTGCTGTGGATGCTATATAGTTTTTTTACACAACTTTTAACAAATAGTTCTCTGTAAGATATACATGTATCATGATATGTGTTCTAACTTAATTTTATCTAATGAATCTTAATATTATTTAGAAGCTCTTATTGGTACTTTAAGGAAGAATTTTCAGATCCTACAAGCTTAAAAAACTCCTAAAAATACTCTCTGTCTGTTTGTTTAGTTAAGCATATAGTTTTATTGCATTTTAGTTTATCTCACATTATATGCTGATTGTAATTATTAGAGTTCACTACCTTTTTAAACCCATGTATTTTTTATTTAGGGAAACAAAAAAAAGCAAAGAAAGGAAGTTGGAAGGTGGTAAGATTAAACTGCTTGGACAGTTGAAACCAAGTGGAATGTGGTTATTTCAGGAGGAGTGCGAGGTTGGCATTATACGTCATTATGCTCTACAGGAGGTTGTAGTTTTCCAAAACTTAATGAATACTCTCACTATTCCTCTGTCAGCTCTTCAAAAGCCTATTAAAGTCAATGAAAGGTAGGTCTGTAGTTTGGTATGTTTTTAATGATATAGAGTTCATAAAAGATCTGACAATTAATGCAACCAAAAAGGTGAAATAATAAACTTTCAGTTGTTTACATCAAATTTATGGGACAATCAGAGAATATTGATTTAACTTTTATTTCAGTAATCTTGGAAGTCATCTATTAGAGAACCTACTATCTCTAGAAAGGCAGTATGATATATTTACAGAGAATACATGGGTGACAAGCAAGGTTTTGTCTAAAAATGGATTTCGAATAAAAATAACAAATGGTAAGATAACTATATTTTGATACAGAGTGCTCCAGCAGAAGAAGGAACGTTTCATAATACGGATTTTGATTTATGAATTTTTTATTTAATTTTCATTATTTTTATTTGATTTTTAAGTTATTGCAACTTCTTGTTTATGACATAACACTTACAGCCGTAAGATATCTCTGGTCTTTTATATCTTCTTATAATAAAATCCTTTCTTCTTATTCAGATCCAGAGACCATAGTAGCATTCAATATTTTTTTCTACTAGTATATTTCAGTAATACCGATATCTTAGTATCCAATTCTTCATCACTTTCTATTTTATGGTTTTTTATTTAGGAAAATAATATTTGTTTTTCTTTAAATACATGTGTTATCTTCTTACAATTACTTTGAGTTTGTATCAGCTCATCTTATTGAATCTCTTGGGAGATTTATTTTAATATTTATGTCTATGTAGATACACTGCGAGCCACCTTTTGGTGTGTGATAGGGGCATATCTATGTAAGGAATTACAACTTATGTATTATATCATTGGATGTTTATAATCAATAGATCTTTATCTGGAATATGATTTTTTGTAGATGAAGAAGGAAAATCTTGTGCTGTGATAACTGAGATAGCTTCTGTATTGCCATCTTATGGAATCAAAGACTTAAAGGAAATCCTTAATAAAAACTGTTTGGAATCCTGCAACTTATCTGAAAGTCGACCTTTGATGGTTGTAGATTATATTAAGGTCAGTTAATTAAAATATGTCTCTGTAAACAAAAGATATTAATGTCAGTGTGTTGCATAAGTAAATAGGTAAATTCTCAATTTATTAATTGTTTTCCCTTTGGTTTTGTGATAATTATCATCATGATTCTTCTTACTCTGAAACCAGTTTATTTTTTAGATCTAATTAGATTTATTCAAATTATAAAATTAATTAAGATTAGAAGTCTTAATTTCATTACAACATTATTATATATTAACAGGTAATGTCTGTATTTATAAGCATTCAACAATGATACTTATTTATTAGAATTATCCTCTATTTTATTGCCTAATTATATCTAAAACTCTCCCCAGTCAGAGGCAGTAAGGATGTGTCGCCAATCCCCTCTTCTTATGGGCAAAGAAGATTTGAATAAATTATTGAAGAATTGGAGCGGAGATAGAAAATCATTATGCTTACATTCTCGTCCAATATTTCACTTTTTATATAATTTTAAACATGATTAAAAATGCTTTTATAAAAATCCATAAATGTATAAAACTTGTATTATATTTTTTCATAAAAGCTCTTAAAATTTTTTGTGTATTGTTCATTTTATTTGTTTGTATTATTTTTCATAAATAGAATATAAAAAATCATCCAACTTTGGAATCATAACGTAAGAGTAGATTTTCATACTCAGTTCATCCTGTAAATGGTATCTTCGAAGTACCTTTCCTTAAATGTTCTGAGATTATTTTATTGCATTCATTATCCATGGTTACTTATTGTATTGTATTTCATCTTAAAAATATATTGACTTCATCATAAGACATGGAACTGAGAAGTCACTCAAAAATAGTTCTATACATTATTAAAGCTTAAATCTAATGCAATGCCTTATGGACTACCACCTTAACAATTTATCAATTATGTACTGGAATTGGTGATTTTTGGGCTGCAATTGTTTTAAATTTCTTTTAATTCCATTTACTTCATTGAACAGCATTGCAGTTATTCTCTAATCAGTTTTTATTTAATTCACTTGCTCAATTCAACAATCTTTAAATTATTTTGTCAACCATCTTAAAAAGTTAGATTAGAAATGAAACAAATGTTCTCAAATTAATTACATAATTCACTAAATCAGGAGTTAAGTGTATAGAAATTGTGTTTGAGAGATAGAATATAATGTATTTCTATTAACAATAATGGATTCCATCCTTTGTGCTGCACTAAAACTATGTCACGTCAGACTTCCCAAAAAAAGAAACTATTTATTATGCTTATTTAGAGTGAAATGATTTACAACCCAAAGTCGACCTTAAAACCTATGATAAATACACTCATTTTGTCCTAAGCAGTTTTTAAAACTAAATGATGAGAAAGTAGATGGTTCAAAATCCACATTCGAATTGGGAATTAACACATTAATTGCATCTGTGATACTGTAAAATTGTAAGTCGTAGTTTTTATTTTAGATTACCTGATGGGTACAAAGAATAAGTAAAAATAATCAATTGTATTTTATACATGTATTTCTTTTTAACTTAGTTATTGTGAAGATAAATTCACTTTCATTGATACAGTAAGACCCCGCTTAACGCTGTTTCAGTATAACGCGGTTTTTTAGGGTTCCCCTAAATCGCACACTTTATTGATACTTGTTGTGTATGCGTGCGAATGAAACGGCCATGCACCAAACAAAAGCAGTGCACTTTATAGCGACGGTGATATTTAGGTATACTATGTATTTATTTCAACGCTCTTTCGTTAGTTTGTCCAGAAAAAAGGTTCCAACTGTATTCTCCTGAGTCGCAATCCTAGTACAAACGCAGCTTTCCTGCGTCACAATTGATTTATTTGTTCTCATCAAGGTTATTAGGTGTATAAAGATATAAACATAATATTTTGAGATAAATTCGGCAAGAACTGATGAAATTTCTTTTATTTTGTTCTTTTCACTGATCTTCATTACATATTTACATATGTTGGGATTACGTTTCCTCGTTTAACGCTGTTTCGTTTAGCACTCGAAGTTATTGGAGCGTTGCCCCCGCGTTCAGCGAAGTCTTGCTGTATTTTACTGCATAAACTATGGACACTTCTAAATTATACCACTAATAACTCTATTTTAAGGGTTAACATGATTTTTCCCTATTGTTTTTCCGCTCATCCAATGGATTCTATCATAGTATCTTGTACTGGTATTACACTGGTACTGGAAGCACACAATCGAAAAAACAAGTGAAAATGTGTACTGTGAAAAAGAAGATAATATATGTTTATTAACGAGTTGAGTAACAGCTCATTTTTCATATTGTTATAAAATACCGAAAAAATTTTCATTCGTGAATCAGTAAATCTTGGAATGGTAAAAAGACTTAATGTTTTGTTCGTGATCAATTTGCTATAATTATTCTTAACGGTTTTTTAATTTTATTTCTTTAGTTTCATCGGTTGTTAACCATGAATTAAGCAGATATTTACGTATGGGTAACTATCTTTAGTGAAGGGGATTGCATACGGTGCCGTAGAACGCCAATTTAGAAATAATATAAAATAACGATATTAAATTAATAAATAAATTAATTGTAATTAATGTAATGATTAAACCTGAGTTCACTTTTCAAAAGATATTGACGTTTTATTATATGTATATTTGCTGATCTAAGAATGGGACAACGTATCGTGCAGTTGAGAATAGCATTAATTGTGATTTCAAAATTATTTGTCCCTGAAGTTGTTTGTTAATGAGCATGAAAAAATTACACTTTTGAAAGACCCATTGTCAATAAGTTGATCTATTAATATGCGTGCGTTGAAATATACGATGGGTGTCCGTAAATTTAGGTCACCTCTGCTTTTTCATAAGATTTTTTTTCATTTCAAATTTTTTTAATAGTGATCATTTTATTGCAAAAACAATTACAGATCCCGAAAATTTGGACAACTTTTATTCCAAGTAGTCTCCGTTACGATCGATGTATTTTTTGGAGACGCCCAGAAAGCTTTTTCAAACCGCGTAGTATAACCCTCCCACCGGTATGAGCAGGAAGCGAAAAACCTTATGATATTACTTAATAATTTGTGTGTTTACAGAAATTATTCATACCGATATGTTCATATCGCAATAGGCTAACAAATGCCCAAATTTTAACTTACTATTGCTAAAATCGAATAAGTAGCAAGGAGTGAAAGTTAAACTATTGCCAAAAACGGGTACATTTTTAAGCGAAGTGCAATAAAAGTAAATTTACATCCCAATCGCTCATAAGATAACGCAGAAATAAATTTCTATCGATTTCTTTTTTCATAGAAATAAGTCCACTCTACTGGAAGTAAGAGCTTCTCGAACTCGATGGACAAGACTCATCGCACGAACAATAGGTTACTTCGACGCAATGAGAGCTCGATGAAGACCATACTTTACGGAAATTTATTTCCATTGATATACTCTTTTTCAGAATATAAAATATCACAATGAATGCTTAGAAGCAATGTCATGTGATATGAATTGTTCTTTAGCAAATACAATTCTTCCATCGTAGAACTCGGTAGAAAGTACCTCAGACATGGGGAATAAGATTTTTCCTCTCTTGATAGTAGAAAATACGGAACTGATGGTGAGATCCTCTCTATGATTGCCATAGCAACTTCAGTTCCGGATGCGAATTGAAAATTGTGAATAGGTAAATAACCATCTTTCCAGAAATATCAAGCCATAAAAATTTTGAGATCCCTCCATCCATCATTTGAAATTTTGTTTGCTGTGCATGATCAAAGGCTATTTCATAAATTAGCACCAACATTTAGAAATCGAACTTCAGACCTATCGTATTTCATAAGCATATTGTCTAATGAAAGTACGATCTGAATTCCCCGATCTTCCCGGGAAGAACATCAAAATTTAAATCGAGATATTGAGAATATTTTGAGAAATATATAACTATAGCTTGAAATATGAGCTACTTCTTTCAGTATCCAGAGCTAGTTTAAATAGTACATCATTGTTTCTTTTAATGGCACGGAAATACTGTATCCTACATTCTCGTTTCGCATGGGTATGCTTTAATCCTGTTCACTCTATTACGAAGAATTGAAGAACGAAATTAAGGACGAGAGGCTTGCATGAACGCTTGTAGCGCACGAGGTAGCGGCACTTGTTTGCTTTTATACGGCTCCTCGCTAACCATTTACTCCAATTTGGAGGCAAAAGCGAAATTGTTGTTGAAACCGAATCGGTACATCGCGATTGAAAATATTAAGTTTCAGCAGTCTTTATTAGTGGATAACTTAGTGGATTAGTGACAACGTATTTATCTTTTAATGTAACGAAGCACTTCTCAGCTGTATATATTATAAAATACAAGGAAAATGGTTCATCATTACGTTGTTACTGCTCACAAGCCTACGGCTGTAACAGCATGTGTTACTGGTGATTATATATAAATTTCCTCAGATCAATTGGTTTATAAGTGTTTAGTTTGTTTGCGTTCATTTCTATGTTATGATTGCATCGCTTCTCTATTTGGTGCCTCCATTACTTACAGGGAATTTCACATCACCAAGCGATTTGAACCTAATATTAGCGAAGAATACTCGACTTGAAATATATTTAGTTACTCCAGAAGGATTACGACCTCTTAAAGAAGTGGGGCTGTATGGAAAAGTTGCCGTCATGAAGTTTTTCCGCCCACCGGTACGTGATAGTAATTTTTCTCATTGAATATGAAGATATATTGTTGATATATATTGGTATTATAATACAATTTTATTGTTAATGAGACATTTTATGCTTACATTAGATTACTGTATAAAATAGTTGTTATAATTTATTTATAATTTAAATAATTTTGTTTGATAGCATGAGAAAAAGGATTTGTTATTTATCGTTACTTCGAGGTACAATGCAATGATATTGGAGTGTGTTGGTGGAGACGGTGAAGAACTGGAAATTCTCACGAGGTAATTATTTCCATTTCAAATGTAATTACATCTTATGTATCTTCTTAAACTAAATTATTTTAATATATCCTATTTTTTACAAACTGCAGAGCTCATGGCAATGTGGCAGATAGGATAGGGAAGCCCTCTGAAACTGGTATATTGGCTGTTATTGACCCAGAAGCCAGAGTGATTGGGTTACGACTATATGATGGTCTCTTCAAAATCATTCCCTTGGACTACAGCCGACATAATTGTGAGCTGAAAGCTTCTAGTATTCGGTGAGCTATGCATTACTTGAAATTTCTATATTTCATTAATCTTCTTAGGGTGATGTTCATCATGATGTTAAAATATTTTTATGCTTCTCATTAAATTTAATCCTTGCTTTTATTATCACATAATTATGCAAAAATAGCTTCTTTTTTCTTAAAATGCTCATGATAACTGTTCTCTCTCTCTCAGAAACTTATGTTTTTCAATTACTTGATTATAACTCATAGTTTTCTTAATTGGTATCTTACCTATTTTAATTATCTTTCACTGCTCAGATAACGAAAATATAAAAATTATAAAAGTTTTCATACCAGAAAATAATATGTATAATAAGAATAATTTAATTTTGTGGATTCATTCCTTGTTAAGTGTTTAACCTTTCCTACTATACAATATGGATATGAAAATTTTCAGCCAGTTTAAACCATGATTGTAATTGTGAGTGTAATTGTTTCAGCTAGTTAAGAAGCTTTAAGTATTTTATCATTATTCATCTACATCTAATTATATATCCTTCCAGCATATACTCCTTCTCTGTTATCTATTATATTTATGTATAGTCTGCAGAAAAATGTATTATATGTAAATGTACCTATAAAATAGTATTTTTCAATCAAATTGATCTTCAAATATATCTCTCTCACATTCTTTTGGGTAGTACTAATTATTTTTCGAGTTTTAATACATAGAGTTTAAATCTAAGTTACAAAATTGTGCATCTAAGGTATCATTTACTGATTCTTATATTTGTTCTTGAATGTCAGAATGGAAGAATTGCTGGTGCAGGATATTGAGTTTTTACATGGTTGTGCTAATCCAACTGTAATATTGATTCATCAAGATATGAATGGAAGGCATGTAAAGACTCATGAAATTTCATTGAGAGAGAAAGAATTTGTGAAGGTAAGTATTCTGAGTTTGTTATTTATACTATCCCTATTAACATTTGTTTTGTTTCTGTTGTTTGTTGCAACAGTATAAAGTCCACTTGTGAAATTATTTTTTAAAAACTTCATCCTAATAGAAAGAATTCCTATGCAATTCAAATTTTATTTATCTTCCATTTCTTCAATTTCTAGTTGAAATCTGTTTGTGACTAATAATTCTAATTACAGTACTTCATTATCAAAATATATTTTGTGCATCAGTTGCCTGTTTTTGCTTCATACGTAATCATGTCTATCTTCTCTTGATTCATGTTCTTACTATAAAGTGCTGTTGTTTTTATAGAATTATTAATTTTTGCTATAGCTTAGCCAGAACCCAATTTGATATCTTATGGTCACTTCTTTATTAGTGTTAATTATTCTCTATCTTTTATTATAAAATATAATTTATAAATATTGAAGTAATATGATCCCTTAGCTTGAAAGGAAGAATTGATGCTAAACTCAATTGGCACAGTGATTCAACTGAGGGAATACCATTCCCAAATGATAGTTGTTATAATAAAAGTGTTTCTTACAACTGTGACTTTGATGGCCTTCTCCATCTTAATTTCATCCCTTGGTTTGAATTATTGTGTAACATTTCCTCTTGAAAGCAGAAAAATGAACCTCATTTGAGTATACATTATTTTTTCTTTTTAATTTTGTATTATAAAAGTTTTTAATTTATGAAGACCTATACATGTTTAATGTTAAAATGATCAAAAATGTTGCTATATAAAATAATTGTCACTTGGTTCAAAATAGAATGTTCATTTGAGAGAAAAGTTGGTTAACATAGATATTATACATCATTGTAGATTCCATGGAGGCAGGACAATGTTGAAACAGAAGCATCAATGGTCATTCCAGTTCCAGAACCTCTATGTGGTGCAATTATTATTGGTCAGGAGTCTATCCTTTATCATAATGGAAATAATTATGTTCCAGTGGCTCCTCCTCTTATCAAGGTAATTCATGATAAACATTATGCTGATATTAACATTTATGCTATTTATATTGAGATAAGATATTTGTAATACTCAGGATTGTATACAATACACATCAAAAGTATGCCATTGCAACTGATATTTATTTTTAAATCATACAGCTATTTAAGCTCCCAATGTAAAGTTCTAAATATTAAATAGTTTTATTTATTGTGATATTAAAGCAAAAAATTATAGTCAAATGAAATAATTTTGAGAAACCTTACATTGGTATCTAATCTTTAGTTGTAATGCTTTATGAGGATTGGTGTAAGGGATATTATTACTTGAATGTGTGTCAGAAATTTTTTTACTTCCTATGTACTTCTTAAGGCAGCATTCTCTCTAATCAAACCCATGTAAGATTTAACTTTATTTGTTTGATTGTAGAAGAGAAACTCCAAAACTGTAAAATCCAACATCTATGAGCTTTCTTCTCATTTATAAGTGAAATAAACATTTTAAAAAATATTAAAAACTCAAATGGTTCAATAAGGTTAAAATTTGGATATCAGGAATTCCATTCCAAGATTTACGTTTGTATTTTATTACTTCATAGCAAAGCACTATTTGCTGCTATGGGCGAGTTGATGCAAATGGTTCACGGTATCTTCTTGGAGACATGGCTGGTCATCTATTCATGCTCCTTTTAGAGCAAGAAGAAAAAATGGATGGAACTATGGCTGTGAAAGATTTGAAAGTTGAACTCTTGGGTTAGATTGATAATTTTCTTTCTAAATTAGAATTACAATTTTTCTCTTAAATTTTAATATATTATTTATTTTATATTTAAATTTTTGTTTTTCAATTCTAGTGTTAAATATTTATTCTCAATCATAACTTAGAAATATTAATAAACTCTTTCAAAATTTATTTTCTTCTAAATATTTATTTTAAATTTTAGAATTTACTGAAAAGTATCCACCAAATCTTTTGTATCAGTTTTCCTGTTAATTTGTAATTCTATTTTTTTTTTCATGTAGGTGAAATTAGTGTACCAGAGTGTCTTACATATCTGGATAATGGAGTAGTATTTGTTGGATCTCGTCTTGGAGATTCTCAGTTGGTAAAATTAAATGCTTGCCAAGATGAGTCTGGTTCTTATGTATCTGTAATGGAAACATTTACCAATCTGGCTCCAATTGTTGATATGGTAGTTGTGGACCTGGAGCGTCAGGGTCAGGGTCAACTGGTTACTTGCTCTGGTAAGTTATAATTCCTAAAATAGTTCTGAAATTGGAACTTTCATTATAATAAAACCTTTAAGTGTAGGATAAATATAACTAAAAACCTTCACTATCAGAGTTATTTGTAAAGTTAGGTTTAGATTAGATTTGAACTATGCTACCGATCTTTAATTTTAAATTGCAGTGTTATAGTTGCATCTTCTCGGCCACCAGTATAAACCACAAATACCATTGACAAGGTCTTTCCATATCCTATTCTATTGAACTCAAAGTATGAACAGAACGAGAGATTCTGATGATTTAAATTTCTTATCACAAAAGACATAAAAGATAATTCGTAAATAATAATTATCATACTTGTTGATATTTATCACACTTGTTAAGGTTAATATAACATTATATATTTCTATATTGAAGATTCTATATTGAATGTATATGAATAATCTCACTCCTCTAATAGGAACAATTAATGATTTTAAAAATTTTGTTTGACCACTTCAAGAACAAAACTAATTTCAACTTTTATTATAGTTGAATTCTGGACCCTTTTGGAAATAACCCTAGGTAGTTACTTTTTAACCAGTATTACAAAAGTGGAATCAAAAAACACAAAAGTATATCAAATTGAAATGCTTCTTTCAGTAAATTTGGTGATAACTGTTTCATTAAAGCAACTTTTGTGGACAATCAAGAAGTATGTGGTAGAACTAAGGAAGATCATCAAGGATTGGGTTACATATACTTTTCCATTTTTGTTTTAGATAGTTTTGTTGAACTGGTCATCTGAGAAATTATAATATGATGAAATAGTCTGATAACATTATTTAACATATGAAGATATTTAAAGTTAACCCTCTGACAGGATGTCATAGATTCATTGTACCCATATTGTAAAATATCTGCCTCTAAACTTATGTATATGTATAACTTTTGCATTGCGTCCAACAGTGTTAATCAAAATTAAGTATTTTGTTGCTCCAATAGCAACGAAATACTTAATTTTTTTGTATCATTATTCAATCTTTCTTATTTAATTTCTGCCATTTATTCTATAAATTTCAGCATTGGTGAATGATCATAATTTGCAAATACAGTTCTATTTTGTTTGGATTAAGCTTATTATTCGTTTTTCAGGTGCCTATAAGGAAGGATCATTAAGGATCATAAGAAATGGTATTGGTATACAGGAACATGCATCAATAGATTTGTGTGGAATAAAAGGAATGTGGCCACTGCAAATATCTACTGATTCTCCATTTGATAATACTTTGGTGATGTCTTTTGTCGGTCAAACAAGGTATTTGTCTTTTTAGTTACCAGTGATATTTAATCTTGAATTTTATGTACTTTTTACATTGTTTGGTATTTTTATTTTTTAGGGTACTCACTCTTAATGGTGAAGAGGTTGAGGAAACAGATATTCCAGGTTTTGCCTCAGACCAACAGTCATTCTTTTGTGGCAATGTTGACTTTGGACAGGTTGTACAGGTTACACCTCTTACTGCAAGGCTAATCTCAACTGATACAAAACTACTTTTAAGGTGAATTTGAATTATTTTTTGCATTAATTAGTATCGAATTTTCAGTCAGTTTATACTTCAATATCAAGATTGTCAGTTATTTTGATTAGAACCTCTCAGAAATCACTGAATCAAGTCCAAGCATTCACAATATGTTTCATTTCCATACATGTGAATTTGGATTTAAATTTGTCTTATATTTTGTCAAGTACGATGTTAGCTATCTTTATTTCTGTAAATTGTATTATTAAAATAATAAATATATAAGAAATAATTCTGAGGTCAGGATGAAGTACTGAGAATGTTGTTTTAAAAGTTTAAAATTCTATTTTCAAATTCCATCATTTTTTCTGTATGATATTTGTTTTACTGCCTAACTTTTACTTTAAATAATGGTAACTGCTTTTTTACAGTGAATGGAAACCTCCCATGGATAAGACTATCAGTGTTGTTGCATGTAATACATCCCAAGTTCTTTGCGCCTCTGGCAGTGATCTTTACTATTTGGAAATTTGCGAAGGAGAGCTAGTTATGAAAGCGTGAGTTTATTTTTAAATTTATTATGGTCTTAATTATACCCAAGTAATTATCAAGTATTAGTTTATATGTCTTTTGTGGTTTTGATAGATGGTTTGATTAGATCTATTAGTATGTAAATATTTAATTCGATGAAATAATCAAGCAGTGGTAGTAATCATTTTTGTTACTTAACGGTAGAGAGTAGATCAAAGGTTACAAGAAAATTAAAAATTAATAAGTAGCAATTTAAATCCTACATTTATAAAAACAGAACTTGCCAACATAGTGGGCTAAAAACATTTGTTGTATTCAGCTAAGTAGTATGTTGATTGAGGATAAAATAGATGAGGAATGATAAATAGCAAATACAAATTCATATTTATAAATATTATACATATTACAATGATTATTACTGCTCATCCTTCTTGATCAATGGATTTTTAAAAATTTACAGACACACAGTTCTGGCGCATGAAGTGGCATGTTTGGATATCAACCCCCTTCAAGATGGAAGTGGAGGTACAGCTAAAAAGGCAGAAATGGCAGCTGTCGGATTATGGACGGACATAACTGCTCGAGTGCTGCGATTACCCACCCTTGAGGAGCTAAATAGAGAGTATCTTGGTGGTGGTAAGTCTCTAATTTTGAAATTTAAATTAAATTATTGCAAGATAATTTTCATACCTTAGTCTTAATTTCTTAGTCTATGGCTTCTGCTAAGATATTTTTTCAATTAATGTAGCCCTCATCAACTACTAGAGGCTCAATAAAACAAAAAAATTATTGCAAAGATATTGTATTATCATCATCTTCATTTATTGACTAATTTGATGATCAAATAGTTAAATGAATTTTCAGCTAATTATTTTGTTACTTGATATAATATTAAAACATTAATTATCATTATTTTAAGCCTTAATTACCTAGTATCTTTTGATTAATTACAGAAATAATTCCTCGCTCCATTTTAATGACTGGATTCGAAGGTAATAATTACCTTCTTTGTGCACTTGGAGATGGGTCCATGTTCTACTTCTCTCTCAATAAACAAACTGGTCTATTGACTGATAAGAAAAAGGTAAAAATAAATTTATCATTTGTCTTTCTTTGTTATTTGTTAAAGAAATTTCACCTCCTTGTTTATTTTTACTGTGATTAGGTGACCCTGGGAACTCAGCCAACTGTATTAAGAACCTTCCGTTCTTTATCTACTACAAATGTGTTTGCTTGTTCTGATCGTCCTACTGTTATATACTCATCAAATCACAAGCTTGTTTTTTCAAACGTTAATCTCAAGGAAGTCAATCATATGTGCTCTCTAAATGCAGAAGCTTATCCTGACAGGTCAGTATTGTTGATGAAGAAAGTTATTTAATCATTCAGGTCTTAAAAATATTTTCATACTCTAGTATGAGGTTGACAAATTTTTCATCTTAAATTCACAGCTTGGCATTAGCTACAGATAGTACAGTTACTATTGGAACTATTGATGAAATCCAGAAACTTCACATACGCACTGTTCCATTGGGTGAATCACCAAGGAGGATAGCTTATCAGGAATCTTCACAGGTATGTTTTATTGTATCTTGAACAGAAAGTGAAATGATACATTTTGTAAGGTTCACCATTTTAAATTTAAAGATAATTTGTCTGTCACAAAATCCATTAATGACAGGTGGTTAATGTTTTTCGTATTATTATTGTAAAAGTAAATTTTAAAGGAAAATCATGAAATTTTTTGATTGATATGTAATGTTGTTGTAAAATTTGCATTGATTTGAATGCTATTGAAAATTGAGCTATGCCCTTTCCTTATTTTCTATAATAAGGTTGTTGCTGAATGTCATAATTAAAATTATATCTTCACTAAAATCATCTGTGTTTACTGAATACAATATTCGCATTTTCGTTGCTTAACATATTAATCTTACTGTTGAGATTAGTTAAATGTTCTAATCAGCTCATTTTTATGTTATCTTTACATTTCATAGACTTTTGGTGTGATAACAATGAGAATAGATGTGCAGGAGAGTGCAGGACTTTGTCCAAGTCGTCCTTCTGCAAGCACTCAGAGTCAGAGTTCAACATCATCTTCATCTGTTGGCTCTCTAGTTGTGAGGGCAAATTCTGCTGCAGGTGTAGGAACAAGCAGTAGCAGTAGTGCAGGATGTGGAGGCGGAGAAGGAGTTCGTGGGAGTGGGATATCAGGACCTGGTAGTGGTAATATCCCATTGAGCACTGAATTTGGGCAAGAAGTGGAAGTGCATAACCTTTTGATAATCGACCAGCATACATTTGAAGGTAAATTCTTTATTTTTCATTAAATTTTCTTAAGTATAAGCAAATAAATATGTTATTCCCTTTAAGTTCATTCCAGTTGGGTAAAGAGTTAACTAGGAGTAGACTGATCTTTTATTTCTCATAACATATTCAAACTCCATTAGAGATTAAAGAAATTATACAGCTTGTCTATCTATTTTATAATCAATGCGTAATAATACAATTTTATATTTTCATATAAATGCATTATTATGTATATGCTTTATGATTGGATATGATTTCTTTTTCATATCTTAGAATAATAGATTAATATCTTTGATTTGAAATTAGTGGATTTATGGCTCATAATGATAATTGTTTCTTATCCTTTAATCCAGTTCTGCATGCACATCAATTAATGCCAAATGAAAATGGCCTTAGCTTGGTCTCATGTCGGTTGGGTGATGGTCCTGATAGTGGAATATCCTACTATATTGTTGGCACAGCCATGGTCAATCCTGAGGAGAGTGAACCGAAGCAAGGTCGTATTCTAATCTTCCAATGGCAGGATAACAAATTAACACAGGTGATGTAACAGAACACCTATTGTTTATGATGGTATTGTTGATGACGACACAATTATTAGTGAACGTTTCACTCAGCAAATTAAGAACTAGAAATGAATATTCACCCTAACAATTGATAGATTATACCAGTGATTCCCAAAGTGGTCTTTATCAACCCCTAGGGGTCTATGACAACCTGTAAGGGGTCTTTTTTTATGTTCTGCTTGTGAAGTCATTGTAACTCTATGATGAATGAGGCTTAAAAAATTTTGTCAGTCTAATGTAAACACCCATTTACTTTTTTGTTGATACCTACTTTACTGTGTGTCATGTTAGATGAATGGCAATTTTTTTACAAGTGAATTTTTGTTAAAGATTTTTATCTATTAATCTCATTTTCCTTGTTCCAGGTTGCTGAGAAAGAAATAAAGGGAGCATGCTATTCATTGGTTGAATTTAATGGTAAACTTTTGGCCAGCATAAATAATACAGTGAGTGTCAGGATCAATTTATTTCATTATTTTCAATCGCTATGATTATATGTGCTTTATTGTTTTAGTAACACTACATACAGTTTCCTCTTTTTGCTAGAAATCATTAGGTATGATCTTATTGTGTGTATTATAAAATCAATGATGAGTCTTCTGTTGTTTACAGATAGATATTAAATACTATCATAGAATTGCTTAATTAATATATTTTAATAGTTTGTAACAATTGGAAACTGTTTCTTAATTACTTATACAGGTTCGTCTCTTTGAATGGACAGCTGAGAAAGAATTGAGGCTAGAATGTAGTCACTTTAGTAACATCATTGCCTTGTATTTGAAGACCAAAGGAGATTTCATCCTTATTGGAGATTTAATAAGGTCGATGACCCTCCTGCAATACAGAACTATGGAAGGTAGCTTTGAGGAGGTAACATCACTTATCAATTGCTGATTCAACATTATATTTTAATAATTTAAATGGAATATGAATAGAATATTATTAGGGTTTATAAAGAAATATTCCAACCGTAATAATTATTGATTTTCAGATGGCTAGAGATTATAATCCAAATTGGATGACAGCTATAGAAATATGGGATGATGATGTGTTCCTTGGAGCTGAAAATTGCTTAAATTTATTTGTTTGCCAGAAAGACAGGTAAACTTTTAAAAATATCATTGAATATTCTCCTTAAGTAATGTATCTAATTTAATGAGTCTTTTCTCTAGTTTTAATATATATTTCTAAAGAATCAGCCGTAATTACCTTAAAGTAATTATGTATAAAGTATTACAAACTTCAGTATTTAACATATCTATTTTTCATGGTAAAATTTTAAAGTAAATTGCATATAAAACATGATTGATGCATACATGCCTTTGAAAATATCTTACCCAACTACTTCATGAGATTATTCATCTGTAATTTTATTCTAGTTAATTGAAATAATGATAATTACAATGGTCAGTAATATAATAAAGTTCCAAATTTTAGTGCTGCCACCACAGATGAGGAAAGACAGCAAATGCAGGAAGTGGGACAGTTTCATCTAGGAGACATGGTGAATGTATTTAGGCATGGATCTCTTGTTATGCAGAATGTTGGTGATATGTCAACTCCCACCACTGGCTGTGTCTTGTTTGGTACAGTTAGTGGAGCAATTGGTAAGTTTTTGTGGCCTCTATTTAAAATTATAGCTAAGCCTTATATTCTTGACTGGGAAATAGTCTAAAATTTGTCTGTGACTTATGAGATCTTAAAGGAATTACTTAAAATTGAATATATTGGAATTTTCATTCATTTTTTTCCTTTTAAAATAAGTTTTCCATTGTTTTAGCTTGTGAATGGATTTTTAAAAAAATTTTTGGCAAAGGTTTGGTAGATTTCTTCTTGGTCACGTTTAGAGTTCATCTATCATAAGTATCTGTTATCTGTGATCAAGTCAAGTTCCAGTCTAGATATTTTTATTTTCACTGATAAATCTTATAGAATTTTTTCATCAGATTCAATTTTGTGTAAAAACAGCTCATTTAATGGATCAGGAAGTTGGGCTTTTTAAGATATTTCATGAATAATGTTTGCCTATTCTATAATTATTCAACAAAAATCAAGAATTTCTAGTTTGATGCATTTAATGTTTTCTATATGTACTTTTTTTAGGTTTGGTGACCCAGATTCCTCCATATTTCTATGAGTTTCTTCGAGATTTGCAGGATAGGTTAACACAGGTGATTAAGTCAGTTGGCAAAGTTGAGCATTCACAGTGGCGGTCTTTCTCCACCGATATAAAAACAGAACCATGTGAAGGATTCATTGATGGAGACTTGATCGAAAGCTTTCTTGATCTCTCTCAAGACAAAATGCAGGAAGTGGCTCAAGGCTTGCAGGTTAGTACTTATTTTTAACCAAAGATTAAAATTTGTATGTTAACTTATTCTAACTATAACGTTAATCAATAAAATAGCATTTGTTGGGTTAATTTTAGAGATTGGTGTAGACTAAATTTTGCCCCAATAAAAAAGATACTTCTAAACTTTTATAAGTATGTTGAAATAAAGCTTTCAATTTTAGGTTTTTTCTCTTTTAAAATCAGTATATAATTCATTCTCCAGCCTTTGAGTTTTATAATAGGTATTTAATTAATGCTTTGATTAACTTTTTATATGATTTTTATTTAATTTTCAGATTGAAGTTGGCAGTGAGAGTAAGCAAGCAACAGTTGAGGACTTGGTAAAAATAGTGGAAGATCTGACTAGGATACACTAATAGAATCTTGTTGAGGACAAATACAGTGAAATTGTGATGGGTACTAGACATGGGGACAAAGAGAGCTTTCAAGCTCTTTGTTGCAATTATGAATGCTAATTTACATGATCGACTCAATACCATTTTGGAATGTTTTGGCATCAGAGTAAAATAAAAACAGTGAGAAATGCTTGTTATTTTTAAGCCTGAGGCTTGATTCATTAGGAAATATTTTTGCAGGAAAGAGAAATCAAAAAAATATTGACCCAAGCATCTCCCTTGATTGTACAAAATTGATTTGAGCATTTCAATTGGTGTTGACTCAAGTGAACTTACTGTATTTGTCATGTGAATGCATCAGTTTTCTTTGGTTAGAATTTTAAAAATTTATGATGCCTTTACAGAATCTAGTTTGAGTAAAGATTAATGTGTTTTGTATCATTTAGTCATACTTTCTTGAATAAGCTCTTCTTTGTACAGCAATGTTGAGACACTTATGCTAGCAGTAATGATGAGGATATTATGATGCTCTTTACTGTAAAAGGAAAGAGGATGGTCCAAAGAATAGCAACAATCTATATTTCAAGGTTTTTAGTGGACGGTTATGCTAGGTTATCAAGTTTATTCTGGTTTGTTTTGTATAATCAGAAATAATAGAGATAGACCCTCTTTGCTCATTTTAAGCTCATAAATTGACTCAGTTTTATTTGATTCCAAAGAAAACTCGTAAGAAACTCAATTGAATCTACTCCTGTTTTGGATTGTTATTTTTATATCTAAAGAATTTTCATTGATAAGTTCTTTTTGGTAAACATGGAAATATATATGCAATAATATGAGATGATGATTGAAAATATCACAGTGAGACATTATGAAAACGATTTTTAAATGAGATTGAAATCATGAAGATGTTACTATAGTAACATATTATGAGCCTACATTAATCCAGATGATTTAATGTATCTTACCACCCTAGCTCACTAGTTAACCTAGTTGGCATCTTATATTTAAGTACATTGTGAGTCATTTCTATTGTAGTATTATAAAAAGATAAAGCCAAACGCTGAAACCGCTTTTCATGTACAAATTGTTGAATAATATTGAGATAAGTATGTACCACTGTGTCTAACATTCGCTTTTTAAAGAAAGTATCTTTACTTCCAGTGATATTTATTCTGTATTTGGAATGTTAAAACAGCACATTAATTAATTCTCAAATTTGTATGTATGATAATGTTTAGTTTACCAGCTTGGCATCTGTCATATTCCTTGTAAATAAATATTTCTACCCCTTAAACTTTTTGACACACCCGTAATAGAAAAATGGAAAATATTTAGCGTATTTCTGTTAATGTGGTTCAGATGTTAAGAAAATCTATTTTTTAAACTTCAGAAATCCAGTATAATGAGAATTTTATTTAAACTTCATCACCCAGGCAGATATGTTTTCCTGATGATAGAACCATTTTCTTATGGTATTAGAGTTTATAGAGTATTATTTATTTCTTATTTAAACAACTTGCTTACTTATTTCAGCAACTTTTGTCTGGAGAACTAATAGAAAATATTGTATGTGTTTTTGCTAATAATTTTTACATATTTTGAAATTTTCATATTAATCCATCTATGTGTGTGTATACTCCAAATCACCTTTGAACATGAGGCAGAGGGTGCAAGTTCTGTCTCTCAATTCCTGATGTCCTTATTCTATCATTCTCACATATAGTCTTGCAGTAAAAGTTGTGAACTTACACTACTCTTATAGTTAGTCTCCCTGATTTCCCTTCATATACCTCTCCATTAAAAGTCAAGAGCAATTTCAGCCTTTAAATTTAATAGTATTAATTGTTACTATTTATCAGTCTCATAGTTATCCTTAAATCATGAACATCCTAAGTATAATTTAAAAATGAGCGCTTTCTTTGGCTTTCAACTCTTCATTCCCTTTCTCATCTGGTAGATGTTGAAATTCATGTGATGCATTTGAAACTCATTCATAATTTCATGAACTGTTAATTCTATGCTTCTGATTAACCACTTAGCTTCTTCATGTTGAGCTCATATAGCTTGATATACTGTAAAATGCATTCATTCCATGTTGTTGAAAGATATTAGAGACAATTACTGTAGAATAAAATTTATAAATAGTATTTTGGAGGTTTTTTCGGATCAATACCAGTATTCTCTCTTTTAATTCAATTGAGGGAATATTGGTAATTCGATACAATTTATGCTATTGCTAAAGATTAATGCTCATCTATGAAAGTACTTTCTTTGAATCCACCTTAAAATTTCAAATGAAAAACTTAAAATTATATATTTTTTATACGTTTTATTTGTTTAATATTTAGGAAACAATTTCTAAAATTAAATGTTTTGAACTCTTAAATCTTATTTAATTGGCTATAGGACTTTTATACAATCGAAAAATTATGATGGCTGTTTTACAGAATTGAGTTCAGTTGGTTACATTCTTACCCTTATTACTATGTAATACAACACAATACATCTAATGCATTCAAATATTTATTTTTTAATTTTATGGTTCAAATTTTTCAATCAATTTATTTTCAAATTGTAATTCAAATGAAGGATGACTGCTTACTATATTCTAGCATTCATAATTTCTAAATTATCATATCTGGATTTCTGAGGTTCATGTCTATCATATAAAAAATGTATTTTCTTGCAATATCCAAAGACAGTATTATTTCATTCAAATTCATCTCTGCTAGTTACATATCTGAGAATTATATAAATGAAAGGTGAAGTTTCAAAATATTGCTCCAGATGAAGGATATATATAGAATTTGAAATTTTCATCTGAAAATTTATATTGACTGATTAAAACTGGTGATAATCTCAGTGTTATTGTATACTTCTAAAATATATGGATACTATAACTATCAGTTTTATTTTAATTGGAACTTCAAACGATTAACTATGAAAAGTGATCTATTTAATATCTCTCATTCAACTGGTAAATCAATCTCTCTTATATTTTTGAGGTATTTCAGTATACTTTGATTGAAGTTCAATTCGTAAAATTGAGAATTAGTTTGTAAATTGTGTGAATCAACAAATACTTTCATTTGCCAGTAAATTTTGATGCTGTTAATGTAATTGAAAATTGTGGAATGTTGATTATCTTTGCCTTAGAAATAACTAATTTTGTTTGAGGTACCAATAGCCTCCAAGCTGTTAAAATCATGAAAGAGGTGTGTAAAAGATTGAAAAACTTATAGGTAAACATATTATGACATTGCCTATGGATTGCAGTAAACCTATATGGTGGTCTTTGCTTAGTTTCTCTTGGTTTTAAACTGATATTTCATAAATGAAGTATCTCAAATTTTTATAACTTTTGAAAGCAGCCAAGTATTAAGATTTAATATAAAAAGAAAATCTTTTATTGACTATGTTACTTGTTTGATAATAAAAAATTCTGATATCATACATGTTAGAAGAGGTAACACTGTCTACTTAGAAAAATATCGTTTTGAACTTAATTATCACTTATAAATAAGTTAATTTAGTGCTTTAATTTTCAACAGTAATTATTTCTGAGCTCACCAGCTCTAATATACAATAATAGTTTCTGGATTAAGTTTGGAAAAGACATCTGTATGTTAAATGTCCATTATAGGTGTCTCCTTTTAGGCTTTTGAGAATCCTTTACTTACAAAAAGAATCTTTCTATCTACATTTCTTTTCAAATCTCTTCTGGAAGGGTATTGGTTAATTGACAAGACTGATCACATCAATGGATGCTACAATATTATTGATTAACAAAAGTTTGATTACTTGAGTTGATCAATGAAAATATAATTACTATGTAAAGAAGTAATCACTAAAAATCCATCTTGAACAGTAAAATAGAATACAATTATTATTATTATATGATGAACGTGAAAAAATCCTTATCAAATGAAAATGATGTATCAATTCCATCTGGTAATTAATAGCTAGTGCTAAAAATTAGATCAAATAATATAAATTCATAAATATCTGGAAATATCTTACATAACTATATACTATTAAAAACCATCCAACATCAGTTTCCTTTAAGAATCTCAAATTTCATGTGTGTCTTTATTATAAGAAAGATCGTTAAACATACCTGAATGGAATGTAACAAATGGTATCTTTCTGTTTTCACCCTAAGATTACATTTTTCTGTAATTTTATGAATATTCATTCATAGATATAGTAATATGAAAGTTATGTCTTTGTGATACTTTAGGAGGTAATCAGAATTAAAGTAAAATAATAAGCCATAGCATGTTTGTTACTGCATTATCATTATGTATACAAATTCAATACTTAAGAATTTTGATCATTACTTTTGGTCTATGAAAAGGTACGTACAGCAAAGATGGCACATTGCCTCCTCAGATTACTCCTTATGTTCATCAAAAATAGATGTTGTTACTATTCAAAGTAACTAAATATATGTAATGTAAACTAAGATAATTCAGCTTTATTTCTTTTTCTAGTAAACTTACTAAACAATTAGCTGCATTTTTTGATATTAGTAATAAGATTGAAAAATTTATAATACCAAATCTCACTCTCTTTTTAGATAACAAAAATATGTAGTATTAATCAAATTTATTTATGGTAAGTGCAAATGGGATATCTAGGTTTAAGTCTCAGGTTTATCAGGCTTCTTTCATGTCTGTACACTGTCTGTCATGGATTCATTTGGAGCCATGTGACTTATTGCAAATAGTTAACCTCATCCTTTTACCTTATTTATCCTATGGAGGGTTGTATTTTAAAATCTCTTTTGGCTGGCTTGTGCAGATTTAAGGATAAGGTAATAGATGATACTTGATTGGTTGAAACTAAAATGCCCATTTGCATCAAGCATTTTTGAACAGCATATGTGAATGTTCTGGCATATTATCTCAATCAGCAATTGTTCTAAAACTACTCAGATCAGACCCTTAATCTCCATTATTCTATGGGTTATAAAACCTTATAAGGCTTTTAGACAGGGACAATCAAACACAACAGTAAGAAAAAATTGTTCCTGCATGTCCTGAGATAATTTTCTCTCTGTATCATTGGTAATTTCAAGTTAAGAGTTTCAATTTAAACAAAATTATGTAGTGAAAGTAAGTCTTTCTTGTTTCCATAAAGATTACATTGTACTTCTTTTTGTATAAACCCCCAAAGCTTGTTGTGAAAGACATCTGTAATATTGTCTCATCTTTATATAAATCAGGTATTACATCTATTTTCAAGTCAATCCTCTATTGCAACTCAAAGTGACAGTGTATTAAGATCAATAGAGCATTATGATGTTAAAAATTGCCATAAATGTGAATGAGAAGTATTCTTAATAACCAAAATTGTTACTGTATAATCATTTTAAAAAACTCCCAGAACAATAAGCAATTCCCTACCTTAAAATTTTCCACATATTCCGCTAATATCTCATATTCATTATTCGATTATAATAGGAAATACAATAAACAACTCTTTTAAACTCTCTAAAATGTATTCTCAGGAATGCAGTTTAGTTTCTATTATTTGTTAAAAATTCAATACTAGTCTATTACAAACAGGTATTTTAATATATTAAGATTGGTCTTACATTATATCAACGTAAGTTTATATTTTCAAATATAATTTTGTCTCCCCGAAAATTATAATATCAAGGCTCATCTTACGATAGTGAATTTGTAATTAACGTACACTTTAAAAACAGTGATATTTTATGTCCGTCCGAAGTTCGTAATGAATGGAGGTCCTTTGGTTTGATTGATGGGCTCTATGGAGTTGCAGTTAATGTAGGGAGCCCTGAGATTGTGTCTATATCGAGATTTAATCCATAACGAAAGGAGTTTGATCCGAGTTTGACGGGGTAACGCAGTAAATTCGATGTGAGGGTAGAAACATAAATGCAGACTGCTAAAGTACATATTTTTGGTTTCCTCTCGGTTAATATATGTGCCCGGGTTTTTTCGGATTTCTGATGAAAATTATTGATTTACCTGAATGAGTTTAAATATCTGAGATTAAGACTCGGCTCTCTCTCTTATAGTGACCCGTCTTAATTAAAATACCGTTCCAAAATGAAACTCACAGTGACACAGGCAGTTTTCATAGTTAAGAGATAAACAAAGAAAATTAACGGGTAAACGAAATATTTTTAATGAATTATTGCTACGTTGGACACGAGAACTTTAGTATCCATAATCAAATGGAAAGCTTACTTCTTTTATTGTTACAGTTTACAGTTGGTAGATTAGTTGGCCAGTTTATATATTCTATTATTGAGCCTTAAGGATGTATCCTTCCTTAAATTTACCTTAGTCCACCTTTGAGCATGTGTAATGCAAGTCGAACTTTTCCTTTAAGATTAAAAATTAGGAGGGATGGATGCGATAATGGTAAGCAAAACAATTTTCTTATGGTCTAGATATGTTAAAGAAAATGTTAAGAAAACCCTCTCATATTTCGCGAAGGATGAGAATGGTATATGCTGTAAATTACTCACCTGTAATATACATCCAAAGCCATCCATTCCGCTGACATCCACTTTACGACTAACGACCAATTTTCCTTTCTAACTTTTTAAAATACAAATAAGCGATCGAACTGCTGCATTTTTTCCTTTTTACGTCCATCTACCATTTTACGAAGAAAACGGAATTTGCCCAAAAGAGATCGGGTGAATTGGCTTTTTGGACAGATGGGCTTTTTTTGTTTTGGCGAGTTACAAGTAAATGGCTCAGATCGAGTTCACTTGCTATTAACTCCCCTGATATCGATTCTTTATTTGTTGTCAGCGGATGGAGGAATGTGTTTCAGTAGGAATAGGGAAAATGTTAACCTCTTGCAGTATAAAGCGGTTTTATGTCTTCAGATGATCTTCATATCGACTGAGTATCCCAATTCCTGTAGAAGCTAGAGCATATTCTCTCAGAGTTAAAAGAATCATATTTTAAAGGTGATATTTTAGTTAAACTGTACATCGGTGTTGAAGGAAACTGAACAAGTGAAAAAAATAGAGGTAGAATGCATGAATTTTTATTTTCGCTAATTCTTAAAATGAATTTCAAACGATATGGTGCTGAAATCCTGTAGTGCGCACAATTTCTTTGTCCAAAAACTTCGTATTTTATCAACCATGAGCATACATTTAAAAGACATTGACTCATATTGTATTAAATTTAATTTGGATAATTACCAGAAAATAACTTTAGCAGAGCGTTAAATTTTACGCTCAGGATTTTATCTTTAAAAGTATATTTATCTCACCACATACAGGGGAAAAATCGTTCAATCAAAGCACTAAAGTGAGAGGGGAAAAAATAACATATATATTAACAGAATCTGCCAACCAACAGCATCAACCAAATATTAGCAGAAGTTAAAATATAATGAAGTAAAAATCACAACAGTTCACAGTTAGGTAATACTTTACAAAGATGATAGGTCAAAAAATTATTGTTTAGTCCATTCTTGGATAGATTGCGGAATATCATATGACCTCCACTCAAAAGGCTCCCGGTCACTGCGTATTTCCCATAGCCTGATATAGAGTGATTCTGCATCGAAAGAACCGCCAAGTCATGTGACACTCCAATCTCTTTAATCTCCTCCCATTCATCAATAAAGCCACTATGCTCCAGACCACCCCAAAAAATTCTCTTTTTTTCATTCACTAAGTTATTCACGCACCAGTAATAATCATCACTGACCACAACAAAAACAAGTTTAGTATCATTATACAAATCATGCATTCTACTGAATGCACGCTCATAGTAATGAACATCGGCAATTGCTAATTTCTCCTTCCTGAAATATTCCTCATGAACTTTTCTTCTCACATGTACACCCACAAAGGTCAGATTACTATGTCCAACTTTTTCTCTCACTCCGTTCAATGTTTTCTCTGCCAGTTTCTTAATGTCATCTCTGAATTTCATTTCTTCCTTTAATCTCTTGGTTCCAATTTGAGCGAAAGCATAATACAGTTCTATTCTCTTGGGTAAAATGAGAATCGAAGGAAGTTTACCATTTTTCTTCAGCTTCATCAGTATAGATATTGGCACATTCGAAATTTTAGGAGAAATAGATTTGCCACGTGTGAGCTTATTGCAAAGGCGGTCCCATGAGTTGCTGCCCCGATGCAAAACTCTAGACTTACATTTTCCGTAATCTCCTCCGTGGAGTGTCTTGCATTTATAAGAAAGCAGAGATTCTTCGTATGTTGGTATACTAAGGTTTTTGAACGCCCTTTCCAAGCATTTCAGTAGCCCTTTCGGAACATACGGAGTAAGTCTTAACGGGCCATGAAGACCAAGAACAGCGACGTATTCCCAAATACATTTTCCTAGGGAGTTACTTCCTCTAATTGTTATTATGTTATTAACAGGGCATTCTTCGTGGTAATTAACACTCATTAATTTAAGTAGAGCTCCGATGGCTATAAAATTAATTGAAAATAACGCAACAATAATACAGATTTTTTCTTTTCTGTTGAACTTCATCGTGTTCCATATGATAAACGTATAACACTATGCACTAACTTAAACTGCTTGTTCTATTTAGTAGTTCCAGAGGCGCGGGGTAACAAACACAAAAAGAATATGCATTTAGTAACTTACTTTTTAGTCACTTCCTCGATGTTGTTTATTTTCGATCAACTTGGTTACCAAGGTGAGGTGCGTCACTTTGTAAAATTTGAAATATAAATAAATGGGTACATTCGTCCACATATTTTGGGAGATTATAAACAAAACCTTTCTCACAGTTATAATGAAATCCATTATTTATATAACGATTAATGCATCTATTCCTTGCGGCTCATGAGGAATATAAAAGATTAATAAACAAAAATAACCGTATAATAATATAATTTGTAAGTGATGTTGCGACGAAACATCTCCGGTTTAATTCTGACAAGAAACTGTGAGACTTCACTGACAATGAAACAACATGTATCTATGTGAAGTAGCAACACTTCAGCATTGATCTATTAATAACACTCTCCTCTACATACCATTTGAGTACATTTGTACAGCTGTCGTCGTGTTATTATATAATTTACGAACTCCAAACTCGAGTTCCACACACAGTCTCTCACGCACTCCCAACGCGCGGAATCCACACACCGTTCGCTTGCTCAATCCAGACCGTCCAGACGCCGAAGAAGAACTGCTCTTCCTCTGGAGCGCCCGCTTCAATCTCCAGAAGGGTGCACATCGAAAGGAGGGTACGTGCCACATCTGGCAGGGTTCGGGGCGTGCAATTAAAAAGAAAGCTGCCCCTTACCATCCGCGAGTGCACTTACAAAGAAGCCGACTCTGACCATCTGGAAGTATGTCCGCAACCTTTCCCGCAAGCCGAAAGGCAGGGGCGAGGATGAACCGTTATCAAACAAGACAAAGAGACAAACATCCTCGCCACACAACTTAACATTGTAAAGCACCATTTACTTTACAATGTAATGATAATAAACAGATGTGCTGAAACACTTGTAATTCCAAAGAGAAAAATCGATGTAAGCCAAAGTCCACCTCGTTATCCGAGATTTTTTTGATAAAAACAACTGTCTTTAATCCAAGCAATCGTACATTTATGCTAAAGATAAACAACAGTGCAGAAGGAAATATTTCCAATTACACCGAACAGCAAACGTGGAACAAGTACATCTTTAACTTATTGTTTGACCGTTGTTTACCAAGTACCGCTGTGTTATGGTAATAATATCATACGGTTTTGGACAGCCGATTCAAACATTTCATTTTCATCCAGTGAAAGGTGTTTAGAAAAAAGACATCGTGCTTCTGATATTATAATAGATTTTTTTCAACAGGATTTGGTAATTTTTTTCATCAAAAGGGTAAAAATAATTTCGAGGTGGTAAAAAAAATCTTTGGATTTTCCATCAGTTTTTTTTGAACAAATCTCACAAACATCAAATACATTTTTATCCCAAGGATTCAATATGGAGTCGAGCGGAGATTAAATGAGCTGTAGCCTGCAAAGCTCTCGGAAAACGGCGTCTCTCCAAAAAGCAAAAAGGACGATTTAAAAGGGATATTCAGCCACCACCCACTTTAACGGAATTTTCCGATTGCGTCAAAGTTGTTGACGTCACCGAGTTCTTTCGCAGCTGCGAATTATCGCAAAATCCTCTCCCAAAAACTTCGAACTCCTGCGCCATTTATTTAGGCGGGACCGTTGCCAGTCCCAGCTCAGGTGTAGAAGAACGTTTGACGTTTCACAACCTGAGGAAGCCGTACCAATGACGCTCTGCATGAGCTAAGGTATAAGCTTAAGGAAAACTTACAACGCAATCCACAATCGAAAGTAAAAGAGGTTTATTGGAGAACTTCGGAAATTCAGTCGTAAGCACGGAAAGTTGGGAAGTTTAAGTTATACGAAATTATGAACTGAACTGTAGACTAAAACTGAATGAAAAGCAATTTTATTGCTACGTAGCTTCGTTTTCTTTCGATTCAACTCCTTATTAAATTATACACATCTTAAGAAGTGTGCTAAAAGAAAATAGCTAGGAAATAAAAATGAATCATCAACAGCAAAGACAAATTACAAAGGATGGAAGGAATTTTCGTTGATTTATACTACCATCTAATTAAGGGGTCTCCAAACTAGGGACCGAGGGCCACATCCGGCCCTCTCCGCGGGCCGGACAAAATATCAATATTTTCATACTTGAAAACTCCTTTTAGAGAACATATTTTTTATAGCAAATTAAATTTAGTTTACTGAAGTATTCTAATTTTTTGTTGAATAGTCCGATTTACACTTTTAAAGTGTACATTTACACTTTTACCTTTTTTAAACGTTGCGTACTTTTTCGGACTTTTTTTTCATCAGTGGAATATTTCACTTTTTACCACCGGCAACAATGATAATATGGTTTTGGCTCTCGGAACTTACTGGAGTAATCAGTGTGGCCCTAAGGCTGGAAAGTTTGGAGACCCCTAATCTAATTCAACATCGTTGGTTCCATTTTGAACTCGAATATAAAATCTCATCCCGCCTTACTGTTAATTTTCTCCCAACAATCCGATGCTTATAGTATTCCAACAATTAATTCTTTTTCCTCGTCTTCAGGAAGTGTCACCAAAAGCTACAGTCGTTGCTGAAGGTACGTCGATGCTGATGAATTTCAATATTTCAACACATACAAGCACATGTATAATTTATCGAGGCGATAATTGGTTAAGTTATCAGCAAAGGCTCTGGAGCAATTGGTATGCAATTAGGTTACGTCCACGCAAGTTCTAATCTGACGAATGAACACTCAGATAGGAGAGTGCTACTACTTTATAGGCAAGCAATAAATCGTTGTCAACAATCAATCCCTCCAACTATTGATATTATTTCTTTTAATAATTATTAAATTCGTTTCTCATTTGTTTGATTCTGATCCGTAGAAGAATAATATCATAATTTCCGCTATTGTAGAATGATATACCCAACATAAAAGTTATATCTGGTACAATTCTGCTAAGATCTCCGTGAGAAAATGTTTAATCCAAATATATCACTATTTTACTTTACTTTACTTTACTATTTACTAGTTCAATGCTAAAATACGTAACTTAAACATTTATAAATGATGGAAATATTTCTGAAACTTGCCTTGTTAATTCCTAAAGATTTCTTAAATTTATCACTTGGAATAGAAAAGATCTGTCAGAGTAACACCTTAATTATTGCAAGCGATAAAATGTGTATCGTCCCAGAATCCTGTTGCTATGGCTCATTATCTGGAAAAGGGTTGATATCCCATTTTTAATGGAAACAGAACACGTTTCCAATCCGAATTTAAGCATGCCGGGTTGATTATGGCGGAATCGCCTTTGATTCCATTTGACTCCTGCTTTTCGGTTTGACAAGAAGGGTTCACACCCCTGATTCGCATATCAATGAGTCTTCGATGTCATTGGGGTAATCGCTTTGGTGATCAATGGTGCCCTCCCAATTATCTAAGGGCGCTGAGGTGTCGATGGCTCTACCTATAGGGTGAAAGGGGAAGTGTTGGAAGGACAAAGCGAATGTCGATAGCGAATGATTTCATGAAAAAATTCTACGTTATGAACTAATGAGGAATCAGAGATTTTTTTATGTAAACTGGACAAAACTTTCTATAAATTTAAAAGATCAAATCAAAACACGAAAGGTTACACTCCAATTCGTGAATTTATTCATCATTTACCCATTCAAAGTGATTGCTAAAATTTTATTACATCAAAGCGTAATTAATGTAAATTTAATGCGATTTAGAAAAGAATACTTAACAATGCTGTAAAAGAGTGTAATAAATTAAGTTATTGTAAACAGTGAACGCTCATAAATTTGTTTACATTAGACAGTTCCGCATTAAGTATATTCCAATTTCATTTATACTAGTTTCAACAAACTCGATATAGAATTTTTATTACTCGTATATTGACAAAGTAATTCGAAAAAAAAGGAATAATTTAAATCGTTCAATGAAATCTATGTGAGAAGGCGTGACTTCGTGGAATGCCATAGTAATAAAAACAACTTTGTAAATTTTCACAGAAAATTGGTATATTCGCGACCGGTTTCGTAATATAAAATTACATCTTCAGGCAAGGAACGGTGTTTTGCTATTATTAAATCGTTCAATATATGTTTTATTGGTAATTATTATCAATCTCTTATGTTATTATGAATTTATCACTAAAATAATGTAAATAAAATATTAGTAATTATAGAATGAATGATACGCAAGACTAGCGCTATTTAAAAAATATATCTTTATTTCTTAGTTGGTGACTTATGCATTTGAATTTTACTAATCTTTTCGGTGTTTAGCAGGTTATTTAATGGAAATTGTATAATAATTGTAATATATTTCTTGTTAGTCGTTCCTATATTATTTAACCTAATCAATATTAAGCCAATAATATCTCTTTTCATTGTATTCTACGAAATAGACTGCGATATTTAATTCCTTTGTTTACATTATTTAATATTTCGTAAGATTTAAGCATATTATTACACCCCCATTCGTTATTACATTAATTTATATGTAGCCTTCTTCTTGTCTAATTACCGTCGATCTTATAACGAATATATTTCCAAAAACCTCCATCGCCGTGATTGCTTTGAACCTAAAATTCCTTTCATACGCATTTTACACCTTGAAAGCGCAAAGTAAATTTGTCAAACGCGTGTTATTCCAGCGTGCTGTTTCATCCTGAAAATCCCTTTTATCAGACACAAAAGAAGCGTTTATGCTATTAAATTCTTGGAGGGAGAGATTCGGCGACAATATCGTCCGTTAAAAAGGACATGCGCCTCCTTCGATGAAAGCTAAGGGAAAGAGACGTTGACGAGGGTTAAAGGAAAATGTCTTCTACCGGAAAATAGTATAAGGAAAAATATCCTTCCTTCGCAAGCGAGGGAGGCGACTGCGTATCAATGAGGAAAGAAAATTCGATTCAGGAAAAGGTTTCCGGGCTACTTAACTTCTGAGAGTAAAAACTAAGAGAATTTTTTTTTTTATATTGGAAGCGAGACGCTGGAATTAGTTGTCTTTATAAGCAAGAAAAAAATGTCAGCTTATGGCTTTCGTTGTTTTTGATTTGCTTTTTGAATACCTTATTTATTTATTTATTTCAACATACCTTGGCAACCATCCATTTTTGGACAGTTACAGTGAGGTACTCAAATCAATAAATGGATGTACTCCCGCACCAATACCCTGAGAGGAAAATTTTATCCTCAGCCGGGGTTCGAACCCGACCCTTAGCATTAGTTATGTACATTTTGAGAAAGGAAAGTTACATTTTTGAGGTATTTATTAATACGTCAGTACCCTGGCTGTACCTTACGAGTCTTAGAATTCGCGGAGAAACGTTTAAATCGTTTTTTGCAAAGCAATAAATTTAAAATCCGGACAGTATTTTAATACTAATTTTATAAATATTTTTCTACTTAGGAAACCTTTTACTGCACAATATTTCCATTTAAATTAAGAATATTAAATAATCGAGAAAATAATTAATACATCACTGCCGCGAAAAGCACCAGTTTTAAACGAATCTTACATTTTAATATTTAAACACGCTTTTGATTGATTTAACAATGCATATCTTCCAACAAAGATTTCACTCTAACAACTCAAAACTGTTGTAAACAATCGTTGATTATAAACAAACTAATTGGAAGAAAAACTCGACAATTACAGCTGATTGTCGACACGTTTGTAAGCAACTGTAGTTCCTTTCAAAAGCGTTTAAAATGACGAGAAATTTGAGCGTAAAAACGTTTTAGCGTAGTCACCCCGGGGAAAGCGTTAAGAGATTATCAAAGAGGGTGAAAGGCAAGGATTTTCTCGAGGGACAAGGTGGCGTAGGGCGCAACATGCCTCGTTAGTCTCTTCTCGCCGTAATCGGGAACACGAGCCGATCTTATGCGCAAAAAAAGCGACCTTCATTCATGCCTCGATAAACCCTTCTGAGGAAGTTTGATAATAACGCGATCGCTTCTGTGATTTCTTCTTAAACTGTCTCCGCTACCGGTTCAGCGCAAGGAAGGTGCTACTTCACTTCAAGAGGGAGGCTTAGGTAAACATCAAAACTCTTACCCTTCTCACAGTCTTTATCTACGACACACGGATATCCTCTCTCGCTCGAGGACTTGTTTAAGGCATCAAATGGGACTTCAGTACGTCCCCTCCTCCCCCCCCTCTCACTGTGTGGGCTAATAAAGCAGCTCGATTGCTCAGAGTGCAGTTTGTACGCGGCACTGGGTGACAATTGCTAATCGGGTAGGGAAACCGTGACTGTAATCTGCTATTCGGCATGCGAAATATGCAGGATTACTTTGCGTCACTACGCACTGTTTTATCTGTGATAGTAATCAATAGTGAGGACAAATTTTGCAAACATGCGTATATTTAACTATTTCAAACACAAAAAAGATTTTTACATTCACATTTAGGTAACAAACAAGATTCGATCTATCGCTTATAATCCATTGTTATTTTATTACTTCTTCAATAATGTCTTTCAGTGATTGTCGTTTCATATTATTGTTGCTCATTACGCTTAGCTAATTGAAACATCTAAATTTAAGTTGTACCTGTTGGATGCTTAAAACATGTTGGATTAAAATTATCTTTTTCAAAAATTGGACTTCTTATTTAGCGTAAAATTAACATAAAAATGTTAATTATACGCTTAATCATATTTAACTAACATTTTAATAGAAGGTAATAGTTATTCCAACCCAGTTGATCTCGATTTTCCTGTGTATTAACGCAATTAATGTGAATGACCCAACATTCTCATCAATCAGGGATGTTGACATGTAAAAAAAGCCCTTAATATTTAAAGCTTTTCGTTTTCGAACAGGTCAGACAAGGGTGTTACGAGGATGATTAATTCCTTTCTATGGCCACCATTCAACGCTTAGTTCCCTCTTTTGAACCAAATTAATGCTGCAAATTCAATATATTTGAGAAACATCGTGCTTGGGGAAAACGCTCATGTTTCGCTCAGTAAGTTAAATATGGACACAGGGGGGGGAATAAGGAGTGTTGGGTAACTGATATCGCGCACAACGCTTGGTTTCGATTCCACTATTGTGACCCTTTTCACAATTCTCAGAAAGACAACCGCGTAAAGCTTACAGTTTTAGCAGGTGCAAGAAAATTTAGATTTTATGGTGTACAAATTCATCTGTTCCAATCGTCGATATTTTCTCATTATTTACAATTTTTGAATCACATTTTTGATCAAACTTTGCTTGTTAAAGAATTAATTGTTGATCAGCTTTGTTTATTTAAAATATTTATTGTTGAGAAATTACCAATTGGTAATTGGGCGGCTCTCTCTAGCAATAATAATGTTAATAAAATAACATTAATTAAAAATATTATCATGATTTTAATTGTTGAATTATATTTACTTATTGAAATGATCATATTGAATTATTTATTTACAATAAAGAACAAGACTGCTTAACTACAAGGGCATTTCAAACGTTCTCAAAAATACCGCTAGAGGTCAGCCCCATAGAAACCAGTTGTTTAACCGAATCTTGCCTGTAATCATACACTTCGTCAGCGTTCTCTGAAGACAGCTGTGGTAGTGACGCGCGCTACAGTTGTTATCGCGCAGTGATTTGTGAATACAAAAAAGATCGAGATTCGAGCATTGATAAGTAATTTGTAAAGAAAGTTACGAAAGGAAATCTCATTCATGCCGATTTCGAACAAGCTAATTCTCCGCCATTAAAAAAATACAATTCGTTCGGACGAAATGATCATGGCATCAATTCGTTTAGGAGTTGAAGCGAATTTTGTTCATAGATAATCTCATGACTTGTGAAATAATTCCTGGAAGAAGCAATTCTAACTCGCTGGACTAATTACAGCAAAAGATAAGCATAAAAAGACAAGTTGAAATAAAAAAGTTGTTTCTTAAAGACAATGGGCATAATTGTTCCGTCGCCATGACAGTAAAGCGCGAATTGTGATATGAATTGTTGCCTTCCCTGTTTTGATTGCCTGATATAACTCCGTGAGACTTTCATATCTTCTTGAAGCTGAAAATTTTCCTTGGGTGATTTCACACGAATAAGTGATAGCTGCAGAGGAAACTATTTTGCCGATCAAGAGGAATCTCATTTCATACAAAGGAACAGGGAATTAGAGCATCGCTGGACAAGTGCACTACTCTACAAGGATTACAGGTACATTTTTCTATTCCGTTGCGTTAACTTTTCAAATCACTTTCGGATAATTATTTGATTATTGGTGTGAGAAAATTTAATTTCCCATTTATTCAATATTATCTCACATTGAGCAAATTAAAATATTTTTTATAAAATAATTAATTTCAGAAATAGTTGTTTACAAACGGTCGCCATGTTGTTTAGTAAACAATATGCTCAACAATGAGATTCAGTCTCATTCTTACAATTGGATAAAAATGTTATATGAGGATATATCCTACTATAAAATAGTTCGATAAGAATTGTTATCACAACAATCATCCGTTCCCTAACCTTGAGAAATAATTATATGAACTATTACAATTTAACAGTTAAATTTCCATTCTGACTAAAACAAATATGTCACTTTATAAGAAAACAGTGAGGTTAGTATTGTTGTAAAATATTCATCGCAACTTGAAATATAGTATATTCTTCTAAAATAAATTAAAATCACTAGCATCAGATCAAAATCTTATAAGTAAATGTGTTTTTAGTAGATTCGAACTTCTCAATTATATAAGATTGTCACTTGATTACGTACATTTTCTATACGGTGAATGTTAACTTTTAGGAAACGAAAATTCAATGTCAAAAGCTTCTCCGTTTAGGAGTTCGTTTGGGAAAATTTTTTTTTTGTGGAAAGTAATTTTTGTATTGTATAAAGTTTGTTACCCTAAATGGCCTGGAGATATCTTTAGGTTATCAAAAGAGAGATAAGTCAACGTAGCGGTATTAGAAATTTTCTTTCAGCTACAGAAAATTTGACGAAATCTCTTTCGTTTTGTTAATTTTTAGGGAAATTCCATTTTATGTTCAGTGCATATTACCTAGCCTTTGCCATTAACACATTTTTTGCTTAAAATTTTTTCGTATATTTCGTATATTTACTGTCACAAGGTTATCGGTAAAAATTTACTAAATATCCAAAGCTTCGGAGCCGGACAAGAAATACTATCTCACGTGTTAGATTCCAGAACCATGGTTTGGTGTTGTTTTTCACTCAAAGAACGGTTATTTATCATTACAATCACATTTACCCTACTGCCCGACTCCCAGATATCTCGACATATTAATTTCGCATAACCTGCACCTGGTGGCATTGCAGTCGCACCTTAGGAAAATACATCAGCGGTCACCTGGAGATGGCTCTAGTGTCCATGTGGAACTACCGTCCTGTATCGGAAATGCATTTGAAAACTCCCTCGAATCTTTGGCCCACATAATCCGAAGCGTTCCCAAGGGCGTTAAAAGCACCTTCCGTGGGCGTGAGTCGAATTCCCTTTGGGAGATTGATGGCCGCGCAATGGGTATTAAATGAACCTCTTCGCTATTCCATTCACCTAAATTCCCTCTCACGACTTCTATTCTTCCCGTTAAAGGAAAAATATGATTCAACGATTAAGTAATTTAAAAGAGATATCTTGTTTAAAGTAACCATAGTAACCTGTGGACATTTATAACGATACGGTTCTTAGTTACGTATTCTTCAACTCACAATCGCATTACGGAAAGTAAACCAAAATTTATACTTTTCCTTACGATTTAGAATTACGTATTGGTGTACAGTTTATCGATTCATCTTCCTCAATGATGTGAAACGTTTTCAGTATAAATATAACCGGATGTGACGAATGTTGTAGTTATTACTTGATACTTTTAAAAAGTAAAAGATGTTAGGACAGCCCGTGCACATTGGAAAATGAAAAGAAATCAATTGGATTAAGAAGGTTGAAAGGAAGGATTTACGACTGAATATTATAGTGCATGAAATGTTTTCGAAAAAGGTAAGAGATTAACTAAATAGGATAGCAAATGTCTTACGAGCTCGTACAAGGAAATAGTTTATAGTACAAGAGATTTCAACCAAACTGTGCTTACGTTAAATTTGAATATATATATTTTACATTTAACAACTCGTGAAATGTTATCTGTCATGAGATTATATATTTTAAGTTAATCATTGATAGTAGGTTAAAATTAAAAATGAACTTTATTAATGACGAAATTCAACGGAGTATAAAAAGCATATCGTTAAAGAATATGGCTCGATATGGTAGGAAACAAAATTTTGAACGTTTCACAATCTTATCCTAGATAAAATTGACTCAATGGAACATTGCTTTATGTAAATATGGTGTTGCGTCTTATTATAAAAAGACGCAAAATTTTCTTCTAGACAATTTTCGCTTCTTCCTTATTTTTTCAGTTTTCGCGGCAAATTTATCCTGGATATAGCGGTAAGGTAATCAAGGGATATGCGTGGAATCTAGAGATACCAATTTGAAGGATTAAGTGATTTAATTCCAATTTAAAGATGCTCTTGCAATAATCTACAGCTTTTTGGTAAGATGAATTGAGATTATGTGCTTCTTAGGAGGCGGTTTTTATTATTATCATTTTAATCCATACCTTCCCAGATTTAATTCAAGGATGGATTTTTAATCTGCTACACGAAAGTATATCAGATTTTAATCTCTTTTAATTATATCTTTAAGTTGACTGTCTTATATTGTAATTATTACATTTAGTAAGAATTAACACTGAATACTGGTAAAAATTTTTATGAGGAGAGTTGGCTTATGAAAGTTTTAAGTCCCAGTAAAAATTACATAACAACTAAACAAAGTAAAAATTACATTTTTACTTTGTTTAGTTGTTATTCCAAATAGTCTCGCAGTGAGTTGATACAGCGCTGGAGTCTAAAACATTCTTAAGTTCCATTGAAGTTCTTTCTTTGGAATTGCTTCAGAGATCACTGTTAAATCCTTGAAATTGACTCAAAATTTAAATTGATCCATATGTTGTTGTATTTCAGGAGGCTGATAAAATACTGAATTTATTTACTCTTACTCTTAATGAACGGAATAATTTTAATGGAATCTGTTCAGCAATATTTACTCGATATTAAAAAATTACTTGCTCTACCCATTACTGAACCAAAGATTTTTAAGCACGGAACTATGTTATGCATTTTTCAGAAAGTGTATGGCATATTAACGTATCATAAAGTGACTTGATTCAGTTCGACATACATTTCCGTGTATTGAAGTTACGTAGGATTAAATTGACTGTGTATGTATTCATTAATCGTCAATTAAACCATACCCTAGGTAACCAAGGATCCATTCTACATCCTTATGTATCAACGTGTAGTTATGATTGCTTCAATAGGGCGTGCTTATTCCCATCGCGTGAGAAATGGCAGATAAGTAATCTCTTCCAAGTTGGTTGATTTAGCGCATCTCCTTGGAACAATTCCAGATAGCGCTTTCCCTCTAACCCACAATTCCCAGAAATCTCCCGTTGCCCGTTGCCAAAATCTGCGGAAACGTTTGATTTCCAACCGTGAGAAAAGTAGAAACTTTTTCTGTTTTCTAAGTGTGTTTTCGGGTAAACGGATAGGAAGTGTTGTTTACTCTGTTGCTGTTTATATTCATTTTTCATTGTCGCGAAAGTTTTTTCTTGATTTAGTCTATTATTGCCTCACATTGTTTTTGTTTGTTTTCGGTATACTCGGCTTCAAGGTGATCACGAACCTTGAAATCAGAAATACATTCTATTATAAGTAGTGGGGGTGAAATGAGGCCACGTTGGTAAGAATTGGAGTAAGGCGGTCTAAGACAAAGAGTTATAAGCTCGAATTGCACGAATAAATTTAGAAGCAAGACTCAACGCAAGACTTTCTGTAATAAATTATTTATCGTATTTACTGCAGATTTTTGAACTCGGTTTAGATATATATGTTCATATGACTGTAAAAATTAGGTTTTGGTTTTTAATCGAATGAATCTCGATTTATTGATTCTGTATTGATATTGAATGAGTTTTTTCATCCTATGGCTGATTTTGAAATGTTTAATAGCCTCACAACCTAACGTGTATACATTTATAGAAGTGTATAAAAATTTCAGCAAAGAATTAAGGCAGGCGCAATGAATGTTGATTTTTGTTAAAGGTTAACACCGCACGATGTATAAGTATATAATATTTTAAAAGTATGTGAGATATAAATAGAATGAAGGACATGGCGGTCTAGTTTTATTGTTGGTAAATACAGGTAATCTGTAACTAGAGCTTGTTTATGCGCCGTTTTTAGTGCTTAAGGTTTTCTCCAGTTACCTTGGAAACTATAAGTGAAACCAGATTTTTAAGGTTTCGGAAAGTATTTTTGAATTCCCTCTCGTAACATTCCTTACAAAGATAGGAATGGACTGATTTGCATGTAGCACCCATCCCCCCCCTGCCACACTCCGGCATATGTATGCAGATGTTGATGGATGCAGATTTTGACCGTTAGATTAACAATAGTGGGTGAATCTTAAATGTTTAGAGCTAATAGTGCCGTGTTTCCGAATGGCTAACGTTACAACAGTGGGGCAGAAGGTTGTTACATCCCCACACCCTTCTAAAAGGGAGCTTGTTAAGGCTTCCCTAATCCTATTTGCTTTTCTCTCGTTCCTTTTAGGTTCTCTTCCTTCATTCCCTTCTCTTCTTTGAGCTTTCCTTACATCGTACGCTTCCCCTATGTTTTCTTCATCTTAATCTCTTTGAGTAATACATTCGTCTTATTCGGATACGTCTTTCATACATATTTCAGGCGTTTTTAATATGAGTAATGGACTGCTTGAGAAGGAAACAATGAGGATTTTGTTTTATATTTAAACTTCTTTATACGTATCTTTATTCTTTATCGTATATTTCATTATCAATGATAGAAAGTAAATAAAGCAACATGATGTACTGATAATTCAATTTTAGTGGAATATTAATATTTAGTTCTCTAATCTCGTTATATTTTACTTTTTAATTAACCTACTTCTGTTATAGTTAGACACACAAGGATAGCATTGGATTAAGAACTCCTCATGAATGGGTTTTCATTTTCGATTTGAGGAAAATATTTCCTCCTTTTCACTAGACTACTAACTCTATATTCATGATTACCATGTTCAATTAAAGTTATAAATAATTAACATAGACGTGTAATTAATATTGGTAGGAATTCTACTGATCAACGGCTCATTGCATGTCTATATAGTAAATTGATTCAGCCCTGTTACTTTTTATTAATGCTTTTGATGATTCATAAATGCATTCTTTTCTATAGAGGTTTATTGTAAAATAAAACTTCTAAAATGTTTAGTGAAATATGTACCTTACGATACAATTCTGAGGAAATGATTATGGGAAGCTTTTCAGTATATAGAAATTTACCCCTTTCCCCTCACAGCCTTAAATTTTCACAGCATTCGGCTCAAAGGCCTGTTTCAGACCACAACCCTTCCACCATCGGGCACCAAAAGCTTTGAAAAAGGGGCAAAGGCTCAGAAGCTATGGTGAGGGATGAAAGCGTGTTCTTCTGGCTCCTTTACCGAACCGAAATATAGCGATTTTGAGATAACAACATGGAACCGTATTATAGTTGTCATGAGAGACCAGTTTTGTTTATATTTTATTTATGGATCGAAACGTTGTTATTTTATCGTATTCATGTAGTTATGAAAAGAAAGAGTATTCGGTATTTAATATTGACTTGAATAGTGGAATAATTGTACACAATTTATAATCTGCGGTTCATTAAAAATTATGTCGAGAAATATTATTTTTTGTCCCAAAATTATTTGATATTTTATTTCGTAAATTAATTTTAAAATTTCACACCGTTGCCTTCATTGTTTTGTTTCATAAATATTGATGAATACCATGGAAAATTTAACTCATACAATTTTTTACTTGAACGATCTCGTCCCTTTAGTACCATCTGTCTCTAACCCTACCATTTTTAAATCTTTCACTTGACTTTCCCACCTACTAAACCACCTCATCTCCTGTATTGACCGAAATACCTCCTCTCGCCCAATGAGGCTGCTCACACAATCAGGCCGATTATTCTCCCAGGGATCCCTTACAGTGTTTCTTTAAGCCTCCATTAATTCTTAATTGATTCAACCCCCTCCGGGCAAATGATTCCCCTTGATCCACACTCTATTTCCATAATCAATTTCGATATTTTTTTTTCACCCACTTCATTTACATGTTCCGAGTTATCCATTTGGTAAACAGGAAGATCGTCAGGTGTTGGTTTTCACTCTCTTTGATATCTCTCATCTATTATTAATTGAAAAAGGTCTTCGAGATATACGAATTTGAGGCTACCACGGAAGACTTATTGCTGTGAAGTGTTCTCGTATTTTGTACTTTGAGGTTGGTGTATTTAAGCGGGAATATAGTAAGATTTGCCAAGGATATATCCAGCGATTAGAAATATTGTTTTAATTTTCAGTTATTTGTTAATCGCGTTTCGTAATTCTGGGTAGCTTTTTTAACTTAAAAAATTATCGTTAGTAAGAGATACATTCATCTTAATTAATATCAGTTTATCAATTCAATCAAATCACTATAGTAATAGATTTAAACGATTTTATTACTATAAAGTAGTCTGTTCTGTTTTAATTTATGTACTATTACTAATTTCCTATATATTTTATTCTGAGGATTTATTTTAAATTTGGTGCTTCATTAATCAATAAGCATATTTATATGTTAGAATGATTGGATGTTGTTGGGAATTATTGAACGAAAAAAATTTAATATTATTTTATTAAATGTGGAATGTGAGAAATCAGATATATTTTAATTTTCACATGTACAAGTATGGTTAAAATCTACGAGATAATCTTAGTCTTAAAGACGGAATGTTTAAATATATAAATTAAAGTAATCAAAATAGTAATAATGTTTTCGTTGAACTCAAATTCATAACGCAAAGTAAATATTTTTCATAACAGAAATAGCTACCATACACCAAGTTTAGCAGTAAATTTTCACTTTATTTCATGATGCGCGTCCCATTTCTTTCATCATAATTTTAATACGAATATTTTGGCAGAACTCTCCATTTTTTCTCAAGTTTTCCCTTCCGATATTCGTTTTCTCTTTGTTTGAAATATTACTCTCTTTCTCTTCGCCGAGAGATATGAATATTTTAAAGTGAAGTTTTGAAGATCAATGGCCTGAATTATCTATCGATAGCTAGACGTAGATAGATATCTGAGAATTCTTTATGTATCCTGAAGGTTAGGCAAATCAACGCGCATATAATTTCTACGTATGCAACACGCACGACAAACATTGTGAAAACATTGCTTCCCGCTAGCATGACCCGGTTGGATATTCCTAGAATTGTGGAAAAATTTATTTAATTAGCCATGAAAATGTTTGGAAAAATAGGATCCATCAGAAATTTATAGAATTTATGGAATATATGGATTCTCCGTATTTGTATATTGTGTATTTGAACGTATGAATAGATTCATGAAGATATTCCGTTACTCTGATTTAACTCTGCCACGATGTTTTTATCATTCGCATTCCTTGTGTAACTATCTTAATTTATTTATTGAATATTATTTAGTTACTCATCTTTCATAATATATTCAATTCGAGTCATTCCTGCCTTACGTTGCATTTTTGAATTGATTAGTTTTTTTAATTATTTCGAAATTATGAAGAGTAGCTGCTAGATTAAAGTTAGCTTAAAGTGGATATGTTCCTTGTGTCGAACATACCCATGTGCGTTAAGTACTTATTAAAATTCCTTCAAGATAGAGTTATATAAAAATTCGATTTTCATTGTATTCAGTTTAGCTAGCGAAATACAGTCCCTATTTATAATATTGATATATAGAACATTGAATTTTCGTTACTGATATTTTCATTTATCAATAAGAAAATCAATTTTTTTTCCTTATTTTGGCCTCATACAGGTATCTGTAAAATTTTGATCTAAGGATGAATTTAATTTGTCATTGATTCAGTGTATAAAAATTTACTCACGATAAGAATGTCAAAAATACAATTCAGCTTGTTATATTGATTTACTGCGTGAATAATTTGAAAATTATTCGGGGATTTATACACAATCGGCGTAATTATGAGTTATAATATGGATTGCTTGGACACACTGTTTATCTTAACAACCATATCGCACGCATCGGTAACGATAAGCAAATATCTAAATTTCTCGTACACAAAAGATAAATTCGCTCACGATTAACAAAGTTTATCGAATTTTATCATAAAATGGAGGTGAAGTATGTACAAATATGTTTCATGCACATATTTATTAGGTCATTAAAAATGTAAATATGATTGAAATTATGTGATATCCTTTTTAGTTATTTATTTTATCATTTGCATGTATAAATATATTTATACAATTATTAAATAATTAATTATTAAAAATAAACGAAAGTATGATTCTAATCATGATTTATATTCGTTTCTTGGTTATCTCTTTTGTCATTGTCATACATATATAATAATAGACATGAACAACTACTGTTATTGATATCTGGAATATAAACTATTCAAATAGATCGTATATGAGTGGATATAAAGTTAAACTCTTTTTATGTGGAAATACAATCCAGAGGAAAGGGAAGTTAAACTCTTCCGTACAACGAAAGACCCTTTCAATGCATTCAGTGGGCTCTAACTCTAGATTTCCTTAAATTGCAGCAACAACAGCCATACGAAGAATTCAATCACCCGAGCACATCCTCCCAGAATGCTTTTTTTTCTCCTCCATAGCGGCCCACTTGAACCAACCCACTCCATACATTACATCCCGTATGTTATCGCTAAACCATAAATCCCATAGGAGACCTTTCCCCCCCTCAAAGCATGTCATCCCTACTCCTTCCTTGATTCGTTAACCCTGTTTCTCCTTCCATATTTCCAATATGACGCCGTCCTCTTTCCGTTGCAAGGGAATGCGCCCATTGTTTGGTTTCGTAGGTCCGTTGCTAGGGGGCAGTAAATCAGCCTTTTATCAATCGTTCTATTTTCGGTGCGCTATGGGAATGGTCAGCGTCGAGAGTCGCGATGACATGATGTTTCTAGGATTCGCTAGAGATGTTACGCATCGTGTTACACTTATCTAGGATATCGGGTCTCGGAGCTCGCGTTTTGCGTCACAGCGTCTATGATGCAGAAGCGTAAACGGGAGGATATTTTAATAATTAACATAGAGGTGAAATACGGGAACAAAAGAGGGGTTTAGATAAGCCGAAATTCCCGCGGCTTGGGTGGGATTAACAGATCTGCGGGGATTAATGTAGGGCACCGGAGTGGAGGATATCTGTGCAGCTGGCCATTTGATACAAGGATGAATTCACGCTGTTTGAATCGCGTGTAGTGTTGATGTTCCGAATCCTACTTCTGAATCTGCGGTTATCTCGTTATTAGTTTTTTTGATATCGGATGTGTTGATTTGTTCGAACGTGCCACGACGAAAATTTTATCTTATTTATCGTAGAGAATTAATTAATTTTTTAGCTTCAAATTCCACTGTGCATATTCCATGTTCAGTAATAATGCTTATTATTTGGATGCAACATGAAGTTCGTATACGAAGTCAAAAAAAGAGATATTTTCCATTAATGAATTTTATTAATTAACTAATGCATTTAAATTTATTTAATTTAAAGCTTATTTGTCTCTATAGATATTTTATTATGAAGATTAAATTATACTATGATGATTATTATTAATATATTTAATTTTGATTATTATATTATTGAGAGTACGTAAAATGTAAAAACTATAACTGATTATTCGTTATGATGTATGAGGATAAATTAGTATCTTTCAATATTGTTAATTGAAAAAAGGTAAAAAGATGGTTGTTATCACATTGTAGGTGAGTTATATAGTATATTTATAGAGTATAAAGACTTTTACTTTGCTATTGAACTGTTTATAGTTCGCGAATATGGTATGTAATTTCTCACCATGAATGATATCGAAATTAAGTTTCGTGCTTTGTTAATATTGTACTTTAAATAACTCTATATGGAATTATAATAATCTGAACCAAGTTAGATGAATAGTATATTATATAGAATAGTTAGGTGGATGAATAAAAAGCAACCGCATAATATTTTTCGAAAAAATATTTCATTTACAAGCTTTAGTTAGATCATAGAGCTATTGAGTTAGAAAGAAGATGGTAGTTGTATGGTTTCTAAAATTTTTGAGCGAATTTCTTTTTATCTATCAAGATCAAAAGTGATTGTATATTTTCGTACACGAATTCAGGCTCCCCTTTGTAAATTTTCCACATGAGTACTTTGGTCGTAGCCCTTCGAGAGATCAAGGAATATTTCACGGACGTTTTCAGATTTTGGAAATTCAGGCGTATGATTTCCATCTCATAAGCATCGCAAATGACTCCAGGATTCCGAAACCGGTCAGAATTATGATGGCATGTTTGGAGCATGTTGCATATTTGAAACGGTGCCCCTGTGAAGTTTTTCGTTCAACCTTTTGAAATCCTTTATTGGCGAAGAATTTTCGGGTGCGTAAATCTGGAACGGGAGGAATTTTGCTATCCACTTCCGTGAAAGTGTGTACTTCGTTCTTCTATAATTTAGACTTTCTAGACAGTAATTGCATCGTTCATTCATAGAGGGAAAAATAAACGTCGTTGGTCGATTAAATTTATGCATCTTCACTCCACACAGCTGCGTATACATGGAGCTTATATTTCTCATTGAATACATTTCACTGTTGTTTATGGTAAATAAATACAAAAGCGAATAAAACACTTAAAGTTTATTGTCGTAGTTGAAATTTATAGGGATTGCAATGGAACGTTCATTCCAAAAAATAGAATTCGTAGTTATATATAAAAAGTAAAATATATTACAAAATTTATCGTTAATACATTTTTTAAAATTATAAATGATTACAGAATACGAAAAACTATGGAAATACATCATTGATTGTAATAAATAGCAATATAAATAATAATTTATAGTAAATAAAAATCGTAACGTAGAGCGCATAACTGTTACCATAGCAACCAATATTCCCACACATTGTTGTGAACGTATTCGGTAGAATTTATTTGTTTTTATTATTCTTATGATTTACAAAAGCCTGCAAGGAAATTACAACATATTATAATCTCAGTAAAGATAGCTTATAGAGATTCTATTCGGGAATATGATTGTGTAATCACAATGATGGGTTTCACGATGCGAATCAAAGGAGTTCTTGGAACGTATATCAGGAGATTATTTTCAGTTGGTAATTCCGGTAGAATTCCCCCGAAATGAGAATCATATCTGGGTATACCTCATCACGGGTCCCTTTATTCGCCAGGGCTACTATTAGAATAATCCTTAGTTATCACTGCGGGATATTTAGGCTGGGATACAGAGGGACTTAACCTGTAGAACCCACCCAAAGCAATGTCCTCACAAGGCCTTCATTTAATCTCACTCTATTCCAGTGGAAGGAAGGAATGCTTTCACCCCTTTAAGTACTAATGACTATTAAATTCACCCATGTTTGGAGGAAAGTTAGTTTCGAAATAAATAGACCCGCCCCAAAGGAAAGGAGAACGCCGAAAATTATTCTATTAAATGTCTAATTTTCCTTATATTCTATTATAAACTCAGCGGTAGGAGTTCTCGCAAGTTTTTGAGGGATGACCCAGTTTAGATTTGCACAAAGAGGGAATAAATTCAGTTTCAAAGAGTCTTTCAAACAGTCTCTCGGACTTTTGGCATATCTTAATAAAAATATCGATCTTTCCCGGCATGTAAAAGTCAAAGAGGGCTGCATTCCGTAGCTTTCCCTTCCTTAATACCTCTCACAGTCGTAAAATTATGAGAGTAATAAAGCAGCCCGAAACATGCTTAGGGAAGAACAATAAAAGAGAAGGGAGGGTTTTCATTGCAACCATAGATACAGAAAGCAATCCATCTGAATTTTAAACGCGTCCTGTGGAAATCAAGGAAAGGGTAAAAGCATTTATTGCTGAAATTCATGATAACGAAACTCAGTTATTTCCGATATAAATATCGGAGGTTATTTTCATTTTATATAAAAAACACGAAAGGAAACTCCATAAACAAAGCAAGTAAGGGAAGGTATGCGTAAGGCAACAATGGTACGGATGTAAACAAACAGTATGCAAACAAATGGAACCATAGAAATTGTAGCTCGGATCGTAAAACGGTAAAAAATAAGTAAAACTCGTGCCCACTGTTTTCTAAGACCACAATGGTCACGAATGTAAACAAAGTGCATGTAAACAACAGTGCAGCAACTAAAATAGAGTAGCGGTGTTAGGAAAAACTGAAGTAAAAAACAATGTTTATTCAATAGATAAAAAATGAAATTTAGTGTTGAAGGTATTAGTTTTCTTTCTGTATTAAAATTTCGTTACACTTAGAAGGTGAAACCATAGTTTTAAGGATTGTATAACTTTTTCTCCTACTTATTTCGCAAATTTCTATTTTCAAATTACAGTTCAAAGGATCAGCTGTAGTGTCCTTTTATTTTCTACTAAGTTTCCGAACGGTTTATTGAAAAAAAAAATGAAAGGAACATGTTATCTCTAAATTTATTCAGCAAGTTATGACTAGGCTTAATCCTCTATATTTTAGGGACATCTGTCGTTGTTTTGGAGAATTTGAGTTATTACCTCTTCAAATCTTCACGAAAGTTTTGCATACCCTAGTACATTTTTAGTTTATCAAACCAGACTATGCTGTTATCATAAAATTCAAACTGAGGGAGATTTTCAAAACTATAATCTATGTATTTGTTATCACAATTCAAGAATGGAGAAAAAGTAGCCAATGATAGTTTTTTATAACTTCGTACTGTTATTTTATTCAGGGTAGAATCATTAATAAAAAGCACAATTTATTGGCGAGGTTCGAGTAGATTAGAACTCCATTCCACCTTACCACGTAATTTGCTTATTTGTTACGAAAATCAATAGATTTAAGTAAGAGTACATATTGGGAATATCTTCGTAAATTAAGGTTGAAAAGGAAAAGAAAGTATATATGTTTCAGAAGATACGTTTCAGCATTACACACAAAAATAGGAAACTTAGAATATATAAAATTGATCTTTTAAATATAGCAAAAGTTTTAATTAATAATTTCTCGAGTTTATATTTGAGCTTAGTCGATTGCGATCTGTTCAGTTCTCATTAAATATTGATACTACCCCTTAATTAATCCAACAACAATAGATTAAACGAATAGAATTGTTGTTCTTTGCGTAACAATCCATTCCTTTAACGGGCAACCATTTTCAACCGACGTTCGTTTCAGTTGCTCTTCTGTTCATCACCATGGAGACGCACTCTGAGACTTTCACCTTAGGATGAGTACGAAAAATTAAGGAAGTTAAGGTGTCAGAGTTGAAAAAGGAAAGGCAACGAGCAAAGAGTAAGAGAGTTAAAACAGGAAGCGTGGAGGGCAAAAAGTCGGCTTGTTTATTTTTTTTCTCGAAGAATTTCTCCTTTCGCCCTCTTACGGATTGCTAACGAGATTTGTCGAGACCAAGGACGACTTTTTCCGCTTCGAAGGTTGGGCTCAAAGAAGAGGAAAGAGGGAGAATATGCTAAAGAAGGAAGGAAAACGGGTGACGGAAATGGTTGTGTGGTGAAGAGACGTGGGGTTTTAATGCTCCTAACCCCCCTTGAATGTTTCACACCTACCAGACAGTATTATTCTGCATTGACTTCTCCGCATAGCTCGGAAGTAGGTTCTGGTCTCTGAACCGTACGTTTTTATCTACTTAAAAGAGCTTGATATTATGGGGAAGATGTGGAGTGTGGTAATTTTGTTTCGCTTATTATTTCGTCCAGCGTTGCTTAGAGAGAATTTTAATTGTTTGATCTAATTTTCATTCGTGTTGGTAAGGAATTTAAGTCTAACACAAAATTAATAATTCAAATACTAGTGAAATGATGAGGCTTACTTGCATATGCGGGGGTGAGGTAATCTACTTCTACTGATTTCCAAGAAATAAAATTAGATAGAGTTAATTATTAAGAAACGTCTAATAAGTAAAGAATAGTGCGAATGTTTAAAATAGTAGATTTTTTACGAATATCAGAATTTTAAACGCTATCCATTGTCTCATTTCACTAATACATCGTTTGTTTCAGTTCTACAAAACAGCGTAACAGATTATAAGGAATTTTTATTAAGGAATTACTGTGAAATAAACTTCTTTTGGGGAATATATTTAACTTTAAAACGATTTAAATATTCTATCGATTAAAGAAGGTTCTCCATTGACAGACGTAGTTTAAATAAAATCAGTACATCAGTGAATTTTCGAGACCTTAAATAATCATAGTTTCACTCTATCCAATTTATTATTAAGTATAGATAACACTGTAAAGGAACCAAGGATATGTATACGTAACCAAGGATACCTCAGAAGAGAATAGGAAGCGTAGGAATACAACCCAAAGAAAGAGAAGAAAGGAAGTTGAGAGAAAGGACTGTTTGAGATGGTAGATGGACCAAAAGGCTGGTGGAGGGATAAATAAAGTTAAGGGAGGATGACCTCCCCTCGTAGGCCCTAGCTAAGGCTACGGACATATCAGGAGTCATTCTAAATCCCTTCCAAATAAGTCTACAAAAATCTCGATCTATGCTCATCTTTGTCTGGTATCTGTTTTTGAGGTTGGTTAGAATACTAGGTAGGAGTGATATTTCTAAATGAAGAATCTATCACTTGGAAAGATTTGATGAAATGATTGTTAAATTGGCACAGGATGTTAATTTGTGAAAATGTTGACAGGTTATTCAAAGAATATTGCAATTTTGTGGTGTGTCCCAATTGCAGTTTCTTTTCATATTTCTTATTGTGTGATATTAGCGTATTTTATCTTATAGTTTTATCTGAAATTTAGAAATTAAAGTATGAAATGTGATTACCATATAATTCCATATGCGATGATTCTAAATAATTAGAGTTTTAACAATTTCCACCAAGGATTTAAAGAAATCAGCGATGCATTCGTGAAAGAATATAAGGTAATTAATATTGCTATTGATTTTACGCTCTTTATTATATTAAAAAAAAGATTTTGCGCGTTAAAGGACGGTTTATTTGTTTGGGTTTACGTCTTTATGAACTTTCATATATCGCGTTCCCATTGTTGACGAGGCTAGAGGGCGTCAGGGGGTGTAACCAAGTCAACGCTGGAATCAACCATCCTCAGAGAGCGACACGCCACTTAATTGCTGTCTATTCATATTTAATGAATTTCAGGGGAAACTAATAGCTGTGATCATTGCGTTAGAGTCGGGAATGCGTTCCAGCCCAACGCTCCATTCCGAGTTTCCAAAGTTCAGGTCAACGGAAGGAATTCATCGTCCTTTGGGAGCTGCATTACGTTAGCCAACTCACAAAGCTGTTTGCAAATTCGCCCGTTTCAACAATGCGAAGTTTTCATGTCGATGAAATTTCGCACATTGTGAAGTAATCCTACTACTAATTTTTACTTGCTATATGCTCGTATGGACAAAATTCACGATTCAGAATGTGCGAATTTTGCATCCGCAAAATTCAAATGAGCGAAATTTGCAACTTTGTGGCGTGGTTTACGAATTACGTTAGTTTCCGAGCGCAATTCCACTGAGCGAGAGAAATAGAGGAATGTATATGCACCTGAATATATGAAGCATGAATCGAAGCTGTTATGATCTTCGGTTTTAATATTGTACAATAACACGCGAAATATTTCCTCATTAATTTATCGGCACGATAATACTTCAAGTTATAATTCATTAAATGGGCTAGAAATTTTTTTGGTTCATTTATATAACATTCTACTTATTCAGACAAATCAAAAGGATATATTTTCGCAATAAAACATTGTCAATTGGGCTCTGAATAGATAAATATAAACGATGAATGAAAATAAAACTTTTGGCTCAGAAAATTTGATTATTCTGGATTAGAACCTCCTTATAAGTAGTTGAAAGGTATTAAAACTATTCGAGTTTAGCGAATCCAGCAATTTGAATTTTTAAATGGTTCACCTTACTTTAAAATAAATGATTTTCTACATTTGTAGTAAGTCATACATATTTATTAGAAGCATACTTGCTTGGAAAGTGAAAGACCTGGGTTCGAGTCCTAGTCATGGCGCTAATTTTTGATTCAGTTAAACTCTTGCGGTGAAGTCACAGTATTACTCGTGCAAGGTTACGATCTAAGTTAAGTACTTTTCGTGATCCTAAGAGTACATTAAGCAATCCTTTAGTTTATCTTAGTAGACAAACATATCCGCACCGTGGATACATCTGCAATTCCACACTCACTCAAGGAAGTCAGAGATCGGTTTGTAACGGAGATGAAACCGTCTTCTCGAGTACCTTTAAAGTCGGTTTAAAAGGCGTATTAGGTATTCCCCCCGCACCTTCAAAGGAGGAAGACCGCATCTCCCACGCTATCTCGGCGGTAACTCGGAGAAGCTCGTCCGTGGATGCGTCATTTCCGGTACCGGCCTCATCCGATTATTCCCGGAGCTGAGTTGTTCATTGGCGGATAGAGGCGAGGGCTGAATAAGAGATGTATTTGAGGGTTGGTTGGATGATCCGGAAAAATTATGGGAGCTCTTTCCCCTTGGTTCAGTTTCTCGCCGTAGAGAAAAGTGGTGGCTCACGATCGCTGAAGAACTAGGTGAAGACGGAGGTTTACGTAGTTCTTTCGAAATGAATGGAATTTTTTGTATGTATTGCTCGTAAGATACAAAAATGCGGAGTATAATCAGTGATTTAATTAAGAAATGGTAGCCGTGAATTATTATTTACGAATTATTAATATCAGTCTTTTGTTTATTTAAATAATTCCTAAATCTTTACGTAAACTTGAGATGATATAAGAGTAAAATTTACGTAACTACAAGATGCCGAAATAACAAGATTACAAGATAACAAAAGAAAGAACTAGGTAACAAAAGAAATAACAAGTTAATAAAATATCCACTGATTACATACATGCACTGATTCTTTCAGTTTCTAAATTTTCTAATGTAATTTTTTTACGCTAAAATCTTTTGATTTGACGAGCATCCTATAAGTTATCGAATGGCTTTCGCCTAGAGTGTGAGGGAGAAGACGTGCTGGGATTGAAACGGGATGCAGAGGGATGCTGCGAAGGAATGAGGTGGGGAAAGCGTGATCACTCCTCCGACGTGAGGTTTGCTTTCTCCAAGAGCAACCCCAGAGGAATTCATAAGTAATGGGAACGAAACGCACCCATGAATAGCGTAGCTGACGGACGTTTTCCTATACTTTTCCATTTTGCGAAGATTGATCGTAAATATTTACTCTTTTGAAATCTCGTTACTAAGAGAGCTTTTTTCGTCTAAAGTACTTTGGATGTTAGTAGTATTTTTTATTTGATTAAAACAGCTTAAAACAGTACTTAAATTTTTAACGTTCTCAAGAGTGCCTTTAAAGTTCTTACTGTTAGCTAACGGAAGTAAGATTTGCTGAAATTCAAGGATGTTTGTTTAAGGGTTTCCTCTCTTAGTTATGTTCTTCTCAGAATAGGGATATGTGTATTTCTCAACCAGGATGTTGGTCGGAACCTCAAATCCTCCAGCATAAGCGAGCTCAAGACCAGAAGAAAGCTGCTTACTGGTATAAAGGAGGGTTTGAGGGTTTCTGCACGTTGTTTCCTTAAATGAGATACCGAACTTTCATGGAGGAAGGAAACTATAAGGACTGTTATTACGTTCTTACTAATTATTGAGGATAGGAAATATCATTTATGAGATTCGACAAGCATTTTTGAATAGAATGCAACGTGTTTGACGCTGAATTTCCTCATTTTATTTATTGATTGAGGTTCCAGGGAGTATGAGTGGCTAAATATAAGGTATAAGCGCCTATACAAATTATTTATTTTAACCTTTTCAACTTCAAAAGATCAATGCAAGCAATGCTATCTATACATACATATATTTATATATCATATCATTTTAATTCTTTCAGTAACATTGATACATTAAGATGCCCGATATCTATAGCTAAATGATTATTATTGACAAAGCGACATTGACTTCCTATTTCCGAAGTTAATTTGGCTTAACACTGAAAATAATTCTTGATAACATAATGTAAAAAGCGTCTTCGATCTACAAATGTTGGATAACCATTTATGCGTAATTGTTTTTTCGATAAATCTCTGTGTATGAATTAGAATCCCATATTAATAATTTAGCTTAATTAAGGGAAAAATTTGGTGTAAACAAACCTCTCTTCAAACCTTGGAAGTACCTTATAACGACATTGGGCACCTTTACTTCAAATACACACCTTTTAGCTTGCGGCATTTGGTGTTAGTATACTAGCCACTCGGCTATAATTCCCGGGAAAAGTTACCAGATGTTTATTGTATAGATATAGTTGTAATTATCTAGGAATTTCAGAGTATTTCATTCAATGAATTCTCTTGTCGAATAAATTTATATTTATAAGCGAAATTTTAATTATCTTACCCATTTTAAAAGAGTGATTCGAAGATAACGAGCTTTCAAAAATATCTGGAGGTGATGGCCAACGCCCTCTGCATTCCAGTGTTCCTCACGGTCCTATCCTGGGACCCCAATTTTTTCGCATTTGCTTTTTTCTCCAACAGGGATATAATGCGATTCTCAGGGAGCTGTAATGGGACTCGGGATGGATCTTTGGATGGAGAAAAAGGCGGAATATATATTGCGATGGAAGAGAGAGAAAAAGGGCAAAGAGTATAAGGCCTCGTTGATTATAAAAGAAGGGCGCGATAGACCGCAGGTTATACATCGAGGCTGATGCGGCCAGTTTACTCAATTGCACCGCTAACGAGGAATACGTAAAGGAAGAAGTCCCGCATTTCATCAAGTAAACGAGTTTAATTCCAGCTGCTCTACCGTACAAATTTCAAGGGTTCCCTAAAGCCAGCGTTCGTGTGCCTTCAAGCTCCTTTTGTGTTCATCAGAAGAACTTTTATTCAATTTTTCATCATCGCCTACCTTTAGAATTGAGAAAAATACATGAGCACGATTTTTCAGTTCAAATGCGAAGTTTTTTTATTGATAAATAATGTTATTTTGGTATTGAAATTATATATATAAAATCGAGTACATTTCCATGGTAACAATCACGAGTTATATATTTGCTGTATAAACATTCAAACGAATATTATTCACTTAAGTAAATTGTTAATGATGTTTTTATTCCTATTAGATATCTATATGCATCAAATTTGTTTCTGCTATGCTGAGAATTTATTGGACTCGAGATTTTTGCTATGGTCTTTCCTTTCTATAAAGTAATATACTACAAAATTGTCCTAATTTATTCCTCAAAGTCAAAAATGTTGAATTCAATTTTTATTAAATTATTATACTTCATATATTAGCAGGAATTTCATACTTCGTAATGCTTTCCATTACTTTTATATTTAAGGATAAATCTTCTCTTTTATTTGATGAATTGGTGATTTATATTCGTAGAACAGATAATAAGATCTTTATTCTTAAAAAACACAATATTGTTTTTCGTTTGAAATATTAAATTTATATACAATTAGGATTAATATGAAATTTTAGCCAAGATATTTAATATTAAAAAAAAACTCATTTCTCGTTTTTAATTTGAGTGTGTAGCTCTATTTATTGCAGTATCTTTGCTGCGGCTATATCTCAGGCGGTTCGCTTTCATTATTTTATTTCGTATTTATTATTATTTTCTATGTACGAACAAATATTCAGAATACACTTAGGGAAGTTCAATTTGACATTTCTGCAGAAATATCATCTCAGTATATCTACAGGCCCTTTTATTTAAATCTAAGGTACGTAAACAATTCAGAATCATGAATTTTATCCTCACCGACCTTTCATACTCGTTTGAAAATGCGCTCAAATTTCTAACGCGACGTTAATTATATTCTCGGAATCAATAAAGAACGGACATTAAAATACATAGGTTCCATTTAGTAATCCCGTATTTTTTCCTCTCAAATTGGTTTCATCCAAACATAACGTTTTATTGACTGTCGTTGTCATGGATGCACATCTGTTCCACCAATAAGATAGGCGCAATTTTCATAGACCCTGAGGCAAATGGATCGCGCACACACTGCCGCAGTTAAATTATGTCGAGTAGTTTCGCCATAAAAGGTGATTCCCTATTCCATATTTCAATAAAGATGATGACATTTATGATTGGACGCATTGTGTTCTAACGGAGGAATTTAATGAATATTTCTTTCCGGAATTTGGGGCATTTGCGAAACTGATCATTCAAACATGTCGGGTGAATAATGAAAAGTCCCATACAGATCGGAGTTCATTTTACCATCTTTATTGACATTATTTAGACCTTAATTCAAAAATGTATGGCCTATTTATCAAAAATGGTAGTATTGTCGATTGAAGTAATGGGCGATTGTTGTTAGGCCATGATTAAAATAGAAGTTCGTAGAGTTCGGCTGTTCATCATCGAAGGGCGATGAATTGGTTCGTCATTCGTTTTTATTAGCAGTGAAATACTCTTTATGCCTTTCTTTCTCATTCAGTGTAGTTTTGGTAATATCTTTCCTCGATCTGACGTGAATTTTTTGCGTTATACTTACGTTCAAAATTTGTCGAGTCATTTTTTTCTTTAAGATACATCTCCTTACGAGAGAAATGAAGTAAAAAGATACAATTAAAACTAAAAATATTTTCTTCTCCGTAAAATAGCTCTATTTATTTTATATACAGTTTAATTTTTAGTACACAATAGAATTGAATCTGATTTATTTTTAATTTTCTGAATGCAAGGATACATTATCATTCATTCACGTGAATCAGAATTGAAATATTAAAATAAAACACACGATTATATGTTTAAGCTAAGAAAATTAAAATTTTGTCGCTCGCTTAAGTGATTTTTAGGGTTTTCATTGGTTCTAGTTGTGGAACAGCTCTTAACGTTTGTTGGTATGAGTGAATTTGTAACATGTTAAATCCTTAGTAACCAGTGTAACATTTAAATGTTGATTGGTTTCCTAGGAAAACTTATTTAGCTACCACGACTACGTATGTGTAACATGTTAAATTCTTAGTAACCAGTGTAACATTTAAATGTTGATTGGTTTCCTAGGAAAACTTATTTAGCTATCACGACTACGCGTTGTTACATCAAAGAATCTGCTCTAGCGAAAAATATTAACTTTTTATTCGGTTAAAATCGACCCATATTCATCTGCAGCTGTGTAAATATTTTAAGAATTTTCTTTCAAAAATACACATGCGTAAAAAGATTAATATCTCTGAAAAACAGGGTAATATTGAGATCAAAGTATTTAAGGTCGAAGTTACTTCATCCCGTGCTTCATTTCCTTTGGGAACGCTAATGAAAATTGGAAAAGCGTTGAAACAATATGCCTTAGGGTCTATCGCTCCTCAGTCAAAAGAGTAATAAATGGGAGGGATCGGTTTTGCGTAATAGAGCTAAATATTATTAGCTCATACGTTCGGAAGATATTTTGATGGATGAGGAAGGAAGTTCAGTTTTTACCATCTCTCGCTCATGGATGGTAACACAGGTTTTTTCTTATTTTCCCATATTTGGGGTAGAAACTTTACTTCAATCTTCTCTAAATAGCATTCTCATAAGAGATCCTCTACGGGTTGAAAAAAACAAAAGCTTTTGGAGGAAGTAATGATGATATGCAATCATTATCCTGAATCTCTATAATGAATTCTACTTTCTGCTGGAATATTTACTATGTATGTTTTTTCTGCGTACTTCAGTAGAGGTACGTAGCGGCACAACCCCATCTTAATTCTCTGTTTAATTTCTGAAGCACGCCTTAAGGGTGTGTGTCTGTGTGTGAGCAACCTTTGACCTTAAAAGAATGGAATTTACTTATTAGGATCACGTATTCTTTGTTGAGATAAGTTCTTCTAAACGTTTACCCGCACGTGCATAGGTTGTTATACTAATATGGTCGTTACCTGACAGTCAAAGCTGTAGGATATGAGCTATTTCTTACGCTGTTTTATAGAATTTTCCAAATAAAACGTAAAGTAAGGAATTATAAACTATGAGGGACGATAAAAAGCGCATCATATTATTATGATGTTCTTGCTGATTGTTATGGAACGTCATGCAACTTTTATAGTACATGGCTATCATTAATGATGACATTCATGTATTTAGACAATATTTTATGAAACATAATCGCAAATTAAACCAATTTTTTAATTGAAATAAAACTGTCATTTCTAATACTAATGTGCGGCATTAGCTCAGTTGGTTAGAGCGTCGTGCTAATAACGCGAAGGTCGTGGGTTCGATCCCCCCATGGGCCAAAATTTTTATGCCATGTGTGTTTAAATCCACAAAAATCATTAGTAACCATGAAATCAATTTTTATTCAATTTTCTTTCCATGGAACGTTGGTGGTAATTTCATATCTTGCAATATCATAATGTTTTTCTTGGTATTATTTTTATTTTCAGTAACTTTTGTATCGTATTTTTATGAATCGTAAGTATTAAAAATATTATATCGCATATCCAGGGTGTATTCCTGTTTGCCATAAATAAACTATTATTATTGGACCCATTTTCGTGAAAGAAAATCGAAAATCTATAGTAAATTTCTGTTTGACCTCACGATTTATGTTTTCTACCTCCCATGTTTAAACTACATTATGCACTTCTATATCATTCTAAATCATTCAAAGAGTTACGATTTAATTCCATCACTATTTTGTATCCCGTAAACTTCTATATCTATTTCATTACTGTAATTATTACGCTAGTTTTGAGCATTAATCACAATTTTTAAATGAACACGCGTAAGATTTATAATGATGATTCATAAATCATCTCCATTAAACTTTCTTACTTTTCTGCTAAGCAAAAAAATTAATAGAAACACGTTCTTGGAAGAAGATACAATCTAAAGATTGGAAAAAGGAAGTTATCATTTAAATGTACTTAGAAATATCTCTTTTATAAAGAATGGCTTTCTAGCAATGCGCTAACTACGTCGGGAAAGTAAAAAAAATGATGAAAAGTTTCATGGAATTTAAGTTTACCACAGTGAGAAATCACTAGAGTAGACGTGTGCTTTCATATTTTTGGAAGTCAGGAAAAAAGATAAGGTTCGTTTGAAGCGGCATGATTACTTTGATAATTTGTCCCGGAATAAGTTTTGAGGCACCTTTTTCGAGATCATAATCTGTGGCTATATAAACAGGGACCGAGCACCAAGTCCGGTCTTCATTAAAGGTTCGATCCAAACGCATAAAAAATGAAGGATGAAAAACGCACCTGAAATCACGTATTCCAAGAAAAAAGAAGTTCAAATGATGCATAAAAACACGTTCCTCATCCCTTCCTTTCACAAACAGTCACCCGGAACGTAAAGTTTCCGGGCAGAGGGAGGAAAACGCATAAAAGAATACACTTTATATTCTCTTTGGAGAGGAAATGCGCTCTTTATTTGTCATAAAATAAGATCTAGATTATTTTATCACGATCTCTCCCACCGTTTTCAGGTTCCACGGAGGAGCACTTTGCATTTACATTTTATGCATTTAAAACCTTCTGTTTTCCTGTCCCTTGTATCTACTGCTCGCATCTGTTTTATCCTTCCTGAGATTTCGCAGAATTCCTACGCATCTCCGTATCATCCTTCCATTCATGCAGCTTCCTCATATTTATCGTCCACGGGCGTTCAATCTCTGACGTATTAATTCGAATTTCTTCTTACCACATGATTTATGTCAAACGTGAACACATATGTGATATCTGGCACTGTTCTGCATTCTTTTCTATCATAAATCAGTACAATATAGTGCTTTATTTAGTATTGATTACCGAGGGTTTGATAATAATTCACCTTAAAGATGTATGGCGAGACTTACAAAAGTTTTCTTTATGTTCAATCGTATATTTCGAACTCTAAATTGAAGACTTAGCATATTATCTTTGTATTCACGAAAGGATAGTGATATTAAGTTCAATCTCATTTGCCTTTGGGTTTTTACAAGGATGATATTATTACAGGATATTTAAATGTCTGATCGGATAAACTTGAATTAATTCTCCACGCTGATTTTCTTCCGGTACTTTCTTGATTTTATTAAGAAATACATTAAAAAGTAAGGTGATTTCCTTGGCTTACTTTGATTGTGATTTTCTCACATGAGAAGTCCATTACCAGTGATTTTTCATTGAGGGAAATTCATGAGGGTTATTCGGTAGAACCATGAAATGGTATCGTGCTCATACATCTAATATTTCTTCCGTTACTGTATTTTATCTAGATTGTTTCTATAGATACTGTATACAATTTCTTTGAACCAGTGTTCAGTTATTATATTATTTTATTATAATCATAATTCTTTGAGATATTTTATAGTAGTTTACATCGAATTAAGTTTCGAGCATTGGTTTTTATTAGAAAATGCATCATTAGATTCAATGAGATTTGGTAACTTTTTCCTCGTATTCTAATAATATCATTATTTAAAACACCATCCTTTTTCTGAAGCAGAAAATATCTATGAAAAAATAAAGACGCTAGTTTTTTCATCCTCTCTGTATAAAAATGGGAAAGGATTTAGAGATATTTTGAAAGACATTAAATTACCCTTTTCTCTATCGTATTCGAACTTTTTTTCGCTAAGAATTTCAGTTTTATTTATTTTCAGACCTATTTGTAGAAATGGGAATTATTTTGTAAGTGTTCCATTTGGTCGAATAAACAACCTTTTAGAATGCAGAGCATCATTCAAAGGAAGAGGTTTATATGTTTATTTAGTATTATTCATGTGCTGCTACGAATGTAGAGCTTCTGCACGAGATTACAAAGGCGTGCTGTATCGTATCCCCTGAGGATTATATCGATTCTAAAGAAATCAGCCGATATACTGAGAAGATTACCAGCATTGTGTTGCACACTTTATTCGCAGTGTTACGTCTGTAAACTGCTAAGTTATTTCAGTAAACAATCAAAGATATTACAGGCGTAATCGGTTGCATTGTTATTGGATTATATTCGATACAGTTGATGATTCTTGATGCTTCTTATTTTCGAATGTTTATTTTTGTTCCAAAGAAATCTTTTCTCGAATCTCGGTCGGTTTCAGTATGGTGGTGATTAATCATATACCCTTTCGTTTGAAATATTCTGATTCCTTTTCAAGATTACTATCAAATATTTAGTTCGTGATCTAGTGCAGTTTTTAAGGTATTAACTCACGTTCTTTATTATCATCTTGATTGAATTTGAATCCCTAAATATGCTTTGTGAATTTATACGAGTTAAGAGTTGGGACTTCCTTCCATTACGATGATGGCAATTGGTATTTAAGAAATTATATCTATATATGTTTTAAGCGATAGGATATCAAAATTTATGAAACTATCTTTACAAGAGTTTTCAATTTTAATTACATGCAATATAATTAATTAAGAAAAATGTAACTAATGAAGTCAGAAAGCGATGCAACGCAACTGATAAATTTAGGAATATCAATAATCGCTAAGTTTATTTATTTGAAATAGTACCTTATGGAAGTTAATGTACAAATAAACAGGTCAAGAGATCTTTGCTAGAGAAAATAAGAATGTGTAGGCTATGTATTATTTTTATAGTATTTTTATAATGATAGGATAGAATTATTAAATTTAATTTTCAATTGAAATATTTTTTGGCCCATCTCGGGGTTATATCCTAATTGATTAGCATCTCATTAAGAGTTATAAGGTAGTGATAGGATGAGTTTGAAGTAGGGATTCGTCTTTCCAAAAACCACTCATCCAACACGATGAACTAAGAAATTTGAGGAAATAAGTTTTAATTTTTTTATTGACGAAGATCATTAAAAATCTAAATTTTATGGATTATGGATAATTTTCTATAATTCTCGTATTGGACGATTTTCGTAATTTTGAACCGAGTATTAGGACTATATATTTGATTCGAATGGAAGAGCAAATAGTTATATGAATCCGTAACATTCGTAATAATTGGTAAGTAACTGTTTTAGAATCTTCTTTTGGTAATTTATATAAATATATAATATTTATAATCAAATACACATTTAAAAACTCTAAAGCTGAATCAGCACGTATATAATGGCTCTAATTCAAGGAAATGACGTAAAACGAGGGAGCTTTAAAAATATATACGTACGTCAAAACAGATTAAAATCGGGGAGGCAGCCCACTTTGATATCTACATCCTCTTATGCAAGCGGCAACATCTACTTTGCTTTTGCGGCATCTTGAATATTCATGCATCCCTTTCTTCTGCCCTTTGTTCCTTTAAGTGAAGAGAATACAAAACGACTTTTCTTATTCTGAGGGGAAAAGGCGCCAAAAGGGTCGGAATAAGAAGAGTGTGGAGTGCGTGTAAGACGGGCTCTGTTCCAGGTTTTCAGGGCTTGGGATCGATTGAGGATGCAGGGAAAAGGAATCAAAGGAAGAGATGTTTAGGGGGAGGGAATAGAAAATGGAAAGGCAGTGAGAAAAGAAGATGTCAAAGAAGAGGGAAACAAAGGGAAGAAGTAGCGTAAACAAGGATAAATATTATAAGGAAACAGTGGAATAATGAAGACAACAGTAGGAGTAACAGTGATCAATTGTGTCGGTTGTTGCTCTCAGTTATATCTATTGACCGATGAATGAGTAATAATGTCGACTATACTGGTTATTAATTACCTGAACAATATTCCGAATAATACGTATTGTTATTCCGGTTAGCATTGTTATATCAGTAATCAAGGCAACAATGATCTATTGTACCTAATAATTATTGCTTTTTAATGCTATAAGATTTCAACAATAATTTGGAGAGAGATTTGGAACAGTGAATTGGAACAATGATTTGGAAGTTAGTAAATTATAAACCAATATTTATTTACTGCAATCAGTATAAATGATAGGAGATAAACTAAAAGAGGGTTGAGGAAATCATGTTTATGTTAACGAATAGTGAGTTTTTTTCGCATTAAAAATTGATAATATAAATATATAACGTCTAACAGTTGTGGACGTATTAAAAAAATCTATCGAAAGTAATACTGATCAAGTTTTAATTCAGATTTAGACTTTTGTGATATATTTTCCCTAAGTAAGCTATTCATTCAAAAAGATTGCACATAGAAGCTATTACAAGAAGACTAGGTTTTATTTCTCAGGATACATTAAATAAAAATTGGACCAAAGACGATTTTTTCAAAGTGGGTTATAGTTTTAGTTTCCTAAGGTACATAATTGCGTATAGGTTTTGAGTTTGATATTTTCCATAGTATTATCTAAGTGCTTTTTATAATACCTCGTTTTTTATTCGAGCTATAAATTCTTGTTCCTTATACCAAGCAATATATAGCTAGGCAAAGTGAATACATCTCACTGTGAAATATAAGGAATAAGCTATTCTAATTAATATGTCTTTCTTCCCTAAAATGGCATTTTATACACAGAACTAAGCCCTTGTAAATTAGATAACATAAATCTGCTGCAAGATATATGTATTCCTCTAGAGAATATTCAATGTTTACCATATTTAGCTATCATATCTCGGGTAGCAATCACATCATTTTATAGGTGGAAAATACAAATAATGAAAATTAATAAGATGTATTTATAAATGTACGCGTGAGAGATGAGAGTCGATACATTTATCAATTTATCTTAGCAACGGAATGCGAAATTATTTATCAAAAGAAAAAGTTATTTTTTCATTTTCGGAAAAGATATAACCCTTCGATTCCTTCGCAAACAAATTTATTTTTACCTCGTCGGCATGTTTCATTAATTCGGAAGAAAGCGAAATATTTATTTTAACACCGAGGGGCCTATTTTTAGTGGATAAACAGGAGAACGGTGGGAAGCAGAGCAAAAGGCAATGTAGAGACAAAAAGTGGGAAAGGGATGGTCTCCTACTCATCCCGCTCGAGTGGTCCGAACTTCAAAACCAAACTATTTTTTAAGACGCCTTTGAATAACCGCCTTTCAATAGGATCCTCTCTCTTCAGATATCGAAGGAAAAAAAAGACCCTTTGCTCATCCCTGCCAAGGCGGTTTGAGGGAAAACCTCTTTTGAATGTAAAACTCAAGTGTACCGTAGCCTAGAATTACCTCTCGTTCGGGATTGGGTGTTTCACTATCAGGACGTCGAACCTAAATATATTTCGCTTCCGTTTGATTAGATTATATGTTATTACGGATCGAGCTTTTCCTACCTTTACTACTCTACCCTACGAAGCAGGTTCGGGATTCTGTTTTCGTTCATGCTTTCCAATGCGATATCTATTCTTTGAATGATGTTTTACGATGCTTTAAATTACATTATCTCATCCTGAGTTTGTGTTTAAGTTTATTGGTTGCGCATACTAGTAATTTTCCCAGAAAAATCAAAGTATTACAGATTTCTATGTCCTGTTAAGTACACAGATTTCTTACAGGATTTTTCAGGTTTGTCTTTTATCTTCAGATCTGATTCTCGCAATTGAGTTTTTTATTTTGAAGGTTTGTAGATTAAGAGCTTTAATTTGTATTTTTACGTAGCAAATTTTTTTATGTTTCTCGTGGGTGAAAATACTAGAATTAAAGAGATATTTTAGTTTCTTTATGATAGAAGTTCTCATATTAATACTGGGGGAATTAACTTCAGCAGTTTTGATAATATGAAATATAGAACGGGTTTCTACCTTGTTTTTCTTTTTGTTAAATTTCTACATTTAATTTATGAAGATTAATAATTTCTTGATATACCGGTAACTTAAGTTTCCATTCAGGTCATAAATAATGAAAATAAAATGTGCGTATTTGTCTAATTATATTTTCACATTCTAATGTTGATGATGAAAATATGATAAAGTAAATTAGATGTTATATACCAATCTCTCTATATCACTTAAAAGCATAATTATTAAGCTTATTCTCTACTCTGTATCATTTTTTATCATAAAAAATTCGAGGAATATTTCGGTAGTGAATCAATTAATTTTTTGACAATGGAAATATAGAGTTTGAGAATTTCGAAGACTCACTACTCAAAATGATGTATTTGATGATTTCTACTGTCGAAAAGCATAGTATTAAACTCTCTCGACATGAATATAATAAAAAGAAACAGTATGAGCATTTATAAAAGGAGCGAATACAATAATGACAGCGCAAGGCAGAATGTCTCAACAATCGTAACTTGGCAACGAAAGAAACTCCTCTGAATTATAGATTCCCGCGCATTTCTCAATATTCTCCGTGTACGGGAAAGTTTCTCATATATTCAACACATTTCTGAAAGCCTCTCTTCCTTCCATCTACACTGGAATCGATCAACGGAAGATCCTAGGTCGATTGTTTGCATTTCGTTTGATGACGACCTAGATAACAATGCTGACATCACTCAGAGCGCCGCCCTCCAGGGACTTGCAATACAATACAAAGGAAATATCGTCTCAAAAGACCATTTTTCTTAGCAAAGAAGGCTGTTTCTTCCTCCTTTTGTGCTCAGTCACGTGATTTCGGCGGAGACGTCACTGCAGGGGTTTTTGCGTGAAGTCCGTGCCATCATTTGGGGCGTTTTCTATTTGGGTTTGTGGGACATCTTCTGGGAGGGATGTGACCCGAGTCGTTTGGTCATCCGCGTCCAAATAAGGGTCAAATGTTAAATTATCCAGCTCGGAAGTGTTTGGCGTCTTCTTCGCTAAATCGCTTCGGATAAATCGATCGTATTTTGTTGGGAGTCCAAGGAAGTGCTCGTTTGGTTTGTTGTTGCAATTTCGTGCTTCGTGACGATACATTTTAAGTTGAAGTTGCGATAAAGTTGGGTGATATGGGCATGTAAACGTCATGCGTTTCTTAAAAAGAGTTTCTCATAAAACACGCTTGAATTGTATTTCATAGCAAGACTATAGATATATAAATATATTTTAAATATAAGTTATAAATCCAAATTAAATTATTGAAGTAGAAATTGTGAGTTTTCGGGAGGAAAATTATGCATTACTCTAAAACTGATATGTTTAATTATAAATTAATTATAAACTACTAGTAAATTATACTAAAAATGATACTTCAAACGAAATTAACGCTTATAGAATATAATTTACGATATATAAATACTAAAAGAATCTAGAAAAATGAATGATTAATGACTATAACTGTCTATATCATAGTAAACAAATAGAACTATTTGTTTACTATGATTTTGTCTCGTAAGGATACACAGATATGGTTGCTAAGTTAAACTCAAATTAATAATCTATCTTTTAGCTGGTTTATAAATCTACATTGAATGAGAAGTCATGAGACTTTGTAGTTACAGGAAATATTTATTAGTAATTCGTTTCTAATAATTCGGAAAACATCGAACTGTAGAGCTTTTGATTTCTTTTTGAACGATTGATGTATATAAGGCAATTTTAAGAGGTAATTTATTTATAAGTAATTCAAAATAATGAAAGGATTGAAATGAGAATTCCACAAATATTGTATTATCAGAAAATTGAAAATAAATTGATAACTAAATCCCAGTAGATCTCATTGCGTATTTTATTCTTATGAGGTATCATTTGCACTTCTGAAAATTCTGCCCTCATAAATTTATGCTTTTTATACAATTATATTTGGATATTTATTCTAAAAATAAAAATAAAATATTCTATAGAAATTATATTTAATTAGCTCTTGTACAAATGTACCTCTCTTAAAACATAAAAATTTCACAATCATTCTCGTCAACCAGTTACTTTACTTTGTACTATAAATTATTTTTCATATTAATTATATATTTCTTCACGAAAAAATTATGACCCAATTAGTTTATCTTATATTATGATCCGTACTTCTTTAACGAAGGTCACGTTTAATGAGAGAAAAGGGAACAATCACAACAATTTGCTTTTTTGCAAGATGCGAATATCGTCCTCTGTTAGAGTTGCATTATCGTAGATTCTTTTTGATATATTATTGATGCTTTTTCTGAGAAAAAAGAAAGGACCTTAGGCGACAGGATTTCATGAGAGTGAGGGAGTAAACTAGTATCTTTAAGCTTCGACTATTCCTTCTAACGTGAAACTGTTGATGTTGATATAATATTATGGAATTCAGTGCTAATAATAATGGTAAAAATATTGTTGAAATTTTTCTATTTTTGAAGAAGTTAAGAATTTCAATCTAAGATATATTATCTACCATTTAAATTGCATTATAATTCTATTTGTCATAAATAACGAGAGATTTAGGCTTATAAGCGTAATTTTGATAAGGAAGTTAAGTAAGAGAGAATAGTGGATGTTTTATTCAACTATGGTTTTATATAATTTGCAATCAATTTCACGATAAGAAGTATTTACCTCTCACGTAAATAGATTAAATATCAATGAAACTTTCTTATAAGGGAGATACTAAATAATTTTTGGTTGATGTAATAGCAATAAAATAATGACAAATTACAAAAAAATAAGTAAGACAATTTAAAAGATTTAAATAGAATTTATGCACGGAACGGAAATTAGGAATGTTTCATTGGATTTAAAATTCATTATATTCAGTTGCTATGGAATTATTGCAACTTTAGAACCACAATTTATACCTTATAAGAATCGATAATAATAATATTATTATAGTCTTGAATACCCGAGAGAATTTTCGTATATCATCAATCAAGGATCTTTATCTATTTTATAGGAAGAAATCAAAAATTTAAATTAAATAAAATTGAAAAGCAATAAAGTCATCGACTAGATGAGACGAAATTATTTATTTTTGATTGTAATTTGATGGTGATTTCAATTAGTGAAACTGTATTCCAACACGATAGCCTTTTACTTATACTGGTTTGAGTTTGAGGTCATTATATATAATGACCTCAAACTCGGAGACAGAATAATCAATAATAGTTGGACGATACAACAAGTTCTGCGGCAAAGGAAAAACTTTCTCCCATTCCTTGGATTGGCTTTCAGAAAATCTTTAGCCATCAAATAGATGACGTAAGGCGATGACGCAAGAATCGCCAAGAAATGGAATGAAAAATCCGTTTCTCTCTTTCTCCGGAGAGTAATTGATAGTCTTTTATTCACTCCACTCAAAATAACAAAATTTGCGTCTTCCGAGGAAATAAATAAAGCCTCTTCTTATTGGATTAAGGGTTTCCAAAAAATGTTGGTGTCCGTTGAAAAATGTTTGAATTAATCCTGTGAAGATTTGCCGTGTTTAAAATTTTTATACATTTTGAGAATTATACAAGAATTAATTATGTGTTGAATAGGTAGTACATTTGGTTCTTTACATTTAATTAAATTTTTAATTAGATTTTTAGTTTACAAATTCCAACTGAATTTAGAGTCATTCTAACGTAGGAAATTTAGCATATGTTTTAGAAATAAATTTATCAAATATTGTCATTTTTCAGTGTAAGCCAGTCTAGACTTTTATTATGCAGTATTCTATATTTTTTGAAATTTATTTGTAAAAATATCAATCTTTTCTGCTATTCTTTATCATGTGGTGATAACATTACGGTAATCTATTCCGATTAACTGAGTCCATACAATTAATACTAAACATATTTCAATTAAATAATTTATCATCTACTTGACAGCGAATTAAATTCCATACCGAATGGAGTACATCATAACTAATATCAGATCGATTTGTTCTTCACTGGATGACAGAAAAACATGCATGATGCTGTTTCATAAATTGACTTAACATCTATGCTACAATTTTGATGATTATTATTTTCTTCTATACAGCCCTTATTAGCAAATTTATCGTGTTTATATTTAATTATTAGGGAAGCCTAAGCAACAAACTCACACGAAGATACTCCAAAGTTGTTTAATAAATTGTTTCATTCATATATTTTAATATTTTTCTAACTTATTACAATTTACATATATAACATTCACAATACCGAATACGTAAAAGATATTTAATTGGACTCAGTGAACCAATGACGTCATTCGTTACGTCACAGCTCTTCAACGACTGCATAAACAAACGGTCATTCGTTCTCACGTCGTCATTTACTTTGGCCACCTGTCCACCCCATTCGCCCGGAGTACTTCTCTTGTTTTGTCTTAATGCTCGCTCAGGTTAGAAAACAAAGGAGGCTTCCCCCATGGGACATCTGCGAAAGGGTTTTTTTTTAAAAAGACTGTTCGGCGACTCTAGAGTCAGTTAATAATTCCACCCACTCAGGTTCCATTGTGACGTAAATCTCTCTTTGTCTCCGCTGAAAATAAAAATGTAGGAGGAGTGTCTTTTTGCTTTTACAGACGTTCGTATGATCGCGAAGAAATGTCGGTCGGTTTTCCTTCTCTAGCTGAATGAAGATGGAAAGAAAAGGCTAAGGTCATGGGTCTTCTTCCAATGGAAGATACTGTGTCTCAAGGAAGCTTCTTTGAAAGGAATTGGTATCAGGAGGAATATGTTTGATGGCTCGAGTAATCTCTTGATTACTCTAGGCTATCCATTTGTATTTGTTCATTTAAACAGCCTATTTTCGGTATTAAAAATGAGATAGTGTTTAATGAAAAAGCTGCGACACATACATTAAATAAATAGTTACTTAGCAACTATAGAGATACGAAATTTTAATACGATATCTATTATTATAGTAAGAAATAAATTGATTCAAGAGTAATTGGAGCTAAGTAATTAGTTTGTTTATGTAATGGATTTTTGCCTCTGTTAAAAATCCTTGTGACGTATGATTTATTTTGTTTTGTTGTCGTATTCAAGTATTGTTTGGATTATAGTAATTAATAAGCAATGAATTTGTTTGTCAAGAATAAAGGTAATTATAGCAAACAATGAATTGCGAAAAAAGGATACCGCTATTGTATTGGCTAATTAAAGTAGTACAAGGAAGAAATTGGTAATTGGAACAACAATCAGAGCTATGAAATGAAAAAATTCCATTATCGTCAATCTTTTGTAATAAAAAAACAGTGTTGCATGTATTAACCGGAAAGGTATTTACAAATTACCGTAAAGTAACGCTAATATATTGATAGAATATGTCCTTCCACAATTATAGGTGAAATTTAGTGTACATAATAAGATCTCGAGGCGTATATTCAGTTGACCTATGGCATATTCACGATGTTAGTGTATGCAGCAGTATTTCATCTTACTTTAGGGCAAAAAATACCAATTTACCGCTGCGTAGTCCATATTTCTCATATATACAGAAAGCTATGTTTGGTATTCCGTGTTGTGAACATTGATTTTCCAATATCATAGCCCTTTTGGGGTACCCATCCTATGACATACATGCCGAGATGTTTACCACGCATGACCTCAGATTTAATGCTACTGCTTCTGGTAAATACCTGTGGTAGTTTGTGGTTTGGCATTTGCTCGCTAGATTAATCTTAAATTTCCTCTGTTTCAATTAACCTGGATTAAAATTGAGAATTTTAAGTCTGTAATACCGGAGTTTATAAATTTAATTTGGTATGGAAAATTAAGAGTTATAATTTGTCATTATTTGAAAAAGAATTTGGTGGTAACGGATGTTAATAATTGAGCGAAGATAATGATCTGAGGCTATAATGACTCGCTTACGCAGTCCTATAAGAAAACCTATCAAAAAGGCAAATACGTAAACACACGATGATGATATATATAGATACATTTTATAGATAATTACGTAAAATATTTTTTTTATGGGTATGAAAAGCAATTATTGAAAAAAATAAAACCTTAGTAAATAGTGAAAGCTTAATAAAATTCTCTGACAATTTATAATACGATATTATAATAATATCATATTATTTATTTCGCAACTCGTAAATCTCTCTATAGCAAAAACTTTATTTCTTCGACGAAGCACTAGAGAAGAGTGAAAGTTCGGGAAAGATTTCGCAAAATCTTCCCGAAAAGAGAGTATAAACCACAGTTCCATTTGGTGATTGAAGTCCGGCAGTTTCTCTCTTGAAATTAACGGAACCCATCCGAAATTACGCAACATTTACCCCAAAAAGCCCGATCGATAAACCCTTTGCGAATCGAAAGAGAGAGTAGACTTTCAATTGTTTGTCACATTCGCCTTCCATTGCTTCGGGAAGAAGTGCGCACTAGATCTTATCCTCGACGCCGACTTAAGTTCCGATAAAAGTTCCATTTGCGTCGATTTATGGATCTCCATGAAAGCAAGGACGGAAATACTATTCCGCCTAAAAGATCTCCGGAGCTGTGAAACTATGTTGTTTTAATGCTCTTCTTCTGTGGAGTTTGTCGCAACAAAAAATAGTTTTTATGCATAAATCCTAGGGTATGCGAATGAACTATGAGAAATGTAAAAATGGAGTTAATAATCACGAATTTGAATCAATAATACAATTATTATTATAAGTATAATCATTGTTTTAATAGGTATCTATGATAACAGACGAGTTGCTATGGTTTAAAGAATGAAAACTTAATTAATACACGAATCTAATTATTGGTGAAAGTTTGAGGTTAATTTTAATCATTTAATTTTAATTCTTTAAAATCTTATCAACTCGTATGTTGCCATAGGAACCTATTAAAGCAATGATTTTATTCGAAAATTATTATTGTATTATTAATTCAGATTCGTTATTATAAGAAGATTTAAACTTAAATGAGATTCACGTCAAATAAGAATAATCTGTATAAATATTGTAGCTGTGTTCTTAGTGTAATTTAATTAACAATAAGTTCGTTGAGGCATGAAATTAATTAATTTATATACATAATAGACTAGCTAATAATAAATTCAAAAAGGTCTATTTGAGCTAGCTCAATGAATAGGATTGAAAGTTATATATCGTATCCAAGTCTTACATCAAGTCTTTTAATATATATCTTGTTTAGTGCATGTTTTTTAGAATTACAAATTTTATCTCATTTAATACCAACGATTAATATTTTATCTCTTGGACATCCTACGGTCGTTAGTCATTCAAGTCAGTTGCGATTTTTACAATTTAAGGTTTTAGAATTTTTCGCATAATTTTCAATTACTGCGATTAATCATATACGGCACAAAAGTTAAAGCTTGTGCAATGCCCTAAGAAAGTCAAAATTCGCATTATCAAGGAATAACTGATGCTTTTTATAACAATAAAAGCTTCTCGCACAACCTAAAAATTAAGAACCAACATTCATCAAGCAAGATGCATAAATTATCCCATTTGGCTCACTATGGCAATTGTAAGTAACGAATTTCTTTCTATTTCATGCGAAATTTCCGTTACGGAATGAAGAATAGCAGAAACGCTTGACCGCGAAATCGGTGGAGAGCAAGTTAAGAAGTATTTCACATCTTTGCAGTGGTAATGAGGGAATAAATTCCGCTTTATGGCCGTTCCGTATGGCATATCGTTCCTCCATTAGTTCGAAGTCGAAAGACGGATGCCTTAATTGTTAGCGAGGGTTGAATGTGCGGAGGTCTTTTGTCGCTTGGCAACAAGGTTAGCAACCGAATAATGGACTATATACTTCTCTGAATGTGTGTCCTGAACTTCTATCTATGCTACGCTATTCGAGGAAACCGATTTCAAGTGACTGAACTCGATCTCTGAGAAGTGACTTGGAATGAGTTCATCTGTTTATTTAGCATCGTTAGCTAATGATAAAGCGTCTTTTCTGGGAAAATGATGACATTATATTTTCTCGCAACTATTAGCGATATATTTGGGAAAAGAATAAGTTAAAAATCAATGGATACTGAGAATATTTTGTGAAATCATCTCGTGTAATTCTTAGTGATCACCATCACATCATATTACTTAATAGCACTAGACGTAATGAATGTAGTAGCGGTGAATTTTCACAAAATGACACATTTTTCTGTGAGAAATGTAATTATTCTATGAAATCGAGCTAAAATTGCTTTTCACTTGAATAAGAAACTAAATTCATGGCTAATAATTAGAAATTGAAGGACACCATGCAAAATAGAGATATTTCAAACTAAATAATTGAAAAATTATTTTATCAATCAATATCTATTATCGTTAAGGTCGATTATTATAAGATCACGACTGCCACCCCATGGAAAAAGCTAAAATATATTATTATTCATCATAACCTCTATAAAAGCATATAGTTTCGTTGGAACATTAGTTAATGTGCGATGTTAAAATACTATTTGTCCAACTGTCATCTTTACGTATCCTAGTATAGGGGAGATGATTATTTCATACTATGTCAAATAGAAGCCTACAGGAGTGTTTCTTTTCATTGTATTCGGTTTGTTTTTCTAATTCTATTTTACACCTATTTTACAAATTCCATCCGTTTATATTATCCACATGAATGATCCTTGTTCTTTGTTCGGAATAAACCATTTGGAATAGACATTTAGAGCCAGATCTTCCATGATCGTCTTCCATATCGAAAACTTAATTCCTAAAATCACTATTTTATATTTTTGCAGCTTTTTACTTACGGGATATCTTATATTGTTGGGGGTGAGGGAATTATTTCTTTCAAATTAGATGGAAATCTCATATGGAATCAAATGGTTCAAAGCCCCAAAGCTTATCAAGTCGTCTGGAACAATTGTATTGTTCATTAATTTCGTCTATTTATTCTTTCCATGGAAGTGAATTCATTTCATCTTCGTTAACAGGGAGACGGATTAGTTTCACCTGTTTGGGAAGAGAAAGCGATGTAGAGGTGAAAGAGACTAAATGAGAAACTCAAATTCAAATGCGATTCGTATAGTTTTAATTCATTTGACACGTCATATCAATTATTCGAATTTTATAAAATTTGCATTCATATGAAATAATACTATGCGATATTTCCAATTTGAATTGCATACTGCATAATGTGATATTCAGAAAAAAAATTATCTTTAATTAGCCCAATCAGGGATTCCAAAAACATTTTAATTGTGCAACTTGTAACTTAGTTAAATTCAATATGAACACTTGAATCTGCGTATTTTTATTGAAAAAGTTACTGAATATATGTTCACTAATTTATTTTTAAAATTTCACCACGATAAGACCTCTAATGCGAAATATAAAAATATCACGAATCGATAAATGATCAGAAAGATGAAAAAATTAGGAACTTTTTTAGGAAATTTTCACCCGTTTAAAAGTTTCTTTTTATTAATGTGCTATATTATTATCTTCATTGAGATACATAATCTTAAAAATTTTCCCATCTCATTATGATATTTTATTTTAACTTATGCTGATTACAATTGGGGTGTCTTTCGATTGGGATGGATGGCATTTCAAAAGAAACATCATAGGTAGGGCCACAGCATAGGAAACCTCGTTACAGGTGGACAGCGTAATAAATTGTTTTAAATTATAAAAAGTTATTGTTTAGCTTATCATGTTCAATCAATCACGTATTTAGATTATTTCATCCCAGTCAAATCCTCGGAGTGTAATTCGGTACGCATTTTTTTATCATGTATATCGAAAGGAATAACTATGTATAGACAGTAGTCTTTCCTATGTTCCATTGCTTTGAACACGAATCGAACTCGTGTTTCTCTTATACTATTCCTCTCTTTTAGATATCAACTAGTTCCTCAACTTTGACGACCCCTTTTCTAGTTCAACCAGATCGCCTTCTTCCAAATTCTGATTTCCCCCTTTGAGGGCATCTTTCGACCAAAGGTCAACTCTCCGTGGTTTCATTACAGCTTTTATGGTCCCGGACAAAGGGCCCCATATCGTCCCTGCTTAGGATTCCTTTTCTCGAAACAGCCTTCAATTTCCTCAGACGCGACTCGCGCACCCCCTATCGCCCATCCCACCACAACTGGGTCTTCCACGGTCAAATTGGTAGATACATTGTAACTCGAGGTGGATGGAATTTCTATTCGTGTTTTGCTTTCAGGTTCGAATAAAGTGGGTTTACGAGGGATACGGGTTTGAAGGTCGATGTTTTTTGAATGTCAACCTTAACGGCTTGGATCTATATCTGATGAATTTAAATAGAATAAGTATAGGGAAACTGAAAATAATATTATAAACTGTCAGTTTGGATCGTGACAGTAGAAAACTTTATTCTGAAGTGAGTATGGGAATACTTTATACAAAGCATAGTAAACCAAACACCAGGAAAAATAAACTATATGCTAAGTATAGGAAACTTTACACCGAATACAGGAAAATATATACGAAGTATAGGAAACTATATACCAAACACAGGAAACTATGTACCAAGTAACTATTTACCAATTTATGTACAATTCATTAAAAAATTGTAAAGATTTTTTTAGATATAGCTTATGACTATAATAGGTTCGAAACTCGTGGGAAAGAAGTAACAAAATAAATTTTTTATCGAACATCTAATACGAACTCTAAGCATTTATCAGAACTAAGTTCCTTATGTATTAACATTTATGATGCTCTCCTTTAAACACTGTTCTGGATTATTATGAATGTAATATCACGTAGAAAAATAAATTATAATAGCAGAACCATATTTAAGCTGCCATATCAATGCTTTAACTTTATACTAATCCATCAGTGAAGATGTTAGCTGTAAAGTCCTTCCGTTATGATTGGATTAGCGTCTGCTCTCGGTTAGAAAGCTACTTGGCCTCCTACACACCAATCTTGAAACCGGGCTCTTTATATGGCAATTAATCACAGTGTAAAGGATTATAGTGCACTAATTGCATTCCTATGTAGGATATTAGGCATTTTTGTTATTAGCGTTGCGTGCGAAGTGGAATTCGGTTCGGAAAAGCGGAACAAGTTTAACTTTAGGAGCCATAATTTTGCGGAAATACGTTCCAATATTGCTTAGATACTTTTTAAATTAAACTAAGCAATGATTTAAATTTTAAATTCTATATTTTATTGGAATATTTTAAGAAAATCGTACGTTAAATATAAAAAAATTTGAGAGCAATATCTATACGCTGTGAACGCAAAGTTCTCTAAACCATATAATTAAAACCCCCATATTATACAGAAATTCATGAATATTCCCACTCAAATATGTCCCGAAAATCGAGCACGTTCATAAGATAAGCATCATTTGTTTTATTCAATCGATAAATAGAAATAAGTAGCCATTTTTATTCGACGTTCGTATCTGCAGAATCGTCCCTGTTGTTTATTTCATCCCCGAAAAATCGATCCTTATGACTGGAATATAAATGAGAGAAGGAAAATAATAAAATCAAAGGATTATTTCCTGCCCCAGGGCTTCTGTCGTTACTCCACAAAAATATTGAAATGTATTTATTCATGCCCCACTAAAAAATACGCTGTAATCCCACCGAAACGATAAATATAGATGCCGGAGATAAATGGTTTGTTTCCAGATTTACTTCGAATTGCCCGAGTAGCGATGACTGAATCAACTTTGTGGCAAAAAATGATACATTTTTCAAGAGGAACCAATGTGGTGGTGCTTTTTCTAGACCAAAAAAAATATCGTTCGATTTTTGAATTCGTTTCGCAAGTTGCAGGAAACCCGTTTTCATGAAATTGTGTTTTCACTGCGTTGCTATGGGAGAGTAATTGCTGTGAAGTATTTTTCATAGAGATATCATTTGCCCCTGGATTCTAAAATGGTGTGAATATTTTATGCTGTAGTTCAATTTATTCCCATTGTTCCAGCTCTGATTGGTTTCTTTTCTCAAACATTTATTAAAAATTTGGAATATTTCTATCAGTCACTAGAAAACTTTACACAATAAGAATTGAATATAATGATCTAGCACAAATTTCAATGCCAATTATTGAGGAAATACTTTATAATGTATAATTATCCTTTAAAATTCCTAATTACACTATTATTCTGCAAATTGATTGTTCATATGAGTATGATATTCATGAATAATTACCTAATTCTATTATGTTATTATATTGTGGAAGAGGTTTTCAAAATGGCTTCTCTTTCCAATGAGAGAAAATATTTTAGTATTTTACACTTAAAATAATAAAATTTCGAAAATATATTGTAAATTATATGAAGTCAGGCTGGAAAAATTTATTCAAATGTGCTAAAGAGAAAACAGTGTCTAGTTAAATTTTCCTTCCACCGAGAGAGAAATAATATGAAACTGTATACACTCTTGTGGTATTTCAATTTCAAATGATATTAAATGATTTGAATAGAGTTAGTTTTCGCTCTGTCCCTGCATCCGGGAAAAGGATTAGTCTTCGATTTATAGATCGTAATATATATTGAGATTCATATATCTATATAAAATAAATATGCCCTAAAATCGTTATCATTTATCAAAACTATACAATTAAACCTCCCAAGCTATCGGGTTTGGATATAATCACAGTCAAATGACATAGAGTTACTGAAGGTTTAGGGATATGACGAGATAAGTTTAATTTGTTTCAATCCATTCCAGGAATGATTAATAATTTTTTTAGATATGTTATGAAATTTTTGCGGGAAATAAAATTAAATAATTAATGAAGAAAAACAAAAAGAATTTTATTAACACTCTTACCAGAGACTCTACTCTACTATTCAGTGCCTTCAGTCTTCAGTTCACGTGGGGTGAATGGTGCTCTTAAGTTATGGGAACTATGCGTATAGTAACCTGCAGTCTAGAATTCAGAATTTGCATAGAGTTAGCGGTACGTGCTGGATTATGTGAATGAGACGTGCAGTGTAGGTATGAACGGGAGAAAATGCAGAAAGGGTTCAGTGGAGTGGAAAGTGAAACTTGTTGGTGAAGAGTTAGTTCTCTGTCGTGTCAGTGAGTCGTGTTGTGGTCACTTGACTCTAACAAGATGAGGATCCAGAGTCTATTCTCACCTTTCTGGAAGTATACTCACCTTCCTTCGAAGGTGCCTTCAAAAGCTTTCCGAATGCTTATTATTCTCAGCATGCAACAATGCCTCGATGCCATCTTGTTGAGTTGGACAACAATGCATCGGCACCATCTTGTTTAGAGTATATTTTGGCCAATAGAGTTGGAATTATATCCGCATAGCTAGTTTATACCATTATTGGAATACTTCAACTTGAGGTACCATTGGAATTATCTTCCAAAATGTTTTACCTTTCACTTTAGAATCACGATAGATTTCAAACTGAGTTTTAGAAATACGTAGGAAGAAGTCTTTTAAATTCAGATCCAGTTGAGAGTAAATAGTTTAAGATCTCATAAAGCTTTTACTCGGAGATTTATTTTTTATTCTTTAGTGGAATATATCAATGAATTTTTACCGTAAATATAATTATGGGTAAAATAATTTTCGAAGTGAATGAAATATCGTGTAAATGTTACTTCGGCATATCATAATCAAATTTCGAGGGGGTGCATTTGTATTAATATTTAATTTTTGTTTCAATGTTGGCTCAGAATATTAATCTATGAAATGGAGAATATAATGATGTATTAACATTTTAAATTCATGCGCTATACAGAGTAAATTATGAGTCAACGTGAAATTATGGGATATAAATTCTACAGTACCATTTATTTTTTCTTTTAGATTGAATAATTTGAATAACAGTCTGTTTAAAATTCGGTAAATGGAAAGAATAGTATTTATTTAGGATTATGTACTGAAACAGATTTTACCTTTTTCGTCCTGTTGTAAAAATCGGAGCAGGTATGCAATATGAATGTGTCCCATTACTTCCTTGATATTTTATGATGTACCGCATCATTGAACGTCTACTCTAACGGAATGCGTAATTTGAGTTACAATGGTTTCATACCATATAGTATGTAAATGGTCATCTTTATGGGATAGGTCAATGGGTCGTGATGCGTCAAAGTACACTTGTAAATAATAATAACTTGAGGATTATCTTAAGAATGGGAAATTCGGGTGAAAAATGTTTTTCTTGTTGAAAAGGGACATATAGAATGGATAAGTATTTTATTGCTGCTTTTATTTATTGCATAGCTATAAAAATAATGTTTTTAAGACAAAGAACATTTGCTACAAATTTAGTCGTTGTTTCAATAGTAGAAAACGTATACCAACATTCAAATGCGCTTACTATTAAATAAATAGAATGTTATAATATATTGCATTTAATCTAATGCGAATAAATTTCTAATATATAACTTTTTATATAAAAGTCTAATGTCACCATAACCAAACAGAGACAGGGGCAATTTTGAAAATAGCCATCTCAGAACTGAAATATTTCCTAATAAATTCGATACCAATTTCTGATATTGTCCTATTTCATAATTTTTATTTTTTGGCAGAATAATTGAATAATGCTGTCATATAAAAAAGGCTTGATAAATCAAAGTTTGGCAAAAAAGCATTCTTATTAGCATCCACTCTTCTTAATTTTTGAAGAAGTATCAGTTTTTGTTAAAGGAAAGGAAAAGGGCTACTTTCTTGCCAAGTTAACTCTCCTTGTAGGATTTCATTCCTAGATTTCCCATAGGGACGTGATTCTTAGGTAATATATTGATTCTTTATTTCAACTGTAAAAAACTTCTATTGTTAATTAACATATTATTATAAGCATGCAAAATTCACAAAGCAAGTCTGCAATGTCGAGCTCTTTGGAGGATATGTAAGGAGATGTACGAGTATAGATATAATGATTAAAACTTACTAGTGAGTTGTTGCTAGGCACAAACTAAGACTTCCGTATAAATTAATATTTAAGAACATGTCCTTAAGTTAAACCTATTTTTCTTTATTAAGGAATAGGAAGGGTTAACTTATTAAAGTGTTCCACTGGAATTAAACCTTTTTCAATTCTATAAACTTTCTTTAACTATTCTCTACTCTTGCGAGAATATCGTCTTGCTTTGAAACTTCGCTCTTAAGTATCACAAACTTAGTTTACGTCACAGTATTTTCCCGTATATATACACATTCGTTATTACGCAGTAGATTAGTAGAGGCGTACGTAAGGGTGTACCAACCTCATCGTACAGTTCCTCAATTGAATTATAGAATTATGTGCGAAAATAACAACCGGCCTCAACTATAATTATCATTCAATCAGCAATAAGTAATTGATAAATCTATAATAAATATTATAAAGAAATAAATACTGTACTTCTTTGGTTTCTATACCAACATTACCATGACTCTCGAAACAATTGACTTATGCAGAACATTATGCGTGAATAATGCAGAAAACATTTGAGACATATCGACCGAACGAAGATACATAAACAGAAATCAATCTTCATCTCCGAAGAAAGAACTTTCTTTCTCGGAAGTGCCTCATCCAAAAAAAAAATAATAATACAGAGGAGTGACCCAATCGTCTTCGAAGGGGAAATTGAATTTTTACTCGATCACGTACTGCTATGGAAAAAAGAGAAAACAAAACCCTTTTTTATATTCATCTCAGCAATCGTTAGCGATTCCGAGACAATGCCTCCGAAATTGGTTTCTTCGGAATTCGGCCCAAAGTTTTCCGGGACTTTAATCAAAGGAAGGGTGCTTTTCTTCCGCTCCGTGTTTGCACGCGAAATTGAAAGTCCGGAGAAAAAGATTTTTTTCTTTTATTTCGCTACAAATTGTATCCGTGGAGTCCTCTGATTTTTTTTCCCGCGAAATATTTTTTTCGCGTTTCTTTTGTCGATCGGATTTAGGACATATCTCTCTATGCCTTTGCAGACGTGTTTCTCGTTTCTTCCGAGGAATTTATTTAGCGGAAGGAAAGATGTAGATGATGCGCTCTCGGAAGTTCCGTGCCTTTTTTGTTTCTGCGGAGATCTTTCGGAGGAAGGGTACGATGATGTCCGTGACGCGTTAGATTCTTGAAGTTTTTTTTTGAAGTATTTTTAATTGGCTGTTGAGTTTCTAGGGCTGGAGAATTGTTTTGGTAACTATGGATTTTTTAATATTGTATATTGCATTGTTGATTTCTTTTATGATTCTTAATATAGGGTTAGTTTCATACCCCCTTACAGTGTCTATATTGTTTAACTTTTAAAGTTTTACTTTTGAACTTCAGTTATTTATTATAATGTAAATTAAAAAATATTTATCTTATTGCCTTACGTCTTTCTATCTCGGATTATAATTTTCTCTTTTCGAGAAATTCTTTATTTTTATGATCAGACGAAAATGAGTTATATATAAGATCTCTTCTGATTCCACAAAGTTTAATTAGGACGTGTTCAGGGAGTAGGTGAACTATGACAATAAAAAGAGAGACAATGTTAATTTGATATTTAAGTTGCACCCAGGTATTATTTAGAGAAAACAGGGTATGGAAATAAATAGGTACTGCTTCAATTCCAATAATATTATGGCGATTATGAAATTGATGATGTATTTTGTTTTCCATCTGTCACCTGACCCTTATTCTGAAGCTATTTTAAGTTCACTTAATATTAGACATAATTAATTATTCTCACCCTGTTTTACAACAATGAAGGTAACCAAGAGAGACAAATCAGTTAAACGGTGATCGACTAGATACTAATTGGGAGGAGTGATTTCTAACAATGCTGTATAGATTGCCTAATTTGATTAGTTTTTCCATCTTAACTTTATGATGTGTCTACATAAAGAGTTATTTTAATTCATAATATACAAAAAAAAATTATTCATAACTTACCATTTGCAAGTGTGCATATTCACCCATTCAGTGCACTGATTTCTCTTAATTTTTGACGATAGAATGGGAGCAATTTAGCTGAAAGCAATACGAATACGAACTCGAGCTATTCTCTCAAACATCCATAAAAATTCACTAGCGCCTTCACCGTATGAATTAGGAATCACTAACAATCATACAAATTCCCCTATCTAATTCTAATCATAAGAAAAAGACATCCATACATACATATCACTTACGAGTTTTCTGCTAGATTACACCAACCATCATACCTCTTACGTAGCTGATTTGTCCCCGCTTTAATTCCCATCCCTCCTTGGCTTCCCCCACCCTCTTGGGCTAGCTAATTAGCACTCGTGGGAATTGAACCACCCCTCTGTCTTACCAATCTCCCGCTCCCGGAATTTATCACTCTCTTCCATCCCCAATTATCCCGTTCCATCCCTAATTCCTCCGTCTTTCCCAATTCTTATTCCCAATGCTTATCCGCCAATTTTCCCCCTTTGACTTTCATTCCCCATCACTTCTTTCCTTATTTCCTTCTATTCTTTTCTATGGCGTAAGATCTAGTCGCGCGCTCTTGTAAGACTTTTTCCCTTGTTTCATTTCTGTTGGTATTGATCAGGATTCGAAGCTGTGAGCCAAAGGCAAAGATTCTGCTAATCCAGGCCTTCGTGATCCCTTAAGGGTAAAGGGTAGGTGTTAATAAGGGTCCGAGAACAATGCTCGGAATTCCAACGTCTGCTTTATGAGTCGGTGGCTACTTCTTTGGATTTTTGGGGCATTTAAAGCGGTGGTTTCCATGGGGAGGGTTGGGAATACAGCTCTAACAATGCATACACGTTATTTATTGGTTATTTAATGTGAACCTAACCACGCCTGTAGGTATTATGAAACTTATCGTTATCGGTTTAGTATGGGTGCAATTTTTAATGACAGAAGGTTTTGACTACCTAAAAAGGTTCATTACGAACGTTTCTTTGTTAATCACAAGTCCATTCCAATTTTAAATTATACTGAGAAATTTCTGTCATTGAATTACGAAAGTTATTAAAAGTTATTTTTAAAAACCTATTTCAAGAAAAATTCTATGTCGATATTCAATACTCATTGTACCCTAAAGCATCAAAATAGTCCCTGGAAATGGAAGTTATTATTAATAAGCATATGATGTTATAAAAATTTTATTGACGAAATACCATTAAAAATTTCTGCAGTTTTTTTGGCTAAATATGACGTTTGCAATTTTTATTAGCTAGATGTTTGACGTGAGTTTTGAGAATTAATCTATTTTATTGATAATATAAGCCTTTTTCTCTGTTTCGGGGAAATTTTCACCATCAATATCAAATATGAATGGCTAAAAATTATATCTAGGTCCTGGGTTGGGAAGAAATGGAGTATTTTATAAAAATAATTTACTATTTTTATCAATTATTTATAAAATACGTATTGACTACCAGTTATTAATACACGAACCTTGTATGTTAGGTATTACAATCAGAAAATATTCAATTCCTTTATTACTTAGAAACCGGTACAAAGTTAATAAGTAACATATCATCTGAACTGCCAACTCATTAAGTTTCGAAAGAAAGATTACCCGTAAGTTAACATCATAAAATAGCATTTTTACATCAATACATATTTTACTAAATAGTAGTAAAATATTGTATTGGATTAGATGATATTTATTGTGCATTACTTATGCAATATGCAAAACTTGTTTTTATATAATTTTTAAAAATTTTCAGTGTTTGTTTCCCAAAGATGTCAACTTAAAAAAACTCGTGGTGAAATCATACTTCTAGGAAAACAGAAATTGAATTATGCAGTTTTATATCCTCACTTAACCTTTTTCTGACGATAAAAATTTTTCTGTTTGAATATTCGTAGAAAATATCAAAGTATTAGGTAATTTTTACAGTTCATCAAAGTTACTTTATTTTCGTATAAAGCATAAAAAATCTTAAATACCTACGCAGAATCACAAGCATTAATGGATGAAACAATTTAAACTAAACGGGTCTTTAGTCTACAACAGTGTTAGAGGTTTAAGTATACGCTTAAATATTGAGCATGCAAAAAGAAAAACGGAATTTCCATATCCGATAGATTTTTTTTCTGCGGATAACGCATCGCGAAGTCTTATCGATAAAAGGGATTGGTCCGAAACTTGTTGAAGCTTCCTATCGTCTTTATTTTAAACAATATTTTCGTTTTTTTTTAAAGCCTATATTTTTTTACTCTCCTTATTCGTCCTTTTGGGAAAAGGAAAGTTCTGCAGGGGAATCATCTTCTATAGCCACTCATCTTGCTCTCTTTTCCGATTCCTTCTAATTCAAACTTTTTCCATTTTTCTCTCCACTTTGTCATTTTCTTTTCCGACAATCTTTGCTTCATCCATCTTCTTCTTCCTCAATTAATGCCAACTTAATATCTCTTATTCCCTCTTCATATCTTTCTTGTCTATTTGATTCCCATTTCAGGACGTCCATCTTCTTTCTGCAATATCTGTTTTCAAAGTAGAGACAGCCCTTAACTTCGCACTCAAATATTCAATTACGTATCATTCAGTCATTTTGTGAATTCATTGGATGAAAGTCTTCAAATTTAATACTGTATTAAATGAAAGGGTTTATTTTTACAGTTTCGATGGCTTTTTAAAATTCTAATTAGAGTAAGATCGGTAGCAGGGATTTATATATCATGTTTCAATTAGTATGCACAGTTAAATGTAATTTATAACTGCATAACAATCTGTTGTTTTTAAGCAACTCTTTGTAAAATATTGAGCTAAGAATGGAATGTTTTGAAAGTTTCCATCGCCATTTGCTGAAGAATCTATCTTTAAAGTGCAGTTAAGTTGGAAAAAAAACCCTTAGTATTCCCTTGATATAATTGTATTTTATATTTGGAAAACATATGCAGTACGGTATTTCAAAATTTGGAGGTATCTATTTAATCATTTTCAATCAATGATTTGTTAATAATCGAGTTATTATAAGGTCATTAAATTAATTGCTGAATTGTAAAGAAACAATAGTAAGGGCTACTTTATTGTAGGAGCAGTTGAGTCTTGTTTGATTGTCGCATTACAATTGCTCTAATTAAACACTACCTGTTTTGTTGAGATAGTTAGTATTGTTGTTTACTTTTATAATTGTTTAAAGTAATTGTTGACTTTGATTATATTTCTCCTGTTTGATAGAATTGGCGTGAAATTTCGTATTTAATCGATTGTAATATCATTGAATGTTTTATCTAAGTACACTCGTAGACTCATGTTCTAAATATACTTAAAAATAATTATCTTTTTCTGAAAGGAATCACCGCTCTAAAGTTTACGAACAGTGTTAATTATTTGATTCCGGATATCGTCCGGTAGCCATCACGACGAACGAAAGTTTTGCCCATTATGAGGATTCATCATCCTGTTATATTCCCAAAACTCTCCGCGGTTAACTTCTCTAATTGAGAGAGAGAGGGAGTTTTCTCCACCTCTAGCTGTCACACATCTCTCGTTAGAAGGAATTTTTTTTTTTTTTGGGAATCTCAAGGAAATTCTGAGGAAAAAGGCGTCGCTGGAAAACCTTTAGGATCGTAAGATAGGTGGAGCAAAAATCGGATCCAAATAAAAAAATATCGAAGCCTTTTAATATCGTTAGCGAAAGAACGTTTTAGAGCAGGGAGAGAATTTGAGGGAGGAAATTGCCTTTTTTCGCGAAAGGAGTTTTCACTTCCGATGGAGATTTTTTATATTTATATAGTATATGTTCGAGAATCGAGTGTCTTTTTGACGGTTCGTTCGCAAATTATCGTGAAAAGGGAGCGATTTTTTTGAAAATCGTTTCCAGAGGTCTGAGCTTTCCGTATCCATGGCGACGGATACCTAGGAAATGTTTATGTGTATTTGATTAGGGAAGTATTTCTACCAAAGTAAAGTACATGGAGTGGAATGAGAAGGAGTTTTACTTTTTTATTTGATATTATCTTTTGATATTCTGCGACTCAATCAGGTTTGAAATTATGACAAAAGTTTGTTCTTATCATATCGGATCAGTATATGAATTATAATTTCTTTATAAATTATTTCAGCTTTTTATAGATTGATTTCCAATTTACTACTTATATTCCGATATGGCTATCGATATAATTTAAATGTATTTAAAAAACTTCTAAAAGAAGCGCAAGCGGTTAGTATTTTTATTTGGTATTCATCACCGAAATATTCAAAATAGTATGTAAGTCCATTCTTAATATTATAATATCATATTTTTCAATGCAACAGAAGTAATTTATGCGCATTTTTTTTATTTGAATATATATTCATCATCATGGGTCTTTCAGACCAATTCGTCGCAGATTGGTTCACTGTATCCTACTCTATTTAATGCTAACTCTACTTTACTCTAATATCTCCTCTATCCTGCATCCCCACTTATTTGTTTCAAATTTTCTTCCGTTACATATATCAATCTAAATGTATCATCTAAAGTAAAGGTATATAAAAAGAAATCGTACTATTTCTATCCACATATCTTATCGAAATAAATGAAAAATTTCACCCATCATGAATATGGCTAAAGGAATTGCTATAGGATGCTTGAGTTAAAAAGTTTAACGCATGCAGGATAACTAGAAAATGCTCTTTTTATAAGGACAATTTATTCGACAAGGAATCTATCTTTAGATCAATGATCCAAAGCCCACTCCAGAGAGAACTAGCGGTTGAATCAAATTAAATATCAATTCGAGATTCCTAGGGAACGATTCCTTCCGATATTAAATTTACCACTTCTGAGAAACAATAATTATTCAGATGAGGAAGGGATCTTCTTCCAGGAATATTCTAACGTAGGCTAACATTTCCTTCAATTTGTAAGAACCCAATATTTGAGTTGGCGAATCACATGCAAAACATTCAAAATTAGTTTATATGATCAATCAAGTAGAGTAAAGCTAGGAGTAAGACTAGATGAAATACATGAATAATTCTGCTATATGATGAAGAGCAGTTTGTTAAGTATTGATGTGCATTCAGATGTGCATATTATATCTATTTTATTAATATTAATTGTTCAAAATACTAGGAAAGGATAAATAAAATTTTAATAAATAAGAATTTTAACGTTGCTTAAATTGAGATATACTCTTGTATAGCAGGCTCATAATTATCATATACTAGGATATTTTATTTATAAGGGGTATTACGGTTTAATTAATCTACTTTTAAGAAACTGCATGGCACTTTCACGATGTAATCAGAGTGACCCTTGAGAGCTAATACTATTGAGGTTCACTCCATATTACTTTATACAATTATAACGAATATGTCCTACATTTATACTCGCATTCAAACATGCGATTTTACGTCATGTTAATACGTAATCGACTGTAAAGAATTATCATCGTTGAATAATCCATACCATAATACTACGCTACTATACGTATTGTAATAGTCTTGGAAATTGCCTTACTTATGAAACCTCTTCAATACGCTGACGATAGATAAATTCCTCTGATAGAACGAATGAGTAATCATCGATATCTGCGTGGGAACGCGTTCTTTTGTTACCGCTTGTTTCATTCTGACGACAAAATTGTCCGGAAGTGAAATTAATGGTCCATAAACTAGTGCTCTCAAGTACTTCTTTGTGGGTTCGATTTAATACGATTCGGAATCCGAAACATTCGTTTCAATTTCAGATGGCACTGAATCGCATGTTCATTTATTTTATGGGCGCTTGTAACGTTTTCGGGAAACCATAGTCAGCTCCCTTCTTTATGATACCGGTCCACGTGCTTGGTTTGAGTTATTCGTGGAAGTGTTTTTGGGGAAAAGATTACGAATATTCTGATCCGGAATATTTCAAATTCAGAGGAATTGATTTGTGAAGGAACGATGTACGTGTATAAATGGGCGGTATTATTTCCGTGATTAAGAAATTAAGTGTGAAACCAATATTTATGCCTATGTGGATTTCTTTGGAGGTACCTTTAGGGTGTGGCAAGGGGTGCAAACACGATGTAAAAGATATTTATTGTAGTAGTAATTAGGTCTCAACTGTAGCATATCCTGTAGTTGCTTCACATTTTTATAGGTAGGCACGATTTCTCTATAAAAGACACCTTTCGGTATGTGGCAGAAGGCACAATGAAAAAGGTATTTATTGTGATAGTATTCAGGTCTCATTTGTAATATACCTGTGGTAGATTCACATTATTATATGGAAGCAAAAATTATGTTTATTTTCCTACTATACCGAACTCTAATATGAGGTAATTTTGCAAATAAGTACTTGCAAAAATCCTCCAAAAAATTGAGAAAGTTTAGCAAAGATATATGAAGTAAGATTAGTGAAGTGACATCTTATAATTGAGAGGATATATTCGCTAAGTTAAAGTTAGCCTATCCTTCCCTTATCCTAGGCTATATTCGCTTGGATTAAAGCAGTAGAGAGCTTTAAAAGTGACAACTGTTTTTTTTTGGAGTCCTGTTTGAATAATTCATCGTAATTTTCTGGGCATTACTAGCTTGATTGGATCAAATTTTATTACGATAAAATACATGTCAACTCACAATCAGTTCAAGTTGTGATCAATTCCTAGGATACGCAGTTAAATACGCTCTATTTTATTCTAGGACTCAAAGCTGAAAACCCATCGAATTTTTAACCAAAACTCCGAGCTTTAGAGAGAGTAAGGTATCTCTCCTTTCAGCCTCATACTTCCAACATCACTCGTCACTTCAAAAACATAATCCACGCACTTGTAAAAGCAAACTACGCGGAATCAGCTGATCGGACCCTCGCCTAAAATAACAACGTCGAGAGATTTCAAAGGCAAGCGCTCCTTGCTCCTCCCTCAACAGATTTATGAGGTCTTTGTGAGGATCATGCGGGAACTCATATCGATCGTGCACCCTTCGGGGTTTTTAAGACCCCGGGGGATTTATCAAATAGCAGCAGACTTAACTTTCCTTGTAACCTCCGCAGAGTGAGCTTATCGTTCGACAGGTGATATTGCAGAGTGCTAAAATAGAGACCTGAGTTATGTTGATTAAAGTGAAATGGCGAATTCCTGACTTTACGGTTAATTCCATCGGGGCCTTCATAAGCTCGCGGATTTTCCGATTGTGCGCCTCTTTTTGGGATGATTTCTACGCTGCAAGTGGAGATGATTGAAAATTCCTCCCAGCATATGTAGAATGTTACATATAGGTATTGGTGGTTGCTTGATCCCAGGAATTACGTAATATATTTCTATTCCGTGAATGAATGTTCAACGAAAGATTTGTACTCGAAGATAATTACTCATCTACTGCCAAGGCACGTGATAGATTCCGAATTCCATGCACATCGCTAATTTTAAGTTCTCTAAATTTTGTTCTACATTCTTCCCATATATACATATTATGTATATCATAAATTAAGGCTATAAAATTTATCAATTGCACAGTATACATCTTGGAGAACGATTAGGATGACAAATTCATCATAATCAGCTATCATAAGCTTAGTTTTAGTAATATAGTAAGATATTTGCATGCCATGTTCTCGCAGAACAACCATTATTTGCAAGAAACGATTTCGCGTGTTAATTACGCATATGAGTTAGGCTTCAACTGTAAAATTAATAGTATAGGTTAAAAACTAAAAGATTGCTACACGATTTGGACTCAAACCCTTGTCTTCCACATGCAAGGCAAATATACTAACAGCTACAGATATCTATGCGTGCTATCGTTTTAAAGATGATTCCTTATCCTAAAAAAAATGTTATAAACTTTTAGGATTATCGAGTAATTTTCATAATATTCCTTGTTAAATTAGCCACAAATTGGAGAGTATTTATCCATGACATCATCTTTAAGGTTAAAGTATGAGAGAAGTCTCAGTTTTGCCCTAATATAGTACCTTAGTACATTTATATTGAAAATTAAAAATCACAGACTAATGAAATTATACTATAATATATTCCCATTAAAAGGTTTCTTTCAATAGAACTCTAGTCTTTTTTCTTAGTCTCTTGCGAACTTTTTTCATCGTCCATGCAAGAGGATTAAACTCCCATTTCCTTACAATTTGTTAAAACACCTTTCCAGATATCTTCCTACAATTTTTTTAAGATAATTTGTTTCGAATGGAGGAATTCATATTCTGCCTCGGCTATTTTAGAACCCTCCTTCGTTAATGCAGCATTAATAGAGGTCCCCTTCTTATTTTACCATTTCACCTTCTTTTTTATCTCAAAGCTATATCTCGAAATGAAAACGATCCGTTAATTTTGAATGCAAAGGTATGGAAATCCGTGAATCTATCTTCAAAGTCCTTTCAGCCGTATGAGTATTCATGGGATTTTAGAAGAAATTTTCTTTTATGATTTCCATTTCGATACACAATTAAAACTGTGCTCCTACCGTTGTGCAATCGATATTTCCTACTGGAGTGGTCTCTTGAGCGAAACACCTAGGAAACTGGAATTTAGTTTTCGAATGATATTCATTTGAAAGAAATAGAAAATTCAACATAATCTGTGATTCAACGTGTTCTTTAAGATTTTATTTGCGAATTATAGAATTTTATTCATTTCTTCTCAATCATTATAATTAGATTATTTCGATTTCTTATTTTCTATAAGTATTTATTTCCCATTCTTATAAGCCAATTAATGCGACAATGTTCTTACTCTATAATGCCCTTTTACATTGTTTTGTTACTGTGGTCGGAATTCATCAAAATTGGGAGCAGTTTTAATATTTTTATTTTAATACTGAATAATAAATATTTTCAGTGAATTACTGATCGTAACTGATTCCAATAGAATTCTGAGAATTTTAGATAGAAGACTTGTAAGTTTTTTCTTCTCAAATAAAATCTTACGTTACTCCATCTTGAAATGAAGATTGAACATTTATTAAGACTAATGGTTGTATGAGGAGGAAAACAAGAATGGTTTAAAACATATTTGTGCTTCATACATATCCATAGTAAGTTATGTGTTCAAATTTCAAATAAATTTTACGTGAAATAAAAAGTACATGTACGTACATACGAAATTTGCCTATATTATAAATGTAAATTATAATAATAATCGCCTATATTATAAATTAAAATATCGTATCATGGAAATAATCCATTATACGCTCAAAGCTTTATTTCAATGGAAATTAGAATTGGTATACACAAATAATTACTCCAGGTACTTTAATTAAAGGAAAACGTAATAAATCGATGGAAATGAATCAAATTATTTTAGTAAGTTTTGTGAAAATTACGGAGGGAAATTAATTATTCGCCTGTTGGTTTAGAGAAAATGTTAGTTTGGTTACTACGTTACTATGACAACGTTTAATCTGTCTTATCCGAGACATTTCCCCCTGCAACAATCGGATTGATGCAACAAGCAGACCGGCTTATCTAGCAATGTTTCAGAGCTACAGCTGGGTACCTAGAGCACATAAAAAAACCATTCCGTCCACTGTTTCCAGTCCTTCATTGTAAAATACAATTACATCCGGGTTCAATAGACCGTTCTATGGAGTAATCCTCGCGTGTTTAAAGATCACTCACGCACGACTGTATGTTTGAATAGGACATGTCACTCTCAGCTTCCTATTCGAAGCTTTTATCTCGTGCCATTGACGTGATCGTGCATTACGCAAACAGCTTCGCGTGCACGAACGAAAAGGGTGCGTGAACCGCCATGTCATCTTTCCATCTCACGTTATAAGTGTCACTGTCAGCTAGAGACAATCAAAGGAGCGCAAAATCAGCAGGAATATATGTTACATTACACAATGTAGTCGAGGGCATTGTAATTTGGTATTATCTCGATGTATGAGGTAAGAGAGGAATGAGTTTGATTACCGACGGTGCTGTTTTATTATTTCAACAGGATGTACTTCCTAGAATGAAAGATAACCATTGTCAAATTTCTACATTGTTGTTTCCTGTTTTATTTTTTATACATTCGTGTTTAGGCTTTGATTTCAAACCAAAATTTAGTTCTTTGAATTCATTTAATGGTGTATTTTTTCAAATTATTGGCACCATTCCTTTGTTGCTAAGGGTTACTTTGTCTCCGATACTACATTGTTGCCATCACTACATACGAAATTGCCCATTGTTGTTTCATTATTTCGCCTACAGTTCATCACTTCTGTATGTGTTTTTATAATACTTTAAAGCGCACCCAATAAAGATCAAAATGATCATTTTATTGAAATAATAATTTTAAAAGTATTAAGTTATCGGCTCTGTAATTTAGTTCTATAATTGTGAGTGAAGTCACTTTAAATATGAGTTATTGTTGAAATTGAATTAACGAACTAAACCAAACAATTAAAACATATGTGACGATAGACGGTGTAAAACACGCAACAATGATGGATGATTATGGAAGACATATGACATTAACTTATTGTCATTAAATTTAGAAGAAATATGCATCATCAGATTTTTAAAAAATCACGATTAAACCGCTCTACAATATCAACGAACAAATCATCGAAAATAATCGATCGAACGAAAAGTTTCAAAATGAATGTTTTTATCGAAATCACCTTTCCTCACAACAATGCCATAAATAATGACCGAGAATCATGGCCAATCAGCACTTAAATTTAAAACCACGTTGTTTATGAGCTTTTATTAATGGAATGCCAGCGATTTCTGAATTGGAATTTGTTCAACCCGCATTTGAATTAATGAGAAAGCCTTTTTTTCAGGGTTCGGACAGAAAGAACAAATCCACAATTTATGAGGAGATATATCGCGAATTTTAACCGATTGGGGATTCGAGAAATCATGGTTCCGGAGATATTTTTAGCAGATGCGTTCGTGGTTGATTTTTTCAGAATTTTGACAACCGGTTGATGACTGACTTCCCACCGGATCCGAAAAACAATCAATCGAAATATTTCATCAGCTGTTTGTACATGTCATTCACAGTTAAAGTATTGCATTTTAAAATTAAATTTTCGGAGCAAATTTTTGCTACAATCAAAAGAACATAGCAACGCTTTCATCGTTCGTGTGCTCGTTTAGGTGGTTATTGTTGTAAATATCATGACAATTTAAGCTGTTGTATTGTAACTATTTACTTATTATGTAACGATGTTTACCATGAAGTTATTTACATTTAAACTTTAAAATATGCCTCTTGAAATTAAATAATTCAGCTTTGTTGTATGTAGACGATGAAAAAGTGCCCCTAGTACTACAATCAGTTTCTTTCTTTTATTTAAATTCTTATTTTTAATATATACAGTTTATATTATCATTTTCTAGCATCCGTTACGTATTATAAATGATTTTGTTTCAATTCTGACTCCAAATATCGATCTCAGAAACTCCTTTTCGTAATTACTTATAATTTTACGGGTTCTTAAAAATAGAATTTATAACACACTCTTATATAGTAAAACACTACATTAAAATGTTTACTGTATACTTACTATATTGATAAAGTTACGTAAGTGGAAATTGAATTGTTGATCAATTTATAAAATTTCCTTATTCCTATTGCTAAATGTGAAGAAAGCGGTTAAAGTACCCACTATTCATTTATTTCATGAACTCAGCACTTTCTCCAGCTTCCATTCGCTTTTGAAAGAGAATATTTAAGCCTGTTATTCACTGGATACGTTACGTATATGATAAACTAGCTGGGTATACTAAAGATCACAGCACGAATCAATAAGCATATTCATCTCACACAAATCTCAAAATAAACTCGTTCAAACTTCCCTCCTCAATCCTGCACCATGCATCCCAGTTCGAATTTAAAGACCGTGACGTGCGTGCATCAAGAGCTTACGTCAATCGTGACGTCTACTCGACCGCCGTTGACTTTGTCACGGGACTCAACCTTCTAGAGGTTCATGACCGATATGCCTTTCTTTCCTCAAAGACATTTCCAGTCGGAAGAAGACTTTAAAAGCGAAGGAAATTAAGGTCAATTACTCTCGCGGCATTAAAGATCCGTTTTATCCCATCTCCCGCGAGATGGAGCTGATATAGGCCTCCTTTGTGAGGATTCCGCGGAAGTTGTCTTCGGTTGAGGAATATATATCCCTCTCTCTCTCTAGGGGCGGATGTACGCTCCAACGGTTTAACCTTTTCCATTGTTAACCGGAGAAGTGGAAGATGAGTGTTTCTTTCCCATCATCGTAAGGCTGTCGGACGTACATAGAGGAATTAATTACTTCTCGGAACTCTCAGTCGTTTAATGGAGGCTGATTTAAGTTTGGATTTGAAGGAAAATCGATGCGATATAATAGTTTGGAATTTGATATCGAAAGGGGAACGTTCGAATCTTTAAAGCGAAGGTTCGATGGATTCGGATTGTTGAGAAAAAAGGTTGTAGAGTTCGTCTCTGAGTCATCTGAGGTGATAGAGGTTGCTAGCTAGCAACGGGTTCATTATTTACTCTATTGTTGGTAACTCACTGTCTATTCTGTATCATGGACTCATTTTATGCTCTCGTGTTTTAGAATAACTCTCTCTTCTGTAAATTAAATAATGTTATTACGTAATATATTTTCCCGACTTTCCCAAGATTGAAGGCACGTAATTTTAGTGGGCTATATGCATAGAAGTTTGTTCTTAAAGGAAGAAGTTTCACAATAAACTAAATGATAATGATATATTATATGATATTTGTACAAAGTATATATCAAGAAACATTAGCCATTTTTCATACGTCATCGAATGTAGACCTACCCAAGCACAATTGCCTTTTCCGAATTCAATTTCTATTTAGAGTACGTTTAAATTGAGGCGATTTAATTCTCTTTATTGTCTACTATTTAAATCCAGTTACAAAGCCTTTTTGGAGCTTATAAAATAGAAAAATAATCTTAAACAAAGCTGATTTTGATCTATCATAGAGAATGTATGCATACAGTCTCTGAGATCGAGCTTAATTTGCATTTTTCCAGTTCACAAATCCAGAATTCGTATCGTATTTTATTTCGTTACTCGCTAGACGTATCCTTTCTGGTGAACGCTTATGATTCCAGAGTCAAAGGAATACACCAGAGGGTCGTTAAAGTGTCCATTGGTCTCTCTCTGTGCATCGCATAAATCCGCATCCTGAAGATGGCCTTTGATAAATCTCGGTCTAGTATATCTTCTATGCGAAAACTTCGTATTTATTATGTGCCCTTTTGGTACAGCATTAGCCGGGTCTGCCATTCAATCACCGCTGCAGATCGTCGTCTCCTAATCTTCCCTTTCAATGGAAGAGAAAGGGTTTTTTCTCTCTCGTGCGCCTTTTGGTCTTAAGGGGGTTCTTATGAAAGGAAATGGATAAGATGAAAGGAGAAATGCGGGAATTAAGAAGACGGTGGTGATATTTGAGAATTTCTGTCAGCGGATTTCAAGTTGACCGTGTCGTATTTTTTCGTCATATTAAACTGTCGAATGGGGCATTAGTAGTATGTGTGGAATTAAAGATTAAGATGAATAGGTTTCGTAATAAATGCGGATCTTTTTTTTATTGGGGTAGTTCGGGATCGGTTTTGGCCTTGATCTAATTATTGATTCAAACTTCTAGTCTTGATTCGTTTGCTTTAAGATATTGAGCATTAGTTATGATCTTTAAATGTAAAATTATAAATGGTGTTTGGTGTTAACTAATATTCAATCTATGGTTTTAATAATTCTTAGATGAAAGGGAATTGTTTACAAATGAAATTACGTACTTAATTAAACGTTAAAAATATAACCAGAATGTAAAGTTATACATTTTGTTTGGTGCTCTTTTATCTTCAACTCATGGCCTTAATGATTCTTAAATGAAAGGGAATTGCTAAGAAATGAAATAAGGTATTAAATTTAATAAAATATTAAAAATTTAAAGAAACTCTGAATGTTTAAAGTATAAGATTCATTGGTTGCTTAGTGACACGCTGGTCCGTTTCCCCTAGTGTCGTTTTGAAATTGACTAAATCGTTGCTTAATAATGATAATAATTATTAATAAGCTTTAATTAATGATAAATAATTCATTCGTTATTTCTACTATTTCGGTCAATTTTTATTGTTTCAAGATACAGTAAATTTAATATCGATTTAAGTCATAAAATTGAATTATCATCAAAATTAATTAAGAAAAAATTATACAAAATAAGGAGAAGATGTATGTATGTACTACATGTATTGTAGATAGATAGATAGAATCCGAAGTAATTATCTAGGGAAAAATTAGACTTATATTTGTGTTTCACAAAAGTGAATATGGAAGTGCAGACAAGTATCTTACTTGATTGTTGTGTCTTTCGTAAAATTCTAAAATACATTAGATTAAGGAGATATGTTTTTATCATGGAGGAAAATTGATTTTCGCTGATCGATTGCTTTTTTACGCTTTAAGACACTATAAATATCTTCTCTACATAACGGATTTCCATCTCTTTGCGTATATATGACTGTGATCGCAAGCTCGGATATTAGATTTCCTAAGCGTACACGTTACCAAATGATGGTTTCTAGTACAAGGGGAACATCTTGTCTTTAATTGGTGTCATCATTGCGTGGTCCACATAGATGACGTGGGTTGAAATTGGAATGATTGAAGCGGAAGAACGGATCGAACGGCTTAGTATCGGTCGTTCCGTGGGAAAATAAGAGATATGATGCTATTTCATGGAAGTCACAATTGATGATCGTATGGCATTATCTGATAGCACTTCTAACTCTAAGGAAGTAAAGTTTAGTGCACTTACATTCCATTAGTTACTGGAGAATTGAGGCTTCAACAATCCAGAGTTTTTAATTGTTATATTAGAATTCATTTTGGTGTAAATTGAACCACAAGCCGACAACAATCGGAGTGTATTTTATATTGTTGGTCATTCATGAATTTCTTTTTGATTGATTTGAAATTGATTGTTGTCCTTCGTTATCTCTATATATATTCATTTAACATTTAATCACTGTAAATATTTTCTTGTTGAGGATTTTTTCCATGACAACCGTACACACTTATTATTCAATAAAGTTCTCATAGTGGCCATGTAATTAAAGCACCCACAATCACGATTTAATAGGAAGGTTAAAAATCAATTTGTTAGTGAATGTAGTTAAAAGGTTAGTCCAATCCGATTATAAAGAAAAAGCGCAAAATTGAAGAATTGAATAAAAGAGAAAGGAAGACGAACGCAAGTTTGAATTGTAGATTAGAATCTGAAAAGAGATAACGGCTTCTAATTAGATCCTCAAAAGGTTAAAGAAATTGCAAAGAGAAAGACCCTAGGAATATCAAAAAGCTAGTTAATAGGGACTAATTCTAAGATTCTATTCCATTATGGTGACGATTTTGCACATAAAGGGCTTTTATCAAACCGTTATAATCTCCAATTACTTTGTTGTGATTTGTTTACTCTAAGGATGTCAAATATTTGATATGATATTGTTGTGTATGTATTGTAATAATTAGACTTTAGCAGGAATAGTTTTATTATGTAATTCGTAAATATTTGATTTATCTCTAAAATATTTTTAGGAACAAAAGCAAAAGGAATCCGGAATTCCAAGTCTGAGGGAACATTACTTATTATTCCATTAATTACTAGATAATTGAGGCTTTAACAATACAGAACATATGATTGTTGTAGTTGAATTCTTCTTGATATGAATCGAACCTCTAGCCGACAACAATGAGTGTATTTTATATATTGCTGGTCATTCATGAATTCTCAAAGTAATTGTTGTCCTTCGTTATCTCTCGTAATACATTCATATATAATAACATTCGATTACTGTAAATTTTTTCATTGAGGATTATTTCCATGACAACCATACAGACTTATTACTCACAATCAATAAACTTCTCATAATGGCCATGTAATTAAAGCACTCACGATCGTGGTGTGTTTTATTATATAGTTCATAGATATCTAAATTATCTCAATGATATTCTAAGAACAAAAGAAAAAGGAATCAAATGATATAAAATTAATATATGTAAAAATATGTAAAATTTTCGAGCAAATTTCATATTGTTGCTAAGCGAAAACAAAAGCTTGGAAACGGGAAAATATGAGTGTCCGTTCTCCTAGGATAAGGGCAGAGCAGCAGATTAGATCTTTCTCTCCGGAACTTGTATTATATAGAAAGATTTTCGGAGAAGGGAATATTTGGAAGGGAAGAGGGAAAATGATTAGCGAATCGGATATTGGAAAGGATAAGAGATGAAATAGAAAGGAAATGGGGCAAAGGAAAGAGATGAGGAAATTAAGACTTTGTTGAAGAGGGTTCCATCGCACAGAGAGAATTGAAGAGCGAAAATCATTGTCGAGCAAAGCATTACGTTTTTGATAAGTACAATTCGTGTGATGATGCTAATGGAAAAGAATATCGGGTGTTATCGCTTAATCAGCAAGTGTTTTCTACGCATACATTACTGCTGATGAAAATATGATGATTGGAATTTGAATGGAACAATTCCGTTTGTCATTTGTTACAGGGAAAAGAAAAGTTGCTTAAAATACCATTGTTTCTTTTTAATGTCGAGAGAATTTAATTTAATTATAATACTGATAATTCTAAATAGTTATTGTATTATCACAGTCTTCAGATAATTCTAAATAGTTATTGTATTATCACGTAAAAATAAATTAGGGATATTTTATCAATAATGAGATTAAGATGAAAATTTATAAGTCGGCAATAAATAAATATATTTAATATCGATAATTAACAAATATAAAAATCGTAAGAAATATTACTAATTTACTTTATAATATTACAACAATAGTTCTTGTTAGGTCCCTTGTTATTTAAATAACAATGGAATTCATTAAAAAATTCTCTAATTGTTAATTAATAGACTATGAAAGTTCACACATGTGGTTAATATTCTTATAAAAATGTACACATTGTTAGATAACTAGAGAATTATGTAAGAATGATACTTTTTCCCTTTCCCAAACAGATAAAATCTGGAGAGAAATGTCCAAAATCTCATCGAATTCGTAGAATATCTAAGGATCTAGTTATAATTAGAAACCCCAGTCCTCAACAAGGAAAGATAGGGCAAACGCCTTACCCACAGAGTTCCCTATCCTAGCTTTTGGTTGCTAATGGGGATGGGATCTAATTCCAACAGACCTTCGGGCAGAACACTTTTAATTACTAGAAAAGGGACTAATGGCCTTGGTTTAATTTAATTAATCACTCTAATGTTAATTACTGGTTCACACCAACATATTATCCTATTTTCAGAATAATTAATAAACTTCTTGTATAACAACGGGAGTATTAGCTTTTTTACTTAACAAAAGTATGCTAAAGTTTTAACCATTTTTACATGTAAATAATTACATAAACTCTGTACATTTTCTTATTCATTTTCCAAACATCAAATATAAGAAAGGAATATTAAAATTTTTGAAGTAACGTTCTGTTTATTAATATTTATTTTCTATAGTGTTTCATTATTTTCAGAGTTTATTCTATTCATTATAAAGTGTCATAGTTATTCTGTTCTTAATGTTGTGACGCTGCAACATGTTTGTACTATTATTTAGTTTTACTTATCACCTCGATTGTTATTATTATTGTTTCATTGTTAACGCTCTTTTGTTCATTCCGTCACTTTTGCTGATTAAGAGAGTACTTTTCGTTTGTTATAAATAATTCAGACTATTTATTGATACGATTTTCCTAAAAGGTTATCAGTATATATTATTTAGGAGAGGTTTAGCGAATATTAGTTTAATAGATAATTATAATAAATTATATATAGCTTAGCGAATTTATAAACTTTATAATTGCCTATGTCGATTTAGTTGTTACTATTATAGGTCTGTCATTTATAAATATTAAAAGTATTATTATTATTAATTTATCAGTATATATATCAGTGTTATTAACAAGTATTTTATGAAATCCTCTCGTAAATTTTTAGTCGAAATTATAGAAGTTCGATAAACTTTGTTTCTCCATTGAATTTGTAGGCATAGATTTATTAGAAAACAAAACAAACGATGAATCATTGAGATATACTTCGGGACAACCTGTGGTCCATCAGATCATATCTGTTTATATCCCTCGGAATTGGTTTTTTGCTTGCATCACTCTTTTTTGCCTCGCGAAAAAACCAAGATGGATGCAGGAAGGAAGGAATTGGCGGAAGGATGGGGTAGAGAATAACCTCATCTTAATCCAGGTCCATCTTCCTCGGGGTCCTTTACGGTTCCATACTCAGAAGATCTGAAAAACATCCACCGCTTTGCCCACTCAATTTCCAAGGCCCCAAGGGCGGAACTCGCACAGGGCCCTTTTTTGAGGCTTCCCCACAGAGGGCATTCCAACCGCAGACTTCCTTACTTCGTCCCTTTAAATAATTCTCCCATAGTTCACACCTAAATTATTCGTAGGCGAATAGAGAACTTGTGGATGACTCCCCTCTTACGCATTAAAATAATTGGACGGTATTATAAGGGTTAATCTACGTGAAAGAGAAAGTTGTGGGCTTAAGAAAACGTTCTGTTTTCTGAATTTCTCTTATTCCCCATATATATCTTCCTTGTTCAATGAAACGAGCTAAATTAATTAGTCAATTATCGGATGCTATTAATTTTCCCCGCCTATTTTCGTAATTAATTCCCTTCATTGTTATATCAATCTTTTACGATAGTCATTGTTCAAATGTCCACTTTGTAATTCAACGACATTGTAGAACGAGAATCGATTTTAAAAAGGTCATATTATGGTCAATTGTCAAATTGAATCCACTGCTTCCTCTACAATCAAAGCCAAATTGTACTTATTTTCTTATATTCCTTATATTTAGATATAGAGTAATCATATCTAAGAGAAGACATTGAAGTCTCGATTTTTCTCTAAAGAGTCAAACTCTCAATTTTATTTTTAATATTATTAGTACTAGTTTTAGGTTTCAGTAGATACGTATCCAATAAAAATTTTCATGGGCATTTGAATCAATCTGATTTAATTTCTCGATTTTTATTAATCAAAGAATGAGCACACGAAGTTCTGTGCGTAGAAATATTTTGAGATTTTTAAAATTACTTACTTTAGGAGACGAACTTCAGTGGCATTAAAAAAATTGAAATAAAAAATTTGGAATTACATAAATTTACATTTTTATAAATTAGTTCCTCAAAGGGCAGGTGAAAGTTTATTCTTCAGTTATCTTCTTTTATAAAGGTCATCACATATCCTTTAAGTAATTAGAAAATTAGATAATCTCATCTTTATCGAAGATAGAATTATTTCATAAGACACAAGATAATCTAGGATAGTTTCAGTTTCTTAAATCGGTCAATATAAAAAAGAAGTAGAGTAGAATAGATGACTCATATATATTACGTAATAATCGGTTACTATCGGTAATATAATTTTCCTAACAGAAAGTCTGAAAAGTGTTCAGAAAACTATACTCTCCTCTTTTAATCGCGAAAGTATGTGACACTAATGCAATAATTCCACCAGCTAAATCATCCTCCACATCCGAGACTGCAGACCACGTAAAAACAGACTTTACGACGTGAGAGCACACATCTGTAGTCGCAAACGCTTTGGAAAAAAGCGAACGTCGCCGCCCGTATCACTTCCTTACGCAACTTTATCACTTTAGGAGATGAACTCTCTCTCTCTCTTTCGTCGGACGGGGTGGGAAATATGGGATTCGGCTCCTTCTTCGCGTATTACAAAACTTTATTATATTCCCATCGCCTCTTTAACTTCCCTCCTGTCCCTTCGGGGGACAGAACTTTCCTTCTTAAGCCCTTTCATTTTTATTCCGCGAAGAAATGGGAACTTTTAATGAATTCGACCGAAATAAGAAAACGTTTCTGCCCAAGAAACACATCAATGCTCTCGCAGTCGGTTCGCTCGCGATTGTCGTCGCAGGCGCGGGCGGACGATTGTTGATCGATTGTTACGCTATTGTTGACGCGAAATCGTCCCGCAATTGTTTCCGCAACAATGGTTGCTTAGGTTGAAACAGGGCCTTATTCGGTTACCTTTTGTGTGGATAGGAAAGAAGAGGGACACAAAGGATATAAATTTGAGGAAGGAAGAAGAGAGATAATTAAATGAAGATGGGATAATGAAAGAGCGAGCAAAACGTCAGGGACAAAGTCGGTGAAGTGGAAAAGAACCTCGGATGAGAGGTGCTCCCATAAGACGCTCTCGAGTAAAGCAATTTGGTCTCCTTTAACATTTGCCAAAGTATTAACTTAAGGGAAAGAAGGTGTGGTTGCTGAAGAGGTCAGCATGAGTCAATCGGCTCCCCTTTATAAATAGGAAATGGTTTATTCGCTAATTTTTGTGCTAATATTGGGCAGGATAATGGGATAATCAAAGCTCAGATGAAACATTTATACTTGTATTACGTGTATCTTATCGATAGTGAATCCATACTTTTTTCATAAGTTGAATAAGTTTAAAAACATTCCTTTCTCCCAAAATGAACCTTAGAATTCTTGTCTAAATCCCATTCGTGACCATTTAAAAAGAACCTATTTTATTCGAGGAATAATTTTTTGTACTCAAGATAACGCCTTTTAATATTGAGCTTATTTTAATCGATACTATCATAAGTATAATTTTTAATTCAAACATTTATTTGACCTGGAAGTTAGTGGATTTATTGCTATGGTTTAAACCTTTCATATACCGTAATAGAAAGCCTATTAATTAAAAATAATTCAAGTGTGTGCGACCAAAAAGGATGAAATTCACTTTGTTATGATTGATTCAGAGATGGAATTAGTAATTTTTACGGACTGGGATTTTCCGTAGTTGGATTTCCCGTAAGTGAATGAAAGATTAATTATTCGTACTCAAATAAAAAAAATAATGAAAAATACATCAGTCACCATAGTTACAGGAATATTTCCACCACCATAGTTACAGGAATTTTCTACATATATCGTTACTTTCATATTATTCAGTATCAACGTTCGCGTAATTAAAATCAAGACCAAATTTCCACATCATAAACGTCACCATACGCACTTATTCATCTCAATTTCATCCATCGATAACTACAATTGGCGTGCATTAAGATTCACGTCACAAAAGAGGAAGGAAGAGCATTTATGATGCAGCTGTGCATTTGGGACTGAGTCACGGAGATCATATGCTCTCGAAATTTAGAAATGTGTAACCCTTTGACAGCGGCCCACTTCGTTTCTCTTCTGGAATATTGACACGTGGGGCTGTCATTTCAGTGCACCGTCGCGCGGACTACGTCTACCGTTAAAAGAAGAGAATGCGATTTCTTCAAAAGGATATTATGGCGTGGAATTAATCGATAAAAGGTTCTCAAAGATGACCGTTACTTTTCTTATGTTAGGGTTAATATTTTTAGGTGAATGGTTTGCGAAGTCGTTCCTGTGGTTTTAGCTGTATGTATTAGCGAGGAATATTATTCTTCATCCTGGACTCGTGGGTGAAATTAGAGTGTGTGATGTTGAATCATCTTATAGCAAATGCCATATCGGATTTTAAGCTTTCTATGAAAGTTGATATCAGAAAAATTTCACCAAGTGTTTTGGTAATGTTTCTTCTAATCGAAATATCATCAGTAAGGGTTAACATAAGTAATATTCTTATTGCTTGATGAACTTGATTAGTTGTCTATATAGCGGTTATAACCAAAGTAAACATATATTTAATCTTTAAGGTGGTCTAGTAGTCTTTCTAGTATTATAAAGAATAAATTGCTTTATTATAGAGATGATAGTATTCTGACTTTTAATTCATCCATAAATTTTTCAAGTTCAAATTACTTTTGATGACGATGTTTGTGGAAACTCAAGCAAACAAAATAATGACTTTTTATCAAAAGTACTCTCTTCTCCGTAATTTTATCAATATAGGTCTAAGAAAAATCTTTATGTTCCACGGAGACAATAATGTTATTTTTCTATTATTTAAAACCGAAATATTTAGAAAATGTCATATTTTTTATCTCTGATTTTTTCAGTTACAAACTTCTGGGTCTAGATTAAAAACATTCAATAACTCGAGGAAAATTATAAGAGACTTATAGGTCGATCTAATACACATTACTATGTACTATGATTTAATAAATAATGTCATCTGGGCTTTAAAAGATTTATATAAAAATATAGCTCTGAAAGATTTATAAAAATCCAAGTTGATATTGACGACGTATTGGGGAATGCAGGGCACTCGTGAAAAATACCATCTTTCCCTGTTGTGGGAGTCTTGTTTACCAGTTAACACCTAGATCGGGAGGAAGTTCACTTGTAGGCGGAGGACACATTTCGCCGCCCACCCAGTTTCCTCACTCACTCAGCACTTTCCCGTTTGGCTTAACACTTGCCTAAGCAATCTTTCCGGGCGATGGAGCCGTGAGTTAGGATACCGAACTGTCCCATTTGATGAGAGCAGTTGCCATGGACGACGCAAAACGGCGAACGAAAAATGTCGCCCTTCGCGCATTTCTACCGAAGATCGAAATAAAAGCCTTTATCTCACTTACGCTGCTTCACCGTTGGCTTACTTTCATGAAGATGTAGGTGAGAATCAAATGCGCCCTCTATGTTTATAATTTGAGGATACATTTGCGAAGGTGTGTTCAGTGTACGCGTTCTATGATTAGGTGTCGAGCAACTGTTTCCTAGGAGATATTTTCAGTTATACGTGTTCTGTTCTATCGGAAAAGGGAGTGTTGAGCAATTATATATTTAGAAGCAGGAAATTTAGTATTCGAAACAGTGGTATTTTGAAGGAAATTAGCAATTACTATTAAGCTTTCAATAAGTCGCGTCTAAAATCGGAATACGAACAACGCGCGATATATTTTATATACAATTGATCGATTTCATAAATGTTTTTAGAGCAGTAATGATTAAGATTTTTAAATGCTTAAATTTAGTTCGTAATAAATTTTACGAAGTTTAAGATAAGAATGAATCTTTTCCAGTAGAATTATTTAAACTATTATAACATTTACATGCAATTAAACAGTACTTAAAAACTTGGATGTTTACTAAGTTAAACAAAATTGAAATGATAACGGAAAACTGACAAAAATAAGTAAACAATTCTGTGCATACGTTCCTTCAACAAAAGTTAGTGCTTTTCTAGGAAGAATTACAAAAGCAGTCGCGCGTAATTTGAATTAAAAGAGTCGTCACTTCAAAGATTTTTATCATATTTTCGGTCGTTATAAGACCAGGAGAATACATATATAAAATCAGGGTCCGAAAAACGATATGTGTCTGTTAGAAAGTTAATAATGGACAATGTTAGTCGATAATTTTTATGGGTTGTCGCTTAGCTATAATTTGAAGAATTATTTATTAAGTACGTATCTCTAAAGTGGCTGTCACCTCTAACTCATCCTTAACTCTTTCCTATAGACCAATATTAAAGGTCTGATATATCCATATGATTGCAATAATTCAATCAAACTGCCCTTCTCTTCTACTTAACACGCACTGTTAAAAGTTTCAGCGTTCGGTCTTGGTTTCTCATTAAAACTACGGTTAAAAACTTACGAAAGAAGTTTTAGAACTCTGTCTCTGTAAAGATCTTTAACTTTCCTGGTGGATCCTGAGAAAGGGAATACTCAGGTTTCCAACCAGGAAAGATTGGGTGACATGACGCAAGATTCATTGTTGGAATTGTTTATTATCTCTTTTGACTTAATTTATTTGGCCATTGTTGTTTTCTAAAGCGTTTTGAGAGGTGTTCCAGGTATTATTCCGTATGAATGTGGAATCGCTAAATGTAGTGTGTATGATATATTTTAATTAATCAAAATTCCGTTAAGATTTGCTGTAAATAGTAATTTAAAGAACATTACGCCCAAGAAAACCTTGCATTATACTTAATTATAATAAATTAATTAACCTAAAATGAATAATCGAATATTCAATGATGACTTTCTGATATAAATTGAGGTAAAGTAAATTTTAACAGAATTGTATTTTCATGAGAAATGAGGCATAAGTTTTTCATTTACATTTCTACAAATTCCGTCAAAATTAACGTACTTCAAGCACCACAAAATTTCAAACATTACATGAAGAATGCACATGTAGATAATTAAATTAATTCAATTCCGATTTTGATTAATTGATAAATTATTCTAAGAGACATGATTTAAATTAAATATATCATATACTTAATGTAGCAGAATTTCCGTTACATTACACGAGAGATTAATTTTATTAAATATTAAATGAATTGCTTAATTTCATTTACATCATATGGTCCAGGATTAAATTTGTTGAATATTAGTTAATACTTGTAAATGTTGATGTAATAATGTAGGAAAATTAATTCAAAATTTAGGAAGATTATGCGCGTATATTTATTTTAATATTTTTATTTGAGTATTTTGAAAGAAGCGTCAAATACATAGTAAGTTCTTTTTTATTATTTTTGGAAGATAAAAAGAATTTAAAGTGTCCATGTCTTTGAGTGTACCTTGCGAGTCATCTGTTTTACGAATTCTTCGAGAGAAAAACGAATTTTTAAATCTGTTAGTTTTTACGTTTACATTTTTCGAATCCACATTTAAGAACCAGCAACCAGAACAATCGAAGTGCAATCGTATATATTTCGTAAGAAGTCGAGCAAGACTCTTCCCTTGGAAACGCGACACGACCGTCTCCAAGGCAACCGAACACGAGCGCATCCGCGAATAAAATCTCGCAGTCGATTTTCCTCGGCGAGTACCGAGAAATTTCCGTCCGGGTTGTCCTCCTCCCGTACGCGAAAGAAATACCTTGTAAAAAGATCTGGAACCGAGTTAAATCCACGTTCTCTCCACTCACGTGATCATTTCGTTACCTTTGCCGGGGAATGCGAGAGTTTATCCCTTAAATCCTAAATCTCGAGAGAGAGAGGGAGTTCCAGGGAAGCATTTTTTCCCTTTCCCTTTAGGGCGGGGAGTTGATTTCTCACGCCTCTTCAGATCCTCCACGTGTGCCAAATGACGCGACCATCTGATGAGCACAGGATCTCTTTCCTTACTTGGAAATTGGCTGCTTATTTTTTCCAGTCCACGAATAAAACGATATATATCTCTTTTATAAGCGTAAATAGCGGTCGAATTGGAGAATCAACACGAGGATTTGTTGCTTGGTAACCGAGAACGTAAATGTCTTATTCCACGAGTTAATGATTCGCTGAGGATAACAAGGCGGGAAAAAATACGTTATTGTTTTGTTTTGATGTTTTGACAAATGCTCACCCTTTTATTTGTGGCGTGTTTTTAGTGTTGTTGCTTAGGTACTGTGATTGCCGAGAAGATTAGGAAATTAACTAAAGAATATAGGTGTTTTTAAAAAAATTAAAAATACTTAATTTAGAAGCAATTTTATGATAAGGAGGTCTGAGAAAGTAAACTTTTAACAATATATAAGCATATATTTTAAACTTTTTTCGTATGTAAGGATGACTATATAGATGATAGGATGGAATCACACTCACCTTATGAAGGTAAATCTTCTACCGAGAAAATATATTTATATTGATTTATTTGAACAGCAAATTTATCAACTTCGTTATTTCATTCTCATATTAAAAATGCTGATTATTGATTAAATTAAAAAGAATATTGATCGTTATTGAATCTTAATCGGAAATTCTTGTTGATTTACACAGTTTTTATTCTTATATTTTTAATAAATGTATTCAACGAAGAAACAACTGACACCGCATTATAAGTTAAATGTTAGAACACAATAGAAACATTACATTAGCAAGAAGAAAAAATATGATTCTTTAAGGAATGATAATTTTGGTATTATTAAACCATTGATATATTAGAAAATGAATCATTTTAATAATTTTCATTTTGGTTCAACAGATAGACCGAAATTTTTGATGGTCTCTAGATTATAGTTTTTTTGCCTTAGAATTATCGAAACAAAAGCAAATCACATTCATTATCGTATGAAAATAAATTAGAAAATTTAAAAGAATTATGTTACCTATTTTCTTTGTTGTCGGAAAATTTTCGCGAAAAAGGTTTTTTTATTCCCCATAAATGTTTTCCTAAAAGGACGCTTTTCAAAACTTTGTTACTTCAACTGTTTGGATTTCCTTCGAAGAATTGAGTAAACTAGAATTGTTACTCAAGGTGTATGTGGAACGCATCTCTAGGGAGAGAGCGATTTCAAGAAACTTCGTTGTTAAATTATTCCTTCGCCTGCTTCTTGCTAATTTCAAAAGTCGTCTTGTGCAAGTGTGCGTATCGCATTCCGAAACAGTTCCGAAGGCATATCTCAAATTATCCAATTGAAATTCCAATTCTACATTCCGTGCGAATGAAATTCGCGTCGGTAGCATCGGTATATGATCAACTTTAGTCTAAAAGAGCAATCGAATATAAAGGTTTGACATAGAACTTAAATTCACTTGTACAAATGTACGGGATCACAGCGATGTCAAAGTTTGCCGTTGCATCACAAGCGAACTAACGAGGCTGTTCTTTGTGGGAATTAGGAATGAATTAGCCTTCCCAAGAAAACGTGTTTAGAATGACTGCAACGCCCGAATCTCGTTTTGAATACGGTTTAAGCGTGCAACTGAGTGAGGGCATAGATGTTTTGAAGTTTGATAGAAAAGTAAATCGCATTTATCGGTTTTTATTCAAAGAGATGAGGAAAAAAATGATTTTTTAAATTTTATTCTTCACTGTAGAATATTTGATTAACCTGTCACCTATCTTTTATAAATTTTGAAATACCTTTAATCTTACTCATAGTGTGACAGACTGCCATCAATCATCTCATACGTCTATACTATTGGATACATCCGTATTTTTGGTAGAATAAACTAAATAATTAGAATAACTTAATACATCTGATATACTTATACATGTATGTTAGTTGTATTATAATAATATAATAATAATTCGGGATATTCCTCATATTATGTTCTCATAATGAGATCTATTTGTGAAAATTAGTCTCTATAATATATCTGGCATGTATAATTATCTATAATGCAAACCTATAAATATACTTAGGGAGAATGTTACACGATTCCATGACAAGGTATTGCAGAATTCTTTATTCATCCTATACGTTCGGCTTTAAGGAATAGCTCTTGAATATTTAATCTTTATTGACCCTATTTCTCAATTAATTCTCCTACTTTAATTAAGGGTTAAGCAAAATATTGTAGCAATAAAATGTTGTAGAAATATTGCACAATTTCTTCAGAAGTTTTCTTTTTTGTATTAGTTAGATGAGGGAATTGTTTTTTATAGAACTTGGATTAACATCAGTTTAGATTTGTTTTTTATTTTCCTTTCTTCCTTTTTCCTTTTAAATATATTGTAATTTTTAAGTTGTTATATCAAAGATAAATTCAATTTGATTTTTAGGCAAATGTTGATAAAGCTTAATTGTCCATGAAATCGCTCTTACCCTAAGCAACAGGGTTCTAAACATTTGCTTAAGAAAACATCTGATTGAACAAAGAATAGGTTAAGGGGATTGGTACAGCTTCAATCAACCATTAGCAACTTCCATCCCATTAATGCTCGTCTTTCCCTAGTAACAGAAGCTGAAAATAAACAGAAAGACTGGGAAGTTTATCTGAAAGGTTGAACTTCGTTTCCATGGGATTTACCTTTTTGAAGCACCTTTTCAATTGGTTGGGATGTGGCGCGAAAACTTTCACACGGATTAATTAATTTGGGAAAACCGAATGAAACTTCTGGGATTCATATTGAACCACTCGCTGGCACCTATGGAGAGACATTTTTCTTTAGAGAAATTCCGACGTTCGTTACCGAATCTAGAAATGTGCGGGGATGGATTCCGTACGAATCTTTCGTTTCCATGGTCACCCATGGCTGTCTGTTTTAATAAGCTACGACCGCGATGTCAGTCTCTTCTGGTTTCACTAATTGGATGACAAATTTCCTGGTTCGTTAGAATTTATCCAGTTATCGAATTTCTAACCCAATATCGAATTTTTTAAGGATTGAAATTGAAATTTTAGTTTCGGAAAATACCGTAAGATTGTGGTTTTGCCACGGAAAGAATCAGTATATATATGTAAAATAAACGAAGAGCAAATCAATTGGAATATTAAATTATTTAAATAAATAGACGTAATATAAAAATCCTCCACCAGACACTCATATTTTTGAACAGTATTCTATAATGAAAAAGGAAAATGCCTTGAATACATTGTAATTGTACAAAAAATGAACTGGGAGAAGCTGTAGTTTCAAACTCTTTGCCCATCAAAAGAAAAAAAGCTGAAAGGGGTTGAAGTTTCCATTGGTGAAACCTGAGGATTCATAATTTTAGATGAAATAACGCAAAATTTATCAAAAATCCGTCTGTAAATTTCGTCTGGAACTGAAGGTTAAAGGGTGACCTGTGAAAAATGTCTCTGAAGTGTATAAGAAATTTCTAGAAATTCATACTCTTAATTAAATTCTGAATTTTTAGAAGTTAGTGACCACATTTATTTCCTTTCCTCCCAATCTTATATTTGAATTCTAAAGGAATCAGTCTAAATGAACTTAGTTGTAACTATTTAGTTTTCGTAATATAATACTCGATTTATGAAAGATTAACGTAAAGTATACCTTTATATTCAAAACTGCAATAAATCCTTCCCTTTTAACGCCACAACGTAGCCGAATGATTATTCCGTTGGTTTCTCAGCCTCAAACGTGCCCTGAATCGACTTCTACATTTTTCCTTCTAATTGATACAACTTCACCCCATTGGAATTCACGACCGTTTCCTCTTAATAGAGCGACTATAGCGAGGCAGTGGAGTCATTTTGTATTTCGAAAATAAGGACATTGGGCAGAGACGATGTCCACGAGTTGGAGATAAATACAGTGGTCTGATACTAAATCAACTGCTTCTTTCTTCCTCTTTCACAGGTAATGAACTCTCAAGCTTTGCCCATTGAAAACTCATCCCCATTCATGTTGATTCAGTTCAATTGGACATCTAGTTTTAACATGTGTTCTATATCGAATTCTTCGATATTTTTAAATGACTCTTGTAAGGAAAACAGACATGGTCATGAATCTAAACAAGGAAACTGTGAGGGCCTGACATCACCAAGGTAAGGTGCAAAACTAATTACGATTTAAATGTAGGTGCTAATTCTACTACTTCTAATGAGTCCAGCGTTGTAGGGGAAGTGCTCTGATATTTAGGAAGGACGTATTAGGTATTTTGAAAGCAGAGCTTCAAAGTTTACGAGTTTATGTCCAAATGGTTCCTTAAATAATCGTCGATATTTGACAGTATTTTCGTACGGATATGAATTTTTATATTTTGTTAATGACAATTTTGCTAATCGGCGAAAGTTCTTATCTAAAATTTAATTTATACTTCAATTTTGCTTCAAAATTTTTGCCTATTAATATTGATATTTCTATATATACGGAATATATTTTATATTAAAAAATAGAATAATTCGTACTTTTAACGAGTTCCGAACCTTCGTAACTCTTTTTTATAACAAAAAAATTGATTGATTGAATGAATTGATTTTATTTTAATGATTTTATTTCTGTGATTATGATTTGAGTATTTTGCGATTTTAAAGCACTAATTTTAACAATTTCTCAGTCTTATATTGAATTCTATCGTACTATGCATGGATATGTTTTTCGAAGATATTACGAAAATTACAAACATAGAGCACGTTTCCGCCATCCAAACATTCGGCTCTGCCCTATCCACGGATCCGTTTCGATCTTAAAACAATAGAACGCCGAATCCCGTACCTTCTCGAGAACCAATCAAAATCCACACCGCCGCTTCCGTCAGCTCTTTCCCAAAACACCCTCCTTTTTAAAAATCTCAAAGAATCGTAATCTGAGGATCGCGATAAAGGGAGGACCTCTAATTTGCTCCAGGGATTCTGTTTATGGACCAAAATATCTCTTTTTCTCGCCTGACTCGGCAATTTCTGCATCGATTGCAAGCTCCAGCTCTGATTAAAACTCGGAATATGGGTTTTTAGAAGTGAGAATTTCACTTTCGGGAGCGGACGGCGATGATGAGGCCCGGTTGCCACGCAACGTGGATCAACACTCGAACGAATGAATATTTGAGTAGAGTGACCGCTCGCAGAGTCGCTTCGTTACCACGCAAATCACCGCGTCACGTTTTCTGAATATTTATGACCCTCTTTGTTTGAATCTGAACAAGTGATAGTAGAAAGTGAAGCAATCTGTGCAAAGAGAACTTTAATTATACGCGAAAAGGATGATGATAAATTTAAATCACGACAATGGTGATTATTATCATTAAAACTACTCAATTTAAGCAGAATCGTTGTTAATAAACGAAATAATATTCATTTACTTTCATTCATTTAGGTTCTATTAAGCAATCTAATGGAGTACTACCTCCAGAAATTCATTATACAGTTCATTATAAAACTATCTGATCATACGTTAATGTATTCCGGCTACATCTAATCAACTTTGAAATTTTACAACATCAATGGGAACAGTACGCCATACGTAATAATTTACCCTCAATAATCTCCTCCTAAAAGGAATTAGCAAGCCTCCATTATCAAAGGCAGTTACTCAGGCCATTGGTTTCTTGCAGGTCTTCGAGCCACCCCATTCATTTTCCTCTAACTCCTTAATTTAACTCTTAAACGTCACCAGGGCCTCTCTATTCCGACCAGGTCTTCTTCGCTATTCCGCCATTAACTCCAAAATTCTCTTCCTTAAGCAATCTTATGCACGATCTATCTTCATCTCTCTCTAACGTCTAAGACGTATATTCTTCCCGGAATTTATTTTCTTCTTCATTCTTCTCTAGGATTCGTATTACTTTACCAGATTAGTGCTTCAGTTCAGGACCCGTTTAGTTGAGTGAGATAAATGTCAGTATTATATCTAGCTATTAAAACTAGATTTAAATTCAGATGAAGTCGTGGCTTACATTTTCCTATTATCTCATTTATGAATGGATTTAATATTGACGAAAATTAGTTGTGCAAATGTTTTCTAAGGATAAAGACAAGCCTGGAAACCATGCATTATAATTTATGAATCAATTCTGTAGCTAATGATCCATCATACTCAAAAAATTATTGGTTTTGTTTTGAATTCTAACTCTAAAACGTGGTTTGTATCGTGACGATGGTTCCTCTATCTATTCAGGTAAAATATTTCACCGCAGAAGTTCTTGGTTTCAATTGACATACCTTTCCAGCAAGGGCAAGCTGCTAGTTTTACTCGTTAACAATGTGTTGCTAAGGAGTAACTCCTGCTCAGTGATAACATAAGGGCGAAGATGAATTTATGCGTGAAGATGTTCGCATAAGAGGTTCTAATCTAGTAGCCGGGTCTAGTTATCTAGGTCAACACCCGTAGGCGAGAGGACAAGTTCAATCTTCAAGATATTCAGGCATCTTAAATTACTCCATATGCTAGTTCAGATAAGACTTTAATTTCGTTGGAAATAAGGCATGCGTTCTGCATATCAAAAAATGTTCTTACAAGATATTATATTAGCCGTATTATAAATGTATATTTAATGAAGATATATTCCAAACTCTGTTGCTGTTTAAGTACTACTTTTTTATTGTACTTTTGTTGATTTACCTAAGGTCAAATCCTTTTCTAAAGACTAACAAGTTTTGAAAACTACTATTGAACGATTTTACGTAGGAAAAGTATAGGTATTTACATGAGCGTTCTTATTGTTTATTTTGTAAGTATTTATAGGTGTATCTATTATGTTGTTTCTGATTGGAATGGACATTTCAGTGATAAGGGTTGTCAATAAAACAAGTGATCAATAGTATTTTGGTTGAATTATTATATGGTACATGATGGTTATTTGAGGAATTATTTTTACGAAGTGTTGGATATAATTAGGGGTTCTTCTGAGAATGAGCGGTTATAATGATGCTTAGTATAATAATGAATTAAAAATTCCTTCTTTGGTTCCATATAAATCCACATACGTATCTGATTAGATAGTAATTTACCTTAATAAATACACAAATATAAAGGAACATATATACACATTTGGAAAATACGTACAATATACAAGTGTCATATTATTAGAAGGATGATTGAGTCACCTGCAAATTGTAGCTCTAGGCGAGTAAATCTAACTCAGTTTTCATCCAATTAATGCTTGGTTGTTGAAGTTTGATCAAAAGGAAAATACTTGCTATACGCTCTTACCTATGAAGCCCACCTGTCCATCGCCTATTTCTCTACAGCTCAGTGGGAGATTCGTGGCATTAAATTCCTTTTCAAATTGTGCGGAAAGCGTTTGTGCTCCTCAAAGTGCTGACGGGAGTGGAGCTGTTAGCAGAAACTTCAGGGTTTGGCGCGTGATATTTTCCGGTAAGTTTCCTCTTTGCTTTTAAGCCGGTTGTCATAGGCACGCTGAAGAAAATAAACAGAAATTTCGCAGTTTAATCCCTTCCGTACTCAAATCCTTGCGTGTGTTTACCACCACTTTTTTTCTCTCATCTTCTACTTTCTCCAAATGCTCTTCCGCTTATCACAACTCGCCGAGTTTCGTTGCCAAGGTGAAGTTAGCAACGGAGCATTTCTGTGGATAATAATATAAACACGGTTTTTTTATTAGAAGTTATTAATCAGACTTTATGATTAATATAGATGGAATGGAATTATAGTACTGAATTTTACTCTGCTAAAACATTCTGTTTCTTAACGTCTAAGATATTTTTTCAAATTGTTATCACGACTGATTATTTTTCTCAACTTTTTCTTTCGTTGTTCGCCGTATCTTCATATTGTATTAAGAATCCTTTTCTTACTATTCTTTTGTAAAAACATTTCGGTAAGGTCAATGTAAGTTAGTATTGAACAGATATGTTATCAAATTAGTGATTGCATATCTATCTTGTAATATAGGGAATAATATATAATAATAAATAAATATACATAATAATAGTGATCTTGAATAATATTAAACAAAACCAATGTAAGTTTAACTTCTTTGAACGCTTATTGATTAGTTTATTAAGTTCTAAAAGAGTTTACTTATTACGTACTTCCTTGTATACAAATTTATAACCGATTCGAACCGGTTTCTATCAAAGCAAACCGGAATTCGGAATTTAAAATAACAAAAGAGTTCACAGCCTGATACCTTTTAATAGCTTGTTTTAATGATAGTAAATTGCTCAAATAGAACATACTAGGTTGAGTTACAAAGATCTATCACTTTGAGGCACATTCTCCGGTACAAACTACAAGTTTTAGAAAACTTCTATATTCATTAAAGCGTCGTATGAGATCCATTAACACGCGTGTGATGTCCCAGATATACCTCCTGTGTGTGAGCACTCAACCCTTCACCGAAAGTTCCTTTGTTTTTTTTCCCTTTGCGATACAGTTTCTCTGCCTGCACTTTTGCGAAGTTGCCCTTTTGTTGATGTATCGTTTACGCTCTAGTTGAGTCTACCGCTTCTTGGGCTCGAATCGCAAGTGCAAAATGACATCAAGGTGGGTTTTTTATTAGTGCATCGGTACCGTCACGAATTCGGCGAAAAGGAAAGGTGAATGCCCTCCTTGGCCTAATTGTGGCTTCTTTTGATGCACGCGAATAATAAACGAACGTACTGTTTTCTCTTTGAGTCTCATATGCGTTGAAAGCACTTAAGTATATCAATACTGCGCCTTTTTCGGGAGGGAATAGAGTAGAAGTATGTCTCTTTCATTTTTTAATAGGTGTAGTGTAGAGATGTTTATATGGTGCTACAGGTAACTGCAGTAACGATCGTGTGTGGTTGACGAGTTACCTGTTTTCCACGAGCGCTACGTTACTACGCGACGTAGCTATAGCATGCAATGGTTTGTTGTCTGCGACGAATTTGAAAATTGATAATAAAGTATTATAGTCGAACGTATTCATATTTGTAAGTTAAAAGTTCCTTTATCTTTCGGGCTATAAAAGTTTTAACACAGCCTTAATCTCTTCTTTATTTGAAAAATACGATATTTATCGATTCATGTCCAAACGAGTGCTAGAGATATTTAATATATTCATTACGTATTGTTAAAATATTACTTGCTTGCTATATTCCGATGTAGGCTAATTATACATGCGCTATTATTGTATGTATTAACAATGGTGTAAATAGGGAGTGGTAGCTTATTGTCTGGAAAATATAATCATGTTGATATTGTTATTGGAATGTAACACATTTTGTCTACAACCTATATAAGATTTCCTCAAGTTTTAGATATATTTTTTCTATCTAGTAATATTTGTTTGTTCCTATAATTATTCGTGTTGTTCTCAGGTATACATTAACATGCATAGTGATGCTAATTTAGTAACAAGTAGCAAACACTTAAAAAGGTGTTTATTTGTAAATTAAAAAATTTAATCTCTTATAAATTTCTTATTCAGTATCTGACGTAAAAGCTTATTTATTTATAATGTATCATCGACCAGTTGGGAAATTAAACTGATCATTTTAAAACTAAATCATAATTGATTGTATCTTTACATCACCTCCATTTTAAGTTGCTCCACCTATAATTATCAGCGTTAAATTAGCTTATTATCAATTCCAGATGCTAGTTGCTATGGTGATAGTATAAGTCGCTTGTCATACGTTTTCTGTCGCATAAAAATTCACGTGCACCCTTCCATTCATTTTGGAATTGACGTATTAAAGACGTACAACGGATTTATTTTCAAAGCGATTAATGAATGCACTCCGCGGGCTTTATGGATCATATCCATTGTATTTGAAAAGGCGTAGGATGAGGGATCTTAAAGGTCAGCTTCTAGGATTGAAAATGTCATCGAATGTGGTCTATTTAGAGGCCTTTATCTAGATTATAGAGACAATTAGGGTTAATTCGTCTATTTTGGAAATTTCAACGCTCGGAATTCGCGAATGTCAAAGTTTGAACTGAGCTAAATTTAAACATTTTAATCAGATTATGTAATAAACTGAGTCTATATTTTTTACATCTAAAAGCAGTATTTATTTTATGGAAACTATGATGATTTACCGTTTGTTTAAGTTCAGCAATCAAAAAAAAAGAGAATTGGAAAAAAGTGAAAATTATATCAATTCTCAATCTTTTAAATTTATAATATACACTTAAAATATTACATTTAAATAATTATATTTATGCATTCAATTTTTTCATGTAAAAAATAGTGTTGTTTTTGATCTCACCGTATTACATTTCCTTTCATTGCCCTTTGTTATGAAACGTTATGAAGTTGTTTCCCTCAGAAATAAAAGATAATAATATCTATTACATTTTAATTGAAGCTCTTTAATTGCTATCTTCTCATGAATCATTTCTCCTAATAACGTTATTAATATGTAAAAATCAGCTCTTTGCAATAACTTGTATCTACAGATATTTATTTGTTTTGTTTATTTTTCGGTTTCCATGGGGAAACTTACTTAAATAACTGATAACATCTCACTGAATATTATCGAATTGCACGATTAACTTGCCTTTTTAAAATGATCTGCTGACCTCCCTTAAAATGTCTCGTCTATCGTTAGTAATGTCCAAAACATTCGTGACTGAGTCTAAAATTGATCACGAAAGCCTCCAACCCATAGAACAGAGCCTTTCACGAACGTCTAGGAGTCTATTTCAAAAAAGCTAAACGTCACTTCTGTGAGGAGATTACAGGGCATAAGTGATTACTAAGGCTTCAGGGAAAGGCCAACTTCCGAGGGGTCTAATTCAATTGTGAGCAGAATTCGTGAGAATTCCTTTAATTGGATATACAGCTATATCATTTCACTCTTTTATAACTCACCAGACGTTTTATTTTGTCGCCAAGGAGACAGGTTTCTAGGTAAACAGATCTCGGAGAAGTGTTCTAGCGTGAATTTAAATTACTAGGTTCGTATTTACGATTTCTTGTCTGATCTGCGTGGTTTTTTCCGCAGATTGCAATTCCTTTTGCAATTCCTCAATTCATTCTTTATCATTTATGAGCATTATTTTAATGGATGAATATTAAATCCAATAACTTTTATAATTGTTTATATGTCTGTATACGTTATGTACTTGTACAATCTATATATGCGATATTTTTTTAATGTTTAGTAAATCATAGTTTGTTTGTTTCTTACTTTTATCCCAAAATTCTCTAGTAGTAAGAGTTAACAGTTAACTGTATAAATGATAAAGCAGCTTTAGTATTTACTCTTATCATAACTGTTCTTTTATATTTCAAATTCAAATAAAATATACCTAATCGGTCATTAAGGGTCCTTAGTTCGAGTCTTAGCCTTCATAATTCTCTTCCATTTTACCTTTATTAGTAAGTTCCACGAACTATGGTGCTGAGTCTATTTTCACATTTCCCCTAATCTTTTAATTTTGTTTTAGGTTTCCTTGGTCTTTAAAGATCTGTAGAATGCGAAGTGTCAATAATGATAAGCGTTTATTCATAGAGTATTTGATTCAATAAGCAGAAAATCTATACCAGAGTTGAGAAAAGTTCCATCTCAAACTATTCCAGCCTTAATCCGTTTTTTTTTTGCTGAAATTATTTCAGTTATGAATTCAATAAGAATACTATAACGAGAAATAAGGAGATTTTTGTTGAAAATAATGGACATTGAATTACGAATTCACGATATCTACAGTTGTTGTAATGTTACTTTTTTAAATTGATCGGAAATTCACTTCAAAACAATTTCAAATGTAAAAATATCATAAATTGTAAATTAAATATTTTTGTTTTGATATCACAATATAAAGAGAAAATAATTTTCTTCTGGCAAGCATGGATAATTAGTGATATAATGCTATTTCTAAGTATCCGAATATCTCTAGTAGGTATATTGAACTCAATTGAGGATAAAACCCATATACATTTCCTCCATGTACCACTTTGGGTATCCCGGAAGTGGTCACATACGCGTGCGGATTAATTGTTTTTTTATTCGTTCGAAGATTAGGACTTTGTCGGTATCTGCGTCATCTCGTCTTAGTACGTGCCTGAAGGACTGTTTGCGTGATGCACATACAAACACAGGGCATCAATCTCCAATTGCGCTATTCATCAGGTATCGCATCAAATCCAGTTAATCTGATATCGCCCTTTGATATTCTGCAAACACATTTGACAGCGTCGTCCATCTTGATTTAGTTACGCAATTGCCCGAGACGGTTCTTTTTCCTTGCATGGATGTACCAAAGGAATTTGCTGTTTGCTATATCCATTACCGTTGCTATGGTTCAGATGTTTTGAATGATAAGGCGAAAACATTTTTAAAGTGTTTCATATCAAAGAAAGAGATAATTTTTTATTAGTATTGAATGATTTATCAATCAATTAATCAATACAATATATTTACAAACGGAACTGTTCAATAATGGAAAGAATAGAGTACATTGCTCATTGGTAAAGGTCATCGGAGATACATTTGCGTTGTGTTTTTATTATTGAGCGTAATTGAGAGTTGTCTACTATCTAAACCCAAATTAGACTACTATAAAATGGATACATAAAAATACAAATATAATAATGAGATAATCATAATATATTTAATAAATAACCATATTGTAACAATATATGTCTTAATTATAGCAAATAATAGTATGCTGCACACAAGATGTAAACCCATTAGCTATAATTTAAGCTTCGAAGTTATGCTCCTACTATGCAAAAAATTACTTGTCGTAGGGTTCTCATTTAGTATTCCAGTACATTAATAAAAAGTATTTAAAAGTAGCACTTCTAGATAGAATGCAGGTTCAATTAGCTTTCAATTGAAATACAATATGTAATGCTCAGTTTGAATGTGATACAAGATATTATGTACAGTTTGAATTTTAGTAATGCTTATAGAACAGATATTCTATTTACATATTATTTGTAACCCAACAAGGAAAAAATACATTGTAATATCTAATTTATAACTACGTTGTAATTAAATTATTAATTTTAATTGCTTAGGAGTTTAGACCTTTTGAACGAAATAGATAATGATATTAATTTCATTCGTTAAACTATAGATTACTTAAAATTTGTATTATGCAGTAATAATCGTTTATATTGTTGATTGCTCTGAATCATGATCATTGTTGATCTAGCAATCGATATTTAAAAGAATAATCGGTAGTTACCAAAGTAAAATGAAAAAATATTATTCAACTACAAAAATATAGATTTAGCATTAAAAGCAAAATAATGCAATTTTATAGAATCAGACGACTTTTGGTGGAACATTATCATTTCATATTGAAAGAAATACAGAGTTAATTATGTAAATATCATACTGTAATACAGTGAATGTATTAATAAATAATACAATTATGAATGAATGGAATTCCGCAATTACTTCTATATATTTGAGAATATACCTCACAATTATCAATCTAATATATGTGACGGCAACTGAAAAAAATTCCTACAACAATACTCAATTAAAAATTTCAAAATTTCGAATTTGGCCCTAATTTATCACTAATTATTCGGAAATTACAAAATTATTAACTCGTAAGTACTACAAAAGTAAATCAGCTCATAATTAAGCTCATATATATATACGATAATGATATCATTTCAGAGAAATACAAAGTTTAAGCTCATAATTTATTACGAACGAAGTTGAAAGTCTGACGTCAGAAGAGGTCAATCTCATTACAGGAATTAACGTAAACCTGTCTAAAATTAATCCGTCGCGTAACCACCAAATGTAGAGGAAAATCACGTAATTTATATGTCGGAAAGAGCTGCTCTTGTTTAATTTATGAATGGTTACAATGAGACAGAAATGACAAGGTTTTGAGGTGTAAAAGCAGTTTTATTTGATTAATTCATTAGATTATGTAAAGGCACTTTTTGAAATGAATTTTAATACGAATCGCTATAGATGTGATTATTATTCAAGACCATAGGTTGACAGGATGGCCTCGTAGGTGGCGGTGTGTACTATCTTACTATCTGTTCGTTAGGTCGTTGGTTCGTACACCCCGGAAGAGTAGGATGGGAGAACAAGTGGTTTTCCATGCCCATTTTAAGACGGTGCGATTATTTATTTACACTTTCCGCTACTCTGATTCATCTAGCCAATTTCAAAGATTGTTTTATGCTTTGGTTTAATTGACATCTCATGATAAGTGTAATGGAAATTCAATGTTCCGAGCTTGTCTCTCTGCTCATATGATTTTCCATGTATGGAGATGTTCGTATGTTTTCCAAATGATAATTCTTGTAATTGATATAGCTATTGGGCGAGTGTTCCTGGTTCTGCCCACGAGATTTTATTTTTATTGTAGCTATTATTAAAATTTAGGATTTACGTAACTTAATAGAGATTTATACGGATGTGTCTATCATCCCTTAAAAATCTCTTGATTTAAATCGAGGAACATTATTTCAGGAAGTAATTTGATCATAATCAATTTAATATTTATTTTTAAACTTATATAAAATCATTTAGAATTTGATCATTTAAATTTTATCTATTTTCTCTCTTTAATAAATCGTAAGATCTATAGAATATCGAATAGAGGCTCAGGATTCTATATATTGTTAAATTTAGTATTAAATATAATACTTTTTCAAGTAATAACATTTTTGTATGGGAAAATGACTTATCTGTACGAAATACATACTAAATATGCTATTTATTGTATATCATATATTGTCATGATATTTTACTTTGCACAGACGCATGCTGTCACGATTATCATTAACTATTATAACTTTTCAACAAAGGAAACACTCAACAATATAACACCGTATTATATCTATTATTCTTATCATAATAAGGGGCATCTTAACCTTTTCATACCTGGATGATTTTTACTATTTTAGCCCAATCGATCGAAGTGGGAAGTTCCTGTCGACGCAGTTTCTACTTATCACGCGAGTTCAACCTTATCTCCTCGTATCATGTTTTCGTTCAGTGAGTTTCTAGCAACATGACAAGCGCATTTATTGCGTTGGAAACGCAAACAATCCGTTGTTAGCGTATCCTGTCATTGCGAAACAACACTAACAATCGTCTGTACATTGTTGTTAGAGTGCCATGATGGTAATTGTCGTGGAATAGGCTAATATTTCGTCACATTTGAGCAATAGGGTATTCAACAAATTGGAAAATTATGCCGGGGATGAATGATATACAAATAATATGTTTCAAATGAATTTATGGTGAAGATAATGAGATACAAATTCAATATTATTTTTGATGCAAAAATTTATATATTTATATATTTTTCGGCTTTATATACATTGCTCGTCAAGAAATTTTATATGCTTTCCCTTATGTTATTATACATGTAAATATTTACGTATTTTTTTAGAAACTACATATAATGGTTAAAGTGTAAGCGGTACAACTTAGAATAGTAGGTAGATTGTTCTTCTATCAATCAAATATCCCAGGTTGTAATTGGAATTGAGAGATTTTCCTTAGCTGCCATCAATTTCAATTATTCCCTGATTGTTGAGGAAGCCCCGGCTTATCAAATTTCATCGAAATTGTATACAATACTTTCTGATTTTCCTTATAATTTTCTGGCTATTTAAGCTAATTAAATTTGTTTAAATCCCAGTTGTTAATTAGCTGACTATACATTCATTAATCGAGTTCGAAAACTCTTGAGCGCATATCCGAAGATAGAAAGTTCGTCAACCAATATGAACCTCCAATTCCTCTCTTTTTTTAAGGAGTCTCTCCGGTTGCCATGGAAATGACGGGATTGACAGCATGATGGTCAAGGTTCCGTCACATTGTTCACCGGCTATTGTTGATATCGGAAGGGATTTAGTACCCCCGAACGCCGTGAGGGGCGCGCCCGTCGTTTCGGGACGTAATTGCTATCGCGCGGACACCTCTCCCCCTCCCCTCCCCTCCCCTCCTTACGTGTTCTGCGCTCCCCGATTCATTCCTATCCCGTCGGCCGCGCTAAGAACTTCGCAGCGCGGCAGTTTTCCGTAGCGACACTGTGTCTTCAGGCGGTGCACCGGCCTCACAAGCGGAACTCCCATTCGCGCTATCGAAAGTTCCGCGAAAAAAATTGGCAAAAAGTTGCGTCCAATCCGCGAGTGAAGTGTGCAAAAATTTGAAAAGTTTTCGAAGAAAACCGCGTCGGGAAGGAATTTCGCGTTTAGTTCGTAACTCGGTTTAGTTCGGTATTTTATTTATTTCCGGTCCTTTTTCGCCGTGTTTTACGTTTTTCGGTTCGGAACTTTTTTGGAAGTGTTTCAGTGACGAATTTTTTGGGTTTATATATAAGAAAGGAAATTTGTGTTCGTGCTGGTGGATTTCGTGCCCGTGAAAAGCTGATGTAGAACCTATTTAGGAGTGCGAAGTTTCTTATTTTTCGCGAGTGTTGAGTGTGAATGATATTCGTCAGTGGGAACCCGCTCGCTTATTCGCGGGTTGATCACTCTATCGCGGTTCTTTTAGCGGAGAAGTGAATTGAGAATTAAAGAGCAAAAAATTACATTTTGCGAGCCAACGCTTCTTGTTCGCGCAGAGGAATCCTTTCTGGCGAAGGAGTTGGCGAGGTTTGGGTGGAAAGTTTGCGAATTCTCAGCGGACAACGGTACCGGCGTTTTTGCGGTGAATCACCGATGTGCTACGACCTCCCGTTGGGTCTACCAGCGGCGGACTCAGGAAATGCCTTTACGGTTGCTTAAGAGTGGATTGCTTGCAGCTTTCTAGAGCGTGCATCGCGGAGGGGTTCCCGTCACCCGTGACTCTTGGATTCACCGGTTAGTACAAGCACTATGAGGACTATTTCATTATCTATCGATACATCCTTTGAAATTGCCGACTACTTTTTACGTGCCTTACTCTCACTGAGTCACACTTATACACTCAGAATCGCTCTCGTCCTTCGTTGGGGTTATATGTCTTGGTAAGCTGCTTATAAGAGACTTGAATATGATACATTGTTATGGGGAGTGGACTTAGAACAATGAAGATCATTTTTGCTAAGTCAACAATCGTTGTAGGCAGTCATTGTCGGTTTCCGGGGGACGGCGATCTTCACAATGGTACGGTTTCAATTGTTGGTGTGGAAAGGTTCAACAATGCATCAATTGCATGGGATCTCGAAATTTTCTGTAGGCTTACGTTGCGAAGTCTCTCTCTGGTAAGCTTGCAGGTTTTAGTCTGTCAGCTTACAAGGGGTAATCAGATCCGAGGTGAAGGCAGATATCAGTTGTACATCTCATCGGCGGTGCACCACACGTAGCGGAAATAATATTTTACCGTTTATTAGATATTTAGGAGTAATATTTAAGTTTTTAATACTCCTAAAGTTTTACGTTATTCGTTATTTTTTTATATATGTGTCAAATAGAGTCCTTTTACTCAAATCTAAACCCTGAGTGGTATGCGTGAGCAGTGCGAGAATTTCAGTCCGGAAGCTAGTCTCCATGACAGCAATCTGATAGCCTTAGACACTGAAGGCGAACCAAACTCAGTGCAAGGGACTTTAGTTCACCGAAACCTTATACGGCTTTCCTCGCGAATTCGAGGAATACGACAGAATCTGAGTATGTTGCTTGTAAATTTTTTATAGGAGGATAAAAAGTTTGAGTCCGTGAAATAACTCGAAAATTTTGTCGATTGTGTTAAGTCGAATTGGTTTTTGGATTTTAGAAAATCAATACTCCAGTTTAGGTACAAACATTATAGACTTCAATACTAGAGTTTTAATCCCGTTTTATTCCCTTAGTAGTTAATATCCTTACGGAGTAATACCACTTGGGTAAGGGATCTGAGAAAACTAAGGGCTATTTTTTAAATGAGTTTTATGCTGATAGTAGTCCGTTTTTTATAGAAAATGGATTAATCGTTAAGAAAGCGAAAGAAGTTCCTATTAAGCACTATTCCTGCCTAAGTTGTACATCGAAGTTTTCGGCCAATCTTCATTGAATGACTACTTAAATTAAATTGATGAATTGCTATGCTTTTGCTAGTACTTAACTATTTACTAGTAATACTATGCCTCCTTGGTTGTATGAAGTAGGCGAAATTTACCCTCTTTCTTACGTCAAATAACTTCTTTTCGAGCCCTTGAAACTACATCGATAGAGCAGTGGGTCTGAGCCGGCACCCCTCAGGGGGTCTGCAGGGGTCCTCGTCTTTGGGTCATCGCTAATCTCCCTGCTTCTGACCCATTTTAACAAAATCAACTTGGGTCTCTTATGATCTATGCGTATGCTAAAGTTGGGGTAGATATAGGTTTGCGTAGGAATATTAATGCAGTTGTAGAATTGGAGATTGAACGTACGGAGTACTTAGGAATGATTGATTGTTAGAGAAGAGTACTACAATGTATATAATATGTAATGTAGTTCGTAGCTTACCATTCTTGCGTGAAGATTTTGATTCGTTTTTAGAAATACCTTAGACATGGGCTTTAATCTATCGGTAATTTAAACATACTATTGTAATACATATAAAGATTTTTAACGCACAAATAGAACCTAGTGATTAGTTTTCATTTATCAGGAGTTTATATTCCTAGGAATTTAGTTTTATTATTTATTGCCGATATTTAGCCATTAGTTTATGTAAATTAGGAATCTTACAAGCTCAGTTTCAGCAAAACGGTTCCAATAAGTCATTTTTAGTTGCATAATTCGAATGATGTATCATTAATGAGTTTAGATTCACTTTATTTGGTGCATTTACTCTGAGAACTCCGAGTGATCCAGTGATTACAGATTAATTGCATATTCATGTCGTAAAGTCGACATTAATGCTTTCAGAGAGATGAAATTTTGATGAATGCACATCTACTTTTATTATAACTCTACAGTTAACTGTTATAGAAGCAGCGTTTGTTATAGTCCTATTCGTTATTTTCACGTATATAATCGTTTGTAAGTCCAGTAACGTAGCGATTAACGACATGAATAACGATTTGTGAAACATTATATTCATTAATGTTTAGTAATTATATATGTTAATGAAAAATATAAGCAACTAGTTTTATCAATATTAATTCTGTTCGATAATAATCTCCTTATTCGTGAATGGTGTTTTAACTAACTAAGTTAGGGTAGAGAACTCGGTGTTCTAACAATGGCATCGTAACTTAGCAACGGTTGCTTGTAATTTCATACGTATTGTTGTCCTGAAAAAGGCTAAATGGTGCTTAATATGCAATATGGCCGCTATATTGTTTGGTAAGATTATTATTTCTTCGATTATGTCATTTTTGTCAAGTTTTCGAATCGTTATAGTTATCGTACGTACGTAGTAAAGAGTGTCAGCGGTGCATTACCTCAAAGCCGTCGCACTCAGCTCAGGGGATTCAACGAACTTCTTGGGTTACTTATGTACACTCCCGTTACGTGGTCGTTGTGTGAAATATGCCAGACGTAATTAATTCCAGCTTCCGTTCCTTTCATTCATTGCGAAGGAATTGCCGAGCCGAGAAATTTAAAAGGAGTAGGAGAATATTTTGCTTGCCTGGTTCATCTGCTATTGACCGCATTCCAAGATCTTCGAAGAAACTCTGGGATCAGATGCAGACCTTTCACAATGCGATCTTCTGGGGTTCGTTTTGCGGTGGAATACGAACTATTTTAAGATACGAGTACATAGTGTGTATTTTAAAATATGTATGGGGTAGAGCTTCTGTATTAAGCAGTGATAATTAATGTAGTTTTAATAACGGATGTTTAGTTGAAGAGTTGAAGATGGATTTCGTATTCTTTAAATGTATTGATATTGTATTATATTAATCTGCTCTTGTTTGTATTTCTACTAATATTTAAAGGATAGTCAAATGGTAAGGAAACAGAATTATTCTTCCCTGATACAGATACAATATTTTGCGTATAAATAAATATTCAATCGATTTACGGAGAATCTTACTGATAAAATACGCTTCTTATTTTTAAACAATTCTATATTTCGGCATTATAATAATATATTTGGGCACTACAGTGGTAACCCCTTGAACGTATAGTGATTTTCGTGTAATATTCGAATACAGTGGAATTTATGCGGACCCAGCGTACGTAATAAGTAATGTGTGAGTTGTAATAGGATGGTGTTTCAATGGAATACGGTTTATTGTGTAGGAATACATTATGTGTAACACGCACATTATGACTTATTGATTTCTTGTCATCTCGCAAGCTGACGTAAAATTTCATTGAGAATTATCTATCGAATTCCTTTGCACATTTTCTTTTCTAGTCCTGTGGACATGGAATAAATTTAGAAGAAAAACGAATTTCTCTTATGGAATTCTCGCGTATATAATTCAACGTCTTCCCCTTTATAATTAATATCTTATTTGCCGATTGTATTTATATACAAGTAAAATTACCAAAATTTTCAACCGGAATTTATTATAATTGAATTTTCTTCGTATTAAACGCTTTGTAGAGTTGTAAATGCAATATTTACGAGCACGTTGATAAGAATGTATTCGTATGGAAACATAATTCCGTATTTTTATCGAATATACCTCATTACTCATAAATAACGTTTACAGGAGATATTATCGTCGAAAGTTTTGCAAATATATATAAATATATATGTATAATAACTTGTAAAACTATGTCATAGTGTCCCTTTAAATCACCTAGAAATAGATTTCCCAGTAACCAACTTCTTTTGTAGTACTTCACGAAACATCTTTTAAAAGTCCTTCGTAAAATCCTCCGCAACATACATCGGTAAACTTTTTGCAAAAAATCGCGACAAAATACGTGCAGAAAGAAGTGCAGGAAAGTTCCACGCGATGCCCAATTCTTTCGCAGAGTGTGTTCTCAGGTTATGCGAAAGCTCTCGCCCGAGGTACTTTAAATGCAGTCTACTAAAAAGCAGAACTACCGTATTGACGACTTACTTTCGCATTGTTAGGAGTAGACTTTTTCGCGAAATTCTAGATCTGCGAGGTTGGACTTTGTAAACGATGTAAAGCTGGTAAGGGTGCATGCGTGTTGTAAAAGTTGCCGCAGAGAAAACAGCTGGTTTTTTTTACCCACTTATAAACTATATCTGGTAGAAAACTTTTTTATAGCTCGTGTTCAGTGTGGTGGTATAGTGGTAGCTTATACTCCAAGGGTGCAGAGTTTAGCGAGCCTACCTTCATCGAATTACAACAATAAAGCTTAATTCTACTTATCACGTAACCGTGTTTGTATAGTGGAATATTACCATTTACTTTCATCTGTTCACGAACGTAGAATTTAAGGGTACATAACGTGTGTCGTAAGTAAACTATTAGTTTACTGACTGTCTTTTCTTTGGCAAAACTTTCGTTTTCTTATGAGGTTCAACAGTTAGTAAAGTTTGTTTATATTTTCATTCATGTTGCTATGGAAAATGAATTTTTCGTTTTTATGTATTTATGAAGTTTCATCACGTTACTAACGCACCATTTTGTTTGTTAATCATAATAATAATAATAATAATAATATTATTTATAATAATAATTTAATATATAATAATTTACAATTGTGGATTCCATTATTATTGTTTATGCTTTTAAGAATTGTTTCGACTTATTTTCTTGAATCGAATTCCTTTTGTGTTAATTTTACCCCTTTATAATGGAATCCGCTGAGTCGGTCGCTCTCCTGCCTACTTCTGCAGATGGAAAATGCAGATGTAAGATATACTGTAGTTCAACGAATTAATCACAAGCATTCCATTCAATATAATCATCCTGTTTAGGTTTTCATCTTTGAACATATTCTTAGGTTGCCATTTTTCGGAGTGCAATAGTACTCAGTTTCGTCTTAACGTAAGATAGTTTTTAGGATATCATTTTTATATCATTATCCTTTTATTAGGAATATACAAAGTTCGAAAGTGGTTGTGTTGTAAGATTTAACTTACTATGTTTAGAATGTATTTGAATATAATGATTTATTTGTTTTATCTATTCCATTAGCGTGTTTGCCTTTTTATCTGCAAAATCTATCATTCAAATTTAATTTTTAAATACACATTATTTAGCTTTCTTTTATCTGCTTTTGTTTTCTTTAGAGTTAAGAAATAATTATCTGGTGTTAGTTACAGTGAACAGAACAAGACTCTTACCCAACAAAAGGCACGATGAATTGTAAGGTCTATTTCTATTGTTAGGTATTATTATTCGTAAAAGGTTCAGTTAGTGTTTATGAGATTGTTATAATTCTAATTGAGAGTCATCACACATGTTTCCATTGTTAACGATACTTTGAGATATACATCGTTGCAATATCGGATTATCTCTAATTTACGTATTAAATCATTGGAGTTGATTTCATTGTTAAAGGTTTGTACTCATTGTTATCGAAGAAATAAAAGGAATCGATGTACTCATTGTTGATCACGTTTATGATCCTCTCCATAGACCAGCATTTATGCTCTATCTGTGTGTGAGCTTTTAGGTGTTGCTCCACGAGTTTGCAAATGTCATACGCAGGTAAGAACGTCGGATTCACGTTTTGCAGTTCTTTCCTTGTCTGTAAGTGGCATGTATCGTTCTCAGAAGAAATAGTTTTGCGTTTGTGCTGTTTCCCTGTTTTCGAATACCGTTGTACTGAGGAGGAAAGACAACTAAATCTTCCTAGAACTTGTGTTTTTCTACTTCATCAGGAAAATTTTAACTGATTCACTTTGTGAATTCTTTTACGTAAATTTATCCGCGAAGAACAATTGATATATCCAAGAATATTATTAAAAAAATCGAAATGTCTTTAAAAAGAAACAATAGAATTTTTAGCTTGAAATTTATTTAGTTTCCGTAGTAACAAAAAGGTTTTCAAACCTTAGGGAAGTTAGGAAATAATTACTTTCGTGCGAGAAGTATATTCTGTTTTTGACGCTAGAAATATCTATCTTTCGTCTTTTCATTGGTATTAAGGAAATTTTATTAGATATTAGCGTTTATTTAGGGTACGATGAAGGAAAAGTCAAAGCCGTGTGTGAAATCATAATTCGTTAAAAGTCTCATCTTGGACCATGTCAGGGATATTTACTCAGGTCATCATCATAATTCCTGAATACCTCCTCTTCTTCTTATAAATCTCTTAGGGCAGCACTTTTAAGAGGAGCAAAGGTCTGCCTGTTGACGTTCCTAAGCACCATATGTGGAGGTCGTGTTTGTTTACCAAACACGCCGTGATATCCCGAGTAATTTTGTGTTACGTTATGCTAATTATGTTTGCTAATGGAGAGTGAAGTGATGAATTGTGGGAAAGATTTTAGTAGATTAGGAATCTTGGTGAGTGGCTTATGTTTTTAATTTCTCCGTTTGTAATAATGTTTGAGTAAAGGGATATCCATTGTGGTTATTATGGTGATATGTTAGTCTCACCTGTATCATTCGTTGTTACGGCATGAAGGAAAATTAGGTATGAATTATACTGTTTCGTGATATTTATTAAAGTGATTCCTTCCGTGGTTTTGAAAATATTAAAGCGTTCCATTAATATTTAAAGTCCATTAGAAAGAGAAAATAAATTTTGCTGAAAGCATTAAAAATCACCTGTTTTAAGGATTTATTACTTATTGTTTTTCCATCATAAAGGGGGTTAATTTCTTAAAAATAATTCGTTCTGAGAAATGGAACTGTGATTAAATGTGATCTCATTTTAAGATTTAGATCCTAAAAACTAATTTTCATTATTTTAGAAGTTAGTCTTTGATTTCAATATAACAGAAATTATTTCTATTTCTTACTAGGCGAAAATTTTGATGTACTCTAACAGAGCGGTTAATGCTCAATGTTTTGTTTCGTATTTTACCTTAAGTTATTAAATTACGGTTTGAAATCTTTTTTCGGCATTGGTTCTAAATTTAATACGCACACTCTTTTTATTTATATATATTTTAGTTAGGTAATCATTTAACGTATATTATATTTCTGACGTACATTAAAACTCCCATTGATATCTATGAATATTACCCTTTTAAAATCTCTGAATCATCCGAAAGAAACAGCACAACAAACTCCTACAAGTAGTTTATTTACCCTCGATATGATGGGGGAGAGAGTTTTTGCGTTGTAAATTGAAGGCATTGCATAAGAGCGGTCAATCCCGTGGGAGAGTTAGAGCACGAGGTGTTCACATAAAGCAACCGAACCAGATCGAATCACGGGTGGAAAAAGTGGCATCGACAAACCGTGAGCGTCCTTTCGACGACAATGAAAGGGGGAAGCCAATCAAACGATCGAATCCTTTGAAAGAGAGTACGTCGTTAGGGAAAGATGCGGTCCAGATCGTGTGAGGAGACGTTCACAGAAGGTATGGGAGCGAGAGTGAAGGTCAAAACGATGTGTGCAACTGAAAAAAGGAGGTCATCATGTGCAGCCGAAATATGTGGGTGCCACGCCCCTCCATTGTCGAACGGCTAAACAATGAAACGATGGGAAACGGAAAGGAGTTGCCTCTGTTGTTCGATCGTTAACAATGTAGCGATCGGAGACGAGAAATGACGAGGCGATTGTTGGCTATTGTTTCTCAGGTGGGATTTACATTGTCGTATCTTAAATCATTTTAGATTATTGCTTAGTCATTTCGGGTTGACATTGTTGGTGCGTGATTGGGTTTAAGTTTGTATGCAAATGTTTGGGATCGTCTGTTCAAGAAGCCAGAATTATGAGGAATAAATGAAGTTTAAATAAAGTTCAATATAGGTTTCCATTTATCTCTGTCATTTCTGTTGCAAACTTCGTTAGAAAGTTATGAATTTAGTTTTAAAAAATATTAAAATAAGACAATGAAACATTCGTTAGGGTAGTAACATATCAAGAGAGTGAAGAAGGATTTATGTGCTCTATTGTTTTCTTGTTAATACTGTTCTAGTTAAATGGTTAAGTTCGTAAAGAGATTACAGTTTATTCTAGGTTTTATATCTTTATTTAGCTGGTTATTATCAGAAATATTTCATATAGGTGCGTAGGGGATGATCGATGAATCAACACGTATCTTCATTGAAGCATACGTAAGGCGAGGGTTGTAATCGCGTCTAAAGTAGCAAGTGACCCAAAATTTGGCAAGCAGAACTGTGATGCAGTCCAATCAACGTGTTACTTAATCTAGCTATACGTTAGATTGAAAGAAGTGATTGGGACGAAACGCAATTTACATCATATAACACGCGTGAATGAACCTAAAGTAAAAGTTATTGGAAAAGTGCAACAACATATTTCCACTTTAAAATATAGATCGTGATTTAGCGATGATAAATCACCCATAGCGTTTACGCTTAAGTGCCAGGATTATCTCCATCGATAATGTACCTCTATCCTTTATATAGCCAATCCTATCATCCCATTTCATGTCCGGTCTTAAAACTTTAATGGATTCACGCTTTCATCACTTATCATTGTCACGAAATCCTCGTATCCAAGTGGGAGAGCGGAGTATTTGGCAATGGTTCCAGTCCTCTGTACTACGAGGCACACTTCCCTACCCTCCCATTTAAATTAGGCGTATCAATCCATCACTAAGACCTTGATAATTTGTCTTCTAAGATATACATTGTTTCTTGATGAGTGGGCCACCGGGCAAAAGAACTAAAAAGAATACAGTGGGGATTATTAATTAGGCTTTATAAATCACGCATCTAATTGTCCTGCGCGTTGCTTCAGCAACCTTCATTGTTAAAACTGTTCTAAATCGATTGTTATTAGTTTGGTTTTCTATGGTAACATTAAACTTGGTTCTGGTGATAGATGTTTTGATTAGAGTACAGTTGGTTTCCATGGCGAATACGTCTAATAATGAAATGGATTTTAAGGTTTTTATCTTTTGCTATAAGCATTTACGTTTATTTTGAAAAGCATTAATTATTATTATACCGTATACATTATAATACCGTTAATTAAATTATCAAATAACCGCATTGTTTTCATAGAAAATGAGCAATCGGAATATAAAAATAGTAGGATTGTGTGTAACCTAGATTTTGACCACGAAGTGCGATAACCGTCATAAATGTTCAACTAATTAAGATATAACTAGCAATAGAGATCTAAATATAATTAAAATAAGCTAACAATGATTGTTATCAAGTATTTAACGAAGCCAAAGCACACCGATTCGTTTCATATCCCAAAAGCTGTAATTTTTCTCTCCGATTATTACATTCGAGCAGTGAATTACATCCATTTAATCGATGCTCATTTATTTTCTTTCGAATCCGGTCGCTTTTGTGACCTTTAATACACCAGAATGTGATCGATCATTCCTCTCTGTCACGAATCAATTTTCTTTCGGACACGCGTGAGGGAAAAAAAGAGATCGTGACAGGTCTCTTAAAAACTTCACGATGAAAATATTCGGGCACCTTTTAAAAAGCGATTCGGGCTGTTGTTTTCATGGGAACCGGTTCCGCGTACCGCAAAAAAATGAGAAGGAATCCGGTTTCAATTGATAAGTCGACGCGAGAAAGTGCTGAATGTAGCGAGGTTGCAAAAGAAAGGAAAAAATGGTGAAATGTTACGGAAGGTAAGGGGTGTTGAAGGAAAGATTTGTGGGGTTAGAAACTTTTGGGTATTCCCACCTCTTAGTGGAGTTCCTCGTGGAAGTCTATTCGTGTTGAAATCGCTTCTGAGCTCTATTTTTCTTGTTCCGCTTCAAGAACCTCGTATTCTTTATTGAGTTAAATGATTGGTGTATTGGTAGGGCCTTTAAGATTGGAATTACCTTACGTTGTAGCATCTATATTCCGAAAATTATCTTGAAAATATTACATGGACAACTTTAAGTTTATATTATGTATTCAACTTGTCCTTTAACTTTGAACCTCAGGACTAGAACTAGAAGGAATATAATTAGACGTGTTGTTCTCATAGAAAAGGTACTAATAAGGAGAAAAAAGGTGTTACTCATGACTCATGAACGCTTATGATCTACGCTGTGGTTTTATTAATCCCTGTGTTTATATAATAGGGTAACAAAGTGGTTCGAATGTATTCAACAATCACAGTATTCACAATGTAAAGAGATTACAAAGTCTATTATTGATCCATTAGGTATATAAATTCTTACAAAGTTATGAAAATTAATCCTTTAATCACTCCTTTTATAATGTTAATCAACTATACTATAGTCGTGGAGTGAATAGTAAAATATATGAATGAGCCGTTGGGTATGTTAGGTATGTAGTCAATGCTTTGTGCTTTTACTTACAATTATATAATAGTGTAAGTCTTAATTCTAACAATCGAGTAATCGATAACAATTACTGATTGTTCATCGATTACAACGATAGACAATTACAAGGTATTTGTTGACTATTATCAAATATCCTTCCCATTATAAGTACAACAATGCATGTAAATGTCTCTGTTCGCTGTGCGAAGAAATACAGACTATTAATCATAGGTCACACCGCTGCTCTCTTAATTCGTCTCCGAAAAAAACTTTCGTTTGACCGCTCTTGATTTTTTCCTCCATTCTGTCACTAATGCATTATTCTATTTCTTTTAGCGGCCTCCGTGAAATTCCTTAACCTCTCGCATAAATTTCGGTCTAAAAAAGCATTCATATTTTACATCGTGACTTCAAAGGGAAGTATAAGCGTTAATTACTGCCGTTACTTGCTCATTAGTATTTTTGGTCTGCATTAAGGAAGCAACGAGCTTTTGCAAAAACATTTTCTAGGAAAGCCTTTGAGTCAACAAACAATTACCAACTTCCCTATGGAATCCTGGAAAAAATTTCTCCGGCCTCTTTAAGCGAAGACTAGATAATACATTAGCCTCTATTAAAATTTTATGTATTAAAAATTGTTGTAAAATAAGCTTAATGAAGAATTTTTAGATTTATTTTTATTGTCAAAGCTTGCAAAGGTCGCTTTATTGTTTAATTTGAATTGTTGATACTCTAGGGCTTTATATGTAATTGTTTAGTTGTAAATAAAATTTTTAGGGCAAATGAAAAGCTAGAGTAATTAGAATAGGTCGAAAATTGAAAGTTAAAGTATACCTTGTGTAATTATGGAATAACCTCCTTCCTTCAACTGACTTAGAATCGTCCGTTTGTCCTTAGAACTTCTCAATGAATCCAAGGGTTTTAATATTGATAAAGCTATTTTCTTTTCCTTATTTTTTATAATTGTGTTAGTTGTTTAGAAAGGGATTCCTCTTTCCCCAGGTGAATTAGATGTGTCTGGTTCTAGGACGCTGGTTTCCCATTACAGTATCATCACTCAAGTGTACATTATTGGGTAGAACCCGAGCAGACGTATAGTTAGTCAAGTTTGTATTAAGTTAAACTTAACGTATAACCGTAACAAATATTTTCCTTCGTGTTAGGTCTATCCTCTCATAGAATCTCCTGGGGAATTAGCAAGTTAAGGGTTCATTTCTCCCTTAAGGCACGCTGTCATTGAATTGTTTCGCTTTAAATTCGGCCAGGGATCAAAGGACTCCAGTCCCTTGTCTTGGTTTAGAAGGACAACTTGGGAAACTCTCGAAGCGGTGGCTTGCGAGTTGACCGCCTTCGATTATATATCTAGTCATCGAGGAATTGTTGGAGGCCTCATTGGCGGTCTGCAACCCTTAGCCAACACCACGAAACCATCCCAAAGTGATTTGTGGAACTTTTCTGCCGAGTAAGGGTTTCCTTCGAAAAGTTTTGGACCTAAGCAGAGACCTCGTGACACTCCAGACCGCAAGGAGTTTCCCTTTCTGTCCACCAGAGGGAGAAGCGTGCGGGACTAGATGGCTTGACACTTATGGCATTCGCTTCGTGAAATGGCTTTCGTTTTCAGTTGGAGGTCTTTGCATTAAAAGTTTGAAGTAGAGAAGTTAAACATTTGACTAACCAAGATTTTCGTACACGTTTAAGGAAGGTGTAATGGAAGGGATTAATGATGACAAGTAAATTTTTAAATGACTCATCCAGTTTTGTTTTATTTACCCTTATTGTATTTAGCCTAAGTAACGAATTTAGTCCCCCTTTGATAAAAACCAATTTATTCGCACTATCATTGTATGTATTATATTGGTATTATATATAATTCTTTTGATATTAGATACTTTTATTTTTATTTCTGCCTTCATATTCTATTTTATATCAATTTCCATAAAACTTACATGTAAAATATTAATTACGAGACATATAGGAATAATTAAATGATCTTACATATTATTTTGTTTGACTCTTAATATTATTCTCTATTTTAATGATATTAATACCAAACCCCAGTGATACACTAGTCGTTGAATATTTTTAAAAGTTGGGCAAATTTCAGGTTTTAAAGAATATCGTAAATATTGAACTCGTATACGTAACTATATTGGATGATAAAAAATAAATAAATGTAAATAAAATGTTTGCTACGTAACGATACGAATTAAAGTTTTTCCTTATGATAGGTTTGAAAATTCTTGTAAAAAGGATGATATATACTCATAATGAATTGCCATTATCTATATGATATACGTAATTTTAAAATTGATTGATATAAATTTAAGAATTATGCGGTTATCGACTCTGATCAATTATCTTGTGAAAATGTGACAGGTTGAGTTTATCTCTTGGTTTGGATCATTCCCATAATTTTTAAAACTTAGGAGCGTTTTTCCTCGTGCGCAAATATCATCATCTTCTCTTATTAAAATCGTAAGCTTTCGCAATTGTCGTGGACGGGCGTGGGAAGAGATGAGGGACTGGATTTCTAACTCTGTCGCGTCCAATTTACTTCACGAAATTCTCTCTTGGAAGGACGTCCTCAGCTTAGATTTTTCTGTCTGAATTATCGATCGAAAGTTTATTAAAATGGTTGTCTTGGATCTCCTTTAAAACTTCAGCGGATTGACAATGTTAAATGAACTTGAATTTAACAACTTTGTTTTCGTTGTTAACGTTGAACCCTGTTCATGTCATAGTCGTGAATTTTATTTTACGTGTTAATATGAAGTACGATGCTCCATGATTATCAGTACTGTATTGTATCATGATAAAATTTCTTCTGATTCAACAGAACATTTCATTATTATATACTTTCTTCGCTTTTGGATGCTGCGTGCCATCCTTACGCTTTATATTTTAGAACTTGCCTCTTTAATCATCTTATGATTCTTACTGTTGATAAGAAATCTGTTTTAACTCTTTCCTTTAAATTTATCCCGTAAATATCAATATCTGTTTGCAGTCTAGAATGTAAGTTAATGATCAAACACCACGATACAATATTCCTTATTTTGACCAAATTAAAAAAAAATGTGAATGAAAACGAATAAATCCTAAGCCATGAGACGACCCACTTGCATCCTCCAAGTAATGATTTTATCTGTGGAATCTGAGGTGTTGTTTTTTGTACTCTTACCCACGCTAGTGTGATGCATGAGAATGATGACGCATTCCTACTGACTCACGAAGTGTTTCGAATAAACTGATTGCGATAAATCATCAGAAGATTCTGAGATTTTTATACCGTCACACATGTGTAATGAAAAGTACCAGTTGTACTACTAAGAGTCATATTGTTTCCTTTTACTTATGCGTATGCATTATGAGCCATTTACGCCTGTCTTGCATTAGGTTGAACTTCATGATTTACAAACTCAGTTTTGTAAACAGCTCAATTAATGTGTATGGTTAACATGGACTGTAGTTGGAGTAAATCTATCTGCATTATTATGAAATCTATATATTTTCATTGCCACAATTATCATAAAACCGTTGAACCTAAGAGTTATATTACTCAAGACGGTTATGCGATAATTATCCATTCATTTTATATAGCTTTTTGTTTGACGTAAATATTCCTTCTTTGTTTACGTACAGTCTTATTCAAAATCGAGAATTAATGTTTTTGAAGATGTTTATCAGGAGGAAAACTTGTTATCTTTTGATAACCATATTACCAATATCGTATTCAAGTAATTATTACGATTAATACTTAATAATTATAGGAAAAATTTATTGAAATTAAGTTAGAATATCGTTAGTTCGTCTCTAAGGGAATCAAGAATTATGCTCTTGAGGAGAAATTTTGATAATATACGGAGGGTTAAAGCACCCTGCTATCTCTTGGTGCGCTCTCTTATGGGAAAAAGACTTTAGCGATAACGAAAAGTAACGCGTAAATGTTTGGGGTTGAAAATATGAAGCCGGTTAGATAACAAGTTCTCTGAGGTTAAAGAGGGAAAAAAGAACTTATTGGATTGATAAAGAAAGAAGGTTGATATCGCTCACCAAGGAGCCAATGTAGGACGTACTTACTGGGAAATCGATGGGTGAAAATATGATGAACGATAATGATAAACAAAGAACATGTAGATAAATAGGAAAAGAGTTATTCAGCAAACTAAATAAAGAGGTAGATATTAATATTCTGACGTAATAAAGGTGACAAAAGTGACTCTGAGACTCAAGTAATGAGGATGATAGCTATTTAGTGTACGTTTTGATATTTATATACTTCTTCTGCCACTCTAAAGTAACTTTTTTAATTTAGGCTTAATTGAATACAGCCAATGACATTATAATGAGATAAATGTTGTTTTAATTCAATAAACCTGATTAATTATCAGCTAGAAATTGTTTAAAACGTTCAATGAAAACTTAATATAACTAATTTACAACACTGTACACAATAGATTAGTCGATTGGTCTCCGTTAATTGGCTCTATATTGTTGTTAATATAACAATCCCTTTAAGCTTACTTTTACTCCTACGCTTGAGTTTGAATTGATTTAACTCCCTCGGAGATTTGACTGCAGCTTCCGAAAGGAGCTACGACTTGCGAATGTTGAATCGAATGATGCCTGAGAAGTACTTAGTGTACATTCGTAGCAGTTCGTATTAATGGAGAACGCTTTCGCTATTGAAGATTAAAAGTTAGACGATAGAAAATCTAGAGATGTACTTCAGAATATTTTTAACTTGCGAACTTTAGAATTCGGAAGAACTGTGTTGTGGCCTTCCCATTTAATTCAATCCCATTTCATGTCGAAACTTATAGAGACGTATTTATGGGAAATATCCTTACCAAATTAATCAATCTTATGGGGAAAATAAGTGGCAGGGAATCGAAACTGGATGTCCAACCTGTGCGATAAATTGGTTTTGATTGAAAGGTTTTTGAATTTGTATATCTACCTTGAATAGATATAGAAATTTAGAATTGATTGAGATCGTAGTACCTTCAGTATGTATCTTATTACACATATAGTCATCTTTATTGGATTTCGAATTTTTTATGTCTGGAATATTTCTTAGATCAATGTATTATTATTGTGTCATGAAAGTTATCTATCCGAATGTAATATCTTTGACAAAATTCCTCGCATTTCTTACGTATCCCGCATTAAACATATTAATATATTAATTAAATCATGGTTATTTTGAAGATGGTTAATCAAACTGTGATTGCAGCTATCAAATAATCTTTAATATACGTTCAATATTCCAATGAATCAGGATAAAAAGTCAGTTTACGAAACAATTCCACTGATTTTGGTTTTCAAAGAGTAGCTTTTTCATAAGATCCAGCAATCGTATGTCAAATATCCAGGGTACCAAAAAGGGTTTTAGGGAATAATCCCATTAAGAAAGGACCTTAACAACAGATGCAGCCTCCCTTAAAATTGCCAATTACCGCGGTCAGAAAGGCCCCGTATTATTTCGCTAAATGTTAAATGCTAAAAGGCCCATCGGGAGCCAAGGGCCTTAAATGAATCATGCAAAGGGAGAGAGTGGCCATCCTAAGTGGTCCTCGAAAAATGTTCTCAACGTTTTGATTTCCGTTCTGCAGAAGTGTACTGGATTAAGAGGACCGGCGTGACACGAGGCTCACTTTTAATCCCAGCAGAAAGAGGGAGTTGTGTGGAAATCTGCCAGCATTTTTGTTTCGAGCATTTTATTCCTCTGCAAAAGGAAAGCCACGCTTGAGTGGTTTTGAACCTTAATGAATGTAAAATATGAAGGATTTTTACTTTCCCCAATCCCTTTTTTTTGTAATCCCCCTCTCTGCAGGTGGCTTAGCGGAGTTCACTGACGTAGTTTCGGTCGGATAGGTCCCTTTTGTCTATGGCCTCTTTCATTTGTTTCTCGTGCCGGGAGGGACGTGTTTTCGTTATTCTTTTGTCGGCGCGGTTTGGAATTTTCGAGGGCGCATTTGACGGATTTGTGCTTCTGTTTCCAGGTCGCCCTGCAGCCTCTGAGGAATTGATTTAATTCCTTCTTTTTTTATATGCACTCTGTGTGTGTGTGAGTTGTGAATCTGAGAGGCGCAAACTTTTTATTCTTTTTCTGGTTTTGATCCGTCGAATGTGGCGCGCTGTAAAGTCGAATGGGGGTTCATAATTACTCCAGGCGGATTCTCTTGCGCTCTCTAATCCTGATGGTTTACCAATGGCTCAATCACTGGTAGTTGCTTTCACATAATACTAGCTTCTTTTGCTGGGCTATGAGGGATTGCCAAATCCAGCTTACCGACTCGTTTATTTGCACTAAATTCGACCATTTTCATATAAGTACGAGTTGAATGAATATCTTCTTAAACATCATGATGTAAGCCCGCGAACGAAACCGGTCGTGCAAATGAAATTTATCCGTGGAAAATATTTATTCGGTACGTTACCATTCCACGCAGTAATGCTTATTAGCTTTAAAAGTACGAGCTTCACAGAGCATCTATCCCACCATAAATTGTTGAAATTCTCATCCCATCTATTTTAATGTGATGTGCTTTTAGCATAGAAGAATATAGATATATTTAAGCTTTCTACTCATAAATTACAAGTCCATAAATGTAATTTTCAATTTGAAAATGTTATTTATGGAACCTTTTATGGAATCGATAAACACTTAAGTTGAATCGGTATTGATATATAATGTATATAGCCTTATTTTAAGATTTTTCAAAAAGATATATAATCTAAGAATATCATTCTCAAATACTACAGTTCTAATTGATTGGATGAGATTGTAACATCATACAAACGTAGCTCTTCGATAACAAGGCTACTATCTTCCGTTTCCAAATAGATTGAAAATTCCTCAACTGCAGGAGATTATAATATACTATAAAATTACAATTTGTTCCCGATTATATTATAAAATTGCAAAGTATTCCTTTACGGATTATTTAAATGTTATCGCAAGATAGCTCAATGGTTTGAGTGACCTACCGGAAATTGGGGATCCGGGTTCGAATCCAAGTATTGTTCATCTTTTTCATGTTCTTTAATTCGTGGATTCACGATTTTTTGCTAAATACTTCGCTTAAATTACAAATTTGTATTCGCTACCACGTATGATTCAGCTATCTCTTATACTTTACCGTTAGTAGTGTTAATTAGTCCTTGTGTACACTGAAAAACTCTAAATCCGCCTCGTTAGGCTACTCACCTCTCTTATAGATGCAGTGGATGCATCGGTTACTTGACCCCCCTCCTTCTACCTCTTGACTCTCGTAAATCTGTTCCTTTGGCCAAGATTTACTTCCCATACCGTTTCCGGAGGTGAAGAGTCCCCCAAGGTTTTTAATTGGGCCCCCTACGATTGCCAGTTTCATCCAGGGCCTCGTTACCTTCGGATATTCCCGAGGATTTTACCGTTTAAAAACGCAGCTATCGCAGAATTTTAGCAATTCGCAAAAAGTTAACGAATCGCTCAAAATCTACCACTCACTTTCTGAAGAGCGTTTCTTAAAAATTTTTCGAGCGAAAGATGTAATAATTAAGGGGTGCTCTCGCGAAATCTCGCTTATTTTTCGAAATGCTCTGATGGATGGCTTTTTTAGAGTGGGAAACTTTTGCAGCGTTTTGATATATATTAAAAAAAAACCTTTTCTGTATTCGTGGAAAAATAAAAGGTTGCTCATTGAACGTTGGATAATTAAAAGAGTTTTCGCGCGCACGGAGTAAAACTTCTGTGGATTTGTAATGCGGAGGCTGCTCGATTTATTTCAATGCGTTGATGCTATTGAAGGGAGCTTAAATGAGGCATACATCTTTCATCTATTTGATACTCACTTTTATATTTTGTTCGGCTCTTAACCGTATTCAGGATAATTGGAATTGCGTTGGTTTTGTATAACTTGAAAATAATTAATCCAACTCTTATATTGAATTTGAATAAGTTAATGATAATATAATTATACGTACATGTATAAATATGATATTAATTTTTCGGTATAAGTTCTGACTAATTTTAACAATTTAACCATCAAATTAGAGTTTTTTTGCGCTGAGGAATTTAACAAATAATTAGTTGGTTATTTGAATAAATTTACTTCCTCTAGATTTGTCTACTTTTTATCAGTCTTACGAGAATATGTTACTATGGAAACCTTATATCCTGGTGTTTGAAATGCAGAAGATTGGGTTTCACGTATTAGTGATTGTTTAACGTTAATTGTTACCTCTGTAACTATAGAATAATTACGTACAAGAAGGGAATTAATTGATTGATTAATAATAAGATTTCTTATATTAGAGTTTGGTCAAATTATATTTAAGAGTAACTCTGTTATGGTTTTTTGTGATGATGAAAGATTTGTGGCGAATGCTATAAAATTTAGGTCATTTAATTACGTATCGCGTTTAATACATATGTTGCAGTATTTGATACATTGTTTTATAATGGAAGAAGCGTAACTCCTATTGTATATGATTACGTGATGAACATGTGATGTCCATTTAGGGTGTAATGCGCGTACAAAAAATGTACTCGAATGTAATTTCTGCCTTCGATTTCCAATGAGCCATCTAACTCTTCTTGATGACCATTCTGCTTCTGCGAAACGTATTTCTTCTTCGAATTCCAGCGAATTTACGAAACAGAGTTTATCTCTTGTTTCCGCTTGGAATCTTCTCAGATTGAGTGCATTGCGAGCGGAAATTCCAATGAATAGGATTTTTCTCTCTTGATATCGAAACGTTTTTCTGCGATACATTTGAAAAATTACGTCCTTTTGGTAAATGTGGGATTTTTTAAAATTTTATAATGGATTTCATTTATACTCTTTCGGTTGAAACCAAAAACTGATCAAGTATTTATCTTTAAATGTATGCTTTTTGGTAATTACTGGGAATAGGTGTGGGTTTGCAGCCAAATAATGAACTTTTAAAGATTTATATTAAGGATATTGAATGGCCATTCAGGCTTATCTATTGCTTAAGTTTTTCTGTCTTTTCTTTTCATAAGTGTACTTTTTCAGTATAGATTTTTTCACGTAAGTGATATTGCACTGTAACTTAATGTAATAATGTGTGTAGGTACGAGTGGAAAATATTTGTGTATGTACGGTTTATTTTCATTAACTATCTTGCCCTAAGCCTTTGCAAATGTTTGAAGAATTTAAGCATTTTTCTCCTTCTGTCCAGCTATTTTTTTATGAAATAAGAAGCTCTATTGATTACTCATTGCAATTTTCCCTCAAGCATCTTACCTTCAGTCTCAAAACACAATATGAAACGTAATTTCACCCCTGAGCTACTCTTTTCTGACTTTTCATTTACTTTCTCTTCCATTCAAAGACATCTTAAGAGAAGACGAACTTTTCAGCTCGAATATCGACCTATAAAGACGTATTAAATAAATTGCTTGGAACTAGTTTGATTATAATCTTCCATAGAATAATTCGTACAATTTATTGTAGGATAGGACATTTTGCTGCGAATTGAAAAGAGCAATTCCTTTCTAGCATAATCTGTTACCATAGATACAATCTTCTTAAACCCCCGTTGTGATAATAAGATAGAAACTCATTGCCATAGTTACTACGCCGTTCTTGTGAGCCTCGCAGTGGGGTGTATGCCCTCCACAATAGGGAAGCGACCTCGCGACCCGAGCAAGAAGTACCGAGCTGAGAAAATTCCTCTCTCTTTTTGCGTCAAATGGTGCCGCATAATGTAGAGATACCATGCGTGCGGTCCTACAAATTCTTATGCAGTCAGAACTCGAGGTACAGCCCCACAAATTCCATGCTGCATGTTTCTTATGGGGACAGTGGCGACGTCCGTGTGTGGGGTCGGAAGCTGTTTGAAATGTGACAGGTGCGAGAAATCGCTTCCTCTAAAAAGGCCTTTCATTTCTTTTTAGGGCCTCCGATTCTCATATATTTGAGAGAGGGCTTTCATTGGTTTATTCCCTCAAGAGAGGGAAGTTGTTAAATCGGGAGTGTTCGACGGAATAATGTGATTCCCGTAGGATATGTTTCTTTTGCCACGATTTCTGATTTTGCTAGTGAGTAAATCTGCATGAAGGAGTGTCATAGCTTTGACTTTTTCCCTCTTCATTTGACTTAGTGTTGGGGAGGTTTATTTAGATGGAATCTGTATAAAAGAGGAATTGATATTGAAAACATATATATTCGTTTTATAAATTATATAGTTTTTGGTTTATGTTGAAATATGGTATTCTAGCCTATGATGCCACCGGATTGATACGCTAACATCCATTAGTAATAAACGTGAAAATAATAATTAAATTGTTGTTTTCGAAAAGAAAAATAATATATATATATATATATATATATATATATATATATATAATTTTTTTCTGATCAAGATGATAAAAGCAGCATTCTACTTAGTAAAGACTGAACATACAAATTTATTTTCCAAATTGAATTGAAAATTTTACGTCATCCTACTTAGTAATAATAATATCGTTATTACCAATATATTTATTATTAACTGAACAAAGTGTTAATAATTGATCAATATACTTCATTTTTCCTTTATCAAATTAATCTAGGATTTATGCCATAATAACATTGAAACAAGAAACAAATATATGTAGAATATTTCCTTACGAAATGTAAATAGAGGTCTTTAAAATTAAATACTGATTGTGCTTTCTCACTATCACGATATAAGGTTGTTAAGTACTCAGCCTAATTAAAGCAATAAAACTGTATTGTCAGCATTTCAAATGATTCAATTTTTCTAAATGATCTCCTTTGACTTCAGATCAGTTGGTAACTATGAATACTTCGTTTAAATATCGATACGAATTATTGGTATCAAGGTCCGAGTGCCAATCACATTTTCATCGTTTATTTTTCTTTTTATTCACGAAATTAAGTTGTAATCCAAGCTATATCAATAGAGATGTGTTTTTTACTAATAAAGCAATGTCAAGAATTCGCGTGCGCTTTAATTGCTTAATTGAATGTGTAATCAAATCAAATGTGGTATTTTAGGTCGATTAATGACCAATTTATGTTCAGAAGTAACGAAGTAAATCAATTTTACACGTATATATTACAGATAAGTCTTGAGTCAATAATTAACTATAAATACGAAAAAATGTTTACTTAGTAACGGAAATCAACAATGTACGTGACATTTCCGACGTGGCTTTATTGGATATTTAATCTCGTATTAATCAAAATCTCCACTAATTGATTAGCAGAAAAAGAAAAGTAAATATTGATTTCGAAGTATTAACTCTGATAATTTCCTGGTAAACACGGAAATGATCTTGCAATATTTGAACGTCTGTGTTTACCCAGTAACCGAAATCCTGAACTTGTGCCAAAAATCTTTTACGATGATTTTTAAAAGAAAATTAACGTCCTTTTCTTTTAGTCAGAAGGAAGGAGAAAGATTTGTGGAATTGATTTGACGTGCCAATCGCTAAAGATTGAGGTTTTAATGAGAAATTCGGAGAAAACGTTGCGTCAGATTTTCCTTTCGGAAAGATTTCTTCAGAAGGAAGGGTGAAGGTACACGAGACTTCCTTTTCGTACGGTTCCTTATTAAAACGTCTGAAGACGAGAGCAATCATATCTTTTCCTTCTTGGAATGATGACTTTTCACCGCCAATTGAGGTTTTTCTTATTTGCAATTATGGTTATAGAGTAATTACTCTCCGCAAAATGTGTATAACTTTAACGTTAGCTACTTTCGCAGTTCTAAATTTATGGACGACAGCGAGAAATTTCGCGAGAATGATGGGTCGCGGATAATTGTGCCATTGCGCTCCCGAAATTTCGGAGTTGATTTGTTTTTTTTTTGTGGAGGAAGTGTAGTAGCGAGTTGGTTCACAGCTCTCTTTTTTTTTAAACCATAGGGTCACGTATTCATTTTGCCCGAGAAGCTGAGTTTAATGAGGCATTTCTCGACCAGGATTGGCTGAGATAACGAATGGGAAGCTAAAAATAAACGAGTTGCTTCATAATCGTCTCTTATGATGAGGTATGAGGCATTTTGTCTGAAATGGTGGCGAAGAGTTTAAATTATTTGCTGGAGTTATAATTTTTTCATCTTTCTTCTTCAACTACAGAGTTGTAGATGAAAAGAAAGTTAATTTATTCTAGTAGTATGAGATATACAAAGTATTGCTGTATCCTTTGTCCGTTAAGCGTCTATTATCTTAAAAAATTACGAAATATAATATGAAAATAATTATTAATTAAGCTTGATGAGAAAATGTACTTAGTTGAAGAGTTATTTGAGGCAGTATATAATTGGGAAAAATAATATTAAATCGATTATCGATGGTTACGGTTTCAAAGCATTTTAATTTTATATATTATCATCATTTTATTTACCTCTAAGGTAATCAATTTTTCACATATTTAATGCGGTGTTCTTCGGTGGTTGTGCCTTTCTCCATCAATAGCTTATAAAGATAAAGATCAATCGAATGCGGTAAAATTATTGCTCATATAAAAGTTATTAAGTATAAAAAATGTTCTCTATAACGATGATTTTTTATTATGTTCAATTTCAATTTCTTTTTTTTTATAAATAAATATGCTTTAAAAAGTATATATATATATATTTCGAATATGTACTATATCTCGCGTTACTTTCGTTTTTTTTTTGAGAAATTATAAGAATTATTTTCTGTGAATAGGCAAGTCTGTAGTCGTCATTCAAATATCATCTAAAAGATGACTTTTTTTAAAAGAACATCTTGAAAATTACGACGTCAATCAGGAATAAATATAGATATGAAAAATATAGGGTATTGATTTTCCATAGTAACTCTCGATTGATTTATTAACCTGCATATTTAACCAGCCGTATGGGACCTGTCTTAGGTTTTGGTTATGAATTAAAATTGATGAGGCGAAAGGTAGCAATTCACCAATATATAAAGTTAGCCTGTTTCTCAAGCCGATGTAAATTCAGTTAATTCATTCCAACTCTCACGGAACCCGAATATCATCTTCTTAGAAGTTCCTGAGTAGCATTCGCACTTCGCCTAGTTCGCGAGGTCCTAACTTTGGCAAACACGGTCTTAGATTTATAGCGAAAAGCGGGAATAGCAGTTGCAAACTTATCCCTTAAGATCTTCGCACTTCGAACCCCTTAAGGCCTCTGCCCCACTTGTCCTTTGGATTCCCAAAGATCTTAGCATCTCTCGCAAACACGATTTCCTTTCCGCGAATGAAAAAAAAAGGAATCTCAAAAAGATCGAACATCCTTTCACGCGATTGGTCCCAGAAATCTCAATTTGCTTTCCGGTTGCCGAGGCGATCTACTGGGAGCAGTGTTTGTGATGGTGTACCGCAGGGTGTTTGATTTGGTCCCGAGAAATTTCACTTTCCGTTTCCCGGGACTCCTTGTGCAAACATCTTAACCAAACAAGTATTCGAATAAGAGGATTCGAATCTTCACCTGACAGCGAATAACTCAGGATGGGGATAAGTCTTTGGATCTTTGAGGAGCTGTGAGTTCTTGGGGACAAAGGTTAAAGAAGTATATGGGCCTGATTCATTCAGAAATGAATACCTAAAAATTGGATCTATGGTCAATCAATAGTTACTTACGTTGTTTGGAATTCTACTTTTAGTTTATTGAAATGCGCAGTTGTGTTTTTTTCGTGTTGCAGTTCGAGTAAAGGAAATGTAGCTTGTGTACCCTCATCAACCGATTGCTAACTTGTAACTGTAACCTCGTTTCACGTTTTTGCCTTTATTTACCCAAACGATTCAGTTTTAAACGTCTAATAATTGGTTTAACCTCATTTTCCTCAAAAAGAACCGTATGAAGCATGGTATATACCTCTCAACGATTCTTATAATATAACCCAATAATGCTTGTTAAATACGTATAATTGTGGCTGTGTCATTCAATATTTCGTTTGATAATCGTATTTTGAAAGAATTTAAGGTGGTAGATGCTTATTTATTGCTATGATCGTGAATTGTTTGCTAAAAAATAAAAGAACCTAAGTATGGATTCCTGAATTCCGTACTAAATATTTTGCGGAATGAAATTTACTTAGTTTTGATGTCAGTAATTTACTTAGTTGATTGTCTTTCATCCAGGGTCGTATCCATGGAAATCTATCATGGAAACTATCAGTGATTATAGCAACCTTCATGCCTTAATTGTAAATAATTTTTTCTTAATTCATTGTACGATCTTGTTTATTAATGTTCTCAATCTAAATATACTTGAGAAAGAACATGAATTCTAAGCCTATTCTTTTATTTCTTAAATACAAATTGTTAAATTATTCTCAGAAAGTTTTTCCCTATGCATATTGAGAGTGTGGTGAGATATTGAATCGAGTTAATGAATCATAATTTGCATTTATTCTTATTTAGCCATACATTGCAAGTTTTTAATCGATTTGAGAAATCATCATTTACATCAAGATTATTTTTTTATGAGGAGGAATAGATAATAAAGATGAATAAATTATTAAACCTTTTCAGTATCTCCATGTTAATGAATAGATTGAGGATACGATAGATCGGAAATAAACTTATGGATATAACAATAACAGGAATTAGGAAATTTCAATCTCGTACACTTCCTGTAGGATGCACATTCGAAATTTCTGAGCCTCTGAAATATAGAAAACATCAGTACTAAAATCCTCTGCAATTCTTGAGAAGATGAAATTTGAAACCTTTACTGTAATCTGGAAACACTTTTTAAGATTCTTTTGTTTCGTATTCAGAATAATTAAAGTGAAGGAGTTTGCCAGAATGCATTCCTTCGGACACATCCTTCACAGTTGATGGTTCCATGGAAATTCTCGAGTTGCAATGGCTTTTGATATTTTTTATGATTTACTCAGAAACATAGTTTTTGAGGAAATGTTCACCCAGCTCGAACCTCAAAACTCTTTTAATTTTAGGGGATGTCTGTGATCTCTTAAGGATACTATTGATTTTTGGGTTACTCTCTTAAATCATATATAATCTCTTAAATATAGACTAGGAGTATAAGTTACCTTCTTCTTACATGCAAACAAAGTAATAATCGTATTTAACAATCGATATTTTATGGTTTTGGTTGCATAGTAGCACTATCACAGTAACACTAACATAGTAAAACTGTCATAGTAACCAAACTTTACCTTCGTAAGGGATAGTAATAAGTATGAGTTATCGATTTGACTGTGGCTTAAACTGCCTTATTGTGTTCTGAATCTCATGTTGCAGCAAAAATACTCTATTTGAGTCGTCATAAATTGCTAGAATAAATAGTTTTCAGAATTAGCTTAAATCTTCCAAATCTAGGTAAAATACGTTACATACGTATGCCTATTTGCTTAGGATGACAATTGAGATTTTAGCTACAATACGATAATTTTTTCGTTAGTAGTTCGTTAATATTGTGAAAGAGTAACTGAGTTTAATAGTATTTAGCACTTTATACGTACAAAATTAAGTGAACTGTCGATAGTCAAAATTCTTCGATAACCGAACGAATATGTACATCAATAATACAACTGAATTTGACGGTTAACATATCTTGTATTTTTTATTTATATTTTTTTAGAAGGACCTTAATTTAACTGTATTTGTGAAGAGCAATAAATTTCCTGTATAGATCTACCTCTCCTGTTCAATATCATAAGTTACGACTCTTTGAGGCGATTTAAATTATTATAGCTCAATATGGAACGAAAGAGAAACCTAGTATTATTACGCAATAAAGTAATTATGTTGTAGAAGGGACGCGTTGTCATCGAACTGTTTATATTTAAGTTTTGCTGGGTTGCTAGGTTTTAACGCCCCTAGCAAATTTAAAGGGCGAAATAAAATCTCAGCGTTTTGGTATTTTCATCGACGGTCATAAAACACGGTGGAAAAGGTAACTGAAATTGTTAAACGGATCGTTCAAAGTTTTTTCCCCAGTGATGAGAGCAGATTCAAAAATTTATGGCCGAAATTTATGGTTGTCCTCTTACGAATTATGACAGGATAAAGTATTACGACTTCACAACACTCGACTTTCTAATCTGTTGACACCCACGCTCAACAATCGATACGATTTTCGATAAAATTTCCAATCGTTGGAAGATTTAATCGATGCGTTATAAACCGAGGATTCCCCGGATTTTTTTTAAACGCTTCTTGTAAATATTCATAACGAATCAGCGTACTGTGTATTAAAATCCCTCCTGGTTTCATTGAATGTGTATAAATGGCCTGCAGCGTCATTGAATCTGTTCTGAAGCTTAGCCGTGGTGTAGCAAAAGCTTTAAAGTGCGTTGCTAAGCGATATAGAAATATAACAATGTAGCTAAATCCTTGAATTCCTTTTTTGTCAAATTTTCGTTTTTTTTATTATTCATGACGCTAGAATCTTCACTACTGATTGCAAGGATGATTTCTCATGCAAAGTGAAATATCTTCTCATAGAATTTAGGTACACTTTAGGTATTCTTCTCTTAATGGCGAAACAAATATTATTTATTCTCTTATAATATGCACTAAGTTTATATCTGATATAGTATAACAGGGTTTTATAAATTTAAGTATATTTTAATAGGATACATTTCTAGCTGCAGTGCTTTATAAATTTTTATATTCAAATTTATATACATTTTTCCGTTTGTATTACAATAAATTTATCTCCATTGACTCAGAAAAGATATGAAACGAAAAGAGATATTATATTCGATGGTAAATTACTTGAACTCCATGAACTGAAACTAAAATTTTTATAAAATAATAATTAATAGTATGAATATAGTTGTTATGATATAGTATAGAAGTTGTTTCGAAAATTGCCAAATATAATTAGCGTGAAATTATTTAGTTGGAATACTTATTACGGTTCAGGATGTGTTTTAATTTTCATATAATTCAAAAGTAATCTATTTCTTCCTAATACGTATGGATATAAAAATTTATTCATTTCAGTTACGATTAGATTCACAGTCCTCGTAATTCCAATCAAGAATCGTTTTTATTATTCATTATCTTTGAAATTTAATCCATCAAAGTAAACTTTTACTTAAAAAACATCCGCCTTTCTACAAAAAATGTTAACCGAAATACTTTATCTTCAGAACCCAATCATTCAATTGGTTCCAAAACAGTTCGCGATGTATAAATTGTGCGAAGCGCGTTCTAATTCAGGAGGCTTTAAAACTGCGCGATATCTCTATCGCTGCGGTTCCACTTAGCGGTCACGGCGATCCCACATTCAAACATACCACGCACTCCGGGGCATTGCACTTCCTGGCACCCGGAAAACACCTGATGGTCAGTACTTCCGAGAGCGCTTTTGCAACGGGTCCATTACAAACCGGACATCGGAGCTCTCGACTAACATTCCATCCTGTTATCAAAGGATTCAGAGAACAAAGCGGTTTAAGGGAAACGACTGTGAGAAAGACGAGGGACACTAATCTGGACTCTGAGGAACGTCTGCGGGTGGTTCAACTTTGCACAGCGTTGCACTGATACGTATTAGAAGTTTGACTTTAGTTTGTACTAGTATACGCTATTTCCTGTTGAATATAAATCCTTTATTAGACACTACATTGTAACTAAGACATAAACAATGTAGCACAAGCAATTATAGTAATATCAGATGTACTACCTCTTCACGTAAGTAATACATTATCGTCTACGTTACATTTGAGCTCTGTTGCTACAAATAAGCAATAGCGCAGTGTATTTGCTTGCATAAACATCCGCACAGATGCGTGTACCGCGTACGGAAAGTTCGCTTCTACTAAAGCGGAAATCATTCCATGGTGTCGTTGTTGAATGCATTACGCCACCGTATTGTTGTGCTGTTGATACGAGTGGTGTATCGTTTCATTCTTGGAACAATCGGGAGCATAAACACTCCCGTCTTTTGTGATTGTTCTGTTTGCGAAGGATTTCCGAGAACTTAATCGAACAGCGGTTTTCGCTGTCGGAATACTCTCTTCTGGAATGCTGTCGTGTCGTTTTCAAGTGAACTACGTTAACTTTTTCAAGCATACAGAATTTAAACGGTTATTGTTAAGTATCGTGTTAGTTTTTGCTGTATTTATATTGCAAAAGTTTGTAAATAAGAGCTGGAATGCGCAAAACGTTTACATTGTACAAGATATACAGTTATAATTATTATATAATATATAATTATAATATTAAAAATTAATGATTATTCTTGTATTTATTCTCCGATCAAATTTTCTTATCTGATTTAATTATATCTTTAATTATCATTGCCTGATGTTAGAAATCGGAATTTTTATAATTTTCTCTATTATTCAATTTTTATTAAATATAATTATTCTTTTTTTATTTCATTTTATTTTTCTATATTATTCTATTTGTTCTATATGATTCTATACATTCTGTGTTTATCATTTAAAAATTAAAAACTCCAGAACGAAATCTTCAATTCTGAAACGCATATTTACGTATTTTTATTTTCTCATAATACGCACGGATAATACGATTTCGAATCAGTAAAAAAATAAACTTCGGAGGCCCCAAAAATCACGAGAGTGTACGTGCAACGTCCTTCAGCTGTTTTCATCTTCTAAATTTTAAGCGAAATCCAATTAAAAAGAATATCTGCTTTTGACAGTCGGAGCAATATCCCAGGACGAGAAATTTCGGGCTCTCATTAATTCTTAACAGAACGCCTTTCGAAAGCGTTAAATATTCACAACGGAGAAAATCGACTCTTTTAAAAAAAGGGCGCTATCGGACCTCTTATCAAAAATGCATTCGCCAGGCGAAATATTCGAGCGTGGCATTGTTTCGCAAGTCGAAATTTTCATTTGGCAAAAGGCATTCGTCTCTGGTTTGAATAAATGATGTACCGTAATGCTTTCCTGTATCATGTTCCTGAATTGATAATGGTGTGTGGAGGATTTAAGTTCGCGGTGAGGGTTGCTGTTGGGAATGTTATATAAAAGGAGTGGTTTCCACAGAGACGCTTAAATTTTGTTGTTCCGCTCATTGTCACTTTAATACGACTCGTTAACGCGGAGGGACGTAAATTTTCCCGAGTAAAAGTTTCCAGATTCAGCTGCGACGCGTCGGGTCAACAATGTGGAAAACAGCTACAACAATGAAGAGAACTCTTACGTTTATTAAAATCGACAATCTATCAATTCTTGAGTTTTTAATAGAGCTGTGAATTCGTTAGTATCCTTATCCATTATAGGATAGTTTCTATTAGATTTTTCGTAAACACGCAATAGTTCGAATGAATAATTTTATTTTTTACGTAAATGTGGTTAAATCATTTATAACATAACGTAATTTTTAAAATTTTCTCGCATTTCAAGACGTAATCATTCTAGCTTATAAATCTGGCAAAAATATCCTAGTTTCTTTTAGAAATTGAGAGGTAAAATAAAGCTCATATCTCATGACGCTAGTGAGTATTATTTACACGTAAAAGAAAGATAAATTTTATTGAAATATATTAATGTGTTAGGAGATATTAACTTAGGGAAATTCTGATGTAAATATTTGTTTTCAATCAAAGTTTTGCTCCCGAAATTTTATAATATGCACGGTAACAAAAAAATACATAAATTTTCCTCCCTTTTGTTATGTGTGAAGAAGGCACGAATAAGAGATTAAAAATTATCAGCGGACGCAACTATTTTGCCGCGCTTTTTTACAATTGGGTCAGCCGTTGTCATGGCTACGGACGCAGTCAATCGAACGGGAAGACGATTTTCCGCCACGAAAAAAGTTATTTTTTTCTACATTCCCGGATACTGGATTTATAGGATGGATCTGTAACTAATGAACCATCGAAAACATCGGGCTTCCTTTTCATTCCGTTTCCATGGCAACATGTAAACGACGTATTTTTGAATTCGTTTGCAAAGTTGTTACCGCTGTTTGCGTTGGATTCAGCGGTGCAGAGTAATTGATCCGATTTACTTTGTCCTCGCTGAAAACGATGCTCGTTGTTTTTTTTTGTCGTGGGGCTGTACATACCGCAGCCTATATGCGGTGAAGATGGATAAATGAAAGCCAAGGAGGAGAGTATTTTTATTCGTAACGTTGCCATTTTTCCGTCCTGGAGGGGTTTGTTTATTTGGAGTGGCTCTTCGGTCAGCGGACGAAACGGGAAGCTTCGAAACGTGTTTACTGGTGCGTCAGACACCTACTGAACGTTACGAGTTCGTTCACTTTTTTTATTTCTGGCGGATTATTTGAATTTTGCCATCCGTAAGATTTGCGTTCCGTACAGTAATGTGCTGAGACTTTTTGCAAGTGTCGTCTTTAATCTGACTCTATTTTTATTCTTTAAAAGAGTATGATACCAATTGTTGAGGCAAATTTACAGCTCCTAATGTCCACTTTCAAAGTTATTTTGTATAACAATAACTTTAGTTTACTCGAAATATATCCCATTCATCATATTTGCAGTTTGGATAATTTATTTATTCATTAAAATACTAGTTATTGTTTTAATCGATATTAGCTGTAAGGGCACACAAATTGGTTATTGTTTATCAACTTATTTGTATGATTATAATCAATTATTATTATTATTCAATAACCGCATTATTATGAGTCATAATTCAAATCTAGTCTATTATAGTCTCTAAGGGATATTGGTATGCGAATTTGAAGTTATAGTATCTGTAAAGAGTAAAAGTACTGGGAAAAGAATTTCAATTAACTGTAAACTTTCGTAAACAAATTACATCACGGTTATATAATTCAAGAAAGCTGTGAAAAAATATTAAAATAAGACTGCTGCTGATGGGTTAGCCAATTTAATAAATGACTCTTTTGCTACTTCGGAATTATTTGGTTATTGAAAGGGTTTTATTATTATTATTAAGAATTAAAAGTTAAAAATCTCTATCGGAGTGTACCTTAGACATTTCCAAGGAAAAATAATTAATCTTTTTTGCAAGGATTCAGCTCCTAACCTGATACTCTTAATTCCATATAGATAGTTTAATATTTATTGAAGACTCATTCAAATTATAGCTATTATTAGTTTGGCGTTTCATGAATTATTAGGACAAGATTTTTTCTTTCCAAATAAAGAGAAAACTGAAAAAAATGAATATTTCCCCAAAAATGTTTACCATTCCACAGGTAAGCTGCTCATTGTTGGAAGCCTCTTCAAATAAGATTTTCAGATAAAAGAAGCTGTTGCTAATATAATTAGAGAATAAGAGGAGAAGAATCCGAGGAATTTTTCCAAAGCTCGATATATATTTTTCTCTACTACTCTGCGTGTTTAAGAAAATTGTATTATTCTCTCAGACTGACACCTTGAGTGGGAAACAGAATTATGATTCTGTGTTTGTGTGTTCAGCTGAACAGACATGTCTCAAGCTGACGACATAGATTCCTTACTATTTGGATACACGCGTTCATCACTTGCAAGGTTTCTATTTAGTCGTCTCAGGTGCGTTTGAAAAATTTGCTTGTTCAGTGGAGAACATCCCCTTCTATTAATTTGAGATTCAAGCACATCAGTAGCTGTTTTCATTTACTACGTTTTAAGCAATTTAGCAAAAAATCATTTAAAATTATTATTTAATATATTAAGGAGTTAATGGTCGTTTATGCCTGAATATTTGTATAGATATCATCCAACTTGTTAAACTGTCTTAAACTAAAATATCTAATGTAGCGGCAAAACACTAAAAAATTATGAGTTTCCTATATTATCAACTCAAGACATAAAATCGAGATATAAAAAAATTACTGATTATTTCCTACTTTTGTTCTGTTTTACGTAATTTATCGCCCTTAATCGTCCATGGCTTAATGAATGATAATATTATATTTTTGGCCACTATTGGGATTGTGAAGTCACCTCTTTGATTTAACCTGTAATAAAGTGTATAAATATGTTACTATAGAAGTTATTTCGTGTACTAGTAGGAAGGTTATAATAAGAAAGTTGGCTCAATAATTATTACAGTTATAATTTCCTTTCGTTGAGGAATAATCTATGAGTAATATGGACGTATTTAAGTCATTATATTTTCATTCGCACTATATATTTAAATAACATTTAATTAGGAAATTACTTACAAATTATTGATTATTACAACTACATAGACTATTAAAGTATATTACATTATATATTATGATTTCTTCTAGCAATAAATGGATATTTTAGTGAAAGAAGTTTAGGAACAATTAATAGGAACTTTAAAGACGAAATTTAAACAAATATACGGAATATTGGCTCGTGTTTTTACGAGGATTAACCCATTGGTACCGCAAACCCTTTAAGGGTATCAGGCCCATATCTTACCTTTGGAATCGATAGCGAAAGTTATTTAGCGTTTCCAACTGGTAAAAGGGCATCCCCAGTAGAAGATGTCTCATTACTTCTCTTCGTTAGGGCCTCGAGCACTTAAAGCTCCGGAAAAACCATCGACCGATTCGATATTTCTCGAGAATGGAAATAAAAGGTTTGGGATTCGGTCGGAATTGGACGTTTAAACAGCCCGCGCCCGAATATACGTGCAACCATAGCGATTATCGTAACAGTTACGTCAGCCATTTCCCTTTTTCTACTTTAGTTGCCGAGGGAACGCCTTGTTTACTACTCCGGTCATGCACCTAATCTGTATTTGTTGCACGCGTGCTTAGGACGCCTACGGACATAACCTCAGTTTGTGCAAAAAAAAAGAGCAGCGGAAGGCGATCTTTTTTTGGTCCGTTCTCATCCAGGATCTCTGGGCTGTCACCTCTTGATGGCTGCGGTTACCACGGTTAAGGCAGGGCGACGGGAAAAAAAGCTTTTCGTGGATTTTGATCACGTCGACCCGTCGCAATTAAGGAGTTTGTTTTTTATTTTGTCGGAAGAGGTTCTCTGCATATTATCGTCTCTAATTTTAGTGCCTGGGCTATATTCACCTCGGCAAAAAGAGTATATGGATGAGTGGAAGTTTCCCCGTAACGGAATAGGGGAAAGTGATCATCCGATGCGAATGTTTCTCGATCGTAGGGACGTTTTGTGCGTAAGGAAGATTTCGATGTTCAGGGGAAATTAAATGTTCGTTCTAAATGAGTCGCGTGTTTATGTTGATTGTATAGTAAGTAATGGTTCAATCGTGACGTTTGTAAAGAGAGGTTTTTATCGGAAATGTTAACGTAAAAAGTGAAGGATGTTATACTTAGCCTTTCCAATATGTTAGTACGGAAGAAGTAAAAGATTTGTAATGATGTTAGAATTTCCTTGAAACTAGATGCAATGATTTATATTGTGCATTTTTTAGTTATTTTACGGATTATTTTAATTGATTTACAGTTTTTAAATTGAGGTTGAGTATATTATTTTACGTTTATATTGTTATTAATGAACGATAATAAAAAATATAATTCATGTATCTTTTACTTATATAACATTAAATTATGACGTCGTTTACAAAATTATATAATTATATATGTAATTATTAGAGCTTCATGTAAGTCCATGTACTTTAACTAGTGAAAATTCTACAAGTTAGGAGGACATCTGGAAACAATAATATTATATTTTTATACTCCTTTTTTAACATAGTATTTTGAATATTCTAATTTTTTATCAAGAAAATAAATCTAATTTGGCTTGAAAATGGAAACATAAATAGTATTTCTTTGAATACTTGTTATGGATTTCACATAGTAAATCCTTCAAAAATTGTTAAATTTCCAAATAATGGTGGCTATCACATATTGACTGATCATCGTTACTTGGTAATAGGAAGATATTTATTTTTAGAAAGCTCAAAGCGAGTGATTTCATTCTTTATTCCTTCTTAAAATACTTGCGAGGAAATTCTTGAAGGGCATATCTTATTCTCTGTGTGTAGTCTCGGAGTGACACTCAAGAAAAATGTTGTTCGGTATTAAATCTTTGCTAAGGCATTCTACGAAGTCGTTGTGAGACTTCCAATTGATTTAGAGGCCTAGAAATCCTAGCATCAAAAGCTTTCCGCGAAAATAAAGTTTGTTTGACCTTAGCGTTGAATACATAATGTAAATCTTACAGCGTAAGGATGCAAGAAGTAGGAAGAGCATGTAAATCCTACATCGAGGTTGATGGATGTGTTGGAAAATGTAGTTGGTTTGTTTAAGTTGGAAGGTTCTATCTGAAAATAGTTCTCGAAAGGTTTTGGGGAGGTTGCCTTCCTCTGTGCATGTTCATATGGATTCAGCTAAGAGCTTCGTCTTTCGAATGAAATTTTAACCCTTGATAGGGTATGAATTCTAAAAATCAAGTACCTCATTTTGACAAATATAACTTTATCATTATAAATTCGTGCTGGGGGTTTGAATCATTTCAAACAAAAATGAAGTTCTTTATGATTTGCTGTACTTGTTCTGGATTATTATAGAACGAAATCTCTTAAATAATTTGTTCTTGCTAGGTGAAATTTCATCATTATTCTTTTTTATTTCCGATGTATGGCAAGAGGTATATAAAGTAAATACTTATTTTTGTAATCGGTAATAGTATGGAATAATCCATAAGAATTTTAGATGAGATTTTACATTTATGACTCCTTGTTGTATATAATTTATAAGTCAAAAGAATATTGAGTGATTTAATTATTATTTCAGCCTATAAAATGATTTCAAAATTGAATAATTAATCTTTGAAGGCATAGGAATTTACCTCGCCACTCAATCAGCTTGTAAAATCTTTAAGAATTTGAATAGGTTATCGTCAGAAATTTGTCGATCAAATCAATTGTCGGCTATTAAAGACGTAACCATATTGATAAAAATCCCTAAATATCTGATTATTATTATTATTTTACCGATCAAAATCACATTATTATGTCAATAAGATCCCGGAAAATTCGACGTAAAAGTAGCACCATTCATGTTGCGATTCGAATGACGCAACAAAGGGTCCGATAGACTCCTCCGCAACAATGCTCATTACAAAAGGCGGCAAAGTGAGCGGAAGGAGTCTCAACAATGAGTAACAGCGCGTGTGGCTCGAGGCAAGAGTCCTTGTTTTCCTCACACAGAGACACGCACACGGAAGCTTTCGAAAGACTCACGCGTTCTTGGAAAAGGAAGAATCATTTCTTTTCCCCCCACACAGGTCGTCTTTCTTTGTAGAGACCAGAAGGTACGTCTGGTGTTGCCATTTTGCGTCTAAGTGTCCCTGCAAATATGTATCTTGAGCTCGATAGTGGGACTAGAAGGTGGGAATGGCTTGCACCGGTTTGTGCGCGCGGCGTAGATAGCAACTGTTCTATCTTCCAAAAGGAACTAGAGGAAAGACCTAAAAGCATGGTCATATAAGCTCCTTTTCTCTCGTATTTTCAGGCGGTTGTTTTTTTGTTTACCGTTTGGAGTTTTTTGTGTCGTTTCGCGAGGATATTTTCTTGCAGTGTAGGATGTTATTTTTCTGTTCTTTCTCGTGGAATATCTATTGCCGAGTAGGATATTATTTTCTTCTTATTATTATACTAGAAAAGTTAAAAGATAAGTTAAAAACTATTCCTGCAAATGTAAATAGAATATTTTAAATCACTATATGTTCTATTATGTTTAATATTTAAGGATTATTCTTTGAAAAGTACTTTCTTTCATATTGAAGATTGTCTTTTTGAGTTTTAAAAATTTAACATAAATCTCATTATTCATCAATGAGGAATTTCTTTTATTGTTGCATCAAGATCCTTTATTTTCCCTTCTTCATTTTTGGGCACAGATACTGTATTGATATCGAATTGATTTGTTATAAAGGTGTACATTCGTATGCGTAGGAGTAAAAAGTTTTAAGTATGAAAGGTTTCGCAGATTATTATATCTGACGTCTTCCAGTGGTATTTAATGAGAGTTTTATAACGTAAATACAATATATAGTAAATAATAAATAATATATCGTATGAAGTATTAATAAAGTGTATTATCATGATTTAGAAAATATAGATTATATCGTAATATTAATATTTATGATATTAATCATGTAAGACATTTTAAGTGTAAATATGCAGGATTTAGTATTGCGAATCTGTTTTTATAGTTTTTCAAATGCAGGCTATTTAGTTTAGATACTACCCAAGACAGTATTTATGTCTGTTAAAGAAACTTTTCTGCAACATCTTCGTCTCTTTAGTTCCATAAATCGGAGAGCTTTAATGTAAGAAAAGAAAATTTTAAGATTTTTTTTAATTGCTACAACTTAGGATAACAGAATGATAAGGTCTTTGAAAGGTCAACAATACCGTTACTATGGTACGCGTCTTTTTCATGCATACCTTTCAAATATTCGGACTCGTGCTTTGAATAGCTCTGTAAGTACATATATTATTTTCCTTTCGTAGTATTTTTTGCGGGTGTTAGTTGCGTGCACGTGAGGAGTTCGCGTGTATTGATTTACTCAACATTCCTTCTCTTCTGTGTTCCTCCACGGAAGATATTTTCTCTCACATTGAGCATTCCTCGAACCGTCTCCCCTCTCAACGAATGCATTTTTCAGCCTCTACACGCATCGCTGAAGACGTCCTCTCTCTCGCATTTCCTTCCATCCTTACCTGCTCCCTTCCTGAGTTTCCTCCCTTATACTTTTTGTCTAGATATCTTTGGATTTTTTGCTATGAGCTATGTGGTGGGAATGCAGATACTTCAATTGAAGCTAATAACCACAAATTGGTTCGGTAATTGAGGACGAAATTTACTGCTGCTTTTTTGTTTGTTGTTTTTTTCCCTTACGGTGACTTGTTGTTTATAGGTCATGAATTATCGCTTCTTTTGATTCACGTTTGTTTTTCTTGTTTCTATGGCAACCTTGATCAAAGTATGCCGAGTTTTTTTTTGTTTCTGTTGAGCTTTATTTCTAGTTTAAATTCTTTTATTATGTTTCATTATTGTTGATTTTGTTGTGTCGAATGTTTTCATTGAATTTTTATGTCATTGTTAGCCACTGCAGTTAGTAACTATGGAGATGAATGGTTGCTCTAGATATATATTTTTTTTTTGTAGTTGGATCTACTTTTTATTACAGTTGTCGTATAAGTTATGGATCTTGCGCTCTTGCTTATTATAACAATGTTCTGGGTTGTTTATTTTTGTGAATCTTAGTTTTCAAAGGATATGCAACTGAAACGAAATGATAGCTCTTAGTAACCTGTGTTTGAAAGTGGATACATGTAAATAATGTAAAATTAATGTATAAATATATACAAAAAATCTTTTAATACGTGTAAAAACATCTAGTTTGGCTAATATTTACCTATTTAATTGATAAATAATAAAATAGATTATCTATTCACTGTAGTATAACATATTTATGTTGGGTAATAATTTGTATTAAAATTTTCTTAAATAAGTCTGCATCCAACAGATAAAAGTTTGAAAGTGAACAGGAGTTAATCTTTTTTAAAGTGTCAAGTTTACGAGATAAAAAAATAAAATACATTTTCTCTTCATGATATCAGCACACTATAAATCGTAATTTTTATTCTACACACGAATCCCGACTGCATTTAAGACGTAATTTCTAGATGAGAGGAATGGAAAATCGATTTAAGGTACGCAATGCAGTTCATAAATTGACAGAAGGAAGAAATATCGCTCGGCCGTAATGGAGTTATTCCAATTTCATTCCGAGTTTAATCTTTCGACTGCAAAACGACGAAAAGTACATCGCGTGGAAGCTAATTAAGCGAGCCGTTTTCGCTAAGTAACTCTCCTCATCTTCGTTATGGGATTACTTTCTCTTTCACACACACAGTTCAAAGACCGTCTTTGAGGTAAAACAGAGAGGATTTTGCGATAATCAGGTAAACAATGAGAATTAAAATGCAAACATGGTTTGGGATGTTTTTTTTTCGAGTGAAACTTGGTTAGGGATAGTATCTAATAAAGTCGAGGTGTGTGTGCGACAGAAGCGCGATGCGGAAGAAATTTTCTCCTGGAAATTCCGTTGCTAAGGCTGATTTTGACTCGTAGCCTGGCCCATATGAGTAGCCCTAGTGTTGGTTCATTGTTGTGACTGTATTTTGCGTGCATTATTATATGGTGATTCTTGTCATAGTAAATTTTGGCAACTATTAATGATAACATTTTAAAAAATTCTGTGGAATTAATTCCCAATAGACGAATTTTTTTTAAATTTCGTTTTTATCCTACTAAGAGGCAATTAATATTAGCCTTACATATAAATATAAATTATTAATCAATAGGGAGATATTTATTACATTTTTGGAATTTTCTGTACTATTATTATTAGTTGAGTTTACACTGTATAAAGTTCGCAAAAGTATTAAGCATTTTCTTAAACTTTTAAACTTAAACGTAAATGTTGAAATGTTACCTTACACTACGTGTTGTTAAGATATGTCTTTCGTAACCCTTGGTGACGCAAACGTGCTGAATATTTACGAATTGGAATTGTGTTTTATGTACTTGTTGAACTTGTTATTTTAAATTCTGTATACATTATTCGTATTTTAATTGTTTAGTGTATACAATACCCCATGGCTTTACGTATTTACATAAAATATTCTTGCTTCTTATTTGATATTTTTATTAAAACTTGAATCCAAATACATCTGCTGTCTTACGTCAAAGTTTCTATTTACTTTTCACTACGTTTGCTGTGACCAAGTCGTCAGGTTAGGTTTTATCGATAACCTTTGTTTTACTTGTTGTGAAATAATCTCGATTTTTGTTTGGCTGAATTGTACTTTAATTCGTATAAACAAATCAATATTTAGGTATTTTTGGGTATACCGTATTTTCCATTGTATCTTTTTGACATAGTAGTTGATGGTAGAGGGTTATTGATTATACTCCGCGAAATCTAACCTCTCACTCACCCAGTCAACACTCATAAAACGAACTCTAAAATAAGTTAATTACTCCTGGAAATGTTTCCTTCATAATTGAAGCACGCCTCGCTCCTTAATAATTTAAGTGGCGACTGGGTTTTCTTCAAAACCTTCTTTCCATTCTCCAGCATCTTTAAAGGGCAAAGACGTCGTCCCATCCATTTCCACGTCCCGCCCTCCTTTCACCCGCAAAGTCCCTCTTTCACTTTTTCCGCCATCATCTTCCCCTCATTTCGCCTCTCTTTTGTTTTCGGAAGACCGATTCCTCGCTGTCCCCGCATCTACGATGCGGAGGTTCTGCCATCTCTGGCCACTTACACACATTTACACACACCTCTTTTTTCACACTCCCCCATTCGATTCCTATCTACCCTAGCGCCATCTACTATGAAAATTTATTCTTAAGAGTATCTTATCCCCATGGAGACGGGATGTTTATGCAAGCGATGACTACGGTTTTCCTTTTTCTTCCCCTTCTCAGAAGGTTTCTCTCCACATTTTCTACCGTCTTTTCCCCCTTTCGACTGCATTATCTGTGATTTTCATCTGTTTTCTGCGATAGCTGTCGGTGTAGCTTAGAGAACAACACTTTTTGTTGGAATATATTGGTATTTTTTTGATTATTTGCTTCTGTCAGTATTTTTAGGTGAGGGATGTGTCCCTATCCGTAAATAATGTTTAAATACATAATTTTAGAACAGAAGCATATTGTAATTTTATTCCTGAATTTATGGATCCTTCCAAATATTGGCGGAAATGGGTTATTATATTACAGGATAGATATATAAAGCAATATGTTATCTGATTTGAGATTTAATTTTCCATTTTTATACTTCAAATCATCCTGAAATTAGGAGCTGAACATTATTTATATATTATACGTAGAAAACGTATATCTCATACTATCCTTTTATTTTTGCCATAAAATTCGTATTTTTTTACGAATTATAAATGTATTAAATAAAGAAATAAACAGGGGAATACTAGGAATTAAGGTTGCATAGAACCTTAACCTTTACAGAGATTTGCTATTATTATTTATATGGCTGGATGTACGATAATTAATTCGTAATTCCTTATTTAATTACATTTTTCACTTCTAAGTTCTACTTTGAAAGGGAAGAATGCTAAAGAAAACTGTATAAAATATTTCGATAGTACTTTATTTTTATTATTTATGTATTTTTTATTTAGTGCAGTTAGTTTATTTTCTTTCGTTTTATATCTAGAATTCCTGGTTCCCTTATGGCGTAAACTTCAAATGAACCTCCGAATTGAATTTCATTCAGAATACGAACACAATTACAGATGGAAGTGCTTTTCTGCATTTGAATCCATACTTCACTTCATCAGTCATCCATGGTCTGGTTCCCACGCCCTTACTTTCACTTGTACTAGGCAGTACTCTCACTTTCAAAACAGAATTTGATTCGTCGAATAATAAAAGATTTCTCTCGTGAATCCTCGTCCATTAGCGCTCACTACCTTAAAAAATAAAATAAAATTTATCTCGAAAAAAATAATTAGCTTTTAAATATTTGATGCAAGGGTCTCGTATCCCTTAAGACATATCCTTGGAATCCTCTCAGATCTCCACTTTCCGGGATGAAGGGGTGGAGAAATTAAATTAGACTAATTTTCCCCAGCTGTATCAGATTTTTCAAGAGGCTGATGGAGAAACGGTCGCTTATGTATTTTTAGTCGATTCTTACGCGTCCAAGGACTCCGTTCCCTTGGCGACTCATCCTTCTTCTTTCGCTGGACCCACGCACTTTCTTTGCCCTTCGCCTTATCCCATTTTCCTATCTCCTTCACCCTTCAAGACTTCCTTCATTTCCCCTTTGCAGTGCTCCTTTGTTCAGATTCTTCTTCTTTAGTCTCGTTTCCTAGAATCTGTTCTACCTCCCTGTTGTGTGCGTTGCTATAGGGACGGTTTGTTGTCGGTGTTGAGTGACGAAAGTTATGTTATAGATATGATTCGTTATTTATTAGAGTGAAGATAATGAGTGCTTATTTATTTTGCTCTGTATTCTTTTCATTATAATTGAAATAATTATCTCTTCCAAAGTCTATAATGAAATTTTTTTTATGGAATATTTTTCTTTTTTCGATATCTTTTATTTATCCTTTGTTTCTTTTTTATTGGTAAGATATTAAAGTCATATCAAAGTAATACTTAATGAGTAAGAATTATTCAAGTATATTTCGTATACTTGTATAGCTGTTAATTTGGCTTCTTCAATAGTAGTCAGAAAGAAAGTTAGGGTGAGAGAAAACACTTTTAACCATTCCTCAAAAGCATTAATTTTTGTCTGAGTTTCTACAATATTGGAGGATTTGATGTAAACCCCGAATTCATTTACTTTTTATTATTCTATCTTATTTTGTTTTACATTCAAGGTATCTCTTATTGACATTATTTTAGGATGCACCAATGCATCCTAAAATATCTGCGCTATACCTAAAACCTTATTCGTTATATAGTTTAAGGAGTTTCTAGGTTTCGATAAACCATGATAATGTGGCGTTTCTATGGATTTGGAAACATTCATTCATTCAGTGACTCTTAAACCATAAATTATGAATGACAAAACCTAATCGATTCACGAGTTGAGATGTTTTTCTTACAATTAAGGTGAATTAGGTGTAAATATATTTTTTTTCTACTTGAATGGGTGTCAATTTGAACTGCTTTAACAAACTCGTTTTTCCTCCTTGGAGATACATCTCCAATGGATTCGCGGCTCGATTTATTTGCTCAGATCCCACTTTTTATCGCCTCTCAGATTAATATTTCTCCATTAAGTGCCATCTTCTTCATTCATCATCTTACGCCAATTAAATACTTCACATCAACCACTCATCTTTCCACTCCGAAATTTTTCGGATCTTCTTTCGGAAGAAGGAGATGAAAAAACATCTCTAAATATCATCTTCTCTCCTTCATCTTCAGACTCTTAACATCGCTTTTCCCTTTTATCGGAACACCCTTCGATATATATTTCAATTCGCTTGATTTATAAAGAAGTCGGGTCCAAGAGACATCGCTTCTTATGTGCGGATTTCAGACTTCAGATGTTTTATTCCGGAATCTCTTGAAGTAACGGCCCCGCGGGACAGGGAAAGATGGCGCCTCCGACGCATGAATGCGTAAACATCCTCTAGGCGTTGCCATGGTTGCATAAACATATATATTTAGTTTTATTTCTCCGGCGGGTCGCTAGAGGTGAGACAGGGCATTTCATTAGCAGCTGAATTTCTCGCTCTAAAACATGTCGACGATGGGAGTTCTCTGGTGTCGTATATAGAAATTTAGATTACGTTTATTTATGATGCCTTACCATGCGGGAGTTCGTAGAAAATAGGAAAGAGGATTATATATTTGGGGTGACACATGCATAAGGAATGTAGGAAGTCGCATTATATTTTTTGAAGGGTTGTTCAAAAAGTCGATTTTTTTCTCTTACAATTTATGTATTATTTTAAGGTTTATATGTTTTCTGTAGATATCAGAGAGGATTGATAATATATCATCTCCTGAAGCGAAATTTTAATTCCATTATAGAAGTAGGTATGATGAAATCTAAAAGATATGCTGGTAGGATATTCGTAGAACTTGATTAAATCATTGATTTTTCTTTGTCAAATGGTATAAAAAATTGACTCTCTCACGTTCAAAGGTTGTTTCATCGATGGTTGTATGTACAAAGAGTGTAGGAGCATTTCCCAAATAGAGAACCCATTTCTATGTATTCTATAACTTTAGTGTCCTTTAAAGGGAAGAATGATACACCAATAAAATCTGTGATAGTTTTTATGATTAATAATTCGTATTTGTTGGTTGTTACCATTTTTGCTTCCATTGTTTAACGAATTATATTTCTTATTGTTTTACTATTCGCATTATTGATTGTTGTTCATTAGACGATGGGATTCAGTCCCGTTCTTTTGAGATATTGTAAATGAATTCTCGCTCACTCTTTGACTCGTTTTTACACTTTAGCACATGACCTAATTTTTCGGACATCGGCTTTCAGCTTTTAGGATTCACTTCATGTAAACAAGAACGACGTCCTTCCCAAAGTGGAGCACTAAGAGATTCCTCCCATATTGACGGCAGATACCAAAGGCTTTTCCGACATAGGCGTGCATTTTCCAAGTGCGCAGTCCCCACTTCCTACCAGTTACAAACGCACCGGGCCCAAGAGCGTACCTTGGCGGTCGTTAGCGGTACCTTTCGACAATAAGTTAGCGTGACGCGCGCGTAATCACGCTTCACGGAGTCCTCTGGCTAAAGCAAGGTACATACGTTCAAGCAAAAGCACTCTCATGATGTCTCTCCATCGACTCAGCCTTTTTTATTTCGTCTGTCATTTCCATTACCGAGTCGGCAGCGCCTCTGACGGCGCCGAGAACAAACAACGCGTGATCTGATTTACATGTTCATACTTTTTCCACGAAATCCCTACGAAATTCGTTTCTTTTCCTCGAACTTTTCTTTGGCCCTTGTTCCATTTTCGCCCATTTTCGTTTCATTTCGAGATTCATTTGTTGCGAGATTTTTCCTTTCCTTGGGGATATTAATATTTTCTCTTCCACTGCCAAAATTTTATATCGTTTTCTTCCCAGTTTATATTCGTCTTTCAAACTATATCTTTTCCGATACGTTTAACTCTCTACGAAGGCATATATATTTTTTCCAATTGTTCCGTATCTTTTGAAATTTCGTAAAGCTCTTTTGTGACCAATATATATCTTTATTTTGGTTTTTCTTATTTTTTATATTTTCTCGACATAAGAACTTATCATTGTACGTTTATTTTTATCTATCTTTTATTATTTAAGTCATAAGTTAAATTTTAGTTTGATAATATTGTAATTGTATTGTATTATTAATTGAAATTAAAAATTAATCAATTGTTACGAACAGTAATAACGTTCCTCTAATAGGTTTTCTATTAGGGTTTACTGAAATTAATTTATCTTATAGTTATTTTAAATAATCAATTTACTATCAATATTTCGGTTTTTTTATAAGTGTAAGTTATTTCTCAAATATTAAAAAATAATTTAATTATCGTTTCGGCAACGGCTTGTAACAATTAAATAACAATAGTTACTTAGTTACCAAGTTACTAAGTAGGGTTCATTATTGCAGAGATATTTTATGCCTTAAAATGCGGAATTCATTATTACTATTACGCTCGTTAAATATAAATTAGCACGAAACATAATTACTTATAACTAATCAAGAATGCACTGGAAGATATTTCGCTTGTTCCACTTTTAAGGTCTGCCTCTCGTGAAATTTCCCATGTTCCGCCATTATCATTAAGGAGAACGGAAAGAGTCCTAACGCATATTCGCGTGTGTTTTGTTTTTCTTTTTATTATTTCGTTCGCCGCCACCTGAGAATAACGAGTCCTTTATCCACTTTTTATTTCGCTCATATTTACGAATTAGTCCGGACGCAGTGTTTGCTTTGTTTCCTGCAGAAAAAAAGAAGATCTGACGGCGAAGTTGGTCTTTTCCACGTCTAAATATCCGTGATGCATATGGAACGGCACGCTTCCTACTTTGCTTATCCCCAATATGTCAAATAATTTGATTAAAATTGCATTTAGCCTGACGTTGACTGGATGGTGATAAATAAGTGCATTTTATACGTAATTGGAATTCATTTAATTACATTTTTGCGTTTCTATGGTATGATGAAATGCTAAGCTAATATTCTTTCAAAGGCAGATACGAGATATACGGTTAAAAATAAAATATAAAGAGGAGCTTATCTGTATTTTAATTCTTTTGTTCTAATTATTTTAGCTCAAAACCAGCTATACCAAAAATTGATTTGTTTTTCCAAAACTCCCAAAAGGTCAGATATGTTGCTATGCTTTTTTTCGTATGTATGCAAGGTTTTCGAAGGCTTATGTTTACTGCTAAAAAACTTTAGTCTTAAGAAAATAATATTGTTTCGGAAAGTATAAAAAACAATATAATTATTGATACATAAGTAAGAAATCAAATGAGTCGTACTACAATTCACGCGATATAAGTTATTTTGTTGTTTCTATGGTAACAATAATATTTAAATCCATGTAATCAAAGTGTTATTTAAGATGAGGCATAAACAAATAAAAGAATACCCTATACTTATCATGGCAACACTGATTTATAACTTATATAGTAAAGTATGGTATAAATGTAAAAATCGAAGGTAAAAATTGGTTCACAGAAATAGGCTTGATGTTGTCTGACTTCTTAATATGTTAAAAGTCTAATTAGGCCAGGTTAACTTATGCATTCAACTGGTGTAAAGTTTCTTTTTAAGTTTATTCAAATTTATTCATCCTTATCATCAATGAAATAGCAGCAAATGCAATTAATTTGTTAATTACCATTTAAAACTCTTCAAAGAAGAAATTCATGAAAATTTAAATATAAAATGTGTTATTTCAACTAGGCTAGTTTCAAGCCTTCGCTATTTTTGTAGTTTAATTTAAGGTCAGCATTTCCAGTGAATATTTAGGCAAAAGTCATTCGCACCTGTTCAAGAGCGCAACTTTTCCCTTAGATTCCATCAAACTTTTATCCAACTTCTCCACAGATTTCTCTGATTAAACCAAACTTCTCCAAAACTTTATTTCAAAATTCTTCCACTTCTGTCGCTTCGATTGGCCATCTATTCCCCAACCAAAGTCGTTCCTCCATCGATTCATCGTTAAACTCTTCAAATCAACCTGAATTTAAATCCAGTTTTATTAATTTCTCTTTTATTTCCAAAAATGACTCTTGCGTATTCTATAAGAGACTTTAAACTAGTTTTAAAAAGTTTTCTACGGTTTCTTAAGTTCGGCCTTGAATACTGATAAAATTTTTAATTTTTTGCATGCGATTCCAATAGGTTTCCCTTTAATTATTCTTGCTTTAATACTATATTTTTCATTAGATTTTCTAAATGAAACGTAATTTAAATTATAAATATTCAAGTCTTCATCGGGGGATTTACATATAAAGTATACATCTTAGAAGAAGTAACATTTAAAGTTGAGATTCTGAGAGTTTTTAATTAATCATTGTTTTATTAAAGGTAAGTTAATTATCAGGCAATAACTCTAATGACAAACTCATACTTTCAATTAGCATTTATTAGTGTAAGACTTTAAAATATCCTCCTTATGCGATGCTCTTGAATTCAAGGATTCTTTTTTTTAAAGTAAAATGAATCACCAGTTACCGCAAGATTATAAATATATTACCTAGGTTACTTGATACAAATCCAACGTTATTCTGTTAAAATATGTTACAATATTTTATAAATTAAATTGGATATCAGTGATTAGAGAAGGAAAAGTATCTATGAATAATTTTATTTCGTTTCTTAATTAATGAAGCTTTTTTAGAATTAAAAAATTAATCTCTTTCTGTTATGTAATTGTACTTAAAAACTGTCTCCAGGATCCAAAACGCTCCATAGTTACCACTTGTTTATATTCAGAACAACTGCAGATACTCAGTGTAAATGAATTAAGCACTTCAAACTTTTACATTATTTTGTCTATTCACTTTCGAAAATTAAAAATGAATACGTAACATCGCCCCCTGATACATTAGCAGAATTTCAAGATGTTGAAATTCCGTTGTGCAAGTTCAAAATTCCGTCGGGAACGTGTTTTTAGATAGTGTTTCCAATTAAACGCATTTGTATTCGACATGGCATTTATATGTCCGGCGATTGTCGTCATCCATATTGCCTCCGGGCACATAATCTACTCAGGAGAACGTGCCGTGAGAACACGTGGAGAGCGTTGAAGGGTTTTACCTTTCGCGGAATATCTAGCTGAAAAAAAAATAATGGACCAATTTTAATTTTCCTTTATAACGAGGAGAATCTGAATTTATCATCAATAGATTTTGCTTAAATTTGTAGAATGTTTTGTGTTCGGCGTAAGATATCATCTTATTTAGTCGAAAGGGTTAACTTTATTTTGAATAAAAGCTTTTTGCTGATAACTCGAGTTGAAACTATCGTATTTCTGAATTGATCATCAGAATTGTTTCGTCTACTTCTGAATTGTATGATGAATTATAAAATTACGAACTCAGTAAAATATTTGACCATAGACTAAATATTCTACACACTATAGATTCACTTTTTTACTCAATAATAAAATATTAATATATCTTATGAAATTTTTGTACAATTTTCCTTCTGCACTATACAAAAAGGTTCCACGAATGGTACTCAGGAAACTTATATGAGTGATTTAACTCGTTGAGTACTTACCTGATGAGTTTTTAATGATACAGTGGCCTAAATTTCATACATTATATTTAAGTCTGTTTTTATTAGTTATAATCACTTTCCAAAATTGTGAGTAATGATTTGAAATCACTACTTTCCTTACCTGGATTTACTCTACATTTCGCTGGGGTATCGCAAACAACATCGCATTTCCTTCCAACCTCGTTGCCATAGTTTTGAGAAATAAAATAAATTAAGGTAATATAAGATTTCCAATTTATTCCCTGGACAATCTTTAACCTTGTTAAAGCTAATAATATGAAGGATAACTCGTTTCCTCGAGAAAAAAACCTTGACAAAATCAATTCATTTGAATTACTCATTCCCTTGAATGTATTGGAAACTGTTCATTACAATCCATCACTCGATAGAATGAAAATTGAATTCGTAGACTTGATAGTTTCATCCAAAGAATATTGGACATTACAGCAATGAAATTCAATTCCCATAAAGCAATCCAACAATCATCACCCTAGCAACAGTGAGTTAATGTAATAAATAGGGAAATTTCTGTTTACGACAGAGTAGATTGAACTTAAATCGAGCGATTGTAAAAGTTCAAACTATGCTTGCCTTTCTCAAGCGACAAGTTTCTTTATTTCCCTTCTTTTTTGCCATTGGTGCAGATAAATCCAAGATAATATATGCTTATTCTTTCTTCCCTCTGCGTAATCTGTTTCAGGTAATTTTACAACTTTTATTTCCAAGAGATAGCAAGAAAAGCTTGTGAATGGGACGTCGGGTACAATTTGTATCAATTATCGCCGCTTTGCCCCATTATCTTTATTCCGGTCCTTTCCTCTGTAGTTCTCCTTTCTCAGCTCCGTCCTTTATCTCTTTTGTTGGCTGAAGGCCTTCTTTGCCATTGTCTATACAGCTATTCAGTGTCTTTCGTTTGACATCACACTGGCGCTTATTTACATCTCTCTGCTGTCTACGAACGATGCGAAATTCCTTTTGTAGCACATCTCCGGAGAGGAAAGGATTTAACATTAATGATTAAGCTGAAAGAGCCCATTTATCTTCCAAATTACACTTCAAACAGTTAGTTAACTGTCTGTTGGTGATTCGTCATCAGTTGATTTTTTTATTTATGTAGTTTTCGTGAAGGTTCATTTTTGATTGTTTTAAATTTTTTGTCGCCGTATGAACCTTACCAAAAACTTTTTGTATTTGAAAAAAAGGATTTGGGTAAATTTTAGAAAGTAAAGATTTTTTCGCTCATATTAATGCTTTGGAATATCATGTATTATGTTTAATATATAATGTTTTCGAACATTATTTACTCCTTACTATGTATAGATAGATAGATACAAGTCCATAGGTATAACCATAAAGATAATTTGTCGATTGAACTGTTGATGGACCCTAATTAATAAGCTATAATAAGCTTTAAAAAACCATGGATATTCATAGAGTTTATAGACAATAATGAATTGATTTTTTATGGATTATTTCCTGTATTTACATATATGATATCCATTATATCTGTTTATGGAATTATTTAATCATACGTAAATTAGAAAATTTAAGTATCGGAAAAGATCATACACTTATATCTCAGAGAATATAATAATATATAATATGTAATATTAATAATAAATAATATATTTAAACCAAAGAGATCAGATATTTAAGTTTACAATAGATGGATTGGAGAATTGCTTTGGTGAAGTAATGTTATGCACGAGTTTCTCCATAGAGATGTAGTTTCCATTGGTTACCGATACTTACAGCTATAGGAAGCTGCCTTTGGGGATATCATGCCTTTGTTGGTGTGTGTATCTGTAGAAAAAAATCTTCAACTACATCTTCTCTATAGAATTCCGTAACTTCTTGTTTGCTCAGTCAATCTGGGAACAGATAGCATCTCCGCTCACCTGTGTAAATTACAACTTGAAAGTGCATTCTCCTCGATAATTGAAATCTCAGTGTGATGTTTGGAATAAGCTATCCAGATTGCTTCGGAGTCTTCCTTTTTTAAAGCGAGATGCTTTCTAAGGTCTGAGATGTTAAGAGCGAATTTACTGCCTGAGGACACATATCCACAGCAATTCACAGACTTTCTCTTGGAGCTTTGTCATCGGAGTGGGAGGGACCTTGTATAGCACACTCAGAAAGGGAATGGAAATCATTCCGATTTTTGAGAATTATTTTCGAACGAGCTCCTTTTTTCATCTCATTCCAGCGAAAATAATCTTTCTTTTGAATGCTCGTGATTAATGTTCTTCTCAGTCAAGTTTTCCACCACGTTATCGCAGTGTGGGAGGCTTCGATATATCGATTTTAAGGCCCGTTGTTCAGTGTTAGAATATTAATAAACCTCTATAAACTTTCGCTATTTTTTATGTTTGTAATCAAAGCTGTTTCGTTTAAATTTTGGGGAACGATTTTAAAGGTGAAAGTTATGAATCTCAACTGTTCCAAGTTATTTAAATCGCGTGGTTATACTGGTACTATTTTAAATGAATCATGTTTTATTCATATACGAATATATTGACTAAGAGATTGGTCTCATTCAAGTACTTAGTTAATAGGTTTTCAAATCGAAAATTCACAACTTTTATATTAAATTATACGATAAGAATAGCCCAGGATGTCTTTAATTTTGATTATATCTTGAAATTCGTAAATTTGAGCTTATCACTTTCATTGAAACTTTTTTTGCTAGGTATAAGTAGTATGTATTAATGGAAATCAAGTTATTTTTATTGGAATTTTAGTTGATCCTATTGGAATTGTTAGTGTGAGTAGAAAAAGCTGTAATAGTTTATAATATACATATATTATGATTCTCAATGCAATATTTCACAATGTATGAACTTGGTTATTCGAAAGTTATACTCATTTAAAGAGAACCTATGTTCGTATTCTTGGTAAACGAAATAAGGTTTTGGTAATCGATATTCTACCAAACAGTGGGCAATATAAGGCCATTGTGGAGTGTATTATATTAATACTCAATATCTATTTATACTTTTTTGAAGAAGATTATTCATGTGATTATGAGCTACTTAATATATATTTTCAGTCTGTAATTGAATTATTAGATACGTACACCAGGTGGAGAGATTAATTGTTATTCTCTTTCCTTACTTCCAAAATAATAATTAACAGTGTAACAAGGCCATCTGGACTGGCTCGGTGGCCTCTAGAATTACAATTAGTCTTATTCAGTAATGATTTATGAGGAAGAAATCAATCGATCACCTTCGATTGCGAAACAAAAACACGTTTGAAAAGAATCACTCGTTCCAAAACCGTTCATTACTTAAGCATTCTTTTTAACTTATACACCTCTCTCTCTGGAAAGAGAAAAGTACCTTTCTAGAATGACGTAAGATTGTTTTTCGACTCAACCACCTTTTCACCCTTCGCAAGAGATCGTGCGATATATTCTACATCAACCTTTTTAATCTCCATTTCTCAGAATTAATCTCCCGAAATGATTGACAGAATCGGGTCAGCTTCCGCGCAATGTGGGCCAACGAGATTTCGACGTTCTTTTGTAAGAACAGGTCTTATAGAAGCCGTGCACACGCAGCTCTCGCGTTATTCACGGATATGGTGATTAGTTTAGCCCGTGCACTTTCCTCGAGGTGTTCGCTTCCACTCAACTAATTGTCGCTTCATGGCATCTCAGGAATATTAGATTCGGTCTCCCTTTACGCCTTCGCTGCGAATCAACGTCTTTGCTTTGACAATGAGAGCGGTGATTGGTGAGCAACGGTTGCTTAGGTGATCTCCATGGGGAAAGATATTTTTTCGTTTACGTTTTCTAGCTGTGGGATAGCTATTTATTTCATTGCGTATAGACTAGGCTGAGTTAAGGTAGAGAAGTTAAATCATTATGCCATATGAGGGTATAAAAGCCTGGCTAAATTTACAGTATTATTTATTTGCTAATTTTTCGTATTATGAGTTTAGAATTACGAAGTTTGCCAATTCAGTTGATGACAAAGTTAATAATAATTAATTTGCAGTTAATGATATTATTTATTCTTGCATCAACATATCATTTTAAAATGCGAAACAGAAGTTAAAAATTGCGATATGACTGGGATTCGAACCCAGGTCACCAACTTGCTGGGCAGGTATGCTAATATGTATGTAATAGAATAAATTTAATTTTAACGTTGAAGGTAATAACTTAAATTCATAAACATTAATAATAAGGTAGGAAAGAGAAGGATAGGTTGAAACTTAGCAGGGGAAGTCATACGACTTTATCATTGGTTTGAACAGAACTGAAATATATCGTCGTGACTGGGACTCGAACCCAGATCCTCTTTTTGTGTAGTAATTCTCTAGACCTGGGTTCGAGTCCCAGTCATATTTTTCACTTCTTTACTGCCCTTGTGAGCATGTTCTACATACTCATCGTGTACAGTTGTTTGTCTTTCCTTAGTGCTGTTGATTATATATCAAACATTCCTTCCTTAATATCTTGTACAGGATAAATTTTCGTAAATTTTCAATCGATCTTGATAACTGAAAGTATTTCCAAAACAGTACGAATTCAATTCTAAACGCGCCTCTTTACTTTTAACCCGTTTTTATAGAGCTTTCTCCGTGGAATCGATTTCCTGATACATCTACCTCTCAGTGGTCTGCATCAGTTTCAGTTTCATCTGGAGCAGAATTCTCTCCTTCACCTTTGGGAAATTCAAACATTCGGTTACCTTTTTACATTTTCTGCGGTTGGAACATCCACCGCGTAGCACAGGCCCGTATCCTAAAGATTATTATCTCGCCCCCGATGTATGTTCAGCTGGTTGCTAGGAAACGGAGAGATTAGTACAAACTTTAGTGTCGTCTTTCTTCCGAAATTAAGTCCGTTATTTTTTATAGGGGTTTATACTATTGCATTTTTTTGGAGTTGGAATAATGATCCATAACTGAATTAGGGAACAATATGAGTAGTGAATGTTAAATAATCAGTGTGATTAAGTTGCTTTCATTGCGAGAAAATTCAATTAATTAGGTCATTATCCACATTTAATTGTCATAGACAACAATTTGAAAATTTGTACATGGGGTAATATTATAAGTATCCCCCGTACCTTTGAAAACAATGTTAATTAGTGATATATCTTATCATAAATGAAGTTAAACAGAAGTGAAAATAACGATATGACTAGGACTCGAACCCAGGACCTCCACTTGCTGGGCAGATATGCTTATTAGATTACATACAATTACCTGGGTTCGAGTCCGTCATATTTCTATTCTTTTTTGAATACTTTTTAACTGTGTGAATAAGTCGCACGACTTTTCGTGTTAAGATAATGCCCATCCTTCTATTTCCTATCCTATCATATATATTTATAAAATTAAGTAACTATCTATTATGTTTTATGTAAATTTTATTGATAATATGATAATATCTAAGGTACGTCGGAACCTATTTCACTGGATTTCAACCTAATACAGATACTACCACGAACTCGGTCCATTCAAGTTCGAATAAGAGAAAATACTGTAGTATTCCAGTGCATTAAAACAATGAAAAATAACTTTCTTTATCTTCCGGGGTATGATAAATTCCTCCTAATTAATTATGAAGGTCGATTTTTTGCGTGGTTTCGAACCAAGCAATGCTTTCCCTGAAAATGGAAGGGAGGAACCCAAAACATTTTTTTTATCGGGAAGAAAGTGGAATTCGTTTCAGACAAGGGAAGAAAAATAGATTCGAATTGCTAGGCCATGAATTCACTCTAGCCTCCAATAGTTTTGCCATCTTACAAAAAATAACCTCACGGTTGGAAAGCAATTTCCGCCATGGATGAAAGATAGCCTCGTAACAAGAAATGGAATATTAAAATGATAAATTTTTACTCGAGGCCAAATCCATGCATCGTACGAAAAACTTAATCTTTTATTAATCGTGAGGTTTTCGAACGATTTTTTTTCACTGCTGTACTTTCAAGTAGATTACGAAATTTACTTTGTGTTAAGGTTTTTGTTTGTCAATTTCCTAGTAGAAGAAGTAATATTGAAATTTATCCTCCTGCTTTTCCTATATTTTATTTCCTGATAATATTTGTTCCAGGAAATCTCTTGACTTTAATATTTCAGTGTTTAAATGAAGCAAAATTATTACTAGTCGATTAAACTGATAATTGTTCTACATAATTGATGCAACATTTTCAATCATTAGTAATAAGTTCGATTTTAATGATTTATTTTATGAAAATGACTCATTCCAATTTGAGGGAATACGGTGAAAAATTATGTTGCCATGGTTACCTTGTGATATATTCATATAATGATTTTAGTTTTTCCATCAAAATTCTATACGCATATATTTTACCATAATTTAATTTTCTAGTATGTTCCTATGCATTATTATAATATTCACGAACAAAAGAAATATTTTTTGACAAAACTTTGAAGTTTATGCTTTAATTACGCATATACCTTTATAATATGATAGATTAATAAATTTTAACAGGTGGAAAACGTGCGGAAGTACATAAACTAATACATACACTAAACTATCCTTCCTGCCTGATCGATTGATTGTATTTCAGAAATTAATATCGTTTTTTCACAAAGCATATTTGGGTATGACATTTGGCTACGGTTTTAGTTATGTTCCATTACTATTTAAGCTTGAGATAAAACTTCATTCCAAGTTAGATATAGAATTGAATATAGAATCTTGGAGAAAAGTGAAAATATTATAATATATATATAGATACAAACTCGGTTCAGGTATGTGCATTTACTACTACGCAGACCCTATGAACGTACTCTCCTATCCTAGCAATCTATCCGAACGAAGAAGGAAGTATATTTTACGACTCCAGTACGATTTTACGCCAAAAATACGAGTGGAAATTTTTCAAGTACGTCTTCGATAAATGCATCATTTTGAGGGTCTGTTTACAGATGAGGATCTCTTAGACCTGCGATAGTACGTTTCCCATGCACAAGTCTCGGAGGAAGGGACAACGCAAGGTTTATTGGTTCGGGAAGATAGAAAGATTCGGAAAAAAAACGAAGCGGTGATAGAAGTTTTTATTTCGTCTGCAGGAGTGGTGGTGGAACTTATGGGAGAAAGGGTTTTGCAGAGAAAGTTTTTTCGGAGAACCAAAAAGATGTCTTTTAAATGTTTTCCGAGTCATATTATCCATTAGGTGAAGGCCATCTTGAATTAATGCATCTCCTTGTTTTCCAAAATACTTTTTCCCATTAAGAGAAAGTGCCCTTTGGAAAGATGAGGGGTTTTGCGTGCATGTGTTGTTACTTTCAACGGAGTCTTCTTCTTCATTTCCTATAAAAGATTTCATAGCCGAGTTAATGGCATTAAAGCATCCAGGCTTCTTCTCAAACTTGGCTCGTTTTTAGAGAGTTCCAAAGTTTATACTTTTCTTTTAAATATCATTTCTATGTTCTTTCGACTTAAAAGTGTAGAAACTTCTGTAATAGATTTTTTTATGAGATTCAACTGTTTTAATTTTTACTCGTGAATATTAACATTAAGTGGCCTTGGCGAGCTTTCCCTTTAAGGAAATTCAGTAAATATAATAATAGTTATGATGAACCACTTTATTCGGTGAAATTGAGGATAGAGAGTTCCATTTTCCATGAATAAGATAAATAAAAATATTAAATTTCGTATTGGAAATGCCTTAGAATTGCCTCAATCGATTCTTCTCGTGTTAGCTAAATTACGATCGACTAAACTTTAAGATTCATTTAAGAGCTTATTTAAAGATATGTTAGGGTGTTTCTTGTAGCATATATGGTTGTAGATTATTTTAGGTCATTGAGGAGTTCGTTTTAGAAGGAAAATGTGGTTTTTGTTTATTCAACTCAACTCAATTAGAAAAAATAACGATTTATCGATTGTAGTTTGAAAACACTTTGCATCAAATTGAATATCTAACCTAAATTTTAGGTTATTTATTATTGTTGTATGTTAAGTGATATTTATTATGTATGAAATATGAAGATTTTGGAATTTATTTCTAAAAATCCTACAAATATAATGTATCAGAAATAACGAAGCTTTTATCTTTAAATGTAATATTACATTAATAATCAAGAATTTAGACGAATGTAGATGTATTGGATACTAAATACGTAAAAAATGTTCAGAATAATTGTTAGTTACCAAGTTTTGAAGTAAATTATTATCGGAAACTGACATGAATTTAATACCGATGTGAATAACTAATAATCGCAAACATTTCATGGTCATATAATGAAGGTTGAACATTTATTTCGTTCTTTTTTTTGACAGTGAATAGAATGAATTATTGAATGATAAATTAGCAGATACAGTGAACAACAGCTGAATTTTCGTCATATTCCTTTTATGCTCTTAACATACATTTAGCTTGATTGTTGATTACCATCTAGCCCTTTTGATTGTTCGTAAAAACAAGGAAAGAAGACGACTCCGATGGTCATTTCTAGGCCTATATCGGACTGTTATCTTTCCCGTTTCCTAGCAACCACCCTCTCTCCTCGGGTCAACCCTGCGTGCTCTCTTCAGCCATTCATTCGGCTGTCCCTTTAAACGCCTACTTTCGCAGATTTCCGCGCAATCGGAGTGGCGCTGTCCGTACGTGACGCATTTCGGACGGAGAGACTACAAATGCTGAAATATCGGCTTTTGAATTATGCGCAGAAGAGAGTGAAAGCCGCACTCCACAAGGTTGCATTCCGGACTGATTAAATTATGAAAGTTCCATCTTGTCTTTGTACAATATGGATGGCATTCGTGAATTGAATCCGCCGATTTTCTCTCGTGGCTATGACGATAAAAAATTTTGCCGATTCAGACCGGAACTTTATGGCATTCCTCTCGGAATTTGAAACAAAGCTTTATTAATCAATGGAGTGAGTTGGTGGGATATTAATACATTCCGGGTAATTTGCTGAATAATGGGAAATTCCGCGAAAAGACTTAACAGTTGTCTTTTAATCAAATACCGCTGTTCAACTCAAAAGTCGGTGGATGTATCTTTATATGCCAATAATAAGTTACATATCTATACTCGTTTTAGTAATATATGCACGGTTATTAGTAAATAAATATTTATATAAATATATATTAATCGGTAAATTATTTTTGCCTGAAATTTAATGCATCGTTTGGACGATTAAGAATGTAAGGAAAAAGTCAATATCTAATCGCAGAAATGGGCATATTTTTATAGGTCTGTACATGGAATTATAATAATAAAATCTAATATAATATTAATATGTACATATAAATCGAATAAAAATAATCTAATAAATACCCAAACTTAATATTTATTAAACTTGAGACATTCAGTGTCGTGATATATAAGGAACAAGCGATCTAACGAAAACGAATAGAGTAGCTTTTTACAAATTTTTAAAATATGGAAAAGATAATTTTTATTGGTTTGATTTAGTAAATGATTTGTCAGGGTTAAGAGATGCTCACAGATTTTTAAGGTAAAATTGTTAAAGAGAAAACAAATTGAAGCTGATCTATCAACACCTACCAATTGTATTTTCAAGGCTAAAGTAACAATAAATTTCGTTTAAAAAAACCTTGACTACGTATGAACATTGATCGAAAAACACGTAGCGCTTATCATGCCTTTGAGGAATGCATCCAAATTATTCCACGAAATTTTAATGACGCAGCGAAAAGTGTGATATACGTTATGAACTTCCATCTCATTGCACATCGCTTGTACTAAATGGTTGTGATGAAGGAGAGTTGGAAATTAGAATGCCGAGAGGCGATTCAGGGTCATGCTAAAAAGGTTTTATCCACATCATAAAGTTTGGAGGGCGTTGGAGAGGTCTGAATGAGAAATAACGATTCCGGAGCAATGAAAAATGAAATCAGTGCTAAACTCGCCCAATTTTCCCCTTTGCGATTAAAGTTAAAGACTTCCAGGAACAATCTCACCCGAGCGATATTAATTCGTGTCCCGAAGTTTAGGAGGACGCGTGATGAGAATAGGTTTCCCCAAATGTCTGGTCTCCGTGGCAACCCGAGATAAATAAAAATACGAAATATTGGAGATGAATGCGATTGGGGTTGAAAGCTAAGAATTAATTTAGAGTTATATGTCTAATAAAGGAATAATGTATAGTTGAAAGATGTATTATAGTATAGTATGTAGTATATTATGTACCTTTTTGGGCCAAAGATATAATGAGCTAAAGGAATGGAATATTGAGAAATAGGTGGGACATCTTCCTTTTGATGAGTTGAGTGATAACTGGTACTTTATTAAAAATGTTTCGTTTTAATGTAGCCATTGAATTATCGATGGCATTTGCGTCCTAATGTTAGGTGAAAGACCAGGATTATTTTACGTAAAGTAAAACTAAAAAGTGGAAAAGGAAGTATTATAATATCATAAATTTCTGGCTGCAAAATTATTTGTATAATTTAAGTGAATAGAAGAAAGTTTTATAGAAATAGTATAAATAAATTAATGTAGTATTTAACTATTCAGAAGGGGTTATAGTTTTTCTGTGATCTCTGTGAATTGTTGCTAAAGAACCATGGGAACAGTTTTTATTGTGTAGTAATATAAACTTTGTCAAATGTATTTTAAATTTAACAATAGTGAAGGTTGTTTCTTATGCACGCGAATGTAACTAATTTAATTTTTTCTCTTTTCAGGTATGTATACGATATTTCAAACGCATTGTCATCTGTTCGTTCAACTTCAACTTAACCACTTCTTGTTGACCAAATCGCCGTACAGTCTTGGAACTGGTAATGCATCAGCATATATCTTTATTATTTTTATTCTTAACAAGTTATTAATAATAAAATTAACAACTTCTTGCAAGTATAAATGCCACGAAAAACTATGAAAATAAGTTTCATTTCATAGCTTTTTAGCAAACTTACTAACTTCTGATGTGTGTTTTGAAATGAAGTGAATTATTCCAATAAAGTAACAGTCCAAGCGAATTTAATTTAAATTTAACGGATAATCTTCGTCTACTGAATTTTGCCTAATGATTACTGCAGCTCTTTGTGATATGAAATTTAACGAGAAATGCGTAAATATTTGAGGAAATTTCCCTCTAAGACAATGAAAACATGGACTTTGTATTAAAGTTTGACGTAGGAAACTCACAAGCTGGACTGAAACAGACTTAGCAAGTCGGTATGTTAGCAAAATCAATTATTTTTTCTCGTGAACTTTGTCGCATTACGTTAACTTTTCGAATTTCTTAATAATCAGTGAGAATAATAATAATAATATACTGAATTTAATGCAAATTTAAACAAGAATTACCTCAAATTAAGAACGTATTAAGTAATTATAAAGAATCCGTTGTTACCTAAGTAAAGTGTACATTTATATGCGAGAATTATAAAATGTGTGCGGATAATTTTCATTCCGCATTTCATTTAACTAATGCATTTGTTTCCGAGGAAATACTCAAATTTCTTTATATTTCAAACCTTTAAATAAGATATTTCTATCTGAAACGCGTATCTGATATCATAAAATTTAGCGAAGGAAAAGTATCGCAAACTTTCCTCGGAACTTATTTTTAATTAATTTTTATCGCCACTAATTAATTAATTTGTTAAAATTTTCCTTGTTATCTGTATCCCTTCTTATATCCCCCTAGGGATTCTACATTTTTTCCTCAAAGCATCTCATTAAGAAAATGGGACTAATTGTAAAGTTCAATCGGAAGTATTTAACATGGAATGTCTCTTCTAACTTTTTAAAAATATAAACACTACCTTCGCAAATGTATTCTCTAGTTTTTATTGTATCTCTCACTTGCGTGAAACTATTTTCGAGTGAATACGAGTACGGTATGATAAAGTGCGTGTAGATGAATTACGTACGTGATGAATGAATTTAGTTATTGCGTCATTTACGAGATGCAACATGGTACGATACGCGTGCCGATAACGTAGCGTAAAATATTTTTGACGCGTATCGTACAGCTATTCGTAAACTGCGTGTAAATGAATGAAATTTAATCATTGCGTCATACACGAGATGTAACATAGTACGATACGAGTATTGACAACGTAGCGTAAAATATTTCAAGCGTATATCATACAGCTATTCGTAAACTGCAGCGAGACGTGCAAACCAGATGGCACTCTAAAGAGCTATGCCCACCGTACAAGTCATTGCCCTCCGAGCGAACTCTCGGCGACTCTAAACCCTCACTCCGTGCACACGTGAATCATAAGTTGCGAAGGCGTCACGCTCCCATGAAAGGGATAATCTATGACGGACATCACTTCAGGATCGATGGCTCTGCAGTGTTTGCTAAATGGGCCATTCCACCTTCTTACAAGATCGAATTTCTCGTTTCATTTGTTTTAAAGCAGGCGTTAGAAGAAGTGTTGGAAGAAGGACGTACTCCTTACGTCATTACTCACCCGTGAAACGCTATTAATTTTCTCCGTATTTAGAAGTCGCTGCTTCTTATATACGTGTCGGAGTGAACTCAGCAGGGAAAGTGTTTCTGAAGTTGATTTTCGTGGTTTGGGGAGATGGGCGAGTAATCGTGTTATGGCTGTTAAGTGTTGTAACCGGAGCCCGGAGGCTATTGGCGTTCTGCGGAGGGCCTAGGTCAAGGAAACCGCAAGATGGTCCTCGAAGAGATAAACTGTGGCTTCCGGAAGTGGCTCTTCATATCGTTTCCGTTGAACCCAAGAAGGATCATAAGAAAATCTGAGATTGTTGATCCACGAGTGGGAAGGCCTATTCAGGTTGCTGATGGTTATTTAATGGCTCGTTTATTATGGTGTTGGTCAGTTGAATTTAAGTTTGAAAAGGAATTCTTAAGAGTGCCCTAATTTGAAAATGTTGTCATTGTATAAAAATTCAGCCTTAAATGTTTCTTCAGGGATATTTCACCAGAACAGGCCGTTTTATTGAAACTGCAAGAGTTATAATAGGGAATTATATTGTAAGATTTCACGATTGTGTTATGAATATTATTACTCGATATTGCTTCCAGATAGTGTATTAATTCTTGCAAAATTAGTAGTAGTTATTATATGTTTCAGTAAACAAGGTTTCTTTACTTACTTTTGAAATTGTCTCGCTGCAAATGCACGGGTAGATGTTTTGTTATTTATGATTTAATCTAATTCAGGTATTTTTATGTGTTCAGTTAACACTGTTGATGACAGTTTAAACTTTTACATACATGTTTGTTTACGGAATGAAGACTGAGGAAAGTTAAAGTATCCAAATGGAAACCGAAAATATCAGTCGAGTTGCATAATGTATCATTGTATTGTACGGTGTATTACATTACATGGTCAAATGTTGTAGAGGCGCTTTTTAATGAATGTCATTGAGTAACTTCATCTCATTAGGACGGTATATCCCTTTAAATCTACGATGTGTACGAATAAGAAGATATATGATACTTTTCATATAATTGAATTCATTTTTTGGTTTAAAAGTATTACGTAAATTAACGGAATTGCTTTCATAGAAGTTATATTCGGACTGGAAACATTTTTGAAACGTCACATGCTCCGTTGCCTTAAAGAGTTTCCAAGAATAAGTCCTTATCGTGTTTAAGAAGGGAAAATGTTCTTTTCTCGGAATCAACTAAAGTTCTCGGTAGAATATCTCATCTTTATCATCGTAAAGTATCGAAGCCCTTTAACTCAATGCGACCACCTTCGTATCTCCAATCACATGGATTAACTCTTTCCAAGAATCGGAACATTCTTTTTCTGGTATTATTTTCCCCTCGTATTGATTCAACGTAAGGATCGTATTGTAAAAATCATATTTTCTATCTTCTCTGTTCGAGGTTTGTGATTGTGGGTACGTTTTTATGAGCTGAATACTCTATTCTACTTACTATTAACTAATACTAATATTTAAATAAAGAATACTCCAATTTTTTTAGTTAAAATTTTATAATTAGATCATAAATTCTCATTGTTGATCTGATTAGTACTATTAGTACTGATTATTCTATTCTCGCATGTATTGTTTATTGGATTAAGATTGTTGGATATAATTATTAATATTACTCTAAATAATTTAAATAGTATTTGGATTGAAAGATTGCTATTATTGTTGCATCATTATTAATCTATTAGCGACATTATTTTAGATCAAATTTGTTCCAGATTGATTGCAGATATTTATTGTAATTGATTAGAAGATATTGTGTCAAATATTCTGAAAATTCTGTAAAATTTATAAAAGCGTTTGATTTGATTTTGATTTATTTATTTATTGTTTTATTATCCCATGCTTAGCAACGATCTCTATAGAGACGAAATGTAGGCTTGCGTTGATAAATGGAGAGTTAATTAATTAGCTAGGAATGGATATATAACGTTCGATTAATTACAGTAATTAGATGATAAATGCAAATTTGCTCGCTCAATATTGTAATCAATCTATCGAATCAAATTAGCGTGAATCACTCGGCACGGGAGATTTTTTTGCCACGTCTTCCGCTCGTCCGAGTACGTAAATAATAAAAAAGATATTATTCCATAAACAACGTTCGCAACGAAGATTCTAATTGATTAAGTCGTTAAGTGGACGGAATTAATTCCCGCGATGAAAGCCAAAAGGGTAAACATACCGACATATCCGCGGACTTATACTTTTGAAATCCATTCCCTAAACATTTTCTGCTTGTATTTCATCCACTAGCCAATAGAAACTTGTTTAATTTCATCGCATCTCTTTCCTACGCAAAACGCTGCAAAATTTATTTTATTATTATTATGGGACAGTTAGAGTGAGTTCGGCTCAGGGTCCGCGAAAATGTGCAAAAAAGAGTTTGAAAAAAATAAGCGAACGGCGAAGTGATTAACGATGGAAATAAAAAATACTGCGGATTTCGTCGCATAAAATGAGAGCGATCCAGGAGCAGGGAAAAGAACCCGCGAATAAAAATGAGGATCGAGATAAAAGAAAAAAATTCTTGCGATTGAGTGCCTTCTTTTTTTTCTGGACTAATATGCTTGGCAATTAAATCATCCCGGTTTGCGGTGGATGAAAAGAATTCCCACTCCGCTAATATCCTCCCCCCTAGCGGAAACCAATCGAACTTTCCCCTGAGTCCGAATGCTTCGCTAATTCGTGGATGACTCATCGATCTTTTTAACATCGATATTTAACATCTCTCGTTCGATATTCCGTATGCTCGATTAGCTAATGATCGCGGGGGATAATTAGGAGCAAATCGAGCGTGAATTGATCACGTCTTCATATAAACACGATTGTTAGCGTTCGAGTTTCTTGGACGCAGATGTGCAGTGAACAGCTGAGAGGAATTAAATAGTGATTAATGCACGAAAAGCTTGCGAATTCGAAATTAGCTAATCAGCGTGTTAATGTGTCATTGGTGTAAGAGAAAGTGATATATCTACATAAAATAGCATTGTCATTACGGGAACTATTATATTTTCAATAAGCACAAAAATTGCCAGCACGACAAACAATAAAAAGTACCATTAATAATGAATTTGATTAGGAAATAAAAGTAGAATCGCAAAAAGTATTAGACTAACAAAGTAGAGAACATATCAATAAAATCTGATTTCTTTTAAAATATTAATATATTATATGCTATTATAAAATAATTTCACATTAGATAATGCATACATTTTTTCTCGTTTAATGATTAAAATGAACATTAATAAAAGCTCTATTATCTTGAGCAGTCTTCACAAAATTAAGTCACAGTTATTCATATTTATATATACATTTTTCATAAGCTTAAATCAGTAATATTTGTATGAATGTTTGTATTTTAAGGATGAAATATATAGTGTAAATCTTTATAATCGTTATATAAAGGCTCTATAATAGCTCGTTCCATGCCAGTATAAATTATTCATTTTTAAGCGATAATGCTTATTAATTTAAAAAATTAAATATAGCTTTAACAGTAAGGCGATGGAAGTTTTTATAATCTAGCACAATACCCATTCATCCGTTCATTCTTATTTCCTCTTCCCCATTAAACCCTTCCCCATTTTACCCCTACCCATTCCACTCCAAGGATTATCAATTCCTGTCATCGCTTAACCATTTTATCTTCTGAAATTCATCCTCCGATTGATTTTCCTCTCAGAATCACTTCATGGACCGTAATTAAGGCCATTCCGTCCCTTTCTAGAAATAGAATTTCTCTCAAACTATTTATCCTTTTCTTGAAAATAAAAAAGCCTTCATTTCCCTCTTTTAATTAGACTCGTTTTCATTCTTCCGCTCTTTTGTCGCTCAAGAACTATCCGCAGCCCAGCCTTCGTTTGTTTCGCAAACAAAACGTTCTCTTTTGTTTTTTATTTATTTTTTTAAATGGAGTTTTGCGCATGGAAGGAATTCCACGTGACCGATCGAAGTGTGTGACAATCTCTAAAGCCGTTTCGATAGATCGATGGACATATATATTTTCGATAGTGTCGATGTTGCATATTTTACGGCGTCGAGGTATTTTGTCCGTTTCTGTTGCGGATGTCCTTTTTTCCGAGAGAAAGTCATGAGTCATTCGAATTAGGAATACCAATCGCGTTCGCAAGCGAAATTAATGGTGTGCTAAATATTTGCGATGAGCCATTTAGCATCCTATCCGGTGCTTAACGAATTCCTAGGTGAAACTTTAAGGTTATGTTTTATACTATCAATTCCAGCTATTTCAGTCCACTTAATTTTGGTTATATTTATTTAAGTATATATTAATTTTTATAAAATTCATTTGCGTTCTTATAATTTATGCTAAATGTAAGAATATTGTCGGTCATAATTGTTTTGAACACAGATGATGTTGGTTGTAGATTTAAATGTTTTTTTTCCCAATCAACTCTTCAAGGAATGTTGGACTAGCCTAATCCTACCTAACTATGAGGTGCTGATTTTAAATAACACTTCTTGAGAGTACTAGCACGTGCCGAATAAATTTTGAAGGTGATTGTGTAATGGTTGATCAAATCAGCTTAATATTCTAGCATATTTAACACTTTACATAATATTAAAGAGTTATGAAAATATCAGAATTTCGTGTGACTCTTACATTAAATTTAAAACCATGTATTTTTGAATTTCAGTGATCCATGAATATTTAAAGGAATTATCATAGTTTGCATTGTATGCGAAAACTACTTTATTTTTGTTATTATAGAGATTCACTTATCGAAATTAAAAATGGGATCAGTTTGTTCTTATATTCCTTCCCCGAGAATCGATTCAAATATGAATTTCTTCAGAGGAGCTATCTACTATCCTATAAAGGCAAAACAATGAACAGTTACGATGGTTGGATAATAATACCTCGAGGAGCGGTATCATATTCTGCTTTAATGTTCTAAGAAACCAATTGTTTCTGATGAGAGTACCGTTGCTCTTATCTTAAATTTTGATTTTCGTTTTTGTTATTTGAGAATACTGTAGTGAGCAGCCTTCCACGAAATGTTAACCTTCTAATGGAAATGGCTTTTGTTGGAAAAGTTTTATCTCTAGGTTACATTTTTTTACCAAAACGCTGACTTTGGATTTCTGAAAACTCTCCCTAGGTATTCCCTCTAAAAACAGCTTTTATCTCCCGTTATATCCCAAAGAATAAGCCTTGAGTGACTTTTCCCCCAAAAACTTTCACTCTTGCTGTCTGAGTTCCCCAAGGCATTATCGTAGGACCTCGTTACTGTATTTTTCTCATTCTCCCGCAGAGAAAGTTTTGATTCGGCCAATTTAAAGGTCAGATACGACGCCTCCTACAGGCAACTGCGAATAATTTCTTTCTTTGCCTTGATATATATATAGGTCGTGACTCGTGAACGTTGGGTGTTTTTTAACGTTGTCTCATGCTGTGACTAGCCAATTTCCTCTAGGTCACAGTGAATACGATTGACGAATACATTTAGATCGTCTCGTCGATATGGTAATGTAATTTAAATCGCGATTGAAGAATCTGTGTGTTTGTAGATTGTTCAAATGTATTTTATTTACCTATTCCATGCTTTTTAAATGTAGGTCCCTCGCCAGTTTAATTTACACGAATTAAGTTTGCGAAATTTTCTAATCATCATAATTCTCTATCTAATTCTAATTTTTTCTAATCTAATCATCTAAAAAATTATTAACCTTCTTTCTTTATATGTGTTTGTAAATATTGAGTGAACTTCGTAATTTATACATCTCAAGATTAGTAAATATTTTATATAGAAATACTTTAATTGTTGTTGAGATAATTTACAATTCGCATTTTCATTCGGATATTCAAGGACTGGTTCTATTATATTCATATTTAGTTATGTTTATATGTACAAATATTTATCATATATGTATGTATTACGAAAAAGGATAATGTGAGAAATTCTTTTAATCTAACTCTTTTGTAATTCTTTGTCTAATAATTGATCGTAGCCCTATTCTGTACACCTATAACGTTTTATGAATGTATTGAAACAATTAGATATGATAGAGTGAGATGTGAGATATTAAACCTTTAACTTAGCAAAATAATACGATTATTTTCTGCATTTACTCAGAAAAATGGCATTTACTGGCAATACTGTTATCAAAATCATTATGGGGAAAATCAGTACTTTCCTTATTTTAGGGACCAAAAGTAAGAGTAACATTCTGGAAATTTCAAATTAAAATTCACTTCCATCCCACATTTAATGACTCAAATAGGAAAAATATGTAGATATAGAAAAACGAATTTATTTTGCTTTATAAATATGTGTGTCATCAAAACCCTTCTACCATTAAAAATTGGCCCGTAAAGTACAAATAATGCTAAAATTGGAAATGTATTTCGTCGCATTCCAATGAATTTAGGTCGCATGAAACCGATATGTAATTTTTTTCATAATGGTATCACATGAATTATAAATTTTACTGCAAATCGAATGGAAGAATTCGATCATTCCGTCATCGATTCGATATTTTATCGAAAATTGAAGTAATAAAAGTTTTATGGTAAGCACCCGAATAAATTGGCATGCATAAAAAAAATTTGAAAAATTCTCGAATGAATGCAGGGCAATATTTACGACTGTTTGGTTCTACGAAAATGTTTTCCATTTTCAAACTAATGGGCAATAAATAAGATCCTTTTTAGGAATCATATTATCATACTCGGAACGAGCTTAACTGAATCGCATAATTTCCTAGCGAATTTTTACGGTGTTCAGGGTCGACTAGATCAGATCTTTATCTTCTATGGCTAATAAAATTGGATGAGCGTATATTACTGTTTTGAATATCTATGTTTTTCAGCAGTTTGGCTATCTTGGCCAAGGATAGGACATTAAAAGATGAAGGGAACTTAATTTTATTATAGTTTGTTATTATTTTTAACCTTGAACTACCAGCCTTGTTGCTGGAAAGGGTTCGCGTGCTACTGAAAAGACAACCTATGACCTAGCTAGGATCAATATCTTTGTAATGGAATTGATAAGCTTCCTCAACTGAATTGAACGAAGTATTTGTATCATAGCGGACGGTCTAGTAACAGTGGTGGAGTCGAGTTTCGAATACTGAGGAAGACTTACACTAACAATCAGCATTTCATCAAATATAGCTATTCAGTATTTAATATAACAATTATATATATTATATAATATTTGATCGGGGAAACTTTATTGAAATTTTAATTTAAGAGAAGTCAATTTTTTACACATAGCTCCAATAAACTAACCAGTTATTCTTTATGCTAAAACTGTATGCAAAATAAATTATATGAAAATCGAAACCTGAAATGAATAAAATGAAGAATGCTGGTAAAAACGAAATATAACGAAAAATAATTAATTTTTCTATTTCTTTTTCAATTTACTTCATTCTATTAAATTTCAGATTTCTTGTCATTAAAAAATCCGTTGAACATTATTTCGGATGATAGGATTCAGTTCAGCATGTTAGTGACTCTTTAACTTCGATTTTAATGAATTAACATCTTCTAATATTATATTTTGCAAACCTTTATTACTATATAATTCAATCAAAACTACTATATTTGAATATTCAACAATTTCTTACTTAGCACTTGAAAGTTTCTTTATTCAAATTAATCGAAATTACTACACATCCACATAAAATTTGATTTACGAAGAATTAATAATAATAATCTCATTAATTTAGACCAATATCGTCGTACGTAGAACAACAAGAGCTCAAGAATTCAGTTGAGCAATATGGAAAAGCGTATAGGACGTCTTCGTCTCTATTGGTAACGGGACGGATTGAAATAAATGTCCAAATACGTGTTCTACCCACGCCACGGTCTCGCAAAACTTTAGACATATACGTGCATCGTAAAAATAGGCGACAACGGCAGGTCCTTCTGGAAGACATAGAACCGAAAATATAGCATCCCATTGCAGGACTCGTGAATTGTGTTGTCAATGGCGCGAGGCGGATATTGCGTCATCGGCATTATTCACACGACCTCTGGGATACGCTCTCCGACGGCAAAATATGGATACGCAGCTGATACGTTATTTTATGGCTCCAACCCTAAATCCATATAAAAAGGTATTCCAAAGCCACACACTGCCTATATTTCGCCTATACTGTTCACGATTTTACACCACCGAACCTTGTCTTTGAGTTTGAACGGCGTGTTTTCGGAAAAGTCTTGGACGGATGATTTTTTCTGAAGTACTGTTTTCGGAAGTTGTACTAGGTTTATGAGATATTTATCACTTACGTAAACATGTCTATGATTTTGATGAATATAAAAGAAGAGTTTCATAGTTCATAGATGAGATCGAATGATTTGAATGCATATGCTGTTCTGAATTTATTTTCTTTATCAAAATCTCTGTACTATGTAATTATACGTGTTATTATTAGTAGCTTATGAATATTTTAAACTGGAAGGAGAAGAAATATTATCATCATGTCCTAGTTAGCATGGAATGAGAGAGTAAAATAATTTTTGTCGAAAGTTAGGACAACTGTAATTAAAAATTAAATCTCAATTTATCGTGCAATTTTAAAACTTATGATGATTTTTAAATTGTAACTTAAAAATTTAGTGAATGAATAAATAATTAATTTGGACCATACGTGTATTTAACTTACACGATATTGATTAATCTATAATCCCTTAGTTACCAAGGCCCCTTGTAGACAAAATATATCTTGTCTTCATACAATAAACATCTCTTTTTTTCTGATATCGTAACTTGATATTTATCCAATTTTTATAATATTTAATATTGAAAATATATCATATATAATTATCATGATTTATCATTACGAAAAATAATTCGACCGAAAGTAATTTTGCAAATTTAGGTCTTTAATAAGTTGTTGCGATTAATCATTTCAGTTATATAAATTATACTTAAAATATGAGGAAAATCCATCATTTTCAACTTGTCTCTAACGTTTGTTTATTCGTTTGAATTGTTACACGAATAAAAGAAATGACCTTTGCTCTGATTTCCGAAGGACAATAGATGGCAATGAAATCGAAGCAATAGCAATGAAATTCGAAATAAAGAAGAGAATTGTAATAGGCGCGAAATGGTCCGACGGAATCTTGACTATTTTTTGGCAACGACGGGAAGTGAAATGGAGCGGGTACTAGTCAAATGGGACGATGGATTGCCGTAAAAAAAGAACGTATTTTCCTGAATCCCGAGGTGTACATTTCGTCCCAAACATTCATCGAATGCTGTTTTGGAGGTTTATATAAATAAATTCTCTTTAATTGATCGCTCTCGGAATGCAGTTCACCAAGCTCCAGCTGAGCCATAAAGACATTGCGAGCGAAAAACATTCTATTTTATTTATCTGCTCTTTTTCAGCAGTTGGGTGATATTGCATATTCCGCATTGCACGTTTCCTTGGGTGATTTATGTATGAATATGGTTTCCTTAGCGTTGTCTTAGTTACACGTAGCTCATTGTTGTGTATTTACCCTAAAAAAGGTATTTACCTTAAAAAGTAAGTGTGATTAGGTTACGTTATATAATAACTTTTGGAAATTGGATGTATATGTAATAGATGATTTTTTTATGACTATGTATTCGCGATTTTTGTTTTAAATCTTCGAAGAAAACTCCAATCAGGGAATATTTGTGATTGGTTGAAATTTATGAATCGCATACATTATTAATTAATAAATTTTCATGAAGATATTCGAAGTAATTTGATTTATGAAATTAATTCGTGATTTTTATGATACTCATCATAACTTATCAAACTAATCAGGATAATGGAATGTATTGACTTCCAAGAAAGCAAACTGTAATCAAAAAGGTCAGCATATTGACATTAATAACTTCAACCTTCAGTTATTAATAATATCGAATATTTGCAAGTAAATTGATTGCCCTAAGTATTGAGCCGAGGGTATAGTATGACCTACATTTTAACGTTCATCGCCTTATTTTTAATAATTCATCACGAAGATGTATAATAATAACGTGTTTTAAAAGAGTAATAGAATTTGGTTTGCGAAAACGGACCTTTAGAATTCAGGCATTGCAGTTTAAAAATTAATAAGTACGCTTTGAATATTCCCTTGAGAGGTAAAGATGAAGATAATACTATTATATAACATACATTACTCTATTCTCAATCTAGTATTTTAAAACCAGATACCAGATATTTCCAATTACTGCAAATCAATCGATTTGACGTAATATACTTCTACCGGTACCGTAAATTTGAAAATATGCATATAAAATAGATATCTTCAGATACGTTCAAAATGTCTCTTCCCTTTTGGAAATAAATCTTGGAAGTTCACGTGGAATATTTCAATATCCAGACGAAGGAATATTTTTTATTCCAGACGTAACCTTATTGCTATGGTAACGGCCTTCTGGCTGATTTATTTGGAATTGAAAGCATCTATTGGTAATATTGTCTGGGCTTCAGAAAGGATTTCGAATGCACGAGAAATAACGGCTTCCATTAAGGCACACATTTAACTTTTTAGGATTCTCTCATTCGTGGATTCTGCAATGATTTTATCCTTTTCTATCTGAATCTGACTCCCGGTAAATGATGACACACAAGTGCAGTCTATATATTTCTGTTGCTGGATTTTCTCTTGGTTATTGGGTATTTTTTTTAAAAAGTATATCCAAAGTTTGACTCGAGTGATTCTGAGAGAGGTACGGTTCAATTTTAGTCGTTGACGGTATTATAATATACGATTTTCAAAGGTTTATTAGTGTAACATTTTTTGTTTATGGTTTTAATTTATATTAATAAAAAATAAGAGCTATTTTTTAACCTTGAGGAAGTTTTTATCGAGTGTTTATTCAAATTTTAAGGTTTATTTTCTTATAATATTTTAATTTCAGTCCCAAAAATTGTTTAAGGTATCAAAAATTATTACGGAAAAGAGACGAAATCAATCTCAAAATATAACTGCTTCTGTTATTTTTGAAAAATTAAAAATTTCTTTTATAAATAAATAAGAAATTTAGATATTATATACACACTATTTAGATAAAATATATTTCTATGAAATTTTGATATTTAGAATTGAATTGAAACTTGGAAAGCTATCTAAAATAACTTGTCTTACTACCATAAACTTCAAATACCATCTGCTAAAATATACCACCAACCAAATTTCAATCTTTCTACAGTCTTTTATCTTAGAAGCTTTTTATGTATATCAAGGAATACTGCTGTCAAGTACGTTCACTCGTTTCCACAACATTCCGTCGCTATGTACGTAGTCATGGGGATAGGCAAAACGAAGCTTCCATAATACTTTTACGGGAGGCAGTTCAGTTACCCTCATCCTATTCCTTCTACCCTCTTGTCCATGTTTGGATTTTCCTCATCTGCCGATGGCCTTTTCTCCATTTGCATTTTTCTTTCTTGCAGATACATCACGCCCTCTTGAGTGACAGACCTTATCCTAGGTCGATATCCGAAGCAGTAATCCTGTGCCTCCATTCTTTTGGCGCTCTTTCTCCATCTTTTCAGATTTCATCTCTTTGTTTACCCGAGAAAACTTGATTCTGAGGAATCCGGCCCCAGGCCTTAGTCCGCAAAGGCTTTTGTATTGAGCTCGTTTTTATGTCCATATCGTAAAATGATATTTGCTCTCTCTCCGAGCATTCTTGTTGTTTGTTGGTCCAAAGGAATAGATGCAGTGAAGATCACTCTTTTTTTTAGGTCTTTCGGTGAAGAGGAAGGGATGAAGAATTCGGAGGAAAGTGCTCAAGTATTAACTCAGAGCGTCTTGAATTTAAATCTTGCCAAATTGTTTCTTTTATTTGTCTTTCTTTCGAAAGGTTCTTTGTTATTCGTTTAAAAGTATATCTGTGGTCTCCAGGGTGAATGTATGCTTGGCAACCATAAGATAATGGGTGGTTCTGTAGAGAGTGTACTAATAAATGAATCCATCCCTAGATAAACCATGAACGAATGTGGAAAAACAATATAAATGTCCTATAATTTAGCTTTAAAAGGATACATAAAAAAGACTGAGTTAAAATCGTAAAATAATACGTAAAAACATAAAAATACCAAAGTAATCGATCCTTTGGAAGTAATGAAAGTATTCATTAGAAATTATAGCGTAGTTATTATATTATATTACAGATTAAAAACTGTTTTAGTAAACGTAGTTATCTATAAAATTCCATTTTCCTTTATGGAAGTTTAATGCACTGGTGTCCTTTTATACAATCTTATATATAAAATACTCTAGGATTCTTAAAATATATTCTATGGCCTGTTTATTTTATACTAAATTAATTCTGCTTTTTATTGGAAAAGAGTGTATTGAGCATACCATAAATATTTATTATTTATATTCATAGTTTTTCATTTAATGCAGTACAGGATTTTCCTTCTAGAAATAAATTTGCATAATTCAAGACTATCATACTTAGCATATAGATTAATAATCAAAAAATAAATACGTTTTACTATGAATAAATTACTTTTTAAGACAAATTACCGTATGAATTTAAAGGGAAATATAATGCATATATGATTGAAGTTAGTGACTCTGTACTCATTCAATCAAGGATTCATAATTCCCTTCAAAAATTAAGAATTAGAAATATCATCCTTGGTAACCAATCTGCATGGAATTATCTTCGGAGGAAAATTATATTCACAGCGCACATCGTAAGCCTCAGAGATAAGTCTAATCTTAATCACGAGAAATTTATTTTATCTCCATTCATTTTCCTACGGCTGTTTACAATGGGATGTGCCTTCATCCTCCCAACATCGCCGTTGATGGAAAGGCCGGGTTCATTGCCTCGCGATGACTGCAAGAGATACACCCCGTGCATTCGCTCCCGACGCGCATGCGCTCTAGCCATGCACGCATTCTGCGGTAGCGTGCCCTCAGTAGATGTATTCAGCGTGCGTCTCCTTAATCTTATGCAACCGATAAAACTTCGCAGTCAATCTTGCGCGGTGCAGGCCATCTTGAGCAGATGGCGTGAATGAGTAGCATACTGTTGAATACACGCTGCATTGTTTCACGTTTCTTTCGCGCCGCTGAGGTTAATATGCACTTCTCGTGGATGCGTAAACAGTTTTTTTTATGGCGGTAACTAAGCGAACTACATTCGTGGTGACAAAGGTCAACAGGGATTTTTTCGTAAATGTTTGTGCTTTGTATCTTTGTAAACTGTGTTAAAGTGTCATTTAACTGTTGTAGAAGTGAGGGTAATGTTAATAAAGTGTAATTCAATCGATAAGTAAGCTGAAATTGAGCGTAAAATATTATTTTTGATTATATTCATCAAATTTATTCATTATATTATATTCATTGATAATATATATCATTCGAAAAATCATACTGTAACTTATTTACTGGTTACTATGGCATTTGAAATTATTAATTCCAAATTTATATTATAGTTATTATTAGTAATTGAGATAGATCTGTAACTATAATAAAATGCAGTGGTTTTTAACATATAATCAACATTCACTGTTCTTTTACGTGCAAAGTGGTCAGTAACTAAATTATAATTTATTGCGAATCATATTATACATTCAGTTCACATCTCGAAGGGCATAACACGCTCATTCCTGTATTTTATACGTCATATTAAATGTACATCTCGTATTCTAATCGATGATGTGGAATAACTGTCAAGTCCAAAAGAAACAAGATACACAGTCAGATGCGCTGTAATTAATGTACTTTTTTTCTCTCTCGTTGGCGTGACATGCAGAGTGAATTGCAATCTCAGTATCCGTGCTAATTAGGCAGAAGGCGTAATGATGCCATGTAATCGTTGCAGTTGACTGAGGAATTATTTCAGCTCCTTTTAAAAGGGTTTTGATTGTGCCATTCAGCCGTGAAAGCACCTTTTTTTCAAGCGATAGAATTTAAATCGTAGTGCAATTAGTAATTGGAACATCGCAGCGTTCAAAGGTTAAAGACAGCCCAGAGGAATGTAGTATTAGTTAGTTTACACCAGAGTTGGCGTACGATATTTTTTGGTCATGGAAGTTGTGTTTCAAAGAATATTTGCAATTTTGTGTTTAGCAAAAAGTTGAAATTCAGTCATACTGGATTATTACTTGTTTTGAATCTTATAATTTGTTAATTTAACGATTCGTTGAATGATTTTTGTTTAATTTAAACAGAAGAACCTCAAGCTATAATGATTTTTCTCATATTTATGATTAATTCATTTCTATGTATACAGTTAAAAATCAAACATTTTTGAAATCATTATTAGGAGGAGTGACTCCGTGGTAAGCCATAGTATGATGAAAAATTTAGTAATTTCTACAGAAAATTTGATTTAGTCGCGACCTGTTTCGTAATTATACTGAAGGTATAATGTAAAATTAAAACTGGTCACGATTAAATCAAAGTATGAAGTATTTCATTATATTCAAACATATTCGTTTCACTATACGTTAAAGTATTTAAGTGCTTTTTTATAAATTTTTATCTTCATCTAATATGAGATTAATGTTCGACCAATATCGCGAATAAAGTTTTTGATTTATAGCTACGTTAAAGTATCAGGTTTTAGATAAGCTTCTAAAACTCTTAATTTCCTAAAATTAAGAACAAATGTAATTTTTGGGATCTTTTATATATTGTTTTGCGCGTATTAACAAAAATGTAGCTTACAATTTGTTTATGAAAAGTTTAATTAATCGCATCGTAATTAATTAATCGAACTTACACGCAATACTAACACGTTATCATTAATCATGCAGTATTATAAATCTTGGAGGGCAAATACTAATCACTCACGTCACGTTCTTGCCTAACGCTATTCAAACAGAAATCTTACATAAAACAAAGCTATTCTTCTAGCCTCGGTATCTTCATAAGTGCACCGGTAGTCTATCGTTGCTCCCTATTCATCCTCTCGTACCCATCAACAATAAAACTTCCTAGGAAACCGCCATTGTTTCCGTTTCTAAGGAGGGAAAACATTGGTATGCAAATTCTAGATAGCGCTTAATTTGAAAGGGCTCTACTTTTAGATCCAACAATAGCGGAATGTTTTCGATGGCCGAATTCCGCATTCACCAAATGGATAACGTGGGGTAAGGCTCTAAGAGTTTGCGTGAAGCAAAGCTTTTCTTACGGAAAGAAATTGGAGCAAGAAAGGTCTTCTGCGGAGGTCAGATTGGAAGGGACGAATTTTTTAGCGATATTTCGATGGAGATATTAAATGTGAGGCAGTGATGGTTTCATCCAAACCAGTGTTATCTCAAGTAAAATAAGGGTAAATATTTTATTTTTATTTTTTTGGGTTAAGTCTAGGGAACACATGAAGCTAGAAATAATATAGAGAAGCTATAATGAATATGGAAACCTTTCGTCAATGGAAATTTCGTTGCTAGTGCTCGGAATTAAAAGTTAAAACATCTAAAACAATAAAGGTTAAAATTTATTGGATAAATTTTTACCATAACCATTCATAAATACGATAAATTTTTCTTATATTTAGTTGTGTATGATAGTAATTTATTCTATTGTGTACGATATTTATTAACAAATATTATAACAATTTACTAACGAAGTTCTGTGTTATTTAAATGAGCAAATTGTACGTACATAGAATAAAATTAAGATGTTTGGGCATTGCTTCGTAGAAGGCCATATCACTCACAGAAAGAAGGCCTGATGATACTTAGTCTTTAGAAAAATCGGTCGCAAAAAAATTGTTCTGAAATTTTAATACGTTTCCTCCTCTTTGTTAGCATATTTAATAAAATTATACTTTAAAATTTTTCATTCTTTCGACAGCAATATTTTTATTTTTTTTGTTGAATTATTTATACTATATTTCGTCATGTAATTCGTCACATATTAATCGATAATATTCAGCAAGTTAATTGTTGTAAAATTCTTTATTTTCTACACGATAAATTTATCGTTAAACTTCGTAAAATACGTCATTTCCTATACGATAATCCTTCGTACGTGCATCGATGTATCATAGAAAGACATCCTTGGATTTCCATTAACATTTTTTTTACCCTCCGCCATTGATCCGCTGCCGGAAGTTTAAATCATCACTGTGGAAGTAAACTCCATCCATTCCTCCTCTTCTACTTTGGAAGTAACTCGGAAATGCTTCCAGATTCTATTCCAATGAATTCTCTCCGGAGCATCGGAAGTCTAAAAAAGATCAACCGATATCAACGGATTGACGTCGAGGGGAGATTGAAAGAGGAGGTAGATGTCCCTTTGGGATCTCCACCCTCCTCAAGAAGTTCTTGCATCTGCTAGAGAGGATCGACCAGCGGCAGTCAAGAGGCATAAAAGCCATTCGCGCCTCTTTCGGGAACTCTGGCGGCGATTCTGGGAATTAAACATTACGTGGGAGATTTCAACCGTGACGACAAATGGACTTTAGCGAACTGTTCTAAGCGAGCGAGTGCTTTAAGGAGCAGGTGGGTGAGGTTTTTGCCCTAAGAAACAGTCATTTCCGGTCTTGGAAATTCGTGTGACGTAGTGTCTAAGAGCGGTTGGCTGGCGGGTGGTGCTTGCAAATTGGGGTGCTATTATGCTAATACGTCAGGGCCGGCTGTGGGCTGTGAGCGGTTTAGGAAATGGGCTCATAAAATGGTAATTGCTGCGTAATTATTGAGGTTTGGGATGATTATTAGGGCCTCAAACAATTAGAATACGGAAAATTAGCTTTATTGTTTCTTTAGCAACAAAATATGCTTTCAATATTAATAAATCGTAATTAATAGATAGAGTAGAATATTATTATACGTTGTAGTCACTGATATACGATAATTTATATGAAAACAATCGTGTCTTTGCTTTGAATATTCTATCTTGTGATTACAAATAGTAATATTAATAGTAATGATTTATTTCACACGTATAGGATAAGAATTCACATAAATATGTTTTAATAAGGAAATTAGCAAACATTAAGACGAGAGACAACTAGTAAATAATAATAAATAGATAATGAATGAACAGCAGGAAAAATCTTTTTATATCTAGAAGAATAAGACAATAATAGAAAATATGAATTAATAAGTTCTAGGTAATGAATAATCAAATGTACAAGCATACATATAAGGGAATATTTATAAGGCTAATATATGCAGAATGATTGATAAATAGATTGATTCCATTGCGTGAAAAATGCGATATAATTAGAAGTACATGATTCTAAAATAAAAATGTTACAAATATATAATTCTTAAAATAAAACTTTAATCAGTACAATTAAGTGCCATTTTCAATTCATTTTTCTTAAAACTTTTAATCTAATAGAATTCGTCGATCCTTATATCCTGTCTTCGAATCCAAAAGCATGCTTATAAATTCAGGGAAGGCGGACTTGGTCCCTTTAGGGTATTCGGCATTAACATTCGATCACAAGCAGCCCTTTTTATGTATTAAGGGACGGAGCTTCTGCTATTGGCAGACTGGATGAGTCTCGTAAATAGCGGTCACTCAATGTCACATATTCTGAGTCACTTCAACCCGTGTTATCTTATCACAGAAATAGGAATCAGAAAGTTCCCTTTCCTTGTATACGAGCGTACGAGAATTAATTGATGTTCAGATGTATTATTATACTAACTGTTTATCTAGAGAATAATTTACTTATTCTTTGAACTATAAGGTGCAAGTAAATCCATGTATTTGCTTAAAAAGCGCAGTAAGTCTTATATTCCTATGCGCCCAGTTGTCATGGTGATATCTGGTGAATTCGAACCAATTTCTATGCCCATATTGCGCTGAATATTCTGTTAAAAAAGTTATTACGGCTTTGGTAGGCAACTTACTTGATCGACAAAGAATAATCGCTGATATGGTGTTTTATATGTGTTATAAGTAAACAATATTGGCAGTAATTCTTTATGAGTTGAATGAAATGTGACTAAACCGACTTCTATGTTTCGCTTTATGGATTTTATAATCCGGTGCACCTTAAATTACGAAAAAGTACGGTATAGGTGCATTATATATCAAAAATGTCAAATAGAGAGATTATATATTATAAGGCATGATTAACTGTGTAAATATTTAGATGATAAAATCGTATTTGTTCAGTTTATCTAAATTTTGAATTTCTTAATCAGCCAGCAGAAAAAATTCATCCAATATGTTCATATTTTAATGCGATCGGTAGTATGCTTGAATAATAATACGTCCGAGCAAATCGGATTCATAAAATTACGCATGAATGTTTAATGACTTAATGTATACAAAACAAAACTCATTACTCATATTTTCGCTCCCGAGTGACACCCTCTCATAATTCATAATTAAAAACGAGAGAAAATTTCGTAACGCAATTCAAACCGCTTGCTGTCACTCAGAAATATTTTCAATGCGGTCGTTTTTCACCAGTTTACGTTTGAAATTATATATTGATTAAATAATCAGAGACATTGATTGAATTACTAAAGACTGGTACCGGACTCGAGCGTAACAAACCAATTAGTCGCACGGTTGTTACGAAAAATATATCGCTCTCTAATTGTCACGATTGTCGTTTGATGTGGAATTCTACGCTACTCGTTGCTATGGGGTTGTGGTCATTATTGCGCATTTCAGGTCATATCATTAATATCGTTCAATTAAGATCGCTCACTCACGGTGGAGTGCACTTCTGGTAGCATATGTTGTATCTGTATAAGCTAAGTTTAGTTATATCGTTTACATATTAGATTAGGATTAATTTTATTATTAATTAAATATATAATTTGTTTTAAAAGTTGTTTTCGAATGTTTAGAAAGATAGGGAAAAAGAAGAATAATTATAACTATACACTTAAAGTATATAGAACTGATTTATGATTTATTTATATAAGCAGTATTAATTTCTTCGTCAATCACATCCTATCCCAACTTTCAAATCTTGTTATTGATTTGTATATTATCCTTGATAAATATATTAAAATGTAGTATAAGTAGATAAACATATATAAATACAATGTATGAGAATACATCAGATTCTGAAAAGTAAATTGCCTTTGAGTGAAAGGTTCAAAAATATAAATCGAAAATAATATACTAAAAAGGATGGATCAACATTTCCTTCATGGTCCCATTCACTATAAAGGAACTATAATATATCTATCACGGGAATCCTGGAATTCGGGCATTCATTATAACATTGTTGTGGCTCGATCAGGTGAAAAAGTGACTTATAAATCGAGTAAAATTATACTTTCCTATGATTGACAATACTCAATTAACTTCAGAATTTGATAGAATTTCAATACTAATTGGAGAGTTGTTTTGCTTATGGATAAAGTCCGCACACGTTTATATTCTGACAAATTGATTGATATTAACCTTTCAGCTTCCGATTACGTTTCCTGGAAAACTTCCTTTTATTCGATTGATTTTCCTATTATTTATTTTATGATGCAGTTTGTGGATTTCTCGAATTATTAGGTACCGAGAAATTTAATTTGCCACTTTTGCGTAACAATATTTTTCTCGATTGAAATTCGCTGTAGGTTAAAGTTTTTTGATTGTATCATAATATATTTTAAAGTAATATATTATATATATCACTTAAAATATGTTTTCATGGAGCTTCAAAAATTAATTTCCTTTCCTTTTATAATTTATTAGCCCTTAACATCCTCTTTTAATTGAAAATGTTACATATCAGATTATATAAACTCTAACGAATACACGTATGTATAATGGATATTTTTTCGCTACTATAGTCATATAAAGAAAGGAATAATCAAGTTTAGAATAAAGAAAGATAATATTCACCTAAGATTTTAATTTATAAATTAGCACCTTGATAAAATAATTTAAAATGGTAATGATTTAGAATCATAGGTATTAAATTTAAGGAAAGTTGTACATATTTATTTTTCGATAAAATAAAATAGGCTATTATATAGAAGATTAAAATGCAATACTGCAAAATTTGTTTTAACAGTCCATTATAATTCAACAAACATTTCCAGGGATATTGAAGTTAATTCAGTCACTTAATCGCATTGTAATCTATGCAAATTAACGAAATAATGAAAAGCTGTTATACCCTAATGATTTGTTTCATGTGTGCTCTACTTACTCCGTTAAAATTAAGAGCTTTTGAAACCTAGAGCAGCTCATTAAATCTTTGATCTCTATGTTATGAGTAACCTTTTACAAGTACCCTTAAAACGAAGTACATTAATTTCGACTTTTACTGATGAATATGCGATGAAATGGAACGTTTAATAATACGGAAACCTTTAAGTGGAATTTTTGATAGTCGAATCGGTTTGAAGGATGATTTACGTAATGTTGTTCGCACACTTGAAAATCCTTATCAATGCGAATGATTTTTTCTTCAGGATTTCAATGAATATTCTCTCTCTCTCTAGAGAACCCATTCAAATCTCGGCTTTAAGTTTGTGTTCAGTTGAAAAAAGCGGCTTACGAACAATCCCTCCTTTGATCAAAAGGAAATCATTCTTTTCCTCGTAAGAGCAAACCGCGCGTTACTCTAATACATTTGCGACACTCCCTTCAACGGAAAAAGGCGTTTTTATTTCCAGAGAAATCCTTCCAATCCCAGAGGCGCCTTCATTGTTTCTTAGCAACCACTTCTTTCCGTGGAAACGCAGTCTACGACAATGGAGTTATTGTCGGGGAGGCCACTCACAGGAAACTTACTTGGATTACTTTTAATAACGGTTCGGTGATAAGGACGTTAAAGTTAATGGGGCGAAGGAAATGTAGTATAGAGCTGAAAGTGGTTGTGCTGAATGGTTGTTTTAGCGTTGGGGAGGGAATCTGCAGACGATGTTTAGGTTCTTCCGGTTTCAAGTTGGCCTTTGAAAGGTTAAAAAAAGAGGGTTTTGAATCTTCATTAGGGCTGTTTTCACAGTGTGTTAATCTAAGATTGATTGCGATGTATTTTTATGAGTTATGTGTTTTATGACTGCTAACTTTTTAGTGCCACTGAGGGCAGCGATGTAGGAGTTATGTTCTTTGACCCTATTAACGGAAATGCGATGTTTTTGCCGTTTATCTGTTGACTTTATCTTTATTATGTAATATGATATTATATGTAAAGATATTGAACGATATAATGTATGTTAATCTAATAATATGTAAATAATATTCACACATATATATTAAATTTCCCGTCTTAAATAAAGGTAATAATCCAACTAAGGCGAATCATATATCACTGTTATTAGTATAAAATTCGTCATCATTATTCCATTTCCGTTCTTATTAATCCAATTTGTGATCGTATATATCTATAAATATTTTATTATAATTTAGTGTACTTTAAGTTGTGTTTTAATCAGCAATGTATTGATAATTATTATATTTCATAATAATAGTTTTATAAAAAATACATAGTTAACTATTTTGGAGACATCGAAGAATCGATTTTTACGAAAATTAAAAAAAATATCATTGTTTGAAAGTTATCTTCGAATCGGTGAAAAAGAAAGATGGATAGAATTTCAACACTTGGGAAGTTCTTTGAAATTTTAAGCAGTATTAAAAATTGTACGAATTTCTTTAAGTATTTTCAGCAATGGTTGGATAGTTCTTTAAAGATACAATAACTATTTAATAAATATAAATGCACATACTCCGGAGACGAACAACAAACTCAATCCGGTTATTACGTAATAGAATTAATCACAAATTGAAATCTACCAGAAGTGAGTCGATCACTTCTCATTCGATTCAAATCAAAATAGAGCGAATTGTTAAGCGAACCTATCACGTGCGATGACGTAAGCCGATTTAAAGTGCATCGGAATCAGTGGCGGTTGGTTACCATAGGAACGGAGTTGAGCGAGCAGCTCGCCCAAAGAGAATAATACAGCATCGCAGAGATAAGGAGACTTTGATGCATCAAGATGATGAAATATCGGAAAGAAAGTCCGTTCAAGTTCGTTGGTTATTTACCTTTAATTAGATTCTCCGATAGTCGTTCTGGAATGATTTAAAGCCCCATCGCTGCCGGATGCACGTCATATTTATCTTTTCTCGCTCATCAAAGCGTCTGCGTTTTAAGCATGCATATTCATGTCAATTCGTTGTCTTCGGGTACAGAATGCACGTCGTATCGCTTCATAAATCTTCTTTTGTTTGCCGCAGTCATTTGTTCTTCCCATTACTCAGTTTCGCGCTCAGGTTTTGATATTTTAAGGGAACGCATTCATCTAAATCAACTCGAGATGAAGTGCTTGTTTCTTAGAGTGCGCTCCTACCACCAGAGGTTCATTTACATCCTCCTCTTTCTGTTGCTTTCTCGATTGATTGATGCGGATTGCCTTTTCATTTTGGAATGAAGCTGTTGATTCAGTGGTGTTTTTTGTTACGAGAGATTTTTTACGTATATTTATTAGTTTTAATGGGGGATTGTTTGGTATGATTAATGAGTTGAAAGAAGAATAGTAACTAGTATTTTTTGCAAATTTTATCTCGATTTAACACTGATACTATGATACTCTATATCTGTTCGTAATCTATATTAAATTAAAATTAAAGATCTGTTTAATTATATTAAGCATAGAAGTTTAGAGGATACTAATAATGAACCTCTTAAGATGATAATTGAAATGTAGATTTGAATATTAAAAGAGTACAGTTATAATGGAATAGTTTGTGTGAAAATGTACGCGTTAGGATTAAAGATGTTCCAAATTAATCTATGTATAAAAATGTTTAATACGACAAACTTAAGGATAAATTCTATTTATTGTGGATCATGTATATTAATATTATTATCACCGTCATAAACATATTACAATTGTACTAATCGTCCATTGGCAACACTCAATATATAGATACATCTTATAAATTAATTACATTTCTATTTTATACCTTAACATTTCTATTACAATCTATTTAAACTAGATGCTAAACTAGATTTAAAAGCAGTATCTACTACTTCGCTTCGCACATAATAAAAGTTTTTTTTTGAGGGTTTTCTATTATTATCAGTCAAAAAAAAATTTTGACGAACCTTGTCATCTGTTTGTGTGTGATCTTCCCTTCATTAACTTGCATAATCGTGTGTACACTGTTGATTGTGAGTCATCGATTCGCACCCAAAAATAGATAAAATTTGGCCTGTTGCCTGCTGGCTGTCGTCGTCAACACACGTAGACGGCGTTTTTGATGAAAAGTGTATACCAGGAAGGTGGCGAATGGTTGTCATAATACGCGACTGTCAACTAGCCTCTTGAAGTTCATTGCGCTGTAATATCGTACTCTCTCGCGTTGGTGCTATTGTTGATCAAGTAATAAGACGTAGGAAAGGTACAGACGTGTATGTCTTCCGTGCACTTTTTTTTCAGTCGTAATTTATGATTGCTACAAAGGATTAATGGTTGACCAACTGCGCGAAACGTATTCTCTTTTTGTTCTCAAGAATCGGGAAATCACTTCACGCCTTCACAATGTATCCACGCGCCCTTGAGTCGCTCAGCTGAGTGAAGATGTATTTTTAAATCGGTCAACGCCTTTTTCCTTAAGAGTTTTTTTCTCTCGACCCGGTTCCATCTCTTCGCATCTCGGCGTCATTTATTCTCCGCGGCCTTTATACGGAATGTCACCGTCAAATGAAGATGGATGATCACGTGATGCATGAGATCCCTATTGGGTAGCCAGGGGCCAATGCGCAATAGGTTGGCTATGGGCACTTTATCAGTGACGTAACTGAATTCGCTTTGTAACATCTCGTATACGTACACGCGCACACAAATGCGTATACTTGCTCATAGATGCTTACGTAGTCTAAAATACTTTTTTATTGTCTTTTACGTGCATTTCGTTTATTGATGTAGAAAGATTTAAATATCCCATGAGCTATCAGTTAATTCACGAGGATCTTATGGTGATCAAAATAGAATAAACTTAAAACATTTTAGGTGCATTTCTTTCATTTTAAAGTACTAATAATGTATGTGATAAATAAAAAATTTCAATGATATGGAAAAATATATTGGAATATTAATGTTTCGACATATATATACACATTTTAATACATTATTATTATTGAAGTCATAAGTTATTAAGGCTTTAGCCTGAAGGTGCTAAATCTCTTAGAAATAGGTCGTATAATAAGCATTTGTAGGAAGTCATTGATAAATTATTTCCAATAAGATTAATATAACTAATTGTATTTATGTATTTCAATTTCGGTGTATAAATTTAAGATTTCCTACCTTTTTCTCTTTCTAGGTAAGAATTCAAGACGTGATTGTGGGATTAAGGGAGTAGCTGTAAGAAATAAGACTTCTCCATATGATTTTGGTAATTAGTAATTTAATTATTTATTATTATCATTATTACTTCTTTATTCTTTACCGTACATAGGTGTGCATATGTATAGATAAATAAAGAATACCTAAATATTGGTGTAATTTTAAAATAGTTCCAAAGGTAATCTACGTAAATTCTGTGTGAATCTACATTTTAGTATCGTTATATATGTTTAGTTAGCAATTAACATTTTTTATAGCCCTAATGAGGTTATGCTATTAAGTAAGCAGTTAATTAATTTAAATTGAGTATTATTTATTCAGTGTTTTCTCTCCTCTGGTATATTTGTTTTAAAATTAAAGTTTTCAAATCTAATTCATTTTATAAACTAAAATTGATAGTTAAGTTCTATGATTGTGATTGCATTATCGAAAAAAATGAATTATTCAGTAAGTCAACGTAATGAGCTGTATATGTTAGTTGGACAGAAATAATTCCCTTAAAGTATCATTAAAATTCGAAGACTTTACGCAATCAAAACACATTTTATACACTTGTGTTGTTGTTCATAACAATCCGAAATTATCGTTTCAGTGAAGTACTTAAGAGAGTAACAAACGCACGAAATTACTCTTGAGGTTGATTCATTTTACGACTAGAGTCGTAAACGTCCTCCTTAATTCAGTTAATTTTTAATTTATTTTTATACCGTAAAATACTCCGCTTTCATGTTCTATATTTCCAACCTTTTTAATGTGCCAACGCGAGAAGCCGGCTATTCTCTAATCCTTCCAGATCTGTGGAAAGATTCCAGATGTTTAGAATGTATGCTTGTTTTCTCTTTAATAATACGTTTGCTTCTATTCCAAGAGAAAGCTTTCGTCATCTTTATGGTCTTCCCTAAACATATTTGTGTGCAGAAAGTCTCCACGCTCGTATCTCTGCATTTCCTCCGAGGATATCATAAAAACATTAACGAGACATGTTGCATTTGGAAACACTGTTTACACGCTTTTTTGAAAGAGTTATTCAAGGGCTCGTATTTATGGATTTATGTGAGTCATACGCGTAAATTCGTGGTGAGTTGCCATGGAATTTATTGATTAAACTTTGGTTGTGAAGGCGATGGGAAATTAAACTCTTTCATTCATAAGATATTTCTAAGTATGATATCTTTTTTAAATACTATTTTAATGATATTGAATGAGTAAGTTTGCAGAATTAATGCTAATATCTCGGGTTGCCTAGATACTGATTTAGTTATTCGAATTCAATTCTAATCGAGGTATTGATAGACAAATATTTACCCTGTTAAATGTTATAGTATAATGTAATTTACTGCTTAGTACTTCTTATAATTGTATTAGTTCTCATTATTATTTATTATTAATATTCTTTTAGTGTATGGATTTATTATTCAAATCAAATCTCTGAGATTAATACATTTAAAGTGAGAATCTTAAAATATTCAACCAAAATTATATCACTTGATAAACTACAGATAAAATAAAATTTAATATTTACAATAAAAAATTTGCAGAGGAAAATTCAAACCACGCTATGTATGTATAAAATTTGATCCAACGAGAAATTATCTTTCAAATGCATTTAATTATTCGTAAAATTCATCATCTTATAATTATTGTTTCATTCTTCAGTTTAAATAACTTTCACGTAAATAATCGTGTTTCAATATTCTGAAAATTTAGTTATCGACTATTAAAGTTTTTAAAAGTCGATAAAAAAAATTTCAATTTGAGACACTAAAATTCGTGGCTTATATAATAAAATTTACAATCGTTGGCAACAAATGTAGGATATGATATATTACTCGCAGCTAAAGGAAAAAATTATTCAGGATAATTTGTTTTTTATTTTGTTGTTTATTCATTTAATAGCAAGGAATATACATTCTTTTCGTCAACTGAATTAACAGAAGCTATTGATGGTAGAAAATACATCCAATCATTCAGTTTTCCAAACATTTCCTGCTGAATGAGGTTTGTCTTTCTCATCTCCAGCCATGCATCCTTGATAAATACTTCGCTTGGCTTTTACGTACAGCGACGCATTCCTAATCGCATTTGTTTACGATAAAAATAAACAGAGCGTCTGGTTTGGCCAGCCCGCTATCCTTAAAATAACAGTCGATCTTTAATTCGCCTCTTGGGCATAAAGGTTAAGGCTGGCATTGGCTTGGCACCTCAATCACACCTATCAGTTCACTCACGGAAGTAAACGCAAACACTTGGTTTGTAAACAGAGGAGAAAGGATTAGACGATTCCTGAGGTAAAATGGAAAATTGCAGATGCAATCCAACTAGGATTCTGCACAGGACTAGGGAGATGTTCCTAAAATACGTATTTTTTGCGTAATAGAGCCATACATTTTGATATTTTTAGAGGAATAAATAGCATGAATTACAAAAGGAAGACATGGGCACAACAATGAAGACAGTGACGCAAAAATGAAATCAGTTGCGCTAAATTAGTCGAACATTGGCCGGTAATTAAATTATAGCCAAAGAAAGCACAGCATGTTTTCCGTCTTATTGTTTGAATTGAATACGGCATTTGATACATACAATAATTTTGCAACATTTAGCAGGCTACAATTTTGAGTAAATCACCATAATATTTAAAGGATATTTGATTAATATTAACAAACAATACGTACAATTAAAATATAATATAATTGCTCTGTAGTTAAAAATCTTCCTAATTTCCTTACATACAACTTTTAGATCATTTTTTATTTATTGATAAGTGTTTTCTTAAAAATAGATAATATAAATTGTCTTGATAGTTTTAATGATTGTTGTATGTAATTAATGTATCTCAGGATATATTAAAGTTCTGACAACAATAATAATAAAATATGTAATATCTTTATTGAGATAATTGCTTTTTAGAACTAGCAGTCTTGTGCAAATTTATTGATCTTTTTATTAAGAGCATTACAGTGCGTTTAAATAGCAAAGAGTATTAAAAAGTTTTAGATTTGAATTAGGAGAGCCCGTATAATCTTCTTAAAGTTAAACTATTATTTTCATCTTAACTTCTTAAAAAATCTAATAAGAATTATTGTGATCTATTTACCTGCATATTGAAGATTTTAGTTACTGGATAATTCAAGCTAAAGGAATTTTATTAGTATTTGCAGCCGTTGCCATGTCAGTGTTATGTTTCAAAAATTTCTTTTGATAAAGAAAAATTAGAATAAAGCTCACGAAAGGAAAGGTTACGAATATTAGATCGATCCCATTCTTAGATAACTCGTGGAATTCTTTAACGTATCAGTAGCAATAAGTTGCCTAAAATGATAACACTAAACTATTCAATGGTAAAAATACTACTCCCTGATAAGTAGTAGAAATGATTCACGTGTAATTTGTAATCCAAATGACTTAGACTCTTCCAAAAAGTAGATTCAAATATTTCAAGCTCACATTTTTAGAACATTTTCCGCTGTATTGCTTCGTGTTAGAAAAAGGCTCGATGTAAATTCTCCAGATATTACAATGCCGACTCTGAATGAAACAATCTCTGGAATGCAAAACATTCAGAGCTGAATTTTCATCGCGCCATTTTCCAATACGTATGGATGACTACTTCACTCGTGTTTAGTTTTCAATTCATCTTAAAGCTCTTGATTTACGTGTTTTATTTTTATCAGGAATCGGAGTTTTATTTTCGGAATTGTTCCTGCCTTTTTTTGATTCTTATTGTGGTCAATTCAAAATTCAGAAAATCATTTGCATTTTCGTATCCATGGAAACGTAGAAGAATCTTCTGCCTAGAGTTTTATTTATACTTAACGCTGCACGCGAGATGTTTCCTTGGCATTCTCGTTAGTTGCGGATAAAAAATTCGGGAAACACTTTTGTTCCCATGGATACGTCGCGGAACGGCGATGTAATGAGTTTCTGCCGGATTGTTGTGAGTAGCAAGATGCCGTTCATTGTCTATTTTAAGATGCCGAGAGCGTCTTCCGTTCGGTGCCTTTCTTTTTAGCCCACAACGGGCCGAACAATTAGGGTGTAAGGGAAATAGGAAGGGATGGGAATAAAAAAAAGAAGGAACATCTTTCTTATCCAGAAGCGACCTCGATTTGGGAAGGGAGCGGTTTTAATTGAGGCCCTGCGTTTTATGTTGCGAAAGATGCTATCGGAGGATGGTTTTAGCAGAAGAGGAAACTATTAATTTTGGTTTCTTGTTACTTCCCTAATTTTTTTAAAATTTTTTTTGGGGGGGATGATTTTTGGATCGCCAAGAGTTAAGTTCGTTTTTGAGAGTTATTTAGCGGGAGCTATTGTGTAGTTTCAATTGATTCTAGCTTGAGGAAGGAATCTATATCTAAAGGACGAAGAAGTTCGAAATATTAAAAATAATGCTCAGTTTATAACATGAAAAGTAGTAGGTCCAGTATTTTCTATTTAGTTTAATTGTAACTACGATGTTTAAATTAGTTTATTTATCATTTAGCATATATAATTGCACTTTTTCCGTAGCAATTCAACGATACGGTAACTCGCATTGTTATATCGTTAGTTAGTCTCTCTTAACATTATTAGTAATGCAGTATCTATAATGTATGAATGTTGTATATTTATTTTAATGGATTCAATTATTTGAATAAATTTATTTCGTAATTAAATTACTTGAATCATCTTATGTAAATTTAATAACTGAAACTTTAGTTTTACCAATTTGTACGAATATATTACGCGTAATTCTAATACGTATATTACCTCTAAAATTTAGTTCCGTAAGATTAAAAAAAGCTGTTTTTAATTTAAAAATGTTCTCTTTTATGCTCGTGCTACTTAATTTCTACTGATGATTCATATATTGCGAAGTATCCTTCTTCATAAAGCTCCAAGGTCGAACCTCTCATAAAGATTTATTTTTCACTTAATCCGGCGTCTTGTAGAGACAATGCTTCATTATCGGTAACGAATGAAATTTAAGGCTTTGATTAAGTTGCTTGACATGGGAATTCGTGAGCAGTTTTTCCTTGTTACACGTGTCGTCTTGGACAAGGAAGTTGCGTCTTTGGTTATTTACAGAGTGAAGAATTGATTTCGAAAGTGTACCGTAAAAGGTTAGTTTTAGATTTTTTTTCATTCTTGTACACACGTGGTTACAATTCTATAAACATCTGTAGTTTTTTTTATAAATATTTTCCTGAAAAATACGATGTTGAAAGTTTTTGAGATTGTTGAAAGATTTTGAGGCTGTGTTTTATTTAATAACAACGAAGATAGAGCTAGATAATTTTTTTTTCATTAAAACAAATGCTTCAGAACACGGTTAAACACAGATAACATAATTAGCTGCTCATTGCTCGTGTAAACAATGCATGTTTATTTCTAACAGCGTTATCTATGTTACCAAGTGAATCAATCTGATAACAATGCTTATGTGTTGTATTATTGCGTCTAAGGAAAGGCGGACTTCGTAAATACGTACGACAATATTTTGTGCACTATGGAAGATATGTACGAGTGGTTAATGACTGATTTTAAAAATTCTAAGAATACTTTAGGATGGTATGATAGAGGATATGTATTCTTAATTCATTCAGGAAGGAAATTATAGATTTTATTATGCATTTAAGCAAATTTAATATTGTAACTAACAAACTGTACGTAAATTTTTAAGACTTTTCTATTTTTTGTCACTATCTTTTAGTTCTTTTGGTAATCCAGAACGGGTGGGGAAATATGATTAGGAAATAATGATACTCATAGAAAATTGGGTGTAAGTTAAAAATGAGATGAGATTTTTATATTTAAGTACGTTAATTCATGTATTATGTTGAGCAATGGTTGATTTTTGTTTTAATATGATCATAATGATATTCCCATTCATCATTAATGAATACATTTACAAATCACATTCACATGAGAGTAATTGATATATGTGGACGAAAAAATATTTATTTTCTACTAATTTAGCAGAACTTTAAAATTGGAGGATCACCGTTAAATTTTTCATATAATAATTTATTAATATAATATTCGCATACTGTTATTGGAAATCAATGAACTATATCACCCGTTTCATTAAGATATCATCACGGTTCATAAAACAGTTTACTTCGCAAAAAAATAAATAAATCGACTTCAGCTAATGGAACGTAGTAACTTCGGATTTTAAATCGCATCAAACTCTTTCGGAAACACCAAAAAAATCGCGGCTCTCGATTTTCACTTGTAACACGTGAAATATTGCGCTAAGGGGAAAATCGAATTCTGAAAATTGCGAATTTAGGCTCGCAGATAATTCGCGTGTCGTGGGGATAAGCTAATTATAATTGGAGCCATAAAAATCGGAAAAAATGCGGAAGATTTCCCATAAAAGGGGGCCCCATTCGACCCCTGAGGACTGATATTTGATCGCCAAAGCGATATTGTGCTTCGTGACAAATGACCCGTATCCAAAAATTTCGGAGATATTGGGGAATCGTGAAAAATGTTTGACTCCACAGAAACCCTTTTCGTTTTATGAATTTAATTGAATGTCCCCCCTATCGGCCACAAATCAAAGCTTCGGGATTTTCTCTCGATTTCGCAAAAGTATATATTTTCCGTTATCCGATATCCAATCTGCCGTTTGGACGGCGATAAATATTTGGGAATCCACGCGTTGCTACGCGACGACGATTCTAAATCCAGAGCGATTATTTAATGCTCGGAATGGCGACAAATATGCGAATAACCATCGGATTAAATGTTAAGAGATATAACCCAATCGGGTGGATTCCTATTCTGGAATTCTTGGCGAGATTTTTTTATACGCCAAAATTCAGTTGCTCTAGAACCAATTTAAATATGCAGCATGTCTATCCAGAGTTGCATTTCTATATTATTATCGGAATATTTGGGGAAGTTTGCAACGTATTTACGTGGTGAGGAAGCATAGATAGACTGTAAGCTCGTAGAAAATTTTCGATGAAAGATTATACGTATCTATTGTGTTTCTTCCTTCCTGAACATTATCTGCTCCTAAAAAGTTAGACTTTTTGTGCTCTCAGTTGTTTTTTCCAAGACTAATCACCTCACTGTTTCTTTCTGATATTATCAACGGATGATGAATGGCTTTGCCGTCTGATATTTCTCTTCTTTAACTGCTTCTATGTTCGTTCTATATGAAATTACTTCCCGGACGAGACGATGTTTATCTTAGTGCGAATCCTACGTATATATATCCTTCCTTAACACGACTCTCAGACTTCATCAATAGAAAAAGTTAAGATTAATTGGGAGCATTAATTTCAGTGGGAGCGGATTATGTGGTGAGGAATAGAGACAGTAATCCTCTTAGACTAACTTGATTGAAGAAACTTTGAGAAAAGTGAATGGTTTTGTTAAGCCTTATCTCTATTCATAAATAAACGAATGATTTTAAAATGTAAATGTAATTGGTAGTTAATTCTACAACTTATAATGTACATACCGATTTTATCGTGTATAAGCATTCTCTTATTTTTCGAGTGTGTTATTAAGAAAAAGTATTTTATTAATTTTATAAAGTTGTAGCAACAGAATTCGCTATAATGTAATACATAATTTATGAGTCATAGTAGTTTACTATATACAGGAATACCTCGATTATTGCGGTTTTGTTCCACGAAAAATACCGCAATAATCGAACCCGCGATAATCGAGGTTCTCCTGTATATTAATCTTTTATTGCTTCGTTGATAAATATTTGTTCAATATTAGTCGCGATATTAGTTTACGTCTCTGTTTAGCAAACGTTACATTATTGTAATTAATTTATACCTTCTTTGTAAAATCACCCCCTACATTCTAAGGATCAAAATTTTGAAAATAAGGGGATGCTTAAACTCGATAAATACGGTAATCATCCTGTATAAATTTTTCATTTAGTATAAAAATCAATATGTTTCATAGGTGCCGTTAGCATAGTAAATAAGTGCATGCTTTCTATGATCTTTCTTCAGCAATTGGAAAGAATTGGATTCTCGAATGCCTCAGGACGATTAGGATAAATATAAGTAATATTCTGAGATATACGATTAACTGTAAAACTAGGTCGAAGAGTTATTTTTAGAAAAGTCTGGCGTTGACTGTTGTACTTAATGGACGGAGAATATGATCAAAGTAGTTTGCGAAGACATGCGATAGAAATCCAGGCTTTATAAGGATTGCAATAATAGAGTAGGCATGAAATGGCAAGAAGAATTCGAATGCTTTTCGAATAGTTTTGCGATGAGTGCTTTTATAATCTTAGTGCAAAAGGTTTAATATGGATTCTCTCTACGGAGCGTACGTAATGTTTAGTAGAATCAAGCGTATCGTTCTTTTATAAGATAACAACTTTGTTAGCCATAGCAACCGTTCAAAGATATTCCATGTACGATTGGATGGAAATGACGTTTCTTTTTCGATCAAAAGGAAATTTTCTTCTTTGATTTGTTATTTCCTCATGTTATTTTTGTATGTTGTTTCCTCTTGTAGTTATGTAAACTTTTTTTAGTACTGCGTTCGGGAATGTTCGAGTTTGATATCGTTATTTTTATACTGCCTTTGTTTGTTTATTTTTGGAGATTCTAACATGACAAATAAAACGGTTCAGTTCGGATGGAATCCTTAATTTCGCATATCAAGAGCAGGATATATACTTCTACTTTATAGTTGATGAATATCGAGGCAAAGGAATTTCAAAATAACGTTTCATTGGAAAAGGGATATGAAAAAAAACACAAAAATGAAGTTCTTTAATAAAATCCACTGATAAAATTCTTTTCCTTAGCTTCTCTTACCTTATACATCCATAATTTTTTTCCCAAAGAGGAAATTATGTTTCCAATTTCCTCCTCTTCGTTGAAACATTAAACTCTAATCATGATGAAAAGTAGGTCAAATATTCGGTAATAAGATCTCTGTGTCCACTGTATTCAGTTTAGATGTGTAGCAGTGCAATTAAAGTTTCTTATTACGAATTTAAATGCGAGTAATAAACAGTGATTAATCCGTAGATACCAACTATGTTCTCTGATATGTATAATTGCGTAATTAAATAGTCTCGAATATTAGCTCAAGAATGCTTTGATTTACGCAATTTACGGAGCTATATACACCACAATAAACAGCTGTAATTTTGGAAATGTAATTATTTGAAATTATTTTCAAACGTTTCCTTCTAAAACCACTTAAAAACAAGCAACAATTAAGAATATACATGTAAAGATTCCACTGACTTATTTCGCAAACTAATAACTATTTTACGTAATTCTATTCGACTCGCTTTATGTCTATATATCTGATTGTGACTACATATCTTCAGGTCTTTGATGTCCATTTATTAGTAGGAAATATTTGAAATTTCAAAAGGGAGATTTTGCATACTCGAAAACATGATGGAATTCGCAAGGTTTTGGAATGCAAAATCCTCAATTCCAGCGAACACAACTGACGTAATAGTCAGTTCTCGAAACTGAGATTCGATTTTGACAATTAACGGAAATCCAAAACGCGCTATTAGTACGACTTTTGATCCTAAAATTTCCATCTGCGAGTCTTTCAGTATTCATTTCCATTCGAAAAAAGAAGCAAAACTGGAAAAATCAAACACCGATGCTCTGGTTAACGAAGGATTCCAAACGATCCGCTGTGCAAAACCTTTAAAAGTATTCCTCTTTGAAAAAAATAAGCTATTTTTTTTAATACAGAGACCACAAAGATATAAACTCTGAACGAGTGAAGTACACTCATCTCCACCGGATAGGTTCTCAAAGCGTGGAATGGCTCTTAATGAATTAAACGACTGAGCGGGGAGAAACTTTTCAAAAGTCGTTTATTACTTGGAAGTCCTTTCTGGCAATCTTTTCTCTGTTTTATTGCCTTTCCGAGTTTTGCAAATTAGGAGGAAACTCTTTATTTATTATCATACTCAGGAGTTGTCTCTAATTCGCCGGAACCCATGGCTCGTGAAGAATAGCTTCGGATAATGGAAGCTTTTCAAAAGTTACGGAATGCGGCTTTAATATGAGGATTTTATGCAAGTTCTCGGTGCACTTTAACTATACGCGTGTAGAATTTTCATGAAATTCGCAAAGCAAAATTAAAAATTTTAATGATTATAGAAAAGTGATTTATAGAAATGAAAGGAAAAACTGACCGTTAACCGATGCCTGGATTTTCAAAACATCTTTGGTACAGAATTGGATTGTATAACTTAAGCCCAATATCTTCGTTACAATCAGATATTTTTAAGATTGTACTTCAAAATTAACGTAAATTCATATACTGCATCAGATCAAAGATACGGGTTTCTTATCGGTCTTTTACATTGCTAATTGAAATAAAAATTATATAATTTAAATGTATTTTACGTGATTTTCGTTATATAGTGCTAGTTTAAAAAATTTTGGATAATCTCGTTTTAAAATAGTATTATCACTTATTTTTTTATTTGATCTATATCAAGAAATATAAATTTAACAGTTTTAAGTTTCATCATAATAAATAATAATCTTAGTAGAGAATAGTTGTAGATCAGACAAAAATGTATTGCATTAATTAAATTTCAATAATAGAATATTATAAAAATTTATCCTCTAAAAATTATTCCTTTTACTTGCTAAAGTACTACTTTTACTTCCTGATTTAGTTTAGTTTTTTCAAAAATATATTTAAATAATTATTTTATCCATTATTGTGATAGGTCTATACGTAATTACACGGAACAGTGTACCATTATCCTCTATTATATTACTTATTACGTGAAACTTTTAATTCACCTTAATATTTCTTACTAGTATATTCCGGAACTTATAATTAAGGGATTTTTTTACGTCTTAATAAATCATTTTATGAGCTTTATTTACGATAAATAATGTTTTTAATTATCAGAAAAATTTCAAATTTTTATATTAAATAAAGAAACATGAGATAGTTCCATAAAAACTCTTTCTTTGAAGTCATCTTCCTGAATTTTTCGCACATGAATGCAAGTATACTTTGCGGGCGATGTTAATAGTATATTGCGATGCATAGTGCTTGAATTATTAGATGTAAATTCCCGGAGCACACCTCTCAGTAATCGATCATTAATTCATCAAGATAATTCCGCAAGTCAGCATCTCAAACCCTTATTAACGGGTTAAATTATTACCCATCGCGTTCGGTAGTCATGGAAACCAATTATTTAGAAAATTGGCGAGCGATCAAGATGGCGCCCCGCGCATTATCCATATTCAACTATTAATTCTTGATAGGTTCAATTTCGTAGCTGATAAAGTTCCTTTGACGTTGTTAATTAGTCTTAGTGTGTCGTCCAGCAACTCTCCCAACTCATATTCGCTTCCTTTTTTATTTAGAATTAGGTTATCGGTGTTTGATATTGCCTGTATTTGAACATCCGTGTATTAGTGATTGGATACAATGTAATTGGAACAGTTCGTCTATTGATTATTCACGAGATAAGTAAGCTGTATGGATGGAATTCTAAAAAGTAATTGATTTCAAAGGAGCATCTTACTTTAATGCAATCCACAGAGGAGTTTGATAGCGTTCCATGAGGAATTTTCGTTTAGCTTTTACGTAAATATTGCACGTTATAATTTCCTCGAAAATTTCACGAACAGCTTTGCGTATTTTCATTAAAATTGAAGCTGAAAAATTCAAGCTTTATTTATTGCGCATGTACATCCATGTCAGTTTCTATGTATTTCAGTTTTTAATTCTATTTATGATCGCAAAGCATCTTGTCCTTTTTAACAACAGTGAATTATAGCTATTGACCTAAATATTGCTTCTTCATAAGGATTGATTTAATTGTATTTTTCACTTCTGTTTAACATTATTGCTCCTTCCTTTACTTCTTTTGTCACTAGGATTACAAAATTTAATTAAAAGGAGATTTTAGTAATCCCTTTGCGAATTACAAATAATATTTTCAAGAAATATTAACTTACTTTGTAATGCCTTTTTTATAGAAGGAAATGCTTGACTTGGTCAAAAAACATTGATATAAATTTCATTGGGCTCATTAAGAATAAACTATTAGAGATGCAATCCTTATAAAACATCATTTATGCCACTTTATGAAAACCGCGTTCTAATATTAGCGTTTAAATCTAATTTTATATTTTCCTTTAGAGTTTAAAAATAATCAAGCTATTCAATAATACTACTATCAATTATTACAGGAAAGCATTGTTACAGGCTTTTAGTAATCTTTTTGTTTGAACTAAGTAAAAAGTTGTTGCGATAGTGATCGTGAAAGTTTAAAGTTCAGAGTAAATTGTTAAATTATACAATCTTTTGCATAGCTCTTAAAAGCTTGTGTTACATTTTAATTAGATATTGTTGTTAATTTCCCCTTATATGATCGTTTTTATTCCATTTTTATGTTCCCTCCATGTATTGTTGAGGTAATTTTAGCTATTTAGTGGTAGCTATTGTAAGTTTCCTTTAATTAGCACTTAATATAGAGTTCCTGAGCATTTAAGATCAATTTAATTATAATTTTCATTGTATTAAAGTGAAACCAATTAGAGAATTTATGCTTTTATCTAAAACACATCTCTTTGGCATTGTTTCGCTTCCTATGTGATTATCTCGTACTGTTCACAGTCCTAGATAGTCCCAGATTCAAAAGCGATTTCCGAAGCTTTTTTTGAGTGAAAACTCCTTACATTTTTGTAGTAGATAATATTCATTTTCGGTGTCTGTTTAACACACAAGCATCTGGTACACACATAGATACTCTCGTGGTGGCGCCTCCCTCCAAAAAGTTCTCCGTTTATGCCTATCGATCCCAAATACATCGGCATGGTCACTCCGTCCCTTCCCGGCAGCGAAAGTTTTCCACCAGGGGACTCTTTTTAGTCCAGAGGGGTAGTACCAGGGAGATTTTTGAAAGGAGCAAAAATGGGAGTTTTGCCAGCTGGGAAGGGGCAATAGAACCCGTGACTGCATGGGTAAATCAGTCGCAGTTTTTTGAAAGCCAGGAAAACAAAAAAGGATCGGAATAAATGGAGGATATATTTCCGCGTAGAGACCGGTAAACACGAGTAGAGAGAATCGCCACTCACTAGTGCTCTTTTTGTCTCCAATTCGCCCTTCTTCCAACTCTAAATTGTTTCTGTCTCATCTCTCAAGCTTTCCTATTCAGCCTCTCCTTGCCTCTATGTTCCATTCCTTTGTGGATGCTGTGGCGATGTGTCACGGGGATTTCCGTTCTTTACTATCCTTTTTGCCTCCTACCTAATTAAATTTGAAATCGAATTCTTCAAGGCTGATTGTTGCCGCTGTGTTCTCGGTTTATAGCCCTTTATGCGAAGGGTTGTAATCAGCTATTGTTTGGAAATCAATTAAATTTATTGTTCTTTTTTTCAATTATGAGATTGTAGGTTCAGTGTTATTGGTAACTGATAGGTTAAGTTGGGAGTAGTATTGTTGCTGGAATCGTTATCATTGTTGTTTAAAGTATTGTTGTAATCTTATATCTACCGCAGTGAAAACTTCTCAATAGGATTCTATAGTGATTATTTTATTATGATTTAATGTTTATTTAATGTGCCGGCTTTGGTAGCCGGTTACCGTATTGTTAGCTGTTGCTTGAGCCCCAAGGTACCTGGTTCGACTCCATAGTAGATTTTACGTTTCCGATCTGATGAGCATCACATGTGGTGCAATTATCTTGAATGGATTAAAAGAAAGAGTGGCTTTTTTAGGTTAAGTTGGCCGTAAACAAATATCGTTATAGTCGCTGGTTCATGGTAAATTACTGAGTTACTTCATAATATAACTTGCGCTTTAATTATTGTAATATTGTGACTGATTATGCTCATATTTGCTTAGTTATAGATGCCTGGAGCGGCTGTTAAATTAATTGAAATGTGTTTCAATTCTTTGGTCTTCTTAAACTTGGGATCTTTTCCTTAATTTATCCTTTGCTTTGACCCAGTTGTTTATTTTATCGTTTCCATTTCATTGTTACAATTGCTCTCCTTTAATCGAAATTTGCATTCAAAGCATTGAATTTTCTTCAAGCTTTTCAACTTAAAATCAGCTTCATTATTATTTCATATTTTGGTTAATCACCATTCTGGCTCTATTATTCATTGTTCCTAGGTTACTTCATCGATTGTCATTTTCTCTTTTAAAAGCTGTTTTGATTTGGCCTTTGTTGTGTCCATTCACTTTCCACCATTATTCTCCTTTCACTTCATCCACTTTCACTTTTATATTCCCTCCTTTCACTTTGTGCCCTTTCTGTGTCACCAATCATGGCGGATCTTCAAAGTCCATCATTTTCCTTTTTTGTGTCCTTTTCGGTGAAATTTGTCACAAAAGGCTTATTTCGCAGTGTTGATATTGACAGGAGGAGAAAGGAACCAGCGCTATACTTAGCGAACATGTATTCACAATAGGCGCAGTTGATAAGTAATTAAGATACCGAAATCCTTTACATAAAAGGCCTCCAGTTTAGTGTATAATATCCTCGTCTAGTCAAGCGATTCCTTATAAAGTTCCCATTTATTAATGAGTAATAGTTTTGTATATGTAGAACGAAGAGTTTATTTATTACATATTATAATAAATATTTCATCTTAAAGTTTAAGATACTACATACATATTGGTTCGTTAAAGAATATTGAATGGTACTAAAGTATTATTCGTCCTCTAAAAGTTTATTTCTATTCTTTAACATTTTAACCATTCAGATAAATTCCATGCCATTGCTCTTGGAATGGTGCAATAAGTAAAACCATCCTTATCTGTTTTGGTTTAGATAAGGAGAGATTGAATTCGGAAAATTACTTTTTACATTTTTATCTTTTCAGAAAGATAGTATCTATCAAGACAAAAATGTCAAGACTTCCTGACATAAAATACATATTCTCGTACCCTTATTTTTCGTGGATGAAAAATGATTAATCTATTCTGTATCCTTAAATTGTAATGCTTGCTATTAAGAAAAATATCCGGCAAAACTTTTATTATTTATAGTACTATTTAGGTTGGAATTTATTTTCAAATTTTCATTTTTGATGACTTGTTACATTTAAATGTATCAAAAATTAATTCTCTAATACAATCGAAAGAAGTTGTTAACTCTTCTTACATTCCCTTTCCAACACTCGCTCTTAAAGTATTATTATCTTATTTTCATTCTCTTTGATATTTACAAGGTTGTTTTTGTTACTATGGCATTCCACGAAGTCACGCCTTCTCATATTGATTTAATTCTCTTTGAAGTTTTTTTTATAATATTACTTACTGTATTACTTAACTCTTACTTGATTCATTCGTCCTATTCAGTTTATTTATTTATTTCAGTAATTATCAATTATCATAACCTAAAACAATAATAATAATCTAAAAATAGCCTATAATTAAAGTGTAAAATTCAAATTGTGAGACAAAATATAATTGATTTGTGAAAAACATTGAAATGCCTTTTAATTATCTGCATTCAAATACAGGTCAGTTGGTTAGTTAGGGTTTTTGTTATCCTCTATGAAGAGAAAATGAATGAAGCTTGTACTTTATTATAAGGGACGAGGTATATTCTTTCGCCTTTGAGAATTTATACTAATTAGTTGGTTTTACTTCCAAAATAGAAATTATATTCATGAATCCTTACTAAACTAATAAAGTAGGATCATTAATTCTATATTATAATTACCGCTAATATAACGAATTTTCCTATTATAAAGTATGATATATTGCGCGTGATGAGTTCTTTAATAAGAGTTTTAAATGATGTAATTATTATTTTATAGCCAAAAATTGTTAATATGTTTGAAGATCTCTCCAATGCAATATTCTCCTACAATCCGCCAACAAATGATAAAGGACGTACCAAACGTAAAAACTCTTTTATGCATATTTTTCGCGTGCCATTTGTCAAAACCAGAAAGACACCGTAAATGTGCCATGAATAATTAATACCACAGAGGGATTTATTCGTTTCAACCTCTGTTTTGAAGCGAGTTTTTGACCCAATAATTTATTTAGCAATTCATTGCGAGGAAGCCAACCGATTCCTCAAGTTATCGGAAGTGGATAGTGTTTCCCTCATAAATGTCGGAAGGGGTACTTTCTCTCTTAATTAAGATATCGGAATTTCAACGTTCGGGTCCATTCATTCATTTCTGCGCGAATAGTTTTGCTAATTTTGGAACGAGTTGAAAAAGTTTTCTTTAATAACGGAATTTCGTAATTAATTATATTGTACGTATGTTTAGGTGTAAATATTTATGTTTTAGTATTTTTGTAATTATCTGTTATATTTCAATGTCATGTTCAAAATTAGAAGTAATAATAGGCTTGAACTAATTAAAGTATGCAAAGATTCGGTTAAAAAACTTTGTACTTAAAACACAACAGTCTTTAATTAATAATTACACTTAAGAAAAACACGACCGGTTTCGAAGAATGATCGTCATTATCTGGTGCTAATTGTTAATTATGCTCTTGTGCTGGTAATTGCTAATTGAAGGCATTTTATGCTTAAAGAACAAAGTTTTCTATACGAATGTTTCCATTATGAATTACTTGAACACCTCGCTTGATTTGGTAAGAAGTTCAAAATCAATTTTTTTCATATCCTTAAGAGTTAAAACATATACGTTCTAACATCCACCTGAGATATATACAATATTTTAATATTTAAGGTTAAAAATTTGAGATACGATAAATGTACAACATCCTATTTAAAGAATTGTTTTCGGGGGACACTGCAATACAATCGCATGGCTCTCTTTTCTGGTAAATCTGGTGGTATAGAGGGAGAGAGGATATTGATTTGAGCTTGTTTATCTGAAGAGGAAGTCAAGTAGTCATATTTTTTCTGTAAGAGAAGGGGTCAGCCCTGATTCGATGTTGAGGACGTACACCCTTCCTTCCCCTTCCTTCGAATACGTTACTGGTTCAAATAGTGATGAATGTATCTGAGGTTAGGCCAATAAAGAGGGAGATATATATCATTTGCGCCTTGGGTTTTACTCTTCAACGGGTCTCATGCAGATAAAAAACGACCCCTTGGTATATATATATGCTAAGGAAATTTCACGCCCACCCGTAAAGATGTATTCTTGAGTATGCGGTAATTCAGTTTATAGTTACGTATAAGTATACCGTTTATATGCATGTAGTATACCTTTTATATGCATTTGAAAAGTAGGCTGATAAAGGAAGGTGGTTGTTGCTCGAACACGTGCGTTACGAAATCAATGAAATCAAAGTGGGAATCTTCCAGAGGCCATCCCAATCGGGGCATAACTTCAACCCTCATCTTCGACGGAAAGGATTTCTTTTCCCCCTCACTTTTAGCACCCTCTTTTTCGATATGAAAACAATTCCCTTACGAAACTCCAGACCCATCTTGCTCCCCTCACGCAAACTCTTCCACTTAAGGGGAGGGAAACAGAAATTCTAGCGCCACGTAAGGAATCGAAATATCTCTCTCTGTGGCCCTTGTTTTTTTTCCCCGCTGCCCTTTCTTTAAACTCCCCCCCCCTCTATCGTCCCCTTGGTAACGCCAACGTCTTTATTTCTGCGTCGTCATCGTTTGAGATGAGTTGTAAAAAAGGTCGAGTGAGTATGGTACATTGGACGTGTCTTCCTCTTGAAGGCTGAATCCGAAACTCGATCCTTTGCTTAAGTGTGGTAGTGGGCATTGAGGATATATATCATAAAAATATATATTAACACCGTGTTATATATTGTTTACTCATTTATATAGTGGTATAGGAATAGGTATAAGATCGTATATATTACTTATCGTAACATTAATAGTATCTTCTCTTACTACGTGTCGTATCATTCAGTTGATGCTATCAGTTGGGTTTTTGCTGGTTTTTTATACATCGTTTGTTTGAGGTTGCTTTCCTACTGCAGATACATCGAATTTCGCTTAGGTTTTCGTATTCCACATTTAAATCATTTTCCATTTTACCTTAATATTAATCTTTTCTTCTTATTAATCATAATTTCTTGGTTAACATTGACACAGTTAAACGGAAGTGGAGGCTTTTTTGTTTCAATTTTCTCAATCTCCTTAATAAATACGTATTATTATTATTATGAATTTGTATTATAAACAACGGATATAAAGATTTTCCAGCTGAATATCACATCTCTTTTAGCCTTTCGTTTCCATAGAAACATTTAATTTTGAAAGACAATTTGTAGGTCGTAAATAATTGAGAGCTTGATTCTTTCGCCATTGCAGTATCATTATAGTTTAGCGGGACGTATAATTTATTTATATTTTGCTCCTCGCTTGTGGAAAGCTCGTTAGTATCATTCACAATTGAAAAATGTGTACAAATAGTTTGTCTTCGTTTTTATTTTGATATTGATGCGATGAATAATGTATCTATGCGAAGTTATCCATATTGTTGTTTATATTTATCTTTCAGGATATTCCCAAATCAATAATGATAACTTTTGATTAATTGATGTACGTACTCGTATTTTATTAAGCTAGAATATTCTCTGAGAGATTAACGAAGTATTCAAATATTCGGAATATATTTTTTCGAAAGATCTTTCTCTATTGGCAAAGAATAGAATATTTACATGGGAATACAAAGTGTAATTAAATAGATACAAAATATTTATCCCTTACTCACTCCATATAGTCGATGGTAATTTTAGGACCGCTTCGAGAAAGATAATGATGAGGAAGACTTTCAAATTGTGAGTCGACTAATAAAATGTTGTTGACTTTTGAGATCATTGTATACTCTAAATGCTCCCGTGTATTCAAAAACACAATATCATGTTGTAATATTCGACGAAATAATGGAACCCAAGAGAGCTCTTTGGATCGATGAATATGAAATATTGTCGTGAGTTTTTACGAAAAAATCTCTACATTTGAAATATGCCCCGAGTGAATTTATACAGCATCAGAAAAATTTCAAAAGTTTGCAATACATCATTGGTTGTCATACAGCCCCGGAGTGTGTTGAATATGTAATTTTCAGGAAATTCGTGGCACTAGTTTTCTTTTTAGATGAGTAAATTATTGAAAAATTTGAATTAAGTTCTACTTAAGTGTTTTCTTAACACACTGTATGTTTTCTTCAAATTACAATAAGTTAATCTAATTTACATTTATTTAGAAAAGGAAAGCAAATAATTATGTATACGAGCTTTAAAATTTAATTTATATTAAATATATTATGTGAATGACTAATTTAACTAGGCAGCCGGCATTATCCATATTCTTATGTAATTTCACAACACTGATAACTTCAACGTGGAAACAATGTGATGAGCGGAGAAAATGAATCCGTATTAAGTATAAATATCTTTTCTGAAAAAACACTCCTTTAGTAGTGGGTAACATATGCGAATTGAATGTTATTTAAAACTATCGTTTACTTAAACTGTATCATAATTTACATCAAAAGCATTACATTACATTCTTCTATGTACTTTCCCACTTGTGATTATTTGTCCACATGCGGAAAATTATCCAATTTTGAGAAGTATTCGTCCTTGGCTATCGTCCCTTAGTTGAATTCCTTTTCTCAGCAGTTATTCGAAGTACCTGAAACGAAAGTGAAAGGGATATTTTAGAATTACCGTATTTTCGGGTGATAAGGCCATATAAGGAATAAGGTGCGGGTGATATTTTACGTACAAATTATAAGAGACCGGATCTTTTTACATATATAAGATGCAGCAGATTAGTGGATTTGTACATTTTGGTTTAGATTTTTTAGTAAACAAAGGAATTTTTTGTGCGACCCATAGTCCGAAAGATATGGTACCGCACTAAATTCTTGGTATCACCCTCAGATAAAAAGTAGCATAAGTAGTATAAACGTTCAGAGTAGCTACCCTTTTGCAAATAGTTTGAATTGAGTATGGTTAATGACATGGTTTGAACCATTCGACATCATCAAAACTAATACATTATAGCTTTTATGCAATCAACAACGCTTTGATAATTAAAGGATCCCATAGCAATTTATGATGGCTTTAGAATTCAGAGAGATAAACTGCAAGATACTAGTATATATGTATAAATGCTTCTGCAAGGAAGAAGGAAACTCCTGGAATGAAGTAGCTTAATCCTGTACAACTAACTAAGAAACCTAGTAACATGGGTTTAAAAGAAAGCTAAGCTGGAGTGTATCGTAAGATGCTCCAAAGAAATCGATGATGACATAAAGTAGGCTAACCGTGAAACCATTTCAAGTAACCAAACCTCTGGTAGAAATATGGATATAGATGAAAAACGAATAAGACCCAATCTTATTAAAATTAATATAAAATTATTATATAAATTGGCAGAGAAGATATAGGTTTGAGAATGAAAAAAATAATCTGGAGTAGAAAAAGGCTATGAAGATATTCTTAAAACCTTCTAACGAAATCAATAGCAAGAGTTAAAGAACATTGAAGGAAAATTACAAATTAGAACATGGCAATGGATGCTTGGAGGAATAACATGGTCACGACAATAAAGAAATCATAAGAGTAAAGGGAGATGTATCTACGAATATATAACCTTCTCTAACCTGCTTCCAAAATTCTAACATGATGAAGAAGCTAAATGATGCTACCAAAGTTTTTGACCAACCTTCCACTATTTCTTATCAACTTAAAATTATTTAGTGGCCTTTTTATTTTAATACCGTTTGTAGGACAACAGTTTTCGCTTTTCTCATTAAATGCTTTCAATTCATATAAATATATTAGTTATCATGTATTCTTAGAAAAATCATTTAATAATATCAGCTGCTTCAAACACATCATATTATGAGAGGATAATAATACTCACATGATAAAATGTTCCACTAATATCCTCAACTACCAGAGAAAATTGTGAAGGTATTCCAATCGATGAACACATTCGCTCTTTTCTTCCATCGTAAATGTAAATTCTTGAAACAAATGGCATCCTAAAATTGGAAAGAATTAATTAGATGAGATTAACATGCAAATTTCCAAAACAAGGCTTACTTCTACAACAATGTCAAAGATACCTTGTTGATTTTATAACGATGTATCTTAATTAACTTGTCTGTCATACTCATCAAAGTAGTTTTAAGTGCATTAAAAATATGAGCAACAGATGATAAATAAATATCTTAAAAACATTTTTAATGGTTAAGAATTACTAAAATAAAATCTACCGAGAGTTTAGCGGGTAAAAATCACCCTAGAAACTCTGCGAATCAAAAAAAAATAATTTTATATACAGTTTGTCAATTTTTAATTTTAATAATAGAGAATACACAATATTTAATCTCCCGCTAAATATTTATCTTAATCCTGATTGGCTGAGGGAAATACCACCGCTGTCAGTGCAATTGCTGTATTATTATATTTTATGCCAAATATTTCTTTATCTAATCACCGATTGAATACCTCTAAAATTTCTCTCTTCTTTTACGCCGACATCGACTACCGTTGCTTTTCTTGAATTCAGTCGAAATAATTTGCGATACATTATGAAAATAGTATTTTTGTGAGGTAAGACTCACGTAGTAGGGAAAAAGTCATAATAAATACTAGTATTCATATAAATTTAATCGGTTACGATAGGCTTTTAGTTAATTTTCTAAAATCTTATTTAAATTTTTGATTCCCGCTGGTGATAGTCTCATCTCCCAACACGGTTAAGCATATGTCACTTTTCCCCTACACTTCACTGTGTTCACATCGTTCCTATCACAACACTCATAATTTCGCTATATTTTATGTTTATAACGTAACACTGAGGTAACAAGCATTCCAAATCGAACTATTATCTCACCACGGAGTGCTCTGTTAATAGAAACCGCTTCCTGTTCTTAATTAATAAGTGGATATGTAAAATATTTTACATTCATATGCACGATAAGCCGAGGAAAGTTAACATTCGCTTAATATCATTGTTAAATAACCTTATTACAAACATTTAAGAAATCTATCGTGACGCTGAAACGGAATCAAAGTACTCGTTCATGGTCGCTTCCAAACAATCAGCAGGAAAGTTCTCGAAGCAAATTTTTGTAAACACAGGCAAAGGGCGTTTAAAATATTTTCTGATGGGACTTCGTTTCTTACCTTAGTGTTTCTTTTGAACCTCGTATCCTTACTCAAAGCTCTCCTACTTCAGCTGCACTCACATAACGATGTCACAATGCTTTCTTCAACTAAACAGTCAAATCTATCAAATCTTATATGTGCTCCGATAACCACTTAAGACACGAGATATGTAACAATCACTCTATCCAAGATGAATCGTTAGTAAAGATTCTATTACGGAATGATTCACACGAAATGGTGTAACACAACGGAAGACACTTCTCGATGCACACGCTACATGAAAAACTTTGCTCACAGGAAAAACCCGCCAACTTAAGACTGAACATCGAAATTTGAAGCATTACTTCGCCATCTGTTGGAATGAATTATAGAAAGACTTCTCGTTTTTCGCGGTTAAAGTGAACCAGAAAGTTCCGCGAGTGTAGAAAAACCGCGAAGTTTGATTTTCCTTTGGGAATTTTTGTGTATTCGGGTACATGGATGTTTTAAATTTGTAAACAGTATTTATACTTTACGCCAATAAAACAAAATAAAAAAAAATAAAAAAAAGTATAGAGAAACTTATTTAGTTAAAGTTGTCAGTGCTAACTAATAAGGTTAATCACAAAAGCTTTATGCAGTTATAAATATTAACCCCTTGCAAAGAAGTGATAAGAATAGCTCGTTAACAGCTTCCGATGCCAAATTGTATATTGAAGAGTCATCAGATTTAAATTATTATAACGTTTTTTTGGTGAAATAGATCGTTCCTTAGAGAGTTAGATAATAATAATCCATTTTTAATTTACTCAAATAAATTATGGTCAATATAATTTTATAAAATCGAATGAATAAAAATGATTTTATAGTAAGCAGTCCCCAGTCTAAGAGAAACAGTTACGTAGTTAAATTTTTGAAAGATATTGTAAAGCGTATTATTTATAAGCGAGAGTTTTTCACATAAAGCGTATCTTTACCCTTATATCATACTATTTATTTCTCTTTAAAATTCATCCAAAGATGTATCACCAGTTTATTTAATTACCAATTAATCCTGTTTCGTAAAGTAAAAGATAATATAAATTGTATCTTGAATTTTCTCGTATGCAATTAATGCTCATAAAGCGTTATTTAAATGCAGATGATAAAGGGCAAGCTCTTAACAGGCTGTATACTATACACAGCGGCTATAGAGTTAACAGCTGATAGCGATCTCGTTTCCAGGGGAGATTCAAACAGATGCTCTTGATTGAGGAGCTATCCAGATAATCGCATGTCCTGCCATTTACCTCTCCGTCGATAGTCAATCAACTAATGCTCCCGAGGTCACACTTGGACTAACACTCGAGTATTAAAGCTGTTTCAACGCTGTAATCATCCAGAAGAATGTGTTAAGCTTCCTGAAGGACTTTACCTAAGCCTCCACTTGCTGCTATAGGCTACTGCGTACTTTCCGTGTATTTACAGCGGAACACACGCTTTTAACCCCTGAAGTACCTCTGTTTTACATTTTACAAAGACATTTGCATAACGAAAGGATTACATCGCCTTTAAAGTTGACGTATTCTATAAACGCGGGCATTTTAACTTTAACGTATACGATGTAAGCTTACGTAGTAGTCAAGTTAGCATTTAGACGGTACATAAACTATTGTTCATTGAACTTAATATTTCAAAATTGGTAGGGTAATACTTTTAATGTCCAAGTGATAATATGAATAAGATATATTATTTAAACTTTCCTTAAGTGGCTTGTTGAACGGCTTAAATATTAAAGTTTACGCACACAAAAAATTATTTATGAATCGTAACAGACAAAGAAAATATCGGCAAGGTTTATTATACGTATAATATGATACAGTATAATATTATTAATATTCTTTATTTATTGTATATTACGAACTGTTTAGTTTTAATATTATGCTAAAAATTTGCAAAGCAAATGTTCCTCCTATATGCTATCTATCTTAATAACTATCTATAAAACTACCCGGATGATGTATAGAGCTGAAAATTGCCCTTTTCATTCCATACGTAGATGCTCATCTAGTCCGATTGTATGGGGTATCACAGGTCAAACCATTCCATCAACCCTTCCTTCAATTTCAGCCAAAAGGGTTCATCTATTTGTGGTATTTCACCCATTCCCCCGATATCTGGGTTAAGTCGTCATACTCTACCTACCTTTCCTTTCCCTCCCCCTTCCCATACTACCCCTTCACGTAGCGGGAGAGCTATAATTAAGGATTCACCGCACACAGCTGTGAGCAAAAATTTCCAATTTTAGACGCGGGGATCATAACGTCGAACTGAAAGTTATGCCTATCTTTAAATAGCCCGTGGCTCGTGATGCGTTCCATTTTTTAGATTGTCTCTTTTTCGTAATACGTCACCTACATTTTCTCTCCATAAGCTTTTTGGTTCTTGTTGTTTCGAAGTTTTTTTTCGGCACGAAATTTTCGACCAAAAGGTGAGGTGAATCTGAAGTGTCATCTAGAATCATAAAAGCGCATCACGGTTCAAACTCAGGAGTTCTGATCTCTGTGTTTTATCTAAGGTGTTTTTTTTTCGTTCAGAACGGAATTAGGTTCTTTAATTTCTTCTCTGTTTCCATACGAGCTCATAGTCTGTTGAGGGACAGCTAGAAAGGTTTGGTGTCTTGCAGAGGAGGGAATGTTTGTGTGTAGAAGTCGAAATTGGTCCAGATAGAGGTCTTTAAAGATGACGTCCATGGTTTGTTTTGCATCCCTTTGTTTATCTCCATCGGAACCTGTCTACGTCCACTTTCTTTCATTTCCTCACGAATGTGGGAGTGTTGGTGTTAAAATGAGGTTCTGAAAGTCATCAGTGCGTAATCGTTCCTTTTTATTTCTAAATACTTTCTAGTAATTCGGTGCGAGAGTAAACGCAGTGATATGTTGATTTAACTGCTGTATATCATTATTCTAAATATAACAGCAACTCGAATGTTAAAATTTCTTCGGTTGTCAAGACTGGTACTTAGAAGAAAGTAATGAAAGGGGTAGCGTATCGTGTAGGAGGTAAAATATTTAACCGTTCCATTTCCGTGACGATGAAGCTTTCATTACATCTGTATTTTTTAATTCAAAGACCAAAGATTCGATCAAAATACATGATATACCAATATAATTTATTCTAATAATAAGATGTGTTAATCTCTTCACTCTAAAGTGTTTGATGGATCGTAACTTAAAGAAACAAATCAGTCAATCGCATTCAAATGCAATACGGCTAGGGCACTGACTTACTATTTTAATGGTATGGGGCTCAAACCTTCACAAGAAACCAATTATGATAATGTAGCCTTACTTCATTACTTTGTATACCGTATTGAGCTTTGGTCATGATAGTTTATTTGCTAGTAAGTATTTAACCAAAACATTTCATATTTATTTGAGTGTCCTAGTTAATATTTATTAGGAAATAGATTTGGACATTTATGCTTCTTTATTTTTTTTTAAATTTCCCGTTATCTTATAGAAAGAAATGAAAACTTTTATGTATTGAAATAATTGCTAGTAAATCTGCTAGTTGGATCATTATTATTAATTCAAATTCAAAATTACCATATCAATATTTAAGGAGTAAGTAGGTAAATTTGAGAAAAAAGTCCGTGAGTTTAGTACATACGGAACTATCTATAAAAAAGTAGAAACTATTTCGCATCAGGTTGATTTGTTTAATGAAAATATGCCTAAATATTTATAGACATCTGTAGCTTTGTTGTATAGATTCCAATATAAGTTTTGAGAAATTTTGTGAAATTTTTTATTTGTTTTTCTTGTAACAAGAAGTAATGGCTCTGACCTAGTAACGTGCAAAGTTGAACGCTCTTTCCCACCGGTGAACATATGCCACGGAAGTACCGAAGTAAATTCCCACCTCCAGGTGGTAAATCCATAAACTCTTTCCCAAATATCCAGATTTAGCCACTTCGGAGTATCGACATCGTACCGCAGAATTCAAGCAAAGGATTTCTTTTTTATCTTCAAAAAGAGTTCGGAAACAAATTGCACACAAGTCAAGCACGTCTGACCTTTAGGATTCGCGGTTTTAAATTAGGAAACTTGACAAAAGTGTTTGGTTCCCTTGCGAAATACCACATACGTAAATAACTTGCAGATTCATGTGTTTTAGTTCGCATGACCAAACACTTCCCCTTCGAAATGGGCTCCGTCCAAATTCTTCCAGCGGAAATGACGTTTCGAGAAGGCGTTTGCTTAACTTTCCTGGAATTCGCCGTTTGTGATTGTACAAAGGAACTCATAGGGAAATTCATAGTTCTATATTTTCTCTTGACACACATCTTGCGCTGGTATTCATATATAGATGCTTGTCTACTGCTCGGGAAGGATTTTCTACACTGAATGTGTTATCACTGCATTCACATACTATTATCTACGTAATAAAGAGAATTGTAAGCACGCTAATGTGTATTGTTATAAGTTATAAGTATCCCAAGGTATATCCGATTAGGTAACATTTAACAAACACGCTGTTAATTATGAAAGCAAACAACCGTATCCCGGCTTAGGAAAATTGGATTAGCTCAACTTGATTAACTCAAAACAAGGAAATTAGTGTTTGATTGATGGGGATATAATCTTTCCCCGTTTTGACGTCATTCGCGTAAAATTCAAATATTGCCCGAAAGAAAAATATACAAATTATGGGATTCAGATTCCACGAAATTGGAGACGACTTCTTTTATATAATTAAATAAACTATTGTAATCCCTCATGAACTTACAATGTATACAATTATATAAATTAAAAATAATTTAATAATGTTACGTAAATGAATTAACAGAAATAAAATGACGAATATAATTTGATTATATGTATAATATGTGCTCCATGTACTTGACTAGTTACAGATTAAATTTGTTTATTAACTCCCAAAACTCCACCCAGTCATCTTCACTGAATTAACTTTAAAATATCACACGTATGTATTTACGGAAACCCTCGGTTGGTTCAATATATGTAATTAAGTTTTCTCTTAAGGTATTTTATCCATATTTCCTCATTTTAACTCGTCATCCATAAGTGATTCAGTCAAATTAACTGGAGACAATTCCGTCAGCCAGAAAGAATTTATAAAAAAAGTAAAAAAGGTTTAATTTTGACGGAAACTAGAACACCAGTGAATGAGAAATAAAAAATAAATCCAAACCTTTAGGGAAATATATTTCACGGCAATTATGGTCGTTTCGTATCTGTGGTCATTTGATTACGGTTCCAAGTTAATGAAGGCTATTTCTTCCGGTGACCAAATATCACCACTTGTTCCATTGTCCCTCGTGTTCGCTTTGAATTCTTTATTTCCTTTCATCTCTACAAAAATAAATGCAATTATTCTACCTCCAAGCTCTTAATCATTTCTCATTTAGTCAATTTTATTTTCTCAAACTTCCCTTTATCACCTTCCTCACGATATTTGAAGTGTGATTCTTTTCTGCAAAGTATATTAAACTCCTATACATGTAGTTTAAGAGGCATTATTATTGTTACCATGGTTATTATTTTTATTTAAAATAATCAAATATAGGCAAATTAGCATATATTTATGTAGCTGCACTATTGTTAGAAAGAGTAATAATGTTATTCAAATGATGTATTTAAGGTAGAATAAGTTTAACATAGCAATTCCACGAAATACAGTGATAGAGATTAAACATTAGTTGAATAAAGTGACATGACTTACTATCATATCACGTTACTATTTTTCTATATAAATATATAATAATAATAATATGGTATGACTGGGACTCGAACCCAGGTCCCCATCATTTCAGACATTCGTTGTGGTCTTGTAATCTTATGTAAAAATTACTTTTAAGATGTAGCAAATGCATATTTTAATTCCAAATACGATATTTTTTTGTTGATATAATATATACTGTGGTAATGCATTGTCAAAAATATTATTCACATCACTTAGTTATTAAAATATTTACGAGGTACATCACTCAGTTACTCACTCACTTCACTTAGTAACTAGGTAATTCTATCACGGATAACATACGGTAATTTTTTATCTATCTATCTAATTAGATCTAATAGGAATGACGTATTCAAAGTGTACAGTCATTAGCTTTTGATTTATTAAGAGTAAGGATACTTATTCTGATTAAGAGCTTATGTCACAACGTAGTAGGTATTTACGACGCTGTAGACTAGCACAAATTAGAGGGAAAAAAGATAATCTAAGAAGTTTTATTCGTTGCTATAAGCAACAATGTAGCTTCAAAATGGGTCATTGTTGATTGTTCATTGTTGCGGATGTAAATTAAAATTATGCTTCTGAAAAGGATTGCAATTTAATATCTATTGTATGCATTAGATTTAAAAAATATCTTACATCTCTACTTCAATGTAGCTATAGTAACACATACATAAATAACAGCCATGTATTGTTAACTATTTAGTACATAGTTACATAAAGCATTTCATCAACTGTGATTTTAATGAGCGAAATTCAGTTGGAAGAGGTGCAGCGAATGGAAAGAGAACTGTGTCGCACACACGGCCCACATAACAGCCCCGAGGGATTGCGAATTTTCGGGATTTCGCTGAATAATTTATTAAACCCGGAATCGAATACGGAAAGAATCTCGGCAGAGTGTTAATTCAACAATCACACGTGCGGCGGCGCCTCGGGCAGTTTTTCTTTTTCGCCTAATTACCAAGGACACCTCTTCATATTTCCCTTTTATTCTGCTGAATTTCGCTTTGTCTCTACACGCGCTTTTTATTTTAGCTTCTCGTTCTGATTGGGAACGTTGCTCCGGGATACTGGTTATGCACCCAACAAAGCTCCCAAATATCTAGGATCCCTTTCTGGTTTATCTGTGGGGGTTTTTTGTTTTTCTTTTTTTTTCTTTTTTTTTCGTTTGTTTTCTAAGATTTCTGTGTTCTTTTTCTTGGAAGAAGAGGGTATTCTGCTAACGTATTCTCTATGTGATGCTTTTGGTGAATATTAAAGGTATTCCTAGGTTTGAAATGGATTTCTTTAAGTTATTATTCGTAAAGGTTATCTGATAGTAATTATGAATTTAAAAAGGTATAAAAATGCTGCATTGGAAAATTTTTCCATTGAAATAATACGTGAATACGAAAATTAATGCTTTATTTTAATAGAAGCCTGAGTTATTTCTATCAAAAACAAACATAGTAACCTATTTGTCTAGGAGTGAATGAGAGATAAAATTATAAGGATGTATATCATAAAGGGCATTATGTACACAATAGTGTATTTATTATGAAAGAATTTCTAAAACTACGCATAAATAGAAGAATAGGAAAGAATGCAAGTAAAGGAAGAGATTCCATGTTTGTTTTCAATTTCATAAACCTCTATTTACAGAGTTGTGGATTTCTTTACTTAATTTAATTTTGAATTTTTATATTATTTTAGTTCTCTTAATTAAATCTTATTAATTTTGTGTCTACAAATAGATCAAAAGGTTCCAAATTTAATCCCCTTTCACTTAAGGTATTTGGTGTTTTTTCACTTAATTAAATTTCAGTAATTATCTGTTTCCCTTTCTTTAGTATAAAAACTCTTTAAATATTCACTTCAAAAATTTTCCCATTCTATATCAAGGAACTGAAATTTTTAAAAATATTTTACTGTCTCAAAATAGACTACCCTAAGAATATTAAGGTATTCACATTCATAATAAAGAATTACTAAGTTTATTTATTACAATAAAATTATGATCATCCTAATGATTAATATAATCGTGTTTTATCTTCGGGTATTAATATTTGAGAGAATAAAGTGCAGATGATTTCATGAACAAAATTGACTTTATGGAATACATATACACGTAGAATTAACTAAAATTAAACTATCGGAAATTTTACACGAGACTGAAATAATAATTGAAATCCTTCTTCCACCAGCAAGTTTATTACCTAATATATGACATAATAGTAAAGAGAATTTGATAATAGTCATGAAATGATTTTCAACTTGATTTTAGTAACCACAGTGCGAACTTCTACCACAAATTTTAAATTTCGAAGCAAGAAACGTCTTTTTTATTTAATCCCGCAAAATTTTTATGAATAAAGCTCGTTTTTACGTGAAATTTTCACACTCCGCGTATAGGTGTCAATGCATGTTTTCCCTGTACAACCTTCAAAATTAATAGCTCGCATTAAGAAGTATGGGATTACAGCTATCCTCACATCGTTGGATAGAGTGGAACATTATCCATGTATCCTCATAGCCAACGTGAAAGGCTGTTTGAAAATCCCCTCAAAAAAAGGCCGACAGCCTATATTCTGAACCCTCGTCATAAATCCGTCTCTTGGGGAGGATAATTAATTTATATCACGCGCTTGTCCTTAACAAGAAGGATCATAAAATGCCTTTTTGCCTTTGTGTACACAGATTTTTCATGTCTCGGACGAGTTATTTGTTGCGATGTCGCGCGGATAAAATTCCGAGCGTGTTTTGTCTGCGTTGGTCTACATATGCCAGTCAAAGGACTCTGTGATAATGAATTGATAATGAAGATCTAAACAATTCTCTTTGCCTTTTGGGCTCGGCTGCTGAATAAAATTCAACGTTGTAAATGTAGGAAAATCTGCCTTATGCACGTTTATGTTGGTTGTTGTATGTTTAAGATTCATCTTAATGTATTTATGTTATTTGCTCACGATTTGACGTTCACTGCTACGGTCTATTAGGTTGAAAAGATATTTTTTCTAGAAAGTTTGAATTATGTTCGAATATGATGGGACAAAATAGTATTTAAGAGTTTTATTATTAAATAGGATGTAGTATTAAACTCAGGAATTTGTAGCTTAATCGAATATTTATATGATAATTTGTTATCTAATAACATTTCAATGCTCTGATTCGAGATAACATATAATGTGTTTAATTTATAATAAGAAAATAGTATATAAAGGTAATATTTAAGATTAATAGAGTATTCAGATAAGTTATATTTTATGTAATATAATTTCATTCATAAATTTATATAATATTTTATCTAATGTAATTTAAATGCTTTGGTACAAGGTGAAATGTAATATGTTTGGTTTTATTTCAAAATATGTTTATAACCTTTATATTATCCAGGATATTTGAATTAAATATTTTCTCTTTAACAAATAATTTTAATTATTGTAATGTGATACAATTAATATATTCCAGCTAATGTTAATTATGATTCCTCGAAATTTTAGTTTATTTGCGGACTACATGTTTAAAGGAAAGAATTTTACAGATGTTCACAAGTGATTATATTTAAATACGTATTAGATTACAAATTAAGCTTTAGCTTAATTATAACAGACACACAATTAGCAAAGACTGATTACACCAGCAACGTTTGTTGCAGCCCTCAACAATGAAGAACACGTGGAAAGGGTATATAATGCATCCCAAAATCGAAATGCGTTGGTGTCATTCGGTGCGGTCCATTTCCCTCGATAGCGTTTTGGAAACTGTTTTTAATGGACAATCCCAGGAAGGATCATCGTGTGCAAATTGTTTTCAGCTCAAACTGCTCGCGGTTTTACTATGGTGGAGCGGCTGTTTTGAACGTATTGTGAGGGAATGAAACTAGATTGGACGACTTTAATTACACTGCATGGAAACTCGTTCATGGCGCTGTTTTCATTTCATTGGACGTACTTCATAATTTCACTAGGGCCAATCTATTTTTCCGCTGGCTTGATGTATTTTTCGTTTAAAGAGTGATATTACGTCACCTGGTGTAATTTTATATATAAAGTCCCAAATATTCGATTTAAATTAATATGTGATTTACATGTTTATTGAAGTAAAAATTACTATGCTCACGGAAGATATACTCTACGATGTTTCATGTGTTTTTCTCGTTTATTCCTCGTTTTATCGAGCCATTGTACATGTAAATCTGTGGAAAGACGAAAATAAGAAAGCATCCCCTGGTGGGTATGCAACCTTACACGTACTGCAGGTTGTCTCTCTCTAGGATATGATAGCACCTCGTTTATTTCATTTATGATGTTGATATAGGAATTTCTTAAACCATTATCTTCAAAGTTTAGTGTATTGGAAAGTTCAACGTTTACTGAATATTGTAAGACTGATGTATAGAAATATTTAGCACAGGGTCCCATTTAAGCCGAGATTTCCGATATTTTTGTATTCTTTCTGTAATGCATTCACGAGTATAAGGCAGCAATCAAAGAAACATTTTGAATACATTACCATAATTTTATAAATACCATTACCATTCATAGTAAGAAGACCAAACCAGGTGAAAGAACTTTCAGTTTTTGATAAAGATTCATATTTTAAATGATATCTTCAGGAATGAATTCCTTTATCATAAGATCAACTTATCTCAATTTAACATTCAGATATGTCATTTCTTGGATATATTACGGTGAAAAAATACTTCCTCTTGAAATATTAAATAATTAATTTGTGGAATCCTTAGCACTGGTGAATTATAAAATAAATATAACCAAAATTAGGAACTACATTTCAAGATTATTTTTATTAATGAATGTAAATAGTTCAAATGTAGATATTCCTCTTTTATAATTCCAACCTTTCCTCATTCGGTTTATCTTTATTCGTTGAGATTATTTTGTAAGGATTCAAAATGGCTATTTCAATTCTATCATTAACCAAGCCAAAATTCGTCACATTTATTTATTTACTGTAAATGGATTCGCGTTTACAATTGGCACGCATTGTCATCCTCGGGCCGAACTCCTTCCCATTAATGCAAACTGTTGTACCTGCCTCCTACGAGGCCAATAACAAAAGTGTTAACCTTTTCGGGGCCATTTAGAGCACATTCTCTGGGAAATTGTCGGAACAAGCCAAACGGGGATAAAAGACCATTTGGTACAATGAATAAGTGAAGGAGGGGTTTGGCAGAATAATAGTAAAAGGGTTTGCCCAGGGCCGTCTCAGACAAAGGAGCCCGCTTGAATAAATCCTCTCTCTTCATATTCCTTTCGTTTTATTCCTCTTGCCCTTAACTAACTTCCACCTTTATCCGTTGTTAAACCTTTGCCCACCTTTTCCTCGCCACATCCTGCTCTTTCACGTCCTTCCCATGCAGTCATCCTTTCCGAATTTCACTTGCTACATTCCTGTTGGAGACAATCGAGGATGTACACTTTTTTCCTCTGTGGTTGTTATGAATTTCTGGAGAATAAGGTGTTGAAAATGTACTCATGAAAGTCCTAATGTCTTTGTAATCACTAACTGAATGAATAATTATTTGATGGTTACCTAAAACTGTTATCCAATTCCTTCTACGTAACTGGTGTTATTAGAAGATATAGTATTTTATTGTCACAATCATTCCGTGCGTAATTTGAAATAACGTACGCTTGTCAAAAATGAAGTGGTTAGCGGAGTAATCCTTGGAGAATATGGGATATTCAGTATAATGTATATATAAATGTCCTGAAGTTAAATAAGCTCATATCCTGAGGAGATGTATAGAATGTCTTTCTTATTTTTTTGATAAATTTGTATGTTCTTTTTTCTCGTTTCCATGGTTATAGTATAGGATATTCATGTTTGTGTTTAGGACGAGCATCAACGCAAGTTTATGATTTCAAGTTCATGAAGTTGTTCTTATAATTATATTCGAAGCCAAAGAAGGGCATATTTGAGATTAAATAAACGTAAAATAAATTTTTAAGGGCCATCCTTTGAAAGAAACGACTATATTTTAGCAAGGATTGGGTCAAATGAAAGAATATCGGTCAAGCGTTTTTATACTAACGACTCATTATTATAAATTTTATAAGTACATATTTATTATTTAGATATCTCGAAAGCTTAAAATAAGTCTAACTACCTAGCTCAAATATATATGCTCACCGTAGCGAAGAAAAATTCATAATTTATATAACGTCCGAAAGCCAGCGGCTGTTTCCATCTATATATTACAATTAACTCTTTTACGTAACATTCTAGTTAGATACTTTATCCTGTATGAGTATTTCAAGGCAACAGGACCTTTGATCTTTGCTGATTGCATCGCGATATATTTTGTGTTTGAGAGAGCAAAATAGTAGTGGAACTTCATCGCTGTGACCTTGATTATGTGACGTGGGCAACTTCATTAGGTATCTTTGATGTAGTTGATGCAATTTTATTCAACTGCTATTTCATACGTATCCGTAGCAGAAATTGTGGGTTTGAATCAAGTATATGGCCGAGGGAATGTAAAGTAGCCATTGGGCTTGTTATTTGAAAAAGGAAAAAACGAATCATGGTCCACGTATGGTTCGTTTAATACCAAGTTTGTATTTAAAATTATGATGTATCAGTTGCTTTTAACTGTTACAGTACATAAACAGGCAACAGAATGATCTCGTGTATTTTATTATCCTGTACAAAAAGCCATGCTGAGTTTATCATGATATTTTTTAAAATATGGACCAGATAATTACTTATCCTTTCTCATTAAACATTAAATTTTATTTATAAGGAAAATTTGTTTAATTTCGAAAATAGTGTACCCCCATTCCTGCTTTAACTACAAACATTGGTTGCTAGGAGAGACGTTTATAACGAGACATGTTTTTATTAAATTAAATTCTACATTATCCTTTATTGAAGAATATGTCTAAAAATTGACCTAGTTCACTGTTTGATGGAATTCTAAATTATATCAAAAAATACCAAAAATTGAGAATATATTCCGAGTAAACTTTATACGAACGACTTCAGTTCATATTTAAGATCGCGAACCCCAAACAATATATATGTACTTGGAATATATATTTGAAAGTATCATTTGAAATAATAATAATTTGGTTTAATAGAAGATAAATAAAATACGATACTGGTGAAAGAGATTAATGATCTTTAGATAAAGGTACGGTGAATTTTAAGATGTATAAATTTTGCGTCGTATATTTTTACGTGGTGAATAAGACCGCGTTATCGGTTGATATTGCCAATCGTCTTTGATATCCTTCCCCAATACACCCCGTAATCCTGTTTATTCTTCATCTGACCCTCTCCTTTGTCTAACCCTTCACCTTGCTGTACGTCCCACTTCCTCCTTGCCCTCGGGACAACTTGGACGGAACAAAGCCCTCCTTACCTGTTACCGCAGTGAAAAGGGACAAGTGGTCTGTCAATGGAGAGGCCACTGGCTCTTCTGATGGAGAAAATTAGGAAATCACCATCGGATCTCATTCCTTCGAGTGAATACTCGAGGAAACCTCATCAAATTTTCAGTCTCAACGTTGTTGTCATCTCAAATGCATCGGTTGGATCGCCGTAATAGATTGTGCATATTTTAACACGGATTTGTTTTTCTGTTTTGCCGTGGATTACGTGAATAAGAAAATGGTAGATGTTATCTAAATATGATCTTATTTATATACTAGCTCTTTTCCTGCTTTTCTTTTTGGAATCAAATATTACGGCGTGTTTTAAAGGATATATTTATTTCTACCACAAATATATACTCAAATTAGCAAAGTTACTCTAGCAAAGTACTCTCGAAACGTAGGCTAAGTATTTGTTGAAGATAAATATTTTCTACTGATTCTTTTCATTTGTGATATATAAACGGCTTGATTGAACATAATTTAAAACATAATTTCTAACTTTCTACTTGAGTAGTGCAAGACAAACAAGCATAATACGGTTAGGATAAATATACTTTTAATATTAGCCAGAGGTTAATGTGCGTTTGTTTACAATGCATGGTTGCCATGCAATTCAATATATTTGAGGGGAAACGGTAAATACGTGATCATTTGGTAATCTGTATTGAGCCAAGTTTTTTTGAAGTAGTAAATTAATAAATTTCAAACAATCTTGAAGATTTAGATTCTAATAAATGCTTAAAAGATAAATTGATACATAAAAATGCATTTAATAATAATCATTAAAATTATTTTCTTAAAAATACTTAAGTAATAATTAACCCTCTTAGTGCGGCGAGCCGATATATACCTAAAAGGGTTAATCAAAATGCTAAAACACACACAGATTTATGATGGATAGCTATAAATTGTATGCACACTTTGTTCATAAAATTAGTTGGTAAAAGGAAATTATATAATGTAAAATACAATAGTAATGTCTTCGAAAAATAATATCATCGTTCTGCTTTGGGTAACGTTTAAAATCAACAACTCCCTGGGAAAAACTTATCTCAAGAAAGCTTTCGTTCCGATAGTAAACTTCCTTATATCGCTTAAGATTTTTCTTAAGACTTTACTAATAAGAGCATCTCCAAGGGATTATAAAAGGAAACGCTAGGGAAGGCTTGAATCTAAACTCATAGTGAAATTGGTACTGTTATTATTACAATAATTGCACCCTTTTCTTCCCGTAAAAAAAGCTTAGTGATAGAACTCATTTTTCTTAGAAACGTTCATATGATTCCACGTGGGAGTATGCCACAACACGTGCAGTTAATCATAAGTTCATTCTTTCACGAGCGAATAAATAACGGACTCGTTTTACGGATGAAACTATCTTTGTCGCATCTGTAGAGGTGACAATGTTTCCATCCGAAGAAATAACGTGTTTTGATAACGATGACACTTCTGTTTTCGCGTCTGCGTAAGGAAAGACTTCTACTGCTGTGGAAAGAAAATTGAGATTTTTCGTGGACGTGAAAAGGGGGTTATAGGGAGACAATAGGAGTGGAATATAAAGCAAGGATAAAGGAAGGAACGGGAGTGGAAGAGACAGCAAAAGTTAATTTATTCGCAGCATAAATCAAACGGACCGCATTCTCTCTCCAAAGATTTCTTTTTCCCTCGCATTTTTTCCGCATCGCGTTTTTCGGCTTGTCTTCCGGAATTGTTGCATTCGGAGGAAGATTCTGTAGCTGAGGAAAAGTCGTTTTTATTTCGAAATTAATTGCCGTTCACGGAAAGAAGGGGATGGCGAATAGATCGAGTCCTTCTTATGCGACCAAAAAGAATGCGTCTTTTCGGAATGAAAGAAAAGTTTCGGATTTTTTTTAACGAGAGTCGCTCCCAACGATTAGAATTCTTTCTCTCGCAGTCTGTAATAAGATTTATGTTTGCATTAGCCGAAGCACAATAGATTTTTTTTTGGTTTTTTATTTTCAAGTCGAAGTTTTTCTCAGTTTTGTGTGTGACTTGAGTTATTTCTAATAACTTTGAAAGCATTTGAGGAGCACAATGGTTGTCTTAGCTTTTCAATCAGAGACAGTGCCTTGAATTTTCTTGGAAATTATTCTAATTTATCTCGATTTTTAAAATGTTTGTTAAAGAATGTACATTAAGAAATTAATGATTTGTTTCCGTTAAATATTTCGTATTATGTTTTTCAATTTAAAGAAGTACTGGATATCTTTGTAATAATTGAATTATTTGATATATAAAAATTAATTAGTATCCATACCATGTATATTGTAATGTATTTGCTGCGGAATATTTTATGATATTTAATATTTTTTCTTGTCTCTTTTCAGGTAAGAATTCAAGATTGGATTTAACATAGAGTGGTCCCCATATTCGTAAAAAATCTTCTTGGTAAGTGCCCAGCTCCTATTGTCATTTTACTTTCATCATCCTTGTACTCGGTAATTATTTACGTTTTATTTTCATGTGTAGGATAGAATCATACCTGCTATGATCTTAATGTTAATTAAGTTTAATTGGGAAACAGATAGAATTTATGGATCCTTTTTTCGAAGTCAGTATCTTGTGAATTTCGAGGGTGTATATTTTGAATAGTCTCGGAAACTGAAAAATTATCAATATGTTAATAACACGGTTGAATCAAAATTAATTTCACTTGGGCTATTAAACTAATCCTCTTATTTAACACCATTTAATAAAAGAAGGATCTTTTTGATTCACTAAAATATTTATCAGTAGGAAAGGTAATGTTCCTTTCAGTAATAGAGTACTTTTTTTTGAAGAAAATTAAACGTTATGTTTTATAATTATTTAAGTATTGAATACAATATATTTTCAAATTTTTCACTGTAAGAAAAGGGCTATACCTGAATAGCAATGGTTATGATGCAAATGTTAGGAACGAAAGCCTAAGGAAAGTTATTTGGTATCTAAGGGAAACGGAATCCATAAGAAACGAAGTCTGAATGGGCTGAGATTTAAAGTCACCTCTAGGTAGCATTGCACAGATCACGAGACCGAAAACAGTGTGAATAGAGTAGAATGTTGTGGTTTGACGTCCTGAAATCCAATTTCCGCACTGAATGTGACATTTCTCGAGGCGATACTCTTGCATTCGCAAACGCATGAAGATCGGATCTCTTCCTGAACGAACGGGAAGTGATTTTCGCGGGGGTAAATAAGGTTACCAAAATACGTTACCATGACACCCGTATGAGAATGTTGAATTTCTTAAAATATCGGAACGAAAAAGTGATGGGGTCGATGCTCGATAAGACTACTTGTTCATTGGCGTTCGTTATAATCGGGAAATAATTATTGTAATTAGCTGAATTACTTATCCTTCTCAATCTATATTGGATTAATAGAGATTAGAATAAAAATCTGGCGTACTTATACGTACGTATACGAGGAAGGTGGTCGTAAAGAACGCTTAGTTACTTCTGTAGAATCATATTAATCATATTGATATATGATTCAAAATAAAAATAATAAAGTAATTAAATTTTTATCTCTCTTGAAGGAAAGATGCATTATATTATCTTTTACTTTTTAAGTAAGTTTTTTCTTACATTTCTTATGAAGTTAACGTTTACAATACATATTTATTATGGTAATATATGAATAATTATGTGCATATATTTGTATTATGATATTAATTTGTGACGTATTTTTATGGAGATATGGAATAATCATTATATTACTCAGAATATAAATCGGAAATACTGATTAATTATAGTTAAATTTTTATTTTGAAGTTACTGTTTCCCATATATGCAGCAAAAAGAAATGTATAAATAAAACGAAATTCTTACGTCAAATAACTAACCGTAGTATTATTGTAGTACACAAATTTACGAATTCATTTTCTACTAGAGTTCAGAGCGTAACATTTATCTTCAGCAAAGAAGTGAATAACGATTGGTAATCCTTAAGGATAAGCTTCAAAGTCCACAAAAGAATTTCTATTTACGTCGTACAGTTTCCAAGGAAACGGACTGGACAGTGGTCGTAGAAGCATTCGGTCCTAGAAGTTCTCTCTCCAGCATGCGCTTCTCTGCGAGCAAATAATTAAAGGAACTCGGAAGATACGAATCCTCGTTGGTAAAGCGGTCTTCCGAGAAGCAAAAGCAATATCTCCTCCTACTCCATTTCTTTAAACTTCCCTGGATTTCTTTTCTATCGGGTATCACTGCCCAGAGGCGATTCTGTGCGTCTTTCCTGTTTACCTCAGCATCCGATCGCTTCCGGACCTCATTCCAAGAACGCCGCCGTCTCTTAGTAATGGGGAGAAGATGGGCTATTTTCGGAACGAGCCATTCGTCCTTTTATATTCGGAGAAACGAGAGATGTTCTGAAACTTATCTGCAGCCACACTCGAATATATATATATATATTTCTTAGCCGGTGGACTGCTCAGGAGGCGTTTCCATGGTTAATATTTGATTGTTCACTGACTCTGAATGTGTTTTTAAATTGACCAACTGAATGGGTGAGTGAGGGGTATTGATTGGGAATGAGGCGCAATCGGCATTCTTGAGGAGGCAATGGGCATTCTCGGAGTACCTTTACCTATTAGAGGAATATACTTGGATATCTCATAACCTTTTGTAGGCTATAAGGGAGCATTTTAAATGAATCCTTAGTGATTAACTCAATGAAATGAACAACACTGGAATTCTTTCACTCCTTACAATCAGAAGTATTGTAGTTGTTATAGAACATTGTCTCTAGGAAACAATACTAAGTACGAGTTAGAAGAAACGATAATTATAATCTAATTCAATTCAATACATTTAAATCAATTTTATTTGATAATTATACAAGTTAAGCATTTCATAATTGAGAGACAATCAATGTATTATCTTTAGGAAGTAATGGATTTAACTTACTATAGATGCTTGAATTAGTTATAATTTGTTTTAATGAATGGAAGAGACATATAAATGAATAGAAGAATGGAAGAAAGGCAATTAAGGGGTTTTAAATGTATTTTACGTGATACAATTTTAATTGATTGACTAAGTTGACTTAATTGGACTTAGGTAGCCTTACTTAGTGACTAATTGAAAGATTGGTAATTGATTAAATAATGGCAATATATTCGTTAATGCTTCAACAAATGAGGTAATTTTACGTGTTGAACCTTTAGTCTTGAACCCAACCACATATTCTGTTACTTTACGAAAACTTTTTTCCTGTGGTCATTCCGTGTATTTTTGTGTCTGAAATTTTCTGTTTGTAACGTGATTTAATCTTAATCCATTCATGAAAATATAAAAGCAGTAATTATCCTAAAAATATCAAATTTAATTTTTCCCTCGCAATGTTTGCGAATTTTAACACTACCCAATTATAATTTTTGTTAATAAAGGCGTTTAAAATCAACGTGTGTATTGCATATTCATATGGGATTTTTAATATTTAATTTGTGTTTTTTAATTAGCGTAATTCATTCATATTAAATGAGCTTCATTCATGATTTTTAATGAAATATACAATTAATGGTGTATTTATATAAAAAAGATTCGTCGGCTCGCGAAACGTTGCGAATACAAATCCCACGCCGCTGTTGCGAAACGTCAAGTCATGATTTCATTCACCACCCACTTCATTCATGGCGGTTTGAGAACTCAGGACGAGTATTCGAAGTGAAATATAGGTCATAATAAATCCCCTCAAAGAGAGGAAACGGATGCACTTGTACTCAAAATTCAGTTTCATATAAGTAGGCGTTACTTTACCTTAACAAGCTCCTCTTCTGCTCCCGTAACCCGCATCTTCCTCTCTCTTGTACACCTTGATGGGCGTCTAAGCCTTTATCATGAGGTAGCGAGCTCACAATGCATAGCTTTTATACTTGAAATATCTTTATTCCTCTTTTTCCGTATATTTCTGAAGAATTGTGGCTTAGTTGCCGTTGCATTCAGTTATTGCGTACGAATCCCTGTAGGTGGGGAATAATTTGAGCTTTCCACGAATGCAGTATTTAATTTTTGTTCTGTCCTGTATTTTATAACAATGATAGTTGATGCAGTTTGATATTATATTCCTAGATTTAAATGTAAGAATGCGATTTTGGGACAGTGTCACTTATTAAATGTTCTGTAATTGTTCATATAAATATTTGCTGATAATCTCATCCTCAATTGTACTAAAAATAGACTGTTCCATCTAATTCCTAATGAAAAACTCTTGTTAAAATATTATATGTCCTGATTGTTCTATTTGACATCAATATATTGTGAATTAAGTTGTTTGATTTGGCTTAATTAATTAGATTAGATGGACAATAGAGGAAAGCTATTGTAACGTGAAACTGTTCCATGCCCGGCAAGCCAAGGGATTTAAACAAGATTTTTTACTCTTTAGAGCATTATCCTTCTGTTAGCATTTTCACTTCTGTGTAACATTATTTTCATAAAGATTCATAATGAAAATTGAAGTCTATTTTCGTAAATTGGTATCATTTTTTCTCAATAGAAAGAATATCACCATTTGAAAGGCATTAAAAATCTTCACAAAGTTAAAAATCAAGCAACTATTATTAATAGACCTATTTAATAATATACTTTTGAATTACAGTCGTAAAATCTCCGAAAATTTTCCGATAATATCTCTATTTGTTTAATAAATTTCACTAAAGATGGCTTTGTTCTGTGGAACTCCAGCTTCAATAAAAGAAGTACTTAGATCGGATTTTACGTTTTCCACCGATTTAAATTCTATCAATTAACTCATTCAATTGAAGCTATCAGCAAATACCTTATCCTTGTAAACGATACCTTTTCAATTACCCATTTTCACACTTCCTCCTGCCAATGCATCAGTACAATTGTAGCAATTATTTCTTATCGTATTTTCTCTATTATTAAGGTGCTTTCAAAATAAGAGGTTCAACATAATAGGATAAGTATCTAATAAGCTTATGAGACTCTTCAATTATCGGTACAGCTGTTCTAATTAAGCTCTCTCTAGTACCTTTGTACTTACTTCAAGTACCTCCAATTCGAGTAAGAAGATTTGTCTAGTTAGAATACACTCCAAAAGCTTACAACCTGAAATCAAAAATAAGAAGTTTGTGAAACCGCATAATAGGGATTGTTTATGGTGTATTTTATGTTTCTTTCTCGGCTGTATAGTCCTTCATCATAGTATAGTCATTAAATTCAGATTTAGTATCTAGTACTCATAAAGAGGTGGGGGGATTTATTTATCGCTGAATGCTAGTGAATTATATGCATTGTTTTAATACATGATATGAAATTCTAAGAGGATTTTATTGTTGCTATAGTAACAAGAATGCCCATAAAGAAATTCAAAATTTATTGTAGTATGTTATATTGAATTATAGTATTTTTATTATACATTTATTTCTTTATTTTTATGATCTATTAAAATCTTTTTTTCTATCTCTCCTCTTCTATATACCTTTAGGACATGTAAAAAACTCTTATAAAACGAAAAAAAGTTCCTCCTAAAGCTGGCTATCCAAATATACAAAGATTCATAAATTTTTTCCTTTATTCTTGCTTATAAATCATTGATTTATTCTAGTTCTAAAAGGAAACAAGCTGATAGATAAGATTTATTTCCTTTTGGAACGGATGATTTATAAATATCTGTTCGAATAACAGAATAATAATTTATATCAGAATCTAAAATACTCCTATTTCTATAAAATTACGTTATAGTATATGTTCCATCCATCAGTATCTTTTTATCTTCACCATTTATGAAAAACTGTTGATTTTTTGCAAAGCATAGCAACGAAAAATTGTTTTTTTCTTACTGTTTACATTGTTGAGAAAAACGTATGATTTATTGAGGAGCTAAACTTAATAATAAATATTTTACAGACGTAGATAAGTATGTGAGAAATAGTTAATCTGATGGAGATTAAAGAAGTAACTTAATTTGGCATTATTTTCGCTACTCATTTTCCACGATTCTTACTCTCTTATCGTGCTAATTTTGCGAGACCACTCAAGATCGTGATTTATGTAGCCAAAGAGATTTGCATCGCAAATTCCGGAATTTGACGCGAAGGTGACTGCGGTTTTCCGTGCAAATTCCTGAAACGGAAGTTATTTCCAAGTCGGCGCTCAACCGCCTTAGCATATCCTTATCCTACTTTGATAAATTCACTCGGATATTACCCGGAAAAGGAGGGTATACGCTGCGTTTTGACGAATCTCGGGTTTTGGACGTTCTAACTCGAAGTCCAGTCACTTACCCCGCTTGCGTTGGATATAACATTGTCAATTTTCGTGCTGAATTTAGAAGCTTTGATCCTCACTGTATGCCTATCTATTTCAGTAATTTTCCGTAAGTTTAAATGAATCATTGAATTTTCCGCATACAGGAGATTATAAGTTATCTAGTTAAGCATCTAAATAAAAATCTCATTATTAACGTTTAATATATATGTAAATTTAGTTTCAATTAGGTTTTGATGGAACTATTTTTCAGGCAATTATAATTCATAAATCGTTGCATAAAATATACTGAAGCTTTTGTTACATTAAATGCTAGAACTATAAGCTACTAATTTTATTCGAAATTAATGAATGTATTTAAATATTTCAAAGTTCTAATTTATAGTTTTCATTAATCCACCTATCCATCCTTGTTTAATGAGTTAAAATACATTGTTTAGATTAAAGTACTTGACAATTTATTCATCTATTTATCTCTATGCATATTAATAACGCTTTATACACTAATTATTTGTTTAAAAAGTTGATGGTACTTTTTATTCACAACGTAGATACTCAATTAACTATATTTATTTAGATAATTATCCTCCCTATTCATCCATTATTTTTATGAATTACTATATATTCCTTTAATCTCTCTACACTACAGATTATGAATTATGACTCATTTTTTTTTAAACCTCTTTAGTTATTAAATAGTGTTTTCTTCTGTCCAAAATATAATTTACATCCTTTTATAATTAACACAGCATGTTTCACATTTATCTAAAATATCTATTATTTATTTAAAATAACCATAAATTAATTCAATGAGAGGAAACGATGATCAAATACAAAATGGAAATTAAAAAGAAAAATTATTTGAGCAAATTAAATGTTAATCAATATACATAATATGTATGAATAAAGCAATGTTCTCCCAGTCATGTTTTCGTGGAATTTTGAACAAAATTTTGGTATGTAAAAGAATTAAAATGTTTATACGTTTTTTAAAAATATTTTACTAAGGTTATATACGAAAAAAATATATACGAAAAAATTGTTAAGGATATCAATTTGAAATATCTTTAAGAATAACTCCTTCACTATATATATAAGGAAAAATTCTTTTGGATCCACCCGCATGCATATTTATGCCCTTTCTATTCGATTCCTATTTCGAAATGTGTTTCCGATATTCGTCCGTCAACACCCCGCAGTCAGACGCTCTGCAGAGGATAGAGACACCTCTGGAATATGCTTGTGGGAATGCGGGGCAAGATTCCAAGTCTTATGGTGCTCCTCTGGCAGTTGTAGAAGCGGACGCCAATCAACGTTAGGCGTGCAATGGACATGGCGCCTCCGCGGATGACAGCCGTTAGCCTTTTTAGATTCCCTTTAGCTACTGCGGTCATTTCATCTGCATCTACGAAATGACGCCTCGAGATTTCCTTTTAGTGCCACTGTACAGACTTCTACGGAATAGGAATAGCGTTTGGAAACCGCATTGAGAAACTGAGCGTATATTTCTTCTGAAATCACCACGTAGCTCGTAATTATTATTACGTAGATTAGAGATAAAAAAAGGCGTAGAAAAGTTTTTAAATGGAGGTCCAAGCAAATGTTTATCGTATCCAGGCGACCACGTAATGTACGATTAATGAAAAATTATGCAGTATCATGTTCGTAAAATTATATTTTCACCGCGTAATATAAGTAGGAAATATATTATTATACATAATAAAGATATCATATATCCTGTATCATATTTATAAAATCATATATTTCATATTATTACTGATGAGACGTTACTTTTCATTTATTTCCTGATTTAGTACGATATAATTTGTAGTCATAGATGTTTGAGTATCACCATATCTAATTGTTTTAAGGTATTGGATTAATTTATGGGAATTCATATAAAGCCAACGATGTTCTTAATTAATTTTCTTTCAATTTTATTAATAAGACTTAACGATAATTAATTTTGGTAAAGGTTTTAACTTTCAACTTTTGAAGGAGATAATGGAGTATCCAAAAAATAATCGCATAATAATATTTAACCAAAATTTTTTCCACGATCTTTTTACGAACAATATTATACTTGGATATTTTAGAATTACGTACTTTTATTATCTCAAGATCCCCAAATTACTTCGCGGAGTTGGGATTCAACCTCACTTTTTAATCGTTTTTTTAGGAATCTTGCTTAATGTTTAACCATTTTCCCGAAAAATTTATTTTCCGGAAGAATTAAAAACATAAAGAAAAAGCCGGGGAACGCCAGATGCTTTCCTTTAATTAAAGTGAAATAGTATCTGCGGAGCTAGAAACCGTGAAACGTCTCTCTGCTTCCTTTCCTAGAAGTTAGGTCTCCTTCTATTTACATTATAGGAACAGTCTAATTCTTACACTTTTCCAGAACAGCGTGCTTCGTAATCTATTATTCCTTACTTACGGAATGAGCTTTATTTCCTCACAACGCACGACCTTTAATGTAATTTAATCAGCCTCAATTCTGTGCTTTAGTTTTCACTCTTTGAATAATACCTGAAAGGAAATAAGTATTTACCACACGTTAAAATGTCAACCGTTAGATCTCGGTGTTGATTTAATTCGACAAGTTATTTTACAGCGATAGCCATCCTGAGAAACTCTCTTTAATTAGGAGAAAGTAACTCCTAAAGATTACTTTCACTTTCTGGAACGCTCCCGTTAAATTTCATGACATGCAGATAACCGTCTTCTTAACTAGGAGGACCTGGAGGAAAATTCGGTGTGTGCTTCCGAAACAAAATTCCGGAATCTTTAGCACAACTCTTGAGTGCTCCTCATATTTAAAGAAGCGCTGACACCCTCCGTTGAGTGCTCGTCATCAAAACTTTGCACGCCATGAATCTTTTCTACGGAAAAGAAATTTACACTGCATTCAGCAGTTTCTGTAGCCCCAAGGTTTGAGATTTACGTTGAGTATGAGCATTTGACGTTACTTAATAATTCCCAGTGTTTTGATATTACTTTGGGTCACGTGTAATATTCATCCATACTTATTTATTTAAATCGTCATGGATACTGTTGTCAAGGAATTTTAATCTTCTTCGTTGTACCTTTGAGGTATTTAATCTACCTGAAGATGGTTCTCTTCAAGTGAAAGACAATTTATATTTCATAGATGCATGCTAACCATTCGAATCTTAAAGTATATGAGCTGGAGATGGTTTAGTATATACTTCTTTAACCAATTTTAAGTTCTTAACATCTCTGTTATTTACTAGATAACTTAGGTAGACTTTACTACCCTCAATTAATGTTAGTGAACTATGTTTGTGAGAGTAACATAAATAATGATACTTTTTTTCTTATTACGAATCATTTTTCCTTTTTAGCTTCTCCTGTTATTACTCTAATTGGAAAATAAAAATATTTCCCTCTTCTTCGATAAAATTAGTACAAAGGTATCTGAGTTTAAAGTTCGTTAGTAAATTAATGCTTTAGTTTATTACATTATAGTACATTAATTACGCCCTTGTGTACATATCAGAGATAGCTTATAATAATTCACGTAGTTTTATTTTAACCACTAAAGCTCGAATCTTTTTATGAAATCATTATAACTTGGTCTTATGTACGTACTGCACCCGTTTAAATGTTGTCTGAATTAGTATTTTTAACTAAATTATAATTTTAGTCTTTAAATACTTAATTACAGCCATAGAAGCTCCTTTTATTTTCCTTCCTAATTAATCAGGCTGTTGTGGCAACCATAACCTGGAAACGGAATTAAATGGCGATCCAAAAATTCGCCATAATCTGGCGGAACATGGAATTACTTCACTTTTCTCATTTTTGAGGGATTACTCTCTGTGGACACTGTTCCAAATGAGGAAAAAGTACTTCTTCAAACAGTAAATCGCGCTTATGGACCACTAATCAGTTTCATATGAGGAGGGAAAGAACTTTTCCCTTCCGAAACAACTTTTTGGGATTTAGTACACGTTGGTTGACCTTCCCCAAGCGGACTTGTTTAACTTTTTGCCTTCAGACGATTATGAATTTGGGGGGCGGACGTTTTCAGAAACTAATTCTCTGAGAGAGTCCTTTGGAACTTTATGGAGGATTATTAAAAAGGCCGTGTTTGTGCATGTTATCACGAGGGAAGATTACAGCATTGCGTCAACTTCCTAAAGCTTTCCTTTAGATGGAGGCGTAAACAGTTGATCCTCGCCTTTCATACGAACGAAACAATCGTGACTTAACAAACGTTTATGTCTTTTTCTCTCGATAGACGTCTCTCTTATACTGCGTGCGGAAAATTAATTCTTCAGAGAGATTCGATGTGTCACGGTGTTGTTTATTTGTGCGTTTTGTCGAGAATGGGTGCTGAATCGGTACGAAATATAACACTTCCTTTTCCGTGACAAATTACGTTAGAAAAGGGATGAGAATGACGATCAGGTCTTCGCGGTTGATGTAGGACAATGCCCCGAACTTCCTTCTAAAAAGATCTGCAAAAGTTTGGGAGGATTTGGGAGCTTTGAAGTGTTGATTCCTCGCGTAAGTGGGCTCTAGTGTGATCTAACACGCGCGATGGTTTTTCTTTTGTTTTGAAAACGTGTATTTCGTGGTGTCTAAATTATGAGTCGCGAATGTTAGGAGTGTGCATGGTAACAGTTGAATACCAGTTTTCAATGATTCGTGTATGATACTGTATGCTTTTCTTTTTATTATTTGCATGGATTTGTATAAATATCTATAATAAAAAATTCTTTATAATTAGTATTTAGTAAACGAATTCAACCTTTAATTCATTGAGTGAATTTGAAAATTTATTCGAACTTCATATTCATTTTAGACATATTGTCCATATTATTATAGTTTTCTGGAGCTAAAATTAATAATTCCTTTTACAATTCTTTTTTATCGCTCTTTTCTCTAAAAGAAAGAATTAGGCTTTTCTTAGAAGATTTTCTTATAGATTTTTTACCGAACATTCCTGAAAGAGTGTATTAGAGATAATGATATTGAATATTATAATTTTTATATACCTTGCAGAAAATTCACGTAAAATTTTAATTAACTTGCTATCGCTCAGAATCTATTTAAGTTTTTACTCAAATATTAATTAAGTTACCTAAATTAGAAGAAAATATTGAAGAAAAAATTTGGAATATCTTCCTCTTATGATAAATTTAGAAGTACTAAGAGCTAATTTTTGGACTAAAATTTGTTCTGCGTCGTCATATATTTCCTTATTTCCTTATTTTTTGCGTTGATTACTTATTTCTTTTATTCTAATATTTACATTCAAATTTTGGAGATATTAATAGAAATTAATTTTGGTCTTATCTTTGTTTAATTTTCTACTAATATTTTCTATTAAAAGGTCTCGACTACATTCTATTATTATTTTTGGACTTAACATGAGTTTACTGTAATGAGATAGTGTCAATTTTGTCGTTTGGGAAATTAGCTTCATACATAAAGGAAAAGTGAAAGACTGATAAAGTAATCTGATAAAAACGTTTGAACACGAGTATATTCTTTTTCTATTTTAATATAGTTTATTTCAAAATTAATTATTCATAACAACAAAAATAGAAAATAATTTCGGCTTGCGTAGAATCATCCATAATTTATAAGCGAAAATTCATCGTTAGTTACAATGACAAAGTAATTTCCCAGCGAAATGAAATTTCCACGTAACTTGAAGTCTATTTTATTGGTAATGAAAGTTGCCGTTACTCTATTAAAATTTGTCTTCTTTTTTTACTTTCGAAAGTTATACAATTTACGCGAGTGTAATCATCATTGATCGTTTTCTATCGTCTCTGAATTAAATTACCCCAGACTCCGATATAGCGGTATATATATTTTCCTTTTTTTAAAAAATATATTAAAGTTTTATGCATGTTTATTTAACTAATTTAAGGATTAGTTTTTCTAGCCATAATTTAATGTTATAGGATAATTATTTCCCAAATATTTACTTTATACTGTATCCGTTCAGTACATAGTATCAGAAAGTCTTTTATCTCAGTGATAAATTAAAACCCGTCAGCTCTATTGGACTTATCTTACTTTAGTCAGCTTTTAATTTGAAACACTTCAAGGAAACACGAAATGAACAAAAGCAAAAATCAAGGAAGGAGAAGTATTCGAAATTAGCGTTTGTCCCGGATGTTGAGGTCTCCGAACTTAACAAACAACACTATAAAACGAGGACTGATACTTATAAACTTTAGATTGCTTCCGTGAAGGAGAAGTTACGATCGTGAATCACACAACTTTAGACTTTCCAGGCGTAAATTCCCAATCTCTGCAGAACATGCGATTTGTACAAGTTAGCAGTTAAGGCGGTGAATCTTCCGGAGGAATAAAGGCCGAAACGTGATCGATTCAGAAAAAGAAGTTGACTCAAAAGGTTTTACAGGGGTTGACTCCGTATCAAAACGTAGGGTTATAATAGGATCTATTTAAACAATATTGAATTCATTTTGTGCAAATTTAAGACTTTATTTAATATTTTAAATTTTTTAAATCCTGGAAACGATTAAGATGGAGTGTTAGGCGTACTGTAGTGGAAAATATATATCAGATTTCAATGTTTTAAGGTTATTTGTGTAAAAGTAAGATGACTTTGTTGAGTTGATCAACTTTACGTTATTTCCCTAATCCACAGCTAAGTTATACCATTTCATTGACGCGTCAAAAGGTATTTCTCCTTAATATTTCGACGTGACCAATGATGTACAACATAACATGGTTTGTTTTTTCGTCTAATAAAAATTTATCTACTCGCAAACATAACTTTAAATACTATTACATAAGTGAGATTAAACTTGGTGTGTGAAAAGTAGTGCAAATACAGTGACTCATTTTGTAGGATTGTAAAAGAATACTTTTTGATATAAATTTTCTATAACCATTATTTTAGAGATACAATGTACAAAATATGCACTCTTTGTTCTTTCTGTTTATTATTATTTGTAAATAAATAACGAATTAAGAGGTTATATTGAAGAAAGGAAAATTGGGATTACTAAAGAGATAAAAATGTCTTTCTAAGGCTTGTATTACTTAATATTAAATTAAATATGATTTATAAGTACGTTTAAAGTAAACATGATTCACGAATGTTTGGTCAAATTATACTCAAATTTAGTTGCTTACTAAGATCAAATTATCGTATCATATCATGTTCATATTTGCTTTTCTATAGGTCATATGCTTCAACATCATCGGAGCCTTAAAGTTTTGTCTTTTATCCGTGGTTTTATTTCTGGAGAGAAAAAGAAAAATCGAAAAAGAACCCATGACGACGGCGATGTTTCGAAATTCAACCAGAAAGATTTCAGTGGAAACAAAACATAATTATCGGACCAAATATCATTCATTATGTATTTCGTAAGAATTCCCGTTTGAGTATCTTTCCTTTGGCGCATGGAACTTCCCTGTCGTTGGCAAAACACTCCTGAAAAAGCTGCCACATAAATCTTTCATCAGCTGCACATCTCGGCCAATCTTATTTCATAATGCTTAAAGGAAGAATATCCGAATGAAGGTTCTCGTAAGAGTCTTAAGGAAACACGAATGTTCAGGGAACTTATTTGATGCGAAGGAGCTCTTTATACGATGTGTTAAAGGCATTTCCTGTTTCTCTATTCCCGAATACCACAATTGGAGCAATTATGTCATCAGATTCCTCGCAATTTTTTGTCGCACAATTTAAGAATGAACGAGTATTTTGGCCACTTCCTTATTTCTTCATTTAATTCACGGAGTTCAAATTGAGCATTCTTGCGTTGGACCAATTGGACCAAGAAAGTTATGATAGAAGTCTAAAAAGATATTTTTATTGTAACTGAAAGTATAATCACTTACATGAATCAATATATTAATTCTATAGTTCCGTGAATCACCACTAAAAATATCACGCTGTATGTTTATTATAGGTGAGCCATATTTAATTAGTGAAGAATATTCTCGTTTTTAATCTACGTACGCTATTATTTTCATTTCGTACTTCATGGGCTCTTTTCAGGAAACAGTACTCTATTTAAAAGATTAAATGAAAAGGTGTAAATATAAGTAGATAGAAAAGAATATATGTATATAATTTTATATCTTAAGGCTAAATTTTATTTTATAATAACATATACGTTTATATTGATCTACGATTACAAGAATTATTTTTTATAATGATAAAGCTGGTAGATAATATTTTTAGATTATAATGTTTCCCAAACAATCATTAGCGATATAATTATAATATAATCTACGGGATGTATTTAAAAAGTTCCTATACGTTCAAATTATTCTACTAAATGTTTTACTAAGTAACTCTGAGAAATTGAACCACATAATTATGTATAAGATAAGTTACTTGGAACATAACCGTCATTCCCATTTTATGGAGGAAATTGGTAATGATACACCCTTTACCAAAATAACGAAGCCTTTTTTTACGAAACTTTCTCCAAAAAAAGTCCCTAAAGATTAATTAGGTAGTCTCAGATGTCAATTCTTTGTCTTTCGCTACTTTTACCCTCTGGTAGATGGTTCCATCTTTTGGAACGTCAGAAACATTTTCCTTACCCTCTCAAGATACCCATTTTCTTTTTAAATGGTCTCTTCTTTTGTACGATGACACTCGATATTGTTTCCATCCCCTGCCAGGCACCCTGATCTTTTGACTTTCTTACGAAGCGTTTTTCTTATCAACGTTTGAAGTTGAAAAAGTTGTCCCATTCTTAATTTGCCATGAATCATATTAATCTCGCGTCATTTTCATGCGATCATTTCGTAAGTGGTTCATTCTGAAGCCATTCCACGTTTACGCAAGAGTGGATAATCTTAGGGTATTGTCCTGAAAGGGGGATAAGAATATCTTTGGAAGGGCTGGAATTAGTTTTGAAAGGGTATCTTTTAGAGGTAGATTCATTATACTACTGAAAATAAAGAGCTATTGATCGTATCATAGCTTTAATTATAGTCTCTTAAAGTAAACAAAAATTACGCTAGCGTAACTATGGGTAACGCAACACAGATTGTGGGATGAAGTACACGCTGTGTTTTAATAGCGTGTTCAATAGTGAGTTTAGTGTAAGATACATTCAAAAGAACTGGATTCAAATTGTGCTGTACTAATTGTACTGTGGATTCATATGTTTGATTCGTGTATCCTGTATATATCTGATTTAAATTATTGTTCAAACTCACGGCTGTATTCATACAAGTAGATAACGATGTATTATGATACATTTAGATCTTTTAGGTTTGACTATCTGGAAGATTAGTACAGGTTTATCACATCCCCCTTTCATAGTGGGATATGATTCAAATTGCACGAGATTTACGTATTACTATCGTAATCAGCGATAAAAATCCTTTCAAGTTTACAAACTACGTAGAATTTTCCTTCATCATGCGTTATAATAACCGCATAAGTTAATCTATAAGTTCTATTTTTTAAATCTCATCTTTTACATCTTGAAATCCTTCTCCTTCATAAGTTCACTCGTCTTTGTTGTACTAAGAAACGTGAAGTGGCACGACCTTTCAACGTTGTTTACTGAACTTGGTTGTGTGTTCCCGTTAACTGATGTACCGACAAGAGCATTAGGAAATGTTATCGGCAATTGAGCTTCATGAACCAGGCGACGTCAGGGATTCGAACAAGTTTGTTTACCGAAAAATATACTTTTCTCTCCGAAGTCGTTGGCCTAGATTTACGTCAGTTTGGACACGTTTCGTAAACATTTTTCGTAATCCACCCTCACAAGGAAGAAGATGCTGTCACGCTTCAATTCACAAGAAATTTGTTCTTTTTATTCATTAGTGCATCGAGTGAACTATGGAAGCGTATTCTTGAGATGTTCTTCCTTTTCATCGGATATCTTCTTTAGCAATTAACGATAGAGGTGACTTGTAACGAGGCCTGCAAGAGATGTTTACTTACTATGATTATATTTTATAAGTACCTATAAGAATATTGACTCAATAGAATTTTTACTTTATCTTCGTTGGCGTTATTAATTTGGTACCATTTTGAGTGAAGTATTATAATATGTTTTCCATCATTTCACCTCGTAATTCACCTAATGTTTTCTATGAATAAAATTAATAATATATAACTATGGATGGTTGGAATGAATCATATTCATGATTAAATAACGGATAGAACTATGAAAGAGTTGATTTGAGTAAATGTATGAGTTTTGGTTCGATCAGACTTTTTTATGAGATTATTAAGATGACACTTATTAAAAACCTGGTAGCGAATGATCTAACAAATTCTGCGCTGATTGATTCATGTTATTGGTATTTCCAAATCTTCCAACTTTCCAAATAAATCGTAAAAAGCCGTATTCCTGTTTAAATAATTGCTCTAAATGTATGGCCTTAAATAGTCATTTTTAACTGTATCAAATCGATATTCTTAAAAATTTGAATAATAATGAGTTCCATTATTGACACCTATCTCAAGCCCTTATTATTTTATTTTTGCTCTTCAAATTTTAGCTTGTAAAGGAAAAAAGGAAGCATCCAAATTAAAAGGTTAGACACTCAGTTTTTTGTTGGCGGTCTTTTTTAAAAAAATCTTCACCAAATTATATTATAAACTCGCCAACTTTCAAAACCTTTGTTTTCATCTCTCCTTTAATTACTTTTGTTGACAATTTTCGGATAAAAGCTGTTCAAGATAAATAAGGGAAAGGCTCTATACGAAACTTAATCCTTGCGATGTACTGTACTTTGAAATCAATTTGTCTATTTTCTATCCTTTTATCCCGGTAATTACTTCCTAATACTCTTCTGTCGTCCCTTAGCTACTATTTTTAATTAAACTTCGTTACCATGGGAGAGCTCTTGGAGATAGGAGGATCATGGGAAATTAAATAGGAAGGAACACATTGACAAAAACAACTAGACGTAGGATGAGGTTTACTGTTCAATGAAAGAGTATTATCTTAGTCTAATAGTTGTCAACCTTGGACATTACAGTTGATGAATCAGAATTGAATAACTCTTTTTTATGTATTAGATTGTTCTCCAAATATGTTCTTCAAGCTATATATCTTCCATTTTAATTTTTTTATAGATAACTTTTTCTTCAGAGAAATAATATAACGACTATATCAATATGGATTTCTTAGATCGTGAATTTTAATCATTTGGCGATCTAAAAGGTAATACAATCAGTAGGAAAATAAATTTTAAACTAGTAGTTATGGAAAATTTGGATTTTTGTTTGTTGTTTGATTATTAAATAATACGAATTAAATATTGCTTTTCCTTAATTAAAGTAGAGTTCTCCCAAGAATATCACTTAGTAACACCCAAACGCAGAAAATTGTTATAAATTAATGATATTTATTTTCAAAATACCATAGTGATATTTAGCCTTTCACATTTTTGATGAAATAACAATTCCCTATTTTCTGAATTTATTATTTGGGTTACTATGGATACTCGTACGATTGTTTACTATCTTTCGATTGTTTGTTGCGGATATGTTCGGATACGGAGATATTTCTTGGTCTCAAAAATCTTGAGGAATACCAGATCTATCCGAAAGAGTTAGTTAAGTAATTGTATCGAAGATGGGAATGCAATGTGACATCGGAAGAAGCGGTAGAAAAAAATGAGGGAGACAGATTTGAAGGAAGAAAAAACAAGGATTGGAACGACATTCGGCGACTTACTCACTCTCCTAGTCACTTGAGAAGAATGACGTAACAATTTCATTCCATTTCGTTTCAGTAAGGAAAACATTCATCCGTCTTTTAACACTTTCACTATAGAGGTAGTTGGTTGTATCTGCTAAAAAATGTAATATGAAGGAAAAGTTTGTGAACTAGAATTTTTGAATGAAAAAGAATTCGATTTAGGCAAGTTTAACCTTGAAGAATGCTGCCCAAATTAAAAAGAGAGTTTGAAAAGTTTTTATTTGCTCCAATAAAAGAAAAAATATTCAGAGAAGATTAGTTTAATTTTTCACGTAATTAATGTTAGAGTTTAGAATGTAGGAGAAATTATTCTTTTATTATTTCTTTCAATAAGTTTATTCTTTCGACAAGTGTTGTTATTTCGAAAATGGTATATGGCAACGAAGAATCTTATGTTCCTATTAACTATAACGGTTACAAAATAATCCCTCAAAATCCTACTTTTAAAATTCGTATTGCACCTATTAACTTATAAATTTAAACACCTTAAGGTGCCTTTCGTATATTTAGCAATAATGATAACCTTTTAATCAAACAGTCAACTGTTGAGACGTAAATTCGGCAACATTTTAAATATATTTTTGTAATATAAAAATAATATATAACAATATAATGTTAATACGCACTCTTAAAATAGCATTTTCAGGAAATTTAAATTGCTCTTTTATCACGAAACATATTCTTCCAGAAAGTTTTCTGCCGAATATTCGGAAAGAATAGGAACAGTTATTTCCGGCGGAAACAGATTCGAGAAAAGAATCCAATCGCGTAGACGTAAAAAGAATCCTTCGCGTTGCTTGGCAACTCCTCCTCGCTTTCGTCACGTGTTTTGTTTCGGTCATTTTTCACTTTCACCATAGGCGTCTCTGCGATCGCTGATGTTGATTGATGCCCATCGCGTATATTTCCGTCGCCGATTTATGAGGGCACTCGGGAGACGCGCGGTTTCGAAGTAAAATTTCCTTTTGATCCATCGCGTGAATACTTGGAAACGGAACAAACAGCGCATCTGCCGAGAATTCCGCCGTTTTGCGCGCAAAAATAGAATCTCGCGAACAGTCGAGTATCGGATTTCGAGGATAAAAATTTGGACAACTACTGTTTGTGATGGGATTTGAGAAAGTATTACTCACTCCGAATTCCATTTATAATCCTTATTTCACCGTCATCGTCGCTTAAACGTCTCAAATGCGTTGCCACGACAGCTGTTGTTGTTTGAGTTTCTTAAGAGCTGCTTTTCTGAGTAAAATGTTTTGTGAATTTTGAGGGTGTTCTTTTTCTAAGACACTTATCTAAGTTTCTAAATAGCTCGTGAAACAGTTTTTTCATTCTTTTGAAGTTTGCGTACTCAATGAGAATTTTCTGGAAGTTGAATGTAAACGGTTATAATATTAGGTAATAAGAAGCTGTTGCACAAAAGTTTTCCATTCGTTATTTATAATTATTAAGTAGTAATTTGTTAAATGTTTATGAATCCTATTACAGGCGCCATATACATTAGTGTTCCAACATTTTTAAGACAAGGGTCTTCTTAATATAACCTGGTTTCTACAAGGATAACCAAATATACCACAATATGTACAAACAAATGTGAAGATAATTTGGTTGCAGCATTGAATATTAATTTATTGAGCTAATTATTGTTGTAAATATTACCATTTCCATAGGATAAATCGATTCTTTTTCTATTATCAAATTAGCTTGTTAAAATTGCTTTCTCATATAACGTGTGGATTCCAATTAATGGAGAATTGAAAAAGGTTTTTGACGGTTCCGTTGGTAATTCTTCAGTAGTTTTGTTTCTATAGTTTGGAGAGGTTTTATGCATATTTTGAATGTCATGTAAGACAGTGGTAGTAGTTACCTGATAAATCATGTGTTTACCCATCATGTGAAGTAAAGAAAATATAAAACTAGGTAAATATATTAGTCTATAAATACCTCTTTAAGGAGATAAAAATGGATGAAATATGTATTGAAATCGAAAATTGAATAATAATTGAAGCTTATATAACCTCTTTTCTTCACGATAAACAATTCCCAATATTTCGCTAAGTGGCTGAATGATTCCATATCTAAATTTAACCTCATTACCATATATAAATATTCTTTATCTTGTTTATTTAATCCCTATAACGTATCATTATCGTATTAATTGTAACTTAGAAATGTATATAAATATTATAATTGCTTCCGTCGCCAAGTGTACGTTGTCTAGGTAATCGATGGATAATCCCTTTACTTTTTAACGTTACCAGCATTTTGTAAGGACATTTTTATCGTATACGTAGATGCCTCACCGAGTTTAGATACTTGCTAGTTACTACAACTTGTTCCACGTAGGGTATTAGCTAAATTTCAAACAGGTACGTATCTCTGCAGAAGGTACATTCATTTTAAGCGCTCGAATGCCAAATATTAGAACTCAGTAACTCAGAAGATTACCGTCTCCCTTTTGGCGAGAGTTGGGATCGGGAAGCCTCACCGTGGATTAAGTCCCAGCGTCGAATCCCTCAGATTAATTTCTGGCAGCAAGAAACTCGCGGCGAGGGTAACTTCATGCGCGGCTGAGATTTCCGCCGTTAGCAAGGGCTTAATTTGGTGTGCCTGGGAATGTAAGGATGGGATTATTGCTTCCGTCGCCAAGTGTACGTTGTCAAGGGAATCGATGGGTAAACGAATCTTTAAAGGGTTGCCAAGATACGGAAATGAGGCTGCGAAATCGAGGTGTTTAGCGTGTGCCTTATCTTTAGGATACTGCTCGATTTTTTTTACGTTGGTAGGCGTGTGTTTAGTTTGAATACTAAGTTAATACGATACGATAAGTGTAAGGTGGTGCTTTGGTGACTTTATCCTGCTGAGAACGAGGTGCTAAGTGTGAATTATAATGTATGAAGTTTACTAATAGTTTACAAGAGTTGTTGTTAAAAATATTTTATTATTTCCGAAAAATACCTACGAATGACAAATTAAGTTATATTTATATAAGAATAATTTGATCTGTCTCCATGACAGCATGGGATCATAATGTTTAATAATTTATTTATATAATTATTAATATTATATAATTATTTAAATAATTTGATACAGTAAAGGTAATTAATAATGACGAATAATTTATAAAAGAACCGTATACAAGAGACAAAATACCTAATTCTCGTTTAAAGCTCATTTACTCATTTAGAATCAATGCAGCTTTTATATAATTACACTCCGTATTCTATCTTACGCTAAATTGAATTGGAATGTAATAATAATACGCCCTTTAAATAAAATGGTTTTTAATAGAAAATTTTCTTAGACTGGAATCAATTTATGAACGTCATATATGGCATGGAAGTTGAAATCGTAAAGTAATTCACATGATCAAATTCCAATTATTTCTTTTTGTTTTTTAAAAGAAGATGATATATTTCTTTCTAAAAATTTCTCTCAATGCTCAGTCAATAGCATATTTGACAGATTCATTGCATCTACTTTTAACCGTAGTAAAAATCATATCTCGGATTGACTAATGGAAAATGGAATCAACTACGTAGAAACAAAAACCACTAGAGTATGAAATTGATATATCTCCCCGCTATGGCCAATATTATATTTTTCTATTTTATTTAAATCTTTGTAACATTCGCGAATTTACTTGTGAATGGAAGTCCATCGGTCCAAAGTTGCAGCGATCACCACCGCTCTCGAGGGATGGCGCTGGTGTGACGCATTGCAGATTTTTTTTAAGCATGAAATTTTATCAACTTCAGGTTTATTCAAAGTGATGATTTGAAAAAAAAAATCATTTCCCTCGCTGCGAACAAGTTAACCTCGCTCATTCTCGGAATAAGAAACAAAAGAGTCGCGAATTGCGCTCTTGAATATTTGAAAGCCGACCTAAAAATATGTCGTTTTTGTTACGTAATCGTTACAACCGCTTTTTTATTCGGATGCTCATTTTTTTAAAATACGTAACAGCGCTACCTCGAATTCGTCATTTCCCTTCAATATATTTATACTTTTTTGTTCGCGGAATATGAATGCCATTTGTGGGTCATTTTTTTTCGTTTCGGGTATCAAACGTTAAATGCGTATTCTTTTAGTTTTGTCAGCTATCACATTCGAAATTATTCCGTCCAATTTTTTGATTCTCTCGATGAAAAATTCAAAGAAACATTTTTGAAGCGGAATTCGTATGGATATTGCGGTAAAAAGAGCTCGTCTTTCATTAAATTTTCGAAACCGTATGGAAAAACAATTTTGTGAACACAATCAACTACGTTGGTGTACAATTATGAAATCCGTTTGTCTTTTGTTTAAGACCGGAATTGGCGACAAAATGGCTTTATTATTTCATGAAATTATATAGAAACCATCCATCAAAACGTTGCGTAAGATGTTTCGTTAAAGACTTTTAATTACCATCTTGTAGAACTATTTATATAATTTTACTTTAAGCTTATCATACAATGATAAAGTTCTAATTCATTTAATAATATCAAATTATTAAAAAATTACGTTCTTACAAATAAGAAATACTTGGTACGTTTTATCCGGACAACTAGATGGGAGTAAGTGTAAGAAATACCACCTGTTGTTCCTCCGTAAGAAGAGTTGCGGGTAAAGTTTATTATCTATAGTAATAGCTGAATATTTCAGTAGTTTTCAGGGATATTGGCAAATAATTGAAGTAAAAATCCGTATAAGAAACATTCTTTGAGATGGATTTCTATTCACAATGACAATTAATCGAAAATGATTATACTTATAATTAAATGATATCATATTTAAGTCGAAACTACGGAATCGTGCTTCATTGTATCTTGCATTCGTGATAAAGAATCCCAAAAATCAAGTTAATTTTAACTAGGATCAAGATATGGTAGTGTTGGTAGATAGGTCTATCTATCTCCATCTATGTACTTCTGGAAGCATTATACACGTATGAATTGTAACAAATCTGTATGTATTCCCATTCGTACGTAAAATACCATTTCCGTTTTTAAGCTCAAAACCAAATTAACATTCATCAAATGTTTGTTCTGCATTCAAATTTGTAGTAACCGCCAAGCACTTCTCGTACAGGACAAAGCAAATAACTAGCTTATAAACTTTTAAGTTCAGTGATCATTTTTTAGTTTTCTCGAATTGCGTAAAATATAAGAGAAAGTTTTTGATGAATTCCTTCATTTTTACATCTATCTGCTGTAACCAACCCGTGAAAACACCCTTTTTTGAACCATAATTCATAAAAAATCGATAGATGCCCTTGTCATGCACGTAGAGTATTCAGACACCTTTAATTGGGCTCAAAATTTTGGGTGGAGAACATGATATCCATCGTGTAAAAAAAAACACGGCTTAATTAACTCACTCGGGTTCCTAAAAAGGAGCCAAGGCCATCAGGGAAATTTTCTCTTCCGAAATTAAAGCATCGTTGCTCATCTTAGAGAGAGAATCCTTGGGAAGTAATCAGTCGGCCTTAGAAAGGTATTTTCTTCGATAAATCGACCTCCTTTAATTCCTTGAGGAACGCAGCTCTGCATTCATTAGCTGTGGAGGAGAGAGAAGGTCGTTCGATAATTGTAAAATGCCGACACTCAAACCTTCACAGGGAAGGGATAGACTTAAATTATACAGTGGGATATTCTGTCCAAAATATAACTCCTCCATATACATACGAAATACCTTTTGTTTTCAAAAACGTGTATGTATAAAGTTACTCTAGGAATTACAAAAGCTACTCACTCTATAACGAATTAATTTTTGTCTATCTAATCATAACTATGCGTGAATTAAGTGAACAAATTAACCAGGAAGATTTATTTACTCTAAAAGTTCTCTTCCATTTCATTTCCCTACTCTGATGAATTTTAAGTTTCCCTCAACTCCTCGTGTTAGTCACTGTTTGTTTACCTTAGCGACTGATGTGAAAGTTTGTTAGGTGTCGTATCAAAAGTTTTGGGTCATATCCATTTGGTTAGGGAAGGATTAAAATTATGCCACGGCTAATTTATGAATGGATTATGCTTCAGTTGACGTAATTCTAGAAAAACCGAAGTAAATATGCTATATACACATATAGTAAATTTATTCAAGTATTTATTTTTATTGAAAACGTATATGACTGGGGTTTTTTGATCAACAAGGTTCACGTTGCTATAGCACTGACAGTTTTGCAATTGACGCAAGTTTACTAAAGAAGTAAAGCTTTTACCATATATAATGGTTTTTGGATAATATTAAGGTGTAATTTATAGAAAATCATAATTCAAAAAGTGTGCGGTTTGAATTTTTGACGGGGTAATCGGAAACTTGTATTTATCGAGTTAAAAGTAAAAATAAAAAATGGTATTTGGTAAAAATGGTATTATATTTTTAAAAATGGTATATTTTTATCAATCGTGCTGAAAGCGAGCAATTGAAAATTTTACCAGGAAATTGGAGTTACATAAAATGATACTCATGTTATTGATTTTGCTAAAATTCTAGTGGCTGACATAATAATAATAATATGAAAAGTTACTTGCTCCCAGTTTTTATGAACAGGTAAGTAAAATTAGCTAAAGTTGATGGATTTTATATTTTAATAGAAAAAGCAAATTTATTGCACTTTTCCATATGCAGATGTCTATTTCAAAATCAAAATACAGGGTAACAACCAAGGTTTCTATTATATTTGTATTAATTTAAATTAAATGTCCTTATATTATATGCCCGGTAAATTAAAGATCAATGTATTCGTATTTATAGTCTTCTTTAGCAAACTTATATATTCTAACACTTTTGGAAACATTATATGAGAAAATTTAAAATTCAGTTCGCAATTTATAATTCGTTCAAGAGAAGTTTCGAAGTAAAGGATCAAAGCAATAATTTGCATCGAGATCGACAACTTTCTATCTGAACGCGAACAGCGTAATATTGCACGGAATTAGCCACGAGAGCACTTCCCTTAATTACGGGGCAATGGCTCAAGAGGTTGCTAGGATACGAGGGGTTGTTTTTGAAGGGAAAGACGTGAGAAAATGCGCAGACAGTGTGGATTAAGTGACTTGGAGGGTCGCGGTTTGAAGGCTCGTAAAGGTTAACTTGCGACTTGTTCAGGAAGTGAGCTATTTATTCTCCTTAACGACGCCTAGTCCGTTGCAGTTATATGCAAATGAGGGGTTTGCGAAGTGCCTTGGAAAGAAGGACTCTGTTGCTTGCGGGGGTGAAAGATACCAAGGAGACGAGGGTTTTTTTCTGGGGTGTAAATGGAGCTGTTTTCCACAAAAAACGATCTTTCTGCATTCGAAGGAATGGGACCATTCCTTAGGAAGCAGTGCATGCTGTGAGGGTTGAAACGAAACGTATTTCGTAAGCTTTCTGATTCAAACAAGAGCGATGTTACTATGGAGACGGATAGTATCAACGTCAGCGCGTTTTATGTTGATGCCTTGGTGATTTTACGATTCCTTTGCTGTTTTGAGGCAACCTATGTTGATTTGAGATACGAAATATTTAATCTTTGCTATGTTGTATTTTAACATTAATTTGTTTGCTTGTTTCACAACATTGCGGTACATCAAGAAGGGAGCTGTCAGTTTTCTTTTCTGTTTATAGAAATCGGGAAGTATTTATATATCGAGAAATACTTTAATTACGACACATACTTTTCATTCCCATGGTTATTCTCTTCTACAAATTCTAGCGTCTATTTAAATTATACTTACTAATGAAGTTAGTATAATATCTGTATACTAATGAATATTTTTATTTAAGTTTGCTTTTTGAATGAATATTGATCTAATTCTGCAGCAGAGGTTATGTTTTTAACGCATATCCTAGGTATTAAATTAAATGTATACCCTTATGCCAGAAACTTGTAATTAATTTCATCTTTAACTATCGCAAATGTACTCAATGCTTTACCCAATACTGATGAGCTAAATGAGCTGATTATGCGAAACTTACGAGGATGAATGAATCGGATTCATTGGATCGTTAAAGAAACTGATAGGTTGATTTGGAGACATGTCTCTGGGACCACCACGGTACCAGTGTAAACCCTTTATGAACCCTAAAAGAAAAAAACAGAAGCGATTAGAAAGTAATAGCAACGAACGTAAAAGTTTTGTTATTATATTTTATTTCAATAGTTTTTCTTCGAAAAATGATATTTAATGAAGATATTAATACTTAAAGTTGTAGATAAATATGCGTTTGAAAATTAAAAATTTGCTATAGAAGAATGTTTTTGTTTATTATTAGTATATTCCCTTTCATATATGTTATTTATATATTCAAATGATGGTTGGTTATCTATTATAGCTTTAAAGAGTTATTTTTAAACGCAATGCTATTCTATCTTAATATGCTCGATATATATTTCTGAATAATTTGCATAACATTGTATGAAGGTGTAATGATATATCAGAAAAAAAAACGCAATTGAAAAAAAAATATCTTCCTTCAAAAATATACGCTATTTAAAAGCTTCTTTGATTCAAGGAGGCATGTATGCTTACTTCTCAGTAAAAAGAAAAGTCTAGTGCAGTATTTTTACTCTCATTAGGCTACCTTGAAATACGAAAGACTCAAATTGAGCTTTCACTAATTATTCTAATAATTCTCGAGGGAGTGTATGACCTCAGGTGGAACGCAAATTAACACATAACGAACCACTCGCAAGTGCCAAAAAAGATCTTTAATTTCGCCCCCACAATATACAGTTATACTTAGTATCGGTGAGACAGGCCCTTTGCACTTCATTAAAACGCGCGTCTAATGAAGGGACGCATCTTCTTAGCTTTTTGAGGCTGACGAATGATGCTAACGAGCCAAATTCTCGTGACGCACAAATGCAGCGAGGAATTCTGCACGTTGCTAGGTGACGACATTCCATCGCTTAATCATGCTACCGAGTCGGTTAATATTGGCTTTATTGTATGATTAAGGTATTTACCCATTCTTGGTGGTGATTATCACACATTAGCCTATCCATGGATTTTCTATGTGGGTGGAGAAATTACCTCAATGTTCATCTTATCTAGAAGGTCTAATTCTTTACATCTTTGGAGTTGGTTCTATTACGGTCACATCTTACGTCTAGAATGAACTAGGTTTCGTATTTTGCATGCTTAAGAAATGAACCAAAGCTTTATCAATATCGCTATTGCAATGTATCATTTTGTTATAATAATGGAAATTTTTTTTATTCACAATTTTAATATTTTATTCTCTATTCCTCAGGTATGTTTCTGATTCCTTCGTTTGTCTTCCAATAATTCCAGTGCAGGTTGTATTCTTCTTGCTGATCTAATCGTTCATCTTTTTCTGACTGGTAATATAATTTATATATCTTAGTATTTAATCAATGTTGCATGTCAAGAATATGAAATGCGTTAGAGGATGATTACGTTTCAAAAATATTCTTTTCTTAAAATATAATTTTATCCATTAATTGAGTATAAAGAAAGGTATGGTGCTCCTTTTTTAAAGCTATACATTAATGAGGAGAGATTGTAGAAACAGAATATAAATCGTGAATAACAGTGATTAATGTGAAAATTATACAGACGATAACATAGCTTTTTTTAATTACTATAATCGTAATCAAAGTAGTTTAATCAAATTTGCAATCAATATGCTAGTGATGTTATATTTAGTTATAATCTTCATATAATATTACATTTCTATCAAATTCAAAGGAAAAATCAATACTTTAATGAGCGAATAATTTAAAATAAAAAGCATCAAATAATCATGGACAAAAATTGATAAACGTATTGCGAAAGTTTTTGATAGCATCATACTCTATTAATTTTACGTCTTGCTTTGAAGTTATTAAAGGCTGCTTTAGGCTTCACTGAACATTTAGTTTGCAGCCCGTGGTCTACCATGATACTGCATTGGGGTCGTATTGAGTTAGGATGGTAATCTACCGTTTGGGCTGTCGATATTTATTGCTTTCAGTAGAAGCGTGTGGTTTAGAGTGAATCTTGTTTTCATTTGCCCATTTACATGCTTCAGTGAAAGTTCAGAGATCGCTAAATCTCTTCCTCGACCCTTCAAAGCAATTACACACGTGTAACTTTGAATAGAACCTCTCTGTAATATACATTTTTGAAGGGTTACGGATGCCTAGTGTGTGGTGCGTACGTATTTTTTCAAAAAGTTCTCGCGATTAATTTACAATGTAACACATGGGTACAAAATAACATCAGACGTATGAAACACCCCGAAGAATTTTTAATTACGCTAAAATGTTTTGTATAAGTTTAATCTATACGTAATTAACTTTTGTTGACGGAAAGAAAATTATATGAGGATGAAGTTGTCATCCTAAGATTATTATATAAAACGTTTTTGTTAGAATTTGTTGAGCTTATGATTTATGATGAAAATCTGATTCCAGAAAATGCGTGTAATCCTGAATTTTTCATCCTTAAGCTTTACGAAAGGAAATTCGGGGAATATAAATTTTACTTGCTGTATTTATGTTTTATTTGTTTTAAGCTGAATTCTGGAATCACTTGCTCAGATTTATAATTTGGCTTAAAAAACCTTAATATTTAATTTAGTGTTCAGTTATGTCTCAGTGAACAATGCAACGAAAATAATGTATTTCATGAAAATTGACGTACTGATTTAAGTGTAAACATAATTTTCTCTCGAGTACTTTTATATTAATAATTTTTAGGCACTGCGTACATAATATATGAAGATATTTAGCATTCAATATCCTCATGTCACGTACAGGAAAGTCTTCTAAAGATAAAGTTCCACTATTTTATGAAATTCTGATTTAAAAAAATTAATATCTATACGTATGAAATTATATTTATATATCTTCTTAATATTTAAGCGGATATTAAATTTAATTCAGCTACAGAAGTATAATGCAATGAGTAAGTTTTGAACGTTTAAGGAGTATACTATATCAAAATCTTATGCCTAAAAACTTAACCTTAAAAGGACATAAACTGGACTATTCATTCTATAATATATTAGGACAAACTCAATAATATATTATCTAGTAGTTTAAAAAATATCTTGGAAAATTTTCGGAAGGACAAGTTTTAGGTCTCTATCGCTTAAAATCATCTACGTGTATTTCACAATAATTTGGCATAATTATTAAAAGATATTTCCATTAGAATAATGTAGATTTTAGTTTTTAAATGGCATCTTGTCATACGCTTTAAGATATTGCTTTTCTTTTCCTTTTACTAAAGCCTCAGAATTTCCCTACGTATGTCACATATGACGTATATTACGTATGTTACATATTACGTACATTACGCATGTCACATATGACGTAATACTCTTCTCAAGTATCGAAATTCGCCACGATCTCTCCAAGGTGTCCCTCAGAAGTACATTCCGCATCTCCCGAGGAACCCTTTTCTAGTCGACAGTGCACTTGTGATTCGTGGAGAGTTAAGAAAGTGTATCCATCGAAAGGAAAACTCCGTTCTCGAATTTCTGACAGCGTAAAAAGGCTTTCCCTGAATATTTCAGGACACGTGTGAGAGACGAAAAGCAACTCTGGCATACGCGTGGGAGGATTCCAGCGTGCCTCTTTTTTATATACGTGTCGCTCTGCGTGGTCGATACTACTTGAGCGCAGCCTTTCGGACGAAAGCGAAACCAAAGGATAAAAATGACGCAGCGTACTATCCCGGGTCCGAGCGATAACACGGGATTTTCCCGGGAATCTAATGTAGCGGTTTGTCGACAAAGTTGAGGTATTGATCGGTGGAGGTTAGAGGGAGTTTGATCGGAAATGTGGTCTTTATCGTGGACGAAATTGCGTGATTTTTATCGCAAAAACTTTCCTTAGAATTTACGTAAGAACATTTAGCAATTATTTAAAGGTATATGTTATACAACTGACCATTTTGATGCCTTAAAGAAGTTTATGTAGGTCCATTTACGTTAAGTACTAAATTCTATGTATTTATATCAATTATTTATACTATAAAGTGAATCAGTGCTTGAAATTTATATTGTACTCGTGTAAGATTGTAGTTGGAGTATTAATTGACCTATATCAATATATATTATTCAATTTCTTAAATGATATTTTTGATCGTAGCTTTTACTTATAGTGCGAGTTAGAATATAGGTGTTTCAGTCACTTCTGCATAAAATTGTACATTTGATTTTGCAATTCCCATAAAATCCATTAAAGAAATATCTTATAATTTTTTTTGCCTAATTTTAAAAGCACTTCTCCAATGTTATTTAAGTCTTATATCAGTATAATATCAGCAAATGATTAAAGTATATTTAAACTAGGAAATTGTCTGGGAATTTATTTAGGAAATTATTGTAGGAAAGCCTATCGATTTAGTCTGGGCTATTGAATTCTTTGAACGAATATTTCGTAATAATAGTGTTACCAATTATGTAGTCTTTAATCACCATCTATCACCTCTTAATACTTCAAACAATTAATGTATTTATTTATCGATTTAATTTATAATATTGTTCATGTATTCGATTGCTATTGGAGAGGTCTTAATTGAGGCGTTCGGTTGCTATCCACAATCCTTATTCACCACCCCTTTCCGATCTTTCGTAAAACTTATCGTTAACCGAGATACAACACAGATCAGCCTCTCCCACATCTTGCCTTAGTTACGGAGACACAATTTCCAAGCATGTTATCCAGTAGGTGATTCTCGCACAACACGATTCGGGAAAAGAGATTCCAGGACAATAAAAGTTAAAGAGACAATGAAACGAGATGCCCGGAAAGAGGGAGGAAAGCTGATTTAGCTAAACAAGCAAAATTTAATCAACCAATGAGAAAATGGCGGAACCTTGGCTATGTTTTTTATTTCATGTCTATCGTCAGCGCAGCTTCCAAGCGAAAGTGTAACGGTTACCGATAGCGGGGCCATGAATAAAATAGGCCCTGGGCGGTCGCAATCACGGTGACCTACTAGATGTTTCACGCCCTGCACCGTGGGATCACGCCTCAAATATTCACGAATTCATGAAAATGAGACCCTATCCTTTACGATAGACCTTCCCATTTCGCAAATCCGATTTCAGTGTGGACTTATACTCATCCTAACCAATGAGCGATTCTCTCGCTGTGGTGTTCTTTCTTCTAATTTAGATGTTTCTAATATTTAACTAACGTTTTCTTGTATTATTTACTTTGTTAGTTACTAATTTATTGATCTGGAATGTAAATTTAATGTTTGGGGAATGTGATAAGTAAATTTAGTATGGGGAATGTGTTTCGTTTTACAAAAGTTATCCCATAGTATTATTTACTTTACTATTTACCAATTAATTAATTTGGAATATAAATTTAGTTTGGAGAATGCGGTAATTAAAGTTTCCACGAATTATATTTTAGTTCTTATTTAATAATTATTATAAAAATTAATTTTGATGGCTTTACTTAAATCTTAAAAGTATTTTAAATAGGAAATTACGTATATTATATAAATTCTCTATGAAGAAAGCTTCCACGTAACGTAATTTTAGTCCATATATTTTTTATTTGGAAGGCTCGTCCAGAAGTTTTTGCTTAACGAAATTTAAGTATGTTCTTCTTGTTGGAGAAACTGAAGTATTGTTGGAATACTAAAAGCGTAATCTACTTGTATTTATTAAAATCTTACGCAAAATTAGAACCCAAGGTACCAATTTGTTATGTAATTCGCGACATCTCATTATAAAACATCGATGAAAAGCTTTTCTTATTCAGTCCCTTTTTTATATGTATATTGTGCAGATCAATGGAACTCTTTCAAATCGTCGACCAGTTTAAATACGAACAAAAAAACGTATTTAAAATAATAATTCGGTGCTCGGAATTTTTCGGTGAATACGTATCGAAAAAATTACACCCAAAAGGCTCTCGAAAACCTTATTCATAAATAATAAAAGCTTTGGGAAAATATATATAATTGCTTCCCGCGAATAAAGTCTCGAAACGTGCAAAATAAAAAAAAAAATCGCGAATTCTTGACTCGTTCAACGAATCAGCGCTTTTTATTATTTGGGTTGGAAATGAGATCGGAGAAATAATCCCATGGAAACAGGCACGGGCGTATCAAAAGATAAGGAATCACTGGTTGCTGTGTACCGTTGTCAACGACTCCTACGCCTGAGGCTAGCTTTTCAGCGAAAATTAGAAATTTCCACTTTCTCCTCTGATGGCCATTTAAAAAACTTTTAAGACTTCGGTGACAAGCGGAGAGAAAAAAAGAAATTCCCTTTTTTCTCCAAAATTTCGTAATTAGCTCCCGAAGTTTCGCGTTAAGGGACCCAATCGAGGTCTGTCATTGAAATATGAAAAGATTTTTTCGAAGAATTTTCGAGCGTAGCTTCGGAAGGTTTTTGGTAAAAAGAAGATGGTGGAAATTGAACTGACAAACTGTGACGCCTTTTTTTTGTCCACGCTTCTTATCGCTTCCGTTTTGGAAACAGTTGACGTTCGCGAGTGAATGAACTTCCTCTAATCCCATTGAAGGATATATCCAGAGGAATTTTCACCTTCCCGGGATTTGGGGATGTGGGATGTGACGTATTCGAGTTCTGATATCTTACGTCAGTTGGGAGAGTATTGGAGTTAGAACGTTGAAAACTATGCTTCTAAATTAATTTTGTAATGTTAGAAGATTAGTGTTTCGTATTTAGTTCTAGGATAACTGATCTTTACAATTTGTACGCCAACTGAAATATTAATTATTTTCTAATTGATTCTCTATATTAATGCAACTAGATTTTGTATTTAAGACAGGTCAAAAGACTTTGTAGTAATATTTTACGAATTAATTACAAAGGTTAAGGAGAAAAGATATGTATTAAGTTTACCTGGACTCGAACCTAGGTACCCCAGCTTTTTTGTTTAGAATAAAAAATTTAAGTTGAATATTTTTGTGTCATGTGTAAATCAAATTTGTTCTCGTCGTATCCAATTGTATCGTAATAAATATTACGTAAATTATTTCTTAATTTAAATTAATGACTTGGTTCAGAATTAGTTTTGCGACGAATTATAATAGCAATATCTTAGAGAAGCGATCCATATATTAAAATAATATGATTTTATTTCTTATCATATAATACTATACTATCAGATAATGAATCTTTAGTTTATTGATATTCAAAATTCAATGGGATATAACTACTAGGAACTGAATTAGTGAACAACTATACTAGATTAGTATGAATTAACTCATCCAATTACTATTGACTCCTAATGGTGTTAGGCGATTATGTTTCGATTTGTTTCACATAGGAATTATTACTTAAAGATCGTCTGTGGCTAATACATAGTAGCTGTGAACTAAACTTGTAAGATAAAGTTGTGAAAGAGCAATAAAACCGTCTGAGATTTCGTTAAATCCTCATTTGCATACCATCTTCAGAGGCCCTCATAACTTCTGCCATCTCCCTCCTAACTGCCCTCTCTTCCGATGCATTTGTTTGCATTGCTTTAAGAGGTTAAAGGGCGATGGTTGAGTGGTTCTTGGCGTAGATTATCATATTCGCGTCTTTCTATATTTATCTAGTTCTCTCTTGGGAACTTTGGAACTCCAAGTGGTAAAAGTGCGTAGCTTACTTAGTTGCTTAACGGTTATGGATTTTCACTTATATTATATTTCACTTTATATTTAAGACTATTTTAAAATTAATAATTATAGCTTATTATATATTTAAATCAATATTGGGTAATAGAAGTGGAATCTAAAGAAATCTAGGACTCAAATCCATGTTTTATCCTCCCAGTTTGGTGCTGTACTGAACCGAATATTCTTTGATACATGTACGGGTTACTTTAGTCAGTGACGTAATGTTTAATGCTTTCTACAGTATCTCAAAATAGTTCCGTGTGTCTTTACAGAAGTAGATAATTCACTAAGACTTTTAATAGTAAATTACAATGGAATACAGTTAGAATTAAAAAGGTTCAGGGACTCGAACCCATGTCTCCTACATAATTCTAAGAAATCGGTATACTCTTAAGAACAAAACTACCGTTAAATGAATACTTTTTCAAACTTTAGACTTTGATAATTTTGTTTATTTAATATCAAACGTTTAGGTGCGTATATAATACTGAAACTATTAGGTAGCAACTACTATAGTGTTCTTCGTTTCATTCAACAAAACTTGCATCCATGGCAACTTGCAAAGCATTTTATTTCGTAAACTAACAGTTGCAGCGATCAAGTTCTTCCAATACGTTTCTAATCGATGCGTTTACATTGGTCTCCGCATTTCTACGATAAATACTGCATCTGTTTTAAGGGAATAATAGCGTAGCGAGATAATTGGAGTCTTTTATGATCCTCCGCAGGAAATATGAGTCGTTAAAACGAGGTGGCAGCGCTAACACAATTTTCAGGAGCCGAGTTTCCATAGCGATCGATTCGTTTCGCACGCGGCATTTCGGTCGTTAGCCGTTCGTTTGTTTTCGCGGCGCGATTTTTATCGTTGTGCGGTCAAAAAGCCGAAAGTCGATCGTTTATTACGATTCAATCGGCGGAAGCTGAGGAATTTGGCAGTTGACGCGTTTAGCGGTGAGGAAAACGCATTCCGTCGAATTAAAATGCGGGTTATCGTATAGCTTCGTTTCCCATTCATCCAAACTCGTTCGGGGAAGAAGCGAACTTTTATACGCGCGGAGTTTAGTACGATCGCCGCAGAACCGCGACGTCGCTGCAGTCGGCTCCGATCCTAGGTGAAAGTTTCGGAGACTTTAATCGAATCTGATGCAATATTGATGACGTATTCATCGTATCGGGAGTTAATTGCGTTTCAGCAGAAGTTAGGGTAGTCCTGATTCTGTTAACCAAACCTAACGTTTTGGAGTGAATGTAAATGCGATTTTATAATTCAACGCTTTCTACGTGAATTTTACCTCAAAGTGTAATTTGCGTTAATGTTTTATCCCCTGATGTGCATTAAACTAATTTTATTCATTTGTTTTATCACAATTTCAGTCCTTTTAACCATTAAATGTATGAGTAATTTGCACAGGAATCAGGTTTATACAGAATGGAAATGGTTCTAGCGTTTGCTGTCTATTTTTTATAACACGGAATCAGTAGAAAATCTTTTAAAGATAATCATACAACTCAAATATCTTTTGATAAACTACTCTGTGATAATTGTTTCGTAGTTTGTTAAGAGCGTATTGCATAAATCCTCCAATATATAAGTTCATAAATTGGTTTTTTCATAACCTCCCTTAACTTTTGATTCTTTCACTCCTATTTAATTTTACTTGGTTGCTACAGGTGAATTTGTTAGCTAATTCTGTCATGATCATGCGATTAACTTTGTTTATATTTATTTCTGAAGTAATCACTGCTGTGTTAAACTATGAGTGTTGTTGCTATTATAACTTATAAAAATTAGTGCCTACTTTATATATTTTTAGACGCATTGATCTCGGCTGCGAAGAAGAAAGAATTATTTAAAAAATTAAAGTTATTAATGTTACGTCTTTAGGGTGTAGTATAAATGTTGTAATATAGGTAATTGAGTGACTAAAAATGAAGTATGCATTTGCGAAAATCGTACTCAAGGTAATGTAAGTTAATAGGCAATACCTAGCTCTTAAAGGTACATTTTGAACTATTTACCCCTGGTTGTTAGGGTATATTATTTACAGATCTTCAAGGAGATTCATTCATGTATTTTTACCGTATTTCGCATATATCCATCCTATGGTAAATATATTTCTAAATAGCATTGACATCTCATGATGTTCTCAAACACCACTGTATAAGCATAATCTCATAGTTCATTAACTTAGGAAAATCTTTTAATTTGAGATCGAGATAACTTTCAGTGTTTGATCAATTATACAGCTCTAATGGCTCATGGAGTTGTAAATTAAATTTTGGCAAATCTGAGCGTCGTTAATTCAGAAGGTTATCTCAATCAACCGTTAAACACGAAGCAGCACCGAATCTCGCCATCGGAAGGAACATTTCCTCCGAACGGAGACAAGTTCTAATATGATTTCGTTCTCATTGGCATGTTTTCTTCCAGAACAGCATCTCTACGGAGCGCCTTCAATCATTGCAAAAATCCCCCCGGGATTTCCAATTTAACCACTTCCCATTGTTACCTTCAAAATGACTCGACTTCTGTTCCCAGAATTCCCTCTCATTAATAACTCTTCCCTTTCACACACGTTTCTCCGACATCACGCTGATTTACCTCTTGAAATTCTACTCTCCCTTTTGTCGTTCCGCCTGCAGATGTCCTCCCAAAACCTCTCTTCATTCCCGTTTTCAAATTTCCGATTTTAATTGGTCTCCAACATATATATCTTTCCTTACGCATGGGTGTCCCTACAGTGTTCTTCCCTTAAGGGCTTTCGCTTAAGATGGTTCGTCTTAAGGTACTACTCTCCCTCGTGGGTTTACGTCAGTGATGCGCAGGTATTCAAATAAATTTCACCCTTAAAATTAGCACTTGAGTAAAAGTGTAACGGGTAAATATTACGCATCGTTTGAATTAAATTAAAAATTAATTAATAATAGTCTTTGATAGTTAATTTCGATTTTAAACGTTCAATAATAGACTGCGTTTAGTGTGCAATAGTGGGCTTTATGTTTATAAATTAATCCCAAAATAGCTTGTTGTAGGGGTTAACATTAATTGCGAAAATATTTAAGTTACAAATACATACTATACTATAAAAATACTACGTACTAAGAATATTTAAGCATACCATAGAAAACGTCTGTAATTATCGACGTATAGAAACATAGAATAGAATGGAAAGTAATACAAGCTATGTTTATAAAAGTAGGATAATATTAATCTAGAATAAGGGAAGGTAGATGATAGCTTTGCAAACAAGAGTCGTAAGACTTTGTCGAAGATTAGACAATAAAAAAATAGTGATTTTGCTGGGACTTGAATCCAGGTCCCTAATTTCACTACTTTACAAACCTTTAAAATATTAATCTCTATAAACTCATACCCTATATCTCATTCAACGATTCATTATTCTTGTTTTAACCCTATCATCTCACTTCTTGATAATTTCTTATTAGCGAATTGAATACGTAAATAACCAGGCAATCCACTTATTTATATAATAACATATAAAATGAATATATATAGTGATGATTCCGTATTCAATCACAAATTAAAGACTACTAGAATATGGAGGACATAGGATCCAAGTATTTTAGTGTATACATCAGATTTTATTAATGAGGTATTTCCGCTTCCCAGTGCATTTACTTTTGCATGAAAGTCGCTTCTAAGAACCTACCGAATGCGACCCATGAATAGTTAATAGTATTCGCATTCCGTGGAGGAAAGCTATCGCTCTCTTACAGCATATACATTTCCTTAGCTCCTTTTTTATCGTTCCACTTTGATCCTTGGAATCGGAAATACGTCATGGAGAATAGAATGATTTTCCCGCCCATTTCAGATTTGGATTTATACCACTCTTAGCGAGAGTATGTCTCCATAAATATTAACGCCTCTTCTAGAACCCCTTTCTCTACACCGACAGAAGAATTCGCGAAAGCCACTTTGCGAAAATCCTCGCAGAGTTCATTGTAGGCTCGAGAATGGATTTCGGAGCGAAAGTGTATGGAGATGGTCGAAGAAAAAAGGTTTACGCGAATCCCCAACGTCGTTGAATAATTTGGTGTCGTATCCCATAGCAACAAACATCTTCGAAGCAGCTTAGTTCGATCTTTATTCAACACGTTTGTCGTCTTGAGGAAAGCAAACGTAGTCGTTGATGTATTTACTCGGTTTACATTATATTGCTGTCTCTAGACTTAGGTGTTCAGTTCGGTGTTGAATCAGTTTCTTGACCGCAATTGTATTGTTATATTATTTTTATGTAATATACCGTTTTCTGACAACACAATAATGCAGTTAATTATGTAAATTTCACGTATTTTTAGTAACTACCGTATGGGATTCTAGTTAGGCTTATGAATCGTTGAAAGCTATAAGAATGTATTAGTTTTTCTGCGTTTGACATACATACACATAGTAACATCATTCCTGGGTTAGAGTTTGATTAGATCTATGTTCTGTGTATAAGAGTTTCTTTTATAAATAAAATTTAGATAAAAACAAATGAATCATTAAATATCCTAGGTTTAATCCACAAATATATTGCAATATATACAGGCATTTATGATAAAGGTAAAAATTGATCAATTCAGAATCTGTAAGAATAAAAGTAAAAATGTCTACGTACTTAAATTGTATATAGATTATACTTTGTTTCTATAAATTATCATTGAAATTGTGGAAGAAGGCATATTGTGATTTAATTCCTGCGATAATTGAAAAGTTTTATCAGTAACTCCAGTAATGATTTATTAAAGTAAGAATCTGTTGTTCTTTCATTACTTCACTTTATTGAACTTGTTGACACACTTCATATGCAAACCTTTCCATTTTAAAGAAAGACTTCCACATTATATCACGGTGATTGTATGTAAATAGGATAGTGAGATACGTTTAAAGCAAAATAAAGCATACATAGTGGACAGCAATCATTGAAAACAGCGGAACTTTTAGATGTTTAAGTTCTTGATAAAAATTCAGAGCGGAATAAGTTATCTGCTTCAAGAACATGAACTGTCCGGAATTACCACTCGACGTAGTTTAGAATAGTGAAAATCAACAGTTGTGTCTTTAGAGTCTCGTGCTTAATTACTTAATACGTTCGGCTAGTTTCTAGAACTTTTAGAATCTTGTTCTGAATAATTAATTCCACGTAAGTAGTATCGCATTTAACAATTCAGAGATTTTAATGGAAAATTTCTTCTTTTTCAACACCCTTATTTCGCTATCTAGATACTACTACTAATAGAAATTCTCCGTGAGCTCTTACTGTAATATTCAAAGCACCGAGAGAAAGAATTTTAATAACTAACTTGTTGAACGTTAAATGAAATAGAGAGTAAGTATCTGATCTCGTAATTATCTCCAACGAAGGCTTTTCCTAGAAATTTTGATGATTTGACACGCAGCTGTGCGTGATTACAGTCTTTCGTGAGTTAATTGTCAAGGAAATTAGTTTCGAATTAACGTTCCGTTTCGTCATTAAGTGTTTAATTTATTTCACGTAGTTTAAGTAAAACCGTCAACATATTTACTATGGTTTCCTTCGCTGGAAGATATCGTCGATTTTAAAATAATGTGGATTATTTTTAACGATCATATACATAAACAAAAATTGTACTACTCATAGCTATAGTTATTTTAGATTGTCCGAGTTGTTTCGTTATTTTTCACTTCTATTTAACTTAATCTTAAGCAAAGCGTTTCTAATCTATTGTTGAAATGGATGGTTTTAGGTTGGATAGTAATAAGGTTTCAAAATGAATTTTTTTACTATAATATCATTAAATCGTGATTCTATGTGGCTTGTTAATGAATAAAGAATAATTCGTATAATTTTGAGAAATTCCTCGGAAAACAATTTAATTGATATTTATTATCTTATTATTTAATTCTCGATGAATAAAAAAATCCCTTAAAATAAAACTAAAATATATTAATTTAAAATCGGTAAAGATATATTCATTAACACCTTTCATTACTTATAAAATCACCGCTGAATTATTTTTATCCATCATATTTCAATGATTCCTTTAATAAACGCAATCAATTTTCGAGAATAATCAAAATTCAATTCCAACTTTCACTTTCAAGTGGCCGTCACTTACCAACGATAGAGTGCTCATTGTCATCAGTTTCAGGGACAACCGAGAGCGGTTCCAGCCTAAAATTATCCTTGAGACTTTCCCTAGAAACGGAGAATGTCGCTATGTATTTATCCCCTCATCCGATGGGCAACGTTCGAGGATTCTTGGGACTATAAACTCACGAATTCCTGGCACTGTCAGATAAATAGTTTCGCGTGGGAAGACCTATTCTCGTGAGTTACTGCTTGTTCAAACTGAAACTGAATGCAACGCCAAAGCTTTTTTAAAAGATTGGAATCGTATTCGCTGTAAGAGTGATTAAGTATTCTTTTATTATACATTTATTCATTACATTTAAAAATATTATCTTACCCAAGCATAATGATGAAACTTTTTTGTTTAAATTCATCGTTTTAATTTCCAATTTAATTTTATATCGTTTCGATCTTTAGTTTATATAGAGGTTTTTAAGTTGAACAGAAATAATGTTTGAACATGGATTATTCCCCTATAATATCATGTGTCTGTTTAAACTGAAACTGAATTTACCACCAAAGCTTTTCCAAACATTCGAGTCATGTTAACTATATGAGCGGCTAGGTAACCAAGGTGACACATCTACAGACTAAAATTAAGAATATAATTTTTCCCAAGCTGTAGTGATGAGATTAGTTTATTTAAATTCCTCATTAAAAAGGTCTGTTTTTCAGTTTGTATTCTCCGTAAGACTGTTTTGGGCGTAAGTTCATTTTCTCCGATTAAGGGTCGTTATATGGGACTCAAAAGGGACTCCTTGGAAACCCGTGGAATCGTCATCTATTCGAATCCTAATATCTCACGCTTCCTTGTTTAGCGAGTGGAGACAATCTTTAACGAAATCTCTCCTATATCCGCTTACGAGTTCCTAATATTTCCTCTAAAACGAGGGGTTGCAGAGAATGGGACTCGAATAAATAAATCTGTGCTGCTCCAGGTGGTCCTAAGATGCTGCAACACTTTGCGGGAAGAGGAGGGCGCGTTTGCGGAATATTTGGGAATTTGGGAGATTCGTCACATCCGAGGACTGAAATGTGCCGAGCGAAAGAATATATTTAAGGAGTGTGTGTGTGAAGAAAGGTTTGGGAGCTAAGTAAAAAGTTTGACGTCGAAAGAAAAAACACGAAATGCGATTATCAATCCAAGATGAGAGTAACGTTGAGGAAGTGGGAGCTTTAAAGGAGAGGTGATTATATATTTGAAGTTTTCCAATTGAACGTACCCTTTAACTGTATATTGATTTATATTGTAATAAAGGAAGGCGAACTAATGTATAAAATAGAATTGTCTCTGTAAAGGGATAAAATTATGATACGTAATTTACTTCCATATACCAAAGTGTAGTATTAATGACTTCTAGCGATACCTGGTGAAAATTTTACATTGTTACAGGAGGAAAATACAATATCTCTCTGTTAACTAACAGTGTCTAAGAAACATAAATTATAATTCGTTAAAAGTGACGTATGTTAGTTTTAATAGTATTTAAAATACCTCGTAATTAAATTCAAAGGTTATTCACCTTATTATTGATTATTATTTCATGGGATGAATTGAAACTTAAACTGTTAAAATGTTAAGGAAGGAAAATAAAATGCGTAAAATTCATCTCAAATTCGATGATTTTAAAGATTTAATTTAAAAAACGGAGTTTTTTCTAGGGATATAATTATCATTTATGCTGTAAATGTAATGCATTGTAAATGAATATGCAATTACTTTCTTAATTACTTAAACTTGCTGTTTATTAATTTAAGTACATAATAGATTAATTTCTATATCTTTTCTTGTATGTTTTCAACTAGCAAAACTCGAAGTGGCTCTCACATATATGCATTCGAAGGCATATATGTGAGAGAGATTTTGAAGAAGCTCCATGATGAAAACTGTAACTGTATGCTATAGAGAGTAAGAGCTTAAGAGTACAGCGGGAATCGAGATCTCAGAGTTATATGAGAAAATTGAAATAATTTTCGTAGAATCCTTTAGACTCTTATTATCCTCGGCGATGCTTTGAGTTTTGAAATTGGTGAAAGGAGATTTCCAGAATTACAAATAGTCCTTTGAAATGATATAGACTATTTATAGGAGTACCAAATTAACAGGCATCAAATAATCTTGAATTAAAAATCCACAGATTATATTTTTAGCCTCCGCGACAGAGTAATAAGTATACTAACTTTCCAATTCCAAGATCCTTGGTTCGAGTCCTAGTTACTGGGAAATTTCCTAATTCAAACTACTGCACCGGCCTCAACTTTGTGGTAGCACTCTATATAATAAGAATAACAAGGATACATACATGCATCATGCTACATACTCTAGTTTATGTATAGGTATTTGTAATGCTTACGGAATCATAGCATGGAAAGTTATCTCATAATGAAAGGATGTTTGTTTCCGTCCATTGTTGGGTACCTCACTCTTTTTGTCTTGGAAATGAATATTGTTGAGGTTATTAAATAAATAGATGTCGTAAGAATCAGTGTGAGTTTTGAGAATGGTCTAGAAATTGGATTGAACAGAGAGAATATGTGGGGTTTCAGGGAAGATGGAAGGGAAGGCAGAGGAAAAGGTGGTGGTACATTAAAGAGGAGATTTCGGAACAGAAACGGGCCGTGTTCTGCACGGAAATGAGGTTTTATAAGGGTCACACTGCACTTTTGGAGGAGAGAGAAATTACGTAGCGAACTAAAAAGGGATTGGGATGAAAGGGGTAAGAGGAGGAGTAGATGGAGGCTATGGGAGATTTTTACAAGCGGAAAGAGGTCGTGAGAGAGAAAGATGTATATGGACCCGAGAGAACAAAAGCTCAAAGAGAAAAGAACAACTGCGCATGCGCAGAGCAATGAAAAATTCTCGTTCGCTTCGGCCCTTTCTACTTTTCTGTGAAAAGAAGAATTCGTTTCTATCTCATATATATATATTCTAAGAGTTTCTCTTTAACGAACGTAGCAGGCCTAGCGAAAGAAAGGAATTCAAATTTAATGGAGCTTCCAAGGAAAATTTCGTCCCTTTTTGTTGTAGGAGGATAATTCTATGTTGAATAAGCTTTTATGGATGCTCAGTTATGCAGAAGTTATTGCCAAATGAGGGAATTAACCCATGTTGGATTTCTAACAGGATTTTTTGAGGGGATTTATTATATTACGTATTAAAACAATATGTATTACTGGGATCTTTGTGAGGAAACGTAAAACTACCTTACTTGCAATATTAGAAGTTATAATTTAAGTAGATATTTTACGTGAACTTTAAGAAAGGGTTTTCTGATTCAGTTGTTTATATATAAGATGCCAGATGAGTCTGTTAAGCATATATTCTGAATTATCCTTTCAGATGTTTACATCTCAAACTCGTGAAAGTTATTGTATACATTAAATGTGTAGTTAATTCATGAGTTAATAATCGTCCTGAAAAATATTAAGTAATACATAATTACGTATATGCTTAACCTGAGGGAATCTAGAGAGGAATTTGGTTCACACAGTTTGAGTATTTTATAGCTGTTAACTTTTCCCAGAGAATGGGAATATATTATGTGTTACTTAGATAAACTTATTGAAGGAGAAGTTAATGATTCCCGTTGCTTGGAATATTTAAAAAGCCAAATACTAAGTCATCAATCATTTGGACTATCGAAGCTTAGACATGCTATAAGACTTTCATTTATGAAATTAAAATTGAGATAATATTTCAATCATAATTGGTTGTTTAAATAATATATTTATTCTTCACAGGAGTTGCTTGTACTCTTAAATAAGTATTGAAAATTCAAATCATAGTTTGTAATTAATCGTAGTAGTATATTTAATCGTAATTTTTACACGTAAAGTTGGAATAGTAAAATTTGTAGAAGGCTTAGAAACCTTGCTTTAAATATATGCATAATTTAAGTGAATACAACAGCGTTGTTATGTTCGTAATGTTTAGGATGGAAGTGAGCATCAACTTAGAACAGTTGATAGTTTGACACGAATTACCCATGAAAGACATTGAATTGTAGTAGAATCTGTTGGGAGAGATAACCATAAGAATTATGTATTGTTATAAGGCCCCCCTATTAGTCTCCTTGGATCTTAATATCCCAGTATATACAACGATAAAGAGAAGAGACTTTTAATAGCTGAAGGGTATTAGTGAATAGGGCTCAGGGTAATCTTATTTGGAAGATGGAGGTGACGACCTAGCCTTGATAGTAAGGGATGAAGTGAAAGTAATATATGGCCTGGAAGGGTATCGATAGATTGGGTAAAAGAGAGGAAATTAATTCGGTTGGGATAAGGATTATTAGCTTAAAGAATTAAGGGGACAATTTATAGATAATCCAAAACATTGGTGGCAAAGCATTTAAGCGATAAAAGTCAAGTAAACATTGTTAATAATGTATGAAGATTACTGTAAATAATAACGATATTAATAAGATTTATTTAGGTCTAATACGATACCGCGTTAATACGATCGAAAATGTGGTCGGAAAATTTTTAATACGAAGTTTCTGTAAGAAATAATCGGGAGTAAAGCGAATAGGATACGTATATTTAATGTTAAAGAGGATTTCTCGAGGAATATTAAACCGTGTCTTGAAATAGTTTCCTCAAGTTATTTAAATCTTCGTAAAGATTGGACTAGTTTTGTCTTTTACATTATGTTATAAACTTGGTTATTTAACTCTGTACGAGTTCATTATGCTACATTCGAAATGCATTATGTCTAAATTTATATGAGAACATAGAAAGACGGCAAGAAAATAGCTGAGTATTTATACACGTATGAATTTTTTATTCAGTTTACTCAGTAATTGTATCTTGGAAACGAAATTACAAGAACGAATAGCTTTTTCTCTGAAGATAGAAAAAAATTGCTTTGCACCTCTTGGTGCCCACGTGTTTTAAGATCATACATTTCTGCAATGATGACTTGAACGTAATTTTAATTAATTATTCTATACAATTCTACATGTTGATTAAGCTATTTGTAGGAAATGACTTTAGAGATAAAAATTTATTTCCGTGTATTTATTTGCAAAAATGTAGGAAAAAAATATCTTTGAATATCTTCTTATTATTCATAAAAATAGCCAACTAATCTATATAGTTATCGATATTGTACTTTTATAATTGTTTATTATATAAAGCTTTTTATGTTATGGGTGAAATCTTACTTCTTACTATGGTGTATATATATTTAAGAAATACCTAACGTGGATTAAGATCTGGCTAGTAGTCGTAGTTGATTCCCCAAGGTGCAACGTGTTCCAACATTCGACAGTGTGCTTTCTGATTTACAGGATCCCCTGTTGGCTTTAATCCTGAGATTACAGACACAGCTTATGCGGTAACAATGATTCATTAGAATTATGCAATCAGGGGCTAGACAGTGAAAGTTAAGGGTTGCTATGAAATAGGTTCTAATTCTTGCGCTAGAAGGAATATTGTACGCCATGGATACGTTATTAAGAAAGATATTTTGTCGATGTACTGTTTTTAAATGATATTTAGGAGATTTTATTTAAAAACCCACGTTTAATCTTTCCTGTCCTCATTATTTAGATACACGTAAATTATTTCTTGGGTATGTTATTCGTACTTGAATAATTAATAATTACGTACATAACAGGAATATAGAATATGTATTTGGATAAGTAATTGGAAAACCATTATAATACTATATTACTGATTTATATACTGATATAAATGCTGGAGAATGCATGTTCAAACATTGAAGTATGAGAAAAAGTTAGTATTTAAAGTCATTTTTCAAAATTTGATTGATTTTAAATACTTCTAATTTTTAGAGATCATTGCGAAATCTACATAAATATATTCTTTAAAAATAGACAGTATGTGTTTGGCAAATTTCTCGCGTGCTACATTTTAAATGCTTGATTTATCCGTAAAAGATTTAATCTATTTAAAATCACTCCCTTAGTTATCATCAATGAAACACTTTGAGATCGATTAAACTGTTTAATTATTGCATTCTTGTGCTGCGAATTGAATAAATTTGTGTTAAAACTAAAAATTTTTAAGCATAGAAATCCAACAAAAAATTGATTTGTTTATCGCCATTCTCATAAGCTTCTTTACTTGTCCTTCCTTCGTAGCATTAACGTATTTAAATCAGTAAATTTGAAATTCCGGACTCGCAAAAGTAACACGGAGAAAAAACCATGATGAAAGTCCGCACAGCGTATCCTATCTGGCAACATGTGCGTGTGCATTTGACCCGGATTCTGTTGCGAGTACAACGGAGGGCCCCATTTTACCTAGTACCAGCGCTCCCAACCCAAGAGAGAGAGAACCTTGTTTCGCGCGAAACAAAAATCATAGAAACCTCTCAGAGAGCATTTTTTCATCTGCTCTTAAATTCTTTATGCGATGATCCTAAAAAAGTGAGCTCGGCATATTTCTCCTTTAACACAAATGTGGGACGAAACTGCACTTTGTCAAACCATATATACTCATCGCGGACCAGCGTTCTCCCGCTTTGACACGCTGCATTGAAACTTATTATTAGCCGGTCGGATTTCGCACCCTGCACGAATCCGTGTGCAAGTAGTAAAAGCAACGAGAATGTTGCATTCCATAAAGATGATCAAAATCCCCAAATGGGAAATTCGTTAGTGAATGTTCAGCGTGCACGTAATAAAATGTTGAATTTAATTCCGAGCTGCAGAAGTGAATGGAATGTAGAGAACTCACTGAATTTTGGCGAACGCTTTTGTGTTGAGCTGGTGGATTATATATAGTGACCGGCTTAACGCAGCTATAACATATATAGTGACAGTTCGTCTTGAGTTAAAAGATTTTTTTAGTGAAAATGATCAATATTTTATTATAAAATTTAATATGATTTTAGTGTAGTGGATTTTGTTTATATTAAATTATAACTTTGTATAGTTGACGAGAATTTATCTGAAAATAAATTTTACTATTTCAGGATTTAAGACTTTCTTTACATTTATGAGAGATTTATTGGTAACAGCTTTAGCATTCATTTTCACTTATTAAGTTCTCTTATGAATATTGATTTTAGTAAGTAGGTTTAGGAGTATATGTAGGTTTAAGCCATTCAATTTTTTCTAAAAGTAATAATTTTCTTACAAGGTTAAAATTTATAAAATTATAAGATATAAGTAGAAGTTAAGAATCGTTAATCAATTTTAAAGAAAAGAATTTATGAACAAGAATGATTTATTGTTTAAGTAGAGATAAAAATAGGATATGTTTGTAAAAAATTTGCATTGCAGAGAGTTTAAAATTTAAGTATATCATTGAAATATGGATCACACAAAATTTGCTATAAAATGTAACATCCTTCTAAATAGAAAGGCGTTGTAGACAAAACCTTTTCAGTATAGGATGTATCTCGTAATGTAGAGATGAGAAAAATCCATTAAAATAGAAAATACCTACAAAAAGAGACTTAACTGAAAAAATTTCATCGAAAGAGGTAATACAATACAATTTCGTGAACGCCTAACATAAGTGTTGATTTTGATGATGGAATAGTTCAGCTATTATTTCATACGAGCCTTATTCATACTCATAAATATAATTTCAAAAATTATTTATTGTTTTCTGAAAACCTTTTCACCCAACACGTTTCAGAACTCAATGGAGAAAAAAATGTTCTCATATCGATTCAAAAACTTACTCTTCGTGTTACGTTTTCCACTCAGTGTGTTTCCATCTACTATTTTACCTCTAATGGAACGCACATCGAGTGCCTCTTACGTATTTTCTGTAATAGTCCCTTCGATCTTTAATTTTTCTCGTGTTACCGCATGCATTTTACAGGTGCTGAGTGTTTTCATTCAGTATGACTACGTTATTTCGAATATACACCCACGAATTGCCTTTTGCATCCTTATCGGTTTTATCCATTACAGTTGCTATGCGTTGCTGTAAATATGAATGCATCCATGGTTACTCTTCCTTCATTTATGCCCGAAATTTAAATGGAATTTGAAAGGTATATGGTATTTTTTCTTTTTCTGCGTTTATTTCAAAGTACTACTGAAAAACTCCAAAATTTAATTTAAAAGGATATGATGTACTCCTAAAATGATTTTGTCAATTACGTTTTGATTGCCTTAAAAGGACACGGATTTTTTAATTGGTTTAGATCAATTGAAACAGTAGATAAAAAAATTTTTGACGTTATATTGGTTAATAAAAGTCCTTCTGTATGGTATCAAACGGTTGAATTAATATTCGTATAAATAAAAATCTATTACGGAATTAAAATTAAATTTTGAGGAGTTTTCGTACTTCATAATAATAAATACCTCAATTTGTTTTCGTTACGTCATCATGAAAATATAAGTTATAAATGATATTACCATTAATTATACATTAATGATGTTTTCCTCGTGAATATGTTGGATTTTATCCGATTGGGTTGATAATCATCTACTTATAGTTTTTGCTTTATGCTTCATTCGGCTTCCAACGAGATTATTTCACGGTTACCGTTAAATGCTGAAATATTGGCAAACCAATGGAACGCAAAATCTCCGTAATCAGAAATGCGATTAAATTAAACTTAAATCTTCGAAAATGAAAGGGTTAATTTATAGCACATATAAATGCTGTTTTATGCGATATTTGGAGATTAATAGATTTAATTTCGAATCACCCAATTAACTAAACATATATAATTATATTCGAATCGAATTGATGATGCTGAATACCTGCAAATGTACATCTATCCTAAATAATCAAAACGGATAGGTTATCAATATCAGTGGCGATAACATTAAATTTATACGTTTCTCTATTTTCTAAACATCCTATTCCTTCACTAGCACGTTTAAAAACCTAAGCTTCGTACTTATTTCGAAGTATACAAGTTCCGATCCCAAGTGATACTTTATTTCATAGTCGGATACCTTCTTTCAGATTTCTCAAAGCCCGTGGTAAGATTCGATGAAAAAAATTGGATCATCCTTCGAATCTTGTCGAAGATAGTCTTGATAAATCGAGCTCAACTTCGTCTTGGAAACACTATACTCTTGGTTAAACTAGGTCAGGGCTTTTACTCAGTCCCTCAATGCCCAAAGTGTGAACCAAAGTATAAATATTTCTATATTCGTAAAACTTATCCATTCGAATATATTATTATATATGATTCATGTGGCCTGTATTTAGGAAGTGGGTTTAATCTTATTTATCCATGGAATCCAAAGGGTTGGCCATGTTATTAAGGGAAGGTGGTATTTTGGTTTATTATTAAAAGTCATCTGTTTTGAGGTATGAATTTAATTTTATTAAGATTAAAATTTAAGCTTTAATTTTAGCATTGATGCATAACAGCGTACGTATTTTTAATTTACAATAGTGTGCTGGAGTACGAATTACTATATATATTATATATTTAATATTAAATAACCAATATTGAAGGGTGATTACTAATATTAAAAAAAAATATTGCACAAGTAAATTTTTATTTGATAGCAATTTTTAAATAAATGAGGCTTAGTATTTTATTTTCTGTTAAAGGCTTTTGAAATTAATCATCAGAGGAGGATGGTAAACTTTAGAGTATGGTCAAAGGCTTTTTTTAATTTGCTCACTTAATATGCAAATTATGATAACCTAAATTCTTGTGAATTATAAAAGGTATAATGTTATAAACATAGTATCTCCTTTTTATGAAACTTCATATCCAATTAAGCCTTCGCGTTAAATTGTATTTATTTTAGGAAATTTTAATATTTTCCCTATCCAAAATCCAATTTTTCTGAACGATTTCAGAACACATTGCATTATAATATTGAACATTTCAGGAGTGCACGCGTCAAATAAAAAAGTCTTTAAAATGATGAAAACTAGTAAAAAAGGAAGTGTATAGCGTTAACTCAATTTCGAACATCTCCTCTAAGACATCTCTATTGGAAAAGAGGAAGTTTTTAATCTAAGATAAGATTTCCATCGTAAAATTGAATGCTGCTAGCGCTTTGCAGAGAAGGTTATAGACCTCTGGCCCAGTGCTCGTGCAATATAGCGGCATGCAATATCTCCGTAGGCCAAACTGCAAAGGGAAGGCCTAACTCAGAATATTGGAGGGGCATACGAGAGGATTTAGCCGTGTGGCTTCCGACGCCATTTTCTTATAAATTTACGTTGAGTAATAGCGTGGAACATAAATAGAATGGATTTCAGGTTGCAGTGTTTTCCGGAAAGGAAGCTAGCCTCCGCTACTACGATCAAAGCGTAGATTTTGTGGAAATATTGGGAATTAGGTGGTGTATTCAGACAAACTCGTCTTAGATTCATAATTCAAGGTTCTTTTATTTATCTATGATCATATATATCGTGAAATTCAAACTTTGTTTCATTGCTATGGAAATAACAACAATACAAAAATAGTAATCCAGTAGCTGTGGATTCCATAAGAAATTTTTAATATACTGTGATACATTAGTAAACGTTCTTTTACGAAATAAAGGAGCAATGATAAAAAATTAAGAATAAGTTTTATAGGCCGATATTTTTTTCAGATTTTATATGTTTATATGTGGCTGTATGTAATATACAAGAATAGTGTTTGCATCGAACTTATGACCTAGTTTAAAGTATGTTCCAGTTGCTTATCTTTAAATTTTGCTTTCATTTACATTTAATAAATAAAAGTATTTTAACTTCATCTCGTGAATGGTAATAGGATGTTTATGACTGTTAGGGTCGTGTAGAAAATCGATAGATTTGTCGTAATCATAAAAAATTCAAATACGTCAATAACCTTACTTATTAGCTCTCCTTATGATGTTATTGTTTATTAAATGTAAATCAGGTTATAATTCCAATATTTTTATGCTTGATTTAATTTATTTATTCTTCAAAAGAAATCAATTAACTTCGAAAGTTTCTAAGTCATTTGCCATCTTTATTCATCTACTCTGAAGAGATGTATGTATTATCTTATAAATGAATTTGTAATGAGCAATGTACTGATTAAATTACGTTTCGAGAGAAATGAATGTATAACAGTCTTCAGCTAATTGATTTCAGCTTCGTGGATTTTATCATCCGTTGAAATTACGTTACGTAAACTTTTCATGTTTGGTCTACTGACCGCTAAATTTAAAGCAAATATAAATCATTATTATGTACGTGAAATGCCTGTATATTTAAGAATGGCGAAATGAGCATACAGAATTCAATGGTTATTGAATGTTGCTCTATATTTTTGAAGAATATATTGGTAAAGGAGACAATTATGTATGTGTTGTTTTGTAATATTTGCCAGTGTTTATGAGGCATGTCGAGATGTTATGAATTTTTGCAACTGGAGTACTGATATTTATTGTATCGCAAAAGAGATACAAATGCAATCAATTTAGACTTATTCTTTTTACATAGCTCACAAAATGTATATATTTTTTTCCTCTTGTATACCTCTATGGATTTAAGAGGGAGGAAAAATTCTTTATACCGGAGTTTAGTATAAAGTTCTTAAATATTTTGTGTAATTTGCAGTATCATGTAATAGAGCTTTAAATTCATTCTGGATATAGAAAAATATTAAATTTGTTCCGGTAAATTGTAATAATAGGTATGGTTCGTAGGATATCCGCATTAACTTATACGTAACGCCTAGTAGGTAGAGTATTTTGCATTCATATTTTTAATATTAATTTGAAGATGAAAAAAAATCACCCCAGAAGACTAGTAGAATAGCCTCCTTTTAGGATATTTGTAAAGTACATCTCAACTTGAAATTTTTAGCATTTCCTACTTCATAGTATAGAATATTTCTGGTATAATAATTGATTAATTAACCATTTAACTCTTATTTCACATAAATTCAATAATACCCTGTCAGTGGATTTTTGTGAAATTGTTAATGGAGTAAATAAGTGAAAATTTTCACACCTCCCCCGTATTTCGTAGCCTCTACAGAGATTGCTTCCTTTTATTTCAACAGCTCCTTTGGCAGCATTAATATCTTTCACTCCTCTCCGATGCTTCGGCTATATCTCACCAAGCGGTACGTTCCTCATCTTTGCCCGGCAATCACGTCATCCGCCGCTAAACCTTCTTTTGTTTTTCGTGGCAACGACACCTGCGTCTCTCGCGGCCAAACAATAAACCATTCTCTCGCCTCTCTTTTTCTGCTTTCTTTATCCACTCCAAATTGCGATATTAGCTTCCCGTAATTAGTATTTGAAGTGGATCTCGTATTGTGCGAGATTTCGACAGCTGGGTGCTGATCTTTTTAGTTGCTTCTTTTTTCATCCGTTGATGTAGCGTAAAGGATCGATTATGCTAACTGTACGGCTTTAAAAGGAGAATTGGGTTTTTGAAATATGGAAGCGTCATTTTAAAATATAGTAATCATATTTTGAAGATTTTTTATTGTATTATTTAAAGGCCATGCTTATATAGTTTAAGAGTGCTATTTTTTCTTCAAATTTCAATTAGACATTTTTATCAAAAGTAATAAGTATTGTTAATTTAAATCATTTATTTATTATATTATGAAATGCGAATGTTTATGAGAATTCCTATCTTTGTAAATGTTCCTTAGATTTTATGAATAAATTCAGCAAAAATTTTATAAAAATTGAAAACATCTTCTGGGCTATCTTTGCCAAATTTATACCATTCAGTCTTATTTAATGTGGAAAAAATGATGAAGAAAATGAACAACATCAAATATCAAACAGCCTTAAGTCCATTTAAATATTAAAAAGATTCTTTTACTTAATATCTCGTGTAAAGATTTCTCTAAAAATCAAGCTGTTTGAAAAGTCTTTAATGTTAATGAGTTAGCAGAAACACATGGAACTGTAATTGCGAGTTCTTCGAAAAAATAAGATTGAATTCAGACCTCAAACGATTATAATAAGTTTTTCTTATTATTCGTGAAAAACGCTCAAGGGCTATTAAGGCACCATGATAATTCAATGATTTGAGTTAAAAGAGTAAGTTGGTTCTTAAACAGGTCTAAATAATTTTAAATATTTTTATGACATGATGTAACAGAGGATAAATTCTTTTGATCCTTTTCGTTACCATCTTGTTTCATCAATTATCGTAATGTGTGTATTTCTATTGTTGTATATTATATATTGTGTTTCACTATGGAGCGAGATTAATTACGAACGTGTTAATTTCATTATGGAAATAGAACTTGTCTCTCTCCGCTGAAAAATGAATACTATTACCAGCGACTGATTATAATAATTTACTTTTCGCTTATGGTTTCATGCATATGTTAAAGTATGAGTATTAACTTCAAAGTTTTAAATTGAAAAAATTCGTTGATGTTGCCAATGCGAAAACGTCAGGTTTGAGACAAACTCATTGTTGGAACGGATGCAAATTTCCGCGGCTTCACGGGTAGTTCAACTTCCTGCCCGCATACATTTCTATGTCGCACTCTTCATGCTCGGATGCTGAGTTCGAGACAATTCACGCGTTTCCACCACGTATCTTTTTTTACGTTACGTATTTTCTTCATCTCTATTTTCAGTGGAGATGCGAAGGAACTTGTTGCATAAGGAAGTGAATGTTTTAACGAGAGCGTTGGAGAGTACTGGAGTACCGAAAGTTAGCGTCTCAGGTCTAACAAGTCGAAGTGAGGGAAAAAGTAGGTCCTTAACGAGGCACGAGCTTGAAAAATGCGTTCGGAGTAACAGAAATTGGAAAGAATTTTGCGCTCTTAAGATGGGGAAAATTTCCGGCCGAGTATTTATAAATTTACTTCCTAATTTCCTTTGACCATGGAAGCATTCTTGGTACGCAACTGTCAAAATGAGTTCCGGAATGTGCAAGACTTTATGGAATTAATTCGGTTTAATGTTTTTGAATTTCTACTGCCGTAGGTTAAGATGAAAGCTGTTTGTGCACGGAAATTTTTAGAGGTATGTTATTTAACTGCTCGTTATATTTAAAGAAATATTTTTATGCGCTGTTGTATTTAGGGAAGAGGTACGTAATGCATTCTAGATTAAAGAAAGCTCAACTATCATTCTCTAACTTCTATATCTTATTCTCCGATTTAAACATATTCAAAAATTTCCCGTGGAGAATGACTTGGTATTGATTGTTATCATTAAGACTCAAAAGTATACCAGGTATACGAAGAGTTTGAGTATTCGAAGTAATAAAATAACTGGTTCTTCACGTACAATGAATCTCCTTTCATCGTATTATATGTAAATTTATTTAAAAGAGGGCAATTTTAGACGAAAACTTATTTAACACGTTAAAATTTTAAGTATGTATTAGTTAAGATATTAGTTTGATTTCATAAAAATAAGGATCATTATCCATTTATTTCTTGCAAGGTTTGAAAGATGATTTGTGAAACTTTAGAGAAAAAATCCATGGTAAAGGATAGAGGACTACAGACACGAAAAATCATCATTCTTTGTGCTGTTACATGTTTTAATTAAAACAATTAGTTCTTAGATATCTTAAAAATTTTATACATCGAAAAAGCTTTTCGTTTGTTTATAGCATTATAGGTGTTAGCTTATATGCTTAAGTATTAGTTTAGGCGAGTTTTAAAAAATTCTCAAAATATTGATATGAAACATTACTAAAAGTGTTTAGTTTAATAAATGTTTAACCCATTTATTATTACGATAATAACGTCAAAACCCGTCGCGATAGTATTTTTGGTTTAAAAATAATGGCCATTATGATATCAATCACCTCTTTCAAACCAAGTGCTTCCAACGCTTCCAAAGAAGATTCGCTCGATGTCTAACACTTCAACCGAAAATTTACTCCGCCCGATGGCATTAAATTCGTAAACAACTTCTCCCGGCAACCGCGCTTCCTGGCGCAGCGGAATTCACGCTAGGCTGGCGACATAAACAATTCCACGCACGGCGTGAATTAGCGGACACCTCGATTCCATGGCATCCATAAGTAAAACCTCCATGGGATCGGAGAGAGAAAAACGGGATGCATCCTCCAGCAATGCGACACTACATTTGTCACGGCTTATATCTCGCCGGAGTGGGACTTTTTCCTACCTACTTACCCCCATTCCTCGGATAGGGATGGATGTATCGCCAACAATAGAGTCTAGGAAATGCATCTCCATGGGAACACAATAGACTCGCTTAAGGAGAGACGGTAGGACTTGACTCCTCGTTTCCCAAGAGGGGAGATAACGGGTCAATCGGTCTTGTGATGGATGGAGGGACGTGATACACCGATACATGTTGTTGCTCCGGTTATGAAAAGTTCGTGTACTTTTTGTGGGATTGTGGAGAGGCGCGCTTTAGTCGCTGGAATTGTTGAGGGACAATCTATATAGACGTCTTTTGGTAAATGTGCATTTTTTGACGAGATTTTTGCTATATTTCATTCTGTAATTTAATTTGGCTTATCTTGTAGCTGACTGATTTTGCCTAATTATTCTCACGAATTCATAGTTATTAGATATCAGATATTTGGTAAAAGTAGCATTATATAAATAAGGTTTATTTATCTTTTTAAAAGTACAAGATTCATTTCTTAATTGTAAAAATGTATTTAAAAAGAAAGAAATAACATTTAATTAATGTTCGTTGCTTATAAATAGTTGCTGTAGTATGCAGAATGTAATATATGTGTTTATATATAATACAAAACTTTATTTAAATGACGAGCATTAATCATCTTAGTATAATCAAATCAAGGAATGTTTTCACAATTATATAAATCCCTCTTATTTTTCTTTTTAGAATCTGTGCGCATTTTGCAGCCTTTAACTAAAATAAATCCACTTTTCATTGAAATATTTTTGGAAAATATTTTTGATGTTGATGTTGAATGTTAATATACATTATTGTTCTATTGTGCATTTGTTTGCTTTTAATTTTATTAAACTGCTCTTCCCACTCAATACATTTTCTATTTCCAAGTTGATTTCAATCGGAATAAATAAAATACACAAAATATTTTGAAGAGAATTTGATTTAACCGTATACAGTTTCAATTCATAATTCAATTCAACTCAAATTTCCCGTTAATTCAATAACCACTGTGCGTGTTAAGAAATTAATTACCTTAATGTTTTATTAATTGGTATGAAAATCACTTTTATTTGTAATATTTTACAAATAGTCCATCAACTCGAAAAAGGATGTCCATGAATTAATACTCACCAAAGATTTATTTTATATTATTATTTTATTAAAAAAAATAATATCTTTTATAAAAAGAAAATGAACTACATGAAGTACTTTGAAATTGGATCCGTGATTTTGAATTTTTATTGTATTGTTATAAATAATTTTAATTTTCCTGATGCTGTTTAGAAAGCTTCCAGGAATTTTACATCAATTTTTTGGTGTTTGCTTATTGAATATTTATGTTAATGTATTTGATGAAAATTTCCTTTATATTAAATTATAAATCATGTTTTGTATATTTGCAAACGCTAATGTACCTCAAGTTCTGCGGACTTGTACCAATCATATTTTTCCTGCGAATTCATGGAAAAGAATATGATTGCTAACATAATTTATTTCATAATTAAATAGCTTAGTAATTTGTTATGCTGTATTTGCGTTTGTATATAAAGATATTGCGTCATTTCAGCTTATTAAAATTGGACCAATGTATTTTAGCGATTGTTATAGAATGATTTCTATTCACGAATTAATTTATCCGTGACGTTGAATATAAATGAACCCTAAAATAACCTAAAAGAAGTTGAGTACCTAAAATATCACGTTTTCTAAGCAGGGTCACGTTTCCAGATTTTAGAAGTTTAAACAGACCTTTTTTGTGGAATCATTAATTTCGAACTAGTCTAAGAGTTTTAACATTCTTATTTCCTTCTGCACGCAGTATACTCAGTGGATCTAATAAACCTTAACTCTTTGCATGCTTAAAAGCCACCTACGTTTAACACTATGCAACTTCACGTGGGCTAGATCTTAATTGGGATAAAAGTTTAACAGCGGCCCACTTCGCCGTAAAAATAGCTCTCTCCTAATTGCCGGTCGTAAATAGCTTCTGCGGAAAGGAAATCTCAGCCGTAGCGTGCAAGTTCGCCATGATTTTGATTCTCGCCTAGGTGTTGACAAATGTCTCCTGTAATTTCGACCATTAGGCTCTTTTATTTAGCGTAATAGGGACAATTCTATTAATGTTAATGTACCAGAAGAAAATAGAACGTATAAACATTTATAAATATATATAAGATAGATAATAATCTCTTTCAGACCTTGTACCTTTGTACCTCATTGTATCTTCCTTGATTACAATGAAAAGTTATTTTATTTAGGAGATAAGTTTACTTACATCTTTACAAAAGTTATAATGAATATAAAGTTATATCTATATAAATAGATTTTAAAATACTTTGTATATCAAAATAGATATATCAAAACCTAGTAATAAGTCGACGATATTTTGTAATAATAATGAAAAATGTAGTTATGTATCTTCTGTTGCTATGGTACATACTGACGTATTTTATGAACATAGTATATTTGTATTTAACTAGGCCTTCTGTGAATTTCAAGAGTAGTTTTGATCAATTTATTTTATTGAATTATTAATGACTGAATCTTTTGGAATTTACACACTTGAAATACGTTACATTTTAGGTAGTCGTTTAATGTCTAATCTACTGAATGGTGAATTAAAAAAAGTAGTAGGGTTTTAAAAGTTGGCCGTATAATATACAATTCCTTGACTTATGCATCGAATATGTAATCGAAATTTAATTGCAGTTATATTGCAATCAAACAAATTAACCAAAGAGTGATCACTTCAAAATCTACATCAACGTCATCATAAAATGAAATTTTAACGAAAATATTCAAATTCGGTAGCTCATGTTGATTATTTATATGCTAATTAATTATGCATACCGACCAAACATCTCGAATTTATGTAAAAACTCACTCCAGCGCGCGTTGATTATGCATGATAGTCCTTTTCAATAATTTATTTAATCAGCTTTATGGAATTAGTCAAAATATTACGTACACATCTCCCCTGGATACGCTTTTGGAGAAAATAAATAATATTTGTGCATATGAGCAATGCATTTGAACTTGAAGAGTCTTAATTAAATGTAATGGATGAAATACAATTAAGATCTATGACAGTGAAATGTTTTAAAGCAATATTCCATGCATGTTTTTATTTTATTTTATACTAGAATTTCTAATTTGTAATATTCGAAATATCCAATATTCAAGACACTTGTTAATTCATGGAATAAGAAGGTTTAGGTATTTTTATATATAATTAATGATATTTTTGTAATTAAAGTAATCTATTTGAATATAAAATAATGCTTTATGAATATAGACATGGTCAATTAGCGTGTATTAAGATAGTTATGTTCTAATATATTTGTGGAAATTAAGGTGTTTCGTTGAAAAAATCGGTAAATGAATCGTGAATGAATATTAGGGTAATGAAATGAAATAATCTAGAGAATAAAATTTAACTCCTATAAGTATACTGTATAATTTAGATAGAAAATTTAATTAGATATGTTGTAGTACTATTAGTTACGATTTTTTCAAACTCCTTCTTTCAGATTGTGATATGGGGCAACTTAATTTTTTCACCGTCTACTTTAACACTAGAACAGCGGAGGGTGTCCTCAGGACACCTCGCCCATGAAAAAAACGCACCATTTTTGTAATTTGTATCATAGAAAAAAATCGTTTCGTGACTTTTAATTATTTAATATTCTGCGTATTTCTACCAATTTTTATAATTATTGGAACATTTTCATAGGAGATCCTACCACATACCCCCTAGAACAGCGGAGGTGTCCTCAGGACACCTACGTAATATTTACTATTATTTCTTATGATAAAACCTTCATTGTTTTATATTAGAAGCTCTTACGAATGTACTTTGAGATTATATTGCTTTTTGCTATTATTTTGTCCCCGTTCTCTAAAATTAATTAATTATATTGTTATGTATAAAAATTTGAGGTAGCAATTCTAATGATGATTTGAGTTGGAAACATTTTGCCTTATATTTTCTAATATTTCCATTTATAAGATACGTTTCCCATTTCTATTTTCGCAATTGACTAATTTGTCTTATATCTTTTAGTGACACTCACTCATTGAATATTGCCACGCTTGCTACAATCCCGGTACAAAAGTGACGGTGAATGATCAGCTTTTTCCCAGAAAGTGTAGATGTCTATTCACACAATTTATTCTTGATAAACCTGATAAATATGTACTTAAGTTTCGGTTAGTAGTGGATTTTTATTCCAAATATTCATAGAATAGATTTCCACAAGTTATCGAGTTGGAGGATAGGCCATCTTCCTGAACCATGTGGTCATGACATTGATGGGACCTTTCCTATATAAAAGGAATTAACCTAATGACCGATAATTATTTTAATTTAAAGAAACTATTTAAAAGGCTGAAGAAAGCAGGTATTTTTTATCTGGAACATAGAACAAATTGTGATGAGAGTCGCTGGAGTTGAAAACCAGCAAAAATCTGCAGTGAATTCCGATGTTGTCGAAAAATGAAGAATAATCCTTGTTTATAAAATTAAACCGAATAAACATGTTCTTCTCGCGATTTAGATGCTTTCTAATTTCGTATTTGACAGTATTAGTAAAAGAAAATCAGACGCGGTGACGTACCATAATTGTACAAAAAGCGGCGTAGTGGACCAAATGGCGCGTAGGCACACGGTGAGACAGACTCACGACGTTGCCTAATGCATTCTTTTTACGTAAAAATTTATCTAGCAGAAGTCAATGTATAGGTTATTTGCAAGCAGAAAAGAGGTCGCCAAATAACCAGATATAGATTCTTGCAACGAATCGCAGATAAACAAAGTAAAACCTAAGCTGTCTAAAGAGATCTCAAAAAGGACCTAATTAAACACTAGATGCACGAGACATCATCCAATGAAGCCACCGATATCTGTTCAAAAGAAAATACAAGTGAAATATAGCATCAGATAAGTGTAAGAAGAGCAAGGAATAGGTTAATAGAAACTGTAACATCAAGAAGATTTATGTATTAGCTTCGTGGAAGGATTCTGTGGAGTAGTTATTTCGTGACAGTATCATTGTGCTAAAAAAGAAAAATTAATATAATTGCGTATACAAATAACATTTAAGGTCCAGTTTGTGTCTTAAAACTTATTTCTAGTCTTTTTGTTGTGAAATAAAATCAAAGGAAGGTACGTGAAGCGGTAAAGTTTTATTACGCGAGTTTATTTTTTCTTGTACCCCATGTAAATTGTTGATTAAATCGGGTAATTTTCAAAAGTTATTCAAGCAAATAATTATTTTATCTCGAAAAGGCTTTATATTAATTTATTCATATAATTTATTTCTGGCTTTACTGTTCTGTATATTTTTATATCGGAATATGAGTCTCATGAAATTGATTGAACTCAACAACAATTTCTATATTAAATATGTAGCAACTATTTACCTCATGATCTGCCGATAAATAAGTACCCATACTTAGTTATTAATTTTTAAGCTTATAAAGAAAGACTAGAAATTTAAATACGACAGCCTCAATCAATTTAAAAGAAGCGCAAGTGTAGGTGTCCTGAGGACACCTTCCGCTGTTCTAGGGGGGTGTCCGTTTCCCGCTGTTCTAGTGTTAAAGGTCAACCTTCCCCTTTAAAATGTTATTTAGCTTATAGATTTACAGATTACTTCTATTATCTCGCTGTAGAAAAATTTATTTAAAAAAATCCTGGATACTCTCCACGAAAAATTTCACTCAAGCTTAGATTTTCAATTTTTTGTTTGCCCTGAAGTAAAACTTAAGCTGTTTTTACATTTTTTTGTCCTATTCATCAATCCTTACTCGGAAATTTTTAATGGACCGTGCTATGCACGTCAAATCAAGGTACTCCGACACTCCTGCGCGCCAAAATCAATTATAAGTTGTGCATAAGCAAGTGCTGATCATAATTTAAAACTCCACTGGTTTCGAAATTGAGTGTTTTGGAGTAGACAGCTAGTCTTGGGCTAGGATAGCGTTTCGAAGGTTGAACAATTTGTCACCAGAGGCGGCACGGTAGCGTCGAGCGGGTTGCATAAGACGAAGGATAATCTACGCCTGTGATCTTGACAGACGTGTGCGACACGTTTCAAAAGTGTTTCTGCGAAAATGTTAAATCGGTCAAGCGGTTGACAAATGGCCGACGAGGATTAAAGACGTGAGGAAGATTGATGCTGGGAATTAACCTTTGTTCACCTTAGTTAGCCGTAATGGAAGGCAATTGCGGGAGAGCTTTTAACTCGTGATATTCACCACGTTCGTGCAGGTTCAAGGACCATCATTCACGATGACTGAACATTTATACTCGGATGAGTGAAAGTCACTCGTTGTCTAGAGGCGTCGCTATTTTACGAATACAAAGAAGGGCACGAAACGAAGCGTTTCTCGTTTGATAATCAGTCATCCCAAAGACAATGTACGATTTTGCGATTGTTGTGTGCGGATTGCGTACGTAAATGTTACGCTTTTGCCATTTGCTCGCCATTTGTTTCTACGGTGATTTTGATGAACGTTCACGTATTGACTCAATCAAAACGTAATATACTTATCATTTAACAAACGCAGAGTATAGTAAGATTCGATTATTTTTCATGATTTTGATATTATTTGAAGTTGGTTAAGAAGTATATTTACAAATATTCCCAAAAAAGTAATTAATAAAGTAAATGATTGTATATATCACAGTTTCTGGCATTATTTTTGAAAATATACCATGGAAAGGAATATAAAAAACCTCAAATACAGAAAATTTAATCTCGTGTATCAAAGCTAATTTTTAAAGCTATCGGTATCGTCCATTGGACAGAGTTTCTGTGATGATTTGACTTTGGAACCATGTCTCACGATTTTATATATCAGCTGTGAAAGTTAGAATTCTTCATCTCAGTAAAATTTATCAGTGAAATTAACTCATGGCATGCATGACTAAATCCATTTAACAGTCCCCTACTTGTTTTTATGAGAGTTTATTCGAAATTTCAGCAACACGTACTAGAAATCGTGTTCTGTGTATTCTATCGTATCGCAAGTATAAGATATTATTCCTTATAAAATTAGAAGTTGGGATTTTTCATGAAATCTTCAATTTTGTTCAATGAAATTTTGTTTTCGGTAAATGTTGTATTAATGGAATCGGAATTAAATTTAATATGTTTTTGAATTGGTATTTCAGTCAGTCATATGTATATTATACCTTATTATTTTTTCTTCACAGTCGGTGTCCAAGGATATTGCAGTTGAACCTTTGGACGTAGCAGTCAACGGATAATCGACTGGTAAGTACCTATTCATGTTAAGGTTATCGGAGGTGTTCATATTACACTGAGGTGTTTATATTAAATGATGATCACAAATATATAAACATTTGTCATCAGTATTTTAAGCTTTTTATTTAACTTGATGCCAGGAAGTCGTATTTTTATAACGGTGATATTTCTTCAGAGAAAATTTCCCTACGATTCCTTTTTAAAAGATTTTCGTCCCCAAAATAAAATATTTCGCTGTGAGATAAAGGTTAAGAGATTCCAGTGCACTTCTCACGATCTTTATAGCTTGGCACGACGTCGCTTTATCTCCGAGGATTTCCTGTTCCAAGGGAAAGCAATTTCAATTTCGCCATCTCTTTTCAAATCAGGCGAACGAAATGACGGTCTGAACATAGCTAGAAAAGAATTTTTTTATCGCTCACAAAATTCCTTTCGTAGACGTTGAAGGTCATGCTCTCACCTCTGAATCGGCTGGAGACAGATGTTTACCTTCATATCACCGTATAATGGCGTAATTGATATTTTGTGGTAGTTTACCCAACATTAATGGCTTCGGGTCGAGACTTCTCGGCCATTACGGCTTCTATTAGGTTAACGACTTACAAGGGGTAGGTATACCTACGTAAACATACTATTAAGAAATGTTGAGGAAGATTTTAAATTGAAATATGGTTAGGAGAAATGTCTCATTTAAGGAAATAAATACGGTTGTATCAAATGCTTAGCCATATAACAATATTTTTAACTTAAAAAAATTCAGACGATTTATTTTCGAAAAATTTCGTTGTATTAATTATTTATTAATTGTTCGTCGCTTCTTAATTAATTTTCCCAGATATCAATTATGATGTAATAATTTAGCACATCAAATTTGGCTCGAAATGCATGCATATCGAATTATTCCGCTGGATTATATTGTTCTTTTATGGAGGGTTATGATTGATGAGATGGAATATTTATAAATGGTTGTGAGTGAATGCAAATAATATAATATCTCTCACATTTAGTCCGTGAAATGATAATTATGCGCTCATAATATACTAATGTCATCATCATACGTTACGTTGGCAATGAACAGTGTTTGAAAATTTCAGTTTTGAAAGTACGAAAGTATTTCATTCTGAAATTTATTAGGCACTATTGATGTATTTAGTTCAATTTGTGTATGTTGATAGGTTTAATATAAAATTCTGGAATTAAAAGTAAAAGATGTGCTGGGAAAACAAGGGTTTAGTACGTATTAGTTATCGCAGGTATTTGACTTACGTTATGCATCATTTTATAACTTAGGAGTGAGAGATCTCAAACAGAAAAGACAGAAATATTTCATAGAGTATACATTTATACGCTGGTCACATTTTATTATATTTTTCTTGTAAACATTCTCTTATACATTCCTATAAGTTACTTAATCGAAAGAAGATTTTTTTCTTATAATTTAAATATTATTAATAGAGCAATATGTGAAGGTGTGTATGTGCTTATTGTTAGTCATAGCTTTAATGAAATAACGGATTATTCTTTTAGTAAGTTGGCAATGGTTTATTTTTAGATTTTCTTAATGTTTTTGTGAATAATAACAAATAATCTTTTCACCAAATATTCGGAATAAGTGCGTGATACCATTCCTTTTCTCGAATCGGAAAACGGAATTTTTCCCATATGCTTTATTGAACACAATAGAAGTTCCAAAAATAGCTGGATGGAGGGAATTCCATATCCGTGTTTCACCCCCTGCCATCAGAAGGAATATAACCAGCAGGTGTGCCTTCTTAAGCTCTCTTTCTCACGTTTTCTGAACCGCAGACATTATGTCGTTAAAACAACCTGCCCTATCGACAGCTCTTTGATTCATGTCGGAATATGGACGCCGGCGTTTCTCAAGTTTTGGAACCGCTACATGCGTTTCTTTTGTCTTTCTCTATTCTTGGTTTTGTTTGGAAGAAAAATGTATTCAGGTTACTAGTCTCTATTATTTTTCTTGCATAGTTTTGTGGGTCTTTGTTTGTTATTATGCTCACGAAGAGAACTTTTGGTGTGACGTTTTTCACGTGAAAAATATTGGATGAAGCCAAATGTCAATCTGGCTAGTTGCTAGTTTAAAACTGTTTTATGATGAATTTGTATTTTTAATGAAATGAATGAATGAAAACGACGTTTCTATGAGTTTGTTTCTACAAATTTTTGTGTGTCACAATTACTCATTCCTTTTCAGAAATCGATATTATTAAGTTTAATTCCCTCAGCTGATTTTGAATATACAAAAAATTCTTAATATTGTTTTAAATGTATTTATTTCTTTATAATTTAAAATAAATTTCAATTAAAAATTGTATTTTTGATTCTAGTATACTATATTCAAAGTTAGGAAGTAATAATTCAACGTCATATAAATGTTAAAGGAGACTTCAAAAGAAATTAGTCTATTATTCTAATTCGAAGTACTCTATAAGTTAATTGTTCACAATTTCAATGACTGTAAATGCATTTAGTAATATTTTATTGTAGGCCCTATTTTTTCAATGTATTCTATAACATTGCATTGCATCTGTGTATATGAAAGATAAACTCTAAGTGATGTTCTATAATTTCCCTTCACGATTGATAAGGTGTTTGATACTGATTCGTCAAGTATCAACAGATATTAGGTGTATGTTTCTAAGGATTTTTACCGGCATTTTCCATACATTTGATTGATTTATGATCTGCATTCTTCAAGTTAATCTCAATAATCAGCTGCAAATTTTTAACTTAAATTTCTTTGATCAAAATTTGATTTTTCATTCCGGTATTGTTATTTTTGCATGCTGAGTTTCAATTATGTAGTCTCAGTTAAATTTTTTTTACGTTTTCGTTAAAAGTCGTAGGACTCGTCCGTTAATAGCGTCATAGCATGTTAGTTATACGTCATAGTTGTTAAACGTCGGAGAACATGTTTTCGACAGGCGACCCCGTAAGTTGTGTGGATTTTTAAATTAGTTCTTTCAAACCCATATTTACTTTCGGAGCCGAAGTTTGTTCAGAGTTCCACTTTCGTTTATCTTCGTTTGTAATTTACATTATCCGGAAATAAGCTGAGAGATATTTTTCCATGGAAACTTCGGATAACGGACTCTGCGGAAAAGCATTCGGAGATTCTTGGAAAATCAATGAATTGCGAATTGAGTTTCGCTTTTGTTTCATTTTTGGGAAGAATTCCAACCGAGAAATTCTTTGGGTATAATAATTTCCGAGCGGAAAATTCTTCTCGAAAATCAAGAAGATAAACTTCGACATATTTTCGCTACCTTCTTTCCTCTCGTACAAAATTTAATGAAGTCTAAATATTTATTTTATTTTCCGGCAGCCATTTAAGTTTATTTATTCCATATAAAACTTTTTCGTAACTTCTGAATGGGAATTATGTGGGACGTCGTTCCTTTCTGGAGATCTTTGTATACGATATTTATTTACGCGCATAAGTATGGCAATCATATTTCGTTACTACCATTGGATATACATTCCGGGGTTATTTTATTATTTGAGGAAGTAGGAGCAGGAAGTAATTAAACTTAGTTCTAATAGGATAAATATTTTACGTTATATAAGAAACAGGTTAGAAGAGGTATTCCACAAGAATACCAAGTGTACTAAGGCAAAATCTCAAGGAAAAATGGACTTGAAAAAACTTTTTTCGTTTTTTGGCTTTTTCAAGTAAATTCTATTTTACGTTACTTTATGGGTTTCAAATTCTCATGAATCTGAAATTCGTTTGTGACTTTAAATTCCGTATTTATCTAGACGAAAATTACATTCATCATTAATTGGTTTTTCTTATTAATTTTAATATCCAGGAAAACTTAATCATTTTTAAAATTATTCTTGTGGTATTATTTGTGAATACGTACACATTTTTGAAGTTTCTAAATATTAAGTCCTGAAGCTCCTCTAAATATTGCTTACCAGCATCTTGAAGATATATTTTTCTTTTTTATTAATCCTATCAAGTTCAACATGAATTTCATGCACGATTATTGTTTAGTAGATGATTGTTATAGTTTGAAATCTTAACGGTATCTAATGTCAATGGCTGTTGAATATTCCATTAGCTGTATGTATATAAGGAATTGCATAGCCTCAGAACTAGTAATATGATATTTATATTTCCAATTTAATACTCTAAAGAATTTAAAATATATATACTGTAAGCTCACGTTTTTCATAGACATATGCCAATAACATTTAAGATTCTAAAAATTGCCGAACCACTCCGTTATTTTATTTCCAAATTTATTTTTATATTTCTCAAGTCTCTTAAGAAGTAAAATGAATAAAAATGTAGTGTAAATTTCTCTTGGGGTGAGCATTCATACTGTATAAATATCTCTCTTATAAATTTAAATTAATAAATAATATACTGTATAATTATAATCGATTGAAAGTCGTAAAATTCGGGAATCAATCAAAATTTGCTTCCATGTATTATTTAGCGGATTCACTGAAAATAACTGAAAAATAATCAACAGTGAGGAGATAAATATGCAAATATTTTTCGCATTTTAATCGTATTATCGTAAATCAAACGTGTTATTTAAAACGTAGGTATCGTACGTATTTTCCTTTACTCCACGCCCTAATTTATCTTCCAGCCATCTTGTTTATTTATCTCGCTTTTATTATCGTTACTTCTTTGCTACGACGTCATCGCAGTTTCGTGACGAATGCTTCCGATTATGCACGAATTCATAACGTTGCAACTTCGCCTTGTGCCATGCAAATGATTTCGCGGTTAACGTCAATTTGGCAACGCTGAAAGGATGCCTTTTTTTCTGAGGCGACGTCAGAAAGTCTTTGAGGAGCTTTTCCATAGGATTCCCATTCCTTTGAAATTTCATTCTAAGGCCTTCTCGGAAGCTAAGCCTTAATGACACCGTGACTACGAGAATCAAGTTAAGGAGCGAAATTTTTTCGAGTGTCTTCTCGGGAAATTTCGTGCGTCTTCTTCGAAACACGTCACGAATATTTTTATTCCGGGCTTATTCAGCCTTCCTATATATTTTCGTAAAGCTGTAATTCGTTTAAGTGCTGCCATTTTTGAGACGTTTCGGGCCTTATGAGAAAACCCTTACATGTTTTCCTCTTTATTTGGTTAGCTTTTTTGAGTCGTCCCGCGTTATCTTCGAGTCCTTTGAATTTTTGGGGATTTTTTCTTCAAACGTACGTGTACTTCAACGTGTCGTCTTAATTTGAAAGAGAGTTTTGGGGGTTTTTGAAATACGTCGTGGTTTTTTCGTGTATTTCATGCAAAAATTGATCTGAAAACATCGGTGTACTTTAAGATGTTGGAAGTATGAGAGGTCCTCGTAGTCATAACGACGTTGAATAAGGGTTCTATTAATAACATTTTGGTTACTGTTATATTCATATAAAGTTCGTTTAAAGTTTGTCGCTGTAAAAAATTAGTTTTTCGTAGGTTAAGAAGAAACTAAAACAATAATGGTTATTGAGGCTAAACCCTTAAATATAATCTCTTAACAAGAACTTAAAGAATAGTGAACCATAGAGACTTAAAATGGTGAAGAGCTACCTAGGAACGTATGAGGAAGATGGTATTAACCATTAGTATTATTGATGCTGTGTAAAATGGATTTTTCCGTCAAACTAGACAGCTTTTTCAGAGTAAGTTTGTTTTGTTTATTTTTGTTCTCTTAGAAACCAAAATCAGAAAGAAATTGTCTGGAATGTGATGAGAATAGGTTATATTTAGTTCCTTCAAAATAAATTGTGCCAATATCAAAAATGGCTTTTTTTTCTTTATGTAAGAATAACTATAGTCCTTCTGTTAACCTCTTGTACTAATTGTATCAGAGGGTATACTATGTTTCTATCAGAAGAATATATATATTTTATCTATAGGAAATCAGGAATTAGACTTTAAATATTTAGAAAGGAAAGATGTAGAAAGATTTAGTACGTCATAGAAGACAGTATGATGATGTAAATTAGTAAAATATTAGTATAATGTTTCTTATACTAGCATTATGATTTAATTTACATGTGCAATGACACTTGAATCCTTGTAGAATCATTTATTTTATATATTAGTCACGGAAACTGTCAGAAAACGATTCACCCTTTCCTTTTTATTCGTGATTTAGATGTATCGACATTTAAGATGTTTGTTCATATTTAATCGTTACTAGAAGACTTAGGAACAGACTATCACATTTCAAATGCTATATTCCCTTAAATTCTGATTCGGTCTACGCATAATTACCAAGTTGGTTGTCTCGAATATTATATGAGAACTTGATCTTTCTTCCTAAGATCCTTAATTAAAGCACAGATTACTTCGGCGTTTGTTTCCCCTAAAGCTCTCGAAGATCCGAATTAGGCAAAGGAAAATCTTCTCTAGGAATTCTTTCGAAGGAGATTACGAAGTTTCGCTTATTCCACGCGCCCCACCCTCCGATAATTGCGTTTTAAAATTTTAAAACCGATATCAAATTCGTCTTCTCCGTCATTAAAAACCACTTAAAACTTTCCTTCAATTTGAGACACGCAAAAAGGAGATTGTAAAATATTCAAATCTCCTATGGGACAAGACAAAGATGTCTAATTGAAAATTTCTGGCGAAAATTCTCTATGTAATAAGGGAAAGAACGTTTTGCGAATCTTCCTTTTAACTTAGAAAGAAGTTTCGTCCTCAATGGAAATCGCTGGAAAAGGACTGATTCTTCTTTTTTGAGGTATCTAAGAGTTAATGCTCCTTGAGGCAAATCTGCATGGTTCTGTCTTAAGGCCATTTTATCAGAGTAATCGTCTCTTAATCCACAATAATACCATAAATTTGAGACCCATTTTTTACGTAAATAATGGGCTAAATATAAATAGATTAAGCTTTGATTAGCCATTAGAGACACGATTTATTCATTTCATATTATATTCAAATATTATGTATTCCCTTGAGTATATTACATGAATTTGTTATCTTTAGTTTTATTTTGGGTTTAAAGTCAAAAAAAGATAATGTATGGTATATTATTTGAACACGTGCATTAAAATGTAATTAAATTGTCTAGGAAACAGAAAAAAGGTCAGTGAAAAAGATATATCTAAGATCAAGTTCTAAGCATTCCGTCATTTTTTTTAAGTTTTGCGTTCTGATATCTCATATCTTACTCTGATTTTTATTAAAGGTGAAAATTTTAAGATAAGATTAATAAGGGATTCCAGAACATTCCGTCTTAAGAGTATTCATTCGCGTGAATTATACATGAAAATAGGTAATGCTATTATAAGCATTGGTACATTTAAAGACGATTGTAGGAAAACTAGAATTTCAGTATATTTCCGTGAAAAAAGGTACCATTATGAAGAACCGACTCTTAAGTAGTCAAAAGTTATTACTTCAACGAAGCTTATACTTTTTAAATAGAAGTGCGATGAGATTCGACGGAATAAAATATTTAAATGGGGATGAGTGAATTATCGATTTGTCTAACAGAGTCTCAGAGCTTCAAAAAGGTAGAAAATTTTCATAACTTAATTCACAGAAGTGAGGCACATTTTATGCATCGGCATTTCCTCATCGGGAAGCTTTCCTAAAGTTTAAAAAAAGTTTTGCTTAAATGATCGTTCAAGGAAAATACTAGTATATTTATTAACATTCATTGATGAGTCCATTAAGGCGTATTATAAATGATTTATATGCTTATACTTATATTAGACAGGTTTTTAGGAACTTGTTAGAATTTATTTCTCTTTCAATTTCTCTGCAAAAATTTTGAACGCATTTAGTTGTTCTTAACTATTCATGAATGCTTTATTATTTAATATCACTTTTGTACTATAAAGGTATCAAATTCGGTTCAATTTTCTCGTAAGTTGTATTCGCAAGCTATTTTGATTCGTGTCTACTGGCAACCATTGTTGAAGAGAATAATTCTTCAGCCAGAATATTCTAGATATTTCAACAGCTACTGAAATTCCCTCTCAAGCAAGTTTCTTTTCTCTTTGTAATTATAATCCTTCATCAAAATAACTCCGCTTAAAGACGCATTGAAAGATACACATATTCGCCTGAAGGGATGAAGCCTTCGCTCTACATATTTCACCACTCTTATTTACTTTTCATCTGACGTCAGACAATAGAGAGACTTCCATTTAATCCCTTCAGTATGATTGGCGCGTCAATGGGGAAAGCGCCCGAAGGAAAGAAGTTTCGAGGCGAAGATCGGAAAAAGAGTAAACAGGAGATGATAAGGTGAAGAGATTTCGGCGAAAAGGGCTTCCAGATGGAAAAGACCTCTCTATCCGATCCGCCTTTCCTTCCTAATTTGCTATCGCGTTACTCTTTCGAATCGCGTGGATCTCTTTATGGAGTGAATTGCGGGAGAATATTAAACCCAAATGTTTGGCCATTCTATAATTTTACGTAGATATTAAAATTTGGTTGGAATATTATGTTGTTTTGTTTGTTTAGATCCTTCCACCTCATAGTAATTACTCGCTCTTCAAACAATACTACAGCAAATATTTTGTGCTATACTTGAATAAGCAAAGAAAATGTAAGATGAATTCGTATATAATATACTCCGATATTAGCGAAAGATTGATTTCATAAAGTTCATAATATTTCTATTATAATGAGGTTTTAATAATTATATTCATTCTTGGTAAATGGTATGATTTCTGTACTATCTAGCAACGTATTTCTGGCTTTTTTAGATTAAAGATTTTAGTTATTGAAAATAATTATCGAATACAACACGAAACAATTCAGTGAAGAAACCTATGATAAGAACGAGAGATTACATTAATCATTCAAATAGTCTGTGGAAGTAATATTATATCACTTATTCATTAAAATTTTCGCATGTTTTATTTTTTATTAGCTTTTAAACAAATATATGAGAATGTTAGATTAAAACTTGTTAAAAAATGGAATAATCTGTAATCCAGAATCACGAAGAGGTTTGTTCGAAATCATAGGACATATAATTTACGTAATGAAATATCACGATAGCAGATTCTATCGGTTGGCTGGAGATCATGTCTTTAGGGGCATAAAAATTATCGTAGAGTCGGTATTAATTAGGAAAAGTGTGTAAGATTTTATATGGACTCGTTAATTAGACCTTCCCTTTTATCTTCTCTTCCTTGTGATTGTTAATGATGGACTTCCTCAATCAAATTAACGTCCTCTATTCAAAAATGGACTATTTTGATTTTTATGACGAGCGAATCGTATTACTTGTATTCTGTCTTGAGCGTATAACGTGTAACGGTAATTGATAAATCTACGAAGAGGTAATTAAAGTGATATACTCAACTTTCCTGTACCACGAACTCCCACAATGCAATGGAACCACCTCCAAAGCCTTTCACTTTAAGTAAGGGCTCATCTCGTGGTTAACCTTCGATACCCAGTCGCGGAAGCTGTCCATGTGCATCAACCGGTGATGTAATGCTATTAATATTGCAGACTACTCACATCCCACGTGCAGTGGTATGGGCTTAGAAACGAGGCCTTCAACTGACAACAATGAGTAATATAGGTTTAACCATATCACCGAATTTCATCTGAAAGTTTTTGGTTCAGTATATTCAACTCTTAATTTGACGGTAGGAAAGAATTGTACTTGCATTTCCGTTGGTTTTTTGAGATAGTGTTGGTTGAGTTACAACTTATTTGTTAGTTTTCAGTTTTATTTCACTATTGTTTATTTTATTTTATTGGCATAATCGTGAAGTTTACAATGTTTCTGATTTTCTGTCGATTGAAGTTTAAGTATTCCTTTCTTAATTATCTCTTTAAGTTTGCAGAATAGATAAAATTTACGCGAGCAGTACTTAACGATCGCAGGTAAGGGCTCATTGAAGAAATGAATTAGAAGGTAAAAATCAGTGAAAAGTGTTAACACTAAATCAGATTTCAGGATTTAAAGGTTTCAAAACAGCAGTAAATCTCTCATTTTAAGAAAATGTAAGGTGCAGATTTGTACAAATCGTAGTAGAATACTCATATCAGAAAAAATTTTGGTGAAAATTTATAAATATTGCAGTTAAGGACTTATTTCAGGAAAATTTCCTCCTATAATTTCTTATAGACATCAGCAATTCATTTAAAATATAATTCGACTCATTAAGAATCCTTCATAAAAAACATTTTGTAGTGAGTCGTTCCAAATTTTTTCCCTTAAAATAGTTCTCCATTTAAAATTTCAGAGTATACAGTCATATAATTTTATACGGAGTAATCTTGAAAGAATTATTCGTAAGTTATGCATACACGAATGCAGGTATAGTATACATATTTATTTTTCTAGCTGGGAATCCAAAAAAGATACACTGAAAATAGCACAGCTGATACTTGTCGTACTGATGTATATATTCAACGAGTCCTTTCGGTAATGGAACCAGAAAGTACAGATCCTCCTTTTGTGAAGAGACTTACCGTCCGATCCTCGAAAGAAACGTATTGGTATCGAGGGGTAACTTGAGGCAGTATCGCATCAAAGTCCGTAGATACGAGACGAGGAACTTGGGACATATCTCTTGCATAAATATGGGAAAGGTCCTCTGATACCATTTTGTTGAAGGAATTCCTCTTTCGAACGTAAGAAAGGGACTTGTGACTTTTCTATGAGAAATTTTTCCTCCGAACCCTTTTCCGAATCGATTATGTTTGACCTCGTTGTGAATTCGAAGGCACTATTGAATGGTAGTGCTTTTGGGTGTATTGGCCGTTCCCATAGAGACGCGTTGTTTGAAGTCCGATACTTTAAGGTGATAAGGCTGAGAGGAGGCATACGATGCCTTGTATTTACCCGAAGTTGCTAGTTGATATGCAAGCTTTCGAAAGTTTCAAATTTTTAGAATTATTAAAGGTTTTTTAAGTAAAGAGAGATAATATATACTTCGCAAATTATTTTGATTAAGTTTATTTTAATATCATCTTTATAGAAATACAAAAAAATTGGTGCTCTATCTACGAGTGAGTGTGTGAGTTAAATAAAACTTTAGATAAAGTTTGAGAAATGAATGAGATATATCCTTTTTAGTGGAAAACAAGCAGGAATTTAGAACGATTTGGTGAGGTCATAGTGATTTCAACACCTTTCTCTCATATTGTTATATTTTGCTTGTGGTCTTTGTTTGCAGTATTTTCTGATAGATACTGTTCTAGTTTGTTACTTTGTATGTTTCAACAGCGTGGGTGAATTTTGATCAGATAGATTTAAGTGTTTAATTTTTTTATATAATGGGCTATTTTCCTTTTATTCAAAAGATAGTTATGGATTTACCAAGTGATTCAATTAGATTATTGTGTATAACGTATTCTTATGTGGCAACCTAAATTCATCTCAGTTTCAGATTGGATATATTTTACGAACATTAACGTAAGAACGTTAATTAACAAGAAGAATGAGAAATAATGCCCAATTAAAATATTGTATCGTAAGAGATTCAGTGTTTACAATGTACCTTTAAAACAGAAATATTAAATAACACGTAAAGTTTCACAGTATTTCAAATCTTAATTATATATCTATGGAAATAAACATTAATTGGCGTATGAATATTCATTTTTAGAAAGCACGCTCTCTCACTAGATATTTCGAGCTCCTTTGTGTACGTTGTAAGTGCATTATAGCTCAAAATAGGTTAATCAAAGCCTCGGCGGAATTAAAAATACACCGCGATAATTAAGGCTCAAAGTTTCTTAAAAAGCCGCGCTCTTAATTAACGTAGGCTTCCCTCGCCAATCTTCTACCATTTTAATCGCGTGATATTCTTCCTCCCCTCTCCGTATTGTAATACTTTTTTTTGGACGCGCGCTATGGCCTCTGTACTTATTCCAGCCTCAAATTAACTTTGTCTTATTTATTCCTTTGGAAGTCTTAACGTCCATCCCGGGCCGGGATACCTTACAAAATCGAACGGGATTACTAAAAGGGATCTTGCGACCACTTCCTCTTTCTCCATGGTGGGGGGCTGGCGGATAGGTTTATGTGTTCCAGCGGAAAAAAATTCCCTTCCCTTAATTCAGTTAAGGTCGTCTGCTTGTACTTAAGCTCGCTGGTTTCGTAGGTTTTTTTCTCGTATTTATCGTAGGGAGTATTTGGTCAGGTTTCCATAGGAACGACGTATTTTATAGAACGGGAATTAATGCGAAATGGATGGGATTAAGACTTATTCGCCGCGAGCTTATAAATCTTGGAAGAGTGTTTACTTCTGGGGCGATATGTATATTATACAGGGGTGAAAGTAGTATACTTTTTTTTGAAGGGTGATTTATACGGGAATAATATTGCTCAAAATTTAAAGTTCTCTCCGCCCCTTTATTTAATTAGAATATCCGAGTTAAGACTATGATGGACGTTAAAAAGGGCTTATACAAAGGTGAATGTCAGTTAATACGAGTATAGAATGGAAATTGAACTGGACTTTTTGTTAATCATGATGCATATTGTTCCTAGAGGCTTTTTGAAGATTATCTTCGAAACCACCTGTGAATTATAAACATCTCTAGATGGAATTAGTGGAGGTAAGAGATACTCAATTCTCGTTTAGGTTGTCAAGGAAACGGAATTAATATAAAGGAGGGACTCCCGCGAGGTAAATCATTGATAATGAGAGAAAGTTACTATTTTCTTCATTATTAATTGGAATAAAATGTTGCCTTAATATTTGAGATGGGAATAGAATTTATAGCACTGCAGTCATTTTGTAGTTAAGGTTACGTATAATTTTAAAAGACTGAAAATAATGGTGCATTGAAAGTTAAATGGAAAAACTCTTTATATGTTGTGTATATCGTACGAATCATTGGGAATTTGATGCTATAACGTATAAAATATTTAGCAATTTATGAATGGTTTAGTTTTAAGGAATGATGATATATTTCTATTTCTTATGGGTCTATTATTAAGTGCTCCTTATTGAGGTGGAGAAAAGTAAGCTGTTCGATTTATACCTATATTAAATTACTTTCTTTATTTATTATAGTTAAGTACCAATAGTAGTTATGATACAGCACTGATTGACGACTTAATGCTTCGGCTTCCACACGGATTACTCGTTGTATTTTTAATTAAGATATAATCAATCAGTTATCCAATCCGTCTCTAATTGCATAATAGCTTTATTATAAGTTTACTATGATGTCATCAAAAGAGCTTAAGATGTTTTGCTAACAGTTATTGCTAGAGGTATACTTTTTATATATAATTTGAGCTAATTTTCATGAACGATTAGCAGATTATTCTCATCTTATTTCTTTCCTTTCCAAAGCCGTATCAATCAATACTAATGTACTTATTTAATAGAATATTTCATTTCGTATTTGAAGCCACTAATGAGAAAAAAACGATTTTTATATCAGTATGCAACCTTCATAAGCAAATGCATGTCAATTTAACATCCATTAGTGATATAATCAGCATTATAAATCACTCGTATATCGACAGGACGTGAGTTTCCATTCAAATTCTCTGAAGATTAAATCGGCATATATGTAGAATTAGATGGAGATATAACTGTACGAGATACGAATGCATCTCTCACATGTCGGTAATTGAATACAACTGGGAACTAGTTGCTCGCAGAACTTACGGAAGTTCAGTTTTAATCTCCCATACTCCGTCTTTAAACACTTAAACTTTCAAAGTCTACATTGAGGGGTGAGGGATACGTTAACTTAAAGCAGCATTCTCTTTACAGCGCTGATGAGCTTTTAATTCCTCGGGCCATCTCACTAACACGGCCGTATTGAAATCAACGCGAGTTAAGCCAACTTCTATCGTTCGCCAGTGATATGGTCTGAGTGTGTGCAAGATCTCTTGTAAGCCTTCAAAGCGGGTCTTGTTTTAAAGCTTTTTGGAAGGAGTAAGAATACATTACTCTCATGTCGTGTAATTTGTTGTATTTTGTTAAACTTGGAAAGTTTATAAATACGTCTTTTGGTGATAATGGAGGGATTAAAAGATGAAAATCGAATTTATTAGAACCAAAGTAATTCGGAGTACAAGGATAATAATGATCTTATCGTTATTCTGGTATTGTTTGCAATGTAATCATCTCGAAAAATATTTATTTGCATAATATGCTGTAGTTTGTAAAGTATAATATCTTCAGAAATTACAATACTCTATGCTTTTTTGTCCAAAAGGTTTAAAGTAATTGTACAATGGAAGTCGTGTAGCTAAGATAAATTTTAAAAATTGGTATATGTAAAGTTTGCATGTGAATTAAGGTTCAAATTCGGGTCTCCCAAATGTTGATGAGTTGGCGTAAACATTTAGATAAAGCAATAGAAGTAATTACTATTCTGAAGTTGGGATGATTCTCTTTACATTTAGACACTATTTTAGGAATTTTCTTATATCTGTTTTTTAGGTTTTTTTAAATTTTAATGGAGCATAGTAAGTTAATACTAATGGTTAATGAACACAGACTTTTATGAAATTGTCATTTTAAGGTTTAATTATATATTTCAAGAACTAAAGTTCGACAAGAGAAAGTTTTTAAATAAATAAAATAAGAAATGTATAAATACATAAATTAAATAATACTTAAACTTTATAGTTTAAATTTTATAGTTTGTATTTTATTTATAATTTGGAATGTTTCAATTCACAATATACTTACAATGTACTTATAAATTTGAGACTTTCATAATCTATAAACCTATAGCGATACGTCACCAATCTATTTATAATGCACTGACCTTTCACCGTTGGCTAAGAATCAGAACACAGCGAACTAAATCGGATTGTCGGAGGAATTGATCCAACGCAACCACCTTATGGCCGATTTCATTCGCAGACTATTGCCCTGGATAATGCACTGCATGAATGTTGCTATCGATCTCAAACCGGAGATCCGTATCTCCCATTCACGTTCACCGGTTCCAATAAAAGATGACGAATCGTTAACGGTGTAGCGGTTTAATTGCCCGTACACGAGATCGCAATTTCATATTGGCTTTAAAGTTCAGGATTGTTTGAGAAAGGTCAAGTCTCCATTTCAAAAGTGGATTGATAAATATGAAGGTCTTATGTCTCGTTAAATCATTAGTGATTGGAGAGTAGTTATATTGTTCCAAATGTGGTTAAATGCAGGATAATATTGTTGAATTTTAATGAGGGGTAATTAATTGATGCGTTTTATCTAATTTATATTAAAAGTTTGGATAAATTAATTAGAATAAATGGTAATTCAGTAATGAAATTAAATCGTATTTGGTGTTAGGGGTGGCTTACAAATTAACATTACATCATTATTAAAGAGTAATCCAGTTAATCTGTAATTGTTTTCATGTATAATTATTTAATGTACTAGAGAAGTTAATACAATGTTATGTGATTGTTGTATTATGGGGAGGATGCTAGTTTAATTATTTTTTATTGTAGAATCAAGCAGCAGTCATATGGAATAAGATAATCAGTATATTTGGATCTCTTAGGCAGTAAATACTTATTTTAATTTAACAATTTAAGTCGTTTTTTATATTGAGAATTTTTCTCCTACGAATTTAATAAATAAATAAAATCCTTATATCACCACGAGGCGTAAACTTAGATTTATTAAAGTATGAAGTTAAGCTGAGCCAGAATATAAGGTAATTTCAATCTAATTAAAAATTGTATTCTGCTGAAAGGGTATACGTGTCGCAGTTGAGAATACCTTGCTCCATTCTTATTTGTTCCCTCGTATAAAGTTATAAACTATACCGGTGACCTATATTTGCGATGCTGCGCGTAAGTGCATAAGTTTTTCATGGAGTTACCCTTTGATATTTCCTTTCGATGGAATTCTATACGTAAGGAAGCATAGTTCTCCTCCAGGTCGAAAAAAAAGGTTATGAACCATATATAACAGCTGGAAGATGATCCCAAATAAGCCAAGTCACGAGGAAAAATGCACGCTTGTTTGAACCGCGTCTATTTCGAAAAGGATCGTGACTGAGTTAATGATAAGAAAAGGAATCCGCCCCTGAATACAGGCAACCGGCCTCATGCATAAAATCACACGCCAGTGGCCCCTCTGAATTTGTCTTCACTGGGAATTTCAACGACCGAGTGAAGGTATTTGCGTCGAGTATTAGTTCTCAAAGAAATATTCGCGAATCACATCATCGCTATCATGAATGTCTGCTATTCAGTATATCACGATCGCATCATCTTTGTTCTTATGACGTCATCCTATTTTACACGTGATGCATTATGGGATGGAAAGGAACGTCGAAACCTTCCGCTTGAAATATCTTTATGCGTGGTTGGAATTAAAGGAAATCATCATGAAAGGTCATAAATTTTGGGTTTTTAATTTTTTTATCATGCTTCAATTTTAATCTTTATGTATTTGGATTCATTTCCTCAATAAGTTTTCCATTTACAGATTTATTTGAATTTTACCTCCATATGAACTCTAATTTTGTCAATTTTTCATTTTTATTCAGAATTTTATAATATTTTAAGGATCTTATGAACGTGTTGTAAGAGTTATCTATAAAAATGGAAAAAATTCAGGATAGGAGATAGGGCAATTCAGGGGAACGCATATTTTTTTAGTTTTGCACTATTCAGTACTTAAAATTTCCATGGCAATAGTTTTGAAATATTTTATAAAGGTAATAATATTCCTCATAAAATCTAAATAACGATAATCCTTATTTGGCTAATAATTCGCCCCTAGCTATAGTAAACAATCTATTAATACGGTTTTTTGTCTTTTCCAATGGATAATATCTTGAATAGATTATTTCATTTATTCTTTTAAATCAACCAAAATATTTTTTGATTGCAACGAGTATAGAAAATTCTTCATAAGATATTTACGATAAGCAGTTTGAATAATAAACGGGATTAAATCGATAAATTCGTATTACTCTGAGTATCATTCAAGATTAATAAAATTCATAACCCAATTCATGTCGTTTATCACTCAGGATCTAATGCGACGAAGGGATAAGGGAACTCTTGTAAAGGATTAAATTGAGGGATTTTGTGATAAAGTTGCAATAATCTAACGCCATAGGGATAAATCGAGCACAGTGTTATTTATCTGTAGATCCTGATTGATATCCATTGCATCGTGCAATGTATTTGCAGAGATACAATGAAATTTTGCACGTGTTCTGGAAAATCGGAAATTTAACGAAGTGGGAACCTCATAGTCTGATAACGTGGAATTAATAATCCGATCCATTGGGAATATACGGTATTAAAGCAAGCATCTTTTGAAATTGAACATAGATTTATTTTCATTTTATCGGTATTACGCTAACATGATGTAGAAAATTGTTTTTCGTCTATGAATAATAGTTCAATTTTCCTTACAAGAATATTCTTTTTTTGTAGTCTGAAGCAGGAATAAAATTAACTACGAGTTTAAATTAATTTTTAAAAATTATTGGTGTTTTAATATCAAACCAGGAAGTTCTCTATTATTTTCCTGCTATTGTTATTTTGCTCTTTTATTATTTTTTTGGAGTATAACATGATACATTCTCATTAAGTTTATATTTTTTGGTGTAATTAATTGAAAAATAAATTTAAAATATTTTCTGTGGGCTTATTATGTAAAAGTCGAATAAAATAGAAGCTTCGTAAATAAATATTGAATACAGAAATATTCCTCTATATAATTTGAAATAGTAATATATAGACACATACACACACACACTTATGGTAATAAAAATAATGAGAGAGCGTTAAGTTAAATTTGTTAAAATAAATTTAACACGATTTTACATCAAATTTAATGCTTTTAACAATAGAAAAGATTGTTTCATGGTGAAAAAGGTTAGAAAAGTATTGAAAATTGTGTTCAATAAGGAAACGTTTTAATTTCATTTGAAGTTTAAGATGAGAAATTTGGTAGGGATAATTTTTTATGATCTCCATCAAAAATTTTTATTTTTTAATCTTCTTCTTCAAGTGAAAATACAAAATATCCCGTAATTCTTAGTAACGAGGAATAAGTACGATTTTTGAATAATAATGGAGGACATGTTAATAGAAAATATCATTGTTATGATCTAAAGTGATACTAAAAAATTCTATTTATGTGTGGAATACATAGGTAGATCGAAAGTTAGAAAATTATCATAATAGTTCCATCGCAGGTAAACATAACGCTTAAAACGAAAGTTTAAGTAGGGAGATTCAAAAAACTACTCTAACATCATCTTTAATATCTATTCTCTTCGAGGGATTAAAAAAGTAGAGAAATGGTATCTTTCGCACTTAAGAACTCAGTAATCCACCCGATGTGCCCATTTGCCCATAACGATGAACCTTTCGACAACTTTTGACCGAACTTTTTCTTGAAATTGCCGAATTAAAAAAAGGCCATATTCAGGTATCTCTGGAATGGAAAAGACCTGCTTTTGAAAGAAAGTTTGTAATTGAAACACATGTCGGAATCCTGCTCCATTGACTTTTTTTACGCATTTCGATACTTTTCGATTAAAATTTCCCATTCTCAATTTCGAATGAGCGTAAACGGGATTAAAGCGTAAATTTTAATCTGTAGATCCCACACTTTTGACGTAGACGAGCGATAATGCGTTTCGCATAACGATTCACGATTCACGAACGTGATTCGTACATGATGACCGTGTTTTGTGTTAAAATTAATCTCGGTGATTGTAGATGGATTAGCAGTAATTTCTGTTTAAGATTGGATAAACTACGTAATCTGCCGTGGTTAGTTTTTGCCCACCATTCGATTGTCGCCTATATCGAGTACGTAATAATTGTTGGAATGAAAAAATGGCGTCGATTGTTTTGAACGAAGAGTAGTGTAATATTTTTTTTAGACTTTCAGCTTTTATTTTTACTGAAACGAGTTTGTAATTCATTCAAGGAATTTCGTTTTGTTTTCAAGGTATAGTTATTAGTCTAACTATAGAGCTATAGTTATAGAGTCGAACAAAAATAATCTTCTACTCGGAAATTTAATTCTACGCAAGGTATTTAGTACTCTTCGAAATTCTTCGAAAAAGCGCTTAAACTAAGAAGTTTCTCTCATAGTCTATAATTAATGCGTTATAATTCATATTTGCGTTATAAGTAGTTAAGTTTTCCATTTTCTGATGTACTTCAGTTTAAATATGAAGAATTTAGAACTTTAGGTTTTTAAAACTTATCCCATACCCTTTATTGTAAATGCATACTTTTATTTATTTTGTAGAGAGAAATATAATTTTTTTTATTTTTATCCCTTTAAGTTAATAAATGGTTATGGAAATGGCAAATCCTCTTAACTTTGACGGCAGTTATCAGTATGCAATGCTGTAATAGATTATGTCATTAAAATATATATCGATATATCGCAGTTACAAAGTTATTTTTGTTATTTCGCTTCTGATAACCAAACCTTCAATATTTTATGCATATAGGGGATTTAAGTAAATAAATGTGAACAAGCACATGCTATTTCCAAATGGAGCATAAATAAACACCAATAATTTTTTAGTTTAACAATTTCGAAATGATGGCGCTATGAGTAGCCGAGTGAGTGAATTTGCATGTTGAAATTCTCACAGTAAGCCTTGAAATATTCTCTTAATGTACGTATTTAACTGTTAAATCCGCTCTTGAAAAATTTATTGGAAAAAAATCAAAAAAATAGCGATCGGCTTCCAGCCCATTCGCGTGTTTAATACATCGGTGAAATTATACTTCCATAAAGAGGCTTGTAAAAGAGAGGTTTTTATATCCAAGCGTTTTCAGATCCGTATCTCTTTTCGCTTTCAGAAGATTATAACACCGTAATTAATTTCATCGAGCTTTGTAACTGATGTACATGTTCCGTGTGAATTGGACGCTATTTATTTTGCAGTCTTTTATTTTATATCTGTATATTTACACGTATGTACAAATATTGTATTCTATGAAATCGTCATATTTTCACTTTTTATAGACACACGTCCGAAATGAATTGGTTCGATAAGAAATAATAAATAAAGTTATTGCCATGGGGATTGAATGTTGAAATTTAGAAACCCCAGTTTTAAATTATTGTTTTTGATTATTTTAGGAGGTGATAAAAGGAATTTAAGCTTTTAAAAAGACATTCTGTTTTATTGTTCGTAAATTTATTTTTGAATGTGCTTTTTATGTACTGGAAGAGTTTATTTAATTTCAAAAGTCTCTGAGCGGAAAAAATTTATCCATTTTATTGAGAAATGGTTGTTAAATCTTGGTTAGGGTTAATATGTACTTAATATAATAGTTTACTTTAGGATTTTTGTATCAATCCCACTTATTTATTTATTCCATCCGACAATAAAGTTGGGTTAGTTCATACTTCAGCCACATCTCGGTTAACGTGTTTTTTCACGCGTGTTTGAACGCCCACTGCCTTCGTTCACAAGCGGGAAACAACCCGGAAAATACTCCACTGTACATCACTTGAAGATGCTAACGTCGGGGAGCAAACAAAGAGACACCAACGCCCTCTTTTAATTGTTGGCACTGACGCGCCACCGCGGCCGAAGTCCTCACTAAGGAAACGTTCCTTTTTTTTTATTTCCATCACGCGGGAGCGAACTCCATGTAAACTCAGCGGGGTTACGGGAAGGTGTTCGAGCATAAATGCGTCTCCGGATCAAAAGCGTGTATTAAAAGAGATGGAAGAAGCCGCCCAAGTTTGACCATAATGTACGAAGCGCTCAGGCGAAGGTTAAGGCACTCCTTACACAAAACTTCCGTTTTTGAATCCGAGCCATTCTTTTTTTTTTCTTCCCTGCTTAAGATCGTGTGCTCTTGTGAGAGCCTTAGATATGAAGAAGTTTTTTAAGCACCCAGACTGGTTGAGAATTTTGAATAGGAGGAATGCTCCGCTTTTGAAAATCCTCCCTTTTCTTTCGCGGATTTAACGGAAGCCCGCGTCCTGTGCGTTTGAGGCCTGTTTACGCATTCAAACGAAAACTTTGGCCATTGTTTCGTATCGCGAATAACATTAACGTCGATGAGGGCTTTCTTTATGGTAGCAGGAGGATTTTAGATTTTATTACGGAAGAGAGAGAAGAACGTAAAAGATTCATTTTTTGGTGTCACAAAGCGTTCCAAATTTAGTTGCGAATGTTTAATTTTAGAATTAAGTTACGGAAATACGGAAATATCCAAAAAGAATTTGTTTGATTGTTTTCAATGTAGTGTAAATTAAATTCCATTCTCTTATGTAAATAATTTATTAAATTAAGGTTAAAAAATGAATAAACGTATAATTTTTATTTAGTAGGAAATGCTTTCAATTTGGAGTGGAATAAGCTATCTTAAATACGAGATAAATGTTATTGAATTTGAATAAGAATAAATAATTACGGTAAATGAAGCTTGTATTTTATTCCATCAGCGGTTTTTCTTCCGAAATAGCTATTGCGTTAGTTCTATATGCATCAGTTTATAAAAATTAGAGCGGATATTTTCTCATGCAAGCATAGATGAGAATGAATTCAGCTATGAATTATATTACCCTAATTCCACGAACCTATAAAGCTACGGAATACATCAGCGTGCTCTTTAGTGAGGGAGCACTGTAAAAACTTTCGTGAACAATGCCAAGGTTTAACTAGGATTGATATATCATCCACAAAAACTATAATTTTGAATATGGTATGCAAATTTCAGGCCTTGCCTAACCCTGCCCCAGATCTACTTCCTCCATCATCCAGCTCCAAATTTTTCGCGGTAATAAATTGAAAAATACGGTGATAGAGTCCAAAGAGTTGATGTTGGGAAGGGAAAATCCTGTTTGTATGAATGATGATGATTCATGTGTTGTTTGAACTAACTATCTCGGTAGAAAAGTTGTTGCTTTGGATGAATAGAATATCGTATGTAAGCTCCGCATCAAATAATACGATTGTTATGGGGAAAATTCAATATAAATTCCTATAAATATGTTAGTATTGTTCCTTTTGTTACTAAATCGGTTATTAACTATAGTTGTGAATTAAAGATTCCATAAAGAAACAGTTTGATCCATATTTGATTCAAAACAGTCTTTTTTCGAAAGAATTATTTTTATAATCGTGATATTCGTGTTTGATTTTACACCGTATCAGTCAGATATCGCATTTCTTTATAATATAACATATTTCAACCAAATTTCCATCAAAAATATTGTTTTTTTTTTAAATATTTAGTTAAATTTAAATGATTAAACTTTAATATTAATTACGTAGATGGAGTTAAATTTTTATTGAGTTTTGGACAAAAATATGAAGGTTCTTAAGAATTCTTTAAATTTTTTAAAATCTTTGTAACTCTCAGGTCCTAATTACCTAACATTAGCGATACCTAACTATGTTCTTAAACTTTTTTTTGTCAAATATGTAATTTAATATTACTGTGTAATCATGAAAAATCCTAGATTAAGAAAATGAAGTATCTTGTACTCTACCAGATAATCACATCTCATATAGTACTAGAATGAACAAAATTATAGCTCGCGACCTTTTTCGGGTTCAGTGAGATTATGATGCAGTTCTACACAGTACAGCATTAACCCTCTTATAAACGAAATGCATGTTCACAAAGTAGAGTACACATCCCTGTTGCAGGCAGCACATTTCATAGTCTATAAACCGCGGAATTATCATAAGAAGCCCACGCGGCTTTTGGGGAAGACATCCGAGAGAAGTTACCTCAATTCTTAGCGGTCAAAATGCAGGATATGCTTTTGGGGAAGACATCCGAGAGAAGTTACCTCAATTCTTAGCGGTCAAAATGCAGGATATGCACATTCGCGTGCAAGAAAGAAGTTCGTCTTTTATGACGTGCTTCCTGCGTCGAATGGAAATTTTCATGGAGTAAGAAGTAGGCCTCGCCTTAGGCTACGAGTAAAGGAGATGATCCACGGAAACGCTTATACGCGAAATATACAAGAAGTCATCTCCCTTCCCGCGTGAATTTAAGACGCGACTGTCTTTTGTCAGTGGACCGTTAATGTACGAAGAGTCTAAGAACGCATCGGTGCCTTAACTAGGCATTTGGACTCGACGGAGTTTTACTGTTATTCTAAGTTAATTTCAAGGATAACCGCGGAGGAAAGAGGCGATGGTACGCTGGAGATGCATTTCAAGATGCTACCACTTGATGCATTTAACATGAAATACGCTCTGAGTTCGTGAGGGTGTATCTGAAATATGTTTCAACGTTTTGAAATGGAATTGTGTGGGATTAAGAATCCTCGCAGAATACCTTTTACGGAAAATTACATTGTGCAGTTTGCGTCAGTATTTTGGTTTTACTATGGGTAATTGGTTCTCCTGAGGATGATGCATTCCTTATTTTTCAGTTCAAATGATTTACATCTAAGAAGTAAGCGTTCTAATGTTTCATACATTTACTCTAGAAACAGTCTGAGTGGATGTTTATACTCGAGTCAAGGAAGGTTGAATGACAATAATGCCCATACGTTCACCCATGGCAACCATGAACATCAATAATAATCACTAGATTATAAAAATATTAAATTTAAATAATATTATTGATAAATTGACCTTAATATAGTGCTCGATAGTACGTATTTTCTTAGTTCTGTTAACTGTACTGGCTTATCGAATATACAGAGATGTAAATTTTGGCAGCGAACTCAGATATAATGTAGACGTTTTAGTAAATGGGGTTATTGGCTTGATTATAATCTTTTGATGTCAAAACATATATAGGAGCAGTAAAATGAAATAAAAGGGTTGTACCAGAGAACTTTTATTTGATTTTCTACATATCTTTATTTGATAAAATTGTTCTCGATTTTACGGAAATCTTCAGGAAGTTAATAAAAAATACTCTTAAGTTATATTTTTGAATGTTATATAATTCTTAAAGACCTATTTTTTAATAATCTGCTAAATTATTTAAAAAGTTATTGCGTAGTCTTTAATTAAGACATTGACGTAGACAAAAGTGGTTTTTAAATAATTAAGCTCTTAGTAAATTGAAGCAAAAAGTAAAACAATATTTCTATAAAATATTGAGAGAGAATCCAAAAAGCTGATTTTGGAATTGAATCTATCTATATCTATCTATATATAATCTATCTATAATCTATCTATTCTATATGAAATCGAATTTTCGAGTATATTATTTTGAGAATCAACAATAGCCTTAATCAGTACACAAACGTAGAGACTAGTTAATGCATTCATTCTCGAAATGTAGAAAATATCCGTCGGCTTAATACGAACGCGATACGAAAAAAGGACAAAAAACGAATTTCTCTCTCCTCAAAGTTAAGGAGTGTTGTGAGTACAAGGGAATCCAAACCTCAAAGGAAGATTCTGAGGGCGAAACTAAAGCGATGAAGGTGAACTCATCTTGTTAAAGGATTTGGAGTGTGAATAGGATCTTAGGTGCAGTGGAGGTTCACTTTCCGCCCAAAAGGACTTGTATTGAATTCCGGTTGACTTCTACACGAGGTCACGAACTTGGATTTAGCAGCACGATCAGCGTTGCCAACTTGTGCTTCATTGCTTATCTTATCGAAAATGTTCGCTAACTCGCGGGAGATGGGAATTTATGTGGTATGATTTCGATGAATCTTGCGTTTCAAAGGGTAACAATTATTTTGAACATAAGAAAGTTTTATTATCATATTTTTTCTCGAGCAATGTGATATAGAAATATCACGATTTCTCACGTATATTCGTATATTTTTAGTACACCAGTCATTCGCCATATCAAATCAAAAACTAATTTACTCCCTACATATATTTACATTTGTTTATTTATAATTATAATAATTTTATATTATAGTATAATCATCTGTACTGTTATGGTTATATAAAATATATATTACCAAAATTATCATGAGATATTTTCAGTCATATGAAGGCCTCCCAAAACACTATTCAGTTCTCATCACTCTCAACCTTCTTTTGTTAAGTTAATACTTATGTGCATTATTATGTGTTTGTTCTATTTATGTTATGATTTTTCCTGATGCTTTTGACGTTCGTCCAACTGTTACCGTTATTTCTCGCCAACATACATATATTTATATAGAAATGCTGTAGTTATTATATTCATGAGTACTTACTACAACGTTAATCATACGTTTAATATAATCGTAACACACCAATCAATCGTTGCTTTTATGTATTTCATATTATTAGTTATTATATTAATGAGTACTTACAGCAACTTTAGTATAATCATACGTGTAATATAATTGTAACACATCAATTCATCGTTGCTTTTATGTATTTTCAAAAGACATCCCTTCTTTTTGGAGATGAGTAGTGATCAGGACCCAATCCTATATTCCTTGATAATTAAACAAGAGGATTTGATTGCAAATGACAGCTCGTACGACTCCAAAAATATCGCACAGAAAAAATTAATTTCTCGTGATTCCGGGACGTGCAAGTTGATTCTCTCGTTTTAGCAAATCCCTCCCAAAAAAGTAGAAAAAACACGTTTAATTTTCGCGTGATCTGCCATTCATCCATCACACTTCTTCTCCACGTCACGAGGAAGGTTTAAAAATCTTTCGTTTCATTCATTTTTTTTTCGAACGCAAAACATGAAATTGTCCTTGGGAAATAATCCTATGACAGTCCGCGCACCGAGTGTTTTCGCTTCAAAACAGTCCTTTTTATTTTTAATTCGTACACGAAGCAAAAAAGTTCGCTTTCAATATTTTATTCCAATTCAGCGGAGCTGCGTTCAGCGGGAAATGCTAAAAGTGTGGTTCTAGAGCCCAAAATGGGCGGAAATACTTCAAGATTTGAATACGTAATTACTACGAGTGCTACGGATTATGTATACCACGGCGACTGCTTTCCTAAAATGTTTTATTGGCTCGAATTAATTCATAAGTTGGACATGTTTAAACTGACTTTTATTCAGAGTTCCATTGCCTCGAAATTCTGCATGTCCACTTTACGTATGCAGCTCGGTTACTTTATAATTAAATAAAACAGCTTTCGGTTTTTTTGTATTTCCCGATGAAGAATGAAGGTAGGGTATTGTAAAGTACAGAATAGGATGTTGTATTATGTAGAGGTTGTATGAGAATCAAAATATGTTTACTCGTTGTTGCATAAATTATTCTTGATGGGAATGAATAAAATTAGTGCTTTTAAATAGTGATATTTTCTTACATTTTATAGTAAAAAGGCTTGAAGGGAAATAGGGTTTTATATAATTCAGTGTTCTGGTTTGGAGGAAGATGAATTTAGCCATTTTTCTTAGAATTTAGAACCCATTTGAAAATTAATTAGAATATTTCCCTAATTGGAATAACGTACTTGTAAATCTCGGGAATACTGTAATTAAAATTTATGTTGGTTTTACTATCGCTTTTATTTAAGAAATATCGATATTGTGTATCATATATTTGTCCGTCTTCATTTTGGATTGATGTTCGTTTTCTTCTTACTATATCTACTTACTTATTTCTATCATACATTTCTAGTTTGAATTTATGATATTTAGGTTTTCATTTCTAATTTTCAAAGAAGTACGTAAGCAGAAATGAACCTTATACATTAATCTTTCACATACACTATGGAAATTTTGTAAATTCCCCTACAAATTTTCAACGTCTAAATATAATTGAATAGAATTTTATCGATTTTAATGTTATCAATCAAAACTGATTGATAAAGCATTGATTGATTAAACAAAAAATGAACGATGAATAATTTGATGTATAGTCCCGCTTTTATTATCCAAATGAATCCACTTTTTCAACACGATTACCTATGAATTCACGTTTCATGGGGCTTCATAACGACAAAATGTTTTGACGCGTTTCTATGGGAGCGAATGGCAAATAGGAGAACAAACGACCCCGTCATTTCTTCTTTTACTTCGCTTATGTGTGGGAAAACAGAATCGGGGGCCTAAATATGCGTTCCTGAAAAGGGAACCGTAAAGGCGCTGGGCAATAAAATCAGTCATCGCCCGGATTGACGACGGATGGAAATATCGCGCTCGGTTAAGTGCTGTGGCGGTTAAAAAGAACTTAGGTTTTGTCAGCGACAACTTTTTCGGAGGCCTGATAAACTGCCATTGCTCGCTTTTGTGCTTTTAACGACTCACATCATTGTCCGGTGATGGAGTCTTGAATGCCTCCGAATTCCAAGGCAATCAAATTTCCGCTTACCACACTCGTTAATTCTGCTGAAGAAAGTTCCGTAGAGAATTAAAAAGTGAAAGGTTTAGAAATAGTTAGATTAAGTAATTTATACAGAGAGAGGAAAATATCTTCGAGCTTGTTTCAAGTTTAAAGACGTAGCTATTGAGTAGGTTTTCTTTCGTCGTATTTTAAATCTAGATATTATTATTCTTAAGGCAATAATAAAACATTTAAGCTCCTAACTTATCTCCATTATGCTACTTAAAATATTTCTTTACAATTTGATTCTTTGATAATATATATTAATATAATAGTTAGATAATATATAGATAAGGCATTAGTTAATCAATGAATTTAATCTATGATATATATTTTATTAGTTTTATTTATAATATTAAATAGATTAGACACGTAATGTAGTTGTCCATCGTAATTCTTATTCACTTCATAAGAGTTTTGTGATATTCTAGTGTTCCTTGTTGATCTTTTTTAGTTTTATATTTTTTCTTTTCGTAGTAATTAATTAAATAATTCTTTTTATAAAATTCTTGAACTTTCATATTTTTTAAAAGTTATTAAAATTCGTGGAATTTGAATAGAAAAAAGGAGCTCTCTGGCTTAAATGAAATTCCAAACTATTACCATATGTTTACGTAAGAAGTTATTATTAAGTTTCCCTAAAAGTTTGAGAATTAATCCTGTCTAAAATATTCATATTTTTTGTGATAGAAAAACCGTTCTGAATTCAAATGAGATGTTTGATAAATTGAGATATTTTATTAAATATGTTCACTGATGAATCCAGATTATGTCATTCGGCATTTATCCTAATTTGAATCGGTTGCTTATCTCACGATTGCCTTTAATAACTATGCATTACAAATATACACTTATTCGGTTCAGAGGCCTCCGAAAATAAACTAACTTTTTAGGAAGATCCCCATTGCCCTCCGCATTTGTCATCAGATCCGACTGCCGCGATTTCATCCACGTAAAACTTTTTATGTCGGAAAGGTCGGAGGGCTATAATACACTCCCTAACACGACAAACGGATCCAAAGAACACAGGTTTTTCCATTTTGTTTCTTCGCCGTGTTATTTTCATCCTCGTGTTCCCTTTTAAATTTTCATCGGTTTTCTCTTCTGCATTCGGAGATTGACGGATGATTGGATTCTATCTTCGTCCCTTGATTTACATTTAGTGCAGAATGAAACAAGGTTCGGAACAGCAGCCCTTTCCGATGATGCTCCTCCACCAAGCGAATGGAGAAGTACGCCCCCCCCCCCTCCCTCAACATCGCGTAATCATCATCAACCCAAGTACATTTGCAAGCCGCTTCTAATTGGTCTTTCTCCACTCTCTACGTTCTCCCTCTCCTTATCGATTTTCACTTTTTATTTCCCTCCTTTAACATTCTCTTTGTCTTCCTTTCACTTCTATCCAAAATCAATCGTTCCGCTCACAAACGTTACGTACGCTTTTTGGTCGTATCTTATCTACGAATTGTGACGTTCGATATATATCGTTCTCGTTACGACTTTCGATGTCTGATGCGTTAGAATTGCACTATCGGGAGTTCGATAGTGAAAGATAAAGGCAATAACAAGAAAAAGTGAAAGTGAAATAGGGCCTTGAATTAGATGCTCTCTCCGTATCTTGCAGCGTTGATCGAATCTGCGAAATCGGTTTCCATCAGCCGACTGGGCATCGATGGACGGAAAATTTTGCGCAGCATATGGATGTGCATTCAAAATAAATATTGCTAGAATTGTACTCAATATAACACTCTCAATTTCCATTTTCTAGGTTTCTAAGCTTGTATGTGAACAGCATCAAATTTAAAAATTTAAATTAATTATGATTTGTATCATATTAGAGGAGTAATAATGATTTTAATACTTTCTAAAGAATTCATATATAAATATCTTGAATCTAGAATTTGTGATAAATTCATTTAGCCATTCTATATATTACTCGTTTTATGTCGCTGCCAAGTTTTATTTTGAATGTTATTTCCACTGTAATCATTCACATATCTTAATAATGAAGAAATGATTAACTTTAAGTTTCTAGGTTACGAGAAACATTGAGTGAATGCATATCTTTATTGCATATGATTTCCGAAGTAAATCCTCGTAAGTATGTATATCTGATTTTCTATCAAAAAGTGATACATAGTCGTCCGTTCATTTATAAATGAATGATTAAAAACAATTCTTGGAAATATTATTGTTACAAATGCTCGTAATGAAAAGTGCGGACACATTTACCGTAATATTTGATAAATCCTACTGCATATCCAACAAAACAGTATTTATGAACGAAATTATATTTACAAAGAATTTTTTGTTTTTGAAATCTCTAACTATAGTACATTTATGATTGAGTTATTGTTTTGTTTTGATCATCCAATTCAATTTCATATATCACTCAAAATTTTTTATTATTTTTCATCAAATGGGCCAATGAATGGAATTCATCAATAGGAGTTGGGAGTACGGATTTTGATATTAAATTTATTTGGGGTGCAATTTCCACGAATTACCCAATACTTCCTCAATAATAAATAGCTCATCAACTTTGAATCTTGTTTTTACGTTGGCATTTCATTCCCTATACCCCATCTTTATTAACAGATCTTTTTCTTTCACATTTTTTCTCTCTATCAAATTTTCTAAAGCTCCAAAATCCAATCAAGTATTCTATTTATTTCCCATTCCTTTCTGATTGTCCTTTTATTTTCATATTTATAGTCCTTGATTTCCATCCCTTTCAACATTTATACCTTTATTTACAAAGTTGTCAACTGAAGGTCATAATCTCGAATTTGCAGCGTATTTATATTTGAACTTTTGAACCCTATTGATTTGCGGGATAAATATACACTCCTTGATATTCTAATGGAATTTTGAGATGAATATTTTTAAAATACTGTGATTAAGTAGAGTATATTTTGATTCATATATTCTCGTAAATGTATTATGAGCACACTAATAATTCATCAGTTTTCTGTTCCTTTTTCGTATCAATGTATCCGATCTATGTTATAATCAAACCACTTTTTTGCTCTTACTTTCTTGTACGTTATTCATTCCAATAAATGTAATTTTCAGCTACGAATATTTTTGAAAATTCATTTCATTTATTTCCCTTTAGTTTAATTTTTACTTAGACATTTAAACTAAGTGAAAAATGTCAATCACATTAAATCATGACCAACATTTTAAGATGAATTATAACTTATATACTGAATAATAACTTATAATAAATCAAATATAAATGAAAATTAACTTAAATAGAATCATAGGCCATAGGTAAGATCCTAGTCGTTTCTATGTGTCCTTGTAGATAATAGATGGAATTACCCGTTACTATGAGACTGAATGTTGTAGTTTCCACGCGTCTAATTTCACGCGTTAATAAATAACCACCTCTTTTTTAACCTTCTTTCTCTTTCTCCATTCCCTTTCCAATTCGGCGTTCCATTTCCCCATATTCGTATCCCCGTCTTTCGATCCACGGTCGTTAGGGAATAATTGAGCGCTTGACTTTCTGTGGCAACGCCGACTTTTCAAGCATCCGCCAGTCAATAACGCACTCTCGTTTTAAAACCCGCCCGTCCGTTGCCGCTACTAATTTGAGCCCATTTACCGATCAAAGTTTTGCTTCCTTTCCGTTAGGTTTCTCTCAGTGCTTTGCCACTATGTTCAGCCATCGTAAAAGTTAATGTGGCCTCTCTTTCGGAAACGCCTCTTTCAACTTTATATGCATCTAGACGAGCCCTAACCCTGAATACCCCCGAATGCGCTCATTCTGCCGTTGTGTTGCAGGGAAAAGAATGGGGATATCCGATTGGATGGATGTTTACTTATTTATGGGGTCTAAACCAGTCTGTGAAATGGTTGGTGTTAGTGATCAATGGTATTGGTTGGGCGTATTAAATAGGGGAATATCGTGCTATAACTGAGTATTATAGAATTTTAAATCACGTTAGTTTTAGAAAGTTTATTATTGAATTCTAGTTTTATTATTACGTACATTAAAATATTTTCAATTTATCACGTAAAAAAGGAGTTTTAATGGGAAATAATTGATAGCAGAATTGGCGAAGGCAACTTTACTTTACGATAGGAAGCCATTAAGATCGGGATTGGTTACTATAGAAAATAAACAAATGGCTTTGGACGTGTTTGATTGTTTGTTCCCTTAACTAACCTTATCCTAATCGTTTAATTTTCCTATTCTACGGAATGAAATAAATGAAATTCGTATTTTGAGATATTGCTAAATTAATGTCAAATATTACGCAGAGTTGATTTTACTGTTACATAATTTATTATTTATTTATTCATACATACAAGGAAAATGTTTGAACAACTTTAAATTCCCTTAAAAGGACATTTATTTCATTGGTATTCAATCCAATTAATATCTCTGATCAATGGAAGACTTTTACGTATGAGAAAATTGATACCGATACCGTATTTCTGATTCTTTTATATGAATTTTCCAGTGATATGATCAAAAGAAATGAAAATAGCTATTTTTATCTTTCGATAAGATTTTGTAGTGAGATTTAAAATAAATCGTACTCAATTTATATTTAGTTCTACAATCAATTTCTTCAGAGCATCATTTTGTGGTGACTATTTCATTGTCTTTCATTACTTTACGTGATGTAGAATATTCCTGTTTTTTAATCTTAAAATATATCGTACCTCTTCAGCTCTTTGTACGCAGACTCATGCAGTGCTTTCATACGAAAGTAATCCACCCTTTGCCTCAACGTGCTGACGTTTCCATGGAAGCATCGTTTTAACCTTTCATCACATGTATATTTCGAATAAGCTCCCTTTCTTTAACCCTTAAAAAAAATCCCGATGCATTTCCGATATTTCTTTTGTCCGCGTCCTCGCTCCAATATTTCGAAAATGTATTCTTTTCTCCCAATTTATTCACTCCTCTTTGGTCCGCCTTCTTCAGCGCTGAATTTTAAAGGGGTCCTCATTGTTCCTTTGACCTTTTATCCTTCTTCCAGTTATTCCTCTACGATCGGTTTTCGCTGCCGGATTTGTGTTCAAATCCCATTGTTAAACTCAAAATTATGGAGTTTAGGCGGAAACTGTTTCCGTCAAAGGAGTGTTTTGTTTCTGTTTAATTCCACTGTTTTTGGGCAGAATTTCCTCTCTCTCTCTTGACTTTGTATCAAAAGAAAAGGAATTGAATGTTTCGCAGCCGAGTTTTGTTTTGTTTCCTAAAGCGTTTAAGTTAATCCAGAAGAAGATTTTTGAGAATTAGTGTTATTTCTCATGTAGTTACACGCACTCGATTCGTTGTGTATTTCCTTCGTGTTCTGCTGATGGGTCGGTTTACGAACTTTACCGATAGCATTGGATACCGAGGGTTTACCTCCGTACCTTCAATGTTTCGATTAGTATATTGGCCACCATCATGGATTATTTGGCGCTTGTATCGACGTGGGTTGATGCTCTGTGGGAGTTTGCGGAACCGCTATGCCCTTACTAGCACCGCTATTGCTTTCTAAATTCCCTTGGGTGATTATTGGAAACGGTTTATGTTAGTTTCATTCTTTAAACCTTTCAATAAGCGTTTGAAACTTTTTTGTTAAAGCGGTTATCATTTTGATAGAAATAGTCGAAAAACTACTGCTTGATGATTCTTACGAGAAAAATTACTCTCGTAGTTAAAATTTCAAGATATGCTGCCTAATGATGCAATTCTTTGTTTTCAAAGTGTGGTATTTAAAAATAATTTGCTGTTTCCAGAACCATATATCTTATAGACAATAAGAAGTTCTTCAAAAACCCAACTTTTCAGCTCGCAATATGTTCCTTTTCCGGGAAATATTATCTTTAGCCCTGTACCCTCATCTCTGCATATCCTTTTTCTTTCCAAATCGTCCATCTCTACCAGATTTCCCTTTCTTTTCCTCCCATTGAACAGTTCCTGAATTACATCTCCTGACAAAGGAATCTTTATCAATACAAGGACTATCCAATTTCTTTCCTTTATGTGATTGCTTCCATCTTTACTCTTTTCTCTCGTATGCTCCGAAGCTTCTCCGTCCTTTTATCCTTGTCAATCTTATGTTTCCATGGAAACGACGAAGCCCCTTTGCTTTAATTGAGAGTAATTTAAGAGTCAACTTTTATCCATTCCAAATCAGATTTTGGAGGTATTAATTAACTTAAGGTGAATATCTAAACTTAATTTGATTCTTATTAGTCACATTTAAACCAAGACATGAATATATAAAAAGAAATTGAGTTATGGTAATGAATTTATTCAGGTCAAATCTAGTGTGTCCTACAAGGTATCGTTCTGTGACTTGTTGAATTTTTGCTTTTTAAAGCCGTTGTGGAAAATCCACACGAATTTCGTTTGGATGCACGAATATAAATGCTCTTCTGTTGCAGCTGCTCCGAATATCTTTACTAAAAATTTAAAAGAGAATAATATCTCTACACATCAATGAACCTTTTAGTCACGTATTGGGAGTGGAATTTTTCGGTGTAGATTGATTGAGAATTTTCATGGATTTTTATTTCTTGGAATATCTCTTTCGGTAAAAGATCTCGAAACGCGTTTCATTTGAGTAGCAATTCCGAGCAAAATCTAAACTGTTTGATCGACTCTTTAATATACGAGACTCTCGTTTGATTATTATAAAGATATATTACTATTCTAATATTATTGAACTACTTTTCATTGTAGTTATTTTCTCAAAGAATATTACAGTGATTTTAACGTTAATGATTTAGACCTTTCCAGATTTGATCACTTGATTCGTGCGTAGAGATTAAGCATTAGATCCTTTTGTTGTTCAATAGCTGTCATGAGTAATATTCAAGCTCTGAACAAAGATCCAAAATGAAGAGTATTTCCGATGTCCATAGGAAAAGAACTTTTTGACGAGTGACAGATTTCAATTTGGTCGCTCGACAGGAGAATTTTCTCTTTATTTCCGATGATGAAATGATAAAGATTTATGCGGAATGAAAGAGGGAAATTCAACTAAAAAGGATTCAATCTTCGAGTCAAATCTTTATCCTTCAAAGGTTTCTAAGAATATTAATTTATTCGACCATGTTTAATTAACTTTATGTTGATATATTTGAAATAGACGAGTAGTAATATATTGTAGTACATCCATTTATTAGAAATTTATTAGAAGTTATATTGGAGCCTTATGATACGTATTAAAAAATAAATGTATAAATTTAGTTCAACAAATTGGCAAAAGAATACTTGTTCAACCTTTTAATAAAGAATTGTTGAAAATATCTTTTAATTTGACCTATTGCAATTTCTGGATGTATATTCTGTAAATGAATCTAATATACCCTTAATGTTTAATGTGTATTCGTAGATATATATTCAAAACAAAGAAATCATAGATTTATGTTTATTATTACTTCTTATATGAAATAGTCTTATTCATTGAATTCAATAATTCAATTGTATACCACCAGTTTAAGTAGATTTTGTTCCTATTCCTTTCAATTAAAAATCGTATAAAGCGGATGTAATTACATTTTATCCTTTATTTAGTTTTATTATCGAGTTTTTAAGGTCAAAACGATCTTACACTCATCTAAGGTACGCTACAAAAGAAAGGACTGTATACATCTGATAACCGTAGACAAGTCCACGTTAAAGGAGATGTTGTATGTTCTATCCACACTCACCACGAAATGAAGGTTCGAGAATATCCTATTTACTATTCATAATATACTCTGGGTGTAGCTCATATTTCCCGCTGCCATTAAAAACTAAGGAAGCTTCAGAATGTTATAAAAAGCGGTTTCAGAACTCCCTTCACATCATTAGAGGATTAATTCCTTTTGAAGGAATTTTCCAGAGTATTTTTAATTTTAGCAAATTATTATATATATCCTCCTGATGCCGTAGATGAAAAGACGTTTTGTGGTGGTAGAATTTTATCAAATAAAATAGTGTAATATTTTTTGCAGTAAAAACTGCAAATTAACGAGTCTGATAAAATGTAGGAAACATTTATATTTGAAACCTTTAATTAAGCGAAAAATTTTGACGGTTTCCCATAAAGATTTTGCGTGACTTGAATACTGAGTGGTTCACTTCTAGAAATGAATTTAAGCTCAATATATAGAAGTTTAATGACACTCATTCGGTTAAAATATATTCTTACCTCATGTTCAATATGAATTTGAAACCTTGAAATCTTTGAAATACGCTAAAAATATTGTCAGTAAATCTTTGTTAAATAAGTATAACTTATATAATGTAATAGCAATCAAGCAATTTGGGTAAAAGGGAATTCAATGCCATTATATTTGAGTAATTGGTCATTTAAACTAATAAACATATATTTCTGATGTATCGATACTATACAATGTACACTAAACAAGACTTTACAATATAATAATAATTTCATGAAATCTTAAGTTAAATTGAAACAGTAGCCCCATAATTAATTATCGCAATTATACAATTCAGTATCTCTTCGCTCTCTTATTGGTATACGATCTTTTTAATTATCTGTTTGAATAATTAAAGGGATATGTAAGTATGTTCATATAGTATGTTCTCATGACTTCTTTTCAAATCTTCAGTACATTTATAAGTCAAGGTTTTGAATCAGATTTATAAAATTTTATCCCACATAAAAGTATTTTCACCTTAAAACCTCTTTCACGCTTCGTAGTCTGAGACTACGAAAGCATTATCTACATCCAAGACTTAATCCCAGAGCTTAATGTGTATATATAATCTTATTTTATAGAAAAAAACCTTTTCATTCGAATATTTCCGAGAATTTCTGATTAATCTTCTTATAAGCGAATACCTGTTATTCCAGCATGTTCATTATTAATTTTCTTTTTTTTTCATGTTTTACATTATTTGGTAGATGTGTTTACTTTGTGGTGAATTGCTACTGATTAATCAAAGCATATGCAAAACTTCCTTGTTCAATTTCCTGGAAATTCTACTCTTCTGAGGAAATCAAAACTTAGGATAAGAATTCATGTGGAAAAAATAATATTTCATATTATTTGAGCTTTATTGTATCGCACAGTCATACTTTATCGTTATTTCAAAACTAAATCCTGGCAGTATTTCATATATTTAATATAAATGCGTAAATTAACAGGCTTTTGTTTTCATTTGGTATTAATTAAACTAAATCCTCTGATTTTTCAATATATTTTTGAGTAATTGTATCAATATAACTACGTTATTATATATCAATTCAATTTATACTTAACTGACTAACTAAGTAATGTAACTAGTACTGTAACTAATAAGGCCTTATTCTTTTATTAAGATATTTTCAGATCAAGAATATCTAAAATACTCAGTAAATTAATATCACCATTAAATACTTATCTCTGGAAGTAATTATAAAGTAATTCATTTTGTAGAAATGTATTCTTCCGAGGTTTAATAGAATGAATAAATTAGTTCTTTAGGTCTTTATATATGGAGTCGAGATTGAGACTAAACAGTCTCTTATTCCATCTAACCACTTGCAAATTAATTTAAATCAAAAATACGAGTAAATATTTCCATCATACTTTTAAAACGTTAAATAGTATTAAAATACGTATACCATACGTACTATAATATATATTAACGTAAGTAATAATGAGACGTCTTTATTGGTCAAAATTACTAGTAAATGTTCCCATCCTCATTTAAAAACCGTTAAATGGCTTTAAATTACGTATACCATACGTACTATAGTGTTAACGTAAATCTTAAAAAAAACGAAGGAGTACGTAAATTCGAATTGGAAGTGTGACTTCCTATGACCGTACCCTTGGGGTCACTTTGATCTTCTTTCGTTGCTCCGAATCATTATTTCGGATCGCCGATTCGGCAAACGGCCCCTTCTCAATTGTTTCCATTTGTTTGTTCCCTTCGCTCTTCTCCATTAAATGGACCAATCGCAGCCGCCGTTCGAGGAGGCGCGTTTCTTTCATCTCGGAATCTTTTTCCATTCGGAAACAAAAGAGTTTTGATTTTTTCTCGCGAGAGATTTCAAAGGATTACGGAGGCGGGATTATCTCCGGGAGATGGGAGATTATCCAATTTCCTGTTCCACAGAATCCACAGCACAGTACGATACTCTCTTGTTAACACTTCGCGCCGTCGCCATTGGTAACCATCTCTTCCTTCCGCGATTTCAATTAGCCCGCGCATTTCGATTCGCAACTTTTTTGTTTTTTTTTACGCGGAGATTGCGAAATCCACGCAAATTCCCGGATTACTCCGGGAGCTTCTTCATTGTTTCGTCGTTTTTAAGGCGCGGAATCGAATTTCCGGGAGATACGTTTGTGGAAGAATCGCTTTACGAGTTTGGAGAGTTCTTTGCGGGAATTCCCGTTCCGTACAATGGCTTTTGTTTCGCAGATTGTGGTATTTTTTCGGTCGTTGCCATTGTTCGCGATTGATCAGGATTTTGTGAGGAGTGCGAAAAGTCTGTTTCCTCTTTGTTTTTGGTGTTGTTTCATATTTATTTTTCGCATAAAGCGATTCTTTTTAAAACCTTTCATGGAGTTGAGTTAGGCTTGCTTATACGAATCTAACTTATAACTCGTATTTCAATTGGATTTCTGTTAAAATTACGTCGTAAAAATACTAACGTTAATATGTTAATTACGTTAAATTAAATTCGTTAATTTATTTTTTGTTTCCCGTTACTGAACAGTTTTTTTTAGTCAGAGTTTATAGCAGGATACGTGTTCTATAGAAAATTTAATATTATGAAATATTATGAATTGGTATTGAATGAACAATATTTTAATATAAGTGAGTCTTCGTAGCCATGCTTTGATTAATGATATCTATTTTTAAATATTTATTCGCGAAAAATTGTATTTTTGGTAGACTTTTATGAAAGCTCAGTTCGTTGCTAAGATAAATACAGATGTATTCTCATAAGGAATTATTTTTGCTTTCATTTGAAAGTTCTGTTTATTCTTCTTCTTTTGTTTTTAACTGTTGGTATTTATTTAAATATATTAATTTATGTATGCATCAAAATTTTTGGTTGTACTTTTTAAAAGTTATTAAGTTTTAAAATTTATTCTATTTCAATACTGCTGGATTTTTATAAGGAAATTCTATTCTACTGCTGTATTTTTAGCAGGAATTTGATAAATAGGAGTTATTTCTCTTCTATTTTAGTTTTTCTTCACTCAACTTTTATTTATTTTCTCTACGACGCACTTCCCTCCCACTATCAACAACGGTATTTTCACTATGGTTTCCAATTTTAGCTGAAACTGTTAATTTACGCTGACATCAAAGCCGAAGGATAAACTCCTTCTGCGGGTCCCCCGAAAAATCTGAATAATTGGCACAATGTAAATGGCCCTTCAATTTAGTTGACTGTCCTTTTTCATCGAGAGACATACTCTGTTGTCAAACACGAAGACTGTCCCTAATTATTCACTGCAAAGGAAAATAAAATTGAAAGAGAATATTCGCGCAATACTGAATCCGTTTTGATTGCAGTGAAGGTCCTGTGTCATTACTCGTTTCCAAAACGCGGTTTTACTATAAAATATCGGATGAATTTTTAGAGATATTTGCTTTGAGATAATTGACATAACGTTGGATAGGTTACGGGTTCTATATTCGTGTCGTTGATAAAAAAAGGATTGTTTTTTCGTAAATCGCTGACGCTACTTGGGAACGATACATTTAAATAAAACGCACGCAACAGCGGTACTTCGTGTTTTTCGCTTTTGGAACGAAAATAAATCCGAATACTCGGAATTGCGTCAATAGAGTGAAAATATGCTTTTGGATAAAAATGCTCTCGAATTGTTACCACTGTTAGGGCAAATGTTTTAGCCACTATGATCGTGTAGAATTTTTTTCTCAATGTCTAAATTTAAGGTTTAACTCTATCAAAGTAAGTGAATACGATCGAGAGAATATTTTTTTAGGCTTGAGTTAGGGATTATCTCCCTAGATTTTATTAAAAGATATGCTCATACAAACGTTTATTGAACTCAGTGAGGTAGTAAAAACGATAAAGCAACAACGGAGGACATACTGAGTAATCAACGTTTAAAAATATATAACAGGTAATCAAAATTTAAGTAAATGGGTTAATAATTCATTCTATTTTAATAATATTGATACGAATTCACTTACGAACGGCTTATGTTATATATTTACATTATATTTTTGCACTTGCTTAATTCTCTGATACATTTTCTTACAAATGTTAAGGTATATTGAGTGTGTAGTAGGTAGGGCTAGTTTTCACACCACGAATTATTATCTCGAACAATTCATCTATTTGATCGATAAATTTCATTTTTAAGATCGATCATATAATAATTTCCTTAATTTTGCATATTATCAGCAAGAAACTAGGCAGATTGCCTTGACAGAAATTGATGTTGCAAGTGCATCTAATGTTACTGATTTCTCGATTATCACTAAGTAAGCAAATTTAAATATCTTCAATACAATTTTATGACGTACATTAAAATGCGTTTTAGTAATATTTTTAGTATGCAATCTGCGATTTGGACGAAAAAAGGTCATATTATATAGAGACGTATTTTTTTTCTTTTTAAAATAATTAATGTACTAACTTTGATACGATGAAAATGACAAGGAACGTAACGCTTATCAGCAGATACAAATGAAATTACATCAGCTAATTATTTCATTCGATCAAGGACCTTTTTTATGTACAATTTTCATCAGAGTCAAAACTTTTTACGTAGTTTGAAAATTCAATAAAATCCCCTCACTTTAAGCAAAGTTTCTATCTATCGTTTCCTTGTTTCCTCATCTTCTACCATCGGGGAGCGTACACCATCCAGTACAGATAAAGGCCTCCTGCGTCCACCCTCACATTGTTGCGAACCGCAAGAAAAAACTCATTTCGGAAGCCGTTTCATCGAATGGTCCATTTCGCAGCATCCACTTACAGCATCTCCCATAAAGGAAGGACGCACTTTGATTCTTCCCTTCACCTAATTGACCATCCTATTAACCGCTCCGATGGAAAATTCCTTTCCCACGAATTAATGGGTTCGCAGGAAGAGAGCTGTTCATATCGACGCCTGATGTTGACTTTCGCTTGGTCCTTTCTTCGTAATATGCTCGCGGGTCCACTCCGAAGAGTGGAAACAAATTTTTACGCAGCTCCGTTACCTGAATGGCAATCATTGAATCGGGTTCCAAATTCTGTCCACTGATTTCTTTGGCGGAGATTGTGTGGGGAAGTGAAATAAGATTGGGGTTAAGAAAATTGGATGGAGGGAAGGATCAGGGAGGTGGTGGAAATGTGGAGAGGGTTTTTTTTTTGGTAGGAGAATAATAATCTCTGATGGAAATGAGTGAAAGAGGTGATCAAAAGAACGTAATTTTTGGAGGGAATTATGGAATAAAACGTTGTGAGTTTTGTCTCTTTGTCTTTGTCTAAATTAACTTGAGCATTCAAAGATTTGAGGGTGTTATTGCAAAAGTAGAGGAATGATTTGAAGCTATAATCTCAGTATAAATAAATTTATTTGGCATTATTTGATCATTGAATGAATAATTTGAAGTTATTTTCGTGTAAATCATAATTTATTATTATTATACATAAGTATATTTATAATATAAATTATTTTATTCAATTATAAATTATTATTGAATATATATTATGTTAAATATTAATAATACTTGTATTATATTATAAATGATTATTGTGAAAAAATTCGTAAAGGACAGAAATATTAATTTTGATGAATATGAGAATATGTTATTTCAGCTGCATTTTTAGAGTCATTGTAAAGTTTTCATTTTCTTTAATAAGTATATTACATTCCTGCATTAGTAAGTATATGCGAACTAGCTGTTTGTCACGAAATCTCTGAAGTTAGATTAGATAGTTAAGCATGACGGAAGTTTCGTGAGGTTCATATACGTTCACTGCCTTAAATTAGTTACCTTGGTTTACGTTTGGGTTCAATTTTTTGTATAACTGCAAATGTAAAACAATAAAATTGGATTTTTTCAATTTTTTTTCTGCAGTAAATTAAGGATATGATTCGCATGGTACGTTTCCAATTTGAACTTTTTCTGTAAAATAAAAAAGACAGTAAGTTATAATCTCTTAGTTCAAGGAATGACATTCAATACTACTTTTCAACCTCATGATGATAATATATTATATGTAGAAAAGGTAGAAGAAAAGTCTAGTTTTGTCCTCTTAGTATCTCATGCACAATATACATTTTCATTCAGAATTTAAATCTTTTAAAATGGCACGATCTGAAATGAAAAACGTAATTAAGACGAAATTTGATGGAAGTTCAGCATCTGGCAGTAATTATACATTTTTCAGAATAGCTCTCTTGTTCTTTTTAATTTATTAAGTTGACTTTAATAAAATGTTCTTGCATTACTTAATTCCTAAGGGCATTCCAGAAACAAAGTTCAAAATTAAATAGAGCTTTCCCAAATTCATATCCGAACATGTTTGTGAATATATAGCGATTATTTCTCAAACTAATTTCTCACTACTTCAAATTTCTCACTAAAAAAGTTCTTTTGATTTTAACATACAACACAACAACCCCAAGTCGTAGCTAATTAAATAATTCAAACATGGAGGGACGTGTTTTTGCACATCAAACGCAGTAAAAGAAATCCGGGTCCGATCCCTTTCTTGTGAAAGGTAATTGGAGTGCATATCTCGTTCGCCACTGACCAGAACATGCTCAAGAGGGACTTCGGAGCGACTTTTTTCACTTACCAGGGAATCCTGTGACCGCCCCTAGTGAAAGGGAATCTAGGGCCGTATTAGAAAGGATGACCTACGCGTGCCACATGTACACGTATGCACTAGTTCTCCCTGTACCTCTACCCGGGACAAGAGCCGGACAAAATAAAACCACTCCCACACCACGTGAATCACAAATGGATACGCATACCCCTAGAGAAGATTTTTTGTCCTTTTTTTTAAAAAGTGTCCCCTTCCGTAGATCTAGGGATATTAAGGATGCGGGCGCTGGTAAGTTTTCCCTGCAACTCCACACGCAGGGGACCGTATATACTCGAGGGACGAAGTTTGTTTTCGGAGCGTATCTAGTTATTTCTGTCCCATTTTGTTTGGGTTGCCATGCAGAAAAACATAGGGTTGTCATGGTTCCCCAGGATGACCGAGATTTAAATATAGTGGTGTTTTGTGGTCTAGACGAAGTTATCTCCCTCTCCTTAAGGGTTTTGTTTACGAAATCTCGGTGTTCTTGCGAGAGGTCGTTTTTTATCCCACGATTCCATTTCTAAACCATTTGTTCCGAATGGAATGAGAACCCACACGAGAAAACTGAAAAACGACCATCTGCAGAGTAAAAAGGGAGTCTTCAGGTTTTCTTGGCTCATCCGTAGCGTAAAGGGATAACATCTGGATATAAAGGAGGCAAAAGAATGCAATATCTTACGTATATTACGGCTGAGAGAAAAAAAAAGCACTTCTGGTTTGATGCCCTTGCGAGAGTATCGTTAATTTTTCTCTATTGGTTTTACTCTTCTTTTCCATACAACGTGAATACTCAATCGAGCATTAAGACGTAATAGACTCAATTTATTGATGATTCCACTTGTTATTTATACCAGTTTATATTTAAATTTGCTATTTACAAACGAAATACATATAAATGTTGTGTCAGATATAATGGTACCATGAATCTTATTCTTTGGACGTAAAATGAGGAAATTAAGATCACGTAAATAGACTAGAGAGGTGTTCTTTTTCAGGGTTGATGTGAGTCTAAATAGTGTTTATCCTATTATATTTCTGAAATAATGAATTCAAATTAATTTCATGAAATCTATTTCCATAATCGGCTCGTTATAATTATTAGAAATAGCGTTAATTTTATCTATATTTCTTGATATTTTTGAAGAGTAAATGAACTTTATCGTCAACAAATATAGTTGAAATCTATCATCGTAGTTAATTATTTATAGCATGATTCCAATTAATATTATCACCAAATAAATTGCAGCCCAAACTAGGAATATATGAAAGGAACTTAATTATAAATAATTATTTATTGTTCATTCTAAAAAATAGCTTGAATCCCTATTAATTCTCATACAGTTACTTCCATGTTTCTCAAAAGATGATTGCATAGGTTAAGGCTTAAATATCTCAGATATCTACCTGAAACCCTTAGGCAGAATCATCGCATTTGATCTCTTCATCTAGGTCAGGTCAATGTCCTAAGAACCTGTCATCAGGTCGCTTCTTAATAAGACATCGACGGTTATGGAAGTCCCTTGAGCAATGGATAATAGAAGTTCACCACCTCAGGGTTGCACGAGATTGAAAACGAGTGGCAATCCTTCTTTATTCGCGAGACACGTCATCTCGGATTTATCACTGCATTCTTTAATATTTCATCCGTTCAGTTTACAATGTTGAACACGGAATGGCTTCGCCATCTACTCAGTTGCTAAGGTATCATTTTGGTTCGTAGGTTGTGCACAAGTGTGAATTAGAACTCATTAGATTAGCTCAATACTGTAAGAAATTTATTGTTTACTTAAGTTAATTAGAAATGCTCATTACTCTGAGTTAAATAATATATTAATCACCTATTCATTAGTTAAATTTATATTTAAAATATGCTGATAAATATCGTATAAAATATCGAGATGAACAATTTTAATTTACGTAAAATTCTTCACGTTACCACGACATTGCTTAATGAATTACGAACTCCAAGCTTTGATTGATTATCGATAATTATTGGTCGATTTTTTGCTATTGTTAGTTCAGAGAAACAAGTGAGTAACAGGATTCGCTTATCTGGAAGTTTATCTGGAATAAGTTGCCGTGCACGAGGTAGTTTAAGGCAAAAACGTTTTTCCTATACCTCTAACTAATGTGAGGATTTCTGAAGGTAGAGCTGCATACGAGAGTAGCCCGTTAGACGGAATCCTGGCTCTAAATCCTATGAGTAATATTCAGGGGAAAATTTGTGGTAAAACATCTGTCTCAAGTGGTCTGCCCACCGTTGTAACTTATAGAGGTTGGTGTCAAGTCCCGAGGGTCCTGCAGATACATGGTCTATTGAGAAGAGGAGCTCTTTAAAGGAGCTTTTTCTTCATCCAGTGAAAGAAATTTATGAAGGGGAATATATATACCATAATGGTGGGATGGTGAAAGAGAAATTGATTATCGGTGACTTATTCTTCGGTGAAAGTATTAGATGTAGGATGGTTTTCTTTTTTTAAATTCATTGCATTCAGTTGAAGATTCTTGTATTTATTCTCTACATTTGTGGAAAAAGTATAATTTTATTATTCGGCGCATTTAAGTAACGAAAAATGAAGTGTAATTCCGGATGTACTTAGTTTTAATTGATATATTTGTTAAGAATAGGTGGTTATAGGTTTGTTTAGAATGTTTCATTAAAGTAATGACCCATCAAGTACAAAATAATATTATAAAGCCAAAGTAAATGATCAGAGTAGCTCTTTCTAAAACGTACGTAAATATCTGACGAGTTAAACTGTGAGATAAGGTAAATCTTCCTAAATTTTAATTTATTTCCTAATACATAAACTTTAGCTAATATTAATTTAGGAATTAGAAAATTCATATAACATACTGAATATATCGGAATAGAATATGAAATTTCCTGTACTTATAAATTTAGTGAAGGAGACACGTGGCAATAGTTGAATATGATAGAAAACGTTGAATTAAGTTGTTACCTTCAGTATTTTCCAATTTTTATGCAATCATAATGTAATATAGTATCAATAAGATAGAATTTCGTCTCTGTATCTTGTACATAGTTATTAGCGATCTTTTTGAAGCGTTAAACAAAATAATGAATAGTTTTTCGTATCCCATACCCTTACGTTTGATTGGATGATTGCTGGTTTGTTAAGGTTGTTGAATCACAAAGAAGAGAAAGTATAACAAAGCCTAAGAAAGGATTAATTAGCTTACTTACCAAAAGAGATAACGATGAGTTTCGTTACGTAACCATGGGAGCATAAAACTCAATGAATGAGAATTTCTTTCTAATCTGATCTCATTAAAGGTCAAGTTGCGTCAATCAATAAGAAATAATTAATAGGTTCACAGAGTTGGAAAATCATCCTTTCCCAAACTACTTCACAGATTTTCACCATCCCCTTTGACCTTCCGAATTCTTTGTCACATCAATCAAGTGATCCTCCCGAGTCAATGTCTCAGAAACGCGATCTGTGTCGATTACATACGGATTTCGACCACAAAGTCTCCTCAACTTTGAGAACGAATCGAGAATTTCCACACAACTTACCTCTTCTGTTCATCCGCAGATCCATTAAACGTCTGCACCTCCCGAATTGACTCTCGAAACTAATTGCTTCTCGTAAAAACAGCGATCAGACAAATGGACGCCGAATTAGATCGATTAATCGCCCGAGTCACTGAAACCGACTTTATTAGTTATCTCTCACAAGTTCCTCTCCTTATTGATTTTTGGGAGGCTGTGTAACGCAGGGAGATGGAGCAAGGAGTGCGGGCTCCGAAAGGATATTACGTTCGCTTCGTTTCAGATGACCGCAGGAGTTTAATTGGCTCGAAATTTTTGTTTTCTTTCGATAATCGGAATTTTTTAATAAGATTCTTTTGATTGGAAGGCTTTCGAATTTTTTTGATTTTGTTTTTTTTTTCAGAGAAGATGCTGAAAATGTATAAGAGTGCTCTTCTTATAATTCGCTACTATTTCAAACGAAGTGTAAATCCACGCTATTGAATGATTTTCAGTTAATTCTTCTCTAAGAATTTTTAGTGATAATCTAGCTTTTCCATAGTAAAAAAATTTAATCGGAGGCATAATTATTAATAAATCACTCTTTGAAATAAATTAAAACTTAATCTTCACCATCCTTAGATGAAAGCTAAATTCATGAAATATTCATTTGAATATTCATGTACAATAATATTTAGATATTCGTTAATTATTCTTTATATTGTCTATAGTATATAGTATTATAGTGGCATTATCATACCATGTGTTTCAATATTACTCGCAACATCACGTGCGTATATAATGGTAAATTATCTGCGAGTTTTACAGTAATATGTGTAGATTCAATTTATTACGAAATAATTATGTAAAAAATTTTCATTCTTACTTAATTAATGCTACACTGATTATGTTTTTGAAAGAAATGTAAATCGATCAATACAAATCATAAGGGTAACAATATACTTAATAAAGATGAAATAGTTCTTTGAAGTTCACGTAACGTATTGTCTAATTTGGCCGTAAACTCTGTTCCTTAAAGGGTACGTTATTAATTTAAAAGGGAATAGAGTAGAGAAATACGTCAATGGAAACCGCAATGGAAGCGCTCTTATGAATTGTTCGCCGTCAATTGCTTGAGTTACACTGCAAGGCATTCAGTCTCATTCGTTCTATTTCACACGTCCTACTTCTTGACTGGTGTTTATCCATCGTTACACTTAATTTTTGTGCTCTCTTATCATCACATTATAGTTCTTTTCTTTTTAATATCTTCCGCGTAATAATGGTTTTAATGTGACGATTGTTACAATCATCTTCATATTGGATGATATTTTCCCAACATTTACGAAGTATTTAATTGAATCAATTAAGATTGTACTCTTTTATTTTATCTCAAGAATTTTCAGAGTAAAATGAAGTCCGTTTTGGATATTACTACATCCTAGTTCTGTGAAATACTGATGTTAGTTTATTTAAAGTTCGAATTCCTGTGAGTTTTCATTCATGCAATTTTCTTGGTGATTATCTATCATAATGCAACGTTTCCATTTTTTGCTTACGTTAACTGAAATACATTTTCTCATCGTAGTAACTTGGATGTAATTTTGTAGATGAATGATTGCCCCTTTCTTTTATAACTGAATTCCAGTCAAAGATCAGCAACTCAATTAAATACCATTGAGGAGTACTCACTTACGTTAACATCGCCGATTGTCTGCAGTGGATTTCTTAGTTTTTCCGTTCGCCCATCGCTCTATTCATTGCTTTTTCTTGGAAGTCTTCTTTTTTTCCCAAGAGAGAGTTTTGGAAGAGGAGAAATCCTACGGAGCCTTCACCTTTCACTTTATACGTGGAGGAACTTGATTTTTTTCTTCATTTCTTCAGAAGCAATCTTCTAGCGGAATTGGTTAAGAAGATGTGGAAATTAGTGTAATGGAAAAATGAGAAGAGAAGAGGCAGTAAAATGGAGTCTATGACGTTGCTTAAGGGAAATGTGCAATTCGCTTAGTGTAATAGAGACTCTCAACATATCAAGTTTCATTAGTGTCGAATAGAATTACTAAGAAACGAATTTGTGAAGTAATTAAGGATTAATATCTTTCGTGATTATTGTTTTGTATTTAGGCTATGATTATCGAGCTAGTAAGGTCTTTGAGATCTTATTGAAATCAAAAGTATTGGAAATGCAACTTATCTTTATTTAACAAATAGGAACTATAGGTATTAAAAAGTTTTATTACTCGTTATTATGGACGTCTAAATGGAAAAGGTTTTCAAAGACTTTATCCAAAGATAATTACAGTTTGAAAAAATTAAAGAATATAAAACCATATTACTTTGAAAAAATTAAATATTATAAAAGTAATATGGTAATTAATTAAATTTGACAACAGAAAATCCTGTATTTATTTGATCAATGAATGGAAGATTTGAAAATGAAATCGATATAAGAAAGCGTTACTTTGTGGGAAGCCGTAGTGTAATGAAAAACGGTGTAGATTTAATTTAAATTACGAAACCGGTCGCGATTAAATTAAATTATCTATGAAAATTTAAAGGTTTTTTATTGTATAGGTTTTTAAATTATGTAAATCGTGATGAATAAACTTTTAATCGGATTCATTGTTAAAAAATGAAGGATTGATAATCAGATCATGGTTAAACTTTTTTAAAGTAGTTAATTTGTATTCAACAATAGCTATATAGAGGTATTCATTACGTTCTCTGTTGATTCTGAACTCTTCTTTGTAACAATCATTATTAATCGTATTGAAACGTTGACCACATTGGATTGTTTAAAGAGCCTCACGTAATAAATCATGAAGGGGAGTTTGAAATAATTAGCTGACAAAGTTTCGGATTTAATCGCAAAAGAGACATACTTATCTCGTCACGCAATACTTGCAGGGTCTGTGACACAACCTCAGGAATAATGGATGTACAAGGGAGAGGGCCATATTGCCATAATTTGAGGGACTTTTCGGGTGAAAGGACTGTATCAACACTTCGTCACATCAAAAGCACGTAACAAATATCCCAGAAATCAGTTCGTTGCCCACCCACTCCATTAAGGGCTTTTTTCCTTCATCGTATCTCCTAGCAACGAAGCAAAATGGGCTGTAACAAAAAAAACAGGTCATAAATGTAAATATAGCTTTTTAGATACGAAATCAGAAACTGAAATTGAGTAATAGTATATAAATTATGCATAGTAGTTTGCAAAAATTTAGCAATATTGATATGCATTTAGATTATACAAGATACGAAACTCGGCTTATTATTTGCGAAAAATGCTTCTTGTAGAGCTTATGCGAAATTCTTCAACTTCAAAGAACTGCCGAAACGAAAATAAGGAATTTCATATCATGGTTCTCTTCATATTTGCATACTTAATAGGGTAAATCGACGGATTTAATTTTGGGGAGAATTTTTTTTACGTACCGTACAGATTCGGTTTTCTGCTACCAGGAAGTTCCCTTCTTTTCCTTGTTTGTGTTACAGTTAAAAAAAATGTATAGAAAAATTATAATTAACAGGACGAAAGCAATATATATCCGTACTTCTATTATACGAGATACCTTACGTCACGAAATAGCGATAGATGTATGGAAAATCTTTACTAAAAGGAAAATGAGTGGAAATTATTTTGATCTTAATAGTTGATCCTTCCATCGTTCGTGCTTGTTCACTTTAACACCTACACTTTCAAGACAAAAATGACTCATATGCAGTTGGAATATGGAATTTATTTCACCTTTATGATGGCTGAAGTAAAGGAATTCTAATACCTAATTAATGATGTCCCAATCTCTTTAAAAAACGTTTTTAAATTAACAATTCAGTTATAAAAGTAAACAATTAACTAAACAACAATTAAAAGTTTTCGGACCAAAGTTTCTCGGAGATGATTTTATTATGATTACCATTACTACTGTCATGTTAGACAATAGGAATCGTTTAAAAATTATAGTTATCATTAAGTTCTTAATCAAAAATCAAATAAAGTTAATGTTTAAATCACGTCATTTAAGCCTTCGTAACTCTGTGGATCTCCGAATAGTTTCCTTAAATTCCTAGATTTAAATAAACGTTTTTCCATTGATGGAACTATTAATAAACACGTTTAAAACATGTATATCACTCCAAATTTACATGCACTCTTATTCAGGAACATACATGCGAGGTTTTAAACCCCGCACTCAATAAATTCTATTTTTACGTTTTTGGCCATATCTTTCCGATTTTCATCTACTGTTCGACGTGTTATTGTGAACTGAAGTGGTGTCTCGTTAAGGCTCTATTCATTTGTTTTATTAGCCACGCAACTTTTTCCTTCGGGAGCGATTTGTCCCTCGTCTCCTGCTACGTCTGGATTCGCAGACTACTCCTCTTGTGTGGATGGAACTTGAGAAGGGCCAAAGTGGTTTCGAGGGAGAAACGGCTGCGAAAGAAAGAGTGGTTGGAGAAACTTATTATATGGTCGACCACATTAGCCGTCGAGGATTCATAAAACGGGAGACGCTTGAGTTCTCTGCATCAACAAAGCAAGGATGTTTTTTTGTCCTCATAGCTCTTAGCGTTTGTCGACGCACAGATTGTGATGTGGGTACTTGAGAGTCACCGTGCAGTCTCAAGACCGCATGACTCATTCAGTCTCCGGAGTCACGTTGGGTTAATTGTTTAAGTTGTTCAGTTCGCGAAATTTTCATTTCTCTCTCGTTTTAGGGAAATTCAGCTTCGTGTGTTATTGAACTGACGCATTTTTTTTAGCTTTTATTAATTTTGGTTTTCAACTAATTGTATTTAGAAAATGTTTTTAAAATTCGTAATGAATAAATATGTAATTGATGTTTTATGTATTTACATTTATATAATTAAATTTTCCATTGCTTTGGCATAAATGTTTTAGATTTTTTGCAAAAGTTCTATGAACTATGATTCCTAGGTATAGGTTTAGTATTGTTTCGTTAACTTATATACCGTATCTAAGAACATCATTACCTTAAAGTTTTTGTAAGGATGGATTAAGGTAACCGATTCCTATAAAATATTCTTATATCCCTAGGGGAAGGTCTCAATTTAAAACTAAGTCCAAGAAAGTTTTCTGGAACGTGAGAATGCAAACATTATACGGAGATTTTTTTAAAGTGGATAAATCGTGATTTAATACTTGCATTAATTTTAGAATATGCCTTTCCCAGAGTTAACGAAGAAGTAAAGGGTTATAATTTGTAAAAAGTATTACATGCAATTGAACATAAGACTAACTATATAAAGCTTATAGACCTGTGTAAGAAGTGATTTATTGATTTTATTATTTAATATGCATCTCATTGATCGATATTTTCATCTTATAATGAATATAATTTTTGTTGTAATACTTCAATAAGTGGTTAATTTTTCTGATGGATCGTTGTAAATATGATGAGTATTTAACAATTTTATTTGTTGCTTAATTCTATCATATTAATTATATCTAAATAATATATATTCATATTAATTTACTGTATCATTTCTTCTTTTATAGGTTTAATTTTACTCTCAGAACTCAGGATTTGGATATTGAAACCACTTTTTGAGGAGGACAACCCTTCTTTGGGATATCGCTTCAAAGGTAAGAACATCCACTTATTAATCATTTTAAGTATAATTTGCGATCAGAAATAATTTTAACAGGTTCGGAAGCTCCAGAAAGTACTCTTTAACGCTCACGTTTATCGAATAGTCAGTAAGTCTGGCAATAACTACATTACTTCTTAATTTTATCCTGTTATTCTACGTTCACTTTTATTTGAGGATACATGATTATTATAGAAAATAATTAATAACGAATTGATTATTTAAAGTTTATGAAAAGAACGCAACAAATCTCAGTAATGTATTAGATGAAAGGCTAAAAAAAGGAAATCTTCTTAAAGATCTTTAAAGTTAGACTTTTAACTGCTAGCATAAAATAGGAAAGTGTATTTACTGAAAACGTAAGAACATTAATTTATTCCAACAGCTCGTGAGCATGGCGTGGTTTGTTGGCATGCTAATCGGTTTCCTGAACGCGAAAGTGAAGGTTATTTGATATTCTGTGAGATAAATAATTCGGAATGGATTAATGGCGATACAAATATGATGCATATTGCATGAAGGGCTTATCCAACGCAGCTTTTCTCTCATAACATCAATTCTATTATATCAATACAATCGTGAATAAAATACCACGTTGGGAAATTTAATTAAGGTTGCATTTGGTTTAAAATATTTATCGATCAGCCCGTACATAACTTATTCTCCAATATATTGATTTTGATTCAATGGAATTATCTCTGCAAGAAAGGGTTGCTAATGGAGTTTAAGTCATTTAGCCGATTCCATGACAAAGTTTGTTTACGATTGCTAAAATGGCTACTAATTGACCTTTGTATGTGTTTTGGTATCATTTGTTAATGAAACACTTTCTGGGAGGGCTTAGGTTTAATGTTTGTATTCTTATGCCTTTCTTAGGCACTTAAATGCCTGTAAACATTAATTTAAAAATTTTAAACGAGTATGGCTGATAATCATAAACGTTGACTTTTTTTGAAAATATCACTTAATTATAATTACTATAAACTTACTACTGGAAGAGGAAGAAGCTGTAGTTAAACATTAAATTATCCTCTAAGTTCAAAATAACAATTTTGGAAAAACGCTATCATCTAACCTTTTTGATCAATAGATTTGAAATTAGAATATCGGGTTCGGGTCCCTGCCATTTTAGGTGTTTTTCATGAATTGTTACAGATTTCATATCTTTTAAAATTTTGTGTCCAATATTAGTTCAGTAATAGATATTTTCCTTTAGAAAATTAATTCTTTATTAAAGATTATTTTATTGATTAATGTTTGTTAAATATTCGTTGCATACATTTTAATTTCTAATTATTTTTATTGTATTAAGAGTAAAGTTGGATGCAATACCTTTTTTATGTACGTATCGTATAAATTAGTTCAATCTGAAATATTCGAAACATTTAAATAATTAAGTTCTTTTATATCTTGAACAATCCGCCTATACTTAAAACTTTCATAATGAATAATAATAATTGTATAAAATGTTAATTTGTATAATATAACTGATAATGAGTTAATAATTGCCAAGTGCTCCTCTAATCACCTCATACGAGGAATATATTCATACATCACACAACGCTCTATAATCTTCCGAAAGTGTTAGAACAGATCACAGTACCGTATCCGCGATACGCTGAACTCGGTAAGGTGGCACTGGAGAAAGCAAAGCTATCTCTGGAGAGGAAAGGAAGGTAAATCATCCTGTAGGAGTTGATTGCCTTACGCTTCGCCTGCGGAGTTGTAACTTATAGCGCAAGTTTCTCCGGACTGACGGTTATAACGCATAGGAAATACTTTGGGCTAAATTGTCCTCGAAATTAGACATGTGAGGCATTTATTATGGTCGTAAGTGGAGTGGATTACCCTTCAGCGGTGCACTTAATCTTCGGTTATGTAGTCCGTGAAAATACACCTCCTCAAGACAAGCTGATGCTCAAGATTTTCGCGATGATGTGGAATATAATGGCCAATTTTATCTTACAAGCGATATTACTCCTTCCATCGTTAGCGAACTTGGACGCGTGATTTTTTATTTCTTTCGCGGACTTCTCATTTTTAAAAAACTTAAAGTTTTGTTGTATTTTTATGAGTGTCCCTGAATTTCGTGTGCTAATTTGCAGTGGAGGTTTCTCGTGCTTTTGTTATGATAACTTCCAGTTTTCATTCTATTTATTCATTATATTATAATAAATTTTAGTGATAAATATACTTTCAATATTTATATATATACATTTGTAATTTTATTTTGTTCATATCAGTTTTTTGTTTCTGTTATATCATTAATTTCGTGTACTAATTTGTTTTGCACATACTATCTCGTGCCATTGTTAACTTCCAGTTTTCACTCTACTTATTCGTATATTCAAATTTTACTAAGAAATATAGTTCCAATATGTACATATACATACGTAATTTTATTTGTCCATATCATTTTTTTGGTTCTGTTATGCCATTATAGCAAGAAGCTGAACATACTATGATTTGTCTTTCGTGTTTTGTTTGTACACTTATTTAGGTGATTCCAGGGAACAATAAATATGGATGGGTATATCTTTCTTCGTTACGTTTCTTTGTCATCCTTGTTTAGTTTGTATTGGGTTTCATTTGTTTAGTTTGTATTGCGTTTCATCACTAAGAATTGCTGCCCTGCAATTAATTGAAAGGACAATATACCGCAATAGAAATAGATGAGCATCCAAATGTAATGGTCTTATATTTCCCATTATATTTACCAAATCACGTTGGCAATGAAAGGAATATACTCCCGGAGATATTTTGGCCGTCGTCAATAAATAAACGTTTAACGAAAGCTTCAATCGGTGCTATTTACCTGAAAAAATCTTGAACCCTTCACTTACCTCAATATTTATTTTCTTTTCGTTCCATGAAGTTTTCTCTCTCCATTTTTCCTAAATATTTTCAAGCCAGTGCTCCTCGTTTGCGTAAAAATAATCGAGTATTTGTAAACTTAAGTGCAGAAATTTGCTTCCAGTTTTCTTGTTGATCAGTATTGCTGTTTACCCATATTCCCTTGTTTTAACTCATAAAAGTGTTTGGAGGAATAGTTATTTATATTTTGATATTTTATTTTCTTTCACTTTTCGAATGTTTTTGTCAGTTTTCTTTTTCGCACTGTGAGGAATTCCCGCACATATTTTATCAACTCATCCATGGAGTTATGTTTAATAAATTCCCTATCTAATATTTTCCTTTAGGTAGTTTTTATCTGTGAAAACGGAACTCAAGGAATATTCTGAATATTCCAATTCACTCATCGCCTCTTTCGTAATCAATTAAATTTACAATATATTAATCAATTAAATTAATTACGTAATTATATATTTCATTGATAGATAATTGGATATGAATCTACCGCTTGTATCTTGATAAAACATTCCTTTGTAGATGATTGTTTATTTAACTTCATTAAAATATGAAAATCTGATGTAATAAACCCTCTGCATTTTTCGTCTGTGCATAGCAAATTACAACCTTGTTATTCTACATCAAGAGGGTCTCATTTCCAAGGCATTTCGTGGTAAAAAATAATTTTTCAGTCTTCATAGATCCATTTGCTTCTTCTGAACCGAGTTAGGTTTTCGTTGCACGTATTCTACCTCTGGGATAAGCAGATAGTTAGTCATTCTTTCCTTTCATTTTTTCCATTCAGCTCGCATCCCGCAGGACGGATTCTTATTAAATTTTCACGTTCTCTTTTGTTTTCCAAGCAGCTCATTTCATACATGCCATTCCATCGTTCTTTCGTATAGCAGATTCGTTACCTCATTCGGATCGATGAGTTCGATGTTTAAAACTTAGTTTTCAATTTAAATTATTCAAACTCGTAAATTTTGATTCTGAAAGGAGCTTACTCGGTGAATGAAATTTAGTAATTAAATAAGTAATTTAGGGATAAATATATTAATAATAAAAAGCAAGGGATACAAGAATTTTCTCGAGATTTAAAAAACTCTCTGGAATTTACTTTTAATAAAATAAATGTATAGTTGCTGTTCATTGGCACAATTAAAGGAAAGCAATGTAATTGAAATTTGTACTTTCTACTCAAATCTGTAGCCAATTGTCTATGAAAGCTTCTGCTTCGAATAACTTCATGTGGAAAATATTTCGTTCCTTTATTTTTTTTAAATGACTTTTCAAATTTTTGACCTGAACAACTCGAGTTTATTACTTTCTTTTCGGAACTATATTTGTTCCCTTCCTTATTATTAGATTAGCAATAGTATATACAGGATAATTTATATAAGTGAATATAGCTTAATAACTTTTCCTCTTATTTCATATCGTAATATCTAGTGTATTTATAATTTTTTTAGTTCATCTGAAAAGTCTACCTTCATTTTTGCGTATCTTTAAATTTCTTTATGTTATCCATAAACTTCCATTACCCAATTTCAATGCCATATTTCAAAATCAGAGATATTCTTCTAACTATATTCTTATTTTTCTTAATTGTGATTTTTCAAAATTTGGAACTCATTTTAGACATTTAAAATCTCATCATCTTCGGACGTCAGTGAGCATGGATATTAAGAATGTATTTATTATTATAATAGTTGTATATAATTTTTAGATGAAACTATTCATTGTAGTCTCCTTTTATTTTTATTTAACTTTTCATCCTCTAATAATCACTTGTTCTTATTAAAATGATTCATTACGGCTACATAGGTTCTAATAACTAGAATAGGGCGTGAGATAATTAACTCAATCTTCATCTTTTCTAGTAAGAGCTGTAGTTCATTCCATAGAGCCTTATGGGGTAATTATAAAAGTAAGGGATTTATTGTTTCGTTGATGTAGACTTTTCATGACGGTAATTGAAAGAGCGTAGTGGATTTGTCCAATTTCGGAGGTGTAAAAGAAGCAAAAAAGAAGAAGGATTAATAGAAACTTACGAGACCATCCCTTCAGTGGAGTTATAATTGAACTTTACGACGGAATTTACAGAGATTACTCTCCTAATACGTATACAAGGAATTGCTCATCTAGATGCAATCATTTTCCTCATTTCAACCATCGTACAATACGGTATTGCAGTGTGTAATCCAAATAAAGTGAAGGAATTGCTATGAAACTAGATAGGAAGATTTTAATTAAGTAGGAAAGGAAGATATTCTCTCTTATAGTGCACGAGTTTTTTCTGTTAAAACTGTTTCGTTTTATACTTAAAATTTACAAAAAAGATACTACGTGGATTATGAACTAGTTCACTAATCGAATGAGTCATTCAGGCAAGTTAACTGTATACTGATTGAAATTTACGCTAGGACTTGATGATTATAGTGAACTGTAGCATTTTCCTGGCTTAAAGGAATCCATTTTTTTCTCAGAATTATTTTATCTCACTTCCTGTAAGAATCTTAAGTTTTTTATTCTATCCTTTACAAATATAAATTAGATTTTAGCAGTTTTTTGGGGAAAGCCTTTTAAATTTCGAATATTCTAAAAACAGAGAATTTTTTTCTAATTTAATTAATATTTTACTTTTGATTTCTTTGATTATCTGCCTTATATTTTTGAAAATGTAAATTGCTTGTAATCATTAATGATAGTGGATGATTTTATATTATGAATCGACAAAAGCTGAGCAAGTTTTTATAAATACATTTACATTTATTCTCCTTTATGAAGGAATAATTGATAATTTTAAATTGATATTCAAAGAAGAAATTTTTTAATTTATACTAATTAATATCAGTAATATCATAAGGGGGTAGTTATAAAAATATAAGACCTAAGCTGATATGGTTCTTCCTTATTAACCACAAAACATTTTTCAGAGGAAAAGATGCTTATTATAGCAGTAAGGCAACATCCATTATTTCTCGTTATACTTGGTTGCTATGGGTGGATAGTTATTTTTATTAAGTACTGCTCTGTATCGGTATGAAAACATTTTATGGTATTCCAAAGTTCATAAATTCTTTAGCAGTTCCTATACTATAATATGTCCATATTATCATAGCCAAAGAATTAGAGTAATATCATCTGAATAAATGAGAATTTCTTTCTCAATTTAAGTAAAACTTACCCTAGAATCTTCCATAAAAAAGAAACATACCTTTTTCACATCGAAACGGAATCCTCACTTGATCTATACCTGAGCTCCTGTTGTTGATGAACTAGTTTAATATTCGTTTATCACGAAAACAGGCATCGCATCCGTACCGAGTAATCCTCAGTAATGTAGTGCCTTACTCGTATGAAATCTGAATCGCTTCCCGTGGAACATTTCTTCCATTCAGTGGATGAAATTCTTTCTAACCACATCCTATTTTGCATTTATAGTACTTGCTATAGTTTACGAGGTTGGCTGGCCTTTGATTTTTTCACGATTGTTATTTGTAGCCTCGTGCAACTGTGTCACATAAGCCCCGCTCGTACGACCCAATTTCATATCATCGTCTCCATGCTCAGGTGTGATGCGGCATAAAATTCGAGGAAATTACCAAATCGTCCATCGTCACGTTTACCGTTCATCGTTACATGAATAAATCAAGTGACGTTTTTCAGTTCCATTTTATAATAAGTTGAGGAAATAGCCAAAGGTGTACGAATAAGGATATAATTGGAAAATGTCCCATTTACGTGTTTTATCTCTGCTGGTTCTATAGGGTACCATAATCATCATTTCCTCCCGCTACACGCCGAATAGTGGCTAGCAGGGTATTACATAGATGTCATTTTATATTGTTTTATCCTATTTCTTAATTTTGGGGAATTATTTCTCTTCCATTTTGAAATTGATTGTGTCCTCCTTTTATGAGCTATACACTATTCTTGCTGTTGTAAAAGTTTCGGGATTAAATAATATCAATTTAATTATTTATGGGTATCAATAGTCTCATTTAAGTTTTCTTTGTTTTATAAATTTGCTGTTTTAAGTAAGTAATTTTTTGATTTTTGGGACAACGGTATATCTGGATTATTAACTCTTTTACTAAGCGTTTTATCAATTTTTATTTTTACCTTTTACATCTATTTAGACGAAACAAACTCTGCATTCAGCTCTAATCCTAGTGAGATTTATCATCCTTACTTATACTGCATGTAGAAAACCATTTTACTGAATACTTAATCAAAATACGTGTCCATGGAATCAACCCAGTTTCCCGAATTCAGATATTCCTTTTATTGTTCCCCTTCAGAAATTTCACCCCTTCCTTCTGTTGATATTTACCCCAGGCGTGGGTTTTTTTTATCCCGATCAATCTTCAGTTGTGGACACTTTATCCATCGAACCATGAATTCCGCTTTGTTTTGTTTATTTGTATGCATACCGAATACACAATAAAAATTTTTATAAGGCGTGGTGAAATAAGGGAGAAATAAAAATGTTTGGAGGACTTCTGTATTTTATGTACGTTTTTTTATTTTAACTTGTTTTGAAGGGGAAAAGAAAATGTATACAACACAGCCTCTCAGGTAAACCGTATTTTGTGAATTTATGGTTTAGCAAAGTTTGAATTCTGCTTAAAGAGTAAATAGTATCGTTAGCTATTTTTTATGTTTACGTATATATACTTTACCTAGGTACAAACCTATCTATAAATACTTTATTTACTACTTTAAACATTTGATTTTCCTTGTGATCGAAGTAATTAACGACTATTATCGAAGGCTTGATACTGTTGTTTAAATCTAAGAAGATTAATTGCTCCTATCTATTTAATTTGGTGATTATATATACAATCGTTTGTATACCGTAAGAATAAACTATCATTGACTAGTATAAAAGTATATATTTTGAATTAAACCGTTGGTATAGGTGTTTCCTTCGCATATATATCTTTTTCTCTTATTCTACACCCAGTTTTATCCCTTCCATTCATCCATTCCACATGTAAAATCTGAATGTTCCCACGGATATAATTTCCCCATCTCAAACTCGCTAAGGCATTGATAGTCGGTCTCATCCCACTGCTGCATTCCTCCATGCTTTCATATCAAGTGGATCAAATACCTCCCCAAGCAGCGCTGCATTTTATAAGTCATGTCCCACAATGGTCAGATAAACCGAGCATCGCATAGAAGGACCTCGGATCCATGTTTTTCTTTTTTGCTCCTCCGGGATGCTGGATTGCCCACCGCTCGCTTCAGATTTGCCAAGATACGCTCTTCCTCAAAATCCTTTCTTCGCCAAGTGCTTCTTTTTATTTCTTACAGAGACTCGAAGTAGTGGAACTTTCTATAAATCCGGATCCTTTCAGATTTCTTCGTCTGGAAGAAACCATCTTGTTTCTGATCGGAGAGGTCCGTTTGCCCTTCCCAGAGTAGAATAAGCCGAGTTAATTCAGGCATAACGGCCTCTTTTCTGTATCGCAGAATCACTCTATGTTCTCGTTTCCTAGATAGCCATTCTGCAGTGTGTTCTTTTCTATCTTACGGCTCGGATATATCTATCTGTTTCGTCCGATGTAACAATGGGATCTGTTTCTCTACACCCAATATCTATAGGGCTGGTGATTGTTTCCGATTGAATGGGAGTGGGCTGCCTGTATCGTGATGGGATGTAAAGGGTTAGGTCACTCAATTGTTACGTTCACTGCAGCGTGTGGAAGCTGCGTAATTAGGTCGCTTGATGTAAATGTCAAATTAAATTCGAATTTAGGAAACTAGTACTTCAAAAATATATTAATCTACTTGCTATTGCAACAGAATAGCGAATAATTATATCAGATACCGTTCATATTCACTAAAGTATTTAAAGTGTATGAATAATTCCTTTTTTTAATTAAAACCTGTTTGCTTCCCTTATTTTTAGAAAAATCTTGCTTTGATATCACTCCACAATTCTTGGTCGATTCCATTATAAATCTTTTTAAAGATGAAAAACCATTTATTATAGGATGTCATTGAATATCAGTGATAATTTTTCCTCATATGATGTTAAAATTAGCGATTTTAGCTTCAAGGAAAGATCAGCTATTTCATTTAAGACCTGTCGCTGTCCAATATCTCTTGTTTATCATTTAGTATTTACAGCTATTATTCCTCGAAATTCAGAAGCCTCGTGTCCTAAAAAGTGATTTCACATTCTAGTATGAGAATGTTCTTAAATCAAGATATATCCTAACATGCTATTAATATCCTGTATCTCGACTTAAATTAAAGAGAGAAGGTGAATTACGAATTTTTTGTCTTTTAATGTGAATTCTATTTCTGTAAACAGATTTCCAAGTTGTATGTCATTATGAGTTGTTAGGGAGTGATAAAATATCAAATTCACAATGAGATTTATAGAAAAGAGGTCGATCAGTTGACGAAGACGGTGAAAATTTTAAATTAGATTAATAAACATATTACCTATTTATTTATTTATTTATCATGTACAGAATATATCTGCCAATTTACAGTGACAAAATCAACACTTATATATGAATAACAAACAATGAACAACAACATCAATACCTATGTAAAATACGTGAACTTAGTAGATAATTTTCCAAATTATAGGGAGTTTCATTATATTGCTAGCTATTTATTAATTTTATGAATATGACATATAGGAGATATATAGGCTACGAGTGAGAAGAAAACCACTTTTTTGTGTGTTTTGACTGTTTGTATTGTACCCTTCTTTATTTTTCCTAATACAAATAAAGGAAATCCATGTTGACAACTTTTAATTAGTGGTAGGAATCTCATGCTAGAAATGAGCTGGTAAACTTACGGTAGGATGTATTTCAATTTAATTTAAAGTCCGTGGGATTTTTATTGCCTAAGTTTGTATACCGTCCACAGTTATCTTCTCGGCTTGGTAGTTTTTCGTTTAATTACATTATCGAATCTAAATATATGTTCTGTTATATGTTAGCCTTAATTTCTTTTCCATTAATTTCACTTAAGTACAAATGCATCGATGGTTCTTTATTATCGTAAACTTTATTCAATCGTGCGGTTTAGTGTTAAGCTTTAAATTTTTAACCTAAAATTATTGCCGTCCTTCCGTGGGATAAATGGTAAATAGGAATTTAAAATATTTTTTAAGTACTGTTTTGATACCGAGTGGTTGCTAGGATATTTGTCTGTTTTAATTTCCTCATTGTCGAATTCGGCGCAATAAAAATCTCTTTTCGGATAAAGACTCCATTTCAATTGAGAATTAATTAGAATTTTATTCGATTGAGAATTGGTTGGGAGCACAATGGAGCATAAATAGACTTTACCAACTGTTATATCGAAATTGCGGGGAAATAAAATCGGTGTGTTTGTAAAAATTAATTGAAATTCGCTGGAAACAGATTTCAGGATGGAACGAAAACCAAAAGAGAAAAAAGTGTTTTAATTTTTGTAACTGTGTAATCAACTAATATAGGATCGGTGTAGTGGTATACTAAAAGCATAAAAATTGTCTAAATTTATTGACCAGAGAATGTAATTTTTGTCTGAAATTGTTTAAAAATGTTTAAAAAAAGAGTGAACACTAAAATCAATTCGTAAAAATTCATTTTTTTGGAAAAATAAAAGAGTATATTCCAGGTATTTTTATGCAAATAAAATAAAATCATCATTTTCTTTTAATAACATAGAATTTGTATAGTCTATATACCCATTCGAATTTGAATCCATGAAAAGTATTGTTTTCAGATGTCCATTAATTTTATTACTAATTCCGTAATGCAGAATTGAAAGCGGTTTATTATTCCTAGAATGTATACATAAAAAATAATGTTATTTTCATGAATATTACTAATCTCTCTACCAAATATAATCTCCTTAAATCGCCTCGTATCCTATCAGTATTTACTCCGAATCATAAAATAAAAGGTAATTAGATCATTAATATATAAATTACCATTGAGTAAATAATGAAACTATTCTATAATAATTAAAGCAAACAGACCAAAGAAGGCTTTAAATAATATTACAGTTACGTATTCATAAACTTTGTTCCATTAACAAAAATTGTAATACGTGTGGTTTTCGAAACTCATAAATAGATACATAGTGCATCATGTCCGTTGAAGTTCTTGAAAGCTTTCAGAAGTGCTCTTAATAAATATAGACGTAGAATGGGTAATAATAAGGATCCTTCCACGCAACGGAAGCTAACTTTTCAGTATTTGTTTCATCATCATACTTCCGTATCTCCTTTCTTAACTCATTGAAAAGCATTAATGGAATTTCCAAACGAATAGAGAAGCTTTCTGAATGATTGATACAACGTGATGTGATGTTTTCCTCTATAGTTTTATTGTAGGAGTTTGTTTGAGTGGATAAATGTACTTCGTAGATATCGTATGAAATATAGATGGCGGTGAAAAGGCCGATATAGTCACTTATCTTACGTATTATTTGCAAGTAGATTTATTTTGTGAGCGGTGGTTTATAGGCTTGTTTAAAAAATTAATAGATTTTTCGAGACTGCTCAGTGTACCAATTCGAACATATTATATGAGATGTATTTTAATTAAATAAAGGTTTTATTTTTTCTTATATCTCAATGTAGTTTTAAATTTTACTTACTTATAAGCGGAAGAACTAGATAAATGCGTAAATATCTCGGAATGGAAGTTTGTTGGTTATATTTCAGACCTATTGCAACAAGATTGGTCTAATTTATCCTGTAACTATGCCTGCAAAATTTTAATTATGGTAGACTTAGACATCTATAATGTAATTTACTCAACATCAAAAGATAAACTTGTTACGAGTAGTTTTTCGCTTAATGATAGAAAATAGTCGTAATATACATAAACGACAATACTTTATTAATTTTATAAATATAACGAATAAATTGATGAATAATGGATATGAAAGATAAATAAGTGGCAAAAAGTATTATTACATCAAAGCCGATTAAGGCAAGTTTTAGGAATTTAAAAATCTTAGGTGTTCAATTCCTCCACTTTCTAGGTTACATCTCGTTAAACTCTGTACACTTCCATTCTTCTTAGTGGCTCCTAATGGGTGTATACCTCTCGCGCTAATTTACTTGATATATTTCCCTCGTTAGTTATCTTAGCAGATTTAAGGTACTCACACGTAGACATCTGAGCGGGAAGGATGTGGTTTACCTCTAAGTGTCAGATCCTTTAAGAATCTTCTGTGTTATTACGCTCTGAAGAAATTTGCAAAAACGTTTTCACTCAAGTAATAATTAATATCGTAATTAATTTAAATTCTAAGAGTTCAGAAGATAGTTATTTTTGTATAATTGTAATCATTATAGAAACCGTTCTTGAAAGGCTGAGATATTAGCTTTTAATTACGATTCCTTCGCGAAGAAACTTATAGAGTATTTAATAAAATTATGTAGATTTTAAAAGCCTAAAGCTCGTAATTATGTGTTAATATATTTATATTTTTAAGTTAGATCTCATGAAAAATCATTAATAGGATACCTACAGTTTCGTACTCAACAATCGAACACCAACATTCCTGGAGAGGAACTTTTCCTTCGTCCGGGAATTGAACCCGGTATCTTAGCTATTATTACCATCAATAACTAATAATTACACCCTCTTGTGTTTGATAGAAATAATGTCAGAGTGAACTAAAATGAAACTGAAATGCAGTGACGATTTTACGTATAATTTTTACCGTCCATACGAATAACAGAGACGTTGAATTAAGCTAATAAATTGTTTCGATGGTTGAAGTGTAGCTAAAGTCGTAACTTCTGAATAGTGATCTACATTATTAAATGAACATATTACATATGGACTTTGATTGTTGAAGCTATGATGCTATTTTTTAATCTCACATCCCTTAATTGCCTACACTTCGTCACTGATAAACAAATGAACGAAACAAATTGATACATCCCCGTATCTTAGGTCCACTCCCTCGCATTGTTCAGTTCCTCTGGTCTGCAAGATAACCCACCACCTTGGTAACCGAACTGGGGAGGGTTAAAAGCCTTAAATTTCCCTGTCGCCCTTAAAGGACTATTCAGGGGTTCGTTTATCAGTGAACGAGGTGGTGAATTATGTGGGAGAATAAATACACAGCGACTCCCTCGGAAGTCTCTCAAACTACAATTCCTCGTCTCTCAACTTCCTCTGCCATTCATCTAGGCATCCTTCCTGCGATAAATTCAAAACAGCGCCATCGATTTGCGAGGCTCTTTTGTTTCCGAGGCAACGTCCCTTTGCAGGAGGACTTTTGGACCGAAAGGGCCCTCCGAGATGATAAAAAGGAGGTCGTTAGCGGAGAGATAGTATTAACCATCCAAAGGAATTGAGTTTCAGCAGGAAGTGTGATAATGCGCTTTGTATGCATGTTTCTTTGAGGTGCAGGTTCCGAAATTTTCGAGTTATTATTGATATTGAGTGGTTACAGTTTGGTAGATCGTAGAGTAATAATTATGCGTGTATTTAGTGTCGTAATTAGACCTAGAAGTACGAAAATGATTACCAATAAGTTACTATAGTTTCCTAGAGTTATTGTTAGTAATGGAAACGTTATGATCACGTGATTTTTACGATATTCAGTGTGTTTTTCTAGGCTGATTGATACTACTTTTTACATCAATAAATAAAGTTGATACATCTACGATAATGAATAGCATAACGTCATTCAGAAGTGATGAATAGAGACATATCTACCTAGGTCATCCAATTACCATCGAGGTATGCATCAGAGTGATGGTGGGGTAGATGTGGGAGACCTGGGTTCGAATCCCTGTTATTCTGCTATTTTTACTTTTGTTTTACGTAGTATTCCAGTCGTTTATAATAAAGTTTTTTTCTCTCTTCTTCAATCCAATTATTTATACGCTCCTTTGATAACTATTACTTCGTTAAGTAAGAATTTACTCTTTACCAGATAATATCTTAGGATCAGTAGATACAGTAGATTTTGGTTCATGCAAACCTGAGTATGACCTGAAAATTGATCAATAGCAATGATAATATTGTATCAGACGCATTTAAAGTTATTGCATATTCTATTAAAGCTTTATTTACAAATAGAAAGAATTTTAGAGCAATATTGACTGACGAAACTGATCTTTCATTTATTCTTCTTTGCTCCACGCATTAGGTATGTTTTTACGTTGATGGATACGCATAGTTATACTGTGATCTTCCATCAGAAAAGTAGATATAAGAAATAATATAGTTGCCCAGTAGCACACTTAGTAATTGACTAAGAGGAGAAACCTAACTGTCCCTGAACCCCCTTCAATATGAAGTGGATCTGATATCAGGTTTCAAATGTAGTAATTATCAACCCTTTAGTCGCAGCCATCCAATCTCCACTTTCCCTCATAACTTTGACACTTATCATCACCTGTCGTAACTCAACCCGTGTCTTCTCGATTTCTCTGAGAGATTCCTCCGATACTACCATCAGGAACCCGTCCTCTGCATTTCCTCCTCTTTGTATCGCTTTTGTTCTCCGCCTTCGTCATTCAAATCAAGAAGCCCATCATCGGTGACTTATGTACTCTCATAATTCATTTCCTTCGCAAAATTTATCTATACCTGAAGACATCGTTATAGATAATGTTTTGCAATAAAAACTCACTTTAATTTCCTCACTTCGCTATACGTTAAAATTTTAAAAACAATTTCTCCACTGGGATATTTCTCTTAAATACTTATTGATAGCTCAATCCATTTAGTAAGTATGTACTTGAAGTTGCCGTTTGAAAATTTGATTCTTAATATCAATCTAAACCTGAACTGTGTTAGAGTCGTAAGGCTTTAGTTTTATTTTAATTGAGAGGATGAAGGTGAAGTTCAAATTCATGTTAAAAATTCCTAATTATATACACGAATATTGGACAAAATTTTGTAATAACGTAATGTTAGGGTATGGTGAAATATTCTTAAATTAAAATGAAAAGATGACAAAAACTAATTTACTGAAAATTAGCGATTGAAAAATCATGGATTTCTAGTGATTGATAATCAACCAGAGTGTATTTATCTTTTAATGTATTTTAACCTCAAATTATGAATTTTTCTTCGTAGATGAACTGGTATTCTATTTATTAAGTAATTTAAAGATTACTGTGATATATTTTGTTTTCCTTGACTTCATATAATTCCATTTACAATCTTAAGTATTTCCTCACCTTCATTTTTTTTGCTTCTGAATATTACTGTATTTCTAATTCCTTTCAAACTATTTGCAAGCATAATTTCCATAGGTTTTTATATTCCTTTTAGATTCATATTCAATCCATTCGTTTTCATTCACAACCCAAATTAATGGAATATATGTTCTTATACTCCTTTATTAGAATTATAAGAACGTATTTGTTGAATTAGTTAAGTGCATAAGCTCCTTTGGATATTGTGAGAGGATTAAAGAAGGCTGTCAACGAAAATATAATCCTTTCCTTTTAAATTATACATACGTTCTTGAATTTCCGTATTAATTGTATATCCATTCAACCCTTTTGAATAATTATATCGAGGTAGAAATATAGAATACTTCTTATACTAAATATGACCACAATAGGTTATTCTCTTGGCTATTAAATAATTAATGCTTCATTATTTTTGCTAGTAATTGAAGGAAATTTCAGCTCTTTTTATTCGTCGTACCAGTTTAAAGTTATTATGAAATACTCTCATATTAATATCTAATAATAATATCCTTCCATATTCGTCATGACATTTTGTCTCCAAATTTTTTTTTTTATATAGAGTTATTTTTTCGCTCACTACCTTCCGTGTACTTCTATCTAAATTATAATCCCATTCAAACTCTTCTGAAAAAGAACACAATAGTTCACATTGAGTCCATTCTACATTTAATGTGCATCGCATATTAACTGTGTCCCGATTATGAAGGATATCCGGATCACTAATCACGAAAGCGATGTTTATCGATCGCTATTGTTCTATAATGCGCGAACGCTATTAATGTGAAATATAATGAGGGATGAGTATCTTAATTAAATAATCGGTCGCTTAGTTTCAACCCACACATTCTGGTAAACTGCTATTCTCTTTAAGCTATCCATATAGAGCAACTTATCCTCCTCCAATCAAGTGACCTAATTAATTTAATGACGAAAGCTTCTGACGTCAATGTGATTTGATTTATTATATCAAAGTTCACGATTATATTAAGTAAATCAAGAGAGTAGGTAGTTTTTATTTTATATAAACATACTGGCCAAATTTATGTGGAATTACAGCGTACATCTCATTTGAATCTAGTTCAATATTGAAATGAATGAAAGAGACTAAAGCCTTTTTCAATTTTACAAGAATAGATCAATCCTTAAATTATTAATCTTTTTTATTGATTATAGTTATACTGAATATTTATTTGCCTCTGTATTATCAGAGCATCTATTTTTTAAATAGGAATTACTCGGTTTACCTCTGCCTGATTATTACAGCACTGATTTACCTATTCCTTGGTGAAAAAATATAGTGAAATATAGATAAGATAAAGAGATAAATTTTCTTGTCTAAAATGACGACTGATTTGATATATACGGTTCACGTGAAGGTTAAGTAGTTAAAAGATAAGTGGGTAGAAAATTTTTTAGCTTATGAGACTACAAGCCTCAAAAAAATAAATGATTAAGTATGATATCTTGTAATATTGTCTGCCATTCTCACTACTTCAAGTATTGAAATAACAAAAAATGCTAAAAATATCAGTCTGATTCTCACATTATTTTTATCACTCATATCTGTTTCCAGTGTTGCAAAATTTTATTTCTCGAAATTTGAGTAGAAACGTTTGAAAGATTGGAAATATCCTTTGGTTAGGACTTGCGAATTGAGGCAACGTAGATTACCAAGGCTTCAAAACTTTGTTGGAAGATTGAGACTATCAGATATCACATTTAAGGTCAAAGAGCCATGCATACATTGACATTTGGGAAGAGGGTAATTTTATTTTGGTTTTTTTACCCTCCTCACAAAAGGTTTTGAATAGAAAGGCTATGAATCAGACGTGATTCTCAAAATCCTTGTCATTTTATCGTGACAGGCTTTGAAAAGGCTGAAAAAGTCATGAAAACACTTTGTTATTTAGGATGCATGGTATTCGAAAGAAAGGAAAATGATCCGAAACTCGAAACGAAAGTCAGACCTAAGATGTATGACATGACGGTGCAATATCCTTTAGTCAAGGTATTTCTTTACAAAAGTGAGCTATTTTTAAGACCGATTTGACCACAGCAAAGTTGAACTAACATCTTATTAAATAATTTTATTAGTTATTGTTCTTAAAATAGTCCTCTCGAAAAATTACAAACACGAGGAGCATAAATGAAACGTGTAAAGGGTTAACATAATGCAATTTAATCTCAGATAATTTAATTTAAAAAAAGACTTCAATAACATTTAAATTATTTCTCTATTGACTTATTTCTAAATTAATAATATTTTGTTCTTTACAAATGCAATTATTGTTGCCTTTTTTGTAGCTACTGTTTTATGTTAGTTTCTAGTGACTCAGTGGTTTGGGATGTGATTCTATCTAGTTTCTATTAATGTAGTGTTTTTTTAATTTTATTGTATTTCATCAATTTAGTTTTTCTTCTTTTCATTCTGCACTGTAAGTTATTATTTTATTACAAAAAGATGCTATTATTTAGACTCTTTAATTAGGAGATTTATATAGAAATATTCTATGTATTATTGTTTTATTCTATACTGTACTATATATGTTTTATTATATTAGTATATATCTTAATTATATTTTTATGTGTTTTTTCTTTGTGACTAATTTTTAATGATAATTATAGATTTAATTGAAATATAAGTAGTTTTGGATTGAAACGTATTTACGTATTTATATTTTATAATTTGCTTATTATTATGTCATATACTGTATATATAGATAATGTGACTGATTATAAATTATATCAAGGAATTACGATATAATGAATAGGTATATATTTATATATAGTATATATTTTTTCATAATATTCCGTATTTAGAATGGCATAGCACTTATATCATCCTACAGTCCTTTTTGCGTATGCAAAAGTGCCATTTATCATCGCTTTGTATGAGATATATATTCGCGTGCTATATTCTCCATATATATTGCACCTATGCGCCCTAATCTCTTACTCTATCCAGCCTCGAAATCTCTGCAGGTGACGACATTCTTTTATTTATTACGTCATCGAGGGGAATCTTTCGGACACGTGAATTAAACAGCGCCGTTTCCCTTTGATCTGAATTCGGATGAAAAATTCAAATCCGTTGGGCGCTAAAGTTCTGTGATAATACATTCGTTCTGCTTTTGTCCATCGGAGTGACGCATCCTCGAAGCATTTTCCGCACTGTGAAGCAATCATTAAAAGGAAGAGTGCAATCGATGCCGAATTCGGTCACGGATTTCTCTCTCGCGTATGTTTCTTGCCCAATGTGACGTATCTTGATTGATTTAAATGCCTCAGTACGGTGGTTGCCTTTTGGGGAATATATACAATGGTGTTGAGCCGCCTTGACATTGTAGGTTATACTCGTAAAGTAGGGCTATGTTTCAAGTTGTAATCGTCTATGAATTGTGGAATTAAAGGTGATTTTAATGAGGGAATTAGTTTTGATTCCAACATTTTTGTTCTACGTTTTAACTTAATGTTTTATCGTAATGTTCTTCCCTTGCCATTTGTCGACAATTGGCTAGCAGGGGATTTTCATGGACATAACGTCTCTACGGGTTGGATAAGGAAGATAAATGTTAAGTTTGCTCTGAGAGTTGTGCGAACAGTTCTAAAAGTTTAAACAGTGGTGAAAAATTGGTATAAATGACGAAAAAAGTCAAAACAGTGTTGCATATTACGTTATTTTACTTCTGTTTTGCTTTTGTATCTCTACAAATATATTAATTCACTATTTCCATAACTTATAAACTTAGTATCCTCTTAGCAACGGACTTATTTCTCGATAAATTATGCTGGACGTAGCGTCATCTAGAAAATTTTAAAGTTATCCTATCTTTATAATAATATCTGACCTAGGTTTTAAAGGAATTGCTTTCTTTGATGAGTATGTAGATCTTACTTTGTCTCCAATGTGTTCATTTCGAATTTATATATGTATTGAAGTTAAATAAATATAGTCCTCAATTGTTCGAAATTTGTCGTAATTTACGTCGATTTAAATACGTATGAAGTGAAATGATAGATATAAGTAATGGCCTTGTCCTTTAGGCTGGAAAGGTTTCGTTGTTTGAGCTGTCTGTTTTTGGAGAAATAATTATTGCGGGTAAGAGGACATAGCTTTCTAAATATTTGGAAAACTACACTGTCAGAGGGATCAAAACTTAAAAAAATCATTATAAAACCGAACAGTCCCGCTGTGGATTGCAAAAAAACGCCTGAGGTATAAGCGAACCGGACCGTAAATGGAAGCCGAGGCGTCATCGTAGGGGAAGTCAGAATCTTTCCCCAGCAGAAAGGTCATAACTACGGCTGACAAAACCACCTGCGTGTCTGACGTAATAACTCCACTTTCCTTTTCAAGGGGCACTCCAATATCACTACCCTTCAACTCCCTTCCCCTTATAATAATTCATCCTCACCGACAGATTATCAAGGTGCGGCTCCTATTTGTCCGATATCCAATAAAACTCACCTCAAATCCCTGCAAAAGACCCTTGTTTTGCTCCTTCACTCATCAGCTTTCCGCACGTATCAATGTGCTTTTAATCCCGTACCATTAAGGGCGTTGAACCTATAAAAAAAATTCGGTTCCAACTCACTCTCCCGCAATTTTTTTGACGTCAAAGTGTGTATGGGTTGACCTCTTTCACTTAGGTTTCTTATGGCCCCCGGCAAACTCGAACCCTGCGGTGGATAAAAAAAACCTGTGACCCCCCTTGACCTGTGTTCCTGCGTGGGAAGGGAACCTATCCCCTGAGTTCTTGCTAGGATTTGGTGCACGCAAAAGGCTAATTCCGTCTTTAGCCTGAGGAGAATCGGTGACCGGATTCGTGAGGCGTCACATCCTATGGCTTTGTGTGGATTGAGTGGTCCATGAAGGTGGACTTAGGCAAATAGCCTGTCTTCTTGGAATATGCCCTTCAAGGATGGAATTTTTTACGTTTTTTTAGTCTAGAGGGTCCAAAGTTTAATACTATGCCGCTATTGTCTTTATCCGTCCAAAGCACTAGGCTATTATTATAAGAATATTTTAATTATTTTCATCTTATTCTAACTCTTATTGTTTTTGATGCAAACAAAATTGTTCAGAGTAAAGAATCTAAGGATAAATCAAGCGTCTAAATATCTTAAAACAAGAATGGAATTGTTTTGATACTATAGATATGTTAGTAAATATAGCTAGTTTACATAATGTACTATAAAAAATACATATATTTGATGATTAGGATATGAAAAAGCTTGTAAAAGCGCATTCTGTAATTCTTGTGAATGTTCAAGAAACTTTTGGGATAAGAGTTTCCTAGTCCAAAATTAGGGTCAATAGAAAGTATGGATATTTTACGGTATATTCTACTAGGAAATTTATGAAAGAATATTTCTTCTCATTAACTTGAAAGTGAAATGTCTAAATAAATTTTTATCTTTTAACGCAATTTTAAATTCCGTAATTTGAATGTAAATATCAATTTTTAGAGACTTACTGTTAAGAATAAATGAATTAATTTCTACGAAGAAATGAACTTTTTGATCTTGAGGATAACTGAAATTTTTTCTTTGAAAAAAGTTTTGTAAACACCATTACGTTCTAAAGAGGTTATCTTCTTATTTTCGTAAAACGTGTTAAAGTTGGTAGATGTGATACTTAAAAGGAAACAAAAGACGAATTTCACTTTGATTACCTCTATAATTTCCTATTTATTCGAGTATTTTTAATGAATTCTTCATTAAAATATGTTTCTTTCTCAATTTACATGGTTATCATTATACTATTACTCGTTATGAAAGCGAGATTACCTTTGTTTGAGAACGTTAAGAGCATCAAGGGAAATCGTAGCTACATTTATTAATTCAAATCTCTTTGTGTTCACGTCAGATCAACTTTGCCTTTAATTATCGAGTAGGAGTGCTGTTGATTAATAGGCCCTTCTCTATTGACGTAATTGGCTTTAATTCCAGTCGGCATTGATTTATAGGATCCGGTAATTAATCGGTGAACACGTGAAAGACGAATCGAGAATTTATTTTCTAGCTTATTAGGAGAGAGATAATCATCAAGTCTACGTTTGATGAGGGCTGTAACATGCTAAAATTCCGGCACAAGTGCTAATTAGCATAGATACTGATTGTGATAAATGCTTAGGTCAAGTGTTTGTTTTGATCGCATTCTGATAAGCTTTTGTTTCATCCTGTTAATAATACGAGTCCATTTAGATCGTCTAGTTTTTCAATTTAATCCGATGATTTAGCTCCTCCCATTATTGGGCTGTATGATGTTGCTAATGGTAACAAGGCTATTTTCATACAGGCGAGTGAAATCTACTTACGGCGTTAGAGAATGCATTCTCTCGTGCGTATAGGGTGTCAATAGGGGGAAATCAATTGAGAATTGTAAGAGTAAATGAAAAATGCTTCGAAAATCATATCAAGGACTTTGTAGAATTACAATAGATTCAAATAATCGGAATAAATGAATGGAAAGAGTGGTAAAGTTTCTGCAAAAGAAAGAATATTATAGCGAATCTATTTAAAAGAAGCAATAGATAACTAAGTTGAAGAAAAATATAAGTTACTTTCATATGAAAATGGAAATAAATAACTTGAACTAAAAATAAAATACATGCACGTTGACGATTGAGGAACCCAATTCTTTCAGTTATTAAAAAACATTATTTCATGTAATTGAAATGCTTTTAAATAAATTAATTTAGATTTTCCTTCATATGAATGGTTGAAAATTTGATCCCTTGTAATATTTCCATGAATTTAGGGTTTTAAAGAAAAAAAGATCACGAACTAAGTAATTGAGAGATATTAGAACTTTAATTAATTTATTTACTTAATAAAATACAAGGTAATATCGAATTGATATAGATGCGATCTTCAATTTTCCTTCACTTTAAAATTATATCTTTTAGAGAGCTATATTATGTAAATGAAAGATAAAGATAGATGTGACTTAACTTAGATAAAGATCTAGATTAAAGTTGGAAATAATTCTCATAATTATATATAATAATTTTAAAAATCTCCTTGGAAATTTTAATCCATTATATATATATATATATATATATATATGCGCTTATAATATGAATACTTGCTGCATAAATCCCAATGACAATAGTCAAAATTTTCCATACTTTTCATAGTGTTACATTGTTACGGCACTCCGTACTATTGTGAAATTTCCAGCTGGCTTCAAAAAAGTATGAAATCCATGACTTTCAAATCGTAGCTTTTTCTCCCTCTTGTATCATAGGACCCGAATCTGTTTCGAGTTTTCAATTCCAATTTCCCAATGCATGGGATGCTCATATCCGATAGGACCTCATTCACTTGCATCCAAAAACTTTCACCACCCTTGACCTTTGCAACAGTCTCCATCCATTGTTCTATTTTCATCCTCTCGCTTCGGAAATTATTCGAATATTGAATCTCTCTCTCCTTTTCCCAGAATTCTCTCTTCTGGATCTGGAGACAGCCTCTGGCTCGTTCTTTTGTTCTCCGAGAATTTTCCATCGCAGGTTCACTCTGCTCACTTTTCAGCACAAGAGGTTATTTTCATTCACAGCAGTGATTTCTGCCGACAAGTATGCCCGCGATATTATCCCGTGCCTTCTCTTGCCCGTTCCCTTTTGTTTCGCTTAAATTCTCCCGGTTTGCGATGGTCAACTTTTCGACGTTGGAGTTATTTTTATCAGGGACCAATTTATCTAATAGTTTGCGATAATTGAAGACTTCTATTGTTTTTATCTTTCAGTATCTATCTTTATTCACTTTTCAAAATTTTATTACTTTTTGTGTATAGTTATAGAATCTCATACAGAGTTATATAGAGAAACACTCGTTTATGTTGGATAAGACTGATTCAATTTTTTATAAACCATTAAATTTATCTCTAGGTTATAAATTATTATTATTTGGTGTACTTTTTTATTTCCGCACATCAAAGGATTTACTACTTCATCCTGTTATATAGTTAAAATCAATCTTGTCTAGATTTTTCACTCAAACAAAGAAGTGACAGAAGTTGATGTGCTTTGGACTCGAACCCAGGTACCTCTCTTAAAAATTTCAGTCACTTTCGCTAAAAAATCTATTTTTATGAGTTTATCTTATGAAAATGGATTTAATTTGATTGATTTTCAACGTTTGAGATTCTTTTACTCATAATGATGTTTTACCTGTAACTTTCACTTGATGTTCACTTTCTCTTGCCAAGTTAAATTGCATCCTCGCCTTATCCTGCACTTGATAAATATACGTATTACTTTGTTAAATTATTCCGAAATTCTTTAGTGATATACATCTAATAGATGCATTTTTATTCATGCTCAGAATCAGAATGAATTGAAATGAAAATTATCCAAACATAAAATTTAGTTGCCCTTATTTACAGCAGAATGTCTCAAGTTTTATTGTATAAAGTCTAAGATCATTTACGTGCATAGTAAGCTAGTGGAAAATGGCGATGCTTCAAAAAAAAATAATTTAATTCCTTCGAAAATATGTTGAGTATTATTAATACTCAAAACTATAGAATAAAATAGCTTGTGATATGTTCTAAATCAGCCCATTTCTAACCTTTCCTTTTATACAAAAATTGATAAATGTACCTCAATTTAGTTACATCTAATAATTCTTCAGCCTTAAACAAAATATGTATTGATTTTTTATCTAAATTTGTTTTGATATCGCAAAAAGTAATCAATCAAAAGTTTTCTCGTTCGTATTTGATTTTATTCCGCGCAATTACAATACCTAAAGTCTTCATAAACTAAATCTAAATGTATCAAATCCTCGACTATTGCTTATTCTGTCAGACGTAATGGGGCCATCCACCATCCATACGCAGCTTGAGACAGACGAAATATCGGGAAGGGACAATCAATCTCAATTTCATTCTGATAAAAACGTATTAATCATTTCTCTCTCACATTTGCCATCTCCGTTATCTTTTTGCGCTCAGATTAGGGCGTTGTGGCATTTTAGACCGATGAGTATTTCTCTCGTTCCGCTTTCTCCAGATATTGGACATGACGGACGGCCCGTGTGTGTGCAGATATATCGGCATCTAGATTTTGGGTTTGCTCAGACCCATGTATCTTTGAATCCATGATATCGCGATTCTTACTGTGATCTCTCTCTATCTATATCAGTGATTGCGAATTACGTATCACGGGTGTCAAGGGTTCGTTATGCATAGATTTATCGGAAGGGTAGTTCTGAAGATGTTAGTTCGGGAAAATGTGATACAATCTTGATAGTGCTATCTTTTGTATCGAGTGATATACATCTTTACGGCTATGGACCGTTTTCTAAAGCTGTCGTTCCGATTTTCAGGTTATCTACGGTCGGTTATCTCTTTGTAAAATTGTGGGAATTGAATTAAAGTTGGTTTTATATATCGGTCCGATAAACCATTAAGTATTTGAAATGTGTTTATTATCATATTGTAAAAGAATTGTTTCGTGAAAGCTAATTTGTCGAAATATCATGTAACCCTTCCAGTGTTGTTTTTACGAATTCGGAGAGGAACATTTTATTTTCGAAATTTTATTAGAAAGATAAGTTAATGAAAATATTGATAGTTATTTACTGTGTAGAAGAAGGAGTATTAAATAATAATTAACTGATTACCAATAATATTGAGGCATATAGGAATCAGTTTCGTCATTTATTTAATGCTAAGATATTTTTAATTCCCAATAATTGAATTCTCTATCGTCTACATTTACTTTAAATACGATTTCTACGAAAGAAATTCTCGTCGCAATAGGATAATTCAATAAAAATGTAGAGCAAGAATTAGCCATGTGTATCTGACGAAGATTCTTAAGGGTCGTAATATATATCGTTTATATTTAATCAGCTCATGCTAATGAGTATAAGAGTTATTCATTGTTAGGTATATTAATATGTATTTATTTTATTATAAGTAACTTACACGATGTGGAGGTATAAATAGAGGTTTTTTGTGTTGTTTTTTTTTCGGAGAAGATATTCTGAAAATAGCCATCTAAAAATAGATACGAATTGTATAATTTTTATAATCAAATTTCATACTTTCTGAGCAATTTATCCTAACATGTCTCAATGCCATAGCCAACCATCTTGCCCGTCAGTCCAGAAATACACGATACAGGAAAACTTCCTTTCGGAGAGGTTTCACACACATCATACACTGGAAAAACAAGAGCACTTTTCATTACTTGATAAAAATCCAATTCCGCCGGATGAAATATGAACATTTGCATGTTAATATAGGAGCGATGCTTTTCCCATACACCCGTTCGAATATAATTCGGGGGAAACATTTTTTGCAGGTCAGCTTTCCACCCGCCCCGGGGGTCATTGTTTTTGCCTCTAACATACATTCCGCCCACCTTGATCCTGTATCCTTTACCCCCACTTGCCCTCCAACCCTTCGTCTCCAACCTCCACCCATTGTTCTGTCCCCTTTAAAGCGAGATGAGTACTCTCTAATAACCTTCTGCGATGTGACAATGGTACAATACGCGTGTGAGTGGAAATCGTTTCCAAAGGACCTTCTAACCGATGCATCAGAGGTGCTATTACGATTTCTGTAAAGAATAGATCGTCTCCGGGAGAAATGCGTGTTCCGAGGCAGAAATAATTCTTCCGCCTTTTTGATATTTTTTCGTACGAATCGCTTTTTTTGTCACGTTCACCCACTCCTTTCGCTTTACCGATTTTGACGGCTTATTCAACCCGAATCGAAAAGGGTTTTTTATTCCTCCATGCTTTTATTCGCATCGTGCACCGACGTCGGAGTTGTCCGAGCGTGTTTTATGTATTCTGCGTGAAAAAATGGATGTAGGCTGCCATTTTGTTGAGTGGGTTCATTTTATTTGTGTTTCGTCATTAGGTGACGTCAGTACGGTCTTGAAGGGTTGGGTATGAAGTTCGTGAACTCCGAGGGCACTTGTGAACGTAAACGGTTTTTTGGGAAAGTATTTTTCGGGGATGTTAAGCCTTGCGTATTGTAGTGTTGTAGGTTGTGATAATGTTAAGGAATGTATTGTTTCATTTTCTAATTTCTCACAATTATTTTATAATTCAAGATCGATTTTGATTTAAAATAAAGAATCTTCCATTTTTTATGTGGATAAAATTAAGTCGAAATATTGAGAGAAAACTGTTAAAACAATTAAAATATTGTAGAGATAGGTAGAAACTGTAATTAGGCTGAGAAATACTGCTTATAATTGGTGAAAGTGGCGTTGGAGGTGTATTTTTTATTACGATTTTTATTAATTTATAAAATGATGATTAAATAATTAACCTAGTTGTCTTCTTTAATACCGAACAAGGTGTAAAATTAAAGGAGATAACCTGATAAGGCTTATTGATTCACTTGAGAGGAATGTCACTATGTATCTCTGAGCAATTTCTCAATTTAGGAATGTATACGTTAATCCAATTTTGTTAAAACTCAAACTATAATTTCTCATTGCGTATTAGTATAAAACTGCAGTTTTTTCAATATTTAATTATTATAGATTTGAGATATAATAATTATATGTTTGTCACATTTTAATATTATAAGAAATTTAGACAATCCTTCCAAAAATCGAAGTATTATGATTATAATCTTTCCTTTCTTTCATTCCGTTTAATTAATATTTATATAACTACGTATCAACTTTAGCGTACTTTCATTAACCAACATTTCTTCATTCCAATAGAAGATTTAGACTATATCGTGTGCTGTGCAGTGGTATTCTGATACCAAATCGTATCCCTTCTCCTTAGCATCACTTCTCCTCAAGGTTACATTCATGTAGTTAGCTCCTAGAATTGGACAGAAACTCATTTCCTTTACCTTAAGCTACCGAGAGCAGGAAAGAGGGAATGATCCTTCCTAGGCAACGTGATATTTGAGGCTCATGGTGACGGTGAAAGAAATTGGATCACCTCTCTTAATGAATAAGAGGTTGCAACAACACAGCTTAAGCCACACTTCGAACTTTGTTTGAGGCTTGGGTGCAGAGAGTTTTTCTTCGAGCTTCTTAATCCTTTCCTTGCAATACATCCTAGTTCTTCAGAGTACAGACATTCCTGCAGATTGAAAGCCCTAAATAGAACATATGTGAACTATGATAGAACTATGATGGGACTGTGTTCATAAAGTCTTTTGAAGCTTTTGATTATGATTGAAATACTTTTAGATCTCAATGATATATCGGTTTATCTCCTACAGATTGAAAGATCTAAATAGAACATGTATAAACTATAATAGGACTATGATATAACTAAGATCATAATATCGTTTGAGGTTTTTGATTATGTCTTAAATATCTTTCAGATCTCAATGATATATCGGTTTATCTCTGTGCTATAGTATCATCATGAAATCTTAATTTTTCTGCGTCATAATTTGATGAATCACAATTTGGCTTAATATTATGAATGTTGCTATGGTTACATATTGTTAACGATACTATAATTGTATTCGGATGTACTCGAATCGAAGTTGAGGGGATCCAAGAGCCCAGAGAATACGTATATTTTACATCTTTCTTTCCACTTTGTATCGAATAATTCCATTCCATTTTCCTTCTAGATTTTTCGTTCGATTGAACGATGGAATCAGTCGTAACCCCGACCGAAATCCCTTTATTCTCACCCCGTTTCAATTTCTCTCTGACAACTTATTTCCGAACCCTTCTACTTGCTTCCATTCGCCATTCCGCCGTATTTTCGTTCATCGAAGTCGTTCTCCTCCATCCTACTCAGATTTCTATTGCGCCAGATCTTTCGTATTGTTGGACCATGAAATTGAATCTAAAAGCGTAAATATGCTTTAAATCTCGTAGTTTTGCAGCAGGATTTACCGTGATATTCTCTTTTTCTTTGGTCAGGACCAGATACTTAGATTCTCTGAGTTCATGAAGTTGAAGATATATCATATGATATTCATAAAAGTGCAACATTTATTTTGAATACTCTCCGAAAGCCTAATTGAACGATGTTGATAGAATAGTTGATATATTTTTTATAGTTGACAGGATAAGTGGTTGGTATCTGAATGTATTGAATATTATTGCTGTTTATGAGCGTATGTCACGTAGGAATTCTAACCCTCTACCTTTACTCGGAATACAAGTTATTTATCCGTCCTGCCATAGGTTACGACCGGTAATGTTTATTAGTCTGCATGTCAATTCGTCTTTCATATCCTTTTATCTTCTTTGCGATGGACTATTCACTCCCTTTTTACTTACCTACCTTCCCTTATTCGTACCATTCGTTATGTTAAATATCTGGGCAGTTATTTACACTACGATCCAAAGCATCGTAGAAATTAATGTGTGCATTTAATGTATTCGGAAAGTTATAAATAAGCTTATACGTATGAACACAACTCTCTACTTACTGTAATTTTATAATTTTTTTCAGAGTAATTTAGAGCTAAAAAGTATAAAGTAATTGATTTTTAATTTTACTCAGTTTCATATTGTTCAAATTATCTACAACGATTTAAATAGAATTATCGTATTTTTATAATTATATTTGCTTACATCATTGCTATCCCATATTATATATTGTATTTGTGTATGAATTTAGGTTAAGCGTAGGTATTTTTAGTCTTTAGTTCTTATAAATTTGATCTTAACATCTCAGCATGAAAATAGCAGTATTATTATTTTTATAATTTTAATAAAACTTAGTATTTTATTTTCGTAGGAAATTAAGTAATTACAGTGTTTGGTTTCCAAGGCGATCCGTCTTGAACTTCTCCTTATAATCCCATTCGATATCGTTAATGACGAAGTATATGATTTTCTAGAAGGCTACACGAAGACCCAAACTAATCCTTCGCTTTTCGATTTTCTTTTGTTAATAACGTCTTCCCATTTCATTCCCTTCCGCCAATCCCTTTTCCCTTACAATTCGGCTTTCGCTTCGCGGAACCACTATCGTTTTGTCTTCTGATTGGAAATGGAAAGGTTTGATGGCTGCAGGGGGAATATCCCTTTCTCCGCTGATCCACATTCGAGAGCTGAAAATATGTGCGCCTCTCCTCAATCGGACGTCTTTCATTGTCGGGATACGTTACGCCCTCTCACGTACGATAAATGCAAAAGGGGGCCATGTTGCATTAATAATCGAAATATCGTATTCGATTGATCGATTCGTTCATTCACCTGATTCCCATATATGAATGCTGTTGTTCAATTACCTTTTGTCCTGATTTTGTTTAAGCTTGAATTAGTTTGTACATGTGCTTAACGTGTTCTTACTGTCGGTAAATTTGATCGTAGGATGTCAATATATATAATACAATATATAAGTGTAAGTATTACGTATGGTATTTGTTCGAAAAAGTAAATTTATCGAATACGATCGAATTATCAAAATATATATTTCTTCCACTATTGACATTCTGAAATGCTGGCGAAAGAGCAGAAGGAAAGAATAGAAGGGAATTTTTGAACCATTTCGTCTTAAATGATAGATAAATATTTTGCAATGTCTTATCTCTGAACATCATTTACAAGTTATATATAAATATATTTTTATAGGCTCGTATTAATTTATTATTAAAAGATTAAAAAGTAGCCAAGGAGTCAATTACAATGAATCGTTAATAGTTACTATTTTTTCATAAAATATATGTCAATTCCAAACTATTTCATCGATATAAATGGATTTTAAACCAAGGTAAGAATATATAAGAATTTGAAATAATTTGAACCAAAATACCTCTCTCTTTTCTTCCAATGAAATGGGATGTATGTGACTTTAATTTTTTAAGTATTTATGTCCAATATTTCTTCAGGAATTCTTTTAATCTTATTGTAGTTTCAAAAAATTCCGTAGAATACGTTATATATTTTTAAATAATTTTTTCTTTTACTCTTGCCTTATCATCATTCAAAATACATTCTTTTATTTTTTTCTATTTCCATTGTAAGTTAAAATGGCGAATGGCTTATTATGATTAACTGACGCAGAAATCTTTGTCAAACTGTGTTCTCCTCGTTTGTCATTGAGGTCAAAACAAGAAGAGATTCGGTGTCATGTAGTCTAATTAAATCACGGAAGTAGATGCTTGTAAAAAGTCTCATCGGTAACCGGATGCTTATGCAAAAAGTTTGCGACAGGATGTACATGGATCTACAAGTTGTTCCTTCGTCTCGCCCTTTCACATCTGAGATTAATTTAGGAGGAAGAACTTGAGAAGTTGGGAAATGTAGCCACAAGAAATGTTATGTAGAAATATCTTCTGTAAGGAGAGCTCACTCAATGTTCCGTTGAATCGTTGAAGAAACTTTTAATGACGTTGAGCATTATTTTAACTTTAGATATATCAACTGCGGGCATAATAATTGTCTTAACTGTAGCATAAGTCTTTACTGTATTATTATTTTAACAAGTAGTGACGAATTTTTTACTCTTATTACATATTATTTATACGTCAAAATTTAATTTCCAAATAGGGATCCTATAGTGAAAATTACGTACGAAAGTATGTGAGTTTTACTTAAATGTGTAAAAGATGAGTGTTTTTTAACCGTGAAAAAGTTTGAATTCGTCTTTTTTAAAAGCATGATTTCATAAATTAACAAAAGTTTAAAATTTTCGTAGCTCATTAAATATTACAATAATTTACGTATTCATTTGTTACCATAATGTAGTTATTCTTTCTAGATCTTATCTATAACCTTAATAGATATATGGAGGACATTTATTACGACATGAAATAATTATTCATACATTATACATGATCAAAATCTAATTCAAAATTAATTTTACCAAAGTTCAGTCCGTTTATCCTTATATTAAACGAGTTAATTACTTAATTAAAGCACTTTTATGCCGATAAATTTCAGCTAATTATAAAACATTAGTAAAAAAGTCTCGTGTTATCTATTGGTTGCTTAGTTTCAGTAAACAATGTAGAATTTTCCCAGCGGAATATATAATAAGGGAAAGGATCTTAAAGCTCCTCATTGTGCACATCAGGGTGTGAGCTCAAACCTTATAGGTCACGATCCTACGTCTTTGAAAGACTCTCCAACACTTGGGCGGGAATAAATTATTCGACGTAGACGGTCTTTATTAATCGCTTCCAATTAGCGAGCAAAGCACCACTGCAAAGCGGTCCGTATCGGAGGCAATAGGCCCTGGAAAAACCTTTCACCGATCTTTTCAATCAAATTTGGCAGGTGGGAGGGTTCCGAAACAACAGGGTGCACGCCTGGCTGGAACAAATTGGAGGGCAACTGCTTCTATGGGGAAGAATGAAAGCTTGAAAGGTTTTTCCTTTTTTTTCTGCGAAAGGGTTGTCAAGATTTTGGAGGATAAGGCGGGCATATTTGTGTATCCATATGCCATGCCGTTTCCTATGCCTATTAGGGATGACAGAAGCCTCGTTTCAGGTATTAGGGTTTCTATTTATGTGAAGTGTTTTTTCGTATAATCTGGAATACATCTGCGTTACTATTCCGTCTTATTATAGGTTGAGATTATTTGTGCCTTAGGATGATGAGGATTATTTCTTGATTTATAGTTTTCATTCCATGGCCTCAGATTTGTACGGATTAATTTTGATTTTATTGTATCATATTTATTTAAAATTGGCATAAATTACCGAATGAAAGAGAAAACGAAATCCCAGATTGGCCTATTATTAATATGAACGTGTTACGATTTAGTGATTATTTTTGCAAAACCTTACTCTATGGGATATTACAGGATATGATAAAATTTCAGATAAATATGTTTTGTATTTATATTTAGTTATTTATATTTGCCCAAGACAAAAGAAAAGTAAGATATTTATATAAAAGCATGAATATAATGTAACATGAGTTTGAGATGAGAGTAAGTCTATAAGATCGCAATTATCTTATCATATTTATCATATGTATGTCTTTTATGTGTTCCATTATTAATAGAGAAAAGAGTGTCAAATGACTAATAAGCTAATGATATAAATTTAAATTGAATATTCTCTCTTTAAGAATTCACATAAATCTACGATACTCATTCACTGAATACGCCCTATGTATTAAAGTGATTTATTATTTTAGTAAAGTAATTAGTTATCAGTTTATGTATAGTAAGTATAGTAAAGGAATTTATTCATCTTTTGCATGATTAATAAGAATGGAAAAATTTAAATTAAGGTATTTTAGCTATATATATTGTACGTATCAATGTTTAAAGTCTGATTGTCTTTGGTTAAAAACGTGCAAGAGAATTAACATCATGTCAATTTCCTTAAATGTGATACGATTTCCATTTGCATCACTCTCAAACTCTTTGTTTTTGTTTGAAAATACGTAATTCCTCAATTCACCTTCATTCGGTGACTCATTAATTCGGTAATGCGTAAGATTAATTTATCAATATCCAACTCCATTAAGAGTTTTGTGAAAAGAGACTGTTGCCTCGCGGAAATTATTTTCTCGAAAGCATTTCTAATGATTCCACTACGCTTATTCCATTTGTAAACTGATAGACAGAAAATTAGAGAAAGCTTTTAAAGAGCTGTTGGATATCATCAGGCTTAAATTTATCTTTATTTCTAGTTTTGATGGAAGATGGAACGTTTATTTTATACATTCGTCCTTTTTGGATAGATAATCACATCTCTATACCTTATAATTTTTCGACTAATGCAATAATATGAAATGTTTAAGAAAAATTAGAAAATTTTCAAATTATAGTAATATCTTAATGAAAGTGTACTTATTCATTTAATTAATTTATGAATGTTTTATGGAAGACGTTCTACGTAATATTGTAAATTACATTACTAGATAATAATTTATTCATTACGGAGAGTACTTCCGTCTCTGTGTGCAACAATTAGGGAGAGGAAAAATCTTGCTCTTCTTTGAAATTAATTTGAAATTTTATATTCATCACTGTATAAGTAAACATCAGTTCATAACTTAAACAATCTCTCGACAACCTAGCTTTTCAGTTGCACATTAAGCTTTCATATGCGTATAATCTATCAATAAAATGTAATTCATTGTTCATGTAATGATTGGAATGTCATCTAAAAGAAATTTTCCATTTGAAATGCATATAATGTGGTATTGTACCAGTAATTACATTTATAATATATTATATTTGAATATAAAATTTAATCATTAACATAATAGATTGATATGAGAACTCAACTATTTTTGTATTTAAATTTTATTGTGTTATATGATATTTACGTATTGTTGGGGAAAAAGTAGTCGAGTTAGTATTATAATAAAAATACGTAAGTTCATTAATTCTTGTATTATACATTGAACTCTATAAAATACTAATTAAATTTAACCTTAACGCCCGAATCGATCTCCCAAATCGAAGTTTATTTTCGTCAATTCAATGAAACGAAATCCTTCGCATATGTGCGAAGAAAGGAACCGTTTGCCTTCGTAAGAACCTTTCCTACGCATTGCAGTTCTCTGTTAAGTGGAGAGCGGCGTTTATTTCGAAACTAGCGAAGTTTGAATTTGCGACGGGGGACGCTTCATAAACTTTGGAGTCCATTTGCTGGGACCCAATTCACGCAATAATACCTTCAGATAGTTTGGGTTTCATCGGGAGAACACTGCTTCCCCTTAGGATATACTTACGAGTTAAAGCCCACTGTGTTTTATTCGTTTTAGCCACAAGCACTTTTTAATGTTGAAAAATAAAGGTCTGTTACATTCCTGCGAACTTGTCTTATGTTTTTTTATTTCTTTTCGCTCATGTTTTTTTTTCATGATTCTTCACGAACATAATGGTGTTTTTAATGGGGAAATTTCTGTTCTGTGTCGATCGAATTCATTGATTTATATACATTGGTGTACATACTTCTTTTGAACTTTGGTGGCTGGGATTCATTACGTGTTTCAATCAGTCTTCGTGTAGATTGTAAACGATATTTTGCGGAAAATTTAAATCATAAAATATTAAATCCTGTTGCAGTGTCCCAGTTGGTGTCGTTATGAATAAATTGTCCAACAAAATAAAAAACTATGTATTGAAGATCATACAATCGATATGTACAACTGTATAACCGATAAATCGTGAGGAGACATTTCATATTACATAATTATATAGTCATTTCCATCATCTATTATTTTACTTGTATCTTTCATAATTACAAGAAAAAGTATATACATCTATGTTCTTATTACTATTTTATAATCCTTTATTAATTTGACAAATATGACGTAAATTGAAAAAATAGACCTTATCAATTAAAGATTTCTTATTCTGTGCTAAAAACTTTCGATTAAATTTTTGAGGAATAGAATAGGAAAATATTGCTCTCTATTTATAAATAAATACTCCTATTTTTAAATTCATTTATAGTATTATCTGAAGGGAATTTATATACATGTTTAATTTTCAAATATTTTATACTTAAATCATGCAAAAATTTATTGTCATATACATGTTGAAATATAAGTTTTGGCTTCCTTTGTACGAATATAAGCTTAGGGTTGCATTTATAAATAAAGATGATGTTAATAATACGTAGAGCATTTCCTAACTTTTAATTTCGAAAAAAAAAATGAACTCACACCTCATAACTTCAGACTAATTCGTATTCGAATAACTTAAGTAACCCCTCATATATCCCTTAAGGACTTTTGAATCCTTCCCTTGCAATTCCTTGCTGACCCCTTCGTAATCACTTTTAAACTTTAGACCTTTTCCCTCTTATGTTTAATATTTATGCCAGCATATATAAACAACCTAAATTGCATGCAAACACTTTCTGAACTCGGTTTTCCAGTTTCATCTGTTTATCCTCCAAGACGATGCGGAACACCCAACTCATCCCCCATCCCTCTCTCCCCCCTCCCACGCCCTCTATCGCACCATCTCCCCAACATTTCGTACGTCTTCTTTTTTTTCCCTTCCGCACCCAAAACCATATTCTTCCTTCCTCGGTTCCTTCCCCGATACTTTTTCCCTTTTATTTACATCTTCCGTTTGTTTTTTTATAAGACGATTATTGCGTCGCAGAGATATCTCTCTGTCGTCGCTGAGTCGTGCGCCCTCAATTCCGATAGTCTTATGTTTCTAGTCCATTCGAAGCGTCCGTTGCTCTGTTATCTTTGTGTGCGTTTCTTGACCGAGGGGAATAAAAAGCTGGTTTATTATCATCCGAATCGCTATCGAGTCCAAGTTTGTTTTCTTTTGTTTCGTCGGATTAATATTTAGTAGCGATAAGAGGTTGGATTCTGCGTCATGTATATAAATGACACTGATAAATGTTATAATATCTATGTATAAAGTAAATATAACTTGTGTAAGAAGTAATTAGAGGTTTCAATTGCCTGTCATAAAAATAATTTCGCATATTTTTTTCGTATCTTACAGTGGTAAATAATTTCTAATGATACAATCAATTTAAAATTGTTTTTCCCATTTTTTATGTCACCAGGATGTTCTTATGAAATATCATTATTTATCATATCCTTGTTGTTCTGGAAGAAGGTTATTTTTATTTTTTTTGTCATATCTTTCTAAAGTATAGTGATAAGAATTTGTAGGACGAATAGTGGCAGAAAAATTTAGGAATTAAATTAATAATGGAAATCGTAGAAGGGGTAATTTTCCAAAGGTAATAATGATAGCATGATTAGGAGATAAAATATCATGAATTCCCATTATACAGTCACTCTTTTCACACATTCGTTCATTAAAATTATAGAATGTGTACTTTCTTTTAAGAATATCTTATAGAACATTAAAAGTTGGTGCTATAGTAAATGTGTCATTGTTTATGCAAATTATATCAATAGAAATTGACGTGAGTGGCTTTTAAGTTATCAAACGTACGCAGTAATGTGAATTCTTATGAAAATGTCACCCAATACCATGAAATGTTCCGTATCAGGAATGCGAAGTGCAAGATAAGATTTACCCAAATATGATTATTTTGAGTTTGAAGATCTCATTACATCAAAAACCTTCTTTGACGAGATATAAAACCTAAACCTCCACAATCTTTAACGAAAGAATCCCTAACGTTGCTGAAAGAACAGGATTTGAGGAAGATAAAGAATATCTCTTTCTCCTTGAGACTCACTTTTGATTACATTAAATCTATCCGCTTGTTTTGCATTACATCTTCATCCAGTTCTTAATAATGTTCTACCATTCCTCTTCGTTTTTCTCATTCTTTCCTTCATTCCCCTTTTCCTTTTAAATCTTTCATCACGTTCTTCATCCACCGGCTCACTTCTCTACCTCACTCTAATCAGCCCTCTTCAAATCTCGTACGCGCACTTTCTCATAGTCTTTCTTCCTCCACTTAATCCATTCTTTATGTCTCTTCGCATTGCTTATTCCCTCTCCGTCCCCTAAGTAAATAAAACGGTAACCAAGGTCCGTCCATTGTGTTTTCTCGGACTCTGCATACGAACTAGGATGGAATCCTTAAAAACCCCTCTCGTCTCTTTCTTCTCTCGAAATAATAAATCCACAAACGTGCGCGCGATGCAGAACCCTGGCAGAAAAGTGCCTCGTTATCTACTTTCAATTAAAAACTTTTTGAATATTCTCGTCCCATCCTCGGTCTGTAAAATTAAGTCGTTTCTTTACGGAGGGTGTGAAAGTGTCGTTTCTTTTGTTCGAGAGAAAGTAGTACTACTGCGTTGAAGAAAATTGTCGACTGGTGCAGCTCTGTTCTTTTGTTCGAGATGTATTCAGCTGTCTTATTTTTACTCTCGACGGGGTTGAGTGTTTTAAGGGAAGGCTAGTTCACTTAACTTTGAAAAGTGCTCGTTATTTTTTTTTCATTATTCTACTTCGAAGATGGTGAGATCTCTCTTGAAGCTCTTTTTAGTAAGAAGGGTTTCATTAAACTTTTGGCTAAATAATTAAGATTTTACTCGCGAAATTTATGCGAATATTTGTGTATGAATATATAACATAAGAGAACGAGTTCTTTTGTTAAATTTTGGGTGAATTATTTAGGTCGTTGGTTTGTTTATATCAAATCGTGTATGCTTTCAAAAAACCCAGAAATGTTCTTTCAGGGTTTTATTTCTTTGTAGATAACTTTTTGATTTTTTTAAGCTTTTACTTCTCTTACTTGTTTCTATGTCAGCGATTTACCCATTCATTAAGGTGTAGTTTTATAAAGATAAACATTTCCTCAGTATGGCTCCTGATGCTTACATACATGCATTCGAGAGATTTGCAATTAAGGTAACCCCTATAAATTTCTGAATCGGTGGAAGGTTCGAACACGTTCATAAATTTAGGAGTTCCTCTAAGAAGGGTAATTTCAGCTGGAAACTTTGGTTAAAATACAAAGGAATCAATCATTAGAGTTTTAATTTAACGTTATTTAATGAAGACAATGTTGAAGGCGTGCGTCTGAGAAATGCAGTTAAGATTAGAGTTTTTAAACAAAAACCTTCCTCAGGATCAAGACGCTGATAACTAATCTAATATTTTTACTATCTTAGACTCCGTCAATTGATAATTACCGTAAAATATAAGATTTTACATTTTAGTTTTTCTTCCTATTAGTTTAATATTTTACCACAAGTAGTATATACAATATATGTATATTTCGGTGTTTAAGAATGTAGTGACGTGTAAAGAAAAATGATAGCACAAGATATTTTATCTCTATGTTATCTGAAAGAGAAAGTGTCGTACTTTTATTTATTTGAAATAATTGCCTTTGTTAAGTTTAATGTAATCATGTGAATTTCATTAAAAAATCCATTTTTAATTCGAATGTATATTATTATGTATAATTGATTCGGTATGTTTCATTGAAAAGAAATTATATAATGAGTATATTACATCATGATGTTGGTGCTCCAAAACTTTAAAGATAAATATTGACATGACATAACTTATCGAATCAGATTTAGGAATAGAATTTCTGTACATGTTCTACTTCTAATGCAGAATTTTGCTTTTCTCACTTTCCCAACTCTAAACTTACTTCTTTCCCATAATTTAAAGTTCAGAAAAATGCACAAACCCCACAATTTACACGTCGACAAGTTTCTTCTAAGATAAAGTGTACTTCTTATCTTTCCCGTTCCTCTCTTTATCAATCTCTTCACAGCCATGTTTGTTTATGCGTTCTCCTTCTTTAAGTTTTGCCTCTCTTGCTATTTCTCCCTTCAACATCTCTTTTATCGCCCTCCCCTTATTTTTCTAAACCCTCGCAGTATTTTAACCCCTTCCCTGAGCTCTACCCTTATTCTCGGGGATTTATTTTATCCGAGTACATCCCCCTTAACTCTTTTGTTCCATGCATCGTTCTTTCTTTTTTCCCTTCTCTTTATTCACCACCCTCTATTGCTCTTCATGATATATGTGCTCTTTGCAAACATGACTCTGTGACTTTTTAGAATAACGTTTGACAGTGTTGATATTAATAATTTAGTGGTACTACATCTTTAAGATTTATATCTGATAGTAACTTTAATCCCGAAGTTCTTTGAAGGGTAAATTTTAACAATTATTCGCGTTACACTTAAGTTAAAATTAGTAGTATATCATAGTAGCTTTACCTTTATATTAATCCTAATTTTAATTTAAATTTATTGCGAATAATTGTTCTGTGAGTAATTTTATATATTCTGAAATTTTATTATGGCTGATTCTAATTCGTGATTACGAAGGTGGACGATAATTATTTTTTGTTAATAGTTTTTAAATATTTTTATGAATACTGAGTCATTGATGAATATTAAGCGTAGTGAAAAGAATTCTTATTTTCTTTCAATGAATCTCTTATTGTCGGAAGTATATTACGTAAATTTTATTTTATATTTAGCATAAATATAGTTTAGGCTAAGAATTTAATGGAAAACCTATACTTACCTTGATTGGGAATCGGTTTCAAGCTGTATTTTGTTATAAATCTTTTTTGAGGAATAGGAACACATTTTACGTACTGTAAAACAATATTCATCTTTGCTTACATTATATTTGGTCGATTGAATGAAATAACCTCTTTATTCCAGGATGTAATTCAAATTAGATATACAAGTTGTGTATGCACCATCGAAAATTGTGGCCCTATGCGTTGATTTCTGAAAGTTACGCAGTGATGAATTTTTATACAGAGTTTCTACTATCAATAATCAAAAGATATGTCCAAGATGTATTTTCTCAACCATTATTACAGTCTATAATATATAATACTATGGTATACTATGCTTTCTTATAGTCTAAATACTATGCTTATTCCACGGATGAGTTGCAGTCTTTGGAATATTATCGTGCGCCAAACGATAGGTAATTAAAATCTCCATCCTAGTTTAAATCGGAAATGCAAAATTTCTCCATGGAAATACAATAAAGTTCCAGTAAATAGGTCAATGTTAAATTCCTTTTCGGCAATAAATTTCGATAAATGCCCTTCCGTTGGAATTCAGGGCCGCTTATCTATTGGACCGTTTTAATATTCTTCTCTATCAAGAAAGATTTTACGCCCGAGGCTAAATAATCAAATTCAGGCCAACCCTTCGTTTTAATATAATTTTATTCCGAGTATCCACCCGTCTTTATTCCCTTTGTAATCTTTTTTCTGCTGCTCCATTCCATCTTTGCTGATTACGGATTTTTTTCATCATCTCTTCAAACGCTCTTATACGTTTTTATCCCCATCTTTCTGACCATTTTAGTTCTTATATCCTCTCGGGTTTTTTTACGTTTCATCCCTTCATATTTTGCGCTTTTTTACCCTTTATTATCCCTAATTACTCCCTCTGCGTGGTGTTGCATTCCCACCCCTTTCTTTTGGCCGTGAAATTGCGGCTTTTTAATCCGTTACATCTTTCTTTCTTTTTCGTTCTGCGATTTCTACCCTTTCGGTTTCTTCTCGAAATCAAATTACGGAATTTATTGCCGAATAATTTTTTCATAATGCTTCGTCCTTATTAGATTTCGGGACAGTATAAACCCTCTCAGATCCACCATACTTTCGAATCGAGTTCTTGTAAAAATTAAGCGTATCAAACCTTGAGAGTATCTGAGTCTATAAGAATCAATGTCCATTTCCTATTAATAAAGAGACGCACCGACATTTTCGGTTGGGGTTTTACGTTTAGGGAGCCAGTTCGAATGGTTTTATAGAGTTGTGTGCCGGAGTTAATGCGTCAGAATGGATTGTGCGCTCGCGAAATCCGTGCCCGAGTAAAAGGTTTTGCATGTTTTACTTTCCATGAAGATTCGCAGACTTTATTAGTTTTGGTAAATGTCGGTCAACAGGATGCGCGGAATCTTTCAAAGGTTAATGCAGTCATATTTGTATTTGTCCAAAGCTTGTGCATATGCGTCTTCGTTCTAAGTCTGTTAAAAGCCTATTTCTGTTTGTTATTTTTCCATAAGTGCGTTCGTATCCAGTATTACTTTGATTTGTTTGCGAATGAGAAAGAAATGGTCATATTGCCAAGGTGATGAATAAATGGTGTTTATTTATGCTACTGTTTTCAGAAAAAAATTTGGATATTTTTGAAAAAATGAACTTTATGAACTTTAAAATGAACTATTCATAGAACACATTATTTACACTATATATACATAGACCTGCCTTTTGGTATTTCGTTATTTTTAATAAGTGAGGAGTTTCAGCCTAGGAAGAAGACGTCATTTGTAGATTAAGCGGTTCAAGTTTTACGAAAAGGAAGCACATTACAAGGAATTATTGGGGAATTGAAAAGAGAGAATTAAATAGTAATACGTATCTCATCAAAGGCATTTAAGTAACTAAAAAGTGAAAATTGTATAGAAATAAGAATGAAATAAGACGTAGGGTAAATTAACGTCAACATACAAAGGGATACGTAATACTTGGCCTACGATGGAAGGTAATTATAAAGGATTATTGCAATATTGAGATTTATTTAAGAGATATTCTCGTTGAGGATTAAAGGCACTAATCTTTCATGCTTTATTTTGTTTTATTGTACGTTCGATCCATCCAAGATTTGAGTTTGAGGATTTGTGTTTACAATTGATGGTCAGCTTTGTATTCCAGCTGACAGAAAATAATAGAGAAATATTACTTAAGACTTCAATGGCTTAATAAATAATCCAAGACGCCATAACTACGAATTTATTTAATGGAAATACCACACCAGATACATCCAACGCCTCAATCTAGGTGAAATTTGATCTCCAATGGAAATATTCCTTTGATTAAGAAAAATGCAATCCCGTGTATAACGTAATTACCAGAGCTCAAGTCTTAACCGTCTTGATTGGAATTTATGACAGTTAAAGGCAATAACCGTTTGATTTGGAAATCGTTTGTAGAATGTTCCCTGCATTAAGGTATCCTTTAACTCCCTGATCCTGAATTTGTAAACGGATTATCTTACATTCATTAGATGTTTTAATGCTTTTTTCTGGGTTTAAATAGGATATTAGGCAATTAATATTAAAGTTTAATTATGCAGGTAAGTTCATATATATAATCCATGGAGTTTCTTCGCGATTTATATACATCATATTTTATGTTAACGATTTCATTAATAGATTTAATGAAAATATGACGGAAAAATTTCTGCTTCTATTCTTTGTGCTATTTATTCGTAAGTTTTCATATTCTTGGTCTTCCAATGATGTTTTTCTATTTCATATTTTTCAAATTGCAATCTTTATTTATATGGTCCCTAATTCTTCATTGAAATCCTTCAATTCTTTTTTAAGGCACCACTATTTTATCCAACTTCCAACAGAAATGAAATAAATTAATATATAAATACTAGAATAAATTGTAATCTTTCTAAAAATTGTACTTTTGATATCGAATAACAATATTCCTGATACATACATCTTCTTTGAATTGAATGAGCATATTATATTACTATTTATTAATAGTACCGATGAAGCTTATTTTAATACACGTGATGTAGGGTTTATAGCATTTTTTGAGGTATTTTTAGGTATTTTCGGTAAGTTTTAACGCAAATTTATTATAGCATCTGAATTATTTTCATTGTTCTAATTACTTAAATGTTTCCTAGCTTAATATATAAGACGATGGGTCATTAATAAATTTACGATACATCGTAGTAAAAGTCAAAAAAAGTAGAAATCAGAAGAGGTGTGTGTTTAAGTTCCTTTAAGCAATTATTGTATCAGATCCCGCTGGATATTTTTTCCTTCCTGCGGTGTCCCCTATCTTATTTAAAGTTCTATTTTTATCTCTCTCTTCCTCTCGTTTATCACTTCCCTTTATCTATTCCCTCCCCCACCACTCATTATTCACTTCTCTTTTCTCCCACTACGAGGCGCTCTTAATGCTTTCATCCCACAGCATATCTTATCTTTACGACACAGGGTTCCGTTACCCCTTCATCCTGCTCTTTCTATACCCAATCCAAAGGGAAATTATCTGTTTTCCTCCCTTTCTCTTGAGCATTAACTTTTCTTGGTCTCATTGTTTAATGAAAAGTGGGCTTGGAATTAGGAACTCGATTACTGTGAGTTAAGAGTCTTGCCTCAATCATTTCTATATATATTATGGTATATGATGACCGATTTAATGTTAGACTTTAATGATAATTACGAGTGAAATTGTTGTTTGTAAAATATTTACGTATTGATTATTATGCTACGTGCAAAATTGATTGTTGAATCTGCCTTAGTTTCTTATATATAGAAGTGTATGGGTGACTATCTGCTTCACCCAGCTTTAGAATCTTTGATCTGCAGTTCCAGTGGTTTTTGTTACTTAAAATTTCTATAAGTAATACGAGAGAATTCCAAAATTCTTACGTAAAGTTTTACTGTTTAGTTTTCCTCTATTGGTTTTTTTTCCGCAGCATGGCTTTCAATTTTCCAATAATGTATTTATATCTACATCAAAATTTAGATAGCGTTCGGTATTATGTACATAAATTTATTTCACATTAGTTCTATACTCAATTCAGCTAATTTGACTCCAAAGCTAAAGTTATTTCCTGGTGATTAAAGTTCCTCCTGAGGCATAGATTTTCATCCCTTTATATATTATATAACTCATGTATTAAGACTTCTTGAACCTCATCCCTTCTAATGCATCCTACTTTTAATCAAAATTAAGGTATATCAGAGCTCAGAGAGATTCGAGTATTAATGTATAAAAGGATACTTTGTCGTACAACTACGTTCTGCTCCAAGTCTAACATCTTAAACTTACACTAACTATATTTGGAAAATTTATACAGCCGCTTTTAAGAAAAGCTGTACCGAATAAATCAAGTTAAATATAAAAGCTTCCTCGGAGATGCAACGTGCCAAGATAAGAATATAAATTTGCGAGAACAACTTTCTCTTCGAGAATGACAGAGGCTTAGCGGGGGAGTGGTACAAAAGCGTTGAGACCGGAACAGACTCACGGAAATGGATTTCGACATTGAAAGTTTTAACGGCACAAATGTGGAGAAAGATTCGGGAGTCATGAATCTCGCAGGTGGTGGAGATTAGGAAGTTGGAATAGGTAAATATTGTAAATGGCTCTGAAAAGTGGGAAAATACTGCAAAGGGTATTGGAGTATGACATAAATGAGAGTAAACTGAGGAATAGGTTTCTATCGAAAGAGAGAATTGATCTACAATAAATTCACTCATTTCTATATTTATTGAGTATAACAGTTCTAACTGAATTATAAATGTGTAAAGTGTATATGTAGGTAGTAGTGTAAGTCCCATATAATTGAATGGATATGATTGATTGTTAATCAAAAAGTACAAATTGTGTGAGACTATTCATAAGCCAGGATAAGGTTACCTTTTATTATAATCAGGTTATCAAATTTAGTTGGATTGTATGATTCTATTACTATGGAGGATAGGTCGACAAATTCCGAAAATATTTATAAAAATAAAATATGTATATAAAAGTATTATTTATTAGTAATTGTGAATGTATTAATTTTTTGTTAACTTTTGTGTTAGATAGAAACATGTTTAGTCTTATATTATGTTGCCATGGACTTGGTTACGAAGTGTAGCACCTTCAAGAACAACAATAGCAATATTATTTTAGTTATTTAATTTCTGTCAAATAATTGACCATTAATAAATTTACAGAAACAGCGGATAAAAAGAATAAAAATATATAAACCCAACTATTTGATAAAGTATCACCGAACCCTTAGAAAATTATCGCAACATTTATGGGCTTGTGTGCTTATCTATAAATATTTGTTCTGAAACGCTGCACTCCTTTTATTTTTACTTTTAGTTTTAATGATTAAGCATGTACTATAGTATCCTTTAATTTATTCTCGTGTTTTTTCTAACATTCATTGTTTTTCTTTCTCCCCAATTGAGAAATATTTTTCTATAATCTTATTCCTATTCTGGGCACTGTTTTCTTTTCAGTCACTTCCCATTCCCCTTTGTCTCTGCTTTCACGCGGGTTTTGTATCTTTCCCTTTCTATTTTCCGCCGAACAATTCCTTTCATCTATTTCCTTTTTTCTTATTATCATCCTCTAAAACATCATCCAATCTTGTTCCCTTTTCCTTATTCATTCAGGAAAATGTTTGCACGAATCAGTTCACACCCAAAAGCTTCCGTTTCTCTTTGCTTAACTGCGGCCAATTTTTATTTACTCCGTCTTCTGTTTCTTTCTTCTGTCACCTTCTCTTTTAGTTCATCAATTCCAAAAAAATCTGCTGAAATGTAATCCTTATTCATTGATAATCATAATGATTTAATTAATGCTTTGATTACACGATTTCATGTCTTTATCGGTTTTCAGAAAATACACTGTGTAATTAACCATGCGTTAGCCGAAATGAGTTGAGGAGAAGATGTTAATGTTATTTTCTAAATTCGTATGTGATCAAATTCTTACGTTTTAGTTTAATCAAACCATAATCTGAGAAAAAAACGCATCGGAGGCTTACTTTACAGTTAAATAGAATATCTATTTAAATACCTAACTAGCCACCTTAATAATAAAGGACGGAAATAAAGAATTCTGGATATGGTTTGTTTTGGCTTCTAATTCTCATATTTTCCACACTGTGAATCCATTTGTTTTGAGTTCAGTAGTATATATGCATTTTTCCTTTAGTGTTACTGATGCACATAATGAACAAGGAGTAACGCAAACACTTTTACTTTTATCGAAATTTAATTTTCCTTCGAGTATGGTTTCGATCTTCAGGACTACAATAATTTCGTAACTTTTAAGCTCAAAGAGTAAAATCTTTATGTTTTATAAAATGTGTGGGCTATATGGGTGGTAGTTTTCTGTTTAATTAAATAAGTAGGACAAAATTAGATTATTTTTTAGGGACAAAACATCGATTTTAATGCCGCAGAAGAGAAATGAGCACGATTCATTCCAATTGTTTTTTTTTCGTAAGAAAGTTACAAAAAACCTCTGTTTATAGCGTCTTTTTTTTCTTTTTCCGGAATTATAATGCGAGCATTATCTCATCATCCTGTTTGCCCGAATTTTCTATTCCACAGATACGTTTGACGAAAGCGGAATTTTTTATTATCAATCTCCTTGGGAATTCGTCTTTCTTTTTTGTCACCCCTTCATCCTTTTATTCACAGCAATTCCCTTTTATCTCCACTGTGCCTGTCTGCCAATTTTTTCAGTCCACATCTCGCAAATTTGAATATCTAGGCGTGTTCTTTTTATCACAGCTCCTCTCCCATTATTTGTTCGAAATCTGAATTCCGTTATTCCGTTTCTTATTGTCGTTGCTAAGCTCCCGATTTTTTTTGTCTCGTCAAGTCCAGATCGGCTGTGTTTTAAATAACCTTCATGAAAGTTGCTTCCCTCCTCTAGCGCAAATTGAAATATTATTTGCCTTGAATTTGCATTTCCGCGGATATTTTTTCCTTCCCCAGTAAGAGCTATTTTCTTTTGTTGTCTCACTAAATCCATCTCTTTAGTGTTTTTGCACTGCTCTTCCGTTTCTTTTTGCATTTATTTTCGGAGGTGGAAACTGTGGGAATTACGTTCTGTCGATTTTGGTACTCATTTTCCATTCTAAATTTTCATCAAGAAATTGTTTCGTACTTCTCCTTCTATCAAAGTAAATTTTATGCTATTAGAATCGATTTATAACACTCCACTGATTCATTTACATTTCAATATATGTTTGCTTGCTATGTAAGGGAATGAAAAGAAGTATCAAGTCAATTCAAAATTGATGTATCTCAATACAGGGGGATAGAGAAATGCAGTAAAACATCCTCAAGACAGGCAACCCAACTAACTCAATTGTTGTGCGGGAAGTATAATTGCCAGGATACTCGCGGGAGTATATTGGGACCATAGCACGTACCATGCACGCGGAAACACAATCCACAGTCGCTATTTCGTCAATGGCTGTAAAAGTACCTGGAATTCGAATATATTATTAATTTTTTATCGATGTTTATGAATTTTATTATTGTTCGATATTTAAAAATATTCCTTCAATTAAAAAAACTATGTTTATTATTTAATTTGAAGTATATCAAATGAAACATGAGTCCAATGTTTTTCTATACATAAGTGTGTCAAATAAATCGTTTTTAATTCTCATCCACTAAAATATTGAGCAAAATAACTCTATTTTATAGCTCACATGTAATTTATTAATTATTTAAGCTATAGAGTGATTTATATTCTCGTGCAGCACCTAAAGGTAGAAATGTGTTATTTCTATAATGATTTTATGCATTTGAGCTATCCAAAAATTAATAGTCAAATCATCTTAATATCTTCTTTGAAAGGTGCTTGTTGAAGATTATAGTATATGAATCCATGTAAGAATATTTCCACAGTGAATTCATATGCTGTCTAATTTCTCATTCAAGGGATGCATTTGTAATGCTCAATTTTTCTCGGATATCCTAAATGCTTTTTCTGAATTAGTCATATAAATACAACATCTGATACATGTGAAAGAGCCTCCTTCAACATTCACTGAATAGTAGGTCAATTGCGGATTATTAAAGCCGATCATTCGAAAGTGAAAGTATCTGCAGGGAAATCCGAAGGTCGTACGATACGCAAATGGTGACCTTTCTTTTGCAACCACGATTCCGATAGAGGGCATCGGAGATCCTCCCGAAAGCCCATTGTCGCGTACGTCTCCATGGCTTATCTTATCTACACGCTTTTATACCTCATACGTGTTTTGTTTCACTTTTTCGTGCGGATTACTTCCCTTCTCCCGGTATATATCGACTACTATATCGACAGTCAATTTTTTTTTTTCGTCCCAGACTTTCCGAGATTTTTTCTCCTCGGCTTCACACTGCGCTGCTTTCATTCGCTCTTTTCATTCTTCTTTTGTTTTACCGGTTTTATAACCTTCTCCCTTTCATGGAGTATGTCTTGGGCGGATGGCTTCAGTCTTTTGTTTCTCTCGAACGCAACCATCTTTTGATGTGTTCGCGCCCTTTCGCGGAATCTTTATGTTCTGCGTGGCGAAGTCGCTTTTGATCGACCGAGAAGCGTAAAGGATTGCTCACATCCTACTCTTCTTTTATGGCTTCTCTTAAGAAACTACAGCTTTAATCTCGATTTAAATTACATGTTCCTTAATCATCCATGTACGTAAGGATGTAGTTACGTAGATATGTAAATTCCGATAAATTCATTATGGTAATGGCGATATTAAATTTGATTCATATATATCAACTCCATATTTATCTTTGTTAAATTATTCTGTTAAATTTGTTATTGATGTATGTAAATCATATTCTATACACAATTCGATAATTTCAGGAACACTACGAATATTTATTCCCAAACAATATTATGTTTTTTTTTTAAATATTGGTATACATTTTTATTTAAAAATTGCATTTATTTACTTATTTTATTTTTGTCATTTCTTAATTATTAACTTTATCCTGTTTGACTTGTTTTATCCATATAATTCCGTAACGAGTTCACACTGTTTTTTTCAACTCTGAAATATTGATAATTTTAAATCTATTCACATCTTTGATTCAATGACGAGTTTGCGTTTAATATATATTCGTATGTAACTGTACAATATTTAAGGTTTAAGAAAGTTTCATCTCTATTTCAGATCAAATATTGGACAAAAAGGAGGATCTACCGACAGTTATCAACCCCTAATGCAGGTCGATAAATGTGAGTATCAAAATTTATTTATCTTAAATTTTAAACACAAGGTTAGCACACAAAGTAAGCCCAAGAATCTCTGTTAACGTTAAGTTTGTAATATTGACATCCAAATATTACCCTGGAATTCGTAGTAAAATGTATGGTCGTATTAGCTTTATAAGATTTTATTTAAGCGAGCAAAAGTTAAAGGCGTGTTATCACCCTCAAAAATTTTATTTTTTACCAATCACGTATTGATACTTGAAAGTTTATTTGTATTGTGAATCATATATAAATAGCGTATTCAAGTATATAGAGCAATTGTAGCACAGTTAACTATGTATATGATGGCTAAGTATTAATGTTAGTTAAGCAGGTATTTATTGCCTCTTCTTAACAATTAAGCATCCTTCTTCTATCGGGAATACTGCATCGTTTTTCTCCATAAACATGAAAGTTTTCTCACGTATAAATATAAAACTATAAAGCACTGTTAAACAAAAGCAGAATTTCTGGAGGAACAATTCCGATGTTTACATACACAATTCATACTTCTATTTAGAAATTCTGTATGCTTCTATCAATGGACTCCAGAAATTAATGCAAGGGAATGATATAAGAAACCCGCTTCAAATAGGGCTTTGAATTCTCAAGTACTATAATTCGTTTACATTACCAATCTTATTCACAAGACCTGCGTTTCAAGCCGTTAGATTAAACGCGTTAATCTCTTCCGAAAAGCTCCACCTCTTGATTACAGACAACATCGAAAAGTCAAAGGGTGGGAAAAGATGTCGAAATTATCTCGCATCATGCAGAGAGGAGCATAAAAGATACGTAAACGCTTTTAGTCCGCTACCGTAGGCGGAATAATTGAGAAATTTTAACGATGGTGTAGGCTAATGAAGATGTAATTAGGGTAGAGCGCAGGGGCGGCCTGTGATACATACCGAAGGGAGGGGACATTTTTGAGGTTCCCAAGGTCATCAGAGATGATGTGTGTGTAGAGAATTCCTGAAACGTTCGGGTTCCTCTTTTTTTCGGTTTTTTTCAGGACAACGCGTTCGCACGCGGGTTTATTTTTTCGTCCGATAAAGGCGTATCAGATGGCATCCGCGCTAATCCTCGGGCGTTAAACTCGTAAAGATGTGCGTTCTAAAACTGCCTTTTTTTTACGTGGACCCCTTAGAGACACTTTTTGACTTCGTCCGGGGAATAATTAAACTTGTTAATTGCGCTTGTCGTTCCTGAAAAAGTGTCGCTGAAGCCTAATGTACGTAACTAGCAGTGCGGTTTGTTTATTGCTCGTTTGAAATCGCCGTAGCGACCGAGAGAGTAAACAAAGTAGCTTTCCACACACCTTTCAGCCATCTTTCGCATTAAAAAGAAACGGAGCGTTTAATTCTCGTCGTGTTTTAGAAGTGGAAGCCGTTTTTTTTTCTTTTTAGAGCGAGATTAATGGATCGGAGAAAATCCATTAATTTGCTCTCGTAAAAATGAAGAATACGAATCCGAGTGATGTCGGATTAAAAAAGGATTCACGTGATACGTCAACTTCATTAATTACTTTCATAGTTGAAAGCTAAATGGAAGGTTTACTACGAATGTTAATTTTCTAATTCATAATTGATTTTTCTGATATTTTTTATCAATTGGTTTCTTTATATGTGTACTTTTTGGTAGGAAAACTCTGAGAGAGCACTTGTGGATAATGTACACACACTATTTAGCACTCTTAAAAAAATTATGTCTATGTGGTTACTCTGCGAGACACCCCCTGCCAACCACCAAGGTAAAGCTCAAGAACCATGACTCTATTTTCTAAAAGGCTTACTCTCGCGTATTTTTCGAGAGGAAAACGAAGTTTTAAATACGTTAGTTTTTAAATACGACTTACATATATCACTTGTTATATTAGCTGCATCTTATTGGACTAGATAGCAGGGAGAGTACGTGATATGTACTATGTTCTTCCCTATTCTTCTTCTTCATTGTAGTAAAGAGGTTACTAATACTCAGTTCATAACCTAATTTAATTTTATTTAAAATACTGTTATAGCTTCTGAAATCTAAAGTTATTTTAAAAATACAGCTCTGGTTGAGATATTAGGATATTTATGTATCAGAAAAACAACAAAGAATCTTAAAAAAATGATGAAAAGTTGTAAACGTTAGAAGGATCTTGTTATATCTTAGCAGACCTAAAGATAATTTTTGATAACTTACACGTGCTATTTGTACAAAATAAAGCTTGATTTAACTCATCGCTAGCGCATTGTATATTGATGGACTGGTTTATATACTTGGATATCTTCGTTCAGTAAATGGGCTGGTCCGAAGCCTCTTGCGTCCATTCGTGTCTGCAAAAAGATTAACTAATAAACACAATATTAATGCCCGAATTGACGTACGTTTACCTAGTGAACGTACCTCTTCTGTACAGAGGTGACTTTGACCAGTCTTTTGCTTATCATTAGAAATGAGTTGAGATTACAGACCCGCTACGTCTCATATGTACAGTATTGTTTGTTAATTTATTTACTGTTAGTATTTGTTATTGTTAGATGAGCATATTTCCATGATATTTTATCTAATTTTATTACTATTTAACTGATGATTTTTAATAGCTCCTTATTTATCATGGTTAAGAAGATAGATTTTACGTAGTTTTATTTTCTGCAACATGTCTGCACAACAAGTTAAATTCAATATTATTAACGCCCGAACTGACGTACGTTTACCTAGTGAGCGTACCTCTTCTGTACAGAGGTGACTTTGACCAGCCTTTTGCATTTTATAGCAATGAATTGAAATTTAATAGCGACGTCGTAAAGATATTGTATTCAAGTAAATGAATGGGATTGAAATTGTCCTTTTTCGTTGATTATATATAATATTCTCGTGAATTATTTATCAGGTTACTCTACGTGTATAACAAAGATTTTATAGATTATGATTGCTAAATATATATCCTTGAAATTTGCTGCAATGCAAATATTGTACAGAATTGTTTTAACATAAACTATCACTTGAGTCATTCATAGTCTAAAATTACGAAAAATTTCGTGTAGACGTTTCGTGTAAAATAAATAAACTTTTCGAGAATGTTATGTCGTAAAATGATAGTGTTTCAATATAGCATTATTTGGATAAGTTATACGTTGATTAAAAATTATCACAGTTGCAATATCATATGCTAATAACAAAACATTGATAATGTTCATACAACCATAAGATTCCCTATCATTACAAATATTTTACCGGAATGACGTAAATCATTAGAAATTCAAAACGAGATCATAAGAAAGTTAGCAGTGATTGGAGTTGATGAAATCAATCAATAAAAATATGGCTAAATTTTTATCGTTTCACAGTTAGAAGGATATTTTTTAGTATCAGCAATAGTGTAATTAGTTATTCGTTTTTTTAGTTTAGTACCGAATGGAACGTAGCATAATCTTAAGTCATCGCTTGCGCGGAGTTCATTGATTCTCTAGTTTATATATCTGATATCTCTTTTCCATGAACAGGCTGGTCCGAAGCCTCTTGCGTCCATTCGTGTCTGCACCTCCAAACAAGCTAGGATTATTAACGCCCGAACTGACGTACGTTTACTTGGTAGACGTACCTCTTATGTACAGAGGTGACTTTGACCAGCCTTTTGCTATTCTTGACAATAAATTGAAGATTGAGATGCGCGGCGTCTTATATACATACAGCCATGAAGTAAATGTTTGACAGATAGTCATTTTTAATGTTAGATTAACCCATTTCCGTGATACTGAATTGTACTTTAATACTGTCTTTTGATGGTTTTTAATAGCTCGTTGTTTATCGTGGTTAAGTCGGTAGTACATTATTGTTTATTATTGCTTACAGTATATATCTACATTTTATTTTCTCTATTTCAATATGATCATAGGTAGCGGATAAATTTACCTTTACGACACATTTTATACGAGTTTATTCTTCTTCAGGAACTTCATCTTCCCATTCAATAAATAATGCGGAAGCTATATTATTTCTTCTGCAAAATCTTTCGCTCAGAAAAAGCAATCGCCTTGGATTCTATTTCATTTCTAGCTATGCTACGAGAAAATTCTGCTCAAATGGGGATCCCTACTCCCATTTCTTTTAAAATGCCACAATTTTCTTTCGACGAAAAAGGAAAAACACCTTCAGCAGATCGGTGAAAAGGTCGGCCTTCACGAGCACGGATCACGAGACAGAAGCGCTGCACGACGACACGAGCGTAATAGTCACGTAAAATCATAAAGAGGGTCGAATGTGGAAGGAATCTGTCGACGGGAATCATTTTGCTGAATCCAAGAGTTGACTCTTTTCAAGATTCCTTCACAGCAGATGCATGTGTGGGCGGAAAGCTCCCGTTTACGTATAGACAGATCGCGAATTCCCAGAGGTTATATCTGTTTTCTTTTGTGTTTGCCGTATCTCCGTTCGTTGCTCCGAGCACGAAGAATCCGGACGAGAGCAATACGAGGGATTATATTTACGTGTTTTTTTGCTAATTAGGATGTTACCGTCTGCTTGTTTCGAAGTTTTCAAGGAACGATTCCACTGATGTATGAGCCCGAACTTTCGATATGTATGTTCCTCTTTGGTTCGGTTAGTTTGATACTACAGAAGTGAAATTTTGTAAGCTACATTTTTTATTACGATGATTTTCCTTTCATGTATTGAAAATTGGCAGAATTGAAATTTTTGGTTTATTTTTAACATTATAGTTTATCTTTTGAGGATTCATGAACCTTATTGAGGTTACGTAGCTTTTAAACTTCTTTGTGGATTTATTTATCAATAATCTGAAGAACGTCGTTCTTTATATTAAAAATTTAAATTCTTTCCTTTTTGTAGTACGTAGCTTAACAAAGGTTACGTTAATTGTTATACGTTAATTATAAAGAGCAGCACGTTTCCTAGGAAACTAAAGTTTCTTTAGAGAACAACTTTCCACTAGAATTCTACTATCGATAAGATATCTAATTTGTGAAATTTATAATTTAATTTAAATTATTTATAATGAATTTAGATCGTAAGATCGTGGATTTCTAAGAAATAGTGAGAATTAAAAATAAATTTTCCATTTCTATTGTCACTGCGTTGTTGATGAGATTCTCATGTGCAGAATAATAGCACACTAAATGCTCATTAAGTGAAAAAGCTTATTCGTCTTCTTTCCCGCGAAGTTAATCGAGATTTAAGATGTTTTATTCATGTAGAATAGAATTTTAGTTCATATTATATGCACAATATTGAATTTATAATATTTTCTTATTAAGTCGTCAAGGAATATTTTTACCAAGAAAGGTTTTCGTTACACTGTCTGTCAAAAGTGCAAAGGCTCAATAAAATTACGTACAAAAGTAAGCATACTTTCCTTCCAAAGCTTATTGTTCAAATATATTATTAATTAATTAAAGGTAAACAGAGATTGTATCCTGTATATGAATGAAACAAGAAACTAAATTATGTCCTAACTTTTGCATGATTATGTTGCATAAACAGAAACATTATATGACATTTAAATTGAGGTCACAGCATCTGAAATAACCTCTCATTATCCTACACCAAGCCTATGGGAATTTAACCAGGAAGTTAATGGAAAATTTTACCTGAGAATTCCTCTTCTATCGAATTAGTCCATCGTTAAAATAAAAGCGGTCCATTTTCATTTTAATGCATATTTAAAAGTAAACCAACGGAGAGTAAAAGAATAAAAAAACTATAAAAATTTAAAATATGTCAGTGAATTCGAAACGAGCCTCAGGCGTTGAGTATAGAATATATTTAGAGTTGATTATATCGGTTGAAAGAATAACGCTGTTTAAAGATACGAGATCTTGAAAATTGATACATGATTAACGCGATAGGTTTTAAACCATTTCAAGCACAAAACGCACTGTTTAACAATTCAACCGATCCTCATCGCGCAATTTAACACACACCAGAGCGCCGAGATAAAATTCCGCATGAGATAATAGAAGCTAATTTCACGTCTCATATAACCGCCATGCAGAGCACATTTCGCACGGGACAATATAACGCAAATTTACCCCGCAATCGACGCATTGTTTTTTTCACTTGTTTTTCTACGGAGTAGAATGCACTCTCCTCAAATGAGCACTATGCGGTAGGTTCTCGTATTTCGCGATATAATAAAAAGAAAAAATAAGGAAAAAAACTCTTTTTCGGGTCAAGTAATACGTACGGTGGATCTCATGAAATCGGAAATTTGCGTTGCATCTCCAGTAGTAGTAGTAGAGAGAGCTCCATTTTTCTTTTTTACCGAGGATCTTAGCTTCCTGTAATTCCCACACGCCGCATCTTTCTATTTTTCTTTTCGGAATCCAAGAAGCTCGCCTCATTTCACATTCTTCCCATATTCACGGTCCCATTTCTGGAATATATTATTTTTCTTCCGAGGCGTAACGCTAATCCAGCCGTGTTTCGCAAGACTCGTACGGAGTTTGCGTTTTATTAACATCGCGGCGATCAAAAAGTCCGGAAGTGTGCAGCGACGCGCAGACACTACGATTCCTACCTTAATTTCCGGTGTGGGCTTCTTAATGTTACACCCGGAAGCTGAATTTTTCAAGTTATCGAGCTAGGGTTCTAATTAATGTAAGAGGGCGGATCGAGACTAGGTTAGAACGTTAATGCGTAAGTTTGCCTATCTCATTATATATTTACGTAAATCAGCATTCTTCTCGAGCTTTATCCGTCCTTAGAAACTTCCTCCACTACGAGTTGCTTTTAATGGTACCGTTGCTCGAAATTCTGGTCTTTATTTATTAAACTTAATTTTATGCTGCTTAACTAAAGTGCGTAGTTGTTTCAGATTACATAATATTCAACCTAGATCTATAAATTTATTATCTTCATTGATTCTTTACGTAGCGGAGTTGTCTTACGATGAATCTGGTTAGGATAGCGGAAGATGAGAATCAATTTTGAGCTAAGTGGAATAAAATGCCAACCTATCTTACAGATCTTTATTGGATTTTCTATAAGAACATTTCTTTTATTGTACCAGTCATATCAATTACTTTGTCGTATACTATTACCTATCCTCAGAGGTATTATTAAAGTATCGGCTAACATGTGTACCATCAGAATGGTTTCTAGTATCTTCCTTATGACAATTTTGCTCTCGTTAAAGTCTCCTTTGTTGCTAAGAGAGATTCTTAGCTACTGTCAGTTGGTGTTACTCTTGGCATGGATATATTGATATCGCTGCAAATCATAAGGGATTCAATTATATATTTCAGCATTAAGACTTTGATGACTATAATTAGTTTTCATCTGTTAACCTCCATAGGGGTTATGGGAGGATGTTAAAGCCAGCAATAAACTGTTTTCTAATTAAATGTTTCTAGGGAAAATTATTTGTAATTAGTGCTGCATCATCTGAAAGGAAGATATGAGTAATACCTCTTGAAGACTCTCATTTCATAAATCCTGTCGATATTTAGCCAAAGAATCTTTTATACTCCTAACTTTCTATTTTACGCAGCTAAGTAAATTAATATAATTTTCTGAAGTTAAATAAAACTGGAAATACCCCAATTAACTTAACCATTTAAATTAGCATTACGAAACAAGAAAACTGCTGGTAAAAATTTTTATATATAACTGACACACACCTTATATATTTAGTATGTTTAACTACTTGTTTTTTCTGTTGATTTAAATCGATACGAATTTCGTTACGGAAAATTAAAATTAAATTATCTATCTATTCAATATAACATATTTCTTTTATTAGTACATTATTATTAGCTACTTTAATTGTGTTTATGTAGATAATCATTCTAAACAAAAATAGGGAATAGAAATTTATGGATTCCTTTCGGATATTCCGAAAAATACAATCACGTGATAAAAGAAGAAAGTATTTAACAAACTTTGAAATTTAAACTCATATAAATGAGCCAACACAGATAAAGTACATATATACAAGGCAATATATAACTATTTTACAATATATATTCACTTGTATATATAGAAATATAATTCGTTCTTAAACCTATGTAACACAATATCAGTCCACATTGCTGAACATGGACGTTTTGAAAAATTCGACCGTAAATTCGAGATTTTCGAACGTTTTTCATTAAAAAGGATGCGAATCCTCAAAAATTCGCACAAATTGCCTCGCATTCATTATTTGCCCTCTTAAATTGCTTGGTAGAGAGCGAAAGGCTAGAGATTTGCAGCGAAGAAATTTATAGGCGATGGTAAGGATAACAAATGAATCCCAACGCGTTCTGACACACGCCACTCCTCATCTATTAATTTTTTGTCCGATTATAGCCCTCGTTAATTTTCTTGCGGACACAAATCAGACGTCAGCAGAGGAATTGTAGAATTGCCGTAGACCTACTCAAGTCGTTTGTCATCATGTTTCTGAATTATCTTTCTAGAGGGCGATTATTTCCTCTTTCATTCTATTAAGGTTAACGATTGTGTTTTTTTACTTAACATTTCGTGCTTCACAAGAAAAATATATAGGAATGATTTTTCGTTCCATTACATTATGGTTTTACGCGCAATTGTAACCATTCTGTTCAACAAGGATCATGAAATATTTAGTACGGTTAAATTGAAATGTATACGTATTACATTATACACTATATTAGAATAATATAGTGAGATCAAAGTATTTGGAGGGTGAGGTGATTAAGATATCGTTGAAAGCTGTTTTCTTATAGGTTTTTAAAAGTTTATATTCTCCATGTAATCATTCATTACATACGCGGTCAACTGATTTTCATTTCCTAATATTATGAGAATACTGAAACGTGTGGTAAAAATAAATTCGAATGTTTAGATTAGATAAATGTGTAATGAATGCCGCCTATTTCTGTAAGCTGGACTTCAGGTTAGTTGGTTTATTGTTCTTTAGGTTAATTGTTTGTTATTTTTGCTCTATAAATTATTTCATATTTATCTTTTTAATTATTTGATTAAATTGTCGCTCGGCGTGAGGCAGTATTTTTTTCAATTAAAAGACAATTTCCGTGTTTACACAGCCTGTATTTTATGTATTATCAGCGATAAAATCTTAATATTTAAATATGTTAATTATTTATATCTTCCCAGTATATGAGAAAAATATGGGAACCACCAATCCCTTACTTTACTGAGTTCTTGTGAGATTTAAAGTAGCCTTGAAACTATTATTCTTAAGACAAGAAAAATACGTTTATTAAATTGCATCAATACATATAAGATACCTTTACGGGCAATATAACAAAAAATAAACGTATATAAGTATAAACTAATAATAATTATACCACAGTGAAATGTATATTGGTTTATTGTATTAGAATGTCCTTTAAATTTTACTAATATGAAAATTTTCCTGTATCAGGGGATCTCATTAATTTTGGATTGAATTCTGAATTTTGGTTTTTGCACATTATCCGCATAATTCGGCTATTGTATGTTTTTTCATTCTATTACTCGAATGGTTTGATTGGTAACACGTGCAATATGAAATGCATTAATTTCGGTTAAATACTGTACATCGGTCGGATTATCGGCAAAAAAACCACCTCATGTAATGGAAATCACAAAATCTATATTTGATCGAACCGAATTTTTTTAGAGTATCCTGGCTTTCGCTTCGAAATGGCATGCATGAGGTTAAGGCTCGTGGTGAATATTGTATCAATTATTCACAATTTATATACTTATATTTAGGGACTTATTTCTGTTAATTAATTTGAGAATAATTCTGTTAATTAGATGTCTTTCGCTAGTATGGTATGCTAACTCGTTATCACTCGCTGGTGTTTTCCAATTATGAATTATTCATAACAATCAGGGATAAATTTGCGTTAATAAACTAGTACCTCATGCGAATAGATACACGTACATTTGTCATAAAATGAAGTAAAGTACGTTTCGAAGTATGTTTTTATTTTCAAAAGTAATAAATTCCATTTTTTTACTCTGTTCATGTAGAAAAAGAGTAGTTCTGTGCATATTTCCTTAAAATGGAATCCCCGTTTACGCAGGGTATTATTTGAACGTAAGGAGGACTTCAATATCTATGTACACAGCTGCGGTTTCCAAATACCTTACACGCTATTTCAAAACACTGGCTTTTACCCGTTTCGAATTTTTCTCAACTGCATAAGATCTGGAAGATGTCTATCTGAACAGCGTGAGGTTGCTCGGATACGAGTTCTTGGAGTTATTTTGACTCCTGTAAATCTAGGTCGAATATTTTGTGATCGCTGGAAATCTTTTCCGTGCCATCGCAGGGTTTAGGCTGCAAGAACCTTTTTCTTTCTCAAGGAGCATCTTTTATTCTTGACCGTTCTTTCGCGCATGTATACACCCAATACCGAAATCCCTGCAGGATGCACCCAAGGGCTTATCTCAGAATGCATCCCTTTTTGGAAAGCAAATGCACACTTTAAGAAATACTGGAACCGTCCATTTATTCGTCTGGTAATCTAGGATTGTTTTCTGATGTTACGTCTCAAATTGCATATTTTTTGGAAACTTAAGCTGTCCTTTTTCTTTTCAACTATTTTTTCTCCTTCTACTTAATCTCGTTTATGAGATTCTGTTTAATTTAAAAATTCGTTTTATTGCGTAATTTTTAAAGTTGCATACATTTTAATATGATATGAAATTGAATATATTTTTAACGTCAATCGTTATTTTTAATTTATCGATACATATATATCTATATACTTATCGATAAGGTGAAAATCTGAGTTACATGTTCCAAAATGTGAAATTTCCATAGAAAAAGAATTTTTTTCCGAAGTAACTGATGTATAATAAGTCTTTTATCCTTTAAAATAGATATTTATTTAAAGATCAAATTATTTAATAGTTAATGTGTTTTCATGGAAAAAGTGGATTAACAATTTGACTAATATGGATTATTCTAATGAAATTTATGATTGAAATTGAGGTATTTTTTAAATAGGGGTTCTTTAGAGCTATAACGTAATATATCTAGTCGATTTATTGGAACGGAGTTAATTTTTATCAATAATCTGTTCTTTAGTAATGAATCTTTAAGTACGTAAAGCTTTCGCGAAGATGTGCAAGAGGAAAGAATTTTGAAGTAATTATCTTGTAAAGACCGAACCATTGCCTTTAATTTTACTCACAAATGTGAAATGTAAGGATTCTGATTGTTATGATGAGATTGAAAAATTTTCCCTACGAAGTATTTTCTTGTTGGGGCGTTAAAATAATTCAATCTTTCCAAGAGTTACAATTATTTTGGGAAAAATCGTCACTCTTGTAGAACCAACGTTAACGGAAACAGGGTCGTTGAAAAAGTAGTGATTCTTTTCGAATCTTTTTTAAAAACTCAGCCGAATTTGTAATAGTGGCTTTTTCCCTAAGAGATTTTTGACCTAACTGAATTGTCGTTATCCGAATTTTGCGCTGACCTAATTTCCTGTTAACGAAATTTCTAGCGAACAGGTTTTTCGAGAAAATAGGATTTCGGGATCGCCGCTCCGCTCTTCTAGCTTTTACGTGGATGAAACTCAATCACAGCTACATTCAGCCATCGGTGCTTACTCATTTTCATCGACGTTGTACTTTCGGGTTCGCATTTTGGAGATGATTCATTCTCAAAGGTCTCTTGATGTAGTTGAATCATCGGAATATTACTCGCTTGAATAATTGAAATTATAAAGGTAACTTATAACTAAGTTTTAATCTAAAATTTAGGAGATTTTGTACTTTATGCTAATATAGAAAAATTATTCAGTTTTATTCAGTAGGATTGGATATTTTTCTTTTGTAATTTCTGGCGTATTTCCTTTTTTCCATAAAATTAGAATTCTATTCCAAATTTATCTTAGTATGAAAATGAATCGCAGAATTTCTTTATCCTTCGGCTTTACGAAGGATAAAGAAACAAATGAATTGATTTTTTAATGAAAATATACTTATTCTGTGTCAATTTCTCTTCAATAAATGAAGTTTTCTACCCATATAGATACGTAATATGCTCCGAGAATAATATAATTTTCACGATGTATACAGCCCTTTTTAGACTATAATATCGTATTATCCTTTTGTATACTTCCTTAGAGTTGGTAAAATGAACGATGAAAATATCTATTAATATTTGTCTCCTAGAATATTCTACTTACGTTAAGTCAAAGTGAATATTTTAACTAGTAGAAGTATGCAATCGAACGTTATGCATTTCAGCTAAATAGTTTAAATTATATTTTTAAAGTTTGTTAGTAAAGTTTGGTATATATACATATTTAATGATATTTTTATAAATGAGAATTTTCTTCAGAATTGGATTCACTCCAGTATTCCATCGTCTCCTTAGGTTGTGAATATTTTTTACATCCCTTTTCTCAAACTCCATCAAACCTCGAAGTGCCCGAAAGGGTTTTGCATAATGTCTTATTCAAGTACAAACCATATCCTCGGCCACCATTGACCCTATCCTTTTACGTCATTATCGTAGAATTGGTCCATTTTACCGCATATCCTATTACATTCAGTTTCTGCACTCCGTAGCCCGCGAACGGTCGTCTTCCCTCATTACATTCCAGAAATCCTACTCCGGGGCCTAACTATCCATTGTCGTGGGCAAGAACTTCCTCATTGTTGCAGCAAGAAGGGTCCAGACGCATAAGATGGTAGTTAAGGCGATCTTCGTCCCGTTATGGATGCTGGAAATCGCTGTGTGGATCCATCGCTGTTTGGGATAATTGCAACGGAACTGCAGGGGTCGAAAACATGAGAGGGACGTCAAAATCTGAGGGCACAATGGCTTGAAGATGGTACGCATATTCGCCAAGATTTTGATGCCCATGAGAAAGCTTCATTGTTCCTTAACGTTTTGTTAGCTTATGCGGGTTCTGAGTGCTATATTCAGGTTAGGATGTGGTTAATACCCAGAACGAGCCTTACTGTTTAGGGGTGTTGTCTTAGAAAGATTTATTCGAGGAGAGAATTTAGAAGGATTTATTAGTATATATTTCGAGAAATTCAGAAATAGATTAGTATATTTAAATTATCAGAATTTTTTGGTCTAAATTTGGAGCTTTATGTTATAGAAAGTGGAATTCTTGCGTAGTAATTATTAATTATCTTATTCTATTGATATTCCTAATCGTAATAATATTCTCAGCACTTTCTTTACTATTTTTATCTATCTGTTAACATCATTTTTCTTCATGTATAGTTAGTGAATTATTTTTCATATTTTGCTACGAAGTTTTATTTTAAATTCACGTGTAAAATTTTCTTGATATAAATTTTAACTAAAATCTCATATCCTTTCCCTTCACTTTTCTTATTCACTAAAAATGTTATTTCCATTTAGTGAATCTCTCGGATTATTAATAAAACCTTATATTATAATCATATAAACGGCTACGCCTATTTTCATTTGATTGATATATTTTAAAATCCATAATACGTGTATTTCCTGCTGATTTATATTTATCGTATTTCAGGAAGTTCTACTTAATATTCTTGTAATGATATTGAGGTATAAATCAGCTATGATTACTAACTAAGCATGAGTTGTATAAGGAGTAACTTTAATTAATACTAAAACATTTCCGTGCGTTTGGATACGAGTTTCACAAGTAAAACCTTATATACTTGTGTTCCTCTACCAGGACGTTTCTCCACACCTACTCATCGCGTAAATTAAATGCGACGCTGCTCATGATTGGATTTCTAAGTAATGAGTTCGTTTTGAGATGAAGACGTCATTACGGTCCCGATTTGATTAGTAAAGTATAAGCGGAATCGTGTAGATTTTGATCGGATGTATCCGATGACATGGTGATGATGTATGCCTCGGGGGAGAGAGTAATTTCCTAAATTAAGCTCCGAAACGAGGCTTTTAAGGCAGCAATTATGACCTGGGGAAATCTAAACGTCGAATTGGTTTTGCAACGCGGCATCCAATCATCGCTCGTGTAAACAGATGAAGATGAGCTCTCGATTTTGGTAAGATCGACGCTTGGATATGGAAATTTAATCTTTATTGAAACTTTTTTCTCTTTTCACGTGAAGTGATGCGAATGATGTACGATATTGAGTTTCATATATCGAATATATCAATAAACATTTGAGGCGTCGTATTATTTGATTTTAAGTATCTTGAAAGAGAATCGTTACTGATGTGGTGAATCATAACTATTCTTCAATTTATAAATACAGGTTTGAAGCTTTAATATTGCCTTTATTAGTTCTCAGTGTACTTTTACTTTTTTATCGAAGTAAATGAGATTTGATTTCTTGCTAAACCTCGTCTGAATGCTGCAATCTTTTTAAGTTTTCTCTTGTCGTATTTTAAGAAAAAGTCCTCTGTATAGTATATAATAACATATTATTTAAGATAGTTCGGCTTTTCTAGGCTCCGTTTATCTTAGTAATCGATCTAAGTAAATTAGTTCTTAGATGAGAACTAGAGCTCAAAATTTTTTACTGGAAAGGTTATAAGAAAATAAAATTTAGGTTACATTATATCTTACTCCGATTCCTATTATAGCTAACGTATTGAAAGGAGGGTTTATATATTATGCAGAACTTTTTTAATTTCTTTACAATTTTGAATTTTAATATAAAGTGTGATACAAATAGCGATAGTGAATCTATTAAGCGAGGAAGTCTGTCGTATTTAGAAGTGGATAGAGGAAATTAGAATAGTAAAAAGGTATAGAAGAGTGACTTGAAAATAAAAGTCTCTAAGAAATCTTTCCTTATAGTAGTAGCTTATGTAATGGAAGGTTAACTAGACAAAAGTTATTTGTTATTTAGATTATTTGCAGCCACCATTAACTTTGAACCTTCATACTAGCTATTAATAAAAAACTACCTTTATTAACTCTTACGTAATTGATTCTTATTGATGAACGTGAGTGAAGGTTTAAAAAAAATAAAGGTTTATTAAAAATGTCATATGAAGAGCTTAAAATTATTGCGACAAGAGCGACGTTTTTATTCCGTAAAAGAGTTTTTTAAAACAAAATTTTATCCATGTTTACCAATACTAATTCCGTTCCCATTTGGGCCGGTTCTTAAACCCTGCATCAAAATACTTAAATTGGACGAAAGTAATAAAAAGTTCAGCAGTACTTAGTTCGGACACTAGAAAAAATGCCTATGCGACACAAAAAGCTTTGGAATCCCTTTTAAGATGTTTCTATCTTTTATACCGGGTGCTTTTTCGTGCTGGAGACACATCCTCAACTCCTAAAAATCAACCTAGGAGAGTATAAAGTGTCGGTTTTGACTACTTTCGTTAGCCGATCCAGTTTTCGTTGAGGGCCTTTGGCATGGTTTCAAACGGACATCGCCAAATGCCCTCGTCGTTGCAACGTGTATTGTTTTTTGTTCACATATGCTCGATTAGCAATCCGCCCCCTTCCATTGACTCTGCTGGCTACGTGCCGATGTTCCTTTTTTCTCTACCGACAGAGGTCGCAGCACACGTTTTTTTCCATCGTTGGATGTCTTCATTCGCTGGAGGATTTACGGAAAGCTTTCCCTTATTAAGATGAGATTTCTACGGCCTTTTTGAAGGTTTTTAAATCCTCGTATATTTATTTTTGAGGGTCATTGACGTTTTCCATTCAGTCTCGTTGAATTTTTTAATCTTTAATTGTCGATTTCGTAAGATTTTCGTATGGCACTAACTCAAATGCTTGCTTATTAAATTGATATGCGCTATTAAAACAGTACATAGGTTGTTTTTAATTCGTTAAAAAATATGTTAGAGAATAAAAATAGACAAAATTTAACTTTACCAGCTTCTTTTTTATAAGTTTTTGACGGAAAAATACGAACTTGAAATGTTGTCTGTTTATTATTAGATTGATATTTTCGTATGTTTTTACGTCCAAACTAAGGTCATTAAAGCAAAGTCCTATGTCCTTATTATATGAATTACTTCTTGAGAAACAAAAAGGTACCTTAAAATGATAGGGCAAGAATGAGTTTCCTAATAAGAGGCCAAAAAAGCATACTATCTACTCTGAACTTCGTAATTTTATTTTAATAAATATGTTTTGATGATTTTGGACATCCGTTTAAATGTCTACCAATTTTATTCGTTTAAAAGTATTTCCATTAGAATATCGAATAACAATAACTAATCTAGAAGCTGCTAATATTAGATATTAACTAATGGTTAGAAAATTATAGAATAAAATTCATGTATGTAATAATGATATGAATAAAAATAATATTATTATCAAACATTAACTATGAGAATAGAATTTTAGAACAATTACTTTCGATTTTTTTATTTTGCCAATATTTTTTACCCGATTTGAAATTAATATCTCTACTATAAAAAATTTTTGTTTAAATATAATTCCCAATCTTGAAAAATCAAGACACTTTACGTACAATGAATACAATATATTTATTTACAATATTCCACTATATTACAATACATTACATTACAATAAAATCCGAACGTTTCACTGTCCTTATTCCACTTGATAATGACCCTTAAGAATTTGACACCCTTGAATACGGAGTTTGTATGTTTATATAACTCTAGCGAAAGTCTTGGAGGGAAGCTACACAAATTCTCGCTTCCCTTAGGCCTCATATCATTCAGCAATTTAGACGACTTAGCTTTCAAATGAGGACGAAAGTTGGAAATGGTGCGGAGTTAGTTAGGTGACAAGCTCATGCGTCAATGGAGCACGCACGGGAAGTTGATGGCACGCGTGACCCTGGAAGATGATGGCTGAAAATTCGAGTAAAAGGGATAGTGTCTCTCGGCACGTAGTCATTTGACGTGGGTTAACTGCTTAGCTGGCTTCTCACAAATTGGCTACGTGGCTTATTTCTCAGCCTAAAGGTCATCCAGGACTGCAGCGAGGGGAATTAATCAGATTTAGAGTCTAATCTCGGTGTTCGTGTATTTTGTGGTCATTCAGATCTGATTTGATATGAATACGAAGAACTGGAATCGTAAAGGAAGAGCTTAAGATGTGCGAGGTTTCTTTTTTGGATTTGAATACGAGATTTCTTATTGTATAAAATTTCAAAATAGTTAGGAATCTTTCATTTTCAAATTAAACATATAATAGCTATTGGCAGATTACAGAATTATTTATTGCTGATATTTTCTTGGATTGGATATTTTTTCACGATTGTTTCTATTTAATTTGTAGGATGGATTCATGGGTATTTTCAGCCTTTTATTTTTCAATATTTACTCGGTATTTCACGGAATTAATTTTAGTTATTTATAATATATATTTTAAATTAAATAGAATTAGACATTGTTATATTTAACTTTTAAAATTTTGTTTGTATTTCTTCGAAACGTTTATCGTTAAACTCGTTTTGTGATATTCTGGGAAATTTTAAGATGTATACAGTTCGAAGTAAAAGATAAAATTTAATGAATTATTTTAATGGAAAATTTATTTATGATATTTATTTAATTCTATCGAACTTCAAAATCCTCTTTTGAAAATCGTTTGACATTTATTTCGAATATTTATCTGTTCGAATATGTATCTTACTTTATGATGTACACTTTCGTCATTTCTTTGTCAGAAAATTTTTTCCTTTACATGGAAATAACAGAAAAAATCGCTGCAGTTTATATATATATATGCATTATTTATCCCTAAGTTCATAATAACGAATTTTAAATCTTAGTTTTCATGAATAATGCAATTCGATATAATGTTTGATTTGGTTGTAATTTTTTTCATTTTTAAATTCTTACATTCTTTAAATATTTCTACTGTATTGTTTATCTTATATTATTCTTAGGTTGCTATGAAACTTATTTATAAAATATGTATATATCCCAATAATATAGTGGTTGCTATGATATTTATTTCATTATAAAATAGCGTCTTTATATTCGATAATTTTTAATCAAACAAGGCAGACGATTTAATTTGAATTACACTGATGCTATGAGTCCATGGTTTCCGTATCTTGCGTGTGTCCTCTTACGAGGTAAATGGAAACAAGATGCCTTCCCGACGGACTCTGAGAAATAAATGCTTACGTCCGAATGCAATCTTCGAGGGCCAGTTTGTCACGAACTCCACAGCTTCCTTCACATTATTTCCTCCACTCCGCTGTGTCCATTTACGTGCTTCATCGCCCGTGGGCTATTTACCATCATTCCATCACGATTTTCCCCTTTCAACTGAATTTGGTAAACCTCTTCCTATCTCATTTTCAGAAAGTTATCATTTTCGAGCCTTGAGGGAAGTTAGAAAATGGAGATCCGTGTTCTGTCATTTAGAAAGCGTTAGTTATTGTGACAACACTCGAAATTTGAAAAATGATAAAAGAACAGACTTGTAAGGAATTGTATCAACATGCACTATCACTTCATTATCCAAAAATAGGAAATATTTCATTGATATGTAAATGAAATAATCTTTTCTGAAAAAAATAAGTCGAAATATGATAAAAATCGAAGAATCTTCATTCAGGATCTTTATTCAGAATCTTTATTCTTTATTTTTGAATAAGCAATACGTTGATTAAGAAGCATCATAGTAGTAATATAATTTGAAAAAAACTGAATATTGATGATTTTCATGCAACCATATGCTTCCATTATTTTTATCCATTTTCCTATATTTTAACGGAATGGAGCTAATCATTATAAATGCAAAATAAGATCATAAAAAATTAGAAGTGATACGAATTGATGAGATTAATCAATAAAAATTTAGGGTAAATATTTATAATTTTCACAGTTAGAGGGATAATTTTTAGTATCAGCAGTAAAGTAACTCGTTATTTATTTATTTTAGTCGTGTGCAGAATAAAACGGAGCATAATCTTTAGTCATCGCTTGCGCAGTGCTCAATGATTTCCTCCTTTGTATATGTGAGATCTCTCTCCAGCATGTGGGCTGGTCCGAAGCCTCTTGCGTCCATTCGTGTCTGCACACACTATGTAGTTATTAACGCCCGAACTGACGTACGTTTACAATGTGAGCGTACCTCTTCTGTACAGAGGTGACTATGACCAGTCTTTTGCTTTTGTTTATTAATAAAATTATTAATTTGAGCTCCGCGAAGTCTTCGTTTATTAGTTAACTCCATTAATAACTTGCTTAATTGAAAGCTTAATTGAAAGATTACTACGAATGTTAAATATCTAATTAATATCTTAAGATAACTTTTATGTCTATATGGTTACCCTATGAGCGACCCCCTGCCACGCACCGAGGTAAAGACACTCATGACTCTATTTGCCTACAGTATTACTATCCCGTATTGTTCGAGAGATAAACAAATATTTAAATCTGTCCGTTTTACGTGCATATCAGTTGTTATATTCCATGAATCTTAATAGCCTATATAGCTGTGAAGGCACATGTTGCGTACGACACCTTCCTTGAATGTTCTTTCACTGCATCTATTCAGTAAAAGGGTAACTAATACTCAGCTCACACATTTAAAGTTTACGTAAACATTTGTGATAGTTCCTTAAATCTTAAAAGTATCAGAAAAATATATCTCTAGTTTTGATATTAGGAAATTTATTGGCCAGCGCAAAACAACAAGGAAAATAATGATAAAATATTGTGACAGTTTGAAGAATTTTTCTATATATTACCAGACATAAAGTGAAGTTTTGATACCCTATATGTGAAATTTAAAAAAAATAAAGCTTCTTTTTACTGAACGCGAGCGCGCTATGCATCGATCTACTGGTTTATATACATTGATATCTTCCAAAGGTAAATGGGTTGGTTCGAAGCCTCTTGCATCTATTCGTGTCTGCACAACAAGCTTCCTAGAAAAGTATTAATGACGTACGTTTACGCAGTGAGCGTACCACATATGTACAGAGGTGACTTTGACCAACCTTTTGCTTTTCATTAGTAATGAATGGATTCGTCTTATATGTACAGTAATGAACTACATGTATTATTGATAGTAATATTTAATATTAGATAAATCCATTCTCATGATAATGAGGGCACGTGATGTGTAGTACGTTCTTTCTCGTAAACGATGTAGTAAAGTGGTTAGTAATACCCAGCTACTAACCTTACTAAATTTATTTAAAAAAACTGTTATAGATTCTGTAATCTAAAGTTATATTACAGTACAGCTTTAGATGAGGTATTAGGAAATTTATGTCAACATATATAACATATATATATATTATAACAACAAGGAATCTAAAAGAATTATATTCGTTGTAACAGTTTGAAGGGTTTTGTTATATCTAAGCAGACCTAAAGATAATTTTTGATACCTTACACGTGCTATTTGTACAAAATAGAGCTTGATTTAACTCATCGCTAGCGCATTGTATATTGATGGCCTGGTTTATATACTTGGATATCTTCGTTCAATAAATGGGCTGGTCCGAAGCCTCTTGCGTCCATTCGTGTCTGCAAAAAGATTAACTAATAAACACAATATTAATGCCCGAACTGACGTACGTTTACATTGTGAACGTACCTCTTCTGTACAGAGGTGACTTTGACCAGTCTTTTGCTTATCATTAGAAATGAGTTGAGATTACAGACCCGCTACGTCTCATATGTACAGTATTGAGTTAAATTTATTAGTGTTAGATTATTTGTTAGTGTTAGATGAGCATATTTCCATGATATTTTATCTAATTTTATTACTATTTAACTGATAATTTTTAATAGCTCCTTATTTATCATGGTTAAGAAGGTAGATTTTACGTAGTTTTATTTTCTGCAACATGACCATGACTAACAGATAAATTTGCTTTTACGACACGTTCTATACGAGATTATTCTTCTTCAGTAACATTATCTATCCATTCAATGATAACCACGGAATTTATATTATCTCTTCTGAGAACTTTTTATCTCATAGAAAACAATGGCTTTGGATTCTATTCCATTTCTCGCGTCGCTGTCTTTTGGTTTTTAAAAAATAATAATAATAATGTCCATTTTTAAATATCTATCATCTCGAACTGTATGGAGAAAAGTTTTGATATTTCAATCACAGCTGTTGAGGTACTTTCGTTCAAGTTTCTGTCATTTTTTTCCTTTTTCACTTCTGTTTAGCGTTATATCAGGCTTGGTTTTCCCTTTTTAATGGAAGTATTTTAAAGAAGTATCTCGTAAACTTTTATGGTATGTTCTTTAGATACCACATACCAAGAATTCCAAGCTAATGTCTCATATGCTTTTACGATGGGTCAGTTAATCTCATGGTTAAGAGTAACTCATTTTCTACAGTCGAAGTAGATGAAGGAACATAAGTTTAGATATTTTCATTACAATATCCCGGTCTTTATTTTATTATTCTGCTAGTACATGTCACATTTTAAGCAATATTGTCACATCTATTCATATGTATTAGATTGTATGCCATGATAAATAACTATATTTTTAAAATTTATCTTTAAGATTTAATGGATACCATTCTTAAAATAAACATCAAAAACATACACTAATAACGAATATTTAGTCTGTGTTATTATTAAATAGAAGTCGAATTACAATGGAAATATATTTAGCAATGCATATGAATTACTCTGTGTTATCACTACTATTTGTTAGTAAATAGTAGTTCTCCTTAATGCCTGTCAAATTCATCATTTTTCTTTTCAAATATTCCGAATGATTTATTGGAATATCTTAATTGAATGTCAATCTATTCGCGTTCATCAAATTACCTTCAGGTAAATGAAAATCAGAGATTGAATTTAGTTTACGGTTTCCTTAAATCCCAGGAAAGCCATTATTTGAAGTTGTTTTAATACGTGCACACGCACAAAATATGAATAAATAGTAATCGATGAGTAACTTTTTTCCTATATTTTATTAACGTTTTAGTTATCTTCACGTAAATACAATTGTCACTCATATTATTAGGCTATAAAAGCGGATTTTTATTATTTTAGATAATATGTGAGGCAAAAGCATCTTAAAATAGCATTTTGGAATTGGTATAGATTCCCCAAAAAGAGATCAAATTCGTATTTGTATAGCTGTTGAAGTATTTTCAATGCGTAACTGCATTCTTTAAATACGCATGAATTCTACATTAAGTGTGCATTAATTTAATGTGTTTTAATTGTACCATATTTTACGATACTGGATTTACTTGAAGATGAAATGTATCGATTTTAAGGCTAAAAACTAAAGGGTAGTATTTCATAACTAAATCAGAGCTTTGAGATCTATTTCAGTGTGAAATTAAATTCTAGCAAATTCAGTAATCGAGCTCTTTGGTATTTTACATTTCATGAGCTGCAAGGTATTGCATTTCTATTAGCTATTATATAAGTGTAAATACATAAGAATTATTGTAGTTTTATGACACGTTGTACATGTTATATTTTCTATGTATGTATTTCGTCGGTGTACTTTTCTTTATTCAGATTTAAATTTACGACAAATTAATAGCGATACTTTAAATAATGCCTGAGTCGTGTGATCAATTAATTCGTAATAAATAATACGGAATAAAATTTAATAAGAGCCTGAATTAAGCACAGAACGTCGAACCATAAAACTTTAATCGTTTAATACTATATTTATTCTTTTAATTTGATAGCACGAGCACGTTCATCGCGTTCCTTTTTACTTAATTGAAAATTTGAAAAAGCTCGTCGCTCGGATGCGACCATAACCGCAGCTTCATTCTCACATAACTGCGAGACAATTAACATACCTCCGTTGCTTAGGAACTCCCGTCGGTGATAATGGGACAAATTATTTAGCAAGCATCGTGGTGATGCTCTGGTGCATTTAAACTCCTCCTTAGCTGCAGCGTTACCGTTCTGGAAATTGCCCATCCCTCGCCGTGAATGCGAGCCGGTTCCACGTACCTAGAGTCATTTTATTCAAACCTTGAGGTAAAGGATCGCTTTAACTAACTCCCTAAGCACCCTACGAGAAAGAATAATCACTCTTCGTGCTTTAAGCACTCCCTCATGGTTTCTAGTTCCCAAGGTGAGCGCTTATATCCTAGACCTCAACCGTGACTCCTAGGTCGTATTAAATATGGATCTGTTTCCGTTTCTTTGCGTACTCTATTTAGCTTACTCACCCACTTCGTATCTTAAAGTGCGCTATTGTGTGGTTCTTTGTTTTTTTATCATTTTATTCTTGGGTACGTTGCGTTATATCAGATTTAAGCAGTTTTGTGTATATTAATTTTATTATAACTAAATTATCCTGTAGAAGTAATGCTTAAAGAATTTTGAGAATTTTGTTTTCCCTTAATATATGAGAATAATAGAGGATATAATCATCTTAATTAAACTGTAGGTAAGTTTCTCTTCAAATGCAGACTTAATTAAAATAATTACACATCGTTTCTTAAAATAGGAAATCATTTAATTAATATTTTTCCAATCTATACGTCATTTTTGTCTCAGTTTTACTTGGATTATTCATATTTAATATCCTAAATCCTTATAATCTATCGCAAGCCTCTTTAATTTGATATTTATTTATTGCTTGAAGAATTGATAAACCTTTTGAAAAGTTAGTTATATAAATTTAACGAAAAAGTGTATACGTTACGTTAGAAGAGGGGAAATATCTCCAAGAGCTCTATATTATAATATTAAATTAACCTTCCGAATTTCCAATTTTAGTTGAAAGCAAAATCAATTTACAATTATATATGATCTGAAATTCAAAAATGCTTATGACTTAAAATATTAAGTATTGAAACGTAATTGTTTCAATTCAATTTTTTTAATGACTAGCATCTAGTAGGTTTTTCACACCCCCATTCCGTGTGGGTGTTTTCCTGCTGTGGACAATTTTTTCCTAAGCTTCTCTTAGGTTTTTTTGTCCACACACTTTAATTGTAATAAGTAGTTAAATTTAGTATAATTGACGGGTTTAATGGAAGAGGAGACTCTTTAGTCTCAATTTCGCGCGAAATAAAGACAATTATTATTATTATTAATTCATAAAAATCCAATTAAGGCTGTAGATTGTAATTCTTATAAAATAGTGTCATAAAATGCTGTATACCCTTACCTGTTGCATTTGATAAACAGACGTTCTTATTTTTTCTTTGAAGCGTGATATAATTTGGCAGTCTTTCAACAATTTATGTATATATTATGCCTCATGCTTTTAATATGTCATTATGTTTTATGTCCCTTTGCAAATAGTATCCATATAATCTTTAACTAATATTGCAAAGGATTGAAATTGCTCAGGGGATATCAGTATAGTAAGCCTTCTTAAATTTTTATAGCACTTTGCGTTCGAAGTAGTACTTAGAGCCCAAAGTAATAAGTTAATGTATATACTTGAATATATGAAATATAGGCCCTAAAATTTCTATTTTATGTGAGAATTGATATTGTGTTTGATTAAATACCTGCTCGAATATACACAATAATCATTAACTCTGTTCCCTTATATAATTCGATATCCCTGAACATCCTTTGAGGATTTCTCATCCGAATCGGCAGATTGTAATTTACTCAACGCTCTCGTAACTCGTAGAATTGTTTGTATTCCGTGGAATTAAGTTTATAAGAGTCCATTAGAGCCGATGTAACTTCGTTAGCCGAGGTTGGATATCGAATTTCTGTCTTCCAAAGTGGATTTGATTTGGCAGAATGCTGATTCTTTCATCATCGAACTATTTAATTGGATCGCTACAAAGCTTATTAGCTACACTTCCGTTAAGTGATTACGAAATCCTTCGCAAACAGAGAGAATTCAAGCCCTCTTCCTCATTTGGCGTTCCACGTAACAGAGACTTGAAATCGCTCATTGTTATGTGGAAAAGATTGGCACAAAGGAGATCCATATCCCATTTTGGTCTTCTTGATTTCAATGAATGCATCTCCGTGTATACTGATCCGCACCTGACGAGGAAACCTAATTCGAAAGGGTTAAACCGATTCTGAATCGGATTGTAATGAGGTTTTAAAAATGTTTGATCTATGTGGAAAATGATTGGTTATTGTTTAGATTTTTGCTGTCGCGAAGTGGTATCGAGATTTCTCATTCATATGTGTTATTTATATGATTGAAGGATAACTGTTATTTTCGTACTTCTGAATGAGTATTGTGAGGAATTTATTATCTCGATGGAGGATAATGGAAAGAAAACCTATAATCAAATATGGATGTATTTATTTATAGGTCTTCGACTTTCGGTAAACGACTAGAAGGTAAATATAGGCTTGAATTTTATGTTCTTCATAAACTTAAATATCGATTTTTTGATACTTGAATATTTCTGATAATTCGTCTTTCATAGACCAGTCAAACATATCTGTACATAATTATGTTACTTAAAATTAAATAAAATATCCAACTTAGTGATAAAATTATCCTTCCAGGATAGACTGGGTTTTAAAACGAATTTCGCCGCATTCGAACATTTATTACCCATAATTTTTATTCTCACGGGCACATCTCAATGAATTATCAGAATTTATTAAATTATTTTAACACTTACGCGATAAAATATATTTATCTTTAAATTTTCTTGTGCAATGGTATTGTAGTTTTTTGGTGAAGCGTTGGAAATATGCACCTTTTCGTAAAATCCAATTACTGTTAAACTATTATTACTATTAGACAATCTCTGTAATTGTAAAAAAGCTTTATCCCTCTTTCATTATTACATATTCCGTAACTTTATAGAAATATGCCTCTCTTAATTCATTACCAAATCATCCTAGTCTTCTCTCCCTGTATAAAATAAATTAAACTTTGAATGTGTCATTCGTAACTTAGTTCTTGGTATGAATGCGGTGAATTACTTGAGAGCTCTCTGGAGCATTCCCAAATCATCCCTTAAATCATTCCTCTTTCACACCCTATCCTTAACGCTTACACAGGTGTTATGCACAAATGATGACCATATCATGACCTTTTTACAAATAACCCATCCGGTATTCCAACCTCGTCACGGGAGATTCGGTGGCAGAAATTCGTTCAGCGGCAATGGAACACCCCCGAAATGAGTCTACGTCTTCCCTTGAGGGATTTCCAACATAAATCTGCGACGATGAAGGGCTTGTAATTATTTAAGGGCTCCTTTCCAAGGGCCCATAATTTCAAGCAACGCTTTTTTCTCCCAACATAAAAGTTCTTTTTTCCTTTCATCAAGTGATATATGAAAAGAGAGCCCAAGGGGTAAGGAAAACTCAACCACTAGGTTCCCTTTAAAGCTCCACCGTAGCGTTTGTCATAGTCGTCGAAATGCGCTCTGCGTTGTTCCATTTATTTCGCGCGTCTAATGTTTCCGTTCGGCGAGCGTCTTAATTTTTGTGAGCTTCCTTTTTTCTGCCGTTGGGGCGCTAGTTGCGGAAATGCGGTGATTATATGGAATTTCGATTTGTCGTTTTAAGCAATTACGAAATGTTTTTTAAAATTCCTATAAAAGTTGTGTATACTTTGTAGAAAATATTTATTGTATTTTTAAATACAATATTATAAATCCTTGAACCTTGTAAATGATATTTATTTCTCTATAGAATAGTTTATATTGGTACGAGAGAATCTTCAGGTACCATCGTTTGAATAAGAAAATGTAGAGCAAGGTTTCTTTCCGTTCAGCTTTACCTAGAGAAGAATTATTTTTTCTTGTATGAAAGCGATATTTTATGCGTCTTGATAGAACTAGGATTTCCAGGAATAGAGCTATTCAATCTATATGAAATTTATTCGCTACCATGCATGTTGTAGTATTTTTCGTAGAATTTGTGTTGCTATTGAAATAATATTTTTGTTCTCTTTTCTTATGCGTAAAATTGGAGATAAGTTGATTTCTTGGTAATCATTTTATGTTTTGCTCTTAAAAAAGGTTAAGTCATGAAAATTCAATCAAAAATTCTGTTACCTGTATCTCCTTAACACGTTATGCGTCATTCTTTCCACTCTAATATCAACACGAAGTTTTCTTTACCTTTTATACGATAGATTAAGCAAAATAGTGGATCCTTTGAATTTAATTTAAAATTCTTTTTAGAAAAGATGAATGAAAGTAATTTTCCAAACTGAAATCATAGCATTTCTTATTCTATATTTTAGGAATATCTCAGAGATACGTTTTCAAAAAAATAGATACACTCCTTGCTCCAAAGTATCTCTCGTAGTTTATTGAACGTCTTGTATAGGAGGTCTATTGTAATAGTTTACTCATTTATGCTCCAAGAAATTCTTTTTCATTCAAAATTCTCCCTCTTCCAAAGTGTAAAACACAACAGGTTAAATTTCATATGCCATACTTACCTAGAAACGACTGCTTATAAAATTTGCGTATTTTTATATCAAAAAATCTTGAGTGAAATGGTATTTCTACGTTAAGAGATCTATCTAGTTATACTTTTAAGAGTTATTTTCGTATAACTAAGGTTACAGAAATTTAATATCAAATATGTTTCGTTAAATCATAACGCTATGGGTTCAGTGAACTTCTGTGAGATGTCTGTGAATAGGTCAGTAATAGCTTCAACATTTTCTCTAAATAAGATTACCAGGTTATAAATTCTAGAGAGATGCTTTAATTTAATGCGCTGAAATTGCATTTCCCATCTAAAAAATAAAAGAAAAATTCCTACTAAGGTTAAATATCGATCTTATTATTTAAGGAAATCAGGATCTCCTTCGGTTTGGCCCAGGGGCTTAATATCCGATCCAAAATTGCACATTTGATCCTCCTTCGATACCCTCTTAGGGGGGGATCCGTTGATTTAATTGAGGATGTATCTCTCACTGTAAAAATACTTATGGATTACCTTATATAGTTAATGGTTTGATAGACGTATGTATAAGTGCCTCATAACGGCGTTTGCGTCAGAAATGGTCGTAAATAAATTTAGATAATGTAGAATAGTATAATGGTTTTTTTACGACTACAAAATCTTCTTTCACAAAATTTGGCTAAAATAGTAGAATTTATGTGAATAAAAGCATTTCACAAGATTTTTTAACATGATAATGAAAACTAACCGTGCAATACGTAGTGGTAATTCTAAATTAATAGATTCCTATTGTTAAAGTTAGCTAATTCATGATCAGCACACTATGCATAACGCAAAGTAATGTACTTTATTTAGTGTCGAATTTAAAACGGTTCTATATATTAAATTTGATGAAAGACAGATTAATATTTGTCGAGATTCTCATTTTTTTGTATTCAATCTGCTTCGAATTCAATTTATTTGATAACGCGTTGGTTGGATCCATTCTTGTTCGGATATCCATTGATCAACCATAATATAATCGTATTATATGAATATCTCTTTTGTATGCCTAAAAATATTCTATTTTGTGGATAGATCCCTCCTTAATTTAAGAAGATGTTGGATAGAATTCATTGTTGAAAAAGATTCTTAACATGGCCCATTGCATCATTAATTAATTATATTTAGGGTAGATAAGCAGAGACAATAATTGGTTGAAAATGTCTGACGTAGAGTTTCATCTATTTAAAGGAAAGATTTCTCAAACTTACGTACTCAATGGTTGAGTCATAAATATGTTAATAGTGGGTCAAAGAACTCATTATGCCTCACAAAGACTTGTAAAGAAAATGATGGGAGGAAGGAACGAGATAATTGAGTAAATTAAGAGCTGAAAATAAGCAGAGGCAAATGCTCTGCAGTACTCGCATCAAAGAAATAGAGCTGCAGTCCTTTTCCTTAGAAGTTCCATAATGAGTTTTTGCTCTAATGATAAACCCGTCATTTTTTGCATTTCGTAGTATCTTATCCTTTTCGGAAGTAAATTGAGCCTTCTATTATCATTTGAAACGGTTCGCTATAATTATGAAGCTCCGTAAACAGCATATTATTCCAAATTTTGTCGAAGAGAGTAATGGGAAGAAGTTTTGAAATTGCTCAATTCCATGTTTAGCTCATAAAGTAAAATATTTGTATCCTGTTTAAATGAAGCGTGTAAAATAATTTGAATTTTTAATTAAATCAGAAAAATGTGTGTAGGAGAGATTATAGTCAACGTTTAAATGCGTAGTAAATGTTTACTTATTCGATAATTTAAAATTCTAAAATGTATTTTAGAAATTTCGTTTATTTTCGAATGAATATAGCTCAATTTTCTAGTAATTTAATATTATTATCGCATAAAATATAGTCACTTTTAAGAACCACTAACTTTTGATACTTGCGTGTTAGTGATAATCATTAGCAATTATATGACTTAATTATTTTTTTTGATTTATTGACTGGGTTATACTTCAATTATCTTAATTAATTTTTGTATTCATTCTGTTCAGAATTGCCTCCCAGGAGATTATAATACCGGAATCTATACGATAATGAAATGCTATTAGTAATACTCATACACTATCTTTTTATTTACCTCATTGCAGATTTATTTCTTCTAACTTTTTCATCGGAAGATTTTTTTATCTATACATTTTTATCTTTTCTTCAACTTCAATAAAACGGTACGAAAAACTATACAGTTACTCACTCGTAGGTTTGTGATAATTATTCAGTAATAATGTGGATTATTAATCGATTAATTAATAATCGATTATTTTCTTTTCTTTATTCAGGGTAAAGCCTATATGATCTTGATTATTTATCATAACTTTTTTTAAAATTTACTGTATCACGAAAATATTGTTGAAATTTCAACGGTAATATATATAATAATAAAATACACGTATTGATATTCATACATTATCTACTTCTTTCTTAGCATACCAATTAAACAGCTTATATGTAAAGTTTATTATTTCGTCTTTGCGTTTAGCGGAACGTTCGGAAAAACTATAAAGTTACTCACCTTCCACCGTAATAGTACAATTATTCGCGCCAATGTCCTTCTACGAGCAGATAATCCAAGTTCAATCCCAACCGCCCACATCGTTTGGTTGCGAAGATAAACGATATTGCTGCCAAAAGGTCAATTTCCCGAGCAACGCTCGATTTGGATTTCGGGCGGCGGTTGCCATGGAAGATTGTTGGTGAGCGAGAAAGATTCTGGAGTCATTAATGCCAAAATAGAGGGCGACCCTGCTCTTTTAGGGACCTCCTCGTTATGGGCAGCGTACGCCATGCTTTCTCCCGAGTAATGGAGATAAACGGTTGGGGGAGTGCTGGTACAAAAAACGCATGTGTCAGTGGAGAGAGCATGGCTAGCCTCGGCTTACGCAACTTAGAATTTGTGTAGCTCTAAGTGACGGATTACGTACGATGGTTGCTGTAGTGTCGTGAGGGTAAGAAATTTCTGCGTGTGGTAAAGAATGTGAGGTCCTTTTACCATCTAGTTGCGGATAGTATATAGATAATTTCTCGTGTTATAATATTCGATTAAAATTCTCTGTCATCAGCAAATGAATGGATTTAATCTACGTCTGTATTAAATAGCTCTATAATAGATTTGGATACGTTTCGTGCCAGCGTGCAAGAAGACCATTCAATATTACTGTCCTATGGGAGTAAAGTCATGATAAATATTATGTGTTATGGGGATAGTATTTTTACTCATTTTCATTCAATTGTATGCTTGGCAGAGCTCATTTTATGCTTTATTCTAATAAAATTCGACCTTAAATATTTAAGTCCAGTAAAACACTATAAAAACCATTTGGATAACTGTATTTTGTGATGTTTTTTTGGCTCTCATATTGGTTGAAGTATACTTGAGTTCGATTCCCAGTCATGTCGCTATTTTTCACTTCTGTTTAACATTTTAGTAACTTCACAGTAGTATTAATAAGATTTAAAATTAAGCTGCCAAATATGAGTTTTATTTAAAATAGAAGATCTCAGCAATTTAATTACAATAAAGTCAGTGCTAGAGAAAAGTTTGTGGTAATGAACATTCAATTAGCACAGTGAAAGTTGCATAGAATTCCTAACGTTTTTTAGTGTGTGTAGCGAAGAATTGTTTTAGTTGAATGGACGAGATAATTGATATGACGTCTCGTCCTCTTCTCCATTGTTTTTGTGACTCTCGAAATAATTCCGTACAATCAAACGGAACCCCCAACAGTCTCTTTGTCAATATTAAGGTATTTACTCAGCAGTCGGCCATTTTGTTCATACGTTCCGATGTTCCTTTGAAGTTACGAGGGAAAGGGATGGAGAGGATATTAAAATGAGGGCGATGAAGGAGAGGGAGATGAGAGTAAAGGGATAACGGATCAGAAAGGAATACAGGATAAAAGGTTCCGTACAGTATCGAATTTTGAGTAATTTCAAAAGGAAACGGCTCGGATGAAACAAGTAGAAAATTTAATTTCGCTGGAATTAGCCGGTTCATGGATGCGAAGGTTTTGTTTGTTGTTTCATAGTATATTGTCGGTGTTGTTATTGTTACTTATTATGATCAGAGAAAATCCAATTAAAACATACAAAAATTATATAAGTACCAAGAAAAAATTAGAACATACAAAATATTGCCAAGTGAAAACATATCTGTTGGAATGGAAATCAGAATTATAATAATCTTTTAGGTATAATTGAGGTGTAGGTAATAATGTCAAGTAGAATATGATAGCGGAATGTGCAATGTAAGTTCACAGAAAAAGAATAAAATTCACATTATAAAGGGGAAAAGAGATTAACAATTCAAAATTAATAACTATAAAACTTCTAAGAAAATAGATGGTTTATTCAGATGTTATTTTCGTAGTAGTTTTTAGCTTGTCAAAGAGAGCTCTCTTCTTAATAATATTTTCGTTTTAAGGGAAAATATAATCTGACATTTAGAACATAATAATTTTCTTAATTTTTACGTTCAAGGTTATTTTTTTAGGGAATACATTTTCAAAATTAATCGTGGAAAGTTTTTGCTCTTTTTCTTTGCATCTGAACAGTAATACCTCATATTGTCACTTTAATATTAATGATATACATTTAGATATCCTTTGAAAATATAACTACTGTTATTTTCCGTGTATTAATCCTAAATAGAAACATTTTCGAATGAAATTTCTAAAAATTATAATGAATGTAGCATCGTTTCACAACGTTGATTCTCATATTATACATCAGTGGCTATTAGCCAGCATTAGACATTATGCATCTTCCATTAAAAGCTTACCTCGTTGCAACCCTCGCACCCGACATTAGCACATCCTCCAAGCTTTTAAAAGAGGCTTCTGGATCCTTAATTTCCTTCCCACCTTTTTATTCTTGGAAATCCGTCTCGTTTTTCCATTACTACATTTCCTTTCGCCATACATTTCCGTAATCCACGCCCCTGGCACCTCGGGGGCACTGCACGTGTCATTTCCCCGTGCCAGCACGCGTGCACCGTTTCCTCACCCGAAAAGGAAGCAATTAAAACTAAACGGAAGCTCGGCCGACGTGTTCACAAGGCCTGTGTTTTCGCCCCAAGTATTTCGAAAAGTTTTCTCGGACGGAAAATAAAAGAGGGCGCCCCACGCGTTCGGTGGTCGAAAAGGGAAACAAAAACGATCTTTTTCTCTCCGATTTCGTTGCGCGAAATTAGTCGAGCGTTTGTTTCAGAGATGTCGATCATTCTCTTCGACGAAAAGTCTCTTTTTCCCTGCGAACGGATTATCCAAGTCGGTTTATTTGCATTTAATCCGGGGATATTTACGAGTCACGCGGTGTTTGCTTCTAATTTGAGGCACGACGGCCGTGCGCACGCGTAAATTACTTTCGCAGTGGCCTTGCAAAGAGCAAAGGAAAGTTATTAACCAAGTTGAGGGAAATGGGATGAGGTAGTTAACCTACGTCGCGCACAAAGAATCGTTTTTGTGAAACAAGTGCCAGGAGGAACTAAGTTCATGGGTGCTGTTATCAAAGTATGTGCTACGTACACACGAAGGACCAATTTTGGAGTTTAAAAATTCGTGAAAGCTTTAAATATCAATGATAAATATAGAATATGAACTGAGTTATTATACGACATATTATTGGATTTAAAGCTAATTTTAGCGAACTGATTTCAGTTGATTTTCAATTCAGTGTTATTTCTTAATTACTGGACGAGGAACTTCTATTTATACGAGAATGTTATTCATTAAAATGTTATACGATTTATTTACATCCCTCATAAATGAATTGTACTTTAGAATTCAAAATAAATAAAATCAGTGCCATTTTATATTAATTTTTATGCTGGAATTGTACATATTAACCGTTAGTGTGGTTTATTGCGTATTTTTATTATTGTTACGTATATATTATTATTTTTTAATCTCTTTCAAGTGTAAACTTCCGCGTATTCAATAGCGATTAATTCGATTATGTTAATAAAAGGTACGATACCACTTAATTTTAATTGAAAAAGGTCAAATTAATTTAATCTACTTCCTTGATTTACCACCGAATAATGAAATCATATCGATATGAATGCACTCAAAGTACTGCGTTATTTTATATATTCGTATATTATTTAAGGATTAATTAACGGTTCAGATAAAAAAATATACAATGAGGCGGAAATGACGCAATTACTAGATGCGGTTTCCATGGCTCTGATATAAAAAAGCTCGTGGCGACAAAATGACGTTTCCCTTACAGCAATCTGCTCTGGAATAATCCCACTTTAATTGCTACGTATGCCAATTTTAGATGAGTTCAATGCTCTTCTTTGCATTTCGTATTTTTTTGCGTAAACATTTATTTTCGCATTAAACTGTGATGCTTATGAATAAGTGGATTGTAAAATTAGATCAGTGATATTGATAATATTAAATTCTTCTCTAATTAACCAGCCTTTTACAAGGAATAGCTCATAATCGTGCATATATTTCGATGAATGTAATTGATTTTACGTTTTATGGTGTATTATGAGTAGTTTTCATGATTAAATTTTAGTTTTCCTTGAACAAGTGTTTGATAATTCATAGACATTATGTTCGCATTTGATCTAACGTCTTTTAACTTTAACGTTGGATTATACGATATAGTTATTATATATTATAGTCTCTAGTTATTATCATTACCGTCTTGCCTAGAAATGCTATATCTGAGTGCAGTTTCTATATTCTCATAGAGATGTCTCTATAAAAATAAAAACGTACATTAAAAAAAATGATGTTCATTTAGTTTTCATAAATTTAGTATGCACTCAATCCTATTAATAAATAGACACTTCTCAGAGTTATTCTCTTATTGTAGTAGATTAAATTGACAGTCCTCTCCAGCAGAACTATTTGACGTCATAATTAAGCTCTGCCTAAAATCACGAAAGATCGTCAGTTTAACGTCATACCCGAGTCGGAACCAAATTGCTAGTGCAGTGGTCTCTTTATAAAACGACCGTGGCACCTCAAGGGAAATCGGTCCATATTTGAGCAGATATAGAGATGGAACAAAATCCAAAGGGATGCACCTGGCGGAATAAATGTAGGAGGAGGGAAACGTAGCTAAAGTGCATCTCAGTCGGAGCCAATCTCCTTAATTATTACCACTCAAACGAAAAAGCAGGATTATAGCAAATCCTAGGGGAAGGAACTTAATCCTCAAGGCAATCTATCCTGACCTACTTTTTTTTAAATCCTTACCTTTTTATATAGAGTGACTAATCCCGAAAAAAAACTTAAGCTTTTTTTAAAACGCGGCTGTTGCGAATTAGAAACAGTAGCGAAAATGATAAAAGATCGAGGGGGGTTTTCTTTTCTTTTTTTTTGTAATCCTGTCTGATTTTTCTGGACCAGATTTTTTTCATTCCGTGGAAGATTCTTCCGCTGAGATGATCAAGTCAGGACCTTTCACTTGGCAGAGAATGTTCGCACTTGAATAAGGTGGAATTGAATTCTCTTCCACAGAGAGAAAAAAATATAAAATGAAGGCCAAAGAGAGCGCCTCCCTTTCTCGACGGCTTTCATTTCAATTATTTTCATCCCGAGCGGCGTGAAAATCCTGTTATTTCTGGAACAAAGATAATAATTCCTTAAGAGAAGTAAAATAGGATCATCCGTCACTCACAGGTACTGAAAATAAGGGAAGGAAACATTCGCGAGCGATGAGGGTATTTTTATGACGGTAACTGGAAAAAGAGGTTGAGATGTGTGTTTTTTTTTGTATTTCTCCAATCTAAGTACCTTCGTTGTTTACTTAGTTTCGTGACCTTTTAAAGTTGTATAAACTGCCCCCGAATCTTTTTTCATCGGTGTGTTCAGTTCAGATGGTGGTGGAGAGTTCCGAATTTTCATTATCATCTGCAAAAATGTTTCAAGTGGGAATTATAGCCTTTTTTTGATGGGATAAGGTATTTTTGTTTGATTTTCATACATCTATATCCAGTGCTCTTCTAAATATCAATCATTTATTTATATTATCCATGTATAGCTTAATTTTTGCAAAGAAAACAAGGAAATTTAGCATAGCAACCAGTTTTAAAGAGGAAAATGTATTTCACTCACGGTAATCTTTCGTGAATTGTCTTTTTCAGTTGATTCGAAAGGAAGTCTAGTTTTTTACATTCTTATACTTAAAATTTTATCAAAACAACCCTAATTTTATTTACATGTAATGGAATTATCAATATTGCTTTGTTTGATGAGTTAATATTCAATATTAAGAGGAAAAGTTATTGTTTCATGTTCTTTTAATGAAAGTATTGTCATTTAATCAGTGTAATGTTACTGACAAAACAAAACAGAAGGATATTTTAGCACAAGGGAACAATAGGTTTTTAATTTAGCACGATGATGCGTGATCTTGAGTTAAATAGAAGTGAAAAATAGCGACGGGACTGGGACTCGAACCCAGGTCCACCGCTAGCCAGGATTATTTAGATGGTGAATAAAAGGTTCTATACAGTCCTGTTCAATACGTCAATTATAGCTTGAATATTTATTAATCGAAAAACAACTTCGCACGTGAGAAATGATAATTACTTTAAATGTCCTATTTGCTCTGGTAGATTTAATTCAGTAGATTCAGTGGGGTTATACAGTTTACCAAACTGGAAAGCTGAATTTTGAAAAGGGTCTAAATGAAGGGTAAATTAAAGACAAGAGGAACCTTTAAGAGTAGATAATTGATCAGAAGAGGAAGGAATGAAAGAAAGAGATTCCGTAAGAGACTAACTCCCCCTCTTTCTGTACTTAATCCTACAACACCATTCTTCAGCACCTTCATTATTCAAGAGGGGGTTGAAGATGAAAGGATGGAGTATTGACGAACGGTGGGCCAAATGAGATGTAAGTGGTGAGTTACGGAGGAATGATGGGAAATCAGAGATAATGGAGGTGGGATATTCAGAAAGATTCATCTGAAGAGGGTTTAAGAGAATGATTCGCGAAATGAAGGCTATTCAAAGAAAACGATTTATTAAATTCGCTCATGACTTCTTAAGGATTAGTTTCTCTATTATCTTCGCTTTATTTATACCAAAGTACTCTTTGATTTATATATTGTATACAATATGCGTATTTTATATATTTTCATCGACATATTTGAAGATTACCCCAGGAATAGTTTAATCTATATCTATAATAAAGGATTATAATTGGTGTTTTTGTCATCGAATCCCAAGTAAACTAGAAATTAATATCCATAGTGATGTAACCCATAATAGTGATTTATTTTTTCTATCCCTAAGTCTTATGATTAAAAAACACACGTATGGAGTTGAGCTCAATAGTAAACATATTTGGGGAGGGCAGTTTAGTTATCTGTTTACAACTATGGGCGGAAGGATAAAATTTTTGCAGGACAGGAAAATAGGTTAAATATATTAGGTTTTTTAAGAAAGAACGAAAAAACGATAGATTTTGAGGATGGTCATCTTTGAGTATTATTTAATGAAGGTTAGTTAAATTATCATACGGAGTATTGTAAAGGAAGAAGTATTGTTAAAGGAAAATGTTATAAAATAAATACTCTGTTATCTTTATGAAAGTCAGATAAGATGAAAAATCAGAGTTTTTATCTTCCTCTAACCTAAGTATTTAGGTTAATGAATCATTTTGTTTCCTTTTTTGGAAGGGAATAATTTTGATGATAATGGATTGCAAATAACAGAATAGCAGATTGTTGATCGTTGAAGAGGAGTGTGGACTTAGATGTTTTTTGGTTTATCATTGGATGTGATGAAAGAGTCTTTTGTGAGGAAAGAAACTGTAGAGTCTTAATGAACGAGTCTCTTGCGATTTTGGTGACATTGATGAAAGAGGCCTCTGACGAGGATCAGTGGAGAGGAATAATCACTGCGATGAATTGGCGTTTCTTGTACAGTTCCTCTTTTGAATCATTTTTTGGTGAGATTTTTCGCAAGTTTTATGGAAACTTTGCACTTGTAGCTTTTACAGTTGGAGATCGATAGGTTGAAAGTAACGTAGTTTTTAACCATATTACTATGATGAATTATTAAAGAATCGTGTATCTTTATCTTAGGCAATCATATCTTTATCACCAAAGTTGATGATTCAATTATTGTCCTTATTATTGATGATATTTATATTATTATAACTTATCATTTTTCTATTATAGCAATAGATTATTCAGTGTAACCAGTGGATAGGTTTCATGTTAAAACAAGATTTGATCCTATTAATTTGAGAATGTATTAGTACAAAATCTATGTTATGGTTACATTATATTTAATGAAAAATCTATACCACTTAAAATATAACTTGAGCGAACAATATATTTACGTACGAATACATATGGTGGCATAACTCAAAGTAGAGTTTGAGAATGTAAACATTGTAGTATTATTATGCTCCTTGACATGAAAAATTATTGGAAATATAATATTTTAACTTTAGTATTTAATATTATTTATACTTCGATAAAATATCTCTTCGTATTTCAAGGCAATTATTGGTTGAATTCTGTGTTTATTGTCTTTCATGGCGGAAATTATTTTGCAGTGAGAACTCAATGTTCGAGGAATTAATTTTCATCGTTTTCTAGCAGGCAATCAACTACTAATGTTACTTAAATGTTATAAAAATAAGTTAACATATAATATCATATCAAAGTTGAAATTTTGCATTGCATGTTCCCAATTCTATCTCCGTCTATTCTAGCTGTAGGTGAAATGATATCAAATGTTAATGCTTCTATTTGAAACCAGGCGATTATTAATATCATTTTAGCCTTCAACGTCAGTGGTTTTTGATATTATCTCGCGTCATAAATGATGAGATTATAAGTGGAAAGTAGAGATAATTGCCGATATTAACATTTCGCTGAAATTTGAGGTTGATAAATAAAATAGATAATGAAGGCTGGCGTACTACGGACGGATTTGGTTACCTTGGCAATACCGCTTTTATAATATTACATGCAAAACAAAGAACTCTCCGTCATTACCCTTTTACATAATTACGAAAGAAACCATTAAATGGGAAGTTGACTATAAATTACGCAATTTGATATCACGTATGTGTATATGTATTTTTGCCCTGGTTACGTTCTTCCTGTTCTTCACTTTTACGAGGAAAATTATCAATTACGTAGTATTTCTAATTAACTTTTACTTCGGTGATGCCGTTCAACTTTGTTTGATTAGAAATGCTTCCTGGTGTCTTCTTAGTATTCGCATATCTAAGGTTTCATTTCTCTGAAAAATCATCTCCATTGAGCAAGTTTTCATCGAACCTACATTTTGTGAGTTGAATTTCAGAGACATACTTAAATAAGGCTGAATACAGCTTCCGTAACCTATCACTTGCAAGGATGCTCACAGTGGATGTGAGTTAAATTTCTAATTATAGAGAAGCTTTAAATATCCAACTTTTAAAAATTTATTGTCGAATGAGGAAATATGGATTGGTTTTTCTATCAAAATTTGTAATTGCTGTGACGTATGAACTGATATTGTATGACCCTATGGAATATTATTGGGAACTTAGACCAATGGATCGAAACTACAGCTAGTTCATCTTTTTTTGCTAAAATCATTTGACGTTATTCATTACATCTCATCTTGTTATCATACCATCCTTAAACTTTAATATTTTTAGCTTGGAAATTTAATGAGTAAACTTCATACACAGTTAAGTATACACTGATTTAGGGACATGGGACTAAATTTGTTGATTAAAGATAAAACATTAGAAAAATTAAATACCAACAAAAATATTAAATATTTTCATCTCCATGTTAAAATAAATAAAATCTTTTTTTTACTTTTATAAGGAATTTTCATCACATATGACTTTAAGATCTTTCTGATAACTTGGACATTTCTGACCATTAAGGCTTAATACAGCTCACTCAGATTTGATACAATCATTTGCTCTTCCTGTTGAGATTTTGGTCGGAATCTCATTATAAGGATTTTTTAGACCACAAAAATGTCGCCCTTATTTCTGCGGCTTACTCCGGCCACGCACCGCAAACGAAGCGGTTTTTTTTCTGTTTGCCTTTCTCAAGTAAGGCATACAAACAGCTTGATCCTTGTCTCTCGACAGAGGATGCCCTCTTTACGAATCAGAGAGAGTAGTTTTTCTCGGTTGAAATACATTAACGTGTGAATTATTGTTACGTTTAATGCGTGTTAACCATTCCCTTTGAATTGACGATTTATTATGTCGAAAGTGAAGCTTGTAAGTTACTTTATAGTGATAATTAAATACTATTGTCTTAATAAGTCGGCAGACTTGTCTAGAAAATATCATTTCTAGATATTACTAGTAATATATCAATTACTTATTAGATACTCAATAAAATGGATAAATTTGTGATGTGCAGTAAGTGCATTCTTAACGAAGTTATGACAAAAAGGATCTCAAGAAGATAAATTTGCGATATTTGTTAGCTGCAAATATATTCAATTAACCGTATAGAAAAGAAAACACTAATTTAAATCCAGAATGTAATTATATTTTATCTTCTAAATATTTAGAGTTACTTTTGAGCTAAATATGTATACGGGAAAGTATAAAGGTATACGTGAAAGTAATGGATGATATTTAGACTTGAACTGAAAGTATTAATCGTCATCTAATTTTAGAAGTAATTACATTGTATTAGCGCCCTGAGATAATTTTCATATTACAAATTAGCTCTGATAAATAGTAATAGTAGTCTATACAGACCAAACTTGTAAAATGATTTTATTTTGATGACGTTATTCCTGTATTATTGTTTGTCTTCGAAGTATTTGAAAAGGCTAAAATCACGAATTGAACCCATCTTCTCTTTTTTTCCGTAAAGATCAAATGGGAGTATTTCGCATACCGCCTGAATCCTTAAAGATCTTCCACATCTCAATTTCTAAGAGACTGAGAAAGGGAAGATGGTAGTATTTGGAGGGCTCCCTCGAAGGACCGGAAATGACCTCTTGCTAATGTGAAAGCCGAGTTTACCCTCCCCATTCGACCCCCATCTTTCCCTTCCTGACACACATCCCATGGAAATGCTACATTGTTTCCTTTTTATTGCTCTCCTAAGAGTACGAAATTTCCGCGATGGGGGGCGCCTCCCTAAGATTCCAGTGCGGATCGGATGAAACTAACGCTGAGTTAAGGAAATGAGTTGGGTGGAATGGATTTAGGGGAATTTGGGAAGTTATTTTGTTTAGTATTGTTGAGGTGCATCGAAATATATGTGGTTGGTCTCAGAAAATCATCGTGTTGGGTTCGTAAATACATCGCTCCTTTAAATTTTGTTGTTGAGATGGTATTTTTTTATGTACAGGGTAAATATATAGTTACGAAGTATCTTAGATCCTAATTGGAAGATTATAAATAATGTAACTTAATGATAATGGGTTGATTTGAACATTTTTCCGAGTGTTTCCGAGTTTTTTATCTTTAAGATATGAGGAAATTATTAAATATTGTAATAAATGAAAATGAAATGTAAAACATTTGATATTAAGTCCTTGATTTGCAGTGTAATATGAATTCAAATATTATATATACGTACATAGTTACTGTAGTGTTGAAGACAGTGCTGTTTACCAACAACCATAGTAACCCTTTTGTTTTTAGAACATTATAGATAATCCTTGAATATGATGGATAGATATATTGATAAACGTTTGTTATAAGGGAAACTTTAATTCTTATATAAATTTATATCTAATAAAAGTCTTACGATATATGATTCATGTATGATAGATGTATTTCTTTGAATGTTAATAACTTAGTCGTCAAATTGTAATGATTGAACCGTTATATTAAAATTTATGGCTTATTTTTTAAAATGTATCCTGATTTACCCAGTGATTAGTAGCCTAATTAAATTTCTCTCGCCTAACTTGAGATCTTCAGCGGTAGCCCTAGACTAGACTAGATTTGAGGGATTCTAAGGTAGGGAACACTGTGGAAATTGAATCGCAAGTTTCTAGATGACGAGTTAAGACCCAAGTCTGCGTTGCTAAGCTTAACTGGAACATTCAAATCGTTCCATGGAAGCGTAATTAAGATCGCGGAAATCCACAAACTATAGGCGAAATTTAATTAGGGAGCTAGCTGCTTATAGCATTAGTATAATTCATTGTTGCCCGATGATAATTATTTATTTATTTTTCTGTTCTTTGGCAACAAATAACGCCAAATGAAAAAATATACTAATTGATCGAGAATTTAAATTCCGCAAACCATAAAGCGACAGTTTTTATCCTTAATTATTTTCTCTCATAATTAATATTCTATTATAATAATTCATTTTATCTTCAGGAGATCAAACATTAATGTATGTATTTTATGTTTTACATCAAATTCGATTAATGTACTCTAAATTCAATGAAGTGCTCTAAGGAAAGTGTATTAATTCTCAAGTATTAATTGAAATAATTTAGTCTTCCGACTGTTAATTAATTAATCGTACATACATTAATAGATCGTTTCATTTAAGTATGGTTACATTCCGATTTTGAGGTTGAAAAGGAAGGAGGATGAGGAAATTTTAATTATGAAATCTTCCTATAAACTCAAATTTATAGTAAAAATTCATAGTAAAAATTTATAGTAAAAATTGAGTTTGAATGAAGTTTCAACGAAATTTATTTATAAGTCTTTTTTTACGGTTTACAGTAGATACATTACTATTGAATCTGTTATACAAATAAAAATTGGCCTTTTATGGCTAAATTTTCTTCTTTAAATGAATTTTGGTAACGATAATATCTCGTTGTAAAATAGGAGGTTTGAAATCGAGAAACCGCACAATAAGGATCTTTGATGTTTTTGTATTCATCCAAAATTTTCTAAAGTTGACCTCTGTTTCAATATTTTGATGTGAAGAAAGAAAACAAATATTCTATAATATAAAATACATTCTAAGAATCCCAAAAAACGTAATTTAAACATTTTTTGTTTGTTTGGAGATTCGTCGTATATTTAATATGATAGCTTTAAATATCTGCTTTAAAATGGCGTATATTCCTTTCATGGATGGATATCTCCAGTTATTTACAGAGCTATTCGTAACTTATATTTAAACAGAACAGTAAGTAAGTATTACGTATTAATGGACGAAACTTTAATTATAAAATTTAATAACCTCTCAAAAGTACGTTTAATATTGCTCATGTTTAGTGAAAGGGCTATGAGAGGGATGATATAAATTGATTCAACTTTTAGCGTTGATTTCATATTGGCTAGTTTCTGTTATTAGTTGAGGAGTATAAGGTTTAATGCAAATATGTTAAATAGTTTGCTGTTTGGATTACTTTGTATATGGCTTATAAAGTTTGATTTTTTTTCATTTTACTGATAACTATTATGACACATCGCCCAAGAATTTGAGACATGCACATATTGTTTTGTTATTAAAGAGCTGAAACATAGTGTTTCTATCGCAGTAACATGCGTCATTATTTTATTCCTCGTTGTTAGGTATCGTTAAAGAATTTTTAAACTTCAAAGACTCTGCTTTGTGATATTGAACGTTACCTAATCTAAAATAAGAGGTAAAACAATAAAATGATTAATGAACTAGAATTCTACCTTCGTAGAAGTGAAAGTATCAACGCAGAGAATTCGAAAGAAAGTAATTTGTCCCAAATTCAGGAGTTCGGTTTCCCTTATCAAACAATGAGACTGACCGGGAATTCAATTACTCCAGCGATTATTTGACAAGTAAATAGAAGCAAGCCCACTTCCCGAGAAGCTTTGGAGTCTATTTCCCCTCCGAGAAAGTTTCTGCTGAAAATTTAATTTCGGCCGTAAAAAATAAATGGGGAATTTGCACAGCTACAATTGTTTGAGGGATTTTTCTTTGTTTGCCGGAGAAATCTTAAGATTCGATGGCTATTCTTGGTATCTTTTTTATTCCGAATGAAAAGAGAACTGTAAGAGTTTGAATGAAATTGGAAATTCTTCACGCGACATTATTCACGTAAACATTTCTTGGCCTGGAGATTCTTTTTTCCCAAGATTAAATATTTGTTATGATATTGAATGTTTTTACGATTGAACTTTGTTGAAAAAATGTTTAATTATGATTTTAAACATTTAGACATCCATTTGAGTCCAAATTATACTTGAATATGAAAAATCGATCTTTCACGATGTTTTTTAACTAATATTTTATGGGTCACTCGCTGTGATTCACTGGGTGTTTTGGAGTGGTTGACAACGCAGGGAAATAAACTTACAGATAATTATGACGATGAATATTCTATTGTAAATTGATTCATTATTTTGAATAGCTCTAATATCTTTAACTTGAATGGTATATTTTCGTTCTTATCTTCCGATATTTTGAAATTGTAGACTTACAGGTTAGTTGGATGATCAAAAAATATAAGCATAAAATTTTATTCGTAAATCATCCGACAATTAAAAGCTATCGCAATATGGTTTTTATCTTTCGAAAGTATCAGATGTGACACACGGAAAAATTGAGGTTTTCAAGGCTATTTAGATTTATATCATTACTTTATTCACAACGTACTCTATAAATTGAATCCAAACGATTCCTTAAACGTGTCGGGATCTCTCAGAGAAAATGAATCGTCCGTATATCGCTTGACTTCTGATCCTCTGCCAGCATTTCCAATGAAATGAAATAATTGCATTGAGTTCTACACGGAATGAAATATGTGAAGAACAGAGATGTAGTTTGGGAATAAATTTCGATTGTAGGAGTAGAAAAGTAGATTAAGGTATAGGGAAGGAATGGGAATTCATGATTCTGGCATTTCTGCTCAATCAGAATAACCTCGCATTCCAACGTTCCTTTCTTATTCAACGTAAATGTCTTTCTGTAGAAGGAGAGCCAAGACTCTAGGCACTGATTAAGGGTGGATTACGAGGAATATCAAATATTCAAAACATCCTAAAGTCTCACGACTCTATCAAGTTCTGTATTAAGAATCCTTTTCTTTGAATTTCGAGAGTAAATTCCTTGATTTTTCAATTAGAGATGAAGAGGTTTCTCAAGGTTAAGTCTCCTCAGATGTAATTCACAGAGGTATTTATCTCGTACTAAACTATTCTAATTTGGGTGAAAGACTCAAACTAGATCTTTCTATTGAAAAGCTTGAGATATGCCGATAATTGTTGATTAATACATTATTCTTAAAGATTGTTTCTATAGAAAGGATTGGTAGAATTTTAGGAATTCAATAATAATCCAATCTCTGTTCATCTATTCCACGAATGTAACTGATTTCAGAGATAATTCTTCAAGATCACCATTTCCTAATCCAAGCTTAAAACATGCTTAAATGATTTATATTAATTAGGTTCACTTTGATATCACGTATAATAATCTTACGTGTACTAATATGATTCGTATAATGGTGATCTGCAATGACTTCACAGATAAGAATTCCAGCTCAATACTTGTATATCTGCATGGTCCATACTAAAAACTCAATCAAATGATGGATTCCTGGAAAATTATCTGTTTTAGCATTTTTAACTATGTATGCATTTCTTTCTTTACAAATAAAAACCTAAAGTAATATTTTTATCGTTTTTATGAGTATATCATGGCATAATTATTATATTTCTCTTGCAAACTGTTATAAAACGAGTTAGAGTCTTGTATTAATCTGTTTACTTCTTTAAAATGCTTTAAATAAGGTTGTTCGGCAATTTAGAATAGCATACAGTTCTGATAGGAATAACTACCTTCCCAACCAGGAACATTACTATCCCTATTCCTTCCAAACTTATTGTTCCTCAACTCCAAATTTCCGCTCGTGCAGACAGATAGCTTTAATTTCCAAACCTCTATTTCGCTTTTGAATCGTGCTCCGTGAATCATTGATATCCGAATCTTCCCAAAGCTTCGCTTATGTACAGGTCCCGTACTTTGAATGCAATGCTATCTATAGTAAGCCCATCACATTGGATTACGTCATCGGACGTTCAGTAGCACACGTCTGCGATACGACTTAATCTGAGTAGCGAATACGCGGATTCGATCCGAAATCCATTCGATAAAAGCGCCCGAGTTCATTAAGGTAATGCCGAAGTACAGAGGTGTGATATGTGGCAGTTGTTTGGGAAAGAATGAGTCGGACTAATCTTCAATTAGGAGTAGGATAACTGTACGGTTGAGTAAGGTAAAGCAATTACCCGTTGATTAAATTACACTTATCTATTTAACGACTCTACCAATGCCATAGTATTCTCTAGGATATTAAGTAATGCAGTGTATTACGAGTTGATTTGAAACGATTTTCATGGGAAGATTCAAATATTGAGGTTATCCACGGTAAAATCACGTATTATGACTTTAAACCTGCTACGTTGCTTAATTGAGTTGGATGAGAACGATTCAGGCGAGTTTACTTTAAATCAAGCATATCAAGGATATGGTTTAAGTTTATTTCAATATTAAGGATAGCTGTGAAACTTTTCGAATAGAGTCGTATTTTATATTATTAGGTCTCGGTTTTTTACTTTATTTAAAGGATCAACCAGTTGCACACGATTCGGAAATGGGATTTTATCAATCTTAAAGTATATTTCTTTTAGTTTCCTAGGTTTTCAAAATGATTCCTTTAAGCTAGATATAATTAACATAGCAAGCTGTTATTTCCAGGATACAGGCAGTTCATTTTGATAATACGATGATATGGTAAGGTATTTGAAATTGCCTCTTTAATAATCTTGTAACGTTTTTATTTTTAGCCAGCTAAAAGATTGTTGATACATATATACTTGCTATTGTAAGTATATAAACCTGTATCTTTTGATAGTTATATACGCATTTTTCAACTATGTATATAACCCACATATGTTTCTATAACTTTTTATAAATGTGGATCTTTCAAAACTGACCTGTTAATCATTTATATGGGTCGAATAGTTTTGATTTGATTTTAATAATTCCTTTATTCCCTAACCCTATTTTTAATTTGATTTTAATATTAAATATTTGATTGGTATGCGATGAGTTTAGATCGGAATATATTTCGAGAATGGGGTAAAAATTGAACTTTGACCCAGTCAGCAGTTGGAGCAATGAGAATCGATCTCTTTTTGGGAAACAAACGGAAGGCATTTGACTTACTCAAGGAAGCGATTTGAATGAGATCTCGTTTGCTTCCGAAATAAAATTTGGGATAACTGCGATGGGAAGAAATGCTGTTGGGAAAAAGTTCCGCAAGAAGAGTAGTCTGTGATAAAGAGGAAGGTATAGAAAGACGCGTAAAAGGATGAAATTTCTATCCTGATTTTTGTACGAAAGAAGAATGTTTGATAAATGGGAAGGCGACGTAAAGGATGGTTGGATTAAGGGGACGATATGCATTGGGAAGGATATGGATTGGGATTCTTATGGAAATAAGAACCTGGATAGGAAGAGTAGGGGGATATATATATATTGAGGAGGGAGTAAATGGGTCGGAATAATGGTATCCAAGGAAGAATGGATCCAGGTGTTTAGCGCATATTGCCCAAATACTTCGGAATAGGGTGGCCTCCTTAGTATGAGGCCCATTTCCTCCACTACTCCGGATATTTTTGCTCGTTCTAAGTTCGAAATTGAGTACGTGAACGGCTTTTGGGAGCCTTTTTGCTTGATTTATGCCGTCATCCTATCGGTAAAACAAAAACGTATATTCTGCCCCTCGGGAGATTTATGAAGGCTGGAAAAAATACTTTCTTACGGAAGCTGTTGAGATTTCTAGCCATTTGCATCCCATCGAAGGTCTTGCATTATTGAAAGCTATCTTCGAACATCTATTACGGGACCTATTTGCTTTTGAGTGCTATTCATAACTATCGTGTTTGAGTTGTGTGCTGTCTTCTATGTGATTTTGTGTATGTCTTGTGTATGCTCGTGTATTTTGAAGAGCTAAAAGGTAATGTTTCAAAGGAAAATTACTCTTTGATATATATGATATTTAGTTTGAGGAACGTAGTTGTTCTTTTATTTTGTCCTTAAAGATATATTTTACTTCCTGTTACTATTAGAATTCTGTTAGGATAACTTTATTTCTTATTCATTATGGTGAGGGTCTACTGGAAGTTGGGATTTTTTGGTATAACCTCTACCCAATGAGGATGATTTATTATCATAGTTAAATTCGTAGAAATTGCCGAACTTTTGTATCAGATAGTATAGATAAGGATTAGGACGGTATTCGTAAAATGAATCTCTGAATCCTCTATGTATCAGAACAAATTCTTAAACTTTATGGAGAAATCCTTAACATATTAATAATAAATTAAGAAGAAATCCTTGTATATTATTAATAAATAATGTAGCCAGTGGATAGAACGTATATCACAAACAAAGTTGTAATTACAAAAATCGTGAATACCTCTAGTAATAGTAAAATTTTTATGCCAAATTAAAACAAGAAAACGTCAGAAATCTGTTTAATTTTATTGAGAAATAGAAAAGCAATAGAATTTCCGTATCTACTCTTTGCGTTACTGTTTAAATTTCACCTTTACGTCGTCATAAGGAAAAGGGTAGATCTTTAACGGTAAATCATAAAAGCGCTTTCTATAATTAACATGTCTGGAATAGAAGGAAATATAACGATAAGATTTTTATCAGCGCGACACTTTAATTGCGGTAGATTCCTTTCCAATGAGAATTTTTGAGCGCAAAATGAATTAAAGTCGGTGAAACCGCTGCGGAGCTGAACTGCGATACAATGAATAATAGGAAGGGAGTTATTTATGGAATTGCGGGTATAATTGGATCTTTGGTTATAATAGGAAGAGGACGTATAAATAAAAGGAACGATCTACGGTCGATACGATATCAGGAACAGTCGCAGACGATGGATGATAAACAAGAGACAATAGAAAATCGGCGGGAAACGGAAGTGAGCTGCCTTCCGTTGTTTTTCGTCCAATAAGAGGATGGGATTAGCAGTGATTTCCAATGGGAAAAGGGGCGTTAGAGTTAAATAATTTAGCAACGCGGAAGACGTGTGACCGTAGGGATTTAGGAAGGCTAAGATGGCAAGAGAAGTGTCCGAATTAAGCCTCTCACCGAACGGAGTTCGCTCCCATTTAATTGAATTAGGGGAGAAGAAAACAATGGATCGGTCGAGCACTGCGTGACACAGTTTTGGAGCGGATACAGTATCATTTCTGTAGCGTTTTTAATTAATGGGATTGCCGCGGAATTATCGAGAATTTCTTTCGTATTTTCAGGGAAAGAGGGTATTTGTTTGATAAGGTTAAGGAAGCAGTTTATTTTAATTGAAATGATAATTAGAAGTATATAATTATTGTTTATATCAAAATTATTTTATAATGAATATTTGAATTTTATTGTTGTTGTGTATATCTTGCTGTTGATACATTAAATATTTTTATTCGTTCAACTTTAAAGTATCTCATGATGATAATTCGCAGGCTGTAGTGTTAAGTATATCTCAATTAGTCGCATCAAAAACTTATGATCTCAAATAAAAAAGATAAGACTAATTTCACAACTAATCCTTAATATGCATAAAGTTGTCATAATTTTTCCAAAATAGGAAGTCTGTTTTGTTTCTCGTGTAAGATATGATGAGCTATTATCAATAAGTGTAAATTAATCATTAATATAAAACGTTTATATTTTACTATCGTAAATCAGTTTTGAATCCATTGATTGGGTTTATCTTTATATTGTGCAAGCAATTATGAGGAAGAGCGATCTAATTCACAATTTTTAATGATCATAACCATTAGATAAATGACTAAAAAATAATATGCGATGAAAGTAGGGAGACGATAGATTTGTGATTTAATAATTTTAATAGTATTATAAAACCAAAAATTATTCTTTCGAAATAATTTTTTTAGGGCTAGGAAGAAGTATATTCATCCAATTCAAGATTCTATTTTCTCGAATAGATGTAAATTTTAGAATTTTGTAGGTTGTTATAAATGAGTTATGGATTAATAATATCGCATAATGAATTTAAGTTTTCGTGTATGAATCGAAAATTTGTCCTCATCAGAAAAATTCATGACGTAATTTATAATTCCGTATTTCCAAAAACAAGAGTTTTCCCTTCCTATTCGAGAAATATTTTCGCACGAGTTCCACAATGTTTTTCTTTCTTTTCCTCTCTGGGATATTTTCCAATTAAATTCCTATTAAAAACAAACGTTCTGTTGAAGTCTTTGGGAATTAATTCTAATCTAATATATAGATGCAGCTATTTGCTAATGAAATAGTAACATCGGCACAATAGTTATTAATCCTTGAAATGCAACCACTACAATACGTATTCTATAGCAATTCACTTATTTCTCGTACGTAATTCTCCACACAGCTACTTGGGCCGAAGATAAATTTCATTCACAAGTCACAAATAGGATTATACTACCTTTATGAACTTATCGGATGGGAATATTACTTCTGAATATCATCTTGAAAATTAGAGTATCTCTTTTGTATTACACTGAAATACACAAGCTATATTCTAGAACAAACTCTTTTATCATTACCTTGAATGAGAAGATTATGAACTGGAGTCTTACCTATTTGTTAATATCTGTTCTTCAAAATACGCATTATGAAATTATCATTTAAATTACTATAGTTACAAATATGATGTTACCTAGGTTGCATTGCTGCATTAAAAGTTTACTTTTATCATCCATAAACTATTAAATAACGAAGGTCGTATCCATATTTACATTAACTATATGTTCATCATGAATTCTTTCTTTATTTATGTAATTTTGATAGAGTTATGAAAAGGAATATTATTCCCTATGGATTATTATTAAGTTAGAATAACTTCTTGGAATTAAAAAGTAATTTTATTGGGATTCTGAGTACGAACTTTATTGAGTTCTTTTACATTTGCAATATATTCTTTATCTTGATTATAAGATAAAACTGCATTGAAGGTTGAATATATTTAATCAGAAATAAAGCAACAGGAATTGGATTTCATATATTAATACGAGAAAAGAAACGTGGCTTAGTGAATCAAATATCGTATAGAATTTAAAATATACCTTTTTCGTTCAGACTTGCAACAAATTTGTTGAGTATGATAATTTACAACACATTGTCTTACTCTTTCATCGTAATTTCTTAACCTACAATATTACATTATTACCTTATTGTTTACTCAAATGTAGTTAATTCTAGTCTAAAAAGACCACTTTTACCTTCAATGCCACAAATACTCCACACAATATTAAGTTTACTTTTGATTTTATACTCGTATAATAACCTTTTAAAAATTGAGCTTTGCGATGATCATATATTTCCAAGAAATATTACACACTTTTTTAGCATAACATATTAAACGTATTGAACACAAAGGGAAGGCTTTAGTCTTTCAAGTGGATTCTGTTTAATGGAAATGAGCATTCTTCGCTCCAAATATATGGAATTTCCAAAAGGTATGAAAAGCGCTGGCGGCTGGTTCTTAGAAAGAGGTTCGTATCATCAACTCTTCATTTTTCCACTGTTGTTAAATGTTCTAATTAATATTTGTAGAGGAGAGATAACATCATATGGATATGGCGAAATACGGATGGAGATTTAAATTGGTAATTCTTGGAATTCCAATTCAAATTGAGGATATACGATACTATACTAAGGAAATGAAATGGAACTTAATTTGAAACGGAAAAAAAATAATTTAAACTAGGTTGATCGACTCTTTTATAAATATATATATACTCTTTTTGCTCATGACCACTAAAACGTGATAAGCACATTACTTAGAAATGAAGGAGTGGAAGCTAGATGAAAAGTATCGTTTGTTTCTGGAATAAATTATCTTTCTAACTCTGTGCTAAAAGGGTTATTCCATGAATTACTTAACAGTTTTATAGAATTAATTTTAGGGATTTTGGTTTATTTTTCATTTTGTGTTTAGGTGATAATTTGAGGTTAAATTTATAATGAAAATAATATTCAAAATGATATTTCATTTCAGTATATCATTTTCTTGAAGTATAACACGTATAAATCCGTTATGAACATTGGCAATGAGTATAGAAATTTCAAATCATCTGAAACTAAATTTCTCCTAGTTTTTGTTAGAAAACATTTTTTTCTGGGAAATATAATTCGCAATAAATAAATTATTATATAAATGTAAAAATTTTGAATTATGGTTTACTTGATTTGTGTCCTTCCTCGTAATTACATTAATGTGGGCTCGATTTTTAAACTGAATCTACGAATTATTAGCTATCAGAAATCATTTTCTATGCTTAAGAATCAGTTTCAGAGTATAGTATTCGAAAGCTTAGTTGAATTCTAACGAAAGAGTACTTTTGAGTCTTTAACGCATCTCTTTCTTATTAAATAAAACAGTAAAGCTGTATTTGAAAACCATATCCCCGAAGGTTAGATGGCAAAGACCCAGATTATAATACAGAGCAGGATACAAAATTTTACTTCGATTTATTTCATTGAAATTTTAAACAGTATTTTATGCTATTCCATCCAAAGTGGAATTTATAATTCTTAAAATCCTCATACGTTTTCTACACTGAAATAATGTTCAGAAAGTTTTCAAGAGAAATGATCCTGAATGTGTTTTGGAATCGCATAATCTCTACTATTCCAACCTTAATTTCTTTTGGAATGATTTCGTCTAAGACTTAAAACATTCCTTTCTCGGTCATTGTGTGGAAAAACGGATGTTCTGCCTTTCCATTCCCCCACTGCTTTTGTTTACCTCCTTTGTTTCATTAATTTTACAAATCTCTCCAATACGCATACATATCACTCCGTTTCCTGGGATACAAACTTGGTCCGCATGCATATTACATTAAGTCTCTTTCTTTCCCTCATGTATTTATTAGGGGATATTTTTTCCCTTTCGTTTTATTCCTCTTTTACGTCAAATATTTGCGATCTCTCTTTCCCCTTTTTGAGTAGTTCGTCTACGTCATTGTTTTTCGTCTCTCGAGGAATAGTTTTGGAAGAATTAAGAGAAGAAAAGAGTTTATGAATGCTGAAGTTCGTTTTCTTCTTCGAAAGAAAATTACTCTTTTGAATAGAGCATTGTGTGAATATTTATTCGTTTCTGTTTGGCGATTCGGTATTTTTTTTATGATTAGTATGAAGTTGGGTGATCATGGGTGACGATACTACAATATGAGAAGTCATTACCAGAAGCTTTGTTCGTAAAATTATGTCTTTTTATGGAGATATGGACGAATTTTTAACGAGGTAAGCTCAAAGAGATTTCAAGTGTATTTGAATTGAAGAATATACGAGACTTTGTAAGTTTCCACAAAAAAATACTAAAAGAAATTTACTAAGTATTATTTCTTCTTCATTCCAATATGGCCTTCCACGTAGTTATGTCTCGTAATGTTGATTTCACATTCTAATTAACTCTGGTTAAACAGAACTCAAAATTAAAAACCTGACTGGGATTCGAACCCAGGTTCTCCCTTTTCTAGATAGATATACTAATTACAAGCACGAACTACCTGGTACTCAAGTCGTATAAAACTGATTATTATATTATTATAAATCCCATGAATTATAATTTTTCCAATAATTGACGAATAATGAATAAGTATGATTTTTAACGTAGACAAACTTTTGTTGGATTTCTGACATAATATAATACAGAGAATCTGGTTTAAAAAATATATTTATTTTCATTAATATGTTATGATAAGTTTTGTATCAGATCCATAATATCGTCAGTAGGAAATTAAAATATTTAAACAGGCAAAACTGCACAATAATATAAGTCAATGAATATAACGTGCGAGTAATACGTAAGGTATAAAGTGAATAAATACATTTTTTTATCTCAAAGTTGGATAAAATATTTCTCTTTTAGAGAGAAGGCGTAAAACTATAATAGGTTAGAAAAGAGCATTTGTGAACTGGAGTGGCTGTGTTCTGCTCTTTCCTTTATGGGTTTTTTCCCCATCGAAAAGAAAAAACACATTTAAAAAAAGTCCAATTCCGTTGAAAATTCACCTCATTCCCCTAAATCTTCGGTTTCAATTGTGGAATTCCTCTGGGAGCCATTGGCGTCCACAAAACTGCACTCCTTTCGAATAATACGAGCATCCGAGCGATAACCGATACTGCACGCAACGGCAGAACAATCAAAAGTTTCCCATAAGAAGGCGTTCCTCCGCTCTTAAAGGAATAAACAGCCATCGACACCGCAAGTGTGAGATTTTTCGAAATTGCTCCGCATTTTGTGTGCGAGGTTGTGACAACTTAGAGAAGTGGAGAAAAACAAAGAACTCTCTTATTTTATCCCTCAAAACGAAATGGGATCTCTTTTGAAGACGTTCTTCTCTTCTTTCTTAAGAGAATTTCTCGTCTTGAGGATGTATCCTTCGCACGAGGAAAGAGCCTCCCCTAAAGTGAACCCCCCCTCTCCCTTTGGATGGAATGCGGGGAAATGAAGGTGTGGCGTACTCGCGTAAGAAAGCTGAAAGAATATGAGATGGACTCCTAAACCTCTCGTACTTTGTGGGAATATGAAGATGGGGTACAGGGTTTCATGTCTTAGGTTCAGGTGGAGTGTATAGGTTTACTGTTGCGTAGAGAAGTCGTATCCAAAACGGTCGAGTTAGGAATAGCGAAGCTTTTAACGCGGAAATGTTTACGATAGAGTTTTAATAGTTATAGGATCGAAAGAAAAATTACACACTTAATTTGCCTCGATTTATATATAACTGAAATTATACTCTGCTTAAGTGTGTATACAATTGTACAGGTTTAATATATTTATTCTTTGTTAATAACTACATATGATATAATAAACAATCACTTACAAACTAACACAGTTTGTATGTCATTGTCACAGTTTTAAGTATTAAAGGTTAAATTCAGTAAATTAAACGTAGATCAAACCTTTAAAAGACCATCCCGTGTCTATTTCCTTTATAGTAAGATATTTAAACCATATTTACGTTAAAATATTTTATTATTTAATTACAGTGATCTAAAATCAAATCAAACTAATTTTAAATCTAGTAATTTTAACTATCTTATTGATTATGAAATATTTATTGTTTTTGTCATATATTCTTATCTTAATGAATACATTTAAAGAAATTGATGTACCCCTAATAGCCCAATTACTTTTAAAAATATTTTTTTCTAAATAGTAATAGTAAAGTTATATACTTATTCTAGTATATTTTTAATTTTAGTATAAAATATTATCATGCTATTATTTGGCAGTAATATTAATATGACTATGTTGTAACTATACTATGATTATTTAACAATATATATATTTAATTTGAAATGGATATTTGCCAGTACAATTCATACCTCAGTTTCATAAAAGGGTTATTCTAGTGTTACATTATCCATAACAAATTCAGATACGAAACGAGAGTTAGTCAAAGTAACCCACTTTCAGGATGGACTCTACGAAAACCAGAAGAATTTTCCATTCCCTTCAATAGATGCCCAGTATTCTTGTATAGACGTAGAAGTATCAGATCTGGAGAAATATATGCCATAAACACGTTTTCGCTTAAAAAGAGAATGAAAAAAGCTTCTTAGCGAACCTCTTTTACGGAATTCGGGAAAATGGCGATACGGGGGAGAGGTTTTGAAAAAATAAGGCCATGCGTGTCTGTACGTCTTGGGTTTTTTTGTGAGGAAGGAGAAATTGACTTAAGGTTTCATTGGAACGTCAGCTCCTCTGTCACCTTTTTCTCCAAAAGCCCATTCAAAACGCCCGTTGTAACGTTTGCATGGAATGCCGACGCCTTCGACTCCTTTCCAATGAAAATACGGAAGATTGAAAAGAGAATACAAAAGCTCTTAGTGCCGTTTTCGCCAATGAGATAGCGATGATATACGGTTCTAAGAGGTGCAGCCGATGCATGCTATCTCTTATCGGCACACTTCTCTTTAGATTTAAATATATATTCACTCAGATGAAGATCGAGTGCCTTTTACTCTTATTGTAGTATATGGAGTGTTATTGATTGTAATTTAATACTTGTCCTTTTAGGTCATTAAGCATAGTGTCTTTTACTCCTTTTCTGAAGGATAAAGAAAATCAATAAGAAATAAAGAATATTATCATTTAAAAGTACGTACAATTATGTACGTGATTCTTTACATAACGTTACTCCTTTCATATACATTTTCTATTTTCAAAGTTTATTATCTTTCTTGTATGACGTTAAATGTTATTTTGATTAGAACCTAAGGAATGGATTCCAAATTATGCTCCTTTAAACATTTACAGACGTGACTTATGATTTTATAATTCTTACTCACATACAAATGATTCACAATTAGATTTTCTAAACTTGCCAAAACTATCTTTTACTGTTCTAAAGATGGCATTCATTGTGCAGCGATTAGACCAGTTATGTACTCTCTCTTTAAGTGTAAAAGTTCGTCATTAAGTATTGATATAATTTATTTATAAAACAGTGCCAAAAGAAAGTGTTTCATTAAATTCATCGAACGCATAAAGCAGTTATTAGATACATACTGGGAAAAAATGCCATTCAAAATTGGTTTAAAGCTAAATCTGATGATATATAACCGTATATAAAATTGTTTATTTATAAAAGTTCTTTAACTTTCCTTTGATAAGTTATTCAATGCTCTAATTTTTCTCGGATTCCTAGGAGTGAATTCTAAAGCGCTGAATATTTATAATATCATCGCGGTACGTTTTGAAGTATACACTCGAATTAAATTGGCTATTAAAATCTATAGAAATACAGAGTATATTAGATATGAAGACAGTACGATTTTACTTGATAAATGTAAATATTTCTCGTATTGATAAAGCAATAAACTCGAATACTATATGCCTTTCTGATAGACCATCGTAAACATTAAAGCAATTTCTATCTTACGGATCGATTCGAACAATTTTTCAAATTTAATTTCCAGGAAAAGGAATAAAAAATGTTTATTTAGGCGATATAAATTTCTTTTCTCAAATGCTGTTATGGATGAATGGCTTCGAAAACAAATTTACTAATAGAAGAGCCTTTTGGGTTTCATAAGGGTGATTTCATTATTCGATTAATTCGCGGAAAGTAAACTAGGTCACTACGAAACTGCGATTTTGGCGAGTTCCAGAGAAAGAACTCCATTGATGGAATCGATAGAGGAGTTTACGCAGTGGACCTTTAAAGGGAAGCTGGGGATGGACCAAATGCAGGAGAACTCATCCGATGATACTAAAATGGTCTATGTAACCGAAGACCATTTCTATCACAAAGTGTCTCGGCCAACGTTGCACTGGACATGTTTACGACGAAAAGTAAAAAATCAACCGTTTCAATTTTAGATGGACGTTTTCTGTCCTGGCATTCGATTTCAATAAATCCCATTTTTGATGGATCTTATGGGTGTAGAAAGTGATTTACAAAGAATACGTTTCTATGTTTCATTTCCTTTGCGCATCAAAATTTTTGAATGGATATTTGTAATAACTTTCCGAGTTAGCGTTTTTCTGCATTAGCAGTATTTTTCTTTTGGAAATTTAATCTCTCTAAAATGAATAAATATGTACGGATAAGAATTCATATTAGCTCGAATTTCTCTTGTGTAATTAACTCGTAACTTTAACTTTCATGCAGTAATTATTTTCTTTCCCCTCTTATTTTCTGTGAATATTTTATTGATTAAATTATGGAAATAGTTGCTAAGTAATTTATTCATAACTTTTATGATTATTCTGTTATTTGAAATCAATAGAAACATTTTCGGAAGTATACTATTTATAATTATTTATAAATCTTTAGTTTTTGTTTTGTTAAGTTAAATAAGCCCATCGTTTCTACGGGAAAAGATACATATGCAGGAAATACATAGTTGTAATTTTCAATAACAGAAACAAAGGAGCAATAATTTGTAGGTTTATAGATTAATTTTTGAAAAATAATATTGATTATATAATATTCATAAAACCTAGGCTATATATTATTTATAAAAAAAACTCAGTATCATTGTTATAAACTTCACAGTTTACCATTATGTACCGACTATTACAATGTAAGGCCATATTCATTGTATCCTTGATTATAGGCAATGATCAGTACAATACAGTTACGCAGGGAAGTATCTTACAGGGGTAACAAATTACTGCCTGAGCTTTCTTGTGTTCATACGGGGATACGTTGATTGGATTCGTATTTATTTCCTCAAGCTGTACGAGTTTATATTTTTGGATTTTAGTTGTCTTTATTCGTATGATTTATCATCCAAAATCGTATTTTGAGGCTGCTATAATTGAAGAAGGAGGAGAAATGATACGACGTGAGTTTCTCACTTGAACTCAAAATGCCAAATGAACAGATACTACTGTGAATAAATGAGGGGCGTAATGGATAGTGGATGGGTGTTCTGAAACAGTCTCCCGCCAAGGAACGCTTTCTCTTGGCTGCCGTCCACCGATGTGTGACCTGTCAACCCCTAATCACTTTCGCTCGACCTTAGCTCATTCCTTATGCAATGCCCTTCCTTTCACCTAAACATCCCACCAGATATACGGCTATGATACTGCTGCGGTTTCATCAATTATTTTTATACGCTCATATTTCTTTGTTTCAATTACCAGAACAGCATTTATTAATAAATTATGTTACGGTCTTTTGTACTTTAGTGTACGGTACTGAAATAACTAGTGGGGATTAGCTACGATTAAGAGGAAATTGGTTATGTGTTTGAGAATTTTGTACTGTTTGAGTTATAAAATTTATTTATGAATCAAGAATTTAATCCATTAAAGTATATTTAAATATATATCTTTTATCTGTGAAACAACTTGTTCTTTATCACTGAAATGTTTTACTTGCTGAAATTTGTTTATTGTTTATATAATACTTACATTATGAGATTTATTTTGACTTTAGTCATTAAGATATAAAATTCTGACTACCAGTAATAGCTCGCTAGGATAGACCTACCGAAACAGTATTCGTTCGTGTCTTTAATATTTTGCTATAGTGTTGTTTCTGTGGAGACCTATTGTAGTTATGTAATAATGTACGTAGAGTATTAGTTTAACTTTTAATTATTTATAGTTCCATTGGCAGCATTTTCACTTGTATTCTTTCATAATTTAAATTTTTAATAATAAATATTTTAATAATATTCTATAATGTCAAATTGTATCTTAAACTCTATATTCAAAAATAACGTAAAGATGATGCTATTTTTCATTTGTTTAACAATGGTGTTATATAGATTGAAAATGTGAAATTCACTCTTAATCGTTTGCGAAACTGTACCTAAATCCGAACATAATCACTTATTATAGATATCGCTATACCTCTTGATAATCTTCTTGGCCTATCGCATCAAACTCTACCTTAAAGTTTAGGGAAGTTGAGAAATTTTTATTTACTGCCCGAAGTGTGTAATGCATCTGCATATTTGTTGTTGGGGTTATGTCAATATTTTATCTTTATATATTCCGAGCTTTCTATTTTACGCTGAGACTCCACTTCGATGTGAGGAAAATCGAGGATTTGCAACGCTTTAGTTTGATCGAGTGGATGATTCTTAACTCATCCTTTTGGTTCTATACAGCTTATGCCTCAAAATTGAATTCGCATTACACAGCGGAGTTGTCTGTTAGATTTTGATTATAGATTAACTTGTTTATAGCAACTAAACCCTTCGATAAACACATAAAATTCGAAAGAAAGGAGTTTGATACTTGTTTTTATCAACTTCATTACAGAGCGGGTGACATAAGAATATAAATTCCTACGATTACTTGAGTAGGAGATATTACAAAGGCTTAAAATATGAATATTTAGTAATCGAATACTATTTATAAATATATAAAAAATTAATTAACTTGTGGAAATTATAAAACGCATACAAAAGTCCGAAACTAATTAAGATGGCTGTTATCAATCTTAACCAAGATATATATTCTCTTCTTTACGGAATTTGTATGTTTCCTTTAATGTGCATGTACAAAGCTTACGTTTACAATATCGAATTTAGGATTAAATTTTATTTAACGATCATATATTTATTTATTTGCCAAATTTCAAATAATTTCCCTTTGAATGTAGAAATCGTGTGCCTGTGTTGATTCTGGCAATGGAATATATAAATCATTCGCAGCATATCGTAGTTATATCCCTCTATCGGATTAAATTATTAGTGAGTTGAATATGAATATGATCTGAATACGGGTAAGGGAATTAGTGAATGCTATCAGTATTTCGTAATCTTTTATCTTCAATCTCTCGTTATTTAATCTTCGTATGAAACAGTTATGGTTCAGTGGTAAGGATACCTTATATAATTTTAGAATGAGCTTAAGTAGAGAATTCATGCATTTTTTTTATTGTGCTTTATCTTTGATATTAATGGAATCGTACTAGCATAAAACGTATGAATTTGCAGTTCGTCGACCTAGAATATTTGGTGAGGGACGGTTCCCTTTGAAATCAGATGAAGTGATTACTAGTCCAATTCCGGGTATTTCCTTATGGTAATAGCACGTTCGTTCCGGACCGTTTTCATCTCGCCATCGAATATCTCGTTCACCATCTGTTGTACAAGTTCTCGCCAGTTGAAGAAAGCCCACCCAAACTAGTTTCTTCCCCACAAAATCATCTCCAGTGAAGTTTCTCATATTCCAGCGATAACAAACTAGGTCGATCCCGAGGCCTTCGGAATACTTTGGAAAGCCTCCAGTTCCGCACAAAGATTCTTCGTCCCCCCGGTCTCCATTTATCCGTTTCCCGCCCAACGGAATGGGATTATATGAGTAAACAGGCCGTTAAAATTCAACACACGGATGGGCAAACATTTCTAACTCCTTTGTCTCGTTCATTCAACAAACAATGGCTTCTTTAAATCTGTTGGGGTGTGGTTATTTCGGCCATGCGGAATGAGGTTCATCCGCGAATGCGATTTATCCGATAGTCTCTTGCGAACGAAAGCGATCCACGGATAATCGGTTGTTTTCTGATGCGTCATAACGGAGCGAAATGATACGGACTATATGAGAGCAAAGATTTAAACCTAGCGTTATGATTGCTTTGCTGCATCGTCATACTACACATCAGCCAATCCGGAGTGATATTATCTCTACAAATTCACTACTTCCGTTTCCCTTCTAGGAATTAATGCAACGATCGTGATTATTGCATGGAAGTTAATTATGCGATTTGATTCCCTATTTATTAGGATTCATGGAACTAAGTCTGTTCCATCAATGCGATGAATGGTTGCAATTTCTAGTAATGAATGTTTGCTCAGATTTATCGTATTTTCAAAATTAGCATATGCTCCATTAATATGCTGTTGAATGCAAATATTGACGAGGTTCCTTGTTTTGCAATAAGAATAAATACATTACTTCTCTCTTAAATAGTGACATTTTCTATCTCAGTCTGTTTAAATTATACGGAAGTACTCGTATATACATTTCACATTCACATCAGTGATACGTAAATCATTTCTAAGAAAAGCATATCCTATCAGTTTTAGCGTGTATTGAAATATTTCATTAAATTTGAGACATTTTTAGACATATTACTTTTCTAAAATTAAATTTCTCGTTTTTTATCTAGAAAAAGGTTTACTATATTTTACTAATTAATATTTATTCTATTCATATTATGATTGATGTTTTTCGCTATTCCTATGAAATTTATTATATGAAATATAAATTTATTATCATTTTACCTACTAATGGAGAATGATCTTTCTTTTATGATGAAATTGAGTAAAGATAAACTTATCTATTACCTCACATTTATATTCTCGGTGAATAGTATCCTTTACTCCAATTATTCATCCCTTCGGGTTACCTTATATGATGAGGATTCTTTAAAAGTAAATATTACATGCTTTTATTATATCGAAAGAACGATTTTATAACATAATATAATTTGCATTTTACCTTAGAGGCTATATTACAAAATTGATAATTTAACCCAGTTATAGTGCAACCATAAACAAGAAGCGTTTTATCGATGTATCAAGTACGCATACCTCTTTTGTTCTGTGTATCGCAAAAATATCATCGCTTCAAAATCAACAACGTGATATTATTAAAGCCGTTGCTATGCAGAAGGCGTATAATTCGTCATTTTCAAAGCAAGCCGTTTTTGAAGAATAAAGAGCAACACTCAATTGTTTAAGGGGCAGTATTTTTTCATGCCTGCAAAACGCTCCTAATTGAAAAGGAAACCAAACAAACGCCAATGTATGGAGATTAGAGAGGGATCGTTCAAAATGTAACTCGATCAAGAGCAAACGAGTTAAAAGTCGACGAGGGAAGAATTCTTTTGTGCGTCTCGCAATTTTTCCCTTAATTGCTAATTGTTATGGCTGGCGAAATCAAAATGAGAGGCCTATTCCCAGTCCATTAGCCGCCGTAAATGGAGCGGACGAGTCGTGGACATCGTACGGCTCATCTCGAGGCTTTGTGGTGGATACGGACCGATCAAAAATTTCTCTTCCAACGGTTTTTGATGCCGAAAAAGGAAATGAGACAGACTGATGAGTTATTGACGATTCTTTTGAGGTAGTTCTCTCTCTTTCTCGTGAAAAAATTAGATCGCGATGCAAAATTGAGGTTGAAAGATGGATGTAGTACGTAACGGGTGCTTTGTTAAGGTATCGGATTCTATGAGTTTAACGTGTTTTTCTAGAAAGTATTAATGTTGAATGGTAGGATCTAGAAGTGCTTTTTTAAGTCTCTTATACTTTGAGGAATATTGTAATTAAATTTTTGTTTATTGACAGTGTATTTTCGAAGTGTAATCTCTCTAATAATGATAACTGTAACTGCTTTTAGATGATACATTTTGATGATGAGAACTAGATAAATGATATTCTTATAGATAAATATTTTAAAGAAATGTGTCTCTTTTGAATTGATTTCATCTTAGAAATGCTAGAATTCTTTGAACCAGAGTGGATAAACGGACAATTTCTTGTATTATATTATTCTTAAATGAACTGTTTTAGTTTGTTCAATATTTGTTCACTGAAATTAATTTTTTCCATTTATTGCTCTACAAAAGCTAAAATGGATTCTCGTCATATCTGCATTTTTTATTGATCAGTTTGTATAGGGTACCTTGTCTCTAAAAGTGTAAGATTTTTATTTAACTTAACCAACCAACTTATTTAAGTACACCATTTAATTTTATCTTAGACTTTATGTTTGCTGTGTTCTATCTCTGTGTTCCCTATGTCTTATCAAAAGTTTGCGAAATAAAAAATAAATGTTAGTAACTTCCATTCTTCAGCCATTAAAATTTACTTTTTGATGTTCTTTCCTATCAAGTTTCGAGTTAGTTACATGCATCGTTACTGGTCTGATATTGTAATTCAAAACTCGTAAAAAGAAAGTTATATCTTAGATAAGTAAAAAGAATATTACATGAAAGGAGCTAATTTAAGGGAAAATATTACTCAGTCTTCTCTCAGTTACTGATTTTTTTATGTACTCACAAAAATATAACTACTTACTTACGAAACAAGGATCGTATAAAATTTCATATAACAATAAGACGTAAAAGTTACGTACATATATCTGGGAAGGAATGATCTTGAAAATAAAATATATGATCATCAAATGTTGAAAACTTTTACAACCTAATGAAATAACGTCGTAAATCTTTCTATTAAAACGTAATAAACTGTAAATTATTTTGGGTCCTGTATAATATCGAGGAAGCAATCTTTACGTCTCGATGTATCATCGAGAGAATTATCGTATTTTAGGTTTTGATCGATATTTAACAACCGGAATGTAATGACGTAATTACTTGGTCGTAAAACTTTATCCATAATTGTAGAAGGGGTCAGGAAATGTCATTTATCAGTGATGTAAGTCATGAAATGTTATTTTTTGGTGTTATTAGTCAGGGAATGATATTATCTGTTCTGCAATGAGTTTGTGTTTATTACTGTAACGTAATATTCTTCCGGTATTATTTTCTCCATGCATCACGATCATGAGATTACTTCATAGCTCTCCTTACGAGACTATGTTTTTTATTAAAACTTTTCCCTTTCAAGAGTTTATTTCCCTGACCATTGAGAGAGAGGAACCTTTTCTGAAAGGTGACATTTCACGGATGACATCCCGTTTCCAGAAGGCCTTTTTTTTAGGGTCCCTTTATGCGTTTCTCCTACATCGTGAATGAGATGTAAACCGAAGCTTCCTTTTCGAAGTGAACTTCTCGTTATTTTTATCTCATTTAGCGGCAAAAATGAAAGTGTTGTCATGGTACCCACCACTAATGGCGCTCTCATTACTCCTTTGATTGATGCGAAATACTTTTCGTTATTCTTCTTTTTTTTTCTCGAGTGCAATTCGGCGGAGGATTACTCCGAAAGCGTAGACTTTTTCAGAATTATGTTCGCTAATGCTTGAGGACTCATTCCTCTCCTGGAAGCATTTCCTGGTTTTTATTTTCAAATTTTTTTATTACTTTTGCATCTCGGAGTTCTCTTTCCGAGTTCATTTTGACGTGGTTTTGTTGTTCTACGTTTTTTTTACTTCCTCGTCTGCAATGATTTTGCTCTTTGGTTCTGTATACTACGTATGTTCTTGTTTTTTGATATGTAAATGTAGATGGGTTGGATGAAAAGAGCTGTTCCCTTTGTCTCAAATGTTTTCTGCAATTTAATAATTTTAAATTATTTTTTTCGATGTACAAAGATACGCAAAGAGATTTTTAAAATCATATTTTTTAAAAGATTTGCGGTGCATTTACGTATGGTGAGGACGATATTTTTTTGTTTACAAGTGAACGAAGAATACTTATTTTGATTAGTTTTTAATAACTTTAAACATGGATAAGTAATTAAATTCAAATTTGATCACATTTAAGTTTTCGTTTTACCATAGTACAACACGTATCACAAACGAGAGCATTTTAATGCTATTTTATTTCTTGTGATTTTTTTCATCGAATAAAGATTGATTTATATTAATTTTATTCCCAAAACCAATCCATTTAAATATGTAAAGTGCAAGGAATGGTGTTAAAATTGTGAAAAGAATGATGAATTATTTTTTCGGATAATTTCTTTAATTGATTGAACAGAATTATATTTTACTAAAACTCATTTAATTTGAATATGTTTTGTGATCCTTGAATGCATTGTATAAATCTTTTATAGAAAATGTGATACTCGTATTTGAACTCCATCTTTTCAGACGAAGTGTATACAATCAGTCCTTTTTGGATTAAATAATGACTGTTGATGTGAATCAATTGAGCAGAAGTTTAAATAGAATTTTTTGTATTAATCTGCTGTATTATTAAAAGATTAAATTCGCTGAATCTGGATATGTATGAAAATTATTTATATTAATTTGAGTCATCAATATTAAGTAATTTTCTCTTAATTTTTATCGTTACGAATATAATTGCAGTTCATGAGCTTCATATATATCCATTCATTTCGCGATTTTGCAAAACGCCCGCAAAAGGTATAATTTATTCATTATTGCCAATCCTCTAGAAAGCGCGAACGATTCCTTTCCAATTAACCTTTTACGAACGTTGCTTCAATATTTAATCTTCGTACTCATCCTATAAAACCGAGTTCCGGATTGCTATTTCCTTTTCCATTTAGTAGTTATTCATCATCCTTTATTGCGATTTAAACTTCAAAGATCAAACATTCATAGGAATTGTTCATTTGGAATAGACTCCTTACGTAAGTTTGGCGTGTTATCTTTGGAATTGGCTTGCTGCCATGGATACAGCCTGTCACTCGTATCCAACTCATGTCGTTTAGAAACGTCACTGTTGAATTGATTTTTACATGATATAGTAATCATACTTGAAAATTTTTCTTCGAAAGCAAAAGCTAAATTTCCTATTCTTGTATATTTAATTACAATTTATATTCTAGAAGAATCATCATTCCTCTATGCTTAAGTCTCTAGTTTCTTACTGATAGAATTCGAAACCTGTTAACAATTTATGATGAGATGGTTATCTATAAATTGAGTTAAATCATAACTAACGTTTTAATTTAGGTGCAATATATTTGAAAAGGATATTATATTAATACATAAAATTGATATAATTAAATTAAGGGAACATTTCAATTTATATACTGGATGAATCATCAACTACAAAGAATTCCACTTACGGTTATCATCTCATGATTAAGTTTCCTTAAAATGTTTCAAGCATTTTCGTTTATATAATGAATATATAATTAATATGTTCATTTTTAATTTATTGAAAAAATTGAATGAATCATTCAAATTGAAACCAGTACCATTTAAGATTATTGTTATAAAACCGTTAGGCAAAATGAAGGTTAATTTATTTGGGTCCTCATTCGTAATGAGTATGTAAATATTAACTCTTCAATGCGTTGCTTTGAAAACCAGAGAGATTTTATTGCTTCAAAGGGAATAGAATATATATTGTTGCTATGATGACTGCTTCTAGAATCCCACCTGATTCACTCATTTAAGTGGACTTTTAAAGGAAAAATCGCTCACAGAGATGTAGGAGGGAAATAAACTAAGTAACTATGACGACAGGTCGCCTCAGCTTGACCCATCCCTTGTTTAGACATTTGATTTCTTTCCCGAGAAAGCTTTTCCTTTCACGGGTGTCCTTTTGCTCCAATCCCTTTCTCTGTCTATGATTACTGGCTCCACTTCCTTTCTATTCAACTAACTTTTGATCCTCCCATTTCTATGCAGGGTTCTTGAAGGCTTCCCACAACACAACACTTTCTCTTCGGAAGCCTTGGCCAGATTCTGAATGGAATTTTGCCTTCTAAATATTTATCATGCCCTTTCCCCAGCGACTTCAATTCCAAAAGTTAATGATAAGGGTGTGAATTAAACATAATACCTGGTTTTCATGAGCTTAATGTTGCTATAGGACCAAAATTTTAAAAGATTTATATTTGCCATCTTTGCGTGAATGCAGCAAGGTCCTACAGCTTATGAAGCTCATTTTCTGAGAATATTATTGTCTCTTGTTTCTTCTTTGTTATTCTCATCTTTTTTATTATTTTCTTATCTTATTTTTTTTTTTTGAATTTGCATCCGCAATCTCGGATTATTCTGACAAAACCATTGAGTTGCCATGATATTCTTGTATGAGAGAACAACACCATTTACATATTTCTTTTCATTTGTTTATTCAAATCCTGTTCTCTTCATGCATATAGAAAATGTAAACTAAATCATTTTACAGTAATCTTTCCATTTAATGAAAGAATGATTTGGTATAGAAAATAACTAAATATAAATTAAATTTCCAAGATAATTACAGTAAAATGTCGAATTCAGATAAAATACTATTTTCATTAACTTTATTGGTGGTTGACGAGTTAGGCGTGTCAAATTAATGAGTATCCAACAAACAAGAATATATGTGTGTATACTTCTTCACTATCGATATTTTACGTATTAGAACAGCAATAGTTTGAAGAATAAACTAGCATCTTCATTACTTAAGGCAAGAATTAGCTATCAGACTACATATTTAGAATAAGAGCTTTAAATATATGACTTAAGATATGTTATTTTATATAATGTATAGAATTATTTGCAGTTTTATCAAAAAGAGATATTTATGGAGAAATGTACAGCTGACGTAAATATATCGTCATATTCTATCACACAACTTTGCTCTCCTTAGATTATTAAGAATTATAACATTTTCTGAGTGTGATCGTAACCTAGAGGATTATATATATATATATATATATATATATATATATATATATATATATATATATATATATATATATATATATATATAAATCCAGTATATTGTTTATGGTTATACTCTGCATTAGTTCACACCATCTGGGTAGATCTTCCTAATGCTTAATTACGTGTGAACTGTTTGACCGTACCCTCCTTCCATTCCACTCCCATAAGAGGACATCCCACGGCATCTGCGGAATGCGACGTCTAATGACTTTCGACCTCTACAAACCCTTAAGCGACTCTCAAACCCTTTCTCTTTAGTCCGTTTCTCTACCATTTACACGCGCACTTCTCCACACACGCCTCCCTTTCGTTTTTGACGGATTAGTTGGGCTTGGTTGCGTCTGGCGCCACCGTAGTCTTCCGTAATGGATCGTAAAAAGACGGACGCGTGGTTTTTTCGCAACCTAATGGTCACCTGCGGGTCTTAGGAATCCAAGAGACATAACAAGGGAAAGCATTCCGCTGGTTTGGATACGTGTCTCATGTGGCGGATGATTTGGACTTCGGGATATTTAAGTCCTCTGTAATGGGTGAGCTGTGACATCCGTTTCTATAGAGGGGGTGGGATTATCTGTGTGTTGTTTCTGTATATCGGAAGTCCTGGGATGAGTGTTAGTTATAGGAGGATTAGGAACCAGTACGATATTTTGACTTTATTACCAGTACATATTTAATGACTTTTGATTGGCAAAGGTAAACGTACTTTACTTTACTTTAGAGACGCAATTAATGAAAATGCAATTATCCAGTTAATCTAAGTTTACTATAATTTTCTTAGAATAGACTAAGCCTCGTATTTTTTAACAGAACCAATGTTGACGTGTAGATAAAAGAGTCACGGACATGAACTTCGCTCAACTTACTACTTCAATGATGTGAGTAGTGATGGAGTTACGTCAATAAGTACGTTATCATAACATGCATGACCATTAATTTATATTAGTACGAGTAGGTTTCATAATGAAAGCCGAAATTTTATTTTGAGAACATATCACGGAAAAACAGCAAAATAATAAAAATATTGGGTACCATGCCAACGACTCAGTTTATTTGCTATTGTTATTGTTATGCAAAATAATAATGAAGTACGTTAGAATGCTTAGTAAATTTGATACTTTTTCGGCTTCAGCTCGTAATTTTATAATGTAAATTCAAAGCTGTTATTCTACTAAAAGAGCATTTAAAAACATTATGATTTATTAGGAAAGTAAGGATTTTATATTAGGATTGAAGTAGGAAAAGGTTTCTAAACGAATAAGATTGCTATTACTTGGTTATATACTTAGATTTTATAGTTTACCCAAGTTAGGGCTTTAAACTTGTCTTTAGGATTGTTTTATACGTAATATTCTTATGCATATCGCAGCTATGATTTCTCATTTAACTACTTCACCCCTATGGTGAGAAATCGGAATCGAATAATCGTTATTCAACTCCTCCATTAAGTAGATTCAACGCTCTGATAAGTGCAGCTTTTCTCCGAAGAGTTTTTGCAGCCAATGGACACAATTTATGCCTAAGTAATGGCGGAATTTCCTGCCACATCTTAAGATATCTAACTGCAGTCGCATTGAAAGGAGCTTTAAATCCCCTTATCCAATTCAAGTCTTTCTTAATTGAGCTACGACCTTGCCCTCCTTTCCAATTCTTCCCTTTAAGAGATACCAAAGTAGATTCTGCTTCCATATCTCGATTCGAGAAAGATGGATGAACTTAAAACCTGGAATTGGTTTTTCGCATTTTGAGTTTTACTCCGGAATTTTTTTATCTTATTGAACTAAGTAAATTTTAATAGAAACGGGTTAAAAGAATTAAACGTCGAAGAGATAGTTTTCACCGACGTTAATGCTGTAATTCTTACGAATTTTATGTATTTCTATATTCCGAAGTTAGATTGATACTTAAACATATCATTACATTACTTTTTAATCATTGTTTCATTTTTATTTCCATGAATTTTACGTTTTTAGTAAAAACCTAATGCTACGTGTTCAGTAGTGTAAACTTTTAAATTCAAAACGAATTAATATTTAAAATCAAATGTGAAATATACTCCATTTTAATCGTGTCATTTATGAAAATACTCGATGGTTTGATTGTTATTTTATTTTCAACCTTTTATAAAAACCTGTAATTTTCTAAGTAGTGAAAAAATCCGTAAATTATCGTTGTGTCTGAAATTAATTTTAATGTGATTTATTAGTAATTGTATCAATTGGTTTAAATTATGACGTAGAACTTGTGAAAATATTGTAGTTTATAGCGATTATTTTGAATTCACCACTAAATTTTGCAGAAAGTACAACTGATCAATATTCTAAGCATAAATACTTTAAAGTAATATTAGGAAAGTACGTAATAATAATTAAATCAGCAATGAACATAGATCTTATATCTCAATAACCGTAGCTCATTATACTCTCATAGTTTAGAAGATCAACAACGCAAATTTCATGTATAAATCAGAGTGGTAAAGGGAACGTCTAGTGCCAAACTCACTCAACGGTGGGAAATCGAATAATAATCGCAGAAACCGTGCGCAGCAAATGTATCCCACAAGAGGTCAAATGGATTGGTTGACACTTCCTATGTCGCCTCTTTAAGAAAACCTCTCGGATGGCATATCGTAGGATTCACACCTTCACACATTCCCCCTTCTCCATTACGATCCTCATCTGTTTATTCACCACGTGGAGGAAGCTATCTTCCGAATTGCGTCGCAAGATGTCGCGAACCCTCCGAGGGCACGAGATTTCCCCGAAAGCTGTCGCGTTTTATGGAAAAAGGCGGATTTCGGGGCGCAATTATTTTCAGAAGGTAGTAGTGCAAGGATTGCGAACCGCACGGCCTACTTGCGAAGGTCGGAAGGTTTTTTTATCTTTTCGCGAATTTATTTTCTGCCGAAGCCATACGCTCTGGGGGTTAGGTGTATGTGGGTCATAGGGAGCTGACTCGCGTACCCGATTTTACTTTCTACGTCTCGAGAAAAGAGATGGGTTCTTAGGAATATTTATCGGAAAAGACGTATAGATACCTTTGTTGAGAATGGGTTGAAGTTTACGTTTCCAAGGATACAGTACGATCAAATATACTTCCGTACAGCGACTATGTTCATTATGGAGAACGTAACAGTTAAAGAAAAGCATCTATCTTCTTAATTAAATTGTTTGAGTTGAATTTAGCATTATTACGAAATTAACTATTTGGGTAACGAGTAAAAGATCGTTATTCAATATCTAAATGTTTTTTCTTTTCTTTATCTTTAAATATTTACAGGTGAAAGTTTTTCTTACAAATGAAACACGAGTTAAAGAATGAAAGTTATCTGCTTAAATTAAAAGTCACGTTGGTAATTAAGTGTGCTATACAGTTGCGTAATGCACTAGTAGAATCAATTGAGGGCCATAAAAGGAGAGATGAAATTTGGCGAAACGCCATTTCCTACCCTCTACTAAGCCTCCAGTTCTCATTTTAACCTATGCTTTAGAAGCACAGTTTGATTAAGGTAGCTCTAGGAATTCAAGGCTCATATTCCGCTTAATTTACTGACGCTCAACGATCAAAAGCATTCGTACAATCTCTTTGAGGTGCATAGGGAAAATTTTGAAGGGATTAGGTTCCAACTTAAGCAGAGTATTACATGAGTATTGGTTCATCGTGAACTTTTACTTTTTGATCAATTTTTGTTGTAAAAATAGTTTAATCACTATAAGTATGGTACACAATAAACTATCCAATCATTATTTTATTATAAAGTGGTATAGAGCTTGAATTTTTCACGAAATTTGTGTCATATGATAATTCTATAATAGCGTCTAATTTGCAAAAGATTCCTGAGGCTACAATATGAATCAAATACTTTAATTTGGCATTCAAAAGATTAATACAGATATTAAATAGCAATTTATACGAGAAATAAATTATTAAACCTTTGAATACAAAGGTTAGAAAGAAGTAAAAAATGGTGGAATGACTGAGATACCCCACTTTCCATAGTTGTTAGCATATATACCCTAAACTCCGACCAATGTCCCTCACTTTTCAGGTATTTAAGCTTGCTAACGAAAAGCGGAAGGACCTGGGTTCGAGTCCCAGTCTATATTTCACACCTCTGTGCAACCTTTTTTTCCCTCTGTTTTTTTTTCCTCTGGTTTTTATCCTATGCGTCAATTCAAGCGATATCAACCCGTATCATCAGTAAGAAAAAAAAACAAAGAAACAAAAGCGAAACGCGTGCGAACGTCATCCGCGAGTTCACGAGATTTTTTTAATTAAAGCTTTGTTTTTCTGCGAATAATTGAGATCCGCACAAAGTGGTGCTTGGGAGAGGAGGGGAAAAAGCGTTTTAAAGTCAATTTTTGGGAAATGCTCCATCAAAAAGTGTTCAAGGAGATTCCCTCGTCCGTTACGTCGGCGATCAAGTCCAGCTTAGCGCCCAGAGTGGATCAATTTAGGCAGAGAAACGGTCTCTGAAAAATTCATTTCTCATCCGTGCACAGTAATTGCACTCCCGTTTAGCCTCCTCCCTACGAATTTCGGCGTTCAATTTTTTTCAGCCCAAAACAAACGAAGGGGTTTTTTCCGAAAACAATTTCCACGCCTTTTTTCCGGAAAGCGCGTAAATTAATACGCGTTTTATTCGGACGAAATGAGATTAATCAGCCGAACATAAAAAACATCTCGATTGCGTACGTGCTCCTGCAAGAGGCGTAAAATTAGGGATGTTTATGTGAGAAAGAAGAGCGAATTTGCTTCAGCAGTGCAAAATTCTGCCTCGAGGAACTTTTGCGAACTCTGGCGCAGTTTTGATGCGAATTCGTTTTCTGCCGTGGAAAAATTTGTAATTGCTCTGCGCTTTTTTTACGGAACTGCGGCTAGAGTAATGTTGCGCTAGAATGATGGGAAGTTTCAACTTTTTTTTGCCATCACCATGGCCAAAATGGCACAAAAATTGGTGAATTTATGAATTTTATTTTTTAACGGGTTACAGTTAGAATAGGTTCAGAAAATTGTACACCTTCGTAGTGAATAAACTTTAATTATGGATTCGTGGCGTTTCGTTTAAATAATATGCTCATATGTTTATTGTAATCATCGAGGTTCTAGTCACAGAAATAGATGACGTTTATCAGTAATCTGCAAACATATTTCGGTTGCCAAAGTAACTCTAACTTTAAATAGCATCAGGGCTAACGAATGCCCTGGTTAATCCGAGAAATATAAGCAAACAATTTAAAAATTTTTAATCAGTTTAGCATATAAACTACGCTGATATTTACCGATGAGATTGATTTAAGTGGACGATTTCTCTTTTTAAACTATGAATTTCAAATAATGAGATCAATGTTCGATTTCTCTTTGAAATGAAAATGAATGTTGAAAAAGTCCACTTATTTAATAAAGGCATCGATTACAGATATTATTGTTCAATGCAAACGGATTATTATTGCTCAATGTCCATAAAAAATTTGAATAAATATAAATATATCAAATATAGTTGAAATTTTAGTATTTAAAATCGTAAAATTTGTTTTAAATTATGTATAAAAGCCTTTATTCAACGAAGATATAATTCATTCTATTCTTAAGATATTTCAAGTGAATTACGCACACAAAACTTCTATAGTACCACCTATCTTTTGTATATAAATTTTATCTCCCATCACGTTGATAAGGTTGGAAGAGTAATTTAAAGTTTTAATAATTAAAGCTGTAGGTTTTCAAGGATCAGTGCAAAGTTTGTTGTGCTTGTATTATAGATAGTTTTTTGGAAAGTGGTATTATAAAGTAAGACTAAGAGGGAAAGAATGTAATAATTAATAGAGTACTTTAATTATTCATATTGTTTGAAGAGAGACTTAAAAGAGTTCGTCTAATAAAATGTTTTTCGTACCTCTACTTAAAAATCTCATACCAGTTAAAAATGTTTCTTTTTCGAAAACTCATTCCACATGAGTGTCTTTCTAGATTCAAAAAGTATGAGCCTCTTGAAGTTTGCGTTTTAATTTTTCAAGTTATATCCCGCGGTGTCGGAAAATTGTATATTTTTAACTCTTTTCTTTAAGAATTCGTAATGATTCTTAGAACGAGAATCTTGTTATTATTGAACGATGCTTAAGCTTAACCTTCTCTTGGAATTTCACGAGGATATTAAATTCTACGTTCGTGTAGAGAATCACATTTATTAGACGGATGATTATTTTGACAACTATGCCCTCGGCGTTGAAATATTTTAAAGAAAGAATGCAGGAATATTAATTTTGTTTGAGATCTCAAACAGTTTGGTACTTTTTGTCAATAAATGAATTTATTTCAAAAGAGTTTTAGCCAGAAAGATTTGATATGAGACTAGAAAATATGATGCTTTTACATTTCTTTAGTTAATTTTGTATTTCTCTTACTTTTTAAACTTAAAGATGTAAGATTCTAGCACTTAAGAATTTGAATTAATTTCGAATTCTTAGCTGAGTCCATTGAGCCTTATTAATTTCAACTTGAACGGGAAATTCTTATCGTAATATAATTAATATTTAGAAGCCTTTATTATTATAATTTAAAGATGCGATGGATATTATAATATAGTTAAAAATGTAATTACAAATTCTCTAAGTCAAACAAACACTTTCTCTTTGATCTTATAGAGTAATATTTTTTATTCTTTTCTCATTATTTCTTCCTTTTTAAAGGAATGTATCTTTGACTTTGCATAGAGTCAGTACGAATTAATATGGTATAAACAAGGAAAATTTTAATTATTAAGTTTGAAATTAAAAGTCTTTGTATTACGATAATTTGCAGCTGTGCTAAGTACGCTAAAATCCATCTCATGTTTCGAGTTTCCCATGAAAGTTAATGCACATCCTTTTAAAGTCTCCTGCAGCGTGGACATTTGACGATAAAATTCCCTTCAAAAAGATACCGCATCGCATTGACGTAATTTTCGACACATTTCCGCAATTAATTTCCTCGGGCGAATCGCAATAAGGCGGCAAAAAGCGCTTTAGGTCACAATCTCGATTGCCTAAAATTCTATTCCCCTTTATTTGTTTGAGTTTCCATGACCTCGTTAGACTTTGTTTATACAGGTGAGTCCACCGGGCGGAATGCATTCTGCAGCGTTATACTTAGCAAGGGTTATTACCCGAATCAGGTTCCCATAAAACGTGACCCTGTTTTCCGCATATAATGTACACCCTGTGTCACGCGCCTCTTTTCAAGGGTTTTTCCTTTGAGCCTTCACGCCGCAAAACTCAGAAGTGCTTTTAGAGGTGCAAATTTTCGCGGTTGTCTCTAGCAAAGGGATGGAGATTGACTTAAAGATTCAAGGCAGTGGAGGAACATATTTTAAAGTACAAAGTGAGCGCATGGAACTGGAATAGTTGTTGTTTTATTTTGCTCGATATTTATGTACACATCGACATTGTTGCTACTTTAATTCTTGTGCGTCTATGTTTAATTCTAAGGCTAAAGCTTTGAAGCTGTAGCAAGTGTATTAGAAATAATGAAGATTGTTATTATTCTTTATTTACTCGATGATCAATAATAGTGAAGCTAGATCATTCAAGTCTTTTATGAGTATTAAAATAACTAATAATCTTAATTCATTCTAACTGATTACATTCTGTTCAAAATTCTTTAATGCAGGACAGAATTGAGCATATCGTAAAAATAAGCTTTTATGATTTGAGATTAAGGGGAAAAAAATTTACGTATTCCATTATTATTATATTTCATAGTAATTCATATTTATTTAATATCATAAGTGAAAGAGCTAATTATAACCTCAAAATATCAACAATCAGCTTCAACAGAATGTTTTATGGTATAACTGAGGTTTATGAATTATTAGTTTTCAATAAGAGTCAAAATATGTCGTATAGGCAGTGTATTAGAGAAACATCCAGAAACTCAATAGGTTTCTAGTTTTATGTATAGTTTGAAAAGAAAAGATTGAACCTTGTAAGATAACCTTAAGAATACTCTTTCTTAAGTTTCGTAAGGTTTCTATAAAGTTGAAACCAGATTGATAATCCTGGTTGATAGAAGAACCAACCTCTGAAAATACAGACGTTATATGCTAAAGATTTCAATTTTAGTTTATAAAATGATTATATTTAATATTATTTCATTTTAATATTTATTTGTATAATTTGATATTATATAGTTACTTGATTTAACAGACTCGTAATATACGTACACTATAAGTAATACTCAAATTTCCGGGTGTTAACTGAAAGAGAAAGATATTTTAAACTCTCATGGAGATGTTCCAACTTTCGAATATTCCATGAAATCAAACAGAAATTCAAGTCTTGATGCGAAGTACTTACATTTCAATTTTGTACGAAACTGTTAATAAATCTCATTCAAATAGGTCACCCAATGCTAAAAAAATCGTCGCTAAGAGCTATTGACGTACGAGTGATTGCGTATCATAAGATGCTCTTCAGAAAACTTTACCAGCCAATTACTACTGGAATTTCAATGAGTTATCTTTGACTGAGGACCTTGTTAGTGATATTTACTTGAGGTTTGGTAGAACTATTTCGCAAGGGTTTATGCCATCCTTTATACATTATATTATCGAGGTAATATAAAAAAATCGAATATTGGATATATGAAGAGCTATGACGGAAATACATCGTGATGTTTCATAATTTATAAATAGAGGATCAAAATAAAAGCAATGTGAGTCGCGAATATACCAATTTTCTGTGGAAATTTACAAAGTTGTTTTTATCCTTTCGAATTAAAGATTCGAATAGGATACCTAAAGATATCCTCCAACTCTACCCAAAAGGAAAAAACATTTTATAAAATACGACAAACAACTGTGAGATATTAAATGGATTTTAATTCCCTTTTTTCTTCTTAAAGCAGTAATTGAGCAGTTTTACTATAGTAACTTATTCAACTAGATAAATAAATCTGCGAGAGGATAAATAATATTCTTATTAAAGGTTCATAAGAAACAACTTAAAATCAGTTTTTTTAAAATTTAAATAAATACTCTCTATTTTAATAGAAAACTTTACTTATAACATACATTGACTTTTATCTAATTAGGAACTTTATTTTCACATTTGAGAAGCTAAGTCGAAAAGGTATTTTCACCATTAGATTCACGTCTGGCGTAATGAGCGCATTTCCTTATCTAATCATGTCAGTACTTGATGGGAAACATGCACCAAATGGATAGCACTAAATGCCTCACAATGGCGTGAGTCTCACCCGTTATCACTGCAGTTAATTTTTACTACCAATTCCAGAGCGTGCATGACGGAACTGTTTCCTCGTCTGGAGATAAACCTTTTCATTTTCCGCAACTTTCAATTAATTTCGGGAACCCCTTTCCGCAAACGGGATTCTAGGACTTATAAAAGGGTGCAGAATTCAAGTTTATATTGTTTGCTCTTTTGTCTCGGTAAACTGTGCAAAAAATCCGCCGAAGTTCTCCTGTTAAATATTCATGAAGTTTAAATGCAAATCAACGGCGCGGTTGAGGAATACTCTAGCAGGTAATTGTTACTGCAAACGACTTCTCTAATTTTCACCGAGGATTCGGAAATTTTAATGGAAATGATATTTATTGCGTTGGGAATATTTTACGGGTGAAAGGGGATGATTAATGCGTAACAGTGACGTTATTTACGGGCTGTACGCGTGAATTATTGTAATTTTGAGATTTAAAGCTTGGATTCACTTACTATATTGTTTGGGTTTTGGGTAATCAGATGTTAACTTTTGAAGGGAATTTAGATGTTTACCGTTTTGACTGCGTCATGAAACTAGATGAGCAGGATTTATGTTAATTACTTTTGAAAGTCATCATAGACCTTCAATTCTACCTATTTGAAATGATATTTCTTTATTGTTCATTATTCTCTTTTATAAATTTTATGTCCTTTAATGTTTGTTTTGTATTTCTATTTTAGGATTTTTTTTCTTCTTTTTATTCTTCTTATACTCAAAAAGTTAGCTTAAATTCCTATAAGTAGGTTTAGAAAGTTTTCATACCTATCTTTTATTTAATGTTTCTCGCAGTTATGTTTTTCTTAATTTCATGACCTAATATTTTTTAAAGTCGTACAGTAATTCCTATCTTATTTTTAAGATATATATTTATATATTTTATCTTTCTTAATTTTTATTCTTATTTTCTTTCATCATAATGACGCGGGTTGGATGTAAGGCTGGTCACACTGCAAAACTCTCCAGTAATCACAATTAATATAAGTGTAATTATTTTCTTTTAAGTTTTATCTCTCACTGTGTACGTTACTGCATCGTGTTATTTGTTATTTTCTGATATTTATTCTTACCTTCTCCAGTCTCAATCATTGGCTAAAAGGGCCTTTGTTGCTTCAAATCATATCCTATGACTTCATCCTCTTTTTTTGGGAAGCTTCAAGGACTCAACCTTCAACCTTATTCCACCTCATACTATTCACAAGGCTTCTTTTTCTATCTGATCTTTGCTCTCGTCTATAAAAGGACCGTTTTCAAACTTCCTCTAAGACTCTACGCCTCCTCATATCCCATATAGAGTTTCATCCTCCAAATCATATCATCTTGGATGAATTGTTATCCAAAGACTTGAAGCCATACTATTATTTTTACTCTTAGGATATTCATATAATTCTATGTGAACTTGATCTTATCCTTGCAAATGAGTTTTAATAAAAGGATATATATTGTTGATTTTATCAGGTTATTATGGAAACATGATCTATTTCTGTAGGAAGAGAGAGAATTTTATTACCACGTCAGTAATGAATTTATATTTCGCCTAAATGAAATTCAGTGATTGAAGCATTGTAAACTATCCATAGATAGTAAAAAAGGCGTAAATGATTGATTACCTCTCGTGGGAGAATTAACTTTTTATCTGAAAAAATAAAAGTAGATCAATGAGTGACTTATGCATTATTTGTTGCTATTACAAGACATCTATTATTTAACTGGATTTATAAAATACCATTAAAGTTACCACGAAGTCGTACAGTCGTCTCTATATTTGATCGAGTAAATAACACTCTTTGCTTGAATTGTTGCCATGACTTCGTTGAGAAGATGTGAAGTTATAGGAATAGTAAAATATTCAAATATTCGCCTCATTTAGTACGTGAATACCTGAACCACAAAATTTTTCTATTTCATATTTTACAGTTCGACCTAAGTCATAAAGACGTCCCAGTGTATTCCTCTTTGTTCTCGTAAAGCTCAAATATTTTGTGATAGACACACTTTCCCCGAAGATAAAACTTCGGTGACGGTCGAGTGAAAATTGCTCTTCGACCGACGGTATTAAACAATTCGACGGACTATGACATACATTTTATGTACCATCGAAGAATCTACGGCTACCGAGAAAGTAGCGTATTTTATAAGCCATCAAGAACGAGCTTCTATAGAAATAAAGCGAACTATTGGGAAAGAAGAACGTACCCTTTGAGTTTTAGTACAACTTCGGCTTTCCTATGTGTTTACAGAACCTCCGTTTATTTTGCCCGCTTTTAAGCCATTGCGAAAATGGCTTCTTCCCCGTCTTTTGTTTAACCCTCATCTCTCGTCCTAGCGAAACTTACCCACCCATTTTTTTTACTTCGTACGGAGGCCGCAGATGTCGCCAGGGGTCTTTGAGATAAGGTCGTTTGTCGTTTATTTCTTAGGATCTTTTGAGAAGTTTCGAGATTGCTATACCCGCTGTCCCTCAAAGAGCTCCTCAAGTCCTTTTCGTAAAGGCTCTTCCTTCCCTCAAAAGCGACTCTGAATATTTTAATCCGCGGTAGGAAAAAACGGCGGTTTATGCCTTTTTTTGCTATCTCTTGCTTCGGATGTGGCCATTTTTATTTGCCAACGTCTTCGACGCGTCCTTATTATTCTTAATTTCCGAAATCATTCTGATCTTCGAAGTGCCTTTTTGTTGATGAGATGGGAGGCGTATTAAAAGGAGTTGTTAAGTGGCGTCCAATTGTGTTACCATTCAGCAAGGGATACAATTTGAACTAATTAACGCAGTTGCTATGGTATCGTTATAATGATCAACAAATCGTTTTTAATAGGTGTCTAAATTTTATGAAAAATTGTATATTAAGGCTATGTTATCACTGTGACTATGAATCATAATGATAATCATCACTTTTTATTTTCATCCAAGTTTTGGCATTTGTTACAGACATTCCTATCTAAAATGATGATGAACCTCTTAATGAGATAGATTTATGCTAATAAGATCATTATTTTTATGTCAAGTGATGTTTTAAGCATTGTAGAGATCAGATGACATAATGGCCATCCATTTGACATACGCTTTTGACCATTTAATGTCACAACTTGAATAGTAATGCTGATTCAATATTGTTTGGTTATAGTTCGTCTTGCTTTCAATTGTTTACTTATGCTTGTCATCAGACATATGTACGTAAAATAATTGTTATATGATTACACGTGCGTCTATGTATGATTATGGAAAAATAAAAAAATGTTAATTTTTAATATCCTAATACATTAAAATAGACAGTACACGTATGAAATAAGTGATTAAATTTGGTTCAATCGAATTTTTCATGGGTATTTGACTAGTTTACCTAAATTAAATTTAATGAAAGAAGTGCGTACTACATTTTACGTCATCTTATAACAAATACCCTTCGTAAAGTATGTATTCTAAACATGTTTTGGAATCGCATAAAGTAACATAACTATAACTAGAAAAGGTGCATCTGTGATCCTTTTGAAAGCGCATATTTTTGATATTCCTCTCATTCTTCTAAAAAGTAAGTGCTTTTCCAAAAATTCTAAATTCAAAAAAGAACGAAATGAAGGCCCATCGAAACCTAATCTATACTTTACGATTCTCGCCACCCATCTTCCGAAATGCGTACGCGGTCTGAGGAAATGGAACGATAAAAAAAGGAAGTTTCATTTTTTTCAAATTAGGTCACCGAGATACTTTTCTCGCAGAAATGAGGTCACGCACTGCTAATATATTCGCAAGAGGCATTTTGCACGTAACGGACATAATCATACGGAAAGAAAACCGAAAGAGAGAATCAAAGTATGAAAATTCTATTCATAGAGAAGAGGGCAGAAAGGAAACCAGATGAGTCTATTTTTTTCTGCGCGATAAATGACTGGATTCCTTTCAACGCGAAAGATATGCAGTGTATGGAGGGCAAATCAGAATTCGGAGTGTCATTCCATTCCACGCTCTGCTTTCATCCGTCAAAACGTTCTATGAAAGAATTTTCCCTACGGCTCTACGCGCGCAATGCATACCTCATGAAATACATCTACATTTAATCCGTATAGCTTTTAATGGATTATTACGATAGGTCATCATAACCTAATATAATTCATTATTTGACTTTACATCAGATCTAATTAAGCAAAATATTTAGAAATTAATTTATCATTATACAAAATATTGAGTGATACACTATATTATAGTGTTGTAATCTCTAATTTCTTCCTGTACGTGGCTGTAATTTAGCATAGTAATGTATATATGTGTATAGTTCGGCAGCATATGTGACTGTACAAGTTACAAATAGATTTTAAGCAGGTTCCGAGGAAATTAAATGTGGTTGCTAGGCAAGGAGAAGTATGTACTAAAAAAATATGTTTAACCGATAATTGGGATGGATACTAAGTGATTTATCTAATTTGAAGTAAATGAATATCTCAGAACTGTGTTAAAATAAAAAATACTCCTTTCAATAATAATTAATTTAATAGTTAATTATTCCATTCAGTATTTTTAGTTAATGATAAAACATCTTCATTTACTCGATTTAATTTGGATTTTAGAAAATTATATTGAATTTATTATTGTTACGATTGTATGAAGAATTATTATAAAAAATTATCCTTTATCATTCTTTACTTAACGTTTAATTTTCTCGAATGTGTTGTTTCATTAATAACAAGCAGTAAACTGAATTAAGATGCTTTGAGTAAGATTTTGAGGTAATAAAACATTTCTAGAAATATTTAAATGAAAGTTTATGGTCACGAAAGGTATAAATATTTCATTGTTCATATCTATAAAAGTGTGCGTTTATAGGTGAATGCGAATTTTTCATTTGACGACTTGACATCTACTCTTTTCGTCTTTTCATAGTTCGTTTTATTCTCTTCGCAAAAGTTAAAAGCGTTTGGCGTATGTCTATGATTCACATTTGCACGCCGTTGTCTTTTCATACTTCGACTCTATAGCGCATCACAATGTCCATTCCCTTTATGACCTCAAGTTCCAACGTTCCGAATCCTCATCAGAGGGTCCATAACACGCCAGAAGATCCTAAAAATAAAGCAGCAGATATTGTATTTCCCTTTTCATAATCGCTCGATGTCTCTCTCTTATTTTTATTCCTTTGTGCTCAAAATACGCATTATTCCCGTCCTATTTTGACGGTCACTGCAGATTTTGTTAGCCTCTCAATTTTTTTCTTTCGACCTTTGACCTTTCTCTCTTGACCTCCAATCCGATCCCATGAAAAATATTTTAGCTGCACAGTCCCTTCCAACGAGTCCCAGAAAACCTCATCTTTGTCTTTCAACGTTCATTCCTGAATAATGCGTGAGAAACTCATTTCTAGGGTTCGCTCCTTTCTTTATTAATTCTGCTTAAAACCTCAATTTTAATTACTCTATGTTTTTGGAGGCATTGTCGACATTTCTTTTGCCAAAACTCTGCGCTATTATTTTGCTTGTGAACCATTTGTAGTTATTGTAGAAGAATGTGAATACAAAGTTCTTTCTTATTAATTTGATGACGAATGTCTTTTTTAGATTGTTTACTTTGTAAGTAACGTAGGAAAGCTTACGTCACTAGGGTAAAATTAAAAGTGTACAATTTGTCAAAAGGATCTTTAAGGTTTATTTCGTACCGAAATTAAGAATGCAGCATCAAATAAATTGAAATGAAGTCTCTATGAATAATATTCGTATATAGAAGCATAAGAAACAATAATTTAGGAGAAGGGAGGACTTAAAGTTCTTTTGAAAAGTAGGAAAATGTGTTCTTTTAATTAAGGTGGCATATACGTATTTCTGAGATGTTACTTTTTTAACCCTTTTCAAGTATTGAAGAAATTGTTCCCAGTCCTTTTTTACTTTATGTTTCTGTTGTTGATTATATATCTACGATCTAAGAGATTAATCTCATGATGTATAAATAGTCTGTATTAAATGCAGCTCCTATATCTCTTGCAGTACATTCCCATAATCTTCATAATCCCCTTTAGAAAGATCGGTTTATTACTGACCCATTAACTTACTCTACCTTTGCCACTTTTCTGTAGCACCATTACCTGAAGTTCTACGAAAGTGTTCAGTAACCTCGCGTAAAGTCTTTGAAATATTCATTTTAATCTTTAATGCTCCTAATTGGGTGATGAAGATGGCATCTAACTCTCGTTTGAAGAGTTAATTATCTCTAGCGCTTTGAACGATCGAAGAACGAATTTATTTGGGAACAAGAACTATCTCTAAAGTATGCTTCATCTTCCAATTTTGAGTTAATTGAGTATTGAGTTGACCACGAGCGTATGAATTGACCTTTATATCTCCTTCAAGGGTAATTCTTTTAAGAGTTTTAAGTTCAAGCAAAGATGAAATAATATCCAAGATTTTAATGAGTGTTAGCAACTGACTCAGAACCAATTTAAATTCTTAATAGAGTATTGAACAAAGTTATCTTTTGAAGTTAAATATTTTGGCTTAACGCTCCACATAGTTGTTTTGTTACGTGATCCTTTGAAACAAGTGTTAATATTTATTAAATAGGTTTAAAGGTTACAATAGGCTAGCAAAGGTTTTGAAAGACCGATAGCTTGATAGAGAAGGAGTAGATATTTCTTTCGTATATTTTTATGGTTTATTAAGGTTAGTAAATAAGTCTATTCAGAGTAAATAAGGATTGAAGCAAAATATTTAGGTCTTATTTCAGTCGTATTGCTGAATGAAGTGTATCTTACTTTATATTACTCAAATATCTATAATTGTAAAAAAATAAAATAATTTCTTTTGGTTAGCAGCGAATTGTGTTTAATAAAAGTACTACTTTTAAAATGAGCGAATACTTCTTCCGCCTAAAAGACTTACATTACTACATTCCTATCTTATACCTTACCTACGTTATACCTTCTTATTTATAGGAAAGAAATCTCTGAGAATTAATATTTATGTATTTTTACATTTCCTGTGAATTCAATTATAATGAAAATACAAAGCTCTTCAGTACCGTAATAGAACTTGCATACTTCGGAAAAGTTTACTTAGGTTGAGCAGTTTCTATATAAAGGAACAAAATTGTTCTATAGTATTAGAGAATAAGGTATCTGAATTTCTTGAATTAATCTTAAAGGATTGAGCTGAATGGAGCTGAAGTTTAAAGCCTTTAACTCTATGCACCTAACTAATGGACGTAAAATTAAATTCTTCCTCACAACAATGGGATATATCTCAAGGGTATTAGAAGCATATTCCTGCATGTTTTGGTTGTAAAGTCCACCAAACAAAGCACACGTCTTAGCGTAAGAACTTTGACCTACTTATAGCCACCCTTCTTGGTGACCTCCGCATCAAGTTGACCTTCACCTTATCTCTTTCTTCAGGCTCCCCGGCCTTCGGCGTAGCCCATCGGATATCCTAGGGCCCTCAATTAACATGGGGCCCCCGAGAATGCAGTTAAGCTCGCATCGGATGCTGCAGTGAACAATAGCCCCAAGGCCTCTGAAGTTGTGTAGACCTTCTGGAAGGAGAGGAAGTACGGGATCCTCACAAGATGCACTCTGGGTGGACAACCTCTAACCGCCCCCACAGGAGATCTCGGTCCAGTTGCCACGCATCCTGCCCGTCCTCTGTTTTTCCCATACCCTTCCTCATGTCCATGATGCTCCTGCAGTCATCGGTATCGCTGGCTTCGGAGACGACAAAAATGTCTGCCGGTGAGTAGCTCAAACTTTCGTAAACAGTTACTTATTCTATGCGTCGTCCATGTGCACGTTGAATGCTAATTCAGGATACGTTGGGTTGGAGTAATAAGGGCGTAAGGAAACTAGGACGAGGGGAATTAGGGTGTAGAGAAGTGACTCCTCATCAATGGGTAAATTGAGGAAGTTTGGTATTCCACGAATCGTTCTGATTTCAAAGGATGGTGGATCTGAAACATACGTTTGCTTCGTCGCTGATTGTGTACATTCATGAAATGACCGCAGGTCTCTAATGAGGAACTTTATCTACGATGGTATTTAAGTTGTTTTATTCTCTTATGTTTAACTCTTTTCCTCTCTATTTAGGCTATTAGTTTCCTTCTATTCATTTTTGTGCGTGTATTTTAATGGGAAGCGAATTTGATTAAAAATAAATAAATATAAATTTGATACAATCAAAGTATACGATTTTCTTAAGGAATGATTAAAATAAACCTAAATTTAGAATGGTATTATATATTTTTAACGGATTATAAATCATATTTTTAATCATTAACGAAAGCTAGTGGTTATGTATAAAAATACGTGTCATGCACATTGGTAGATAGATATTCCTCTTCAATATGAAATGATATTAAAATGATATTGCTCTATTTATTTTAAATGAAATTTTGATTTTATTAAGAAATAATTGACCCTATCTATACGTTTACGCAATTTAAAATGCTTAAATTGGAAATATTTTATATGTAATTTCGATTTTTTATTAATGGATTATTGATAATTTTTTAAATACGTAAAGCGAAATTGCGATACCACTTTTTTATTCATTAAAGGGGTCTGTATTATTTCTTAATACCTCTCAAATCGTAAATGAAACCGAGATAGTTATATTATTACCTTATCAAGAGTTAAGTTCGAATTCTCTACATCTTTTGCCACAAACACGCATGTAATTCCAAAACTCTACTTTTGTGCTCATTTGATTGCCACTAAATGCTCCGTAAATCATATTACAAGATTTGGAATGTAATGAGTAATAGGCTAATGAGCTAACTCATAACGAGCGTGTACATTAAAGTTCTATCGCTTGCGTTTGACCTTGCTGAAATAATTAAATTGGAAATTATTCAATTGGAAATGGGCTGAAATGGAAGTTTCTGGTCGAATTTGCGTGATAAATCATAGAATTATCTACGTCCATACACGATGGAAAATTTTCAATCGCTCTACTTCATTAAGTGCAATCAGTGCCAAAACACTGTTAAATCTAATGTAACCGTAATGTTAGTACATTCCGGTGTTTTATCAAATGGTTTATTTGCTTTCAAACACATTTCCACTCGTCTAGATAGTACGTTGCTTAACCTTATTTTGGCGAACTGTAATGGGAGAGAGTGGTAAAAGTGTGAAACTATGCGTGCTTAATTTATCCTTCTATATTGTATGTGTAATTTATTTTATTTCATATAAAACTATGATTTTACATTTATCCTATATAAAAATGTATTTGAGTTTGAATTAGAAGTAGGATAAAGTCTTTCAAATATGGAAAGAATATTTTTACTAAAATTTCGCTGAAATAATATTCAACTTAATTTTCGTAAGTAGAGAAGTGTTTTGGAATAAATATATCTTTCTTATAATGAGGTGAGTGATTGTAGATATACAGATTTATTATAACAGATAAGTTTCTATTCATGTTTGAAATATATTCTGAAACATCATATCAAAATGACGACAAATTTACGCAAGAAAAAGGTATGAATAATTGATGAGTATCACAGATTTTCACTATGTAGTTCAACCATACTTGAGATTAAAGTCGATCCATTTTCTCAAGAAATATATCTTTAGATCTGAAGTGCACGTTCATGAATTCATAGCCATGCATAATTCCAGCGGAAACGAACAAATTTTACTTAGAGCTTTCAGATTTAATCGGTACAAGTGGCATCTATACGGAGAATCAAGAGCTCTTGGACTTCCACTTGGTATGCATTGGTTACAGTGCACTACGCCGTTTCATATGTAAATGGGGCAGTCACCAAAAATTGAATTAATGCATCTTTGACCTTGGAGCGGAGCTTTTACTAAGTCACTTAAAAAGTTCCGAAAGATATTCGGAAGGATTTATTGCTTATTCAGATTTCGTTTGTCATTCATTTAACTTCGAATGAGGAAATGGAAATTTTAGTAAAGGCGAATATAGAATTATAACAGGATAGAAAAATATTATTAATCAGATATTCTAAATGATTGATAAATCTCACGTAATTAAGCTTTATCATAATTTTCGTTGTAATATTACGTTAAATGTATCTAAAATCCCTTTGAAGGATTATGGAAATGTATCCTAAAGCATATCTGCTTAGCAGGAATCATTCTGCACGATAATATGTGAATTGATAGGTTAATAATAACAATTTATTTCACGTTTTCACGTAATATAATATGGTATTTGAGATATCATTATTTTATATCATATGTTATTTTGTAATGTAATTTTAATACAATCTAGCATTATATCAAGAATGAATTCAAGAGGAGCTATAAAATTATTAATAATGATAGAAAATATAATTATCAAGCACGATTTAGACGCAAATGGAATAGCATATGACTCAATCATTAATGATTCAGTTCGTAATTCTAAGGAAAAGTTCTATTTTTACCTTTACCTTTGCATTTTGAGTAAAAAAATATTATTGTAACATACAAGACCTTATTTTTGAATGTGGGTTCAGTTATTCAACATATAACGAAAGGAATTCTTTTATGTATGAATATTAAAATCATTCTTACATTGTACGGAAAACATCTGCGAAACGTCGCTTTTATTTTGCCGTATATTTTGAAAGTGGAGGCCTCAGCGATCTTTCTATTGTGACAGCGAACATCAAACGAGGAGGAAGTTGAATTTTAACGAATTCAAAATTTCAGCGTTACTCTTTTTGTCCTCCAATGATTTTTCGAGTCCTTTTAAAGAAAAGATCACTTAAAGTTTGAGGAACCAGGAAGTGACGACACGAAATTCAATCGAGAACAAAGGTTTCGCACTATATATATGCGTCTCTATCGAAAAGAATCGTCAACTCCTTTTTCCTCCTCCCGACAAATCGTAAGTTCCCATTATATAAAAAAGAAGTGCCTCTTCTATTCATTCATGGTCTCTTCCTGCAGACGTATTCTACTCTTCGCCATACAGAAAGACGCCTTCGAGTAAGAGCCTTTTTTTTTCTAGAATTTCGTCTGCTGTGGGAAGATCTTTCTGAGCTGTTTTACGCCGCTTTAAATTTGCAAAACTGGGATGCCCTTTCTGGGGATGCAGCAACTCCTGGATGTTCCTCACAATAGAGGTTTATTCTTTTTTGCCTTAAAGAGACGTGAAGGAAATGAGACAAGACAATAGAGAAGCTGTATTCTCAGAGGTGGTTTTCCTCCAACTTTAACCGCATCTGAAACTTTTCCTACGTTTCAAATGGGACCGAATTTTTGATTCAAATTGTGATTCGAGTTAATAAGTTCGCTACGGAGTTTTATGGAAGATTCAAATATGTAAGGTTAAATTAAAGTAAAGAAAGGTGAGAAAGACTTGAAAAGACTGAAATGTCCTTCCTCGAAGTAACGCCTGAACATGTAGATTTTATTTTAAAAGAGTTAGTGCAACTTGATGATCAAGGTTCTCCAACCCTGAGTTTCGTAAGACCTGGGTTCGAGTCCCAGTTACATTGTTATTTTTAAACTTCTGTAGTATCGTTAGTTAAATATAACTTGATATTATTTCTCAAAATTAAGAGACGTGTCTTAATCTTAAAAAAATAATTTGAGGAGATATAAATAATCAAAAAGGTATACAAGATCCAAGATTGGACCAACCAACGTCTTCAAATTTCGTTTTGTTTTCATATCTTGCAGACCTGAGTTATATTACCTCTCCCTGTAAAATAGTTGTTAAATAGTTAATAGAAATGATTGAAATTGAGGATCGTGCGTTTTTGAAAATTCTCAAGGAGAAATAGGAATTTAATATAAAAAAATCGTAGCATGCCGGGATTCGAACCCACGTACTCAGAAATCATTTGGATATTTTAATCTGGATATCGGAGGGCCGGATTCATATTTCACTCCTTTTCATCTATATCCACATAGATACTCTGCAAGCCGCCTTTCGGCGTGTGTCAGTGTGAATACCTATTGTTTAAGCTATCATTTTCGACAATTATCATCGCATATCGTGAGTTAGAAGAAAGAATTTATAAATAGATTCGTCCTATTATCTATCTTTCTTATTTTACGTGCTTTCCAAGATCGACTCAGGAATCAGGATAGTCGCATGGTATCGATCACGTCTTCCGAAATCGTAACATTTCTCAGCATATCTAGAAATCGCAGTGTATCGCCAATAGCTCTTTTGTAATCATAACGATATCTAGAAGAACCTATGAGTTTTTGAAAGATCTGAGTATCTATGGTAACCATATTTCGAAGAATGTTTATAGAAACCTACTATAGATGAAAATACGTAATAAAATATAATAGGAAAAGTGAGAATAGATAGACTAAGCGTTGGGGGAGAAGAGAAATTTCGTCAACCCTTTCTCATCACCCGAAATCCATCCTTTTTAAGTTGATTGAGGGAGTAAAAAGAAAAGAGTTCCTCAACCACCATGCCTCCCTTTTCTCCCTCATCTCTTTCATAACATCAGGAGAAGGCAATCTTCAGAAATTGACGCATTACCCTCCTGCAACGAAATCCTTTGCAAAGTCAGGAATCCGGGGATGTTTCAAACCCTTAAAAAGCGCGGCTGTGCTGATGTTCGCGAAAAGTTTTTGAAGTCTTGCGAATCGAGTGAGTTTAACGCTCATCTTCACACGGCGCACGAATTCGGCGTTATTCCGTGACGAACCTTAAAGCGCGTCAGTTTTAATAGATCCTCAAGAAAATAGTTCATCATGTTCTATCTGATCTTAGGCGTATAAAGTTTCAGAAAGTTTTAGAGGATTTGCGGAAGTAAAATGAATATTCGGGAACGTCAAAGGAAGGGTTGAATAAAAATATTAACTGCTCTTTAACCGTCAGTTAATTCTCCTAGTTCACTATTGTGAAATGATTCTCTACGTATATGTTTACGTTGAAGGATAGGTTCCTACGTCGAGGTTCCTTCACTAGATATTATGCTTCTAAAGTGGAAATCAAAGTGGTTGTCAGTCACAGACGAGCTGCTTGTTTCTTCCAAGCTTTGGTTATCGACTGACGAGTTTGTCTCATGGTTGTTTAAAACGTATACTCATTCGCCTCAAAGTTTTTGAATTTACGAGGGTCATAACTCGCAAGCGTCCGCCGTTAAAGTGTGCGTTATTCAAGTATGCTTTTATATTTATACGTCTTATATTTGGCTGTAAACCTTATGGGAGAAGTTTCGCTTTTTCTGAAGAACATTTTAACCGCAAATACTCATTGGAAAGGGACATTCAAAATATTACTTTTAATGTGGTATATTTGAAAATACGTCTGTTTGTTTCTAATCATTCTAATATGTATAATAATCCGTTAGCAACTTTTTCTTAAAAACTTAAAAATGTTCCATGCATGTAAATCTGTCTTATTTCAAAAAGTTTTTATTATCATTAGGAGTCATGAAATTTTATGTACCGCTGTAAGAATATTACATAATAATGACATGGAATAAGTAGTTATTGTGTGGAAGATAACCCTAATTTCAAAGTAAAGGTTTCTCGCGTTTAAAACATCTATGGATATCTGTCTCAATACGTAAATCCGAATATTGTATCATCTTCAAATACTTCTGAAAAATTCATACACAAATATAATGATATTAAAATTTTAGACAATGTAATTATTTTTATTTGAAGAATATTATAATAGCTAGTTTAATGAAAAATTTCTTTTTCTTTTAAGAATATAGAACTAAAGTCTGGCATTCTTTTCTTAAATTAGTTCTATATTTTGTTCTGAATTCTCCGGAAGGTTTTTAACTACGGAAGGATTCTGTGTTATTTTTTTTTCTATGTGGGCCTTAAAGTTCAGAAGTTAGATAGAATTTAAATGTGTTATTCCGTTATGCATCGTAGGTTGTATGATACTGTACTTACGAACAATATGTTCCGTATATGACATGTCGTGTTATATCTATTCGAACGTACAGTTTACGCCGTAAACGAGAACTTCTCAAACACATGGTACCTTTGTGATTCGAGTCAACGTAAACTTATTCTACATTAATGAACGCGAATCAATATAATTTCAACTTCCCGTAAAGTTTGTGTGCAACGTCAAATGCAACACAGACATTACCGTAGACAAACACAATCGTATTGTTTAAACTTCGGGAATTAATCCAAATGATAATTAAAACGTCACATTCCGAGACCGCTGCCATGGTAGCGTTTACGTCCTCGCGAACATAGTTGCGAACGACGTTCACGGAACTCAGTGACGATAGTCCAAACTCAGGAGACGTAGCAAGGCACTCTCCTGAATTCGTAAATTATTAATCGGCATAGTTCGCGAGGAAACCGTTTGTTTGCTCATACATAATCCAGAGGGCGTTTAAGCGTGCTTAGGAAATCACGCGTGCTTCACGCGTCACCCGGATTAGTTCGCGTATAGGTATATCGCGAGGTTTTGTTCGTGACAACCCCGGAATTAATTCCGACTCCCAGAGATGCATTGTTGCTGCAACTCAGAACACCCCCATTCGCCTTTTTATTTACGACTCTCGTTTGTTTTCCACGGGATTCTTTTCCACGGAGATTTCCTCACCCGATACCCGGAAGTTAATGGGTCTTCAAACCGAACGCTTAAAACTTTTTGGGAAGGATGCTCCAGAGCAGTTAACTTTTGTTCTCGAGGAACTTTTGTCGTTATCTGATGATGTTAGTAGGACACGGAATAAATGTGGGGGAGGGAAATTGATTGTTTGGTGATGGTGGATGAGGGAGAGGAAAATGGGAAGTGTTCGTAAGTTTGGGGATACCTAGAAGTTTTTAAGTCGTTTGAATAATTCTAACATCGCTACGAAATCACTTTAAGGTGCAGAGTTGAATTTTTTTCGGAACATTTTATGTTTCACCTGACTGTGAGGATTGATCGTCTATGTCTAGTCAAAGCAAATGTCATTTGAATAGTTAACAAGTGTCTTCCTTAAAGATAAATTACCTGATTTCAAATATAACACACTGAATCCGTATCTGAATAGTTTTTTGTTCATCTCTGCCTTTTTATCCACATCATAATTTAAAAATTGCTGCGACTTGAATAATTTGTTATTACTTAATAATCTTTGTATATATATATATATATATATATATATATATATATATATATATATATATATATATATATATATATATATATATATATATACATATACAAACTGCATTGAGATTCCACATCTCACTAAATTATTGAAGATGAATACGAGAAACTAATTTGCAATCCTCACCTTCTTTAACTCTCATAAAAATCTAAAAGTCGTACGTACCCACACTTTAAAAATAAATAAAGAGTATGTTTTATCCATGATAGTTATAATGATCACTTTTCTACTTTCTTTATGGAGTATAAAACATTTTATCTGAGGTTTTCGGCTAAAAACTAAAGCTAACAGCAATCATACACAAGGAATTATAGTATTTTTACGTTTATTATTTATTACTTATTATTCTTTGTATATAGCCATTATCTTCAGAAAACGTTTCTACTCCGTCTGTTCTGTTTGTGCATAGTTCAAAGTTATACAACAGATTTAACTGAGCACACATACCACCCTTTACCGTGTATCCAAAGTATGATTATATTGTGAACGAATATCAAGAAATCAGTGTAACTGATATGAAATACGAGGTCATCAACCTCAGATGAAAAGGGAAGATTTTCAAAGGGGGTCGTCGCATCCAACACGTCTCACCCTGTCCAATAAAGACAAACATACGCAAGATATGAAAACGAGCATGAATTTCTCGCCTTCCAATGGGAAAACAATAAAAAGGCCAAGATCGCCTATTTCCGAAACGATGCCATATCGGTTCATCGCTTTCCCGTAATGCCTCCTTCGGCGCTAATATCGACTGCTGTGTAACGTTCGGGCGTGATGTAGAGGAGCCAATATCCGACCGAGTTCCGGAATAAAAAGGTTTTCATGAAGTTTAACCGCCATTGAGAAAATGAGGGAAAAGAAGAATGGGGAGCCTAAGAGAGAAAGACTCGGTTACTAGGAGACTGTTATTGAAACTAAGGGACAATAGAGGAAGGGTTTTGTGAGGGAGAAACTAGAAAATAAATTCAATTTTGAGAAAAAAATGTCCACCTATACTTAATACATTTTAATGATCAGATAGGTAATTTACAGTAACCTTAGTTAGAATATAAATAGTTGAAAGTTGTTTCTATAGAATTTAATTTTCATACGAAGTTTAAATAGTAGCGAGAAAAGCTAAGTGACCGTGACTCGAACCCAGGTCCAACAACACTTTTCAGGGAGATGTGATGGTTCACTAAATGGTCATGCCACGGCAATATTTCCTAGTTTTTAGATAACTCTGGTTACGTATTGGTCAATATAGTGTAGAAAGTAAGGGACCTGGGTTCGAGTCCTAGTGTGTCGAAATTTTTCGCTTCTGTTTTACTGGATTTTCACATTATATGTTCTTTATCCTTTTGAATGTTATATAATGATATATAAAATTGCTTGAAAACTTTCATTCTGTTTAACATTTGTCTTTATATTGCACAGACTAAAGATGTTCTATACTTCTTTAGTCCTTAAAATTCTTAAGTCCCTTAGCCCGCTACACAAAAGTTGACAGTTTCGTCCTTGCCTCATCTTTATCGTCAATGAACACTTGCGCGGCCTCTTAATGGAAATCATTCCCAGAATCCTCAAATTGCTTCGCAACCTTCTCCATCCAATGGCGAAAATGTACCAGCCATAGCGATTGAAAGCTCAAATCTTTCTATCTTGTTTCCATTCAAGAGATTCCAGTTTTTCTCCATCCAGAAGTATGACTTGATTAATCGTTAAAAAATAGGAATAGAGTTGCATTAGAAAAAAATAACTAAAACCTTTCATAGAATTACACAATAAATGATAATGGTCAGGAAATGTCGTCTTAAAGTATTATCTAAGAATCCCCCAAACCCTCAAAAAACACTTTTTTCAAGAGTTATTAAAATAATAAACATACATTAATTTGCAAAACATCAAATGAGATTACTAACAATATTAGTCATTCATCTCCGTATAAGTTAGAATAAATTTTTCATTCTTAGTTTATGTAACTCGGTAAGTTTTAAAATCTCTTTTTTTAAATTAACGTATGCTCATGATCTGCACACACAACACTGTGTACTTTCCTAACAGATTTGACCAGTTTATCAATATTTTAGTACGTTATGCTTCCATCCAGTTTAAATTTAGCGGAAAAGTGTCAATATGACATTTAGTCAACTTTGCTCCAAAAGAATATAATTCAATGAAATCCTCTGCCTGTTTACCATTTAGACAAATAGTTTCATACTTATGAATAAATAATACTGTGCTTCAAGAGTAGATAAATATGTTTCGATAGTATGAAATTGTATAAATATATGCTTTATTCGTTCCATAGTCAGTATTAGATGAAATAATTGATGTGTAAACCTAAATCGCAGTAATATGAGTGATAAACTGATCTGAAAAGTTTAGGCTCTTTTGGGAGTTGATAAATATGAATAAAAAAATTAAACTACGTATATCAGAAATTGAGGTTTATGTTCCAATGGAAAGAATCTTACTGTCAAGTCCTGAAACGATTTATGGTAAATGTAAATGAAAGAAGATCACGTAAGGTATGAGTCGGGTTGGGGTTGCATTGGGAGAAGAAAGGTCCAGCAGATTAGATAAAAGTCGGCATTGGAACGGTTGAAAATCGATAAGTGAGAATGAAAGATGGGAGGTGTACCAGGTGTAAGATAGCCGAGAGAGAATTCGATAGATGTGGTAATAGATAGGCCTTTACGATGAAAAACGGACCGATGCGTTAAAAGGATGCATTGTCGTGCGACAATGGTGCAGTCGTTGGGATCCGCCATAAAGATAACGGCGATGAAAGGTTCTGGAGATAAAAGAGGTGGCAATTTCACCGAATTTGGAAATATAACGATACGATTCTGTAGCCCCGAATGGTTGACGTTTTTTTTCCGCTCCCCTTCGAAGTTTTGAAGCTTTTGTTTCCAATCTCATGCAGATTTTGTGTCGATGACGGCCTTTGCGTATTTTCCGAACACGTCGTAGAGTTTTACGTAGTTTATATCCTGAAAATATTGAATATATTAAATAGGACGCATAGTTTAAAGGATTTATCTGGTGGTTACAAATAGAAAATTAGGAGTATATTATTGAAAAATTGGACTTACCTAACTTTCACGGAAAATAAAGTGAGCAATGTAAGATATTGTTTTTAGCTAATAAATAGGTGTATATATAAACCTTAATTGATTATTAAGAAACCATCTTAATTTATTACAATGCACTGCCTATGTCTATGAGGATATCCATGCAATAAATTTTTCAATGTGTGGTAATGGGTGCAAGAACCATGAGCTAGCGGCTTTTTAAGCTATTAATATAGATGAAACAATTTAAACAAATGAAGTACAGTATTTTCTGAGTATTATATTCCTTTTTTCTATTTACGATTTCCTTTTCTATTAAGATAATTATCTTACTTATAATAGTGTATACATCTTTCGCACCTAAATATTCGTGTCTTAAAACATTCATCCAAGTTATTTCCCCTTTGAAGTTTTCTAATATAAAAATCGAATCTTTCTGATATTACTTATTCATTTAAGCTAGATAGGCTCTCATTTAATACGAACATTTATGAGTTTTTTTATAAATAATAATATGAGTTGAAGTAATAAATACATTTTATCTCTTGCATTTAAATATAACATACGTAAAAACTTTGGATGAAAAATATTAAAGAAAACTCTTAACTTAATGGTGTTCGATTTTGGAACCTTGAATTTTGTCAACGGACACTTATTGGTAGCACTTTATTCACTATTTGTTTTACGAGAAAAAATATCAAAGCGAAAATTGTACGGAATCTATGAGCTTTGAACTGAATTTAATAACGCGAGCGACTCTCTTGAGAGATTTAAATTGCTATTTTCCTAACTTCATTTCTCTAGCGTATTCAATAGCATGGTTTATTCAATATACAATACATTTGTACTAGCAACGCAAAAAAATCCGTAGCGGATGTCTTTTTAGTTAGAACGGTACGGGTTCAATTTTTTACAAGCTTTCAGAGATGGGAAAAGATGAGTATTTCACAAATTCAATTCCAGCATCAGTGATCCACTTTGTGACATCGGAAGTCACCGTATTCGTGTTTCGGTATGAAGCAAAATGCTTGCAATCCTTTTGCAGTTCGGAAGCTGTACGATCTTCAGGGACTGCCCGAGTTCATTGGAGGCATTTGTCAGATGTCTGTGTAATACAATCTGTAAATTCAGTGTAACGAATGATGAAATGTGGTATTGACAGAATAGGATGCGGATGAACGATTCTGAAAGGACATGTAACAGTTATGTTCGCCTATTATGTTGGTGAACAAAACGAATGAGTAATGCATAAGGTAAACTTGATCTACGTAAGGAGAAGGCATAACTGTATTACTTCTTTTTCATTTATGCTAGTTTTTGTATTTATAAATGTTTTATCAAGTTTTTATCTTCCGACGGACCTAATTTACAGAGGTAGATTTCTCTGTCACAATTTTATATCATTCTATTTTCAATTATAGATAATATTTAAATATTTTCCCTTTTTTTGATCAACAAACATACTTTAAACTTTAAATTTACATCGCGAATTGAAAGAGTGAACGTTTTAAAAATACCCTTCACGCTAAATTCATGATAATAAAGCGATATAAATATATATCAATCAAAAATGTCTTTATTAAGGTCATAATTACGAGTTTATCCGAACAGCCTGCTCTCACATTTAATCCTGTACATAAATAAGATTAACTCCCAATCACAATCAATCCTAGATTGAAAAAATATCGCATGGATTTGAACTTGTGACCTTGGATATGGAATATAAGCTACCGATAGTCTGCCTCAATGGCCAGCTAACGACAGAAAACAGCTCGGCAGTGAGAATGGTAGACTAAGATATCTTCATGAAAGAGCCGTTATAGATTATCCTAACTGCGATAGACTGAAGGTAACAATGCAGTGGATGTGGCATCACGCACTTAACTCGCCCCACAAAACTCGATTAACAGTTACGAACGGAAGCTGTTCATTTGGCAGGCGAACCTGAACGAGACTGTTTAATCTGGTAAGGATAAGCCGATGTACGGCGACCCACGAATTCGCAACGGATGCAGAAAACGCAAATTCTACGCTCCCCCAGTTAACAAACGGTCGCTATAATTCGGATGCATGGTTTCTCCCTTTTGCGTGAATTTACGGCCGAAGACAACCATAAATCCAGAGGTTTAGGGAGAATGGCTTCCAATTGTATCGCGATGAAAAAGGGGAAGTTGTGATGTTTCAGCATTGGCGGATTAATTGTTGAGTTTCAGTGTCAGCGATTATCGCGTATGCGTTCATCATAAATGACAGTCTGTAGAGGAGTAAGTTAGTGGCAGTGGACAGTGCAGAGCAGTGAACAATGATGTATCATTTACATTACCAGTGTAAACGAAAGTGAAAATTGCTGCATGTTCGGGAGTGGAACTCTGATCCCCCACGTATACGTCTGTTTAAACTTGTATTATAGCAGCAGAACTTGTGTCAAATCAATTTTTAGGATTAAGTAAAGGTAGATTATCTTTGTTAGTTTGTGTAACTTAAATACAAGGATGAGTAGAAGTAAAAAATTGCAGGATCTGGGTTCGAGTCCCAGTAATGACGCAATTTTTTGTTTCCGTTTTACCAGGGCTTCACTTTACGTAATCTCAATCCTTTTAAATGTTATATAATGAGATTAAATGAAAAGTAATCAATAACTTTAAAATAAATTAACGCGTAATATTAAGATATTTATATCTAAAAATCAATTAAAACTGGGGTTTACTATGTTTAAATCATTCGATTTTATGATAAAACGTTAGATTTTCCTCTGCAATTTTCTAGATAAAACCTTATTTTTACCTAAAGAATTTTCTTAATAAAGTAGCAGTATATGTATGCTAATGACAGAGCATAAATTAATGGAAGCTCTTCAAGGAACATAATTTTCATTTAAAGATTACGTACCGATATATCCGGAACAGTTCTCATCATATCGCGAATTAATTTATTGCATGCTTAGTACAATAGCATTCGAGCTGTTCTCACAATGGGCTTTTTCCGATAACATCGGACACAGTAGAGAAGAAATCATTTCAGTTATTTTCCAGTTGCCAATAACATTTCTGCAGTTGAATGTGCAGCGATAGAAACACTCCCGTTCATGGCTCCTCAAACATTTCGTGTAGCACCTTTTTCATGGCCAAACTCCGTCCGATATTAAAGACTAGGAAAGACGCCTTTTCGCGAATCAAGAGCGCGAATTGCAGTGCGCGCAATGGCCGTAAACAAAGGAAAATGCCATTCGCACGAACGCCTCCGAAAACGAATCGTTGCTAGGCACCGAAGTCAAAGAATGGCAACGCAAATTCACTGCGTAGAGATTTAATAATAGAGAATTCAACTACGGGGCAACTCAACGAAGTCAAATGCGCCTCTCTGAATTATAGATGGGGAAGTGGTGGGGGGAAAGTAAGCGGTGGAGATGTGGTGGTAGAATTTAAAGAAGGATTCCCATGAGATATCCAATGCTTTAATTACGCCTATGAGCTACGGGGCATTAAGAATTAAATGCTGTGAATGACGTCTGGGTAATGGATGTGAGTGAAAATGGAGTTATTCAGTCAGTGGGTTTGGATTCGAAGTGATTCTCCGTTAATAAATTAGGTCATTTACGTAAGGGATTTGTGCTCTTCGAGATGTTTTCTATCCATATTAATCTCTTGTATGATTTCCAAATATTTTATTTCACGAACTTAATTTTTATTGAAGAATTAAAGTAAGTTTATATGAAGGAATTTGTGCCGAACATTTGTGTGATTTAAGTTACGGTCATGACAAAGCGGTAGCTATATCAAGATCTACTATTTTCAATACAAATATCATATTACAGTGCAATTATCTGTTGCCTTTTTCTTATGGGATTTTTTATATCGTAGAGAAGGTTAAGTCGTTAAAATACATTGATAATGGCTACGTAGATTATAAGAAACTTTTTTTTGCTTTTGAGTAAGTGAACGTTAATTAGAAAAAGTTAACGTAATAAAAAGTTAAATATTTGTATGATATTTATCATTCATTGTATCATTTAAAAGAATAATATCTTTAAGCTTTCAAAAAGAGCTGAATTCGTATTTATAAATCAATTGATAATGACTACGTAGATTATAGGGAGTTTTTGTTCTAAAGCAAGTGAACATTATAAAGAATGCGTTAACATAAAAAAGAGAGGCTAAGTTAAATATTTGTATAATTTATATCGCTTAATGTATTAATTTCTCAAATTATTTCATTAATATTTGTTTGCTTTCCGAAATAAGCTTTTTCTCTCTTTATTCATTTCCTCGTATTTCGCAAAATTATATTACTAGATTCGTCGTTTCCTCAAATGAATTAAGGATTGATGGGTTATGTAAATTTAATAGGATTTGCGTAGTCTATAAGCAACAGTTTTACGTCATAAAAACTTCAGTTGAGAGAATGTACTGCACTTTCACTTTCTGAGCCTTCCTTCCTGTATTTTTTCCTAGGACAAACTTCCGCCCGTTAAATAAAATGCTATCTAGTTTGATCGAGATACTTGAAAAATTTTATTTTTAGACTTTTGTTGATAGGCTAAATATATCATACCGTGTTTTTTTTATCCCATATGATAAATTTACGTACAGATATTTTATGAGATAAAGGTTAAAATTATAAGCAATGACAATTAAAATATCTTGAAATAAAATTAAATCGTTTTGACTAAGATACATTTTAACAGTGGAAGATAAGATAATACGGAATTCCAAAACAATTTTTTTTTCATAAGTTAAATTTATTATTAATGCGATTTGTCTTTAGAGACTGTATAGTCATTTAACCGTTGGAGTGGGCTTGATTTACTGTGGCTCTCATTACATTTGGAGTATAGACAAGGCTTGATGAACTTGATGAGTAGTTAAACAGTTAGCTCCTTCTTTAATATAGAGACTGAAACCTGCATGCAGATAAAATTCCTTTTGATCATCTCATACTTTACTCTTTGAGAACTACAGTTTATCATTCTGAACTATATACATGTTATGAAATCAATATTAGAAGACGTGACTTCGTGGAAAGCCATAGTAGATATCACAATTTTTTTTTCATTATTTATAGGTTACTTGGTTAAGCGCAATATACAGCCATAAATCAGTCATTGATATGGATAATTTTTCTTTTTTAGTGTTGAATACAGCTGAGTTTATAAATATGGTCCTGTAATATGTAAATTTTGCTGTAGTTTTTAGGAGGTGTTAATGTAAAAGGGAGGTTTTCATGAAGGTTTTCTTGATTTTGTAAAGGTGATTCTTTTATAGTAGTCTTCTACTACCAGACTTATAGTCCAATGGTATAAATATGAAAATAATTATAATAATATTATTAATAATAATAATCATAATGATAATAATAAAATTATTCTTAATATATGTGGGGAATAGTGTGGAGAAAAAATGTTCTTTTCATCTAAAGTAGTTCATTACCAATTACTATTCCGTAGTATCGGAAAATTTATGAGAGGCGTCAGCTCAAATTTTAAAATTATCCGAACAGAATGAGAACGCGTTCTAGTTATACTGCAGTGATATTACCAATCATCAATCAAGGACTCTTTCATGCACCAATAATCACTTTGGTGTCATCAAAAAAAAGTCTCCTCTATATGTTTCGTGAGCCATGCTAACCCGATGGTTCGGTCCTTGGGAATTTTTTTTCCTATAAAAAGGTCCTCGATTCTGCTGGAACGCATCCAGGGCCTAGAAACTAGAAGAGCAGAGAATTACATGGAATTTAGCCTTTTTCGTGGAAGAATAATGAATCTGTGGATACGCTGAGCTTGGTCTTCGTGGCCATATCATGAATCTGGCCACTTTATCTCTACTTGGAAATTATAAGGGAAAATTTAATCAAGAGAGAAGAGGCCTGGAGTACCAAAGGTGTCGGGCCAATTGGATCATGGTTCTTTTCCCCGAGAATTGATAGGATGATTTCTTTTTTATACGTCTCTAGCATAGGTCAATGGGTTCATCTTAAGGGTCAAGGGCAATTGAAGCCCATAGGAATTCCCTTTCACCTAATGATCAGAGTAGAGCTAATTCAGCAATTGATTCTTTAAAATTAGGATTAAATGGATCAATTGAAGGAGATTAATACGAAGTTATGATATGGAAATTGATAGATGAATACCGGCGATGGTAAATTAAATTCGTGTTCGTAACTGGAGTTTAGGAATAATAATTGGCTTACGTTAAACTTAGGTCCATCCTTAATTAATTAAAGCTAATTAATAAAAATTAATGTGACGCATCAGTTTATCATAAATATTGATATCAGATATTTTAAATTTCGAAGGCCCGTTTTTCATTTTACGTAGACAAAGATTTTGATTGAGAATTCTCGTTTTTATTTCTTCTTGTAATCGGAAATTATTTCACGATTGTGAATTATTAACGAATATTTCCGGCACTTTATTACTTCAGCGGCTTCAATCTGTTTGAGAGGAGTATAAAAAGATTAAATTAGCTTTAAAATTGTTTCCTACTTCTGAAATTGAGCTGTAGTTTCGTTTATAGTTGATCATACCTGAAGTTCAGCTAATTTTTCTTCATTTCTAGAAAGGTATCCAAAACTGTATTATCATTGGTCGAGAATGATATTTTTTACAAGGTTCGGTCGATCATTATTTTTCAATCTCACAATTGTAGTGAACGAATGAATGGAAAACAAATACGAACGTACAAATGGAAATACTTATTCACAAGTTTATAACGTTGTTTCCCACGTAAATGTATGGCATAGTTCGAAAGGAAAACAAACGTGCTTGGATACGGAAGTTTGGTAGGTCATTTCCGGAAAGCATAATGTTTTCCAAGAGAAGTAATATGTGTCGGAGTTAGTCTAACGTAAGTAGGGCAGTCGTAGTTCCGGTTTGGATACTAAAGTTGCGATGACGAAGTTTATAGCGGTGAGAAAAATCACTCGCTGTTACTATGTTCTCGGAAATTGCATTTATGAATATTATTCCTAGAAACGAAGGTTTTTCTAGCATTAATCAACTCCGTAATGTTTCGGGGGCTTAGGAAGGGTATTGGGGTTTAAACCAAGCCGCGCATTTATATCATGGCTATAGTTAAATGAGTTGTGCAAAATTAGAATCCCTTTGTCTTCATATAGCGTAATTTAAGCATGCACAGGTTGTTATTTTCAAGGCTCATAAATTCAGATTAATCTCCGTGCGCTAGTTGTGTGTCAGATGTTTTCATAATAAGGTTGCTATGGAACGAAGAGGACGTTGGTCCAGAAGGAAAATTGCCCTCGAAACAGGTCAAAGTGTTATATGATGGGCGGATGGTTGCAATTCGGGGTTCATACGTAACATTCAAAAGTGTGTAATGTTACAAGTAAAGTGTACGTGGTATTTGGTTAATGCGCTGGCTAAAAGAATGGAATTATATATCTATAAAATGTGTACGATTTTTGGTATTCATATTTTCTCTTTCATTCTAAATTCTAAAGAATATGAGATTGATATCGCCTGAACATTTGGAATTTTTTGAAATTTATAATGACGTATCTATATGCATATTACTCATTCTGCTCACACTAAAATAATCCACGTTCTTAATGGAATTAAATTTTGAAATAACCATATCTAGCTTTACTTACCTGGAAAATATTCCAAGAGTATCAGGATTATAGTTTAGGGTAATTTAATTTTAATCCATCCATTCAGTGTGGTTAAAGACAACGAAATAATATTATAATATGAAGATATTTATTCATTATTTTTCAATATGTGACCTAGGAAACGTTTCCTGCTGTGTAGTATCAATTAAGACTATTTTATACTCATCGTATACACATACTTCGTTTTAATGGTACGAATGGAACTGGAGATAATATGACCATATATCTAAGTACTGATTCTATTTTTAAAATATTTCGATTTCGTAAAGTTCGTTCTATTTTCAGATATTTTACGTCACTTATTCAGAGTTTCGTTTCTAAATTCTGTAGCCGTACAAAAAATTGAATCTAAGATTTTAATGATCTGTCCCAATTTCATAGTGGAAAATTAATTTAATAGCTTTAAAAGATTTAAGAATATAAATAGCTGTCTTTAAAAATCTTTCAACGACCTTTATTTAATAATTACTAGCGAAGCTAGTTGTTTTTCATCATCTATTGTCTGTCATAAATTTTTGAGAATTTTCGTAATTAAATTTTTATGTAATTCTATTCCATTAATCTATTTTAAAATTATATAGCTTTTATATACTTGTAAAATGTCTTTCTATTTATTTATTGAATGGCATTCCTTTCGATGTTTAGAGACAGCGTTAAATAAATAAAGAATAGCGAATTATATTTCATCATAGCCCTGTGAACGTAGGCTTCTCCGCAAATATTGCATGCATAACTCATAGGCATATAGTCTACATACACCCCGTAATGATCGAATCCCCAACTAGCTCGTTTTTCACGTCAAGACCGGAATAGAGATTTTCTGGAACTCCATCACAAAGCCCATTCATTCCGATATGTCTTCGTCTAAAGCTTGTTATAGAATATGCGTCCATTGGCCTTCTTTCACACGACCCAAATGCTTTTACTCTTTCCATTAATCGAGCAGATTAGTTCTCCATTGGAACACTTCCCTTTATGGTTTTCTCCTTCGCTGCTCGTGACGCAGGCTTTTTTTTCACCATTTCCCCGCATTATTTGCCTTTCACCTCTCATTCGTCCTTTTTAATTCGTAAATTCGAAGGGTCGACGTAATACGGAATTAAAATGGGGATCGTTTCTATGGTTATGCGGCGGGGAGTCGTTGGATTCAACACTTGCTGTTTCCATGGACTTTTCGTTTTGAGGTATCTAATAAGCGGTTGAAGGTTGAGAATTTGTGTGTTATGTAGAGAATATTAGAGAAAGTAATAATAATAATAATAATAATAATAATAATCTGCCTTTATTGAATCAGGGCGAAATTTAGTCTATATAGACCACTCTTACATTTAACCCCTCCGGACGAACACAAATACATCCCATCCCAGACCAGAAAATTTTCCGATCCGCCAGGACTCGAACCTGGGACCTCGAGACTTAGAGCACTAGCGCTCAATGCGCTACGTACTCGGCCACCGAGGCCGGCAAAGTACGTAATGTGCGTAAAAACACGTAAAAATTATGTATATATATATATACATATATAGTCATTCTTCGTTGAATCATTATTGTTACTTTTAATATAGGATAGAAAGTTTATTTTCATTTAATTTGTACTCTTTTCTGGTTAATAGTATCTGAGAAAAAAAATCTCGTAAAGAAGTGATTAATTCCTAGTTAAATAACATTGCTTCACGCAAAAATCAACCGTAAAAGCAAAGAGTGTGATAACGATACTTTTTGTTGCTTATATATTGACTGACTAATAGAGACTTCGTATCAGTAATCTTGCTTATTAAAGATATGAGGGAATCTGAATTAGGTTCTTTTTTTATTACTGAAATAACTCTTGATGATTAAATATGTCATTTAATACTTTTTACTTTTCTTGGTACAAATAAGACTATAAAATAATTTTAAAATTCGACTGTATATTTTTATGGTTGAATGCAGAGGTCATACGATCTTTATTTGGAGTATATAGTCTTTGATTGGCCATTAACATATATATGTCTGTATGTGGTATTCAACCACTTTATTTTGAGACTTTCCTTGAAGTGATTCATTGATCAGCGAAAAACAAGAGGCACATTAAAGAATTTTCCCTCGGTTCCGAATTAGATTATTTTTTGTCTCCTGTTTTGATGTGGGCGTAATCGTTCACAAGGGCAGACGCCAACTAGACGAGGATAAGCGAACAAAAGGCCCGTCCCAGATTTTGAAAGACCTCGAAACACTCAGGCATCTCTTTTCTTCTAAAGTAGGATAGAATATCAGATAAATCCTATATAGATGTGGGGTGATAGCTTGTAGGTTTCTCGTTGGCTATAATGCTATCAAATCAGACTGAATCAATACTCAATTCAAATGTTTCATTCTATGATATTTGGCTAGATTTAAGGAGTAAATAATAAAAATTCTCGAGAAAGTCTTCATGGATAGCTTTCCTAGAGGAATTGTTTCTATCGTTACAACTCGTTACTACGTAAGGTATACGAGAGGCATATATGTATAATTTTTGTTATAAATTGATCAATCTTCCATATTTTCCCTCTATGCATCTGCTTAAGGTCGACTTTAGTGTACATCGATTAATGTGCTCTTGTTAACTGTTCCGATTTCTGCATTTATTCCATCTAAGCTTCTGTTTGTCTGCTATCCAATTCAGTCTTGTATCTTACTTTTGTTCAAAACATTATTTAACGAAGGAAATAACGCTTTATAGTTCATATACTTTAGTTTAAATAAGCGAAAGTATTCTAAATTAAGGAAAAATTAACAAATATTATGGTTCTCCCAAATTTTACAAAGGTATAGTATATTCTGTATGCACATTTTCTACCATTTATTAGTAAATATTTCCCAGAACACTTTCACATTCAACACGGATTCTTAAAGGAGCTTGTAGGCATGCGGAATTAACCACATAATAAATTAAAGGGAAGCTTCATTTAGCACCTAGGGAGTAAAACTAGTTACGTAATGCACTAATACTCGACTGCTTTTGGAAGGTGAAACTTGGTGGCACGTAGCGAATTACAGCAGGTCCAACAAGGAAAGGACTGTAGAGGGCCGATTAGTGGAAAGTGTTAAGGGGGCTGTGGCAATTAGGCCTCGTAAAGAGGACCGCTTATCAACTCGACGGAATCCACGTCATCAAGTTAGAGCAGAAGGATTCTCTAGCGTGTAAACCCACTTCAGAGGAGGAGAGCAACTCCGTCGCGTCGCTAATGAATAGGGCAATGCGTCATCCTGTCACAACGTCACCGATACGTCAAAGAACATTTTAAATCGGATTATCTTGGACCGAAGTATCCGTTTCCTGAGCTTTGAAGAGTTACCAGAGCTAACGAGGAACTTACAGTCGATTACAAATCGGATTTCAGTCCCGTTGATGATCTTTTTTTTTTATTCCTTGCTTTCGCGATCGTAAGGTTCTCGTTTCCGGCTAAAAGGAGCCGAGACAGACGATGTTTTATAATAATCGTAATCTCGAAGGCTTTAAATTGATGAGACCCAATTAAATCGAGAATCGTCATAGTTTTTGGTGAAAGTACGTGGGATCTTTTACTTTCACCTTTTCCTAAGAATTATACACTTTGTAGATCTGAGTTCTAGAGTTGATTTGGTAGAGAAATGGTAATTAAAATCGGATTCGTGAGTAAGCTTTCGTTTCGCGGAAATTCGGAGTTCAATTATTGCCGAAAAATTTCCTGTAGTTTGCACTGTCTCTCGTGACATCACATCGTGATTAGTTCAATTAACCCCAAAGCGCGTTATGCACACAATTAAGATTCGAGAAAGTGAGCCTGGGAAACATACCGTTCTCGATTAACGCAAAGTCAATTACTGGAGTCAATTGTTAATTAGTGATTGTGGTATTGTCTGCAATTTCTCAACAGATCATGTCAGTTCTCGTGTACGATTTTTTTATCCGATAAAATCGACTGCCCGAACCTTATCTTAGTGGTACTCCATGAAAAAAAGCAAGCTTCATGAGAATATTTTAATTTTATTCAATTCCACAAGAATTCTTGCATTTTAAATTAAAATTATTATTTTCTCTATCATATTGCATTTCTTTCAAGGCTTCGCAGCCTATAATGTCCACATATGTAGCGGAACAGTACTTACAAAGCAATACAAGTATCCATTACCTTATGATTTAGTGAGTTTTTAAATTATAACTGAAAGATTGCTTGATTGTTCAACAATTGTTTAATCAGAAGAAATTGTTACTGAAAAAAGAGTAAAAGTAGTTGAAAAAAGCTAAATTAAGATATTCGTTGCACCATTTTTGGAGGAAATTTCTTTTATAATAACTATGCTTTAATAATAGCATATTTATTTGTATGAATGAGTGATGAAAATTATTGATAGCTGCAGAGACAAGCCCTTTTTATTTCGCATGCGTCTGATAATTTAACAATCTGAAACTTGTTATAAAGTAAATAGGATATATAAGATTGCAGAATATCTAACTTGATTTTATAAGTGACGCATTGCCTCCTACCAGTAAATCAAAGGGTTATTGTAAAATGGAATGGAAAGAGGATGATTAGATCAAAGAGAATCTGTTTTAGTTAATTAAATTCTGTTTTGTAACTATAGCAACGTAAAATAATGTCCCTAAATGACATTCCATGCTTATAGCCTTCTAAATAGATCATTTTCTGAAAAAATCCTGTCGATTTAAGATTTTGTTGTCAAAAATAGCATCACTTTCAGCTATCGCGATGTAGAATAACCTTTTTTCCCGAAATATCGATCTCATATTTGATGAAACACTTCGGAGTCAGATTTCGTATTTCAGTGAATGGATTGACCATCATTAAGTCAACAATATCCGGGTTCCTTTTTTATTCGTTAATTGAAACAAGAGAGAGAGAGGGCGGAAGTGTGGTGCCATTGGCTGAGCCTCTTTGGCAAGTGGCTATTGCATCAAATTGAAAAGTGAGTTTCCATTAAAGGCGGCCATGGATTTATCCCAAAACTAATCTCGACGGATTCGCTCAGCGAATGATTAAAAGTTCGCATACCATGAAAGACAAAAAAATGACAAGAACCTTTACCTCGCCTCTCTTTCGATATATATCGATATTTAGCGGAAATCCATTTTGAAAGCTGATTTAAACACATCCATTCGTGTCTTAAATATCTGTATTATATTGACATATCTTTTTTCTATTTTCAATTTTAAAAATAGCATTGCTTATTTTGAAACTGAATTAAATGCAGTAGCAATCCTCATCCAAGATACAATGATGCAATTCTAGAAACAGAGAGCTGTTTAGTTTCAGAGGTACTATAATATTACGTTATTGATGGAAAACAATATAGAAGACTAATTTTGCACCATTAAGATTTCTCGGAACATAGATATTTTGAGGCAAAAAATCGTAAATCTGAAGCATATTATTCTGTGTTTTCATAACCGATATAAAAATCACATAAATTATATATATATATATATATATATATATATATATATATATATATATATATATATATATATATATAAAATTGGATATTGAGTGTTAAAATAAACTACCATTCTGTGCAGAAATTGAATCAAATCTGATAATATTCAAATATCGAAGCTAGGGTGTAAAATTATGGTCAAAGTGAGAGGTTTTATCGTGTATTTTTAAGGTGACCTTATGAAAAATAGTCGAACTGAAATCCAAACATATGATCTCGGTAACCCATTTACTAACAGTGTTATGGATGCATCTGTGTACTCACTGAGAATGCACAAGTTGGATTCCGCGCTCTTCTATTTTTGTCCCGATCGCGCGGAATACAAACACGCAACAAAGAAAAGGAAGAAGGGTTGCTATGCAATGTTGCGGAGAATAAATGATGGACTCAAAATTGGGAAAGGAGTCCTTATTCCGTGCCAGGTCACGCATTTGAATGGGAGCAAGAATGTTAAGTAAGTCACAAAGCCTTTACAAGGTCTATATGAAAAAGTAGCGGGCTAGGAGAGATGTAGTGGCTGAGTCTGAAGTTTTGTCATCCGGTATCCATCCAAAACGTTTCTTAGGTCACATTGTAATTTTTAACCCATGATATACGTAGTACCGAGGCGTTTTATGTTTCTAGGAAGCATGCAAATCATAATGTTTTGGGTAATACTAATAATTTGTACTGCCATGGCTTCCACAGTAAAAGAACACTGTAGTTATTATGTCGTATACACCCATCTTCGAATTGCCCACTTACCTTTCAATTTTCTCTTATTCTTTCCCGTTTATTTTTTCGTTTTCTATCCAGCTTTCTTTTGGTATCTTTGTGATGCCCTTATCTAACATCACGATTTACTTCTGTATATTCTTTCCTCTACATTTGTTCTTATCTCCAGTTGTTTAGCATATTAGGGCCTTCCTTAAATCGAATTTTACTTCTACTATCCATGTTATTGTAGATTTCACAATTTAAGTGTATGTAATAATCTTTTTGATAAGCGTTTTATATTACTTATAAATGTATACAATAGGTATGTAAAAATTTTTCCAATTTGAATTAATTTATATTTTAAATAGCCTCAATTTTAAATCGTCTAAATATTATTATATCTAAATATCATTCATCTAGTCACCTTTATGTAGGAATCAGTGTTGAGAAAGATTGTGAATTCGTTAAAGATTAATATTAATTTAGTAATTTATTATACATTTATTTTCTAAAACATCATTATCTTACTTGATCGTCTAGTGAAATAGGCAACAAGTCGTATGATCATTAAAGACAATAGTGCAATGTTAAGTTTAACGAGCGGATGGGAAGCAATTCTAAACTCTTTATGGGAACTGTTGTTTCTTATTATCACAACTTCACAGCCTCTTTTGATCATCTCGGTAATTAATGGATAACAGTACTCTCATTTGCGATGCTTTCTTTGATAATCCTTTCAGCGCATCTTCATTTTCCGATTCAACTCCCATTTGATCTCAAAGGAGAGATGGCAAATTGGTCTCGGTATGTCCTAGATACATCCCAACGGATCAAGGAGTTCTTGCTCGTGAACTTGTGAGGAGGTTCCCGACAGGAGGCGCTGAAATCCGCGCGAAATACTCCCGTCCCCGGAGTGAAAGTTGCTACGGTTACGAACAGTGAGCGTAATTATCTCGAAACAACGCCGTAAAGAAATTAGGCGGAACGCATCTCTCGGCGAGTGTAAGAGTACAAAAATTACTGCCCCCGAGTGAGAAATGCTGAAGATTTCCGAGTGAGGTCACTGCAGTCGAGCATATAAACGTGTTATGAGGGTGGCCGATGAGACGTCCTGAAATCTGCTCCTTTGCAATTTTAGTCGTAGTGTTTAATTTTAGGAAGCTTTTAAATGTGGAAACTATGGTATCGTTTATTGTAAAAGTTTTTTTAATTTATTTTCCCTTAAGCTGAGTTTAGGGTAAAATTGACACGTTTCTTCCGTTCCCCTTGAGATAACATGTACATACATTCATAGAGCTATATCAAAAAAATTAAAGTAATTCCGTTTTTTAAAAATATTACGAGTTCTGTCAATATTTTAATGATTTTAATTTTATTTCTGGTATAGATTTTGTCTTCAAACAAAAGTGCAATTGAAGGTCTTACTAAAATGTAAATTTTGCAGAAAAAAGTTATCGGACAATTGGCGTACTTTTAGAGTTTTAAAGTATTTAAATAAAGGATTCTACTCACTTTTGAAGAAGTCATTTTTACTTCTATTTAACGTGGCAAGTCGCAAGAATTCATCTTAGGAAAGTTATTTCTCCATTCCCTCATCCCATCATCAAAGTTTAGCTTAGCGCTTTTAAAAAGGTATTACGTATATAATTGTATTAAACTTATCACATTTAACCTACAAGGTACATAAAACTGGACAAAATCCGTTAATTAGACTGTGTAGAAAAAGTTAGTCTCAATTTAAACGAATAGAATCTCTCCTTAAGGTTGTATTCGATAGAATTTCTCTAACATGATTTGAAGAAGATATTCTCATATTTTCGACTGCGAATTAATCGACGAACTTAAGCTGATACGAAGATATCATATATTTTACGTCATATTATATATAATATTATACCTTTATACGTTATAATATTATACCTTTAACTATTACGTCACTCTCAAAAATAATCTCACGTTGAATTCACGGTAACATTTCCAATAAAAAAGTGGTATGAGCACCCTATTATGAGCTTCTATTTTGCAGTCGACCTTTAAACTGTTGCTGAGATTTCCAAAAGAGGCATTAATCAATCAATGCCACTTCTGCTCGAGAATTCAGAGCTGTTGCGTCGCGAAAATATTTCGCCGAAATTATTTTATACGAAATTCTTTCTGATATGCGTGCCCTCCGCAGGTTTTTCACAGCGTAAATTCTAGTATAGGTCTCGCCTTCCCCGAATGCTTTTATAGCTAAGAATATTACGTAATGCAAAAGCTCCTCAGGAGCGATTTTTAATATTGCGGGAAAAGGGAATTCGGCAAAGAATTCTCAGGGAACGTTGCCGCTAAGAACATCAAAGATATTATCTCATACTCGGATAACCCTGAATATAAAGTGTTTATTCTTTTTCGTCGACTTTTCATCTTGAGCAAATAAGAAATACCATTTCGCGATACCTTTAAATTTAATGAAATGATTGCTCTTGGATCTCATAGTCTTATAAATGAAAAGGAGGTCTGTGTTCTTCAGGGTGGTGATATCCCTTTAAGGTAGCAGTTACGGAATTTAATTTGAATTGGTGTTGAATTCCGTGATTTTATGTGAAATTTAATGGGTTTCTTTAAGACTAAGGATTTTAAAGAAATTTTAAGAAAGTCTGGGTGATTTAAGTCCAAATATTCACGTGTTAATTTTTTCGTTTACTTAAGAAATATTTGTGCGAGTTGTTTGTGTTTTTTCATATATTTAATTTAGGTAGGTGTCTGTCTGTTAAAGTTAGGCATCAGAGAAATTGACTCAAAGCTCTATTCTAAACTTTAGACTAATTAATTCAGAACTAAAACTAATGTAATCAGTTCTCAGATGGCTTTAACATTATGTAGTGATAGTGATGGGGCCTCTTTACTTATATATTTAATGTTGCTAAAAATTTGAAGGAAAAAAATAATAATAAGATAATTATAAAACTTTTTCGTGAGTTTAAAATACTGCTTTGTTACATATAATTTGATGGTTCATATTTTTTTAGTAAAAGATTGTAATTCCATCGATTCACTAGAATATTTTGATTGAGATTAAGGATTTGTTATTTTCGTAATGATATCACATAATTTCTATTATTATGTGCGTGTAAATCAACTAATATTTATGTCAAGTTTTCCATTTAAGTTGATATATTAGCTCATTATTTCTTTTATTTTGTGTGCATATCATTCAGTGCAATAAATGAAGTAATAATCATTACTTTCCATATGGAGAACGTAAAGATAAATACGAAAGGAAAATGCATGTATCTCATATCCATTAATATATATTCCACATCAATTAACGATGATGATTGAGAACCCTTATTCAATCTAACATCCGTCATTTATATATTATATATTAATGCTCTTTACACTAGTAGAGCAGAATTTTTAATAAAAAACCTCATCTCACAAAAGGTTGATTTACTGAACAAAATCCAAAAGTAATTATATCATTTCCATCTCTCTCAAAGTTAGTTCAACTCATCCCTTAATTAATACATTCCGAGAAAAACTATCGCGCGATAATGAGCCAACGATGTTTACAAAAATGAGAAATAGGATTTTCTAGCACACCGAAAAAGGTCCATCACGACGGTTGTCATGGAGAAAGGGTGGATATAATTTCCATAGGACGAGTTCCCAGGGAAAGAAGTGTGTGACGTCGGTGGAACTAGTGAACGGGAAAGAGGCGCATTAGCATTATTATCGTTTTTTCAAGTGGCATGCCAGAGTTTAATGGCGCGGAAAAACGCTTCCCACGGAATAACCGGGTCAGGCAGAAATGGATCAAAAATAATTTAAGGAGAAGACTCGCAGCGAATACATCGTTATGGAGTTCAGTAATGAGTTCTTTCCGAGGATATTTTTACGTCGCACCTCATTCGGTCGGTTGATGCATTAGAGGCAGTCGTACCTATGTCGTACGGTGAGCGTTAGATTTGCTTTATTATATCCCATTACCTCATGTGGATACTTATTAAATGTGTTTATATTGATCTCATTGTCCAAAGGGAGTGATAAGAGGCATGCACGTGTTTATTTATTCGTGGGTTTGGTTCCATAGAAACCATTTTATTGTCAATTCTCATGTACTCGTATAATATACATCGTCATATACGTTAAGAAAAAGGGTTGAGGTGTTGCACAGAAATGGTGTGAGAACAGGAAAAATCGTAATGAATAATAGGCATGAAAAAAGTCCAACGGTTCCGGGAATCGAACCCGAATTGTCTTTAGGTGTATCTTACCATGAACTGGATGATCTGGGTTCGATTCTAGGTCCTGTCAGACTTTTTCTAGCACATTCTTCCTTGAGATCCATCTTCATATATAAATATACTTGCCAATCTGCATCTCGGAGCCCTTTCTTCCAAATGGAAGATAAAAAGTTGATAGTAATATGATAAAATATTCTTTTGCTGCATATTTTATATCGTTTATTAATTCTTTCTTAGATCAAGACCTGATTATTTAAATAGATGTTGTGTTAATCGTTAAAGCTCGTAGATATTTGAGTGTGAAGCCAATTTTAAACACGCTTATGTGTATCATATTCACTTTGGTTGTTTAATTCAATAGTATCTCTAAGCATTGCAGTGTAATTTGTGAAAATGTAATGATATTTAAATGGATAAACGTTGCCAAATTTGTAAAAAATTAAAATTTGAAAAAAAAATAGCAGCATATACATCAAATGCATAAAAGGATGACGTCTTTGACAAATTAATACCACATATAACTATTTTTCATATTAAAACCTATCATCATATGTATCATCTATGAAAAGAGATTAATATTCCGTAGCAAACGTGAAACCAATTAGGAACAAGGACAAAGAGAAGATATTATTACGATATTTGAAGCGATTAATCATTTAAGTTGAACACACTAATCTTCTTTAATAAGATACAGATAACTGTAGAGTCGGAGTAATCTGTTTTCATCCATCGCCATAAAAACATGATCAGCAGATAATAGCTTTGGGAACATAGAGATCTTCTACGTCATTAAGTCTCTACGAAAGAGGATTTTTGCACGATTAAGGTTAAAGCGCGTATTTTGTCTGTAATAACCTCAATAGGAAATAAAAGACAAAATTAAATAACTTCCTATTTTCGCGGAAATATTACTCGTACGTACGTGAGGTAATGAACTGCTTGTGTGCATAAACATCATTTGGGAATAGGTATCATTTTTTGAAAACTTGTATGCGTTTAAGGAATTAATTGAATGGAGTGAAAATGTTTTTTTTTCTGATGCTGATACAAGTGTGAATAAGCACTTATTTCCTGTGGTTAATTTTCAGCGCCCACTGAATCCATGCCGTCCTCATGGGGTTCTTTCAAACCGACTGCCATGATGAGGGACCAGCCCACGGAGGACGTGGAGGTGATAACGTGCGGGGGAGTGGCGAGGGGTCCGCGCGGAATATTGCAGACTCCGGGTTTCCCCGGACCATTTCCCGTTCCGTTCAAGTGTCGATGGGTGGTCGACGCATCCAACTATCCAGGATCGGACATTGTGGCCTACCTCACGCAGGTAACGTAGCATCGGCGGTGTAATGGCTGCCAATTTCATCCCTTCCATTGTATCCGATAGGCGCTGCGGCACTGTGGGATACTTTTATCGAGTACGATGTTTTGAGGCGATTGTTTTACTGGTCATGTACTCGGTAGAATATCGTAGACCTCATACATGGATCGTAAGATTATTCGATACAACAGAGATAAATAGATTTCCTATAATCTTAATTGTGAAAGAGTGCAGTAAGAGTTTAAAGCATCTAAAATCTTTTTCGTGTATGGTACATTATTAACTAAGTAAATTATTAAAAACTATTATGTTATACACGAATATGTTACCTATTTCTTAATGACATGATCTTTAGGACAAAACGAATTGAAACGAGTTGCTTTTATTTTCGTAGTCCTATCAATTTTAATTTTTCGATGAATATTTCAAAGAATGAATCTATTATATATTTATTTAGTTTTGTACCTATTTATAAAATGTTGAATATAACATACCAGATATTAAGGAAAATATCAATTTAGTCGAACAAAACATTCTGAAAACTTCTAATTCATACATTAATAATTGTTGATTTGATAAAAAAATGTCTTGATTGAAATATCTGCTTAAGATTTATATAAAATACTCATTTATTCACGTGCAGTGAATGACAGGAATTTTTCTTTTGAGTATCAATTATGGATTTGATATTGATGTGAAGTTGGTAGAAGTTTTGGAAATACCGAATTTGTTTTCAGTATTAAGTAAGAATTGAATTATTTTAATTTTATTCATAAAAATTACGTATAAAGTTTACAATTGCATTATTCATCGCATTATTAAACTTTGTCTGTAAATTTAAACGAATCCCCTTTTTTCCTGCAATATAGCGATGAATGCTCGTCATTATTTTCGTCTTCAATATCTCACCTTTCCCGTACACTTTTATTTTTATTTCACCAGCCGACGTTCATGTTTTGGATTCCTTGGAATTTTTGCCTCACTGAAAAATGAAAATTCTTCTCTGCGAAAAACACCCATATAACTCCGAATTTTCCATTTTTAACACTATATTCAGTAATATAACATAAAATAATTTTTTTATTTATTAAGATTTTTTTGAAAATTTGTTTACCCTTATGATATTCAGCGATACAATATGCATCCTAAAACGGGAAAATTGCTGCTTTTAAATATACCGTAGTGGACGAATTTACTGAAATGAAAGTGGAATTTGTATTACGTTAGCGAAATAAATTAATATGTTTCTTAATCCCTTTTGTGATTTTGGATATCAAAAACACCTTTTAAAAAAATCTTTAATGCCTTTCGCATCTCATGCAAGTATAATGGAAACGAATACCATCTTCCTAAACAAGAATAATTAAGTCTATTTTCTTTTTAACCGAGAGCACATCTTCTTTAAATATCCATTTAAATGGCTTTTCCTGCAGCGATTATGAATATTGAAAATTCCATTAAGCACGGAAGAGGATAAGGCGAGATATCAAACTTTAAATTATCTCCGAATCGATCAAATCCCAAAATCCAGGCCGCGAATGCATTAGAAGAGCATACATTTGCATCACTTATCGTGATATCAAAAGGAAGATCGCCTTTCCTATCGGATTTTTTAGAAAATGTATGCGAATATTCCAAAGTAGTTTAGCGCTCGTTTTCCTAGCGTTGATTAAAGATTCTTAGCAACGGAAGTCGTTTAAGACGCATCAGAAGCTAACGTTTTTCCCATACTAGTAGTTAAATGAATAATGATGAAGGAAGAAGATTGGATTTTCCTATTTCACATTCTTTGAACGTCTCGTTCGTTTTACTACGAAATTACATTCTATCGATTTGTTTTTAAAAATCAGAATGAGAAGATTACGAAATTGTAATTAATACCAGTATTTTAAAATATATAATTAACATTTTTATGAAATAAGAGTCATGGGAGATGGGAGGTGTAATTATTATCTGCAAGAGTTCATTCTTCTTCGAAATATATAGGTAGATAATGCTCGTAGAGTAATAACGAATCCCATGTCATGAACTAAAAGATTGATTGCCAGGTATTCTAGTATATGATGAAGTACATGAGCGATGTCTTTTATAAAACACTTATCAAATACCTTAGGTTCTATGTTTGCTAGATATCAAGCTCTTTTTAATAATCGATTGATGGTCTTTTAACATGCAAGCCATAATAAATCTAAAAATTATTGTTTATATTAGGACTCGAAATTATAATATTCTGCATGTATGCATTCATAAATTGAATGATAAGTTCTCTATTTTCACTTCAATGGGATGTTATCTAGAAGTTTTTTCGTCACTTACGAGTTACTTAAGTCGCATGCTGTGACGTGAGATTCTCCGACTTTGGCACTCGATGCGAATTTGATAATATTTTGCTATATACTGTGTATTTTAAACTTTTTGTATATATGGGTTTCGACCCATAAAGTTCTTCTGTAATTCAATTGAAAATTAGAAACATTTTCTTGATAAAACGCATTATTCATCCTTCACAAATTAAGGTGAAAGAAAAATGCTCATCCATTACGTATATTAGAAATTCTCACTGGAATGTGTTCTCAATTTTAAAGAATTTAATATATTCCATATATATGTGGAAGAGTGAATGATATACAAATTAGATTATGGTTCTTTGAAGCTGTTGTTTTTATGTGCCTAAAAGAATAGTATTACGAATATAATAGTAATACGAATTCAAGAAGTAGTGAATAAAGAAATGAACTTAGTGCTCCTAAATAATTATCGGAAATAATATATTCCTGTATGAGTGAAAGTAAAAGGTTTCAATAAAGTATTCAACGGAAATCGGTTAAATATTTTTTTTTATCAGTGTTCATATTATATTTTTTATAAGACCAGATTCAAGAGAGATGAATAGCTTCCCAGAATATAAATTCCTATCTTTGAAGAAGTCACATTTTTACTTTGACGCATTCGGAAGTGGAATGCGAAAATATTTTTGTTCATTTCGAACGGAACATTTTAAATTGGTTTCCCGGGAAACCTATTACTTCTGCATTTTCGGTGACAAAACTCGCCTACGCTACATTCTTCACGATATTCTTACATCGCCATTTTATATTTAATAGGAGGAAGTCTGTCTCATATCTGAATTCCTACAGAACGCCCTTTTTGCCGCTTTAAGCCATTCTCAAGAATGAAAGATATTTTTTAAGCACAATCGCAGAGAACCCGCGTTTGCTTTAGGCACACACACGACGGAGTTTGGGAGAGTGTAAAGACTGCCTTTTTGAATGGCGAATCGAAATATCTCCCTTTATCGAACCTATATCATTTTGTGTTCTGTTTACCGAGATGTCATTTCATTATGCGAATTCTCGCAGCTCCCTCGAAATTTGCTTCAAAGAAGCTGCCTTTTTTCCAAACGGAGAGCATTAAGGAGTGAATGTCCGGTTGCCATGTCCGGGATTGCCTCCGATGTTATCCGAAGGAAACTTCACACAGATAAACGGAAGTTCTGTTTGTGCTGTTTTCCATTGTGATTTTCCTACCCTCGCAGTCTTTTGCGATCGGTTCGAATCAGCTGGTCTAAGCGACGCTGCTTTGTTTGTCTTGGGTTTGGTTTTTGGTTATGTGAGTACTCAGGAGGGTTATGTACATGAAGATGGTGAACGTTAAGATTTCTTTTTAATTTAGCCTATCGAATCTATTAGAACCAGTTATTGCTTATAAATGTTCCCTTTTTATGAATGTTAAAGCTACTGAATATACCAGATCATTTTAAATAATGTGTATAAGTAGATGCCAGAAGTATAAGTAAATATATCTTCGAGTGAAAGACCTTTATTGTTTTTGATGATTAATTTTTAATTCGTTGCTAAAACACCGTTCGATTTAAACTCATGCACTCATCGTTGTCTGCCATTTACTGGTCATCTATTGCGTATCATAATGGGATAAATGGTTACGTTTCAGTTGAAATTTTAATTTTTGTCATAAGTTTTAGTATTTTCATTTAATTTCCAGGAACATAGAACTGCATTTTTGGTTCAACCGTTGTTCACTAAGTTGTATTTTCAGTCATGTTTTAAGCTCTGTTGTTGTTCAACAAACAGAAGTTTTATATGGATGTTACTTCCTATTTGGTTAAATTTCATAGCGAAATATCTCAAAATAAGGTTGAAAAATTCAGAAACCTAATAACATCTTTTATATCTATCTTAAAGAATTGAAAAATAACTGCAAGTGCTTTAATAACCCTTCCAAAAAATCCCCATGCATATTCAATCGTTTTTATGACAAACATCAAAACTCCCTAATCGTGTTTAAAAAAATCGCAGTTAATTTTGGTTGGAAGCCTCCATTTCATCACTTCTTTATTTTGATTAATGTCGGCCCAACATAAATTCATTGTATCAGCAAGAGGATACAGTAATTTTTGTAACATTTTGATTTCTCCAGTTTTCCTACCTTTTGCGTTTGACATTATAACTTTGACACTGCTTCGAGCATTATTTTTCCAAAAGCTCAAATGACACGAGAGATGTGAATTCTACTGCCGCTCACTGCGTTTGTTTGATCTGTGGATATGTGTGTGGTGCAAAAGTAATCCTTGACGTTTTACTACGACGTAGCCTAGTGGCATTTAAAGTAAGTGACTAGGAGACCGTGTCAGTTATCACGTTCGAGTGTTTTATTTTGGACCCTCGGTGATCCAATGGTAATTGAGTTAGAGTGCTTCCCAATTTTTCTGTGATACATCAACAGTGTTCCCTTCACATGAAAAATTTTAACCCGAGGCAGCTAAATTTAAACTTGTTATGTAAGTTACCGCGACAGAAATAGATGAGTTGACTCGTTACTTACCAAATAGAATAAAGGGGATTTAAAACGTGTACATGCAATGGAAATATTAAAACAAATTCTCTTTGTGATGCAAAACTGTAGTTAAAAGAATTTGTTTTTTCGAACAATATTTCAAAGGTTAATTTTGCTATTGCATTGATTTTTCTAACTGATTGATCTTTTAAATTAGAATATATACTGTTTTTCATTTAATTCTTCGAATAGAACATATAAAAGAAAAGTGTTTAGATATAACTTTTAATAATAACTAAGGCTAATCCATGGACTAATATGGTAAAAAAACGTATGGTAATAAACCTATGATAAAACTACTATGGTAACTTAAATGCATTTCAATATCTACATATGCTCTTATCCATTAAAAAAATGCGTATAATACATCTCTGTTTCGTCTTTAGCATATGTATGGGAATACGGATCAAAAGAACAGGAAGTTTTGGAATGAAAAACATATATGCTCCATTCTTTGAATATCCTTTTCTAAACATGTATACCTAGGTCACGAAGAATTCACAATTGTTTCGTTTTATACTCTTTACTTTACCGATGTTGGTAGCGGCGAGCTTTTATAGTGAATTTCGATAGTGACAAAAGTGTGAAGATACAAAAGGAAGCTTGGGGGAATTTCATTTTCAGAATGATTTTTTATCCTTAAACGTACGGGACACGCAATACTCTACGCCTGAATCTTATGCAACCCCCATTCAATATTAAAAGCTGGTTCATTGTACAAACGACTTATCTAAAAACCTGACGAATAAAATTGTAATTCTTGACATACAAACATTGATCTTCAATTTGTATTGAATTATTTTCCAAAACTGTGGATTAAGTCTTAAATTTATATTAAATTAAAATTATTTTATAATATAGTAAATGTATATGAGTAGAATATAAATTAATACTATATTAATTGTACATTTTTTACCAACCCATGAATAATTGAACAATATGCAAGGAAGAATAGTTGTGGCTAATGGTATAAGAGCTGTGAAACGTATTATTATTACTTCTTTTCGTGTATCCACTGTAAAGATACAAAAGGAAGCTTGGGGGAATTTGTAAAAAAAATCCACATCTTGAAACAGCCTTAAGGGCACACAATCGATTAGTTTTATTTCTGAAATTCTCTTTTTTAAAACAAAACGAAAAATAGCCGCGCTAGCGTAATTTAAAGTACTCGTCACGAAATCAAAAATGATAAATTTTGTAATTCCTTCGAATTAAACTGAAATATACGACAGGTTTCAAATAAAAGCTATCATCAAGTCAAATAGCTTAAACAGGTCGTGTATTAAAGTTTAATTTGTGAAAATTACAAATTCTGTCATCGTCATGTCTAAAATCTTTCCACTTAGTACCATAGATTCCTCATAATCTAGATTTATTCCTCTCTAGGGAATAACTTGCGCATGAAAACATATTTTACGATACATACTGAGTAATCGTCTAAAGAACTTTAGGGAATACCAACCTTAGTTATTAGTTAATGTAATCCCTCTAAAGCATAAGTTTGAGTGTACTTTGTTCAGGCTTGAAAATATATTCAAGAACATCTTTCATTCACATTCTTAAGGTGTTCGTGACAAGTGGACTGCGGTTCGAATCCTTCGCCTACCTGGATGCGGATGGCAGCGAAGGGGCCGGCTTCGGAGGGTGGCCAGGGGTGATGGGGTCCGGGGGCTCCCCGGTTGGGAGGCAGCTCATACTGAGTTCCGAATCGAGGCCCCCGGCTCTGGAAGAGGTGGGCTGGATACGTTCGGAATCCCCTTTCCTCGTCGCCACACTCAACTTGGACAGACTAGAGGGTAAGGGGTCTCACCAGTTAATCCCCACGAAAGTTTTCCCAAGAAAAGGTCCCTCGCTATGGATTTAGTTCTATCATTTGTGAGTAATGACTCGTCGCCGACTACGAGCCTTAAAAAATCACCTTGGAGAGACCTTTTTCAAAATATATATACGTACATTCGTGTACCATCGTGTGGTTTATTAAAAGTTTTTAGTCGTAAGGAAAGTTCGTGTTGAGTAATTTTTTAAAGAAACTCAGTCCCATTTTTTATATTAAAAGGCTATGGATCCAAATATTTGTATATATTTAGAAGTAGCGTTGCAAAAAATTAGCGGAAAGTCTGAGTTTCAGTAGCCTAGATAAATACTTAATATTGAATTTTGATATTTTGTAATCATTAGCCTTATAATCGTTTAATTTATAATAATGATGTTCTTTGGTTTTTCTTATATATGTAAATAATTTTAAAATGCTCTATTAATAACCATCTAGACAAAAGAATTAAGCTCGGAAGAGAATATTTAAAGAAAATAAGACTTTATCTTTAACAATCGATCAATGCGCCAAACTTGAACTCGTCCATTCCAGTTTTGTCTCTAAAGAATTCTGAAAAACTAATAATTTTTTAACATTCATAGCATCAGTTTAATGAAAATTACGGTATTGAACTAAAAAAATTTTTTATTTCATCCGTATGACCAGATAAAATTTTAACTTAGACTTCAATCTGTAAGGATATAAAAGTTATTTTAAAAGATAAAGGTATGGTGCTGAATGGACAGATTAAATTAAATTACGTTTGGCTATTAGAATTTAGCTGTAGATATTTATTCTATTCCTAAATAGAAATATTTGTTCAGCCTTTTTCATTGATAATTGCAATAAAATTACTTGAGAACTTATATATTATATTAAGTATAATGGTGTAATTACTTTTAATTGATAAGCTGTTGTTTTTGGTTCTTATTGTACTAAAATGTATTTATATGTTGGAATATAAGCAGTCATTTTAAGCTTAGTATTTTATGATATATAAATTATTTATATCGTCTTAAATCATTGGAAGTTTAATTTGAACAGTCGTTTCCGTGAAATGGTACGGCATTGTTTGGAATCCTAGGATGTTATAGGTTTCCTTATGTTCATTCAAGTCAGCGAACGCTGTAATGATACCCTTCTCTGGGTGACCTTCAGGAAGCCACATCCGTGACTTGGGACCTCTTCTCTCCGTTCACGGCTTGAACGTGACTTACGAAATCATCCCGAAGAGCGATCCAGTCCGTGAGGTCAAATGCAGCCTGCTGGAGTGCTCCGTGGCCGGCCACTGCTACGCCAGGGGCGATTTCTCGTAAGTGTCCCATAAAACGAGCAGTCTCTCCTTTAATATCTATGTAAGGTGCTTCACGTTACGGCGTATATAGGTATTGTTCCTCTGCGGAGATGATATTTAGCACTGCGCCAAACTGGAAGTGCTTGAAACGTTAAAGGAAACGCTTCCAAAGAACTCGTTTTAGTGTTTTCTCACAGTTTGGATCTCTAGTTTCATTTCGAGTAGATAGGGGTTTATTTTATAGTTTCGCGGACAACGTAGCTCTGTTTGTGGACTGGGAAGTTTAAGATCGCCACGTCTTTCGGAGTTTTTTTTCTCGGTTTGGTAAGAAGTTCCATTTCGGTGAAGGATTAAAAGCGATTTTGGGAAATATCAAGACTATCTCTAGTACGTTTTAAGAAATTTTTGGGTTTAAATTTACGTCGTTACCAGGAAAACAAACATTATTAATGCTGCCATAAGTCAGCGAATCTTCGGGTTTTAAAATTGTAAAGTTCGCTGCGAAAATATTCCTATAAATGACTACTCTAAACTTGGAATTTTTACATCTTGTTTGTTTACCCAATTTAAGTATCCATTTGCCATTACAATCTCTACTTTACGAGGATATTAACTTTGACATTAGCGAGGATTTTGATAATACTGTGGAAACTCAAACAAATTGTAAAAGAATACGGTGAGTACTAAAATTTATTTATGATTTCATAAACAATTTATACACTGTTACGTTGGCATATGTTCGAACTTACTATGCAAAGAATTACTCCTATATATTATTTTGATTGTACCATCTTTCTCGATTTTAATCGTATGACTTTTATTTGAAAAAGTCTATCAACAATGAGCGAGATTTACTTGTTTGCTTTTGATACGAGCAGTCATTTGCCTGCCATCGATTTGAATTTGTTTTTCAGCAAATTCTCTAATTAATAACCGCGCGATTTCGCATCTGCAAATACTAAAATATGCGGAAATTATCCATAATTCATTGGCTTAGTTCAGTGTTTGGCTCGAACACACGCGCATTTCTATTTCGAAATTAATTTATCCTCCGAAAAAAAATCGAATAATTCTCGAATGTATTGTTTGCTGATTGAATTTTGCGATTAATTATCTGTTTTAAAGGCTCGTCGATCGAGTCGATTTATCGGAGTTGGAAGAGTTGAAAATTACTGAAACAATCGTGTGGGAATCAGATCTGAATACGTTCATTTATCGCAATGAATGGCTTTCATAGCAGAATTACTAACTTGTTTATGACTTTAAAATATGGAAACCTTAATTCTGTTTAATAATGTTCGTTATCTATATTGTTATCACACATATATCGCATTCCAATCGTTCCCTTTATTTTAAGCTACCTTCTTTATTTAGCTTATTGCTAGATTCTTTCATATTACCTAAAGGAACATTAATTTATACGGGCAATCTATAGATAGTTGTAATTGGTTATTTCCCCGTATATTATTTATAGTTGATTATTTTATATTATGTATTATTTAATGTTTCATAAAATATTATTCTATTAATTTATTTCCTTATTTAATAATTTACTTTAATTTTCCTTTTTTATATTTTGTTTTTAATCGGCAATTTTAGCTCTTAATTATACTGAAATAAATCAATATTAAATACCCATATTGAATATGGTGATACGAATCAATATTCAGTGCGATTTATTAGTAATTTTAATGGTATCAATAACTTACATGTAGGAATATCACTAGCTTTCTCTTTTCTGCTTATTTAACAAAATGTATAGTATCAATCACAGCTCATAATGTCCCTATAGACTGATATACGCTGGACATATCGATCTTTTAATAACCCCTGCTTCTGGTTGCACCTCAGCAGGAGATGCTGTGAGAGACTAAGGAAGATTTGAACCCTATCGGGACCATACTTCGGTGGTAACACGGATATCCTTAAAGACGCGAATTCCCTTTCCAGGGCTAGAGATTATCGGCACTTTTGTCTAGCCGCTCCCTCGGGAGGGGAGATGACCCGCTTCTCGCCTCTGCAGACAAATATCTCCTCAGAGACCGAAACCGGTAGGCGATTTCAGGGGACACGATAACGTTTAATGTTTCCTTGTGCAGTCTATCACGTAAGGAGTGAAGATATATCGACTACTCACTTCCACAGTTTGAACCTATGAGCTCCCTTGTGTTATCGTGTTTTCCCGCTAGAGTTCTTGGAGTGTTTTTGATCATTATAGTGTTTTTGAAGTTACGCTACAGAAAAAAAACGATCAGCGTATTTTAACATTATTTAGAATGCTATGAATTTGGGAAATGTTATACCTTAAAATCTTTTTAAATATTAGCATTTAAAATATGTCTTCTTTTACTCGGTTTTTACTATATGTTATGATTAATTTGCCGATACTACAGTAGATATTTCGTTGTCGAACGATCTGAAATCGAAATTCAGGCAATCTGAATATTCGTTTTTCAGTTATTGTTATTGCAGCCTCTGCGAGAATTGCTTACCAGATAAATACCCTAATCTGTTGTTATCTGCTAACTCGATAGTTTTGAGCCAATTATTGCTTGTAAAGATATGTAAGTTTCGTATATAGTTGTAATCTTGAATGTCTCTTCGAATAAAGCTACACTAGTTAATGTTAATTTTATCTCGGCTTTTTTATCAAAAATGAATCAAGTACTAGTTGTTCGTTAAATAAATAACACTATGACTTCGAAGTATTATTCAGTTGTTAATTAGTGATTTTATTTCGAATGGAATATTTTATATATTAAACCTCGCGTAATTCTTTTGAGGAGTTCTGGTCAATTCAAATGACGTAATAAATACTTAGGATTTACATTTACCCAAAACCCGTTGTAATACAATGAATCTGATTCAAATTATAAATGAATTTCTTGCTTTAACATCTATCTCTCACCTATTGTATTTCGTTCCCCTGAATGAAAAATTTGTTTATAAACTGGTTGCTATTTATTAACGCTTTTGAGCATGGAAGCTTCTATTGTTAAGCTTTTTTACCTCAGATTAATCGTTTATCGCTTTTAGAATACGTTCTTAGAAATAGAAACACCGTTTCGAGGAAAAACTTTTGCCAAAAAGAATATTCGCATGCGATTTCCGCATTCGGCCTTTACGTTACATTTAGTCTCACTCGTATCAAATTCATGATGAGAAAATGTCGAGATAGAAATATGACTTCTCTTACATTTTATCCTAGATACATAAGCTTTTCCAAAAATCTTTGAGAAGGAATATTTGTGTAGATACAATTTTCGACCTAAATTTCATCTACCTGCCCTTATCGCGCAAAGACACGAATTTAATGTTGTTATCGCTTTGTTAAAAGGTAAACAATTCATGATTGATAAATTATCATTCGAAAGCAAATATTTACGTAATTTATGAAGCACTTATCCAAAGATATTATTTCTGCGCAAACGAGATATTGCGGTTATTCTCTTCGTACGCGATATCAATCATTACATCCCTTAGGGTTTGAAAACGTGTTTACAAATTAGTTAATGGCAGGAATAATATGTAATTAAAAATCATTTGGAACAGGTGAGGTGAAAACCTTGACATTAGCTTGTAGGAAAAATGAGCTTCAATTAAGAGATACTCCATTCCATTAGTTTATTATGCTAAATTTTCGTTAATTCTCTGTAAACATGACTTTTCAAACCTGTAGAGGGAGTCACTCATACCAGCCTTTGATATTAATGATGAAAAGTCATTTGTTCGTCGTAAAGCTTCGGTAACCATGGTCACTTAAATGCCGAAACATGTTTTTAAATAAAAGCTTCCGTTGCTTAGCAAATGGGTATTGAATTTCCACTAAATAACATTTAAAAACCATATATTAAAAGCCATTTTTCTTTGAAGAAAGAAATTTTCAGGAGATTTTCACTATGAAGGGAAAAGGGTGTTATGTTAAAGTTTAAATAAAACAACTTTGTAAAATTCCACAGAAAAAAATAGTATATTCGCGACCGGTTTTGTAATATAATATAATTTGTACGAATTTTTTCTGTGGAAATTTACAAAGTTGTTTTTATTACTATGGCATTCCACGAAGTCACGCCTTCTCATATTGATTACATTAAAGTTTAAATGTTAACTTATTAGTCATCATATAGCTTAAGTTAAAGTTTGAATCTTTCATGATTAATTTTAAAAGAGACTTATTCAAGAAACGTAGATGTCGATATAGGCAATGGAAATATTTTAATCTTTAACTAGCATTTCGATGTTTTAAACTTTTATTTTACGAATGCTTAACACCTTCTTATTAAGTCAAATTCTGCTGGTTCGTCCATAATCAACCTAGATTAAGGGCAAAGCTCCTTTGGCGAGGATTAGTTTGGTAACCCTAAGGGTCTGGAACCCTAAGAACCTTTGTCCATTAATCGCACGCGAAATACATCACAGTCTGTCTTCTTCTCAACAGTGTTTGCTCTCCGATGAATTATTCATTTCGAAAGCCTTTTGTTACCATCGAAAGGTGTCACGCCGTAGTCACGAACGATCCAATGCACTGATGACCTCGACCAATTCCATCAATACCTCCGTTCATTGTTCCCAAAGCTGTCCTCTGGATTCTTTGCTATTCACTCCAATTCCTTGGCCATCTGCAGCTGATTTTTTTGGGACTTGGATGAGATGTTTCCGAGCTTTTTTCCTTGCATCTTTCGCTATTCGAACTGACACCGTTCCTATCTTGGTTTTCAGTACATCCTAAATCTGAAGAGTAATTGAATGAAGGAATATACATATTTACGAGTTATATATTATGATACGAGTTATGTAATAAATTATAAATAACATTGTCTTACGTTTGGTGAGACCGATAAGTTATTGCTAATACTTTTTTTTAGTTACTGGTATTTTCTCCGCAGAAAATGATTTATTGGCAAGGATACATATTTATGTATTAAAGGGCACTTGTATTATCGCTTTTCACGAAACAGTGAATGAAATCAGTTTCTGAAGGGTATTCTTTCACTAGTGGGAAATTAAATTTTAATAGGAAGATTTCTGTTATATCTAACGAAACGTAGTCGTAAGGTTTTTTAATACGTACTTTTCGGTGCAGATTTTATTACAAACTACGATAAAATTACGGTAAAAGCATTCAATACCGATCTTTTATCTTCACTGCGGTCTAACTGTTTAGATAACTGACGGTTTGTAAGTAAATTCATTATGGAAAGATGTAAAATGTCTCCTCTTATAATTTTATTTTTTTAAAAAAATCTTAGAGAAATCTAAAGTTTTTTCTCAACGAAATTAAATTTTACTCCCCAAATAATCTACTTTATTTGGTAAAATTTTATGTGCGATAAACTGATTAATTCTTTATTGAATTTAATTTTATTGCTTTGACCGATTTTTTTTGGTTCCTCAGTTTCTTCAACGATATTTTCTCGATTCATTTACTTATTCTCTGCAATCAATTACGAATAGTTCTTTTCGATACCTTATTGCAATACCTTACGTAACACATCATCCATTGGAAGAATATGTTGTAATCCAAAATATTAATTTTACAAGTTAATATTCATACTGGAGGATTAAATTTCTCCTTAAAATAAATCGAACTCTTCGAAATGGTTTTTCGATACATTATTACTCCTTAAAGTTCCTCTTTGTTTTCATGAAATAAATAATCACCCTAATTAATTCCCATGACCTGAATTCCCTTTAAACCCACTCCATCACTTCTGCTTTTAATTAAATTCCATTAAAATGTTAGCAGCCCTTTCTTGCGAGTGTCGTCACGTTATCCCCGAAATGTATGCGATAGAGCGGTGATAGCAGTATTAGGATCGAATGTAAACGGAGTCTCAGGAAAGACCCTTGTTTGTTGACTGTCTCTCGCGATTTTATTGGTTCTCTCTCTCTTGGCCCAGCTTTCGGCGTTTTATTTGGGGAGGAATAAATTTACTTCGAGAGAAGACAAGCGTGATTCTTGTCTCGAAGTCATTGGGCATTGATTCTCATTTTGGTTAACTTTGCAAAGAGCGTTCTCTTAAATTGGGTTTAAACAGTTTCCTGCTGCTATGGACAAATGAATTTTGTACAAATCTATTTGAGATTAATGTTTTAATATTCAGTCGTTTTCTAGCTGTCATTTTTAGAGTCTAGAGTCGTTTTTTTTATTTTTTTATCATCACTTAGAAATGCTTTTCATACTTGAGAAAGCGAGAAAAGGTTAAACTTAAATTCATTGCTCAAAAATGATTTTCCTAAAAATATTTGAGAAAGGGAAAATTTTGAAAGTCTGTTTGTTAATTATTTGTAGAAAATATCAAGTTTAAAATAAGTATGAAGCTTAAAATAAGTTATCAATGCATAAGTAAAAGTGCAATATTTACTCAACATATACTCTATACTTGGTGAAATATGGGATACAATGTATCGTATACTTAATATGTGTTTTTTATTCTAAACAATTTTCAGACATTAAGAATTAGAATTCAGTAATATCTCATAACATAAATTTTGTAGTATAATATGTACTATATGGTAATAAAAATTATGATATTTGCTAAGTATACATTTTATAAATATGGATAATGTTCCCTATGTACTTGATAATTAAAATGTTTGTATGTATATCAACAAAAATTACTATAATATTAATACTCTGAACTACAATGTTTTAGATATTCTTTATGTATATTCATCTATCTATGACAGATAATTGCTATTATCTACTGGTTTTTATCGCTCCTTTATAGATTCCCATCAACCAAAAATACGATTTCGAGCATATAAAAATTCTATAGTCACTCGTTATCCGAAATGATTTAATCTCCATAATAGAAAGTCGTTTTGTAAATTAATACCTGAAAGTTATATTCATAAATATATTAATTTGTTCAACCCTCGCTGAATTATTGAAAATTCCGATAGATTTCAATTTGATATTCGTCGGAAAAAGTGTGCGCGAAATCAACAGATAACAGCTATGTTAATTTATATCGCGGCATTGTTTAGGGCGCCGGATTTAATTCTTTAATTTCCATGGAGATAAAGCGGCTTGTCAGGCTTGATATGTTTTCAATTCGAACCTTCGTTTACCGGCTACCAATTTGACTTTTACTTTTTTTCGCGAAAATTTCGTCCCCGCGATGCCAAAAAGTGGTAAAAAAAAATAAAAGGTCTGGGTTTGAAAAATGAAAAGGGCATGCAGCACGAAGAGTGGAAAATACTTTCCGCGGAACGAAAAATCTAGTTCGACATGCATTCGCGAAAAAAAAACCAAACCTTGGTATCTCTCCATTTAGATCAGCCCTCAAACGGTTTCGGGGGGAATTTCCGAACGGTCTCTCGAGCGCAAAAAGTTACAACTCCTAAACCAGTTTCCCCTTTTCATGCCCCCGAAATCTAGTTCGGGACAAAAGTCTCTCTTCGTCGATTGACCTTATCTCCGATTCCACGCTGGAGATCGTTAACGGAAAATTTTCTGCCCCAAGGCTGGTTCCATTTTTCACCACCGCAGCAGCGCTAGTGTTCCCGTGTTTATTTTTTCCGCGGATATCCCGTTCGGCAATATGTCCTGTTGACTCGCGGCCGCATATCAAGTGTCATTACGTACGAAACTCGCGTTTTTTTTCGCGGATTCGTACTCACTCTTGAGAATTGCGGATTGAATTGCGCCATGAGCGTTGCTCCCTTTCGCCCGGAGGGGAAATTTCTAAATGCAATCGGACTGATTAAAAGGTTGGATTCGCCAAGGGTGTTGAAAAAAGAGGTAAAAATACAGGTGAAATGTTTTAATTCTACACAGCAGATTTTGCCAATCTAACGGTTTTTTTAAAGGTGTTCCGCTCTTTTGGCAAAATTTCAAGCTTTGGAAACCCAGAAGGGTTTTGGGTAATAATCTAGATTTCCAGTTGTCCACACCTGTGTTCGTACTCGAAATGTACTGAAATTTAAGCAGAAGAGTACAACTTTGTCTCTATTTTGATTATTTCTAGCTTATTTTGTTTAGTTCGTAACATGTGTCCTAGAGTTATTTTGCCCTATATTTTGGGACTGTTAGTGTTTGCATGTGTGTCAGCTTTGATATTCAGTGATGCATATGTCAGCAAGTTGTCCGGATCAAAGGATTTGGTGCCCAGAAATATTCGTACGAGTTTAGTGTTTAACATGTTTTTAGGGTGCATTTTTTTATATGTCTGTATCCCTGACGATCAAGCTATTCCTTATCGTTCATATACGTAAATAAAGGAAAATGGAACAAAAATAAGGTACTGAATATATTCAAATATGTATAAATGTCGGTAAGTTCATTATCGAAGAGATTTAGTTCAGGAAAACAAACTTAATGAGCTATATAATTATTTTTAAAGACTTTAAGAACCTTTTTAAATTCACGCAAGAAAATGATCTTTATAGGATAATATTTGGTATACCTTTAGTACGTTATCAGTAGAACATCAACCAGAAAAATTTTTTCATGCTATTCTGATTATCGAATAAAAATCTAGGAATATTCATTTCTGAACGGTAAAATTAAAGTATCATATTTGCAATGAATATATGTTAGTTCATCAGATGTAGCTAAAATTGGCTAAATAAATTTAAAGTGTTCCGCCACGTTTTACGATCAGCGATCTAATTTGAGTGGTTTACGATATATATTTCTAGCTTTGAATGGCGTGAAGTTAAGGAAATGGTAGGAGTTATACAATTTCATTCACTCACAGGAAGAGAACACAATTAAGGAACTAAGGAATCGATCCGAAACGTCTCTGAGTAGTATCGACTTGTTTTAATGATGCAGTTCGAGGGAGTAATAAAAGCAGTCCTAACGAAGAAATTTGAACTTAGGTGATGAAGTACGAGAATAAGGGGCTTTACAAGAAGGTATAGTTGGACGTAATTTAAATGTCTTCTCACTTAAAAGCTCTTGGATGATTGTGGAGCTGATTAAAGATACTAGGATTACAGATAAATCACGATTGATGCATATGTAAAATATTTTAAAAAGACAATTCAAGATCCAAAATTCATTATTAGTGAGTAATAGATAGGTTTTATACATTTAAAGATAATAGAAGCGTCTACCTCCTTTCAAAATAACTATTCAAATGTGGGTGTTAAGTCCGAGAGAGTCCCATAAAAATTATTCCAGTAGCTTTACTAGAGCATTATATCTTTCAAGGGTATCAATATCCAGCTAAGTTAGTCTTAAGGATGACGAGCTACTCGTTTGTAGTTAAGTGTATGTTAGGATTAAGAGCGAGTAGTTCGTCATGTTGCCTCCTTCTATAGCTACACTTTCGTATCTCTGTCTAATGTCCTTCCATTAAGAATAAGGTGACCGTTTGTCCTTTAAGGTGAAAATTAAGAAAGATAGTAGAAACATTGATCATCAAATGGAATCGTAGGATTCATTCTGACTGCTCTGTGTATAACCATCCATTTCCTTTTAAAAGACAGCTGCAATTTCCGAAGTGTAGGTTAAATCGTATGGGTCATCAGGATCTACTTCAAATATGACTCGAGTAGGATTTTTTTGCGCAATACTATACCATACCTTCGAAGTTTTATTTCATAAGGCATACATTAAAATAGAGATTTAAATAATACGGTCAATATTTGATTTTACCATGACAACAAGAACTATCTTCATACCCTAAAATTTAACTTACTTAAATTGGGTTCTGAATAGAAAATAATGAATTCTGATAAATAGTTTGATCACTTGTTTAGAATGAGATTCCTTTCCTGGCGTTAGCTTGATGCTAGTTCGATATCAGTTGCCCTTTTTTATGCATGAAATCCATAAGCTTCAGACCAATTTTTCTTTATACCAACGATAATTGAGTCATATTTTATTGTATATAAAAATAAAATCAGGAATGGTCACAGAAGGCAGTAGTCAGAATTTTAATTGGATTAAAAATCGATTTTCGAGACCTTGATTATGTTAAAATTTCTCTTGAATTTTACGACCGGAATAAATCTTTCAAACCTTTACAAGTCGTAGAAATAAAAAATGGAAAGTGAGATAGACATTTCGTATTAACATTAGTCCCTTCACAATATCAGAATCATTTCATTAACCTTTGCAATCCGTCATAATTATTCATTGAAAAACCAGGATCAAGTAAGAGTATTTATTCCCTTCGGAAAATTACCTTTTTGAGAAACATATAAAATCCCTCATCAAATTCAAGAAGCATTCACCGTCATGTTATGGAATTCCGTCTTTGACCAGAGGAGTGTCATACCAATCCGGTGACGCTATAAAACTCGACATTATCATTTCAGTGCCCAAGAGCCTTCTTTGGCCATCTGACCCTCCAATTGCCTTCTCTTGGATCTAAGATGGAGAACTTTCCAACTCCAAAACGACAGATTTATTGCGACCTTTGGGAGAGGTAAGAAGGGAGGGGGGTGTCAATTAATGGTTTGTGATGGGAGTCGTAGCTATCCAGAAGAATTCTCAAAGGATGCACTTAAGAGTTTAAAAGGACGATTGTGCCACTCAGTGAGTGTATACGTTAAGACAGTACGAACGAGTTCTCCAATACTAAAACGTACGGTTCATTTGAATTAGCTCGAAGTTTATATTCGCGTGAAATTAAACCCTTTTAGTACTTAAAATTACTTTGGGTATGACTTGATCGGTTCATTAAACTTGCGGACTGTTTCGATTTGCAGATGTGATGAAACATGCTCTCGCAGATTACCAATCTTAAGCTCTCAATTTGGTATTGAACAGGTTTTGAATAAATAAAAAAAGAAAGAAGTAAACGTATGGAATGAAAATAAATAGGTTTAAGAAGGGCAACTGTAACAAGGAACGAAATATATATTATGCATATTATGGAAATGAGAATTGATTGCGTTTTTTACGTTTACCATGAAGCGAAATGAATATTTTTTCTGCTCTTCTGTACAATTATATTTTGTTATTTGATTACTTCTTATGTACCTCTTTAGAATTTTTAAATTTATTTTTTCTGTGAATAGAACTGCCTGGTGCAGAAGTTGCGTTGAATTCTTATTTTATACGTATTATTTATGTGTAATTAATCACGCAAACCTTTTCTTAAATATTATATTAATTGGTCCATGATGTTCGTTTTATACGTATATGAAATATAGAGGTAATCTATGTGAAAAATATATGTAATCTAATTGTTCCAAAACTTTTGCGGGAATTATACTATGAGCTAAAGTTCAAAGTTTCTTGATTAAAACGAGTTATAATAAATAAGAGAGCATCCTGCATTTACAATAAGGTCTATGTATTTTAAATCCTGATTTTGAACTTACGGAAGAGATGAGAAGGAATCTGATTAAACTTTGCCATCTCGAGCTTTTATTTTACGCTAAAGTTTAATCATTTCTTAGGAGGTGCATCCCGAAGGCAGTTATTTAGCCCCGCGTTTATGATATCCTTGTCTTACGAATCAACTGGCGTAGAATAATTTGGTTGACTTAACTTAAATGGAAATTGTTTCCCGTCTTTATGCATTCAGCAGATTTACACTTAGCTACGAGGAAGTAATTTTGAGTCTTAGACGCTCAAGTCTTGTTTATGAAGTAATTACTCTCCAGAATTTCCATTAGAGAACTCGGGATAATAAGCAACTTCAATCGACGTATAAGCAGGTCGACTTGGGGCGTATAATTAGTTGAACCTTTCCATCTTTCTGTAATGGCAAGATGGTCTCTCCGTAAGAAATTTAAATGGCGAGGAAATTAATGCATCCTGAGCATAAGGGTGAGTTTTAAATCGGGGTTTAGGAAACAAAAATTTAGACTTAAACTATCTGTGAAAAAATATACACGATTCCAATCAATTTTTCAATTAGAAAAGTTAAATAAAAAAATCCTCCATGACGTATTTACATGATAACCAATAGAAGGAAGGAAACTTGAATATTTACTGAACATGAGTTTTTGCTTACGCTGCTGGAATGATTCCGGATCTCCTTAATGTCGATCAGCTACTCTGGCCATCGATTAATTTTGTTATATCTGAACTTTGTCGAAGTCTATTAAAACTTCTCGGTTATAAAAGTTTTGTTTCAGTAGTTTTGATACAAATGAATATAAGGTTTTAACGTGTTTTATAATTCTTTTTATTCGCCAGTAAACGATTTTTAAGCGTATGAATACTGTTTTTTAATAATCTTTAAGTTCGTCTTATGTATTGGATATGTTTTCTTACTCTTTGTTTAAATTCATACTATGACGGCCTTCTCTTGAGATGCAATTGGGACAATGTATAGCATAAGCTTGAATATTTTATGAATATAATAAAATTATATGGATAGAATGATCTTCATTACACATTATGAATAATAATTAAAATGATTAAATAATTATTTAATTCCAATTTAAAAAATCGATTGATTTAAATAATAGATATAATAGACCTGATTAACATATCGTTTCTACATTATTAAAAACTTATTATATATGATACAAAAATGCATGGGGATTCCTATCTTGATTGAGAATTTAATAGATCATCTTTGCAAGAGCGATGAAAATCCAATTACGAGATACATGGACTACGTGGAAACGAAGTAAGAATTTGTAAGAGCAAATTGAAAGGTCAGTGACCTACGGGTTATGTTCAGGAGTAATGAAGAAAGGTAGAAAGATATATAAGACCTTCTTATCCATCCCAAACGATGTGGATCCATTATCTATTAAGACAGTACGCTCTTACTCCATTAATATGTCGTTTATTTTCACTTCGCTATTCCTCTAGGTGAGTTATACTTCGGAGTAATGATCCATCCTCATCTGTCTGTAGATGGACCAAGACGGATGGAGCACTGTGACGCTCTCCATCTCGTGAGAAGTTCGTTCCCCGATCCCGCTTTTTATCGTGCACCCGTCACGTTTGTTCACGGTGCTATCAAATTAACGATACGACACGAGTTGGTGTCCGGGAGAATTTGTACCACGTTGTTGGTTCATTATTACATCCTGAAGTGTCTTCTTTTGATGCAGATAATTATGGTTTTACTGAACATGTGGCTATTTTATTGGTATTTTTTAAAATTCATTAATTTTTATTATCATATAAGTTTTGTTTGATTTGAAGTATTTATTTTATGAAATGAATATTAGAAGGCGTGTTTTCGTGGAAAGTTATAGTATAATGGAAAAAACTTTGTAGTTTCCACTTAAAATTTGCTTTACTAGCAACCAGTTTCGTAATTTAGATGTAATTTAATGTTAATTTCATATTTATTTTATTATTATTTACATTTATTTTAGTATTTTTTGTATTCTTAGTCAGTTTATTATATTATTCTTTATTGATTTTTTCCATTTTCAATATTTATTTGACTCTTTCCCATATGTTTTAAAACTTCATTTTTTATTATAAAGTCAGCTATGATTATTGAAATATTTGTAGATGAAACATTTTTGCGATGTATGTATATACACACTTTACTTAATAAAGATAGGAAATGATATTGTGATAGTGTAATGTATACTTATATACTTAACGTTTATATACGAGCAAGGCAGCATAAAAGACGAAGATGCGTAGAAATATATAAAAATTTTTACGTTGTGTGGTATCCATCCTGTTTAATCTAGTCCTGTACAATTCACACTGCAACGCACTTTCGTTTCGAAAAAAGTTTACCCGAAATTCTCCATAAAAAGTTCCACATTCCTCGAATTTAACATAGACCGGGCACACAAAACCAGAAATTTTACACAAGGAACACCGCAGATCTCTCATACGCTAGGAAAAAGTATCCATCAAAGAAGTTTTTTGACCACAGAATGCACGGCTTTGAAGTACGATCTGCAACAGAACCGTTCGATCATGTCCACCCTCCCTTCGCGATAAAGTGTAACGGAGAGGAATCTAAAACTCCAGGACAATGGACTTCTGAGACAAAAAAATATAAAAAAGAGGGTCAAGAAGTTTTCCGGTCTGGGATAAAGAACTGTGCTAGAGGGATATATGGTATTGTTGGTCAATCCGTATCATAACCGAGAATCGAGGCAATTGCGTTTGCGCTTTTCTTTTGTTTTCCGTCCGTCTTATTTCGAAGATGAAGCGGGATTGTGTCTTACGTTGCGAAATATAAGTCTTCCTCGACATGTAACGGATGGCAAAACGTAGTCTATCCTCGAACGGGAAAGTAATTAAATTCCGGGAACGGTTTCGAAAAGACAGACGGATTTTTCGATGCGTCACGTTGCTCTGCTACTTTTCTCATTTATTCTGCGCTTTGCAAGTAGGCGGTGTTGTAACGCTCGTTTCCAATGTGCTGTTTCGTAATAATATTACTTGGTTTTCTGCAGGGAGGGAAATAAATGAGTGAGGTAGGGTTTCTAAGATATAGATTCGTTTAAGTTCTTCTTGTAATTTAAGAAGAAATTTTTCTAACCTAATAGTAATATGTTTGATCATTAACTTGTATTTAATGTTTTCCAAGATTTAGTTTTTTTTTATAAGTTATGTGAATTTCATTTCGTATAAATCAAAAATGCCTCATTTTTATGTAAGCAGAAGTTATATTACTTTTCATTACAATTTAGCAGTAATAATTTTGTATATTTCAAACATCAATATTACTTTATCTTTGTCGATATCGAAGTATACAAGAATATTTGTCTCTTCATAAATGTTTACAATAGTAATCAAATCATGGGCCTATTTCATCGGAAACCATCCATAGTAAAACTTTTGCGTTTTAATGAAAATTGTCATCTCTTCTATTACTAGAGGCATTTGAATTAAACAGATGATGGAAGGGGGTTTTCCTTCCAATACAACAATAATGTGGAACAATAAATAGTTTCAATCGTAAGATATTCATTTATACACTTTTTTCTTTTTTCATTACTTAAAGTAAGTAACTTGCTTATAATAATATACTTAGTAAAGTTGCTCGATTTTATGAAGTTATGCTCAAATCATCGTCTCCTTCATCATTTAAAAATATGAGCTATTTTTATCTATTTTCAAACTTTTCGTCTTCATTTCGTTAAAAATTCTGGAAACCCTTGGTCAAAATTATGTATCAAAAGTTGTGGTAAAAATACAAGTAAAATGTTAATGAATACCTAACATCTCGGTAAATTTGATTAACAACGCTGTTATTAAATCTGAATCTAATCGTAATTATTCACCCAAAAATTGCACGTTAAAATAAAATTCTCTTAAATTATTACGAAATCAAGTTTTGAAGGTATCCTTTTTTAATTAATGTTGAATTTCTGTTTGAAAAACCTACAATATATTTCAAGCTAATCAACATTATTTAACATATCAACTTTCATAATAGTAAAAACCTTTTTAAATGAACTGATAACATTTTACAGATATACACTCAATCATATGATCATCATGAAATAAATAATAGTACAAAGCCAATTTTATGTATCAATACAAATTTGATATTTATTAGACTGTGAAATATCACGGTTCGTCAAACATGACATTTAAACGGAATATCGCGATTTTGATTTGTTATGAATCAGTAAATAAAATACAAAGGGAATTCTCTATTTTCCATCCAAAATGCTTTTTGTTTAAACTGAAACAATTTTTAAAAATTAAATTTTGAAAAGATCACTAGTTTTTTAGTACCATAAGTTCAAGGGCGGAAAATTGATTTTTGGAATTGGAGATAAATCGTGTTATTTTTGAAAATGTATTAAAGCAGTTAGGTACTCTTCTGAATTGAGAAGCTATGGTTTCGTATTCGTACACAATCGCAATGAAACATCCGAAGGTATCGAACGTTCAATTTCCCCTTTACGAAAATCATTCTCGAGTTTAAAGCCATCTTTTACGGCTGAGAGTTCAGCTGCACATTTTCAACACCTATTACAAATTAGATCCTCTCTTCAAATGAATCGCTTTACTTAACAGAACTATTTTATCGCCTACTAAAGCATTAGTCCATCCGAAAGGGTGAATAAACACGAGAACCTCAATCAAAGAAGACCTTTTAACTCTACTCTACGTATGTCTAAACTTCTCCACCAATTAATTTCAATCACATCTTCATTTAACCCATCGTCCATTCAAAAGCAAGTCCTCTGTGTGACGCCCCTTCGAATCCACCGCCGCCACTTTGGTCCATTTATCTTCATGCGATTCGTCCTTATAACGTGGCACCATAACAAATCTCTCTCGTACGAATCCGGCAGGTTTGTCCTAATCCCCATGTCGTTTATTCCGGACCCCCTTATCACGCATTCCTTAGCAACCATTTGATGGCCCATTTGTCCTCAACATTTTTGGGGGAATCGACCTGTTTCATTGGGAATGAACTCCATCAGATATAGAATAGGGTGCGATAAAATGTCAAGATGTTGATAGCGATGTATTGTTTCGATTAATGCAGTCATATGGATATGTGTGGAGATTTTGTTTCTCTCTCAAAATTGGGGTGTTACCGATTAGAAATAATGTTTTTTGTTCCTTTAATAGGTTTGGGAGTTGTAAATTTACATAATATGTTAACATTTAATAACTTTTTAGAGTAGAAGTATTCGCTTGTTGGAGTGAAGTTGTTGGAGTACAAGATTCTTTTAATAAATTTCTCAGGTTTACGTTCAATATAATACGTTCAAGCATGTATTTTTAAGTAATTTTACTAAAATGTCGTTTATTTCAACTATATTCTCTTTTAATTCATCTTTTATGATGTAAATTTTAATTGATAAAAGTTTAGAGCATTTTTTTTGGAATCAATTTATTTGAATGATAGGATAACGAATTAAAACTACGAGTATATTACTGAAAAAGAGTTAATTTCTATAATTTTGATATATAAATATTAAAAATAGATCTGAATACAGAATCTCAAAATGAATTTATTTAATCCTTGTTAATAGATTAAGTGAAATTTTTCTTTGAAATACTAAACATTCAGAAATTAGTTTTCTATTACAGAAATTCTTTTTCACAAAGCTAGTTTTAAAGGCTAATTACAATCCTTTCAAATGACCAATCTGTCTTCATCTTACGCTAGAAGAAGAAACAAATTTGTACAAATTGTTATTTCAACGTTCTGAAATCAGTAACCTCCGTAATTCAAAAGAAAAAACGATTTATCTTCCTTTAACGTCAACCTTATTTACCACCCTCTCTCTTGCTTCTACAGTCTTTTTTTTTCGTATCTTGTTCCCCTAAATTTCATTAACACGTAAGAACCTCGTGATTATCCGATTAGAGGCGTTACTTCCCCACGACTTTTCCGACATTTTTTAAAAAAGGCAACGAGATACGAATTGACATTTTTATCCGCGATCGCGAGTGCCTTTAAGCTCAGACTGTCATGCAGCCGCGGTTGATTGAGCAAACCTCTTACACTTCCGCCGTTCTAAAGCTTTAAACTAACTGACACTTTTAGAAAAGGGATTCCAAAGCTGCTATTGCATGAGGCTGACCAAGGTGGAATGTCAAAATCTTTGCGGAGCATTATTATTAGAGTATTGTGTTTATCTGCAGTTGAAAAAATTTCTAATAAGCAATTATCTTCTTCGCTATGGCTCAATTTTTTTGTTAAGGGAAACAGTTACGTTTCGGATGATTTATATTTTTATTTCATTATATTATTGTTACACTATATTATTTTTACATTATATTATCATTGCATTATATTATTATTCCATTATATAATTATTACATTATATAATTATTGCATTATATTATTACGTTATATTATTATTGCATTATATTATTATTACATTATATTATTAATACTTGAGCATGGAGCAGTAATTATTATGTTAAGAGTAATGTAACCCATTATTGTTGGAAAAGATAAGTAAAAATCAAACAAAGTATTACAGAACCTTAAATGTTTAACTATAAATTCGACAATATTACTATTTATGTTTTGATTAAGTAGATCTTTTAAGATAGCTTAGAGTGAGTATATATTAATTGTCCTTGGATATTCTTTGCCAACTTACTGAGGGATTAGTTATATTAAATTTTGGAATGTTCTGGTACTGATCAGTGTATTTTTAGGTGATAGAACAGTAAATTACAACGTACAGGAAAGTATGCCTACACTTCCACCTCACTTATTATCATTAGAGTTTTTCACACGAATTTTCTCTTATATTTGTCCACCAATATGATTGCTGTGTCATCGTACATGTATATAGAATTTTGAACTACAAAATAACCAATACTTAACAGTTTACTTTTGTCATCTTTCTATATTTACTCGTTCAGGTGACTTTATCGAATGGAATTTTTTAAAGCTTCCTCAAGCGAAGTGAATGGAATTTTTCAGTAGCAGTCCTTCACTCACGACTTTGGAGTGAAGTATTCGGGTTCAAGGAAAGTCTTGAAGTAATTCTATTTACGAAGTCACTAGGAAGGCTCTCCGAGGAATTTGCACGATTTACACTGAAGGTCTTTAGTTGAAATGGAGTTCCGGAAGTTTGATTTCTGCTCTAATAAATCGATAGAGGAATTTTTAAAAGTTAAATTGAAATAAATAATGGAAAAAGGTTGAGAAACGGTAGGATTAAACTTCAAAAACATTAAAATGAAAATCAAATGGTAGTGCATCGAGACAAGGGGTTCTTTTTACGTTTTTTCGTTGATAAGTAAACGTTTTGATAGTGCTATTTGATGAACAGGTTTTATGTTGCATTAACTAGGTTCCTGTACTTAACCTATCATTTTCGTCTCTTTGCTATTTTAAGCTCCTTCAGCTAAGAATACTTTAAAGTGTGAAACATACAGTCCAATGATATATTATGTATTAAGCGTACGTAAGGAACGATATTAATTTACAAGAAAATAATCAATTTAACAGTAAAATAATATAAATGTTTCGACAACAATTAAGAATTAATTATTATAATTTTAAAATATTATATTGAAATATTGTAAGAATAGAAAGCTATTGCTATGAAACAGAGTTTTGCTATAGAAGATAATATTTTAAAATTATCATGGAAACTTTTGTTTGAATTCAACATACTCAACAATTTTTAAACTTTTTCTCTTATATGACTTTATTTAAGAGAGAGATATTCCAATAAAATAGAAAAGATTACGGAATTAGAATTTATTATTTTTAAGCCTGCATATTTTAACAGGATTGTCTCAATTTCGTCCCGTATAAAGATATATTGTCAAAAGTGATTTTTGAAATAGGAAAATATTATTTTCACGTTCATACCTTAAAATATTAAATTTTTCATCTATTTCTAATTCCAATAACACAATTAAAACAGTAGCAGGTATTTCAATTTTCCTGCGACATATGAAAGCATCTTATTTCACTTGCCTAGAATCCATTCTGTCCGAAATTGGATGAGAGCTTAGAGTTAATTTTTCGATCAAGGAAACGACAGACATTTTTTTTGTTTCATAAAGGAATTACGCTTCGCGGAGTGGAAACAAATTAGTGAGCCTCTAGTGGCGGGAATGGGAAACAGAACGAAGTATGCCAGCCTAGAAATGAACGTGATCAATTCCAGAAAGGAACGTCAGTCTGCCAGGTTATTTAGCAATGAAATACCCTTCAATTAAAATTCGAAGTTTATTCTGAGAGAGCTCTCGAAATAAAAAAAAACCTTCGCCATTCCAGTCTCTGAATATTTTTGTTTTAAATTCCTTTGTTTCGTAACCATGCCAACTCGCCGAAGCACCATCTGTCTTCATTTCGCTCGTACTTCTTTAATTCTATCTATTAGTAATGTAGGTTCATTTGTCTTTTCGTCCTCTCTCTTAATTTTTTTTCGAATGTATTATCAAAATCATTCCGTCCTACTTCACGTTGGAGGGTTTTGAATTCGATTTGCGAAACCTAAAGGGCTTTCACGAGAGACCAAAATGTTGGACAGTCATTTTTTTGAATCTGAATTGTGTGCTGCAAGCCTTTTTAACATATTACTCATTTTACGAAGAAAATAAAACATATTCAGGTGATTCAATTATACTTCAGCGTACAATGAAAGAATTGTCTTGAAAATATTTTTCATGGTATATAATAGGTACGTACATTTTATACTAGCTGTATATAATATAACTAGTATACGTAGAATAAATAAATATAAATAAGGAAACGTTAAATGGCGAAATATTAATGCTAATTACATGGACTACAATGTGCTATTTATTTGTAGTACTTTATTTAAGTTTATTTTAGTTGGTATTTACAGACTAAATAGTATTTGTAATATATTTTAATGAATGATTTTTTATCGAACAGAAATACATCATACGTTTTTTTTATTTCAAGGAAACCCGTACTGGGAAATGGGTGAGATATAATAGTCTTCCATTGTTTAAAAAACATAATCATAGCAACTATTATTCTATCTTCGTCCACAATTAGGTCTTGCCATTTTTAAGGCTCTTGAAGGTGGACTAACATCCAAACCGGGTAGCAGAATATTATGTAAACAGTGGAATATTTAAAAATTATTTAACACCTATTTACCCGGAAAGAAACCATTACTGCTTACAGATTAAAGAAAAATACTTCCATTTGTATAGTCGATTAAGGCTGCAGATGAGTATATCATCACTTGAAATAACGCATAGTTAGCTCACCTCAAAGAGAAAGTTTTATTCTCTCAATTGCGCTTTCCGCTCTTCAGCTGTTTATTCCAAACGTAATTTAATTTTTGAGTACATTCTTGCGCCGCGAGGTAATTAGTAGCGCTCTCGCCGTGGAGAAGAAAGGAACTACGCATAATGAAGTGAAAGTAGAATACCCTTCACATACCGGAGGGTTAATAAAAGTAAAGGGATGCAGACCGTTTCAACCGAGCACGTACGTTTCAAAGAAAGAGTTCATTTTCTTTTAAGAGTTCAACATTCCCCCGCTTTCATCCATTACTCCAGGGATGCAATAAAATGACTCATAATGGCTTCATGAACTGCCCATGCCTCACTTAAGCGTTTAATTCACTGTTTCTTATTCTGGAAGCGTTGCGAAAGATGTTTTTTGTCATTTCTCCAAGGGATAATGTTTTATTTGGTACAAGACCAATGGGAAGGTTTTTGTAAGGGACACGCATTGATAATACGTCATATTTCCCAAGGTATTCTTTACGGTGGTGTATCGTGATTTTTCCGCTTCCGTCGCGGGTTAATTAAGAAGTATCGCACTACGAAATTCTGCGGTTGGATCCGTAGCTGCGTTGGCTATTGTGTACTAACGCGGGATACGCTAGTGTTGCTAAATAATAAACTGCTATGCGGGAAATCTCTCGTAACTTATTTATATAGCCATTAGGAGAAATTTTCGTTCATGATTAAATTGGTTCTGTATGGGAACGTGGTGTAGCAAGATGAAAGATAAACTAAATAATTAATAATAAAATATAACCATTTTATATTATATAAATATCATTAAATAAATTTTTTGATTAAAATTTGAGAGAAAACGCATATTGCTTAAATAAGATCATTCCCTAAGGTTATTTTCGTTCCTTTGAATTTAAATTTGTATAAACATGCGATTTGTGTTACGTATCCTCGAATTTCAATCCTGTAAAAGTATGTTACTTAAGCTTTGAATGCCAGTTAAATTGTATTCAAACGATATTCAAGTTTTATCTCATGTTTACTTATAGAAAATACTTATAGATTATTTCCCTTTTCTGCATTACTTCCTTCTTTGTGTTACTTATTTTTCCTAATATTTACTCCGGGAATGTCTAAATGATAGTAAATATGTTATAGTATCAATTAAAGTACCTTATTTCTAAACGGAGGAATTAGTTTTGTGCAAAAAATTTCGATTTATAAGATAATATTTATAGGTCACAACCATTGTCTTCCAATTGCCGCTTCTTTCCATGCATACTTCAGTCGATAAGTTTCTACTGCTGGGCAATTTTAATTTAGCCCAGTTTAAGCTGATACAGACTTGATTTAAATGACACTTCAGATTTATTGTAATCTAAAAGCTTTATTACAAAATCATCCGAAATGAACTAAAATATGAAAGAATACGATTTTAAGCTAATTAATTTATATAAAAAAATTTAGCTTGAAGCTGCACTGGGAAAAATACACTACAACGTTGACCTAGAATTGATCTAGTATACGATAGTATATATAGGACAAAAGGATGGTAGTATATATAATAGGTTAGTAGTTTCTATAATAGGATAGTTGTGTATATAATAGGATTGTAGTATTTATAGTAGAATGGTAGTATTTATAATAAGATAATAGTATGTATTATAGGACAGTAGTGTACGATACACTTCTTAGAACTCTACCCCCACTAAAAGTAGGAGAAGGCAACTCAACAGAAAGTTATACATCCCCACCCAAAAGCTAACTCATCCCCCCTCATATTTCGAGCACATTTTTCATCCTACTTTCGCTTCCTTTCCAAAACGAGCCCTTCCTAAAATTTTCCACGAATTCCCTACTTAATGGCTAATGTATAAACAGGCGTTCCGCGATAATCCTTTACCAAAACCCACTCAACCTCCGATAATCTTCGTTACCTGTTGTTGTACGACCGAACCTTCACTTAAATTATTAACAGCCCCGAGCGAGACTGTTAATTTAACCTTCCCTGGCGACCGACGGCGTAATTCAGAAACAAGTATCTAATCTACCGTTGCGAGGGGCAACAGCGATACACTGCCCTCCAACGGAAAACAATATAAACTCCTTCGGCAATCAACGGGAAGACGTTTGTTTACAACCGGAATAAAGAGAGTATATGCGTTATTGAGCGATGTCTTTAAATGCTAAGGGACAAAGGGGAGAATTGGTCCGGAGTTTATGTGTAGCATTAGAAGGGAAAGGTTTAATTGTGTTATCGAAGTATTTGAAAGAAGCTATTCAATACGAGTGGAGGTTATTTGATGAAATTTACGACTATGTATGACGGAATTTATATGTTCTTTATCCTTATATTATTTTATAATATTCTATCATTGATCGTAGTTATTGGAAAAATAATTTGGAATGGACAATCGATTGTAATGAGTTTTTAATAGCTGTCCTTTTCGCTATGGTAGAACTCAGAGGGTGTAGTGAGCATTATTGTTACAAAAATATATTGTTAATATAGTATTCATAAAAACAGCTAAAGTTTAGTTATTTAAAACAGTAGTAAAAAAAGTTTACTTTTATATTTGAAATTTACTTGATATTTATTCAAATTGTTTTTTATTTTTTTGGTTAGCGATCTTCTTGTATTGTTTTGGGTGTTATATATTATAATTGTGTGTTTATATGAAGTATTTACTACAAAAACTAACATTAATAAGTGAAACATCATTCATTACGTTCCTTGAATCCAGTTTTTTATCCATAGACTAGTTTATGATGATTTTATTCCCTTCGATTATAGGATAACTGTTCCGATATTTTATACTGATACAATTCATTCTGTATATACAACAAATTATGTCTGAAAATATTATTAATCAATTCTTTAGTATTCTATACCATTCTATCATTCAAATAATTTGTACTAATACAATTCATTCTGTATATGCAACAAACTTTATGTCTATTACTTTTCTGTTTTATAGTCTATACTATTCTATGATCCATATACTGCCCTTTGCTCGGAATGCATTCCTAGAAAAGTGTACATCTCGAAGTTAAGGCTTCTTGAGATCTCTTACGTACCCTGACTCATCAGTTCTTCAGCGCACGTAATAAATTCCTGCCATCTTCTTCGCAGGTCATATTACTGCTCCTGCTTTGACGGATACTTCGGAGAGCACTGTGAATACAGCAGACTTTGCGATCCGTCGAGGAATATGTCGCAGTGCGACAATGGAGGCAAGTGCAGGTAAGTTCTCTTATCGGACTCATATCCGAACTTTTTTCTGATTGAAAAAGTCGCGAATGCGGCGGAGGAAAGATAAAATACGAAAACCGGCTTAGGCAAATGTTCTAGGGATTTTGGTTTTTTAAAAAAATACGAGACGATAATAGAAAGGGATGATTTTTTTCTTTGTACGTATTTTTTCAAGAGATTTTTTTGAGGCTTACGTAAGGCACATTATTATGCGAAACGAATTTGCTTGTTTTATTTCCGAAGGATGTTTATATCTAGATGTGTTTGTTTTCAGAATTTATCTCCAAGTCGTCCTAATGTTTAGGTTTTTATTTGTTTAAGACTAAAAATATTGTATGATATTTTCATAAAACGTGCTGAAAGACACAATTTGTAGGGTTTTGTTGATCTTCTACCAATTTTTGTCTCCAATATGTGGTAATTCATTTAGAATCACCCAAATGATTTGTGATATATATTTTACCATTGTATTTTACCAAATTTAGAGTAAAATTTGTTTTTGTATAATTTTTCCTCAAGGAATAGGTTAATGTCAATTGGTTTTAGGCTAATATCGAATGTAGGATGTTTATAAAGTAAATCATTTATATAAGGTAATAAGGACATTATGAATTTTTTTATAAAGAAATTTTCCAATAATAGAGTTTAATGTACTGGTTTTTGCAATAGGTTAGTTCATGGAATTATAATTATATAATCTTAATCTTTTATATATGTCCCAAAGTCAACTATAAAACTATTAATGTTGGAATATGGCAAATTAAAGTTAAAATTCATCACTTATGGAAACGTTTGTTTTTAAATCTCGTACCCAAAATCAAGTGTACTTGTATGATAATATATATGGCGTGACTTAATTTTGCATATGATTTAAATTATATATATATAATCGAGTTCGCTCACGGAATTATCGAATAAAGTTTCAAACGTAAATATGCAGAACCATCTTTGATGTTTAAAATTATGAGTTAAAAGGAAATGTATATTTGCTCAACTCGATCATAAAAATGTAAAAAATTGCTTCAGTCGGCCATCGATGGATGTTATTTTTAAATCCAAAAGATCTTATTGGAATCTCGGAGAGATGTTTTTCTATTCTCTCAATGTTTTATCTTAAAGTTTTCCCAAAACAGTACAGTCTCAACATTAGAAGTATCGCTACCGATTTCTCCAATCGTGAGTTACGAATCTAAAATATCGGCCGAAAATTTGATTTCCGAAACACTGGAAGTAACCATGGGTATCGTAACAATTGAAGAAGTTTAGGAAAACCTTACTCGATTATTTTTAGTGAATTTTTTATCGAATTCTGTCTGGATTCGAAGGGGAAGTGTTATTAACCGGAACCATGCGCTGTATCGGTAACGATTCTCAAAACGAAAGGTAGGATATTCCGTTCAAATTGGAATTGAATTGCGGTAATAGAACATTGGCTACTGTGTCTCTGAACAAGCTGTAAGAGCGAAAGAATAATTGCCTTTTCCCATAAGAAATTCATCTGTGGTTTAGATTTGAGAATTTTCCTTTTCCTGTCATTTTTTTCCCTTCAAAAGTTTCCTTAGTATTGAATTCATATGGTTTTATGTAAATTTTATTTAAATTATTCGCAAGGTATAACTTTTGTCTAAGGAGGATATATGTGCTCTTTAAATTTTCAGGTTATATGAAATTTTTAGACTTCTCTTCTGCTTTTAAATTTATCCTCTTCTATAATGACATACATAAACCTTACAAATTATCAGCTTTCATCTTGAAACCTTACCATAAATTGAAGCCTCATAGATAACTGCTTCGACCCAAAGGCTTTAGAATTTTTTCGTAAAATACTTCTCGTCAATTTATAACGGTCATTTTTATCTTTTCAATTTCACATTATAAAAACAATTCTATTATTTTATATATCTTTTTCATATATTTATCTTATTATATTCATTTACTTTATAATATTTCTTTATTTTTTTGTTTATCGAATAAAATATTTCATTATTTTAAATGGTTATTTTATATTTGATGATAAGAATTTAATATACATTTAATAAAATGATTTAATCGATTATTTTTCGCATATATTTTTGCCTGGATGAATCTAGAACATCGCAATGATATATCTTAATGTGAAGCTATAATTATAATTGTAGAGAAATAATTCATTTATCAGGATTCAGACAGAGTACCTGCCTTTACTTTAAAACGTTTTTAACCGACGATAAACTTCGGAACGTTTTCAATCCTAAAATCTTTAGCGAAGAAATTGGGTTATGTTTCAAATTCCACACATGTCCAGGAACGCACAAAAGGAGAAATTGTGATTCGGAATATTTCCGAGAACGTTTCCTATGATAGCTGAATTTAACCCATACACGTGCGATTCACGTAGGCAATCGCCCTCGATTTATACTTTTACGATTACGAAAACGGATAAACGGTTCTTGAATTTCATCACAGTTCTCCGAGAAACAGCACGAATTGAAAACAGTTCGTTTCAAGGTTCGAAATATAAGATGAATTTATTCCTCCGAAACGAGTCTAATTCTGATTGGCAGTGATGTCACGGATCGTCTTATTGAAATGCGTGGTGCTCTTATGGCTCAGCCGAGTGGAGACACGGGTGAAGAGAGGGTAAAATTAATAATAGCAAAGGAGACAAATTTGGGTCATAAAGGAATCCCCCATTTGGTCCCGTATCGAATACATATCGGCTTCTTTTCACTCATATTGCTATTCAGGTGTGATTTGCAAACTTCGTTGTTCGGCTAAATTACGAGCGGTTTTTAGGGTCAAGAGTGATATTAACCGTCATAAAAACTGAATTATGAGTTATACGTATATAATGAAAATCTCAGTCCGAAGGAAAGATAGCTCTTTTTTCATTTAGAATTCCGTTAAACAAAATAGTAAAGTAGTAAAACATAAATAGTAGTAGTATAATATTTGCACGTATAGATTGCAGAACTTAAAACGTCTTACTAATTAATGAGATAGATTTGACAACTTAGAGATTTTGGTACATTCAAATATCTATTTTACCTCGCGCGTTATATATTTTATATTATTCTTAGAAAAGCGGAAATGATAGATAGATTATTGGTAAATATTTTCTTTATTATTTAGTTTATTTTTAATGCAAACGTTTTCTGATTATATGTTCTACTATTTAATTATGTAGTTACTTTTCTGCTCATATGTATATGAAACTTATGCTTATCACTGCTTCAAACGAATTTATCAAAATCCAAAACTGAAGAATAGAAGAAAATGGTTACTATTAAACGATGGAATTGTATTTCTATAAAATATAAGGTTGTTGATATATATTCAGGTTTATATATTATAAATATCCCCTTTAAATATTATTATGGAAGTGAATAGAAATAATTAAGTAAAATCGATATTATTAAAGAAATGTTAAATGATGTTGAAGTACTACAAATATTTTTATCCCGTATATTATTATATATTTAAAGCCTTTCCCTTAAGTACCTCCATAGCTGATTGAAAAATGAAACCCTTTTCAAGTCTCATAGGGAATTGAGTGTTTACTTAATGCTCTTGCTCCATTTAAATTCAGAGTATCTCAATTCGATTACTATTAAAAAATAATTGTTACTCAACAAAAAGAATTAAGTGTGAATATGAGTGTAAAACAATTTTGGATATTAATCGTATATTTTTTCAATTGAATCATCGGATAACTTTGAAATAAATTCGAGTGAAAATGATGCGAAATTGAAGATGTGTACCCTCAGCCGAAGTATTAATTCATTTTTACACATCCACTGATGGTGATAATTAAATAGCACTCGAATCACCCTCGTGTGTTCTTTGCTTAACAGGTGTCATTCCCCATATGAAACGTCACAGATAGCGTACGGTAATGGCTCGTTAAAACGGTTGCTCAGTAATCTACCCAAAGTGGTTGGTTTCCTTTCCCTCTCCAGTTAATTCAGCACTTTCACATTTCGATAAGAACTTGAAAAAGTCGTATTTGCCTACGTTTCGGAGGACGATTTCAGTTTTTCGATAATTACGTTCCCATCAATATTTATGGTTTTCATTCCATCGAAATTTATTCGGAATCGGTCAATAATGTGTCGTAAATGTTTACCTGGCAACGGATCGGTTGGTTGCGTGGTGAAATAACGAAAAGCCGCGATACGCCGCGGTGTTTACACGAATCAATAAACATAACGAATGAGCAGAGATTGGGGAGTTAGGAGTGCCCCCATAGCGCGTATCGGACACCAATTGCGCCGGTGAAAAATTTCATTCGTTCCCCGTACAATTAATTGCGTTTTCCTAGTTGGGGGAATGAAGCTTTTGGGAGAAAACTTTTGGCACCCATGTGGACCGTTTTCTCCGAATAGAACACGTTCTATATCGATCAAACACAGGAGTCAATTAAGGATCAAATTTCGGCATGATCGCCGTAGCAACTTAAAAAATCCAATCCACATTTATCGTTTGTTTTTCGTAAATTTGTGTGTAGATGGACTATTTTAAAAGGGAAATTTTATGTAATTGATGATGGGCTCCCTTAAGTATGTAAGATATAATGTAATGATGAAATGAGTTTTCAGAAGAACTGTAGTTTTTGTCAATCAATGGGCTGTTTGTAATTGAGAATTATCAGGGGATCATAAACCTTTCTATTTGCGATTATGGATTCTTCTTTAAGTTTCTCAAAATCTAAATTATATTCTCTTTCGTTTTCTTGCTAAATATCGTTAAAGTACTTAATTCATATGTACATCATTAACTCTACACATGCACTGGATTTTATATAATGCATATATGACTATTTTATCAAATTAATTTTATTACACCATTAAATACATAGGAAGAAAATTTTGAAAAGAATTTTATACTAAAAAAATTCGTCACTTCTTGCTTTTTGTGAAAATTTTAGCTTCTGGTTTACGAGAAATATATATAGAAATTCTCGTACTTACTAATTCTGTTTTAGTTAATGGAACTGTATCTCTGCGTTTTACGAGAAAATTATTTGTATTCTGATAATCAGGATTGAATATTAGTAATCGTCATGATGGACAGTGATGTTAAGCTTTCTAAAAAGTCCAAGGTAAATAAATCGATGAGATTTTTTCTCTTTTCTTTCAAATAGAAAATTAAAAGGCGTGAAATTGTCATCTTCTTTTTACGTGAGAGATTTCTAGTTATTCGATGTATATTTTACGTTATGAAACGTATCCAGTAAGTTTCAAAAAAAGAACGATTGAAAGCTATGATATTCTTGTATTTTCCCTTTTAGTGTGTTAATTGACACACATATTTAAAGCGCCGGAGTAAATATAAATCGAGATTCAATTATCTCCCCACGCGAGTGTTTTGTGGTACTCTATGGTTTTATTCTCACCACGTAATACACAGGATCCGTCGTTTGACATTTAAATTGAATTCAGTGACGCGCTAATTGGGTTGGAATGACGTCATAGGTCACACGTAGCATTTATAATTGTTGGGTTTATTTGGCAGTTGAGAATTTATTCGTCCATGGGTGAAAATTAGTAGGCAAACGTTGCCTTTGTAGCAAAGTTTCACCTGTCTAGTTACACGCTTCAGTTGACGTTAACTACAGGAAAGGTTCGATGCATTTCAATTGCTGATCTAAAACAGAAATCGCCGAAAAGTTTCGTGGCTTCATTATCATAAACATTTATTCCTTTGAATTTTCATTTTGAGATTATATATAGATTATTTCATGTAAATCAATTTCATGGTATATTTAATAAATTGGAACCAAGAATTGAAGCAATTCAAAACAGAACGATAGCTTTTCTCTTCTCTCTTCTCCAGCATGACTTTTCCATCGTAAAGTTCCGATCAATCCAGTTCTGTTCCACGTGTTATTTACTCGAGCACGAAATGCTCTCTGCCTATCATCATAAACCATATCCTATGGTGTCTCGAATACCCATTTCCCTAAACCGAGGCGAATCTATCGTAACTTTGCTGGTTATTGTTTGGAATTCGTTTGTGCGAGATACGGTTTACTGTTCAGCCACACTGAAGGCATCCGTCATGTTTGTCTAGGGTAAAATTTATTCCGATCTCGCACACTACGATTGGGCTTGTTTTATCTCGCATCGACATAGTTCCCGGATTAGAAAATGTATGGATTTAGTGAATCAGTTGCTCTTACGTCTTTTTTCGTTTGGATTTGATTGAGTTATTCATTTTTTCCTCTATTCCTCATTATTAGAAAGCAAGTTCATCTATCATAAATAGGTTATACGTACTTCATGGAATATAGTACGTTTTCAGTCATATGTATTACCTGATTTTTAATACTATTTTCGGGTATTTATTACAATATTTGGGTAAGAGAAATTATACTCGCTGTATCATTCAAAATGTTTCACTGGTATCTGATGTCTATTTGGATTGGTTTTGTGTTAGTTGCATTTCGGAATTTTTATTCGTTTCGTTTGTTTTCCATAATATGGAAGTTTCAATTATAGAGTGGAGTCAAGGGTTCATTGAACTATCTGTTGCAGCATGTTCATAAATATTGCATTTTCAAACGTTCAGTCCCTTGTTTTTACAATTGTTTCCATGAAGTATCGCAATATCCACGGATACCGTTCCGATTGTAGTCATTGGAAACATATTTCAGATAGCTACATTCCGTAGATTGATAAAAAATAAAACAATCCTTTCTTGTCCCATGGGACTGATTGATTATAGTACGTTCTGGTTTAATGTTTTACTCTTCGTCGCTATAGCCGAAGTACTCTTGAATGGAAATTTTCGTACTATGGAACATATCAGATGAATACCAAATTTTTAATCGCCTGTCGATCTTTTTATAGTACGAGGAATTAATGGTTTTCACGTTCTTTTTATGTACCATACTTTTTAGAGTTTGTGGTCTACTCAATACTCTTTACCGAGCTCATAATTTTTCTCTTAAATTACAATGATTTAATACGATGATATTTGTCAGATAATTCTGATATAAACTGACAGTCGAATCTCTGCCATCTAGAATTTAACTCTTTCTTTATGAGACATTTATTTTATGATAAAGCACGTGATTCGTAAAAATTTCGAAATGTATACTTATCATTAATCAAAAGGAAAGATTATGGTCTCTTTTGATGTCGTATTATGATTTTGGTTCGATAAAGTGTATATTTGTCTTATGAATGGCTATTTACAATTCTTATCACTCAAAGCGGACGATTTATCATTGACGTAATTTATTCTCGATTATGAAGTTAAATGAATTCCATTTGATTTGAATTAAAAATTCGAAAAGATATTACGTAATTTAATGATTTTTTATATTGCTATTCTGAAGCATAAATTGGTATTAATTTTGTTTATTAATTAAAAATTCGCACTGAAATGGGAGTTAGTTTAGTGTTTCTTTTTATAAAAGGGATGGATTTCAATTTTATAATTTTTAAAAATAATTTCAAACTAGATTGAACTATGAATCTAAGGATGTATAAATGATAAAAGGATTCATTAAAGACGATTTAACATCGCATTCTTTCTTTATAAAGGAAGTCTCGGAAGTTTTAAAATATGCTGCCGACAAATTCTCCGTCTGCATTTCCCTTTGTGTTTAAAGAAGAGGTATTCATTTCATAATAGCAAAGGCGACTATTACGCCCTTCAGTTTAATCCTAAAAGATGTCTGAAACGAGACTTAGGGATTTCTCTATTCTATCGTCAGAGGTCACTAGGTCGCCTCCTCCTTTTTCTATAACCTTTGACCGTTTCATCTGCGGATCTCTGTGTCATCCATGGGATGAAAATAATCCGTTTGTTGATTTTCAGTCGTTAGCGTTTCCTTAGTAATTTGTCCTTGTTTGGATGTCTTTCTGCAGTCCGTATTTCTGCGTCACGAGTTCGTTTCGGAGATTATCCTTCGAATAAATCGGTCACGTACTTTAAACGACTTCTAATCACGCATGGTTGATTGCTTCAAGAGTATTGTGCAATTTAAGTGGAATACTCGTATCTATCTTAAATGTTGTTTGTTGATTAAAGTTCCTAAGCCATTAATTTTAATGGAAAATGATAGTTCAAATGTTGATTGTAGAATAATCTATTAATTACGTTAATGGATGTAAGTTCATTAATGGAATATCGTTTCCATAATATATATTCCTTGTTTATTGATCATTCATTTTATTCATTATTTATTCATTTTATTTCTATAATTTTATCGGTTTTTTCCTTAGTAATTTTCATACTTACGATGAAAGTAATTTACAGTGCATACATTTATTCGAGATAATTATTTAATACTTGATCAGTATGCTTTGGAATAAACAATTTTTCATGTTTCTAAATTGTAATTTGTATTATATAACATCATTTAATATCGTATCTAATAATTATTTCGTAAAAGGTTAATATGGTTTGAAATTTGAATACGCATAATCCTCCCTCTTCCGGCGCAATAAATTCCTTTTTTTATTCCCTGTTTAATCAAAGAAGATTACCATAAAATTAATTATTTGTTAATGATAATTTAGTTCGTTCGCTAAATTTTATGATATAATAAATATTTTGGATGTTTATTAGCTATTTTTCTTAACATTAAAAAATGGGTATTAACAGAAAATAGTATAAATTTTATACAACTGTTTAAAATTGCAGGATACATTACATTTTTTCAACGTATCATGACCACTAGTTATTCACGCACATTTCTCTTGCCTCATAAACATTTAGCGAAGCCACTGGAGGTTGCGTTGAAAATTTTATGAGTTCATCGGATGTAACCAGAAAAAAATAGAAACGGGTCAATAACACAATAAATGTTAAAATAGGAAATACAATGCGGTGAATGAGTTTTATACCACACGCACTAATTGGTTTTCAGTCTAGTTATTACGAATTTGTTATTCAGCTATGACGCTACCTATTTATCTTCCGTTTCTTGTATACAATTCATCCCCCATTTTGGGAATTTTTGAATTTCCTGAAGCGACATACTAATTCTTTTACCATTAATTATTTATTGTTATTGAGTTAGTATTCTTTTTGTTTTGTGAAACAAGAAAAAGTAATATTTTTTGCCATGCAATTTTAAACGGAATATATTTATTTTATATTATATTTAGGTGTGGTTTTATAATATATTCGGTCTGCTTGTCAAAAGCAGGATTGGGATTATTTTTGTGTTTGGACTTGAATTTTCCTCGGATCTTATGAATTTTTGATTAAGAAACTATATCCGTTCGAATGAATTTGTAGTGAAAACAGTTCTTCGGAACTCCCCATTCATTTATAAGACATTCACTTGAACTTCATTTGTTTATTATCTTATGAGATTATTTCAGAAGAAATGTTTTTTGAAAAGGAATAAGATCTATTCACAGGAAAAGAATACGATATGAATGTAAAATACAAATTCTAAGTACTAGTATTGTTCGGAAACACGTTATTTGTCTACTGTGGCTGTTTAGGAAAACATACATCCCACTCGTTGAATATGGATCACTAAAAATAGCGAGCATTTTTCCATTCCCTTGTTGAATTGTTCTTTTATACGTGAGGAATGAATTTGTTTTAATTGCTTCTAGATTTGATACAGTACGGTCAAGCAATCAAATATTTTTCCTAATTTTCGTTGTTGTTATCTTGTTTTATATGATTTTATTTGAACTATTTAATAATATTTTATGTTTATATATGTATATATAATGTTTATATGCTAAGAAATCGTTTTGATTATAAAAACCTCGTATTCTATAACAATAAATCAAGAGATAGTTAAACAGAAAGAATATACAGTGAGTAATTTAAATGATGACTAGGTCAAAAATTAGTCGAATGTATACAAATTTAAATTGATTTAGAAAAATGTGAATTATCAGGAGTTTCGTAGGTAATCTTTTTTATTGTATTGACGTGAAGAAATATATTTAAGTGATTTTTAAATATAAAATTTAGATCGAAAATATTTAATAAAAAATGTATGCGGCTGTTCTATCGAGTCATCTTCCTTTAGCTGCAAGATAGAAACGTTGAAATTGAAGAGTCAAAGACTGCAGCGTACGTACGTTGCGTGCAAATACAGCACGGCTGAATTAGGTCGGTAAAAGCTTCACTCTGGGAATTCAACTCTGCATACACTTAGAATTCGGTTAGTTGTTTGCCACCCAAATTAATTTAGCCAATTGCGCTGGATTATAGTCGAGTTCTGTCTCAAGACGTCTGTTAATTTGCCATCCTCAATTCGCAACCGAGTTTTGCGAATAATAAATTAGTCTGAGGGAAAGGAAGATGTCCATGCAATCAACTCCTTTCAGACGAAGATCCTTCTGAGGAATCAAAATCCCATTGCTTTCGAGAATCACAAGACTGCATCTCAATCAAAATTTATTCGCGTGCAATGACTCGTATCAGTAGGAGACGAGGAGAAGATATTTCTTGTCGCAAATGTCATTTTAATGTTTTCTCTGCGCCTCTTTCATCCCTCGGAATAATTCGCATGCATTCAGTTCCCATTCCATTTGATCTCGTTTTGATTTAGAAGGAGATTTTCCACCGACGCTTTTTCATTAATGTGTCGACCTATATTCTCTTTTCATTTCCATCGTTTCTTTCTTTCGAGAGAGGCCTAATGCTTGGAAGGAATGCAGCTCAGATGTATGTTCTCGGTGTGGATGGGTCGTTTATCGACTACGAAAACAATTCCAATGCTCGTTCGTTTCTGTATAAGAAGCTGTTTTTTTTTAAATCTGCTCAATGAAATATTTCCGGGGATTCCGTTCGGGGAGTCCGTGTTTTTGTGATTCTTTTAACTCCTTAGCGTTCTCTTCAATTGAACTCCTGCGGTGGATTTCGCGCTTAGAAGCGGAATGACTCTGGAGATTTAACTCCGGAAAAGGTTAACGATTTTAAAGTACACAAAAATGGAAGTTAATGGTATGCACGCGTAATATATCGCAGAAGGTGATCTGATTATTATTCAGTCTCACTATGGAATATAATTCTCCGTAGATCCATACATTACAGTAACTTCTCTTGTATTTTTAATCTATATTCAATCAATTATATGGATCTGTGTCATCTTATTTTTTCTATTGTTCTGGTTAATTTTATCTTTTATTTTCAATCCCTCCTAATTCAATGTACTGTCTATTATTAGCAAAAATTCATTTTATCTGAAGTTAGACCTGCAAAACTAGATTATTTCTCCAGTATCTTTTTTATAGCTAAACGAATTAAATTTAGTGTATTGAGCTTATAAGTTAAATCGTTAGAAAGACATTTTTACTCATTTAATTTTAATTTTATTCTATTTAATAATTTTTAAGAAGTATATTGCAAAATAATTCGCAACGACTCAATTATTAAAATTAATTTTTTAAAATCTACGTTTTCTTAGCTAAGTATAAGATCTCCGTAAAGATATACTTGTACGTATTCAGTTCCTTTTCTTCACATAAAAATAATACAATCGGATAATATGCATCAAAACCTTATTTAATATAATTTTTTCTCTTTAGATTTGGGATCTGACGTTAAATTATTAATACATTACGACATGGTTTGAAATTCGAAGATAAATTTTCATCGTATATATAATGAACATCTTCCTTACATTAGCAATTTCAAAACGTAGATAGAACCCGAATTCGATGTGAAAAATTCCTTATTTCGAACGAAATTACAGTTTTGTTTTTCTCCATGGCAACGTATCTCTTCTGCAGAAGCTCTCATTGATGAATGGAGTAGGGCAAATACTGGAAAGAGACGAGGAAAGTAGGGCGTAAAAAGCTTCTCAGCGCCATATGTTTCTGAAGGTGTCATGTCATGGCAAATGCCCTCTCGATTTAAGGAGTCTTTGCTGACGAAATCTTTATCTTCCACTCTAGGTTTTTCAGTCCGATATTACGTCAAAATAAGAATTCGAGGATAGTGTAATCTAGATGAAGTATAAAATTAGAAAAGCTTCCAATATATATGTAAAGAGTATGAGTTTACTCCGGATTATATTACAGCTATTTTTCATGTTTATTATTAAAGTAGAATTCGCGAGATTTATTGAAATAAGTCGTTACATTCAAGAAGGCTTCTTCATTTTGTAATATCAAAATAAAGGTCTTTAATCTACTTAATACTATTGCGGTATATTTAGTATCATTCTTTAACATGTTCTGAAATTAAATATAAATTAAACAAAGTGAAATATAGTTGATAGATAGCATAGGTATAGTTCTCTTTACAGACTGGTTAGAAAGTAACTTTATTTTTTTACATTTCGTGTGCTTTAATTAGTGCATTTATGGTTTTCTTTTTAATTTAAATTGCTATGGTTAGCTTAAAAAGTTAGTTAATCCTTCTGGATTTAAAAAATGGAGCCAGTTTGAATGTATTGCAAAGAATGAATAAAGTACAAGGAAACCTTTTATTTAATTTAATTAAAATAATTAATAATAATGTTATATTATACATATTTATATAATTAACTTTTTGGGAAGATCTATTTAGATAGAAAATTATGTCAGTCATTCGTTAAACTATTTCTTCATCGAAGTATTAAATAATCATACCTCTTCCTCAAAATTTAGTAAATCCTTGTATATTTATCTACTCTGCAATACATAGCTTTGATGCTATGAAATTCCATACAAAAGCTCGAAAACGAATTTTACGATATAATAAGAAAATATGAATGTACCAACACGTTTAGGGCCAATTCACGAATTTCGTTGATATCCTAATTTACATGCGTTAATTTTCGCGAAATAATTCAGGATCCAAAAGCGGGATGAATGTGTCAGACGCGAAAACGATAGATTCAGTAGTGATATATTTAGATTTAATCCATAGCAACGCCAAAATTGGCTTTAAAATATGCACGTTTTTTTGCGGGCGACATTCTGCTCCGCTACGCAATATTCCGAGGAGATCAATGTCCGAAACTTTTTCCCTTTTTCATAACTTGTGGTCCACAGCGAAACGGTTTTTTAATTATCAGGAGAAAGTTCGGTTCTTTTTTTTACCCGCTATCGGTTTTCGTGGTTATTATTTGCGACGTATAGTTAATGAAAAAATGATAATAATTCTAATTTCCCCACTCGATTTTTTTTAATAGGCGGGTCGTTTGATAAAAAACGAAGAAGTTATTAAACCCTTCCCTTTCACTAATAAAGGAGAGGAGTTTCTATCTTTCATCATTTTCTTTAAGTGCTCACTTTTATAAGGACATCTTTCGACGGATAGTAAATCCCCTTGTGGGAGTAACTTTCCCTCAGTATCAATTTATTTCTCTATGAATTTCGCCAAGATTATTTTCTGCAACACGCTGATAAAGGGGTAATATAGGGAAGATGAATTTATTGCTTCCTATTTACCACTTCTATAAAATACAGCTTATCTTATATTCTTCAATCATATTACTGCTGATTTACTATGTTCGTCAGTCGTAAAAATGGCAGAAAGAATCGTATTTTTAACCTTAAAAGAAGCTATTAAATTAAATTGAAGGTATATATAAGTAACCTAAAAGGATCTGGCATTAACTTTGTGGTAGTCTTTCATTCTTTATAATCGAAATATTAAGCAAATTCCATCACGATTCTTTCATCATTCATCGTGAAAAATGGTAGTGTGAATGCTTTACCGTTGTTTTTTCACTTGATAATTATGTGTAAGTATAATTATTAATTATATGGTATAGTATGTATGTAAGGTATTATTGTAACTATTATTTTTAAATGAGTGATAATTATGTAATATTATAATTATTATATACAAAAATATATTATACAATTAAATGTTGTTAGTTTGAGTTATATTTTCTTTGAAAGTAAAGATATTAATAAATATATTTGTTTTTCGTAAAACTAAATTCAACATTTGTTAAAAAATTACGAAAAAACTGTTGAGTATAATTATACGTATTCGTTTCAAGGTGAGTTTGTTTTATCGGGAACAATTTAATATTCGTAAAAGATATATTGCTAATTTTCGTATCGCAATTCCAAAAACATTCCCTTCCAAACACACGTTCGATTGATCGCGAAATAAATTGCGCGATGGCATAGGCAGTCTCCGTTGCAGATTGGCACCATGGAGCAAAGATGACGTCACACCCTCCTCTGCCTTAACCCCAGTTAACGAGACCCGTCACGAAGTCTCCTTTCTCCTCCTGAATATTCGCTCTTGCACCCTGGCCTAGGTTAGCCACAGCCATTGTCTGCCTCACAATAAACTATAAATTAAGGCAGCACACCAAGGAAGGATACCGGATTTAATTATAGCAAAAGGACAGGTAAATGGAGATGACGCCTTCTCTCCACATTCTCTACGATGGAATTTGAATTAGCTTTCCTACACTTCGTTGGATCCATGCTATCCATATTCCTTGTTTATGGAACGCGTATGCGATAAAGTGGGGGAATACTGATATTTATCTTTCTTAGTAAGCGATATTTATTATGAATTTATATAGTTTAAGCTAGGGTTCCTTAGGTTAGAGTTTGAGTATTACTTATTTTACATTTTTGTTAAATAATGAAGGATTTAGAAGGGTAAATGTATAGCTGAAGAATAACTAATGTTTGAATTCTAGGAGGATTATGATTGACATATTATTCTTTACTCAACATTAAATGTATGTTCTGTAATAATAAAATTTCTTATTATTTAGACTATAATAATTGAAGCACCCAATCGCATATCACAAATATGTTACATGTATTACATGATAGTTCTCTTAATTGAAGGCTCAGAATTTGATTCTATAAAGAAATAATGCACTGATTACTTTGAATATTAAAATTTTATGTAGTGGAAAAATGTCTCAATATTTTGGTACTAACACATTTATTCTACATAAATACAGATCAAAAAACGATGATATTCTTGAGTTTGCATTATATCTTATATATTTTCTAATTTAATATAAGGTTATAATTTACTAAAATTTTGCACATTGTAATTTAACGCTATAATGAAAATATATATATTATGTTGTTTAATTATTTTGGGTTAAATTTCTTTTATATTAAAATCGTCATATTCGTAATGAAAACTTGTAGAATTTCTTGTCTATATCACACGACCTAAATAATGTTTTTAGAATCCTGTACTTCAACGAAAATGTCTAATCGTAATGGAAGATTTTTCGAAGTAGTCGATGTTTGAATTAACATTATAATTATTCTGATAGATCATGGACATTCATGTATAAATTTAATGTATTTTGTTGGAAAGATCTAATTCCTCAACAGTAACTAAAAAATTAAATATCAAAAATCATAATTTAAATTACCTACTTCTCTTTACTGTTAAATATTTAATTTCCCATCAGTGCGTAAATTATCTAGAGACCTTTTAATTCATCAGAATTTTCGCAATTTTCGTCGAACACCTCGTTCTCCATTCTTTCCCACTTTGAATCATAACCGTGCACTCGACGCCTGTCGCTGTGACAACTCTGACGTGGCAATAAAGAAGGAACGGTCTTGATAAGTCGTGGCTTTATCGCTGGAGTACCCTTAACAAAAGCTCGATCCTCATTAAGGATTCCAAAACGTGCATGTTAAAAGATAGCGCACCAATGGACCAAGTCGTAAAAACTGCGTTTCACGACCTCTGTTGGCGAGAGTATTTTCGGTAGATTTATATTCTTGCTTATTTCATGGTCCCTGCGGTGTCCTAGGAAACTCTAAGTCACCCGGGTTGTTAAAAGACGAGCTCTCCCTACTTCTCTATTCACGTAAAGTAGCTGAAATGGAGCTCCGCACGATGACAAAAGGCAAACAACAGTTACGTATTTAAAGGATTACGATCAATTTCATTGGCATTAATTTCTTTATCAATTTTATCCGAAAGCCGTTTTATCGTTCGTTAAGTAAGCGCGATATTTCACGGATAAATTAATATTCAAATATCGTTTACGGAAAAATTCACAAAACGTTTCTGATACGGGAAAATGCGCGCATTTATTATTAATTCCCGTATAATAAAGGGTTTTTCGCTCGAACCAAATGGGGATAATTCGGTTGAGTTTTAATTCGCGGGAATTAAATATATATCTCTTCGCAGGCCATGGCGATAACGCCATGAAATTAATCAGTAGCTTTGAGGCTCATTTAAATAATATATATTCATCGAATTCAAAGGGATTTTTCTCATTTTTATACATTTATAGCCCATGCAATATGTTGACGATATAAATAATACCCCGGTGAATAAAATAGGCCAATTGATGAACAGTTGCCACGTAGTTATTTCGTGGTTTGTTGAACGGAAAATAATAATTATAGGTAACATTTGTTTATTTTCATTTATACAAAGACCTATTCACTGATGAAATAGAATCAAATTTTTGTGCAATATAGAATAAATTATAGATACGTTTAGTGAATTGATGATTAAATTTATTGTGCTGTGCGTAATGAGGACCTATGAAGCTTAATTATACTCTATTATCATGAAATACATCATAATTAAAGACCAGCCATCTTTATTTAAATTTCTCTTTACATTTTCATTCGATTACTTTCTGAATATTTGATACTAGAAGCTATTCAAAGACAGTACTTTTTAAACGGTTTTGGTCTTTGCCTGAATTTTGACTGAGGCATTTAATATCGATTCATTTTTATCTGATGTATTTATATTTAATGTCATGTATGTATATTTGTTGAAGAACTTTTTAGATCTGATTATAAATTAAATGGTTTAGTTCTTTAATTTGTTCCTAGTAATATATTCCATTCATATTGAAAGCGAATAATATTATGTCAATAAAGTTTTAGTTCAATTTATATAATATATACATATATATATGTAACTTAATATATAGTAATCAGAATCATTGCTATGCATTTATAAATGTAATATTTATTATGCTTATTATTGATAATGTAGTGCTGATTCTGATTTTATAATAAACCGTTTATTATCGTAATTAATTATCTTTTATGAGTAATTCAATGGTGAGGAAGTAGGTTAATGGTGAGGAAGTAGGCATTTCCTATATACTTAAGATCCTTGAGACTGTAAAATTGAAAGACAAGATATTAGAAGAAAGAAGCAGAGCTTTAATGATTAAATTCTCTTGAATTTGTCTTTGATATTATTTCTAAAGGAAAGTAAGCTTCAATTAACACTTTAGCATCGTAATTGGGACTATAAAAGGTATCAAGAAACAGATGACTCTCGAATTTCGACCATAATTCCTTTTATATCGAATTCACTTCAGCCGAAACGATATCGGTTGTTAATTTGTGCTCCTGCCTTAATTATTTTTCGTGGAAATAAGAGAAGATTCATTCTTGGAGGAAAGGATCACATTTTATGCGTTACAACTTTCCAAACCGTTTGATGATTCAAAATATCGAGAAGGGTTTGTCGAAATGTCAAGGTCACTAATTCAACATTGTGAGCCCTCTTATTATGAACCTATTCTGAGAATATTATATCGAATTTCATCATAAGTCTCTTATTTAAGAAAAAAGTATTAGTTTTCATGAAAAATTATGCTAAGAATTTAGAGTTACGTAAGTCTATTGTAAGGCATGCTGCTAAATACACACGTAACGAATCAATTCAATAATATAAAGGAATTTCCAATGTACGTTCAAATTAGAATAATAAATTTCTATGGTTTAACCAGTGGTTCCGATGTGGACTTTCCTAGATATATATATTTTGTTCTTTAGCTCGCTTTAATTAATATTTAAATTTGGCAGTATAGATTGGAAACATAATATAAGAGTTGGGGCGATGAAAAGTATATCCTGTTATTTTTTTTCTTATTATTTAAAGGTTTTCTTAAGGAGATGATCTGTTAGGTTCTTAAAAAAAAACATTATTTTCTTAAACATTACACAATGAATCCTGCAAAATGTAGTGTATATGGTATTGTAGATAAACGAATAATATTTAAGTCTTTCTGCATTAGCGTGCGATTTATTACTAATTATCACAACATTTGTAAATAAACCCTGGGAGTTATTTGGCGAAAAAATAGCCAGAAACTTATTCATTATTCAATTTTATTCTTACGATTAAAGCCAATTTGATCGTACAAGTTTATTTAGAATTTTGCAAATTTCTTTACCCGTTAGTATTTGATTTCTCTCTTTCTTTTTCATTATTTTTTATCCTATAAAAGATACAAAGTTCCTCCTTCATAACAGTTGAACCATCCGTTTCATCTTGGTAGTATCAAGCATCTGCAGAGGATCATGAGTTTCCCAGCGTGAAAGCTGAAGTTTATTTACTGCTCCATACTTAATGTAGATTAAAATTGTTCTTATTGGCCATAAGCTCGTCCATAAAAACTCATGAAGGACTATCTTTACCTCAACGTAATTGCAAAGCGATTGCTGATGGTCGATTAAACATGAGAAAGGAAAGCATCTGAATGGACCAATTAGGATTGCAATAAAAGACAAAATGGCTTTGGCCGTAATGGTTTATGAGAAATTAATTTGACGGCATCCGATGAAAGATCACGTTTGCTTTGTTGAGCATTACCTCACAAACCCTCTTGAAATAAAATTTTCCGAAGTGGCTGTTTTCCCTGGTGCTTAATTTTTGTCAGAATGGCAGCGAATATTTCAAGATAACCCACGGATTCATAAAGAGACGATGCAAAGTTTTCGTTGAATTCATTGTCGCTTTATTCATTGCTGAAAAAAGTACAGCACTTAGATAGTGATTAATCACTCATATACGTGTTTGATTATAGTATAACCCAATAAGTATGCGAATAAAATAAACTATGATTTTAAATAAATGAGAGATAAATATATTTTCATGTTATTTTTCCGATGGAAAAGTTTGTGGTATTGAAATTGCAGATCATAGACTGAAGTGTACTATTACAAATAATTTTTTTGTTAAATAAAATTATATATTATCGTAAAAATTTTAGGTTTAGAGATTCATTGAAAACTTTTAGAAATGTATGTATCTGTTTTTAAAGTCTCGTTAGATTGAATATTGGGATGCTAAGATTAAATATAGATTGAAGTTTTATTATTGTAAAGTTTTATTTATGTTTTCTGTCATTTGAGTGTTATTCTCTGTAATTCCTGTGAATTGGGGAACTTATGAGCTTGAAATATGAACATAGGATTATTTAAAGGCGTAAATAATTTTAATTACTTTTAAACAAATTATTAGAAGTTTTTAAGTCTCTGAATTTCCCTAATTCTAATTCATTCCCTTTCTTGAGGTTTATTTCGATTAGGATTGGTATAGTAATCTATGAAAAAACCTTCAAGATAAATTTCTAGGAAATCTTTTAATCTATAGCTCTAAATAATGTCATTATCCCATTATACAATTGCTTCATAACATGACCATTAAAAATGAGTCCCTCCAAAACGTACATGTTTTCTCCCACTTTTCTGCATTTTTTTAATGAAAAAGGTACAAGCTTTTCTCGGCTGGCAAGGTAAACCTTTCATATTTTCAAGGACAGCTTTCTTAATTTCTTCCCAAAAAATTGTAGCCTTCTCTGTTCGATGTCACACACCGCTATACTTTTCCATTAACAGGTAGAATTATGTCACGTGGTACGCCCTATCTCAATTTCCGTGGGCCATACCTCGCACGTGGGATGATTCACAGATTAAGGAGCTCAGATTATAACCACAGCGTCATGTTTTAGGGCCCGAGCACCGCAAATCTACATTAACCCGTATCTACCTACTTCCACCTACTTTCTGTACGCTTAGGAATAGCAATTTATATCTATTTTCCAAGGTTAGGCTTTTCATTTTGATTAGGTCTTCGGATAGCTTAAATAATTCAACATGTTGTAGAATTTTTTTATTGTATTAAACCTTTTTTTACATTATTGGTTGCTGTTATCCTAAAATTTAATGGCTACATTATCTAAAAGGATATTGCATGTAGTTTTCTATTTTTTGTTCTTTATGATTATCACTTAAATTTTAGCATCTAGCAAGACAATTTTATGAAGGTAAAACTACACCCTATTGTTTCACATTCCAATATAAAATGAACGTAAAGTCAGTCTGGTCAATTCACTTTAAAGAAGTTACTTTAATATTCCCTTGAAAAAATATTACTTGGCGTATATTTTGCATTATATTATCAATTTTTATTATTCTGGGTAAAAAATTTTAAAGGATACTTCTTTTGTTTTTTACTGTATCCGTTTAGTGCCATCGTTGAAATCACGAAGTGGAATTTAAAAGCTTCATTAAGTGTAATCTTATGTATCGATCACATTTAAGAAAATTGGACGTAAAGTAGCCATTTATTAGTTACGATCATGAAATTAGGAGTCGTTTATTATAAAAAGAAATATTACCGATTATGAACCAAAATGGTTTTACGGATATTTAATTGAGTGTGATATTAAAAATACAAAATGTTTTTTTTTTTCAAACGGAAAACTATGCTATCCCTACCAGCTTCAACCTTAAATGTTATTGTAAAAAATTAAAATTGAGTCGAAACTTATTTATAAACACAACAGCGGTAATGTGATCGCTATTTTTCTTAATCTGGATACACATAAGACTTAAAGCTGTAATAAGATCTTGAGGAATCCAAACTTATCGCTTCACGATGTAGATATCAACCAATTGGGCCAATGTCGACACAGGACTCATATCTTAAACCGCCAACATGTGGGTGGTGGTGACCCTTGGGCCAGCAGCCTTAGATGAGATTGGAGTCGCGGAGAAATAAAGAAAGTGCTCCGTATCAATCTAAGCATTGATCCACGGTCCTGACCACCGCATCCCAATTTGATTAGCACGGATACACCGAAGATCGCCTCATTAATTATTCATCGCCATAATGGACGACCGGAAGACCGAGAAACATTTCCCTACGCGATTGTGCGGAAATGTTTCGAGTTCCGGTCATGGAAACCGGTTTCCGTTCCATCTGCGGAGGCCAATTGATGGATGATCATTACGTGACGAGAGAAAGTGACATGGCACGTTTTCATTTGTAATCTTCTGCCGTCGCAAACACAGCGGAGTTCCTTTCACTCGGGTGAAAGTAAAAATGCGATATTTATTTGGAGACGTCGGTGATCGCGTTGCGTGGCAATGACGGAGTAACGACTTGGATGTCTCGGAAGACGTCTCTTTGGAGGGCGTTTAAGTCGTCCTTTCGTTAATGTGTGAGTGGGATGAGGATTGGGAGGCAATTAAATGTGTTTGTGTAGATGATGCGAATGGTATAGGGAATAGTTGGTATATAATAATGGTATAGTTCATATAAGTAAATAATTATCTATTAATACCATAATGTTTTGTTGTATTAAATGTATTTATAAAGTGCAGATATAAGTGAAATTAATACTGACGGGCGATATTTCGTGTGAATCCAATGAATATAATGAAAAGCTTGGTAACTTCCACAAAGAATTTATTTAGAATCGTAAATGGTATTGCAGCTATTGGCCTGAAGATTTTATAATAAATAAATAAATTCTTTATAGAATTAATAAATTTATTGAATAAATTGAAAAATAAAAAATAGAGAATACATTTTATGTGGGATTTATCAAGTATTTCATTGCAGCAGATTAAAAATCGTAATCTATTAAATTTCGACATGGGTTGACGTAATATAAAATTCTATCGGTCAAGAAATTCTAAAAGAAATATTAGTTAGATTGTAATATTTATAAAACTACTTAGTTTTAGAACTAAATTGAGACAAGGTTGTCTTCTTTTATTTCTGTGCTGTTTATAACCGGATAACTGTCAGTGATACTATTGAAGACTCACTAGAAACCCAATAAATATACATAATATGAAGTTGTGAATGGTTTAAAATTAATGTATTGAATAGTATTAACATTTTGAAAATAATCGATATTTTTGGTATATTAGTTCAATGAATTCTGCTGATTCTCAAATTGATATTCTTTCCTTAAAAAGTTTATGAAATTTTAAATTCATTAAACACCATGATTCAATTTATCTGTGCTCTTGTTGGTTTCATTGAAGTGCTTATTTAATTCACAACTTGATCCAAAACCCATAAATAAATTCTACAATTTTATTCGCCAGATTACCAAATGAACCTTTATTTACCGCATAAATCAATGTTTGGTCACCGTGATCCGTGTTTGACGCGTGTCAATCCTCTCGTGGGCTTTCATGATCTGCAAATTGCAGGTCGATCATATTCTTTGTTAAGACCATTCGTTTTTTTGTGATCGATTTTGGGAACGTCACGTCGTATTTTGTGTCACTCATTCTTTTATGAATGACGTATCGAAAAATATTTAACTCATCAATGTTGTTATGTATTACATTAAACAGAATATTTTTAAAGAATTATATTAGTTGTATACTAGTTGCCAATTTTTATAAAATATGTAATAAATTTGGTGTCAATAACCTCTTATTAATATTTTTGATTGATAATATTTAATTTTTAAATATCCTCCTATCATTGTATCACAGTTAAAGTATTATAATCTCCAAAAGTTCTCTGCCAACTCGATTTTGTTTACTTTTGTAAATTTCGTGGTAGTTCTCCATAATGAAAATAGGTAATAATAAGTAAATACCTTTACCACAATTTATCACTTTATTACAACCATGTTTCCCATCTACAAGATCATCTGCAGGTGAATATATAAATATAAAAATAAAAAAGTGTGGTAAATGTATAAGTTACTTATATTTCCCCCTTTTTATTTGCAAAATTTGTAAGGCATTGTGAGAAATAATGATACTAGGTTGCAAGTATAATTTTTTTAGTAAATTTCTTGTCAGGGAAATTTTAAAATAATTATATATAAAAGGATATCTGTATCGATGTATAAATTGATCTTTTTTTAATAGTCTCTTTCATCATTTGAAATTACAATTTTTAAAATGCTAGAGCTATAGATGAATCAATATCTGTTCAACCAAATAGAGCACGAAACTAAACTACCGAAACGTAAAATTTAGGACGAAAATGTATAGCTGTCAACAGGGGTCACATTATGTAGGCCGATAGCCAGCAACTGCGCCCTTAAAGCATATTCTAATTGGTCGGATAAATTATCCTCTGAGCGGAGGAATCTTCAAAGGCAATCGCTTCGGGTTGTGATTGACGAACCGTTGCTTTCGCCCCATCCGATGAAGCCCCACATTTCCCATTTGTGAGAAACTTTGGAAAAAGTCACAGCTTTTCCACGTGCGCCATTCTCAAAGCCTTATCTTATGAAAGAAGGGAATGTGCCAAAGGAACGTCTTGGATGCGTTTTTTGTGAACTGAAGGGTCTCTTATGGTCTGCAGACCGAGGTTCCTTCCTCCCCCTGTTGTCGGTCATTGTGTGTGTCGTTAAGGGAATACGTAACAAGAAACGAACGAGTTATTCGGTGCCCTTTTTTATGTATAGTTTAGTGATTCGATCGAGACACGCATTATCATGTCCAAAAAGAGTTGTTCGGTATGTCGTATTGTGGATTGAGGATGATGTTCAAACGGAAAATAGTTTTTTTTTTATCTTTCTAGTTTTTTTTCTCGTCCCTAATCTCTTTTCTATGAATAGTGAAAGTGTTTTCGGATGTTACCATTGTGTATTTTTGTCTGCGTGTATCGGATTTGTTTTTTAGATCGTCATTTGTATCTCCCAAAGTTATTCATGAAGCAGTTCGGTATAAAATATAGAATATCTAAGTGTATTAGGTTCAAAACACATCGGTAGTTAATGGTATCCTTATTTTAAATATGTCTTCGATAATTTTTTCCATCAGAATGCTTTAAATTTATAAATACTCCTAAATATGACTGCAAATTAAAAGTTTATAATAAATACGTAAGATATTTTTATTGTTAATTATAGGAATTAAATGATATTACAATTATTTCGTGCTTCTTTAATCCCTTATTAGTTGTACGTTGAATTAATTTAGAGATATTGGATTTTAATTTCTACCATAATGTTCTATAAATAAAGTTTCTTTTAGGCTATCAAACGATGGAAACTTCAATGCAGAGTTCTTTGAATCTACTTTTAACGATTTTTTGTTAAAATTATTTTAAAAGTTACTTTTTGGTGGAGTATGTCCTGTTTAGTGTTCATTGTCTAAACAATCTATTTAAGAGAGTGATTTTTATACAGGTCATATAATTTTCCCTGTTTTCCAGTTTTAGAAAGTAAACTTCTGCAAAAATATAGCAGTTAAAAGCCAATTATTACATTTTTAAATGCCATGAAATGTTACAATGTACGTGATATTTCTATGAGAGACATCTTATTAGGTAGTTTGCATCTTGGTCAAGTGGTGTTTGCGATCAATTCCTGCGCCCACCGTTGGAGTGGAAATAATCGGGCGACGTAATGGCATTCTAAGATGACCCAGGTCTGGTTACGTCCTGAGCTGGGGTCGAGACTATCCCAGAATATTGGGAATCTTTGGAAGAGCAGGACTGGCAGACCAGAGATTTGGAATGCGCTCAAAGGCACTCCGTGACCTAACTTTATAACGGGCTAACTTTCTTAGTAAAATAATCCTTGTGGGAATAGGCTTATTTTATGGGAATTTCTCGTTTATTCACAGACATTGTCCATGTTGCAAGCATACTTTTAAAAGTATTCTTCATTGGATAAATGAATGCAAGAAATTACGTATTTGCCATCCGATTAAGGCTTGTATGCTTCATGTAAAAACTATCTTTATAAGTTATTATATTAACTTATATATATTATTATATTTTCATAAGACTATTTTACATGAATAGGACTAAATGTCTTTGATGTATTCGATATTCGTCCAAATATATTTGAATTATTATCAATAGTAAATCAAAAAGTAAAAAGAAATTTCTTTTGTTAGTACTTCAAAGGCGTAATGAGTTTCCATGATACATCTTAAATTTTAGACTAGTGAAAATCAAATAATTTTCTTCTTATAGTGACTTGAGTTTGTTTCTTTTTATTTACTTCTTTCATTCGTGATTTTTTAAGGATATAAAGACCGAGTTATTAATCTATATACATCTCTATTTCTCTATTTGACATTAATCTATGTAATAAGTCATGCATTACTTAAGTAATAAGTATGTATATGTATAACCTTTCAATGATTTCCTCGTTATTCTTTTCATTTCGTAAATTCCGAAGGTCTACTCTGAAGGAGAAGTAGTTTCTTGAAAGCCTAGAACGTGTAGATTTCACGCATTACCGATAGTTGAACGATAGCACGCTATAGACCAACGATAGTCCTATCTAATCCTGTATAATCGGATCCGAGATCCGGTGTATAGAATGCATGTGGTCCCTAAGGAGGAATGCAATAATTAAATAATAGGTCAAATACGATAGTCGCATACTGCTATCGGCCATCGTAATTCTCATGAAGATAATATCTTGTCCTTTAAAAAAATGACTGTGAGAAAACACGTAATGATAGGACAGAATGTATTGGGATATTAATAATAATAGAAATATATCGTATGCAAAGTTTGAAACACAACTTTTGCACCGAAAGATTGTTTAAAATTTGAATTTTTAGAAGTTTTAATCTGTAACTTATCAGTTTAATTTAATCTAAATTTGCTATAAAAATTTAATTAGATTTTTGAGGAATAAAATTACCAGTGCTAAAAATAATAAAGAATTGAATTCAGTATCAGTTTTTCATCTTTCTAGAAATAATTTGAATATTCAATATTTTTTATAAGAAAAGTCAATTGAATTTTGAGTTGTTTATTAAATTTCGCTAGGAAAAACAAAAAAAAGTTGTATTGAGTTTGAGTTCCCTATGCTACTTGGTATAATAATAAGGAATACCCGTTTCTTTTCTCAAATCCAGGATATTCAAAATTCAAAATCTTCTTTCAAATAGATACCCCTAATATTTCAATTATAAAATGGCTTGAATGTTTCTCGAAACAAATTCCACGGATAAATTGGTCTAATCTCGAGCGGAATTGTGTACATAATTGCGGGCGAATTTAAGTTGCCCTTTTCTGGAAAACATTCTTTGAGTTGAGAGAGAAGAACGTATTAAATTCCCTTCATTTTTAATAACGTTTGATCTGCGGAATTAATTGGGCGACAGATGCTCCGAGTGACGCACACGCATTCGGTGGCAAAAGGAAAAAAAAATAAAACAAAAGAAGAGCAGACTCCGCAGATATCATTATCCTTTCCTTCCGTTTGAATTAATGGAAGAGCCGTTTTATATCCTGGGGAGTGATCGCGCTTTTAAATGCACGAAGAAAATGAAAGACGTCTGATAATAAAAGTTTGAAGAGACGAGAGGGATAGAGACGGCGTAGGAATTTTATTAAATCAGAAACTCTCCCATTTTGGCCGCAATAACTTCTAAGAGTCCTCGAGGAAAGTGAAGATGGAAGTTTCGGCATTATCTCTCTTAGACTCAAAACCTTTTCTTATTTCGAATTTTCCACGACCCTTATTTTAAGCGGTCAGCTTTTGATGAGACTTTTTGGAATGGTGTGTAAATGGGGAGGGATATTTGAATTTAAGCTTTCGTTAATGAAAAACTCTGACTGATAATCTATTGGGATTTAATCTATTACCACAATTCGGTAGGAGATTGGGATTGATATTCTTGAATTTAGTTGAAAATTGCTATAATTTAATCATTATAATAGAGTTATACTTATCCAAATTTAAATTTACTTCCATTTTGTTTCCATTACTTGATTACTGTGAGTTGATTCTATCGTTGGAATTTAAATTTAATCTTTATGAGGTTAATTGGCCAAAATTTTCTTTAATAATGTATTGGAGTTTGGAGAAAAGTACTGGAAGTTAGTATAAGGAATATTTAGGGAGTGCATTTATTATAACAGGTTTAAAAAGTCTCTTGCTTTAGTTATGTAGAAAAATAGAAAAAGAATTTTCTCTCAGAATTATGATAAGCGAGTATTTATTATATTTTAGTTCAGAATTAATGCAAATGCTTCTAAATTTATTTCTACCTTCGATATAAATCTATAGCTAAAAGCTAATCAATAGCGTCATTCAATATCCAATAAAATAAATATCATCATAAGGGAACAAAAGGCAATTGATATCTAAGTAAAATTTGCAGATGATAAAGACTAATTGATATTTTATATAAATTGCAATTGATTTTTATGATAATTTAAACAAACCTTTACAATGATAGAAATTCAGTGGCTATAAAAGTTATGACCAAAACATAGGCCTAGAAAATTGATCGCCATAAATTATTACATGGAAAATAACTTTTGTATCAAAATCGAAGGAGAAAAATAGATGAAAATATAATAAATACGTAATTGACTCTTATTGTCTTTTGAATTTTACAAAGATGTAAATTTACACACTTCCATGTACGTTAGAAAAGATTAGAGAAAATACTTTCATCTTGTAGTGCATATTTTCAACCCATAGCTGTCATTCCCAATAGGGTCCAACCCCTAATGAGAAGGGCGAGGTAAGCAGCATCTTTATAAGGCGATATTCATCTCAGAGCGTGACATAATAGCGCCACAATCGAATTCCCACCGCTTTCAGTGGAAAAGGATTTCTTCCATTTCCTTAACTCGCCCCCTGAACTTCCCACATGAACCACTCCCATTCCCTGTCTCCTTCCCCTTCCTCGGACTACAAATCACGACTATTAACCCCGTATCGCCTCTGTTAAGGTCCCCTCGTCCCATTATAGGCTCTCGAAGACCTTCAGGGTGAACCTCTGGGAAGGTGAAGTCGCCGCTAGCGCCCTATGGTGGCGAAGAGGTGAAACTCTCTCTCTCCGATTTGTGTGTGGAAGAATGGAGAGGTAAAAAGATTATTGCCGTTTAGGGTAGTGGTTTACCGTACGGAATTTAGATCGCTTTAGATATCGGTGTTTCCAAGATTTACGTTTTAGTGCAAGGGATTTGTAGTATTATAAAATTTATGCTGCGAATTGTGTGTGTATTATAATGTTCTGTGCTAATCGAAAGTAAGTTTTTGAGTCAATATTTTGTCGTCACTATTCTTTAAGTTCTCTGTTGATTTGTATGAGGATGATTGAGCTATAATGAAAATGCGATCGTATAAAAACTGTTTAATTTAAGAAATTGCATTATTCTGATAGTGGATTTTAAGAATTTTGAGAGTCGGATTTCATAAGCCATATTTAGTGACAGTTATTATTCATATGAAAACATTCATACCATTCTAAAACTTCGTTCATCATGAACCAGGTATAGAGTGAAAATAATTATCGGTATTTATGGGTATTAGATTTATTTTATCTTGGAAAAATTTATAATCCTATACAGTCATCATTACCAGTGAAATTATCGAACAACCTTCCCTTACTAGAATACCATTTTATTTATTAGTTCATGCATCAAATCATCACTTTGCTATTTATGTGAAAAAGAAGTCTCCATTGAGTCTAAACTGTTTTACATTTATCCTTTAAATATTTATATATATATCGTTTCTGTGTATCGAAGAGCGGTATGTTTCAACATATCAGCTAGTTGGTTATCTAAATTTTTAAAAGTCTATAAGTTAAGTGGTGTTAATTAAGCTTGTAAAAATAGGAATTCGGTAAAATATTATAAAATGGTATCATATTTGATACCATTATTTGAGTATTTTTTTAATATTCCTAGCTCAAATTACCACATTATTATGAAATATTTCGACTTTTTTGTTTACTTTCTTTTCTAGAACGGCTTCTTCAGTCCCTATTGTTTATCATTTCTATGTTTTAATTCCAACGTCTCTTTGAAAATGCACAGTAAAGTAAAAGTAACGCAAGAACTGAAAATTACGTAAATTCTCTCCACGAAAGAGTAAAATTTCGAGACAAATCTCCCAAAAAAATCAGATCTCGAGATTGAATCTCTGAGCGAAATAGTGGAAAAGCATCTCGAGAAGCATCACAAGAAGATTGCAAAAGCTTTGTCTGTCGGCGGCTGCATTGAGGCCTAAATCTCACTGCAGTCGGCTTAAACAAGATAACCGTCTATGCCCTTTTAACATTCATGGAGAGGCGTCTTCTTTTTGAAAAGAAAGGCCCAACCGATGTCATTAAGCGAGAATTCCTCCGCTAAGAATCTGGAACACGTTTTGACTGTTTTCTTTGGCCTTGGATATTTGTTGAGAGAACGCTTTCATTTTTAGCACGTCTTCCTTTATGAAGAGAGCGCGATTTCACCATCTTCCCATCCGCCTTTTGGCAGCATTTCCAAGCGTCCAAAGACGTTTTGGGAGTTCCTTCAGTGGTTTATATTCGAGCCGTTCAAGTACAGCCCTCAAACATGCACCGCTTGCATTTTACGGGAAGTCTTAATCACATCTTCGTATGCATACGTATTCAGCCCGCAAGGATATTACGGCTTTGATGTTGCGCGAAATATTTTAGAGCTATATTATTATGTTTTTTTGTTACGTCTTTCTTCAAGTTTTTAGCTTTCGTCTGGAATAAATCTAGGAAATTTGCCTATATGTTTATGATTGTCTTCAGGTCCTTAAGAAATATCATTTTAAGGGCATTATAAGTATCGGAAGATTATATTTCATGATTAGTAGAGTCTATCCCCTAATCAGGATCCCTAAAGGGTTTTATTAGAACAAGGGAGTCTATAAATCTTTAATTTAAAATTAACTGAGGCTTACTCTATAAATGTTTTGCTAGAATGGAAAATCATTGCTATAAAAATTAATTTTATTCAATGATTAGAATATATTAAATTTTGAGATATATATATTAGGTTGGGGATAAAGTAATCCATTCTTTTTGGGTGAAATTTATTAGTATAATTAACATAGTTTATGTTAATTAAACTAATAATTAATTTAATTGTATAATAAAGAGAGAAAATAATCCTCATACGTTCGATGATTGTTAATTAATATGCGTGTCATTGGTTCTACAAAGGACAAGATATCGTACATATTTAGAAGAAGTATTATGATGTTCAATTTGTTCGATATTTAGACAATTGTGGATAAGATATTTAATTAATACCCCCTCTAAGGGTTAAAAATAAAATCAATAACATGTTTCAGTGGAATTTTTATGTTTATAGCCCTTTATATAAGAAAAATTTCATAACTATACGTAGTAATATTCAATAAAAGATACTCACCGCTCCTTATCATCTGAATGGTTCGAAAATTTTCAGCCGAGAGGAAATATAAACAGAATCATTTGCATGAAATTATTCCGTCGAATCTAAATTGCATTCGAACCGAATTTTCCCTAATCCAATACCAATATTCTTAACCCATTTCTAAATATGCTCAAGAGTTTTAATGCAAAGCTCCGGGGAAACCTTTTCAGCCTCGTATCTTCTGTTTGGGAAGGAGTAACGAACTCCCTCGTTCTCTGCCTTTTTTGGCCTCAAATGAATTTCTTTTTTGGTCCGCATCTGAGATAAGACGAAGAGAGCTTCTCTTAAGGGTTGATCTTTGGTGGGAACATTTGGCAGCAACTGTGGGAATAAAGAAGGAAGAGGGGATAGAGATAATGCGTAAACGAGCTAAGAGGATAGAAAATAGAGAAAAGGTTCCTATCAATGCCCAGACCTAGATAAAATATTCTGAGGTTAAAGGTTTAAGTTTAATACAATGGATAGTGAGTCGAATACGTTTTGTAAGTATCGGACGTTTTGATTTTTGCTCAGTTGAGAAGCATTTGGATTTCAAATTTGATTCCAAATAGTTATAACTGTTTTCTATAAACATTGGAGCATGAATACTATCAAATATTTAATAATTATTACCGTATGATTTTCATTTATTATTTCTACTATAATTTCGTTGGAAACTGTTATAGACATTAGTATATTTGATGAATGATTTTAACCATTATCTTCGTCAGTATATTAGTGAGCTGTAATTAGAATAAAAGATAGTTATAATATCAAAAATAATTATATAAAAATGTAATTAATAAAAAGAGAGAAGATAATAATAATAGGACATACGGAAGGTTCTGTCTTTCTCACAGCAAGTAGATCTCCAGCTGGTGGTTCGCCGGAGTTCAAAGCCATCATCCCCATTACCTTTGACCTGGAGTTAGAGAGTCAATTACACCATCATAACGTACGTCAATCAGCTTAAGATCATCCCTATTCTCTCTCGAGATTTAGATACTGTGTCGATATATCTTCATTCAGTTAAGATGCCATTATGTTATATTCAAAAACGTTTTCAATAACGGGGCATAAGAATTGGAATAAGCTAATATCTTCGTAAATAAAAATATAGGACAATGGACCGCTTAGAATAGTAAACCTCTTTCCAAAAATTGTAGATATTGTAAAATGAACATTAATAAATGTTAAGTATTCCTAATTTTTTGTTAAGTTAGTTAATTTGTATAACAATAATACTTCATTCGTAAAGGAAAGTGTTATAATATTTAACACAAGTAAACACAACAATATTGATTGAGTGACAGAGAGACCACTGAAGTATATAACCGAATATACGTAATACCGTAAGACATTTTAACTTCTTTCTTTTATTCTTTAAGTTTTAACTTGATCAGCTGAAATGAATTGTCATTGAAGTTATTTTGCTGAAAAATGTATTAGAATAATTACATTAATCAGGTCAGTCTTTAAAGGATCCACGATTTCATCCTGTTTGCATGAGTATACAATTTCAGAATCAACAAAGGAATTTACGCGATGTAATCAAGTTAATCAATTTCACACTCCACTTGATTAAACACTAATTACTCGCCATATGCACTTGGCGATGAGGAAAATTTGAAAACACTCGAAGTCATTTACTGTCCCGTTGCATGTGTGCATTGGTTTACAATTGAATGCTTTTAAAAATTTTCTCATTCGATAGCAAATACACTGCATTGTAGCCTCTTTTCCTTCTTAAATCTCTCTCACAGTAAATCAATCTTCTTGAGGACCTTTTTTCAAGTATACGAAGAAAATTAAATTCTTTTTAAAGATACCATTAAACGTACCAAAAATTCATTGTTATTATAACATTTTCACCCTTACTATCCTTAAATATCATTTTTATCATTCCTTATAGTGCTCCTTCTCAAGAAAATGCCTTCAGTATTTGCTTAAGTATCTAATCATGTTCTTCCGCAGTTATTTCGCTGACCAGATGACTGAGTTACTTATATCAGACAAGTCAATCTAATAATATGATAATTCACTGTTCTACGAATCATATTTCAACGTTGCCAGTTCATAAAGAATTTCGAGCTTAGTGCATAAAGGCTACAAGAATAACACCCTCTCCCTATTTATATTATGGCCCCGCGAATGTATGCAACTAAGCATACATAAATGCTAGTTGGGTAGCATAAGATTCAGGATAAATACCACTCGATAAATAATAAGAAATAAAGACTTAAGAAAAAGAAAAAAGTTTTAATTGAAAAAAAAAGAAAAAATTACAGTGAGGGTATTTTTCAAGGATAATATGGTAATTGGTCAATTATAATATGATTGTTTTGACGCAAAAATAATAAATCGAATAATAATAAACCTGGATTGTTTGAGATCCTCAGCTAAATTGTATTCCACATGAAACATTACTAAACTTCTACTGTTTCAGTATATAGTAATAACTCTACATGTGCAATAAATAATTCAATTTCTCCTAATTCTTCTCAATCTATATCTTCTCTTATTAATCCCAATTGTATCCAGAGAAACCATTTCGTGCGGTCCATGGACCGTCTTCATTCGGAATTTACATCATCGACCTTTTCGCAAAGATTAATTCTCCACTTCTAGATCTTTCGACGTTATTCTTTTATTCGTTTGAGTAATCACCTAATATTTCCTCCGCAGACTTTGATTACACAAAAAGCGACTTCGCGTCATAAATACGACTTCAGAGCTCCGCGGAAATGAAGCAGCCCTTATGAATTTAATGGAAAGAAGCAAAAATGAAATTTAAGGTCTCTTAAAACATATTATACCCGCATATTTCACGACCGTAATATAAATCCGGCGTTTATTACAAGTGGAAATTTCTCCATGGCAACGCTTTCGTGAAGCCGACGAGATAATATCCTATCGGAAACACTCCCCCATATTTCATGCTCTCGCATTTTTTGGGAAAGAGTTAAGGGGTTCATTTCCCCGTGTTGTGACAGGAATGCATTTTTAAACCCCTCTCACTTTCATAGGAAAAAAGGCGGAGTGAAAGTTCGGCGCTTTGCGGCCCAAAATAGATTAAATAATAAAGAAGGAACTCGTAAAAGTTCTTTTCCGCCATTTTTAATACTGCGCTCTGTTCCTCTCGCATGGATATCCACAGCGGAAAGAACGATTTCCGAGTTCCGAATCGCCACAAGCGGAAACGGTTATTATTCCAAGGATTGTTTGGTTAGCTGCAGGAGTCTCTCTATATAAGTCTGCGTGCTTCGCTAAGAGTAGACCGCGTCTACATTAATATGTAAGCATTTAATTATTCACCTTTGCTGAGAGGTTTTAGCCGCAAAGAATGTTTTTGGAAGTTATCGTTTGGTTGCTACACTCGAATCTTCTGAAGGTTTTGGTTTTGGTGCTAGGCAACGAATACTAAAGTTTATTTAGGTATATGTATGGCAGAATTGAACTTCTAGAATGTAATAACACAGGGTTTTAGTATCGAAATATAATAATAATTAAAATTATTTGGGTATTTAATTTTCATATAAATCAACTTTTGGGGACGATTTTTGTAAAAATTAGATATAATATTCCTCAATTAATATTTTAATTTAAGAAATATTTTAATAAATATGGTTTGGATATTGTTTAAAATTTAACATTTGTATCTATGGGAACCTTTTCGTAGTATTTTTGCCGATTAGTGGAATCACAATACGGTTCATGAAGTGTCCTACAATCATAGACTCTACGTCATTCATGATCGATAATCATTAAGCTGTTTCAACAATTGATGTCAATGGACAAGTACTTCAGAAATTCAAGATATTTAGTAATTTTCATTTATAGTAATTTAATTTTTAATTAGTGTTTACTTTAATCAAGTTATCAAAAATCTTGAAATATGGAAATTACCTTGTATTTGCATAGGTTTTAGAATAATTATAGTAAAAATTTGAACCTATGTACAGCGAAGAAAAAAATTGAGTTTTTAAAAATTTAACGAATTCAAGAAGAGCTAGGAAAAACTCTTTGACCCAACAGGAAATGAACGAGGCAAAATTTATGTAATAGAAAAAAGGTAGCATGGGTGAAGAAACACCGGGGAAAAATCAGCGAGGCGGAACAGCTTCACGGGCTTGGGCAGAATACGAAAAAACTACTTGTCGTAACTCTTCCAGCGGGAAAACTTCCACAAATTCAGACATCACAACCCCGACAAAATTCCCACATACGTCACGTTTCCCTTACATATATTCCTCTTAACACGTTATAGATATCCGCCATCCAATATCTGCCACAGATTCCTTTCATGTTTAAATGTTCCACGCACTCGGATGGTTTTTAAACGGCCATGTACGTCTTCCGAATCCTCAAACTCTTTTATTAGTTTGATCCTCTTCGGAAGAAACCACTCCTTTTCCAAAAGTTTTTGTTTGGCTTTTTTGTCAATGTGCCTCACGTATTAGAGGGGAAAAGTGTGGGGCTAAAGGCACAATATATATCCGGGCGAGGGCTGTTGAGTAGTTTCCTTGGGAACCCGTTTTAGATTCGAGGCAGTGTCACCACCGCGCTCTGAGGGTCTTGTCAACGTATCTCAATCTCTCTCACACACTTTTCTGGAGAGGGCTTTTCCTTCCTTTATTTGCTTTTATGCCAGAAATTCTGATCCACGCAAAGCTCTCCGGCGTTTAACGAAGTTTAGGGCGTGTGCAACGACCGAGTGCCCTTGTCGAGCGTAATATGGTTTACTTAGGTGTGAACTTGTCCTACGCACATTCTTTTGTAATCTCTTTCTGATACTTGTGATAATACTAACTCTTACTCTTATGTATTTAATATATATTTTCTTTTTTCTAAATTTATCTTTCTAAGATATACCAGCAGATGTTGCAAATATAGTATATAATTTTATTAGATACATATTGTAATAAAATATTACGACTTTAAACGAGTATAAGCTACATTTTACTCTCAGTCATGATTCTCTATTCACTGTCTATCCTTTATGTCATATTAATCTAATTCAATTTAATTAACAAATATTTATTCGTTTATATACCTGATTCAACTATTTCTTTATTTAAGATGATCCGCATTTAAAGAAATTTGAATAATTTAGGAAACCAGTCTTAAAGAATACATGAGGAACACGCATTAGCACATATATATTGCATATAAATTACAGCTCAAATTTATGGGCTGTAATTTAGTGTAGAAATTAAATGTTAAGCTTATCTATTTTAATCACACTATTATTAAATCTTTTGCCAATTCTAAACAAAAAATAACTAGGTTATTGTACCTATTTCACGTGACCAAGTACGAATAGAATGTATTATTAATATTTGTAAATTTTCATAGGATCTTAAAGTCTAATTTGAAATTAATTAAAGGAATGAATGCTAACATATGGTCAGAAACATATGACTATTAATATTTCTGTAATATTCAATTAATGTTCTGTATTATTCGTTTTGTAGATGTATTCCCTCAGTATAATTAGTCTCGTAGACACAAATATAGGCAATCATTTACGATAGAAGCATTCCAGCATTCCATCGAGATCTGGCAGAGAAAAACTCTGTCGGGACTATAAAAAGACACTCGCTACGTCCTCCAGACTTCAAAAGATCCGTTTGCTCACAGCTATTAGAGTGGAGCACATATTAATGGCGTTCGAGAAAATTGAATCCCATCCAAATTTGGATTCTATTTCCTGCCAGAGAGAAAACATCCTCCTTGTTTATGGCTCAGCCCCGTCTCCTTGTTGCTCTTACCCGTAATTGTTAAAATCTTCTCTTTCCTTTTTTACTCTCAAATGAAACCACTCGTTGCCTCAAGTGAGGAATATTGGAGTCGGTGAATTAGAAGGGGTGATGGGGTGGGGGAATTAAGACGGGTAAATTGGAAGAGTGGAGAAAGGGGTGTAAAGCTTAGTAAAATTGGTCGAAAGGGAAATTGAAGGCGAAGATTAGGTAGAGTAGAAATCGAGAGGGGGTTTTCTTTTCGGGTTCTGTAGGAGCTGATAAGTGGAACCCCGTGATGAGGAATTTGCGTGGAGATGGGTTTGTCTCCTTTTCAAGGGGCTTCCGTTTGAAGTCGTGTGTTTTTGGGAAAGTACGGATCTTTAACGTTGATGGTGTTTTATTTATGTTAAGCTCGCCAATGTTTCACGCACTTATGCATTACGTGAAATGATAGTTTCTTTTGGTTTGTGTGTGAAAGAATTGAAAATGTACAATTTAATGTATACAAAAAAATACAGAGTTAAAATGACTTAATGACAGAAAAAACTTATTTTCGAGTTCATTAGGGTTCGTCGAAGTGTGGCACCTACCTTATTTTATCATGAAATAATTAATTATATGATAATAAAGAAATTATGTATTTTTTGCCTCTGCAAAATTATGAGTTCTTGTTCTTGTAAATCGTTGATCTTGCAAAATAGCTTACTTTTTTATGATTACTACTAATTTTTTCTTTTGTTTCCTTACAGGTAAGAAAAGTTTATTCTCCATCCAACAAGTGGAGTTTTTCGGAAGTTACGGTAGATATCTGTCTATGTTACTCAATTTCTCATTCTTTTTTACGTAAAAATATTCGAGTGTTTTGTTAAATTTAAATATTACAATCCACGTAAGTATGGCTTTAAATAATGTCTTTCCGCGGTATTTAACTATGAAAATTTTAGATGTTAATTAAGTTTAAACTTACTTATATTTTTATGTTCATAAGTACTTTTATGCTTACAATATGACGGCGAGAAAATCTTAAATTGATATAATATATGCTTCGATTGAGGTGAATGACTTACGTAAATAGTGATATAAAATTGGGTAGGTCGTTCCCCCAAAGGATCGAGTATCCTTCCCTCACACATTTCCATTTTAAGATCATTCACACACGCATTGAATCGTTTGAAAACCGAATTTCAAAATGCGGCTTTGTGCTTTTGGCGAAGGGAAATGTAAGTCTCGAATATCGACAAGGATTTTCGAACGTACTTCACTGCCCGTTTCAAATGGAAAAGTTTTTTTTTTGATTTTATTATCTATATCCGTTCTATATGTGGGTTACTTCTACGCTAAAATACCTCTCGCCTCTATGGTTCGGTATATATATTTGTTATTTTTTACAGTTTGAGTACTCTTCAATTTCCTTTCATTGTGGGACACACAGAATGAGTGATGCCTGATATTTGTTTTGTTTCTTTCGTTCCTTTGAAATTCTGTTGTTACTAAAAATGACGTGCTAATTTTTGCTTTTGCTTCCTAAATATGACTTTGTTGTTTATGTATATTTATACATGTAGAAATAAAACTTTAGATTTTCTTTTTTTTAAAAAACCTCGTAAACGAAGTTTTTAACCATGTAGAACTTTGAATCGGTCAAATCTAAGGGAAATTAATTTAAAGATGGATGTGTTCATATATAAGATTTCAAAATATACGACTAATTAATAAACAATAAGAATACAACGGTTATTTGAAATTTCTTAAGCTCTAATGATACAGTAAATTATAGATATGATAATAGCACGGGAAATATGTTTTATACTACTTACGTATTTGATTCAATTTGAACCGATGCATTAGCTAATTAATAACCTCTAAGCTAAGGATATATAAGGTATGATTATGTGAAGTTACAGTAATTTTCATTTCCCCTAAAGGCGCGAAACTTTACATCTAAGATGATTCGATCTTTTCCCAAGTCCACCTCATTTTATTTTCTGTTGCTTTTTACAAATGATACGTCTTAGTAAACGGAATGAAGTTAGATTCGTCGATGAGTATATTTAGAAGATCCTGTTTGATAAATGATCGTGGGCCGAAAAGAATCCAAGAAAACATATGCAGGATCATGTAGGAGATGAGTGCCTTACGTTGCTTTTGACATATAAGGGGTTTGAGTAATTGAAAGGAGAGATATTGGGCGTCGAGAATCTCTGTGGTCCTCTATGAGTTTGGTGGAGAAGAAGAATTCTTCACGCTGGTGAATGGCATCTTAAGGATGAGGGACGTCCTTTAAAGGTGAGGGCGTGGAAAGATGGATGGAGGGGCTTGAAGCGTAAAATGCTTAGGATGAAGAGTAGGGTGTCCATGTAAGGAAATATTCTTATATGTTTACGCTTCATAGATTTCATCGTGAATGCGTTTTAGAACTTAGTTTAATATTTAGAATTAAATTGATATACATACATTTCTAGAAGTAGAGTATGTAAATATACGTAAATAAGAAGTAAATATGCGTACAATTATGTTTTTATTTGTGCTATATGTTGGCAGAAGGAGTTTTCAAGTTCATACAGCTTGTAAAAGTTTGGTTGTGTTAATTATAAAGGGGTATTGTTTTGTATATTTTTAGCATAGGTTACCTATCGAATAAAGATCGTACTTGTAGAAGGGTTTTTGTATTACTAAATGATCGAATTTAACGTAAATTTTCCAAGTTAAATTATCTTCGAGAATTTGTTTCAATTTGTTTGTATAGAAGTAAATTTGTTGAAAAAATTTGAGCATAGGTATCCTAGTGGAAACAGGGCGCACTTGTGGAGGACGATTAAAATACCGAATTATTTAATTGAAGTTTAATATATTAACTTTAGTTTCCTTTAAGAGAATTTACGATACGAGTTAATAATTATTTAATTAAGGTTTATTTGGTTTTGCTTTATAACATCGTCACAATTTTATCTTTATCGATCTTGTGAGGATAATTTCGAAAAGCTCTTCTTATTAAATTATTTTCGTCATCTCTGAAATATATTATCGTCAAGATATTAATCAGCTCCCCTTTAAAAACATCCTCAAACGAAGCCTCCTTCGGCAGAGGTGACGATTCCGCATTTTTCCTTTTTAATTGAGCCGCACTGCGGAAGTAAACGAGTCATTCGATTGGATTTTCTTCTCCATTAATTTCGGAATTTTCCAAAAAACCTCTTCCAATTGGCTCAGGTTATCGATCGAAATATCCCTCTCAGACGTTCTATAAAGGATTTGCTTGAGTTCCTCAATTTGCATCCTTGAAGTAGACGTTTAAATTTTCTTGTGAATAATTGAGTACAGAATCATTGAAAAATACATCACTCTTATATTTTAGTGATTTTTATATAGATTAAAATTTATATAAATCCAGAATTTTTTAAAGAATTTTTAGATTCAATATTCGTATTTTTGGACGAAATACTATATTGACATTAATGTGTAACTAACGATTAGTTTTTTATTTGAGAATTGATATTGTTTTTTTTTTAATTAACTAATGCAATTCAAATAATGGAATGCGCATTTATTTTCTTCTGAAATTCAATTATAATTTACCTTCATCCTTTTGTGATTTAATATAATTTAGATATTTTAGCTGGTATTCTTAATGAATTATAAGTTATGACTTTTAGAACTTTTTTGGCAAATGATTAAAGCATTATTGAACTAATATACAGGAATGTATTTGTAACAAGCCGCAAACATTCATTGAGTTAGCTCTTTACAAAATTTTTTTAAAACTTCTGGTTAGCGAGAGCTTATGCAAGTCTTCAAAGAAAGTTTTAAAAAATTAAGAGTTGAATAAGAAGAATAAATATTTTTATTGGGGAATATTATTGGATTTTAAACCTATTTGCAAACCCATAATCCATTCTTCACAATTCGATTTGTTATTCAAATGAACGTTTGATCGACAGCGCTTTCCCTGATATAAAACTTCCGAACCTCTCCTTCAAATCGGGTGACCCAAAAGCATTTAATTTGACCGGTCATCGCGACCACTTCGAACGAATGTGATCTGCATATATATAGCCCTTCTATCCATACAGCTGAGAGAGGGATATGAAAAAGTACGTTGGGACTCTTTCTTTCTGTTCCATTAATTTTATTACGCAGGATAAATTTTTATGGTAAAAAATTTACGTAAAGTATTTCATAACTTGAAGTCTAAGCATCTCCTAGCAATCCTCTCATAGAATTATGTATCTATGACTCTAAAATTATTTTAATACAAAGAATTATCTGAAATCTTTTTCTTGCTAGAAGTCCAAGATGTATGTCTTCCCTTAAAAATGATACATTTACATATTTATAGTGGGAGCAACTTAGTGGTTTACGAGAAGATGTAAGCAAAATAGTCATAGTAATAGATATTTTTTATTTTATTATTCCAGATAATTTTATAGCTCTGAGCTGCACCAGTTTAGTGCAAGATATATTTTGAATTGACTCAGATCTCGTTAATTTCAACAATTTATGTACTCAAATACCAGTCTGATCTACTTAATGCTGTCGTAATAAATTATTTACATTAGATGATTAATGTACAGGATTAATTTCAGAAATTTGAAAAAAGAAAACGTTTATTTAACTTTTTAATTAATTTATTCTACAATTTGATTATTCTATTTACCTTTTAATGCTTTTCATATGTTTTTATCATTAATATTTCTGTTTATAATTTTTAAAGGGAAATATTGAAGCTATTGAACGTAAAATTGTTTAATTTAAATTAAACTCTTGTATGAACATGAAAATTAATTGGAATATTTTCTCTACGTTCGCAATTTGAAAGCGTTGGTCATAACTTTCATATAATAGTGAATTTAAAATCTATTCTACTCTCGAAATGAGATATATAGATTGAAATTGTTGGATTTTTAAAGTAAAATGATTGATATATGTTATTTGATTAAGCTGAAGTTTTTTGTTAGTATATAAAGATAAATTACATCCATCACCATAGAAACTACGTAAGGCATATCGATAATATGTTATAAAATAATTTTTCTAAACCTCTACGTACGTAATAAAATTAAATGTTTTATCGAATATGTTTCCTACTAATTATGAATGGAAATTAGTACATTATATTTGGATTTAAACAAAAAAATTAACTTATTTCCTTGAACTAAGTAAGTGCTTTTACATTAATTGAGTCCTTTTATTTGCTTTTTGTTTCTTTTTCTTAGCTCTTATTCATCATTTTCCAGCCAGTATCAAATAAGAAGGAGATTCTTTAAGTGGTATATAGTTTTCCCTCTTTTATAGTCTTTTATATAGCCGAAAGGAAGTTTAAGCGAAACAGAAACACAGCTAAATATAAAAATAAAGATATACCTGAGACTGATAAAATCCACAACAGCACCAAAACAAAAACTGTATCTGTTTTTATATGGTTTTCCGGTGTTTGCTCAATCAGGGATTCAATGCACCGGAGACCTTTTTCAAGAGTCGGTCTAATCAGAGAAATGAATGTCCATCGATCACCAGAAAGGAATTCGCTTCATCCCACTGAGGATCCCTTCAAGTTCTCTGTCGAATTCCTTTATCCTCTTTTTTTTCTGGAGCAACCACTAACTCAGCAAAGAGACCTCCCACTATCGCATGGATTCAGCCCTTCCTTTATTCCACCCACACTCCTCCTTCTCAGTTCTCGTTTTAAGGCCGTTAAACGCACTCCGTTTCACAATAGATGAAAAAGAAGGTTATTTCACGGAATAGGCTCCGTAGAGAGGCTCTTCAAAGAGCTTTCGGAACCACCATTTTGTGGTCTTCGTTGCGTGGGATCGCGAGGAAACTAATCTCAGGGATGAGATGTAAGGATGCGTTAATTGCGATATCATCCGATTTATTTCAGCCCACTTCCCTTTCGTCTCTCGCAAGAAATTTATTTTCTTCGTTCTTTTGTTTTTTTTTTAGTCTCCGGAGATCATCTTCGTATTGCCTTACGTAGGCGAGAATGCATTTTACGCGCGCTTCGCTACAGTCTTTTGTTTTTCCATTTCCATTACGCTCGCGTGCGGGGTTGGGTTGTTTAACGCTCAACGTGGGATGCAATTTGGCGATTCAATTTAACTAACGACCGCTCTTCACTTTTTGGTCATGCAGATGTACTTAAGGGGCTTCCTGAATGCATTTTCTAGCTCCCGGGAGGTGTCAGTTTAGGGATGATATATTTCGCTTCCAGTTCCAGAACCTTTTCCCAGTGGACGTGAATTTAGCATATCCTTCTCGTCCCGCGTTTGAAACAGCTGAGTGTTTTCGCGAAACTTTCTTATGTACTTATATAAACAGCTAATTATTTACGTTTGTTTATTGTATGTATCGTCTTTTATTTCAATTTTAAAATTAAAAAAAATCTTTGCTAAATGGGTATAAAATAACATTTAAAAATTCACCGTTTAAAAATATAAATAATTGTATTAATTAATAATTTTAATGTCATTTGATAAAGAAAGTAACGTATTATATTTACTTTTAATGTTTGCCATGTATAATTGAAATCCGTATAGCTCGTGAACCCAAATTTAAAATTTAATGAAATTATAACAAAGGTTTTTTTTAAATATTCATGGAATAGTTTTCAATTGGTCATTATTTATTTAGTTTTTCAATCTTTTCGATGACTTTAAACTTACAAAAGCGGATCTTTACCCGATATTCAGTCAAATAATCTAGATAAATTAAATAATTGGTGAAATTTGCATAATTTTAGGCTACAAGAAACGTTTAGAATTATATTGGTTAGATAAGGAACTAAAATATTCTTTTATTATAATTCTCTCTTTTATGTTTGACGTTATCTAATTTATCCAATTTCATCTAAAAAAATTTTGGAGAATAAATACTTGTTATGATATTCTATCTATGTCTTTAAACTCGTCTTAATTTATGCTTATATATTATATTTAAAAAAAGGATTACAATTTTATAATTTTACTTAAATGATTCCGATTGGTCTATCATTTTATAGAATATTACTGTTCTTATAACCCTATCTCTGTTTTTTAATGTTTATTGCATCTTCTTATATTCCATCCTCATTTTAATTTGGATGATTGACACATTTGTTGAATTATTTTAGATCCTAAGTTCGCTTCTCTTCGCTAAGAGATTTTTGATTAGCTTATCCCCACTCCTCATCAGAATGCCGCACCCAGAGAGTGTGAAATTTCTGTATACAGGTGCAGAAGCACCCACACATACGGTACACGCCCATTTCCCCAAACCTCCTGTCACAGGCTCAGATGTTTTCGCTCCGTCGCTAAAGCCAGATCTCACATAACTTACCTTATCAGATTTTATTCCAAATTCCCCTTTTTCAGTTTCCTTTTGCATATTTTATGAGCTTTCTCAATTTCCCGCCGGCTGCGGTATACAGCCATTCAAGCAGAAAACTCACTCCCGTAGCCGCGTATTTTTTCCGCATTAGTTTATTCCTGTTTCCAGAGAGACATCGCGTTTCAAATTGGATTTCCGTTTCACTTTGGGAGTCTCCGATTAATCAATATAACTGCCCTAGCGACTAGAATTATCGCCTTCCTTTGTGAGGATTTTTGGAAGATTGGAAAAGGTTCCGGTGCTTACTGAAAATTAAAGCCAACTCTCTATCTGTATCACTCGCTGTTCTTTTACAGCGACTTCTACGGAATTCCATCAATAATACGATTCGGAATGTGATAGTATCCCATTTAGCGTTCCGTGTTCGGAATAAATTGTTTCGCTTTCGGAAATTTTACGACGAAATTGTTCCGTCGCATTTTTAGAATATTCACTAGTCTTCCGTACGTACTCATTAAGGCCATTAAGTATTGTAATATATTTAACTATTTGGATCACCATTCAATTCTTAAATATTAAGTATTAAGCTGATATAGAAGAGAATACAGATAGCTAAAGTAGAAATTAAAATTGAAACTGTTAAGGAATTTACTTTTACGTTCATGTGGTTTTTAAGTTTGTATAATTTTTTGGTTTGGTTAAGAGAAATAAGGAAGAAGCTACTGTTACGAGGAAATAAGAAGTGAAGTATGAAGGAAAATAACTTATAAAAAGTCATTTATTGTCTTCAGGTTACATAAACATTCATCACAAGTCGACAAATAGCTTAATTAAGGACTAGATGGTTCGGATATAATTTTATTTCTTATACGATGCCAAATCTTCTTGACCTTCAAATTGCACTTTGAAGATGAAATTTAATGAACTTAAAGTATGTAGCGGTAATGTGGTGTTAAATATCATGGCTCTTAGAAAACTTCTCTTGGAAGCGATTTATTAAAATATACACTGTTTTACTTCACGTTAAGCTCTCATATTTTATCAATAAGTCTGAAATATTTGAATTTTTTTTGATATTGGGGTTACTAAATTGATTTAAGGTTCTTAAGTTCAGAGTTAATACATTAAAAAAATAAATTGAACTTTTAATTTGAAAGAATAGTAGAATAGCGAAACAATCTATCAATAATTATAATAGATTAGATTATTTAGTTCCATTGGTTACAACACAATATAAACTTCAAATAAGTGAATGTTCTTGATCACTTGATTAAGAATATATGTTTTTAAATTCAAAGCAACCTGCATCTATATAAAGAACTGATCACTGATTACTCTTTTGCATTTCAAAATGTAACCTTGCCTCTTATCTTTCCATGTATGACAATTTCTCTTGAGCCTGTTGCATTTCTATTCATCACCCATCATTCTTATCGCTAACATCAGATTCAAGCTTTCATATTATAACCTTTGTGATAAATGAATCATAATTTACATTATAATAAGCATATTTCATTCATTTAAGTACATAGTTAAGGTGTTTTCCCTCCTGCGGTTGTTTGTCTACTAATGCTTAATCTTCAATCGAATAATGCCACATCTTCAATCTAATCTTGCCACATCTTCAAATTGAATCATCCATTGTAACCGTACCTCAATCGAAGTCCTCTCCTGAACAGTTTTTCGAAGTACCTGAAAGTGAAAGAGATAATTCAAAATGAATTCGCTTTAATAATTTATTGGTTTCATCATATAAGTTTGAAAGCGAATTAAAATATGTAGTTGAGAAGTATATGGTAGCTACGGTGATACGGTGAGCTACTAAAGATAGGAAGAGATTAAAGTGAGGAAAAGTGACCTTGTTAGGGATTTAAAAGAAGATGAGTTGAAGGAAAAAAAACCAAAAGGAAGAAAGAGCAAACAAATGTAACAAAACAAGTAATCTCAAAACAACCAAAGACAAAATGGACTGGGATGATAATATGATGAATGCAATTCGCTATTCTTTATATTACCCTTTCTTTTATTGAGCCGTAAATTATTAAACCGTATAAAAGAAAAACTAGGACGGTACTAACGAATATTTCCTTATATGCACGTATAGATATGTGTTACATAAATAGGTGGACACTTATGGTCTCCAATAATCTCATAATCCAATATTCAAAAATGCTCCATATGTTGCAAGGGTAATCATACTCACATTTTTAAATGTTTTATTTAGTTTCCTCCTCTACCAAAGGAAAGGAAGAAGGCCTTGCACACAATTGTATGTAGATGATCACTCTTCTAATATTTGTGAATTCTCCGTCAATAGGGTATCTTGAAATTTAAAATGTAAAAATTACATTAGTATCAAAGGCATATCGTTTACCCAAGAATTTTTCTGGTACATTAACTCAGTCAAAGACGCATTATTGATATGATAACGTTTCTTTACTAAATTGTATGTCAAAATCATCAAACCTAGTTTAATTTCCGGTATATATTAGAACATGTGACACCGTATATGCATCGTGAAAAAATGTTAATGGTTTTAATAAAATTGCCGGGCATACTAAATACTTGAAACGTTAATTAGGTTTCTGATAAAAAAATTATTTAATCTTCTTTCAATAAGTTCAAAAGTTTACTTATTAACAATAAATAACATTTAATCTCCCGCTAAATATTTATCTCGATTCTGATTGGCTAAGGGAATAACCAACCCTGTCAGTGCAGCTGTTGTATTGATGCGATTTATCATTTTTATATCTTAATTCAAGAACCGATCGAATGACATTAAAATTCCTCTCTTCTTTTATGACGACCTCGGATAGTGACGGATTTCCTAATTATGGAGAAAAAAGTTGGCGATACATCATGAAAATAGTAATGCTGTGCAGTAAGACTCACGTAGTAGGAAAAAAATCATAATAAATACTAGTATTCATATAATTTTTATTGGTTACAATACACCTCACGATAGTTTTTTAAAATCTATTTACAATTTTAGAATCCCGATGGTGACAGTCCCACTTCATAACACTGTTCATCATGTATCACTTTCTCCCTGCACATCACGCTGTTCACATCGTTCTCATCACCATTTGATTGATTTCGCTTTATTCAGAATTTATAATGTCACATTGAGGTTATAAGCACCCCAAATCGAACTTTTATTCTATGACTGTATGCTCTGTTAGAAGAAACCTCTTCCGAGTTTTAATTAATAAGTAATTTCAACAACATTTTACGAGTCCATATGCATGATAAAGCGGAGGAATAAAAGCATTCGCTCAATATCATTGTTATCAAATCTTATTACTTATATTGAATACATTTATAATGACGACGAAATGGAGTCTAGAATCATAGTGGCTTTCGAAAGGTTGAGCTGGTAAAATTCTCGAAGCAAATTTTTGAAAAAACACAGGCGAAGGACGTTCGAAATATTTTCCAATGGGACTTCGTTTCTTACCTTAATGCTTCTTTAGAACTTCGTGTCTTCTCTCGATGCTCTATACTTTAGCTCCTTTCACGTTACGATGTCACAATGCTTTCCTGAACCAAACTCCCGAATCTAACAAAACTTGTGTGTGCTGCGATAACCTCTTAGGACACGAAATTGTTCACTATCACTTCAACCATGAGGATTTGTCAAAATTCCACTCCAAAAAGGTTCACACGAATCGGCATAACACAGCGGAAAAGACTTTTCGATGCACACAAGAACAAACTTTACTCACAGATAAGACCCGCGAACTAAAGCCTGAAGGGCGATTTTTGAGCCCTCTGTTGGAATGAATTATAGAACAAAACGCTATGACAACGTAGCGATGAATGTCGAAATATTTCAGCTGCTCCTCATTTCAAATTACGCGGTAACAAAATGCGTACACGAACAATATATTTCAAAATCTCTCTTTACATATGTATTTTCGAGAACTATTAGAAAGAAATGGATCAAGTTTCTTTCTTCGCTATAAAAGTGATTATTAAGATCGTTGCTTGCGAAAAGAATTAAATTAAATTGGAATCAATTCGAAGAGTGTATGCATACTAGGATGGATTACAACTTTGTACGATGATTTGAATGAAGTAGAATGTTCAACGTTCGACGTGAAATATAAATTAAGCAGAATCTTTAGGATTCAATGAACTTCCCCTAATTTGCTTTTAGAATCAACTTTCAAGTCCACTAAGTGGAAGAAAATTTTAAACCGCCTACTATCAAAGCCTCAAATCGAATACAATTGAAATAAAGCGGGAGCAAGATGTTTTTCAGCTAGAATTTCGCTTTTAATCTTTCATAATTTGAATCGTGACATCTGTATTATTGATGTTTACTTTCCATTGTATCTATTCAAAAGCTCCAAATCTGCATCCCAAAAAATTGGTTATTAATCGGTTGTGCTTATTCTATCCTCTGTCATAATTAACTATCACTGGATTATTTAGATGAATATTGTTCGCAATTGACTGGCCCCACCGTAATTGCTCACGGATACTGGATACTCCGGGATAACGAGTTCAATGCCAATTGCTCCTTTTATCATGATCAATGAATGCTGAAGATCGGTTTTTACATACGAAGTGTTAAATTTACAGCCAAAACGATTTTTTTCCATGGCAACTCTGAATTTAAAAATCCCAACAAAAATCACATTTATTTGTGGATGTGAAAGGGAAGAGGAAATGTTACTGCTGCTGAAAGGATCGGTTTAAAAAATTACGCCAATTTATTTCCCAATTTTAGAGGTATTTTCACATGGCTTGAATATTCATCGTCCCTGCGTTTTGGTAGATTAGTTTAGAATTGGCGACAATTCTGAAATTACTTTGGGGAATTTATTTTGGAACGCATTTGTACGTATTCAAATACGTAGTCGCTTTCAGAATAATATTGTGTTCGAATATGTAAACTAAACCGCGAGACTTTTATAGATTATATTTATATAGGGATGAAATAGGATAAAATTATGACTTATACTTAATTTTCATAGCTGGATTTGTAGGGTCTATTTTTATTGTAATATATAATAATATTTATTTTGCCTCTCTTCCTATAAGCTGGCCACTTTTCAGAATAATCTTTCCCAATTTGCTTATTTTCAACTACATTTAATATTATAGTAGTAGGCACTCCCAAAAAGTTGAAGTGCATACCTTGCACGTAAATTTTTTTATTAGTGAGTAATTCAAGTACTATAGTGGGAATATTTTAGGCTAATAATTAGTTGTGAACTTTATCAGGTTAATATTTTGTTCAAAGAATCTGCAAAGGTGCGATACAATTCCTATTTTTACAATCAGAAAAATTAAATCAGACGTATCATGTTGTCTAGATTAGAAAATTTAAATCTAGTTCATCATCAGGGCTTTAAATTTTATTGCTTTCATCATAATTTACATATATCTCCTTCAAAATGCAACGTCATGGATGAAAGACAATCTATTTCGTTATTAAATACGACAAAGATTTTTTTATTAGGATATAAAGCACTTCAACTTATCGCAACGCATTATAATTACTCATCATCAGGTATTTACAAAAAAAACAAACTTAAATAATACGATAATGAAGTCGATATATTCATATTTGAACCGAGTGATCGTTGTGATGCAATCAACTAATTTTTCTCGCATTTGGAATGTAAGTCTCAACTTATTTCATTGTTACTACTTCCGATTTTCAACTGAAACTCGTACTTAGTGATAAATAAGTGTATTTTTACTCAATTGGGAAAATTGTGTTAGTGGTCTTAGACATCAGTTTTTTCATTTGGTGTACGATATAATGATTATAGAAAGACGTAATGTCTTCACTATAGGAACGAGAGCATAGCTATAACAACAAGTCTATCAGCAAACACTAGCTTTCATCCGTAGAGTACAATACTTACCGTTAATTTGTTCCTAAATCTCTAATCAACATAACTGATCCTGTACTAACATCCCGTCTACCATGAAGAACCTGTTCGTTGACGGTAAAAAATGATCTCCCATTTTTCAATTAACTCTCACCGACGAATAGCATCTGGAAAACATTCGAACCATACTTCCGTCGCAGTTTGTTTCCGAAAGGAATTCGAGAAAGAAGAGTTGGAAAGAAAGCAAGGAATGCTAGAGGTAAAAAATGGCGAGGTAAAAAGTTGAAGAGAAGGCCGTAAGCGGGGAGGATATCCCGAAGGAATTCAATCAAGTTCTTCATCTTCTTCAACTCCGAGCCCCTTTCACCCGACCAATGCTGCCCTCTGCTTTGCCGCCAAAAAACATGAATAATTCAACGTCCTTCCGTCTGTCATCCACAAAGACCCCCAGACGCCATTTTGACCAACTCCCACGAATAGTTTATAAACAAGCCGAACTCGTTACCACGGACTAGTTCTGCGTAGGATGTGAGCCAAATTAGTCGCTAAGGGATAATTAATTTAACTAGCCGCTCGCGTCCATGGAAATGACGTGAACGTTTACACGCGATTCAAACTACGTTATGCGCGATGTAAAGGGGGTCTGGAAAACTGTTGTAATCATTCGAAAGGTGTGTGTGTGTAATGGGAAGTTTAAGTGGGTGACATTGAATTCGCGTGGTACCAAACGAGAGAATCATGCAGTTCATGTGAAGTAATTTGATGATTAGAGCATCTAAATGCATCTTTCTGGGTTTTATTTATTACCTTGTCTTTACTTAAGTAGGTTAACCCGTTGATATTTTTGTTCTGTTCAAACTTTTGTATCCTTTAAATCTCTTTCTATGTTTATACGATTGCTAACAAATTAGCGAAGGAAAGACAGATCTTTAAAGGAAGAGATGTGCTCATTAATAAGTATTAATTATCGTATGTGGGGCTAAGAATTTAGTGTTTCATTTTCAATTTCATTTTATTTTTATCTTTCTCGCAGTTACAGTTTAAGGTATAAAGATAATAACCGACACCAAAAAATGTCTGTCACAAATAAGAATTTGATTTAATTGTCTCATAGTTTCGAGAATTTAAGGTGCATTTGTGTAATGAATCTAAAAAGTAAGTAATTATAAGAATGATAAACTTATAATATATTATTTCTAATCCATTGTCATCATTTTATCTAGGATTTGAGAAACTATGAGTATAGAGGGAAAAGAAGGGTTTTAATCGAACAAATGCGAATAACATATAGTTGATATCTTTTTAAATTTGCCTGAAATGTATTCATAAGTACTCATAAAGATTTTCTTTAAAATAATTTCTCTTTCAATGTATGATAGGATATGAGTTTCTTGTTTAAATATTGAGTTGATAACCTTCAGATGGTCTATGCTTTAGTAGTAGTCTTTTAAGAAGGTATAGGTTTCACATTGTAAAGTATAATGTTTAACTGTGTTTTTGTCTTATTTTGTACCATTCAAATACATTTGAGATGTTCTATTGAACGTGCCTGTTCGAGATAGCTTTCCTCCGCCTCGTGAACTATAGACCAATTAATGTAATTCTTCACTAATTACTCCCTAATTTGATTATAGAGAAGTGTTAAAAGGAGAAATCTCGTATCTAGAATTCAGTTAACTCTATCGTTACTAGATAAACGTGAATGTCTTATCTTCTCGTCTTATTGGAACTCTGGTTTGGACGAATTCGGAATCGTGTTTTCGTTCCATTTATTTGGTTAATTAAACGAAAGTTTCTTCGTCGTTCATGATTAAGTGCAGTAATTGAAATTTTCTGCGACTCATCCAGATAACCCAAATTCAACTGCCTTAAACTTCCTGTGTATTTACTCAGGAAATCTACTAATTCTTACGCTCAAAGGGAATATCCTGTGTTTATTCAAGGTTTTCTCTTGCTTAAATGATTCAATGAGAGAGTTAATTTTGGTTAAACCTTTCCTCTCAAGCAGTATTATCAACCAAAAATGTATCTGTTGAAAAATGGTGTAGTATGTTGTACTTTACGTATACGTTATATTTATGTGCATGGTCCAAAAAGAAGCTAGTTAACTTTTTGAAGAGCTAAGAAAATTCACTGACCATACAGTATTGAATTAAATCCCTCGTATGGTAAGAGTACGTAATTTTTTTATGTATAGATAAAAGCATCTAAACAATTTTTTATTAGTCGAAGTCTGTGTGTATTTAATCTTGAAAAGCAAGCCTACTTCTAAGAATTTGACATTTTCAAAATAATTGGCTGTTTACGTTTGTTAAAGGACCGCATTTGTATATGTTACTTTCATTTTATCAAAGAAGTTTTTGCGGAAATATTTGTAGAGGTACTAGAAACTGCTACCATGTTTTTATATTAAAAAAAATTGATTTCCTTTTTTCTTCTCCTCATTAGTTTCATATTACTTCTTCATTTTCGTTTCTATTTTTCTTTTACAATTTCTATCACATTTGCCAAGAACTGTTCTCTTTCTAGAAGGAAATGTACGTTATGCCAAAGCTTTCCTAGTCCATCCTTCCCATCTTCTGTTTTCCTTTGAATTTCCCTCTTCATGAGTCTTCGTTGCATACCCTTCTCTTCCTTCCCTGAACATCCTTAACCCTTTTCAACCCTTCACTCCATTTCCTTGCCCCTTCCCCAAGACGCACTTCTCATCACATTTACTTTTCAATCTTATATATGCATCTCCTTATTTCGCCATTTTCTTATTACGTTTCATTTTTTTAAATATCATCGAGATTTTGAAAAATGAAGGTGAAGTAAATGAACCCTAACAAAATGTAGATTTGATAATGTGTGTGAGAACTGATAACATCTCCAAATTGAGTATTGAGTAATTGAAAATATAGTTCCGTAACGAAAAATGTATATAAAAATATGTGATAAAAGAGCAGTGATCTGTGATCAGTGATCTTACAATCAGCTATTTTGATCTTCCATGACAATGGAGAGAAATCAGAAAATTTTGAAAAACAAATTTCTCGTGCATTTTTTTGTATTTATTAATGCTGCCTCAATGTCGCAGTAAAATCAGGGAATATTGATTACTCAAACTTTATTTTAAACATTCAGTAAGCTTAATTCAGGAGTCCTTGTATAATTTCTTCCTTTTTGATTTTGATACTGCTCTATAACGTAAATTTAAATGTCCATTTCTTTTATGTTGATTAATTTTTACGAATTTTCTTGGAGAGGCTGTAATTAGGAGTTAAATTCTTTAATATTTCTTATTAAATATGTGAAACGTCTATCCATGTTCACTTTAACTTTGATTATCAGTATTATCTACTATTTTAATGGGTACAGTGAAAATGCAATGATTTTCCTTAAGAATTCTACTTCGGAATGCAAAAACAAAGAATAATTATAAAGTATATATTGTTAAGAAAACGAAGAGGTTTACTTTTATCTGGGAATGTGATTATTGATCAACTTTTAACCAATTCATTATAAACGAAGGGATTGAAGAATGTAAGAGTCATCCAATTCTTCCGGTATGAGTTTAGAGCCAAAACTACGTACATTCAGATGAGAAAATGGAATCAGTTTTTACGATTAGAAATATAATCCCCTCTCCTCTGTAGGGCGAGAAAACCTGTCGAGCTCAAAATAAATAATGATTCGAAAAAATAAATAGTAGAACACGCTGAAACTCATCCGCCTTCCCGATGGAAAAACGCGGGAGAGGTTGAAAATTTCGGCCGAAATTCATCAAAATGGAAATTTATTTATGTTTTGTTTTCACTCATATTTTCACCTTTCCTTTTAATTTTTTTCCGAACATGTTTCCTCGTCTTTGATTTTTTCCCCGTCACATTCCGGCTGAGGCCATACCTTATACCCCCACCCCCCCTAAAATACCCCCTCCTCCCCCTCCACTTTATTTTGGCCCCACTGAACTCCTCAGAGAATTTATCAGTCCCAATTTATTTCCCCTTCGGCCGCCAGAGGCGCCTTGCGCGAAAAACCAGACGTATTCATTCTCTTTTTCCGCGTATCTTTTCTCCACCGCAAAGTACTACGAATCCATTCACATGCTTTTTCGCTTTGATCGCCAGAGGGCAGGCCACTTTACCGAGTGGACTTTGACTGATTTCTTTCTTCCTCTTCGAGGCAGCTCCTATATTGGAGTTAAGGCCTCAGGTATCTTGTTGTCGATACGTGGAAATGAAGGGGGATAGATCTTTAAACTTCCTCTTCATTGTTCTTCTTGTTAGGGAGTATAAATGAAATAAATACGCTATATGTGCACTTATCTAGCTATTATTTTGAAGAACTATACCAATATATATATATATATATATTATTGTATTTTTCATTTATTGTTAAGAATGGAAAGATAAGTTTAAGATACGGCGAATGAGTCAATTTTTTCATTAAGGCGTGTAGATTGCAAGCCATCTAAAGTCGAGATTAAAATACATTATTACCTCCCTTATTTGAGGAATGGTGTTGTATCATAAAATGTATTTAGTTATTGAAAAATTTCGATAACTATTTAAATAAACTGTTTTTAATTTAAATTTATATCAATATATATGTTATCAGTATAATTCGGGATAGACTTTAGATGTTTAAATTATATGAGCCATGAAAAATAAAATAATAAGAATAGCATTTAAATTGATTAAATGTTTTCCAAAAAAAGAAAGTGATTGAAGAAAAAAAAATAAAGATTTTAATACGGATTCGAACCACATCCAATGACATTATGAATCTAACATGCTAGCACCACGCAACCATTTGCTTATTCAGCTGAAGATACCCGGGAGGGTTATATTGGAAGCGGCTAGAATTGACGATTTTTAAACATTAATTACAGAGAAACGAGGGAGCGTTGGCCCCTTGTATTTTCAGGTTGTTATAAGTAATATCTAAGCTACACATCCATACCGGTCCTATCCAATATCCCGTGACGCAGTCCTAAAGGTCCTCTTGTTAGTAAAAATTATTAGTTTTGTTTAATAATTATTATTTAGTAATGATTATTAGTTCTTTTTAACTATAATTTTTATATAGTGTAGTACTGGTATTTTTAATAATAATTTTTCTACCTTTAAATTATTCTAAACAAAGAGTATGATTACTCTTCCAAATATATTTTTATTTATAATATGTTACTGTTATAAGGCACTAGTCGGGAAAAGTCTGTGTTTCTGCGTAATGCTCGATTGTCACATTCACGTTCCAAGGACGAAGCGACGAACTACAGTCCAGGTGCCCACAACATTGTAACTAAATTCGTACGCTCATAGTCGTATGGATTACATAGCGAATTGACTTATCTAATCACACGGTGAAGGAGACCGTTCGGTCTCCACCGCTTCACTTCAAAAATATAAGAACACGGCTGCCACCCTGATCGCCGTCTCTCGGAGAATTTCCCCTCCGAGTCCTTTCCCCTACTTTCAGGCTGTGCAGAGGTCGCGCAATCAGCTACCTCGACAGAGGTTTTCCATTTCCCAAATTACAGCTGATTTTGATCTGTAACCCCCATACATGTTTTTTCATACCGTTATAGCAAGATTTGATGTCGGGTTTTGTCTTTTTATTTTTTCAAATTCTTTCATAGTAAGCGAGTGACTTGTGATGAAAAAGAAGCTAATTTTTCCGAATTCCAAAGCATTCAACGTCCATAAAAGGATTTAAATTTAAATTCTAAAAACTAAAAGTACGGTATCAATCATTTCTCTTGCAAATGCTGAAAACCGGAAATCTCTACAATGAATATTAATCTCGTTATTTTGGAAATGAGATAGGCTATAAACGGCCGTTTTCGGCGAGCGCTACAGCAGCCTTAATGTTCAAACGGCATTTATTCACATTTTGTTCCCAGAGGTTTTTCACTTCTTTTTATATTATACCAAAAGTAAAAGCAAAATTCATGTAGAACAATCTTATATTTGTTGACAATAAATGCCGAAAATTAAGAAACTTTTGTCTCAATTTCGTAAAAGTAACTTGGTAATGTTTGGATAACTTTCATAATATCGAAACTGTCAAGAATTAAACGATAATTTGTTTGGTATTTAATGAATTACGTAAAATGTAGTGTAAGTTATAGAAAGTTAGCTTGGAAGCTATAGGAATAAACAAAGAACGATTAAGGTGCCATAATAAAGAAGGCTAAGATAATAAGCTTACATGTTTTACGTATGTAACTGTGAACAAGTTTCATTCATTATCTTACGTGCATTATTATAGTTTTCCGTAAATATGTACACGACAGAAGTTTTGGTTGATTATTTCGTTATAATAAAGCCTTTGTTCGATAAAAGTATATATATTGCATATCGATAAGAATAATGTGAATACTTACGGTCACGTCTCTATGTGATATTTCGAGGAAAAACTCTCCCAAGTTTCCGGTGTCGATTCTCGAAACGTACGACCATGAATAAAGACGTGCAAACGAATCCGAGGCATTTCATTCCAATTTCCGGTCGGTATAAATTTCCGCGGAGCTGCCTATTATCAAAGGAGAAATATCCGAAAAAGGTTCGCGTCGAAAAAATTCCGAGCGAAGTTTATAAAGATGAGAAATCTTTGAGAATATATATATATATCCGAATCCAAGAGAGATAAATTGGTAGGGATTGAGGTACAGGAATCAAGTGATGGGAACCCCCCTTAATGGCCTTCAAAGAGTACGAAAAGATGCAAGAATTCGGAAATAAAGTGAAGAAGAAGTCGACGGAAATGAAAGAGAAAAGATATTTCTAAGAAATGGAAAAGGACTCAATATCTTCTTGCGCTGACCTCTAAATTGAGATTTTCCGCAAAAGAGGGATTCGATATTTTATTTCCGAAACCAGTAAAAGAAGATATCTTTTTGCAAAGAGAGCGATTTTTCTCGTGTCCGAGATTTATTTTGTCCCACGTGAGCTTTACTTTTCGTTCCAGGAAAGCTTTTATATGCCTACAACTACAATACTGAGGTCTGGTTCCTTGTAGTAGTAATCAGAGACTTTTAGAATCATATTATACATACGTAAAAGTACGATGAATTATGTAAGAATTAGTTCTTGAAAGATATTTTATGTAAGGAATAAACTAAAATCTATTCATAGAACTCAAAATATTAATTTTGATTCAGTTGATGGATTCTCTTTTATTTCAAGGGTAAAATACTAAAAAATATCATGATTAAAATGTTATATTCTCTATCACAAGCTATAAATCGCTGCTATTGTTTCAAAAATGTATTCTTTCATCCTGAACGGTATCAGTGAAGGAGTATAACTAGATTAAGAACTTACATTTATGGATTGATTTTGTTCTAATTCTGAGTAATGATTTTTATATTGAAGGTATTTTCATTTTTGTATGAAGAGGCCTCTATTAAAGTATGATTCTATTTAATTAAAAGTTATATTATGCTTAGGATCAATAGCTCATTGCGCATTTTACCTTGCAATTCTTTCTTTTCTACCAAATAATCTGCAATATTTGGTATAGATGAGCTTTTCGAGTATTTGAACCAAATCGTAAACTTATATTGGGAACTAAATAGTGAAATATATCTTCTACAAATAATTAGGTACTTTATCTTATTCCTTTATCGATGAGGACTTTCTTACTGAAACTATTCGTTCAAATAGTTCGCGTAGCATTCACCGTGCATTCCTCGTCTGTACACAATAACCATGGGAATCAACAGCAAACGTATCCGAGGAATGAAATAGCTTTGAGCTACTTGTTGATGTCCCTGTTGCTCTTTGATTTACACCCCTCGTCGTTGCGTAGTACGACAGCTCTAATGACGTCACACACTTTTACTTTTCCCCTCATTAATACTCGTGGATTTACGATCGAAAGGGTATCGTTCGGGAGATTTATCCTCGTAAGCCGTTCGGAACATACGTTCGATTTTGGAATCACACGATGCAGCTGTTGTTGTAACATCCATCGGAACAGAAAGTCTTCTTCCACCGAAGTTGGGAGTGAGTCTTCCACTTTGACCATTAAGTGGGGATGGTTAAAGGTGTCAATTACTTCCGATGGGAATGGAAAGGCGATTGAGACTGTGGGAGAGTTCTCCTGATACGTGTGTTCCAAGTTGCTAGTGTTTTTTTTAGATGAAGTGCATCGAAAGAGAAATGTTTAACCTATGCGGTGAATTTGTCAACGTCCAGACATATTATATATATATATATATATATATATATATATATATATATATATATATATATATATATATATATATATATATATATATATATATATATATATATATATCGGAGATTATTAGGTAATATATATTAAGTTTATTCATTCCATGAGTTATTCGCATCAACTGATACACATATTTGTTAGAAACTGATACTTGACGTACAAAAAAGGACATTGTGAATTATATTTCATTGTCTTTGGTATTTTGATAACTTTTTAATGTATTTGAAATGCCTTTTACCCAAACTATTGTTATATGTTTAGTTAATCAAATGATTTTAATATAGCAATGAATATAGTATAACTAGAACGGATTTGTCTGCCTAAAATCGTTGATTTAGAAATGGACTTGTTTTTATCTGAAAGTAAGAAGAGATTTATTGAAATAAATGTAATATAAGGAGTTTAATGCGTGTGAGTCGGACTCATTCTATACTAATTTTTTTTAATCATCACAAACAATATACTGATATTAAGAAGGAATCATAGCTGATGATTTTTGTTCATTCCCTGGAATGTAATCCTAAAAACTCTGCAATATGTGTTACTTACTTTTTTCATTGATAATTACTAACAATTTTTTATGTTTGTGGAATTAATGAAATTTAATAGAAATATGTAAGAATTTAAATTAATGCATGAATTAATATCAAGTTTACTGTTCAATTATTTCCTGCTATTATGGTATGTTTGACATTTTATTAAAATTTTCCTCTTGCATTCCAAATAATTGTGTGAATAAATTCCAGTAACTGCATTCTAAGCATTTTAGTCAAAGAAAAATCTGTCATATTTATTATTGTGGTTTTGTTTTTTTTCCTATTTTTCACAGCATCGAAGTTCAGTTATTTAAAACTAATTTTTTAAAAGTGTTCATAGTTTGCCAAATTAAATAATTTACTTTATCCGACAGAGGTATTCATCACACAAACCACAGCTTAAACTACGTTTATTGAATATTAAATTTGGATTACGAAATTTGTTATTCTTATAAAGCTTAATCTCTATTCAGGCATAACATGGGATAAACGAAATACCATATCATCTCTCTGAACTTAATACAGAACGAGTATTTATGAAGTTAATTTGCGATAATTTAAAATTAGAATCGCTTTGACTCGAATTAAAACATAATTATGGCACATTAACGCTTTAAATGCATGAGATTGATTCCACGAATTGATAAATAAGTTTCTTTGGTTTCACATGTGGTCAAAGGATTTAAACTTCATTCAATTGGAGGGGCCATTTGTGGATGATATAATGAATGCGCTCAAAAGCATTATTATTTAATTATTCTTTAGAATGATTTCATCCGTAACATTTCCTCAAACATTCATTCCTCAAACGAGGAATATTTACATAGATTACTTATATAGATTATAACTATCTATGAAGAGCTGGAAAAATATTTTAATTTGAATTAGAGATGATCATACTTTTCAGTACAAAGTACAGTGGAAGAACTGTTGTATACGTACATGCAGAATACTATTCTACTTCTTCTAAAGCCCTCCTGCGAAATATTTCCAATTATAAACTACTTAATGTAATACTAAGTCAACGTAACTTTTTTCTATCCGCGAAATTTCTTAAGATCATAATCATTTTGGATTTCAAGCAAATCATTAGAAATTTGTATATTATAATCGATTTTAATGAAATTATTGATATCTTAGTATCCATCCCGTAGTAATTGAAGAACATGGGAATTATGACACTTGGAGATGTACGTAAGATAAGCAAATATGGGGAATTTATAAATTCCGTACATTATTTGTAATCTCTTTTTTATGAGTTACCCTAGAGCTGTATTATTTCTCTTCGACTGGAGTTCTAATCCACCCCATATATTCCAATTCACTTCCAGTGGACTTCTCATTCTTTTTTATTATATTATCAGTCATTCCCACTTTTTGCTTCTTGTCCCTATAATTTAACAACAAATTACAAGTTTTCAAGTATTCCTGAATTTCTTTCTTCCAGCTTCCCTTTTCCAATTTGCATTCTCCCTCCACCCCTTCGTCATCAATTCCATCTCATACATTCTTTGGAATCTCTCTTAATGCACATTCATCGTTCAATTCCTTCTCTTTATTTTTATTGGAGCACTCAATATTCTGCGTCAGATTTCTAATTCAGAATTCGCCTGAAAGATTTCAGATGTTCCCTCTCTTCTTTCCATATCAAGGGAGGATCCTGGAAAATTCATGGAAAGGGGGTGTCTTTCATTTTGATTCAAATTATTCCCAAAAAAATTCTCAATCTCCGAAACTCTTTTGCATCAATATTGGCTCCTGAAATTTTTCCTGAATTATGTAATAGATTCGTGGAACTTTGATCGTCAGAGTGTGTTACGATATTAGAAATGAATTTTCCAATTACTTTTGTTTCTCGAGATGAACACTTTTGATAGCTTCTGTTACTCCTCATTGTTCTTTCATGAGTATTGTAACTTCTTTAATCATCGTTGTTATCTTCACCATATTTTATTCCGTTGATTTTTCGATATTATCAATTGTTTTATTATTCCAAGTAATGTCTAACATTAATTCCGATTAAGATTTTATTATTATAAAATAATATTCGCTAATGCATAACAAAGAATCTACTTCTGGATTTAATGTAAATAATTTAAGTTAATTTTAAACTGAAAGATTGTAGTACTTCAGTATATCTAGAGTGGGATAAAATAAATTTAATTTAATAATTATTGGTTATTTGAGATGCACTCGTTTCTGGATATGACGAAAACTAATGATCAGTTTATTAATTTTCGTAGGTATTTTAAGGTTTTAATCGAAATGAAAATCTTTCTTTTTAATGTTATAAATTTTATAAATGATATAGTTTTTGAGTAAAGTTTTTATAATCGTTAAATACTTCTATCAAGTACCAAATTATCTTCTGAAAAACTCGTAAATTGTTTTACATATCCGTGTTGTTCCTTCTTTAATCAGTCGAGCATTAAAACATGATTTATCCCACTTCATTTTTAACATTTAATTCTTTTATATGCTCTTGTTATTTACCCTTATTTTCTCAGTTACGCAAATAGAAGTTTTATATAGTCACTTTCTCAGGAGAATTGAAATAAATGACTGATTACGATAGTTATTCAATAGCATGAAATTCTATATATTGAACGATCTAAAAAGTGGTTCCAAAGTGCACAGGAATAATATTTTAATACGTAACAATTATTCTACGAGAGCTCACTTATCTTAACTCGCGACACAAATATTTCGGGACAAGCAATTAATTCAGGCTTCGTAAAAACTCCGGTCTCTCCCTGCAGAGGGCAGGCTGTGTAGCGAATGCGGTGTCAGCGGAAGGGCAATTCATTCCCCTCAAACGAACCAATCTGCGTTGCTATGTCCCGAAACAAGAGAGTGACGACCTACGCAACCAATTTTGAGTGGCATCTCCTTTGTTCCGCCATAGGATGGCTTTCAGTGTCCATAATTCAGCACTCACTTAGAGGGATGAATCGTCAAAGCTCTCGTTTTTCCCGACGTGCTTATTCCAACCCCTTGCGAGAGGCTATAAATTACCCGTTGACAACTCACTCTGCTCTAGCCTCCTCCCCTTCTTTTTCGCTATCTCATAACTCATCGCGTACGTCTCGTATTGGAAGTAAACGATGTGTAGTGCATTTCCTTATCGTCATAAATCTGGGAAAGGAAGCGTTTGACTTTCTCCATACGCACGGAAAAGTTAAACCTCATAAATAAAAGCGTATTCTCATTTTATCCTGTTCTCCTTTTGGAAGGATGCTGAGAAAGTGTATCTTTCCTCCTTTTGTAGCTTCTTCTTGGGTCCAAGGAGATTTTAATCCGTTCTCTGCTGAATTACGATCCTTGTGTTTGCCTATGGTGGACGTTGAACATAGAATCCTATTGAGTCTCTGTTGTAGTAACTTCCATTGACTCGTTTTTACACATATATCCACATAGGTTCCATACAAAACCTCTTTCGATATCATTCTAATTGTGTCTTAGACTGTTTTCACGTATTTATAGCGGGTGTTTCTCTAAATGTGTTAAGTTAGATAGAGCTCTTTGTCAACTTGGGTAAGTGTTAGAGAAATGGCATCATATTGGAATTTTTTATATTTAAATAGACTTCTTGCTGGAAATAGGACAATACGTGATGTAATAAAGGCATTATACGACTATAATACAGCATTTATTTGCTTAAATTGTAAACTTCTTTAAAAGGTTTTTACTGAAAGTAATTCTTAGTGGTATAAATTGGATTCTTTGCTCTAAATTTATAAGAGTTTAGAATTGAATACCTACCTAAATGAATACAAGTAAAGAAAAGTTTAAGGTTAATGTATAGATAAATAGAATATCATGATGCATTTCCATTCACTTGTCCTTGGTGGAATATCGATAAAAAACCGCTCCTAAGAGCAATGTGTGGAAAAGATTAATAATACTTTGTATCTGAACAGTAAATTGTGCATACTTTACGTAATTCGAGTCCCAATAATGAACAAAAAGTAGTCTCAGAACCTACTTATTGCATAGAGTATAGTTCACTGTAGACTATAAAAGTCCGCTTAACAATACTACTAGATGGACGTATCCGTGTACGTAGGATGGAAATGAAGATTAATGCATCCGCCATCCGAGGAACTTTCTAATTCACCCTGGAGAAAAGTTGGTTTTGTTTATCCTCATGAAAACGCTGAGGAAGACGCGTTCTCTTATCGAACTCTCGTCATTTGGGCAGAATAAAGGGCTGATCGCTTGGACCCTTGATCCCGTGGAGACTCTCTCGGGATGCTGTGATTTATGGTCCAGCAGAGACGAAGCAAAGCGTCGCATTAGTGCTTCTATCGCGCTTTGTTTCAAACGACCGTTTTGATGGGACGTAATTTTATGGTCGTTATTCTGTCGCTCTTAAGAAAGCAAGGACTCTGTGCGATTAACGGTACGTTAAGGAGGTACTTATGAGGAGTATTGTGATCCGATTCACAATGCAAAAGCACTCGTTTTTAAAGAGGTGTACTATACGAACGATATATTTGTGAGTGGAATCGATCTGTTTTTGAGATCTGGATGGCTGCCAATTTTCCCCGGAGCCGAAATTTGAAAATGATTTGTTAACTTGACGAGAGATTTAATGCTCTATAATAGTATTTTATGACGTAGGTCAAGTGTAGCTTGGTGATGGAAATTTTGTAGTATGCATTTAGAAGGTGTCTAAACCAATACGTAAATGTTTTCGCATGAAAATAATGACGTATTATTCTGCGTTGATTTTTGAAATTGACGTATTTTGTTTGTAGTATTTAAAATGAGTAACATAAAGAAAATTGCAGTAAACTAAGTTAATGATTCATTCTCCAAATTATCGTTCCTTGATTTGTTACAAATATTTTCGTAATTATTCTGAAAATTTAAGTTTAATCATCACGAACAAATATGATTATTTTACTAGGACAAAGGTAATGCTATGATTTAGGAATGAATATTCAGGATTGATTGCGAATAGTATTCATTATATGTGCATAAAATTTCATTTCCATACGAATACTATTTGCACCATATGCAATATTTAATATTATGAATTAATTCTCGTAAAATTGTAGAGTTGTACGTTCAGTGATTCCAACGGTAGTAAATTTGGATACATTACTTACGGGAATTATAAAAAAACCACATATAGTTGATTGATTTCTGATAAACACATTAACACTCATCACTTTCTTTTGTAATAAATTCTGTTCCCAATGCAAATTACCAAATAAATAAGTGTTCCATCGCTAGAATAATATCACCTCGAGCTAGATCTGAAGAGTCCCAAAATTCGAAAAAATTAAACGAATGATTCAATGTTTTTCTACGTAATGGCTGTTTGTTTTTCTGCTCATGGTCGTTAATACATCTAAAATAAATGGGCTCGTTTAGTTATTTTTATAAAATATATTGGAAAAGGAAAGCAAATAGGAAACATGAATCCCTTTGGGAAACAAGCATTTTTTTACTTCCTTGTTTTTCACTCCGGATTATTCGTCAATATTTTTACAACAATAGCCCTTTAATATATTGTACTTTTAAAATCTATTTATTTTGCTTGCAAGTGTGTATTGTTCACGTTGTTCCTATCATACTGGATAGTAATGTAAAAGCCATACCGATACTTGAATTTTGGTACAAAATAATTGCAGCCTTTCGAATTAAGGCAATAGATGTGTAAAACTATCATCCTACTCAATTTACTCATTATAGTCACGTATTTCAAGCGAAAATTTTAAAATTACTTTACATAAATTACTATAATTATACTCTAGTTGTCTGATACGTTCCATATAACTAGGTGGGCGTATTATTTCGGAAAAATCTTAATTGGAACGTGCTTTTTCAAACTATATGCATATGATATATTTTTCGATTCAAGCCTATAATAATTACATGTTGATGAAGAAAATGCAATATATATAACCTCATCATTACATTCAAGTACAGAATATTGGAGCATAAGTCAATCGCAGTAAATGACTGTGTGATTTGAAGTAACGGTTTACATAAAGCGAATTATCACATTGCATCTTACATCCCAGTTTCTTATTGCAATCTGATAAGTACATTTTATCGGAATATAATTTGCGTAATGATATAATTTATCGTTTGGAATTTCATATGATTTTTACTTCTTGTAAAGCTTGAAAGACGTTTGAATTTTATAAATATAAACTTGGAGGAATACGAATCGAAACAGTACTTGTGAATAGTCTGAAATATAGGTCGACCTTCAGGAATTCCTAAAACAAAAAGAACAGTCAACTTCATTGCGCGAGACATTCAGCGGAATCTTCCCTATTCCTTCGCTTCATAACATCTGATTTTTCAACTCTTTCCTTAAAATACGACGCTCCACATTGCTTTTTATTTGACTCGCAACCCTCCCTTGGGGAGAATCCTACCCTTAATTCAATTTCCTTTGAATAAACTCACCCCATATTTTTCTCTTGTTCCATCCATATTTTCAGCCAAGCCTTCGCCCCTGTTTCCAACGGCCATGTCCTAAACAAGGCGGATATGTCAAACAATATCACGCGGTCGGCAAAGGATCCCGGTTTCTATTATATGTTACTCTTGGGAACGTCATTGTTCTCAAACGTCTTTCTCTCCCTGTGTCCCTAGAGAAACGCCGAATGGACGTGCTTTACGCGTGTTCGTCTATGTAATTGCATTCGACGCACAAATGAGAACCCCAAAGGACTCCAAAATACATCCCTTTTACGCGTATCCTTGAGGAGAGTGAATAAAGAAGTAGTTGAGATGGGATCTTTGAGTAATGTGGATGGACTGTGGGTTTTTTTTAAAGCCTTGAGGAGGAGGTGTTTTTGTTTGATGATTACGCGAGGGAATTGTGGGGGTTATTCTTGCTGTGGTTTGAGTTTTGTTTTTGGTTGTCAAAATGTCTTCGAATGTGAGCGTGGGTTTAGGTGATTGATGTTAGTTGTTTAGGAACCTAGTGTAGGCAACGAATTTAAATGTAAAATAAGAAGTTAAACATAGACGACCCTTTATTAATGATATTTTGAAATTGACGTAACATTTTCTTTCATTAATGATTCAAGGATATGAGTAATAAATAATAATATATGAAAATAAGCGTATGAAGTCATACAGATAGTCTTTCCTAGACTAAAAGTTGTCTTCGTTGTTTATTTTCAAGATCGCAATACCAGCGATAAAATTATATGAAATATAATTTACAGGGCCTTCCTTTAAGATAACCAAAACTTGTACTCTTTAAGATTTGTATTTATTTAAATTGATAGAAATTCAACCTCTTTTATTTAATTTATATTTACTCTTTATCTATGTATTCATAAGTTAAGTAGAAGAAGTACAACCGCATTTAGATTTTTTGCCAGTTATAGATTTTCATACTGTGCATTTCAGAGCTACATAATAAAACTTACATCTATTTATACAAATATTGAAAATAAGGCTTCATTATTATTCATCAAACAATCATCTTCATTATAAATATGATATGATGCTTCACATTTGTCGCATTAATTTATTATTGTGCTGCAGAAGTTTACCTTGTTAGCCATCGTATCCATAGCGACTGATAACCTAGTTTTACTTCAATAAATTGTCCTTTTATAATTATATACGTGCTCATGGTATTGAATGATACTAATATAATTATCTATTATATGGATATCCATAGCGGAATCATTATATTTAGAAAATGCGAAGTATCTAATTATTCTAGACGTGAAACTTACTCGTTTGTGATCCTTTCCAATGAGACTAATTTAAACTCGCAGGGTGTTATTCCTATTTAAATTAAGCCAATAGAATATGACGCGATAATTTTATCATAATACGAATACCAGTATCAGGAGCATAATGAACGGGGAATGTTCGGAAAATTAATTTCGTTTCCATGGGGAAAAACAAGAGAAATTCGCTCGAGGAAATTTTAACCACCTCTTTTAATGAGGAAAGCTTCCGCGTGAAAAATTAGACCGTTATTTCGACGCAAAAAGGATTCGTAGTTTTCGAGGAATTATTCTTACGCGATCTAATTATTATTCGCGAATGGTAAAACTATATCAGCGCGTCATCTCTTTATGATTGACGCGAGTTAAAAAAAAGAAATCTGACGCATCTGTAGGAGAACGGCATCGGCTAAACCGCCATGGGAGCAGAGCGATACATCATTCGTCAGAAGAAAATAAAAACATTTTATTTTCTACGTCCATTTATATCCTGTCTGGAGTCAAATTTTTGACGTGTTGGTTTTATCATGACGTCGCTCTCGCATTTAAAGAGGGTTGGATGCAGCGAATTTTCTGCTCGAGTGTTAATGTTGCTATATTAGCCAGTTTCGCACTTTTTTGCGTATTTTATTTTGTTATGTTTTTTATAATTTATGTCCAAATTTATGTTCGTGTTTTAACAGTTACATATTTGATGATATACGTATGACGTAGATGCTGTAACTTAATCTGTAACGTATATATCTGTATCGATACTGATGTTTTATATCTAAAATCATATACGTGTTTTAGCAATTATAAATATGATACAAATGCTGTGACTTAATTTAACATCAGTTACATTTTAATGAATTTTAATTTTCCCTCGTATGGGATGTATGGGATATCTATTAAAACTGGAATACTTCTGATTTGATTGTTCTAATAGAAAGCAAACGAAGTGCTTTAGTTCACCTATTAACACGTCATTGGTTACTATTGTTTGAAAGGAAATGAGCTTTACAGGACGGGATGAGGAGATTTATATTGAGGCTACATAAAATAATCTCATAATATACATAGAATACATTTTTATTGAATATGAATTATTTACTGAATAGAGATTTTATCATTAAGTCAATATAATATATGCCAAAAACGACAAACAATAAACAGTAGATGAAAAAATAGAAGAAATTGCATAATGTTTATTAATTTTTGAAAAATAGCTTATTATAAAATATTGAAAGAGAATATAATAGTGAAATATTGAGAATTTGTATAATTAAGAACAGTATTATTAAAGTGTCATAGTTATTGATTATAAAAAATAATTTCGAACTGTATAGAAGACAAAAAACTGCTTACTCTAATATGATAGTATAATAGGACTTTTTTTGAGGTAATTTTTTATCATGATGATTAACTTAATCTTCTTTTATAAGATCGAACGTATTCCATAGCCATAATGAGAATTTTGTTCTGCAGCTATTTAATTCCTTCGTTTTACGTTCAACATAGTCTCAATGTCAATCAACATGCATCCCTTACGTAAGGAAGGTGATTAATTTCATTATTTCAGGATGCAAAGACTTAAAGGCTTTGTATTCTTCCAGCAAGGACCCAAGGTCCAAGTGTAATTGGGTCCAATCCTGAGCATTATTCCAATTTCACGTCATTTCTCCTGCATTCATCCCCAAAGGATTTCCCTGAGATATATCCCCTCTCAACCGGTTTTTCATTTCCCCCAAATGAGGGAAATACTGGGTTGCAAGGATGGCCAGAAAAAGAAGGGGATGTTTCCAAGTTTTCATGTCTGGAATTTTAAGGGTGCTGAGATTTCGCGGAAGAGATATTGCTCCACAGCATCCGAATTTTTTGGTCCATTTCCTACAGTACCTTTTTATTATCATTTTCCAGAATTAGTCTCGATGGGATGAATTGTAGATGTTACAGATTTTTTCTCCGGAAAACTCGTTGTACTTCCGCGTGCTTGGAATTTCTAATTAATTTACCCTATTAATTTTGGATGGTGCTCTTGTTGAAGTAAAGTGTTATTTGCAAATTTTTACCTGGTAATTAATATTTTAAGACATTCAGACTCATTCCAATAAATGATTTAAGCATCTAATTATTTAAATTTTGTTTATTTTAAATGTTTCTTTTTATCTTTTGGCTGCACTAATTGTATGTTATGAAACGATCTCATTAAACCTTATTAAATTTAGAGTAATAGTCAGGAACAAATTAAATATTAAGAAAACCTTTCGGTATGAGTTTAATATATCAATATTTAAGCTTACGTTTTCTAAAAGGCTGCTTAAGCCTATTTAATAAACCATTTTATGGCTATCAATAAATTATCATACATCAGATACTATAGTTCATAATACATTTCTTAAGTTCTTCCCATTCGTTTAGTCTCGCCATAATGTTATTATAAAATTGAGATTTTTATATAAAAATTGAACAGTTAAGAGTGATAGTTTTAGTAGTAAGAAACGGTAGCTACAGGAATCAAGAGTATTTAAATATTAACAAAAAGATGTATGAAGCATATTTTATTATTTATCCAAATAAAAGTAAGAGAATAAGTTACTATATGATACATCTATAATGGTAGTAGTTTGGTTTTCACCTAAATGTTGATACTCTTTTTAACAGCTTCAGTTCCTCGAAATATTATTGCATGACGAATTATATATGTAGATGCTAGTTCATACATCTTTAGGGATGTATTTATGAAAGAATTAATTCGTCTACCTTTAAGTACTATTTTTTACATGATTGATATCTAATTGCTTGAATCAACCCCTGAAATAGTTCACAAGCGATTAATGTAATACGTAGTGCATTCTACTTAAGGTTCGAAAAGATTCTAGACGCTGACAGTAAAAAGCGTAAGGTATGGAGTAATATACGCCGTCCCCTCACATTCCATATCTTCAAGTGTATCCGCCCACGCTTCTTTAACTCGTACCCTCGACGCAAATCCAATTGGCGTCGTCGTGGACACTTATTCAGCGCAATTTGACGAAAAAGCGAGTAGACAAGCACATTGCGGCATTCGACTCACGTACTTGAGGAGCTGGCCAGTAAAAAAGGACGGGCAGTCGTTGCTTCTTTTTTTTACGGTACCAATGAGATAAGAGTCATCCTACTTACCACTCGGAACAGCAGAAGCGGCGAAGCTGGTGTGGTATGGCGCGATTCCAAAAGTCCTGGAGGGAATTTCTGGGCTCGAATTGTGTGCAGAACTTTGGTCAGATAGTCTTTTATTGGACTCAATCTCCGAGAAATCGGAAAGTTCTTTCGAGACAGAAAATATGGTCCATTTACTGTACTTATCAACCTGCGTTACACTTACTACTGACCGCACTGGAAAGGGGGTGTTGGAAAATATGTCGGAGATAAGAGTGAACTTCCTTGTCGTATGAAATGGAATTGCATTGAAAGGAAACGTTTGAATTGCGATGAACTACATGAAGAGCTAAAATTTGATCGTGTAGTACATTGGTTCGAAAGGATTGTTTCGTGAAAAGTTTGATGAAGTGGGATTTTAAATTGCGAATGGATAGGATATTGGAAAATAGTTTTGCAAAGTGAAGATACTTTTGCGTGTAATTTTAAGTGCGATAACTTATTTAAATTTTAGTTTAGCGAAAGTTTGTTTACAACTCTTGCTGAAAAAATACCTCAGTCACACTAGTTAAATACATTAAGCAGCATTTTTTGCTAAAAATTGATCAAATCGCTGGGATACCTCAAATTAAAATGTGTTTTCTATAGTTACGAAAAAACAAAGAAAAATTGTCGATTTATATTTTTTGGTAAATTATTTATTGATGCAATTAAGATGATAATTTATGTCATATACATACATAACATATTAACTGGTAATATAAAATTAATCGATAAAACCTTGGATTTGAAGAAATCAATTGTAGGAAAAATAGAAAATAACTGTGTAAATTCCATGGTAAGAAGTAATTTCGAAGTACTATCTTAGTTCCAAGCTAGTCAGTCCCTTTTTCAGGGAATATTAAAAAGAAATTTATATGGGCTGAATAGTTTGAAACAATAATAAACCATAAAAAGACTTTCCTATTGGTTCCCAGTATTGTTGATGTCCAAAACTATTCCTTAGTAGTTCACGGAAACAATTGTTTATTTATAAACGTACCAAAATTATAATAGTCTCCCTTTTAGTATAATATTTACAAATGTTTTATTAGGATATAAATTTCTTTCCTGCCATATTTGTCTCTAGTTCTGATCTTCGTTTTTCTGTCAATTAGGAATTCCAGATGTATTATTCAAAACAAAATTTTATTATTTAATTTCGATTGAAAGGCCGTATGGAATTTTAATTCCATTCAACTGATACCATGGCAACTCATCTATTAACAAAGGAAATTGGAAAAAATCTGGCAGATACCGGTCCATATGAATCCAAATTGGAATAATAGGTTCATTTTCTCGGAAACAGAATTACACATCTATCCAATTTAATTTTCAATCCAACACAACAAGGCTTTGATCTCACAATCAAACTCCTCTCGCATTAATATGCAATTTGCTCCACATTATTCTCTCTATTGGAGTGACATTATTCTATAGAATTAGAATGCATAGCGCATAGATAAACTCTAAAATATTTCTCTTTGTGTTGGATTGGTTACTAGGTCACCGAGATAATGAATGTTAGCTCCCACGAGCTCCTGTGTGATTCGATTTTACGTCATTGAGAGGCAGAATTTCATTCGATAAGCATTCAAAGGCTGTATTGTAATTTTGTCAATGTATTATTGGGTATGCATACGACATGCCACAGGTGCAAAACGCGTTTGAAGCTGATTTCTTCAGCTGTGAATTCAAGACATGGACTGTTAAAGTTTATTACAAATTATAAATTTTTAATATTTCGTTAGATAACTGATTGAGAATTTATTGGTGAAGATATTCATGAAGAATATTAAACAGAAGTCAATAGTTGTCAATAGCCGTTGTTGAGTTTTCATTAATTTAGGAGCTTTTTGTATCATAAAGAAACATTAGAAGAAAACAAATGTAACTCGTAATAGGTACGCGGGCTAAAGCGGGGTCTTCTCTAGCAGAGAATGGTAAATCAATTACTCCAATTTACCAGTGTACCTTTTCATATCAGATGAATGTTTAAACGTATGCTTTATATACTCTTTTTCTTTTCTGTTTTCACGGAAAGTAATTTCGCACGTTCATCGAATAGATATTATCTTCATTATATATCCATTCTTTGTGGAACGTCATCTCTTACTTTTCTGAAATTATATTCAATTTTCATACTTCATAACTTAGATAATTTTTATCTATTGTATGTGTGGAACAATTTTATTGTTGGATATGAAATAATTTACGGTTTTAATTTCAAAGGTTGTACATATCTGCAATTTATGTTCGAGATGCAGAACTATTACTAATGGTTATTAAATATATCTTTATTCGTGATGCCTGGTAAATGATACTATCAATGAAAGGAAATTATGCATGCTAGTATTCTTTATGCATCGGTTTTTGAAATATTTTTGACCTTACTGCGAATAAATAACGGGTTTATCCAACTATTTACTTCTGACAATATCTCAACTTTAGATACTCTCTGCTCGTAATAGTCAGTGCAGACTCTATTTTAGAGAGATACAAAGAAAGTGTAGTCAATCGAGTTGTTAGCTTACAGTTCAATGCTCCTATAAATGGATTTTTCAACCCTTTTATACTCTAGGAGCTTTTCTAATAGCCATTGTAGACTTAGGAACATCTGCTCCCACACGAATGCTACGTTGCCTCGGCTTTTTCGCACCACCGAAAAGATTAGATGCCCATTTTGTAAGCTACCCCTGCTTCGCATCTGTAGGTGTTAAGATTTCCCCTGACAATACGTGGTTTCCCTAAGTGAAGCTCGGAATTGCGTTGCCTTACGGAGGAAGTAATATGTAACCTTATTGCTTAACCGTTTCAAAGTTAGAGGAGTTCTGGTGTTCTACTTATCCACCGCTGCATTATTTATTCCAAAACGTATGGCCTCCTTTTTAATCATGGGGGAGTTTTAGGGGAATTTGAATCTCAAAGAGTGTATTTTCGTTATTGTGATCCTCAGAGAATATCATTTGAGTACCCCTCAGTACTTTAAAACGGTATGGGTATTATAAGAGATGATAAAGTTTTTTAAATTTTCAAACTATACTAATCTCTATGTAGATTTTTAAGTGATATAATAAGGAATACTTGCTCTTTTACTTCATCCTTCAGTAATCTAGAAAAATTTCATTTATAAGTGTAAACTAATTTAATTGCTATGTTATATTACTCAAATCTGCATTATGATATTTATATTGGATTTCAATCAGCATTTCAAGGCGAAGGAATTTTTATACGAAACACTATAATCATTAGACATACGTAAAATATTAATTAAAACCGTGTTGTATATGACAAATCAAACGTGTATCAACGATTGTTCTCGATAACTTATCCTAGCAGTATATATCTTTAATAATACTTACTAATAATGTCTGCTGAATTTTATAAGATAGTAGTATTTGCGTTGTACCTCAATATAAACTTCGAAATATAATAAAATCCAGCGCACGAATTTTCCACGTCGTAAAATTTCTTGGTAACATTAAGCTCAAAATGAAGTAGGGAAATAAATAATAGCTCTTTCATGTAAGTTCTTCTAAACCGCACGAATACTTTATGCCCAAAATCAAGGGCTTTGTAAATACGATACGCTTCAAATATCAAAATTCTTTCATTCAAATATTCATATTATTATCTACAATAGAATGTTTCTATTTGAAAGACTCAGAAATAAATATATTTATAATGTAAAAGATTATATCAATATAATTACTTTAATGATGAATATTCTTATATAAGAATGTTTAAATTCCCTCCAAGGTCCAAGAAATATTTTAGAGGCATAAAGCAGTTTGGGTTCGGAAATTTCCTTGCCGAGCCTTCGACAGCCAATAATTCACCTCATGATCTTACATCGATAGATCGATCTATCGATTGCCGTGTTCCACATAAAGCCTCCTCAAATTTGAGGTTTCTCAGATGGTTACCATAGATATCGCACACGATAAATCAATTCGAATAAGATCGATAGCTCGTCAATCCTGTTTGTTGCTGGAATCATCTCGGTTACAAGAGAAGACGTTCCTCGGGGTCCAGACCTCATTAAAGAAAACCGCCGCGTCATCCTCGGAAAACATGAACGTACTAAAGGGCTGAGAGACGGACCTTTCCTAACTCCAGACCACAGGAAAAAGGGTCCATTCTGTCGGCAGCTTTCCTTACTTTTTCCCTATCCATGTTCATTACTTAACATCTCCTTCCCCCGTAAAAAAGGCAAAGGGAAAAAACCGCTTTTTTACGAGGCTCCGCGTTCCTCATTTTTCATCCTTTATTTATCTTTCCTTCGTAGAGGTCCATACATCCTCAAGCTCCCTCATCCTCTACCGTATTCGTCATCTCGTCCCCTGTTCATTTCCAGCACCCGGAAGTCCCCCTCTTTTGTTGTCCAAATACGTCTTTTTTCTGCTAATATTGTCGTCACCGTACCTAATTCAATTCCACATGTCGTGAGCTACGCTTTCGCTGTTTTAATTTTCTGTCTTCTCTCTCTTCTCGTATGGTCTTTGTTTATCTTCTGTGCGTTTTAACCTTTTGTGATGATCGCTTTTTGGATTGTTTTTTAATTGTTCTTTCGTTTAATTTCGTCTTGCTGCTTGTTCTTTGTTCAGTATCGTTCCGTCTTGTAATTTTTTGGTTTCGTCGCTGAATTTAGTAGAAACTTTAGGTCGTATCTTTTTCACTAATTAGATCTGAGTTTAATTTTACTATTTTATTGTTTGTAATCTATTTTAAAAGTTTTTCAGCTTACATCAATTAACGTACACCATAAGGAATGTCTACTTATTATAGGAATGCGATTCTTATTAATGCTGTTAATCACCGATAACATACTCGGATTTCTTGCGATATACAAAATTATATATATAACGATTTACGCTTGCAAGTAAATTAATAAAGGCTTTGAGAAATATTTTCTACATTTTAAAAATTTATATTGCGAACTATGTATGTTATGTTTCTTGTTAAATGATAATTCTTTGAGAATAATGTTATCTAGGGGTTGAATTGAGTACCTCGATGACAGATGATATTTATTTATTTAAATTTCATGTGAATAAGGAAATTTTGATCGAATTGATCATCATTATCATCAGTTTTCAGTTTTTCGATATATCTAATATTTCGTAAGATATCTATATCATAGATATTAATATTCTATCGATCCTGAGCAAGGAGACATTTTAGATAACAAGGGTAATCCTTTTCAAATTAATTTGGGTTTTCCGCCATATTTATTGATATTTCCGCCTTATCTATAATCCTATGTTTCCATTGTTGGAATTAGGGTCCTGTGCTACGACCTCCCCAAAGTTTACCAACTGTCTACCCTTCATCCGTAAAGACTTTCACCCTAATCATCCATAACTGTCAGCATCCCTAACCTTTCACATTGGGTTTCTTCTTTCATCCGTCGCACAACTATTTTCTGTATCCCCTTCAAACCGTCTTCGCTAATCCTTATCCTCTCGAACTCCCGTTTCCAGGGATAATAGATTATGAGATATCGATCGATGTGAGTAACGCCCTCTTTCTCCTCCAATTCAGTCATTAAATAACGATTCGAGAAGTGACGTATTGTTTCGGTCAGACTGTGATAGGGAAGGGACTTTCAGTACGATGTCTATTCGAATTTGTCTCATCTTATATCGAGATAGTAGGACACCTATTCTTATCATTTTATCATATTGAATGTATTTTTTCTCAGGTTTATAAAGTAAAAATGTTTGGAGAAAAATTAGTAAATTGTTTTTTTTTTCATCATTAAAATTTATTATTTCAGGTTTCGGACTCTTTGTTACCGTATATAATAAATTTTCATTGTATATAGAAGTGTTCACAGTTTGCTTATAATTTTCCTTTGTCTTAAAATCTCATTTAGCCAAATGTAACGTTTTAGATATACAACATTAATCATACTTACAAAGAAATGTTATATCGATATTAACAGCTGAAGCTCAAATCAGCTGTTTTTTTACTTCTTTGCTATTCCAAAATTTGAATAAATACCCATATTCAATCTTTGTGATCAGCTTGTACTCATAATCTTACTTATATACACCTTTCCTTAATCCAACTACATTAACTAACTGTAAAGACTTTATTTGTTATCACATAATAATATATGTATTGCTCCTATATGAATTGTAAGTTTTTAGCCCCTACCCCGTTAGCATAATTTAATCAATAATAAGTAATGCTTACTTTTAAAATATACGATAAATAAGGTAGGAATAAAGATCGAAATCAGTGGAGAAGAATTTTTAGAACTTCCGAAACCATCATATTTGAAAGCCTCCTCATTGTTTCTCGTAAGTCCGTCCCCATTGTTTCCAATATTTTCGGTCCACTACTTCCGAAAATTCCTCATTTCCTTATCGGCGAATGCACTTCCTCTCGCCGATCCCAAATTCTCGCTATTTCCCCACTCAAATTTCTTTCCCGAAACCTCCGTCGTCTCTTCCCGAAACATTTTATTCATCTCTTCATTTCCTTGAGATTCTCCAACTTCTCCCTTTTAACAAAATCCTCCGCCTTCTTTTTCATCACTCACTTCCATTTTTCTTTGTTGCCATTTGCTTGATGAGACGATTCTCTTTTGTTTGCGAATATGTGCGCATCGCTGCCACCAAGACCGACTCCTCCGCCCAGGATTAGTCACGGTGGATTAGCAATAACTAGGCCGACGTGCATCACTTACAATTCCAGATCGAGAGAGACGTTTCGGGCTCTAATTAAATCCGCCCGCTTCCCCCACTCACCTCCCCTCCCTTAAAGTCTTCGGCTCGTTAGCGTTTTAAATTCGGCAGAAATTGGAAGGATGCTTTGATAATCTTCCACTCCGTGGATTTCTACGAGCAAACAAATTAGTGTGCAACCATTTTTCTACCGAAAATTTCTTTTTCGCCGGTGTTTGTGGAAAGAATGCGTCAAAAACGTCCTTGCATTCTTCTTTAAAGCTCAAGATGTCTGAAGGTGTAGCTTCTAGATGGAATTAGTCGTCCGTAAAGATTTCGCTCGGGCTTCAAAATGTTGATTCGATTTTTTTAGATGAAATTTTACATAACTTACGTACGCATAGTGAAATGGCTTCTTTTCTTTATATTCCTTCCATTCTATTCCTTCAAATGCTTTAATAATTTGTAAATTCTATTACTTTAATACAGAGTTTTAAGCTGTTATCATTGTTAAATTAATATTGTTAGAAGAAAATATAGAATCTTATATGAAAGGATATAACTTCTAAGCTTTCTCTTCTTTTATTCTAGGCACATCGGTTCCACTGCCATAAGATGTGAATGTCCCAAAGGATTCACAGGTCACCTCTGCCAACACAGAATGTCCTACGATGGAAACCATACAGGTGAGTACATCGCAATTATAATTAAGTTCTTGTATTACATCAGTGAAATTATATTGAAACCAAAACTTTAACGACAAATTTTGTTTGAGAATCTTTATCACTCTCTACCGAACTACTTTCTCTAATTTTCATCGAATATTGTTAGTTTATTTAGTTTCCTCTTTAAATTATACTTAATTCAATCGGGTCAAAATTAGATTGCTTTTAATGTTGCAAAAAGACTTTGGGATAGTAAATGAAAGTTAAATAAATCCATTGGAAATCATTGTCCTTTCAATATATTTACGTGATAATTATTTATTCAAGAAATTTAATATATTTTAATAATACACAATAAATTATGGTTTGTTTAAAGATGTTAAGATACTGTACGTCATTTGACATTTGAACCCCATCTTTCGCTAATTGAATTTATCATGTAATGGAGTATGTCATTGTATGACTAAAGTCACATGCTATTCATTTACGTAATGGATGATGAGTTGATACGAGTGACGGTCGGTATTTCCATCTATTCCAGATTGCCTGGAGGCGGAATGTAGTGGACAGTGCCCTTTTGACGGAAGACCTGAGTCCGTGTGCAATTGCCCCCGAGGTTCAAAGCCAGTCACTGGTAAGTACCTGCTATTATTTTCCTGTTTCAAAGTTTCTATTTCCGGGAGCATATACATCCACTGTTTCCTGCATTAAGCAAATTTTGAGTAGAGTAGTAGATAGCTGATAGGGGTGACCATTTTTCATTCTTAGAACATCTTTGCTTTCGAGAAAATATTTACCTTTCAAGACGTAGAGTTGCTTTTCAGATACATATAAGTATGTAATGTAATATCCTAGTTCGGAGTGTTTTTGTAATTGTAAATATATAAGATGTTCTGTATATTTAAGTATCGTATCTAAAATATCTTAGACTGAGTCTTCAGTCTTAGTTTAGATTGGCGTTTGTTATCATATCATATTTAATATTTGCAAATCCATCTTAATTAACAAATAAAGACAATTTAAATATATTAATGATTTGTAAAATAATATGTTTGTAATTGTTATTTGAATTAGGATACCTCGAGGTATATCCTTGTTGTACATTATTACGAAGTATTTAAATCGTCACCTTAGAAACAATTGGTTGCAATTAAGTTTAATTATTGACATTCAGAGGTTATTCAATTGTTGTTTTATTGGTTACAAGGGAGATACTATATATCTTGAACCCTCGATTGTGGAAGATGCTCTGATTTCGAGGAAATCTTCTGGGTAGAAATAGATTTCGTACCAAATCCTGAGAAGGGAAAAGTTCAGTGGGATACATCCATACAACACGGAGAACTCCGTTCACTGAAATATCATCATTCAATGGAGACACATGTGAATAGATGGGTCCTTTTTAAGGGGTGATATAGTCGCAGGTGTGAGATTTCGTAGTCCCAACTGGATGAGAAGTCGATTGTCAATTGGAATAGGGAATTCTATTCGACAATGCCGTTGTGAAGTGTTTCTGTGCGAAAGATCTCAGGAACTGGAGGTGTTACCAGGAAAGCCTTCCTCATATTCATACGGGACAATGCAGAGGAGCCGGCTTATTAGATGCAGTAAGAGTTGCATTCGTAATTTAATCTCGCACTGCTTCTCGTACGTTAAAAAGAGTGAAAGAGTGTCAGTCTGAAGGACTGCTTTGCATGACTTTACGCATCTTCTTAGTATACAACGAAATGAATTGCGAATTACGTATTCCTTTGACTGACTCATCTCAGAAGCTATCATGCCTTAAGTCATAAGTCGCTCTACAGAATACTGTGGTGAATTAAGCTCATTAACTGCTTCTATTTTTAACGGAATAAACCTTAGTTCTTCTTTTTTAAATGTTAGAATTATGAGTATAGTAACCTCAAATTTATTTTGCCACATAAAGCATTTAGTTTTGAAGTACTTATATAGTAATAACTAACTATTCCCATTATAATATAAAACGATAATATGTTTTATTTCTATGAAATATTATGTAGATTTAATTTAAGCCTTTAATATGCTTAAACGAAATATATTCGATCTGGTTGAATCGCCGTATCATGTTTATTACAACAAACATTACAAGAACTATCCACAATTAACATATTTATATTTTACTTGCACTCGAGTTTTCATCCACGTTATGGGATAATATATATCATAAACTATTTATATTATTAATTATTTTATCATTTTTGTATTTTATAAATTATAATAACTTTATTTTGGATATTCTGAATTGTTCATTGATGTAAATCGCATCTTTTTGGTACTCTAGATGGATAGGGAATATTTCATGGCGTACAATTAGTCCCTTTGTTTAGCTGTTAATGCACCTTGACGCATGCATTTAAAGCAAAATATTCTCCGACGTGATGTTAATATGTATTCGATATTTTATAACAGCTGATGCTTTTCACACCATTGATTTTTCATCATTGGATTATATTTATTAGTTGCGTATATTTTATAGAAAGAGCTCATTATGCTATAAAATGAATCCCATCATTCATAGCGGCTTAGTGAAGGTTTGAACAGGAGGTATTTATCGACACGTTACGAACTGTCAAATGTTTTGTTGAAATTATAATAGAAGTTTGGACTGTTAAAGAAATACGAAATTAAAATGGATTTTTTCTGGAAGTATTATAAATGATATACTTAGTAAAACAGTCACGTACTCGCGTATATTTTGAATATATAATCCGTACCGCATTGTTCCATTCATTAATAAGCTTTACGTTGTTTATTTGTTTTTGATACTGTAATTTGGAAGGTTATTTCTTTAAATCTGCGAAAGAACGGATTTTATTATGAATAATACCATATTTGCATTTTATTTTATCGTAATAATCCTATTTTCTCACATTCATCTGGGAGTTTTATTAATTAGATTAATCAGGATTTGTTACGAGGAATACAAGAGCTAAGAAAGAATTATTATGTATATCAAGTATTATATATGTCCAATGAATTATGATTAATAATAATTTCCCTTAGAATCACCTGAACTAATTCTAGTTATGATTTAGAACGAACATTATTAGATACATATAAAAGTCATCGATGTAAATTTATGAGAAAATAAAAAGAACCACAGTAGGCATGTAACAATATATCATCACTGATGTTTGAAATTTTCTTTTGTTTCTTACATTCAAATCTTTATGATTAATCGTCAATATTTTGATAATTTGATCCTATAACTTTTTAATCGTAGCCAAAGAAAGATTTATGAATTAACAATAATGATAAAGAGGGAAATGCTCTATTAAATAAACAACGATACAGAGTAAACGACAAAAAAACCCTCCTCCATCCCCTCATTTTATACTTTTTTAATGTTTGATAACAATTCCAACCTTCTTCTGTCGCCTTTTAGAATCTGGGTATCGACATTCTTCCGTTAATAGCTGAGCCTTCTTAAACTATTTTGAGCCTTTATAAAATTTTATTTTTTTCTCTTTATTGTTTTTTCTGTATTATATTATCTTAATTTTTTCTCTTTATTATTTTTTCTCATTATTTTTTCTTTTATCTTTATTTTTATCTTTATTTTTTATCTTTATCTTTCCTCTTTATTTTTTATACTTATTTTTTATACTTATTTTTATCTTTATTTTTTTTATCTTAATTTTTTTATCTTTATTTTTTTATCACGCGTTCTTTTTTGATTCACCCACATCCTCTCTTTCTGCATAAACTCCTCGTTTTCACCCGATTCGCACATTTTTTTCCCCTAAGCCTTCTTCCCCGGACACACCCTTTCTCTACCGCTTTCCCTCGCGGATTCTTTTTCGTCGATTTTTCCCTTCAGTGGACTTGTTCCTCAGAAAGTGATTCCTCCCCATTTCGACTCGTCAGCACGCCTCCAGGAGGCTCTGCACCCATTCTAGTTACGACCTCCGCCGATAGACGTCGTCCGTCGTAAAAGTGAGGAATTATTTCTAAAACACGCCTTCAGGAAAGAAGTCCAACGCTGCGGTCATCCGTCCTACGCTCGGAAGACATAAATTTCTGTCGGTCACCGCAAATCGTAAATCTATCCCTTGGATGTGCCACGTAGGGTACGGTGGTGCCGTGGGAATGCGTTCTTGGAACACTTTTCCCCAAGGTTTAAAAGTGGAGCTATCATACCGTGCCGTTTCTATGCATTCGTGTATGTTTTATAAAATGTAGGAAAGATATTTGTGCATGAATACCTATATTCATAAAATGTGAATATTATTGCATGAATGCCATATCTATGAATTCTTCACGAGCTTAGTTTAAATGTTATGAGTTTAAATTTATTAAGAGGTAATTTTTGGATAGATTTTTCCAGTCTACAAGTCGTTAACTTTTGGTTTCATTCGCAAGTGATAGGTCTTATTGTTCGTAGCTTCGTATGGTGTACGTTTTATGCTCGGTTTTCGGTGGATGAGAATATAAACACCAATAAATGAAGATACCTACTCTTTTGCTGTTTATCCTATCTCATATAACTTTTCCTGTAGAATATATATATTCCTCTTTCCATGGTGTATCCTGTTTTCCCGAACTGGAATTATAAAGAATTCTGTTGAAGTTGATGGGAACAGCTTTAAGGAAACCGGAACTTGAATATGGTCAACCACTGACAGATTGTAAAAGCGGATATTTTCGAGTAAAATTTACCTACTTCTGACTAATCATTTGCATCAGTTTCATCCAAAATTTAAAAAAAAAATAGATTAACATCCATCTTTTTTATTTTATAAGTTGAAACTTCCCATGAATTTTTATTGAGCGTGCATTTGGATTGATTTCCGAAGTGAAGACAGTAGAAGTATAACAGTTTAAGGCCGCAGTTAGATTACTTAGAATTACTCTCCCTTTTAACTTAGGACAGTAGAGGTTTTAAAAGCAGTTGTTTTTCGTTGTAACCTGCATAGAACGGAATCTTCCACAATCCTTTTCATCGTTGACTTCGCTATTTATTTATTTTTTAGCAATCGTCTGACGATATATTTATATGGTTACGTGACTTTATTACTGAATTGTGGTCAAACATGGGTTATTCAGGAAAAAGTAAAGATGACCAAGAAAAAACATCAAGCTTTCAATCATATCATTCGTAATCATGGCTCAGTTTAATTATTCAAATGTAGTATTATCATATACAACGAATTTTCGTTCATTTTCCGAGTTTTAAAGAGAATGACATATCTTTAACTAATCCAGAAGAACGAATTAAATTGATCGTGACTGAGTAACAAGAGGAATCGGTGTTAAATTTCGTTAAATCTCTTTAATTAGAAAATCCTCTACCATCTTCTCTTCACAACATTAAGCAAAGTGGAGATTTTCCCCACAAATTTTCCTCCTATTCTTAATTCAGACCCTTTTGGTACGAGTAAAGCATCCATCGAAGCAAAGCTTTCCTCAAAGTTATAATCCAAGTTGAGGAAGTTCCCTTGTTAGAGATTAAGGACTTAATAAACGATAGGGAAATCGGTGGGCAGAGTAGAGATAACTCCGATTCGTGGATGACAGCTCCACGTCCGCGAAGAGAAGGACATTTTGGTGGGAGTGGTAATTGGTGGACAGGGGATCGCATCCTGTGGATATCTTTCCAGTTTGAGAGGGTTTAAGGGAGGGAAGTGCCGTGTATTGTATCGGAACACGGACAGCGTTATGAATGGCCCGAGGGAGGTCACCGGAGGAAGATTCTAGCGTATCACTATGGTGACAACCGCATGGGGTTAATCCCTTCTCGTAAGAGGGTTGTGTTGAAGAGGGAAACATCCTTTGGCCGTGTATCGGAGAGATGTCTCTAAACGATTGGGATTTTACCGGAGATTGCCTCGGTGGGATACCGTCCGATAATTCGGTGACGGTCAGTCCGTTGGCTTCTGGTCCAGCGAGATTATTTTGCCCTAGATTTATCAGATTTCATGATACAAATATGGTATACGAGTATGTATATGCATTGAGCGCTGTTTCTGGTGAGATATAATATAATAAAAACGGTAGGACTGAAATATCACAATAAAATGTATATTTATTTTATTTTGGAATTTTTGAATCCTTATCTGGAATTCCTACAGGATTCATATTTATTGTAGCAAATAAATTATGATGTATTATTGAATAATATACACTCAGATGAAGATGATGTAAAAATTAATCATCATATATTAATTAAGACTTGCATTGTATTGCTATATGTTACATTTTCCGTTCACGAGATAACTAGCAGGTCTGAAGGCAAAAATATCTCATCTGCTTGACCAGCGTAAGGAATGTTTTAAAGAAAATTTAAAGTTATCGGTATTCTATTTATTTTTATTCTCTTTCAATATTCTTAACTTAAAGTATCGTTTTACAGAAGAATATATAAGTAATTCATTTGCATAGAAAATTTAAGGTATCGTAATAAAGTTATTAAATAATACTAGTGTGTAAAATTTTTGTACGACATATTTTACCAATATGGTACTATATTAAATCTATGATGCTATTACATGTTGAAGTAACTTTAAAAGAAGAACGATTTTTGCAAATTTTTGTTCTCTTCTCAACATTAAAAACGTATATGCTTTAGGAACATCTTTATTGCTGTTGTAATTTTTTGATATATCTTCTGTTTAAAGTATCGAAGAATAGAAAAATTTTACATCGCAATAGCATTTTTACTACGATGTACGATGTTTTTTATTTAAATACGAAGCCTTTAAAGATTGATATCTATTGAACTTTTAATCCAGGAAAGATTTTCAGTAACCTACGAAACTTGAAACAAAGCAAGTTAAAAGTACAAGTAAATACTTTCTTATATTACGGTTTATGAAATAATGTAAAAAATAGATCGCAAAAGAGTTATTTAATGGGGAAAAATAGTTTGCCGGTATACATAGCTTTGCTATTCCAAAATTTCGAGGTCAAGGGAAAACTCCGGACTCACTTTCACCAATTCCCCAAAAAGACCTTAAATAACATCTACTTCTAACCTTAGTTATTCTTTTCCTCTCCCACATATTAATCACCCTTCGAAAGCCTCTTCGTGCGGTCACATTCGATTCCTTCCACAAATTGAGCCATTTCTTTCCTTCGGACATCGAGGCGTCACCCAAGGGATCGTCGTTGGACCGCTTCGATTTGCGGATTCCCCTCCAAACCTTCAGATGTGCACATACGTCATTCGACCTCCACACAATCGGTTGGAAGTCATCTCTTTGAGCTTTTAAAGAGGTCTTTTTCATTAAAGAGGGTTTACAAAAGAAGGCTGATCTTTTGCCCTGGGGGATTTGGGAAGGAGGAATTCCAGCTCCGGTTGCAGCCCAATGTTGGCTTCTGTCCATTCTGAACCCTTTCAACGCTTTCATCGATAAATGCTCTCTCTGATACACATGTATACGTTACTCTCTCTGCTCCGATGGAGTGTTTGTATCAGAAATCACTGGCATCGATGCATCGGCTTGTTTTACGGACGTATCTTGGAGGGTTTTAAATTCTTTGAAGGACGTTCGTATTGAAGATATATGGACTCATAGACTACCTCGTAATGTTTTTGTCTTTTAGGGTCATAGAAAATACTTTTGAGGTGTTTTAATTTTATAAATTGCAGTATGATACTTATAATCAAGAGTGTACGATATTAGTGAAAAGTACGAGTAAGTAAAACACCTCGTAGTAAACAAATTACGAAATGTTGGACATTTTCTAATGAATCTTACCAAAGAGATTTTAGAATTATTTTGAAATATCTCATTCTAATATATTTCCCAGAATACGAATTGACATCAACATGATATATTCTGAAAAGATTTGGCTTAGTTACGTACCGAATATATCTGGAAGTTCACCTTATTGCTTTGAGTTAATAATAATCATAACGTCTTTATGAATAATATAAAAATCTAATATCTAGTTATAAATTTAGAAAATTGCAATGAATAATCTATAAATTAATAATATTTAGTTTTAATATAACAATTTAAGTTCAAAGTATATCTTCTGGGGTAATTTAACATCATGCGAAAGCTATTATGCTAATAAATGTAATAACATAATGTATTCTAAGTGACTAAGTTCAAACTGTGAGAGAGAGAATAAAATTTAATGCAGACTTTAAAACTTTTTTGTGAAGAGATTTTAATAGAAAATTAAAGGCGATGAATAACTGAAATAAAGATTTCTTATTTCTGAAAATATTTCGGTCGAGCTATTTAATGTATTTATTTACAATTTTGAATGTCTGAATAGTCGCTAATAAGCGAAACCAATCCTTATTTTTTTAAACATTCATAGATGTAAGTGCTAAGTTTCTGAGTAATAAATAATGTATCAAGGTGTCGATGAATGCTTTTTCACACGCCTCAGGATCTATTTGCATTTCCAACCGCAGATCGAACGACGCCTCGATACGTTATGAAAGCTTTAGTCCATTAATTCGCCTATTGTTGAGAATAGGTCAATGTTGGCAAACCTCTTGAGGGTCTTTGATAAATGTTGAAAGCCACTCCGTTTCTCTATGTTTAAAAGCACGGCTAACCGTATATCACTTTCACTTTTGATGCATCGATATATTCCCGTAGCAATTGTTAAGTACAATACCCGCAATGGCGCTGTTGTAGCCCCCACGTGAGAAGTCTATAGTAGTCTAGGAAACTGTCGTTAGAGGCCCAATCAAATAGAGTCATAGAAGTGGAATGTTTGCCTATTACTGAGGAAGCGTACCCACTCACCTTGCGCAATTAATTGTCGTAGCGTTCGTAAAGGTCCTAAATCGTAGTTTATTTGGTCGTTGATTCCATAGGATTTCAATGCATTATCGCGTAGTATCCACTGTTTGCTCTGGCATATCAAAGATGTGTTCGTGCTCAAGGTTTACGGTATGAAGGTGTTAATCTTTGCTATTTAATAACTGTTTGCTCTGTATCTCGTTCTTGGAGGAAACCAAGATTCAACTAATAATTACTAAAGCTACAATGATCCTCAAATTTCAGTACACAAATCTATTTATTCATTAATTTGTATAATACCCTACTTGGGATTTAAACTTAGGAGGAAAATTTCCCAAAACTTCAGAATTCAGAGGTAATTATCTTAGAAATACATCATACAACATATGATAGGTCAGAACATTGAGCGTTATTGAATATAATAGCTTTTCCAAGTAATTGAAAAATAAAATTTTAATTAGGAAACTAAAGAATGGTTACAATATTCTACTAATGCAGTTAAAGGCTTCTAATTATTTGAGTTATTAAATAAATACAAATAAATTCCTACTAAGAAAATCGGTGATGAGTTGTAAATAATGAATAAGGAAAAGTAACTTAACCAGCTAATTTACTGATACGATATAGTTTCAATAAAATAATATCATTATTAATTAGTATTTTAGACTTATCATTATCATTTAGTATTGGCGAAAGCTTTCTTATACGAGAAATTGTGAAATATTGCGAATTAATTTCATGCCAATATCCATAGAGATTATACGTTTAATAATTATCATTAATCAACAGCATGAACGTAAGAGTTTACTATAAATTCCTGTTATAATATATCCTTCATACATATAGATTTAAAGGGTGTCTTACATAGGAGAGCATTTGAATGCGATGATGAAATGGGAGGGATTTCCCGGGAATACCGCATTATCGAATCGAGAACTCGAGAAAAACGAGATTCCCTGACTCTCGAATCAGAAGGCAGAAGTAATTTGCTTGCTAATGGAAAGTCCTAAATGGATGTTTTGTTTGTATCGCATCCAATGAGGGCGAAAGTGATGCACTACGGGAATCCCGATCGCCAAACCCTCCCTTTTCTATGGGATGTTCCGTGTTAAATCGAATTGCATACCTCCCTTTGGACTCATCCCAAACTTTGAATCTTATGACGTCGATTATTTTCCAATCCTGCGCTTATCTCCATATATCGAGGGACATGATTGGAATAAGCACTCTTGGAATGATTGTGACATAATACCTCAGATTAGATTTAGTTTGATTTTCAGTTTCTTTTTATCGTGGATGTTTATGGAATTTTCGTCCGTTGCTAAGATGAATACGTATCGAATTAAATCCGTACTCGCTCGTTCACATCTTCAGTAATCTATAAAATAGCTTCTGTCGTAATTAATAAGCAATTTCAGTGATAACAGTAATCATTTATTAAATATTATGGAGTGTATAAAGTATATTATGAGATGATAGTTTTGATTTACTCATCAAGTATGAATTGAAATAAACATACATAAAGTAATAATTGTTCAGAATAAAGGAGACTCCGTTTAAAGAACAGTCTAATAAATCTATGGCTTTTATGTAGAACTCTATTAAAACTAACTATATACTCTAAGGTAAGAGAAGGAATTTTTTTATATCTATTTTTACCATGATAGTATGTTATTGATGAATTCCTTTTTGCTAAGGAGATTTTTTAAGAAGATAGATTGTCAAAATCGTACGTACAAAGTACTCATATGCTTATTTCAATCACATCATAGTTTGTTAAAACCGTGAAGCGATTTTAACTAGTTTTGATTATTTCTGTTCCTTAGTTTAGTTAGTTGGTTAGTTGTTGATAAGATGACCATTTGATTCGAGGAATCCTAGACTGACCACTAAGTAACTGCTTATGATAGGAAAGCAGCTTCTAGGATCGAGTTAACCATAAAATATCCCCTTTACACAGCCAAGATTCGCTTTCGAAAAGCAATTTTATGATCACAACTTTGACCTAACCTTAGCAAGTTCCAACTATCTTAAACTTGCACCATTTCCGAGCAATTCGTCGAATCTGAAAGTGCTACATTCCATAACTTTGACCAAACTTAATCCAAGCATTTTGGTGGTGAAAGTTACGGATAACATAAGAAAATGGTCTGAAGTTCTCCGAACGACTATAACTGGCATATGTAAGGCTTCCTGCTCATGGGTATCTTTGTAGGGTTCATTATAAGAAGAGCTTAAATAAATCGCAAAACAAATAAAAATAATGAAAAAATGGAGAGATGTGGTTAATAGGTAGAGTTGATCATAAGTCGACCATGAAATTTGTAGCAAAATAATGTGAAAAGCACACTCCATTATAGTACAATTATTCTTTGTAATTGTTGTAAATGTTATAATGCAACAGTCGGGACTCAGTTTGAAAAAAAAAACATTAATTTAAAGTAATAATCAATAGCCATCGATTCAAAAAGGTCCAATTCCTACTAATTTGTAATCTAAGAATCGAAAACGTATTTGAACACTGCTTCACAGCTCGTTTTCAATGCATCGCACCGATACATACCTTTCTTCATCAAATCAAAGTTACACTTTTCTCTCCTTCGAATGCGAAATAAAAAAGTAAAAAGATCATCGAAATAAGCAAAATCGGATACAAAAATATAAAATATAGTCATTCTGGAGAGCAAGAAACGTTCCCACACCCTTTCCTTCATCGTTCCATCCCTAACCCTGCCCTTCTCCCGTTTATGTTTCTCGTAAAACAACCCGTATCCATATAGATCGATTGTTGCGCACTCGACTTCTCGCAATCCATTCGGACGTCGACAGAGGACGTTCCGATCATGGGAAAAGAAAGCACTTATTCTGGATTTATTCTTCGGGTCCCAGAGCTCTCGACCCGTCCTCACTCTCGCCATTTATTCACATCGGGATTTTCATTGATCGTTCCACCGCCAGAGAGCACGTCTTTCGTTTTTTTTATCTACGCCACCGCTTTAATTCGTTCGGCGGTAATAAATGAATAGATAACGTCTTTCCGTTGGGAGACGCCTCAGAACTTTCACCGGGAATAAATCTCTCGCGAATGATTTTTGCTTTTTTAGGGAATGAATAAGAGTTTATGAGCGGGTTTCGGTTTTATTAAATCCCGTTTTAAAATACAATTACGCGATTATAAAACGAGATTGTTTGGTTGTGTTTTTATTGCTGTTTCTTGTCAAGCTAGAATTGGATTGTGACGTTTAAGTAAGGTTGGATTACGAAAGGAATATAGAAATGCTTTATTATCAGGACAGAATTGGAATAAAATTATATAAACTGTAAGTGATTGCGAAGTATTATTCGTAATGGCTGTTTATGTAAGTTTCCCTCTATTTATCTAATGAATTTATTTTCAAGAAATTTGTCATTGAAGAATACATTTCTTGAAGTATTTAGATAACTTGAAAAGTGAACGTAATTCGTAAAGAGTAGATTATATATTTATGCATAATAAGCATATAATAAAGATGAATATGGTTTGGCATTCTACAATATCGTTAAACATATGATTACAAATAAAAAACTAAGAGAGTCTGCTATAAATATATTATTTTATATCGCTGAAAAAAGATTACACCTGAAATTTTCAGTGATTTATAAATATACAATCTTAGTATATAAATATATAATTTTGTTGCTTACACGTATTTATCTCTCAAGCTCATATTAAATAGTTTTCAATCGACATATTGGTATGGATTATCTTCGCTTTTGAGGGAAATGAAATATTTATGGAAATTTCGTCTTATATGGAGTAATAAAGTCGATTCCAAATATTAATTCCAAATATTATTATGATGTAAAAGAAAGATGGGAACTGACCTTTTATGTTAGGCCATAGAGCAGTTGTTGACTGAAGAAATGTTTGTGTTGACTGCCCGATGTCCTTTCATAGAGATTGGAATTTGAAATTGCGAGTTGACGGACTTTCTAGTGATTCATTGACCTTTTAGGTATGAGGAATTTAAATTCAATAAAAGGAAGCAGTAGGCGAAATCTTTATCTACAGTTTCCTATTTTCGGAAACTTCTGTTTTCTTTTTGTGCCGATTGGGAATAAATTAACGCAGCGATGAAATGACTTTCATTAGGATTTCAGTTGTTGAATGATGAAATCCTATGGTATTCATGCCGTTCTGAAAGAGATTTTCATTTAACTTCCAATTTTTACTTCATAAAAATCTCTTCCTTGATAACAAATCTGAAAGATTTAGCCGGTAAGGGATGAAAATTATTTTTGAAAATTATTATTCATTCTAATCCAAGTCTTGTTTGTGTGGTTGAACGATGTAAAAATACACAGGATATTAAGATGTAGGATTTTTCCTGGATATTCTTTGGTCACTTTTTATTTTCGTGATATAAAAATCATTTTATAGTACTCGTGATGGTGTTATAGCCTAATGTTAAACTGAAATTATACGTAAATCAAACAAGTAATATTATACAGTGTATTATTATTAGTATTATTATAGTATTATTAGTATTCGCACAAAAAATATATCCTATATATAATGAGGTATCTTAATGCATAATACTAAGAAATAAATTATTTAAAGAAATTGTTTAAAATAACATTTGAATTCCACGTTTTTGGTCATGATAGTTAAACTCGGAGAATTTATTAATAGGGTAAGTGTAAGGTTTATTCAATAATATTTAATTTTATAACGATCTATTACAAATTTTGTAAACAAATGACAATTATAAACTTCCGCGACCTCTAAAAATTTCTCATTTCATCCTGTTATACATTTCCGATGGGAAAGGAATAGAAATCATTAGGCAGCAAATTCATACTTTGCTGATTAAATTATACTTAAATTTACAACAAATTCAGGTAAAACTCAAAAATAAAGATTAAATACACTTCACCGGTTGACTCAATACTAATGAGACCTCAAGTTGAATAACAGTTTCAAAGATAGCTTGGACTACATTAAGGAAAGTACGTTTGATGTATAAAATATAACAAAATCAACCGAACGAACAGAAATCCTCAATCAAAAATGATTAAAACTTGTTTACCGATGGAGTAAATTTCTCTTGAATCCACTCTCTATTGATGCAAATTTTCTCACGAGCTTCAAAGTCGAAAAATACTAAAATTATGAAAGTTTCTTTCGCATTTTTTAAGGAATAAAAAATAGCCGCGTAAATTAATTCAGGGTTCCGCCAAGAAAATTACGATAAAATTTCGTATATATTAAGATAAAATTCGAACGAAAAAATAATAAATCCGGACACCTCGTCACTTTTCGGCATCGGTTCGATATTATCAAGTCCGCGACACGGAAATTCATTCCGATATTCGGGCATTATGAACCAAATCCTTAAATATCCCTTCATGAAAAAAAAACCCTCCTAAATAAAATTCCCGATTCCCATCTGCCTTCTCTACGCTATCGCTCGCTAAACTCACCAAAGTGTTTGCTCAGCCGAAATGTCGTGACTTATTTTCGCTACCGCATTAAGAGAGCGTTAAAGGGATGAGACTCTAAGTTTTCCTCTTTAAAAACACACTCGAATAATCCCCTTATCCTCCATTTTAAAACTGGAGAGGAAGGGTTTATTCACCCTCCATCGATCAAAACCTCCAGTACCACTTTAACTTCCTTTAAAAAAAATAGCGTTTTTCCGACACCTTGCCACGCTTTATTTCAACGCGAGACTCGTCTTTCCGTGGTTCAGTAACTCACTCTTCTCCCCCCAAACACTCTTTAAATCTCTCGCCCTTTTAAAAAAATATAATAATAAAGGGGTAGACTATGTCCTCTTTTCACCCTGCCTTATTTTCTTGATCCCATTTCCGGGCTACCGCAGGGTAGTTATTCCACGCCCCCTCGGATTTATTGAAAAGAGCAAGTCAGCTCGACCATTCATTATTTTCAGTGTGGGTGTTTTTTTAATTGTTCCGTGCAATAGGGGTAACACTTAAGCACTGTAAGTTATTGTTTAGGTGTAAATTGTAGCCCAAAGCTTTTCTCCCACGTATACGACGTGCGATGTGCAGAAATACAAGGTACATCATCGAATTATATTTAAATGCTAGTTTGAGGAGTATACGGTTGACTTTATGTTTGCACTTTATGGGTGAATGTTTACGTAACGTACTCAGATAATAGTGATGCTTCATTATATCTCTTGTTTTAAGGTGCTTGAATATAAATATGAGTAAAGAGGTTGAATTTATCCTTATGAAAACGAACAATAACTGTCCAAGAGGATGGTTGTACGTCATAAACATGTCTGCTGATAATTTTATGTAAAATATAAATGGAAGTTTTTGTTCCATACCCCTGAATTTATTCCACATCTACCCTCATGTACTTATCATTTTATTGCTGACAATGCTGAATATACCCACCGGAATAACTCAGCCTATCGCGTTGCGTTCTTTAAAGCTAAAAAGACATAAGAACACATAAGCTATCGTTCTCCCAAGATTCTATTAATGACTTCTTATTTCATAGCTTGTGAAAAAAGCTTGTTGTTTATGGTTATATAAAGAATTTGCAAGATCATATATATCTTTCAAGTTCCGGAAAAAGATCTGTTCAAGGTAGCATTAGATACAGGAACGGTTTCAGTCACTCTTAGTAATCATACACCATAAATTGTCTATGAGTCAGCATTTTTTGAACGTAGTAACATGACCTTTTCCTTTATCACTCCCTTTTGAACTTTCCTATTGTTTCTGGTAATGTAGTTTTGGCAAATTTGATCAATTATTTTGTTAAAATATGAAAATATCTTATAAAATACAGCTACCTGCTTTTAGGGTTCAGGCAGTACGAGTATAATAGTTTCATTTCATTTTCATGGTTTCAATTTTATATTACAGCAGAAACATTGCCCAAAAATGTTTTTAATACATTTAACTTTAAATTTATGGTAATTTCTTCATTTTTGAATATCAACTTTAATGTCGCATATTGTAAAAAACATCGATAAAGATTTCCTGTTCATCACATATTTGCTTCAATCCTACATTAATACATTTCGATTTATAGTATTCGTATACATTTGTTTCAACCCTACATTAATACGTGTCGATCTATAATATTCGTATCCCTGTCACAAAAGGATTCGCATTGTGCACCTTCTTTGTCCGTTGGCAGTCCGCATTTCGACTCATTTTCAGATGCATCGTGTTTGGTTGACCCATTTCCCTTCGAAAGGACGACCCTTTCATCGCTTTCGATATTAAAAAAGTGCGGCCTCAGTTGGCATGAAAGCCCTTCGACTGACGCCCAGTCACACTTTCGCCAGTACTTTATGGTTCTGCTGGTCTGCCACTCTCTTTTCCTCCCTCATTTTACGGCTTCCCACACTCCCTTTTACGGCACCTCGCTACACCTCCGGATAACTCAGTTTCCGTATCCTCAAGTTTAATAGGAACGGTGACATCTGCCGGACGATGAAAAAGGCGTTCGAAGTCGTATCTTATCCACCTTCTACCATTTCCTTTCGACGTAAGAGGGCATTTCGCACGTTGATATTCAAATGTTTTTATCTTTTCGATTCGAATCGTAACTGCGATTTTTATTCTACGTTCGTTCGTTTTTTCCCGTAATTTTCTTGGGGTTAACGGTAGCGTATTTGAGTGAATTTTTTTCTAAACTGAGTACAAATGAAGGGTTTTATCTTACGCAAATGTAAGCGTATTTGACTCGATGGAATTGTTTGTGTTAAATTTGTAAGTGCACGTTTTAGATTCATTTCTACTTTTCCAGCAATATATTATGGATTTTGTTCAGATTATGTCTTTTATTCATTCATAATTTTATGCTATATTGTGTAAGACTTCATTGATTTTTATCATTAAGATTTCATCAACTTCTGATCAGTATTCCTAGTATGTACTCAGTAATATTATACAGAAAGGTCAAAAAGCTTTCAAATAGAAATAAAAGCTTGCGTAGGAGTGAAGATAGCTAAATCAATAGCGATATATAATTTAAACTGTTCTTGAAATCAAAGTATATTTATTTGAAGAAAATCTAAGAAATTAAAAATTAACGAAAAAGTGTTTCTTGAATTTCCTGCTGTGTATTGCTATATTTACGTTTTCAACAATTCGTTAATAAATTAATTGTTTAATGTAATTTTTGCGTCATAAATATATACATCCAACACGGCAAAGTAAATCCATTTATTCAACAGAAGGAGACTGTGAATGTCGAACCTGAATCTCGCACATCTTCCTTTGTTAGTACGTTATAATCGCTTTGTGCCCCGAAACTTTAAAAGTTTTGAGTGGCCGATTCGTGGAAGGAAACGAGCCCTCGGAAACAATTCACATTAGCACTTTCCGTTCGCCTCCAATTATTCCATTCATCCTCTTCGCAAGAGTCCATCAGCTTCCAAAAGAGCCCCCGGTCATCGTCTTGGAGAAGAGCCTTCGCAATTTCGCAGTAAAATTTCCTCGGAAGCGCCGAGGGCAACTCCCTAACGCAAATCTAATTTCAACGCCGGACTTCCCACGGAACTTGCACCGTAGGCTTATGAGAACGGTTACATGTGTCCATATGGCGCAGTAATTGATAAGCAATAACCCAGAAATAACAAAGGAGGCCAGATGTCGTCTGTAGTAATTTCCTCTACGGCCTGTTTATTTTGTCCCCTTTTTCTTCTCCTTCGATAAAGTGCCATTTTTTGTGAGGGTTGGGCAAAAAGTGGCTTAAAGATGCAGCCCATCGATTCCTTACAGAAATTAGGGAAAAGAGACCTTTATTATATAGCATATCCTATGAGATGGTTTTCGCTTGATTTATAAGGGATGATTTCATTTTAAAGTGTAGTGTCTTTCGCAACGTATTTGTCTTTAGGATAATGCTTACTCATTACCAATAAAATCTTTCTTAGTTGAAAAGATTGATTTAGAATATTTGAATCTTCATCGTATTTTATTTTCATTTAGCAAACTTCAATTATTTTTATAATTAAATTAAGGCAACAAAAATAGTGTAAAAAAGAGTATTGTTAAGAAGTCATTACCTCTTATGAGTTTTCTTAACTAAAAGATTGTCCGAAAAGTACGTAAAAGTTGAAAAGCTGAAGTAAAAAAAATGCTCCTTTAACAGAGATAATTTTATTTATAATAATTCAAAATCCTTCATGAATTAGAGTAAAAATTCTATTGTTAATGCAGTTCGAGCATTATAATTCAAAATACCGTAACCTAATATCCCTAACAAAATAATTCCAAACATATAATTTGAGTCCCAAAACAAGCTGTAATTCATATAACTTGCCAATGCATCTTTCCAGGTCTTTTCGAAATTCAATTCTATAAAAGCCAGTCTCTATTTATGAGGCCTACATACTAAAAACGATGCTTGTTTATCTTTTTTAAAGTTCATGCATACACTTTTATACGCATATGTACATACGTATCATAAAGGCATCTTAAATTAGAGTATCCAATGAAATATTTTCCTTTAAATACCAGAGCCATTGAAAAATCATCTTCTTCAATTTACCGTTGCTTAATTCAACCTTAATTCTTTTAATAATGAAGAGAGACTATTCAATTTATGAGCAATTTTGAGTGCTTGCTAATTGAAGTTAATTTGATATACGTCGAACTTTATTACTCTCTTCTATAAGATACAGTAAATAAAATTTATTTATTCATTTTCGAAAGGACTTAATTATTTTTTAATTCGAAACCTTTTCGATGTCTAACACTTCCTGGTTGCCAAGGTTACTCACAGCTTCTCCCACGTTCTATTTATACAATCGCAATTGGGAAAGAGTATCAGGATTAGCGAATGATTTGGATGTTCAAAGCAGCCCCTGAGACAGACAAACGATAACAAGCAAAGTAACGTAATTTCCAAAGGAAGAGAGAGAATCCCATGATGAATTACTGACTTTTTTAAACGATTCTCAATGTTCGTTTGCAGGAAGGCCCTGACGGTTCGAATCATTCCAGGGCCGTGTGTCCTTTGATTTGGCCTAACAAGAAAAGTTTCCCATTTGGAAAGGAGACGTAATCCGTCTATCTGAGCGGCGATTAGCACCTCGTAATTCCCCTTATAATACGAAGAAGTTTCTCGAGGAAAAAATTCCGAAAGAATTTTATCAGGAGCCAACGAAATTTTCTGGGAGATTAAAATCTCGAGGTATGAGATATTGCCTCGAGTGCAATGGAACGGCGTCCTCGCCTTTATAATGAAATACAGCTTGGCGCTCACCTTGTCACGGGCACTAATGTTATGCCGGAGAAATTTCGCGGAATTTCGGGTTGAAAAATTAATCTCGTTTGCGGAACGTCTTTTTCAAAATGATTTTAATTTTGTGTCGTAATATTCTTTTGCGTCAATTTTTGCATAAATGTTTTGGTAATTTAGTTGTTTGCATAAAATATATAGTTAAAAACGAATTGATATAATTGAGGTATACGTATGTGTGCGAATAGTGTGATATGATATGAGGTACATTTATTTAGAACAGCATAGAGTAGATTACGAAAATGAAATTGATATTTAAATATGTTTTACGGAAAAGTTTTCAAAGTTGAGCGATAGCAATATATGACTTGGTTTTACTGCTCTTAAAGTGTTATGTTTAATATTTTAAGTATCTATCATCAAGTTTTATTGACAAACGCTTTTATCTCTCTTTAAGCTTGAATGAAGAATCAAAATTTCCTATACATCGTCAGTAAATATTCGACTTTAATATTATTACATTAAAAAACTAGTAACCGAGGCCTAATTTAAAAGTTATATCTCAAAATACGAACAATTTTTGGAGTATCTCTTACATATAAATGTATGTAATATTTTAGTTTAAGTAAGTGCATAATGTTAATTTAGACCTAATTAATAAATTATAGGGCTTTGAATGCACATCGGCAAGAAACTTATTTAATTTGAAAAAATCCTCGCCCTTCGAACCCAGTAACTTTATAAAGTTCATGATCTGTTATTGAGAATTCAAAGATCCTAATCGGATATCGAAGCTTAATGACGACAAGAAGGTCGCTTTTTGCCGCTATACCAGCTTTCCTTCTATCAATACATTTCGTGGAATTCCCTGTCAAATTTGATCTCATTTTCATTTCACTCATGAAAATAATTTCCTTACTGGTATCTTCTTCATCAATCTGAAAATCATTTTACGAAGCTCTCATCTATTTGACCTTTAATCCAATTCTTCTTGGAAGGACAGAGATTATTTCTCCCACGTACTTTCTGTAACAGATTCATCTTTTGAAACTGAGTGACTCAGAGATATTCTTCTATTCTTGTATCTTTGATATTAACATTTCTGTTAGTCATTTAATGCAATTCAATGTACACGTGTATCTTATGTATTAGACCCTTGATCCTTGAAGAAAAAGTATCATTACTAAGATTAATCTGATATGGACAAGCTCAACTGTGTGGGATGAAGCCATATTCAAAGAAAACTATGTTATTGAAGAGAATTATGAAATCTTTCATGATGAAATTTATGATTTGCAACTAAATTAATATAACTATCTGACATCTGTTACAATTCGCTAGATTAGTTATGTAAGAATATGTATGCAGTAATTCTATGTCCAGATTTTACTAATTTTATCTCCTTCACGTTCCACTATAAATGTCTGTGATCATATCAAAATTGCTACCTTATTTTTAATAAGTTTCTATAATACATACTTATTATAATAATTATTGACGAAGATGAAAAGATAATGCCCTACAATTCATATTCTGTCGTTTCAATGTAATATCATTCCCTTAATTGCTTGAAATACTGGCTATAAGGAATGTTATATGTGATTTAATATATTATATATTCATATCAAAATCATTAACACACTATAGTGATACATAAGAGAATTATTCTTATAATTACTTCATTGGAAATTTTGCTAACTCATCGTATGAATCAGGTATTCGTTAGAAACGAAATTAGCACTTTATTAATCGAAATTTATCTTTATTAACTTTAAAATTATCTCGCAATAAACCCCTTTAAAGTAATCTCTTAAAATTCAATTTCCAAAATGTGGGTCATATACGTAAAGCATAGGATGAGCCATATTATAACTCAGGAAGATTTCCAAGCAGTTGAACGTGAAGAACTTAAGGGACGGAATCAAATTTCAAAATCCTATCTCTCTGAGGAGAGCTACGAATCTGATCTAATTACCACACAGATTTATGGCAATTGCATTTCGGGGCCAAAGGAGACTTAAATCTCGTGCAACTATTCCACTCGGCTAAGTCACCACATCCTGTTGCAGGAAGAAGTAGAGCACACCACCTCAAGAAGACATCGTCATAAGAAGATCTTGTGTCTTATTCTGTGGGCGGTTTTAGCTGAAGCAATCAGTTTTTTCCACGGAACTCCCCTTTTTGAGATTAGTTTCTTTACTGGAAGCTTTCCTTTGTTACCACTTTGTTACCGCTGTAGGAGGTTTCCCTTTTGGGAAATTGCGTGGGCGATGCGAAACAATTATTGCTTCCTTACGTGTATACCGCTCTCTTTGTATCGCTTCAAATGTCACCGCGGTGCTTTTAATTAAATCATCGTCACCGCCCTACTTTGGGTTCGCTCGGAACAACACTTGTATATCCTTCTCAATTGATACGATCGTCAATAAGAAATTCATTTCTGTAAAGATTCGTAAGGTTAATATGGAATGTTGGCTTTAATTGTGAACCACCTCCTATTGAATTAAAGGATGGTGGAAATAACAAGAAGAGTTTGTGCAACTTGAAAAGAAATACGTATGATGAATTATCGTGTTTTAATTGAAATTTAAATAACTGTTAGACGTAAATTACTGTCTGTAGGGACTTATTCAACGGGTGAAATTATTTTAAGTTTATCTTTTGGCATTATTTAATTTATTTTTCATTATTAAATTTGTATTCTCCACAAAAATTTTTTGACCAAAAATATTTTATTTTATTATGAATAATTCAATAAGAAAGGAAATTTTTATACATCTATAAATAACAGAAACCTATGTTCATTTAACTTGGGTTTGATTTAATGATGATCGAGTCTATTTTGATTACATTTCCGTAATAATTTATCATATTTCTAATCACTCTAAAATACTCTGAATCTACTGAAGTCAATTAATAGATGAAAAATAAATACGAGAGTTAAGCCAAGAAAAAAGATTCAGCTGTTGTGAACGAAGTTAATTATAATTATCACTTTTTAAATGTCCTATTCAGGACAACCCTAAATAGATATGGTCTACCTTTAGAATTAATATAGAAGTAGAATATATTTCTGGAAGGCATGGATACTGGAATTTCTGGAAGGAGAGTAACGATGAGTTATATACGACCAGAGGAGGCACGTCAAGTGACCCCCGGTTACCAATGCAAACAGAATGCGGCGACGCGTGGTGGGAATCGGGGGAAACTGCCAACGAAGGGCCCGCACGTCCTATTATTGGCATAGCTCTTTCGATTTTTGCGAATCCGTTAACATTGCTCCCTTTTACGTGTAAATTAAAGGTTCCCCCCATGGAGAAGTCCACACGACCACAATCTCTATTTACAATAACCCCGCCCGGGACTTTCGCCAGCTCTTTTTCGGAGGAATTAATTTGCACAGCGTCAGTTTTGATCTTTTTCAATTTCGGAGGTTATTAAAGTAAAGCGCGCTGTCCCCTCCCTCATGGGAACATTTACTCCCTTTGTGTTTGCAGGGTTGAACGCTCGCTCAAGTCGATCGTGTTTTTTAAAGCGAATTGATGAAAATAGGTTATTGTCATCCGGAAGCTGCGATACGCAGGGACTTAAACGTTTATTGATGTGTGAGGTTTCCCTTCTTGATTGTGTGGGTTGATTTCCATTCAAAAAGTTTGTATTTTATTCATTCAGTATTTCATGAAAGAGCGACAATACTTTTAAATTATTAAAGATTTGGAAAAACTCTCATTACGGAATATGGAATAAGTTTTTGATGTACCATGTAAAGTAAGATGAGTATAATAGTGATAAAATATATGGGCTCGTAATGTGTTTGTGAATACGAGATTAATCCACACATTCTTAGCCGTATTGTGTTGGATGGTTGTTCAGGATTACGTAACGAAGGTTAGTAATAACAATCGGAGATGAATATAAACTGAGGAGATGATCATATTTAAAGTGCTTCACAGTTTGAAATTTTAATGAAACCCTTTTGTTTGCTGTATTTATTTAGAAATAAAATAATGTGAAGTTAACGCGGACTTGAGAAAGGGCATAATTAACTTCACACGAGTAGTTCCGATTGGTTAGGACTTTTTCTTGTATCTTGTACACTGGAGGAGATGAATCTAATCATAGATATAGTTAAAAAGTTAGTACTATAAGTAGAACTATCAACAAGTTAGTGACCCCCCCCCCCCCCCCGAATTAGGATGGAGTTCAACAAAGTAAGGGTTTCGACTATTGTATTTTCCGTTTAATTTTATGATAAAAAACCAACTCATATATAATCTGTTTAAATATTCCAAAATGTTTATGCAATATAAATATCTTATTGATACATATTCAGAAGCTTAAGCAAGATTTCTGTTTCATTTTATCATTTACCATTAGATTTATTTTCAACAACAGAGGTGCCCTTGCGTGAAAGCGAAATCACAATTGCAACGGTACACTATCTCCGAAAGAGGATGTTTTTCTCGATAAAAACTTCAACGTGTTCGTGAAGATACCGTCTCATCCGAAGATTCGCTCCGATGAGACGAAAATCGAAATTGGAAACCGATGACGTCATTTCTCTTCCGCAAATGAAACCCAAACAAAAGACGTAATTATCTCTTTAGAATTAAGCTCGTCGTCAATGGGCTTTTCTTGTGTTTCTTCTTAAATTTTCACAGGACGTCAAATTCCCCCTCTAATTCCATTTATAGAACTGCAGAGTTTGTTGTTTCTGCATTTCGTCTCGTAAATTCGCTTCGTTTGAAGTGCCGTCAATTGGCAGGAATTGTGAATGGAATTAATGAGAATGAGAAACGGATGCACTTTCAAAATATGCACAATGTTTTATGAATGCAGAAGGTACCCATATCCACTTCTCGTTTCTTTATTTCGGTATAAAAACGTTCGTTTTCTTTGATATATATTATCCTTTTTTCCTAGTTTTTCATTCTTAGTGATTAGACTTTTAAACGTGTTATTGTAATGCTTTTGTGTACCACTTATTTGAAGACGTAAGAACCGATCCATAATTTTGAATGCAGTTTTAAAACATTTAGAGTTTGTGGATGTTTCGTAAGGAATTAATTTCATTAGCATTATGTTTTAAAGTTTTGTAATAAATACGGTTAATCTATAAACTGAGCTCTTTTGCTGTAGGCTATACATTTTTGTGGATGAATAATTTCATTAATAAGGTAATGCTTGTAATAGATGTAATTCACGTTTCTTATTTCTAAAAGGCGTACAAAATGGCCTGTTATAATTATACGCTTTCATTAAAATATGTTACAGGAAGTTAATTAACGTTTAACTTAATATTGAACTATTTAAATAGTGCCTAGCTTAAATGATAATATTAACAAATAACTAAACAAAACGAGCAAAAAGCAACACGGAAAACAGCTAATTATTTCAGTGTTACAAAATCAACCTACTCCTGGTAAACCGCATTTAAAACAACGGAACAATATTCACATTTAATTAATTACACAGTGCTTAAAAAGTTTCTATTTGTTGAATTAATATGAAATTGTAACCCGATTAAACTGCACATTAAAACACTACTTGAGATCTAAAAAATATGTATAAATAAAACACGAGAGGATACGCTGCGCATGCAATACACTCCAGGAGGTAATATAGATTGTATTTCGCAAATTATATACTATAATATATGATATGGATATGTAGGATATTGTATATATATATATTATAGTTATATGGATATATATTTTTAAATATATTATATGGAATTTATTCTTGTAACCATGTCTATAAAATAAAAGACAGAAAATTAATGTTGATACGGTTCTTATACTTTAAAGGTTTTAATTTATAACTTGCGAAGAAGGAATATCTCTACATTTTTTAATCTCGTAAACCTATGCAAGAATAAAACGTGTTCCCGCTAACTCATGCTTCTTTTCCAAGGTTAATCTAAGAGTTCTAGAGATGAATGCATTTGCCATAGCTTATCTACTCGCGGAGGTGGTTGGCTTGCAGAAATCTTAGCAATCTAGAGCGGAAGTCTTCGCGTGTGGGTAACATAATAACGGCGCTAGAGTTAGGCAGGTTCATATTCGGCGGAAAGAAACTTTCCCAGAGCCCGTGTTTGCTCGTTAGTGCGTGCACCGCGTTGCTCGAGAGCACAATGGCACGCATGGAGCGAGGGCATCTTGCGATGAAAGACTGGGGAGATGAAGGCAGCTACCCCCGGGAGAGATATCCACCTGCGCCGCTACGGATTCCACGAGAGATTTTAGTATTACCCACTTGCAAGGAGAGGATTTGGGATTCCATAGTAACCTAGGTTGTTTATGCAACGGTCTCGGTGTCTCGGTGCTATGTATCCCATTTAATGTTTTCTTAGACCAAAATTGTGAGATTGCTTGAGTAGGGGTTGTTATAGCGTAAGAGAATAATTGGGAACTTACTTTATTACTTCTTTTTATTCCTTCTGTTGAAGTTTATTTATGAAGCAGTGGTTCATTTACGAGGCATGAGCATATGGGATATTTTTTCTTCTAAGTGTACACAGTAGATTAGATGTTCTTAGTAGGGAAAGGATGAATATCTCAGTATAAATGTTTAAAAGTTTTAAAACTTAGCTCAATTTATAATTTATATGTGAGATCAAGTTGCAAGTATCGTTGAACATCATAGATGTGTAAGTATTCTCAAATACTAATGTAGCTATGATGTTCAATGTTACATAATCGTTTATCAGTCCATTTAATATTACGAACTAGCAAGAACTTAAAAGAGAATGAAGATAATATATAAAAAGTAAAAACATTCTCACTTCTACTATGAGTAAATATAATTATTTACAACTATAATTAATATTGTTTCTGTTGAAAGTAAATTCTTTGAAAAAAATATAGATTCCGATGACTTTTTAATGCCAAAATTAATACTTTCAACTCCAAAATTTGAAACATTTACGAATTACGGTAAATTAGTTGCAATTTATATAAAAAAACTCTGCAACATTAACATTATTTGGAAAACTTAAAGAAAACAAAAATAATCGATTATTCAATTAAAAAATGTAATAAAAATATATTCAAAAGTAATAAGGTCTCTTTTTTAATTCACCTGATAATGATTTCACTTTATTATTCAGGATAGAATCCATTTCAGTAATATCAAGATATGACCAAATATTAATGTAAATATAGGCTTTTGAATAGCAGGATGTAATTTAAAAAGGTGGTGATACGAAAAGGATATTATCGTACGTATCGAGTACATTCTATTTCGTATGTATTTTTTTTATTCTTTTTTACAGAGTTTACATAGCACAAATGGAAAACGTTTTTCTCCTGACCACGTTCGTTAAAGAATGAGCTTTTAACCTTAACATCGAGACAAACGTCTAACACTTAACATATTGGCTAAAGATTTAATGAAAACCACCGAAAAAGTAGAACGACCGAATTCTTGGTATTTAGGGCGTTTGGAGAGGGACCGCATTGCTGCTGAGAATTCAACCTCTTTCCAAAGAGTCCAAATAGTTCCTTCGTATTTTAAATTAGAAGAATCAAATACTTAAATAGTATAAGGAGCTGAATAAGTTGGAAGTTTTTTTTGTTTATATTAAGCGGAAACCAGAAAGTCTATCTTGGGAATATGCCGCATTTTCCATCCTTTCTTCTTGGAAAGAATCAAAATAAGGAATACAGATTTTTAACTAAATTGCACGGTTGATTTAGACCTTAGCTATTATCTATATTATCATATTAAATTTATTATTTCATTAAGGTAATGTTTCCTACTGAACAGAATAAATAATTTATACTTTTCGTTTTAAATTTACGTAATATTTCTTATAAATCAGGAATTAAATATAAATTTATAATAATTAAGAAGTCAAATGAGTCAATAACTGGAGAGGAATTTAGAGATATTTTTATATTTCATAGTGATATATACTTTTCTTATTATTTTTCAGTCCATCTCGAGAAAAATTTGTGGTGTCTATCCTAACGTTATGTTAAGAATCCTTTTTACAAATATAAATTTTAATGCTCAAAACTAAACATATAGTTTTTATTTAAACCTTTTTAATTTTGTTCATTAGTAATAATCATATGTCGCTAGGCTAGAGTATTCCTTCTAAGTAGTTTTAAAAATAATTTACCTGTTTTTTTACTTCATATTTAGATACCTTTCATTTTCTTGTATTTTTTATATATTTTATTTTCATGCACTGTTATATTTCATCCAAGCAAATATTTCACTAAATTCCAAGCAGGTCCAAGAGCCTAAATTACACAGCACCGTCGTCCAACAAAACACTAGAAACCCGCATTCCGTGCAATTTGCGATCCCAAATGAGGTGTCCCAGCCTCCGCTGTATCTTGTGTTTCGCACAGACCACCACCGGCATTAGTAACCACCCCGAAGTATTTCATTGGAGAGAAAGTGGTATAGGGTACGCTCCCAAGTTTATAGGAAACAGTACCTATTCGTTATGTAGTTTTATTCCCTCCCGAGAACGGATAAAAACGAACACCGCCTTGGAATATCCAAGCCGTTTAATGCCCGCAATCGATACAGTTTTCACGAACCCAGTTTCCCTTCCCGTCTCGAATTAATTATTCCGACCGCACCGTCTCGTTAATCACGCGGGACTTATTCGTGCCGCGCTCGATCACGCGGTTAATACAGTGCACGCAGGGTCGAGAAAGGGTGGTTGGTTGGTTAGAGGTGCGTTCCACAGCGCTGTTGTTGTCTTCCAAAGACACGTCCCAGTTCTTTCGCGGTCGCATGCAGTTCAGTGGGTCGGGAGATATTTCGCGAAACCTTTGACAGATGCCCTTGTTAATGAATTCCGAGTTCACAAGGTTAGGAGAGCATTTGTCGGATGGGGGTCAGCAGGTTTAATAAGCTGACGGTCCAACTAGGATTATGACGATGATAAGATAAGGACGGTTTCATTTAGATGCCGCGCTCCATAAATTCACGCTTTGAGAGCAATATACAGTTTCATAGGTCTTGACCGGAGTGGTGATGAAGTGCCTTCATACGAGCAGAATTTCATTAAGGCATTCGTTGCGAGTCGTAAATCAATCAAGGTTGCTTTCCCGAGAAGGATTTGCCTTTTGAAAAAATTCTTGTGAGCTTAGGTTGTTTAGGACGCAAGGGAATATTTTTGTGATTCAATTTCGTTCTAAGATTAATTTTTGTGGGAAGGCAAAGAAGTATGCAAAGAGGTGCTTATGAATCCTGACGTCTTTTAGAATAATTAATATAAGCTAAGCTTAAATTACCGATTTTCCTTTGAAGTTTCCTAAATATTCAAATTACTACATTGCTGTATCACATCCTTGTCCTGCAGTACTAATGAAATGTAACTTAATTAAAATGACGAAAAATTATAAAGATGGACCTAATAACTACTTTATATTTTTAATACATTTAATTACATAAAGTATAACTACAACTGATATTTGGCTATATTTTTTCACGATGGGAAATATGGGAAAGGAAATTCTATAATCAATGAGGAAAAGTATTTTTTTAAAAGAATCAATTCTATAAGTATATAATGTTATACCATGTTCCATTTTAAGCATTGGTAAGTGAAACGTATGTGCTTTTAATATACATTATTCAGGTACTAAATTGTAAAAATTAGAAAGGATACCGAAAGATTGAAAACTACTCAGAATAATATGAATTCGGTAGCATTCTTTTGATTAAGATGACAATTCTATCTCTCGTTCAGTAAAAAGGAATCAAGTTTTGAATGGGCGAGTAAAATTTTATATTTTAAGCTACCTTTACCGAGAGCCAAAATCGTTAATTTGCATTCTAACCTTTTAATTCTTCTATAGAATAAAAAGACGCGATCCCTCATTTATCGGCGTATTTTTCTGAAGGTATATTATGTTTTACTTTTACTCTTTTGGGGACATCATACCTATAAGACATATTCGATGCGATTTTTAACACAAATTGGTTATTTTCAACGTAAGTTTCCTCTGCCTAATCATTCTGCCCCCATTTTCTTCTCCAGAAGAATCGCTTTTTAAGTTCTTCATCGTCTTCAAAAACCGCTGCATCGCCGTTCACAATATCGGCTTAAAAGCGATCTCGCGCATCCATCTCCACCGTCGATTGCACAACCCTTTCGCAGTAATATCAACGTCAATCACTCCCTTTTTTGATCCAAGATGATCGATGACTTCCAATGGCTTTCATTAAGTCCAAGAAACACGGCCGGATGATTTTCTAGATAGCAAATTGCCTTTCTTTTCGAGCAAAAAGGTATGAAGGATGAAGAGATCTCCTCTTTTTTCCCATCTTTTCGATATTTCTTTTTTTTTAAATGGACTTCCGAATCTCTCGTCCAATCTCTACGAATCGGTTTGCGAGGCGTGATTGCTTCTCCTTTCCAATGCATTGTTCCCATTTGACTCTTCTTTTTTTTTCAGTCCTTCGTATCTTCGGCAAACGTTTTTAATACGCCTTCTATTCTCGGCCGTAATTTCTTCGCGATAAACGATTGTTCTGCTCTGTTCTTTTTCCTGTCTCGTCGTGTATTCCCGTGGACTTATTCGCTCGTGAATTCTGAAAGGTATCGTTTTTAAAGATGGTTCTCTCAGCCTTTCGAATACACATCCGTACCTTAGTTACGATATATTTATTTAAAGTTAAAGTTCACTGACGTATTTTCGCAATTTCTTAACGGTTGGGTTTGGTAACTGGATGTGCATTCCAATTGTATTTGGATAATGTCAATATGTATAGGTAAATAGATTCAATATTTAAACGAGGTTAGGTCGCTCTTACTCTTATACGTGTATAATCGTCCTTTTTACATTGGATAACGTAGATGAGAACATAATGTCAGGAAAAATCTTAGTAATTGAATGTTATCAAAGGAAAATCCACTTTCCCGCTCATACAATCAAAATGTAAGGGAGCTTAATGCACGAGATTAATCCTTAAAGTAGCATTCCGGGAATTTATAGACTGCATACGTAGTTATGAATACTCGATTCTATTTATTTATTCGTCGTTAGTAATCGCAAAAATATCCTAGAATTTCTAAGGACATGTCACTTAGTTGTATTTTATAGTTTACGGTTATATACAAACAGACCTAACATTCACGTGATGAAGTATGTTATTCATCATATGCTTTCTATGAGACTAGATTGTTACGGAAGTATTATATATGATTGAATGTGGTTTTCTATTGAAGATGTTTGAAAATTCATATAGCTTAAAAACGAATATAATCATCTTATAATTAAATATATGTCTACTCTGTCTAGAATTGAACTCATTGAATATTAGTTCTCAATTAATATCAAATTAAATATTTCGTCATTTCAAGTGTTGACAGTTAACAGGCTTTACACAAATTAATTTTGAAATAGTCTCGTATATGGAAATCTTCTGAAAGGAAAGAGGGAACTTCAATCTGGTATACCTCAACCCGGTCACTTTCCCTTTCATCATCGAAATCAGTTAGCGCTCAACAGATTTACACATTTTATTTTCCGATTTCGGTGAGAAATTTCAGAAACCGAGAAATGTATTCATAGAAGCTATTACGCGCCAAAAGAGGTTCACACATCAAGCGTGATTAATGGTTTAAGTCCCTTTGAGTCTCACAGACGCCAAACTTTCAGCACTCAGCCGAAGCAGAAGATTAAAATCCATTTTGTTAGCTTCTCTGAGGTTATTTGAAAAGGTTCGAAATCCAGTTCATCAGTCAAATTCGTCGCTGTGTGTACCTATAGATTCAGTCAACATTCTTCGCGTAATCGGATTTATTTGGAGGGATTTTTTACGTGAGAATTAATCAGCTTTTTGGAACCTTTTATAATGAATTGCTCTTACGTTTCTGTGGAAATCTCGATTTTATCGATGTCCGGGATGTAGATCTGTGAAAGATTTGATGCCGCACTATCGTAGATTATGGTAGAGAAGTTACTCTTATCATTAAGGTTTTAAACGATATGAATGAAGGTGAATAGATGAATTCTGTGGTATTTTTTAGTTTTTTTGGGTTAATACAATTTTTTTTCAAACATTTTAGTTATGTTTCCCTTTTTCAAAGGGAAAGCAGACACCTTAAAGAAAGTATTGGGTCAAAATGAATAAGTATTCATCTTACTAACAACTATGAAACTTTGAATAATTTGTTCAAATCCATCGCGTAAGTTATAATAATGGTTAAATAGCGATGATTTACAAATTTTGTAATGTTTTTTGTTTTGTTAAGTTATGAAGCTCCACCAAATATCGTCCACCAAATTTATATCTATATTACTATATTTAATATATATGTAAATAAGCATTGACCAAGATTCAGATACTTACTAACTAACTATATTACTTAAAATTATCGACTAATAATAGGAGATAACCATAGTTTACTGCAAATTTTTACTATTTTTCAATGAAACGTGCATTTCTATTAAATACATTTTTAATCATTTGTATATAAAATATCTCTGCGTTGAAAGTTATTCCTATCTACGCTAAGTTTAACTTATTCCATTTACGAAACATTTACATTGCAAAATTTCTATTTTAGATCGCTAACAAAGAATTACTGTCATGTTTGAATCTAAATATATAATTACAGGAGTGTTTTTATTATTTTTTTTGGATTTTCAACCAGTACATAATACCTTTCTCCCTCGAAAGCAGTCAAATCCCCTTAAATTAACCCATTTCAGCGAACATTAGCTCAACTATGCACACCCCACACAATTTACGTCTTCTTTTACGAGAGAATTTAGACCTTTCTCCCACGTCAAGGGATATGCGCGACACCCCACTTTAAATTATTCAACTATTCCGATGCATAAATTAAAAGCGACAGTAACGCAAGGGATGCACGCATTCCTCCCTTTCCAAGTCACGTACTTCTTCACTCGTTTGTTTCACCGCTCTTTTCCATGGTTACGTTCGATCTCTTCTCGGGAAAGAGTTCTCGGGAATTATTTACAGGAGGAAGTGACGTCGGATGCGGGAATAGCCTCGGTTTCCGTTTCATTTATCACCGTCTTTGGTTCACAAATGCAGAATGCCCGTCGCGAGGTATAGGTCAAGCCAAAGAATCGATATTTCTCCGAGAAGAGTATATAGCACGCTCATTCGGACGCGTACTTTTTTTCGCAGGACAGTTCGCCGTTTGTGAATGAATCGGCGAGCGAAAAAACAAAAAACGAGCGATTTTGACGGACGGCTTAAGTTCAGCTTTTCGGGCTGTGATGTCACGTCAATGCCTCGGGGTTCCGATGAGCTGTCGACACGTGTACCGCATCGGGGCACGCGGGTTACGTACATCGGATGTGACATCCTTCGCCAGGGATGTATGTTGGAGCGTATATATGCGTAGGGAAGGTGGTTGGTACTATTTCTGTAGCTCCAAGCTGTAGTGTCTGCGTTAATACAGTTATTTATGTATGCATCTATTAAATGTTGTAAAAGTTTCAATATTTAAGTGATCGACTATTTTTATAGAATTACCGAAGTCTGGCTTGATATTCTAAAATTTTAAGGTTTAACCATTTAGGATTTCCTTTGTAATAGCTTTATTAATTGTGGAGTACTATTCAATTTTTTTATAGTCTTACATAAATGATTGTGTTTAGCGTCTTTTAGATTTTTTATTATATATGTTATATTTTATCTTTCCGATATTTCGATTCACCTTTTACGACTGCACTGCAGAATTTTTAAATTAACAATATCTAATGTATTGTTCATTTGCTACAATTGTACATTTTGCATTATAGCATACTTCAAAGGATTATTATTTGATACTTTATTTGTTCATTTAATTTGTAACCGATTCAGGATGTGGGCAAAGTTGTTACGATATACCATTGTATAAATCCCTTATTTAGCACTTATAAATTTACGTATTTTTTTATAAAACAGCCTAAATGAATTTTAAGTAACTGATGTAACTTTCATACTATTGCTGAAGAAAAAATGGAAAAGTTTTATCATTAGAAAACAATTGTTATTTAAATACATTTTTTGAATATTATGAAGGTAGATATACAATATTTGTCATTCATTTTTTGTCGTTCCTTTTAAATATTTAATGTATTTCATATGATATGAAAATGGAACTTATTTTTCTATTGAGAAGTTTTTCCCCTTCTTCCTTCACCGCCTTAGCTCAAGATAAACTCACTCGCAATTCCATTATTTCACATCCCAAATCAAAGAGCATCTGCTGAATCCTTCATCTTATTCCTCTGATCTTATCTACTTCATCACTCATTCACCGTTTCCATAGGTAAAAGCCCTCCATCTGGATACGCATCTCCAATACTTAATCAATACACCATTAATGACGATTATTTTCTTTTATTTCAATTTCTCACGGAGCGACACTCGATCAATCAACTCCCCCGCGGCAAAACGTTACCCTTCCACGACGTTAAGGTTGAAAAATCTCGGCGGTGATTTATAGAGACGTCACCTTAATAAATATGCACCTTCCGCCTTCGTTATTTTTTACGCGCCGAATCAATAATCTGACGTCAGGATTAATTGAGTAGCGTACGTAAAACAAAGCACGTTATCGCACGGGACATACGGCTCTTTTGTTCATCTAATCATCTCAATTCGGGGAATTCGTTTGTGTTTTTTTTTATTTCGTTAGAACCTGAGGTGCCTTCGCAACGCGGTCTACCTTGGATCCATTATTGCAGCCACGTACTGGCCACAAACAAAGCTCCGCCTTCTGGCAGGTGTCTATCGATCCATGACAACCGATATGTGCTGTTTCCCTAACTAACAGGTGATGGACGTACCGAGAATCGTTCTACGGAATATCGCACGACAGATGTTTTCCTCGCGCTGTTTTTTAAAAGTCTTCTATTTTGGGTTTTTGTCCGTTTCTGATCCCTCGACAGCTTCGGTGGAAAGGTGATGATAAACGGAGGTGAATGCGAGGAAATGTTTAGGTGAAAGGAAGAACTGATGGTCTGGAATTGGGATGGAGTTTGACTGAAGCCCTGTTCGCTAACCGTGCTCGTATTGTGCTTCAGCGGGAATTAGTTTAGTCAGGGATGACTTTTTAGTGATATTCAGTTCTTTATTACCAAGTGCCTTGTTCTTTTCTGATTGGCTGCATAATTATTTACTTTATATTTTATATATAATTTCCTTATGTGATATTTAAAGTAATATAAATAAAAGACTTTTAGGTTTTAGTGTTACTATGAATATCAATTTTTCATTATGACTCAGATCCAGTCTTATTCTAAGTCTAAACACTCAATTTTCTCCAATATCTGTTGTAATATCGTTGTTTATTTCGTAACAATTATTATCTTAAATTAAATTTTTCGGTTTCGTGCCTTAGAAGTAATTTAAACCAGCTAATACCTAATATACTTCGTATGCATGTATTTAAAGCAGTTTATGTTTACCGAGAATTTTATCGTAAATACTTTTATGAGATACTCTTATTGGTGAATGTTTAATTTTCTTTCTGACCTTTAAATTGAATATTAATGCATATATAAAGCTGTTTTATTTCTAGTTCATTTAGTTATATATCTCAGATTTGATTAGCATGATTTAATAAAGAAGAAATATACCATCTCCGATAAGGTATACCGAATAATTTCTGAACTAGCTGTATCATATAGAATATTTTCTATGAAGAGAAAATATTATTTTTACGATATTTTTCACCCTAAAAATTCAGTCATCACTCATTTAGAAAGAGGAAATAGTTGATTCCAATCCATTGTTTTTGTTAAGTTCATTCGGTTGGGCTATCGGTATTTAATGAAGCATATTTTTTATAAAATCTAATGAAAATATTGCTCAGTAAGCTATCTTTATTCTATACTTTCACAAGAAAAATTTCATTAAGTGCATCAAGCTTGCAAAATACCCTTACCTTTAGGGTTTTTATAATTCCGTATTAGTTCTGTATTCATTAAAATTTATCAAGTAAACTGAAATTCAGTCATTCAAATATATTCGATATACTTCATCTAAGATATAATAAATAATACCTCATCATCTACGATTGCGGTAATAATACAGAGTTGTATTCAAAATTCAGGTTATGATTGAATTTATAACTCATTCGTAATTGAAATCATTAATAATATTACGATGATTAAATCCAATGCTTAAAATGAAAGAAAGCAATAGTTGGAACTCTATTGAAGATTTTCAATTTATATTAAGTTTATTAACTTGAAAATTAATTCATTTATATTTATGAGAGATTGAAATTAATTTATCAATATTAGTAGATCTTCTTTGAAATTAAATCCCATTCATGAGTTAATTGGCTGACTTTAATAGCATACCAATAACTTTACCTGCTTAGTAAATTACTATTAAACAGGTGTAATCTCATGAAAACCTAGTGGTGAGTTAGATAGGTTTCAGCTAATATTCTTACAAAGCAAATTGACTCGATAAAATTTAACTCAATGAATAATAAAAAGTATCCTGTTTTGATAGAGTATGTTTAAGCTCCTATAATCACCATTCTTTCATGTTTTGACGACTTTTACGGAGTAAATCAGTGTTATTATAATTTGTAATTTATTCTCGATGAATGTGTACACAAGGAGATTGGAACACAAGATTTTCCTTGCGTGGGCATACGAACGATTCATTGACCTTTATCCAATGAGATGCAGATGTTCTGTCATCATTATATATACTGTGTACACGTGCATACATTTTCAAACCGCCCGCCCTTTATTTGATTTGTAATCTTTTCTGATTTCATTTTCCTCTGATCTTCGAACTGCATTACCTTCAACGCCAATGCTTTTAGCCAACAATTTTTTCTTCGTCTTTTGCATTGTATATGTGATAGGAGAGAATGATATTATCTCCGTTTGAAGGCCCTGAACCGTGTTTTATAAAGGCATATAGTCGTTCATTTCATAGAGTTCTTTGATAAGATGTGGCCTAGAATTATGTTTCTCCAGCCTTTTTGAACTGGAAATATGCAGGGATGAGTAAATATTTTTTACAATGTAAGCGATTCCTGTAAATAAATTATGAAGGTATTCTAAGTTTGGGAGCTTTAGGATCGTAATTTTTATATTTTCATTTTAATATTACAAGTTATTTCGTGATAGCGGAAAAATTAAAGAATTTGAGAATTCACATGATTTTCTTGGTCTTTTTCAATTTAGAAATATGATAAATAGTTTAATCTAGGATATATAATTTCTTCCGTGTTTTTTTATTTTTATGTATTTTTACGTAGGATAATGTTCGAGGTATAAACCTTCATATAAAAATTTTACTCGTTCCTCTATCCATTCACTACAATACAAATAATGATATTATTGATAAAATTGAGTGAACTTTTCTGAAGTTTTTAATGTATTCTATAGTTCACTAAAATCGAAATATCATATCGTACGTAGATGGTGAAATTTGAATCTTTTATCCAGAAAATTTTTGTATGATTTTTCCTCCACCATGTTTTATAAAAGCGTTTGAAAAGTTTTGCGGAGTACCCACGATATCTGGGTACTTCACTGCTCCAATTTTCGTGCTTTGGATGAGAAAATTGGTTTTGCGTCTTGCGAAACTTTTCAAATTCAGTTACGCCAGTACTCAAATCGTCGTTCCTGCAGCGAAATTTCAATTACCCATGATTCAATTTTGAAGAAATCCTGTAAGTGAAAAATATTTATGATATTTCAACTCATCTATAGGTAAAACTTGAAAGTTTAAAAGGAAAAAACATATTTACCCAAACATTGATAAGTTACGTAAAATTTTTATTCAACTTCATTCAACAACTTAACTTAAAATTTGATATACTAGGGATTACTTAAATTTAACTCAACTATTTATCATATTTATGTTATACATATCGCCTATTAATCACAGCAATTAAAAAAATATATATATTCACAATTTAATTCTGGATTAAACGAGTTATTCATTAACTCTTCGCAGTGCATAACAGATGCAGCATTTAGTATTACGTTCAGAGTTTAATTTTCATTTTGAAATTCAATCATTATAATTATGTTCAGAGTTTAGAAGACAAATGTTACATGCTTTTGTTAAAATTGTATTGCTGGATGTTGTACATTAATAACAAACATAAGATTGATTTTTTTAAATTTGTCATTTTATTATTATATAATTGCGAATTCCAAAAAAGGATAGTATATTATTATTTTAAAGATTAATTTGTATCCCGAGATACAATGAAAAAATAATATTTTTTAAAATGAAATTTGAATATCTACAGTGATAGATCCTTTTCTGTCAGCTTTATGAATCTATTTTTTAGACGAATTGCTCTTAAACAGAATAGTTTCAATTTAAAACAATCGGAAGTAATTAAGGTAATCCTCAGTGGAGATACCATAAAGGGAAGGATTCCGGAGCAGTTAGTATCCTAAACGTGTCTATTTTCACCATCTTGAACCGATGGCTGTAGGATGGACCACAAAGGCATAGAGAGCATCCCATTTGGTCCAAACGTTCTCCTACGTTAAACATCCTCCCGTTGAGTTAAGCTCGATGCAAATGGCTGTCGATAGGGGGCAGACGGATCGCATTTGTCATTCTGTTCCGGATAAATAGTCTCGTTTAATTCGTATGGCTCGATGTTTGCGGAAAGCCGCGATTCAGGCGCAGGTCTGAGTATAGGAAAGGGAACACGCGATGGATATAGGCTATAGTGCAACCTTTTACGCCGTGATTTTGTATGGACACTTTTACGCTTTGGATGTGTATCTCTGATGCAGGCGCTGTGTGTTAGCCTTCTGAGGATTGCCGTATGAGGACAGGGTGGTTGACTTCCCTTTTCTCTAATGGATGGAGGTTTTGTTGGGTAGACATTCTGGATGCTGGTCCTAAGCTCACCACATATCCATAATTAATGGCATTTAATGGTTAAGATTTGCATATTTCTATGCTAAATATGCAAGTATTGGTGGCTTAGGAAACAATAATTAATTATTACGTAGGGCATCAGTTAATTCTATGATGATCACTAACGGAATATTTGGCTCCGTGATAAAATAGAATTATTGATATCTATTTTATTATAATCAAAGTTCCATCCATTATTTATTAGCAATTTAGGTAAATATTATAACAGTTAAAATGATATTAATGATATTTTATAATTAGAATATTTAATGTCAATTATAATTTTACAGACTCACTAAAGTTCATATCATTTAGAATTAATTTCGAAAAAAGTAGTATACTTTCATATTATTATTATGGCTTTCTTTGAAGGTACGCCTTATCATATTAATTTTAAGATTTAATGTATTTACTATTCCAACGTTTTTAAATACATTAAAGGAATATTAACATATTGTATCCGTCAGTTGATGATTGTTCAAACGTAGCTACCCTACTCATAATCATTTTGGGAATTTTATTTATTGTTGATATAATAAATGAGGTTTCAATTCAACTAAAATAAATTATTTATTTTTAGTACAATGGTGATTAAGAGAGGTATGCATCGTATTCAGAATATAACATGGTGATAGAACATAAAAAAGGGAATGTATAGAGAAAGGAAAATTTGAACAGCTTCCTTTTAGGCTTTAACTTCCTTTTTTCAAACCCATTTTTCGCACTTCATTTGCACCCGATTTTACCGAATGCTTTCGGCATCGGATCGAATCTTCATTCCGATGCATAGGATAACATTTTAATCCCTTCGAATGTTATTTATAAACCGAAAGTGCTGCCTCAGAAATTCCAAATTCGATATCCGCTCTTCCTGACTCAGCTCTAGCAATATCAGAATCCCCACTTTTTCAATTTCCATATCCGATCGTATCGTACTTCCAAAAAGCAAACATTGGATACCTATTCCGCCTTTGAAGACCTTCCTATTACATTGGGCTTATCGGTTTGCCGTTTTCATATTAATATTTATCTGAAAGGCTCTTTTTGTTGTTGCTATGAGGAAAGTCGGTCTTCACATAAAGTTGCTCTTTTATGGTGGAAAGCGGTGGAATATAGTACTTAAGGAAGTATTACCGAACGCTGCTTGTTATTTATGAAATAAAGTAAATGAATTCTCTGAAAATTTGGTCGATTTGTGTGGAATTTACGAAGAAATATCCCAGAAGCGAAACTGAAGAGGAAAATTGTAAAATAACTTGGACTCGAACCCAGGTCTCCCAATTTTTTACTCACGAGGATTTATTTAAGCACAGTGATATTGATGTTTTATTAGATGTTTTTGATTGATATTTTATTTATTCTGAATTTTCTGTATCCATTTTAAATAGTTTAATTCTGTATATTCCAATCGTAACTTATTTTCTCAAATAAAAGCTCATACATCCTTATTTTAAACACTAGCGCTTAACGTTTGAAATTCGAGTTAAATTTTCGGTTAACATTCCTAAATGCTGAGGACCGATTAGTACTCCAATAGCTCAACGTATCGGAGATGCGAATCCGATGCTACACAGATGGGAAGTATCGGATGGGAGTGAAAGTGGACCGATAAAAATCCAAACAGTGATCCGCAAAACCGAACCTTTCTTTGATGTAAATAAGGTTCGATTCTCCGATACACACGAAAACAGTTTTTCGACTCAATTGAAGGGGCCTTCCCCAAAAAATCCATATCCACAGGATTGTCGAGAACTTAAGTCCCTAGCTGATAGGGTTGAGATGGAATCTTTTTTTGTGGAAGAAATTTTTCGAAGAAAAAGAAATTGGGTGAGTTCCATCCATTGGTTTATTTTTTTCAGAGGCTCTCTTTTGCTATATATCGGTTTCTGAAATTATTCATAGAGGATGTTGTTTGTCTTATCTGATACCGGTTTACTGAAGTAGTTCCCATGAATAATTTGTGATGTCATTACTTACGAATCCATACTAAGTTTTCGGGGTGTATTTCTTCCCTTATTCTTTTATTATTCCCTTAGTCTTTATTTATAATTAAAATTTTATCAATCACATAAGAATATTTATTTGTATTTTAGCAAAGTCATCTTCATTATCCAAATATAATAAAAATTATGAACTTGACTATCTATCGTGGGCTATATTATATCCTTCCACTTCCAAAACTACGTGTTAAGCGTTCAAAAATTTAAATGTATGGTAAATCAATGTAATAATTTGTGTTTTAAGTAAACTAAATCTATATGTTAATTGTGTTTAAAGGTATCAATAATAGGGATTATGGTTAACTGTGAATAATTTTTTTTTCATGTTTATCTTACTCGTAACTATCAAATTCAACTTCGATAAAACTTAAAGTAGTATTAGGTTCTGATATCTTAAAAAATATATATATTCATATAAAAATTACAGGATCTCGCATTCCTTCGGCTTTTGAAACAAAAGAAGTGTACATATTTTCTCGGGAAGATGAATAATGTGTCATATGAGATTAGGTTATAAAAATAATTCACCGGAACCTTATAAGCGACGTGACATTTCGTTTGTATTCCTAAAAAAATCCTTTCTGAAAAATAAGAGGCGGAAGAAGTAGAGATTTGTCTTTTGGAAAATCAGGATGAAATATCATATTGCTTTATCATTATGGACCATTTCTTTCGCTGCCAGCCTAATACTTAAGCTCCTTGCGCAAGTTCTGAATTTTTTCTCTCGAAATCTCTCACCGAAGGCTTTCCATTTCGTGTCCCGATCACTGCCTTTCACTGGATCCCTTACTTTCATCCATCCTTCTAATAACTCTGTAATCCTTACTCCTACAAACTCGTACTTTTTCTTTCTTATCATTTCTCACTCAATACTCTTTATCGTACTTGTTTGACCCTTACAGTATTTCCGCGATTCCCAAAGATTTCGCAACTTATCTTGCCAAAGCCATAAATCGCGAAATGTATAGCGGAAGACTCAAGTGTGAGGAAGTAAGTGCAATATATATATATCGAACACAGATTATACTCAATGCTCCTATAGAAGTGTTTTACAAAAATGTTTTTTTTGGGTACTGAAGCTATCACTGTTTTCTAAGTTTAATATATTTCAATAGTCATAGTCATCCCATGATGTATCAGTGGAGTTTCAAGTTGGACTGAAATAGCGAATGAAAAACCATTTAAGTTAACTTTATAGTTAAGTATCTATATATAGCTTTTAAAGCTATATTCGTTATGATCAGAGTCCACTAATATCCAGAAAAATGTCCGTCGAGATTTCAAAGACCCGAACACCCGAGTGATCGTATATCACCGCCCATGCGATATATACATAACTCCACTCGACTCATCCTTTTGACGTAAAGATATGGGGTTTAAATGTTGTGGAAAATGTACGGTTCCTTGGTCACATCCTTTTAGCCGCGGCATTCGTTCCTACCTAAACATCATCTTTAAACAGAGGGTCGTTAAACGGGGGATACACACAGTTGGAATAATGAAGTCTTTCGTGGCCCTATGCGGGGTTTAATTAATCCTATCCTGGGATCTGGAGTCAGTGGGCGTTACATTTGCTTAGGCTCTACCCAAGGTCTGGGACAATCGATTATTTATTCCTAGACTCAAAGTGGGATGTGGATTTCGTAACCAAGGGACAGGAAGTGAGGGATATAATAAACAAAATGCGAAATTAAAGTCGAGGAAAATGTGGGTGTTAATTTGGTACTGGTCTCGAGTTGTTCATTTGTTTTTATGAAAGTGTTTCATGTTCCACAGAGTCTAAGTTTTATATACACAAACTCAATAAAGGTTTATTTTAATTCATGTATTTCATTGAATTATTTGACATGGAAAACTAGTTTTAAGTTTCTGGCTAATTCTTCGTAAAAATTTAAAGCCCGGATAATAAATTCAGATAATCTTTACTTTTTTCGTATCTCTAACACTTGCTAACCATTTAAATCCAGAATTTCTTAACTTTCCTTCGTATCTATACCTCTTATCTAAAAAACTTGTTATCAATTCAGAAGTTACGAACCTTGTCTGTGTAATAAATGAGTGTAAAACGAACTACCAATGAATATAATTAAATTTCTTATCTCCTAGAATAAAATTACAATTTTTTCCATAAATATATAGATATTTATTTTTTTATTTTGTAAATACATGTATCGCTAATCGAAAAAGTATTTAAGCTAAGATTTTAGAAAAAACAAGATAGTATTTCTCTGAGCACAGTACGGAAATCTCAAAGAATATTTTGAACCATGGGATCTCTTCTTGTCACGCCTAAAAATTCTATTTGTTCAACAAAAACAAAATCATCGTCTTTATTTGGGATTCTCCCTTGAGGGGAATTTAATCCCCGTTTTCGGACATTGCAGGGTGGAATTGTAAATAATACTCCCTCCTCCCACGTCCTCCATTGTAACAAGTATTTACCAAAATGGGAACTCCGTATCATCCGTCCAATCCGTAAGAGAAGAGTGAATTTCTGTGTATCTTATCATACACACGTCCACTCAAAGCTTACGTATTCTGAGGGGTCTCTAGTATTTCAAAAGCATCAAAACTTGAGCAGCTGAAATATGAATTTTTCAGTCGCAAAGTCTAACACGTTGGAAAAATTTCCGGGAAGTCTTTTGATTAATAGCGAAAATTCCAGCTTACTCTCTTTGTAAAAATTTCACCTCATAAAATGAATGGAAGAGTAGTTAGTTCATTCGAATTTATAGGAAAAGTTTGCGTTGTAATGTAAGAATTTATCGGTTCTTCTTAAAGATATCTACATAAACCTACAAGGTGACTTTTGGGGTGTGGTAGGGTGTAATTTGATAAGTTCTATTATGTTAGATAAAATATATTAGAATAAAATGCCTGAATAATTTATAAATGGACCGTACTGGATGTAATTAGATGTGTAAATATTTATCATTTTCAAAAATTCTTCACGATAAAGGAATATTAGATATTTTACATACTTCAAAATCTTTAGCTCTCTTTAATTCCTTGGCTCATTACGAACTGTGAGTAGTATGAAAATGTCCGAGACCATATCTTTTGTTGAAGTTAATCATCCACGTTGATGGTAGAAATATCCTTTTCGTATTAAAACATCATGGCATTTAAACTCCTAATGATGAGTTGCATTCCCTTTGTGTAGGCTAAGCGAATAAGTTGAGCTCTTTCGGAATATTCGCCTTCTTTGCTGGACTCTAAGCCGCGCGGTTTCTAGTCCAGCGTAGGAATGCACGGCGGAGGACGTCCCAGAATGCGGTCTTCTTAAGTTTCTTAAGCCAAAAGGATACCTCTGAAAGCAACCGCTTCTGCGACAAGGCAACAATAATGAGTCACTTGACCCAAAAAGTTTTTAACACCTTAATTGCTGCGTTTGGGTCCCCCCCTTACAGATGCTTTAAAAACCTCTTTTGCTCCGAGTGTTCGACAAAAACGAGCTGCTTAATTACGAGATGAGCGCTTTGCTGCGCCGCGGAATCGTCATTTGTTTTGCTTTCGATTCCATCCGCGTAGTGGCGCTGCGGACTTCAAAGTCTGACGTAACCCAGTTCCGCCCGTTTACATCTATCTCTTCTTTTTTTCCTTTCCACGTTTGGTGCAGCGTGACACATTTCTAAGAATAGAGGTTTAATTCTGTAGCTGCCATCTAATCAGTCGTGATTAATTTCTGCAGCTGGAATGGCGAATGAGGGAAAGGTTAAATGCTTATGGAGTTGGATTGGTCTCACACTGATTAAAATTCCTTGCCTTGGAGTGTTGGTGTTGGTTAAGCCTTTGAAACCGGATGTGTAACTTTTAAAGGTTATGTAATTATGAAAATAATAATAGATAAATCAATAATAGCATAATTGTATTCTCGTTTTTTTTTCAGAAATCTGTGAGACTAATTCCAGGTTATCGTTTAGCTTATGATTTATATTTTTGCTTAAAATGTTAATTTCTAAGTAGATAACAGTTATAGGAATGGAAATTTATTAAATAACTGACGTATGATTGCATGTGAAACATCTTATTATCTTCTCTTTTTACGATTAATTCACTTTAACGTAATGACTATTAATCAACGCTATAACTTTGATAAATAATGAAAACATTTACTCTAATTATAACTAAATATTATGATACTTAATTTCACTGTAACCCTATATACATACATAATAACAATTCCAATCATTACTAAACATTTTGGTATATTTCACTAAAGTGGTTTTAAAGATTAAAACATATAGCAAAAAGATAGTTAGGAAGAGGTTTTTGTCAGTTTTATGATGGTGTGTAGTATATACTTTGAATGTACTGGATATTGTTATTATCTATCAACTAGTCACAAATATCTATGCGCAATATTTCCTCTATATATACTGACCATCTTCTCATTTAGTAAGCATTACTTATGGATCAACCAAAGTATCCTTTTATAATACACGGGTGACCCTGCAGATTTTACCTTTATGAATCCTCTCCAAAAGTTTTCCTACTTTCATTACTCAATATCCAAAAAAGACTACCTTAAAAGAAGAGAATATTATGAGTCTTACTTTCTTTTTTGCTTGGACTGGAAACGTTCGCAAACTCATATTCAATTCTATTTCTGCCCCGCAAGATTCTTTCATATGATATCTAGGATTTCTCTTTCAACATGAATGTCCGAGGGAAGAAATTTGATTGTTCTCTTCGTATCTTTCTACTCAAGAATCGCTGATGATTCACAAGAGAATCTGTCTGCGGAAAAAAAGTTTTTCGTTTGGATCGAACGTCAACCTCTCGTAACCGTATTTTATTTGTTTTCGTACTGTATAGTTTGACTGAGGAAACTATAGCTTATTCTTTATTATATTTAATTATATACTATAGAATACGAACGTTTTTTATTTATCTTAATAATTCTAATCCATTTATCTTTTCCAAGTGACTTAAATCGATGAATTAATATTATAAGTATTATTTAACATTCAGCTCGAATGTTATACCTGTCAAAAAAATAATCATAAAAAAATTAATAATTTTACGTCGTGTAATCATACTTGCTATGTATTTTTGTCGTTCAAACTCTTTTGCCCGAATTTTTTTATCTATTATGGATTAAACTGAAAAATAAGTCATAGTATATTATATAATAATTATATTAACATATAATTTATTTATAGTTAACCAGTATTTTTATCGTAATTTTAAAGATATAAATGGCATTGTCAATGTATATAGACATCGTCTTAATTTTAAGATCCTACTGAATGTCTCTTAGTTCTTAGATAAAAGTCTCTGTTGTACTTTCAAATGAATTTCTCAGACTCCAATTTCATCTATATTCCGTCTAAATCCTTAATCTTTTCCTCGAACTAACCCCAGAACTTGTAAGACGCTTAAGAGAGAGCGGTGGGTATTAAAGTTCTTTCGAAGGGTATGAGTTCAGTCGGCGTTTCCGGGTCGAGAAAGAGCATCCCTGGATGCACTTCGGGATTGCAATCGGAAGAAGGGGAAAAGGTTCCTTTTATGCGAAGGAAAGGACGTAATGGCGAACTTTGCCGTAGTGCGTGGAAAAAACGAACTGCTTTGCGTGGTGACCCGGTTCTTTCCCCAAAAATACCAGTGGAATCTTTCGAAAAGGAATGGTTCACCAACGATGTCCATCGAAGTTTTTCTGAAAGGCTGTGAGAATCTCTAAGAGATGAAATATTTTGCGTGTCTTCGGTGTTCGAATAGATGAATGACGAGAGATAGGAATCTTCTAATGCGCAGAGTGTACTCAAATACGACCCGAGAATCTTTTTTTGAAATGCGAGATTCTGAACTGTGTGCATTACGGTTACATTTCAAAAGCTCTACGTCGTTAAAATGCGTCTAATGATTCATGAGACTTCAATACGAGAGTAATAAATACTGAGGAAAATGTTATCTTCCCAACTAGGATTGAAATGCGGGATGTTTTAGTGACTGTGAATCTATTTTTATTGCATCAAAGAGCTGAGTTCTCATTAAAACCCCAAAAAGTATTTCCATTTATTGTTATTATTTTTCGATTGGAACAGTTTTGATTGAAAATAGGACAGTTTAAGGAAAAAGACATTTTCTAGGGGTCAAAGAACTTCAATAGATATACAGTGTCAAACGTATTCTTTATTTTTAATTAATACGTTAAGCATACAAAATAGCTACAAAAAATGAATTTCGTTTACCGTTTGAATTAGAAACAAGTTTCTTTTATTAATCACATTAAACCTTTAATACCGGATAGGAAATTACAACTATAGAAAATTTTGAAAAGAAACCAGCAGTTGTTTTGTATGTTTTGTTCTAAGAGTGTATTTAACAGAACTTCATTTTAAGTAAGGTACCTGGGTACGACTATTAGTTTTCTGCTATCAGACCTATAACCTTTACATTGTATTCTATCTGCACTTCTTATCTTGTGTATTTAATTAATCGTCCTTTATTGTATTTTGTCACTAATAAATCTAATAATTTATTCTTATATATTATTGTTACAACATTGAGGTATTTTTATATTGTTAATAATTAAACTTTTGTGAACCATTTGTTATCAGTAGAGACATTTTAAAATTGCAATGGCAAACTTTATTGTTGATCTAAGACTTAAACAAATGTCAATTGATTTCTTTCTGTGCGTTCTATTAATTTACATTGCTCAACTCGCAAATAAATGATATTTAATCGAGTAAAGTCGTATCTTTAAAACTGTGTCAACTCCCTTTTCCTGGTAACATTCACGGTTAAACTATTTGGGTTTTAAGAGTTATGCAACTCCATTACGCCCCACTGGGTTTCACACGTGGCCTTCTGGTTTTTTTTTTGCACCTGAATGGTACAACCTCCCGATGCTCTCCCACGGCCTTTTCATCGAGTTTTCAACGTTGTTTTTCTCTTTTGCAGACAGAGCTCGGTTCGAAGGTGCGATCAAGTTGGCCAACGTGACGCAGATCCGACAGATGTTAGCGACAGCTAATCCGCCGCGCACACTGGAGTTCGCCCTCGAAAAACAGGTGAGAATCGCTTCATATTCTCCACCGATTTCGCCCGTGCTGACCTCTTTCGTTTACGAGGACACTCAAGGTCTTCGATGACTTCAGAATACCTTTGGTACCCATTACGAGATGGAAACGAGGTGTGCAGGAATTGAATCTCTCACTGACGAATGGGGTTAAGTAGAAAAGATAACGGATGGAGTGGATTCACGCGAATGTTGATTGCACTTATCGCTGGTTCCTAAATGACCTATTCATGATTTATTTAACGAGTTGTGATAGCGTATGGTTTGAGGGCATGAAGGAAATGATTTTTAGGTTCTTTTTTTGGAGATATTTTAGTGAAAATCAGAATTGTCACATCTTATAACTACTTAGGGTTTTGAGGGAAAAATTAAAATTTTTCTTCGTCAAACAATATATTAAAAGTTTCTTTATTTCGTGTAGTAAAATTTTCATTTTTGAAAAATCATTTCCTTCAAATTTTCCCAGATTAATTAATAGATTAATATCTGTGGTATTTATAATTGAAAATTAAGCTATGAAAATTATCTTCTTTTAATAGACTCTAACTTTAGTTTATTAAATGTTTCATATGTGAAAAATGCGTGTAACAACTGCAATAAAGTAATAAAGGTTCAAAGGTAAGAAGTAATAATTTGTTAATTTGGCAACTCAAAATGAACAGCTCATATTATTATTCAATCAATAGTGGTGGGTGGGATATTTTTGAAGATTTTTCTCTTAAGTTGATCGTACAGAATGATTAAGATTTATCGCACTTCTTTTATTTAAGTACAATTCTTTAACTAAGATAAGAAAAAAATTTATTTAAGCCTGATCTCTTATATTTAATGTGAGTTTTTTTTTGGAAGGGATAGGGATTTTATTTTTTCTCTTTTAAGGTTCAGGTGCTTTGAGATTCCCTTATTAATTTCTTTACTTTCACCTTTTGTTGGATTGTTCTTTCATCATTTATATCTCACAACTTTTTTTCTCATTCTAATTCCCGATTCCCATCCAAACTTATAAATTTCCATCGGTAATTTATCCTTCTTAAATGTACGACACTTTCGTTACATTTTTTCCAGTTCTAAAAGTGTTTTCCCTCAGAGTACCTGCTTTGCTTCGCAAGCGTATTTACGAACGCCATCTTCATGCAATTCCGCAATAGACGTCAAATAAATTTTCCTAGGTCACTCGTTGATGGCTCGGTAATTGCGTGCATCTAACGGAAAATTGCTTAGCCCTCACAATATCGACTCTAGAAACGTAAAAGCGACGATTCGAGTTAAGGAAAGCTCGTAGAAAAACGAAATAAAGAAAATGCTTTCTTGCATGCGAGTGATGTAATTTCCTCTTCCTTCCACCGAGAGCTGACGGCGCTGGCGTCGCGAGTAATTGCTTCCTTTCCCGTCCCTTGCTTTAGTTTCGCTTCTCGACTGTTTTTGAGGACTTTTTCATTGGAAAGACGCAATGGAAGAGGAAACGGCGAACGGAGAATGAATCTTGCGTCTTTCTTCGATTAATTATCGTCGAAAGAGGTTTCTCTGTGCCCCTTAATGCACACCGTTAGCCATTAGAGAGGGCCCATTTTTCAAAAGGACACATATATTTATCTTCCTTTACCTCCCGCTACAAAAACGCTTGTCGTCCAGATTTGCTATGAATTATTCAACACCTACGTGCCCTGATGTTTGTTCCACTCGAATTAGTTTACTCGAGTCGGTTGAAATAATGACTGACAATGATCTTGGATTAATGGAATCGGTGCTAATGATTAAGCATTCAGTGCTAGTACAAAAATTTTGCGAACTTTGAAAAAGCCTATGAAGGATATTAAATCATCTTAAAGAGAAATATTTCACTGTTATTCATTTAATAGACGAGTATAATATTTTGCTGTTTTGATTATTTTTTAAAATCGACAATTAATAAGTACGTAATAAATATAGTTTAAACATTCCCGATGTATTTTAAAAACGTTTAACAATTTAAAAATCTGAATTAAGGGTTATATTAAGAATTATTTCCTAAAAATATCACAATCATTTATGATTTTGAGTTGGTTCTTCTATCTATCTAAAAGTGTATTTCATATAATATTGCTGATAAATATGGTAGTGATGAGTGATATGCAAAAATGTTAATGACGAAAGATAGAGCAGAGTTTAATCACCTCGGTAAGATGAAATTACACTTCATCTTACTAATACTAGATGGATTTTTGATACTTAAGTTTATGGAGAAGAGAATTTCAGCTCTGTTTTGAGCACTCGATTCCAAATCTCCCATTCACTTTAAAAGCTATAATTTTCAATCAGATTTATTCAAGTAAATTTATATCGGTGCATTGTATGACATCCGATATCTTTGGAAATCCTCAATAACGACCTCAATGAATTAAACATATGCTTGGCGTACTAACGCCTTGATGTAGGCAAAAAGCAATCACATTTGTGTGTTGCGGGAAACCGGTGCACTAGGATACTTCGGTTGTCTGGGTATCGGTTTTCCCTTACGAGTAAAGCTTCCTTGAATACTTAATTTGTGGAACTGTTGAATTTTCATTCGATAACATATTCTTAAGTTAAATTATTAATAAGTAATAATAAAAGAAGTTTTTAAAAGAAACGAGTAAATATTTGTGGCGTTTAAGTTTTTACACCTATTACACTTTTTATACAGTGTATGAATTCATTTATAAATACCTAAATAGTATTGTGTGAGAACTATAATTTTTTACAGTTTTATAGGCAAAAAAACTGTACTTTTACTGGATAGTTACCATGTGGATAGAATATCCCTTAAGCTTACCTGGTAAAAAAGTTTCCTTCACAGCCGATTGATCAATCAGTCTAGGGGTTTTGCGATGAGGGTTGAGTTTCGGACAGTTGACGGAAAAAGGAGAAGTTAGATTGGAGTGTAGCAGAAAATTGAAGAAAATGGAAAGTGATTTGGGATTGACTTGGAGGAAGGGTATACCGTGTATATTTTCTAAATGATTTCTCCAAGGATTTAATCCATCACGCACATAATCTGATCACACATTAATATCTAAGTGTTATCTTCAGTAAGGAAAATGTGTAAAAATATTTTGATATTTCCAAATATTTGGTTGAATCAGTCTCTGATACGTCGCTATTTTAAAAGTTCTGATTTTTACTTTGTTTTTCTTCTCAACTTGAAACTAAAATCTGATTGAGTAAAACTTGAAAATTGCGTTAAATTATATGAGGGAATGAAAAGTTGAAGCTTTTATTTTATCATTTATAAATTTTTCCTATCAACAGCGTGTACTATTATTATGGTTTTTGAAAGGAATAAAATTCTCAAGTTATTATAATGGCTATTTACTCTTTAGCTTACTAGTTTTTTAATCCTTGCCTGTAAGAGATATTTTTTGTTTTTGTATCTATGCAAAGCTTTTTGTACTTCAATTTTTGATGTTCTACAAAGTCTACCTATGGTATTTACTTCCTTGTGACAAAATGTTTCATTAAAATCACCTTGTATTTTTGTTATTGTCTTTTGTGAAGAAATATTAAACGAGAGATATTTTATTCGGCTTTTGGATCTGTTGCTCTTTTAGACCTTTGCTTCGAAATGAAATCGTTTATTGAAAAGGTCCTTTACCACTCATTTTTCATCATATAGCTTGTGTTTCATATAGAAAAGATAATTGTAACGGAGTAATTAAATTTTCAACGTATATAGATATTTAAAGAGAAAGATGTAGGTTTGACATAATAAATAAAACTTAGCACGTGTGACTTAAATTAATACGAAAAACTTTTTTTAGAATAAATGGTTGGTAATTTTTAAAAGATACGTGAAAAGTATCGAAAATAGTAATTGATTACGTTAAGTTAAACTCGTTGTGATAGTGCAACACACTCGAAATAGTTTTCTGTACGTATTTATACATCCAATCCGAATAACTTCAGAGTTTGATTGTCTTTCCTTAACACTTTTAAAAGGTTTTTCACCCTTAGACTCATACCCATAGTATCACACGTTATTTTGGTGTACGAATACAAGTGAATATCCTTTGTTATGCAATACAGTCGTAAAAAGAAATATAAGCGTTGTGTTATATTTCACGTCATTAGGGAAAAACCGACCATGTTCTTCGCATCTCAAACGTGTGTTGTGTTTACCTTAAGTTGTAAGCTGTTCCTTGGGAACAAACAGGCCCCTTGCAACGGATTTTGGCCTCGGGTGCTACAGCAATCAGGGCAAGTGCATTTCCTGGTTGAAGGGGAGTACAAACAATTTTACCGCCTCTCTATCCACGTGTCGAGGCTAGGTCGACCTTTTTCATTCAATCTCCTCTGTTTCCCATTATATATTTACGTTTATATAAATTCTCCATTGGGTTTCTTTAACTCACTTATTTAAATAAAGAACTTGGATACTCGTAGAGCTTTTTTTAATCGGATTAAGAGTTTTCAAATGTTGGAATACCTTTTTTCCTTTACATTTCATCGTTTTTTCATTTATTTCATTAACTTTAAAAGATGTGATATTTTTAAATATCAAGAAATAGATAAATTTCTTGCTAATGTCTTATATTTAATAAACTGAAGATACGGAATGATTTTTCGACGTTTCAAGACGTTTCAAACCACGAGAGTATATGATTTCTCGTTGAAGTTTTTTTTTGTATTTGAAATATCCTTTTCGATCTTTTTTTAATCTCTGAGCTATTTAATCTATTTAATATTCTTATATACGTACGATCTTCATCGTGGAAATTTTCCTTCATTTCTTGAATAATGTGAGGATTAGTCTGGTTCAAAAAGTAAATTAAGAAGAATGTTACGTTAAATTAAGATAACACAGATGATTGTTCGGTTATAATGATCTTTATCAATACTTATCTTACGTGAATGAAAGTAGGCATACATTTACAATCATAATGCACCTCCAAACTCTAAGAGTTGAGCATGTACTTTTGCTGCACCAACTTCATTTTTTTCGATATCATTCAGCTTTCATAGAAGTAAATGTATAAAACGTGAATTTCTTTACTATCTACATAATCCCAGTAAATTTTAGTGTCAGCAAGAGTTTAAAATATTCACTGAATATGCGATGCATTTTTTATGGAACTGTCTTACGTTCGCACAGTACTTTCCATCGGTTTATATCCTGTCATCTCTTCTGAACCTCCATCGCCATTTCATTTTCCTCCGCCACAATATATTTTGTCCACCCCAACTTTGTCTAATCTAAACTTTTTCCACTTTCTAGTTCGTCTACTCGATCCCACTTTCTCGGCATTTTCCTGCATTTTCCCTATTCTGGGTCTGTCAACTCTCCCATTGACAATGCCTTTGTGAAATTCCTAGCTGTTCCTAGGAAAAGTCGGAAGAAGTGAAAGTAACGAGTTCCAGAGTTTGAAGTAACTTGTTACACGCCTCCGGAAATTCATCATCTACGTTATTCTCTAGCGTTTGTTGAGGTTCTCGTTCGCAATATGGACAGAAAAAGTAAAAAGAATGTTGCAGAAGCCTTTTTTTGTTCGGTTATAACGGAGGAGCATTTTGGCAACTATTATTATTAATTCGTGTTGAGTCTAATTAGATTTTAGTTTACTTTTTTAGCTATTTAAGCTTTTTAGTTTAAAAATTTTATCCTTGGAAGTACTTTTGCTTTAGAGTCCATGTATATTTATCGATTGAACAGTCAACGATTACTATATATTCATATAAAGTATAATGAAGTTTTGATTTACTTACTATAAGACTTTACTATATATATATATATATATATATATATATATATATATATATATATATATATATATATATATATATATATATATATATATATATATATGCTTTTCGTAAAGAACTGTGGGATAATTTGATATTTACGATACAGCCTATTTTTTATTTATTGTCAAATAATATTATTGATGTCGGATCAGTGATTTCAAGTTGCGTACTGCATATTGATTGTATATCAAATCATTAACGTTTAAAATACAAACCTTAACGTTTTAATAATCAATATACATCATCGAGTTAATAATAACGCTTTCTATTACATATCGGTTCGTTACTGTCCTAAGTTACGGTTATTCTTTCCTTTCAGTAATAATATTTGTTTTTATAACTACCCACACGATTGTCTTCGTAGTAATAGATGGGTATGGTTCATGAGAAAGTCATCCAGTTCTCGTCCGTTCTCTCTTTTCAAGTCATACAATTCGATCTCTATATTATGTCATCATCCGTACATTTCATCCGATTTTTTGCTACCCATTCAGAACTCACTTCACGAAACCTTTTATACTAAATCAGGATCCTCCCACGAGATTAATACCAGCCTCCGCTTTTTACTCCGAAAATTACGTCGTCGCTGAAATACGGCTAGACTCACAATCAATCTCCTTTTGGAGCACTTTTTCCCTTTATCATTTGCTTGATATCTTTAATTCGTTCACTTTCACCGTCATCATCCGGTTTTTTCCCAATTTTTGAAACTCGTACGTCTCGTCGTCATTTCCAGCTCGAGGAAAAAAGGGATTGGATTAAACCCATTTGGTATTTCCCTCGGGTGAGAGCGGACCGTCTCCACAAAGTTGTTTAACAGCGGAAGTGGGTTTTTTTGCCGGATGAAAAGACGTTTCTAATGCACGAATGTCCCGCTTCGACGCCGCGTCGCTGCCGTCGCGGCCATTGTTTCAGCCGCCCTTGGTTTTTTTTCGTCCTTTCTCATTCACGGTTCGACTTCCGAATTCTTTGCGTCATTTTTATTTGAACGCAGACTGACAATTCCAAGAGATGAAGAGTCTTTTCCACACGGGAATTTCTTCGGAAGCCGTTGACCTTCCATGGGATGGATTTGGGCTTCACGTGGTTGGAAAACCCAATGAGTCACGACTTTTTTACGGCAAAAGTCTTTGTTTACGGGGAGCGAATAAGTTTCCGGTGGATGTGGAAAAATTGCGTGTTTTTCTCTCGACGGTTTGTGAAACGCTAGGCAATTTAAACTCTCCCTCTGAATCGTTTTAGAGGAGGTGAGGATAGGATATACGTTGAGGGCAACGTTTGCACAGTTTGGTGGAGGAAAAGTTTTTTGTCTGAGTTGAAATATAAACGTTCATTCATTTTCTGTTTTTCGAATATCTTGAAAGTGTACGTATATCATCTCGTGAATCAATTTGAAGGGATATCTACTTATTTTTAAATCAAGATATATCTACTTCATTATTTACTTTACCATTAAGTATGTTTGATACAATTTTTTGGACATTTATTAGCTGTAACTGTTCTTGATACTGACTTTTTATACATTAAAAATCTTCTGAAAAGAATTATGGAGCCTATAAATCTATTAACCTAACTTTAAGGGGTTTAAAACATCGGTAAATTTATCATAGTGTGAATATTTATTCAAATAGTTCATAATTTAAAATTTTGCATTACTGTTTTTATAAATAGCAGTTTAGTTGGGAGGTCTGGTTTGACAATCTGCATTCTATAAATGCTTTTCTCTGGAAATAGGAAAGGAAGCATTTCACAAATTTTAAATCATTTAAAAGTTCCTTTCATAGCTTTTATATAGAGATTCTAAATTCTCCTACAAATATGTGTGCACGTACTATTTTTTACTGTCTCATTTTTTAAATTAATTTAGTGGTCTTGTACAGTCTTTCCATTTTTAGTCGCATAAAATCCAAAATTAGATCAGTAAAAATATAACTGATCATATAAATATATAAAAGCAGAGATATATCTCCAATGAATGTATGATTTGGCACTTTGATAGTTCAAAGTCAAACTGCAGATTGGTAAACTCAATCAAAAACTTTTCTTGTTGATGAAAAATATTTGTCATTCGGATTAGCTGCTTCACTAAAACTGACTGCCATCAAATACGTGTTTTTTAAGTTTTTGTTTGTGTCACGTTTTCATTTAAATCCGAACTTGTTCACGGAAATTTTTTAAAGCTGCGAGTTTGGAATGATCAAAGGCCCTAGTTTGCTTTGATTCACGAGAGAAACATTTTATTCATATGAATTTGATACACTGAATGCCTATTCCATCAGAATCAGCGAAATATTAATTAAGTCGCGTAAATGCATATTTGAGGATTAGAAGAGAAGAGGATATGATTTCGAAGTTATGCTAGGTTTTCTATTTAAACACTACTGATACCTTTTTTTATTCACGATAAGACCTTTAAAAGCTTTTTACCTTCTATTCATCTCAATTGTTTTCGATGATACATATCTTTTATGTAATAATTGAAGACTGAATACCTAACCAAATTTACTTTTGATATTATTGAATACTTGTACCTATCCCTCATCCATGTATTTAATTCATCTAAACTTACGCATATTCAAGTAAATATGTTATTTTGAAAGATCAGCATTAATTTCTGTAACGATAACGATTGTAACGATAAATTCATCTCGTGTATTAGTATATTTAATATTAATTGTATTTCATTTTATTATAGCCTAATTATGTTCCACTCATAACTAGAAGAATTGAGAGAAAATTAAATATCTTTACTATTTTAATGAAAATAAAATGCAACACATGATGAACATCTATCAAGAAAAGAATCTTATAAAAAAACTTTGATAAGAATATTTTCCTAATATCAATCTTTTTATTAAATGAAAGTATCACAGAAAAATGCTTCTTCATATCTTATTTTCCTATTTAGTTACGATTAAAACTTTCCGAGGCCTGTAATTATAACTGATATCGCATTATTGGAATTTATGGTTTCATTTAGATATCAATCGTTATTGTAATTTATTTTAAAGAACATTGAAAGGAATAAAAAATTAGATTCCTCGGACTTCGAATATAATTTAAGTGATTCTGAAATTTATTTATAAAAGTTATAATCATCATATGTATATAATTCTTCAATCTTGAGAGATAAGTTTGTCTACTTAGGTTAAACATCAACTATCTTCTCTCTAGTTTTCTACAACTTCCACTAAAATTTGTTTAATTAAATACAGAATACGTTTCGTCTACATTATCTAATTGAGTACCTATTAATCTGTTTTTTGATGCATTTAAATAAAATGTTAATGTTATTATTCTATTCAGAACTCAACTTGGAATCCATTTAGGTGAAGTGTTGATTTTCGCTTCAAATTGTAACATAAAATAGAGAGACGTTTATAACTACGCGAAAGAGCATATAGAGAGATCATTTGGTTTTTCGATGTATCGGTTCAATATTTTCGGATCCCCTCAGGAATATTTTAAAGACATTATTGGAGCTAGAGAGACGGGAAACGATGATGTAAAATCCAGCTCGTTAAAGGTCTCAAATTTTCGATAAGGAAGGTTTTATAATTGATGCGAGGAGAAAGGCATCATAAAAATGGGTGGATGCGGTTCTAAAGGCTTAACTCCATCATCTCTTAACATGTCGAAGGGCCCATTCTGTTTCGCGGTTTTTCCCTCAGAGGAAGGCTAATCAACTTTGATGTACGATTTTCTTGTCATCCTAAGGAAACCTATTTATCAGGCTGTTCCCTCGAATCCTCACTAAAAATACCTCTGGAAATGGCTTTTGTGTACGTGTGACCCAATTTCTTATTATTTCCTGGGATATGATGGATATGGGTTTATAAAACGAACCAGAAAAATATAAAGTATACAAAGATAAAATTGTATTCACTCAATCTACAAATAATTTGATCTTCTAGATTACCACTGTTTTAATTTCATATCTACATAATATAAACACCGTTCCGATTGAAGTTATAGGAAGTAAATAATATTAATTACGAAATATATTTAATTCTGATGATGATGATGCTGCAGCATTTGGTGATATTAATTCTTAAAAATGTACGTAGGCATAGCAATGATGAAAAGTAGAGAATAGTTAATAAAAGAAATCTGGTGAAACTTTATTTCCTATAGATATTTAGTGAAATTTGTGAATGGTATTATAGAGTTGGGGGTTTTCGATAAGTAAGCGAAGATGCAATTGTATCTACGAAACGTATAGCCTTAAATCTATTGAAATGCCTTTGTTCAATTATTATTCCATCCAACGAAGTTGGGCTTTTTCATATCAATTTCATTTTATAATGTATGAAATTAATGATATTTGGTTAGATTCGGGCAGAAACAGGCGGACGTATACCAGTGATAGAAAACGCTGTTTTTCTTAAATTTTCTATTGTAACATTCATATCGATTTGTTTATTAATATTAATAGTGATATTTTATTTTAATTCAGCATCAAATAAATAAAAAGTCTCTAATGCTTAGGAATTGAAGTAGCTTTGTTATCTTGTTCCCTAAGTATTTTCGAGATTACAGGCTCGTTATCAACCTTACGCGAGATTCTGATTAAGATGACTTCTTATATACAGACAAGGAGCCTATAATCCAATCACTTTTAATGAGATCAATCTCTTTCCCTTAATGGGACTGAGGAATAGAGTGATGGCTGGATACTAAAAATACATTTTCCATTTATTGCTCCCTGCGACTTATGGGCCAAGGTGTCATATTATCTAAGAGGCTGCGTATCTCCGTCAAAGTGGAGGCTGAAGATCAAATAAGCTCCTCTGGAAATGAGAAGTAAATTAGGTCATTAAGGAAGGGAAATCTGCAGAATGTGTAGAAAGGATATTGCAAATAGTCCTGTAATTTCGTTGAATTATTATACACCTGTATTATAGGTGATATCCTTACGTATTAAAGATTAATAATGAAACGTCCGTTATTAGGTTGCGATTTAATGGTGTAATGTAATCAAAGTTTTCCACGAAGGTTATTTTAAACTCGGTAAAAGATTAACTTGTAATGAGCAAAATAAATTTAGATGTATTCTCTTCATCATATTGTAAATGAAAGTCTGGTCCAGACATTACGTTAAAATTTGCCTGAATCCTAATAAGTTATTAATATAAAATTTTACCATCGTATTTTCTGAACCGTACTGTAGTAATAAGTCTCTATTTTTTTCTTTTGCGATATGAAAATGAGATTTGTCTCATCTCAATTTCTTTTTCACGATCAAATTTCACAGTCGTGCAAAATATTTGCATTCATCACTACCTGAAAAGAGTATCTAGTAGGGAGATTGACTTTATTTGTAATAATATATACATCATTATTTAAATTTGATTTTTATCGCTTAAGTGTTAAAGAAATATATAATTACGTAATTAAAAAACGATAATGGTCTGATATTATCTAGTTTATACTGGGATTCTCTCTAATACAAAGGTATATCACTAAGTATTAGACTTTCCCTAACTCATCTAGTACTTTTTTGCCGACTTTCTTATTACTGTTACTCATTTTAATGAGTCCTCAACAACTTTAAACCTCTTCAACTAAATTTATAAAATAGATCAGTGATTGAGGTGAATGGAATTCATATATTGAATTGATATTTATAATTTATATTCGACTAAAGAAATATAAAGAACAGTTGAACGATTTTCTTTTTAATACAGTATAATTTCTGTTTTGAAAGAACAGAGTACTGGCAATTTGTACAAATCTGTTTCCTTTTTATCATTAAATATTGAATTAGCTTTTAGATATTTAGCTTAGATATTTACAAAAGTATAATTTGCTGTTAGAGGGATATTTGAATGAAGGGGTATGCATTTCCACGCAGATTCATCGCACCTACTGTAGGTCATGTATACCTCCCCGGATTTAAATGCTCGCGGACTGAAACAACCTGTTGAGAGAGAGTCCCATCGTCTGCACTGCATTGTGTTAGTTGCCCACGGAGTATCAACCGCATTGCCTCTAGGGTTCTCATCTTTAGTACACTCTTTATTTCTGATTCTACATTTGCTCAAGGACCTCGCTCTTGTTACGTAACATCCCGAGTTGGTTGCAGCGTTTATTTGGCATACTGAAACCCGCTCTTAGACTCAAGGGGTTTATAATGCTATCTTATATAAGTGCCACTTAAAAAAAGGCTTGTGAATTTATCTTGTGTAACATTAGAAATATGGCATTGAGTTGACAGTATTAAGTTGCATGGAAGCTATATATTTAGACTCTAAATGAGAGGAAGAAAATTATACTTATATATAATATGAATATATACATGTAGATACGTAATTATATTCAGGCTTATTATACAGAATTTTCTCTGTAACAATATCATACCTATTCAGACATAAACCTTTTATTTTTCAGCTCACCAAGTTCATGAGGATGCAAAATCTGTCCAGAATGGAGGAGCTCAGGATCATCAACATTACGTAAGAGGAACATTACTTTCGCTTCTTAGTAGAACGTAATTGAAATTAATATTTAATGATTCTTAGTGTCATTAGTATTGATTTATACGTTTTCATTGTTATTCCAGAGATGAGGGCGAGGTTACTTTTGGATTCCTCGGAGGAAAGTCTGACGGTGCTAAAGTGAGGGAAGGATTGATCAAATTGGTTGAAAGGGTTAGACTTGGAAGTCTTTCCCTTGTACCTAATCGGCTTGCCTTTCGCCAGGAGCCTGCTCTTCTCCTTACGGTAAATATATACATTTATAGTGTTCCATTCCTCCTTAATTCAAATAATGATCGTGTAGAGATTATATATCGGATTTTCTACAAATCGTCTGAAATTGTAAATGTAATTCGTGTTCTTACGTCGCACTTAAGTCATTATCTATACATTTACAACTCAGCATTCTTCATTTTTATCAAGTAAAGGCACTAACATATGTGTCTGCATGTAAATTTTTATATATTATTTGGGATATCGTTAGTATTAGACTCTAAATTTGTAGTGGTTGTGTGGTTTACACAATATGGTTGTATTCTTTAGATGTAATAGGATAGATTAGACTTTGCACGAAGACTTGCGACTTGGTCATGGAGTGCAAAAAAACTTTGCTATTCTTTGCATATTAATTTAGTATAAATAACTAAATAAACGTTTGGAAATTTGATAAACTGTCAATTTTAATTTTTCATTATAAATTTTTTCTCGCCGTTTTATCGTTGATAGAAATACTTAAAAGCTTTCTTAATAGAATTTCATAAACTAGTTACGATCACTTTTAGATCAATACGATATCAAATATCCATAATAATGTCAAAATATGAATAATTAAAAAATAATATTTATTACGTACTTCTAATAAAGGTAAACACACTCCCTTCAGTTGAAAAAGTGATTCAGATCATTTTTTAATACGAATAAAATGATAACACAGTTGAGCTTCGTTTGAGCAGAACGTAGGCGTTCTCATCATCCCAACTGAGGTGAAAATAACCAAAAGGTATTTGTGGTATTGAAAGAGAAAATGTATGTCTGGAATCGGATTTGGATAGATTAGTATTGATCTGCAATTGGAGAGCTACGATTTGAGACATTGCCAATGGGAAGAATATGACATTGGAGTAAAAAACCGATAATCTCGTTCACGTACGTTGGGATTGGATGTGGTATTATCCAGCTCAGTAAAGCTTCATTCTCATCGGTTTTAGATGTTAAAATTCGGGCTAATGTAAAAAAGAAACATTTCGACATTTTTCTCTTTCAAAGTTAGTGACTTGACTTGATGGCTCTTACTTTAAGTTCTCGATAGCCTGAATACGTCTTGGACTGCTCTAGATAATTCTGACAAAAACATTTTACTGAATAAAATAGTATCCCCCAGAGCCTCTGCAGAAAACTTCCTCAAAGTTTGTTTCTCTAGGAATTTCACCTGAGAATACTTTACCCATTTTTTCTTGTTAAGAAATAGAACAAGGTCAGTCTGTGCGCGGTTTGGGATAAAGTTTCTTTCATCCCTTCAAATATCCTCGAGAGATCTTATGGTGAATAAGGGTTTTATTTGTCAAAGTAAGCTACTCTGAAAACCTCTACCAAAGATATAATTGTATTGATAATGAATTTATTTGGGTATGGAATGCAATGGGAATGAAACTGTCATGATGTTACGTAACCCTTTTATGATATGACTTATTTTGGAAGTATTACGTAAGATTTCACGTCATTTGAGTTTTTTAGAAATAATTCAAAGCAATTCGTAGCATTTATCCGTCTCATTTTAACAATTATTAGCTATTTTGTTATAAGGTATGATTTCTAGAAACCATAAATTCAAATAAAATTGTCCACAGAGTCTACAAATCAAATAAAAAATAATTGGAACTGATAAATTAGGTTTAATATTTCATATGTATGATATTTTATGCGTATATTAATTTATATGTATAGTATTTTATGTGTACAATTTTTTATATGTTGAATATTAATAGCTTCGAAATGTATGTAAACTGTTATTGTATTAAATGCCGCTTTCTTTATAGAGTGTCGTTGTGAACCAGGAAAGAGTAATGCTTGGAGAGGAGTTCACATTGTCATGCGTGGCTCAGGGATCCCCACATATGGAATTCCGATGGTACAAGGATGGAGCACTGGTCAATCACAGTAGAGCAACCAGGTGAGCGAATACCTATCATATACATTTCAATGGGGCAGAAAACATATAATGATCTGCACAATCTCACCCTTAAAAGAATTGAGTAGAATAGTGCATTTATAATTAATTTAGGTTTGCTATTGTATACGTTTTCTATCTTTTAGAATAATAGCTAATTTTTAATCTATGAGGCCTAATTTTGTCAATGGAAAAATAATTAACTTAACATAATGTACTTATGGATTTATAGAGCACTTAAGAATGATTAAAGAAACTAGGATAATGATAATTGAAAACACTGTTACAGTGAAAATATGATCGACCATTGAGTTTTTACCCTTTTAAGGATACACAATTAAATTCGGTATCCAAGAAACCGTTTACATTTCGTAACAATTATGAAATTTGCGAACTGATAATGGAGAATCTATTTCTGTAATTCTTTACAGTTTCCTTGTATATTAATAGAAAATATCTAAGGAATTTTTAACGTAAAAAACGCCCGCTTGAGATAGCTGCTTTTTAAGTTTTGAAAAACTTATTTTATACGTATTTTGATCTATGATAAAATTTTTGAAGATAGATTAATAACATATGGTGAGAAGTGTATAATTTTTACCCAAAGTAGGAGTGTTGATCTATAATTTATGTATTTTACAATTTATAAGATATTTCGAAGAAATTGTTTTGAATTATACGCAAATATATCATTATTGGTTTATTTGAGCATTGTAAATATTTCAAAAATAATTGCATGAAATAATGTCGTCCCTTAATGGGACTATTTTTCTGAAATAAAAATTCTTGGAAACAATTTTCCGTCGATTCAATGGACATAATTGAATGACATGCGCTCTAAATGAAGAGGCACTGCAATTCGAAACTGCAGCTCCTGTAGACATTTATATTTTTTACTCGTAGGAGGTAAGGATTCTGGGAATTGTGGTTAAGGACGAAACTTTGTTACTTTTTTGCCTTTTATTGGGAACGTTTCGATTGGTCGGCGAAAGAACTTCGTATTACAGCTTTGTTGATTTCTCTGGAGATGCATCGCTAAGGCCACCTTACCTAGTATTTCGTGTCTCCAAGGGAGACAGTTGTTGTTTTTTCCCTCTGTCATTTCTTTAAAACGATGCGGTGATGCAAAATTGAAAAATACTGCCTTCTTAGAACTCTTTTATCGTAGAATTTTTTAATTTGACCCAGAATTCGAGTTTTGTTAATGTAAAGGATCTTTAAGGAACTTCACATAAAGTTTGTTTATTCGTTAAATTTTATAAGAATCTTCATTAAATAAATTTTATAAGTAAAGTTTTCTCTGGAGCTGCAGGCAATAAAATTAAGTAATTGATGTATTCGAAAATCTATGATATCTTTATAAGAGATAACTATAAGTGAAATATTGAGGGAGAACATGATCAAAGGTTGTTAGAACATTGAATAATCAAACGGAATCTTACTTATTCGCACCTAATCAACTTATATGTAAGTAGAATGTTCTCTTAAGAACCTAAAATTTGACTCAGTTATCTCAAAAATAATTTTATTACAGTCTATATTCATCCATAATCCTATCGTTCTTGGCAATTAATCATGTTCACCTCACATTTCTTTTTCAGAGAATCAATAGTAATGCCAAACAAATAATAGGATACTAAAATACTGTTTCTAATTGCGATGCCTTTAATGTTTAACGCCAATAATGTTTTTTGTGAATCGACAATGATAATAAATAATTTATAACAAAATTAAGAATATCGCGTATTTTATTAGTTCCATCTTAGTCGTGCCATTCCCATATTTCATTCAAAATTCTTACTATAAATCCTACGAGATAATTCATTTTACATTACCCCTCAACTCGTGTTCAATAAAACTACTTTCCGAAGTTTGATATGGAATGATTTCCATGGCAATTCAAATCCCGTCTTTCTATAGAGAGAGAGTGGCCTATTTCCTGGTCCCCTTTTTTATGAGTCCAACTTTTTCGAAGAGTTTTCTTCTCCTGATAAATCTATAAATTATTCAGAAATGCGCCTTTTGGGCTCCGAATACAGCGTTCACTTCTAGGAGTCTTAGTCGGCAATTTAAAAGCTCTGATTCCAATCGACGCGAACTTCTTACGTGTCTCCTATATCGGAACACCCCCTTCGCCTTTGCTTATCCAGAATGACACACCTTTCCTATTGGTGTATCGAAATATCGGTTTATTTTCTTCCCACTCGACCTCTATCGAAGAACTGTATCAAAGGAGCTCTCAGACGTTTCTTTTGGTCTAACCGTGTTTCATCTCGCGATGGATCGGAAGGTGATGCAAGCATTCCCCGAGGTTATTGGAGGTCATGCTTTGGTAGACTTTCCCTCAAGGGCTTTTAATATGTGAATGATTGTATTGGTTTTATTGAGAAATAGACTTGAACGATAGATGTGTCAGACGGTTCAAGGTGGTGTTAAAGGTGTTTTACGTTGAGGGGAATGTAGGACACGGTGAGCTAAAACATAATGGATATGTATGTGTCGTATACTCAGGCCGATGCCTTCTACTGTTAAGATGTTTATTCTGAGCACAATATTACTATGTCATGCTCTTTCTGTTAAAGGGACTTCGCAGTAAGTCAGGAGGAGTAATTGGTGGAGTTCCATTCAGTGTTTTCTTATAAAGATAAGTGTCACTCATGTTCTTACGAGTGATTACAATCTAGGAAACGTAATTAACAATCTTATGATTATTTTATCATGATTATATAGACATCTTATGTATTAATCTCGTTTAGCTATTACTTTGATATTATTTTTGTTACAATTTATACTTTAATTCGTCATAATTATTAAAAGTAACTTTAAATTGTTCTAATAAATGGCGAAGTAGAATTAAAAGAAAGATGAATGAACTTTACAAGTTGAATTCCTGCGAATAGAATACAAGGTTATTAATAGTGTGTACTTAAATAGGCACGGAGGATAGTGGAGTACTTGGGTTCAAACCCCAGGCATATGTTTTCACTCATGTTTCTTCTTAAAGAGCGAAGTATTTTACGAAATATTCAAATTTCATGAGCTAATTTTTAGTGTTAGAAAGCTTTCAACAATCTATTTTATCTCTTCTGCGTTCTGCGAGAAAATAGCAGAATACTGAACTATCAATATTCTAATCTACCCAAATTAATATAAATTAATTATTTACTAGGTTAACAATCCTCAACAAGTATGTTGAGCTTAATTTGCGTTCAAATTGAATGTTACGAGTATCTCGCATTCTTCTGTAATTAAATGCTATTTAAAGATGATTCCATCCTATTGCTGCAACGCAACCCTCTTTTAAGGTAGTATTTACATCATACTACATCCACTCCCATACGGAATGCATAAACTCCGATTGTTATGTCAGGTTCTTTTGTTTACACAGAGGGTGGTTATTTGTATAAGATTTTTGGAGTTGACAGCGTTTCCCGCGTGAATGTTATCGCATGCGTCATGTACGCTTTTCATGCGAGAATACTCGATTTGTTTAACCTTTAAATTATAATGGGTCGTATCTCCCATCACGATTCGGGAAACGGCTGAATTTTTAATGCCATGCCAATATAGCGTTCTTTAAATCTCCGATTTCGGTTTACGTTCGCCCACACGTTATGTTGTCTTTTCTCACTCATTGAATTCCTCAATTGGCGGAGCTGTTTACTGTAATTTGAAGTCCTCACTCTCTACGTGGTCTTTCCTTTTTGCTGCCATATTTGTTCAAATTTTCATTGGTTAATTAAGTATGAAAACTACTTGTTAACGGGATTATATGGGAGTCTTCAATCTCGCAACGAATTACCAATTTGCAAAGAATATTATAAGGTAGCATTTCAATTGATATTCGGTTGTTATGAGGGTGTGAGTCATCCAATTTTATAATGCACGTTAAATAAGATAAATAACTATTAAATTTATTTTTTATACGCTACCTATATATCAGTATATACTTTAAAATTTGCGTAAGAGACTTCATCTGAATTCTTCATACTGAATTTAAACTTAGCGGGTATGATATGTTCATTGAATAATGCAAATAATTTGTTAATGGGTGATAGATTTCAGAAGGCATAAAAAGTTAACAGAAAGAATAACCTAATTTGATTTTCAGTAGTATTTTCTTTATCTATTCGTATTTCTATGCGTATATCTTATATATTAAGCATTTATGATATTTACAGTTATGACGAGAATTCAATTGAATATCATTAAATCATTAATTTTAATATCTCATTAAATATTTTTTGAGTTGAATTTTATCCTTAATTCATCGAATTCTAACCAATCCAATGCAATTATCGATTTATCTATAAATAATCGTATATCAACGTGTATTTAAGAGATTTTAGTTTAAAAAGTAAGTTAAAGTTCGTAAAATTTGAAGAGTAAAGCTGAATAAAACAGCAAAATACGACTAAAGGAAACTTAAATATTCTTAAATATTTTTGTGATAGTAATTTACCAATGTTTTATATTCTTAATTTTATTTTTTTTCTATATTCATACTACTATATTTTATTTTGGCGAACACGAAAAAGAGGATATAATAACCAGACGGGAATTTCATATTGAACTAAATATAAGGTCATGGTTGTCCCTGACATTCAAATAACCATCATACAATGAATTAAAATGTAAATGAGATATTCTGTTTGGTAACCATAGCTACCCATAAAGACGTGTGGGATTGATACTGACGTGTTATTTTCCGTACGATATTTGCGGTCGTGGAAATGATACGAACGTAGGAATAAGAGTGCTCTTTTTCTCTCAAGGCACATGTGGCAGAGACTTCTGGGGAGAGACAGCAGGGAAAGCTACACCGCCCTCTTGAGGGTGTCAGGGGCAGCAGCGGAAGACGATGGGGAGATGTGGTGTCACGTGACAGACGGTGGGAGGCAGCAGTGCGCTGCGGTCAGGGTGAAAGTGGCCGGTCAGCCGCCGACCGCGTCCGTCAGACCGAAGGCGGTCACACTTCACAAGGTGAGCTGAATTCTGATTGGACAAGATCTTTACTGCCCGCGAAAGGGAGGGAAACAGTAGATAGGTGTATTTCTTTGTGGAAAGAGACTGCTTTTTTCTTTGTGTTGATGAAATGTTACGAAAACGTATCTGACCACGATTGTTATGGATTCTGTCACCTCCCAAATGTCACTCATTAAGATGTCATTGCTATAAGGAAATTAGTCTTTTTAATATCAAATATGAATTAGCACATGAGTGGTCATTAATTTGGAAAGAAAATTCGGTATTTTTTTATATCGCCGATAAATGAAGAACTTTAAATGTTGTAATCTAAATACAATGCTATTTTTTTCTACGTAACTTTCACAACTTGGTTATTTTTTGCTTCTTTGGAGCATTGAATTATTTAAAAATTGATCTTATAGTACCAAGTATTAAACGAATGAACAGAAACATTATTTTAAATAATTTTTTTGAAATTTTTTCATAATATTTTTCGCCTTACAAGCATAAAATAATTGGACGAAATAACCTTTAAAAACTTATATTAATATTTCTGTGGTCTTTCGCGATGTAGCAACTCATATTGAGTTCGAATTTGTTTAAATGCATCCTGATTGCGTGTATTTCATTGCAAAACTAGTGATTTATTTTTCACTATTGATTAGATATTCGAGAGGCACAGCACAAGAAAAGTCTGTCTTTAACAAACACGATGTATCTTACTTATATAACTTATTTAAGATTTTTATTCCAAATTTTACGAAAATTTAAATGTCCTTTTTATCTAAGAATAACGTCTCATTTTCAATCTAAAGTTTTCATTGTATTTCCACATACTTTAATTATCTAAAATATACAGGAAGTCATAACTAGATTATAACAACATCGTTTACGAAACCCTGAAACACTAATTTAGCTAATCCTTTGATAGTTTTCTTAGAATGAGTTACAACTCTCATCTCTCATCTAACTTCGTTGAGGGAAGCTTCTCCTACGAACTCATGTTTCTCTTCAGAGCAACCCTCCAGCAAGTCCTTGACCTCTACAGCCAAAACATAAATGCTCGAATATTTTAGAAGCCGTTCATTATCACTCTAGTTTTCAAATCCCTTTTGGCACTCATATAATATTCCCTTTCGAATCTCATGTCTACCGCTCGTAAACAAAACGGAGGAAAAATCTTCATCTCCCTCCTCCCTTATGTTCTTCCCTTCATTCCCCCTTTTCCTATTTATTCCCTTCTCCCATCGTTTACTCCTTCCGTTCATTCTCTGCGAAGACAAACATTCCTTATGTGCATTCCTCCCCTCACTCGTTCTCACTCGTTTACCGCATTCGCTCCGTAAGCACTGCTACGCTTCTCTCTCGTCGTTTGTTTCCGTTGTTAGGGATACGATTCGGATGCCATCTTAGAATACGTATGCTATATCGTTCTTCAATTGTTTTTAAGTTTGAAGTGCATAAGCTGGACTTCTTTGGTGATACACGCAATCGTATGTTTTTATTAGGGTAATATTGGTGAGAATGATTAAAATAGACATATATACATATTACGAAGTTGTAAGGGTAAATAAATAAGGTGAAATGATATTTGACGAATTCAGAAGAATCATAAAGGTGTCAGTATGCATAAGGATATATTTTACGAGATGAAACGTACCGCTGTTGATGTGTATTGCTAAGCGATTATGATGTATACTTTGAGATTATTTACAGAAACCGGTAATGAATAGTTTATTTAACGACAAATCGTAACTTCCCTTCTATTCGATATTCCATCATATATCTTTTATGCAGTATATCAACTTACTTTTCAAAAACCTCTGTCTTAAGAGTATTATTATTTACATAACGAGCTTTTATTGTAAAATACTGGATAATGTTATAGTATGACATTATGTTAAATAATCAAAAAATAATACGATGTAAACTACAAGTTCTTCCACAGCCAAATTTTATTAATTCTAATTTCATTATTATTCCTTCATATTCATGTTTATACAAATAGTTAAATCTATGACTATTTTTCTTTATAAATTTCATTAATCTGTATATTGTTCGTAGATTTCTTAACATATGTTGAATAACATTATCAAGGACAATATTACCTCGTAATTCAAGTCTCAAAATATATTGCGTAGCTGTGATAGATGATATGTATTTTATGACACTTAAGCAACAAATTAATTTTGTTCCAGAAAACGATCCTAATTAAAGTCAAGAATATAACATCGGATTATATATTATCGTTTTATATCGTGCCTCAGAAACGCGTAAGCTACTTTTCACAAACATCTCAGTTCCAACTCATGGCGCGAACCAATTAGTGTCTAAATGAAAAGTAAGAGCAGTCGTTAAACAACCTTATGATCTCCATCATTTATCGTTCGTGAAATTTTCTCTCGTATATTTCTCTATCCTTCATCCCAATTTCATATATATATTAGTATCATTTTTTCCTCTATTTATTTCGGGCCATACTTTTTACTCTCCTATCCCAATATATATATTTTCACCCTTCCCATTTCCCCTTAATTCTCTCTTTTAGACCTTTAACGTCGTCCCTTACCGCCACAACGTATCTAAGGCTCAATCAATCTCGGAGGGGATGCTGTCCGTTAGTTCCCAAGGCGATGGTCCATTGGCCTCGTACGCACCGCGGCTTTCCCCCACCTAATTTCTCGCTCTCACTCGTAATCTCCCCGAATCTCACGCAATACCTAAGGTCATTCCCACTTTGGATCGTAACTCCTAGTTTAGATACGTTTTCGTCCCCTAGGCAACGAAATATCGAGAGAAAGATAACGCTTTTAGGGCGCCTGTGATCCCACATTGTTAATTAAGGCCTTCTTTGAACAAGGATAGTTTTATCTCATTTAATAGTATTCGATTAACTTTCACTTTTATGGGTGAAAGTGCGTATTTAGTTTGGGAATCGTAAAAGTAATCGTGCTTTAGTGCGTTTAAGCCGAACAGTTTCATACAAGAATTGACGTTGGCTTCTTTTTGAGTACGTAAAGATTGAATCGTCTTTTGAAAAGTTTTATTAAGGTTTATGACGGAAAGTTTATTCGTACTTTATCTTGAATTAAATTAAAGTATTCTGTGTAGTTTTTTTGGTTATTTTTGTGTTTAAACGAGTACTTTTTCTTTTAATTAATTCTGTTAAAGGAATGAAGATGTCGTCTTGTTGTTTCGTCATGTAATACTTCGATGTATCTTTTCCATTTTTTACCATCCATATCTCGCAGCCCTTTCACTTTCTCGGCTGTCACTTTGTTCACTTTTAATCCCCATAACTCTTCTTATCCTTCACGCTCATCCTTGGATGAATCCGTCCTCTCCACCATCTTTTCACTCCTCCTTCCAAACTACCAAACCTTTTTTATCAGCGTTACACCAAGTAAGGCTTACTTCTGACAAAAATCTCGTTTTTAATGCTGAGAAAGCTAATCAACTTTATTTTTTTTCATTCATTAAACTGTTCCGGTACAGATTGAGATATTTAAAAATATAATGATGTTTGTTATTAAATTGATGTTAGATTTTTTAGTGAGATTAATGTTTAAAATTTGTGTCTTTCACGAGTTTAATAAGTTCAAAAATCTCAAATTGGGTCTATTTGCTACATAAGTTCCTATTGGTTGTTTTTGAATGAAATTGGATTAATATGATTCGTATCAAAATTAAATTCAATAAATAAATTTCCGGAAGGCAGAAATGATACGAAATTTTAGCCACGATTAGCTATTAACTATTATAAAATTTGGATTTCTCGTGCTCTAAATAATGAAATTCAAAATTGAGTCGTAAATTCTAATTCATTCCAAAAGTGAATGCAATTAATTCAATATTTTTTATAAATCTATCCTCATGAATATATTCATCCATCGAAGAAAGCAATTTTAACTTTATAATAATTTATACATCAAATTATTTTTAAATATAAAAGTCTGTTTCGCGTAGATAGGTTTTATTGAGCATTATTATTAGTATGAGACGATGCCTTAAAGTTTTGTAAATCATATTTCTTTTTCGAATAAAATTTGAAAGGAGTCGATATTTTCAAGTGTAAATTATAGTTACTCATATTATTAATGTTAATTCAGGTCATTTTCATCATCATTCAGTGGTTGAATACTAATCTTTTGGTAAAATAACGTAGACGATATATAGATTTCATAGGTTTTTCGTAAAAAAAAACAATTGAAAATCGCGTTTCTATGTATGCGTATCCCTCGACCAATCATTCTCTCGTACGTCATTTTGCCCTTTCTTCTTCTAACGCCCGAATCCCTTCCTATTATGACGCCACGAGGAAATTGTTCGAGTGCTGTCATTCGGAAGTTTTGTAACGGCGGGTCCAGACTTAAAAAGGATCAAAAAAGGAGCAAATTGAGGTTTTTCGATCGTAAAGATAGAAGGGACTTTTTTTAGAGAGATCGTGACTTTCTCCTTCGGGATATATGTCGTCTGGGTGCCGCAGGGTGACGCTACTGTATTTAAAACCTCCACATCGACCCCTGAATCCCTTATTGCAAGAGTCTGCGGCAAGTAAAAAGAGACCTTATCAGTCCAAGTCCTATCTTTTTAGAGTTGAATATTATGCTAAAATGAAAATGATTACAAAATTTAGTACGGAGTAGCTGTTGACAATTTAAAAACATATAATTCCAGATTAATATTTAATGTATTTATGAGATTTATTTTTCTCAACATTAATTAGGAAGTTAACGAATGCTCGACGGCTACGTGTTTCATAGCTTCATTGTACGTACGTTTATTATAAACTCATTAATTCACGATCTCTTGACTTCTTAGATAAGGAACTTCTTTATCTCTATTTTATGTTATGATAAAACGAATTAATGTTATTTTATTTAAATATTTAATTAGCATTTTCTGTTCCCTTACTCCGTTTATATGAAGCCAACCGAAAGCAGAGCTAAGTTTGAGTAATACTACGTAATAACTATTTATTCCTCAATTTATTATTATATTATCACCTAAATGAAATTGCTCGATAAATATATGCCGTGTATGTATAAATATATTCATATATCCTAAGTATAGTAACTATGGTATAATATGGATTCTATTGAATGTGACTGACTATTAGATAAAAAAGAATGTTTTAATTAAAATAAGAATTTTGGGTTTTTCAATAGGAAAGTATTTGTTCGTTATGTATGGAATTAAACAATTAGTTTCAATTTTTTTCTTCCTGACTATAATTGGTAAAGTGAATTGGGTTTACGAAAGAATTATCGGATAGCAAACGAACAGCGGAGTTATATTTCAACAACTTATTCCATTCTGATTATGAAATCAACTTATATAAATACTCTACAAAGAATCGTTTTCTTAGAAAACATAGCAACGTAGACTTGGACGAACATTTAATTCGGAACCAATTCGTTGACAATGCAATTTAATAACTGCAAGTATATAGCTTATAATGTAACAATCAGTTTTCTCTATTCTTTAAAAGAGGAGTGTGATATCTTGTTTCGACACTAAGATCGCAAACAAATAGTTTCAATGTACTACTATTTATTGCGTCATTGATATTTAGTAACTGAATACTTTGTAGTATTCTGTTCGTTTGGAAAGACATGAGACCTCTTTCTTGCGTCATTCACGTTACTTTGTCGGATTACTAAGCCAAGAAGATACGAGGGAACTACGTATCGCAGTCACATCGTCATCCCGTTGTTTGCGACGCCATCAAAGGTCAGAATCCTTCACTATGTCTCTGATAATCTGTGAGGCGAACCTAATCCCATTGGCGTTCCACCATTCCTTTTCGGATCACAGCCAATTGCATCCACAGGTCGATAAGAAGAAGCGAGAGTGTTTCCGTGTTATTTTGAACCCGAAGAGGAGTTCGTAAGGACGAAGTTTTTCGATAAATCATACGTTAACCTCCAGATAGCGTCTTATCACGTGCCCTTGCGATATCTCAGCCGCGAAATGCGTGATTGGACGATAAGCGAGGATATACGTCTCTACCACGCCGAGGTGTTGTTAGCAGTTATCTTCACGTGGTCAATTTATTGCGAAAGGGGTTTGGTGCGAACTGATAAAGTTATTCTTTTGAGATGCAGTTTTTGCGTAAGGAAGAATCGAACATGCGTGACCAATAAACGTTCTTCCGTTGTTTCGATGTCGAACTTTTCCGGCGATAAATCCGCATCGGAAGGGTTTGTAAGTCCAACGGTCGCTTTCTTTAAGTTTTTATTGTGCGCCAGGAAGTTAGGAACTCCCCCATGTGAGTTGCGTCTTTGTTTGTTCGCTCTGTTTCTGTACTCTACGTAAGCTTCGAGGATTCAATAAGATGGGTGGAAATGATTCTGATTATTTTTGATGATACCTAGGCTTTATAATTTATTTGCAAGTCATTATTATATGTCAATAATAACTTATTTATTTACATTTTATCTTTTACAGACTCAAATGACATTTATTCAGTAGTTAGAATTAAACGAAAGTTGAGTTGCTATAATTTTTCGCTTCCTAGTATTTACATGAAGCATGAAATTAACTACTCGATGAAAGCTTAAATTACATAAATTGACGTATTCTGATTAATTGATTCTTAACATAAAACATTAAAGATATTTATTAAAAACAAACAAAAAATAACGTTTATATACCACTGTTACACGTGTTTTCAGTCGAGATTTTGCTAACTCTCATTTGAAATTGAATCACTTTATAACTAAAGTTCCCTTAAAGTACGTCTTTTTAATTCCTTAGCATTTATTTTTAAATAATCAGTTTCAATATATCTTTGGTTGCTGAGGTATTTATTTCACCTTCAATGTAAGTAAAAGAATCTCTAATGCAGTTGCTTCAATAATTCACTCACCCCTAAAGAGGGCAATCCTATTTGCTACAAGAGAATCCACGTGTCGTATACGTAGTTGATAGTAAACGGAAGCTATCAATCTTTATTTGTCCTCCGTGGAACTTACTTTACCAATTCAATCGCCCAAAGTTTATCTTTCGGAACAGATAAAAAAGTAGCTCAACTATTAGTCAGGTTACTGACCCCGAATTCTACTGCATTTAACTAATTTGCGAGTGTTATAAAATAAAGACTGGAGACAATTAAAATTCGTAGTCCGCTGCGTGAATTGTTGTGAAAGCGCAACTCCGGAGCACTGTTTACCGTCTTCAATTACTCAAGCTTCCGTCTCTCTCGCCACAAGTGTTTTCTATTAGCCCAGAGCAGCGCTACGGAAGCACACTCCAAGAATGAAGGATCACGGTACACTTCCCGATGCATCCGAGAAATGCAATCCATTCGGAGAGAGTATTTGTTCTCGGACGAATTCAGGCCAAGTGTTTCGGGTAAAACGGTTACGTGTCTGCAGATAGCACGTGTCATCGCTCCCGCCTCCATCCCACGAGAGGGAAAAATCGGGTTTTTATTTGGATTCTTTTTTTAATTTTGTTTTTTTGGTCTTCTCTTTCCATCTTTCACCCTTGTACGAATGATGTTTCTTTTTGGTTCTGGAAGATACGCATTAATTTACGAGAGCAGGATTGGAAGGTTTATTGGCTTGAATTGGCACGGTTTTCGAGTCTTACGAAGAAGTACGTAAATGCATCTGTTTCTGCGGGCATACGTACCGTTTGTTTTTTCATCAAGATATTGACTACGTTAACTCGCTTGGATTTGCATCTTTAAACTTTCTTTACTTTGAAATATGGGGGTATTAAATTTCAATTGATAATATAATCAAAATACTTCAATTATGTTTTCGTTTTTTAATTGATTTTCTTTTCCTCTTATGTCGATAAACTTTTACGTAACTATCAAAAAAGGTAGCCCAATGAAGTATGTACGAATAAATATTAAGAATGAAATTATAATTTTTGAAGAAGCAATTAATATCTATGTTACGTATAAATAGTAATATATTCTGTATGTATGGGATATTTTTCCGGAATAGACTACTAAACTTGAACGCTACAAAAGAATGGATATTTACTGTAGCATAATATTACAGACAGAATAACAAATTATAATTTTTGCTTCTCCATTCTTACTTTTTTCAAGTTAGTAATCAAAAGGTTTACAAAAACAGTGTTTAAGTATTGACGATTTTGGTTTATAAGTAGAGATGTACCTCAACTCTATACGTCGTACTCTATAAATAACTATATTAATAACTGTAAATTTTGTGGTATTTAAGAATACCGATTTGCAGTTCAATATAATTACGCTAATACGTACAGTAGTGATTGAACACTTAAATTCAAATATACTTGCTTAAAATTTTAATTATAATATTTAAATGGTAACATAAAGAATACTATTCATACTGAAAGCGCTCAAAATCGTATTTTTATATTCTTCTAGTGTATAAATTTTAAATCCTCTAAGTACTCAGTTCGAATACTGAGTTCTTATCAAATACACTCTAGTTATCTGATTCTTGATTTCCATCTTGAGCAGCAGACAAGAATCAACTGTGCACGCCATACTTGAGTAGGGAGCTTTAAATCAGTGATGCAACAGAGCGGCGTGAAGGACTCGCATCTCCTTGGAGATGAGGGAAATTCCAAAGTGGGCACGTTGTGTAAACAGTCGCGCGTTGAAAGATCCGCGGAATGGGTTATAGAGACATTGAACCCTTGTATCCATTCATAAATCCTTGAAAGTCCGATGTTAGCTGAATTCCGGTTTCAAAGAATAGACAAACAATAACAGCAGACGGGAAAAATCTTTACAGGGCTTTTCCATTTTCTCCACTGAAAGTGGATTCTTTCTCTTTTCACATCAATTGGTGCCGAAAGAAGTACGTGGAGAAGATGGGAGGGTAAGAGGAGGGAATAAGAATATAAGGAGAATACATTGAAAGATAAAACTGAGAGATTCACGAGTGTACGGGGTTCAGTGGAGGAATTCATTTAACGAATACTTTATCTCAAATATAAGGGTTAAGATTGGCTTACAAAGAAAGGATTGTTTTTCAAATTTAACCAGACTACACAAAATTGAAATTCACGATATCAAACCAATACTGATCAAGTCAAATTTCAAAGTGTAGGACATTGCATAGGAATAAAACACCATTACTACTACGGCCGCAAAATAATGATCATCACTCTACCACAGTAAACATTTGATAGATATTAACTCTCTTTTATATTGCTTCTAGATTATTTAGCTATTTAACAATAATAATTCAATTAATCATGTAATCAATTAAATTATTATATAAGGACAAAAATCAAAACATAGTTTATTAGCATATGAATAAAGTACCTGGAGTATATAATTTTCAAACTCATGTTATCGGTTCATTAATGTATTTTTACTGTCTTGAAATTTTCCTTCTAAAAGATTTGAAACGAATTAAGTTACAATTACAACTGAAAGGAGCTAAGAATACTAGAAGTAAGAAGTACAAGAGAATGTAGTACTTCTCGTACATCTTTCTTTTACCAAGACGTGGTTATAATTTGATTACATGAAATTATATACTAAAATTTTATATTAACTCCGAATAGAAATATCAAAAAATTGTATTTCATAACATTAAATTTATAAGCAGAAAGTAATCACTTTCAAAACGATATTTAGAGAATTCCAATAAGTTACGATCATATGAATTTAAAACCATGAAAATGGACTCCAAGTTCGATGATTTTTTTCTCATCCTCGTCTACTCGAATGCATTCGATTATCATTCGACTCTTAGACAAAAAAAGGACGAAAAAGAGTGCGTTTTTTCGTGAAAATGGAATGCGTTCAATTTCAAGAGGAGAGGAATATCGGCGGAAGGTCCGCTGGGATCGACGAAAGGGTATGCGGAGAAAGCGATGGAGAGAGAGTATTATGGCTCAAGAGGTCAGAGTGGGGAGGAGAGTGAAAGATCGGAATCAATAGCAAAAGGGTCCTTTTTAAGGGGTCCATCGCAGCATCCGAATCTTGGCTCGAGTTGTTTCTTCCCCACAGATCCTACATCATTCTTAACCTTATCTCGCACGAGATTTTCGTATTTTTTTCCGTTATATTTCTGGCTGCTCTGAAGATAAAAAAAGAAACGTATTAGAGGGTTGCCTCGAGTGTGGGTGGAGACAGTCGCAGATGAGGGGTGAAAGATGATGAAAGAAAAAAATAAAAGAGGGTATAGATAGGACCCGTACTCTTATCTGTAGCACGCGGATTCTTTTGCGAGGGAAGGGTTAAGGAATTTTCGCGATTTTTCTCTTCTTTTTATTGTTCCTCGGGTGAAGTTTTTGTGCGGTATCGCTTTTGAACGATCCGGTGTTTTGTGTTTGGATTTTGAAGCGACGCGGATTTCTTTCGTTTGAGAATTCCCTTTGTTTTGAGATCCCTTTTCAATGAGAGGGGAAGTATCATCTTCGGAAGTCTCTGGTACTTGTGTTTTGATAAGTCGTGCTCTAGGAAACTGGCTCAGATAATACTGATTCTTTCTGAGTGTAGTGGATTGATCTTCTAAAGTAACCCAATAAAACTTTGAGTTATGATGGTACGAGAAAAGGTAGATAATAACTTTGTACTTTTAAATGTGAGAAAAGGTTAAATTAAGGTGAAAAATAGCGACGTGACTGGGATTCGAACCCAGAACTCCACTTGGGTCAAGGTCCCAACTTGTTCGTTATTTTTCACTTCCGTTCCACCTTTATTTAGAATGTAGTTCATTGGAAGTGAGTAATATTTTATTAATGTATTGCTAATTCGATAATATGTAATATGCTATATTTGTTTTTATTTTCGTGAGGATTTAAGGTGTAAGCATAACTTTATTATGTTTGTAGATCTCCAAGGTAAAAGGAGGTATAGTTGTAATTATCATTATTTAATTGTCCATATATAAATATACGAACGAGAATATTAGATTTTGCACTCAGAAAGATTTCTTTAATGTTAAGAAACAATTGTTTATCCTGTACTAAATATCTAGTATTCATTACTCGGATAAATGGGCCAGGACTCGAACCTGGTTCTCCCATTTCCCTCCTCTCATTTATAAATTTATTTCTAATATATTTATTTGTCATAAAGATTTGTTTAATAAATTATCAATTGAAATTAATGCAGCTGACATCTTAGAAATAACAAGTAATCTTGTTTTAATTACAGGATAATTAGTCAAATATTTATTTCTTTATTTGATAGTACTCCTCATTGATTTATTCCACAAGTCAATTGAGATACTTACAGAAACGAGCGGTATTTGCATAGTATATATACAAATAGAGAACCGCTCTTTGAGTCAACTATTCATTGGTTTGTCTTCGTAATGAGGTTAAACGCGAAGGAAACTCTACTGCTGATTCTAGGAACATTATAAAGGTCAAGCAGTCGTGCGCAAAAATGAGGAAAAAGTTTTCCCATTCCAAAGCCACACAGCGGGGCTAGAAAATCAGCAAATATGGACTTCCCAAAAAACTTCGTAACTAGGAAAGTATCCCTCATTCATTTCGGAAGAAAACATCGCAACGTGTGACGTACGTATATATTACTCATTCATGAAATAGCTTTCTGCTCGCGGAGATCCTATAGGTCAAGAATTATAAGCTTTGTTTTTTTTCCGAGGGTTAAAAATAATTTCTCGTTATCTTCCTTTTTTTACCATGGCGTTGAGAATATCTCGAGTCTGGAGAGACCTTCTCTCCGAGTGCTAACTTCTGCTCTTATGCGGAGTTGGAGAAAGGAGGCGAAACACAAATGGAGTAAGTGAAGACGATGAGGGTGAAATCGCATAAAGGGAATGCAAAAGTGGTGAATTACGACAAAAGGGAGGGAAAAATTAAAAAGAGAGGAATGCGTTGAGGCGGAACGGTTTGAAAGGGAGCTAAATATATAAGGGAAGGAAGGAATTTTGGGGGTGTTTTAAAAACCCTCTGTGCGAAAGCTATCATTGATATGCTTTTGTAATGGAATGAAATATACTCCGATGGGTTTGATAGAGTTCCTTTTTATGTATCTCTCATATATATTCGAATTGATTCCTTGTTTTATAAATTTTGTGATAAATAAGCACGAGTTTGAATTACTCATAGTTATAGATACTTAGGATATTAGGTTTATCGCTCCAATGCTAAATGGGTACTTCATCTCTGGTTAATAATTTAAATCCTAGTATAATTTTTACCCCAGTGAACCCCAGTCGTTATTCCATACCTAATATATGTAAATGGTAAGGCAAATCATTTATTGTTCATAGTCTTTCATTGAATAGAGATAAAATCTTTTATCATTTAACTAAAATACGTTAAAATTCTCTGACATTAATTTATGTCGACGATGAAAGTTTGTATATACAGATATGAAACATGTTTTGGAGATTTTTTATCTATTATTTCGATTTCGCATGTCAAATCTCATTGAAATACTCACTAGTTCACATGTAACTTACTTGAACCACAGCGTAATAGATTTCTTTATTTTGTCTTATTATTTATTTTTAATCCTACTTTAACATTTCACTAAATCATAAAATTAATAGACAATTATTCTCTTTAGCGTGTATTTATTTTTCCCCGAATATTAAATAGTACGTCTATATAGAAATATGTATCTTAGGTATTTCCAAGTTGCGCTGAAATACATATAACATAACCCTGCATTAGAAATGCTGCAGATAAAAGACGAACGATAATGTAAATATACGAACCGAAACAAAGCAAAGAAAGCTTTTGCGATGAGAAAATTTCAAGGAAAAGGAAACTTTGAAGAGTGGATATGGGAATTGGGAAGGAGTAGCGATACATATGAAAAATCAAAAAGGGAGGAGTTATGGAGGATAGAGATGCATTGTGAAGGGGAAATGAATATAGACGGAGGAGAGTAAGTTGAGCCGGAGTTTGTTTAAGGCGTGCATCAATCATTCACGTATCCTTCCACTTTTCCCTCCTCTTCTCTCAAAAGGATAAGCACATCCCACTTCTGGACCACTCTTCCCTTTTTTCCGAGAACATTTTAAATTAAACATCGACTCAGGCCTTTGCTTTCGGAAGTAATTATTCATCGATATACTCACGGATGAGGATCCTAAAATTTCCTGCCTCCCTTTGGGGAATTTAGGTTGTTTTTTGTTTGTTTTCCTTCGCGTTTCTGTTTTGACCAATATGCCTTCCTCTTTTCAGTTGTATTTCTTCTCTCGTCCGCTCTGGGAATTCTTTTCCTTCTTTGTGTTTCTAGAGACCATCATTTTCAGATCTAGAAAAGCAAATTTTTCCTTTTCCCGAAGTGTGTTCCCGTTCTCTTCTTACAGTTTTGATTCTCGTTTTTTGGTCAGCGATCTCTCTTTGAGATTTTTTTAAGAAAGAGCCCTCTCTTTGTTTTACTTCGGAAATACTTCGTAGAGGGACTTTCTTTTATACGCTTCACGACTCACGTTCGAGAGATGTCCACAGTCCACTTCCTTTCGACCGGTTCTTCGTCTCTGAATCATTTCTCGGTTGTTTCAGCATTAATTTATATATAAGTTGTGTTATTACTATCCTTTCTACTGTCACATTTTCAAATACTGGTCTGGTCAAACCCTGCCTCTGTTTCATGCATCTTTGATCAGGAGCTGTGCATAAACGAGAGCCTTTCTCTTTTAAAATTGCTCGTTTTCTTAGTATAATTTCACATTCCAGATATGCACATACAGATGTATGCATAAGATATAGAATTGTAAACTGAATTTTTATTATTAATTTACATCATTATATCAGTGAAATTTATATTCGGAAATCAAATTCTTCGCGTATATTTTTCTTGTTCACGAATTCATAATTCAACAAAATATTTGGTCCACTCCTATTTTTCTCGTAATTATAATTACGTATCAACTCTTTCCTCAAAAGTCAAGTTTTTGATTTCTTACGATTTGTATTTTATTAGGAATATTTTATATATTGCATTCATTTTAATTTTAAATACTTCCAACAGCATAATTCTGAAAACCACTTATATAAAAATTAGCACAGTTTACTTCTATTTTAGTTTACGTTCATCAATTGAGTCAAAGTTTACCATTTCAATTTTGCAGATTATTTTGAGATGAAAACATAAATTCAGTATACTTCATATAGTTTAAATTGAATTCAGAATATATAAAACTGAAAAATAAGATTTCTATAATTTTCTTTTTAATCCTTATCATGAGTTTAGCATAGTTTTTAAGCTTTTCGGTTAAAGTTTGTACAATATTGAGCTTTTAGAACTGTCATCATACTGATAAAACAGAACGGTGATAAAAGATTCATTCAAACAATTAATAAGTGTTTATTTCCTTCTAAAAGGAAGTTTAAAAACTTCTACTTTTACCAAAGTATACGGTCCTTTCTATTTTTTTACGATAAAAAACTTTTCAAGAAAAATCAACGATAGTACATCGTCATCCCAACCCAAGTGACAATTAAGTGACGACCGCTGTAAATAGCACCGTTATCTAGCGCACGTGCAGCGTGCAATTGGAGAAATATCTGTCTCCATTGGATTTCGTTTGCATTGTTCATGTCCAACGTGTGACCGAATGCGTCAGTCGAAATCAGCTTTCGCGCTGTTATTCAGTTCAATTCTAATCAAGTTTTAGGGACTATTCCGTGTACCGTATGTGGTTCTCTCTAACTGTGTCATTCAGTGCGAAGAACGAATTCTATTGCAGACACAAAGCAATCGCACCTTCACGAATACGTTCCAACGAATTACTAACTCCTGAATCACAGCCTTATTAATGCACTCACTACATTAACTATCCTAGAATACGTAGTCCTTTTTGGAGATAAAATTGTATTAACTATCTCAAATACGTCACATATTGAGGATATTTTATTACTATAGTCTAATAATTATGGTTTCTATTGATAATTGTTGACGTAGTTATCCATAAATATGCTTTAGAGATACATAAATTAATACGTATGTATTGCGCAACTTTTTGAATCCGTATGGTGTTATAAATGATAATTTAATTTTTATTATTATTTGAACATTTAAACTTAAAATCGCTATCTTCATTGCTTGGCCAAGAATTTTCTTCTTAACCCTCGTAAATAAGTTTAGACGTACGTTTATGTTATAAATAAATGTATAAATGTGATCATATAAACATTCTCGTTGGTTACCAATTGTTATATATTAGGAAAAAATAACTATTATTTATTATATTTAATCTTATCAAAATATATGCTGTACTCATAAATAATTTATTCGAGACACAATTTTTATGAAACCCTCGTCTAATTTGAATCTCTTACTGCTGCGTTACAATTCCCTAATCCATTCTTCAAGTGCCAACCTTCGATTAGAAAGAAGCATCTTCACTTAAGTGGAATTGAATCGCCGAACTAATAAAAGCAGACGAGGGCCCACTATTGATAATTCCGAGCCTTAACGAGACGAAATTGGGGCATCAAACGCACATTTCCTTCCACCGCTTCTTTTAATCACATCTCAAGAGAAATAAAAAGGGAGCGGAGCTGAGAATTACGTTCCTTCGTCAACGCCATCAACAATTCCGTTGGAGGACTCGTTGGAGTGCGGGATACGGACGTTGATATCTGAGCCGCGGTTAATGCTAGAATAGATCGCATGAGCTGCGTCTAACCGAGAGACTAGATTCTGGAAGGTGTACGCTATCCATCCATGTATCCAACAGTATTTAAATCTAGGGGCTTTATCAGCGAGGTAAAGTGTATCCTCGAATTAGAACTCTTTTCAGGAGAAACTGTTCCGAAATCATTAGGGAACGCTGATAATCTCACCAAGCGAACACCGCGGTCTGTACAGCTTTATGATTCAGTCCCGATTTCTTTGTAGCTTTTATCCTGACAACTGGTTAAATTTCTGCTCGGTGGAGCGAGATTCGACGAAAATTTCGGTGCGTATTGGAGACGGTATGGAAGGAAATTGAAATCTTTATGGTGAGATAGAAAAACCTTGCTGGATTTAATCCGATGTTTTCTGAGTCATATATTTTTTTTGGAATCGCTAGGGAAAAGGGTTTTTTATTGAATTCGAATTTTTCTCAGTAGACCGTTCAGTTGCTGATGTAAGTATTTTTCTGAATTGAAATATTCTTGTGTCCAGTGCTATGAATGAGTTCTCGAAAAGCTCAATCTAAGATGGAATAGGACTGAATTGGAATGGATCGGTTTCAAGTATTTTAAAAAGTAGAATCTAAGATTTTGAAATGTGGGCTGTAACTGATTTGGGAACGGGGTATTTAAGGATTTAGGTTAGGATGCTGACGAAGGAAATTTATGTTTGAATAGATAATAAAGTCTATTCTGAATATTTATAAAATCAGAAGTTGGTATTCTAGTATTAATCATAAAAATAAAATTATCAATCAAAGAAAAAATATATCATTGGGTATATGGGAATGATATATGGTTGGGTATTGGGTATATTGATTCTCTTGAGGAATATAATGAGAGTTCAAATTCTTTAAAACCCTACTTTTCTTAAACAAAATGAAGAATTATTTGTATTAATAACATTCTAAAAGTTGAGAATCAGGTGAATGTTTGAGTGTATACTCTTTAATAAACATCTTCAAAAACCCAGGTAGTGTAAAGTAACACAAGATACTTGTAGTTTCGAAATAATATATTTTATTTGCATTATTGTAAATTATTTATATAATGCTTAATTTGATATTTAAAAAGTGTTTTTCGATATTTAAAAAGTGTTTTTCGATATTAAAAAAGCTGATTGATTGTTTACATTGACTTTAAAAATGGTTTGATATCTCTACAATAGGATGTTGAGAATATCTTATCGTATATGACGACAGGTGTTCTTAATATTGTTCAGGTGAACTCACTTTACACGCTTTATTACCGTAATTGATCTCTCTTTTCACACCTCATTTGGTACATCCACTGGAAGGTGAAAATTGCTTTTCCATCAACAGCTCAGTGTACACCTGACGGAGGTTCGACGGTATTTCTCGGTTCATTCAGATATTTGCATTAATCTCGACAGATCTCGATTCCATATCGGAAAACCCCGTTCCTGTCCATTGGACCGAAATGACCATTTTCTTTCTTTTGTCACTTTGAGTTCCTCAGCGCAAATATCAACTCAAACAGCACGTGGAGCCGAGAGATCTTTTGTTACCCACACGTCTATTAAGAATTTTCATCTTTTTAAAGTGAAAAAACAGACTACTATCGCTTTTATGGTTTCCTCATCAATTAATATTTTTTATAATATCTTATAGAAGAAATCGGATCAAAGGATTGTGAAATCTCTATTCCCTATGCTTAAGAGAAAGATTCCTATTGAAAATGTACACGTGCGCTTTATTTAAAATCGGAATAAAGCACGCCAGGATTTTATCTGGATTTAATTCTTTAATCTTCGTTTTAATTCGTCTGTTTTTTTTATTTGATTTTTCTATAAAGAGAGTCAATCTTTGATTCTGCCCATAAGCATTTTTGGATCAAAGACGCATAATTTATCTGCTCTATCTATTAATTACCTTGATATATTTTTTAATTTCTTTTATTATGAGTGTTGAATTCTGAAAACTTTAGTACTATCAAGTAATTAGAATTGTTAAATAGAAATTTATAAAATCAGTAATCAGTTATTAGGCAGGGGGACCTGGGTTCGAGTCCCAGTATATTTTTATTCTGTCTAATCCTTTTTTTTCAAATCACCACAATACGTTATTCCTATTTATTTTATCCAATCATATGATATTATTGCTATTATTTAAAGTGACTTCGAAATTAGAACGATAAAAACCCTTGACCTGTACGTGAGTTTAAAAATGTATATAAAATAACTTTTAAACGTATTCTATCGCTTTAATAGAAAGAGGTCGGAAAATTTTATACAGTTAGTGGTTTTCGGAGTGGAATGGAGTGAGTTCCTCAAGATCGCTCGGCAGTAGAGATTCTCAGAGGATGAGGCAAAACGAAGATACAGAGCCTCAAAAATGAGTGAACCAGTTCATCAGAAGAAGATTTTAGGTAACGACGATGGGAGGAATCTGCGGTAAACGAAGTGGAAAAGAACAGGTTGGAAGGAAACTCAAGGCGAAAGGGAAATTAAGAAAGATGAAGAAAAAGGTAGCTCTTAAAGATGGAGTCTCTAATTAGACAGCCATTGAAAGCGGGGAAATTTTAGAGCAAGCAGAAAGGAAAGTTAAATTGTGAAAGCGGTTACGGATTCAGCCAGGTGTGGAAAAGTTGGGAAAACGAGAGTATCTTTCGACTCCACTCGGCTTGATGACTCCTGTCTCATGGTAACGTTGACCACTCAATGTATTTAACAAGCCCCTCGTCATTCCCAACCTCTCGTTTTAAATAAGGGAACCGAAGTCTTTTCATTGCGATTTCCGTCACAGGAATGCACGCTTCGATGCAAGTGTATTGAGCGCGAGCTCCGTACGACGATTAAAAAGTGAAGAGACTATGCGCATCCCACAGGAGCACTCTCGCACGGACTGATGTGGTACTCGCTTACGTTCTTAGTCTTTCAGCCGTGTTAGAGAAAAAGAAGTGGTTTTCCCTATAGGGTATAGTGTACTATTATGAGTTTAAAAGAGAGTACCTTTTTTGGTTAAGATTGGGTCTAAATGTGTGGAATTATGTGAATAAAAGTGTGTTGAAATGAACTTGATGAATGCAGTTTGTTCTTTGGAATTTCTATAAAATTATTTGGTTTTAGCTTTCAAAAAATGTCTGTTTGATTGGAGAGTTTAAAACGGGGATTTTTAAAAAAATTTTACTTTTAAATTAAATTTTTCGCTAGCTTTTGATGGTAGTTTTTTATATGAATATACCTCTCTCGTACTTAAAGCTTTAACATCCTATGAATCTGAAGGTAAATGAAGCCTTCTATAATGAATTGGGATTATATGTCTATTCATATAAATTTTTGTATGATATTATTTCTCGATTCTGGGGGATCTTTATGAACACTTATAATTGTAAATTCATTATTTTAATAATCCACATTCAATTTTTACTCACGAGATTACTTCTTATAATTATTTAATTCACATGATTCAAGCTTTAGTCCAATTATTTTACAGATTCAAGAACCCCTTTTATTCGTACGTAGTTAATGTTGATTATTAGAAGATTATTATACGTATCTACAGAGATTTATTTACCTAAAATTTTCACGCTCATATTATAATATATTTAAGCGATTCTTTATTATTCTTATAATTTAAGAGTAATTAACTTTCTTTCAATTTCTATTGAACGAGTGGTTTATAACTCATTACATAATCCACTCAGAGATATCAACCTGTATGTAAGTCACTTCATTGTTGATAAATGGCTCCTTCTCATACGTTGCTACGGTGAAACACACGAGTCAACAACACGTGCTAGCCACAGTGTGTGTTAAACCTCCTTCCTCATTTTCCACCGTATTCCACGGGGTCATCACCTCTGGTGCGGTTGGTAATTGAGCCCATGAATGCACTAATTAAACTGATGGAAGCACTACTCTTCGTTCAAGGGCGAGAACGTCAGCCTGGTTTGCATGTCTCCGAGCGAAAGGCATCGCCATCCAGACCGCCTCGGGTTCTTCTGGACCAAGAACAACGCCCTGTTGGCGCTGACCCCGGGAAGGGAGGTCATGGAAGACCTTTATCCCTCTGGGAGCATCCTTCATATATTCAATGCCCAGGTGAGGATTGATTTGGTCCATTGAAATCTCACGTATATCTTTCGCGTTAGAGATATCAATATTCGTTTTTTACGTATTGAATTTATGTGAATCCTATTATGAGATAAAAAAGCTTAAATTGGAAAATATTTCATGAAAATCGATAAAGATTGTGTTCCTTATATTAAATGATACAGTATTATTTAATTCCACAAACGAAGCGGAGAAATATTTAACAGAATTTATCATTTAAGAAGGATTATTTTTTATAAAACCGTAATATTATTTAAAGCAACTTTGTTTTGAGGATTAAATTTTATTAAATTTCTGTAATATAAAATAACATATTGAATTAATATAAATTTGTTGATTAATCTGGTTGAAATATTTATATACTGCAATCAGGTGTACAACAAATTGAGGCTTAAATACATATGCGTATATTTTTAGTTTTTAAATTTAGAATACTTTTCGTTCTAAATCGAAGAATTTAAGAATTATTCTGATCTGTAGCGGTCTAATAAAACAGAATTAGGTGTGATATAATGGTTGAATAAAATATGAATTAATCAATACTCAGATTATTTTCAGATACATGCAGCAAGATAAATGTTTTTGATTTCTTATATTTCCTTGACTAAATATCAAAACTTGTTAAGGATTTGAACGCCTTTATAATATGAAATCGTAATTATTATTCTATTTTTATTTTTCGTTGAATTGAAAAATGTTACTCATAAAGCAAGTATTCAACTTTTACTATAATGTATTTTAAATCAATCTTTTCTTCTTATATAGAATTTTTAATCTTAGCCGTGAGAACTAGAGCATTTTTATATTTTTTGAAATGTTATTTAAATTTTTATGCAACGAATACCAATATCCTTTTATACTCAACCTTACCCCATGACTTTATCCCGTTCGCATCACATTTTCCCACGTATTTCACGATTAATTCATTTCACTTTCACTTTTCCACAGACCTCGGCGACATATGCGTGTCACGTGGTCAGTGGCACTTCCTCTCAGACGTCCCGGCCTAACAGTTACCCCGTGAACGTGGCGGTCGTAGACCCTGACTCAGTGCCCCTGTGCCCAGTGACGATGACATGGGGCGTTCAATGGCCCAGGACCGCCCCTGGGCAGAAGGCTCTCGTAGACTGCCCTTCTTTGCCCCTCCTGCGGCCCTTCACCCCTTCCACGCCCCTGTCCGGGGTCGAAGGGGGCCCCTGGAGCTCTCCTAAAAACACCCCACCGGAGGCCCTGGGCTGGAGTTCGGTGGAGAGCGTGACGGACCCCGGAGGAGGGGGCGAGGCGGGGCGGGAGTGTGTGCTCAAGGACACCGGGATCGCCAAGTGGGAGGAACCGGACTTTTCCGAATGTCTATACGAACCTGTCGTGTCCATAAGAGATAAGGTGAGTGCACCCTTTCCTCGCGTTGCTACGTGATTTATATCGCCGGAAGGGAAAGTGTAAGGCGTAAGAAATGTGGGTTTTGGTTTAAATTAAAGATCTTTTGTACTGGAAATATTTTTACGAGTATCATTCCGATTGAGATGTGCGATAATCAAAATTCATTTTTATCGATATAAGTATCTGAGATGATGAAATCAAATAGCTTCTATATGTTTCGATTATATAAAAAGTTACATATTTAAAATTATTATATGAGAAATTTATCTTTATTATCTTTGAAGTGAAAAATTTACTATGTTCAATTATTCAAGCAAATACACTATTCTTGAAGTTGTGGACTTAAAGATTGCAAATTGAATACAATCGATATATTCTCGAATTCCATACGGTTTATTCATAATCACGTTTCTTCAGATTGCTAAAACAAAGAAAAAGTAACTTTGAGGTATAAAAATAAAGTTTGTGTTTCATCAACCATAAATTTATCATATAATCCGGTATCATCGCCTAAATTTCCTTATGTTATTTCCTTTTACGTATATTTTGACTTGAAATTATAATAGGCAAAATAAGCTAAGAATGAATTCATAATAACGTACACTTTAAATGTGCAACTGGTTTTCATATTTGATCATTACTATTTATCTTAAATTTGCTTTGATAATAAAGCAAACCCAGAGTCGTATGCCAGCTATATTTATAAAACTCACCCTTATTCTTGTTGAGGAATGTACTTGTTCTTTAATGCCCTCTAATCTTAAAGAGTCGTAACTTTATTGCATAAATATTTTAACGAAAAAGAAAAGTTAGTTAAGTCTTTCCTCATCAAGACTAGTATTTTGGTTTCTTTTTGAAAAATAAGAAAAACTAGATTAGAGGTGCTCTGAGACAAGAATTCGAAATAGAAAGTAAAATATTACTTCACATTTCATCTTTATCACCTTCCTCGGCCATGGAGCATAATAACCTCCACCTTACGAAGTAAAAACCGACTAAGAGTGCAATTAAACTGAACCGCGGTCATAAAGCACGAAGAGTAACACCTCCCCAACGCGATATACTATAACGACACTGCGTTAACCTCTCCCGCGCTGTAATCCCATCCCTAATATATTAGCCATATTAATTTTAAAACCGCCATCTTAATTACGCGGATTAATAATTTGTTTTTGGGCCTTACAGTTCAGAAGACTGACTCTGGGTTATGAGACCACAACTCCTGTAGCGACGTTGCAGCAGTTCTCGGAGTTCCTTTTCTCCCGCCTATCCCCATCCCGACCGGATCTTCTCCCTTACTCCCCACCCTCCACATCCTACTACCCTCCACCGCCCCTCCTCCCGGGGGAGGGAGAGCCCGGGGTCGCCCTGCTTTCCGAAGTGCATGGATACCTGTCCCAAGAGGTGGTGGCCAGGGCCCCCGAATTAGCCGCAGCATCTCCCATCTTCTTCAGAGCTGTGGATCTACTCATGAGACACCGTAGGGCCATCAAGAGCTTCCTGGTAAGCACCTCTAGGGAAAGATTTGCCACGAATGCCGTGGAAAAGAAGGGCCCGTGCGGGGTCCACGTAGTTTTAATCCGCAACTCTACCCACGATGAGGGAGGGGGATGGGGAATTCCTGCGTTGATATGAGGTGTTTTGGAGGCGAAAGTTTCCGCTGGTTTTGTTGTTCGTACTCACCACGCATAACTTGTGTTGTAGGAGATGTTTTGTTTAATGCAAAACGTCATCTGATCGGTGTTTAATATGGTCTTTAATATTACGATGGAAGTTGATTTTTTGGTAAAAAGGTTTTGTTCCCTAACAATGACTCTATAATCCCTGATTATTTATTTGTTTAATAATACGCGTTATTTAACGTTTTTTTATTTATTTTTTCTTTTGACATTTGCCATACTGATCGAGTTTTTACAAGAATCATGCTAGAAGTGCAGATATATAGAATAAATTTCTTGGAGGGATAAAGTATTTACAAATATAATCTATAAGAACTTTACTAGCATCGATAAAAAAATCAGTGGGTTACTATAACTCATGCAGTACCGTGAGATATAATTTTTTGTTCTTTAATCATAAATAATTCCAAATTCTCAAAGATTTCCTCGACTTTATTATGAAAAGAGTAAAAATAAGCTTACAATGCTGTTGTTTTAAGAACAAGCTGGACGTATATCAATTCGTTTGATTCTATTTCATTTTTATTATTATTACTTTATTACAAGAAGATTATTTTACGTGGCTATGATGATAGAAAATTTGAGCTGTATTTTTCCATCAACTTATATTATTTAAGGTTTATTAGAACTATTTATAATATATTAAGAATGAAAATATTCTCTTTAATTTCACTAATAAAGATTTTAAATTATATATCAGTACGTACGTGGGTATCAGCATTCGAATTTGTAATGATATCCTCCCTTATGTATTTGGCGATGAAGATAGATGGAGAAAATAGTTTAGTTTGACTTTAAACGTATAGATTGATGTCAAACATAATTTAATACTGCCATTTAATGTTAAGTTTAAGGGTTTTAGATGTTAAGAATGGGATTGAATTAAAGTTCATAATACAAGGAATAAATATTATTGATTTGAGACAAATTCTTGCGCTATTTAAAATCTTACATCCGTAGATGTAAGAGATTATATTGCGGACGCATTTTATCGTAAACCGCACCGCGTTTATCGAACGGAAATATCGTCCAAACTCGTGAAAGTCGTATTTGTATATCGCTTCTCCAATAAGGGAATATTTCACAGCTTCCCTTCAATGGGATTCGATTAACCGGAACGGATCCTCTTTTATTTTTTCCCAAAGAATCCCATTCCGCCACGCCTTCCGATTCCGCACCGATAAATCCCTCAACGGTCAGATTATCCCCTGCCTTGTGACAATATGGAATCCAATTACTTAAGTGTCTGATTCGCTGTTCAATCGACGCACGCCCACGCGTTAAACTTCCTTTCTCCTCCAATCGAAGGAAAAAAAAGGAGATTCTTCGACTACTTTCTCTTTTCCAACTGCCATTTCTCATTCCGTCCCTTTTTAAAACGCTTTCCGCACGTCCTTCAGACGCACTCTCTCTTTACTAATTGTCTCTTCGGATGCGTAAGTTCCCAGAGCGCGGTAATTGAAGTTGTGCGAAGGAGAGAAATGATGAGCTACGCTTTTTTTAAAAAGGGATGTGCAAATTCGTAGGGAAGTCCTTCGCGGAAACTTTTTTTTCCGAGTTTCTTGAAATTGCGTCTGTTTTTTTACGAAGGAACTAGCTACTCGTCGACGAGGCTTCTTTTGTAAGACTTTAAGATTAATGGGTTATGAAAAGTTAATGATGAATTTTTCTCGCTCAAAAGTTGAGTTTTATTATAAATGGTTGTTTGGATAAAGGAAGATAAACTCCTCGTCTTCGTTTTCTTATTCAAAAACTCTCGAAACCTTGACGTGGGTAAGTAAGGAAAGTCCTGAGTTTCAATTACTCATTTTCATTAGGATTTTTAATTACTTGTTTGTTTATGCCTCAGTGTATTTGGTCCATTACTTGAGATCACGGTTTTATGAACTGGTTATTAGTTTTTTGCTTACGTTGAATTAATTGTTTTGGGACCCGTCCATATGAAAGAGGAGTAGACCCAATTATATGTGCTGTATTAAAGTAAGCTTCGTAACGGACTTCGTATCCTGTTCATCTTTATATTAATTATAATCTCAAGTTGAAATTTCATTGTTTATTAGTTCCTATGAAAAGAACGGGGCACGTGGAAAAGTAAGTTTTAAAAAGTATTAAGTTTTGAATGTCAAAGAGTAAAAGGAACTTTCTTTTTTAGTTCCTTTAATTGGTACAATATTACGTTATCATACGTTTACTACATTGTGTTATACTGTACAGTTACAGTATTAGACGTAACTGAGTTTGCATAAGAAAAAATTAATTGAAATAAAATAATTTTCCGTTTAAAATTTATTTATTTTTAAGATACATATTTAAATTAAAATTTTTGATTTTTATTCAGTTACATAAATTTTGGTTATACAGTCTATGATGTACCATTTACGATTATTCATTCGTATATAATCGCAATAGTCTTATTTCATATTAAAGTATAGTCATGATACCACTAAATGTTGTATAAAAAACCATATCTCGGAAAAACAATATATTTTTAAGTCATCAATAAATATCATTTCGTAAATTTTCTGTTATCACCTTCAAACCGTTAGACTTAAGTAAATAGCCGAAATCTTACCGATGAAGTCTTTTGTCCTTTTTCTTTTTATCTTGAACGTCTTCTCCAACTCAACCTTCTTATGTATTTACTTACTCTTCCAATATCCCCACCTCAAATTCCTCCACGATTCCCACTTAATTTTCCCATTCTTTTTACCTCTCTTTAACTCTCGTTCGCCTCTCACCTTACTCTTCTGCTCCTCACAATCATCTCTCAAAAAGAGAGGAATCCACTCAAACCGTCCGAGAGTCATTTCTCCTTCTCAAACATCTATGCGTCGGAAATGGGCGTTTCTCAAATGAGATTGGTTGGCAACAATTGTGAATTGCCTTTCAATACCATCTTATATTATTAACCATGTGTATTAATTGCTTTTTCAAATAAATACTTGTAAAAAATAAGTTATACTTTTACTTATAGAAGCTGTATAGTAACTAAAAATATAACCATAATTTAACTAGAAGTTGTGTTCTCTGATTACCTATTCAAGTACTCGGAAAGAGTATAGAATAAGAGTAAAGAATTCCATTCCTTTGTTCTAATATATTCTCTTTAAAAATACGAACATCGGAGGCTTATTATTGAGAAATTAGGCTAACAATTTCATGAAAATCATACTGTGAACTATTCTAAGACCTTTTTACACGCTACTTTAATTGAAGATGAAAGTTATTTACTTAAATATCTGTATAAATAGTAATGGGAGTTAAATTTCCAGTCATACTAATCTTTTAATTATAATGAATTATATTTACCGTCATATTATTATGAATTGTTTCATGTTTAAGTGTGAATTTCATGTAAGTCGACTTTTATATCTTTTATTTACTGGAGTTTTATATGCATAAAATTTCAAATACGATAGCGGTACAAGTTTTTAAAAAACAAACCTCTCAGCTCCACTGGAGAACAATAGCTCATCCCCTCAAGTGTACTTTCCGAGGCGATATTGTGAAATATCGAATGAATTGCATCCACGTACAGTTTTTATGGCAGAGTGTTATGCGGACTTATCGAGGGAAATGTTTCCGTCCGCATTCCTAAGCGGGTAAGTTCGGCGTTCAAATATTTATTGTAAGCAAGAGGCGGTTCCCAATTTATTGGCCATTATTTGTGCATCAAAGGAATATTTCATTGCCTTATTCAGCGAAATGGCACTCGACGAAATGTTCTTTCGCTCTTTCGAAGAAAAGCTCCCTCTATAACGTTAGTGTTTTATTTCTCAATCTTTTCGCAACGAGTCTTCGAAATATTGCCAAATATAAAGATCGTTTATTACTCATATATTTGGTACGTATGAAGATTGATCGCTTTGTTTGAAATTCGAATGCCCTTCTAATATACTTAAGTTTTATTTCGCAATACAGGGAGTTTGAATGTAGAAGATACCGTTTTATTGGCCCTGTGATTTCACTTTGATCACTGAAGCTTATTAATTCTATTTGCCAGTGATTTGCATAATAGGTCATGTATCCCACGCAAAAGTAAATGTTGTTTCTTTTTGTAATATTTGGAACGGCATTTGATTGTATGTGGGAGGAACTGATTGAAAATTTCCAAGGAAACATCTACATTAGTTTCCGATGATGATTGAATCTACGTATAGCGTACATATTTATGTTTTCTTATTACTTAAATAATTTCAATAATTTCATTATAGAAGTATGAAAATATTGTCCGATTAACCTAGATGTTTTAGTTTAACATAAGATTAACCTAGATCTTTTTCTATTGTACCTTTTTTAAATAGAATAATATTCTTTAATTTTAAGGATTTTATATATCAGTACTTAGTATTTGAAAGTAGATATATTTAATATTACAGCTATTTATTAGACTTTTATAATAGTTGGTTGCACTTTAAATTTATATTAAATTGTTCCTTTGTTTAGATTATCTGCGTAATTTAACTGCGTTCCCATTAAATTTTAATACAAGCATTAATTTGATAAAATTTTAGCTTTAAAATAAACTTGAATCATCTTTTTTGCATTGAGTAAATTTACAAATTAAGATATGTTCAATAACAGGAGAGAGCGCGAAGGAATTCAATCCTGCATAAATTTTGCGGGACAAGAAATAAATTCTCAAACTTTTATCGAATAAAAAAAGAAAATTTTAAATCTTCAATACGGCATAATCTGTGGGATACGCATTGCAGCAATCTGGATCGCTTGTAAACTTCGTCGTTCAGAAAAAAGTGCATCGTAAAGCAATATCTGGTTCTGGAGTAGTCGAGAGTCGTGTTTGCCCGAATCGGGAACTGATTGTTGCGTGTAGAACATTCTCCCGATCAAAGCAATCGGAGCTGACGGTTTGGAAAACGAATTTGTCCGTTTCGACGGGAAATTCTGTCATTTGCCTGCGAAAGGAACTCAAAAATCAAACGAAGTTTGTTCGCGAATTAATTTTCTTCGGACCTACAAAAAGCGAACTCTACTCAAGTTACAGAAATCAATTACGATCAAACGTATTCGATACACGGAAAGTAACATAATTGAAGTCGTGACGAACTATTATTTTGTTTAAATATACCTTAAAAATGATTTTTTACATTTATTTTAGTCTGGATGTTTTATGAACTCAATTGAGTACTTAGTAACAGTTCATTTTCTGCCCTATAAAGGGTTTTTTTAGGAAAATCAATAATGATTTTACGATATTTTAGTGGATTTAGTGGACTTTATACAATAAGTGGAATTTTATTTCGGATCCTTCGAATAAAATTTACTGTCTATTATTTGAAAATAAATTCAGTCTAAAAATAAAAAGGTCCTTTAATTTAAAATATCCATAGACTATGAATACGAGTTTTAGTTTTCGAATGTCTTAAGGACTTCCTAGCGTGAATTCTAATGTACATTTAATTTTCTCAACCTTGAAATTTTTAAACTGCAAATGAGGCCACATTTCCAATTATGCATAGCCAATTCATTGAAAATACTTGTATTATCGTATTATTCAGGTATGGCTCCAAAACTTAGATACGTAAAAGGTACTAGCGTGAATCGGTTATATTTAGCATAAAAGAATCGTCTATATAAAACGTAAATGATTTAAATGAAGCAATAAAACATTGGTTGTTTTTATAGAGTATAACCCGGAATAGGTACTTCATTTTCCCTTCAAGTTACGCCGCTAGGAATGGAAAGATGCATTCTGCATTTAAATACAATTTACCCTTTGCATGCACGCATTGCTTTGGCTGTGAAATGCGCGTGTTTGGCTGTAACGTGGCGGATGGAGGTCCACAATCGGTCCTATCTAAGTGCATTTGGTCGCAGTGTTTGAACTGACGATCTTCCAGGAGCAGGCGGTCAATACTTACAGATCACGTCCGTCTGTTTGCACTCGGATCGAAACTTGGAATCTCGTTATCTCCGATCAGGTAACCGAGCAGTTATGGACGTGAGATGAAGCGGGTTATCATTTTCAAAAACGTCCGGGAAATTCCGCTTTAGTCCGGTGTTCTCTACGTATGTACGCACTGTGGAGCTTATTGGATGAGGTACACTCTGGGAACGTGCTATTTTGGAGGGCTATTTTTGAGTTTAAGGAGGCCTTAGTTTTAGATACATACGTGTATATTTGTAAATTATATCAGGAGATAAATTTTAGAAAAGGATCCATTGTGTGTAATACGAAATGAATATAAATAGATTTCGTTGTTATTAAGTTGTAGTCAAGTACATTTTTGAGCGTTTATTGAGCTATTTAATTCGTAAAATTTTCGTCATACATCCTGTACAAATAGTTTTAAGGAAGACATATCTAAATATATTCCCTTTAAGCTAAATTTAATTTTTTATTGTATCTATCTTATGGTTTCATTTAAAGTCCTGTGTCTTTTTGATTTTATGTCTTAAATAATATATTATTTTCCTTATTTTCATCAATTTTCGCGTAAGTTGGTTAAAGAACTTGAGGTTTAGAATGACATTGACTGTAACTTAATTATTTTTTTATGATAAATACCCGTACGTTTTAAAACATGTTTATTTTACTTTGAAATCGCCCGACTTCGTGCGTAGTTTAAGAATGATTATCATCATACGTAAGGTAATTTGAAAAAGATTCTGAAAATATAATACTTTTAGTTATTTCTAACACAAATTCTAGACACATTCAAGCAAATTATTGGCTTTATTTTGGAAAAAAATTATTTTATCCTTTTATCTAGATTAAAATAATTAGTTCATTATAAATATTTTTGTCGATAATTTTCAACAGATAATAAAGATTTCAAGCGTAACAATTCATAATATTTCTCTCGCTTGTTTCAGTGCTTAGTTTGAATGATAAAATTTGACCTATTTAACGAGATACCTCCCTTAAAGCACGGCATATTTCTGAACCTCCATTTGCGCATACTATTACTACCAAGCTACTTCACGTTTCAAATTCCTTTTCAGAAAACGACTCAGCTGCACGGATTGGTGGTTCGCCAGTCTCTTCTGTGGGCCTACAGCCTCTCTGCAACCAACAAATCGGCCACCTCGTACCCAATGCAGAGCGGACCCACTGCACCATCGGCCACTTCTCCATCCTACGCATCCTTACCTCCAACATTCCACAACTCAGATCTGGTCGAAGATCCATCCACAATTCTAGTGTACGCCGCACCACTTCAAAGAGCAGAGTCCAGCGGTAGTGGTTCCAGGGAATTTAAGCTGAGATATCCCAACATCAGCTACAGGTGAAAAATTAAGAACTTTTTTGCTCATCCCCTTTGTACAAAGTTAGAAAAACTTATACTTTGTGAAGTTTAGAGCATATTCAGTTAGCTGAGGTACTTCAACACTCTTAAGAGAGGAATTATGGCTATAAAATTTAAATAGTGTATATACAGGGATTAATATTTGAGGTAGAAAACACTTCGTATTTTAATTTCATACTTTAAGAAACCGAAAGAAATCATATTTTTGTCCCGATACGGAATACTTTGAATTATAAACATTTTCATATTTCATAAACAAAGGACGTTATTTTTTGGTGAATTAATAATAATGTTAAATTAATATCAACAGTAATAATTAAATAATAATTCATCATTGATTTGACCGACTGACCATAGCTAACTATATTATCATAATATATTAAACATAACTCTTATATATTTATCGTGCGTCATATTTGAGAATGATAATCCTAACATACGTTTCAAAAATTTGAAAAATAATATTTTTATTGGGAATAGTAACATAACTAAAATATGCTGAAGGATTATTTCAGATTCAATCACATTTCTTTATAGACGCAAACATATTACACATACAATATATATTTAGGTAATTACTAAACAGAAATTATCTGAGCCGTTAAAGCAATCGGAGGTTTGAAGTTTGCCAGGTATTTTCTCCAATCATCACTAAAATAATCTTCACATTTGATTTTTCGATTCTTGTTTGATACATCAGTAAAATATTTATTCGTTATATACACGCATAACATTTAAATATTGCAAGTTTACCTTAAAATTACCTTTAGGTGCATTTAATTTACCTGTGATAACCTGATATTTAATTTTTATAAGTATTTATATCTATTAAACTTGTAAGTTTAATGACTCTCCCGTTTAAACGAAATTCTATAAAATACCTTAAGAACTTCGTTCATGTCCTCATACACGTAATTTATGTTTCCAGCCACCCATATTGGTTTTCGGATAAGATCCAAGCGTGGTTGACAACTCGGGAGAACCCAGCGATCAAAGCAAGGAGGGATGTAGATGAATTGGAAGTGAGAGCTCAACAGTGGGATAACGATTCATCCTCCGAAGGATCGGCTCTTCCACACCTATCCCCGAGACTTGAAATCCCTTCATCTTGGTCCATCGTCGTGTTCAGGAATCTTGGACTGTTTCTCCCGCAGAGATACGTTGCTAGGGGAACGTAAGTACCTTTAAAATATTTATATACGTATAAAGGCATGCATTTGACCACTTAGTACTCTATTTTATAGTTAGATAATAGTATTAGATTACTCATTTTAAAATATTAAAACGTACTGCGGACTAAAGGAAGCATGGAAGCTTCGGTATGCATTATATTCAAGACCTAACTTCGGGAAACTATGATTCTTTCTTTTGATATTATGAGGCTTCAGTGATTTCAGCAAGTAATTACGATCTAAGGGTTATTAAGTAGTTAATTAAAAGGTTGTTTGATGGCTCTCTTTAAGTTTTCTCGTAAGAATAAACTCTGGAAAATTCTACCTTCCCGTCTTCGTTTCTTTGAAAATTTAACTAATTACTCCGTTGAACTCAAATAGGAGTAATTTTCGTCTTCTAACGTAGCTTTCGCAATTCCCAGAATATTGCGCAACTTTTGAACCTTGAGGTATAGGAGTCTGAAATTCTGCGAAAAATTAGTGTAGACTTAAGTATTCATAATGCTCCGTTTTGTTAGGGCTGATAATTAGAGTTTCTCTTCTAGAAAACTGTTTTAAAGGAAAATTCTTATGATGAATCCCCATGAACTCATATACTGTTAGCTTTCAAAGAACTGTTGTGGAAATATTACGAAAATATTGTATACTCGAGGGGCTTTAGGCTAAAGTTATGTTCATTTCATTGAAAATAATGAAATTCAAACATTTTATGTTGAATTAATTATTAATTAAAGGAGATATATTTATCTGCAACATTCTTGGAATAAAATAATAATATAATTATAATGAATATTAAAAATTAAATTAAATAAGTTATATTTACGCTCCTTAACTTCGAGTGCAATCACTTTTGTTTTTACAAAATCATGAATAAGAAATTCATATTATATTCTTTTAATTTTGTATAGGTTAATATTCCTGATTTATTTCCATTTTACCCTGATGTTTTCCTTAGGTTAACTACTAAAGTATTTAACGTCCAAAACATTCTCTACTTAAAACTTACTTAACACTAAGTTCATTTACTAATAGTATTCCATTTTCGTGCTTTGATGCAATTAAGTGCTGAAATGAAATTTAAGAGGTAGTACCACAGGGCATGGTCTTGGCACCTGTCTCCTTACATTACCCTTCTTTTAATATACGAGGTTACGATGCGAGGCATTGATCTCACTTCCCTTGTTAGCCGAAAAACCTCGAGTCCTTTCTCTTCTGCCAACCGAAAGGGTTCCTATGTCGGAAAAAGGAAAAGGGGCTTTTTATGAGTCGTATTGTCAAGAGAAGAAAATGAGTGGAATGCTTCGAAATGAAGGTCGATAAGCGGAAAATAATTTCTCGTTCTCTAAGGTTTGAATTCTAAATAAATAGTACTTTCCGATATTTGTGGTAAAAACAGATAGGTGGTCTTTATTATCACATTATATTGCATAAAAACAGTATTAATTAATCATAAAAATTAATTTGATTTTTCCATTTAATTAATATTTTGCAGTACCACGAATTTTTTTATAAACATCTTTAATATATTACATTATTTACTTTAATTTATTTATAAAATTTCAAAATTCCAAGATTGAAATGATTGTATAAGATATAACATTTCTTACAAATTGGTAGGAAATTGGTGATAAATATTACGATTGAAGTTGAAATATTCAACAAAATACTGTTGATTAACTGTGTAAGACCGTTTACCTAAAAACCGGATAACTTTTTTTATATATGAGAACCAATAATTTTAGTCTTTTACTCCTTTCCATATATTACTATATATTAATATATTTATAGTTATATATTAATATAATTTGTAAGAGATTCAGAAAATTACTATTATATTTTTAGTTAATATTTTGATAATTAAAACAATAATTCGTATTTCAATTTATGGGAATAAACATCGAAAAAGTTACAATAAAAATCTGATGAATTACAGAGAACTTTAACTTATTTATTCTGCTATTAATTCTATTTAGCATTTAAATATACTTGATTCATAAATTGAGATTCTCTTCATAAATTCGCTCGTGTTCCTTCGTTACAGCGACGGCCAAGAAATGGAATTCGAACTTGGTTCCCGCATTATCTCGTTCGAGATAGGAGGCCAAGGAGGGCATCGGCTTCACAAAGCATTCCAGAAGGTCTCCCATTCCACTCCTCTCCATCCCAAGAGGCGTCAATCGCAGCCTGTAACTTCCAGTCTGGACCTGGAAATAGAATTCTCCCTGACCACACCTTTCCCCACTCCGCCGCCGCCCACTGCAGACACCACTAAAAGACCCTCTTGGAATGTGACTTGTGGGAGATTGATAAGTGGTGGAGGGGCCGAGATAAATCCAGGGTCGGCCCCTGCAATGAGAGGTCATTCATGGAAGACGGACGCGTGCGTCGCGACGCCCTCTCCGGCCATATCGGCGGCCGTTGCGTCTTGGGTGTCCGGAAGGTACAGAGCGTACCTGTGGGGGTTGGATATGGAGCAGAGTTCGGGGAGAAGTATGGTGGTGACGTGCAGATGCGAGCACCCCGGAACGTATGCCGTCCTGTTAACTATGAAGAAGCCTACGGTGAGTTGATTGCGTGATGTAGAAACCAAATAATTTTATCTTTATTTAAGGCTACAATTTAAATTGTTAAATATTAATTTCAATTTTTTCCTGTTTATTTTAAAAACAAGATGAATGCTCTACTCTATATGACTTGGTTTTTATCTGACGAATTTCATTTAAAAGTATGTAATTTCGAAGCAAATGATGAATATTACCTTATCTAATAATTCCCCCTTCAATATATTTAAAGGACTCACTATAACATATGTACATTTTTTATATCTCACTATATACTTGCTTCTATTCTATTGTATATTTCTGCATTTGAAGTTGTAGCTATTGCAACGAATGTTAAATGCGCATACATCGAGGGAATAAATTACTTTATAAGTAAGATGATTCATTAAAATGTCTGTACTTACAGGTATTCTTTTTTATTTTTGGCATTTAATTTTTCAGGAATTTTTTAAACTGTAAACATATATTTATCAGGGCGTTACCGAAAATATATGTTTCTATCTGCGCTTGACATTGTAAAGGTATCTATCATAGCGTCGAAATGGAACTAAAATCACACACAGTTATCAGTATAAAATTTACCCCTGGCGCCGTGAATTATACTTGATGCAACCCGCGATACATAACTGCCGTGTGGGTTGCCCAAGCTTTAGGATAGTATTATTTTTCTAGTATCACAATGGCTTTAAGCATTGGCAAACAATTATACAACTCTTAATAACGCCAAGTCTTAGAATAATTCTCCACTTCGTTGGATTAAAATACATGTTAAATAGATTATTAAAAGTGTTTTTTTAAGAGTGTTCAAATTTATAAACACTATAACTAACGCTATTTATGAATATAAGCAGACCAAAATCATTCATCGAAAGCTGGTATTATTAATAAAATTTAAGACAGTAAAAATATATCACATATTTCTTTAAAAGTCTCATAGGCTTCCAATTTTACCTTTTTAAAGGTTTTTGATCTTAAAGAATTAAGTCAATCGAATGAAATATCTTTTTTTATATGAAACGCTTTTTATTTTCCGCGTGAGTAGTGAGTATCTGAGGTAAATATACGTGGAAGGTAAGTGGTGTAGCGTATATAAATAGGTAGAACTTCTTAAAAGAACCTTTCCAAGAGTTCATACCCTTTAAAACCACTTTCTTAACCACTTAGCGCCCTTGGGAAACCAACGGAGAGATGGGAAGCATCCTCGGAGAAAGCAGTTGGTGGATGCTTCTTCCTGGATACGGAGGGCCTCCAGGGGCCAAAGGGGTGGCCGGTGCTGGATGCGGAGCCTGTTTAGCACTCGCCCTTCTTTCCTTAGTCTCCCTCCTATTCCTGCGACCGACCATCAGCCTCATCGTCAGGTGCAGTCTATGCCTCAGGAGAAAAGGAAAGCACCACCAAGCGAACTCCTCCCCCTCCGCCACCCGGAGGCTGTCTCCGCCCCCACGACCGCGTAGGCCGAGGCCCCTCCGTCTCCCATCTTGCCTCCATCTGCTCAAGATACAGTGCTGCGCCGCTGTGGTGGGGGCTATGGCCGTGTTCCTCTACGCAATGCAAGCCACACTACCAAAGGTAATTGAGTGGATAACGGTCTAAGATCTGTGATTGACAATCTAGGGTTTGATAGTTGATCTGCGCACTGCTTTTTGCTGCGGAAGACCCCTAAATGTTTGTTACTTTACACTAGTGATTTTTTTGGTAGTTATAAATGGTAAATATGTAATAAAATAGATTATGAGTTTCTTATAAAATTATAGGATAAATAGTATTGTTTAATCGAAAGATATTTATCATTTTACTTTCTTTTTTAATGTACATTGAATGTTATTTTCGCGTTTACAGTTATTTTTGCTAAGAATTGACGGGTAAAATATAATAGCTACTCTTTTAAAGTAATGGTATTACTTAAATTGCTCCTTGTCATATTTATGGAGCTCTTTACATAGGCTGCTTTAATATTCAATTGGGAATAAGGATGAATAAATGGTAGCATTGTTGTACCCGTAGAAATTGCGATAAAATTTATAACGACATATGTTTAAAATACCATGTCATTCATTGAAAAGATGATAAGATGAAGGAATTGTACAAGTATGCGAGCGAAAATTTCCAGAACACTCTTCGTAATTTATGAGACCTATTCAATGTACAGATGCTTTTAAGATATCTTGTTCCATTAAAGCATGATACACGTTGTCTATTTGGAAAGTGAAAGGAAGAAGTCTACTGTTTATTTTGACGTATTTTGACTTGAATATTTGGCACCTGTAGCCACTCAAATATTTTCGAAAGCATACGAGAGGTGTCTAGCAAACACGATTATCTATGTTACATTTATGTAATGTAATATTGCTGTCAAATTTTTTAGAGATGTGCTCTTATCTTTTATCTTAGTAACATATTTTATGAAGAATAGAATAGAATTTTTTCTGTACACACATCCGATTGTATTATTGTTACAAAAATTTCAGTACTACCAGTATTTTCCTATGATTGGCATCCATAAATTATTTCGTTGCGCGCAATTATCCTGAATTTTAATAGAATTTCGATAATGATACAAGATTAAATCTTTATTTGAATAATTTTATTTCTTTTTCAATCCTGTAAGATGTGTTTCGCTTTAATGTGTTTGACTTTAATATTTGATAGTTTTTAAAGTATAAATTTATTGAGTTAGAATCGTAATTTATTCCGAAAATGTTTTAAAGTTTTTTATGCCAAAAGATGCCTATAGGATATGAATACAAGTGCTTAGATTACAATTCAATACCTAATTTAAATTTATTTCCGCAAAAAGCCTCGTTTGCTTCATCCTTACCATCTCATCCTCCTATATTGAAAGAACTTTCGCATTATATTAATAATTATCATTATGAGAGACATAAATTGATTAAAAATCCATTATATCTTGTGAAACCTCGAATTTATTTTGCTATTAAGTCAGATCTATTTATTTAAAACGATATATTGCCTAATTAAGTTATTTTACTTAATTCAAAACGAATGCACGGTCGTTTTTAAAGAAGAATCCATCCCCTTTAATTGCAGTCCTCGTACCCTTACGTGACCACGTGCCTGGAAGGATTCCTGTTGACCGGGATGTCGTCGCACCTGAGCAAAGTTCTGATCGTGTACGCGGAGGTGGTGACGGCAGCGGGTGCCGCGGAAGTGGGCGCTGCAACAGCTGCTGCAGCCGTTGCAGCGGCTACTTCTGGGAATGCAGCGGGAGGGGAGGGAGGGCACAGAGGGGAGGGGCCGAGGGGGGCGGCGTCACCCGTCGTAGCTCAGAGAATGGGGGCAAGGAGCGCTTTGGCAAATCTCCCAAGATTGTCGCATCTGAGGCCCACTATCCTAGGAATAGTAACAGGTGGGTTATCGGATATTTAACCTCCGTTTGCTCTACGTACACTCACTCGTAGTAGTACAGTGTGTCTGGATATACTGTTTTATAGCTGCTGTGGTTGCCAATAGCGTTCGTTGATCGTATTGTAAGATCTGTTGTATTGAGAACGGATTGATGAAGCGTTAAGCCACTTTTGCGGACGGTAAATTCACTGCTTAATTTGGATTTTTATGGATAAATTCAATAGCGAATGCAATTTTGGTAAAAGTATCGAACGAGAATTGTAAAACATCTGCTTCTGTAATTCTTTCTAATAATTTACCTATGTTTTAAAGCATTGCTATTAAGAGAAAATTGCTTCAAGTCTTTAAATATTCCTTTTCGAAATTCAGCATCTTTATTTAGTTATTTTGCTATTACGCTAATTTACACGTGAATTTTAAGACTTTATTTTAAATTCATCCACATTTAACAGTATTTGCACTTAAATTTTTTTTCCAAAACATAACATATAATATAAAATAAGTTACATAATATATATTTTTAGATTTTATTTCCATAAAAAGTTAACCAGAGGAACTGATAACAATGGCAGCTTCTAGAATTTACCCCTTCCTTCTCTTTAAGCCTTTCAGATAATGGGAAGTTAACTTAATAAGATATCCTGAGCGAATTTCATCGAATGCTTAATTAATTTCCCAATTTTCATAAAAATTGATCATTTCTAAAAATTAGAAACAAAGTTATAAACTATCATCCAATTATATATAAATCTAAGGATTTCCAATTGTTTATTATCGTAAATATATTATTACATCGAGTTTGTTATATACTTATAACTTATTATATGTTATATACTCGATAACTTCTCATTTTTATCCCTTCCGATTGCGTACTGATTGACCCTTAAAGAAAAGCCTCTGTCAAGAGCAATTTTTCCTATTACATCGTGATCAATAACCTTAAATTTCCCACCTTGCCCACATTACGTATGCATTTCAGGCCTTCCTGTTCTCGCCGTGTTGGCCACCCATCTGTCTCACCACGCCTCCGGCTGGGATCTGCCCTCTTGGTGGTTGGCCCTCGGCTCTTCCCTCTTTAACGTGTTCCTCGCCTCAGCCAGTCTCATCTCCCTCCTGTTCGCCTTCCTCTGCGCCTCTCTTCTCCGGAGGCTGAGGAACCTCCTCATCCTAATCACTGCACCCACTCACAACCCGAACGGGATCACTCTGACCGGTGGAGGGGACGATGCCATCACCACACGGTTGGAGAACGTGAAAGCGCGCGGAGATGTAAGGATCATCAGAAGAAGGTAAGATCCACGTCGTTAGCAATCACGGTCAGCAAAGGGTTCGTTTCTAAGAAGATCCCAAGGGTTTTTGGGGCGTACGAGGGTTAATGTCCAGGTGGATTCTGTGCACTACGTGATTGTTTTTGGAAGGGTGACGTAGATTAATCGTCTTTAGAATGACTGTGTTAGGATTCAAGTTTTAGTTTACGTATTCAGTTTCCTAAGAAATAAATGTTTTAATTAAGGTATTAATTACGTATTTTTATGAAACTTGCCCATTTTTATGGCTAATGTTTTACGTAATTTAAATATTTAAAGTTGTGTTCATGAAATGTCAATAAATTTAAGAAACGTAGTGGGTTTAAAGTTTCCTTAGAAGAATTTTGAACAAGTTTATAATTTCTTTAAAATTTATTTTTCGAAAGAGTTTGAAAAGTAGTCGTTCAAAGTGAAGCAAAATAATCATCATAATCATCAGCAATAATATAACTTATTTCGATAACATTAACGGAATTAATTTTTGCATTCTGAATGTATAATTTATTGAATGACAGATAATTCTATTAATACAAGCTAATAAGATGAAATTTCGGTATTATAAAATATTGGAAAACATTCCTGGGTTTTAAGAGTAAAATATTTCGTAAGAAATTATAAATAAAATTAGGTAATGTTTGAAAAGAACTATAGTAAGGATAACATAATATTTTGAAATACTATGTCTATTTACATTTCCTTCAAGACTAAAGTAATTGTTCACGATAGTAATATTTACAGTTACTGATCACGATTTTCAATAATTCCTTTTTTTACTGACCTTACGGATATTATATCAGATGTTCTCTTAACTGTTAAAGAAAATTACAAAGCGCAAATGAATTAAGAGAAATCTCCATTTTAATCTTCAATAGCTCTATCATGATTGCTTTCATTAAATCCGTTGATTCGTGAACGAGGGAAATATCACTGCAAATATGACGAATTCCTGAGGGATTACTAATCATTCCAATATCCAGAGCTTAATTTACTTGAAATTCCATTTTGGCATGCCCAATTTAATTGGATTGATGTCGCATTAAATGCCAAAGTTTAATCCTTAATCAGCGATATCTTTGAACCAAATTTCATTTACGATATTGTGTTTGTAATTTTATTAAAAGCTCAAAGACTTACAGGAAGAAATTCCATATTGATAATTTAATTTAAGAATGTTTTCACTTCCCAAATCCGGCATACAAAATGGTGGTATAAGTACGAAAGTAATAACTATTTTTTATTTAAGGATAACATTAGTATATGATAACCAAGCCTCTTATCCTGGATTCTGCGATGTAATTTATATCATCAAAACTATTTGTTTGGCATTTAACCTTTAACTATTAAAGAATTTAATTTTATTTAAGGTTTATTAAAGGATTAGAGATTGTATTCATCATTTCTCCTTGAAAATTGGGCATTCAATTAAATAGCAGGAAATTTAATTCCAATTTATCATTCCTCTCCGTTCAAGTATGTTTATGATTTAATTAACTTTTTCATCGTCTCCAAAGGGTCGCCTTCCTAAGAAGAGCCGCTGCAATATTTTCTTCGATGGTGGTGATGGAAACGGCCTCTGTCTTCTACATCAACATACCAGACGATGTGGTCACACATTATTTCTTCAGCATATCTAGTGCCCTTTTGGTAAGTGCGTTCGATATATTTGTTTCCCGTCGTTTTGAAGTATTTAATTCTAAAGTCGTATAAAATTTTCCAAATAAGTGAAATAAATTGTAATGGAGACCTAAAACTTATTGAATCGGAATCGATTACTGTTTCGATATATTACGATCGGAAAGTATTTTATCGATATAAACCTCTTGGAAAATATTGTTTCAATCGAGGACACGTAATAGTTCCAAAATTTTGTTCCTTTATATATTCTACGTAGCGTACTCGAATTTCAAATTCTTAAACGTCCATTCGACAAACTTTTTTGTAATGAAAATCAATTGGAATTCCGTATGATATGTGTTCCTAAGATATCATCTTTACGGAGCTACTGAAGTCATACCTTTAAATGCTCGTAATGAAATTTATTCAAAGTTATTTGAGTCTAAATTCGTAAATCCTCATTCTAAAAACATTTTTTTATGAATTTATGTCATTTTTTGTTATGAAAACGAAAATTATTGGAATTCCTTATGATATGAGATGCTAAGTTATGGTTTTTACGGAACCGCTTACGTCATATCTTCAAGTACGCATAAGGGAAGTTATGATTTTAACGATAACGAATTCCAATATGCGATGATATTGGGTTTCCGGTGTACCTCAGAAGAAATCAATTTAAATTGTCATAATTCAACCTTCCTATGAATAAATTGTCTTATTATTTGTCTTAATTTGTTTAATTATCGTCAAACCTTGGATGGTGACCTATATTTTTGGGTAGAATCTATACAGTGAATATTCATGTGTATTGTCTGTTTAGCTTCTCATTTTATGAAATTAGATAAGTAATTTTATGGAGTAAAGCTTCAGATTCAACGGAGCTAACTACATTTCATGTTGTTTATTATTATTTGATCGATCCCATACATGTAACCTCTAATGAATTCCCAGGGAGTGGTGATCTTCGTGTGCTACGTAGTGAAGAGTGAGGCCCCACTTGGACTGTGCAGACTATTGAGGGGAAACCGGAGTAGGAAGAGGGTGAGGAGTAAGAAGGGAGGAGGACTGAGGTGTGGAGGGACGGGAGGTGGTCCAGAAGACAACGAAGATGACGACGATGAAGAAGATGATGATGAAGACGACAGTGACAGCTCAGATTCCCTAGACAGTCCTCTTACATGTATGTATATACGTCAAAATACGTCATATATCTTCCATTATGTAATAAAGTACGAATCGGCATACCTTAGATTGCCCAAAAGTCGTACCTAACCTACATTTTCCCCGTATTCACCATATGGTGTACTTTCATGGATCGATATATTTTCTCTTCGCCCTCCCTAAGGACTAATGCAGATGATCCAGGGTTCATTTCCGGGTTTCGCAGAATTTCCGCTTTCATTTAGACTCTATAGACGTATGGAAGTCGCAGAAAAGTCTTTAACGTTAAAGGAGAAATATTAAAGTATCAGCTAAAAAGTCACCTTTGCTCTTTAACTCTAAATATATAAAGTCACCTATTTTTCTGTGGAATTGAATTATAAAAATACATTCTAACTCGTTAATTATTATTTAATAGAGTCATGAAATGCTATTATTACTGAACGCTTCTTAAATTTAAATGAATGCATTCCTTCCCGATTGAAATACATCTCATTCACTTAACCTAGAGATATATTTTTTATCGAACTCACTGTCCAGTCATCCTTTAACAGTTTATTATATTTTTACGGTATATTGTAATTTATTTTAATGTATTTTCCGAAAAAAGTCACAACCTCTTCAATTCAGTTTGTTAAACATTGAATCTGATGTACAATTCTCATACGATATTATATAACATTGCTTCTTTATTAATCAATTCTTTAATTTAAAAGCATTTTAATTATGAGTACTGTCAATTGACACTTAAAATGTCACTCGTAACTGCATTATGTTTCGTTTTTCTCTCTTAAACTTAAAGGGAATCGTAATCTATTCAGATAAAAAAACGTAAATGATTTAATTGAAATAACTTTCCTTACTTGATTCTACTACGACAGAATAATATAATCGATGTAAATTTCTATCAATCGCTACGATTAATTTTATCCATCTTAACATCTCCTTTAATATATTGGATAAATAATTTTAAGACTCTAATATAGCTCTTGGCCAAAAAAAGTGAAAGTATTTTACGTAATTACGTAATTTAGAACCTATTGAGGCCAATCTTTCATGAAATATAATTTTTAAATTTTATTTCTATCGCGTACATGCTGGAATGCTTATACTTCTTATGAGTGTATCACGTATTTCTTTGCAGTATCTCTTAAGCCCGACCTTGGCAACGACGAGTCCAGTTTCCATGGATCTTTGAGGAAGAAATCAAGAGGAGGTTTGGGTGATTGGGGTCAAAGGGGAGGAGGCGACGGCGCCTGCAGCGATACTGTTTTGTTTTCGGTGACCGAGGGAGTGCGGGGCATGGGCAACAAGAGTGGTTTGGAATTGAGGGGATTGAACTCCGGGATTAGGGGCTTGGACTCCATCAAACAAGATATCAAGGTAAGGGACGGATGTCCATTCGTCCTCCCAAAACTGACCCTCTATAAATAATGGTAGGGTTCTGAAAACAATTACCCATGTTTCAGTATATGATGGAATGTAAATGTCATCATGATATCTATATATCTTTTGTGTTTGAAGATTTTTTAACTAGTAGTACGTATTAAAGTTTGTCGTATGTAACGTTTCGGTCATTTTTTAAAGATTTATTTTATATATGTTTGCTGGAAAGTATTTTATATAGTTCTTCTCAGAGATTTTAGCACTTTCTCTATTTGAAAACAAAGTAGGCTTGACGTTTATAATGGTTCAACGAAATTTGGTGGTTATTAAATAATTATGAACTGTATTGAATGAATTATTTACTTCTTAAAGGCGTCAGTTTTATTTTCAAACAAGTTTGTAATATATAAATTATTTAAGGGAGATATTTAGCGTCAACTTTCGAGAAAATACTGATTACTTCACAAGTGCACAAACCTTGTAACAAAAAAGGGGCAATTTATACGTAATTGAATTCATTATGCATCAATTTAATTCCTTATTAATTGATCTCTCGCTATTCTAGACATTCAAGAAGCAGGTGAGCGACACAGGAACCGGAGAAACTTACATAGACGCTAATCCTTTGACGGACGAAGAGATCGCTGCCGCCCTATCGAAGAAGACCCTAACACTGCAGACGACTGGAATTCCAATCACCCAATTGGCGGATCCATCCTCCACCTACGAACCAACGGACCTAGTAGACGCCGTCCTGCCCTACAACGAGTGGAAGCAACGGGAAGCCGGTGGAAGGAAGCCTCAGAGGAGCAACAGCTGCTGCGGGGTCGCTGGAAGGATCTGCGCCGAAGAGGACGAAGGGGAGGATGACCAGAAGGCTCGCGCCAAAGGGGCCTGCAAACCGGAAGAAGTGGTCGTGGTCAAAGCGCAGGTGGAAGTGAACACTCCCAAATCTAGTCTGAAAATTCCCAAAGACCTTAACCCACCGTCGGTGGTCAAAGACGTTCCTGAGAAGTCGGTAGCCTTCGCTGTCCCCTCGAAGACGCCCACAACCGTGAGAAAGTCCATCCTTAAGAATCCGCTGCCACCAAAGTCTGTAACGATCCTCAATCCGGAGCCGGACGTGATCGAAAAGGAACCACCTTTCCCTCTGGTCCTGGAGGACCTTCCCCCACCGATAGACGATGGTGGTATCATCGGTGGGAACCTTTCACCAGAAGGTTACGACGACGCCGCTGAGCCACTGCAATGTCCAGACGTGTTGGCCGTCCCAGAGAACAGGATACCACTGATGGGAGTTTGTCCGGTACCCGAAGTGGATAGAATAGTGCTTACCAACGATGAGATACGGAGGAACCAGTTCCCGGTGAGGGTCATACCAGTAGCGGTACCAGGACCGTGTCTGTCACCACCAGACGCACCTCCTCCACCTCCACCCAACAAGTTCTCCCTCTTCAGAAGCGAGGGAGGTTTTATGGGCAGCAAAGAGATGAACATCATAGAAGAGGTGGACGAAGAAGCGGAGGACGCTGCAGAAGCTTCCGGTAGCGGGGCGAAGAAGAAAGAGGTCGTGGATGGTGAAGAGGCTGTCGCGGATCTGACCCCAGAAGAAAGAGTCCTTCAGGAGATGAGACGAAGACCGGATGGTAGGGAAGAAGGTAAGGGTGTGCTAGAAGAGGCGTTTGCAGACAAGGAGGAAAAAGTGGCCAACGGTGGTGACGGTGAAGGTGTTGAAGACCTCGATGGTATGCTTGATAGGATAACGCTAGACCTGGACTACTTGCTCAACAGAACGCCAAAGCACGGTAGCAGATCAGGAAGTAGAGAAGGTATCAATATAGACCCTCCAGAGGAGATGATAGCATTGAGCACGTTTAAGACTACAGCAACGAAGACAGCTGAGGGTGAGTGAGAGAGTACGGCCTCAATAATAGAGTGATTCCAAAGATGAATGGGTTCACCAATAGGTGATCCTCAATTATATATCGAAATTATATCTATACCTTACTTTTTAAAGTACTGTGTGTGTGTGTGTTTCAAAGTTTAACATGTGGTGCGTCTACCTTCCGGTAGGACCAAAGAGCCTAATTTAACTCTGTGAATAATCGCTAATTTATTTATTCAGGATGTGTCAGCGGTCCTAGTGTATTTATTTTCCTTCGAAAGTTGTGAACTGTGGCTGTCCGTGAGATACCAACGAAGCATGAAAGTTCCAAGTGTTGTTTTAGGTGGTTGTAGAGTTTACGATTCAGGGTTCTCTTAGTGCGTCAGACGTACTGATGGTCGGTTGTTCATCAAAATAGTTTACGGACGCGTTCATAGTCTTTACGGATTCGTTGAGTGTTCGTGTGTTGTGGGGTGTACAAATGGATCTGGTACGTGAATTTGGTAATTGGTGCTACTCTGTTGGCTCATCGGGATCAGTTGGTGGCGTGGCCACTTTAACAGTCCGACGCGACTTTAAAAAAAATATCGAATTCCTTCGTACGTTTGACTCTTCTTCCAAGGAGACGCGATATATAAAAAAAGAGCTGTTCATCTCCTCTTCTCCTATTTTGGATGTATTTACTGCATGCTCCTTGCTATTTGACCATTATCGTTCCGTAAATAGAGATACATAAGGGAGTGCGATGTCCTCCGTTGTTCAGAATCCAGTTCGCTATTTATTTTTCACCCGGTCGTCTTTCTTTGTTACCTCCACTTTCCCTTTGACCTGTTCTTTATTTATTCGGATCTGATATTCCGCACTCGTGCATTTTGTTCCACTGGAAGTCCTCCAAACTGCTCCGGGTTCAGTTGCCAAAGCCGTTTATTCCATCTCCTGTTCATAATTTTGCTCAAAAGCTCCCCTAACTTTTGCCCTTTCCTTCCGCTGCGAGAAAAGAGCATGGAGGCACTTCCCAGTGACAGTCGACGTGGATTGTGTGTTAGTGAATGTATCAATTATTGCTTCTGTGTCTCAGGAATCCATATGTTATGTACATTCGATTGATCTGTGATTCAAATAAGTGTTGATTTTAATGAATAAACCCTGTGTGTCTAGCTGTATATACTAAAAAAAAGTTATATCACGTGTAAAAGTTGATGTATCATCAAATTTTATATGTGGAATTCTTATGAGTGGAAGCCGGCCGATTTTTTTGGGCCTTGGACATTTGTATGTTCTTAATATGCGTGAATTTAACGTGTGGATACAAAACAGAAAAAAATGGATATTTTTCTAAAGTTTAATAAATGTTTCCTAGAAAATTATTATACACGAACATAATTTATAAGACCTATTTGTTTGTGGGATGAAATTATGAAAGATGCCATTTTGTTTGTATCTGAATTTTACAAGCGGAGAATTCATATGACGGTTCTCGCAAGATGAGTTTTTGTTAATAGTGTCAATAAATTATATGCTTCAATTCTTCATTATATACGTATTTCTGTTCTCAATTCAAGGTATTCATCAACACCCTCTTCTTCAGACCGAAAGTGGTCGTAAATATCATTCGTTCTATTCGAAATGTTTCTCTCTCTTTTGGAGATCCTTTTATTTAAACACGCTCGTGACTCCTCTACGGCTAACACGACTCATCGCGTTCGAAACTGTGTCCTATTTAATAAAAATATATAATTTTCGTTCTGCCCGAGTGCATGTTTATGCCTAATGACATAAATGTAGCAAAAGCTGGTGTGAGAGGTTTTGAAAGAGATTACAAGGACGAGTGGCATGGATACTCTGCGTTCCATTGTTCTTCATTCTTTTAAACCTTGAATTCATCGATCTAGAAACATTACGATAGAGTAAAAATACCAATGTCATTGAAAACAAACATGATACGTTACGTTTATTATAATATAAAGCTATAAACATATCTATTACATGTCAAATATTATATTCTTTTTAATATCCTCATTTACATTGGAACCATAATTAAATGAATATTCTTTACTATTTTTTTCGTTTTTACTTTGTAAATACAGTTTATAAATTCATTAATTAGATATAACAGAGTCAACCAGGACCTTAACTTTTCAAACAAAGGGTCCAATAAAAATAATAATAATTCAAATTGTTTTAAGTCAAAACATTACTTTAGATAAGTATATTCATCATGGGTCTAATATAACCCATAATCTGGTAATCCAACGTGCTATGGAGTCATAATGATTCGGCATACACGCACTTACGCGCAAGATGATGAATGGATTGGCTCATTGGCGCAAATTTCCTCTGGTTATTAATGGTTTGTGTCACACCCTTGGTGTTCCTTCTCCAAAACCACTTAAAGTGTCCCTGTGCTCAGTTTCAAGGAAGTAATTCATAATTACATTCCATTCCAAACGAAAATATTTAAGTCGAACGATTAACTCATTCCGATATACGTAAATTGTAATGGTTCTTGGATGGTTTGAATTATTTCTTGGCGCTACTTCTGGAAGACGTGATAAATTTCCTTCGAAGACTAATTTCCATGGTTCGCCTGTTCAATAATCCTCAAATCCATGTCTTACGGTCGCTTATCTAATACATCATTTGGGAAGGGCCTTTAATCCTTGTGTGTTGTGTTACATTTACGCCTTGCTTCCAAAGGCTTTCCCAATTAATTTCCTTTGTCCCACGTGCATCAGAGCTCCCTACGAAGTCAGTGTTCTTTCAAAGACAAGAGGGGTACAAGTAGTTAATTTGCATCAATTATAATTTGGGAAGTAGATGACTCTAAACTTTTGGATGCGGTATAACACATACAATGTTCGTTGTATTGATTATAGCTTTCGATAATGTAAAGATGTAGTCTTACATGCTTTATGACATTTGGATGGATTAGTTTTAGGTGGCTCACGTTCTGTTTTCATTATTTATGACTTCCGTATATTTAACGAACTTCCATTTGTAGTATCAGTTTCTCTGTGTTTATATAGATACCATCCGGGCCGTCTCTGACTGTGATTAGAAGATTTAAGCAACATATCTATATTCACCTACTAAGAGATATTCAGAGCATGGAAAGGATAAATAAATCCATTATTATAGAAACATTTTTGTAAGATTTTGTGAACTAGACAATCAACAACAACAATCAATTCAATTATAATACCAGTCATTAACCACAACCATAGTACTGGGATGAAGACTTGAAGTTAATAGTACCAAACAATCGTATTCAGCAAGCTGAAGGCACCATTGATCCAAAAAAGTGAGTACTTTATATTTATATATACTATATAGAGTACTATATATCTTAAATATGCACTGCTCTTTTAGTACTATCTTTCTAATATTTCGGTACTATAACCGTTGTTTATCTTTAATATACTATAACAAGCCTTTTTGCTGTTATTAATGTAGTTAACTGTTTGTTTATAATATAGTAAGTTCCAAGAATTGATCTCATTCATATTCCTTCATAAATATTTATTATTCTTCATATTCTGATGGATCTAAAATGACTATAAATGATTATTGTTGCTTTGCAGCATTCATATTTCTAACGCTTCTAGGTATGGTTACGGAATGTTCTTATGATAAAATTACTAAATCTGTATTTAAAGTGGATGAATATAGCTGTTAGTTTGATTAATATCACAGGAATTACAGATGTCAATAGCAGTTTCTTCCCGTTTAATGAATGATACCTAATGAAAAGCATCCAGACATAAATCATGTGACATTAATACCTCTTTTTTCCAATCAGGCGCTAAATAAGCTCAGTCAAAATCCACGGGTAAATTGTACGCGTCGAACAGTTAAACTATTAAATCCCAGCGTATCAGTAGATCTTCGGACATAAAGGAGAAAGCAAGCAGTGAGAATTGGAAAATGGAATCGATTCGAGGGAAGGTTTAGGCGTGAATCAAGTTTATATTCATTACCTTGACAACTCAATGACCCGCGATCATTTACCCAGGATACGGCAGATAACTCAATAACTGCTGGATTTCTAAACGTTCCCGTAAATCAGCGGTAGATCAAAACTCAGGCTCTGTTAGCCCAAGCGATATACATATTTCTTAATCGACTTGGCTACCAATACATCGATTATATTCGAGGAAAGTTTCGTATTGTAATAATCCATTCTCTAAAATTATCCGCAAGACTTTAAAGACTGGTTGACACCCTGAAAAGAATGGGCTCAATTTATGGGTGAATTTTAAGACAGTCAAGCACGTTCAATTTAATTTAATTTAAAGAGGTGCATTTTCTTTATAGCTTAACATCAATTTCTTATATTGTCTGGAAGTTATTTTTATCTAACTTATCTTATGATCCATACTCTCTGTTGATCAATTTAGAGTTTCTATAAATATGGTAGTGTTTACTTTGTTATATCCCGTAGGTGCTTAAGTTGTTATAACTCAGTACGTATATGAACATCATGAATGTATTACGAGATCATATCCCAAAATTTTAATAAGGTCCAAGAACTTGAAATTCACTTTAAATTGAATCATATTAATCTAAAACATTTAGAATAGCTGAATGTATGTTTCAAAGGACATGATTTTATTATTCTAAGTAACAGATAAATTTTAGAATGAAATCGGTAGTATTTATAAAAGCGTTAAGCATTGTTTTTACTTCCATTTATTCTCATTATTTTTCCTTTAAGTTTTTGTTTTGGCACTAAATTCAACGGTTCCATTCAAAGGAATATTTCCTCTTAGAATCTCTATCTTCAATTTTAACTACTTTTATATCTTCTCTGTGCCGTTTTCAAGAAGAGAAATTCATTTCTCTATTCCAAATGAATGAAATCGTAACCTTCACCCATTCAGTGAGACAGTGCAGATTCTAAATTTGTTCGCGTTTATGGGATATAAAGCAAACCACAACCGTAAGACGAAACTACTTCGCATAAAGCGTAAAACTCTTAATAAGATTTGTTTTAAGAATCAGAAGTCATTTTCTCGTAAATGGAAGAATGTAAAATGATATTTTGTTCCTCAGTTATTCGTACTCAACAGTGATTAACAGCGTCATTCGGTTTTTCTTGGTTGACTAGCATTTTAACTGCCTTCTGGTTATTACACGTGCCTTTTCATTGTATCATTTCTACCCAGCTAAGAATCGAAAAAAGAATTAATGATTTGCTCCTTCAATCAATTTGTACAGCTTCAGTCATTTCAGAGAATTCCCTTTAAATAATTTCTTTTTAAAAGCCACGTGTTCCATCTTTGAATGGATTTAGTTCACGAAAGAAAGTATTAGACTAAAATAACTTTATAAAAGACCCATTTTTAATTAAACTACTTACCTCGCCTTATATTTCATTTCTTAAACAGTTCATTAAATTGTTAATAACGTTTAAAGTCACATTGATCGGACATACAAGTTCTTATTTCTTATTACATATATGTTGTAGAATTCTTATACGAGATCAGGTGGTGATGTTTAATCGTCTTTTAGAAAAAATGTTTCGCAATAGAATACCTCTCAAAAATTATATTGTTTTATCTCCTTTTAAGTAATATTTATATTCCAGTTTAAATTTAAATTTTTCATGAGGTAATTTATTCAGTTTAACATTCGCGTTTATGATACTTTTTATATTTTTGGAGAGAATCAATAAATATTTTATCAGTTAAAGCGTAAGATTTGCATTCTGAAAAGAGATTACTTAAAAATAAATTCGTTAAATATTTTTTTACGGTTACTCACTCGTGGAACCTTATAGAAAGTTAAACCAGGGAACTCTATTGATGAAGATAGTTCCTGCCTTTTTACCTAGAAACAAAGGTATAGCATTTGAAAATTATAACGTATTTTTAAAATTTATAGATGCAATGCCAAAAAGTATAGATTTTTAATTGTTTTCAAAACATTCATTCATATTTAGAATTCTCGGTCTAAATCTAGCTAGGTAAAAAGCTTAGGTTAATTGTGAGCGAAACCTAACGAGTTTAGCATACATGTAGAATAGTACGATAGCGGAACTTTGTATTCTATATATTTTTTTAATGTTCACGTTAATGAAGGTAAAATATTGGTCACAGAATTTATTGTCAGAATGGACAAGTACATGAACGCAAACGTATTAGAATTAAATTAATAAGCAATAATAAAGGCAAAAGTCACGACCTAGCCTTTGTGAAACTCTACAACACGTTCATCGAAATTTTATTTTTACCATCCCATCCTCACTAATGAGATGTTCCTAAAATAGTACACGCGATCTGTTTGTTAAAATTCATCGTTCAACAGAAAATATAAAGCGAAGTGAAGAAAGAGTAATATATGAATATGTTCATTATTAAAGTCTCATAATTAAATTTTACTTTAAAATTCATATTAGTTTATAATGAGATTTTTGAAGGAAAAAATACAGCTGAGATACGAGGAAATTTTAGAGCATTTGATGAATTTCACATTCAGATAGCAACTTTGAATTTACAAAAACCTTACTATATAAATGAGTGAAGTTAAAATAATAAAATTAGTAAAATACATTCTGAGTGTTTTGTCTAAAAAAAAGTATGTTTTGAATTAAATTACAAATATTACTTTAGGAGGCACCATTTGAATGGATTTTTGAATCTAATAAAGGAAATATTAAGATTTTCTGAAAGCCCTTTTTCCTGTTTTATGAATGGAATAATTTAAAAATTCAAGGTGAAAGTTAAGGACAGTCCGATAAGAGCAATCAAGTTTGTTGTAATGTCTGAATTTTTATTCTGGAATAGTAGAAAATCTCATTCTACTCAGTCATATCCAAAATTTGATATTTCATTATAATTGAAAACGAATCTCGCACAATATTTCTTCATTTATATATGTTTTCCATAAAACCCATACAATAATTTCATATATTAAAAGTTATTAAGCCTTTTTTAGATATTTTACAATAGCTATTGAATATTATAACAAGAATATTCCAAGAAATATTGAATTCGTTTACATAAAAACTTCAAATAAGTTACGTATCGTAAATCGTTCCCTGATGCACAGTTAAGGCGAAAATTTAAATTTTCTGCTTGGTTTCCGTGTAATTTATATTTCGTATTGCATTAATTAAATATGTCCATTATTATCCTTCGCACCATATCTTAACACCTTCAAAAACTCAATGGTCCCAAGATGATACCCTGGGGCACTCGTCACAATTTCCAGATGTAATATAAATTTCGTATTATATTAATTATTTTATTGACTCTATTATTGTAATTCGCACCATTTCTTATATCCTGCGAAAACTCAATGGTCCCAAGATGGTACCCTGGGGCACATGTCACAATGGATTCGACACCTCCGTTCATCGTTATCGCCGGCAAGTATTCGTGGGCCATTGGCTTTAAAGGGGATACATCCGTTAGAGAGAGACGGCACGTAGAAAATTCTGCCTGCTTCTTCGGCATCGAGAAATAATCAAAGAGATAAGAAGGTTTGTGACGGAGCTTTCACAATGGGAACAGAGGACACAAATGAAAAGGCAATGCAAAGAAGACAGGAAATGAGATGAAAGCGGAACGAAAGAGGTGTTTCTCGAGATTTATGGAAATGGGAATTTCCCGAGAAGCAATACAAGCGTGTATTACTTTCACAAACATGCTTCGAGGAGACAAGGGTTGAGACGTAAATTAATTTCTCCCTTAATATCCATATCGCGCCCTTTAATCTAGAGTGGAAGAGAAGGGCCATTTCTTTAAGGGAATTTTTCCCTCGCCGCAGACACCTACGGAAGCACCTTTACGAAGCGCTTATGGATTCATGAGTGGAAATGACGTAAATAGTAGATTCGGATTCTGTATTGCTGTCTCCATTGACCTGTAGAGTTCTGATATTTTGACTTATGTTTTATGATGAAAATCCATATGATTTACGCTCAAATAGAAACTTACTACCATTTAAATTCTTTACTCTTTACCTTATTCCATTCTCGCAGAATATACTAACAGTTATACAAGGCTGAGTACATCGTAAAATCTTTCTCTTATGCCGGAAATAACCTCTTTATACCACGTAAGTATTCAATCTACTTTAAACCTATTATAGAAGAATCTAAGGATGAAATGATAGAAAAGTATGGAAGATTCTTAAGAAGATTTAACCTATATAAAGCTATGAGCTTAAAGGTGTTCTAAGTTTATGAGTAACCTTTTTAAGATTTAGGATGTTACCATAGGAGGACATAAAATTCGCCATAAATCACGTACTGTAATCGCTAGTGCGTGGTGCTATGATAAGTTAGAGTTAATTAATGGAAACTTCTGAGTGTGCTTTCGCCCGTAGTAGATGAAAATTACAAACAAATAAATCAATAATGTTCCTATGTTTAGAGAGATATTTCTGTTTCTGATATTATATTTAAGTAATAGCTTTGCTATTAATAGGTGAACCATCTTCAGATCAGCCTGAGCAGAAAAACATTGAGTTATCCTTAACCTTTACAGCATAATTTATAATCGTCGAGAAACTAGAAGGCTGCAAATATACCCAAAACAGGTTTAAAATGTTTTAATATATAATTGATAACGTTATAATTTCTTAAACTTCTAACAGTCTATCCTTTGAAGATTATTTGAATGATTTCTCTATCTGTTATTTTAAGCTCATCATATACTCAGATGTAAGGTAGTTCATTTTTTTTACATATCCTTGTTCTACTCTCCTCGTTCAAACTGTCTACATCTTTTTCGGTGTTAGTAGAGGGTCCAAGTACCATAACTTCATTGGAATATAATTATTGATACAGCCAAGATGATAGGCACTGCATAAAGATTAGCATTTAACGTAACACATGCATCGATAAATACACCAATCATTCTCACAGCATATTCGTAAGGAGCTATCCCATTCTCTAACGAATTTATCAGCTACGATATCGATTCCCAATTCCCCCATCACATACTTTTTTCTCAAACAATCACCCCTCAGCTTCCGTCATTTATCTTCCCCTGTTTACTTATTTTTTTTTCTGGAAAAAAAAGGTTCCCATCCCATCCTTAGGTTGCTTTCCTCCCATCCTTAAGACCATCTCCTTCTTCATATTCCTCTCCTCATTTCCACACCCTCTCAATCACTTTCTTCTTCTTTTACTTCTGTTTCTTCTCACCCACTCTGTCATTTTTCTCTAAGCATCCATCAAGCACCTCACATCCTACTTAAGCCCTTAGCTCTCTTTCCGTAATTGTTCCGTCTTCGAATGTGTCCAGAATTTATATATCTCAATCCATCTCTTGCACTCCCTCCTTTTAATCCGTTTCTAATCACTGCGAAATGGTACGTAAAAGCGTGTCAATGTAGAGAAAGGTTGGATTGAATTAATGATGCTGCTCTTGAGTTTCTTTTGGGCGATGAATTTTTACCAAAGAAGTTTATTTAATTTTAAAACGTAAAAGTGGTAATAAATATCTTCAGATCTATCACAGTATGTTAGTAATGTGTAATAATGACGCATTGTGTAATAAAGGATGAAATAATAAACGTTTATCTACCTAATATCGATTAATTATGTGTAAAAAATTCATTCAGGGAATTTTTTCGTATGCTCAAGTATATATTTCCTTAGATTATTTAAACCTAAGACAATATTCTAATATAAAATATTATTTTTATTTCTGTCTCAAAAGGGATATGTCCATAAAACAAAATACGATAAAATTTTTTTACCACATTATTTTAATTCTGTAGCGCAAATGTATATATTATTTAATTTATATGAATTTAATAATTTTAGGCTTAATATAAATATTTAAAAAATGGAATCCGACAGTGAACTTTTCTATCGCACGGTTTTAAAAGTTTAAAATATTTGTCTAAATTTTGTATTGATATGTCTTAAATATATGCTTAAGCTTCATGATGAAAGAAAGATAAAAGATATGTACATATTTTGATGTCATATAACTGGGAAATATTAAGTAAAAACTGATAAATTTAAATATATAGAATAATGAAGTTTGTTTTAACGATTTTTGTGGTATCAACGTTGAGTCAGTAATGTGTTCGAAAATTACAATTTAGAGATTATTCTCTCATTAGAACTTGATGTATTTTTAATAGCTCTAGAGAACTGTGTGAGGAAGGCAAAATGGAAGAAATAAGAACTTAGCTCCACTGAAGAGTTATTGAGATAAAATTTAAAAATTGAGTAAAAGAGAACCGAGTTATCTCTGAATTATTGAACTAGTTAAAGGGATAAATCTAATGACATCCTTCATTAACGAAGCATAAAATGGATATACACAGACCTATGATTATGATGGAGTCAGTATAAGAATAGTTGGCAAAAAAAATAATAAGCACTATAGGATACATGTTATAATCCCTAAATTAGCTATTTGATAGCAGAAAGTAGTAGAAACACCGCACTTGGACAGCTGTGCAATAATAAAAACATTCGTTACTATAATTTTGCACCAAAATTTATACTAAGATCATTTCACTGTGAATAAAATAAGCTGGGTATTATGTTAATTAAAGATTGTTTAACGAACATAGAATTCTAACATTAAAGATAGTTCTTTTATTTTTAACCGAGAGATATTTATTTCATACTTAAAGTGCTTTTGCCGAATTAAAGCATCCAGATTATTATGCTATAACATTATGGACTTGAATTATATCTCTCAGTTAGTTCCTTCAATATATGAATTCAGAAATGAGTTATAATTCTCATCATAGCAAAAATATTTATTGATTTACGAATCATTGTATCATAGCGGAAGTTTATACTGTTTGTAACCAACAGTTTTTCACCACGGAGACGCATTTTGTGTGTTATCTATTTAACTATTGAAGTTGTTTATATATTCATAAGCTTTGATTCTTATACTTCTTCTTCTTCTCTTTCCCCTTCATTCCTTCCACTTCGTCCCCTTTCATTCTCCTCTTTTAATCTCTCATTCGGAGAGTCCCCTTCAATTCCCCCATTCCCTTGAGACCCTCTCGTTGGCTGATATCTCTTTTCTGGACTCCATTACGACTCGTGGACGTCTGCTCCTCCAACTCAATTCTCACCCCCTCACCAGCGCCCCTCCTTAGCGATTTTCAGAAGCATCTTAGATCTCCTTCTACGCTGTGCCTCTCTCTATTCCCACTTATATACGAGGTCCATCTTTCTCAAAGGGGGTCACCGAATGTCAAAGCATGGAGGTTACATCAAAATTGAATCTGTTTATTTCGCTATCAGAATTTTGAGTATCTTCGTCTAAAGTGTTTCGTATTAATTAGAGCTATGTTCATTCTATGGGAGGTTTTCTAATTAAAGCTTGATTCCTAATTTGTTTGGGATTAATTAAAGCCGTGATTGATATTATTAAAGTTTTGTGTACATACTACTTTAGTTATCATGACATTCCATGTCTTATACGTAATACTTACAATGTATTTCAAATTTGGATGAAATTAATGGCTGAAATTTACGTAATAAAGTTATTCTTTACGAATATCCAGAATCTGATAGTTGGACAGGTTCTTGGTGTTCATATATAATTTAAATCAAATATATTGAATTTGAAATTGAAACTCAGTGTTGGATAATAAGGATTTAATTTAATTTATATAATCAGCGTGTGAATCATAACTATTGTACGCACGAACGAAATATCGGAAAAGCAATGTAATTGGTTACTAATATCATTAGCATTAATAATTTTACAATGATATAGATGGATGATAATGAGATTATTCGATTCTGAAAAGCATGGTTCGTTACGATAATGGAGTGTGAAATGATTACATTAATCCTGATAGTTTAGGAAACAATGTAATTTGTGAAATGACTCTGATTATTATATGATTGTATTATTCGTAAATATTGCGATTAAATTAAATCAAATAATTGCTCATTTATAATGATTTTACGTCAGAGGTATTTTCCAAAAGGTCATAAGTATTTTCCTTTTTGCGTGATCTGATTTTACAAATGAACTGTACTAGTTTTCTAGTTATTATTCGGTTCGGGATTTTGCTAATAAAGATAGTTACTCGAAACGTACTGTATGTTTGTTACATTTGACGTTTTTTCCAAGTTTTACGTGTATCTCAGATATCCTTTATTAAATTCGAAACTCACGCAGCTTCACGAGTCTGTTAGTTTTCTTATCCTGCGCCATTGGCAAGCAAGATGCCTTCTCTTCCTTCAACTACCTTCTTTTTTGGAAAATAATTTGTTTGGAAATGTGACGCAGCCCTATTCTTTCAGTATCTGGGTCGACATATTTCAGCTTCTCTTTTTTTCGCGTCCATCTTAAAAAAAACGTTCGTGAAATATTTCAAAAACGTCATCTGATCGAAGTGACGTTCTTCTCTTTTCTTAAGATGCAACAGCTAAAGTCTACTTGCTTTTTTTTAATATTTTTCTGACGTATTTCAAATATCTCCCATGATAATATACTTCTGAATGATAAAATGCGAGTATTATTTTAATTTAGGAACCATAGAATTCATGTCTAGAATTTTATGCATTCCTGACGTTCATTTCATTATTTTGATATATATAATATGTAGCAGGAATTACGTATTGTATTCTTAGCATGAATTGTAATGCACACATTGAAAGTTTAATTTTTCAAGTTGATTAATTAATAAAAACTGATCATATATTCGTAACCAAACATTCAATCCATGAAACATAGATAACCTTTCTCTACTTTATATATTTTTACAATACATTTCTTGATTTGTTTCATCAAACTGTCGGATATTTATCAACCTAATTTCTCCCATCACTTCCGTTTAAACTGTGATTTCATCTTAATTATTAATTCATAAGAAAATAAAAAAGGATATTTTAAAAATTTAGAAGCAATAATTATTTAATATATAAATAAATAATCGCTTTAATCAAAAAGCAAACAATTGGAATACTTAAAAAACAACTCGTCCGTGGACAAATTCACCACACTCAGGGTACCTGTACCCGTACCAAACATCATAAGTAAGATGACCTTATATTAAATAGCAATTTTTCAAACTTAAGAAAGTTATTTGGTATGATTCCAATATAAGCGGTTTGATCATATAAAACTGTACTCATTTTAACTTATGCTCTTGAGACCAAAAGAACGTGTTAGTCTCACCATCTCCCAACGCATATTATTCCTCAATATGATCGTCAAAGATTAATTAATTAAGGCAACATAAAAGGGTATAACGATTGGGAAATAGTTCATATAAAAAGTAAAATAAATTCAGATAAAATTAAATAAAAACTAATTAATTTTTAATCAGCCTAAATTCGTGGGACACTTGACGGAATTAAAACATATTAAAAGGGATGAAATGATGAGAGAAAAGAGTGGGCAGAAACTTCCGGTGGAGGATTTACATATTTTCTGATTAAACGCCCAATTTCTCTCATTCAAACGTGTGAGAGAGTTGATTTAAGAACCCAATCCACTTTTTCCTAGCGCTTTTCAGCTCCACATCGATCCAACATTTACTTTTATTCGCTGCAGTCCATTAAGTGGCTTCGCGAACGCGTGTCACTGCAAAACCGCACATATTTTTCGACCTCTTCTCGCGATTGCATCTACAATACTGCGGCACGTGAAAAGCTGCAATACGATATCTCGAAGAGAGAGATTTGCACGGATTTGAGCTCGAAAAACGAGAATTTCGGAGATGACATTAAGATTGGAAAGTGCGCTTATCTCGGATTCTCCTATGTACGTATGTTGGCGAACACTCTTTCCGTGGAGTATACTACGTTATGGGGTAGAGGGGGTGTTTTAATGGAAACCTAAAGACGTTTTACTTACCAATAGAGAGCTGAAAAACTGGTCTCATGTGATGAGTATTACGTTCTTTGATTGTGAACAAAGTGCGTGGATAAAAATTAGGGGTAATGTTTATACTCGCAAGCAAACTTTAACATATTTTATAGATAAAAACTATTTTAATTCTTTCCTTTATTCCAATAGGATGAGGTATCCTTATTCTTTGGGTAAAAACATTATCGATATGTTTTTCCTTTTGATATTATTTTTATAATTAAAATTCTATCACATCAGATTAGTTAGTGATTTAGTAATTATGATTGGTATTTTATAAATTATTGCGTTTTTAAGAGGTTTTTATTGCATTTTTTATCACTCTTTTAATGAATAACTGTTTTTAAAGAAGATAACAACCAAAAAAATAATATAATCGCATAATATTTTAGAGTATCGGTCTTTAAGAGCTAACACTCTGTATTTTTGAAGTTTAGGTAGACTATGCTTTGATTAATGCTTTGAACTCATCTGTTCTACATGTTATATAATTAAACTATTAATAAATGTAAGGTTTACAGGTCGAATTAGTGAAAGAAACACTCATTTCATTGAATCTCCTTTGACTTATATTTTTGATGTCTATACAGTAAATGCAGTACTTTCATGCCATAATAAATAATAGTAAGAGAGCAGACGTATTTTTAAAATGTTTCATTTTTCTATTCGTAGCAATAACCTATTAACATTTTATTTCGTCAAAATCAAAACTTCATCTAAATACACATCAATGACTTCTCTACTAGAGAACTACTTTCACGAAACAATTAAAGGGAACAAATTAATTAATTCTTTAAGCGAACGCACAATTTTCACTTCGTTCCATTTTCTCTTAATTCACCGAACTCGAGTCATTTGGCGCCAAATTAACATCAAAAGGATGATGAAAGCCCGAATTTCCTTTCCTCACCAGATGAAATCCAAGGGCGAAAAAATTGCGGGTTTGACGAACATGCTCGAAAATCAGATTACTCTTTCAAAGGGCGATGATTAAATTTCAAAAGGTCCGTATAAAAGTGACCATTGCCCTCTCTTTTTCCAGATTCCTCTGCCTTTTTTTGAACGTGTGACGAAGTGGTCTAGCTAAAGAACTCTAATCTAATCTCGTCCACTCGAAGATCTGGGACGTTTTCTCATTGAAATCTTCTCCTCCTGATTAATTATCCTAAGATTGTTATCTTAAAGAGATCGGAGTGGATTTATTTTCACCTTCTTCTAAGGTTAGATACTTATTTTCTTTGGGTAGTTTAGAATTGGGTAATTCATACGCTTTGCGTTAAAAGAATTTAGCATTTGAATCGAAATTGCTAGCACTATTAACCTTTTGATTTCCCTCACTATAAAGCATGCTACTTATATATTCTAAGATATTTATTAACGCAACATATAACACAGTATTCTTATGTCAGTAGTGCATTAAAAACAAAAGAGGACAGCATTATATGATATAGTGAGTTGAATACTAAACTATGAACTAAGAACCCTTTTTGTGACAATGGGTCAATATTTTGTACCATTTATAGAATATTTATAAATTAACAATAATAATCCTTTATACAGAACTACTTTCTCAAAAATCAAGTTTGTTTGTTTTATATTAAAATGATATTTTTAATCGTAAATAAAATTGTATGATTCGTAGTAGTCAATTTACTTTAATTGATAAAGAGAGACATTTAACTTGTTAAACAGATCTATATCTACCACTATTTAGCACTGTAAAATATCTATATAAATTTTTCTATATGCATTTATACTTAATATCTAATTACGACAGAAATTACTCCATTTCCAAAATGAAATGTTCATCATGTTATCTTTACACTAACTCTAACTACAAACCTCACTACCATGTTCTATCCCCAAAGTTTTCCTATTTAGGATAGTTGGTTGTATTTTATGTAAAACATACTACTATTTTCCCCATAAGCAGTAATAGTAAGTGTAAACTTTAAAGCTTTTGCATGTGTTTACGTTCATGTTTGATTCATGTATACCTCAAAGTAGTCTCAAAGGATCCCCTGAAATTTTATTCCACCTCCACTCCTTCTTATCTGATTATTTATCCCCTCAATTCCTCGAATCTCTTAGTATTACGTCCCCTCCGCACACGTTTCTTCTTCCCAATCTAGACCTCCTCTCGAAGACTTCATTTCCGCCCTCCACACGATCCCTCTAAAGCGAGACTTTTTAGCTGTCTAAATTCCAAGAGCTGTGACTCCGATTTTCAACCGCTCCTTTAAGAATCCACTCGATCTATAACACTTCGCCTTTTTGTATTTTCTTTAGCGACATGTATACGCGTGCGTCTTGCCCTTCCTTCTATGAGAGGCTATCTATCGAATGTGAGAGTTACTTATAGGAAAAAACCTATTTTTATCTTTGAAGATGGATAGATAATGTCATTGGTTTTGACACAGTCACAGAGGTACTGATTGGTAGTATTTTCTGTTTCTAAAATGCAGGGTACAGACTGCTCAAAGCGTTTGTTCGTTAAGTATTTACTATTTGAGGGAGAAGTCGGTACAACGTATACGTGTTGCATTTCTTGGAATTTTTCGTTTGTTCTTACTCTCAATTCATTTTTGATTGTATCAACGGGCAAAGAATATAACATAAAAAACTTTTTATAAATTGGGAAATAGGTTTTGCACATATTACATTGCATACGTAGGTACCTTTTAGTTGATTCCATCCATAATTAAATCTCAAGAAAGTTACAGATAATTAGTAAATTAATAGTCTTACAGACCTTTCCAAGATCATTCCTGCTTTTTGGTTGAAATAAGGGAAAATTTGTATCGTATTCTACACGGAGTTTATTGTTAAGCATGTTACAATGAGTATCATTAATCGTTGATGCATAAAATACAGAGGATCTATGATAATGGTTTAAAATTCATTTTAATTAACTCTTACAGTTTACATGGATATGAGTCTGGAACCACATCCTCGATTATAAACTTAGTTATAGTTTCTATGGAAATTCGCTTTTCAGAGGATTTTTATATTCTTCAATCTAGTTACTAGGGTTTTTTATATTGTTAATAAAGTCTCTGAACATAATTAACGACTAATACTCCAATTTCGACGCATAATTTACATGTCTCATTTTCCTTTCGCGGACAGAGAAATAGAGCCTTCAATTCCCAATGAAACCGCAGATACTCGAACGTGGTCCGTTGATGGATTCTGAACACGTAACAATGGGGAAAACCCAATCATGCGAAACGGACGGCACCTTGCATTTAATATGCCCCCTTTCGGTAAAAAAAAATTAAAAATGGAGATGACAGCTACGGACCACAATGACTCCATTGACCACCATTTCGACCTTCATTTTTCGCTTGCGAGTGAAATGTAATATAATGGAAATTGGGGTGAATAAGAGGACGAGAGAAAAAATCGTATTAGTGTCAATTTTAGAGCTTTAAATTTTTAAATGAGTGACGTTTTTATGTTAAAAGTGTCCCAATATGATGATTACGCGTACTTTAATTCTTTTAAATGTATATTTGGAAGTAGTTAGCTTATATTGCACAATCGCTAAAGATTCGAACTAAATATGCATTTATAGATGTTAGAAAGAAAATTTAAATTTTTAATAGGATAGTGAACGATTAAAACTATAAGAGCTTTGAGAAAATTGTATTAATAATTGCTGCTTTCTTTGAGGAACGAGATAATATTTAAACTCTTTTAAAGGTGATAGTACTAAGGTAATGGATCCATTATAGTATTTCCAGACACGAGTTTAAGATACAAATTATTACGATAACAGAATATATATTAATCTCAATTCGTTAAAATTTTGAAAATGTAATCTTTGCTTCTTATTTAAATTGAAGAGATATAGTAAATTCCTTCTCATTGAACCGAGCATGGTATTTTATATATTTGGGAAACTCTTATAGGACTGCTTCTCTGGTTCAATATTGGTTTGAGAGAAGATATTAAACTATCGTCTTAGAACATATTTTTTTCCTTTTAAGAATCTAGTCAAGCAAATTTTTCCTACTAAAAAGACTTTATTTCCAAACCATCTACATTGACCTAAATATCAGTTTTTTCAGTGTAGAATATGAATTTTATTCAAAAGCCGAACCGCTTCCAAAAGCTTCAAGTCAATACATATTTCTATTATCGGAAAGGTCAATCTTAGAAGTTGCACGTGTCTCTTGCCTCCAAATGAAACTTTTGTGAACCCCCTCTGTACTCTGCATTAAGGTTCAGAAACAAGGAATATAATTTTTTTTAATTCTGTAAGAATGAATTACTATAACTTATATTATATTTAGGATAATAATAAAACACTATTAAAGCATATTTATGCGGACATCGAAGGAAATAAATTAGAAAAAGAAATTGAACAGTTGATTTTTTGCGCAAAAATTGGATAATAATTATAGAAGTGGAGTACATTAAATATATTTCTTTGAGTTTTAAAGTATTAATACTTAAAATGACAAATATTATATATAATTATTTGGAAATATGTTATGAAATGTGTAATTTTGTTAGTAACTCTTCAAGGTTATACGTTTGTTTGTTGCTTATAATCTTGGTTTAGGTTAAATGTAAGTTCTTCTGGAAAAGTCTTCTAGCTAAAAATGATTAACCTTTTCAATTTAGTATTTTCAATATTCCATAACGTTTCTGAGTGTAATAGTAAAGATATCTCACTGAAATATATATATATATATATATATATGTATGTGCTGAGGCGTTATTAGCAGTCTTAGAGGATATTTTTATCATCTAGATGATACAGTGATTATCGCGTGTTACTTTCCCTCTCAAGATGAACAGCGGAGCCAGAAAAAGTGAAGGGAAAGTTCGGCATGGATAAGTTTCAAGATTTTGTCGAAGATAGTTCGAAATACCTTTGGAGGTTATTTGCCCTTGGCTGCTATGCGATAACAAGCAATTAAACGTCTTCATCGCATACGCTGAACAGCATTACAGTTGCTAAAATATGGAAGAGATACTTCTTGTCCCCACTCATTTGAATTATATTTTTACTTTTCAAGTTATAAATTCACGTGATTTTGATTTATTACGACGTTTAAGTTGCAACGTATTTATGAGTAAGGGTTAGAATTTTAATAATTTATGAATAGCTAAGGCCCATATAGACAGCAAATCTTTCAGTCATTTGAAATACTAAATACCACATTATCACATGACAACTATAAAATAATTTAATAATCTATCGGTTTTTGTTAAGTATTTTTCAGTTTTTAAATGGACATCATTTCCATACAACATCACCTTTAAGACGTTTAGTTTATTATTATATGATTATTCGGATTATGATATCAAGCTTTGTATCTGAACACTAATACTTAAATCTTACCTTCCAAAGTAGTATACTTTCTCCTCTTCAATAGGGCTTATGCATGCAATATTGGATTGGATTATGAGAACTGTTTGCAGTAGAGAGTACTTGCCCTTTACTGTGCACTTAGTACCTCCCACTTCCAGTATGAGAGAAGTTCTTCATCGATTACTATGCCAATAAATTGATAGGAAATTTAATTTTCTTTCCTAATTGCCCTTGTTTTAATTATATATCATGAACTTCATTTTTTACTCCTTAAATCATAGTATCTAAAACTTTTTCCTCGGCGTAGTACACAAGTCATTCTTAATATTTTGAATACTTTTACTCTCAAATATTTCAGCATAAAAGAATTAGTTGATGCATATGTGAAATGTTATGTTATCATTAGTTAGTTCTTTCCAATCAGTTTAAATGTTTTAATATTCATATTACTTACACTAATCGCATGCATAACCTGTTATTTTTTCATATTTTTCTCTATTATTATTTTCTATTATTATTCTATATAATACATTAGTTATAATATGAAAAAAATTTTATTTATATCTTTAATTTTAATTATATTATCAACTTAAAACGAATAATATCCTTATCTTTCCGTCAATTCTTTAACGTGACAATTCTCTATTTTCGAAGCATTTACAGCAAAATAAGGGAATAACTACTAAAGAAAAAGTACTAAAAGAAAAATTAATTTGATATATTTTTATCGCAAAATACCTTTCCTGTCCCTTTCCCATTCAAGATTCCTTCCCAAGAATAATGAAAAAAATGCTTTTATATTCAAAACTGCAATAAATCCTTCCCTTTTAACGCCACAACGTAGCCAAATGATTATTCCGTTGGTTCTTCAGCTTCCAACGTGCCCTGAATCGACTTCTACATTTTTCCTTCTAATTGATACAACTTCACCCCATTGGAATTCACGACCGTTTCCTCTTAATAGAGCGACTATAGCGAGGCAGTGGAGTCATTTTGTATTTCGAAAATAAGGACATTGGACAGAGTGGATGACGAAATGCGGTGGTTTGAAACTCAATCAACTGTGTCTCTCCATTCCATTGAAAAGAACGCGTGTAGTGTCAGGGACAGATTCGGGGCAATGAATAGCTGAGATGGATCTTTGAATTTGGCGTGCATAAGACTCATTTGGGACGAGGTCGACGTACTTGTGAACCTCGGAAGGGTTTACGCGAATGAAACGCCACAGCGGACAGGGCCGGAATTTGTTAGCATAAATACTCAAAGATGAATCCTTATTTATTTAATGATTTATATATAATTTAAGTTACTAGTGGACAATTGTCCGATGGCAACTTATGATGTTAACAAGTATATATAGTAATTAACAGATATATATATATACATAAACAGTTATTTACACAAAAAACATGTTCATACAAAGATAAATATGTATACATTATATTTTATAATGATCGAGCATTCATAAAAGAGTCGATGTTGATAGTAATTGATTACATCTTATTTATAGCCAATCAAAGATAATTTTTTTAAGAAATAAATTTTCGATGTACAGAGTTTAACATAGTAACTAGATCTACTAGGGTCTGGATGTCCTCGGTGGTTGATAATACTAAAATTTTAAGGATTATTGAGTAGGAAATTTTTTGAGAAAGAAAGAAATAATAATTTTGGGGCTGTATTTAAAATATTTTCGCTGAATTAAAGAAGAGAGATGTTTTTTGAATCGAATGAGAAACTGGATTTAATAGGAATGGATAGTCATGATCTTGAAGTTAAAGCTATGCGACAAATGACGCATATTGTGAAGTATTTTTAATATTGACATAGTAGAATGGTATGTTACCTTTATCACTTTTTAAGCACTTTTTATAACACGCTGAAACTTCAGAAAAATAAGTTCTGTACATGTTTAATGAAAGTAACTTTCTTTAAGTAGTCTTCTGAAGTATTTTAATATTTCCGATAGTTTTAATATATATTGTAATCATATAATTCTGATTCTACCAAAAGGCCTACAGCATTATAATATTAGTAATAATGGCACGATATTCAGCGCTAAAATGTAAAGGAAGTCTGCTTATTAAATTCGTAATAGAACTTTTAAAAATTGTATACAATCACGACAGAGAACTTTGCCCTTCCTTATGACCTTTGATTATTATTATTTTCAATTAATTAATAATTCAAGTGATGTTTTCACGCTTGAAATACCCGAATATGATTTTATATTAGTCGAAATAAAAATCTTATCACGTTATCTGCTCATGAGGAAGGTGAAACTATTAGCGTGTGGACCATAAACTCTAGAGCTGTTCGATGTGGTCCATCCGTTTGCTTCTGGAATTCGGCAATGATGAAGGATTGGGCATCATTCTATGTCCTCGTATAGGAGTGCTATCGAAGCACAAATGCCCCTTTGTCCGGTGGATGGAGTGGCATTGGGGGTGACTGTTTCCATGGACCCACTACTCGCTTGTTTGCAATAGTTTGCTATCTGTTTGTACTAATCCGCATACCCTTCCTAGGATCCCGAATGCACTCAACAAGCATTGAAAGCTAGCTTATCTCTACTTTTGTTCGAATAGTTTATGCGAATTTTAGGAAGGATTGAGTTATTATTTAGAGAAATATTTTGTAATATTTAAGATCATTGAATCGTTCATTGTTTTAATGAAATTAAATGAAAATTATATGACTTTATTGATCACAGCAGAATAGTACTCAAATTGGATCGATTGAGAGCTTAGTTTTTGAAAGAAAAAACAAAGCATTGAAATATGTACTTCAATTTGAAAATTAAAGTATTTTCGTATTTTGATCAGTATAATTATGTGTGCATGTATGCACGTATTTAATTTAAATCAACACTTTTCTATAAATACCATTAAGTCTTGAAGACATTCTAATACGATTTAATTCATAGCTTTCGTAATCAATATTAAATTGGATTAATACAATACTATTCTTTTGATGTACGGTTTCAATTTTTTTCTTATGGATATGTCTTGAAAGGGGCTCAAAGTATTTTTAACAGGCGCAAGAGGAACTTTCCAGAGGAAACTTCGTTCGTCCGATATTTCGTAAATAAGCAGAGCTTCTCCAGGGATCACATCTAAAATTCGAGAGCTCTGGAGATAGCGTATTACTGCAATTTTTAGACCTATTTTCACTGTGATTGTGATGTTGGTAGAACATAGATGAGATTCCTAGTATTCTAAACTCTGCCTTCTCGTTGTCTAAGAGGTGACCCGATAAGGGCGTCTGTGATACAATTGCTCGTGTTAAATCTCTCCACTGTGATGCCTTTTATCTACACGGAATTCCTCTTTACCTTGTGTATACCCGAATAGTTTTCAAGTACCTTCGCTTCACGATGTTTATTTCCTTGGCAACGTTGCATACGGTGTCCTTTTTGGTCTCAGAATAGATTTCCTCCTAAGAAATAATGACAGTATATAGGTCAGAGATGGTCGATTGTATTAATATCTATTCATTTTATTAATGTTGTTTTTGTTGAATTAAAACCGTTTCTTTATTATAAATAATTTAGGATAGTGGGATACTGATTTAACTATTTATTAGTTGCAACAAATATGCACGTATGTGAGAATTTATAAGATAATTTGACGCGAAGAGAGAGACAATTTTAATCTAAATATGGTATCTAAATAGTAAATCTTACCAATTAATTGTGATGGAAAATATCAGATTATTAGATCAATGAATATTTCCCGTTGTTGGAATAAAAAAGGGAATTTCTTTTTTACATTAATCATGAATTTTTCATTGACTTTTCTGTGAAACACACAGTTTTTTACAATACAAAATTCTTTTAGTACCATACGAACAAACTTGAGCATTGATCCAACAATAAATTCGTGAATCTTTAATGCCACGATTACCATAGGACTAAAGATCGTAATATGGTTAACTTGAAACCCAATAATAATAGAATGACAATTAATATTTTTCTCTATGCACTTTCATTTATCTAACACTCCTTAGAATGACTTTATAAGAAAGATTGACGGAGCCTTTTCGCTGCCGGTGATACCTACGAGTGCTTTCTAAACGGACTGTTTCAGTTGACTGTGACAACGAGTTCTGTTGAACGATTAGATCATGAGTGTCACACCATGTCCCTTACGGTGTTGTCAGTCCAACCAGCAATTATGAGCACAATGGCTTCGAAAGGGAACTCCATATAAAAGAAGGAGAAAATTACTTGTTTATGACACACAGTCCCAAGGTGTGGACTCTCACTCTTAGTTTTGAAGTATCCTCGAGTGGTTTGTGAGTTGAGAGAAGGCGTATCATGAAAGGAAGGTAAGAATGGTTCGTTGATTGAGAGCTATTAGACTAAGTAAATATTACCTATTGTATTTTCCATTATTACACTTTCTTTTGATACAATTCATTAGAGAAGAGAGAAAAAATATATTGGATACGTCGGTTGAATGAAGGAATGGTAGCTTCTGATTCAATCCAAGTCTTCGTACAATACCCAGATGGACACAGTAATGCCTCATCTAAGGTAGTTGAAGGTTTTATTTTTTATTACTTCGAGATTAATTTGACTGCCTTCTTCGTTTTCCGAATAACTCTAAATTATTCGCCAGTTCATGCGTGTTATATAAGATCACTTCCTGCAACAGTGATGCCTGATAAAACGTGACAAATTATACTTAAGAATCAAAATAAGAATAAAGCGGTTTTTGTAAATCTACTAGAGAAATTATTTGAAATATTTAAAGACTTTTCAAATAGTTAATCTTTAAATTTAGCTTATTGGACTTATTTCTAAAGCACGAATTGAACCCTCAATGGTCCAATACAAAGTTATTTACGAGTAGATTCGTGAAATATTTCAACACGTGTTTTTTAGCCACTAGGAATTTTTCAATATGGAAATTCTTATAAACCAAAAGCCATAGCAAAAACACATAATGTTTGTAATGAAAATTATGATGAAATTATTCTTAATTAAGTCTTAAGCTATTATCATTTAAGCCTTAATTAACACATAAGGCTAACATGGTTCAGTAAATGTTGCGAAAATCTAATCTTTAAAGTGTGGAAAATATATATTCTACGTCAGTTGAGGTGGAGGAATATAGAAATTTATTTCTGATTCTCTCATAAGTGAACTGTATCAATGTTCCTGTCTATTTAGAAATAGCTATGTTGTTGTGCCATGTTGTTTAATAAGGTCAGAATTTTTTTTTATAATCTTTCTCCTCAATACTTCACTGATAAGTACTACTCGTACGTATATTTAAATTTATTCTAAATTTTTGACTAACAGGCGACTTTTGTGGAATGGAAATTGTAAATTCGCTGAATCAATCATAATTTTAATTAAAATTTTCAGTCTTGAATCAACCCTAGTGTTTTAAGTTCCTAGCTAAATTTATGATAAACTTGTACGAACTCATTTTCGCTACAAAACTCATTGCCTAGCAACACCGCCTAAGGAGTTAAACAATATCATCGTCTATCTCGAAACGACGAACTTTCCACATGAACTTGAAGCTTGAGTGACCTTTGTTTAAAAAAAATGCTTTGCGAAGACCGGATATTTAACCTAATTTCTCGTCGGCGTGTCCAGGAGCAACAATTCCTAGCAGCGGAAGGTACTTCCTGGAAGTCTGACCTCATAACCAACTTATCCATATAATTTCCGCGGATTCGTTGGGACCCGCATTTCGCGTAATCTGTTTTGCTCGGACTAAAGTAGTTTAGCCCACAGCGTTGCTGGAGGAAGACCCGAGGAAATCTTTGGGCCACTTCCTGCGACTCCCAGATTCTCTAAGATATACCTCAACCAGATATCGTAGTTCTGTATCCTTTTTAAGCTGCGTTGACGTTATACTTTACCATAACCTGTATGGAAGAGCGTATTATTGCATGGAATTAGATCACGTATATTCGAGACCTAGTTTTCTTTTTTGAGTATATTAGAAATGGGAAAATTTAGATGGAAACTTTTGGTGTAGAATATTTACTTTAAAAACAATATTATATTTTATAGATCTATGAACGTTATGAAAATTATAGTAATTATTTATAAAGAGCTGTTTATTATGGATGAGATTTAAAAAAACACTTAAAAGAAAATGGGAGCAAGCTCTATACAAATTATCACTCTAAACAATTAGAAACAATCACAAATTCTTTAACTAGCAATGTGACTTTATTTAATTTGGAAACGTTTTATAATCATGTTATAATATTATCCTCAATATAATGAACGCATTAAAGAGGTTCTTTGACCTATTTATTTTACAAATTGTTTTACATTTGTCGAAAAGCTTTTCATTGTATTAATAATACATTGTTACATTTACGGTTTAAACTTAAGTTTGAGCATTTATCAATAGAAGAGATATCACTGTAAATCCTTCCTTACAGCAATACTTTAATTCCAACGAGTGATTTTAAGTTTCGTATGATCTAAAAGAAAAATGATTCCGCGCCCTTATTATTAACAGATTTTTTAAATAATTCGTTTTCCACACGAACAGTACGGAATTCAAAAAGTAAATTCGTGGTGCTTGTATCCCCTGCCACACATCGATAAGTGACACGTAGGAAAAGAATGTAGGGATAGGCAATCATTTTAGCATCATTTCGGTCAATGTAAAGAATATAATGTGACGTAAGGAGATAATAATTATTCAGTCATAATTACATCAAAAGACTGGTCATAGTCACCTCTGTACATAAGAGGTACGTCTACAAAGTAAACGTACGTCAGTTCGGGCATTAATATAACTCCTCAATGGTTGTGCAGACACGAATGGAAGCAAGAGGCTTCGGACCAGCCTATGAGTGGAGGTAGAGTATTGGGGATATAAGGAAGCCAATCTATAAACGTTGTAATAATGATGAGTAAAACTTTGACCTCCATTTACATGGAATCAGATAAAAAGTGAATTGCATACATGTAATATCTGGAACAGCATTATAAATTCCCTCCTAATGATTATTAAGATTCATCCCAAGAATAAATTCTAATTCTAACCTCCTATGAATAGGTGTTTGTTATGAATATGAATCTTTCTTTTTTCGACCATCAAGTTACTGCCTAGTATATATCGAAGTACAATGGAAATGAATCATTATAAATTTAGTGTAAGTGATACATTATAAAATATTTATTGATAGAATAATTTTAAAGCATAACTTCTAAAAATAATTATTATCATTAATTTTTTAAATTTTTTATGCTCGTACAGACTCAGAGAGTGTACCCAATAAAAAAATAGTCGAACACATTGTTTGAGTATTAATGTACTTAATTATGGTTATTCCATCCATAATTTATGCATTTCTAAACTAGTATCTAAACAACGATTATTGATGATAATCGTTCGTGATAGCTATGTCCATAAGTTGGGTGATGACGACTAAGAATCCAATTCTCAAATTTATAGATGGCTAAAGTGTTTCAATAAGTCACTTAAATTTATGTATAAAATATCTTTGAATATTCAGCGGTTTCAATAAGGTTTTATTATCTAAAATTTCCTATATAAATATACATATATACGTAAGATAATTATGTTAGAGCTCTAAAGAAGATCTATACATTTCTTTACTCTTACCGAGTGTACAATTAATTTTTGTCGAGTCAGTTTTCCAACTTTAGGCATGGTGTATTTCTGCATATTTTTAGTTTTTATTTAATGTTTCATGTATATACATGTAGGTGTACTATTTCTTACGAGGAGAATTCATCAGGAAACTTCGTTGTTGTGTGAGAAAGTAAATTAATGTATTGAAACCATGCCTGAACGTAAATAATATGTATTTAAAATACTCAAAGTTTTAATAAAAAAAATGCGAAAAGCTGGTCAAAGTCACCCCTGTACGAAGAGGTACAATTCCCTAAAGAATGTACGTCAGTTCGGGCGTTAAGAAAGCAAGTAAGATGCAGACACGAATGGAAGTAAGGGGCATCGGACCAGCCAGAAATAAGGTAGAGCATATTCAGTATATAAAGCAGAAACTCTATATACGTTGCGACAACGATGAGTGAAACTTATGTCGCAATTGACACAGAACTCGTTAGCTATTTCATTATACGTATGGTATTGTAGAGAGAACAATGTAATTTTACCCCTAACGATTGAAAAGATATATCCCAAAGTTTGTTCCTAATTCTAACCTTCTATAAGAGGCAGCCAATTCTTTGAATCGATATTTCAAGATTTTGCAACTTCACAAGAATAAATGCCATACATACGAGAAGTAAATTTCATCAACATTTTTTCGTTCATTAGCATATGAATACTTATAACTCTTATTTGAATCAGAGGTTCAATAGCTTTCAAACTTTCAAATCGATTACGTGAAAATTTATGAATAAGCTTTAATTACAAATAGCTAGCACATGTTTCTGTGAACCCATCAACGTATTATTAATATTTTGGCTGGATAAGAAATACGATTTTTGTTCGAACTTATAACATTTTAACCCAAAAAATTTCTTATTGCTTAAATGAGGGTTTCAAATGGACAGATTGTAACCAAAATGTATCGATTGATTAGTCAGAAGTTTTGAATCTTCTCTTTCATCCAAATTTTTTCACTCAAATTCCGCGTATTATTATTTCCTCTCCTTATTTAGATTTATTATCCTGTAAAAAACTAGTTCACGATAGGCGTGAATTGCAAGGTTGCCTAACTTCAGCTTTCAGAATGGAGAAATTAATGACTGAATAAGGCACATGAAAGTATACTTCTAAAAAGCAAATATAGACTTTGGACACAACAGTTTTATGATTGTTTCTTGCGAAGGTTAAGTTATATTATGCTCGAAGTTTGCTGAGACGTTTGTAATTCGAAAAATTTACCTTTAAAAACAAGGCACATAATGTTATCTACGCTATATATTTTCATTACTCTGTAATTTTGTCAAAAAGCTGGTCAAAGTCACCTCTGTACATAAGAGGTACGTCTACTAAGTAAACGTACGTCAGTTCGGGCATGAATATATATCCTTTATCGGGTTGCAGACACGAATGGACGCAAGAGGCTTCGGACCAGCCGATCACCCTTGTGGGAATTTCGAATATATATCAGAGAAAATCCATAAACGTTGCGCCAACGATGAGTAATTCTTTTGTCTCCATTTATGTGAAATTCGATGAAATAATTAATATTATAAAATTAATATCAGAAAAATAAACTAAAATAGCTTCTAATGTCTGTTAAGTTTTATTCAAAAAGTTGTTTCCAATTCTAACCTTAAATTCCTTTTAAAATATTTCGACAGTAAATGCTAATATTTTAATTATTTTATATTAAAAAAAGAACAGTGCTTCGAATACTCATTCGTCCATTCACGAGTACAAACGAAACTTTTTTACGTAAGAATTTACGTACTTTTACTGAGTGAAGCATACTTCTTAGTGCAGACGTGATTTTTTTCTATTATAACGAATAGTGTATGTTTTTCCGTATTATAATTTATGTTATTCCGGGTAAAAGTAATTCACGACAGCGTGAATTGTACGGTTGCCTAACTTCAGTTTCAGAAAGAAATTCATGTCTACAAAGAGAACTTTTCTGAAATATTCATAGAGTTATAGTTACATAAAATAAAAGACCTAAGGAAAATACTTTTTAAACAAACTAAAGTTCTCATCCTGTTTGCGAAATCTATGAGTTCTGAATTGTTTGTGCGTGAATGAATGTCGTAGTATGTATGGATTTTTGAAGGGAACTTCTCCAATTCTATGAGAAGATTTTGAACGTTCTTTTGATTTCTTGGGAATTCTTCTGATTTTTTCTTCTGAAAAACCATTTTCTCCCAATGCAAATCGCAGAAACTGTCTTTGATTTATAGATATCAATATTATTATATATATTATATTCCAAGTTCATCTAGCCAAACGTCTAAGAAGTATTAAAAATCATGACCTAAACCTATAATACTTTTTATTAACGTATTTCTATTAATAATTTTGATTAATCTGATTATTATATTCGAGAGTGATTTAAATTTAAAGTATGTCAAATAGAAAATTAATTTCACATACTATTTTTCGATGAATACATGAGAGATTATTCGATTTATTGAGAAAATAGAAAGAGTGGAAAAGTAACAAAAGCTGGTCAAAGTCACCTCTGTACAGAAGAGGTACAAACAATGTGTGAATGTACGTCAGTTCGGGCGTTAATGTGAATCCTTTCTCGTTGTGCAGACACGAATGGACGCAAGAGGCTTCGGACCAGCCGGTTGACGGGGGAACACATACAGTATATAAAGGAGAAAATCTACATACCTTGTGACAACGATGAGTAAAACTTACGTCGCAATTGAAATAAAATTGGATAGTTTTTTCATTACACGCACGTTGTTTTAGATAAAAGAATACAGTTTTCCTCCTAACGATTGTGAAATTGTACACCGAAAGTTGTTCCAAATTCTAACCTTCTACTATGTTCTATATAATGGCTTTCACTTTTCAGAAATCAGTACTAATTATTTGAATTTTTATAGTTAAGGAAAATAAATCAACTACGATTTGAGTGTGATTTATGTGAAATTGAAATATTTATTGATCGCTGATTTAATTTTAAGTATAACTTAAATAACAAATTTCAGCTTTTAATTAATTTGAAATCACGTTCCATATCGAGCTATTAAATTATTTCGTGTAGGACATAGGTAAGTATTTGCTTAGCTACATGTATCCATAATGCTGTTCATTTGTATTGGTTTCAATTTTTCATTATACCTATCGTTGAATTATGTTTTACGTGGAGACTTTATCTGAAAACGAAGAAAATTAATTTTAAAATTATTCAGAAACATAAGCTAATTATACTGTCAATACTTAAAGTTATAAATTAAAGTACTGCAAAAAGTAATAACCGGAAACAGTAAACGTGACCGCTGTACAGAGAGGCCCAGAATTATAGATAAGACATTTCAGTTCGGCCGTAAGTTATCTAGTAGTGTGTCATTGCGCCAGGCGTTCCTCCAACTCAATTGCTCGGGGATATACACCCTCAGACATGAATTAATTCTTGATATACGAGATGTGACTTTCATCATCATAATTGCTCATATGTTTATATCAGCATACGGATGCCCACAATTTGAAGCGTATTTGAGTAAGAGTTGATACCTTAATGAGTGCACAATATTTGGCACCTTTTTTCAGTTTTCGCGGGCGCTTGGTAATTAGCTAAAATAAATATATATAAATATAGAAATAATTAAAGTTAAAAATAAGGAAAAGTATTGAAGTGATAGGGGTACGAACCCGGGCCCCCCGCTCACCGGGCTGATACGCAGGCGCTATTCTTCACTTCTGTGTCACATTCTTATCGGGTTGCACGAACTATTGTTAAAGCTTAACACATCTCACATCATCTTAATTTCGTTTGATTTAAATTTAAGTAAATTACATTCATAACATTGTCATTATACATATACAATCGTAATGCTATTCTTCTATAGAACCCAAAATACTACACCTGTAAGAATATTGCTACAAATAGCCTCTTTTAATCTAAGCCCCTTAGGCAGAGGAATGCTTAAGGAAAACCCGTCCGCTTCTTAACAAGGTCAAGTTGGGATCTTGTGTCTTTCAAGGACACAAGGCAGTTGCGTACGAAAGATGTTTAGGTGACCTTGCTCTAAATGTGGTGCGGAATCTGTGCATTCTAAATTTGGAGCGTATCCAGTGAAAAAAGAATCTATTAGAGGTAGAGATTTTAAAATTTCTTTCCTCGTAACGGACGGATCTAAATTAAAATATCCCTAGTTTGCACTTACAATAATACAGGTTATAGAGAGTAACCTATAATATATATAAAATATATATAATATATATTACAGCGGGTATTAGAGAGTGGAAAGGATTTTTGAATCTATTGAAAAACCGAAATTCTAGGGAAAATTAATGTTTATACTTGGTAACGAGGGAAGGTTATACCTTTAGTATTCGTTTTTGAATGGGAGTAAAAATCATGGAATGGAATAAATTACAGATAAAACCAAAGTCATATATACACTTCCTTACAGATTTATTTTTATGTATGATGTATTTAGTGTGTGAGTATGAGAATTCCTCGAGTGTTACAGCCTCCCTGCAGTTCTATCTTCATTATAAAATAACTTTCTATAAAATACGTAAATGAAGTAGGTAAAAGTTATCCTCCCCGGCGGGGAATCGAACCCCGGTCTCCCGCGTGACAGGCGGGGATACTGACCACTATACTACCGAGGACTTAAATTAAAATAGTAATAAGAGAATACTTAAAAACCAATTTACTAAGAAAGATAAGCCCTTTTCCATAGTGTACGTCAGAAAAGCTTCACTTCCTCTATGGATCGCCGTAATTATAATCAATTTAGATGATATAAGATTTTTAAACGGGTTATGCTACACATAAGTTCCCTTTACAATTTTAAAGGCATATAAAATATGTAACGCAAAACCTAAACACACTATAACCCAATATGCTTAGTTAATATTGATATAGGAACTTCAATTGAGAAGAACAGTATTTTGATTCTTTTAACTCTAAAGGCTAGTTTTAACTGTATAATTTAAAATTTTCTGAAAGGTATTTCATTTTCAAATAAAATTTATAATAAATAAACCCATCATCTCAGCACGTTGAAATATTTTTCTACAAAAACAGGTTTTTGTAAAAGCAACGAGTTCAACAAATTGAGAGAATAAATAGTATGAGGCCGTACCATATTACTTAGCAATTATGTTATGTCTTGCCTTCAATTTTCTCTCTCTCAATCTCAAATATTAATTTAAACTGTATTCCATGAATAATAAATTCCTTTCATAATTTCAAATAATAAATCCTTAAGCTGTACATTTTAGTTGGCTCTCGATAGATTTCCCCCCTTTCTAGCGATGAAGTATATTAAGCCTTACATTAAATGATGCAGAATTATAAGTCCCACGCTAATTAAATGACGCATGCAGCACAACTCAAACTTAAAGTTCATTCCTCGTTTATCTTGAACAAAGAAGATAAGACTGAACTTAATTTCCATCCTAGATAGAACGTCACTCAATGGAAGATTAAGTTCCCTATTGAACTATGATAGAACTGCCTTCCCATTCGATCTTTAAACAAGAAGTTTTCCTCAGATCCTTTTTATCCTCATTGCAATATCTAGCTCGAAAACCTCTTTTATCTAATTTTTCATCATGACCACTGTGAATTTTTCATTTCGGAGGAATGGTTACTGAACTTTGGGATCATGGTTTGGCAAACAAAATAGGTTAAAAGGTCGTTGGCGTGATAAAAATGCAGATAGAGTTGGTAATCGAATGAAAAAGTTCTCATTAGACTTCTTCTTAGCGTTTTGCGATCTAATTTCGAAAGTAGTTAGAATATCTCGGCATCTAAAGGAAGTATATATCTCCTTTTGAGAATTATGACTTCGATAATTCAAAAGTTTTCGGCCCAAAAGTTGCTACGTGTCCATGCATATGCATCGAATAAGGGCAGAGTTCCACGTCCACTGAATTATACGAAAAAAGCCTACTTTAGATAGATGGATATAAACTAGGTCCCAGTCTTAATTTACTTCATGTTTAAGAGAAATTTTAAGGCCCAATACCATAATTATGCGATACTAATTAAATTTTTGTGCGTGCTGATTTATGTTTTTACAGTTTTGAATCTTATATTCTTATCGAACGAATATCTACTCCCGTTTATCATGCGTATAAGGAGATTTCAATGATTGAATTGAAAGATAAGGATTGCTGTTAAAGATTTTCTGCTTTTACAAGCGGGAGAATCTTCTTGAAACATTGAATTCCAATCGCGAATTTTTTTAACTTACTTAAGAATTACCTTCTTAAGTAAGTTAAACTTGTCTAAAAGTTCTTTCTGTGTTTTTCTATATTATTGAAGTTCTTTGAACGAATTTAATCTTACATTCTCAAAGTATCAATTCAATCAACCCCACAGGAATATGAAATAATAGCTTTAAAAGCTATCATATCGAATTTTAAATGGCACGATATGCATGTTCATTGACTCGATTAAACATCAATAACACAAGAATTTAATTCAATAAAATAGTATAAAAATAAAAAAGCAACTCAATCTAATCCAATTTCTGGAACTGATCTTTCTCGATCGCAGAGTTTTTTCCACTTCTACGATACAAATTTCGCCAAACTTCTAACAATGAACATAAAATATATAAAAATGGAAAGGATTTTATCAATGGTAATTTCACTAATAAAATTCATATCTTTCTGTGAACTCTGTGAAGTTTTTTTAATCTAATTCATTTCATTTGATTACGAAATTTCCGAGCTTAAGCTTTTAACTCTAATTTTCTTTACTAAATATCCACTCTGTTCAAAAGAATTATCAATTAAAAAAAACGAAGAATTAAAAAACTCGTAAATGCAGGAGTAGTATTATTCCATTTGTAATTTAGCCATTTAATTATAATAATAAAATGTTATCGTGCATTTATAGTCGGATCTTCAATCGTCCAACGAATTCAAATGGTAATTTGCAATGAGTAATTATTTTTGAGTCTCGTATCAATTTAGCATGTGTCCAAAGTTGAACCACCAATTGTAGCTTTTATGACCCACATTTTGGTAATAGTCAATGCGTTTGTGTGGCGTCATATGGCAGATTACCCTCATAATTAGAATAGTATTCGAAGCCCGGTCTGTAGTTTGCTCGACTTCAGTGGAATTAATTCTACGGCATCTGTGATCATATCGCTCTACAAAACGGTAACATGTGGGCAATTGCGCGAAAATATTTCCCCTTTCCCATGACAAATTCATGTCGTTCTCGGAAATTAAGGATTTGCATTAGAAACGCGGTCGGTGTGATTGATAATGGGAACCTCTTTGTGTTTTCTCTTACCCAATCGTCCTTTATTAGCACTGCAATGCTGCATTCCCATGGTGATGTGCAATTTGTTTATCCTCACTCGTTAGTATGTAATAAAAAATCCTTTAGTAAAAAATATAGTATAATAAAATATTAAATAAATATTGAGGTATCTCTTAGTGAGTGCTAATCACAAAAGAAGTATAAATTGACTCAAGATAACTCAAATTTTATACATTTCGCTATTAAGAGTTAAATCGCGAAATTTAAACGAAGAATTTGTCCAGCCAATATTTTCCTGTATTTAACGTAAATAATATCAAAACCAAAATATTATGAAAGAATAATCGAACTAATAAAATATGAAAATAGACAGTCATTATAAATGGATTAATGTAAACAAAAACCGATTTTATATTAAAATATTTATTTATTTCTTCAGACAATCAATGTAATTTATTTATTTATTCTATTCACTACTTTAGGGGCGGTCTTGTGTTAATCTATGTAATCCATTATGTAAAGATTCCATTACAAAACTTGTTGATAATCTTTTCAACGTTATTGTATTGTATTATTTATTGCAACAATAAGAAATGGACAAGAAAAAAAATAATTGCTAACTTAACATCGGTGATATTTTCTATAAAGATATCTTTACATAGAAACAGAGTAATTGCTGACTTAAAATTACTTATCAGTGATGTTTTCTATACAGATATCTCTATATACATATATATATATATATATATATATATATATATATATATATATATATATATATATATATATATATATATTTATCTAAATTACCGTAAAATATGTAACCTTTCATGCACATTCCAAGTAGTGAACCCAATCTCTCATAAGTCATATTCGTTCACTTTTCACATCAAAATTGCATTTGAGCTTTTTTCTTTCTCTACAATGCTCTCAGAGATCATACTTATCTTCTGTAGACATCTCTCCAGAGAGAGAGCTTTGAACCTCGTGTTCTAATAATCTCGAGAATGTACGATTAAATGCAGCGAAAGAAGTCTTTCGAAGATTATATAAGACCTTTTCCCTTCATCTCCAAGTTTAAACCGTGTTCCTTTTCCTGGCACCATTCACATCATTCTTCACTCTCCTCCAATGCAATCGGTGGAGTGAGGAATTTTTATTAAAAATCATTAGTCAGAGAATATTAAAAGCGCTTGGAATGTATTATTGCAAAGAGTAGGGCTGGATGAGTAATCGATATTTGAATTTCATCGGATCTTTCAGCTCTTGTGTGAATATCTTTAATTCAGAGTGGTTTCTTTCCCGAATTCCCTTCACCATTAATAACATTTCGTAGACTATAAATACGCTGAGAGTTTACATTTTATCGATTTTTATGTTAATGGTAACCTTAAGATATCTGAGTAAATACCGTCTTATAGTACCTCTCAGTTTGTTCCGTAGAAAAGTAAGGTTACCCTTCTGAGAGATTTTTTACATATACCTTATCACTTCTGCACAAAAATGTTTTTCTAATATTTTACTAGATTTACTGCAAATCGAGGGCATATTCAAAAAATATAGTAAATGTATACCTTATCTCGTAGAGTGAATATCTAACCATGGAATTTCTATCTTTATTATTTAAAATTATATCTACTATTAAAAGACTGAATTTCTAGAAAAAGTCAGGGTCCAAGTTCATTCTTACATTAACATGATGGGAAAGATATGAGTAGTGCGTTTCATGTAAAATTCTTATTACGAATGATTACTAATCATCACAAAAATAAATCAAGTACGATTAAATTTTGAAGCTTAATAATAGTTCCCAGCTGTTTTAAGTACGTATAGCTCTTCTTTCTCACGAGAAGCGATTTCAAGACTTTTCAAAGTAAAAAAGGAATTTTTTGAGCGATAGATAAGGTTTTATCGAATTGTCAATGAATATGACTCTTATAACTGGTCGATATCAGTAACGTTTACTTAATAGGAACTGGAAATTCCGCAGTTTTAGGTGAATATACGCCTAGCATAGTAAATTCTATCATGAGAGGTCTCTCAAATATGATATTAGTATCACTTCAAAACTAGATGGAACGGAATTATGATCAAGGAAATGGTTCTACAAAGCTTTTCGATGGATAGCATAGGAAAGTCTTCTCATCTGCGAATATTAAGGAGAGCTATGCACCCATTCTTAGGGATCATTGTCTAATGGGTGGCGATAAACGAAGCGATAAGACTTCCATCTCCTAAACCGATTCTAAGGTTATTGAGTGAGCGAAGACGTTACGAAGCGCAGTCCTTATCTTTTGACGTCATTAGAGGACAAAGATATGGTTTGGTTAATGTGGAATCATCCCCATCCTAAAGTAGAATGTTAGAAAGGTTGATGGTAGAATCCAATACATTTGAACAGAGTTGCCTTTGGGGGAGATTCAGGGACTTTACTGTATTCGGTGTACGTAAATTTTTGAGAGGATGTAACGGACTTCTTGTTTAAAGTTCTAAAAATGTCATGTGTTATTACTCATTCTTTAGTTATTTCCTAAATTATCCAAATATTTGATTCAAAATTCCTGTCAAGTGATTTTTAAAGGTAGACAAAACGTATAAGCGAAGAAATTAGAACTAAACTCTTATGAAATAATTACTGGATCATAAAGAGAGCGTTTAAGATTTATATTAAGAAATATGAAAACAGTTGACCATTATAAAGCTGCACAGTAAAAGGATAAAATATTATTTCGCGGAATATTTATTAAATCCGGCTCCCTTAAAAAAAAAGTGAACGCGATCGTAAAATTTCAAATTTCCAGGAAAATTAACTTCAAAATTATTTTCATCTAACCTAATAGTATCTGTTTAAGATAGAGTAAATATCACGGGTGAGAAATAGTACTGAATTCATTATTATTAATTTCCTCTCAAAACCTAGCCCCTGGTAAACGAGCCCGTCGCACTTTGTTATATCAATAATCATAACAATAAAATAACAATAAATCAACTACCTCCATTCAGAATAGAAGTCCTCGATTTTCTGAGCAAATATTTAGAACTCCTGCCTTGTCGTTATGTTGAAAAAGGATCATTTTATATCATACTGTGCTTATTTATCTTCGAAAAACACTTTCTCTAAAAAATTTGACTTGAAACTGAATCCAATTGACAATGTATGTTCTCCTCATTATCTTGCTTACATAGAAGGCTATATTGAAAAGTTAGGTTTGCTAAGTTTTTATATCTCATTTGTTTTTTTGTCTCCTTAAACATTGAAGTCTTGGAAGAGGGAATATGCCACGTTTTTTGTTTTAGAATATTAAGGATTCTTGGGTTTTACACTAGTATTATCCGGATTTACTTCTTATTCACTTAATATCAATCTAAGTATAGCAATGCAGACCATTGAATAATCATAAACGCAAAACGTTAAAGATACATAAAGATATATCCATTTCTCATACAAAATATATATATCACCATATATATTTCTTAATAAAAACCCCATTATAATACTTTCTCTATGTTTTTGAAAAATACGCATATTTCATGTCAAAATCACCTTCAGCATTCTTTATTCTCTCTTTGAATGTTCACAATATCAAATTGCATAAATATAATAATAATAATATAAATATAATATAATATAACAATTCCCCAGAGCAAGAGTTGACTTTTCTTGTGTTATTATCCCAAATTCCCTTTCATTTCCACATTTCTTTTCTCATTTCATTACTCCGCCGTCCAAAGAGCTCCCTCTCTACATGTATGTTTCTCTTTTTATAAATATTTGCCGTTCCGTATAAATATATATATTTTTGCCCTTTGCGTATCTGTCCGTGACCACAAAAGGATATCAAGAAGCAGTCCCTACTCAAATAATCTCGATGTGGAAGGTTATTTCTTTGAGGAAAAAGTCAACTTCCTCTCCGTGTTCTCTCCAAAGGGCGCTTTTCGGAGACGTATAAGATTGCCGAGATATGTGCTCGTGCATACGAAGGCTCCCGAAATCAGATCGGATTTTGTTTGCACCGTTATTTCTCCGCTCAGTAAACATGTGCCGAATCTCTGTGGAGCGAATTGAGTGTGCCTTATTTTCCGAGGCATTGACTGAGAAGAGGTGCTACTTGTTGACATCACAGCCACTTAGCGTAATTGATTAAAAGAATAATTGTGCTATTGCTAAGGGAAAAGTACCTTTTTCTCGGTGGAAGTATGGGAAAGCGTAAAATGAGAATGTAAGTGAATTCCTCAAGGGGTGGTATTGGGTGTATGCCTGATATTTAGTAAGTCTAAGAGATATTTTTCTTCGTTTTGATGGTTTATACAGTGCCTTATATATTATAAAGAGAGGAATATTTTGTAGATGTCACTATTATGAGTAGCTTCTATAATTAAGCTTATTATTCAATTGTAGAATATGAATTTCGACTTTTTCAGTATGATTTTTTTAATCCCGATGAATTGTTTACTATAAAAGCAATCAGTAGAAATCAATTCGAAACATACAAAGATGCAAGGATATAAATTTTGAAAACTTATTTTATTTATGGATTGCTTTTGAAGAGATATAATAAAGATGCACTATAGAGGTTTATTAGATTATTAAAAAGATAGCTTTACAGAACTGAATGCAGAAGAGTTAGATTTCTACTTTTATATTTATTGTTGGAATTGTAAAAGCTTTCGGAGTTAGTTAGTAATGAGTAATTAAACTCTAGCAAGTGATGATTAGTAAGTCATAATGATATATAACAAGTGCCCTTAGTAATAAATAATTAGTAAAGAAGTGTGATTTGGTGATTAAATTTTAAGTTTAACGAGAGGGTTATTAGTAATTATCTCTGGGATTTTTCTAAATTTTAATTTCCTATAGAATAGAGTTTATAATCTATGATATCGATAAAGTACAAAATAAAGTAGGATCTAAAGCTTATCATTTGGGAATCATTTCTCAATCACATGCTTAAAAATATCTTTTCTTAGATATTAATTTCCTAAAAAAATCCTTATTCTTCTTTCTAAATTTTCTAAACAGTAATTAATTTCTTAATTTTTTGCCACTGGTACAGAAATCAATTTTAGATAATTAAAATTCCTTTAAAAAGGAATCCTCCTAAAAAAAACAGCAAGGAAGAATTTTATACGTGAAATAGCTAAATTTAAACTTAATTCAGTTTACAGCTATCATTACAGGTATATAGAAATTTAATTGCTTACCTCACGTAAGGATGTTTCAGATATATAAAAAAGCACCTGCTACTTTGAATCACTACGAAGTTGGATAAAAATTAGATTTTATTTATTAAGTCATTTGTATCTCAACTTATAAATACAGCACCAGATATTCGTATGGTGTGTCAATATCCTCATACGTCTATATACGAGTAGATCTCATTTTGTAAGCGAAAGAACAATAAGTACTAGAATTCGCTCAATATTCAGATAAAAGTGAAAATGCCACAAAGGAAGTAAAGCAAACTGAGTGATAATTTACGCTTTACGAATTCGTTTATCGAAGATGAATGAGACAAGGGTATTCCGTTGAAAAACTCAATAAACGGAACTCATCTCCCTTTTTTTCAGGATCGATTCTAAAAATCTCGACACTTCCCCACGAATTTCCTTTCGACGAATCCAATCTAATGAAATCCTCTCTTTCCACAGATTAATCGAAAACCTTTTCCCACCACAGTTTCAATTCCCTTCAAAGTTTTAGATTCCGAAACATTTGGCCGCCCTTTTGAATGAAACTTTTATCGATACTCATTTGAAAAGTTTCACACTCACCCATGAGAATCGCTCAATCCAAACGCTCACTGAAACTAGTTTTTTTAAGCATGAGACAACGTTGGGTACTTCAACGATAGTTAAGTAAACTGTTAATGTATCCATGGCATTGCTATTTGACGACAAACGGAGGATTTACCAAGTTGTTTAGTTACACGTTTGTATTCAGTGGCAATATTTCACTTAGTTAAACTTAAGCTTTGCATTATTCTGTAATAATGGAAGTTAATGCAATTGATTATTGGGCATTGTAAAACAATATATTATGCTTATTATTACGCATATACTCTCTGTGAAAAATTATATGTACTATTTAAAAGAGTGCGTATTAATGAGCCATGGCTGAAATCCTATCCTTCCTTTAAAAATATCGTCTAAAATTACATTATACTTTTTTATATATGTTCCCAGGTTTTAAAACTGGGGAGATTAATATATATTTATATATTTTTTGATTAATATGTAACTTTAACTTCATATTTTTTTACTTTTGAACGATTTATGGATAAATTCTATCGTAGTTTGCTAAATCGGATTAACTTTATTCAAATTGTTGCCTGGGGAGGTTTATCAAAATAGGTTGTTAAAATAGAGGGAAAACTCAATTTCGCATGATGAATTTTATTTTCCTATTAAACGATTCATCATATACTAGTACTTAATTGAAGGTTAGGAAGGTATTCGTAAATTTTATGAAATCACTAGATTTTGAAAACCAATTTTGTATTTTTATAAATCATTCAGAGCTAAAAATATTATTTTATTTGGAAGGGCTCGTAATTTTAGATACACGTAGTTTATCTGCTAATGAAATTTAATAATAATAAACAATAATCAATTCATTCGTGTTGTCTTTCAAGATACATTTTCACGATTTTCATATTTCATCTGAGATTGCTATTAAATACGTATTTCATAATTCTGTGTTAGGAAATTTCACTGCTAATAAATTCCTCGTGTTTTAAATAATTTTAAATTATAAACCTGTTTTTGATGGATTTGGAAATATTCTATTAATTCCACTCCATGCTAAGATTGCTATTTGTAAATAAAGACCAATTTCTTTGGTGATACTCACGTGATTTCTTAATCAGAAACCCCAATCTCCCAAATAGTTTATTCTCATTCGATAGATGAGAGAAAACTGTCTGACAAGTGCTACGAAATACGTCTGCAGCAGACCAATTCCAGAATGTTCCTCTAATCTCCCTTCTGCTAGATAATCCGAGATCTTTTCATGTCTTTCAATAGAACTCGATTTCTCCATCCCATCTGGTATAAACTTACGCACCTTAATAAAATGTCTTTCAAATTGACGTTATAAACAAAGACTCAGCGTGTAGTGAGGTGTTAATAGACCAAAATTCGCGTTTCTTTAATTTTACTCTTTGGAAATGAAAGTGGAGGAATTCCAAAGTGAGTAATAGATAAATTAGGAAACTTCAAGCGGAAATATTGCTCAAATATTACAATTAATTTTTTGAAAATGAAGATTAAGCAAAGGTACTTGACTTGGCATGACATATTAGGCTACTATATTATTAGGTTTTATTTTTAACTGAATTGAAATTCTTTTAAAAATTGTAAGATAATAAAATATCATAATTACTACAGGAATTATCATCATGTTTTTGTTATAATTATCATATTATAATTACTTTTAAAATATACTTCGTAGGAAAATTAAATCCGCATTTTTGATCAGAATAAAGATGGAAATAAATTAAAACTTACTTCAAACACGTAGGAGAAACTTTATGAATGATAAAAATCAGTAAACTTTATATATAATCAAATCCATGCAATACCTATACCTTTCAGGCCTTCGAGTTTCATATTTACTCAATTACTTAATTAATTTACTATTTTAACCAATTTATTCCCCTTTTTCATTCAAGTCATTGTTTGAAATTCATCGATCGTCTTAAAAATATGAATACGTACGTATAAATGGACAGCGATCAGATTTGATATTTTGGATAACAGTTCATACATAAACCTATAAATCCTAGCGTATTTCCTTAAGTTAAATGTGGATAGGATAGTTCACAAATGATCGAAATATTAAACGATTGAATGGTTCAATGAATGTCAACGGATTGCAAGAGATAGGAAAAGCTTTATTATTCAAAATCGTCAGTTGATCGGATGGATCCTAAATTCCAACGAATTCTCAAAATCACGTGATTTCTGAGCATGATGAATGATAGAAGGAAAGTTTTCCAGTTTAGCAAGAATTTCCTCTCAAGCTGTCCAGTCACGAGCACTTCCAAGCACTTCCAGACATCCATTAATTCTTCTCGTGCTTACAAAGGAGCCATTTTATTGAATCTCGAATACGCCTTAGGTCATAACATGCAAACACTTTTTATGCAGAATTTCAGAAGTGTGCTTCTCCCAGGGGCCTCTATTAACGAAGTTTTCCTCGCCCTTTTCTATAGAATTAGTTCGGCATAGAGTGGGAAATTAATGGTTTCCTCTTACTTGATATAGCTTTAACTTTTGTAGCATTACTTAAGCGACCTATCTTTTTTATGGCCTTGGCTTGTAATTTTACTTTGAAAGTATCTTCTGTGGGGTGATTAACGGAACTATGGAGAAATTTTAAAAGTAATACTTAACCTAATCCTTCTTTTTTTCATTTCCAGGGTCTTTACTCAAAGATAGATTTGAATTTTTTTAGTATCTTAAGATCTATTATTTTCTGAAAATGAAGTGGATGTAAGCTTGTTGCAATCTTAGACGAATCAAAGTTCATTAAAAACTTATCTTTTACTGCAGTTAATGGAGTAAGCGAATATTAATCCTGTGTTCTAATCATAAGAAATACTCAGCGATTTAATTATATGAGTCTTTAAGGTTTAAAAACTACACTCTATAAATAACCTTTGCACTTGAATTATCTCTAAAGAAAACTCTAAACTGTTACTGCATTTATTGACTAATTTGTTTGCTTATGGAGGGACAAAATGCAAAATCATTTCTTTTCGTTATTTGCATTTCTTATGGTGTGCGTAATTAAGAAGAGAGGATATCTCTATAATCTTCTTTTTTGAAATCAATATTAGAAGATGAGTCGTGTTTCATTATATTATTTCTTTTTCTTCGACTGTATTATAGTATCCAATTACTTGATCTCTTGAAAGACTTTTAATTCCTTATAATACATTATAATATTAAATCGTAATGTATATATTTAATTCCCTATTTACTTTGAGAAACACAGTCAAGTCTCAATAGTTAACTAAAGATCAGATTATTTTGGATTCGAAAGATTTTTATGTTCTAAATTAGCGCTTTAATAATTCTTTTATGATAATTGAAAAAATTCTGCTAAGGAATTATAAAAATATCTAATCTTTATAGTCTTATAACCCTTCACTGAATTAAATTTCCTCCGAATTACCTATTTTGATTATTGTTGGACTATGTTGACCAAGAGAACTTTTAATTATAGTATAACCTTCTATTTTGTATATAAATTTAATGTATTACTAATGGTTCAACAACATTTGCCTGAATTATATTGGTATAACATACTCCAGTTTTGAAATTACTGTTTATGGAAGAGTTTTGAATCCCTAACTACATCTAATTTTACTAACATTCAGTAAAAGATCTAAGATTGAAACTCTTTCACCCACTTGAATTTGCAATTCGCATTTAAAAGGACCTAGAAAACATCCCTCATAAAAATTTGTTTCGGAGGCTCTCAGACTGAGGACCTAGAAGCGGCAAATAAGACAGAAATGCGTGGGAGAGTTATTATCTTTTGAGTGAAAGTCTGGGCGAATGGTTGGAAATATCGCATCCAGTATTCACAAGCACATGTGCGCTGTGTGGCATATTTATCCACTCACGCAAAACAGGGGAATAGAAAGCATGCATATATCATTCGGGGTGTTAAATAAGGGACAATAATCCTTTACTCCTAAATCCGCCTTCAGTGGATACTTATTTTTATCCGCAGAAACGTGATTGTACATTCGTCTCCAAGGAATACACCCACTCACTTCGCGACTGTATTAAACGTCTCGTACTCTTCAATCTCCCTTAAAATGCTCTACGCTTATGAAATATGGTTCTTAAATCTTTTACGATTCGGTTGACCTTCAAATGGAAATATGGAAATGATATAACAGTCGGTTTAGGATGTCACAGCGTCCCTTGCGAAATTCCCTCTTCCTTTCTTTGAACATAAATATCAGTGATACTTTTCAATATTTGTACAAATATGTATATTATTGTTCATGATTTCGTTAGCTTGAAAATTGACCACAAACAGAATTAAATATAAACAGTATCGTACATTATAGTCCATGAAAATTAATTATGTTCATTATATATTAAATTAAATTCACGTTGGTTCTAAATTTAACGAATAAATTATTGTTGCTGTATCTACTATATAATTTGAGATACTGAAAATTTCACCTTATAGTTTCAAAGGTAAAAAAATCTATGATAAATGAAACCACTATGTACTTGTAGTAAACAGTAAATTAAATACGAAAAATAATAATAAAAATTTAAAAGATTTCATTTAGAAACCGCATTTTTATAAAAAAAACTCAGTTCAATTTCAACCAGATATTCAAATAGATGTTCAGAAAGAAATAACCTTACTATTTTCCGTAAATATACACGTATTTCCAAAAAAATAATGTTTTCGGTACATATTGTATTAAATCAGAAAAAAGTATTTAAAACTTCCTTTTATCGATGTATTTTCATTAATTTCCTACATGTAAAACATATAAATTAATTAATTGTATTAAAATTATGAATCTCTATAGAACTACGGAAATCTTTCCGAAATTTGTTCCGCAAGATGTAATATAGCGATAATAATCTCCGAGCACTACATTTTCTTCAAAATATATACCTATAATATAACAGATACAAAGTTACAAATAAACACACTTAGAATTTGAAATATCATTTGGGAACTATATAATAGAAATACGTATACGTATAAAAAAATAAAGGCGTATTGAAGATACTTATGTTCACGACTGTATGATTTTGTTTGCGATATTCTGACATTTAAATTTCCCGGAATAGTATACGCAATAAATCCACTACAATACCAAGAGAGAGTAAGGAGTGCTTACAATCCGTACTTGGAGCTTGAGCGGTTCGCCCGGGAACGATCGATCCCAGGGCGGATTGTCGCCCACGTGTAATTTCGAGGGGTCCAGAGAAACGATTAAGGAAGCACGATACGGAAGGAATGAGGGGATTATAAGCCCGCATAACAGCATATCTACGCTGGACAGTTGTTAGTCTCAGCATCATGCATATCAAACGCGCTGCCCCCAGCGGGATTCCCAAATTAAGGAAATGCGACACAAAAGATGACGTTTGTGTGGGCGTATCAAACTCTGGATACGAGATGCTTTCCCTAAATAATAAGGAATAGGAACGTTTGGGAGTTGAACAATAGAGGGTTGCGCTATTTTGTTGTATGTTTTAGTATCTAGGAACAATTAGGAAAGTAGGTGGGTGTTATTGTGGGATTGTATTACGAGTACACGTAAGTTTGTGGGTACATTTACGTGTTCTGTTTCAAGGGAGATGGTAGTTCGTTGAATTGATATTTACTGATATTGAATAGAAGGAAAAAGGAATGAGGAAACTTTGATATTATCTTGATCTATTCATTTCTGAATACCTATTTTCCATAAATGTTTGGAACCTCTATTTCTGGACTCCTGAGAATTTATTCTCCAATGGTTGGAGTATCTAATTTTACGTAATTTTTAAATTTATCTCTAACTTACGATTTCTTATCAACATTTTTCAAAGTTAAAAATCTAATTAAGGTGTATTTTGTTCAATGATTTTCTTGAGAAAAGGGTCACATAATCTCTTATTTTTCTTTTTGTTCCTAAATTTTAACGTAATATAGCGCTGTCTTCTATGATGGAAGCCATGAAGATCAAACTAAGTGTGAATAAATAAGACACAATTACCAGGTACATAATAAAAAATATTAACCAAAGAATTCACGACTCTTAGGCTGGAATATATAACCAAGAGTAAAAAATTAATGATTGCCACGTTTCATTCCATTATGATCATCTGCAAGAAATGCCCACTCATTTTTGTTCGCAAGACATAATGGGTTTCGTGCGAAAATGTTCGTTCCGCTAAGAAAATACGTTGACTTGCGTTGAGTTTGGTGTCTAAGGAAATGGGATGAGGTCACTCGGTGAGTAATGGTGTCGTTCTTCACGCGCAATATGTTTTCTGCGAGACAGTGCATTTGAGTTGAAGCCCTTGACCAAGGCCACCGTAGAGTAGTCGAGGTAACGAGTGAAACAGAGCACTGTAAAACGTGTCTTAATTTATCTCCGACTTAGGCAGCATTTTACTTACATTTATACGTTAAATACTAAATATAAAAAAGCCATTGAATAGATAAATTGGACGCTGAAGTGTTCCTGTAATTAATATAAACATTCCGAGTTAAAGGAAGTTGGATCTGAGCACGAAATTTCATTCAATCCTCTTAAGAAAAAATGTTGCAAAATAAAAATTTCTCTATGGCCTTTTTAGAAAAGAAACTATCTTACTTTTTCTAAAGGATATAAACTCAAATATAACACTGAAACATCTTCATAAAAATTCCCGCTTCTTGCGCCGGATAATCTGCAGGTGTTATTGGAAGATTTTCCTCCCGACTTAGGGCGAATGCTGGACGGTTTTTGATTCCCTTCACCTCCTTAACTTTTGCCACTTTTGTTCAGCGATCTAATTGCAATGGTACTTCGTTAAATAAACAAATAATATATGTATCAGTTGAAATGTGGATAACCATAAGCTGCTCATAAAATAACCCCAATTATTTATTACAGTTTGAAGGGTATTATTATTTTCTATTGAAGAAATGGAAAAATATTTTTTTTTCTTTTCAAACAGCGCACCAAAGTGCGCATTATTATTTACTCCTCGGTAGCGCATGGTGCATCGATTTATACCTTCATATGTGTGAACTAAAAATGATGAGAACGGGTTGGTCCGAAGCCTCTTACGTCCATTCGTGTCTGCCCAACAATGTTTATGAATTTCATGCCCGAACTGACGTACATTCACTCTGTGATTGTACCTCTTCTGTACAGAGGTGACTTTGACCAACCTTTTGAAATTTTTTTCTACAAATATATAGCCGCTAACCGATGAATAACTTTGGAGATTTACTTCATTATATTCTCCGTGTTTTAGGAATGAAATATGTACGTTCAACTTTCTGTATTATAAAACCCACTTATTTTGCGTGATTTTTATTTCTCGTTTGACTGTTCTAGATGAAACAGTTACGTTTATTGGATGCCTGTTGATGTTTTTTGTTACGATATTTAAGTCCCATTCCGATCTTTGTAAGTCCTTACTGGAAATGTTTTCCACCTTCGCCTTTAGTTCCCTAGAAACATCCTATTCATGAAAGGGAAGTTTCAGAATATTACGTCGATTGAATATTAAGATCATTTTAAAGACATTCACATATTACAGGAATATTAGCAACGAATCGATTACAGATCCACTTTGGTACTTCAATGTTAAAGAATGAAGGTCTTTAACGCAATGTATTCACTCTAATTTGGACATTCTGTTCATGTTAATGTTGCTATGACAGTAAAAGAAAATAAGCTGAATTTCAAAGAAAAGAGGATTAATATTTAAAAGATCACATGGGCTCTAAAGAAATCCCCTTTTTGGAAAAGGATTTATTTAGATTCATTCGACGGAGTGTATGTGGCAGAGATTTGAATCATGGAAAATTTTCCTCATTCAGGGAGCTAATGGAAATGAGCAGATGGTAATAGAAATTTATCATTTGTATAAAAACTATTGTTTTCTTAGAATTGTTTTATTTCCGAAATTTAAATACTTTATTTACCTTTTTTGACTAACTTACCCTTATTTCTAAATATACTCGTAGCAAATAGTTACTTTTTAATAATTTTCGAAGTTGCTGATTCTATAAAATTACCTATACTTTTTTACGTTACTATCTAACGAAGGAAGGTGAAACATATTTATGTATAATTACTATTTATTATAGTATTCAAATATGTATCGTAAAGATTTGAGTAAAACTTTCCCTTTTACGTCAATCACTTTTAATTTGTGCCAAGAGATATGATGCCTTTTTGAATACATATTTACTTTAAAGAATCATTAATATGATTAACAAAAAGAATTAACTCAGATTGCATGGCATTAAAATTGTAAGCAATCACTCCCCCATGATGTCAAATGGATTTCATGGAGTATTCGTTAAGATTTATTTCGATTTATTGTAAAATTATCGCTTTAATGCTTAAATTTATACTTCATTATGGATAAGACCATCTTAATTTCACAAAAGTCTCTCGTAGGATTTACTTCGTACAAAATAGTCACTGTGTCTAATAAACATAAAACTGGATCCGAATACTCTTAATAAATAGAATTCCTACTTTTATTTCCTTCTAGAACCTCGCACATTCTCATATAGTAAATTCCAGCGTCATTACGAGTAAATGAAAGGCACGATTCATGAATGCGCGGTGGAGCTTGATTTCGAGGCTTCGAGCGCGAGACGTTCGCTAAGGACATATTTCCGGATTATTCCACAATCGAGAAGTGCAATCAAAAGCATTCCGGGACACACTCATTCCACTTCATTTCCTTCCTCCGCTTGCATTCCGCACTGAAGCATTCGTAAGAACCTTCGTTCTCTGGGCAAGGAAATGAGTACTCCGTCCCAAAGGTCATTCCTTGGACCCTTCTTCGCACGCCGAATGGGTTATGAGGGCAGACGTACGATAAAATGACCCGAACCGACTCATATTCGGATCCCATCGGAAGCACTCGTCTTTAATGCGATGGAGTGGTAGGAAATTATAATACGTAATTTACATATCGCTCCAAAAGACGTACTTTACGAAAGATTCATTCTGTGTGTTCGTCTCGTACCCCATTTTCTTTGAGAGAGTTTTAATCGTAACGAATGTTGCTTGGTTACGTTTGTTGATGATATTCATTCCAGTCCAGTTTTCTGGGTGCGTAATTGTAAATGCCGTAGATACAAGAGGAGAGGAACTTACTTTACTTCCTTAACCTCCTAACGTGTGGGTGAGGATATGTAATGAATATATATAATACCAAATAGACTTCATATTGATAAGGATGGGTAATATAAAGATAATTATAATATATAATCATATATAATTCTATGGATATAATTATAATTTAATAAGATATAATAATAACAAAATCAAGATCGGTATAAAACTAGATTTTAAGACTTAAAATTTCAATATAAGTTAAATATAATGATACGAATAAAGTATACGTAACAAGAGCGTAGCAACGAAAATGAATTTCAGAAGCAGTTCCTAAATAGAGTTAGAACTTTATGCTTCAAATATTCTTTCCTGCTAATGAGTTTGGGACTTAGTGATGAATAAGAGAAATTAAGCCATAGTGCACGTGATACCTATATGCTGGAGGACGGATTCTACCATCTGCTTAAGTGATTTCATTATATTTCCTCGTGCATAATGTTCGTTGATATATCTTCTCGTAAAATTGGAATTTAAGTCCACAAAAGTATGAATATGGCTCAAATATTGCAGTCTATTTCCCTTACTGCCCGGTACATCATTTTATTACGAAATATTAGAGACATTTCTTGAGGTCATTTTCGTTTGGGAGTTCGATTGTGCCACGTATACACTTTGTAAGTGGAAACTGTAGTGAGATCATGGAGTGGAACAATCACGACTCCACCTTCTGCAAATGGTCACAACGGGATGGATGCACTCATGTGGGATGCACTCTTTCTTTGCTCGGGCGGCTTCCGCGGAGTCCGTAAGGCGCTTAAGCTCCCGTAAAATAAATAGGGGATTGCGTCCGATGGGTATAAAGAGATCGTGCATTGCAGTGGAGAAGAAGCGGTACATCGGGAGACGTTTGTGCTCTTATTGAAGGAAAAGTGGGCATTACCCGTGGGATATGAGGGAGGAGAAATTGAAGGAAGGGGACGTTTGAGTGAAAGGTTATAAAATATGAAGGGGCAAAAGGGAACAGGTGATAGGAGGTGGAAAAAATGAAGGAAATATCTAAGAAGAATAAGATTGTCTTAATTTCCGTTGAAATAGATGCATAAAGGAAATTAGAGGTACGGGTTTTTCGGTCTTTAAATTCATTAATGAATGCACGTATTTGAAAAGGTTTAATCGAAAGAGTAATTGATCTGAAATTTATAACTTGCGTCTTTAAATGGATTAATTATTATGTAGAATATCAACTTTAATAATTAAAGTTTATAAATGGTGTTTTAGTAAATAGGAAAATTGTTTAGTAGGAAAAATAGGTTTTTTGGTAGGACAAAATGAACTTCATTATCTATTGATCGTTAAAATATATTGGGAAATGGTTAGTTGATAAAAAAATCATTTTTGAACGTTGCGATTACATCATTGCACAGATTTAGAAGTACAATGATCTAAAAAAAGAAATTCGTACATGCATATGTCATTATTAACTGGTACGTTGTTCCTCAAAAACATGAGTAACTGAGAAGAATGAAATTATAGATTAAAATTTTTAAACTTATAAAATATCATCGTAATCAGCCGATTTCAATTCAAATTATGGCTTTGCTCCATCTATTCTTAGGTTGATATTCAGTGATATTATATAATATAATAATTTAATATATAATTATTTGCAAAATATTGTAGTTAATAATGTTTTTAATATTTCTTTTGAGATAATGAAGTAAACAGCGATATAAACCTGTTATTTTGAATCATATTATGGATTTCTTCTAAAAATTTATAATGAATACAAAAGTTCATTTTATCGAGATATCGATACGATATCGATATCAATAAAATATATAATATATGTTCTCTGAATGCTTTAGAAATTGAGTATATGGAATAGTTTTCGATTGGTCGAATGAAACGATACGACCTGTGCTTTGGTCTCTTCATCCCGTTGAGAATATCGAAGTGAAAGGAAGGAGAGAAAGTGAAAGAGGGAGACATCTAAGGGAATAAAGGTGAAGATTGAACGGAATTCCTCGAGATATTTCCTTTGTCCCCAATTCCATTCATCCCATGAGAGACCAAAGGTGGTCTCAGATGCATAAAATGCCCTCCACTGACCCATCTTCCGAGCGAATAATGAGAGGAAAACGTTTCTTTTCCCCTTTAAAATCGCCGTCGTTCCTCGAATACCTTTAGCGGTGCAATGGATGGGCTGTGGATTAAATATCGCATTCATACGGAGTACCTTAAATAATGTTGCATGTAAGTCTATGGATTTGTCCATACTGGAGTTCATAAAAGGGGAAGCTGATATAAATCTCTTTTAAAATAATTTCCTCTTTCTTATGTTTCAATATGGTTAAGTACAGACCTTTGATGTAAATAGTTTATATAGTTTGAATTCATACAGGAAAGTAGTCGTGAATTTGCTCGAAAAAGATCGTTATATGAATATGAAAAGGAAATATTGTATTCGTTTATTTTGATGGTAAAGTTTAGTTATAAATACTTAATTATTGTCAGAATATATATGTTTATATGATTAATATATGAATTATAGCTTTACATTTTCATTATGGGCTTTTAATAATAGGAAACTGAACAGCGTCCCATATTCTTCTTCCGTGATAAAAAATCTCATCAATCGATTAAAATAATTTTTATTAAGGATAGATAACGTGTTCAAGAATTCTTTTATAACTAAGAAATAAATTAATTATCATATTTTGCAAAACTTTTTGATTATTCAGTTAATTTTTTAGCATTAGAAAAAGAAAGTAACTATTCTTATACATATTCGTTTTTCTTACAGAGAATATCTAGAATTGTTTAATACTTCAATATGTTTATCCCAAGCACTTGTTTGGTTAATTTTTTTTCTTATCTATCCTCTAGTCTTCTCCTTGTTGTTTACATGCCCCTTGGTATCCAATTTAGAATCTCTGACGATAAGAGTTGTCCTTCTTTAATTGATATTTTATTTTTTATTAAATATTTCATTAGTTTTATATACTCGTAATTCAACCTTAAGAAAATAAATGCTTCATATATGATTGTCACTTTTTCCATTATAGAAATGAAATAGAAAAGTAGCCATTCACGTCTATTTTGATTGCTCTTCTAAGTGAAACGTTTTTACGACAACTCTTTTGAGATAGCATGCAATTCGAAATAGCGTGGTTATGTGATTTTTACGCGTTATTAGTGTGTGTTTCTACGGTAACGTCCATCTACGTAACGGTCTCCTTTATTCGAAAGTGGGACACTAAGTGAGAAGTTGAGTACACGTGGAAGACATAGGAAGTCGCCCACTGGCTAAAGTACATTGTTTGGACACAACTTATCAAAGAGGATGAGAATATAGTCCAACAGAACGGAGTTGGTCTTCCAACTTACCATATGAAACCTACATTCAAGTTTGCGTAGAGTTTTGTTCTGCGTGTTACTTTAATATTAAGTTTTGGATAGTAGTAGAAGCAAGTAAAAGTATTAGGTGCTGTGAACTTAACTTAAAGTTATATGCTTACCCTTTAAGTCGAATGTTTGTTAAAGTTCCTTAAAATCTCTTCTTTAATGGTTGATGATATGAATTAGTTAATTAATTTCTAATATCCATCACTAGTTTTTAATTAAAAGAATATATCCTTGACAATATATATTATCGTATCACCAATGAATTAGGATAGTTTCATAATATTCAATTAATTTAATCAAATATCTCAAAAAAATTGGAGTGAATTATTGATTAAAAAAATAATTAGAAGAAAAATTTAAAATAATAAAATTATGATGAATATTTTCCCTAAATAGTGCCATTCATAATTATTACTTTATCTTGTAAAGTATATGGATAAAGAAAGCTGTATTTTACTCTATTTATATGATTTCATATTGCTAATTTTCATTAGATAATGATATTTATAATTTATTTTATACGTAATCGATGTATCTAGGTAGTAACTAATGATATAATTGCTTAGTTAAGCACTCTATCTTCACCATGTAAAATTCCCACATACGAAACCTTGGCAGTCTGAAATACAAACTGTAGATTGGGAATTAAGCAGCAATTTGAAAACCCACCGGCCATTAAATCTCCCATTAGGCTTAATATGATCCGCCATAAAGAAATGCAATCATTCGCGTGTTGCCGGGACAACCTCCCACGGGAAACGAAAATTGTTTCAATTCAGAAGTCTTTATGCCATACTGAAAAGTCATTGATAGTCATAACGCAGCTGTGTAGAGTGAGTTTTGATCGATATGTAGGGAACGGCGTACATCAATTAGCGCCTTGCACAGAGACAGATATATATACACTCTTTCTTTCGCATCACGAAAATAGAAATCGCATAACCGTAGGAATCCATTAGGTTCGTTAATGGCTTCTAAAACGAATGTCAACCGTTGGAATTAATAAATGGATAGCATTAAGCGCTGATCGATGTTGTTTATTAGCGATTATCGATATCGGAAAGTTTTGCGACCGTTATTTTATTCGGCGTCATCGCGAGCCAAACGCGATTTTGATTGGTCGATTCGAAAATGTTTACACCCTTCGCTAATATGACGTCATGGGCTGAATAATGGGGGTTCTTCGAAGTGATTCGAATGTCATGAGCAACGATAAACAAGTTCACGCTCTAAAGGATCTGATTTTCTACGAAATGCGCCGTTCGTGATACACTGGCGTGGTTTCCAATCGGGATGACGAATGTTTTCTGTTGCTACGGTAAACAAAATTTGGGAAATCGGCGGGACATTCGTGGGTGTAGGTTAATATCCGTCCTGTTGCGTTTGTTTAAGGAATTTGCTTACGTATACATTCGCATTTTATAAAGTAAACTTTTAATTTATTGGCCACAGAACGGATTAACTTCTCGTTAAAACTCATCTATCGTTTAAATGTACTGTTATTGATGGTTTATTATTAAAGGAATATGAAAATCTTAGCGTAAAATGTCTAGGAATTATCGATTATGAATGAAGTTTGACGAGACCGGGACTCGAACCCAGTTCTCCAAATATCCGCCCTTATACATCAGACACTGAGCCATCTTGCCAAAACAAGCTCTGTATCTAGGTTTATTTCTGAGTTTAAGGTAACTTGTAAATATATAGTTAAATAGTTAACTTAATTTTTATCTTATAATAAAAGTTAATTTATTTCCTTTCCACATAGGCGAGTATTTAACAATGCAAATATATATTTCTTTATATAACTTATGGATCAGTTTATAATTTTTAACTTTATTTTATGATATAGGGAAAAGTTTTGCGCGCGAAGGAAATCTGAGTAGCTAGAAGTCCAAGTTTAAATTAAAAATGATATTTGTTTCGGAATTACAACATTCACGTCATTATCTGTTGCTTATCCGCTCAAGAGTTTCTGCTTTTTAATATGAGGTTATGTTCATTTTAAATTGAGGGATAAATTCACCAGCCTTTCAAAAATTTACGTAATTAGACATATATTCTTCTTCAGTACATAAATTACATACATATATATTTCGTATGTGTCGCATTATATTATAATTTATTCCTTAAACGCATTCGTACATTTTAAAGCTTGTACGAGTTGTTCATTCCCTGATTTAAGTTTACGTGAGCTACAATAGAAATGGAATTTATTTAATTTGTTTCTCTACTAATGTATGTACTCAACCATGGTAAATATTTTGCTTTAAATTCATATGTCTCATAGGATGTTTAACTGTACAACTTTTTAAGGTAAAGTGCTTTAATCTCTAGTTGAAATTGAGACTTCCATAACTGAGGGGGAAACCAATTTTTGAGAAATTGACTCTAATTATATTACAGCGATTATAAGATAAATCAAAAAGTAAATAAAATTCCTCATGATTCATTAACTTCAACTTTTGTTTACGTAATTATTTTTTGTCTTCCAATTCCATAAAAACACCCGCATAAGAATTGCGACGTAAATTACGTTTTTTATCCAATAAAAAACAACAATGACTGCTAAATTAAGAGGTCAACTCGATGACATAAATCGGTCTCCATGTAAACAAAAACCGGTCGTATTCACTCTAAATTCTTTTCCGTTCCCCTCTTCGAATTCCAACTGGGTGATATTAATCACAAGACATTCATTCCCGTGCACCCATTGTACGCCAATCGAGCGTGGTGTAGATACGAGTGACGTCATTGTAGCCTTTCCACGAAGCATTGTCTTCTTCTGATTGGTTAGCATATCAGGGTCCAACGCATTTAGCCTCTCTTTGGGCAGAAAATTGCCGAATTGGTCGAATAATCACTCGGGAATATAGAGATCTGCCACAGACGTGGAGACGAGTGGATTTGACATTCGTTGTTTGGGACTTCTGAGGAAGCCTTTTGTGTTCTACGGTGACAAACGGCGGGAAAAACAAAAGAGAGGCGATAAAAATGCGAGAGAAAAGGTGTGACGGGGTTAAAAGCTTTTTCCGAAAGAGAATAAAAAAAATTCGGACCTCTTTCTTTTATACGGATCGAGTTTATATCACTGTGAATTTTGTGATCGTAAATCGTTCGTTCGGTCGAAGTCTTCAATGGAGTATTATTGCTCTTGAACTAGATTTTTGTGGGACATCTGCTGTTGTCGATGCCCACGATGCCAGATTTTAGAAAAATTCAAAAGGGCTTTGTAAATAGAGCTGTTAATAGAGTCATTATAGGTAAAAAGATTTAACAAAATACCTTGTGAGGATAAGTAATTATTTGAGTTATTTAAGGGAAATGCTTTGTGAATATTGTCAGCGAAATATACGTCTCCATTTGTATGAAATTCTCTTCGGAAACGTTCGAAGTATTTTTCTTAAATAACGTATTTCCAACATCATTTTCATTATTACGGTGATGGGGGTGTGAAAAAGAAAAGTTTTTGAAATTAGAATCGTCTTTATTTTAGAAGAGATCTTAGCTGTAAGAAATGATATGGTTTAGCAAGGCTTCAACAGTTACAGCTGCTAAATAAAAAATAGCTTCGATTGAGAATACTTTTTATTGCTATTACTGTTTTACATTTGATGTTCAATCTTATTATCATCCCCTTGGATAGTTACCGAATTTTCAATATCTGTTCTCTTATCAGTTAAACAAATTGAGCATTAATACTATCTTTGTTTTTTTTTCTTTCATACAATCAAATATACCTCATACGAAATAATTTTCCACCGGTTTATTAAGTTTATAACTTCAAAATTTTTAACCAGTAACCACATTCCTTCAAAATTATTTCGATTATTGGATTCAGCTCTATTATTTTCTTTTGTACCGTTTCTATGAGACGGGATGAGATGTAAGAAGAGTTAAACCTTAAAGCTAACTAGTTAAAAGCTTAAGTTAATAGAGACATTCCATCCCTATTAACTCAAGCCCTAAAATAAACCCTCTTTTATTAATATTACAATAATTATTATTAATAATAATTATCATCATCAGAATCAAGTACTGATCTAGATCAATTACCGATTTATTTAATACTTTTATACTCAAAATTCATGCATAAAATCTTGGAAACTTTTAAATACTGAGCGCAGTGACTTCAGAATAAATGTAATTTCGCATAGAAAGTCAGAAGGAATAACTCAGCACACAATTTCGTCTGAAATTAACGAGAGATTCAAAGTTATCAAAGTGGCCGTAGACAAAAAGAGAGATATTTGAGAAACGATTCTACTTTGGCATGGCCTCTTTAAGAGCAAGCGGCTAGCATCTGCGATCCGGCTGATAAAAAGTGCATTCCGTGAACTGGAAACGGTCCAACGTGAAGGCGTTTCGCTGAAAACTGCCACGATAGAACAACGACCAAAATGCCCTCGGATAACAGCTGCAGAATTTTAAAAGAAAGAACACTGGAAGTGAGGTGAAAGTTTGAAGCCAATTCCGAGAGAATGCATTTCTTTGACAGATGAAATTTTGAGATTCTTAAGTTGCCTCAGAAGAAAAATCTGTGGAATCCTTTTATTGAGTTTTTATCCACGAAGAGAATTCTGTGATGGTTAAAAATATGGAACAGTTGTTGCATAAAATCTACCACTTGCTTTTGGTTGCTTTTCACTAAATTACTTTAACTTAAGTCGTACTGTCACCAAATTGAATAATGCTATTTTGTTGCAAATTATGTGGTTATTTTAACACTTAGTTACTTAAAATTATAACAGGAAATTATTCAATTCTCTCTCCGTTCAGTAGAACTAATGACTTACTAACTTTCAAAGAAACGTAACTGGGTCACTCACACAGAAGATCTTTTGAATCAATGTACGGGCTATAAATTGTTCCTGATGAGTTATTCATGTAATCATCACTAACTTACAAGAATCGGAAGAGGAGAAACTTTGGAAACGTGTCATAAAACATTTATCAAGGGATGAGATCGTGAATCATCGTAAAAAGAATTATATGTTTTTCAATATAACGTTATTTTATGTATTCGAAGCATTAATCCTTACACTCTATCTTGATAGAGTGATACGAAGAAGAAACTTGTCTGAAACAATCAACTATTTCATCTATTTGAACATATCCGTTCGCACCGTAACGCATACTTTTTTGTTACACGAAACGTGAATGGTATTTTTGAAACTATTTTCCCGTATCTTCAGCAACAATATTTGGTGTACGATACGAATTTGGCAGGACTATTTTTCAAGCAAGATAAGAAGTTTTTTTCGGAAGATTATGAATATATATATATATATATATCTTAGAGAAATTATTTTTTAGCCTTAAACATATCTTTAAAAAGGGTTTAGTTTCCAGTTCGATTAGGTGAAGAGTAATTTCAAATCTAAAGTATAACTGACCAATATTCTGAGATTTGATTAAGTCTTTTCTACAAGACGATTGGAAAGGTATTTCTCAATACGTTATTCATTGAATAACTCATAATGATCAGAATGAGTCTTTTTAAGTTTGGAAAACAATGATTGACCTAATTATTCAAAATTAAAAGTCCAAGATGAAAACTAGCCTCACTTATTACTATCATACTTTGATACGGCATGTATTAATATTCTAATAATAAGAATGGGTCATAGTATAATATTAAAAATCATCCCCATCCCGTAGCAAAATCCAAGCAGTTCAAATATGAAACGACCACATGTAGACATATGCCAATATCCCCACTATAGCTCGTGTATGACCGATTCCATCGCCATTCGTACAGCCCCACACACACATCCAGTTGATTGCGAACCACCAAAGATGGCCAAATGAAAAAAGGAACTTCTCCCTTGTTTTTTATCCCTTCCCAAGCCATTTGGCACCCTTCCATTATGAGAACTCCATTTAAGTTGGAGGGAAGACTGCCACTAGTATCCTTAAGAAGGTTCTCTCTCGTAACATCAAAAACCTTCTCGCCCTCACCCCATTCCTCTTCCCTTTATCTATCTCACACACACACTCACCCTTCCGGACTTAATTTTCTCTTTCCTGCTTATAATTTTACCCCCCGACTTCATCCACTCTCCAAAAACTCCTATACTTTTACCTCTCTAATTTATTTTCTCGTCTCTAACATTCTTTCCCCGCCCCCTCCCTTTCTATTCTTCCGACGCAATTCGTTCTTCTTCTGTTTTCCCTTTCATTAATTCCTGCTCCGCATACTCATTTAACCTGTTTCTCTTTTGCATTCATTCCATCCACTCTTGTGTTCACATCACACCCTTCTTTCTATTTAGCTTTGTTTCTGCCCTTACTCCACATTCTAATTTGCCCCGATTTAGACTTTGTACGTTAGCACGTGATGAATGAACATACTGAGGGATACTGTTATTTTGTTTGAGGGGTTCAATCATGAGAGTTTGAAGTTTATGGGAGTCGTAAAGTTTGATGTTACTGGCGGTTTTGGTATAAAGATAGATGATGACTGACTTAATCATAAGTTCTGCCGTAGATTACGAGATTTTTATTGCTATTAGAGGGGTTGTACGAAAGATGTATCTTATTCTAAACGTACTCGAGAAAAAAGAAATAATGACAATAAAAATAATATCAAAAAATAAGAATAATGATGTAGTAAGTTATGATCTAGATGCCATGTTTAAGAGAAAGGGCTGATTATTGGACAGGAGAGTCATTAAAGAGTTATAAAGTACTGTTGAAGGAAAATGTAATTCGGAAATATGTAATGGAGAATAATATATTGAAACGAAATAATTAGAAATTATAGAGGTTAGAATAAAATGATAGAACATAAATGATAGAATTGGAAGTCCCAACTCGTGGATGCAAACATTCTCTATTTAGGTTCTTCGAAAAAAAATACGTAAAGGTAAAATACATCGCTATTTAAACCATTAAATCTGGAATGGTACCGGAAATAATTAGTGATATTAAGATGTGAGTGGTACTAATTTAATGCAATTGCCTTATTAATTTTAATGCACAATAGTCATATAAACTTAATGCAAGACCTTAACTTAAAAACTCTTAAGCAACCGGTTAAAATGATCCATTGATGAATTATATTAGGCGAGTAATAATTATATTCAGAAATATTGTCCCGATAATTCTTAAGTGCTATTCATAATATACCATGACTTTTTTAGCAATACATAAAATTCTATTCATCAAATTGAACTACTATGCAAAATATTTTCTTTCGTTATTTTTAACCATCAAGATGCTGTGCTCTGATTTTAGATGGGATGGGAAGCTTTAATTTTCCGAAGGGAATTGAGGCAGAAAATTCCTGTCATGATTCTTTTCTCTGAACTTTAAGAGGAAATTAATTAAAATTCTTATAAGAGATGTGATTGCTTCCGGAATATCGATTTATATTGGCCGAGTAAACATGGGAAGTGATTTGAGAGAATAAATCAGGACAAAGCCCTTTAAAAAAAATAACAAACTGGGCAACTCGAATCTAAATGTCTATTTCAAAACTATTGGAAAAGTTCCAATTTAAAAAGAGCATTTGTTCGTAACGAAGATGGAAGTGACTGATTCTTTCAAATTGAGATCGGTTTGGAATTTAGGGCATGTGAGCGGAATTTTTGTTGAAATTTTTATCGATTAATATAATTCAGAAAAGAAATACAATTGATCGTATACGTTAAGAAATAACGAACTTTCAATAATATTAATTTTCGACAAGTAGAATGTATTTAGAGGGAAAGAGATTTGAAGATTAGTTTTAAATTTTTAAATGAAATAGTCTGCTTTATTGTTTATTTTCCTCGAAGTCTTAGCCGTTGATGGAGGTATTGTAAAAGAGAATTATCGCTCAAAAACTTATCCAGCCTTTAACAAATGTATTACTCAATTAGGGGGGCACATTTGGTGGAACTGGATCATTATACTAGAAGTATTGGAGAACTTCAGGGCCAAGTTCTTTTAAATTCATATCCAAGAAAATAGTTTAAATAAGTTGAATTGACGATAGAATGATCCTACAGAAAATAAATTGAGAGGCATTATAGAAAATTAAATAATCGAAAATTGATTGTTTTTTCATTTGAATTCGATTACGGAGCACCTACTAAACTCATTGAATAAAATTAGTATTGTATCAAAATTAAGGTTGACATCTTTGTTCTAGACAGTATATTACTTGCATTTGGAAGGTAAATTTGATTAACAAATGCTTTATGCTACCTATGATTATCTCATAGTTATACCGTTACTTTAATAATAGATTTTCCTAAGTAATATAAGTAAAAGTTTGTCATTTCCATAGCATAACATTCTATTCCTATTCCGCAAACCATAAAGCAACATATGGAATTTCATTTGAATACAAATGAGATAATTCATGGGTCTGAGAAATCATTTGCAATTCATATGTGAACTAAGTTTGATACGGACAGTTATAAATAGTCTTGAGTTAAATGAGTGAAGTTGGGAGAGGTAATCCGTAATGCTTTAAAAAGAAATTAGAATTTTTATCCCAAAAAATCATTTATATAATATATGATAATAAAATGGAAATTTGATTACAGAAATGTTTTGAATGGTGGTTCATAAATAATTATGTCTTCTTAATTATATATTACTTTTAAAATATATAGTTCCGTTGCACATTTGCAAAATTTAATTATATTTAAATCAACTAACTCGTGCTTTATCTAAGAAAAATACTCGTACGTATTAACTCATCGTGAAACTTTAAACCTATTCAATATATATGTAATAATTTATTTACATGAAATGCTAAATCATTTTCTCTCAATAGTACGTACTTTAAACTAAGCGATAGTACATACTTGCATTAATTTGAAATTATTATCATATTGAATTATAAGTAAATAATCCAATTTCTTAAATGTAAAAATACAGTTATCTTTTATAACAAACACATTTGTTTGACACTGTTTTGGTTCAAAATATAGAATCATTCATTGTTTTGCTAAAGGAAATAGTTTTAGTAACATGTTAGAAAGGGAAATATTAATATTTCTATGACACAACTCTTGCTAAACGATGCACTCTATATAATACAATAGTTTATAATCACGTTAAATTCCATTATTATTCTGCTATCAATATGAATAAATATCTAGTATTAATTAATTAATTAATCGGATCGTTAATATTTAATTTTATCAATTTTATAACTATAATAATAAATAACGGACACAAATGTATATGATAAAGAATAATTATCTCTGAAGGCAATCTAAGATGCCACTAATTCACGACGACCCACCCTTTTTTGTTTTCAACTCATCCAAGTTCCCAAATTCGAGAAAGGAGACCTTAAAATAAACGCCTTTTCCTTTCCTGCATCTGGAATATTGAATTGTGGCATTTTTTTCTACGACTCCACCCATTCCTCGTATTTTCATTTTGGTTCTGACTCGTCTTAAATTTATCTCGTTTCTTTTTTCATCCTCAAAACTTCACTCCTTCTTAAATTAAAGCAATCCCTAATTAAAACTGGGGAACCAGACCTAAACTCCTCTAGGATTGTATAAAAGATCCTCTACTTTCTTTTACTCTGTTTTTTGCAATCAAGGTACTCCCCTATTCCAGGTCATTTAGTCTTTCTACTGTACGAGTACTTCCAAGGTATAAGAGTTTTAAAAAAGTAATCCGTAGAATTTTATCCAGCTTAAAAGTATATTAAAACCTTCGGTCTTTTGGTTTGCCCATCCTTTTTTATATAACGTTTGCTAAGTTTGAACCTTCGTAATTAATTCCTTGCTTTAAAAAATAAAGATAGGAAAAACTCTGCTCGTGTTTTTAAAATTTTTCCTCCTAGCTAATTTGAAATTCTTCGCAACAGACGTATTTCCAAATAAATTTAAACATTATTATATACATTATCACTCATTTTTATAAGTATTCTCTACGTAGAGTTCTCTATAAATATTCAATGTATATAATATACCTAATTAAATATTTAACTTCATAAATTATTATGATTTTTGAAAGGAGAATAATATTATGGCATTTTTAGATTATTTTTTAATTTTTTTCGGTATTGGAGTAAGTTTTCTATGTAAATTCTAGATCTTTTACCCTCACATTCTTCTTAATGTTTCCTTTTACGTATATTGCATCCTTTCTTTGCACGCCTTCACCTTTCTTTCTTATATTTGTTTCATACGGGTCCCTTACAACAGTAGCGTACTTAAACAAATGGTCTAATCAGGGATTTATGCTCTCTTTTCTTGACTCCTTTATCGTTTACAAGACTTAATTACAAAGTAGAAGAGTTTTCTGTATTTTTGAAATGATTTCTCAAAAGTAACTCCCCTATTTGAGTTAGAAGTGTAACGTTTGAGCGTTTAACAAACAAATATTTGCTTGTAGATTATGATGGCCTCAGTAGATAGAGTGTAGACGAGAAGCTAAACAAACAATAGCAATAATAAATAATCAATATAAAGATGACAATATTTAGTGTTATACATGAGTCAATCTATCCATTGGCCCCATTGCCTAGTGTTTTTAATTATTCTTTTCAGCTTATTTTTTCTACGAACCCGATTGGTTGATTAATATATCATTTCATTTAGTCCAATTATATTACCTATAGAAGTTGATATTGCAAAATTCCGTGGTCACCTCTTCCCCTTCTTTTATAAAGTATATCTAATGAAATCGTAAAAAACAGTGTTCAGATTATATGCCGTGAAAGTGATATGTTACGTATATCACGTAGAAAAACGGCCCAAAAGCGCTACCCTGTGGGATATCTGAGGTGATTTGAATTTCTTTGTAGTAAATAATCATCAACTCTAACACTTCGTTTACTTTCTTTGACAATATTTTGCGATCCAGCCCGCTCCTGGATGGTCAAAATTTTACTCTAGCACTTTCTCTATGAGAATCATTATTTTGCTCAATATTTCTGAAATGTCCTAAACCAGTCTGAAGAGCCGTGTCTCGCCATGTCTTCCACTCAAAGTCTAAACTTCTTATATAGCTGCATACTTTGTATTTAGAAATGTTTGGACTTCATTCTCATTTGCACCCTTAGATTGAAAATGTCTGCATTAAATTGAGATGATTGACCGTTAGGGAACATTCCACTTCAGAACCAGCTCCACTAAATTTTTATCTCTTTATTTTTGAAGCTCTTTCAGTACCAATCAGTGAGTCTAATGGCTTAACAAGAAACATATCCAGAGTGTTTCACTTCCTGTTTACCTCGGTGACCTCATGAGTAAGACTTCCCTGTTTACGAGTTCCTTGGTTTTGCCCCCTCCTTCCTCGTTGCCCTCCCAGTGGACGTTTGGTAAGTATAAGAAAGGGATAGTGAAACAGCTGTTGGTAAAGAAATCCCATCTGACTGTTGAAGATGGGAGCTTTACTTCCGAATTACGTGTTTAGCGTCTACTAAATACCGTTGCTTCGTCTGTAACACCTGACTCATCAGAAGCAATGGTGGAACCACCCCAAGGTAAATCCCAGTTTTCCCTTTACCTAACTTCACGGCTTTGGACTTCCATTATTTAGACGTTGGACAGTGATCACCTGCGATTACCTTGAGGTACTCTGCACCTCAAGTTATCCCTTATGGATTTTATAGACTCGATAAAGATCGGAATTGATTCTAAGTCCCTATTTAAATTTGGAGTGTCAATGGTTTAGTAATTACTTCCTTAATTTCGCAGTACCATGCTGATTTGTTAATTTTTAATTATTACATAGCGATTAATATTTATATTCAAATACATTAAATATATTTAAATTCAAATTTATACTAAAGAAGCGATGTAAAACTTAATAATGGTTCATCTGTTAATTTGTGCAATGTGTGAGCTTCAAATATTACCATTTAATATATTTCTAATATATTATCAACTCTCTCACATCATTTCCGATTTTATTTTTGTAACCTTATCTACTACTACCAACTTCGCGTTCCAATTTAGATCATTATTTAAATCTCCCATTATCTCAATCTTTTTTGTAAGGGATAACCGAATCATATGTTAGATTTCTTTTCCCCAATCTCGACAAAGATTGCATAATTTCTACGTCATTTTTTTCTTGAACGTTTTCTTTTCTCCTTCAACCTCTTGTAGAGACTAATTGAGAGAAGAAATTGGGTTGATATTGTTCCTTATACAAGAGAAGAGAACATTGTGTTAAGAAAATGCTGTTCTCCTCTGAATTTTCTTCCTTTAGGTTCATTCTGCGACGTGTTCTGAAAAGATACCCGTTGAAGGAGAATTTCTTTTGAGACTTTTTTGCCATATTAACAAAAGAATAAAAGGTTCAAGTGCCTGATTTATAGTCATGTACGTTTATGTATTGTTGTGATCGTACAACTTAATCTGTTTGTATACTAATGGTAGAGATCTATTATATATATTTTGTACTTGGATAAGTTTCTGGATTATAAAGCTTTTAAAAAAATCTCTTTTTTGATCGGTAATAGAACTATTTGTAGAAAGTTTTCCGTGCATCGGTGTTTCATATAGATACATAAAAACCAATGAAATGAATTACTATTATTTTCATAAATATATAATAGAATCATGGGTTTCCTTGAGCACTAAACGAAAGGAAAACCTGTCTATACACCCTTACATTACGTCTCCCCTAGGATTTTAATATCCTTAGTTAATTTTCGAAAGAGATACCAATTGCATTTCGAATATTATAATAGTAGTGATTCGGAAGTGCATCTACTGTCTGTAATATGCTCATTTTCTTTCGTAAATTTTTAGATATTTTTCGTATTCTATACGTGATTTAATTACAATTACTTAATTATCATTTGAAAAGGATAGTACGTGCGTAAATTACTTCAAATAGTACTTAAAAATATTCAGTATGATTGAGCATATAATTTTTCGTGTCTGAATATCATATTCGCCTTTAAAACTTAAATAACAAATTAGGGAGGGTAAAATATATTATGAATTCATTAATCGATATAATTTATTCAATTTAACTAAAATCGGTATTAAGAGTGATAGTTTTCCCAGTCATAGAACTACAATAATCCTAACCTTCTAACTTGAGTTCTAAAGTACCATTAATGCTTCTTTTCCAGAAAAATATATAATATAGTGGCATTGATATAATCATCGGGAATATGAACTTATTCATTTCTTTAAATAAGATGCATGGAAATAAGTAAGGCAGCGTTAAAAGAAAATAAACTAGATTTCTACTAGATTTAAAGGCAAGAAACGGTAAATCCTTCTTTCCCAAAAGTAATATCCCATAACCAGCAGCACTTTAGCAGACGCGAAAACAAATTTTAATAGCGTAAAAAGCGAGGTTTCCTTCCTCTTAAAAATCGAGACCTTTTTTACGCAGACATTGCGAAGGGAACTACAAAACATAATCATCCCCTTTTTCCTTTGGCAATTTTCAACTCGTAAGTTATTTATGCAATTCCCTTTCGTCATCCTTTTGAAGCTTTCTTTGCCAATTCCCCCTCCTTCCTTGTCTTATTTCCTTTCCAAGCTGTCCTTTCCTCTGAAAGATTAAAGACCAACATTGAGAATTTGGAGTTTTCATCTTGTTCGAATACGGTTTCTTTGTTTTCCCACTCTTTCCCTCTGATATTTATATTCGCAAGCCGCTGAGCGTGTAAGCTCTGTTTCCAAGGCACTTAGTTTGTTTTATCTTTAGCATGCTAGCTATCTCATTTTATTCGTAAAGTATGCACTTGTTTTATTTCTCTGGCGGTATGAGATCAACCTGTACGATATTATTGGACAAACACGTATCGTTGTTGTTACGATGCTCATACAATAAGAGCGTAATATTAAATTAAATCTAAAGCGACAGGAATACTATTGTTTACTTGATACACCGCTAATTTTTGTTTAATAATATCTCTCTCTATTTAATAGGATAATTAGTGAACTTTTTTCCAGTGAAGTCTTCCTTCACTTTATTGATTTTTATTTTTGTCATTTCGTCTTATTTAAATTATCAAAAGATATTGGGTGATGGTGGTATTAATAGAGTTATATGAAGTATCAAAGGTGTGTATTTAATAGAAAGATTTGTCAGAAGCTTAGCTATTAGCCGATTAAAAATCCAGTTAGCCAATAAAAATCTTTTTGCCCGTTTATGAAACTTTTTTTTATTTTTATCAAAATTGGAATTTTTGTTTTGGTATTTTTAAGAGTAGCAAAGCAGAATGTCTTAATTAATCACGAAAGATTTATAACAAGAAGTTTTATGAAAACATATTTGAAAAATTATACATATATAGTATTTGAATTTTTACCTTTTAAAGTACAGGATTAAAATGTTCAATTGTTTTTAAGCATAAATATGGCATTTAAACGTCTTTTTGAATTCTCTTTCTGGTTTTAAACCCAATTATATCTCATCATATCAACTCTCTTCTAATCTTTTAGCTCGTTCTTCTCATCTTCTTTCCTTTTTGTAACCTCTGAGTTCTTTGATTTAATTTATCATCCTATTAAAACCCATATGTCTGATTATCTTTTTAAATGTTTTTCCAAGTCTTTCGACTGTTTCACATTTATCGTTTCGTATTTAATCTAATCGTCTATTATGATGTTTTTCTTTCCAAAATAACTAATTCCCTTTATTCTTCATCATATTCCAAACAATCCCTCCACGTCTTAATGATCTCTGTATTTTAAGTCTTTTTTCATTTAATTTCTTCTTTTTTAGGTCAGGATGTGTCTTTTACGCCTTCTATATGAAGGAGACAGTATGAAGATAATTTTACAGCTTACAGAAACGAAAGAGAGTTAATTTGTTACACCTATTATACTGAACTGTTTTTAAATCGATCTTTTATATTGGCTTCTATGAAGATGCTACAAAAAACATAGCAGTACTTTTTAACAAACCCTTTTTTGTTATTTCAATATTAAGTATGGTGCAATTTTCTAATCTTAAAAACTTGCTATTATACGTAGTTTAAATCATCATTTTTTATAATTCTGAGCCCATAACCTATTCTTTAGCACATCTTTGACAACAAATAAAACGACTTAAAGCAAATAAGCTTCGTTTTAAAAAATCACGATATTATTCTCCAATATAAAACTCGTTGTTCATAAAAACGCCTTGTATAAATCCCAAATTGGTTTTCTAATACTCTAGAAGTTTCTCGAAAATAAAAATTTTCCCGCGATTTTTCGGAAGGAAATCGGGAAATGAAACACGATCGTCTTTTTCCCCAAATCCTGTCCTTACTTCCGCGAAGTCGCAATTTTCTGTTTTCCGTCGCTTCCCCTCCCAATTCCTCACTTCCTTTTGGCACAAGCAATTCTTTCGGTCTACTTTCCTTGTCGTTTTGACTTGATTTATCACTGGAAATTTTCCCAAGGGATGCCTCCCTCTAAGAGCGCCTAAATTCAAATCGCTCCCTAGCAACCACAAGGGATCCAGAACAACGGCTAGATTCTCACACGACTCCGAATGCGTAAAAGACTCCATTTCCTTATTTCTTACAGAGAGTTAAACTATCGGAAAAGGATTGTAATAGGGAAAAGTGGGCATTCCTAAAGGAATGCAATGTAAAAATAGAGCTTCTTAGGTAGTAATGAAACTATAACCCTTAAATTTTGGAACCGTAAAATTTTATGATGAATATAATAAGGTAATTGACACGTGATTATTACTTGATCTGGGAAAACAAATAAAAGAATGATTTCTTTTATTTTTTTAAGTCTTAGAGTATCCTGCAAACTCGCTAAGCCAATGATTGAGTCTCTGACATTTTTAGTGAATTCTTACATGCTTGAATTGCCTATTAAAATATTAGCGATCTTTAGGAAGCTACTTGAAACAATTTTCAATCATTTAATCTCGTATTGTAATACATTATTTTTTAAGTATAGATGTAGTTTGATTGAGAAATAACTACCGGAATAATTGATTAACTGCACCCTGAGATAGTTCATTGAATTAATATATTCAATTTTATTGACTTCTATTTTTGTAAACATTATTCATATCTTTGATGAATAAAAAGAAGTAATAAGCCATTAAAAAAGGTTGATTTTCTATGTGAATAGATTAATTTGGAACGATTCGAAGTTATTTATAATATATGCGTGTTGATATTGTATTGATGGACTAAATAATTAAAGATGAAGCCTCAATCCGTAGAATATAGTTTAGTCTGCTAGAAGTTGATATTATTACTGCTTTATATAGAAAAGGTACAGTATTTAAATATATGGCTATGTATCCTTTTTTGTTAAAAATTTGGTTATTTATTCTTTATTGTAGCTCAGTTTAATTTTAAATCTCTAGTTTCTTGAATTTTTCTACATTAACATATAATACAATATTAATATATTATTACTTTAATATTCCTTATCCTATAAATATTTAATTTAAAACATACTAACTCGTCACATTAATGTCCGTCGAACATCAGTTCCGTTTCGGAGGATAGAGAATGGCGTTCGCTAAGGCAATAACTTCACCCCAATTAAATATTTCGCGACTCGAGGCTTTTAGTGACTCAACCATTTTCCCTTTCACTGCCGATAGAATTCCTCCCATTATCTCGCATGGGATTCCAGAGGAGTGGTAAGTTTCTTCGCTAGTTGCGTAGATAAGGAAGAAGGATGGGCCGGAGCCAAATGAAGGCGTAGGATAAAGGAATTGTGGGAGAAGAAAGGGTAAGGAAAGAAATGCTCAAATAGGGGACCCGGATGATTCTGGTAAATGCGAAGGGACGACGAATTGCTGTTGAGGATCCTGCAACCTTAATTTCTAGGGTCTACTGTGGCTGCTACAGACGAGTTATTACTCTACGAGTCCCTACAATTTTGATTTTATTTAATGTTGCGTGTTCTTCGTTTGTTAAAGTGTTTAAATTTCACAATAAGATTCTCTGTTATCAAATTAGAGAATCAATTTTTCCTTACGTGAAGTAGCTTGAATTTAATTTGACGAACGTTCAATATATTTTCTATTATTAATAACAATTAATGCGGACTTTTAAGTGAGAAAAGAACATTAGATTAAAAGAAAGAGTACATGCTAATTTGCTTTATTAACTATGTTGTTGTTATTATATTTTTTTAAATAAAATTTTTGAATCCAAATATCGAAAGATATATTCTGGAATTCCCTGAGTTGTTAAACGACCAAACGATATTAAAATACAGAATAATAAATAAATTTCATATAATTTATATTATTTTTAAGATGTTTTATGTATTATAATACAGAATTTTATAGTTAAATTATATAAATTAATATATATATATATATTATAATGATATATTATTAATAAAATAATATCTAATATATAATATATTTAATATTAAAATAAACTAAAAATACAAATAAAGTAAAGAATTCTATCAATCTACCTTGCTAACAATATACAGCGGAATACAAAGCGAGTTCTTTGGGATCGACAGTAATGGGGCGATGTTTCCATCAGAGTGCCACGACTAATTAAGACGAAGGGAGTTTACCAAAGGCGATGTATCTTAAGTCGAGCATCTTAATCCACTGCTCATTCGACAGTGAACTCTTCCAACGGATCTCCTCAAAGCGAATATCTTTCATCAATCGCATTACGAGTATAACCCGATAAGGTTCAGGCGGCAGACGGATTTCCTGAGAAATCCTTTCGAATGCAGACTGCATTTTGAGATGTCAAAACGTCTCAAAGCATCTCTAGTGCTACGAGTTTGGAATATGTATATCTGATGAATTCGCGACGTCACAATGCGAAGGGGTTTGTGAATGGAGGATAGGAAATGAAGCAAGTCACCTGTGTCCCTGAAATATGCATCGGTGTTTTGAAAAGGGTTCGTGATTCAGGGTGAGATACCGGAATCATCACGGGTACATTCATAAGAACGGAACTTGTTGGATTCAAATGATTTCTCTTAGTCTTTTTGCTATCAGAGAGATAAATTAAATTGGAATTTAAAACCATATAATGGTTATTGTATTTTCTCTTAAAATTTTCATACCTAATTAGGTGAAATGAGTATCTCCAATTTTCCTATTCTCTTTTTTTTTGTAAACTTATCACAAGGACTTAAGACCTGACGAGGAATTGTATCTTATTATTGATATTTCTTTCCCGTTTATTTCTTGTGAAAACTAATTCTGCAAAAAATAAATTAGAGTTAAAAAACCCTTCTCAGTTCTCAATTCAGAGAGATCACTGTCAATAGTCTGAAAAATTCTTTATATAAATGTTATTTATGTGAATGTATACTTTCAATTATAATACTCACTATTAAACATCGATGTATGGCTTATTTCCAGACTTTTTAGTTGTTTAAAGAGTATTTAGATCATATCTTTTATTTCGAGTTTCAAAAAAATACATTCTTTCACTCACAAATACTTAGAACTGAAAAATTCAAAGCAGAACATATTAATGTATTCTTATATACATAGTGTTCTCAAACTAATTTACCTTAACTGTACCAATCCACAAAAATGCAACTTGGGTGTTAATTCCATAAATATTAAAAAGACTGCACTATACACAGAGCTATGGAACGCTTTATGCTAGGAATAAATGAACGTTGGATTACTGGAATGGATTGGGACGGATCATATAGTTAGAAGAGAGAATTCAGTTGTACATCAATAGTTTTGAACTGGTTTACATGGAATATGGAGAGACCAAATGAAATAAATGAAGAGAATGGATGTAGTATAACTTCTTGCCATCGAGTGAAAACTTAAGAACACGTCTAAGCTTCTAATCTTAATAACATTTAAACCATTTGAAATTATTTCATCTGGATTTTGATTAAGATAGAAGATAACTAGTCAATTCCGAATTCCCCATCCCATAACATTCCAAACGTTAATATAAATCGCCGATATTAAAGTTGATATATTAACATTGAGAGATTCTTATTCCTCAAGGACTACTCGTAAATGTTATTGACTCTTTCTCGGGCATTTTTCTGTTCCATTTCTTTCCACCCGCTTCTCAGCCTCCCACGCAATCCATTCGTACGAGATGAATCCACGGATATAGAATTCCAACTCGTGCGTGATGGAATTTTCTATGAAGCGAAAGTGTATGGCGTCTATCCTAAGCTGTGTTTGCCGTGAGACGGGATATTCTTCAAGATCGGTAATGATAGCACAGATGGATCCATATGCTACTCCAAAATCTAATTCTAGAACATTCACAACCTTTTCCTTATTTTTCTTTCTCACAGAAATGAGGCTTGATTTTAGGAGAAAGATTTCTACTACTTGGCGAAATTACTTATTCCAATAATTATAATTTTATTTCGCGTACTTCGTACGTAGTATTTAAAATTTTATAAACTCCACGAAATCTATGTCTCTCTCTCAAAAGTAAGCCATAAACGATATATAATGCTATTGATACTTCAAGGCAGAGCTTCGAATAAAATTTTTTATCTAATAAACATTTTTACAGCGCTTTCTAAAGACGATATATGGACTGAATGAGATAGATTTTCGTCATATAGTCATACGAAAGAGAAAATATCTTGAATACGGTATATTTATCAGAATATTGTTGTCTTTTGAGCTGAATATTTTACCGATTTGAGAAAAACTGATGTAAACTGTATAGTACGTGTTCATTAGGTTTAACATTAAAAACACAAATTTCAATTCAGTATCGCACACAAATGCTTTTTTCGTGCAAAATTGTCAGTATATATCGCATAGAACTTCATACATTTCGCAAAGGTCCGCAAAACTCTAAATACTCATATGGATTAGCTAAAAATTTCCTGGGTAATTAAAACTTTCAGTTCTTACTAAGCCTCCTTATCAATCAATCAATCAATCCCACAATCAAGAAATTGAGAATAAAATCCCTCAAGGCTTTCTATACTAAGAAAATTGGGTGTCATAGTTTCTTCTTATAGTACTGAATTCTGTTCTCGTTTATTTGATTTGTATTCTTCGAACTATGGTCTGATACATGTCCGCCAACGGTTGATAGAAAGGTAACGAGTAATACTCGACCAAACGCTGGAGGAAAATCTTTATAAAAACATACCCATGCAAAAATTTCGCAGTCGGTAGGATTCGAACCTACGCTCCCAGAGGGAATCTGATTTCTAGTCAGACGCCTTAACCACTCGGCCACGACTGCTGTTGTATGATATGAACAGCATATTTCGACAGCAATTTTCTTGTTGTGGTTAGATGGTGCCAAATGTCTTTGGAACTTACGGCTGTCTAGGAATATTTCCTGGTCCGTACGAAGTGTACCGTTGTTGATGGAATTTTAGAGCACTAGGTATACTTCTCCGTCTAGCGAAGGAAAGGAACCATTTGTAAGTATTTAAATAATTATTTTCTAGCTTTAAATGTTAATTTAAGTGAAACTTGAAATAAAATTAATGTTAATCATGACCGTTTAGTAATACCTTGTGTCGATCTTACTCCTTCATGGATGGAATGAAATACTATGGTGTGCTTTGAATTTGTTTACGGAGGTTTATTTAAAATAATATCAAGGATATTTCATTCACAGATTGATGCAAGTAAGTGAATATGGTATTGAGCCGATTCGTCGGTGAGAATTCGTAGCGAGGAAGTTTTATATAAGTGTCACCCTTCCAATTGGAGAAAGTAAACAACAAGGAGTATGTCCTTTGTTGGGATAGAGATTTTCTTGTATTTGTTCGCAAGGATAAATGTATGTAGAGTGACGATTATTGAATGTTGTTATGATTACATGGATGAATATTGTGCGCTTAAAGCTTTAGCTTTCGTTTCATACTGTGTGATATTAAGGTGCCTAGTCCATTAGCGACCCAAGTAATACACACACAAGGAGGAAATTTCGAACAATTTTTCTAAAAATGTGATTTATTTTTCGATTTTTACACATCCTTTTTATATCTATTTTATCTTATTTTTTAAATTGACTGAAAATTCTCCTTTCAATATATTTTGTCTCTATTTTGTACATTTTCATTCAAAATTTTCCAAAAATTCAAATTTTCTTCGATTTACGCGAGAAAATTAAAAATTGCGCTGTTTTATTCATTTTTTCTTTTTATGCCGCCTTCATACTTAATGATATATTTTATAATTTTATTTTACTTTTTCAGCACGCGTCATTCACTCTTCGTTGTCGAGGACGAGTACAAGATGACAGATGACGAGACGAGACCATCACTCTGCTAAGAGATGCGCATATGTACACATATGTATGGGAAGATTTTGGTCCGCTGGAATGCTATGATGGAAAATTTCCTTTTGCCTTAAGGTACCCAATGTAGAATCGCCTTCGAAGTTGGGATTCGGATTATTTTATTCTCTAATCCCGTATGTCTTTTTTTATTCTCAGCAAACAAGTAATAGGAAACATAATGGAACCCACTTCGAGCAAGGCAAAAGAAGACAGTGTGGTGAACATTCGGTTATAGCGGGAATATTTCCGTCCGAAGCGGGAATCAGAACGTCTTTAGTGGGATTTGTAAGTGTGCAATGAAAAGACTGAGAATGTAGATTAATATGAATTACTAAAGAGTTTCTAAGGATGGTTTACGGTTTTGTTTATTTATAAAATATTAGTAGTCCTCACATTGGTGAAAGATAGGTGCAGAAAGGCAAAAAGTATGGGGATGAATGAGATATGTGTGTCGGTAGTGACCGGCATGTACCAGCGCCACGACGGCGAGGGCGAGAGCCAGAATCAGGACGTGATAATGAGGGAACATACGAAATACATAGTAATCTGAGAAGAAGTTAAATAGATGTCTCTTTTAGTCATCGCGGTGTGTTTTAATGAGAATAAAGGTCCAGTATGTGGTTCCGTTTGTTAGTTTAAAAATTAGAATATTAGTAATATTAATGTGGCTGAAAATTGGCACAGTGATTATTCTTTTCTACATTCCATGCTAAGAGAAGGTAATAAAATATTATCCTAAACCGACTTTGAACGTATGTCGAATTACAGCCAAATTACCGAATAGACTTCTTAGCTAATGATACTCTGCAGTGAAACATAAACATCATAGTCAACTAAACCGAAAAGAAGACTTCCAATTGTCTCAGGAGCCAGGGTGTAAGTGAACAAAAATTTCACATCGATATGAAACACATTTCATTGTAATCGTTAACTGAACATAAATTCGTTTCGTTCATTAGGTAAAGCTATACTATACGTTTTTCGTAATTCTGGTTGTACTACTACGTACTACTTTATTTTTACTTGTATGTCTTCACTTGTGCTTAATTTATGTACTTGTATCACCTTACTTTACTTATTCTCCTGTAATTATATCATGTACTTGCATCTGTTTGCCTTCAATATTCTTTGTACTGAATTGAGGATTTATTTCGATACCTGCATATACAGAATATTGTTTCCATAAATTTGTGTATTGAATAAAAGCTGATTATTGAAATAAGCCGTTGACTTTTATGCCTCTCTAATCATTTATTAACCTTCTTTATACTTAAATGCTTTAATTCTATTTCTAATGATTCTAAAAACAATCTCCAAAAAATTAGAAATTCTTTGAGAATTACGTAAACAACTTTTAATAATAGCAATTTCAGAGAGACAAGTAAGACTAATATCAATAGAATGCAATCATCAATATTAATGTATAAATCAATTAATAAAATGCAATTCGTATTGTACAGTACTTAAATTCCGTACTTTTACGTAACAGTGTGACGTAATTACGCGGCAATACGAATATTCAAAAGGTCCTAATTGGAAGCCGTACAGATGTCTCTCTGAGTCAGTTAGTAGATAAACGAACATTATTCCAATTAATTGGTCAACAAAGAGCAATATTAATGTTTATATTGAGCCTAGTGACGCTACAAGTACAAAACTACCTACCGATTACAGTGAAATACATTCTTTTAATGAGCAAACGTTAAATCTATCATAGACGCCACAAAGGATAGGTTCATCATACGTAAAGGATATCATACGTAAATCAAGCGTATTGAGAAAGTATTGTCTTCTCTCCATTTAAACTTTGTGCGAGATTTTAGAAACATGTGTAGGTACATCAGTACCTCTTATTTCTTCAGACAAAAGTCAGGCACGATAGTGAATTCCTTTTTAAATTATCTTGAATTAGACTTTTTTACGAAAAATTGATGTGCTGGTATGTATTATAGTTTACAATTCATCGTCGTTTTATAGAACGAGTATAAAGACATAAAAACCAATTCGCATAGTACAGTACTTAAACTGCCTACTTTTATGTAACAGTGTGACGTTAAACTCGCGGCAATACATATTCATAAAGTTTTAATAGGAAGCCATACAGATGTCTCCCTACGTCAGTCAGTACATAAACGAATACTATTCTAATTAATTAGTCAACAAAGAGCAATTTTAACGTATATAATGACCCTAGTTAGGCTAAAAGTACAAACCTACCTGAAAATAATAGTAAAATACATTTTCTTAAAGTATTAACGTCTTTAAACTATGATTGACACCTTGACCAGTACCGGGATACAATATAGTACAGCGACCTCTCTGGTATCATCGCTTTGATATTAAACAGTGTCCATAACGAGACGTACCCGTGAAGTTCGTAGTTATCATTCTAAGGGGTTCAGCTGTCGGGAATTGCTTGGCAGACTTAAAATTCCCGGATGTTCGATTCAAAGAGGTGTGTCATGGACCGCACCGACCTGGAATCCTTAGCGAAACAGCGTGGTCTACCCTCTTTTCCGAGGGATAGCGAGAACACTGCAGTACCTTCGAATTCCACAAACTGGTGTTGTGCTTCATGGGCATTGCCATGCATTCAGCATGGGTTTCGACGCATGTCCGGATGAAATTTTTGTGATGGTTGAACCCCGTAAATATTAGTGTAACATTCAGAAGGGAAAGTAAGAAGTAAGTGGCAGTTCTAACTTGACACCAAATATACACACATGTTTTACAACGTAGGTTGTGCAGTGTGCGAGTTTCATAAAACTTAAATCTACATATTTACCCCGCTAGTCGCCTTTAGGGGTTTGGCAGAGGGTGAATGCACCATGATTATATTCCTAGACGATTATTTACGCGCATAGTTCGCAGAGCAAACGAATTTTCGCGCGCATCTTCGCTTTGCGCATCATCAGATCGGCCTAAATAACATGGAGGATGCATAATACTTACTGCGTCTTCTATAAAGGAGCTCTCTCTGTATTTATTCAGTAACTTTATTCTTTGTGCCGGCCTTCTTTCTTCTAACGATTCCCAACCGGCGTCCTTCAGCTTCTGTGTAACGCTCACTGTTTTATCGTATGCTGTACGCGTACTTAAGGTGAGGTTTAACTAATAACTAACGTAACTAAGTAACGTAACAACAGTTCGCGAACCTTTTCATCGCTAATACCGACTATTCTCTTGACGCAACCGAGTTTCATTAGTGTTCGTCCGCATATGTTACGGATGTGGGCACTTTAATTTATTTGTTGGGGTATCTCCAAGATATTTGACGTACTTAGGGATTTCGGAATTTTTATTTACTAATTACAAGATGAATCAACCATTTGCTTTTAGATTAAATTACAATTTACACTATTTACTAGATTATACTACTTACTAGTATTGTATTACTACACTTAGATACTAGTATTATGTACGGATGGAAAATAATACAAATATATTCCTGTCTAATTCTTCAAAACTTGAATTCACAAAGCTTGCGGCTAAAAGAAGACTTTAGAGCCACCTACAAAACTCTTCTGACATCTTTTTCAAATTTTGAAATTTTGAATATTCCCTCTACATTGTGGATTCGTTAAAGTGATCACGAGATGTCACTCGACATTTATTTGCGGCAAATTCACATTTATTACGTTTTACTTCGAATTTATTGAAACATTCCTTCTAATATCACCTCTATCATGTTTAATTTGGGAAAGTTTATCGATTGACCTTTTTCCTAAATTTCAAATGTTTGTTCCGCGTTCAGAATACCTTAAAAAATTACTCGGTACTTCACGTATACGTAGCCATTGCCTTAGCCTCTGTTGATTTCTCACATTTACGTGAGGATACCTTAGGATATATAATGTTAAAGATGAGGAACCAACTTTTGGGGGGTCATGGAGGGAATGCTACACCAACTCAGGTCGGTGTACATTCCCCAAACATGACCTCCCATTCCGGATTCGGAAACAACCCGATTCGGAAATTACCAAATTGAAAACACCAAATCGCTTTGAATCGATAATTTAAGACACATGACCTTAAACCATTTGAAATTTAAAACACCTGAGGAAGAATAATGTCGTCATAATTTAAAAATCGCAAGATCACGAACAAATGAAAACTAGGAAGAATTTTTTTTTGAAAAAGAACGCGTTCTCTAAAGTAAACGCCCCACCCTCAGCCCCCTCTACGAGCCTCCGATTTAAAAAGTACACGTACTTCTACTCCAACTATGGTACACTCGATGACTAAAAGTTGAAGGAGAGAGACACCTGCACAGCTTATTCTCAAAACTCTATGTACCTGTTATACTATTTCTAGCCCTATCCGTTGTGGCGCTGACACCAACCATTACTATCCCGTACATTTATAATTCATGGTATATTATATCCTAACCCCATACTTTTTTGCTTTTATATATCTCTCTTGCATTTCATAGAACAACGAGTGGGGTACTGGAGTGAATAAATAAACAAAACCATCTACCCTGCTTCAAAACTCTTTAATTTCATTCAATATATCTTAAATAATATGATATCAATCAATATTTGAAAATTATAGTATTCTCGTTTTGAAAACTCTCCCAGAACGTCTAGCTCCTTTAACTCTTTTCTTCTGCCTTGCTCTACGGGAGTTCCTTCTTGTCTCTGATGTTCTTTATCCTACGAAGTAAAAGAAAAATACAATGTAATAATTGTTCACATTCCATCTACGCGATTTAGGCAAAAGGCGTTTTTTTTTTTTTTTTTTTGCTCGTTCCTCGCTCTCTGCCTTACTCTCTTACATTACTGTTAACGAGGCAGAGAGCGAGGTATTACCTTATTTTACATTACTTACCACAAACATCCACGGAAGGAAAATTTCCTCTTCAGCCGGGGTTTGAATCCGAGTTCAGGTTAACTTCTGCGTTAGAAGGCCAGCATTCTCACCACTCCGCCACCGAGGCCAAATAATTGAGTCGTGTCCACCACGATTAGATTGCACTGCATCACCATTATATCACAAGATATTTCACCATTTCCTTACTTCACAAGGTCACTGATTTCGCCGCATGACTCACGAATTCAACATAATAAAGGAAAATTTTGCTTTACACAGTCCATTGTCCTTCTCACCCAAAACCCATAGAGCAGTAGAGAATAAAAGTTGATGTTTTGATGCGGGGACTGTACTGCAGCCACTATACCAGGGGATTATCAATATCGCGAACCAGATATACAGAACGCTAATAGTTCAGGAGTATTTACACCTTTCAGATCAGTCCATCTTCACTCGGACCTAAAAATAAACGAGCTAATGCTATTACACCATTACGTGATAAGAAGTTGAAGCAGAAATATTTGTGAATTGCTTCGAAAAACGTGGTTCGTTAATCCACACATCGACGTATTAGACAGGCGCGAAAGCGATGGTGAAGGTTGACGGACCTTCATACAAGGATAGAACAACCTGATAATTTTAAACATTTCGTTGAAGTTAATGATGGAATAGTTGAGCAGAATGTAATCAAATATGTTATACAACAGAAAAGTTGATGTTCCCTAAACATTGGCTCTGAAGAAAGGGACAAAAGCCTTCCTTAAAGTATGAATAAAATTGAGGATTAGTTATAACCGGACTCTAGGCAATTCACCTCCTCCTCAAAAATAAATAAATCTTCACCCCGAAACCGCTACATTGGTAAACAGTTAGTGGTAAACACATCATACTTTCTTCATCCTAACGAAGTAGGTATTTAATAACCTCAATGGGACTGAGGAAGTTCCTCTGGTTCACTATCTTCATTCTTCGTGAGTTCTCCGTCTGCTCCTCTGTTCTATTAAAATAACAATGCCTCTACACCGCGTTATATGGGATTTTCAGCATTCAACGTGGGGGTGGTAGTAGTGTTGGTCACGTGATACACAGATACACCCTGATTGGGTGGCTATTTCCTCAAAACACCCTTTTAAGTATTTCCGAAACGAAGCATGATTCTTTCTTGCATCCCTTTTCCTTTATTATAATGCAATTACATTCCAACCCATTTATTTGCAACGTGGGGAGAACTGGACTAAATAAACAAAAATCCTATGGTTATTAACTCTTTAATGATTTACATTCTTCAACATTCTCAGTTTTTACATCACGCAGTTTGCGAAAGGAAAGGGTTCTCTATCATTACAAGGAAGCATTAGATAAGTATGAGAAATTAGTAAGAATGACAGTCACCGGTTAGCTGAGGTATACTGGTATTCATAATTGATTCACGTTTAGGTATAGGTATAACATTTAATCTACATGTAAAATATAAACACACAGATGTATATTATAAAATACTCCTTACATTAACAAGAATTACACTTCCTATGATATAGATCTATACCAGTTAATTATTTCGTTTAAACATTTATTATACATCTAAATTCAATGACTCTGTGAAAATCGAAAACGAACATTTTTGTCAAAATTTGGCAAACTTTGACCTCTTTTAAAATTTAAATGTGCGGGAACTAAGTTAAATGAATTTAATGGTCGATACACAAATTATTTGAGAATGACCATGCGAAGTATCTCTCAAAAAACCGCTTTTTGTATTTTGGCCACCTTTTTTTCGATTCTAGCCCACTTTGCATAGCTGTGACGTCAGACATGCAATTTGATCATGCCGTCCTATAAGCTGAATTACCGTATTTCCCGGCCTATAAGACGCACCTGAATTTTTCAGGTTAGAATTTACGAAAAAATCTAAAATACTTAGAAATTGCAGAAAAGAATTTTAATGACAACATTTTACATAAAAACGGAGCTTTAATATTAAAAAATAATAAGCAAATATATCAGAATTTCGGTTATAAACAGCTATCATGCTGATATTCCGCGCACAATGTCCCTTTCCTCGGTTCGGAACGTGAATTTGGACGAAACGATGCACAGAATGCGCTCTAATTTGAATAGAAACGCTATAATTGGTATACAGAATACACTCCAATTCGGTCAAAATCTGCTAAAATACTTATATTCAACAAAGGAATCGCCTTTTCATGGTTAAGAAAGTGATTTTAGGCATTCGATACAAAGAATGCGCTCCAATTTGTTAAAAATCAACTATGATACTGATAATCCGAGCAGAAATTTCCCGTTTTGTAGTTGAAGTTCCCGTTCCCTATGATCCTGATACTTCGTATTCAATTTTCCCGTTTTCTGGTTCGGAACATAAAATTTGCACATTCGATAACAAGAATTCGCTTCAATTCGGAAAGAAACAGCTAATATACTAATATTCCGAGCAGAAATCGACCTTTACTCTGTTAGGAACACGAAATTTGCACAAATTCATACGCAGAATGCGCTCAAATTACGTAAGAAACTGCTATGATACTGATATTCCGAGCAGAATTCCCCCTTTTTTCGGTTCGGAACGTAAAATTATACAAAATGAAGCACAGAATGCGCTCCTTCCCGGTCAGAAACTGCTATTATACTGATATTTCGTAGAGAAATTGAGCATCAATCAACATAATAGTTTTTTAAAACAAAATTGAAGCGCATTGTTTTAATTTTGCTCGAATTCGCATTTCGAATTAGAAAGATGATTTTCCAAGCTTCTGTATCTTGGAAACCCGTATTAAGCTCCAATTTAGTTTTTAGTTGACGAGCGTTTCCGATTTAAAAAGCTTAATTCAGTAACAAATTACAAATAATATTTGATAATGATAGGACGTATGAATTTTCAGTACATTCTCGTAATTACTGTGAAAAAGTTTTAGTCGTGAACTTCGTGAAAGAAACTGCACATTTTATAGAACTAATTATTTTTCATCTTGCTAGAATAAAAAATAAACAAATGAATATCCATTCACAAAATTTTCTTCTTTCAATATTTTCATGAATTTTGTTTCGACTTTTAATATTAACCGTACCGAGTAATTTGATAGTAATAATGATCTTTGAAGGAATAAGGTTTTTATTCTTTCCTGTCGATGTCGCTTTTAAACTATCTACGTATATTTTCTTAGAATAAATTCACTCATTTTCTAATAATAGGTTCTTAAAAAAATTAATGTGATGTAAACCGGCTTCTTTGTTGTCAGCCCGGAGTTCATCAGGGTGATCCAGTCGGTTCTTTAGTAAATTCCTGGGACTCTGAACAACTACTTGAAGTTTGCAACTAAATTACTCTCTACCAACTCCGCTTTGACTTCGTGTTAGTTCTTCAGAATAAAAAGGAACAATTTATATCTTTTGTAACATATACCTTTACCACAATATTCTTTTTTCCACGACCTTGGCTTCGATCTACAAGATCATCTTCAGGTAACAAGAAAAGACAGGACTGAAGTGTTTATATTTATAGGAAAAAGGGGGAAGGGAGGGAGGTTATGATGTGGGATGGAGGACAAGGGTGTTTTACTACCTTTTATTTAAATTCTTATCTGTATAATTCCAAAAATATTTCGAATCCTGTTCGGGTAAAGTTTTTCTTCTATATTATATATGTAAGTAATATACAAATTTTTCTGCTTGATTTTTTTTAAATGATAGAATCTTGAATAAATATTCTCTAATAATATCTATTCATTACGAGTATAATCTTGGGTAAAATTTTACTTCGACTGAAGCTCTTGTGTTGGTATCTCTCAATTTCAATCAAAACAAAGGATTGATAGAAGAATACTCTTACCTGAAAAATAGATAGAAAAGATTTATGTAAATAATGTCTGAGAAATTTTCTATGTCTCGAAAGATTCATTAAAATATAGTTCAAACTTATCTATTTTTTACCTTCATCCAAATTATCACCCTTGCTATTCTTCTCCAGCCATGCTCCTCCTATAATTTCATTGAAGATCAAGAATTGCGAACTTGTCATGGCCGCCTTTTTAGGGTTCACCAACATCTGAAATGATAAAACAATGTCTTGACGACAATATTTTTCGGTTTGTAATTTTTTGTAATTATTTAAGAGTAAATAACCAAATATCATAGTGTATTTAAATACAACAAGGATATAATTTTCAATTATCATATTCGATTTATAATATAAAACTTACATGGTGCATACCGAAAAAATTTTACAGATAGTTCCTTATCCCTTTTTTTCTTTCAAGTTTCCATCTTGACCCTTTCGAAGGCGAAGGTAATGACCAGTAGTAAGAACTGTAGGTAATGAATCACGTTAAAATATTTATTAAAAAACGTCTGAAATTATTATCATTCTGGAAACTTATAAAGACGATTGTTTCGGTGAATTTATTTTAAGCCTAAACGTAAAGCTATTTAAGAATAAGGACTTAAGAGCTAAGTTGATTTCCTTTCGAATCGAAAATCCGAGAAGTCAAATCCTAAATTCCCAAATTTCGCTTTAATCAAATCAACCTGTACAACTAAAAAAAAGATATACTAGACTATGAGCTTCATGAATATTATAAATAAATTTCACGCATCGCGATAAATTCTACTGAATGATAAGAAACCTAATTACCAAACATAATTATCTAGCATATTTCGCTGAATGAAGTTCTAAAAAAATAGTGCTCACATTTTCCTCGAATACAGAAATTCCTAAAAAACACGCATAAATAAATTACTTCATAATGTCGTTTCCTTTCGGTCTATCATCAATGCATCCCGCACAAGACCTGTGTATGAAATATTCAAAAATATTATTCGAAGGTAACCTTCGTGAATATTAAGAAAAACATCGTCACTTCGTTGATTCATTTGATTTGGATTGAGGATTGAGAATTACATCTTATTCCTAGTAAAAGTTATTTAAATAAAAAAGTATCATACAAAAACTAACTCACCATGAAATTCAAATCTAATATTGCACATTTCTCCGTTCGCTGACACAGACAGAAAAGTGTACTGAAGCATATTGTTTGATTGGGCTGAGACACCTAGGCGACGATGATCAAAAGAATAAATAATTATCCTCAGACCTTAATTACGTAAAAAATGCTGAATGTTCATCTATAATTAGTAATTTGAACCATTTAATTGAACTTTCGTTGAGTTATATGACACTAGTTATATTTGAATTATCAAAATTATTATTTATTATCTACTAAATTCGGTGTCTTACACAATTAAGTACACCCGATTCGTGTAAAAATTAAATGGATCGTAAAGGATTGATACTATGATTGATATTCACCGGTCTCCGTTACCTTCGGCAATGATGTATTATCTCTTCCACTCGATTTGGGGATGAAAAATCCAGACGTGACTATAAAATTCCGGTCCGAAACATTTTCCAAAGTGGTTTAGAGGATTCCCTGAAAAATCAAAAAATCCTATCATTAGTTCGCTTGAAATAACAAATATCCATAGCCAAATACGAATGTACCTTTTCAATTCAGCAGCAAGTTACTTAAATATAACAACGTACGATTGAAATTAACGTACGCACGGCACAATAATGAAATACAAATATCTGATTAAGTAGCCTCTGAAAATCTATGACTATGGCTCATCTTTCACGAGGAAACACAGCTGACTGAACGTTACGAGTGAAATGCTTTTCCGTCCTCAAGGCGAAGGTGTCTAAGAGAATACCTATCTGCCGTCTTAAAGGAACTTGTCAAGGTCAACTTATATTCCCCTATCGCGGGAAGGAAAACTTTGACAAAGAATATAGTAGCATGTAATGAGCTTTATTTTAAGGTATTAAACTCAAAAAACAATATTATAAGGAATAATGATCGCGGAAAATTTCCATGAAAACGAGTAGAATCCAAATTAATTAATATCTCACATTTCGTATCATTCTTTACGATAAAATTATATGAGATAGCTTCACCCAAGTATGTTTTGCAAACATCTATGTATGATGTATGAATGAGCTAACTATTTAGTTAATTCACAAACAAGACCTGTGAATGAAATATTCAAAAAAAAAACTATAGAAACCGTTTATAAAGAAGCAAAATTTCATTTTTTGTCGCGCCTTGGACTTCCGCTCGCCACGACCTACATCAACAAGCGAAATACGTAAATACGAATATTCCCGACCTCTACTCAGAAATTTCGTAAACTAACATTCCTCAACAGTTTTACTCACAGACATCGCCATCTAAATGAATAACACTTTATAACATTAGTAGGAATGGTAAATATAGAACTGGTAAACCATATGCATCTATTATATACAATTCTCAGGTATTTATACCACTCATATAGGACATTACGTATTATTTTATATCAAGCAAAAGATCAAAATATTATGAACGAGAAATGTCTGAAACAATCACTAGTTTTTATATGATTCTAATTCATAAATCCAATGCGGAAAATATTCTGAGAAAAGGAATATCGTTGCCAAGAAACAAACATCAGCATTACGTAACAACGTACATACGTAAATTATTATTCATGCATTATTGAACAATATAGAAATCGGATTGAATTTCTTCGTCAAAAATAGTAATTTGAATACATCACATCATATATATTTAGATATTGTCTTCTATCATAGATGATCATTGGTGATTGGAAAGTAAACTACGCACCGATAATTTATATCTAACTAATCTAACTTAATGCAATATCCTACTTAATTCGATGTACAACAAACCCTACCTAGCGTTCTGATAAAAGTAATAATATAACGAATCAGAAGTGATTGACGCTTACCGTTTCTTGTTCCGCCTGCAAAGAAAAAGGTTATTCACTTCCACTCCGTTTTGCGATGAAAACTCCAGTCGTGTTCACGAAACTCTCGCTAGAAACTTCAGTTTTCATACAAGCTCAGTGTATTCACTCAACCATTACTTAATATGTGATTTGATCAGTTGATCTAATCATTTTCTGTCAGTAGTTGCCATATCCAGCTATTCAATGCAGCAACGAGTAACAACTAGCATATAGGACACAGTTTTATGCGAATTGCAACGATATACAATTATAAATTACAAATTTCCGAATAAAATAGCTCCTGAAAATCTATGGCTTCTCTCCGAGCATGCACTTCTTTCACGAGTTAAAACAGCTGCCTGCCTTAACGGTACGACCAAAATGCTTGTCTGACGTCATGCCAAAGGTCTCCTGGAGAATGCGTATCTGTCGTCTAAAAGGACGGTTCAACCTCTATTCCCTGTCGTAAGAAGGAATAATATAGCAAAGCACATGAAAGTATGTAAATAGATCGTGTACTATGTATCTGATATACAGTATAATATAGAATCGTATCCATTAATACATATAGTACTATACCTGGATCTGGGGCTATATAAAGCTTGATTTTTACGTCGAAATAATTATAATTGAATTTAAGGAATTGATAACTCACCGGTATTCATTCCTTCAGAGTATAAAGTTACTCTTCAATTCTTCTCTTTTATGTGCGATTAACTACAGCCATCTTCTCATAATTCACAACTTAAACTTCAATTTTCACATAATTTCGGAGAATTATGAATTAACACACAACATATTACTGGTTAAAGAACTAACCATTTTTTGCACCGAAATTTTCGACGCAGCAACGAATATGAAGTAACATATTTGTCACGAATTAATGCGGATCTCAACGATACACAAAATTCTGAATAATGACTCCTGAAACACTTCGAAACATGCACAACATTTCACAAACCAACGCAGCTGACTTCACTGTATTAACGGATACTCCTCGGCTGACGTCAAGGCGAAGGTTTCCTAGACAATGAGTAACTGTCGTCTGAACGGATGGGTCAACCTGTCTTAGATTTATTACCTTATTCCTCTCATATAATAAATTAAAATTTGACGAATCGTCTGGTAACAGATAAATGACACTACCCATAGCACTTTTTGTAAACTTTTTTAATACCTTTCGTTCATTGAGTTCTCCCAAGCAATAATAATATTTGACGATATACATAATGATTGTATTCATAATTTCAATTACACGTGAGAGATTTTATAGACATCCTAGTTTCACGACGCATCTAGCACCTAGCTGAAGAAATATCTCATAGGATAGAATGTTAATGTTTATTTTCCAAATTCTTATTCCGAGAGATAAAATCGAAAGAAAAATACCAATAATTGTCCAAGAAATTATTCTTAATTTACGAAAATCATTTCGAATGAGCAAGTTGCAAAAATTGCGTACTAAATTCGCATCACATCATACGAATGAATTTTTTCTTAAAACAAAGTGTTTAAAAAAATAGTACTTGAAATAAACGAAACATCTTTGAGACGGACGTATACTCAGGCGAGATACTCTCATATTAATACCCTCAGGTGTAAATACTCTCCTCATCTCATCTTTAATATAACCATATGCATTAAGATGTCTCGTGGATTATAATAATTTCAAGTCTAGGGAAAAGATAACGTCAGAATAAGAGACAATTATCCTTCTAGGGAAGATTATTTAATTTTTTGCCGGGTTTAATCCATTTTGGGTAGGGCATCAAGCAACCGTATCTTAATTACCGCGTCGAGGGAAAAAATCCTCAAGCAATTCGAAATGAAAGTAGAAAATAACGACGGGACGAGACTGTCATTTTTTTGGAGGTAATAGAGTGAGATGAGGGAAAAAGAGAATTCTCAGGGATTCGTTAGGGACTTGGCTTGTCACGTGAGAAAAAAACCACTCCGTTTCGCACAGCTTGTTTATATAAGATTCCCTACTTTTCCCAAGAAAAAAAGCGAATTTATCTTGATAAATGTGTTTCGGATAGGCTCTAATTTTCAGATTTCTAATTCCCCGCATTTGCTTTTAAAATTCTCGGATTAATGCCTAGCTCGAAATAGCTAGGTGACCTACTTCAGGGCAAGATAAGATTAAAATGCAAAATTTTGATGACGATTAATAGTAAGTTAATTCTTAGATGACTCGAAAATTTATTCCGCGATAATTAGTTTATTCATCAAACCAATTTGCTATGACTGTGTGTTGGTAACTTCACAGTTCATAGGTACACAGTATAGTATAATCAAAAGAGTGATGAAATAATCTAAAATAAAGAGATTGAGTTTGCGAGATTTTTAATATAAATATATTGTATTATAAATATTTTATTATTGCTCCTTAAGTGCATTAGTTTCCAATTTTTGGGAATATTCAAGTTTATCCAATATTAAAAGAATAAAGTTTAGAAAATTGTTATCCTTTAACAAGCTTAGAAATTTATTATTGCTATGGGGATGTATTTATAATTACTAAGCAGCCCTACAATAATAATAATATCGTTCTCTTAAACTGATGATTCTAAAAGTTTTAAGAACATTGAGTCAAGTTAATTGTAGAGAGTCGATATTTATGAATATGTAGTCCACGGGAAGGAACAAAATTTTCTACCATTTGAAGCAGGATATAGTTGACAATATACTTCGCTTTAATTGTACCCCTTATATAATAGATTATATTCCAAAATATAGCATGCTTTAATAAAAATATATCTTATAATTACCTAAATTATAACCCATAGCTTTGATGCTTTATCATAACTTTCACATGATTTAACTGAATTTTGATATTAATAATAATATTAGGGTTAATAAACAATTTTTAGAGTTTAAATAGACAAAAATGCATTCGCAATTCGTAGTTGATGTATTAAGAAGTAACTTTGAAAGTTACAGAAAAACAATACGTAGATTATATTTCAATATTAGCAAATAAAATACATCGTATTACAACAACTGAATTAGCGCCAGATTTATCGCGTATCCTAAGAACTTCAGGGGATTGAAACAGGCCGTGATGAAACCAGCAGTCACCCCGTAATCTGATTGAAGGTGAAAGTAGAACTCGTAAGCACAATCGGGCATGTGTGAAGGCTAGCTTCAGAGGATTCGCCGCGGAGGAATTCTGCACCAATAAGGGATATTCACCAGTCATCGAATATTGATGCTCTGAATCCCTTAGGAATCTGCCAATTTAACAGATCAGAGATCGAAATAAGGTTGTGAAAGATTACCTCCACTTAACGAAACCTTCCCTTTGAGAATTACCCCAATTTATCTCAAACAGCTCATTAATAATTGAAATTCCATTGTCTAATTCCGCACGACCCCCGATTGCGCGCGAATTTCGCCGAACGCGTAGCGTCTGTTCCGCGAGACCTCCATGCAGGCAACGCGATGTTCCGATTGAATATTTCAAGGTGGTTAACCCATCCATTGCCTCCGAATCCACCGGAAGCAAGGAGGTCGATAAAATTCCCTCTGGAATACCGGAAAGGGGATGGAATTCTTATCGGAATGGAGCCGTATAAGGGGGGTTTATAATCAGCCGTACCCCGTGCCCTATATATGCACCAATTGCTCTTGAATTATTTCTCGAGGGTGAATACGGTGGATGGGGAGATGTAATTCATCGAAATTGTGTTGCGTATCCCTAACCTTCATGACGGTTTGGTGCAGTTATTCAAGGTGTTAAATGAGTTACATTCGATGAATTATAAAAATTGTATTAGTTTGAAATTTGATTAAATAACAATGGATTTTAAATTAATATTAACGTATGGTATTCTATTTTACGTCTTAATTATTCAGATTGGAATTTAATTATATTCAAAGTCTCATTAAAATAAACACCTTAACATTAAATTAAAGTAAAGATCACGTACTTTCTCCTATCAGAACCAAATCACGCCTATCAATATATGTTTTATAACTCGTTTTATTATTTTCCCCTTATTAACACCCGAAATATCTGTTGTAAGTTCTAATATATACATATATATTTCCTATACGTAGTATATGCGGTTTGATGGAAGTCTACAGCAGAGTCAAATCTTAGTTACTGAATGCAGACAATCTAATTTACGAACTTTCTCCTACCCTCTGTAGATTGACGTTCATATAATCATTCTATCTTTCGAAAAAGGCTTTCTCACGAACTTTTCAAAATCATCAAATTCGTAATTTAGAAAAACGTATCTTCAGCGAAATTTGTCCCTTCATTTCGCTCAACTCATCTCAAAAACTGTCACTCGAATATTTTACCCATTCTTTCGAGCACACAATTAATTCCTCGATCTTCATTCGATCAACTTTTCCGAGGTTCATTATCTGTGTCAGTGGTCTTTAACCCTTTCAATCACTGAGACGAGGAGAATCAATTTAAAGGTCCCCATTCCGAAATGTCATAATTTTAATCATAATGGAGATTGAAAGTTGAATTTCCTCACACAAAGACCTCAATTTAGATTAAAATTACTCTTTGTTTCTATAGACTAATATGTAATTTATTTCACATTCAATTGATTCCTGATTGATACTTCATGACTCAACAGAATAAGCCCTCGTGGCTGCGAATGATTACTTAATAAATAAATAAATATTGAATATACATCAAAAGATGTAAAAGAATAGTTTTTGTAGTTTTAACGTATCAAAATTCAAATGAAAAGGTCTTGGATTCCCAAACTAACCCTTCGAAATTTTAATCTCCCGTAATTCATCACCTACATTGTGGTATTTCCTACTACCTTCAGTCAAGCACCAGTGATTAGATATAATAGTAATTTATTTGATATGGATGGCATCATCCCCTATCCAATGTCTTTTTGATTAAAAAAAAATACTTATATATATTCATCGCATAATTTAGAAAACATTTTAAAAGTTTCTCGGTAGTTTCTGATGCCGTACATTTTACAATTTAAAATATTTTTTTGATACGCTAGCGATTCAGTTCAGTTTACCAATGCATTCTTTTCGATTGTAAGTATAATCGAGAAGGTTAACTTTAGTCTAAGAGGTTTCGTTCATTCCTTACAGTTTCCTCAATTGAGACTATCAATTTAGCAGTCGACTGTTATAAATTATACTTATTAATTGTAATGTTAAATATATATTTTCCTTTGTCTAAATATCAAATGCAAATAATTGATAGATAAATATTCGAGATAAATGAAAAATTTATAAATTGTACTCGGTACTCTTTGAAAATACCCCTTCAGCATATAATTTACATTTTCACTAAAATTTATGATCACGATATTCATCAATTCCTTTTCAATAGTTCACTGTCCTTACGAAGGCGAACGCTCCCTATTATAATTGGAGGACAGACACGGAACTGAGAGTTCTGAGAAGCTCCTTCAGTATATGAATAAAGACGTGATTTAATATCCATTTTGAGAGGTTGAAAAATACTTCATAATTCCCGGAAATCATTAACATCGAAAGAGCCTTGCCTCAAGCGTTGATCAAAGTTTAGAGCACGCTTTCCAGGATTTGCAATCTCGTTCTAGAGCAACTTTAATGCATCGCAAACAACTGAAGCGTTTGTATCACAAGATACAGTAATTTGAAGTGGAGTGATTAGTTGCGAAATTCCTGAGTTTGATAGCTATCACATTCGAAGCATCGCTGAGTGGTCGTAACTTTTCAGACGTTGACATTTCCAAAGAGTTGCTTTCGTCAAAAGCCGAGAAACTTTACCAGCAATTGAGATTCCCTTGGATTCAAAAAGAAATCGTACGGAAAATTTAATAACTGCACGCAAACGATTCTATGATCAATTCACGGGAAAGAAAATGAAATAAGAAACAAGATATTAAATACTGTTAATATCTCTACGAGTGCTCGTTTCAATAGTGAGAATTTTCATTAAAACACAAACTACACTGATGAGATGCATACTTTTTGCAAGATAATTCGACTACTAAACTGATTTGCATGATTTCACTACAAATCGACACTCTGCTTAGAAATAATCAAATAAATGCTGATAATTAAGAGTTCTGCACTATATTCTTCTCTATATTATATCTCAGTATTAAAAATCAATCTCTTTCTCAACAAATGACGAAAAATTAAGGATATAAATTCTGTAAACAGCTTGATAGAATATGTAATCATGTATACAATAATGAAATCAAAACATTATTTTGTAATAAAGTGAATAATATACAAGTAGCTATCTATATGACATATACAGCTTTAAAAAGAAAAACTAGAACTGTGCATCTCATCTCTGTTGGAATACACTGTTTCCTTCTATTTTTTTGACGATTACAATAATATGATACTCTTTACAATATACATAAACAAAATATAGATATATATCTTCATCTACTTGCAGCTAGATATTGAAAATAAATCTAGAGACTAGGGGGAATCATCGTTTCATTAAGCTTACTAATAATTAACAACTAATGTTTCATAATATTTCCATCACCTTATCATGTATGTTTTTAGATTGCATTTCTGTTTGACAGTATTCAGGTCAGAATGTTAAGATTGGGCCTCAATTAGAAATTGACCTTTAACCAAAGAATCTTCTCTCCTTAATTATGGAATCGTTACGCACAAACGGAAGATGCACTAACAACATCTTTGAAGATGCCGCATCTTCGCGGAAAAGGCGCACTTCTAAATTGGAGACTTCTGAGCCTTCATGAGACTTATGTTTATTAAACTCCTTCAGCTCCAGAAGGTCTCCCTTTACGACCGTTTGATGCTCCCAATTCTACTTGAATTTTATTTCCGAGGAACCATACGACGCATGGAAAGAAACTCCCTCTCTGAAGAGCTAAATAAACTAGATCCATAAAGTTTGTAAGAAGAGGGTAATTTCTATATTCATTGATGTAGGAATTTTTTTACTTTACTAACTTTGGTGCCTTGAAAAACGCACGTAACATTTTTATTGTTGTTTGATACTGTATAGATTGAATACTGTTTTATGTAGATGGTTTAATACTTAATACTAAGAATGGGGAAAGTAAAACTATTGAGAAAGCTAATGATGGAAGAAATAGAGACATGATCAAGTACTAAGGAGTTATTTTCCAAAGGTAACCTTAGAATTGAGATTTTTGGGTATCATTTTGTTTGACAGTATCCTGTGTTCGATTCGAGCTAATTCATTAAGATTATTAAATATACATCCAAATGTAAAACGAAAATTTTATTCATTTTTATCTAAATTACTCTAATAAGGAAATAAAAGACACAGGGAAAGTAATAGAGGAATGAGTAATTTTAAAAATTTCGCTATTGATAGACCAATCAAATAACAATAATATTTAAACATATATTCTTTAAATAATTTATAATTATTTACTGAGGGAACACAATTTGTCGTTCAAAGTTCGTTCCCCTTATAAAAGCTTTTTTTCTTTATATCTAGTAAATTCGTTATTGGAAGTTTTCCGGGCAAATATATCAAATAATAATCAAGTAAGAGTCCAAATACTGTCGATATTTGTTTAAGTATGACGATATTTGTACAGAAAAAAAACACATCCAAAATGGTGAAAAGAGAGTCGAGGGCCAAAACTAACATATTGTACTATTATATATATAAATAGAAGGTCATCCTGAGTAATATTTAGATAACGAAAATGTACACTCGTAAGCTGAGAGCACGTCTCTTCTTCACGAAGTACATTGCAAGCAAACATAAACAATTCAACGTCTCGTTTCTCTTAGAAAAACATGATACATGGTACATTTATCACAGTGTTACAACAATGATTTAGTTTCCATGGTTGGCTATATGACTCTTATACGAATAAGCTAAGAATATGATCTAGATATGAAAGTCTACAAAAGTATTCTTTGTTCAGTTGTTATGGCAATAAAGCATTTGTCATTCGTATGTAAAAGAAGTACAAAAATTACTTTGAGCCATGATAATTGTATGTTAATGTATATATCGTAATATATAATCGATTAATTTCCTAGAATCCTAATTATTATAATAATTAGAATTCCTAATATCATTCAATTACTGAAATAAAAAGGAATGGTTTAGAGGAAAACATTTACACATTTTAGGATCATATATCATGTAAAAGATCAAAAACATACAAATTAATAGAGATCCAAACTCAACTCAAACATATACGTATTTTAGAAGATTAGAAAAATCATCAAAACCTTCTCATGGTACACGGCTTTAAGAGGAAGTTCTTCGACAGAAAAAATTATCAAAAAAAACTCCAAAAACGAAGAGAATCTAGATACCGTGAATTTATCGCCTAAAATGTGAATTGGATGATTTGAATGCTATTCCTTGGCTTAAATATTTGATCGCATGAAAGCGATTTTGTGATGGAAGCACCTTCATCCAAAGGATTTCCTTATTGAGTTTTCGTCCAAATTCAGCTGCGCTAGCATTTAAAAGGAGTCACACAAAATCCATATCCTTCTTTTTGGGAATTTCCAACCAATTTCTTGAGTATACCTCCGATATATTAGTTCCCACGTTTTTCTATCTTCGCCGTGGAATCATATGGCCCACGATGTTGAGTCAGGTTTTCGATGGAATATTAGATAGAGAAGACGTATTTTCAACCAAATTTCAACCTATTGGAAGCTGTCAGTTCTGAATATGTTCCCTTATAACTATAGAATTATATTTTAATTTATTTTATGTAATATGCGATACTTTTTAGTCAAATTCCCCTACTTCAATTTTAGGTTTAGCTTTAGATCTGTTTAGATTTCCCAAAAAATTCCTTTTATCATCTATGTACTTTCATTGTATTTTCAATTCAAGTTTTGTTAACCACATTAGAAATACACTTTTCTTCTTTTTGAGGCTATACGTATTTATATGTTTTCAAAACTCGCTATTTAATATAATAAAATTCCTCTTTTCTCAAGTTTATTTCATTGCAATTACATCTCTATTAGAACCAAAATTTACGCCTCCAACATTATTTCAACTAGTAATTTCATCTTTCTTATTCTTTTGACTTAAAAGCGTTGCAATTGACTATTATGGTAAGCTTATAAATTTAAATTACGATTTGTTATTAGCTACGATACTTATGAGGAAGAAATTTTTCCTTTCATATGCATTATAGTAATCCTATTTTTTCAAAAGATCATATTTTTTGATTAAAAATTTTATATTTTACATTTTATAATATTCCATTTTATATATATTCCATTTGGGATAGGTTTTCACAAAATATTTTCATAAGCTTTACTCACACTTAGGTAGATCTGCTTATTACATATACCATTCACCTTTCACATTCTTAACCGCTTCTATTATTCTAAATACTATACGTACAATCTACATAAATAAATCGTGAAGATACCTATTCTTCGTACCGTATGTGTATTTCGTTGTTCCAAAATATGAAACTATATGAGGAAGAAAATATAATAGAAAATGTAGTGTGTATATAGTGTAGTAAAGTTGTAGGTTGTCAATAAATAGATTTATATTTAGTACGATTAATATTAGAAATGTATCGATAATAGAACATATAGTATATCTAGTATTATTATATGAATACATATATATAGTGCGATCAACATTCTACTCACTATGCGTGCGCTTTATCTATCGCCTATTATTGAGTTACAGTAGTCAAACCGAGTGTCACAGATGTGTGTGTATCTGAAAGGGCGTAGTTTCGGGAGAAATGGAGATTTAGCGAAATGCGTGGGAAGGAAAGAGATGTGGGATGAGTGGGGGAAGCGTTGCATGAATAATTGAAGGAGAATGAGCTCAGGTGTCTGTCTAGAGCACTGAGGGTATTTCCAGCGGAGGAAAGGGAAAAACGTGAATTCCTTCACTTCTTCCGAAATTATTAAGATGGGAAGAGGATGAAGGGTTGCTTTATAGAGTGGAAAACGCTTTTTAATATTTTTTTTCGGCAGAAAGAGGAGCTCGAATTCGTCTGAGAAATTTTTTTCAGAGCCACTCAAATCATCTTGCTTATCAGTAAAATCCATTACGAGATTCAAGTCCGTCTTTGTTTTTTTTATTTTCTTGAGGATTTTAGGGTGTTCTCAGTTCTGAGATGTGCATTAGTGTGCCGTGGGAATGATCCTGGTGTGGCGTGGAGAACAACAGGGGTATAAGTGGTATATGAATCATGATATAAAATAAATAAATAAGTATAAGTGTTAATACAAATGGTATATGAATAAAATTCGCACATTCATACAATATTTTAATATATATTATTTCGTTCTGATTTTTCTAAATTGATCATTTAATTAAGACCTAGATTGATAAGTTGCCACCGAACAATTTTGCTCTTGTAACTTAATATTAAATAGAAAAATAAGAGGATTTTATTTGGAACTCAAAAACAGCTAAATCCTAAAATCATGTTTGCCTTTGTTTTCGTAAATTCAATTAATATTATGAAAATGAATCTTATATTACTTTTGACCTATTCTTCTCATTTAATGGATTATAACAAGACTTGTTAATCTATTTAAACTCACGGTTAAATTTCTTTGCTTACGTAAAAGGCTATAAATATTACGAGATATGTTTCGATCTATCCTTATTACTTAATGGAATACATCAAGACTTTTTTCAATTCCACTTAAATTACAGGTTGAAATTAGTAGTAATAGATTTAAATTAGAATTAAATATATAGGAAGAAATTTTTGATAAAATCTTATCTGATCATCCACGATAAGCCAACTAGCTTGTGGGCTAGTCTGAGCTAGTTCCAAATTAATTTTCGACAACGTAAAGAAAGACTTTGGTCTCATCTTCTTTATCAGGCAATCCTCGTTAAGAGCTCGACTTTTGATTCATTTACCATTCTTTGTCCTCCGGACAATCTTGCTTCAAAACGGAGACGAATCAAATATTTGTCTCGCAGTTAAACAAGAGAGACGAGAGGTTTCCATGACGGAGCTCGTTTGTTGTAACAATATTGGTTTTCGGCTGAAAACTGTTGCGCTGGAGGAAGGATTTCTAGGTCAACAACGTTAAAGATATGTCCCGGAGTTGGTCTATTTTATTTGAACGGAAGTTGTCTCAGTTTACCGCCCTCTTGCAATGGACGGAAGCTTGCAGAAGTGTCTCTCTCTCCATGATTCAGACGAGAGAATAGCATAAACAGTCACTTCCTGATTCACTGGCCTTAGCGAAGTAGAGTGTTCCTCAGTATCTGTGTTACGTGATGGATAGCTCTTTCAACAAAACAAGTACAACAAGCACGAGAACATGCGGTTGCTAAATAATTGTTTTGTGAGTTAATGATCGTGTAGTGTTTTGTTAATGGCTGTTATTAGACTAATAAAGACCTATGTATGTATGTATTTATGTATGTTATTAGACTATAATTTATATCAATTAATAGTTGCGTCTACAAAATTTAAATATTGATCAACAACGAATTTAGAGGCTTTTATTTTTTACTTATTTTGCTACCCAAAATATTTTAATGTATTACTTTTCTCGGAATATACGTAATTTTAAAGAAGTGATACATTATTTGTACTTATAATTTTTTCTACGATAATATTTTATTGAAAATGGTTTATGATGGATGTTAAAAAGCTTCCTTACAATAATTATCTTATATACTATGTACTTTATTCTACACAACTTACTTACGAACATAATAACGAACATATTTCATCGAATAGAACAATTATAATTATAATTTATGCAGGAAGAACCTAAATTTCGTATCACTACTTTTAGGAATTACATATCATACAATTAGATAAACTTTTCATTTCAGAAATATGAGACCTTATGAAATGTTAGATAGCATCACCTTGTAGAAAACCACGAAACTATTCAGACTATAAATAAGTAGTCAAAGAACTTAGGTAGAATAAAAACAACCTACTTAATAGATGTTACATGGTTTTTTCATTTAACCTTATAATTACCTATATTCGTACATACATTTGTAAATAATTCTTTCGTGAATTCAGCAATTAATACATCATACGTATTCAACCTTAATCAATTAAGTCTGAAATCATCTTATCTTAACTCATTTGACTGAATCTTTAAAGGCCTTTTACTTATCAAAGTATCACTCGAATTCGCGTTCTTGTCTTTGATCAAATAATACGCATTTACATGCCGATCTGTGATTAAATGATCTGCCGATATCTGTTTGGAGAGAGGCTTCACAGACGGAGAAAGGATCACAGAACAATGCCAACCGCAGAGGAAATTCGAACTCGATGCCAATAGTCGAAGATAATTATCCCCAAGGGAATCATCTTAACAGATGAACCTAAAGAGGATACGTTCAACAGATCGATGTTATGTCGTAACAGACGTATGTCTATTTGCTTCGATACGAACAAGGTCGATGCGTTATTTAAAGCTTTCTCGATATCAGTAATGAATGATTTATCATAAGACTTCTAACAAAACTGAATTACTTTGTGCAATTAATTCCATATATTTAATCATTTAATAATTTAATCTTTTAATCATTTCTCTCCGTATGGGTATGTAACGATTATATCACAATATACGAAGGAAAATAACCGAATTAATAAATGCCGGACAATGAAATAAATATGGTATAAATTTGATTAAGATATTGTATCATAAAATACATCGGAAACTTTAATAAATCAGGAATAAAAATCGTAATAGATAATAGTAGAATTAATAATAGAAATTATGAACTAAAATAAATAAAAATTTACTTCAGGAATCTTTATCAATTGGAATTAAGAAGGATAGCTGAGGGAAGTTTCTGGCGTATCTTGAATCTTGAGAAAAATTGTGATTCATTTTTTATTTTATCCAGAATATTTGGTTTATGAATGAGTTACACTGCAAACAAACTTATATAACCAAAGTTTGTATGACGTATGACATGTAGAGATAAGTTTGAATGTAAATTACGAAAGACTTACGTTGATTCAATTTACATTTAATTCATAATATTATTCTTAAAATAGTACTAGATATAGGAGCTTAATTCCATACAATGACATAAGTCATAGGCATTGAAAATAATTAACGAAGGATTGAATTATTTACTTTTTAGCTACAGTGAAAAAGAAATTGATAAACTTCGTAGTAAATATAATCTTAGGCAGGAATTTGAGAACTTGTTTCCAGGCTCGTGCTTTTGCGAAGTAATACTGTCCGAGAGAAAATAAAAAAATTATCCTAAAAGAAAGAGGAATTATAGTTTGAAAATTATACGAGAATATGGGAAACGTGGCTGAAGATATCCCGTAGAATAGACGGCAAAAGATGCTTTCTTTATCAATGACGTCCGAAGTGAGTTAATGAGAAGAACGACTCTCCTATTTATGAATGCTCTTCATATATTTAGAAGTTTAATTAAGTCAAAGGAGAGGGATTTCATTAAATCAAAACGATGAGAAAGATTTCGTAGAGAAGAGCGAAAGGTTCAATGCTATCTCAAATGACGTCTTTGGCTACGATTAAAAAACATATGCCCACGCTGATGGTGACCTTTCAAAGATAAATGGAAGTCTAAGTGAATAATATTTGAATATTGTTCACCATTATATCGTTCCTTATAAAGATGGACCTGAAGATATGAACTTGGTAATTAAAGTTCGCCTATTTATGACCTTCAAAACTCTGTCTTATTAGTTCGCATACTGCAAGAACTGAGGACTTTCTGTAGGGCAGCGTATACTTTGCTTGATTTTCCTTTGAAATTTAACGTAATTATAGCGTAATATACTCTAACTTACAAAGACAGAAAACTAAAACATCTTTGACCTCATCAAACTTTGTAAGGGAAATGAGTTGATTAATTATACAATGATTTAAAAACGAAATGATACAATTTCTAATATCAAGACTGTAAAGATAATTCTCATATTGAAGTACTTTTCATGCACATACTTAAGCAATTTAAGGCTTAAGGTAAGATAATTAACAAATAAGATATCCTAAGCTTTACTCTTATTGCAAGCTTTTCTCAATATATTCCTTGAACAACATAGATTTTTAAAAAATCTTTAATATAGACGGTGAAATAAAACGGTTAGACTATTTACGTAATATAATAAATACGACATATAAGTATGAAAATGAAATGTAATTTCTTTTATTTTCTTATTATATTACATTGTACATATTTCAGTCAAATTCTATAGAATTTTTATGTTTACAGTTTTACTTTACATTATGGCTACTAACAGCACTGTAAATGCTTTACTTTGCTACTAGATGGTCGATTTCTTCTAAGACCTAGGAAAAGGATAATTCCTACTTCTATAATCACTAACATGATTGGTGTTTATTTATATAACTTCGATCTTAAAGGAATGGGATGATGGTTGAGAGTAAAACAGATTGATTCAAAAGAAAGAAAAGAAAACAGTGAAAATCCGGAAAAGTGTCATTCTTCCTTTAGAAATATTTCACCGTCCTCTGTACCACAATCAGAAGAGATCGTATCAATCTAATAGAAAAACTCTGGAAATGAAAACAACCGTTCTGAATCGACCCTATTTCTTGGAAATGCGATGAGAGAAGGTAAAGAAGATGGTCCGGAAAAAGTATATATTCCGTCCGAAAACTTTGGATTGGAAGTCGTCCGTAGCAATGGAGATGTGATTTGGAAATGGCATCAATTGGGATGACAGTAATTGAGAGTGAGAGGATATCTTCCTTATAGCGAGGGTAACGATAGGCGTTGTGAAGGGAACAGGCAGTTACTAGGAGATAAGCCACGTGATACGATGGAAATGCGAGAGCTCTTACTAACTAGAGTTGTTACAGAGTAAGAAGTTAAATTTATGTGTAGAGATGCCTTAAGATCTCAAATCTGAAAACATTAACGCATTGATGTACTTATGAGATAATAAGTGTTTTGCTATCACATCCTAAAGAGAAAGCTTTTTTGGTACTGCCTATGTAGAAAGAAGCAAGAAAAACTATCGAAATAATCGCTAAATATTTTGAACCAATATTACCCTCGAAATATAAATTAAGGATGGATTCCAGTAAATATGTGTGTAATAACTTAACAGAAATACTTATAAATGGATAAAATTATCATGATAAGGATAGAATTTCACAAAGTTAAAATACTTCTGATTAATTTTATACGATGAGATTCTGTTCCATACTGTTATTGAAAGGATTACATAAGAATCACCCTTTGTTTATATACCTCTTCCTACAAAAGTATAGATTAGTCTTGGATAAACTTAACTCCTTTTAAACATGTCTATTGAATTAATTGTCCGATGGGTTCATGCAAATATTACAGTATTACTTTAAAGATTACAGAAAATACGAGTTTATAACTATAGGAATATTATGAATCAAGAATTAACGTACAGAAATATATATAATTATTTATATTATAAATAATTATTATAATAGTATATGAGGTGAGGGAAATTTAAAGCCTTTTAAAGGTACGTAACCTAGTAAATAGCTTTGAACAGCTCTAGAACGTACAAGAATTTACCGCGCAATCTTCTCTTCTCTAGAACCGCTTCTACTTCAGTAGCCTACTACGACTTCGTAGGTGAAAATACTTCGAAAGCTCAACGAACGGTAAACGGGCCATATTTTCCGATATAGAAACGCCCGTAGATAAATCGTCTATTCCTGAAAAGATATTCAGTAGCTCACTTCCGAAACAGCGATGCAATTCATTCTGGAGCGCGGATTTGAAGCGAGGCTTTCGCGAGTCAGAAAATTAAATCAGCTGTGTAAAGCGACACGGTTTGATTAATGGATTATACGTAAGTGTTCGTGCAGCAAAGTGGAGTTTTGCATCACGAAAGGGGATTTTCCGTGAAATTTTGCCATTCCGAACTCCAGGTGTTCCCAGGGCGCAGTGCATCGGCTTCTTTAATGGATGGATGCCCTTATACCTGTCTCGAATAGCAAACGGTGCTGATATTGGTAAAAATTAAGGATTTACTCGTTACTCTTGAAGCTCTAGAGTTTAGTTTAAAGCTATCGCTGAATCTATTTTTTAAACAATATTCAGCACCATTTAATAAAACTGTCGATAATAAACAATAAAGACCATTTATATATAGGTTAAACGATTCCAAAGAGAGAAAGTTGAATGGTAAAATACAACTAAATGGGATTTTTAGACAGAAGATGATGGAATTGATTTTAAAAGTACGCTAGAGTTTAAGGTATGTATTTTATGATGAAGAGTGAATTGAATCGTATCGTACGTTATATGGGGTATAGTTGATTCAACTACGTAATTCAGCGAAAGTTCTATGCCCATCGTCTTTACCTTACACAATCCAATGTTAAAAATAATAACATAATATACTTAGGAAAGAGTAATATTTTGGCTTATCAGCTAATTTACTTACAATATCTTTACATTTTAATGTCCTTTATATTCTCCTATTGCTTACTGTCTCCAATTTATTACTATAAAGTGTACTTATATTACGAAAAATATTTCATATAAGGTAAGGAAATGCTATACAACTGTGTGGATTAATTAATTCAAATACGACGGCTTATAGAAGAATTGCAGGGATTCTAAGTATTCATACATAACACCCCTAAAAATTATGGAATGTGTGTGAATCTTAACTAGACTTTGGTAACTCTTTCAAGAATACACTCTTTTAATGAAACTTCATTTTAAAATAATTTAATAAGTTTATGAGTTGATCATCCTTTCCATGTAACACGTATTCAAATTCACGTACGTAATGTACGAGCATTATAATATCTTCTGCTCGACTTTTAAAAGGGAATATAAGCATAAAAGAATTGAAATGGAAACATTAATTAGTCGTCGATACGCTTTTCAACTGAAAACGTGTATCATTATCATGGGTGAACAATTTCCCATTATCACTAGGGTTACGGATCGAATGAAGTAATTAGAAGCCAAGGATGAGCACGGATGCCCATTCCATGACATCCTGCCTCAGAATTTAATCACTTGGGCATTAGAAAGGTGGCGCTAATCCTCATGTTCCGGACCAAATCCGCGGCCGTAATTTCCAATATATCCCTTGGACCGCCTAGAAACCTTTCGTCTCTCCTTTCCCTTCCCCTTCACGGAATTTCACTTCGACTATCGCAGTTTTCAACGTGCTGTTGGCCAAGACGGTCATTACACTCCTCTACTCCTATGATTCCATTGTGATTTCCATATGTGAAGGACTTTTTTTAACGCATACATATGCTGTGAACAGTGGATATTGTTCCGGTGTTCAAAAAGGTGTTGCAGTGATTCATTCTTCTATTGTAGTGCATTGGAGGGAAACGGAGTGTAGCGGAGTGGTTGCCCTCTACCGGAAGGTGTTGGAGAATCTGTTTCGACGTCCTTGGATAGATTTCGACACCTACGTACAGAGTGACTGAGGTAAGAAATGTTTACTAATACGTATTGGGCATATGTAAAATCAATAATTTTTCGCAATATCGTGTAAAATATGTGAGCAAACCACAATAATATATCTTAATATTTAAAATGTTTCTACGTCAAAACCTGAGCGAAAATTTCCCCGTGAAATTAATCAGTGGGCTGGATCAAGTTAAGTTCTATTAGTAAAGGTGTCTATTTGTGTTATAACTTATCGATGGTGAAGGATAAGAATATTCATTTAAAATGTATAAAAAAATGATTAGAAACACGAATAAAAAATTCATACGCTTTCATTATGAATAGATCGCGGAAATTATTTTTTCAATGGAGTTCAACGAAACTTCAATTCATAATAAAATAAATAGTGTCAGAATAGCTACGTATAGGTTAAAATTGTTCAGTAAATAGGAGTGTTAAATATTAAAGTACGTATTAAAGATAAATAGGGTCCATTAAAATAGCATTCGAGCCTTAAGGATTTGCTTTGAACTACTTTTATACTCTTTATTTACGAAAGTGAGGGAAAACTGGTCATAAAAATAATCAATATCGACTGTTTACCGAATATTTATTGTCCACAAGAAAAGTTTAGTATATTTCTGTTTATCAATTTTACGTTTATAGTCCATTCTAAGCTATACTTTATTTCCTTCGTTCGGTGAATTCAATCTGAAACCATTTCTATCACTTAGATTTTTCTATAAGAATAAATTTTGCTGATGTTAGCAATTCCTCAACTAGTCTGATAGGCAGTTGTGGTTGGGCGAAGTTTTTACTTAGCTATAAAACCTTAGTACTTCTGAATTAGCTAATCAATAGTCATTCACCAAATCTTATCCTTGTAACAAATGTTAATTTCTATAGTTAAAATTACGAGTTAATTATCAACTCCTATCCAATAGAGTTTTAATTGATATCTCTTTTCATTTTAGATACAAGAAGTTGAAGATCAGGAATCATTATTAGAGTTGGATGAAGAGAGAGAATTGATGTCTATTATACAGATGCATTAAAATTTTCCTCCAACCTATTCGTTAAAATACGTGCTTTAAATTGTAGTCAATTTAAAATGAAACTATATGAACTGTGTGTAAAAATTGAAGTTTATTCTGTGTAAATGGCAAATAAAATTTTGTTTAAGTACTTACGCATTTATTATTGGAACTCCTTCCTGTTTGCCTCAAACTAACATAAATTAAGTAAAAAAATGTATTTAAAAAGAATATTTCAAAAGCAAAGGGAATATAAGAAATTCAGTTCGATTTGTATAATTTTTAATAAAGTACTTTTGAAGTTTTTCAAGATCTATAGTGATATTTTAGGGAAGAATCTGCTTCATAATACTACAGGATACTATTAGAAAATTGGAAGAATCTATTTAATATTTTCTTGCGAAGTCTCTGATACTGAAAGGAAATGTTATTTTTATCTCTTTAAGCCTCTTATCAGAATTCTCGTACTGTCCAAATATAACAACAGTCTTTCAAACAGAATTTTATTTTATTAATCCTCCATTCAAAAGGTATTCTCTTTTCCCTTTTGGAATTTGATTTTTTACGTTCGAAAAGGCAATTCTTTGAAAAATTAAAATATTAATCCCGTTTGAATGTATTCTGATGGCAGAAATACTGCTCTTTTTATGTTGTCTACGTTGGTATATTAGTAATGCGTACGATTAGCAAGAAAAAATGAATAATATTCAAAATAAAATAAATAATATTCAAAATAAAGTAAATAATATTCATTGAACACTAGTATTATAAAAATAACTCTTATTTTTGCAAAGTGTAATAACATTGTTCTTAACGGATTTACCAACTTAATCTGAAAATTTTATTGGAAAATTTGTTTCTACGCTGAATGCATGATAAAATATTAAATATAATTATACCTCTGTCTTACCAACAATGAAACTTTATTAAATATATTTCCATATATAATGAACGCCGAGGATCAAACAGCATTTTCATTCTTGGAATCTATATTAAAGTTATTTACAAGAGTCATTCTCTATTGTTGAAACAAAGAATCTACGACTAGAATCCATAGATTATTTTGTTCGGCTAAAAAATTTTTTAAAAGTCTAATTTAATTACCTTAAATTGCTCGTTTAAATGAAAAGAGGATACTGATTTTTTTAGTATCAGATATATTTATAGTAGAATTTCGATTCTTACTGTCAATTTCATCCCATAAATGGAATTTGAATGAAATTGATTTTAGCCGAAATTCAATATAATATTTTATAATCAATGGAAATAACTTCTTTTATCGACAGAAGTTCAAAATTCACATATATGTGGGATTACAATGAAATGAAATTCAAAATCTCATAATTAAAAATCATAGTATGATAAGATCTACTTTAAGACAACCACTTATAAAGTTGTCTTAAATTTAAGAGTTGTGAAATTCTTCACATTCATAGTAACAGAATAACTTTGATTGCCAACTCTTATTTATTCCTAATCGTTTTAAGGTGGATGACTTTTAACTAAAATTCTAAAACGTATCGAAAACCTTACAGAGATCTTTGTTCTATATCAATCTTACATTACATGCAAAATACTGAATTATAAGAATAATTGTGCAGAAAATAAATGTCAAAATTAAACATCTTAGGAGATGCTACATTTTTCATCGATCGTTTAGGAAGTTAGTCACGAAATATTTTGATTTTTTTCCGCAATAATGTAGTTGAAATAGCTTTTTATTAAGTTTTAGAAATTTAAGTATCGTATCAATAACAGCCACAGTGTAGGCTTTTCCTATACGCTAAGAGATAAAACCTTCGAGATCGCTAAAACTGATATAGGATTCGATTCTTAAAGTGCTTCTCATTTAATTTAAAAACCTCTAAAAAAATCCGTAAAGCAAATCACCAATATCAATATTCCTTTACTTAAAACGTCATAATGTAATACCTGATTCACCCGATTTCTCATTGGGGATATTCACATCGACTGAGTGGAAAGTTCCTTTATCTTTCCACCGAAGAGACGCCTTTCTTATCCTCTAATCCTTAACCTTTCATTCCTCAGACGTTCTCTTAAACTCTAAATCTCCTTCCAAAGGCCTTATATCGCCTCAGGTCAGGAGAAATCTCTCACTTCAAAATGAAAGAGATTTGCCCTCGAAATCTGAAGAGGAATGGAGCCCCTTCCGTCGATGTAATTATTCTTTGGACCGAACCTAGATTTGCGTCACAAGGGAATCATCCCGATATTAATGGGTCAGAAAGGGTTGAATGATTGCACCGAGTTATGTCGCTCATAAAGATGACCTTAGCTTCCTCCACACGGTGTCATTAATTGCTGAAAGGTAATGACTTACAGTTTAAAGGATGCAGAGGTATATATACATGCATGAACTGAGATTGATAAATTATTAGATAAACAACTTAAATAACTTTATTACCTTAATGACAACACAATAAAATACATATAAGTTCAATTTGGTCAGGCCTCACTTGGTGGAAAGAAATTGAATTGTGGAAGTTACAAAGTACTTTTCTTCACTCACAATAAAATACAATTACATAATATAACGTAATTGTGAAAGCGAAGGAGCTTTTTGTGATAAAAATATTAGTTGAATTTGGATCTTCTAAATGTTTCTCATTCATTCTATATTGTTTTTGATGCTTTTTTAGTTATGAATTACAAACAAATGTATATTAAAATTTACAGATTATAATAAATAGAAATGTTTCATTTAAAATCAGAGACTATGGGGAGGGAAATTTGCCATTATGTAAGCGATGTTAATAATAAAATTGTTCTCGTAAAATTATCTTTCTCTTTGAATTTAGAGAAGTAAAATTTCCTGTCTATTACTGAATACATGTCATAAATATAATGTTAAATAATATCTCTGTAAATAGGATTTGATTAAGAGATTCTACATTTCCAATTGCAGTTGAATTGAAGGGATATTTGAATAGCAGAGAGAGTTTTTATTGAATGCCATCTTAAGAAGAATAGATTACAATAGAAAATTGCCTTTGGACTATAATCCTTGATCCCCATATTAATGTTTTCTATTTTTAACGATAAATGGATTTATTTAATCACCTCTAATACTTTACCGGTCGAGATTCACTTCTTTTTATCCAGTTCAGAAAAGAGATGTATCTTTGCAATCAACTATAATTATACCTACCTTATATATAATATATATTTACCGCAATAAACATATCTTCTTCGTCTCGCCTAAGATTTTTTCCCCTCGGCACACTCTTCTCCGATCGCTAAGAGTGTTTTTCTCAAGTTTTTTTTTCCTGGGACTCGCGTCTCTTTTTCGCACTCAGTTGACACCTTTTTTTGTCGGACCCCTGTGACGTCACGCTCCAAAAATCATGTGTTGCTGTCAAGAAGTCCAAGTGTCCCTTCTTTACTCCACAGACGCATTTGCTTGTTTCTGTTCTCCTTCGCTCTTTGATTTTCCCTATATTGAAACGTTCTTCTTCTCCTATATCGCTGAATTTATGTCACTTTTCCTTATTCATGTTTCCTCATTTAAGAGGTATTAATTTAAGAAGTATTTCCTCTTATTTAAGGTTACGTAGCGTAAGTAAATGAGAGGTATTGCCTGACTGAAAAATTGTTCTCGATAGCCAAATTATTGATGTTGATTGATACCATATATGTTAGCTAATACTTTGTATAGCTACTAGTTGTCTGACAGTTTGTTAGCCAATATAAAATTAAGTTTGAGTCTATCGATAAACGTAATGTAAATCGTGTTTATTTTGGAGGAGATTTGGGATCTTCACACCAATATAACATTAAAGCGATGTCAATATAAAAGTAAAGAAAAATATAAAAATAAAGAAAAAAAAATTAAAAAATAAAATTATTTAAAAGATTACGATGTGACTTTTTAAAAAAACCCTATTTTATGAACTCAAATGTTGCAGAAAAATACCCTGAAGAACGAGGATGTTCAAAGCTTAAACGAATATAAAAGAAGAGATTATTATAACCCTTTCGTATCAATAATATCCCTTAATTATTTACCAAAACCATCCTCTAGATGAATTTCGCCAACAATTCAAACACACAACATTCAATCCTCGTGAAAAGTTTAATTCACAAGCGTAGGACGCCATTTGTCTTTTTTAGTTCCTCAAAATTCCGTCCCCAAATACGCCTCGTTTCCGATTCGCAACCTTGTATATATTCCTTATTCGACTTCTTTTTATTCCTCCCACAACACGATTTCCGAACGCTCTCGGCATAAGATCGTCGAACGGAATCTCGCGTCGTATTTACGACACTGCTTAACAAAACGACTCCCATCTAACGCAAGAGTCCCTTTTTTAAGAACTTCCAGCCCACTTTTCAATTCAGAACTCCAGCCTTACTTCCATGACTCTTACGTCACGACTCCTCATATTTCTTACGAAAGAAAAAAAAACCTAAATCTGAGCGTATCAACTCCCACACATGCCCGTCTTAATCTGGGAGAGAAAAAAAGACGTTTTCCTCACCTATCCGAACTCCCACGGGCGCCTCGTTACCAAAGAAACCCCTCTGTTTCCAAAGAAACGGGCGCTGAGTGGCTTAAGCTCTCCACCTAATAAACGTGGTCACCCTCCGCTACAATCGCCGCTTACTTCATTTTTTTTCTCTCACGCGAACGTAATCCGCAAGAAACAATCCAAACTCCAAGGTTTTGATGGAAACAACCGACGTCTTTTTTTGTTACGGATAAAGTTTTTTTCGCCGCTCACGCCAATTTTATCCCACAAGATCCTGAACTAGTGGGGGCAAAAGTTTTCGGAAAAAGACGAACTTGCGCCGATGAAGCAGTTCAGGGGTGTGTAGAAAGAAATAGACTGTATAGAAATAGCGTTTATAGGTATAAATAGAGATGATTTTCAGTGATAAATCTATTTTTAGTTATTTTAAGGGTAACTTTCTTTCTTTGATTCGTATCAAATGATAGAATCTTTCTTAACAATATATCGCTACGTTCTTATCTGGAAATAGAGCTGCTATAAAAATAAATACGTATCTTCGCACGTGATAGTACAATTTCTTTATTAAGAAATATTTTTAACGCGCGTCGATTATAGTGGTTATTATCTTAGTAATAAGTTTAAACATTAGCTTATTTTCTCAATATTAGATAGAAAGATTATGAACTTCATTAGGAAGCAAGGAAAATAATATATAATTTAGCTGGAGTTTTATAATCCTTGTTGATATTTTTTACAAAAAAAATTTATTATTATTATTATAACATCTTCATTAAAATTAAATTGAGACTAAAAAGTCTCTTCTTCCATTTAACCCTATATAGAATAAATAGGAGATATATTTACATCTTTACTTTCCTGGTCAAAAAAATAATTAATCTACTAGTCTCCTACAGAATGATTACTGTGACAACATGGTTTTTATTTTTCTTCCAAATCGATTAATTTGAACCATAACTCCGTAAATAAATACAATTTTTATCCTGCGATAATATTGACGAATTTCATGCAACTTATGATCTACAAAATTAATTTAAGTAACGGAAAAGAATCTATAAAAGCAAAATGCATAGACGCTGAGAAGATCTAAATTGAGACGTATTTAAGGAACGTGGAAGGATGAGGGAGATGAAATAGTCTTTCTGTAGAGGTCAAAGGTCACCGGGTTCGCGCATAATACGGGGGAGGGGAGATTAGATGGATTATCTTTTGAATAGCATCGGTTGATTCCAGGGAAACAAACGTTCGTTATCCAACTTCAGTTGGGGCCAAGATGGCATTTACCTGCTCCTACAATAGGCCGACTTGAGAGGTAAGTCTTCATAAACTTGGATCTGATGAGTCACAAGAATGGCTGACAGTAATTTAAAAAGAATTTTTTATTTTCTGGAATATTTATTATTGAGACTATATAGTTATGAATAATATGTTAAAGACCATACCTATTTTATAAAATAAAGTTCCTTTGAATTTTTCGTACGTAAAAGCACCAGAACGTAACGGATTTAAAGAACTGTATAGGGCTCTGAACGAATTTCCGTGATGAAGTTCTTCTTAACAGAAATGTTTACCACTTTAAACTCAATGAGCTTGTACATAACTTAATGTAAATGCATTGATACTGCTATATGCTCGAACTATATGTTCTCATACTTTGCCTAGAAATGTATCAATCTCTTTGTATTTATCTTTAGTCTATCAAAAAAGGTAGAATCAAAAATAATTAAATAATATATCCTTACTATAACTTTCACTTTATAGCTTAGATCATAATTTTTTCTAGCTGCATCGTTTTTGGAATATATTTTTTTATTTTATATGTATTACCTTAATACAAATATATCAATGAAAAGTATTTACATAGGTTGAAATAGTCCTTAAACTTATCCAACATTAATAAACCGTTTAAATTGTCACAAATTGTGACAAGAAGCTCACATTTTTTAAGCTTTTAATTGAAACAACGCCTTATAAAAGATGTTGCATTACGTCTCAATTCGTATGACTTAAAACAAAGTGCAAAATTACCCTTTTCTCAAGGAGCATACATCAAATTTTTAATTTTTTAACAATTTACACTTATAAAAATCAGCTCAAATTGCATTCAAATATTACCCAAAACTAGTCAAAATAAACGTTAAACAATCCAAACAATACCTCCATAACTATATTCCAAATTATTCTTTAAAATATCTCAAACGGTCCATCACTTTCCATAAATTCCTCAATTACACTATACGTAATAACCCAAAGATAATTTTGCGAAGCAAGAGATTTATTAGAATTTTAATCAGATAAGAGAATCTAAGATTCCTATCTCAAGAGAAGCTTTAGGTGGAAAACAAATTGAGGTGCTCTTGGCTATGATCCTGGGAGCATTTGTCTCTCGAGGAAGGGGATATTCCAGACCCCAATCTTTCAGCGAATGTGTCTACAGCACCTTCATCATTATTTTCTTGTAACGACGTAAATCCTAGGGTCTCTGATTAGGTCGAATCCTACTCCGGCAGTTCAATGGAGAGTTACAGACGTTACCTTGGATCGCTTTGAGAGATGCAATCCTACTTATCCTGGCGACGGATATGGATTGATCACCGCTGCACTGATCCATTTTAATCCCAGAGGTACCATTTCCTAAGAAGAATGATTTAGGATGCGATATGGTTTTAATTGCATCACTGCATGTTCCCCATTTGGTCTACGTTAGTTCAGTTGCATTCGAACATTCTGCTGTAACTTATCTTATTCCAGGACGTAGTTTTTACTGACTTTATATTCAAATACCTTTCAAATTTGTAGCACAACTAATAATCAACGAACAATTGATAATAAGATCCAATATTACTTGAATATTTGACACATAATGCATTAAATCAATAAATCAAACCTTAAATCAATAATCTGGATAAATATATGAGAAACAGATCAAATTTTTATGGGAGTACGTATTATTATAGATTGGTAATAGTTATTTGGTTCATCTGACCGAGTTGGACGATTTCTATATCCGTAATACATTGGTTCACAATAAGACGAATTAGGAAGCTATCCAAAATAAAATTATTTAAAATATGTAAACAGATATATTTAATAAATGTTTTATTAAGTACTAATATTTTTATGTATGTTTCTGTGTATTAAAATACCCTGCATTTTGTTTTTGTAATATAATGGTTCGAAAGAAGACGAATTACGATGCTACCTAGAAAGAATGTTTTTAAAATATGTAGATAGATATATATTAAATGTATTGATATGTATTTGTATACTACTGTGTATGAAAGTATCCTACTGATGAAGCTGTTACCATATCATTACTGAAAAAACGGCTTTAAAATTGTTTTACTAAATTAATAGTAAGGTAATATGTTTGTCTTATATCTGCAAGTACGGAACCAAAGCAAATTTAAAATATATAAAATACTCTCCTTTGTGCAGTTTTATCGTAGTTTTTTCATCAAAAAATATGCAAATGTTACAACTCTTTCAAATTAGCTCTTTAAATAATTCACAGCAGAAAAATGTCTCTTTTAGAGAAATAAACTTTGACTATTAAAATTACTCAACAAAGGAACGCGGTGATAAAAAAAACAACCCAAACTTAGGAGTTTAATCTCTTGGTAAATTTTAGCCCTCTCTAGCCTGGTATAAAATCTCTGAGAGCTGCAATGAATATTTAAGCACAAAAAACGCTATAAATGCGTTTTCTGAGAAGAGACATTAGCAGACTATTTTTTTTCCCTTCGCATCAAAACTTCTTCAAAGAATTCGCATCTCCTGAAAAGGATTATCAAAGGGAAAGACGTAAAGGGATTTTTAACCTTATTTAAGTTAATTTTAAACCTTCATCCGTAAGCGAAAACTGAATAAAATCACGTTAAGTTATAATTCGAGGTCGTAAAAACATACGTAACTTTCTCTAGCATCTGCAGTCGATTTGGCCTTTTATATTCCTAGCATTCACCTTTATTTAATCATTTAACCCGTTCGAAAAGGGTTAAAATTCAAGGGATGTACGGGAAGAGATATACTAATAAGTCTAAATCTTAACATCTTAACGCTTTATTATTATTATTAATCGCTTCCTCCAGGTGAGAATCCCGGATGCTATTCAAGGGGCAATCAATTCGCCATGAAAAACTTTGGCTCAATAAAAAGCTGATTTTAATCTGTGAAGAACTGCCCGTCGTTAAGGAAGGAGATGCATCAGCACTTCATTAACGGGGTTATATTCAAACTTCATGACAAACAACCCGTAGATTTACGACCATCTTCCTCTACCGCCCCCGGAATTACTGCGTCGCGGATTTTGAGAGCAAATTTCTCCTCCGAAATATCCCTTTTATTTCTCAACTTCCGTATCTCAAACATCCACCGTTTGTTCCCCTCGTTCATCTACCCACGTGATGTACTATCGCGTGTCCGATCCCAGTATTTTCCCTCTTCTCTTATTAAAGGCATTAATAACTAATAAAATATGGGGATAACATACAAGGGCACACAATCAGGTGCATTATTATACGTATATATGATTTATAATGCAACTTTATATGGAATTTAATAGCTGTGTAGCTATGTAACAAGGAATACAAATTTTGCCTTGATTATATCTCTATATTGGGAATTATCTTCAAATTTATCAAATGATAGTTTGTACATAAAAACTGATGAATATATTGGGAACGGTTTAATTTTATTAAATTCTATTTTTTCTTCTTTATTAAACCAGGTAATATCAATTTCCTTATGAATATACCCATTGTAGAAAGAAGTATTCTTTAAACACAATATCTGAAGACGATTGTGGGTGTAATAAGGAAGAGTTTATCCTCTCGTTAGGTGTTTATATCCTCCCTTGTCATCCAGTTTCTGAACTATCTCAAAACTACACTCACTTCAAGTTATTGGTAAAGTTTCGCAGAAGATGAGCTCATAACTTTCTCTTGATTTGTCTCACAAAATCAGAGGAACTTGAATGCAGTCAGTGTCTTGTATTTGAACTTTTTACTCCTATAATTCCGTAAGAATAATTCAAAAACTTAAAAATGGATGGAAATTTATATTTCCAAAACTATATTAGCATAAGTGCAAACATTATCTCAATTTTTATAATGTACTTCTTTAGTCTTAATAACCAATAATATACATCGATAACTTTAGTCCTGCTTCAAAAGATTTAGGTCATAATTGTAGTATATCTTTAAGATAACGATAAAAACTACAATTGCGCTCCAATTCGGTCAATTACTGCCATTACACTGATATGACGTAGGGAAATTGCCCTATGAGAATCAATGAACATAATGGTTCGTTAAAACAAAATTGAATCGGATTTTGTTTTAACTTTTATGCAAAATCGCATTCCCAACCGTAAGAAGAGCGTTTTTTTGCGAAATATCCGTAATTTACTAGAAATTTTGAATCCTACTGGACTTAAAGTCCAAGAGGATCCGGAAACGAAACCTTAAAAATTTCCAGTTGGTACATCTGACACCGACAATTTGGCAAACCTAAGGTAAACAAGATGACCAACCTAAGGTTAACGATTCTGCCAACCTAACATAGACCAGTTGCCAACTATACCGTTTTTCCTTGTCAACGCGTGCACATTTTGAAAAATCGCCCATTTCTGGATTCAGAACGTGATGTAGCGTATTCGATAAAAAGAATGCGCTAAAATTTGGTAAGAATCTGATATGATTCTTATAATCCGAGCAGAAATTTCCCACTCCTTGGTACGTAACGATAATTCGCTCAAACTGATTCGCTCAGACAGATAAAGTTCCAAACTGTCAGAAACTGCTTTGAACCGGATTTTTCGCATGCAATTTTCCCGTTTTCTGGTTCGGGACGTAAAAATATCAGAACTTGATGTGCAGAATGCGCTCCAATTTGGTCGGAAACTGATATTTTACCGATATTCCCTGCAGAAAGCGCCCATTTTTAGTTCTGAACGTGCTTTTTCACAAATTAAGAAACATAAATTCGCTACAATTCAGTCTTAAACTTCCTTAATACTCATTTTTCCGCGCAAAAGACGTACATATATCATCTTTTCATTTTTTGTTTCTGCTAAATATCCGTTAAAATTCATTCATAAAAAGATTATGGAACCATAGAACCATATATCATCACTAATTTTGCTCTGTAGAAAGTATGAATAATCAACGTACCTCTAAATAATAATGGATTTCATACAGGAGCATCCACTTTCATTAATTAATTTCTTGGGCAATCATTACTTCTATCGTCTCCAAACTCAATCATTAGTTTCATTAATTGGATTGATTGGCATTCGATTTAGAAAGGGTCCATCTAATATTTGGCGATCACTTCCTCGTTACATTTGATTTCTTCTCCAGAAATACATTTCCGCCCAAAGCCTTCCCCCACCCCTATCAACTTTCCCTCTTCCGCTCATTTACTACACGTCACTTCCGCTCCTCCTTCCAATCTATTTCTATAACTGTCTTCGCCTTACATCCCTCTCGTGTCCTCTATTCCTTTCACTATTCGTCTTCTTCTCCTTTCCCTTCGTTCTCCTTCCTTGCCTATCTTTCCTTTCTTAGTTCTATCTGTATCTCTTGGCAGTCACAGCATTACACTTTATGGAATACGAGGGTAGTTCGAAAATTTCTCGGAATCACAACATGATGCCTGCGGTATCTGGCAAGAGATGAATACCATACCATACTCTGATATATATACGTGTATAGTCGTAGTAAATAATACCTTAATGTAGTATATTATATAAAGTCGTAGTGAATCATATCACAATCTGATATATTATATAAAGCCGTAGTCAATCATACCATAATGTAATATATCATTTTATCAGATTAAGGTGTGAGATATATATGGTATATTATATATCAGATTATAATGATCAATTAATCATACCATAATGAGATATATTATATAAAGTCGTAGTTTAACATACCATACTCTGGTGTATAAAGTCGTGGTTACTATTGATTCGATCTTTAACACTAGGTCCTACGAAGAGAATGGTAGGTAAATATCGTTATAGTGAAATATCTAGCATAAAATATTTCTTGAAATTGCAAATTATATAGGAAATTCCAGAATGCAAAATTTTAAATTATTAATTAATTAAATATTCATGAATAAAAGTTATCAGGAATAAGAAATTTCTTGGAATAAATTAGGGTGAAAACATATTAAAATTTTCATCAGTTCATAATAAAAACGTAAATATATCAAAATTTTGATAGAAACTAAAAATACATAACTTACTTATATGAACCTTAATTGATTTCTTAAATTCCAATAATTCGTCTAACGTATAAAAGTCACTAACTTCTCTTTTACATCTCTTGACTCATTCAATAATAATAATGATAAAGTTTGTAGATCTAATAAACTTAACCTAATTCAAGAGAAAACAAGATAAATTCCTTTACAAAAAGGATGAGGTAAAACAGAACGTTAAAGGAGCGTTAACAACTCGTCCCTTGTCCTCTCTTTGGCTCCATAGCAACCTGATTATTTGTCCATTCTCGCGTTGTTAAGTGCTAATGAAAGTCATTTGTCCCCTGTCAGTTTCCCTCTTAGATCTCTTCTTCTTCTTCATCTTCCTTACCTCACCCTTTGATTCTACACCGATTCCAACGCCCTCTGGGGTTTTCTTCACAAAGCTCCCATCACAAGAGACCTCTTCAAGCGCTCCTTATAAACCTTACTTTATACATATAAATCTCCGCCTTTTTTGGATGGCAATTTTACGATTTTAAAGGGGAACGAACATAAAGTGAAGGTGATCTTATATCCTTTCGTTGAAAACACCTCTTGTATCTTCCGCGATACGAATGAAAGGGGAGTTTCTTTAAAATGAACTCATCGTCAGGTTTGAGTGGTGTTTTGTTTATTACGTTTGTTGTTTGTTTACGTTTATTTTTTAGCAAATCGACTGCTGGCTAATAAAAGAATACGAGTTATTTTACATTGTTCACCTGAGACTTTTTATTCGAAATTAATTCAGGTCATGAATCCCTATAGAAAAGTTAGGATAGTTAAACTAGGAAATGTGCAACATAAAAAATACAATTTCTGAGGATTTAATCTACTTCGGGCAAGTATAATAATCATTTATTTTAAAGCAATATATTTGTGTAATAATACAATTCCTTGTCAGCAAATAACACTCAAATATCATTGATTAAGACTATTCAATTAGGAGCTTGTGTCTCACTTTTTATCTACATGGACTTTAAAAAGACTACAGAAAGTTATCGTTTCGTAGATTGTATGTAAACGCAAATAATCGTGAATTAATATCAATAGTTTTATTAAAAGCAATCTAAAAATCAAAAATCAGTTATGGTAATGGAATCACCTTTAATTCAACAAAAAATTAAGTAGTAGAGACTGTTAAACCCCTCTTCTTGAATTAATCACTTTTCATTTTGGCAAGCATTAACTTTATATATTAAAACCTTTACTTTTGTGTTTCTTGAGGAATAATATTATATAAATAAATACGTTCTAAGACGGCTAGTACAAGAAATATTTTTGGATAGTTTTTAAATAGAGTAATTTTATTTCCTATTATCTTACATTTTTCAATACGTTGCAACTTTATATGTAGTTAACATGTTTTCCTACATTTAAACCTAGTACAGTAGACTCTCGATAATTCGAATTTATAGGGACCAAACAAAAAATTCGAATTATCGAGTTTTTCGAAATAGCGAGGGTTCGAATTAAAGAGGGAAATATTGGAATTGAAGAAAGTTACATTCTATTTGTCATTGTATAAGATTGTGAATGCTGGTAGAAACAAAAATACATATTATAATAATAAATGTGGATCAATTTATTTATTATAAAAAAGTTGTATCATTTCTTCATAAAAAAATCGGTTATTTTCGTTTGGGTCGCTTGGTTGGCTGCAATCTGGTCCACAGCATTTTCCAAAGTGCTCACTGCTTTAAACACACAACCAGGTTGGATGTTATCCATTTCGGATTGTTCGAAGAAACGACGCAACCCTCTTAAAAAAAGGTTGCTTCCTTAGAATACACCTTCGGAACATCGTCGTCTTCATCTTCACTGTCAGAAATCTGTTGACTGACCACAATTGACTGTTTCATAATGTCTTCATCAGACAATTTACCCGCTGTGGCAACATTATTGTCAATATTAACATCGTTGAAAGTTATGGGAACCTCTGGAAGTCTGTTCCAAGCACTCAAAAAGGTTTCTCATCTTGCAGATCTTGTTGAACCATATCATTTCCGTCCTTGCATTCCTAATCCTTGATGAATCCTCAGGCTTTAAAACAATTTGCGATTGTCTGTGAGCTAACCTCTTCCCATACTTTGTGAGCCATTTCCATTGCAGTAAGTATTGAAATGCTGCACAGGTTATTTCCATTTTCCATTGTGTCTATTACAGTTCTAACCACTTCTTTTCGATACAAGGTTTTAAAATTTTTAACAATTCCTTGATCTAGGGGTTGAAGAATTGAAGTTGTGTTACGGGGTAAATATTTCAGCTCTATATTTTCAAGTTAAGGGAAATCTTTATGGGCTGAGTAATTATCGATAAACATCAAAATTTTTCGTTTTTCTCTTACCATTCAGCTTTCTCTTCTCTTCAGCATCAATGCTCTTTGTCCATTTAGAAAACAATACTGCTGTCATCCACGCCTTCTTATTTGATCTGTAGATTAGCGGAAGAGATTTCATATTTTTAAACATCGAGGCTTAGCAAATTTTCCTATCATAAAAGGTCCAAATTTCTGTGATCCATCCATATTGGCTACCAATAATATTGTAACCCTCTCCTTGCTGTGTTTGCCTCCATGACTGGTGTCATCCTTAAATGATAAGGTACGATCAGGTAATTATTTATAAAACAGCCCAGTTTCATCACAGTTAAAGATATCTTTCGCTTCATAATTAGCCAATAAAGGTAAATTCTTGGAAAAATTGCCTCGACACTATCCTTTAAATGACTAATTTTTCGAATTGTGGAGTGGGCCGGTCTAGCTTCACTTCGAATTATAGAGGGGACCAAAATACATTGATTTTCTTCGAATTATAGAGGTTCTCTCCGGGGACGAGGGTTTTCTTCGAATTATAGAGGTCATCAAATTACCGAGGTTGGAATTATCGAAAGTATACTGTATTTTTGCCAGAAACGATTGTTTTTGTCAAAAAATAATATTTTTGTAAGAAACGATTACATTTGGTCAGATCCGCTATTTTTGTCAGAAAAGTTTTTTCTTCCAAAAGGTAAATTTTTGTCAGAAACGATTATTTTTGTTTGGAACCGCTACTTTTGTCGGAAAATATTATTTTTGTCCAAAACGAATATTTTGTCAAAAACGATTATTTTTGTCTAAAACTAATATTTTTGTCAGAAACGATTTTTTTTGTCCAAAACTAATATATTTGTCAGAAACGATTATTTTTGTCCAAACTAATATTTTTGCCAGAAACGATTATTTTTGTCCGAAACTAATATTTTTGTCAGAAACGATCATTTTTGTCCAAAAATAATATTTTTGTCAGAAACGATCATTTTTGTCCAAAACTAATATTTTTGTCAGAAACGATTATTTTTGTCCAAAACTAATATTTTTGCCAGAAACGATTATTTTTCTCCAAAACTAATATTTTTGTCAGAAACGATAATTTTTGTCCAAAAGTAGCATTTTTGTCAGAAACGATTATTTTTGTCCGAAACTAATATTTTTGTCAGAAACGATAATTTTTGTCCAAAACTAATATTTTTGTCAGAAACGATTATTTTTGTACAAAACTAATATTTTTTTCAAAAACGATTATTTTTGTCCAAAACGAATATTTTGTCAAAAACGATTATTTTTGTCTAAAACTAATATTTTTGTCAGAAACGATTTTTTTTGTCCAAAACTAATATATTTGTCAGAAACGATTATTTTTGTCCAAACTAATATTTTTGTCAGAAACGATTATTTTTGTCTGAAACTAATATTTTTGTCAGAAACGATAATTTTTGTCCAAAAGTAGCATTTTTGTCAGAAAAGATCATTTTTGTCCAAAACTAATATTTTTGTCAGAAACGATAATTTTTGTCCAAAACTAATATTTTTGTCAGAAACGATTATTTATGTACAAAACCTATATTTTGTCAGAAACGATTATTTTTGTCCAAAACTAATATTTATGTCAGAAACGATTATTTTTTTCCAAAACTAGTATTTTTGTCAGAAACGATTATTTTTGACCAAAACGATTATTTTTGTCAGAAACGATTATTTTTGTCCAAAACTAATATTTTTGTCAGAAACAATAATTTTTGTCCAAAACTAATATTTTTGTCAGAAACGATAATTTTTGTCCAAAAGTAGCATTTTTGACAGAAACGATTATTTTTGTCCAAAACTAATATTTTTTTAGAAACGATTATTTTTGTCAGAAACGATTATATACGTCCAAAACTAATATTTTTTTCAGAAACGATTATTTTTCTCCAAAACTAATATTTCTGTCAGAAACGATCATTTTTGACCAAAACTAATATTTTTGTCGAAAAATATTATTTTTCTCCCAAACTAATATTTTTGATATAAACGATAATTTTTGTTCAAAAGTAATATTTTTGTAAGAAACGATTATTTTTGACCAAAACTAATATTTTTGTCGAAAAATATTATTTTTCTCCCAAACTAATATTTTTGATTTAAACGATAATTTTTGTTCAAAAGTAATATTTTTGTCAGAAACGATTATTTTTGCTCGGAAACGTAACTTTTGTCGGAAAATATTATTTTTGTCCAAAACTAATATTTTTGTCAGAAACGATTATATTTGGCAAAACTAATATTTTTGGCAGAAACGATTATTTTTGTCCGAAACTAATATTTTTGTCAGAAACGATTATTTTTGTCCGAAACTAATATTTTTGTCAGAAACGATTATTATTGTCCAAAACTAATATTTTTGTCAGAAACGATAATTTTTGTCCAAAACTAATATTTTCGTCAGAAACGATAATTTTTGTCCAAAAGTAGCATTTTTGACAGAAACGATTATTTTTGTTCGGAACCGCTACTTTTGTCGGAAAATATTATTTTTGTCCAAAACTAATATTTTTGTCCGAAACTAATATTTTTGTCAGAATGATTATTTTTGTCGAAAACTAATATTATTGTCAGAAACGATTATTATTGTCCAAAACTAATATTTTTGTCAGAAACGATAATTTTTGTCCAAAACTAATATTTTTGTCAGAAACGATTATTGTTCTTCGGAACCGCTACTTTTGTCGGAAAATATTATTTTTGTCGAAAACTAATATTTTTGTCAGAAACGATTTTTTTTGTCCAAAACTAATATTTTTGTCAGAAACGATTATTTTTGTCCAAAACTAATATTTTTGTTCGAAACGATTATTTTTGTCCAAAGCTAATATTTTTGTCAGAAAATATTATTTTTATCCAAAACTAATATTTTTGTCAGAAACGATTATTTTTGACCAAAACTAATATTTTTGTCGAAAAATATTATTTTTCTCCCAAACTAATATCTTGGATTTAAACGATAATTTTTGTTCAAAAGTAAATTTTTGTCAGAAACGATTATTTTTGTTCGGAAACGCAACTTTTGTCGGAAAATATTATTTTTGTCCAAAACTAATATTTTTGTCAGAAACGATTATTTTTGTCCGAAACTCATATTTTTGTCAGAAAGATTATTTTTGTCGAAAACTAATATTTTTGTCAGAAACGATTATTTTTGTCCAAAACTAATATTTTTGTCAGAAACGATAATTTTTTTCCAAAACTAATATTTTTGTCAGAAACGATTATTTTTGTCCAAAAAGAAATATTTTTGTCAGAAACGATTAATTTTCTCCAAAACTAATATTTTTGTCAGAAACGATTATTTTTGTCCGAAACTAATATTTTTGTCAGAAACGATTATTTTTGGCAAAACTAATATTTTTGTCAGAAACGATTATTTTTGTCCGAAACTAATATTTTTGTCAGAAACGATTATTTTTGTCCGAAACTAATATTTTTGTCAGAAACGATTATTATTGTCAAAAACTAATATTTTTGTCAGAAACGATAATTTTTATCCAAAACTAATATTTTCGTCAGAAACGATAATTTTTGTCCAAAAGTAGCAATTTTGTCAGAAACGATTATTTTTGTTCGGAACCGCTACTTTTGTCGGAAATTATTATTTTTGTCCAAAACTAATATTTTTGTCCGAAACTAATATTTTTGTCAGAATGATTATTTTTGTCGAAAACTAATATCTTTGTCAGAAACGATTATTTTTGTCCAAAACTAATATTATTGTCAGAAACGATTATTTTTGTCGAAAACTAATATTTTCGTCAGAAACGATAATTTTTGTCCAAAAGTAGCATTTTTGTCAGAACGATTATTTTTGTCCGAAACTAATATTTTTGTCAGAAAGATTTTTTTTGTCCAAAACTAAAATTTTTTCAGAAACGATTATTTTTGTCCAAAACTAATATTTTTGTCAGAAACGATTATTTTTGTCCAAAACTAATATTTTTGTCAGAAACTATTATTTTTTTCCAAAACTAATATTTTCGTCAGAAACGATAATTTTTGTCCAAAAGTAGCATTTTTGTCAGAAACGATTATTTTTGTCCGAAACTAATATTTTTGTCAGAAAGATTATTTTTGTCCAAAACTTAAATTTTTTCAGAATCGATTATTTTTGTCCAAAACTAATATTTTTGTCAGAAACGATTTTTTTTGTACAAAACCTATATTTTTGTCAGAAACGATTATTTTTGTCCAAAACTAATATTTTTGTCCAAAACTAATATTTTTGTCAGAAACGATTATTTTTGTCCAAAAATAATATTTTTGTCAGAAACGATCATTTTTGTCCAAAACTAATATTTTTGTCAGAAACGATTATTTATGTCCAAAACTAATATTTTTGTCAGAAACAATTATTTTTGTCCATAACCTATATTTTGTCGGAAACGATAATTTTTGTCCAAAACTAATATTTTTGTCAGAAACGATTATTTTTGTACAAAACTAATATTTTTGTCAGAAACGATAATTTTTGTCCAAAAGTAATATTTTTATCGGAAAGAATATTCTTTTCCAAAACTAATATTTTTGTCAGAAACGATTATTTTTGTCCAAAACTAATATTTTTGTCAGAAACGATAATTTTTGTCCAAAACTAATATTTTTGTCGGAAAGAATATTTTTGTCCAAAACAAGTACTTTTGTCGAAATAGACTATATTTGTCCAAAACTAAAATATTTATCAGAAACGATTATTTTTGTCTAAAAATAATATTTTTGTCAGAAACGATTATTTTTGTTCGGAACCGCTATTTTTGTCAGAAACGATTATTTTTGTCAGAAAAGATTATTTTTGTCAGAAACGATTAATTTTGTCCAAAACTAATATTTTTGTCAGAAACGATTATTTATGTCCAAAACCTATATTTTTCAGAAACGATTATTTTTGACCAAAACTAATATTTATGTCAGAAACGATTATTTTTGTCCAAAACGAATATTTTTGTCAGAAACGATAATTTTTGTCCAAAACTAATATTTTTGTCAGAAACGATTATTTTTGTCCAAAACTAATATTTTTGTCAGAAACGATTATTTTTTTCCAAAACTAATATTTTTGTCAGAAACGATTATTTTTATCCAAAACTAATATTTTCGTCAGAAACGATAATTTTTGTCCAAAAGTAGCATTTTTGTCAGAAACGATTATTTTTGTCCGAAACTAATATTTTTGTCAGAAAGATTATTTTTGTCCAAAACTAATATTTTTGCCAGAAACGATTATTTTTCTCCAAAACTAATATTTTTGTCAGAAACGATTATTTTTGTCCAAAAATAATATTTTTGTCAGAAACGATTATTTTTGTCCAAAACTAATATTTTTGTCAGAAACGATTATTTATGTCCAAAACTAATATTTTTGTCAGAAACAATTATTTTTGTCCAAAACCTATATTTTGTCAGAAACGATTATTTTTGTCCAAAACTAATATTTTTGTCAGATACGATAATTTTTGTCCAAAACTAATATTTTTGTCAGAAAGAATATTTTTTTCCAAAACTAATATTTTTGTCAGAAAGAATATTTTTTTCCAAAACTAATATTTTTTTCAGAAACGATAATTTTTGTCCAAAACTAATATTTTTGTCAGAAACGATTATTTTTGTACAAAACTAATATTTTTTTCAAAAACGATTATTTTTGTCCAAAACGAATATTTTGTCAAAAACGATTATTTTTGTCTAAAACTAATATTTTTGTCAGAAACGATTATTTATGTCCACAACTAATATTTTTGCCAGAAACGATTATTTTTCTCCAAAACTAATATTTTTGTCAGAAACGATAATTTTTGTCCAAAAGTAGCATTTTTGTCAGAAACGATCATTTTTGTCCAAAACTAATATTTTTGTCAGAAACGATAATTTTTGTCCAAAACTAATATTTTTGTCAGAAACGATTATTTTTGTCCAAAACTAATATTTTTTTCAGAAACGATTATTTTGGTCCAAAACTAATATTTTTGTCGGAAAATATTATTTTTGTCAGAAACGATTATTTTTGTCAGAAACGATCATTATTTTTCGGAACCGCTACTTTTGTGGGAAAATATTATTTTTGTCCAAAACTAATATTTTTGTCAGAAACGATTATTTTTGTCCAAAACTAATATTTTTGTCAGAAACAATAATTTTTGTCCAAAACTAATATTTTCGTCAGAAACGATTATTTTTGTCCAAAACTAGTATTTTTGTCAGAAACGATTATTTTTGACCAAAACTAATATTTTTGTCAGAAACGATTATTTTTGTTCGGAACCGCTACTTTTGTTAGAAAATATTATTTTTGTCCAAAACTAATATTTTTTTCAGAAACGATAATTTTTGTCCAAAAGTAGCATTTTTGACAGAGAGGATTATTTTTGTCCAAAACTAATATTTTTTTAGAAACGATTATTTTTGTCAGAAACGATTATATATGTCCAAAACTAATATTTTTTTCAGAAACGATTATTTTTATCCAAAACTAATATTTCTGTCAGAAACGATCATTTTTGACCAAAACTAATATTTTTGTCGAAAAATATTATTTTTCTCCCAAACTAATATTTTTGATATAAACGATAATTTTTGTTCAAAAGTAATATTTTTGTCAGAAACGATTTTTTTTTACCAAAACTAATATTTTTGTCGAAAAACATTATTTTTCTCCCAAACTAATATTTTTGATTTAAACGATAATTTTTGTTCAAAAGTAATATTTTTGTCAGAAACGATTATTTTTGCTCGGAAACGCAACTTTTGTCGGAAAATATTATTTTTGTCTAAAACTAATATTTTTGTCAGAAACGATTATATTTGGTAAAACTAATATTTTTGGCAGAAACGATTATTTTTGTCCGAAACTAATATTTTTGTCAGAAACGATTATTTTTGTCCGAAACTAATATTTTTGTCAGAAACGATTATTATTGTCCAAAACTAATATTTTGGTCAGAAACGATAATTTTTGTCCAAAACTAATATTTTCGTCAGAAACGATAATTTTTGTCCAAAAGTAGCATTTTTGTCAGAAACAATTTTTTTTGTTCGGAACCGCTACTTTTGTCGGAAAATATTATTTTTGTCCAAAACTAATATTTTTGTCCGAAACTAATATTTTTGTCAGAATGATTATTTTTGTCGAAAACTAATATTATTGTCAGAAACGATTATTATTGTCCAAAACTAATATTTTGTCAGAAACGAAAATTTTTGTCCAAAACTAATATTTTTGTCAGAAACGATTATTGTTCTTCGGAACCGCTACTTTTGTCGGAAAATATTATTTTTGTCGAAAACTAATATTTTTGTCAGAAACGATTTTTTTTGTCCAAAACTAATATTTTTGTCAGAAACGATTATTTTGTCCAAAACTAATATTTTTGTTCGAAACGATTATTTTTGTCCAAAGCTAATATTTTTGTCAGAAAATATTATTTTTATCCAAAACTTATATTTTTGTCAGAAACGATTATTTTTTTCCAAAACTAATATTTTTGTCAGAAACGATTATTTTTGTCCAAAAATAATATTTTCGTCAGAAACGATAATTTTTGTCCAAAAGTAGCATTTTTGTCAGAAACGATTATTTTTGTCCGAAACTAATATTTTTGTCAGAAAGATTATTTTTGTCCAAAACTTAAATTTTTTCAGAAACGATTATTTTTGTCCAAAACTAATATTTTTGTCAGAAACGATTATTTTTGTCCAAAACTAATATTTTTGTCAGAAACGATTATTTATGTCCAAAACTAATATTTTTGTCAGAAACAATTATTTTTGTCCAAAACCTATATTTTGTCAGAAACGATTATTTTTGTCCAAAACTAATATTTTTGTCAGAAACGATATTTTTTGTCCAAAACTAATATTTTTGTCAGAAAGAATATTTTTTTCCAAAACTAATATTTTTGTCAGAAAGAATATTTTTTTCCAAAACTAATATTTTTGTCAGAAACGATAATTTTTGTCCAAAACTAATATTTTTGTCAGAAACGATTATTTTTGTACAAAACTAATATTTTTTTCAAAAACGATTATTATTGTCCAAAACGAATATTTTGTCAAAAACGATTATTTTTGTCTAAAACTAATATTTTTGTCAGAAACGATTTTTTTTGTCCAAAACTAATATATTTGTCGGAAACGATTAATTTTGTCCAAACTAATATTTTTGTCAGAAACGATTATTTTTGTCCGAAACTAATATTTTTGTCAGAAACGATCATTTTTGTCCAAAACTAATATTTTTTTCGGAAAATATTATTTTTGTCAGAAACGATTATTTTTGTCAGAAACGATCATTATTTTTCGGAACCGCTACTTTTGTTAGAAAATATTATTTTTGTCCAAAACTAATATTTTTGTCAGAAACGATAATTTTTGTCCAAAAGTAGCATTTTTGACAGAAACGATTATTTTTGTCCAAAAATAATATTTTCGTCAGAAACGATAATTTTTGTCCAAAAGTAGCATTTTTGTCAGAAACGATTATTTTTGTCCGAAACTAATATTTTTGTCAGAAAGATTATTTTTGTCCAAAACTTAAATTTTTTCAGAAACGATTATTTTTGTCCAAAAATAATATTTTTGTCAGAAACGATTATTTTTGTCCAAAACTAATATTTTTGTCAGAAACGATTATTTATGTCCAAAACTAATATTTTTGTCAGAAACAATTATTTTTGTCCAAAACCTATATTTTGTCAGAAACGATTATTTTTGTCCAAAACTAATATTTTTGTCAGAAACGATATTTTTTGTCATAAACTAATATTTTTGTCAGAAAGAATATTTTTTTCCAAAACTAATATTTTTGTCAGAAAGAATATTTTTTTCCAAAACTAATATTTTTGTCAGAAACGATAATTTTTGTCCAAAACTAATATTTTTGTCAGAAACGATTATTTTTGTACAAAACTAATATTTTTTTCAAAAACGATTATTTTTGTCCAAAACGAATATTTTGTCAAAAACGATTATTTTTGTCTAAAACTAATATTTTTGTCAGAAACGATTTTTTTTGTCCAAAACTAATATATTTGTCGGAAACGATTAATTTTGTCCAAACTAATATTTTTGTCAGAAACGATTATTTTTGTCCGAAACTAATATTTTTGTCAGAAACGATCATTTTTGTCCAAAACTAATATTTTTTTCGGAAAATATTATTTTTGTCAGAAACGATTATTTTTGTCAGAAACGATCATTATTTTTCGGAACCGCTACTTTTGTTAGAAAATATTATTTTTGTCCAAAACTAATATTTTTGTCAGAAACGATAATTTTTGTCCAAAAGTAGCATTTTTGACAGAAACGATTATTTTTGTCCAAAACTAATATTTTTTTAGAAACGATTATTTTTGTCAGAAACGATTATATATGTCCAAAACTAATATTTTTTTCAGAAACGATTATTTTTATCCAAAACTAATATTTCTGTCAGAAACGATCATTTTTGACCAAAACTAATATTTTTGTCGAAAAATATTATTTTTCTCCCAAACTAATATTTTTGATATAAACGATAATTTTTGTTCAAAAGTAATATTTTTGTCAGAAACGATTATTTTTGTTCGGAAACGCAACTTTTGTCGGAAAATATTATTTTTGTCCAAAACTAATATTTTTGTCAGAAACGATTATATTTGGCAAAACTAATATTTTTGGCAGAAACGATTATTTTTGTCCGAAACTAATATTTTTGTCAGAAACGATTATTTTTGTCCGAAACTAATATTTTTGTCAGAAACGATTATTATTGTTCAAAACTAATATTTTTGTCAGAAACGATAATTTTTGTCCAAAACTAATATTTTCGTCAGAAACGATAATTTTTGTCCAAAAGTAGCATTTTTGTCAGAAACGATTATTTTTGTTCGGAACCGCTACTTTTGTCGGAAAATATTATTTTTGTCCAAAACTAATATTTTTGTCCGAAACTAATATTTTTGTCAGAAACGATTATTGTTCTTCGGAACCGCTACTTTTGTCGGAAAATTTTATTTTTGTCGAAAACTAATATTTTTGTCAGAAACGATTTTTTTTGTCGAAAACTAATATTTTTGTCAGAAACGATTATTTTTGTCCAAAACTAATATTTTTTTCAAAAACGATTATTTTTGTCCAAAACGAATATTTTGTCAAAAACGATTATTTTTGTCTAAAACTAATATTTTTGTCAGAAACGATTTTTTTTGTCCAAAACTAATATATTTGTCAGAAACGATTATTTTTGTCCAAACTAATATTTTTGTTAGAAACGATTATTTTTGTCCGAAACTAATATTTTTGTCAGAAACGATCATTTTTGTCCAAAACTAATATTTTTGTCAGAAACGATCATTTTTGTACAAAACTAATATTTTTGTCAGAAACGATTATTTTTGTCCAAAACTAATATTTTTGCCAGAAACGATTATTTTCCTCCAAAACTAATATTTTTGTCAGAAACGATAATTTTTGTCCAAAAGTAGCATTTTTGTCAGAAACGATCATTTTTGTTCAAAAATAATATTTTTGTCAGAAACGATAATTTTTGTCCAAAACTAATATTTTTGTCAGAAACGATTATTTTTGTCCAAAACTAATATTTTTTTCAGAAACGATTATTTTTGTCCAAAACTAATATTTTTGTCGGAAAATATTATTTTTGTCAGAAACGATTATTTTTGTCAGAAACGATCATTATTTTTCGGAACCGCTACTTTTGTCGGAAAATATTATTTTTTCCCAAAACTAATATTTTTGTCAGAAACGATTATTTTTGTCCAAAACTAATATTTTTGTCAGAAACAATAATTTTTGTCCAAAACTAATATTTTTGTCAGAAACGATTATTTTTGTCCAAAACTAGTATTTTTGTCAGAAACGATTATTTTTGACCAAAACTAATATTTTTGTCAGAAACGATTATTTTTGTTCGGAACCGCTACTTTTGTTAGAAAATATTATTTTTGTCCAAAACTAATATTTTTGTCAGAAACGATAATTTTTGTCCAAAAGTAGCATTTTTACAGAAACGATTATTTTTGTCCAAAACTAATATTTTTTTAGAAACGATTATTTTTGTCAGAAACGATTATATATGTCCAAAACTAATATTTTTTTCAGAAACGATTATTTTTATCCAAAACTAATATTTCTGTCAGAAACGATCATTTTTGACCAAAACTAATATTTTTGTCGAAAAATATTATTTTTCTCCCAAACTAATATTTTTGATATAAACGATAATTTTTGTTCAAAAGTAATATTTTTGTCAGAAACGATTATTTTTGACCAAAACTAATATTTTTGTCGAAAAATATTATTTTTCTCCCAAACTAATATTTTTGATTTAAACGATAATTTTTTTTCAAAAGTAATATTTTTGTCAGAAACGATTATTTTTGTTCGGAAACGCAACTTTTGTCGGAAAATATTATTTTTGTCCAAAACTAATATTTTTGTCAGAAACGATTATATTTGGCAAAACTAATATTTTTGGCAGAAATGATTATTTTTGTCCGAAACTAATATTTTTGTCAGAAACGATTATTATTGTCCAAAACTAATATTTTTGTCCGAAACTAATATTTTTGTCAGAAAGATTATTTTTGTCCAAAACTAATATTTTTTTCAGAAACGATTTTTTTTGTACAAAACCTATATTTTTTTCAGAAACGATTATTTTTGTCCAAAACTAATATTTTTGTCCAAAACTGATATATTTGTCAGAAACGATTATTTTTGTCCAAACTAATATTTTTGTCAGAAACGATTATTTTTGTCCGAAACTAATATTTTTGTCAGAAACGATCATTTTTGTCCAAAACTAATATTTTTGTCAGAAACGATCATTTTTGTACAAAACTAATATTTTTGTCAGAAACGATTATTTTTGCCCAAAACTAATATTTTTGCCAGAAACGATTATTTTTCTCCAAAACTAATATTTTTGTCAGAAACGATAATTTTTGTCCAAAAGTAGCATTTTTGTCAGAAACGATCATTTTTGTCCAAAACTAATATTTTTGTCAGAAACGATAATTTTTGTCCAAAACTAATATTTTTGTCAGGAACGATTATTTTTGTCCAAAACTAATATTTTTTTCAGAAACGATTATTTTTGTCCAAAACTAATATTTTTGTCGGAAAATATTATTTTTGTCAGAAACGATTATTTTTGTCAGAAACGATCATTATTTTTCGGAACAGCTACTTTTGTCGGAAAATATTATTTTTGTCCAAAACTAATATTTTTGTCAGAAAACGATTATTTTTGTCCAAAACTAATATTTTTGTCAGAAACAATAATTTTTGTCCAAAACTAATATTTTTGTCAGAAACGATTATTTTTGTCCAAAACTAGTATTTTTGTCAGAAAACGATTATTTTTGACCAAAACTAATATTTTTGTCAGAAACGATTATTTTTTTCGGAACCGCTACTTTTGTTAGAAAATATTATTTTTGGCCAAAACTAATATTTTTGTCAGAAAACGATAATTTTTCCTCCAAAAGTAGCATTTTTGACAGAAACGATTATTTTTGTCCAAAACTAATATTTTTTTAGAAACGATTATTTTTGTCAGAAACGATTATATGTGTGCAAAACTAAATATTTTTTTCAGAAACGATTATTTTTATCCAAAACTAATATTTCTGTCAGAAACGATCAGTTTTGACCAAAACTAATATTTTTGTCGAAAAATATTATTTTTTTTTCCCCAAACTAATATTTTTGATATAAACGATAATTTTGTTCAAAAGTAATATTTTTGTCAGAAACGATTATTTTTGACCAAAACTAATATTTTTGTCGAAAAATATTATTTTTCCCTTCTCCCAAACTAATATTTTTGATTTAAACGATAATTTTTGTTCAAAAGTAATATTTTTGTCAGAAACGATTATTTTTGTTCGGAAACGCAACTTTTGTCGGAAAATATTATTTTTGTCCAAAACTAATATTTTTGTCAGAAACGATTATATTTGGCAAAACTAATATTTTTGGCAGAAACGATTATTTTTGTCCGAAACTAATATTTTTGTAAGAAACGATTACTTTTGTCCGAAACTAATATTTTTTGTCAGAAACGATTATTATTGTCCAAAACTAATATTTTTGTCAGAAACGATAATTTTTGTCCAAAACTAATATTTTCGTCAGAAACGATAATTTTTGTCCAAAAGTACCATTTTTGTCAGAAACGTTTATTTTTGTTCGGAACCGCTACTTTTGTCGGAAAATATTATTTTTGTCCAAAACTAATATTTTTGTCCGAAACTAATATTTTCATCAGAATGATTATTTTTGTCGAAAACTAATATTATTGTCCAAAACTAATATTTTTGTCAGAAACGATAATTTTTGGTCCAAAACTAATATTTTTGTCAGAAACGATTATTGTTCTTCGGAACCGCTACTTTTTGTCGGAAAATTTTATTTTTGTCGAAAACTAATATTTTTGTCAGAAACGATTTTTTTTTGTCGAAAACTAATATTTTTGTCAGAAAACGATTATTTTTGTCCAAAACTAATATTTTTTTCAATAACGATTATTTTTGTCCAAAAACGAATATTTTGTCAAAAACGATTATTTTTGTCTAAAACTAATATTTTTGTCAGAAACGATTTTTTTTTGTCCAAAACTAATATATTTGTCAGAAACGATTATTTTTGTCCAAACTAATATTTTTGTTAGAAAAGATTATTTTTGTCCGAAACTAATATTTTTGTCAGAAACGATCATTTTTGTCCAAAACTAATATTTTTGTCAGAAACGATCATATTTGTACAAAACTAATATTTTTGTCAGAAACGATTATTTTTGTCCAAAACTAATATTTTTGTCAGAAACAATAATTTTTTCCAAAACTAATATTTTTGTCAGAAACGATTATTTTTGTCCAAAACTAGTATTTTTGTCATAAACGATTATTTTTGACCAAAACTAATATTTTTGTCAGAAACGATTATTTTTGTTCGGAACCGCTACTTTTGTTAGAAAATATTATTTTTGTCCAAAACTAATATTTTTGTCAGAAACGATAATTTTTGTCCAAAAGTAGCATTTTTGACATAAACGATTATTTTTGTCCGAAACTAATATTTTTTTAGAAAAGATTATTTTTGTCAGAAACGATTATATGTGTGCAAAACTAATATTTTTGTCAGAAACGATAATTTTTATCCAAAACTAATATTTTTGTCAGAAACGATCAGTTTTGACCAAAACTAATATTTTTTGTCGAAAAATATTATTTTCCTCTCCCCAAACTAATATTTTTGATATAAAACGATAATTTTTGTTCAAAAGTAATATTTTTGTCAGAAAACGATTATTTTTGACCAAAACTAATATTTTTGTCGAAAAATATTATTTTTCTCCCCAAACTAATATTTTTGATTTAAACGATAATTTTTGTTCAAAAGTAATATTTTTGTCAGAAACGATTATTTTTGTTCGGAAACGCAACTTTTGTCGGAAAATATTATTTTTTGTCCAAAACTATATTTTTGTCAGAAACGATTATATTTGGCAAAACTAATATTTTTGGCAGAAACGATTATTTTTGTCCGAAACTAATATTTTTGTCAGAAACGATTATTTTTGTCCGAAACTAATATTTTTGTCAGAAAACGATTATTATTGTCCAAAACTAATATTTTTGTTAGAAAACGATAATTTTTGTCCAAAACTAATATTTTTCGTCAGAAACGATAATTTTTGTCCAAAAGTAGCATTTTTGTCAGAAACGATTATTTTTGTTCGGAACCGCTACTTTTGTCGGAAAAATATTATTTTTGTCCAATACTAATATTTTTGTCCGAAACTAATATTTTGTCAGAAACGATCATTTTTGTCCAAAACTAATATTTTTGTCAGAAACGATCATTTTTGTACAAAAACTAATATTTTTGTCAGAAACGATTATTTTTGTCCAAAACTAATATTTTTGCCAGGATTATTTTTGTCCAAAACTAATATTTTTGCCAGAAACGATTATTTTTCTCCAAAACTAATATTTTTGTCAGAAACGATAATTTTTGTCCAAAAGTAGCATTTTTGTCAGAAACGATCATTTTTGTCCAAAACTAATATTTTTGTCAGAAACGATAATTTTTGTCCAAAACTAATATTTTTGTCAGGAACGATTATTTTTGTCCAAAACTAATATTTTTTTCAGAAACGATTATTTTTGTCCAAAACTAATATTTTTGTCGGAAAATATTATTTTTGTCAGAAACGATTATTTTTGTCAGAAACGATCATTATTTTTCGGAACAGCTAATTTTGTCGGAAAATATTATTTTTGTCCAAAACTAATATTTTTGTCAGAAACGATTATTTTTGTCCAAAACTAATATTTTTGTCAGAAACAATAATTTTTGTCCAAAACTAATATTTTTGTCAGAAACGATTATTTTTGTCCAAAACTAGTATTTTTGTCAGAAACGATTATTTTTGACCAAAACTAATATTTTTGTCAGAAACGATTATTTTTGTTCGGAACCGCTACTTTTGTTAGAAAATATTATTTTTGTCCAAAACTAATATTTTTGTCAGAAACGATAATTTTTCTCCAAAAGTAGCATTTTTGACAGAAACGATTATTTTTGTCCAAAACTAATATTTTTTTAGAAACGATTATTTTTGTCAGAAACGATTATATGTGTGCAAAACTAATATTTTTTTCAGAAACGATTATTTTTATCCAAAACTAATATTTCTGTCAGAAACGATCAGTTTTGACCAAAACTAATATTTTTGTCGAAAAATATTATTTTTCTCCCAAACTAATATTTTTGATATAAACGATAATTTTTGTTCAAAAGTAATATTTTTGTCAGAAACGATTATTTTTGACCAAAACTAATATTTTTGTCGAAAAATATTATTTTTCTCCCAAACTAATATTTTTGATTTAAACGATAATTTTTGTTCAAAAGTAATATTTTTGTCAGAAACGATTATTTTTGTTCGGAAACGCAACTTTTGTCGGAAAATATTATTTTTGTCCAAAACTAATATTTTTGTCAGAAACGATTATATTTGGCAAAACTAATATTTTTGGCAGAAACGATTATTTTTGTCCGAAACTAATATTTTTGTAAGAAACGATTATTTTTGTCCGAAACTAATATTTTTGTCAGAAACGATTATTATTGTCCAAAACTAATATTTTTGTCAGAAACGATAATTTTTGTCCAAAACTAATATTTTCGTCAGAAACGATAATTTTTGTCCAAAAGTACCATTTTTGTCAGAAACGTTTATTTTTGTTCGGAACCGCTACTTTTGTCGGAAAATATTATTTTTGTCCAAAACTAATATTTTTGTCCGAAACTAATATTTTCATCAGAATGATTATTTTTGTCGAAAACTAATATTATTGTCCAAAACTAATATTTTTGTCAGAAACGATAATTTTTGTCCAAAACTAATATTTTTGTCAGAAACGATTATTGTTCTTCGGAACCGCTACTTTTGTCGGAAAATTTTATTTTTGTCGAAAACTAATATTTTTGTCAGAAACGATTTTTTTTGTCGAAAACTAATATTTTTGTCAGAAACGATTATTTTTGTCCAAAACTAATATTTTTTTCAAAAACGATTATTTTTGTCCAAAACGAATATTTTGTCAAAAACGATTATTTTTGTCTAAAACTAATATTTTTGTCAGAAACGATTTTTTTTGTCCAAAACTAATATATTTGTCAGAAACGATTATTTTTGTCCAAACTAATATTTTTGTTAGAAACGATTATTTTTGTCCGAAACTAATATTTTTGTCAGAAACGATCATTTTTGTCCAAAACTAATATTTTTGTCAGAAACGATCATTTTTGTACAAAACTAATATTTTTGTCAGAAACGATTATTTTTGTCCAAAACTAATATTTGTGTCAGAAACAATAATTTTTTCCAAAACTAATATTTTTGACAGAAACGATTATTTTTGTCCAAAACTAGTATTTTTGTCATAAACGATTATTTTTGACCAAAACTAATATTTTTGTCAGAAACGATTATTTTTGTTCGGAACCGCTACTTTTGTTAGAAAATATTATTTTTGTCCAAAACTAATATTTTTGTCAGAAACGATAATTTTTGTCCAAAAGTAGCATTTTTGACATAAACGATTATTTTTGTCCGAAACTAATATTTTTTTAGAAACGATTATTTTTGTCAGAAACGATTATATGTGTGCAAAACTAATATTTTTGTCAGAAACGATAATTTTTATCCAAAACTAATATTTTTGTCAGAAACGATCAGTTTTGACCAAAACTAATATTTTTGTCGAAAAATATTATTTTTCTCCCAAACTAATATTTTTGATATAAACGATAATTTTTGTTCAAAAGTAATATTTTTGTCAGAAACGATTATTTTTGACCAAAACTAATATTTTTGTCGAAAAATATTATTTTTCTCCCAAACTAATATTTTTGATTTAAACGATAATTTTTGTTCAAAAGTAATATTTTTGTCAGAAACGATTATTTTTGTTCGGAAACGCAACTTTTGTCGGAAAATATTATTTTTGTCCAAAACTAATATTTTTGTCAGAAACGATTATATTTGGCAAAACTAATATTTTTGGCAGAAACGATTATTTTTGTCCGAAACTAATATTTTTGTCAGAAACGATTATTTTTGTCCGAAACTAATATTTTTGTCAGAAACGATTATTATTGTCCAAAACTAATATTTTTGTTAGAAACGATAATTTTTGTCCAAAACTAATATTTTCGTCAGAAACGATAATTTTTGTACAAAAGTAGCATTTTTGTCAGAAACGATTATTTTTGTTCGGAACCGCTACTTTTGTCGGAAAATATTATTTTTGTCCAATACTAATATTTTTGTCCGAAACTAATATTTTTGTCAGAATGATTATTTTTGTCGAAAACTAATATTATTGTCCAAAACTAATATTTTTGTCAGAAACGATAATTTTTGTCCAAAACTAATATTTTTGTCAGAAACGATTATTGTTCTTCGGAACCGCTACTTTTGTCGGAAAATTTTATTTTTGTCGAAAACTAATATTTTTGTCAGAAACGATTTTTTTTGTCGAAAACTAATATTTTTGTCAGAAACGATTATTTTTGTCCAAAACTAATATTTTTGTTCGAAACGATTATTTTTGTCCAAAGCTAATATTTTTGTCAAAAATATTATTATTATCCAAAACTAATATTTTTGTCAGAAACGATTATTTTTTTCCAAAACTAATATTTTTGTCAGAAACGATTATTTTTGTCCAAAAATAATATTTTTGTCAGAAACGATAATTTTTGTCCAAAGCTAATATTTTCGTCAGAAACGATAATTTTTGTCCAAAAGTAGCATTTTTGTCAGAAACGATTATTTTTGTTCGGAACCGCTACTTTTGTCGGAAAATATTATTTTTGTCCAAAACTTATATTTTTGTCCGAAACTAATATTTTTGTCAGAATGATTATTTTTGTCGAAAACTAATATTATTGTCAGAAACGATTATTATTGTCCAAAACTAATATTTTTGTCAGAAACGATAATTTTTTTCGAAAACTAATATTTTTGTCAGAAACGATTATTGTTCTTCGGAACCGCTACTTTTGTCGGAAAATATTATTTTTGTCGAAAACTAATATTTTTGTCAGAAACGATTTTTTTTGTCCAAAACTAATATTTTTGTCAGAAACGATTATTTTGTCCAAAACTAATATTTTTGTACGAAACGATTATTTTTGTCCAAAGCTAATATTTTTGTCAGAAAATATTATTTTTATCCAAAACTAATATTTTTGTCAGAAACGATTATTTTTTTCCAAAACTAATATTTTTGTCAGAAACGATTATTTTTGTCCAAAAATAATATTTTCGTCAGAAACGATAATTTTTGTCCAAAAGTAGCATTTTTGTCAGAAACGATTATTTTTGTCCGAAACTAATATTTTTGTCAGAAAGATTATTTTTGTCCAAAACTTAAATTTTTTCAGAAACGATTATTTTTGTCCAAAACTAATATTTTTGTCAGAAACGATTATTTTTGTCCAAAAATAATATTTTTGTCAGAAACGATTATTTTTGTCCAAAACTAATATTTTTGTCAGAAACAATTATTTTTGTCCAAAACCTATATTTTGTCAGAAACGATTATTTTTGTCCAAAACTAATATTTTTGTCAGAAACGATAATTTTTGTCCAAAACTAATATTTTTGTCAGAAAGAATATTTTTTTCCAAAACTAATATTTTTGTCAGAAAGAATACTTTTTTCCAAAACTAATATTTTTGTCAGAAACGATAATTTTTGTCCAAAACTAATATTTTTGTCAGAAACGATTATTTTTGTACAAAACTAATATTTTTTTCAAAAACGATTATTTTTGTCCAGAACGAATATTTTGTCAAAAACGATTATTTTTGTCTAAAACTAATATTTTTGTCGGAAACGATTTTTTTTGTCCAAAACTAATATATTTGTCAGAAACGATTATTTTTGTCCAAACTAATATTTTTGTCAGAAACGATTATTTATGTCCAAAACTAATATTTTTGTCAGAAACAATTATTTTTGTCCAAAACCTATATTTTGTCGGAAACGATTATTTTTGTCCAAAACTAATATTTTTGTCAGAAACGATTATTTTTGTCCAAAACTAATATTTTTGTCAGAAACGATAATTTTTGTCCAAAAGTAATATTTTTATCGGAAAGAATATTCTTTTCCAAAACTAATATTTTTGTCAGAAACGATTATTTTTGTCCAAAACTAATATTTTTGTCAGGAACGATAATTTTTGTCCAAAACTAATATTTTTGTCGGAAAGAATATTTATGTCCAAAACAAGTATTTTTGTCTAAATAGACTATATTTGTCCAAAACTAAAATATTTGTCAGAAACGATTATTTTTGTCTAAAAATAATATTTTTGTCAGAAACGATTATTTTTGTTCGGAACCGCTATTTTTGTCAGAAACGATTATTTTTGTCAGAAACGATTATTTTTGTCCAAAACTAATATTTTTGCCAGAAACGATTATTTTTGTCCAAAACTAATATTTTTTCAGAAACAATAATTTTTGTCCAAAACTAATATTTTTGTCAGAAACGATTATTTTTGTCCAAAACTAGTATTTTTGTCAGAAACGATTATTTTTGACCAAAACTAATATTTTTGTCAGAAACGATTATTTTTGTTCGGAACCGCTACTTTTGTTAGAAAATATTATTTTTGTCCAAAACTAATATTTTTGTCAGAAACGATAACTTTGTCCAAAAGTAGCATTTTTGACAGAAACGATTATTTTTGTCCAAAACTAATATTTTTTTAGAAACGATTATTTTTGTCAGAAACGATTATATATGTCCAAAACTAATATTTTTTTCAGAAACGATTATTTTTATCCAAAACTAATATTTCTGTCAGAAACGATCATTTTTGACCAAAACTAATATTTTTGTCGAAAAATATTATTTTTCTCCCAAACTAATATTTTTGATATAAACGATAATTTTTGTTCAAAAGTAATATTTTTGTCAGAAACGATTATTTTTGACCAAAACTAATATTTTTGTCGAAAAATATTATTTTTCTCCCAAACTTATATTTTTGATTTAAACGATAATTTTTGTTCAAAAGTAATATTTTTGTCAGAAACGATTATTTTTGTTCGGAAACGCAACTTTTGTCGGAAAATATTATTTTTGTCCAAAACTAATATTTTTGTCAGAAACGATTATATTTGGCAAAACTAATATTTTTGGCAGAAACGATTATTTTTGTCCGAAACTAATATTTTTGTCAGAAACGATTATTTTTGTCCGAAACTAATATTTTTGTCAGAAACGATTATTATTGTCCAAAACTAATATTTTTGTCCGAAACTAATATTTTTGTCAGAAAGATTATTTTTGTCCAAAACTTAAATTTTTTCAGAATCGATTAATTGTGTCCAAAACTAATATTTTTGTCAGAAACGATTTTTTTTGTACAAAACCTATATTTTTGTCAGAAACGATTATTTTTGTCCAAAACTAATATTTTTGTCCAAAACTAATATATTTGTCACAAACGATTATTTTTGTCCAAACTAATATTTTTGTCAGAAACGATTATTTTTGTCCGAAACTAATATTTTTGTCAGAAACGATCATTTTTGTCCAAAACTAATATTTTTGTCAGAATCGATCATTTTTGTACAAAACTAATATTTTTGTCAGAAACGATTATTTTTGTCCAAAACTAATATTTTTGCCAGAAACGATTATTTTTCTCCAAAACTAATATTTTTGTCAGAAACGATAATTTTTGTCCAAAAGTAGCATTTTTGTCAGAAACGATCATTTTTGTCCAAAACTAATATTTTTGTCAGAAACGATAATTTTTGTCCAAAACTAATATTTTTGTCAGGAACGATTATTTTTGTCCAAAACTAATATTTATTTCAGAAACGATTATTTTTGTCCAAAACTAATATTTTTGTCGGTAAATTTTATTTTTGTCAGAAACGATTATTTTTGTCAGAAACGATCATTATTTTTCGGAACCGCTACTTTTGTGGGAAAATATTATTTTTGTCCAAAACTAATATTTTTGTCAGAAACGATTATTTTTGTCCAAAACTAATATTTTTGTCAGAAACAATAATTTTTGTCCAAAACTAATATTTTTGTCAGAAACGATTATTTTTGTCCAAAACTAGTTTTTTTGTCAGAAACGATTATTTTTGACCAAAACTAATATTTTTGTCAGAAACGATTATTTTTGTTCGGAACCGCTACTTTTGTTAGAAAATATTATTTTTGTCCAAAACTAATATTTTTGTCAGAAACGATAATTTTTGTCCAAAAGTAGCATTTTAGACAGAAACGATTATTTTTGTCCAAAACTAATATTTTTTTAGAAACGATTATTTTTGTCAGAAACGATTATATATGTCCAAAACTAATATTTTTTTCAGAAACGATTATTTTTATCCAAAACTAATATTTCTGTCAGAAACGAACAGTTTTGACCAAAACTAATATTTTTGTCGAAAAATATTATTTTTCTCCCAAACTAATATTTTTGATATAAACGATAATTTTTGTTCAAAAGTAATATTTTTGTCAGAAACGATTATTTTTGACCAAAACTAATATTTTTGTCGAAAAATATTATTTTTCTCCCAAACTAATATTTTTGATTTAAACGATAATTTTTGTTCAAAAGTAATATTTTTGTCAGAAACGATTATTTTTGTTCGGAAACGCAACTTTTGTCGGAAAATATTATTTTTGTCCAAAACTAATATTTTTGTCAGAAACGATTATATTTGGCAAAACTAATATTTTTGGCAGAAACGATTATTTTTGTCCGAAACTAATATTTTTGTCAGAAACGATTATTTTTGTCCGAAACTAATATTTTTGTCAGAAACGATTATTATTGTCCAAAACTAATATTTTTGTCAGAAACGATAATTTTTGTCCAAAACTAATATTTTCGTCAGAAACGATAATTTTTGTCCAAAAGTAGCATTTTTGTCAGAAACGATTATTTTTGTTCGGAACCGCTACTTTTGTCGGAAAATATTATTTTTGTCCAAAACTAATATTTTTGTCCGAAACTAATATTTTTGTCAGAATGATTATTTTTGTCGAAAACTAATATTATTGTCCAAAACTAATATTTTTGTCAGAAACGATAATTTTTCTCCAAAACTAATATTTTTGTCAGAAACGATTATTGTTCTTCAGAACCGCTACTTTTGTCGGAAAATATTATTTTTGTCGAAAACTAATATTTTTGTCAGAAACGATTTTTTTTGTCCAAAACTAATATTTTTGTCAGAAACGATTATTTTTGTCCAAAACTAATATTTTTGTTCGAAACGATTATTTTTGTCCAAAGCTAATATTTTTGTCAGAAAATATTATTTTTATCCAAAACTAATATTTTTGTCAGAAACGATTATTTTTTTCCAAAACTAATATTTTTTTCAGAAACGATTATTTTTGTCCAAAACTAATATTTTCGTCAGAAACGATAATTTTTGTCCAAAACTAATATTTTTTTCAGAAACGATTATTTTTGTCCAAAACTAATATTTTTGTCAGAAACGATTATTTTTTTCCAAAACTAATATTTTTGTCAGAAACGATTATATTTGTCCAAACTAATATTTTCGTCAGAAACGATTATTTTTGTCCAAAAATAATATTTTTGTCAGAAACGATTATTTTTGTCCAAAACTAATATTTTTGTCAGAAACGATTATTTATGTCCAAAACTAATATTTTTGTCAGAAACAATTATTTTTGTCCAAAGCCTATATTTTGTCAGAAACGATTATTTTTGTCCAAAACTAATATTTTTGTCAGAAACGATAATTTTTGTCCAAAACTAATATTTTTGTCAGAAAGAATATTTTTTTCCAAAACTAATATTTTTGTCAGAAAGAATATTTTTTTCCAAAACTAATATTTTTGTCAGAAACGATAATTTTTGTCCAAAACTAATATTTTTGTCAGAAACGATTATTTTTGTACAAAACTAATATTTTTTTCAAAAACGATTATTTTTGTCCAAAACGAATATTTTGTCAAAAACGATTATTTTTGTCTAAAACTAATATTTTTGTCAGAAACGATTTTTTTTGTCCAAAACTAATATATTTGTCAGAAACGATTATTTTTGTCCAAACTAATATTTTTGTCAGAAACGATTATTTTTGTCCGAAACTAATATTTTTGTCAGAAACGATCATTTTTGTCCAAAACTAATATTTTTGTCAGAAACGATCATTTTTGTACAAAACTAATATTTTTGTCAGAAACGATTATTTTTGTCCAAAACTAATATTTTTGCCAGAAACGATTATTTTTCTCCAAAACTAATATTTTTGTCAGAAACGATAATTTTTGTCCAAAAGTAGCATTTTTGTCTGAAACGATCATTTTTGTCCAAAACTAATATTTTTGTCAGAAACGATAATTTTTGTCCAAAACTAATATTTTTGTCAGAAACGATTATTTTTGTCCAAAACTAATATTTTTTTCAGAAACGATTATTTTTGTCCAAAACTAATATTTTTGTCGGAAAATATTATTTTTATCAGAAACGATTATTTTTGTCAGAAACGATCATTATTTTTCGGAACCGCTACTTTTGTCGGAAAATATTATTTTTGTCCGAAAATAATATTTTTGTCAGAAACGATTATTTTTGTCCAAAACTAATATTTTTGTCAGAAACAATAATTTTTGTCCAAAACTAATATTTTTGTCAGAAACGATTATTTTTGTCCAAAACTAGTATTTTTGTCAGAAACGATTATTTTTGAACAAAACTAATATTTTTGTCAGAAACGATTATTTTTGTTCGGAACCGCTACTTTTGTTAGAAAATATTATTTTTGTCCAAAACTGATATTTTTGTCAGAAACGATAATTTTTGTCCAAAAGTAGCATTTTTGACAGAAATGATTATTTTTGTCCAAAACTAATATTTTTTTAGAAACGATTATTTTTGTCAGAAACGATTATATATGTCCAAAACTAATATTTTTTTCAGAAACGATTATTTTTATCCAAAACTAATATTTCTGTCAGAAACGATCATTTTTGACCAAAACTAATATTTTTGTCGAAAAATATTATTTTTCTCCCAAACTAATATTTTTGATATAAACGATAATTTTTGTTCAAAATTAAATTTTTGTCAGAAACGATTATTTTTGACCAAAACTAATATTTTTGTCGAAAAATATTATTTTTCTCCCAAACTAATATTTTTGATTTAAACGATAATTTTTGTTCAAAAGTAATATTTTTGACAGAAACGATTATTTTTGTCCAAAACTAATATTTTTGTCAGAAACGATTATTTATGTCCAAAACCTATATTTTTCAGAAACGATTATTTTTGACCAAAACTAATATTTATGCCAGAAACGATTATTTTTGTCCAAAACGAATATTTTTGTCAGAAACTACAATTTTTGTCCAAAACTAATATTTTTGTCAGAAACGATTATTTTTGTCCAAAACTAATATTTTTGTCAGAAACGATTATTTTTTTCCAAAACTAATATTTTTGTCAGAAACGATTATTTCTGTCCAAAACTAATATTTTCGTCAGAAACGATAATTTTTGTCCAAAAGTAGCATTTTTGTCAGAAACGATTATTTTTGTCCGAAACTAATATTTTTGTCAGAAAGATTATTTTTGACAAACATAAATTTTTTCAGAAACGATTATTTTTGTCCAAAACTAATATTTTTGTCAGAAACGATTATTTTTGTCCAAAAAAAATATTTTTGTCAGAAACGATTATTTTTGTCCAAAACTAATATTTTTGTCAGAAACGATTATTTATGTCCAAAACTAATATTTTTGTCAGAAACAATTATTTTTTGTCCAAAACCTATATTTTGTCAGAAACGATTATTTTTTGTCCAAAACTAATATTTTTGCCAGAAACGATAATTTTTGTCCAAAACTAATATTTTTGTCAGAAAGAATATTTTTTTCCAAAGCTAATATTTTTGTCAGAAACGATAATTTTTGTCCAAAACTAATATTTTTGTCAGAAACGATTATTTTTGTACAAAACTAATATTTTTTCAAAAACGATTATTTTTGTCCAAAACGAATATTTTGTCAAAAACGATTATTTTTGTCTAAAACTAATATTTTTGTCAGAAACGATTTTTTTTGTCCTAAACTAATATATTTGTCAGAAACGATTATTTTTGTCCAAACTAATATTTTTGTCAGAAACGATTATTTTTGTCCGAAACTAATATTTTTGTCAGAAACGATCATTTTTGTACAAAACTAATATTTTTGTCAGAAACGATTATTTTTGTCCAAAACTAATATTTTTGCCAGAAACGATTATTTTTCTCCAAAACTAATATTTTTGTCAGAAACGATAATTTTTGTCCAAAAGTAGCATTTTTGTCAGAAACGATCATTTTTGTCCAAAACTAATATTTTTGTCAGAAACGATAATTTTTGTCCAAAACTAATATTTTGTCAGAAACGATTATTTTTGTCCAAAACTAATATTTTTTTCAGAAACGATTATTTTTGTCCAAAAACTAATATTTTTGTCGGAAAATATTATTTTTGTCAGAAACGATTATTTTTGTCAGAAAACGATCATTATTTTTCGGAACCGCTACTTTTGTCGGAAAATATTATTTTTGTCCAAAACTAATATTTTTGTCAGAAACGATTATTTTTGTCCAAAACTAATATTTTTGTCAGAAACAATAATTTTTGTCCAAAACTAATATTTTTGTCTGAAACGATTATTTTTGTCCAAAACTAGTATTTTTGTCAGAAACGATTATTTTTGACCAAAACTAATATTTTTGTCAGAAACGATTATTTTTGTTCGGAAACGCTACTTTTGTTAGAAAATATTATTTTTGTCCAAAACTAATATTTTTGTCAGAAACGATAATTTTTGTCCAAAAGTAGCATTTTTGACAGAAACGATTATTTTTGTCCAAAACTAATATTTTTTTAGAAACGATTATTTTTGTCAGAAACGATTATATATGTCCAAAACTAATATTTTTTTTCAGAAACGATTATTTTTATCCAAAACTAATATTTCTGTCAGAAACGATCATTTTTGACCAAAACTAATATTTTTGTCGAAAAATATTATTTTTCTCCCAAACTAATATTTTTGATATTAACGATAATTTTTGTTCAAAAGTAATATTTTTGTCAGAAACGATTATTTTTGACCAAAACTAATATTATTGTCGGAAAATATTATTTTTGTCAGAAACGATTATTTTTGTCAGAAACGATCATTATTTTTCGGAACCGCTACTTTTGTCGGAAAATATTATTTTTGTCCAAAACTAATATTTTTGTCAGAAACGATTATTTTTGTCCAAAACTAATATTTTTGTCAGAAACGATTATTTATGTCCAAAACTAATATTTTTGTCAGAAACAATTATTTTTGTCCAAAACCTATATTTTGTCAGGAACGATTATTTTTGTCCAAAACTAATATTTTTGCCAGAAACGATAATTTTTGTCCAAACTAATATTTTTGTCAGAAAGAATATTTTTTTCCAAAACTAATATTTTTGTCAGAAACGATAATTTTTGTCCAAAACTAATATTTTTGTCAGAAACGATTATTTTTGTACAAAACTAATATTTTTTTCAAAAACGATTATTTTTGTCCAAAACGAATATTTTGTCAAAAACGATTATTTTTGTCTAAAACTAATATTTTTGTCAGAAACGATTTTTTTGTCCTAAACTAATATATTTGTCAGAAACGATTATTTTTGTCCAAACTAATATTTTTGTCAGAAACGATTATTTTTGTCCGAAACTAATATTTTTGTCAGAAACGATCATTTTTGTACAAAACTAATATTTTTGTCAGAAACGATTATTTTTGTCCAAAACTAATAATTTTGCCAGAAACGATTATTTTTCTCCAAAACTAATATTTTTGTCAGAAACGATAATTTTTGTCCAAAAGCAGCATTTTGTCAGAAACGATCATTTTTGTCCAAAACTAATATTTTTGTCAGAAACGATAATTTTTGTCCAAAACTAATATTTTTGTCAGAAACGATTATTTTTGTCCAAAACTAATATTTCTTTCAGAAACGATTATTTTTGTCCAAAACTAATATTTTTGTCGGAAAATATTATTTTTGTCAGAAACGATTATTTTTGTCAGAAACGATCATTATTTTTCGGAACCGCTACTTTTGTCGGAAAATATTATTTTTGTCCAAAACTAATATTTTTGTCAGAAACGATTATTTTTGTCCAAAACTAGTATTTTTGTCAGAAACGATTATTTTTGACCAAAACTAATATTTTTGTCAGAAACGATTATTTTTGTTCGGAAACGCTACTTTTGTTAGAAAATATTATTTTTGTCCAAAACTAATATTTTTGTCAGAAACGATAATTTTTGTCCAAAAGTAGCATTTTTGACAGAAACGATTATTTTTGTCCAAAACTAATATTTTTTTAGAAACGATTATTTTTGTCAGAAACGATTATATATGTCCAAAACTAATATTTTTTTCAGAAACGATTATTTTTATCCAAAACTAATATTTCTGTCAGAAACGATCATTTTTGACCAAAACTAATATTTTTGTCGAAAAATATTATTTTTCTCCCAAACTAATATTTTTGATATAAACGATAATTTTTGTTCAAAAGTAATATTTTTGTCAGAAACGATTATTTTTGACCAAAACTAATATTTTTGTCGAAAAATATTATTTTTCTCCCAAACTAATATTTTTGATTTAAACGATAATTTTTGTTCAAAAGTAATATTTTTGTCAGAAACGATTATTTTTGTTCGGAAACGCAACTTTTGTCGGAAAATATTATTTTTGTCCAAAACTAATATTTTTGTCAGAAACGATTATATTTGGCAAAACTAATATTTTTGGCAGAAACGATTATTTTTGTCCGAAACTAATATTTTTGTCAGAAACGATTATTATTGTCCAAAAGTAATATTTTTGTCAGAAACGATAATTTTTGTCCAAAACTAATATTTTCGTCAGAAACGATAATTTTTGTCCAAAAGTAGCATTTTTGTCAGAAACGATTATTTTTGTTCGGAACCGCTACTTTTGTCGGAAAATATTATTTTTGTCCAAAACTAATATTTTTGTCCGAAACTAATATTTTTGTCAGAATGATTATTTTTGTCGAAAACTAATATTTTTGTCAGAAACGATTATTATTGTCCAAAACTAATATTTTTGTCAAAAACGATATTTTTGTCCAAAACTAATATTTTTGTCGGAAACGATTATTGTTCTTCGGAACCGCTACTTTTGTCGGAAAATATTATTTTTGTCGAAAACTAATATTTTCGTCAGAAACGATTTTTTTTGTCCAAAACTAATATTTTTGTCAGAAACGATTATTTTTGTCCAAAACTAATATTTTTGTTCGAAACGATTATTTTTGTCCAAAGCTAATATTTTTGTCAGAAAATATTATTTTTATCCAAAACTAATATTTTTGTCAGAAACTATTATTTTTTTCCAAAACTAATATTTCGTCAGAAACGATAATTTTTGTCCAAAAGTAGCATTTTTGTCAGAAACGATTATTTTTGTCCGAAACTAATATTTTTGTCAGAAAGATTATTTTTGTCCAAAACTTAAATTTTTTCAGAATCGATTATTTTTGTCCAAAACTAAAATTTTTGTCAGAAACGATTTTTTTTGTACAAAACCTATATTTTGTCAGAAACGATTATTTTTGTCCAAAACTAATATTTTTGTCCAAAACTAATATTTTTGTCAGAAACGATTATTTTTGTCCAAAAATAATATTTTTTGTCAGAAACGATTATTTTTGTCCAAAACTAATATTTTTGTCAGGGACGATTATTTATGTCCAAAACTAATATTTTTGTCAGAAACAATTATTTTTGTCCAAAACCTATATTTTGTCGGAAACGATTATTTTTGTCCAAAACTAATATTTTTGTCAGAAACGATTATTTTTGTCCAAAACTAATATTTTTGTCAGAAACGATAATTTTTGTCCAAAAGTAATATTTTTATCGGAAAGAATATTCTTTTCCAAAACTAATATTTTTGTCAGAAACGATTATTTTTGTCCAAAACTAATATTTTTGTCAGAAACGATAATTTTTGTCCAAAACTAATATTTTTGTCGGAAAGAATTATTTTTGTCCAAATCAAGTATTTTGTCGAAATAGACTATATTTGTCCAAAACTAAAATATTTGTCAGAAACGATTATTTTTGTCTAAAAATAATATTTTTGTCAGAAACGATTATTTTTGTTCGGAACCGCTATTTTTGTAAGAAACGATTATTTTTGTCCGAAAAGATTATTTTTTTCAGAAACGATTATTTTTGACCAAACTAATATTTATGTCAGAAACGATTATTTTTGTCCAAAACGAATATTTTTGTCAGAAACGATAATTTTTGTCCAAAACTAATATTTTTGTCAGAAACGATTATTTTTGTCCAAAACTAATATTTTTGTCAGAAACGATTATTTTTTTCCAAAACTAATATTTTTGTCAGAAACGATTATTTTTGTCCAAAACTAATAATTTCGTCAGAAACGATAATTTGTCCAAAAGTAGCAATTTTGTCAGAAACGATTATTTTTGTCCGAAACTAATATTTTTGTCAGAAAGATTATTTTGTCCAAAACTTAAATTTTTTCAGAAACGATTATTTTTGTCCAAAACTAATATTTTTGTCAGAAACGATAATTTTTGTCCAAAACTAATATTTTTGTCAGAAACGATTATTTTTGTCCAAAACTAATATTTTTTTCAGAAACGATTATTTTTGTCCAAAACTAATATTTTTGTCGGAAAATATTATTTTTGTCAGAAACGATTATTTTGTCAGAAACGATCATTATTTTTCGGAACCGCTACTTTTGTCGGAAAATATTATTTTTGTCCAAAACTAATATTTTTGTCAGAAACGATTATTTTTGTCCAAAACTAATATTTTTGTCAGAAACAATAATTTTTGTCCAAAACTAATATTTTTGTCAGAAACGATTATTTTTGTCCAAAACTAGTATATTTGTCAGAAACGATTATTTTTGACAAAAACTAATATTTTTGTCAGAAACGATTATTTTTGTTCGGAAACGCTACTTTTGTTAGAAAAATATTATTTTTGTCCAAAACTAATATTTTTGTCAGAAACGATAATTTTTGTCCAAAAGTAGCATTTTTGACAGAAACGATTATTTTTGTCCAAAACTAATATTTTTTTAGAAACGATTATTTTTGTCAGAAACGATTATATATGTCCAAAACTAATATTTTTTTCAGAAACGATTATTTTTATCCAAAACTAATATTTCTGTCAGAAACGATCATTTTGACCAAAACTAATATTTTTGTCGAAAAATATTATTTTTCTCCCAAACTAATATTTTTGATATAAACGATAATTTTTGTTCAAAAGTAATATTTTTGTCAGAAACGATTATTTTTGACCGAAACTAATATTTTTGTCGAAAAAATATTATTTTTCTCCCAAACTAATATTTTTGATATAACGATAATTTTTGTTCAAAAGTAATATTTTTGTCAGAAACGATTATTTTTGACCGAAACTAATATTTTTGTCCAAAAATAATATTTTTGTCAGAAACGATTATTTTTGTCCAAAACTAATATTTTTGTCAGAAACGATTATTTATGTCCAAAACTAATATTTTTGTCAGAAACAATTATTTTTGTCCAAAACCTATATTTTGTCGGAAACGATTATTTTTGTCCAAAACTAATATTTTTGTCAGAAACGATTATTTTTGTCCAAAACTAATATTTTTGTCAGAAACGATAATTTTTGTCCAAAAGTAATATTTTTATCGGAAAGAATATTCTTTTCCAAAACTAATATTTTTGTCAGAAACGATTATTTTTGTCCAAAACTAATATTTTTGTCAGAAACGATAATTTTTGTCCAAAACTAATATTTTTGTCGGAAAGAATATTTTTGTCCAAATCAAGTATTTTTGTCGAAATAGACTATATTTGTCCAAAACTAAAATATTTGTCAGAAACGATTATTTTTGTCCAAAACGAATATTTTTGTCAGAAACAATAATTTTTGTCCAAAACTAATATTTTTGTCAGAAACGATTATTTTTGTCCAAAAACTAATATTTTTGTCAGAAACGATTATTTTTTTCCAAAACTAATATTTTTGTCAGAAACGATTATTTTTGTCCAAAACTAATAATTTCGTCAGAAACGATAATTTTTGTCCAAAAGTAGCAATTTTGTCAGAAACGATTATTTTTGTCCGAAACTAATATTTTTGTCAGAAAGATTTATTTTTGTCCAAAACTTAAATTTTTTCAGAAACGATTATTTTTGTCCAAAACTAATATTTTTGTCAGAAACGATAATTTTTTGTCCAAAAACTAATATTTTTGTCAGAAACGATTATTTTTGTCCAAAACTAATATTTTTTTCAGAAACGATTATTTTTGTCCAAAACTAATATTTTTGTCGGAAAATATTATTTTTGTCAGAAACGATTATTTTTGTCAGAAACGATCATTATTTTTCGGAACCGCTACTTTTGTCGGAAAATATTATTTTTGTCCAAAACTAATATTTTTGTCAGAAACGATTATTTTTGTCCAAAACTAATATTTTTGTCAGAAACAATAATTTTTGTCCAAAACTAATATTTTTGTCAGAAACGATTATTTTTGTCCAAAACTAGTATATTTGTCAGAAACGATTATTTTTGACAAAAACTAATATTTTTGTCAGAAACGATTATTTTTGTTCGGAAACGCTACTTTTGTTAGAAAATATTATTTTTGTCCAAAACTAATATTTTGTCAGAAACGATAATTTTTGTCCAAAAGTAGCATTTTTGACAGAAACGATTATTTTTGTCCAAAACTAATATTTTTTAGAAACGATTATTTTTGTCAGAAACGATTATATATGTCCAAACTAATATTTTTTTCAGAAACGATTATTTTTATCCAAAACTAATATTTCTGTCAGAAACGATCATTTTTGACCAAAACTAATATTTTGTCGAAAAATATTATTTTTTCTCCCAAACTAATATTTTTGATATAAACGATAATTTTTGTTCAAAAGTAATATTGTTTTGTCAGAAACGATTATTTTTGACCGAACTAATATTTTTGTCGAAAAATATTATTTTTCTCCCAAACTAATATTTTTGATATAAACGATAATTTTTGTTCAAAAGTAATATTTTTGTCAGAAACGATTATTTTTGACCGAAACTAATATTTTTGTCCAAAAATAATATTTTTGTCAGAAACGATTATTTTTGTCCAAAACTAATATTTTTGTCAGAAACGATTATTTATGTCCAAAACTAATATTTTTGTCAGAAACAATTATTTTTGTCCAAAACCTATATTTTGTCGGAAACGATTATTTTTGTCCAAAACTAATATTTTTGTCAGAAACGATTATTTTTGTCCAAAACTAATATTTTTGTCAGAAACGATAATTTTTGTCCAAAAGTAATATTTTTATCGGAAAGAATATTCTTTTCCAAAACTAATATTTTTGTCAGAAACGATTATTTTTGTCCAAAACTATATTTTTGTCAGAAACGATAATTTTTGTCCAAAACTAATATTTTTGTCGGAAAGAATATTTTTGTCCAAATCAAGTATTTTTGTCGAAATAGACTATATTTGTCCAAAACTAAAATATTTGTCAGAAACGATTATTTTTGTCTAAAAATAATATTTTTGTCAGAAACGATTATTTTTGTTCGAACCGCTATTTTTGTCAGAAACGATTATTTTTTGTCAGAAAAGATTATTTTTGTCAGAAACGATTAATTTTGTCCAAAACTAATATTTTTGACAGAAACGATTATTTTTGTCCAAAACTAATATTTTTGTCAGAAACGATTATTTATGTCCAATACCTATATTTTCAGAAACGATTATTTTTGACCAAAACTAATATTTATGTCAGAAACGATTATTTTTGTCCAAAACGAATATTTTTGTCAGAGAACGATAATTTTTGTCCAAAACTAATATTTTTGTCAGAAACGATTATTTTTGTCCAAAACTAATATTTTTGTCAGAAACGATTATTTTTTTCCAAAACTAATATTTTGTCAGAAAGAATATTTTTTTCCAAAACTAATATTTTCGTCAGAAACGATAATTTTTGTCCAAAAGTAGCATTTTTGTCAGAAACGATTATTTTTGTCCGAAACTAATATTTTTGTCAGAAAGATTATTTTTGTCCAAAACTTTAATTTTTTCAGAAACGATTATTTTTGTCCAAAACTAATATTTTTGTCAGAAACGATTATTTTTGTCCAAAAATAATATTTTTGTCAGAAACGATTATTTTTGTCCAAAACTAATATTTTTGTCAGAAACGATTATTTATGTCCAAAACTAATATTTTTGTCAGAAACAATTATTTTTGTCCAAAACCTATATTTTGTCAGAAACGATTATTTTTTGTCCAAAACTAATATTTTTGTCAGAAACGATAATTTTTGTCCAAAACTAATATTTTTGTCAGAAAGAATATTTTTTTCCAAAACTAATATTTTTTGGTCAGAAAGAATATTTTTTTCCAAAACTAATATTTTTGTCAGAAACGATTATTTTTGTCCAAAGCTAATATTTTTGTCAGAAACGATAATTTTTGTCCAAAACTAATATTTATGTCAGAAAACGATTATTTTTGTCCAAAACGAATATTTTTGTCAGAAACGATAATTTTTGTCCAAAACTAATATTTTTGTCAGAAACGATTATTTTTGTCCAAAACTAATATTTTTGCCAGAAACGATTATTTTTTTCCAAACTAATATTTTTGTCAGAAATGATTATTTTTGTCCAAAACTAATATTTTCGTCAGAAACGATAATTTTTGTCCAAAAGTAGCATTTTTGTAAGAAAACTATTATTTTTGTCCGAAACTAATATTTTTGTCAGAAAGATTATTTTTGTCCAAAACTAATAAATTTGTCAGAAACGATTATTTTTGCCCAAAAATAATATTTTTGTCAGAAACGATTATTTTTGTCCAAAACTAATATTTTTGTCAGAAACGATTTTTTATGTCCAAAACTAATATTTTTGTCAGAAACAATTATTTTTGTCCAAAACCTATATTTTGACAGAAACGATTATTTTTGTCCAAAACTAATATTTTTGTCAGAAACGATAATTTTTGTCCAAAACTAATATTTTTGTCAGAAAGAATATTTTTTTCCAAAACTAATATTTTTGTCAGAAACGATTATTTTTGTCCAAAACTAATATTTTTGTCAGAAACGATAATTTTTGTCAAAACTAATATTTTTGTCGGAAAGAATATTTTTGTCCAAAACAAGTATTTTTGTCGGAATAGATTATATGTGTCCAAAACTAAAATATTTGTCAGAAACGATTATTTTTGTCTGAAAATAATATTTTTGTCAGAAACGATTATTTTTGTTCGGAACCGCTATTTTTGTCAGAAACGATTATTTTTGTCAGAAACGATTATTTTTGTCAGAAACGATTAATTTTGTCCAAAACTAATATTTTTGACAGAAACGATTATTTTTGTCCAAAACTAATATTTTTGTCAAGAAACGATTATTTATGTACAAAACCTATATTTTGTCAGAAACGATTATTTTTGTCCAAAACTAATATTTATGTCAGAAACGATTATTTTTTTCCAAAACTAATATTTTGTCAGAAACGATAATTTTTGTCCAAAACTAATATTTTTGTCAGAAACGATTATTTTTGTCCAAAACTAATAATTTTGTCAGAAACGATTATTTTTATTTAAAACTAATATTTTTGTCAGAAACGATAATTTTTGTCCAAAACTAATATTTTTGTCGGAAAAGAATATTTTTGTCCAAAACAAGTATTTTTGTCGGAATAGATTATATTTCTCCAAAATTAATATTTTTGTCAGAAACGATTATTTTTGTCAGAAACGATTATATATGTCCAAAACTAATATTTTTTTCAGAAACGATTATTAGTATCCAAACTAATATTTCTGTCAGAAACGATCATTTTTGACCAAAACTAATATTTTTGTCGAAAAATATTATTTTTCTCCCAAACTAATATTTTTGATATAAACGATAATTTTTGTTCAAAAGTAATATTTTTGTCAGAAACGATTATTTTTGACCAAAAACTAATATTTTTGTCGAAAAATATTATTTTTCTCCCAAACTAATATTTTTGATTTAAACGATAATTTTTGTTCAAAAGTAATATTTTTGTCAGAAACGATTATTTTTGTTCGGAAACGCAACTTTTGTCGGAAAATATTATTTTTGTCCAAAACTAATATTTTTGTCAGAAACGATTATATTTGGCAAAACTAATATTTTTGGCAGAAACGATTATTTTTGTCCGAAACTAATATTTTTGTCAGAAGCGATTATTATTGTCCAAAACTAATATTTTTGTCAGAAACGATAATTTTTGTCCAAAACTAATATTTTCGTCAGAAACGATAATTTTTGTCCAAAAGTAGCATTTTTGTCAGAAACGATTATTTTTGTTCGGAACCGCTACTTTTGTCGGAAAATATTATTTTTGGCCAAAACTTATATTTTTGTCCGAAACTAATATTTTTGTCAGAATGATTATTTTTGTCGAAAACTAATATTATTGTCAGAAACGATTATTATTGTCCAAAACTAATATTTTTGTCAGAAACGATAATTTTTGTCCAAAACTAATATTTTTGTCAGAAACGATTATTGTTCTTCGGAACCGCTACTTTTGTCGGAAAATATTATTTTTTGTCGATAAACTAATATTTTCGTCAGAAACGATTTTTTTTGTCCAAAACCTAATATTATTGTCAGAAACGATTATTTTTGTCCAAAACTAATATTTTTGCTCGAAACGATTATTTTTGTCCAAAGCTAATATTTTTGTCAGAAAATATTATTTTTATCCAAAACTAATATTTTTGTCAGAAACTATTATTTTTTTCCAAAACTAATATTTTCGTCAGAAACGATAATTTTTGTCCAAAAGTAGCATTTTTGTCAGAAACGATTATTTTTGTCCGAAACTAATATTTTTGTCAGAAAGATTATTTTTGTCCAAAACTTAAATTTTTTCAGAATCGATTATTTTTGTCCAAAACTAATATATTTGTCAGAAACGATTTTTTTTTGTACAAAACCTATATTTTTGTCAGAAACGATTATTTTTGTCCAAAACTAATATTTTTGTCCAAAACTAATATTTTTGTCAGAAACGATTATTTTCGTCCAAAAATAATATTTTTGTCAGAAACGATTATTTTTGTCCAAAACTAATATTTTTGTCAGAAACGATTATTTTTGTCCAAAACTAATATTTTTTGTCCAAAACTAATATTTTTGTCAGAAACGATTATTTTCGTCCAAAACTAATATTTTTGTCAGAAACAATTATTTTTGTCCAAAACCTATATTTTGTCGGAAACGATTATTTTTGTCCAAAACTAATATTTTTGTCAGAAACGATTATTTTTGTCCAAAACTAATATTTTTGTCAGAAACGATAATTTTTGTCCAAAAGTAATATTTTTATCGGAAAGAATATTCTTTTCCAAAACTAATATTTTTGTCAGAAACGATTATTTTTGTCCAAAACTAATATTTTTGTCAGAAACGATAATTTTTGTCCAAATCTAATATTTTTGTCGGAAAGAATATTTTTGTCCAAATCAAGTATTTTTGTCGAAATAGACTATATTTGTCCAAAACTAAAATATTTGTCAGAAACGATTATTTTTGTCTAAAAATAATATTTTTGTCAGAAACGATTATTTTTGTTCGGAACCGCTATTTTTGTCAGAAACGATTATTTTTGTCAGAAAAGATTATTTTTGTCAGAAACGATTAATTTTGTCCAAAACTAATATTTTTGACAGAAACGATTATTTTTGTCCAAAACTAATATTTTTGTCAGAAACGATTATTTATGTCCAATACCTATATTTTTCAGAAACGATTATTTTTTGACCAAAACTAATATTTATGTCAGAAACGATTATTTTTGTCCAAAACGAATATTTTTGTCAGAAACGATAATTTTTGTCCAAAACTAATATTTTTGTCAGAAACGAATATTTTTGTCCAAAACTAATATTTTTGTCAGAAACGATTATTTTTTTCCAAAACTAATATTTTTGTCAGAAACGATTATATTTGTCCAAAACTAATATTTTCGTCAGAAACGATAATTTTTGTCCAAAAGTAGCATTTTTGTCAGAAACGATTATTTTTGTCCGAAACTAATATTTTTGTCAGAAAGATTATTTTTGTCCAAAACTTTAATTTTTTCAGAAACGATTATTTTTGTCCAAAACTAATATTTTTGTCAGAAACGATTATTTTTGTCCAAAAATAATATTTTTGTCAGAAACGATTATTTTTGTCCAAAACTAATATTTTTGTCAGAAACGATTATTTATGTCCAAAACTAATATTTTTGTCAGAAACAATTATTTTTGTCCAAAACCTATATTTTGTCAGAAACGATTATTTTTGTCCAAAACTAATATTTTTGTCAGAAACGATAATTTTTGTCCAAAACTAATATTTTTGTCAGAAAGAATATTTTTTTTCCAAAACTAATATTTTTGTCAGAAACGATTATTTTGTCCAAAGCTAATATTTTTGTCAGAAACGATAATTTTTGTCCAAAACTAATATTTTTGTCAGAAACGATTATTTTTGTCCAAAACTAATATTTTTGTCAGAAACGATTATTTTTTTCCAAAACTAATATTTTTGTCAGAAATGAATATTTTTGTCCAAAACTAATATTTTCGTCAGAAACGATAATTTTTGTCCAAAAGTAGCATTTTTGTCAGAAACGATTATTTTTGTCCGAAACTAATATTTTTGTCAGAAAGATTATTTTTGTCCAAAACTAATATTTTTGTCAGAAACGATTATTTTTGTCCAAAAATAATATTTTTGTCAGAAACGATTATTTTTGTCCAAAACTAATATTTTTGTCAGAAACGATTTTTTTATGTCCAAAACTAATATTTTTGGCAGAAACAATTATTTTTGTCCAAAACCTATATTTTGTCAGAAACGATTATTTTTGTCCAAAACTAATATTTTTGTCAGAAACGATAATTTTTGTCCAAAAATAATATTTTTGTCAGAAAGAATATTTTTTTCCAAACTAATATTTTTGTCAGAAACGATTATTTTTGTCCAAAACTAATATTTTTGTCAGAAACGATAATTTTTGTCCAAAACTAATATTTTTCTCGGAAAAGAATATTTTTGTCCAAAACAAGTATTTTTGTCGGAATAGATTATATTTGTCCATAACTAAAATATTTGTCAGAAACGATTATTTTTGTCTGAAAATAATATTTTTGTCAGAAACGATTATTTTTGTTCGGAACCGCTATTTTTGTCAGAAACGATTATTTTTGTCAGAAACGATTATTTTTGTCAGAAACGATTAATTTTGTCCAAAACTAATATTTTTGACAGAAACGATTATTTTTGTCCAAAACTAATATTTTTGTCAGAAACGATTATTTATGTACAAAACCTTTATTTTGTCAGAAACGATTATTTTTGTCCAAAACTAATATTTATGTCAGAAACGATTATTTTTGTCCAAAACTAATATTTTTGTCAGAAACGATAATTTTTGTCCAAAACTAATATTTTTGTCAGAAACGATTATTTTTGTCCAAAACTAATATTTTTGTCAGAAACGATTATTATTATTTAAAACTAATATTTTTGTCAGAAACGATAATTTTTGTCCAAAACTAATATTTTTGTCGGAAAAGAATATTTTTGTCCAAAACAAGTATTTTTGTCGGAATAGATTATATTTCTCCAAAATTAATATTTTTGTCAGAAACGATTATTTTTGTCAGAAACGATTATATTTGTCCAAATCTAATATTTTTGTCAGATACGATTATTTTTGTCCAAAACTAATATTTATGTCAGAAACGATTATTTTTGTCCAACACTAATATTTTTGTCAGAAAATATTATTTTTGTCCGGAACCGCTACTTTTGTCGGAAAATATTATTTTTTCCAAAACTAATATTTTTGTCAGAAACGATTATTTTTGTCCAAAACTAATATTTTTGTCAGAAACGATAATTTTTGTCCAAAAGTAATATTTTTATCGGAAAGAATATTCTTTTCCAAACTAATATTTTTGTCAGAAACGATTATTTTTGTCCAAAACTAATATTTTTGTCAGAAACGATAATTTTTGTCCAAATCTAATATTTTTGTCGGAAAGAATATTTTTGTCCAAATCAAGTATTTTTGTCGAAATAGACTATATTTGTCCAAAACTAAAATATTTGTCAGAAACGATTATTTTTGTCTAAAAATAATATTTTTGTCAGAAACGATTATTTTTGTTCGGAACCGCTATTTTTGTCAGAAACGATTATTTTTGTCAGAAAAGATTATTTTTGTCAGAAACGATTAATTTTGTCCAAAACTAATATTTTTGACAGAAACGATTATTTTTGTCCAAAACTAATATTTTTGTCAGAACGATTATTTATGTCCAATACCTATATTTTTCAGAACGATTATTTTTGACCAAAACTAATATTTATGTCAGAAACGATAATTTTTGTCCAAAACTAATATTTTTGTCAGAAACGAATATTTTTGTCCAAAACTAATATTTTTGTCAGAAACGATTATTTTTTTCCAAAACTAATATTTTTTGTCAGAAACGATTATATTTGTCCAAAACTAATATTTTCGTCAGAAAACGATAATTTTTGTCCAAAAGTAGCATTTTTGTCAGAAACGATTATTTTTGTCCGAAACTAATATTTTTGTCAGAAAGATTATTTTTGTCCAAAACTTAAATTTTTTCAGAAACGATTATTTTTGTCCAAAACTAATATTTTTGTCAGAAACGATTATTTTTGTCCAAAAATAATATTTTTGTCAGAAACGATTATTTTTGTCCAAAACTAATATTTTTGTCAGAAACGATTATTTATGTCCAAAACTAATATTTTTGTCAGAAACAATTATTTTTGTCCAAAACCTATATTTTGTCAGAAACGATTATTTTTGTCCAAAACTAATATTTTTGTCAGAAACGATAATTTTTGTCCAAAACTAATATTTTTGTCAGAAAGAATATTTTTTTCCAAAACTAATATTTTTGTCAGAAAGAATATTTTTTTCCAAAACTAATATTTTTGTCAGAAACGATTATTTTTGTCCAAAGCTAATATTTTTGTCAGAAACGATAATTTTTGTCCAAAACTAATATTTTTGTCAGAAACGATTATTTTTGTCCAAAACTAATATTTTTGTCAGAAACGATTATTTTTTTCCAAACTAATATTTTTGTCAGAAATGAATATTTTTGTCCAAAACTAATATTTTTGTCAGAAACGATTATTGTTCTTCGGAACCGCTACTTTTGTCGGAAAATATTATTTTTGTCGAAAACTAATATTTTGTCAGAAACGATTATTTTTGTCCAAAACTAATATTTATGTCAGAAACGATTATTTTTGTCCAAAATTAATATTTTTGTCAGAAACGATAATTTTTGTCCAAAACTAATATTTTTGTCAGAAACGATTATTTTTGTCCAAAACTAATATTTTTGTCAGAAACGATTATTATTATTTAAAACTAATATTTTTGTCAGAAACGATAATTTTTGTCCAAAACTAATATTTTTGTCGGAAAAGAATATTTTTGTCCAAAACAAGTATTTTTGTCGGAATAGGATTATATTTCTCCAAAATTAATATTTTTGTCAGAAACGATTATTTTTGTCAGAAACGATTATATTTGTCCAAATCTAATATTTTTGTCAGATACGATTATTTTTGTCCAAAACTAATATTTATGTCAGAAACGATTATTTTTGTCCAACACTAATATTTTTGTCAGAAAATATTATTTTTGTCCGGAACCGCTACTTTTGTCGGAAAATATTATTTTTTTCCAAAACTAATATTTTTGTCAGAAACGATTATTTTTGTCCAAAACTAATATTTTTGTATGAAACGATTATTTTTGTCCAAAACAAATATTTTGGTCAGAAACGATTCTTTTTGTCCAAAACTAATATTTTTGTCAGAAAGATTATTTTTCTCCAAAAATAAAATATTTGTCAGAAACGATTATTTTTGTCTAAAAATAATATTTTTGTCAGAAACGATTATTTTTGTCCAAAACTAATATTTTTGTCAGAAACGATAATTTTTGTCCGAAACTAATATTTTTGACTGAAACGATTATTTTTGTCCGAAACTAATATTTTTGTCAGAAACGATTATTTTGTCCGAAACTAATATTTTTGTCCAAAACGATTATTTTTGGTCCAAAACTAATATTTTTGTCAGAAACGATTATTTTTGTCCAAAAATAATATTTTTGTCAGAAACGATTATTTTTGTCTAAAACTAATATTTTTGTCAGAAACAATTATTTTTGTCCAAAAACCTATATTATGTCAGAAACGATTATTTTTGTACAAAACTAATATTTTTGTCAGAAACGATTATTTTTGTCCAAAACTAATATTTTCGTCAGGAACGATAATTTTTGTCCAGAAGTAGCATTTTTGTCAGAAACGATTATTTTTGTCCGAAACTAATATTTTTGTCAGAAAGATTATTTTTGTCCAAAACTTAAGTTCTTTCAGAAACGATTATTTTTGTCCAAAACTATATTTTTGTCAGAAACGATTTTTTTTGTCCAAAACCTATATTTTTGGCAGAAGAACGATTATTTTTGTCCAAAAATAATATTTTTGTCAGAAACGATTATTTTTGTCCAAAAATAATATTTTTGTCAGAAACGATTATTTTTGTCTAAAACTAATATTTTTGTCAGAAACAATTATTTTTGTCCAAAACCTATATTATGTCAGAAACGATTATTTTTTTGTCCAAAACTAATATTTTTGTCAGAAACAATTATTTTTGTCCAAAACTAATATTTTTGTTAGAAACGATAATTTTTGTCCAAAACTAATATTTTTGTCAGAAAGAATATTTTTTTCCAAAACTAATATTTTTGTCAGAAACGATTATTTTTGTCCAAAACTAATATTTTTGTCAGAAACGATAATTTTTGTCCAAAACTAATATTTTTGTCGGAAAAGAATATTTTTGTCCAAAACAAGTATTTTTGTCGGAATAGATTATAATTGTCCAAAACTAAAATATTTGTCAGAAACGATTATTTTTGTCTAAAAATAATATTTTTGTCAGAAACGATTATTTTTGTTCGGAACCGCTATTTTTGTCAGAAACGATTATTTTTGTCAGAAACGTTTTTTTTTGTCAGAAACGATTAATTTTGTCGAAAATTAATATTTTTGAAAGAAACGATTATTTTTGTCCAAAACTAATATTTTTGTCAGAAACGATTATTTATGTCCAAAACCTATATTTTTTCAGAAACGATTATTTTTGTCCAAAACTAATATTTTTGTCAGAAACGATTATTTTTGTCCAAAACTAATATTTTTGTCAGAAACGATAATTTTTGTCCAAAACTAATATTTTTGTCAGAAACGATTATTTTTGTCCAAAACTAATATTTTTGTCAGAAACGATTATTTTTATTTAAAACTAATATTTTGTCAGAAACGATAATTTTTGTCCAAAACTAATATTTTTGTCGGAAAAGAATATTTTTGTCCAAAACAAGTATTTTTGTCGGAATAGATTATATTTGTCCAAAACTAATATTTTTGTCAGAAACGATTATTTTTGTCTAAAATAATATTTTTGTCAGAAAACGATCATATTTGGACAGAACCGCATTTTTTTCAGGTACGATGATTTTTATCGGAGAAGATTATTTTTGTGCAAAACTTATAGTTTTGTTAGAAACGAATATTTTTGTACAAAACATATATTTTTTGTCAGATCCGATTATTTTTGTTCAGAACCGCTTTTTTGTCGGAAAATATTATTTATGTCCGAAACTAATATTTTTGTCAGAAACGATTTTCTTTGTTCGGAACCGCCTATTTTTGTCAGAAACGATTATTTTTGTCAGAAACGATTTTTTTTGTCAGTAACGATTATTTTTGTCAAAAACTAATATTTTTGTCAGAAACGATTATTTTTGTCCAAAACTAATATTTTTGTCAGAAACGATTATTTTTGTCCACAACTAATATTTTTGCCCAAGAACTAATATTTTTGTCAGAAACGATAATTTTTGTCCAAAACTAATATTTTTGTCAGAAACGATTATTTTTGTACAAAACTAATATTTTTGTCAGAAACGATTTTTTTTGTCCAAAACTAATATTTTTGTCAGAAACGATTATTTTTGTCCAAAACTAATATTTTTGTCAGAAACGATTATTTTTGTCCAAAACTAATATTTTTGTCAGAAACGATTATTTTTGTCCAAAACTAATATTTTTGTCAGAAACGATGATTTTTTTCCAAAACTAATATTTTTGTCAGAAACGATGATTTTTGTCAGAAACGATAATTTTTTGTCCAAAACTAATATTTTTGTCAGAAAGAATATTTTTTTCCAAAACTAATATTTTTGTCAGAAACGATTATTTTGGTCCAAAACTAATATTTTTGTATGAAACGATTATTTTTGTCCAAAACAAATATTTTGGTCAGAAACGATTCTTTTTGTCCAAAACTAATATTTTTGTCAGAAAGATTATTTTTGTCCAAAAATAAAATATTTGTCAGAAACGATTATTTTTGTCTAAAAATAATATTTTTGTCAGAAACGATTATTTTTGTCCAAAACTAATATTTTTGTCAGAAACGATAATTTTTGTCCGAAACTAATATTTTTGACTGAAACGATTATTTTTGTCCGAAACTAATATTTTTTCTAGAAACGATTTATTTTTGTCCGAAACTAATATTTTTGTCCAAAACGATTATTTTTGTCCAAAACTAATATTTTTGTCAGAAACGATTATTTTTGTCCAAAACTAATATTTTTTTCAGAAACGATAATTTTTGTCCAAAACTAATATTTTTGTCAGAAAGAATATTTTTTTCCAAAACTAATATTTTTGTCAGAAACGATTATTTTTGTCCAAAACTAATATTTTCGTCAGGAACGATAATTTTTGTCCAGAAGTAGCATTTTTGTCAGAAACGATTATTATTGTCCGAAACTAATATTTTTGTCAGAAAGATTATTTTTGTCCAAAACTTAAATTCTTTCAGAAACGATTATTTTTGTCCAAAACTAATATTTTTGTCAGAAACGATTTTTTTTGTCCAAAACCTATATTTTTGTCAAAAACAATTATTTTTGTCCAAAACCTATATTTTGTATGAAACGATTATTTTTTTGTCCAAAACTAATATTTTTGTCAGAAACAATTATTTTTGTCCAAAACTAATATTTTTGTTAGAAACAATAATTTTTTTCCAAAACTAATATTTTTGTCAGAAAGAATATTTTTTTCCAAAACTAATATTTTTGTCAGAAACGATTATTTTTGTCCAAAACTAATATTTTTGTCAGAAACGATAATTTTTGTCCAAAACTAATATTTTTGTCGGAAAAGAATATTTTTGTCCAAAACAAGTATTTTGTCGGAATAGATTATAATTGTCCAAAAACTAAAATATTTGTCAGAAACGATTATTTTTGTCTAAAAATAATATTTTTGTCAGAAACGATTATTTTTGTTCGGAACCGCTATTTTTG